>JAKSXM010000272.1:0-9397500 GCA_022575985.1 Anagrus nilaparvatae | reverse complement strand
AAGCAGACATATAACTATATATATAATATGATACGGATTTAAAATGTAACTATTTGAACTCGTTTATTATCGCTAGTGCATACCTATACAAAGTTTTTTATTATCCATTACTTTTAATCATCGCGATCTTATTTTTTCTCATTAAACAATCAATAATTAGTAATTATCTTTAAAAAATAATCTTATACCATCATTCACTAGTTAATAAAAATTCTAATAATTTTTGTAGAAACGAAAAATGGAACGTGTCAACGAAGGCGATAATGAAAAGCCAATGAAAATGGAAACGAGCATCAATATGCTAAATAATGATTGCTTAAAAGAAGTTTTCAGCTACTTATCAGTAGCTGAAAAACTAAAAACGTTGTCCGTATGTAAGAGATGGTCGGGATTGGTAATCAGCAAAATAATAATATCGGAACAACTAATGATACAATTAAGTGACCAAACAGCTGACCCACCATCGTTTGTTGCAAAAAGCCTGACGAACATCAGAGTATCGTTAACATGGTTAACGATCGAAGGTAAATGGATAGAGAAAAAAATGGAATCAATTGTAAAACAGGCATCAATTGTATGCAGGAGTCTAAGAAAATTAAGAATAAGCGGGGATTATGTATTGACAAGAGAAGATGATATCAGCAGGTTATTAGAAAACAACAAAGATCTATATATTATTGATTTAGAAGGTATTTTTTTTAAGAAAAGAACATTAAAGATTCCAAGTTTGGGAAACACATTACAAGAGGTTAACTTTAGGGAATGTGGGTTTGAAGTGAAAGCAGACTTGATTGACTTCATGTCATCATTAAAGAAAGTGGAAAAAGTGACATTAGCAAATGTAATTGCGCTTGATGAAGCTTTAGATACGAATGCGTGGATTTCCCACAATGGGATAGAATTGGATGGAATCCATGCATTGAATCAAGCGAACATTGATAACCTAAAGGTATTAAATATAGAAACAAAAACCTCGCAGGAAAGTAATTCAAGCACCCTTGCAGACCTGATATTGAAACTGTCAAATCTACAAACCGCGACAATAAAAAATATACATATAAACGAAAAATTATCAAACAGTCTAGCAAAAACTAAATTGCGAACACTAAATTTAGAAATGCATAACTGGAATCAAGAAATAACCATGGATGAAATAAAAAAAATTGCAAAAAATTCCAATAGTTTAGTTGAGATTAATCTATGTTGTAATGGTGTGACAAATAACATAATTAACGAAAGATTGTAATAGATACATAAAAATAAACATCATTGTTATAAAAAAAAAAATTAATATAATTATTCATAAATAATATAAAAAAAAAAAGAATATTTCTGTATTATTTTCGGTATTATTTTCTGTATTATTTATTTTATCAACATAACAATTTAACCTCTCTTTTTATTTTTATTTTTTTAATGTTAATAAAAATAGTCTAATAAAAAATTATATTATAATAAAACATATGCATTTTTAGATTCAATAAATAAATTTAATAAATAAATTTCTTTCTACATTTAATCCCCTATATTATAAATTCCTCTCTTTATTAACCATTTCGAGATCAACATCCTTGTAAATAAAAAACTATCATTTATTATGTACTAGCTATTCAAAGTATTTACTGATTTGAAAATATTTCTTTTAACCGAATTCATATATAAGTTAACTAAATAAAAAAGCTTTTTAAAAAGTGCACGCTTCCATCCCCCACCCGATGCCACCAACCGTCAGTTAGATTAGTTTTCTATAAATTACATATAGAATGTTAATATTTACACGTAAAATAAGCATATTTATTAAAATTTATTAAATAAAATAAAAAATAAACTTCAATCAACTTCATCTTCAACATCTTGATTGATGCTAATTTAGAAGTAACAAATTTCACAAGTTTATTCTGATAGGTACAAATAGCTTCGATACCCATCATCACATGCCATATCACGTATCAAACGAGAACAATATTGACGCGCTGTTTCAAATTGAAGCAAACGAAAAAAAGAAGATGCAAAATACTCAATTTTTAATAAATGTTTTGGATAGATGCGGTGAATATTTACGACACGTTTGTATAAAGTATTGTTGGATCGATGAGATCCATCCAAAGCTCCAACAAAACTTGGAAATCCTTAATCACCTGACTTCTTGGAGTGTTGATGGAATTGAATTGACTGATGCGTTTCTCACAATATTTTTCAAAAACGCTGTGAATTTAACTAGTTTAAGTTTAAAAAATTTGAAAATCAATGGTGAATGTTTGTCTCTGTTAAAAACAGAGAACATCAAAAATTTATCTATTTCAAACTGTGGTATCGAGTCATATGAATATACAAGAAATTTTGCATCAAACCTAAGAAATTTAAATATTATTAATATAGACTTAGGTACAACCTATAATGAAATAATATATGAATTTATTTCCAACCAAGATATTATAAATCTTACAGAGTTTAATGTTACATCGAGTAATGTTGAAATTCGGAGAGGTATTATCAGATATCAGGGTTTTTTCGAATTCCTGATAAGACAGAGAAATCTATGTAAATTACATTACAAATCGTTTATACCACTTAACGTTATCCAGAGATTGCCAATCGAAAATTTAAAATCATTTTCTATCACGTTCAAGGGAAGAGCACCGGATAAAGATTTAATAATTAATTCGTCAAAAGCACTACAAAATTTAGAAACTTTAACTGTTGTATTTAAAGATTGGTCTAATTATATTAATCTATTTTTACAACTTATAACTGAATATGTAACCGAGAAAATTACAAACATCGAAATCGATTTTTTAGAATTTATCCTTTTAAAAAAAAGAACAATAAATAGTTTCAGTAGATTGGTAGATCTGGAATCTTTTAAACTTAGTTGTAGAGTCGAATATTACAATCATTATAATCCAAAAGACAATGATTTCATAATTGAAAATTTGACACAATGTGAAAATTTAAAATACTTATTTATTCATAATTGTATTTTGACTAATCTAGCATTCGCGTACATAAGCAATTTAAAAAATTTAATTAAGTTACATGTAACCACAAGAAGTATAAATAATTTTAAAAATTACACCACAGAGGATAAAGAAATATTAAGTATTATTAGAGAAGCAGTAGACTTAAAAGAACTTGTTCTGCATAATTTTATTAACTTGACGGAGCAATTCATAGAATCAGCTAGCAGAATCAAATGTAATCGTCAAGACTCTCATGTTCTAAAAATCATCCTAAAAAATACTAAAATAAACTTGAAACATGATCCAAAATTAATATATTTTTGTGTAGAAAAGTGAAAAAATAAAAAAAAAAATTATGATTCATCAACGAGATTATCTTCACTTACTTTATTTTAATCCATCTTTTTTTATTTTTATTATTAAATAGTTCATTTGATAAATAAGTTTGTTATCTAATAAGAATCACTTAATATATAATAAGTATCTTGTAACAATTATTGTAAATGATTAAAAAGAGAATAAACTTCTACTACCAAAATTTAATTTTCAAGTAAAAGTAGTCGTTTTTTTTTTAATATAAATTATTTTTTATTCCTTATTTCAATGATTTTTAAAACATAACAATAAGTGCACATCTCCGCCCCCCCCCCCCCATCCAGTTAAATTTCACATAAATTTAACTCACTTTTTACGTGTTTTATACCCATTTCTCATTATAAGTCACCCTTGGGGATAAATAAAAAATTATCCCAGAATTGTGTTAGTATTAGTAAGAGAATTTCCTCAGTACTCAAGGAAGCAGCTTGTTTTTTCGAAAAAAGACACTGCCACATGTTTAAAACAGGGGAGAATTTTTTAATTTCTCTCAGCTCGAGTTTAATTTTTAGTCAAGTAAGTCAAACTTTCGTTTTAATTTCATGGGTTATATACGAATATTAAGTGTGATTTTCGTACCCATGAAGCTTGGTCACACTTAAGAAAGCTGAAATAACCCATTTTTGCAAAATTTTTTCGGTAATTTTCATAATTTCGATTTTTATTTTTTTTTTTTTTCTATTTTCTGTTTCTTAATTTTTTAATTTTTCACTTTTTTAAATTTAAAAAAAAAGTCGCTTTGGTGAATAACAAACTACTACTGGGTACGTTAATTCAAAGAGATAGATTAATTATATCCACGTATCACAACGTGAGTTTTTGTGACGTGTTTTTATAAAGAGGTAGTTCATAATTTACATGTGTAATAAGCAGTTTTTTCCTTTTTTCCCCCTTTTTTTATATAAAAACTCTTTTTCTAGACTTATTAAATTTAAAATCAAAAGTAACATTTAGTTTAACAGCAGACTCATTAATGTTAAGATTAAAAATAAAAAGTTAAAAATTTTAAATAAATTTTGTCTTTTAATTGTAAGTTTTCTAATTTTATAAAAAAGTGTACATAATTGTTTTTAAAAAAATCTTTTAGATAACTCAAATGTATTTTTCAGATTTTGACAAGGAAAGCTAGTCTTTCGAAACGTCAATGAAATAAAGATAACATTTCATAAAAAATTGTTCCATTCTGATCGTTATATTTTTATTTAACATTCTTATTTTTATAAATAACAAAATAATAAAAAATAATTTTCTACATTAAATTTTTATTTTGCATTTTATTCTACTTGAACAATTGCATGTCACGAAAATATACATGCGCTGTTAGGAACTAAGTGAGGTACGTACCCTTTTCACGCCCTTTTTAGGGGTAGTTTTGGCTAATTTAAGCGTCAAGCCCCAATTTTTCACAGAAAAGACCCCGATTTTCGTGTTCAACGACCCAAACCCCCCCCCCCCCCATGATTTGACTGGAGTAAGGGAGCACATATTTTCTGAGGGTTTTCAAGGTTGAGAAAAACGTTTTTATTGATGAAAATTTTCATTTTTTTCACGCCAACATGTTTTCCGATTTTTCACAATGGTGAACCAGAAAACATTAAAAAATGAACTTTCTACATATTTTTTCACACTAGCATGTTTTCCGACGATTAATTGAAAATCACTTATCGAAGGATCAATTGAGCAAATTGATTTCAGCAGTTGAAAAACAATACATGAGTATCTAATTAGTCTTTTGTTTGCGAAATAATGATAAAAAAAAAGTACTTTAATACACTGTTTATAAATAATAATAAAAAATTATTTCTAGTTCTTCTTTGCCGAATATATCAGATAACATTATCATGTTATTTTAACAAAGTATTATTTAATAATAAATAAAAATAAAATAGATTATCCTAAATGTATTAGAATTATTATTTTTAAAATTTCGTTGGCAACAACAAAATACTCTTCAATACTAAAATTAATTAGCTTTGTTTCTTTAGTTACAAATATATATGGATATAAATTTAAAAAGTAAAAAGTGTGATCATACTATTAAGAATGTGTCTTATAAATTATTTTTTCTAGTTTCATTTTTAAATTATTACTCTAATACATAAATCTATTAAATATCGTTGAAAAATAAAAGAAACTTTAATTTTTCCTTTGCCTTCCTCTTTCTGAGTTTTCAAACTTAAAAATAAATTTTTTACCATTCAAAAGCAGGTAAAACTATAAGCTGGGCACACATATCGAAAATTATTACATTTTATCATGCACTTTTATGATTTTCCAAGTTTTCCACAGAATAAAAAATTGTTTTCTTACAACAAAACAAGTGCTTTAAGACCATCAGGTAATGTAGAAAGTTCTTTTTTGCATGTTATTTTGTCCATCATTTTGGAAAATCAGAAAATACGTTGGGATGAAAAAATGAAAATTCACATTCATAAAAACGTTTTTCTCAATCTCTAAAATCCCGTGGGAAATGTAAAAAGTTTTTTTTTTCGTGTTTTTTAGTCGTCATCTTGGGAAATCGGAAAATGCGTTAGGGTGAAAAATTGAAAATTATAACTCCAGCATATCAACTTTTCCTAAGAGGGTTCATTTTTATCCCGAAGGTTCTGCAGGAGATAACAGAAATCATTTTGGGTTAATAATAGGTATACCTTATGGTAAATCATGTTGTAATTCATATGATAAATGATTATGTTTCTTTTTGTACGTGACGTGACCTTACCTTCTAGCCAATACTTTATGTCCTTAAGAGTCTTGGTGATCTTAATTTGCCTAGGCTGGCAACCTAGGTTGTCACCCAGGTGAAAATTTAATTACTGGATGAAAATTTAGGATATGCTTAAATGCACCCCTCAGAATCTAATTCCAAATGGGTTTATAAAAAAACCTGATCTGAGGGGGGAGGGGTTTAAAATTTGTTAACACACAGAAATTCGGTTATCAAATATAGATACCAAATATAACCACCGAATGCAAAATCGCACCCTTGAAAATTTAATCCGAAAATAGTTACGATGGCTTAACTTATATAAGGCTGCCATTTGAAGTTCAGAACCGTCATTGTACTTTCATGTCACCTAAGAAAGTTCTCTTCTACGTATACAGAATTTTTATAATCAGAATTTAAAATCTCTGAAAAATCTTAATTAATAATGAATTTTTCTAAAATAATTTAAATTTAGAAAATAAATATTTATAAATAGCGATTTAAAGATTGAATTTTAGACGATTTAAAAACAATTATCTATCATAAAATTATTTTTCCAAAAATGTAAAAACATATTTTTCTACTTATTTGAATTGTAAATTAGTGTTGGTAATTCGATATTCCGAAATTCTGTTAATTTTAATTTCGAGAATTCTAATAATTTTTGAATTATCCCCAAAAAACTATTCTTATATTTTTACGTTATTGAATTGGCATTTATAAGTTTTAATGATATAGTTATTTACTTTTATTTTAATATTTTCATTCTAAACATTGAAATTACTTTTCGGGTCCTTGAAATCTTTTAAGGTGCCACGAATTTACTATGACGGTTCTAAACTTCGAATGGCAGCCTAAGAAAACAGTGTGCCTATTTAAATTGACCACCATATAAATCATACCTTGAACTTTTTGAGCTGCCTCTTGATTTTTTTAATCAAAACACACAAAATTATCCAGAATGGACAATATATATATTCTAAAAAATATAAAGACGGTGCACAGATTTTTGCTAATTAGATTCAAACGCATTGGCTCGATTTGAGTCTAAAAAGATTTTGTTTTCACGCGCGATAATATATCTTGGACCACGGTATCCAAATACCGTGACCAAAACCGATTCACCGCCACTATTTTACCTCGCACACGTGCATTAATAACATGTTTATAAATTGACTTTGAGATTGTGCTAACTTAGTACATCCTGGTGCTATAACTCAAAAATTTATACACATAATCCCATATAACTTTTTGAGTTGTCACAGTCTTCATCAATAGTTTTGATATATGTTGCACATATATCGCGGTAAAAAAAAGATTTGGAGGGTTGGGTTAGTCAATTTTATTGCAAGCTGATGAAAAAATTATTGAACTTCTTTATACGGTGTGCAGTGGCTTCTTTTATTTATTAAATCAGAGTAACTATAGCATTTTTCACCTTTGTTAAATTTATTTTCGAGTTACGATCTGGTTACGAGGTAACTATTATTTTGGTTACAAATTATCAAACTTTATATAACAACAAATAAATCATGTATACATTTAAAAAAAAAAATTTAGTAATTGGTATTAAATTTATTGCAGGATATCTAAACTGACAATAAAAACAACGTATTTAATCAAAAGTCCGGAGTCAGCCTTTTTAATTCTGTGAGTTGTCTAAATAAAATATGAATCTCACTTTAAATAAATTATTAACAATTTGTAACTTATCGATACTTTACTATAATTAAATAAAATACTTTCCTTACATATAAATTTTCAATACATTTTTCAAATTTGTATTTTTTTATTTTAATGTACTTTACAAAAAAATCAATTTAAGAATTTAAAACTTTGTATTACAGGAGAATTTGTTTAACCTAAAAATACAAATGTCTGATAATAGTAGTGACAGCGATTTTGATGATGATGAAGATCCAGATAATATTCAAATTCCAGGTGGAGGAAAAAATCTTGCAACAGCTGCAGGTCTTCTGCCTGTTAAGAAAAATATATCCTATGTACAAAAATCTTTAATTAACGTTACCAAAGCCCAATCAAGTTTAAATGGTAAAAATTTCCTGTTAAATAGCCCTCAGAGTTTTTCCCAAGGCTTAAATTTACAAAATAAATGGCTAAATCAAATTGAAAATAATATAAACATTCAATCAAATTTACCTGAAGAAGAAGAAGGAGATGATGAAGAAATGATTATTGCTGAAACTTATGCAGATTACATGCCTACTAAATTAAAAATTGGTAGAAAACATCCAGATCCAGTTGTAGAAACTGCATCATTATCCAGTGTTGAACCAGCTGATGTATGGTACAAAATTTCTATACCTGAAGAAACTATTAGATCGGGTTCATTATCTGCTTTACAATTAGAATCCATAACTTATGCTTGTCAACAACATGATCATTTTTTACCTGATGGTAAAAGAGCTGGATTTCTAATAGGTGATGGAGCTGGTGTTGGTAAAGGTAGAACAATTGCTGGTATAATATTTGAAAATTATTTAAAAGGAAGAAAAAGAGCATTATGGATATCTGTTTCAAATGATTTAAAATATGATGCTGAAAGAGATCTTCAAGATATTGGAGCATCTAAAGTAGAAGTATACCAACTTAGTAAATTTAAATATTCAAAAATATCATCTGCTATAAATGGTAACGTCAAAAAAGGAGTCATTTTCAGTACATATTCAGCATTAATAGGTGAATCATCTCAGACAGAAGGCAAATATAAAAGTCGCTTGAAACAGTTGTTACACTGGTGCGGAGAAAATTTTGATGGTGCAATAATATTTGATGAATGTCACAGAGCAAAAAATCTTTGTCCTACTGGAAGTTCAAAACCTAGTAAAACAGGTCTTGTGGTATTAGAGCTTCAAAACAAATTACCAAATGCGCGAGTTATATATGCCAGTGCTACTGGTGCATCTGAACCTCGTAATATGGCATATATGGTTAGACTTGGTATATGGGGTAAGGGCACAGCTTTTCCAGAATTTGGTGATTTTATAACAGCTGTTGAAAAACGTGGTGTAGGAGCAATGGAGATTGTTGCAATGGACATGAAATTGCGAGGAATGTATATAGCTAGACAATTAAGTTTTCATGGTGTGACATTTAAAATTGAAGAAGTTCCATTAGCTAAAGAATTTATAAAAATATATGACCAGGCAGTACAGTTATGGGTTTATGCTATGTATCGGTTTCAAGAAGCAGCAGAGCTTATTGATGCTGAAAACCGTATGAAGAAAACAATGTGGGCTCAATTTTGGTCATCCCATCAAAGATTTTTTAAATATTTATGTATAGCTGCAAAAGTAAAATATGCTGTTTCTTTAGCTCACGAAGCTGTCAAATGTGGAAAATGTGTTGTCATAGGGTTACAATCAACTGGTGAAGCAAGAACTTTAGAGCAGTTAGAACGTGATGATGGAGAACTTACAGATTTTGTATCTACTGCAAAAGGGGTTTTACATTCATTAGTAAGTAAACATTTCCCAGCACCTGACAGAACGCGTATTGAAAAAGTTTTGGGTATAACTCTATCTCAAAGTAGTAACACAGCAGATCAAGTTTTAAAAAACAAAGAAGCTTCAACTTCCACAAACTCAAAAAGAAAATTTGATTGGCAAGCCTGTGAAAATATTTCTAAAAAAGTAAAAATTAATGATTCAGAGGAAGAAATAAATGGAGATAATAGTTCTGATTCTAGTAATTCAAATAGTGAAGATCTAGGATCCGATGAAGATGGAAGTAACGATAGTTCTGATTATAATCCATTTGGTGGAAATAGTGATTCTGATGATAATCCATGGGAGAGAAAAAAGAAAAAAGTCAAAATTCCTAAAAAGAAAAAAAAAGTTAAATCTTCAAAAAATCAATCTGAAAAACCTGATGTTAATACAATAAATAATGTGACTAAATTAACTAATGATCCAAATTTAAGTGTAAAAGAAGAAACTAAAGATGCAGCACAACGTGCATTTGAAATAAAAGAAGAACTTTTAGCTAGAATTGAAAAGCTAGGCGAACACTTACCTGCAAATACACTAGATCAATTAATTGATGAACTTGGTGGGCCTGAAAATGTAGCAGAAATGACAGGTCGAAAAGGAAGAGTAGTGCAAACAGATAATGGAGCTATTCAATATGAATCCAGATCTGAGTTTGATATTCCACTTGAAACTTTAAATATAAAAGAAAAACAACGATTCATGGATGGTGAAAAAACAGTTGCTATAATTTCCGAGGCAGCTAGTAGTGGTATTTCATTACAAAGTGATCGCAGAGTGCGAAATCAAATGAGACGTGTACATATAACATTAGAATTACCTTGGAGTGCAGATAGAGCCATTCAACAATTTGGTAGAACTCATCGATCTAATCAAGTGAATGCTCCAGAATATATTTTTCTAATATCTGATTTAGCTGGGGAAAGAAGGTTTGCTTCTATTGTTGCCAAAAGACTAGAAAGTCTTGGTGCTTTGACGCATGGCGACCGTCGAGCAACCGAAACTCGAGATTTATCCCAGTTTAATATTGATAATAAATATGGTCGTTCAGCATTAGAAACAACAATGAGAGCAATTATGGGTTATGAACCACCTTTAGTCCCACCTCCAAAAGATTACCAAGGTGATTTTTTCAAAGATATTAGCCATGCTCTAGTTGGAGTTGGATTAATATGCGTTAGCGAATTTACTTCTAATGCATTACTTAGTCTTGATAAAGATTATAATAATATGTCAAAATTTTTAAACCGAATATTAGGAATGCCTGTTGACTTGCAAAATAGGCTTTTTAAATACTTTACAGATACTTTAAATGCTATTGTTTTACAAGCTAAAAAAACTGGGCGTTTTGACATGGGGATTTTAGATCTTGGAGCTTCAGGGGAAAATGTTAAAAGAATAAAATTATATCGATATTTAAGAAAACATGCTACTGGTATTTCTCCAACAGAATTGCATGTTGTTCAAGTAGAACGAGGGTTAAGTTGGCTTGAAGCTGAAGAACAATGGTCTACCTTTTATGGAGACAAAGATGGTTTCTATCTAAGTTATCAAATGAAAAATGGCAAACACACAGTAATTTTAATTACATGTGTTGATGCAGACAGAAAAAAAAATCCAAGCCAATTATATTTTGTATATAAACCAAATATTGGAATACAATTAAGACAAGAAACAATAACTGATATCGAAAAAAAATACAGAAAAGTTAGTACAGAAGAAGCAGAGCCTCATTGGACAGTTCATTATAATGCTTCATTAACAACCTGTTCACATGCTTATTTAAGAGGAAATTGTAAAAATAAAATGATTGGAAATGAATGTGAAATAGGTTTACGTCTTAGGACTTATAATATTCTTGCTGGATCAGTTTTGAGTATATGGAGTCGTGCAGAAAATGTATTAGCAGCTCGATTTGGACAAAACTTAAAAATGCAAGTTGTTAGATTAAGAACAGATGGTAACATTAAAATTGTTGGAACGCTAATTCCAAAATCATGTATGAAACCATTGCAAGATGCTTTATCAGCTGATGCAGAAAAAGTCGAAGAACGAGTATTTTAAAAAAATATTTATAATTAAATAATTCGTTTAGTCTATTAAATTATTCATTTTTAATTGTACATTTTTTTTGTTTTTTTTTTTCTGGAGAATTATTTCTATAAAATTTTGATTAAAAAATATGTTAGTATACTATAGTAGTTGTTTAGTTAAAAAATAAAAAACCTTGTTAATAATATAGACATAGATTCTTTTCATGTATTTAAGTAGGTTAAATTATTGTATATTTTAAAAGCAAATTCTTTTAAATCTTTAGTAAAACAGAATTGCTTTTGACTATAATGTGACAGTTTCTTTTCTTAAAGTCATTTCCTTTTTTTTTTCTTTCAAGTACAGACTTTCAATTATTTGTAATTTTAAATTAGAAGTATATGATGTAAAATATAATTTGATACTTTTTTTTATAAAAAAGAAAAATAATAATGTTTTGGCAATAAAGTATTTCTTTGTTACTAAAAAATGTGTTTAATTTAAAATGCCTATTAGTTATGGAAGATACTTGGGTTCAAATAAATAAAAGATTTAAAAATTTTATATAGTTTTTATTTTCAAAGATATTAAACCTTTATCTACAAGGCTTTCTTTAATTAATCGCGTCTTGCCAAAATTCATTACAGTTCCTACTTCACAAGAATATATTTCTAAAACATGATTATCACCTCGTTTAATTTTTATATCGTTTAACATTCTTAAAGTTTTATGACCTATACGACCAGCAAATGTATAATCTATTTTTTCCAATTTTAATGCCTTCTCAACTACTATATTAATTAATTCTTTTTTAGTTATTCGAGTACCAGAAATATCTAATTCTTTTAAATTTGGTATTGAGCAAATGTTTTTTAAGCTTGCTTTTGTAACTTTAGTACAATTAAGACCAACTTTAGTTAATTTACTACATTTTGATATAGCTTTTAAAATATTATCAACATCTTTTTCAAAATGCATAAATTTAAAAGTCTGAATTTCGGAAAAATTTTCAAAATATTTTTCACCTTCTGAAGTCAAAGATATCAATCCATATTCGTTACAAAAAAATCCAATTTCTTTTAAATTAATGCATTCGAGGACATGTAAGATAATTTTGTTAGTCAAATTATCAACTCTGCAAAAAAGATGTGTCAAATTTTTAAATTCTTTTAAATAATAAGTTATTTTTTCATTGACTTCTAAATCTAAAGAATTAATCATATTTTTGTTTAAGCTTTTTAACAAAAATTGATCATAATAATATGAAGATTCTTTAAATTCTTGCGTATCGCTTTCCACACCTAATTTTGATAATTTTTTTTGATTTGAAAGAAATTTTGATAAATTATCAAAACATTTGCCTTTATTCGCCCATGCAAAAAATTCTGTTATATTTTCACATTTACTTTTACAAAGGGCATTTACAATATCATTACAAGTATCATCATAAACAAAAACCTTAAATATTTTTAAATTTTTAAATTTGGAAAAAAGGTAACAATAATTTGAATCCATATAGCATTCTGACATCTGAAACTCAATTATTTTATCTGAATTTAAGTAAGTTAACAATTGGCTATCAAGGTTTAATCCACGTAAATAAATTTTTGAAAGGTTTTTATTATTTTTAAATAATAAATTAACATCTTCTTTAGTACAAAATTCTCTGAAATAATACTTTTCTTTTTTCAAATTTAAAGAATTTAAGTTTTGGCAGCATTCTGAAATCGTTTTAGTTATTTCCAGATAGTTTACATCTAAGTCATTTATTAAATCCACGTCATTTAAGTAAACTTTACAACGTTCAATGACAGAAAGAATAAATCGAGTATTTTTCTCTAGATTTGAATAAAGTATGTAATTATTTTGCAATTCAAGGCACAGTTTTAAGGTTTTAACATCAGACCAAGAAAGTTTCACGACGCGATTCCATCTTTTACAAACATATTCAATTTTAAATCTATCCAAGAACGATAGGTATTGAAAGATGTGAATCAAACAATGGTCATTTAATATATTGACATTTGATAGCGCAATTGCATCTTTCGAAGAGGATTCCCCAAAATTTCTTTTCGTTTTCTTGCTGACAGCTACAATAGAAATAAGTGTCTAATTATTGGTTTGTTAATTAATATGAATATCATTGCAGTCTTAAAACCTCACCTTGAGTACTCATTTTTCTGATTACAAATCAAATTAGTATTTAAAAAATCCGCATTAAAAAAACAATTTTGTTTTTTAGGCTTTCGTCGATGTTTTTCTAAAAACTGACGGCCGAAATGACTTTCAGTAGGAAATTTCAGCTATTTCCTAAGATTGAAAATGTTTCAGAGTGTAAAAAAAATAAGTTAGATAATTTACCTATATTTTCCCTTAAAAATTTGAAAATTTTTTTAATTCAAAAAACAGCTGCTATTTCAAAAATTTTTATCTCATGTGTCTCATGTGTCCAGAACCATATAGAGAGACCCTAAGTACCAGACTATACTCTGCTAAGTACGAAAATGTACTTGCATCCGATGTAATCTAGATGTAATGACATTTTCCGCATGCGCATTGAAGTAAAAAAATGGCCCCACCATCACAAAAAATGCCCAAAAATAAACCGAATTTTTGGAGGGGATAAAAGACATATGCCACAACCACAGTATGCCACAATGGAGCTCTTATCTGTAACAGTTGACCCAGGATGAATGGGAGCACCATGGACGCTAGATGAAAGGACCCCAAGTACCGTGTTATTTAAGTGAGGCTAAATCAAATTCTTATACATGTAAAATAGGGTCTGGAAAATTGGGTCTGGCTCAATTATTTAGCCTCAGTAATTAATATAGACATTATTTAATTAAATAATCGTAAAAAATTAAATTTCAAACTACATGCACTCAAAATTATTTATCTAAGGCAAAAATATAATTTATAATATTAATTTCAAATTTTCCTCAATTTATAACCTGAAATCATATTATGCTTGGGGTCCTTTCATCTAGCGTCCATGGGGAGCACAGTGGCTCTCATTTTCCAATTTCCCAGCTTTCCACGTAAAAATTAAAAAACGGTTTGGAAATTCGGATAGCCAGGGAAATTTCCGATCAAAACCTATTTTCGTATAATTTTTCGAGTTGTTTTTCAGAAGCAAAAATTGATGGCTATATTATATATAATTATCATATTATAAAAGCTTTAAAATCGGTCCAAATTTTCAAAAATGCACAGAGACGGCTAGAAACGATTTTACGACGTGAAAATTGGACACGTCAAAAACCAATAAAAAACTACACGGCAGCTTTAGTTGAATATTCAACCAATTGGTTGAATTTTACTATTACTGTTAAAATTATAGCTTTTTTCAATTCTTAATTCAAATTTCAAATTTTAAGCAGAAAATGAGGAAAACAAGTTATTTTGGTTGAATATACCAAAGCAGCTCTACCGCATGACTTCAATAAATTTACCTGTAATAAATTTTGCTATTTGAAGCTATAAATAGATTTTAATTTGAAAAGAATAAATTTTAAATCATGAAAATGAATTTTTTTCTTAAAGAATAATGAATTGCCAAGAAAAAATTAACCGATTAAAAAAAAAAATTATTATTTTACGATGAAATTCAAAACCGAGTTAATAAAATTTGCGCATTTTCTAAGTTCAAAAATGGAATATTTAAAAATGATTGAAATTCTGTTAAAAAAATCCTGTTTCTGAACTTAAAATTTGCATTATTCGCTTAATTTTCATCGTAAAATGATAATTTTTCTTAGGATTAATTCATTTCTTTAAGAAAAAGATAATTTTTTATTGACCAAATTTTAATTTCAGGTCACAAATCTTTGAAAATCGTTAAGTTATATATAACTTTATATATATGGCTCATTTTCATTTTTTTTGAAAAAATATCTTACAAAAACTAGAAATAAAAAATTCCTTTTTTAAAGTCCGAACAAGGCTTTTTAGACGTTTTTCACCAATATTTATTCAGTGTTGCATAAAAATCACCATAATGAACCTTTTACATCAATTTATTACGTTTTTTCATATAATTATAAGGTAAAAACAGCTTAAAACCATTAAAAACCAAAATCGTTACATGCGGCCTAATACATGAATTTTTCTAGGTTTTATGTATTTTAGAGAACAATATCATATATTTTTAAAGAATTCTTACTAAAAAAATGAGTTTTGGAGGTAAATTTTAAAAATATTTAATAATTTTAACAAAAATGAGGAACGGTAAAGGCAGGAACGGTAAAGGCTTTTTTATAGAAAAATCAAAATAATTCGTAGACAAATGAACAAAAAAACTTTTCCGTTTGGAAAGTAAAGTATTTTTATGATTGAAACTTGCTAAGTTTTTAATATTTTAATTACAACGCTTCTTAATAGGAGATCTAGGGGGGTACGGTAAAGGCTTTTGTTTTTATCCCTTCGTTATTTCTGAACTTAAACCCAATTTGTTTTCCTATTTAACAATCATTTTAAGCGCTCTTGGTGTGAGAATTTTTTGTTTATGTATTTAAGTTGTCATTTATGCGGTTAAAAGGTTTTAAAAATGTTTTTACGAAGAGAAATCAAATTTAATATATGTAATTAAATTACGTTTTTCATAAAAATTTTGTAAAATCGTGTGACACACCTTCTCACCATTGTAATAATTAGTAAAACTAAGTTTAAATTTTTTCTATATGGAAAAAGTTGAACCTTATGATATAGCAATTAAGCCCAAAACAAAAATTTTTGAAAATTAATCGATAGGTGTGAGTGACAGACACTCAAAGTATAGGAATCTCCTTTGTGACAGGGAACGGTAAAGGCTTTTTTGCTATATTTTTATGTTTTATAGTAGTTAAAACATTAAATTATGTTGATTTTTATGGTGTACCATCAAAAACTAATTGAAATTGAAAATTTAAAAAAAAAAAATTTTTAAATCAATGCATCTGTTAGTCGGAAACATGTTGTACGTCATTATTGCAAAAAAAAACGATAATGAGCCATATATAAAATTTATTTAAGACAGTTTTTGATTGGTTTTTGTCATAGAAATTGAAATTTTGTCAATAAAAATGATTTTCTTTATGAACAAAAATGAATACTCAAGGAAAATTCATCGATAAATCGTATTTTTTGGAAGCAATACTCATAAGCGAATAAATATAAACAATTTTTTGAATTAAAATTTGGTTAAAAATTAATGCAATCCTTTAATTTATATGATTAGAATTATTTGTGTTTACTAAATTGCGAATTTTTGAACAAATTAATTATTTAATTATTAAATGTCACTTGATTATTCGAGCTTGATTTAATTTTTTTCATATTTATTATGCTTTTTTATTTAAATAAGTGATAATTGGTAACAGATTTTTGAATATTATTATATTTTATATAAATAAATTAATTGATAATATATAGAACATCTTTTGAATAAATGTTTTGCACACATGGATCTCCCGCGCGACCTATCAAAAATTCTTCGTGTGCATGTACCTCTCTAAAGTGGTAGATTTGAAAAAACAAATAATTTTTTATATTTCTAAAAAAACCATAATAATTATCACGCTTATATTAACTCTTTTATACTAGTTTTAAAATGATGATATTCTTTTTGACAATTAGGTTCTATTATACAATTAAATAAAGATATATTTTTGTGTAGAAAATTCAATACACGCGCAAACTTTTATAATAAAAAGTACAAAATCCTATATTAATGTATATCGAAAAGTACTTTTCATTAAGTTATAATTATCGAGTTATTATGCAAGATTAAATTTAATCTATTATCTACTTACACAAATACACGCATATACAAGAAATCCTGCAAGAAATCTACTTATATTATACCAGAGTATAGCTATTTTGCAATAATTGTAAATGGCCGCAGTGTACACCTATCTTTACAAAGGTGTACAAATGCTTTTACAATATTAGATTAGTGACATGTGTCTTATTTTAATTAACAATGTTCTCATCAGTCCTCGAGTTACGACGTCAAAACTGATTAGTACTTACTTTGTTTTTAAATAATTTCTGACTGATAAACTGATAATATTTATACAATTTGGACGTTTTATTATATCGGCAGATGCAGTTCCAGCAGCCGCTATCTTTTCTGATAATACATAAATTTTTGTTTTGCATATGAATATTCCAAAATAATTTATTATGAAATGGTGAACATTGACGAAATTAAAAGTACTTATCCACTTCACTGGTTAGTTTGGAATAATGAACATTCCAAACTTAACAAAAAACTTGCAACTAACCAAGTAAGTTGCAAATAAAGTATTTTATAACATTAAAAAAAAACAAACAAACCTCAAAAACATAAGTAATTTATGTAAAGATGGTTACAAAAGCTTCATATATTTTTGCAAGTTAAATATCATTTAATTTCATTTAATTGGCTAAAAAAATAATTTGTTGTCAAAAATTTTAATAAAAAATAATATTAATATTAAAAGTACATATTAATATCGTGAAATAACAATTTTAAGAAGCCTCATCAAAATAAAAGAAGCCCTTAAATACTACAATAAATTTCTTTTATATTGTTATAAATCATTCCAACATTTTAGTTAATTCACATTTTATTAATTGTATTAATTTATATGTATTTTTTAGTACAATAAAGAATTATTAGATAATAGAGGAAGAACGCCTTTAATGTTAGCGGTAACATTAGGAAATTATGAGTCCGCTGTAGTTTTATTACAACATGAAGCTAATGTTAACACAGAAAATAAACAAGGATGGAGTGGTAAATTTAATTTTTTTTTTCTTATAATAATTTTTTTTATAATTTCTAATTAACTGTATAGTTGTACAAGAAGCCGTTGGTACTGGAAATCCAGAATTATTACAAATGGTGCTTGCTAGACGCGATTACCAAAGATATTGCAGCAGAGTTGCTGGTATTCCTGAATTACTTCATAAACTAAAACAGGTAAATATATATTTCCAGTTTAAGTCATAATTAAGTAATTAAAAAATAAAATATTTCAAATGTTTTGTTTAGGCTCCAGACTTTTATGTAGAAATGAAATGGGAGTTTACTAGTTGGGGTTTGTATATTTTTTATTATTTTTAACTAAGTACCACTAAATCATTTTATTAAAAAGTTTTACATTTTAGTACCTCTTGCTTCTCGTATGTGTCCTAGTGATACTTACAAAGTATACAAACAAGGTAGTAATGTGAGAATTGATACAACACTTTTAGGTTTTGATCAAACCAATTGGCAGAGAGGAAATCGAAGTTATATTTTCAAAGGTCAAAGTAAGTAATATATTTTTTCTGTTTTATTATATAATTTTAAAAGCTGTAAGTTTAATTGAGCACAAGACTAATTAGTTTTTAAATAAAATTTTTATCTTTTCTTCAAATCCTTTTCTATATTGAATAGCGCAAGCTGCGCAGACCAGTTCCCTGGTCATTAGATGTGACCGCAGTTATGTATTCAGAATGCATACTAATAATTCAGGTGAATTGTAAAATAAAATTAAAAATTTTTGCAAATTAAAGCTATTGTAGGAAGTTATAAAAATCATAAAAATGAATTCGCGAGTAATTGTATGTAACAAGTAGGAGCTATTGTAAAATAGATTGAAATAGAATTTTTAATTTTTGTTCTTGGCATGCTTTAAGGAATTTTTTTATTGCAGTTGATGGTGCTACAATGATGGAAGTTGATCATGAAACAAGAAAAGTATATATGGAACATATGAAACTTTTGAACGATGAGAATGTGCAATTAATGGAACCATCAGAAGAAGGGATATTAGCAAGATTAACTAGTCCAATTGTTACAACCTATATTGACACAGACAAAATTAGTTTTGAAAGGTATGTTTTAACATAAGAAAGTTATTGTAAGAAAATTTTTAACAAAATAATATTATTACTACATTGCAATATCAATTGAAAAAATTCATTTTTCAAATTCTATATTTTATTTAAATAAAAAGGTTATAAGCAATTTCAAAAAAATTTTACATTCAATATTATTTAAACAATATTTCAAAAATTGAAGAAAGCAAAATAATCAGTATAATTTACAAATATAGATTATTAAAAAAAGAGAATGTAATTTAATTATGTAAAATATTAATAAATAATTTGATTTACAAACTTTGGTTCAGAATTCAGAATAAACAAATATAATTTTAAAATAAAATATAAAAAGAACAAACACTTAATTATAAGCATAATTTAAAATTGGTGAAAGTAGATTGATAAATTTTGATAAAATTAAAAATTCTTTATCTAGAAACTAACAGTTAGCTTGTTTATTTATTAAATTAAAAATAATATTTTCAAATAGAAATAAGGCTGGTTTATGGGGTTGGCGCTCTGATAAAAGTGAAATAGTTAATGGACAAGAGTGCAAGGTGTTCAGTGCTTGTAATGTAGAATTAGTAACAAAAACACGTCTAGAACATTTATCAGAGTCAGATAAAATTAGAGCAAAAGTACCTAAGACTCCTTTACAATCGTTTCTTGGTATTGCTGATCACACGCATCAAGATGATGGAGCAGCTGCAATAAACGTAAAAGCTTTTACTTTAAACTTTATTAAATTTTAATTAGCTTTTCTTAGTATAGCATTTTTTAAATTGTAGGAAGAGTATACAAAAAATAATAATCCTTGTAATATAACTCCCGAAGAATATTTCGATCCAAATGTAGATTTAAGTAACAAAGATATTGGTAGACCCAAAGAAGTAAATACAAAAGTTCAGAAATTTAAGGTATAATAATTATTATATAATTATAAACCTAAGTAAATTAAAATTATTTTTTAATAATATAATTTGTACTTGGTATTAATTAATTAATTTGTTGTTTAATCAACTTCTACAATCAGGCCACCTTATGGTTAAGTGAAGATTATCCACTTAGCCTTCAAGAACAAATTATGCCAATTGTTGATCTTATGGCAATATCAAGTTCACATTTTGCAAAATTAAAAGATTTCATACAAATGCAACTGCCATCAGGTTTTCCAGTTAAAATAGAAATTCCCTTATTCCACATTTTAAATGCAAGAATTACATTTGGAAATATTTTTGGAGTAGACCAAGAAGTGCCCAATGTTAGCGTAGTTAAAGAAAGTAATCGGTTAGCATGCGTTGTTGACGACACTTGTTTTTCAGCCCCATCTGGTTATTTAAAACTAGGTAATTGAAAAAATTTAAACTAAATTTAATGATTTTTATGAATAATTGGATTTTGCAGGTGCTGAAAATAGGACACAATTTAGTATGGAAGAAGAAGATGACTTGCTACAATTTGCTATACAACAGAGTCTTCTAGACGCCGGTAGCGAACGTGATAAGGTATTTAAATTTTAATAGTATTTTGAATTGATATTCATTATCTAAATTGCATACATGTAATAAATTAATAAATTAATTAGGTGGATATATGGGAAGCCTTAAAATCTCAAAAACCATCTCGTCCGACAACTCCAGTTATTACTGCCGAAGAAGAAAATCAACTTCAAAGGTAATTTTGATTGTTTATTATTTTATATTATGCTATTTAAAATTCTCATTGAATTTTTTAAATTTATTCGTTTTGCATGTCTCTTTCTTGTTCTCAATTATATTTTACAGAAAGGTACGTCATAATAACACAAATCAACCTTTTTGTCAACATTGAATAAATTAAATTTTTATTAGCTCTTTGCAAAAAACTTTTTAAGCTTTAAGCCACATATGCTTTAAGCCCAAAGCAGCGCTTATACACATTAAAAATTTTTTTTTTAACTTGTGATTTAAAATAGTTATACAAAATAAAATTTTCAAAGTTGTATCAAAAATTTGATCACAAAATAAATATAGTTTAATAATTTTAAGATCATTCATTAAAAAAGACTTTTTTTTGTGTGTAAAATCATTTTCAAAAATATAAAACTTAATAGTAAATTATGACACAAGCCTTTTCTACACAGGACGATATAATTTTATTTTATGATTATGTTCCCATTTAAAATGTATAGAAACGTAATTTTAAGAAAACATAATCTTGTCTGGTGTAGAGACGGCTACATTGACAGAAAAATAAGGAATGGCTCAAATTGCACGTAAATTACCTTCCAAGGGTTAGCCGAGGATGGTAAATTGCAATTTGGGATATTCTTTTTTTTTATAGCTATATGGGTCGCATACGATTTTTCTGCAGCACTGGCGAGAAATAACGGTTTCTGTGGCCACGCAGCGGTCTGCAGAAAATCGCACGTTCATAGCCTCTGTCTAAAAAACTACTATTAAAATTTGCTAGTATCATATCTGCTTGTACGTGTTAAATTATTAGAAGTTAATTAATTTAATAATTAAATTAATTTAGTGTAGAGAAATTTTAAATTCCAAATTAAATTTACTAAATTTTCTGCTCATTTTTAGAGCTATTCAAGCAAGCTTGAAGTTATACCAAGAAACCGGAGAAGGTGGTCCAAGTAGAAATAATATAGCTGAAAATATGGAAACTGACAATGATTCATTAGAAAATGCTGCGGAACAATTAAGATTGGCATTAAGGCTTTCCGAGCAACAACAAATTGAAGAAGAACAACGTCGGTTATTAGAGGAAGAAACATTCCGACAAGTTTTAGAACTTTCGCTTACTGAAAAGTGATGTTAAATGTAAAAAAATTTTTATACGCAAAGAAAAAAAAACTAATATAATTAAAAATCTTCCAATTGTGCTTTTATATATAAAAAATGAAGTTTATTTTTTTTTTTTATTTTCTTTGAAATAGGTATGTTTTGTTAATAAAAATAATTTCTTTTAATTATTCGTTAAGCAATCAGATATTTACGGTTAGGAATAAATTTTTAATGTGAATGAATGCTTTTTAATTTATTTATCTCTTATCCTAATTAATTTGTAATTAATTTGTTTGTATAAACGATAAATTTTTTTTGTGGCTAAAATATGCCTTTTTTAATGCAAATATACTAAGATATTGTTACAGATCAATTAATAAATATATATTGAAAGTACATATATAATAAAAAAAAGCTTCAAAGTATATAGCAAAAATTATGAAATAAAATGCTGTCTATTAAAATTTTATAATTTAAATTAATTATGTCTATTAATTTTTTATTTTTAATTACTTATGTATATATAAATTAAAAGTCTTTAATCATACTCAGATTGAGCTCTGAAAAAAAAGAAAAGAAAAACAATTGTTATTATTATAAAAACAGTAATAATGTAAAAGAAGAAAAAAAATATATACTTTATACCTTTTGAACATTAAATTTAAAACTTTTGCACTTTCACAAAATCTTTTTTCATTTTTATGCGCTTGCTTATGCCATTTCTTACGAACTGCTGACCAGTGTTCTAAGTGTTCCTTAAGTAATGTTTCCTTTGATTTCAAATCTTTACCATCCTAGAATGCATAAAATTTTATTATTTTTATTATTAATTTTTTAATTCTTTAATTAACTTACATAATTTAAATTTAATTCTTCTGTTTCTTGATGTATTGGTGATGGTACTCTGTTTCGAGGGAATGCTTCTTCACTAGGTAATGGTTCAGGTAAGTTTTTTATGTCTCTCATATCTGAATTATCGTCTGAAACAGGTTCTGCAAGGGTTTCTGCAGATACTTCAGATTCTGTAGTTGCTTCAGGACTTGGACTTCTTGCTCTGTAATTAAAATATATTCAAGATTTAAGATAACATGAATAATTTTCTTTAAAAAATTTAAATTTTCATTAATTTTTAATATACTTAGGCACTAAATTAGGATTACGAGGTTGGTTTGCAATCCATGCTCGGCATATAGGATAAAGAGGTGTTTCTTCTTGAAATTGTGCTAAATCTACACTTCTATCAAATAATTTCATTACATAAGTATGATGCTGAAAAGCTGGATCTAAATTTAATGGTCTACGACGTTTAAATTTTCTTGGTTGTACTATTTTTGCTCTATATACTGTATCACTTTAAATTAAATTAATTATTGATTAATTTGCAAAAGATAATATGTAAAAAAGTACCAATTACATACATTCCTTTTTTTACTGATTTAAAATCATTAGAATGAGAATCTTCTCCTGATTCGGCAGATGATTCTTCATCGCTGTGGTGAAGCAATTCTCTTAAGGCACCTTTAAATCTATCTCGAGCCATAAGAACATTACTGTCAGCTGTAAATTAAGTTTTTTACAATAAATTCAAAATCTGATTTTAATTTTAATGAAATTATGCTTACAAAGTTCATCTTTAACTTCTAATTTTATGAGATCTGGAATAGGTGGTTGTAAACTTCTTTTTTTGCCCATATTTTCGCAATATTTCTCACAATCTTAATAGCAAATATTTTTGGAGTCTATTTTTGCAAAAGTTTTACTTTCTATCACGCAGATAAAAGCAGATAATTTGTTTATTTTTTTTTTAATAACTTAGGTATCAATTTATTCTTGACATAAACGGAGTTTCTGTAATTCAAAATAACAAACAACTTTCAACCAAACTTTGCTCCAATGTAAAATAAAGTATATTTTACGTGACACAAACTGTATTTTTTTAAGTATAGTTTGATCACATAGCACATCATATATATATAGTGCAGTTTAACACGCGAAGCATCTACTTAAACCGTTTTTACAAATTTATTTATTTACTAAATATTTAGTATTTTTCTAATATAAATACAATGTCACTAAATTGTGCAAGTACGTTTTTTAAAAATTTTTAAAACTTATTTTAAATTAACTTTAGAGTCTGATATTGAACCTTTATATTAAAAGTTATATCTGTACAGTGCCGGTACACTTAACCTGCAAATTTTACATAAAACTATTAAAATTTATTTATTTTTTCCTAGTTTCAAACGAAGTGCCAGAACATCCTGTAATTTCACCAATTTCTGGATCAATTTTCGAAAGGAGATTAATAGAAAAATATATAAATGAAAATGGAGTAGATCCAATTAATGGTCAAGAATTAGACATAAGCCAATTAATAGAAATAAAAGGTAGCATAGTATAATAAAATAAAAATTATTTCTGAAAATAATTAAATTTTTAATTTAAAGCAACTCCAATCATTAAACCAAAACCACCAAGTGCTACTTCGATACCGGCAATTTTAAAGATTCTACAAGATGAGTGGGATGCAGTTATGTTGCATTCATTTACATTAAGACAACAATTACAAACTGCTCGTCAAGAATTATCCCATGCTTTATATCAACATGATGCAGCATGTCGAGTCATAGCTAGATTAACAAAAGAAGTTACTGCAGCAAGAGAAGCTTTGGCAACTTTGAAACCTCAAGCTGGAATTGCTCCAATTCCCCAACCAGTGAGTTTTACCAAGCTTTTGATTTTATATTAAATATCCTTTTTTTAATTGAAATGTACTTTTTTTAAAAAGGCTGCTTTAGCAGAAACTGGTGGAGTTGCTATGCAACCAACTGAACAAGCTGGAATTACAGAAGATGTTATTCAAAAACTACAAGATAAAGCTACGATCCTCACCAAAAAACGTAAAGAAAGAGGACGATCAGTACCCGAAGGGCTGCTGTCTCAGGAAGAAATTAGACAATTTCAAACACTCGCTTCTCATCCAGTAAGTTCTTTAAAATTATCATAAGTTAATTATATTTAATTAAATTACTACCTTGACCTAAATTTAGGGACTCCATTCTGCGAGTGTGCCTGGTATTCTAGCTTTAGATATTCATGCATCGGATACAAGTAAAATATTAACAGGTGGAGCAGATAAAATCGCGACAGTATTTAATAAAGATACAGAACAAGTAGTAGCAATACTTAAAGGACATACAAAGAAGGTTAATAATTTATTTGCTTAAATTATAGCAATCAATAAATTAAAATTTTTTTTTAATCTAGGTAACACATGTAGTTTATCACCCGGATGATGATATTGTAATGACAGCATCTCCAGATACAACAATACGTATTTGGAATGTTTCAACTTGCGCGACAACTCTTTTATTAAGAGCACATGACAAACCAGTTACTGGCTTATCCTTACATCCTACTGGAGATTATTTGCTTAGTTCATCACTAGATGAGTATTGGGCTTTTTCAGATATACGCACTGGAAGATTATTAACAAAGGTAGCAGGTCAGGGTGGGCAACCATTAACTACTGCACAGTTTCATCCTGATGGTTTAATTTTTGGTACCGGTACTGAAGATTCACAGGTTAAAATATGGGACTTAAAAGAGCAATCAAACGTAGCCAACTTTCCAGGTCATTCTGGCTCAATTACAGCAATAAGTTTTTCTGAAAATGGTTACTATTTAGCTACAGCTGCCGAAGATGCTTGCGTAAAATTATGGGATTTAAGAAAATTAAAAAATTTTAAAACCTTGCAACTGGATGAATCTTACGAAGTCAAAGACATATGTTTTGATCAAAGTGGTACTTATCTAGCAGTTGCAGGATCTGACGTTAGGTAAATCATTAAGAAACTTTACAATTGATATTTACAATTTTGTTTATAATTTGAATCTTTCTTTTCAGAGTATATTTATGTAAAATGTGGACAGATCTTAAGATATTAAATGAGCACACAGCATTAGCTACCGGTGTACGTTTTGGAAAAAATGTACATTACGTTGCTTCGACAAGTATGGATCGTACATTGAAAATTTATGGCTTAGCATAATAAAATGTAAAAATTTTTTTACTCTGAATGTAATTTTTTATATCGATAAGCTTTGATTTTAATACATATAATTATAAGTGATACATTTTTCGAAAAATGTGGTGTTGATTGATGAATGTGTGAATGATTAGATTAATTTTTAATAAAAATTATACAATAAGTTACTATAATTATTATAAGTGAGTAATTTATTTTATTAAAATAAATCATTTCATTTTATACCTTGCTTGAACTCATAATTCTTTAAATCTTCTGAAAATTTAATTTATTTAATGGGAGTTTCTGTGCAAAAAGGTAAGCATGTCTATATTATTTTACCTAAAAATATTCGCATCTATCTGAAAAGTCGCGATAGAATCAAAATAATTAGGTAGTATAAAAATAAATATTTAGAGTCCCTAGATTATCAGAAAGTTTTCTAGAGACCCTATAATGTTATCATGTTAAAAAAGATTTGTGACGTCAAATGTAAGCAATGGCAATACAAAAAAGCGATAAATATAATATACAAGTATAAGGATGGCCGCCAGTTTATATTACTGTAAATTAATTAATTAAAAATAAATTTTGTTCTTCAAGCACATTTATAAATATTCTTTACTGTGTTGCATCAATAATATAAAAACATGTGGAAAAATAAAATAATGGTATCAACTACGAGATTATTTTTTTCATGTATACATGAATTATGAAATATTGTCTCTTTTGTGCTTTATATTTCTATTATTATGGATTTTAAAATTCTTTGAGTTCATCAATGACTCGTTAAGTTATCTTATAAAAATAAATAGTGATAGGACAATTTATCGTTTTCCGCAATCCCTTCTAAAGGGATGGCGGAGAGCGAGGATGCCGTGGAAGAAATTCGACGTGCCTTGGACGTCGTAAAATCAATGATTGATATCTTGGCAGAACGTCTTGAGGGTTTAAGGACACAATGTTCAACTAGTGCTGAATTAACTCAACAAGAAATTCGTACTCTAGAGGTTATTTTACTCCTTTTTTTATTTATTTACATTTTAAGAGCTTCACCCCTTACTCATTGTTTTCTTTCAGGCGAAATTAATTAAACTTTACTCAAAGCAACTTGTGACCAAAGAAAAACTTGCCATTGACTCATTGCCTGAAGAAATGAGACTGTACCCATCTTTACAGCAATGGCTGCGAGTTGTGGGTCTTAACCCAGGATCTATAGAGGCAGTTTGTTGTAAAGCTACATCTTTAGAGGCCTTAATTGAAAAATCAGAACCTGAGTTAAGTGAGATGCTTGGAAAAAATAATGAAAAACACAAAGAAGAATTACGTAGGTTGCATAGAGCCCTTCACAATTTGCGTCGATATATGGGTAACATAAATAAATTTAAGTTTCTTAACATTGTCTTGAATTTCTTTTTTTTGTTTGCTAGATGTACTTGCCAAAGGTGGAATGGATAATGGTGACATGAATTTATATTGGGATTCATGGGACACCCATCGCATTAAAAGCGGTCCCTCCCCAAGACCATACAGGACTGGACAAACCAGAGGATCCATACCATCAGAAGAGCATAATTTGCATCAAAACAATAATAATTTTCAAAATATGCAATTAACCTCATCATACACGTCTTTATTATCAGCTTCTACCCCTCCAAATACTCCAATAACCTTTAAAAATCAAGGCAAATTTGCAACTCACCGCCCATTATCAAAAAAAGATCAAACTGAAAACAGATTAAAGTCGGAAGCTTTCTCGATATCAATGTCAAAATCACACGAATCGCAATTAGCTAATAGATTTGATAATGGAGAAACCACTTTTAGGTAAAAAATCTTTTTCTTTCAAAGTTATAACATGTATTATTTAAAATAATTTTTATTTTAGCAGTTCAAATGAAACTCCAATGAATTCATCAATAAGTAATTACTCAGTTATTAAACATAATCGTTTGCCAACAGAAGTTGACACTTATGGTACTTATAGTGTTCTTAGCGATAATGTTTCGTCTAATAATTGTAGTCCTGTAAAATCTCCTCCATTTTCAAATACAGAATGTGATGACAATGTACATAAGGCAACAGGTAATTAATAAGACACACTGTATAGCAAATTTTACCCCTTAGTAAAAAAATTTTTGTTATAATAGGAACAAGTCTGCATGTGCCAAAATCTCCACGAACGCCAACTGTAACTCGTGGTATGGGGCATATTATAAATCATCGTTTTACAAAAACATTTAAAATGATGACAACTTGTGATTACTGTGATAAGCAAATGTTTATTGGAAGTGGTTTAAAATGTAAAGAGTGTAAATATAAGTGTCATAGAGACTGTGAATCTAAAGTGCCACCTTCTTGTGGATTACCTCAAGAATTAGTTGATGAATTTAAAAGGACTCTTCAAGCTGATAGTATGAATAAAATTTTTTTTGCCCTTACTATTGCTAGTATTAGATTCAAAGTGAATAAGTTAAAATAATTTGTAAATATTAATTATTATAAAGTATAAAAACAAAACATTTTAAAATTTGATAATAGTGGTTCACTAATTACCTTGAACCAATTTCTTTGAACTAATTGAGCATAAATATATTTATTATCCATCAATAATTTTATTCAAATAAGATGAGAATTAAATTATTATTTTTAAAGAAATATTTTAAATCAGCTTAATTATTATTTTTTCAAATTAAAAATATTAATAATATAACTAATTTTTAAAATGTTCTATTAATTTTAAAGACGTTATAAACTTTTACAGATTATTTTAACCAAAAAAAAATCCTTATGAAAGCATTTTTTTAGTGAGAACAATGTTCATTCTTTTTAAATTTTGTTATAAAATTATTCTCATCAAAGAAATGACTTTACAAGATTATACAAACATATCAAAATTTGCCAATTATATTCTCCAGAAAAGAGGACCCATTTTCTGGGTACTAAACCTTTTTAGTGCACTTATTAATTTGATAGTTGAAAATAGCCATCCTAAACTTGATCCCCAAGAAATTCTTTTATTTTCTCTTTTTGCCCATTCCATATAAAAATATGTATAGTAGCATGAAAAGACAGAGCTATTATCTATTTCTGTAATAAACAGAGTAATTATTTCATGTAGTATATATAGGTTTACACAGGATTTGATTAATCATTTTATGAAAAATTAAGTTTACATATTTAAATAAGAAAAGACTTTTAACTGATTTGTGTGTTAACATGTTGAATTTACCTTATAGTTGCTAATTATTATAAGTCCTGGAACCAAAATTATAATAAGTCCCTAAATTTAATTTATTTTAAGTCTACTTGCCTTCTTCCTAAACACGTCAATTTTTTACTCTGACCCCTCATTTGGAGCCTTTTACAAGTACTCCTCCATATGAATAGTTCCCTTATTTATTTAAAAAATAAAGCATAAAAATATTCAACAAGGGATCCACAATGTTCTAGTTTGACAAAATAAAATCTTCTAGATGAGGTGTTAAATTATTTTTTTTTAACAAGGATAATTATAATTTCTAAAACATATAACTCTCTAAAAATAAATTGTAAGCAAAGTTCTTATAAAATACTTTAATATTGTTAATTCAATTAATTATTATTACTTTTTAACTTTGTAACTAAAATAAATATGTATATTTAGATATGGCTAATGCATCACCTGTACCAAGTAAGACCGGCATCATGTCACCAAGTCAATATAGTTTAAATTTTTTAGTTAATTTAAGTCGAAAAGATCGAAAACGATCTCATCCTCATGCAGCATTGAATGCAGAACTTCAGGTACGATTTCGTCAAAAATCATTCATTCTTCATCTCATTATCATTTATTTTTTGGCCCGTGAACGTTTTATGTCAAAAGTAATGAATTTATAAACATAAAATATTCAACTAAAAAGTTATTTAGCATTACTTTTGATATTTTTATATTTTTCTTTGCAGTTATTAAAGCAATTTTTTAATTATATCTAAATAATGCATAAGCATTTTATTATTTTAATTAAAAGGAAAAAATTTCAATTATAATTTATTTTAATTTTTTAAAAGAGCTTTTTATTTTTTATTTTACGATTTGAATGTTTTATTTGACATTTGCTAAACACTAGAAACGTCGTAATGCTTCATCAAGTTTTCAAAAACAATTTTGGCAAAATAAACATACATCCCGTTATCAGGGTGCTGATTCCAGTTCTAATACATCGAGTTGTAACAGCTCAACACCTTCTAGTCCAGCTTTATTTGTCAATGCCAGTGCAAGTCAAACTCCTCAAACAACTGCCAAACAAAAATTTCATTTTCCAGGTAAACATTTAGAATTTAATTTTTTTTAAATCTTTATTAATTATAATAATTTTTAGATGTTAAGCTTAATGATAAAGGTGTGATTCTGGAAACACGAAAATTAGAAGGTACAACAGTATCAAGCGATAGTGAAAGAACCATTAGTGCTTCTGGATCTGGCAGTGTTAGTACAGATTCTGAAAGAACTCCAATTAGAATTGATTCTCAAGATTCACAAATATCTGATGGTGAACCAAGTGATGGTCGATGGCCAAGGCAAAATAGTGTATGTACAAAATAATACTTTTTTTTTTACCTTTAAAATAATTTTAACTGTTTTTAGTTGTCGATGCGAGAATGGGACATTCCTTATGACGAATTAAAAATTGGCGAGCCAATTGGAAAAGGTAGATTTGGTACAATTTATAGAGGAAACTGGCATGGGGATGTAGCCATCAGGGTATTAAATATGGAACATTATTTAGATGACGATGATCAAACTCTTGAAGCATTTAAATTAGAGGTAAAATAAATATATATTTTTTTTAATTTATTAAAGTTAACAGGCAATTAGGATCTTTTACAAAATTTATTATAATACTTAAAATAAGAAAGAAATTAGTAAAAATAATAAGTAGAAATATTTTGTGTAAAAATAAAAAACCATTGTTATCAAAAAACATTATTATAAACTTGATTCAAATAAAATAAAATTGTATTATTTTTAGGTAGCAACATTCCGTAAAACAAGGCACGAAAATTTAATTCTTTTTATGGGTGCTTGTATGAAGCCACGACGATTAGCAATAGTAACTAGTCTGAGTAAAGGTTTAACACTGTACACTCGAATACATTTACACAAAGAAAAATTTACTATCAATAATACTACAACTATAGCTCAACAAATTTCTCAGGTTTCTTTTTTTAAGGACTCTAAATTTTCTTGTTCCTTTATATTAGTGTTATAATTATTTTTTTTTTTTTTTTATTTTTTAGGGAATGGGATATCTTCATGCTCGTGGAATTGTACACAAAGATCTCAGAAGTAAAAATATATTTTTAGAAAACGGAAAGGTGGTTATTACTGATTTTGGACTTTTTAGTGTTACAAAACTGTGTTATGGAAATGGGTAATTTTTTATTTCATTTCTTATTAGCGAAAATTATATTATTTTGTCTAATGAAAGAAAATATTTATAGAACTCAAAATGGAATAAATATTCCACGAGGATGGCTTTGCTATTTATCACCTGAAATCGTTAGCCAGCTCAGGCCCCAACAAAATAGAAATCAAGAAGAATTGCCATTTACAACTGCATCTGATGCATACGCATTTGGGTAATTGTTTTATTTTTTGGGTAATTTTTTGATTCAATAAGTTTCTAATAATTCTATATTACAGGACTGTTTGGTATGAACTTTTATGTGGTGAGTGGCCGTTTAAGAATCAACCACCGGAATCAGTAATTTGGCAAATAGGAAAAGGAATGAAACAAAGTTTAAATAATTTACAAGCTTCTCGTGATATTAAAGATATATTAATGCTTTGCTGGTCGTATCATCCTGAAACTAGACCTGATTTTGCAAAGTTGTTAACAACACTTGAAAAATTGCCTCGTAAAAGACTGGCACGTAGTCCTTCACATCCTATTCACTTATCTCGTTCAGCAGAATCAGTCTTTTAAATACTACATTGTGAATAATTTTAAGCTAATTTTTTAATTGTAAATACATTTACATAAATTATGACTCTGGAATAAAGAATGTTTAATTTTGATTTTTTTTTCTTAATTTAATATTAATATTTGCTTGATTATATACATATTTTATAACTTCTAGACGTGTCAGTATTTATTCAAGCAACTTTTATGTATGAAAGATTGACAACTTATAATGATTAAAACTGAGATATTAAAAAATTTATAATAATATTTATTTGCATTTATTTATTTTATTTTATAAGCTTATGAAAATTGCAGATATACATTAGATTATACAAAGTTAATATGAAGATTTTTTTTTATCATCTCAAATCATCTTATATGAACGTAAAACCGGTGAAAAGGATATTCTTTTAATAAAATTTCTATATAAAAGTATCTACTTACAGTGTATGAGAATTAAGAAAAAATGTTTTAGTTGTGTTTTAGTGTAAATTAAATAGATTAAAAAGGATGAATAGAAGAAAAAAAATTTTTTAAACAATGATAATTTTTATAGTAATAATTAATATCGCAAACAAATATCAAATACATTAAAATTGTTTGATTATTCCGCATTAAAAAAAAATTATTAAAAAATAAAATAAAATAATAAAGAAACACTTTTACTTTAATTTAGATAGATTTTTTAATTTAAGCTCATTATTTGCATTAAAAAAAAAAAAAATTGAAAATGAAACAAATTTATCATAAGTAAGCAAGTTAATAAATTAATGTATTTTTTTTTACCTTGGACAAGGACAGTTTTAAAATAGTTTTGTAATTTGAAATTAAAATAAAGTTTTTGAGTTCTAATGTAAGTAATAAATTTCGTATATTTATTTGTTTAACATAAATTATAAAATTTTCATGAAAAAAATTTTTTTTGTTTTATTAATCCTTTTTAAATCTATTAATTACAATTTTTTTTTTCTCCAAATGCTTTGTTATCATACTTTTTCACAAGATTAAATGTATAAAAATTACTTTGCAATAAAATTTTTTACCATTTAACATGTACATTTGACTTGGGACAATCTAATATATTTCTGTGATTTCCATGAGCTTTAGAGTAAAACAATATAAAATAAAAAAAATTTATATTCAAAAAGATATAATATATATGATACTTTTAATTGATGATAATTGATTTAATTGATGATTGATAATCAATTGTATGGTTACTTTTAATTATCACATAATTTATTATATTCTATTTGTAGTTCTTTCATTTGATTTGTTAAAAATGTCTTCCTTGTTTTACACATTTCATATCTCTCATATATGTTATTTAATAAAGGCCTTGTTAATATGTGTGTTATGTGACTTAAGGAACGAAGTTTAACTGAAATATTTTTAAATTTATTAACTTTAAACAACAGAAATTTAAAAAAAAATAATTTTTACCTGCATTATTTTGAATCTTAACTAAAATATTTGGTTGGTTTTCGCAATTTTTAGCCATTTCTTCTTCTTCATGAATTAATATTTGTTGTAATTTTAACATGGTCTAAAATTTAAAAAAAAAACATTTAGAAACTTGTAAAATTTTTTTAAAAGAAAAATAACTACCTCAAAAGAAGTTGAAGAAATATTTTGCACATAATTTATTTGAAGAGGTATTTCCATAGAACGATTATTTTTAGATTGAAAACATGTCAAGTATACTTCTTGTTCCTTGAAATAATTGAGTATTTGTTGTTAAAATTATAAATTTCAATTTAAAAGAAAAATTTCTACCTTACTATTTTTGTCTTCAGAAAATACTGAAAATATTAGGCCTACAAAACTAGGGTCCATCATTTGATACGTTGCTTGAGTACCTACATCTAAGATATGAAAATAATTAATAAGATAATCGAGTATACCTAGGTATAATTTTTTATAATTAAATTAGCAATTACCTATTTGTGATGGACATACAGTTATGTGGGGGTGTGAATGATACCATCCTACGACTCTCATTTCTTTTTTTAATTCTTTGGTTAATCGCTCTGCTTCTTCTGTTGCTTTTAATAATTGTTCTGATGATATTTCGACTCTATCTTTTTTTTTATCAGAACGCTGTAAAATTATAGCAGCTGATATATTCGTTTCACCATTGTTATTCTAAATAATAACGCATAAAATTATTTAAAAGAAATTACAGGTAGTATCTATAGATATATCATTAAAACTTAAATCTTACATCTCCAATCAACAAGCCCATAATTTCGAAACTTTCTGTGCTAAAAGCATGCTGAAGGCAAACCATGAATACATCAGATTGCAAATTAACTTTTTTTAATTCACTGACCATTGTGAAAATTTAATTAAACAATAAACAAAAAGTAAACAATTTCTCGCGATTTATGGTTCAAAATGCAACAAATAATCAACAGTAAACATACAATGCACGTGAAAATTTCGAAAGGTCATGTTAGGTTGAACTAAAGAAAACAGAAAAGTTGGGGGGGGGGGAGATTTAATTCAGGTGAAATATTCTTTAATAGACTTTAATTTTAGGTTATTTTTATGTGAAAACTGTAGTCTGTAATTACTGGGATCAAATAAAAGAATTATTAAAGTTAATTTTTAAATTTAATTATTGCAAACCTTTAATTATAGGTTACTGTATGATTTGAAAAATTTTTTAGTGTAAAATTGATTAAAAATTTGTAATTTAGAAAGAAGAAAATATGATTGAATTATCAGAAGAACAAAAAAAATTCATAGCTGAATGCGAAGAAGAATTTAAAGATCGTTATACAGAAAAAGATGAAGATTATTCAAAAATTTACAAGTCAGATCTGATTCCACCGCCCATTGTAGATCCATGGCATCCTCAATCAAATAATTCATATAACCGCAATAGAAATAGAAGAAACAATGATTATAGACAACATAATAATTATAATCATAGACAACATCATTACAATGATCAAAGACATAATAAGGATCAATATCATGGAAGGACTGAAAGGTTTAATTATTCCAATAACAGAAATGATAGAAGTTATAGACCTTATTAAATCAAAAACTTTTTCTTTATTTAATATTATTTATATAATGTATATGTGATTATGCATAATATTTTTAAGAAATAAGAACTCAATTTTATATGTACATATAAACTAAATAATCCATTTTTATTTTTTTAACTTCTCAATAATATCATTAAAGTGTATGTACAAACGTTAAAAAACTTTTTTATTTTTTTTTTTTCTGATAATTAACAAACTATATTTAAATTAATCAATAACAAAAATAACACTTGCAAGGAAAATTAATGTTAATCTATATAAGTAATTATATATTTAAGGCGGTAAATTAAAAAAAAAACGTACATAAAAAGAATAAAGTATTGTTAATAAATTTTTTCATTACTTTTAAATAAATATGGTTTATTATTGAAATTGAAAAGAAATATTATACATATTTTTACGATTGGGTAACTCAATGATTTGTCAACAATTTATTGTTTTAATGATTTTTTAATATTTAAGATTTTTTGTAAAAATATAATAAAAACGAAAAAAATAGAATTTTTTTTCAAATCTAAACAACACCTTTTTTATGAAAAATTTTTTTTAAAAATAAGATACACAACCAAAATTAAATAAATATAAAAGTTTGCATAGCATTTTATGTACTTGAAATATTATGATACAATTTTTTTTTATTTATTAACATCACTTAATTCAACTATTTATAGTCTCTTATACTATATGAAATTTTTATACACAATATTTACAATATTTACATTAAAAAAATTTGTATTATTTAAGTTACAAAAAATTCATTATCTTTCTGTGAAAAATTCTGTAAAGCCATAATAATTTTATACATTTTAAAGCTATAATTTCTCAATGTTGGTAATGGCAGTAAATCTTGTTTCATTTTTTTTACACAAAAACTTTAAAAAATTTATTGCATAAAAATGTCTTTAGTTCACTTATTAAATAATTGTTTGCATACCGTATTAAATTTTTATTTTTGCCGACCAGCGGTATATAGAATCTTACAAAAAAAGTTCTAATATGGTGGGCAATTTACTCCAGGATGCAAATATTGACACTTATCCCCAACGCGACAAAAACCATTTTTAGTAAATTGTCTGCAGATTGGAGGTTGTTTATTGTTACCCCTCCATCCACCTCTCCATGGCATACCTCTGGGAGGTGCACCTCTAAACCAACCAGGTCCGTGAGGACCTCCTCTACCTCTGTTTGGATGCATAGGACCTCTAGGACCTGGAAAAGGTCCTCCTGGAGGAGGTACACCTGGTGGAGGACCCACAAACATCCCAGGTGGTCCTTGATAATTGAAATTCATTTCGTCTGGATTAATTATAAATCCATCTTGATTATAAACCCCTGGCATCATTGAATTTTGCATATCGATGTTTGAGGTATACGAGTTGGGTATATTAACATTTGAATCTGGAACAATTATTTTACCATCTCCAGTTCGCCAACCTCCTCCGCCTCCATTGGAACTTATTGGAGCTACAGCAGTTACTTCATTAGTAATTTGTTGTATTGGATTAATGATTTGTTGTGGAATTTGAGTCATTGGAGTTTGAGATCCAACTAATGGTGGGATTGGCGTTTGATTTGGCCGGAATGTTGAATAATATGAATTCTGAGCTAATGTAGTTGTGGTTGACTTTGGTTCTGGCCATGCCAACATTGTGAAGTCTTTTTCGCTCTCTTTGTTTCCTGTTAAATCATCTAGGGGTATTATTTTTGGATCTGATATCAATAAATGACGTTCTTCATCTGGTTCTGATGGTGATTCTGGAATCCTAAATAAAAAATTCACATAAATATAATAAACATATATTATCTATAATTAAAGTCTCTAAAATGAACAAAATAAAATAAATTCTCAAATTTCTCTAATGATTTTGTAAAATCAATTTGATGATAAAGAAAGTTAACAAATGTAAGATTAATCTTTCTTTAAATTAAAATGAATAAACTTATGTTTATAAGATATTAACTTACAAGCTTCGATTGAAATAAATGGCTTGAAGAATGCCTTTCTCACGAGCATATTGAATATCTTTTTCTCGACTGTCTTTTCCAGGTTCTGCAAGTGCTGGCAATAAGTCAACTGGGATCAAAGGTTTCCATCTAGTTTTCTCTTCCATTAGATCTTCTGAATCTAAAATATTAAAAATAGAAATTTAGTACAAAAATATTTATAAAAAGTCAATATAATTTTTATTCAAACTTACGTAATTTTCTTGCCATTTGGAAAGCTTCTCTTTCATTTTGTTTCTCCATTAATTTTGCATCTGTGAATGTTTTGGTCACATTGACTCGTTCTGTTTCATCAAGTTCAAAGTATCGGATGGATTCCAGATCAGTTTTCCATTTTAGACTCTTTTTTGGTCCTGTACGCTTTTGTGAGACCAAAACACTTTTTAAAACTCCAACGGCTCTAGGTTCAAATGAACCATTTTCTGATTCTTTCAGTAAGGCTTCTGTTACAGCTGCAGCTGGATCAGGTGATTCTTCTCGTTTTGCGTCATCAAAATCTTCTATTGGAGTTGGCGCTAATAAATAAAATTTTTATAAAATAAGTATTGATATTTAGTAAATATTTAAAAAAATTTAAAGCATAATACTTACTTCTACTACCTTCATTATCATCTTCATCTCTGGTATCTTCTTTACTTGGTTTTTTTGTTTCTTCCCCTTTAACATCATTGTTTTTATCAATAGTTTTTATCTTACTTTTATCCAATTTATCTTCATCAGTTTCCAAAGTATCTTGATAAAACTAAAAAAATCAATTTTTTAGATGACAAGTCTTATTTTATGGTTTTGATAAATTACAAATACCTTAAAATTAGGTTTCACTGCTGCAGTTTGCTTATCTTCTGAATCCCTGTTAATTTTTGGTGAAATTGGTGATGATGGTGGAGAATTAGTGATTCCATTATTTTCATTTGAATTTTCTGTCTTTTTAGAATCATCTTTGCTTATTGATGTTCGTCGTTTTCTTTTTCTAACTTTCTTTTCTTCTGTTGATGCTGTAAGAGCATCCATAAACATATCGCTTTCTTGTAATACCATTGCTAAAATCAGAAATAAATTATTATTTTTAAAGATTCTTTTTATTTTTAATAAATGTTTGTTAAATAAAAAATTTTAAATAAACTAATATTTTAATATAAATTAATATTTAATTTTGACAGTATCAAACAGCGATTAGTGCTAAATTATGTATCATAATTAAATTTTTAAGTAGACAAAAAAATGATGTAAAAGCTGAAACAGAAATGTAAATCTATATTATTGAAAACAAGAAAAAAAATAATAGCTAAGTTAATTATTTTTAAAATAAACAATAATTTAACTACTGAATTATACTTTTATTGAAATTTATTCAGAAAATATCCTAAAAAATACATTGCATAGGGATTCACATATTAAAAAATTGTTTACACAATTTTTATATTCATAAGTACAGACCCACTGTATAATATAATATTTAAAATTAAATTTATTAATAACTAGTCTTATCTAGAATTAATTCTATTAACAGTTTTTTATATTTGCAACTTTATGTAACAGAGCTGCATTTATCAAGAGTCAAATTTTCAAAATAGATGCCAAAATTGAGAAGAGCTCTTGTTAAAAAAAATTGCTTCTTCAGTCTTATTCAAATAGGTATACATGTAAATTATTAGATCAGTTTTAGTAGCCTTCTGAACAAAATTTTCATTTTTTTTGGTAAATGAATTTCTTTGAAGCCCATAAAAGTAAAAAAATAAAAATATGTTAATTAAAAGTAGCGTTTTTTAAAAATTTGGATTAAAAAAAATTTTATAATCCGTTAATTTCCGTAAATCTGTTGCGTGTTTTTATGTAATTATTTTTTAGCACTATGAGCCTTAATTTAAAAAAAATTTTATTTTTAGAAAACCTTGACTTTAAATTGTCTTCAGATTTTCAAACTCTTATCTTCAAATTGTTCAAAAAAGTTATTAATATTTTTGAAGCGAAAAATAAATAACGCGAAACTTTGTAGATACTTTGAAACCTCAGATACATCTAAAAGTAGATAATTATTCTTGCGAATTAGTAAAAAATGTCAAAAATTATACAACAACAGTGGATTCTACAATATATTTCTAAATTCTTATTTAATGACAGGAACCACTCCAAAATTTTTGCTATTTGCTTTAATAATAAAAAAAATCCCTTTGAATGTTGAGTGTAACTTTTCCAACGCTAGAAGGTAATCGTTACTTTCGGCGAATAAAATAAAATTTATCGTAAATCAATTGCTACTTTTTTGAAAAATATTAATTTTTAAATAAAATATATACTTTTGGTGTTATATATCTAAATGTATTGATTTTCTTCATGATTAATTAAGGAATAATAATATTCGTCAAAAACGTCACGTTTTGATTCAGAAAATTATGAACGTAATCCAAGCGAAGTTACTTAACCCGGGTGTACTTAAGCAAGTGCAAAAAATGAAACGACTTCATCCAATAGGTAAAAATTCAGAAAAGTATTAGATTGATTTCACCACTATAACTATGAGCTTATAAAATTATTCTGCATTTTAATGTAATATAAAAATACCAATAAAATGTTTAATTTATATTTTTTAAAAATTTAATATCAATTGATTTTAAATAATTCTTATTGATAATTTAATTAAAAAATATAACGAACTCCTTTATCAATGAATATTTTAAAAAATAAAAAAAAAAGCTTAAATTAATTAAATATTTAAATTAATAGCCAAAAATGCCTTAAGTGTTTCAAATTTAAAATATCCTTTTTAAATAAAAAAAAAACTACACTAAAGATAATAATTGAACGTAACTACATCTGCAAATTATGAAAATATCAAAATATACGAGAAGTTGTATTTTTCATAATCAAGATTTAATAAATAGAAATAATATTTATATACAAAATAAAAATTTTAAAAAATAGACTTTTTTACAGAAATCGGTATTTTATAGGCTTGCAAATATTGGTATCAAATTCTGATTGGTTAATTCGTAATGCACGTGCTATCTTCGTCCAACCAGAGTAATTTGAAGGTTTACCGCTCGATGCGCATGTTGCTGTATTTTTTTCAATACACACACTTCCTTTCCACCTTTTCTCTTTCTGACGCAAATTTCTTGATTACATTTGCGCGTTATCCAGTTTTAAAAGTTGTTAAATAATCAAAGCTGTAGATTTAAAGAAATTTCTTTTTTTTCTGAAAATTCTGAATATTATTCTTGGTAAAGAAAAAATTTTAGTTTTTAAATATATTAATAAAGCTTTCCTTAAAATTAAAAAATCTAAAAATTATATAGCACTCATAAGAATTTTGAATTAATATCTACGCGAAAAATATGTAATAAAGCGATTTCGACAGTTTAAAATTTGGGTATTGATTTTTTTTTTCTATAAAAGAATCTTTAAAATAAAATTTTTTAATTAACTATTTACTTGACGTTAATATGAAAATAAAAATTTATACTTTAAATTAATTTTATTATTATTGAGTAACGAAAAATTAAAAAATAATTTACTATAACACCAGGTGCCTTAGTAGACAAATCTGTACACTGCAAGCGATCCTTGACGATCGATTTACTACTCCTTCGTGTTTAAAATCTCCATAAATCTTGGTGATTTATCAAAAAATTGGAGTCTTTAAAAGAATTATTACTGTAGCATTTGAAAGTGAATGATTTGCGTTAATAATATCAAGAAATATTAGAATTTAACAATTTAATTGACTTTAATTTATGCACAGAAATTTAATAGAAAATAATAATTAATTTTGTTTTCAGTTAAAGCAACATTTTTATAGTAGAAAAAATGATTTTTTCTAAATTTTAAAATATTAATGTACTTTGTGAATAAATTATAGTTTTTCAAGTAAAAGTAACTAGAAATAGGCAGATTTACAGGGATAATAATTTTTTTATCATTGTAGTTAATTTATTACGGGATATTAAATTTATTGGTTTTTTTAAACGTTAAAAATCAACAGCAAATCAGAATTCTTTATTAAAATTTGAAAAGCACATGAAGGGTGCAATTAGACACTGGTGGATTAAGCGCGAAATGGAATGAAATCGCCAAATTTAATTTTTAATTAATTAATCAATTTTACTTCTAATTACAGTTAGCAGTTCCGAAAATAAATTTGCATAATTTTCTAGTGATTGGCGGTTTTATACTATTTCGTACGTACTCCACAAGCATCTGTGCTTTATATTTTATGTGAGAGTAGTAATAAGCAGATTTCAAGATTCAAATTTTATAGAACTGGTGTTTTATTTGACTTAATTTATAAAATTTTATAGAAAATATAGAAGATATTTTGAATGAAAGTTTTTAGCTACTTAATAAAATATATGAAATGAATAAACTTTGTAAAGGAAGACAAAAGCGATGGATAAATATACGCGTATTTTTATTTGTTAATTATTTATTTTATTATTTATTAATTAAATTTGAAAATTCTTAAATAGACTATAAATAACTAAAAATATTTAAAAACGATAAATTTGTAAAATTATAAATGCACATTTTTCTTAAATAATTGTTGTTATCGATGTTTACCTGAAGAACCTTGATAGATATTTTTTAAAAATCTGGTTCCAGTAGTAGATTTCTCCAACTTGTTTCTTCTTTACAAATACTTTTGCTGACCCGTCGTTCTTTTTTCTCTCCGCAGTTAATTTTAAAACTTTTATACATTTCCATAAGGAAATATATTCAAGGCAATGGGATGTTAATTGGGAAAAAATTATTAAAAAAAAAAAAAGAAAGAAAAGAATTGATTTTAAAGATGCTGAAAAAATGAACAGATTAGTTTTATAAATTATATTAGTAATTTGTAAGTGACTCATGTATAAAATGTTATCAAAAAATACATTTTAATTTTAATTAAAATACATAATTTAGCACCAATCGCACCAGATACTGTCCACCTGCAAACTCAATATATAGATATTAATAAATGAATTTGAGATGTTTCTATTTTTAAAAACAAATAAGATATTCATAGGTTGTATTTATTGTTTAATTTATTTTTTACCTCTGAATATCATAAGACTCATAATAGAGTTTAATTTCACTAATATAATGTAAATTGAATATAACTAATTTTTAATAAAATAAAATTTAACTTACGCTTTGGTTTTGGTGCAATAAGTTTAATCCCTCCTTTTTTTTCTTCGTGAGAGGTAATATCAAGGGCTAACTTTGCTTTCTTTTCTGCAATAGGGCTAGAATCTTTAGCAGGAGACGGCCTTTTTAATGATAATTTTGAAGGTAACACTTTTTTGTCAGTCGATGAACTCAAAGGCTTTTTGGAGCTTCTTTGTGGTTTTACTTCCTCCTCTAAACCAGTCGATCTAAATTTGGAATTAAACGTTTTAACAGTCTTAGGTCTGCTGGAGTCTTGTGAAGTTTTTCTATTTTCTATTGAAATTGATATATTCTTTTTCTCTGGAACAATAGGTTTTTTAGAATCTGTTTTTTCTTTACTATCTTTTGAATCGTCTTTAGACTCTGAAGAAGATTTCTTAAGAGATTCACTTTCTTCTGTCTTCTTTTTTGGTATTTTACCCATTTTTACACCCAAAATTTGACTTTGCACTTTTTCTAAAGTGGCTTTATCTTTTTCGGCTTGATCTTTTTTGACCTTTTCTTTTTCTCGATCAGATTTACTTGATTTACTTGACGAATGTTTTGAGGAATCACTCGAGTGTTTATCTTTTTCTTTACTTTTTGAAGATTTGCTTTTTGAATTTTCTTTGGAACTTGAACGATGGGAACTAGAACTGTGTTTACTTGAGGAATGCTTACTAGAACTGGAAGAACTTTTACTAGAAGATTTTTTAGAAGATGAACTTTTCTTTTCTAAATTATTTCCAGAATGACTCTTTTCTTCTTTCTTATCTCGATTTTCTTTATCACTAATATTTTTCGTTTCAACACTGGTTTCATCTTTTTCATTTTGATGATCTTTGCTTTTTAATTTTCCACTATCTACTTCATTTATGTCACTAGACTTATACTTAAATTGTGGAGCTTCACTAGAAATTTTAGATTTATCATCTATTTTCTCATTACTTCCTTTAGTAATAATTTTTTCGTCTTCCATTGGAAGAACATTGTCAAATACAGCTTCTTCAATGACTTCATTAGTACTTGCATCATTTAAATCATTTACAATTTTGGGGTCAACTTGGACTTGGGTTAAAACTTCTTTGCCATCCCGAATTGTAATTTTATAAACCGATGGCTGAGATAAATTTGAAGATAACGTTTGTGCTTTATCGACTGTTTGTAAATGCAGCAATTCTGAATTTTTTTTACTTTCACCAGATTCTTGATGATTTGTACTTAAATTTGTTGAAAATTCATTTGTTTTCTCATCTGTCGAAATTTCATTATTATTATTCTGACTAGATAATTGTGTTCCATTTGCATGATTACTTAATGACTGACTCGTTACGGAAGATGTTAAAACTTCTTGAGCTGGAATCGTATTTGGCACTTCACCTTTAACCATTTTTAACCATTGTTCTACTAGGCGACTAGCCAATAATCTGACTCCTTGATGACTGCCTTCTTTTGAAAGACCCTTAATAAGCTTTGGACAATTGTTAGTTTTCAGCCTCTCAATGTCAACTGGACATAACAATAAAAGTTCCAAGAGCTCTTGAATCAGAGCCCAATTTTTGGCCAAAATACCATCTGTAAGCCACATGTGAACAAGATTCCAACCTCCAGCACTCATAAACCTGAGAAAAGGAAACAAAATTCACATTTTGTTTAAATTAAAGTTGTATTTCAATGTCCTTAAAATTATGCACTTTTTCACTTTAGTTTTGGTAAAATTTCTTGGAGTTAAAAAAAAATGAATTTTTCCAAAAATCAACTTTACTTTCAAATTATCTTTAAAGCAATTATAAATTTTAAATAATTTATTAAGCATAAAAATTAGCTTCAACTTTTTATAAGTAAAAGAAAAATTCTATTCAACAGGTATTTAAAAGTAAATAAAATAAAAATTTTATAAATTAAACACATATTAATTTAGAAAAAATAAATAAATAAATAAGTGACTTTAAATAAATTGAATTTTAAAATTATATCAGATAAACTAAAATTATTAATGAAATTTTTTAAATACATACTGATTCAGGAGTTCCGGTTGGGTACTTTTTAATATTTGAATATATATACATTTTGAAACAAGTTTTTTTGAAAATTTCGTCATTAGATTAGCTAAACGAATGACTTCTTCTTTACTTTTGATACCTCCGTTTGGTCCAAGTAATACACTTAGACATTTTAAGAGTGATAAAGGATCTATACGTGGCTGTAAAAAAAAAATCATTGAAATTATTAGCAACAAAAATTATTGAATTTTTGGAATTAGGTTTTTAGGTTGAAATTTCAATTAACATATTTGAGCAATATCTGAGCTCTTCCTAATTTCATTATAAATATACTTTTTAAAAAATTAACAAATGAATAAATTAAATTAAATCTTCTTAAAACATCTTCAAAAAACAAAAAAATTTTAAAGTTATAATCTAAACTAAACCTTTGCAAATAGAAAATAATGGAAAAATGTAAAAGAATTTCACGGGTAATATTGATTGTTCATTACTAACGAGAAAAAATGTTAATAATACCGATAGTATATTTTTATTTACGTTACAAATAAAAGAATAGAAATATTATTGTTTTTTCAGATAAGCAAAGCAATAAATTTTCTTAAAAATGAGTATTTTATTATTCTGGTATATATGCTAATGGTATAAAAGTATTAAGTATATTTATATCTTACTCATACATGCGCATATAGTTCAGGAATTCGTATTTATTTAATAAATATGTATATATTATCACACTTCTTTTCATATACGTATATATATATATATAATATGTGTGTGAGTATACGAAATCAGAAATGAAGTCATATCATAATAATGATAATAATAATATAATATAAGTATAATAATAATAACTTCGTGTACAAAACTCATAGGATTTCCAAATGAAACTTACCATTTTTCCTAAAAAATATTTTTCTTCGCGAGCTTAAAAAATATAGCTGTAAAATTTGATCAATATGGAATCTGCAACAAAGTAAAAAACTAATATTCCATTTTACGTAATCCTTAGTAACTGCGTGGCGTTTGACGCCATTTTCTCTTGTAGTCTAATAAGCAACACAAGCGTGGATTCAGAAAAAACCGTCTTGTAATTATTTCTTCGCTTATAAATATAAATAAAAGTATGTCTAATATACCAAAAACTTATTTTTTTAATAAAAATTCATCACATTAATCTTACAAATTACAAATAAGAAAAATCAAAATCTTCCCCAAGAACTTCAAAATCGATCCGTATGCATAAGTTGAATATTATACATATGTATTTTATATCTAATTATATTAAAATATATAATTTATTATTTTAATTTATTAAACGCTTAATATAATTGTTAAATTATGGATTTGAGGATAATATTTGCCGTATGAAATACAATTTTTAAAATATATAAAGCAAAAAAATCCAATGACGCTTGAAATTTCTGCTTCTGGGTGTGAGACAAAGGGAAAAGGAAATAATATTGGAGATATATAAAACTCTCTAGCTCCCCGTGCCTCTTCGGGCTCGCTCGGTGGCCAACTGCAGCAGCTTTCGCATCTACGCTGTAATGTTTTTCGATTTCACGTAAACAGCGACCTCTTTGGTGAAAATAAAAATTCTTGGTCATCAGGGGCGATTTCAAGGAGCATAAGGGGCGATTTCGTGGATCATATTTTTAGATTCTGGGGACTCTGAGTTTAATTTTGCTCGAAGGTAATTTTATGGATCCTGTTCGAGAAGAATTTTGATAAATTTTGAGTCATAATTATTGAATTTATTTCTACTCTAGTGCACCTAGAATCTAGTAAGAGTACGCTCCATGAAATCGACCCTATATTCTTACTAGATTCTGGGGATTCGATTAGATTTAAGTTGGCATGAATAATTTTTTTTTGGCGGGTAGGGGGGTAACGAATGAAACTAGGGACAACTAGAGATCGCGCCAATCGTAATTACAATTCATAATTAAATAAAGTTTTTTAAAAAAAAAGGTTAATAATATAGTAGATAATTATAGAGTATATTTATTTTATCATTTTTCTGCTTGAGTTGACGCGACAATTTTAGTGTTATAAAGTTATTATATATGAAGCGAATATGAATTATGAACTATCAATAAAGGTGCGATTTCATGGAGCATATTTTTACTACATTCTAGGGTCACTAGAGTAAAAATAATTAATTATGACTCACAATTTATTAAAATTCTCCTCGAACACGATCCAAAAAATTGCCTCTGAGCAAAATTTTAATTAATAATTAGTGATAATTACTAGAGTTCATTCAATTCAACTCTAGAGTCCCCAGAATCTAGTATGAATAAGCTCCATGAAATCGACCCTTAATCGTCTCAATTTTTAGTGATAATTACTAGAGTTCAATTATTTTAACTCTAGGGTCCCCAGAATCTAGTATAAGAATATTTATAATGTTTTTAGCACAAAAATTTTTAAATCAAATAATTATAAGATCCAATCTTAAATTAAATAAACTAGAATATTAAATTATTAACAGGGTTTCCACTATTTTTTCGAAGTCAAAATCCCTGACTTTCCCTGACTTTCCAGCCCAAAAATGAGTAAATTTCCCTGACTTTCCAGACCAAAAGTGTAAAATTTTTAAAAATATTATGTATACTCTTTGTTTAAATGCTGTTTAAAATTAAATATATCACAGTGGTCTGGAACACGAAAAAATAGTTTCACCACGATTCTACTAAAAATCTCTGGTATTTTCTGTTTCTATAGGGTCTTCTGAGGCAGGAAATGCTTGTCCTAAAATTAAAACCGTAGCTCTCTGGGAGAACCACCCCGATTTGGGAGTTGTTGGGGGGTAAATTAAAAAATTTTTTTTTATTTTTAATTTTACATTTTTTACACGATTTCAGACCATATAAAGTGACAACAAGTAAGGAACACAAAAAATTTTGCTCGCCCCAAATTTTTTTGACTTGGAAAGCTCAAAATCACATTTTTTCAATAACTGATTTCATTGAATTTCAGAGAAAAAATATATAAGTGACTCTTGTAAATATTATTCAGAAAATTTTTTCTTGAAACCTGCGAAACTTTAAAAAATTGGTCCTTTGAAAATTGACGTCTTTAAATCCAGTTTATAACACCATTTGAATCTTATAGAAAAATCCCAAGTCTGTGAATTTTTAAAAAAATCCAATATTTAACATTTGAGTTTCTCTAAGACCTTGAAAATTGAAAATTTGTACTTTTTGGTCCTAAATAAACTTATTTTAGTAAATTATAATTACAAAACAATTAAAAAAAATAAATCCATCATTTAAAAAAATTTTAATTTATTTAAAAAAATTCAGAAATTGGTTTTTTTCAGTTATTGAAATGTGATTTTGAGCTTTCCAGCTCAAAAAAAAATATGGGGCGATAGCAAAATTATTTGTTCCTCACTTGTTCGTCACTTTATATGCTCTAAAATCATGTAAAAAATGTTAAATTAAAAACAAAAAAAATTTTAATTTACCCTCCAACAACCCCCAAATCGGGGCGGTTCTCCCTGAGAGCTATGGTTTTAATTTTAGGACAAGCATTTCCTGCCTCAGGAGACCCTATAAAAACAGAAAATACCAGAGATTTTTAGAATCGTGGTGAAACTTTTTTCGTTTTCTATACCACTGTAATATTTTAGGGTAGGTACAATTTACAATATAATAATTAAATTTATTAAATTTTGATAATATAATAAAAAGTTATATATTTTTTTTGTACTATAAAACAATAACATATAACAATTTTTGTCTCGTTTTGTCTCTTTAAATTTAAAAAGTAAATTTTTTTTTGAACTTTGATTTTTTAATAATTTTTTTCCATGCTTTCTTATCAAAATCCCTGACTTTCCCTGACATTCCATAACAAAAATAAAAATCCCTGAGTTTCCCTGACTTTCCAGTTTTCCAGACCGAGTGAAAACCCTGTATTAATTAATAATTTTTAAACGTTTTTTAAATTTTAAATTAAAATTCTTTATAGTATTTTATTTTTGAAAAACTGAATATTATAAGCCCTGTATAAGTGATTTGAAACAATTATAAGTAACAGATAAAAAATCTGAATATTAAAAGAAAAACTAAATTTTAATTAACTGACAATGAGTAGTTAATAAATAATATTTTTTTTACTAATTATATTTTTACATTTTGTATATTTATTAACATTATTTTACATAATTCAATATATTCAAGGTAGGTCTATCGCCGTCTGTTAAAGTAAAAAGTAATTTTTGTAATCGGGAACTATAAATTTTTTTTTGAGAAAATATTTTATTTTTTATTAGCTATACACACATGTGTATTTATTATCCAAAGCATTCAATATTTCATGAAATTAAAATTAGCTTCATTTAGAACCCAAGTATAACATCAAAATTTTTTGCTTTTTCAGATGCTAATTTCTTTTTTAATTTTCATTAATACTAGTGTATCTTAGCTAATATTATTGGATTTTTTAGAAGCAATATAACTACCTTAACGCACTCCAAAACTTCAAAAATATTTATATAAATAAACTATATACATAATCATTTACACAATACATAACAACTGTGTTTGAACAGTCAATCACATTTTTTTTTAATTTAAAAAAATTTAACTCCTTCATTATCATCAAACATTATGAGTTCAGCCTTCTTAGACGATTCTAATACTCTTAAGGCCCTGATCAGAATTTCATTATCCAAGCCGTGAAATTCTGAAAAATGATAACATTTTTTAATCTGTTTATTTTTTTGAAATATAGTAATTGTACTTGGTACCTTGATCAACTGTGTTATCTCCTTGAGTTAATTCATAAAAAGTACACACAGAACCAATAAAACCATTTGCTGAAGCCCAGGAATAAATTATTTCTGCCCATTCATCCAAAGTGTGCCATAAAATCAACCATCTATACTTAGATTTGTCTAAGGCTAATGCGTTGTCAGATTTTAAAAGTTCTTCTAATATTAAATTGACTACATCTGCTGATAACTTTCCTGGATAAAATTTAATTTTTAACAATTTATATTAAGTACATGTTTTACTTAGTAAGTGTGATAATTAAAATTATAGTTTTTATGAAATAAATTAACAAAAATATATAAATCACATAGGAAATATGTATGAATTAAGTAATAAATTTTATATTTACTTTCAATTAAAGTATTATTGAATAACGGAAAGCTATGAATTTCACGAATATCGAGGATCCCTTGTTTTGTTACTCGAAAGTAATTCAATACTAAACTCTTCCATGCATCCAGCTGTTTAATTTTGGTTTCTTCATGAAGTTGAAGTCTGAAATAAAATAAAAATTATTATTTATTTTTCTGAAAGGTATTTTAACAAATAAAGATAACATAGATAAAGAAATTAAGAATAGGATAAATTCATCACATTTTTTGAAAACATTTAATTAGAAATAATAAAATTGAATAATTTTTAAATACTCTAAAATATTTTACGACGTCGAATATTTTATTCATAAACAATATTTGAAATTATCATAGGAATTTTCTTTGATTTTACAGTTTATTGTTATAAAAATTAAAAATAGTATTTCTTACGTGAAAAATGGTGGAAAACTATATTGCCATGGCCATTCAATTTCCGACATTCTTAAGCTGAATATTTAAATTAGTTTTTAAAATAAAAAAATAATAAATATTGAAAAAATTTGCAATGCACCTGTTTGTATACAAACAATCAACCTTTTTTTTTGGTTAAAAAAAAGAAAAGGACAAAATGAAGGTGACCACGTGATACCTGGTGATACTTTATGTTACTAGACTAATTCAGTGCTGACACCTGTTTAACGCAGCAGGATACATACATTCTTTCTCTTCCGACATTTTTTTACGCAATTTGTTGTTGGTTTCGTTTTATGGTGTGTTTTTTATAAAAATAATTTTTAAGTTTTTCCCAAATTTTGATAATTTTATTCAATATTAACCAGAATAAAAAATAAAATTCAACGTAATATATTTATTTTGCTTTTTTTTAATTAAAATAAGAATAATGAGAAATTAATAAATTACTCAACAAACAACTACAGCTTTATTTTACCGCCTTTTTCAGATTCACACACACGTGGTATTACGCACTTTTTAATGCCGACATTATATACATATATATAGTAAAGGTAATTACTAAACAGATTTTTTAAGAATTAGTTTATATTTTGTGTTTGCGATAAATTTTCAAATAAAAAAAAATACTTTTTTAAACAGAAATTCTTATTTATTTATTTTTTTTTTTGTACAGTTATAAACTTATCGCTAATAAACAAGGAAAGGTGAAATTAGTGTTTCGTTACCCCGGTTACCTGTGGATTATACATTTTAATTTGACATTGTTCATCTAGTGGTAAGTGCGAAAAAATATTAATTAGTAGTTTTATAAAGTATAATTAAATATAAAAAACTTGATTATTTTTCAATTAAAATTAATTAGTTAATTACAACTACAATGAGTGTAAATCAAAAAACTGATAAAGAGAGGTTAGGAAGCGAAGATAATGAACCAAAAATCGTTGAATTAACTGACGAACAAGCTTCAACATTACAAAAAGAATTAGACACAAAGGTAAATATTTTTTTTTTGTCAAGCATAGTTTTATTTAAAAAATATTTTAAATAATTTTTGATCCCATACAATTTTTTCGTGTTTTCAATATCTGTTCCATATCCAGTGTTATTTTTACTTGTTTTGATTTAATTCTGGCACTATTTATTTCAATGCTTTACAACATATGTATGTGTACAAACTTCACTAATAAATAGTTTTTACAAAAATAAATCATTCACAAATATAAATACACCTATGTATTAGGGTACATTTGTAATGATTACAAGTTGCTGTTTGATTTATCAAAAAGTAGTAAGATGGGATCTGCTGACGAATTACATACTTTTATCTTTAGTCTGGGTTGCGATTTGATCTCCTGGAGGCCCCAGAAAACTGATGGTCTATGTGGATAAAAAAAACAATGAACCCTGGATAACATCAATTGATTAAAAAATCATTATAAGTAAAAGTATACTAAGGGTTTACTATTTGTTCAGTTTATCAAGGAAACTTGATAACTTTTTTGAATTTGATAAAAAAAAATATTTATGTTAAATTATGAAATTAAATTCAAATATTTAATTTAATTATTTTAAAGATTGTATGTTTGTAACATTTTTTTCATTAAATTAATTTTTTCATTAAAGATTATAATAATCAAGATTGATAATTTTTTATTTCAAGTCATGAATTTAAATTTATCACATCTTAATTCAATACTCTATTAAAAATAAAGCCCTTACTACACTTGCTTAAGTTTTGTATATAATTTGAGTCTTAAATGATACTAGTGTTAGTGTAATAAAGAGTATTAATATAATATTATACCAACTATTTCTTTCTTTGAATTTAGATTTCATCCTAATACTTGGAAAAATAATTTACAATATTTTTTTATAAAGTACTGTTTTTAAGGTTGATTCAGGTGGATAAGAATGGTATTTTTTGATTGAAAAAATCTGGAAATCAAAACTACTGGAATCTTTGATTTTTAAAGCCATTGATTAAGTTATAAATGTCCCTTAAAATATAAAAATTTTTAATTTATTGACTACAGGTAGAGATATTAGCTCTTGAAATTTCTTATTTTTGGCGCACTAAATTAATCAAGACTTATAGTTTCTAATTTAAAAAAAAATTGGATATAATATTTTATATTATTGTTAGAAATTGAAATTTTTTTGGTGAAGCAATGCTAAATAATGTATCAAATAATATATCAAAAGATTTTTGAAAACATAAGCTTTATAAAAGTCTTGCTTAATTTAGTAGCTCCAAAATGAAGAAAATTTTAAGTGCTTGTATCTCTGCCTGCAGCCAATAAATTTTAAAAATATTTTTTTTTAATTCTAAGGGACATATAATTTGATAAATGGCCATAAAAATTAAATATCCCAGAAGTTTTGGTTTTCAATAATTTTAAATAAATAAATGCCATTTTTATTCACCTGATTCAACCTTATAATTAAGAAGATTGAAATTATTTTTAAAATATTACTTTAATTAAAAAACACAAAGTATTTACTTGGGTCCGTCATACATTATTTTTTAATTTCTTTTTGCAGAAAGCAACAAAAGAAGAAGCCAAAACTTCTAGTGAAAATACAGCTGAAACAAAAGCAAAGAATAAACCAGATGTAAAGGAAAGTGAAAAAATTTCTGACGATGAGGATGAAAAAGAAAAGGGAAAATTAAAACCAAATGCTGGAAATGGTGCAGATTTACCAAATTACAGGTGGACACAAACTCTTCAAGAAGTTGAGGTAAGTCAATAAATCCTTTTTTTTATATTATTAATATTTTTTTTTATTGAAAGGTAAGTAAATAAATTACAAACAATTTAAAAATTATTGTGACAATTTCTTGTTGGCATGACAATCAATTAATACACAAGTAATATCACAGACACATTGAGTTTTACAACAATTATTGCTCTATTTCTTGCCTCAAATTTGATGAAGCATTCACTAAATTTATTTACATTTTCTTAAATTTGTTTCTTTTATAAGTAATTTTTTTCGTTTTTTTTTTTAAATTCTAAAACATAAAGATAATAACAATTTTTAAGTTTTCATAAAATAATACTCAAAAGTTAAATAAAATCAAGTGATATGGAATTATTATTTTATAAATTATTTTCATACATAATATTTATACCTAGTGCAATATAAAATTTATAAAATCATTTTTTGCTTCCGATACTTAAATTATCACTCTATAAAAATAGCAATAAATTGTGTAGTACGTTAATAATTTTTTATTATATTAATATGACAAAATATAAAGTTATTCTAATATTTTATATCTTCTGACCATATCATTAAAAAAAGTATCTAAACAATACATTCAGCGTACTCATTACGTAAACGTAATAACTAAAATACACATACTGCGTAAATAACGCAATATACCTTAAAGCCTAATTTCAATAACTTTGCAATTCAAAAATTATATTAGCAACTAATTAATTTGATTTAAATAATATTGGCATTAATTAAATATTAGCTGCAATTTCTTTAAACAGTCAATAAAATTTGCCCTTGAAAGTCATTGCATTCAATACTGATTCTTAAATGTCTTATTTTAAATGAAAGCACAATGGGCGATCGTTGATAATTTTTTGATAATTTAATTATATTTATCCCTGACTCTCACTAGAAAAATAAAAAAGTAAAATAAATACAAATAAATAATAATAAAAAATTTTTAAATTCATATTTTTATTGTTTTACTCACTGTCCATATAAAGAACTCCAGCAATAAGACCAATCATAAATAATAAACTCATTGTACAAACAAGCACGCTTAATTGATTTCTAGCGCACCAAGATTTTTGATAAGGTTTTGTTGGTCTACCGATACCATTAACAACAGTAAAGTGAGTACTACTAGCCACTGATATAGTATCTAATTCTTTGGGCCTTGTTACAGTAGCTGGATGTATTGCAGCAAGATTTGCTAAATTAGCTGCTGTTAAAAGTAACGTACCAGAAGCTGCGCTCTAAAATTAAAAAAGAAAAGAATAACTAATTAGATTCTTGCATATATTTAAAGTTAAATCAAAAAATTTGAGGCAAAAATATATAATAAATATTTAATTAATAAAAAGAATATTCAGTAATAATTAGAGCACATTTTAAGCACATTATAGAATAGAAAATAAATTACCCTAGTACTAGCTGTTGATCCCTGAGAAGACGTTGAGCCTCTTGAAGGTGATTCTACGACTAAATGTTTCCATGTACCATTATCACTACTTTTTTCACTTTTAGTAACTAATGAAGGCCTTGGTATATGCCATGATTGTAAATTTGGTTCCATTATTGTCGGACACTAAAAAATAAAACAAAAATCATAGATTATAGCAATTATTCGCATAACATTATTTCACATTTCACCCGCATAATACTAAATAAAGATAAAACTAATGCTTTTTTTATTTATTTATTTTTTTTTTAAACTTAAACTAGGATTGTGAGGTAACATTATTTATTATTTTAAAAAAATAGTCACATATGATGAGGTCATTGAGCTCGATTTAAAATTTTTTGTTTGCTATTGTAACTATCCATATTACATTTTTACATAATATATTTAAAAAAATTATATTTCTGCAGGTATCCTATTATAATAATGATAATTAACATACATTTTTTTATTTTTATTTATTTACTTCTAAATACTAAATTATGTAATATTATTTATTTTATTATTTAAAAGAAAAAAATAATTGTTTTTTTTTTTTTTTTTACAAAATTGAATAATAAGTTATGATTATGATTGATTGATTGAAAAAGAAAATTTCTTTTAAAAAACACAATAATTTGATTTAAACCTTCTACATAATAATAAATAATTATTACCAAAAAAAAAAAAAAAAAAATTGAATTAAATTTAAAAAAAATAAATCATTTTTTTTTTAATATTAAAATTATTTATTATTTACACGCATGTTTTTACGAAATATCATCTTGAACTTGAGGGCCTTTTTTTATGTTTGTGTGTATTATAAAAAAAATAAAAATAAAAAGCCCGTTACATAATAATAACAAGTCCAAAATTAAAGAGAGATTTTATAAGGTGAAATAACTGGCTTGTCAATGAAAAAAAAAAAAATTCAGAAGAGTAAGTATAATCATTATTATTATTATTATTGTAAGTTACATATCATTACGTCATTATTACATTGGAAGGAATGGGAAAGTCTTTTTTTTTAAGGTCATTTTTTAAATAATATTTAGTTTGTTTTATTTTTTATTTTAAATAAATTATGACAACGACGACAATAAGTCGCCAAAAAAAAATGTTTAATTAATTATTCCATGTCGATTTTGTTTGGAGCCAAAATTTTAATTTAGGTCGTTAAAATTTTTACATAAATTATTAATATTATTTTTTTATCAAAAATATTGCAAAGAATTTTTTGAGGAAAAAAAATATTTATTTAATGTTTCTTTTTTTTTAATTTGAAATAATAAACAGAAGACTTGAATTACTAAAAAAATAAAAAATTTGGGTTTTCACCGAAATCATGTCTACTGCTACAGAAGCTAGCCTTGACATTGACGAACTCCAAAAAAACTATCATAAAAATCAGTAATTAACTGAATAATAGCAATAACTACCAGCATTTTTGCATTAATTAAAAGTTTTTTTTTGCATATGAAAGAGAAAAAAAAATCCTGCATTCTCATCAATAGAAATAGAGATAAATTAACATTTTTTGATTGACATTAATGATCTATTAATAAAATAATTAATTGTATATAATGCGGAAGAAATAATAACAATAATAAAAAATTTTTTATAATCTATAATAATTTTTGGCTTAAAAAAACCTGTATTTATAAATTTAAAAAATTTAATGTAAACGGCCTTCTCTAGGTCGTTTTTTGTAACAGTATGCGTGTGTGTGTGTGTGAGGATGAATCTTAAAAATAAAATACAGACACACCTTTTTTTTATATAATCGAAAAATAAAAAAGAATTCATTAATTGAAGATTTTTTTTTTTCATTTTAAATCAGTGTCATGGGTAATTTTTTATTATTATTGTTATTTAACCCTCGTGAATAAAATGTAACGTGTTATGTAATTTTCTTAAAAGAAAATTTTTGCACTTTTTATTTAAAAAAATTGAAATTTACGTTTTTATGGACGTTTTTGAAAATATTTTTATTTGGGAATTCCATGATTAATTTTTTTACAAGTCATCATTTAATTATATCATTATAGCGTTATTGTTGTTTTTGTTTTTTAATTATTGGTTTTTTTTGGCTCTTTATATGATATAATATTTTAATTTTAATGAGCTTTGAATATTTTTACGGATTTATGGAATTTGTCAATTCGCGAGTTTTTGAGTTTTTAAGCTAATGGTTTTGTCTTGGCTATTAAAATTACTCTAAATTTTTTTGTAAAACATTTTTCTAAAATTTTTGAATTAAAACCAAAATTTATAATATTTCTCTATGATTAAATAAAATGTCTATAATCTTCTGAGTAATTAATAAACCAATTTAATACACGCTGTTAATGCAAAAAACTGTAAAAAATCTCGCAGTCAAGCATTGAAATCGCCAATCGAAAATGAAAGTGATATCATATTAAATACATGAATTTGCAGTTACATTAATAAAAATAAAATTCGTCAAGGCAAAAAGAAAAAAAAAATGAGATCTCTAATCTGGTAAGATTTGATCTAATTCTGTGTTTTAAGGTTAGGTTAACCTTATCTCTCTAAGATAAAAAGCTATAAAACGAGCGATAATGCATAAAAGCATAAAAGTAATATCATAAATATAATATTATGGTATATTACAAAATCAACAATTTACACGTCTCAACTAACAATTATAATATGTTTAAATGGCCTAAATTACAGTCGCTGACCTATAGAATGTAATTTTTTTTTTTTTTTTTCAAAACTAATGAGAATTGTATGTAATATGCAACGACAATTTGTCATTAATTATCTATTTATTTTATTGCCTAATATTGTATCGATTATCATTAATAGATATTAAGTGTCGAGAATATAATTATCTGTGTGTAAGTGTGTGTTTTTTGTCTTTATTAAATATGCACTTATTTGTAATATTATATTAATTAAAAAAAATGTTACTTTTTTTATGCTAAGTTCATTGAGTTCTCCTTGTGTGTTATCAGATACTTTGTGTCTTTTACACTTTTACTTGTGTGTTTAATAGTTTTTATGGAGTAAAGGCTAATTTTTGCAGAAACATTGTTATTACTTTTGCTTTTATTCTTGACTGACCTTCGATAATTAACTTTATTTGTTTTAACTGTTTTTTAGCTTCAAAAAGTACTCAAACTGTTAAAAATAGGTAGTTACTTTAAAAAAAGTGACCTATTTACGGAAAATGAGCAAATTTTTGAATAAATTTGATAAAATTTGTAGATTTACGACAAAATTGATGCTGTTATGAATTTATTACTATTTTTCGCAAATATCCAAATTCTATTTTTTCACAAATAGGTTATTTTAATTTTACAATTACAAAAGCTACTGTTATAACAGTGTTATAATTAATTAAAATTATTCTCACAAGTGAAATGAATTCAAATTACAATACGCACTGCCTCCTCAACACTGAAAAAGTTACCTTAGGTCAAAAACTAAAGTGGGCGCGAATTAAGTAACTTATCAAAGTAATTTCTAGATCTGCTCGCATAATAAATAAAATTACTTAACAAAAATTACGTTTAACAGCATGTCATTAACCCGTTAAACTAGTTTTAGCATAAAATTAAATTTATTTATTTTTTCGACTATTAATAATCTAATAAATTTTTAACAAACGGATAAATTATGAAGTAACAAAATTTTTTAAGCACAAAACGGTAAATTTTAACAGTTAAAACTCAAAATTTATGACTATTTTTTAAAAATATTTCTTCAGTGATGTGCTAACAATTAATTTCATTCTCTAGCTAGGATTTTAATATCCCTTTATTAAAAAGTAAAGTGTAAAAAACTTGAATTGTATCTGAATGCACATTCATATCCAGGCATCGATCTCTCTCGCTTTACTCAAACCGGTATTTGAAAGATTGCAAATATTAATTTATAAAAAAGTACTTTTTTTTATCTATTTCTGTATTTACATTTTAAAAATCAGAGCTGCAAATACAATTACATAAATTTTTAATCAGTTTATTAAAAATATTTCAACTCAACTTTAGTAAAAGTCAAAAATAACTCAAGAAAAATAATTTCAGTGTACAATAAAAAAAAACTTGAATTTTCGCTCTAAGGCAAAAATTCCTTTTTCAAATTGTGTCTTCCTCATTCATATCACTAGCAGAGAAATAAAAAATTCTGTCTCTACATAAAATTACATTAAAGTTTTTTTAATAATAAAAAATATTTTAATTTTTTATTAAAATTAATCGATTAATTATTTATTTATTTATACTAAAATTTTATGTAAATAAATTAATCATTACTTTGGTTTTTCCAATAAAAAATCACATTTTTTTTTCTTTCCTAGTGACAATTAAAAATTTATGTAATGCAATTTATCTAAAAATAATTGTTAACTAACTTTTTGTCTTGTTCACTGCTGTCAGTTCGATATTTAAAATTTCACTTTTTTGCCTTTAGGTCAAAGGTTTATTATTGACTTTTTAACAGGTTGTGAAAGTTAAAAGACAACAATGAATTTTTTAAATTTGATCATAAATTACAAAATTAATTTTTTTTTTTAAATTTTTCAATAATTGCAGGATTTTATTGATACAGTAAAACCAAAAAATATTTACATAACCAAAAATTTGCATTTCACGTTATTTTATTCTTTAATAAAAAATACAAGGGATTACATACTTTTTTTTATAAGCTTTTTAAAATACAGTCACTTATTATGCAATATTTAAATATGTAAAACACACACACACATGTGATATGCAAGATACAGAAATAAAAGCTCAATCATATTAATTTTATGTATTGACAATTAAGAAAAAAAAATTATGTTTCTTTTTAATTACACAATATTTTAAATAATAAAAAAAAAAATTTTTTTTTCTAAAGCCTTGAAAGTTTTTTATTGCCTTGTTTTAATGTAAAAGTAAATTATCCCTTTTTTATCTATGCAGGTTGTAAAGATTTGAATTTTAGCTGATAGTTGAGTTTCATAACGTTTGAAGACCAATTTATTTATTGTCCAAAGATTTAAAGTTTTTTCAATTTGGTCAATAGATTCAAATTATTTTTTGGTTCTTTTTAATTCACTAAAACGATTTAAATAAATCATAAAAATTGATTGTAAAAATAACGAGCTCTAAAATTCAATGACCACTGCAAGTGCTGAATTTTTCATAAAACAACATTTCATTTTCAATAATCAAACAATAAGATCATGACATATAAAAAATACCTTTTACTCTAATTTTTAATTAAAACAAAAAAATCTGCACGTGTTACTTACATCTGGTTTAACATCAGCATCATAATCATCAATTTCAATTCTGGTATCAGATAATTTTGAATTTCTTGATTGTACCATTTTTAATTAAATATCCTTTTAAGGGCTTTGCCCTTTGGTTTCTTCGAATTAAATTACGTAACGAGTCCCTTTTATTCAAAAAAACACTTTTAAGCTTGTATTTTTAAAACTCAACTAAAATATCTCAGATCAACATGACAATTATTTTTTGTTGGTGTGTTAAAAAAAAATGCAAAACTGTATGCACTTGACACTGTATTGAATAAAATCACTGGATAAAACAAATAATATAAAAAAAAACAGTAACGTGTTTATAGTCTAGCGTGTTATAACTGACTGGTTTTCTTAACCGGTAACTCAATGCTTATATACCTTCGTATCTCCCACTAGCTTTGTATTGAAACTTGAAATAATGTTCATATTCTCTACTGCTACTACTACTATTTCTTTTTATCCTTTATTTTTGCAACCTGTTATAAAAATCTAAAGATAGTTTTTTTTTTTTATTGTTTCTGTGCAATTTTATACATCGAATATTTTGGTATTCCCCAAATAAAATGAATCCTTCGCTTTTTTTGTTTAGCTTAATTTTTCGCTATGTTTGGCGTTTTTATCTGTTTCTTTCGGCTGGGGATTTCCGGGTTCTTAAAAATAAACCCATTTTTTTTTAGATTAAAGATGCGGTTTTTTTTTATCGCTTGGAGGCTCGATTTTTAGAAAAATTATGGGTTATTTATTAGCTATTTTTATCGTGGAATCTTTTTTCAAGGGGTTGTTTTTTTTTGGCAAATAACTTTATTATTCATGTGAAAATTTGTAGGATTTATGATTCACAAAAAATTTATTTTACTCAGATAAGTGCATAATAAATTTTTAATTAAAGTAATTTTGCTTAAATTTTAATTTCGATTTGCTCAAAAATAACATACCACGTGATTTTAGGTACTTTTAAAATAAAAAAGCCATTATCCCGAATTCTCCCAGTTCTTATGTAATTTGTAAACTCATATCTTTAGTAATTACCCACTCCGTTAACGACTTTGAGAACATCAAAGATAATTAAATTTTAGGCCAATAACCTCCAAAAAAAAATATTTAATTTATTTTAGAGATATTCAAGGGCATAATTGAAAACTTACAAGCTGTAATTTTTGCAAAAGAAAAAAAAAATGTACTATTTAAAATACTGATGTAAGGAATTTTGCAATTATACAATAAATAAAAATAAATTTTTCTAATAAAATACCTACTGACAATGAATGGCAAATCATTTACGTAAATAATATAGGAGCGTTGGTTGTAATTATTTTACTACCTTGTATTAAACTCTTTAATGAGTGAAATTAACTATTATTGTTTTTATTTATGTTTTTATTGGAATAAACTGTTTATTTTTTAGACCTGTTAAAATTTATTGGTTATACAGAAATTTAGTATTGATAAAAGAATTTTTTTAAGTATTTAATACTTAGCTGAAAATTGTTTGCAAAAGATGGAATAATATATCTGACTTAATTTCTAGGAAGACATTCTCTCTCAACGGAAAAATCAGGTAGAAACTCACGTGGGTCAGCTTTGATAAAAAAGGCGAACACGGGGTGTGTTTTATGACTTTACTCCTGATTTTTCTGTTTGAGTTACAAAAAACCTTATCTATTTTTTAAATTTTGGTTAAAACGGCTTATTTTATATGATTTTTCATTAAATTTAATTATGAAATATGATTTAGCCAAAAACTCAAAAAATTTGAGAATAAAAATGAATAGAAATATTTAAATCTCTTAATAACTGTTTGAATAAAGAGAATATTTTTTGCGTTAACTGACAACTAGTTCGCGAAATCATAAATTATTGAACTTCAATAAGCGCAACAACCAACGACTAACAACTTTCATTAATCACTTTTCCTCTCTTTCGACTAGCAACAAACATCTGCGAGTACTCAACAACAAATAAAACTGACATCCAATAATTAACATCGTTCATTAATCAAACCCACTACTTTTATGTCCAAACAATAAAACTATGTTTATTATATCTCAATTGTTGAGAAAAAGTAATGAAAATTTTAACTCTTCTTAATTGAAATAACTTAAAAATTTTAATCAAACTTAACCTAATTCGAATTAAATGTTTTACCATCTACCATGATTGTAAAGGATCTTTATAGTTTAAAATAAAAATTTAATGATTGAATCAAAAAAAAGTACGAAAAATTATGGGAAAAGGCAAAAAACATAATAATATTTTGAATATTTTTAAAAAGACCTAAATTTTTGTACTAATAGATAATAATTTTGCTATTTACAATTTTAATAAAAAAAGTCCAAATAAAATACTTCCTAGCAGATTAATCTCGGGGAATCTCGCTTAATAAAAAAAATGTATTCTACTCTTTTGTTAATTATTTGAATAATCAAATCGTAAGGTATATTATATACCTCATCAAAAACCATAGGTGTCAGAATTAAATAATGAATCGTCATAAACTAGTCATCGTTTGCTTATGAATAAAATATGCAAAAAAAAACATGGTTTTTTTAAATTGTAAAAACATTTTTGGAATTAGCTGATTCAAGATTTAAAAGCCTAAAAGTTTAATTTTAGTATCAAAAATTTTAAATAGCTACTATGCGTCACTAAATACTTTCTTGATAGTTTTCTTATAACTGTCTTGTATTATTCAAAATTTTAGGCAAAAAGGTGTAATTTTGCAAGAAAATTTTTTTTGAATACCGCCCTTTTTCTGTCATACAAATCAGTCAAAAAAGTGTAAGGCAGCTGGTTTATAATTGATTATATCTTATACATATAAAGTTGAAATCGAAAGCATCACTGATCAAGTGAAAGCTCTTAAAAAAGTGAATGAAAAATCCTTAGTCACCTCCTTTATCGCTGAAATTGGTCCCGAAGTCAGTTCGCCGTTTGCTAAATGTATTCTAGTAATTTTTCACACTGCTAAATGTTTCTTTGTATTTTTAGTAAAATTTTTCATAATTAAAGCTGCGCCTTGATTTTTTACATGCTTAATCAATTAGGGTGTTAAAATTGTTAAAATTTTTGATTATTTTATGTCAGTAATTTGAAAAAATTGTTTACACGTGGATTTTTGCAAAAAACGAATAAAATATTTATTACGTAAAAAACCAGATTTATTTACATAAATATTTGATATAAAAAAAAATTAAATCAAATTAATCCAATTTGTCGTTCATTGCACTGGAAATTTTCATGCAATACTTAAGAATATATTAATAATATTCATAATAAATTTACAAGTACAAACAAAGAGTCATAAAAACCTCACGCACAAGATAGAGAGAATATAATATTTTATAGATATTTCATCAATTTTATATTATTTCAACTCGTAACATTTCAAACGATTATCTTTCATAATAATACCTTAACTGGATATTGTAGTCTATAGTAAAAATAGTAACTTAAAAAGTTTAAAGATTCCTTTATAGTGAAGGCGCCAGTCCAGTTAAATGTATCCAAAAATTTTTAATGCAGGGAATTTGATTTACCTTAATAGATATTTTGAAGGTTTCGTCTATTTTCCGATAGCCAATTTTGAATAATAGAAAGCCATATAGGCCCTCTCTACACCAGCACATAATCATGTTTGTTAGATATTTTGTGATGTAGCTGGGATATTCGAAATTAAAGTTATTACAAAATGGCGCCACTAGTAGCATTAGTAAATATTTTTAATAAAAATTAAACAATAAAATGCAATTAAATGGTATTTTAATTGTAAATTAAGTTATTTATTATAAAAATTATAAACAATTTATGATTTACTAATAAGTTTTTAGTGGGTTATAATCATTTAAATATGTAATTTTGAGGTTATGTTTTTAGTGCAGTGTAGCTGGGAAAAAAATATCCAACAAACATGATTATCATAAAACATGATTACGTGCTGGTGTAGAGAGGGCCATAGACTCTTATTTCTCCCTTAAAATATTTTAGCCCTTTCTAGACCTAATAAAGGTTTTTTTCAATTCCATGTGCTTTTACTATTCCAAAAAGTACAGTCAAAGCACACAAGATTAATAAAAATTAGTTAGGTATAGAATTTGGATCTCTTTTTTGTTAGATAATTAAAATAAAATAAATAATTTATGTAACAAACAATACTCAACTAAATAAAAATTTCTATTAAGAATTTAACAATAAATATATTTCATAACAAATTGAAATTTTTCAATAATAATAAAAAATAAAAGTGATGATGTGAAAGCATTTATTTAAATATCTTAATAATTATTTTTTTCTTCTTCAAAGATGCAAATTATATATTTATTTATGTTAATTTCATATATAATATTATTGTAAATACTTATAAATACTTTTAATGTGTTTATAAAAAAATGTATCTTCAATAATATAATATTATTTTATTAAGTACATGAGTGTAAATAAACTTTATAAAGACAACTTTTTATGTAATTTTGTAATCATTTTTTTATTTTTTAAAATTCTATTGATTTTAAAATATAGGTTATGTATTCTAATTGTTTATTAAATAATTATTATGTAGACTTTTTTTTTAATATGTCAGTAAATAGTTTTCACTTTTTGGTTCTTTACAAATTACTTTGTCAAGCCTTAATTTTTTTATTTACTTATTTAAATAATCCTTTTTTGCTTTGTTTTTGGAAAGTTTAGTTATGTAATACTTTTTTCTATTTTATTCTGTATGATTCTTAGCTAAAATAAATTATTATATCTGAGCTTTATTTATATTATCCAAAAGGCTTTTCACTTGCGAGAAAAAAATGATTGGATTCCTTCTTCCCTCCCTACGATTCAAATTTAAGATGGATCTTACTTTCTTCAGAAGATTTAATTTTTTTAAATTAAATCCTATGCCGATAACAAGTTCCTAAGCCAGCTGTTTCTAACATTTCATGAAAAAAACTTTTTGTCAGAACAGGGGATCGAACCCTAGACCTTGCGCTTACAAGGCACTAGCGTTCTACCCTAAACCAGGGCCAGCTCTTAATAAAAAGTAACAGAGTCCCTTAGTCATATTTATAACACTGTCAATGCATTTCTGTTTCGAGAAAAAAAAATAATTAAAATTACAGTTAAAATTCAAAAATAACTTGCAAAAAATACTGTTTTAATCCAATATTTACCTATTTAAATTGAGAATTCTTACAATGATAATCTCAAAAAATCTTATTTAAAAAACTGCATTTAAAAAGCAGTTATTATAATATTTATAGTACAGTAAAAAATAAATCATAAAATTTGTTGAGAAAATAAAAATTAACATTTCTTTAAAGATAAATGCATACGTCAATCATTCTGTTTAGGGCTTTACAGTATGTAATAATAAATATAGTAAACATTTATCTTGCGGTTTTTTTTTTTATACTATTTTTAACACACCGTTATAATCGACATTTGTCGCCAATGAATAAACCCTCGAGCCATAAATAGGATATAAATTTATTTTTATCTTTTATTCATTAATGTAATTGTTTTATTATTATAAAATACAGATTTATTTATTGTTATTTAAAAAAATGCTATACTCACATTTTTCTATTGTAACGTTTTTTTATTTGAATTAAATGAAGATTTTCTTCCTTGTTTGCTTAATTGATGCTAGTTATTTATTTTTTTTATAAGGTATAGAATACTGCGGTTTCAATGCTTTTTTTAAAATTCAAAAATTTAATGTAAAGTTTATGCGTTTAAAATAGAATGTACTCTCTTGTTAACTGTTTGAATTAGATTTTCTTTGATTTTAAGCACCAAGTTTACTTAATTGTTTTAAAACAGTATTTGGAAAAAAATAATTGGATACCCAACCCGAATGTTCGGTCTTTTTTTCAGGTCAGATCGATTTTGTGGATACCCGAAATTTTTATGGAATCGTGAAGCCAGGGAAATTTCCGATTCAAAACTGAACCTGCGGACCTTTCAAGCATTTTGGGTATATCCGAAAATCGAACCCACCCGAAAAAATACAAAACGCACACCCCTACTAAAAACCATTCAAAATTATCTACAAAAAAAATAATTAAATTCAAATTAAAATTATGAAAAAAAAAGTAGTGTGAGGACATTTAAAAATATAATTAAATTAATAACAATCGTACAACAATTAACAAAAGAAAATTTGAAATTAAAAAAAAATTAAACAATTAACGTCAATTAATGATTTACATTAAGTTAATGATCTCTCTCTAATCTAACATATTTTTCATTCAAGGTAAAATTAAACACTCAACAATTAAAAAAAAAACGTTAAAAACGTTATAAAATTAAAAAAAATTACTTAATAATTAAAAAATCCAATAAATTTAAGGAATTTCCTTATCAAATAACTAATATTTTAAAATAATATAATCAAATACAAGAAAATTAATTAATTGATAATAAAAAAATTTTTATTTAAAGACATTGAAAATCTATTGTGACGTATTTTATATTCTGACGTATCTAATTGTTTCGTGATGTCATGTACCGTTTTTATAATTGAATATAGTAAAAATAAAAAATTTTCATTATTGATTTTTTATTACTTATTAATTATATTTCTTAATTGTGTAAATAATCAATGTAATTTTTTTTTTTTTATCTTTTTTAAAAAAGACGTATTTTTTAAACTTGAATTGTTAATAAAATGCAGAAAAATTATTTATTTATTTATTTATGTTTAGATTTATTAGTTTTTTAAATTAAATAAATTATTTTATTTTATTCTATGACGTGGTTTCAAATTTAACCCTGGAGAGGTTGTCCAAATATTGTCGTTTTAAGTGATGCTTGGATTTTATTCAAAATTGGACAGATTTTACAAATTACTAATATTTTTTTTTTTTAAGATTGAGACCCAAAAATTCTTCAAAATTTAATTACAATAATAAAAATTTCATTTTTATTGCTTAAAAAATGTAAAATCAAACGGTTCTCGGTATAAATTTAGGATATTTAATGACCGGAATTTAAGAATTTTGTAACATCGCAGTATTTTTTAAAATTATACAGTTTGCCAAAGTTTAAAAAACTCATATATTTTAATTATATAAAGAGCAAAGTATCGATGATTTTTTCAGACTAAATAATTGGGAATAACAAAAAAAAATACTCGGAAGAATTAAAATAAAACCGGTCCATGCAGTAGCGAAAAAAAATTTTACACTAAATAAATAATTCATTTTGGAGAATACTGCTTTGGTAAATACGCAAGTTCTTATACGAAAAAATAAATTAAAATATTGACTAGTTTCTGATGAATAAGCTCGTAAATTATTATTAAAAAACGGTATAATCTACAAGTAATCTGTGTAACCGTTTGAAATTTGAAAAATGTCTAAATCTTTTAAAAAGCCACACCTGTGCCTCTCTGTTATTATATAAGCGAAAGAAAGCAACAACAGATTTATATACATTACAATTATTTATAGCCAATTAAATACATAAGTTACGCTTAAATATTTTTCGTGTTAAAATGATGAACTATCAAAATATTAAAATTTATACGCTTCGAAGATTATTTGCTTAAAATAAAAAATGAAAAATAAATTCATAACTCCGTGTAGCGTAAAAAATTATAATATTAAGCATTAACATACAATTGTTTCTAAAGATTTGTAACGTCAAAAAATACGTAACCAATTATTAAAAGAGTGATAAACAAATAATTTTTTATTTTTTAAAGAAATTTTTGAAATTTTAAAATTATATTATTATTGTGCAAGAAAAATATTTTGTAAGTATGAAATTATAAGTATTTTTCATTGCTTTTGATTAATGCTTTTTGTGATTTATTTAACTTTGTTTGGAATTTTAATCATTACGCAGGTTTTAAAATATTTGCCGAATTTTAGTTTTGGCGCCACTAATGTACACAGTTATGTTAAAATAATTATTTCTTCGGTACTTTAAAGACTACCTGCAAAGAAATTATTTTAAAAAGTTCAAATTTTTATTTGCGATACCGGTCGGTTTTTAGTTATTAACGCTATACAATGCAAAATAAGCAAAAAATTTAGTATAAGTAAAAGTTAAAGTAAATAAGTTAAAAAATTTTTTGGGGTTTTTTAGGGCCCCTTAAAACCACGAAATATAATTTTGAATTTTTCGAAAATCGGTTTTTTGAGCATACAAAAAATATACCATCCTTAAATTTTTTTTATCTAGGAATCGAATTCTGCAGGGAATTTCCAATTGGTCCTTAAAATTAACATATTTCTAACCTTAAAATAAGTATTTGGAAGTAAATAGAAGCAAAATTTAAGCAAAAATAAAAGGTTAATCACCCGAAAATTAAGAAATGAAAAAAATCGAGAAATGGTCCAAGGAAGCTAAGAATTTGCTCGGAAGTTGTTAATTTCACTTAAGTAAACAAATACTTTAGACCGATTCTTGTGATCCTTCAATCGAACTTAGACCCAATACTGGCTTAAAATTTCTATCATGGAATTTTTATTGTACAAAATTAAAAATTCTTGGTCATATTAACCGTAACATATATTATAAAGAACTAAAAATAAGTTTAACTTTTCGGAATTTACAAAAGAAATTATATAATTAAATGATATCTCAATAAAGTTAGCATGAAAAAACACAATATAAAAATTATTATTTACAAACAAAAAAATAAATTGAAAAATAACTATTCAATCAGCATTTATTAATAAATAAATTAATGATTTGCTATTTTTTTCTTGTGATTCTGCAACAATAAAAAAAATGTAAGGAAATAAATAATAAATTAATTCAATATAAATCAATAAAATATGTAATTAAGTAATAATTAAATAAAATCTTAAAAATAAAACTTTATCATTGTGGGTTTAAAAATGGAATTTTAAATTATTATGTAATTTTATATGATATAATTGAAATGCTTGTTTTAAACATAACTAGGCTACTAAACATTCAATAAAGTTTAACTGGTACAGAAATATTTTAACTCAAAATACTTACCATAAATACTGCTAATACTTTTTATAGCCTCAAGGACACTTACGATAGGACAAAATTTTTTCTAAAAAAATTTTTGTGAACTAATGAGCTGAAAATTTTAATTAATTTTTTGGCAAATAACGCCACGCTTATCTGTAAAAAAAAAATTGAACCAATTTTTAGCATTATTTACAGAAATATAAAATTGGCGCAAATTTTTATTTCGCAAACTTTGTTTCGGTTATTAATAATAGAATTTTTCAGCGAGCATTTATATTTTTTTTTGTAAAATTCAAATTTCAATAAAAATGGCCTAGATGTACTCAGTAGGCAACTTTTGGTTACTTCTTGCAATTTTTTCGACATTTTCGTATTATATTTATGGTTCTAAATAAGATACCAGGACCTGTTTTTATCAAAACTTCTCCATTTGCACACAAAAAAAATATCCATAAAACCTGAAAAAATAACCCAAAGTTAGTATTGTGTGCAACCTTCATTTTACTCCAGTCAAAATACGAGGGGGGGGGGGTTATTGTTTCTGGCCACCACCAGATTTGGTCTAGTATACGTTTTTTTGGTCGCTGCTCACGAAAATCAGGGCATTTTCTATGAGAAATTGGGGCTTGACCCTTAAATTTGCCAAAACTACCCCTAAAAAGGACATTTTTCGCTGCATTCATTCTAAACCTTCGAAATTTGGTATAGAGGGATTTTTTACAATATTAATATTAATAATCTAATAATAATTTTTAAGCTTTTCAGGGGTAGTTTTGGTTAATTTAAACGTCAAGCCCCAATTTCTCATAGAAAACTCCCTGATTTTCGTGATCAGCAACCAAAAAACCTATACTAGACCAAATATGGTGGTAGCCAAAAACTATATAAGTAAACCAGTATTTTAATTGGAGTATTTTTGATAACAAAAGATATCATACTCGAGCCCAGCAATCCAAAACTTAACTTTACTCATTGAAAAATTTAATGCAAAAAAAATTGTCCAAAAAATAAGGCTCTACAGTGGGGTCCTCGCCCAACTTATTAATATTCCCAAATTACTAATAATCTGTAATAAAAAATTAAATAATATAAAAAAATAATTAAATGAATAATAAAAAATGATATTTTAAATACCAAAAAATAAACATACAAAAAAACCAACTAAACACGCCTTTAATTACAATAGAAAGGGGGGTTCACTGATCTCGTAAATAAATAAAATTATTATCATTAGTCATTGTTAAATTATAATAAAACTAAAATATTTTTTATAAATTTTAATTTGATTAATTTCACACGTCAATATTAAATTATTTAATTTTATTTTACAGTTTATTTTTTATATCATTTAAATATAGAACAATTTGAACAAATAAAAATTTTTTAACGGAATTTTACATAAAATAAAGACAGGTTTTTAAAGATATTTGAATTATAAATTTTATTATTATTATTGGGTTGGTCCCGTATCACACATGCATTTATATACGAATAATAATAATAATGCAATAATATATCTTGTAAGAATAAATAAATATTTCCTTATAATACTGTACAAGGTCAATACAAAAGGAATTACATTTTATTAAACCTATAATATCATTAAAGGTGAGATTGACTTTATATAAGAGCTTGAGGCCCCCCTTTTTTTTATATTTTATTTATAGAAACAGTATAATATAGTTTGTTGACTTGACTTGTAAGTTGTAAATATATAAAAAAAAAAGATGTAATTGAAGAATTATATGATGTGAATATGTTATGAAAATTTTTTTCATTTCTTTTTCTTTTTTTGCTTGTGGCTTTCAGTGTAGAATTTTTTAATTTATTATTTCTTTTTTTGTTTAAGGAATTTTTGATATATCAATTGTTTTGTTTATTATTTTTTTTATTGTAAAATTATGATAATTTTTATATGTTAGTCGGGGAGTTTTGTTGTAAAAAGTTGATTTGATTATTTAAATTCGGCGTTTTCTTAAATTATAAAATCAAATATTTTGCTTATACTTTATCCCAAAGTTTGAAAGTAACAGGACTTAAAAGATTTAACTTAAAAATTCAAGAGAAAACCCTTCGTAGGAAAAAATCTGAAACTCGATCTGAAAAGAACTTTAATTGAAATTTAGGTTAAAGGAACAAACTGCTCTTTCCCGGATATTTTTTATCTCCCCTAAGGTGGATATTACTTTCTTCATAAAAACCTTTGTTCAAAATAAGTTCCCTAGCCGTTTCTAACATGACTGAAATTTTCGTAGAAAAAATTTTTTGCCATTACAGGGAATCGAACCCTGGACCTTGCTCTTAGGCGCAAGCACTACTCCCTGGACAGGATTTATACCATTCTGGAGAAATTTCTCTTGCGAGAATTTTTTTAAATTCTTATATTTTCTTATACTGGTTTTAATATTCATAAATTAAAATAATTACACTGTAAAAAGTAACTTTCTTATATTAACAAAAAAATTAAAACATTTTCGAAAAAATTTGTAAATATTCGAAAAAAATCGTAAATTTACTAAATTTAGTATATTAACAAAAAATTCGAGTATTCTAGATTTTTTTTGTGAATTCGCAAGAAAAATTGATAATTTTTTTTTCGAAAAGTTACAAAAAATAGTTGCAAATTTACGAAAAATAGTTGTAAATTTACAACTTTTTTCGTAAAATCACAAAAAAAATCGAGAATTCTCGAATCTTTTGATAATATACTAAATTTAGTAAATTTACGATTTTTATCGAATATTTAAAAAATTTTTGAAAATTTACTAATTTTTCGAAAAAATTCTATTTTTTTTGTAAATCTAAGGAAGTTACTTTTTACAGTGTAAGTTTTGATATATATATTTGGAAAATAAATTTTTTAGACAAGATCTTCAAGGTTAGCTTTGCATATTACTTTTATTATTTTTGAAATAAAAAATCGAATTTCTCGTAACCATAAATGGAGTAATTTCATTTAATTTGTAAAAATAATTTGTAATACAACTTTATAACTCATGACTTAATCCTATTTAGCCTCACTTAAAATAATCATAAAGTTTATTACCTTGATAAAATATTACTTCTTAATACCTATAACTTATGTTAACTCTTAAAACCTGAAGTATCACTTCCAACCTGGTAGCACGTCTCAATATCCGGATTTTATAAGATTTAAGCGTCAGCCTAATATACACACAGGTGAAAAACCTTATAAATACCGAATGTAAAATATCTTGATTTTAAAATAATGCAGGAAAAGAAAAAAAAGAAGAAGAATTTTGTATTAAAATTGATAACCTTTAATATTTATAGATTATTTCTATTTTACTTTTTTTACATTGGATTGTAATCGTGTTTTATGAGACATTTATGGTGCATGAAGTTAATGAATTATTTAATCTTAAAGGATAATCATTAAATTTTAAATTATTATTGACGGAGTTGTTTTACTTTTAAAATATAAAAGGGAATACGTTTGAATTTTAAATAAGGATAGGCCACTGAATTTGGGTTACTAAATTTTAAATTGAAAATTATTGATTTTTGGTCCTGAAAAAAATATTTAAAGTTTCCAAAAACTGTGTTCTTTCCTTGTAAATTAATTTTTTCTATTAAAATTATTAAAAATTTTATAGTACTAAAATTTAATATTTCCTCTAATACCACAGAAGCAATATTTATTTTTTAATTTTTACAATCATATGGTGGTTAAAATTAATTTCAGCTTTCCGTTTTTTTTTGTTTTTAATTTTAAAACGCAATTTTATTTCATGGCAAGTAATTACAATTAAGATTTTGCATCAAACATTCGGTACATTTCAAAAATTTTATTTTAGTCAGAAAAAGATAATTTTTTATTTACTTTTTGAGTAGAACATGTTTAAGAAAGATTTGAAATAAATGAGGACTAAAAATGTCCTGACAAAGATCATATCTAGCTGATAAATTTTCCAGAATTTCTACATCCTTGGATAGACCAAGCATATTAAAACTAAAAAACAGTACAATATTGACAAACCTTAAAACAGACATAAATTAAGACATAAAATAAATAATTAAACGAATTAGTTAACAAGACTAAATCTTTTCACATTAAATAAAAGAACATAAAAATGAACTCATTAAATGATCATTTACTTTTAATAATATTTATTATAATTATATATATTTATGACGTAAAATACTTGACTATTACATTTAAAATCCCAGAAGAAAAAAAAACAGTTTATGCATTTCCGCGTGGTCGTTTTATACCTTTACTGTAATACACTTATGTGTTTGGAATTGACTGACACGAGTTTCACGATTCAAAGAGTTATTCATAAATTTTTTTTTTTTTTTTTACTATAAAAAACTTACTATTATTTATTCAGAAATTGTAATATTCATTCAACTATGTAAAAATAAATAATACCTACGTGACTTGTTACAATTTTATTTATTTATCATTTAAATTTAATTATATTTGTTATTTTGAACATTGTAATCAATAAAAAAAAAATTTTTTTTTTCTTTTGTCATTTTTTTTTTGTGTACTTTTTCTTAGTTTTTTTAGTATTAAAAGTAGGCACGTGCTGGTATATTTTGAGTGTGTAATTTATACGCATTATTAAAATTAGAATTTTTATACGAGCAATCTTATGATAACTGGGCCCAAAATATAGTAGAACTTTAAATTTTGGATTTGAATTGAATAATTTTTTCTTTAATCGATTGATTAGAAACAGTTACGACTCGTTTCCAGAAAAGTAAAGAATGACCTAATTGTACGCAAGTTACCTTCCGAGGCAAAGCGACGATTCCTGTAAAAGTTGATTTCAAAGTCATAAAATAATTTTATTATCATTAATTGACAGCTTTACACTTTTTCAATTTAATGGCTATAAATTTAATAACTGTAGCTAATTTACGAATACCAGCATACTATAATCTATCGTATTTAAAGAAATAAAGTAGGTGATTTAAGCCCATAAGAAGTTAACTAATAAAACACAAAAACTTCGTACTGCTCTTGATACTGTTAGGAAAAGTTGCACCTAATTTCGATTTCAGCTAGCGATATTCTGCTTACACAAATAGGCTTAAGTAGGTGTTAAATTATTCTTTCTTAGTTTAAATCTTGAATACACTGCTCTGAAAACATTTATTCTTGGTTCAGAACCTAAAAACTTTTCCAAAAATAATGTGTAAATTAAACAAATATTTTTAAAAAGGTCATTTTCTATATTATCTTTTAAAACTTTAATTTATACGATATTTTTTTTATACTTAATTAATAAATTGGTTAATTTTCCAACTGTTGAACCTATTGATTATTCTGATTTCAATTCAATTGATATATTGAACTAAATTAAGTATAAAATTTACTGTAATGATTCTTTTTGGGATCTTTTAGATCCTGTATATTCAATAAAATAAAAAAAAAAATTTTTAAATAGAAAAAGGTGTCATGCATAGAAAGAGTCCTTTTTTTTGCGAAACATAAATTCAATTGTGTCACATGTGATAATTCAATCAAGATAATAATTATAAACGAATTAAATTTATGTGTTGTGATTAAACTAGTGAGTGTTCGTTTTTAGATGCCGAGTACCAGTAATTATGGAGTAGTTAAAGATGAAATTTTTGCGGAATCAATTTCAACAAATATTAATACGTCTTCCAGTATAAACATCAATGCAAGTTCGATTGATACACAGTTGGTTGAATGGTAAATAATTTACACGTGTTTAATATTTGAATGCTCATACTTGAGAATTGTTCAATAAAATATTTTTGCTCTTTTAATAGCATTCATACGTAATTACGTTTTGCATGTAAATTTTAACGAAATTTTTTTCAAGCATGCCTCAAAATGCTTTTTCTGCATCTTTCTTACTATAAACTAAACAAGACAAAATAAGATGCTTTAAGAGAAGTTTTAAGAGATAGCCTTTTCTTTTAATATCAGTTTTGGTGCATTTTATTATATTTTTTCAGCAAAATGCCAAAAATAGAAAATATTACCTGTGATGTCAATAATTTTCAAACTGCCTTGACAGAAATGCCTAAAATAGAGTTCTGTCAAGAAAATTATACACAAAATGACATGGATACACAGAGTACTGCATTAGAATGCATTTCTAAAGACCTATTAAAATGCGAACAGTATCGAGAATGCCAAAGAAATGCCTCTGTGGTAACTTCAAAACAAATTTCTCCTCCAGCATCAGAAACGTGTGAAGCTTTTAGAAGTCATGAAAAATTGGTTGCTGCTGGGCAATTCCATGAAATACCTATGCCCAATGCAGAAAAATATCAAGAATGTCAAATATTTGCTGTTATTGCTTCTGATAGTCTAGCAGAATGCATACCAAAAGATCTAGAACTATGTGAACAGAGTCAGAAAACTAAAAAAAAAACACCAATGACCAATGCAGAAAGGACTAAAAAGTGTCGTGAACGCAAAAAACTTGGTATGAAAAAAGTTGAGAATGAGAAAACTGCACCCATGACCAGCGCAGAAAGGAGTAGAAAGTGTCGTGAACGCAAAAAACTTGCTATGAAAAAAGTTGCGAATGAGAAAACTGCACCAATGACCAGCGCAGAAAGGAGTAGAAAATGTCGTGAACGCAAAAAACTTGTTATGAAAAAAGTTGAGAATGTGAAAACTGCACCAATGACCAGCGCAGAAAGGAGTAGAAAGTATCGTGAACGTAAAAAACTTGCTTTAATTAGTGACCCATTAGCAGTTGTAGTTTCTGAGCCAAATTACCAGCATCCAATTATTCAGAAAAAAAGGCCACAAACAGATGCAGAACGAGGGAAAAAGTGTAGGGATCGCAGAAAACAATTAAGTGGAGTCGCAGTCAGTGATAAAGTGAAAAATGTATGTTCAGTTACTGTACTTTTGATTTGCATTTAATGTCGACTAAATTAGAATTATTCAAAAATTCTTTATGAAGGATTGTTTTTGATGTTCATAAATGTTTTAAATAAATTAGTTAAATTTTTTATACGTTTTAGATTGTCATCTTACAAAATAATTTAGTTTTTGATTTCTAGAGTGTAAAAAAAAGAAATTCTTATGTTTTCTAACAGATAACTTCTGTTAACTAACAAAAAATTTTATGTTAACTTTAACAAAAAATCTATCTTTCATTTAAAGATTTGAAGAATTTAAAGTCTTAAATATTAAGTGCGCTTTTTTTATTTTAAACGAGAAGTTTCCTTTACAGAAGGCGAATCCACGCAAAAAAAAAGTCTTTAAAGTAAAAGTATTTGCAGAACCAATTTCAACTTACACTGATGCTGACACTTGTACATCTTCAGATACAAGCGACTTAACGAATTCTCAATTTCTACAATGGTAAACAACATGCTAATGCATTTGATTGTTTAATGAGAAAATAGTTGATATTCTATCTTAATTTTCAGCAATCTGCAAAAATTAGAAGATGTGTATAGTAGTAACGTCAGTACGAGTGTCAGTGAAACTGAAAAATGTGCAGGGCAAATGTCAAAAGAGAGTGAAGAATACTTAGAAAATTATTGCAATACTGACGGAAATGACCTTGACATCCAAACTTTTAATCCTACTGGTTTTCTCAAGTATGAAGTCTGCAACAAAGTCGAAAATGTAAATATATACTAATTATTTACTAAGAAATCTTATTAGTACATTATGATATACGGCTAGAAAAGTAAAGAATGGCCCAAACCGAACGTAAATTCCCTAAATTTTGATTTGGGTCTTTCTAACTTTATGAGCCAGGGACATATATGATTTTTCTGGCTCAGTGGCGAGAAAACACGTCTTGTCGAAAAGTGCGTGTTTTCTGGTTGCTAACCAAATTTTTTTTTTTTTTGCAATTCAATCAATTTTTTTAAATGGTAGCATATTAAAGACTAGAAAAATATTTCATTTATTTTCCTGCAGGAATTCTACAAAACTTTTGTACTTAATCATTAAAATATTATATTCTTTAAGTTTCAACTAAAAAAATAATCCATTTTTCGGTAAAATCTCAATTTCAACTAACCAAAAAATGATGCTAAATAATGCAAATAATAGATAAATTATTATTTTTTTTACAACAACAGTAAATTATTTCATTAAAATATTTACAATACACAATTTATTTTATAATTATATAGATAATAATCATTTTTTGATCAGTGAGTAATTTTTCCTATTATTATCATTGTTATTTATTTATATTGATGATATTTATTTTAATCAAGATCAAATTCAATATTAATAAACACAATTTAAAATTTTTTATAAATATACAATAAGGTGCGAAAATTAAAAATAAATTTGAAAATGAGGAATAAATTGGATAAAAATTGAATGTGCATTTTAAATTTTATATGGAGTATTTCATGTTAATTTTTATTTAATTATTAATTATGGAATAGATTTTTGCAAATTTTTTGACGGTAATTTTTTAAAATAATTTTTGATGTACTATTTACTCATGAAACAAGGCACATGGCACATAAATGCGATAATAATAACTTGTAATAAACGGAATATAAAAATTTTGTAAATTTTTGTATAGAAAGCAATAGAAAGATTAAAACATAAAATATTCTTTTGGGACCTTTTGTAACAACACATGTGCCAGAAAGAGAAAGATAGAAGCATAAAAAATAACAGCTGATGGTCCCTTACGAGATATAACTTGTCAGACTAGTAAAAAAAAACCGTTATAAAATTAGAAAGTATAGAAGAAGCGTCGAGAAGTGGTCCACTAAATTGTCGAAAATTCCTTATACAACACATTTAGTATATTTTAATACGCAGTTGAGAGTGAAACAGAACAGTATTTCCTGCATCAGTAGCTATTTCAAATAATTGCTAATAGTTTTGTAATACTTGAAGTTATCAAAAATCTTTATTTAACATGGCCATTACGGTGAAAAAAGTCATTGAGTATCCGCGTTTTGTAAGTATAGGCATTTTATCTTACCTAATTATATAAAGAAAAAGTATTCTTGACACTAGCAGTGCCACGTGGAAATGTTTCATGTTAATTAATTAAAAATTCGGTTCTTTTCAATTTTCTATAGCTTCGTTAAATTATTGTCAAAATTAATCATGAAATACTCCATATTAATTAATATCATAATTTAAGAAAGTAATTAAAGAAGCAATAATAATAATATTCTTATCTGCGATTTTTAATCTTTATAAAATTAACTTTTTATTTCACTTATTTTTTTGTAAAGGCATGACATTTGTATTTTAAAAGTAAAAAAATTAAAATAATAAATATTCATTTTGTGCAATTTTTTAATTAACTATCGATGATGAGATATATTAGATAAATTTATAAGATTAAAGATTATAATTGATGACGTTAATTGAATCTAACAATTTCCTTATAAAAATTTATTAATATTACATAGAATACTGCTAAATCCAATCAGTACAACATTTACGGATCGATAATTATTTGTTGCTCTATACAGAAGTAATTATATAATAATCACATAATTAAAGAAACTTTGTTTATGTTCCTATTTTATAATATTTTTAGATTTTTAAAGTTACTTTATTATACATGTGAAATTTTATAAATGTGCGAATTGTATAATTGATTAGTTAGAATTATTAAATCTTTATATTATAGAGGAAGTATTTTTTTTTTTCATACGGAAGTTTAACGAAAAACAACTTTTTTTTTAAGACCTTCAAATTTTTTATGTGTTAAAAAATTGTTATATCATCAAATTATTAATTTGTAAATATTTTTTAATTAAATAATTGATAATAGCTTGAATTTAGGAAATGGTTTAATTGTTGTTTTGCAATGAAAAAAAAATCTGGTTGCTGATGTAATGAAAAAAAACTGCCCCTGATTTTACTGTTAAGACGCTATTTACTATTGAGAATGTAAAATTTTTACTGTATTGATAGTGAAATTGTGGTCAGTTTTTTTTTTTGCAGTGTAGATAAGCAATATGAAAATTGCAGAGAAGAAAAAAATTATTAATACTTTTTCTGTACTGCGGCTCAAAAGTACGTATTTCCCGGACGCTGTGCGTCCGGCAAAGACGTATTTTAACGCCACAGTCGCAAAAAAATTTTGTACAATCCTCGGCCATAAACAAAGAATGACCCAAATTGCAGTTTACCATCCTCGGCTTCGCCTCGCCTCGGAAGGTAATTTATATGCGATTTGGGCCATTCTTTATTTTTCTGGCCTAGGACCGTAATATACTATTAAATTGAATTTAATTTTTGATGGTAAAAATGATCCTTGCAGATGGATTCCTGCACAGTAAAAAAAATGTACACAATATTACTACAATTTAGTAATATTACTACGAATATAGTAAAATTACTACAATTTGTAGTCAATTTAAAAAAGTGATCAATAAAAACATTAAAAATCTGCTCCTTTTTTTGCAACCTCACAAATTTTTTGCTAAACAGATTTCAACCAAAACTTTTAAACTTGTATTTGAAAATATTTTATCGTAATTTAGCCTTTATAAAATTTACTGAAACCTCCACAAGGGGTAAAAATGGGTTAAAACTACCCCTAAATTAAAAAAAAACTAAAAAAAGCGTCATTACGTTTTATTTTATCAATCATTTAATAACTTTTTCGGTATAAAAAATGCCTTTTTAACATGTTTTTTAATAAACAAAAAAGTTGAGGAGGATTTTCGCTGATTTCTGAAAAATGCACGCAATAAAAAAAATTTTGCTTGAGTTTTCTTCTGCAAAGAATTAACAAGGTTGCGAGAAAAGGGCGAATTTTTCGACCACTCTATTGATTTTTCATCCAGATTCGACTTATATTAGCTTTTAGATGCAAATATTTGTTTGTCATACACGTAATACGAACATATTTTATTTTTTTTATTATGATCACATAAAAAGTCGAAAAAGAAACTCTTAAAAAGAGTGTTGATGCTACCACTTTAGCATTGTGAATTTCGAAATCAGCAACCCAAAAAAGTATATTTCAAGTAATCTTTATTCGTGGCGTGACTTTTAATATTTTACATCGAATTTTAAATAAGCCATATGCTGATAATATTTGAAAATGTATTGAAAAATAATAAAATATGTTTTTATTACGTATTGCAAACAAATATTTGCTTTTGAAGCTAATTTGAATCGAGTCTGGATAAAAGATCAATAAATTTTTTAATTTTCTATAAGTGTAGTAATTTTACTACAGTTATAGTAATATTACTACGAATTGGTAAAATTAATACTACTAGTAGTAAAATTACTATAATTTGGAGTAAATTTACTTTTTTTTTAATAATATTGTGTACATTGTTTTCATTTCTTCCAAGAACGATTTCTCCCAGGACGATTCATCCTTGGACCAATAAATAAAAATATTATATAGTAGATAAAATAATTAAATTTAAATTAAACTGATGTACACTGATATATTTTTTAGAGAATATGAACCAGTCTATAATGTGTATTTAAAATATTATTCACACGTGCACCTACCCTTAAATTAAGTTAGACCAAAGTTGGTTTAGAAGGGTGAATTCCTTGGAATAAATAACTGGAATTTTAATTACTCCCAAATTGTATTCTCGCACTTATCCCTAATTTAAGCTAGACCAAAAGAGGTTGAAAAGGACGTAACCCATTAATATTGTGAAGTATTATTTATTGTTCTGGGGAAACCGTTCTGCAGAAAATTTTATGAAAGATAAAAAGTCTAGTACTCGCATTTTTCTGACTGTTATCAGATTTTTTTATCATTGTATAATTTTAAATAAAGCAAAATTAACTAAAGCTAAAAAATAATATTTACAAATTAAAGAAGCAAAATCAGAAATTGAAACTAATAATTGAATACATAAATAAATTTAATAGATACAATTAACTTTTAATGTAAACATTAAATAAAACCTTTATAGAAAGATAAAAAATATTTATTAATTGTTAAATTTAATGAAAAATACATCTCATTTAACTTACATGATGTTTAAAATTACTTTAATAATATTTTTTAATGATAATAATAAAATATTTAAAAGTATCAATAAAAATTATTTTTCTTTTGATATTTAAATTAAAAACGTCCTTGAGAGAAAATGTTTTTTTATTTACACTTTTTGTTGTTAATATTTTAATAATTTTTGTAATAAAATTTTTCGACAAAACACATAAAATTTATAATTTATTTCAGGATGAATTCGAAAATGTTATGGTAAAAACAGAATTTAATTCAGTTTTTATACCTGACGATTATGGAGAAAACTGCACATAAAATAAAAGAATTAACACTGAAAAATTTTCTAACTGTGATATTTACGAAAAAAAAAATTTTCATTATTTTTATGTACAAGAATTTTCATCGACTGCGATCCATAATAAAATAAACGCAGATAATCATCTAATTTTGCTACTTACAAAAGGATTGATGCTATAAAGAAACAAAAATTTTTCCTTGATGTTACACATTGGAAAATCTGAAGAAACTTTGACAGTACCTGTTATTTTTTTCAAGAAGAATCTATGCAACACAATAGTCACTATTTTTAAGTTTAGTTAAAAATTAAATAAAAACTAGAAAATTTTGGTAAGACAATTCCAATAACTAAAATAACATAGAAAACAAAATTAATCCACCAGAAACACAAATTTTAATTATTTTTTTATGAAAAAAATCCATTTTAATTGAAAAAAAACAAGATTTTAAAAATAACACTTATTATTTTTGCAAGGAAAAAACTATAATTTGCTTTACATTAATAATATTAAGAGATTTAAACAGTTACTATCATAGACTTATTTACATTGGTTTTTTTTTTCAAAACTGTAAATCAAGAAATATTTCAAAATCTGATATTTTATAAGTAGTACGAATTAATGTTTTATTAAGAATTAGTACTTACTTAATTCAGATTTATTATGACATACATTTTTCAAAAAGTCACAATATTTAATGTGAATTATTTTTTTAATTTAACTTTTTTTATTAATTAAAATATTTGAGTAATAATTAGTATAAGAAAAATAAGAAATTATGAGTAAAGTTATAGAAATTATTAAATTTCAATATACACTCATTAACTGTAAAATAAAGGCAAAATCTTGTACAAACATTTACAAATCGAAAATCCCCTAAAAAATTCGCATATATTTCTGAAAATTTTTAAAACAAAACTATTAAATTTACTATCAGGGTAGTAGATTAAAATGCTTGAACAAGATTTTTTTACTGTGTAGAAAGTGCCTTTAGTTAGCTGCAAAATCAATAAAATTGGATAGAATATGAATTAGACATATAACTTAAATTTATAAAAATATGCGAATTTCTTAATTTTTGAATTAAAAATTTAAGAAAAGATAATTCAAGACCGAGAAATTTGGAAAAGCACACTTTTTTGACTTTAAAAATATAAAATCAAAAAATTTCATTATTTTCGATTATTTTTTATTAAATTTGTATCTGGGAACTGCTAAATTCAAAAATCAAATAATTCTATTGACAAATTTTAATACTGATCGATAAATACTTTAGTCAAATCGTGATTTAGGGCGTTTTGTCTTTGTCTAAGTGCGATACAGTGTGTTTGTGTTAGTTGGAATCTGAACTTATGTTGTGCAGGTCAAACACAACTTCGATTTGGAGGAACCATAATTCTGTATGTTCTTTCCAGAACGGTGGCTGTTTGATGTTTTTCGTTGATATTGCAAGGATTTCTGTTGTAGTTACCTGTTGACTGTCTCCTCTATTATCTTGGTTTCTGTCTATTAATAGTAACATGTGCACCCGTTTTTCGTGTTCACTGATGTGTTCCCTCTGTTGTTCGAGCTCTGCTTGGGCATTAACCAATATTTGGTTGTCTATATTTTTTGTTACCTCTGATTTTATTTTGAGTCAATAATAGGCCTTGATTTAGTTTTCTTATTAAAACGAATTTAAATTCTCATCTTCTTTTATGAATGCTTGGCTAATTCCACGATTGACCTTCATGCAATCTTGGTTTAATTTTCGTGTTAAAATGACAAATTTTAATTCACGTGTATTTAATAATTAGTTGGATAATTTTGTGATTAAATATAGAGTTATCCGAAGACTATCACCAGTTGTTCGAAGATTGCCATTGTAAGGTGATCGTTTTGTCCACCAGCTGAACGTATTATTCAAAAGAATTTCTACGAATATTTTATAAAGCGTTAAAATTTAATAAAGCTGATGATAAAAATTTATAATTTACCTCCGAGTAATCTTGGTTTCTTCAAGCAATCTTGGTTTAATTCACTTGTTAAATTGAATTTTGTTTTCTTAATACAGCAGTTAGACTCACTCCTTTTCTATTTGATAGTCTAACAAATAGATTCATTCGTGTCATAATGTAGTAGTGTATGCATGCAGCAAGCATTAATGCTCTGAGAATTTTAAATGGAAACAAAAAAAAGGTTACTATCACGAGTTACTGTTTCTAATATTATACCAAATACTGTTTTATCAATTTTTTCTTCAAAAATGTTTTCCATATTTAAAAAAGGTAGATATGTACTTGCTAGGATAAATAAGTTTCCCACAACTTCGGTTGTTACTTAATTCAGCTAATGGGAAAATTGAATTTTTGTTATGAGATTTGAAAGCATACTTGCACTCTCTACACTTCGTTTCTTCTTTCATTATTTTACAAATAAATCCGCGTAGATAATAAATAATAACATTCATATTAATTGATATAAGATGATCTGGGTTTATCAGATTGTTGTAATTCTGCTGTATTATATTTTGCTAACATTTCCTTTGTATCCTATTTCATGCATATTCTATTTATTATTTTTGTCCTTGTGTTAAATCTTTCTTTGAATTCTGCAAAGATAATTCTCGGTTTTTTTTATTTGATGAATACCGTAATTCGGACACATCCAACTTTTATAAGTAGATAAAGATTTAAACAATTGTAACAAGGTTGTTATTATTGGGTAATCGCCTTGTTCACTAACTGATCAAATTAATTTGGATGTGTATTGTTTCTATTATATCTATTATGTCTACGAATATTTTTAATAAAAATTAAAATTTAATACAGCTAATAACCGCAATTAAAGTCACGTTAACAAGTGCTTGGCTAATTATATGATTGAATGAAGTGTTACTCGAAGACCATCACCAGTTGAATGAAGGTTTGCATTGTCGGATGATCGTTTTGTCTACCAGTTGATCTAAATATTTCGAAAAATTTCTACTACTATTTCAAAATGCGTTAAAATTTAATACCGATAGTAATCAAAATTTTAAACTTACCACCGTGTAATCTTGGCTTAATTTTCTTGTTAAAATGAATTTAATTTCTTATCTTTTTTTTATAGATGCTAGCTAATTCCACGATTAACCTCCAGACAGTCCTGGTTAATTTTTCGAGTTAGAACGAATTTAAAATCGCATTTATTTAATAAGTGCTTGGCTAATTCTATGATTGAATATAAAGTTATGCGAAGACCATCACCAGTTGTATGCAGGTTTGCATTGTTGGGTGATCATTTTGTCTACCAGCTGATTATCTTTTTTTTTTTTTATAAAAGCTAGCTAATTCCACGATTAACCTCCAGACAGTCCTGGTTAATTTTTCGAGTTAGAACGAATTTAAAATCGCATTTATTTAATAAGTGCTTGGCTAATTCTATGATTGAATATAAAGTTATGCGAAGACCATCACCAGTTGTATGCAGGTTTGCATTGTCGGGTGATCATTTTGTCTACCAGCTGATTATCTTTTTTTTTATAAAAGCTAGCTAATTTCACGATTAACCTCCAGACAATCTTGGTTTATTTTTCGGGTTAGAACGAATTTAAAATCGCATTTATTTAATAAGTGCTTGGCTAATTCTATGATTGAATATAAAGTTATGCGAAGACCATCACCAGTTGTATGCAGGTTTGCATTGTCGGGTGATCATTTTGTCTACCAGCTGATTATCTTTTGTTTTATAAAAGCTAGCTAATTTCACGATTAACCTCCAGACAATCTTGGTTTATTTTTCGGGTTAGAACGAATTTAATTTCAGATCTTTTTTATTATTGCTCGCTAATTCTATGATTTACCTCAAGACAATCTTGGTTTATTTTTCGGGTTAGAACGAATTTAAAATCGCATTTATTTAATAAGTGCTTGGCTAATTCTATGATTGAATATAAAGTTATGCGAAGACCATCACCAGTTGTATGCAGGTTTGCATTGTTGGGTGATCATTTTGTCTACCAGCTGATTATCTTTTTTTTTATAAAAGTTAGTTAATTTCACGATTAACCTCGAGACAATCTTGGTTTATTTTTCGGGTTAGAACGCATTTAAAATCGCATTTATTTAATAAGTGCTTGGCTAATTCTATGATTGAATATAAAGTTATGCGAAGACCATCACCAGTTGTATGCAGGTTTGCATTGTTGGGTGATCATTTTGTCTACCAGCTGATTATCTTTTTTTTTATAAAAGTTAGTTAATTTCACGATTAACCTCCAGACAATCTTGGTTTATTTTTCGGGTTAGAACGAATTTAATTTCACATCTTTTTTATTATTGCTCGCTAATTCTATGATTTACCTCGAGACAATCTTGGTTTATTTTTCGGGTTAGAACGAATTTAAAATCGCATTTATTTAATAAGTGCTTGGCTAATTCTATGATTGAATATAAAGTTATGCGAAGACCATCACCAGTTGTATGCAGGTTTGCATTGTAGGGTGATCATTTTGTCTACCAGCTGATTATCTTTTTTTTTATAAAAGCTAGCTGATTCCACGATTAACCTCCAGACAGTCCTGGTTAATTTTTCTGGTTAGAACAAATTTAAAATCGCATTTATTTAATAAGTGCTTGGCTAATTCTATGATTGAATATAGAGTTATGCGAAGACCATCACCAGTTGTATGCAGGTTTGCATTGTCGGGTGATCATTTTGTCTACCAGCTGATTATCTTTTGTTTTATAAAAGCTAGCTAATTTCACGATTAACCTCCAGACAATCTTGGTTTATTTTTCGGGTTAGAACGAATTTAATTTCAGATCTTTTTTATTATTGCTCGCTAATTCTATGATTTACCTCAAGACAATCTTGGTTTATTTTTCGGGTTAGAACGAATTTAAAATCGCATTTATTTAATAAGTGCTTGGCTAATTCTATGATTGAATATAAAGTTATGCGAAGACCATCACCAGTTGTATGCAGGTTTGCATTGTTGGGTGATCATTTTGTCTACCAGCTGATTATCTTTTTTTTTATAAAAGTTAGTTAATTTCACGATTAACCTCGAGACAATCTTGGTTTATTTTTCGGGTTAGAACGCATTTAAAATCGCATTTATTTAATAAGTGCTTGGCTAATTCTATGATTGAATATAAAGTTATGCGAAGACCATCACCAGTTGTATGCAGGTTTGCATTGTTGGGTGATCATTTTGTCTACCAGCTGATTATCTTTTTTTTTATAAAAGTTAGTTAATTTCACGATTAACCTCCAGACAATCTTGGTTTATTTTTCGGGTTAGAACGAATTTAATTTCACATCTTTTTTATTATTGCTCGCTAATTCTATGATTTACCTCGAGACAATCTTGGTTTATTTTTCGGGTTAGAACGAATTTAAAATCGCATTTATTTAATAAGTGCTTGGCTAATTCTATGATTGAATATAAAGTTATGCGAAGACCATCACCAGTTGTATGCAGGTTTGCATTGTTGGGTGATCATTTTGTCTACCAGCTGATTATCTTTTTTTTTATAAAAGCTAGCTAATTTCACGATTAACCTCCAGACTATCTTGGTTTAATTTTCGTGTTAAACATTATTTGTGTTTCATGCAATTCAAAAATTCTCTTGCTAATTAAAGTTTTTGCGCACGATATTCTTCTGTTTTCTTCAATGAAGTTTCAGTGAATTCCTCTTACTTTTTCGTTTCCTTTATAATGTCGAATAATTTGGCTACCTGATTGTTGCGACCTATTTAAAAATGAAGTAACGTATATAGTAGTAGTAGTTTATATACTAGTGTAACATATACATTGTTTTAAAAGATAATTTTTGTAACGTATATATAAAATGATAAAAATTGTTTCTCATATTGTTCATTTGTTGTATGATAGAAGGCAAAACAAATGAAAATAATAAAAAATTATGAATTTGTTTTGTATGTAAACTTACTATTTCTCCTTGACATTGCGTCAAAAATACCGCTTCCAGTTGTTGATTCAGGGTTGATAATTGAGTTTATTTGAAATATTTTATCTAAATCCTGAAAAGGTGAAAAAGGCAATCATTATTGTTTTATCGTTATGTTTTGTGATAAAAATTAGAAAAATTGTATTAGATTCTTACGTCATAGTGCTCCATCGTATGAAAGCCGTTGCCCGATCTTTGGTTTTTTGCCTTGACAATTTTATATTGTTCTTTTAGGTCTTCCAGCTTGTCTTAAATCTCTGACTTTGATCTAGCAGATTTTTTGCTTTTGAAACCTGCTAGTAATGTATCATAAAATTTAGATTTCGATTTTAAATACATTATGAAATTATCTTTGGGAAGTGATAGTAACAGCCTGATTTCTTTGGCTTTCCAACGTTAATTAATTTCCTTTGTATCTGCAATTATCTGGACAGATGATTCAAGATAATATAATGGAATTGCTATATAGGAATATTTATTTACTGGGACCTTGAGTTTAGGATAATAGAAACTAATATAAATACAAATTTTACCTTTAATTTAAACTTAAGAATAATTTATTTACATAAACGTACAAAATTAACTATTTTAAACTATTCACTTAAAGTTTACTATTTAACTTAAAGTTCACTATTTATAATTAATGATAAGTAAACTTGATTAATAACTGATAACTGACTATTAAACTGATTTAATTTACGGAAATCAAAACGCTTTAATTTTTTAAATAAGTCATCAGGTTTTCTACATACAAAACACTTTTCAAGTTTACTAAGGGTTTCCATAATAAAATGACTATTGTTAATATATTTTTCTTTCAAAAATCGAATTTAAGGTTTTTTTTCCTTTTGAAAAATTTTAACTTTCCTTGTAGAATTCTTGTACTATATTACTTCTGTATACCAATTCTCGCTACCAAAATAGATATACTTAAAAGGTTCCTTAAATTTTGGATCTGCAGTAATGTCTTTACTTATTTTCCTTGTTTTGAGACATATTAAATTTTTATCTTTGACCATTTAGGTTTTAATGAGTTTAATTGGACAAAATTGCCCTATTATTTTAATTTTATTTTAATCAAATCAGTCCTCTTTATTTGACAAATCCAACGATTGTGATTACACATCAATGAATATGTATCTAAATACGTGAGTGTATTTGTATTTGCATTGTAAACCGCATTACGAAAGCGTGCTTTTCCAAATTTTTTCGAATATTATAAAATTTATATTTGTTTTCTTAAATATAAATCAGATAATTATAAAAAGATTAAAGCTGTAATGCATATAAGTATTTTAAATTATTTTTAAATATGCAATAACATTTTTTATAATTAATTATTTATTGTATTTTTTGCTAAAAAATTTTTGTTATTCAACAAGTTTTTGTGTATTTTTAATGTATATATAATAAAAAAATGTTTATAAATAAAAAATTGTTAAATTTTACTAAAAATATTTACATTGTTTATATGAAATATATTTTTTATTCCTTTCCTACAACCTAAAGGTTCCTTAAATTTTTGAATCCTAAAAAATGTTAATATCTGAAATAAAAATCGAAAACTACTTATTTTGAACTCTGAAAGAAAAATTTTCATGATAAAATATGCAGTGACAAAAAAAGCAAAAAAAATGTATATTTTATTACCAAGATAATTAAAATTACTGTTATAAAATAGAACCACACTGTAAAAAGTAACTTTCTTATATTCACAAAAAAAATAACTAAATTTAGTATATTAACAACAAATTCGAGAATTCTCGATTTTTTTTTGTGAATTTACGAAAAAATTTGTAAATTAGCAAACATTTTTTGTTAATTTTCGAAAAAAGTTGTAAATTATCAATTTTTCTCGTGAATTTACGAAAAAAAAATCGGAAATACTCAAATTTTTAGTTAATATACTAAATTTAGTAAATTTACGATTTTTTTCGAAAAATTACTAATTTTTCGAAAATATTCTATTTTTTTTTTGTGAATCTAAGAAAGTTACTTTTTACAGTGCAGGTTAGGGAGTTCATAATTTGATTTTTTTACTTATGGATTTAATTATTTAAATACACGTCCATATTATAGGTATAATTTTCAAAATACAAACCTGTATCACAATAACTTGTATTATATTGCATAATAATAATAAGTTTCTCTTTGCTAATTCACGTTGAAATCAAAAGCTATTTTTAAAAAATTTAAATTTCTGTACGCATGGATTTTACACTACAATTGATTTCCTTTTTATTTAAAAAGATAATATTCAACTCTACCTGGATAAACAACCAACCCGAGGTCCTTAAATTAAGTTCTTTTGAGTAATCCAACTTTTACCAAAATATTTTATTTCAATTCACAAAATCTTTGCATAATTTTTCGTCTATTCAAAATTTTGTTTATATTGTAGGTCTTAAGCCCTATTTTGTAATTACTTTTTTTTTACTGATAACTCTATAAAATTCTCCAATGCGTATTTAGGTTTTTGGGTCATCAAATCAGAATATGAAATCCGTTTTTATCGAAAATTGTCCAGATGCCCAGAGTAAGAATTTTGAGGTTATGTTTTGTGGGTTTTTTAACATTTTTATCAGTTACTCGTGTTTTTTGGGTCCCTGGAAACAAATATGGTATCTGTTTTTGCTGACATTCTTCAGTTGTGCACAAAAGAAAACACAAAAAAGCCAAAAAAAAATATCCAAAAATCATTTTTTAAGGGCAATTAAGTCGTTTTGGGTAAAAACAAGTACCATACTAGTGTTCAAAATCTCACAAAACATAATCTCAAAATTCTTATTGTGAGCAACTGAGCCATTTTCGTGAAAAACGGACAACATATTCGTATTTAGTGACCCAATAAACATAAATATTCATTGGACAATTTTGTGGACCTATCGGCAAAAAAAGTTATTATAGGGGTTCAGGACTTAGGAAAAAGAAATATGATTGTTTGGATTATTATTGCTATTTTTTGGTTGTAAAAAATTTACAATCAAAATAAATTCATTGACATTACAAAAATTATTAATTGATTGTACAAATATTACAAAAATCAACTAGAATCATTAATCATTAATCAAAATTTTACGTTTAAATTCATTTGTTTGATTTAATTTATTGCTCTTCTGTTCTTAATTAAAAAAAAAAAACTAGTCGATTTTTAAAGCTAACAGATTTTGTTTATTTTTATCACGTATGAGCTCCGAAATATTAGCTGCCATCGTTTTGGTGTCATCTAGACACTTTATGTAAGGCTATTTTTTTGAAAAACATATTTGCTCTATTATTAAGAAAAAAATTGTTCATATTATTTTTTAAAAAGCTTCAATTATTTCTTTCAGGAGAAAGGAAAGGCTGAGGAGGGTAAAAAACAATCAAAGAATGTATACAAATGTAATGAATGTGGACAAGTTTTTTCTCTAAAAAAAGCACTCATTGATCATTTAAGAACTCATGAAATTAGCAAGATTTTAACGTGTGAAATATGCAAAAAAACAGGTTTTATTGAATCTTCAAGTCTGAAGCATCATAAGAAATACGTATGTAAAGGTGAAAATTCTAATAAAACAGAAAAGTCTAATAATGAAGATGCATTTTATCAGTGCAAGGAATGCCCAAAAAAATTTAAAATGTTGAAAAGTTTTAAATTGCATAATAAAAAACACACGGGTGAAAAGCCATTTAAATGTAAATTTTGTTATAGAAATTTTTATTTCCCTGGTTCCTTAACTAAGCATGAAAAAAGGCATTTAAAAGAAAATATTTTTGTTTGTGACACATGCGGGAAAAATTTTTTTATAAGAGATGATTTTATAAAACACGTAAGAATTCATACAGGCGAAAAGCCTTATCAATGTGAATTTTGTAAAAAATCATTTACACAAATTGGACATCTAATAGCTCATAGAAGAATACATACTGGTGAAAAACCATACAATTGCACAACTTGCGGAAAAAAATTTTCAACCTCGTCTTCTCTTGTTGTGCACTGCAAATTTCATTCTGGGAAAAGACCATTTAAATGTACACAATGCGAAAAAGCATTTACTCGAAAATATGGTCTAACCAGACACGAACTAACTCATTCAGTTGAAAATCCTTATAAGTGTGATATTTGTGAAAAAGCTTATAAAGATCCAAATTTACTGTTATGTCATAAGAGAATTCATACAGGCGAGTTTCAATGTTTAAAATGTAATAAAAATTTTTATTCTGCAAGTAAACTGCGAGGTCATGAAAAAGTTCATACACGTACAAAAACTTATCATTGTTTACAATGTGATAAATTTTTTTTATCTTCTTCAGAATTTTCAAAGCATAAAAAAACTCACTCTATCAAAAAACCCTTTAAGTGCTTAGAGTGTGGTGAATCTTTTCATAAGTCACGTAATTTATCACAGCATAAAAAAACTCATTCTGTCAAAAAAATTTTTAATTGTGATTTGTGCAAAATTTCTTTAAAAAATTATGAACGTTTTATCAAGCATAATAAAAGACACGAAGATAATTTAGACTATAAGTGCTTAGAATGCTCAAAAGTATTTACTTCTAAAGGAATCCTAAAGACTCATCAACGGATTCATACTGGTGAAAGACCTTTTAAATGTCATTTGTGCCAAAAAACATTCAATCAGTTGGCTCAATTTCAAAGGCATAAAAGAAAAAATTGTTTTGAGAAAAGTTCTTTTACGTGTACACATTGTGAAAAAAACTTTGGTTCCAGATTGAAAATCATAAATCATTTAAAAATACATTCAGAAATACACACAGATAAACAAGAATTTATGGGAATTAAAATAGAAAATGATACTGAAGATCCAGTTATAGAAAGTGAATTTGAATTTGAAGAGGCAAATCCAATAAAACTTGAATCAACCTCCTTTGATCTAAAAGAAATTGGAATTAAAGATGAGTCTACTGACAAACTGCCCAATAAAATGATGATTTCTGAAAGCGAAGATTATTCATTAGCATTCAGTGAAGGCCAATCTTCAGGAATAAATGCAATTTTCTTCAAAGAAGAGCATTCGTTTTAAAAATTCTTAAGTAGGAAATAAAATTTTTTGGCTAAGCTTAACTTACTTTATTTAGTTCTTATAGTTGTAATATATTTTACAATTTCAGTATTTTTATAAGTTGAGAAAATTTGAAGACCGAAGATTTGTGCTACTCTAAAAATGTTTGAAAATTAAAATAATACTATAAATGTAAATTGTTATTAAATTGCCTACACTTAAAAGAAAATTCTTTATTACAAATTCTAAAGCTTTTACACAGACTAAATGTCTAAATAATCCTATCCTAAAAATGAGTTAGTCATCGATACGGTAACTATGTACATTGTTATCGCTAAAAGAGTCATTCTGATTGGTTCTCGCAATAATGTACACAATAAATACATAACATACATGAAAATTTTAAAAACAATAACATTAACACAACTCAAAAAGTTAGGTTATTTTATTTTAAGTATCTTACAAGTTATATAATAAACCAGTAGCTAATTATTTAACTTATAAATGGTTATTGATAATTAAAAATTATTTATTTAATTCATTTAAAAAATTAAAAGAAAGCATAGATTAATTTAAAATTTAAATTATTGGTTAATATATCATTTTTTGCATATATTTCAAACCTCAAATCTTTTTTGTGTAAATTATGTTTTTAAATTTTTAAATATTTTTTTAAATGCATAAGAGAAGTACTTGATAATTATGATGATAATAATAATAATAATAGTAAATAATAGTATTTTACGACCTATGGCCAGAAAAATAAAGCCCCAAATCGCAGTTTAACACCCTCGGCTTCGTCTTGGAAGGTAATTTACGTGCGATTTGAGCCATTCTTTTTTTATGGCCAAGGGTCGTATGCGATTTTTCTGCGGCAGTGGCGAGAAAACACATCTTCGCAGTGGCCGGGAAATACGTGCTTTCTGGTCATTGTCCAGAAAAAATAATTCTGTCGTCTTTAAAAAAAATTATATTCCAATAAATAAATAAGAAACATTTTGATACTTATAGAGATTCTTTAGTCTGTTTAACTTATAAAAAAGAAAACAAATAATTTTTTGAAAAAATAAAAATTTACGCGGTTGTTAATCCAAAGTCAAATTTTTATTTTGTTGTACAACTTAGTAAAAATTTACAGAATCGTGAAAAAACTGACTATCCGAAAAATGCAAGAAAAAATTAAGCTTGAATATTGCTTGAACATTAACATGGAACATGTTTATTGGGGGGGGGGGGAGTAACTCAGTAGCTCCAATAGTTAAGAGTGTCCGGGATGTGAAATGGGACTTTCTAAACTTTGATTTGGAGACTTAGAATAATTTAAGTTTCGGGACTTAAAATGATTTTAATTTAGAAGCTTAAAATAATTCGAATTGAAGGACTTGATTCTTATTTTAGTTTAAGAATTAAAATAATTTCGTTTTAGGGCTTTCGAATCCAGGGCTACGGATAGAAAATAATTTAAAATAATTTGGTATTGAGAATACTTTCGACGAATCTACATAATTTTTAATAAAGGTTAATTGAACCTACATTTGGGTTTTTCAAAATTTTAGTTCCTGATAAAATTTACATGTCCATACATGGGCTCATATGTTTAATTTATCTTGGATTGGTTAGAAAATACTTAATTTTAGTATTAAAGAAATGAATTATCTAATGCGTAAATCAAAAGATTAAAAAATGAAATTTTTTATTGGCATATAAAATTTGTTATGCCAGATATATTAATTATTCAATATAGGTAAAAATACGTCCACGATGCAGTAAAGATACACTGTAAAAAGTAACTTTCTTATATTAACAAAAAAATTAGAACATTTACGAAAAATTAATTCGATAAAAATCGTAAATTTACTAAATTTAGTATATTAACAAAAAATTCGAGTATCCTCGATTTTTTTTGTGGATTCGCAAGAAAAATTGATAATTTTCAATTTTTTTCCGAAAATTTACAAAAAATAGTCGTAAATTTCCGAAAAATAGTTGAGAATTTACAATTTTTTTCGTAAATTCACAAAAAAAATCGAGAATTCTCGAACCTTTCGATAATTTACTAAATTTAGTTAATTTACGATTTTTATCGAAAATTTACAAATTTTTTTGAAAATTTACTAATTTTTAACTAATTAACTAATTAACTAATTAAGAAAATTAACTAATTTTTCGAAAATATTCTAATTTTTTTGTTAATCTAAGTAAGTTACTTTTTACAGTGTAGTTCGATGATTTGTGTTCACGCTCGTGTTTAAAGTATTTCGCCCATGGTGCTTACACTATTTTTTGCCCACCTAGGTGTAGAACGAGTTAAGGAAATTCTTTACGCACGAGTTTTACGCCCGGGAGGGCAAAAAATTTATAATACTCGGGGTATGAAATTTTACCTCACCGGATTAATTTATGAACCCGATATTACATAAAAAAATAAAATATTTATGTCTACGAAAAAATACATATATTTTTGCGGAAAAAAAAGAGAACATTATTAATCTAAACAAAACTGGCCAAAAATGGAAATAGCTGCCAAAAGTTTAGAATGGGATCTAGGAAGATAAAATTTAAAGAAATAATGATTTTTTATATATAAGGGTAAAGTCTAGAGAATAAGACAAAACGATTTGCCGAGAAAAAAGGTGTTAAAAATTATTCATTTTTGTGATATTTCTTTCGGTAAATATATTTTGGTACTTATTTAAAATGAAATGTACTACAATAACTAGATGGATTCTATAACGAGTTTAGATCCAAAAAAGCAATTGGATACAGGGTGTATACATGAAATATTAACATTAAAACCCATAAAATGCTAAGGAAAATTATACAGCGTCCTAGGAATGACTTAGATTCTTCAACAGTGGCACTATTTTATTTTCAAAAATGTTTGGATTACAAAAAACATATGAGAAATATTATCAAAATAATAGTAATTTACTTTGAAAATCTATTTCTACCAGATAAAACATTACTGTCACCGTAAATCAGAATAAAATGAGACATGGTTTTAATACCTTAAATTATTATTTTAATTTTTATTTCGTTCTGGAAGAATTTGAGTCATCTCAAGACTGCTGTATAATTTTCAATTTTTGTGTGTTGATTTGGTAAACCACAAAAATAGTGTTTTTCGAAACAAGTGATATAAAGTTGTATTACATCAAATACGAAGGTTCACAGGCCCGAGGTGCATAGCACTGAGGGACTATAATCGTTTCGATGAAATATATACATTTATATAACGAATTTCCAAAATAGTTTTAATTAAAAAGTGCGGTAAAGTTTACCCATTTGTAACTAAAGTTCAACTTTACGCACGATGCTAAATAAAAAGAATTTACTATGCGAAAAATTTAAAATAAAATAATGGCCCACTAAGTAAGAAGAGTTGCTTTTTTTAAGAATCTGAAGTCAGATTTTTGATTTAGTCGTTTGGTAAGTTAGCAATCCAGGTCAGTTGGCCAGAATGATAAAATTGTGAAAACTCTGAATTTTTATTATTGACCCTGTCACTGCGCTGTAATGACTTCCTAAAAGGCTAAATAAAAAATCTGATTTTAGATTCTTATATAGCAACCAGGAGATTATTATTTTATTTTAAATTTCTCACATATAAAATACTTTTTTGTTGTGGTTTGCCAAATCAATTAAGTCTTCTTACTTAGAGGTTTTTCATTTTTAATGAATGATACAATTGAATGATGATACAATTATTATTCAATGATATAATTCAATTCGAATTGTTATAGAAGAATTCATACATAATTTAAATAAGTCATTCTCTGCGCGAAGCGCAGTTGGGTCTAGTCTAAATAAAAAGTAAAAAAAAAAAAAAAAAAAACTAGCCTAAGAAACTTATTTACAAATTTTTTTAATCCAGTATATCAATATAAATCTTAAGATAATTATAATTTTTTGTTAATTTTTGCAAAACATAAATACATAAATTTTGAATTCTTTTATACTTATTAATTATCCAAATTGTGTTTATTACCAAATTTTATGATTTTAATAAGCTTTACTTTAAATTAATAACTTAAAATGAAATTTTTCAAAAAATGATAATCCTAGGAATTTTTCTGTTAAGATAACCCTATTTTACTTTGCAATACTGAAGTACAATTTCGGCCTTACTCTTGGTTTTAATATTATTTTACACAGTATTTCAAGGTTAATAGCTACATAAATAAGATTTAAACTTTCAAAAGCAGCTCAAAAATCTTAACTGATTAGACTAGGATGTTTTTAGTTTATTATTTAAAAACTAATTTTTATATTTTACACAAAATTTAATTCCTGGAGGTTTTAGAGAAGTTGCTAAACAAAAAAATATCGTAACTAAAAACATAATAAAATTAAATGGAGAAATGGTGAAAAATTTTAATTCAGTGGAAATGCTTCATTTTTAGGGTTTACAGCCCTTAGGTCAAATAATTTTATCCATCCAATTTACGCATTGTAAATTTTATGAAAACATCTTTTATGAACACTAGATATATAAACCGCAAGTACAGAACTAAAAAAGTGAATCTAAGTCAAAAATTTATATATGTAAAAGGCAGGGTAAAAGGAGTGAAAAGTTGGGTCTGTCTTGATTACTTGTCCCTCAAAATTCAAATCGGCATTATTTAATTACAGATAATTGTAAAAAATTAAATTTCAAATCAAATTCACTCAAACTTTTTTATCTAATACAAATATTAAATACAATTAGTAATATTAGATTGAAAAAAAAATTCTGATCTCTGTAACTGGATTATCCGGTTAAATTGGGGATACAAAAATTGTATTCTGCTTATTGTCCTATTCTCTGGAGTTCATAATATTCTTAAAAAAATCAAATTCTTAACGACAATTCAAAACAGATAACACTTGAAAAAAAGTGTAGTTAAATGAAACTCTATGAATTTAGTAAACATAAATTAATAACTATAAATTCTATTAATAAATTGAACTAAAAATTAATAGTGACATTAAGCAAATTTGATACCGCTAGAGTACGGAACTTTAGTTGTTTGAGTATTATATAATATTTTTAAAATAAAATATCTTAAAACCCTGAAAGTATAGCCAAAAACTGCCATAGATTTGTTAAGAATTCAAAAGTCCTTCAACATTTTTTGGCAAATAGATCGCAATATTTGTTGCATTATTCACTTTGTCTATCTTTAAGAATAAAATTATTCATAGAAATTAAAGTACTTTTAAAGAAAAACAACTTCTGTTATTATTACCATAAAAACTAATACATTTGTAATGCATTAAGATAAGATTAAGAATAAAAATGAATTCAATCACCAAATAAAAATTATTTACTTACTATAAATATTGCAAAGATCAACTAGAACCACAAGATATTTAAAATTTAAGTTATTTACTTTATAATTGCAAAGAAAATTCTTCATATTATTTATTAAAAAGTACAAATTATTTCTTTCAGGAAAGATCATTGATTGAAAAACCTGAAGAACAGCAAATAAAAGTCGAGAAAAAAATTTACAAATGTAACGAATGTGAAAAAGAATTATCACGAAGAGGAATCATCAATCATTTAAGAAGTCATGAAGCTAACAAAATGTTAACATGTGAACTATGTAAAAAAACATTTTTAAAGCTTGCTACTTTAAAAAGTCATTTACGAACTCATTCAGGTAAGAAACCTTATGAATGTGATGATTGTAAAACTGGCTTTAGTGATATCAGAAGTCTAAATCGTCATAAGATAGATAAAAAGTGCAAGGGTGAAAATTTGAATGAAAAAGAAAAGACTTATTATGAAAAAGATGGAGTTTATTATTGCAAGAAATGTCCAAAAAAATTTGAACTGTTAAAAAGATTTGGCCGGCACTACAAAGTTCATGGAGGTGATAAGATATTTAAATGTAAATTTTGTTATAAAAAATATTATAGCCTGAATTACTTAAGCAAGCATGAAAAAGAACATTCGAAAGAAAGCAAGTTTGTTTGTAAGACATGTGGAAAAAATTTTATTTTAAGTTGTGATTTGGTAAAACACGAAAGAGTCCACACAGGTGAAAGACCTTATCAATGTGAATTTTGTCAAAAATCGTTTAAGCAAATTGGTCATCTCACTGCTCATAAAAGAGGGCACACTGGTGAAAAACCATACAATTGTAAAACTTGCGGCAAAGAATTTGTAACCTCCTCCTCTCTTAAAATGCACAGTAGAATTCATTCAGAAGAAAAACCATATAAATGTACTGTATGCGAAAAAGCTTTTCGTCGACTAGGTCATTTAAAAGAACACGAGTTAAAACATTTAAATGGAAAACTTTTTAAATGTAATTTTTGTGAAAAAGAATTCGTAAGTTCAAAATCCCTTAAGCAACATATGAAAATCCATCCAGTGGTAAAAGCTTTTAAGTGCTTAGAGTGTGGTGAATCTTTTCATAAGTCACGTAATTTATCACAGCATAAAAAAACTCACTCTGTCAAAAAAATTTTTAATTGTGATTTGTGCAATATATCTTTTAAAAATTATGAAAGTTTTATCAAGCACAATAAAAGCCACAAAGATAAGTTAGACTACAAATGCTTAGAATGCGATAAAGTATTTACTTCTAAAGGAATCCTAAAGACTCATCAGCGGCTACATACTGGCGAAAAACCCTTTAAATGTAAGGTGTGCCAAGAAACGTTTAATCAGTTGGTTCATTTTCAAAGGCATAAAAAAAAAAATTGTCTTTTGAAAAGTTCTTTTACGTGTACACATTGTGAAAAAAAGTTTGGCTCCAGATTGCAAATCATAAATCATTTAAAAATACATTCAGAAACACGCACAGATAAACAAGAATTTATAGGAATTAAAATAGAAAACGAGACTGAAGATCCTGTTATAGAAAGTGAATTTGAATTTGAGGAGGCAACTCTATTAAAAGTTGAACCAACTTGCGATAATCCTAAAGATGTTGTACTCAAAAACGAGCCTGTTGATGAGATAATCAATTCAGAAAGCGAAGACTATTCCCTAGCATTTGGCGGATCTTCGGGGATGAATACCATTTTTTTCAAAGAAGAGCATTCGTTTTAAAAACTGCTATTTAAATCAAAATAAAATTAACCTTAAAAAATAATTGAATTTCTGTGTAAAAAATGTTTAATCTATTAAATTGTATAGTGATAAGAAAATTAAAATCTTAAAATTATTTAGCAGTCCTATTTTATGAGAAAAAAAAAATGATATCAAAATACTTAGGAGCTTTTAAAAATAAAGTTTATACTGCATACTATGTTTTTGCAGTTTTTGGCTATGTTTTATAAAAAGTAAATTTAATCGACGAAAAGTATTTTAGTTTGGTAAAAAAAATAATATCTACTTGAGTTTAAAACGACATTTTTAAACAACTAATTTCTATTAAATTTTAAGATATCTGGACGTTCCATTCAAATTTTTAAAAAATAATATCAAAAACTACAGACAGATTTTTATTTTAGAGCTTTTCCATAATCTACTCCAGGTTACTAAAAAAGTTTTGTTTTTAAAGTAGCCACGAAATTTCTCGCTTTTGCCGCAGAAGAATTTTATACGGCCTTTATCTATAAATAAAGAATGCCCCAAATCGCAGTTTACCATTCTCGGCTTCGTCTCGAAAGGTAATTTACGTGCGATTTGGGCTATTCTTGACTTTTCTGAACGCGAGTCGTAATTATACTATTACTTTTATTTAATTTATTTTTTGTGGAATAAGATCAATTATATGATTTTTTAAAAGAAATTGTATTTTTGAGCTGCTGTGTTGAATTTTGAAGCTTTTTTTCCCACAAAATTTAACGTAAAAATACTGTTAAGTATTAAAAATAAATTAGTTGGGTTGACTCGAAATTTCGGGAGAATGTATACTTAGTTAGTTAAGTATTTTGAGTATAGCAGCTGTTTTGATTTTCTGGTAACCATAATCTATCACTGGGAGCACTTTTAATGATCACATTACTTGTTGTTTTGGTGTAATTTTTATTCAACTAAAATCCAAGACTAAAATATTCTTTAGGAAAGATGAAATGAGGAATGTTATTGAGTTTTAAGCTGAAAATTAACTTAGAAAAATACGCTCTGTTTTTTGAAATTTTAATTGATTAATTCATAAAATAATTAAGCTTAGATTTTATAAGCTCTAAATTCAGAATTTTTGTCTATTTTCCGTAATCTGGTAACCAATCAATTCTAAAATGTCAACAAAATTTACTACAATTCGCCTTGGAAAGATCTAAATTAGGCAAATAGTTTGCTAAAATTTCAAATAAAACTAATTTAAATATTTACACAATGCTAATAAAAATTCGAGAATTTAAAAACATCTCTAAAATAACTTTGACTTAATTTAGGAAATTTTATGCATACATTTTTGAGTTGCATTGCTTTTTTTATTTCTTAATGATTTCTCCTCCCATGCATTTTAAAAAATTTAGGATTTCATCAAAGATACGATTAAATAAATGACTTTTTACCTAAATATTAGTTTTTGGTCAAACTAATAATCTCCCTTTCTGTGTAAATTTCAAATTTATATGGTTAATGGATCATTGTAAAAATTAAAATGCGTTTTTTTAACATTTTTATATATTTATTTATTTATTTCAAGGTGTAATATGGGTACAAGTCATGGTGAGACCACCACAATCCCAAAGAAACTTTCGCCTGTACTTGAGCCTTTAGTCAATGGTTTACATATCGAAAATTTTTTTAAAAATTACAAAGCAAATTAATAATTAAAAAAATACAATTACTTAAGAATATAAATTTTATATATTTAGAAAGAAAACAATTGTTTTTACAAAAATTATTTCTTTTAGGGCAGATCAAAGCGGGATGAAAATAATGAAAAAATTCAAACGAAAGAAAGCAAGTTTGTTTGTAAGACATGTGGAAAAAATTTTACTTCAAGTAATGATTTTGCGAAACACGAAAGAGTCCACACAGGTGAAAGACCTTATCAATGTGAAATTTGTCAAAAATCGTTTAAGCAAATTGGTCATCTCACAGCTCATAAAAGAGTACATACTGGTGAAAAACCATACAATTGTAAAACTTGTAAAAAAGAATTTTCAAGAACACATTCCCTTAAAGAGCATATGGGAATCCATGTAGGGGAAAAACTTTTTAAGTGCTTAGAGTGTGGTGAATCTTTTCGTAAGTCATTTAATTTATTACAGCATAAAAAAACTCATGCTGCAGGAAAAAAATATGAATGTGAAGAATGTAAAATTACTTTTAAAAGCTATAAAAGGTTTGTTGAGCACAATAAATTCCATAAAAGTCAAGGCTTCAAATGCTTAAAATGCACAAAAGTATTTGCTAATAGAAGAAGTCTAAAAATTCATCAGCGGTTACATACTGGCGATAGACCATTTAAATGTAAGGTGTGCCAAGAAACGTTCAATCAGTTGGCTCATTTTCAAAGGCATAAAAAAAAAAATTGTCTTTTGAAAAGTTCTTTTACGTGTACACATTGTGAAAAAAAGTTTGGCTCCAGATTGCAAATCATAAATCATTTAAAAATACATTCAGAAACACGCACAGATAAACAAGAATTTATAGGAATTAAAATAGAAAACGAGACTGAAGATCCTGTTATAGAAAGTGAATTTGAATTTGAGGAGGCAACTCTATTAAAAGTTGAACCAACTTGCGATAATCCTAAAGATGTTGTACTCAAAAACGAGCCTGTTGATGAGATAATCAATTCAGAAAGCGAAGACTATTCCCTAGCATTTGGCGGATCTTCGGGGATGAATACCATTTTTTTCAAAGAAGAGCATTTGTTTTAAAAACTGCTATCTATATAAAAATTAAATTATTCTTTAAAAACAAAAAAGAATATCTGTTTAAAAAATTTTTATTCTATTAAGTTTTATAGTGATAAGAAAATTAAAATTTAAAAATAAATGAATTTGTTATGATCTTAAAAGTTATTATTCAGTCGTCCTATATGTGATTGTCGTTAGACGACTTTAATTTATATTATCAGAAAAAATAAAATAATTTAAAAAACTTATGAGCGCTTAAAAATTAGTTTTATGCTTTATACTATTTTTATGCAGTTTTTTGGCTATTTTTTATAAAAAGCAAATTTAATTATACACCTCTCGATGAAAAGTATTTTAGTTTGGTAACAAAAATAATATTAAAAACTAAAGCCATAGATATATTTTGCAGCCTTTCTAGGCATAATTAATTCCAAGTCATAAAATAATTAGGCTTAAATTTTATAAGTTCTAAAATCAGAATTTCGACTTCTTTATCGTAATTTGCTTACCAAGTAAACAATTCTAAAATTTTATCAAAATTTACTATATTTTGCCTTGGAAATGTTTTAATTTCGCAAATGTTTTGCTAATATTTCATAAAAATAAAATTAATTGAAACATTTGCACAATGCTAATAAAAATTAAAGATTTTAAGAATATCTCTAAAATAATTTTGACTTAATTTATGAAATGTTAAGCATGAATTTTTGAGTTGCATTGCTTTTATTTATTTATTAATGATTTCTCCTATACCATGAATTTTAAAAAATATAGCGTTTTCTCAAGATACGCTGAAATAAATGATTTTTTACCTAAATATTAGTTTTTGGTTAAACTATAGTTTTAGATTTATAGAATTAATTGGCCATTATAAAAATCTAAATTTTTTTAAATATAAAAATATTATATTTATTTTGAAAGAAAACAATTATTCTTACAAAAATTATTTCATTTTAGGGCAGAAAAATGCGTGATGATGGTCAAAAGCAACCAAAGAAAACATACAAATGCGATAAATGTGAAAAAGTTATTTCTGGAAGGTCTTGGTTAATCCAACATTTGAAGAATCATGAAGATAAACGAATTTTAACGTGTAAAGTATGTAAAAAAATTTTTCGGAAGTTAGCGGCTTTAACTAGGCATTTAAGAATCCATTCGGGTGAAAACCCTTACAATTGCGAAAATTGTAAAAGAGGGTTTGCTTCTAGAGCGTGGTTTTATCGTCATAAAAAATATTCATGCCCAAATAATAAGCCTAGTAGTAATGAGCATGAAAAAATTCATTCGGAAGAAAGCAAGTTTGTTTGTAAGAAATGTGGAAAAAAATTTATTTCAAGTTGTGATTTGGTAAAACACGAAAGAGTCCACACAGGTGAAAGACCTTATCAATGTGAAATTTGTCAAAAGTCATTCAAACAAATTGCACATCTCAGAGTTCATAAAAGAGCGCACACTGGCGAAAAACCATACAATTGTAAAACTTGCGGCAAAGATTTTTCAACCTCGTCTTCTCTTAAAATGCACAGTAGAATTCATTCAGGAGAAAATCCATATAAATGTACTGTATGCGAAGAAGCTTTTCATCGACTAGATCGTTTAAAAGAACACGAGTTAAAACATTTAGATGAAAAACTTTTTAAATGCAATTTGTGTAAAAAAGAATTAGCAAGTTCAAAATCCCTTAAAGAGCATATGGGAATCCATGTAGGGGAAAAACCTTTTAAGTGCTTAGAGTGTGGTGAATCTTTTCGTAAGTCATTTTATTTATTACAGCATAAAAAAACTCATGCTGCAGGGAAAAAATATGAATGTAAAGAATGTGAAACTATTTTTAAAAGCTTTAAAAGGTTTGTCGAGCACAATAAATTCCATAAAAGTGAAGGCGGCTTCAAATGCTTAGAATGCGCAAAAGTATTTGCTAATAAAAATATTCTAGAAACTCATCAGCAGCTTTATAAGGGCAAAAAAGTTTACAAATGTGAAGCGTGTCAAGTAGGCTTTCATAAGTTGATTACTTTTCAAAGGCACAAAAGAGACCATGGAGTAGAAAAACCCTTTTACTCATGCGCACACTGTGAAAAAACCTTCAAATCCAAAATGGTAGTTAGAAGGCATTTAAAAATACATTCAGCAACACACACAGAAAAACAAGAATTTATAGGAGTAAAAGTAGAAAATGATACTGACGATCCAGTTATAGAAAGTGAATTTGAATTTGAAGAGGCAAATCCATTAAAAGTTGAACCAACTTGCGATAATCCAAATGAAATTTCAATTAAAGATGAGCTTGTTGATGAAATAATACATTCTGAAAACGAAGATTATCCAGGATCTTCAGGGATAAATGCAATTTTCTTCAAAGAAGAGCATTCGTATTAAAAATTGCGACTCAAAAATATTATTTGTAAAACGAATTAGTTATTAATTCTGTTTCTTGTTTCTTAAAAATGTTAAAATTTAATTTTTAAAATAAATTTTTAATTTTAAGTTAAAATTTGTTTACATTTTATTTAAAAAAAAAAAATATTTAGAAATAGATTAGGAAATACCTAAAAATTGGTTTGAAATCGTCAATGATTTTAAAATATCTTTAAAAACATAAAAAACTAGAACTTCAAAATTTTGGCTTTCCTCGCTTCTAATTAGAACGTTTTATTTTTGCTGACATTATAAGTAAGTTTACCTTTTTACAATTTAATTTATCGAATTTTTTGGTTATCTTATTTATTTTCTGCTTCGCTTTTTTACGCCCAACTATTTTTTTTTAATTTTTTTTAACAATTTATACCAAAATAAGCATAAAATGATTTTGTAAATACAATTTTTTTTTCGTTAACATAATTGCATATAACTTGAGCTTAGAATACAATCTTTACTAATTTGGGCTGATTCACAATACAATAAACAATTAATCTTTTCATAATTGAGATTTGTTATTTTAATTTTTTTATTATTTATAATTTATTTACTTACTTTTTATTTAGATAATATTCTTTAATTATAATTTTATAATTTTTTTTTATTTCAGGTCAAACCTCGAGCTGAAAGTATTCAAGTTGAATCCAAAAATGTTTTAAAAATTCACAAAAAAGATATTACTTTTGAATGCCGGAAGTGTAAATTGAATTTTAAAAATTCTGTCATTTTTTTGAAACACATGAAAAGTCACTCAAAAATAGTGCCATTTAAGTGTAAAGAATGTAAAGAAGAATTTGTTTGTCAGTCTCATCTTGAAATTCATAGAAAAATTCATCAAGAGTATTATAAATGTGATAAATGTAAAAAAAGTTGCAGAAATTTAGAAACTTTTGAAAAACACATCAAAATTCACGATGGTAAAAGAAACGTTTGTAAAGTTTGTGGGAAAATATTTCTTAAACTTAATGATCTTAAAAAACATAACCTAATCCACGTAGAAGAAAAACCTTTAAATGATCAGCAAATATTACCTGCTAAAAAAATTGATTATGTTGAGAAACATGTTTTGAATAAAAAAAGTAGTCCGTACAAATGCTCAAAAATTAAAAAAAAGAAAAAAGAATTTACTTGCTTGGAATGTAAAAAAACTTTTTATTCAAATGTGAATCTTCAATCCCATATGAGAAGTCACAAATATAAAAGAAGTTCTTATTCTAAAAATGTTGAAAAAGTTGTCATTAAATTGAATGAAATTATTCCCGTTAAAAAGAGTGAAACAACTTTTACGTGTGAATATTGCCAAAAGAATTTCAATTCTAAACTAAAAATGATTAATCATTTAAAAATGCAGTCAAATAAAAAAAAGAATGGAGTCGATAAATTGATTGATTCAGGCAAATTTGGTAATGATAAAAAGATTTGTGAAGGCAAAAATTCTTTCACATGTTCAACATGTGAGAAAGTTTTTAAACTAAAATCCAATCTAATAGTTCATAATAGGATTCATACAGGTGAAAAACCCTATGCATGCAAAAAATGCGGGATGAAATTCACTCAAGCAGCTCATCTACTTAAGCATAAAAATTTGAAAACAAATATTTGTTCAAAAAAGAATTCCTTAAATAATTCTGTTAAAAAAATCAAGGAAAATGAGAAAGCTTCAGTAAGTAAAAAAAATATTAAGCAGGCAACTCAAAGATTTACAGACTTGAAAAATTACAAAAATAAATTTGAATGTTCACACTGCAGTAAAATTTTGAATTTCAAATCTGGTCTTATCTCGCATATGAAATCTCATTTAAAAAATATTTTTCTTGATGAAAATCTGAAAAAAACAAAAAATATTAATAATTCCATTAAAAATCAAAATAAAGACACAATTTACAAATGTCAAGCCTGTGAAAAAACCTATAAAAACTTGGATTCTCTCAATAACCATAAAAAAATCCATACAAACAGTTCAAATGTTGTAATATCAGATTTGAGTTCAAGGGACGAAAATGTGCCCAAAGAAACATGTCAAACTGAAGCCCTGAAAGAAGATTTTAATCAAACAACTCAAAAATTTCAATTTCAATGTGCTCATTGTGAAAAAATTTCATATTCTAAAGTAGGTATTAGGATGCATTTAAGATCACATTCACAACAAAATTCTTCTAATAAAAGCTCAAATAAAAAAGAACCCATGGAAACAATTCTACAACCATGTAAAAACGAAAAACTTAATAATGAATGTAGTAAAAAACTTATCCAGACAAGCCCTTTGTCAAGCCAATTCCAGCATAAACAAGTCATGAAAATCAAAAAAGCGTTTGAATGTGCTTACTGCCGGAAAATTCTACATTCTAAAAAAAGAATGATTATTCATCTAAAAATACATAATAGAAAGAATTTTTCTGATAAAGATAATAAAGATGAAGATGAGCAAATTTTTAAGAAAAATAATGATTTAGAAAAAGACCAAGAAGTTTTAAATAATTTAGATAATACAACTAATCATGAAAAAAATAGTATAAGCCCATTGAAGAATAAAAGTTTAGATATAAGCTTAGAGCCTAAAAGTGGCGTTAGGTCCTATTCTCAAGAAAATTGCCTGGACAAACTTCATAAAAATGAAACTTCTGAATTATTCGTAAATACAGAAGAATTTAATAAGGAAAATAATCAGATCGAACAGACAAGACTTGTAAAAAGATTTAGTTGCGAACTTTGTGGGAAAGCTTTCTATTCAAAATTTGGTATTATCATTCATCTGCAAATACATTCATGCATTTACGGATTTCCCAATCAAATTTCTTCCAGTAATTATTTAAGTAGTAAAAAGTCTTTAAAAAATAATTTAAAATCACGTAAAAAGCTAAAGCTTAATGAAAAACAAAAGCCTAACATAGTTAAAGCAGTTGAAAAGGAGGTGATTTCAGTGAACCATATTTCTCTTGACTCTCAGAACAAACCTGATAAATATTTCAAAAAAATATTTCAATGTGCGCATTGTGAATTAAGTCTACCTTCTAAAGTAGGTATAATTGATCATCTGAAAATGCATTCAGGCGAAAGTTTATCTGATGATCCATTGATTTCAGTAAACCATATTTCTGTTGATTCTGAGCAAAAACCTGATAAAAATTTCAAAAAAATATTTCAATGTGCGCATTGTGAATTAATTCTACCTTCTAAAGTAGGTATCATTGATCATCTGAAAATTCACCCAAGCGAAAATTTATCTGATGATCCATTGATTTCAGTAAACCATATTTCTGTTAATTCTGAGCAAAAACCTGATAAATATTTCAAAAAAATATTTCAATGTGCGCATTGTGAATTAAGTCTACCTTCTAAAGTAGGTATCATTGATCATCTGAAAATTCACCCAAGCGAAAATTTATCTGGTGATCCATTGATTTCAGTAAACCATATTTCTGTTAATTCTGAGCAAAAACCTGATAAATATTTCAAAAAAATATTTCAATGTGCGCATTGTGAATTAAGTCTACCCTCTAAAGTAGGCATCATTGATCATCTGAAAATTCATCCAGGCGAAAATTTATCTGATGATCCATTGATTTCAGTAAACCATATATCTGTTGATTCTGAGCAAAAACCTGATAAAAATTTCAAAAAAATATTTCACTGTGCGCATTGTGAATTAAATCTACCTTCTAAAGTAGGCATCATTGATCATCTGAAAATCCATTCAGGCGAAAGTTTATCTGATGATCCATTGATTTCAGTAAACCATATTTCTGTTGATTCTGAGCAAAAACCTGATAAAAATTTCAAAAAAATATTTCACTGTGCGCATTGTGAATTAAATCTACCTTCTAAAGTAGGCATCATTGATCATCTGAAAATCCATTCAGGCGAAAGTTTATCTGATGATCCATTGATTTCAGTAAACCATATTTCTGTTGATTCAGAGCAAAAACCTGATAAAAATTTCAAAAAAATATTTCAATGTGCGCATTGTGAATTAGTCCTACCTTCTAAAGTAGGCATCATTGATCATCTGAAAATTCATCCAAATGAAAATTTATCTGATGGAAATCTTAAAAATCTTGATTCTTTTAGTATTGGTAAAGAAAACCAAATAGTTGAACATAATCATGAAATCAAAGACGATCAAGAAGTACTTAATAATTTTAAATCTCCAACCAGTCATAAAGATATAAGTATAGATAAATTTTCTTCTATGTACTTAAAACTAAGTTCACGACTTGGAGTTATAAATAAAGAAAATGGTGATTCAAATACTCAGAACCAAATAAGCCAAATTCAAAGTGATCAGCCAAAACCAGACTCCCCAAATAAAAATAATTCTAAAACTAAATCAGAAATTCATACACCTCTAACAATTTATCAATGTGAAACATGTGGAGAAACTTTTGCTAACCTCGATTTCTTCAAAAGTCATAAAAGGACTCATATCAAAGTTCTACCTTTTAAATCTTTATTTGATAATTTTCAAAAACAGCCGACACTTCAAATTAGCAAAACGCCTTCTGAACCTTTAGAGCCAGAGATATCTCCACAGCAAGAAATTACTACTATTCAAATTGAGGAAAATTTTATTTGTGCTTATTGTGATAAAACTTTTGGTTCGAAAATAAATCTTATTGAGCACTTACAATTGCATTTAGGAGGAAAAATTATCAACAAAGAAAATCTGGAGCCTGAGTTAAAAGAAATTGATTCTGAGAAAGAAATCTTAAGTAAGCATAATGAAAATCAAGAAAGTGAAAAAGTGTTTACTTGCACTTGTTGTGATAGTACTTTTAATTCTGATAGAGATGCTTCTGAGCATCTAAAGATACATACTGTCAAGGAAAATGTCGAAAAAAATTATGAAGTACCAATAAAAAAATCATCTAATGATGATAATTGTTCAACTAATGAAACAAGTGATAAATTTCCTTGCTCAAAATGCGGTAAAACTTTAGATTCAAAAATAAATCTTGTTAATCATTTAATTAAACATTCAGAAAGTGATATTGTTATAAAACAAGAATATGAAAGTGAAGAAGAATTAACTACTTATGAAACTGAAATGGATGAAACTGAAGATTCTGATTACGAAACGGAAATTGATGAGCCTGATTTTAAAGAAGAAATAATAGAAAGTGACATTGAGCTGGATAAGCCTTATCCAATAAAAGTTGAACCACCTTATTATTCAGAAGAAGAATCAACTGAAATGAACGAATTTTGAGATGTTGATAATTACAATAATTTAGGCTAAGAACATGAAACAAATGCATATTGAATTCATAAACTAATATGAAAAATTTTTAGTTTTTCTAGAGACTGATAATAACAATAAAATGAATACTAAAGTATTATTTTTAACCAAGCAAAAAAAAGATCTTATTTAATGTAATTAATGAAAGTTCCTTTTAACGCGCCATAATAATGTTTAATCTAAAAATAGATTTCTTTAAGCTTCAAGCAAAGCATAAAAATGGCTGTAAAAAAACCCTGTTACTGAAATAGTTAATTTTTTAAGATAATATTATTTTAATTCAATATATTAATTATTTCTAAAAATTTAATATGTTTAGTATTTTTCAAGTCAGTAAATTAAAAATGTACACATTGACAGTTAAATGTTTTGGGCCCAGTTACATATTTTAAGACTATTTTAATAAATTGAGCAAGATGTAAAAGATTTTACAGCAAATTGAATATTTTTGCAAAATTAAATAATGCTTTTAATCTGTTAAAAAAAAATATTTAAGCAAGGATTCAAACTTTTTCAGGTCCAAAAAACATTCTTTTGTCGGTGATGCGTAAAAATATAAAAAAGATTTTTTTCTTCGCACACTAAAAATTTATTTTTTAGTTAAAAATTAAAATAAGTTAAAATTATTATTTTCAATTTTGAATTTAAATTGCACTTGCTATAATAATTTTTTAAGTTTATAGTTATGATTTTTTAAAAATTCATTGCGTTATAAATTTGTTCTACAATATTAGTTATAAGTGTAATTTATAGAAAATTATATTTTTTTATTATTACTGTATAAGTTGTTTGAATAATTAATAAAGTTTTTTAATATTATCTTTAGTTTTTATTTTAATTTCACTATTAAATAATATAATTTTTTGTCAAATATATTTTAAGATAAAAAATTGCTACGAAAATTTGAAAAATCTATATAATTTTTGCATAAGAACTGAAAAATAACTCTTGTTATAAAAATAACTACTTTTTCTAGAATTAAATTTTTAATCAGAGCTGGGGGGCTCGGACAGGTCCCCATACTAATAATACTAAAATTTTGATTACAGTATTTATGGGTTATTAGTATGGGGACCGATCCAAGCCATCCAGATCTGTTCTTAATTATAATATTTGAACTATTAAATTTTTTTTTTTTGGTTTAGAAACCTTTTGAATGTTAACCATACGTGGTCAAATCTAATTCTGAGGTCTTCAAATAAATACTCAAGTATTTTATCCAAAAATTATACTACTTTAAATAAGTCTCCGTGACAAGTTTTAGGCGGTCCCTATTATGAAAAAAAAATAACATAAGCATATACAAGTTTTTCAAAAGGCCTTGTATTATAAATATAATCCAATAGAATATTTCATAAGCAGCATATCGTTGAATGCGTTCGTTGAATGCCTTAGCTTCGAAGGTTCAATTCTCGATTTTTGACCGCCATTTTTATATTTTAGCCATTTTTTTTTTTTTTTAAAGAGCTAATTTTTCTAATTTTTTATATACAAAACTCATTAAATAATAAACTATTTTCTCCTGTAGGCCCTAATAGGAAATTTTCAGTAGAATTCGATTTTGAGAGCCAAAATTTGATTTAAACTGCGCATGCGCTAGAAATTAAAAAACCTTTTTTTTTTTATTTAATTGAGCTTTCTTTAAAAAAAGTATGCCTAATAATTTATAGAATTTATTAATGTTTAATAAATTAGAACACTAACACATACGTGATCACGACAATATCAGAGGAAAAAGACGTCTGACGTTACATCTAAAAAGTACATATTGAGTTTTATTTAGAATCCATTTTGATGTGAAATTTCACGCTTAAAACACAGTATTCTTCATTTTTCAATATAAATCATTTTTTAAGAATACTTTTGGACTAATGTCCAAATTTTACAATCACTAAAAATTTTGATTTAAAAAAATCTAACTTAATTAACGTATCATTTTAACAAACAAAAATTGTGCTTTTTAAAATTTACCTAAGGTCTCTTGAAGGTTAGATAAAATAATGACAGTCCTTAATGAAATAGGAAAATTTTGAAAATTTAAGCATTCTAAAACTTAAGGAGGTTTATCTGTTGATTTCTACATTTTCGAAGGAATTACGATTAGCGACATAAATTTTTTTATTTTTAATTTATCTTGCAAGCTATTAATTGAAAAGATACTATATAAAACCATTAATTATGCAAGAACATTACCAAAAAAAGTCTCACAGTATTATACAATTTAAAAAAACGTAACTAAAATAATGAGCTTTTTGGTTATGTTACGCGTTTTTTATTAAATTTACGAAAATAAAGTCGATATTGTATGTAAAACTAATTGGGAATGTAAACTTTAAGTAATTATTTATCAGATTTATTAAGTTTCATCGATCTGTGTCATTAGCACCCTACTTTTTATAAAGCCGAAACTAATTTTCCCATAAGTGCAATGTTAAAATACCACTTTTATTTTATTCATAAAAAATTAATTAAGTCGGTGACATAGGTAAAAATAAGACGATTTTAGTTAAAAAATGTTTAAATTTTAATACTATTAACGGATAAATCTCCTTAAATAAACTTAAATTCTTCAACATTCAAGAGACCTTAATGGCTACAAAATTAAATTTCATCGAAAATAATTATTTCCCAAAATAAATGTCCATACATTTTGTTAACCCATTAACGCCTAATCGACCATTCTTGGATAGATGAATATTTCAGAATTAACCCTACATTAGGGTAGATAGCGCATTTTTTAGTGGGTGCAGGTAAAAACTGACTGCAGAAATGAAAAGAGCAACCTAAATTACCTACAAAGTGACATTTTTAGTCCAGAATATTCATTTTTTAATACCAAAATTCATCGGACCTAGAATTGTCAATTATGTGCTAATGGCTTAAATAGTGTAGGTTGCTTAACATATATAATGTCCAAATTTTACAATCATTGAAAAAAAAAGAAAAACCAATATTTGTCATTTTAATTTTATGCATGATTTGTTTTTAAATAAATATTAATTTTTTAATCATAACTACTATTTTAATTATTAAAATTAATGAAAATAATAAAAAAAAAATTAATACTTACAAAAGTTTATTTTTATATTTCAGGAATGTGGACTTTTAAAGTATAAAAATAATGACGCATTGAAAAAACAAAATACAAATAATCAAGCTGATAAAAAGATCTATATTTCTGATACGTGTAAAAAAATATTTTCTAATAAACGAAAGTTAAGTATTCATTTTAAATGTCATAAAAGTAAAGTAAAAAAATTAGACGAACAAAAAAGTAATAGCTTATTGCAGGTACAAGATAAATTAACATCAGATAAAAAACAATTTAATACAAGGAATAATTTAAGGAAAGCAAAAAATATTCCAGCTTTTATACAGGTTCATAAAAATAAAAAACATTTTGATAAAAAAGATTCTTTAAGCAAAAATAATTTGATTACTGAAAAAAGATTGAAAAGACATAAAAAAATTCAAGGCAATAAGGAACTTTATAAATGTGAAGTATGCAACAAAGAATTCGATAAAAAACAAAGTCTGTACGGACATAAAAGAGTTCACTCTGTTAGAGGACTTTATCCATGTGAAGTTTGCAAAGAAGAATTTAGCAAAAAAGATTTAGCTAAGCATACAGTTATTCATGTTGACAACGAGCTTGATTCACAAAATTATTCATGTAAAATATGCAAAAAAAAATTCCCTGATGAAACAATTCTGGACAAGCATGAAAGCGGTCATGCCAAAAATCGGTTGAATTTGAAAAACTTTTCATGTGAAATATGCAACAAAGAATATGATAATTTAGACAGTCTGAATGGACATAAAAGTGCTCACTCTGTTAGGAGACTTTATTCATGTAAAGTTTGCAACAAAAAATTTACCAAAAAAAGTTTAGCTCAACATAAAACTGTTCACACTGACAACGAACTTGAAGCACGAAATTATTCATGTGAAATATGTAAAGAAGAATTCGGGACCGAGAAAAGTCTCAGAAAACATAAAATTGTTCATACCGATATCCAATTAAAATCAAAAAATTATGCATGTGAAATATGTAAAAAAGAATTCGCTACTCAAAAAAGTCTCAAAATGCATAAAATTGCTCACGCCAGTATCCAAGTTAATTCAAAAAATTATTCATGTGAAAATTGTAAAAAAAAATTTCCTACCGAAAAAAGTTTAAAAGAACATGAAAGTGTCCATGCAATTAAGAAAGTTGACTCAAAACTTCAGTCGTCCTTAACCCGTGAAAAAGAATTTGCCCCTGAAAATTCTCTAGATAAACATAAAAACGTTGATGTAGTTAAAAAACTTAACCAATGTGAAAAATGTCAAAAATCTTTTGCTCGTAAAAATCAGTTAATCATTCATAAACGTTTGCTTCATGCAAAAACTTTTAATTGCAAAAAAATTATTATTGCTAAAACAAATTATAATTGCAAAAAATGTGATAAAAATTTTACTAACTTAAGAAAGTTTAAAAACCATAAAGTAACTCATAATAAAATAATTTTTAAATGTTTAAAATGTGAAAAACTGTTTAATCAGAAGCATAAATTTGATACTCATAAACTTATGCACAAAAATAAAACTACTTCCGAACAAAAAGTAGCCCAAAAAACGTTAGATATTCCAGAAACTGTTAATCAGCATAGAAATGAAAAAGACTGTAAAACAACTTTTGCTTGTAAATATTGCAAGAAAACTTTTTATTCTAAAATAAGTTTAAATAATCATCTAAGGATTCATATTGTTAAGCAAAATATTGAAGATCGTAAATCTCCTTTAAAACACAAAGCTACTCGGAATACATTAGATCTTTCAGAACTTGAAAGGGACTATAAAAAAATGTTGGCTTGTAAATATTGCAAAAAAATGTTTTCTTCTGTATTTGCTGTAAATAGTCATGGAAAAATACATATTGTTGAGCAAAGGAAGGCTTTAAAAAATAGATTACTAAAAATTAAAGAATTAAATAATGATAAACAGACTTTAACGAAATTGAATCTCAAAAAGGTAGAGCCTCGTATAGATTTGAAAAGCAATGTTCATGTAAAAAGACTACACAGTAATGCGATGAATAAAGGGAACTATTTACTTCCAAACAAAATTTTAAAAAACTATGAGGAAAGGTTTGAATGTTTATACTGTCATAAATTCATGGAATCTAAATTGAGCATTGAAAATCATTTAAAAATACATAAACAAAGAATAAATAACAAAAAGGATAAATTGGATCAGAATGAAACAAATAAGGTAAAATGCGATGTTAAAAGCAAAGATATTTCTAAATCTAAAGCTGTTGATGTCAAAAATAACAACTTGAATTTAAATAATTCAAGGTTACGTTCTGCTAAAAGTGAATCTGATCTTGTTGAGAAAGAAAGTAAAAACATACTATACTCTAATGAGATTGTCGACAATTATTCAAATATAAAAGAAGCTAAACCTAAAGTTTATAGTTGCGCTGATTGTATAAAAAAATTTATTACTAGAGGTGGTATTATGAATCATGTAAAAACCCATTTTAACCAAGAAAAGTCGAAAGAAATTTCAAACCACAATAATATTTCAGATAGCAACTCAGGATCCAATAAAAAACTTCAGGTAGAGACAGATGAATCACGTGGTAGTAAACTAGGTCAAAAAATCCAGCTCAAAAAGACTAAGAAAGATATTAGCGAGAAAAACATGAAAGTCATTCCTGAATCTAAAGTCTCAGTTATCAATAATTTAAATTTACGCTCACATAAAAAAGAAACAAAGGGAGAGATATTTGAGAAAAATAGTAAAAACTTACCTAACTCTCAAGAGATTATCAACTCGAATTCAAATTATTCGAGGCTACGTTCTGCTAAAAGCGAGTCTAAAGAGATTTTTGAGAGAAAAAGTAAAAACACACTAAACTGCAAAGATAATACCAACTTAAATTTGAGTAATTGGAGGTTACGTTCTGCTAAAAGTGAATCTGAAGAGATTGTTGAAAAAAAAAGTAAACACACACCCAACTCTAAAGAGAATATAAACTTAAATTTAAATAAATCAAGGTTACGTTCTGCTAAAAGTGAATCTAATCTTTTTGAGAAAAAAAATGAAAACATACCTTACTCTAAAGAGATCATAATTAATTATTCAATCATAAAAGAAACTAAACCAAAAATTTATACTTGTGCTGATTGTCTGAAAAAATTTGTTACTAGAGGTGGTATTATGAATCATGTAAAAACCCATTTTAACCAAGAGCAGTCCGAAGAAATTTCAAACCTTAAAAATTCTTCAGAAAATAACGTAGGATCCAATAAAAAACTTCAAAAACAGACAGATAAATCACATGGTAGAAAACTAGTTCAAAAAGTCCAGCTGGCTAATCAAGACACTAAGGAAGAGATTAGCGAAAAAAAAATTAAAGCCATTCCTAACTCCAAAGTCTCAGTTACAAATCACTTAAATTTACGATCACATAAAACAGAAATTAAAGAAAAGATTAGCCAGAAAATAGAAAAAGCTCCTGCAATCAATCATTTATATTTACGCTCAAATAAAATAGAAACAAAGGGAGAGGTATTTGAGAGAAAAAGTAAAAACACACTAAACTGTACAGAGAAAATCAACTTAAATTTGAGCAATTCAAGGTTACTTTCGGCTAAAAGCGAGTCTAAAGAGATTTTTGAGAAAAAAAGTAAAAACATACTTAACTATACAGAGAATATCAACTTGAATTTGAGCGATTCAAGGTTACGTTCTGCTAAGAGCGAGTCTAAAGAGATTTTTGAGAAAAAAAGTAAAAACACGCGCAACTGTAAAGAGAATATCAACTTGAAATTGAGTAATTCAAGGTTACGTTCTGCTAAAAGTGAATCTGAAGAGATTATTGAAAATAAAAGTGAACACACTTCTAACTCTAAAGATGTTATAAGTTTAAATTTAAATAATTCAAGACTACGTTCGGCTAAAAGTGAATCTAATCTTTTTGAGAAAAAAAGTAAATACATACCTCACTCTAAAGAGATTGTAATCAATTATTCAAGTTTAAAAGAAGCTAAACCTAAAATTTATAGATGTGCTGATTGTCTGAAAAAATTTGTTACTAGAGGTGGTATTATGAATCATGTTAAAACCCATTTTAACCAAGAAAAGTCGAAAGAAATTTCAAACCACAATAATATTTCAGAAATTAACTTAGGATCCAATAAAAAACTTCAGGCAGAGACAGATAAATCACGTGGTAGAAAATTAGTTCAAAAAATCCAGCTGGCTAGGCAAAACACTAAGAAAGAGAATAGCGAGAACAAAATTAAAGTCATTCCTAACTCTAAAGTATCAGTTACTAATCATTTAAATTTACGATCACATAAAACAGAAATTGAAGAGAATGTTAAGGAAAAAAGAGAAAAAGATTCTGCAATCAATCATTTAAATTTACGCTCAAATAAAAACGAAAATAAAGAAGAGGTTTTTGAGAAAAAAAGTAAAAGCAAACTTATTTCTGATGAGAGTATCAATTTAAATTTAAATAAATCAAGGTTACGTTCTGCTAAAAGTGAATCTAATCTTTTCGAGAAGAAAAGTAAAATAATTCCCAACTCTAAAGAAAATATCAACTTAAATTTAAGTAAATCAAGGTCACGTTCTGCTAAAATCGAATCTAAAGAGATTTTTGAGAAAAAAAGTAAACACACACCCAACTCTAAAGAGAATATCAACTTAAATTTAAGTAATTTAAGGTCACGTTCTGCTAAAAGCGAATCTAAAGAGATTTTTGAGAAAAAAAGTAAACACACACCCAACTCTAAAGAGAATATAAACTTAAATTTAAATAAATCAAGGTTACGTTCTGCTAAAAGTGAATCTAATCTTTTTGAGAAACAAAGTAAAAACATACCTAACTCTAAAGAGACTGTTATTAATCATTCAAATATAAAAGAAGCTAATCCAAAAATTTATAGTTGTGCTCATTGTATAAAATTCTTCATTTCTAGAGGCGGTATCATAAATCATCTAAAAACACACTCTAAACAAGAATCATCTGAAAGTAACCAAGAAGTTAAGAATAAGGTTAGCGAGGAAAAGATTAAAAACATTCCTAATCTTAAAACAATTATTAATAATCAGTTAAATTTCAAGTTACGTTTAAATAAAAATGAAAATGAAAATGAAATTAAGAAAAAAATTAGACCTTACCCAAAAACACAAAAAACCCAGGAAGAAATAAACTTGCAGGTATTTAAATGTGATTATTGCATAAAGGTTTTCCAGACAAAAAAAAATATCATAAATCATCTAAAAATACATTCAAATCAAAAGACTTCCAAGAAATCCTCAGTCACAAATCAAAACGTGCATAAAAATATAGGAAATCTTAGTAATAATCTGAAAGCATGCCAAGATGTTTTTACAAATTCTGAAACTACGACAAATCAGAAATTTGATAGCGAAGATCAATCGACAAGCAAGAATTTGGGATCAAATCTAGAAGCTGAAAAAGTATTGAAACGAAACGAAGAGGAAAGTGAATTTTTGAATCCTTTGAATGAATGTTTAAAAAGTGATTCTTATATCAACGCAGATAATATTAAAATATATAAATGTGATATATGTGGCGAGACTTTTGCTAACCTGGATTTCTTTAAAAGTCACAAAAGAACTCACGTAAATGCACTACCATATACCAACATAGTTGATAATTATAGTCAAAATCTTGATACAAACAAAAGTTCATTTGGATTTATTGATCGACAAATAACTTTTTATCAACAAAATAATTTGTTTCAAAACAATGAAAAAGATAAATGTAACGAAAATTTTGAATGCGTCTATTGTGATAAAGCCTTTTATTCTAAAATTGAATTCATGGATCACGTTGATATGCATACACAATTAAAAGAAAATTATGAAACAAAAATTAAAAAATCAGATTTTGAAGAAGACGTTCACAATGAAACCGATAAATTGAATAAAATATTTAAATGTCCTCAGTGTAATGAAATTTTGGATTCAAAAATAAATCTTATTAACCACTTGATACAACATTCAGAAGATTGTGAAATTGATGCAGAACAAATCGGATATGAAACTGAAATAGAAAGAGATGATTATGAAATGGAAATGGAAGAATATGGCTACGAATCAGAAATTGAAGAATCTGATAGCGATGAAGAAATTGTAGAAAGTGATATTGAAGTTGATAGATCCCAATCAATAAAGGTTGAATTACCTAATAGTCATTTTGGAGAAAGAGAAGCTTCTGAAATGGATTATTTTTAATATGTTGATAATTATGATTATTATCGCAAATATTTTTATATACGAGTAAAATTTTTAAAAAGAAATACCTTGCAGTACAAAGATTAATAGTTATCAATTTTATTATTATCAGGCTGATTATGTTATAAAGAATAATATTTTGATATTATAGTTTTAACTGTGAATAAATTAAGATTAAGTAGATTAAGATTTTAAATAATAAGCAAAGCCATTTACTTGGATTTTAATTTTCTAAAATCATACTATCAAGTAAAAAATGGATTCCTGATAAAATTTTGGCAAGTTATATAGTCTAAGCGGATATTGTAAAAAATTTAATATTTGGAGTAATAGTATTCCTGTATCAATGTAATATTTTTTAAGTAATTAATTTATTTTCTTTTGGAATAAGTTTTAATTTTATATTGCAAAAAATTAATCATATTTTTATGATTTTTTAACTTAATTGGTGTGTGTGTGCCATCTATTAGTAAATTTTTTTAAAAGTAAAAATAGAATTAAATATTCAATAAATGTGATTTAAATTTGATTTCATTTTTTAATTAAGATAATTGATAAATTTAATTTTAATGAAGTTTAGTAATTTAAGTTAGCAGGTATTTATTACTTTATTCCAAGTCATTAATTACGCTTCTTTTTGTTTAATTTTAATTTTTACTAATTATTAAAAATTATTTTGGATTGAAAATTAATTTATGTAATTGACTGTTTAATGATTTAATATTGTAGTTAATTTTTTGATGTGTGAAAATATTTTAAGAACCATGACTTTTATAATAATTGATAGGGTTTCACTAATTAAAAAATGACATGCAAATATTCTGATTTTCTATTGCTTTTATAATAGTATATTTGAGTGGGCTTTAAAAAGTTGTATATTTTGTGCTTTATGATAACCTTTTCATTTTTAAAATAAAGTTGTTAGTTAAGTTATTACCCATTACAGGCCAATTGTAAATAATAATTCGATATATATTGGTAGTTAAGTCTAATATGTCTGAGTAAATAAAAATACAATAATTAATTTACGCTCTTATTTTTGCTAATAAATGTAGATATTAACAAATCTTACTATTTTACTCTTTCATGATTTATTTGTTGGTCATTTTTTTTTTATTTCAAAAGAGTCAGAACAAAATTTCTTTCTTTCATATTATAAAAATGAGTATTATATTTCAAAAACAGGTTACGAAAGAAAATGAAAAATTTAGCAATTGCAAATGACATTAGAAATGAAAATAAAACTTAATCAATCCATAATAAATGTTAATATTAAAAATAATAAAATCTGTTATAGCTATAAAAATCGATTAAATTTACAAACTTATCGAACAAGATACACAAAAACATATTTTACTTTATAAAAGTTTATTAATCAAAATTAATTAATTACTAGCCATAATGTGCAAGCTAATTTACCAGAATCATGAATTAGTATTATTAATTCTAATAAATTTCCAAAACAATACTGCAAAAACAAATAATTCTTATACTGTATGGTCCAAAGAATTAGTACAGAACCAAAGGATATTTATAAACATAGTAATAAAAACTCAAATCCTAGAGACAAAAAATTGTGTGATATGAAAAATATTTAGCTCAAACAAAATATGCTATTATTTCAGCAATTCAAAGACATCAGTAATAAAAATAATATTTATTTCAGGAAACATGCCAAGCTGTTATTTCAGATGATAAATCCAATAATTGTAAAAATAGTTCAGAAGAAAATACTTATGTCGATAAAAAAATTAATTATAAGTGTGAAACATGTAATAAAATATTTAATTGCAAGCAAAAACTTTTATTGCATGTTAAAATACATTTTATCGAAGATAATTATAATTGTGAAGAATGTGGTAAAAATTTTATTGAATTAATTGATTTTAAAAATCATAAGCAAATCCATATAAATGAAAAATTATTTTGTGAATGCTTAGAATGTAATAAATATAATTTTATAGAATTTCAAAGAATAAATGTTAAAGATTATAAAAATATTTGTGAAATATGTGGAAAAACTTTTCAATGTTTTAGTGATCTTGTAAGACATAATAGAATACATACTGGTGAAAAACCATTTAAATGTGATATATGTGGTAAATCATTTAAACAATCTGGACATTTAACAACACATAAACAAAATCATGCTGGTCAAAAACCATTCAAATGTAATATATGTAGTAAAACGTTTAGTTTTAAAAGTGCCTTGGTCTTACACGACAAAGTTCATTTGGAAGAAAAACCATTTAAGTGTAATAGCTGTGAAAAAACATTTACTCGTAGAGATCATTTAAACAGACATCAATTAATACATACAAGTGAAAAACCATTTCAATGTTTAGAATGTAATAAAACTTTCAGACATTCAAGTAGTCTTGATATTCATAAAAGAACTCATTCTGGTGAAAAACCTTATCAATGTGATCAATGTGACAAAAGATTCAGTGATTTAAGTACATTTTCAAGACACAAAAAAGTTCATATTGGTTTGAAACCTTTTAAATGTGACGTTTGTCAAAAATTATTTACAAGATCAAATTATCTTGTCAAACATAAAAACTTATTTCATTTACATGAAAATTCTTTAAAATGTGAATATTGTCTTAAATCATTCAATAATTCAGGTAATTTAAAAAAGCATATAAAAGTTCATAATTATGAAAGGTCTAATGGTTTTTCTGAAAATGCTTCTTGTTCTTCAGAAGTTAATACAATCTACATCAAAGAAGAGCCATTAGATAATAATGACGATGTGTAGAAGAAATATTTAATAATGGTAAATCTTGGAAATCACTATAGTTTTCTTATATTTTTTTAAAGATTATTATGCTGATATAATTTTTCTAAGAAGAATTGTATTATTCATATTTTATTTGTATTTATAAAGATTTAAGTTCTTGAAAAGTAATTCGCTAAAGTAATTTTTTAATATCTCATTGAAGGTAGTTTATTTTTAAATTTTACAATACAAAGTCCACGATATACTAATATCCAAAAACGAAATAGTAGACGCAAATTATATAGAAAGTAGAAAATGCCAACTAGGGCATCCGAGTAAAGTTCCTTACTATACTGTATATGTGAATTTGTTCGATGCAAACAGCTTATTATTATTAACCTAATTAATTTCCCAATTATAAAAATATAAATTAAATATTAAAAATAAAAGTATACTAAATCCCTGACTCTACTGGGCATTAATTCTCCTATATATTAATTGCAATGCATATTAATTTTTATTCCCATCTACATTTATTTAAAATTTAATATTTTAATACAAATACAGCATTAAAGAATAAACTTTTGACTGTAATGCAGCCACAAACAAATATATATAAGAATAACATTTATACGCATACTGTAGTATGTTTGAATCTGGTATGAAAATAATCGTTGGTAATCGGCAATTTTTAATAAATATTTATAACTAATTAATAAAAATAGAACAAATAATAAAGCTTTTTAAAAATTTACTAAAAAAAAAGTAATTATTAATATTAAAATTTACGCTGCTGTATAGAAATAATGCATAATAAAATTCATTCTAACCAACAGTTTGAGAATATAATTAATATGAATGCTCAGATGGTTTGTACTTTAAAAATGCGTAATTAAAGGAGGAATCTGAATAAAAGGGAGCTACTAATTTTAAGACAAATGCAATTGATAAATAATTGTAATGATTTTTTTTAAATATAAAATATAAAACTTTTTTAATTTACTTTTGTTTTTATACAAAAGTGAACAACTTAAAAAATGATATCAATATCACAATCTTATTTCTATTATGTACATTTGCTTAACTTAATTATATTACGATTAAATACTGTTACTGCTCTTATTACTACTCGACTCGTAACCACTAGTTGCTTCTTTACTATTATCATCTTCATTTGACGTGCTTTCATCTAATAAATTTGTAACTCACAAACTTTTGTACGCTTTAAATTCTTCACCAGTGTAAAAACTTTTTGTGCAAACAAAATAAATTATGATGTCAATATCAGAAAATTCTGGTAGTTCTTCAATATTTTTCATAAAATACTTATTTGTATTATTTAAGGAAAAATTATCTCTCATTTACTTTTTTTTAAAAGAGGCCAGAACACAAAAACGCCAAAAAATTGCTCCCAAAAATCAAAGTTTCGCTCTAGCAGGCTAAAAGTCAGGCTGGTAACCTATTATTGGTAGTAATTTCAGGGAAAAATACTTTTTTGGAGTTTCGAAGACCTGATACACTCTCACTTTATTTAAAACCCATGTAAATTACTAAAATATAATTAATTAATTATTATTTTTTAAGTCATTAAATAACAATCTCTTGAATATCTTATTGTATAATTTAAGATCCTTTGACGAAACATTTACTTTCCTTTGATGAACGATATTAATATTACCTTGATATTTCTAAGTTTTTTTTAAATCTAAATAACCCTTTTTTACAGGTTTCACTTTTCTACCTTCTTCTTTTAACTTTTCTTTATTGATTATTAACGTATTATACCCAGTTTCTAACAATTTCAAAATTTTCAAATTTTTTTTTCTGAATACTATCCAGAAGAAAAATATCTTCTTTTGGTACACTTATTTTTAATATATCATAACTGAAAAAATTTATTTTTTGTGGAATAAAATCAAGATACTGCTGGATTTTCCCCATATCATCTGCTTCCTTTAAATTGATGTAAAAAGCCCCACTAATAGCACTCAAATTTTTTAACCAATTTAATGGGAACATATTTTCGAATTTGATAATGTACATGCCTATTCTTTCGTAGAAATGGATCAAGCAGCGCGATAAATGATTCTAATTTTCAAAAATCCTTATCTTCAGCTTCATTATTGCTATCAGTGAAAACAAATACAGTGGGATGAAATTTTTCATTTTCAAATGATTTTAATAATACCTCTTCAATGATTTTATGCATACGCTATATAATTTACGCTATATAATTTACGCTATATAATTTATACGTTATATAATTGAATACGCTCATCATATTCATTTAGATGGTTAATAAAATCTTTTACATTACATATGTCATCTCCACTATCTCTATTTTTAACAAAGGTTATATTTTTTTTAAGTCCTGTATATTGATTTCCTAATTTCGTATAAATTCTAGTTTATTTATAATTTCTAATAATTTACTTTTGAAAACTTTAAATTCTTTTTTTATGTCAATAATCAAAGTAATGTTATAAACATGATTTACAAAATTATTTTCATCAATTTTATACTTAATACTTTCATCAAAAAGAATGAGGCATTCTTTAGCCGAAATTACCCCGTTGAAAATGGATGCAAAATATCTTAATAAACTTTGCTTATCAATAATATACTCACCGTTAGCAATATTTTAAATTTCAAGTGTAACGTTTCTGTCATTTTTATGAGTATTAGTAAATGTATGATTACGTTCGTGATACAACATTTTCTCACTTAATTAGTAGGCTTCATCGATAAATCCTAGTCAATAGAAGTCCTGTTGGCGCTAGTACTCTTTTCAATTGCCTGCGAAGTCTAGTTTCTTCTTCCTCCAGAATCATTAGTTTCTGAAAATCAAATAAATTTTCTAGAAAAACAGAGAAATCCCCTGTTGTTGATTGAATTACTGCATTGATTGTAATTATTGTTGGTATTGTGGTTGTGTTTCTTCTCTAACTGGACAATATTTTGGGCTGAAAAATTAAAAATGATTACTAAATTATACCTTTGGCTTTTGTTTATATTGAGGTAAGTCAAATATATTTTTTAGTTTAGCGGACAATCTCTTGTTGCTCCGGTCAACTTTACTGAAATCTTTTGGTACTTTTACCCAAAGATGCTTGTCCTTTCTACTGCCCATTAGGTAGGCTGACCATACTTCTATTTCTGTTGTAACAAACTCATTAATTTTGAAGTGAATTCTTCAGGACATTGTAAGTGGAATAAAAAATCATACAAGCTTTGCATTATTGCACAGGTTGGTCTTAGAATATTATCTCTTACTTCTGATCTATATACAAATTTGTGTATGTTTTTTTCTCTTTTTGTATTCAATTTAAAGTACTGTCTAATTTTATCCCCACTATCATCAAAGCTTGATCTGTAAATCCTCCCTGTTTTTACATAATTAATAGCTACCACTATTAAATACATGAAAATCTCAAAAACTGTGCTTGGGTCCGTGAACTTGTAACTTGTTTTTTGTATTCTTGATGACATCTCTCCGGTAAAGTTTCCGGAAAATTCGTACAAGAACCTTAATGTATTCAAGTACAAAGAATCTGTCGCAAGACCTAAATTGTATCCTTCAAATTGGTAACTCAATTTATGTAATTGAATCTTATCTCCTGTCGGCAAACAGTAAAATTCATTTGCAGGAATTTCAAATACTGAAGCTACAGTTTACTGGTCGTTTTTTGGATTGTCTTCTATAAATTTTAAAAGTAAGTGTTCTGCATAATATGTTGCAGTATAATATGCCTTGCTATTACCACCACTTTTGTTTTCACAGGACTCATTTAATATATTTACAAGGCTTTGTCCAATTTTATTTATATAATGGCCCCATTCTTTAATTTTAATAAAGCATTTTTGTAACGCCACCTTTATATGTATAGCATATCGACGAGTTTATGTGAATGAAATAGAAGTCTTTTATTGAAGTGAGAAAAAATCTTCGTAATGTAAGATGATACTGTTGCAATATAGTCATATTGATTTAGACGCATGTATTTTTATATTCATTTGATCGCATGAGTTAAAGAGATTAATTTTACTTTTTATTGATACATTGCAATTAAAAAAATTATAATGAATTACATTTTTTAAAATAAATGAAAAAAAAGGATTAATTTTAATTATTGTTTATTGATACATTGCAATTAGAAAAATTATAATGAATAACACTTTGTTTATATGTTTTATACAATTAAAGTGGAAAAAAGAAGAATGATGTATTCAAAGTGACAGATACTTTAGAACTGTTCCCCTCTTTAAAATTGTTATACACGGTCTTTGAGTGCTGGACATGGTATTTTCGAAGTCAAATAAAAAAAAAATTGTGGGTTGGCATTGGCATACGCTAACACTATATGCATAGTAGTGTAAATGAAGGCGAAATACGGAGATTTCTCATTGATACCAACTTATGAATTTAATTTTGTCATATGACTTTGAAAATACCACGTCCAGCACTTAAAGACCGTGTACTTCCACCAAACTACCACTATCCATAATTTCTCTTTTCTCTTACAAATTTCTTTCTCATTTTTTCTATATATCTTATTCAATTATCACAATATTTTCTTCCAGCCGGTTACTACTATTGCAATTTATTCATATGGAGATAACAGAAACCAATTTTTTACTTATATTGACTAAATTTCTTCTCGTATCAATAAAAGACCTCTATTCGAGCTATAGGCACGTCTAATATCGGTTCCTCAGGTCATTTAATCCCGGTAGTATGTAATAAAAGTTTTACCTCGATATTTACTAAACGTGATTAAAACAACATAACAATAATATGTAAGTATTTATTTCGTTCTGAACCTTTCCTTTCCGAAAAATGCTGATCAAAGGTCCAGGAGTACCTCGTTATCGCCAAAGAAGTGAAAGCCGAATTAAGATTAAGTGATCAACGATACGATCTCAAATCTGACATCTTGGCCCTTCGATAAGATACATAACAATAATTATTATATGTTACTCCTAACTCATTAAAACGTTTCCTTATTCAAGTATTAATTTTTGGTAAAACAGGTTTGCATTTTATCAGATAATTATTTCTCCTCTAACAGTTTCTGTATATCCTGGTTGTTTAAAATATTCATAAGTAAAGTCATTGGGAGATGTTATAGCTAGAAATTTTGAATTCCAAGCAATATTTTGGTTATATAGATAATGTGATAATGCATTGTAATAATCTTCTAATTATCCTCCTAAATTTTTATTATATAACTCAATTTAGAATTGAAGGAAGTAGTTAAATTTAAATTATTATTTTCTTGTTTTATTAAAAGGCCAAGATTATTATCTTTGATAATATAAATGTAGGGTAATTTGTAAAGAATGCTTTTTCACCACAAAGTGATTTTTAGTCCTGTTTGGAATATATATGAAAACCATATTTACCATAACTCAATATATAGTATACCTTATAATTGTTTCCATATTTTTCTGTCTCTATTATCTTAGTGACCTTCTTTAATTACCGGCTTATTTTTATGTACCTCATTACAATGATTGAGGGGTACAGTTGCAACTCAAAAAGTCTAGGAGATTGGGAGACCCAGACCAAAGTCCAGAGTTATCTCTTTCGTACCGAAGATTAAGATTGGTGAGCCATTTGCTTTAACCATTTGTATAGTTTCTGGCTTACATCTTGTGGCATAGGGCTCAGATAACAGAGAAAGTATTGTCCTGGTGTCAACAAGAAAGCTGGTTCCTGTGTTCTTATCCTGGACGAGAATGCGGTTTTTTGTTATGTATGCATCTTGCCTCACCATATTGCAACATGGTGCAATTAGTTTCCCTGACTTGTAGTCCAGCTGCATTGAAGCCTTTATTGCACTCTCGACATTTTTATCCATATCTGTTATGTTTATAACAATACTCTCTGTAACAGACTGGCAACAGGTCACTTTATCTATTTCCGTTACCGTCCCATCAGATGATATTAATTCGGAAATCAGGACATCGAGAATTTCAAAATGTTTTCCCATGGAACTATCGGCGTTTAATTTTAAGTTTATTAGCTTATTCCGAGCTGCAAGTCTGACCACCCAACTTTTCCTTTCATATATAGAGCTTAGTTTATCAATTATTCCTTTAGCATCGAGATCTTTTGCATAAATGATATAGGAATCTCTTAAATATTGGACTATTGTGTTTTTGGCTGTGTCTTCTGGTTTTTCCCATTCAGTATTGTCAGGTCCTCATTCTGACAAATAGGGAGTATCGTACTGATGTGCTCTGGCATGCTGTTCAGAAATAGCTTTCTGAATACCGTATCGTTGACATCTGCAGGGGCATTGTTCCATAACGTGACCAAATGTTGCGAAGGTTTTTCAAGGTTATTCAAGGATTTAAACCCTGAAAAGAGACCGAATCAAAATTCGGCCTTCTCTGATACTCTGAATGATTCTATAAACTGTTTCTCCAGCATGATAAACTTTGTTTCTCCATTCGGAGGTGTCTTTTTGGACACCCCTGCCATGTAAGTCACTAATTTCATTATGGTGCCATTGCCACAAGTGAAAAGTTCAGACCAAAAATACACCGAAATCATTATCAAAGCAATATGAAGGATTAAAGTCATATGATTATTATTGATTTTTGAAGATAATTTTGTTATTTTTAATGTCTATCGTTCCCTCATGTTCTAATATTTTTACTTCAAATTCTGTTTCTCTCATTGCATTATAATATTTTCTACCGTTAGCATTTAATGTTAATCCAGTAATTTTGCACTAGGGTGACCTAAAATGAGATTGTAGAAAATTTCTTTTCGTCAATTTTTATGATAGTTGAGGAGTCATACCATACACCTTCAAATTTGAATGTATAGTTTTTAAACTATTCACCGCACTCTTGCCTATTTCAGCACAAGATCTCAGAATAAATTCCATCTGGAAAATCACAATGTTGTTCAATATATCAATTTCCACAATAACTAACTTAATGATTTAAGGTTATTAAACATGATATCACTTTTATCGCTTTAAATAATCTTGGTTGAATAAAATGAATATTTACTTTTTAAGAAGTAATATTATTTTTTCGTAATAGCAGGGGTTATTATTTACTAAAGAAATAGATAAAGCTTGTGATTCCTGTACATCACAATCATATCCTATTAAATACGGTGTTGAACTCTATTTCTCGAGATGTACTGCGCGTGCATTCACACAATTAATAAAAAACGTATACAATAAGAGATTTCGACTAATCACGTGACAGGGGGGTTCTCGAGAAAAACAAGCATGCATTTAGATGGAGGCTAAGATTAGCTGTTCCTCGAGAACCTCATACTTAGAGCATTGTCACGTGATCAGTCCGAAAAGCTTTATAAAATTAATTTACATTTAAATTTAAATATTAATCACACCAGGTAATCTTCAACAGTTTGATAGCCAATGGAAGATTTTTAAAAAAATGTTACTTAAAAATATCCATTAAACTATAAAAATGCTTTAAGAAGATTTAAAATAATATTGTAAATTAAAAAGCAAAGCAAAATTATTACTTCTCTCCATTTGTTCCTATAAAAACCCTTTAAATCTCGTTATAACATAAACAAATTTAATGACAATTTTATATGTCAGTATTATATCATATATATATGTGTATATTGTACATTTGTGTATATATGTGTCGCACTTCCTATAACTATATTAAAAAATAATCGGTACTTTAACTTCAGTTTAGGACGCGCAACCTAGACAACTGGCCGCTGCCTTCCTCCCTGCCTAGATATCCTAGCCTTTGTATGCCTTGCTTTAAAGCTTTGTTCCCAAGCTTCGAAAACTTTTTTTTGTGTAGATTAATCCTTGGTTTCATATAAAATTTTAAGAGATAATTTCTCGGCTGAAAGTATTTAGAAATTAACCATGACATTTCATAAAAACCAATTCAATTAGAAAAATAAAAAATTACCTTGAGGTTTAGTTTTAAATTTTGCTAATGATTTTCGAGTGTGTCTATTGCTGACATAAAATCCATTATCATCTCTAAAATTAATCTTTAAATTTTAGCAATTGCTATGACTAAAATTAAAATAAGTATTAGTATAATGTTAGTATATTACACTTACGAAAAAGAATTTTCCATAGCGTAATCAGTAGAAAACTCGTATCTGATAATAATTTTAGCGAAGGCGTCATATCATACACCTTCAAATTTGAATGTATAGTTTTTAAACAATTCACCACACTATTCCCTGGTTCAGTACAAGATCTCAGAATAAATTCCATCTGGATCATCCCAATCTTGTTCACTATACCAATTATCACAATAACTTACTTTACGATTTAGTTATTAACCATGATATCACTTTTATCGCTTTAAATAATCTTGTTTGAATAAAATGAATATTTACGTTTTAAGATCTAATGTTCTTTTTTCGTAATAGCAGGAGTTATTATTTACTAAAGAGATTGAAAATGCTTGAGATTCTTGGACATCACAATCGTATCCTATTATATACGGTGGTGAACTTTCTTTCTCAAGACGTACTGCGTGCCCATTCACACAATTAATAAAAAAATATACGCAATAAGGGATTTCGACTAATCACAGCAATTCTGGCCCTGTTTAGGCTATTTTACTTAAATTCTCAACATACTCAATTTGGATATCATTTAATTTAAGAAAAGCTTGAATAATTTCAGAATCATTTGATTCTTTACATAAATTATAATTTTTTTAATTATTACCCAATTCCTTTTTTTCTTGTTTCATTAAAAGGCCAAGATTATTATCATCGATAATATATATGTAGGGTAATTTGTAAAGAATGCTTTTTCACCACAAAGTGATTTTTAGTCCTGTTTGGAATATATATGAAAACCATATTTACCATAATTCAATATATAAGATACCTTATAATTGTTAATTTTTTTCTGTCTCTATTATCTTAGTAGATAACCCTTCGTTAATTACCGCATTATTTTTTTGTACCTCATTACAATGATTGAGCTGGATATAGCTGCAACGCAAAAAGTCCAAGGATGGAATTTATGTTTCTCACTGCGCGCACTTACCTAAATTTATTTAATTGTAATAATAATTTACAATACCTTCTTTTATTTTAAAGATCTCATATTTTTTCAAAATCGGATTCTCTAAAAAATTGACATTAAGCAATAAAAGTATTTTGATTCAATAAAGTAAATATTTATTGAATTTCTGAAATATGAATAGGATTTAAAAATATTTTATTTGATATATAATCAAATTCGGTAAATTGGCAATTTTTGACTACGGATTTTATCATTGCTTTTGTAAGAAAAATATCATTTTTCTCAAGCTCAATTTTTAAAATTGATATAGATAAAAAGTTGCTTAAAATTAGTCTGTTGATTAATATATAGACGGGGTAACTGATTTCTCTTAAAAAATTTTTGATTTTTTTAAATTCATTTAGGGAAAGTCTGTTAATTTTAATTAGAACTTCTATAGCGAATTTGTAATCTAGAGAACTTCTTTCAACAGTTTCATAGTATCTTTTAATTCTTAGTTATTCATAAATTAATGGACTTATTGCTGTCAAATCTTTTTCTAATTATTGCTTACTTAGTTTTATAAAAATAAATTGGTTGTCCTGTTGTTGATCTTTTTCCTTAATTGAAATATTCAAATTTGAATCACTAATTTTTTGATTATTTGAAATATCTAACGCTCTATGATAATATGAAATTCTAGTATTAGTGAAATAGCCTGAGGATGAATCGTCAGCAATTGATTCATGATTATTTGAATTGGAGTAATTAAGAATGTCATCTTCAGTGTCCTTAAATGAATTTTCTGATATCAACGAATCATTTAAACATAAAGAATTATTTGTTGATGAGTCTGAAGAAAATAAACTATCCACACTGATGTTGATTTTTTTCATTTCTTCAGTTATACTTAATGTTGATAGTTTTTTAATTAAGTTTTCTGTTGATGTATAATATTTGGATGAATAATGTTGTACTTCAGAAATAATTCTATGAATGAAGCATTTTGGAACATGCCTATTTAAATTTAAATATTTATGATCCACAATTAAAAAATTATGGCATGCTGTCTCATCTTCACTAACAAATAATTCTTCACATTTGAATTTTTTTTTCTTTGAACCATACAGTGAATTTTTGTATTTTATCTATGACTAATAGCGGAGATTCACATATTCCATTATGAGATTGCTCAAAGTTGTTTTCTAGCTATATTTAAAATAAAATAAAAAGTAAATAAATTTATGTAATTAATAAAACTAGTAGAAACATGTTTATTTACCCAATTATATAAACTTAGGCAGAAGGTCCTGCTTCTCCACATACTATCTAAGTTTTTTGTTTTGCAATTCCTTAAACCAAATTTAGCATTTTTGGTGGATTCAAATTCCTTCCTTAATGTGATGCTACAAGAGGAGTGCTTTGTACTTTTATTTTTTAGATGAGATTTTAGCTCATCCTTAATAATGCATAATTTGTCATACTCGATCATAGCCAAAAATATAGTCAAGTGTGTTACATAGTTGAAGTATGAATTTATGTTCATTTTTTGCAAAAATTTTAAAAGCTCTTTTTAAACTATAATTACACAGTATGTAATTGAATATAGTTTGGTTATAATCTAAAAAAAATATGGCAAAGGGAAAAGTTTTTTTTTTAAGTTATCGCTTTAAATAATCTTTTTCGAATAATATGAATATTTACTTTTTAAGAACTAATGTTCTTTTTTCGTAATAGCAGAAGTTATTATTTACTAAAGAAATTGAAAATGCCTGGGATTCTTGTACATCACAATCGTATCCTATTATATACGGTGTTGAACTTTCTTTCTCAAGACGTACTGCATGCCCATTCACACAATTAATAAAAAAATATACGCAATAAGGGATTTCGACTTATCAGGGCAATTGCGGCCCTGTTAAGGCTATTTTACTTAAATTCTCAACATACTCAATTTGGATTACATAAATTATAATTTTTTTTCATGTTATTGTGTATTTAATAATAATATTAAAGTATGTCTTTTTAAATTTGTTTCTTAACTGTATACACAATAAGGATATGGTTGTAAACTGTATTCACTGTCTAGATAATTCTTTTTTAATGTTAGCGTATTTGCTCTCGAAAAAAGAATTATTTCTCTTGTTGAGAATCACTATATTTTTTCGTTTACTTTATTTTATTAGGTTTTGTTTTAAATAAAAAAAATAATAGATATTTTTTAGCAGTTTTTTATTTATTAATTAATAATGTCTAAATTTATAAGTCTATTTTTTCTTATACTTTTTTACGTTATTAGATTCTAGTTTAATATCAATTTTAATTTTAATTTTATTTTCCTTCTTTTCTTTTTTTTGTTCTTTTGGATAAGATATGTTTGCTTCAAATTTACTGGTAGATGCTTTTGAATTAAATTCGCTTTGTGAAATTTCTTCAAAAGTGATATCTTCAAAATTAATATTATCTAGATCTTGGCTTTCTTGGAAAACTTGAGAGAGTGTATATCCTTTATGACTTCCATTCAAAAGTTCCGACACTGTGGCTGGAAATTCAATTTGTGATGGTTGTTGAGAAGCAAGTTTTATTAATTGTATCTCTGATGGAAGTTGTTGATAATCAACTACATCTTCTCCTAGTGATGGTTGTACGTCTTTAGGTGGTGGTTGATGAGCAATAGACTGCGCAAACTAGAAAGGTCTCACCTGAACTGGTGGCGGATAAAGCAATTGTGCTCTTTGCTCTGCACGGTGCATTTGCATTACCTCTTCTTGAGTGTAAAACCCAATCTTCTGCTGTGTACCTCCTAAATATTTGAAATAAGTCTCCCTTTAAAGTTTCTTGCTGGGTTTTTAATAATTATTATTCATTTTCTGTTTTTGAATAATAAATTCCAAATCATGGAGAAAATTAGACTTTGTTTATTTCGATATCGTCGATGTAGGTGTTGTAATCAACAAAATCATCATACCATTTGTCTACAAATTGGCCTACTACCCAAAAACGTAACATAGGCAATAATGCGAGGGTCATGTTGGGTTTGTACTAATTCAAACTTTTTTATCCTATAAATTTGATTAGGATCCAGTTTTGACAAGTTTTGAGTCCTCCTCATTTCCAACCGTCCCAGTTTATTAAGCTTTTGAATATTCATTCTGAAAGAAAATTAAAATTAAGATTAGAAAATAATAATTAATTTATAATTAAATAAAATATATAATTAAACGCAAAGATCCTTACACAACTTGATGTTGAAGTCTATTCCCACCAACGATGTCCTTAAGCACAACATCACCTGCATCTTTTCCACTATGAACACCTTCAGTTACATCTTTTACATTACGCACACCTTCATCTACAACCTCATCACCCCATCTATCTTCCATTGAACCCTGAAAAATAAAAATACCAATTAGTACACCATCCATGGGTCCCCCATTGGGGAAGGTCCCGAGTGGGGCAGAACCCGTTTTGTTTAACTACTATAATAAATTTAAAAACTTTTTTTACATCCTTAAAATAGAATTACATTTATTTAAAAACCATTTTCCTGTATCGGTATAACTTTTATTAAGTTTTCTTGTCGACATTTACGAAACATCGCTGTTGGCAACTACCCACTCTTGATATTGCTAAAAAATTTGAATATCTGTAAATATCTATAGTTTCAATAGTTTTAAAGTAATTTGCTATTACTGTGTCAGTTCAGATTATTTCAGTATAAATTCAAATTGTAAAAAACATAATATGATTAAGTATTTAAAAAGATAAAAGAAATTCTGTTCTGATTTTTTTTTTGTTACAGCAGTATTTTTACCATTATTTCTATATTAATCTGTATTTCATTTTAAATATTTGTATTAAATTAAATTTGTATTTTAATCATTAAAATACGTTTCAGAAACATTTATTACTCACAATATAAGAAAAGGTAAAGCCAATTTAAAATTTTTCAAATTCGCATACTTCAAATAGCTGAGCTATTATCCGCGCTGATTTTTAGTACAATTCTAATAGAGGAAATTAAATCTCAATTGAAAAAACTTGTGAAAACATTCATGTTTTTTTAAAACTATAATAAAAGATAAAGAAAAAAGCAATAAAAAGTCTAAACCGAATAACAATAATAAAAATATTATAAATTTTGATAGTTTCTGTTTTTCATAAATTAGCTAAAACCTTGCTTACTATATCTTTATCTTTATATAACTTAAAATTTTCAAGTACCATTTCTTGTCTGCTAGCTTGGCTTTGCAGATTTTTTTTGTTACTGGCTCTAAATACTTGTTTTTAAATAATATGAGTATTAATGGGTTTCTGAAACGAACCTGGCCAGGTGTAATGTGTATAAAAATTGTAAAAATTTGTAATTAAATATAAAAGAAGCGTAATTTATAAGATTAATGATTTTACTAAAATTTAAGTATTAATTCATAAGAATGAGTATAAATGTGTAATAATGAATGTAAATAAATACAAAAATTTTAGTTTGTTAATAAAGAATTATTTAATGTAAAATATTATTTTTATTTCCTTTAAATCATAATAAAGTTTATTATATAATCACCTTTTGTTGAGTAATAACCAAAATATGTCCTAAACAGTAGCTTACATGAGATTTAAAATTATCAGTTAATCAAAACAATTTATTGATTTAATGATTTGTCAAAAATCATCTAAAATGGGTATCTGTAAATTTAATTAAAATTTTGAAAAAATCACAAAATTTTTTTATTAATTTGCTTTAAAAAGTAATTTTCAATAGTCTTTTTGAAAGTCTTTTTATTCAATTTGTATTGAGTTAAATATTTAAAGTAATGATTCTTGCTCGTTTTTTCATAAATATTATAAAAATTATATTGGAATAACGTTAATATCTGATTAAGTTTTATTAACTGATTTTAAATCCAGTAAAAATGAAGAATTATGATTTATGATAATAAAAATTTGAGCCTAATATATGATTGATAATGCTGATACCAAAAATAAATTCACAGGTAATTTAGAATAATTTATTGTTATGTACAAATTTTGTTTTTTTATTATTTTTTTATTTTTTTTTTTGAATATTAAATTAATAAATATTTTAATTAATACAAAACAGACAACAAAAATACTCTTAATTGACGTAAATAATAATTTTTTTTAACAAAAAAAAAAAAAATGAGTCAAATAGAGCAAAGTTTTGATATTTAAAACATATAATTAAGTTTACGTCATGCAAAACTTCCATATAAAAAAATTGAATAACAATGTAAATTCTCATTAACTGGATCAGTCAACTGAATTGAAGAAAGAAAAAAAAATTAATTTTGAATTTATTATAATTAGGTGAACAACAGATTTTAAAAAATATGAACGTAATATGACAAATAAAAAAATTTTTAATTTGAAAGTTAAAAAAATGAATAAATAAATAAATGCTTAGTGTTAGTTTAATCCATTAGTGCCTAGTAGACCATTCTTGGAACAGATAAATCTTAATCTAAAAAATGTATATTTTGGGCTAAAATTTTCATCTAGTACATTTTTTTTTGGTCATTTCAAAACTTAATATTTACCAACAACCCCTAGGAAATGCGATATAAACCCCTAATATAGGGTTAATTCTGAAATATTCATCAAATTAATTTGATCATTCAAAATAATTTGCTTACTGAAAATTTAAAATTTTGAGAAAATAATAAAAAATAGCTATTTTTTTAACAAGGGACAAAATATTGATGTTGACTCTGCATGCAGTTTTGTTTTTTGCCTACCTAGGCGTACAATGAGTGCCAAAAATTCTGTAACAAGTTTTACTCACGAGCCCGGGAGGGCAAAAAACTAATTGCCCAAAAAAGTATCATTTACAATTTAATTTCCTTATTTTCATAAAGGTCCAAATTTTACCAAAAATTTTCAAAAGTTTAAAAAACAACATCAAGTTTAGTAAACAATTGCAGAAACCAATTTTAAAAGATATAAATTAGAATCAATATGGCAATACCCATACAATATAATAAAAGAATTGAATTTAATTTTCCCACAAAAGTCTCCACACATAATTTTTTTTATGTCATACCTAATAAATTGCTTTTTAAAGGTTATTTATTGTTTTAAAATAATACAGTTTAACTTCTTACACGCACTCTTTTATCTCAATACACTCTAACAATAATTTATACTTGACCTTTTGAGATCTACGTAAAAAAATATTTTTTAATTGTCTAAAAAAATACAAGGCCATAATATTATGTTGATTAGGAAATTAATATATTATTAATTAATTTGTTGACACCATCTTATAAAAAAAAATTTTTTTGGTAGGTATTTTGTTTATGTGTTAAAAAAAAAACAAAAATAATTAATTAAATTTTATTAAATTCTTATGCTAATTTAATTACTATTAAAATTATATTAAAATTGAAAAATAAAAAAAGCTAATAGAATTTTTTTTTAAATTATGTGTAATAAATTATAATTATGTAATATAATAAAAGATTATTTGAAGGTTGATGAACTTGAAAATAAAATTTTTGTTTGTAGTATACAATAAAATTTAGAATTTATTTTATAAAAATATCGTTATTATGTAAATTTATTTATTTTGCTTTATATTTTTATTTTAAATGCCTACTAAAGAATTTTTTTAATGAGATTCTACTGAATAGATTAAATTTTAATTTTATCAATCAAGTTCTAATACTATCAAGTTATAAACTAAAAATACCACTATTTTTTAAAAAATTTTTTTACAAGAATTCGAGCTAAAGATTAGTTTTGATGATAAAGGTAGATTTTTGTTATAAAGCATTGATAAATGTAATATTTCACATATTGAATGCTGTGCCAATTTTGCCAACATGGAAAAAAATAATTCAGGTTTTCAATTGATGGTCATAAAATGATCCTGAATGGTAAATTTCATTATTTTCCTTAATTTTCAATAAATTTTGACCCATTTTTCTTAATTTTTATTGAGTAAAGAGGGTTGTTTTTTGCAAAAAATTTCTTTAGTAATATTAACTGCCAAACGTAAATTCAATATTAGGTTCTCAAAAATAAGGCTAAAATAAAGATGTAACTGGTTTGAATACTTTATGTTCTATTTCATCCACTTTACTCCTATTTTTAGAACATATTTTACTGTTTTTTTTTATAAGGTAGGTAACAGCCCCTAACGTGCTCCTTTCAAGAAAATTTGATTTCACAATTTCAATGCTTTTTGCTATCGAGTTTTTACAAAATTAAAAAATAAATTCTCTGGAAATTACATGAATAATATATTTTGTGTATTCAAATACTTTAGTGTAACTCGAGGTGTAACTTTACTTCTTTTCACTTGTCCCTTTTACGTAGAAATGGATAATGTAATTTATGCAACTATAAGGTAAATTTATATAACTATAAATATTATCAACAGTTATATATAGTTATTATATAGTATATTAGGGTGTCTGCACCAATTAATGACCACCCTCTAATTAATTTCCAATACCATGTTATTCTTATGGAAGAAGAGTGATCATTCATGAGGAAAACTTTGGTCAATAATTGGTACATTCACTTAATATACAGCTAATTCTCAATAGCACTGTAACATATTTATTACAAAATATGTAATAATATAATTTTATCATGCAAACATATAGTGTAGGCGTAAAACACTATGTCGTATTAATTTTTTTTGCTGATAGGTTCATAAAATTTCCCAGCAAATCCTTCTGTTTTGTGGGTCGCTGAACACGAGTATAAGACCCATTTATATACAGAAAATGGTCTAGTTACCCACAATAGGAATTTTTAGGTTATGTTTTGGGGGTTTTTCAAGAATTTTTATCAGTTATTTATGTTTTTTGGGTCGTCGAATACGAATATGACATTTGTTTTTACCTACATTGCTCTAGTTTAGGTTGTTGTTTATTAAGTATTTACTTTTGTGAGCAATTGGAATATTTTAGGTGAAATTGGAGGTCGTATTCGTTTTCAGCGACCCAATAAAACATATGTAACCGATAAAAACCTTGAAAAACCCACAAAACATAACCTCGAGATTCCAATTGTGGGCAACTGGATCATTTGAGGTAACCAAGGGTTTTAAATTCGTATTTAGCGAGCCAAAAAATACAAAAATAGCATACAAAAAATTAGTAAATACAACCAAAATTACGATTTTGTTTAATAAATTAAGTTTGCTTAAAAATTCACTATACATTTTTAGCAAAATTTACTAATAAAATTTGTATTCGAAACTAAAAGCCTCAATTATTTTAAGTAAAACTTACTTACTTTTTTGTTATATTTTCCAATATTTTATAATCTCTTTTTACTAATACCGTTGAAGTAATTATTTTACTATTCTTTTTTTTGTTTGTATCAGTAACAAAAAGTGATTACAAAATAGAGCCTACACTAACTGAAAAATAAAAATATGAAAATATAAATATCAAAGGAAAATCTTTTTACAATATATTTTATGCATATTGAAAACTGGAATACCAATCCATCGATTATACAGGATTAAAAGAAAAATAAAGTTAAAACGCTTTTAAAAAGAAAAAAGTTAAAAATCTTTTTAAAAGATTACAATGTATGCATTTAATGAGAAAGCTTTCTTCATATAAATATTTTTCAATTTTTTTTTTATAAACTTATAGGTATACTATTTTTAAATGCACGTCGTACATTATCTTTGAAAACAACCGCAATCTCGATAACCTTGAGGTGTATACCGCAAAAATACTACGTTATATATATATTTCTCTTTTTCATACTTATGATGATGAATCAGAATAAAAAAGAATATATAAAGTCGTTCACCTGTGAGTATATTTTATTATCTTTTTCCATTTGTATGGCTACATGTTACGTGTAAAACCTTTAGATTTATCACTTTTAAGATAAATTGTATCAAAGCTGAAATTTTGTATTTAGATAATTTATACATGTTTTACAAGTCAGTGCCTTTTAATAATGTTGTAAATTGTTTTGTTGTAAAATTGGCTATTTTTTTGTTTTTTGGGTTCATTTGGTTGTTTTTAATGGCAAGGTTCTAAAATTATTCTCGCAAGTGAAAAATATTTTTCATTCTATTTAAAAGAAGTAATAATTTCATTATATTAATTTTAAACATTAGAGCTTAGGCGTATCTATTTCAACGAATGTCTATGAGACTATAAATAATCTGATTACAGATTTAGGTAATTTTTTATAATTCGTTGCAAAATATTTTTTCAGAATCGAAAATCCAAAATTTTTATTTTTGTAGAAATTGCTTCAATAGTATTTTAAGAAATAGTACACAAAATTTTATGCAAAATCACGATTCTTATGGGAGATATAGCTTACAACCATAACAGAACAATTGCAAAATTATTTAGGCAAAAAGCAAAATTATATTTTTTTCTAAAAACTACAATTCTGACATTGACAGAATTCAGAAACTACTCAATCGATCTCTTTGAAAATTAAACTATTTTTTTTTTTTTTGAAGAATCATATGATTATACAGATGATAAAAATTATTGTATAGGATTCTTCCCAGAAAATTATTTTGGTGTTATAGCCAGCAAAGAAGTGTTTTCTTGACACTGGTGTAGACTTATTGTAAATACGACCTTTGGCCATAAAAAAAATTCTTTGGGTTGCAGTCTACCATTCGAGACTAAGATGAATTAACGTACAATTTACGTGTGATTTAGGTCATTCTTTAGTTTTCTGGCCGTGGATCATAATGCATTATTTCTTATTTGCGGTCAGAAGCATGCGTATATTCAGGCCACTGCCGTCAAAATTTTACTTTCTTGCCACAAATCGTGTACATTCTTCGTAGTATTGGATCTAGTAGGGGGTGAAGGGGCAATTGCTCCCTTCAGAGCGTAAATTTTGTATGTTTTTTGGAATTTTTGCAGTTTTAAAAAGTATTTTTCGTAAAATTTACCCCTCCCTTCAGAGAAGCTTTCAAAATCTGCTGCTGGTTCCTTGGCCATAAAAAAAGTAGGCTCCACATCCAATTTAGCAATTTTTGGTTAATTAAATTAAAATTTTTTATGAAAAATTCCAATAATATCCTTTTATGCAACTTATTATTATACAATAAAAATAATGATCTTTATTTCTAATCTTTTACACACGCGCGAGTCGATATGATTTATTTTAAAAAATGTATGGAATCATTTTTTTTTTAAATATATTATTTATTTGTTAACACTTGTGTTTTCAATCAATCAATTTATCATAATTATTAATAATTTTTATTATTTACAACAACAAAAAATTTTTTCTAAGTCATTCAAAAAATTGTATAGGATTTTATATGAAATTTCCGGGTTCCAATATTATTGTATAATTTTAATATTAGTAATTAATTTTTTTATTTTTATTAATTTATTTTTTTTTAAGTAAATCATTTTTTATGAGAAAAAAACTCATCAACATTGATAATGCAACTGTCATTTTTATAATAAAGAGATGACTATAATATTGTGATTTAATTCTTGTTTGTATACAAAAAATTATGATTTTATTCAGGAAGACATCATTTTTTACTTATTGATTGATTATATTATGCGTTTTGTTAATCAAATTTTATGATGCGTTTATTAATTTATAGTTTTTTTTAATTTTTTGGCTAAAAATTTTTCAATGAGTTGATTTGCTAAAAACCATTTTTACCATGAATCCTCCAGTTGCCCAAAATAGAAATTTTGAAATTTTTTAACATTGTTATCGGTTTTTATAGACTAATTTTAGTAACTACAACTTCAATTTAAAAAGTACAAAAGTATAAAAAAGTCAATAATCTTAAAAATAAAATTTTGAACTAAAAATAAAAATCAATAACTCAAAAGATTTTAATTTTAATAATAGACATTTAAAAGATAGCCTAAAGGTTCGTGATTTAAAAATTCATCTTTTATTGATGTAAATACACATAAACTGAAATGTATGCATTTATTTAAATTTGAATGACGTATGCGATATTTCTTATTCAAGCATGCATGTATGATTGAAACTTATACTTTTTATATACCGGAAAACGACTATAAAATTGATTTTTTTTTTCAAAAGAATTCACTGAATAACGTGTTATTATCAATTATGAACATTCTTCCTATTTAAAATACAAATTTTTAACCTTCGCCTGATAACGTTCATCATTATATGACCCAGCACTTTTTTTTTTTTATTAAATCAATGGTATTCTTATAAGTATTTATTGCATTGTACAAAAAATTATTTCCTTGTCATAAAAATTATTTTGCATTTAACCTCAAATTAATTAGCTCTATGCAGGCTTGATTCTAACAGACCTAAAAAAATTTACCCGTTGGAGTTTTGGTCTTATTCAGTTATTATTACATGGAGCTTGTTTTTATTGTAAAAGTTACCAAGAGATTAGAAAAAATTACCATATACTTTAGAATAAAATAGCCTCAGAACGGATTTTTTTGAAAACAGAATTTTTTTGAAAACATTAATTTTTGACTATCCCTGAAAAAATAAGGGCTGTGAGTATTTTTTTGTTGATAACACTTCTAAAGAAGATTTGGAGTAGAATAAATCTGTCATAGGGTAATCAGGTACCTCAAATACAAGAAAATTTACGCAAGTACTTTAAAAAAAAATTTAAATACTGTAAAAAGTGAATTTTTAAAATCCGTTATTTTTTAACTTGCTTTCATGAAAGATTTTGAATAAATTAGTTAATAAAACTTCATTTAAATAAAATTACATGTAAATAACTGCAACGCATCTAATAAATAAAAATTATGAAACGAATAAATTAATAAAATTACAAAAATATAACACGTTATAAAGATTAAAAAAATTTTTTTTTTTTAAAATTAACTTTATGGTTGACTTATAAGTACACATTATAAAATTATGTATTAAAAGCTCGATTATAAAATTATTTATGTGTATAACACAGCTTCTGTAAACATAATTTTAATTTATTTAATTTATTTATGATTTATCTCGCAACTTAACTAATGAAACATGTTCCATATTAAATTTTTTTTTTATAAGAAACTTATAAATATCATAAAAAAATAGTCTAAAAATATTTGTAATTGACATGAATGTAATTCATGTTATAAAACTTCAAAACAACATATCATTTATGTATTAATTTATTTATTTTAAATCGTGATTTTAATATGACGTTAAAATTATTTATCGTATGTATGAGAATTTATTTCATTTTTTTTTAGTACTTCTTTATGGAAAAGTAATTTATTTTCACAAGGGTGTTGAATAGTCTGAAACTTAAAAAAATTACTTAGATTTTTCATCAGGGGCCATTTAACGAGAGAAGAAATATTTTCAAAATTTAAGCTCATATCACTTTTGAATTATATAAAAAATTGAAAATTTCTTACCTTTTTGCAGTTATTTTCAAATACAATCTAAATTTTAATTAAGATTTTCTAATATTTTCCCAAGAAAATACTTGAATTTTCAAAAGAAAATCTAATTCCCCTCTTACTTACTTGTAACATAAAAATTATATACTACCTGCTACTGAAATTCTAAAATATTACTAAAAAATGAAAAAAATAATCCCATATACAGAAAAATGATGATAATAAATTAAGAAAATAATTCTAAAAATAAAAAATAATTTTAATAAGCTTTTCTTCATAATAATTATTAAAAAATACCTATAAATGTGTCTGTAATGGTGTGATGATAGACATGACGGTACATACAGTACATAATATATAGATTTGAAAATGAAAAATAAAAACCAGTTCAGAAAGAATGAATTTCAGTACTTTGAAGGTTAACTGGCTATACTGTAATTTTACATACAACATGCATGAATGTAAAAATAAAAAAAGGAGAAGAAAAAAAAGCTCATAAAAAAGACCAATCGAGTGAAAGGATTAACAAAGCTATATAATTTTCCAGGATTTTAATGTACACATTAAAATTTTTCTCCTCTCTTGATCATAGAATAAAACAAAAGGTGAAAAAACTTGTAATAACTTTTTATTTTTAATTTCTTGAATTCTTTTTGATACAGTGATTAATTATAAATTTTTATTAATAAATATATTTTTTAATTATGATATAAAAGTAATGAAAGTTTTATTGCATAAGATGTGTCATGAGTTATCAATGTAATTATTGCTTTCTTTTTCATATACAGACAGAATTGAAAAACTTTTAATTTTATTTTATTATATAACTGATATTGATTTATTTCTTTAAATGAAATATATATTTTTTTTAATTTTATACTAATTTTAAATTACATTAGAATTTTGTGTGTTTAAGTTTTATTAATAGTAGAGGAAATTATTACAGACCCTTCCAGTTTTACACCAACAAAGTGACCTCAAAAAACGTGACCTCAATCTTCGAATGAAATATTTGAGTAATCAAAGTTTTAAGGGCTGTAACTTGAAAGGGATACATTTAATTAAAAAATTTATATTTACCTTTTCGTTTTAGAATGCAAAAATTAATCGATTTTAATCGCTATTTTAAAAAAATTTTTTTTTTCACCCCCAGGAAGGGGTCAATGGGGCTTCATTCAAAAAGTTTAAATAATAGTTTCTGGCTAAGGTAGTGCTAAAACGAATTTCACAAAGATATAAATTTTAGGTGTTGGTGGGAAACTGTTAATTGCCTCATTTTGATGTAATGATTTCCTTTACTATAAATGCCAGGTTATAAAAAAATTCCGCGAATTACTTGAGACTTGTTTTACTACACCTGTGAGACTACTTATGCATTAATTATGTACCTAGCAGTCCCTTATGGGTATTATCTGGCTGGAGATTTCCGTTTGATGCCTTAATTCTGCTTTTCAGTAGCATTTGCCATTTTGTTTGATGCAGATTATTTGATATAATATTTATGCTTTGTAGATTATATTCTATTGTATTTTAAATAAATGCCCCCACTTGTATTGCATGATAAATGTGATAGAAATGTTTTACAGGATTCATACTGTCGAAATTAGAAACTAGTAAACTAAAGTTTACTGTTTTAGGTGCTTATGATTATAATGTATGATAAAAATGCTTAGAAACCATAATATAAATATAAACTTGATAATTAATGTTATTGAGAGCACTAATTACAAAAATATCAAGACATCTTGCGAAAAAAAAATTTTGGGTTTCAAATAAATTAGGGGGAGGGTAGAGGATTTAAGAAAAATAATTTTTACATTTAGGGATGCAGTAAAGCAAGAAAATAGCTGATAATGAAAACTGATAATGAAAACATAGATATGAGGAAAAGAGGAAAAAATGGGCTTCAAAACCCAGAAAGCTCATTGAAACAAACGAAGGTTTTCTGGGCTGTTATTTAATATATTAAAGTCATATACATAACTGTATAGATTGTAATGCCCAAAAATAGTGGTCTTCCCTTGTTATTATGAAAGAACCGTTATTTTTTTAGATAATTTTCAACTCTTTATCTCTAACCATGGCTGAAAATAAATTTCTTGGCACTAAAAAATATTTAAATTCAAAAAACTTTTTTTTAAATTATCAGCAGAAAAACCAAACAAATTATAAAGATATTTGCTATTCAATGGACTATCTAACAGAGAAATTACCAACATCTAATATTTCTTCACACGCAATCCAACACATACTTATACAGCTTTAATGTCTTTATAAACATTATAAATAAGTAAATAATAATCAGAAGTAAAGCAACTGACTTTGAATAAAATTGAAAAATCCTGTAACAACATATAACATAAGCCATAAATTTTTATATAAGATTAAATATTTACTTTTTAACACATTATATAAAATCTGTAAGTATAGCAATTATTATTATTTTTTCTTAATATAAATCAGGTAAAAAAAACAATAATGTCCTTGAATAACAAACAGGATTTTCTCTGGATAAAAAATTTTTAGTCTAGACTTACTTTATACCTTTTTTATTATAAAATTATTTTTTAATATTATGCGACCTGATAATTTGATGTTATTAAAATTTTCTTTGAAAAAAATTAGGCTAAAATTAGAACTGATGTATAATTAAAGGTGTAAAATATATACGTCATTTTTTATTTTTTCTTTATAAAATGTCAAATAAAATATAAAAAATACTATGATTTGATGACGTGAATTATAAATAACAACAACTCAAGATCAAGGTTTTTATTTATGTTATTTACAATACTTGATGATAAAATAATTGAGAAAGTAAAATCATGATTTTTATCTTAACACTTAATAGTAAATTACATATTACATTTTTCTTAAATTTCATTTATTGTGTGCAATATAATTATAAAAAGTTTAATCATGCATTGGTTTTTATATTGCTTGCTGAAATTAGAATGATTTATTAATATACTTATTATGGCTTGATTCTTGTCAAATCGTCGAGTGGTTGGTATTAAGTAGATTTAGTATTTGTGCGGTTTAAAAATACTTTTTAATAATGGTATATTTTAAATTTCACACCTTTTTTTAACACGCCCTCTTTTTCTTAGCCTGTAGTCTAAATTTTTCTGAACTGCATCAACCATAAAAGTAATTACTTGTTAAAAAGTTATAAATTTGCTTGATTTTTCAAGAAGGAATCCAAGCAGCTATCCAAATCTTTTCCCAGATGATATTTGGCCAAAATTTATTAAAATTTGAAAAATGTATGCTAATCACAATAATTTATTTTAGTAAATGGCCGAATCGTGTAGTCAGGGAAATTCTAGATAATCAGTAGCTGCTCTTGTATTAGTACTGAAAAGTTAAATGCATGTTAGTTTAGAGGTTTCGTATACTACTCCTATAAAGTTTTGATCTACTTTAAGTTTTTTGGGTCGCTGATCACGAATTTTGGGGTTTTGGGAGAAATGTACTGAGTACTCTTAAATTAGCAAAAATTATCCTTAAGTATGAGGTATGCTTTCATATCCAGATTTAACATTACGTGATTTTACTGGAACATATCCTATTTTCTTGGGGTTGCTGTTTTCGAAAATCGGAATCCCAAACCTTGAAAACTCTGAAACTCTCTAAAAAATGAAGAAACTATCCCTTATTAATCGTCTTTTGCACGCATCTCAATAATAATCTGATATTTGTTTGCTATTTGCCTGTTTCTAATCCTAAAGTTGTTAATTAAACAATTTTTGATAACTTGAGCTCTTTTTTTATTTAACTAGGGGGGAGGGTTTAAAACCACCCTTAAATAAGTTTTTATAAAATAATCTATTTTAAATTTAGTTTTTTTATATTGCTATTCAATAGCAATTTTTAATAGATTAAACAAATTTTTTAACCCCCTTTGAGGGGTTAACTACCCCCAACTACTCTTTAAACACATTAATAATTATGCAGTAAATAAATGAACTTTCATTTATTTTTACTTGATTCTTTTATGCTTTTCAAGTCTCTGTTTCCAAAAATTGCGGTTTTAAGCCTTTAAAATGAAAACGACTCTAAATTCTGAAAACTGCCTTTTTGTAGAGATTTATTGTACTTATCTCAATAGTATTGTTCAAAATTATTGTCTATAATTATTTCTACATTTTTAGATCTTACGTTTTCTTATTCTGAGTCCATGAAAATAACCACAGTAAAACCTGTAAACAAACTTTAAACACAGAATTTCATTTTATATTTATATTTTCATATCATTAAATTAAAATTAAATTAAAATTTTATCAAAATCAATTTCTCAATACCTTATAATTATAAAATATCCTACTCAAATGTTTAATTATTTATATTTAATTTAATTATTTAAAAAAAATCAATGCAAGTAATTATATATTGAAAATAAAAAACTGTAGATAAGGATACGTCACTTCTTTTATATGTCAAATGAAAACAACTGTGCTAACGATGTGATTATAAAAAAAATATAAAAGAACGAGTCAAGATCAAGGTTTTTATTTTAGAGATTAAATAATTGAACAAAATGTATATAAAAAAAAAAATAAATCTTTATGCAGAATCTTTTTATTTTAATGAAAATATATTTGTTTATTGAAAAATAAATATAATTTTCAGGTTTTGTCCTTTAACAAGCATCTTTGAATACAAATTCTTGTGAGGTTTCAATGAATAATATAATTAGTTTTATAATAAAATTTTCATAACTCACAAAAATTATGCAATTGAAAAAAAAAATTAATTTATACAAAAAAAAATTAATATAATCAGTTCAGAATAAAAATTAATTTTTAAAATAGACTTTATGACATTAAAATTTATGCAATATATATATTTATTATATATATATATATGTATATATATTAGAGTGGACCTAATTTTGGACTTTGTGGAAAAACTTTGCTTCCTGGTTTTTTTATGAACTTTTGGTCATAAAAAGTCCCCAGCTCCTTCCCATTTAAATAATACGGGATTTTTAAATTTTCAGCTTTCTAATTTTTTAACGTGCTTCAAAATTATTTTGAACACTAGCTATTAACAGTTAGAAAATGATATTTAGACACATATAAATGGACCCCCAAAACTGTAGAATTCCTAGAAACCTTCATTTTATAAAAATGAAATTTGAGAAATTGCAAGTGCTCGAGGGCACGGGTTTTTAAAATCGAAAACTAAAATTCTTGTCTGGGGGCTTTTAATGACCAAAATATCTAAAAAAAGAGGGGTTGTAAAAAATCTTGAGAAAAAATAAGACGCACTCTAATATATATAGCATATAATATTTTAATTAATTGCTAAATAATTATATGAAGAATTTTAAATTGTATTATTTTAATCCTTTTGATTAGATATCAAATTTATTTTAATGATTTAATTAATTTTTTTTTATACAAAAAAAAAACAAAAAAAATTATTTATTTATTCAAAAAAATGAATATTTTATTTAAAAATAAATGTCACAAGTCAATATAGATTGATATATATTTAATTGATAATTATAATTATTACATATTTTAATTTGTTAATTAAATTATAAATTGATATTGTAACTTTAATTTTATGCAAAAGCTGTGCTGATGATGAATTTTATTATAAAACGTGAATGCAAATTTTAGTGCTAGCTAAAACGATCCTGGGAATTTTAAAAAGTACTGCTTATCGTGGCGCCAACGAATGTTAATAATTTTATAAACTTAAGAAGGGGGACAAAGACTGAGCTCTATTTAGCATACTTAGGTTGGTTTCACGAAAATAAGATGATTGATAATTGCGAAATAATACTTTGAGAACAATCATTATTATTATACCATGACTATAATAGCGCGGATTTATAGGAACCTGAATTATGTATGATGAGATAGTATCAAAGGTATGGATTTATTCAAACTTTAACAAGATTGCAAATGTCTTGTTAATGCACATAAAAATGTTTGTAGTAACTGGTTTAAAATTAGAGTAAGTAGCTGTTAACGCACAAAGAGTGCAAAACTTAGAGCAAAGATTAATAACATTACATGAATCATCCGTCGGCATGCGTGCAGAAGAAAATGAATATCAGAAGAGAAGAACAAAGAATGAAGCAGTGGAATGTTTTTTGTTCGGTTTAAGAGACCCACCTGAGTACAGAGTGAGAGCAAAGAAGCCAACTACACTTCGGCAAGCAGCAAGTATAGTAGTAAACTTAGAGGAACACACTAAATTACTACAAAAACACGGAAATTGTGCAATGTCTCATAGAAATATAGCTACAGCACATATAGTTGAACCAAAAAAAAATATCTGGATAAGAGGCCGTTAATAAAATACGTAAGACGAATTTGGGGTATGAGGGGTCGTATAGCTTGTTATCGTCTTGTTACGCTTGAGGATGGGTATGTCGTTAACAGTGTTAGGTTGCAAATAAATTTTTATTTATAAAAAAAAAATTTTTAATTTACCACAAGTTTGGAATGAATTAGTAATTGATAAGCGCAAAGTTATAGCTGAATAAATTTTATGTCAATACACTTCAAATAATAACACAGAAATAGCATGGATGCCAAAAAAAGATGTAGATGTTTCAAACATATATCTATTCCATAGGTTACAAAAAATGCAATTCAGCTACCAGTAATTGAAAAGGTTTCAGAATGGTTAGAAAATAATTTTGAAGATGACATAAACTAATTCCTAAACGATGGAATTGCTTATTGATTTTTAATTATTTATTTATTTTTTAATCATTTTATTTTTTTATTAGAAAGTTGGTAATAAAAATATTATTAATAATATTATTTTTTTTTTTCAAGATTGGACTCAAGTCTAATCAAGATTAGACTTAGATATTTGATAAAAGCAGTTTGTTACCATTTAATAATGTAATTTTATAAACAGCGTCTATACAAAATTTACTTCATATTTAAGAGATGATATTACATTTGATGGGGGTCGTACATAAAAGCGGACTTTATAAACGAAAATAGCAGTCCTAACTACCTACGAAGTAAAATTTTTATACCAAAATATTAATTTTTTCATTAAAAAATATTTCAATTGCTTAAGTGTGCCAATTAAGAGTTAATAGGTTAAGTTTGAATTGAGTTCAAAAATTTTCTAATGCTTCTAAAAGTATAGGACTCTGATATGAGATTTAGTTAGGAGATTCAGCTAAAATTTAAGATCCTTTGATGTCCAATTGTAAAAGCATTTACAAAGGATCATTAAGTTTATAGTACCGAGTAAAATATAAAGAAAGCCCAAAATTTCAGTTCATTGAAAATAATAAGATAGCGTCAGGAAAGCGTATATTGCATCATATAATAATTAGAACTAAATAGGAAATGAAGTAAATGTAATTTTTAAATTTAATCTCATTTATATTAGAAAAATTAAATACAAATGATAAAAATCTATAAAAAAATATGAATATACATAGTAACACGTGCTTTTTATTTTAACTTAATACAATAATTGATCAGTAAAAATGTCCTTGATTATGATTTTATTCTTATAATTTTTTCTCTTTTTTTTCATATATAATAAAATAATATAAATAAATTCTCATGAAATATTATAAATCTTTTGTCTGTATTATTAGTTATTATATATTTATAAAATCCGTGTGAAAATTTATACATTATTAACTTATATTCATATTATTAGTAATTTATTATTATGACTAAATTTTTTTTTTTTTTTTTTTTTTAATATAATGTTATCAATATTTATTTATATCAAAATCTATATATTTTTATAAATGGGGTTTTGAGACTTGAGAGGTCAAATATTATGTTTTAATGTATTTTAGATAGCTAATTTATGGCTGTAACGAGGTTAAAAATCTAGTTTTTTAGATTATAATTTTAGATTAGGATTTAGGAATTCACATTTCTGAATTATGTTCTTTTCAAAAAAACTAACTTTCTTAATAGGTTTCATTGTGTAGAACTTGGACAGATTGGATATATAGCACTGAATATTTACTGGGGCATTGTTATGCTTAAAATATTATGATTAAGGATGTTGACTACAGATTGAAAAAAAAATACGATTTGTCTAAAAATTGGTCAGATTTAAGAAATTAGCATCTAAAATCACCTTGCGAAATTTGAAGAATTTTGACCGCTTAGTTTTTGAGTTATTGCTCCCAAAAATTGAAATTTTATACATGCTCTTATGGAAAATAGAAAAGTTTTATAACTTGACTTCTAAATATACGATTTCAAAAAATTTTTTTTGTTAAGATTTACAAAGACGTGTTAACAGAATTAAATTGGAAATATGGAAATATTATTATATGTTTATTAATGCGTTCATATTTCTTAGTGCTAAGTGTTATACCACATTGTTGTGAAAACACACCTATATTATTATATTTATTGTAAATAGGCCTTAATAATGCAAAAGAGAAAGAGAGAGTGATAACGCACGCACCCCGCCTTCAGCAGAGCGCGTCTAGCGGTCGTCCAAAACGGTTGTCTTAATAAATACATATTAACTTTAAGGACGCTTAATTATTTATTTAACACCATCCTAAATCTCCCAAACTCACCATAAAAACCTACGGTTTACTCGACACATAAATTCTTAAATCCCCCCACCATTTTCAATATGTAGTCAACCTCAGCCATTTTTTTATACGTCACAATTTTGACATATCAAAATTTAAAACTGCAAAAACGGCCATTTTGAATTATGAACTTCATTTTAAGAGTACTGAGTATGCGCCATTTTGTTTTTTTAGGATCAGAAGAAAGTTTTCTCACTTTCTTTATTAAATTTAAAAATTTTGTATGCTAAATTATTCTAAATTAACTTTACTCTGAATCTAAAAAAATTTTCAAAACTCATAAAAATTAAAAATAAATAATTTTTGTTTAAAACAAAATGGCGCACACCCAATACTCTTAAAAATGTGATTAATAACCCTAAAATGGCATGGAGTTTATAACCATTAAAACTTCTAAACAAACATTAAAAAACCTAGTACCATAACCAAAATCAAATAAATTAAATACGTAAAAAAAAATTTACAAACAATTAAAAATGAATCAGATACATAAACGATAATATAAAAGTTAATAATCTTAATAACATATTAACACTATTAAAATTAATAATTCATTTAAAAAAAAAAAAAATTTCTTTCTTGTAATTACACATTTTAAGCACATACATAAATTTAATACTTAATAACTACACTAAAGTAAAAAAAAAATTTTTTGCATACAAATAAATATAAATCAATTAAAAATTAATTTACACAATATTTTTTCTCCAATTATAGTTATTATATATTTCGTTAGAAAAATCTTTGTCTTTAATAATAATAATAAGTCACGTGCATATTTATATATATTTTCTTAGTCATATTAAATAAGTGTATCTAAAATGCATTCTAAGTCATTATCATAACTGATACATAAAGAATAAAAAAAATAATTAATAATCTAAATATTACTTTAAAAAAAAAACGATTTTTATGTAAATAAAAAAAATCTTTCTTTCTTTCTTGATAATCATGAGACATAACCTATAAATATTTTAAATAAACATATTTATTACTTTTTTTATTTATTAATTAATTATAATATTTAATTGCTAGTAATTAAAAATAAAAATAAAAATTTTTGCATTTTGTAATTTATATCTAGGTATAATAAAAATTCTTAAGTTTATAAGAAATAAAATGTGGGTGAATAATAATAATAATAATAATATAGTTAACGTGTAGATCAAGAATTATTACTTTGTTTTAAAATTATAAATAATATATTTTCTCTTTGATATATAATATTGTTATAAAAATGGTTATGGGCCCAGGATAACCTTGTCCTAGTACCAGTAGACCGAAGCATCGATGTACGTTGTCGGTCATCTACTATTCTACTGATGTTATAATAGATTATAACCGTTTATGTGCATTTTTTTTTATTATTTATTTATTTAAAGTAATGTAAAAGGAAGCGCCAGGGTGAACAAAATAAGTACTAGTTATATTTTATGTATGAGTGATTCTCCGTTAAATTTAAAGTAATTTAGTCAAAAAATTGTATTAACAGTTATTAGTGAAATTGATCTAAAAGTACTCCGAGAAAAAAGTCCTAATACCGACAAACTACATTTTTTGATTAATTTTCAAGGTTATTATAACATATTTCATAAGAAACGTTTCTAATTGTCCTTAAAACAATAGGTAATATGTTTTTCCGATTTTTACGTTTTTTCTGTATAGTACATAAAATATTTTTATCTAATTTGCATAAAAATGACTGGAATAAGGTTTCCAGGGTCGCTGATTCCAAATTTTTAGACCCTGACCTCGAAAAATCATCCCTAATACCGAAAGACCGTATCTTTTGGCGAATTTTGAAGTATATTTTGACTTATTTCAGAAAAAACATTTCAAATAATGGTTAATATGCTTTTGAGGCCAGGACCTAAATATTCTTAAACAAAATCTTGAAAAAATATTACTTTTCATTTTAAGAACAAATTAGAAACGTTTCTTATGAAATATGTCAAAATAACCTTATAAATTGACCGAAAAATACAGTTTTTTGGTATTAGCGCTGTTTTTTCGGGGTCGGGACCAACAATTTGAAATCAGCACATCGAAAAACTTATGTGTAAAACTTAAACTTATGATCGAAAAACTATGAGTAGCCTTGTACAAAACTTTAAAAAAAAGTGCATGCATCTAACATATCTGGCTTCTAGACTAAAAAAAAGGTTTAAAAAAAAATTTTTTTTCAAGTCCAACCAGGCTGCAGTGCTCGTATTTTAATAAGTAAAGCAAATTGTTTATAATTTTTTTCTTTACGTATCAAATCATCTGCAATCGTTTAAAATGAAAAAAAAAACAACTTAAAACTGGTTTGTGGTTTAACACAGCTAACGAGCATAGAACATGTTCATTCATAACAGTTTTAACTTATACTCCCTAATTATTTTAAGTCCAAGAACCGAAATTATTTTAAGTCCCTAAATCGAAAATATTCTAAGTCTTTTTACCCCCTCTCCCTAAAAACGCCACTTTTCACCCCCACCCCTTAATTTAGGGCCTTTTTCAAAAAACCCTCCCTATGAACATGTCCCATGTTAAAAATCCAGCTATCACAACCGGAATTCTCATAGCGACAACTGAAAGTACGAGATATTAAAATCTGAAGTGACTGGTAATTCTGAGTAACCGACTTGACTAACTTATTTCTAATTCTAAATCTGCTATCAGTTTTCCCAAGAAATATAAAAAAAAACCCAGAAAATGGGAAAAAAAAATCAAAAAACAGTTTTTGCAAATGCGAATAAAATTTTCTAAAAGTGTCAACAAAAAAAAAAATTTCAATATCTTAAAATTTCTCAGTTTCAGTCTTATACAGGCTCGAATTCCAGATTTCTTGGTAAATTTTACCACGTCCTTTGTCCTAACATATGAGCAAAATTGACATGGAATATATCATATAATAGTATATTCTCAAACGCATTCTACAAATGCGACAAATTATAGGTGCAAAGCAGCCTCTCAAAATTGGTATATAATTATAATCATTACTAACCATTTTACTTTTCCCGATAGATTATAATTTTTTTATGTGACTTGAAATATCTAATTTTACAAATTTAGAATTCGCACATACATTAAAATATAATTAGAAGTGATTCATCAATTAATGCATAATAAGTTAATAATTTTATAATTTTATAATTATAGATTAAAACTAATTTTTTTTTTTCTTCAATTAGAGATATCGTATATTATATCTGCATTTTAAATACACTAATTACGTAAATGTAAAAAATGCAATTAAAATGTGTCAAATTTTGATATTTTAAAATTTTATTAACAAAGAATATATCTCATGAATAATTAAATAATTAAATACAAAATGTAAAATCTTTATTTAAATGATTTAATAGCATGCACATTTATTTGAATAAAATTATGTTTTATTAAACCAGTTTTTTACCTTTAAATATTTATATCTATGATAATATTACTAAGGCACATTCTACAATCATCCGGTAAACTCTTGCGGTCGTCCGCTAGAGGTCCGTAAGGTAGTGGCGCCAACCTAAACTAAATGATAACTTAAAATAATTATGTGCATTTATTTTATGTAAAGTTGGCACCACTGACTAGCGGACGACCGCAAGAGTTTACCGGATGATTGTAGAATGTGCCTAAGCATCAAGAACACAAAAGTTTTAACACTAACGTAATCAATGATAAGAGTGATAGGTGAAATTAGAATTCTTGAATTACCCTTAAAATTCAACCAAAAAACTCGTAAAGTACCTTTCAAGCCTCATTGACAGAGTTATCAATTTTAGTCAAAAATAACCAATTTTAAATTGCTGCCAAAATTACAATTTGTGAAAATAATGGATTTTCTGGGTCTGACAAATTTTGCACAAGCTCCAAATTAAAAAAAATTCTTTACTCATATAAAAAACTTTAAATTAGGATCCCAACTAACTAGAAAAAAAGTAAGTAAAAAATTTTTGGAATCTTGGAGCTTATACAAAACTTTTCAAACCTAAAAAACCTATTTTCATCACAAATTGTAATTTTGGCAGCAATTTAAAAATTGTGCATATTCGTCTATTTGATTTACTGGCTATCATGTCTGCTCAGCTTGAAAACCGACATTTATTCGGATTTTGGTTTAAATTCCATGGTGGCAACATGATTTGGTAGGTATATATTACCTAAGAAACTATGTTTAATATTATTGAGCCTTATAATTCTAAATCCAAGAGGCCCATTGGAATAAACACAGGTTATCGGGGATATTTTTTCAACATAATAAACTCATCTATAAAAATAGTTTATATTTTGCCATCTCAAATGTGGTAGTAAACCCTTGTATATTTGAACAGAATTAACCCGAGTTTGTGTGGGAAGAAAATTTAATTTCATCCTTTTTCTCATATAAGTATTGCGCGCCGCCGGATTATTAAAAAAATTTTACGATCTATAAAAATATTTCATTTTTTTCAAATTCTTTTATTATTATTATAAAAATTATGAATTTAATGACTTTTATTGAACTTAATTTTTCGATTTATTATTTCATACCATAATAAAAATGAAACCTGTTTTTTGTTTCTTTTTTTTGTGTAAAGTCATTGACACGAGACACTATAAAAAAATATGGCAAGGTAAAGAAATGTTATAGACTAAAATATTTTTGGTATTTATACGTGCTTTATTACATGTAATATTGAAATAAATTTTTTCCACCTCTTTTAAATTAAATATATGAGTTAAAATATAAAAATGTTAGTTATTTGCCAAAAAAGGGATGAAAAGTTATTTACAACCCTTACAAGTTATTTAAATTGGGACAGTTTAAAAAAAAATTAAAATAAAACTTTTTTTATAATTAAAATTGTATTCTTCAGTAAAATTTGTTGCTAATTTCAAATTCAACATCAGTTTTTTGCTAAAATTATACTGCATCCTGAAAAATAGGGATGAAAGGGGTAAAACAGCCATATTAGAGTTAGGCTTTATAGCAAATGTCTCAAAGCCTAAAAATTGAAGAAAAAAAAGTTATATTTTCTTTTGGTCGTGAAAAATAATTTTTATTATTCCCTAGCTGCCTTGAGGGTTGTATTTTCATCCCCTTGAGGATAAACAGTGTTAGTTTAAAAATAAATTAATATTGAACATTTTTTCATTACTAAAACTATATTCTTAAGTAAAATTTGCTGTTGATTTTAAATTTATCATCAGTTTTTTACTAAAATTATTCTTCACCATAAAAAATAGGGATGATTAGTGGTAAAGTATATACTCCAGTTATAATAGGAGGTGGGGGAGGGGGGGGTGTTGTTACTGACAACCATCAGATTTAGTCTAGTATGGGTTTTTCGGGTCGCTAATCAAAAATTTGCAGGGTCTTGTTTTAAAGAAATTGGGGTTTTACCCTCAAATTAGCAAAAGCAACCCTTATAAAGGATTATTTTTTATATATTTGCACTTTGAGTGCCCAGAATTGGCCCATATGGGTCGCTCATTAAAAGTTTCGGTGATTTTTTTAAAGATAAAATTAACATTTCACCCTTAAATTAACTTAAAAACCTGTTAGGGGTATTATTTGCTAACTTAAGGGTGAAATATTAATTTTTCACTTTATCAGTGACTCGAAAAACTCGTATGTACAATATCTGGGTACTCAAAGTACAAATATATAAATACTACCCCTTATTGAGGCTAGTTTTGGCTAATTTAAGGGTTAACACTAATTTCTTAAAAAAAGGCCCCAAAATTCATGATCTACAACCCAAAAAACTTATATTAGACCAAATCTGGCGGTCGCCAGTAACATTACAACCCCCTCCCCCATTATAGCTGGACTTTACTTCCATCCACCCTTATTTTTGAGGGTGCAGAATAATTTTAGTACAAAATTGATGATGAATTAAGAATCCACAGTGAATTTCACTCAAGAGTATACTTTAGTAATGAAAAAAAATTTAATTTTAATTTATTCTTAACTTTCAGCCACGTATCTTCAAGGGAAGTTATTTTTTTAGCCTCACTTCCAAAACTCTTCGCTTCAGCGTAATGAGTTTAGGTTGAAAATGACGAATTCATTTTCATATATTAAACTCGAAAGCTAACTTTGTAATATTTCAAAGTCGAAAACCAAAAATCATGGAAATAATTGAATTGTCGAATCTCTATCTTATACCAAGGCTAAAAAATATGTAATCTACATAGTTTAATCAGTCGAAAGTTTTGTTCGAGCTTATTAAGCTCCTTGCCTGAAATTCTATGACTTGATTTCAATAATAATATCAAAAATTCATATTTCAACTCATATACACAGCAAAATTAACTTTATTTTGACTCTATAAATTATGTCATAAAATAAAAATATTTTTATTACGAAAAGCAAAATTAAAAATTAAAAAAAAAAGCTGATAATATTTTTACAACACTCAATAAAAAAAAATATATATATAAATAAATAAAAAAAATTATTAACTGATAAAAGAATGAAAATAAAAAACATTTTTATTATTTTATTATTAATATTTTTAATGCAATTTTAAAAGTTATATATAGGTCATTATCAATATCGTATAAATAATATTTAAATCCTTGAAAAATTGAAAATTTTTTATGCAAACAAAAAATATTTTCAATTATATATTTTTGTTTGTTTATTTATATTTTTTTGTGCATTAAAATTATTGTAATTGACAAACATTTATTAATATTTATTTATTAATATTTTATTATTTTAAAACTATTGACTAATTTTATAAATTTTTTATATTTTCAGTAAATATTTTATTTGTAAAAAGAAGATTTTTAAAATGTAAAACAAGGACAATCTTTAAAGAAAAAAATTTATATATATTTATTGCTATTATTGTGTCAGGTTAATGACTTATGACTTTTATTATTAATCCTGTAATATATCAAACGATATTTATTGAAAATAGTAATAGTAGTCTCAAATTAGTCATCAAATATTTTCTATGAAAAAGATTCTTTTGAAGTCAGTTTAATTTTTTTTTTTTAATCAATTTTTGGTATTATATATATGTCGTAGCCCCATAGGATAATCGGTTTTATAGGCTATAAGCCGGCCCATAGAGTAATAATTCTCGAGCAAAATACTCGAGACATATTTCGCTATGAATCTGCGTGCTCCAGTTTTATAGCCTATAGGCCGGCCTTTAGCGTATAAAACTGAAAGAGGTCAGCTTCATAGACAAATATCAATGTTTCGAGACTCTTAATTTTAAATAATATAAATTTACCAATATTATGTCTTGAATTATTTATATTTATCTTATAGTTTTATTTACATTATTAAATTTATTTTAAATAATAATTTCTATCAATGAATAATAATAAATTTGTTGTTTAAGGGTGCTCTGTCCACCACTGGGTGTTTTTTGCGCGTAACTAGAATATTTTAACCATATATTTATTTATAAAAATTTTTTAATGAAAGAATCAATGTTTTTCAGTATTTAGTACAAGAATATAAAAAAAAAATTAAAAATGTTTATTTGTTTAAACATATATTTTGTCAAATAGAAAATTATAAAAATTTATTATTATTCATTGATAGAAATTATTATTTCAAACAAATTTAATAATGTAAATAAAACTATAAGATAAATATAAATAATTCACGATATAGTAATATTGGTAAATTTATATTATTTAAAATTAAGAGTCTCGAAACATTGATATTTGTCTATGAAGCTGACCTCTTTCAGCTTTATACGCTAAAAGCCGGCCTATAGGCTATAAAACTGGAGCGCACCGCTTCATAGCGAAATAGGTTTGCTCGAGCATTTTTACTCTATGGGCCGGCTTATAGCCTATAAAACCGATTATCCTATGGGGCTACGACATATATATTTTTGGTATTTAGTCTATATTGGGAGATTTAGATAAAGTTGTTTGTTGGGGTTTAAAAGAAAAATTTGGTCGCAGTTCTTGATTTCTAAAACCCTAAAATTCTTTTGATATCTCGTAAAAAATGCATTTTTCGTTGACATCAAGACTTTAAGTTTTATTTTTATAAATTTTTTGTAGGTACAAAGAGATTTGATTGGTTTAAATGCGATTGTGCAATGTTTCTGTCAAGGCCCTAACGGAAGACTCAAAATTTGTTATTTTTGTCACTATAAACGATTTTGAAAGTTTCGATGACCATTTTCCGAATGATAGTTTTGAGAAATTAACGACTTTGTCGACCAAAATAACCAAAATATGAGCAAAAAATACAAATTTTTTAAAAATATTTCTGTTTAAGCTAAATTTTGGTACCTTTCTGAGGTTTTCAGGGTTACTGATCACGATACTGAAATCATATTTTTTAAAACCTAAGTGATTTCAAAAATGGCAGATTTCTACCCTCTAAATTGGAGCTAAATTGTTCATTAGTGCTTTTTCAAGCATTTTAACATTAACCAATAAGTTCTAAAGTTTTAATCTTGGGACTTGTTATTGCTATAACCCAATTTTTTCAATTTAAGATTAAAAATCTGTTGTTTTAGGGGCACGGTTTTGAATTAAAAAAACTAACTTCAGAATTCTTAATACTAACTCTAAAATATGTTTAATAAATAGATTTACGTTTTTTTTTTAACAGATCAAATCTATTATTTAAATTATTGTAATTATAGAATTTATTTGTCCAAAGAACGAAATACACATCACTCTTGTTTTACATAGTTAAAATTTAGTTAATATACAATGGTAAATATAAATAAATATATAAGTTGTAAATAGATAAAATAAAATTTTCAGATCGTACCCAGCGACCCCAAAACCCAAAAAGATATTAAAACCAAAATTTGGCTAAAACAGCAATATTTTTTAATATTTTTTTTTTTTTTTTTTAATTTAATTTTGGGCGTTTAATTGTTAGTTTTTAATAAATTACAAAAATAGATGAGACCTTTCAATACAAAAATATTTAGAATCCACGAAAATGCGAATCCATTTTGCTCCATTTAAAATTATCAGACATCATTTATTATCAGAAGCCACATCAACCAATTTTTTTTCAAACCAAGCAAAGAAATATTTTCTCCATATCAAGCACTTTTTTTCAATTAAAAAGAATACGCTTCACAGTAAAAACAAATAAAAAAATAAATAAATTCTACAAATTAATTGCCCGAAGCTAAATAAAATTCTTGTCTTGTTTAAACGCTTCTGGGTACATAATTTTATAATATTATGACGATATTAAACTATCTTTATAAGATGAATGAAATAAAAGAATGTGACAAATATTTTATTTTTATTTATACACATTTTTTTTTTCTTCTTACTTTAATTAACATAAAATGAGTTGAGTGTCTCATTTATAACGAAAATAAAAAAGTATTAGATAATTCATAAAAAATTTAAATATTATGTAATCGTGGGTGGGTGGAATTTAACTGTAAAAAAATTTTTGTGACTTTTTTTTTTTAATTTTATTTTTTTTTAAATTCTTTAATTATTTAATTTCCGCATTGACTTTTATTTATTTTTTTCTTTTCAATTATCATGATTAATTATTAATATGATTATTAAATAATGATTTTTTATTATTTTTTTGTTTAATTAATATATTACTTAAACAATTCTATTACTATTATACCTATAAATAAATTAATTATTTAAATTAAAAAAAAAGAAGATTAAAATATAAAAAAAACTAATTCTTTTCCTCTTTATTAGGAATTAAAAATAAAAATATCTGTCAATAAAATTGGCGCCATGTTTCCTTGAAATTTATTTAATTAATTTTTTTTTTGCATAATAATTGACATTATCAATCGTCCTAATCAATCTTTTAATTTTAAAATTTATATAATTACTATAACAAAAATTTTTTTTATACAAAATTAATAATGTCGTTCGTTGATAATCTTCTTATTGAGTAATTAAGTAAATGAATATTTTAACCTTTATTGTTTAAATGTTTTGTGAAGCATTAATTTCTTACAAGGGTATAATATACCCAAAAATTTATTTTAATTTACAATATTAATTAAGCTAGGTTAGCTGGGTACTAAATTTAACCCATTTGTGGTAGTAAATTGGTGGTAGCAAAACGTGTCATTTGTTATCTACCCTTTGTGGCAGCTGAATTTTTTTTTCAGTGTAGTACCTTTGATTTTCATTGAATTTTAAATTTAATAATTTTTATAAATCTAACGACTTACCACTATTTAAGTTTTAAAGTCAATTTTAATTTAAACTCATTGTCAACTAACAAATAACTATTTTCAGTAAAAAAAAATTAGCACAATAATTAACTTAAAATGATGAAAAACATTTACCTACGTTAATTGCATCTATGATTAATTAAATGAACTAAAATTGTTAAAACAATATCCAAAACCATTTTAAAAAATCGCATCATCAAGTTTCTACTGTATGCTATTTATTTTAACTACATAAATATTGTTTATTTTTTACATGCGTCTATCTGCAGATGTAGCCTCAAGTATTCCTATATATTTAATTATAATTGACTCTATAATATTGGTAATATGTATACATCTTAATATCATGTCATGTTATATTATATCAGGTATGTAAAAAAATACACACGCCCATACAAAAAGGCATGTACATACACGATGAAAATAAATGAAAATTCTTTAGTTTTATAAAATATAAACTTATCATGTTAATGTTAACATTTATTTATATCAAGATAACTTAATGAGACAATATTTACATTGGAGGAAAATTTTTATTTTTTTTAGTTATTTATTTTTTGTCTTTTTAGTAATAATTATTTAATTGTATATGTAAATCTTGAAAATTGTTTTTAATGAGGGAAAATTTTTTATTTTTAAAAAGTAATATTAATCTAAATTTACTACCCACTTTAGTAACTTAATTTCTTTAAATAAGATAAATGTTAAGTAGGGGTGTGCGGTTACCCGAAAGTTCGGTCTTTTTTTCGGGTTAGGTCAGGTCAGGTCGGGTTTCGGGTATATCTGAAAAACTTTAGAGGTCCGTAGGTAGGGTTTGGAATCGGAAATTTTCTATGAATATTATGAATATTTTAAAAAAAGAGTAGAAACAGTAAGAAAAAACAGACTTCTAAGAAAAAAAATAATTTATTTATAACCTATTAAACCTATAATTAACGAAAAATTTTCGAAAACTGTTCTTGCAGACTTCTCAAAAGTTGGGTAACCGTCTACTCCTAATATTAAGTAAGCAAGTGTTAGAAAAAATTAGAATTTAGTTACTTTCCCTTTCAAATCAAAGATTTTATAGGGCATCATTAGTTACCAAAAATTTTCCAAATAAAAAATAAGTAAAATCTCGAATTCGAATAAGCAAATTAATTCTAAATCTCTCCTTATTTTATTAAAAAAGCGTATCAGAAAAATTCAACTCTTTATTATCTTTTAATAACACGAGTTATCGTACGCTAAAATCGATTATCTTTAATAACTAAAATCCATTAAAACAATTAAGTATAAATTTGAGAAAAAAAAAAATAAATAAATAAAAAGCTATTATGTACATAATGTAATAAAATAATGTAATATTTGTGTACAATATAAAATAATAATATTTGAAGGATAATAACGACAATGAAATCTTTTTACCTTGAAAGTTCACAATTAACTTGTTCTTTCATAGTACATAATGTATATTTTTATTTCTTGTATATCAAGTAAAGTAGTACAAATCTTCTATTATTAATAAATTTTTATGAAAATCATTTTTTTTTTTTTTAAACAAGAGTAAAAGTTTGTATTTTATATAAGAATTTGATAATTACGTCTATCTTTAACAGTAAATTATATGCAATTATTATTATAAAGTAATTTACGCGTCCTCGTCTACATAATATTTAATAGTTATTTATACCTTTTTATTCATATGTAATTACTAGCTACATTTATTTTTCATAGTTTATATTCATGTATATTTACCATCTTATAGGTGTAAAAATTGCATGAAAAACAAAAATATATCCATTTATAACGCAGGGTAAGACAATCAAATTTTTAGGACTCGCCTAATATTGGCCTCCTGGGATAATTTCCATTTTATTGTTGCTCGCCCGCTCTAACCCCCATGACGAATCATCTTCTTTTTTCTCCCACTAAATCGCTAATATTTTTGCTGGGAATTGCAAAAGAACACATAAAAAAAAAGTAAACAAAAAGTTTTGGGTGGAAAAAATCCATTTTAGACAATTTTTTGCAATCGTAAGTATTGTTATATATTTTCTATGTTTTTTTGCGGGGGCTTCGACCTCAAATCTGTGCCCCTCGATCCCCAGAATTTTGCTTATCCCAGAGGTAGGTGTGAATACAGCATTTGGGGATACGTCCTATAGGGGCTACGTCCCCTTGACCACCAAAATCAGCATCCTTTACAAATTAATGGGATAATAAACAAATAAACTCTGATAATAACCACATACATTAATGTTTCAAAATATAATATTTAAAAATATATATAAATTAATTAATAAATTACTATTAAATAAATAAAAATAGCATAATTTTAAAATAAAAAAAAAAAAAACTTATAACTGATTTGTATGTTAATAATAAATTAACAAACTACTTATCTCCAAATATACGTAATAATTTTTTTAAATTTTATTTATCAGTTATCAAATTCTAATCGGTCAACTACTGGAGTACTTACCTTACAAGAAAGGGAATGTTTTAGAAATATAAAATTTTATTATGTATTATTATTATTATTTACGACATTCATTTATTCGTACCAATTTAATTGTATAATAAATTATACTATTATATTAATAATGATGATAATATGCAACACTTATAAAACATTTAATTGTTTAATGCAATTTTATCAAATCTATAATTACAATTACTATATTTATTATAGCTTATAATTTTTTATATAGTTAATTACCAGTTTTTTAAATTAATAGGAAAAAATAGTGCGAATGCCACTTTTAATTAAACATATGTCTTTGTAGTTTAGGGATACTTGGGGAATCTGAAAATCGAGGGGGGGTCAAATGGGAATTGAATAATTTCAATTTAGGGACTTAAGATCATTTTGATTAAGAGATTTAATATTTAGTAAAGGTAATATTTAACGAATTAACTAATTGTATCCCTCAATATCGATTAAAAAATACATTTTCTCGGTGTATCCAAAAATTAATGGCACTGTTGTGTAGCGAAGGAAATTTCAGTTCATAAAACAGGTATATTTTATATTATCTTAAATAGATTACACGAAAAATGGTGAAAAAGACATTACCTTTTAATGCACATTATAATGTACATTGGGTTACAAAGAATTAAAAGTCGTTTTTAAGTAGTTTTTAGAAATTTACTCCCCCTCGCCCGCTTTCCCCAGGGTTGGTATCTGGATTCGCCCCTGACTTAATTTATTCGCTCCCTGCGTCGAGGTAGAGGGGAGAATTGAGATTCGATTGATGCGCCCTCATTGCAGGTTAAACAATTGTTTTTCGGGCATATTTGTTTATAATAGCATGCAAATTTATAAAAAGTATTAATTATTTTAATATTAAAAAATTTGTGATAAATTATTGTATTGTAAATTATAAAAATAAATTTAATAAAAACTCCGGAATAAAATTAATTTATGTTCCTAACACAAAGAAGAGAGAAATCAAAGAAATAAGTGAAATAAAATTTAAAAATTGAAAAAAAAATGAAATAAATGACAAAAATATAATGAAAAAAATATATTTAAATGAAAAAAAGTTAAATTTTTAATTTTCCTATCAAATATGAAAAATTATTATTTAAAATTAATTGTATACACAACAAAATACATAACCTTATTAACATAAAAAATAGTTTACTATAAATACAAAAAATTAAATACATATTTTTCTTTAATTGCTTCCACAATTTACTTAATATATTTAACAGGTTTTTCAATGATTAAATTGTGAAAAAAGCTTCTTTTAATTGAATAATTAATGTTTTTCCTGAAGTTTCCTATGCTACACGTATAATTATACCCGAAAAAATTAAAAACACCACGTGACCTACTAAACCACGCCTCTCGCAGGGAACGAATAGATTCTTCTTAAGGAGGTTTATCCGTTAAAAAAAATAATAACAGAATGTAATAAAACGTGAATAGTATTAAAGTTTAAACATTTTTGAGCTAAAATCGACTTATTTTTACCTATGTCATCGACTTAATTAATTTTTTATTAATAAAATAAAAGTCGTATTTTAACATTGCGCTTATGGGAAAATTTGTTTCGGCTTTATAAAAAGTAGGGTGCTAATGACACAGATCGATGAAACTTAATAAATCTGATAAATAATTACTTAAAGATTACATTCCCAATTAGTTTTACATACTTTATCGACTTTATTTTCGTAAAATTAATAAAAAACACACAAAAACACGTAACATAACCAAAAAGCTCATTATTTTAGTGACGTTTTTTTAAATTCTATAATACTATGAGACTTTTTTTGGTAATATTCTTGGATTATTAATGGTTTTTTATAGTTTCTTTTCAATTAGTAGCTTCCAAAATAAACTTAAAAAAAAAAATTTTTGTCGGTAATCGTAATTCCTGCAAAAACGTAGTAAACCACGGATAAACCTCCTTAAGAATCGTTCCTCGATAGAACAGTAGCAACTTAAAATTTATGCTTAAATTTTATATAATTTATTTTTTTAATCCTTATTAAATACTTACATAATTTATTATGGTCCTTAAATATTTGCGTAAAGATAAATGTTAAATTAGCCTGAAATTTATCAAAAAAATATGAAAATAAATAAACAAAGGAAATTTTATATTACGTAAATTATAAGATATACCTACATTGATTTTAAAAAATATGATCAAATTTAATGTAGTACTAATTTTAAATTCAATACGTCATAATTATTTATTTTTTGTTCAGAATCAAAATACATTTTATTAATTTTTATCTGAATCAAATCAATAATATTATAATTTAATTTTATTTCAACAGATAAGAAATGCTAATTTATATAACAAAATTAATTATGTATAATTTAACAATTATTTAGTTAATTTTTTTTATTGTCATTTTCATTGAACTTGACATTGAGAAAAAGTAATTTATTTAAATTAAATTTTTGGTTTTTTTTATTTGGAGTTTTTGGTCCCCCTTGTCTACTTAATTTTTGAACCTCCTAATATTTCTGCACATATTTAGACTGGAATATGAGAAGGGGTGCACTTATCTGTACTTTTATGTGTAAATATATATTTAAAATAATCAAAAAACTAAAAATCTGCAATAAAATTAGTGATTTGTCCCTTGTTTTTTCCAAATGTTTAACAGTATTTAACTTCTGTATTTAAAGTTAAAAAAAATTCTTGAAAAAAAAAAATGAAAATCAATAAACTTATAATCCAATTATATTTTCAATTTAATATACCTGAAATCATTTTTTTTTTTTTAATACTTAATAAACCAAAAAAAAAAGTATGTACAATAATTTTTTCAGCCCAATGATCCGCGTAATTTTCTATTTACACAGGTATAAAATACATTATATTTATATTCAATTATTGTCAATTAAATCTGTATACTTTTTTATACATTAAAATTATTGAAATTTATTACTTTTTATTTTTTTATATATGAGACACTCTTCGTCAAGTTTGCCACAATTATTTATGGAAAAATTAAGTTTTAGTTAAAGACCTGAGAATTTTCCAATAGTTTAAATTAAAACAATAGGAGTTGGAATCATAAATTAAATTATATTTTACACAAATACAGTGTCTATAATAGATAATCTATGTTACTGTTATTTTCATTATTTCGAATTTCCAAAAATCAAGGAATATAGCTGCAAAGAAATTATATTTACAACATTTAGACAAATTCATTCGCTATTAGGAAATTTAAAAATCAGTATAAACATTTGTAAACACTACGGAGAACACGGAATGTTTACTGGTAAGTCTGATAATAAATGAATGGTGTGCAATAATTTGGTACTGCATGTTTTTTTAGTCGCCGAATCTAAATTTTCCGGAGCTTTTCAGAACGGTACTAAAAATTAAAAATCTCGGAACATATTGTTAAAATGATTTGTAAGCATAACGCAACGCGTACAACACAATCTTTTAGGCCCCATCTACAGAAACCGTAAATCCGAGGCGCACCGCGAATGCAAACGCAACGCAATGCGCAGAAGATTTTGTGTATTTGGAGTTGCGTACGAGCCAAAATTGGTTTCTGCGCATTGCGTTGCGCTCATGCTTGCTGTTGCGACCCCCTTTTATGGATTCTGTAGATAGAGCCATAGGCAAAAAGATTTTCGTTTGTGCACATGCGTGTTGTGTTGTGCGCATTGCGTTGCGGCTGTGATTGTGGTTGCAACCCCCATTTACGGCGTTTGTAGAACCACCCTTAGGCCCCATCTACAAAAGCCGCAAATTGAGGCGCAACCGCAATCGCAATTGCGGTGCAATGCGCAAAAGATGATTTTGTGTATTTCGAGTTGCGCAGGAGATGAAATTGGTTTCTGCGCATTGCGTTGCGCCCACACTTGCGGTTACGACCCCCTTTTACGGCTTTTGTAGATGGGACCTTAGGCCAAACATGTGTATTTATTTTGAGTTAAGTTGGCACCACTGACTTTCGGGTTTCTAGCGGACGACCGCAAGAGTTTACCGGATGATTGTAGAATGTGCCTTAAAAAAGGAAGCGCAGTCTATTAAGTAGTACCTACATGCATTTTAAAATCTAAGATGAAATAGAATAGTCCATATACCAATTTGAACAAAAGGACTTTTTGTTTTTACACTCTGTAATATGAATTATTATTTTTTATTTTTATAATAAATTTTTATGCATATATATAAAAAAGAAAATAAATCCAGTCTTTTGATAATTTCAAGGTTACATTTAACCTTGGTAAGGAATTATTATTATAATATAAGATGTTATAAGTTTATTTAAAAGAAGAAGAAAGAAATTGATTCGATAATAATAATAATTTAACCTATTACATCAGATTATCATTGTAATATAAATTTTTTTTATTTTATTTTGTTTTTTTTTTTTATTAAATTATACATAAGTACTTTAAAAAAACAACAACAAAAAAATTTTTTTCCTCAATGAATGAAAGAAATCTTTTCATACAGACTTAATTTTATTATTTAACAAAATTTATATTTTATTTATTATAAAATATTTATGTTGTAATAAATCCTTTTGAATATTATTTAAATGTTTTCATTTCGTCTCAAAAATATATTTTTAATTTAAATAACTTTGAAATAATATTTAAATTTTATAAGAGTTTTATTTTTTTTTTTTAAATTAAGATTTTCCTTGTTTATTTAATTGAAAAAAATTATATTTCTTAGTAGATTTCGAACCAGGTGTTAGAAATGATGATTTTGCCAAATGTAAAAGTTTATAGGATCAGAAAGTATTAAAATTTTCTTATACTGCAAAATAAGAAACACAATGAATCAAAGATATATTGAAAATATCTTTTGTACTTTATTCACAAGCTTTAATTCATGATTGTTTTACTTTGCAACTTATTTCAATAATTGTTTTAACTTACTCTGCGACTTTTAGTACTATACGGGATATCGCAAAAGATTCTTTAAAAATTTTTTCCTTTGCTGGGTTTGAAACATTGTTTTTTTTGCATTCTAGCTGTAAGCCTTAATCAAAAAATGCATTCAATATTCCATTTCTAAACAGTTTATTTGGCTTTTTTGTTGCTTTTTTTCAAACCTTTTTTTTGATTTCCCTAATTACGATAATTAAAATCAGAATAAAAACTGCTTTTTGAATTGACCGTTACCATGGTATGTCAGTAGTCTTATAACGCAGTAATAGAAGCTTCGGTAAAATTAGGGGAGGGGGTATTTAAAATGACTTTACGACAATGGTATGTTCACAACTGGTAATTTTTTTGATTTTTTCTGACAATGGGTTGGAGGGTAGTCAAAAAGGATAATTATTAACCAATGTAATTTTTGGAAGCTCCCTAAATTATTAAGCAATGCAGCGCGCGGCCAATATTTGGATAGGTAAACACCTCGAATATCTGCCTATTTAAAAAAAGTAATATTAGTATGATTTGAAAGATAATTCGAGTGGGGTTTTGGCTTAAAAAAATATAAGAAAGTCTGGGAAACTTTCATCAAAACTCGGCTAGTACCACATAACGGACTACAGATCCTGCATTTGAGTTTTTCTAATTTTTACAATTGGAAGTATACTTTCGTCAATTTCAAATTCAATGCAGCAAACAAAAACTTAAAAAATTAAAAACATGCATAAAACATAAAAATATGAAATTGATAAAAAAGTAAAATAATAAATAAAATTAATATTTAATACAATTATGTTTAAGAACAATAATCATAATATCGATGATTGCTATGTGTCAAGAATTGGTACTTTTTATAACATATGTAATTTATAAAAATATATCCTTGTAACATATACGTGAATAATCCAATAAATTCATTATATGTCTTTTTTATTAAACACAATTATACTATAATAAATATATATTTTAAAGAAGAGTTACAATAATATTTTTTTTTAAGTTCTGAACCTTGACATCGACACACGATATAAATAAGGATTTTGAATTTTATTTGACAAATAATGACATTTATGTATAATTGTTTATTTTATGAAAACTTTAGCTGATTTGAAAATTTCATTTTTATTGCGATTTATTGGTGGTGTAATAAATTTTCACCATGGAACCGAGGTAAAAGGGGTAGAAGGTTAATTTTATGCAAAAGTAGCCCAAATTTAATAAAAATACTGGTTTTGTTCCATAAACTTTGTGCATGAGGTTTTCAACACCTTCGTAGCCCAAAATTAGTACATGCTTCTGTATTATTAAACTGCAGCTTTCATTTGGGTGCTTTCTCATAAAAAATTTTACTATCATTTTAAAGTCTCTAACTTACAATGAGAAAATACAAAAAATCCTTGCATTATTAATTTGCTTGTTACATAACTTATACAATAACAAATATACAACTTCAAAGTAATATTTCCTATTTAAAAAATACATGCGATTCCCATTACGATTATCACGATGAATATTATTTTTTCCTTTTGTCCTTATTATTTTTTAACATAAAAAACGCAATATTTTTTCAAAATTCTCATACAAGATATTACTTTTAATTTAAAAACAAAAAAACTAATTTTTACAATTACCCTTGAAGCAAAAACATAAAAACCGATCTAAAACACCCTTCCATACCCTACAAAGATAATACACAAAATTTACTTACCTTTCATTATTAAATTTAGATTTGTTAATAATTTTTATTTTTTAAAACAAAATATTTTATTTAAATTTCAGGAAATAAATTGTCAATTAAATTCTGATGTATCCAATGATTGCTTAAAAAATAATATTGATGTAAAAAATTTTCCAAGAAATATTAAAAAAGATGATAAAAATGATAATTACGAAAATCATAAAGTGGAATTAACAAAACATGAAAATTTTCAAAATAATAAATTAATTTTAAAAAAATCATTTCAATGTAAAATATGTAAAAAATTTTTTACTCGAGTTGATCATTTAAATTCGCATATTTTAATTCATAAAAATAAAAAACCATTTAAATGTCAAGAATGTGATAAATTTTTTCGTGATTCGAGTACTTTAATAAAGCATGAAAAAATTCATACAGGTGAAAAACCATATAAATGTGAAATATGTGAAAAATATTTTACTCAGCTTGGAAATTTAAAAAGACATAAAATGACTCATACAGGTGAGAAACCTTTCAAATGTGAAGAATGTGAAAAAGCATTTAAGGATCCAAGTTCCCTGGCAAAACATAAAAGAGTTCATACAGGAGAGAAACCATTTAAATGTTTGGAATGTAATACAAAATTTAGAGAATCACACCATCTTTTAAAGCATAAAAAAACTCATGACGAAAAATTGATGTGTGAATACTGCAAAAAATCATTTGCTCTTAAGAGGTTACTCATTAAACACATAAAGCAACATAAAATTAAAGAAATGAATCTTACATCGATTAATATCAAAGAAGAGGTAGAAGAATCACCGGAAATAAGATTATCTGAAATTACTAATAAAAATGTTGAAAAAGTAGTCGATCAAATAGGGCCAATTAATGTTAATAGTATAAAGCAAGAAAATTTTGACGATACTAATGATGACGAAATAAAAACTGAAATTACATTTGATGAAAATTGGTCCATTAAACTTGAAGATGAAAACACTTATGAATCTGATTAACAATGTAAAATAACAAATTAAAATTTTTTTGACTTTCAAATAAAATATTTTTATAAACTGAATAGAAATACTTAACGAAAAAAAATTGTTCCTTTTAAATCTTTTAAATATTTGTACTTATACAAATTAAAATTTTCCGGAAAATATACCAATAGATACAAGGCTGAAATTTTATTTCAAGCTCCACTGTAGTCTCAAACATTATGTAATACTTTCGCCATACCTCTCAGTTAGTGCTAAAAGTTTGCCATACCATCCAGAAATTTGAGAGTAGTATGGTAACCCTTTGCACCAACTGAATGTATTATATTTAATGTTTAAAATTACAGCGAATCTTGAAATAAAATTTCGGCCTTGTAATTATTGGTACATTTTTCGGAAAATTTTGTATAAAAATGTCCTAATTTTGACCCCTCTGCGACCCTTTCAAAGCAATACTAACCAAATACCCTGCCAACTAGCTGGCACTGAGGTTCCTCAAACAATGGGCTGTAATCTTAATTTACAAAAAATATTATTGATTACAACCATGCAATTATACCTACATTTTTCGTTTTTAGTAGCTGGTAAAGTAGATTATTAAGATCATTTTGTTATTAAAGTGAAAATTCTAGCGTCCATGGATTGGTCGCGCCGGCGTTAATGGATTTTAAATCATTTTTGCATAATTAAAAAGAGGGAAATATAAAAAAAGCTAATTTTATTTTTTTTTATAAAAGAAATGGTTGGTAACGATGCGAAAATTACAAATATTCGCTCAATTATTATAAAAAGATAGGAGTTTTTACCAGAATTTATAATAATTTCTTATAATTTATTTTCTCAGTGTACTCCTTGCATTTGACCAATCTTCCGCAACAATGATAATAATAATAATAATAATATTTTGTAATAAAAAAAATAACCACATTAATTGCTTCAAGATTTTAACATTATTTATATTATTTCTATTAATCACAAAATAATAAATTATTTAATTCTATAAATTGTTTGATTCTTTAAAAAATGCCAATATAACTTTTAAATCTTAACTTTAAAATGCAAACATAACCATTTAATATTTTTAGGCTGTTTATTATTTTTTATAATTTCATTAAGCTGCATACATAAATAAACATAGCAACGAACAAAATAATCCGAGGAAGTCAAAAAGAGGCAAGATTTCCATCATTTTTTCTTGTGTGATATAATTTATATCAAAATAAAAAAAAACATTGTGATCGGTTACAAAAAATTACTATAAACTAAATTTCTAAAACTTGTACTCTCATTAAAATGAATTAGATATGTCAAATACGAAAAATAAATTTGATGTTTTATGTATTTTTTTGTAACGAAGATTTTGGAGAAAAAAATTTTCAAAGAATTAATTATCAGATTCAAGATATCGAGTAAAAATCATAATTTCAAATATAAGTAATTTCATGGAAATGAATGAGGTATTAAAAAAAAAAAAGTATTTTGAGATTTTTTTAATAAAAAAATTTTTGGAAAAAAAAGTTAGGTATTCGTTCGATAATAAATTGTTTTGGAATATCACTGGTTACAATATTTTAAAATATTAGTACTTTCATAGAATTAAAAGAGGTATTACACCAAAAAAATATTGCAATTTTTTTTATTTTTCTTTTTTTTTAATTTAGATAATAAAAATTTTGAAAAAATTAAGTATCAATTCCAAAAAATTACTGTAAACGAGGTTCTTAAAACTAGTACTTCCATGGAAATAAATTAGGTACTACGTCCAAAAAGAAAAAAAAGTTTCGTATTTTTTGTATTTTTTTGTGAAAAAAATTTTAGGAAAAAAATTTTCAAATAATTAAGTATCAGATTGGAGATATCAAGTAAAAACCATACTTTCAAGTATAAGTACTTTCATGGAAATAAATGAGGTATTACATCCAAAATAAAAAAAAAGGGGGGGGGGTTTGAGATTTTTTGATAAAAAAATGTTTGGAAAAAAAATTAGGTCTTAATTCGATAATGGTTTTGAAATATCACTAGTTACAATATTTTCAGATAATTGTACTTTCATAGAATTAAATGAGGTATTACACCAAAAAAAAAAAAAAATATTGCAGTTTTTTTTATTTTTATTTTTTTTTAATTTTGACAAAAAAAATTTTGAAAAAATTAAGTATCAGATCCAAAAAATTACAATAAACAAGGTTCTTAAAAGTAGTACTTCCATGAAAATAAATTAGGTACTAAGTCCAAAAAGAAAAAAAAAATTGGTATTTTTTGTATTTTTTTGTGAAAAAAATTTTAGAAAAAAAAATTTCAGAAAATTAAGTATCAGATTCGAGATATAGTGTAAAAACCATACTTTCAAATATAAGTACTTTCATGGAAATAAATGAGGTATTACATCCAAATTAAAAAAAAAAGGGGGGGTTTGAGATTTTTTGATAAAAAAATGTTTGAAAAAAAAATTAGGTCTTAATTCGATAATGGTTTTGAAATATCACTAGTTATAATATTTTCAGATATTAGTACTTTCATAGAATTAAATGAGGTATTACACCCAAAAAAAAAAAAAATATTGCATTTTTTTAATTTTTCTATTTTTTTAATTTTGACAAAAAAAATTTTGAAAAAATTAAGTATCAGATCCAAAAAATAACAATAAACAAGGTTCTTAAAACTAGTACTTCCATGGAAATAAATTAGGTACTAAGTCCAAAAAGAAAAAAAAAATTGGTATTTTTTGTATTTTTTTGTGAAAAAAATTTTTGAAAAAAAATTTTCAGAAAATTAAGTATCCGATTCGAGATATCATGTAAAAACCATACTTTCAAATATAAGTACTTTCATGGAAATAAATGAGGTATTACATCCAAATCAAAAAAAAAAAAAAGTACCTCGAGATTTTTTGGTGAAAAAATTTTTGAAAAAAAAATTAGGTCTTAATTCCATAATATTTGTGAAATATCACCGATTACATACGTACACACACACACACACACACACACACATACAGACTTTTTTTAAAAACAGGTTTTTTAGCTTCCTGGGGTCCCAAAACGTGCTTATATGCCAAAAAATAGAAAATCAAATTTTGACCTAACACAATGGTTCCTCTTTGAGGAACCAAAAAAATTGACTCATATTTTTTATTGTAAATTGCTCAAAAAGCAAGATTTCGAGGTTCACATACTTGTTCTTATCGGTACATTTTTTCGTCCGCTGAGTTGCAGATCTAGTGGATAAACAGTGTAATTTAATTTCGCTCTTTTAAAATAGCAAGACTATGATAATATATCCCCTCCTATAGTCTCTTAAAAAATTTAATAACTGTGCAAATATTATTATAAAATTATTTAAATTTTTACGATTCATTATTTAAATTTACTTTCACTTTAAATGCGACGTAATTTATATTTTTTCATATTTTTGACCGATTTTGGGTATTTCTCGAAAAAAAAGATGCACATATGATTTTAAATCCGTATAAAGGAAAATTTTTTTTCACGCGTCAACGAATTACTTTTAAATAACATTAAATTGGTTGTTAAATTGAGGCATTTTGATTAAAAATTGTTTCATTACTCAGTTTCGCTTTTAATAAAATTGTACCCTGAAATAACATTTGATTAAAAGTAAAAACACATGATTGTAGCTATTAAATGCATACAATGAAAATTAAATTGTCGTTAGCTACGACACTTACATAATTTTCCAGAACTAATTACAGTTCTATAATTAGATACAATGACATCTTTATAAGTTTGAATGTCATAAAAAATTCTTTTAACCTATTTAATTATAATTACGTAAACATGCATAGATTTATTAAAATTTAACCATGACTTATTTCTAAGTCGACTTAAACAATATACTAAACACAATAGTAATATTAACCTATATGTTATTGGATTCGTATTTAATTTTAATAAGTGTAGTAGGTCAAAGTGTCGCCATTGACACATAAAAAAATAATAATTAAAAAAAATATAATAATCAAAGGACAAATAATTTTTAATTAAAAATTACAGTAATTAAAAAGGATAATAACTAGTTTATATTTAATTATTTAAAAATCTTCTTTGAAAATTCGAACTTGAAAAATTGTAGTCACGAAAATTTTTAAAATAAACTTAACCTTTTTTTTTTTAAATTACATAATTTTATAAATTTTTGTGGTTATTTGGTCGTGTAGTTAATGGATAAGTGAGGTTAGAATTATTTTTTAAATATGTATAATTTTCTTCTTTTTTTATTTCAAGTTGTGTGTACTTGGTGTAATTATATAAATTACTTTTGTTTAAATATGCATATAACAAGTGATTTTTAATTGTACAGTTGTACATTTACCCATGAATATAATAAACATTTTGAATCCGGTGTTTACTGTATGTATATTATCCTGGTAGTTATTTTAAAAAATTACTTGGATTTTTTATTACTGAAAAGTCCCAAAATATTATTTCATTTAATCTCAAGTTTTGATACCAAATATATGGACCTTTTATGTGACCAAATATTTTCTCCATAATAGTTCATACTTACGTAAAAAGATTAAGCTTAATTTTGGGTAAGCTTACTGAAATAAAAATAAAAGGTTATTTGGAAGATATTAAAATATATATTTTTGCTTTTTTAGGTTTGTTCGTAAGCTTACCCAAAATTAAGCTTAATCTTTTTACGTGGGTATATTTGATGTCAACATTTAAGAGACATTAAATGAGTTATAATATTGAGAATCTTATTTTTTTGGTAATATTGGCTTTTTTCATCCGGTATTCGAAAATCAGAGCATTTTTTTAAAATAACCATCAGGCTAATGTACTTACTCTTTTATTATTATTACATTTATTGTTTTTAATATATATCAAAATTTATTCAAGCATTAACTTACTTTTATAACATTTATGCATTAAAAAATTTTTTTTTTCTGTTTGGGTTTCTTTTGAAAACAAAATAACAATTTACTTACTGTTGGTCTTGAAAAAATGAACACAGGAAACAATTTTTTTTCTGAAAAAATGTGAATAAATAAAATAGGTTTTTTCCCATTTTTTTTCTATTGTTCATTATTTTAAATGTATAATATAATTTAATGATTCATCGTATTTTTTTTTATTGTGTTTTATATTTTTACGTAGGTATGCAATATCAATTTTAATTATTACAGTAGTAGCGACATGATTTAAAAGGTTCCTTTCGCTAAATAGGTGCAGCGATACTTAAATAACTATGAGGTAGATAAAAATTTTTAAAACAAGAAAGAAGGTAAAATTTAGAAAAGTGTCAGCTATTTCAAGGTTTATTTTAACCGTTCTTTAAAAATTATAATTTTTTAACATGTAACATACATATTTTCCATTTATGTAATTTCGAGGGGGGGGGGGGGTCAAATGTGCCATATTTGGGTAGTGGTCAAATATACTATATTTGGGGGGAGGTGAAATATGACATATTTAAGAGGGGGGTCAAATGGACTTAAAATAATTTCGATAAAGTGGTATAGAATATTAAGGATTTTAGAAGCTTGAAATTATTTTTTTTTATAATGGACTTAAAATTCTAAAGGCTTCAAGATTTAAAATATAAAATGTTTCATGTTCATTGTTTGTGAGTTCACAAACCGATTGTAAGTTTTTATTGACTATAAATCAAAATTATTCTATAAGTCCCTAAGTACAAATTATTCTAAGTCAATAAATTGAAATTATTTTAACTACTCTAGTTTAATCAAGCTAGGGGGGGGGAGTTATGTTTTTGGCAACCAAAATGAGAAGAAATTTACCACGGGTTTTTTGGGTCGTTCACTCCTAAAGTCAAAGGTATGTTCATGCAAAATTTGTTTAATACCCAAAAATTAGCAAAAAACATCCTTTTTTGAGTGTAAAATTTTTCAGTATTCATATGTTCTGAGAATTTTTTACGTACAGGTCCCCGAAATTCCAAGGGGGCCAACGACGTGAGTCAGTGATTCAGAAAGAAAAATATTTTAATCCTTCAGAATTTTTCTGAATCAGTCTGAATCCCATTTTTTCTGCGGGAAATTGTTACATAGATTTTCTAATATTTAATAAAATCCTTAAATAATTGTTGGAAATAACTTAATTAGGCTGATAATGTAAATAAAAATATTTTCGAATATCTGAATCATTCTGAATCACTCTGAATCACATTTTTTCTGCGGGAAATTGTTAACTAGATTTTCTAATATTTAATGAAATTCTTAAATAATTGTTTTTAGTTATCAGACTCGCACTCAGCGCACCCAAAAAACCCCGGATATACTGTCGGATAAATAAAAACGTGCATCTCCCGCTTTTATTGAATAACTTCCACAAAAATGGTCACAAAACATCCGCATAAAATTTTTCTTGTAGAAAATTGTTTCTTCTACTCCTATACGAAAGGTCAAGTTTCAAAGTTAATTAGGACAAGAGTTATAGTCAAAAAGGGGGCAAAAAAGTGGAAAAAAAACTGAACACTTTTTTTGGTCATTTTCAAATCGCTATAGTTTCACTAAAAATCAATATTTTTTTACCAAAATTTAATCATGGGTTCTTTTACTCTTTCACTTTCCAGGGCTGTTGGATTTTTTAAACAATATCGATAAAAAAAAGAGTTACAACCCTTCAAACTTTATTTATCAAAATTTGTTCTAATTATCCGATCGACGCGATTTTTTTTCTCCCGATAGAATATTTATTTTAGATCTTCATTCTCGAATTTTATGTTTGTGCACATCTTTGTTTCGATTTCCAGCAGAAAAACTGCGATGCAGACTGATTCAAAGTGATTCAGATATTCAAAAATATTTTTCTTTACATTAGCAGCCTTTCTAAGTGATTTCAAGCGATTATTTTAGGATTTATTAAATTTTAGAAAATCTAGTTAGTGATTCCCGCAGAAAAAATGTGATTCAGAGTGATTCAGAATGATTTATATATTCGAAAATATGTTTCTTTACATTAGCAGCCTAATTAAGTAATTTCCAACAATTAGTTAAGGATTTCATTAAATATTAGAAAATCTAGTTAACAATTTTCCGCAGAAAAAATGTGATTCAGAGTGATTCAGAATGTTTCAGATATTCGAAAATATTTTTATTTACATTATCAGCCTAATTAAGTTATTTCCAATAATTATTTAAGGATTTTATTAAATATTAGAAAATCTATTTAACAATTTCCCGCAGAAAAAATGGGATTCAGAGTGATTCAGAATGATTCAGATATTCGAAAATATTTTTCTTTACATTAGCAGCCTTTCTAAGTCATTTTCAGCGGTAATTCAAAGATTTTACTGATTATTGGAACATCTAGTTAACGATTTCCAAAATAAACTGTGATTCAGACTGATTCAGAAAAATTCTGAATGATTAAAATATTTTTCTTTCTATTTTCAACCATTTTGAGTGAGTTAAAGAAGATTTTAAACAAAATTAACGATTTTCTAGTAAAAGTCAAAAAAGACTATGATTCAGAGTGATTCAGAGTGATTCAGACCTTTATAAATAGTTTTCTTTGCATTTTCAGCCATTTTAAGCTGTTTCCCGAAAAAATAAATTTTGAATCATGATTCATGATTCACACGTGATTCTGAATCACTGAATCACGTCGTTGGCCCCCTGCGAAATTCGAAATCAGTGACCTAAAAATTAGACGGTGTCTATTTACACTTACCGTTTCCACACGGCATTTCGTTTCTCAGATAAAATCCACTGGTTTTCATCTTTTCCGTGTATATCCGTGTGACTTACAAATAAGCCAAACTTCTGCCGTGTCTAGCCGTATAAAAATTTGTTTTACAGTTTCCGCCGTTTTTAGCCGTGTCAATATAATAAAATGAGCTCAGCCGTGTGTAAGCGTATGAAAAATGAATTTCAAGGATCAACCGTGTTTAACCGTGGATTTATAAGCATACAATCGATCAACCGTGAACAACCGTATGAAAAATGCTTGCTGTGTGTAGCCGTATAAAAATTTAATGTATAAATACGGCCGTTAAAAAAAAAGAATTATTAAAAGTGCATAATATTGGCGCACGGGGCCTTCGGCCCCCTTATGAGCTGTCATTCAATATTTCTGTCAATAATTTAATTTAGTTAAAATTTATTTTTACGAAAGGGGGCCGAAGGCCCCGTGAGTGAGCTAATATATAGAGTACGTACGGTTAAAAACGGCAGAAGCTATAAATTCATTTTTCATAAAGTCATAAACGGTTGAGCTGTTATTTATTATATTAAAACGGTTAAACACGGTGGATTCTTTAAAATATATGCTTATAAAGACACGGTTAAACACGGTTGATGCTTCAAATTAATTGTTATACGGCTACTTACGGTTTACTTCTTTTTTGTTAATATTTATACGGTTAAACACGGCAGTAGTTATAAATTCATTTTTTATACGGTTACACACGGCTGAGCTTTTCCTTATTATATTGACACGGTTAAACACGGTTGATTCTTTATATAAATTTTTCATACGGTTGGACACGGCATTCTTTTTTATTTATTTATAATGACACGGTTATACACGGTTGAAGTATTTGAATTTTTTTCACACGGTTTTTTACGGTAGATATATAATTAAACCTGCGAGTCATACGGTTATATATACGGTAATTTTGTACGGTTACATACGGAAAAGATGAAAAACCGTGAATTTTATCTGAAGAATGGAACAACCGTGTTGAAACGGTAAGTGTAAATAGACACTGTCTAAAAATTATGCTAGAGGTAAAATTTTGTTATGGTTTGTGAATATAGAAAAATCACCCCTAGGGAGTGATACCCCTTCATTACCCCTTCTCAAGTTAAAGGCGTCTGTCTCATTTACCATGCTTGGGACCTTCAAATTCGTTACTAGCAGTTTCAAAAACTTATGTGATGGGCCAATTTTTATTACAGTGTATAAATATTGCAAATGCACCCTTCAAAAGAGAGGTGTTTATTTGCTAATTGGAGGGCATTCGTCTAAATTTTTCCCGAGAAAACCTCGATTTTTGAAATTAATAGCCCGAAAACTCAGAAAAAACTCCTAAGTAAATCTTCTCATCTTGGTTGTCTAAAACAAACACAAAACCGTGATTTGATTGGAGTATTAAAGTAAATGAGAGTATAAAAGCAAATAATTGTAAGCCCCATTTCACTTTCCCCTTTATTACAATATTGTATTGCAGACTGAAAAAGTTGAATTGACATTTAGCAACGAGTTCAAGTCATATGATATGTCCCATTAATAAAAATTTACTTCAGAGTAAAAAATTATCTAGAATAATAGTTTGGAAAGTCAGATTACCTTATCCAAATTACTTTTTCTTAATCTACTTTTATCCCGAACACTCAATACTCACAAGATCATGGGAACAATTACTAAGAGGCCCTTATAGGCCGAATTTGCTCTCTAACAAAAAAAAAACCCCAATTATTATGTTAACAATAAAATAGACGAATATTAAAAATTTCAAAATAAATAAATAAAAAAAATCAAAAAATATAGAAAATGCATAATAAATAAAAAACAAAGTCATTGAATTATCATTAACAATGAATAAAATATAATATGATAAATCTTTTATATGATATCATATTTAACTAATTTAACTATAAAAAAAAAAATTATTATTATTATTGGTCATCAAGGAATTTTTTTTTATTACGTGAATAATATAATAAATAATTAAAAATTTTAATTTCCTATTAAATAATTTTATTCACGTATTTATATTTATAATGATAATATAATTCTTGAAAATCTTATACATATATTAATTGTTTATACTTATATAATAAATAATTAGATGATGTGTATTATTATTATTATAATTATATACTTTTTTTTTTGTTTGATGCATTTTTTTATTGTTTTATGATACAAGAATCACATCAGAGACATTAATATTGTTATAAAATGAGATATAGTCCTGTCGCCAGCAATGCTATTTAATGCCATAAAATCCTAAAATAGCATAAAAGTTCCATGGAAAAAAATGGGTGGTATTTATGTTTTTTGACCCGCTAAACACGAATCCGAGATCTATTTTGCCAAATTCGTGGTCAATTTTTTTTTATTAACAAATTATTGGCCAATTTTGCAATAATTTCTTGATAACAAAAAATTGACCACGAAATTCGCAAAACGGACCCCGGATTCGTGTTCAGCGGGTCAAAAAACATAAATACCACCCATTTTTTTCCATGGAACTTTTATGCTATTTTATGGCATTAAATAACATTGCTGGCGACAGGACTAATATATACCTTTAATTTTATATAATTAGTTTATCTGTTTTATATCTAGTGATTTTTATTATGAAGAGTAATAAGATCTTTAGGTAAAAAATTTTGTATATATGAGTGGGTCCTTTATAAAACCAATTTTTAGTTTGTAATGTATATGTGGATTTTCAGGTTTTGTTTAAAAAAACTGACCTTACTTAAGTGTTTTGATAGTTAGAAAAAAAACTTTATTTGATACTTAATTTTAGATCGTTTGGTGAAGTTAAAATTAATTATTATCAGGCCTGTGAAAAGGCTGGCCGGGTGACAAAGTCCCTCTCGTGGCTAATGACGAACATCGGCGGTCCCAGATCTGAGAAGAGGAGGCTGTTGATGACGACAGTTAACTCCATCTTGCTCTACGGTGCAGAGGTGTGGGCGGACAATGTCCGCATAAAAAAGTACTGCAAGAAACTAAAGGCAGTACAGAGGCAGGGGGCACTTCGAATCGCTTGCTCGTACAAGACAGTATCAGAGTCAGCGATCCAGGTGGTGGCTCGGGTGATTCCCATCGACCTGCTTGCCTTGGAAAGGCAGGCGATCTATAACCGTGGGGAAGAAGAGCGCGACGTAGCTTCCGTTCGCGCTCGCTCCCGCACAATGGAATGTTGGCAGTATAGGTGGAATGGCTCGTGGAATGGTGACCCGAGGGGACGTTGGACGCACCGCCTTATCATCGATTTGGAAAGCTGGATGAACCGTGATCATGGAGAGGTAGACTTCTACCTCACACATTTCCTAACTGGTCACGGTTATTTCCGCGATATGCTTTTCAAGTGGAGCAAGGTGACATCTCCGGAATGCTTGCATTGCCCGGGCGAGCTGGATACCGCTGAGCACACCTTTTTTGGGTGTCCTCGCTTCGCTGAAGGGCGACCGCCCTTCGATGAATGGAGGCCGGAAGTAGTCGTCCCGGAAATGCTGCGCAGTGCCGCTAACTGGTACAGTGTGGCAGAGTACGTACGGGCGACACTGATTGGAAAAAAGGAGGAAGGTTTCCTCTCGTAGGAAAATCTCCTCCTTTATTGACAGGGTATGGCGAAGAAATGCCTGGGCTGCATTGTTTCCGGACCGAAGTAATACCTCAACAGGGAGTCCCGGTCCGGATTCTATGATATTGTCATAAATGCAGGAGGGTGGGGAGTTTAGTGGGTATTGTAATTACTCAATTGTGTATATCTGGGCAACCCCAGATACAAATTTGAGGTTGAGTCCCACATAACCATACAGTACGCGTGTATGGTATGCGTAAATGCATTCTCCTCGTCCTACGAAAAAGGCCCCTTCTTGAAGGGGCCCAAAAAAAAAAAAAAAAAAAAAAAAAAAAAAAAAAAAAAAAAATTAATTATTATAATAATACCAAAACAAATATTTTAGATTTAATTTTTTACAACTTCAGTATTGAAATTAATATATAAAAGTAGATGTGTTTCATGTACCATTAGATATTAAATTAAAATCAGAGTTCGCTTACAAAAAAGTTTAAAAAAATACATATTTTAATTACAAGAAAGCAAACTATGAGAACATTTTTAATAAATTAAGTTTGATTGATTGCAATAGTAATCTTAATAATAAAGATATTAATGTTAATGTAAAATTTTTTAATGAGGCTATAAATAAAACTATTGGAGAAGAAGTTCATAATTCAAGATAAGTTTCCAAATTTTTTTTCAAAAAAATTAAAAAGACTTTTTAAAATTAAAAAGATCTATCATAAAAAGTACAAGCAAACCAAAAAATTCTATCATTACCAAAAATTTAATAAACATAGGAATTTTTGTAAATAGTATAATATAACCTAGAGTATAATGAATGTATTGCAAGTATTCAGAACTATATAAAAACTAATCAAAAACCTTATTGGGCTTAAATTGATAATAAAAAGAAAAGTGAAATCGCTGTAGATATGAAGTACAATTCCAAAAAGATATGAACAAGAGGATTGTTATATCATAGAGGTCGCTACCATAGTTATAAACAATTTTTTGCAAACTTCGACGAAAAGGACTACCCCATATAGAGAACTACCAGACTATCGATTGATATTTTCTCTCTCTATTATTTATAAAATAGAAAAACCGCGTAGGAATGTAAAGAAAACGCCTCATCAGGAGTGAAAGCTCCGCCAAAGAAAGCTTTTTCTCCACCTAGCAACCAATCCATTTCGTCCACGCAATTGCCGCATACTATATATTCTGAGGTTTTCTCTGAAAAGCTCAGTTATCCGGGAGAAAGCAAGACTAAAATAAACTTAAAGTCTAATCATAAAATCTCGGTATGCAGAATTATTTCCAAGAACCCTACCTATACATAAACACGCCAAAACAGGCCCAGTCAGTTATCCCCACATATGAAAAGGGTGAAAGCAAACAACATCACAGAAATCATAAGTCATATTTTCCATCTGCCAAATTCGTGACAGGATGAAATTCTCAATACTTTTGCTGATTTCTTTCAAAGTACATAAAATGAAGGTAAAATTTATTCATTGTCCAATGAAATTATAGATTATGAAAATGAAATGAGTTTGGGTATGGTTACTGAAAAAGAAATTTTAAATGCTATTAACCCTCTCATGGGAATAGCACCCCACTACTTTAGTCACATTTACAGAGTATACATACGCAGTGCTTACTGACACGCGTCCAAGTCACACAAAGGAGTTTTGTGGCTTTATTCTCATGAGAGGGTTAAAAGAATAAAAACCAATCAATCTCCCGGTTATGATAACATATTGATTACGTGGGTATCTCAAATTCTGCCTCAAACAAGCAAAATATGTTTCAAACGTTTTTTTATATTTTTTAAATCATTTGCAGTCATTTGATCCAGTAGAAAATTGTAAGTGAAATTTGTTTCGTGTGATACTTAAACTTAATGAGCGGATAAAGATAAAATATTTTTTTAGACTTTGATTTACATAACTTTAAAAATCTTAAAAAGGCTTACAATAAGTTAAGGTTGTTTAACTCAAAAATAAAAGTTGAAAAACTTCTTTAAAAAAAAAATTTCTTTGAAGTTTATTTGGCCAAAATTGTCCATATATAGTTTTGTAACGAATCTGAGTGGATGTATGCGAGAAAACAGATGAAGAGAATAAGCAAGTATATGAAGTGAGATAATTTTATAAATGTATACGTTTGTAAGATATTTTACACATAAAGTATATACTCAATATTATAAAAATAAAAGACAATTAAAATGATTCTCTTTTAATGTTTAAAAGGCAATGAAAAACAGCAAGGACGTTCTTTGACCTGAAGTATATATAACGTATAGGTGTATATTATTATAGGCGCCAGTTTTTTGGCTTTCATTCTTTATAATATTTTTTTATGACTTTTTGTTTTTATAAAGTTTCACTTTATTCGTTGGAATTTTATTGATTTTTATCAAAGAATTATTTATACATAAATATACTGATTATTATTTTTGCACGTACGCATTATGGGTGTAATTTAATATCATAAATTAATTGAATTTATGGGGTTTTTTTTTTCCATTTTTGAATTCATTTTTAAATTAGATTATTTTTCCGAAACCCGGATACTAAAAGGTTACCACTTTTATACTTTAGTTAAGGCGGCTCTTGCGTCATAATAATAATAATCCCTGTCCAGAATGTCCTGCTGTCCAGAATTTAAGTTTTGTTTCATGTCAAATTCCGCTTTAATATTCAAGCAAAGCAGCCTGGCCGTGACTGTTTTTAATTTACATAATTTTGGGTTTGAAATTTGGACCTCGTTTTTTCCAAAAATTTGAATAGTTTGAGGCTATTGTGAACCTTAACCTGTAAGAATGTGTAAGTCTTATAGTTGCGCATTCTTCATGAGAAAGCTGCCTTAAAAATAAGATCTTTGAAATTCTATTGGGTTACTTAAGCATGCAATAAGATTTGAAGCTTAAAAAATTTATTTTTACAAAAAATACTCCAGTTAAAATACAGAGAAAAGGTTGATATTAAAAATGAAAATCACGAGGATAAAATTCCCTTTTAGTTTCCAACACAGTACATATTGGTATTTCACTCCGATATATTGGGCGAGATAATCAGTAAGAAACCCAATCTTATATACCAAAATTAGCTTTATATTAGGTTGATATTATGCACTGAAAAAAAATCCGCTTACTGCATGTGAATTTTTTTAATACTATATGTATAGTTTGTTTTACTAAATATTAATTTACAGCACTCTAAAATTTGCGAAAATACGCCTGAAACTGAGAATGTTTCAATAAGATCTTAGAATTCAAAAATTATGACGAAATTTAATCTATATTTTAATGGAATAAATAAAATAAAGAATACGTTTTAATAAAGTAAAGAATACGATTAGTTTTAATTCCCATACCCCAAAATTCGTAATTAGCACCCAACCAAACGTAGTTACCCAAAGCTAGTAATTTTTGTTTTTAATTGCGAGAACACATTAAAAAAGAGTAATCAACGACCAAATAAACAAATAATATTGAAAAAAAATATTAACCCCTCTAGGTTGATCAATATCAACCCCAAAACCACTTTTTGACTAAAGTAAAGCTAAAATGCACAATAACCACATCATACTAATACAGTAGTAAAGTGTAAGTGTGTAATTTAGATAAAAAAGAAAAAGTACCAGAAAAAATTATCGATAATTATTATTATTTTTAATTGTTTAAACGTAAAGATAAAATCAGTACATGTCTTTATTATGTAATATGTATTTTTTATGTAAGTTTTCTACGTGGCATTTAAAAGGTAAAAAATAATAACGTGAATGAAAAAGTGCCACTAAAAAAAAAGAGAGTATTTATGCATAATATATTCTAACTTATGCAATAACTTTTTATTATTATAAAACAAAAGTAGTATTTTTTTAGTTACAAGTATTTTGTTTATTTAAAAATTATTTTTTTCAAATTATAAAAGAAACAAGATAATCATATACTTTAAATTATTAATAATGTCTTAATATTCTGCTGACATATTTGGATTTTAATCTTTTTATTGAAAAAAAAAATAAATAAATGATTTTCTCTTGCATAATTTACAATATTTATTGAAATATCAAATTAATATTTTTTATCTTTTAATTTTATACATAAAAACACTTTTTTTTTTTATATTTAAAAAGTTAAAAAGACCGTGAATAATTTTATAATATTTTGATGAAATTTTAAATGACTTTTTCATGGTTACGCGTTAATGAAAAATTTTGTCTTCTCAATAAATATTTAATTATTTACTTGTAATAAAAATGTAAACCAGCCGATAAAAATAAATTTTATTGCAAGTTTATATAAATTAACAACATACTTTTATGGATTTTTGGGGTTTTCAAATGTCCCTAAGTAAGTGCTTTGTGTATTAAAAAAAAAATTAAATCGTCTTGGATGAAGCCGGGCTAACAATAAATTTCAGAGGAATGCCTTAATCTATTACCATCTAATCAACCATTCTTGGACATATAAAATTGATATAAAAAAGTTTTCAACCCTTAATTCCAAATATTCATCTGTCAAAGACTGTTTCGATTATGCATAAATGCATTAAATTAACAAAAACACTTTCTTTTGAGATGGTTTGACAATTTTCACAAGTTGTAACGAATCCTAGGCTATATACGTATATCTACTATATACGTATTTGGAGCTGCTAATTGCGAGTTTCGTGGTCCTGCACATGAAAAATGTTAATACTTTCACAACATTGAAAAATTTCCCGTTTTAGGGGTGTATTTTGTGATAATTTTGCAATTTTTTAAATACAAGGAGAGGTATTTAAGACAGGCCTCCCATTCAAGAAAAAGGAGGGTGAGGTGAAAAGTTGATGTTTTTAGGGGAGAGGGATCAATTGGTCTTAAAATTTTTAAGGACTCATTTTACTTGCATTATTCGAGAATTCGTGATTAGTGGCTTCAAAAAACTTAAAGTAGGTCAAAATTTGGAACATGTTTATAGGGAGGGATCCCCAAGGAATCCGAAAATTAAGAGGAGAGGGGTCAAATTTGTTCGATTTCAGAGGGGGGAGTCAAATGGGACTTAGAATAATTCAGGTTTAGGGAATCAAAATAGTTTGAGTTTAGAATCTTAACATCTAGTAAAGGTGATAATTACAAATTAAAAAAAAACCGAATTGTATTGTAATGTTGTCTCTTAAGTTCTACTTTTATTTTTTGGTCTTTCGAGCCGGATTTTATAAACCCTATATTTTTTTTAATTCAAATGGCACGCAGAATCAATTACCAGACTTGTAACTTAAATAATTACTTAAATACAACTTTGAAAAGTAGCAAAAATGTAATTTGTATTTTTTTGCACATTAACAATTATTTATACGTCTATATTTTCATTAATAATTGACTAAATAAATTTTTTAAAATAAACATTTAACAATTTTTTAATTACGCACATATGTTTTTATATTTTTACGTCCAATTTTGTTAATTTTAAAAATCTTATATAACAACAATTTAAAAAAAAAATAATAAAGTACAATAATTCTTTTCTATTGAATTTCTAAATCATAAAATTAAAAAAAAAATTGTTTTCTAGTTATAGTTTACAAAAAAATAAATAATATTTCGAAATAATAAACTATTAAAAATTAAACGAGACAAGTTTCATCTTAAAGTAAAAAAAATGTTGTAAGAAAATAAAAGAAAGAAAAAGTTTTCATCTTCATGACCATATTTAAGAAATTTTTTTAATGTTACTCTTACTATCTTAAAAATAAAAGTATTACGTGCACTTTTACATGATTTTATTTTATTTTTTTGGTCCATAAATGTATTATATGTGAGTGTAATATTTATTTTCTAAAAAAAAAAAATAAAATAAAATTATGTAATTTTGTAATAATTCCAAAAAAAAAATTTTTTTTAAATAGACAATTTTGTAAGTTTTAAAGGACATTTAATTTGTAATATTTTGTTACGAATTGAGTTAATAAATTAAAAATAAAATAAAAAGTAATCTTCTATTGAATTTTAAAAAAAATAAAAATAAATGTAGGTGTACAGTCAATGTTAACATTCAAAATTAATAGATTCTAAAAAAAAATACTTTTTAATATAAATAAAATGCTATAAATAAAAAAATTATTTGTTAAAAAAGAATTTTTCGATGGTGTAATAAAATGTATAATGTTATAAAAATAAAATAAAAAAAGGAGACTAATAAGAGAAAAATATTTCTTTAAATAAAACGTGAATATGATCACGAATTAAGAATTACTAAATTGCTTTTTAAGAATTTACAAATTATATTACTTAATACGAAGTATATAAATGATATTTATTTTTTAATGATAGTCAAATGATTTTCTTCAAATAATTGTGCTCTTTTATTGTGCATTAAAAATAATGATTTTATATATTTTCTGTTTTTATTATTATACTTTTATGGAATATTTTTTGAATTTTATGGCGTGATCTGATATAATGAGAATTGAATAGTTGGTTTTTAAAATGTGGTGTTTAAAAAAATTTTTTAATAGTCATTTTTTTAAGTACTGCCAAGATGAATGCTGTATAAAAAAGAAACTGTGCTAGGTAATTAATGGTATAAAGGTTCTTTTTGGCCAAAAAATTAGGTTCTTACGAATTACAAAAAATTTTGGTTTGGAAGAGGTATTTAAAGGCTGAGAAATTCATTTTTAAGAATTAAAAATTAGATTATTTAGGTTTTATAAAATTGGAAAGTTTAACCTTTACATTCCACCGTTTATCAGCACTTTTTTGAATATTTTTGCAAAATAAAAGGCGAAAATAAATAATTTTTGTGTATTTCTAAAACTAAATTTACGAAAAAAGAGCATAAATTTCAGGCAGTCACTTGAAAATCTGGGTGACAAAAGTGCCAAATTCTCATAAAAATCCTAAAAATCCGTTTTTCTTGACTTAAAAGAACCTTTATATACCCCTAACTCCTTTAGAGAGTTGGTTTAAAATCCTGAAATTTTAAGGGTCTTATTTTTTAGTTGAAAAAAGCTTCAGTACCAAATTAGAAGTTTCCAGCCCAAGATTTAATTTTTGCAATTTTTTTTCTTATAGCGCAGAATCTTTAGTTCTTATAAGGTTTTAAAATACGCATATTTTCATAATCTATAACTTTCTTAATGCTATAAGTTAAAAAGATCCAGAATCAAAAAAATTTTTAATCAGTTTTTTTTATGTTTAACAAAATTTATTGATTTAATTTTTTAAAAACGAGTCTCGTGTACTCCACGATAAATAAACACATTAAGCTAGTAAAAAAAATTTTAGTGTATCATCCCTTGGAAAATGTTTGGAAATTCGAAAAAAATTCTAGATTTCCGAATTTCCGAAAATTTTCGATGGGATAATATTATTTAAAATTTTTTTAGGCTACTTTAATGTGTTTTTTTTATTGTGGACTAATTTTTTTAAAATTAAATCAATAAATTTTGGCCTAAGAGGGCCCTAAAGACCTTTAAAAAATGTTTTCTTAAAAGTGGTGAAATTTTAAGTTTTCTAGCTTATGAGCAGAATATTATCTGTTAATGGGCCGGAGAAATAAAATAAAATCTAAAAAACCCACAAAAAATGGGTGTTTCAGGCTTCCGGGAGCTTGCCATTGTTTCGGGGATTGGCATGGACTTGAAGTCTGATTTCAACGGAAATCAATGAGTTTTTTGCTACTTCATAAGATAAGTTTGGTTTTGGGTGCCAAATTACTGCTCTTATTCAGAAATAGCCTTTACTAAATATTTACAATACCAAATTCAAGTTAAAAGAATTTTTCAATAGAATAAAGAAAAAATTGAAATATAAATTTAAATTATATAATTAATTTATAAACTACAAAAAAGGGAAAAGAAATATATTATACGATGACTATTATTATTCTTTTTTATATATTATACAGTATAATAATAATTTATTATGTTATTTTAACCATGATCCATTTCCATGCACCGTTGCTTATATTTTTTCTTTCTTTGTTTAACTTCTTTTTTTATATTATTTCTTTGATTTTGATTTTGATGATGATACGTATTAATTTTATGAAATTTACCGGATGATATTAAATATTTTGCTCTAAATAAGTATTAAAAAATTATAAAATTTCTTTACTTTTTATTTTAATTTATCATAAAATAATTCAATGTGAATATTATGTAATCGTCTTATGTATATTTTTTTAATGTTAAATACGGGGGGTATTTTACGGGATTTGAGGATTTGTGGATTTGCAAATCCCACTTGGATTTGAAGGGATTTGATGGGATTTGATGGGATTTGATGGGATTTGAATGGGATTTGAATGGATTTGAATGGATTTGAATGGTTTTTAATTCATTTGAATGCATTTGGGATTTGCAAATCCACTCAAATCCAAGGAAAAACCTTAAAATTGTAATTACGCATTATATTATAGTAAGCGTCCAACGAAATATGTTTTTTACACTCCATAAATGAAGATTACATTCTTTGTATGTGTTTTATGTTTTTGATCATGAGTCCGGGCATTGCAAAGCCCCAAAGTTGTGTTGTCCGACCATAATGGTCAAAAAACTGACCATGCTAGGGCTTTTGTGCAATAATTAATCTGAGCATGAATATAAAATAACAGTTCAAAATACCATTGTTGATATTTTTTTGGTAGCTGATTACGAAAATTAGAGTTACAAAATCCTCAGGTTATGTGGAATGCCCATAATGGGCAGAAACTGCCCATTTTAGGGCCTTTTTGCGAAAATCTAAGTAAAATCTTTAAATAACCTTCTAATAACCTTTCTAAATACTGTCTTAAATACTTTTTGACTGCTGATTACGAAAATCAGGGTCCCGTAATCCTAAGGTTGAATTGTATGCCCATAATGGGCAAAAGCTGCCTATTTTAGAACTTTCATGATAAACTAATTATAAAAAAATTTGAATAAACGCTCAAAGTACGGTCTTACATGTTTTTTGGGTCGCTAATTTCGAAAATCGGGGTACTGAAATCCTATCGCTGTGTAATATGCTCATAATGGGCAAAAGTTCCCCCTTTTTAGGGCTTTTGCGCGATAGTCTAAGTGTAAACTTTGAATAATCGTTCAAAACGGTTCAAATTACCAACATATGTTTTTTGGGTTGCTTATGTGGGTGTCGAAGTCCTAAGTTTGTTATCTGCTCTTACTGGGATAAAACCTACCCATGTTAGGGCTAGGACTTATTCGCGACAATCTAAATACAAACCTTAAATGACTCTTAAAACTTACATTATATATGTGTTTTGGGTTGCTGATTACAAAAATCAGGATCTTAAAATTCTACAGTACTGTTATCTGCCTTAACCCCTTTACGTGCAGTCCCGAGTAAAGTTGGGGCAATAACATGGAATTATTATACTTAAGGTACGTAGGGGGGGTTAAGAGGGCAATAACCAATCCCTCGAGGGGTACATAGCAGTGGACTGTGCAAGAGTTCCGCGCCAGTTCAGTGGCAGTTTTATAAAAACTGTAATGCGCGAGTTCGTTAAAGTTTTAGACAGTTCCGCGGCAGTTCGGTCAGAGTTTTAAGCGACGCGCGGGCGCCGTTTTTAGGGTTTATAGGGTATGCGGTGCTAGTTTTGGACTTGGATTATTATTATTATTATTATTATTATTATTATTATTATTATTATTATTATTTATTAAATAATTAATTTTATTTATTTAATTAATTTATTTATTTATTTTAACTAATTTTATTTGTCAAAAATAGGAGCAAACGTAGATTTCTCGATATACTTATAGAATTATAAGATTTTTATTTTGCAAAAACATTTTTAATTAATTATTAACATTTAATTATTAACATTATTAACATTTTTAATTAATTATTAACAATTATTCTACAACCCACGTCATAAACTAATTTGTAAATTAATTTAAAAAAAAAATTAAAAAATAGGTTCTTTCTTTTTAAAACAGGTTTTAAGATTTTTATTTTATTTAGGGTACTTTTTTGATCCAATTAATAAGTATTTATTTATTTATTTATTTAATGGAAGTTAGTGCAGGCATTACCGATGCACGATTACAATATTATACAATTTTAAATAAAAATGTGAAGCAGTAAAATTTGAAAATTTATAATAATAATAAATGTTTAAGTATTATCAAATTAAATATTATAACTTAATACATCTGAGAGCTAAATTATTAGATTTTTTTAACCATTATGTTTTGAAAATCAAATCCTTGGGATCAAAAATTTGAGCACACATGAAGCAAATTTTATAATCTAATTTTTTTAGGCCTGTAAAATATTAATTATTTATCGTTGTTTTAGTCTCTAATTGACCTGTATCTACTTAATAAAGTTCTGGTTTATTTAAACAACAGTAATATTTATAAATATAATTCTTTTAATTTTTTATCAATGATAAAGGATTCCGAGGTACTCGGAGTTTCTGCTGAAAAAATCTCCGAAAAAATTAACTAAATAATCAAGGGTCTATCATCAAAAAAAGACACTTCAGAAATAGTATTTAATAAAAAAAATCACACGTCAGGCCTTACACTAGCGTAGCCTAAGGAAATAGGCTATAATAAGAAACGACACGTCAAGCTTTACACTAGTGTAACCTAAGCAAGTTGGCTATAATAATTAGCGACTCGTCAAGCCTTACACTAGCGTAACCTAAGGAAGTAGGCTATAATAAAATAACGACACGTCAAGCCTTACAGTAGCGTAACCTAAGGAAGTAGGCTATAATAAAATAACGACACGTCAAGCTTTACAGTAGCGTAACCTAAGGAAGTAGGCTATAATAAAATAATGACACGTCAAGCCTTACAGTAGCGTAACCTAAGGAAGTAGGTTATAATAAAATAACGACACGTCAAGCCTTACAGTAGCGTAACCTAAGGAAGTAGGCTATAATAAGAAACGACACGTCAAGCCTTACAGTAGCGTAACCTAAGGAAGTAGGCTATAATAATATAACGACACGTCAAGCCTTAAAGTAGCGTAACCTAAGGAAGTAGGCTATAATAAGAAACGACACGTCAAGCCTTACAGTAACGTAACCTAAGGAAGTAGGTTATAATAAAATAATGACACGTCAAGCCTTACAGTAGCGTAACCTAAGGAAGTAGGTTATAATAAAATAACGACACGTCAAGCCTTACAGTAGCGTAACCTAAGGAAGTAGGCTATAATAAGAAACGACACGTCAAGCCTTACAGTAGCGTAACCTAAGGAAGTAGGTTATAATAAAATAACGACACGTCAAGCCTTACAGTAGCGTAACCTAAGGAAGTAGGCTATAATAAGAAACGACACGTCAAGCCTTACAGTAGCGTAACCTAAGGAAGTAGGCTATAATAATATAACGACACGTCAAGCCTTAAAGTAGCGTAACCTAAGGAAGTATAGTCTATATTAAAAAAACAACACGTCAAGCCTTACACTAGCGTAACCTAAGGAAGTAGGCTATAATAAAAAACGACACGTCAAGCCTTACAGTAGCGTGACCTAAGGAAGTAGGCTATAATAATATAACGACACGTCAAGCCTTACAGTAACGTAACCTAAGGAAGTAGGCTATAATAAGAAACGACACGTCAAGCCTTACAGTAGCGTAACCTAAGAAAGTAGGCTATAATAAAAAACAACACGTCAAGCCTTACAGTAACGTAACCTAAGGAAGTAGGCTATAATAAAAAACGACACGTCAAGCCTTACAGTAGCGTAACCTAAGGAAGTAGGTTATAATAAAATAACGACACGTCAAGCCTTACAGTAACGTAACCTAAGGAAGTAGGCTATAATAAGAAACGACACGTCAAGCCTTACAGTAGCGTAACCTAAGGAAGTAGGCTATAATAAAAAACACACGTCAAGCCTTACACCAACACAACGTAAATTTTGGAGACAAAACTTTTCAAATAATTAAGTATCAGGTCAGTTTTTTTCTCGGTTTTTTTCGAGTTTTTTTTATGACAAAAACGTTAATAATTAATAAAAAAATTTTCAAATCATTAATTATCAGATCCAATAAATCTATTAAAACCGAGTTTTCTAAAATTATTACTTTCATTGAAAAGTATTTGGTATTACGTCCAAAAATAATAAAAATTTAGTGGTTTTTTTTTTTTAATTTTTGAAAGCATTAGATTGAGACAAAAATTTCACACACACACGCAAGAGTTACACCAACATAACCTCATGCAATGGTATAGTCAGGGTGGCCACGGAACTGAAGTTTTAAAATTCCCTGACTTTCCAGACCATTTTTCTTAAATTTTCCAGTACTTTTTTAGTGTTTCAACCAAATTTTACAAACCAAATTCCCTGAATTTCCAGAGTTTCCTACAAACAAATTTTAGTAAATTTCAGACATTTTCTTTTTCAAAATTTAATATTAAATTTAAATACCCAACTATATCTGCACTCTAGTTATTAAATTTACTATATTTTCTGTATTATATATTTTTATTATTAAATTGATTTAAAAAGGAAGGGAGAAAAGTATTTTTGAAAATAAATAAAAATGATCATTTTTTAATATTATACGTCTAAACATCATTTTCTATCTGCTGGCTAGTATTTAAAAAAATTTTAAAGCATGTTAAAAAATTAGAAAACTGAAAAGTAAAAATTCCCATGTTATTTAAATGGGAAACTTTAAGTGCTCGGTGGTACGAGTAAAATCCTTGAAGATGGGGGGTTTTATGACCAAAATATCCAAATGTGGGGAGAGCAAAAAAATCTCGAAAACAAAAAATTAAAACACGCTCTACTGAACACGAATACGACATTTGTTTTTACCTAAATTGTTCTTATTCCCTACAATAGAAGATGAATGCGTAGCAATTACCTAAAGATATTTAATGTGGGCAACTGGTGCATTTTAAGTAAAAACAAACATCATATTCGTGTTTAGTGACCCAAAAAATATAAGTAACCGATAATAATTCAAATAAACCCGAAATTACAACTAGAGCTGAAAGATTGATTTATTTTTTTATTTCATCAGACTTACACTTCACTCAAAGGTTATTTTTTATCAGAGAAAATTATATTTAAGGTGGCTCCCGGTTTTAGGTCCGTAGATTTTAGGGTGTGATCAGAGGGGGGTATAACTAATTAATTAAATTATATTAATTATTTTATGGATATGCGAATATTTAGAAGTTATTATTAATAATAATGCATTTTCTTATATAATGAGTGTGGTATAAACAAAATTTTTTATTTACAAAACATTTTATTGAAAGGAGCCCACGACTAAAATTATGTGTTTATAATTTGATCGGCAACTATTGTATTTTTTTCTTGGAAAAGTTTCTACTTTTGTTAAATAACACGTGTGTACAATTTTATCTAAAAAGATTCGTTATTGAATGAGTACGAAGTAAAACAATATCAACTCCCATAAGAACGCGTGTTTAACCTTAAAAATTTTGAGTTGCTTATTTCTTTCTTAATTAACCAGGAACCTGGGTATTGTTTGGGATCAATGGATTTGTTTTTTAATTATCTTCATCTCCATTAAATTTTAGTGTCGGTTTTTTATTATAGTCTTTTTCTTTAGGTTATGTTAGTGTAAGGCTTGACGTGTCGTTATTTTATTATAGCCTACTTCCTTAGGTTACGCTATTGTAAGGCTTGACGTGTCGTTATTTTATTATAACCTACTTCCTTAGGTTACGCTACTGTAAGGCTTGACGTGTCATTATTTTATTATAGCCTACTTTCTTAGGTTACGCTACTGTAAGGCTTGTCGTTTCGTTTTTTATTATAACCTACTTCCTTAGGTTACGCTACTGTAAGGCTTGACGTGTCATTATTTTATTATAGCCTACTTCCTTAGGTTACGCTACTGTAAGGCTTGACGTGTCGTTATTTTATTATAGCCTACTTCCTTAGGTTACGTTACTGTAAGGCTTGACGTGTTGTTTTTTATTATAGCCTACTTTCTTAGGTTACGCTACTGTAAGGCTTGACGTGTCGTTATTTTATTATAACTTACTTCCTTAGGTTACGCTACTGTAAGGCTTGACGTTTCATTATTTTATTATAGCCTACTTCCTTAGGTTACGCTAGTGTAAGGCTTGACGAGTCGCTAATTATTATAGCCAACTTGCTTAGGTTACACTAGTGTAAAGCTTGACGTGTCGTTTCTTATTATAGCCTATTTCCTTAGGCTACGCTAGTGTAAGGCCTGACGTGTGATTTTTTTTATTAAATACTATTTCTAAAGTGTCTTTTTTTGATGATAGACCCTTGATTATTTAGTTAATTTTTTCGGAGATTTTTTCAGCAGAAACACCGAGTACCTCGGAATCCTTTATCATTGATAAAAAATTAAAAGAATTATATTTATAAATATTACTGTTGTTTAAATAAACCAGAACTTTATTAAGTAGATACAGGTCAATTAGAGACTAAAACAACGATAAATAATTAATATTTTACAGGCCTAAAAAAATTAGATTATAAAATTTGCTTCATGTGTGCTCAAATTTTTGATCCCAAGGATTTGATTTTCAAAACATAATGGTTAAAAAAATCTAATAATTTAGCTCTCAGATGTATTAAGTTATAATATTTAATTTGATTATACTTAAGCATTTATTATTATTATAAATTTTCAAATTTTACTGCTTCACATTTTTATTTAAAATTGTATAATATTGTAATCGTGCATCGGTAATGCCTGCACTGACTTCCATTAAATAAATAAATAAATAAATACTTATTAATTGGATCAAAAAAGTACTCTAAATAAAATAAGAAACTTAAAACCTGTTTTAAAAAGAAAGAACCTATTTTTTAATTTTTTTTTTTAAATTAATTTACAAATTAGTTTATGACGTGGGTTGTAGAATAATTGTTAATTAATTAAAAATGTTTTTGCAAAATAAAAATCTTATAATTCTATAAGTATATCGAGAAATCTACGTTTGCTCCTATTTTTGACAAATAAAATTAGTTAAAATAAATAAATATCTGTAAGAAAAAATACTATATATGTGAGACCCAGATCGTTACTGAGAACGAGGCGATGCGAGGTTTGGGTAAGATTGATCGAGCGCGAGAGCAAGAGAATTTACTGCTTGTAATCATACGCCTTTTTAAATTAAATTATTTGATAAGAACATTGAGTACAAGTGTAAGAACTTTTACATAAACGCCTATAAAACGGATTTTAAATCAGATTTGAAAGTATTTTTAGAAGTATGAAAGAATTTTAATGTTTTTTATAGTTTTTTATGGATTTGAGTGGATTTGAATGGATTTGAATGGATTTGAATGGATTTGAATGGATTTGATGGATTTGCAAATCCATCAAATCCATCAAATCCCGTAAAATACCCTCGGTTAAATAATACATTATTATTATAAAAGTAGTAAGTCATCCTCAATAATAATAATAATAATAAAAAGTTCAATGTCGCTTTGAATATTTTTTTTATGATTTAAAAATAAAGATTTTTTTTGTACGTTTTGATTCGTTTTGCGATAATAAAAAATTTTTAATAATTCGATTTTCTTCGTCTTTTTTTACAGTAGCTGTGGCATTTTTTCTTGCTTTATTTTATTTATATATTTTTTTGAAGATTTTTCATGCATTTACGGTATTTTCAAAAATTTTATTCATAAAAGATTGATTTCTTGTATTGGTTTTTGTAAAATATTACTGCTAGGTCTATTAGGCAGTTCTATTTACAACGAAATAATCAAATTAAATATAAGGAAAGATAGTGCATAAATGTGGTAGGTCAGGGCAGGGGCAAAGATTATTTTTGAATATTTTTAATATAAGCAAATCAGAATCAGTCAAGGGGCTAGCTTTCTTAAATGCATCCACAAACTTGAAAAAAATTGATCCTCTTTAGATTCTATGTACTTTTGCTCACTTAAAAGAATTTTGTAAGTTTCATCGATTTTTCTATGACCAGTTTTAATTAATTAACGCTAAATCGCCCGAAATAAGCGAAATATTTGCAAAAAATACAAATTTTAAAAAAATATTGCTGATCAATCGAAAAAAAGCAAAAAAAACCAAAATTGGCCAAAAATGGGATTTAGCAAATTATACCATTTTTCTAAAACAGTACCTAAAGATTGTGATTGTAAGTGCATAATATAAAACCCCTCAATTATACTAAAGTCAAGCAATGCAAAAACAGTTATAAAAATTGATTTTTGAAACTTATTACTAATCATTAAACGTACAGCATATTTAATTTTCTTCCGACGAAAAAAAAGAGGAAAAAACTTAAAAGATACAAATAAATGAATTTTACCTTGATATAATTTTAGTATCAGAGAAAAAAAAATCGTACACGGATATAATAAACGAGTAGGTGCAGACGATGCGTGAATTTTTTTATACCCACGAGCGGTTATTTTATTTACAAAGTACAAAAAAAGTATTAAAAATTAATACTGCAGATGCATAAAACAAGATGACATGTAGAAGACTTCTCAATTTTCATATCAACTTTGCTTTTTTAAAAGAAGCCTTTGAAATTTAATTTTACACTTTTTTTTTATTCTCATTTATATAAATATTCGTGTGCGGAATTTCAAAATAATTTCATTGGTCAACTGAGTTATTCTCAAGTCATTTTTTGGATTACGAGGGTTTCTAAATTTATTGAAAGCTTAAAGGTTTAATAATTTGGATTTTTTATGGCCAATAAATTTTGAAAAATGATCTGTTTAACAAATATTGTATCCGTTTGAAGAAAAAAAAAATTAAAAAGCAAGCAGTTACAAAATATATTTTTCCCATTTCGCTGTTAAAAAATGTCAACTGAGCAAATAACGATCAATAAAAATCATGTGAAAGCTTATGATACATCTAAAGAAAAATCGAAACTCTTTCAAGTATACCGCTAAAATAATAAAACATAAAAAAATATTTCATATTTACTAATAAAAGTATTTGCATAATATTTCTTTAAATATTCATCAAGATTAACTTAAATTGTCAATCCACTGTATTATTAGTTACAAGACCCAATTTAATAATTGCAAATAAAGATTTTTTAAAATAAAAAACTAAAAATATGTTGAAATTTCAACAAAAAAAAAATTTAATGTTTTTAAAAATCTGTGGTAGTTTATTAAATACAGAAGTTTAGCATAGTATTATTAATTTTTTTTAAGATTACGCAATTTAATAAAAGAGCTCTTCAGTAGCAACTACTGTATTAATTTTTAGATCAAACTAATTAGTACTATTTGACAACACATTTGTGCTAATTTTTTTACATATTTTTTTTTGCAACAATTAATTAACCATGTAAACATTACAAACTTACATTTTTAGCAAATAACTAATAGAAATTTTTTTACTTAATTGCTTAATAAATAAAAAAATTGCTACTTTGCAATTTTTTTAACTTTTTATTGCAAAATTTATATAAAATATCATTTTTTTTATATGAGTAATTCTTAGTGAAAATGACCTAGAGGCAAAGTTATCTGGGATTTTGAAAAAACCCAATACACTGGAAGGCATATATCCAGGGGGGGGGGGGGTGGGATATTCCCCCAAAATGAAAATTTTCAGTAAAATTAGCAATATTTTTTGTCAATATCTCAAAAATTTAAATTCTCAAATATCTCTTTGTTTGAAAAAAGGTACTTTGATATAATTTCCCTCGGATTCCGAAATTCGAGCAAGAATATTTTTTTGGTATCAGAAAAAACTGTTCTCAGAAATTCTGACCAGAATCTGCCCAGGTACTATAGAGGTGTAACATTTTTCCAAACACAAAAATAATAATATTATATTAATTTAGCATAAATGCAAAAAAACTAAATATAAAATAAAAATTATTTTTATTTACTTAATCAAGATCATTCTTAACACATTTTTTTTCTTCAAAAAGTTACAAAATAAAATTAATATTATTAAAAGCTTTTTTTTAAATACTTGTTGATAAACGGGTTGTAGACATAATTTATTATTTTTAATTTAAAAAGGTGTGTTTACTTTGTTACATAACTTTATTAATTTTGAATTATGAAAATCAATGACTTATAGGTTTTTTTTCTTCTTTTGGTTCATAAATCTTTAGTTTGCATACCACTTTTGTGTAATTTTTTTTTTTTTTTTTATAATTTGATTTAAATTCATTTTTACCTTTTTTACATTCTTGGCGTGTAAGGATTAATTGTTTATTCAATCTTGAATGAAAATGAAAATTAGATGCAGGAATTCAGATTGGTGAATTTATAGTTATATATAAAAAAAGGAGATTTTTCATGATTCTGATTTGTTTGTGGGTTAAATTTGGTAAAATATTTAAATTTTAATCTGATTGATTAAATCAATTTACTTGATTAAACTAAATTGGCTAAAAATGAATTTCAGCAGTTTTTTAACACGATAGTTCAAGCTATAGTTAATTCAATAAAACACCTAAAACTTTCTTTTTTCGAGTTAAAAAAAATTTACTTTGCACCCATGTTAAGAAACCTAACTTAAATCTATCTAGGCATGTAAAGTTCGTGTCTAAATAAACTTTTTACAGAATTTTCTATACACTCGTTCTCCGCCTAGACAGGCAAACCACAGAAAAACTTTAGACGTGATCACATATCACTCGTGACTGTTTTCTGGAGACATTCTTGCTTGAATTCATGTCAAAAATTTTGCGCCCTTCAGCTTACTCAAAAACTACAATAAAAAACGTGAAAAATTTATTTCTTAAAATTCAATCTTTTACCCATATAAAATACCATACATTGTATTTGCAAAAAAAAAAAAAGAAAGAAATATTAAAGTTTATAAAGTGTAAAATAAATTAACAATAATAAGACATAAGTATTTTCATGACTATGTACAAACATACTTTTTCTTCTCTTATCTTCCTTTTAATTTACATATGTATAAAAAGGATTAATATACGTATTATTTACGTTTTAAAATTTCACAATTATGTATTTAATTCTCTTTTTTTTTATATTAGAACCTTTGTATACAGTGGAAGAAAAATATTATAGGCTGAAATGAAGGTCATAATATGTAAGAATTGGAGCATAAAGAAATTTTTTTTGTGTATTCTATTTGGTTAATTTATTTTTTTTAAATAAAAATACGCTTTAATTTTTTATAACCTAAATACTTTTTAAATTACATAATGTATATTTTGATATGGGTATCAATTTTTTTAAAAATTTATCGCTTTAACGTGATACCTGCGTGCATAGCAGAATTCATTGTTAAGCTATTTATAAGTACTATGGACTGCTAAAGTCAGCAGACAGACACTTTTTAAAGTTTTTTATTTTCCTTTTGCAAATAGTGTGTGAAATTATTGTTTTCTTGTAACATTAAAGAAAAAATTTTAGGAAGTTATGCAGTATGCTTGTTATTTTGAAAGTCAAACATAAGACCTTGATAATGTATATTGAGAAGTTGATGGTTAAATGTAAAAAATTTTATATTAATTTACTGATTTTGTAAACTGACGATGAGGAAGAAATTTTACTGGCTTTAATCTCTTTTCATGATAAAAGATTCATGAAATGTTGGAGTATGTCCTAGTTATATCACGGAAGGGGGCATTTTAGCCATGATGAGTCAAGGTCTACTAAGGGTTTCTTGGGTCACTGACTCCGATAATCAAAATTTTACTCGTGTAAAACATAATTGCAAAAAGCACCCCCCAATTTAAGGATGATTTTTTTAAATTCACAGTTTTCATGAAATTGAAAGTTTGTGACCCCCCAAAAACGCATGTGAGGCAAAATTATGTTATAATTTGTATAAATATAAAAAAATCACCCCTAATAAGGTTTATTTTCCAATTTAAGGGGATTTGACTAATTTTTCATGAACGAAAATTTTCAATTTGTAATAAGCAGTTTCAAAAACCAATTTCATGGGCTAAATCTCATTACAGTTTTGAAATATTGCAAGAGTACCTTTAACGGGGCAGTACTTTTTGAGTACTGTTTCTTAATTTTAGGGTGCAATAGAAATTCCGCAGGAGTGATACCTCGAGTTTCTGAATAAACAACCCCAAAAATCCGTAGTAGAACTTGGCCTAAGTTGACTCTAAGGGTCGCGGGAATTGGCCAAAACAATTTTTTTTTTTTTTTTGACGACTATTTTTCTGATTTGATCTCGAAACCTAAAACTGGCTGAAAGTACTTATTTTTAGTTGTACTTTCGGGAAAAAATAGTTAGGGTCAATTTTTGCGACCCTTTGAACTTGGGCCCAGTTGAGATCGGACGCCTCATTTAGCAATCTCCAAAAACCCCCAGATTTCAAGTTTTGACTAAAAAATAATAAATATTTTTCAAATAATAATTTTTCTAATCAAAATTGCCTTTTTTTGTCCGCGAAACAGGACTAAATTTTTTTTTGTTTTTGGCATTACACCCTTAATATATATTTTTAAAGGGTGCTAGATTACAATTTACCTTAAAACTGAAATAATGATTAAAAAGCGTATAAAATGATTCTCAATTTCAAAATTAGATATATTAGTCACATTTTGGCCCCTGCGCTAATGGAATAATTAAACCAGTTTTACTTTTTAAACGATCAATAATCGAGATTCATAAACACATTATTACTATTAACGTTTTTGAGTAAAGAATTAAATTATATCAAATGATAATTAATTTTTTTTAAGAATAATAAAAAAAAGGAAAAAATTATAGTTATATACTTAACCAATATGAAAAATACCAATTACGTAAATCATGATAAAATATTTTTTTTATATTGAATTTAAAAAAGTATACCTAATCAAATACTATACATAAGTATTTTAATCTGGGCCTTTCAATTTGTACAAACAAATGACTAAGCAAATTGCGTATACATTTTTTTGGGACCATTTTTAATTTACTCATTTCGTTTCGCATTTACATAATAAGGATAATATAAATAATATATAATAATAATAATAATAATAAACTGTACAGCTTATACAGTTTAATTGATTATTCAATATATTATGTCAAAGGATTTGATCACAACTTCTATTGGATTATATTTATACATAGATATATTTAAACAAATAGATAAGGTCAATAATAGATTTCATAAAAAAGCTAGTATCGAAGGAGTTTATTTTTGCCCTTTGCTAATTATTTTCTATTTAATAATGGTAGGTGAAAGTTTTCAGATTAATGTATTATACTTTGACTTTGTAAAAGCAATTAATATGGTAAATCATTCCCTTTTATTAAAGGAACTATTTAGACTATAGGGATCCGTGGTCAAGTCTAGGGATGGATCAGATACTGACTTACAGTATGGTTAAACAAAAGTATCTAAAACCTTATTCCTATAATTACCAGATCTGCTTAATTTAAATTTTTCAAATCTCTATAATTTTATTTGATAAAAATTATACCTTTTTTTTTATCACTAATATTTAATATAGTCCTAATGATTTATATGTTTTAAATACTTACTGAACCAAGTTTGGGTAAATTAATATCTCACGATAAAATTTTATATAATTTTTTATAATATTTTAATTATTATATAATTTTATAGATTTATTAGTATGATTAAATTTTAAATCAAACTTTTTAAGAAAAGTTATGTACATAGAAACTCTGTTAATAATTATGTAAAAGGAGTTAACGCCTGTTGAATAAATAAATTCCATGACTTGATAGTCGATTTATCAAAAAATTTAATGAAATTTGAAGTGCTGCATTATTAAAGTAACTTAAATTTTAGTCCTTATCGAATAAAACTCTAATAAAATCCTTTCTACATCAGATTGAAAGTCGATATTAAATCTGGTCATTATCATTGATTCACGATTAATCATCAAAAATTCCCAACTACTTAAAGATGACCAAAGTTAATATCGAGTTTTAATCTGATTTAGAAAGGTCTTAACTCTAATAAATTAAAATTACTTGAAGTATAAATTTTTTATTAAGATTCTATTCTCAATAAAAATAAAAATTTAAATTCGAAATATTTGTCTCGTGAGTATATTTGTCTTAACACATTATAATAATACTACAATCTGTATTATATGCAAACAAACAAAATTTCATCCTTGCTTTTATTTTAAATTACAATAATAAAAAAAACAATTAATTAAAAGGACAATTTTTAAATATTTAATATAAAACTTTTATTGACCTTTATAAAACATTGAAATAATCACTTAATGAATACGTAATTTTTTAATTTTCATAATAAAGTCCATGAGTTCGGACCTCGGTTAAATATATTTTTTTTGTGCCATGAAATATTTTTTTTCTTTATCTTGCTGTTCAAAATAATTTGCTGATTTCACGAGGCTAATAAGTTTTTCTCGTTCTGAAATTTATAAATTGCAAAATTAAACTATTATTTAGATTTTCTTTTTTTATGTAGTATTTTAAAATCATTTTACTTTGAACAATTATATAATTTTTCTACCTTTTTTAACCATTTTTAGGCTATTTAACATTTTTCGAGCAGCGTTTGTCCAAAAATATTTCCGAGTAGAAATTGATTTTTGAAAAGTTTTAAAACTAGCCAACCATTATATTCCTGTCTAAGCGCGAAAAAGGAAGAAAGGGTAGAGAGAGAGAGCAGGGACAAGGGGATCTGGAACCATATAAAGAAAGCTTTTTTTTGGGTGGCTGAATCCGAATCTGGGCTCCTAAGTCCCTGGAAATGAATGTAACGCCCTTGGAACAGCAATAACTACCCCATTCTTAGGGTTTTTTGCAATATTTTAAAAAGTGAAACTAAAATTATCAAATTATTGCCATTTTTTCAAAATTATTGGGGTTCATGATAATAGATCGAAATTGGGATATTAGGGCTAATTACAGGGAGTACAGCCTACCCTTAAATATGAAAAATTATAAAAAACATCATGAAAAATTAATTTTTTTAAGTTTTACTCCCCAGGGGGTAAAAATAGGTGAAAAATATAAGTTTTTAAAAAAAGTAAAAGCGATATTAATTTTTTTTGTGTTTTAAGCTTTTCATTTAGCAACTGAAAAAATATCAATAGCGGTACGAAAATTGGCTCCAACCCTCAAAACTCTTGGATTAGGAATTTCAAAATTATGAAAAAAATATCATACAATTTTCTTTTTACAATTTTTCAAACTTTTGAAAAATCACTACAAATAATTATTAAACCTATTTTATCCTATAGTTTTGTTATGGATTATTATATTTTAAACGCATGTGAATTTTGTTAGCAAATTTTTAAATTAAAATCAAGTCATAAATAAAAGAGTTAAATGACTGGCAGATTTTCGCCAACCTATTTAAATAAAAACTAGTATTAATAACAAAAAAAAATCATTTTAAACATTGCAATACTGCTCACCTTAAGAATTTCTCATGTAACTTAATTTTGATTAAATTTTAACGCAAATTTCAAAAATTCTTGAATACTCAAGTAAAATGCTAATTTCAAACAGATCAATAACACATAGTTAATCCACGCAATAATAAATAATGCATTAACAATCATAAATAATAAAAAAAATAAAAACATACCAAGATATTATTTATATAATTATAAAAAAATTTATTTAATATTATTAATAGTTTTTTTTTTATTTTACAATATACTGTTTAAATTACACCTTTTAATACTTTATTTCTTATGTAAAACTCAATGTGGTATTATAAAATTTATGTTTCGTAATATTATAAATAATAATTTTTACCCTTATTAAATATAATTAAATAAAAAAAAATTTTTTTTATAAGAAATATAATTGTTGAGTATTTTATTAATAAATTTATTTTTCTTTCTTTTATTGCAGATAAGAGTACCATTAAATGTCAATTTCAATGTACGTCAAAGAGATGTTGTTGTATCAATAACTAAAAAACATTTAAAATGTGGTATTAAAGGACAAACACCAATTATTGATGGAGATTTTCCTCATGAAGCTAAAGTTGATGAATCATTTTGGGTTATTGAAGATGGAAAAAATTTGTTGATTACTTTGGAAAAGGTAACATTTTTTTTTATTGCATAGAATTCAGTAAAAATAGTTTAACCGATTACCGCCGGCGCGGCCAAAACGTGCCACTTGAGTTTTTTCAGGTTAAATTTTTATAAAAAATAAAAATAAAAAATGGTTTCTGGTCCAAAATCTTATTGGCTATTAAGTTTTATGTTCATTTTTCGTGTACAGCCCTTCAAAAAAGGTGTACAAAGGGTAGAAACATCAAAAACATGCCTTTTTTACCCTATTTTGCGGCCAAAACGTGCCACTTTATTATAATTCTGAAACTTCTTAGTATTATTAGCTCTAAATTTATATCTGGGGGTTTTCGAGGCTGCTGATTTCAAATTTTAACTCAAAAGAATTATAAAATTTCATCTAGGGTTAGAAAATTAGGGTGAAAAGGGGTGAAAAAACAATATTTTTAAAAATTCTTTATTCTTTTTTTATAAAATTCTTTATTCTTACTGTAAAACAAACATCGGGGTTTTGGAGGTTGCTGATCTCAAATATCACCATAAAAAAATCATAAAACTTTACTTGAAACTTTTATTTGAAATAAGCAACGTAAGAAACCCCCTGATAGAGTTTTTCAATTAAAAATAAAGCCTTTTATTAAAATTGATTTTTCACCCCTTTTTACTCTAATTTTCCGCCCCTAGATGAAATTTTATGACTCTTTTGAGTTCATATTTGAAATCAGCAACTTCAAAAACCCCCAGATATAAATTTAGAGCTAATAATACACAGAAGTTTCAGAATTATAATAAAGTGGCACGTTTTGGCCGCGCCGGCGGTAATCGGTTAATTAGGTAATAGATCTATCAGATTTGGGGTTTACTTGGCAACAGAAGCTATTTAACTTTTCTATTACCCATTTTTGGACTTTCTCCATTTGGCAATATATTTCGGATTGCTTCTCAAATGCGATAGTAGCCTACCTTTTTACTGCGCTGAAGTGAAATATTATATCATCAGATTCAGTTAACCACACAAACTTGAAAAAATTGTTTTGTAACATATAAAATATTTTTAGGGACGTGAAAAAAACCTGAAAAAGATTGTCAGACATAAAGGGGGCTGAAAATATAATGCTTTTTTTGAGGGGGGTCAAAGGACTTAAAATAATTAGAAATTAGGGACTTATAATTCCAATTTAGATGCTTCAAATAAAACTAGAATAATTTAGGTTTATAGAGTCTCACAATTATAGTAATTCAGTTAATGGACTTAGAATTATGTAGAATATAAGTTGTAAATAACTGATATAGGTGATTTTTTACCAAAAATTGGACCTCGTGTAAGTGTGTGCATTGTATTATAATATGAGATGTCAATTCATAATTGTTTTTATAATTTGGCACAATGTTTAGCTTCTAAATTAATTTTCTCGGTGTAAATGCCTTCGTAAACAAAAGCTTGAAAATAATTTGTAGAACTTTTTCTCACATTAAAAAAGTGTTCGTGCCAATCTTTAACACTTGTAATATTTTTAATCGCATAACCTTGATTGAAGCAAAAAACCGCAAAATTAAAGTTATATGGCTAATTTTTGTATATAAAATAAGTAGTACCCAGTATTTTATGTTTGTCACTGTTGTTACTTACATTCTTAATTTTATATCTTAGTATTTATACAAATGACTATTATATATTTTATGCGACCTAGAAAATGATGATTTAAGGAATTTTTAACGTTATTCGTGAATAATTATTTTTATTTTTTAAGTGCTAAGTACAGAAACGTTTTTTTCTTCTATTTGCGGTTTATTTATTCTTATTTTGGTATTATTTAAAATTTTATACAAAAAAATTTATACCTACGTCAATTGAGTACAGTTAAGAATAATTGGATATTTTTTTTAATCGTTGTCTTTTTAAATATATTATTAGTAAACTCATTGACTAGGAAACATTGACATTAATACCTATTTTGTAAAATTCATTGTCACGAGCATTGTCGTTTTTAAAATTATACAATTTTATTTGACAATAAAAAAAATAATTTAATTTATTTTAGGCTGGATTTGGTGGGATTTTGTTACCAAAGTCTCCTTGAAAGCTTAACACTGAATCCAAATGGTGGGAATAGATTAAGGAACGGGGGAACTCCTTGATTACCTTTCAATTTTAAAAATGCACAAATTTTTGCATTTTTTAACAAAACTGAATCTTGCGTAGAAAAGACTATTATTAATTTTTGAAGCTTTTTAGTAAAAATTTTGCCCCTATTGACTTCCATTAAAAGCTTCATCTACAATAAGCAATTGCGGTACACTCCTTTTCTTTGATTTTCTTCTAAATCAGTCAGATTCAAAAATATGATTTACATTATAGTGGAATCCGGTTGCCACGAGCGAATTTTTTTTCAGTGTAAGAGCACATTCTCTACAACAGGACAATAGATGCCTGTGATTGAACGCTATATTTTGCAGTGAATTTATGGATATTAGGTTCCATCTACAAAAGCCATTAAAGGGGGTCGCAATCGCAAGCGCAGCCGCAACGCAATGGAGCCTGAGGCCCCATCTATAGTTAGGCTAGTTCCACAAACCACCGTAAGCGCAAAAACGGAGCCGCAACGCAATGCGCACAGCACAATACGCATGTGCACAAACGAAAATCGAGCTGTGCGCATTGCGTTGCGGTTCCGTTTCTGCGCTTACGGAGGTTTGTGGAACTAGCCTTACCGTAAAACCGAGGCGCACCGCAAACGCAAGCGTAACGCAATGTGCAGAAGAAGATTTTGTGTATTTCGAGTTGCGCAGGAGATAAAATTGGTTTCTGCGCATTGCGTTGCGCTCACGCTTGCGGTTGCGACCCCGTTTTGCGGCTTTTATAGATGCACTGTAAAAAGTAACTTTTTTAGATTTGCAAAAAAAAATAGAATTTTTCCAAAAAATTAGTGAATTTTCAAAAAATTTTGTAAATATTCGATAAGAACCGTAAATTTACAACTATTTTTCGGAAATTCACAACTATTTTTTTAAATTTTCGAAAAAAAATTGTAAATTATCAATTTTTCTTACGAATTCACAAAAAAAATATCGAGAATACTCGAATTTTTTATTAATATACTAAATTTTGTAAATATACGATTTTTTCCGAATATTTACAAATTTTTTCGAAAATTTACTAATTTTTCAAAAATGTCCTAATTTTTTTGTTAATATAAGAAAGTTACTTTTTACAGTGTGGGGCCTTAGGCTGATTCTACAAACGCCGTAAATGGGAGTTGCAAGCGCAGCCGCATCCGCAACGCAATGCGCACAAACCAAAATCATGTTGTACGCATGCGTATTGTATTTAGCCTAACTAGATTTCAGGGGCACGAAAGTTAAAACAATTGAACTTTAGTAACTACACCAGAAATCTAATCAAATATTACTCTAGGATATCGACCCCTTGAGGGTTTTGCCAGAATACCAAATCTGCACTCATTATCTGAATTTAAAAAAAATAAGATAGGGTAGAATAAGGAAGTTCTATGTAGCTCACCAACTACCGTTACAAAAAATATTGCATACTAATGAAAAAATAATCAAATTTTTACCTGCTTGAAATTAGAAACAATTATTTATATTATAATTAAATTTGATGAGTATATTATAATTAATTCTGAAAGATCCTATAATTACATTAATACTCTTTATTATATAAAACCTTATTCGTTTTGCACGTGTAATGAATATATTATTATTATATATTATAAAAAATAAAATATTTTTTTGCAGTCTTGATAATTGTCATAAGAAAAATATTTGTTTCGGTTAATATTAAAAAAAAAAAAGTTACTTATAAAGTCATAATTATAAATGTATAATAAATGAATGAATTGAATGAATAAATATTACTTATATGTACTGTAGAACAATAACGTTTTTTTTTTAATTAAATATAAATATTGTAAATTTATTACAAAAAAAAAAGAAGTTCTTTTTATATAAATATATAAATAAATTAAATAACTGTACAAATACGCATAATATATGTTTGTCATCAATAAATATATTATAAAGGTCATATAATTAAATTTATAGATTGGTGGATTAATACACGTGTTTAATCAGAAAAATTAATGAAAATATTGTTATTTATATATTCCTTATGTTGGTATGTAAAAAAACTTAATCCAACCTAAGGGATTCTAAGCTTCAAAAATTTTTTAGCACTTGGGTGAAAAATTTGTTATTACACAGGAATGGGATTAACGAATATGGATTCCAAATATGGTCAATATGCAAAACCCAAAAAAACTGGAAAATTGACCCAAAAAAGTTACGGTGGTTAACTTAAATTTGAAAATAGCACCCGCGTCACATCGAATTTAAATTGTTTAAATTTTTAAATTGTCTCGTTTTTGCATATTGGCTATATGAAATCCATAATTTAAACCCCATTCTTGTGGGGAAACAAAATTTTCACCGAAGTTGCCAAACAGTTTTAAACAAGTTTTTTTTTTAAACCAATTAAGGAATATGTTTGGAGGAGTTTATTTAAGAATATCCAAAATTTTTATCAGTGCGACAAACTAGGTAACCAACCTAAGGCCTTGGGTCACCATTAACATAACACTCAGTGAGCATGGTCATATTAATTGTTAACTCAACCACCGAACATATTTTGTTGATGAGTTTAAATTTTAAATAACTTTCAACCATATTCCCAATTCCCGAAACCAGATTTTTTTGAGTTTAACTATTTAGTTTCATTGGGTTTTTTAATTGTACTGAACTGCCCTTGTAAATTGGACTGTCCAAGAAAGTTAATTGATAGAAAATTTACTGGTTTTACCACTGTGTACTATATAAATTATATCCAAGTATATACTTAGTACTCAGTAATTCTCCCTTAATACATATTTGTAGTAAAGTACTCGTTCAAAAAAATTTATAAGTAGTTTGTGTTTTCACACAATCAACGATCATGGAACATGTTCACTATTAACAGTTTTAACGTATGCTCCATAATTATTATAAGTCCTAGAACCGAAATTACAACAAATCCCGAAATATAAATTATCCTAAGTCCATAAATCTAAAGTATTCTAAGTTCTTGTTGTTACCAGGGTCTGATTAGGCCCTGACTCCCACTTCAAATAATTCTAAGTCCATTTCACCCCCCCCCCCCCTAAAAACTTTCTTTTTCACACCCCCCCTGCTAACACGGACTTTTTCAAATACCATGTTCCATGTTAATTGTTCAAAAACAGTTCAAAAACGAGTAGAAACTATATCTGAATTATTATAAGTCCCTGAATCAAAATTATTCTCAGTTCATTTGACTCCTTTTCTGAAAGCACTTTATTGTTTTCTTTTGGAAACATTATACGAAATATACTTTTCCTTATGATCTTATGAGCATGTTTCACAGATAATTCACAGGGATGAAAATAGAATTTTTAATACTAAAATAAATTTTACGGATTAAAAAATAAGGTCTGTAGTTATCTTGTCTAATATCTAGGCTATTGAATCTTAAGTATGGCTTACTTAATACTTGTGGTACCGTTTTTACGTATTGTCAGAAAAAATTTTGTTGTCTCAAGAAGTAAGGGTTTGCGTAGCAAGCCATGACCTCTGATTTAAAATATACTCATGTAATACTCGCTATTTATAAAGAAATAAACTTTTGCTAATTTGTATGTTTAAAGTAAAGCATTTACGAATCAATTTACGAGGTTAATTATCCAAAGTAATTTTTAATCACTATAAATATAAAAAAATGAGTCATAAAATTTATTCTGCAAATTATGAATTAACAAAAAAGACTACAAAATTTAAAATCTACTACAATTAATAATTTCTTATTAGTTATTCCAAATTTGGTATTTAAAAATATTATTTTTAGCTCTTTTGAATATGAAAAACCACTATTTTGAGACTATGCCAAATCACCCCTATTCCCAATCTGCATAATCTCACATTAACATTTATATATAGCTATATATTTCTAATAATAAGCAATAATTTATTAATATGAGACTTGTAAAAAGAAATTTAATCAAGATTAATAGCGCATAATAAATTATAATTATAAAATAAACCTAGTATATAATTATAGAAATTTATAATTTAAAAAGTGGTACTTGTATTATTACATCTATCTTATAATAAGTAATAATTAATTATAATTAACAGGTTAATAAAATGCAATGGTGGGCTAACATCGTAACAACTGATCCAGAAATAAGTACAAAAAAAGTTAATCCAGAACCAAGCAAATTGTCTGATCTCGATGGTGAAACAAGAGGTTTAGTTGAAAAAATGATGTATGATCAACGTCAAAAAGAACTTGGTCTACCAACATCTGATGAACAAAAGAAACAAGATGTTATTAAGAAGTAAATACTTTTTTTTCAAATATCATAATTATTACTTATTTCTAAATGTAATTTTATTTATTATTTTAGGTTTATGGAACAACATCCTGAAATGGACTTTTCTAAATGCAAATTTAATTAAGTAACAGTTAACATTTTTTTTCTATTGTTTCAAATATAATATTCAAAAAATATTTAAATTCAAGACTTCATTGATTATCAGTTGTATAAGAAAAAATATTTTATTTTAATTTGCTTTAGAAAAATTTTCTTTTTTTAATTAAAACAATAATTTTATAAGTTCAATAAAGAGGAAAAGTGTTGAAAAAAAATCAGTAAATTATATGGCAGTAAATACTTATAAAAAAATTATCATTCCTAAATTGAATGCTATATATTCAAAAATTTAATTAACACTGTTTCTTTTAAAAAATAATACTAATATTTAACACAAAGCACAATTTAACTTATTTTTCCATGAAAAATGATAAGACTTTTTTTAAAATAATTATAGATTTAAGCAAAATGTTTATTTAAATTACTGTACATATGCACATTTTCTTAATAATAAAAAGCATGTAAACAATTATTTTTAATTTTAAATACAAACTGTAATTAAATAATTAAGAAAAGTTTAAAAAAATTGACATATCATTTATCAATGGCATTGTATTTTTATTTAAAGTCGTTTATCGTATAATTAAAATCTATGTAGCATTAGCAAATTTTTCATGGAAATATTCATAAATATTTTATATTTTTTTTCGCATCAAACTTTTTAGCATATTATTTTTACATTTTTATCAAATATATGTACCATTGTATTAAAAATTTCTTATCTTGAATAAATTAAATAATTTTTAATATTAATAAATTCTGATATCTTTATTAATTTCATTTATATTTTATGTCATAAATCTAAAATTAATTAATTAAAAGTATGCAATTTGGAATAAACAGTAAAAAATAATTCAAATTTTCAAAACAACCCTCTCTAACTTATTTAAATACAATAACTTCATATACATAATAATTTAAATAATTGCTTCAAATTGACTCAATATTCATTCATTTTAGAAAGGCATTTGACTCCTTATATTTGTCTGTCCTAATAGGTAAATTTCGCATACTTTGTTTACCTAAGAATATTAAAATATGTTTACTTTACGTTTTATGAAAGTTCTATTAGGGTTAAAGTTAATAATTCACTTTCAGAGCCAGTAAAAGTATCTAAGGAAATTCTTCAAGGAAGCCACTCTGGACCACTCTGATTTAATACTTTTGTCAATGATATATTTAACTTAGTTATTCTCTGAGATTTACCTGTTCCCTGATGACATCAGACTTTATAAAAATATTCTTTTATGGGTAGTTCCAGTACTTTTTGTACAGATTAGGGCGCACTTATGTCCCAATTTTAGGGTATAGTTTATGGTAATAAAAAAGCCACTTAGACAAAATTTTAGCCCTCTAGCGCCTCATGGGACCGAAAATAGCCTGATTTAGCCCATTTTCAAAATTACGCCATTCCTTTGAATTTATTTCAAATTTCATCTTATTGCTCGCATTTGAAATAAAAAAAAAATTAAAATGAATAAAATTGACAACAAAAAGAAATTTCAATTTTGTCAATTGCAATTTGTTTTTATTTTTATGCAAATTCTTTCTTCTTTTTTTTATACAGCATCACAGAGATGTTCAAAATTACTCAAAAAAGAGGGTCTTTAGTAAAATTTTCCGAGGAATCCAAAAATCGAGTCAGAATTTTCATTAGATTACAGGAAAAGCCCGAAAATAGAAAGGTTGAATTTGCATGCGTCAAAAAAGGTCTTTAAAGGCAAATAAGCAAAGAAATTTTTTATGAAACTAGTAGCAAATATATTGAACTTATTTACCTGAAAGTTTCAGGCATTTTAAAGCACTTAGAAAAAAATGCCGGGTGGAAAAAATTGTCAAAAAAACATATTTTTCAAAAACAGCCGCCACTAAAATCAAAATATCTCCGATTTAAATTTAAGGGTTGCATTTAAAAGGTCTTGAGTATACAAAAAAAAATGCAACCAGTCAGAAGTATTTTAGAGTTAATCTTAAGCCACGGTATAATTTTGAAAATCAGCTTTTTTAATAAAATTCATTTTACGTTTTTCAATGCCAAAAAAAATTGACGCCTTGAAATCAGCTAAAGTTTTTTCTTTGAAGTAAATTCAAAGAAATAGCGTAATTTTGAAAATGGGCTAAATCAGGCTATTTTTGGACCTTTAAACGGTCATATTTCGATCCCATGAGGTGCTAGAGGGTTAAAATTTTGGCTAAGAAACTTTTTTATTACCCCAAACTATACCCTAAAATTTGAGCTCAATCGGTGACATGAGTGCGCCCTAATCTGTACGAAAAGTACTGGAACAACCCTTATACATTTTGAGAAAGGCTTTTAGAACACTTGGTTTTTTACTCTTTGGGACGCGCAGCCTAGGCAACTGGCCGCTGCCTAGGGATGGGATAGCTCTTTACAATAGAAAGATCTCCTCCTTTTTCTTCAACAAGGGTGGTTCTTACGTACTCTGGTACTTTGTTCCAATTTTCAGGACTCCGTCACTCCGTGGCATTTCCGGGACCACTCCTTTCCCTAGGGATGGGATAGCTCTTTACAATAGAAAGATCTCCTCCTTTTTCTTCAACAAGGGTGGTTCTTACGTACTCTGGTACTTTGTTCCAATTTTCAGGACTCCGTCTCCGTGGCATTTCCGGGACCACTCCTTTCCGGCCTCCTAATCGGGAAGTGCAGACGCCCTTCCGAGTAGCACACAAATCCAAAGAATGTGTGCTCTGCTGTCCGTGACCTGTTAAAAACTGGGTGAGGTAAAAGTTCACCTCCTCATGCTGTCGCCCCATCCATACCTGCAGATCTGAAATCAGTATGTGCGTCCACTGGGCTTTTTGGTCTTCTACGCTTTCGTAGATGTATTTCCGCTCCAACGCTAGCAGATTGATAGGTATGACTGGATCGCCACTAGGGATACCATATGGTATGCGCAGGCGATCCTCAGTCCCTATTGCCGTTGTTCAGAAGAAATTTTCTTTCTGTACTTGGCAGATTTAGTGATATCCGACCATATTTCTGATCCGTAAAGCAGGACAGAGTTCACCACTGACATCAAGAGGCTTTGCTTTCCTGGTTTGGACCCTGCCATGTTGACCATAAGCCTTGACAAGGAGGATGCTACCGACGCGGCCTTTTTACACGACCTCTGAAATTGTTCTAAGAAGCTGAGTTTGTTGTCAAGCAGAACTCCTAGGTACTTAAGCGATGTTTTTGCTCGGATCGTGTGATTCTTTCCACGACCATCGACATTTACATCGATTATTAATAATTTTGAATTTGTTATTAATAATTTTGATTTCAGGACTTGGAATAATTTGAGTTCGGGAACTTTTAAAATTTTGGGATTTGAATTTTGAGTTCTAGGTATGTTTGTAATCTGCAACTAGTAGTAAAATATGTTTCGTTTATATTATTTGTGCAATAACTTGGAGTTTTTTTTCTACAAGAAAAGTTATTAAGAATTTATTGTATAGTGTATGAAGGTCTGAGTACATTAGATTATTTTAGTGATAGAAAATGTTTATTAGCTGGTAATATTACAAAAATTTTTGCCAGAAAAGAAAACATTCAATTTTACCTTTAATAATAATAACTAAACAATAATAAAACTAAATGTTAGTTTTTTTATTTGAAATATATGTATATATATAATAAAAAATAATTTTACAAATTTTTTTTACATATTATTAGATGTACAATATATTACATTTTTGGAAATTATACAATATTAAAATGAATATATATTTATATTTTTAGAAAATAATTTTTTTTAATATATATATAATTCTTTTATACACATTTATAGGTAATAATTATAACACATTGTATATAAATATTCAATATTTTATACATTCATACAACAAAATCGTCTCACATAGAAAAAGTTTTGCCAAGCATTTTAATAAAGAGTTAAACTCAAAGAATATTTTTTACAACAAAAAAAAATAAATAAATTTATTTTTCGTTATGGAAACATAAAAATTTTTAAACAAATGGGTATTGACGAGTATTGGAAAACTTAAATTACATAAACTTTTTATTAACTGTTTTTAAGGAGTTCCAATATTTTTGCAACTACTTATTAGGAATTATTATAAACTTTGGTTTTTTTTTTAAATCTTAATTTATTTGTTGCATATTCATTTACTCCTAGTCTTGACGATTTATCGGTTCTTGTTCATTTTTTTTGCACCAAAAACGATTCATGTGTGAAAATTATAAAAAATGAAAAATTAAACTTATTTCATAAGGAAATTACTGATTTACACATTAACTTTTTTAATATCTGGTATTTTAATTTGTATGCAAGGATCTATTAAAATAATTCCCAAGGGAAGAATTTTTTTATTGAGCTTTTATCAACTTCTAAAAATATATACATATAATAAATAATTATATTTACATATCTAGGGCAAAAAAGCCTATTTTCCACCCTAGGGAAACAGCTTTTTTGCCCGCTATATGTAAAACTATGTTTTAAATCACGGGAAAAAATATAAGTCAAAACCAATATTTTGTCCCTTGTTTAAAAAATAACTATTAAAAAATTTTGTAGGATTATAGAAAAGGAAAAGACCCAAAAATCTAAGAAAGTTTTAGAAACGTATTTTTTCTTAATAAAAGGTTTTTTTTTTTATTTTTCAATATTTCAAAAATTGTCTAAAATTTTTTAAAGAAATGGCTAAGGCAATCCATCTGAACAAGTACCAATTTTTCATACAGCTTGTCACAAGCATACAAATTATTATTAATTATAGGCATATATATATATATATACATTAGTTTTGTCTTAATCATTTTTAAAAAATTATATTGTCAATTTTTTTTTATTATTTTTTTAATATTGCTCTCTTTTTAAGTGTTTATTTGGCTCTGAGTAAAAATAAACAATGTCCCAAATCAGAACTCATTTAGGTAAAAAACTGAGATCTGCTCTGGAACAATCTTTAATCATGACTTAGAATAGTAAACAATTTTTGAGGACAGCAGCCGAAAAATACGTGGTTTACTGTCCAGAAATATTATATTACGATCTTGAGTCCAGAAAAATAAAGAATGGTTCAAATTGTACGTAAATTACCTTCCGAGGCAATCCTAAAGATGGTAATCTGTGATTATGGGTTTTTCTTTGTCAGTGGAGAGAAAACACGGTTTTTCCGACTGCGCTGCAGACGGTTAATAAATTTTCTGACTGCTGACAAGAAAATTTAATATTAACATAATAGTTAACATTATGAACCTTTTTTTTTATATTATATTACTTACAACTGTAAGTTCATTTTTCAAAAATTTGTTTTAAGAACAATTTTGTAAATATTATGTAAATAATAAACATTAACAGCTTTAAATAAATAAGAATTTTAATATAACTTTAACGTTAAAAAAAAAAAAAATTATCTATCTTTGATAATAAATTAATAATATTTAGAATATTCAATTTTTTGTTTTTACTTTTCAACTTTTGGCAAATATTATTTCTTTATAATTATATCGAGTTTTTGATTAATCTTTGTACCTAAATTTTGATTCCTTTTCAGGAGATTTTTTTCTTTCAGTGCTTTCTGATTTTTTGGATTTTGAATCCCTATCACGAGACCTCCTTTTTTCTCTACTTCTGGACCTCCTGTGTTTTGAAACTCTATCAGGAGATTTTTTCTCTTTGCTTTTAGATCTTCTGTGTTTTGATTCTCTGTTAGGAGATTTTCTCTTATCTAAACTTTTAGATCTTCTGAATTTTGATCTTCTATCGGGAGACCTATTATATTTTACTGGAGACCTTCTTTCTAAGCTTATAGATCTTCTACTAGTACGGTTATCAGAACTACTAGTTGAATGTCTGTCGTAGTCATCTTTTCTTCTTCTTCTTCTTTCACTACTTGGCGATCTTTTGAAGCTTCGACGTTCTGGACTACTATCTGATCTCCGTGAAAAGTGCCTGTTGTAATCAAATCTATTTCTTGTATTTCTGTTAGGGGATCTTCGATAAGAGTAACGATTTCTCAAAGGAGATAAAGATGGTGAACGTGATTTGTACCTTCTTTCTAATGATCTTTGATTTCGATCCCTATTGTAATAATTATATCTTTCTCGATTATCATTATTTCTATCTGGGTCATCACTTCTTGTAGACTCTTTTTTTAATTTTTTTTCAATATTTTTTTTTTGTTCAAGTAAATCACGTAGATCTGGACCTTGATTCAACTTTTCTTCCACAATAATATTCTCTTCACTATTTCCATTATAATAACTTGAAGAGGATGCACGTGCGTTAATAAAAGATTTTTGTGTATTAATTAGAAAGTCAGTATTTATTATGTTCTCATGTGGATAATTAGAAGTTCTGTTAGATGATAAATTAATCAAAGGTGTCTGTACGCTATTTAATTCTCCTGATTCATACGATGAAATAGAAAAATTATCGTCTTTTAGGGCCGTTTCTTCTTTTACTTTTACCTCTGAGTTAGAACATGAAGGTTCTTCAGGTTCTTTTTTTACGATTCTGTCATAATCATATAAATATTGCACAGGATTTAATTCTACATTTCTGTTTCTTGGCGGACTTGTTTCTTCGCGTTTTGTATCATTTTGGAGTGGAGGATTATCCATTTCTAGTTTTATTCTTAATTGGGAATACTTTTCTTCATAATCATCTAAATTTATATTGGTTGACTCATTATATGAATCAGTATTGTACATTGGGTTTCTCTTTAAATACTCCAAATCTTGTTTATCATCACTTACATTTGAAAGATCATCATTATTTGATAAAGGATTATTTTCTGAATCAGAGTGATCATTATATATTACACTGGGATCTATAAAAGTTTTTTCTGGCATTAAGTCTTTTTTAACGCTAATTCTATTTGTTGACTTTTTCTTTGATTGTTCTTGAGTAATAAAAGACGTTTTAGTTGGTTCAATTAATGATTTTCTTTCAAATGTTATAATAATATCATAACTGTCTGAGATTGTAGGTGATTTATCTATAATGCAACCTTCCTTTGGTTCAAAAGGGTCACCAGAATTAGGGTCATCACGAGTTAAAATACTCAAAGCTCTGGTATCCTTTTTGTAAGACCCATATAAAACTATTTTCCAAACTGAAGGCATGTTTCTCAAAGCCTTCATTGTATCTGGACCTACATTATTTTAAAAATTAATAAAGAGTATATAAAAGATTCCATCCCAGCTAAGCTCAAGTTGGACAAAGGAATCATTGGGTTTAATAAAAAATATTTTTCTTCAAAAAATACAACTATTTCTTGGTTTATTTTTTTTTTCTATTTTAAAGAATGCATAGGATATTTTTTTATCAAATCTGAATACAAATAAAAGAATGATTAAAATTTTGCTTCTTTTGATATACTTTTTAAAAATTAAGCTCAAGATACAAAAATATTTAATTTTATCAATACTATTAGCAAAACCTGACATGCTTATATATATGAAAGGAACGAGTTTTTGCGAGTGGCATAAATACTCATTTTTAAAACATTATCAAATAATTTTTTTACCTTTAGATCTCACGAAAGCTAAAAACTGAGAAATAGCATATTTTTAGCTGTAGTTTTAAAAACAAATATTTTGGACTAAATTTAATACCCCTTTTAATTTCTGTCCAATTTAGACTTATTTAGAATGGAATCTAACATTTAAACTTAGCATATTATAATTAAAAAATGTATTGATTACTTTTTCCAAATACTGTATCTTGATTTATGAGAGCTACAGAAATACAACCTTTCAAGATTGCTGAAACTTTAGTTTGTACTTCTGTAGGTTTTGAAACCATAAACGAACAATTATGAACTTTTACTTTTTTTAAAAAATCTTCACATAAATCAATATCGGCTTGAGCGGTTGATAGACCTATAACTTTACAACATTTCTAAAACAAATAAAATCACAATAAAAGTATTTTTTGATGCATAGTAGAAAATTTTAAAGTGTATATAAATTTAACGATTTCTATTACTTTTGCAACTATAATGCTAATAAGACTTCCCCCTAACTCTAGGACAGTAGTCTCTGTTGTCAAAGAAAGGTATTTGGAAATTTTTTTCCCCAAAAACTCTAATTGAACAGTATTGAAATATAACATTGGTTTAGGTTCGTAATTATATGTATGTTCTCCAAACTTTACTGGTAAGAATAATTTTCCAAATAATTTGTTTGGAATTTTTTGTTTTTGATGCTGTCTGCAAAATAATTATCCATAGTTCATAAAACAATAAATTATTTGATCAAATAAGGATAAAAAAAAATTTACCTGAAATAACATGAAATAATTTTTAATTTTCTGCCAAGAGGTGAATCAAAGTGATATTTTATGTTATCTTTAACTTTATAAATTTCATCTGCAATTGGACATAACATTAATTCTCCTTTTTCATTACTTTTTATGTGCAAACTTATCCAAAGTGGATTTCGATTATTTTTTTGATCCACTCCTTCAGATTCAGACTTTTTTAACTTATTACTTTCATTAATAAATTTTTCAAACTCCTATAATGAATAAATTTACTCTGTTAATATAAATACGATAATGATAAAGTAAGTAAGAAATTTTGATTACTTCAACAGTACTCATAACATTTGCTGGAAAATCTTCTTTACTAATTCGATCTCTACAAGTTATTTTTGTTGATTCATGTTGTAATTCTATATACTGGCAATCAATAGTATGTTTATGATACGCTGAGTTTTTTAATTCAGTACATTTATTAATACCTAATTTAATTAATTAAAATTATTTTATTATTTTATAAAATTAAAAAGAAATAGAAGAAATTTATTAAACTAACATAAAAATTTCCAGAAATCATTCCAAGGCTTGTTCAAGGGTAAATGTTTTGGTCTATCAAATTTACAAAATGGTGTTCCATGATCTTCTTCTAAGCGACTTAAATATTCAGTAAGCTTATCATTTCCATAACTATGAGTATTAGCCAAATGATTCAATAAATCTTTAGCAGCATTAAATTTATTATTTATCTAAATGTATAAATAGTTATCAAGTTTATGAAAATTTAATATAAAGGCATATGAAATGCATTTAAAATAGTACCTGTTTTTCAAACCAAGGGGGAACTTCCACAGGTACATCAGATTCTTCTGAATCATAATCTTCATCATTGAATAAGGATTCAATATCTTGACTCAGTGAAGTATCTGGCAGATTGATTCCATTAATGTCATTGGTTTGATTTTGTGAAAGCTCAAATATTTCACTTAGATTATTTAGTGTTGATGATGAAAATTCATCCAAAAATGCATTAACTTCTGTATCAAATTCAATATCATAATCTAAACTATCACTATTTGCTTCTTCAAATGGGTTATAGATATCTGATCTATAATTTTCATCAGGTAATCTGTTTCTGCTTGAAATACTGTATGGATTACGAGCAGGTTGCTCATTAAAATTATTAGACAACCTACTCCTGCTTGGATTATCATATGGGTTGCGAGCAGGTGGATGGAGCTCATAATCTTTGGACAACTTGTTTCTATTTGAAATGTTGTATGGATTACGAGCAGATTGTTGAAGCTCATTATAATACTTATACATTTTTTCTAGTAATTTTTCGTTATAATGAACAGGTACAACATTAATGTATTTATTACTTATAAAATTATTTGACAGTAGATCTTGATTATTGTATCCATTATCTGCAATTAAAATTACTAATAAATATATCTTATTAAGTCTTAATAGTAAGTAATAATAAATATTAAACTTGAAAATATAGAAGCTTTCATAATTTTTCTATTGGAGCACAATAATAATTTAACTATTCCTACACATTATAAAAGTACGCATAACCTAACAAGCAAATTATTATAGTAAACAATAATAAATTAATAATTAAAATACCTTGTTTTTATGGATCAGTTATATATCACCTGAAAAATCTCATACTATTTTTGAAATTTAAAACAATGGAAATTCAATAAAATTCTTATATTGTATGCTTTGTGATGATTTTATGTATTATTATGAGTGTCTATTCAGAACCAAAACATGAAAAACACGAAACATATTACTAAATATGTACACTAAATTACAAATAACTTTTACTTAAAATTGTTATAAAAAAAAAAGATTAACTTCAAAGCAATCGGCATGCACCAAGTTAACAAATAATTTAGAAAAAAAATTCTCCGAAAATAAAATTTTTCAAATCAAAACTTCATCAATTTTAAGGCTATTCTCCGGTATATAAATTAAATTCATGAAACAAAATTGAAAGTAACGAAAGGTGGTCCACATATTTTTTCATATGCTTTTAATTTTATTATCACTAATATTTTTTAACAGATTATATCCATTTATAGCAAAAGATACTCGAATAAAATCTCAGATTCTTTAGATTATTTAGGTCACTCTAAGTACATTGCACATTCATGCGACTGATGCACCATATATACTGGAATTTACCCATAGATATGCCAGGATATGCTGACCTTGCAGCTGTTAGTTTGAAGTAAATACTCGCTGTCTCAGAAAGGTATATGTGTTTATGGGAAGATCAGGTCACGCGTAACGCGTATCGTAAACTGATAACGATATTAACGATAAACAGCGAGAACTCAGAGCTTGGATTCAAAAAGATAGAATTTAGACATCTTTATCAACATCTTTATAAAAAATTATTTTATTCATTTTATTTAAGTTAAAGGTATTTTAAGACTCCAAATTATTTGTTTACAAACAAAATTTATCTTACCCTTATCATTTAGGTCACTTTCATCCGATAGAATCATATCCTCTTCCCATCCTTCAATTAAACTATCTTGCTCCATTTTAGGCAGGTTTTATGCAGCGATAAATTTTATTATTACAAATTGATTTAATTTATTAGTTGTTATTACATATTATTATTATTGTTTATATAAAAATGTAATCTTTTATAAAATCCTGAAAAATCGACAATTTACCTCTTGTTGACACGTGTATTTTATTTACTTAAGTGCGTAGCATCAGTATACCCTACGCAGCACAGCGCGTGTGTGCACGCATATGAGCCCGACCCTTCCCCACTTTAAAGAAATTTTTATCATTCTTCCATAGGCATCAGTTGTAAATTCCGGACCTAAATTTAGGTTTCAGAAATTTCCGTTGACTGCGCCAATTTTTAACTTCTGTCATTTACACGTCATTAATTGGCACCAGACCTAAATTTAAAAAACTGGTTTGTGTTTTCACACAACCAACGAATCTTGATTCTCAAGTTCTTGTTCTTATCAGGCCCTGACTCCCACTTCAAATTATTCTAAGTCCCTAAATCGAAAATATTTTAAGTCCATTTCACCCCTCCCCCTAAAAACGTCACTTTTTCACCCCCCTGCAAACGTTAATTTTGCCCTCCCCCTAAAAAAGTCAATATTTCACCTCCCCTGCCGAACGGACTTTTTCAAATACCCCATCCAATGAACATATTGTTATGTAAACAAAGCACCATGCAGTAACCATTGCCTTCAAAATTTACTCCTAACTTTCTGTTATTTAATATGAAATAATGGGATGAGGGCGAGTAAATATTGAATGTAGGGGTACAAACTTTTTCTCGTCTGAATGCTCCCTTAGGGTCTTAAGTTTCCGGCCAACACCAGATTTGGTCTGCTAAGGATTTTTTTGGTCCGCTAATCACAAATTTCAGGGTTTTGTCTACTAAAAATGGTTCACCCATAAATTTGCGAAAATGTGAAATACATAAAAAATACCCATTTTAGAAGTAGTTCTTGCTAATTCGAGGGTGACATATTAACTTTATTTGTAAGGGTCAAGAAATACATATAATGGGCAAAAAAGCCGCCTCCCTAGGGCAGAAAATAAGCTTTTTTTGCCCTAGATATGTAAAAAATATTTAATACATTAACAATTCTTTTACATATCTAGGGCAAAAAAAGCCTATTTTCTAGGGAGACGGCTAATTGCCCATTATATCGAGTATTGGTAGAGATTATATGTAAAACTATATTTTAGAACACGGGACAAAATATAGGGTTCAACTTTTCTCAAAGTTTAATTTATTATGAAAAATCCCTTTAAAAAATTAAAAAAGATCACGGATTCATGATCAACGACCTAAAAAACCAACGATAGAAAAAAGAAGAACCCAAAGAAACGCACCACCAAGATGTGGGTCCCTGAACACGAATATATTATACGTTTTTATTTAAAATTCTCTGGTTTCCCGAAAAAGAAAATATCTAAATAAACCACAAAAATAATAAGCGATAAGAATATGTCCATACCTGGTGTCACCTCAAAAAGATAAATTTTAGCTAAGATTGAATATTTTTTACCATATTTTAGACTTTTGATAGCTGTCGATTAAAAATCTGGACAGTCTGAAATCAGGTTCAAAATCAGGGATCGCAAAAACGTTAATCCCAGCTAAACTTTAAAGTCAATCTTACATCAGATTCAAAATTAGCGCCATCAAAAACAATAAGTTATACGTCAAAAATAAAAAGAAAGTAAAGGAGGATTCACGTGGATCAAAATTTCTTACCCTTCCGATGATTATTTTGCCCTTCCTGTTCTAAAGATTACCGTAATGCCCCCTAATATGGTCCTTCAGACGAGAATAGTATATTTACGGCTTGTGTCCAGAAAAGTAAAGAATGGCCCAAATCGCACGTAAATTACCTTCCGAGGCGAAGCCGAGGATGGTAAACTGCGATTTGGGGCATTCTTTATTTATGGACAAGGGCCGTATAAAATTTTTCTGCGACAGTAGCGAGAAATAGCGATTTCCTTGGGCGCGCAGCGGCCAGGAAATCGTACTTTCGTGGCTACTGTACAGAAAAAAATTTTACTGGCCTCTTTTCTGTATATCAACATGGAATATGTTCATAGGGATAGGTACGTTGAAAAGACCCCGAAATAGAGGAGGGTGAAAAATGAACGTTTTTAGGAGGATCAAAAGTTTTTAGGGAGGAGGTAATAGATATTTATAGATCAAATTAGATCTATTGAGATCTAAAATATCGGTATACTCTTTTAGATCTATTTAAATCTAATTGAATCTAATTAGACCATTTAAAATATTTTTTATAACATCAAAAACCACGGATTAAGGAGGGAAGGCTATGAAAATGAAATCCAAAATTAAAAAAAAATTTTTTATTTGAATAGTTAGTATAACACCTCTAAAGTATGTAAATAAATTTTTAGCTATTTATCTTAACTACTTTGGATGCTATAGCCACTTTATCGAGAGTAGTTCGATTATTTCACTATTTTCGTTCAAAACCAATTTCTTGAGTGAAATTATTATCAGTAAAAACAATTTTTCAATACGTAATACTTTTAAATTTAATAGAACAGTTAGCTATTATAAAGGGTTACTGTATGATCCCGGTATCTCTGAATAATCGGTAAGAAACTTTTTCTTCAAATTTTTACTCTTCAAAACTTTAAACTTATAATTTTTCTCGAAAATACTTTTTTTGAATTGGCGTGACACATTACTCAAAAACGGCTAATCCAATCTGCCTGAAAAATTTTTTTGGAACATTATATACCTATTTCGCTCTAGATGAACCTACGTGTTGTAAAATATCTTAAGTTTAAGGCACCTTTTGGCCTATTTTAAAGTCCAGAGAAAAGGTCAATTGTTCATAAAACGTGTCCATTTTTGAAAACTCATTTAATTTTTTTTGTTTTTAGGTTCATCTAGAAAATACACGTGTTTTAACAACATTTTTTTTTTTTTTTTTTTTTTAAAGACTTATATTGGATGTTCCAGATTTCACGCCAATTTCAAAACACGCCGACTTTCAAATTTAATATTTAAAAAATATTCTCCTAAAATTTTATTCATTTATTTCAACTCCTTCATAAAAAAAATCCTATCTGAAAAAACATAGCATTTCATAGCCTTCCCCCCTTAAAAATTGTAGCTATTTAACCAACTTTTAGATATAGCCAGTTGACATCAGGAAGATAAATTTCAAAGTTAATAAAATAAATAAATGATTTAGTTGATTACTTTTTATTAATTTTTTCTTTAAAAGAGTTTTTAAATTATATTTTATTTAATTTATTAATAACTATTCTTATATTGTATCAGAGAAAATCCACAGAAAGATAATCTTTCATCAAGAAAAAATTAATAAAAAGTAGTTAACTAAATCATTTATTTTATTTTATTAACTTTGAAATTTATCTTCCTGATGTCAACTGGCTATCTAAAAGTTGGTGAAATAGCTACCAATTTTTAATCCGTGGTTTTTGATGTTATAAAAAATATTTTATAAAATATAAAATATTGTAAATGATAAATTCTAATTTAATAAATGACCCTAATTTTTTGCGGTGACATTTAATTATTATGTTCAATAATTTCATTTGCTTAGTAAAAAGTATAAAACTAATTAATTTTTGTCCAAAAAGTAAGTTATAATTTTTTGAAATTGGATTCTTTTAAATGAACTTTTGCACACAAAAAACAAATTTAATCGTTTAAACTATTTGAACTAAAAATTGCTATGGAAACTTATCATTAGTTGTACTTTTGGGAAAAAATAGTTTGAACCCATTTCTGAGATTTTATAAGTCCTAAAACAAAAATTACAATAAATCCCGAAATATAAATAATCCTACATCCATAAACCTAAATTATTCTTAGGTCTTGTTCTTATCAGAGTCTGATAAGGCCCTGACTCCCACTTCAAATTATTCTAAGTCCCTAAATCGAAAATATTCTTGATATGAATTCTTAAAATGAAAGTCCATTTCACCCCTCTCCCTAAAAACATAAATATTTCGACCCCTCCTGCCGAGCCGGACTTTTTCAAATACTTCATCCAATGAACATGTTCCATGTTAATAAATTAATGTGATAAAAGTGTATAAGAGTAGTTAATTAGTATATTCAGAAAAAATAGCTTTCTCCAGTAAATAAAATTTACTTGATCAGTAAAAGAGCTACTTCACAGTGATCATAGAAGTCTGTTAAAGATAATTAATTTTTATTCTAAGAATTTTAATATTATCACAAAAAAATAGTCATTTTTAATCTTTAATTTTAGCTAGTTATATGTATCTTCAAAGCTACATTTACTTATTTTATCATTCATGAAACTGCCTTTCTTCTTTTACCCTACAGGTGTTTTTAAACCACCAAATTTTAGTCTTAGTTCAAAAACCTATTTTTATTCATGTAGCTTTCATGAATCTCTTAATCACAAATTTTTTTTCTATTGCCTAACCATTATTTTCGGTAAAAAACACAGGGTTCAGATCTAATTTTACAACCGAAAATACATTTAGGCCTTTTTTCTTTCCGCAATTTATCTACATTTTTGTAGGTATAATCTATCTTATCAAATTAGAGACTGACCCCGAAAATTTTTGAATAAAAGTTACTCATACATGCTCAAGTAAAAAATATTCTAAACCGCGAAATAATTTACTGGTTCCTGGAAGGAGTAAACAAATTTTTATTAATGATTTTTTTGTATGTAAGTGCATTTTGAGACGCTCAGATGCTAAAAAACCGATTTTTAAAGAAGTCCGTATTGTTTGTATTTTTGGGGATCTTGTTACAATTAAAACAAAATTTTAGCCTTAAAAAGTACTGAAACTATCCTTCTTTATTCCTAATTTTTTTTATTAAAGCTTTAGATTCCAAAAATTTTATTATAAATCCGATACCTGAAATTTTCAAAATTTTAGTCTTATCATTTTTATAGACAAAAAATACAAAAATAATACACCTTTCTTTTTCTACGAGAGTTCTAATTTTAGGAAATTTATTAAAGGCTACACACCAAACCTAAAAGAATTTTTTGTTACCCAAAAAAGAATTAATGTTTATTTATTTCTTTAGGGAGGAATTATTTTGAGGTTAATATTTTTAAAAACAATTATTTTCAATTTAATTCTTTTTGAACAGAATTAAAACAAAAATAATTGTTTTTAAAAGAATTAACCTCAAAATAATTCCTCCCTAAAGAAATAAATAAACATTAATTCTTTTTTGGGTAACAAAAAATTCTTTTAGGTTTGGTGTGTAGATCTAATGACACGAAAAAAACAATTCTTTTTCGTGCCTTTACGAGAGTTCGTGCCTCTTATCTTCAATGTTTTATCAAAAATTTTATAAAAATGTATAAAATTTAAAAAATGCAAAGTGCAGAAAAAAAAAAATATAAATTATCTCGTAATTAAATTAGTTTCGGTTAAAATTAATTTATTTTTTATATGGCATAACCCTAATCTCGTGGAAGATTTTTTCGTGCCATTAGACTTTGCGTTTATTAAAACCATAGAAGTTAAGGTTAAAACATTACAATTTTAAACCAATTCAGTTATTGAAAGATAAATAATTAATTAATTATTTATCTTTCGAGTATCATAACCTATAGTACCAATAACTTGGTGACTTATTAATTATATTTTAAAGCGGTTTTTTAAAATACCCTATAAATAAACATAGTACCTAATTTAATTTTTATATTTTATACAAACTATTTTATTTGGTATAATAAATTTAGAAGGATCTGATTTTTTAGTTTTTTTTAATTAACCGCACATTTTTTGTATAAAAAAAAAGTTTTATTATTAAAACATTTAAAAATTATTTTTGGTATTTATACTAAAACATATATGACTAAAAATTTTGAGGTTTTATATTTAAAATTTTGTTTTTATCACAATATTTATGCTATAACCTATAACTTCATAAATTTATAAATAAATTTTAAAATTTTAAATAAAAACATTTGAGCAATTCATTTTTATTAATAGACCTGACGTGGAGCCCCGTTTCGTAGACAAATTTTATCCTTGATAGGTCGATGGAATTTTCCAACGGGTATTTATGTTTTTTGGGTCGCTGAACCCGAATATGATATCAGTTTTTACCGAAAATGGTCCAGTTGCCCGCAATAGGCAACTTTTGGTTAATTTTCGAAGATTTTTTTATTTTCGCAAGGGTTACTTATGTTTTTCGGGTCGCTGAACACGAATATGATATCGGTTTTTACCGTAAATGGTCCAGTTGCCCGCAATAGGCAACTTTTGGTTAATTTTCGGAGATTTTTTTATTTTCGCAAGGGTTACTTATGTTTTTCGGGTCGCTGAACACGAATATGATATCGGTTTTTACCGTAAATGGTCCAGTTGCCCGCAATAGGCAACTTTTGGTTAATTTTCGGAGATTTTTTTATTTTCGCAAGGGTTACTTTTTTTTTCGGGTCGCTGAATACGAATATGATATCGGTTTTTACCGAAAATGGTCCAGTTGCCTCAAATAGGCAACTTTTGGTTAATTTTCGGAGATTTTTTTATTTTCGCAAGGGTTACTTTTTTTTTCGGGTCGCTGAATACGAATATGATATCGGTTTTTACCGAAAATGGTCCAGTTGCCTCAAATAGGCAACTTTTGGTTAATTTTCGGAGATTTTTTTATTTTCGCAAAGATTACTTATGTTTTTCGGGTTGCTGAATACGAATATGATATCGGTTTTTACCGAAAATGGTACAGTTGCCCACAATAGGCAGCTTTAGATTAATTTTCGGGGATGTTTTTATTTACACGAGTGTTACTTATGTTTTTCGGGTTGCTGAACATGAATATTATATCGGTTTTTACCGAAAATGGTTCAGTTGCCCAAAATAGGAATTTTGAGGTTTTTATTTTGCGGGTTTTTTAACATTTTCATCTGTTACTTATGTTTTTCGGGTCCCTGAACATGAATATAACATCAGTTTTTACTAAAAATAAGTGCCCACAGTAGGTAATTTTAGGCTTTTTTTTTAGATCCTATCCTAAAAATGAGTTAGTCATCGATACGGTAACTATGTACATTGTTATCGCTAAAAGAGTCATTCTGATTGGTTCTCGCAATAATGTAAACAATACATACATAACATACATGCAAACTTTAAAAACAATAACATTAACACAACTCAAAAAGTTAGGTTATTTTATTTTAGGTATCTTACAAGTTATATAATAAACCAGTAGCTAATTATTTAATTTATTTAAAAAATTAAAAGAAAGCATAGATTAATTTAAAATTTAAATTATTGGTTAATATATCATTTTTTTGCATATATTGCAAACCTCAAATCTTTGTTGTGTAAATTATGTTTTTAAATTTTTAAATATTTTTTTAAATGCATAAGAGAAGTACTTGATGATTATGATTATAATAATAATAATGATAGTAAATAATAGTATATTACGACCCATGGCCAGAAAAATAAAGCCCCAAATCGCAGTTTACAACTCGGAAGATAATTTACGTGCGATTTAAGCCATTCTTTTTTTATGGTCAAGGGTCGTATACGATTTTTCTGTGGCAGTGGCGAGAAAACAAGTCTTTGCAGTGGCCGGGAAATACGTGCTTTATCTGGTCATTGTCCAGAAAAAATAATTTTGTCGCCTTTAAAAAAAAATTATATTCCAATAAATAAATAATAAACATTCTGATTCTTATAGGGATTCTTTAGCCTGTTTAACTTATAAAAAAGAAATTAACAAATAATTTTTTGAAAAAATTAAAATTTATGCAGTTCTTAATCCAAAGTCAGATTTTTATTTTGTTGTACAACTTAGTAAAAATTTACAGAATCGTGAAAAAACTGATTATCCAAAAAATGCAAGAAAAAATTATGCTTGAATATTGTTTGAATATTAACATGGAACATGTTTATAGGAGGGGGGAGGGGAGTAACTCAGTAGCTCCAATAGTTAAGAGTGTCCGGGATGTGAAATGGGACTTTCTAAACTTTGATTTGGAGACTTAGAATATTTTCAGTTTCGGGACTTAAAATGATTTTAATTTAGATACTTGAAATAATTCGAATTAAAGGACTTGATTTAGAAACTTTAAATTATTATTTCTTATTTTAATTTAGGAATTAAAATAATTTCGTTTTAGGGCTTTCGAATAATCCAGGGCTACGGATAGAAAATAATTTAGAATTTGGGATTGAGAATACTTTCGACGAATCTGCATAATTTTTAATAAAGGTTAATTGAATCTACATTTTGGTTTCAAAATTTTAGTTCCTTATAAAATTTACATGTCCATAAATAGGCTCATATGTTTTATTTTATCTTGGATTGGTTAGAAAATACTTAATTTTAGTATTTAAGAAATGAATTATCTAATGTAAATCAAAAGATTAAAAAATGAAATTTTTTATCGGCATATAAAATTTGTTATGCCTGACCCAATAGGCACACCTGTCCGGTGACGAATTCGTAACGAATTCGCGAATGAGCGCTCTCACGAATTCGCCACGAATTCGCCACGAATTCGTTACGAATTCTATACTTCATTTTTAAAAACATATTTTTTTCAAATTTTTAAATTACTTATATTTATTGATTTAAATTTAATTAAATTTACATCTAATAAATTGTTTAAGTAAATATATCCAGATTTTTAATTTGCATTATTTTTTAATAATAATTTTGAATTGTATATACACACTCACGCCGCGCCGCGGTCATGGTAGAATATATTCAGTGCCAAGATTTGAGAGTCGCAGCATGGAGCTTCTAAATGAGAAAACAAGCTATGAATATTTAAAAAAATTGTTTTGTATTATAAGTGATTAAAAAAGGGTAGCTAAAATTATACCTAAGTGAAATTTATGAAATACTTTATGTGCAAATGTCTCTGGTGTTACAGTTGCATTCACACTATAATATAATATACAACTCTTTGGTGAAAGGTTAGGTTATTAATGTGTCTTGAAAAAAGAAGTTTATTTATATTATTTGTGTTTTTTTTTATTAATTAATTAATATAAAGAAATTATCCAAATGTTTATACGTATAAAATAACTCTTATACATACATATTTTATTCATAAAAATTTTTTGAAGGTAAATACATGCACAATAGAAATTGTAAAAAATTAAATTAAATATAAAGTTTTTTATGATAAATTTTATGTTACAGATATTCCATACTTAAATAATGTACATAAATATTTATACTCATTGATTCTGAATTAAAATTTGTATTATCTGATAGAATTCTAATTTTAAAAAAACTATCGGTGCTATTGCAAAACAATTTGGGTTCAGGTATAACATCATTTTATATTGATAATTTGATATTTTAAGTGATTTTTATGAAAGTGAGCCCAATCAAACTCAAAAATATTTCTATTTTCAACTCCTTAATCTTATTTTTTATGCTGTTTATAAAAGGCGTAAAAGGCAATCAATCACTTTTTTGTGGATCAGCTTATTTAAACTCCAAATCAATATGCAGCATACAAAAAAGTTTATAAATGTTTCTCGCTTCAATTTATGTGGATTATGTGACATTTTTATAAGCAGTACAATTCGAATTGCCAATTGAAGTTTTAAAAATTAGAGTAAATAACAGATACTGAAGATCATCGAGAGAAAGAAAAAGTTGCTGAGTAGATATAGTATGTTCGTTAACAGCTTTGACAACTCATTATGCTTATATATAAATAGTCCACAAGCCATCTTTTGTAATAAAAAATAATTTGAATAACTTGCAAATATATTGAAGTTCGAATACACTCAAGCTATAGTTGAAGTTAAAAAAAAAATAAAGTATATTTATAGAAGACATTTTATGGTTTGGAAAAAATTATTAGATACAGGTATGAAATTTCATTTTTTAATGCAAGTTTGATGGCCAAGTTTGAATATATTTAATTTTTCAGCTCATAATTTTATAATAATCTGGATAATTTGCAACAATTTTGTTCGACACACTGGTTTCTAGAATATGAAGCTCGAAGTTGATGAAAAAAATTTTAGAACATACAGCTTTGGAAAGATAAGAAATATAAGACACAAAGGTCCATGATTAATTGGGTTAATAAGAAGAAACAGAAAATGAAACAGAAAACAAGGCATTATACTACCTCTTGATTCAACTCAGTTAAATTTATTTGTTTTTTATTTATTAAATAAATAATTTTATTTATTAACAATAAGTATATATACTGTACTAAAAATATTTATACTATCGAGATAGTTAATATGGTTATAATATCTGGTTTTAATTTTTTCTAAAGCGTATATATTAATTGATAAAAATACTATTTTCTTTATACTTTTACTGATATTATAACATTGATTATTTCATTTATTATGAGAATATGGAGGTGTTGAGGGGTCATCAACTAAGAAGTCTTTAATTTTTTCTGTAAGAAAAAATTTAATTTTTTAATTAAAGTTAAAAATTATTTTTGGATTTATTTACGGGGGTTTTTGGGTACGTTAAACTCAAATTTGATCACAAAAATTACAAATTCGGAATAATTGACCGTGAAATTCGGTAAAAAAATGTTATTTATAAACTTTTTTAACTTTTTTTGAATGCGGTATGGATTTGGGATTTAAAAATATGCAGATCTCGAAATTTTCATCCCATAATCTTAGTAACGGATCACCAAACCGTAAAATTCGGTAACAATATTATTATTTTTAAAAATTTAATAGGATTATTTTTGACTGCTGTACTTAAAGATTTAGAACATGCTCAAACCGAATTTCGAAATTATGGATCCCAAAACCATGAAATTTGGTAAAAATATTATTTTAAAAAATTTTAAATAAATATTGTTGTCTGCAGAACTTGGTGCTTTTGAGCATTCTGAGTCCAAAGTTTTCGATCAAATTATAAAATTGGATCTAAAAACCGAAAAATTCGGTAAAAATAGTAAAAATAGTAATAGTAAAAATAGTTTTAGGTCATTATTTAGAATTTAGCAATTTGTCAAAAAATTGCGGGTTCATCATATACTTAGATTTAAGTACCACAGTAAAAAAAAAATTAAGCAAAACTTTTAAAGAGTATACTATTACTATTTTTACCGCATTTTATCACAATTTTATCTAAAAAGATTCGTTATTGAATTAGTACGAAGTAAAACAATATCAACTCCCATAAGAAAAATTTTCAGTTGCTTATTTCTTTCTTAATTGATCGGGAACCTGAGTATTTTTTGGGAACAATGGATTTGTTTTTTAACTATCTACATCTCCAGTAAATTTTACTTCATATTATTCGTTTTTCATAAACTCCGTGAGCCACATTAACGTACCCAAAAACCCCCGTAAATAAATCCAAAAATAATTTTTAACTTTAATTAAAAAATTAAAATTTTTCTTACAGAAATGAGATAAAAGTCATGGAAGTCTTAAAGACTTCTTAGTTTATGACCCCTCGGGAGGTATCAAAATAAGCTTCCTGGGAAAATTTAATACTGAATCGACCAAATTAATACATTCGACTAGCACAAAAAGAAATATTATTGTTTATCATATGATTTACCACAAGGCATATTATTGACCCAAAATGATTTCTGTTATATCCTGTACAACTTTCAGATGAAAATGAACCTTCCTAGGAAAAGTTGATATCCTGGAGGTATAATTTACAATTTTTCCTCCCAACGTATTTTTCGATTTTCCAAAACGGCGGACCAAAAAATATGCAAAAATAAACTTTTTACATTTCCTGGTGGTTTTAGAGATTGAAAAAAACGTTTTCATGAATCAAAATTTTAATTTTTTCACCCCTACGTATTTTTTTCCTAAATGGTGGACCAAAAAACATGCAAAAATGAACTTTCTACATTTCCTGTGGGTTTTTGAAATTGAGGAAAACGTTTTTATTTATAAAAATTTTCATTTTTACCTCAACGTATTTTCCGATTTTCCAAAATGGCGATGTGTACTTTTAAGAACGTGTCTTTAAAATTTTTTTCTAATTTCATTTTTATATCATTATTCCAATACATATCGTAATAGATATCATTGAAAATAATGAAACTTTAATTTTTCCTTTGCCTTTTTTTCCTGAGTTTTCAAACTTAAAAATAAAAATTTTTTACAATTCGAAAGTAAATAAAACCAGAAACCGGGTACACATGTCGAAAATTACTACATTGTATCATGCACTTTTATGATTTTCCAAGTTTTCCTCACTATAAAAAATTTTTTCTTCCGATAAAACAAATCTCTTTTTTCATGTTATTCCGCCATTTTGGAAAATCGGAAAATAAGTTGGGGTTAAAAAATGAATATTTTCATAAAGAAAAACGTTTATCTCAACCTCTTAAACCCCTAGGAAATGTAGAAAGTTCTTTTTTCATGTTTTTTGTTCCGCTATTTTGGGAAATCGGAAAATACTTAGGGGTGAAATCTTGAAAATTATACCTCCAGGATATCAGCTTTTCCTAGGAGGGTTCGTTTTCAACCCGACGGTTCTCCGGGAGATAAGAGAAATCTTTTTGGGTCAATAATATACCTTATGGTAAGTCATATAAATCATATGGTGCAACCACATGGTAAATCACATGATAAACCATTATTTTTTTTGTGCTAGACGTGTTAAATTGTGTGATTTTGCTCTGCTATGTGTTTTTTGGGTTCCTAATTAGAAGTATAAGAGTAACGAGAAAGATTTCTTTACATTTAAACCATTAGTTTATCATAAGTTAATGTTTTTTTTTAATGGATGCAAGAATTGTATTATATAACTATATGTATTATATTTATAAATATTGACCTCTGTATATGAATCTACAGTAATGATGGTACATAGAAAAAATAAAATATAGTAAAATATAATAATGATTGAAATAAAGGTTTAAAATGCTGTTTTTTTAATTATAGCCTTTTAATTCCCAAATAAATAAAATAAAATAAAAAATAAATTGAATATGTTCATTTATACTTAATTTTAATTTGTTATTAATTCTTCACGAATTCGTCACGAATTCGTAGCAGCGCTCATTTACGAATTCGCGACGAATTCGTCAATCCGATTTTGCTGAATTCGCCACGAATTCGTTTGAATTCGCCACGAATTCGTCAAGAATTATCTTTGCCTATTGGGTGATCCATTAATTATTCAATACAGGTACAAATTCGTCCACGATGCAGTAAAAATAGTTTAGGAAGTAGTAAGAAAAATTTATAATACTCGGCATATAAAATTTTACCTCACCGGATTAATTTATGAACCCGATATAACATGCAAAAATAAAATATTTATGTCTACGAAAAAATACATACATTTTGCGGGGAAAAAAAGAGAACATTATTAATCTAAACTGGCCAAAAATGGAAATAGCTGCCAAAAGTCTAGAATGGGATCTAGGAAGATAAAATTTGAAGAAGTAATGATTTTTTATAAGGGTAAAATCTAGAGAATAAGACAAAACGATTTGCCGAAAAAAAGGTGTTAAAAGTTATTCATTTTTGTGATATTTCTTTCGGTAAATATATTTTGGTACTTATTTGAAATGAAATGTACTACAATAACTAGATGGATTCTATAACGAGTTTAGATCCAAAAAAGCAATTGGATACAGGGTGTATACATGAATTATTAACATTAAAACCCATAAAATGCTAAGAAAAATTATATAGCGTCCTAGGAATGACTTAGATTCTTCAACAGTGGAACTTTTTATTTTTAAAAATGTTTGGATTACAAAAAACATGAGAAATATTATCAAAATAATAATAATTTACTTTGAAAATCTATTCCTACTAGATAAAATATTACTGTCACCATAAATCAAAATAAAATGGTTTTAATACCTTATATTTTAATTTTTATTTCGTTCTAGAAAAATTTGAGTCATCTCAAGACTGCTGTATAATTTTTCCTCGGTATTATAAGGATTTCATGTACTGTAAAAAGTAACTTTCTTAGATTTACAAAAAAAATAGAATTTTTTCGAAAAATTAGTGAGTTTTCAAAAAAATTTTTAATATTTGATAAAAATCGTAAATTTAGTAAATTTAGTATATTATCAAAAAATTCGAGAATTCTCGATTTTTTTTGTGATTTTACAAAAAAAGTTGTAAATTCACAATTATTTTGCGGAAATTTACAACTATTTTTTGTAAATTTTAGAAAAAAATTGTAAATTATAAATTTTTCTTGCGAATTCACAAAAAAAAATCGAGAATACTCGAATTTTTTGTTAATATACTGAATTTAGTAAATATACGATTTTTTTCGAATATTACACATTTTTTCGAAAATTTACTAATTTTTTTGAAAATGTTCTAATTTTTTTGTTAATATAAGAAAATTACTTTTTACAGTGTGTATACACACAACATCCAATAATTTTTTTGGGTCTGGACCCGATATCGGTTATAGAGGCGGGGCTAAAAATGGACTATATTTTTAAAATTGTTCTTTTTAGATCCTTGAATGTGACCTAATAAAGTTTATATACATAGAAAATGTTACCCTTATTAAAGATTAAAAAAGTTACGATCTATATAAATGTGAGACGTTTTGGGTAACGGAATTATTATTAGAATAAATAATTTGGGCAATGCAATTAAAAGAAAAACAGCAGGTGGGTATGAGATTAACAAGACACGTTAATACATGTTAAAATAAATAGAGATATAGATTAGATTATTTCATAGATTATTTCATATTAGATTATTTCACCCCCTCATTAAGAAATCCAAAATATTCATATACTATAACGAGATTTAGCCCATTATATAGGTTTTTGGAGCTTTTAATTATAATTTTAACTTTTCCATTAATAAAAAATGAAACAAATTCTCTTAAATTAGGAAAAACTTCCCTTATTGTGGGTAAATTTTTTAAGTTCGCAAATAAAAATTTTTAGACAAATTGTATATTTATAATTATTATTTATTCTAATCTGTTATTATATATTATTCTAATTTTAACTATTTTTATGAATACCAATCCCGCACAGGCATTTTTATAAATGCCTCTGGGATATCAAAGCACTTATTATTTAGTCTTAAGTACTTTGTATATATATTTGGTTCTAAATAAATAATAACGAAATTTTGACAAGAGTAAGAGTAAAAAAAATTCATGAAATTAATAATTGAATTATAATTAAAAAAAAGAACAATATTTTTAAAATAAAAGCTTTATTTATACGTGTATTGATTTGGTAAACCATAAAAATCGTGTTTTTCGAAACAAGTGAAATAAAGTTGTATTACACTGATTGCGAAGATTCACAGGCCCAAGGTGCGTAGCACTGAGGGACTATAATCGTATTCGATGTTAAATATACATTAAATATCTATTTATATAACGAATTTCGAAAATAGTTTTATTTAAAAAGTGCAGTAAAGTTTACCCTTTTGCAACTAAAGTTCAACTTTACGCACGATGTTAAATAAAAAGTGTTTACTATGCGAAAAATTTAAAATAAAATAATGGTCCACTAAGTAAAAAGAGTTGCTTTTTTTAATAATCTGAACTCAGATTTTTGATTTAGTCTTTTGGTAAGTTAGTAATCCAGGTCAGTTGTCGGGAATGATAAAAAAACGTTTTGTGGAAACTCTGAATTTTTATTATTGACCCTGTCGCTGCGCTGTAATGACTTCCTAAAAGGCTAAATAAAAAATCCGACTTTTAATTCTTATGTAGCAACAAGGAAACTATTATTTTATTTTTTTCTCGCATATAAAATACTTTTTTGTTGCGGTTTACCAAATAAGTAAGGTCTTCTTACTTAGAGGTTTTTCATCTATAATGAATGATACAATTCAATTCGAATTGTTATAGAAGAATTAATACATAATTTAAATAAGTCATTCTCTGCGCGAAGCGCAGTTGGATCTAGTTTTCTAAACATTTTCTATTATTATTTATGTTTTTTGGCTGGTTAAACTGGAAAACAATATATCTTTTTACAGAATGTGCGCTTAGACTTGTAATTAATAATTTAATAAGTTTTTCCTATACAACAAAGAATCAATAAAATAATTAGTAAATTGAAAATTAATATAAAAATTAATTTTTTAATAACTAAATAATAATATACAGATAAAATTTTACAATATTTTAATAATCAATAATAAATTAATTGCAAGCTGATTTTTACAAATAAATAATTAAAATCTAAAAAAAATAGCCTAAAATTACCTATTGTGGGTACATGAATCATTTTTAGTAAAAACTGATATTATATTCGTGTTCAGCGACCCGAAAAACATAAGCAGTTGATGAAAATGTTAAAAACCCCGCAAAGTATAAACTCAAAATTCCTATTGCGGGCAATTAAACCATTTTCGATAAAAACCGATATAATATTCGTGTTCAGCAACCCGAAAAACATAAGTAACCCTCGCGTAAATAAAAAAATCCCCGAAAATTAACCAAAAGTTACCTATTGCGGGCAACTGGATCATTTTCGGTAAAAACCGATATCATATTCGTGTTCAGCGACCCGAAAAACATAAGTAATGGATGAAAATATTAAAAAACCCGCAAAAAAAAACCTCAACATTCCTATTGTGGGCAACTGAACCATATTCTGTGAAAACCGATATAATATTCATGTTCAGCAACCCGAAAAACATAAGTAACACTCGTGTAAATAAAAACATCCCCGAAAATTAACCTAAAGTTGTTTATTGTGGGCAACTGTACCATTTTCGGTAAAAACCGATATCATATTCGTGTTTAGCGACCCGAAAAACATAAGTAACCCTTGCGAAAATAAGAAAATCTCCGAAAATTAACCGAAAGTTGCCTATTGCGGGCAACTGGACCATTTTCGGTAAAAACCGATATCATATTCGGGTTCAGCGACCCAAAAAACATAAATACCCGTTGGAAAATTCCATCGACCTATCAAGGATAAAATTTGTCTACGAAACGGGGCTCCACGTCAGGTCTATAACCAATCAGGAGATGGTTTTTAGCTATAACAATGTACATAGTTACTGTATAAGACATGTACTTTTTAGGATAGGATTTATAAGTAAAACGACCCTTAAAATTAAACTAGTGAAAAAACTTTTTTTTGCTCTGAATTAAATATTAGGTAATAATATATAAAATATTTTAACCAAGGGTTAATTAGAGAGGGTTAAATCTACACTCCTAAATGTGGGTCTTGTAATATTAAGAGCTAACGAAACAAAGAAATATAAAGGAAATAATATAAAGGAATTCCAAAATAATATAAAGTTCGATGGTAATAAAAAATTTTGCTCGTCGCTCATCCCATAGTTTTTTTTTTTTTTTAGTTGAATAAAAATGCAAATTTTTAATTTTCAAGGGTCGATTTCATATGGAGCGTATTCTTACTAGAATCTGGGGACTCTAGAGTTGAATAGATTGAACTCTAGTAATGATCACTAAAAATTAATTAAATTTTTGCTCAGAAGCGATTTTATAGACCCTGCTCGAGCAGAAATTTAATAAATTTTGAGTCATAATTAATTATTTCTACTCTAGTGCCCCTAGAATCTAGTAAAAATACGCTCCATGAAATCGCACCTTCAACGTCTTAGAAAGGCTCAAAATCATTTGAATTGATTAAAATCCTTTATTTGATATTTGATATTTGATATTTTATTTATTGTAAATATATACAAAGAGTGAAAAATATATACATTTTATATTATAATAAGAACTGTGATATAATAGAAAAATAATAGAAAAACAATATAATTTGTCAAAGCTAGTGTGATTTTAAAGTAGATTAGTTATTAAATTTTGATTATATTTAAGATAAAAATGAGAATGGTGAATTTAGATAAAATTATAAGTGAGTAATAATAATAATAACATTAATAATTAATAATTAAGCGTAAGTAAAATTACTATAAATAATATAAGGTTGGGAGTATGGAGAGTGTTATGGGTTGTGGAAGTGGAGGCTAAGTATTGAGATTGAAATTGAGATAGAAGTTCAAAGTAGATGAGTGAGTTTCGTGGATTAAAGGTGAGATACTAGATTTAGGGACTGGTTTTGAGTGCTTTTGACGTGTTTCATGAGATTATTCTTGAAAGAATTTAATGAGGTAGATAGCCTGATTCCAGGCGGGAGGGTGTTCCAGTAAAGTCCTGTGTCAATTAAGAAAGAAGAAGAGTAAGGTTTAGTGTGATGGGGGGGTATCTCTAGTTCTTTGAACTTTGGTCTGAGTTCTCTAGGTGGTATTCTATATTTTAACTTTGAGAATAAGAAGTCGGGATGTTGAAATAATAGTATTTTAAATAGAAAGCAGGTGGAATTGAATTTCAGCCTGTCTTTAATTTCTAACCAATCGAGGCTTTTTCTGAAGTCAGAAACGTGATCATAGTGACCCAAATTGAGAATGTATTTTATTGCTGAGTTTTGTAGGATATTTAACGTCTTGAGGTGTTCGTTTTTAAGATTCCCTAAGATAGAGGTACAATAATCGAAGTGAGGTAGAATTAGGGATATTACAAGTTGCTTTCTCGTTTCCATATTGACGTAGTTTTTGAAATATCTTAATCTATATAAGGTGCTACGGATTTTTTTGGAAATTTTGGTAATATGATCATCCCACTTTAATTTGTGATCAAATAAGACACCTAAGTTTTTGACTGTCGTTTCGAAGGGAATGTTGATGTTGTTATCAGGTAATCGAATAGAAATGTCGGAATTGAAAAAATTATCTAGATGCTTTTTGGGCCCAAATATTATGGCGTTGGTTTTATCTAAATTGATAAATAGTTGATTTTCATTGGCCCAGCTTATAAAGTTTTTTAATAAAAAAAGTGGTGCTGAAATAGGGGAAATGGACAATTTTTTTGACAATTTTTATTTTACCCAATATCGGAAGGGGTATGTCAGATTTTTTTTCTTTAATTTTTCATCATTTTGTACTGAAAAAGATCTGAAACAGCAAAAAACCTAAATCAATATGGTTCACCGGGTCAGAGAGCTGATATAAATGGATTTAAGTGAGTTTTCAAATTATTGCATTTTTAGGAATTTTGTCTTTATTCGTATAAAACCATTCGAATTGGTTAAAATTTCTTATAAACCAATTTTCCTAATAAAAAAAGTGCTTATGAAATAGGGGAACATGATTTTTTTTGACAATTTTTATTTTGTCTAAATCGAAGCATATGGAAAAATATCAGATTTTTTTTTCTTCAAATTTTCCGTCGTTTTGTACTCAAAAAGGTCTAAAACAGTAAAAAATTTAAATTTAATATGGTTTACCAAGTCAGAGAGTTCAAAAAACTAAACAAATACTTTTTTTTGAGATACATTTGTAAATAAAAATAAGTATGGTTCATTAAAATTATGAAAAAAGTTCGTTGTTTGCAATCGACATCTTACTATATGTGCAAATGTTTTTTTATGAATTAAGCCACAGTTTTATTGCGGTTAGGCATGAGATATGACCTGAGAGTCACATATTTAAAATAAAAAAGAGAGTGTCAACTGTTTCGGAAGCTAATTCGCTTAATGCCAAGTTGTGGTTGTTGAAAAAACATCCCCCATACCCTCAATATACCTAATTATGCCTCCTGGAACAAGAAACTCGAACCCCTAGCAGGTTTCTATGCTATAAGATTTTTTTAGACTCTCTTCTAAATGACTGCTGCTACCTTGTAATTCAATCAAATACATTTCGATTGGTTCCTGGGTTTATTTTATAGATAAAAAATTTATGGGTAAAATATGACAAAAAAGCCTTTACCGTTCCTCCAAAAAGCCTATACCGTTTCTATCAAGAACTTGGTGTTTAAGCAAAACAAGTGCATGGATTTTTATTTTCTTTTTTTTTAAAGTTTGTATTTCACTTAATTTTAAATGTTCCAACAGCTATTTTACCTTAAATTAATGTTTTAAATGCTATTTTAGTTTAAAATATGACGAAAAATTTCTTATTTATTCACAAAAGCATAAAAACACTTTTTTATACATCAAGAAATATTCGATTTAAGGCACAATAATAAAAATTTTTTAATTTTACTAAGTTATAATGACAATAATCAGTTAATCCTTTAATAAAAAAATCTTTTATTTTATGTTTTCTAAAAATTACGTAATTTAGTGCTGTACAGCACTAAAACAAGATTTTTATATGATTTTCTTTAAATCTATTTTTGCAACAAAAAAAAATGAAAATGAGCCATATATATATATATAAATCTTTAATTTTGTATGTTTATTTATTTGTTTGTTTGTTTGTTTGTCCGAAATGGATAAACTAGAACGTAATAAAAGTTAGAGACGCGGGGTTTACGGCAAAAGATGGCAAAAATTACCCGTCAAAACATAGGCTACACAGTAAAAAATAATGAACACAATGTTACTACCGTTTAGTAATTTTACTACGATTTAGTAATATTACTACATAAATAGTAAATTTACTACACTTGTAGTAAATTCCCAGACACCCACGGTAGAGCTACTTTGGTTAAATATTTAACCAAGTGGTTGATAGGCAGTTCTACCGCGGATGTCTGCGTGAAATATCAATAAATTTATATTACAATTTATACTACAATAGTGTAGAAATTCGATTCGGATATATTTTTTGCGTATTTACCTAACTGCTGGATGGTTAAAAGGTTTTTATTGATAAAAAAAATGAAAATTCGCAAATTTCAATTATTTTTTTTAATTAATATTATTCAAAATTATTTAAAATTTTGAAAAAATTGTATTTTAAAAATACAATTCATGTTCCTATGAATTTTAAATAAAAAATTATTTAAATTTTCATATAAAATTAATTCTTGAAAATAATTATTTTTAATAAGAAATTTATGCACATAATGGAACAAAAAAAATATTAATTAGTCTATTTCGGCTCTTGCAGAAATTAGTGTGAGCCATCATCAGTGTAATGCACTAATTTCCGCGTAATTACAGATAAACCAAAAAAATTTGATGTTAAAAGGGTTTATACATACCAAAAAGACAAACTAACATGTGCGTCTGAGACTTCCGTCTTCTATGAACACACATATTGAACTAAAACATCTAAAAGATTTCCCCCTCCCGGGAAGAATCTTTTCGTTGTTTTAGGAGAAAGATGACAAAGCAACTTTCTAGATTAGGCCAGTGAATTGAGCTATGGCCGTTTTTATTAATACTAGACCCAACTGCGCTTCGCGCAGAGAATGACTTATTCAAATTATGTATTAATTCTTCTATAACAATTCGAATTTAATTGTATGATTCATTTAAGATGAAAACCCTCTAACTAAGAAGACCTTATTGATTTGGTGAACCGCAACAAAAAAGTATTTTATATGCGAGAAATTTAAAATAAAATAATAGTCTCCTGGTTGCTATATAAGAATTTAAAGTCAGATTTTTTATTTAGCCTTTTAGGAAGTCATTGCAGCGCAGCGACAGGGTTAATAATAAAAATTCAGAGTTTTCACAAAACTTTTTTTTATCATTCTGACCAACTGAACTGGATTACTCACCAAAAGACTAAATCAAAAATCTGACTTCAGATTCTTAAAAAAGAAACTCTTTTTACTTAGTGGACCATTATTTTATTTTAAATTTTTCGCATAGTAAATATTTTTTATTTAACATATTGCGTAAAGTTGAACTTTAGTCACAAATGGGTAAACTTTACCACACTTTTTAAGTAAAACTATTTTCGAAATTCGTTATATAAATGTATATTTCATCGAAATGATTATAGTCCCTCAGGGCTACGCACCTCGGGCCTGTGAACCTTCGCATTCGGTGTAATACAACTTTATATCACTTGTTTCGAAAAACACTATTTTTGTGGTTTACCAAATCAATACACGTATAAATAAAGCTAAATATTTTATCTGGTAGGAATAGATTTTCAAAGTAAATTATTATTTTGTTGATGATATTTCTCATATGTTTTTTGTAATCCAAACATTTTTGAAAATAAAAAAGTGTTACTGTTGAAGAATCTAAGTCATTCCTAGGATTCTTTCTTCTATCTTAGGATTCCTAAATTAAAATAAGGGTAGTAGTGGAAGCAAATTAGGATTTAATAGTGATGTAAAAGGGAAGTGCAATTTTTTTTTTTTTTTTTGTGTTTAACATACATATGTAAGAAAGAATCTGATTTTTTTTGTTTCCCGGAGGAACGCTTGGCCAGATATGGGGCAAAAACTACTTTTTTGCTAAATCTTAAGAAGTTTGCTATCGAATTTTGTCATATCTCTGGTTAAAATGGTCATAAAAAAAAAAAAAAAAAATGGAAAATTTTCGTAATTGGACGGAGAATGGAACTAATTGGGTGAGGTTACTATTAAAATACATCCTAACCTCCAAAAATCCAATTTTGTCCAATTTTTTAATTTTTTTTAATAACTCGGGCAAAAACAATCAGATTTTTATAAAAATCTCAGGAAATATGTATTTTAATGACGGGACCACGAGGTTAAATTTTTGTGAAAAAATTTTTTTTTTCTTGGCCAAAAATCAAATTTTTTCGCAAAAATTGAGCAATTTTGAAATTAGCGCCATTTTATGCAAAAACATGCTAGGGTAAATTTTTTTTTTTTTAAAGTTGCCTTTTTTATGTACTTTAACCTCAGTACGCGTAAGTATTCGTTAGCTCAATTAAAATGCCCAGTTTAGGAGCAAGAATGAAAAATTCCCTATTAATTTTTAAATTTTTTTAATTTTTGCCGTATTTGGTGTAATTTGTGGAATTTTTTGTGCTGTTTCTTACGTATTTTATACAAAATTTAACTTTTCCTTTTATTTAGCGATAATATTTTTCTTAAAATTTGGCCTAACCTCAAAAATAACGTTTTTTTGGGTCCTGTCGTCAGGCATGCTATTTAATGCCATAAAAGCTCCATGGAAAAAAATTGCTGGAATTTATGTTTTTTGATCCCCTAAACACGAATCCGAGATCCGTTTTGCAAAATTCGTGGTCAATTATTTGTTATTAACAATTTATTGCAAAATTTGATAACAATCTAAATGTTAAATATCCTGTAGCTGAAACAATTCAAAATTTTGATGTACCTGATTTTATTATACATATTTTGACTCACTGATTGATTGATTAAACAATTTTAATTTATTTATAAATCAGGTACATCAAAATTTTGAATTGTTTCAGCTTGCATTTTTTGGAAAATCAGTTTTTTCACGATTCAGTAAATTTTTACTAAGTTGTACAGCAAAATAAAAATCTGACTTCGGATTAACAACCGCGTAAATTTTTATTCTTTCAAAAAATTATTTGTTTTCTTTTTTATAAATTAAACAGACTAAAGAATTCCTATAAGTATCAGAATGTTTGTTATTTATTTATTGGAATATAATTTTTTTTTAAAGACGACAGAATTATTTTTTCTGGACAATGACCAGAAAGCACGTATTTCCCGGCCACTGCGAAGACGTGTTTTCTCGCCACTGCCGCAGAAAAATCGTATACGACCCTTGGTCATGAAATAATAATGGCTCAAATCGCACGTAAATTACCTTCTGAGACGCAGCCGAGGGTGGTAAACTGCGATTTGGGGGTTTATTTTTCTGGCCATGGGTCGTAATATACTATTATTTACTATTATTATTATTATTATTATAATCATAATCATCAAGTACTTCTCTTATGCATTTAAAAAAATATTTAAAAATTTAAAAACATAATTTACACAACAAAGATTTGAGGTTTATATATGGAAAAAAATGATATATTAACCAATAATTTAAATTTTAAATTAATCTATGCTTTCTGTTAATTTTTTAAATGAATTAAATAAATAATTTTTAATTATCAATAACCATTTATAAGTTAAATAATTAGCTACTGGTTTATTATATAACTTGTAAGATACCTAAAATAAAATAACCTAACTTTTTGAGTTGTATTAATGTTATTGTTTTTAAAATTTGCATGTATGTTATGTATGTATTGTGTGCATTATTGCGAGAACCAATCAGAATGACTCTTTTAGCGATAACAATGTACATAGTTACCGTATCGATGACTAACTCATTTTTAGGATAGGATATTCAAAATTATTTAAAATTTTGAAAAAATTGTATTTTAAAAATACAATTCACGTTCCTATGAATTTTAAATAAAAAATTATTTAAATTTTCTTATAAAATTAATTCTTGAAAAGATTTATTTTTAATAAGAAATTTATGCACATAATGGAACAAAAAAAATATTAATTTGTCTGTTATCGATACAAAAATATGTTTTGGTCATGATAGCCAAATCAAAATTAAATAAAAAAAATTTTCCAAATTGTTATTAACAAATTACTAATTATTTTTCTTATTTTAAAAACCACCCAATTTAAAAAAATTTCTCGCTCTATCTCAACTAATCTAAATCAGTTTTTAACTTTCAAAAAAAATTTCTTTGCTATAATTTTTTGCAAACATTACTTTAAAACATAGGTGTAAAAAAAATTAATTTAAAAAAGTTTTGGGGCACAAATATTAATAAGGCAAATTTTTTTCATTGCGATTTCAACTATAACCAAAACTTTTACTTCAAACCAAAAAAGTATCGAAGAAATTTTGAGTAGGAAAAAACTTGAAGAGAGGGAAAAATCGAAGACGGAAAAATCGTCTTCAAGATTATTTGTAGAAGAACATTTTTTTAATTAGAACAATAACATCAATTTACAATTAACATAAACAATGTGTATTATTAACCGCGCGCGCCAAAGAAGTGGACACATAAATTAGAAGAGCTCGTGCGAGTTAAAGTGAACTTTTATATAAAAATTTATAAATAAATTATCCTTAATAGTTATATTAAATTTTCCAACGGGAGTTTATGTTTTTTGGGTCGCTGAACACGAATATGATATCGGTTTTTACCGAATATGGTTCAGTTGCTCGCAATAGGCAACTTAAGGTTAATTTTTAGGGATTTTTCTATATTCGCTAGTGTTACTTATGTTTTTCGGGCCGCTGAACACGAATATTAAAGCTGTTTTTATTAAAAATAATTCAGATGCCCAAAATAGGCAATTTTACGCTATTTAAATATTTTTTACTGCTATGTAAGTATGTTTTTTTTTCTAAGTTAACATGAAAATGATATATATTTTTACCAAATTTGGTCTAATGACCAACAATAAGCAATTTCAGATTATTTTTTATGACCATTTGTAATTCTTAATTTTGAATAACAAAGTAAAAATGATTACAACTTTTTTTGTAAACATTCTAAAATAAATTAACCTTTCGTTATTATTATTCCTATAAAAATTGGTATTAATAAACTCACAAGCCTTACATTAAAATAACCTAAAGAAATTGTCTATAAAAAAAAACACTTAAATACACTAAAATAGCATAGCATGAAGTGGTCTAAAATAAAAAAACTAATCCACTAGGCTTACACTAACATAACCTAAGAAAGCAGTCTTTAATAAAAAAATTACATGACTAGACTTATACTAACATAACCTACAGAAAAGGTCTGTGATAAAAAAATTACATGACAAGCCTCACACTGACATAAGCTTAGGAATTATTCTATAATAACAAAATTTCTTGACTAGCCTTTTTACCTACATAACCTAAGAAAATTGTATGAATAAAATTATATGATCACTAACACGTTAACTATAACACTTATTATTCTTATAAATTGTTAACTAGCTTTTAGGATTCATTTAGAGGTTATGATTTAAAAAATTGAACAACTAATTGAATACAACTTATTGAAAATATAAATAAAATGTTTTTATTAAAATAGGTATCATAATAAATTTGTTTATAAAATTATTATTATTATACTTTGTAAATAATTTTTTCTGTTTAACATTTAAAATTTAAAAAAGAAATTTATTTTGATTAAAGTTTTCAACCTGCTATTGATGAAAAATATAATTATTGATAAATTCTTTGCCATTTGGACTTAAGTAATGTAATAATCTTTTCACATCCTCTATCTTTGCTGCTTTTAATCTTTGAATTTCCGGTGGTATTTTTGCTATTTCTTCTAACTGCACATCCACTATCATTGTGAAATTTAAGGGATTCTTCTCATTGTAATTATCATAAAGAATGACATTCCCTTTGGCTTTCATTTAACAACACAAGTTTCACTTATTTTCATTGACTTTGAATGTACTACCTTTTTTTTTAACAAGTTATCGAAATCATATAAAAGATCCTTAGTTAAATTTACCATAGTAAATGGTGGATCTCTAGAATTTTTAATAAGATCCATGTATTCATTATCTGTCTCTATACGTTCAACATGCTTTTTTTGCCCGAAAACATCGAAATTTCGATCACATTGACAGTAAGAATGACCCTTTACAGGGAAAACCTGCCACATTTCAACACCTAAAGAAATGGCGAGCAATTGTAAAAAGGACAAAACAGTGTAATTTATATTTGACTTGATGTTGCATCTGAAAGACACACGACCTTTTCATTATTTAGTAAGTCAAACTCATTTTGTATAGCGCGATAAATGAAACTGCAAACAGTATTGGCTCCCTTTTTAGAAATTCCTTTTAAGAGAGGAAACATATTACTATTTTAAGAATCATATATCGCTCATTTTCATTTTTTTTGCAAAAATAGTGTCACATGGTCGTATATACCGATTGAAGTAAGAATTTACAAATTTTTTTGTCTTAAAGTTTGTATTTCAAAAAGTTGTTGACCATACACCATAAAAATTAACATAATTTTAAGTTGAAAAAAAAATTTCTGGCTAAAATATGACAAAAAAGCCTTTACCGTTCCCCTAAAAAGCCTTTACCGTTCCTATTAAGAACTTGGTGTTTTAAGCAAAATAAGTGCATGGATTTTTATTTCCTTTTTTTTAAAGTTTGTATTTCACTTAATTTTAGTTGTACCAACAGCTATTTAACCTTAAATTAATGTTTTAGATGCTATTTTAGTTTAAAATATGACCAAAAATTACGTATTTATTCACAAAAGCATAAAAATACTTTTTTATACCTTAAGAAATAATCGGTTAAAAGCACAATAATAAAATTTTTTTAATTTTACTAAGTTTTTATGACAATAACAAGTTGATCCTTTGATAAAAAAAATGGTTACTTTATGTTTTCAAAAAATTACAGCACTAAAACAAGATTTTTATATTATTTTTTTGAAATCTATTTTTGCAAAAAAAATGAAAATGAGCCATATGTGAACATTAAATATATATAGACAAAGCAATCTTTTATAGAACTGAGAATTCACTGTTATCTTTGGGATTGGCAAGTCTTGTGCGTAGTCAAATTCAATGGATAAATTTTTTTCATCGCCTAATAAATGTTTCCTTAAAGCATTATAATCTTTAACATCATTTTTATGTTTTTTTTAATTCGTTAGAATCTCCTTGATTCGATTTTTTATTTGCATAACATTTGTCGCAAACACCAGTTCTCAGTAATTTGAAACTATAGTTTAGATTATGGTTAAAAAATTTATAGTATGACGATTCTTCTAAAGGAATATCTTTATTCCCATTCGTAGATTGATAAAATTCAATGCAGAGCTTGTAATTATATGAAGATTTATTTTGGGATGTTCAAAATATTAGTAATTATTTTTATGAATTTATCGTTCGAATTGATGAAATTAATTTATTTAAAGGCTTAATGATGATTAACCGAACAAATGAAATCAATTTTTGATTTATTTAACTCAACACTGATAGGTGTACGAATTAATCGTCTCTTTTTTTATTAAACCTAACATGTAGTATTTAGTTAACGATTTTTTCAAATCATTATATCAAATATTAATTTAAAAAAATTTTTAATTTTCAAGAAATTAAATTTTTAATTTATAGAAAGATGTTAGATTGAACTGCTGATCTTAAAAAAAGCAGAAAAAATTTTTTATTTGAGATAAAAAAACGGGTCCTGGGAGGGATTCGAACCCACGATCTCCAGTTCTGTACATTGGTGTTTTAACCAACTAGACTACCAGGGGGACCGCAGATTCTCAGCCTCCAGGAACGCTTTGTTATCTCAAATACAGCTGTTACGCATCCAAGCTGAATTTATAATTATTTTTATGAATTTATCGTTCGAATTGATGAAATTAATTTATTTAAAGGCTTTAATGATTTCAAATCCCTCCCAGGGCCCGTTTTTTTATCTCAAATAAAAAATTTTTTCTGCTTTTTTTAAGATCAGCAGTTCAATCTAACATCTTTCTATAAATTAAAAATTTAATTTCTTGAAAATTAAAAATTTTTTAAAATTAATATTTGATATAATGATTTGAAAAAATCGTTAACTAAATACTACATGTTAGGTTTAATAAAAAAAGAGACGATTAATTCGTACACCTATCAGTGTTGAGTTAAATAAATCAAAAATTGATTTCATTTGTTCGGTTAATCATCATTAAAGCCTTTAAATAAACAAAATATTAATAATTTAATGAAGTTCCCTCTCTTTTGCATTGAGATTTACGGTATTGTAAATCCGAACGTAAGTGAGAGATTTCGGACTGGTTCGTTCGTAGGTAGATTCGATTGTAATCGATGGCGTTCGGATGAATTCGGATTCCCAGACGAATATACTCAGTCTTGGTTTTATTCCATGCTCAAAATGGCGACTTTGCTTTTTTTTACCGACTCGTTCAAATGTAATATAATATTATATACAATATTTGTTTTGTTGCAATTAACACAATAAGTACCAATCGTACATAGCTGGACTTTTTTTATTCCAAAAAGTTTTCTAAGGGGAAAAATGTTTGCTTTATCCAATTCTAACATCAGTTTTTAAATACGACCCCTTCAAAAGGGGTAAAAGTAAGGGTAAACATGAATTTTTGTCTTTTTTTAAATTTGTTCTGGACTTTAAAACCTTTACTGTACCTTTATAACATACTCTTTTAATTACCTAGACCTCTTAATACAGTTAAAAGTGTAGACTGCATGTAGAATGATCATAATTTTTCAATTCTAACCCTTTAGAGGGTGACTATCTCTATAAAAGGGGTGAGAAAAAAAATAATAAAATTATAAAATTTTCTTCATTTTTGCATAGTCACCCTCCTTCCTAAAGGGTTAGAATTAAAAAATATGGTCAGGTTACATGCTCATTACAATTTTAACTGTATGAAAAGGTCTAGGTAATAAAAGGAGTAACTTATAAAGGTTTCATAGCTCAAAGTCCAGAACAAATTTAAAAAAAGCCAAAAATTTATGTTTACCCCTATTTTTACTCCTTTTGGAGGGGTTGTCCGTTAAAATTAATGTTAAAATTAGATAAAGCAATTATTTTTACTCCTACGAAACTTTTTAAAATAAAAAAAAAGCTTTTGTAACACTTTGATAATCAAAAGTCCAGCTACGTACGATTAGTACTTAATGAGTTAAATCAAGTAGCGAAAAACAGATTTTGCTTTTTTACTTCAAAATTGATTATTTTTTACAGCATTAAGATTAAATTTTAGTTAATTGCTTATTATTCTTATTCTTATTATAATTTATTTTTATCAAACTCTTAAAAATTTTTTTATATAGATTGCTTTACTGAAAATTTGTTATAAGATTTTCTATATGTAATCTATAAAAAAGAGCCGCAAGTTCTTGATTGCATGTGTATTCCACCTGAGTAATGGCAGCCTTGCTAAAAAAATTTTTCTTATAAAATATTATTAAAACAGTGAATGGCCAAGATGGTCTACCTCTTTTTTAAGTGTCTGGCAAGGCTGGAAAATATTCAGAACTTATTGTAAATTCATTTACTTCTGATTCATGTTGTTTTACTAAACCCATTGCAATCGCAAAAAAGTCTATTTTTAAACATGGGTAAAATATTCGTCTTTTATAAACATCAATAAAAAAAGAGAGACGGAATACTATAAAACTTTTAATACCATAAGGCTTTTTTCCAGGCATGGGACTAGGTTTAGGCATCGGAGAATCTCCCTGACCTTGATTTGTTAAGATAGGGAATTCAGATAAATCTAAAAGAGTTGGCATACTTGTATCAATTTCTTCAACAGCTCTACTAGTGTTTCCAAATGCTGAATGAAAACTATTAATTATAGCTTGAGATCCACTACTGCGACTACTTGGATTACCAAAACCACTCATTCCAACAATTGAATTTGAATTTCTAAAAATCAACTTTAATATTAAAACTAATTCTTTGGTTCTAATAAAAGATTCTAAAACAAAAAACCTGCCATATTTTTTTTAAATAGAAAAAATATGTAATTTTTAAAACTTCTATAATAATAAAAATAAAAAATTTCATTTTCAAGTATAGAATTTTAAAGAAAATCTATTTCCATTTTTGCATTTAAAAATTTATTTCTTATTTTTTTAAATGGCTTTATATTTTTATTTATCAAAAAAAAACTTAAGATTAGTTTTTATAACATTTTATTTTTATTAGTAAAAAATACAAAAAAAAAAAATAGAATAATAATAAAATATTCATGAAAATATTTATAAAATTTTAGATTTACATCTCAGTCTGCTTAACTTGAATGGCATCGATGTTGCCTTTAGCTGTCGATAGCTATAAAAAATAAGTTAAAAATCTATTATAGAGCAATTTAAATTTATAATTTTATAACTCGAATATTACATAAAGAAATTAATTATCGGTTTCTGAATATAAAAAATCAGACATTTTATAACCTTAGTGAGTAAAAAAATATTTAGTATATGTTTTAGTATACCTTTTTTAATTATAAGATAGAGGACGTAGCACTCTTAGTAGACTCATTATCCGAAATTGATCCTTCATAAACCGCAGCTGAAAAGTTCTGAGTACTTTTAAGCTGTTCGCTCATTTTTAATTGTGTAATCTGAATCCAACTCTGTCTCCTCATCTACCATTTTTGGCCAAATTTCTTGAAACTTAATTTTTAAATTATTTAAAACTTCGGTAAATCGTTTACCATGATTTGGTAGAATTTGTATTTCCCCAATGTAGATGAGCTTTACTACTAGTTCCATTTCTTTAAAAGTATATTTATCATCCTCAAAGAAGTAAGTTACTTGATTGTGTTGAGAATTCCTAAATACCTGAAAATAATAAAATAAAAAATGTATTGTTAGAGTATACGTGAGAAAACTCCCAGGCTGATCCTTGCCTATATATGTATAAAAAAGATAATAATTTTATGTATTTAGCAGTGTATGTTGATGATGGTATATTGGCTTCTAACAACGAAACTACAGCTGATACTTTTTTGAAAAACTTATGTAGCGAATTTGAAGCCACTTGTAATAAAAATGTAACTAGTTACCTTGGATTAGAAATAAAAAGGCTGGAAGACGGTTCTATATTTATAAATCAAGAAAAATATATTGAAAAAATCTTAAATAAGTTTTCGATGCATAATTCCAGACCTGTTTCTACTCCAATGGAAACCGGGTGGAAGATTTCAAATGATGTAGTTAATGACGTACAATATCGCGAAGCTGTAGGTAGTTTAATGTATTTACACGTTGTTAGTAGACCAGATTTAGGTTTTGCCATAAATGTAGCTTCTAGAGCTTTAGAAAAACCATCTCAAGCTCATGTATCGTTAATAAAAAGACTTTTTAGATATTTAGCAGGCACTAAGGATGTTGGCTTATTGTATTGTAAATCGGGTGATTTTCAAGCTTTCAGTGATGCAGATTTTGCAAGCGATCTAAATACACGTAAGTCAACATCTGGTATGGTATGTTTGTATGCAAATGCGGCTATCACATGGCGTAGTAAGCGTCAAAGTGATGTAGCACAGTCTACAATGGACGCGGAATTTGTAAGTGCGGCTGAATGTGCTAGAGAAATTTTATGGTTAAATAAGCTATTGAATGATTTTAATTGTGCTTCTAAGAGTTACACTCTTAATATCGATAATAGAAGTGCACTGGAATCTATAAAAGATCCGGCGCTTCATCAAAGAAGCAAGCATATTGATATTAAATATTTTTTGATAAGAGATTTGTATGCAAAGAAATTTCTAGATGTAAAGTATGTAAGTACGAATGAACAAAATGCTGATATACTTACTAAGGCTCTGACAAAAAATAAGTTTGAATATTTTCGACAAAAATTGGGTCTATTTCATGAATCTGATCTTTATAATGTTTTTAAGAATGTTAAGTTTTAAGGGGAGTGTTAGAGTATACGTGAGAAAACTCCCATTCTTATTTAATGTCAGCATCTTATTAAGATATTGGCCCTGTATGCCATCCATATGTATATATTATATAATAAGACAATAGGTCTCAATGTCCGTTACAATACATGCATCTGGTATGTTAATTAAGTATTTTATACAGCGTCTTTGCTACGCAGCTTTTGTAAGTAAGTCAGTCTTGAACTACACGAGTTCACAGTAATACGTCTTTCCAATTTTGTACTTTATTTCTGTATTCAATCAATAAATACCTTTTTATATTATTTCACTTTATGCTGCGTGTTTAATTAGTTTATTTATTTAAACTACCTTAAGATGTATCCTTTTCATGATGCAATGAAATATAAAAATTAGGATGCAAAATCAAACTTACCTCTTTAAAAAGAGAATGTATGCCATTAATACAAGCTTATGGCACATTATAGTATTATTTTTACATTTTAATGTGGCTTATAGCCATTCTGGTTCAAAAATAAATCAAAATAATATATATTTAATTCACTATGAGAGCATAAATACTGCAAAAATAAGGATTCCTCACGTGCTTCTTCCATTTTGAGCACACGTTCTCTTAAATGAGGGTAAAACAATTAATTTGACTAAGTTTTAATAAAAATGTTGATATATTAATGCATATTTGGTCTGGATACCATAACAAGTTATTTATTTTTGAGGTTATGATATCAAAATATTCGTTAATATACCAATATTTTTATTAAAACTTAGTCAAATTAATTGTTTTACCCTGATTTTACGATTTATTTTTTTTTGGGCCCTTTCGGAAAAGGGACCTTTTTCACAGGACGAGGAGAATGTGTTTTACGCATACCATACACTGCGTACTGTATGGTTATGTGAGACTCAACCTTAAATTCGGGCTAATACCCACTAAGACGGGTTCTGGGACATCTTCAGGCTGACGCACGCAGTAAGGCACAATGTGTTGGACCTTACTTAGCTGTCGGCCGTCCGACGTTTCCCCATCATACACGGAAGGTGACAAAACCTTGGTGAATTTGACTGGTTCGTCCTTTCTGGGCGCTAGTTTAGCTGAGAATCTACACGAGGCGTCCGAAAGAGGATGTGAGGTCTTCAATACGGTGTCACCAACGTTAAAGTAAACAATTATGGCCTACATCGTAAGATTCCTTTTGCTTTTCATCCGCTTTATCGATAAATTTTATTACAAAGTCTCGCAGGTGATCTAATAACTGGATTCGATCGCGCCAAACCACAGGGTCCGAACTTATGACTGGGGGGTTATCCGCCATTTCAATAGATCGTCGCAAGCTTTTAACGGGTTGGGGATGTCTCCCGAAATTAAGAAACGCGGTTGATACCTTCGAGGTAGTTTGAATCGCGGTATTTATAGCACTCCTTAAGGCCGCTAAATGTTTGCCCCAGTCTCAGTGATCAGTTCCTACGAAATTTCGGATCATTTCCTTAAAGGTTCGATTGGATCTCTCCATTGGATTCCCTTGCGGATGATAAAATTCTTTATAATTATTTTTTTATTAAAATTATTTATTTAATTCCATACTTATTACACAAATCTTTGATGTCGCAATTGTCAAATTCTTTGCCATTATCTCTCAATAAATAATTTGGTTAGCCAAACCTGAACAAAACTAAGTCTTCAAATATATTCGCGATCGCCTTACCGTTCGCGCTTTTTAATGGGTAGATTTTGACCCATCAAGTGAACAAATCTTGAAAAACTACGGCGTGAGTGTACCTCTGCCTACTAGGAGTGAACTCCATGCAATCCGCAGATACTACCGTCCAGGGAGTTTCTACTACCCTCCTACCCATAAGTCCTTGAGAGAGAGAGAGTTTGACTAGACTTATGACGCTGACATTCGTAGCATGTTGTGACGAATTTTCGTACATCCTATTAAACCCCTGGCCAATAGTAATCTCAAATTACTCGATCATAGGTCCTATCTACTCCAAAATGTCCGCTTGAAGGCTCACAATGACTCTATTTTAAGACTCTGGACTGCTGTTCTCTCGGCACTACCAAATGCCAACAATATTCATTATTCGTTACTGGATCCAGCAGCTCATGTCTTTTGTGGTAAAGAACTCCAAACTCAACCTTCCAATCCGGGAAGTTCCACGGGCTCCTTTATACACCTTTAAGACGGCGCAAGTACCATTCATCACTGGTTTCTGTTAAACATGATTCAATGCTCCTTTCCTGTAGGTTACGTTGAAGTTCCAACCTTGCAGCACCATCACCCAGCGTGTTACCCGTTCTTGTGGATCCTTGAGTGAGCGTAACCTTTTAAGGCTGCTGTCGTCCGTGATAACATTAAATTCATATCCTTCCAGATAATAGCGTAATTTTCTCATGGTCTATATGATCGCAAGCGCTTCTTTTTCAGTCACTGAATATTTACGCTTGGTGCCGGTTAGAACTCTGCTTACATACAATACGGGATGTTCGCCGTGCTCGTGGTCTTGTGTGAGCACACCGCTAATCGCAAAATTTGAAATGTCCATTTGGAGCGGGAAAATTTTCGCATAGTCCGGTCTCGCAAGTACTGGAACTTTGATTAACGCTTTTTTTAAGCCTTGAAATGCTTTTTCTTGATCGTTTCCCCATTCCCACGTTTTTTTGTAACAGCTTGACGAGTGGAAGTTTGCGCTCAGTGATTCCATCAATGAACCGACTGCACCATCATACTACACCATCATACCATACCATCCTATCATTCCAAGAAATCTACGCAGTTGGTTAATGTCTTTAGGAGCCGGGTATTCGACTATAGACTTAATTCTTTCCTCATCGGAGCTTAAGCCTTTTTCGTCTACACGGTATGCTAAATAAATAACGTTAGATGCGCAAAAATCACACGTTTAGTAGAGACCAGCGTTTTTCAAAGCTTCAATTACTCGAATTGAACCACTATAAGTGCTCTTCAAACGTTTCAGTTGCAATATAGATGTCGTAAAAATATGCTCCAACGTATGGCTCAAATTCAGGCCCCAAGATTTTCCTCATAAGTCTACACCAAGTTGCTGGTGCATTGGTCAATCCAAAAGTAAGTCGCTTAAACCTGAACAAGCCTCGCCCTGGTATCGCTACTGCTGTGATATCCCTAGAATCTGGATTTAATGGGACCTGGTTATACGCTAATTTCAAATCTAAAACGCTAATAAAGCGTGCCTTACGCATTTGATCCAACATACCTTCCAGATTAGGGATCGGGTACGCGTCTTTTACCGTCAGAGCATTGACTGGACATACGTGCCATTTGCCGTTAGTTCTCCTGACCATAACGGGCTGACTTGCTCAAGGGCTAGAACAAGGTTCGACGATATCATTATCTAACATCTCTTGGATTTGGCGATGTAATTCTTCTATGATTGCAGGCGAACATCTTCTTGAATGTTGTTTAACTGGCTCCTGGAATCTTGAAACTTGATTTCGTGAAAGACCCTTTTGGCACAGCCTAATTTAGTCTCTCCTACAGACAGCAACTCGTCTAATAAATCATTAAGTTGTGACTTCTTCCCTAGCTACCGTAAACTCGACTATACCAGCACACTCTGCAAAAAACAGTAGTACTGTGCGAGTTGCTATGAAATTTTTTATAAGGTTCGTCATCTACTCGCCAAGATCCATCGGCAAAGTTAATTTCTAAACCAGATTTTTGAAAAAAAATCCATGCTTAAAATCATTTCATACTCAAAAACATCGCTAACTTTGAAATCTACAACGACATTAACGTTATCCAAAGAAATCGAAGTCGGTAGGAGACCTATAATTTTACTGACTCTCCCTAGCACCCCCTCCGCTAGAATATTAGTTTTCGTGATAATTTTGGAATCTAAATTATTCACAACACGAAAATTAACATAGGAACTCATAGATCCTGGGTCGCATAGTGCCCGCATCACTTTTCCACTGAAGTCCACCGAAAAGTAGCAACGGTTATCTCCCATCACTTTACTGTGTGAGTAGACTTCCACTATCTCTTCAAAGGGGTCTTCAGGAAATGGATTGTCTACTAGGGCTGCTAGTGGTTCATAATCAATCATAAAATCAGGGACAAGCGCCATGTTGGTTTCTGTACCAATCTCGACCATTTTGACGGCATTTATCGTTGGTTTAGTCTCATTTGATTGAGGGGGTACAGTTAAGTTCGCTGCACTCCCGTGGCCTCGTTTACCGACTATTCACGGTGAGCTGTGCACGTCGGTGAGTCGCAATATGGAGACTGATTTTACCCAAAGCACCGCAGCGGTAGCACACTGTCTGCCCATTTCTGGTAGGACAGTCTTTTACTCGGTGGCCTACTTGACGACACAGCGTGCAAGTGAGTTTTGTACCAAGGTACTTCTGGGTTGTCTCCTAATAGACTGGTTCCATTGTTGGCCGCCAGTCTGATTAGGAGCTTGATAATTTGTCATAGTTGGTTGTGGAGGTAAATATTATTGCGTCATAAACGGAAATTGCATTGGTGTTTGCTGAAAAGAATTCGCCATTAAGGTTGAATATACTGCGGTTGAGAATATTGAGTATTTTGCTAGAGTGTTTTGTTTACGGAAAATTTTGGGAAAACGCCGGAGCTGCTGATGGATTCTGTTTAGGAACCATATTTGCCACGTAATTTTGCTTTAAAATTTCTAAGCGCTCTTTCATTCTCTGTTGATGCATCAACTCTTCTCGAGTACGCTTCTTGTGTTCTTCTAACTGCTGAGCCTAACCTCAATTGGTAAATACGCCTTTCCAACTCTTCTGCCTCTTCATGTCTACTGGAAATGATGAACACGTTGTCATCAATTTGCGTTGAATTCGCCATTCATGGTGCTCCTTGCAGGTTTTGTGAAATCCATAACCTTTGGTTGTTGGGTTCTAAATTCCACTGGTAAGCTTGACTGTTCCAGAAAGCTTGACTTTGAACATACGAGGAGTTAGCAGGCGTGACAGGTGCTGAATAATTATGAGAATTTGATACATCTCAAAACGAGGAACGCTATTTGTATTATTCAATGTATAGGGCGGCGCTAAGGGGTCTAGCCTTTGCGATGCTGAAATTCTAGGCATTTGCGTTCGCGAAGTCGTTTGAGATGTTGTCGTTAGATTTGTAGTTGTAACCGGCATATGACTTCCAGCACTGTTTAGAACTCATGTGTTCACTAACACCTGAACTGGGCCAACAGTATTGTCTCCGGTCAGCGGGGGGATTCTCCCACTTGGGAGGCTTTGAGTTGTCCCAGGTATACGTACAATATTATTAGAGGCTGACGCCACTGTATTTTGCCAGTTTTCTTGTGTGGATATAGGAGTATTGCTTGCGGGTACGGCGTTTTGGGAAGGTAATGAACCGGCTCTGCTCTGAACAGGTACTAAAACCTGGGCAAGTAAAGAAACTTGCACTGCACGGGCATGGCTCTACGCTACAGCACCTGGGTTCAAACCACTTCCTGAGGAATTAGACGTATAAGCTTGTTGCCACGCTAGATCGTATGAAATTTCAGCGTTTAAGGCACCAAGGGTATACGGTAATTCGTCAGCCGGGCGCAAATCCAACTCGTCATTCTAATTGGCTCTAAGCTCCGGGCAAAAATGTTTAGCAGAGAATCTTACTAAATGGTCACGAAGTACGTCAGTAGATCCCCTGAGGTTTAAACCTAACATAGCTAATTCAGCAATTAGCTGTGAGGCGTCATATGTTTGGAATTTAGCGACCAACATTTGTATACGCGGGTCCCTGTACAAAGTTCTAATTCCAGCAAATGACGACATTTTAAAACTCCACGAATTAATTCAAAGACTCAAAGAAAATTGATAATACAAGTAAAAAAAAATCGAATAATTTGTAAAAAAAGGAATGAAATTACAGTGCACTTGATTTATTTAATAAAAATTTATTGATTTAACAAAAATTAAAGAATTATAATATTTTATTTTCACGGATGGTCCAAATCTTCAAATATACAGAAGAATTTAATTAGAATTTCGAAATTTAATAATTGAAATTAATAACAAGCAGTATTTAGCAACTTGCAAAAAGAAGAAAATTTAAAAAGAAAGTGACCAAATTTACCAATAAAGGCCGGCTGAATAATGACTGGCAAGTGATGACGGGCACGGACCGAAAGACAATGTTTTAAATGTGGCGGTCAAGTTCACAAGTCAGGAGAATGCCCTGTGGAGAAAGCAGAATGCTTCCTCTGCAGGGAAAGAACTGACAAGGCCAAGACCGACCACCTTCCAGGATGCGGAGCATGTAAGTGTTATCGGGAGGCACTTACGGTAAGGAAGATAAAGTATCATCGGTAATTTTCGGAGTCCTGCAAGGAAATATGAACAATACCATTCTTACCGACCTTTTTCTCGATCAGCTCGTAAAGCGAGACAGACTCTAGCGTCGTCTCGCTATCCGAGCCGATTCGCAATAGGAATGGTTCACCGATGACACAGGCCGGTGCGGTATATGGCTACGAAGTCGCGCTCAGACGTCCATGTCCTGCCGTGAAAAAGGCAACTGCCACGTTTGGGCAAAGTGCGGTGATACAACTTTCATTAGTTCTTATTTGTCACCGAATGACACTATTGGGGTATTCACCGCAAAGCTGGCCTCATTGGAGGAAACGATAAGGGATGTCTCTGGCAATATCATATTTTCCGGGGATTTAAATGCCAGGGCCGTGGAATGGGGAATGCCAACCAAAAACCATAGGGGAACGTTGATCACCCGTCAAAATCAACCGTACAAAAAGCGCCCACTAGGCTGGAATGTGTTAAAGATGGACGGGGACAGATTTTTGGAATATCTTCGTGAAGAATCTTCGTCTATCCCAGCCTGGCATGGAAGACCAATCACCCCGGGAGAGGCAGAGACTCTTGTCTAGAGGGTAACTGTTCTTCTGAGGGGAGCTTGCAATGCCTGTCTGCCGCTTAAACGGCCCTGGAAGGGGAAAAGGAGCGTGTACTGGTGGAATGAGGAAATTGTGGAGCTTAAGTGGGTCTGTCACGGGACACGCAGAAGACGGCAGAGAGCGCATGGCCGCGCAGAGCTGGCTACGCACCCTGCAGAATACAAGGAAGCCAAGCATAGATATATGCGCGTACGATTTCAACGCGCATATGTTTCGCGCAGTGTGCGACAAAGAGTACACGTTTGTATTTTTGCATCTATCTGTCCTTAAGATTTTCTTTACACATTCACTTATTGATGGCTGTATCTATACCTTTTGCATTTATGTTTATTACAGAGTTTAAGAAATTAGCATTCTATTTGTTCGCCTTAAGGGTGCATTCGCTGAGTTTTGAGTAAAAATAACGTTATTTTTCAGATTAATTTTCTCAAAAAGTTTATTGAATAATAAAAAGATTTTTTTACAACTGTTTTATGCACTTATAATGAACACAAAAAAATTTTCTTTTCTTTTATTTTACATGTGATGAGATGGCGCTGAATTTGGTGCCTAAAAAAAGGTCCAAATCGGCTCACATCATAACTTGGTTTGGGATCGTTTGAAAAAAAAATACCATAAAGTACATAAGTTTTTGCAGGTAATGAACTGCAACCAATGAAAAATATTAAAAATTAAAAAAGTTATGAAAGTAAATAGAAAAAAGTCAAAATTTGACCGTATTTTTTTCCTAAAAACGGAACCTAGAGGCCAAAAAAATCTTCCGTTCAAGTTCATTGTAGTTCATAACTTGTAGAATTGCATAACAAATATATTAAAAAATTGAAATCGGACCAATAGTGTTCTTGTTATCATGTGGGCCGTTTTCAAAACGTTCGTTTTGAGAAAAGCGCGTTTAAAGTTTCGGATCTTGTATTCTTACATACTAGCACTGGGACTTTTAGACGCTGTCGTTTCTTTATTATTTGCGGAATTTATTTAAAAATTTTTTTCCATATTCTTGAATATTTTTTGAACACAAATCAATTTAAAAAAAAAATCTATTTTCAATTTCAAAACTCATCAAATGTACCCTTAAAAGGTTATATTATACTTTTTTTCATGTTAATAGGTTTTTATTTTAATGCATTGGTTGGTAAAAATCACGAGATATTTTTCATTAAGTATTTTTTTTTTTAATTATGTTACATTTATTTACATTAATTAAATTTTTATTCTTATTTAAAATTTTTTTTAATTTTAAAAAACAATATTTTTCGATTATTAAACCCACTTTATTTCTTATATAGTGATAATTAACTTATATTAATTAAATGATAATTAAATTATTGATTTATTTAATGTATAACCTTTTAATTTTTGTTTTTTTTTTTGTGTTTTTTTATAATGTAGATCCAGAACACAAGTCGACACTTACTCACAAATCCCCTACTCTTAAAAACATTCAGAATAAATCAAAACATGATTTAGAAAATCAAAACATCAATAATTCATTTTCTGATAACAATATTACTTTCAATTCATCTCATGAAATAAATCCGAATCTAAAGGAGTAAATAAAGAAGGGAAAAAAGCATGAAAACTTGATAATTTAATTTTAACAAATGTAGAATCTAATTCAGGACCTCGTATACGACCGAAATATCCATGCCCAGTAACGGGCTGTAATGAAAAGCCAAAGCAATTGCCTCGTCATCTTTTGCAAACACACCCAAAAGACGATATAACTTTGAAATATCAGGAATGTGATACCTTGAAAAAAAGAAGACTTTACATATGAAAATTGATTGGGCAGATAATTTTTAAAGACAATTTTTTCCAAGGCAAAGAAGAAGTTAAAGAAGTGGCTCGAAAAAAAAGCTAAGTACGACAGAAATAATCAACTTATAATACAAACTGCTCAAAATAAATATGCATGCGCAAGCTGTGGATTTTTGTTTCAAAAAAGCTACGTAGATTACCATTACAAAAATATTTGCAGTAACTGGCGATTTTCAGCTAATGGAAAACAAGCTTTGATTCTAAGCAATATGATCAGTTCACAGTTTCATGAAGAGGCATCGACTATTTTAAGGGTAAATATACTCCATATGTTACGTGATATGAGTAAGGAGGTAGATTTAGTAAATACGATCAAATATGATTCCCTGATAGTCATGTTTGGCAATAAGCTGTGTAGAAAATTTAAAAAATCGAATCATAATTTGAAATAATTTGAGATATGCCGCACACTTACTTTTAGGAGTAAAAAAATATGAAAATGTTAAAGAATTTACTGACTTGATCGATGCAAGCATGTACAACTCGACCGTTAAAGCTATTGAAGATATTGCTGGTTTGAGTGATGACCAAATGTCATATAAAAAACCATCTGTGGCAACAGCATTAACGTCAATTTAAAAAAAAATGACAAAAATTTACAATAATTGCTTAAAAAAAGTATAAATAAAGAAATGACCCAAGAGGAAAAGCAATTGGTTCGAAATAAAAAGATGGACGTTAAAGAATACTATGATTTCATAAATAATGAACTTGCCACTGACGTAAATAAGAGGGCTGTGGAAAGTCTTTACGCCGTCAGGCGTAATAAAGTAATGAAACTTTCAACAAACGAGGATATTATTAGTTTCAGACAGTACCTAGAAAATTTATCAAACATTTCATATGAAAAATTATTAAAAAATAAACCGAAGTCCGAAGATGATTGGAAAAACTTGCTAGAATCAGTAATGATTTTGATTTTACTATTCAACAGGAGAAGACCAGGAGATATTGAAAACGCTACGATTGAAAATTTTAGAACTCACCGTAGTTTACTAGAAATTTTAACAAATACTTTAAAACCTGAAGAGACATTACATGCTGAATATTACCATAGGTTCCTTGCTGGAGCCAAACAAGGAAAGTCCTTGCCAATCGTAGTAAATCAAATAGAGATACAATACTTTGATTTATGCATTGAATTAAGAAATAACTTTGGTGTTATAGATGAAATAGTACATTTTTAACCAAGGGAGCAAAAAAAAAAGAATGGTCCAGATCGCACGTTAATTAGCATCCGAGGCGAAGCCGAGGATGGTAAACTGCGATCTGGGGTATTTTTTTTTTGTTCCCATGGACAAAACGAAATTTTTCTTTCTCAGTGGGGTGAAAACGCGTTTTTTTTCGATTTCTTTGCGGGGCAAAAAAAGTGTTTTCGGCCCGCTAGGAAGAAAATAGATTTTTATTTGGGATAAAAAACATTAGACCTACGGAACAAAATTGCTTAAGTGCTTGCTTGCTTGCTCTGTGTAAACTAACTTTTCATCAAAATGTGGTGATCAATACCCTGATAGGCTCAGAGAGACCATGTTGCGAAAACATTTAACCACCATGGTGATTAATTTAGATATAAACGCAGACGGCTTATCTGACATTGCACAATTTATGGGACACTTTTCTAGGATACAAAGAGATTTTTACTTTCAGGACGACGGAAGAAAGTTGATTCTAAATATTACAAAGGCCTTAGAAGAAGCTACTAGAGTTGTAGCTCCACAAAATATAATACAAGCAGAAAATGAAAAAAGATACAAAAAGAAGCAGAAGACAGTAACAGTGCTGAAGAAAATAATGATGTAGATGAAGCTGCTGAAAAGGATATCTCATTCCCAGCGATTTCTAATACTGAGATTGATGAAGCTTCTTCAGTACGAGGTAGGTTTGGAAATAAATATTTAACCTAGTAACTGATGTAAACGAATTGTATATTGCTAAAATATAATGATAAACAAAAAAGTTTTACAAATATAATTGTAATATCTATTGTTTTTACAATAACGGTAATTTTGTCGCTATTGTAATTTTAGACAGAAATGCGTATTTTTTAAAATTAAATAACTATCTAATAAATAATATATATATTAAATTAATGGAAAATTATTAAGCAATAAACATTCTATGTAAGTAATTATTAGCGATACTAACCTAAAAGATAAGCTAAAGTCTGGGAACTTAAAAAAACCAAGTGAACTGAGTTCAGTATGTAAAAATATAATACCGTGCCAATTGTTGAGGTTCTACATTAAATGGTTTTGAAATAGCAGTTATTATTCGAAATAAGTATGATAAATTGTATATTTCGGTCTTTACGGACTAATATTATTATTCACCAATACAAATTAATGTAAATAATGAATAATACTTAACTGCTCTATTGTTAATGAGTCGCCCATAGCGCGTAACGCATCAAATACAATTAATACTGATAAATACAATTTATCATATTTATTTCAATTATCATCGGACGATAAAAAATATGTTCTAAATAATAGTTATTATTCAATTTTAAAATATATTCAAATTTGCTGGAAAATCTGAGCTGTTTTCATATAATGAACTATTTTTGTAAAAAATATTTTTAAAATTTTCTAGCAGCAATATAATTTTCATTCGCGCTTAGAATCAAACTTAAAAAAACGTGGATTCAATTATTATCATGAAATTAGTAACAAAATAACAAAATTGCATGCACGTTTTTATAAGTTTGATTCTAAGCGCGAATAAAAATTATATTTCAACTAGAAAATTAAAAAAATTATTTAACTTAACTTTTTAATCATTAAAAAAATTAATCATCCAAAAAAATTCTTAATTTCCGAATTTTCAAAAATTCTCGAAAGCATGATAACATTTTAAATTTTTTTTAGACTGGTTTGATGTGTTTTTTTATTACGGAGGGCATTAGACTCATTTTTTTTTAATTTAATCAATAAATTTGGTTAAAAATCAAAAAAATCTGATTTTAAAATTTTTGCGGTTTCTTAAAATACAAACGAATAATCCTAAATATTATATGAAAATCTGTTTCATTTATAATCGAATATATTATATTCTATACATATTTATTTTTTTAATTGTTTATACAAAAATTTTATGACATTTCAATTGAATACCACACCGTATCATTTTACAATGCTGCTTTATTAATTCCTGTACTTCAGGTATGAGTTTAATGTTAGGATTTCTACCATTTCCTCTTAAATCGTCAGGACTTCCCGATTCCATAATCTTTTGCTGTACAGCTGTAAATCTCGATTTATCTAAAGAAAAAACTGTAGGAAGAAATGTTTTACAAACTAAAATATCTTCCTCTCTTGTCGGAAAACAATATTTCCATGTGAAGAATCTAGGCTTTATTTGAAACTTGGGATTATTTTTAGGATCACTACATTTCATTAAAGTACTTAGTAATATGTTTTGCTTGTTATAATCTCCTAAACCCCAAAATTTATGATGCAATCAAGTTGTTTCAATAATTTTTCATAACATTTAGTTTTGCAGCAAGAATCAATTACCACACGGAGAAAAAAAAGCACTGTCTGACAGATCGCTACTGCACCCTCGCTTCCATAAGTAACTCAGCGCTCTTTGACAGCGCGGTCCGATACGGCAGCAGGAATCGAAAATTAATTTCAGCACAATGCGAGGAGCGTGATGTCTTTATCAGCGCCAAACCAGCGCTCGCGGAGAGCGCGGATCGATCTTGCAGTCAGTTCGGAATAAAAACTTTCAGCTCCTTCTGCAACCGTGCTTCCTAACGTATCAGCTGCGCTGTCAGGTGGCGCTATTTTTTCTCCGTGCACAAATGATCTTTCTTCGACAAATTCTTTAGATGCAGAAATGTAACTTTTGCCCTACGAAATAATTTTGCAAAAATAAAATCTGATTTCATTAAATAGATTATAATAATGATAGGCAAACAAATTTTAAATACGCAATTAAAATTAAAAATGATTTTTTTTTTGCATACGGCAGAGAGGTGAGAATGCGTTACGCACAAACAGAACCCGTGTTCTGAACAGTGCCGGACTCCATGGTGGCAAGGCACTCTACAAAGAATGCCTTGTCCCATGTTTACCGACTAAACTCACCCCTCATCATACCTTATACAAATCAGCCCGGAACCGTTTATCACATTACATCGGGTTGACTTGAGGCCATGTATCTTCTTTGGTTGAAGATCCTTTCGTCCTGGAGATCCCTTCTTTCTCCCTCTTGTCAACTCGCCGTGTCGTCAACTAGATAAATATATTATTTTATAAATAAACTAGGGGGCTCCGCCCCCTGCGCGCTCCGCGCGCCAACCCCCGCAAAGCGTCGAGTGTGGTGAAAAGGCCCATGTTTACAATTAGAAAGTAAAAGACAATTAATTAGAAAGAAAAAAACTTTAAACTTATTTGCTAATAATTTTTTTTTTTATTTAAATAATTTAATTTTTCTTTCACAAATATTTATTTTAATTGCAATAATATGAAATCCTTTGTTAAATTTTACTAATTAATTCTTATCATCTATGAAAAATAATAAAATTATTTTTTTATTAAAAATTAATTTTCTTTTTTTTTAATTTTCAAAAAAATATCTATACCTGCGCATCTCTTAATAGTTCTTGGCCTTCCATTAATTCTTCTAAACTTAGTATTTCGTCAGATATAATTCGTATTAATTTGTTATCAAAGTTAAATATATTGTACGTTTTGTATTTATCTGTTTTATATTTATTGTTTTATAATTCAAATATTATCATAATTTTAAAATATTAAAAAACATATCTGAAGTGTACAATAACTTTTAGCTGAAGTAAATAAATTTTAAACTTAAAAAAAAAAAAAAAAAATAAAAATAAAAAAAATTGCAATTTGAATAAAAAAAACAAACATGGGTGCCCAAATGGGGGTGACCAAATGGTGGTGTCCAAATGGGGGTGACCGAATGGGGGTGACCAAATGGGGGTGTCCAAATGGGGGTGACCAAATGGGGGTGTCCAAATGGGGGTGACCAAATGACCCATGTCGGCGGCAGCGGCGGCACCCAGGCAACCAACGACGTTTCGGAAACGTCTTCAACCCGTTTCTGAAGAAACGAATTAAACCAATTTGCACCGTTTAAGAAACGTTTCTGGAACCGTTTCAGAAACGTAAAAATGCGCCTTAGAATTTTAAAATCCTAATTTTAGAATTAATTCCATAGCGAATATTCTTATGTTTATTCATACTAGAATTTATTTGCTAATGTTTTTAATGTTACATATAAATTTTTTAGTTTACTTACAATTATAAGTATAATTTAATTAAAATTTATAAATAATTTTTAATTATTTTAATTTTCAATGAAAATCATAGCAAAAATACAAAACCGAAAAAGTCGATTTTGTAACATAATAAATATTTAACCAGGTCTTATATACAGTTGGAAGATCATTTTATATATGACTTGAGAAAAGCAGTAATCGCCACCTATTAATCATCTTAATTAGTTCATTTCTTCTAAAATAGATGGCTTTTTTGAAAGTCATAAATAAAATGACTTTTCAACTGCATATAGGACCTCGTTAAATATTTATTATGTTACAAAATCGACTTGTTCGTTTTTGTATTTTTGCTATGATTTTCATTGAAAATCAAAATAATTAAAAATTATTTATAAATTTTTTAATTAAATTATACTTACAAGTGTAAGTAAACTAAAAAATTTATATGTCAAATTAAAAACATTAGCAAATAACTTCTAGTATGAATAAATAAAAGAATATTCGCTATGGAATTAGTTCTAAAATTAGGATTTTAAAATTCTAAGGCGCATTTTTACGTTTCTGAAACGGTTCCAGAAACGTTTCTTAAACGGTGCAAATTGGTTTAATTCGTTTCTTCAGAAACGGGTTGGAGACGTTTCCGAAACGTCGTTGGTTGCCTGGGCAGCGTTTAGAATTTTATAATATAGAGAGATAAATAAATAAATAGATAAATAATCTATAATCTATGAATAAATAAATAAATAAATAAATATCCTTGTGCGTCCTCCATTGTACCCCCTTTGATGCCGCGTGCAGAAGCCACCTATAGGCAGCTGCTCCTACACCCGGCTCCTAGTTAAGGTGTCGTCAGTAGCTATTTTTTTCGCAGAATTTCTTCCACATACTTTGTCGTAGTGGTCTACGTACCCTCGCTTTGAATCATTTTTTCAACAATATTGTCAGGCGTGACTTTGCCTATTATTGTTTCAAGCGCCAACTTTTTGGTCGCCCACGATCGGATTTGAAAAATGTATGATACGCATTATTACGTTCGCCGGGACAGAACACTAATTCTGGGCTTTCAGTCTTACCCATCCTAAAGAGTTAGGAATGAAAAAGCCCGTGTCCACTAAGAAACTGGATCAGGAAGTAATTCACTTCCCCGTGTTCTCTATCAAGCCATGGTACGACTTCTTTTATGAAGCGCCTGGTCGATGCGCTGTCTGCGCAATTGTTCCAGAGCGTTTGCCACTCAATCATCGTAGCTCTCCTAATATTCGCTTTGATCTGGTCAAGGTCTTCATCGTTCTTCCTGTCATGTATGAGTTTGCGTTCTCTGGCAAGGAGCGTAATCGGAATTATTCCGGCAATAACAAGAACTGCCGCTTCCGAGACAGTCCTGTACGCGCAAGAAACCCTCACCTTGCCTTTGAATTCTTATCATGCCTTTTGCATACATACACTTGTCTAGCGCCTCCCCCCAAATTTCTGCTCCAAACAATAGGATGGAGTGAGTTACGGACATAAGTAGCTTCCTCTTGCTGGACTTCGGACCGTTCATATTTGACATCAGCCTGCTCAGGGCTAGTGTCGTGGTACCTGCTTTCCTGACCCTTTGAGAGATATGCTCCCAATAAGTCGGCTTCGTGCCAAGAGTTATCCCCAGATATTTAACGAACCTTTTTGTCTCTATGACAGTATCCTCGTCGATTCGTATTGGGATGACTGTTTGGATTTGCTTCCTCGTAAACATTACGATCTCTGCCTTAGTAGCTGCAAGTCTTAATCCATGCTCTTCCATCCATACATTTATATTTAACATGCAGACGCTCAAGCTGTTTTGAGCCTGTTGTACGTTCCTTGCTACGATCACGAGAGCAATATCATCCGCATATCCTATCATGAAGCAGTCATCTGAATTATTAATATTTTATTTTTCAAAAAATCTTGCGATATTTAGTTTTGCAATAAATGCAATAAATTGCAATAAATAATTGTCAATAAAAATACAGATTAAAAAATAATGTGCTTGTAATATCTTGAAAATTTTGTTTGATTTTAATATTCGTCAAGGATATAATAATCTGCAAATTATGTTTTTTAATTATTATTATTTAAAGCAAAGCTGGGCAAATACTGCATTGTAAATAAGCGCGCTCAACGCGTTGTCTAATTTATTGTGGCCTGTTCTGATTGAAAATTATATTTTATTATTTATACCATACTTTTATGTACGAATTTATATACGAATTAGACAATTTAGAGACTTTTCCGCTTTTTGACCTGACAAACTTATAAGGCACGATTTCATCTATGTATTGCATACATAGGGTGATCGTGCCTAGAAATTTAAAGAATAAAGTTTAATCTTAATATCCAGTATGTTTACTTTAAATTAAAATAATAAAAAAATATATACGTGATTAAAAATTATAGAAATTCTAAGTATAAAAATAAATAATTTTTTAAATATTTTTTTAAAATGTGATTTTACAAAAATTTCGTATATTAAAATCACAAGATTAATTTTGTGAAAATACAAAGCGATGTTTGTGATCTTACATATCTACTGTTTTGTAAATTTTACAAAACTTTTGCTCATGAAATTTATTTCCATTACATTTTTTGTGATTTGTGATTTCGGGATTTATTGTAATTTCGGTTTTTGGATTTATTACAATATGAGTGAACATGTTCCATGATCGTTGGTTGCGTGAACATACAAACCAATTATAAATTTTTTCTAAACAATTGTAAAAATTTATAAATTCACTAACAAACATAAATTCGTTCATTATCTTTTTGTTTAAAATTATATTTATTTAATTAATTAGGTTAAATATTTTTTTTAATGATTTATTTTTACTAGATATTTTGATAAGATTTCATTGCGTGAATAAAAGTTGCGTGATGTATTTATACAAACAGTAGAAAAATTTATGACCCTCCTGTTTAAAAAAAAAATTATAATAAAAGCTTAAAGCTTTAAAAATTTAATTCATTTCTGATGTTTTATTTTTCTTTAAAACTTAAAATAGTCTAATAAGAGCAAAACTATAATTTTATAATTATTGGGGAATTTCATTTTTTTAATTTATGAAATAGTGAATAAATTTATTTATAATACAAAAAAGTGTTTAATTAATTATTACCGATCAATTAAGTTCTCTAATATAATTATTTATTAGGCAAGTGATATAAAATATTCAAAATTAATTGACTTATTTAATTTATAAGTTATTGTACCCCAAGTAACGAGAAATTAAGATTATAGGTGAATTATTGCAAAATCTTTAATTCGCGATAATTTCAACTAATGCAAAATATATAAGATTTTATGGCTAAGGAAAACGCCGGATAAAAAAACTAGTTATTTTAACGGATTCCTGAGGAAGAAATATGTAAGTAACTCTATTAGCCTTGTAAATATTATTCAGAAAATTTTTTCTTGAAAACTAATTTTTTCTTGGAATCTGCTAGAAAAATCCCAAGTCTTTTTCTTAAAAAAACCAATATTTAACATTACAGATGCTCTCAGACCTTAAAAATTGAAAACTTGTATTTTTGGTCTTCAATATACTTTTTTTTAGTAACTTATTATTACAAAACAAGTAAAAAATGGTTCCTCTTTGAGGAACCAAAAACATAAATTTATTATTTTGAATAATATTCATTTGTAAAAAAGAAAAAATTCAGAAATTGGTTTTTTTCAAAAATCGAAAAAAATAGAATTTGAACCTTCAAACTTAAAAAAAAATATAGGGCGAGCAAAATTTTCACTGTTTCTCACTTGTTCGTCACTTCTTATGATCTAAAGAACCCAAAAAATCATATCAGCAAAGTGTATGTTCAATTTTTTTTTTCAAAAGGTTTGATCATTGTAAGCGCAATCTTTCCGTGGATTTTCTCATTTGCAAGTCATTATACAAAGAAAATCTGTTTCTAAGAAATTGTCAAATTGGCGCAAATGGCAACTTATGCGCATTTAATTAAGACGATAATTTTATAATATAAATAAAAGTTCTTTGAATTCAGCTGTAGCTTAAGCTTATAAGGAAAGTTTTTTAATTTCTGGAAACTAAGTGATATTAGAAATAAATATTTTTATCTTATTATACTGATTACACTTGTAGCCTTTTCATAGTAGTTACAACAATTTGGATTTCTTAAAGCTGGTGGTGCATCTAAATATATCGTTCAAGTTTTTAAGTATTTTCAGGAAAATCATATTTTAGGATAATCAGTATGACACACCGAGCTTGAAAGAACGAAAAATCAAATAAAAAATGACAACAAAATCTGACCTTGCAAACTTTTTGGAAATAATTTGTTATTTTCGAAGTTTCATAGCAGTAAGTTGGATTTGCTAAATCTAAAAAATTTTTAGTCAATTTTGTGGCTGACTGAGAGATCAAAATCAGAAAATTTTATTTTTACCAATGAATCTTTATAAAATTTAAAGAAATATATAAAAATTTTGGGTTGCCAGGGAAAAACCACTCCTGAAAAAAAAAACTTTTCTTTTTATGATAAAATTTAGCCAAGTTATCGTCAATTTAAGATAATACAAAAAAGTGTTCAATTAGACATCAGACTGGAGATATCGAGTGAAAACAATAATTCGAAGTATTAGTACTTTCATAGAAAAAAATTAAGTACTACGTCCAAAAAATAAAAAAATATGGTGTTTTTTTAATTTTTTTATGTAAAAAATTTTGAAGAAAAAAAAATTCGAAAATTTAGGTATTAGATGGAGGTATCCTTTACAAACGATAATTCTAGATATTCGTACTTTCATAGGAAGAAATTAAGTACTATGTCCTAAAAAAAAATTGGCATTCTTTGTATTCTTTAGTAACTAGTACTCCCATAGAAAATAATTAGGTACCAACTACGTCCAAAAAGAAAAAAAAGTTAGGTATTTTTTGTATTTTTTAGTGAAAAAAATTTTGAGAAAAAAATTTTCAAAAAATTAATTATCAGATCCGAGATATCGAGTAAAAACAATACTTCTAGATAGTAGTATTTTCATTGAAAAATATGAGGCATTACATCCAAATTAAAAAAAAAAAAAGTATGTTGAGATTTGTTGGTAAAAAAAAATTTGGAAAACAAAATTAGGTCTTAATACAATAATGGTTGTTAAATATCGCCGGTTACAGTCATACATACATACATACATACATATCATACACACACGCGCGCTCACACACATACACACTCACACAGACTTTTTTTAAAAACCGGTTTTTTAGCTTCTTGAGGTCTCAAAACGTGCTTAGGTATATGCCAAAAAATCAGAAATCAAAATTTGACCTAAAACAATGGTTCTTCTATGAGGAACCAAAATGTATAGTATAGTACATTTGAAATAATGTCTGAAAAAATGAGTCTGACTTATATTCGAGTCCAAGTAATTTAAATCACCATTATTTAATTAAACAATTGTGAGTATTTGTTAAGAAACTATAAAAATTTTTTTCAAAAAAATGGCTGCCAATTTTGCAGTTAATAGGAGATGTTGATATATGACATGATCCGAGTTTTTCTAAGAGAACAACATTTTTTTTAGTATATTAATCAATTGGCAAACGAAATCATTCAAGGACAAATAATTATAAATATAACAAAAGTTTATAATAACCAAAAAAATATCTGTATATATAGTTTTGAAACATAACTACTTTTTAAACAAGGAACAAAATATTTGTTTTGACTTTGCATGTGAGCATTCAAAAGTCGAACCCCATATTTTGTCCAGTGATTTAAAACATAGTTGCATATAATGGACAAAAAACCGTCTCCCTAGGGTAGAAAATAGGCTTTTCTGTCCTAGATATGTAAAAAATTTTATAGATTTACGTCTTATACTTATTTATCTAATCGATTTTTAGTAAACTAAATAAAATAACATTTTTATAACGTCTTAATAACATCTTTATTTAAATTATAAAAAAAAAACTATTTAATTTTGATGGCAAAATATTTTATTTGTTTTTTTGAAATATATATGAGCATTTTTAAAACTTTTTGGTTCCTCAAAGAGGAACCATTGTGTTAGGTCAAAATTTGATTTTCTATTTTTTGGCATATAAGCTCTTTTTGGGTCCCCAGGAAGCTAAAAAACCGGTTTTTAAAAAAAGTCTGTATGTGTGTGTGTGTGTGTGTGTGTGTGTGTGTGTGTGTTTGTGTGTGTGTGTGTACGTATGTATGTAATCGGTGATATTTCACAAACATTATGGAATTAAGACCTAATTTTTTTTTCAAAAATTTTTTCACCAAAAAAGCTCGAGGTACTTTTTTTTTTTTGATTTGGATGTAATACCTCATTTATTTCCATGAAAGTACTTATACTTGAAAGTATGGTTTTTACATGATATCTCGAATCGGATACTTAATTTTCTGAAAATTTTTTTTCTAAAATTTTTTTCACAAAAAAATACAAAAAATACAAATTTTTTTTTTCTTTTTGGACGTAGTACCTAATTTATTTCCATGGAAGTACTAGTTTTAAGAACCTTGTTTATTGTTATTTTTTGGATCTGATACTTAATTTTTTCAAATTTTTTTTGTCAAAATTAAAAAAATAGAAAAATAAAAAAAAATGCAATATTTTTTTTTTTTTGGGTGTAATACCTCATTTAATTCTATGAAAGTACTAATATCTGAAAATATTGTAACTAGTGATATTTCAAAACCATTATCGAATTAAGACCTAATTTTTTTTTCAAACATTTTTTTATCAAAAAATCTCAAACCCCCCCCTTTTTTTTTAATTTAGATGTAATACCTCATTTATTTCCATGAAAGTACTTATATTTGAAAGTATAGTTTTCAAATGATATCTCGAATCGGATACTTAATTTTCTGAAAATTTTTTTTTTTAAATTTTTTTCACAAAAAAATACAAAAAATACCAATTTTTTTTTTCTTTTTGGACTTAGTACCTAATTTATTTTCATGGAAGTACTAGTTTTAAGAACCTTGTTTATTGTAATTTTTTGGTTCTGATACTTAATTTTTTCAAAATTTTTTTTGTCAAAATTAAAAAAAAAGAAAATAAAAAAAACTGCAATATTTTTTTTTTGTGTGTAATACCTCATTTAATTCCATGAAAGTACTAACATCTGAAAATATTGTAACTAGTGATATTTCAAAACCATTATCGAATTAAGACCTAATTTTTTTTCCAAACATTTTTTATCAAAAAATCTCAAACCCCCCTTTTTTTTTTATTTTGGATGTAATACCTCATTTATTTCCATGAAAGTACTTATACTTGAAAGTATGGTTTTTACTTGATATCTCCAATCTGATACTTAATTTTTTGAAAATTTTTTTCCTAAAATTTTTTTCACAAAAAAATAGAAAAAATACGAAACTTTTTTTTCTTTTTGGACGTAGTACCTAATTTATTTCCATGGAAGTACTAGTTTTAAGAACCTCGTTTACAGTAATTTTTTGGAATTGATACTTAATTTTTTCAAAATTTTTATTCTCTAAATTAAAAAAAAAGAAAAATAAAAAAATTTGCAATATTTTTTTGGTGTAATACCTCTTTTAATTCTATGAAAGTACTAATATTTTAAAATATTGTAACCAGTGATATTCCAAAACAATTATCGAACGAATACCTAACTTTTTTTTCCAAAAATTTTTTTATTAAAAAAATCTCAAAATACTTTTTTTTTTTTTTAATTTGGATGTAATACCTCATTCATTTCCATGAAATTAATTATATTTGAAAGTATGGTTTTTACTCGATATCTTGAATCTGATAATGAATTTTTTGAAAATTTTTTTCTCCAAAATCTTCGTTACAAAAAAATACATAAAACACCAAATTTATTTTTCGTTTTGGACATATCTAATTTATTTTAATGAGAGTACAAGTTTTAGAAATTTAGTTTATAGTAATTTTTTGTATCCGATCACAATTTTTTTTTTATTTTGATATAAATTATAACACACAAGAAAGAGTGATGGAAATCTTGCCTCTTTTTGACTTCCTTGGATTATTTTGCTCGTTGCTATGTTTATTAAATTTATGAATGCAGCTTAATGAAATTATAAACAATAATAAACAGCCTAAAAATATTAAATGGTTATGTTTGCATTTTAAAATTAAGATTTAAAAGTTATATTGGCATTTTTTAAAGAATCAAACAATTTATAGAATTAAATAATTTATTATTTTGTGATTAATAGAAATAATATAAATAATGTTAAAATCTTGAAGCAATTAATGTGGTTATTTTTTTTATTACAAAATATTATTATTATTATTATTATCATTGTTGCGGAAGGTTGGTCAAATGCAAGAAGTACACTCAGAAAATAAATTATAAGAAATTATTATAAATTCTGGTAAAAACTCCTATCTTTTTATAATAATTGAGCGAATATTTGTAATTTTCGCATCGTTACCAACCATTTCTTTGACAAAACAAAAAAAATCATGTTACCCAATATTTTAATTATTAAGGGATATTTATATATTCTAATAAAATAAAATTTTATAAAAAAAAATAAAATTAGCTTTTTTTATATTTGTCTCTTTTTAATTATGCAAAAATGATTTAAAATCCATTAACGCCGGCGCGACCAATCCATGGACGCTAGAATTTTCACTTTAATAACAAAATGATCTTAATAATCTACTTTACTAGCTACTAAAAACGGCCTGGTTGTAATCAATAATATTTGTTGTAAATTAAGATTACAGCCCATTGTTTGAGGAACCTCAGTGCCAGCTAGTTGGCAGGGTATTTTAAAAAATTGCAAGCATATTCTTAATTTAATATTCTTTGATTTTATCTAAACTTAAGAATTTTTTTATAATTTTGTAAATTTAAGTTTATAATTATTTATGTTAAATAATTTTTAAAATCTATAATGCTTATTTTCACAAAATTTTTTAATTTTGGCTGCAGTTTGAAATTTACTCATTTTGGACCAAAAATGCTCATTTTGTTTATTGACTATGTGATAGAATTAGTGATAAAAAATTACGATTAACGAGGCTTGAAAGTAGATGCTTACAGAAAAAAAGAGACCAACTTGGAGGTGTTTGGTTGACCAGCGTCATTCATAAGATCGCCTAAAAATCATATTTTAACGTAAGTACCCCAAATGTATTAGACTCCCCTTACAAGTTATTTCTCTAATATAACTTAAATTTAGTAAAATAAATTACAAATTTTTTATCCATTATCTGCCAGCTTTTACTTTGTTTTCAAATATTTTTATAAATTTAAATTTAAAATATAAAATTGATTAAAATACCAAATCGAACAAAAAATTCTTTTGCTTTACTGCGTAAAAAAAAATTGTATTTGTATTATAAAAATAGATTTTCAGAAATGAGAAAAATATTTATTAATGTCGTTAATAATAATAAAATTATAAAATTAAAAATAATAAAAAAATTACGTTTCTAATAACATGATACTTCCTGTTGAAAAATAAAAAAAATTTATATCTTTACTACATTTAAAAAAAAAAAAAAAAAAATTGAATTAAAATTAACTAAAAATAGTCTAAGTATTTAAAGAAGTGTCAACCAAATGCTATTATCATCATAGAATAAAAAAAACTGTTAAAAAAACTCCCACTGTGTTAATAATTAACACAACTCTTTTAAGACTGTCAAATAAACTGTCTCTTTGTTATTTAAATTTTACTGCATAAATAATTATAATTTTATTTGATATACTAATAAATATAAAATGAAAAAGTATCAAATTTAAAAGTTAGGTTTTTTTATGTTCTACTTTCCCATAAATGGAGCAATTTTTTTTCCTCTCACAATTTAAAAATTTTTTTTCCTCTTACAATTTAAAAACATAATAATAATTTCATTCAAATTATTTTAATCATCTCATTTTTTGTCTATTTAATTCTGTTTACAAAAATTATTTATAAATTTTGAAAGAAATAAGATAATTATGTACATCCGTTAAATTATATTTGTATTTCATGTTATTACAGAGTTTCTTTGAATTCTAATATTAAGTACATTATTAGCCTTTTAACTGTTTTCTTTTTATATTATATCTATTATAAAATGTGTTTTTGGCCGCCTGTGCATAAAATGCGGGCATAAAAATTTTTGTGAAATTTCAGCACGCGTTTTAAATCCAGTAGGGCAAAAAATAGTGTAAGTACCATGAGCGAAATACTTTAGACACTAGCGTGAAAAAAAATTTTGCGCCCTTGATACTTAATATTCTATAAAATAAATAGTGAAAAATTAATTAGAACACTACTGTTAGCTATTTTTGGAAATCACATCATTAAATTATACCGTAATCCAATTATAAATTATACTACAGTGGAACCTCCCATAACCGACGTTCCCGTAACCGGATCCTCCGATATCCGGATCGGTGTTCAGGATATTTTTTTTTTTTAATTTTAAATTTCTAAAAATTAAAATTTTTTGAAAAAAAAATTTTTTATAAACAAAACAATTGGCTCTTTTTATGGCCAAAAATTTATATAAAATAATTAAATAAATAATTAAATTATGGTTTTTATATTTTTGATTGTAAAACAAAAGATTAAAATATTTACAGTTTCCTTAGATAAATAAAGAGAAAAATTAACCCTGGTAGGTCACTGTGGGTCAAAATGACCCCAGACTTTTTTTACGTAGGTTAAATAAAAAAGGAATATTTAAAATAAAAAAGGTTTCCAAAATACCAGAATTGATCTAGAAAGCCCAAAGATTATTCTAAAAAAAAAAATAATTAAAAAAAACGGATGGGGTCAAAAAAACCTCATATGTCTAAAAAATTACCTAAACCATGTGTGACCTTTAAGGGTTAAAAAAAAAAAAAATCTTCTTGTTAAAATAAATCTTTTTATCCTAATAATTTATTAAAAAATTGAAGTTGCTCCCGTATCTGGATAATTCTAATATCCGGACTACTAGTAATTTTAATTGATCCGGTTTTGGGAGGTTGCACTGTATTAACTTCGCGAAGTTTTTTAGTAAAATTTATGATGCTGATATGCAAAACTAATCAATCCAAAAGTATTCAAAAACCTTTTGCATTTAGTTTGATTTATCCAAATGCCACAAAATAATAAATAAGGCATATTAAAAAAAAATTTTTTTTTGACAAATTAAATATTCTATGTCGGTAGTTCTTAGCTATTTTTACCCAAGTCTGAGGTCCGGTCGATGTCTTGGATTTAAAAAATACCAATTGCACTGTGTTTGGTATGTAAAAATATGGTTACTGGCCAATTTTTAAGGCTCTAGGTGGCTTGGTTGCGATTTGGCAGCTGTTTTTCTAATTTTGATTTTTTTTGAAATCTCAGCCCCCCGTTTGCTTTTTATGGCTTTTTATTTTCTGGACGCCCTAAATAAGCCTAAAAAATATTTTCTATATGAAGGTAGGTAGTCAATAATTCAGCCCAATCCGAATCTGACCATATTTTTTCGGAAAAACCTCAGGAAAACCCGGAAAATCGGAAAAACTAAAGGAAACTTTCAAATTTCTCAAAAAGCGTCAATTTTTAAAAAATTTTTTTTTACATGTGTTTTCCCATACTTTTCATGCTGGTAAACTCTTTTATTGACACATTTGCCTTTTAAGTACTTAAAAATCAATTTTAGGTTAAAAAAATGATTTTGAAAATTGTTCATTTTCTTAATTTTCCAATTTTCCCGCTTTTCAATAATTTCCTGTGTCTAGAGTGTCTAGACTAAATTATTAAAAAAAACAAAATTTAAACAAAACAAAAAAAACATGACTTACCTATTAATATAATTATGTCAAAGCTTATAAGACCTATATGATATAATTATATAGATATTAAAATGAATATTTATTATTATATTTATTAATTTATTACGGCAGTTACACTGCGACTATAAACTGTAAAAAAAGCGTATATGCTGGAAATTGTTCCATTTTAACGAAAAAAAAAAAAAATAAAATTTGTATTGACACTAGCTTTAAGAAAAAAAATTACCAACGTATTTTACTGAAATAATCAGTCTTATTATAATTTTATAGACTAATTTTCGCTTTTATTAAGTATCGGCAAAATACAAACCTATATTTTTTACAGTGTATTTATTATATTTTACATTTGTGATAATATCAAGAGTTTAATATGTAAATTAAAAGAATAAATTAGTAAAAATTATCATATATTAAATAAAAATAAATTTTTTTTTTTTATTTCTGTTTTTAATTCTGTGGTGAATATGAAGAACGGCAATAAGTCCTATGCTTATACATAGAACATATGCTGTTCTTCTTATTCACCACAGAATTATTATTAATATTTGAATATTATTAATAACGATAAGGGAATATTTTTGTTATAAATGCAAATTTAATCATCTTTAAAATGTCTAAATAAACTTCGTTTTTCGCAAAGTTTGAAAGCAAACATTATTTAAAATCGTTTTTGAAGACGATCGTAGTATATTATATTCTTTGCTAGAAGTCCCTAATTTGAAAACATTCTATGTCCATTTAACCCCCCCCCCCCCTCTAAAAACGTCAACCCCTCCCCTGCAGAAACTCTTTTCTACAAACATGTTCCATGTTTAAAAAAAGGTGAAACGTCTTGATAAAAAATATTGGCATGTAAGCCCGTTATATATTTTTCACAATTAAATTCTTATTTTTTGAATGTAAAATAATCAAACAAAGGCTTCGCCTTCGATTGCAATTTACGTGTGATCTGAGCCATTCTTTATTTTTGTGGCCTAGGATAAAAATATACTATTAATAAAATCAAAATCCGGGCTTCCGTATATAGAAAAGTAAACAATGGCCCGCATGGCACGTAAATTATGTTACGTTAAATCCGAGGCAAAGCCGAGAATGGTAAACAGCGATTTAGGGTATGCTTTATTTATGGTCAAGGGTTGTATACGATTTTTCTTCGTCAGTGGCGAGAAAATACTTGCTTTCTGGCCACTGAAAAGAAATAGTTATTTTGAGTCAGGATGTATTAAACAAATATTATTATTATTATTATTTGATATATTTGTTGAATATACAAAATAGTTCACTCTTGTTTTACAAAGTCAATTAATTAATTAAATGTAAATAATATAAATAAAATAAAATATTTTAATAAATTAAAATTAGTCAACATCAGTAAATATATTCTAGTATATATGTTACGGGTAGAGTCCGATCTCTGGATAGTCATAGGTCTATCCGGATAAACCTAGGACTATCCAAGCGGAGTTAGATAAAGTCCGATTCTTGATTTTTTTCATCTTTTTTGTTCAACTTTATCCGGCACCGCTTGGATAGTCCTAGGATTATCCAAGAGGCTTGGATAAAGTCCGATTCGTAAAAAATGTGAACAAAAAAAAAATTATTTCACCATATTATTTCACCATATTATGAATCGGACTTTATTCAAGCCTCTTGGATAATCCTAGGACAATCCAAGCGGTGCCGGATAAAGTTGAACAAAAGAGATGAAAAAAATCAAGAATCGTACTTTATCCAACTCCGCTTGGATAGTCCTAGATTTATCCGGATAGACCTAGGACTATCCAGAGATCGGACTCTACTCGTAACATATATAATAATTAAAAAATTTTTAGTAAATATAATACAGTAAACATAGTAAATATAGTTCATTTATTTATAGTAAATATATGTATTAGACTGCCAAAAAAAAGATCCATTTTTTAAGGTGCTCAAGCGTTTTTGGATGTCATTTAAGGGTACCGTCTCCCAGTTTTGAGTAAAAATAACGTTTTTTTTCTGATTAATTTTCTCAAAAAGTTTATTGCATAATAAAAAGATTTTTTTACAGCAATTATATACACTAATAATGAACACAAAAAAAAAAAACGCTGCCAAGTGATTGGCACTATGGTTCCTCATTAACAATAGCAAAATATTTATAATGGTCTATTTTATCTAATAAAAATTATAATTTGAGATATCAGAATTTCATAAAAAAAAGTTAAATACCGTATTTTAAAAGAAAAAAAATGTTGCTGTGATTTAATGTTTTTTATTTAACAAATTTTTAGAAAAAAATTTTCAATAAACTAGGTATTACACTTAAAAAAAAAAACAATATTACAGATTTTTTAATTTTTTTGTTTTATTAATATTGAGAAAAAAAATTTGAAAAAATTCGGTATCAGATCCAAAAAATTACTATGAATACTTTCTAAAACTAGTACTCTCATAGAAATTAATTAGGTACTACGTCCGAACAAAAAAAAAATTTGGTATTCTTTGTATTTTTTTGGTGAAAAAAATTTTGGGAAAAAAATTTTCAAAAAATTAGTTATCAGATTCGAGATATCGAGTAAAAATCGTACTTTCAAATATAAGTACTTTTATGGAAATAAATGAGGTATTACATCCAAATTAAAAAAAAAAAAAAAGTAGTTTGAGATTTTTTGATGAAAAAATTTTTGAAAAAAAAATTAGATCTTAATTCCATAATGGTTGTTAAATACCACCGATTGCAAAATTTTCAAATATTAGTACTTTCATAGAAAAAAACTAAGTATTACGTCCTAAAATAAAAAAAATTTTGGCATTTTTTGTATTTTTTGGCAACAAAAATTTTGAGAAAAAAATTTTGAAAAAATTAGGTATCAGGTCCAAAAAAATGCTATAAACCATAGTTCTAAAACTAGTACTCTCAAAGAAATAAATTAGGTACTACGTCCAAAAAGAAAAAAAAAATTAGTGTTTTTTGTATTTTTTTGTGAAAAAAATTTTGAGAAAAAAATTTTCAAAAAATTAGTTATCAGATTCGAGATATCGAGTAAAAATCGTACTTTCAAATATAGGTACTTTCGTGGAAATAAATGAGGTATTACATCCAAATTAAAAAAAAAAAAAGTAGTTTGAGATTTTTTGATAAAAAAATTTTTGAAAAAAAAATTAGGTCTTAATTCCATAATGGTTGTGAAATTTCACCGGTTACATACATACACACACACACACACACACACACACACACACACACACACACACACACACACACACACACACATACAGACTTTTTTTAAAAACCGGTTTTTTAGCTTCCTGAGGTCCCAAAACGTGCTTATATGCCAAAAAATCAAAAATCAAAATTTCATCTATCACAAAGGTTCCTCTCTGAGGAACCAATTTTTTTTATTTTTTCTTTTTTTACATATAATGAGATGGCGCTGAAGTTGAAGTCTAAAAAAAAAGTTCCAAATTGGCCCACATCATAACTCGGTTTAGAATCGTCCGAAATAAAAAAAAAACACCATAAAGTACATGAGTTTTTGCAAATCTTAACCTAAAATCAATGAAAAATATTAAAAATTAAAAAAGTTATTAAGTAAATAGAAAAAAGTCGAAATTTGACGTTATTTTTTCTTCAAAACGAAGGCCTACAAACCAAAATAAACTTCCGATCAGGTTCATTTTAGATAAAGATTCGTAGAATTTCATTAAGAATTGATTAAAAAAAAAAAAATTGAAATCGGACCAATAATTTTTTTGTTATCGTTTTCAAAGAGTTCGTTTCGATAAAAACGCGTTTAAAGTATCGAATCTTGTATTCTTGCATACTAATAATTTCATTTTTAGGCGCTATAGTTTCTTTATTCTTTGCGGGATTCATTTAAAATTTTTTTTCCAAATCCTTGAATACTTTTTCAACACAAATCAATTAAAAAAAAAAATCGATTTTTAATTTCAAAACTGGGAGACGGTACCCTTAATGAAAAAATAAGTTCTACATAAACCGCATCTAAAAATATTTAGTCGTTGGACAGCGCCAAAGCATTTTCGATTTTTGAAAATGGGCTCAGGAACGTCGGGAGGGACTAAAGCTACTAAACTTAAAAGGCAATATAAAAATAAAATTTCGGGGCGTATTTCGTAGTTTTTTTGGTCGCTAAAAACAATGGAATCAGTTATTTTGAATTATTTTTTTAAGGCAAAAAGTTATGAGCTAATTTCAGTGGTAAAAATATCAAAAATTGGACAGTTTTTGACGTCAAAAACTTGCTCGGACTAAATCATGTTTCGAAATTATTTTAAAAGGGCATTCCGCATATTTTTTGGGTCACTAAAAACGATGAAATTGGTTATTTTTATTTATTCTTGACGGATTCAGTAGAATTTATATTTAGATTCATAGCAATTTTATAATTGGTCATTTTTGGCAAAAAATGGACATTTGATTTACTAACTATAGCGTTGAGAGAATCGACGATGAAAAATTGCGGTTTACGGCGTTTGAAAGGTAAAACTTATACGAAAAAAATGAGACCGATCGGTAGTATTTTGGTAGAATTGCAATATGACAGCGTTATTTTGAAAATTGCCTAAAAACCCTATCTTATAACATTGTTATAGAATTGAGCCCTGCATTTCTCGGCCAAGAAGGCACGTTGGAATAAACGGAAGGAGTTTTCGGTATTTTTTCAAAATATTTAAGTCATCAATTGTACTTTATAATCCATATGTTTCGAATATATAAGATTTTCGCTATAAAATCCAAAAATTTTTTGGTAAAAAAAAGGGTGCTTTCGGTGTTTAAGGGTTATTAGGGTATTTTCGGACTCTGAGGACCTCATTTTCGAGTTAAGCGACACCAAAAACTCATTAGAAAGTATAGAAAACGTATTTTGAAAAAAATTTTTGTCGTTCCCACTAATTGTCGGTATTAGCCAACCACTTGAGAGCTACCCTGGGTTTGTGCGACCCCTAAATCGTTCTCAAATGAGCTGAAAATTGGTATGAGATCATTTTGTCACCTAAACTTCAACATACTTCAGGAAGAACATTTTTTGCGCACTTTTTTTTGTGAACAACCCAAACAACCCTAATATATATATATAAGTTTAGCGATAATAATACTGTTGCAGAAATTAAAGTAAATATAATGATATAAGCAATAAATACAGCTTCACCCTAAAGTACTTATTGTCAATCTACGTTTGAAATAGTACATTTTTAATCAAGGGAGCAAAAAAAAGAATGGCCCAGATCACACGTTAATTAGCATCTGAGGCGAAGCCGAGGATGGTAAACTGCGATCTGGGGTATTTTTTTTTTTTTGTTCCCATGGACAAAACGAAATATTTCTTTCTCAGTGGGGTGAAAACGCGTTTTTTTCGATCTCGTTGCGGATCGAAAAAAGTGTTTTCGGCCCGCTAGGAAGAAAAATATGTTTTAATACTTTTTTTAAATTGGGAAAATGATGGAAGGTAACGTATATATATATGTCACAGTGTTATAGAATAATTTGTATTATAGGCTATAATACGGATTATATAATATATACCCTGCTATATAATTTTACTCATTATTATAACGTTTCAGGATTCACAGTTTAAACAACGCATTTGAAAATTTTCAAAGCATTTTTTCTTTTTTAAGAATTTATTAGTTTCTAATCATATATTTTTTAAATTACTGCCATTTAAACAAATTTTTTCTTTTTATGTTTCAGAATAAATTGCAGTTAAAATAACAAGATACTCAATAATGAGATTGATTTTTTTTATAAAATTATTTCTACTTATTATAAGAAATATTTATTGCGAAGAATGTGAAGATTTTAGATTTAGTAATAATTTTTTTGAAATTACTTGTAACAATGAATTTGAAGGTGTTATCATTACCATCAGATGCCAAAAACAAACATTACTATCTTGGGAAAAATTATCATCGATTAAAAACAAAATTGATATTTTTGAAGATTATAGTTTAATTTTAATAGAATGCAATTTCTCAAATGATTTTTTGATATCAAATATAAAAGAAACAGTTGGTTATCATAAAATTCTAGGATTAGCCATTGAAAATTCAATTAAAAATTTAAGCAGTAATCATTTTGTTGGATTAAATGATATTGAAGAATTGGATTTATCGATAAATAATTTTAATTATTTAGAATCAGATTTATTAAAATATTTAAGAAATTTAAAAGGATTAAGAATTAAATTTACTAAATTACAAAATATTCCTAATGGTTTTTTTCAAAATTCTAGTCAAATTAATACTTTGGAAATAACAAATAATCCTTTGAAAACCTTAAAACGTCAAGATTTTAATGGTCTTAAAAATTTGGTACATTTAGGATTATGGAGTAATGAATTAATAGAAATAGAATCTCAAACTTTTGATAATCTACCAGCACTTGAAACATTAGATATTCATGATAATGAATTAAAAACTTTAGCTCCTGAATTATTTAAAAATTTATGAAATTTACACCGATTACATTTGAGTAGAAATGATTTTGAAGAATTGCCGAATAATATATTTTCTATTGAAAATAACAAACTAGATAGAATACGATTATGCTGTAATAAACGGATTTTGAAAACCTTACCAAGTAATTTTTTTGGTAATATGAGCAAGTTGGAATATATAAATTTAAAAAAGAATCAATTATCTAATTTACCAGAAAATTTGTTTACTGGTGCTAACATGCTTAAAGAATTAGATTTAAGTGAAAATCGACTGAAAATCATACCACCAAATATTTTTAACGATACATCAAAATTATTAATACTTAATTTATCCAAAAACAATTTAAAATTATTACCAAATAATGTTTTTGGAAGACTGAGGAATTTACACTTATTAGATTTAAGTGATAACCAACTTGAAACCCTGTATGAGTGAGTAACAGTTTTTTTTCTATAGTTTAAGTTTTATTAATAATACTGTTATACTACAGATAATGTTAAAATTGTCATGTCCCATGGCAACGGGAAAATCCAGACTCTAAATTCTCTCAATGTCTTGTATCATACTGATCAATTCTGTTGGAACCAAGAACTCTCCAATTGGCATTTTAAGTCAAGGCGTTACATTGAAAAAAAATCCATTCGTGGAAAGCAGTATTTTCCCGATTAGCGTAGGTGGACTCACCGCTAATGAAATTGTTTTTCTTGCTTAAACGATTGCAAATGACCTGAAACCTAAAGAAAATTGAAGAAAAAAATATTTGTAGTAGAAGGGTTATATCACTTTTTATCGCTCCATTTATGTTATGCGCAAAGTGGTACGATGCAAAGAAAAAAATTTTTTTACGTCTCAAGTCATTTGCAATTGTTTGAGCAAGAAAAAGAAATCAGCAAGCTACAAGTTAAATTCCGTCAGTTGAATTTTTTTTTCATCGTTGACCAATACGCAGAAGTTTACAGTTTAGTAAGCTTAACTTAAAATGTCAGTTTCAGGGATTCTTCATGTCGTTATAGCAATATATTACTACTATTTTACTCGACTAAAGAAAATGACAAATCCGAGATTAAAATAAAATTCTGATGTAAGATTTAATACTCGGAATAAAAGTGGCCCCTAGGGGGAATTTATAAAATATATACTATATGAGAATAACAGCTCTAGCATTTATTTTGCACTTTAGGGGCCCATTCACTAACTGTTCATAAATAAATTTCTTATTCTTTTATTGTTTTTTTTTTATTTTACAATTTTTTTACTACGCGAAAATCAGTATGAGTACTAAATAAAATTATTGATTAATATATCAAGTTATTCAAAATCCATACAGCTAAATTATTCCATAAGTCCATAACCCCAAAAATTCTGAATCCATAAATTGAAATTATTTGACATTTATTATAGATCCCGCCTTGAATGCATCGACTTTTTACCCCCCCCCCCTCCTCTAAAAAGTCATTAAGGAGTTATTATGATCGTAAATAAAAATAATGACAGAACTGAATGAAACTGGAAAATTATTAAAGTTGAAAATTTTAAAAGTTGAAATAAACTTGTATAAACCCTTATTACCATCTTAATTTTCTTTTTATTGCAAATTAAAAATAAGCAATTTAACACGTTGCTCTTAAGGAGGTCTCATATCTTTCATATTCGGAGCTTATAAAAAGTATGATAAAGATGTTAATTATGATTTTTTTTTTTATTTTTTGTTTTGCGTAGGAAGTAGAAAAATGCGTTACACATACAGTTCAGTATCTGAACTGACAGTTATTATCCTTCGTTTCTATCCTATTCTCCCCAATGCATATTGGAATGATGGTCTCAATATGTTTACGAGTGAATAGGACAATCACAGTCTTCACCGTCGCAACATTTAGGCCGTGGTCTTTCATCCAATAATTGCCTGGTTCAGTTTCCCCTCGGCATCTTTTCCATAATGACTAGGACCAGATCTTCTGCGTAACCGACAGTAAAAGTATCCCCCGACATTGAAAGCCTAAGTACCAGGTCGTACATGATGTTCCATAGATCCGGTCTGAGGACCGATCCTTGAACTGCTCCTGCAGTTACTCTACTCAATCTTGTTCCTTGCGCAGTCTCACAGATAATTTTTCGATCGCTCTTGATTATTGATTGATTCTTTAGAGATATTTTTGCACCTGGAAGTTTCTTATCCCCTCCATAAAATCACACCATCTTGCTGAGTTGAAAACATTCTTCACATCAAGGGTCACAAGTAGCGTAATTGTTCTCGAGTAATGATTGCCTGTCTGTGCGTTTTCAATGACCTGGACGATACTGCTTATGACATCGATAGTTGACTCGGTGAAACCCGTATTGTCGGAGAGAGAGATGTCATACAGTTTCTACGGCTCTCAGTATTCTTGGTTGCAATATCTTCTTGTAGTTTTTTCCGGCTGTGTCCTGTCCAGTAATTCAACAGGATGCCAAAAGTTTGACAGTCTAGGGTCTCCTTTGCCCTTACTGAATCTGGCTCCCTTCCAGAGTTTTCTGAAGACGCTCGCTCGTGCAAATGATTATACCTGCACAGGATGAGTTGTGGAGACTTGTGCGCGGCTTCTTCAGTATCTCAGAAGTTATTACATCAGGCCCTGGTACCTTTTCATTTTTGAGCGAGTCTACTGCTGTTAGAAGCTCCTCCTTAGTGACTTCTGGTTTAGCCTCCTAATTTTCTTAACGAATTCCTCTGCGTCGTCAATATTTCCTGGTCTTATTGCTTTTCCCAGGATAGCAGTCTCTCGTCTTCTAAGCGTATTCACAAATATTTTGTGGTTAAGTCGCTTGATGTTCCATCCACAGCATTTCTGTGCTTCGTCTCTTCGTGTCTGCTTTGTTGTCATATGATCTATCACCTCATTTAGCTTTTCTTCCATTGAAATAGGATGCTTATGATTATCATACATACTTCTAAACGCCAGTAAAGTTCAGTACCCTCATAGAGCACCGTTACTTTAGCATCTTTTTATTCTACTCCTTCTATTTGGTTTTTTTTTATTAATACAGGCGCCAGCTATACTAATCACGCCCAAAAATTAAATATCTTTTTCCGAGGATAAAAACAGGTGGTATTTATGTTTTTCGACCCGCTAAACACGAATCCGGGGTCCATTTTGCGAATTTCTTGGTCAATTTTTTGTAATCAACAAATTTAATTTCTTAATTTTTGGGCGTGATTAGTATGGCTGGGGCCTAGACTATATATTATTATCATTCTTATTTTGTTCCCACAAATAGAGACGCATTACGTCACCACACCGGCCTTCGCTCATATCGACGGGAAGCACTTTACGCCTACGAGTGTGCCGTTCTCGCGGTAAAGCCAAGACCCCAAACTCTGCAGCTCACAGACCCACGTAGCGCCATACGTGGGTTGTTGGAATGAGGACAGAGTCTTACGGTATTAGGAATTGACTGGCACTCAGTCAGTTATAGTTAGGGTGCCTTGGGTTTGCCACACTCATCCAGAAAGGCCGGAGTCATCCTGACCCTGAGGGATTGTTACCTTCGCACATTACTAAACCAGAAAAATATCAATCTTGAGGCATAGGGTGCCATAGGTTTGCCACACTCATCCAGTATGACCGGAGTCTTCTTGACCCTGAGAGGTTGTCACGTTCAATAAATAATTATTCAGTGAAAACCAAGTTTTAGCAAGTACCATAACCTAAAATAACAATGTTTTTTCATTGCCTTGTCTAACATATAGAGATTTTCTCTATTATTGTTTTTTTTTTTTTTTGCTGATCCCAAAGTGCTTGAGTCCCAAGTTTTTTCTAAGTGTGCATCGCTCCTAAATTTGCCAAAAAATTCTTTTTTAAGTGTTAAATATTTGCAAGTAGCTACATTTAGCTACTATACGTATTTTAGGTCATTATATCCTATATTGAGGTCAAAAAACTAAAAATAACTTTTGCAACTTAACTTCTCCGAAAAATAACAAGTTTTGGGCTTCTATACATTTTTCTAGTTAGTTCCGAAATACTCCTTTTTAAGGATTTTTGTCAGGTTTAAGCGAGTGTTAAAATCCATAATTAGCGATGAGAAAAACGCATATCAACCAAAAATTTGATATTTCTAATAAATACCGCAATTTTTGTTTATGTTTTTGCATATTTAGCCCTAAATCTGCAAAAAAACTCATAAAAAAGAGTGTTTTTCACATTTAAGGCTGCTGAATTTACTTTTTACCGCCGAGACCTCGAAATTCGTATTTAACGAATAAAAATACTTGCAGTAAGCTAAAACTAGATATTTTTTAAAGATTTGGTGAAACACCTAACAGTTTTTGCCAATTTAAGGGGATAGCGATCTTCGAAATCCCTCGGGACTCAAAAATTCGTGAGCAGCGACCAAAAAAACCTGTGTAAAAAAAATCTTTAAAGGGTATATAAATCGATTTGTATTCTTATCCTTAAAAGTTGTAGACTTCTTATAAGAGAATTATCAAAGAAAAAATTAGATATATTGCTAAATTTTAAATATTCACTAAAAATTAAATATAAACTTTTGGTTATAGAAATTTCATGTTGGATTTGAAAGACTTGAGAGAGTTAAATATCTCAAGAAATAATTTAGAAAATTTAGGAATTGAAGGATGCAACAGTAATATGAAATCATATTTAGAAATCGTTGATTTGTCTTACAATAAATTAAATATGTCAATGGATAAGAATATGATTTTTTCTTCGCTTTTAAATTGTATAAAAATTGAAAAATTATATTTATCTCATAATAATATAAAGAACATATTTTATGACTGGTTAATTTTGTCATCTTCATTAAAAACACTTGATTTAAAATACAATGAAATTGAAGAATTAACTGTAAGTATCAAAATTTTTCTTTAAAAAATCATGATTTACATAAAAATTTATTTTCAGGGAAAACATTTCTTCTTCACTCAAAATATCAACGTAGATCTACGTTACAACAAAATAAAAAAAATTTCATTAACAAATCTTGAAAAAATAGCAAAAAATCATTCAATAATGAACAATAATATGGAAAAAAATGTTATCATACAAATTGATCATAACCCATTAATATGTGATTGTAATTTAATTGATTTTATAAAATCAGTAAATAAAAAATTTCATGAAGCTTTTTATAAATTTGTCAACATATCATTTAACAATCTTTATTGTTGTAAACCAAATGAATTATCAAATAAATCAATAAAAACAATAAAAACAACTGAATTAAACTGTAAATATTTACCAAATAATCCAACTGATATTTGTTTTAATATTTGCAATTGTTTAATATATCCAGATGCTAAAATTATTGATATCAATTGTTCATATAAAAATTTAGATAATTTAGAATCAATAACAATAAATAATGAATTAAATTATAAAATTGATTTAAATTTAACTGGTAATTATCTAATAAATATTCCAATATTTAAAAATTTTAATTTTTACTACTTAAGATCATTATCATTGGCTAATAATAACTTATCAAATATATCAATTGATTATTTAGGCGAATCATTAGAAACCATTGAATTAAATGATAATTTAATAAAAAATTTAGATTATTCAGTAATCAATTATTTTGCTAATAAAAATTCAAAATTAAAAAAAATTAATTTAAATAACAATCCATGGGAATGTGATTGTAATTCAATTGAATTTTTAAATTTCATTCAATCTAAAAATTCAAAATTTCAATTTAATGATATTAAATGTTTGTTCAATAATGAATCAATAGTTAATATGACAATAAATAAATTTTGTAATTATTCAAATTTAATAATATCAATTTGTATAACAATAACATTTGTTAGTTTAATAATAACAATAATTTTAATAATATTTTATTATTTTAAAATTGAAATTCAATTATTGTTATTTAATTACTGTTCATGTTTATATTCTGATTTTAAATTAGATGATAATTGTAAAATAAAATATGATGCATTTATTAGTTATTCACATAAAGATCAAGATATTGTTGATAAAATAGTTAAAAATCTTGAAGAAGTTGAATCAACAGATAAAAATAAAATAAAATACAAATTATGTGTGCATTATAGAGATTGGTTAGCTGGTGAATTCATACAAAATCAAATAGCTTGTTCTGTTTATCAATCAAGTAAAACAATAATATTGTTATCAAAAAATTTTATTCAAAGTAAATGGGGAATGGTGGAATTTCATGTTGCTCATGATTTATCGATAAAAAACAATAATCCACGTGTTATTATTGTATTAATTGATGATATTGGACCAATTGATCAATTAGATTATGAATTACAAGCTTATTTTAGAATGAATACGTATTTAAAATATGATGATCAATGGTTTTGGAGCAAATTAAGACTCGCATTACCAAAAAAACGAAATTTAAATACTCTTAATATTAATGTAAATGAAGAATATTTTGTTAAAAATGATGAAGCGTTATGTGTTCAAAATAAAAGTCAAGATTTACATGATAGTGATAATTTACCCAATGATTCAACAAGACTTTTAGAATCAGCGTGTAGGAGAGACACTAAAATTACGGAATAATAAAGTTTATTATTTCTATTTGAAGTAATTTCCTAAAATTTTAAAATATTTCCTCCTTTATGTCTCTAAAAGGTGGTTTATTTTACTAACTAAAAAAAAACAAAATCCCGTGCTTTGCACAAATCACAAGTGAGTGAAAATGTTTTCATTTTTTTTTTTAGTCTTTTACAATCCGATGATCAAAAACAAGCCAACTACTGCTAATAATACTAATTCCACAATTATCCAACATTCTATTGTAGCCGCTTGCGGTGAAATTCAAAACAGCCGAATCGCCTACTGCACTTCAGTGCAATCGTCCGCAATAGAATAGCGGATTCTACTAAATATTGTACAATTTTCCATTTTAATTAGAATATGCAACTTAACAGCGTGTATGCGACTGATTGTCTTATTATAAATAATAATTGCAAGCATAGTAGGCGCTTTAGTTTATGTATGTTATAATTTAAATTTACTTATAACTGATAATTGTATGCAGATACGTATCCAGAAATATTTTTAGGAGGGTGGCTGGCAAAGCCACCTAATAATACTAATTATGGTTTCAGTTTCTCTAATAAAAATCGAAATTTTATTGTTAATATAAATTTCAAATTAATGAATAGAGTACTCTACCTTTCGCCCCTTTCTGGATACGTACCCATGAACTTGTATATATTTTATGAATATTAAACTACACTGTAAAAAGTAACTTTTTTATATTAATAAAAAAATTAGAAAATTTTCGAAAAATAGTAAATTTTCAAAAAATGTGTAAATATTCGAAAAAAATCGTAAATTTACTAGATTTAGTATACTAACAAAAAATTCGAGTATTCTTGATTTTTTTTTGTGAATTCGCAAGAAAAATTGATAATTTACAATTTTTTTCTCGAAAATTTACAAAAAATAGTTATAAATTTCTGAAAAATAGTTGTGAATTTGCAACTTTTTTCGTAAAATCACAAAAAAAAATCGAGAATTCTCGAATTTTTCGATAATATACTAAATTTAGTAAATTTACGATTTTTATCGAATATTTACAAAATTTTTTGAAAATTCACTAATTTTTCGAAAAAATTCTATTTTTTTTGTAAATCTAAGAAAGTTACGTTTTACACTGATACCACTTTTTACAGTAATATCCACTGATTTCATTAATGCGATGATTTATGATTTTTAATTAATGTAAAAATTTGTGCAATTTTCACAATTAAACATACACGCGCTCTTACACGTTGAGTGGAAACTGTATTTTTACATAATTATATAAAATTGTGATATTAATAATACCAAAATCATTATATTCGTTTAAAAAATGTAATTTTTTTTTAATAAGCTTTTATTATAAGCATAAAATTTTAAGCATGTATACTTTTACTTTTATATATAAAAAATTTGCACATATTTCCTTATTTTATGTAAATTGATGTACATAAACAAAATTTTCTTTTTTTAAAATAAAAATTAAAAATTTTTTTTTAAATTAGAATCTTATTTTTTTACCCTTTGGTATAAACCGAAAATTATTTTCAGTTGTGGGAAGTGGAAAAAATCCGTTAGGTTGGCGTTAATCCTAGATACGTAATTATCATAAACAAATAAATAATATTTGTGTGAAAGAAACAAAAAACTCAAGGTATTTTGCAGATGCATGGTAAGTTTGAGAGCTTCAACAAAGTATCAATTAAATTTTCTAACAATAAATAAAGGCTATTTTCAGATAAGCAAAGTGTTTTGGCCCCCAAAAGCAAACCTAACCTAATTAGTAACAATTGAACAATTTAAAGACTTTTTTGTTTTTTAACCTAATGATCTTTTAAGGCACGATTTCATTTATATATAGATTGTATAGCATACATTAGGTGATAGTACCCTTTTTATTCTCCTTTAAATATTAATTCGAAATTTCAAATTATTAATTATTGCACGCTATAAATTTTAGACCATTTTCAGCGTTTATTTTAAAAGCAAACATAACTCATTTTAAAAAAGTATTTTAGAAAATTCTCCAGTTGAAATTGAGTGTTTTTCAAGATATGCCAAGCAGAATTCTGTTCCAAACCACCCTTTTTTTTTCTTTTCAAAAATACACATAAAACGTCATTTCTTGGACACATTGTACATGAATATGGTCAAATATCTCAATTAAAAAAAAAGGCCACGATACACCCATTAATTCTCATGAGAGAGACACCTTAATCAGTTTGAAATGTTTGAATCCTCTTGCATATTATATCGAGGCTTTTAATGAAAAAAATTAATAAATAAATAAAATAAAAAAAAAATAAAAAAAAAAGTAATTTTTATCTGCCCTGAAGGGAAGATATAAATGTAGTATAAAGACCAGAAAATTATTCCATTTTAGAATTAACCATTTAAGTTTTGACACAAGCTTTCGCTACAATTTTTTTTACTTCGTCTTGCTTTGACACGAAATATAAAAATTATAATCAAGGATTGATATAAAATATTTTGGCCAGAAATATTTTTTACACAAAAATTTTTGTTATGGATTTTCACACCAATAATATGACCATCAGTATCTTTGCCGAAAGAAAATTGCATACAAATTAAATTGTAAAATTTTTAAAACATTCGAGAATATTAATTAGCACTTAAATTTTTGACACCAATAAATTTTCAAAATTTCTTTTAACCACGTACTATTTTAATAAGTTGTTCTTGGTGAGCAAAATAAATTCAAAATCTTTTTAATTAAATTTATTAATAATGATAAATATTTAAATATAAAGATTAATTTCATGTAAAAATTATACTATTTAATTATTATAAAATATTAATCGCTAATATAGGTATTACATTTTATAACATTTTTAAATAAAGTTTTATGAACAAATGTACTTTTCTTCAAAAATTTCCTTCTATGGATTCTAAGACTATCTTCATTCGTCATTATTTAATATTAATATTTAGTCTTTGATGCTTTTCTTAAATTTTTAGGTTGTAAGTACACTGTAAAAAGTAACTTTCTTAGATTAACAAAAAAAAAATGGAATATTTTCAAAATTAGTAATTTTTCGAAAAAAATCGTAAATTTACTAAATTTAGTATATTAACTAAAAATTTGAGTATTTCCAATTTTTGTTTGTAAATTCACGGGAAAAATTGATAATTTACAATTTTTTTTCGAAAATTTACAAAAAATATTTGCTAATTTACAAATTTTTACATAAATTCACAAGAAAAAATCGAGAATTCTCGAATTTGTTGTTAATATACTAAATTTAGTAAATTTCGAAAATATTCTATTTTTTTTGTGAATATAAGAAAGTTACTTTTTACAGTGTAGTCCTTGTCAGTTATTTTGCAGAATATGAAGGGAAAAATATAGGGAAACTTAGCTGATTCATATTTTGACTTTATTTTTTATTTTTATTGATGGGGATAATGCGATAGTCGATACTTCTCTATTAGAAAGTTTATCGATTATCGCAAAATTCGTTATAGGTGATAGTTATTTTATCGTCTATCACAAAAAAACGATGAATATATGCAAATTATCGCCTTCAGGAAAACTATCAGATATCTCCATTTCATCTACATGCGCAACCCTGGAGGTTACTGATTGTAAATCTGATGTAAGATTGAGAAAACTAGCTATGAAAAATCTAAAGTATCTACAAGGAGAGACTAAAAAAGATTTCATATTTACAAATATTCAACCACAATACAAACATTAAGAAAAAAAATTTTTATTGTAAAATAAGAAACAACGTGAATCCTTTTTATTATTTAATCCACAGATAATATATATTAAAATGTAAAATTGTAAAAAATTAAAATTCATTAATTAAAATAAGATTTTTTTAGCAACGCAGTTTCCGTTTTAATTATCCTTTATCCATCAATTTATTAGGTATAAAATGGCAAAGGCCAATAATTTATAAAAAAATGTTTAAAATATTTAAATTCAAGGACCATTATTATAATAAAATGTAATTTATGCCAAAAGGTGTTATAATTTACATGACAGTTTAAAATAATTATCTATCTTTCCTTCTTAAAAAAAAAAAACAGCGCCGCCTAGAATTTAGATTATTTTTGTATATTAATTCTTCTCTTTTTATTTTGTCTTATTATTTATTCAAAAAAATAAAATCAAGTGTGTCAGTGAGATTTTATATTTGATATTGTGTAACACGAATTTCGTGAGACCCTCGGAATAAAAAATAAAAACATAAAACAAAAGAAGCGTAGTTTTTTTATTTCAAATTTATTCTAAATCGTTATAATCAGTGAAAATATAAAAAATTTTGCAGGTGTTTTTAGTTCATATGTTTAAAAATTATTGTGCTTAAAACGAAAAAAACAAATGAATAATACATATAAATAAGTTTTAAAAAAAGTTTTATGAAAAGAAAAATGTCAATTAATAAAATGGTAAATATAAAAAATTTTTTTTAAATAATAATTTTAAGAATTAACATTCACAAATTTTAGTTAGAATTATTAATAATTTATTTTTCAAAAAATCTTGCGATATTTAGTTTTTTTTTGCAATAAATAATTGTCAATAAAAATACAGATTAAAAAAAAATGTGCTTGTAAGATCTTGAAAATTTTGTTTGATTTTAATATTCGTTTAACGACAATAAATAATCTGCAAATTATGTTGTTTAATTTTTTCATCCAACCCAGAGATTTTTCGGCTTTAGATACTACATGGTTAATGTGTTCATCAAAATTAAATGTGTCATTAAAAATAACACCCAAATCTGTAAAAGAATTCACACTCTCAATGTTCGTGTTTTTTTTTTTTGTTTAAGGGAAATATGTGAATCTTGCATCAGCCATGGAGTGTTTGCGGGCCTTAAAGACCCGCTTAAAGAGAGATGGGAAAATACTGCATCAAAATACTTTTAGACGCGGTATCAGTATTTACAATGTATTTAATTGTAAATAATCGGGCTCGACGCGTTGTCCAATTTATTGTGGCTTGCTCTGATTTAAAAATTATATTTTAAGCAAATTATTTATACCATTTTTTTATTGATCCATGTTATAATATTTGAATTTAATTTACATAAATTAAAAAAAAAATGAATTAATATAATTTATTTGCATTAATTTTATTTTCAATTAAACAAACACGCTATAAAAAAGCTTTTATTTAATGTGTTGTATAAAGTTTCATTAATTAGTTTGTTTAAACATTGATTATAATAAAGGCACAAATTTGTGTTAACGAAGGACCGATTTAGATAAAAGAGCTATTTTCGGGTATGGACCCCTATCTAAAGTTTTTTGTTTATTTTTGCTAAATGCGAAGGAGCCTGATGGTCACTAATTGCATTTGACATAACAAACTTTTTTGTAACAATATTTTACCCAGAAAGTGCAAAAAAACACATACCGAGATTAAAAGGCAACCTTTTTCAGCCCAATTTGAGTTAATATAGTTTTGCTCTTATTAGGCTATTTTAAGCTTTAAAGAAAAATAAAACATCTAAAGCTTTTATTATAATATTTTTTGAAAACAGGAGGGTCATAAATTTTGCTACTGTTTGTATAAATACACGCAATTTTTATTCACGCAATGAAATCTTATCAAAATATCTAGTAAAAATAAATCATTAAAAAAAATATATACCCTAATTAATTAAATAAATTTAATTATAAACAAAAAGAAAATGAACGAATTTATGTTTGCTAGTGAAATTATAAATTTTTACAATTGTTTAGAAAAAATTTATAACTGGTTTTTGTGTTTACACAACCAACGATCATGGAACATGTTCAATCATAACAGTAGTAAATCCAAAAACCGAATGTACAATAATTCTCAAAATATAAATTATCCTAAGTCCATAAACCTAAAGTATTCTAAATTCTTGTTCTTATTTGACTCCCATATTAAATTATTCTAATTATCACCTTACCAGATGTTAAGATTCTAAACCCAAATTATTTTAATCCCAAATGCAAATTATTCTGGGTCCCTAAATAAAAATTATAAGTCTCTATAAACCTGAATTATTTTAAGTCCCTAAATTGATATTATTATAAATCCTTAAACCTATTTACCTATATTATTCAAAGTTCCTAAGCCCAGATTTTTCAAAGTCCCTAAATTCAATTATTCTAAGTCTTATTGTACCCCCCCCCCTTAAATAGGAAAAATTTGACCCCCTCCCTTAAATAGGACAAATTTGACCACCCCCCTTAAATAGGACATATTTGACCCCCTCCCTTAAATAGAACAAATTTGACCACCCCCCTTAAATAGGACATATTTGACCCCCCCCTTAAATAGGGCAAATTTGACCCCCATGTTCCATGTTAAAATATTTTGTTTAGTCATCTTTTTTCAAGCTAATTGCATCTATATTGCACCTAATCCTTTCATACCTCCCGAATAGAATCGGAAGTATGGGCCGATCCGGCCCAGATACGGCGAGAATGATGATGTGGGCCAGATCACGCCTTATCTGGGCCGGATCGGCCCATACTTCAGATTCTATTCGGGCTAATTTTTTTGTAAACCCGATATGATTCCAAAAATGCCTGAAAATTTTTTTATTTGAAAAAGTATACAATTGCATGAATAAAACTAAAAAGATTATTCCAAAAAAACCAAAAAAACATTTAAACTTTTTTAAAAACAATTTGATTGAACCCTCTAATTGAGAAAACCCCTCTTTAGAGAGTCAATTGAAAAATACATAAATTTTATATTATATAATTCTTCAAGTCATATAAACATTAATAACGAAAAAGATGCTTATGCAAATATATAAGATAATTTTATAATTATTGGGGAATTACGTTTTTTTAATTTATGAAATAATTAATAAATCAATTTACAATTATACAAAAATGTATTTACTTAATTATTACTTATCAATTAAGTTCTCTAATATTGTTATTTATTAGTCAAGTGATATAAAGCTATATTCAAAATTAACTGACTTATTTAATTTATAAGTTTTGTACCTCAAGTAACGTGAAATTAAGATTATAGAAGAATTATTGCAAAATCTTTAATTCATGATAACTTCAACTAATGCAAAATATATAAGATTTTATGGCTAAGAAATGTGTCGGATGAAAAAACTAATGGTTTTAACGGATTCATGAGGAAGAAATATGTAAGTAACTCTTGTAGTCTTGTAAATATTATTCAGAAAATTTCTTCTTGAAAACTACGAACCTTTTAAAAAAGATTCCTCTAGAAATTAGTACGCTAAAAAACGAAAAAATGGATTTTACTCCTATAAAGCGTCGTCATATGTTAAAATAAATAGTGAATTCCGATTGTATGGGAAAAACTACTAAGTAATACGTGTTTTAGTACAGTAGTTTATAAATCATTGGAATCTGCTAGAAAAGTCTCAAGTCTATTTTTTAAAAAACCCAATATTTAACATTACAGCTGCTCTGAGACCTTAAAAATTGAAAAATTGTATTTTTTGGTCTTGAATATACTTTTTTTAGTAAATTATGATTACAAAACAAGTAAAAAAATACAAATCTATCATTTTGAATAATATTCATTTGTAAAAAAAAAAATTAAGAAATTGGTTTTTTTTTAAATATTAAAAAAACTAGAATTTGAACCTTCCAACTTAAAAAAAAATATTTACTGTTCCTCACTTGTTCGTCACTTCTTGTGACATAAAGAACCCAAAAAGCGTATCAGCAAATTGTGTGTTCAATTTTTTTTTCTCAAAAGGTTGATCATTATAAGCGCAATCTTTCTGTGGATTTTCTCATTTGCAAGTCATTATTCGAAGAAAATTCTGTTTCCAAGAAATTGTCAATATTGGCGCATGTAGCAACTTATGCGCATTTAATATAATATAAATATAATTTAAAAATTCTTGAATATCAGCTGTAACTTAAGCTTATAAGGAAATTTTTTAATTTCTGGAAACTCAGTGGTATTAGGAATAAATATTTTTATCATATTATACTGATTAAATGAAATAATTTGTTATTTTCGAATTTTCATAGTTTTTATTTTCATAATTTTCTGATTTTGATCTCTCAGTCAGCCATAAAATTGACTAAAAATTTTTTAGATTAGCACTTGGCTTATTCCATGCGAAACGTACGTTGACTTGCAGATGGGGTCTTCCGATTGAGCTGTAACTTTGCACAGGTGTTTATACATATAAAATGTCCTCACTCCCCAATTTTTACGTCTTCAAATCAATTCTAGCCGTCTCTGTGAATTTTTGAAATTTTGGACCGATTTTAAAGCTCTCAGTCACCAATTTTTGCTTCATTATATAAAAGCCTAAAGAAAAGTTAAAAAAATTATTCATAAGTAGTTTTCGATCGGAAATTTCCCTGGCTATCCGAATTTGTAACCCGTTTTTTAACATTTTTACGTGGAAAGCCGGAAAATCGGAAAATGTGAGCCGTCCCTGCTGTAGCTCATAACTCAAAACCCGTCACTTCAAATAACTTCAAACTGGGGTTGGAGACAACCAGCGTTGGTGCTTTTTGAGAAAATGCTTTTGGAAAAACCGAAATAACTCTTTTGCCGTCATTTTTTTTTGAAAAATTTTTATTGAAAATTTACTTCAACCGAAATCCCATCTAACTAGCTATAAAATAGTTTCTATTTCGGCCAATAAGGATCGATTTCAGTTTGTTTTAGGTTATTAAAACACGTTTTCCCATTTTCCGAAGTTTCCCGGGGGGTTTTTTGAAAAACTTATCACAGAAATCGATTTAGTGGAGATTTTCCTACATATGTGCATTTCTACCTGAAAGTACTTTTTATGAGCACCAAAAATGAAGAAAAAAAAATTTACGAGGCCGCGACTGCCACTATGATTTTCTGGTAGTTTGAACCCTATAGAATGCAAAAAAAAGCGTGAACACGAAATCTGCGATGGATGCCAAAAAGATTTTGCCACTTTTATGTCAAAAACCGTGTTTTTCGTATCTGAGCTACCCCAAATTTTCAAAATAACTTTTTAGGTAAATAAAATTTTAAAAAAATAGGTAAAAAATCTGATTGACAGGGAAAAATCACTCCAGAAGAAAAAAAAACTTTTCTTTTTCCGATGAAATTTAGCCAAGTTATCGTCAATTTAAGATTTTACTCAAATTTGTCTTTAAAAAGATTAAAGTTCTATATTGAAAAATGCCTTTTTCTGAACTTTAAACATGCATTACTCGCGTGATTTTCATCGTAAAATAATAATTTTTTTTTTAAAATCGATTGAATTTTCCCTGGCAATTCATTTCTTTATAAAAAAAATGATTTTTATGTACCCAATTTCAATTTTTAGGTCAAAAGCCTTTGAAAACTGTAGGAAGCAAAATTTACTTAACACAGTTTTTGACCTAAAAATTGAAATTTGGTCAATAAAATTGATTTCTTTCTTGAAGAAATGAATATTCAGGAAAAAATTAATTGATTTAAAAAAAAAATTTATTATTTTACGATGAAAATCAAGCGAATAATGCATATATTGCTGAAATTTGTCTTAAAAATGATTGAAATTCTATTGAAATATGTCTGTTTCTGAACTTAAAATATGCATTACTAGCTTGATTTTCATCGTAAAATAATAATTTTTTTTTTTAAATCAATTAATTTTTCCCTGAGTATTCATTTCTCCAAGAAAGAAATCATTTTTATTGACCAAATTTCAATTTTTAAGTCTAAAACCGTGTTAAGTCAATTTTGCTACTGACAGTTTTCAAAGGCTTTTGACCTAAAAATTGAAATTTGGCACATAAAAATGATTTTTTTCATAAAGAAATGAATTGCCAGGAAAAAATACATCGGTTTAAAAAAAAAATTATTATTTTACGATGAAAACCAAGCGAGTAATGCGTGTTTAAAGTTCAGAAACAGGCTTTTTTCAATACAATTTCAATCTTTTTTAAGACGAATTTGGGCAAAATCTTAAATTGACGATAACTTGGCTAAATTTCATCGGAAAAAGAAAAGTTTTTTTTTTTTTCTGGAGTGATTTTTTCCTGGCAATCAGATTCTTTACCTATTTTTGAATAATTTTTCTTACCTAAAAAGTTATTTTTAAAATTTTGGGTAGCTCAGATACGAAAAACGCGGTTTTTGATATAAGTGGCAAAATCTTTTTAGCATCCATCGCCGATTTCGTGTTCACGCTTTTTTTTGCATTTTATAGGGTTCAAACTACCAGAAAATCATGGTGGCAGTCGCGGCCTCGTAAATTTTTTTTTCTTCATTTTTGGTGCTCATAAAAAGTACTTTCTCGTAGAAATGCACATATATACTTTTTCAGAATATTTTTTCAAGCTGTTTTTTATTTTTGTTTAGCATTTTCCCAAAAAGCACCAACGCTGGTTGAGAAACACCCAATGAGTTTGATTGGGCATAACTCGGGCTGTTGAAGACCTACAGGGCTTAAAATTTCAGGATGTTCCTGTCTTAGTGTTATAAAATCATGGGAAAATTTTGAGGCCGATCCGACGACCCCACCTGTCAACCATTGCTGTTTTGGCAAAGAAAGACTCATACAATAAATTGTATAAATAAAGCTTTTTATAAACAGCATTATTTTGTAAAATTTATTAAATAAAATAAAATAAAATTAAAATAAATAATTAAAATAAATTAAAATAAAATAAAATTTATAAATAAAAATAAAAAATGTTTTGAAAAATAAAAAAAAAAGTTTATTTTATGATAAATTTTACACATGAAATCGGTTTTTGCCTAAATTTGCATGAAAATATAGTTTTTTTCGCTAAAATTGCACTTTCAAAATCGGAAAATTTCACTTATTATCGTTCTAACTTTTCCCTATGTGAAAAAAGTCAAACCCGTATTAATACCAGGTGAAAGTATATGCAAAACTCTGTCTCCACCCCCAGTTTGAAGTTATTTGAAGTGACGGGTTTTGAGTTATGAGCTACAGCAGGGACGTCTCACATTTTCCGATTTTCCGGCTTTCCACGTAAAAATGTTAAAAAACGGGTTACAAATTCGGATAGCCAGGGAAATTTCCGATCGAAAACTACTTATGAATAATTTTTTTAACTTTTCTTTAGGCTTTTATATAATGAAGCAAAAATTGGTGACTGAGAGCTTTAAAATCGGTCCAAAATTTCAAAAATTCACAGAGACGGCTAGAATTGATTTGAAGACGTAAAAATTGGGGAGTGAGGACATTTTATATGTATAAACACCTGTGCAAAGTTACAGCTCAATCGGAAGACCCCATCTGCAAGTCAACGTACGTTTCGCATGGAATCAGCCAAGTGCTAATCTAAAAAATTTTTAGTCAATTTTATGGCTGACTGAGAGATCAAAATCAGAAAATTTTATTTTTACCAATGAATCTTTATAAAATTTAAAGAAATATATAAAAATTTTGGGTTGCCAGGGAAAAACCACTCCTGAATAGAAAATAACTTTTCTTTTTATGATAAAATTTAGCCAAGTTATCGTCAATTTAAGATTTTGATAAAATTTGTCTTAACAAATATTGAAATTTTAATGAAAAAAGCCTATCAATCAAATTTTCTCAAGTATTTTTTTCAAATTCAACTTTCCCATTTTAATACCCCTCATAGCTTTTTAAATAAAATGATATAAGTGAAATTCTTTATGCAAATGTACATTTTACCTGAGATTTTAGGTACTGAAAACAAATACAATTTCTGGAGGCTATAATACACTCACCTCGGGCGTGTAATGCTTCGCATTCGGTATAATATATAGCTTTATATTACTTGCCTCATAAATAACTACACTGAAAAAAACATCCGTTTGCCGCAAGCGGATTCCTCTTGTGGCTAGAGGATGGTTTTTTTATTGTAGCTAGAGGTGGACGATACGAGACGATACCGAGACTTTAGGCTTGTCTCGTCTCGGTATCGGAAATTTCGAAATTTTGCAGTCTCGTCTCGGTCTCGTCTCGGTCTCGTCTCGATCTCGTCTCGTTTTCGAGAAAGTCTCGAAAAAATTAAAGTTTTTCTTCAGGAAAATTATAAAAATAAAATTTTTAACTATTTATATACAAACAATTACAAATTTATAAATTCCTGTGAGACTAAAGCGTCCTCTGAGCTGAGTTTCTTTTATGGCTAATAAAATAACCTGACAATTTTTATCAAGCAGTTATTCTTTTGTAAAATTATAGATAAAAAAATATTGTTTTTGATTAAAATTGTATACATTTGAAAAAAAATTTTTTATCTGCAATAAATTACTGTAACGTATTTTTAAGATTTAAAGTAATAATGTTTCTAAATTATCTTTGACGGTTGATTATTATTGATATTATTTGATGGTTGGTTAGCTGATCATAAAACTGAATCCTTTTACGGAATAACAGCCCATATTTTATTGATGAACACTGGATTTTACGTTCAATAACTTTAGATTTTATACTATCAGCTAGGAGCCAAACATTCAGGAATAGTATATTACGACCCATGGCCAGAAAAATAAAGAATGGCCCAAATCGCACGTAAATTACTTTCCGAGGCGAAGCCGAGGATGGTAAACTGCGATTTGGGGCGTTCTTTTTTTATGGCCTAGGATCGTATACGATTTTTCTGCATCAGTGTCGAGAAAACACGTCTTTGCCGGACTAGCAGCAGCCGGGAAATACGTGCTTTTTGGCCGCTGATCAGAAAAAGATTTAGCCCATATACTTTTTCAAGCCTTAAAAGATTATGAGATCGAGGGGAAAATTCAAGGTATCACTGTTGATAATGTATCATCAAATAAAACTTAATGTTTAAGAAAATTTATGCAGTGATAAATCAAAGAAAACTATAATTATAAATATTTTTTAAGTACACAGTCTTAATAAAAATATTAATTTTAATGTTTATTGTAAAAATTTAAATTAACTAAATGTATTTATAACTTTTTTTTCGAGACGAGACTTCCCGACAGTCTCGATATGAATGTCTCGTCTCGTCCCGAATTTTCTACAAATGCTCTCGTCTCGGTATCGTCCCGATTTCGAGACGAGACCGAGACGAGACCGATACTGGTCTCGCAGTCTCGTCCACCTCTAATTGTAGCTATCGTAAAAACTGATAAAGTTAAAATTCATGTTAAAATTCATTAAAATTCATGTTACTTGCATTAATTATATTAATATTGTTTAAATTTTTATTCAATTTTAACTCTTTATCGGTTTTTATGATAGTTACAATAAAAAAACCATCCTCTAGCCACAAGAGGAATCCGCTTGCGGCAAACTGATATTTTTTTCAGTGTATATTAGAGAACTTAATTGATCGGTAATAATTAATTAAACACTTTTTTGTATTATAAATAATTTTATTAACTATTTCATAAATTAAAAAAAAAAATGCCAGAAAATTCCCCAATTAATAAATTATCTTTTATTTGTATAAATCTTTTTTATCATTAATGTTTATATGACCTAAAAAAATTTTAATAGATTATAAGATAAAGTTTGTGCATTTTTCAATTGAGACTCTGCGGAGGGATTCCCACAATTAGAGGGTTAAAATAAATTTAATATTAAATTTTTATTTATTTCTATTAATCGCCCAAATATTTTCTAAGTATATATATATATTATTGTTTATGATTTTATTGACCTGTACTGGGCATAATTGTTAAATGAATCATATTAAATTAAATTGTCCTATCTTGATATGTGTATGTTTTTAAAAATCATAAACAATAATATTAAAATAAATTGTTTTAAAAAAAATTTAAATAGGTTTTTCAGGGAAATTTCCGTTTTCTTAAACTCGGGAAACTGTATTTAGAGAAAGGTTTGGGAACACAATCTATGTACTAAAAATGTGAAGTCAAATAAAAACGCTTCCAAGTAATGGGCACTATGGTTCCTCATTAACAAGAACAAAATATTTTTATTGGTTTATTTTACCTAGTAAAAATGATAATTCTAGATATTAAATTATATTAGTACATTCATAGAAAAAAATTAAGCCCTACGTTCCAAAAAAAAAAAATTTTTGAAAAATTAGATATCAGACTGGAGATATCGAGTGAAAACAATAATTCGAAGTATTAGTACTTTCATAGAAAAAAATTAAGTACCATACGTCCTAAAAAAAAAAAATTGGCATTCTTTGTATTTTTTTGGGGAAAAAATTTGAAGACAATAATTTTCAAAAAAATACGTATCAGATCCAAACTTTGACTATAAACGATATTTCTAAAACTAGTACTTCCACAGAAATAAATTAGGTTCTACGTCCAAAAAGAAAAAAAAGTTTAGTATTTTTTGTATTTTTTGGTGACAAAAATTAAAAAAAAAAAATTTTCAAAAAATAAATTATAAGATTCAAGATAAACGAGTAAAAACGATACTGCAAGATAGTAGACACGGTGACCTGGAAGCGTTTTATTATTCGATCAAAATGACAAAAAAAACCGTACGGTGGGGTGTTTTCTACAATAAAAAATGTCTACGAATTTCCTATCCGGACCTTCTATCCAGCTACTTTAAGCATTTGCTGTCAATATTTTCATATTTTCAATATTATCTTGATTTTTATAATGGATTTTCTTAAAATTAAACTCTGAAAAACGACAAAATTCGATTTTTCTCATGTAAGACGTGGTCGAATTTCTGGGGAAAAAATATACAAGATCCTCTTGTAAATAATATTCATAAAAACATATTTTGAAAACTAATAACCTTTTATAATGGAATCCCTTAAAATTGGGACCCTGAAACACGACAAAAATCGATTTTTCTCATATAAGACGTGGTCAAAAGCGAAAATAAATGGTTTCATCGGATTTCTGGGGAAAAAATACATAAGTCCCTTTAGTAAGTAATATTCAGAAAAATTTATTTTGTAAACTAATAAAATTTTGTGATTGGTTTCCTTAAAATTGAGACCCTGAAACACGACAAAAATCGATTTTTCTCATATAAGACATGTTCAAAAGCTAAAATAAATAGTTTCATCGGATTTCTGGGGAAAAAATAGACAAGTCCCTCTTGTAAATATTATACAGAAAAGTTTATTCAGAAAACTACACAACTTTTAAAATTGTTCCCCTTGAATTTCAGACCCTAAAAAGTAACGAAAATCGATTTTCATCCTATAAAACGTGTTCAAAAGCTGAAACAAATGCTTTCATCGGATTCCTGGGGAAAAAATACTGCGAGATATTAATTTAAACATAATCTAAAACAGTATTTAAATCCACTAGAAAAACTGAAAGTTTTAAGAAAATCCCAATTTTGAGGAGACCAAAAAAAAACTTTCGAGAGCTATCGTGGGCTCAAAAATCGATGTTTTGGTCTAAATCCAACGAGAAACTTATTTGTTTTAATTATATTTTCGAGTTCTGCAGGCGTATTAGGAATACCGGATACTTCGAAAAAAAAACCAGTCTTATAAAAAAATTCATCATTATTCAAATTATGAAAATATTGACAGCAAACGCTTAAAGTAGCTGGATAGAAGGTCCGGATAGAAAATTTGTTGACATTTTTTAGTGTAGAAAAGACCCCAACATACAGTTTTTCATTTTTTCACATTTTGTCATTTTGATCGCATAATAAAACGCTTCCAGGTCACCGTGTAGTACTTTCGTGAAAAAAATGAGGTTTTACAACCAAATTAAAAAAAGAAAAAGTGTTTCGAGATTTTTTGGTAAAAAAAATTTGGAAAACAAAACTATAAGGTCTTATACAATAATGGTTGTTTAATTTCACCGGTTACAGTCATATTTACATACACACACACACACACACACACACACACACACACACACACATACAGACTTTTATTAAAAACCGGTTTTTTAGCTTCCTGAGGTCTCAAAACGTGCTTATAAACCAAAAAATCCGAAATCAAAATTTGACCTAAAACAATGTTTCTTATATGAGGAACCAAAATGTATAGTATTATGTATGTATACTATTATGGCCTTTGAAATAATGTCTAAAAAATTGAGTCTGACTCATTTTCGAGTCCGAGTAATTTAAATCGCCATTATTTAATTAAACAATTGTGAGTATTTGTTAAAAAACTATAAAAATTTTTTTCAAAAAAATTTAGCTGATTTAGCTGAATTTAGCTTTTTTTTAGTGTATTAATCAATTAGCAAAATCATTCAGAAAATAGGCTTTTCTGCCCTAGATATGTAAAAATTTTATAGATATACGTCTTAGGCTTATTTATATAATCGACTTTTATTAAACTAAATAAAATAACATTTTTATAACGTCTTAATAACATCTTTATTTAAATTGTAAAAAAAAAACTATTCAATTTTGATGGCAAAATATTTTATTTGTTTTTTTGAAATATACCTATATGAGCATTTTTAAAACTTTTTTTTAAAAATTGCAAGCATATTCTTAATTTAATATTCTTTGATTTTATCTAAACTTTTTTATAATTTTGAAAATTTAAGCTTTTACATAATTTTAAAAATCTATAATGCTTATATTCACAAAATTTTTTAAATTTGGCTGCAGTTTGAAATTTATTCGTTTTGGACCAAAAATGCTCATTTTGTTTATTGACTATGTGATAGAATTAGTGATAAAAAATTACGATTAACGAAGCTTGAAAGTAGACGCTTACAGAAAAATAGAGACCAACTTGAAGTCGTTTGGTTGACCAGCGTCATTCATAAGATAGCCTAAAAATCATATTTTAACTTAAAGCCCTGTGTTACTAGACCCAGAAAATCAACACTAAAATGAACAAAGGGCAGTTGGTAGCTTTTTTTACTTATTTGATTTCATTTTGTGCTCCAAATGTATTAGACTCTCCTTAAAAGTTAATTCTCTAATATAACTTGAATTTAGTAAAATAAATTCTAAATTTTTTATCAATTATCTGCCAATTTTTATTTTATTTTCAAATATTTTTTTGAAAATTGGATTTGGAACGTCCAGATAATTTAAATTTCAATTGAGTTTAAAATGACCTTGCTGGACAAATTAATAAATTTAAATTTAAAATATAAAATCTATTAAAATACCAAATCGAACAAAAAATTCTTTTGCTTAACTGCGTAAAAAATAAGTGTTTGTGTTATAAAAATAGATTTTCAGAAAAGAGAGAAATATTTATTAATGTCGTTAATAATAATAAAAATAAAAATAAAAAAAAAAATTACGTTTCTAATAATATGATACTTCCTTTTGAAAAATAAAAAAAATTTATATCTTTACTACATTTAAAAAAAAAAAAAAAAAAATTGAATTAAAATTAACTAAAAATAGTCTAAGTATTTAAAGAAGTGTCAACCAAATGCTATCATCATCATAGAATAAAAAAAAACTGTTAAAAAAACGCCCACTGTGTTAATAATTAACACAACTCTTTTAAGACTGTCAAATTAACTGATTCTTTGTTATTTAAATTTTACTGCATAAATAATTATAATTTTATTTGATATACTAATAAATATAAAATGAAAAAGTATCAAATTTAAAAGTTAGGTTTTTTTATGTTCTACTTTCCCATAAATGGCGCAATTTTTTTTCCTCTTACAATTTAAAAACATAATAATAATTTCATTCAAATTATTTTAATCATCTCATTTTTTGTCTATTTAATTCTGTTTACAAAAATTATTTATAAATTTTGAAAGAAATAAGATAATTATGTACATCCGTTAAATTATATTTGTATTTCATGTTATTACAGAGTTTCTTTGAATTCTAATATTAAGTACATTATTAGCCTTTTAACTGTTTTCTTTTTATATTATCTATTATAAAATGTCTTAAAATCAATAGTTAAAAATTAATTAGTGTACTACTATTAGCTATTTTTGGAAACCACATCATTAGATTATATCGTAATCCAATATAAAATATACTATTAACTTCGCGAAGTTTTTTAGTAAAATTTATGATGCTGATATGCAAAACTAATCAATCCAGAAGTATCCAAAAACCTTGTGCATTTAGGTTTAATTATCCAAATGCCACAAAATAAGAAATAAAGCATATTAAAAAAAAAATTATTTCTGACAATTTAAATACTCTCTGCATATATTATTATATCAATAAAAAACTAATAATTCATAAAACTGATAAAATTGACAAAATTTCATTTTTTTGAATTTTTTCTTATTCTTTTTTTATACAGCATTACAAAAATTGTTAGAGTTTCTGAAAAAGAGGTTCTATAGCAAAAAAAAAAAGAGTCAGAATTTTAATTAGATTACAAGAAAACCCAGAAAATGGAAGGTTATGAAAATTTGTTTTTTTAGTTTTTAAGTACTTTAAAGGCTGATATCCCTCAAAAACTATTTATAAACAAAAAGTGCATGGAAAAACATAAATTTGAAGACCAATTAGAAGAAAAAAATTCCGATTTTTGAAAAATTCATATCTGAAAGCTTCTTTTAGTTTTGCCGATTTTCCGACTTTTCTTGAGAGTTTTTCGAAAAACTGATTGCAGATTCGAAATCAACGAGAAATTTTACATACCCCCTATAGTTGAAAATTTTTAGGTGTATATAGAGCGATTAGAAACTAAAATAGAAAAATTTTTTCAGATTTTTGCAGCAAATTTGAATAAATATATAATCGAAAAACAGTTGCCATTTAGAAACCATTGAACCTAGAACCTTAAAAATTGGCATGGTATCGTATTTTTACATACTGCATACAGTCCAATCAGTTTTTTTTAAGTCCCAGACTTTGAGGTACCTTTTATATTAGATATACTAAGAATTACTCATATACTATTAACAGCTTCATAAAAATCTTCAGGTAAAACTAAATAAACTTTTCAATCATTTATTTTTCAAAATTAGCTATACCTGCTATACCCGATCATCCATTAATTACATAATCACAAAATTTGGAATTTCTCTTTTCTTTTACCAGCATGTAAATAATCATAAGATTCTATTGCACCCCTTTCTATATTTTATTAAATTCGAAAAATTTATTGCCCAGTTTAAGATACCTACACAAAGGAAAAGATTCAAAATGGTATTCTATCTTTGACAGGAGATGTGTGAAAATTGTTTTAACTAATATAAATAAACTAATATAATAATACTTTCATTGAAGTAAGGGCTTATTGATTCCTCAAAGAGGAACTTTTGCTATAAATCATATTTTGATTTTCAATTTTTTTGTGTATTTGCCTATTTCAACACCCCCAGATGCTAAAAAACTAAAAAACTGATATTTGCGTCACGTCTGTAAATGTGTATGTGTGTACTCTTCTATGTTTTTGTTCAGGATTTTCTCCGATTCTAGAACGTATTTCAAAAATATAATTTTCCAAAAATTTTTTCACTAAAAAATACAAAAGCACTTTTTTTTTTAATTTGAACGCAATATATATAGTTTTTTCTATGGAAGTAGTATATTTTTAAAAATGTCGTTTTTACTCGATTTCTTGGATCTGATATCTAATTTAAAAAAAATTTTTTTCTTAAAAGTTTTTGCATTAAAAAATACAAAAAACATTCTTTTTTTTTGACATACTTCATTTGATTGTATGAAAGTAAAAAGTATTTCTTGGATTTGATACCTAATAAATTTTTGAAAACTTTTTTTTTCTCAATATTTTCGGCGCTAAAAAAAATAAAAAAATACCATTCGTGGTTTTATTATTAGACGTAATATCTAATCTTTTTTATGGAAGTATTAATTGTAGAAAATTCATTAGAACTGGATTTCCTGGAACTGATACCTAAATATTGTAAAAATTGTTTATTTTTGGATGTAATAGCTAACTATTATTCATTGTTATAACTCTAGTTCAAAAAAATATTTTCCTATTTTTTGAGTAACCTCAGTTCCAATGGTTTGGCAATGTTCTTTTTTTATCTCAGTTTAAATTTAAAGCTTTTATCAAAAATTATTATACTTCAATTATACTTAATATAAGGAGTATAATTATACTCATTTTTATCCTCGGCGTACAAAAACGGAAATAGGCAATGAACATAAGATTCCAAGCCCTTTTAAAATACGTAAATTCTATAGAACCATTTATGAAATTAATTAATTTTAAGACTATAGCGATGAATAACCGAGCAATGAAATAAATTTTTGATTTATTTAACTCAACACTGAAATTATTACAAAAATATTTTACTCAGCTTCTTTGCGATTATTATATAAAAATTAAATGCTACATGAGACTTATAGCTAAATTTATTAATTCTTTGCCAATATTTCCAATGAAAATATTTATTCTACTGCAAATTTTTTATTGTCCATCCCTGAATTTATTTCTGATATCGTGGTAACTCAGGCTAACTGACTAAAAATAAATTTTTTGGAATATTTGTAGATTAATTAGCATATATACACGGCCAGGCTGCTTTGCTTGAAAATTCAAGCAACAAAAAAATTTCAAGCAAAGCAGCCTGGCCGTGTACATAAAATTAAAAACTATAGTGTAGTGAACTATCGGTAACATACTGTAAGAAAATTTCAGAATTTTTAAAAAACTTATCGCAAAATTTTTATCAAACAAATTTATCCCAAATAATTTCTGATAATTTTTTTTTCCTAATTTTTTTCTCCTAATTAGATATTACGTTCATTGAACTCATAAATAAGCATACTTACATTCGTCTGTCATTAAAAAAGAAGTTTATAAAATAACTTGTGAATGTATGAATTACAACAACAAAAACATTTACATGTAAAAATGACGCAAGTTTGCTATGTGTGCTTGTATTTTGGCCTTTGTTTTTAGGTGTAAAAATTTTTCACTGCTAAAGTTTTAAGATCTGAAAAACTTTACGCAAGTTTTAAATATTTAAAAAATATATTTTATTTAAATTTGCTGTATTGAAAATTATCAATTATTATCTGAAGCGAATTGACCCTTAATTAATTCATCTTATAATTATCAATAATTATTTAAAAAAACTTGCCAGGCCGCCAAGTAAAAAAAAGTTGAAAATTTGAAAATTAATTTGCAAAATTTGCAAAATAAAGCATTTTTTTTCATAATTAATTAACAAAAAAAGCTTATAATATGCATCAAAAGTTAGTTGACAAGGAACCGAAATTAAATTTTTTTTGAATTATAATTTCAATAATTTCCTGTGTTTACAGTGTCTAGACTATATTATTAAAAAAAAAAAGTCTTTTTAATTATTTAAAGATATACGAGTAGTGTAAACAAAACAAAAAAAAACATGACTTACTTATTAATATAATTATGTCATAGACTGTCTCAGAAAGCCCTCCTGTATCTATAATAATTATGATATAATTATATAATATATATATATATAGACTAAAATGAATATTTATTATTATAATTATCAATTTATTACGGCAGTTACACTGCGACTACACTGTAAAAAAAGTGCGGTTCCATATAAGCTGGAAATTGTTCCATTTTAACAAGATAAAATTGGTAATGATTATAACTACACGTTAAATAAAAAAAATTACCAACGTATTTTACTGAAATTAGCAGTATTTTTATAATTTTATAGACATATTTTCGCTTTTTATTAAGTATTTTTAAAATACAAACTTTATTTTTTACAGTGTATTTATTATATTTTACATTTGTGATATCAAGAGTTTAATATGTAAATTAAAGGAATAAATCATATATTAAATAAAAATAAAATTTTTTTTTTTATTTCTGTTTTTAATTATTATTAATACTTGAATATTTATTAATAACGATAAAGGAATATTTTTTTTATAAATGCAAATTTAATCATCTTTAAAATGCCTAAATAAACTTTGTTTTTCGCAAAGTTTGAAAGCAAACATTATTTAAAATCGTTTTTGAAGACCCCGGGTGAGAATTTACGAAGGTCTACGGAGATTTTTTTAAAAACGGAGATGAAAAAATACTCTTTAAATACTCCCGTTCGAGTGTACTCCGAACAAAACTCCTTTTCATGTCCGAAAGAATATTATAATGATATTAAAATGCAAGCGCCGTAAAGTTAAGGTAGGGTGCTACTTGGATCGCCCGCGGTGTCAAGAAAAATCCGCAAATTAGTTTACAGGAAAACGGGAAGAGATAATGGAAAAATTTTTTGGGATATAATAAATTAACTAATAAAGTATGTAAAAAAATTTTTTTTAATTAATTTTTATAATTTTTTATGTGTTTAAATTTTATTTGAAGTTTCGCCGGAAAGAGCCGATGATACCATTGATAACTAAAGTTTGGCAGCACCTAAAAAAAAAAAAAAAAAAAAATATAATTAATATGAGTATGGTTATCGCGTGAACTAAAATTTTTAATTTTGGCCACAAAAAAAAAAAGTTATAAAGATTTTAAAAAAAATTTCGAAAAAAAAAATCACTTTTTTTTTTTAAATCTTTATAACTTTTTTTTTTTTTGGCCAAAATTAAAAATTTTAGTTCACGCGATAACCATACTCATATTAATTATATTTTTATTTTTTTTTTTTTTTTAGGTGCTGCCAAACTTTAGTTATCAATGGTATCATCGGCTCTTTCCGGCGAAAATTCTTGAACTTCAAATGAAATTTAAACACATAAAAAATTATAAAATTAATTAAACAAAATTTTTTTACATACTTTATTAGTTAATTTATTATATCCCAAAAAATTTTTCCATTATCTCTTCCCGTTTTCCTGTAAACTAATTTGCGGATTTTGCTTGACGCCGCGGGCGATCCAAGTAGCACCCTACCTTAATAAAAGCATATTTAAACATATCGGAATTTGCTCTGTATCAGATGTATTTACGTCAGATATACTGTGTTTTCGGTGCTTAAAAAAACATATATCCTCCGTTACGAAGATTGAATAAATACTCCTCAGATATTTTAACAAGTAAAAATTCTGGTCTAAATTTTTCATAGTACACGGTAGAGCTGCTTTGGTTGAATATTCAACCAATTGGTTGAATTTCGCAGTTTTTGGTTGAATTTTCAACCAATTGGTTGAATATTAAACCAAACACTGCGATTTTCAACCAAAAACTGCGATATTCAACCAAAAACTGCGAAATTCAACCAATTGGTTGAATATTCAACCAATTGGTTGAATTTTCAACCAAAACTGGTTTAATTTTCAACCAAAAGCTAAAATACAAAATAAAAACGATGTTTTTATAGTACAGGGTAAGAAATGATCAGGGCATCCATTAAAAGTGAATGAATTTTATTATATTATTGTAATTAGTAATTTTTTATGTACTATTTCTATTGGCTCTGTACATAGTATGGATAAATTTTTTTAAACTTAATATTGTATGCTTTAACTTCCTGTCGTTTTACCTAATTTTTTTTTTAATAATCAAAATATTTTTTTTTATTAATTACTTTATGTCTCAAGAGTATATTATAAAAAAATTATTTTTAAATCCTTCTTGTTAAATATAGTTATAAATTATGTCGGAACTGGTCATTGACATAGGCGGGATTACGGGGGGGCATGGGGGGGCACTTGCCACCCCAATATTTTTGGATTACCATATAAAATATATGTAAATTTATTTAAATATACTGTTTTGCGCCCCCAAAAAACGTGTTTTGCCACCCCAAAAATTTTTCTGAAATCCCGCGCATGGTCATTGATAGAAATTATGAGCAAATTTTGCTAATATTCGCGATTGTTTATGACGCCAAATTTAGCCGTGCCAAAATGGTAAAAAATGCCAAATCAGACAAGCAGCAGGGGTAAAATCAGCTACAGGTTCAGTATGAAAACCAAAAAGATAACTTTATGGCTAAAAAATAACTGATAACTTATAAGTCTATACTTAAATATACAAAAAAAAATTTGTATTCTTATTTAGAAAACTATGTTTTTACACCTTCTAATTAAGATTTCTCTAAAACTACGTGACCGATTTTAATTTTTTTGATATAGAGTTTTCTGTTATAAATTTCTCTAACGAATAAAAAAATTTATAACCGGTTTGTGCAACTAGACAACCAACGAGCATGGAACATGTTCATGTCACTCATAACAGTAATAAATCCAAAAACCGAAATTACAATAAATCCTGAAATATAAATTATCGTAAGTCCATAAACATAAAGTAATCCTCTAAGTTCTTGTTCTTATCAGAGCCTGATCAGGCTTCCACTTCAAATTATTCTAAGTCCCTAAATCAAAAATATTCTAAGTCTATTTCACACCCCACCCCCTGCCTAGCCAAACTTTCCAAATACCCTATCTAACGAACATGTTCTATGTTAAAATAGGCAAGGGATCTGATCATCACAAAATTATTCGACAAATCAATAATTCTACACAAGAAAGTTTTGCGGAATCGTTCTACACCGAAAATCCTTGTACCGAAAAGATCAACACAAATTTTTTCTAATCGAAATATTCAATACGCTTTTTAAGTGCACTTATGCCATGGCATTTATTTATGCTAGCAACGAAAGAAATAAGCGTTGAATACTTTGACTAAAAAAAATTTGTGTTGATCTTTTTAGCACAACGATTTTTGATGTAGAACGATTCCGAAAAACTTTTTTGTGTAGAATCATTGATGTGTCGAATAATTTTGTGTTGATCAGATCTCTTGCATTAAAATAAATAATTTAATAACTAAAAGTACCGAAAAAATTCATCGAAAACTTTAAAGCCATTTTACTCGAAACAACGTTTTTGAAAAGTAATGCACACGATTGCGCGATAAAATCTGCACCAATTTACTTTAAACTTACTAAGCAACTTAATGAATGCACTAATTTCGGGATGTCGTCGAGTTTTAGTATTTTTATGTTTAAAAAAAAATTTTACAGCTACTTTTGCTCGAAAATTAAAGGCTTTTTATTTCATTTTAACTTTCTCTAGGTAGCCGCCATTTTGTTATTCTATATCGTATGATAACCTTTTTAATTAGTCATTCCTCAGTTTCAAAGCCAAAAGAAGTAGTACATAAAAAATTACTAATTACAATAATATAATAAAATTCATTCACTTTAAATGGATGCCCTGATCATTTCTTATACCCTGTACTATAAAAACATCGTTTTTATTTTGTATTTTAGCTTTTGGTTGAAAATTAAACCAGATTTGGTTGAATATCGCAGTTTTTGGTTGAAAATCGCAGTGTTTGGTTTAATATTCAACCAATTGGTTGAAAATTCAACCAAAAACTGCGAAATTCAACCAATTGGTTGAATATTCAACCAAAGCAGCTCTACCGTGTATGTTAGCGTATTCTTTCTCTATTCTTTCATAGATGGAATCTAATACTTTCGTATTATTTTAGACTTCGAAACGCTTCGAAAGCAAAGTCAGTAAAAACACTAAATAAATACTTTTACAGTCAAAAATATAAACGTAAAAATGAATAAAACCAGCGCATATTTATAAAAAAAAACCCAAAATAGTCCTTATAACTACTACGAAAATCTATCATTATAGTCCTTAGGAAATATTTTAAATCTGAATAATATACATCAGCGCGGAGCTGAATGCGAGTGTTAAAAAGTTGATCCGAAATAGTATTGATTGAAGCATTTTACGACTGTGTCTTAATCGACACAAAATTTTAAAAATAATAAATTTTAGCTAAAATCATATAAATTTCTAATAATTTTAAGCAACGTTACAATGTTGTTCTGATATTCAAAAAATAGTTAAATCACCTTATATCATCGTTACATAAACGTGACAAATCGATAGCCCGTCCACCCTCGAAAGAGTATTATTTAGGTACTCTTTTAAACACGTTCTCAATATAAAAAAATATAGAAATCATCGCATCGATGCAAAATAGAGTCTGGTAACGCCTCAAAAGAATCACTGAAAAAGTGATTTTTGAATACTAAAAGAATATTAAATCTGATTTGAAACGGATGAGAGTATATAATTCATAACATAGTAAAATCATCTTCGAAAGGCTATTTTTTGAAGCTTTTAAAGACTGGGTTATTACTGAAAAAAACTTGCAAAATTGATAAATCTCGGCTGAATTAATTTCAGTATTGAATTATTTTAATCACCGTTTTAATATCCTTAGAGTATTAAAAACATAGTTAAGTAAGGTTGAATTAACATTATCTACACGTGACAAATCGTTAGCCCGTCCACCCTCGAAAGAGTATTATTTAGGTACACTTTTAAACAAGTTCTCAGTATAAAAAAATATAAAAATCATAACATCGGTGCGAAGTAGGATCGGTATACGCATCAAAAGAATCACTGAAAACATGATTTTTGAATACTAAAAGAATATTAAATCTGCTTTGAAACGGATATGAGTTTATAATTCGCTAAATAGTAAAATCATCTTCGAAACGATATTTTTTGAAGCTTTTTAAGACTGTGTTATTAATGACAAAAACTTGCAGAATTAAAAAATATCTGCCGAATTTATTTTAGTTTCTGCTCCTTTTGATCGCCGTTTTAATATCATTAGGATATTGTAAACATAGTAAGGGAAGGTTATTTTATTGTCGTTTACGTTTCACGTTTTTGCAGCCAGCCGACCCTCGAAAAACTATTGTTTAGGTATTTTTTCGAACGATTACTGAACAAGAAAAAATTTTAAAATCATCGCATCGATGCGAAGTAGGATCGGTATTCGCGACAATAGATTCACTGAAAACATGATTTTTGAATACTAAAAGAATATTAAATCTGCTTTGAAACGGATATGAGTTTATAATTCGTTAAATAGTAAAATCATCTTCGAAACGATATTTTTTTAAACATTTTAAGACTGGGTTATTACTGACAAAAACTTGCAAAATTAATAAATCTCTGCCGAATTTATTTTAGTTTCTACTGCTTTTGATCGCCGTTTTAATATCATCAAGATATTGCAAACATAGTAACTCAAGGCTATTTCATTATTCTTTACGATTGTCGTCTTTGCAGCCAACGGTCCCTCGAAAAAGTATTGTTTAAGTATTTTTTCGAACGATTACTGAGCAACAAAAAATTTAAAAATCATCGCATCGATACGAAGTAGGATCGATATTCGCATCAACAGAATCACTGAAAACATGATTTTTAAATACTAAAAGAATACTACATCTGCTTTGAAACGGATATGAGTTTATAATTCGTTAAATAGTAAAATCATCTTCGAAACGATATTTATTGAAGCTTTTTAAGACTGTGTTATTAATGACAAAAACTTGCAGAATTAAAAAATATCTGCCGAATTTATTTTAGTTTCTGCTCCTTTTGATCGCCGTTTTAATATCATTAGAATATTGTAAACATATTAAGGGGAGGTTATTTTATTGTCGTTTACGTTTCACGTTTTTGCAGCCAGCCGACCCTCGAAAAACTATTGTTTAAGTATTTTTTCGAACGATTACTGAGCAAGAAAAAATTTAAAAATCATCGCATCGATGCGAAGTGGGATCGGTATTCGCGTCAAGAGAATCACTGAAAACATGATTTTTGAATACTAAAAGAATACTAAATCTGCTTTGAAACGGATATGACTTTATAATTCGTTAAATAGTAAAATCATCTTCGAAACGATATTTTTTGAAGCTTTTTAAGACTGTGTTATTAATGACAAAAACTTGCAAACTTAAAAAATATCTGCCGAATTTATTTTAGTTTCTGCTCCTTTTGATCGCCGTTTTAATATCATTAGAATATTGTAGACATATTAAGGGGAGGTTATTTTATTGTCGTTTACGTTTCACGTTTTTGCAGCCAGCTGACCCTCGAAAAACTATTGTTGGATGCGCTGAGACCGAATCTGGCATCCAGATTTCAAAATTCAATATGGCGGGCTTAATATTGGCTAATTTTCAAAATAATTCCCTAGATTTTTGAAATAATAAAAAAAATACTTTTAGACGTCTATTAAGGAATTATCGGGTGCGGTGAGACTAAATCTGGAATCCGAATTTCAAAATTCAATATGGCGCCCTCAAAATTTTCCAATTTTTGAAAAATATGACAAATTTAATGCCTACATGCTTTATACAACCACATGACCTTTAGTTGAGGTTTACAAAATAAACTCAATACGAAAAGCCTTACATTAAAATAACCTAAGGAAATGGTATAAAAAAAAAACGACACGTCAAGCCTTACACAAACATAACCTAAGGTTGTGGTCTATACTAAAAAAACGACAAGTCAAGCCTTACACTAAAATAACCTACGGAAATGGTCTATACAAAAAAACAACACGTCAAGCCTTACACTAAAAGACACGTCAAGCATTACACTAGCGCAAGCACTAGCGTAACCTTTGGAAATAGGCTGCATTAAAAAAAACGACACGTCAAGCCTTACCTAGCGTAATCTAAGGAAGTTGTCTATTATAAAAAATGACACGTCAAGCCTTACATTAACATAACCTAAGGAAGCTGTCTATTATAAAAAATGACACGTCAAGCCTTACACTAGCGTAACCTAAGGAAGTAGGCTATAATAAAAAAACGACATGTCAAGTTTTACACTAACATAACCTAAATATTGTCTATAACAAAAAAAGACACGACAAGCATAACACTAACATAACTTAAGGAAGGTGTCTATTATAAAAAACAAAACATCAAGCCTTACACTAACCTAACCTAAAGTAGTCTATTATATAAAATGACACGTCCAGCCTTACACTAGCGTAACCTAAGAAAGTAGGCTGTATTAAAAAAAAAGACAAGTAAAGCCTTACACTAACATAACCTAATTAAGTAGGCTATAATAAAAAAACGACACTTCAAGTGTTACACTAACATAACCTAAATATTGTCTATAACAAAAAACGACACGACAAGCATAACTTTAACATAACCTAAGGAACTTGTCTATTATAAAAAATGATACGTCAAGCCTTACACTTGCGTAACCTAAGGAAGTTGTCTATTATAAATAATGACACGTCAAGACTTACACAAGCGTAACCTAAGGAAGTGGTCTATTATAAAAAACGACACGTCAAGCCTTACACTAGCGTAACCTAAGGAAGTAGGCTATATTAAAAAAAGACACGTCAATCCTTAAACTAACCTAACCTAAGGTAGTTGCCTATTATAAAAAATGATAAGTCAAGCCTTACACTAGCATAACCTGAGGAAATAGGCTGCATTAAAAGAAACGACACGTCAAGCCTTACACTAGCGTAACCTAAGGAAGTTGTTTATTATAAAAAATGACACTTCAAGCCTTACACTAGCATAACCTGAGGAAATAGGCTGCATTAAAAGAAACGACACGTCAAGCCTTACACAAGCGTAATCTAAGGAAGTTGTCTATTATAAAAAATGACACGTCATGCCTGACACTAGCGTAACCTTAGGAAGTGGTCTATTATAAATAATGACACGTCAAGACTTACACTAACGTAACCAAAGGAAATTGTCTATAATAAAAAACGACATAATAAGCATAACACTAACATAACCTAAGGAAGTAGGCTATAATAAAAATACGCCACATCAAGTCTTACACTAACATAACCTAAATATTGTCTATAACAAAAAACGACACGACCAGCATAACACTAACATAACCTAAGGAACTTGTCTATTATAAAAAACGACACGTCAAGCCTTACACTAGCGTAATCTAAGGAAGTTGTCTATAATAAAAAACGACACGACAAGCCTTACACTAGTGTAACCTAAGGAAGTGGTCTATAGTAAAAAAATGATACATTAAGCCTTACACTAGCGTAATCTAAGGAAGTGGTCTATAATAAAAAAATGACAAGTCAAGCCTGACACTAGCGTAACCTTAGGAAGTGGTCTATTATAAAAAACGACACGTCAAGCCTTACACTAGCGTAACCTAAGGAAGTAGGTTATGATAAAAAACGACATGAAAAGCATTACACTAGCGTAACCTAAGGAAATATGCTTTAATAAAAAAATGAAAATGTAATTTTTTATAATAGACTACTTCCTTAGGTTACGCTAGTATAAGGCTTGACGTGTTATTTTTTATAATAAAAAACTTCCTTAGGTTACGTTAGTTTAAGACTTGAAGTGTCGTTTTTTTAATATATCCTACTTGCTTAGGTTATGCTATCGTAAGGCTTGCTGTGTCATTTTTTATTCTAATCAGCTTCCTTAGGTTATGTTAGTGGAAGGCTTGACGTGTCGTTTTTTTAATATAGCCTACTTCCTTAGGTTACGCTAGTGTAAGGCTTGTCCTGTCGTTTTGTATTTTAGACAACTTTTTTAGGTTACGCTAGCGTAAGGTTTGTCGTGTCATTTTTTATGATAGAAAAAATCCTTAGGTTATGCTAGTGTAAGGCTTGTCGTGTCGTTTTTTGTTATAGCCTACTTCCTTAGGTTACGCTAGTGTAAGGGTTGAGGTGTTACTCTTTATTATAGACAACTTCCTTAGGTTACGATAGTGTTAGACTTTCGTGTCGTTTTTTATTATAGCCTACTTCCTTAGGTTTCTCTAGTGTAAGGCTTGACGTATCATTTTTTATAATAGACAAATTCTTTAGCTTACGCTAGTGTAAGGCTTGTCGTGTCGTTTTTTGTTATAGCCTACTTCCTTAGGTTACGCTAGTGTAAGGTTTGAGGTGTTACTCTTTATTATAGGCAACTTCCTTAGGTTACGCTAGTGTAAGACTTTCGTGTCGTTTTTTATTATAGCCTACTTCCTTAGGTTTCTCTAGTGTAAGGCTTGACGTATCATTTTTTATAATAGACAACTTCTTTAGGTTACGCTAGTGCAAGGCTTGTCGTGTCGTTTTTTATGATAGAAAAGTTCCTTAGGTTACGCTAGTGTAAGGCTTGTTGTGTCGTTTTTTATTATAAACAACTTCCTTAGGTTACGCTAGTGTAAGGCTTGTCGTGTCGTACTTTATTATAGCCTACTTCCTTAGGTTACTCTAGTGTAAGGCTTGACGTATCATTTTTATAATAGACAACTTCCTTAGATTAGGCTTGTGTAAGGCTTGACGTGTCGTTTTTTTAATATAGCCAACTTCCTTAGGTTACGCTAGTGTGAGGCTTGTCCTGTCGTTTTTATTTTAGACAACTTCCTTAGGTTACGCTAGTGTAAGGATTGACGTGTCGTTTCTTATTATAAACAAATTCCTTAGGTTACTCTAGTGAAAGGCTTGACGTGTCACTTTTTATAATGGACAAACATTGTAAGTCAAGGCTATTTCATTATTATTTACGTTTGTCGTCTTTGCAGCCAGCCGACCTTCGAAAAACTATTGTTTAGGTATTTTTTCGAACGATTACTGAACAAGAAAAAATTTTAAAATCATCGCATCGATGCGAAGTAGGATCGGTATTCGCGACAATAGATTCACTGAAAACATGATTTTTGAATACTAAAAGAATATTAAATCTGCTTTGAAACGGATATGAGTTTATAATTCGTTAAATAGTAAAATCAGCTTCGAAACGATATTTTTTGAAGCTTTTTAAGACTGTGTTATTAATGACAAAAACTTGCAGAATTAAAAAATATCTGCCGAATTTATTTTAGTTTTTGCTCCTTTTGATCGCCGTTTTAATATCATTAGGATATTGTAAACATAGTAAGGGAAGGTTATTTTATTGTCGTTTACGTTTCACGTTTTTGCAGCCAGCCGACCCTCGAAAAACTATTGTTTAAGTATTTTTTCGTCGATTACTGAGCAAGGAAAAATTTAAAAATCTTCGCATCCATGTGAAGTAGTATCGGTATTCGCGTCAACAGAATCACTGAAAACATGATTTTTGAATACTATATCTGCTTTGAAACGGATATGAGTTTGCCGACCCTCGAAAAAGTATTGTTTAATTATTTTTTCGAACGAGTACTGAGCAACGAAAAATTACGAAGCTTAATGTTTGCTTAGAATAAATGTTGTTATAATAATTTTACTGCTCTGATTTTTCGTCTAAATCAAAAAATTTATAAGTTCATTTATAACTCTTGCTCTTTTATATATCAAATTTTTATTATTTTGCATGCAGTCATAATGGAGCAGTGGATAAAGTGTTGGACTATCAAGCGGTGGACTCGGGTTCAAATCCTCATCAAATCATTAAAAAAAAAAAATAAAATAAAAAAATATTTAATATATTATTATATCATGGCTATAAAAATTAAAATTTTTTTTTTTTAAATATTTTTTACTTATTAAAAAAATATTTTTATAACGTTTACATTATTATTACAATACTTTTTCGTAGCTGTTTAATTATCGGCACGCTGTTTTTTATTAAATAAAATCATATCGTAACGATGATTATACAACCTCCGAATCAGTGCTTTTCGAATATATATACGCAGCTTAATTTTATGATGAGTCAAAATATAGAGAATAAGAAAAAATATCATTTCAGTGCTCTTACGATGCTAATATTCGAGCTTCGAAAAAGTATTTTTTAAGTATATATTCGCAGGTGGTTTGAATAAGTTTACTAACAAGTAAATTATTTTTTCAATGTTTAGGCGGTACAGAAAACAAGGATTGAAAAAGTATTCTTTTAATATTTTTAAGCACTTTTTTTACGCCAAGCTATGAATAAATAAAATTAATCACGGGCAAATATATAAGAATAAATACTTTTTCCATATTAGAACGATGCCGTTTACCAATGTTTAAATTACTACCTTAAAAATATTCTTTCTCCTTTTCTTTTTACTACTATGAAGTAAGAAAAAATATTATTTTTATATGTTAACTATCATCGTATCTTAGACTATTTGTTCCAGGGAATATTAAAAACATACTTTTTCGAGTAAAATTCTTAGATTTTTCGACCCTCGATCATTGTACGGGAGTACTCTTAACATATTCTTTCCAAGGTCCATTCTCACCCGGGACGGTCGTAGTATATTATATTCTTTGCTAGAAGTCCCTACATCGAAAATATCCTAAGTCCATTTGCCCTGCAGAAACTCCTTTCTATAAACATGTTCCATGTTAAAAAAAAGGTGAAACGTCTTGATCAAAGATATTGGTATGTAAGCCCGTTATATATTTTTCACAATTAAATTCTTATTTTTTGAATGTAAAATAATCAAACAAAGGTTTCAATTTTATACTCAAGGAGATTTTAAATAACATAAAAAACCTATTATCATAGATTCTAAATTTTATAAATAGTACTAAACAAAAAAAAGATAACCCCATTGAAAATAAATAGGTTAATCTGTGTTAATCATTAATCTTATTTAGTCGGAATCCTCCTCCAGGTAGGTTTTTTGTATAGGTTTTTTGGATCGCTGATCACGAAAATCAGGATCTTTTCTATGAGAAATTGGGGTTTCACTCTTAAATTGGCCAAAACTACCCTTAAAAATGGCATTTTCGCTACATTCATTCTAGCCGTACAAAATTTGGTATGAAGGGGGTTTTTTGGTCGTTGATTACGAATATTGAGGTATTTTTTATGAAAAATTAGACCTCCAACCTTAAATTAGCCAAAACTACCCCTAAAAAGGGCATTTTCATACTAAGCCTTTGAATTTTGGTATACGGGGGTTTTTCAGGTCACTGATCACAAATATTAAAGTTTCATCTACGAAAAAATTTTTTTTCACCCTTAAATAAGGCAAACCTACCTCTACCCCTAAAAATTTTAAAAATTATTATTAGATTACTAATATTGTAAATAAATAATTCATTAATTTTTATTTAAAAAGATTTTTTATTCTTAATAATTAAAAAAATTAAATTTTCGAAAAACTAAAAAAAATCACAAGAAAAAAAATAAAAAGGGATAGTTTTGGCTAATTTAAGGGTGAAGGTCTAATATTTTATAAAAAATACCTCAATATTTTTGATCAGCGACCCAAAGAACTCCCCTATACTAAATTTCAAAGGCTTAGGGTGAATACAGCGAAAATGCCATTTTTAGGGGTAATTTTGGCTAAACCAAGGGGGAGCTCTAAGTTTTAATGAAAAGTACCTTAATATTCATAATCAGCGATCCAAAAAACCCACATGTACTAAAATTCTAAGGCTTGGAGTGAATATAGTGAAAATGCTCATTTTAGGGGTAGTTTTGGCTAATTGAAGGGTTGAGGTCTAATTTTTCATAAAAAATACCTCAATATGTATATATATACTGTGTTATATAATTTTACCCTTAATTATAACGTTTTAGGATTCACAGTTCAAACAACGCAATTTCCAAAGCTTTTTTTCTTTTTTAAGAATTTATTAGTTTATAATCATTTATTTTTTAAATTACTGCCATTTACACAAATTTTTTCTTTTTATGTTTCAGAATAAATTGCAGTAAAAATAACAAGATGCTCAATAATGAGATTGATTTTTTTTATAAAATTATTTCTACTTATTATAAGAAATATTTATTGCGAAGAATGTGAAGATTTTAGATTTAGTAATAATTTTTTTGAAATTACTTGTAACAATGAATTTGAAGGTGTTATCATTACCATCAGATGCCAAAAACAAACATTACTATCTTGGGAAAAATTATCATCGATTAAAAACAAAATTGATATTTTTGACGATTACAGTTTAATTTTAATAGAATGCAATTTCTCAAATGATTTTTTGATATCAAATATAAAAGAAACAGTTGGTTATCATAAAATTCTAGGATTAGCCATTGAAAATTCAATTAAAAATTTAAGCAGTAATCATTTTGTTGGATTAAATGATATTGAAGAATTGGATTTATCGATAAATAATTTTAATTATTTAGAATCAGATTTATTAAAATATTTAAGAAATTTAAAAGGATTAAGAATTAAATTTACTAAATTACAAAATATTCCTAATGGTTTTTTTCAAAATTCTAGTCAAATTAATACTTTGGAAATAACAAATAATCCTTTGAAAACCTTAAAACGTCAAGATTTTACTGGTCTTAAAAATTTGGTACATTTAGGATTATGGAGTAATGAATTAATAGAAATAGAATCTCAAACTTTTGATAATCTACCAGCACTTGAAACATTAGATATTCATGATAATGAATTAAAAACTTTAGCTCCTGAATTATTTAAAAATTTAAGAAATTTACACCGATTACATTTGAGTAGAAATGATTTTGAAGAATTGCCGAATAATTTATTTTCTATTGAAAATAACAAACTAGATAGAATACGATTATGCTGTAATAAACGAATTTTGAAAACCTTACCAAGTAATTTTTTTGGTAATACGAGCAAGTTGGAATATATAAATTTAAAAAAGAATCAATTATCTAATTTACCAGAAAATATATTTACTGGTGCTAACATGCTTAAAGAATTAGATTTAAGTGAAAATCGACTGAAAATCATACCACCAAATATTTTTAACGATACATCAAAATTATTAATACTTAATTTATCCAAAAACAATTTAAAATTATTATCAAATAATGTTTTTGGAAGACTGAAGAATTTACACTTATTAGATTTAAGTGATAACCAACTTGAAACCCTGTATGAGTGAGTAACAGTTTTTTCTATAGTTTTTCTTTTATTAATAATACTGTAATACTGCAGATAATGTTAAAATTAGCATGTCCCAGGGAAACGAGAAAATCCAGACTCTGAATTCTCTCAGTGCCTTGTATTATACTGATCAATTCTGTCGGAACCAAGAACCCTTCAATTGGCATATTAAGTCAAGGCGTAGTAGCCTTTGCGCGGTCAATGCCTTCCTCCTTTTGTTCAGATGGATATACTGTCTTTTAAGAGCCAGTAGATCTATCAGTATTACTACGGCGATAACACACAGGATATTCGCAGGGTTCCTTGCTTCTGGAAGGTCATCAGCTTATAGATGCATAAGTGACCTTCCTTATGCAGTCGGTGCATACTTCTGCACCATACAAATGTATGCAGTTGATGACCAACATAACAAACCTGCTCTTTCCATTCTTAGGTCCGCACGTGTTTTACATTAGCCTGCTTGAAGCAGAAGCGAGCCTGTCAGCCTTCTCCGTGCTTCTAAGAATTTGCGCCATGAAGATCAGCTTTGTGTCCAACAGCACTCCCAAGTACCTTAAATTATCCTTTGTTTCTATCCTATTCTCCCCAATGCATATTGGAATGATGGTCTCAATATATTTACGGGCGAATAGTAATCCAAGAGGATGCCAAAAGTTTGGCAGTCTAGGGTCCCCCTTTTCCTAACTGATAAGGACCGATCTGGATCTCTGCTGAAGACGCCCGCTCGTGCAAAAAAATTGTACATGCACAACATGAGGTGTGGGGACTCGTGCGCGGCATCTTCAGTATCTCTGAAGCTATTCTATGAGGCCCTGGTGCCTTTCCAGTTTTGAGCGAGTCTACTGCTGTTAGAAGCTCCCCCTCAGTGAATTCGGGTTCAACCTCCACGTCATCTTCTTCTAAGTTATTTTCTCCCTCCCTCTCTGGTTGGGTAGGGAAAATTCCATCAACTACACGTCTAACCTCCTCTTCGTTCATAACGCCACTTACGGAAAGAGTACCAATCCTCTTGGAGACTATCTTGTATTCAAGATCCCATGGGTCATTGTCCAACTCGTTACACAAAGCCATCTTGCATGCTCTAGCCTAATAGCAAGTCTCAGACTTTTGTTGACCTCCTTATACTCTGCCATCAGCTCAGCAGCGTCCGTTCTAATCCTATCACGCGTGGCTCTCCTTCTCATCATTAAGCTCGCACTCCTTAGATGGGCTATTTCTGCGTTTCACCAGTAGGCTGATAGTTTTCCGTCTCTTCGGCATGGCTTTGTTTTATACTTTTTCCAGCAGCGTCATAATTTCCTTAACTAATCCCTCTGCGTTGTCAATATTTCCTGATCTTATTGCTTTTCGCAGGATAGAAGTCTCTCCTCTTCTAAGCGTGTTCACAAATATTTCGTGGTTTAGCCGCTTGATATTCCATCCACAGAATTTCTGTGATTTATCTCGTCGTGTCTGCTTTGTTGTCATGTGATCACCTCGTTTAGGTTTCCTTCCATCATGCTTCTAAACGCCTTAAATTTCCATTGAATCTAGGATGATTTTAATAGCTCCATGATTATCATCCATACTGTTTAAACGCCTAGCCAGTTCAGTGCCCTCATAGAGCACCGTATCATTAGCATTTTTTTCTCCTACTCCTTCTATTTGGTTGTTTTTTATATTATTTAACATTCTTATTTTGCTGTGTGCTGTTCTCCTGAGGTTGTGGGGTAGGGCCAAAATACCACATGGCCAAGGAGTTCTTAGGTATACATAGAAACTCAAATCCCACACATTGAAATCGAGATTTGGGGGACTTTTATAGAAGTTTCCTACTTGGCGGCCGGGCGGTAAAGCCAAGCCCCCAAACTCTGCAGCTCACAGCGTACCCACGAGGCGTCTTGCGTGGGTTTTTGGAATGAGAGCAGAGTCTTACGGTATTAGGAACTGACTGGCACTCAGTCAGTTATAGTTAGGGTGCCTTGGGTTTGCCACACTCACTCAGGAAGACCGCAGTCTTCCTGGCCCTAAGGGTTGTTCCCTTTGCACATTACCAAGCCACAAATATGTGAATCTTGAGTCATAGTTTAGCGGGACCCGCAACTAGCCAATAGTCGGCTGCGTTGCTGTGATCAAGGTGGGATTCTCCCATGCTAAGAGTCAAATACATAAGGCCTAAGGTGACCCCGTATGTGGCTTAAATCGTAAATAATTTCGGAGAAGACATTAAGGCCCCTTTTGGTGTGCCACTTCCTCAAAGATACTTGTGGATAGCAATTTGCAGCACACTAATTAATTATGATATAATAATAATAACACAGGGAGATGAAAAAAATTAAATATGATAAATAAATTATTAAAGATTATTTTTCCAATTTAATTTACCTAAGTTACCACGTTCAATAATTAATTATTCAGTGAAAACCAAGTTTTAGCAAGTACCATAACCTAAAATAACAATATTAAAACATTAATGTTTTTTCATTATCTTGTCTACCATATGGAGATTTTCTCTATTTTTCACGCTTTTTGGGCTAATTTTAGCTATTTTTATGAAATGATACCAATTTTTACCTACAGCTTCTGATTCTGAAACGCCTATTATAGGCCACTGGACATTATTTGTTAGTACTAATGTGTGTTATTTGCGTTTAGTGACCCGAAAGCCACATAAGCTGTAGAAAAAAAATGGTATTCGTTCATAAAAATAGCTTATAAAAATTACCCCAAAAACGTTAAAAACAGCCTATAAGTGCCTATCATGGGCTTTTCACCGTTTTTATATAATTTAAGAAAAACATTCGTATTTAACTACCTTAAAATACTCAAAAACCAGAAGCTGTAAATAAAAATTGGTATATTATTTCATAAAATTAGCCCGAAAAGCATGAAAAATAGCCTAAGAGTCCCTATTATGGGCTACCATTTTTTTCGTATGAGTAGATATGATAATTAGGTATAGAGACCCAAAAAACATTACTGTAGCATGAGAAAAATGGTAATATATAAAAAATTTTAACAAAAAATGGCAAAAAAACGTTAAAAAAGACCTAAAATGGGCAATTACGCCAAATTGGACCACGTTAGGTCAAAACGGACTTCGGATTTGGAATCAGCGACCCCAAAAACTAAAATTACCGTCGAAAAATTCCATGGACATGCTTTAAAAAAATCGCTAATAAAATCATGCTCCAGGCCTATACTATTTCCGATTTTCCAAGATGGCGGACCAAAAATATAATAGAATGAACTTTTTACCTTACCTGGGGATATTTGAGGATGAGAGAAACATTTTCATAGAGGAAAATTTTTATTTTTTTATCCAACATATTTTCCACTTTTCCAAGATGGCGGACCAAAAAACATAATAAAACGAACTTTTTAAATTACTTGTGGGTTTTTAAGGACTTATGACTCCAATTGGAAAAAAAAAGCAAATATCCACATTACCGACGCTATTTTTTTTTTTATAATTTGCAGTTTAAAATAAAATTAGTCGTAAAAATATTAAAAAATGTGTTTATTATGTAATATTATTGCAAAAAAAATTATTTAAATTTTATAAATTATGAAAAAACATTGTTATTTTAGGTTATGGTACTTGTTAAAACTTGGTTTTCACTGAATAATTAATGATTGAATGTGGTAACTTAGATAAAATAAATTGGAAATATAATCTTTGACAATTTATTTATCATATTTAATTAGTTTCAACTCCCTGTGTCATCATAATCATACTTTTTGTAAGCTCCAAATGTGAATTTCCATAAGAGCAATGTTAAACTGCCTATTTTTATTTTGCAATAAAAAGATAATTAATGTGGTAATAAATGTAAAACCAAGTTCAATTCAACTTTAAAAATGTTTAGCTTTAATAATTTTCCTGTTTCATTCATTTCTGTCATCATTTCCAATTAGGGTCATAACTCCTTAAGGTTGAGAAAAACGTTGTTATGGATGCAAACATTCATTTTTTCAACCCAATTATTTTTATATATTTTTTCTAATTTTCAAGAAGGCAGACAAAAAACATAAAAAAGGAAACTTTCTACACTGAATGTAGACAGTTGCTTTTTTAATCCTTTTTGGCCCACCCTTTTGGAAAATCGGAAAATATGTTCGGATAAGAAAAAAAAAATTTTCCTCTATGAAAACGTTTCTCTCATCTTCGAAAATCCCCAGGTAATGTAAAAAGTTCATTCTATTCGATTTTTTGGTCCGCCATCTTGGAAAATCGGAAAATATAGTGGGGTGAAAAAATGAATATTTTCATCGATAAAAACGTTATTCTGAACCTCAAAAACAACCCCGGTAAAACTTGTTTTGTTAATGCTTTTAGGTCCACCATCTTGGAAAATCGGAAAATATTTAAATATTCTTTTTGGGTCAATAATATATCTTATGGTTAACTTATGGTTTATAATATGGAAAATCATTATGTTTCTTCTTGTGCGAGATTTTTTTCTTTTTTCCGCCCCCATGTCCTACACCACCCTTGCCTAGTCCACCCAGTATACCTTCCAGTATCGGTGGACTCCTCATAAGGGAATTATCAGAGAAAAAATTAGATATATTGCCAAATTTTAAATATTCACTAAAAATTAAATATAAATTTTTTGTTATAGAAATTTCATGTTGGATTTGAAAGACTTAAAAGAGTTAAATATCTCAAAAAATAATTTAGAAAATTTAGGATTTGAAGGATGCAACAGTAATATGAAATCATATTTAGAAATCGTTGATTTATCATACAATAAATTAAATATGTCAATGGATAAGAATATGATTTTTTCTTCGCTTTTAAATTGTATAAAAATTGAAAAATTATATTTATCTCATAATAATATAAAGAACATATTTTATGACTGGTTAATTTTGTCATCTTCATTAAAAACACTTGATTTAAAATACAATGAAATTGAAGAATTAACTGTAAGTATCAAAATTTTTCTTTAAAAAATCATGATTTACATAAAAATTTATTTTCAGGGAAAACATTTCTTCTTCACTCAAAATATCAACGTAGATCTACGTTACAACAAAATAAAAAAAATTTTATTAACTAATCTTGAAAAAATAGCAAAAAATCACACAATAATGAACAATAATATGGAAAAAAATGTTATCATACAAATTGATAATAACCCATTAATATGTGATTGTAATTTAATTGATTTTATAAAATCAATAAATAAAAAATTTCATGAAGCTTTTTATAAATTTGTCAATATATCATTTAACAATCTTTATTGTTCTAAACCAAATGAATTATCAAATAAATCAATAAAAATAATAAAAACAACTGAATTAAACTGTAAATATTTACCAAATAATCCAACTGATATTTGTTTTAATATTTGCAATTGTTTAATATATCCAGATGCTAAAATTATTGATATCAATTGTTCATATAAAAATTTAGATAATTTTGAATCAATAACAATAAATAATGAATTAAATTATAAAATTGATTTAAATTTAACTGGTAATTATCTAATAAATATTCCAATATTTAAAAATTTTAATTTTTACTACTTAAGATCATTATCATTGGCTAATAATAACTTATCAAATATATCAATTGATTATTTAGGCGAATCATTAGAAACCATTGAATTAAATGATAATTTAATAAAAAATTTAGATTATTCAGTAATCAATTATTTTGCTAATAAAAATTCAAAATTAAAAAAAATTAATTTAAATAACAATCCATGGGAATGTGATTGTAATTCAATTGAATTTTTAAATTTCATTCAATCTAAAAATTCAAAATTTCAATTTAATGATATTAAATGTTTGTTCAATAATGAATCAATAGTTAATATGACAATAAATAAATTTTGTAATTATTCAAATTTAATAATATCAATTTGTATAACAATAACATTTGTTAGTTTAATAATAACAATAATTTTAATAATATTTTATTATTTTAAAATTGAAATTCAATTATTGTTATTTAATTATTGTTCATGTTTGTATTCTGATTTTAAATTAGATGATAATTGTAAAATAAAATATGATGCATTTATTAGTTATTCACATAAAGATCAAGATATTGTTGATAAAATAGTTAAAAATCTTGAAGAAGTTGAATCAACAGATAAAAATAAAATAAAATACAAATTATGTGTGCATTATAGAGATTGGTTAGCTGGTGAATTTATACAAAATCAAATAGCTTGTTCTGTTTATCAATCAAGTAAAACAATAATATTGTTATCAAAAAATTTTATTCAAAGTAAATGGGGAATGATGGAATTTCGTGTTGCTCATGATTTATCATTAAAAAAAAATAATCCACGTGTTATTATTGTATTAATTGATGATATTGGACCAATTGATCAATTAGATTATGAATTACAAGCTTATTTTAGAATGAATACGTATTTAAAATATGATGATCAATGGTTTTGGAGCAAATTAAGACTCGCATTACCAAAAAAACGAAATTTAAATACTCTTAATATTAATATAAATGAAGAATATTTTGTTAAAAATGCTGAAGCGTTATGTATTCAAAATAAAAATCAAGATTTACATGATAGTGATAATTTACCCAATGATTCAACAAGACTTTTAGAATCTGTGTGTAGTAGAGAAACTAAAATTACAGAAATATAATAGCTATTTATTAAACTAGGGATAAAATATTGGTTTCGGGTTTGCATGCAGTTGTATGCACAAGCGAGCGAGTGCAGACAGCATGCAAAAATCGAACCCCATATTTTGTCCCGTGTTCTAAAATATAGTTTTACATATACTAATGGGCAAAAAAGCCGTCTCCCAAGGGCAGAAAATAGGATTTTTTTGCCTTAGATATGTAAAGTTTATTAATTCTATTTGAAGTAATTTCCTAAAATTTCAGCCCAAGTGAGTGAAAATTAATGTTTTCATTTTTTTGCTATTCAGTCATTTATAATCCGTTGATCGAAAACAAGCCAATTACTGCTAATAATACTAATACTCCAGTCAAAATACGGGGGGGGGGGGTTGTGTTTTTACTGGCGAACATGAGATTTGCTTTACAATATGTTTTTTGGGTCGCTGAACATGAAAATCGGGGTCATTTCGTAAAGAAATGGGGGCTTCACCCCTAAATTTGCAAAAAACTACCCCAAAATGGGGTGTTTTTTACATAGTTGCACTTTGAGCGCTCAGATTTGCACCATATGGGTTTTTTGGGTCGCTGATTAAGAATTTCGACTTATTTTTCATAAATAATTAAAATTTCACCCCTAAATTGGCTAAAATTACCCCGAAAAGGGGGTGATTTTGCTATTTGGGTACTTTGAGCAACCAGGATATGTCCATATAGGTTTTTCGGGTCGCTAATCAAGAATTTCGAGTTATTTTTCATAAAAATTCAATATTTCACCCTTAAATTAGCTAAAACTACCCCTTAAAAGGGTGTTTTTGCTATTTTCGCACTTTGTGCATCCAGGATATGTAATATATAGGTTTTGTGGGTCTTTAATCAAGAATTTTGACTCCTTTTTCATAAATATTGAATATTTCACAGATAAAACTACTCCTAAAAGGTGTGTTTTTGCTATTTTCACACTTTGAGCATCCCGATTATGTGCATTCAGGTCCCTGGGCCGCTGATCGATAAAAATTTGTTATTTTTTTTTATAAAAAATTAATACTTACCTGAAAAATAAATTATTATAGTGAAGGTAAAAATGAATAAATAAAACTTAATATTTTTTTTTTTTAATGCATGCTCAAGAAATACTTAAGAAAAATAAGTCGAAATTCTTGATTAGCGACCCGAAAAACCTATATGGACATATTCTGGTTGCTCAAAGTGGCCAAATAGCAAAAACACCCCCTTTTCGGGGTAATTTTAGCCAATTTAGGGGTGAAATTTTAATTTTTTATGAAAAATAAGCCGAAATTCTTAATCAGTGACCCAAAAAACCTATACGGACATATCCTGGTTGCTCAAAGTGCGAAAATAGCAAAAACCCCCCCTTTTCGGGGGTATTTTTAGCCAATTTAGGGGTGAAATTTTAATTATTTAAGAAAAAGAAGTCGAAATTCTTGATCAGCAACCCAAAAAACCCGTATGGTGCGAATCTGAGCGCTCAAAGTGAAACTATGTAAAAAACACCCCATTTTGGGGTAGTTTTTTGCAAATTTAGGGGTGAAGCCCCCATTTCTTTACGAAATGACCCCGATTTTCGTGTTCAGTGACCCAAAACACATATAGTATAGCAAATCTCATGTTCGCCAGTAAAAATACAACCAAACCTGTACTTTGACTGGAGTATAAGGCATATTATACAATTATCCAACATTCTATTGTAGCCGCTTGCAGCGAAATTCAAAATAGCCGAATCGCCTACTGCACTTCAGTGCAAGCGTCCGCAATAGAATACCGGATTCTACTAAATACTGTACAATTTTCCATTTTAATTAGAATATGCAACTTAACAGCGAGTATGCGACTGATTGTCTTATTATAAATAATAATTGCAAGCACAGTATAAGACGCTTTAGTTTATGTATGTTATAATTCAAATTTACTTATAACTGATAATTGTATGCAGATACGTATCCAGAAATTTTTTTGGGAGTGTGGCTGGCAAAGCCTAATAATACTAATTATGGTTTCAATTTCTCTAATAAAAATCGAAATTTTATTGTTAATAACAATTTCAAATTAATGAAATCAGGGCAAAAAATATAGATTTTTTTGCTAAACATTTTCATTTCGGAGGGTAGGTGGTCATATACACGGTCTTTGAGTGCTAGACGTGGTATTTTCGAAGTCAAATGACAAAAAAAAAATTGTGAGTTGGCATTAGTATACACTAACACTATATTTCGTAGTATAAGTTAAGGCGAAATACGGAGATCTCTGATTCATACCAACCTATGAATTTAATTTTGTCATATGACTTTGAAAATACCACATCCAGCACTCAAAGACCGTGTAGTATCCTACCCTCCGCTTATTTCTGGATACGTACCTATGAACGTGTATATGTTTTATGAATATTAAACTGATATTTGCCGAGATATTTGCTGATTTCATTAATGCGATGATTTATGATTTTTAATTAATGTAAAAATTTGTGCAATTTTCACAATTAAACATACACGCGCTTTTAAACGTTGTATGGAAACTGTATTTTTACATAATTATATAAAATTGTGATATTAATAATACCAAAATCATTATATTCGTTTAAAAAATGTAATTTTTTTTTAATAAGCTTTTATTATAAGCATAAAAATTTATGCATGTATACTTTTACTTTTATATATAAAAAAATATCAATATACACATATTTCCTTATATTATGTAAATCTGATGTACATAAAAAAATTTTTCTTTTTTTAAAATAAAAATTAAAAATTTTTTTTTAAATTAGAATCTTATTTTTTTATCCTTTGGCATATACCAAAAATTATTTTCAGTTGTGGGAAGTGGAAAAAATTCGTTAGGATAGCATTAATCCTACATTGTAAAAAGTAACTTTCTTATATTAACAAAAAAATTAGAAACTTTTCGAAAAATTAGTAAATTTTCAAAAAAATTTTAAATATTCGAAAAAAAAAGTAAATTTACTAAATTTAGTATATTATCGAAAAATTTGAGAATTCTCGATTTTTTTTGTGAATTCGTAAAAGAAATTGATAATTTACAACTTTTTTTAGAATATTTACAAAAAATAGTTGTGAATTTACAACTTTTTTCGTAAATTCACAATAAAAAATCGAGAATTCTCGAATTTTTCGATAATATACTAAATTTAGTAAATTTACGATTTTTATCGAATTTTTACGAAATTTTTTGAAAATTCACTAATTATTCGAAAAAATTCTATTTTTTTTGTAAATCTAAGAAAGTTACTTTTTACAGTGTAGATACGTAATTATCACAAACAAATAAATATAATATTTGTGTGAAAAAAATATAAAACTCAAGATATTTTGCAGATGCATGGTAAGTTTGAGGGCTTCAGCAAAGTATCAATTAAATTTTCTAACAATAAATAAAGGCTATTTTCAGATAAGCAAAGTGTTTTGGCCCCCAAAAGCAAACCTAACCTAATTAGTAACAATTGAACAATTTAAAGACTTTTTTGGTTTTTAACCTAATGATCTTTTAAGGCACGATTTCATTTATATATAGATTGTATAGCATACATTAGTTGATAGTGCCCTTTTCATTCACCTTTAAATATTTTAATTAAAAATTTCAATATATTAATTATTGCTCGCTATAAATTTTAGAACATTTTCAGCGTTTATTTTAAAAGCAAACATAAATCATGTTCAAAAAGTTTTTTAGAAACTTCTCCAGTTGCAATTGAGTGCTCTTCAAGATGTGCCAAGCAGAATTCTGATCCGAACAACCCTTTTTTTCTAAATACAAACAAAATTTCAACTCTTGGAAACATTGTATATGAATATGGTCAAATATCTCAATTAAAAAAAAAGGCCAGATACACCCATCAATTCTTATGAGAGAGCCACCTTAATTACTTTGAAATGTTTGAATCCTCTTACATATTATATCCAGGCTTCTAATGAAAAAAATTAATAAATAAATAAAAAAAAAATAAAAAAGAAAGTAATTTTAATTTGCCCTGAAGCAAACTTCTAAGCTATAGCTTTTAAAAATGAAAGTTGAAGTAATATATTTTTATAGTTTTTGAATCCAAATTGAACGTAGTCTTAGTCAAATTCGATAGTAGTCTTAGTATGGTGCCATGTAAAGTCAAATCAAAATTACTGGTGATGTAAAAATGCTTGTGCTATATCACGTAGCTAGTCTCAAAAAGCTGTGTCTTTGATATAATAAATTAGTAATGCAAATAGTATAACTGTTTGTATAAATAATTTTTTTTTACAGAAGATATCCGGAGAACATTATAATCATTATAATATATAATTAATCTATGAGTCAATAAAATTGCTCAATTTGAAGATTTAAGTATATGAATTTCTTAATAAGTGCAAGCTATAATTTGCATAATAAATTAATATGATCTTGTAACAAAATTCTATTTTTATATTAAAAAAAAATGAAGTTAAAATTAATAGGATCAGCCCATATAAAAAAATGCTTATTAGCATTGTTATTGCTGCAAGTATTTAGCACGTTTTAATCTTATTAAAAAGATATTCAAAAATATATCTTTCAACTTTTACCCACATTTTAAGTAACGTTACATTAATAATAAAAAAAAATTGCAAACTAAGGTATTTATTTTGATATTACTCAATTTTTTTTTTTTTTTTAATATACACGTATGATAAATGAGGAGGAAATCATTATTACGTGTAGTATGTAATATTCTTACAACTGAATTTATAAGAAACATCAAACAGACGAGTTTATACTTAGATTGATTATCAAAGTGAAATATACAAAGTGACTAAAAATGCAAACTATGGAAAAAAATGAAAAAGAAATTGTCTTGCTTACTGGTAAATAAGATGAACTTTTTTTTTTTGTTTAATTACTTATTTATTCACTTTTAATAATGGTTTTTATGCAGGTTCTAATGGTTTTCTTGGTAGTCATGTATTAAAATTTTTGATAAATGATGAAAGTGTTAGTGAAATACGTGCTATTGATAAAGTTGAAAGAAATTCATTTTTTAATTATTTTGATTCTGATGATAGTAAAAAAATAAAATTTTTTAATTATGATTTATTAAATTTAAATTTGTGTCGTCAAGTATTTAATAATGTTGATACTGTTATTCATTGTGCTGGATTTGTTAGCTATGATTATCCACCGGATGTTGATCAATTGCATAAAAATAATGTTTTAGGTAATAAATTTTTAATTTTTTATTTACTGTTTGCTTGTGCTTAGTATAGAAATTAATCACTTAGAATAGAAGTTAATTACACAGAAATTAATCTCAAAAGATTTTCTTAAATTCTTTTCTGGGTTTGGACTTAAAAGTATTTTCTTTCATTTTTAGCTTCTGAGGTCCGAACCTCGATTTTTGCCAACCATTATAGTTTTTCTTGCTAATTTTTTAAGATTAACTCAAAATTTTGTATTTTTTCATGAATCTAAAAACTAAAAGAAAACTTTTGGTTCCTCAATGAGCAACCTTTGTGATGGGTCAAATTTTGATTTTTGATTTTTTCACATTTAAGCACATTTTGGGACCTCAGGAAGCTAAAAAACCGGTTTTTAAAAAAAGTATGTATGTGTGTGTGTGCGATATCTCGAATCTGATAATTACCTAATTTTTTGAAAATTTTTTTTCCAAAATTCTCACCACAAAAAAATACAAAAAATACCAATTTGTTTTTTCTTTTTGGACATAGTACCTAATTTATTTCTATGAAATTACTAGTTTTAGAAAGTTTGTTTATAGTCATTTTTTGGATCTGATACCGAATTTTTTCAAAATTTTTTTCCCAAAATTAAAAAAAGAAAAAAATTAAAAAACCTACAATATTTTTTTTTTTAGTATAATACCTCATTTAATTCCATTAATATTAATATCTGAAAATATTTCACAATTGTTATGAAATTAAGACCTAATTTGTTTTTCAAAAATTTTTTCACCTTTTTCACCCAAATTTTTTGAAAATTTATTGCAAAATATTTTTCATGAATAAAAAAAACTTTTAAAAGTTAATAGAAATGTATGTATGATTGCATGCTTGTAATCGGTGATATCTGTGGCATATTGAAGTATTCAGCTAATTGTTTGAGGAACCTTAGTGCCAGCTAGTTTGCAGGGTATTTTTTTTGTAATGCAATTTTTTTAAGAAACGTCATTTTTGGTTCCTCAAAGAGGAACCATTGTGATAGGTCAAATTTCGATTTTTTGGTATATAAGCACGTTTTGAGACCCCAGGAAGCTAAAAAACAGTTTTTTAAAAAAAGTATGTGTGTGTGTGTGCGTGTGTGTGTGTTTGTGTGTGTGTGTGTGACCGGTGAAATTTCACAACCTAAGACCTAATTTTTTTTTCAAAAATTTTTTCATCAAAAAATTTCAAACTACTTTTTTTTTTTTTTAATTTGGATGTAATACCTCATTTATTTCTACGAAAGTACTTATATTTGAAAGTATGGTTTTTACTCTATATCTCGAATCTGATACTTAATTTTTTGAAAATTTTTTTCCCAAAATTTTTTTGACGAAAAAATACAAAAAACACCAATGTTTTTTTTCTTCTTGGACGTAGTACCTAATTTATTTCTATGAAAGTACTAATTTTAGAACGTTTATTTATATAGTAATTTTTTGGTTCTGATACCGAATTTTTTCAAAAATTCTTTCTCAAAATTAAAAAAACAAAAAAATTAAAAACCTGAAATATTTTTTTTTTTTTGGGTGTGATACCTCATTTAATTCCATGAAAGTACTAATATCTGAAAATATTGCAACCGGTGATGTTTCACAACCGTTATGAAATTAAGACCTAATTTTTTCATCAAAAAAAGCTCTATTAAACCTCATTTATTTCCACGAAAGTACTTATATTTGAAAGTATGGTTTTTACTTGATATCTTGAATCTGATACTTAATTTTTTTTTCACAAAATTTTCGTCACAAAAAAATAAAAAAAATACCAAATTATTTTTTCTCTTTGGACGTAGTACCTAATTTATTTCCATGAAAGTACTAGTTTTTGAAAGTTCGTTTATAGTAACTTTTTGGATCTGATACCGATTTTTTTCAAAATTTTTTTCTCAAAATTAAAAAAACAAAAAAAATAAAAAAAAATGCATTTTTTTTTTTTTAGTGTAATACCTCATATAATTCCATGAAAGTACTAATATCTGAAAATATTGTAACCGGTAATATTTCACAACTATTATGGAATTAAGAGAGAAATGTATGTATGATTGCATGGTTATAATCGGTGATATCTGTGGCATAATGAAGTATTAAGCTCACTGTTTGAGGAACCTTAGTGCCAGCTAGTTGGCAGGGTATTTTTCTTTTAATAGGCTTTAAATGTTTTTTCTTGAAATAGATTTATTTTACCATTTTCATAAAAAAATTAGAAATTCAAAAAAAATTTTTTTTTAAATTGAAAATTGCTTACTTATTACTTTTACTGATTTTTCGGGTATTATTGAAGTTTTTTATCGATAGATTTATCGGTAAATTTAAGTATTTTTTAGTTTTATTTAGACAGCAAAAAAAATAAATTTTAAAAATTAATTAAAGTTTCAGTTGCAATGTTGAAAATTTCTAAAACAGAAAAACACTTGCCATTTCAAAATCATTAGACCTAAATTCTGAAAAATTGGTATGGAGTATTATTTTCACAAACTGAGTATAGCAAAGTTGGTTTTTGCTTTAATCCCTATACTTTTATCTTGTTTATTAGTTCAGTTTCACTAAGAATTGTGAAATAATTGTAAAATAATTTATTGTAAATGTAAAATTGATTTACAAAGTTAAAAAAAATATACACATTATTGCTACAGTTTAGGTATTTTTACTACAATTTAGCAATATCAATACAAAAATTGTTTTTTTTTTTGTTTTTTTTTTGTTTTGCGTGCCAGCAGGGACGACACGTGTAAAATTGAATAATTGTACAAAGCTGCAATTCTGCAAAATTGTACAATCCTACACACGTTATAGGTGAGAATACGTTACGCATAAATGGGCCAAGCGCCCGGATTATGCCGGTCTACATGCTGACGTGTTCTTCAATTTAACTCAACTCCATTCAAAATACGGTGGGGGGGGGGCGGTTGTATTATCACTGGCGAACACGAGATTTGCTGTATTATACGTTTTTCGGGTCGCTGAACACGAAAATCGGGGTTATTTCGTAAAGAAATGGGGGCTTCACCCTGAAATTTGCAAAAACGTTTTTTTTACATATTTGCACTTTGAGCGCTCAGATTTGCACCATACGAGTTTTTTAGGTCGCTGATCAAAAATGTTGACTTCTTTTTCATAAATAATCAATATTTCACCCTTAAAATAGCTAAAAGTACCCCTAACAGGGGTGTTTTTGCTATTTTCACACTTTGAGCAACCAGGATATGCCCATTTAGGTTTTTTGGGTCACTAATCAAGAATTTCGACTCCTTTTTTATGGTGAAATATTAATTATTTATGAAAAAGAAGTCAAAATTCTTGATTAGCGACCTAAAAAACCAATATGAGCATATCCTGGTTGCTGGAAACTTACTCCAGTCAAAATACGGGTTTGGTTGTATTTTTACTGGCGAACATGAGATTTGCTATACTATATGTTTTTTGGGTCGCTGAACACGAAAATCGGGGTCATTTCGTAAAGAAATGGGGGCTTCACCCCTAAATTTGCAAAAAACTACCCCAAAATGGGGTGTTTTTTACATAGTTGCACTTTGAGCGCTCAGATTCGCACCATACGGGTTTTTTGGGTCACTGATCAAGAATTTCGACTTATTTTTCATAAATATCCAATATTTCACCCTTAAAATAGCTAAAACTACCCCTAATAGGGGTGTATTTGCTATTTGGGCAAATTGAGCAACCAGGATATGTCCATATAGGTTTTCTGCGTCGCTAATCAAGAATTTCGACTTATTTTTCACAAGGATTTAATATTTCTTGAGCATGCATTATAAAAAAAAAAAAAAATATTATATATATTTAGAAAATATGGGCGATTAATAGAAATAACTAATAATTTAAAAAATATTATGTTTTATTTATTCATTTTTACCTTCACAATAATAATTTATTACCTCGAGCTTTTTTGGTGAAAAAATTTTTGAATAAAAAATTAGGTTTTAACTCCATAATGTTTGTGAAATATCACCGATTACATACATACACACACACACACACACACAGACAGACTTTTTTCAAATACCGGTTTTTTAGCTTCCTGGGGTCTCAAAACGTGCTTATATGCCAACAAAACAAAAATCGAAATTTGACTTATCACAATGGTTCCTCATTGAGGAACCAAAATAGTTAGAGGTATTTAGAATGTATTATATTTTATATTAATTTACTTAAATCGAACTTGCAAAAAGCCTTTAAATAAGTAATTCATAAATAATAATATAAGTAAATAATAAACAAAATTCATTTATATGGTACATTTTTTATAGGTTTTTTTGAGAAGGCTCAAAACTAGACTGATGATTTAATGCATTAGGTCTTAATTTTCATATTACATAAAAAAAATCTTTTTACAGTAACCGGAATTTTGTTTTCTGCAACCGGGATTTTTTTTGTCAGTGTATATAAAAACTCAAAATTATCTTTTATATATTTTTTACGATTTTATATCATGGTTTTTACTTTTGAATATCACGTATTCACATAATATAAAAACGTGTGCTTTAAATAAAATTTAAAAAATAAATAAAAACATAGGTATATTACAATAAAATTTTATAGACATTATAAGATTATAATATAAGACCTCTTTTTTTTCGTGATTATATATTTTTTAGAATTATTTCTTGCAATTTTAATGCCAATTTCATGAATCATGAGCTATTCCCTGTACTGTCATTTCAATAACTAAACAACTTTACTGATGGGAAGTAACTTCCTGAAAAATTTTATTCAATGCATTTGCATCAGGCAAATTTCGTGAAATGGTACTTATCTACCAATACGTTTCATTTCTAAACTGTCTAATAGTTAAACCAAAGCTATACCAAATCTTTCAACTGACCAAATTATACCCTAACAAACTTTTCCAGAATTTCTTAATTTCATAAGTCAATTTTCAAAAAAATCTCTAGAAATCTTATATTAGATATAATTTTAAAAAAATACTTGAATGAATTCCCAAGGAAAATTACCCACTGCACCCATTTATGTCATTTGGTTTTCTATAGTCACCATGAAAATCGAAAAAATTGATGAAATCAAATTATTAAAAGTATTTTTCCAAAATATTATCCTAATTAGAATCAGTTTCAAGTAAAATGTTAATGGCCTCAGTTTCAAATATCCTTTGTTTCAAAAAAATTCTCTTTTTTGCTTACATTAATTGCTTTTTCCTATTAATAAATTATACAATTAAAAAGAAGTTTTTATTTTGTTAGCAACTACCAACGTTATTAAATTATGCATTGAAGAAAATGTAAAAAGATTGATTCATTGTAGCACAACCGATGTTACTTTAAAACCATGTTTCAATGGTGGAATTATAGCAGTAGTAGTTTATAGACAAGAATCAAAATTACCAATACCTGAAAATAGTAAAAAATTAATTTTTGGACAGTACGCTGCCTCAAAACTTGAAGCTGAAAAACTTGTATTAGAATCAAATGGAATCTTACTTCAAAATGGTATCAAAATTTTTTTAATTAGCTGATTTTATGTTAATTAATGCTTTAATTTAAAAAATTGCATTCGACAGGTAAAGAGACCTTAACAACTGTTGCTTTAAGGCCAACTTTATTGTATGGAGAAGGGGATACTCATTTAATACCACAGATATTAAAAATAGCTAAAAATAGAAATAATTGTCTTCCTCGGATTTCTGGTGCTGGTGGAAAACAACAAATAACTTATGTTGGTGAGTCTCAAAAAAAATATTTTTTTTTTTAAGCTTATATATTTTGTACTGTTTGCCCAAAGGAAACGCAGCTTGGGCTTTCATCAAAGCCAAAGATACTCTAAAAAAAAATCCAAATGCTATAGCAGGATTGCCTGTCCACATTACTGATGATACTTTAGTAGAAGATTTAACACGTTTTTGTGAAAGAGCGACCAGAAATAGTGATAATCACATTAAAATATCATCTTGGAGGATACCACTTTTAATATCATATTTTATAGCTTTTATTCTTGAATTTTTAACAAATTTTAATTTAAGTTTAAAATTAAAGGTAAGCATTAATTTTTTTGTTTTTAATAAAGGTTTTTATGAAAACTATAGGCCCCAATTTGGATTGAATATACAATTGTTACCGAAATAGTTACCAAAAAATTTTCAGGGGTATCATACACGGTAACGAGCTTTTTGTTTGTATTTTAAATCAATCAGTTGAATTTTTACTCAGTAAGATTATTTTTTCAACCATTGGCTGAATTTTCAAATAAGTGGTTGAAATTTCAATGAATTTTTGGTTTAATATTCAACAAAAAACTAAAATATTAAATGAAATTGATTTAACTCGAATACTTCATAGTCAGGTTGCTTAGCTTGTATTTTAAACCCAATTTTAAACCCTTATAGAATTTCGCTTGAATTTTCAAGAATTCTGCTTAAAGTACACTGTGAGTATTATCTAATTGTAAAATCTTTGAAGACCAAAAGACAAAAAGATTTAAATTTATAAAACAACATAATATTACTCAAAATATTTTTTTTTACATATTTAGCTTCAATAGCTTATTAATAAATTTTAAGCAATTTTGACCTACATATATTGCTTGAAACTTCAAGCAGTTCAAGCAATTTGTCTGCTAAGAATCGCTTGAAATTTCTAGCGAGCTAATCATGCAGTATCCAAATGAAATTAACTTTATTTAATATTTTGGTTTTTAGTTGGATTTTATTATTATTCACCCGAATTGGAAGCATCGGAATTGTTTTAATCCAAAGCAGCGTTTTTAACCACATTTTTAAATTATATAACTTTTAATTTTCTTACTTTTAATCGCAAAATTTTTTTGATTTAGTTTTTGATATGAAATTTTCTGTTGAATTTTAAATCTGGGGCCTAAAAATTGATTTAAAGTGCGCCTGCGTAGAAAATCTCTTTCGCGCGGGTGCGCAATATTTTGAATTATGTAAATTTTTTTATATGCGGTCTTAAATTTTTTTAAACCTATATATTTTTAACAAAATAAAAATAATAATGTTAGTTTTCGGCTATTGCTCGAACACCAAGCAAAGACAAAAATACATTGTATGATCATAAAATTAGTCATAACCCACACTGTTAAAAAGCAACTTTCTTATATTCACAAAAAAAATAGAAAATTTTCGAAAAAAATCGTAAATTTACTAAATTTAGTATATTAACAACAAATTCGAGAATTCTCGATTTTTTCTTGTGAATTTACGAAAAAATTTGTAAATTAGCAAATATTTTTTGTTAATTTTCGAAAAAAAATTGTAAATTATCAATTTTTCTCGTGAATTTACAAAAAAAAAATCGGAAATACACAAATTTTTAGTTAATATACTAAATTTAGTAAATTTACGCTTTTTTTCGAAAAATTACTAATTTTGAAAATATTCTATTTTTTTTATGAATCTAAGAAAGTTACTTTTTGCAGTGCATGGTTCGTAAATAGTAAACATAACTCAGATTGCACATAAATTATAATATTTTAATAATTTTATAATTAAATTATCATATCGATAAGATATCTTAGCGTTTTCGTCAACCGATCAAAGATAATAATGAAGGAAATACGTGCTCTCTGGCCATTGGCAAAAAAATAATCAATACCTGGCATAATTAATTTTTCTAATCTGCAGATTTTATAATTTGGTCACGTAATTTTAAAAAATAAATTGTTTAATCAATTTTGAAAAATTAATATTATTCAAATATTTTTGTTGCTCGGTGATAAGGTGAGTAATATAAAATAAAATAAATTTTCTCGTAAAGGTCATTGTTAAAATTTATTTTATTTCCAATTAATTAATATTTTTTGTTTTTATTAATCTGAATAAATTTTAATTTTAAAATAGATTTTATAAATAAAAATTTTGCTCAAAATATATTAATAGTCCATACCGCCCACGAAAACTTTTCGTACAGATTGAAAATAGAATAAAAAATACAAAATAATAAAATAAAATTATTAAAATCATTCAAGAAAAAAGAAGTAGTTGCGATATATTTTGATACCTTAATTTTAATAATGAAACATTTTTTGTAAAAAAATTTCCTTTACAAACTAAAGGGCATTAAATTATTAACTATAACTGCGCGATAAAATGAAAAAGTTTGAAAATTTTAAACCAATTTTGAAAACTGAAAAAAAAATAAACAAAAATTTTTAAACCCCAGACTTATAATTTTAGTCCAGTGAAAAAACTTCTTTTTAGCTAGATATAAACCGTCGGAAGTAATTTAGTGACCCTTTGTTCCAAATTGGACCTAGTTAAAATGTCTTATTAATTATTTTTTAAAATAATAATAAATCAATACATTTTCAGATATGTCCTACAAGCATAGTTGCATACTTAGGATCAATAATACTTTACAACAGAGCTCGTGCTTCGATTCATATGAATTACTGGCCAAAATTTAAATACGAAGAAACAGTAAAAATAGCTGCAAATTATTATGGAAATTTACAAGATTCAGAAAAAAAAATTAAATAATTAATAAAACAGTTTTTTTTCATTACATTTTTATTACATTCAATAACATACATTATAATAACAAAATTACAATTTTTTTAAAATTTCTGATAATATATTATGTACATCATATTTTATTGTCAAAAAAATGATGTTTAACTTCTCTAAAATTTAATAAATGCGCTAAAACTTTTTAAAAAATATTTTTTACAATAAGCTGCAAATATTAAAATTTTATTTCTACCAAAGATATTCATACCAGTACATGGACGATTAAAGATTTTGCTTTCTTGAACATCAAATATTTAAAATCTAATAAATTTTATTTTTTACAATTATAGTTTAACCGTTTACATAAATTTTGTGCTAATAAGCTTTTTATTTTATAAAGTTATTTGTGCATAAAATGATAAAATTTTCATAAAAATTAAAAATTACCTTGATACTTAAATGTCTAAATAAAAAAAAGTTTTTATATTTTCATCAGAAAATTATTGAATTCTAAAAATTGTGAATTCTACAGATAATTTAATTTTTTTTTAATTAATAAGAGACATTTCAGCTTTAAAATTCATCATCTTAATTTGTTTAAAACTGGCAAAAATATGAACAAAATTTTAAATCGTTCACGTACTGGTACAAGTTTCTTATACTAAAACTTTTTTTTAATCACAATTATTTTAAAAAGATACTCTATATGGCAGTTTATATAACTATTTTTTTATTCTAAACATTTAATAACTATAATTTTAAATATTTAAAATTTTTTTAAATACTTATAACATTACAAAAGAAAGTAATAATTTATTATTACCCTAGACTTTACTATATATATATAGAATTTGGTACTCGGTAAATATACTGTAACACAGAAACAAAGTAATTTAAATGTAATAGCAACTTAACAGTATAAAACTGTATTTATAAGTACGTACTTAAATTAGTTAACTTAATAACAGCAACAATATATTATTAGTAGACACCATTGTGATAGAAACTATATTTTATTAGCATAAACATTTTCAGATCATTAAATATGTACTACTTAACGACAACAACATTTCATAAATTAAATGAGATATCAAGAAAACTAATTAATTGACATTATTCATTAAAAAAAGAGTTATGGCCTCTCTTTGGCATTTATAAATTATAGATTTTTTTTTATTATAAATTTATTTGGGAAATTCTATTGATCAAAATTATGCAATTTAATAATTGATAAATTAAAATGTATATAATACTAAAATTTCTTAAATTAATAACAATTATATTCTACACTTAGTAAATAAAATATATATTTAAATATTTATCAATAAGTAAATCGTAAAATTTTAATTTCTTTATAAAATAAAATTAACTATATTTACATTTGATTATTTTTAAAGAAATTTTAATTATTATAAAGCAGAATGCTATTTAATCATTGGTTTAAATTGATAACTCTTTAACAATATTTATTTTTAAAAATTCATTTGATTGGTAAACAGTAATCATTTTATGTAAAATGTTACAGTAAACGTTTTAAATTGATTATACTAAAATACAATTTTTAGAAAAATTGAGTTCCTAAAATGTAAATTAAATGTGCTTGTTTTTTAACGATATAAAAAATAATAATAATAATATATTTAATAAAACAGTCAATAAAAAATAAAGCATAAAATAATAAAGTGTTGAAAAGTTGATAAAATTTTTAAAAATAAATATTTTCATCATTATTGAGTCTCTGATTTGATTTAAATTTCTAAAAGCTTTTCTATATCTAATTTTTATTTCATTGAAATTTAAAAGATTTAAACTAGGCACATAATTGGCAAAGTATAAATTTTTACTTTTTGTCAAAATTTTCTTTAAAAACAGATTTATAAAATGTTTTTTATGCATACTATTTATGAATATCCATAGCGGAAGGGACTCTTGAACCAACAGTAAAATCTTTATATTGAGAAAATACGCAAATCTAAAAAATTGAATTTAAAAATTTACCATTATTTTTATAACTATATTAATAACTCAAAATTTTTTTTGAAATAAAAATAATAAAAAACTTACTTTGTCTTTTAATCTTTGACACAATTGTAAAGCAATTGTGAGATAAACTAAGGCTTCATTAAGCCAAGGTACGCTACATTCTGCTTGTTGCATTTCATATTTTACACTGCCATGAGCATTTTCTAATTGGTATACTGCAAGCACCAGTTTATAACTTTGGATATAGAAACTTATTGCCATATTTTCAGGTAAATTTGGGTTTAAGGATTTCTTTAAAAAAATAAAATTAATTGGAGTTAAAGTAAACTATTAATACATTGTTAATATTTCTAATCTTACTCACCATATTTCTACTCTTAATCAAGTCATCCAAATTTTTTTTTCGAGGTACAATTAAACTTGTCCTACTTCTTTGAAGGCAACCTAAAATATTTCCTAAAACATGCATAACTTCATCAGAAGTTTTAAAAGAATAATGCCGATCAACATTATCAATATGTGCTATTGCCTGTTGCAAATGATTGGCAGCATCCTGAATTTGCTGTAATTTCCATGGGTGATCATTTTGTATGCCTGTTCTCATTGTTACATTTTGCTGTCTTTGAACTTTGAAAGTTACTTCCTATATAATTATTTTTATTTCATAAATATAAAAGTGAATTTTAAAATTTTTATAATAAAAAATAATACTTACTGCAGTACTAATACTATCACCAGTAAGAACGGCTACACATTTAACTTGATCATGCGGAGCAGCAAATACAAAACGATCAGTTTTATTTTGTTGATCATTACCAAACAATGCCAATGGAAATCTTTGTGCACATTCCTAAACAAATTATAATAATAAATTAAAAGTCTAAAACATAATACCTTTTATTTTATAATATTGAATCATATAAGTGAATTACCATCAGAATATTTCTGAGTTGTGACAATGATGAATGAACTTCTTCATGGAGAACCCATTCAAATTCCATTTGCTAAAAAAATTAAACATAAAGGTTTATTACAATATCAGTTCAAAGATAAAGAGTAGTATTCTTAAAGTTACAAATTATGAATGTATTTATTTTTAATATTTCTGGTGTTAATTAAGTAGTTTGAAAATATTTGATTTTGTAATTATTACAATAAATAAAGCCAAAAATATAATATTAAAACAACCTCAAATGCCATTATTTTTTTTCATATATATTTTACACTAAAAATTGTGAATTTCAGTGAGTATTTTAACCAATGAATGTAAAGTTAGTAAAATTTATCTCATTATATTCTATATCATTAATTAATGATTAGATAAAAACAGGTGAAAACAAATACTCACGAGATTGTGAGCCTCCTCCTTTTCGCAGTCAGCCATTTTCACCAAATATCTATCTTCTATCTGTGTTGTAGTATATTTATATAAGTATAATTATAAATAAATATATGCAAATATGTAAAAAATATTGACCAATAAAAAAAAATTTTAATTACATTTAAGAAATTACAACCCTTTCTTTGTATTCTTCATTTTTAAAAAATTTATGGGCAAATTTTGATTTAGGTATTTTAAAGCAAAAATTTTTTAAAATATTTTGTTTTCATAAATATATATGTAAATTGCTAAAAAGTTTCCATTATATATCTTTAATTATTAACAGACGATATAAAAAAAACTTCACCCACTGATTTCAATCTGATTTCAACAAAAAACAACAGCTGAAAAACAAAGACTCCGATTTATCATGTTTGTTTTTATATCGAATTCTTTTTATTTGTATGAATACGTAAACAATAAAAATAATTACATGGTAAAAATATGTTTAAATTAAAAATAAAAAATATATAAATAAATTTGATAATTTATAGAAGAAAAAAAACTTAAAAATTATTAATAATTTATAGTTTTTTTTATAGGAGGGGAGATATATAGGGTCAGCAGGGAATAATAATTACATCACGCGAAGTATTGAATCTTTGCCACATTTTACGGTTGGAGCTACCTGCTACTGACAAACAAAGATTGGTGATAAACCTAACCTATATAAAAATAAGCGACTCCAAATATACACGTATACACAAATGATTAGTCCAGTTGGCTGATGAAGTTTTCCGGTTAATTTATAATTTATAATTAATTTATGAATTATTGTAAACATAAAAATATTTTTAATCAGTTAACAATATAAATGTAATTGAGTAAGTGATAAAATTTTTAAAAAAATTCAAAAATATCAGTGAAAATATTTAAAATATAAAATTTAGCATATTGTTTATAAAAGTGAAAATTAATAAAAATAATCTGTTAAAATGCACAGTTTTTTAACACGTGGCAATGCAATATTAGCATATACATTAAGTGTATCAGCATGTTTAACATTTTGTTGTTTTTTATCAACTGTATTTAATAATAATCAAGCAGATGTTAGAATAAATACAGTAAAAATTGCTGTTAAAAATGTATCAGACTACAGTGCATCTCGAAAAAAGAATGATCTTGGAGTATTAACATTTGATTTGCACACAGATTTATCACCATTATTCAATTGGAACGTTAAGCAATTATTTATATATCTAACAGCGGAATATCAGACAAAATATAATGATCTTAATCAAGTTGTATTATGGGATAAAATAATATTACGTGGTGATAATTCAATATTGGATATTAAAGGAATGAATACAAAATACTATTTTTGGGATGATGGAAATGGTTTAAAAGGAAATAAAAATATTACGATGTATCTTTCATGGAATATTGTACCTAACGCAGGAATTTTACCAAGTGTGAGTGCTATGAAAAAGCATGTATTCTCTTTTCCATCTGAATATTCGATAGGAAGATTATGAATGTGATTTTATAAATCATTTTATAAGAAATATTGATAAAAATTAATGAATGTTTATAAAGACTTTGATATTATTCTTAATAAATTGTATTTTATTTTGTACACATCTAATATAAGAAAGAACATATAAATTATTCAATACTTTAAACTAATATTTGTATCTGTATTTCTTTATTTTAAAATATAATTCATTTTCATTTAATATTATTTAACAAGATTGTTTATTTTAGTAATAGGTAAGTAAGTTTGTCTGAACCCTTTATGTGTATAAAGGTAGTAAAAATTTGAATCATACTGCAATGCAATCTTAAAAAACAAGTAACACAAAAATTTACGTTTTTCAGAAGAGCGCTATTAAAGATTTATGTCTTTTTTCTCTGATCCTTTATAATTCTTTATTCAATAGACTTACGTTTGTAGACTTGAGTTTTTAAAACCTGGTTAAGATATGTGTTTTTTTCAAATTCATAATTTTGTCAAAAATATAATCTGCAAATTTATTTTTTTTTATATAGATTCTACATACCAACAGCTTTCCAAATAAGTAAAAATCTCAAAAACGACAATTTTTATGTTATGTGTTTTTTAAGATTGTACGGCAGCATAGTTTTTATGTAGTTTGGTTATTAATTTAAAATTAATTATTATGTATTTTAAAAAGTGTTTTATGAAAGTTTCAAATAAAGGCTAAATTAACTGAATTTTAAAATTATATATAATTTTCCTTTTAATTAAGATTTATTTTCTATTTTAATTTAAAGTTCTGACTATTTGTGGGGTTCTGAGATATCCGCAATTTTAAATTTTGAAATAACATCGATATTTAAAAACTCGAAAAGTATCGATTCCTTTTTTTTAAAGTTGGTAACCCCTATTTCACTTTATTTTACCAACGTAATAAATATAAACAGAAAACATTTTCTGTGTGATGAAATAAATAAGAAGTGAAATTAGAATTGTAAATAATTATATCACAGTTATACTGTGATTATATCTATATATATAAATAGTTAAAAATGGATTTATTTTAAATAAATGACAATAATATTTTTTTTTAATTTCTCTAAAAGAAATTAATTACGCATTAAAAAGTTTTAACAAGGGGGTATAGGAATCAAATTCGTTATAAACTATGCAACGTGTTAATCAGTTATAATATTGTTCAAGTTAAAAAATAAAAGCAGTTATTAATCTATTTACTTTCTTATAATTCAAAAAGGTATTTATAATATACAAATTGAGTAATAAAATTGAAAAAGGTAAATTATTTTCACTATAATTTAACCAAACATTAAGTAAAAAATATATTTAATTTGTCAACAGAAACTAAAGAAATAATGGATTTTTCTTCTCCTCAATTTTTTGCTCTGGCTGAACAACTTAAGCAAGCAGAAAAAGCACTTAAAAAAAATATAAATGTATCCACAGCTCCAAGTTTAGAAGAATTATCAAGAGCTGCAAATAATAATAGAAACAAATTAAAAAGTTATCGAGGACGTGAAAGCATATTTAAAAGACCTGCTCCACCAGCTCCTAAAGGTACAGTTAAGGCAATACCTGATTATCACCGAAATCCATCCAAATGGACCAGTTATAATTTGTCAGATGTTACAGATGATTCCATGAGCGATGAAAGTAACAGCCAAGCAGCATTTTCTTTTTTAAAAGAATTAAGAAAAAATAAACGTAACGATTCGCCTAGAACAAATTTAATAAAAAATAAATTAATTTGTTTCAAAGAATCAAAAGATTTTACTGAAAAAGATTGTTGTAGCTTAACTGAAATGGAAACAGGTGAATCAGCGACAAATGTAGAAAAGCATAGTTTTCTTTTTAAGAAACCAAGTAACGTTAATAAAAATAGTGATAAAGTAAAACATGAAAAACCACAATATGTTAATGGAAAACTAGAAATGCCAGAATATGTTATTGGTGAAAAATTGACTAATAAAAAAGTTAGTGCACAAAAAAATGTAAAAAAAAATGATAATAATAAACATGAGTTAAAGTTACTTCACCTTCATAATTTTGAAGATGAAGAAGAGTGATGTGCATTTTATGATAAGTTATTTAAGGATACTTTATAAAACTTTAGTTAATTAATTTTATGTATAATATTTTAATTATATCTATTATCAATAAAATACTTTTAAAAAATTATTCTCAATTTAAATTACTTTGTATATTAACTTTTTAAAAATATTTAAAATTTTGAAAGTAATCATTGGGTTCTGCTACTGAAAAAAGATGTTTGAAGTATACTAAATATAATAAGTAAAATATTTTTTTTTAGTAAAACAGGCTCAAAATAATTTAAAAGAAAAGTGAAATAAATAATTAAAAATAACCAGCTGAAATTATGGCTGGTTACAGCAAAGAGCTGTAACAGATTATCTTCTGTGGTTACAGTCCCCAAACCCAATATCAGGATGAAAATATTTACTTGAGGAATAGGATTAAAAAAAAAATAAAGTATCCTTGAACTTTTTATAATAGGGGGCGTGATAAGCTCTTTGAACAGTAGGTAAAGAAGTTACTTTGTTGTTTTCTGAGAGATGAGATTATCTTGATTTTTTTATTTAAAAATGTATATTAAAAGTTATTAAGAATAAAATTTTTATTAAATAAAAGGTTATATTTTTATTTATTTGAACTTTAAATACTTATTTACGTTTTGTAATTTAAAGAGCTATGGTATTTTTTTTAAAGTACGAACTGCAAAATTTCCGCTTTTATCATAAGAGCAAATAAAAACAAAAAATATATCACGAATACCAAACCCGAGTGAACCTCCCCATATAATTCGTTATTTTCAAATGTTTTTTATAGCGTGTGTATTTTTTACCGCCATTTCACTTTCAGGCAATGTGCAAGATCAAAATAGTCTGCGCTGAGCAGTGTTTTTATTTTTAAACAGCAAATAATAATAAAATCTTTTATTTTTTTTGCATAAAAAATATTTTTTTTTAATACATAAATAATATTTTAACCAAAAAATCATCTAAAAAACTTTATGTCTAATACGTTTAAAGGTAATTAAAAAAAGTTTATTATATTAAAAATTTTAATTATCATTCATTTTGCAACAACAAAACATAATACTGTGAAAATTATACTGTTGGTAATTAACTTTTGCTACTTAGAGGTATATAAAGTACAATGACTACTGAAGATGCAAATGAACCCAATGAAGCAATGGAAGTAGATGCTGCTCAAACTGCTAATCATGATAGCGATGAAGAAGATGGTTGGTTTGTTGCTGATGATATTAGAATACCACCACCTCCTAAAGTATTTGGAGAAATTGATACCAAAGGTCCAAGATTAATGATGGTCAAAATTGTAGCTAAAAACTTTAAAAGCTATGCTGGAGAAGTTGAAATCGGTCCATTTCATAAGGTAAGTTATATTAACTTTAAATTTCAAGGTCGTTATTTAGTTATATTTCTTTATTTTAGTGCTTTTCATCCATTGTTGGCCCTAATGGAAATGGCAAAAGCAATGCAGTAGATTCAATTTTATTTGTATTTGGTTATCGCGCAAATAAAATAAGATCTAAAAAAATATCTGAACTTATACATAACTCAAATGAACATCCAAATTGTAATAGTTGTTCAGTATATATTCATTTCCAAGAAATTATTGATAAGGTAATTTATAATCATACATGCTTCCAACTTAAGCCATATTAATTTGTTTTAATTTTTATTCAGGGAGAATCAGATTATGAAGTTGTACCAAACAGTGAATTTGTAATATCAAGAACTGCATTCAAAGATAGCACTGCATTTTATGAATTAAACGGAAGGAGAGTTCAATTTAAAGAAATTGCTAAATTATTAAGGTCACATCATGTGGATTTAGATCATAATCGATTTTTAATTTTACAGGTGAATAATTTAATTTTTAATATTTACCATTAAAAAACTTTTAATTTAAATATAACTCTGTTAGGGAGAAGTTGAACAAATTGCCTTAATGAAGCCAAAAGGTCAAATGGAAGGCGATACTGGAATGCTTGAATTTTTAGAAGATATTATTGGTACTACTCGTTATAAGGAACCTTTGACAAAGTTACTTGACAGAGTTGATATATTGACTGAACAACGTGAAGAAAAATTACGTCGTCTTAAAGTTGCTGAAAAAGCAAAATCTGAATTAGAAGCACCTATGCAAGAGGCTGTACAATATTTAAGAGTAGAAAATTCTATTATTAAATGGCAGCATAAATATTATCAGTGTAAAAAGTAAAATTATTTTACAATTTGAAAAAAAAATAAAAATTTTTTTTAAGTAATAAACTTTTAAATTTATGATACATTTATTAAAGATATGAAGCCACTCAACAACTAATCCAAGAAGAAGAGAATAAAAGAGAATTCGAAACAGATTATAACAAATTAATTGATGAAATGAAAGAATTGCAGGATGCAAAAGCTGAAAAGACTCAAGAATTAAAAGAAAAATCAAAAAAATGGGATAAAATACAAGAAGAAAAAAATAAATTTACTGCAAAATTTGACGATTTAAGAAAAAAAGATGAAGCATTTCATGCTGAATCTGTTGAAACGAATAAACGAAGAAAAGAAAATATAAACACAGTTAAAAATGTAAGTAAGAAAAAGCTTTGAGTAATTTTAATTGTATTTTAAAACATTTGTACTTCTATTTGCAAATAGGAAAAAAGTAAATTAGAAGAATTACTTAGAGTACCTGCTAAGAATGAAAAAGATATTCAAGAATGCGAAAATTTAGTTGTGAAACATACTGCAGATATTAAAAAGGAGGAAGCTGTTCTCGAAACTTTAATGAGCGGACTTAATGAAAAAATTGAACCATTATCAAAAAAACGTAGAGATTTTGAAAAAGAACTATTGACTTTAAAAAAAGATGTAGATTCTGCTAAATCAGCTTATGAACTAGCAAAATCAAAACTCCAGTTGTATACTTCAGAAGAACAAACAGAAAAAAACAAACTTGATGAATTAAAAGAAATTTTAAAAGCTAATTTTGAAAAATTAAAAGAACGTAAGGAACAGTTAGCCTTATTAGAAAAAAAAATTCCAGCTACAGAAAAAAATTTAAATGAAGCTCAAGGAGAAATGCAAGAAGTGATGAATAAAGAAGCCCAAGCTCAGCAAAAGTTAAAAAATGTGCGTATGAAATTTGACGAACAAAAGTCTATGATGCAAGCAAGCAGATCTAGGAATAGATGTCTTGATGCTCTTATGAAAGAAAAAAGAGACGGTAGAATTCCAGGAATATTAGGTCGTTTGGTAAGTTTTTTTTATACATGTATACTAATTTAGAAATTTTTTAACACCTGATGCATATATATTATAGGGAGACCTTGGTGCAATAGATGCTAAATATGACGTTGCTGTTTCTACAGCGTGTGGACCACTAGATAATATTATTGTCGATACTGTGAATACTGCACAAGAATGTATTAACTTTCTCAGAGTAAATGATATTGGGAGAGCAACATTCATAGCTTTAGATAAACAGCAGCATTTAATGCAAAAATGCAAAGAAAAAATTCGTACACCAGAAAATGTTCATAGATTGTTTGATCTTATAAAGGTCGAAAATGAAAGTGTTTTGCCAGCTTTTTATTATGGTCTACAAAATACTTTAGTAGCCGAGGATTTAGACCAAGCAACAAGAATAGCATATGGAGCTCAGCGTTTCAGAGTGGTAACATTAAAAGGTGAACTTATTGAATTATCTGGAACAATGAGCGGTGGAGGAAGAACAGTTTACCGGGGAAGAATGGGTCAACGAGTAGTTAGGAGTGAACCTACAGCAGTAGATATTGAAAAATTACAAAAATCTTTGGATGAAATCTTTGCAGAATGCAATGACTTGCATGCTCAGCAAATACCAATTCGAAACCAAATTCAAGCTTTAAGTTCTGGCTTAAATGACATGAAAATAGAAAAAGGTAGATATAGTATTGAAGTTAAAACCTTAAGTGAACAAGAACCGCATTTAAAAAAACAGTTAAAAGAGCAAGAGAAAAGAGTAGAAAATTCTACATGTGATCCTGCAAAAGTCAACGAATTAAAAAAAAATGTTAAAAAAGCAGAAGATCATTTAAAAAAAGTAGAAACAGATTCTAAAGAAATTGAAAATCAGGTTGAAACTATTAATCAAGAAATAGAAGAAATATCAGGAGGCAAGGTGAAAGAGCAACAAAAGAAAATTTCTAATCTTAAAAAATCTCTTGACAAAGCAAAAGCGGAAATTTGTAGATTACAAGTTGCTATTAAAACTGCTGAAAGAAATACTAAAAAAACCGAACAAAAAATTGAAAGTTTGGAAGCTGATATTAAAAACTGTGAGCAAAAGATTCGTGATATTCAAAAGGAAAAATTAGGATTTGAAGAGCAAGCTAAGGAAGTTATGGAACACTTGGAAAAATTAAATGAACAATTAGAAGAAAGAGATGAACTGACAGCGAGTTTAAAAAAGGAATTAGAAAAATTACAGTCAAGAGAAAGTAAAATGAAGGCTGTAAAAATTGATTTAGACCAAAAAATGAACCAAATGAAGAAAATTGTAAATGAATTAGAAAAAAGGATACCTGATTTAACAAGAGCATGTCAAAATTTAAAATTACAAGATATTCCAAATGAAAATAATGAAGGTTTTGTGGAAATGAGCGAGGAGCAGCTACAAAATGAAGATATCAAACATGTTGCAGCGCAATTACAGAAAGCAAAAGAGAGATTACCTAAGGATATTCCAAATATGCAAATAATTGAACAGTTTAGAGAACAAAATGAAATTTATTTAAAACGCTCCGAAAAATTACAAAAAATCACTGAAGAAAGAAATAAAATGCGAGATACTTACAATTTAGCTGTTCGTAAAAGAAATCAAGAATTTAATGCTGGTTTCAATTTAATTTCTAGTAAATTAAAAGAAATGTACAGAATGATAACGTTAGGGGGTGATGCAGAATTAGAATTAGTTGACTCTCTTGATCCATTTAGTGAAGGAATTGTATTTAGTGTTAGGCCACCTAAAAAATCTTGGAAGTACATACAAAATTTAAGTGGTGGAGAAAAAACACTGAGTTCATTAGCTTTAGTATTTGCTTTGCATCATTATAAACCAACACCACTTTATTTCATGGACGAAATCGATGCAGCTTTAGATTTCAAAAACGTTTCAATTGTAGCAAGTTATATAAAAGAAAGAACAAAAAATGCTCAATTCATTGTAGTATCACATAGGTCAGATATGTTTGAACTAGCTGATTACTTAGTAGGAATTTATAAAATATACAATTGCAGTAATTGCGCAGTCATTGCTGTTAAGAAATTTAATAGCAAAGTTGGTATCGTTGAACCACAACCTCAAGCAAACAATAATAATAAACAGCCATCTTTATCACAACCAAATCATCATGTTTCTCGAACATTAACTACTGAAAACAGAGGAGATTCCTTACAGCCCCAAAGGTTAAACTTTCCACTAACTTGTCCAGAAAATATTAATTCTGTAAGAAATGAGGGCTCTAATGAAAATGATAACCAATCAAATGATGAACTAGGGTAAATTTAATTTTTCTTTGTATTTAAAATTTTTAAACATTAATAAATAATAAATTTTCTGTTGCATTTTTTTTAAAATAAATAATAATGGTATATTTTTCAGACTTGGTGAGTTGAGTTTACCACCAACTCCACAGAAAAGTTTATTAAATCCAGCAAAAAGAAGAAAAATAGATGAAAATATGCCAAAATCTTCCGAAAAAGTATCGCCACCGACAAAAGCAACAAAAAGTCAAAAAAATACTGCCAATACATTAGATAAAGTATCAAAAAAATTAGAAAATATAGCAAAGACTAATGTAGAAAAAAATACAGAAGAAGATGTAGCAGAACCAACTGTACAAGAAACACCAAGAAGGTCGCTAAGAACTCCAAGAAAATCTAAAAATCCTGATGTTGATGACAATATAACAGCAAAAAAAAGACGTAGATAATAAAAGTATTAGTTATTTTTTGTATAGTGTATCGAACAATCTATTTTATAAAAACAAAAAGTTCTTTATTTTATTTTATAAGTAAAATGCCAATTATATAAACTAACTTGTTTTTAGCAACTTCAAGGCATTAAATAATTAATTACTTAAAATTTAAATTATAATCTCAATTAAAAAGTTATTTTGAAACAATGCTGTAAATTAGAACTCTTTTTCCTATTTTTTTTTATTCTTTTAAATAAGCAACTAGTTTATAAATTTATTAAATTTTACAAATTGGTTTGGAAATACAGAAAAAGAATTTGTAATCTTGTATAATTTTTCTGATGAAATCACTAATAATTAAATAATAAAACGGACATATCCAGATAATAATTAATTATATATGGTTGTTTTAATATTTAATTAAAAGGATTTTTTTTAATGTTTGAGTTAGTTACACCTATTTTATATAACATACTGAGAAAAAAAAATAATTATAGCTGAACTGTTTATAAAATTAGCAATCAAATTAAATAAATTATGTATAAAAAAAAATTATATTCAAAAATATTATACATGTATAAAAAAAATATATTTTAATTTTATAAACTAAATTTTAATTTTTATAATTATGATATAAATCTGTATTTTTAAATTGAAATTTTGCAATGTGCATATAAATGATCCTGATAAACCCCTCTTTATTATTTTATTTATTTTTTTAATTAAAATCTTTGACTGCAAACTTACAATTAAATTTTAGACTAAGCTTATAAGAAATAAAAAATTTCATTCATCACTTTTGTAGATATTAGATTCTAAAAAAATTTACATAATAAAAAAAAAGATGTGAATTAAAACTTGTATTGCATGGGGATGTAAAATAAAAATATTTTTTTATTTAAATAAGCGTCAGGCTATTATTATTAATATGCAATATTAAATATTATTGTAATTAAATATTCAAAAATAAATAATTATATAAGTATCAAATTAATTTTTTTTTTTAACCATAAGCATTTCTTTCAGTAGACCACTCTACTAAAGAAGTTTCAAGGATAAAAAAAGTTGGCATGTATTTGAAATTTTGACTCACCTATCTTAATTAAAGGATTTATGCATCCTTTTAATGATTTATTGCGAAATTGGTGGAAAGTGAAAACGAAAAAATTTATACAGCCAAAAAAACTTGAAATTTTAAAAAAACGCCTAAACTATTTTTATGCATATTTTGACCAGGTAATGCCAAATTTTCTACTCAGATTAGTTATTCAAACAATTTCAAATTGTTTTTTAATTTTTATCTTTTTATGAATTAAAAAAATTTTTATTGTTTTATGTTTAAAGATTTATAAACAACTAAATATTTTCTAATTATATTGTTTCAATTAATTAACCCGGAGTAAATTTGGATTTTAAAAACATTAGGAATGTAGGAATGGGACCAAAATCATGAGAGAATGGGGATCCCCGGTGGACAAATTTTATATTATTAAATAAAATATTAATAATAAATTAATTATACTTCACGATTTTTTTGCAAATTCACAAACAAAAAAAAACTATTCTCGTTGTGCAGGGCTTTTATCATATGTACAAAAATTATTATATTTTATTCATTGTTTATATTCTTTAAATACTTTTCAGTATAACATATTATTATAAATAATTATGAATTAAATTTATTTAAAATAAACAATAAGTAATAAATAATTATTAATTATTTAAGCACATATGTGCAAAGTTAAAGTGTAAATATAAATTAGGTACACGAAATAAAGAACAGAAAATAATGTTCCATACATGGGCCACTATAGAGAATCCCGTTACATTTCCACTAGAGGACCCTGCATGGAAATATGGGAATAACCTAGAGAGCCACACATATTCCCCAGTTGCTTCTTCTCTGTTCGGGTAGTTATTGTTGCCAGCTCCGTACTACTCCGTACACTGTACAATCGTACGAACCGGTTTTTAACACGGTCTCTTTGTTAACCGGATCCTCGAGAACAGTTGTATACTAGAATCGCATGTGTATATATACAATAAACATAACCTTTGCAAAAATTTGTTTAGAAAATAAATGACAAATTAAAACAAATAAAAACTAAAAATGGTTTTTAGATCTTTAACATTACTTGCAAGGTCAAAAGGTCCAGATGAATTTTGGCGTAAGAGGAAAATTTTTAGATTATCAGCAGTAAGTATGATTATAATAACAAAATAATAATTAAAAAAAGAACAATACCAAAATACACCTAATATCAAAAAGATAAAACTTTGAATATAAAAATATTAAAATTGTGAATATTATGTTACAGGGATTTAGATATCGTTTCAGGAATTGTTACAGAGCTGCAATTGAAGCAGTTACCAAATCTATGTATAAAGCGACAATGGGAAGGCACCTTAAAAAATATCAAAATACTATTGTAAGTATACTAATTTTTTAGAAAATTAATAAACTTTTTCTTATGAATATTATCTTTAGGTATGGGAAGATAGACTTGAAGCTGCATGCCAAGAACATGGTTTAAGTTATAAAGCATTGACAGTAGGTTTGCGTAGATGCGATATTTTATTAGACAGAAAAGTTTTACATGATTTAGCTATTTGGGAACCTCGTACATTTAAAGGACTGGTTAAGTTATCATGGGCAAGAATAAAACAAGACGGTTTAAATGTAATAAGGAATTTAGAAAAACCATCTGGTGTTATAACAAGAGGAATGATTAAATAATAAAATGTTATATAAAGTTGTTTCGCTTTTTTTAGAATAAATTAAAGTTTGTTTTATAATTTATAATATTAACTACATATAAATTAAGTTTTTTTATAATTATACTGAAAAAAACACTATAAATAATAAAGTTGTTTATTATATTAAAAAACTTAAATTTTTTTAAAACTAAATATTTATAATTATCTTATACAATAAATAATAGTGGGGATAAAATTTCAATATGAAGAGATTCCATTTGCAATATTGTGCAGTAATGTAATCTCTAATTAAACAGAGAAAAATAAAATATTGATGCTTTATTTTTACTTTGATATTGTGTTATTTAAGTGTAAGTTCTTAATTAAATATTTTGAATTTAATGTTTTATTGTTATCAATTAAATCTAATTAACTTTACATTATTAATTAATATTAATACAATATTAAAATTCTATTAAATTTTCGTTCTTCATCTTTCATATTTAATCATTTTTAAAATAAATAAATTAAATATAAAATAAATAAATTTAAAATAAACCTTTAAAATAAATAAATTAAACATGAATAATAGATCATTTTTTTAATTATTATCGTTAACGCAAATACATTAAAAATGTAAATTACAATATATAATTTGGGCAACCATATAATTTTATAATTTAAAAAAAAAAAAAAAAAAATAATTATAGATAACAGAAAGAAACAGACGATTAATGTTGGGTATAAATTTGTAATAATTTTATTATTGCAAATAAGTTAACAAATAACCGGTTTATTTTGCTAATTAAGAGGTTATATGCATTACAAAGTGGGCCCCCCTGGTTATAGTTGATCCGTTGATCGTTCGCCGTCGTGGGGTCGGAGGTGCCACACTCACGACTCCGGAATTAAACACTAATATAATTGCGGGGAATTTGATTATTGACTTGATAAATAAAAATTTTACTTTTTTTTTGGGATAATTTTTATAAATTTAATATTTTTTTTAGAGAAATAATGGCTTTAAAATTGTATTATGATTTATTTTCGCAACCTTCACGAGCATTATATATTTTTTTAAAAAAAACCAATATACCATTTGAATCAAAAGTTGTGAATATTGGAAAAGCAGAACACTTAACTCCAGAATTTTTAGAGATTAATCCTCAAGGTAAATTGCCAGCAATTGATCATAATGGATTTAAATTAAGTGAAAGGTAAGTATAAAAGTAATTAAACTTAAATATATCAAAAATTTATTTTTTATATAATGTTAATAATGTTTTTGTTTAATAGTGTAGCCATATTAAGATATTTCTGTAGAGAATTCAAAGTTGATTCTCATTGGTATCCATCGGAATCAGTAGCTCAAGCTAAAGTAGATGAATACCTTGAATGGCAACATTTGAATACTAGATTATTTTGTGCTATGTACTTTAGAACAATGGTAACCAACCTTTTTATATGAATCAAATGTTTTTTTAAACCTAAATAAATTTAATTTTTTCAGTTTATTATGCCTCGATTAACAAAAGAGAAACCTGATCCAAAAGAAGTTACTGAATGGGAAGGTCGCATGGAACAAGCTCTTGATAATTTGGAAACTATATGGTTAAAAAATAAACCATTTTTAACAGGAAATGATATTACTATTGCTGATCTATTAGGCGCTTGTGAAATTGAGCAACCTAGTCAGTTTTAATTTTAATTTACTTTAAAAAAGTATTAATTTTTATTTCTTTAATTTTTTTTTAATTTTTAGGATTAATTGGATATGATACATTAAAAAATAGGCCCAACTTAACTGCTTGGATGAATAGAGTTAGGAAAGAAACGTCACCTTATTATGATGAAGTTCATGATTTCCTTCATAATACTATGAAGCAAATCAATAACCGAGTTAAGAATAAACTATAATTAAATAAAAAAATGATTTTTTTACATTTTTATTATACTTTTATTTTTAAAAAGGTTGTTTTTATTTTCTTAAATTTTTATTTCATTTGTTTTTTGCATATAGGTATTAATGTATTCTTAGTATTTAAGATTTTATGTAACTATATACTTCAAAATGAAAAATAAAGTTTTTATTTTACATATTTTTTTTAGTTTTTTCTTCTTTTGTAACCCAGTAATGTTTTATAGGGTGGATTTATATATCCAATTAACAAAATAGAATACTGATTAGTAGTGCTTAAAATGATTAAGCATAATTTTTGCTGCTGTTAATTACAATGAGTATTTATTTTTTTACAGAATACAAAAAATCAAGATGTCTTTGAAACTTTATTATGATTTACTTTCTCAACCTTCAAGAGCTATTTATATTTTCCTTAAACAAAATAATATTCCATTTGAATCGCAATGCTTAAAAATATCAAAAGGTGAACACTATGCGGAAGAATTTAAGGAAGTAAATCCATTTCTTAAAGTTCCAGCAATCAATCATAATGGAAATAATTTTATTGAAAGGTACAAATATAATGATACATAATATTTATTAAAAGTATTGAAATCTAATTTAAACACAGTATTGGGATACTTCGCTACTTAAATCGTGAATTTCCAATTAAAGAACATTGGTACCCTAAGTCCTCGAAAGAACAAGCAAGAGTTGATGAATATCTTGAATGGCAACACTTAAATACTCGACTATTTTGTGCTGGATATTTTTTAGCAAAAGTAATGTTTTTAATAATAATGATAGTATCTATTATTATCATATGTAGAATTTGTATTTTTTAGTTTATGTTACCTGCATGGAAAGAAAGGGAGCCAAATGCTAAAAAAGTTGAATATTATGAGAAAAATATGATTACAGTTTTAGATAAAATTGAAAACATTTGGTTGAATAACAACGAATTTTTAGCTGGTGATAAAATCACAATAGCTGATCTTTTAGGAGCATGTGAAATTGAACAACCTCGTAAGTCATTATATTACTAAAAATTCCAAAAAATATGCATGAAATTAAGTTGCTTTACTATTAATTATTGTTTTTTTAATTATACATTTTATTAGAAAATTATACATTAAATTATTTTCTAAAGTAAAAAATTACATACAACGAGATTTAAATAATAAATTATAAATCATTTTATCTGTAAAAAAAAATTTGTTTAACTTATATATATTTATAAACTTAAAACTTAAAAAAAAAAATCATTTATAAAGAATAAATAAATAGAAAAAATATACAATGGCAAACAAATGTATGATTTAATTCTTCAAGGTATGGCTGGTTACGATCCATGTCAGGGAAGGCCTCGATTAACTAGATGGTTGAATCGAGTATCTCAAGAAACTTCACCTTATTATCAAGAAGCACATACACTTTGTAATAAAATTATTGAAATATATAAAGGTAAAGCACCAAAAAGTTTTAATGATATTAATCAAGCTCTTTCATTATAATTATTACATATCATATATGTGAATATTTTACTAATTATACATATTTTACACAAAAATATATTTTTTTAAGATAAATATTTTTGAATATTTATAAGCTTATAAATTTTTAAATTGTAAAAATATTTGTGACTATTATTATTTTAAATAAATGCAATACTAAGTGTTATCTTAAACAAAATAATATAATTTTACATAAAAAAAATATAATTTCAAATTATTTTATAATTGAACTTTATTTATTTTTATAATTACATAAAAATATACACCTATAAGGACACGTTTAGTTAAAATCGCCTTACTGAAATTTAAAGAAAAAAAAAATTGCTTGTGTTTATTTAGTTTTTTTTATCCATCTTAATAGATATCGGAATTCAGTCTATCACGTGCTTTTATTTTAAGAAATTCGAAAAAATTTAATTTCATATGATTAGAAAAAAATTCTACTGAAAGAGTGAAGGAGGCGAAATTGCTACTAAACAGTCAATTCAAATTTAATATTTTTGTTGATACATACTCCAATGATTTTGAACAAAAAAATGCATTCAGTGAGATATTTATACTTAATTTTTTTCAAAAAGCTTTGCATATGAAAATATCCAAAAAATAAATTAATTTTGGTTCCGTACATGTTTAAACAAAACGATATAAATCAAAATTTTAAAGAAATTAATTAACAATTGCATAATTAACTTTTAAAACTACCTAAAAAAAAATACTAACAAAATTCCATCCAGCGATTTTAGCTAAATGAATTCACACATTAATCAAAATTTATTCTACACATACGAAAATTGAATAAAGAAAAATCAAACTTAAATGTTTAAATCACAATTTGTTTTTTTTTAGTCCTTAATTATATAAATCTTATCTTAAACATGAAATTCATAATTACATAATGAGATTTTTGTGATATATATAATTATATATATTTACAACGTTTACAAAGAATATAGAAAATTTTACAAAAAAGAAATGCTATTAACAACGAAAAGAGATCACAAATATTTCAAATATAAATAATACTTTAAAAAAATTAATTACTTTAAAAAGTATTTTTGTAAAAAAAATAAAAATAAAAATTATAATTACATATTATCTATAAAGTAATGAAATTTTTTTCCTCACTGTATATTACTTTGAAAAATTCCTCATTTTCGGCAAACAGTAACATGAACATCCCAATGTTGCATTTGGCATTGTTTACTACAATAAAATGTAGATTGACAATAATTACATTGAAACATTGGACTTAATTTTCCACAATAAGAGCATTGGTAGTTCGTTACTGTGCCTTTATTAGGATAATAATTTGACGTTGATGTTATATTAGGATTTCTTTGATAAATATTTGATTGTAAATGTGGATGTTGATTTGGATGACTTATCGATGATGATGACGATGGCGCATTTACCAGACCTGATGACATTAAATTTGTATTTTGATATACTTCAGGATGAGAACCTAATTTGAAATAAAAATCAAATTTAATATAAATTATTCATAAATATTTAATAAATTATTAAAAATTAAGCAATAAACTAGAGAGCGGGAAACATTTCGGAAGGTACTTTGTAAAAAATTTTTTTTTTCATTAGTTTTTCCAATTTTTCCGAAAAACTACGTCAGAATATGTGTATATGTGTGCTTCCTAGGGATTTCTTCAAAAATGACTAAAAAAATTGAGAAACACCGAAAAAGTTTGATCGGCCATAACTCGGGTAGGCTGAGACCTAAGGAGCTGAAATTTGGCGAAAGTTCATATTTTAGGTGTATGAACTCCCTGTAAACCCGCGAATAAGTTTTGAGAGGTCAACCTGGCAAGTTGTGTCTGTTTCACGAATTTTGCCTCATAAAAATGTTTAAGAATTTTAATGATGATATTTATTATTGCCAGAGAGTTTGTCTTTAATTTGATATTGAGTATTATAATTTTTCTATGCACGCTCACGAAGGCCCTTTCTACCCCAGACAATATAATTTTATTTTATGATTATGTTCCCCTTTAAAATGTATAGAAATGTAATTTTAAAAAAAGATAATTTTGTCTGGTGTAGAGACGGACCAAATCCTCTAAATTCAAAGAGATCTACATATATTAGTATATAAGAGTCTTTGGAAATTATAAAACTTTGTTTTTGTATACCTACGTGCTTTATCTTAAATACTTTGTATTAAAATTTTTCTTATTAAAAAGGTCTCAAAGATTTATGACTTTTGACCAATATAATTATGAAAAACATACACGCCTTTTAAAGATTAAACCATTTAAACCATATACATATAAAACAATAGTAGTTATTTTTAAAACGAATACTTAAAATACTGCTAAGATAGGTATACGAAAATCGTGAGAAAGTTATTTTTTTTTCTTGATTAGAATAATTGAAAATTTTTTTTACAGTTTTAGAGAAAAAATAATAATCTTTGGACCAAAGCTGGGCAAAACAGACATGCTCCTATGATTTTTTTTAATTAAACTGATAAGCTCCGTCTGAATTTTTCAGTTTGCGGGTCATTTTTGGAACGGGTAAAGTAAACAAACGTAACCGTTAGGGCGCGTTCATAGTGACTACAAGTGACCGGTCGATCGATCGACTGATGTTATCAAAACATTTTTAGATGGGATCTGCTAACAAAATATTTTCTCGTATCTTGAGCCTGGGTCGTGATTTGATCCCCTGCATGCCCCAGGAAGCTGTAAGTCTTTTCGTTTTAGTTACTATATTGTGTGCCGAAATCACCGTTTTTTCATCTAATTATGAAAATGTTTATGATAACACTTTTGGTTTTTTCCCTCCCCTTCTTTTTTCTCCCTACCCCTTCAGCTTTTTTTTAATTTGAGCAGTTCTAAAATTTTCTTTAAGAAATCACAATTCTTTCACAGAAAATAGGATAATTTAAATGAATTAAACTAAATTCTGATTTGATTGATTTATTAATAATATTGTTATACTTTTAGCATCAGATGTACCATAGATAAAATAATGTTTTCTATGAAATAATTCAACTTTAAAATCCTAATTACCTATTTGAGAAGAATCTTAAAATTATGGGAGGAGAATGGATAAAAACTACTTTTTAAAATCTCTTTAAGAATTCCCAAAGGAATAAAATTTTGAGCTACGCCTCTGAGGTGCGGTTGATAATCGTAAATTTTCCTGGATTTACGATTCTATAAATATTTTTAAAAATATTTTTCTTTAAAGTGCCAAAGGTCACGTGTTTAATATTATAGGAAATCATGCCGATCTTTTACGCCATTGGTTCTAAAAAAACAGGAATTTAAAGTATTAGTAGGTGGGCTGATTTGAAAGCTAAAAATTGGTGTAATTGAGTGATTATAAGTTTTTTCTAAAATTTTTTATGAAAAATAGATTAATATTAAAACTATTTTTTTGATTACGAATGTTTATTTTTGGTAACAAAACAAAAGCAATTGATTGTCAACACAATCATTCAAACCCATAGAACAATTTTTAAGACAAACTGTTATGAGCAAATAATTTAGAAAGTATTTATAATCTACGTATCTACGTATCTTAGCTTTAAAATAAGCCTATCCATTAAAACCCTAGATACCTGGTTTCTTAAAATCAATGACGCTAAAAAATTATTTTTATTTCCTATATTCAAAACGTGACCTTTGGTCCCTTAAGTATAAGAAACAAAGTATCTTTTTTGGTTCCTCGTAGAGGAACCTTTGTGATAGATGAAATTTTGATTTTTGATTTTTTGGCATATAAGCACGTTTTGGGACCTCAAGAAGCTAAAAAACCGGTTTTTAAAAAAAGTCTGTGTGTGTGTGTGTGTGTGTGTGTGTGTGTGTGTGTGTGTGTGTGTATGTAACCGGTGAAATTTCACAACCATTATGGAATTAAGACCTAATTTTTTTTTCAAAAATTTTTTCATCAAAAAATCTCAAAACTACTTTTTTTTTTTTTAATTTGGATGTAATACCTCATTTATTTCCATGAAAGTACTTATATTTGAAAGTACGATTTTTACTCGATATCTCGAATCTGATAACTAATTTTTTGAAAAATTTTTTCCTAAAATTTTTTTCACAAAAAAATACAAAAAATACGAAACTTTTTTTTATTTTTTGATATAGTACCTAATTGATTTCTATGAGAGTACTAGTTTTAGAAATATCGTTTATAGTAATTTTTTGGACCTGAAACTTAATTTTTTCAAAATTTTTTTCTCAAAATTAAAAAACCAAAAAATTAAAAAATCTGTATTTTTTTTTTTTTTAGTATAATACTTCCTTTAAGGTCTTAAGAGCGTTAGGATTTTGCCTATCGGCATCCTTGTCTTACTCATGTAAAAAAATACGGATTGCAACTTTAAATAAATAAAAAAGTTTTTTCAATAATACTTAATTATTACTATTCAAAGCTTAAAAATGAATTTTATTAACTTAATTTTGGCATTAACTAAATTATTTATTATTTAAACAATATTATTTAATTATTTATAAAGAAAATAAATAAATAAAAAAATATAATAAATGACTCTACCTAAATAGCAGAATAAACGTTAATTTTTTATACATTTTTAAGTAAAACCATAAAAAATGACGGTCGATTGTAAATTTTAAGGTCTCATTTTATTTATTAGGACATTATTTATCAACTCATAAAAAAAAATATCTAAATTTTGTATTTTAAATGCTTTTTTTTCATTTTTTAAAATTTCCCATAAGAGCCTGTGTTAATTTATTTTTTATTTATTTATTTTCTCAAAAACTTTTCGGTCAATTATAAAAAAAAAAAATACGTGTAAAATTAAATTATATTTACTTTACTTTATCCAAGTTTCAGCTTTTTTTTTGCATTTTAATTCTACCGCTCTTAAGACCTTAATTCCATGAAAGTACTTATATTTTAAAGTACGATTTTTACTCGATATCTCAAATCTGATAATTAATTTTTTGAAAATTTTTTTCCCAAAATTTTTTTCACAAAAAAATACAAAAAAAACTTAATTTTTTTTTTGTTCGGACGTAGTACCTAATTAATTTCTATGAGGGTACTAGTTTTAGAAAGCTTATTCATAGTAATTTTTTGGATCTGATACCGAATTTTTTCAAAATTTTTTTCTCAATATTAATAAAACAAAAAAATTAAAAAATCTGTAATATATATTGTTTTTTTTTTAAGTGTAATACCTAGTTTATTGAAAATTTTTTTCTAAAAATTTGTTAAATAAAAAACATTAAATCACAGCAACATTTTTTTTCTTTTAAAATACGGTATTTAACTTTTTTTTATGAAATACTGATATCTCAAATTATAATTTTTATTAGATAAAATAGACAATTATAAATATTTTGCTATTGTTAATGAGGAACCATAGTGCCAATCACTTGGCAGCGTTTTTTAAATCTTGATAAGTTATTTTCTTACCATTTTCCCACTTTTTCAAGCAGAAGCGTAATTAAAAACAAAAATATTCATAGAATCGTTAATCCAAGGAAATTCACGATTCAACACCGTACCTGTGAAAATCTGAAACTTTCCGAGCTTATTTGAAACCCGATACAAAAAAAAGACCGTAATTTCGAAACGGGTACGCAAAAATTCAAGTAACCGCTCACCCCTAACGAGAATAAATAAAAAAATTTTTATGAAAATAGCAAATTAAAGAATAATGATCAATTAAAGAATATTATCGCGCTTGTGAAGAGATCAAGAGTTTAAAATTTTTCGGAAAAAATAATTTAGATTAATAATGTTGACCCTTTAATTAAGACTATAACTCTAAAACATTTGTTTTTATAATATATGCATATAAAAAATAATGTATATGGTAAAAGTAATAAAACTTACTCAATACAGACATGTTGGTAGGGTAATTGGGCATCATTTGCATATGCGTACTAGTTAACATTGGATGTGCAGTTGAATTTGGATAATGGAATGCAGAATTAAGATTGTGATATCTATTGATACCAGGTTGTTGTTTTTGATACATAGCCGATGCATTTTGTAGATGTTGCATATAATTAGCTGATTTTGACGATGACATTGGTACTTGTAAATCATAATTTTCTGTATAATTTTTACATTGATCATAAGGATTTCTGGGAATTTGTGATCTAGAAATATGTCCTGATGGAATCGATGGATATATTAATGGTTTTTGATGGTTACATGTATCGTTTTGACAAGGCACATAACCAGGATACATTGGGGGCTGAAAAATCAAAATAATATAATAATTATAGTACATATATTATGTGGTATACCACTTGAAATGTAAGAATTATTATGTTTTAATTTCACCGAAAGTGCGAAACGTTTCAAGAACTAGATTATGTTTACATAAAAAAATTTTTTTTGGCACAATATTTTACTTTTATACGCTATTTTAAACACACGAAAAACATTTTTTTGCAAGAAAAATTTTTTTTTAATTTACAACTCTAAAAATTTTTAAAACGTTTCTGGTTATCATTTTAGTTTACTTTTAATTGACAAATTAAACTTTAAAAAGTTGTACTCATTTTCAAGAAAAATCATAATAAAAAAGTATTTTGGATAAATAAAACTTACAGGATAATGAGAAAATTGTGAAGGCCTAAAATTTGTATGTTGTAAAGTTGCTGTTTGACTTGGATTTTGTTGTATTACTTTCACTTGTTGCTGTTGATGATATTGTGGTACTGGCCATTTATTTGCTGGTATCATGTTAATACTTTCATTTGGGACAGAAGAATTAGAAGCAGGTAATTTATTTATCATAACTGAGTTATTAACTGGACGAATTTCAGGAACCTTTTTTAACGTAATTAATATTTAATCTTTTTTTGCAATAAAAATACTTTTTTTGTATTATAAGAATTTATAATAAATTAAATTAATTACCTGATAATATTTTTGTTCAACATCTGTAAATTTTGAAGTTTTATTTAATATTTCTGACATATTTACATGTTCATTTCTCAGCGAATTATTTTTCAACATTGGGTCATTAGCTTGCATCCAGGTTGAAAGAGTTGGGAATTGTTCAGTTAGTGATTTATTTTTATTAATTACTGGTAACTTCATATTTTCTTCAACATTTGGATATGTTGATGATATTTTCTTAGAATAATTTAAACCAGAATTATTTATCTGCAAATTTAAAATTTTTAATAAAGTTAACAAAGTAATAAAAAAATTAAAATTATTTACATTATCAATGTTATTTGTAGGATAATTTGGTGGTGCATGATACTGTGAGTGATGATATAAAATATCAGATCTATAATTTGGTGGATATATTTGATTTTGATCATATATTGAAGATCTTGTTTTTTTAAGCACATTTTCTTTATTATTATAATGAACAAATTCAGATAAAGGTACTGAATTGGCAGGAATTGCTGTTGGACTCGCTGATGGAGTTGAATTGTCTGATACTAAAACTGTATCTGGCAAAGATGAATCTATACAAAATAATTTAAAATGAATAGATATATATATGTATTAATTATAATAAATATTCATGATTTTAAAATAATTACCTGATCTTCTTTTAACTCTTTGATAATCTTCGTTTTGCTCATAACTTCTTTTATATTGCTGTTGATCTTCTCTAATAATATTATGCCTAGCTGATTCGAAAGAATTATTATTAGATGTCGATGATACTTGTGGTGCATTGTTAATCACTTCTGTTTTTATATCTAAATAATTAGAATAATTTTCTGCAGTAACGTAATTTTTACTATCTTCATTTGGTACCAATACAATTGTACCATCTGGTGATACATTTGCTTTAACAGTATAAATTGTATTTCTTGATGTATCAATTGTTGTATTTGGATGATAATTTAATTGATTTTCATAATGTATTTTTCTATTTTTATCTATTAATTGCTGTTGTTGTTTTTGTTGTTGAATTTTAGTATCCCAACTTGTTTTTAAAAAAAATGAAAATGTTTATTATTTTTTTTTTTTAAAGATTGTTATCAGTTAATAATGGCATTTAAAAAAGAAAAATATTTACAGGTAAAAAAATATTATTATACATTTGCTTGTAAAATTAAAAAATTCTTGTAAAATAATAAATACTAGCATATTTAAAAATTTAGTTACCTTGAACTAACATCAATATTTTTTTTCTTTGGTATTTTATTACTACTATCTTTATTAGTTAAACTACTATTTCTTCTAGTATATTTCCTTTTAGTTTTTTTGGTTGATACATCATCATCGACAACAATATGCAGTTGATCTGGTTGTGGTGATTCTCTACCGGTACCATTATCAGACAGCGTAAAACTTGTATTTAATAAATTACTTGTATCGACATAACTTTTTTCTGTATTTTCATAATATTTTATATTACCAGGACTTATTGTTGGTTTATTCGAACTGAAAATAAAATTTTTATAATTAATCATTTTTTTGTATGTAGAAAAAAACAAATAATGAAAATTTAGGTATACCTTGTTGATGAAATCAAATAATTATTAAAATCATTACTACTACATGATTGAATAAATGAAGATGATGTTGTGATTGGTAAAGAAATACGATCAGTACGACTTTTTTCAATTCCAATTTCTGGTATTGATGGTATAGTTATTTCAATACTTGCATTATTTAATGAATTTTTATTATTATTGTCATCGTTATGATTTTTTTCATCAGTTAAAATTTTTTTTAATTTTAATGATTCTTCATTTTTTTTTGGTGAATTAAGTTCATTTATTATTTCAATATCATCAACTATTGTTTCAACTTCTTCTTCTATTTCTTCTCCTTCTTTATATGAATCATGTTTTTCTGTAAAAATAAATAATAAAATAAATTATAATTATATATTTTATTTTAAATTACGTCAATGAAAGTATTTTTTTTATTTTTTTATTTTTTTTTTTGTAATTTAATATTAATGATTATTTAGTTTTAAATATAGAAAAATAATTATGGATATTATTATGAGAGTATTGCTGCAATAATATTACAATTAAAAAAATTAAATATTATTTAAAAACATGTATTTTTATAATTATATTAAATATAGGTAAATTATAAACTATTTAAAAAAAAAAAACAAATTAATTAACAATTTTTTTTCTCATAAACGTCGCATAAACGCGAATTTTCTTTCATATAATATATATGGTTTCGGCTCATTTTATTTTTAAATATTAAAAATTTATAAAAAAGTTGAAAAAAAGTATAAAATACTTTTTATGTTCCCAAATTATTTAAAATAATTAAAAAATAATTAGAAAAGAAAATTATTAGAATAAAAAAATTTTCTATATGATCTGATAGGAATAATTAAATATTAAAGTTTAGAAAAAAAAGTATCAAACTTTGACACGAAGAGTTCAATACATTCGGAACACCAAATTACACCAAATGGTTATGGATCGATGAGTTTATTATGTTGAAAAAACATGCCAACTGCCCTCCGTTCATTCCAATGGGCCTTCCGGTCCTAAAGAAACGCAGGGCTCAATCTTATAAAATAGGGCAAAAATAGGGTTTTTTGGTCATTTTCAATGAAACGCTAAAATCTCACAAGTTAACCAAAACACTTCTGGTTGGTCTCATTTTTTTGGAGTAAGTTTCACCTTACAAACGCCGTAAATTTTTTTTAATTGTAATGTAATAATTTTTGCTTGAATTCCGCTTAAAAATTAAAGCAATTTAAACGGCGCCTGCGATATTAAACCCGCTATACCGCTATACCTCATGACTACAAAATAATTTCATTTTTTTAATTAATTGACAATAAAATAGTGATTAATTATTAAACACAAAAACACTCCATAAATGATTAAAACCTGTAAGACCTTTCAGATTTTCACCGATAATTCCGATGTTGGAAAATTTTTTTCCAATGCAGAAATTTTCTCAGAAATTTTGGTTTTTAATTGTTTACATTAGAAAGCTTTTTAAAAATCAACAAAAATTAAGTTTTTTTCCGGCACCAGAAAATTTCCATCTAAAAAGTCTCGTCATGCTTTATGCACCAAAACTACATGCAAAGTCAAAACCAATATTTTGTCCCTTTAGGCCATTGAATAAAGGTCTCGACAAGAAAAGTTGTGGAATGTGCTTGTTTTGGGTTACTTTGAAAGGGGAAACAAAATCGGACATTCCAACCTAGCGCTGGGCCTCCCCAGGGGGGGGGGCTAAAATTGGGGCTAAACGTTTTTTTGTAAATAACTCAAAACGAGACTTAAAAAGTAAGCAAAATAAAAAAAAAAGTTTCAAATAAAATATTTTAAAAAAAACTATAATATTAAATATTAAATATAAAATAATAATATATTAATATGTTAATATTAAACTATTTCAAAAATAGCAATTTTTCAGTCAGACGCACTGGGACCGAGTTATAAGCGGTCAAAGTTTAGACCTTTTTTACCATATTTTCAAAAATCGATGTTTCATAATAAAAAAAAGGAATGCGTATTTGATGAGTTTTTTGGTAGTCAAAAGTTTTAGATATGGGTATGTAAGGTTTTTTACATATAATAAAATTATAATAACAGCAATTTTAAAACTGGTCATTTTTGGCAAAAAATGGACATTTGACTTACTAACTATAGCGTTGAGAGAATCGACGATGAAAAATTGCGGTTTACGGCGTTTGAAAGGTATAACTTATACGAAAAAATAAGACCAAGCGGTAGTATTTTGGTAGAATTGCAATATGACAGCGTTATTTGGAAAATTGCCTAAAAGCCCTATCTTATAATATTGTTCTAGAATTGAGCCCTGCGTTTCTCGGCCTAGAAGGCGCGTTGGAATAAACGGAAGGAATTTTCGGTATTTTTTCAACATATTTAATTCATCCATTGTAATTTACAATCCAGATGTTCCGAATATACATATACGATTTTCCAACGATTTTCGCTATAAAATCCAAAAATTTTTGGTAAAAAAGGGATGTTTTCGGTGTCTAAGGGTGTTTAAGGTACTTTCGGACTCTAAGGACCTCATTTTCGAGTTTAGCGACACCAAAAACATATTAGGAAGTATAAAAAACGTATTTTGAAAAAATTTTGTCGTTCCCACTAATTTTCGGTATTAGGCAACCACTTGAGAGCTACCCTGGGTTTGTGCGACCCCTAAATCGTTCTCAAATGAGCTGAAAATTGGTATGGGATCATTTTGTCACCTAAACTTCAACATACTTCAGGAAGAACATTTTTGGAGCACTTTTTTTTTTATGAACAACCCTAATATACGTGGATGTAAAATTGTGCATGTATATGTTCCTGCACCCCCACACATAGGCGTTGCAACCCCTAGAACGTGTATTTTTTTAGTGTCCATTTTTTCATGTTTTCAGCTAAAAAAACTTAAAAGTATGGGTAAATTTATCATGGAATTACTTATTAGAGATCCATGTTATGTATTCAAATCAAAATATGCACATATTTCAATGTAATTTTGCCTTAATAAAAAACGATTTTTTTGACTAAATAACGGGTTTGGACTCAAGCTACTGTACTATTATGTACCAAAAATTGTTGCGAATAGTTGAAATATTATAAAAATACAAAATAATATAAAAATATAAAATAATACCAAAAAATGCAATTTTTAAATTTTTTCGAAAAAAATGGTTCTCGTTTGGAGGCAAAATTACATTTAAATATGTGCATATTTTGATTTGAAATACATAGTATGGATCTCTAATAACCAGGGGGCCAACGACGTGATTCAGTGATTCGGAATCACGTGTGAATCATGAATCATGATTCAAAAATTTTTTTTCTCGGGAAACAGCTTAAAATAGCTGAAAATGCAAAGAAAACTATTTATGAAGGTCTGAATCACTCTGAATCACTCTGAATCACTCTGAATCATAGTCTTTTTTGACTTTTACTAGAAAATCGTTAATTTTGTTTAACATCTTCTTTAACTCACTCAAAATGGTTGAAAATAGAAAGAAAAATATTTTAATCATTCAGCATTTTTCTGAATCAGTCTGAATCACAGTTTTTATTTTGGAAATCGTTAAGTAGATGTTCCAATAATCAGTAAAATCTTTGAATTACCGCTGAAAATGACTTAGAAAGACTTCTAATGTAAAGAAAAATATTTTAGAATATCTGAATCATTCTGAATCACTCTGAATCACATTTTTTCTGCGGGAAATTGTTAAATAGATTTTCTAATATTTAATAAAATCCTTAAATAATTGTTGGGAATAACTTAAAAAGGCTGCTAATGTAAAGAAAAATATATTCGAATATCTGAATCATTCTGAATCACTCTGAATCACATTTTTTCTGCGTGAATCACTAATTAGATTTTCTAATATTTAATGAAATCCTTAAATAATTGTTGGAAATTACTTAATTAGGCTGCTAATGTAAAGAAAAATATTTTTGAATATCTGAATCACTTTGAATCAGTCTGCATCGCAGTTTTTCTGCCGGAAATCGTTAAATAGATTTTATGATATTGTATAAAATTCTCAAAAAATCTCGTTATAAATTACGGCAAATATTTTCAAAGATCTGAATCAATCTGAATCACAGTTTCTTTTGTCGATCCTTACAGCCACATAACCTAAGGAAGTGGTCTATAATAAAAAAAAAGTAACGTTAAGCGTGACACCAACATAACCTTGATTCAATAACCATGATTCATAATGCAAAAAATTTTTTTGCTCAAAACGGTTAAAAATGCGAAGAAAAGTATTTAAGCAGGCTTAAATCACTCTGAATTACTCTGAATCATAGTCATTTTTTATTTTTAGTAAAAAATCGTTAATATTGTATAAAAACTTTTTGAAATTTCTTAGAGTGGCTGAAAATAAAAAAGACCATTTTAAAATCTCTTAAAAACAGCTTAAAAAGGTTGAAAATTTAAAGAAAAATATTGCAAAAGATCTGAATAGATCTGAACCACGGTTTTCGTTTTATTTTGTTCTTTAAATGGTCACTGTCACTAATGTACGTGAAATCATCAGAAGTACGCCAGCAGAAGTTTAAAGGCGCTGACACAAAGTATCGAAAATATTAAAAATTGAGGAAAATGCCTTTTAAACAGTTCTGGGGGGTTTTATAAGGTCACTAAATTGCTATATGATATTAAAAAAATGAAAATCCAAGATGGCGATTAAGAAAATCGAAAAATTCTGATATATTTTTGTTCGAAAAAAACGCGTTTTTTACAGTTTCCATGATAATTACCGAGCTCTAGGGTTTGCTCCAGGCATGAAACTGATTTAGTCCTTTAGGGTAACCTTAGTACATTAAGTTTTTGAAGTTCAGGTCAAAAACCGGTTATGCAGATCGTATACAAACCGCTCCGATGCTAATTTCTAACTGCATACATGTCTTCGGTAGAAACCAAAAGAGCTCAAACCACACCCTGCATAACCGGATTTGGTTTCTACCCCATAAATTACCATTTTAAAAAACACTACTTTCAGCCAAAACAGGATTTGGTGGTGGAGCACTTTATGGAGCCAAGAAATCAACCGCTGAAAGTAGTAAATTTTTGTTTTCGAAAAAACGCAATTTTAAAAGTTTCCGTGAACATTACCAAGTTCTAGGCTTCGCTCCAGGTATGAAACCGATTTATAGTCCTTCAGGATAACCTTAGTACATTTAGTTTTTGAGGGTCAGGTTAAAAACTGGTTATGCAGGACGTGGACAAACCGCTCCGATGCTAATTTCTAACTAGATACATGTCATCGGTAGAAACCGAAAGAGCTCAAACCACACCCTGCATAACCGGATTCGGTTTCTACCCCATAAAACACCATTTTAATAAACACTACTTTCAGCCAAAACAGGTTTTAGAGGTGGAGCGCTTTATGGAGCCAAGAAATTAACCGCTGAAAGTAGTAAAATTTTTTCTCGAAAAAACGCGTTTTTTAAAGTTTCAATGAACATTACCAAGCTCTAGGGTTCGCTCCAGGTATGAAACCGATTTAGGCCTTCAGGGTAATCAAAGTAGATTAAGTTTTTGAAGGTCAGGTCAAAAACCGGTTATGCAGGACGTGGACAAACCGCTCCGATGCTAATTTCTAACTGCATACATGTCTTCGATAGAAACCAAAAGAGCTCAAACCACACCCTGCATAACCGGATTCGGTTTCTACCGGCACAAGCATTTGGAATAGTTATGAATATTTCAGTTAATGCAAAAATTAATGAATCCATTCCGCAAAGACCTAGCAGCAGCCTAGCAGTGCTTATACTTTAACTACACCTCGAACTACACAAAGAAAAAAATCCGATTTCTTTAAGTGGAACACTTCCAGAATGTTTTTCACAAAATTATTGTGGTTCAGATTAATTTACAGTGATTCAGATATTTTAAAATATTTTTTTTTATATTTTTAGCCGCTCTAAGAAATATCAAAAAGTTTTCATGCAATATTAACGATTTTCTACTAAAAATAAAAAAAGACTATGATTCAGAGTGATTCAGAGTAATTCAGACCTTCTTGTGTATATATCTGATTATTATTAACTATTATGGATTATTTTCCGAAACTCCCATACAATTTAAACGATTATTTTTACCAATTTTAAATGATTTCGAGAAGTTTTTATACAAAATTAACGTTATTCTAGTAAAAATTTTTTAAAAAAACTATGATTCATAAAGATTTAGATTGATTCAAACCTTCTTACGTATTTTTCTTTTGATTTTTAATTATTTTAGATTCTTTTCCGTAACTCCCATACAATTTTAACGATTTTCTAGTAAAAAGTTAAAAAAATAAAACTATGATTTAAATATTTAAAAATATTTTTCTTTACATTAGCAGCCTAATTAAGTAATTTCCAACAATTATTTAAGGATTTCATTAAATATTAGAAAATCTAGTTAGTGATTCCCGCAGAAAAAATGTGATTCAGAGTGATTCAGAATGATTCAGATATTCGAATATATTTTTCTTTACATTAGCAGCCTTTTTAAGTGATTTCCAGCGATTATTTAAGGATTTATTAAATTTTAGAAAATCTAGTTAGCAATTTCCCGCAGAAAAAATGTGATTCAGAGTGATTCAGAATGATTCAGATATTCGAAAATATTTTTCTTTACATTAGCAGCCTTTCTAAGTCATTTTCAGCGGTAATTCAAAAATTTTACTGATTATTGGAACATCTAGTTAACGATTTCCAAAATAAAAACTGTGATTCAGACTGATTCAGAAAAATTCTGAATGATTAAAATATGTTTCTTTCTATTTTCAACCATTTTGAGTGAGTTAAAGAAGATTTTAAACAAAATTAACGATTTTCTAGTAAAAGTCAAAAAAGACTATGATTCAGAATGATTCAGAGTGATTCAGACCTTTATAAATAGTTTTCTTTGCATTTTCAGCCATTTTAAGCTGTTTCCCGAAAAAAAAATTTTTGAATCATGATTCATGATTCACACGTGATTCCGAATCACTGAATCACGTCGTTGGCCCCCTGCTAATAACTAATTCCATGATAAATTGCCCATATTTTAAAGATTTTTTTAGCTGAAAACATTAAAAAATGGACACTAAAAAAATGCACGTTCTAGGGGTTGCAACGCCTATGTGTGGGGGTGCAGGAACCTATACATGCACAATTTTACATCCACATAATATATACTATTATATGTAAAAAACCTTACATATTCATATCAAACACTTTGGACTACCAAAAAACTCATCAAAAACGCATTCCTTTTTTATTGTGAAACATCGATTTTTGAAAATTTGATAAAAAAGGTCTAAACTTTGACCGCTTATAACTCGGTCCCAGTGCGTCCGACTGAAAAATTGCTAATAACAATTTTTGTAGGAAATTTTCTCAGCTACAACTTGTATTTGAAACTTATTTTGCTTACTTTTTGAGTTATTTGCAAAAAACCGTTTTGCCCCAACTTTAGGCAGCGCTGGGTTGGAATGTCCGATTTTGTTTCCCTTTTCAAATTAGCCCAAAACCAGTACATTCCAGAATTTTTCTTTTCTGGAGAATTTTTGTCCAAGTTTCTTCTTAATTTAGCCTTTATTCAATGGTGTACTTGTTTAATAAATTTCTATTTCTCCCAGCTGAGAAAGAAAATTTATATTTTGAGCAGATGAAAGCAGCAAAAGAATGCCCCAGATCACACGTAAATTATCATCCGAGGCGAAGCCGAGCCTCAAACTGAAGTCTTCCCGAGGCGCCGCGAGGAGCGGGAACTATCGCGGTTACACGCTTCCCATGTGTATCCATGCACGCTTCCATATCAAACAAACTGACAGTATATCTAATTTTCTCGCTGTTTTGAATTTTCTGAATATAATAAAAAATGTAATATATATTTAGATTTCTTCGTCTACTGCCTAAAACCTCGCTAAAACTCGATCTAAAACCATATAGATATTGCAGGTATATATGCCTTAAGTGTAGACCTACGCCTTCATTCTATTTTTCATTTACAGGAGTTGCTAATCTGTATCCTAATTTAGTCTGCATAATTTTTACAAGTTTTTTAGTAGTAGCAAATGACGATTATACATAAATTTTTTATCGCGAGTTTTTTAAAAAAAGTGACTAAATTTTATCCCAAAACAACTTCTTCTCATTATGCAAAAGATTTTAAGCAAAAATGAAATCTTAAATCATTAATCAAGTAATAGTTGATGAAGTTCGAGCACGATAATAATAAAATATATTTAAAATCTGGAGAAATACCATAATTTTGCAAAAAAATATTTATTTTTGAATTTCAAAACTACTAATTTCGAAAAGAACAGAAGAATTTTAAATAAATGAGTGAAAAGGTTTCTTAATTAAACCATGAAATTTGAAAACAACTATTCTAATCTTTGTATGGAGTTTTTTGAAAAAATTACTGCATATGCTCATGCTAAAAAAATATATAATTAAAATTGATAACAATAAAAATACTGATAAAAATTTAGCTCATATTATTAAAAAAAAAAGAGGATTTAGGATAAAAAAATGAATACAATGTACATAAGATCATACATCATATAAATTATAATATGTATAATTATTGATAATTGTAATGACTATACAATCATTAAATAATATCAATTAAAAGTTAATTGACACTAAAAATATACTACTTTGATAGTAAAAAATAAATAAACATTTTTCACTTTTTGTCCTCAATTTCTTATATAATATTTAAAGATATAAATAAATAAATACTAGTATAACAGGCTTTTATTAAATACGGTGAACTCGAAACTTTATTTTGATAAAAAGAGCATCTAATTGTAAGTAAACCCAGTAGTATAGGAAAATGTAACTTGATGCTGATAGAACTACAATTTTTTGTCTCTAGATTATTTTCCACTTTTTATTAATAAAATTATTATTCATTCAACTGTTTGAAAGTTGAATTTATTATTAGATTGATTAATTAGAGTGTTTCGACTGTATCAAACCTCTAAATATTTCTATAAATAGCGACATCTTTAAAATAAAAAAATATTTTAAAAATTTTGGATAACCCAGAAATGAAAAACACGGTTTTTGTCAATAAAAGTATAAAAATCTTTTCGGCATACATCGACGATTTCTTGTTCAAGACTGTTTTTGAATTTCTGAAAGTTGAAAATATACCTGAAAACAAAGGTCTCAACAAAGGCCATATCGATGTGCTTTCAAACAATTTTTTTCTCGATTTTTAGATCATAATAATGCGTAATAATGTCTTATTTTCAAAATAAACCGTCAGATATATATTTTTTTATGTATGTGATTTTTTAAAACAAAATAAAAATAATGCCAATTGTTCTAAAAAATTTGTGAAAAGGAAGCATGAATCGACAGCAGATTAAACAATATTTCGTCAATATATTGTGTACTTAATTTAAATTTTTTATTTGAATCCTCGTCACAAGTCCCACCAAAAACAAAGCTTCAGTGCATTAAATTTTGGCTGGAGGCCAGATTACACAGATTCCAAAACAATAGCATAATAAACATTGAAAATATATTTTAACAAAGAAATATTGAATCTTGAAAAGTTAAAATTACGAGAAAATTACATATTATGTTAAATTAGTTTGCATAAATTATAAGTAAAAAGCATAACGATAATTTGATTTTAGAATGATTTGTAATAGGTAAAGGTTGTTTAACGCTTATTTTGATTACGATAGAAATCGATATAATTTTTATAGGAACTTCATAATATTATAATAATACACATAAAAAAAATTTTAAAGAAAATTGTCGTTTTCGTTTATAGTCTAGGCGCCAGCCATACTAATCACGCCGGAAAATTAAAAAATTAAAATTTTTTTTCCGAGGATAAAAATAGATGGTAAATTTATGTTTTTTGAATGAAACATAAAGACCACCTATTTTTATCCTCGGAAAAAGAAATTTAATTTTTAGGCGTGATTAGTATGGCTGGCGACCTTGCTGGCGACTGTATTATTAGGAGATCTAAAGCTTCAAAGTTGAATCCTTACATACATTTGAGCATACATTGCATTTATAAGCGTTGAGTCGAAAATCCTTGCAAAAATCAGGGATTTGAGATTTTTATGTTTTGTCATCAAAAAAACTAAACGATAGATTTAAAAACAAATACGCAAATTAATTGTTGAAGAAACTGGTATTCGATTTTTAAAAAAATTGTGGATTTCATATACCTAAGTAAATGATATTTTAATTTAAAAAAATAAAAAACCGATGAAAAGTTTTAAAACGATAATTTTGCCGTACTTTTTTTTTAATTTGGGCTTCAAAGAAAAATGACCTGCCGTATTTACCGTCAAAATATTGTGACCGTTAATCAATCTTATAAGATATTTATAAATATATATGATCCTGATTAAAATTAAATAAAATCGAGTTTAAAATTATTCCTGAATTACTTTATTTATGCAAATTTTTTGTAATTACATCAAATTAAAATTTTTTGCAAAACAGGTTATTTATAAATTATTTGAAGCGATAATAAAAACGTGTAAATAATAACATGAGGAAAAATATTTTATTTTTAATGAATAGAATTGTCGTTACATTGTTTCAGAATATAAATTATAAATCTACTCAATAAAATAAACTAAACAGCTTTTTTGCCTTTAAGGTAGCTCTTTCATTAGGAGTGCAGCTATCTTGTAGGTTAAGGTACACAATAAACGATGGTAGCCTTAAATCGGCGAAATTTTCGAGAAAAACGAGGTCGAAAGGACCTGGCACAAAAACATAGGAAATGGCCGTACAGTGAAAATGGCTGATTTTTTTATATGTTGTTATTCAATTCATCCTGATCAAATGTTCTCATGGGCACCAAGCTCCAAAATCAATATTTTGGCAGCTGCCAAGCTCCAAAGTTCCGTGGCTCCAAAATAACTAAAGTTCTATGATTAAATTATTAATCTTTTTAAACAACCTTTTTATTTATTTTATTAATATATTTTATATTATTGAAGTCATTGAATTCTAATCTGCTGTCACATTCATAAAATTGACAGTTGACAGCTGTCAATTAACTGCCAATTACCATTTTAAACATAAAAAAGTAAATTTTTCTGCTGTATACTGTTTTTGAGAACGCTGATTTTATATCCACTAAAAAAAATAATAAAACTGACAGTTGACAGTTTTACCCGTTCTCTGCTTTACCCAGGATCTACGACGATACCTTGTGTAAGTAATAATGTAAGTGTATTTGCGTATAAATTATAAGTAAGTGTAGTGTATTTATGAATGTGGATACATGTTTATATGTCGGACATCAGACCAACAGTGTGAGCTTTAGGATGCAAAAGATATATTTTTAAGGAATGATTACTAAAAATTAATAAATGACAGCTGTCAATGACCCTTTTGAACATAAAAAAAAACATTTTTTTGGCTTTACGCTATGTTTTTGAGAACGCTAATTTTATATTCGCTAAAAATAATAATAAAACTGTCAGTTGACAGCTGTCAATTAGCTAATTGACAGCTGTCAAATGTCACAAATATTAATTCTTTAGCAGATTTAAAACCAAGAACACATTCAAATGCAAAAAATGTAGCCTTTTTATGTTTAAAAGAGTATTTGACATCAATTTGACAGCTGTCAACTGTCAATTTTATGAATTTGACAGCAGATTAGAACTCAATGACTTCAATAATATAAAATATATTAATAAAATAAATAAAAACAGGCATCATAGCACCTTTTTTCAAAGAAAAGGAGGAAAGGGGGAATAAAATTGGCAAAAAGGGGGAAAATTTTTAAAAAAAGGGGGAATTAGTTTTCACATTCTAATAATGGTATTATAATTTTTTTTAGATTTTAAGGAGCAAGGAAAATTTTTTGTATAACAAGAGAATGGAAAAAATTAGAAACGAAATGCTTCCCTACTAAAACATACGGGTGTGTTGCCACCAAGTTTTTTTGACCCAGCGGAGGTCCTTTATAGGGTTTGGTGACATCAAGGCAGCGTGCCCCTGTTTTGTTCTAGTAGGGTTGTGCATATATTTTTTTGAAAAAATTTGTTTAAAAAATTTATTTATTTTATTGAAAATAACATTTTTTTCTACTTTTATACCAACAACTTTTTATATTTTATTTGACTTAAGATATTTATTACTTCATTTTTGGGAATCTAGTGATTTCTTATCAATTAATTTCTCGCATTCTTGACTCATTTTCTTTTGGAGTTTTTCAACATCTGATCTAGCTTTCTTTTCCTTTTTTCTTAATTTTGATGCACTATTTATTAATTGAGTAAGCACGTTGGAACTAATGCTTAGATTTTTGGATTGCTCTTTAAGAACAGATTGTTTCAAAGTTATTGGAATTATTTTCTCGTAATATTTTCACTTTCCATTTACACTTTTTTAAAAAAAGGTTTATTATATTGCCACCAATAAAATTAATATTAAATTACAAATTACAACAATAGAAAATTGTATTGTAATGTTGATTAACATTTGTATTATATCTAGTCCTCATTTGGAAGTAAACATGTTCCATGCATTTAGGTTGTGTTTACACAAACCGGTTGTAAGTTTTTTTTTATTACTTGTGATACATAATATGATTACATGCACATATATAATATAACTTATCAGGATCAAAATAAAAATTTATGAATTTTAATTTTACTTAAAACGATGCTTTAATTAAAAACTTTATAATTTATAATAGGCATGTTGCTTCTTTTAAAGTTAAAACTTAAATGACTTTTTTTTAAATTATGTCTTGATATATCAAATTTTCGTTTTTAAAGGGGTAACTTCAATAAAAAAATTTCGCAGAAAATGTGAATCACATTTATCAGTATTGTACTTAAAAAAAAAGATTAATTTATTTATGTTAGAAAAATATTATATTTCAATTGCTCTTGAATGGGGCATTAAATTGAAACAGGACCCAAAAATTTTAATATTTATAAACATATAGTTTTATGAATGTTTATTATAAAAGTCTTAGGAAATATAATTTACTTCATATCTAATCTCTATATAATAAAAAAAAAAAAAACATACCATAATAGTTTTCTTAGAGCGGCACTTTGAAAAAATTCAGTGTATTACGTCAATTTTTTTTTAGAGGTAGTATTCTTAAAGTAATAATAAATAATATAAAGCGCCAAAAAATTATTTTTGAACTGGTCAAACAGAAAAAGGGGGAAAAGGAGGAAATTTTCGTAAAAAAGAGGAAAAGGAGGGAATTTTTAAAAAAGGAGGAAAAGGGGGAAAAGGGGGAAGCGCTATGATGCCTGTAAAAAGGTTGTTTAAAAAGGTTAATAATTTAGTCATAGAACTTTAGCTATTTTGGAGCCACGGAACTTTGGAGCTTGGCAGCTGCCAAAATATTGATTTTGGAGCTTGGTACCCATGAGAACATTTGATCAGGATGACTTGAATAACAACATATCAAAAATTCAGCCATTTTCACTGTACGGCCATTTCCTATGTTTTTGTGCCAGGTCCTTTCAAAAAATAAATGTGTTTAAAATAATAATTATTTACATATTTTTTATTTTCAAGTTAAAAGATGGTTAACAGCCCCTTTTATAAAGGCTTCTGGCGGATAGAATATATTCCTCTGGCGGATAACTTTACCTTCATAAATTTTTTGTCAATTCGTTGATTACTTTTTATGTGAGAGTGGTTAACGTTTTCAAAAATGTATTTTTTAGAAAAACTTTGAGAAAAACGCAAAAAACAAAATTTGATAGCGAAGAATGATAGCGTTTGCGGGACAATAAAATCCAAATATCTCTTAAACTGCTTTAAATTTTTTTTCTAGGTTTCTAAGATGTTATTAAATAGAAATATTGAAAAAAAAGAAAATCGATGTTTTGATCACCAAAAACTAGAAATGTGCCTTAAAGCAATTTTTATTCTCTATTAGTACTTAAACATGTTCGACGTTAAATTGTTTTTGAATAATAACATGTCACATATTTAAAATACAAAAAAAAAATGATCTCACCTTTAATAGTGATGTAAAAATTCATTAACACTTAATTTAATTAAATTCTATGATAATAATAAATTTTTCAAGTATTTAAGAAGTATCCAACTACGGATGATTGGAGACTAATATTAAACAACTCAAATTGTAGTTAAAACCCAAATTATACATGTATTTTCTAATTGGTAAAAAAATAAAAGAAATTAAAATGAAAGAATAAAAAAGATAAGAAATAAATAAAGGTAAAATTAATTTTTCATTCCTACCAGATATTGATGAATTATTTTTTTCACTGTCCTCCGAATCTTTAATTTGTAAATTATTTGATTCATCCATAACATTTTTATTAGTATTATTTAAATTTTGAATTTTTTTTTGAAATTGAATAATTGATCTTCTTGGACCTGGTGGTAATGGTCTTAATGGTAATGAACGATTTAATTGTATTGGTACTGATGCTGATGAACGATCATGCAATGCAGTTGTAAAACTTGCTGTTGCTGGTTCTAATGATACTGCTGGTGTGAAGCTTTTTCGATGCAAAGCAGAGTCTACAGCTGTTAAAAAATAAGATTACACTTTTATTAATTTATTTTTTTTTTTTAATGAATAAAAAATTTTTTTATTATTTTTCTGCATATTATAGATAACGAAAATAATGACAATATTTGTTTTAATTAGTCAAGTATGAATGAGCGTCTTTGTATATAAAATTTTCAATTTTTACGTTTCAGAAAGAAGGAGAGTCAGGGTATGAAATAGTATTTTTATCAAGATTTTTATGGCCTATCTGTGTGAAAATAATTAATGTTCTAGTAAATGTTTCCCGGATAAAACAAGTCCCTTAGGTTATCTAGTATTACTAAAATGACGCTAGCATGTCTTGCCAATATTTTTTTTGTCCAAGTTTCTATATATGTTTCTTATAATCTTTTAATTTCTTGTCTGCAAAAAAATCGAGCCCAAATAATTCAAAAAAAAAAAAAATGAGTCCACTCATGAGTTCAGAATAAGTTTGTTCTGATCGAGATTCAGATAATTGTTGAAAATATTAATTAAGTAAATTTAATTTCTGAATTTCAGTAACAATTCGCAATGTTCGCAGTATGTCATATCAGACCTAAATCTAAAATACATACTTGATTTGAACCCCAGATTTTTAAACTTAATATGACCTTTTTATCTACGAGTCTTGCTATGAGTATGTACTTTGAATTTTATAAACCTAGCTTTTTTCGCGCAGCATAAACTGTAGTTCGTTCTAGCCCAAAAAAATTCTGGAATTATAATTTAATGGTAGGAATCTCTTCATTTTAACCTTTGTTTTAACCCAGGTTTTAACCAGGATTTTAACTTAAATATAAAGAGAAAAAAGTTTGCACACTCTATCAGATTGGGAAACCTTTCTAATGTTGGCCCGGAAGTAGCCAGAAAATGGGTTTTTGTATATTAGTGGTATCCTGTAGGGCTAAAAGAAAAAACAGTAATTTTCAAGTTTTCCCGAGCAAATTTCCATCCAAATATGATTTTTAGAATTATAATTTATAATAATAGTGGCAAATACTATTGTAATTAAACAGTATCATTTAAAATTTTTAAACTGATAAGAAATTATCATATCAATAATAATTTAAATTGTTGCAAAAACTAAAAATTAAGAAATAAGAATTAATTAATAAAGTAATGTTATTTTTATTAATTTTTGATAATCCAAATATTTGAAAATTGTTTACTCATTTCTTTATCTTTAATTGATTGTGGGCTATTTATAGTATGTAAAAGTCAGAATTTTGATTGAAGATTTAAAAATAATATTTTTGGTAACCTTAAAAGTTTGTCAAAAAAATATGAAGCCTATAAGTTTTAAAAACTTTTTTATCTGAATTAACTGAGTTAAGAATTGTTAATCAGATCTTGAAATTGCTTCCAAAGCCTTTCAGCCCGAAAGCACAACTAAAAATATGGATCTAAGGGCCATTGTCTCGGGAATGACAGAAAAATCAATCAGAAAAAATTATCAATGTTTCAAACTAAATCAAATACTGGATTTTTTCTCCTGAGGATTTGGCTTTGATACTGGGAATTAAAAAAACCTGATACTTACTGTCACACGCTGAAGGAAATAAGGTAAAAAATTTGAGTTTCTAAAACTCAGGATCTACCCTTGTTAATTTTATTAATAAATTAAATAATATTTTAATACATATATAATAATAATTTTTTTTTATACATTAAATAATCCATATACGTAATAATTATTTACATAGTACGAATATTTTTAATTATAAGGATATTAAATAAAAAAGTATCTTAAATTAATGTTTAAAAAAATATTTAATTTGTCACATTTTTGATGATAAAAAATTATCAAACAAATGATAAAAGAAATATTTTAAAACAGCATGAATAATCAAAATGCACGTACTGAATTATTATAAGTATCATTTTACATTTCATTATAAATAGTCATGCAGTTTTAAGACTATGATATCTCTGAATTTGATATTTCATCAGTTTTTTTTCTAAAACAATTATATCACGCGTTATATATATATATAAATAAAAAAAGTTTTTGAATTCAATGGTTTATACACGGTGAGTTTGAACGCTAGATAACCTGAAATTTCTGGCCATTCAGGTTTCTTTCTTGGAATGGTCTCTATATCGGTCAGAAACCCCATAATAGTATATTACGGTCCTAGGCCAGAAAAATAAAGAATGGCCCAAATCGCATGTAAATTACCTTCCGAGGCGAAGCCGAGACCCCCTGCGATTTGGGTCATTCTTTGTTTATGGCCGAGGATTGTACAAAATTTTTCTGCGACTGTGGCGAGAAAATACGTCTTTGCCAAACGTGCAGCGTCCGAGAAATACCTACTTTCAGGCCGCAGTACAGAAAAATCATTTTTAAAATCGCACAGGATCGTATAAACTTTTTTTAAAGGCTCAAAATGAGAAATTTTTAAATTTGCTTACATCGCTGCCAAAATTCAAATTTTTGATGAAAATGGCTTCAAGTTTCCACAAGTTCATTATTCATCTCTTTTCAATTGTTTGACATTTTCTTTATTTAATTTCTCATCCCCTTTATTAGTTTTCAGTTTACGATTTTTTTCATACATTTATCAGGCATTTAAATAAAGGAAGAAATTTTTTTTTTTTAATTTTCATAATTACATAGTTGTATTTATAGAGGATGCCAAAGTTGCGGTGTAAAAAATGCAGTCGGTCATTAATTCATTCAAAAAATTTTGGTTCCCCATAGAGGATCATTTAGATTTTTTGGTATATAAGCACGTTTTGAGACCTCAGGAAGCTAAAAAACCGATTTTTAAAAAGTCTCTCTCTCTATTTCTACCAGGATTTCTACACGAGTCATGCATTTGATACAAAAAGACTTCTGTTTGACCTCGTGTTTGACTGAAATAACACGCCTAGTCTTCTTGTGTCAAGAACAAATATTCTTGGTTGAAATATATGTACAAGTATGTTATTCCAGTAATTGGATGTACATGCTAGATGCATGCACTTTTGTTCCTCATAGAGGAACCATTTTGATAGGTGAAATTTTGAATTTCGATTTTATGGCATATAAACACGTTTTGAGACCCCAACAAGCTAAAAAACCGGTTTTTAAAAAAACTGTGTGTGTGAGTGTGAGTGTTTATGACTGTAACCGGTGATATTTGACAATCATATGTTTTGAAGGATATTATGGTATTAAAACCTAACTTTTTTTTTAAAAATTTTTTTTATAAAAAAAATCTCGAGGTCAATTTTTTTTTTAATTTAGATGTGATACCTCATTTTTTCCCATGAAAGTACTAATATCTAGAAGTATCGTTTTTACTCGATATCTTGAATCATATAATTTATTTTTTGAAAATTTTTTTCTCAAAATTTTGTTCACAAAAAAAAAATACCAATTTTTTTTCTTTTTGGACCTAATACTTAATTTTTTTCTATGGTAGTACTAGTTTTATAAGTACGTAGTACATAATATCTTTGCATGAAAGTACCAATATCTAGAATGATCGTTTTTAAAGGATTTTTCCATCTGATACGTAATTTATCGAAATTTTTTTACATAAAAAAATTTAAAAAATTAAAAAAAACACCATAATTTTTTTTCTTTTTGGACGTAATACATAATTTTTTTCTATGAAAGTACTAATATCTAGAATTATCGTTTTTACTAGGTAAAATAGACGATTAAAAATATTTTGTTATTGTTAATGAGGAACGATATTACTCGACAATTACTTGGCAGCGTTTTTTTTACGTTTCAATGCGTTTCCATCGGTTAAGGTCGTTCTTCCCAGGAAAATTCCGAATAAAGGTATATACAGTTAGCTAGAGGAAACTCTCAGGAATCCAATGGTATGGGTCTCATAGTCGATAGTCGTGCAAAATTTTGAGATATCAGGGTACAAAGATAAGTAAATATTACATTAGTCTTATGGAGGAAATTCCGGAAGTTAATAATTTTTGCTACCAAATCGCGAAATTCCCAATGGAGATAGCAATAAATTAAAAGTTCAAAGCTTAAAGAATTTATTGGTACTTTCCGAATATGAGGTATACGTGGGAAATTTCGCGTAATTAAACGAAGAAAATTTTATAACGCAGTTTTAGCAGACGGGACGCCATATTGTTTGTTTATTATATACAGCGCGCGTACTAATACTATTACTGAAAGCACAAACTTTAAAAATATTATTTGTATTATTCTTTAGTTTATGGTAAATTATTTATTTATTTTCTATTAGTTTATTTTTTTAAAACAATTTTTTTTTCATAAATAAACGCATAAACATCATTTAATAAAATATATTTCTTTTTATTTAATATATAAAACACATACTAGTTTAAAGTTGTATTTTAAATTTATTCTTTCTGCAGAAGTACTACGCGATTAAAAAACAATAATATATAAAATGTAAATTAGGTAAATTAGTAAAATAAAAAGATACTCATCGTTAAACTTGCGAATAATATTAGGAAAATTAATTTAATGAATAAAGAAAATATTTTTAGTATAATTTAATAGTTAAATTAATAATTTTTTGTTAATCACTCAACGGATTCGGAATACTGGGAAGAACGACGTTAAAATAAATAAATTTTAAAAAAATATCCGACTACAACCAGAATTTTGTTTCAGTGAATTATTTAAAAGCGATGCCTAAAAATGTCTCCATCTACATACTCACTACCAAACTTGCACTTAATTTTTGATACCAGAAACTTCATGATGACACTGACGATTGTTTAGTTTGAGTCAAGGTTTGAGTATAAAGTCAATCTTGAATATTTATTTGAATTTTGTTTAATGTCTTGTTTAAAAATTAAAACGAAGTAACTTGTTAGTGTAGGTTTCCAATTCAATAAAAAAAATTATTTTTGTGTTTACTCGTTTGCAAAAAGTTTGCTCAAACCTAGCTCTGAAAATTCAGTATAAGAGACCGTTTCCAAAAGAATTTGATTAAATGGTTTTTATCAGTTTTTAGATAAGAATTTTGTTTAAAATTTTAAATGTATATAGGTATATTAAATATTGAAATTGAATAACAAAATAATTATCTGTATAGGATTTGAATAATCTAAACCCGGGAAAAAAAATTCCAGATCTGATCAGATCTGACCAGATCTGGATTATGGCCCAATGAAATCAGACTTAATCAGATTATTCTAGGTTCGCTTTTTATTAATGAATTGAGTTAAAATTAACATAAATTTATCAAATTGAATTAAAATTAAACCCAGTCCAATTAAAATAACTAGCTTTAATTATTTTTGATAGGTCGTGATAGGTAAATATACCTATAAGTAAAATTGGTAAATTTTCCATGAAAATGGCCTGCATCTGTTCACTTAAACATTAAAAATTTGAGTAATACATAAAATTTAAAGTGTAAAATTATTGTTCGATAAATATTTTTATTCAAATAATCATGATTTATTGAGCTATTTATTTATTGCACAAAAAATTAATTTTTGGCATTAATTTTTCTTGATTATGAACTTTAATTTATTAAAAAAGAAGAAAACCAAATAAAAATGTATAATCAAGCCTTATTAGTTCAATTTTATTAATAATTAAAAGTAAAATTAACCCTCAGAAGCACAGGTGGGGTCCAGCGGACCCCATGGTAGTTTTAAAAAACATGGCATTATCCTAAATCTATAATGGCACTTTCTGTATATGTTTGGTAATTCATTTTAGTAGTTGTATTACTCATCTATAACTATAAAAGCCCCAGACTCGGCCCCAGAACTTTTCGTGTATTGGTTGCATGCCTTTTGAAAAATTTTTTTGGGGTCCGATAGACCCCCCCGTGTAGTTACGTATTATTTTTTGCTTTAAAAAAATTGTAATTTTGTAAATATTTTTTAATTATCTGATTCGATCTGATTGATAAATCAATGTTTTATGAAAATTCAATAAAAGAATGTTCTTCAAATAATTTAAACATTGCAAATACTGCCCAAAACCTATTTGAAGGAAAATTGAACATTTAATGCATAAAGTTCAGAAAACGCAATTGGCAAAGATATATATATACTTCGGGTATGCTTTCAAGGTTATAAAGAATATGATAGAAATGTGTTTCAATATTTGTGGAATTAGTTCATCATTTATTTTTTATATATTTTTAAAATAAAAAAACTATTTTAATAAAAAAAACTATGCATATAGAAATTTACAAAAAGGTGTCATTTTAATTCAAGGGAATAATTGGGTTTTATCATGAAAAAAATTTTAAAATTCTATTTGGTTGGTTTTGTAGCTGACTTTAAAATATTTGATACGTATTTTTTTATTTTTAATTTAAACAAAGTTTAACCCGAGAAATAATAGATTTAATTTTTGAATTAGCTAAGTGACGTCAGAAATTTATACAGTGTTATATGGAGCGTTTTTAGCAATATGGCGTCGCTACCCCCCACTACCAGTTTTTAACGTTTCGAAATCGCTATATCTTCGTTAAAAATCATTTTTATTAAAAATGAAAAAATACGTATCGAATATTTTTTTGAATATTTTTAGAATATCCAAAAACCTGAATACCGTGAAAAAGCCCAATTCATGTTTTTTTTTATTTGAAATTTCTTACTTAAATTTCTTTAAAATTTACCCTTTGGCATTTCCCGTTTAGTGGTTAAAAAGTTATTTATAATTTTTTAAACCAATTTTATTGCTATTTAAAAAAATCACCCATTTTATAATGAGAAGAAATTTTCTTTTTTTAATATCTTTAAACAGGCTTAAAATTTTCAGTTTTTTATTTTATAATCACATAATTGAACTCTTCTAGGTAGTCCAAATTTTAAGAAGCTCTTTTTATTTAAAATTTTCAATATTGGTCATTTTAACTTTTTTTTTCAGCCAAGTTTTTAATGTTTAGTGGAACAGAATTCATATTTTACCGATATTTTACTTATCATCTGATCAGATCTGATCATATCTGTAAAATTTTTTCCCGGGAATATTTTTTGAAAATTTTCCACTAAAAAACATAAAAAACTAATGCTAGTGTAACTTTAACTTTATTACGGTAAAAAACTTAATTGACTACACTGAAAAAAAATAGTAGAAGAGCCGGCAGACTTTTTAGTCACCAAACAAAAACGCGAACAAAAACGCAAATGAACAATACTACTTATGTAAGGATGCCCTCTGAGTCTTATGTTAAGAGCCTCGGTGATTAAAATTTTCCAAGGCTGGTAAACTAGATTGAAATTTCACCCAGGTGAAAATTTTTTTACTGGATGAACCCCTATAGGGGTTTAAGAAGTAACACATGAAATATTTTATGAATTACTGTATACAATTTTTATACGTGATGACCTAACTAACCTAACTTTTATTTAAAAATCAAAAAAAGTGATTTAGAAAAAAAAAATATAAACTGATATTGAAGTTATGTACAAAAATACACCTTTTAAGAGTAATTTTTGGTAATTGAAGGGTGAAATATTAGTTTTATCTTAATAAAATCACAAAAATTCTTGATAAGCGACCCAAAAAACCACTAGGAGCAAAATCTGGAAACTCAAACAACAAAAATATTTAAAATATCTCGTTTTGGGGGCAGTTTTTGCTAATTTAAGGGTGAAGCCCCAATTTCCAAAACAAATGATCCCGAAAATCGAGCGAAAATCGTGTTCACGACTCAAAAAACTTATAGTAGACCAAATCTGGTGGTTGCCAGTGTAACTGTTTTTTCCAGTTTTTTTGTAAAAAAAATCTGCAGAGCATCGTATAACATTTATAACATTTAATAAAAAAATTAAATATCTTTATCATGTTATAGTATAAATACTTTGTGAAATTTATCTTTTAATACGATTATGATCTAATTATTAATTAAGAAAATTCCTTAAAAGTTGATTGAGATCTTTAAAAATACAATAAATCAAATAATTAAAATAGATAACAATACTCAATAAAAATCAATCATTCAACTTGAATATTTCAAGGGCAAACATTTTTAAAAATTGATTATAATTTTGGAATTGAAACGTAAAAGACTGTAAAAGACAACAACAATACGTATAAAATGTAAAAAGGTTAAAGCTCTATGAATTATTATTATTATTATTTTTAACAAATCATAAAAGTACACGTATTTGTAACATACATAAGTAGGTACAAATATAAACACACTTATAATAATAAATAATTTCAACTTTTTCTGAATAAATATTTAATAAGTTTTTTGCATATGCAATTTTAGTAACTAGCTTTTACTTAATTACAAATATTATATACGTGTCCCATAACTTATATTTTTCTTTTTTTACAAATAATTACAGGTGTACATTCTTATTTATAAGTATGAAAAGAACCGTCAGAAGAACGTAGTTATTCATTATTCAATACTAATTTATTAAACTTTATGGTATAAATGTACGTCGCACAGCCGTATTGTACTTGGTAAATTTTTTTTTCTTTCTATTTTTATTTTCTTTATAAAAGTTTAATGATATACTGCAAAGAATCATTTTTAGGTATTATTGAGGTATTATCTGTATAGGGTAGTCGAAGGACAGTAAAAATTTTCAAGAATTTTGCAAAGTTTTCTAAGAATTTTACATCATTACAAATTTTCAATACTCTCAGCATGCTAAATGAATTTGTGCGTTCTTCAAAGAACTTGCTTTAAATTCAAGCAAATTCGTGAAAATCAAAAAATCAAGCAAATTTTAAGCACAATTTAAGCACATCAACCTAAAAATATATACCCAGGACAGTAAATTTACTATATTAGATAGTAAATATCAAAACTAAATTTTTTACAGTATATTAAAAAAAAAAAAAAAAATTGTTTTCTAGCATACGAGCTAGTATAGTAACCAGACTATATAATTAACTTACATGCGTTTAAAAAATAATTAATTATTCAAACCTATGTCAGTTAGACATTTCATTTTTTGTGTTGTGTGGTGCATTGATTCGAAAATAACTTGCTTTACTGTTAGTTTTTTCAAGGTTATTTTAAAATTATAAACTTTTAGTAGCTACGAAGCAGCAACTTGAGTCAATTTTTGTTGTTGCTATAACAGTTTTTTTGGATACCCCTAAAAGGGCAAGTGTTTGGCCAACATTTGATAATGGTACTTCATTTAATTAAATTATTATTATATAAGTAATTAAAATACCCTGCTAACTAGCTGGCACTAAGGTTCCTCAAACAATGAGCTTAATACTTCAATATGCCACAGATATCACAGATAACAAGCATGCAATCATACATACATTTCTATTAACTTTTGCAACAAATTTTCAAAAAATTAATTATCAGATTCGAGATATCGAGTAAAAACCACATTTTCAAATACAAGTACTTTCATGAAACTAAATGAAAAATTACATAAAAAAAAAATAATATTGCAGTTTTAAAATTTTTTTTGTTTTTTTAATTTTGAGAAAAAAATTTTGAAAAAATTCGGTATCAGATCCAAAAAATTACTATAAACGAACTTTCTAAAACTAGTACTCTCATAGAAATAAATTAGGTACTATGTCCAAAAAGAAAAAAAAATTTGGTATTTTTTGTATTTTTTGGTGAAAAAAATTTTCAATAAATTAATTATCAGATTCGAGATATTGAGTAAAAACCATACTTTCAAATATAAGTACTTTCGTGGAAATAAATGAGGTATTACATCCAAATTAAAAAAAAAAAAAATTTATAACCGGTTTGTGTAACTACACAACCAACGAGCATGGAACATGTTCACTCATAACAGTAATAAATCCACAAACCGAAATTACAACAAATCCCGAAATATAAATTATCCTAAGTCCATAAACTTGAAGTTTTCTAAGTTGTTGTTGTTATCAGGGCCTGACTACCACTTCAAATTATTCTATGTCCCTAAATCGAAAATATTCTAAGTCCATTTCACCCCCCCCCCTAAAAACGTCACTTTTTTACCCCCCCTCCCCCTAAAAGCGTCAATTTCTCACCACCCCCTGCCAAGCCAAACTTTTTCAAATACCCTATCCAATGAACATTTTCCATGTTAAAAAAGTACCTTGAGATTTTTTGGTAAAAAAATTAAAAAAAAAAAATTAGGTCTTAATTCCAAATTTTTTGTAAAATATTACCGATTACATACACACACACACACACACACACAGAGACATACTTTTTTAAAAACCGGTTTTTAAGCTTCCTGAGGTCTCAAAACGTGCTGGTATGCCAAAAAATCAAAAACCAAAATTTGACCCATCACAACCAAAATATTTTATAAAATTCCATGTAAAATTAAAATTTGATAATTTTCAAAATAAAAAGGTAAAACCTGCAGAATTATGCAGGAAAGTATGTATTAGGGGCATTCATAAAATACGTAATACGAATTTGGGGCAGCGGGGGTCTCATAGCTTGTTATGGTCTTATTACGTCAGGGGCTGGATGCTAAAGCGATTGTATATGGTCCATAGCACGTGTATGCAAATTACATAATGTCCTATACATACTTGTTCAACTATCAATATAGGAAAATATAGATCCTATATGTACACCTCGATGTACACAGAATGCAATACAAGTACCATTTGCATTGGCTTATGTCGTATACGCGTTTCGTATTTTTCATATAGAAATAACAGAAGTTAAATTTATAGGACATTAATAATTTTATAAAAATTAAGTAACTACTAGGTTACAAGTTTAAATAATACCTTATACAATCCCTTTAGTATCCGGCCCCTGGGGCTGGATGCTAAAGTTGTTGTATGGTCTATAGCAGGTGTATGCAAATTAAATAAGGCCCTATACATATATTATGTTTAACTATCTGTATAGGAAAATATAGTGTTGATTGTAAAATGAAGAAATGCTTTTTAGAAATTAGATCATTGCTTTAGAAAGCGATAAAATAAAACTTAATTTTTAATCGTTTTTTTACGATATGTTTAATTAAATTATTAAATCATGGCATTTTATTATATTAAAAGCAGGAAAAAGACTATTATCTACACCCGACAAATTTTATTGGTAAATATTATCCTTTTGATTAGTAAAATAATTTGAAGTACAATTTATTAGTACACATTTTTTCTCGCAAGTGACAAAATATGATTACAGATGGTATAATATAAGAAACGAAAATTGTATAAATTATAAAATATAAATTATAAAAAAATAAAATAAACATTATTCACATTTGAAAGAGTGTAATAATAAAATTTCGTAGCAAATCTTACTCAAGAAAAATTACCCTTAATTTTAGTATTAAAATCATGGACGAAGAGTAAAATGTAATATTTTCAATTCTTCGGATAATTTTACTAAAATTACTAAAATTAATAATTCCAGTTGCAGATGTACATTTTAAGCCCTCTCTCCACATAGGTTTAAAAGAACGTAAAATCGATAAAAATAAACCTGTAGAGAATTAATTTTTGTGTGCCATTAACGAAAAACCTGCCATCTCTTATTCGTTTTTCATTTTTTTTTATGATTCTTCCGGCTACACTAGGCGACTTTTGAGTTTCTGTAAATTTAAGTCTATGTGGAGAGAGGGCTTTACTCAACATTTTTTCTCAGTGTAACTTTGACAAGACGCTCTACAAGACTAAACGTGTTTTATGTTTTTACGATATTTTTATGAGTTCCTGCAGGATGGCTCCAGACTTTCTTTAACAAACATCTGCTTGTCGTCAAAGTATAAGAAAACGGCGCTAAAACCACATACATGTTTTTATGCAAATTTTACTGGTTATTTTATGTGAAATGACTCACTTTCTTTGGAGAAGCGAGTCTTTAAAAAATATTAAATTTTTATGGAAACCATATATAGAGGCAACATATGGAAACAGATTCGATGATGAATTTATTTAGTTGCATTAAAAGGTTACACGGTGTTTGAAAAAGATTAATATTGGTTTTTGAAATTCGAGTTAAAATTCAATTGCATGCATTTTTACTAATTTACAAGGTCTATGAATTAACCCATAAGCACCTTATCGAACTTATTAGGTAATTTTACCAGGGTTCTTACCGTCAATTTCTAGATAATTAATTGCGTAATATTCACAGATGTCCAAGAATGGTCGATTTTGCTTTAATGGGTTAATTCAGCGAGGAACATTTTTTCTCGATTTCTTAATTGACATATAAAAATAAGTTTCTTATCTATTACAGTAAATTATCTGTAAAATTTGATATTAGTTTCATCATAAACTTCTATTCAATTCAATTGTTTAATTAGAATAAATTTAAAATGTATTGTTTCGTATATTGTACAAAAATTAATTTTTTTTTATCTTTTTTTAATTATCAAGAAAAGTCTCAAAGTCTTTAAATAAATAATATAAAAATTTTTGATAATATTTTTTCAAGTATTTTCTTGTGCAATTGTCTTACTTTACTTATTTAGTTCTATCAGTTATGAACACGTGTAAAAAAAATTTTTTTTACATAAAATTGCATATAATTTTGCAGATTTATTATAAATTATTTTTACAGTTAATCAAGCGTTTATATAAATTATGATAAAATTAATAATATTTATTTATTAAGCGGGCTACGGCGGGCTATTAATTTTATTAGATTTTTTTATGTTTATTAATTGTTTAGTATATCTTAAAATTAAACATTCTATAAATATATTATATATTAAGCATCATATTATTAGCTAAAATAAATTCCATTGTCTTTATTGCGGCACAGACTAAAATTGATGATAATTAAATACGATTAAATTTTATTCAAGTCTTATCTTTTATAATTATTAAAGTTTTTTTTGTCCAATTTTAAAATATTATTACACTGTAAAAAGTAACTTTCTTATATTAACAAAAAAATTAGAACATTTTCGAAGAATCAGTAAATTTTCGAAAAAATTTGTAAATATTCGGAAAAAATCGCATATTTATACTAAATTTTTGTATATTAACAAAAAATTGGAGTATTCTGATTTTTTTTGTGAATTCACAAGAAAAATTGATAATTTTCCATTTTTTTTCGAAAATTTTCAAAAAATAGTTGTAAATTTCCGAAAAATAATTGTGAATTTACAACTTTTTTCGTAAAATCACAAAAAAAAATCAAGAATTCTCGAATTTTTCGAGAATGTACTAAATTTGGTAAATTTACGATTTTTATCGAATATTTAAAAAAATTTTTGAAAATTCACTAATTTTTCGAAAAAATTCTATTTTTTTTGTAAATCTAAGAAAGCTACTTTTTACAGTGTAGTTTTATTAGTAAATAATCTATAATGAATTTTGGAAAAATAAACGATGAAAAATTGTTGGCACAAAAGGTTCCTTTAATTAATTAATAGAAAAATATTTTTATATATATTTTAGTATATTTTCAAAAAATTAAAAAATAGCGAAAAATAGCGAGTTATCTGCACTAAAAAAACAATCCGGTTGCGGTGAACGAATTACTTTTTATATGTTTAAATGTTTGCAAATATCATAAAACGTAATTAAAGAATACCTAATAGTAGTTAAAAAATTTATCCAGTTAATTAAATTATCCAGTACCACGGTACTTCGCGGTATACCTTGAGATTAAAATAAAAATTTTGTTAAAAATTGTTCTCAAAATTGTTTAAACAATTAATCTAAAAAATTAGGTATTCGAAAATTTATATGAGTTATGATAAATCAGATAATTATGATTAACTCACAAAATTTTAAATCTTGTTGGCATTTACAACTCGATAACACTTAATATTTGGCTAATTTTTTGAGTAATTTTTCGCTAATTTTGCAATAATTTGATAATAACAATTAATCTGCCAATTATTTCAGCTTCAGCAGGTCGAAAAACATTTTGTACGCTTATTTTTATCCAAGGAACTAAAAAAAAAAAAAGAGAGCTATACGAAATATATTAACGGGATAACGACTAATAGTTTTTTTTTGGGCCACTGAACTTGAAAATCGCCGTTTCGCTTGTCGAAAATAAGAACAGCTTTGAATTAGCACGAAATTAGCAAAAAGATTTTGGAGACCCCTTTTTAGGGGTATATTAGCAAGTTTTCCAAAAATAACAAAACTTGGTTACTACACATTTTTCAGTTCGTTGATCACGAATTTTGGGCAAAATTTGTGAATATTGCGAAATTACCCCTAAAATGAAGTGTATTTATTTTTAAAAAAAGTTTTTATTTTATTATATTTTTGCTAATTTAAAAGTTCTTCGTCCGATATTTTGCGCAGATTTCTGATGAATGAAACTACTATTTTCGGGACCAGTACAAAACCTGTGGTAAATAAAATCTTTTAGTTTTATAACATCAACCCCAAAATCGCATTAATAAAATTTAATTATTCATTCAGAAACTCATTTCAATTTTGATAATTACACACTATTGCCCACTTGATTGCCCCCTATATCATAGTATTTACAGAGTTAAGTTTTCGCGTTAAAAACTTTTGTGATTTCGACATACATTCGCATATTCTGAAAGTGGGTTTTTAAATTTAGTTAATCTATGAGGTTTCCCGCGTAAATATTGTAAAAGCTCGACTTGTGGCGAAATTAACGTAAAATTCCAAGTCAACGTAGCTCAGGATGCAGCTTTTTTTGATGCCGGTTTTTTTATAAATTAAAATTATCATTGCATAATAAGTGGGCGAATATGACAGCTAAATTTCTGCACAGAGATACTCAAGATCAAAACACAAAGTTTTTTCGCCTGCGGGTTCTGAAAAAAGTTTTGGGTCCATAAAGTAAACCAATTTTTGGAAAAAAAAATGAAAATTTTACATTAGGCCAGAATATACCAAGCAATATACTAAGTTTAAAATTCACATTTTTCATCAAAGTCCCGCCGTTTACCCATGCTTTTATTTTGTATTTTACATGATTTTGAACGCGGATAAACGACGCGTCTTCAATGACCTGACATACCCTTTCAGAACCAAAATACCGAAAAATGTCAAATATAAAATTAGTATGTTTGGCTTAATCTAAAAAATCTAAGAATTCTGAGGTGTCATACTTTTATTTTTTTTTTTATAAATTAGCCAACTTTGTGGACCCACTTTTTTCAGAAACTGCGACCAAAAAAATTATAATCCAAAAGTGGGCGTGTTTTGGTCTTGTCTATCTCTGTGCCAAAATTTAGCTATCATACTGACACGCTCTTATTACCATAGCAAACTCCTTAACTAATAATTTAATTACCCCCAAAATATGTACCATCTAATCTCTGGTATACCTACCATAGTGTTATCATAGTATTCTAAAATAAAATTATTTTTTCTAAATTATCATTAAAAAGTCTTCCATTTGATAAGAAACGGAAAAGCAAAAATTATATTGTAAAATATTTATTTTAACATTTTATTTTTTTCAAATTATTATTTTAGGTCATTGACTTAATACCTTCTGTTTAAATATTAAATTTTTTTCTAATTAAAAAAAAGATATTAATTTTTTAAAAATTCCAATGAATAAAAAATAAAAAAATTAAAATTTTAATGTACTCAGGAGAATAGTGAGAATAAGTGTTGATAATTAATATTTTTATGTATATTTATTAAAATTTATGTTAAATTATTTATAATGCAAATATTTAAAAAAAATATTTAAAAAAAAAAAACCTCAGAAACACTGTATTTTTTTATTTCTTTATCATTTATCACTTCCAAGTACTCAAAAAACATAAAAAAATAAATTAAAAATAAAAATTTTTTTACCTGTAGCGCAAATTCCACGTTTTCCAACCCCAATTTCAGAGTTTTCTTCTTCAACAAGTTCAACCATTGTTGTGACAGTTAATTATTAGTATTATTATATTTCATCAATTATTTTTAATATTTAGGTTATATCGTGACTAGATCGTAACCAAATAGTTTATAAACACGTCATTTCATAATTATTTTAACACTTTTTATGACTTTTTTTCTCTTTTTTTTTTAATTCTAAAAAAAATAACATACACGTATAGATTCACTAATATACGCAATTTAATTTGTCAACATAAATTAATCATAATTTCATAAATGAAAAAAATTCTAACAAAGTATCTCATTATATTACATAAATTAAAAAAAAAATATATTGCATTGACAAAAACTGCATTATGCATAAAAAAGTCCATAAACGTGAATATTTAATTTAAAACGCAGGAAATATACCATAAATAATAAATTTTAATTCCAAGAATTAAATGTAAAATGAGAAGAATCGTTTCTCTATTGTTTGTATTTCATCTTTTAACTTGTATTTTGATACATTAAAAATATTATTTTCAACAAACACATACATATTTTTTTGGGAACTTTTTCTTAAATCAGACACTTTTTGTTTATAATTTTTAATGATTTAAGTATCTCAAATTACTTTCTTTTAAATAATCAATAAATTGCATTTATTGTTTTAATATTATGAAAAAAACCATTGGAATTTATTAAAAAATTCCATAATTACGTTCTTCTGCGACTGCGGGTCTATCCTTAGCTCTTTTTAAATAAATAATAGCGTTCAATAAAAAAACAGAAATTAAATAATAAATTTTATAATTATCTCCAGTTTTACAAAGGCTAACAAAAATCAAATAAAGAAAACAAAAATACACTGTTTCTGGTTTATTCATATCTCATAATTTTTATTTTTTATCATTAAATTTCACAATAATTGCATAACTAAATAAATATTTTTAATTTATCAAAAATAACACAAATACACACACTTTTTTTAGTAAAAAATGACTTAATGTTTACTGTAGCACGTCGTCTACCAGACTAAATGAATAAGCCGGGTTTACTCACTATACTCACGAACTGCGCAAAGCACACAAACTACAAAAATGTTTTTAGTGTTCTCCGAATTGCAGACGACAAAATAAAACACAAATAAAGAAGAAGGGATGAGGAATTATTATTATATGAATTGTATAACGCCACGTGGTGGTTAAAGTCGTGCCGGCGACCGGCTTTTTTATATTGTACATTTATAATATACCTACATATCCATTTCTAGGTATAGTAATAAATTTATAAATATGTGCATAATATTATTATTATTATAGAGTTTTAATGACTATAAAGGCGTCATTAAACTTTTAAAATGCCATATATTATTTATAGAAAATTTTTATTATATGACTTTTTTTTTATTATTATAACATCAGGGGTATAATAAAATAATATATTATACGAGCGTTATAAATATTTTATAAAGGAATATAATTTTCTTAGAAAAATTAACACATTTTAAATCATAAAATTTTACATTCATTAATAAATTTATAAATACCTATTTTATTAATTTTATGGTGAAATTATTAAACAAGGTCATACCACAATTATATTATTCAAATTCATAGATACATCATTCAAATTTTATTTCATATATACCTATATAGGTATTTATTAATTTTTACAAGATGTTAGATAAAATTCCAGGGGCCGGATGCTAAAGTGATTTTTAGGGTATTGCTTATACGTGTAACCTAGTACTTAATTTTTATAAAATTATTAATATCAAATAAACTTAACCTATGTTATTTCTGTATAAAAATAAAAAACGCGTACCTATACGACATACGTCAATGCAACACTGAAAAAAAATTACTGGCCACGCGCCTAGAATTTTATAGGCGCAGAGCGTGTTCAACGAGAACGGGCTCCGGGCCTCGAACAAACTTGCGTTTCACACGTTTAGATCACGTGACATATAAAAAATACAAAGAGAAAATGTTGGGGCCCCCTCTCCAAACGCGTGAAACGCCAGTTCGTTCGAGGCCCTCGCCGGTCTCGCTAAACAGGCACTACGCCTGTACTAGCAATCTAGGCGCGTAGCCAGTAATTTTTTTTCAGTGAAATGGTACCTGCATTGAGTTCTATAAATATGATCTATATTTTTCTATACAGATAGTTGAACAAGTATGTATACCTAGGACCTTAGGGCGTGTTCATAGTGAGTACAAGTGACCGGTCGATCAATCAGCTGATGTTATCAAGGGTACTAAAATTGCATCGTTTTTTTGACCCGGGTAGACCTTCACCTTCCTGGGGCATCCAGGGGATTAATTCACGACCCAAACTCAAGATACGAGAAAATATTTTGTAAGCAGATCCCATCTAAAAATTTTTTGATAACATCAGTTGATCAATCGACCGGTCACTTGTATACTCTTTATGAACGCGCTTTTATTTAATTTGTATGCACCTGCTATAGACCATACAACGACTTAAGCATCCAGCCCCAGGTATAACTATTATATAAAAAATTTTATTTAAATTTTAAAATAAACAAAAAAACGTATTTAAACTATTTGCTATTTCATAAGTTTTTTATTCACATTTTAATCAATATTCAATTTATAAATTGATAAATATCTAGGTTCTATAGTTATAGTACTTGGTAGTATTCTCTATAAATAAAATATTTTTATATAATTACCTCGTTGTATAGGTATACCTGTTATACTTATAGACAAACAGTTATTTTGGGGTGTATAGCTATAGACATAATCTTATAAAATAGAATTTTTCGATTTGAAATTTCTGGAAATTTCAAAAAAATCAAAAACTTCTGGAATCTTTAATTTTTCTACCATTTATCAAGTTATTTGACCCTTCGAATTTGTGCAAATTTATTTACTATAGATAGAAACATTAGGGCTTAAACTTTCCTTCATTTTTGAGCTACTAAATTAATCAAGATTTTTTTATAAGGTTTCCCGATTTTAAAAATCTTTAAATATAATATTCATGCACCATTGAATAAAGGCTAAATTCAGGGTAAAAATGGACAAACATCTTCCAGCGAAAAAAAGTTGTGGAATGTGCTGGTTTTAAGCTAATGGGAAACAAAATCGGACATTACAACCCAGCGCTGGGTTGTGGGTTGGGTTGGCGCATATTTCAGCTACTGTATGATTATGTACCAAAAATGTTGCAAATAGTTGAACTATTATAAAAATATAAAATCATATATGTAAATTCAAAAAAACGCAATTTTTTAATTTTTTCGAAAAAAAATGGTTCTCGTTTGCAGGCAAAATTACATTTAAATATGTGCATATTTTGATTTGAATACATATTATGGATCTCTAATAAGTAATTCCATGATAAATTTTCCCATATTTATAAGTTTTTTTAGCTGAAAACCTCAAAAAATGGATACTAAAAAAAATGCACTTTCTAGGGGTTGCAACGCCTATGTGTGGGGGTGCAGGAACATATACATGCAAAATTTTACATCCACACACATACTGTTATGTAAAAAACCTTACATTCCCATATCTAACACTTTTGACTAACAAAAAATCCAAAAAACTCATCAAAAACGCGCTCTTTTTTTTTCGTTGTGAAGTATCGATTTTTGAAAATTTGGTAAAAATGATCTAAACTTTGACCGCTTATAACTCGGTCCCAGTGCGTCCGGCTAAAAAGTAACCAAAATTTCGTATAGGAAATTTTCTCAAGTACAACTTTTATTTCAAACTTTTTTTTTTATTCTGCTTACTTTTTGAGTTATTTGCCAAAAACCGTTTTACCTCAACTTTAGCCCCCCTCCATGGGGGGCCCAGCACTGGATTAGAATGTCCGATTTTGTTTTCCCTTTCAAATTAGCCCAAAACCATCACATTCCACAACTTTTTTTCTCTGGAGGATTTTTGTCCAAGTATCCCCTTAATTTAGCCTTCATTCAATGGTGTAAATTATCATATGCGATTACAGGAATGCACCTCGTATCTGTAAACTTTTCGTATTTGACAAAATGAATATGTATCATCCGTATCTGCGGTCCTTTAAAGCCCGACCCAACCCCGAAAAATTCAAGACTGACCCGAGACTTCGGTATGAAAAATTTTCACCTAAGCAAATGTCTCTTCCAGAACCAGAAAAATAAAAAATAAATTAATAATTTTACGTTATCGATTACTACAGTATATAAATATATATTACGTTAATTAAAATGTAGTTTATAATTTAATTAATTATTTAATATATGTATCAATTCAAAGAAGTTTATAAGCAAAATATAAATTTAAATATTAGTTAGCAATAAATGTAAGTATGAGTTTATAAAGCTAAAATTGCTTAAATTAGATAAACTTCTTACCTATTATTACTAATTACGTTTTATATCTATTTTAATAAGAATTTAATCAGGTATACATATTCAAATAATATAGTATTGTAAAAAAAATGAAACAGTTCCAGAAAATCTATTTTTTTTTTAAATATAAAAATATTACTTTTGACTTCAAATTTATTGCTACATATAATACATATAAATATTATTAACTATGTTAGATTTTAATAATAATTAGCAGTACTGATAAAAAAATTAAATAGAAAAATAGTTTTTTACCTCATTTTTACGTTTAGGTATGTATTCTACCATGAAATTTATAAGTTAATAATTACAATTAAATGTTATCAAGTATTTTTATTATAATAATTAGATGAATAGTACAGCAAAATTCCACTTATCCGACATCCAATAAACCGGATCATTTTGATAATCCGGTACTTTTTTGGATCAAGCTAATATGTATTTTTTTTTAATTTTCTTTTTATTATTATATAAAAAAAAAAAATTTTTTTTATAAATATATATTTTTCCGTTAAGTAAATAGAATAAAATAAAATTATACAAAACAGAAACCATAGGTAGCCTTCAAGGTCTCTTTGTAACTTAATTATATTTAGTAATACGTATAGTGTTAATTAATATTTTATGCTTAAATCTCTACTTTAAAAAAAAACAATTAAATTTTTTATATTTAACTTCTGAGTAGATACGAATAAGAGAAATTCCTCCCGCAGAAGATTTTTGATATTTTTAGTGTTTCCTGTAAATAGTATATTTACGGTTCGCGTCCAGAAAAGTAAAGAATGGCCCAAATCGCACATAAATTACCTTCTGAGGCGAACCCGAGCTAATTAGCGTTAATGATCGGGTTAGCCTCGGAAAGTAATTTATGTGCGATTTGGGGCACTCTTTATAGTATATATGGCCGAGGGTCCTATATAGTATATTTTTACCCATGGCCACAAAAGTAAAGAATGGCCCAAATCGCACGTAAATTACTTACATTACATTAAATGGTAAATTGCGATTTGGGGCATCCTTTTTTTGTGGCCAAGGACAAAACATAATTTTTCTTGCTCAGGGTCGAGAAAATGCGTTTTTTCGAATAGCGCAGCGGCCAGAAAACACGCACTTTCTGGACACTAACAAGAAAAAATTTTTATGCGTCCGAGACGAGAAAACACGTTTTTGCCGGACGCGCAGCGTCCGGGAAATATATGCTTTCATGCCGCAAAAAAATAGTATATTACGACCCATGGCCAGAAAAATAATGAATGGCCCAAATCGCACGTAAATTACCTTCCGAGGCGAAGCCGAATACGATTATCCTGGCCGCTGCGCGGCCGAGGAAATTGAAATTTCTCGCCACTGCCACAGAAAATTTTTCTACGGCCCTTGTCCATAAATAAAGAATGTCCCAAATCGTAGTTTACCTTTGTTAAGCTTTGGCAAACCAAATCTACCTTTTTTTTGTTAATTAAAGAGAGTCAAGTATAGCTCTTAAATTGCCTTCATTTTTGGAGAAAATAGGATGACCAAGTTTAAGAAGAATCACCAATATAGATTTTTTATTTAATGATTTTTGGCTGAAATAATTAAATGTTAATTTATTCTAATTATCATTTTAATTTACATTATTAACACTAATTAGCAGCTTAAACAAAAATTTATTGCTTTTAAACATAAAAATAAAAAAAAATACAATTTATAATGAAATGCCGATTCTAATAAAATCTAAATCTAAAAAAATATGATTATTTTACGAAAAATATTTACGCACTTTATGTAAAGTGCTCGAAAGTGCGTCAAAAAAATTTTAAATTATGTATTGCTCTAAATTTTTTTAACGTATAAGTTATTCATGTAATAAAAAATATTTTTGTAGAATATCGCAGATAATTGTTCACGTGGGTTTTTCTATAATTTCTAGGTCAAAATTATAATCATCAACGATAAAAATAATTAAATATATTCAAATGTTTTAAATAAATTTAGTTTAAGTGTAATACAGACCTGATGATTTTATTCCTGAAACTAGTCGTCTAACTATTATATTAAAAATAAAGTTGTAAAAAGAAGGATCAATAAATAAATTAAAATAAACATTGTTTTAATTTAATTAATTAAAAATATCATGATTTAACTTCTATTTATCATCAAGCAGAATTTTGAATTCATGTTAATAAGTGTAAATCAATGGTTTAAATTTTTTAACACTTTTGACCATATTTATATGTAAGATTTTCTAAATGCTTATTTTTTATACATAGAATACCTAATTAAAAAAATAACTACAAAACTACCAAATGGGTGAAAAAGAGTTCAGATGAAATTTTTTATTGCATTTTTATATTGCCCAAGCCCATTAAATGACTTAAGACTTGCAACAAAATGCTGGCAATTTCGAGGACATTTTCAATAAGTAAAAATTATGAATTGTTATTATTATAAGTGCTATAATTTTTTTTTTGCTCACATGCATTGAAAAGAAAACCATTTTTTTTTTGTCAAACGTTTATTTTTATCGCATTTGATAAAAAATTATGTTTCAAATCACGAAGTAAAATGTATAGCTTTGGGGTCTACTATGATAATAAGTGCACGTGAGTAAAACAACTGAATTTTCGCACAGAGACAGTCAAGACCAAAACATACTCACTTTCATATCTTGTAGTTTTTTTGGCCGCAGGTTCAGAAAAAAGTTATTGGTTCACAAAGATGGTCAATTTTTTGAAAAAAAAAAAAAAAAAATGAAAGTATATATGACACCCCTAAATAACCTATATATTTAGACTGCATTATTAAATACTTACAATTATTTTGGTTTTGGAAACCGAATGCCGGGCCATTGAATTCCTGACGTTTACCCGTGCTATATTTGATACTATAAAATCATTAATACTGCAAAATAAAAGCGCGGGTAAATGGCGTGAATTCAATGACCCGACATACCCTACCAGAAACAAAATACCGAAAATGTCAACTTAATCTAAAAATCTTGGCTTTTTCAGAGTGTCATACTTTCAGTTTTGTTTTTCCGAAAATTGGCCAACTTTGTGGACCAACTTTTTCCAGAACCCGTAGCTAAAAAATTAGAATATGAATAAGAGTATGATTTGATTTTGACTGCCTTTGTGCAAAAATTCTGATTTGCATGTCATACTGACATGCACTTATTATCACAGCAGGTCCCGAATAATAGGGCTTAACCTATATGCATTAAAAATCATTATCACTTGCTGCAAACGGATTTTTCCGCTTGCGGCAAGTGGACAATTTTTTCATTTACATGCTCTGCGTGCTTAAGATATTTTGTCCCTTCGGTTATTGAAATACATATCCTCAAACTACCACTATTTTCAGTTTTCATGAAAAATCGTGCATGAATAAATGGAAAACTTCAAACTTTTTAGGCCACCTGCACTCGCTCGTGCATAAAATTTCATAAGAAATAAAATATAAAATTCAAAATTTTTTTATTTGTATAAGAAATAGGTATAGTTTTTAAAATTAATAGACTTTGATGACAATTTTTTAGCGATAATTTTTTTATTTAAAATTTTTATAGCAAATAAAAAATCATTTATTTTTTAGTTTGAAGCTATAAAATAATATAAATATTAACAGGACGTATTATTTCACTGAACAATACTAAATAAAAATACATAATAGAGAACTTTGATCTTTATACATAAATTTATTTTTAAGGGTTTAAAATTAGAACAAAATCCACGATAAATTTTTAATCTCCAAAAATAGCTTTTCATTTTATCAAGATTTAAAATTTCAAAAGTAATCTTGTATATATAAATTTTATAATTTTTTCTTTTACACACTAAAAAATATTAAATTAGTTACAGTTACTTACTTACATACTAAATAAATATTTGTCTTTGAAATTAATTTATTTTTAGAGTTATATAATTTTGAGAGTCAATATTATTTTAACTTTTCTAAAATAATAAAAAAAAAGTTGAATAATACAGTAAAGTCAGCATACCTACCAATAAATTTGTCACCTTTAAAATCCTAAATAAATAAAAAATTCATTTTTATTAGTATCTGTATTACGAAAATTCAATAGATAAATTTAATAAAAACAGAAAAATAAATATTATTTTTATTACTTTTTTTTTTATTTATCCGAAATAGGTATAAAAGGTCAAAAAGTAAGAAAAATTCTTTTGTTATAATAATTTTAAAATTTTGTAAAACTCTACTATTAAAAATAACACCATAAATTTTATCTTAAAAATCAAAAAATAAATACCCGTGAAGAAGTTATATTTTTATTTTTATTTTTAATACTATAAAACAATTCCAATGAAAATAACAGTTTTATTTTTTGCTTTTCTTTGTAAAATAAAAAAATTTATACTTTTTCTAAAATAATTTCAAATAGTACAAGGTCGAAGATAGAGTCTAAAGACATTTTCTGATAATTTATTTTTAACATTCTATTTTTTGTCAATTAAATATAAAATTTTCTTTTTTATTTTAAAAGTACATTTTACAATAAAAAAAAATATTTAATTGGTTTGTAGCAAACATGGAAATATTGGATTTGACTTTGCATGCAGTTAAATTTGTTTTGGATGAGTAATTTTTAGTGTATTTTATTGTAATGCAGAACCCACTTGTCAATTCAGGGAAGAAAAATGTAATATATTAGAAATATTATTTTTTTGGGTTACTGAGTCCAAATTTTGGAAAACTGCCCATGGGAAATGTGTGTATCACCCTTAAATAAAGGTGGTTAGTTTGCTATATTCTCACTATAAACCTCAATTTTGCCTTTACAATATATTTTTTGGCTCGCTGAATCCAAATTTCAGGTTATTTTTTTATTGAAAATGCGCGATTCACCCTTAAATTAGGAAACGCCGCTCTTGAAAGGGGGTTAGTTTAAGGATAAATCGTACATTTTCGATAAAAAACAACTTGAAATTTGGATTCAGCGACTCAAAAAACCTATACTAGACCAAGTCTAGTGGTGGATAGAAATTATACACGCAAACCTGTAAACTGACTGGAGTCAAAATACTAATTTATAAGAAACATTAATTTTTTTTAGTATCATCATTTTTTGGACTATGCTATAGTTAAAAATCGCTTTAAACTCTTTTTTTTCCTTATGCAGCAAAAAGTTTTAATTAAATCTTAGTGTTGTAAAAATAAAAACATTATTTTAAACTTCTTGAACAAGTGAATAATTATAAAATAAACTTTTAGACCCAGTTGCATTCGAAATTCATGTAAATTAAATTTTCTATTACTTTATTAAATTTATTGTCATAACCGGATTTCGTACACTGCAAAAAAAAAATTGACTTCAAACTTCACAGAGTGAGTTTTTTTTTCAGTGACTTTTCATCGGGTTTTTTAACTATTTTTTTATAGTTAAAAAAAAAATTGAATTAAAATTTTATTAAAAAATAAATTATGCATATTTTCAGAAAAACAGCTGCAAATTCAGTAGTTTTAAGAAATATTTATCAAAAAAAGTAAATTTTGGTGAAATGTAGGTCATTTTTTTCATTCTTATTGGCAATGAAAAAAAAGTGAATATGCGGGTTTTTAAAATAATTATTGACACTAAAATAAATTTGCCATGACCTAGCCTTTACACACAAAAATAAAAATAAATATAAAAATTAATAATTATGTAGCAAAATTATACTTAAATAAAGCAAAGAAAAAGTTTTGAAAGTTATTTATTTATAAAAATGTTTATCAATTATTTTCAAGCTTGGGCTTATAATTATAATTTTTATTTATTTATATAAAGTTGTCTGTAAACTTTATAGCATAATACAAATATAGGTTTATGGAAGGCTACTTTTATAGTTTTAAAAGATCGATTATTTTATTTTTTTGTCACCTTATAAGTTGTGTAAAAATTTTAAAAGTAAAACAGTAAATAAAATATTCAATGCTTTTCAGGGTCGTACATTATTGCACAAGATGGCCAAGAGGTGGTTCGAATTTTTTTTCAAAAGGGCATTGGTATTTTAAAAAATTTAAGTAAAATTTGACATTTATCTTATTTCGAAGATTGGGTGGATCAAAAATAGAATAATCTAAGCATATTTTTGACCATTTAGGTTAAGATGAAAAAATGCACAAAAGATTTTGAATTTAAAGATCATCAAAGATATTTTGAAATTACTTAAACAATATTTGGCAGGTTTCTAAGGCAACGACGATTTTCAAAAAAATTCGGCTTCAGGTCTTATATGGACACAAATATACAAAACTGCATAACCGAAAATAGCCAAAAATAACCATATATGATAGGAAAATTTATGGTCACAAATTGATGAAATTAAAAAAATAATTTTTTATTTGCTATTGAATTATAAAATAAAGAATAAATAAAATTTTAAAATAAGAAACAAAACATAATATTTAAAACCCCTGCAGTTATTAAAAATCGTTGCCATAGAATATTATCATAATGCACGCAATAAATTGTATCGAACAAACAGGAAAAACAAAAACTTCAACGATATCTAGCATTCGTTTTTGGTTATTAAAGTTAAATAATTAGGATAAAAAAGTCTTTTACTTATAAAAAAAAAAACCTTAATTAATTTAAGTATTTAATTAATTTTATTTCTTAAAAAATTTTTTGCATAATTTAAATTTGAAAATATATCCAATGATATGTTTTGATTAATAAACTATTTATTATACAACCTAAAAATCAAATCAAAAAGATATTAAAATGTCACGTGTAACAATATCAAGAAATGCAAAATTAATAAATGATAATAAAAATAATTCGTGTAAAAACGATAATAATATTGAAAAAAATAAATCAATAACATTAAAAAGATTAAGTTACGATGGAAAGGAAGTAAGTAATTTAAATTTTTAAATTTTAAATAATATTTTTGCAAAAATATTTTTAATAATATTATTTTTTTAAAAAAGGTTGTAAGATTATTAGAATCAGAAGCACATCGTAAGCCACGTATTAAACAAACAGCAGTAGTAAAACCAAAAATATTGAGTACTAGTGAGTTTAAAAATTTAATTCAGCGTAATCGCGATGAGTCAAATGATGAGAAAGAACAAATATTTAATCAAATTGAAGCTGAAAAAGAACGATTGATTAAGTAAATAGAATTTTTAATTTCTAGTTATTAAATAATATTTTTTATAATTTATTTTGTTTACTAAGACACTAATTAATTAGGTGGTATAGTTTTCAAATCTTGGTTCCGAATTTTTACTTATAGACCCATTAAAAATTACCCAAATACCATTTATTGGTAATTTCGATTTTGTTTTGACTTGTATTTCATGAGGATCCTACCCAATTGTACTCAAAATGACTGATAACCATCGAGTCAATTACCATACTGTTCAGAATCTTTTTGATGTCGCTTTATCACGAATTTGCAAATTTCACGTAAACAACAAAATATGAGCAAAAAAAAGTTATAAATTCACATTTTTTCGCAATTTGTGAAACATAATATAGTAAATTTGCTGTAAATAAATTTTGATTCACAAAAATAAAAGCGTAAATAATTCGAATATACTCATAATCAGTATAGGTAAGGAGATAACTATGGTAAACTGTGCGTGTAATTAATACAGCTAAATTTTCGGTCAGACATTGCCAAGGCCAAAACATTGTCATCTTCGTATGCTAGTTTTTTTGGCCGTGTGGTCTGGAAAAAGTTATGGGAACACAAATTTGGACATTTTTTCGCAAAAATAAACTGAAATTAAGACACCACAGAATAGTCTAGATTTATAGGTTAGGCCAAAACATTCTTAGTTTCTTTTAAAAATTTTTCGGTATCTAGGGTCTGGAGGACAATGTTGGGCCATCAAAGTCCTGCCGTTTACCCGCGCTTATAAAATTTTTTTAATACAAAAATAAAAAGGGATCAAATTATATATGGTCAGAATCCTTTAATTTTTAGGTAGACTTTGTGGACCCATAACTTTTTCTAGACTCCGTGGTCAAAAAAACTAGGATACGAAGGTGACAATGTTTTGGCCTTGGCTATCTCTGACTAAAAATTTAGCTGTATTAATTACACGAACAGTTTACCATAGTTTTCTCCTTATTAGTATGGCAGGCAGCCCATTTGTGTGACTTTCAGGATAGGACTTTCAGGATTCAGCCACCAAGATAATGAATTTCTAGACCTTTGACCAAGAATTCATTGTACAAACGGAAAACCTGCTGGTATCATCACTGACTTTCATGAAACCAGGCTAAACCTTTATGTTTTATTCTACGAAGCTTTCTGATAATACAGGGTGAGTCATTTTAAACGATGCACTCAAATAACTCAAAAACAAAGCAAAATAATAAAAAATGTTTCGTACAAAAAATGTTAGGTTTAGAAGGGTAGAATCTGACGAGGGAATTTATATTTCGGTCTTAGCACCCCATCGGGTCCAGAAAGACCCAACTTAGGAACTTTAAATTGGTCTACTTTTTTATATCAAATTCTGATTCTGCAGCAAATTTTAAGCCCAGATACGATTAGACTTTAGACGATACTAAAAAAAAAAATAAAAGGTCCATTTTTTAGACCCAAAAAAGCTTTTATGGCTCTAAAAATGAAAATAAAGATATTTTTGATAGGTACTACTATTTTTATTCTAAGTTTATTTTGGTGGAAGACTATTAGTAATAATATGAGAAATTTTGGGTCCTACAGACCTTAATATGCCCAATTTGGCTTTTTTTAAAGCTTCAAATGAATAAAAAAGATGTTTGTAGTTACTGCCATTTTTATTCTGAGTTTCTTGGGATGGAAGTCTGCTAGTGATCATTTGAGATTTTGGGTCCTATACAAACCTTAATGGGCCCAATAAAGTTTGTAGAACCCAAAATCTCAAATAATCACCAAAAATCTTCCTCCACAATAAAAATACAATAAAAATGGTAGTAACTACCAAAAACAACATTCAGCTTTAGAAAAACCCAAATTAGTTTTATTAAGGTCTGCAAGGCCCAAAATCTCAGATATCGACTTATAGTCTTCCATCATAACAAACTTAGAATAAAAATGGTAGTACCTTCCAAAAATATATTTATTTTCGTTTTTAGAGCCATAAAAGCTTTTTGGGTCTAAAAAATGGGCCTTTTATTTTTTTCTTAGCTAAAATCGTATTTGGACCTAAAATTTGCTGCAAAATCAGAATTTGAAATAAAAAAGTAAACTTTCCATTTAAAATTCCTAAATTGGGCCTTGCTGGACCCGATGGGGCCCTAAGACCCAAATATAATTCCGTTCGCCAGATGGCTCCATCCAAACCTAACAACTTTTATATGAAACTTTGTTCATTATTTTACCTTTTTCTAGATATTTGAGTGGATCGTTTAAAATGAATCACCCTGTATTCTCAAAGTTTAGTCCTGAGGGGGGTCAACCCCTGAAAAATTTAAGTAATCCAGGTGACAAAATTGCAATATTACGGAGAAGCTGTCCTGAGTCCTGTAATACGGCCGTACTCGAAATCACCTGGTTAACTCTTTTGAAACCAAGCTAAAATTTTACACATTACTCCACAAAGTCTTTTGATGAAGTACCCAAAGTTTAGCCTATGCCCCATTATCCCGAGGTTCCCTCATACAGCCCCGCCAAAATTTAAGTCACCCAGGTGATCCAAATGAAACCAGACCTAATTTTACACAAGTTTTCTATTCACAAAAAAAAAGTATGTTTCCAAAACGGCTTATGCCAACCAACCTGTCCAAAAGGGTGAATCAAGCTTTCCGATACTAGCATGTTTTCATTTTGTCATTTTGAAGACTGTAAGGTATAATTTTGAAGAAATATGTCAAAAAATCCAATATTGAGTCAAAAATACCAATATAACATGTGACCATTATTTGTTGCAACACAAATTTTTGTATTTTTTTTAATTTTGAAATTGAAGATGGTTTTTCGATTCTCTTATGGATAATTAAAATAATAAGGTAATATGCGAAAAAAAATCGAATTTCAAATTATTGGAATATAAAGAAATTGCACCAAATAATAGTCATACGGTACAATTTTGGTGTTTTGTTTAGTCAGAAGCTAAACATTCTGAATCAGTGTGTAAAAACACCCAACCTTTATACTCCAGTAAAATCACGGTTTTGGTGGTATTGTTTGTGGCCGCTACCAGATTTGGTCTACTACAGGTTTTTTGGGTCGCTGAACACGAAAATCGGGGTTTTTTCTATGCGAAATTGGGGCTTGACCCTTAAATCGGGCAAAACTGCCCCTAAAAAGGGATTTTTGTTATATTCATTGTAAGCCTTTGAAATTTGGTATACGGGGGTTTTTTGGGTCGCTGATAACAAATATTGCAGTTATAACTATGAAAAATTACCCCTTGACCCTTAAATCGGGCAAAACAGCCCTTAAAAGGGCATTTTTGCTGTATTCATTGTAAGCCTTTGAAATTTGGTATACGGGGGTTTTTTGGGTCGCTGATAACAAATATTGCTGTTATAACTATGAAAAATTACCCATTCACCCTTAAATCGGGCAAAACTGCCTCTAAAAAGGGCATTTTTGCTATATTCATTGTAAGCCTTTGAAATTTGGTATACGGGGGTTTTTCGGGTCGCTGATAACGAATATTGCAGTTATAACTATGAAAAATTACCCCTTCACCCTTAAATTGGGCAAAACTGCCCTTAAATAGGGCATTTTTGCTGTATTCACTTTAAGCCTATGAAATTTGGTATACGGGGATTTTTTGGGTCGCTGATAATGAATATTGCAGTTAAAATTATGAAAAATTACCCCTTCACCCTTAAATTGGGCAAAACTGCCCCGAAAAGGGGTGTTTTCGCTACTTTCAATCTAGCCATTCAAAATTTGGTGTAATAGGGTTTTTTGGGGCACTGATCACAAAAATCGATGTCTTTTCAATTAAAACGTAACTCTTCAACCTAATATTAGCCGAAACTACTCCTAAAAGGGGCACTTTCGCTATATTCGTTCTAGCCTTCTAAGACTCAGTCTAGTAGGGTTTTTAGGTCGATTTTCACAATAAACAGCCCTTGAAGGGTTATTTTGAGGCAAAATAAAAGTTTTGTTTAATGCAAAAAAATTTTTTTTTAATTTTTCAAAAATTTTTCAAATGATAAAACATTTGCTTACCTTTATTTTATAAATAAGATAACTTGTAAAATGTATGATTCATTTATTTATACCTTTCAAACCTTTTAGGAGTAGTTTTAGTAAATTTGAGGCTGAAGACCTAATTTTTAATTGAAAAAAACGCGATTTTCGTGATCAGCGACCTAAAAAACCCTTTAAGACCAAATCTTGGAGGGTTAGAGCGAAAGTAGAAAAAACACCCCTTTTAGGGGTACTTTTGGCCAATTTAAGGGTGAAGGGGTTATTTTTCATAGTTATAACTTTAACATTCGTGATCAGCAACCCCAAAAACCTTTATTAGACCAAATCTTGGAGGGCTAGAGTGAAAGTTGCAAAATTACCCCTTTCAGGGGTAGTTTTGGCTAATTTAAGGGTGAAGAATTAAGTTTTAATTGAAAAGACAACGATTTTTGTGATCAGCGACCCAAAAAACCCTAATAGGTCGAATCTTGGAGGGATAGAGTGAAAGTAGTGAAAACACCCCTTTTAGGGGTAGTTTTGTCCAATTTAAGGGTAAAGGGGTAATTTTTCATAGCTGTAACTGCAATATTCGTTATCAGCGACCCGAAAAACCCCCGTATACCAAATTTCAATGGCTTACAATGAATACAGCAAAAATGCCCTTTTTAAGGGCAGTTTTGCCCGATTTAAGGGTCAAGCCCCAATTGCGCATAGAAAAGACCCCGATTTTCGTGTTCAGCGACCCAAAAACCTATAGTAGACCAAATCTGGTGGCGGCCACAAACAATACCACCCCCCCCCCCCCCCGTGATTTGACTGGAGTATTAGTGTTTTAATAAGATATATGCACAAAATCGGTGAAAAACTCGGAAAAATTTTATATAAATTATATTTTGCAGCTTTACACACCTTATTTTATTCAACTTATAAAAATAAGTATCGAAACTTAAAAATTTAAGTCTTGAAAAAACAATATATTATTATACAGCCCATGATTAGAAAAATTTAGAATGGCCCAAATCGAATGTAAATTATTCGGATTCACCTATGATGGTAAACGGCAGTAAAGGGCATTATTTTTTCATTTCCAGGAATAATATTCGATTATTTTTAGTCATTGGTGAGCTTTTTGGCCGCTGAAAAGAAAAACTCATTTCATAAAATTTTATTTAAAAAATCCCGACAAAGAATATGACCCATTTTTGGCCTTGGTCAGAATGAACAAGTCTTAGACCTCGCATGCGGTTTTCGAATGGTTTATATGGGTTCATTTATGGAAATATTGAGGGCTGGCCTTGTATTTTCGTAATAATTTTCTATGGCGATTTTATACTCCTTTAAATAATTTGCAACTTCTATATATCCCATTCACCCTATAGTTTTGTATCCTGTAATTTGATAACAAAAGCAACAAAATTACGTCAAAGACTTATTGAGTCAAGGCTAGAATTTTCATAAACTTTCGATAAATCATTTCGTTTGCGAGAAAAATTTAATCAAAAAATTGTCATAAAAAGATATCTATAGTTAGCAAAAATTTCTATACAAATTGTAAAACAAAAATATGAATCATCCTAATATATTAATAAATAATTTGTAGAGAAAGTATGATAAGAAAAGATAAAATAAGAAGGATTGATTTACATAAAATAAAAGACAAAAAAAGTCGTTTAAATGAAATTGACGAAGAAGCGCGTCAACGTACATTACATTTACTAGAAAGAGCAAATAATATGAAATTAGAACAAGAAGAAGAAATTAAAAAATGCAATAAAATTATTTTTGAAACTAAATGTAGGGCAATAAGAGATGCTCAGGTACATAAATTAAATAGGTAGAATGTAATAAAAATTTTTTAATGAATTTTTTTCATTTGAAATTTTTTTAGCTGGAAGAAAAAAAAATATTACAACGTAATTTGGAAGAAGAAGAAGAAAGATTGAATGAATTAATGGAAAAAGAACGTTTACGTAAAATAAATGAAGAAGAAAAAAAATTAGAAGAAAAATATTTAAAACAACAAGAATTTAATAAAGCATTAAAAGATCAAATAACGATACAAGAAGAAGAACGTTTTTTAGAAATTGAAAGAAAAAGAGAAGAAAGTCGTTTAATTAATTTGAATAATATATTACAAGAAGAAAAAGAACTTGCGAAATTAAAAGAACGTGAAAATGAAAGTGAAAAATTACGTAAAGAATTGTTTGAATGCAATGAAAGATTAAAGCATTTTAAAGCTATGGAAGAAGAAGAAAATCGTATTATGGATATGAGGTAAATTAGTCGCCAGTAAATTAATCAAGTTTGAATAAGCCTAAAATTTTTGGCAATTTTTTTAAAAATACAAATTAAATCGTGGAGGGGGAGTGTATTTTCACTGGCCAACATGAGATTTGCTCTATAGTCCTGTCACCAGCAATGCTATTTAATGCCCTAAAATGCCATAAAAGCTTCATGGAAAAAATGGGTGGTATTTATATTTTTAGACCCGCTAAACACGTATCCGGGGTCTATTTCGAAAAATTCGTGGTCAATTTTGCAAATTAGATCCCGGATTCATGTTTAGCGGGTCAAAAAACATAAATACCACCCATTTTTTTCCATGGAGCTTTTATGGTATTTTAGGATTTTAGAGCATTAAATAGCATTGCTGGCGACAGGACTACTACTATATGTTTTTTGGGACGCTAATCATGAAAATCGGGGTCTTTTATTTTCGGAACACCCTTAAATTTGCAAAAACTACCTCCAAAAAGGTTTTTTTTTATATATTAGCAAACTGAGTTTCTAGATTTAACCAAGAATTGGCCTAAGAGAATTTTTTGGGTCACTGCTCAAGAATTTGAGGTTATTTTTTATGAATAATTAATATTTCACCCTTAAATTAGCAAAAACAACCCCTAATAAGGGTGCATTTGCAATTTTTACACTTTGAGCGACCAAATTAGGTCATTAAGGGTTTTTTGGGTCGCTAATCAAGAATTCGGAGAAATTTTTTGTAAACAATTAATATTTTACCCTTGAATTAGCAAAAACAACCGAACCCCTAAAGGGGTGTTTGCTATAAATTCACCCCTTTTAGGGATTGTTTTTGCTAATTGAAGGGTGAAATATTAATTATTCACAAAAGATTCCCCCGAATTCTTGATTAGCGACTCAAAAAACCCGTATGGACCTAATCTAATCTCACAAAGTGCGAAAATAGCCAAAACCCCCTTTTAGGAGTAATTTTTGCTAATTCAAGGGTCAAATATTAATTATTCATAAAAAATTACCTCAAATTCTTAATCAACGACCCAATAATCCCTCTTAAAAAAATTCTTGGCTAAATCTAGAAACTCACTTTGCTAATATATAAAAAAAACTCCTTTTTGGGGGTAGTTTTTGCAAATTTAAGTGTGTTCCGAAAATATCTCCCGGAAAAGACCCCGATTTTCGTGATCAGCGACCAAAAAACATATAGTAGAGTAAATCTCACGTTGGCCAGTGAAAATGTACCCTAAATCACGATTTCACTGGAGTATAACAGCGTTACTTTTTTTTGAACGACCCTAATCGCTTATAAAAATTTATTTAATTATAAATTAATTTAGTTTATAAAAATAATTTTCTAACACAGTAAATAGTTAATTTAACGTTTTTTAGGATACAAATGTTTAACAAATTGAAGGAAGAAAGAGAACAAAAATTTATAAAAGAAAAAAAAATAGAATTTTTAAAACGCGAACGAGAAAAGCAACGTCTTGCAGCCCAAAGTGATCAAAATCGTGAGCTAGAGGTGAGTTTGAAAAATTTACCAAAATTTTACTTTTTGCATAATGAATAAAATTTTTTTTGCATAAATAGGCTCAAATAGAAGAAATAAATATGACAAAAATTCAAGAAGAAGTTGAAAGAGAATGGCGTCGTAAAGAAAAAGAAGATGCTTTAAAAAAATTAGAAACAATAAATAAATTACGTAAAGAAAGAGAAGAACAAATAAATAACAAAATGTTATTAAAAGCAATTGAAATAGAACGTGAAAAAATAGATTTTGAAAAAAATTTAAATATTTACAAAAAAGAATTATCAAAAGACGAAGAAGAAAAAAAAAAGAAAATAGAAAAAAAATTAAATTATAAAAAAGATATATTAAAACAAGTTAACGAAAGGGAAAAAGAAAAAATAAATTTAAGACTTAAAACATTTGAAGAAGGTAAAGAAATATTAGCTGAAAATGAATTAAGAAAAAAACGTTTAAAAGAAGCTATGGAACGTAAGTGCAAAGAAATGATCGACAATAAAGTACCAGAAAATTATGTCAAGGAAGTCAAAAATCTTATGGAAACTATTAAATAATTATACAACTACACATTTTTTTTTTTTTTTGCTAAATATTTAATTTTTTATAGATTTATTTTAGAGCAATTTATATGCATACAAGAATATAATATATTATATAAAAACTTAAAATTTATATTTTTAATTTTTTGAATAAAAAATAACATTGCGAACTTATATTTATAGCAAATTCAAAGTTTTTTATTAACAGTTTACATTATATTTACATTTTTTTTAATTATTTACAACAGTAGCCTCTTGTAAAGTTATGGAATTAGTAAACATTGAATAACTTACATAACTTGATCTCGGGATCCTGAGGTCGATAAGTTATTATTGATAATTAGTAGGTATAATATGATAATGAGCAATTAATATACAAACTAAAAGTTTGAAAATGATAGTGAAAATAAAAATTAAATGACTTTTAAAGCATAAACTATTAATATTTTACAAAATTCTACGAAAATGAATTTTTGTTAACTGACACCTACTGGAATCTTTTCAGGTTTACCTGAGGAAAAAAGTCCTTTAAAAAAAATTCCTGCAATTAAAACAGGGGTGAAAACACCCTCAACCCCCCATTATCCCAAAAATTTTAAAATAATCTTTTTTATAATTTTAAAGGGATTTTAACTTCAAAAATTAACTTAGACAACTTCATTTTTACCTTTTCAACCCTTAAAACGTAATTTTCCTTAAAAAGCAATTTTTTTCATTTTTATGGGACTAGTTGATATTTTGGGTCGCTGAATCCGAATTCTTTCCTTATATTTTTTACCAAAAAATAAGGGATACCCCTGTAACTTAATTTTTTACGTTGAATTCGGATTCAATAGCTTACAATACTTACAGGATCTCTTAAAAATTAAAAAAAAATCGTTGTTTTAAGATAACTTAAATTTTAAGGGTAAAAGGATAAAAGTGTGGGATTACACCCCTCTAACTTGTCACACATATAACTTTATTTTTTACGTTTAATTCAGATTCAGTAGCCCAAAATACCCTTAAAAATAAAAAAAATCGTTTTTTCAATGAAAATTTAATTTTAAGGGTTGAAAGGATAAAAATAAGGGTGTTACACCCCTATATCATAGTATTTGTATAAAATCGCATTCAGCGACCTAAAATATCTACTAGACCCCTTCAAAATTATCAACAAAGGTTATTTTAAACTTTTTGGGGTAATGGCGAGGTCCCCCCAGGGGGGTTTTTTCAGCCCCCTTTAATTATAGGAATTTTTTGTGAAATTTTATCCTTAGATCTTCCTGGAAAGATGCTACTAGTTTTCAGCTGAACAAATTCATTTTCCTAAAAAGCTCAACGTTAAACTTTTTTTTAACACAAAAAACTTGACTATACAATACCATAAAAATTTACAAACAAGATTTTTTGTGCAAAATCGTAACTTTAGCGTTGGTTATACCTATAGAAATTAGCATTTTATTTTGTAAAATTAAATGATATTCAAACTTTAAATGAAAAAACCGTGTATAAAAATACTCCAGTACCTGAACGGCTTAAAAATGTCAATTCTTTGTTTCTCTGTAAATTATACAAAGATAATCTTTTTTTTTTAATTCAGAAGTGAGGCTTTAACTTAAATATTTATCCAATTGTTTTATTCAAAAGTAATATAAAAAAAATCAAAATCTGTGCGATCGTTAAATTATTAATGACCTTATACCTATATACTTATATGTATATTATCTACAAGTTGCTAAGTAAATTATAAATATAGAAATTAGCATAAAATATTCAATATTTTTTGCATTCTTTTATATTTTATGATGCGGTTATAACATTATAACTTATTTCATTAATATAGCATTTCATTAAAAAAATAACAACTTATATTTACAATATTCTTTAGTTTTTCAAATAGTTTTTCTCGTAAAAATGTATAAATAAATGATTAATAAAAATAGTACTCTTATTATTATAAGGATCAATTTGCCAACTTGTCACAATGCTGGATTTAAAACCTAAAAATTAAAAAAAGAAATTTTAATTCGGCTCTATTTCGTTCCCCCCCCCCACTAAAATGGGTTTTTTTCATTGGGAAATCATTCCAAACGACTAAATTAGTTAAAAAAATTATTTTTTAGATAGGAAAAACACATTCAAATAAAAAAAAATTATTTTCTTTTAATTTTTATTTTTATTTTTTGACCTTTTTTTTTTTTTTTTTAATAATAATATAATTAATTTACTTAAAGGATGAAATGATTTAATATCAATATTTAATAGCAATATTATTTAAATATTTAAAATAACGCGTATATTTTAAATTGTGATATAAATTTTTGAAACGATAATTGCATGCTTCCAAAATATAACCTACCCCCAAATGCTGTACTCGCACCTACCCCTAGAATAAGCTAAACTACGGTGGTCGAGGGGGCGAAGCCCCGACTCAAAAAATCACTAATCATAAGAGCTGACGTAAAAAAAATGATTAAAAATATCAACAAAATCTTGCAAATTCAAAAATTTTTTTACAAAAATAATTTTTTTACATTTTTTATTTAAAAAAAAAAAATTTTTTTTGCATTTTTCCTACCCAAAACTTATTGCTAACATCGTTTTAAGTGTTTTTTAGCAATTTCCAGCAAAAATTTTAGCGATTCGGTGGGGGGGGGGGGGACGAAAAAGATCCTTTAATTCTAAAAATTCCTTGAATACATATAATAACTTGATGGGATTTTAGATTGATGAGTATCTAGGAAATTTCCCTATAAAGGTTTTGGATTCCAACATTGACAATATTAACAAGTTAATGGTGTATCCTTCATGGCAATTTCCCGATACTCATGATTAAAACACCGTTTAGTTTAATTCCATAAGACCATTATTAATAGAAATAACATCTTGTACGTTGGATAAAATCCCCATATACTAAAATCTCACCAAAAGCTCTATTTAATTAAATGAGTAATTAGAATTATATGCGTTTAATACGACCATTTTATTAATTTTATGCATATAAAATTTTATCCCTTATTTTTAAAAATTTGGGATGTCTGCCCGAAAATCAATAATAAGGCCAATCAATATGAATCGATATTACTAGATGTTAAGATTCTAAAGCCAAATTATTCTGATTCTTTAAATCGTTATTATTCTGAGTTACTAAACAAAGAATATTTTAAGCCCCTAAACCTCTAAGTCACATTTGACTCCCCCCCTAAATTGTACACATTTGATCCCCTCCCCCTTCATTTTAGGATTTCCTCTCTATAAACATGTTCCATGTTAAAATATTATTTACTGTAAATAATATTTCTTGAAGAAAAATAAGGACTTTAAAATGTTAACGAATTTTTGAGACATTTTAAAAAACGTATTATTTCATCAATAAATACTTTTTTTCAGAAAGCGACCTTAAAAAATTATTAGTTTTTAATCAATATATTTTCCATGCTTAAAAAAACTGTAAGCCTAATCTGAAACTTCTTCTTCAGGAATCATTTTTTTGTTAATTGTCCTACGAAAACATGGATTAAAATCAGTGTATCGATCCCAACCAAACGCTTATTTTTAATCTACAACATTCTCTCAAATATAGTTTATTAAACATTATTTTTGATATTCAAGTCATAATAAAATGTACTATAATATATTAATTACAAACAAATTAAAAATTATATAAAAAACAATGCGTAATAAGTTACAAGTATCAATTTTTAATGATTATAAAATCGGGTGGCGGGGGAGTTTAGAGGTTCTTTGCTTGTCAGATTTCCTTCTCAGAGTAAAAAATCGCCAAACTAACTTTAAAAATATAAATGGAAAAAAACTAAAAAAATAACTAACAAAAAACTTACTTAGAAATTGTTTACATTCATTTCCATAACATGACAACATTGGCATCATTTTCAACTAATTCTTCTATATAAGATTTTGAATGATAAGTTGCACAACAAATTTCATCAAGACTAAGGGTTCCAGTAAAATATTTACATATTGGTGATCCTTCATCACTAGAACTATTTGATAATAATATTGGATACTAAAAAAATATTTTAATTCATATATTAGTTATAAAATATATTTATTTATACACAAATTAATAAATAGTTACTTTGTATACTCTTCGAATTAAACCTTCTATTAATCCAAATTGTACAAGTTTTCTCTCATTTATTCTTAAATTATGTGGATTAAGTCTGAGGCATAAATCTTTCATACTGCTGCCATGATTCATACTAGCATACATTCTGTAAATATCTCTCAAGTATGCTTTTTGTCTGGCTAATATTTTTATTAAAAAATATATTAAAATTTATGTTTTTAAATTCATAATAATTTAAATAAAAATTAATATTACGAGATTTAGAAACGTATTCTATGCATTTTTTTTGTAAAATTTGATCATCGGCTAATTCTTTTAATTTTGGCGTTGTTGCATATACGTTACAATATTGAAATATTGGAATAAGTTTTACTATTCCATAATATCTAATAAAAAAATCGATTAAAAAATATTAAAATTATACCAACAAGAATAATTCAAAAATTGTATCTTACACAAGATTTTGTACACAACTTTTAACAAGATTGCTATCTACATCTGCTTCTGCTGCTATCCTTGCTATATGATTAAAACCATCAATGTAAGGCAAAATTTGTTGCGTTGTTAAGTCCCACTGATCATATCGAAATGATTCACGATCTTCTAAAAATATGGGGACCTGGTGATCTAATACAGGCTTTGGTTCAGGTGCTAGCCTTATAACTTTTAAATGTGTAGTCATAGATCCTTCTGTAGCACAATTTTTTGAATTAAAAATGATCTCTAATCTAATTAGAGTTAGTTCTAGTAAAACTTACCAGTTAATATACACATTTTATATACATTTAAATCGTTCATTACTTGTTTTAACATTTCAGACAATCTAGTCTTATCATCAGACCTAGATAAAAACCAATTTTCTATTTCTAATGCTATCTGAAATACAATAAAAAAATAAAATAAAACTGTCTTCAAAGAAATGAATGATTTTCTTACCAAAAAGTCTGATATTTTTTTTACAACAGCTTCATAGTGAACTGTTCTTGCTCCAGCATCACATACAAAACTTAAATTAAAATAAAATGCATTTCTTGCATACTTTTTATTGTCAATTTTAACTGGAAAACCTAGTATTTTATAGTCTTTTAACGTTCTAAATGCAAACAGATGTAACAAGTTATTTTTAAGTAATATAATTATATTTACACAAAATTTTAATTAATAATACAAACACTGTAATAGTACTTCTTTGGAGTTGAGCTTTTGGTATTATGTAGACGCTAATATTATCAAAAATTTCTTTTGATATAAAATTATCGGGTACCTGAAACATACAAAAAAATTTATCGATTGAAGTGAAAAATTATTATTTACTTAAATAGAATCAATGGTTAAGTAAAAAAAATGCCACTCAATTAGTATTGTTAGCTGATGTAAAAATGGACTAATTTTTGAACTAAAAAATAACTAAATATTTTTGTTTTGCTTATGCATCAAGATATAGTTTTTTGTAAAAGTTAATTTTAATTCAAAATACCTATTAAAAAAATAAAATTCCTTTACCTGGCAAGTGATTTTTGGACCAGCAATTGGATGAAACTCAGAAAAAAATATACATCTAACCTCTCCTTCTTGGATTTGATCAGTATGTATGCTTGGAAATGCCATAATTTTATACTAATTTTAATCAAATTAGATTAATTTTACAATTTATTATCTTGAAATTTGTTTTTTTATTTAAATTTGTAGTACAAAAAATATGTTTTTAATATTTGTAAACATTATGCGTGCGCGCGATAATTCTGTTGTTATGTAGTTTTTTAATTATTTGTAAACATTGTGCGTGCGCATTTTTTGTTTTTTTGTAATTTGTAAAATAAATATGATTTTTTATAACTACAATAAACTTTATTAGCATATTATAACACATATACAATTTGTGGCATAATATAAACAAAATATCAAAATTTTAACATAGATATTTATAAAGACATAATAAATTTTTATATAATACAAATCTGAAATTCAAAAAAAAAATATATTTATCAATCAATACCAAAAAACCTATTTAGGTATATATATTTACAAAAAAATATGTTATTTATAAAAAATTTAAATTGTACAATATAGATTACAATATGGACTACAATATAGATTTAAAACTATATAAAAAAGTGATTAAAAATTAATTATTACGCAAAAAAATTACAAATAATAGGTACAATAAATTCATGTTTTTATGGCAGGTTCCTCTTTCTTTATAATACTGAATATTTTTCTAAACTTTTCAGGACCACTCCAATATCCTCTGAAACAATGATTTATATTATTTATTTAGAACTGCATTTAGAAATTAAATTTATTGATAAGCAAATTAAAATAAAAAAACTTACTTAAGCATTAAATTCCAATATAAAAATGGAAAAAAGTATTTTTTCAAAAGAAACATTGAAAAAAGTTCTTTGCCTTGATTAACTGGAAAAGTTTCTTGAGGTCTTAATTTATAATCAAATTCAGCCAATATGCATTTATTTGGTGATGTTACCAAAGGACAAGAAGAATACCCATTATATACAAGCATTTTTTTTCCTGTTAAATTGCTCATTATATTTTCGTAAACAACTTTACTTTGTGATGCTGAAAAAATATTGATCAATGAAATAATATTTAAATGCATTTATCTATTTACAAACCTATAGCAGCCATTGTTTTAGAATTTGGTGTATTAGTACAATCCCCAATTCCATAAACATTTTTATAATTGCAACTCTGCAGAGTTTCTGGAGAAACATTTAAAAATCCTGCATCATTAACTAAAACTTTTTGAGTTTTAAGTATTTCTGGAGGTCCCATAGGAGGTGTAACATGTAACATTGAATACTAGAAAACATTATTAAGTTCAGAATAGTTGTTTTATAACTCACTCAAAAATTTCTTTTATACAGTCAGTAAGTTACCTGTACAGTAAATTTTTCATCTAAATTCTTTAAATTTTGAAAAATAGCCTCTTTTTTATCAGGTTTGATCTCAATTAAATTTGTATTTAATCTAACTTCAATATTTCTTTCTTTACAAACTTTCCAAAGCGCATCAGCATATTTTTTAACCCCAAAAATTACTGGTAAACTCGTATTATAGATAACATTTACATCATTACGTTTTTTATTCTGCAATTTAAATAGCAAAACTTTCAAATAAAAATTTAGGGATTTCATTATAATTTATTAAAATTTTTTTTTACCCGAGACCAATAATCTTCTGATAAATATGCTATTTTTTGTGGAGCTCCAGGACATTTTACCGGTGTATTGGGAAATGTAAATAATGCTTCTCCTTTAATTGTTTTTTTAATTGTATCATAAACATTTGATACTGTATTTGGACCATAGATAGAGCAAACTTGTGAGTCAGGATCTTTTAAACCTTGTAACAACCCTGGTAACTTTTCAATTATTTATTTAAATGTCTTTGCCTTTTTACTTAATTTAATTTTCAACATTAAAATCAACTCACTTTATCCCAGTACAATTCTAAACCCATTGCTACTACCATAAATTCATATTGTACTGTATTTCCATTTTGAGTTAAAATTGTATTTTTATCTGGTTGAAATTTTACCACTTTATCTTTTAGCCATTCTGCTTTCTTTGGTAGCACATCTACCATGCGCTTTTTAGCCGATTCAATACTTTTGATTCCTCCTCCAACTAGAGTAAATAGTGGTTGGTAATAGTGTTCCTTAAAATAAATATTGCTTAATTTAATTAAAAATCCTAGTAGTAAGCTGTAAAAATAAAAATAATATTTTACCTCACTAGGTTCAATCACAATAACGTGATTTGGAGCTTTGTTGAAATTCCTTGACAACTTTGCAGCCATTGTGCAACCTGCTGTACCTCCTCCAACTACCAGGACCTTACACCTGAAGATTATTTAATGAATTATTTCATGTTATAAATAACATTGGCAAAATAATAAAGTAATCATAATTACGAATAATGAGCATGTCGAACCAGCTGATTTATTTTAAGCAATTTAAGTAAATTACTATTTGATAAATGATGGGTCATCATAATCATTTTTATTCATGAAATACACAAACACTTTAAATGCACTTTTACTTTTATTTACTTAAATGCAAATGCCATTTATGATGTACTTTTTCAAATAAAATATTTATTTTTTACAGTTAATAAGTTTAACACAAAAAAATAGTTTTATTATTGGATTACTCTGTTATTTGTTGTTTACAGTTGTTTATGTGTTGCAAGTTGCAAAAAACATGTAACATGATGCAAGCACAAACCATAGAAAAAACACACTTGTTGCGTTCTTTATTATTGCGCGCTAATTATTTTAATTTGAAATGAGAAAAAGTAAAATCTGGGTAAAATGTGATTATAATAGATTATTTGGGAAAAAAAATATTTTAAATGTTAATTGGAAGGTAGAATTGTAATTATCATTATAATTATAATGAATATTATAATGAATATTATATAAGAATCAAAATAAAATCAAAAATTCCGAAATTCGAATTCTCGCGCAGAAGCAGCAGACAGCATTCGGCGCAGTCGCAGTGCTAACTGCGCAAGCAACCTTCTTTCTCTTTTTGGAAAGACTATTGGACTTTCATATATTCATATAGTTCTGTGTGTAATTTTTTTTACTTCAAGTTATTTTAATTTCAAGTTTTAATTTAAATATAATTTATTGTGATTTAATTAAGTTCAACTCTAAAGTTTAATATAATGCAATCTTAATAACAATGCAAAATTGCAATTAAAATAGATGATAAAAATAAAACATAAATAAATAAAAATGGCGACGAAGGAAGGTCGTAACGAAAAATGGTATTTTACAAAAGAACAATTACTAAATACCCCAAGTAGGAAAAATGATATTGATGTGAAAAAAGAATTACGGCTTCGTCAGAATGCCTCAAATTTAATTCACACAATGGGACAAAAACTTAAAGTGTATCCTTTATAAATAATTCATATTTATCATAACCTATTTCTTTTTTAATATCATTAATAATTCCTTGAAATAAATTTTGGTATCAGCCTTTTCTTTTAAAGTTAGTTTTAAATTAAAGGTAATTATTGACATTATCAATAATTGTAATCCATTTGTTTGAAAAAAAAAAAAAAAAAAAAAAAAAAACTATTTAGTTCTTGGAATTGGAAAAATTTTAACAATAATTTTTGCATATTTGTTGTTTATGTGTAGACTATAATACCACTAATACTTATTGATTATTAGTTTCTATGCTTACTTATACTAAAAAGTACTTAAATATGGTATGAGTCAGTTTCATTTATTTATTTATTTTTTGTTGCTAAATATATCATTTCATTAATTTTTTTATCCTTGCATGCATGCCATTATTAGTATATACCTTTAATAAATTTTCCATTTTTATGGGACTATTTATACATTTTGTAAGTATTTCAATTAATTTAAGTTATATAGTTCACTTTTTTTTTACTAGCAACTGAAAAAACTCAATACAATAAATTCACTATTATAATCTTTTCATTTTTATTTAATCAATCTTACATTTTAAAAAATTATTCAATAAAGATTCACATAAGAAATTTTCCTTGAAAAATTATAAAAATTTTAGAAATAACAAAAAATGAATTTATTACAATTCAATGAATGAGAAAAAAAATTCAAATTATCTCAATTTAAGTATAAAATCATGATAATTATTAAATTTACACATTAAGATTTTATTCAAAAATTTGAGATATTAAAAATCTTAATTTTCAATCATTGATTTGCTAATACATTTTCTTAATCGACCGTAAATCAACTAATGTCAACTATCGTTTCAAAAGACATACATTTTAAAAATATTATAAGCTTATATTTTTGTATTTAAATAATTGATGTAAAAATAAATAGATCTCAGTTTTATTATTTATTTTATTACTTTTAAAAAAAAGATCATTTTAATAAAATTTATTTTAAGAATGACAAAAAGACTTTGATTAATTGTGTTATTTTATTTCTTATATTCCTTAAAAAGCAAATATCAACAGCAAATAAATTTCTTTCTAAACCTTTGTAATGATACTATTAATTAAAGTTTGTAATAGAAAAAAACTATTATATCAAAATAAAGCAATTTATAACATTTTTCAAATATAAATTTTGTATTAATTTCTATATTTTCCTTCATTTATATTATTTATATATAATTAGATCGCAACTTTGTATCAATACAGCGACTGTATATTTACATCGGTTTTATATGTATCATTCCTTCTCTTACTTTCCTGGAACTACTATGGCAACTGCAGCTTTATTTTTAGCTGCAAAAGTTGAAGAACAACCAAAAAAAATTGAATGCCTTTTAAAAACGTTACATGAGTGTAATAATACAGCTAAACCAACTGAAGAAGTATATTAATTTTTTATATACTTTCTTTTAATAAAAATACATTTAATAATAATAAATATAAATTGCAGCAACTTAAAGAAGAAGCTCAAGAACTCGTTTTTAACGAAAATATTCTTTTACAAACTTTGGGGTTTGATGTTAAAATTGAACACCCTCATTCTTATGTTGTTAAATTTTGTCAACTAATTAATGGTATTTTAATTATTTTATCAGTTAAATATTTTACTATACTATAAGCTTTAAAAATAGTATTTTGTATTCACTATGTATTTATACTTAAATATTCTTTATAGCAAATCAAGAATTTGCCCGAGCATCGTATTTTGTTGCATCACACAGGTAATCCATCTATAATTTAGGGACTGTCAAAGAAAAAAGCTTTAAAATTTTTATTTCTGAAGCCACAAAGAATAACCCCATCACTTCTGATTTACTTATTTTTTTAATAGCAGATTACACCATAATATAATTATAAATTGGTTTATTATGTTGCAAAATTATCCCAGGTACCCTCATACTAGACCTATAACCACCAGCCTACACGTTTAATTTAAGAAATATTGGTTTTTTTTTTTAATTTCTATATTATAGTATGTAGGTCAGTAGTGCTGAGCTTAAAAGGCCTATTAGCATGAATAGAGAGTACCTGGGATGTTTTTTCAATACAATAATTTGAACCATAAATATGTAGTGCAATTTAGTCTTCTAAATGCTGAGTCTCTTCTTATTAGTTTTACTTTTTTCTAATTGAGTTTTTACTTGAAGCATTTAAAATCTAATTTATTTTACAAATACTCCTACTAAAACTCTTTATTCATTAAGAAATCTGTGTTGTGGGTTTTTTCTTTGTAAGCCCAGATTTAATGTTTAATTTCTTTGTTAAACAAAAATTTTTTTTTTACAGCGTACGATTAACCACAATGTGCTTACAATATGAACCAACAATTGTCGCTTGTATTTGTGTCTACATCGTTTTTCTGTGGTCAAAAACAAAAATCAGTAACTTAAAAGTGTGTTTTATGTTAAAGAAATATGTTTAATTCATTGTTAAATCAAATTTCTTTTTTTTTCACAGATATCAGAAAATGCAGCAAGAAAGCCATGGTTCTGGTACATAGCTAAGACAGCAAATTTAGAATTAATAGAGGAAATTACACAAGAAGTCTTACCAATTTTCGAAAATAGTCCCTCTGCAAGAACTACAAAAAAGATGTGTGCTGCAAATCAAGGAGCAAATATGAACTACAATAATTTACCATCTTATTCTTCTGTAAGTTTAATTTAAGAATATTTTTTATTAAATATTTATTGCATATTTTTATTTTTATAATTTTAGGATTCAAGTCCTCAAAAAGAAAGCAATGATGATTCTAGTCTATCTAATTGTGATGAAAAATGTAAAAAAATTATAAGTTTATCTTCAATGCCTAAGAAAAATTACTTCACCGAAATTTCAGAAATCAATCATAAATTTAATAATCAAGAAGATAAAACACAAAAACATTTTAGTTTTAAAAAACACGATTTTCAAACAAATAAATTCAATTTTCATAAAAATAATCAATCTCAATTTAATAAAACACAAAAATTAAATTTTACAAATTCACTTCCAAGAACTAAAGGCTCTATGTCACTTGATGAAATAATAGCCCTACGAACAGATTCAAGACATATTGAAGAAGAAGAAAAAAGAAAAACGAATGAAAGAGCTACTTTTACTTTTAATGATTTGTTAAAACCCTCAAATTCAAAAGAAAATCAAACTTCTGGAGAAACATTGATTGATAAAAAATTTGAACAAAACAGTTGTAAAAGCTATACTTATGAAAAAAAAGATGTTGAGAGTACATTATTTAATACTATTAACAATAATGAAAAAGTTTTTGACTTCAAAAATTCTTTGCCAAATGAAACCTTGTCAAAAAAAGATTCTCTACCAATAACTCGCAATTACCAAAGTAAAAGTAAATTTAGTTATTTCGAAGATTCATCAAGTACAATGGATATATATGCAGATAGTATTAAGGGTGAATCAGTTGAAACTGTTAATTTGCAGAATAAATTTGATAGTTCATTCTCTTTAAAATCTGCTAAAAATATAAGTAAAATATTACAAGAACCTATAGTAACGCCGTCTGTATTAGCATTAACGGAAGAAGCTATTAAACAACATAATTTAGTACAAAATGAATTAGATACAAAAGAACATACAGATGATTTTGTTTTAAATAATAACGTTATGAAAATTAATAATTCTTTTGGATTTTCAAATAATTCAGATATTTCAAACGAAGATAAAAGTTATTTGTTAATTAATGATAAAAAGCATTCAAAAAAAAAACATAAAAATAAAGAAAAACGAAAAAAAAATAAAGAAAGTGATAAGTATGTAACTGAAGTTAAACCATTTTCTGAGAATCCAATGAAAATAAAAATTTCCAAAAATATATTAAAGTCAGAAACATCATTGAAATTAAAAGTTGCAAAATGTCAAGATACTATTGATTTACAAGGGATTAAGAGACATAGAGACAGTTTAGATAATTTTAATGCAATAGGTTCAGCTACAAAAAAATTAAAAAATGATGTATCAGAAGCATAACTTAAAAATTGAATTTTTATTTGAAATACTTTCAATACTAAGTTAAAAATTTTTAACACTATTATCGTTGGTTTAAAATATTAAATATTTAAAATTATATAAAATTCTGTTTCTGCCACTCTGCTCGTTCTGTGATTAAACTAAAATAAAACTGAAAGTAAGTTAAAAATTAATATTCAAATTATTAGCTAAATATATAAATAGTTAAACTTCAAAATCTTTTATAGCCTAAGATTTAAATGTAAATAAGCAATGCCTTAGAAAAATATCTCAAAAAAAAATATTATGTTAATAATGCACTTGTTAAAATTGTTACAAACGTAATGCTTTAGAAATTTATTTTTTAACTTAAAGATCTCATTAAATATTATTACTGTGTTTTTTGTGTGCGTAAAAATGTCGTTAACTTTAAAAAGCCTTACTGTAAAAAAAATGTAAATATTATATTAAAATATGCCTTTACCATAGTTTTATATTATAATTGATTGACTGAAATTTCTCTATTTGAAAAAATTTAATTATTATTTTCTTAAAAATATAAGTTGCTTCATAATTAATTGTACGTAAAATATTTATTACGTATAAAAAAAAAATCTTGTTAGTTTTAATTTATTAAAATTTAAAAGAAACATTTAAAAAGTAAAATGCTGAAGAATATGCAACCACTTAACGTTATAATAAGTAGTTGCTTAAACGGCTTGTTATATCTATATAATAAAAATTAATTTTAGGTAAAATTTAGTTTTAGGAAAAATTCAAATAAAATACAAAATAAGTTATTTTAAGTGAATTTTGTTAGATTTACTGTGATGTTAAACATGTCATAAAAATATATATTTTTAGATATTTCATATTTGTTACATCAAATAGCTAAGTTAATATTTTATATTTTTAGTTTAAATATTATCAGAGACTAGATTATGAAAAATCTTGAATGAAGTTTTAAGAATTAATCTACAAGTAAACGTCTCAGATACTCAAAATAAAAACGATTTAAAAAAAAAAATAAAAAAAAAATGTATTATAATATTTACATTAATTTTTTAATTTAAATTTTTGTATTGTTATTATATTATTATCACCAAAGAGTCAATTATTCTTAATACAAATCAAGGGTACAAATTAGAAAATAAATAAGAAACAAACAATTTTCTTTTTAATGTAAAATATATAGAAAATGTTTAAATAATACCTATACAAATAAGGAAAAACGTTTTTTTTTTTTTTGTAAATTTTTTATATTAGTATTAAGTAAAATTTTTTATACTTTGTAAAATATAATAATTTTGAGTTTATTAGTAAATAAATTGCTCAACTTTTTTCTAAAAAATTTTTTCTTTACAATTTTTTACTTTAACACCTACACACAATTTTTATAAGTTCTATAACTTTGGCTTTAATTGAAATTATTTTAAGTTCATTTCATTCGTGTCTTTAATTTACTGCCCAAGCAAAAAACAACCTGTAGATAAAAACAGTTTGAACCTTTAGCATCATTATTATAAATCATTTTTGCAAGACCTTTATTATCAGATTCAATAATATTGGAAATCCGTGAGCCTAATTAACAGTTTTATTTGATTTTAATAATTTCAGAAAACTAATACTAGATAGAATTAATTTTAATGAATTTTTAGCAGCATCGATTCTGCCAATATTTGTGAACATCTCATCCAATAAATTCAATCCCTTATCAAACGATTAGAGGTAAAATTGTGTAGCAAATTGCTTTTAATGTTAAGATCCTTTAAATATATAAGTAATCCTTTTAAATAAAATAAATATTTATACTTCTAATCGCAATTTGAATTATAGTTTTATAAAAATTCTTACAAGAAAAAAATATTTTCTCCGCGCTGTAAAAATAACGTTAAAAATTCAAATTATTCTATGCAAAATCATGATTTGTACTCAGTTTTCATTTTGTCATAATTTTTTTTTGCAGTTTAGATATAAATTGTGTTGAAATTTTATTCTCAGAACTAAAAAGTTAACAATTTTGCTTTAATTAAGTTTCCTTTTCCTACTCAATTGCAATATGAATTTATTATATTGCAAGTAGTGAGTATCAAGATAAGATCAGACGTCGATTAATTTTTAGTTTTTAATTTCATTTTGTGGGTAAATTTTATTGAAGAATACTCAAAATTTTTAATGTAAAAAATTTTCCTTTAAAGGACCAAAAATTTTCATATAATTTTTAAAAATGAATTATTTTTAGAAAATCTAAGATAAATTGATTGTGAGTAACCGCAAATTTAGCCCGTTTTATGAACCTTTGTAAATTTAATACAAATTTTAAGTAATTGTAAATACTGCAAGGTCTTTCATTTTTTATAATTCTTAAAAATTCTTTCCAAAAAAATAAGTTTTTCAAATAAATTATCTAAATTTCAAATGAGTAGTTTGCTATTATTTTTATATATATTATATATATTGTTATCCTGTTCTGCATTTTCAAGCTAATGTAACTTTTACAAGTTACTAAAGCAAAGCTATACCTGACAAAAATGCACATTATGCGAAGCATTAATTATAGCTCAAAATGATTAATATAAAAATTCATAAAAAATGTATATAATCTTTCAATTCCAAGCAATCGATGGCTATATAAAAAACCATGAAGCTTTCGTGATCCATAAAAATCAAAATGTGGAGTAAATAAAAAAAATGTTTATCCTGGTTATCGATAAATTTTATAATTTAAGACCTAATTAATTAAAATTGGTTGCAAGGTTCACGAAACGGATTAAAATTCATGCTATTTTGCACGCAGTCTCTCTCTTTTTTTTAAATAATATCCCCCAGAATCTTGTCTTCTAATGTCATATTGGTTCAATTTGCGTATGTTGATTGGCCATGGCATCGTAAATTGCATAAAGGCTTATTTATTTCGATTTCTGTTGTCCGTAATTTATTTCGCAGAAATCAATTATTTAAGGTTCCAACGGTAGTTGTAATTTGATACAGCTCATTCCGAAAATCTACCACTATGCCTACGATATTATGGGCGTCTAATGGTCCGCGATCAACCTTCGGTACATAGATATCAAAACCGTTTCTCCAATATCAATTGGACAAAATTTCGTTCGCTACGCTTAATCGTGCATACAACTGCATTGAAAGCCAAATACTATTTTTTTCCCTTGCTGAACAAATAGATATTATTACTGTTTTGTACTATAATATGGTCGTGTTTTATAAAAACACACTTTTATGCAATTCACGATTCCTTGGCAAATCAACATAGTTATTCAGTGATTTTTTTAACGTGCAGTTCTACACAAAAAGTGCAGTTCTGAAAAAATTTGTGCAGTACTAAAACCTAGTTTGTGCAGTCCTAAAATATAAATTTTTTAGATTTTTTATACAAAATTTTATATTCTGAAAAAAATGAATTTTATATTGATATTTTTCCTACAAAAGATGCAAATTATTGTAGTTTTGGATATTTCCGTAACGCTATAGAAATAAAAGAAATAGCAAAATACTAAATAACTACAAAATACGACAATTTTATAGCATTATAATACAATAGCATGTTTTCGTAATCTTTAATACAAAGCTGCAACCTCGCCAGCTAACTAAAATACTTCCAATTACGGGTAATTTAAAATTTGTGATAAATGATTTATTAAAAATCACTAATTTTCAATTTTAGTGCTTTTAAAATAAATTTACCCAAAAAAATGATTTCATATGCTGAAAGTATATGAGAAAACATAAAATTTGAGACCAACAATATGAAAATTGAGCTGTCTGCAGCTGAGGTATTAAAGCTAGAAAAGGCCAAGCAAGAAAGTTGATTTTCTCGCGCAAAAAAATTTTGGACTCCAGAATAGAATTCAATTCTACGGAAAATTTCCTATGAGGCACTATAAGGAAAAAATATTTTACTGTAAAGTACGCATTTGCGAGAAGAATTAATAAACACAAATTTCTTAAAAAAAAATTAAAAATTTCAAAAAATTGAAAAAAACAAAAATCGCTGTAAAAAATAGAGGATTGGCTCTAAAAAGCTAAAAATTGGGGAAAAATATTTTTTTATATATACTTTCTACCAAACATACTTTGGAGTACATTCTGAGACTCAAAAATCCAAACTGTACATTATGTACTTTACAAAATTTGACCCATTTACATGTTCAATAAATTTAATAAAAAGTAATTTTTGAGGTACTTTTTCAAAATTTAAAGAGATAATATTTTGTAAATAAATAAGCAAAATTAATATTCCCTCCCCCCTTTTACCCCTTCACCCCTACCCATTTTGTGATCTGTGCAGTTCTAAAATTTCCTTAAAAAAAACTCTGTAGTTATTTTTTTTATTAAAATACAAAAATACGTTTGAAAAATATTGCTAACAATTTTTTATATTTATATTACAATTATGCAAAATTTATAATTTTACAATAAAAAGATGTATGATTTATATTAGATTGAATCAGGCATAAAATAATAAATTTTGTACGCTTGCTACAAAATGACTAGTACTCTCGTTATTTTTATGGTAATTTTAATCTAAAATATAAAGTGTCTAATCCAGCATCGTCACTTCATAAATATAGGCTATTTTTTATAAAGTGACGGAAATCGACAAAATTACTGCGACATATAAAAAGTAACTTTTTTAGATTAACATAAAAAAGTAGAATGTTTTCAAAAAATTACTAAATTTTCAAAAAAATATGTAAATATTCGATAAAAATCGTAAATTTACAAAATTTAGTAGAATACTCGAATTTTTAGTTAATATAATAAATTTAGTATATTTACGATTTTTTTTCGAAAATGATTTAATGAAGTTACACTGTAAAAAGTAACTTTCTTATATTAACAAAAAAATTAGAACATTTTCGAAAAATTAGCAAATTTTCAAAAAAATTGGTAAATATTCGAAAAAAATCGTAAATTTACTAAATTTAGTATATTAACAAAAAAATTCGAGTACTCTCGATTTTTTTTCGAAAATTTACAAAAAATAGTTGTAAATTTCCGAAAAATAGTTGTGAATTTACAACATTTTTCGTAAATTCACAAAAAAAAATCGAGAAATCTCGAATTTTTCGATAATATACTGAATTTAGTAAATTTACGATTTTTTTCGAATATTTACTAATTTTTTTGAAAATTTACTAATTTTTCGAAAATTTTCTAATTTTTTTGTTAATATAAGGAAGTTACTTTTTACAGTGTACTTTTTACATTTAAGGTAAATAAGCTGAATGTGAAATAAAAAACTGGCGATCAGAAAGGAACAATTTTTTGATAAAAATATATAAATATATTTATTTCATTGACGTTTTGAAAGTCTAGCTTTGCTTGCTAAAATATGAAAAATACATTATGTATAGAACAAAAATATTTTTTTATAAAATTGAACACATTTTTATACAATATAAAAAAACTTATATTTAAAAAGTTATAAAACGTTTATAGTAAATAGTACTATTTATAAATGTCATATAAAACTGTTTAAAATTTTTTGTTCATTCTTGAAATTAATTAATGAGTATTATATTAAACTAAAAACTGTTTTGGATTTAATTTTATATTAAAAATCTAAAAAAGTTTTTTAAAACAAGAAACAGAAAAAAATTTATGCTGCCACTGATAATGTACATTTATTGTAGAAATAATTAATAAAATGAGTATTATATAATTTAAATTAACGTCAGAAATCTCAAGAATAGTTACAATCACACTCTCCTCATAATTATTGGAGGCACAAGTAAAAACACTGCACCTATACAATAACACATTTTACTGCCAAGTCCCCAGAATACTAAATAAAAAAAATAATTTGGTTAACTTTCACGAAAATTGATTTTAAATAATATATTGAAGAAAATAATTACCTATTGAAGCTACCACAGGACCACATGCACGAGCTAATGATCCCAAGGACCTGAATATTCCGGTTATTGCACCCTTTTGGTTTTCTGGTCCAATTCTTGTCACTAATGTCATCATGAGAGACACAACCAAAGCAGTAGCTTTTCAAAATAAAATATTAGTAAAATATTATTATAAGTTAAGTTTTTTCTTAAATTTAATAAATGTTAATATATTAAAAATGTAATTATGAAAATGCATTACAAGTTTAGTGCAAAAGTTTGGTCAGATAAAAAAAAATGTGAATATAGATTATTTTTTTGGGATATTTATGTGAGTTAACCCAAAAGGCTTCTTGCTAGTGGAGCCTGTGCTGGGGCACTAGACCTTAAGATATTAAAATGAACTTGCTACACCATAAAGTACACTGTAAAAAGTAACTTCCTTAGATTAACAAAAACATTAGAATATTTTCTAAAAATTAGTAAATTTTCGAAAAAATTTGTAAATATTCGAAACAAATCGTAAATTTACTAAATTTAGTATATTATCGAAAAATTCGAGTATTCTCGATTTTTTTGTGAATTAGCAAGAAAAATTAACAACTTACAATTTTTTTTCGAAAATTTACAAAAAATAGTTGTCAATTTATTACGAAAAATAATCGTGAATTTACAACTATTTTCATAAATACACAAAAACAAATCAAGAATATATTTTTTGTTAATATTCTAAATTTAGTAAATTCACGATTTTTATCGAATATTTTTAAATTTTGTTGAAAATTTACTAATTTTTCGAAAATGTTTTTTGTTAATATAATAAAAATTTTTTTGTTAATATAATAAAGTTATATACTTTTTAAAGTGTATAATTACACGGGTTGGGTTAACTTTATTTTGTTATACCAGAACTCGAAAAACGGATAAAAATTCTCTAAAATGAACTACAGCTGAAAAACTAACCATTTTCTGGCATTTAAATTTTCGTAATCTACATACCATAAAACATAATGTCCATTGGTGATATAACACCGGTTACACGCCTAAATACATACATACACCCACATGCTTTTTTTAAAAAAACAGTTTTTCCACGGGTCTCAAAACGTGCTTTTTTCCAAAAAATTTAAAAATCAAAATTCTACTTATCACAAATGGCCAAAAATGGTCTAAATTGGGCTATAGCGAAAACGTGACCATTTTCCGAAGAAAAGACCGAAAAATTCGTAATTAGCACATGCAAATACTTAAGTTGCAATTTTCTCTTTCTTTTGAATCAATCCACCATGTACCCAGGCCTTACGTAGTCCGCATCTGACATACATGTTGACGAGTTAATTGGTGCCAAAAATTAAATTCCCCAAATCTTCTATTTTTGGAAAGTTAGTTAATCTGGTTGACATAAAACGGCCCAAATATATTTAAGTGATTGTTGGGTCGTTGAAACCAGCTAAAAGTTTTTTATATCAATAATAACCTATGCAATGTTTCTTCGCAGGAATCCAGTCCTGCCATTAGTTTTGGAAATTTCCTACACGGAGAATCGGAAAATTTTGCTCTGAGGTGATTTTGTGGATCCTATCCGAATAGAAATTAATTATTTCTACTCTACTACCCTAGTACCATGAAATCGCTCCTTCGATCCATAAGCCTAGAAGTCCCTAAATCGAAAATATTTAGTTCACCCCGCCCCTTAACCCTACCGAAACAATCGGGCGGATTGCCGCCTTATTGCCGCGTGACAATCCGCCCGATTGTTTCACTCGGGAAACTTAAATTTTTAACCCCCCACCCCTTCCCTTTGAACATGTTCTATGTTAAAAAAGACGTATTTAACACATTCGCTGCGTATTGGGCAAAATGCGCCCATATTTTTCGTGATTTTTGTGTGGCATATGGTATCATAGAAAATTATGAAAAATGGATAAATGAATTAATTAAAGATATTTCTACAAAGTTGCAAGACATGCAGGATTTGATTTTACGACACACAACCTGTTTTTAAAATTTTTACAATCTGAATTTGTAAAATATGATATTGATAATAAATTACTAATAAATAATATAACATTATCTTTTTTTAAAATAAATATATAAATAATAATAACTTTTAAACATTTTTTTATAAATGAATATGTACCCTCGATACTAAAAAATTAGGCAAAAAAAACATGCAATGCGCCCATGCTGTTTTTTCTCGGTAAAACAGACGACTGAAATAACATAAAAAACATGCTTTTTTCACAAAAGAAAAAAATTTGATTAAACAAGCAAAACGCACCTGTTTAGATACTGCAAAAATATCAAAACGCAACGAATGTGTTAAAATTAGGTGGATAAGACTTGGTGAAAACAGATGAATTCTGCTAGATACCAGGTAAAATCAGCTAAAAATAGATATAATACAGATATAGCTGCTAAAATAGCCATTGGATAGAAAACTGTCCAGTTTTATTAGTCTGGGGTGCTGTGCTGTAAACATATGCCATATGCTTCAATTTTTAAAAAGTGCCTTAATTTGAATATAAGTAAACAAAAAATTTATAAGTAATTTTTATTGTACTTACAAACTGAATAAAGAAATACTCCAAAATAAAGCATAGTAATCTCAGAAGCAAAACCAATACATACAAAAGAAGGTATAGTTAACCACAAGCCCTAAAAAGTATTATACATAATTATAAAACAATTTTGCGATTTTATTCAAATATTTTATTCAGTATGTTTCTACTTACTATTTCAGCAAATTTTTTAGTTTTATTCTCTGGTATTCGCCTTACCCAGCTTCCTTGCAAAAAAGCCATTATTATCCCAATAAATAGAAACATCCAACCTTGTTGCATTCTAGTAAATCCAAATTTATAATGAGTTAAAAATGTTAAAGTAAATTCAAGACCGCTGTACATGAATAAGTACAAAAAATATGTTTGTCCCAAGCTCCTTAACTTATAAAGTTCTATTTAAAATTAAAATTACAATTAAATTATTTATTTATTCTTAAAATAAGTTATAAAAATATTTAAATTTACCAATGTCTTTAAGACCTATAACATTATTAAATTGGAATAATTCTTTAGGATTTATAAACATCAATGCTCCTGATATACCATGTATTACAGATTTTGCCCGATTTTTTTTGGGTAAGGTTTCTTTTAAGTAAGTTGCCACAAAATATAAATCAATTAATGATAATGAAAGTGATAAACCAGCTGGCCAAGCATACCAATATGCTACTCTGTTTTTAGCTGACCATTTTGCAATTATAGCACCGATTAATGGTCCAAATACAAAGGCAATAGAAAAGGCAATACCTATTAATACCTATAAAATTTCTAAATTTATCTCATTTGTTAGCATAAAACTTTCATATAATATAAATTACCATTGCTTTTCCTCTAGAACTGGACCGAGTAATGTCACTTATTATTGCCATAGATAAGTTTATGTTACCTTTACTTATTCCTCCAATTATTCTAGACAATATAAATAATTCAAAATTATGAGATATTGCCCATAGTAAATAAGATAAAGATACACCACATAAGCACATAATCATTAATGGCTTTCTTCCATAAATATCAGACAAGGCTCCAATTATAGGTGAACTAAGGAATTGTAAAAAAGAGTATAGCGAGCCAATGAGCCCTAAGGAAAAAAGTAATGAAACAAAACATTATTTACAAATAATTAAAAAAAAAAATTAAAAACATACCTCCTAATAATACAGAATCGATTTTTTCAGGAGCCTGAATAAATATACGTACAGAATGAACTGTTTTAAGAAATATCGAATACAATCCCTCTCCATTATCAACATTTTTATAATGATCAAGAAGAGCTGGGAATAAGGGCAATATCATAGTAAATGCCAATAGATCAAGCAATAAAGAAATAAACACCACTAGCAAAGTTTTAGAGTTTTCGTTCATTTTTATTATTTTTGGTGTACAATTTAAGTAGTTATTACTTTGTTTACAATGTAATAATTTGCATCTACAAAATTGAAAAAGAAATTATAACAAACAAAAATTAATTTATAGATAAATAAAATATAAATTATGATTAGGCCTGATTATTATATTAAAACTCTATCTGTACCTCCAACTTTCTATATACTTGATTGATGTTATATGAATTATAGCTACAAACCTTGCTGGAACATAATATATATTTTACCTATTATAACAGTATCCTATATACAGCACAAGCACAAATAATTAACGAACCATTTTTAACTAAAAAGTAACAGCTCTTTATTTTTATAAATTCTACATCTATACAAACATTAAAATTTATCTATACATTATGTATATAACAATAATATAAATAATAACAAATCGTAATCAACAGTATGGATCTATTTTTGTTGTAGCAATCGCGTGGCAATCGCACAGCTGTTTAAATGCCCATAATTAAGGGAAGGGATAAGATAAGATGCTGAAGGTAAAAAAAAATGGAAGAGGAATATACATGAGAGGAACACATATAAAACCGCATGCATAAAACTATACTGGAAAAAAATCGAACTAACTCAATAAATTTCTTTTTTCTTCTTATTCCAGGCCATGCTTTCAGATTCCAACCCATCCTGGTTCCAACTTCCAGTCATCCAGTAATGTAAAATAGAAACCACGGGAAAGAAAATTATAAATACCTATTTATTTTAAAATGAATAAAACTTGATATACTTTTTAATATTCTAGATGTATATCGATCAATATTAAATATAATAATAAAAAAACATTTATTTAAAAAACAATCAGACGTTCACATTTGGGCAATAAGAGTGAGAACTTACTTTAAATAAAAAACCAGCTAGCACTGGAACTTTTCAAGCCTCAAAAATATTTTTTTTATACATCGACGAGGCGCAGTTTTGACCCCCACATGAGGAGACAAATTTCGCTTTGCGGGCTAATCCTAATACTTACCTGTGGAGTTGCCGTTGGCACCCCTAAAACCGTTATCATATTATCATATCATTATAAAAATAAAGCACAAAAGTCTTAAAAATTAATTTTTTAAAGTTCTGGTCCAGTTTTCTCAAAAGGGGGGGGGGTGCCCTGAGGGCTGGTACTGAAAATTGCCCCTCCCCTTTGGAGAAACCGGGCCAAATCTTTAAAACCTGATTTTTAAGACTTGTGCTTTATTTTTACAATTATATGATAATATGGTTTCAGAGGTACCTCTGAGTGCCAAACGGCAACTCAAAATCAGGTAAGTGTTAGCCCGCAGAGCGAAATTTGCCTCCCGAAGGGCAAAATTACTTCGATATGTTAAAAAAAATATTTTGAAACAACTGAAAATTGAAGCTAAATTTTACTATATTTTTATCTTAAGATTGAAAACTATATTGAAAATTTTAGCTTAATTTATCCAATTAAGTGAAATATCACAATTCGGAACTTTTGAATTTCTATCTTTTAGAATGGTTTTTAAAAAAAATATATATATTGGGAATCACGATTAAATTCATGCTTACATTTTTACCCCCTCCACACGTAGGTGTGTATAAAACATGGCTACTCTTTTTCCATGAATAACATAGGAAAAGTAACAAATAGTTCATTATTAGTTAAAATAAAGATATTAAATTGAAAAAAACACATAAATTTATTAACACAATACTATTTCTAATATACACTGTTTTATTTTTGTAAAAATTTTAAACCTTTAATTCATTTTATTAAAAATATCAATTTTTGGTCTATATGTACAATGTTAATTCATACCTTAGGGTATGCCATCTTACTTACACCGACGCGCGTGCATGTGTTTAATCATGAATCCCAATATCTTAAAACAAAAAATTCTTCAAAATTACTATTTATAAAACCAGAGGCGGATCTAGAAAATTTTTTTGGGGGGGTCATTTGAATCAAATTACAAAAAATTTTCTAAAAAAAGTTCTTAAAATTTTTTTGGGGGGGTCAAAATGGTACTTCGCGTTAATTATTTAACGTAAAATTAACTAAAAAAAGGTAAAATTGACCGCTGAGGGGGGGTCAATTGACCCCTTTGACCCCCCCCTGTATCCGCCACTGTATAAAACTAACATTCAACCTTATTTTTCCAAAGGCTCGTCTTTATTTACACAGTAAAAAAATGCTAAAATATAAAAGCAGCTGGGTGAAATATGATTTTACTACACTTGTAGTAAAAATATCAAACTGTAATATTTTTCTTATTTTTCTTTACTGTATAGAATTCCAATGCAATGGAATTGAGAAGATGTTATTTTAAACAAAAAACGCTTTTTGTACATAGCAAAACTAAATTCTGTTAAGCATCAAATATTTATTGCATGATTGGAATGAAAAAATTGTCTCAATTAAATTATCAAAGCTAATCAATCAAAGCTACCATCAAAAATATTAGTTTAAATTTAATTTTTTAAAAAAATAAAATATTTTTAATATAAATATATGCATCAAATATAAGAAAAAATAAAAATAAATATATTGGTGATTTATAAAAAATTAAAAATTAAAATTAAGAATAATTGTATGATAGATTATTTACATAACAATAGCTTATAGCTTAAGAACTATAAATATTATTTTACAATTTTTTTTACAATTTTCCTCAGCATTTTCACATTCTTTTTTTTCTTGACATCGTTTTTTGATCGTTTGAAATTTTTCGTCTCGTCATGCACCCTAAAAAGATAAATAAATCATAAATATAATTTATCTTTTTTAGTAATTTATTTATTGTTAAACAGTAATTTTTGCAACAATATGAAATTTTTGCATGTAAACTCTTGCAAATTGCATAAAAATTTTAGAAAGTTAGAAAAAATTTTTTGAAGGAAATTTTTTTTTTTCTCAAGGTATCGTTGTGCCGGATAAACAAGTAGGTAAAAATTATTTTTTTAAATTTTCTTAACGCTTTGAATTTTCTTTCAACCGTTTAACTGAAAAAAAAAATCCGTTTGCCATTACCGTATTTTTTTTGCGAGACTGAAAATTTGCTCCATAAGAACCCATCTACTTTTGGCACATTCATAAAAAATCTTATGCTCAAATGGAATATTAAAAAATAAAAATTTATTTGTTGAATGACAGTCTAATATAGTTAAGTATCATCCTGGTAGTTAAAAATTTCTTAGAATTAATATTATGGTATTGGGTGAAATTAGTATCCATTTATCAAAAAATTTATAACCAGTTTGTGTAAACACAACCAAAATGCATGGAACATGTTTACTTACAACTGAGGGCTAGGCTTAGTGCATAAAAGTTACGCAACATTAATATAATTAACATAATTATAATATTACAATTTGCTATTTTTATAATTTGTGATTATCACCTTTACTACACTGTAAAAAATAACTTTCTTATATTAGTAAATCTTAAATTAGTAAATTTTCAAAAAATTTTGTAAATATTCGAAAAAATTCGTAAATTTACTAAATTTAGAATATTCTCGAAAAATTCGAGAATTCTCGATTTTTTTTGTGAATTTACGAAAAAAGTTGTAAATTCACAACTATTTTTTGTAAATTTACAACTATTTTTTGAAAATTTTCGAAAAAAAATTGTAAATTATAAATTTTTCTTGCGAATTCACAAAAAAAAATCGAGAATACTTGACTTTTTTGTTAATGTACTAAATTTAGTAATTATACGATTTTTTTCGAAAATTTACTAATTTTTCGAAAACGTTCTAATTTTTTTGTTAATATAAGAAAGTTACTTTTTACAGTGTAGATGTTAAATTCTTAAACCCAAACTATTCAGATTCCCTAAACCCGTATTATTCCAAGCCCCTAAATCAAAATTATTCAAGTCCCATTTGACCCTCTTCCCTTAAATCAGACAAATTTTACGCCCCCCCCCCCTTGTTTTTCAGATTTCCGGGGTATCCTCTCCCTATAAACATGTTTCATGTTCAAAATTAAGATTCTCTAAAATTTTAGCTATATTTGATCACTTCGTCTAAAAATTGCATAATTTTTTTAACTGCACTAAATGTAAATTCTTTTTTACTAGAAATGGTCCAGTTGCAATTTTTCGGTTACAAAAAATATATAATACTCATATAAGAATAGTTCCTTCGACTTATAAAGGTTAAAAGGCCAAAAAAGGATAAAAATTTAGTATTTAAACAAAAAAAAAATTATTTCAGCTTGCTGACAATAAATTTTCATAGTTTTTGGGGCATCAAATTTTTAAAATATAATACAAAAAAAAGGTATCGTTTTTTTTAAGAAAAATAATTAAACGATTTTTTTTTTATTTTAAAATAATTTTTTTTTTTATTAAATGACAATTAAATTTTCTAACAATGTATACTAAAATACTGCGTTGTTTAAGTTTTCAGGCACGATTTTTAATATCAGATTTTAATATAATGGGTAGTTAAAAAATTTTAGAATCCTATACGTGTGTGCCCGAAAATTAAAATTGGGTGTATGTATACTATACGACCAGGTTTGAAAAAAAAAAATCAATAGAAAATTTTTTTTTTATATCTTAAAATTTAATTTTATTATTTTCTTTGTTATAACATTAAATATAATTTTATTCCTAAATTTTATACCTAATTTTAGAAGTATGTCATTAATTTAAAACTTTTTTTTTTTATTTATTATACATTTTTACAATTTTTTTTTGCTGTGACGATTAAAAAATGCGAATACTATATAGTTGAATTAATATTTTTTTGAGGTATACATGAAATTTACTTAAATTTTAAAATATATTTTACAAAATATTTTGTTAATCCTCAGTAGATACACATCGATACACTGTTGGATTGCTTCACTTAAATAAATTCAAGCAAAATGGGAAAAATAAATAATACTTAATCACATATATGTATAAAAAGGTTGCTTAAATCTTTATATTTAGGCAGTAAACAGCTTTAAAATTTAATCATGGCAGTAGTCTAAGATTTTTAAAAAAATGTTTAAAATTGTTCTCAGGTTAATTTAATAAAAAGTGAAAATTAAAAATGAATATAAAATTTTATTTACATTGCTCTATATTTTTTTAAGCTTACACAAAAAAAGAGAGAGCTTTTTCAAAACTTAGGTTTAAATCTTATAACATAATTCTATGTTTTAATTGTTCGGGCTAAAAAATTTTACCTACTTACTCGTAATAATAGATACAATAAAAAAGATTAATTTGTGTTTCTACTGAGGTTAAATAAGTAATTTTATTTAAATATAAAATAAAATAAAAACACTGGTTAATCTATTAATATTCTTAAAATTATAAATTTATTAAAAACAAGAGAAAAAAAAATTAAATTATTTATTATAGGAATATATGTATGTATATAAGTTCAAGCTTTATTTTAATTTTAAAAAATTATTGCATAAAAAAATTTAGAAAACAAAAAACCTTTATGTAAAATGCTTTTATATTATTCAGTTCTTTGAAAAGCGAATACAAAGTTTAATAATTATCGATGAAGCTTAATAATTATAATTTTGAACTTGAACAAAAAATAAAGGAATTATTTATTTCTTTGGTGGTAATGTTATAAATTAATAACAATATTTTAAAAAATTATTTTTTTTTTTTTTTACGTGTAAATTGTGTAAAAAAAAAAATTGAATTTTTATTTTAAAAAGTTATATTACTTAATTGTAATATAAAACAAGTTTTTATCTTTAAAAATACAATGATAATTGTTATTATTATTATTTTGTTTACAATGCATCACAGTGATTTATTGATTCTTACAATTTATTTATTAAAAAAAAAAAACAAAATTGAAATTTACTAGCTTTTTTTTTTTAATTATATATAATCATTATTTTTGTCCTTTTTAAAATTTATTCATATTTATAGATTAGGTACTGCACAAATTTAATTAATTATGGTCGTTTTTTTACATGATTTTTCAATGTAAAAAAAAATCAAATTTTTAATTTTTATTTTATGATTATTCGTCACAGAATATAATTAATTTTTTTTAAACGTTTAAATTATTACTAAATTATTAATTATATATTATATATATATAATTTATTATATATATATATATATATTATAAATAGGCTTTAATATTTTTTTATTTATATTGCCAAAAAAACAACTTTTTTTCATTTTATAACAATTTCTTTTTTTTTTTTTTTTTTTTTTTGTTTTTTTTTATAGTAACTTTTTTTTAATATTTACAATGCTTTTTTTTTCTTAATTAATTATTTAAATATACATAGTAGTTAAAATATTGGCACTAAAAAAATTAAAAAAAAAGAAAAATTTTAATTTTACAAATTTTTTTCAATTTTTTTTTTCCTTTTCTTTTGGTCAACCAATTAATATAAAAAATATAATATAAAAAATACCCTCATATTTTTTTTTTATTTTTTTTTTTGTGAGAAATGAAATTATAATTTTTTTTTTTTCATGTGAAAAGAGAAAAACATAATATATATTTTTTCTATTTTTTTTTTTTTACAAATTTACTCAAAAATATACACTCACGTTTGGACATACACGTACAACTATTTAATTAATATATTTACAAAATCTGTTTTATGAATTTTATCTACCTATTTTAATTAAACTATCTAAAATTTTAATTATAAGGGGCAAACGACAACAAAGCGATGCTCTCCTTAAATAATTAATATGACATTACTATTTTCGTTAATAAAAAATAAGTAAAAATTCTTTTTTCTTTTTTACTATCTAAGTCTTTTATAATTTTTTTTTTTTTTTATTAAGTCAAATATTCTAACGGTTTTTTTATTTTTAAATATAGTAACATTTATTTAATATATGCACCTTATTTTTGGGCCCATTTATTAGTAATGAAATTTGGAGGAAGAACCATAGCTGTTAGGTAAATTTTTTTTTTGAAATCCCTCAGCAACTTGTCCCTTGTCAATTTTATCTTCACTTGAATTTTGAAATTTCTCCGGCTTAAAAAAAAAAATTTTTTTTTTCTTCTATTAATTAGCACAAAATTTTCAATTAATGCCCATGATGAACTACAACAATCACAAATCTGAAACCTCTTTCACCTAAAGTATTGATGAGAGGAAAAATAAAAAAAAATATTAATTTTACTTTCAAATTTCTTCACAGGCATTAATCAAATTATTTTTTAAATAAAAGTTTTCCAAAAAAAATATTGCATTAAACTTATAATGCTATCTATCTGTAAGTAACTATAAAATATAGCATGCATTTTTCATTAATTCTTACACAAATAATCTACTCTAAAGTAAGATGAGCTAGGATACAATAAAAATTGAAAAGCAATAGATGGGCAAACCAAATAAAATTAACGAATCAAAAATTAAAAAACTTTTTTTATCAATAACTAGTTCTAGAATTTTAATTTGTAATTCTGTTAAAATATTTTATCTAATATAGTTTTTTTGTTTAAAACAAGCATAAAGTAAGGCTTGGAAATGCAACTTTCTATAGTTCAACCTTGCAATCATTATTTTAGAGTCACAAAGCTTACAAAAATTATTTTTTTATGTCCAATCAAGGCAGGAATTCTTTTAGAAGTCTTAGACTCTTACTTTGAAACATGTTTAATTTTGTGTCAAAAAAACATTGATTTTGGGCAATCAATAGTAAATCTGGACATCCTTAATTCTAGTATAATATAAAATTTTCAAGCAAAATTATTTAAACAATTTCAAATCACTATAAAACATGTCAGGAGAAAAAAATATAAATAAAAAAATACTTTTTCCAATAGCAAAAAGAAGTATCGGTAAAGAAATATGTAAAGATTTATAGAGCTCAAAGAAAAAAAAATGTTCAGTTCCTAAGGAATAACAAATTAAACATATAAAAATAAAAATTGAAAATGAAATAAAGAAAGAAAAATAGATTTAATATAGGAAAGTATGCAATAACAAAAAATATAGGAATATATAGATTTCAAGAATCATGCAGGAAAACGATATCTTAAAATCTTGAAAAATAAAATTTTATTTTATTTTTTTTACTTAAAACTTCTTTTCTAGTTTTATATTATTTATGCAGTACTTTTAATGTCTCTTAAATAGTATTTTACATAAAAAAGTCTTTTTTTTAATACAATTTTTTATATTAAATTAATATATTAATGAATAAAAATAAAAAAATGAAAAATTTTTAATTAATTTTATTTAATAAAAATTTTAATATATCACATATTTTTTTTGTTTTTTTGTTTTTTGTATAGCTTTAAACATTAGACACTGGTATATATTATAGCACAATAATTTAAAAAATTTTTTTTAGTTCTTAATTATTAAGGTTGTGCAGGCTTGTAAAGACAGTATTCGATCTTAGAAGATTCATGGTCTTATGTACTTAAAGCTCTGGATATGAGCACTTTTTAAGCAAAATTGACTAATACTTAAATCCCCAAAGACTTCCTTTTCTAAAGAAGTCTATGAGAGATTGTACAGAATATACTTCAAATTTTTCCTACTTCTTATTCCCACACAGCCTTAAAAATATTTTATAGTATTTTGACTTTTTTTTTGTTTTTCTTTTTACAAACTGTTTTTTCTTAATAGAGTATATAATAATAGTAATAATAATAATTAATAATAATTAATAATTAATAATAATAATAGTAATAATAGTAATAATAATAATAATATAGTAATAATAAAAATAAATTAATTATTTTATCATACAAAAAAAATCAAAGGCAAGCAAAAATATAATTTTCTTTTTGTAACCAATAAAATTGAGTTGAATTTATTTACAAGCTTAATTATATTTATAGATCGCTGCCTTTTTGTAATAACTAAATATTTACATGCAATATAGTTTTTTCAAAAAATCTTGTTTTTATTTTATGTATAAAATTTATTTTCCTTATTAACATATATATAAGTCATCATGTAATTAAACAATACCAAAAAAAAAAAAAAATTACTTTTCCTTTACAGCATTACCACTGATAAAGAAAACATCTAGCTATACAATCCTGCAGGCAAAAAAAAAGAATGGCCTAGATTGCACTTTCCTCTTTATTTTATCAGCCATGGCTTGTATTATACTATTTTTCAAAATCACAGTCTATTACTTTTAACAAAATTTAATGATTGAATACTTTTTTCATTAATATAAAGCATAAAAAATTTTAATATATAAAATTCTTCTCTATTGAAATCTAAACAATTAAATCATAAAAAATATTATTATTACAAAGTAGTAGTAAAAACGACCAGCGTTTTTTTTTTCTTCTAAAAAGTTTATGATAAAAATGACGAAAAATTTCTAAGATATTATTAAAAAAAAAAATAATTACCCCAATAATATTTGCGTTTATTGTAAAAAAAAAATGACTATTCAAAACAAATTTTTCTTAAATTACTGAGGCAATTATTTTAATACCATGAAATCTTTCAAAGAAATGAATTTTTTTTTATTAAAATAAAAATATGAAAAAACTTTATTTTTCTAAAATAAATGAGATTGCACATGAGATTAAATTTAAAAAAATTAATAGTAATAGTAATCATTAATAATCTCGATGTTTTTTTTATGGTCCCTCGACATTTTTTGTCAGTAATTTTAATTTATAACTACATTTGTATTTTTTAACAAACGAAAATAAAATTAATTTTCCAAGATTTTAAGTTTCTATTTAAATAAGTACTAAAAGAACACTAAGCAAATAGTGTTAAGAACACATCGAGAAATAAAATAATTTTATCTATACATGCTTATAAATGAAAAAAATAGCATGACAAAAACAAAAAGTTGTAAAATAGAATAGAGGAAAAAATAAAAAAAATTCCTACTTTTATTTTGTGATTTCTACGACTAAAGAGAGTTCACTACTGATAGTAATAACAATTATGAGAAACATTCTGTTAAGTTACTCTGGAGGGGGAGGTGGTGGCGGTGGTGGATCGCTTGGCAATGGGGGTGCTTCATTATTATTACTCATTTGGCACTGGCTATAAGATGGTGGTGGGCCGCTTGGGTACATTGGATATTGATGAGGTGCCCTTGGTTGTTGATATGGATAAAAAAATGAGGCTGCTGATGCTGTTGTTGGCGTTGCGTCGTAAACGTTATAGCCAGTGTTTGGTTGATGGTAATAAAAATTGTGGGGTGCTGCTGCCATAGGATCGGGATGAGAAGGATGATGATGATTAAGTACAGGGGGCATGAAAGGATCCATTGGAGGATAGTAACTACCAAAATGTTGTGCTTGTGGTTGAAGTAATTGACTACGAGGGCCAAAATGTCTAACACCTCTTAAGCTTCCTCCACGTACCTTGTTATTCATGTTCTGTAAAGAATAATGACGACCGTTTTGCCGTTGCAGATTATTTGACGCTGTTGTCACGTTAGTTACAGCTGCCGTTGCTGCAGTTGATGATGATTGTTGACTTGATTTTTTTGCCGGAGGTGCATATGATGATCCTGTGTTACTTGTTAAGTCGCTACTTGAACGATCGCGCTTTCTATTTTCTTGAGATGTAGATTGTAATGTATTAGCAGGTTCTGCTAACGTTCTAATTTTTAATTTTATTCCAGGATTAACTTCGTTACCAACCAAGCGTTCTTTTGAAATTTTTATTTTTAAGCCCGAGCCAGCAGTACCGATGCTAACTGGGGACGGATCTGGCGTAGATGCTGCTGTCGTCATATTTATTCTTTCTTTTGGTATTTTAATTTTTATAGGATTTGTAATCGATGAGGATTGTTGAGATGAGGGAAAATTTTGTTGAACTTCCTCTTGATCAGTCTTATTTTTCTCTTTCTCCTTGCTACTTTCACTAAGACTACTACGATTATGGTGTTTTTCTTTATCTTTATCTTTATGTTTGTGCTTATGTTTTTCTTTACTTTTATCTTTATCTTTGTGCTTGTGTTTTTCTTTCTTTTTCTTTTTCTCGCTCTTGCTACGATGATGGTGAGACTGGTCAGAGCTTATTTGTTTTTCTGTCGTTGCTTCAGGTATCGTTACATCTACTGGACATTGTATGGGCTCAGAAAGTGCACTTAAATCAACTGTTGATATTATTTGATTAACGGAAGAAAGGTCTGCTACCTGAGCAGTCTCCTGTGATTCATTTATTGGTGCATTTTCTGTTAACGTTTTTTGTTTATATTGTTGGGATTGCTGTTCCTCAACTTCTTGAGATTCCATAATTTTTGCTGTTCCTGCAGGATTTTCATAATTTTGTAATAAAGAAGGTATTATTGGCGCTTGCACAGATTCTTGTAATAAACTGCTAATACTCTGAGCAGACTTTAAAGGTGAAAAACCATCTAATCTACTGGGCTCTGTATCCAAATCTAATGAGTCAGTTTTCAAACTGTCTGATAAAAAGAAATCTTGTGATCCCATGTTTCCAAATGTATCATCCAATTCTGGAAGTTCATGCTTTGAAAAAACTAGCATATCTGACATTTCTGATTTTAAGTTATAATTTGTAATAGGATATTCTTGTTTAATCGATGACATATTGTCTATCCCATTTGTCAATTGATGCTTATTTTCAAATGGTTCAATTAATTCTGTTGGTTTCATATCTAAAATGGGTAACTGACTTTTACTTATTGGCAAAATATTATCTTTAGTTTCTGTTGGTTCATTAATATTAAATCCAGACATGAATTTTCGGGAATGAATATCAGGATTCGTTGTAATGGGTGGTGCTGTTGACATTGTAGATGAAGTTGGAAGGCGTTTCTGCAGCAAAGTATTTGTATTACTATTTGGTCTTTTATTCATATAAGAATCTTGCTGTTGCGGTTGGGGAGTTTCAGGTGATCCCATTAAATTAGGTAATTGTTGTTGAGACTTAAAAGTTATTGGCGAGGTTTTAAGTTTCGATTTAGTTTTATACAGTGAATCACGGTTAGTTGTTGACGGCGTTTTTTCTGGACTAAATAATGATCTTTGTTTTGCAGGAAGTGAATTACCACTACTATGCTGATGGGAATCAGAGCTCATAGCATCCATTTCATTATATCGAGCTCTTTTTTCTGTCTTTTGGTCATCTAAATTATTTAATAATAAAGATGAGGACAGAGCTTGAGAATTATCATTTTTAACAGAATTATTATCCTTTAATATTTGTGATATTTTACCTAAAGATGAATGTGAACTAGGATTTTTGTTACTAGGTATTAATGATTTTTGAGAGATTTGTGAAGCTGATACAGGTGCATTTGGTGATTTTTCGGTTGTAAATGCTGTCTGGCCAACATTTAAAACTTTAGTATCATTAACTGATTTAGCTGAATTATTCATTGGTTTATCCGGATGATTGTACTTGGGATTGTGAGATTGCTTAAGCATCATTGCAGCAAATTCTTCTTTTATAATTTCAGCTCTAGGTTTTGGTATTGGTGCTGGTTTTTCAATAAGTTTTCTTACTTCTTCGTTTCTTTGTTCAACAGTATCAACTTTGCGTTGATATTTGCCATATGGTTTAACTTCATCTTTTCTATGCTCAGTGCCAGCAAGTTTATTATGCCTAGGATCATAAGCTCTTTGATGCTTATTGGCGTGATTATTAGCATGTTTATCTTGTGAAGAAACGTGAGCAAATGATTCTAAACTTAAATCACTTTGAGAACTATCTAAGAGCGATGAATTATGACTAAGATTACTATTTGTATTATTATGATCACGAGATGAAATTCTCTGCCTAGTTGGATCACGATTTGGATCCCTTAGTTGATTACTATTACTACTAATATTACTGTTACTACTAGTTGAGTGCCTTTGAGATGAATTTTTTAAATCCTGTCTATTATGATGATGATTATGATGAATTGAAGTTTTCATTGCACCACTACTACTGTTTAATGAATGTTTATTTGGCACTGCAACATTTGTCATTTGTTTATTATGATGATGAGAATGATGTCTATTAGGGTCACTTAAATGTGACACAGGAATATTTCCAGTAGAAGAATTTGCTTTCTCTCGTTCTAATCTCTCTCTTTCTTTTTTCTCTTTATCTTTGTAAAAACGATAATCAAAAGAATGTCTTCCAGATGAAGATTTTTTCTCATCTGATTTATCAGTATGATGCGGACGATTGGATTGAAATGTAAGCCCATCATCATTAGCTGGTGACTGAATTTTACTAGGTTCATTATCCTAAAATTTTAAGATTCGCTTAAGAAACTGCTAATAAAAAAAAGAATTTTAAAAATTTGAAGATACTAACAAAAGGTGAGTTAGATAAACTAGAATGATTAAGGTTTGGACTTTGATTAGCATCACTCATTATTTTTCTCAGTCTTGAAGAGCACTTGTCGAATATGTGTAAGAATTCTACTGTAAGCTGATGTAACAATTCCCATGTTACTGTTTTATCAACATACCAGAACCAGTCTTTTCCCTCATTGCTTTGTGGTATCTGATTTATTACACAATTTTATGTAAAATTATTTTTTTTTTTATAAGGATTAATTACTTACTTCCCAGTTAGACCATTTGCAAGCTAAGTGAATACAGAAACACGCAACAACTGTAGGCTTGTATTGAAGACACATTGTTGTCAAATGCAAACTATAATTTAAAGTAAAAAACATTACTAATGTCCCTTTAATAGTTTCAGTTATCATATTTTGGAAAAACAAAAAAAAGTGAAAAATATCAAAAAAAGTTATCAACTAATCAAAAAAGGTATCAACCTGTTAGATGCCATAAAGTAGGAAGTCTGGGCCAAATCCTTGCTAGCTGTGAATAAAATTAGAGAATTGTTAAATTTCCAGACCAAATTAAAATTTTATTCAGATAACTAAAAATATGATTAGATAATAAAATTAACCTTTAACTAGATGACAACATCTAACAACATGTGTGTGAGGGTGATCGATAGCAACATCGAATCCCAATGTTTGTAGTAAAACATTTTCATTAAATACCAATTCTTGAGCTTCTTTAAGATATGGCTATAAATGAATAAAACCATTTTTATTGTTTTGCAATGTTTAAAAAATTATGTCTTAACCTACATCAGTTTTTGGTTTAGGTGGTGGCGTATGAAGGCATATATGTGCCACTTGAATAACATCTTCTAGTTTTCTTGGCTGCTCTTCTACTTTAGCAGCTAAAAAAAGAGCAGCTGCTGCTATAGAATTTCTATGGAATTGTGACAGAGAGTGAAAAACATAAAAACGATGCATATAGACTATTGCGGTATTGATGCATAACTGTTTACTGTATTTTTTAAATAATCAATTTAAGAAAAATATTATTTATTTTAATTTTAATTATAATAAAGGGCATTTTGCAATAAGAAATAAGCTCTTGAGGCAAAGGGAATATTTTTTGCAAACTAATAATTATTGAGAAACAAAAGATTAGATTAAACTCAATGGGTTAACTGTTGGTGATCCATAATCTAAGCTATAAAATGATGACAATAATCTGTTATATTTATAAATACTTTATACATGTAATTATAAATGTTTTAACACAAAAATTAAGAAAAAATAACAGTCAAAATGTTAAAATTTTTATCAATAATTAGTACTTTTTTAAAACAATATTTTCTGTGAAAACAAATATTAAAATTTTTTGGGTAATGAATTCAAAGGTTGAATAAAAATAACGAAATAATATTCCAAATTAATAAAAAAAAAAAAAAAAAAAACACATTTAAAAAGAATAAAAAACAACAATGTTGATCTTAATAATAAACTTTTTATTTAAAACGTCAACTTGTTTATATATAAAAATAAGTATAGAAAAATTTTAAATTCAAAAAAAATTATTATTTTTTCCTTAATTTTACATTTACACACAAAAAATATATAAGATAATAAATATACATAAAAACAAATTTTTTTTTTTTTTAATTTTCAGCAGTCGCACCAAAATAAATACACAGCATTAATAATTCGTTATTTTTCTCGATGATAAGTAAAGGCTTTCTCATTTAAAAAATTCTTTATATTAATTTACAAAGATTAAAGTTACTTAAATACAAGAAATAAAAAGAAAGAATTTTGAAATGAATTATCAAATATATAGCTAATTAATAAGTTTTCAAGGAAAATACAGCAAAGATATTTTGCTATATATATTATTTTTATAAAAATTCTACATTTTCTTATTTTTACCAATGTAAATGTATTGGTAAAATTTACCCATAATAATTTAGAAATTATTATATAATAAAATTAAAAAAAATAATAATAATTAAGGGTGGATCGAACATGTGTTAGTATTTAAATAAACAACCTATTAAAAAGTATGTAAAGGTTGAGGATATCATTCCAAAAAATTTATAAAACAATATAATAACTATATTTATGAAATTAAAAATGTTTTTTTCTTCTTTTTTTTTAATTTAATAGATAATCAAATTTTTTTAAACTAAATGCATGTTTAATGGATACTTTCTAATCTGGGAACTAGTTTCTTAATTTTTTTTTTACTTAAAATTTACTAATTCAAAACTTGCTAAGATACTTTTTTTTCTCTCAATTAATGCAAGAAAATGCATAAAATTATTACGAGGATCAAATTTCACCAGGAAATGCGATTTGAAGTAAAATCGAATGAATATGACTTGTTTATTTTAATTTAATGACTTAGACATAAAAAATAACGCGGAATTTGACTCAGACTAATAAAATTATTTTTTTTCGTTGAATTTCTCGAAGATGATGGAAATACCAGTGAATATATCATGAATTATTTCAATATGGAGATAGTTAAGAATACAGCGTGTTAAATATGACGCGTGTGACCTCGGACGAAAGGTAAAACTCCGATTTAATGGGTGTTATTATTGCACCTAGTGAGACTCTTTAGACTTGGATAAATTCATTATTTTTTGAAATAATTAAAAATGACTAATGTTTTCAATTAATTAAAAAAATTACTGAATATTTTTATTGCCACGAAGGGAAATATAAAAAAGGTAATAAAATAGAGGGGGACATGTATATAGTAAGCCATGCACGGGAAAGAGAAAAATGATAAAGTTATTTCTGTTAAATATTTAGTTTAGAAAAATATTATCAAAAAAAGGATACACTTTGAGTTTTTGGCCCATATCCTGAATAAAATTTGATGCTTGTTGTCGATAACTGAGTTCTTTGTCTGCATCTATTCCGCATTTTCTGCTTGGTGTATTTGCTAATTGTTCCTTTGTAAAATACCATTTTTCGTCAGCCGCCATTTATATGTATACACTTAACACTGACTGTACATTCAGTTCGTCGCGGCGCTGTGCGTTGACGCGAACTAAAAAAATTGATTCGTCTGAAGAAAGACAAATATCGAGTAAATTATCGTAAATTATCGATTTGTAAATTATCGATGTTTGGAGAACGTTTTGTGTAGGTCTGTTTTGAGTTTTCTGTTTTCGAAATCTTCTGCGTACATTCACGTATCTAACCCAGCTTTTACTATTTTCATCCAAGTTAATTAACTTTTTTTTTTTAAATAATTAAATTTAAAAAAGTAAATTAATTAATTATTTTTTTAAAAATGTAATCTACGCCAACTTCATGTTATACCACTTTTTTTCCTAAAGAAACAACCGCGGGCTATTCGAAATTGAAAAAATAATCTTCTAAATAATAACAAATTTCAAAGAAAACATAAGTACAAATTTCTTTACAATAAATATTTATTTACAATAAAATATTTCTTTCAATAAATCTATACCTTTATATTTTAAAACAGAGATTAATTCAAATTGCAAAGTGTAGAACTCCAAGACAAGTTTTAGTACTTTTAGGCTTCTGTAAAATAATGTTTTTATACGGAAGTAATACGTATCTTAAAAACCCTAGCTATTCAATAAGAGTTTGAAGAATGGATTGTTTTATATGAAGTGTTAAAAATTGTTAAAAAAACAAAAATATATAAAGAAAATAAATAACAAAAAGATAAAAGGTCAATTTAATAAGCTCATTTGAATGATTGAATGATTTTGCTAATCTGTATGGTAAGCTAACAAACAAATTTATTAGTATTCATTTTTTGATTAATTTATTTATGAAATTACTTTATTTTTTATTTATTATGTTTTAAAAAAATGATTGTCACAATTTGTTATTGACAATGTAAAGGATAATCCATGTAAATACTCATGGATACATGTAGAAATAGAGAAGTTTTATTTATTACCCCATTGGTATAAGTTTTGGTTGTTTTAAAAGTGCTATTTCAGGAGAGATGTTCCAATTATGAATTACACTAGAATGTCATTGCGAGCATCATAATATAGAAAAAATATAGATATTTATATAATTTTAAATTAAAAAAAAATTTCTAAATGTAAAACCAAAATTAAAAAGTAATTTATAACTAAAATAATGTTTAATTAAGATTTTTATTATTTATTAAATTACTAGAAAAAAGAATTTGGTTGGTTGTATTTTGATAACCATGTTTTGGTAGTTGTTTTCCATTATGTTTTGGATGTATCTATTTTATATTTTATTTTTATTGGTATTTTATTAAATATTGAGCATTTTATAAAATACTTTCTTAAATATATTTTATAACTTTTATTATTAAAGAGCTATGTTTAATTTTTTAGTGAAGAAAATGTTTCGTGTTCCTAAACAAAGTATGCCTTCAACAACAACATCAGCATCACAAACAATGCCTTTAAAAAGATCAAAAGAAAAAATTAACTGCTCTTATGCTCTTTATGATTGTAATCATCAATGCTTAGATGGCTATTCATATTGTTTAAAGCATATTTTAGAGGATCCTAGTGCTCCGTATAAACAATGTTCTTTTATTTATAATCATAATGGAAGAAAATGTAACAATCCTACCTTAAAACTTGATAGACGAGATGTTAGGTATGAATTTTTTATATTTTGATCAATTAATTACAAAAATAATTAAATTTAAATCAAGTAGCTATTGTCAAGAGCATACAAGAAAAGCTCAGATTGCTAGAATCAAATCTTCATCAAGGCGTTCTTTACCAGAAAATTCTGAAACATTATTATTAAGTCTTAAGCATTATGTCAAGCCAGATGATTCTAATACTAATTCAAATCAAGAAAATAATAAAAAAATGGATGCTTTGGATCCTTTTGGTATGTTACTTTAAATATTTCATTTCAACAATTACTACAAATATAATTATTTACAGTTGATGTGGATGCTACAAAAGTCAATGCACAAATGACAAATATTTTAGATTACGCCAGCTCTTCCGACAGTGATGTTGAGCCAACACTACTTTGTGATACATACAGAGGCAATTATTATGATGATAGCGATAATGAAAGTGTTCCTAGTGCTGAAGAAGACCCATTAAGGTATGAAATAGAGTTAGGTAAAAGCAAAATGCCAATTCCTATATACGTTTATTTAAATTCTTACATAAATGTTAGTTTTAAAACTTATCTGTTAATAAACTTTCCATATATGGATAATTCTGATACTTAAACGTTTCAAAAAAATTTTAGCTAAATTTGAAAAATTTTTAAAAAGATCAGTTTTGGAATTTCACCATAGAATATTTATAAATGAATAAATTATTAAAATTTAATTCTTTTTTACTTTTAGACATGCTGGTATTTATACTGCAGAAGAAATAGTTTCAATCTCAAGAGATAAAATTCTAAAATTACAATCCTTGTACATTGGTCAATTTAGAAAATTACAATACAGTTTGAGAGAAAAGCGAAGAAAATATTTACATGCTTTGAAAAAAGAAAAAGAAACTTTGTGTAAGTAAAATCTGTAATTTTTAACCTGTGGCTATTGTAAATTAATGTAAATTAATTACTTACAAAATTTACAAATTAGTAATAATAGTAAAAATAATAATTTTGTCATGTTAAGCAAAGGATTCTAGGTCTAATTTAACATTATTACATTGTAGGCAGTGTTCACGATCAAATAAAACAATCGGCTAAAGAAAAAAAAATTTATGCAAAATTAAAAGCAATGAATAATTATCATAAGCGTAATGGAGTAGAAGCAATTTTATATAAAAAATGGTTAGATAGAAGAGCTCAGGCTACTGATGGTCCAGCTCAAAAACCTCCAAGTATACCAAAGTGTATTTTTACTGAAGGAGGAGTTAAATGCGGAGAAAGAACAATACCTTCATCCAAATATTGTCGTAAACATATACTTAAGGTATAAATCTAGCAAACATTTTTTTAACAAAAATTATTAATCAATGTATTACTTTTATTACTTACTTTTTTTCAGGATTCTCATCAAGTGTTATTTAGAGCATGTGGAGCTAAAGAAGGAGATACAGAATGCCATGAGCCAGTACCTGTAATTTTTGATACCAATTGCATATTTCACATGAATTTACCTCCTGTTACTCAATTAAAGCCAATGGAGGTATTATTTAGATTCAAATTAAAACAATCCAATATTATAAATATATCATTATTTTTTAGTTTGTCGAAGAAAAGATTAATGTCGAAAATTCAAAGGATGACAATATAGATCCCGATGATGATATAGCTGGTATAATGAGAGAAATGAATGACGAAGCCAATAAAACATCAAATTTTAATGACAGCGTCAACAGCGAAGCAAGTACAGATACTGCTTTTAGTTTAACTGCTCAGTTAAGTGATAGAGATGATTTACTTTCTATGTAACATTGTTTGTTATTTAACTTAATGTAAATAATTTGTACAAAAAATAAAAAATTAATGCATAAGGAATAGTTAATTAATATATTAAGAATAAAAAATTTAGTTTTATAACAAAATATTTATAATATACATTCCTTATAATATTTAGCGACAAACACTTACATAGATCATTTATGGGCCTCAAAAAAATTTGAAAAATATGAGGCTCCTTTTACACTTTTATTTTATAACTACATAAACAAAAAGATTAAAAAAAAAAAACAGAAATCACAATTTTTTGTTTCTTTTTCAATACATTTAAACTATGTACAAAAATTATATATTTACATTGATACGTATTTTATAAAAAAATATTTTTTAACGGCATTTTTAAGTTTGAAGATAATTAAAAGAAATTTATAATAAAGATGATTTATATAGAAAAATAATTTAAATGCAGTATTTTTTTTAAATACCTACTGTAGCGCCGGATAACATGATTTCACTTGTATAATTAATTTTATACATAATTCTTATACAATTTTTTTATAATTGTAAGAAGTTATGTTAACATAAGTTTTATTTAAAATTATAAAACTAAAACATTTAAAAATTAGAAATGTTTTTATAAAACAAAGCACTTTTTAAACAGATTTTTTTGCAAATTTAATACTTTTTATAATTATTAACTTTTATTTTTATTGAATATTAAAAATAAAAATTTTGAGAAAAACGAGGATTTTAAGAGTCCAGTCAAAACAGTGTTGGATAATTTTAATCTTATTTGAATATCAATTTTTAAAGCAATATAAACTTAATAATTACAACAAAACAAGCTTTTATTTAGTCTATTTATAATATTTAATCAATGATTTTATTTTAAAAAAATTGTGTTTAATTTTTATTAGCGTAGTAATAAACTTTTTAATCTATTAAATCTCAAAGAAAATATTTATGTATTAAGCGCAGGAACTTTAGAAAACTAAAACTTTTGTTAAAAAGTAGCCAATATGATTTGATATGCAAATATTAAAGCAATAGTTTATTAACTTTTTTAGTTAGTACAGCTAAATGCATTTTTTAGTAATTTAAAATCTATATTGAATATTATAAGTTCTCATTTTTTTATAGATATTTAGAGAGCTAAAAACTAAGCTGATAAAAAGGAACAATTTCAAATACTTATTTTAAAATTTTATCAAAAATAATTGCTAAGTACTTAATACTACGAATTTTTTAACTTTTCTTTCGATGATTTTTTTTTATGTATAAGTTTAATAAAATACATAAAAATTAATATGAATTTTAAAAAAATGTATTTAAAAAAAGAAATACTTTTTTAACTTTAAATCAATCTTATAAACTTGCATGATTTTTTTAAATAAAAAATCCATAGTAAAAAAATTAAATTTTTTTTTAATTTTAAACTGCTTGATCACTTTTTTTACCAGTTTAAAATACAAAAATTACACAACTTTTGTATACTTTAATAAATACAAGTTCTTAATAATTTAAATATTAAATTATATTAATGTACACTCGTTTGTATTCAAAATAAGTGTAATCAGACTTTTTCATTCGCCAAATATGTTTTGCAGATCATGTTCATAAAGTGCAATAAGTAACATAATACTAAATCCTGTCACTAATCCTAATGCTTGTAATAAGCAAATCCAATGAGCACCATTTTCCGTTGAGTGATTTGTAGATAATTCTGGAATCTAATTTTACAAATTTTTTTTTAAAACGTCTTTAATTAAAGGCTAATTTATATTTACCATGTCAACAAGTGCTATGTAGATAAACATTCCAGCAGCAGCGGCAAACATCCAACTGCTTGCGGATGGTGTAGTACCAAGTATAACGCCAAAAATCATACCAAATAAGCAAAGTACAGAAGATAACAAATTGTAAAAAACAGCTTGTTTTGCACTCATACCAGCTTTTAATAAAACTGCAAAGTCTCCTAAAAACATACATTATAAAAATATTATACATGCTAAAATAAAAAAAAAAAATTGATTTACCTAGTTCATGAGGTAATTCATGGCAGAAAACTGCAATGGTCGTTGAAAATCCTCCAGCAATACTTGCTGAAAATGCAGCACCAATAGCCATCCCATCAGTAAAATTATGTAGTCCATCTCCCATTATAACCATCCAAGCAACACTAGACATTGAATCTGGTGCTGAATGTACGTGACCTAAACACATAATTTTTATTCTGAATTTGGAATACTTAAAAAATATAATAAAAAGATAATAAATTTACTGTGAGAATGTGAATGGCCATGATGCTTTGTTTCATGATCCCTTATTATAACAGTATAACTTTCTAATTCATTTAATTGAGCTTCGGAACTATCAATATTTTTTTTTGTTTCATTTAATCTAGGTTCTTCCATTTTCCAATCTTCATTATTCTTCTTTTCAATATTATTTGGCACAATTTTACTAACCGAATTACATTTTGACGTTAATGGTTTTTCTTCTTCAATAGTTTGAGGTCTTTCATGGTTGTTGTGTTGACAACTGTTATGATTTTCTACAATGTAAAAAAAATTTTATTTTCAAAAAGAAGTGTAAATTTACAAAAAAACTTTTAAACTAAATACCTTTTGCATCAGTAATTTCACCATAACAATAAGGGTATGATGAATATTTGTGCTTGCAAAGCTTTTCACCTACAGAATTTTGATTTCCTTCATCATGCTCCCTCATAACTCTTACTCTCGAAGGTAACTATAATTATAAAGAATAAATAAATGATTCAGAAAAAATAGTTTATTTTTTATATATTTTTTGTAATACCTGTTTTTGGCGTTTATTGTACTTTCTCCATTCAACAATAATATTTAAAGCTTTTTCAGTAAAAAAGAAAAGCGTTAAGCCTATCATTGCAACAAAACCTTTCCACATATTCAAATTGTGGCTATCTTGATTTTCATTTATACTATCATGGTCATGATTATGTGACATCATGGCCTAGAATACAATGAAATTAATCAAAAACATTAAATAATATTATTTTATGAGTAACTTACATGAGGAATTAAATGTATAAGTGCATCTCCACATAGTGTACCTACAGCAAGTGCAACTAAATATTGTAATAAATGATGATAATAACTTTTACCCATAACAGGTATTACTGCAACTCCAAGAAGACCGCAGAGGCTAATAATTAATATACTAATTGTGGAATACATCCATACTAAATTTAGAAATTTTTAATATTATTATTTTAAAAATAAAAATTTAAATAATTTATAACTTGTTACCTTGAAATATATTACGTGACATTTCTTCAACTTGGTGATCATCAATTTTATTATCAAAATCTTCAGTTAAATAAAGACAACTTGTACTACTTTTTTCTTGTGCACCCACTGAAGCTAACTGATAAATAAGTACTGGACAAATACGTTCAAAAAGTTTATCAGGTATTATTGTATTGCTATCGTTATTACTTGTTGAAGAAGAGGTAAGTTTAACATCATGAGATAAGACTTTCAATAATTCATTGCTATTTAAGCACTGTATTAAAAAAAAAGAAAAAGTTGATTTTTTTATCAAATTATCAATATACTTATTTCTTTTTAAATAAAAAATTTTTTTTCACCTTATGCTTTGAAGTTATATTTTTATTTTGTACATTATTTTTTGTATTTTGGGAATCATTAGAACTATCTAAAATTATAAATATTGATAAATTTAGGATAACGAATTTTTACAATGATTGATAAAAAAAAATAATAATAATAATTATTGAGTTTTTTTTAAACAAAATTTTATTAGTCATTGAATTGATAAATTTACCTATTGATTTTTCAGATTTATTACTATTTACATGATTATGTTGATCATTAGGAACATGTGTAACTGATTGAAATAATCCTATTTTTTTTAATAATCTTTCAAAACCTTCAATATTCATATTTTCACCATCGCCAAAATCTTGAAATAATTGTTTTATAAAATATTTTTCATTTAAGTCCGCATGTCTTTTAGATCTTGAATTTTCTTTGGTATGTTTCTGTATTGTTCTTTCTTGATTAATTACTAAATTTTCACTATAACTAGGATTAATTGACAAATATTTTGCACTATCACTATTTTTTATAAATCTTGAATTCGTCGAAGTGTGAGCATAACAAGGTACATGAGATGCACATAGTACGCAAACAACGCATACTGCTACAAAATGTGCCATTTTCAGCAGGATATCCTGAAAATATTTATACATTTTTATTAGTAAATAAATTTATTTTGTTTAAAAATTTTTTATTTTCTCTAAATCTAATCTATGTGTGTACTTTTTATATTAATCTAAGATTAGATTCTTAATCTCTTAAGCTTAAAAGGAAATAATATTAGAAATTATTTGTTATCTTAATGGGTATAATAATGCCCATGACATATCTTTATTGTATTATGTTTCAGATAACTAAAAAAATTTTGTAAAGTAAACAAATTAAAAAAAATATTTTCTGCAAAAAAAATATGTATTAAAAATAAACGTGGCACACATACACAACTATTTAGTATTAGTATTTCACAATTTTAAACTATAAATAAATTTTAGAATTTTTTTGGAGCAGTATATAGTCAGTGTCTTTCCATGTTGCTCCAAAATTTCACAAGAACTTCATTTTGATTAATTTTACATATTATAATATATGCAAAAAAAAGAAACTCTTCTAGTGTGCCTATAAATATACACTGTTGTAGTCCTATTATGCTGTAGACTATTACAGACAAATATAAGAGTAAAAAACAAGACTTAAATGTACATAGTTATTCAGAATGGGATGCAATATTGCAATTTTTTGCGACTAGAGTTTATGAGTTTACATATCAATTCAATAACGGAATATCAATGTTTACAACTCGCTGATGGTCGAAAAAATATTTCATAACCTATGCAGGAAGTGATTTATTTATACTTTTTTTTTACACGGAACTTTCTTGCTAAAACTTATGTGCGCGTTATTAATATAAAAAATTTATATGCATTTTATTTATTTGATTATTTAGACTATAAAATAATAATAATTATCTGTCCTTCCGAATTCTTTATTTTTGAAAATAAAGTTTTTCAATAAAATGTTTTTGTTATGTATATGCTACTATATGTCAATAAGGCGCCATGTATCCAAAAATTTTATCTGCGTGGAAATGGATCAACCTCGGGAGGGGGGGGGGGTGAATACTTTTAGATGGTTAAAATTGCATAAAATATTTTTAAATACTTGATTTCACAAAAAAAAAAGTAAAAAAATAAACTTTTATCTATTTTTTTTCTATTTTTTTCAATTTTGGGGGTAGTTTTTACTCTCTATAATTAGCCCATATATCCTGATTTTTGTCAATTATAAATAAATCGCAATTTCTTAATCCATCATCAAAAAATAAAATATATTTGACCATATTAGCTTCACTTTCGAAATTTTGCAAAAAACCCCTAAAAAGGAGTAGTTTTTGTTGATTTAAGGGTGTTCCCCTTTTATCCAGCCCTATTGGACACCGGATTCGGATTCAGCGGCCCAAAAACATGTATAGTAGAGCAAATCTCATCCTGTCAACAGATTTCGACCCCAAACCCATAAATTTAAATTTCAAAACAAAAGTTAACAAAAAATGAAAAATTAAAGGTAAATCTGCGTAAGGTCGATTTAAACCCAAACAGGAGTACTAAAAATTATTCAGATCTTAAATTTCTAAGGAGTCAAATTTTGATTTTTCTATTTATTGAATAAATAAGAAATAAATAAATATTTAATTTAAAACATAATAAATTTACACACCTACTTACTTTATTCGATATTTATTCAAATAAAATTAAGATAATAGCAATTATCCTTACATTGTAAATTAAATAAAAAAAAGAACGTACTAATACTTATTACATTAAAAAAAAAAATTATATAATTTCATTAAAATGAAATAACAATTAATTTTATAACTGATTTTACCAAAAGATATATAATTATTATTGGTAATTAAATTTGTAATACAAAAAAAATGTTAAGATTTTATTTTATAAAAAATAAATTTATAGCCATGTAAATTTTTTCGATATTTATCAAAATAAGTAATTTATTTATATCATTATTCCTATATTTTTAATGATTAAGTTTAATTTATTATAATTTTTATTTCATAAATTATATTATTTTATTTACTTTTTTAAATCATATAGGTATTACTGCATATACTATAAGTCTAAAATTTTTTTTCATTTGTATTTTGACCATCAATCTAAAAAAAAAAGTAATTAAGTTCAGCTAAGTGTTCTTATTATGAGTAATAGATTTATTTTTAAGTTTTACAAATTGTGAATTCAGTAACTATAAAATATGGCTGATTTTCAATTTTTTTTTTTTTTTTTTAGTATATGCTTTTAATAATTTTTCAAAGATATTTATGTAGTCAAGTCGCCAGCAATGTTAAATGCATCCAAAAATTTTATCAGCACGAGAATTGATTCACCTTAGTGAAACGCATTTATTTTTGGTCACTGAAACCGATTTTGAAGGTTTCATCCATTTTTAAGTAATGAACGCTATATCATAAAAAATGGGCAAAATATTAGCTTAAGAATTAGCAAAAGATAGGTAAATTCTTGAAAACAATTGCTGATTAAGTCTATTTTTGGTACACCACTTTGGTTTTTGGGGTTACTGATCACGATATTAGATTTTTAAAAACTTAAATTGCGGACTCAAATTGGCATATTTTTAACCTCAGAAACGCGATTTATTCTGTTTTTAGTATAATATATACATTGTCTAGTAAGTTTTTCGGACCAGTTATCATGATTCTGAGGTCATTAATTATCAAAATAACGAGCAAAAATGGTGGATTCATACGTTTCACCGAGATAAAATTTTTGGATGCATTTAACGTTGCTGGCGCCTTGGCTAATTGTACATTCTAAATTTTTTTGAAGAAAAAGTAATGGAATTCACTAAATTTAAAATTTGACCGAAATTTGACTGAATTTAAACCTAAATAATTATTTTTTTGGCATATTTGCAATCTATCACTGAAAAAAAATCCGGTTACTGCTACTGGAATTTCGGTTGTAAGAAGCCGGAATTTCATTTTTTTAAAATGATTGTAAGTGACACAAAATCTGTACAAAAGTTCAAAAAAAAAAAATTTATCACATTTCAGATGAGTAAAATTTATTAATTCTCTTTACGTTTCAAGTCATTAACAATCGTTTAAATGAAAAAAAGTTCCAGTACCCAACCGAAATTTTTTTTCAGTGTACATTAAAAAAAGTAAATAAAATTCAAATTATTCTCGCAAGTGAAAAGTTATAAATTTAATTATATAATACGAAAAGGTAAAAAAAACCATATCGTAAAATTCAATTTTGCCCAATATTTTATATTTTATAAAATCAGTGTCCTGAATAAAAAGTAAAATATTTAAAAAAACTATAACAATATTTAAAAAAATGTTGAACATACTGAAGTGTATTTACGAATCGAGGTCATTAAACATAAGAGATAATTTTTAATTAATGTAAGAAAATAAATGAAGATTATAAAGTTAATGGGAAATTGAAAGATATAGAAGTGATTACACATTTTAAATATTCATATTTTTTGTTTTTGCAAGAGAATAAAATTTACGTTATAGAAATTTCTTAGCCAGTATTATTAAGCTTATAAAACTCGTTTTTTATTTTAAAAGGGATCTACGTTTTTTGTCACCCCTCATGTTAATACAGAAATAAGGGTAATTTCGACTGAATTTTATGCAGGGTTTTTTAAATGATTTTTTGTATGTTAAAATGATAAAATTTTTATTGTGATAGATAATATTCGGTAAAGACTTAAATTCTTGTATGCATTTAAAACTTTTGAGGTTATTGCTCTAATTAGTGACTATAGTATTATAACAATAGCGTGCCGGGGAAGAAAGTTACCTTAAGGTCCTCAAATCGGTTCCAAAGTGTTCTAAAAATTATCATCAATTCTAATTTTTAGCTCCTAAGAACAAAATTTTTTGAACCCAACGAAATTGAAAATCAAAATTAGAACATAATTATAATAGTATTTTCTTCATAAAAATAACTTTAGAACCGATTCAAAGACCCGATCATTGGGTTCGATCACATTTGGTTTAAAAATGCTTAAAATACTTGTTTTTATTCATTTTTGTAACGTATAATGCTTTATTCTGTTAAATATACCCACACTCCTCGAGTAAAATAGGCAAAAAACTTTACATATCTAGGGCAAAAAAAGCCTATTTCCGCCCTAGGGAGACGACTTTTTTGCCCATTATATGTAAAACTTACATTTTAAGTAATTTGCAATTTCTCTCCAATTTCCAGAAAACCAAACTTTTTATCAGTTTTATAATAAATTTATTTTTTGTTAATGAAATGATTTCTAAAAATGATATAAAATGACTTTTGCCGAAAGACTATAGATATTTTAATTACGGAAATAAATATGATTTAGGTATATACTTGATTTATTTTTAAGATTCATTTGTTGAATTAATTATAGGAAAAAATTTCTAGATCCCTTAAAGATCATGGTAATTACAGGATTAATCCTGGAATTTTTCCTTCACAGGGATCTAAATGCAAAGTTTGTATAAACAGCAGGCGTTAATTTATAACTCTTAGCTTCAAAGTAACCTAAATTTTACAAAAAAAAATTAGGTTAAAAAATATAAGTCAATAAACTATATATAAAGATTAAGAGAGATATTTTAATGCTTCTGATAATTGAACTCTTTGATATACCCGAGATTTTTTAGCTAAACCAATAGAAGAAGCATAAATTGCACACAGTTACAATTGCAAAAAAAATTTATCAGTATTGAAATTCAAACATATACGTATATAATATATTGTACTTAAGTTTTAGTTCAGATTACAAATTTAATTACTTTTTGATAATATTCAGTAATATAATAAATAAATTAGGTGCAATGCACTTTACAAAATTTGCTTACGTAAGCAGTTTTCATTCATGTTCGTATACGCAATATATTTTTTTATATTTGGTATTAAAATGTTATATAGGTATTATATATTCGAGTATAATATGAGCACTTTTTAATGATAAAGTTATCTTTGTTGTTACCAAATATTATATATTATTCAGATAAAGCACGTGCAATTTATAAAATAAATTTTATATCAATTGTTTTAAATATATTTTTTTGAAATTTCAATTTTCAGGTTCTACTAAAAATTAGCCCTTTTGCTAATTTTTAGCTATCTAGTCTAGTCTTAGGGTCTAATCTCTCTGGTCTAGTTTTTATAATATATGAACTTTTCTACTGGAAATCATATCTTATCTGAATAGCGGTCAATCTAAATTCAAAACTGCTGCAGTTTTATGAAAAAAAAAATTCAGATTCATCAAATAAATTATGCAATTTAGAGTAAGGCTTGATAACAAATGAACTCGCAAATGAAGCATAAAATTACTAAAACAATATGGGTAGATTTAAATGAAGTGAGTGCGACTTACATGGTCGGGTCTTCAAAACTGCCCCAAAGTGTTTTTTTCTGAAAGCACTACCAAAAATAAGTAACCAGCCCAATTTTTAGCCTCCCAGAGCGAAATCTCGATTTTTGGCAGCCATTTTAGTGTTTTTGACTGTCGTAAAAAAAGTAAGAAAAATGAGTCATAATTTTTTTTATTATTGCTGTAAAAAACTCACATTAGCATGAAAAATTTTTTCTTTTTAGGTCCGGATAGGAAACTTCCCTGGCTATCCGATTCCGGGGTCAAAAATTTTTTTTGAGTAGCGCATGCGCGTAGAATCGCTAAGATAGGCTGTTTTTTTTCAAAAGCCGATTTCTCAAATGCCTATTAGTGAAAAATCTTGTAACCAGGCTTAAAATTTTCGTTAAACCTTATTTTTTTTGGCAAAAAAAACATTTCGATGGGACACTTCTTTTTGGGAGCTCTAGATAAAAAAATAGCAGCTTTCAAAACCTCATTTTTTACAAATTTCAAATTTCCCGCCAAGTCACGTGACCAATCAAAAATCTGACCAAAAATTTGGATTCCGCGGGAAATTTTACATAAGTGTATATCTTTTCATGTTTTTAAGAGCGTTTATGTTAAAGCATCGAAATTTTAAATTGAAAGATTAAAATATCTCATTTATTAAGGAATTTTTTTATTTTTTAAATTATTCCAAATTATTCAAAATTATTCAGAAAATTCTTTATTATTTCACTGTTTTTCGCCGCTTTAACATAAACGCTTTTAAAAACATGAAAAGATATATCCTTATGTAAAATTTCCCGCGGAATCCAAATTTTTGGTCAGATTTTTGATTGGTCACGTGACTTGGCGGGAAATTTGAAATTTGTAAAAAATGAGGTTTTGAAAGCTGCTATTTTTTTATCTAGAGCTCCCAAAAAGCAGTGTCCCATCGAAATTTTTTTTTGCCAAAAAATATAAGGTTTAACGAAAATTTTAAGCCTGGTTACAAGATTTTTCACTAATAGGCATTTGAGAAATCGACTTTTGAAAAAAAACATCCTATCTTAGCGATTCTACGCGCATGCGCTACTCAAAAAAAATTTTTGACCCCGGAATCGGATAGCCAGGGAAATTTCCTATCCGGACTTAAAAAGAAAAAATTTTTCATGCTAATGTGAGTTTTTTACAGAAATAATAAAAAAAATTATGACTCATTTTTCTTACTTTTTTTACGACAGTCAAAAACACTAAAATGGCTACCAAAAATCGAGATTTCGCTCTGGGAGGCTAAAAATTGGGCTGGTTACTTATTTTTGGTAGTACTTTCAGAAAAAAACACTTTGGGGCAGTTTTGAAGACCCGACCATGTAAGTCACACTCACTTCATTTAAATCTACCCATATAATAAATTTTAAGTACCTATAAAATTATTTTTTTTTTCTTTTTTATAGTTTTGTTTTGGTAATTATGCATCATCTGCTATTATACTCTATGTCTCTAAATTATATTTTTCATTTGATGAAACTTAATTTTTTTTTTTTTTAATTTCGTAAAATTTGAGTGAAATTGCAACGATTCCTTATCGACAGTTCAAAATTTCTAAGAGGTGGCTTGCATGGGTCAAAATTTTAATAATTTTTATTCATATTCATATCTATAGACACGCATTTTTTGGTCTTCACAAAAAAAAACAAAATTAAAAATTTGATGTAACATTTTTACATGGTAAAGATAGTAATTGCGGTCCCACTGGGTGCAACTGCAGCCGGTTCCCATATTAGCTAAATTAAAAGAAACAAAAAAAAACACTGCCGAATAATTGGCACTATGGTTCCTCATTAATAATAACAAAATGTTCTTAATGGTCTATTTTACTTAGTAAAAACGATAATTCTAGTACTTTCATAGGAAAAAATTAGGTACTACGTCCTAAAAGAAAAAAAATATTGCTGTTTTTTTTATATTTTTTATGCGAAAAATTTTGAGAAAAAAATTTTCAAAAAATTGTGTATCAGATTTGTGATATAGAGTAAAAAACCGCGGTAAAAACCATACTTTAAAACCACCTCAAAAAGGAGATTTAATTTAATTAGTCTAGGCGCCAGCCATACTAATCACGCCCGAAAATTAAAAAATTAAATTTCTTTATCCGAGGATAAAAATAGATGGTATATTTATGTTTTTCGACCCGCTGAACACGAATCCGGGATCTGTTTTGCGAATTTCGTTGTCAATTTTTTGTTATCAACAAATTATTGGCCAATTTTGCAATCATTTCTTGACAACAAAAAATTGACCACGAATTTCGCAAAATAGACCCCGGATTCGTGTTTAGCGGGTCAAAAAACATATGAATAACCGATTTTTATCCTCGGAAAAAGAAATTTAATTTTTGGGCGTGATTAGTATGGCTGGCGCCTGTATTAAGGTATTATGCAGCTTGATTAAAATGATGACAGAGCTTAATGAAATAGGAAAATTATGAAAATTTAAACATTTTAAAACTGAAATAAACTTTATTTTACCCCTCTTATAGCATTAACTTTTTTGTAATTAAGAAAATAAAATCGGAGCTTTAACATTGATCTTATGGGAGCAATACTTTGGAGCTTTGAAAAAATATGAAAATGATGACTCAGGAGATTAAAGTTAGCACGAAATGATAAATATATGATCAAAGATTAAATTTTCAATTTATTTTCCCCACCTTATAGACTTTAATTTTAAATAAATAAATAAAAACTATGTAAATAACCTGAAATTATACTAACACATATAATGATGTCACATATGCATGTAGCGTCGATAATTTAGAATGCGATAAAATTGTTTGTCCAAGCTGCATAAGACTTTAAATGGCGTTCCCTTAATTTTGCACGAAAAAAAACTCAATTTTCGGAATCAGAGAACGAAAAAACCCTTATTAGAACTAATTTTTAGGTTGTTTTGAGAATTTTTTCGTCAAGAACCCTGAAATTAGAGATCAACGATCCAAAAAATATACTTGAGTCCAAATTTTATTTAATAGTTTATAAAAATTAAAAAAATATCCCAATACACTCCTAATTTTTGGGTATTGACCTATTATTCAAAAACCAATGTGATGGGCTTGATAAAAAATTATTTTTCATTTATGATTCATTAAAAATATGATTTCTATTGTATAAATACTCATATACTAATATTTTCATATAATATTTGTTAAAATTGGTAAACATTAAAACAAGCTCATATGCATAACATATTGTTATATCATTAATATTTATTGACTAAACAAATGAATATAATTACTAAAATGTATAAAATATATATAAGTAAATAAATAGGTACTTAAAGTTTTATCGATGCGGAAATTGTTTTCAATTAAAATTTTTATCTTTCATATAGGTATATATTTAGATAAGTAATATTTTTAAAGTCTCGTATAGATATATATTTTGGATTCACAATAAACATACTCGTTTTTTTTTTTTTTTTTTTTTTTTTTTTGTTGAAAAAATAGATAATAATGATTTTTTAACACGCTATATAATATTTTTTTAATAATTTGTGTAATCAATAATTATTGAATCTTTGCGTTCATGTAATGAGTAAAAGTTTAAAGGAAAAATTTTTTTAAAAGTAATTGTCAATTTAATTTTTCTATGCAATTTCCATACTAATATGGTTGATTGGTGATGACACTGTTAAATACTGGTTAAATATGAAAGCATTTCAAGTAATATTAATTAAGAAAAAAATTTATATTTATTAGGTGATTTTTATTGAAAACGCCCATATATATATATACCTTAGCGAATTTATTTACGTACACATACTGATTTTTCGTCAAGATTACTTAAAAATTGATATTAATAGATTCTTAAAAACCAAAGCACAGCACAAATTGTGTAATATAGATATTAATTTTAAAAAAATATTGATTAGAATTTTATTTATACGTCAAAATAAATTACGTGATTTCCAAAAAAAATATAAAATATAATCGAAATAAAAAAAAAAAACAATTGTATTGTTCAAATAAACACATTACGTAATAAATAAATAAAATTATATCTATACGGCTTAAAAAAGTTTCGCTAAGCTCAAAAATTAAATCACTAAATTTTTAATTGAATTTAGATTAATCAAAAGTTAGTCATGGCAAAATTCTGGCTTTCAAATTTATTTCAGTTCGAGATTTTTATACTGGAACATAGGTATTCAATGAAAAAGGAGTATTTAAAAAAGGCCGGCAATACAGGGGTGCAAAAGTGAAAAATTTATGTTTTTTAGGGGGCGGGGGTCAAATAGACTTTATAATTAATATAATTTCGATTTAGGGACTTTGAATAATATGGGTTTTGGGGCTTATCATCGGTTAAGACTGTGAGGTCAACGTGTTTCACGTGTTTCATATATCCATTGCTTGCTTATCACACAAAAAGTTTTTGCAGTTTTCGTTTGGTTTTCATGATTTTTAAGATAAAAAAAATCTATCCAATATTTTGATCTTAGCTATTTTAAGGATTCTTGGCCCAATATTACCAAATTTTAATTTTTTTCTTAATTTTGCTTAATTACTGTTCAGCGTCGCAAAATAAACCAAAAAAAAAACGAATAAATTAGAAATTTTTTTCTTCTGAAAATATGAGTTGCTAAAAATTTTTTAAGCGTAAAAAAAAAAATTAAAAAACGTTCTATTTAATCATAAATTATAAGGAAAAATATGTTTTATCAAACTTTGAATATACGTCATTGTATTTTTAATGTTTATACAATTAGTTTGCTAATATCTATAAAGTGGGTGTAAATTATAGTTTCATTTTTGGTTTTTCTTAATAATTTACAAACTTTATAAATGACGAAACTTCAATAAAGTATTACCCAAACAATAAAACCTGTCATTGAAACAGGCATAAAATGTAAAAAAATTACAATAAAACCCAGGTATAAAAAAATGTTCCAAAAATTTTAATCTTTTTATTAATAAATAAAAAAAATGCTTCTTTCACTTTTACATTACCAGCAAATGTGTATTAATTAAAATAAAAGTACTTAATAATCAACGTGAATCATAATTTATTAATCTTATCAAAATCAAAGTCTACAGATCTTGACATATATTTAATCAATGGTTAATCAAATAGTAAATAAACATATGTATATAATTTATTTATTATTAAAATCACACTTCGCCTTTACCCACTTTTCAATAAATTCCAAATTATAATCTTCGCAATACAACTTTTAAAAATAATACAATTCGCTATTTATATCTATTTATTCTTTTCGTTGTAACAATAACAATTAATTGCTAATAATAAGGATAAAAGATTTTTAACATACTACACACTAGCGGCACGTGTATTATAAATTTATGTGTATGTGTCTGTATAAATCAACTTGCACTATAGCTAAAAATTGTAGGTTATGTTTTAATTTTTTGTTTTTAATTACTTTTATTTATTTATTTATTGTTCATTTTAAATACTAAATTTAATCAAAATAATGCTCAATATTTTTAATTCAATAAAATTTGTAAAATCTTATTGACAATAAACAAGTTGGAGCATATCGGAGCAAATATAAACAAACAAAAGAAGCTTAATATTTTGCGGGAATTTTTGTTTTTGTAATAAAAATAAATGAGTGTAATGATTATTACTAAAAACTTATATAATTTAAAATTATAATCTTTCTATGAAATCAATTGATTAGTAATAAAAAATTAAATTTCATAAAATTCGGAGTTTTTTTATTATTAATTAAAAAAATATTATTTAAACGTAATTTTTTGTTTAATCTGATTATTCAATATTTTATAGTTTAATTTATTATTATGAAATAAAAACAAAAAAATGACGTAATTTTATTTGATAAAAACATTAAATAATTCAAAGAAACCGGTAAAAAAAACAATAGGTGTTTAATGCTGATACTTTCTCTTCATTTTTTTTACAGCTGATTGAATAACAATAACAACATAAATATATTAAAACGGAGCAGATGAACTTTTATGTTAACATATTTACACACTATTATAAATATTTTTACAAAATTAACACATTTTACCTTGTTATATTTAATAATTTCACTTTTTATTTGAAAAAATGTTTAACTTTATTTTATAAGTACATTAAATATTATATAAATAAATCACATTTTATTCATACCATAATAAGTTTTTTATTCAAAGAATTTTCGCACCCAGTCAAAACACCGACACGAAATCAACTGTTGCTTCTCGTCTTGAAATTTTAAACTATACACTCAGAGAAACCATTTCTGTACATTTTTATATATTTAAATATACATGTGAGTGTGTGTATGTATTAGATGCTGTGTGCAGGCAGAAAAATTTAACGCTTGAAAGAATGCGCGCCGTTTTCATATTTTAAATACAATTTTGTGTAGATTTTTTTTTTTTTTAATGCCATCAACAATCAATAAAAAATTCATACATATATTTTAGTAACCCTGAAGTTTATTTGTTAATATTTTTTGTTCTTGTTTTAATTCAAATGTTTTATCATGAATTAATAGGATGCTATACAGAAATACCTTTATATATTTAAATTTATTTTATTTAAATTTTTTAAAAAATTAATTAAATTACGTAATTTGAAAATTTAATGGATTTGTTTTAAGAATGATTAAAATGCATTATTTACTTAGCGTTAGCATTTTTATACATAGTACAAATTGTATACTAAAATGTTGAAATAAACAAAAATTATTTTTTACAGTAAAAAAAATAATTAATTTTCTTATAAAAAATAAAATTTATATGACTTAGCTAATTATTATTATTATTATTGTTTTTTTTTATTTTATTTTAAAATTTAAAATTTTTATCACTTTATTTATACGCGGAAGAATACAATTATTTTATTTATACTATTATTATTATTATTATTTTTCAATAAATGTATAGAAGGTAATTCCTTGATTTTTTTCGTATTTAATCTTTTTTTTTCATATTTATTATTAAAAAGGAAATGTAAGTTTTAAAAATTTAAATTAATTTAAATACTATAATCTTGGAGACTCTGAGAATTAGATGGAGAAAAGTAAAGAATGGCCCAAATTATCGACATATCAACAATAGCCAAGTTATCGACAATTTAGGATTTTACCCAAATTCGTCTTAAAAAAGATTGAAATTTTATTGAAAAAAGCCTGTTTCTGAACTTTAAACATATGCATTACTCGCTTGATTTTCATCGTAACATAATAATTTTTTTTTTTTAATCGATTAATTTTTCCCTGGCAATTCATTTCTTTAAGAAAAAAAATCATTTTTATTGACCAAATTTCAATTTTTAGGTCAAAAGCCTTTGAAAACTGTAAGTAGCAAAATTTACTTAACACAGTTTTTGACCTAAAAACTGAAATTTGGTCAATAAAAATGATTTCTTTCTTGAAGAAATGAATTGTGAGGGAAAAATTAATCGATTTAAAAAAAAAAATTATTATTTTACGATGAAAATCAAGCGAGTAATGCATGTTTAAAGTTCAGAAACAGGCTTTTTTCAATAAAATTTCAATCTTTTTTAAGACGAATTTGGGTAAAATCTTAAATTGTCGATAACTTGGCTAAATTTTATCGGAAAAAGATAAATTTTTTTTTCTTCTGGAGTGGTTTTTCCCTGGCAATCAGATTTTTTTATCAATTTTTAAAAATTTTATTTACCTAAAAAGTTATTTTGAAAATTTGGGGTAGCTCAGATACGAAAAACACCTCACCTGAAAATAATCATATGCTACAGTATACTCTCGTGAACGTGCGATAGAACCTTCTGAGGTACATTCGGAGAACATTCGCGCCGAATACAAATTTAGAATATGAGTCCGAATGTACTTCAGAATATTCTATAGAACATTAAATGATTATTTTGTTTTTTTTTTTAAATAAACAAAGAATATGCAAAATAAGGGTATATATTTATAATAAGTTTAACATATTATTATTATAAAAATAAAGTAAAATATATATACATAAATGTATATCAGTTTAGATTCCATGTACCAAATATATCATAGATATGAAGAAATAAATTTCTTATTTCCCATATTAATAAGTACATCAATGGTATTTCACTCTGATACATTGAGTGAGATCATCAGTAAGAAACTCAATGTATCTTTCTTATATACCATTTTATTCAACTAGATGTGTCTTTGATTTCTTATATACTCTTGCAAAATCATTTCTCTTGCGAGAATATATATTTGAAATCAATTAATAACATTGGACCACTTTGTGGTAACAAATGTTATAGTTGAATAAAGTATATCACATTCAAAGCACCAAATTCATGGCATTCGATGTGATTAGATTTGTTAGATATTCTCGCAAGAGAAATGATTTTGCAAGAGTATATAAGAAATCAAAGACACATCTAGTTGAATAAAATGGTATATAAGAAAGATACATTGAGTTTCTTACTGATGATCTCACTCAATGTATCAGAGTGAAATACCATTGATGTACTTATTAATATGGAAAATAAGAAATTTATTTCTTCATATCTATGATATATTTGGTACATGGAATCTAAACTGATATACATTTATGTATATATTTTACTTTATTTTTATAATAATAATATGTTAAACTTATTATGAATATATACCCTTATTTTGCATATTCTTTGTTTATTTAAAAAAAAAACAAAATAATCATTTAATGTTCTACAGAATATTCTGAAGTACATTCGGACTCATATTCTAAATTTGTATTCGGCGCGAATGTTCTCCGAATGTACCTCAGAAGGTTCTATCGCACGTTCACGAGAGTATACTGTAGCATATGATTATTTTCAGGTGAGACGGTTTCTGACATAAAAGTGAAAAAATCTTTTTGGCACCTATCACCGATTTCTTGTTCACGATTTTTTTCGGTTTTCTGAAGGTTCAAACTACCTGAAAATACGGGTCATATCGATGTCCCTTCAAATTTTTTTTTTTTAGTTTTTTGTCCAAGTTAAGTAGTAAAAAAAAATAATGCGTTATATGCTATTACCCAAATTTTTGAGTACTCGAGCAGAAAGTTCGGGTAAATAAAAGCTTCTAATTGTAATATATACTTTTTTTTTCCTTTTTACGTAGTACATGAGACTAAGTTTTGAAAAAATTACAGCAATTTTTTGTCAAAATATTTGGTATAGCCAAAACAAAACTTTAATAAGTGTTTGGGTAACCAACGATTTTTACCTTATAATTATCATTAAATTTTATATAATTATAAAAAATAAAATTAGCATACAGAATTATAATAGCAATTATAATTCTTCACATACATAGTAGGCATTATTTATGTATAATTATATAATTAATTTTAGCTAACAAAAGGCGTGCGTATATAATTATTTAATAAGATGACACTTATTTATTAGATTTATGTGAATAGATATAATAATTGCAATGAGATGTTATAATTGATATTCATTAACTTAATTACTATATTATATACTCCAGTCAATATGTGGTTTTGGAGGTATTCTTTCCGTCCACCACCAGATTTAGTCTACTATAGGTTTTTTGAGTCGCTGATCACGAAAATCGAAGTCTTTTATATGAGAAATGTGCGGAACACCTTTAAATTTTCAAAAACTACCCCTAAAAGGGGTATTTTTGATGTATTCAAATTTTGTGCGGTCAGAGTTGGTCCTGAAGGATTTTTTTGGTTGCTGATCAAGAATTTCGAAGAGATTTCTATGAAAAGTTAATATTTCACCCCTTAAATAGCAAAAAATACCCCTTGCTATTTTTGCACTTTAAGTGTTCAGATTCGATTCACATGGGTTTTGGTTTTGGCTCATAGAGGAACCATTGTGATCGGTCAACATTTTTTTTTTTTTTTTTTTGGCATATAACCACGTTTTGAGACCTCAGGAAGCTAAAAAACCGGTTTTTAAAAAAAATCTGTATGTGTGTGTGTGTGTGTATGTATGTATGTATGTCTGTAACCGGTGATATTTCACAGTCAACACGACATTAAGACCTAATTTTTTTTTCAAAATTTTTTTCACCAAAAAAGCTCGAGGTACTTTTTTTTTTTTTAATTTGGATGTAATACCTCATTATTTTCCATGAAAGTACTAATACCTAGAAGTATCGTTTTTACTCGATATCTTGAATCTTATAAATTATTAGACGCAGTACTTAATTTATTTCTATGGGAGTACTAGTTTTAGAAATATCGTTTTTAGTAATTTTTTGGATCTGATACTTAATTTTTTCAAAATTTTTTTCTCAAAATTTAAAAAAAATAAAAATAAAAAAAACAGAAATACTTTTTTTCGTTTTGAACGTATCAACTAATTTATTTCTATAAAAGTACTAACATTTGAAAATATTGTTTTTACTCGATATCTCAAATCTGATACTCAATTTTTTTTAAATTTTTCTCTCAAAATTTTTTGCATAAAAAAATTAAAGAAACAGCAATATTTTATTGAAGAATATTTTATTAAAAACATTTTATTATTGTTAATGAGGAACCATCGTGCTAATTACTTGGCAGCGTTTTTTGGGTCGCTGAACAAGAATTTTGGGGAATTTTTCGTTAGAAATTAATTTCCCACCCCTACATTAGCAAAAACTACCTCTAAAAAGGGGTGTTTTTGCTATTTTTGCACTGTCAGTTAAGATCCATTTTGTATGGGTTTTTTGGGTTGCTGATCACGAATTTCGGGCAATTTTTTATGACAAATTAATGTCTCACCCTTAAATTAGCAAAACTACTCCTAAAAAGTTGTTTTTGCTATTTTCGCACTTTAAGTGTTTAGATTCGGTTCAAATGCTGAAAAAGAATTTTGGAAAATTTTTTGTTAAAAATTAATTTCTCACCTCTAAATTAGAAAAAACTACCCCTAAAAGGGATATTTTTGCTATTTACGCAATGTCAGTGTTAGGACTCGGTCTACATGGGTTTTTTTTATAGAAATCAATTTTTAATAAGAAATTCTCCGAGTTTCAAAAAAACCTATAGTAGACTAAATCTGGTGGTGGACAGAAAGAATACCAACCCCCCCCCCCCCGCATATTGACTGGTGTAATATGTAGTAAAATAGGTATGTAGAAATATTAGCTTGTGGCAGTTAAAAAAAAGTTATTTGAATTTTCGAATTACCAAAAAAATAAGATCTCCAAAATTTTGACTCTCTAGACTATACTTTTAAGGCGCGATTCTGAAAAATTTTAAAAAATTATTTTTTTATTTTTTTATTTTTTTTTGGGTGTAAAAATGTTTCAAGAATATGGAAAAAAAATTTTGTACAAAAATTCGTTACCGTTAAAAAGATATTAAGGTTGTTGTAAGCAGAAAACCAGGTTTGTGAATGGGAAAAAAAAACTTTAAACACGTTTTTCTCGAAACCATTTTTTTGAATCGGTCACCAAGATTACTGTAAAAATACTGGTTGGATTGACTAGATTTTTTTAAAATTTTGTTTATAAACTAAATACCTGGTCCGGAAACCAAAAAAAATATATGAAATTGCCTTTTTTGTACTTTTTTTTTAACATACAAGGTCCAATTCCGTGCGCGAAAATTGATTTTTTTTTTCTTTTACGGGCCAATTTTTTTTTTTTTTTAAATTTCAAAATTTTGTTGGTTTCCGGACTTGGTATAACGGTTCTAAAAATAACCTCGTTGGAATTTTTTGATTCAGGGTACCTGGAGTGGAGATATCCTGGTGACCGCAAAATACAAGCCTTCAAATTGCCGGGCCATATTTACAAGACGGAAAATTAAAAAAATATAACAATACAAAAAACATATAATTTAAGACTTGTATTTTCATTAAAAAAATAAAATTTGAAAATATCTATTAAAATAAAAAAGTTATTCAAAAATTAAAAGTGCGTTTTTTTTAAATAAAAAATCAGAATCGCGCCTTAAGTACTATACCAAATTTAACACAGAAAAATTTTAATGGAACCAAAATTTATCTTCACTGTAGCCCTTGTATTTGGTGTCAGGACTTAGAATCTCGTTTAACCCATTAACGCCTTATCAAACATTCTTGGACAGACAGATATTTCGGAATTAACCCTACATTAGTATTTGAAATCGCATTTTCTGCGGGTTTTAGGTAAAAAATGACTTTAGGAATGGAAAGAGCGACATAAATTATCTTTTAGAGGATATTCTAAGCCCAAATTATTCATTTTTTTATATGTAAATCGAAATTCATCTTTCCAAGAAAAGTCTATTAGGTGTTAATGGATTAACATGTAACTTTTTTTAATAATATAATGTTTGTAAAAAAATTTTTAATTAACTCCTATAGACTAATATTTGTGAACACAATATTAATACTGATAAAATGTAACTATCAATAATAAGGCATTACAATATGAAGGATCTATGCCAACTGGACCCAATTTGGACATAAGGGTCACAGAAATTAGTCCAAAATATTTTTTTCTGATTTAGGTCTGTACCTCTATTTTTTTGCAATGGTCCATAAAATTTTTTAAAGGGTATTTATTTTTTTTTTGATTCGCTGAGTATACGAATATGAAATTCATTTTTACCAAAAATATTCCACTTGCCCACAATAGAAATTTTAAGCGTGGGTTTGTCGAATTAAAAAATTTTTTTTTTCTGATTTTTCTAGCTTTGGGTCCCTGAACATGAATATGGTATCTGTTTCTATGTACCTAGAACGACTCAATTATCCGTAACATCAATATAAGAATAAGATCAAGTTACACAAATAAAAATCCAAGGGTTTACTAGCATTTAAAAAAAAAAAAAATGGGCGCTATTTACTGGTTAATATAATTGTCATTATATCCATTCATTTTTTTCGAATATTTACAAATTTCTTTGAAAATTTACTAATTTTTCGAAAATGTTCTAATTTTTTTGTTTATATAAGGAAATTACTTTTTAGAGTGTACATATTTACCAACTCGTAAGTATTTCGCTTGTGTAGGTACCCAGCGAGAGTAGAAAATCCCACACCAATTATGCGCTCCGATATGCAAAATAACTTTAATATAACGCCAAGTTTGATTGTGCAAAGTTCACTAATTCATAATTGTTAAGTATACAATCTATAGCCAAAATGCATTAAAAGAAAGAATGCACAGACTAAAATTGTACCAAATAACTCGTAATAATTTATTTATGATAGTGTAATATAATAAAAAATTGAGCGAATTTACCTTCTAGGCACTTAGCCTGTCTGCTGGTCCATGCTGAATTTGAAATGTATAGAATACTTTTATTAACTTTCGCCAATATTTAACAAATTTAATAAAAAGTATAAGGTTTATTAGTAAAAATGGGCACGGGCCAAATTTGATTAAGATTTTTGGGTGTACAAAAAATTTATTAATACTATATTATGTAGAACTTTTCGAATTTATAATGCTGATATGGTATAAAGGTTTCAATGCGAATTTTGCCAATAAACAGCGTACAAGCTTTAGAACCTTCAAGACTATGTTTCTACTGCTTGGATGACATATCCCTGTTTGTTTTTATAAATTTTTAAATAAAATCAAAACTCTCATGCTGTGTGCATATTAATATAATTTTCAATGATACAAAAAAAATAATAAAAAATTAGCAAATTTAACGATTTCTAAGAATAGTATAGAAAAGTAATAGACTGATACTGCCACTGCCTCATTAGAATTTCCAATCTTTTTCGTAGAAATCATTACAAGTCTATTATTGTTATGCAGTGCATGAGCTGTTTATTTTTTTATAATAAAATTTGTTAGCTTTATTTTTTTTTTCTTTGGTTGGAGGGGTTCACATCAATATTTTTTCGCGGGTTTTTTTTTAACGCAAAATTAAATTAATTGCAAATGACTTGGAGCTTAAAGAAAGTTAAAAAAAAAAAAAACAATTTGGAAATGCTCAAACAAAATTTAGTATAGCAACTTTTCTTGCAATATGTGAATGCCACCTGTTAGAATAAAAAAATTTTCCTTATGTATGAAATAGGAGTGAAGATTCACTTTTCAAAAGAAAGATAAATAGTACCTTACGACACATGGCGAGAAAAATAAAGAATGTTTACGTGCGATTTGGGCCATTCTTTACTTTTCTGGACACGGGCTTGGAATATACTATATTTCTCCGTCAGTGTACTTTCTCGCCGCTGAAGAGAAAATTTAAATTTGTGTAGCAAATAGTACTAACTACAAGCGGAATTCCGCTAGCGACTGCGGGTTTTTTTTTCAGTGTAGTTTTACAAACTTTACCTACTTTATTTTCATAAATTTAATAAAAAACACATAAAAACACGTAACATAACTAAAAACCCCATCATTTCAGTTACGTTTTTTTATATTTTATATTATGAGACTATTAATGGTTTTTTATTTTTTCATTTCAAATATTACCTTCTAAAATATAAACTAAAAAAAAAAAAAAAAAAAAAAAAATTTTATTGAAAAATTATGTCGGTAATTGTAATTCCTTTGAAAATGTAGAATCAACGAATGAACCTCCTTAATTGCAACAAATTAATAAAATTTCGATAAAAGTGGTAAATTGACAATATTTTCTTTTAAGAAAAAATTTTCTTTACGTTTCAAGTCATTTGTAATCGTTTGAGCAAGAAAAAATCCCTCTATCCAGAGCGATAATTGTGAAAAACTGCTAAATTTTAAAGATTTTTTTATTAGAAATTAATCAGTCAACTTATATCAATTTTTGATTAGCAAATAAAAATTTTTTCAATAGTTTTTTTCCCCAAAAAGTAAGTATTAATTAAGTAAAAGTTTAATTTATGACTACTTTTTAATAAGAAAAAATGTATGGAATTCTATTGACATCAGCTTTACCTTGACACTGTACATGCCTGAATAAAAAGAGAATAATATAATATCTTACTAATAAATTAAACAAAAATTAAGTATTATGCAATCAAAATATAAACATTACCTATATTTATAATTGGTTTTTTTTTTTAATTCAAGTAATACGTAATACACTATTTTATTGAACACATTAAAAAATCAATGAAGAAAAATTCTTAGATTTAAATATTATTTTGACATGCAATAATACAGATGTGTTATACTATATATTTTTATATTGAATAAATAATTTTGTTTATATTGATTTATTTAAATGACGTTAATTTCATTTAAGGGAATTTAATTGTTAATGACGTTTCATAACATATATGGGTATGATATTTAAGTTTTTAAAAAGCTTTTTTCTTAATTTCCAAATTTTTTTTGCATAAAAGATACTATTCTCATTTATTATGACTATACCAATTATACCGATTGAAAGGTATTGGATCTAGACAATTTTACTGCTAGATTCTAAATATTAAATTATTTATTTGAATAAAATTTTTTTTGCATTGTTGTGTTATCATATTTTGTTGCAAATGGATTCTTTTTAGTTTTTATGATCAAATATAAATAAAATTAAAATTATTTAGAAAAAAGTAATTTATTTAGAGAATAAACTTTCTTGCAAAAAGTATAGTAAATGTTTACAAACTATACTATAAACAGATTATTCATTACATAGAGCGCTCATTACATATAACATTATTTCAAAGATTAGGAAATTGTTAATGCTTAGATTTTAGTCTTACTTTTAAAAATAAAATATAAACATTAAAGCCTATTTTAATTATAAAGCACTCCTTGATCTTGGATTTCTTTACAAAGGAAGATTAAACTTAGAAAATATTTTTTTAAATACTTTATGAATATAAAAAAATATTTTTATTTAACTACCGGAAATAAAAATAATTTTTTTTGCATGCCAGTATAAATTGAAAAAAAAAAATAAAATTTTTTACTCCGAACACTTTATGCTTCATTGAAATCTAAAAAATTTATGGTTAACTGAATAACGAGGCCAAAGTTTTATGACATTTATAATAAAAGGAATGAATAAAATAAATTAAATTTATTTTGTTTTTAAACATGAAGATTTCAAGAAATTAAACTTTAGATTTGATTTTCAAATATTATTTTAACTTTTATTTTATCAAATGAAAAAATATAAAGGCTTGGTAATCAAAGATCGAACAAAACTGGGGCTTAAACCCAGAATTAGTTTATTAAATTTAAATTATACACAATTTAATTTACGCTATACTGCTAGCATTTGATGCAATCCTGGGCCATAAATCAGCGCATTCTTTTGCAACTGGTCCTGTGATAGCTGAGCCTTTCATTTCACCCTTATTATTGACAATCACTCCCGCATTGTCTTCAAAATAAATAAATACCCCGTCCCTCCTCCTAAATGGTTTCCGTTGTCTAATTACCACAGCAGGCATTACTATAATTAAATAAATATTGATTAATATTTATTTTTTAAGAATACAAAAAAAATAACATTTTTAAATTAAACAATTACCCTTTTTTCTGAGTTCTGGTTTTCCTTTTTTAACTGTAGCAACAATCATGTCACCTGAGCCTGCTGCTGGCAGACGATTCAGGCGACCCTTTATACCTTGAACCGCAATAACATAGAGATTTTTGGCCCCTACAAAGTAAAATAAAATTTAATATTACGAATTAGTAATTAAGTTAAATTAGTTTATAAAAATGTATTCATTCAATTATGTACTAAAAACGACCACCAAGAGTTAAAACTATTCTAAAAAAAAATACACTACGAAAAATCAAATTGTTTTTGTTACAAATTATGTAAACACTGTATCACTAATAATTTTTTATTAAACTAGCATTGTAATGTATTTAGCATCAAAATTTATAAATTTAATAGTAATTTAGTTTTTAATGTAAACACTGTATCACTAATAATTTTTCATTAAACTAGCATTATTAATTAATATTTATTAATTGAAAAGTAATTTAGTTTTAACACTTTAACTTCTTTAACTCCTCTTCACTATTGAATAAAAAATGTGTTGTGAACGAAATACTATTCAGAATATCCATGTGTCAATTTATAGGTTATGCTCTATAGAAAAGTGCAACAATTTTATTTATTTTTTTAATTACCTGTATTATCTGCACAATTTATAACTGCACCAACTGGCAAAGCCAGCGAAATCCTGAATTTCGCACCAGCTGATCCACCACGACCTTTAAAATAAAGAAATAAATTAATAAGATATTGTTATTTACATACTTATATTTTATGTTTTTTTTAGTAAAAATTAATTTTTAAATAAATAACTTTTTTAATAAAAACATAAATTAGTATTCACTGATTATTAATTTTTATTAAAAGTAAAATTTTAAAACATTTTTTTAATCGATTGCATTGGATTTTGTATTAATATATTTTTTATTACCTCGTTTTGACATGGTTGTGGGTATGAAAGAAGTTCTGAAAAATTTACTTTGTACAAACTCCCCAAAAAAAGATAAAGAGAGAAGAATTCTACTCGCGCATGAAAAGATTCTAACCAATCATCGTATTCATTTTTAGAGGGAAATTCATACGTTTTTAAATGTATTTACAATTTATTTTGTCAAAATTTTATTATGCGAAAAAATATTATTTTTCACCTACTTATTAAATAAAAGTCGTAATTGTTGTATTTTAATAGATTATTAAATAAAAGAATGTGATAATGGGATATAATTTGTTTAAATGTTTTAATGATAAATTTGAAGTCACATGAAATTATTTACTTTATAATTAATTTAAGAAGTATGTTTTAATATATTTGGATACAAAACTTCAAAATTAAATAGTACAAATGTTAAAATTAATTGATCACATAAAATCATTTATACTATCATTTTTTGAAAAAAATACAGAGGAAACTAGTAAACAAATTTGTTTAAGAAATCCTAAAAAAATAAAAAAATCTTTGGAGGTTAGTTGAAACAGGTTGAAAAACATTAACAGCAATAATAATTATTGGCATAATTAATTATTAAATTAAAATTAATTTATATTATTTATAGCTTGATGATGACCCATTAGAAGATATTCGTGATGTTATTACAATTTGTGGAGAAAAGTATTTAGATATACATGGTATATAATATTTATCTATGATTCTTTTTATTAATAAATTGTTTTATAATTTTTATTAATAATTAATAATAATTAAGCAATAAACTAATTTGCTTTGCTCATTGCTCACAAAAATTCGTGTATTAGATTAAATCTGATTTTTTATTTGTCTACTGCTATTGCTATATTTTTTTATATTATGGAGATCCGCGCACATCTTCAATGCATTAAATGTTGATTATTATTTTTTAATTATAAAGTGAAAAATTAAAAAAAAAAATGCCTCGAGCGATTTCTATAGAAGCTCTTACTATTGAAATAGAAGGTATTTATTAAAAAAAATTAGATAATAAATTGTTCTTTTTTACTTTTCGATTTAATAAAATTAAAGCTTGCATAACCTATTTTAATTTCTTTGTCTTTTACGTTTTAATTTTTTAATTAAAATATTGAATTTTTTTTAGCCCATGAACCATTGCAACAACCATTACTTTTATATCAACCATATGAAGTTGAACAAATACTTTTACCTGATAATGCAAATTGTTTAGCAGTACAAGCCTTACTTAGAATGTGTGATTTGGAGTTTCAAGTAGAACCTCGCTGGAATGCAGAAAATATGTCACCTACAAATAAAGTTCCAGTTATTAAAAGTGGAGCATTTGTAATGTCTGGCTTTGATGATATTGTTGCATTTTTAAACAGAAGAGGTGTAAATTTATCAAAAGATTTACAGCAAGACGATATTATTAATCTTAGAGCTTACATATCTTTGATCAGTAATGTTTTGTATCATGCAGAATTATATATTTGCTGGTGCGACGAAAATACTTACAATAATATAACAAAAATTAGGCATGGAAGTGTTTATCCATGGCCATTAAATCATTTAATGAACTGGCAAAAAAGAAGTCAAATTTGTAAAAAATTAAGTGCACTTGGTTGGACAAACAAAACATCAGATGAAGTCCTTGAAGAAGTTAAAAAGTGTTGTGATGCGCTATCATCTAGATTAGAGGACAAAATGTATTTCTTTGGTGACAAGTAAGATTTTTTTTTTTTTGAGCTTTTGTTGTTGTTTATGTAATATAACAATTTTTTTTTAAATTTACTTTACAATTCATTTATTTCAAGACCAAATGAACTAGATGCCTTGGTTTACTCACATATCCATACCATATTATCATCCAATTTTCCATCAGCAATAGACCTTGCTTTAATCATACGCAGATATCCCGTCCTTATAAACCATGCTTATTTGATAAACAAAGAATATTTTAATAAAACGCCTAATGTTAGCACTGACAGCTTTGAAATAATTTCAGAAGGATCATTGAATGAAATTAATTCAGTTGAAAGTTTAGAGCTTTAGTTGATTCATATAATCAAATTTTTTTATGTAATATGTATAATAAAATTCCTTTTATGTTCTTTTTATTTAGCTAATAATTATATTAATAAAAAAATTTACTTTAAACAGGCCTAACGAATTGGATGCTTTGGTTTTTGGACATGTTTTCAGTATAATAACAACCCCACTTAAAGATAATGCATTAGCAAATATAGTAAGAAGTTATCCATCACTTGTCAAATTAATCAAGAATATTGAAAATAGGTATTTTCAGCGTAAAGAAGATTAAAATTTTTTGTAAAACTTATTGTAACTTGTCTGTTCAAATATTTTAATTTCTAATTTTAAGAAATTATTAAGTTTGTTTCCAAAATTTGGACAGGCAAGTTTTGAATTACAATTTTATAAAAAAAATACACAAGTTATATTATATTGTGCATTAGGTTTTGTTATTTAAAAATGTATTTGTTGATAATAATATATAAAAATGTTAATAAAATTTTTTCAGCATTTTTTCACCCATCAGGAATGAAATAGTATAATATTTATTTTTGAAGACAAGAATTAAGTTAAAGGACATTATTTTTTTTTCTTATTGGAATAAGATATGGTGCATCAGATTCATGTAGCACATGGATCAGTTATACAAGAATAAACAAAATATTATTTATTAGAATAAAAAGATAACAAATGTTTATAAAAAAAAAAACTATTTAATTAAAAATTAATTGTGTGTATATAAGTGTGTGGCTATGTTAAGCATAATTTACAACTAAAACACTTAAGTTAAATTTATTCTTTAAAAAATTTGAAGTCTGTATTTTATAAATATATGTATGTATTTTTACACCATTGAGATTAAATTATTAATTAGTAATGCGTTATTTAAATTTTATTCATTAACATATAAATTAGAAAATATATTTTATATTTAATAATACTCCTTACTAAAGGATTTTCTAAAATAAATATGCTTTTTTGTTCATATGAAATTTAAAAAAGAGATTTTTTATTGATATTCATTGCCGTAATCTACTTCTTGTCTTTTAACAGTTATTATTTATGAATATAAGGTGAAATATCAAAAATGGATCTGACTTTCTTGCTTGAATTGTATCTATTTAAAATCCCTTTTAACGCTTTCATGTTTTACAAAAAAAAATGAAGGTATTTTAAATAAAACTTCAATTAAATTTTAAATATCAAACATTTATTTATTTATTTATAGATGTGGAAGATATCTGTATATAATTATAATAATACTAAAATTATTTTTATATATAAATATGCACAATATTAAATTTTTTTTTGTTTTCAAACGAATTATAAATTTTTTTAATAATTGAAAATATGAAAATCACATCATTTTGCAGGTACGTTTAAAATTTCATTTACATGTATATTTTTTTTAATTTAATTTTTTTTACATACATTCGCTGATATGATGCAAAATTTTTAAATTAAATAAATCAATAAAAATCAATAAACATTTTTTTTAATTCTCAATAATAAATATTGAACAGTGTTAAATGTATCAAATTATGATAGAAACATAAATTTAATTTTAAATTAAAATAAGTAAAATGCATTATAACAGAAATACTTCAATATTCATAGTATCATATACTACATATTAAATCTTAAATTAAATTTTTTTGATTATATATAGTTAGTGTTTCATATATTATATCGACACACACTCTAGTACCCTTTATATTATATTATAATTATTAAATTACATGTAAAAAAAACAATCAAAAGAAATATTTACATTTTTTAGATCACAAAAAAACTATCGCTAAATAAATTTCTATTGTAACAGTTTTTTATAAACGATTAAAAATATAAGTACAAACGTTATCTGCGTATAAAATTTCCTCTTAATGATTTAAGTTAATTCTATTATACTTATTTTTTATTAAAATAATACAAATTTACTATATCTAAAATTAATGCGACTAGTATTATATATAAAAACTAAGTTTTACATATACATAATTTAATATATATATTTTATATAACTTTTAACATGATTGCTTGGTCTATATTTCTTATAAGATAATATAAAGTACTTTACAACCTTTTTGTTTCCTAACAATTATATTATAATATATAAATATTTTTTTATATCCTTAAAGTGAGATCAAAATAAGATTAAAAAATTTTTTTTGTCATGATTCTCGACACTATTATTTACAACTTAAAATTAAAATAAGTTTTATTAAAAAATATACAATAATAAATAAAAACATAATTTTTTTGTACTTAAGGCATATTTTAGTACTCTTACATATAAAATTTATTAATACATAGTACTAGAGTGCTTTATTATATATGGTTAGACTAGCAAATGGTTTTGAAAAAAATGGAGTCCATTAAGAACTAAGATTAACAATAATTTAGTTAACGTGTTTATAAAAAAAAAAAATTATTTTAAGTCATTAATAACGGATGACTTAAATCTTAATAAATACTTTTCTATATATATATTATATAGCGATATACTATCAAATATGTGGACACTTAAACTTTAATAAAGAATTGTGCATTATATGTTCTGCTTTCTTATATATATATATATATTTATATGTATAATATATATTAAAAAAAAAAAATTTCTTCCTTTTGAAAAGAAACTATTATTTTTTGTATATAAAAAAGTATAAAAAGTTTAAAAATGTTATTTAATTTATTTTTGAATCGGTTTTTTTTAATCAATATTATTTTTTTCTTTCATAATTTGCTTATAAAAATAAAAATTAAATTTTTTTCATTATAATAATATTTTTAAATTTTAAAATCAAAAACTAATTATTTTCAGACAATTGATGTTTTCAAGCTCATTTAAAAAAAAAAAAGTATTTAATAAAAAAAAAGTATTTAATAAAAAAAAAAAAATAAAATAAAACTTACAAATAATTGTTATAGAAAGTGCTTTGATATAATAATAAATAAATTTATAAAAATATCAAATCTGAATAATTAAAAAATATGGGAACCTAATTTACCTTACATTATAATTTTAAATATAAATTAACAATTACTTTTTATAAATTATATCTTTTCAACATTAACTGTTCATTGTAACGTTATCTTAAAAATGAATAATTGTTTTATATATGTACATTTTATACATATAAAACAGTAATATTTTATCCCTCTTCTTTTTCTTTTAAATATAACATAATTTGTAATCCTGTAGTTAATCAGGCGGTAAAAAGCTAAATAGTCGAAATTGCTCTCTGATTTGTGGCCGTACATCTTTCCCCTTAAAAATATATTCAATTTATTATAAATTAACTTTTTTTTGATGCTTTATTTGTAAAAAATTTAAACTTACCAAATTCACAAGGTTTTCTAAGAATGGTAATAGCTTCATTAACTCACTGTCAGTACGATCTGCAAACCAACTTTCAATAGGAATCCCATTTTCTAGCTGTAAATAAGTTTGAACTTTAGTTAATAGGTACTATGATTTTTTTTTTTTTTATGAACTTACTTGATATCCAAAAGCTTGAGGACTATTATCTATAATTACAGTTTTTGACAGATCTCTTCCCAAAATCGACAAATCTTTAATATAATTGCCATTAACGCATACGCAATGTTCTCTAAACAGACGATACTTTATTAATTTTCTACTTGGATCTAATAAATTCATTAATTTATTGGCATAAACTCGTTTACTAGCCGTGAATAAGATAACTTCATAAAGCGAAGATACATGTTCTAAAAATTCACGAAAAAATGGTCTTGTTCTTACAAAGACAGTATATGTTATGTTTTGAAAAACTACTGGAAAGCGAAATGCCGCATCTGCCAACTCTTGTAGACTGCAATGAACTAATGTTTCATCCAAATCTAGAACTAAGCTGAATTCTGGACTACTTCTTGTTTTTAATGGTAATGCAGGACATCTAGCCCTCATTGCCGGTGTTAAAGGTGGTAAATGTTTAATGAATAAATATGGGTCAAATGCATCCCTGTCATCTTGAACATGAGTAACCATATTTTCAACATCGGTGGTTTCTACAACTTCTTCATTACTAACTTCTATATATTTTGCTTCTTGATATTCGGAATCCATATCTTCAACTTCATATGTATCATCAATATTACCATTAGTGTCAGGTAAATGATCTGAATTATTTGTTTCAGTATCAATTGTATTATTTGAAGAGTAGGACATAGTAAAATTACATGTTGGAGCAGCATTTTTAATTTCATTGTACTGCTGCCTCGAAGAGTCACAATTATCATTATTGTTTGTAAATGAATATTTGGTATTTGGAAAATATTTTTCTGAATTATAATTTAATCGATTATTATAAATTATAGAAGAATTTACAATATTATTATAATATTCATCTGAATTTTCATTCGAGTTGCATACTGAGGAATAGAAAGATAGTAAATCTGAAAGTAAAATTATAAAATAAAATACCATTATTTTAACTAAATAAAAATTAAGCATATACTTGAAGTTTTATTTCCTTCTTCGTCTAATTGGCAGGTGGCTTCTCCTTGTGTGTTTTCAATAGAAGCTATGCTTTCAGTAATATTGGGTAAATTTTTCATTTTGTTTTCTTGTGCAGATTCAGATGAATCAATTTTATTATTAACTATATCTGAATTATAAATAGGTAAAGATTGAAGATTCCAATTTTCTTTAGATTCTTCTGACACCTTTGATGTCTAAAAATAAATTTTTATAACAAACAAATTTTTTATTACTATTATAAAACTTATTTACTTACAATTATTTTATCATCAGGTACATTAATATTTAAGTGCGATGTTGCTATCATTGATCGTTTTATTGATTTTTTACGTCTTTGAATTCTTTGTTCCTTATTAACTGAAGTAGTTTTAGAAAAATTTAAAACATTTTCTTTACAAGCCTAAATCAATAAGTTTTTAGTTATAAATAAATAATTTATTAAATTTTAAAATTAAATTTATATTTTTACTTCTTTTAAAAATTTTGATGATCTTTTCCAACGAGATAATCTATTAGGTTTACTAGAATTTCCTACTTTTTGATTATTATTATTATTTATTGAAGATTTTCGGGAAGTTACATGCATACGTTTATTAATAGTTTTGGTTCCACTGAGAGTTGTTGTAGGTAATCGACCACGCAGCCTTCTACTAACATGTTCACTTCTAAGCCACATTATTTAATCCTTAAAGACTCTGTTCCTAAAAAAATCAAGATGATCATTTATTACCAGATAACATTAGGAATACTTACACCAAAAAAGCTTTTGCAATTATACAACAAAGAAGACAAAATAAAATCATTGGAAAAAATAACAGAAAAAAAAATAGCAGCAAAAGGTCTGACTTTAAAAAAAAAATAAAACTGTAAAAATAAAAATTATATAGTATTTATGGTATTAATAATAAAATCTATATATTTGATTTAGTTCAAATTGTCATAAAATTTAGCAGAAAAAATTGATTTTATTTTATTTTAATTTGCATGCAATTATATATTTAGGTATGCATAAATTTCAAGTGACTTTTTCAGAAAACCGCTCCATATTAATAGAAACAATTAAAAGGCAAGAACATTTAATGATCATTTACCTATTTAATATAAGTATATCTCTGGTTGTATACAAAATATGTATCTATCTTTATTACGCGGGAAAATTTTTTGCATGCATTTCTCCAGCAATGCGAATTTATTTATAACATATACAAATAAACTAGCGACACATGATTTGTGTGTGTGTGCGCTGCACTAACTCCTTTTTTGATAGTCGAACCCTTTTTCAGACATCTTAGATTTTTTATTTTTCATATTTTATGAATAATTATTCTATTTTACACTTATAATTTTTGAATGACACAATTATTTCGTTAACAATTTATATTTTAATACATTTTTTTCTAAATATTTAACGCTATATAATTATAACTAACACATAAATTGCAAAAGTAATGTAAATATAACCGACGAAATCAAAACAAAACGACGTATTATTTTAAGCATGTGTTGGTATACATATTGATTTGCTCCGGCGGCGCAAAGCAGCCATAGAAACCACTGTGTAGGAGCATCAAAATCTATACACATTATTATTATTATTATTGTGATAGCAAATCTAAATTTTTGCAATAGAAAAAAATGATGCTATTAAATATTTATTTATGATTGTTTCATAAATCTTATTTAATTAATGTTTTTCTTATTTTTAAATTTATTTTTTATTAAAAAAATGAATTTTACAAATCTGTATTTCATTTGTAAATATTGCAATTTTTAATGTTTTCATTTAGTAATCCAAAATATTTCTCTGATGCGAGTGAATGATTTCGGCGCGGTAGCGCGGCGACACTTTCTATATAATAGGCGCGAAATCGGAGTCAGGGAGAGATAAGTAATAAAAATAGTAAAATGGTATAAAAACAATAAAAATTATTAAATAAAATATATTTAATCATTATAAATTAATCCATAATTTACTTTTATATCCTTACCATCATCTTATTTGAAACGTTTCTTTGCCGGGTGTATTGTATATGAGGAACACATACATTTACTCATAGATATTTATATGTATGTACATAATAACAATTGGTAAAACACTATAATTAATTATTATTATTTAATCTACAAACGTTACAACAATATTTCAAATATAATTTGATATATTAAAAAAAAGTTAACTTTAATATTAATTAAAAAGTTAATACATTTTTCATTTATTTGATGAATTAAAAACTTTCACTAATATCGTCATAATATGTAACACACTATATCCATCACCCGTCGCTCGCGAAAACCGACAACAAAACGTTGTATATAAAGTGCATCTAATACCCCCGAGGGGCGCCGCTTTTCAAAATATACACAAATTTTAACTTGTACGCACTCACTGTTGCGCATGATCTATTTACAAAAATCTGGATTATTTTTTGGACTCCAAAATGTATACATGATTTTACTATTTTAAAATAATTTTAATTTTTAAAAATAATATAAATTGAGAAATGTATTATTAAAAAATTATTGAAAATTTTATCTAGTTTTTTCAAATAACGATTTAAAATAATAATTTTTTTAATATATCTAAATGCGCTGAAAATATTACAATATATTTTAATTTTTATATTTTTAAGAATTTTGTATTTTATTTACGTTAAAGAATTTTATTCTAATTTAACAAAATTATCAAAATTGAAAAATAAGTATTATTTATAAAAATTGTATTTTTTATATTATTGTAAAAATATAAAAAATGGTCGCCCTTGATACTTGGGATAACACTATGTAAGTCAAGTTAATGACACACATTTGTAAATGCAAAATTCAAAATTTTATTTAAGCTTATCTCAGAGACATTCGATAAATTCTCCATAATAAAAAAAAATAATTAAATAATATTTTGTTGTTTAAAAATTATTTGTAATTTTGTAATAATTGTAACTTTCAAAACTTTTTTTATAAATTACCAGTATATATATATAGGTAATCTTGACTTCAGTAGTGGTTTCAAAGTCTCTTCCGTCTAAAAAGCGCCATCTGAAATTTAATGTATTTGATTTTGAAAAATAATTTTACGGTTCTACTTGTCTTGTAAAAACAATTGCAATATTTTGTGGAGCACCTTATTTACTTTTTTTAATTAATTTTATTTTTATAATTTAATTATTTATTGATTATATTATCAACCCACGTGCGCCTATGAGTAATATTGTTGAAAAAAATTGAATCCACATAGGATTGAGAAAAGATCTACTATAGGTTTTTAGGGTCACTGAGTTCAAATCTGGAGTTGAAATAGGGAAATAGGTGAACGCCTTTAAATCGTCAAAAGTACCTTTTTAAAAGGTTTTTTTTTTCAATATTTTGAACTAAAACTAAAATGATTAAAGAATAGTTCATTATGACTCCAGGCCACAAAACTAAGAAATGGCTCAAATTTTACATAAATTACCTTCCGAGGCGAAGTTGAGGATGGTGAACAGCGATTTGGGGCATTCTTTTTTTATGAATAAGAGTTGCATACCATTTTTCTGCGTCAGTGGCGAGAAATTACGCGCAGTGGCCAAGAAATTTTACTTTTGCATCCACTATTCAGAAAATGTTAATTTTTCAAGAGTGATTAACAAAATGTTGCGTTAATTTAAATGTACCAAATAGGCTTCAGTGACCCAAAAAACCCAATAACAGGTTTTTCTCAATCCGGTCGTCGATTCAGATCAATTCATTCCTGGAGTAAATTGGGCCCTAGTATGAGTCAAAAAGTGGTATTTTACTTGATTAATTATCATTATGAAATTCATTAGGGTAAAAAGCCCATTTTCACACTTTTTCGTAGATCTTTATTTAAATTTGTTTATTTTTTTGGTTTTCACCTTAAAGAAAGTTGATGATAAATTTTGGGCTAGTTTCAATCTGAAAGCTTATAATATTAATTTTTATTTTAGCCTGCAAGACAAGAGTTAGCTATATCATCGAAGGTAAAAGAATATTTATATAGCCTAAATTTAATTGATTCCGCAAGCATCTTTTTGAAAACAAAAGAGGTACTCCAATCGCCAATTAAAAATACATTTTACGATTAAATATTTAAATATATAGGGTAAAAAAATATATCATTAAAGTAATTTCATAAAAAATTATATTTATTCTTTATAGATGTTCATAATTAACATAAAATGATAATGACAAAATATCATTTTTGATAAAAAAATTGTGATTTTTTTGTTGTTAATATGATAAATTACATTATAATAAACTAAAAACTAAATTGATAAAAAAATTTATCTAAAATATTAAATTGTTTTTTTGTGCAATAATTATTCTTTTTTATTAGATAATTAATTTTATAAATTCAAATACACTTATAACATAATGTGCTTCTTTTGTGTACAGAATTATTTATAATATGAATTATAAATAATTTTTTTTTTTAAATATTTATATAATTAATGAATCATTTTTTTAAAATGCCAATACATATTCTTTGATTTTTATGTTTAAATTGCATATATATTTTACATTTTATGTTCTAAGTATTTAATTGTTTTATTATTTTTTTTATAAACAATACAACTATTTACAATTTATTATTTATTTTTAATTGATTATAATAAATAGAATACTCTGGTCAAATCGCAGGATGAGGGGTGTTTAGTTACTGTCTGCCATCAGCTCTGGTCCTCAAAACTCGTGATCAGCGAGATAAAAGAAAAAAACTTTTTTTTAGAGATATGTTTTGAAAATTTAAGGATGTTCCACACATTTCTTATAGAAAAAACCCAAAAATTTGTGATCAGTGACCCAAAAATCTTAAGTAGATCAAAACCCACGACAGACATTAACTAAGCACCCTAAACTGCGATTCAACTGTAGTAGAGTGGTAATGAAAATTTACAAAGTATGCATTCTTTTATTTTTTTGATTCTGAAGTCTTTTATGCTGTACGCTATTTTTGATTATTTGTAAAATAAGTTGTTTTTTTAGAATTTATATATATACTAAAAAATCACATTTTAAAACATCATATTTTATATATTTTCTATAATTTTTCTATAATTTTAACTTGTTAATTAGGAGAGATAGGTAACTTAAAATGTTTGTGCTGGACAAAAATCTTTCTCTACATACAGATTAAACTTTTTTGGAGTAATTTTTTTAATACTTATATATAATTGAGCTTAGTAAAAGACTTAATTCATTTAATTAATGTATTTAGAAAAAAAAACAATGGGTTTTAATACTCTAGTCAAAATGAGGAGAAAAAGTTTGATACTCGTTACCCCCCACGTATGAATTTTGTTTAATATGTATAGGTTTTGTTATATATATGTCCCTTATCACGAATTTTTGGGTCCCATAGTTTTCTTAGACTGCAATATCCTTAAATTGGGAAAAGCGCCTGTTTTTAAGAGTATCTTAGTAAATTTAAGGGAGATAGATTCATTTTTAACCACTGGGATCTCGAAATTCATAGTTACCGTCAAAAAACGTGTACAAAACTCATTTTTTTTTTGTAAATATTGCAAAGACAGTCCCCCCCCCCGGACGTTTTCCCCTTCATGTAACCACCAGAATTTAGCTTATTCTAGGGGTAGGTGCGAGTACAGCACTTTGGGGGATTTTGGGGTAGGGTATAAGTGCTTTTTTCTTTTTGAAGATCTGCGCCCCCTTGACGCTCAGAATTTAGCTTATACTAACTATAGTATATATTAATTCCATATTTAAAATATTATGTAAACGGTGGGGGGGGGAGTCCCAAGGGGGAAGCTCCTAGGGGGTCAATAGGGGGTAAAAATACTAAGAGGGGAATTGCTCGGACACCCCTAAAACTCGTTTATTTTTTAACACCATTCCGCATTTCAACTTGAGTATAAATTATAAGGCCAAGAGTTAACTTTGTTCTCCAGGGAAAAAAATGAAAAAATTCATAAAAATCAATTTTGTTGTATGTAAATTCACGAGAAAAGTTGATTACTTAAAATTTTTTTCTTGTTAGTGTCCAGAAAGTGCGTGTTTTCTGGCCGCTGCGCAATTCGAAAAAACGCATTTTCTCGACACTGAGCAAGAAAAATTATGTTTTGTCCTTGGCCACAAAAAAAGGATGCCCCAAATCGCAGTTTACCATCCTCGGCTTCGCCTCGGACGGTAATTTACGTGCGATTTGGGCCCTTCTTTACTTTTGTGGCCATGGGTAAAAATATACTATTTTTCGAGAATTCAAAATAAATCAAAAATTTATTTATTTTATTTTTCGTTGATATACTAAATTTAGTAAATTTGCGATTTTTATTACAAAGTATATTCAAATACTTGAAAAATAAATTTTAAGTCGTTAATTTATGTATTATATAATTTTTCTTCTTTTTTTAGCCTATTTCAGTGATTTTGACAAAAATTTTATAAAAACTGTGCCAGAGAAAGATTTTTGGCCATGCCCCTTCGTGCTACATGAGAATTAATGTGTAAATCCCATTTATTTGAGACGCGGGATTAAATAATTTTTTAGAATAATATTAATTTTTTTAAACCTCATTTTTCTCTAAATATCATAAATGAAATGATGTTAATTAATTAAAATTTTGTTCGTCATAATAATATTTATAAAAAAACAGTCTGTTAAATAATGACGCAAGTTGTTCAGAGTAAAAATAAAGTTATACATTTACATAAAGTTATAGCTATTATGAATTATTATGAAATTATTATTTAAATATATAAAAAATGGGTGATACTTAAACTAACAATATTATTTATATTTGCACACGTTATGATGCGTTATTTTTAATAAATTATATTTCAATAATGTTAATTATTTTACACTTTATTTTATTGGTAATATAAAAATTTTAATTTATGTTTAATCATGTGCTAAACTTTAGTATTTTTATAAAAAGTTAAACTATGCTTTAAAAAAAACTCAACAGAGTACATAATATTTAAATATTAGGTGTAAAATATAACTACACAGTGAAAAAATCTTCTTCAAGCACTTACTATCGGATAGTTTTACTATTATCATATAGTAAATACCTGAACAGGATTTTTTACAGTGTATTTTTTTTCCTAATTATATTTTTTATATGAGTGATTCCACGCCAATGGGGTCTAAATTAGACTGAAGGATCGCTAAAAACAATCTAAACTATTTTTACCAGCCATTTTCGTATTTTACAAAAATTCGGATTTTTTAGAAAATTCTACTTAAAAGTCATAATTTTACATTTTTTATTGAAAATTCATGTTATAAATTTTTCTTTTTGTATACGAGTTTTCAGTGTAGGATAAGCATTTGGCAGAAAAGGAAAATTTTTAATCAATTTACAAAAACAGGCTAAAAACACAAAATGACAGAATTTGCAGAGATTTGAACTTTTAAAGCTAAGAATGGGCTGGAAGGACTTATTTTTTGTTGCACCTTCGGAAATAATGGTTTGGATCAATTTCGGCCACCCATCGGTATAAATTAGACCCCATTTTCTTGGAATCCCTCATATTTATTTTAAAATTACCTAATTTTTTATAGCAATGAATAATTTATGTTTATGGAAAAATCATCACTCATGTTTTTCCAAACTTAAATAAAATGAACTTTTGAGAGCAAAATTTTTCTTTTTTAAGATGAAAATTAAGCTTTTGGGTAGAAAACTCAGGAGTCTAATAGTAAAAAAATAGACTATAATGAGACTATGCTTCTTTTAAAGAATCGCGTAAGTTCTACCTTTAATGTTCTACAGGAAACAATCAAAAGCGGACTCAGAAAGCACTTTGCTGGCGGAAGGGCTGGGGTAATTAAAAAAAATGCGTCTTCAAACTGTAAAATTGCTAAAGGGTTTCTAAAATACATACAAAATTTATACGTTGGATAGAGTGATCGTTCTTTTGCCCCTTCGTTACCGCTAAATCTACGTATGATATGGTACAATGCAATTGAATTGAAATTAGTTCAACCCTATTACTGTGGATAGTCCCTAAATACTTTCTGAGTGACTTAGTTGTTCTTTAATTAAAGCAAGGCATAGTGCACCATTTTATTAAAAAAATTTTCTAACCTCATAAATTAATGCATCTAATTGTTTTTTCAAATCGTTCGTATACTATCCTACTCTTATGAAAACCTGCTTCTTTTCCGAAATTATACTATTTGAGTAAGGAAATAGGTAGCAGTGTCCGATGCAAGATTTTAACGTGGAACATGTTTATAATTTCCAGTTGGCACAAATAATTAAAAATGAGTTCAGAATGAATTCATTTTTAATAAATGAATTCAATTTGAATCCCAAAGAAGATCAGAAACTGCTCAGAAATAGTCCATTTTGAATTCAAAATAAGAGTACTATATGAATTCAATTTGAGCTCATTCTAAATTTGAAGGGAACAAGATAATATATGTTTGACTATTGTAAAATTTATTCATTCTTTCAATAGGGAGTAAAAACTACCCCAAAAATAAAAAAAAGGAAAAAAAGTGATTAAATAATTCGATTTGTTTTACAAGCGCATAATTTACAAAATGTGTTTTTTGCACACAAAAAAAATTATTAGAAAACCTTTCGATAAGAAAAGTAAAGTACGTATTTTTTATAATTTTGGGGGTAGTTTTCACCCCTTCACATGAGGGTGAATAAATTTCATAATAGTTACTTACTATAAAATACTATGTTGATTTAATTAATAATAAAAAATAAAAGAAAAGTTTATACACTGTAAAAAGTAACTTTCTTAGATTTACAAAAAAAAATAGAATTTTTTTGAAAAATTAGTAAATTTTCAAAAAATTTTGTAAATATTCGATAAAAATCGTAAATTTACTAAATTTAGTATATTAATAAAAAATTCGAGAATTTTCGATTTTTTTTTTGTGAATTTACGAAAAAACTTGTAAATTCACAACTATTTTTTGAAAATTTTCGAAAAAAACTTGTAAATTATAAATTTTTCTTGCGAATTAACAAAAAAATTCGAGAATACTCGAATTTTTTGTTAATATACTAAATTTAGTAAATTTACGTTTTTTTTCGAATATTTACAAATTTTTTCGAAAATTTACTAATTTTTCGAAAATGTTCTAGTTTTTTTGTTAATATAAAAAATTTACTTTTTAAAGTGTACATTTTATTATCTTGGGGGTAATTTTCACCCTAAATTGAATATATCCTCTTCCACTCAAATATAACTACTCAAGGTTATGAATGGCGCGGGATTGTATTTAATCATTATTGGATTCTAAAAAGGCAAAGGAGTACTATTAGCACTCCTAATGGTAGCCTATTTCTCCCCTCGAACAGCGCCAGGCCTATATATTTAAAAAATGAATTTTCAACTTAAAAATATTTTCAGTCTCAAAAGTTCAATTTTGCACAATCTTTTAGTTTATAAGTTTGTAAAAAAATGACAATCCACCAAAACTATAAAATTCACATAATTGTTGCTTGTTATAAAAATAATACTTATCAATGATTTATGATTAAGGTTCTTTTTTTAAATTTGGTCCACTTATTTTTTATTGTTTTTTAAAACTCACTTAAAATAAATTAATTTACATATGAAGATTGCCTTCATAACCTTCAACTTCATTTAGCATACTTCTTATTGGATCTCTAGATTGCACATTAACTTTTGTAGTTTTTAACGTAGGTGTTACTTTGTTTTTACCAGGTAAAAACCCATTTGAAATACTGCTTATTCCTTTCTGTTGGTTTTTAAACATTCCATTTTCTGATTCTGTTGCTTGTTTACGACGATTTTGATTATTGCTATTCTTGTTGCTGTTATTATTACTACTACTGTTATTATTATTATTATTGTTATTTAATTTTTTTTTAACTTTTCTTTTTGCCGTTGGATTTGGAATCTGATCAAAGGAATTATCTCTACCTGTGAATTAATTTTAATCTAATCAGAGAAATAATAATATTTCCTTATAATTTGATTTTTCAGTTACCGTTAACTTATATAGAATTTTTTTTATGAGTAATAAAAAATTGATGTTATTTTATTAGAAAAATACCAAAAATAAATTTCTTAAGATTTTTTTTGAATATTGTATAGAACTCTATTTTATAGTCACTTTTTTGTTGATAATAGCGTAAAATTTTCTAACGAATTTTTTTTTTTTCGGTCACTAAATTCTTGTAATTAATTAATTTCTTTAAAAAAATTTCATCCTGACGAGGTTGGTGGCATACCAACGAAACGTTTAAATAAAATAAAGATTATCTATTCATTTTTATTTAAAATAGCCATAAATGAACAATCTCTTCTTATAAATTTTAGAGCAAATAAAATGGGCAATAAGAAATACTATGATAATAATCAAATAAAACTTTAGGATATTAATTGTTAGCGTTGCTCTGAATTTTATATCAACTACTTTAAATGCTATAAAGTTAACGGTAAATGTTTAAAATTAGTATAAATAATACTTGTATAGATAAATTAAATTATGATTTTGTAACTATATGCACGGTTAAATAATTTTGCTTGAATTATCATGATTTAAGATCCAAAAATTATTAATTTTTTAACAGTAATAATTCAAATTAATTAATATTTTCGACTAATAAAGGCTATTCCTGGATAAATATAGTGGTTTAGCTCCCAGAACCATACTTCACCTTAGTATAGTAGCATCCAAAAATTTATCAAAAAACTCAAAGAACTTAATAAACCAATTTTCGAAAAATTCAAAACTGTATTTTGGGGTCTTAAAGGAACCCTAAAGACTCAAAAAAATATTTTGAAAAATGGTGTAATGATTAAATTTTCTAGTCAATTAGCAGAGTATCTGTTTATGGGTTAGAGAAATAATAAAATATCTAAGAAAAAACCCAAAAGACCGTTTTTTTAGGTTTTTGTGGCCTGTCATGGCCTAGAGGTCTAATTTCAACGGGAATCAGTGAGTTTTTTGATAGCTTTTTGGATGCTACTACTAAGGTTAGGTATGGTTCTGAGGGTCAAACCACTATAAATATCCGGGAACAGCCTTTATTTGAAAAATATGGATTAGAAAAGTCAAAAAAATTATAGAATGATTAAATTAATTTCATTCTTTTTTACATAAATTAAAAAAGATTTCGATCATCAACTAATATTTTTGTTGTATTATTGCAGCCACTATACTTTTGGGAAACCAAATTACAATCGAGAAAGAAACAATAGATAAAATTGCCCTATTCGGTAGGATGGACGAACCAATCAAAAAGAGTCTTCCTAACTGGCTCACTCTGGTTATCTACGGTTTTTATTATGTATATACGTATTCGCGCTTTAAACTTATAAATAATTTCTAACTATGGAATATACCCATACTTAACTTCTCAACAAGCGTATTTTTGTACCTTTTTTTTTTGTTTCAAAGCCGTGGAAGAATGAAAGAATAGTTTTCCATAATCATGATAGATTTCTATATCATAAATGTATGTATATGAGCAATTATTTTAAAAGTGCTACTTAATTTGAGCCTGGAATCATAATTTTTTTTTTTTAGGGCACATCGACATGACCGGTGTTTTTAGTTAGTTTAAACCTTCAGAAAACCGAAAAAAATCGTGAACAAGAAATCGGCGATAGGTGCCTAAAAGATTTTTTCACTTTTATGTCAAAAACCGCGATTTTCATACCTGAGCTACCCCAAATTTTTAAAATAACTTTTTAGGTAAATAAAATTTAAAAAAATAGATAAAAAAATCTGATTGCCAGGAAAAAACCACTCCAGAAGAAAAAAAAACTTACCCTTTTACGATGAAATTTAGCCAAGTAATCGACAATTTAAGATTTTGTCTCAAAAGATTGAAATTTTATTGAAAAAAGCCTGTTTCTGAACCTTAAACATGCATTACTCGCTTGATTTTCATCGTAAAATAATAATTTTTTTTTTTAAATCGATTAATTTTTTCCTGGCAATTCATTTCTTTAAGAAAAAAAATCATTTTTATTGACTAAGTTTTAATTTTTAGATCAAAAACTGTGTTAAGTAAATCTTGCTACTTACAGTTTTCAAAGGCTTTTGACCTAAAAATTGAAATTTTGTCAATTAAAACGATTTTTTTCTTAAAGAAATGAATTGCCAGGGAAAAATTAATCGATTTAAAAAAAAAATTATTATTTTACGATGAAAATCAAGCGAGTAATGCATGCTTAAAGTTCAGAAACAGGCTTTTTCAAAAAAATTTCAATCTTTTTTAAGACGAATTTAAGCAAAATTTTAAATTGACGATAGCTTGGCTAAATTTCATCGTAAAAAGATAAGTTTTTTTTTCTTCTGGAGTGGTTTTTCCCTGGCAATCAGATTTTCTTATCTATTTTTTTAAATTTTATTTACCTAAAAAGTTATTTTAATAATTTGAGGTAGCTCAGGTATGAAAAACGCGGTTTTTGACATAAAAGTGAAAAAATCTTTTAGGCACCTATCGCCGATTTCTTGTTCACGATTTTTTTCGGTTTTCTGAAGGTTCAAACTAACTAAAAACACCGGTCATGTCTATGTGCCCTAAAAAAAAAAAATTACGATTCCAGGCTCAAATTAAGTAGCACTTTTAAAATAATTGCTCATATAATCACAGTATATATATATTAAAAATATGTATACTGTGGTATAATAGTACGTTCTTAACCGGCTCGTAGAAATGTTTATTTTGCCAAAATTCGGAGGTTTAAAGGTCTGAGTTCCAGTAACGGCAATTGATAATAGTAAATATTTCATTTTTAAAATACGCTTTTTGAGAAGTTAAGGTTGAATCAGGTGGATAGAAATAGCATTTTTGGGGTAAAAATTTCTGGAGATCTAAACTTCTGGAATGTTTAATATTTTTAGCCATTGATCATGTTATGTGTCCCTTAAAATTTAAAAAAAAAATTTTGAAAATTTATTCACTACAGACGGAGATATTAGCGCTTGAAATTTCATTAATTTTTGAGGTACTTAATTAATCAAGACTTTTTTATTAATAATCTAATTTTAAAAATCTTTGAATATGTGAATAAATTTTCAAAATTTTTTTTTTTAATTTTAAGGGACAGATAACATGATCAATGGCTAAAAATATTAAACATTCCAGAAGTTTCGATCTCCAGAAATTTTTACCCAAAAAATGCTATTTCTATCCACCTGATTCAAAATTAAATATGGGTATTAATTTCAGCTGATGGGTATTGACCAATCGGAATTAAGTACCTCAAAATTTTTTGTTACATTTCAATCTACACTGTAAATTCTCGAATTTTTCGATAATATACTAAATTTAGTAAATTTACGATTTTTTTCGAATATTTACACATTTTTTTGAAAATTTACTAATTTTTTTGTTAATATTAGGAAGTTACTTTTTACAGTGTATTTTTTGGTTAATATGCGAGGTTATTATGAAAATTACAAAAACACCCTATTTAATAACATAAATCCCTGTTTTGCTAGTCCCACAATTTTTTTCTTTAATACATATATTAAAGTAATCCATAACTATAGATTGTAATTTGCTTTCCTACTCCCTAAGAAAGTGGTATCCTTTTTTTAGCAACGTTTTTGTAATTAAAAAATTTAGAAGTTACTCTAAAAATTTATTTTTATTTAATCTGTGCATTAGAAATTTTTCAGATAATTTTTTTTAGTTTTAAATTAATAATTTAATTATTTATATATATTGTTACCCATACTTGTTGAACTACCCAGATGATCCAGGCCATTTCTAACAGGACGTGCAAAACCATTAGGTAACTGATTAAGAGTTTTTAAATTTTTCGTTCTATCAGTATCATCATTTTTTAGATCACCACTATATGTTGAATCGTCATCAAAATCATCGAGATCTTTATTTCTTGCGATACGTCTAATATGTTGATGAAGTGCTGCTTCAAAATTTTTTTTAACAGATGGTATTTCTGTATCGCCTTCTATGATTGTCAATCTTTCAGAACCATCTAACTTTTTTAACATTGGTAATGTGAGATCGCGAAATATTTCTAAACGTTTTTGAAAAGCCTTAACACTATCATAAGGTCGACCACGACCAAGTTGAATTTTTGAACAATCTAATAAAATCATAGGAGAACGTTGGCCAAACTGAAATCATTAAAATAATGAATAAATCAGTAGAAAATATAACAAATAAATTGTTTCTTAGCAAAATTTCAAAAAATAATGGAAATCATTCTATTTAAATGAAATTAATTTGTACTATTATTCATTATTAATTTATATTAAATGTTATTCTGTGTAAGCTTGATTTCGATCCTTGGCCATTTATCCAAAAATTGTCCAAGTTACAGAGGATCAAAATCATAGATCAGATTTCGAACTTTCAGGAAAATTTTTTGAAAAATCCTGAGGACTCCTAAAGAATAGGACTCATATAAAATTTTGAGCAACTTTAAAGAATAATCTATAAAGTTTATGAAATATATAAAAATTAAATTTAGATCTAAAAAGCTTATTTTTTATTTGAATTATTTAAAAAAAAACTTATGACCGGTTTGTGTAACTACACAACCAACGAGCATGGAACATGTTCACTAATAACTAACACTGATAATAAAGTATCTATTCTGTTAATAATATCAATATTTATATCCAAGTATTTCTGCACTAAAGTTCTTTAGAGACTTCTGCACCGATGGTCCCTAAGTACTTCTGCACCAAAGGTCTTTAGGGACTTCTGCACCATAGGTCCCTAGGTACTTCTACACCAATGCTTCCTAAGTACTTCTGCACCAAAGGTTTTTAGGTACTTCTGCACCAAAGGTCTTTAGGTACTTCTGCACCAAAGGTCTTTAGGGACTTCTGCACCAATGCTCCCTAAGTACTTCTGCACCAAAGGTCTTTAGAGACTTCTGCACCCTAGGTACTTCTGCACCAAAGGTCTTTAGGGACTTCTGCACCATAGGTCCCTAGGTACTTCTACACAAATGCTTCCTAAGTACTTCTGCACCAAAGGTTTTTAGGTACTTCTGCACCAAAGGTCTTTAGGGACTTCTGCACCAATGCTCCCTAAGTACTTCTGCACCAAAGGTCTTTAGGGACTTCTGCACCATAGGTCCCTAGGTACTTCTACACCAATGCTTCCTAAGTACTTCTGCACCAAAGGTCTTTAGAGACTTCTGCACCATAGGTCCCTAGGTACTTTTGCACCAAAGGTCTTTAGGGACTCCTGCACCAATGCTCCCTAAGTACTTCTGTACCAAAGGTCTATAGGGGCTTCTGCACCATAGGTCCTTAGGTACTTCTGCACCAATGCTCCCTAAGTACTTCTGCACCAAAGGTCCCTAAATCGAAAATATTCTAAGTCCCATTTGACCCCCCCCTTAAAAAGGACAAATTTGACCCCCCCTTAAAAAGGACATATTTGACCCCCCCCCCCCCTTAAAAAGGACAAATTTGACCCCCCCCCCCCCAGTTTTGAAGTATCCCCTCCCTATAAACATGTTCCATGTTAATAGACTTTTAGCGTCTCCTTTAAGGATCCGATACTGTCATAAAAATGAATTAGATACGTTTTTATTTAAATATTAATAGTAATCTTTGAAAATGACTTACCTTTCTTTCGAATTCTTCAACTTGATCAGAATCTCTAGGAAATCCATCAATAATAATACCATTACTATCACGATTTCTTAAGATTTCTTGTTGAATTATTTTCATAATTATTTTTGTTGGTACCATATCACCTTTGGCAAGCGTATTTTGAATTGCTGGATTTGTTTCAGCTAATTTTATAAGATAACTACTGATACTTAAATGTAACCAATTTGGCATCTTTCTTAATGTTTGACTGCATATTAAACCTTTATTACTTCCAGGACCACCTTTAAACATTTTAAAAATTATAAAAATTATTTTCATTATACGCTGCAAAAAAGATCTACTTTCTTACTTTCGGGCGATCTTTTTCTCGCTTTTAATGAAAAACTATGTGCTGAACACGGGAAAAAATGTAGGAAAGTTTCAACTGTATTGAAAGCCAAATCCTATTTTTTTTCCCTTGTTGAACAAATAGATATTTAACATGGACTACGTTCATGTGGAGGGATATATGAAAAAAGCCCGAAATCCATAAATGGAGGCGAGTAAAAATGAACGTTTTAGGGGGGTTGGAAAGTTAACGTTTTTAGAAGGGGAGGGGGTGGCAGATGTACTTGACATTTTTTTTATCTAGGGGCTTATTATGATTTCCATTCTAGGATTTGTAATAATTAAGTTAAAAGTTAAGTTAACTATTATAAATGTTTCATGCTCGTTGATTGTATGAACACGCAAGCATATAAGTTTTTTAAATTATATTTCAAAACATTTTGAAGACAGATTTTAATAGAATAAGACAAATCATTTTAAAAATTTATTTACTCCACAAAATTAGTTACAAAATTTATCAAGGGCCCGAATTTTACAAGGCGTATTTTCTTACCACTGCCAAAGAAAAATTGTAAATATATAGGACTTACCCAAGACCCATATAATCGGTGGTAACCCTTTTCTTGGTATATCAGCTGTTTTAGCTGAATCTAACTCTACATTTGTTAATTGCGATGAAATTCTTCTTACAGGTTCTTGATCATCTTCCGATGACGAGTTTGAAACTTCTTGTTCTCTTTCAACATCAACCTATAAATAAATTTGATAAATATTTTAAGATATTGTTAATAAATCAGTTTTAATTTTGTTGCTGTAAAAATCTTAAATTTTTTAATATTTTCGAAATAAAAAAAAAAATTTATTTCTCAATAGCAAATTATTAACATAAAATGATTTCTTTATTAATTTAAATAGATAATTATACTGATAATTACTTCAGCTTGCACTGACGTTGAGCTTTCTATTCTTCTTGGTGCTCTATCAGCAAGACCTAATATTTGCAATACAGCATTTCTGAAATCTACATAAACTTCCGAATGATTTCTTTCACCCTTTACCTATAAAATTAATTAAATTATATAAATAAAGAGCATAATTTTTTTATTTTGAAAATTTAATAAATATAATTTTATTTTACCACTATTAACATTTCACTCTGATCAAAATATTCAGCAACAGGCATAACATTTCTAAAAAAATTTTCTAATTCCATTTTTGCTAGTTGAATAACTACTTGACCTAATTGTGCTCCATATTCAATTTGTCTTTCAAGTAATTCTAATTTCCAATTTATTAAAACACTTCCATTAACTATTTGTATCTAAAATAAAAATTATAGTACTTTGTTAAAAAAATATTGTTTAAAATTAAAAAAGAAGTTTTTGAAATTAAAAAAATAGCGTATAATGACAGCAAAAACTAGCTGTTTTTAGGGTTTTTTGCAATATTTTGCAAGAATCGCGATTGGGTGATGCAGTGGATGATCACATAGTAAATATTGACGGATACATTATACTTAGACAAGACAGAAACACTGAAGGTGGGGGTGTTATTTTATAAATTCGTAATACTCTAAGAGCGCAAATTCTTGCTCACTCAAAGACTGCAGACTCTGGCAAAACACTCAAACCTGAGTATGTTATATGTAAAGTTTGGGCTGATAGAGTTACTCCAATATTAATCTGTATTGTTTATAGGCCCCAAAAAGTATTATTCAATGATGATTCTGACTTTTTCAATAACCTAAGTGACCTCTGCGCCTCATTTAGTCACAAGCTCATTTTGGGGGATTTTAATGCTGATCTTCTTAACAGCACCCCTGATATTGATTTCATTCGCAGCATAGCTGATGAGCTGTCACTTCAGCTGGTAATAAATCACGGAGCCACAAATCGTCCTCAAAAATTTCCATGAGTCACAAATAGTCCTGCCTCTCCAATTGTCCTCCAAGGATAATTGAACCAAAAACTTGGATAGATTTAATTTTTGTTGACAACAATGACAATATATTGTCCTTTAATAATAAAATTGCTCCTTTTCACACCAACCTAATTGATGTAGAAATTAAATTATTTATACCCAAGTCTCCAAATGATAGTTTTAGTTTCAAGTTAAATGGTATTACACCTGAGGCTATCAATGAGTTTTTGACTGGTTGTGAATGGGCGCCTTCTAGTACCTCTAAATTTAAAATAGAAATGGCACTTGAATGCCGTAAATCATACCTATAGTTGGCAATTGATCAGCTTACTTCCCTCAAAACAATCACCTCTAAAAAAATCAAACCTCCATGGATTAATGATGAAATACAATTGCTTCTCAGCAAACGCAAGGCAACTGATCGGCACTATGTCAGATCTAAAGATCCCCTACTTCTAAATGAACTCGTAGATCTCTCGAGTCAAATAGAAGTACTCTCTGAAACAGCGCAAATTAGCAATGTATTTAATAACAACCAGGCTATATGGCGTGAGCTGAGGCATCTTGGACTATTACCCAAACCTAAGAGTGAACTCCATGGTTTTTTTACCTGATGATATCAATGCTCAATTTGCTGGTGTATCTACATCATCTTCTGAAAATCTTGCAAATGTTGAAGAACTTTTTTCAAATGCCTCCACTGATGGCTTTAAATTTGACAAAGTCACTGTTAATGATGTAATCCTGCCCGTTGCGCATTTTAGCTCCCAGACGACTGGGGATGATGCCATTCAACAGAGTATCATTGCCAGGTCTATGCCTACAATTGGTTCACTGTTGGTCGTATTATTCAATGCTTCTCTGGAGAGCATGGTTTTCCCCATAGCCTGGAAAAAATCGCTCCTGATTGCGATTAAAAAGACCTCAATACCATCGTCTGTTTCTGACTTCAGACCGATAGCGCTCCTATGCTTTCTGTCAAAGATCCTTGAAAAGCTAGCTCATGACCAAATTACATATTATCTTAGAAGCAATAAGTTACTAGATCCATTAAAAACGGGATTCAGACAATTTAGTAATACAGAAACTGCCATCATAAAGTTGACAGATGACATCAGACGAGGTATTAGTAACAGGGTCGTCAATTTTTTACTATAATTCGATTTTAGTAAAGCCTTTTATTATGGATTAAATCTTATCTTCAAGATCGTCAACTTTAAGTAATTTCTAAATTTTCTAGCTTTGATACGCTCACTACTAACCTCGGTGTCCCTCAAGGCTCAGTCTTGGGGCCGTTGCTGTTTTGTATGTATATTAATGACCTAGGAGTACATATACCACAGGCGGTTTCACATTTATTATATGCTGGTGATATTCATGTTTACATTCAGATCCTTGCTGAAGATGCTCTATTTGCTGTTGACAGCCTTACTTACATTGCAGCCTTACTTACATTAGATAAGTCTCAGACTGAGCAGATAGTGTCTCTATTTACTTTAGTAGATCAACATTTGTAGATCGCATTAATGAATTAAATCTAGAAATTGAAGAGGGCAAAGATGTCAGAATCCCTTTCTATGAGGAAACAAAAGTCTAGGTGTAATGCTAGATAACAAACTCAATGGACCTCTCAGATTTTATCTGTAGAAAATAAAGTCAATAAATTGCTCTACTCACTTCGTTTTATTAGACAATGCACTACTAAAAAATTGCGTATTCTATTAGTTCAGGTTCAAGTCATCCCACTTTTAGACTACTGTAATACGGCGTATCTTGACGCACGCATCACATTAAAAGCAAGAATTTAATGTCTTAGTAATTGTAAAATAAGGTAAATTTTTGGAATTAGAAAATATGAACACGTTTCCCCTTACCGAATACAGTTGCATTGGCTATGCACAGATACCAGAAGATTCTACTTTACGGGTATAATCATGTATAAAATTTTACCTCTTCAACAGCTCTCCCTTACCATATTGATTTATTTTCCAAATACATACCCAAAGTTAAAACTAGATTTATCCTCCTTACCAAAGAACTAAAATTACCTCCTATTAAGCACTATGGGTTTTAGTCTTTTCAATTGCATGGGACAATCTTTTGGAACTCTATTCCCTATAATATCAGAGTTTTATTATGCCTCAACTCTAAAAGAGTTATTTTAAAAAAACGGAATTAATGAAATACTTGCTCTCTTTCTATGAGAACTCTCAGACTATGATAATACTTTAACTTACTATCAGTATATAACCAAAGTCTACTTTAAATTTTTTATTATATTAGATATTATTTATTTAAATATTATATACTTTATCGTGAATTAAAGATTTTTTTTAATTATATTTTTTAATGTTTACTTAACATAATTGTTAAATTTAAAATTTATACTTAAATGAAACGTATTATAAAAGGCTTAGAAGAGCAGTGGCTGAAAATAGGTGTCTCTCTGATCAACAACATGGATTTCGCGAAGGGTATTCCACGATCGGCGTCATCAAGCGAGTCGTCGATATCGTGTACAGGACGAGGGAAGTTCGGCATGCGATTTGGAAGGACGTTTTGCTTGTAACTTTGGATGTTAAAAATGCATTTAATTCAGTCCGATGGAGTGACATGCTGTCCTCCATCGAGAAGGATTTCCGAATCCCGCGTTACTTGAGCAAAGTACTCAGGGACTATCTACGCGACCGGAACCTGCTTTGCGACACGACCGATGAAAGGAAGGAAAAACAGCTAAGCGGAGGCATTGCCCAAGTATCGGTGCTGGGACCCGATCTCTGGAATGCCTTTTACGACGGCCTGTTACGAATCGATCTCCCGAAAGAGGCCTTCCTAATCGGGTACGTGGACGACGTTGCCTTAGCTATCGTATTCAGAGGTAACATCGAGGCTCAGTTGCGGCTGAACGAGGTCATGAATATCATCAGCCGGTGGATGACGGAGCTCGGGCTCCAGCTGGCGATTCCGAAAACCGAAATTGTTTTGCTGACCCGTCGAAGGGTTCCTACCAAAATCGATATAGATTTCGAGGATGGTGGGAATCCTCACACGATTTCTACTAGGCCACATTTAGAGTATCTGGGGGTCCTGCTTAACAACAAGCTGACCTTCAGTGCCCAGTTACAGAAGTCGTGTGAAAAGGATGCTAAGGCGACATCATTCCTGGCGCGGTTGATGGTAAATATCGGCGGACCTAATGTCTACGGTCAACTCCATTCTGCATCATGTAACAGAGGTATGGGCGGACACCGTCCGGATGAAAAAGTACTGCAAAAAAATCTCTGCAGTACAAAGGTGAGGGGCATTTTGGATTGCTTGTGCGTACCAAACAGTATCCGAGCCGGTGATCCAGGTTCTAGGATCACCTGGGAGTGATCATCGGAGTTATTCCAATCGATCTGCTTGCGCTGGAACGTAAGAGCGTATACTATAGTGATGCGGAGCCACGCGAAATGGCTTCGGATGGATAAAAATTAAGAAAATAGTAAAAATGTTATTAAACTTTTCCTTTTCCAACCGAAAAAATAACATAATTTAGTAAAAAAAGTTGTGTAAGCTCTCTCGAGTTCGAAACAACCCCTAAATTTAAATATTATATAAATATTGCATCAAATATATTTTTGAAAAATTTCCTTTTACAAATTAATAAGTTACAACACGAGCAGTACAAAAAATCCCGGGAGTAAAAAAGAGCCCTAAATTTAAATTGTTATAAAAGTACAGCAGACTACGTTTTCTAAGTAAAAACAATTTATTTTTGGATTGCCAAAGAAAAAGTTTTAAAAAAAATTAATACTACTTTTCTTATTTTTTTTTTAAGTTAGGGGCAGTCATTACCAATTTTTCATTACCGTTTTTACTAGAGTAATTGTGACAGTATTAATTTTTTAGAATGTTATACAGAAATTTTCTAGAAAATTACGACCCGATAGCAAATGGCTGGACGGATAAAATTTTTTACCGTGTAACTTTGTAGAAAACAAATGCTTATCCACTGTCAAGTTTTTAAGACCCGTTTGGCTTTTCTTATAACAGAATGAAATCATTTTTTTGAAAAAAATGATTGAAAATGTTAACTTAAAATGATTAATTATGCGAGAGATATAGAGTTAAGACTCTAAGGTTGAAATTAATTCTAAAAAACATTAAAAAAATTATTTATTTGTGATGAATTTATAAATGACTTACTTTTTCAGAATATTCTACAACATCACGCATATTCCTCGGATAACCGCTAACGAGGAATGTTTTGGCCTCTGGAGACATTTTTATTTCTAACATAAGGACTTCAGTAACAGTTTTACTACTAAGGAGACCAAAATCTTGCATTTCTGTAAAAAAAATTATTTATTCTTTTTAAATAATACTTTTTACTTATTCAATAAAATTAATTAATAAATCTATTTATTTAATGCAGGCGACATTAAATTATTGGAATTTCCATTGAATCAATGGTATTCCATTTAAATCCATTTAAATTCATCGGAATATTTCAAATTATTATATTGGCATATTTTAATGTCGCAAGGCATTGATTCAAAGGTGTCAGTTTTTTGGTGTATATGTATCAAATCCGAGAAATCAAATAAAAATGATATTTCTGAAATTAGTAATTTCAAATAAAAAAATTTGGTACTACGTCCAAAAAAAAAAAAAAAAAAAAAACAATGGCGTTTTTTGTATTTTTTGTTGGCAAAAATTTTCAAGAATTTAGATATTAGATCCATATAGAGATATTGCGCTATACAATATCTCTATGATTAGATCAGGGATATCAAGTAAAAACGATATTTCTAGATATTAGTACTTTTATAGAAAAAAAAAACAAAACAAGTATTTTTAGATTTTATAATGAAAAAAATTTGCAAAAAATAATTAGGTCCTCATACCATAATGGCTGTGAAACATCGCAGGCTAAATACATACATATACACGCATACGCGTGTACACTGTTTTTAGAAACCGGTTTTTTAGCTTCCTAAGCTTTCAAATCGTGGTTATATGCAAAAAAATAAAAAATAAAATTTTCATCTATCACAACGGTTCCTCTGTTTGAGGAACCAAAAAATTAAGGGAACGCATACTTGAAAAAGCATAGTAAATTTTTCCATACAAAAAAAAAGTATAAAAAACAAGAAGACAAAGTTTTAAAACCTCGTTTTAAATAGAAGAGTTCAAGGTCGCATATATGTATAGAATATAATATGCTCTCTTTTGCTTTTCTTTTTTATATATGAGCAAATAACAAAAAATTATTTCATTTTTTCAAAAGTAAAAGTTAACTTAATAAACCACTCATATTTTGGTCAAAATGGAGGGGGGGGGGGGTTATTATTACTGGCAACTACCAGATTTGGTCTAGAGTAGGTTTTTGGGTCGCTGATCACTAATTTCAGGGTCATTTTGTAATGAAATATGCGGAACACCCTTAAATTTGCAAAAATTACCCCAAAAAACGGGTATTTTTTTATATACTCGCACTTTATAAGTGCCCGAATTTGGCCGATGTGGGGTTTTTGGGGGTGGTTTTAGCTAATTTAAGGGTGACATATTAATTTCACCCATAAAAATCACAAAAATTCTTGATCAGTGACTGAAAAAACCCCCATGTGCCAAATCTGGGCACTTAAAGAGCGAATATATAAGAAATACCCAATTTTGGGGTAGTTTTTGCAAATTTAAGGATGTTCCGCATATTTCTTTACAAAATTACCCCGAAATTCGTGAACGGTGTATCGTGATAACTTATTCATCTATAGCTAGCAAGTTTTAAGTCAGAATTCTAAAATAGCTTTTTTCATAAGGGTAAGGTCTAATGCGTTTAAAAAACAGTAATATGATACGTAGAACCTAGAGGAATTTGACCTAGGGTGCAATTTGATTGTTTACGCTTTCCAATTGAATTTCTGAACTCAGGTTCGGATTTAGCGACTTATTAATCTACTGGAACCCCTCCCCTCTTTAGGCGTTACATCTCTCCAATTTTATTTTTGACATCAAAATTTTGATTCAGTAACTCAAGAAACTTAAAAACTCATCAAATTTAGAGACCTAAAAAAGTTACCGTATAAATTTTCAGGATTTAATAAAAGATTATTAACCTCAATTATTAACCTATGCTTCGAAGGTTAATAGGATGGAAAATAGTTGAAGTTTTTTACCTATTTTTACTTTAACTACTTTGATTTTTCCGATAAAATTCTCAAATAAGGTTCCTGATGAGATTTCACTAAAGCTTTAAAAAATTAAAGTATCTTGCCCAAAATCATCTTTTCGGCTTATTTTTTTTTTAAATATAAAGAAGCTCTTATAAGAGCATACTATTAAATTCTGAAATAATAAAACACGGAAAAAAATATAAAGACCTGAAAGTCAATAACGGTTTTTTATTATTTGCTCATATAATATAACAATTAGTAGATTGTTATACAAGGGGAGAAAATAAGCCATTTGAAAGCAGGTTGGAGATAGTGGCACGAGATGTGCAATGACGAGGGTGCACACGAGCCGCAGGCGAGTGTGTACCCGAGTCATTGCATATCGAGTGTAACTATCTCCGACCATGATTTGAAATTGCATTTTTCCCCCATGTGCAACATACTATTTTTTATTCTAAGAGTGAATATAACCACCTTTTTAACAAATGGGAACATATACACATACAATACAAATATAATATAGAAAGAAAAAAATGAATAAAATTTAAAAAAAAAAACAAGTATTGATGAATAATAAATCCCTACTTCTTTCAAATAACCAAAATAATAGTAAAATCTCTACTCCCCGACTTTTTTCCAAAAAACATTAATTTGTACATGAAAGAAAGAGACACTTAGGTGAAAGTAATGTAACTTTCATATCTCCCAACGGTGACGACGCTTCATATTCAAAAAATATTCAGTCGACCGTAGATTCTTCTATAGAAAGGTGTAATTTTTATAAAAGGTGCGTTTTATTATAATTCAAAATGGCATTTTTACTAAATAGTTGTTTAATTTAATTTATTTTATATGGTAAATAAATTTAACCCTGCGCAAATTTATTTACACATTAATAAATAATTTATTAATTGTTTTATGAATAAATAAAAGTGTTTTAATTTATAATATATATAAATGCGTGAGCACGTGGTACACATCTTTTATTTTGTTTATTAATTTAGCTATAACAAAATAAAAGATGCGTACATATATGCTCATTTTTCATCGTTTATTAATATAAAAGTTAATTATTGCATTTATTAAATAAAATAAATTTATATACGATTAATAACGCAACTATTTCATAAAAATTCCATTTTGAATATTAATGAGCGTCACCTCACAATTTGTCTTCTATAACGAAGAATCAAGGTCGACTAGATAGGGAGGGGTAACAGGATGTAGGAAGAGTGGGTCGAGTCTCTTCTCAATTCCCTCTTCTGTTTTCTTCTCTAGGGAGGAAAATAAATACTTTCCTCCCTAGAGAGAAAAAATAGAAGAGAGAATAGAGAGGGATACAAATCCTCACTTTCTCCTTCAAAAACGCGTTAAAAAAGGGGGTTTTATTCACTCGGAGAATGAAATATAACATTCAATAATGATTTAAGTATAAAATAAGAACAATAAAAAAACCACGTGGTTATAAAATTATTAAGTGTATTACATAATTATAAATAATATAACAGTGACTATACGATGACATAGAAATTATAACTTATTATGCATGGAGGTTTTAATAAAACTATGAAATTATATGCATATATGGGTAAGTCTAAATAATATCTCCGAAATAATTTTTTTTTTTTTTTTTAATAATAATTAGTTTTAGGAGAATATTTCGAAAATATCTCTTTCTCATATTATGCATTAAAAATAAACCAAAAGTTTAACTAACTACGGGGTAAAATATTCGGTTTGACCTTTGCATGTTTTCTGTTTTCTGTTAATTTGCAAACAGTCACCCCGAATAAGGGGTGTTTTCCCAGTTTAAGAATGGTAGACCGTTTTTTCATTGCTGAGGTCTTTGTATTCGTAATTAGAAGCTCCAAAAAGCCTATGTAATGGGCCAAATATCATTACAGTTTGTGAATATTACAAAAACACCCCTTTCATGATTTTTGCTAATTCAAGTATGTTAGACAAATTTTGCAATAAATTAAATCTAAATATCAATTTTCGGAATTGATGAATCCAAGGTCTAATCTTGCTTGCCAAAAAGAGCACTGAGATTTGTACCATACGGGTTTTTTGGGTCGCTGATCAATAATTTCGACTTCTTTTTCATAAATAATTAAAATTTCACCTTTAAATTGGCTAAAACTACCCCCGAAAAGGGGGTCTTTTTGCTATTTTCGTACTTTTAGCATTCAGGATATGCCCATATAGGTTTTTTGGGTAGCTAATAAAGAATTTCGATTTCTTTTTCATAAATAATTAAAATTTAACCCCTAAATTGGCTAAAACTACCCTTAAAAGGGATGTTTTTGCTTTTTTTGTACTTTTGAGCGTCCAAAGTACGTGGTTAAATTTTAATTCTTTATGAAAAAGAAGTCAGAATTCTTTTTTAGCGACCCGAAAAACCTATATGGGCATATCCTGGATGCTAAAAGTACGAAAATAGCAAAAACTCCCCTTTAAGGGGTAGTTTTAGCCAATTAAGGGGTTAAATTTTAATTATTTATGAAAAAGAAGTTGAAATTATTGATCAGCGACCCAAAAAACCCGTATGGTGTAAATCTGAGTGCTCAAAGTGCGAATCCGTAAAAAAAACCCTTTTTGGGGGTAGTTTTAGCAAATTTAAGGTTGAAGAATTTCTCTGCCAAATAACTCCGATTTTCGTGTTCAGTGACACAAAAAACCTTTGGTAGAACAAATCTGGTGTTTGTCAGTGATGATACAATCAAACCCGTACTTTGACTGGAGTACCACCCCTATCCACCTTTTAAGGGTTGTAAATAGGACCAAAATGAGTGAGACCTCAATGTATACGAAGTCTACATAAAGTTACATAAAAAATATTATTTTCAAGCATTTTTCAATAAAATTTTTAAAAACTTTTTAGCCACTTATCTATAAGGGAATATACTTATTTCTGCTCATTTCCAAAACTCTCCGCCCCGGTGTTAATGAGTTAAACAAAACGTAAAGGGACTAGGGTTTTAGGTTGGCTGCACTGTAGGAAAAAAGCGATTTGTGACTACCAATGTAAATAAATAAATAAATATTGTAGGATCGAAATATGTGTTAATAATTTGTAGAAATATAATAATAGTGTAAAAAATATAAAAAATTATAATTAATAAAAAAACAAAAGTAATAATAAATAATGATAAATCAATAAAGTAATAAATTGTAATTTAAATAATAATCAATTTTAAAATATGAATTAGAATGGTAATAATAGTTAATAATTTAAACTTTTTAAATTAATATATATGGGAAAATTTTTAATTATTTAGTATTTATTTAACAATCTATCTTTTAGGCAATAGAATGAATGTGATTTACCGAAAACGATCAAAAACCCGAAATTTAGGATAAGCAAATTTTTTATTATTAATAACTTAATTTTGTCAAAATTCAATGAATCTATGCAAACCAAGGATTAAAAAATGATTTGACAACCTCATAATATAAATATATTTATTAATTAAGGAAATTAATTGTACTCATTTACCGTTCCCTAGAGCATACTGTTGCAAAAGATCCGTCATGTTTATATGGACTATACCTTTTTTTTCTTGAGATAATTTATCACAATGTGTCACCTTACCACTGCCAGGACCTCCTATATTAATATAAAATAAAATAATTATGTATATTGAATTATTCTGTTTTTATTATTAGGTTTTTGTACTTAAAATCTTCGGCAGTTTGCTTGAGTACATCACGAAATTCAAAACAATTTCAAAAAATTTTTTGCATATTAATTGAACAATAATCAATGGGTAGATTTAAATGTATGGTCGGGTCTTCAAAACTTCACCAAAGTATTTTTTTCTGAAAGTACTACCAAAAATAAGTCACCAACGACAGCGAATTTTTAAATTGGAAGTTTAAAATATCTCATTTTTTTAAATTATACTAAATTAATCAAAATTATTATATATCATTTTGCTGTTTTAACATAAAATCTCTTAAAAACATGAAAAGATATATCCTTATGTAAAATTTCCCGCGGAATCCAAATTTTTGGTCAGATTTTTGATTGATCACGTAACTTGGCAAGATATTTGAAATTTGTAAAAAATGATCTTTTGAAAACTGCTATTTTTTTATCTAGAGCTTCCAAAAAGCAGTGTCCCATCAAATTTTTTTTTTTGCCAAAAAATATAAGGTTTAAGGAAAATTTTAAGCCTGGTTAGAAGATTTTTCACTAATAGGCATTTGAGAAATCGACTTTTGAAAAAAACAGCCTATCTTAGTGATTCCTCGCGCATGCGCTACTCAAAAAATTTTTTGAACCCAGAATCGGATAGCCAGGGAAATTTCCTATTCGGATTGTACAGGGAAAAATTTTTCATGCTAATGTAAGTATTTTACAGCAATAATAAAAAAAATTGTGACTCATTTTTCTTAAAAATTGGGCTGGTGACTTATTTTTGGTAGTACTTTCACAAAAAAACACTTTGGGGTAGTTTTGAATTCCGACCATACATTAAACATTTCATACGCAATTCTTTTAAATCTACATCGATATGATTTAAAAAATTTTTAATTTTACACAAACTTCAAAATTCTTTGAAAATTCAAGCGCAGCAACCTGAACATTTAGGCCAAGCAATATATTTTAAAATTGAAATTCATTACTGCTTAAAAATTTAAAAGTTCGAAAATAGAAATAAAAAAAATTATGAAAAAAATAAATATTTACCGAGTACGAAAATAACTGGTACTTCTGGAGTTTCAAATTTGATTGGACCAACGTTTTGTTTATGAAATCTTCCACCTGGTGGAGTTGCCAAAATTCCCGCCTCTCTTCGCCACTTTTCTGAGTTTTGTGCATCACCCTCTTCGAAAACCTGAGAGTTACCTTGTTGATCTAAAATTATAATTTAAAATTTAAAATTATTCAATAATATTTAAAATAAAATTTTAAAAATAGATTGATTTCTTTTTAATTACTATTAAAAATTGTTAACAATTTTTTCATATTTTATGATAATTTTATTACGAGTAATAAATTGTAATTATTAATTGCGCGTTTTTATTTTCGTAATACAGGTGTAAATTTTTTTATATTTCACACGTTAACATAATAAATTATAATAAACGTATTTACATAAAAAAAAAGGATTTCAATTAAATTATTTTTATCTATACACTTATTTTTTTTGCACCTCTTTTCATAAAGAAATGCATAACTATAATGTTACATGTATGTATTATGCGTATATGTAAAAATAAAAAAAAAAACTGAATTTATTATAGAAAATGATAGTTCTATAGTTATTGAAAATATTGAACGGTTTTGAACGACACATGTAAAATAGATATTATTATGATAAGGTAAACACGCGATGCATACGGAAGTCTTGTATATCTAAAATGAACTATTATCCTAACGCGTATACATATGTTAGCCTGGCAGTTGTTTAAAAAATTTTTTTTTGCAAACGCGTGAAATTATTGGTGCCTACTAATTCATTAGAATTTTTATTATTTGGTAAATTTAGCCTATCATTACCCAGTACTCGAGTGCAATTTAGAAATAGTAATTTTTTTTTTAAATAAATATTTAATATTCGCTATTTTTTTGAATAAAAATATTTTTTGAATCGTATTTGAAAAGAAGCAAATAATGAAAAATTAATTAAAACTAGTGGTTAATTTTTCTGTCTCTGTATTTACAAAACAGTACTTTTTAATAATAAAATTGCTTTTTTAAGCATTTTAGTGTCATTTACTATCATTCGTTGCTCTTGGTCCATAATTAGCTTCTTTTCTTTAAATTAATATTAGTAGATCAACAACATGTGAACCATTGAAATCAGTGCCAGATTTAGGCTTGTGGAGGCCTGCATACCGTGCCTACATTGCTTATACATGTTAAATCCGGCACTGATTGAAATTTAACCCCATAAAGCTTTCCTACTATAATATTTTTTTTTCGGAATTTTCACCAAAAATTATTATGTTTTATGTATAAATAGGTTCGATAAACCACTTTTAAAATTAAAAAAAATTTTTACCCCGTTTTCCGTGTAAAATTTTTTTTAAGGCTCAAAAATGTACTTGGGTTATCCGTCTTAATTTTTTTGAAAGTATTGAAGGTACTAGAGATATTTTTTTTGAAATTTACTCGTATATTTTTACAGTTACAAAATGTAAATAAATATTCACGAAACAATAGTGAAATAAGTATTATGTATTTAAAAAATGTGATAATAGTATATAAAAATTTACGCGTACATACAATAATATATCGAGTTTAAAAATGAGTTTACAAACAGTATTATTGGATTAACCTTCACCTTTAGATTCCTCGCTTGTATAAAAAACAATTTAAAATAATGTTAAACGTCATTGTCCTAATAATAGATAGAGCAAAATTATAAGTAACTATTTTTGATAACTAGATTTTTTTGATATCAAAGATTTTATAATATTATTTTCAGTTTTTAAATTGAAGTTATATTACACAAGAAAAAAGTTTCGGTTGCTGCAAGCTAAAATTTTTGTTACCAGAACTGGAATTTTGGTTGTGGCGAATGGATTTTTGTTTACTTGTTTTAGAAGAATTTTTAAAAATTGTTTCATTGATTTTCTGAAGTTTTCATGCCAATTGAAATAGTCTAAACGAAAAAAAAATTCGTTTGCTATAATTAGAATTTATTCCTGTAGTAAATATTTTGCAAAATAAAATTTTATTAAGATATTTGAACTAAATTATTCTTTGATTGAAATTTTTTGATTTTCTAGAGAATAATCACAATTTAAAAATAAAAAATTTTTTTTCAGTGTAGGAAGAACAAATTTTTCAGTGTATGGATGTACTTTTCTTTAGTAGCTTTACAAGTATCTTTGTTATTTAGTCTATAATTGGTTCAATAACCTTTGATATAATTATGGATCGTTAATGTTATTAGTTTAACCTAAAAATTTTTTTATTTAAACAATATAAAAAACTTAATTACTCGCGCATTCGCAGTTTAAATCAAATTTTGAACCCCAGATACTAGATCTGCTTGAAATTTCCTTTGAGCACCTGAGAGAAAAAATATTTTTAACCGCAAAATAAGTATATTTAGCAGCAAAAATAAGAATATTTTGAGTCAATTAGTAAACTAGGCCAAAAATACAAAAATATCTGCCAGAAATCAAAGATTTGATCTACAAACCTAAAATTGACTGAGAGTACTTATTTTAAGTTGCATTTTCGGAAGAAAATATTTGATACCGATTTTCGCAACCCTTCAGTCCAACTTGGGCCCAGTTGGGGTGGAATCCCTCATGTAGGTAAATTTAAATTCAAAAAATTAATTTTTTACAAAAATCGATTTATTATTTTAGATAAAGCTGTAAACAACTAAAATAACTTGTGAATTTTTATTGTTTAATTAACAGTGTTTAATAATTAAAATTAATTTTGTTTAGAAAATATTGTCATTTTTATTTATTTATTTAAAATAACTTATTGTTCTACATTGTTAAGTAGTTTAAAAACAAATAATTCATAACTTATAAAACTTGTTTTTTTAAGGTTATTAGAGCTTTGAAAGTATTTTAAGTAGTATGTCAGCCATAATTATTATAAATGTATCTTATACCCATAAAACTTTTAACATAATTTTTTTTATATATCTTTACAATATTTATATCAGCTGTTATGTAAATCATTTTTTATATCACGAAAAATCAATAAATTTTTTTTGATTTTATATATTTAAAAGAAGATTTCAAATTGCGTATTTAAGTCACTTTATTACAAAATTCAATAAATTTTCACATATAATATATTCTAGTTCAGTTTGAGTATTCTAACCATCATTCCAACCACCTTTCGCTATCATTTAGAAGTACTTCAAAGTTTATATATATTTTTTGTACCTTTACATCTCAGATATTTGAAGAGATAAAAGATTGCCCTTAGAACAAAACTTATGGGATGCCTTTAAGTTGTTGAGATTAAAAAAAAAAATGAGCAAATATTCAAAAAGTTAATATATGAGCAATTATTTTAAAATTGATACTTAATTCGAGCCTGGAATCGTAAATTTTTTTTTTTAGGGCATATCGATATGACCCGTGTTTTCAGATAGTTTGAACCTTCAGAAAACCGAAAAAAATCGTGAACAAGAAATCGTCGATAGGTGCCAAAAAGATTTTTTCACTTTTATGCCAAAAAACGTGTTTTTCGTATCTGAGCTACCCTAAATTTTTAAAATAACTTTTTAGGTAATAAAACTTTTTTAAAATAGATAAGAAAATCTGATTGCCAGGGAAAAACCACTCCAGAAGAAAAAAAAACTTTTCTTTTTCCGATGAAGTTTAGCCAAGTTATCGTCAATTTAAGATTTTGCTCAAATTCGTCTTAAAAAAGATTGAAATTTTATTGAAAAAAGCCTGTTTCTGAACCTTAAACATGCATTATTCGCTTGATTTTCATCGTAAAATAATAATTTTTTTTTTAAAATCGATTAATTTTTTCCTGGCAATTCATTTCTCTAAGAAAAAAATTATTTTTATTGAAAAAATTTTAATTTTTAGATCAAAAACTGTGTTAAGTAAATCTTGCTACTTACAGTTTTCAAAGGCTTTTTCAACTATGAAAACACGGGTCATATCGATGTGCCCTCAAAAAAAAAATTTACGATTCCAGGCTCGAGTTAAGTATCAATTTTAAAATAATTGCTCATATGTCATATGCTTGTAAAGCATAAAAAATCAAGAAATATTAATGGATAAACGTAGAAAATTTCCTCAGGATTTGAATGAGACCTGTAGAGCGTTTTATCTCTTCAAATAACCAAGATATAAGGGAACTGGCAGGGGATTTCATCGAGTAATTTCAGATTTAGGAATTTTCGGGTATTAATTTTCTTAAAAAAATGGTTCAAAATTTATTTTAGAATCGCCCTTTCCATTGCTAAATCTGGAAACTGCTCAATGAAATCTTCTGCCATTTGGCAAACTCATTATGTATCAAACACTACCATTTTGCACTAAATCTTTTTTATTTTGCATCTGTAGGTTCAGAGATTTAACAGTCAAAGTTGACGCATTTTAAAAACTACATAGAACCCAGAAAATTTTTTAAGGCATCGACGAATTACTACACGAGTGACCTTGTTTTCTTTGTTTTAATAAATAACAACTTTTTAGAAAAAAATTTTTAAAAAATTTATCGTTAACCTACTTTTATTTCAATTTTTTTGATTTTTAAATTTCAATCTAACACTGCTCAGCGCCTAAAATGGATACAGCAGATTCAAAGATTTGAAAAGGCCAATGAGAATAAAAACCTAGACCCTTTTCCCGTCAATTTGAGAAACCTAAAATCCTTTTAAGTTACCTCCATTTTTGAACAGGGAGGACGGGTGGCTGGCTTGAGAAAGAATCATGCATATATATATTTTTGTAATTATAATTCATGATTTTGAAATTTTATGGTAGGATAGAATTTAAAAATATTATAAATTGAAAAAAGTAATTATGAAGAGTAAATTTTTGTGAATTAAGTAACATTATGAGAAGTATTCTAATAAATATGTATTTGGTTTTCAAAATTTTTATACTAACTAGTGGATGCTTTTTTAGTGTTGGGGTATCAAAAACATAAACATTGCGCCCAAGTTACATATGTCATTTTTTATGTACTCACAATTATACAGATATTCTATAAAAATATTACATTAAATTAAAGAATAATATTTCTTATTTCATATAATATACGTAAAAGGCGAATTAATAGTTAAAGTTCCCCTTGGTATATTCATTGGTTTTGTACTAATGTATAAACCTTATTAATTAGCATGCATTGAACTATCATTAAAAACAGATAAAGTTATAATTCTAATTAAGTGTTCAGGCTAATTAAATAAAAAATCTTGATCTAGTGACCCATAGGTTGATTTTATTTAGAATTTTAATTATGTTCATTATAAAAAACTCGACTTATGACAAAGAGGGAAGAAACTTAATGAATATGATAAATAAATATTTCTCTAATTAGTTTAACAAATCATTCCCGACATTATAATTTAATTAAAATTTTATAAAAAATGTCTTGATATTTATTTTATTCGTGATTTGATGGGTTGTTAAATAACTGCGATCGTTGAATTCATGTTAAAAAATAGAATATAAATTTCGTAATGGAAAATTTTTTCTCTACCAGAATTTAATAAAACTCTGTATATAATAACAGGCCTTTTCAGTAATTATAACGTGTAATCCTTATGGGATGAGATTTTGAATTCAAAATTTTCATAACTTTTAAATTCTAATTGGCAGATATTAAAAAAAATTGCTATGACGTAAAAATTAACGTATAAAATAAACATGATATTTATTTTGTCAATAAATAATAAAAAAACTTAATTATTTGATAAACATATTGTATTGCAGGGCACGATATTGAGACCATCTACAAAACTTCTCATTCAATCACATTAAATACACTGTAAAAAGTAACTTCCTTAGATTAACAAAAAAAATTGAATGTTTTCGAAAAATTAGTAGATTTTCAAAAAAATTTGTAAATATTCGATAAAAATCGTAAATTTACTAAATTTAGTACATTATCGAAAAATTCGAGAATTCTCGATTTTTTTTGTGAATTTACGAAAAAAGTTGTAAATTCACAACTATTTTTCGTAACTTTAGAATTATTTTTTGTAAATTTTCGAAAAAAAATTGTAAATTATCAATTTTTCTTGCAAATTCATAAAAAAAAAATCAAGAATACTTGAATTTTTTGTTAATATACTAAATTTAGTAAATTTACGATTTTTTTCGAATATTTACAAAATTTTTTGAAAATCTACTAATTTTTCAAAAATGTTCTAATTTTCTAGTTAATATAAGTAAGTTACTTTTTACAGTGTTCACAAAAAAAATAGAATATTTTTGAAAAATTAGTAAATTTTGAATACTGAGAATTCTCGATTTTTTCTTGTGAATTTATGAAAAAATTTGTAAATTAGCAAATATTTTTTGTAAATTTTCGAAAAAAAATTGTACATTATTATTTTTTTTCGTGAATTTACAAAAAAAATCGGAAATACTCAAATTTTTAGTTAATATACTAAATTTAGTAAACTTACGATTTTTTTCGAAATTCTATTTTTTTTGTTAATCTAAGAAAGTTTCTTTTTACAGTGTAAGTTAGATCTCTCCTTAAAAATTTCCTGATACCAAATTCCACTTAAAAAATTTTATTTAACTAAATCAGTAAAAAAATAAAGAAACATCCAATAATACAGAAATTATACTCTACGATAAAATAAATTTAAATATAATCGAACTGACATGAAAAGCTCAATATATAAATATGCAGACATGTATGAAGAAGATTAATGATTATAATCACTTAAGAAAAAAAAAAATGTATTATTACTACATAAATTCAATGTCATTTGACTTAAAAAAAAATACAAAATACAAAATACTTATTTATTATAAAAATATAAAAATAAAATATACAAATAAGCTATAATGATTAATTTATATTCTTAAATTTTTCTCCAATTATATTATTTTATACTTTTATTGTATAATCAAATTAATTTTCAATACATAATAAACATTATAAATAAAAAGGATATACATCGATAACAATTTTTTTTTTTTTTTTTTATACAAATCGAACTTTTATTTTTCAGGTCAATCATGCAAAAATAAAAAAAAAATATAATAAAAAATGAGAAAATTCTTCACGTGTACGTCAAAAAAGATAAGTAAATTTTAGATATTTTAATACCTGTGTCCAAACAGAGGCCCATAGTAGGTTAACCGAAGGGTCATTCGGCCCTTTTACTGCCATTTACTCACATATCAAATTACCATATACTAATCACTAAAAAATTCTTTGTTTTAAAAAAAATTTATATACAATTTTATTTTTTTTAATTTTACGTTTATAATAAATTGAGATTAATAAAAAATAATAAACATCTTATAAACATCACAAATTAACACTTTATATTATTATCATAAAGATTCACTGATATTTATTTTATAACGCGTCTGATCGTTTCTTGACTTGTACTACTCGATACAAAGAACCGCGTTTCTACTTTATAAGCCGGTAAAACTTTTAGCAAATATGTATTATACATATACATATAAGTGACCTCGACACAAAACATACAGATATAAGAAAGAAAGAAGAAGCATGTACATAAAAAAACAGTTACAAGTACTTGTCTTTTATAAATATATAAATATATATGTTGCCGTTAAAGTCCGCTCTCCCGATAATGTTAACATTAACCAGTTAAAGTTAACTTTAGCGAAGCGTTTTGGTTAAAGTCCACGAAAACGATTAAAATGAATAAAAATGTAACATTAGCGGCTTCATATTCGTTAAAGTTAACTTTAACCAAACCCTGTTAGTTAAAGTCCATGTAGAGAATAAAACACAAAAAACTTACTATAGTAAATGCTTCGACCTTGAGCTATAGCTTCAAATAAAAAATACTGAACAGATATATTGGATATATTTTTTTAAATAATTTTTATTTGAATATTAAATATCACGCAAATCTCAATGTTTTTTTAAAATTAAATTGTTTTATTTTATTATAACAATTCAAATTTATTATTGAATTTTTAACTTTCATTAAATTTTTTTTTCAAAAAAAAAAAAAAATCAAAAATAAATATTTTTATTATATTTTTTAATTAAAATTTTTATTTGTTTATTATATCCAATTTTAATATTATTTATTAAAACATGGTAAACTTTGATGGCATTTAGAATTGCACAGAAAACCTTTTGATTTGCATTTACATTTATTATACTTTCCTTATTTCTTTGAAAGTAATAAAATTTTTTTTTCACTTAGTTTATAAAATATGTAAAACTAGTTTAAAAAAAAATTCTAAAAAAAAACACACATTATTATTATTACTATTACGCAATACATTCCTAAAATTTGTTTCATGTAATAAAAAAAAAATGGGTCAACTCCCAAAATTTGAAATTTGATTTAATTTTTAATAGTATGTACTGTTGTACTAAGGGCAAGGGGGGCCGAAGGCCCCATGCGCCAATTTTTATGTTTTTTATAACCATCCTCGTTATAAGGCACCCCTAGGGTTAGGTTAGGTTAGGTTAGCCGGGGGGGAGGCGCGAGGATGCACTTAATTACGTTTTAAACCCATAAAAAATTTAAAGTTGGTATTGAATCTAACCATGTATTATACGTAGTTTATTTAAAAAAATAAATCTGTTCAGCATTTTTTATTTGAAGGTATAATTTATAGCAGCAGCATTTACTATAGTAAAATTTTTTGTTTTATTCCCTTCATGGACTTTAACTAACACGGCTTGGTTAAAGTTAACTTTAACGAACATGAAGCCGCTAATGTTACATTTTTATTCATTTTAATCGTTTTCGTGGGCTTTAACCAAAACGCTTCGCTAAAGTTAACTTTAACTGGTTAATGTTAACATTATCGGGAGAGCGGACTCTAACGGTAACATATATATACATATATGCCGATCGATCGAGTTCTTCGACTTTTTAGATATACATGTATGCATTAGCTTTATCCTTATTGCAAGAAAATTTGCTTGATTTTAAAAATTTTGCTGCTGAATTGACCAAAAAATTTAAGTTTTTTAATATTTTGGGCTAAATTAGTGGTTATTTCAAATATTCTATATTTAATTGATATTCGAGCTTTAGGGTTTGTGGGATATAACTAATTCATGAACAAGATTACTTTTAGTATCTGGCAATTAAAAAAGTGATCAAAATATAATCTTACTTTTCCTATCAAAGCTTCGACAAATGTTCACGATTTATGTGAACACGTGTATAGTAAATACGGATATGTTTATGCATTGCTTTAAATATTCATTATGCTATAGATCGGTCTGTAACTTGAATAAGCTTTGGGTTAATATGAATCAAATTTTTATTTCTCTATTGTGGTCTCTGTGAAAAAATAATTTTTTATACTCTGATTTCAAGTTTTTGTCACTCGAGAAAATCAAAATAAAAAAATAACAGTTTTTAGCTGAATAATCTACAATTATTTGAGAATTGAAACCTTAACTTTAAAATTCAAAATTTAACGTGAAAATTTAGATTTAAATTTCAAAACCAAATTCAAGCAGTAAAAATCCATTCAATTTCTGAATATTATGTGTTAATAAGTGTAAAATTTATAAGATTTTAAAATTTTTCAAAATAATTAAATAAAAAATTGATAATTTATTTACTTTTATTAACCATGAAAATTATTTTTAATTTTAAATGGTCTGTTAGTATTAATTATAATATTATTTAATTCTCTACTAGAGCGTTCTAATTTTTTTAATTTTTTTAATAAATATTTTAATATTAAAATTAATATTAATAAAGTCCACATTTGTAAATAATGTAATTTTTTTTTTTAATTAATCAAATTAAAAAAAAAAAAAATTTATTTTATATATAACAACGCACGTCATATCATTATTATTATTATTAAAAGTTCCTTTAACGTATTCAAATAATTGTTAAACAAACTCTGAATTCACTATTTAACTTTTTGTTTTTCGTATTTGAATTAAAAAAAAAAAAAAAATTTTCGAATTAGTTCAAAAAAAGAAATTTTTTAAATTAAATAAATTAACGTTTGTTTATTTTATTATTATAATTTATGAAAGTTTTCAAGTTCATATAGTGCGCAAGCTTGTCACATAAGAACTATACTGACTCTATATATATATATTAAATTATAAAACAGGTATATAGACATTTTTTTATGTTTATGTTACAATTATTAACTACGAAGTATTTAGTTATATACAACTAGGGGAAATAGAGGAAATTTTTGGAATTTTTAATTGCGCATGTAGTTAATCTTAATCTTAACTCGTGGTTAATTTGTTTGCCGAAAATTGGTATTTTTAGTTAAAAATTCATTTGTGATTATCTCTAATGTACCAATAGAAGTATCTTAGAATTTCTTATTTTACGATACACCAAAAAATCCATGTTTCCCCTATGCATGTAAAAAAAAATAAATAAAAGACACAAAGACACATGTTCATTGCCTCAACGATGTAAAGGTATCGGTAATTTAGTATATATATAAATTGTATTTTTTTATATATTAACGCAAGCGCTTTTACTTTTTAACTTTTCTCTTTTTCTTTACAAGTATTATTTCATTGTTTTTTATTTTTTATCATTATTTATTATCATATATATCTATTTATGATAATACATAGAAATTATATGTACATGTATATGTTATACCTACATATGTATATGTATATTAGAGTGGACCTATTTTTGGACTTTGTGGAAAAACTTTGCTCCCCGGGTTTTTTGTGAAGTTTTGGTCATAAAAAGTTCCCAGTTCCAAAAATTTTGCTTTTGCCTTGCAAAAACACGTGTCTGTAACCACCTCAATTTTCCCATTTAAATAACTTGGGAATTTTTGCTTGATTTGGTTTATTAACCAAACTGAAGTTATACCTGAAGAGGTGGTCCCGGTTTGGGGTTATAAGGCGCTGGTCGGTTTTCATGTGTTTTAGCTAGTAAGAATCTGGCACGTCGTCGCGAACCAGGTTTCCGACGTAGTCTCCGGAGACAGTCGATGGTAAGACAGTCGATGTCTCTTATCTGGAGAGTTCGTGGTGGTGTCAGGCATGTCAAAATTTTCTCCTTTCGTTGTCTTCACTCCTTCAAAAAAGGCTGTTTACCCTGCTTCTTTTCCCTTCATTTCGATCAGTACGTTACCTGCTTGGGTCTTTCTTACCGCACTTATCTTGGCTTCCGTGGCCTGTCAGCTAAATTTCTCCTTTATTTGCTTCACAACATCGGCATAAGCTCTGCCCTCCGGCAATTTTATCGTTACTGCCTTATCTCTTGCTTTGGGAATCTTCTTTTTATTTTATTTTTTCTTCTTCCCTTTTTCTTTTTCCTTTTTTTGGAACCTTTGGAAGCTTTCATTGTCTTCATTGTTTCCAGAAGGAGAGAGGGGAGTCTGAGATTCTGAACCTCTTCCGTTGTCTCCATTGTCTTTAACCATATTTACCGTCTTTACCTAAGAACTAACAGTTACATTAGCCGTAGGCGGCTTAGCTGCAAGTTTTTTAGCTGCAGCTACAGCAGATGAGACTTTTAATGTCCTATCTTTTGGGCTTTTTCCACCAGCGTTCTTTTTTAGAGGAATCTTAATTACTCTTTGCTCCTCGTCCGATCCTTCTCCACCCCGTTTCTTATCAGATAGGGGAGCACTTTTGGATTTTTTCACGCTTATATATTTCTTAAATTCCATCTCTATGGCAAGGGATTCTCTAACCTGTTTGCCCTTGATGACTTTCAACTTGTTCATGTTATCTTTGAACAGCTTCACGTCTTTTTGTACTACCATTGCCATGTTAGGCTGTTTCTTGAATTGCTCTTCCATTTCAACAATTTTTGTCACAGCCTCTCAATAGTAATATGGAATCGCTTCAGGTCTATGATGTTTTTGCCAACCGAGGTACGGAAGAAAGTGTTTTCTATCTAATCCTCTTTTGTTGTAGCAAAAGAAACAATTACTGCGGCTATTGAATCATCTGTCTCGATTTCGCAATTCATATTTTGAGCATTTGGCAGCTGTCAACTTGCTGTCCAATTATCCAAAGAATACATAAACTTAAAATAATGATTTCGACATGTGTTTACGAGATTGCTGAGTACAAATTTGATGTCAAAATGACAAAGTTGGCAGCTGGCAGCTGACATCAGATTTCAACTTAACGACCGCAATAACATATGGTCCAATCGTTTTAAGTTTTTTGTATTCTATTGCAAATCTTACATCTATTTGACAGCGGTCAACTGTCAACTATGTCATTATGACATCAGATTTGGAATCAGCGACTTCAAAAACATAAAGGTATACTTTAAAATAAAATTAAAAAGGTTTTTAAGCGATCTTGCCATGGTGGAGCTATGGAGCTTTCAAGTTGAGACTTTTAAGCTTTGTTCCCAGTGAGACTTTTGTTCAGAATGATAAAATTTACAACATATCCAAAATTCAGCCATTTTAAGCTTAATGGCAAAATCCTATGCTTTTGTGAGGAGTCCTTCATGTATGGAAATTTATGTCTTTTAAGTATATTATATAATACATTATATTTTATATATGTATTTTATTGTAAATCAAATATTTATTTAAACAATTACATAATTAAAGTTTTTAATAATTAAAAAAAAAAAAGAAATTAAATTTTAATAAATATATAATTGTTAACATTAGAACTTAAATTTAAATTTTAGTTATTATAGAATTTAACAAGAGGCTGATTCGATGTAAAACGTACTTTGACTTGCAGATGGGGTCTTCCGATTGGGCTAAAACTTTGCACAGGTGATTATACATATAAAATGTCTTCAGTCCCCAAATTTTACGTCATAAAATCGTTTCTATCTGTCTCTGTGATTTTTTGAAAATTTGGACCGTTTTTAAAGCTCTCAGCCACCGACTTTCGCTTCATTATATAAAAGCATGAAGAAACTTTAAAATAATTATTAGGAAACCGATTTCGATAGGAAATTTCCCTGGCTTTCCGAATTTATTGGAAAATGTGAGCGGTTCGTATGCACCCATGACTCCGATCGGGCTCTGATTTTCAGGGGTGGTTTGAGGTAATAAAAAAAGATTTGCAGGACGGGTTTGCGAGATACAAGCTCTAAAAGGTCCAAAAATAGCTGTATTTAGTCAATTTTCAAAAATTTACTGGGCTTCAAGGATTAGTCCAAAAAACATCTGGCTGGTTTCATTTTTTCCTTGAAGTTTCAACTTTTACCAAAAAAATTTTCAAAAAGTTTCAAGGAATTGATTCTTACTGGCATTGATTAACGGAAGATTCATTTTATCGAAAAATGCTGATTTTTGAACTTAAATTTTGACTTAGCATCATTAGCTTAAGACTTTCAGTTGGTCTCATTAAAAGCGTCTAGCAAAGAACTTTCAAATGAAACCGTAAACTTTAAAAAAGCTAAGAAAGAAAAGTTTTTTTTTCTTCAGGAGTGATTTTTCCCTGAGAATCCAAAATTTTCAACTTTTTTTTTAAATTTCATAAAGATTAGTAAAAATTTTATTAGTAAAAAATCAATTTATCTGATTTTGATCTCTCAGTCAGCCACAAAATTGACTAAAAATTTTTTAGATGAGCGGATCTAACTTACTGCTATGAAAATTAGAAAACAACAAATTATTTCCAAAAAGTTTGCAATAAAATAAATATGATTTTCAATTAGAAAATTTAAAAGTTTATTATAAAGTGATATGTAAATTAATAACAAAGCACATTTTTTTCAGTAACTAAACAAACTATAATGATGATTATATTTTTAATTTGTTTGAAAGTTATAGAAACAACTATACAATAAATGAGAAAAAGAGTTAAAATAAAATAGAGATGATTTTGAAAAATAGGCCCCTCTAATGTTAATTTTACTCTTTAAATTATTTGTTATATATACTTTAAATATACTTTATATGATATTTTATAAATATAGCTATTTATTTTTGATGTTTTATTATTAATTACTAAAATCAAAAAAAGTTTCATAATTGATACATTTTTAAGCGCATGCAAATAAAACATTTTTTTGAATAATAATTATAATATAATCTTATGTATATATAAATATATAGAAGAACAACGCGCGCAGTTGTGAAACGCGTGTAAAACGCTTGATCAAAAAATTTCATCGTGCAAATCACTGGTATACCGGTAAAACAGACGAAGAGAATAATTCTTTCAGCAATATAGTCGTTGGGCTTCGCTCAGTGTGCTAGCAATACAATGACAGAAATGTTTGCAATTTTAAAATTTTATATGTAGTATAGAAATAAAAAAAAAATTGAATTAAAAAAGTTTGTTATAATAATATGATTTTCTTAAAATGCTTAATTATTATTATTATTAAATCTACAAATTTTACAAAGCTTTGCTAAAAAATTTATTTTGAATAATTTTTCAACAATGCTTCGTTTAAAAATTATCTACTGTGCCCTGTACTGGGTAGAAATCTGTTGACAGAATGAGATTTGCTCTATCATATGTTTTTTGTATCGCTGAATCCGAACCCGGTGTCCAATAGGGCTGGGAAATAGGGGAACACCTATAAGTCAGCAAAAAATATACCCCTTTTTAGGGTGTTTTTGCAATATTTCGAAAGTAAAGCTAATATGGTCAAATATATTTTATTTTTTGATGATAGATTAAGAAGATATTGCGATTTTTTTATATTTGACTAAAATTAGGATATATGGGCTAATTATAGTAGGTGAAAACTACTCCAAAAATTAAAAAAAATAGAAAAAACATGATAAAAGTTTATTTTTTTACTTTTTTTTGTGGAGTTAAATATTTAAAAATATTTTATGCTATTTTAACCATCATAAAATGCATTCACCCCCAAGGTGAGGCGTTAAGACACTCCCTAAATTTATATATATGTTACACCCCATTTGTGAAATTGACCAATTCACGAACTGGTCAATGCTAAGAAAATTAAACTGACCAGTTCGTGAAATGGTCAAAATATTTGACCAGTTCGTGAATTGGTAAAAAAAAAATAAAATTTATTTCACAAATGGGTCAACGTCAAATTTTCATATAGAGAAGAAATTTCAAATGTTTATTTATATTATTAAACAAGTATATATACTTGCACGTTCCAATACAAAAATTTGAAAATTTTCTTTATTATTATTAGGTAAATAAAAATAAAGACGATCAAAAATGGAACAAATTTAAGAAACAATATCTTATAAATTTATAATTATAATTGTTACAGAATTTCTTGATAATGAAAGCCTGAGCTTTCGAAACGTCGAAATAAATAAATTATTTCTAAATTTGTTCCATTTTTGATCGTCTTTATTTTTATTTACCTAATAATAATAAAGAAAATTTTCAAATGTTTATAATCATTATAGCGTCAACAGTTTGTTTACGTTAAGTGTATTTCTTGAAAGTTGCAAGCTGCAAAAGGCAAACCCCCAGGGGGGGGGGGTCAAAACAACCCCCAAATTTATAAATATACATAAAAACCATGATAAAATACCACAAAAAAGTAAAAAAAATAATAGATATATATTTAAAAAAATCATGGGTGATAGAAACAACAACAATATTGATAATAAAATTTTATCATGGTTTTTATGTATATATAAATTTAGAGGTTGTTTTATTCCCCCGGGGGAAGATGAATACATTTTAAGATGGTTAAAATATCATAAAACATTTTAAATACTTGATTCCACAAAAAAAGAGTAAAAAATATCTATTTGTTCAACAAGGGAAAAAAATAGGATTTGGCTTTCAATGCAGTTGTATGTACGAGTGAGCGTAGCGAACGAGTGCAGACAGCATTTAAAGTAAAATTTCCTACATTTTTTCCCTTGTTTTTCACATAGTTTCCCACATAGTTTTTCATTAAAAGCGAAAAAAAGATCGCCCGAAAGTAAGAAAGTAGATCTTTTTTGCAGCGTATAATGAAAAATTTATTTTATCATGGTTTTGGGAGCCACTCACAGGTCATAATTGTCGTTGTCCAATCGGTTTTCCGAATCCCGAAAATCAAGTGTAAGAACTTTTTCCGCCGGGTTCGGCATTTTTTCCGATTCGATGAGTATTTTAAAAATCTACATTTTTCAATTATTTTGTGTTTATAACAACATTACACAATATTTGGATCAAAAAAATTCTTGGAAAATTGATAAAAAAATTTTTCAATAATTTTCTATCGACAATGCTGATATTTACTATGTGAGTATTTAAAGGTATACCACATTTAGTAATATAATAATATTTTTCAGCTAACACCTTTCGTTCGTGAATAGACCATTTACTATATCAATTAATTATTTATAAGAATTTTTTGTTACAGAATTATAAAAACTATAAGGATTGAAAAATATGGATAGGTCAGAATTATTATTAATTAGTTTCAAATTGGATGAAATATCAAAAGTTATTATTTGTAAAAAGCATAAATTTACCATTAAATACAAGGTTTCATAAAATGATTTTCAGAAATTATCCTATTCTAAATTTTGATATTTTAATTTTACGAATCTGAAATTGAATGTTTCTGAAAAATTCATTTATGTGTCTGTTTTCAAAAATCTAGATTTTAAGGTTCTGAGAATTGACCCGGATGGACAACGACAGTTATGTCCAGTGAATGGCGCCCATGGTTTTTATCTATGTATAAATTTTGTGGTTGTTACAACAACCACTAAACCCCCCGGGGGGAGGTGAATACTTAACTCCACAAAAAACGGTAAAAAAATAATCTTTTATCCTATTTTTTGAAATTTTAGTGGTAGTTTTCACCCAAAACCCTAAAAAAGAGTAGTTTTTGCTGATTTATGAATTCTTTTTTTTTTTTTTAATTTTTTTGACTCATTATACCACTGCGCGCCTACCCTAAATGGAACAAAAAAATTATTTTGACTCATCACTATAAGTACATCGTTGCGCGGATGTCCTAAATGAGAGAAAATATTCTTTTTTTTTCATTTTTCTTTGTATTTCATTCATTTGCAATTGATTGAGATTGAAAAAAAAAATCCACTTGCCACAATTTTGCTGCATTTTTTTTTCAGTGTACTTTTAAAAATAAAATCTGAAAAATTAAAAACTATTTTAAACCTCCTTGATCTTGGATATCTTGCAACGGAACAGATTGAAATTGGAATTAGAATATTTTTTTTTTATAACGTATTAACACAAAAAATATTTTTATTTAAATAAAAATTATTTTTTTTGTATACCTTGAATAAATTGTGAAAAAAATTTTTTATACTCTTAACTCGTTATGCTTCATTAAAATCTAAAAAATTTATTGTTAACCAAATAATGAGGCCAAAGTTGTGTGACATTTTTTATAAAAGGAATGATTTTTTTTTAAACATGATGATTTCAAGAAATTAAAGTTTTGATTTTTTGCTTTTTAAATATTATTTTAACTTTTATTTTATCAAATGAAAAAATATAAAGGCTTGGTATTCAAAGATGAAATACGAACAAAACCTGAGCTCAAACCCAGAATTGGTTTATTAAATTTAAATTATGCACAATTTAATTTACGCTATAGTGTTAGCATTTGATGCAATCCTGGGCCATAAATCAGCGCATTCCTTTGCAACTGGTCCTGTGATAGCTGAGCCTTTCATTTCACCTTTATTATTGACAATCACTCCTGCATTGTCTTCAAAATATATAAATACCCCATCCCTCCTCCTAAATGGTTTCCGTTGCCTTATTACCACTGCAGGCATTACTAGAATTAAATAAATATATTGATTAATATTTATTTTTTAAGAATACAAAAAGAATAGTATTTATTAATTAAACAATTACCCTTTTTTCTGAGTTCTGGTTTTCCTTTTTTAACTGTGGCAACAATCATGTCACCTGATCCTGCAGCTGGCAGACGGTTCAGACGACCTTTGATTCCTGGGACGGAAAAAATATATAAATTTTTGGCCCCTGCAAGATAAAATAAAATTTCATATTGTGAATTAGTCTAAGTTAATTAAATTAGTTTATGAAAATGAGAATTTAAATATTTTTTTCATGCAACCCTATTAAACTATAATCGACCACCAAAGTTAAAATTAATCCCAAAAAAAATACACTAAAAAATCAAATTGTTTTTGTTACAACTTATGTAAACACTGTATCACTAATAATTTTTTATTAAACTAGTATTGTAATTTATTTAGCATTAAAATTTATAAATTTAACAGTAATTTAGTTTTAACACTCTAACTTCCTCTTCACTATTGAAAAAAAATATGTTTGTGAACAAAATGATCTTTAGAATATCCATGTGTCAGTTTATAGGTCAGGTCCTGTAGAAAAGTGTAACAATTTTATTTATTTTTTTAATTACCAGTGTTATCTGCAGAATTTATTACTGCACCAACTGGTAAACCCAGTGATAAGTGAAATTTGGCTCCTGCTGATCCACCACGACCTTTAAAATAAATAAAGAAATAAATTAATAAGATATTGTTATTTACATACTTATATTTTATGTTTTTTTTAGTAAAAATTAATTTTTAAATAAATAACTTTTTTAATAAAAACATAAATTAGTATTCACTGATTATTAATTTTTATAAAAAGTAAAATTTTAAAACATTTCTTTAATCGATTACATTGGATTTTGTATTTACAGACCTCTTTTCGACATGGCTGTTTGCTATTCTTCTTTTCTAGCTATACAAACGGCGTGTCTTCTGGACGTGCTTCTGGACAACTGAAACAGAACTGAAAGAAAGAACGCGTTAGGTTGCGTTAGGTGGAATTCATATACACGGTCTTTGAGTGCTGGACGTGGTATTTTCGAAGTCAAATGACAAAAAAAAAATTATGGGTTGGCATTAGTATACACTAACACTATATTTCGTAGTATAAGTTAAGGCGAAATACGGAGATCTCTCATTCATACCAACCTATGAATTTAATAATAGGTACGTGGAATACTGGAATCGTACGGTTTGAGGTTTCTGTGAGTAGTTAGTGGGGGAGTACGAAAGACGGTAGTCGCTTGGGACACGGAGATAGAAGGGAGAATTTAAAAATACGGTGCTGCTCGGTAGAGAAATATACTGATCAGGGGGATAAAACCCCCCTGTTTTATACACACTTTAGCATGGAATTTTTTAACTGTAGAAACTTGGCTCGCAGTGAAAATTGAAAATGAAAATTCAAGCAGGATTTTTATATAGGCGATAGCGCGTTGCTATTTTATGCAAGAATCTCGATTATCTCAATAGCGCGTCAAATATTTTGCTTACATTTTTTGGTATCTAGCAAATAACCGTTTATTCCTCAAGAATTATGTTCATTATTGCTATTTAAAAAGTTATTACGTTAAAAAATACTCTATTTTTTATTTTCATTCGTTACTAAAGTCACGAATTTCCTTAAACTGTTCAAAACCCCATCCTTGACCCTACTATTTTATTTTTAATTTGGATGTAATACCTCATTTATTTCGACGAAAGTACTTATATTTGAAAGTATGATTTTTACTCGATACCTCGAATCTGATACTTAATTTTTTGAAAATTTTTTTCACGAAAAAATAAAAAAAACACCAATTTTTTTTTTCTTTTTGGACGTAGTACCTAATTTATTTCTATGAAAGTACTACTTTTAGAAAGTTTGTTTATAGTCATTTCTTGGATCTAATAGCGAATTTTTTCAAATTTTTTTTCTCAAAATTAGAAAAACAAAAAAAATTTTTAAACTGCAATATTTTTTTTTTTTTTTAATGTAATACCTCATTTAATTCCATGAAACTATTAATATCTGAAAATATAGCAACCGGTGATGTTTCACAACCGTTATGAAATTCAGACCTAATTTTTTTTTCAAAAATTTTTTCACCAAAAAAGCTCTAGGTACTTTTTTTTTTTTTTTAATTTGGATGTAATACCTCATTTATTTCCACGAAAGTACTTATATTTGAAAGTAAGATTTTTACTCGATGTCTCGAATCTGATACTTAATTTTTTGAAAATTATTTTCCCAAAATTTTTTTCACAAAAAATACAAAAAACACTAATTTTTTTTTTTCTTTTTGGACGTAGTACCTAATTTATTTCTATGAGCGTACTAGTTTTAGAAAGTTCGTTTATAGTAATTTTTTGGATCTGATACCGAATTTTTTCAAAATTTTTTCTCAAAATTAAAAAAACAAAAAAATTAAAAAAACTGCAATATATTTTTTTTTTGGGTGTAATATTTCATTTAGTTCCATGAAAGAACTTGTATTTGAGAATATGGTTTTTACTCGATATTTCGAATCTGATAATTAATTTTTTGATTTGTTCTAAAATTTTTGATCAATAAAAAAAACTTTTAAAAGTTAATAGAAATGTATGTATGATTGCATGGTTGTAATCGGTGATATCTGTGGCATATTGAAGTATTAAGCTCATTGTTTGAGGAACCTTAGTGCCAGCTAGTTGGCAGGGTATTTTTTATTTTAGGACGTATTACTTAGTTTCTTCCTATAAAAGTACGAATATCTAAAATTATCGTTTGTGAAGGATTTCTCCATCTGATACGTAATTTTTCGAAATTTTTTTTCTTTAAAATTTTATGAATGAAATAATTAAAAAAACACCATAATTTTTTATTTTTTTTTATTTGAAAAATATTAATGTATTTAGCTCATTGTTTGAGGAACCTTAGTGCCAGCTAGTTGGCAGGGTATTTTTTAATGCCCTTAAACCTTTTCTATTCATATATATAGTCAATTCTACAAAATTAGACTTTTTATAAGAAACTATTCAAGTAATTCTTAGTGAAAATGGCCTAAACGGAAAACGAATGTCAGTAATTTTGAAAACTCAAATTTTACTGGATTTAGTATGTTAAAATTGACTTGGAGCTCTTGAAGGTCATGTCAAAATTAGAGAGAGAAACCTCAATTTCGTGTATAATAGTGCTTCTAAGTTTAGGGACTTAACTTACAAGGGGAGACCGGAACATTTGGGTCGCCAAATTACAATTTATTGTTATGGATGACTTTAATATGTTGAAAAAACAACCAAGATATCCTCCGTTTATTCCAACGCGCCTTCTGGGCTTAGAAATGCAGGGCTCAATGTTATAAAATAGGGTTTTTTCGAAATCTTCCATATAACGCTGTAACCACAAAAATTAACCAAAATACTTCCGGCTGGTCTCATTTTTTCTGTATAAGTACCATCTTTTAATTCCCGTCAGCCGCAATGTTCCATCACCTATTCTCACAGCGCTAAATAGTCAATAAGCCAAATGCCCATTTTTGGACCAAAATGACCAATTTTTAAATTGCTGCCAAAATTGCAATTTTCAATAAAAATAGGTCTTGTAGGTCTCAAAAATTTTGTATTAGCTCTAAGTTTCAAAAAATGTTTTATTCATTTCTTTTTGATTACTCATTTAGCAGATATGATAATTTAAAGACTGAGTCTCAATTTAAAGTTTTTTAAAAAAAATTATATTTTATCACTAACTTTGTGGAGTCATGTCTCAGAAACAACTAAAGCTAAAAGAACGAGTAAAAAATTTTTGGAAGCAAGAAACTTGTACAAAACTTTTGAGACCTACAAGTTCTATTTTTATTGAAAATTGCAATTTTATACCAACCGGAAGTATTTTGGTTAATTTGCGAGGTTACAGCGTCATTTTGAAAATTGGCTAAAAATCCTATTTTATAACATTGAGTTCTGCATTTCTAAGCCCAGAAGGCGCGTTGGAATAAACGGAGGGTATCTTGGTTGTTTTTTAAACATATTAAAGTCATCCATAAAAATAGATTGTAATTTGGCGACCCAAATGTTCCGGTCTCCCCTTGTTAGTATATGACACAGGGCCAATTTTTATGGTTCTGGGTTAAAAACTTTTGAAATAGCAGCTATTTTTTGAATTAAAAATATTTTAAATTTTTAAAGAAAATCTGAGTAAATTTTCTATTTTAATTTTTTTACACTCTGTAAAGTGCTCAAAAACTATTTTCAACCATAGGAAATAGCTGAAACTTCTTACTAAGAGTCATGTCAGCTGTCAGTTTTTGGAAAAATATCAAGGAAAGTCGAAAAAACTAAAATACTAAAGGAAAATTTTTTTTTAATAAGGATTTTTCAAACGCTCGACGTAAAATTTGAGGAGTAAGGACATTTTACATGCATAATCACCTGTGCAAAGATTCAGCCCAATCGGAAGATCCCATCTGCAAGTCAACGAACATTTCACATGGAATCAGCCAAGACTGAATTATAATATATTATTTTATGTATTTTTAAATTGACTAAATCATGCGTCATCTCTTTTCTTTTTTGGGTTGCATCACCTAAGAATATAAAAGGGTTTAAAATGAATAAACTTAATGAATAAAATAATTAGTAGCAACATTACCAATTTGTTAAAATTTTGTCTCATTTGTGAATAAAATGGCATTAGCAGAAAAGGATCTAAAAGCAGCCTTAACAAAAAAAATGTAAAAGAACGACGGTTTTTTGGGGATTTGTTATTTGGGAGAGTTCCATTTATTGGGAACCCTAGGGATGTCAAATATGTAGTAAATGTAGTAAATGTAGGAAGTCAAACTAAAAAAAAAGTAGACTTTCCATGTACGAAGTTTCCATATACATAAAGAATATGAATCACATAATTTTAATTCATAATTCACTAGAAATTAGTACGTTTTGCATGAGTATCAGGGTCAACATAATCTGACTGAGTGCATTATCTAACGAATTAATAATCTATAATTGAGAATGAGACCAGAAACATCCACTAGTGGCTTCAATCAAGGTGAATATTAATGCCCACATTTTGATAGAATGCTTTTGCCTTCAAAAAAGTAAGTACAAAGGAATGTGTGAGGGAGAATGAGAAACTTTACGACAGTTTCAACCAAAACAGATAAAATGCTCTTCCTAGGAGTAAACTTTTGAACATTATGAGTTAAGAATTGATTGTCAGAAGAGTAACTTTATACTCTATAACTACAGTTGAAAAACGCTTCAAATTTTTCTTAAATAATAACACGATATCCTAAGCTGATTATCCAGGTGTTATGCGTGAACCATTGAAATTTATTTTAAGCTATTATAAACTAGTTTTTTTGAAATATAAAATAATTTAATGATATGGATGTCATGACCTCACCTTCTTTATAATATATTAAATAAAATATTGGGAAATCGTTTGAATAAAGTAAAAAAAGCTGCATTATACAGTAAGTAGTATAAGGTTTTTAACCACTTTATTATAAGTTATTTATATATTTTTAAACTATAGTTTTCATATATGTGGAATAAAAAAAATATATTATAAAGAAGTTTCTTTTCTATAATAAAATATTATGTTCCATATTTTATGTCATCAATGTAAGTGTTGCAATTCAACAGTTTATAAGTATGTATAACTATGGACTTTAACTAAATCAAGGTAAAATTAATTTAGTTTGCGATGAAATGTAAAAACGTTTTAATGCCTATAATAAATAGTTAACTGCGCACCTATTAATTTATAAATATTTTTGAACATCAGAATAGTCGTTATTTTCAAAATTAACATTTTTCGAAATACTTGAGTAAAAAAAAAATCTTTTTGACAAGAAAATCAGATTCTAGATACATGTTTCAAGCTGATAACGTAATAAACAATGACAAAATATTAAAAAAAAATAAATGAATAGTTTTTGATTTAAATGAAAATAAAATTTGTTTACGAAGAATCTATCACCTTCGTAAGCTGCTACCTAATACCGGGTGGATCAATTCTAGATTTTCATGCGAAGCTGAAACACCTTGAAAACTTTGACAGGGATACTTGAAACAACTTCAAGTAAATTTTTAACCCCTGTGGAACAGATTTCTTTAATAGATCTATTTTTACAGCTAACATAGCTTAACAAATCGGATATTTTTTTAATTACTACTTCCATAGGGAAATATAGATGCTCTTGAGAGTCTAAGGCCCTCTCTACACCAGCACATAATTATGTTTTATGATAATCATGTTTGTTGGATATTTTTTTCCCAGCTACACTGTAATAGAAATATAACCTCAAAATTACATATTTAAATGACTATAACCCACTAAAAACTTATTAGTTACATAAATTGTTTATAATTTTTATAATAAATAGCTGAATCTACAATTAAAATACCATTTAATTACATTTTATTGTTTAATTTTTATTAAAAATATTTACTAATACTACTAGTGGCGCCACTTTGTAATAACTTTAATTTCGAATATCCCAGCTACACCACAAAATATCTAACAAACATGATTATCATAAAACATAATTATGTGCTGGTGTAGAGAGGGCCTAATTGGAGATCTGGTACAATACTATTTTTAAAAAAGATGTAATTCTGATCAAAACTCTTGATTTAAAAATCTTACTTTTGCAGTTAATAATAATATACTCTTGACGTGCGGACTACAACTTCAAAAAATTAAAACGATTAATATAATTAAATAAGCAAATAGCTAATAAAATTTGACAAGTTTTTATTTTTAATATAGAATAATAGCTCAATAATTTATTATTTTTTAGTTGCAGAAATTTCTAATGATATTTCTAAGAACCAGTTTTAGTTTTAAAAACGTTTCAAATCTTTTTAAAACTTTGTTGGAAACGTTTGAGAAACGTAAAACATTTGGTGCTATGTGGGTGACAGACACTTAGTTTTTGCTTTAAAACAGAGAGAAAAATGATTTTTTATATTTTTTAAGTTGGTCATGCAAACAAAAAGATATGCTCTTTCAGATTCTAAAATAAGATTTTCAGTATTGTAAGCCAGTCTTTAAATATAGCTGCTATAAGGAGAAACAAAATGTGACTGGGAAATGGTCACGCCGACGCTAATGCGTTAAGATACAACTGCATAGCAGGTAAACACCTAAACCAAGAATTAGAATATAAATATGTTATAGCAAGGAATGATTTGTTCAAAAGACAAACAAAGGGTTATTTAAAGACAAACCCCACAAAATGGGAAACAAGGGCGATGTCAAAGAGCTTGTCCCTGAAATAATGATATACTACTTAGAGAAGCATGTGATCAATTCTTGCTTCGGAAAAGTTTTCAGGAATCCAAATATTGCAAAGCTTCTCAGTGCCATGAAACAAGAAGAAATATGACCAAGAGCAGGTCGCGTGAGGGTAACGGATTCAAGCGCATCCACAAATGCAGTCAAGTTTAGCAAAGAATGGGACAAGATCAGCGTTAAAAAAATTTGCTGCAAAAAGAAACTGTATATGTGCATTTCCACGAAAAAATCCTTTTTATGAGCACCAAAAATGAAGAAAAAAAAATTTGCGAGGCCGCGACTGCCACCATGATTTTCTGGTAGTTTAAACCCTATAAAATGCAAAAAAAAGCGTGAACACGAAATTAGCGAGGGATGCCAAAAAGATTTTGCTCCTTTTATGTCAAAAACCGTGTTTTTCGTATCTGAGCTACCCAAATTTTCAAAATAACTTTTTAGGTAAATAAAATTTTTAAAAAATAGGTAAAAAATCTGATTACTAGGGAAAAATCACTCCAGAAGAAGAAAAAAACTTTTCTTTTTCCGATGCAATTTAGCCAAGTTATCGTCAATTTAAAATTTTACTCAAATTTGTCTTAAAAAAGATTGAAGTTCTATATTGAAAAATGCCTGTTTCTGAACTTTAAACATGCATTACTCGCTTGAATTTCATCGTAAAATAATAATTTTTTGAAGTTTACTTCTTTCTTGTCATGGTACACCTCTTCTTTTTTTCTACGAGGAGTTAAAATTTTAAAAATCGTCACGAGATTCTGAGACGAGAATTCGGGACGAAAATAGTGGGTAAGGAAAGGATGATAGCAGTCCCCTACCTCGCCAGCAGGCCCGATCGTAAGCGAGGGCGCTGGGATGATTTCGGTGTTAAATTTTTTTCTTCCTTCCCCGGTACACTCAGAGCATAATCGTGGGTGTTTAGAAAGATTAGAAAGATTACATACATTGCTGTTGATCGCCAGCAGGCCCGATTGTAAGCAAGGGCGCTCGGATGATTTTGGTTTTAAATTTTTTAATGATTTAAAATAAATCAAATGCAGAGTTTTTTAAATTATTATTTCTAAATTTTACTTTTATAAAAATTGTTTTAGAAAGAAGTAAACTTAACCCGCTTGTCCCTAGACAAATCTGTCCGTTTTTTTTTTAAATTGATGCATTTTTTCCTGGCAATTCATTTCTTTATGAAAAAAATCATTTTTATGTACCAAATTTCAATTTTGAGGTCAAAAGCCTTTGAAAACTGTAAGTAGAAAAATTTATTTAACACAGTTTTCGACCTAAAATTTGAAATTTTGTCAACAAAAATAATTTCTATCTTGAAGAAATGAATACTCAGGGAAAAATTAATTGATTTAAAAAAAAAATTTATTATTGTACGATGAAAATCAAGCTAATAATGCATATTTTAAGTTCAGAAACAGGCATATTTTAATAGAATTTTAATCATTTTTAAGACAAATTTCAGCAATAAAACGGTTTCAGTATGGTTTTAGAAGATGAAGATCAGTACAAGGGCACAAATGATATCTTTTAGCAGAGAATCTAATACTAGTGATACGACAGAGCTATTTAAGAAAGAGTGCTTGTCTTTGAAACTTTTTAAGGTAAAAGCAGAAAAACGCGAAAGCTGGAACTACGTAGGGATCGATTCTTGAACCAGTTTTCTGGAAATATAGTATAAATTATGATGGAATCCTGCGATTTAATAATTGCAGCTATCGCATACCTGCTTCATAATTGGCAATGCGAATGACATACATTGCGTTGGTTATAATTCTAGGATTTTTCAACAATATACTATAGATATTTAAGTGTAAAACAAATCTAAAGAGTAGATGGAGAGTCATGAACTCAGCCTTACAGAATCAAAGATAGAAATTGTGATTATTGAATATAAACATTATTATCGATAAAAATTTTAAAAAATTTGTGTCATAACGATAGTTACAGTATGTATCAGCGACGATGTCATCATTGATATTAAAAGATTTGTCAAATATCTGGGTATAACCCTCGAAGGCGTTGAAAACGAAAGTAGCCCTAAGCAGGCTAATATTTAACATAAATGGTATGGGGTGGAATTATTTAAGTTCCATTACTCAAGGAAATATTGGCAGATGCCTTATAAAAGAAATTTTACTGTAAAGAAGTAGCGAGGGTCCAAGAACAAGGTGCTCTGCGGTTACCTAATTCAAAAATTGTTTTAGAAAGGGCAGCTCCAAAAACCACAGACATAATTTCAATAATTTTAATTTACTTTATATTTTAAATTTTATAACTCTTTTTATTTTAAATTTAATTTGAAGGCTTATTTTAGCTTTTAAGACCAATTTTAAATTAGGTGATATAAAGTCTATAAAATGTAAAGAGAAAAAGTGAAGATTTCCAGAAGCATGTTTGAGTTTCACGTTACTAATCGACCTAGTCTGACTTAGTAACATAATAATAAAAATGTTCCTTCTTAAATATCTTTTGGTTAATTAACATTGAGCTATTTAAATTGGAGAGTAAATATTGTATTTTCTATCGCTAAACTTTCTAGACTTTTTGATATAAAAAAGGGTTATACTTACTTAATTTACAAGTTTAATTTTGGTATTTTTCTTTTACGTTAAAATAATTAAAATAGCATTTAAGAAATATATTTATATAAAACAAATATTTTTTGGTCTGTATTTAAAAAAACTATAAATTTTTTTTTTTGATAATAATTTTCAAATTCAACAAATAAATTTCACGCTGCACTAGCTGAATAAGTTTAATATTTTTAGTGCTTATGAATGCTTATCTATTTTAAATTTAAATTTTTAGTTGGGTTAATTAACATAGATTTTGAGAAAACTTTTTGAGTGGTTCAAAATCACACAATTTAAATTTTCTAGTTTAACTCTGTAAGCCCCTTAAACTATGATACTCACATACTTCGAGGAATATATAAAAGTCTTTTTAGTGGGATCGTTACTACAGATTCAATATGAAAAAATTGTTAATTCTTATTTTTTCTATTTGGTAGCATATTTTTAAAATTTTCTTGAACGAAAATTTCGGTTTCTATAGATCCAATATTGATTGTAGTAAAAAAGAAAAATCTAAATGTCAAATTTTTATTAAAAATGAATCAAGAATCTCGTCAAAAATAAAACAAGCTTTCTAGATATATGTAAAATATGTAAAACTGCTTAAAGATATTCTTAGATTTAATTATTTTTATTATAATTTTCTATATGGGTGCTTTTTACAGAAACAGTATATTTTTCTATCACTTAAGGCACAACACTTATTATCTTTTTTTCTTCAACGAATGATATCAGCCAAAAATTTCTCACAACATTTTTAGAATTAAAACTGTCGCAAATACGGTGTTGATTGACCTTTTGGATCATATTTATTCATTACGTGCCTCAAATAATACGAATTGATTGTTGCGATCACACTTTGATCCATAGGTTGAATTAAGGCAGTCGTGTTTGGTGGAGAGAATAATATTTCAATATTGGTATGGGCATCTTGAAGGCTCTGAGCATGGCTTCTGCAGGTTAAATTTTTATAAAAAATAATGATTATTTATGATATTTATTTTACTCCAAAAAATAAAAAATTATTTGAAAAATAAGAAAAAAGTTTTTTTTTAAACGAAAATATCTGGGGAAATTTGTGCGAATAACGAGAGACTCTCGCATTTGAGAAACCGCGAATAAGGGTAATTCAAAACAGATATTTTACAGTCACGGTTAGTAGACTCAGATCAAATTATTTTAATCTAGCAGTATCACTAATTGTAAGTAGAGTAAATATAATAAATGATCCTATATGCCAATGTCATTATGAAAATCAAGATATTAACCATGTTGTAAGGCAATATGAAAGTTATGTAATAAAAAGGTGTTAATTACAGCTGCTATTCAGCATTGAAATTATCGTTCAAAAACCTTCTATTCGATTAAGTATGCACGTTTACGAATTTTTAAAAGTATGTAAATTACAGATTTAATACTTTTGATTCTTTAAATTAAATTAAATTATCTATTGCTAATAACTTTTTATATTTAAAGGTTCTAAAGCTAAATAAAAAACAAAAAGATATAATATTTTGTATCTTATTTACAGAAAATATTTATTTTGGTTTAATAGCTTATATAAAATGTGCATTATTTATGTAAATTTATTACAAAAAACCTAGACATAATCAGTTATAAATTTATTTAAAATACATAAACTGAAATTATTTTGTATTTTGTAAAAAATATTTTAAACAAAAAAAATTTTTTTTGGCATTAATTTAAAAATTATAAAATAAATTTTATTTTTCTATACAACAGGTGTTTGTTGATGAAATAAAGTAAATGTCGAGTTATTATTATGTCCATAAGTAATATTAAAAAACATAAAAAATTTATAAATTGAACTTAATCTTTGGTTTAAGTTATTACTATTACTGTTATTGTCATTACTATTACTATTATCATTATTATCATTATTATTAACAATATCTTGATCATTTAATTTTATTGATTTTAATTTATCATCTTCTTCCTCTAAAATTCTATCTTTGACTAATAATTTAACATCTTGATTACGTTTATTCCATTGTTTCCAAGATTTGTAATGGAATCTAAAATAAAAATAATAAAATTATAAAATGACACGTAAAAAAAATAAAAACATGTAATAAAACAAACCTAATAGTGACAAAAAGCCAAAGGAAGTACGTGACTACAAGTGTACAGCAAAGAATTGCAAGACCCATACTCTCCCAGAAACTGTGACGTGAGTATGCCGATGCACCGACACCACATAAATATGTAGAAGCTAAGCAAAGAGGTGTCAGAACAATCAAACATGTTAAATCGCCAATAATTCCTTGAGGGCCATAAACGCCTCTTGTTCTCCACCATTCTTTAAAAGATTCCTGTTAAGAATATAAAAATTTTTATTATGCATATTTTAATCTTTAAATATAAACATTTTTTTTATGAGGTATTTAAAAAAATTTTTCTCAAGATATCAAAAAAACCGATAAATTTAAACTTATAACAGTAGTTGTAGGGTGAACTTTTGAAAAACCAAACATAATTATAAATGGACAGAACTACTTATGTAATGATGTAAATATGTTTAGAGCCTTAGTAAACTATTCACCTAGGCTGATTACCTAAAAATCACTCAGGTGAAAATTAACATAACCTGATAAAAATATAGGATATCCTTAAATACAAGAAGAACCTAATTATTCTAAATCGTTTTGCAAAAATACTGAACTGACCTGAGGGGGAGCGGGAGGGGTTAAAAATTTTTCGACTCAAGGTGAAAAAATTGTAACCGCAAATGAATTTAAATGCCAAATGTAACGTATGTACCAACCCGTACCTTTGAGAAATCGATGTGTGCCTATTTATAAGGCTCAAATTTTCCTTAAAAAAATATAACCTGGTGCTTTACTCAAATCGCGGGGGGGGGGGGGGGGTTATATTTTCACTGGCCAACATGAGATTTGCTCTACTATATGTTTTTTGGGTCGCTGATCACAAAAGTCGGGTCTTTTCCGGGAGATATTTTCGGAACATCCTTAAATTTGCAAAAACTACCCCCAAAAAGAGGTTTTTTGATATATTAGCAAACTGAGTTTCTAGATTTAGCCAAGAATTCGTCTAAGAGGTATTTTTGGGTCACGGATCGAGAATTTGAGGTAGATTTTTATGAACAATTAATATTTCACCCTTAAATTAGCCAAAATAACCCCTAAAAGGGGCGCATTTGTAATTTTTGCACTTTGAGCAACCAAATTAGGCCTTAAGAGTTTTTTGGGTTGCTGATCAAGAATTTGGGGGAATTTTTCATAAATAATTAATATTTCACCCCTAAATTAGCAAACACAACCCCTAAAAGGGGTATATTTATAGCAGAAACTCTTTTTAGGGGTTGTTTTTGCTAATTTAGGGGTGAAATATTAATTATTCACAAAAAATTCCCCCTTTATTTTTGATTAGCGACCCAAAAAACACGTATGGACTTAATTTGGTCGCTCAAAGTGCAAAAATAGCAAAAAACCCACTTTTAGGGGTTGTTTTTGCTAATTTAAGGGTGAAATATTAATTATTCATAAAAAATTCCCCCAAATTCTTGATTAGCGACCCAAAAAACTAGTATGGACTTAATTTGGTCGCTCAAAGTGCAAAAATAGCAAAAAACCCACTTTTAGGGGTTGTTTTTGCTAATTTAAGGGTGAAATATTAATTATTCATAAAAAATTACTTCAAATTCTTAATTAACGACCCAGAAAAATTCTCTTAGATCAGTTCTTGGCTAAATCTGGAAACTCAGTTTGCTAATATATCAAAAAAACCCTTTTTTGGGGGTAGTTTTTGCAAATTTAAGGGTGTTCTGAAAATATCTCCCGGAAAAGACCCCGATTTTCGTGATCAAAAAACATATAGGATAGCAAATCTCATGTTGGCCAGCGAAAATACACCTTAAACCGCGTTTTGACTGGAGTCTGACTGACTTTTTAATTTTTTCCACTAACTATGTCTTCAATGCTTTGATAAAGAAATTGAGTCGTTTTTTTGTGCCAATAGCATGTATTTTTAATTCTTTGTTAAAAATCCTGTACTAAGGGTGATTTTAACCTCCCTATTTAACCCTAAAATTCAGGTTTTTAATGAGTTTCGAAATTTTTAGATTATTGATACTTTAATAACATAAGGTACCTTAATGCAACCTTTGGCAAAAAAAATATTTTAAGGGGTGAAAACCGACTCTTAAAAATATTTCAGCCAGGTAATTTTTGATTACCAGATGAGGTTTGGATGTATGCTTTGTTATGGTGCTAGTAACATAATATGTTTTCAACGCAATGTTAAAAATTCTGTACCGAGGGTGATTTTTACCCTGTGCTTAACCCTTAAACTTAAGTTTTTAATTAGTTTCAAGACTTTTGAGCTTAAATATGCCGTTGACGAAAACGAGTTTTTCAGGAAATGATAAAGGTCAATTCTACAAATTTAAAAAATTTGCTCAAAATTGTAAAACTGACAATTTATGAGATAAAAAGCCACAAATTCAAGATATCCAGATGTGCCTCACTTTTAACAATTTAAAATTTTTCTTTAGAAAGTACAAATAAAATATAAACCCATATGAATATATACGATAATTTTTATTTCTTTCTAAAATATTGTACCTCTATTGAGCCAAATAACTAAAAAACTTGTACATAATAACAATAAGCACACGATTTAATGTATTTTTATTTTTAATAGATTGAAAGAGAGAGAAAGGAATAAAAAAACAAAGGGAAAAATAGGAAATATATGAAATAATATGCATATAAAATTTACAACATTAGACACGATAATACTTGGCATTATCATATTATGCACAACAAAAAGCAGCCAGTGGCTATTTCATTACCAATTTTATTTAACATTTATACGATTGTATTAAATACGGTTGTCAACAAGTTGAATACTATTTTACTGATATCAAATATATTATTAAAGTACCTATTTAAAATACACAATAATAATAATAATATTGGTAAAAAAAAATTTTTTTTTATTGCACACAGGTTCTAAAATTCTTATCTAGATCAAAGAATGTATAACCATATGATTCTCTTAACATGAATGGCTATATAAATGCATATCAAAAAGATGCAAAAATATATATGTCGCAGTGTTACAGAATAGTTTGTATTATTGGCTATAATACGGATTATAGAAAAGTAAAATTTTTAAAATCATTACTATTCTATGATACTGGAATTTTAAGTGTCATAGCCTATAATCCGTAATATAGCCTATAATACTAACGCACTTTTGTATTATAGAAAAATGAAAAATAAAATTGTTTTCATCATTCCGCTACCATTCAATCATTTATTTTTTATACTACCTACATAATTATATTAACTTACAATAAAATTTTTAATTGTTTTATTTAAATTTTTTATTTAAATATTATTACTATTTTATTTATTTTTACATGGACCACTAAAATGACAACGAGAATTACATAAAACCTGAGCTTTATAACATTGACATCTATTTATTGAACACTGCTTAGCGGAAGCTCTGCAATTGCATTTTTTGTACCCCTGACCACCAGAAAGAGATTGTTTAGCTGCAACTACAGCTGCTGCTACTTAACATACTACTCATATATGAATCGTGGAAAACTTAAAGTTTGGATAATCAAAGGTTTATCAACGAAAATTTTCAGTTTTAAATTTTTAAAACGCTCATACAAAATAAAAATGTGAAAAACGTCCGGGTCGTTTTTTCCAAGTGTATGCGGTATTTGTATCTTGTTCAGTTTTGATGAAAAAATAAGGTATCCAAAATATGAGTAAATTTTTTGGCTTCAATCAAGAGCTATTTAAATATGAGCCTCAAAATGTGAAAAACGTCCGCATAAATAAAAAATCCCATAAGAATAACACGTAGAATTTATTTTCATATTTGTAGCAGTACCACTTAATATACAGTTCCCGTGAGAAGCACCCATTTATATTGACCATTAAAAAGATAAATAATTTAAATTTATAAAAATAATCAAAATAAAACAATTAAAAATTTTATTGTAAGTTAATATAATTATGTTGGTAGTATAAAAAATAAATAATTGAATGGTAGCGGAATGATGAAAACGATTTTATTTTTCATTTTTCTATAGTACAAAAGTGCGTTAGTATTATAGGCTATAATACGGATTATAGGCTATGACACTTAAAATTCCAGTATCATAGAAAAGTAATGATTTTAAAAATTTTACTTTTCTATAATCCGTATTATAGCCTATAATACAAACTATTCTATAACACTGCGACATATATATAAATACTAGTTTTTATTTTGCATGAACTAAAGATAACTAAGAGACACATAAGGAAATATATATATATATAAAGATTTATGAGTTTCTCTTTCTTTCTTCATACATATATTAAATATATAAATGCAGCGCGATTGTTCTCAGATGGTCGTGTGCATTGTTTATATATATTTATAGCACAAAGCATAGAAAAAAAGGCAAATAAATAAAAAATTTCAATGTACAATACATATTTAGAACTCATATTTATACGTATAAATTCGTTTGTATACTAGGCTTTTGATTATTTTTTAAATTTATAAGAATATATATAAATCGTTTAAATTCATATAAATATAAAATTTGGGAAAATTTAGGTTATTTAGGTCATTTACATCTGTTTTTCCATGATTTGAAACTAAATTTGAAATTGTCAGTTTATTATATTTCATTTTTCCTATGGAACATTTTATTTTATAAAAAACCAAATTGGTATTAAATAATTGTAAAAATTGCAGTCTTAAATGAAATCAAAGTTAATTTGGCCCATAACATAAAGCAGAATTTTGATCCAAGTGAATCAAGTCTAGAAAACTTGGCATTTGTGACTTAAGAATTAATATGAAATTATTAGGTTGGATACGTGGGATATGTTCATAGAGAGAAGGTACTTGGAGAAGGCTACCAATAAAGAGGGGGGGAGGGTCAAATGGACTTAGGAAAATTTGAATTTATGGACTTAGAATATTTGGCCTTATAATAATTCAGCTGCATGGACTTAAAATAATTTGGTATAAAAGTTAAAACTTTCAGAGATCAATATGCCCCACGCTCATTGGTTGTGTTAAAACACAAACCAGTTATAAGTTTTTAACTTTTTTTATCATTTTCGCTGGCTCTTTTATTAAAAACAAATATAAGCATTGCTAATGTATATGAGTTTCAAAATATGCTAACAACTATCACACAGTGATCGTAGAAGACTCTTCTGAATTTTATTTGGAATCATTAATTAAAATTTTCAAAACCACATATTTTCTAGAAATTTAAACTTTTAATTGAAACAAAGTTTAAAATGACCAGAAATCTAATATACATATTATTTATAAATAGTAAATACGTACTAAGGTAAGAGGCTTTTTAGTCCGTTGTATGGTAAAATCATATTTGCAAATCTCACAACGATTCGTGTTGGAAGTAGAAAGCCATTTTTCTAAACAACTCGTATGGATCGGGGCTAAAGTACCTGAACACTTGCATGGCTCTATTAGTTCTTCAATACAGTTATCTGAAAAAAAAAATTATTAATTTAATTTGAGTCATAATATTTTAAAATAAAATTTAAAATTTTAAAAAAGTCAGAAAAATAATTTTTTTCAAAATAAAAATTAATAATGGCCCTATTTAGCAGTTATGTTGACTTATTGTAATTAAAATTCTGTAGCTCAATTTTATTATTTTTATAGACCTAGTTTTAATGTATATAATTATCATTAAACTAGATTATTTTACTTATAGTAAAGCATAAAAGTTTTATGTAAAATGTCAAAGGAAAATATAAACGAGAACTTTTTTATTGACTTATTACAAAAAGTTAAAAGAAAAAAAAAAGTTAACAAAATATAAAACAAATATTTAATTGCTTTTAGCTATTTTTTAAAATTTACACAGTAACTGCTGATTGTAGACCCTCAAACAATGATAATGGAACGCGTTTATATTCTAATATTAAATGTATTACCCAGTTCTAATATCTAGAAAAAACTAATAAGTATCTCTACTAGACCCCATGACCTAGTGCCTTTATTGAATAACTGTTGTATGTACCATATAGAAATTAGTTGTACAAACCCTTTTTATTTTACCGAGTTTTCAGAATAGAATTATTCTAGATCCTCTCTTAGCACAGCGATCTTTGAACTTCAAAGGGGGTTTTCATTCAGGCCTTTTTTTGTAAAATGCAGTTCTATCTTTGAGATATTTTCAAATGCTATAGTTCAATCTTTGTGAACATGTTCCATTTCATAAATTATTTTACTATATTACATTGGGTGCAATAGCTAATTATTATATGAGTATTATTTAGATGTAATTTTTTCGATCATAGAAAACTATAATTACTATGATATAGTTTATACATAATATATATATGGGATTTTTCATGATTAGTGAAGAACATTTTATAAATTCTCTCACAAAATTAAATTTGTTTTTCACCATATTATTAAGAAAAGCAAAATTTAACTAAATAGTTACGAATTTTTAAAAATCAATTTACAATATTCAGCCTTATAAGCTTTCTATATACAATTAATTAATTCTATGATGTGAAATCAAATATTTTATTTGATTTTTTTATTAAAAAATAAAAGCTTGCAAAAAAAAAGTTAATGTCTCATAAAATTATCAGAATAACTCAATATATAGAAAAAAATACACGAGTAAAATATAAATTAACAATAAAATCATAATAAAGGCATTGAATACCACTTTATAATTATCTTATATATATATATATATATATATATATATATTTATCTATTGTTTAAACTTAATCAAATTTGATGGGATATATTCATCATTTGTATAGTACAATAATAACCAATAATCAGTGTTACACATAAAAAATAAAAAAAATTGTCACGATGATATTGTTATTTTTATAAATTATTATACAAACACACACTATTATAATATATATATATTTTATTGTTTATTATTGTGTCTCTTTTAAACATGTAATAAATCTGGGTTAATTGAGATCATAATATATTGAAACAAAAAAAAAGTACAAATGACAAATATGTATAAACAAAAAAATATTTATGTTTTACTGAGAAAAACTACTATATAATAATCATTGAAATTATAAGTCATAAATGAAAAAAAGGATAAAAAAAATTTAATTTTTTTTCTGCATTGTCATCATTATATACAACTTAGATTTATATATATTCAAGTACAACTTAGGCATTCAATTGATGGAACCATTTTAAATAAAAGCTCTAAATGTATTATAATTGTTCTTATATTGGTGATCTTTTGAAATACTGTACTAATAGTTAAGTTATAAAATATTTTATTTAAATCAGTTTTATTTCAAAACATTATTTTAGAGAAATAGGATCTTTGATCTTTGACTCTGCGTTGCTTTACTTTCAACATTTTAAATTATTCTACTCCAGTAAAGTCACGGAGGAACAGGGGGAGAGGGGGGTGAGAGGGTATAATCAGCCCTAAAGAGAAAATTTTTACTTCAGGATTCTTGAGATTGTTGATAATGAATTTTCTGTTTTCTGTCCTGGGAACCCCCAAAAAAATTTAAAATTAGCAAAAAGCACCCCTTAAAGAAAATTAAAGGAAGACGGGGGGGGGGGGGGTAAAACCTCCCTTTATATATGGGTCAATATTTGTGAACTGTATATGACTTTGCATGGGTGGGTCTCGAAATGTACTCCAAAGTATGTTTGGTCGAAAGTATATATAAAAAAAATAATTTTCCCCAATTTTTAGCTTTTTAGATCCAATCTTCTATTTTTTACAGGAATTTTTGTTTTTTTCAATTTTTTGAAATTTTTAATTTTTGAGAAATTTATGTTCATTAATTTTTCTCGCAAACGCGCACTTTACAATAAAATTTTTTTTCCTTATAGTACCCCATAGGAAATTTCCCGTAGAATTCGATTCTGGGGTCTAAATTTTTTTTTGAACTGCGCATGCGCGAGAAAATCAACTTTCTTGCTTTGCCTTTTCTAGCTTATATGCCTCAGCTGCAGACAGCTCAATTTTCATCCTGTTGGTCTCAAATTGTAGGTTTTTTCATATACTTTCAGCATATGAAATCATTTTTTTGGGTAAATTTATTTTAAAAGCACTAAAATTGAAAAATAGCGATTTTTAAAAAATCATTTTTCACAAATTTTGAATATTCCGCAAAGTCACGTGACCAAATGAAAATCTGACTGAAAATTCGGATTCAGCGGAAAATTTTACATAAGGATACCAATTTTTGTCTTATTTCATTAAATAGTTTCTAAGATATCCCATTTTAAAGATAAAGATTAAAATTGACTTTTTTTAAAAAACCCTAAAAATGGGACTCTGACTTTAATTATCATATCTGTTAAACAAATAATTATAAAAAGACGAGTAAAAATTTTTTGGAAACTAAGGGCTTGTAAAAAATTTTTGAGGCCTATAGAACTCGTTTCTTTTAAAAATTAGAATTTTGGCAGCAATTTCAAAATTGGTCATTTTTGGGTAAGAATAGGGATTTGGTTTATTGACTATCGCCATGAGAGAATTAACAACAAATAAATGTGGTGTACGGTAAATAAATGTTGATACGTATATCGAAAAAATGGGACCAATTGGAAGTATTTTGGTTAACTGGCGAGGTTGCAGCTTTGTATTAAAGATTATGAAAAAACCCTATTTTATAACATTGTCGTATTTTGTAGTTATTTAGTATTTTGCTATTTCTTTTATTTCTATAGCGTTACGCAAACATCCAAAACTTTTCCAAAAAGGGGGTCTTTTGTAAAATTTCTCGAGGAATCCGAAAATTTGGTCAAAATTTTCATTAGGTAACTAGAAAATTCGGATAATTGAAAATAAGATAGAATAGCTACAAAATACAATGTTATAAAATAGGATTTTTTTCATAATCTTTAATACAAAGCTGCAACCTCGCCAGCTAACCAAAATACTTCCAATTGGTCTCATTTTTTCGGTATACGTATCAGTATTTATTTACCGTACACCACATTTATTTGTTGTTAATTCTCTCATGGCGATAGTCAATAAACCAAATCCCTATTCTTACCCAAAAATGATCAATTTTGAAATTGCTGCCAAAATTCTAATTTTTAAAAGAAACGAGTTCTATAGGCCTCAAAAATTTTTTACAAGCCCTAAGTTTCCAAAAAATTTTTACTCGTCTTTTTATGATTATTTGTTTAATAGATATGATAATTAAAGTCAGAGTCCCATTTTTAGGGTTTTTTAAAAAAAGTCAATTTTAATCTTTATCTTTAAAATGGGATATCTTAGAAACTATTTAATGAAATAAGACAAAAATTGGTATCCTTATGTAAAATTTTTCGCTGAATCCGAATTTTCAGTCAGATTTTCATTTGGTCACGTGATTTTGCGGAATATTCAAAATTTGTGAAAAATGATTTTTTAAAAATCGCTATTTTTCAATTTTAGTGCTTTTAAAATAAATTTACCCAAAAAAATGATTTCATATGCTAAAAGTATATGAAAAAACCTACAATTTGAGACCAACAGGATGAAAATTGAGCTGTCTGCAGCTGAGGCATATAAGCTAGAAAAGGCAAAGCAAGAAAGTTGATTTTCTCGCGCATGCGCAGTTCAAAAAAAAATTTGGACCCCAGAATCGAATTCTACGGGAAATTTCCTATGGGGTACTATAAGGAAAAAAAATTTTATTGTAAAGTGCGCGTTTGCGAGAAAAATTAATGAACATAAATTTCTCAAAAATTAAAAATTTCAAAAAATTGAAAAAAACAAAAATCCCTGTAAACAATAGAAGATTGGATCTAAAAAGCTAAAAATTGGGGAAAATTATTTTTTTTATATATACTTTCGACCAAACATACTTTGGAGTACATTATGAGACTCGAAAATCCAAACTGTATATACACTTCACAAATATTGACCCATATAGCAAAAAAAATTTTTTAACTCCAAGGTTCCGAAAATTCATTTCTTTTCTCTTAATTATTAATCATTTTTGAGGTCTGTATAACTTGACTTGATAAAGATGTAAGTCAAAAATAATATTTCTTCAAAATCTTTTACTTGAGAATCCTCTTATTGAAACTTCCATTATAACTAGTTTGTGCAACATGGCCTAAATGCATAGAACATGTTTACTATAACCAAATGTTAGATATAATACCAATTAGGGATGTGTTGTTACCCCAATTTTATGGTACTCTACTCGAAAGTTCGGATTTTTCTTAGGGTTGAGTTGAATCGGTTTTCGGGTGGTCCCAAAATGTTTCAGAAATCTGTAGGTATAGGGTTTGAATAAAAAATTTTCCTGACTACAATTCTACGCATATTTATTAACTATAATTATCGAAAAATTTTGTTTAAAAAAATTTGTAGTATCGTAAAGTCAAGAAATTTTCTGATTCAAAACTGATTTTCGGATTTACCTGACCCAACCCGAAATATTCGGTATTGGCCCGACTTATGAGGAACCCTTCACCAACATTCTTTGATAATACATACATGGTACGAAATAGTATTACAATTTGCCAATTCGTAATTATTATCTTTAATAGATGTTATCTATTGATAAATTATTCTAAATTTTAAGCCCGAATAATTTTAAACCTTTAAATCGAAATTTTTCTGTCCAATTGTCCCTCGTCGCATAAATCTAACATATTTGACCCCCCCACTCCTTGATTTTGAGATTTACTAAGTACCCTTTTCTTTTAACATGCTTACTCATATTAATATAGAATTTATTTTATAATCAAGAACTGTAATTTTAGCAGTAATTTCAAAAATTTTCATTTTGAATCCAAATAGGGTATTTGTTAGACTATCAAAAAGAGAAGCATTAATGTTAAAAAAATTCTTTTGTGGGGCTTGAAAAGTGATACTGAAACTATAAAACTTGGATTCACTGGAAGTTTTTAACCAATTTGCCAAGAAGAGGTTCCAAGTTCTGAAGGACTGTTTGAATGGCCGAAGGGTATGTGGTACACTTTCTAAAATTAACACTTATTTCTAATTACTGAGTGTTATTTGATTTTCCTAATATAGATAATTCCCCTTAGTACAGTATTACATTAGATTGTTGATATATATTTTCACTGATTTAAAGTAAAGTAATATAAAACGTGTTTATAAATTAAATACTTTAGATTATAGAATTTTAAATTTAATAATATATATACCTACTTATTTATATATATATTTTACTCTAATATATATAATTCTCATTGTTTTGTCTGAACATTGCGGAAGTCACAGAGACATGACCCTTCCCATCCCTTTTTTTTATTTACTTCCTGTTTAATACTATTCTTTAAATATAATTTATGTTTTTTTATATAATAATCTTCTATCTTCTTTATATATTATTTTATTTGAAACTTAATATCTAATCTAATAATAATGACTATATACATGATGTACTTTTAGAAAGATAGGGGTGACCAAAGTACATTGACGTTTTTTTTTTAAATTAGGCCTTTCAGAAATTTATTAGAGTATAAAATACCCTGCCAACTAGCTGGCACTGAGGTTCCTCAAACAATGGGCTGTAGTATTAATTTACAACAAATATTATTGATTACAACCAGGCAATTATACATACATTTTTCGTTTTTAGTAGCTGGTAAAGTAGATTATTAAGATCATTTTTTATTAAAGTGAAAATTCTGACGTCCATGGATTGGTCGCGCCGGCGTTAATGGATTTTAAATCATTTTTGCATAATTAAAAAGAGACAAATATAAAAAAAGCTAATTTTATTTTTTTTTTATTGAAAAATGCTGATTTTTGAACTTGAATTGTGACTCAGCATCATTAGCTAAAGACTTCCGGTTGGTTTCATTAAAAGCGTCTATCAAAGACCTTGGCAAATTACTGTAGAACTTACTTTATTTTGTCAATGTATTCGGGTAGTTTTTGGCCCCAAAAAATAATTTTTGCGTATAAGAAGTTTCTTATTTGTAAATATTCGAATAGGCAGGAAAAAATTCGACAATTTAAAAAAAAAAATTTTTATTTTAGACCGAAAAATAAGCGAGTTATCATTATTTCGAGTTAGAATACTGTATAATGACCCTAAAAATGGGATTTTTGGAAAATTTTTTAAAAAATCTTAAAATTATGATAACTTGCTTATTTTTCGGTCAAAAATAAAAATTTTTTTTTTAAAATCAGCTCATTTTTCCGTGGCTATTCGAATATTGAAGAAGAAAAATTTTTTGGTTGACCCCTTAACCATTTATTGGCCAATATTGGTCCAATTATTACACATTTTCAGAGTCTTATATCTACGAACAGAAGCCAATACCATCGCCCAAATTTTTAGGGAATTTTTTTTAATATCAAAAGAAGCTTTCCTGAAATTTTCAGCCCTTAAAGTGCTCAGAGAAAAATTTTGCAGACGATTAAAGTTGTTAAAAAATCGATATTTTCGGAAACAGCAAACTTTCAATTGCTTATATCTCCGGTCCCTGATAAGCTTTTTTAACGTTTAAATTTAAATTTAACGGTCTCATTTGAAAGGTCTTTGATAGACGCTTTTAATGAAACCAACTGGAAATCTTTAGCTAATGATGCTGAGTCACAATTCAAGTTCAAAAATCAGCATTTTTCGATAAAATAAATCTTACGTTAATCAATGCCAGTAAAAATCAACTCCATGAAACTTTTTGAAAATTTTTTTGGTAAAAGTTGAATGTTCAAGGAAAAAAATGAGACCAGCCGGATGTTTTTTGGACTAATCCTTGAAGCCCAGTAAATTTTTGAAAATTGGCTAAAAACGGCTATTTTTGGACCTTTTAGAGCTTGTATCTTGGCAACCCGTCCTGCAAAATGGCTGAAATTTTGGCTGGCTGAGTTTTTTATTACTTCAAACCACTCCTGAAAATTTGAGCCCGATCGGAGTCATGGGTGCGCACACTTTTGTATGAAAAGTAATGGATATGCCCATATATAAGTTTTTTATGCATTCCTTTTGTTTCAGTGGTTTCGTTAGTTGAAAAAACATCCCCAATATCCTCAGTTTATCTGCATGGGCCTCCTGGGCCTAGAAAATAGACCTTGTAACAGGATTCTGTGTTATAAGATAGGGTTTTTAGACTATATTCTAAATGACGCTGCTACATTATAAATTAACCAGATTCCTTCCAGTTGTCCTAATTTTTTCATGTAAAGTCAGTTTTTAATTTCCATATATCCTCATAAGTGAAGGCAGTAATGAAACGTAGATTTGGGGATATACCAACTGGATACATGAATCGTGGTTACATAATATAAGTATTTAAGTTTAAGATTTGGATTTGAAATGCTGTATTTAATATTAGTGAAACCGGCAGATCAAATCTTTAGAAAGATTAAAGACCAGTTATAAGGCGGCAGCAGAAGACTACATCGGAGTTTATGAAAAGTCAAAAAAGGGCTGAGCTATACGAATCGACGAAAAATTGTACTCCAAAAAATTAGACAACATATTCAGTTTCGTTAATGGATTTTACGAGGTAATTAGAGCCACAAACGATTTTTTGGAAAATAAGGCTATAAAAGTTATCAGAAATTGAGACACTTATTTGAAGAATTTGTTTAGAGAAGTCATTGATTTTCTGATTGAAATAAAAAATATGATTAACAGCGAAGCGGCGTATGAGTTCAATTACGATGTTTTCCAAAAACTCTATTTCGCAGAAACAAAATTAGGTGCATTCTTGTTCGGTAACCTACTTCGATCGACTTCTAATCCAACACTTTTTTATTTTTCATAACTTTACAGGACATATCTACCCAAAAAGGGATTTTAATTTCCGTTTATTCAAAAGGTACGTTGAAAATGGTAGTATCACATTCTTCAACGACTGGTCCCTGGTAGAACGAAAAACAGTGCTAAATGCCCACTTAGATCGGGTCATTGCTGAGGTCGACGAATTGGTAGTGTCGACAGAAGTGATCCATGACTTGACTGCGTTAGCGGAATATGAACTTAAACCATAAAATACTGACCAGATAACTGTATTCAACATGAGTTTGATTACCACAATTGGGGACTATAGGAATTATAGGTGGATTTACCTAAAATTATTCCTCCATTATTTGAAATCAACAAGTGAACGTCCAGAATTCACGAAGAACGCTAAACGCATTGTCATGATAGAGGTTTTCGCGATACACCTCAAAATATACCCAAACACTTTGACCATTGAGGATATAACACTTGTTCGAAAATCATATTTATGGGATAAATGTTGGCCACCAACATTTACCGCACCATCCACACCTTTTGTCTGTTTTTTACATAATATTTTTGGCATTATCTATGATGCGTCAGAAGACGAAAAAGATTTTGTAAAATTAGTAGCAAAACATATTGAATTTTATCCAATGAGACTGTTGCTCGATAAAATGCCAAGCTACCATTGGCAAGAAATTGTCAAAAATTATTGCTAGATTCCATTGAATGCTGAGGGTACGCCTACATTCAATTAAAATTTTGGATTTGTCAAATGGAATTTGGAAAGAAAAAAACAAGTGAGTTACATACGTACTTTATATTGTTTTTACTACTGATTACCTTTCAGCACGAAATAAAGCAAAAATGCGGCAGAGGAGAGTTTTATGGTGTAGTAAGTATTCGCTAAACCATTTCGCAAAATTTTACATTAATTTTCTCATTTTTTCTCAGAATAAAGTATCAATCAAAGACATGTCACCGGAAGAACGAGAAAAAAAGCACGTGCCAAAAGCATCTCCAATATACCCTGACCAAAATATAAGAGAGATAATAGCATTTGTTCTAAAATGCCTAAAGGACAAAGAAGATGATCTAAAATGAGTATGGAAAAGGTTTCTAATCGAGGACCTGATAAAAAATGCCAATAGCTAGAGCATACAAAGAAAATTTTTGGAATGTTTTAATCTTTCAAACCGTGAAAATACCAGATTAATGTGTAAATTAAGCAAAAACGATTGGGTGATCTTACTGGCTTATTCCGACTAAATCTGCCAAAAAATATATATAAGCTTGTGCAGTAAAATAAGTGTTCAAAAAACAGAGACGGAATCCATACCGCAAAGTTTTTGTAGTGTAAATAAAGATAATCACCAACCGGTAAAATATTTATCAGTATAATCCTCTTGCCATTATAATCAGTAGGCCAAATAGCCATATTTGATAAAAAAGAGAAATTTTTCAATTGCTGTTAAATTTATAGTTTTTGACTAAAATGGGATTTATAGGTTTCAAAAATTTTCTTAAAGCTCCTAGTTTTCAAAAGTTTTTTACTGGTTCCTTTTATTTCAGTTGTTTTCGTGATATGGCTGTTTAAAATTAGCGTTTATTAAAAAATCTCAAAGCTGAACTCTGACTTTTCATATCTCACAAGTAAATGATCGAAAATAGACAAGTAAAGAATTTTTTAAAATTAAGAGCTTGTACAAAATTTTGGAGACCTATAAAATACATTTTAGTAAAAAATTACAATTTTTACAGCAATTTCAAAATTAGTCATTTTTGGCCTATTAATGTCATTAGGTTTATTGACTATAGCGGTAACAAGATTAGCGATGAAAAAATGCGATTTACAGGAATTCAATGCTGGTACTTACACAAAAAAAATGAGACCAACTTGAGGGTATTTAGTTGAGTTACAAGGTAGCAGCATAATTTAAAATACAGCCTAAAAAACTCTATCTTATGGCATAGAACCCTGTTAGGGGGTCTAAATCTATCTAATCTATAGTTTAATCTACAAGTTAATCTAATCTCATCTCTACTAAATTTTATTTTTCTAATTAAAAGTTCTAATTTCTAGGGTCAGGAGGCCCATTGAGGCCCACAGGTAAAGTAAGGGTATGGGAAATGTTTTAAAATAAAATTTTCAACTACCACAACCTGTCTTGTAAGTTAGAAACAAATTGGCTTCCCAAACAATTGACACTCCCCTTGTAAGTCCCATTTGTCTTCGCCTTTAAATTGAACACTTTTGACCCCCCCCCTTGATTTTTGGGTTCCCAAGGTACCCCTTCCTAAAAACATGTTTACTTAATGTGTGCATTAAGAAATACATTCAAAAATTGGGCCCTTGCTTTCAAATTACCCTAATAAGCCATTATCTTTAAATTTCCTTAAAATTTTTTTTTAATTAATTAGATTAATTTATTTGTAAATTCCTGTATTGACATATTAATATTTATTTAAATAATTGAATAAAATCAATATTTTTGAATTGAAAAATATATTGATATTAATTTTTAAAGATGACTTGTATTTTTTTAAAGCTTTATTGAAGTAAATTAGCTTTCTAAGAAAAAACTGTATTCTATTTGATATAAAATAAATTTATATCTCTGAAAATATTTAGCAAATTATTACTTTTTTTTTTTCAAAACCTAATTTAATAATTATTTGTTGCTTACATAAAGTGATGAAAATTTGGCATTAAAATCAAAAATAAATGTTTCTGTAAATTTAAATTTATTTGCACACTTCTGAATATACCAAGCTTTGAAATAATTTCAGTTGATAAATTAATAAATTAAAAATATGCTTTGTAAAAAAACATAAATTTTGATAAAATTATATGCGTGTTAACAGTTTCTGTTAATTTATAAAAGGTTTTATTTTTTTATGTAATAAGGAAGTAGGGTGCGAAGTATATTTAATTATATTTACTCTCTTTATAAATGTAATTTTTTGCATGGTCTGTTATTAACTTATTATGCTGCATAATTAATAAAATCTTAAAAAATTCGAGTGGTCATCACCAATCATGAGTTATTTAAGTGCACATGAAAAAATGTTGGTTCTGTTTTTGGCATATATTCTAAAATTTGCCGAAAATTTAATACTTTTAAATAAAATTTACTAAAGTATCCTTTTATTTACTTGTTCCCGCATATATTAAATTCTAATTATTTTGTTAACAAATGATTCTTAATCACTTGTAGTTTTAAAATATCAATCCCTTATTGTTTTATCTCATTTTAAGGAAACTTTTGTATCGCCTCTGTTTGGAAAACTTTTTTAGAAATATGAAACATTTTTTTAAAACACGTTTAATTAAACAAATTAATTTTTATAAAAAATATTTAAATTATAACTTTTAATTTGAAATCTTTTTCCACACAAATCGTTCAAAAGATACTAAAATTGGTACCCCTATGTAAAATTTTCCGAGAAATTGAAATTTCTGGTTAGATTTTTATTTGGTTACGTGACTTTGATGGAATTTTAAAAATAATTTTATAGTTACAATAATTTTTTGATCTAGCTGCTTCAGAATGAAAAAACCAACAACAAAAATTGTTTCCTTTTTATGTTTAAGTGCCTACATATACCAAAAAAAGTTTTTCTCGGGATAGTTAACACTCATTAAACGAGTTTCATTTGGCAAAGCGAATGATTAGAGGCATTGGGGCCGAAATTACCTCAACCTAAATTCGCTAGGGAATACTTAATAATAATTTACCTGCCAAAACACCTAACACTGAAATGGATGGCGCTGAAGCATCATAGAGGAAAAGCGGCAGGTTTGGCTGTTTCAATCTCACCAGGGCTTTGTCAAAAGGTGCCGTTTTTCCCCGTGCCACAGGTGGCTAAGTATAATTCAAAACGCTTCAACGCTATCCATTTTCAGGGCTAGTTGCCTTGGCAGGTGAGTTGTTTTATGTGATACCCCTTATTATAAGCAAGCATTAAGAAAAATTAAAAAAAGTTAAGTTTTACCTAGTTACTTATCAAATTTTAATTTTTTTTAGTTTTTATGTCATTTGCAAATTGCAGCACAATTATAACATGTCATTAACTTCTCTGATACGTTACTGAAACAAACTTGCAGTATATGAGAAAAGGAAAAAATAAAATTTTTGCTTGTAATATTAAAAGATAATACTTATACATATATACATTATGGTCAAGTTCAAATCTATTAAGTAATATCTAATTTTGTGAAGTATATTTATTAAAAAAAAAAAAAATTATTGATAGTAATTTTTTTGCGCATATATTGAAATGATTATTAATTAAAATATAATTTAATGACTGAATTTCACTTAATTAATAAATATCATTAACTTTTTTGTTTTAAAATACACAAAAGAAAAAATTTTTTTATCATTCAATCAAGACTAAAATATTAAATATGTAATAAATAATTATTTTATTATCAAGGACATATTAAAGATACATATTACAATAAAAAGAGTTTTTCATTAATGTACTTACTTTGTTGCTTATTCGCACGTGAATGTTCTACATATTATGCTAAATAAATTATTACGTATTAAAATCTTTTGATTCGTGAGGAATCGTTAAATTTTCATTTTTATTTTAAAAATATTATTTTTTTTTTTTCATTTTCATTTTTCTATTACATTTCTTACGTCAATATTTAATGTTTCCTTAAATATTTGTATATTAGACTTTGAATTATTTGTGGAATTTTTGTTAATTTTTTGTTCTTGACAAGTTTACAGGGAGTTAGTCCCATTTTAAAAATTTTTTATATCTTGATTTATGCAGACACAATTAAGATGGACAGAGTTATACGAAATTTTAAGTAAGGACTAAATAGTTACTAAATTTACAAAAAAAATAGCCATTGACACCTTAAATTTTACTGAAAATAAAAACTATTACTAAAATTTTTTTCCAACAAAGAATCCTCTCTCAGTCCTTTTTACTTCTTATTCTGATTTTCATTGCTCAAAACTAGCTTTGTCATTTCCTGCTTGTAACTTCGTACGCAGAACAGGACAAACAATTTTTTTTTTCAACATATCCATCTTATTTACGATATGATTAATTGTTATCATGACAAAATGAAATTTTTAATTTATCATAATTCTCAAAATCTGACAATAAGTTTGAAAATACTTAAAAAAATCTATTTACATTAACAATTTATTATTATTAGTCTATTTGACCATTTATTATTGACACATTCAACAAAGTAAAGTTAAATGAATTTTGCTTATAATTTATACTCTTGCATTATGCTCGAATACAATGCAAAACAGGTTTACAGCTTGAAAAACTAGTTAACTTCATATCTGACTAACTGATATAACATTTAGGCTCTATTTTCAGATATTTTAAACATACCAAAATTTCACAAAATCCACGATAACCCAAAGCATAATATATTAAATTTTGTACGAAAGATATTCTTAGCATTGAAAATTTGCAATTTATTAACAATAATTATACGTTATACATTAATTAATAAAAAAATGAATTTTTCTAAGTAAAATTAACATCTTTGAATTCAAGATTCATATTCTTGCTATATTACCTGATATTAATTATTAATGAGATTTTTTTGAATATATATTTTATTAATTATTATTTGAGTTTCTAATATTTTATTCTGATGATTGAAATTATTAATATTTTATATTTTAAATATTTGATTAATAGTTAATAAATATGCATTAATAAGTTTTACTTTGTCATCGTTTATCATTGTCTTTAAGTTTATTGATGATTTGATATAATCTTTTGGTCTTTGTCCTCTTTTGTTGCGCAAATATTATCGTTTTTGAGAAATGATTTAAAAATAAATATTTTTTTGTCCATTTTTTAATGTTTTCTCGTGAAGCAAAAGTTTTTCCCTTCACCATTCGAGTTTTTTAAGTGTGCTTAAAATTTAGAGCTTTATATTATATTCAGATTTTCAAATCATAAGCAAAATATTTTCATGAGTTTACTGAGAAAACTATACTGATGTATAGATTTTAGGATTCAATTTTATTTTGAACGCTTGATTCAAGAAAATGTGGAGTGAATGAGGTTGGAAAAAGAAAAAATTGAGCAAATAATTCTTTTCGTCAAAAGATTCAACGTGTTCTGAAATGGACAATGTCAAGTAATCATTACTCCTGACTCCCCAAATGTGTAATATTATTAGATTTTATCTTTACGTGTGGTAACTATCTCATCGTATCTAAATATATTTCCTAATAAATAGGAAAATTTTGACCAGGGGATTGTCAGTGACAAATATGGCAATGATGAAAAAATAATAATTAACTAGGCATTGCTGAAACTTGGAACAAAGCAAAAAATAAAAATGTCACAAGCAAGCATCTTTAGTCGTTTTCGAAACACGTGCAAGACAAGTTTTTACACAAAACTTCAAAAACAATTTTATATTGTTGATATTTTTTGTTTTTTTTAAATAATTAAACAATGTCTAGATAAGGTGTATTAGGAGTTTACTGACGAGCCAACCTAATACATTATATTGGAAAATTAACTATTTTATTGGTTAAATATAAAAAAAAATCATAGTGGAATAACTTTTAAATCAGCTATTTGTCATAATTCCTAATGAAAAAACGTACGATTTGAATGTTTTTTTTTTTTTTTCAATCTTCGACCCACTAGTAAGAAAAACTACGTTTTAAATTACTGGGCTGAATCTGGGGTTCTACTTTTGCTTGCTGTTTGCACTCACTCGTGCATACAAGATCAAAACCAATATTTTGTCCCTCGTTTAAAAAATAGCTATATTTGTAACTATTCTTTATAAAGACATTTGCAACAGTTTGAAAAAAATTAAAAAAATTCACATTATTTGCCACAACTGGATTTTTTTCGGTGTCTAATTTACGTAAGAAAAAATAATTTCTAAATGCGTAATGCAGATAGTTTGTTTTTTCATTAGAGTAAAACAGGGAATAGCATATCAATTAAAATAATATTTTCTATTTTAAGAAATTGTTGATACTTTATTTTTGAATTTCTTATCTATATTACTCGATATCGAATAATTATATATGCAATAAAAATGCAATATTTATTTACAAACTGAATTTGAATTAAAAATATTTTGCTTTTAGTAAGTAAATTATTACTTAACATAATATTTATTTAAGAAAGATTTTGTAATATCAAAAAAAAAATCTTTAAATTTATCTATATTTGTTATCTTAGAAATTTTTAAAAAGTAGAAAAATTTAGTTTTTCTCGAGAAAGTAATACATAGCACATTTTCTTTATTTACCCAATAGTATTAAAGAAAATACTTTATTTTTTATTTGTAATTTTATATTTATTGCATTTAATAGATTGATTTAATTATATTTTTTTTATTCTGTCTTAAATTCGTTCCGACAAAAAAATGTTAAATGAATTTATATATGGGTAAATCTTTGAATTACTTGCCAAACTTTTGGAAAACTGTAATATTTGTAAAAAAAATTTTTTACTATAAAATTTTTTGAAAAATTTGAATAAATTATGGTTTTTAAATTAAGTGTTATTAAAATATTTATATTTCTATAATGCAGAATGATTTGAAAAGCAAAAATTGTAAATAAGAGAAAACTCTTTTTTTCAATAAGTACACAGTAAACGAAAAAAAGTGTGCTTTTTATTTTTGGTAAAAGTTATAAATAAAATATATTTCCAATTAAACAAAACCATTTTCTTATAAGCACAATAAAATTTATGCAAAATCAGTAACTTAAAAGCTAAAATTATCAACTTATTTCAAATTTTCCAACATTATTCGTTTATATAGCCAAACAAATCACAAAAACTCAGATTTCTACCCATGTGTGTTGGTACTTACTTTTTTGTTACTTTTTATATATATTTATAGCAATGAAGTAATTTATATATAAGGTATATTATTTTTATTGTACACACACAGCATCTCACATAAAGCCGACAATTTTGGTCTGCTATGTCACTAAAATGCGACCACATGTAATTTATATGTGTACACACATAAGTACAAAATACAATTCTTCATATATATATGTACTTTCTTTATTTAAACTTTCACCGTATAATAAATAAATTTTTTATTTATAAAATTTTTCATTAAAAAAAAAATTGAATTACTAAATAAAAAAATTAATTAAATTTTAATTTTTTTTACCTTCGTGACAAATTCTGCATCCAGCTGATATATTAATAGTTCGATAATCCGAGGCCATAATATGTATTAGCCTTTTATTTATAACACTTTAAACACTAATTATTTATTTTTTGTTATTATCAAATTATTCTAGTTAACGTTAAAATATTATTTGAACTGATAATTTTTTTAGTTAAAACTAACTCATTATTTAAAGCACCCATAGACACAAATTCAAACGATTTATTCATATATATAAATAAATTTAATTTGTTAACCAATCACAATTATAAAATTAATTTAATAAAATAAACATATTTTTGAAAAAAAAAAATTTTTTATAAACAATATTCGAATATAGAAGATTCCGCGCGAGAGACAAACTTGTTGCTGAATGCGTTTTATTTATTCATATGAGTACACACGAGAGAGCTCCTGAAAGTGCAACCCGCTATATTATTTTTATTTCACTCTTTTGAATCATCTTTCTTTATCTTTTTTATTTTTTTACTTTGATCATTTGCGAATTCTATACGTGCTTATTGTCATTTTCGTTCTAGTGGTATTATAAATATATTTATTACCTAGTGAGAGACGAACTATTTTATTAAATAATTTAAAGATCTTAGTTTTTTATTTCAATTTAGACAATAAAAAGAATTTTTAAATTCTTATAGAATTACTTTTTTTTTTAACTCTTTTTAATATATCTCTATTTTTTATTTAGATCATTCAAATGCTAATTAAATGTTTTATCCTGTAACAATTCGATTTGGTTATATTACATTCTATAATATTTATGGTTTTTTTTTTTAAATAAAAATATTCAGACTGTACAGTATTGTATCTTTTTTTTTGCTGCTTTAATTTTGTTCGAAAAATTCAAGCAGGAATTTCAAGAGGAATTCAAGCAAAACTTTTAAAATTAGTTTTGAAATAAATTCAAAAAAAAATATATAGTTACAATTTAAGTTAAAAAACATCAATTACAAATTACAAGTTATTTAGTCCTGTCGCGAGCAATGCTATTTAATGCCTTAAAATTCCATAAAATCTCTATGGAAAAAAATGGGTGGTATTTATGTTTTTTGACCCGCTAAACACGATTCGTAATTAGCGGGTTAAAAAACATAAATACCACCCATTTTTTTCCATGGAGCTTTTATGGTATTTTGGGACTTTAGGGCATTAAATAGCATTGCTGGCGACAGGACTAATTAGTACGAAAAAGTAAGGACAGCATTTAAACTATGAATAAACGCATAATAAAACAAAAATTAGATTATTATATGAGTGGTTCCACCCTAACTAGGTCCAAATTGGAATAAAGGATCGCAGAAATCAGTTCAAATTATTTTTTTTTCAAAATTACAACTATTATAACTATTTTCAGACAATTTTAGCTTCGTAGGTCAAATGCTTTATTTTTGGCAATTCTTTTTTGTGCCCACTTTGGTAAATTTACTCAAAATATTCTTATTTTTGCTGTCAAATACTTATTGTAGTTAAAAATATTTTCCTCTTAGCAGCTAGGAATCTATTCAGATTTGCATGGGTTATTTGGGTTGCTAATCACGAATTTCGAGAACTTTTGCATAAAAAATTAATGCATCACTCTTAAATTAGCAAAAACTTCCTCTAAAAGGGGTATTTTTGCTACACTGTAAAAAGTAACTTTCTTAGATTCACAAAAAAAATAGTAAATTTACTAAATTTAGTATATTAACTAAAAATTTGAGTATTTTCGTTTTTTTTTTTTGGTTCCTCAAAGAGGAACCATTGTGTTAGGTAAAAATTTGATTTTCTATTTTTTGGCATATAAGCACGTTTTGGGATCCCAGGAAGCTAAAAAACCGGTTTTTAAAAAAAGTCTGTATGTGTGTATGTGTGTGTGTGTGTGTGTGTGTGTGTGTGTGTGTGTGTGTTAATTTTTTGAAAATTTTTTTTCTAAAATTTTTTTCACAAAAAAATACAAAAAATACAAATTTTTTTTTTCTTTTTAAACGTAGTACCTAATTTATTTCCATGGAAGTACTAGTTTTAAGAACCTCGTTTATAGTAATTTTTCGGATCTGATACTTAGTTTTTTCAAAATTTTTTTTTCAAGAAAAAAAAAAAGAAAAATAAAAAAAACTGCAATATTTTTTTTTTTTTTTGGTGTAATACTTTATTTAATTCTATGAAAGTACTAATATCTGAAAATATTGTAACTAGTGATATTTCAAAACCATTATCGAATTAAGAACTAATTTTTTTTCCAAAAATTTGTTTATTAAAAAAATCTCAAACTACTTTTTTTTTTTTTAATTTGGATGTAATACCTCATTTATTTCCATGAAAGTACTTATATTTGAAATTATGATTTTTACTCGATATCTTGAATCTGATAATTAATTTTTTGAAAATTTTTTTCTCCAAAATCTTCGTCACAAAAAAATACATAAAACACCAAATTTATTTTTCGTTTTGGACATATCTAATTTATTTTAATGAGAGTACAAGTTTTAGAAATTTAGTTTATAGTAAATAAATTTATATTTTAATACCATAGTAATTTTTTGTATCCGATCACAATTTTTTTTTTTATTTTGATATAAATTATAACACACAAGAAAGAGTGATGGAAATCTTGCCTCTTTTTGACTTCCTTGGATTATTTTGCTCGTTGCTATGTTTATTAAATTTATGTATGCAGCTTAATGAAATTATAAACAATAATAAACATCCTAAAAATATTAAATGGTTATGTTTGCATTTTAAAATTAAGATTTAAAAGTTATATTGGCATTTTTTAAAGAATCAAACAATTTATAGAATTAAATAATTTATTATATTGTGATTAATAGAAATAATATAAATAATGTTAAAATCTTGAAATGCAAGAAGTACACTGAGAGAATAAATTATAAGAAATTATTATAAATTCTGGTAAAAACTCCTATCTTTTTATAATAATTGAGCGAATATTTGTAATTTTCGCATCGTTACCAACCATTTCTTTGACAAAACAAAAAAATCATGTTACCCAATATTTTAATTATTAAGGGATATTTATATATTCTAATAAAATAAAATTTTATAAAAAAAAATAAAATTAGCTTTTTTTATATTTGTCTCTTTTTAATTATGCAAAAATGATTTAAAATCCATTAACGCCGGCGCGACCAATCCATGGACGCTAGAATTTTCACTTTAATAACAAAATGATCTTAATAATCTACTTTACCAGCTACTAAAAACGAAAAATGTATGTATAATTGCATGGTTGTAATCAATAATATTTGTTGTAGATTAAGATTACAGCCCATTGTTTGAGAAACCTCAGTGCCAGCTAGTTGGCAGGGTATTTTGTAAATTGACGAGAAAAATTGATTATTTACAACTTTTTATCGAAAATTAACAAAAAATATTTGCTAATTTACAAATTTTCACGTAAATTTACAAGAAAAAATCGAGAATTCTCGAATTTGTTGTTAATATATTAAATTTAGTAAATTTACGATTATTTTCGAAAATTTACTAATTTTTCGAAAATTTTCTATTTTTTTTGTGAATATAAGAAAGTTAATTTTTACAGTGTACTTTTGCACTTAAAATGTCCAGGTTAGGTCTAGCATATGTTTTTTGAGTCGCTGATACCGAACTTTGGGGACTTTTCTGTAAAAAATTGGTGATGAACCTTTAAACTACGCCTAAAAGGAGTATTTTTGCTGCCTTGAACATATATGAACTTCGGATGTTAATGCTTGTCAAAAAATTGTTTTGCTAATTTAAGGAAGTTGCTCACCTTTTTTGTTTGCGTATAGATTTTAATAAAAGTTGGTATATAACAAGAAATCATATTAAAAAATACATATTTAAAATTAAAAGATCCTAGGGTGACTCCTTCATTATTAAATAATTAAAAATAATTTTGCTTCTCCGAGCATCTTATACACGTGATTCTTATGGGATGACATTTTACAATAAAAAATTAAAGTATTTTTTGCGTACAGTTTTTGATAAAAAAATTATAACATATAAAAAACATATCGTAGAAAATAATTATTCAATTTATTTTAGACTAGGGTGGTTTGTTTATATATTAGCAAGTTGAATTTCTAGATTTAGCCAAAAATTGGTATAAGAGGGTTTTTTGGGTCGCTGATTAAGAGTTTGAGGTAATTTTTTATGAATAATTAATATTTCACCCTTAAATTAGCAAAAACATCCCTAAAAGAAATGTATTTATAGCAAATACTCCTTTTAGGGGTTGTTTTTGCTAATTGAAGGGTGAAATATTAATTGCTAATGAAAAATTTCCCTAAATTCTTGATCAGTGACCCAAAAAACCCTTAAGGACCTAATTTGGTCGCTCAAAGTGTAAAAATTGCAAATTCACCCTTATAGGGGTTGTTTTTGCTAATTTAAGGGTGAAATATTAATTATTCATAAAAAATAACCTTGAATTCTTGATCAGTGACCTAAAAAATCCTCTTAGGCTAATTCTGGCCTAAATCTAGAAACTCAGTTTGCTAATATATAAAAAAACCCTTTTTGGGGGTAGTTTTTGCAAATTTAAGGGTGTTCCGAAAATATCTCCTGGAAAAGAGCCCGATTTTCGTGATCAGCAACCCAAAAAACATATAGTAGAGCAAATCTCATGTTGGTCAGTGAAAATACACCCCTCCTCCGCGATTCGACTGGAGTAATAATGCTGTTTTTGTCTGAGAAAACGGATGTTTTCAGCAAATTAAAAGGCGTTGTATTTATTTTTAGCCTCTGAGACTAAGAAATTCGATATTAAAAATGTACAATTTTGACTCCAAATTTTTTGAGTTGCTGAACACAATAATCAAGCATATATGAGTAATTCTTAGTGAAACTGTCCTGCTAAGCGATAGCTAAAAGTCTGGGATCTTAAAAAAATGATTGGACTGAGTTCAATATGTAAAAGTCTTATCAAGTTTTTAAGGTTCTAGGTTCCAACTAAAAAAAAATTTTCTACTGTAGGGGATATGTAAAATTTCACACTTAATTTGAATCTGCCATCAGTTTTTCAGGAAAATTTCAAAAAAATCCGGAAAATTGGAAAAACTACAAGAAAATTTCAAATACAAATTTCTCAAAAAACGGAATTTTTCTTCTTATTTTAATTAGCCTTAAAAGTTGTGTTTTCCCATATTTTGTTGGTAAATAGTTTTACCAACTAGCGAGGGTATTCTAAGTATAACAAAATTCAAAAAACAAATTTTAATACCTTTCATTTTTTGAAATTTTTCGAGCTTTTCTGTTAAGCAATCAAAATTTTGACTTGATTTTTAGTATTATTTAGTATTATTTATAGTATATTTTTATCCTAGGCCGCAAATTTACGGCAGAAATGATGGTTTTTTTAAAGTATGTTTTACGCAAATCATAAATTTTCTTCGTCAGTGGCAAGAAAGCACGGATTTTTGAATCGCACCACGGCCGACAAATACGTGCTTTCTAACCGCTGACAAGAGAACATAATTTTTCTTCGGCAGTGGCAAGGAAAACCATTTTTTGCTCCTTATAAATTGCTAATTTTAATATTATTTAAAAATTGCTTTTTGAATTTTGTTTATACACAACAATATGTACAATCGATAAGGCAGGTATTTCTTGCTGTTGATAAATTTATCTTATAATGGTAACTTTGCGAAATTAAAAAAATTTCGAATTTTAAGAAAAGATGGTCAAATGTGTACAATGTGTAATTTTATATGTTATTTAAAAAAAAATTAATTTATTTGAATGTAAATATTATAAAATGATATAAATATAAAATAACTAACTTTTAAAATACACAATGGAATACCAAAGCAACGATGAAAGTGAAGAATCTACTGATGATCCTATGTATGAAAATGATGTAAGCCTAAAAATAAAATTAATTTATTAATTTAAAATTTTTGTTAACAACTTTAAACATATTTATTTTTAGTCAGATGATCAATCCAATTCAGATCAGCAATCGAATAGTGAATATATTGGACCAATTCTTCCTGGAGGACATAGATTTGATAAAAAGTTATTGTGTATTAAGTATCCAGGTAATGTGATTAATCCTGATAAAGCATTAGAAACTTTAGGAGGTATTAAAGAAATTTCAGAGGTACGTACTATTGCTATTAAGTTGTTTTTAAAAAATGCTTGAATTATAAAAATGTAATTTTGATTTTAATTTACTTGCAGACTGCCAATGCAAAAAATAGAAGATTAGAATTAAGGTTTAGACCAGATGATGCATATTGTAAGCCAACATGTGGTAATCGTCATTCTACTTGTAGTTTTTTGTTAAGAATTCGTGTAAAAAAATCAAGAATTCAAAAAAGTCAAGTAAATAGTCAAGATGAAGTTACAAGTAGTAGTGATTTTAATAAGTTAGATAATAATGCTAGTTTTGAAAATTCAGGAAATGGAGTGGATGAAAATAATCATAACTATAAAGGAAAAACGTGTAATCTTCCAACATTTGATCCAAATAAGTATGAAAATTTATCAAATGATAATGAATACAAATTACCAAAAATAAAAGTTCTAGGACAAATAGATACAGAATTTAAATTTACAAGTAAAAAAAATTTTTTTTGATTTTTTAAATAATTTTCTTTTCAATAGTCTTTTTTTATCATAACTAATTACAGGCTTATGTGACTTTCAATATTTGCCAGTAGTACAAAATGTAAATAATTCTGGCAAAAGTGAATGTATATATGAACAAATATTTCCAATTGACGTTCCCCCATATAGTTGGACAAATTCAGAAGTACCGTTATTTTTACCTCCAGCTGCTTTCAGTAGAATGGATAGTATTCAACTGCATGCTCCAAAACTTGATATCAATCCCAAAAACGATGATTATTTAATTGGTAAAACGAGAAAACGCAGATCAGGTCTTTCAAATTATATACATTTTAATAATCCAAATGTACCAACAAAAGCTCCTCAAGGTATAGAAACTGCTTTGAAAGTTAAATTTCTACAAAATTCACATCTAGAAAAAATTAAGCAACTTTTTGAAGAGCGACCAATATGGTCTAAAATGGCTTTAGCTTATATTACAAAATTTACTTTTGAACAATTAAAAGTTTTATTACCTGCTGTTGCTTATTATTTCACAACTGGTCCTTGGAGAATAACATGGGTAAGATTGGGTTATGATCCAAGAAAAAATCCAGAATCCAGAGTATATCAAATTCTTGATTACAGATTGAAAGCAATGCGTAAGTTTAATTCTATACTTAATTCCACTATAAATTCAAATTCTATTAAAATAATTACTTATACTTTTTAAAGATGGTTTACATGGCTCTATAAATTGTAAAAGGAGTTATTCTAACTATATGTTACCTTACAAATCTGCTTCTAATTGTAAGGCAAAAGAAGTAGTCTTAACATACAATACAGATAAGTTTAAAAGTAAAAAAAAAAGTGAAACATTGGATGAAAATGTTTATATTTATCGAGATGGTATATTGCCTCCTTCTAGACAAATGTTTTATCAGGTAATTAATTTTTGTGCATATAAAATTAACAAGTATGTTAATGAAATATAGTTTTTAACAGTGGCAAATACTGGGCTGTTAAATGTAAAATAACTTTTTTTAGTTATTGATAAAACCTATATAGTCACAGGCAAAACGTCTAATGAATAAAAATACCTTTTGGTTTTATTACACACAGCAGCCCAGTATAGGTCACTGATAAATAAATAATTTTTTCAACATAAATACAAATGTAAATTCTGAACATTTACAAGAATAGTAATATTAATTATATTTTTAAAATTCAGTATTGTGATTTGGAAGTACCTGAAATTCAAGAAATGTTTTCCAAGTATGTAGGTCCACCTCCTGACAGTAAATGCCATGAAAAATATGGCTGGTTATTCAAAGGATTTGATGAAATATGTAGAGAAATTATAAATAAACAAGTTCGCGTAGTTTTAAGAAGAGTTATGAATATTCCTGAAAATCGTGAGTATTGCTTATTTTATATTCCTTCTAAGATTTATAATATCACTTATCATTTTAATCATTATTTTTACAGTTCCAACAAAATTACCTCCTAAAAGATTACCAAAACTTGGTGGATCTAAAAGAAAAAGATATAAGCCAGTCAGAAGAAATCCTGTAAAAAAGCCAACTCCCTTATTCTCATCAATATCTTCAGATGAAGATCTATCGTTATCTGATAATGAATGGCAAGATTTACCTTTGCAAGAAATGTCAATAGATGAACCAAGTACTAGTGGAACAAATAAAGACTGTGAGTTGTAAATTTTATCTAAGAATATGTTGTTTTATTTATTTACTACTGTAAGTGAATGTTTATTTATAAAAATTTTTTTAACAATTAATATTTTAATATAATGTAAATGTAAATAATTATAAATAAATAATAAATCTTTATAAATAGTATAATTTTATTTTTTCCAATTTCCTTAAAATTTACGCACATTTTTAATAATGTTCAAATCTGATGATAGGATATAGTCTACTATAGGTTTAGAAAAAAAATATTGAATTATTTTCTGTGCCAATTTTTAAGATTCTAAGCTAAGATTTTATTATAAAATTATAATTTTTTTAGTATATATAATACGATCCTAGGTCAGAAAAATAAATAATGGCCCAAATCGCACGTAAATTACCTTCCGAGGTGAAGCCGAGTAAACAGAGAGGTAAACAGCCAGGTAAACTGCGACTTGGGTCATTGTTTGTTTATGGCCGAAGGTCTTATAAAATTTTTCTGTGACTGTGGCGAGAAAATACGCCTTTGCGTACTTTCGGACCGCAGTACAGAAATAGTATATTACGATCCCGTGTCCAGAAAAGTAAAGAATGGTCCAAATCGCACGTAAATTACCATCCGAGGCGAAGCCGAGGTTGGTAAACTGCGATTTGGACCATTCTTTATTTATGGACAAGGGTCGTATACGATTTTTCTTCGTCAGTGGCGAGAAAACGCGTCTTCTCCGGTCGCGTAGCGGCCGGGAAATACGTGCTTTCTGGCCGCTGACAAGAAAAGAAAATTTTCGATGTAGAAAGTTTATAAAAATTTAAATGGCATTTTTTAAAATTCCGAAGATCTAAAATTTAAAAAAAAATGCTTAAATGTATTTTGGTCGAATTTGATATATCAAATATATATAAAAAATATATAAAAAATATATATAATATGATAAAACCGAAGAGCATTTTGATTAAAATTAACAGTGATCATTATCTTTAAAAAAAAAAAAAAAAAGTTATTTATTCAACAAGTGCGAAAATTAGGGATAAGATTTTCAATCGAAGTACACGTGTTGCGTACTAATAATTTTTTGAATAAAAAAAAACTTAGGCTTTTTAAAAAATTTGAATTTTGAATAAAATTAGTTTAGTCAAAATTATATTCAGATTTAAGGAAAAATATTTCACATACTTATATTTTTTTAATACATTAAAAATTTTTTTTTTTTTTAAACAGCAGTCATATCAGAAATTTGTTAATTTTCACTCTACTAATTGGTGTGACATCGTATTTTCTCGAGTTTTTTTTGAAAATGTAATGCAACAATGTGATTTAACCGAAAATAAAAAAGTTTTTGTTTTAAAATTGGTATGTTCGATTTGGTAGTGTCTATATCTAAACAAACCGTTTTTCACGGCAACCGTCGCTAACCCTACATAGAACAAAATGTTCCTACATTTTTAGCAAAAATTTTTTTATTTTTAAAAAAATTAAAAGAAAAAAAGTTATCAAAAAAATTTTTTGAAAAAAAATTTACAAACTTGAAACGTTATGGGAACCTTTTTTCGCGGACATTAGAAACGTTTGCACAGCTTTTTGAAAACTTTTTTAAACCTTTGGAATTTTATTAAATTTTTTATTGGAACGTTTTGAAAACAAAAAAGGAACGCTTTGTTCTATGTGGAACGGTTGGGATTTCGGCCGTTTTTAACAAAATTTTTAACAAGATTTTCTTATCTATTTTTTTAAAATTTATTTACCTAAAAAGTTATTTTAAAAATTTGTGGTAGCTCAGATACGAAAAACACGTTTTTTAACATAAAAGTGAAAAACTCTTTTTGGCACCTATCGCAGATTTCTTGTTCACGATTTTTTTCGGTTTTCTGAAGGTTCAAACTGATCGATGTGCCCTCAAAAAAAAAAAAATTGCGATTCCAGGCTCAAATTAAGTAGCACTTTTAAAATAATTACTCATATTTATTTTCATTCGGTTAGAAACGGCTGAGGCATAAATTTTTGGCCTGACATTGATCTGGCCTGCCAGGGCACAGTAAAACTCGGGTTCCATTAGAGAAGGTTGGATTTTATTTAAATCGGCCGAAACCCCAACAATTAGAGACCTGCCGTTGGACTCAATCGTTTTCATAAAAAATTCTTGAATAAGGTAAAGCAAGAAAAAAGTAAAATTTATCTAAAATACAGTTTTATTCGCAAATATACATCATCTACATCGATACAGAATATTTATTTATTTTTTTCTTCTAAATTTCTAAAATAAATATAAAAGTATATATACTGAACTTAATTATTTATATATATTTTCAATCAATTGCAATAAAATAATTCCATAATTATATATACTTGTAAAAATATTTATTTTTTTGTAAAAGAATTAAAATAAACAAAAATTAAAAAAAAAAATTTATTACATATGTATAATTTTACAACGTCATATATTTATGTGCAAAAACAACTTATAATTAAAAAATAATAAAAAAATTTTTATAATTATTAATTTTCAAAATTTTAATTTTAAATTCATGGAATTTATATAATAAAAAAAATTTTGAGCTTCTAGTATAAAAAAAACATAAAAAACAATTTTAAACTCCTCTTATATATAGTCATGGATCTAATTTTTTATTCCAATTGTTATAACACAATTATTTGGAAAAAAATACTTAATTATAAAAATAAAAAAAAAAAAGAAATTTGTACATTAAAGTGAATATTTTGATTTAAAGACGAATACCACGATTGGTACTAGCAACATAAGCTAATAATTCATCAGAATCTTCGCATACGAATGGTTTTTCATGATAGCAAGCAACATCGTGCCATTGAATACCATCGTTGTAAACGTTGTTAAGAATTGATAAACATGATTCAGTTGTACCATTGATATCAAATTCAGCGTTATCTGGTTGACGTTGTTTTTTGTGTCCAGTTTTTGACCATGGATTGTAATTGAAACCAGCTGGAATTTGGTTTGTTGGTGCCATTTTTTCACGGTTTGCTGACCAGAACCAACCGTAGATTGATTTTGGTTCTAAGTCACGACGATTTTCACAGCCTTTGAAGTCACAGAGACGTCCAGATGTCCAAATGAATGGTACATCATCTGAAAAAAAATAAATTGCAATATAAATAAAAGTAATAAAAAAATGAAAAGAAATTGATTAAATTTTTGCATACATAAAAAGAAATAATATTTAAAGAATTTTTGGCTAAAAAAGAAATCAGCATGTTATTAAATACCTGTTTTGTAATAAAAATGTATTTCTCTTTTTGTAACAAACAAAATTTTTTGAACATATAATTTATGCAAATACAAGATTATCACTTTCATTTATCCCAAAAAAATAAATAAATTAATCAGTATTATGCTAAGTTTATTTATTTATTTTTTCTTGAATTTGCATACAAATGTAAAAATAAAAACTTTGTGATTTATACAACGTTCATATTAATCGCTATTCATATAAAAAAATATTTTTTTTTTTCAAATGGATTTATTTTATGTCATTTTTTTCAAAATAGGGCTAAAGGATTATAAAAATATAAAAGAAGCGATTGTTGTTATATTATTTACTTGTTTAAATTTTTGTCACATTAATTATTTTGTTCTTTTTTTTGCAGTAAATATGGGTAAATCTATGTAATGTTTGTTGTAAGATTTTTAAAATATTAAAAAATATATTTTTTTATTAATAGTCTAAAATTTTGAGATAGATATTTGAACTCAAAAATTATTTTGAAACTCGAAAAGAATTTAAAATATTGATTCTGTGAGACTCAATTTTTAAAGGTCTGGACGGAATCTCGTTACTCTCGACGATTTTGTGTACCTTAAAATTGGATTTTATCAAGTGTAAAACTAGTTTATACAGTGGAAATCCCAAATATCGAGGGCAATTTTAATCAATTTTTAATAACGAGTGACCTAAATTAGATTTTAATTTATAACAAAAAGGTAAATTTATTATATTAATTAATACATTTTAAAAATATTTTTAAAAAAATTGCAAAAAAAATTGTTGGATCAGCCCATATATTATTATTTTTTTCTATGGAAAGATATAATATCTGCGTGAAAGCCACAATTCAAATTGTCCTGCTTTATGATATAAAATAAAAAAATATTTTTAAAAAATCGGTTTCACCTTGGAGAAACGTCAAGATGATATTATTTTATATTTAAAAAGTTTAAAGTATACACAAAAGAATGGTTTGATGACTTGATGAGTTTAGTTACATAAACAAAAATAAAAAGATTTGTAAAAGATAATTCTTAGACAAAAGTTAAATATGTGCAATTTTTTTTCTTGTTTTGTCTATGAATATTTTTTAGTTTTTTTTTTGTTTTCGTGAATGAGCAAGTTTTATGAATTATTCTGCAATAGTAGTTTGTATCAATTACTCTATTATGTATATATTTTTTTAACCATTTACAGTATCAAAAAATAGATCGGGTTATTATGTTGAAAAAACGTCTCAGATTTCTTAAGTCAATGTCTTTCTCAAAAATGTGTAAGGATTCTTAGGTATTTCCAAAAAACGCTGCTACCTTGCAATTTCAATCAAACACTTCCGGTTGATCTTATTTTTTTGTACAAGTGCCACCTTTCCAACCCGTTAATCTGCAGTTTTTTATGAGTGATTCTCTCAAAGCTTAATGCTAATAAACCAATACTCATTTTTAACAAAAATTGACCAATTTTCAATTACCTCCCTGCCAAAATTAAAATTATATGCAAAAATAGGTCACAAAAATTTATTACAAGCTTCAAATTACTAAACAATTTTTACTTGTCTTTGTCATATTTTTTGTTTACCAGATAGTGTAAAAGTCAAAATAAGTGTCATAGTATCAAAGTTTGTTAAAAAAAATTAATTTTAATCACTATCTTTGTGGATCCATATAATGATAGCTACTAAATTAGAAAGGACTAGTATAAAAGTTTTTAAAATTTTTTAGCCTGAATAAAATTTTAAAACTTATTTTTACCAAAAAATATAATTTTTGCAGAAATTTAAAAATGAGTCTTTTTTGGGCCATGAAAGTGATTGTGATGAAAAATTGCGGTTTATCAGCTGGATTATGTGGGGATTGAAAGATGATTTAAGAAGGCAAAACGTTTTCGTTAATTTTCAAGGAAACAATGAATTTGAAGATAATGAACGTAGTAATCTGGCTTTTTCTTTAATCGTATAATAAACGATAATAAACTGATCCACCGTTATATAGCGAAAGTTAGTGTTCCAATGTAATAAACTTCTTTCATTAGAGCAGTGTTGAAATAAAATATGGCAACTTTATTTGACAATATTAGTCAAAATACAGCCCAAGTTTAAAAAACAATTTTACATTAATAAGTTGAAAATTTCCAAAACAGTATATTTTTAGATAATTGAAATAGAACACAAAAGTTTATTCTCGAATAAAATAAATTTATAACATATTATTTGTAATAAATATGTATTATGTAAAAATAAATGCGTTTAAGTATATATTTTATACACTTGTATGCATGTATAATTTTATAAATTTTAAATGACGGTAGATCATATGATCATAATTGAATACATTTTCATCGTTTATTTATTTATTTAAATACCTGTATCATAAATATGAGAATGCTTCATAACTTTCTAAGAGTTTATCATGTGATTTTTAAAGACTTTATCATGTGATTTTCAAGAAAAAATTTGTATTGCATAAATTAATTATATTTATTTTTTTTTACTTGTATATTAGCCTGGCTTAAAAAAAGAAAATTACTTAAATTTTCGATGAAAATTTAAAGTTAGTAAATGGACCCCCCAGATTCTACACATTTCAGCACATTTAACTCATTAGCGCCGACACGAACAAAATGATTCGTTTAATATTTAGGAGCTTTTATTTTCGCTAAGTCTTAAACCAAAATAGTACATTTTTAACGTGTGGAGCCAGTTGGTTGAGGGTTGATATAAACTATTACTGAAAGAGTTTGTTAAAAAATTTAAATATCTCAGTTTTAAAATATTTTATACATCACTCACTAGGTAAAAACACAAATTGTCTAAGACTTATAAGTTTTCATGGGTACAAAGTTCAGAAATAAATAGCATTAGAGTTATTAAGTCGATAACATCAGAAACTGAACTAAAAAAATTTTATCTTTTTAATATTAATTAAGTTTTATCTCATCACTTTTGGGATACAAAATGGACCCTGCATGATAAATTCAGTCCTTCTTGGTGCGAATTTACTTTAAGGGAAAACGGGGCTCTTGGACCCGAGCTTGGACCTAAAACGAAATCCTGATGTAAAAATTGATTTCCGGAAGCAAAAATGGGTTCAAACATAACCATGTGGTTAAAAAATGGATCCCTCACGATAAATTCATTTCCACGTGGTGAAAAATTTCCTTTGAGAACTAAATAGGATTCTTGATCTTCAAAGCAGAAATTGATTTTAAAAGGGCTCATTTTGTCTTTAAAGGAAATCCACACCACGAGGGAATAAATCACTAAAGTGGGATCCATTTTGTACCCTCATAATCTATTTTTGCTTCCGGAAATCAAAATTTCATAGGGGTTTCGCTTTAGGCCCAAAGGATCCATATCAAAAGATATTTTGTATTAATCAGTACTGAATTTTTAATGCAGGTTCAATTTGTACACCAAAAGTCTGTCAGATAACTCTTAAGCTCTATTCGTTTCTTAGCATTATGCCCATGGAGACTTTTGCTCCGAATGACCTCAATAATATAACATACTAAATTTTTCGCCAATTTGACCAGGAACCAAAAAATGACATAAAAACCATTTATCAGTTATAAGGTCTTTTTTTTTAATACAACTACAAAGTATTCATTAACCACTGCAATTTAAAATTTACAAACCCATATTAGGAATAAGAAAAAAAAAAGTTACTTACTTTGTTGAATAAGTTTAAATATTAAATTATTTTCTTCTTGTGTTTCAATTGATACAAGATCCATACAATATTCTCTACATGCATTTCTAGCATCAAGCCAATCCATTTTTCTATTTGAAAATACTGGTACATGACTGCTCAAAAAATAATTACGATTTCTAAATTGAAATTCTTTTGGTCCTATAAAAAAAAAAATTATTAATCAAGATAAAAATATATACAAGAATTATTTCTGTCTAACATTAATTTTTATTTTTTTCATTAATCTTTTATTAAAATCTTTAAAATTTATTATTAACTATGATTAAAATCAAAAATGTTAAATCATTTGTTAAAGAAATATTTTTTAATGTTCATTTGTTTTATTAAAACATTATTAGCAATAATAATAATAATAATAATAATAATAAGTGAAAAATAATTATTTATTTAAAAAAAAAGTTACGTTTTAAATACTAAATAATATGTAACCTTTCACGGTCATCGCACTATGATTTAATGATTACTTGTATACTTTTATGGTATAGTGCCTGTATTATTATAATAATATAGTGATTAATTAGTTATTAAGAGAATATTCGCGCCCGGTGTAATAAAAAAAAAAATACATAATAGAATTTATATATGATTATCGTAATGTATGTTTTTTCTTCTTTCTAGATTTTTTTTTGAAATAAAAAAAACCTCGATAAATTGCGATAATCGGTAAAAGACATATTATAATGATTATATAAAAAAATTTCGTAATAAAAGATGAGTTTATACGTATTATATGGGTGGATCTGAGTTAAATGGACTTGATTAATTTTTTGAGGGGTCAATTGGAAAAAAAGATTCGAAAATAAGACATTCAGGAACTTTTTTTTAAATAGTAAATTTTGGTACTAAAAGATATCCGTTATAGTATTTTACTGAATGTATTTCGCATACATGAATTTTTGTAACTTTAAAATTATTTTAAGGATAATTTAACTTCATATTAAAAGTATTATTTGCATTTTTTCAGGGGATAATTTTTTTGAAAATGCTACGTTTTTATTTTCATTATTATACTCAAATTTTTATAGTGTTTGGGTAAAATAAATGTCTTTTTTCGTCAGTGGCAAAGACGTGTTTTGTAGAAAAGAAAGCCTCAAATCTAAGTTTACCATTTGCGTGCGATTTGGGCCACTCTTTATTTTTCTCGCTATATATTTTGTAGGAAATCTGGAATTAATTAGCTGAATATTTCGGATATTCAAAAACTTAGTCAGCAGCATTTGCTTTATTTGTTTGGAAAGACTCTTTCGTACACTGTTAAAAGCAACTTCATGAAATTTACGAAAAAAATAGTTAATTTGCAAAAATATTAGTAATTTTTCGAAAAAATAAAAATTTAAATTGAAACGTAATAATTTTTTGTAATTTTTCAAATAAATTGTAAATTGACCAAATAGTAGCACTCGTGATTTTTACATAAAACGTCCTGTAACTAGTTGAAATAGGCTGGGGCCTAAAATTACAGTGACCATATTACAAAGTGGTATTTCTCCTCTAAATAATACTGTCACATTGTTTTCAATGAAGCAACTTCCAAATCTCCAAAATTTATATTTCTATTGAAAATTCGAACAAAAAGTTAAGTCAATTAAAAATTATATGTCAATTACTTTAAAATTTAGCAAATAATATTAGAAAAACAATAATACAAATGTTAAAAAATAAAAAAAATATTTAAATTTTTACTATATGAATTGCTATTTTTAGAAATTCAATTAGTAATATATTGGTCAGTATGTGAAATAAACATTTACATGTTATTTAATTTTAGATTTATTAAATAATATCTATGATATAAAATAAATATTATATGCAGGTATTTTTTAAAATTTAATAATCATATATATGAATTGAAGATTTAATATAACCCACGAGTAAAAATATTCATTATTTATTATATAATTTTATCTTTTACGTAAGATTTTGAATTATAGTAGTAGTATATTTTTATATTTTTTCATCTTTACTTTCTTTTTTGTAATAATTTTATAATATTTTAAAGATTCTTTTATGTAAATTTCAAAAAAATTATTGATAATTATATGTTTTACATATATATTTCAAAAAATTGTTTAAACTTCTATTTTATTGTTTGCATTTTTTTTATAGTTAAGAGAATTTTTATATGCTGAGAAATTTTTGATTAAAAATAGTTTTTAAGAGTACAAATGTTAATAAACTCTTCAAAAAGTTATCTTTAACCTGTTATTAAATTTGAACTCTGAAACCCTAAATTTTAAAAAATTGGAATTTTAATAGAAATATCATTCTTCAAATTCTATTTTCGCCTCTAGAATAGAATTTGTACCATGAAAAATTCACGTTTATCAAAAAATAATCATTTACCAAAATTGGAATTTTATTCACCGCACGTTTTTTATTTTTAAAAATTATGACGGACGTATGAACTTTGATGATTGTATCTGAATTGTAATGTTTATAGATTAGAGTAGGACCTATTGAATTTTGCTTAAAATTTTTAAAATCTTGGTTACGTATTTTACAAATTATGTCATTTCAATGTATGAAGTCATATAGTTGCTAGATCCCCCGATTTTGCTCAGTTTGGGCAAACTTTTTTATATACGATATATATGAACTCTCTCAACTTTTTAACCCACTAGGAGCAAATCTGCCCAATTGAGGCCCAAATTACATTTTATAGAAATTTTTTAGAAATTTTTTTATTTTTTATAGAAATTTTTTATTTACCAACGTAAAAGGATTAAGCTTAATTTTGGGTAAACTGGATTACTGGAGTAAGCTTACTGGATTAAGCTTACTGAAGTAAGCTTACGGACTAACCTAAAAAGGCTTAATTTTTAAAATTAAGCTTACCCAAAATTAAGCTTAATATTTTTACGTGAGTATTAACAAAACCAGTCAGAAAAGTATTAAAAACCGTTTCTGAATAAATTCCATAGTAAAACTTCCGGTAAAATCTAATTCTCTAAATGGCTGTATTCACTATTTTTAGCTCAAATCATGAAAATCTAAATATCTTAAATTCCTTCTAGAATTGTTTTTAGATATACCACAAAAGCACGAATAAAAAAGTTATACGCATTTTAGTGGCTTTATAAAAAATCGCTTTCATAAATTTTAAATTTCCTGTCAAGTCACATAACTAAATGAAAATCCAATCGAAAATTCGGATTCTGCGGAAAATTTTATGCAGGAATATTAATTGAAGGATAGTACATATTTCATTAAAGGATGCACTAAAAAGTTTTTTATCGCATACTGTTATTTTATAAAAATATTTTTGGTCAATCGAAAGACTTAAAATTGCGAGTAAGCCATATTGTGTATTTACCGTTTATGTAAGGTAAAATTAGTGATTCTTGGACAATGCAAAATTTAATGGGGGCTTTTGTTGGACAAGCAACTTTCGATATTATTCAAAAAATAAGAACCAATATTCTAAACTTTTATTATTTAAAATAACTCCTATAAATGTAAAAAAAAATTAGTAAATATTCAAAATAGTTTTGAAAATAAGAGTGAAACATCCAAATATTTTAAATTTTAATTAAGTTTAAATTGACCTTGCTGGACAAATTATAAGGAAAAATGATTCTCAGATTGAGAACATAATATTTACAAGAGAGAAAATCGAAGTTTTTTTAATTTTCCCTTATAATTTGTTCAGCATTTAAACTCAATTAAAAATTTTTATAAATAAGGTACTCGTACCAGTACATAAACGATCACCAGTACTTGAAGGATCGTTCATATTTTGATTTCTTACATATTATTTATTAGCTTAAAATTTAAAAAACTGGTTGTATTGAAACTGTCACTTTAATGCTTAATTAAAAAAAAAAATTAATGATTATTTTTAGATTTCATATGCTAAAGCATTTTCTTACACATGGTTTTTCCATTTAAAACTCGGTCGTTCATGTACTGGTGCAAAAAACATGTCACGAATATCACTTAATTTCACAAAATAAAATGCTAATTGGGACAAAATTTTTGTATTATCTATTAAATGTTTCACTTTTAATTATCGAAAATCTTAAACCGTTTATGCACTAATACGCTAAAATCTCAAATTTATTAATTTTAGTAAATTTATAGGAAAAAATCGAATTATCTCAGTTTTTTTTTGTGAATTCACTCAATTGAAAATTTATTAATTTTTTGTTGAGAAACCATTTATTATTAAACATTTACAAGGCTTATATTTCAACTTTCCGGTTACTAGGCTCAGATGACAGTGCAGGTTTTACCATGCTAGAAAAAGTAAGCACTAAAGCCCTCCAAAAATTGAGCAATTAAAAAGGCCCCTACAAAATTTGTGCTTAAATCTAGCACTGTTTTTGGAAAAAATTTTTGGATCGATATAAGTTTTAATCAAAAAAGTGCCCAAGTATTCCCAGTTTTACCTTATATACACAATATACATTACTTTTTGAATTTAAAACATACAAAATTTAAAAGCAATTATTTTTATATCTGGTTCCTATAATTTAAAGTTAAGTTAAAAAAAAATGATGGCAATAAATTTAATATCAATATTTATTTGGTTGAATTCTTGACCCATATAAATATTTAACATGCAATATATTAAATTTAAAAAAAATTTCTCTTCTTTTTAAAAAAGGGCATATTATTTTAAATAAATAAAAAAAAAAGAGAAATTTTTTTTTTATCCTATAAGTAATAAATATTTGTGATATGTACATAAATGATAAATAAGTAAAGTAAGGTAAAAAGTACACTTATTTAAATTTTTTTTGTTTAATATACTTCATGTTTAATATATTGTCAATAAATTGAGAAAGTACGAGCAACGGTATTTTGTTATATGTATTTATTATCTTTAACATATTTACAAAAAAATTTTTTTTTTTCTAAATTTATGTATTTTTTAAGTAAATGTTGGATTTTTAACAAAGTTTAGCTTGTAATTTACAAGTAAAATACACGGAAGATTCATTTTTTTGCAGAGACTTACACAAGTATTTATATAAATTAAAGTTACCATTAATAAAGAATTTGTCCCAATTTAAGATATGATTTTGAACATTTTAGCTAATGATAAGACCATTTCTGAATAGCGCTGATATTACAAAATATCAACTTGAGAAAATGAAAAAAGGTCTAAATAAAAAAAATATTAAGAAAATTTAAAAAAAGTTTGTTGTACACTGAAAAAAATTTCCACTCGCAGCATGTGGAAATATTTGTTGGTATACTTTTAATAATTGTTTAAAAATTTTAGCAAACAATAATTTGCAGAAAACAGGTTTACTATTTATATAATTTTTAGTTTTGTGGTTTATTGTTGGCTAAAATGTTCTGGAATTTATTTTATTTGTTAAAGGAAACTTTTCGAGCCGAAACAGGAAAAAAAACGAAATTTTTTTATGCGAAAACCGACAGAATAATTTATACCTTTGAATGAATGAATGAAATTAAAGCATAAAAAAATATTTTCTCAAGGTAAACAACGTAAAAAAAATATTCAGTTAAAATACAATAAATTATTAAGATTTAAGAAAATTGAAAATATTACAGATTATTATTACTTACAAGGGGAGACTGCTACCTTTGGGAAACCAAATTACAATCTACAGTTATGGGTGACTTTAATTCATGCCCTGTAAACCGAAAATTTTCATTACCAATTCCGTTACCGTTATAGCCCATAAACTAAATGCCCATTTTCGGCTTAAAATGACCATTTTTTAAATTGCTTCAAAAATGTGATTTTTGATGAAAATAGTTTTATAGATCTTAAAAACTTTCTAAAAGCTTCAAGTTTTCAAAAACTTTTTACTCACCCCTTTTCATTTATTTGCTTACAAGATATGATAATTTCAAGTCACGCTTCCAATTGCAGGATTTTTAAAAAAAGTTTTTTCATTGTCTTTCAAAAGAGATATCTTAGAAAATATTTAAAGAAAAGAGTTGAGTAAACATTTTTTGAAAATTTAAAGCTAGTAGAAAATTTTTGAGACTTGTATAAACCCTTTTTTCATCGACCAAATTTGCATTTTTGGCAGCAATTTAAAAATTGATTTATTTGGACTAAAAATGAGCATTTGGTTAATTACTCATAAGGATGAGAGAATCAGTGATGAAAATAACCTAAAAACCCTATTTAATATCATTGAATCCTGCGTTTCTAAGTTCAAAAGGCTTATTGTAATAAATTGGAATATTAGGGTTGTTTTTTCAACATATAAAAGTCACCCATAATTCCAGATTGCAATTTGGTTTCCCAAAGTTAGTGATCTGCCCTTATTAGAATGTAAAAGAGTATTAAATCGACAAAATGGCAAATAAAATATATTTAAACAGACCCTTCTGGATAAAGAAATTAAAAATACAAATATATGTAAATATATATGTCTCTAAAAAAGCTACTAAAACATTCAGATTATTATTTTACTACTAAATAATTACTTTCTAAACCACATAGATAAAAAACAAAAAAATTTAATGCATATTTATGTAATTTTAATATATTTAAAAAATTAAGTAAAAAAAAAAGAAAAAAAAAAAAATTAAAAAAAAAGTTGTAATCCTTCATAAAGATGTTAAGGTTAAAATTAACAAAATATAATAATTTATAATTTTTAATCACGATGTACTTTTTTTTCTCTTTGTAAAGCATAATTTATTTAAAAGCAAAATTTAACCCAATAAAAAGATAATTACAAAATTATCGATACACATCAATATTTTTATATATGGTCAATTAAAAAAAAAGAAAAATTATCATTTAATTTTAGAATCTTTTTTTTTTCATTGAAAATTACACTTACACACACTTACGTATATATAAATAATAGTAGAAGAGAATAAAAAAAAATGTGCAAAGGTGACATTTATAGCAATTTATCAAAGTTAATTTATTATTGTTCATCTTATAAGAGGGTCATACACTTGTTTTATAAAGTTTTTCTTTGATTGATTTAACTTGTAATTATAAAAATAAAACACTTATTAAAAGATGCAATTATTATTATTATTATTTTATTGTAATATCAAAGTTATGATGCTATTATATTAAAAGTCATTTGTTTATTTTACAAAAGAAAAAGAAAAAAATAATTTATTAACCTTTTCATTATGACTTTTATAATCTTGCATTATTTATTTATTTATTGGCTATAAAGATCAGCTGATTATATGTGTTTTGTAATAATAGAAAAATTACACTTACTGTTTGCACATTTTTGAGGTACTGGTAATGAAAGAAATCGTCCAGGTTTGTTACTTTGGCGTTTTTGTGGAATGCTTATGTCTGCACATGCTATTGAAGCGTATAAAAGAATGGCTAATGCCACTAGTTTCATCTGAAAATTTCATATTATTATTAGCATACTTTTGTAAATTTTAAGTTAATTGAGCACCTGAGGTAATTTAGTAACATGAGGTTTTATTATTAATTACGTGAAATTGAAAATTTTTTTAAAATTTTCATCAAGAACCTTACATGCAGTAAAACCGAATCAGGGGGTTAATTAAAAGTAAGTTTAATAATAGGCGTTTTATATACAGAAGATAATACCCTTTAAAACGTTTAGTATCCTTTTAAATTTAGAATCCTTTTTAGAATTTTTTTGCAAATTTTAAGACGTGAAAATGTACTTTTCCCCCTCTCTTCAGAGGTACTTTTTGAATCCGCTACTTAAAATTCGTAATTTAAAATAAAATTTGTAAATTGCTTTTTACTGAGAAAATTCTGATATTAATAAAATACAAGCTTATTAAAATTTAGGCATTATTTAAAAATTCTGCAATTTTAGGATATTTAATTGTTTTCTAAAGTACGTTCCATTTAATATAACCACAGAAAAGAAAAATATTTAAATTTAAAAAATAAAAGATCACGTATTGCTGATATTACAAATCTTTAAAACTAGTTTTTTGGCTCTATTGAATTTTAAATTTTGCAGTAAACTCAAAAAATCATCAACTTGAAGCCTTAAATAGTCTTAAACAGTAAATTTTTACAATGTAGCTCCAATCAACTTTATGATTTCATAATTTATTTTAAAAAATTTTAATTTTAAACGAAATTTCCGAATCTGTTAATAATTTCCACAATAAACAGTTTGTCTTACAAAAATTATAAGAACACGAGAAAAATCTAATTTTTTATTTTCAGCATAAGTGAAATTTATTTATTTAAAAAAAAAGCCATAAAAAATGTCACATGATTATTTTGACCACTAATTTAATTGTAAATTATTTTTCACATAAATATTATTTTTATGAATATAGAAAAAAAAATTTTTTTTTTTAAATTTAAATAAATAAATAACACTTCACATTTTTTTAATGCTAAAAAATACTTTCCATATATTTTTAATAATTTTTTTTCTTTTTTAAATATTAATCACGTTTCCTTTAATAATATTTTTTTTTCTCACTATTTTCTTTTCATACATACATAATAATTATAAAATAACACGTATAATTTTAAACTGTTATGCACTTATTATGTATAAATTTATGTTTCTTAAATATATAATTATTAGAAAAAAGAAAAATTAAAAATAAATAAAAAAAAAAAATTAATTTTATGGGTTTTGTATTTTATTTATAGAAAAAAAAATTGTTTTTTTTTTTCACTATTATTTACTCACCTTGCACAAAATAAGTATAAATATTAACAACTTAGTTATTTTATTTCTTTAAAAATATATATAAAAAGTAAAAACAGCTTATGGGTCACCGTTTGATTATGGAGAGACGGGCACTTTCGTCTTCGTTTAAATAGAAGTTATCCCCACTTGGTAATTTTTTTTATATTTTTTACATCATATGGGCCTTCCACTTCTTGATGATGATATTTATGTATTTTTATAAAAATAATAATAATAATAATAACTGATTATCAGGGGCCCATTAAATATTTATCAAATTTTAAAGATTTTTTTTTTTTTTTTTTTGATAAAATATGCAAAAATTTTTTTTTAAGATTATCAAAAATCTCATAATGTTTAAAAATTGTAAATCTTGAAAAATATGCGTGAAAAAAAATTTAAGAAGATTAAATTTTATAATGCAAGATTAAATAAAAGAGAAAATAAATTTGATTTATAAAAAAAAAATAATAATAATATCATCAAAATAAATAAAAAAATTAGTTTATGTGTACCTAAAAGTTTAAAATTTTTAAAAATTAAAGTTTATTTGAACATATTAATAGTTATTTAATAGTTAATCGAAAAAGAAGAAAATAAATTTCAATTTTGATAAGAATTGAAAAGTGTAGAAATAACTTGAAATACTAAATTTCAAGGCCTTGTACGTATGTTATTTAACTTTTAAATTCATACTTTTTTTTGAAAAATTTACTATATTTAATTGAATTTTTGCTAAAATTTTAAGCCTTTCTCCCTACTTTTTAGAACGTCTTACTTAATAAGAACGTTGTAATCTATCAAAACCAATTTTTGGGCATTTAAATTTTCGATATAAAAAACTGATTATTCTAGGATAAAAATTACACCTATTCGGTAATTTGTAATGTCGTTTTTTTCAATTTCTGGAATCAGTTTTTACCTAAAACCCGAATAAAAAGAGACAACAACCCCTAAAATAAGGTAAATTTTCAATAAATTAAATACTTTACTTTAGAAGCTGGTATCTTAATTTTTATTGAGTTTTAGTCGAGCAAGATTCACGAGTCAGCTAAAATCTAGCTGGTGAAAACGGGCTTCAAAAATCGAAAGAACAAGCCAAAATGAGAAAATAGCCAATAGTCCTCAGAATTAAATAAATATTTAATTTTTTCCGAAGTTCAAGTTTTCATTTTTAATCTTTGAAAGCATTGTAAAATTTTAAATTACATTTAAACATGATTTAAAATTTACTCTACTTTAGGGGATGATATTTGTTTTCTTAGGGTTGTAGGTAATAATTAACTGGTATTAATTAAAAAAAATACTGAAATATTATTCATGAAACAATTTTTTCAACATAGACCATTTCAACTGTAACGTTATGACTAACAAGGGGAGTTCACTATACCTTTGAAATTCCAAATTACACAGGAAATCATTACAGACCCTTCCAGTTTACCACTAACACCAAAAAGTGATCTCAATTTTTGTGAAATTGGCTTTAGTACTACCTTAGACAAAAAGTTTGCATATTTAAACTTTTTGGACGAAAACAATTTTAAAGGGGCAAAAAAATAGTATATTAAGTATCAAGGGCATAAAATTTTAGCGCTAGTATGGGCACCTGCACGAGTGCTCGGCGAAATTAGGCACGAGTAAAATGTGTTCACACCAACGTCTAAAGTTTTTCGCCACTGGTGCTTACGATATTTTTTTGCCTACCTAGGCGTACAACGATTGCAGAAAAGTCCGTGACAAATTTTTAGCACGAGTTGTACGCCCAAGAAGGCAAAAAAATTTTTTAAAACTGATTGGAATCAATTAATTTTTGTATTCGAAAATGAAAAGGCGAATATGGATTTTTAGCTAAATGCACCCCTTTCAAGCTGCAGCTATTAAAACTTTGATTTTGAATTGATATAGTTAAGTAATCTGAATTTTAAGGACTATAACTTGAAAGAAGTGCATTTAATAAAAATATTCATATTTACTTTTTCGGTTTAGAATGCAAAAATTAATCGATTTCAATTGTTAAAAAAAAAATTTTTTTTTACCCCCAGCAAAGGGTAAACTAACCCCAATAGGGGTTAGTCTAAAATATTCAAATGCATAAACTTTTTGGCTTAGGTAGTACTGAAGCGAATTTTACAAAGATTGAGATCGCTTTCTGTTTTTGGTAACAAACTGTTAATTACCTCATTTTGATGTAATGATTTCCTCTACTATGTGTTGAAAAACATAATAAAAATCTAGAAACGAAGGACTCAGTGTAATAAAAAAGGGTTTTTGATCATTTTCAATATAACACTGTAACCTCGCAAGTAAACCAATAAACTCTTGGATGGTCTCATTTTTTGGTGTAAATATCACCTTTCAAGCCGCGTAAATCGCAATATTTCATCTTTAATTCCTTAATAACTACAATCATTTAACCAAATAATCGTTTTTAGCCTATGTTAACCAGATATGATAATTTAATGTCAGACTCCAATTTCGTGATTTTTAAAAGAAAGCTCATTTTCATAGCCCAATATATATATGGGGTGGAGGGCGGGCGAGTTTCCAGGGGAAAGGCTTGGTCACATAGAAAAACGATACATAAAATTATTCTGGAAAGAATTTAAAAGATATTTGAAAAAAAATTTGAATGTTCCTTATGCAATTACATTATTTCGTTTTACGAAATCCAACGTTATTATTAATGCAGTGCCTTAGGATAATTTGGATTTAGAAGCTTAGATTAATACTTTTTATTAAACTTGGTTATTGATTATCCGTAAATATGTGCTATGCCCATTAATTGTGATTACATAAGTCGGTTATAAGTTTTGAATTTTGACAGTTAGTAGATTGATAGATGACAGCTGTAACCCTAGAATATCCTAGAATTTTGCCACATGCAAATAGTAATATATAGGTAAAAGGTCGGTTGATTATGTTATTAACTTGTTCATATTGAAAAAGAGATTTACACTTTCTTTCTCTTTATGCACTATAATAAAATAAATATTTCTCGAAAGCGAAATTCATTTTTGTGGCTATATATGTACATTTGCAGATTACATAATTATAAAAATTTTTTGGCAAGTTTTATTTAACTACGTATACTGATATTATATTATCAATAATTTAGTTATACAGTTGTTTAAAAAAGAATATTTAAAACAGTTCTTTTCAGAACTAAAAAAAAAGTTCTTATTGCAACTAACATCATAAGCTTTTGCTTAGACGTTTAAATTACTAAAACTTACACATACATTTTTACTCAACCTTAAATACACACACGTACATACACACTAGACACATACACATACACACACAGACACATTTAATAAATACGCACATTTATTTATTTTAATCAACAACCATCTACACGTTTATCACACATTTTTACATACGCACAAATCAACAACAATTAACATAATGGCGATCAGAAATATTATTTCTTGTTACGTATGTGATAAGCGATACGTACCACGTACTATGACTTGAATAGATAGAGATGAAAATGCTCATAAACAAGAAATTGCCATTCATAGGCGTGAAACAAATAATTTGCCCCCTTTAGGAGTAAATCCTGATACCAGGATTTTTGTTAACTGTAATCAATCAATTTTGAATGAAATACGCCTTATAGAACTCGATCCAATTTTCTTAAGAATTAATGTTTAACGCAAACTAGTAGTTCATGGGTTATTTATAATGCAGATGGTAATTTAAGTAGATTATCAATTGAATGCAAAGCTTACGTGTTTATTTAAAAAAATATCTTTATACCAGAAAGTGTAAAATCATATATACACCACTAAGATGACAACGGGTACATTTTGCATCCATTGCTAAATAGTTTAAGATTTATTATTAGGCCATACGTCATTTGAGGTCCCTTATTACAAACTTTCTTAGAAAGCCTTCGTACGGTCGCCAATAGCTTTTCACGTTTTACTGATGAAAACGATTTTTGAGACGAAGAATTTAAAACATTTTTTTCTATTAAGAAACTTTAATTTGAAGATTTAATGACATTTTCTGATAGAGTACTATGTCAAAGTGGATATAGATATGTTAAAAAAAAGATGTTCTACTTTTTTTAAGTAAAATGCGCCAAGGGCTCTTAGATAATTTTCTCGTTGTTATAATTCAATATCCTACAAGACAATCAGTAAATTTATAAATTGCTACTGTTAAACAATGAATCATGCAACGCTTTGCACTCTCTAATTTAGGATTTAATGCTATCACGCGTAAACAGTACATCAAAATGCATGTTACAGAATTTTCCATCATACTATATAACCCTGAACCCCACATACCACGAGTAAAATCTATAACAGATGGTACCTATAGTTACATACCAAAAAGTACTAATTTTCAAGCTCTTCGACAAAGTTTTTGCCTTCATAAAGGGCGACATTTGGTAAAACCAGCACTTATAGTTGCTCCAGATGGATATATCCTAGAAGTATAAGGCTCATATTTTCAGACTATAGAAATAATGACGCAGCAATGTTGCGTTATGAATTTGATAACGATATGGAAAGGATGGATACATGGTTTCAAGAAGGAGACATACTTCTATTAGATAGAGGTTATCGTGATGCAATAGAATTATTAAACCAATTGGGTATTAATTGGAATATGCCTGCATTTCTAGAACGATACCAAAGGCAATAATCTACAGATCAAACAAATGACTCGAGATTAATTATTAAGGTAAGATGGGCAGTTGAGGCTAGAAATGGCCATCTAAAATCAATAAAATATAAAATATAAAATAGCAGCTGCTATCATTAATAGGTATCACCCTTTACTTCAGATGGAATGCGCTGATGCTGCTTTATCTCATCAGTTCTCAGCAAAGGTTCAAGAACCAAACATAGTCCAAGCTTTGGTCGAAGTAGAAAATCTTCATACAAGAAATACTGTAAGGTGGATAAGTTTATCTGCTAATCAATTGAATGATTTTCCGATTTTAGACCTAGATTAATTAAAATATATTACAACAGGTACCTATCAACTAGGATTTGCACCATCCTACATTCAGGATAAACTTCAAAGAGATAAAGATAATGATGGCGAATTTCAGCTGGATATGTTAAGAGATGAAGACTGAATCCCCACTCCTGGTTTACTGAGAGTACGAGATATGCGCGTCATTGGGGCTTAACTAAATATCAACTATGGATATCATATATGCCAGTCACTGAGGATAACGTTCACCTTATGCCCTGCCCCCACCGGCCGTTTTTGTTACTATTCCATCGTCTCTGCCATTCAGTCGTAGTACTAGAGCAGGTGCAAGTGGTAGCCAATTCGCGCTAATCTACACTGTCGTAGATGTGTTTACGCTCCAAAACTAGGTTATAGGAAGGAAGCTAGCTACCGCCTAGATAGCCACTAGCGATATCGTATGATAACAGCTGACAATCCTAAGTGTCTTTGTACAGAGCAGATCTTATGTCTGTACTTCTTGGTTCGGGTGGCGTTCGCCCAAATTTTGAATCCGTAAAACAGAACAGAGTTCACCGCGGACATCAGGAATCTTTGCCCCTGGTTTGGATCCTTTGTTGGCTATGAGCTTTGACAGAAGCTGAACTATCAGGTATTTCACCGATGCTCCGGTTTGGATTGAGTGAAATATTCCACCATCATCGACTTTTAGTCAAGGCGCCAGCAATGTTAAATGCATCCAAAATTTCATCAGCACTAGAATGGATGCACCTCGGTAAAACGTATGTATTTTTGTTCGCTGAAATCAATTTTGAAGGTTTCCATTTTCCGATGGCCAGTTTTGAGTAATGAACGCTATATAATAAAAAATTGGCGAAAAATGAGCAAGATTGGTAATATCTTAAAAACAATTGCTAATTGAGCGTATTTTTGGTACCCCCATAAGGTTTTCGGAGTTGTTAATCACGATTTTGAAGACAGATTTATAAAAACCAAAATGGCGGACTCAAAATAGCTTATTTCTAACCTCAGAAACGGCGATTTATACTGTTTTAAGCATATTAACGTTGTCTAATAAGTTTTTCGGACCAGTTATAACAATTCTAAAGTCATATTTTTAATTTTCAAAATAGCGGGCTAAAAATGGCGGATTTCTAAACTCAAAATCGACAATAAATGCTATTTTAAGCATTTAAACGTGTTGCATTTTAAGTTTTTGGGGTCGGTGATCACGATTCTGAGGTAAGATTTTTAATAGTTAGGAATCCACTATTTTTAACCCGTTATTTTGATTATTAAAAATCTGACCTCAGAATTGTTATAACTGGCCCGATAAACTTATTAGACAACGTAAATATGCTTAAAACAGCATAAATCGCTGTTTTTGATGTTAGAAATACGCCATTTTGAGTCCGCCATTTTGGTTTTTATAAATCTGTCTTCAAAATCGTGATCAGTGACCCCGAAAACTTTATTGAGGTACCAAAAATAGACTCAATTAGCAATTGTTTTCAAGATATTACCAATCTTGCTAATTTTTCGCAGATTTTTTATTATATAGCGTCCATCACTCAAAACTGGCCATCTGAAAAAGGATGCAACTTTCAAAATCGGTTTCAACGACAAAAAATACATACGTTTCACTGAGGTGCATCCATTCTAGAGCTGATAAAATTTTTGGATGCATTTAACATTGCTGGCGCCTTGAAAATTGCGAAAATATTTGAAAAAATAATTTACAACCGACTCATAACTTTTATTGAATAAAATAATATTTTATTTAAAAAAACAATTTGGGTTCATCAAAGGAACAGGAACCAAAGAAGCTCTCCCAGAACTTACTAATACACTCTTACGATGCAATTAACACAAGCAAAGCAGCTATGGCAACTTTTATTGATCTAATCAAAGCTTTCGTTACAGTTGACCATAATATCTTGTTAAAAGAATGATATAGATATGATATTAGAGAAAATATACTTGAATTAATGCATAGCTACTTAGGAAACAGAATCCAAAAAGTCAGACATAAAGAATTTTTATTCTTGAATTTTTATTTTATTTTTTAAAGAATTTTTATTTTTCCTAACAAATACAGGTGTCCCGCAAGGAACAATACTCGCCCCAATATTTTTCATATTATATATTAATGATCTCTTGTTAAAAAAAAGTTTCATTCTTTCCTATGCAAATGATGCTGCAATAGTCGACATAGAAGACACTTGGTAAAAGAAAAACTAATGTGTAAGAGATTAAGCATAGTAACTCAATGGTTTTATTGCAATAAATTAACGATGAACATCAACAAAACCGTATACATGACAATTGGTAGTCCTATGGAAAACGCAATTAAAGTTGAAATTGATGGTATACAAATTGAGAGAGTCAGAATTGTTAAGTATTTAGATGTTACTATTGATTTTAAGCTAAAATGGGATTCTCACATTAAAAATATTTTAAAGAGATAAGGTATTTCTCATATTTATACTATACAAAGTAAACCACATGAAAAAAAAATTTTAAATTAAACATTGTCATGAATTATGCATTCTGCCATGGCATATGGACACAAGGAATAACAGTTTGGGGTGGCGCGTACAACAAAGAAATAAGTTCTTTTCAGAAATTAATAAAAAGGATACTAATAAAACTACTTGATCTTAAATCAGAAATATAAATCATAAAAAATACTTTACTGACTATTACACTATTATGACAAACTATATCACAATTTTATTAAATCACAAAGTCGTACAAGAAGTCTATTACGTATTCCTAAAGTAAATAAGGAAATTTTCAAGAAAAGCTGCTACTATAATGCCATAAATCAATTCAACAATATAAATATTGACTTAAAAACCATCAATAAATCGACAAAAACATCATCTAATATATACAATGAGAAAATTCAAACTCAAGAACTTTTATCAACGTAGCAATTATGTAAATGAGTGATTTAGGGATTTAGAATAATTCAGATGTAGGGGCATAGAATACTTTTTATTTATGGACTTAAAATAATTCAGGTTTAGGAACTTAGAATAATTTCGATTTATAAACTTAGAATAATATCGATTTAGGGAATAATTCAGGTTTAGCCACTTGGAATTATTTTGATTTAGGAACCTAGAATAATACGCGTTTAGGGAATCAGAATAGTTTGGGTTTATAATCTTAACATTTATAGTAAAGACGTTGATTACAAATTATAAAAATAGGAAATTTTATTTTAGTGTTGCGTAACATTTGCATTATACCTAGCCCTCAGCTGGAAGTAAACATTTTCCATGCATTTAGGTTGTGTTTACATAAACCGGTTATAAGTTTTTTTTTATAACAAATGGCTCAAATAGCTGTAACTTATTGTTGAAAGGGTTTATCAAAAAATTTAAACCAGTACCTCCCTTAAACATTTACGACCCAAAACTTAACATGTCTTTTTCAAATTTTTTTACAATACAATAGTATATAATTACTAGGGGGGTCTGCCCCCTGCGCGCTTCGCGCGCCAACCTCCGTAGAGTGATTGAAAAAGTGGGTTAGTCATGAGAACAACAAATGTAAAATTCTTTTATTTTAAAATTCGTTAATAGGTTTATAATTAATTGATTTATCGGCTTAAAAATAAAAAAAAAATAAAATTACTTAGACCCACAAGGGCCGGTTTTGCCCAGTAGTATCTTATTGACCCAAAAGTATCAAATTAGCCCAAAAGTGTCAATAACTAAGAAAATGGAAAATTTTATTATACCCCATAAGGTGCACTTACACCCACAAGGTCCGGTTTTGCCCAATAGTACCATATTGGTACAAAAGTGTCAGATTGGCCCAAAAGTACCACATTGGCCCAAAAGTGTCAGAATGGCCCGATTGTATCGTTTAATAGCGTTAGAATGGTCCAAAAGTGTCATTGTGGCCCAAAATTGTCAGAATGACCCAAAAGTGTCAGACAGGCTTAAAAGTGCCATATTGCGTGGCCCAATTGTACCATATTACGTGGCCCAAAAGTTTCAAATTGGCCCAAAAGTGTCAGATTGGCCCAATGGTGTCATTCGACAGCGGCGGCAGGGAAAATGTCAAAGTGGCCCAAAAGTGTCAGATTGGCCCAATGGTGTCATTCGACAGCGGCGGCAGGGAAAATGTCAAAGTGGCCCAAAAGTGTCAGACTTGCCCAAAAGTACCATATTGCGTGCCCCAAAAGTGTCATATTGGCCCAAAAGTGTTAGAGTGGTCCAAAAGTACCATATTGCGTGGCCCACACGTGTCAGAGTGGCCCAAAAGTACCATATTGTGTGGCCCAAAAGTGTCAGATTGGCCCAAAGGTATCATTCGACAGCGGCGGCAGCGGTTATAACTTTATAATATATAGAGAAAAAATATAATCTCAGTTTTAAAATGTGCTCCATGATTAGACACCAGAGTCTCCTTAAAAATTATATCTTCTACTGTACCTTTGGTAATAATATAAAAAAACCCCAAAACTTACAATTATTAATAACCTTTAACACTATAAATGAAAATCAGAAAAAGTATGAAATGAATAATATATTATGCACTTATAATTGAATAAAATCTTTATTTATTTTCTTAGAAATATAATCTTTATTAGTCTTATGCATTATACTTAATTAAACTGATATATTAAAATGAATATATTTATAAATTAAATAAAAATTAAATATCTTTATAAGAAAAAATATTTATTTTACGTTTTGGATTCTTTTCTTTTGAATTTTTTTAATGCTATATTCTTTTTTCTTTCTTGATTAAAAAAAAAATTGCATTAAATTATATACTGTCGACCAATGTTTTTATGCGGTTTTAGATTCAAGACCATAATATCATATAAAAATATAAAATATAAATACTTATATAAATGAAACCCTGTCAAACCAATCAACTTTAATATTGTTTTTCTTAAGCAGGGCAAGGTAGATATTATATTTTAAATTTTATTTAAATCTAATAACAAAAATTTTTTGAAAAAAAAAATTATTTTTTATTATTAATTTAAAAACTTCAAATTCATTCATAGTAATGTAGTACAAACGAAACATTTATTTATAAATATTATGAATTGATTTTAATCAATTTTTTTTTTTTACTTTATAAAAAATACTTACGAAGAATAATTAAGGAATTTCTTAATTAATTAAATTGAAAATGCATCTTTTTAAACACATTAGGGAACGCTCAATAATACAGCGCTAGAGTAGCGTTTTGCATATTTTCACATAATTAACAGTAACGTTTCCGTTTCAACGCAAACTTCCCTTACTTTTTTCAGCTTTATGCAATTATTGAACGTCCCTTATAATGTAAAATATATACGATCAGATCCATTGCTATTGGACTCTTTTTTCTTGTTTCAAAAAATTCAGAAAGACTGTTCTCAATAAAGCTCAAAACTATTTTCGATAAAAAAGGAATTAGTAATATATCGTACTAAAGACGATTCTGCCATCAGTTTTTTTGGAAAAACCTCGAGAAAAGCTAGAAAATTGGGAAAACTAACGCAAATGTTCGAATGCTTATTTTTCAAAAACTGAGATTCTTTTTTGCTTCTAATAATTGACCTTAGAATTTCTGTTTCTCCTTATATTTTTTGTTGAGAAACATAAGGAATATTTGCCTTATAAGTACACTTTAAAATTATATTTCTTGAATATTTATGTTCTTGCTTGAATATTCAGGCAATTTAATAAGTAGATATTCAAGCCGTTACTCAAAATTTATCCCTTCTGATATATGTCTGAGACTTAATTAAAATTTTAAAAATATATGCTAATCATTAATTTCTGTAGTCAATAAACTGTATTATGTATATGTTAATTTAATGCACTAAAAATTTGATTTTAGTAAAAAAAAGGAACTGATAACGCAATCTTTTTTTTGGTATATTCTTCTAGAATCCAAATCTAGAATTTTTTAATTTAAACCTTGTCCCTTAGTTTTTAATGGTTTCCTGCAAGATACAGCCTTATAAATAAAAGTTGAATTTTTTTGAAAAATCTTAAACTGGAACTCTGACTTTATCTCTGACTAACTCTGACTAACTATAACAAGTTAAAAACAAGATTATGAAAATAGATTTCAGAGTTTTAGGACTAGAAGGCTATACAAAAAAAATGCAGCCACACAAAATCTTCGAAGCAAAAAAATTCTAATTTTGGCTATAATTATAAATTTGACCAACTTTTGCCAAAACTTCATATTACTTATTAATTATGAAAAAGAGAGATTTAAAGTTACAAACTTGCTTTTTATAGAGGGTTTGAAAGAGTTTTAAAAAAATAAGATCAACAAGAAATAAGGCTTTTATTTAGAAACATGGAGCTCTATAATTCTAGGGTTAGAAGGCTCATTAAACTAAGTGGTATTCGATGTATTTTCTTCCCACGTAAAAAGATTAAGCTTAATTTTGACTAACCTAGTAAGCTTATTCCAGTAAGCTTACCCAAAATTAAGCTTAATCTTTTTACGTGGGTTAACATAATAAATTTTCCTTTTGTTATCAATCGGCTTTCCAAATATCCTGGACTATCCTTGTAAGTTTTTTCTGTAAATTTTTTTGTAGGTAAATCGCAAAAATACATCATCATATGATAATAAATTATTTCTTATGTTACGTCAATGCTTGTTTTGTTTTCAAAATTTTTTAATTTCGATAAAAATATATTTATTCCTGTATATTTTTAATAATTTTAATTGAATATGGTTGAAAAAATTTAAATGAGAAGCATAACTTTTACAGTGAGAAAATCCTTGCAAACCTATTGTGTCACAAAAAAATAATCAAAAATTTGAATAAAAAATAAAAATTTTTATATTTTTGTAATAAAACAATAATATGTTTTCTTAATTTTGTATACGACACATATTGACAAGTTCTAAGAAGTTTCATTACTTTTGCATATAATATGCGACAACCTTGAAGGATTATAATAACACTCACATTATGGTGATCATCATCAATATAAATCTTTGAACTTTCACTGTTTATATACATATTAACGTTTAAATAAATAAAAAAAATTAAAAAATATATATGGTGAATCCTATGAAATAAATTTTTACGACGATTAAGGCAATATTTTAAAGAATCTAATATCGCATGAGAGCTGCAGCTAATAAGGACCCCCATATTTTGCCATAATATAATTATATTAGCAAGAATTAGTAAATTTTCCCATTTTTATGGTAAAAAAATTATGAAAAATTTTTTTTAAGGTACACTGGTTCTGAAGGTGTCTTTTGGCAGTTAACATCTACGAGATTCAATGGTATTGTAACTTCAACTCTACAAATACCAAAAAATGGACATTTGTGTTGCAAATTTCAATTTTTTTAACGTCAATTATTATTTTTTTTTTACATTTTTTTTAAATATCATGATATTGATGCTGGAATATGCTTTTTCTTGTTAGCTAGATAATTAAGTATATTAAACGAAAAACATAAATGTATATACATTAATAATAAAAGAAAATAATTTTTAAAAAGGTTTTAATATAATCTTGCTGTGATGGAGCTTTGGAGCTCTCAAGCTCCCTACCTAAGTTGAGATTATGGGATATTGAGACTTTGTCAAAAGATCAGCCAATTTGACCGAAAATCCATTTTTTGCTCTTTTGGGCGGGGGCCTTTAAGATTTTAGACTTTGATACTTGTATAAAAAAATTTTTTGTACAATTTTTGGTACAAAATTTTTGACAAAATTAAAAAACTTATAACTGGTTTGTATGTTAACAGAACTATCGAGCATGGATTATAGTCATTTATAACAGTTTTGACTTATACATACTCCCTAATTATTACTCCCTAAGTGCTTAAATAAAAAATTATTCTCAGTCCAATTGATATTCCCCCCCTGAATTGAAGGCCTTTTAAAATACCCCTTCCTATGAACATGTTCCATTATAATAATATTCTGTTTTTTAATAAATATGAGTATCTGAATATTCAGAATCACAAAAAAAGTATATTCCAGCTTTAATTTCATGAAATTAAAAAAAAAAAAAGAAAAAATTATTTAATAAATGTTCATTTTTGGTACGTTTCGTGCTAAAATTACAGTATACTCTTTTCCAGATAAATTCTGAAGATGTTAATAGCCAAAACACACCTTCAGAACAAGCGTATACCTTTAAAAACATTTTGCATTATTTTTTTAGCGTAAAAAATATAACTTACATTTTCATAATATATGCCACAAAAGGAAAATTATTTACAATTTGAACAATATTAGTTTTATTTCCTCATTAACAATTATATAAAAAAAATTTTGTTTGAAAACCATTTTGCATATCTGAAACACGGGAATCATCAATCGATCATCGCAAAAAAATGAATAAATTTAGGAATTTGAGTAAATCTCTAAGAGTTTTTAATATTAAAAGGCAAAAAAATTATTATAAAAAAAGATAATAAATAATTATTATGTATTATAATTACAATAAAAAAATTAAATTAAGTCAAAAAAAAAAAAAAATATTGCTGTTTTTTTAATTTATCATACAAAAAATTTTGTGAAAAAAATTTTAAAAAATTTAAATATCCGATTCAAGATATCGAGTAAAAACCATACTTTCAGATATTAGTACTTTTATAGAAAAAAATAAGGTACTACGTCCCAAAAGAAAAAAATTATTGCTGATTTTTTATTTTGTTTTTGCAAAAAATATTAAGAAAAAAATGGTCAAAAAACGAATTTTGCCTCTTTTTGTATATTTAAAAAAAAATTTTGGTACTATTCGAGGAAAACTCGTAGGTAAGATTTTATTTCTGCGTATTTAGATATTTGAATGTAAAAATGATTTTTTAAATAATATTAGCTGAGTCAGCCTGTACATTAAAAAAATTTATTTTTATTATTGAAAATTTCTTTATAAAATTATTTTTTCGTTACAAAGAGTGATTTAAAAAATATATCTTTTGCAAAGTAAAAATAAAATATTCACAGAGATTGTAAGACATTGATAATTTTTTTACAAAAGGAAGTTATGGAAGTTGGTCAAAAAAGAAAAAAAAAACAATAAACATTGTTGTATTTTACAACGATGAGAATCTATTAAAAGATTATAATAATTATGTTACTTAGATGTACAATTAATATTATGTATTTAAAAATAAATTAGATAAGAGATTATATTATTATGTATATCGTACTTCTATTAGTTGAAGGGATAAAAAATTTCTAATTGTTTAATTTATACCGATTCATGGATTATAATTATACTTTTTAGTATGCATATTAGCCTGGCAGCTATTTTAAAAACTTACTTGGATTTCTAATTACCGGGTGAAATGCATTGCCATTTTTAGAAAAAAAAAACTATATTCAGAATTACAACCGATAGTTTAACCAATTCTAAGTATTACCATGGAAATATTTATACAGATGCATCGAATTCTTGAAAATAACATTTTTTCTTATAGGACCGAAAAATTTATCCATAATTGTCGATGTATTTGATGGCAGCACTAAATGAGCTGTAATTTTAGGAATCTTATTTTTTTGGTAATTAGCAACTTATTTTACCTGGTAATCGAAAATCCAAGCAACCTTTTAAAATAACTGACAGGCTAATCCATGTTATTGAGAATATTATCTCTGATAATCTTTATCATGCTTCAAGATAAATAAACAAAAAATGAAAAAGTTAAACTCGTTTTTTTGTTAGTAAATATTTTAATATTGAGGAAACTATTCGTTATACAATGTTAATCTTTTGTTAGTCTTTAAAAAAATTTAACTTTTTTTTTAAGTCTTTTTTTGAATATTATTCAACTTTTGTATGAACTTGCTAAATGCAAAAACCTGATATAAATATTTTAAACCATTAATAGTGCCGGGGCGGAAGTTAACGGAAACTCAATGAAAACACTATTATAAATAAAAAGATCATGAAATTTCATTTTCAGATGTAACATTTATATTTTGTATGGAAAAATTTGACAACAGCGAATTTTACTAATGGGACTCGACTAAAAATAAAAAAATTTAAAGTTGACTTTTTCGCCCAATATTTAAAAAAATACCCTGCCAACTAGCTGGTACTAAGGTTCCTCAAACAATGAGCTTAATACTTCAATATGCCACAGGTATCACCGATTACAAACATGCAATCACACATACATTTCTATTAACTTTTAAAAGTTTTTTTTATTGATCGAAAATTTTGGAACAAATTTTCAAAAAATTAATCATCAGATTCAAGATATCGAGTAAAAACCATATTTTCAAATACAAGTACTTTCATGGAACTAAATGAAGCATTACACCAAAAAAAAAAATATTGCAGTTTTTTTAATTTTGAGAAAAAAATTTTGAAAAAATTCGGTATCAGATCCAAAAAATTACTAAAAACGAACTTTCTAAAACTATAGTACTCTCATAGAAATAAATTATAATTTACGATAAGTACTATAGGTACTACCTATAGGTACTACGTCCAAAGAGAAAAAAAATTTGGTGTTTTTTGTATTTTTTTGTGACGAAAATTTTGGGAAAAAAAAAAATTAATTATCAGATTCGAGATATCGAATAAAAATCGTACTTTCAAATATAAGTACTTTCATAGAAATAAATGAGGTATTACATCCAAATTAAAAAAAAAATAGTAATTTGAGATTTTTTGATGAAAAAATTTTTGAAAAAAAAATTAATTCCATAATGGTTGTGAAATTTCAACGGTTACATACACACAAACACACATACAAACTTTTTTTAAAAACCGGTTTTTTAGCTTCCTGAAGTCCCAAAACGTGCTTATATGCCAAAAAATCAAAAATCAAAATTTGACACATCACAATGGTTCCTCATTGAGGAACCAAAATGTATTTTAAAAGTTTTTGAAAAAATCACCTCTATTCACAAAATAAGCGTGGAGATCTTACCCTATAAGATATGTAGTCAAATTTGTCCATACAAAATATAAATCTTACATATGAAAATGATATTTTATGATCTTTTTATTTACATTTTTTAATATTAACAGTCTCTTATCCGTCGTTTTCTCAAAATCCTCGTTTTACCCCTTTTCAACCCTATTTTTCCGACATTTAGAAGGGTGCTAGGTCAAAACTAACGACAAATTGGAAAAAGCATGAAATTTTACCTAAAATAGAGGAACCATTAGTGATAGGTTAAATTTTATTTTTGATATTTTTTCATATAAGCATGTTTTGAGACCCTAGGAAGCTAAAAAACCAGTTTCTAAAAAAAATCTGCATGGGTGTGTATATGCACGTATACTGTAACCTGTGATATTTCCCAGTCATTATAAGAATTATTGATCTGAGTTGGAGCTTCATAAGACCTAATTTTTTTGTTTCAAAAATTTTTTTATCAAAAAATATCAAACTACTTTTTTTTAATTTAGATTTAATACCTCATTTTTTTCTCCGATAGTACGAATTTCCAGAAATATCGTTTTTACTCGATATCTCGGACATAATAATTCATTTTTTAGAAATTTTTGTTTCCAAGTTTTCGCCATTAAAAAATAAAAAAAACGCCAATTTTTTTTTTCTTTTTGGACGTAGAACTTAACTTCTTATTTTGAAGTACTAATTTTTTTTATAGAATATCTAATTGATATCTAGTTTTTTGACAATCTCCTAAAATCCTTATTATTCTATACCCTTTTATTGAAATTATCTAATTCCTAGAACCGAAATTATTTTTAGTCCCTAAACCCGAATTATTTTAAATCCCGAAATAAACAACTTATACCGGTTTATGTAAACACAACTAAAATGTATGGAACATTAATACTTATAGCTGAGGGCAACGATTTACAATTTGCTATTTTTAAATTCTAAACCCAAACTATTCTGATTTCCTAAACGCTTATTATTCTTATAGGTCCCTAAATCGAAAATATTCTAAGTCCCTATACCAGCTTATTCCAAGTCCCTAATTCTAAATCCCAAAATTGAAATTATTCTAAGTACCATTTGATCCCTCCCCCTTAAATCTTTTTACCTCCTTCCCTTAATTCGAATACATTTAAATTCCCCTTTGATTTTCAGATTTCCAGGGTACCCCTCCCTATAAAAATGTGCCATGTTAAAATTATTCAAAGTTCCTAAACTCATATTTTTCTAAGTCCCTAAATCGAAATTATTCTAAGTCCGTTTGACCCCCCTCCTTCCCAAATATGGCAAATTTGCCCCCCCCCCAATGACATGCTTAAAATACCTCCCCTATAATAATATAAACATGTTCCATGTTAATATAAAAAAAAATAGCTATAGTCTATAAAAAATTGACAAAAAATGAAAGTGGTGTAAAAAATCATAAACTGGACCGGTAATAAGCTAAAAAATTTGAAATAGTCTTATTTTTATTTGTAAATTTGGGAAATATACAATGAACCGATTTAAAAACATGAAAGTGATTTTAAAAAATCCTTATAATAGAAAAAAAATTTAGTAAGATTACATAAATTTTTTTTTTTTTTTTAATTGCCAAAAACAAAATTTTTAATTTTTATCACAGACTCAATTAAGATGATTGAAATTCTTATCTAAATGATTATATTATAAAATAATAAACCTGTAAGGAAAGAATATTTTTTTTTTTACTATAATATTTAATGTCCTCATAGAAAGAAAAAAAAGAAAGTTATATAAACTTTCTAATTTTTTAAAATTTGTCTATTTTATTATTAAAACTTTATTATGGTAAATGATGATTTAAAATTTTTTTTTATCATTTTTTCTAAATTGTTTTATTCAAATAGCGAATTATAATTTATACCAAATAATAATAAATTAATGTAATAAAATAATGGAATAAATTACATTTTAAGTTTAAAAAAAATTTCAAATAAGCTATAAAGTTTATTGAAATTTGTTTTATTTTACGAGGAATTGTGTTTATTTTACAATTAATTATATTAAATTTTAATAAATTAAATTTTCTTTTCTTTGAAAAATTATAATTTTATTTTCTATATATTAAAAAATTTTGTTGCTGTTTAAGTATTTTGGAATATTTGAAATTTTTACTTGAAGAGTTTAGCACCAACTAGACTTCAGGATCAGCTGACATACCTTTCCCACACAGCACAAAACGTTTTCAAAACGTTTCTGAAAAGTTTGAAATGTCCGCTTGGGTTTTTGGCCAATTGCTAGCAAACTAAGAGAGCTATGATACCCTGCCTTTTGATAAAATCTACAAAAAAAATATGCATTTTCGTTCAAAATTCGATTACACGAAAACTTGGATAAGCTAAGTGCTCTAACCAAGTTGTACACCTTCCTTAAAGATTGAGCTACATTTTATCAAAAGGCAGGGTATCATAGCTCTCTTAGTTTGCTAGCAATTGGCCAAAAACCCAAGCGGACATTTCAAACGTTTCAGAAACGTTTTGAAAACGTTTTGTGCTGTGTGGGTTCTTACTTTATTAAAATTGACTATTTGACTGATTGATTTTAATTATTCACATTTTTGTTTCCCTTTCATTGACATAATTATAATAAATTACTTTTTTATTTACCTATATCTTAATAGTTTTTTTACTAAATTGAATTATTTCGTAGTTGTTGCTAATTATAAACAAATTATATTTTTTAATTCCTACACCCCAAATTGTGCAGCTGGATTTTCCTTCTAATTATGACCTATATCTTTTTTTTTAATTTTATGATCTGTTTAAATTTTCACTCAAAAAATTTTGCTTGTAATTCATCTGAAGCTTCTTATCAAACATCCCGATTTTAAAAATTCAGCTTTATAATAATTTTTAAATTCCTACTGATAATAAGTCACACGACCAAATATAAATTTGCAACTTCAAATATGGACTCCTTGGAGGTAATTTAACATAATTTGAAGTCGATAACCGACGAAATTCCAATTGCATTGACAATTGTAATGCCAAAATAGATTCTAGGAGAAACCTCCCTCCACCTTTTCAAGATTTAGCTTCTTTATCTTCAAAACCCCACAAATGGGGTGCATTACTTCGAGCTTTCATTGTTTAGCTTACATCAAGCTTTTGCAAATAATACAATTTTACATTAGCTCCTTAACATATTCGCTGTTGTGAGTTTCACAATCCCGTTTAAAATAAATGTACTCCAGTCAAAATACGCATTAGATTTTTTGGGTCGTTGAACATGAAAATCGGGATCATTTCGTAAAGAAATGGGAGCTTCACCCTTAAATTTGCAAAAACTACCCCCAAACAGGGTTTTTTTTTCATATTCGTACTTTAAGCACTGAGATTTGCACCATACGGGTTTTTTGGATCACTGATCAAGAATTTCGACTTATTTTTCATAAATAATTAAAATTTTACCCCTAAATTAGCTAAACCTACCCCCGAAAAGGGGATGGTTTGATATTTTCGTACTTTGAGCTTTCAGGATATGCCCATATAGGTTTTTTGGGTCGCTAATCAAGAATTTCGACTTCTTTTTCATAAACAATCAATATTTTACCACAAAAAAGTAGTCCTAATTCTTGAATAATGACCAAAAAAACCTATATGAGCATATTTAGGTCGCTTAAAGTGCGAAAATAGATAAAACACCTCCTTTTCTGGGGTAGTTTTAGCTATTTCAAGGGTGAAATATTGATTATTCATGAAAAAGAAGTCGAAATTTTTCGAAGTCGAAAACGAAGAAGTCGAAACGACCCAAAAAACCAATAGTAGAGCAAATCTCGTGTTCGCCAGTGAAAATACAATCCCCCCCCCCCCCCCGTATTTTGACTGGAGTAATGGGGCCGTGGGCGTATTCCGCTTATACCGCAACGAGACTGTTATAATTAATAATTTCTTACACATTTATCTTGACTAATTACTTATTTACAAACTTTTTCAAAGAATCCAAATCTTCGTTTAACCCATTAAGTCCGAAGGCCTTTTTTACGTGTCGATTTGTAAACCGCTTCAAAAAATATATTATATACTAGAAATTATAAATAAAATGATGGTCCCTTAAGTAAAAAGAGTTGCTTTTTAAGAATCTGAGGTCAGATTTTCAATTTAAACTTCTGGAAAGTCAGTACATCGGGTCAAAGTTGGCCAAAATTATAAAAAAAACATTACGTAAAAGCCTTAATTATTATGTTACAAAACGCTGTAATTTTACTAAAAACCGCTACATTTTTATTTATTTAATGTTTAGAACTTATATTTTCAACGCGAGAAAAAATTTCCAAAATGGTGAACGGAAAATTTTGAGGAAAATTTGTTGGAAAAAGATAATGTTAACATTAAAGATAATATACGAGTAAGTATAAGATAACTTTTATATGGACTCTGGATGCGAATGAAAAATTATATTTTCACTTTCCAAAATTAAATTTTTTTCTTGTGGTGAAAATATAAGTTCTAAATATTAAATAAATGGAAATGTACCGGTTTTTAGTAAAATTACAGCGTTTTGTAACATAGTAATCAGGTCTTTTATGTAACGTTTTTTTTATAATTTTGGCCAACTTTGACCCGCTGTACTGACTTTCCAGAAGTCTAAATCGAAAATCTGACCTCAGATTCTTAAAAAGCAACTCTTTTTACTTAAGGGACCATCATTTTATTTATAATTTCTAGTATATAATATATTTTTTGAAGCGGTTTACAAATCGACACGTAAAAAAGGCCTTCGGACTTAATGGGTTAATACAAATTGATCGTAATTTTGCATATGTAAAACTTAATTTATAAAACACCATTATTTTTTGATCTAGTGCCTATCAGTCTAAAAAAATATTTTGATTTATTTGGAAAATATGTAAGACATCTGCTGCTAAAATATTACTACTTGAAAAACATTATTTTTCTTACCGTACGTTGTCATTTCTCGCCTATGTCTAAAAATAAAATAGAATGCCCTGAATCGCAGTGTACCACCGGCTTCATCGGGGATTGTAATTTACCTGTAATTTGGGCCATTCTTTATTTTTCTGATAAAGTACTATTTTTTATTCTTACATTCGTCAAAAAATATTTTGATCCTGATTTGAAGAATTGACTAAACAACTCATATATAATTCATAAATATTTACCCGCAATTATATTATCTTAAAATGTGTTTAAAATTTTGTCAACCGAAATCTTATGGCCTTCCCTTGTCAACTAAAACTGTATAACCTTGTTTAAATATAATATTTTCAACAAAATAAATTTTTTTAACCTTGTTATATAAATTACACGCATATGATTATAAGTATATTAAACTAATAAGCATTTTAAAAATATTTATGATTAAAAAAAATATGGTCATTGATCTTGCTTGTTTGTTTTTATTTTTCAGCAGTTTTATTAAAAAACATTTTTTTATTATGATGTAATATTTAATTATAATAAATTTTATATAACATATATTGATTTTAAGCAATTATATTCATACGCACTTCAGCTTGTTATGCTTAAATTTTTGAGTAAATCAAGGATATATAAAATTGAGAAAATGTAGATGATCAAAAGAACAAAAATGTGATACTTTTTATTTAGCTGACTAGAATCGAATGAAAATTTTACGAAAGACCATCACGAAAAGTTTTAAGGTATATTTAGAAAAAATTTAATTTAAAAAAATTGCCAAAAAGATTGCTCATAAAATTTGCAGATTGCAAGACAATGCAATTTAGTTTGCTTCTTGTATCCAGATAGCACATTTTAATTACAATTGCAATTTTCAAAAACTAATTTGAAATTTGTTTTTCTTTGTTTAACGAAAAGGATTTTTTTGTAAAAAATTTTATATTTTTTAAATTCATATTGATACCTAATTTTAACTATTTATTTAACAAAATTAAAAATGTATAACTCGCAATTCACAATCTTATTTATTCAAAAGTAGTATTTATATAAACAAGCTCAAAGTTTGGTTTCCTTTAAATTGCAAAATCTTAAAATCCACATGATTTACCAATGTTCACCACACACAGTATCGTATTATTTCTATTTATAAATAAAAAATAAAATTATAGAAATACTCATGGTAAAAATTTTAAAAATGAATCTTCAAAATGGCCTTTAAAAGGTCACGCATTTTTCTTCAAACAAGAGCGCTTAGGGTATAATTTATTATTTTACATTATTAAAAAATTACATTCTTTATTATAATCTAATTCAAAAATTATTTTTTCCTAAGGTTAACATAATGATACTTTAAGACAAAGGATACATTCTTATAGTAAATTAAACCTTGAACTACATTGTACTAGGAAAAAGGAATATAAAATTTTTAAACTTGACCCAATACTACTTCAATAGAACAAAATAATATTTTTAAAAAATTATTATTATTAATATTAATATTGTTATTATTTCTTTTATTTTTTTAATCGTTAATTAGAGCATAAATGGAATTATTAACACGCGTTATTGTTATAATATATAGATATTACTCGAATTAAATCATGATTTTGCAGAGTTTTTTGGCAACCAAGATGAGAAATGGTCAATAAGGGTTTATTGAGTCACTGAGTCTGAAAGCGAGGTTTCCCTCATTCGAAACTTGTCCAACATTTTTTTATTACCAAAAGGCACCCCTTTTCAGGGTTTTTGCAATATTCACAAGCCATAACGATATTTAGACTATTACATAGGTTTTTAGAGCTGCTGAAAAAACCTCTTTTAGCAATAATTTTTCAATATTTGCAAACTTTGAGATCTTTTTACTTGCCCCGAGATTTGAGATTATGGATATACCTAAAAAACGACTAAATTTTGTTTAATTTACGAATATAGAAAAAATCACTTTTAGAAAGAAGTATTTTTTCCTAATTTAAAGTTGTTTGACCCATTTTCTAAGTACTATAATTTCAAATTCGTAATTAGTATCTCTAAAAACTTATATGTAATGAACTTCCGTAGTAGCAATACTTTCCGTTACAATTTGTGAATATTGCAAATACCCTTTAAAAGGACTGTTATTACCAATTTAAGAGTGTTAGACAAATTTTGTACGAATGCACTTGAGACCTTGATTTTCAGTTCAGTGACCCCAAAAATTCTAAAAAGACCTTTTAAATAAATTTCTTGAAGGAACAAGGTTTTTTCGGATTTTTGTGACCATCTAATAGGATAAGTATAAAGTTTGGTATTCAAAAATGCAAAAATTTCTAAGCTTGATTTATTAGTATTTGAATATTGAATGACATAGCTATTGCCTACACTAAAAAAAATCCAGTAAACGAAATTATATAATCCTTAAAAAAAATTTGCTCCTTTTTTTAACACTGTGCGCATTATCTAAATGAGCAAAAAAAATTTTTTTTATTTTTTTTTGTTTCAAGTAATTTGCAAGTTTTTGGGCAACACAGAAATTCAAGCAAAGGGAATTTTTTTTTTCAGTCTGAGTATTTAAGATCTCTCCGCCATTGGGTGTGTGTTTCCGCGCAGCACAATTCGAAATTGAGATTTTCAAACCACGTATTTATTTATAATAATGTTTAATTATTTTTTGTTAATCCTTTTCAATAATGAGTTACAGCTAATTGTTTAAAAAATACCCTGCCAACTAGCTGGAACTAAGGTTCCTCAAACAATGAGCTAAATACTTCAATATGCCACAGATATCACCGATTACAACCATGCAATCATACATTCATTTCTGTTAACTTTTAAAAGTTAAAAGAAAATTTATGTATTGAATTTAACTAAATCTATTTTTTTCAAATAAAATCTAACTTAATTCATTGGATAATAATTATTCAAGATAGTACTAACTTTCATGGAATTAAATGAAGTATTACACAAAAAAAAAAAAAAATATTGCAGTTTAAAAAAACTTTTTTAATTTTGAGAAATAAATTTTGGAAAAATTCGGTATCAGATCCAAAAATTACTATAGTCAAAATATCTAAAACTAGTACTCTTATAGAAATAAATTAGGCACTACGTCCAAAAAGAAAAAAAAATTTGGTTTTTAGAATTTTTTTGTGGTGAAAATTTTGGGAAAAAAATTTTCAAAAAATTAATTATCAGATTCTAGATATCGAGTAAAAATCATACTTTCAAATATAAGTACTTTCATGGAAATAAATGAGGTATTAGATCCAAATTAAAAAAAAAAAAAGTACCTCGAGCTTTTTTGGTGAAAAAATTTTTGAAAAAAAAATTAGGTCTTAATTTCATAACGTATGTGAAACATCGCCGGTTGCAATATTTTTAGATATTAGTACTTTAATGGAATTAAATGAGGTATTACACCCCAAAAAAAAAAAATATTGCAGGTTTTTTTTAATTTTTTTGTTTTTTTAATTTTGAGAAAAAAAATTTGAAAAAATTCGGTATCAGAACCAAAAAATGACTATAAACAAACTTTCTAAAACTAGTACTTTCATATAGAAATAAATTACGTACTACGTCCAAAAAGAAAAAAAAAATTGGTTTCTTTTGTATTTTTTCGTGAAAAAAATTTTGGGAATAAAATTTTCAAAAAATTAAGTATCAGATTCGAGATATCGAGTAAAAATCATACTTTCAAATATAAGTACTTTCGTGGAAATAAATGAGGTATTACATCCAAATTAAAAAAAAAAAATGTACCTCGAGCATTTTTGAAAAAAAAATTAGGTCTTAACTAATTTCATAATGTTTGTGAAATATCACCAATTACATACATAAACACACACACACACACACACACACATACATTTTTTAAAAACCGGTTTTTTAGCTTCCTGGGGTCTCAAAACGTGCTTATATGCCAAAAAATCAAAAATCGAAATTTGACCTATCACAATGGTTCCTCTTTGAGGAACCAAAAAGTTAAAATGCTAAAATTTATAAATAAATAGCTATAACTCGTGATACAAAAAGATTAGCGAAAAATTTCCCACGAGACCTCGCCCAAGAATTGAATGATTTTCAATATGAGCCAATAAGCAGCATTTTGATCCAAGTTGCTTATAGCTGGAAACTCGGGCTTTTATGACTCAAGAATTTAAAAAATTTAACATGTCGTATTATTTGCTTAAACAAATAAACATTATCATTTTCTTTTTTGCACCAAACACTGAAAAGCCTTGACTTTTTCATTAAAAAATTATTATTAATAAATATATGGTTCAAATATTTCAGTAAAAAATATGCTGTGCAAAAAACACCTAGTGGCGATTAGATTGTCCTTATTAGACCTTCATTTCTTAATTATTCAAAGTATTTTTCTTTTAAAAGTAAAATTAAAAAAAATAAGACACTAAAATTAAAAATTTTCCAAAAGTATTCGGAGAACACTTCATTTTTTAATAAAAAAGCAAATTTTTTTTCGCGTGCCAAAAGCTTATTTTCGGAAAATCAATTTTTTCTTTTATATGAGGCTCTTTCTCTCTATAGAAATTTCTGCCTCCTCTATATTTAGTTTAAAATCATTTTCTTAAAAATAATTTTTTTAAATTTAATTTTATTATCACATTTTTTTAGCAAATTTTGGATTATTTTAATTTCAGAGCGTAAGTTCGAAGAATTTAGGTAGCTATAGAAAGTCTTTTATAAATCTTAAATTTTTAACAAAATTTCTTGATTGAATGCAATTTTGCTGTAAATTCTGGTTCTCCAGAAAATCTTATACAATATACTATGAAATTTTTCGTGTATAGATATCAGGTTTTAATTGAATAAAGGTAGGATGGAAATTTTCAACAAAAACTGAAAAATGTACATTTGAATAAATAAGGTAGTACTATATGGTAGTACTATACTAGTGACATATAAAAAATTACTTTGTTTTAGTTAGTAAAAATTTTAAAATTTATTCATGTTTTGATAAAATTTGTTATTTTTTTACAGTAAGAAAAATATTTTTAAACAAATCAAAAGGATTTTCAATACAGCAAAAAAATTTAAGGAAATCAAGAGGAATGCCAATTTTACAAAATAATTATATCTTATAATTTGATGAAGTATTTTTTTAATAGCTCTTTAAACCGATAGAATATAAGCATTTGCGAGAGAAAATAAGAAAAATTAGCTACAATTTCAGAGCAGAAAAATCATGAATAAAACTTGGAAAGCAAAAAATTTTAGTAACTGATTGCATTCAGTAGCACATTTAGGTAAAAATATTAAGGCTGATGGTATAAATACCTGACCATCAGCTATACTCATATCCCCTATAAAAAATAAGATATTTATAATAAAAAATAAAAAAGACTTACAGATAGTTTTTAAAAAATATTATTTATTTTTAAATAACATGAAATAGTCTTTATTATATATAGTTATATTATATATATTTATGAAAGTAACTATAATATATTTACATAGTACATTAAAATTATAGATTATATTCTAATATATATATTTATAAAATTACATTATAATTTTATTATTATACAATTTAATAAGCAATTATTATTATTATTATTTTATAAAAAAAACACATACAATTTTAATAAATTAAATAAAATTTCTTTATACATAATTATATACTATAGAAATTGAAATCAAAGCTTACGTAGGTATAAGTTTAAAAAAATTAGAAAAAAAAAACAATTTCATAAATAATTCTTTATCAATTTCTTAAATATTAAATTTGATAGATGGATAATAAAAATTAAAATTTCTTTATGTATATTGTATTATTATATACAAAATAATAACATTTGAAATATTAATAATTTATTTCTTATTGCTAAAGATATATTTTTTATCAGTTTTTAAAATACCATTAGCTAAAATATGTATCAGCCTGGCAGCTATTTTTAATAAGTTGCTAGAATTTTTGATTACTGAGTAAAATTAGATGCCATTTATCAAAACAAATAAATATCCCAAAATGATAGCTTGTTCAATTCACTCCTAAGTATGATCAGTGAGTACATGAAAATAATATTGTATTTTATTTAATCAAAATTTGTTCCATAAGAGCCCATGTACTTGTTGGCAATACTTATAGGAGTAATTAAATTTTGGGAATGTTATTTGTTTTGTAAATGTCATCTAATTTCACCCTGTAATAAAAAATCAGCAACTTTTTAAAATAACTGCCAGGCATTTTATTATAATGTTCATGTTTCATCGATATTATAATTATATTATTATAAATATTACTGAATTTTTTTTATAATGTAGAAAAGTCAATTTAAAAAAAAAAATAATAAAATAAATAAAGTTTAAAAAATTATACATTGCACTAAATATTTCTTTTATTTTTTTTTTTTAATTGAATTTTAATCTCAAAAAACAAATATAAAATATATAATAGTTAAATGAAAATATCTATCTTAATTGATAGGTATAGAACATTCTTGTATAATATAATAAGCATTAATTTTAATTATTTTTTATTATTTACAATGGTCTCAGACCAGGCCTTATAAAATTTTCTATATTTGAGGCATATATGTGTGAACATAATACAGACAATAAACCTGACTATTATAGGGTGTTTCTCATTTTCTAAACTGACTCCAGAGAAATACCGTCACAAATATGATACTTCAGGTTATAAAACTATTATCTATAAAAAAAGTTTTTAATTGTGGCTTAATGTAGTGTGCCGATTTGCAAATGAAAATCGGTAAAAATCAGGAAAAATGTTTTAAAAACGCTTTAGAAAGCTTTTAGAAATCTTTCCAAAAGCTTTATATTTCTAAAATGTTCTAAAAGCTTGCTGGTAATTAAATATATAAAGAAAACTGTAAATTGTAATATAAGTGGTTATTTTAAGGTATTTTGATCATTTTCTGAAACTAATCTTTGATTGCTTCGTCATTAAAATAAGAAATATGCATTTTTACAAATAATCAGTGAATATAACAATCAAATTGCGTTTGGCATGGATGATTCCTTTTTAAACGTCCATACATTATACATTATGTTCAAATATCATATTTTATGTTATAATTAGCATGCTGTTATAATTTACAGTTTTGTTTGAATATTTCATTAAGAACAAGATTTTAGAAAATTTTAGTAGTAAGTAGTTTTTGTGAAGGTTTTTAAAAGCTTTATAAAGCTTTGTTAAAACTTTTATCCTGATTTTTAGCGATTTTTGTTTGAAAATCGACACTCTACATTAAGCCTCATGTATAATTTTTTTTTTAGATAAGTTTTATGACCTGAAGTATCATATTTGAGCCAGTATTTTTCTCTACGGTCAATTTGGGAAATAATAAACACCCTACTGACTATTTACCCAAAGAATTTTTCATGAATACAAACTCTTTACCGACTAGTTACAAAAAATAGCTACTAAAACGCAGATGCAAAAAATGTATAACCAAAAATTTGGAATAAAAAATAAAATTAATATTTTTTTTAGATGAGGATATTTCTGTATCTTAAACAAATATGGTTTTCAAAACTTTGATTTCAAGACATAAGACCCTTTAAATTACAAAAAAAAAGTTTGATGAAATTTTGCACTTTCTGTTAAAACATTTAAAAATTATATTTCCATACGTCATTTTCAATTTTTTTTATCTAACATAAGTAACTAAACATAGGGAACTGACTTTATCGAACAAAACATAAAAAAATCCTTTGGGAGAGAGTAGTCCTGTTTTTTGCACCCAACTTTTATTTTTTTCCTGACAATAAATCAAAATATTCTAGTATTATTTTTATCTCAAAATTCTATTTCCAGAATTTGATATATAAAAAACAAAATTAACAACAATAAATTGTCTTTTATTTTGATTTTTAAATATTTTAAAATTGTATATAAAATGCACATCATTTATTCAATTAATATTAAATTAATTAAAATTATACCATGACTATATATATTTTTTTAATAATTAAAAAGTCTTTTTTATTTTTTCATCGGGAAAAAATTTTTTTTTATATTTATTTTGTAAAATTTTGTATATAATATAAACTTAATTTTATACTTTCATCTAAAGCTATTTTTTAATTAAAAAAATTTATTTATCAAAAATTTATATAGTCTTTTTTTAATTTGAATTAAATAATTTGTGTCTACAAAGTAACACTGAAAAGATTATATTATGTAAAATATGGGAATGCTGCATATTTTGCGTAGCACTTTATGTTTAAAAAAAATTAAAGCATGAGTTATCACTTACTATCGATCAAATGCTCCATAATATAATAATCATACGAAAGTCTATATGTTATTTTTAAATTTTTAGATATTATTTTGCCAAAAAAAACTTCTTTAGAGATACTTCTATAGAGATACCATCTCAATATATTCAGAAGAGAAAATATTATTTAAAACATTTATAATTTTTTGCTATTAATTTTTATGTAGTTTTTCTGGATTTAATATTCAACCTAAATAACACAAATTAGCTTTACATCAAACGTTGTCCATTTGTAGGAGTATATTGCGCTTGTTGTGTAACTTGAGGTCCAGGTGATCCTGACAAAATGTACTGTGCTGTTCCTGTACTAGGTTGCACTGGGTACCTGTTTTATTACATATGAAAAAATACAAGTTTTTCTAAAAGTGGATTTGAATTAACATTAAAAAAAAAAAGGAAATTATTTCCATGCATTTAATGCTTAAATATCTTGTAATATTTCACACTACGACAAATATTACAAGTTATTTAAGCATTAAATACATGTTTTATTTATAGCCCTATTGATCAATAATTTTAATAATTCCAATAATAATTTTCTTAAATTATGGGCGATCAAGTCAAGAAAACTAATATTTCCATGCAAAATATATATTATTAATTACAATTTTTCTTTTTCAACATGCAAAAAGGTACAAAAATAATTTATTAACTGGAAATTTAACAATACTTGTCACACTACTATGTATTTTATTTACCCTGGCGAAGAAAATGGAATGTTATTTTGATTGGACTGGTGAATTTCTTGATTCAAATCTGGTGGCTGTTGCCTTGTAGTTGGGGGCATATGATAATGTTGAGGTAATGACATAGATGTGGGTCCCATATATTCGCTGTTTGTTACATTAGGAGCATAACGAGATGATGGTACGCATCCAGCATTATAAGCTGCATGATTCCCGGAAGGTATTCCATTATACAGTTGCTGCAAAATTAATTTATTTTTCTTATTTAATAATTCTCTGCAATTTACCCTGTGTTTATTAATTTATCCTACTTTTATTATGTTTGTTACTATTTTTTTTTTTTTTTTTTTTTTTTTTTTTTTTTTTTTTTTTTTTTTTTTTTTTGATAAAAATTGTATTAGAGAAGTTAGTGTTAGAAGTTAGAGTCTCAATGATACTTTTGATTTATGTTGTAAATTAAAAAAAAAAAATGTTTTCAAGGTTTTCAACTATTTTTTGTTTGTAAAATTTTTCTGAAATTCACAAACAGTCGCAAATTTTATTTTATTTAATCTGTATTTAAAACTACCTATACGAATACATCAAATATTATAAATTTGTTATAGTTGATACTCGAGTATAAAAATAAAATAAAAAAAATTTTTTTGATCTTTTATCAATTACAAAATCGTTTTATTATTATTGACGTATTATTCATGTATATTCAAATTTTTAATAATTTTTATAGATTTTGATAAGGGTCTCAATTACAAACCGAAACGTCAATAATTATAAAACCATTTTTTACTCGATAAAAGGTCAAAAAAAATTTTTTTATTTTATCAATTATTATATTTTTTGGATTTCTTAAACTAAATTTAATGCTTAAAATTTTTAATGATAAAAAAAGAATATTAGTTTCAATGATTTTGAAATTCTTATACTTTTTCTTATATTTAAATTTAAAAAAATTTTTTTTTAAAACTTTTTTATTAAACATTTGCAACAAACAAATTTATCAATTTATCAATTTATCAATTACAAAAATTATGCGTTATATTTTTCAAAATAAATATTAAAATATTTTATTTATATACTCACATAAATATTTGAATTTTGAGTAGTTGTTTGATTAGAACCTTGATTTGGCGCTTGTGATAAGTTTGGGGTTAACCCTTGAGGTGGTAGTTGTTGTGGTACTGATGCATAAGGATAAGCTACTTGTTGAGATGAAATTTGTTGAGATGGCAATTTAGGCATTGTATTATAATTAGATACGCTAGACTGTCTCATTAACATATGATACAAATTTAATGCATCAACTGCATCAGAACTTAATTGAGTTAATTGGGCATGTTGTTTATCTACTTTTTCTAAAGCCGAATCTATTAATGGATTCATTGCCGAAACTTGTTCTATTTATGATAAAAAGAAAAAAAATAAATATAAATAAAAATTAATTTTGTTTTAAATTATTCTTTGTTTCCTTTGCATACCTTCAAGTTCTAACATTTCTGGTGGATCAGCTTTCTCAGACTCTGGGTCTGCTTCATGCAATAGTTGCAACAATCTATCCATTTTTTGTTCATCAATGACGGGATCTTTTTTAACTGGTTTAACCTCTTCTTCTGTGTACTGAATAACTTTTTTTGTATTTTCTAATTCTGTAAAATTTATATCAGGTATAATTTTATATTTTAAATTCAATAAATTAAATTTATTTTATTTTTAAGAATTTATCTTTACTTGTATATTGTTCAGGTTCAACAGATAAATCTGCTGTAACAAAATTTGAAGGAAATAATCCTTCACCTTTACTAGTGCTTCCCTTCCACCAATTTGGATCTGAATCATCTAATATATTTACTGAAATCATATTAATTTATTTAATACTTTTTCTTTAAAAAAAAAAATTTAATGGATGACTAAGAATAAATTAAGAATAAATGATAAAAGCTTTTTGTGTTAAAAAATGCACACAGTACCATATAATACAGTAATCAACGGATATAAAGAACTCGCAGTGAGTATAAATTTTTCAATTTATAGAGAAGATTGTTATTCAGTTCAAATAAAAACATTAACTATAATGGCTTTGGCACTAGCCAGAAATGAAAAGATTTTTGTTATTTAGAAAAATTTTTTATACATTTGTTTGTTATATTGGAAGTTTAAAAAAAATTCGAATTACTTAATTCTCCAGCAGAAAATGTAAGCTCATTGTCTTCAACAGCTTCAAAGTCATATAATGCAAGGACTTCCCGTTTATCACTTTTTCCAGGACTCATTGTTGAATTTACAGCTGGATATAGACTGGTTGGTTTTTTTGAAGTATAAACTGAATTTGATGATACTGTTTTATTTTCTTTTAATGATAATTCAATTGCTGTAATTTATATTAAAAACAAGTTATAAAAAAATAATTTAGATACTAAGTGTTTTTATCAAAAGAAATTATTTTAAATTTAATTTAACCTTTTGCTATTTCTTCTTCTTCTTTAGCACTAGTCACAACTAAAGGATCTGTAACAACTGGATGAGACTGCTTTGGCTGAAATATATTTTAGTTTAAATGATAAATAAATTTTATATTGTGAAATGATTCAAATTTGTTAAATAACTTACCGTATCAGCTAAACAAGTAAAATCGTGTCCTTCACTCCTTAATGTTGCATATAAACTTGGTATCAAATTTAATTGAGGATCTGTTTTATAATCTCCTTCTGCCCACTTTTTCAAAAGAGCTTTTAATTTTTCGTATATTTTGTGATTAGGGCGATTGGTAATTATAAGTTTCTTCAATATTTGTTCAAAAGTACGAGATGCAACTTCTAGATGAAAAACTCTGCCACAATTACTGGAACATGCATCCAGCAACTAGAAATAATTTTAAATATTAGTAAAATATGACGTTTCTAATATATTAAAATTAACACTTACTGTAATAGCATGTACAACAATATGTGGATCTGAAGCAGTTAATTTTTTGGTGATTGATCGAAGACAGTCTTTAGCTTTTGATGGATCATCACCTACTTTATCACAAATTTCTAAAATTAATTGCCAATCTTCGCTAGTCTTCTTAGGGCTGGTTGCTTTATCTATGAAAAATAATAAAAATTTGTTATGAGTCATAAGACTAACCTATTTTACATTACACAAATAAAAGCAAGAAAGAAAATATTTGTTTTTTATAAGTATTAAATCGAAATTTCATCATCAGAATAAATTTTATAGTAAGAATATTAATATTGAAGATAAATTAGTATTTTTGATATACTTAAAAGTGTATTGCTCTTTGTAAAAATACGCAGTTTAAAAATTACTTTGTTAAAAAAGTAATTAAATGCAAGAGCTTTCTAAAACACGCAAAAAATTGTTGAACTTGTATTTATTAATAATGGGTAACATTTTTAAAATAAAAATAAATTATTTTCTTACCAACATCAATATCGAACAGGGAAGTTGCCCAAAAGGTCATTTTCACAAAACTTTCTTGATATACATGAATAACTTACACACTGAGAAATTTTTTTAACTCCTCTATAGCGCAATAACAGCATATACACACAAAGGGAAGGGGATATTGTATACTATTAATCACTATTATTATTATTATTAATGGTTAGGTTGGGTGTCATAAAATTATTTAAATTTAATTTTTATATTAATCAAAAATATAATGTGTAAAATATGATGATACTAATTTATAGTGTACTATTAATATATTGAATACATGCATAATAACGTGTTTAAATAATTTTAAATTATATCTAAACTGAATACCGCATAATTTATATAGACAAAAAGAGCTAATAATGAAAAAACAAAGATATAATAATTTTTCGATAATTTTTTCAATGAATATCTAAAATTGACTTATGTTTTAAACGTAAATTTTCTTGAAATCTTGAAATAAAAAAGCAAAAATTTGTTTTAAAAATATTTTATTAAAATCACATAATGAAAACTTTTGGCAATTTTTTTAATTTAAGAATTTTGTTTTCAATCATTAGCGATAGTTACTTCAACTTCTACTCCTGGTTCAATGTTGATGCTTGTGATTTTTTTGACAATTTCAGAAGGAGAAAATAAATCAAGAACTCTTTTATGAATCCTCATTTGAAATCGATCCCAAGTTTTAGATCCTTCTCCACAAGGTGTTTTACGAGTTGTAATTCTTAAAGTTTTTGTTGGTATGCGAACAGGACCTTTAACTTTTAGCTTTTGTTTCTTAGCACTGTTTACTAATTCAGCGCATACTGAAAATTATAATAAAATTTAAAAATTTAAATTAAACTATAAGTTTTTAAAACTTATTAAGAGCATACCTTTTTCTAGAGAACGTACATTTCTTGATGTAAGGGTAATCCTAATACGATGTATGGGTGCTGCTTCCTGACCAGGTTTTTCCAGGTTATCGGCTTTTACAGAAGGTTCCTACAAACATAAATTAAAATTATTTATTTAAAGTATGACAGTATATTGTAAAGTATTGTTTATAAAACACAGCTCAAACACGTGAAATAGCTTCAATAAACATAACCTAAGATCCTAATATATGCTACAAAATTTATTTAACAAATAACTTTCATAGCAAATAAATAAAAGTCTTATTTATTACTAAAATTTAAATTATTTTGAATTTAAATTACCATTTTAAATTAAATTTTCCTGGTCGAGATAATCAATTAAATTGAAAAATTGATCAGCGCTGAACCAGTTACCAGACTGATGTGTTTACAACATATGCTTGGCCACGTGCAGGGGATTGGGATATACATATACGATGTGTTTCAGATCAACAAGATTCTGTATAACCAATCATTTTTATAACTAGATAATCTGTCTCTCTATTACTCGTTATTTTACTAGCTTATGATTGGCTTTCCAAAAAGGATATCTTGTTGATCTAAAACAGACTGTATATATATGGCTACGTGTGTGCGTGCGCGTGTGTGAAACAAAACCGACTAGAAACGGAAACTTTAAACTATCAGCTTCAAACTTAAACTTATTGAAATTGGAGAATTAATTTTTAATCATATCAGATAAAAAATATTATGTACAGTTTAAATACTAGGTCAAAAAAGCTATCTTTATTTGTATATAATATAAACAAAAATTGTAAAAAGTGAAGTTGACTTAATGATAGCAGCATAACCAATTACAAATTAGTTAATAACAAATTTTAATAATACATCATCAGAGTTTCTTCTGTAATAGTAATATTTTATTTAAATTAGCTCTAGGTATATTAAATTAATATATATTTTTTTTATTTCTATAACTTTTAATATTAATATAATTACTTATACTAGATAATTTTGGTTAATAAATTTATTATTTATAAAGCACTCATAATAAATATGGATAAATCTCAAAAATTAAAACTCATAAAAGACTCAATTGGAACGTATTCAAATTTCCCAAAAGAAGGAATAACTTTTCGGTAAAAAATAATAAATATTTTATGAATATGCTTATAATACAATTGATATAATTTTGTTTAGTGATGTTTTTGGTATCTTTAAATGTCCTTTGGCTTTAAAGGCCTTAAAAGACCTTTTATTGGAACAAGTTGCATTTTTAGAATTTGATATTGTCGTTGGCTTAGATTCTAGAGGATTCTTGTTAGGACCATTAATAAGCTTAGAATTAAGTAAACCATTTATACCAATAAGAAAAAAAGGGAAGCTTCCTGGAAAAGTATTACAGCAAAGTTATTCTCTAGAATATGGGGAGGTAAGATTTTATATAAAGTCAATAATTTTCAAAGTCTTATACATATTATTTTTTTATAGGATGTTATTGAAATTCAAGCAGATTGCCTTCAAGGAAAAACTAGAGCTTTGATTGTAGATGATTTAATAGCTACTGGAGGTAAATAAAAATTTATTATAATTTTTCATATTACTTAATTAAATATTTCATTATATTTATAGGTACTATGGTAGCTGCTGTAAAATTATTAAAATCTGCAGGTATTAAAGCAGTCGAATGTTTAACAGTTATAGAAATAACTTCGTTAAAAGGTAGTTCATTTATTGATTCTCCTGTCCATTCTTTAATAAAATATCCATAAAAAGAAATCAATCAAAAATATAAAAAATTTATTTTTATACACAATTTTATAAATTTTTATAAAATATTTTATATACTCTTTAAGTTTTTATATGATATATTATAAAATTATAAATTTTTTGAAAAAATATATATATAATTATTTTAAAATATATTTTTACTTAATTTGACTAGAGTAACATAGTTAAAATAAAATAAATTTTTAAATAAAATAAAACTAATATCTGCACCTAGATTTTGATCTTCTTGGACCGTTTTCTAATGTTCTAAGTAAGTTATGAACTTCATATTCTAATCTTTCAATTTGCTCTTGTAATTGTTGCCATTGCTTATGACGACTTCTTTTTTTCTTTTTTTCTAATTCAAGTTTATGAATGGAATTTCTACTATGACAGGTTGGTCTACTCCAATTTTTATTTTTGTTTGTTAAATAAAATTTATTCAAATCTTTTTCCAAATCTGCATTTTCTAATTTTAATATTTTTTCTTCGTTGTTTAATTGCTCTAAATATGACTTTTGTACTTCTAAATATTCAAAATTAAAATTTTTTTGGTTAAAGATTTAATGAATTTAAATATTTTTTAATATTATTTATTTATAATACCTTCTAATCTCATATCATGAATACTTTTAATAAATTTTTCACTTTCGGATCGTACTCTTTTTTCTTCGCTTAAACCTAATTTACTTAAGCGATATTCACGTAGAAGACGTTGCTTTTCTTTTAATTTATTTAAATATGATATACGTATTTCATCTAACACATATTTTGGAAATTCATTTTGCAGGAACGGTGGGTAAGGTCCTTTTCTTGGCAGCAAATTTATACTATTCCTAAAAATAAAAAGAAGGGATTGCAAAATTATAAAATTGTTAATGATTAATTATATGCTTTAAACTTACTGAAAGAAACGCCGAGGATGAATCCTGTATGGTATATCGGTATCAAGTTGTTGTGCAATTCTTAGAATTTCTTTGCATGAAATATGACCTTGAGTTTTATAAAATTTTTGAAAATCATCAGCGGTACGTAATTTTGCTATAATTGTTTCTCGATAAGCTATATTGTAAGCAGCAGTACACATTAATAATAGCCAAGGCTTGCGATATGAAAATAAATGATCCCACATAATAAGCCAATCACTTGATGATAAAACTTCATTCATTGTAGTTTTTAATATTGGCCATGCATAATCAGTGGATGTTATACCTCTTTGACAAAAAATATTAAATAATGTTGGATCTGCTTCTGAAATTATATTTTCAACCATACCTAATACATTTAGTGGAGGTAATGGGTGGTATTCAAACCAATTTTGGCAGTAATTTAATAAAACAAACAATGATATTTCAAATCCAAGAACTGCATTTTTCTGTCAAAAATTTTTTAAAAATAAAATCATATTTTTTAATAATATTTTATGTTAATTTTTTGTTTACCTGAAATACCGAAGCAAATGGTATTATCAATTTATGCACATATAAACATTCTTCAGCAGCTGGACACCAATGAATTAAACAATTTATTGTAGATGTTAATATAGAGCTCCGATATTTTTCAGAAAAAGTATAGTCTTTAAAAACATCTGAGGTTTTAATAGGAACTTTATTAGATAATGCATTGAAGGCTTTTCTATTATTTGGCAAATCATTAATTGTTGCCCATATTAGAGCTCTATATTTTTCAGGGTACTCTCCAAATTCTTTTAAAATAGGTAATAATCTTTGTAATTTTAACTCTTCTCTTAAAGCTTCTCTAACACATCTTAAATGATCTTCAGTCTTTTGCAAATGTAATTTTTTTGTTTCTGTCATTTTTTGCGCACATGATTCTGTTCTTGTTTGAAATATTTTATCCAGTAAAGTTATTATTAACGTTCCATGTTTACCAATGCATGTTAAATAGTGGCCTTTATTTGAAGTAAAAATTCTTTTAATAGGAATCGAAGATTCACAACAAGTTTCCATAAAAGTAGATTCAACAATATTTATAAACTTTACTGAACAATCAGATGTTAAAATAGCTACTAAATTATTGGCACCACCATCAAGAGGTGTAGGTATTACACTTAATTGTTTTCCACCAGAAAAATTTTCATTTATTTCTATTATTTTTATGACATCCCATGTTATGGTATTAAAAACTAAAACTTTACTTTGCAAACCACAAACAAGCATAGCTCTTCCGTCAACAGTAAATACAAAATCTTTAACATTTTTCAAACCATGCTTGCACAAGTCAAATTTATAATCTTTGTTAAATTGATCAAACATCCAAGATTGTATAACATCATTTTCATATAATACTGTGATAAGACCAGCGCTTGAAAATGCAGCTTTTTTGATAATAATATCTTTTACGTTTAATTTTAATTGATGAACTTTAAAATATGATTTTAATTGCCAAACAATAACTTCTTTACAAGATGATGTTAGACAATATTCTTTGAAAAAAGAAATATGAGTTGCTGGAGCAGAATGACCAGTTAATAAACAATAATCATTGACACCATTAATTTTAAATACTTTAATATCCGTTGAATGTAAGCCTAATATTAATTCATTTCTATCTTTAGGATTAAAAGCTATGAATGTGCAGGCACCTACTGATCCAATTTTTTGATAACTTGGATTATGTGTTAAATTTATAAAATAAACATCACCATTTGTATCAGCTACAACTAACGCTTCATCTTTATCATCAAAGGCACAGAAAGTAAAATTAGTTGATTTATTGGAACATATTACACCAGTATTAGTTATTGTCATTAGTTTAAAATTATAATGATTCTCACAAGTACATTTTTCTAAATCTGTCCATTTTTCTTTGTGTATTTTAAAATTAAAACAACATCTTGGCTTTTGATGTGATGGCATTTTTTTTGAGGAACTTTATGTTTAAATTTTCATTTAAAAGGCAATCCAATTTTTGAAAATAATACTAATAAAAACCAATCGTATAACCTTTATAAAGTAAAATTAAAAATCGTTATATTAGATACATTTATATATTATATACAATAACAAATTAAAATTATTTTAGTATAAATATTTTTGTTTTTAAATGAGAGAGTAGAGACGCTTTTTCTTTTTTTACAATATTGCCATTTTCATTTAACATATAAAAAAAAAGAGTAAAAACTTGATTAATAGATTCAAATCAAAGGAAATCTGGCAATGTCGCATTCTTACAGCGCATTACCAACGTTTTAATTAAACTCTATATACACTCTACAGTCTGTTTTTTGGAATTATACTATTGTTCAGTAGTTACTCAAATTCAGTGGATAGTGTTATACAAGTGCAATGTTGTTTAATTAAATAATTATTAATAATCGATTACCCACCTATTGGGTTGCAAATTATTCCATGTAGTTTGAATAATAAATAAAACGTTTTTTCTTTGTTTGGAAGAATATATTATTTCCACAAAATATTCATAAAATTACTAAATTACTTTTATTACACTTTTTTAAGTTAAAATACATTTGAATTTTATTTTATAAAAATGGTAATTTATTTATTTTGATTATTTGTAAATTTATTTAAAACATAGGTTATAACTTATTAATAATTGGTTAAATACAAAATTTGTAAAAATTAAATTGCACAAGAATATTTATTCTTGTACCAAAAAAATGTTTTAAGCATAACCTACAAATATAACTTATGTTAGATTTTTAATATATTTCTGAGTTTCTGACATTCATTTTTATTGATAATAATACAAATGCATATTATTATTAATAATACAAATGCATATTATAAGTTTACATTTTTTTTTTTTTAGTCAGTAGCAGAGTTTTTAAAGGGTTTACCATCTCACAATGAAAATAATTTTGCTAATTTTCACACTGATAATGGAAATAGAACGTGCGTTAAAAGACCATCAGTTTATCTGCCAACTAAAGATTATCCTTCAGAGCAAGGTAATTGTTGTTAAATTGCATTTTAATTATGACTAGTCTTTAATTATTTGAAAAAAATGTAAAAAATATTTTCATTATTTTCAGTTATTGTCACAGAAAAAACAACTATTGTTTTACGATATTTGCATCAAAGATGGGGCAAAAAGGTAATTATATGTTTATTCTTAATAATATAAATATTATTTTTATTTGCCAGAGTTAATATTTAAGGAAATTTCATTCAAAGAGCCTATGACAAACAAAAGTTAAAATAAAAGAAAAATTATTAAATTTATAAAAGTTAATTTGTATTAATTAAAATTTGTATCATTAAAACTTGTAACCATAGATTTTTTTTTAAATGTTAACCAATTTTTACTTATGAATAATTAATAAGGTTAAATTTTTTTGGAAATTATAACTTGCAACATTCCCATTTTTGTTTAAGCATGAGTTAAAGGTAGCCTCATCCCTTTTATTTCATGTAAAAATAAATTAAGAAATATTTTGTACTTTCAGAATACAGAAAGAAAACGTGATCTATTATTGGCCAATGGAGATTCACCAGAAGACGTTCATAATAAAAGACCTAGACTCGATTTAAACAACTCGATCTAAATTTTTGCACATTGTCGATATTATACTTTCTATTTGTTTCACCCTGTTAATACTGAATAATAAGACGATTATAAGGAAAAAGAACGATAAAAAAAAAAAGAAGATGATATCAAGAGAAAAAAATAATCTTTATTTGAAGTATTTAAATCTTTTTTGTACATTTAAACGTTTTTTTTTTATTTTTTAAGATTAACAATAATTTTAATGACAATGCAAACTTTATAAATACATTTATAAAGTATTTTCTTAATTTTGTACAATAGCTTGGAATATATTAACATACATATATATTTCAATATTTTAGTTATTAAGTCAAATTAAATTTTTTATTAACTTAAAAAAAGTCAAATATTTAAATTAAGTTAATAATTAACTTAAAAAATTCTTTCTATTTAATTATAATGTTTACAATTAATATGAATTTAATTTATAATAAAAAATGTAAGCTTTAAAATAATTTTTTTTCTATTTTGTATTTATATATTTTTTTAATATAAAAATAAAACAAAAGTTTTTTTATTGCTTATTATTATAGAAAATAAGTCTGTTTTATTTCAGTCGAAATAAAAAAATAAAGCAGTCACTTAAAATAGTTTAAAACAAAAATTGTAAAAAGCGAGAGAGGAACTTAAATATTCCACTTATATATTGTAAAAAAAAAATAGTCACTTATAGAAATTAATTCAAAATTATTTTTGAAGCCATAAATGATGTGTAAAAAAGTATATTCTTTTTTCAGTTTAATTCACTGTATTAATTATAAAATAATGAAGCCGTTACCTGAAAAACTTAAATGTAATTAAGAATCAATAATTATTTCTTAATATTTTTTTTTGTTTAAATCAAAGTACACACCTATTTGTTGCAGTAGCTTTCTTTATCGGCTTAACAGGTTTTGTATTTTTTTGTAATAGTGCTGCTGCAAAAAATTTAATATTTATATTTGCATGTTTAAAAAAATAAATGTACATAATAATAATAAAATAGAATATTTCTTTACTTTTTACAGTTTTTTTATTATCAGATGATGGTTTTTTTGTTTTACTGCCAAAAATGAGATCATTAATTAAGCGTGGACCTTTAGCTGGCTCCTTTTCTTTGCTGGGATTAGCAAGCTTTTCATTTTTCATGTTGTAAACTGCTGTTTTATATACAACTTCAACAGGTTTTTTAGTTCTAAAATATTTTAATTAAAATGAAAATTACCTTTTGGTAAGCATGTCAAAATTTGTTTTTACCTTACTGAGTTATTTTGTTTTTCAGGAGTACTTTCCTTTTTAATTCCAATAATTTTATTATTAACAACTTTTGATTTAAGCGGAGTGGTTTTTTTTAATGTACTTTCTTTAACCAAATCTTTATTATTTTTACTTGAATTTAATAAATTATTACGAGTATCGGTTAGACGCTTTGGAATACTACTTTTAACATTTTTATCACTTTTTGAACTGGATAACGTTGAATTTGGTGTAATCGATCTTGTAATCCTTACTTTACTAGTCTTATTATTTTTATCATCGGATGCAACTTCTATTGGTTTCTTTTTTTTTAATATTTCTTTTTTTTCGTTTGGTTTAGTAAGTTGTTTTACTTTTTTATCATCGTTATTTGAAAGAGTTTTATTTTTATCATTTCCAAATAAGTCAGTTTTCATTATTTTTAAATTTTCATACGTAGGTGTATCTTTAGTAACAGCATCGAATATATTTTCATAAAGAGGTGTATCTAAGGATTTAACATCAGATTCATACTTTTTATTGATATTGTCATCATATCGATCTTTGGTCATTTCATCATTTAAACGTAATTTCCATGCACTTGGATGAATATTTTCAATCTTGGAAGTTATCGGTTTATATGTAGGTACAGTTGCATTGAAAATACCTTCATTTTTATTAATATTATTTGACAAATTTTCATCTTTATTTCTGCTAAACCAATCTTCGTTATGTAAGTTAAATCTATCACGATGATTATAAAAAAATCTATTGTGAAGATTATCTAAAAAGAAAAGAATTTTTCAATAAATAAAAATATAAATTTTAAAATGCTAGAAAAAATTAATATATCTATATATAAAAAAAAAAAAAATAAAATAATTTTGTGATTGATTTTGAATTTAAAAATAAGAATATATGTAATGAAATATGTCGTGCATGATATTTTTAATAAAATATGACCTAAATAATGATGATGATTATCCTTAAAAATGTCTGAAGAATTCATTTGAAGCGAGGAGGATGATTCAGAATTATTATTATTCTTTATTCTTTTATGAATAATTTTTTTTTCATCGAACGTTAATAACTCATTTCCAGGTATATATAAAATTGATGAAAATAATTTTTTCAATTTCATCGTATTATTCTTTGGTGATAATTCCTTATTATTATCATCTTGTCCATCGAGTCTCATTAATAATTTAACAGTTTTTAAATTTTTAAAATTATTATTATGAATTACTAAAGGATTTGTAATATTAGATAAAACAGGAGGTAAATGAACAGTTATTTTTGTTGTATGGCTTACAGTACTATTATCGTCATCATTTATTGGTGTTAAACATCTATTATTGTTATCTCTTGCAAATTGAAGATGTATCCTTTGATGATTGTTTCCTAGAAGTATTCTTGAAGATCATATAAGTACTTATTCTGGATCTCTTCAAAAGCATAATTATAAATACCCATGCATATGTAGTTAGTAGAAATGCATTTTAATTTTAATTTTTTAAATCAATTATTTATTATTAATTTCCTTCATTTATTAAATATTCCAAATTCTTTAGCAATGGATAGTGGTGTAATATTTTAGATACGTGTGATGATATTGTGCTAGAAAGTGTGTGTCTTAACTTTTAGAAAAAAAATTTTTAATCATTCAAATTCTTTTTTAATAAGAATATTTTTTTTTAGAGGGTAGAGATAATTAAAAATTAAAATAAAGTCTATGAATCTGTTCCAAATTCAAAAATAAAATTGAAAAAATAATTTTGCTATAATTTTTTCTTTACTGAAATTGATTATCCTGATTCTATAGTTTCAAATATGGCTAATTTGATAAATGACGTAGAGGATACAAAATTTTGACCATAAACACGAGAAAAAATATGAAATTTTCTTTGAAATTAAAAAAAATTAAAATTTTGGCTTAAAAATAGAAAAGATGTATAAATTTGGGATTCAAAAAAATTTGAAATTAAAAAAATTTTTTACAACCATTCAACTGCATCAATAATATAGTGAAGGTAAAAACAATAAAACTAAATTTTATAAAATACTTCATGCATTTAAAAAAATAAAGAAATTTACCTGTATCAAAATTTTGATCATTATCTTCATTAAGAATATTAATTTTTGTAGTATGACCTTTATACTGTTGACTATTATCATTTTTAACACCACTTGATAATCCATCATTTAAATATCTGTTATGAAATATCGAATTTTCATTAACTGGCAAATCATTTAAACTTACTAATCTTCTAGTAATTTTATTATTTGTAATATCACTGTCAATCTTATCATTACTATCATTATTACTTAATAATTTTTTTTCATCTTTTGGTTCTTTACCACCACCAAATATATATTTTTCATACGACGTATCACCAAAATGTACTAACGGTTTATTATTATTATTATTACTATTACTGTTTTTTGTATTATTATTTACATTATTATTACTATTATTATTTTGACTAATACGTTTGCGTCGACGAAATTTATTTGTTGGTGGTGGTTTGCCATCGGTTTCAATAATGTTAACTTTGCCGGAATCTGGAGCAAAGTGTATTTCAGTTTTACTAAATTCAACTCTTTTTTGTGGTTTTGATGTTTCCTTTGGAATTCCATTCATTGATGATCTTATGACATTACATCGATTTGAATCATTTTCGTCCTTTAAATTAAAAAAAAAGTTATCAATATTTTAATTATTGAAAAATGCGTGATAAGTTTAAAATAATAAATGGTAATATTGTCTAATTTTGCATGTCTGACTAAACTTTCTGTATCTACTTAAAATTAAGTAGTAACAGAAGAAGAAAGTTTCTGTAACTACTTAAATATAAGTGAGTAGTAACAGACAAGTTTTTATAAAATTATGTAAGCCGTCCATAAATAGTGCTTCACGCGAGACCGAGATTTTTTTGGTCTCGTCTCGGTCTCGTCTCGAAAAGCGAGACGAGATCGAGACGAGATCTGCCAATAAAAATTACGAGACGGGACCGAGACTTAAAAAAGTCTCGACGAGAAATCTCGAAGTCTCGAAAATTTCTCATAGAATAAATAATTTAAATAAAAACTTTTTTTAACTTTCTTTTCTTTTAATAATTTTAAATTAAATTTATAGGTATATAGCTTCATAAAATTAAATGAAAACCATGAATTCGTAAAATAAAATTTAAATTAATATTATTATTATAATCATCATATTTTTACAACCCTGCAGCTTCCTACACTGAAAAAAAAATCCGCTTGCGGCTAGCGGAATTCCGCTTGTGGCCAGCGGAATTTTTTTTTCATTGCAAATAATTGCAAATGACTTGAAACGTAAAGAAAATTAAAAAAAAACATTTTTTCTTTTCTTTTTCCAAAATTTTCTCAAATCTCGTCATACCGAAATACGCATATCCCAAGTAAGCGGGAAAAAATTTTTTTTTTAATTTTCTTTACGTTTCAAGTCATTTGCAATCGTTTGACGAGAAAAAAAATTCCGCTTGCTACAAGCGGAATTCCGCTTGCGGTAAGCGGAAATCCGCTTGCGGCAAGCGGAATTCCGCTTGCCGCAAGCGGATTTTTTTTTCAGTATATTGGGCAAACAGGAATATAAAAAAATTTAAATAAAGGTATCCAATATTTTTTTCAATTGAATCCTTAAAATCTTGTTTTTTTGAGATTGATTTTATTTTTAATTTACAAGAAATAATAATAAAAGTTTTGTGAATTATGTAACATAATAAATAACTATACACAAATACATATATATTTTGAATATTAAATAATGGTGTTTTATAAAGGTATTTATGATACCATATTCTTTAATAACTGAAAAAATACCCTGCCAACTAGCTGGCACTAAGGTTCCTCAAACAATGAGTTTAATACTTTAATATGCCACAGGTATCACCGATTACAAGCATGCAATCACACATACATTTCTATTAACTTTTAAAAGTTTTTTTTATTGATTAAAAATTTTGGAACAAATTTTCAAAAAATTAATTATCAGATTCGATATATCGAGTAAAAACCATATTTTCAAATATAAGTACTTTCATGGAACTGAATGAAGTATTACATCCAGAAACAAACAAAAATATTGCAGTTTTTTAAATTTTTTGTTTTTTTAATTTTGAGAAAAAATTTTTGAAAAAATTCGGTATCAGATCCAAAAAATGACTATAAACAAACTTTCTAAAACTAGTACTTTCATAGAAATAAATTAGGTATTACGTCCAAAAAGAAAAAAAAAATTGGTGTTTTTTGTATTTTTTCGTGAAAAAAATTTTGGAAAAAAAATTTTCAAAAAATTAAGTATCAGATTCGAAATATAGAGTAAAAACCATACTTTCAAATATAAGTACTTTCGTGGAAATAAATGAGGTATTACATCCAAATTAAAAAAAAAAAAAAGTACCTAGAGGTTTTTTGGTGAAAAAATTTTTGAAAAAAAAATTAGGTCTTAATTTCGTAACGGTTGTGAAACATCATCGGTTGCAATATTTTCAGATATTAGTACTTTCATGGAATTAAATGAGGTATAACACCCAAAAAAAAAAAAAATATTGCAGGTTTTTAAAATTTTTTGTCTTTTTAATTTTGAGAAAAAATTTTTGAAAAAATTCGGTATTAGATCCAAAAAATGACTATAAACAAACTTTCTAAAACTAGTACTTTCATAGAAATAAATTAGGTATTACGTCCAAAAAGAAAAAAAAAATTGGTGTTTTTTGTATTTTTTCGTGAAAAAAATTTTGGAAAAAAAATTTTCAAAAAATTAAGTATCAGATCCGAAATATAGAGTAAAAACCATACTTTCAAATATAAGTACTTTCATGGAAATAAATGAGGTATTACATCCAAATTAAAAAAAAAAAAAAGTACCTCGAGCTTTTTTGGTGAAAAAATTTTTGAAAAAAAAATTAGGTCTTAATTTCATAATGTTTGTGAAATATCACCGATTACATACATACGTACACACACACACACACACACACACACACACACACACACACACACACACATACAGACTTTTTTTAAAAACCGGTTTTTTAGCTTCCTGGGGTCCCAAAACGTGCTTATATGCCAAAAAATAGAAAATCAAATTTTGACCTAACACAATGGTTCCTCTTTGAGGAACCAAAAAATCTTGTTTTATTACCGGTAGTATAAAATTCAAATCAATTGGTATACAAAAATTATACATCAAAAATGAATACCGAGAGCACTATTAAATCCATTTAAATTTTTGTTATTTTTTATCAATAAGTAAATTATCGATATTAAAGTATATTTATATGGATTTCATTCACTTATAAGTGATTATAAGATTGTAATTTCGATTACAGTCAAAATTTTAACAAAAAATAAAAAAATTGTAAATGGCTGCTATTATTGGCATATTTTTATTAAATTAATTCTAAAATTAAGAAAACTATGAAAAGTTTAAGAACTATAAAAAGTTAAAAAAAAAAGTTATTTATTTTTTCAGTGCGTTTTTATATTTGAAAAATAAGATTTGACTGCAAATGCAATTGTATAGGCGGTCAAATTTCTATATATTTTTTCCGTTAATTAACTCATAGTTTTTCATTATAAGCAATAATCACCTGAAGATAGAAAATAGATCAGTATAACCAAGTATAAGGCAAAAAAAATTTTTTATTTTTGTGAGGCGAGATTTCGAGACTTTCGAGACTTTTTCGAGACGAGACGAGACGAGACCGAGATCGAGACGAGACGAGACGAGACGAGACTTACGAAAAATGAGATTTTTCGAGACCGAGACGAGATCGGGGCAAATCTCGTCTCTCTCGTCTCGCGTGAAGCACTATCCATAAATATTAATGAATTTTAAAATTATACAGAATAAAGATTTCAGCGTTGGCCAAATGAGACGTATCTACGACTTTAATATAAATGAATTCCAGAATTGAGAAAAATTGAAAATATTTCAAAAGTTTCCGAAACAAAAAAAAAAATTCATCGAGAATAAAGTTAATAGAATTATTTTGAATCTTTCAATTTTATGAAATTCTTTTAAATTTGAAATTTATCTGTTTTGAAAATATTTTTTATCATCCAAAATTTTTAAAAATACATTGAGAAAATTGCGATTGCAATTCAATTGGCTTCAAGGATAAAATATTATTTAAAAAAAAAATTAATACTCATTTAAAATTCGAACATCGCGGCATGATAGAATTTAGGGGTTTGCGGTTACCCGAAATTTCGGGTAGTTTTCTTCGATTTGGGTCTAAAATGAGATATCCAAGGAAGCTTTCAATTCAAAACTGCAGCCGCAGACCCTATTTTTTGGAAGTTTCAGGCTTTACACGAAATCTGACCTGTAAAAATACCGAAATTTCGGGCACACCCCTAATTGAACTTAAAAATAGTATATTTACGGCTCGCGTCCAGAAAAGTAAAGAATGGCCCAAATCGCACGTAAACTGCGGTTTGGGGGGATTCTTTATTTATAGAAAAGGGCCGTATAAAATGTTTCTGCATCTGCGTGGCGACAAAAGACGTTTTTTCCGGACGCGCGGCGTCCGGGAAATACGTGTTATCGGGTCGTAGACTAGAACAAATTTTTTTTTCAACTTTTGCAATCTTTTAAAAGAAAAAAAATATGCTGGCAGCCACAACCAGAAATCCGGTAGCGGTAACCGGATCTTTTTTTTAAGTGTGCTATATCTATTAAAGTAAAGAATATTCTAAATCTCTAGTAAATTACCATCTGGGGTGAAGCCGATTCGGCTATTAATTTTTTATGAACAAGGGTTGATTAAGAGTTTCCTTTGCCGATGACGAGTAAACAATGGCCTCTGATAAGAAAAGGTTTCGAATAAAAGTTAAGAATCCTCTAAACTAAAAATTTTGTAAGCGTCACATAAAAGATTAAAAATCTACAGATTTTATTACGAAACATTTGACATATGTATAGGTATTTTTATATAAAGAGAAAGAATAAAATTTTGTTGAAATTTTGACGTATACAAGAATTTTTAAAATTTAGAAATTCAAAAATATTTTAGACGGTAATTTATCAACTAATAAAATTTATTGGGGTAAGAAATTTGCTGTTTCTTTGGAAAAATGTAAAACAATTAAGTCAAAAATGATATTTAGATTTTAATTATATAATTTATTTATCACACTATTTCAAAAGTTTTTAAAACAGAAAATTTTAAAGAAAACTATGCCTGCATAGGTATTTCCTCTAATAAAGTCAAACAAATAAAATTTTGCGATTAATAGAAAGTAATGAAATAAGTATGAGAAAAGCAGCTTAAAATTTATGTTATTTTCATTTATACTTAAAAAAAAATTATCTTTACCGTATTTGTAGGTGACGCAGCATTTTTCAAATGTACAACAGTGTTATTATTTTTCTTCTTGAAGTAATCTGACCAATCTTCCCGTAATTTTTGTTCACGTTCATCTTGATCATCGGAAGACGAATTGACACTATGAGAAACGTTACTAGTATTATTTCTTATTTCATTTCTTAATGGCGATAATTGATCATCTTGTTCGTTGCTACTACTTGAATCAGAAAAATTTCTTTCATCCAATTCATGATTATATTGTTGTGGTTTTGAAATATTATTTTTGAATCTATTTGAATCTTCAATAAATCTTGGGGAAAATTCATGACTTATTGGTATCCTACGTTCAAATGATTTTGGTATTTGTAACGAACGTCGAATTCTGGAATCGCGTGTAAAACTGGATGGTGGGTTACTACTCGAGTGCACAAGACTTGGTAAATCTTCACTCGAATTACTTCTTTTATCTGTTATTGATAATTTTTCATCATCTGAAAAAGTTAATTGAAAATTATTAATTTTTTAAAATCTGACTATAAAATTAATTAGAAAATTTTTTGATTTACCAAATAATCCAAATTTTTCGAATTTCGGCAGCATTAAAGTCGAAGAATTTCTGTTTCTTAATGTCCATATGTTATTCATAGCTTCATCGTGTAACTTTTTACAAATATTTGATAATCGTTCGAGTTCCGAATGTCCTCTAAAATTAAATAAATCCATTTTGTTTCTAAAATCGTCGTTGACGTTAACTATTTCGTTGTTGGTTATACCATTTGTAAATTCGTCAGTAATTATTTGGTTATTTAATTCATTTGATATTCCATTTGTTACAGCATTATTTATTCCATTGTTAAATGGTATGAACTAAAAATTGAACATGTAATCAATTATTAAATAATAATTTTTTTTTTTTTGATTTTGGAACAATTTTAATTATAAGGGATTAAATTCTAAGTGTAAAACTTGACCTTTAGAAGGAAGATCTAAAGATAAGATAAAATGAATTCGTGAAGGGCGCTATTTTTTTTCTAAAATTAAAATGGTCTGAGGTGAAATATATATTTTATTAGGGTAAAATGATTTCAAATTAAGCCCCTGAAAATTTAAATTGACTATTTTTGAACTTCAAGAATTCTTTTTTTCACTCAGAAATCTAATTGAGGCTTTTATTTTGAACTTTAAAATATTATTTTTACTTCAATTTTTTCCTTTGAATATATGTTTTACCCGAAAAAACCATTTTTCTTTTTGAAAAAATTAGCGAGAAAACAAGTTTATCCAAAAAACCATTGCATTCTAGGAAGCAAAACTTTCTGAGCTTCCTAGGCCTCATAAATATTTATTTCTTTATATGAAATAGGCGTTCCGAGAAGTAGGTAACAACCAACAATAAAGGAGTTATAAATAGAGTCCCTCAAGTTGAGAATATCATTGCGGATTTACTAGAATTTGTTGGTAGCTACCCACCCAATATTCATTTATTTTCAGAATAATGCGATTTCTTGTTTAAGCTGAGTTAAGCAAATAGTTTTCACAAGCGTTCGCATTAATCTGTTATCAAATAGGTGCGTTTTAAAAATACAAAGACATTGAACCCCTTGGAATTGAAAGAAAATTTTAAAATGAAAAAATTCAACACCAAAAAAATAATTTTTGAGATTAAATATTTCAAAAATATCACCTAAGTTTTATAAAAAAAAAACTAGATTTATCAATTATTAAAAAAATATTAACAAGTTTAAAATTTAGACTAAATAAACAAGTTAAGTAAAAAAATTGAAAAAGTTATAAGAAACTAACGTACAGAGATAAAAACATGTAAACAAAGACATAATCACGCATTTCTTATCTGTAAACTTACATTTTGCCTAAAATCTGGTACATCAATACCATTATCCTTAGACCTAGAAGACGCCCATTGTGAAGCTTTAATAACTTGAATAGATCTACCACCAGTACCTTGACTTTGGAATATTTCAACTTGACGACAACCTTTTTGTATTAAATTTCCATCTGCTGAATTACGTTCTCTTAAATCACTCATCTTTTATGCAAAAATAAATAAATAAATATGAAAAATTATTAATTTTAATTTGTTTCTTTTGAATATATATTAAATAAATAAACGTTCGTGACACACTTAAATATATAATTTTTTTTTGTGAATGAAATTTAAAAATAAAAAAACTGCATATATTATCATGCAAATTTTATTAATTATTATTTTTTATAATGAAAATTTAAGCACATATCACACGTCATATACTGCAGAATTTTTATATTACAAAAAACCATATAAAATAAATTCAATTTTGTGGTTTTTGCACAAATATACACTTTTTTTAATACATAAATTTTTAAAATTTTAACTAGTTTTTCTATCTCCCAAGTAGCATAAAATTCTATTTTATTCAAATATGGAAAAAACAACTTTTAAAAACACACTTATTTAAAAAAAAATTTTTTTTATCTAGATTAAATAAACTTTTTGCATTAAAATAATAATGATAATAATAACAGAAAAAATTGCACAATAATAATTTTCAAGTAGTCTATGATGTGTGTTCACCGGATAAGGAATCAACGATATTAATTTTGCAGAGGCGCGACTCTAAAACAAATGATGACTTTAAAAAATAGTAATAATATTATAAATGTTTAGGTATATTTGTGTTAGTTATATTTAGTTAAATAAAAAAAATATATCATGTTTTTTAATTGATTATTTATTTATAAGTCTATGTAATTATATTTACTGATGCTAGGTTATATAATTAGAAGATAAATCTTCATTTAAAATGCGCAAATTTATAAATAAGAAAAAAATCACGTGCTTTTTTTTTTATAATTGTTTTTATTTTATTATTATTTCTACTTAATTACGTTTAAAAAAATAAAAATCAGTAGCCATGGCCTGAATAATTTTTATTTTATTGTATTAATTAAGCAATTAATTAAAATTTAATCATTTTTTTTTAAAAAAGCTTTGACGACATTAAAATTATAAAATTGGTAAAAAAAAAAAAATTGAAAAAAAGCTTACTTTGCCATAAGAATGCTCAGCGTTTTTCGTGTTAGCTCTCCAACGTCCAGTTTCGACTCTGGCTCTTTCGATCATACCGGTGATGCGATCGACCCGCGACCACTCTTTTACCTCTTCATTACGAAACGGTCCCTCATTGTAACTATTACTACTACTACTACTGTAACTATTACTGTCTTCACCGATTCTACCAGTTGACATTACCAATTCCATTTTTGATTTTTATATTGATGAAGTTATTGAGATAATAAGTGGGTTGAACATTTATTATATTATTTATATTTCTTTTGTTATTTAGATGATGATGTTATTGAGCTTGAATTTTTAATTAGCCATTTAATATACCAATAAGTTCCCTGTGAAAATAAAAAAATATTTTTATTATTATTATATTGAATTTATGTATAAACTTTGTGTTTTATTTAATAATTTTAATTTTTTAAAAAAATATTTTTTTTATAAATTACATATATTTAAAAAAAAAACTGAATAACATTTTGTCAAAAATAAAAAAATATTAAAAAAAAAAAAAAAAATTTTGCGAGGTGTGGGGTTCGAACCCACGCTCCCAATCGGGAACCAGAGCTTAAATCTGGCGCCTTAGACCGCTCGGCCAACCTCGCTACTTGATATCGATTGGCTTAATACTCTTGTAGTTCTTATCGGCTCAACTAAAAAATAATATCAGTTGATTATTTTAATTTTATAAAATTAAAACACGATTTAATTAAAAAAATAAGAATTTGAACTTGATTATGTAGTTAACGCCCATTTTGTTTTTCTTAATTATTTTAAAGAAAAGAATTATATTAATAAACAAGTTATTTCGAATAGGAGTGTAAACAAATAAAAAGGTTTAAACTTTTCGTTTTAAATTACATACGCATGATAATTATGTAATAGAAGAAAGATTATTTCTGGATTATTTGTAAAATTCTAGCTAAAAAATGAAAAAGTCATAGAAGTAAATAATAATTAATTAAGAATTTACTTTTATGCTAAAAGTATTAAAAAATTGAAGCTCATTATTAGGAATAAATACAAATAAATTTTCTTCTAAAAAGAAAAGTTACCACAGTAGGTAACTGCAGTTTTTGTGCAGGAAAATTGTTTTTTAACTGTTTTTTTAGGTTATAACTTTTTCTTTGTTTACTGATTGTAAGCGTTTTTTATTATTATTATTTTTATTAATTAACATATATTAACTCAAAAATTATTTAGCAAAATAAAACTTTTTATGATGCTAATTTTTTTATCATATATAGGGGTTAAGGGGTTTATAGTATAACTAATGTTTGGGTTTGTCGAGTTTAATTAAGAAATTAAAAATCATGTTTTTTTTTATCTTTGAAAGGAAAACATTTTGAGACAAGAATTATCAATAATTCAGATATCAAATCCGAAATCGAGAAATAATTAATTTCCTAAAACTAGAACCACTGTAGACAAATATTAGGCATATGACATAGAAAAAATAAAATTGAATGGTGTTTTTTATATTTTTTTACACTAAATATTTTCAAAATTTGTAGGTGTCAGATTCAAGAAATTGGGTAACAACGAATTTCTGAAAAATAAAACTTCTACGGCAAAAATTAGGTTTTCTAGCACGTATTTCCCGGCCACGGCGTGATTTAAAAATACGTGTTTTTTTGTCACTGATGAAGAAATAGTATATATATATATTTACGGCTTGCTTCCAGAAAAGTAAAAAATGGGCCAAATCGGGTGTTAATTACCTTCCAAGGCGAAGCCAAGGATGGTAAACTGCAAATTGGGGCATTCCTTATTTATGGACAAGGGCTGTATAAAACTTTTCTGCGTCCGTAACGAGAAAACACGTCTTTGCCAGACGTGCTTTCGAGCCGCAGACCAGAAAAATTATGTTTTTCCATCCCCGTAAAAAAATAATGTCCCAGATCGCAAATTGCCATCCTCGGCTTCGCTTCGGATTACGGGCCATTCTTTATTTTTGTGGCCTAGAATTAAGACATAGTAGGGGGGTGTGTCAAATGAAACTTAGAATAATTTCAATTTAGGGTCTTTAAAAAATCTGGGCTTAGGGACTAGAATAATATCGATTCAGATATTATTCTAATAATTCAGATTTAGGGACTTGGAATGATTCGGGCTTAGGAAATCAAAATAGTTTTTCTGGTCAGTGGCCAGATCGTATACGACCCTTGGCCATAAAAAAAGAATGCCCCAAATCGCAGTTTACCATCCTCGGCTTCGCCTCGGAAGGTAATTTACATGCGATTTGGGCCATTCTTTAATTTTCTGTCCATGGGTCGTAATATACTATGGATTTAGAATCTTAACATCTAGTAACTTGATAATTGCAAATTATAAAATTATAAAATTGTACTGTGACGTTGCGTAACATTTGCATTATACCTAGCTCTCATCTGGAAGTAAACATATTCCATGCATTTAAGTTGTGTTTACACAAGCCGATTGTAAGTTTTTTTTTTTGTTTGTGACAAAAAAGCATGTGATTTCCGGTCTCTGCACGTCTGAAAATGGAGTATTTTCTCGCCATTGATTAAGGAAAATCATAAACAGCTCATGATTTATCCATAAATAAAGAATTACCCTAATACCAGTTAATTAAACTTAACTTCACCTACGATGGAAATTTACGTACAATGTAGGTCATTATTTTATTTTTTGTCACAAAATCATATATAATACTATACTTTTTATTCCTAAAAAAAAAAGAATGGTATATTTTTCTTTAAAATAGATTCTAATGCCGTATTGTGATAGGTGAAATTTTGATTTTCAAGTTTTTTGCATAAAAGCACGTATTGAGGTGAAGCCGAGGATGGCAAACTGTGATTCGGGTCATTCTTTATTTATAGACAAGGGCCGTATAAAATTTTTCTGCGTTAGTAGCGAGAAATTTCGAATTCCTTGGCCGCTCAGTGGTCAAAAAACCTTAAACTACTTTTTTTTTTTTAATTGGGATGTAATACCTAATTTTTTTCTATGAAAATACCAATATCTAGAAGTATCGTTTTTACTCGATATCTCGAATCAGATAATTAATTTTTTGAACATTTTTGTCCCAAAATTTTTGCCACTAAAAAATTAAAAAAACAAATTTTTGTTTTTCAGATGTAATTAATTTCATTTTTCGACTAAAGTATTAATTTTATAAACATTGCTTTTACTTAGCTTCTTGGATCTAATATACTTAAGTATTTTTTTCTCAAAATTTTTAGCATTAAAAATAAAAAAAAACAACAATATTTTTTTTTTTCTTGGACTTAATACCTCATTTTTTTCTGTTAAAGTGCTAACATTTAGAAATATTGTTTTTACTTGATATTTTGAATCAGATAATTAATTTTTTAAAAATTTTTACCACCAATAAATATACCAAATTTTTTTACTTTTTGGACCAAGTACCTCATTTTTTCTATGAAAGTATTTAATAATGGTTTTTACTCAATATCTCAAATCTGATAATTAATTTAAAAAAAATTTTTGTCTCCAAATTTTTTCTACCAAAAAATGCAAAAGATACCAAATTATTTTTTCTTTTTGGACGTATTACCTAATTTTTTTCTATCAAATTATTTAATTTATAAACATTGTTTTTACTTGATTTCTTGGATTTGGATCTGACATCTGATACTACAAAATTTTTGAAATTCAAAAAATAAAAAAAACAGCTTTTTTTTTTAGGACATAGTACCTCATTTTTTCCATAAAATTTCTAATATCTTGCAATATAGGTATTACTCAATTTTTTGGATCTGATATCTAGTTAAAAAAATTTTTTTTTAACTATAAAATAAACAAATCACCGAGCTTTTTTTTCTTTTTGAACGTAACACCTAATTTTCTTCCACGGGAGTCCTATAGTTTCAGGAAATTCGTTATTACTGGATTTTACGGATTTGATACCTAATTTTATGAAAATTTTTTTCCTTTTTTTTTTGTATAAAAATATAAAAAAACAAGATTATTTTTTTTCATTTTGGAAGTAGTAACTCATTTTTTCCTACGGGATTTCTATAGTTTTAAGAAATTCATTATTTCTCTCAATATCTCGTACTTTTTGCATTTAAATTTTTTCTGCCAAAAAATAAGAAAACTGTTCCATTCTTTTTTTTTTTTTGACGAATACGTTATGCCTAATATTCACATATTTTTCAGAATAAGTTTTAATTAAACAGACAAGCCGAAAAACGATTTTGGACACGATTTTAAAGTTTTAAATCTAAGAACCATGAAGAAAAACAATATTAAAATGCAAAATCGTATATTAATTTTGTAAAATTGATATATATTTAAATGCTAATTAAATTATTATTATTATTCTATTTTCAATGAAAACTTTTTAAGATCTATATTTTACCTAGAAATATTAATATAAGGTAAATAATTAATAATAATTAATTTTAAAAACTGCGCAGTTTTATTATTTTAAAGATTAAACGATTCTATAAATATTTTATTTACTCAGATATCAAACAAAATTTATATATTAAATTTACATTAAAATCTTTTTTATGTTATTAAACCTTTTATCATAACATCAATGTAAAAAAATAATAACGAATAGAGAGGTAATGAGAAAAATAATTAAGGTGGATTATATTTTGCGTGGGATGCGAGGACCAATGTTAAATTTTTTGATTGCTGATTACATCAGCATTATCATAATTATATTATGCATATTGAATTAATAAAATAAACAATAATAGTATTAAATAATATATAGATATGGATATATTGAAAAAAAATATTTAGCATACTTGTATAAAAGAAGTTTTTTAGGAAAAAAATTATGCTAATGAATTCTTCGATAAGGATTAATTCTTTAGAACAAGAAGTTTGTTCAGTTTTACTCCAGCCAAATCACAGGAGGTGATTGTATACTGGCTCTCGCTAGGTTTCGTTGAGTATAGGTTTTTGGGTTGCTGAGCCCGAATTTCGGGATCCTGACTACGAAAAATTGACGATTCACTCTTTAATTTGCAAAAACATAAAACTAATAAAAAATACTTCTTTTAATTGGTATTCTTTGCAAATTTAAGAGTAACACTTTAATTTTTCGTAAACAAGACCCCGAAGTTCGTGATCAGCGATCCAAAAAGGGCCAGTAATTATACAACCATAACCGAGATTTGATTGGAATAAATATAATTTTATTTGAAAATACCTTATTGTTAGTTTTAATCAACTTTTTATACTTTTGGGAACATAAGCTCTTTGTTATTTTAAGGAATTTATCGACCTTATTTTTTGTTAGATTGTTAGGCAATCGCTTCCCAGAGGGTGAATTTAGCATGTTTTTTAAAAATGTTTAGAGATTTTATAGCGCTTAAACCTATTTTTTGGAATTTTGCCCCCCCACAAAAAATAAAAGTGCCAAAAATTATTAATTTATACATTGCATTATCTTATAACGCTTCTAGTATAGTTTATATATGAAAAGGTTAATTTTTACAATATTTAAAAATAATAAGTATTTCAATAACGTTTATACTTTATAGTATCATCAATATATTTTTTTTTAATACCAAATATTTATAATACCAAATTTTTTTTGCATAAAAAGGGAGATTTATGCTCGGTAAAACCATTTTCAGTAAATTTATTTTATATATTTTAGAATTTTGTAATTTTATAGAAATCGAATGTAAAAAAATTGGTCTCATATTTAACGTGTAAAAAACCAAGTGCCCGATTGGGGAAGTAACTTTTGTATTACGCTTATTTCAATCGTGACTTCATTTTTGTCAATTTGCGTTAAATAATAATTTGTTTTTGTTTTTACTTTTTTTATAAACCTAAATTCAAAAAAATTTTTTAAATTAATATAAACGTAAACCTAATTTTACGCGGATTAAAGAATTCTCAAATTTGGAGCTATATATGCTCCGAAAAATAGTAGTGAAACAAGCGAAGGATTTTGAGCTTTGAGATACTATCCAATTGATCAGAAAACCAAAAAGATTTTCAGTGAAATATTGACTTGTTAATTCTATAGTTTAGAAGTAGATATACTTAGATTTCAGACAAGAAGTTATTAAGATTATTAGTCTAAAAATTATTTTTTAAATTTTAGGTATTATTTTTTTATTATTTAAGTTGGATAAAATTATAAGCCTTATTTTAATAAAGTAAATTGTAAAATTTGGAAATAAAAAGAAATATATTTTTGTTCTTTAAAGAGAAAAATCTTTATTATTGGTAATTATTTTTATCATTTTTTTTAATGTTAATATTTGTAAATGTTTATCCTGTTTTTTGAAAAATTTTCATTTGAAGTTTCTGTTAGTTTTTCTTTTAAAAAATTTTTGTTCAAAAAACCGCTTTTATTTCGATACCTTTAAATCAAGAACCCTCAATAATATCATATTTTTACATCAGGTAAAAGTGAATTGCGATATTTCCATTATTGAATAAGTAAAAACTAAAAACTAACTTTTTTTAATTTATCGAAAAATTTCTTGATAAAAGATAAGTAAATAACAATTTTTTATTGAAAAAGTTTCGACAAAATATAGATTATTTCGTTATCGAAAAATTCTCAATATAAGATAATTATTGTTTATCGTTTACATAGAATTATAGATGAATAATGAATATTGAAAAAAAACTAATAACTGGTTTTTATGCTAACACAACCAACAAGCTTGGGACCTGTTATCTTGTTACAGTTTTAACTTATTCTCCCTAATTATAAGTCCCTAAACCGAAATTTTTAACATGGAACATGTTTATAGGGAGGGGGTACTTCAGAACTTGAAAATTAAGGGGGGGGGTCAAATTTGTCCTATTTAAGGGGGGGGTCAAATAAGAATTAGAATAATTAGGTAAGTATATATAAATAAATAAAATACTTTTAAAAGACTTTGAAAAATCTGGGCTTAAAGACTTAGGATAATACAGGTTTATGGACTTAGAATAATATCGATTTAGGGACTTGGAATAATTAAGGTTCAGGGACTTATAATAATTCAGGTTTAGGGAATCAAAATAGTTCATGTTTAGAATCTTAACATCTAGTAAGGTGATAATTACAAATTACAACAATAGAAAATTGTATTGTAATGTTGAGTAACATTTGTATTATACCTAGTCGTCATCTGAAAGTAAACATCTTCCATGCATTTAGGTTGTGTTTACACAAACCGGTTATAAGTTTTTAAGTCCCTAAATCGAAAATATTTTTTGTCCATTTGATCCTCCTTCTCCCCATCCTTAAAACCATCAATTTTCGTCCTAGCTTTGAATTGTTCAAATACCCCTCTCTAAGAACATGTTCCATGTTTAATAAAAGGCTTATTCAATTGATGATCACAATTTTAATTATTAGTCAAAGAGTAAAGAGACATAAACTATTTTAGAGAATATTTTAAGAAAAATATATTTTTTGTAGAAAATTTAATCGATGAAAAAATTATATCACTGTAAAATAGCGATGGAAATTAAAAAATTTACCATTAGCTTTTATCGATATTTGCCAACTCTGTTTCTGTCATACTTGCTTTTATAATTCCGGACCTTTACCTTCTCTCTGTGCCTGCGTCCTAAGAACTACTCATAGAAAACATTTGTTTAAATATTTCTTTTTTGATTTAAATAACTCTAACGAAGTACGGAAAAAGAAAAAGAAAAACTCATTTTCTTCATATACACCCCATAATGAACAATATAACATATTGCATACGCATATTGAAAATAGTACCGTTTCTTGCAGTATAAATTTTCCCACATCATGTCATGATAATTCAATAAGCAGTTATAAATAAATTTACCCATATATTTTTTTATATATTTTTTTTCGTACAATACAATAATGAGTGTACTATATTTATTGATTTAACCGTTTTAATGTCAGGGTCATATTATTATTGTTCAGTAGAGCATTGACATTTTAAATTGTCATCATCATGGAGATGATTTTATAGGATTTAATTTTTTTTTTCTATATATTTTACCGTAAAACCGCACATTGTGTAAAAAGTAAGTATTAATAAATTTATATATATTTTTTTTTATTATAAAAAATGAAAATTTATTGTTTTTTAAATTAATATATCCGTTATGCGCAGCGAGTTATATATTTTTTTTTTATTATTTTTGATCATGTAAACTTGTTATTAAATTTTTTAACGATGTAAATTTTTAAATAAGATTGTAATATGGGAATTTTTGCAAAAAAGTAAAAGTTTTATTGTTTGTTAATAAATTTTTTTTATATTATTTTTAGATAAAAATGAGGGAAATTGATAATTAAAAATAAAAATAATTTATTTATTCAATTTGCATTTTTATCATTAGGTAATATGTATAAATTTTTAATTGGAGAATATATCCAATTTCCGGAAGCTTTTTTAGTTGACTTTATGTCTAAGTGTATGAAAAGAAAATATACTTCGAAGACAAATTTAGAAACTAAAATGAAAACCTCCCAAATTCCACAGTAAAGTGTAATAACTAATACACTGAAAAAAAAAACCCATTTACCGTAAGTGAAATATTCTGCTTGTGGTTAGCGGAATTTTTTTTCTTCTCTAACGATTGCAAATAACTTGAAACCTAAAAAAAATTATTTAAACAATTTTTTTTTTCGCATTGTACTACTGCGGGCATATCCTAAATATGCCAATTTTTTCTTTTTAACATAGAACATAGAAGGGATACCCTGGAAATCCGAAAATCAAGGAGGGGGGTCAAATAAGACTTAGAATAATTTCAGTTTAGAAAATTTGAAAAATCTGTGCTTAGGGACTTAAAATAATACAGCTTTATGGACTTGGAATAGTTTCGATTTAGGGACCTCGAATAATACGCGATTAGGGAATCAGAATAGTTTGGGTTTAGGATCTTTACATCTAGTAAGGTGATAATTAAAAATTATAAAATTAGAAAATCGTATTGTAATGTTGCGTAACATTTATGCATTAAAGTATTAAACCTAGCCCTCAGCTGTTGTAAACATGTTCCATGTATTTAGGTTGTGTTTACATAAACCAGTTATAAATTTTTTTTGGTTCCTCAATGAGGAACCATTGTGATGGGTCAAATTTTGATTTTTGGCCATATAAGCACGTTTTGGGACCTTGGGACCTCTAAAAATGCGGTTTTTAACGCTGTAACAATGGTCTATTTCCTACCCTCAGAGGGTCATTGTTTTTGCATTTATAATGAAAAATTATGTAATTGAACAACGGAAAAAAATTAAGAGATTTTTAGTTTTAATGCTGTCTGCAATGCATCAACATTGAAATAAAAGTAAAATTTTATTTTTTTGCTCTTGTTTATTTAACAACAGTTACCTTATGTATAAGATATAAAATAGTAAAAAAAATTCGTTAGTAGTTAATGTCTAAAAAATTTTAGCAAACAGTTCCAGACTTAATTCGCCCCAGTTACATATTCAATTAAAATTAATTTTCACCGGCAGTGCATGCTTTAAAAATTCAAATTAAAATTAAAAAATAACGGAAATTAAATTTAAAATTTTGCAAACTTTAAAAAGAAAGAAAAAAAAAACTCAATTTATATAAAACGGTATTAAGAAACATCAGTTCGCCATAACAATTTTAACGCTATTACTTACCTATATCGAATTAAAAGAAAAGAAAAAAAAATTAAAATTTAAAACCGTTGTTCATTAAACCATGAGTATTATTAATGGAGCAAAACGTGAGTACAAACTAATAATATAATACCATAGTTGTTACAATAAAAGTGACAGATAAAAACCGTTATTTTTCTTTATGAAAAAGATTTTATTTGTTTAATACAAATAAATTATTTTTTTTTATTCTTCTTTTCTTTCATCGTTTGTTCTATTGAACTTAATTTTTTTTTTTTGCAATAAAGTTGATGATGTGTGCTATATAATTAAACTTGAAATCTTTATGGATAATTCAATTGTATTATTATCTGATAAAAAATACTTTTTCTTTTATTATTATTATTTTTTTTTTTCTTTATTAATTAATTTGATTTCTAATTTTTATTGTTCTAACTTTTTAATTAATTTTTTTATCTAGTGTAAAGTAACGTGATTATTAAATGTTGTTGATGATTTTTAGATTATGCATGGTATGTTGTTAATTGATTCAGTTGAATTAATTTTGTGGTTTTGCAATATTAACCAGTTAATTAGTTATTTTATTTTTTTTTAATATCGAGTCTTTTTTATAGGAAGTGAGGAAATATAAAATTCAAAAATTGTTCAGAAGAGTATTGGCTCAAGTACTATTAAAAATTTATCAATAATTTAGAAATTTTTTTTTTATTTTTTATTATGAAGAAAATTTAAGAAAATGAAGATGAAAAAAAGAATTTTTTTAAACACTGATTTCTCAAAATTGAATTAACAAATTACAAAATGCTATACTTTCGTGCAAATTATTATTTTCCTGTACGATGATTTTGATAAATTAAGAAATATTTTACATCCTTTTAAAAAATATTTATGAAATACCTATAATTTAAAAAAAAACATTCTTTGTGTGGTTATTGTGGATGTATGATTCGTTAAAATGATAAATAAAAAATATGTAATTATTATTAAAATAATTTTTATAGTTATTTCTTATAACAATTAACTTTCATTTTAAAACAATTGTTTTTAATTTTTATTGTGTTAATAAAATTTAAATTAAAATTTTCTCTTTTTATTCGATTGGTTTTAATATACACTGATGATATTATATTTTTAATCGATGATTTTTTTTATAAAACTCAAATGAATTTTAAACACACTGTAAAAAGTAACTTTCTTAGATTTACAAAAAAAATAGAATTTTTTCGAAAAATTAATGAATTTTCAAAAAATTTTGTAAATATTCGATAAAAATCGTAAATTTACTAAATTTAGTATATTTTAGAAAAATTCGAGAATTCTTGATTTTTTTTTGTGATTTTACGAAAAAAGTTGCAAATTCACAACTATTTTTTGTAAATTTTCGAAAAAAAATTGTAAATTATTAATTTTTCTTGCGAATTCACAAAAAAAATCGAGGATACTCGAGTTTTTTGTTAATATTCTAAATTTAGTAAATATACGATTTTTTTCTCGAAAATTTACTAATTTTTCGAAAATGTTCTAATTTTTTTGTTAATATAAGAAAGTTACTTTTTAAAGTGCAGCTGTGTATATGTTAGGGGTGTGCAGTTACCCGAAATATTTTGTACCCAAACTCGGGCTTATGTTGTGGGGTTTTCGGATTTTTCAAAAAAATATTTGATACACTAATTATTTTGTAGTCCATTTTTGAAAAGTGGGGATCTACCCGACTTGAGAAAAAACCAAAATTTCTGTTAACCATGTACCCTTATATTATTCAAAATTAAAAATATTAAGGACATTAATTATTTCTTTCATTTGGAATTTTATGAAGCATTTTGAATTTTTATAAATTTTAATTCATAAGAATTTAGATCAAACTTAACACTACGAGTAACACTAATACAAAGGCAACATTGGTCTTAAATGATTTAATATTTAATATTCCATTGTTAAATAAAACTGAAGATTTTTGTTGCTCTCGTGAAACCCCTAAATCGAGCCCTAAATGCTTCTAAATTTTAAACTCTACAGGTAAAAAAAAAAGTTATATCAATTTAAAAATTTTGTTAAATTTTGGACTAATTTTTTATAATGAATAATTAATAAATCTGCAATTTATTAAAATAGTATCAATAATTATTATAATCGAAGAAAGAAATTTTCAAGAAAAATGTTAATTTATATTAAAATGTAGTTTAAAAACAAAAGTACCTATAATTAATAAAATAATTATAGCGTGTTCAGTTGTAATATAATAATTTTTTTAATTACTACATAACACTATAATAAATATGATATTAAAGACTTTTCATGTTTTCACTTTTACTTCATTAGGGAAAAGTTGTAAATCGCTTATTATCACAGAATTACTACAATTTCCTTAAAATTTAGCAATATTTTGATTTTTGATATAAATATTTATCTTTTTTCGCAACATACTGATGAAAAAACCGTTAATTAAATAAGAAAATTGGTCTGTCAGTGTCCTGTCGTCAGTCATGCTATTTAGTGCCATAAGAGTTCCATGGAAAAAAAATGGATAGTATTTACGTTTTTTGTCCGAATAAATACGAATCTGGGTTTGATTTTTTAATTAAATTAAATTTAAATGAAAAAAACTCATTTTTAAAAAATTTTCTTTACGTTTCAATGAATGCCGTTAGCCACAAACGAAATTTTTGTTAATGTAATAAAAGAGTGTCCCAATTTTAAGAGATTAAGCTTTTTGAAAATTTAGAGAAAGGGTAACATGGTATTAATTAATTTAGTCATTTTCGAAAAAAATTAAAGCTATACTATAGTAAATTTGCAGTACAGGTAAAATTGAATACTAAAATTATTTTTAAAAAGAATCTCTGCCAGACTGCACGGTTTTATAAAACACACCTCTATTATTATGCTGGTAGTGTATAATTTATAAACTGCTTATTTCAAAAAATTATAAAAACGACAAATTACTTATTGTTAGGTTGATAACTATTATTTACGCTACATAAAATAATTAAATGTATCGTTAAGGAGTTAGGAGGGTAAATAGAAAATTTGAGTCAATATCCACATTACCGACGCTATTTTTATTTTATAACTTGCAGTTTAAAATAAAATTAGTCGTAAAAATATATTAAAAAATGTGTATATATGTAATATTATTGCAAAAAAAAAAAGTTATTTTAATTTTATAAATTATGAAAAAACATTATTATTTTAGGTTATGTTACTTACTAAAACTTGGTTTTTACCGAATAATTAATTATTGAATGTGGTAACCTAGATAAAATAAATTGGAAATATAATCTTTGACAATTTATTTATGATATTTAATTAGTTTCATCTCCCTGTGTCATCGCTATCATATACTTTTTACAAGCTCCAAATAAGACTTCCCATAATAGCAATGTTAAGCTGCCGACTTTTCAATTAAAAAAAAATTAATGTGGTAAGGTATATAAAATAAAGTTTAATTCAATTTTAAAAATGTTTAGCTTTAATAATTTTCCTGTTTCATTCAGTTCTGTCATAATTTTTATTTACCCTCCTAACTCCTTAAGACCTAATAATATTCTCTCGCATATGTGTGATGCCGAAATTCAAATAATGATATAATTTTTGTAACTATTTTTAGTTTCTTTAAAATTATCTATAATTTTTTAATAAAATCCTCCATTTATTTATAAATATTTATAAATATTGTCATTGTATTTTTTAAAAAATTACTAAAGTGCTTACGTTTTTAATATATTCAGGTTTACTTTAAACGCATGCAATTAACATAAGATTTTCAATTATCGTTTATTTATTTTTTAAAAAAATTGAAAATAATTTATTAATTAATATTATAATAATATTCACATAAATAATTTACGTTGTATATTTAATATAATATAAGATTCTTAATTTCTTTAAATTTATTAAGAAATCAAGGAAATTCAGTATACCTGCATAAATTTTATATTATATAGAAATTATGTCATAGGCCAAAAGACTTCCGCAAGAAAAAAAAATTTATTTCTTAAATTATTAGGGGAGAACGTGCCGAGTTGGGTATACAGTCAGGGAACCAGGAATATTAAATTTATTCAAAAAATTTAATATAGATGTGAATGGATTTACCATAGTGGATATTTGGTATTTTTGGTCACTAATAACGATTTTTAAAAATGATCTTTTTTCGTATGTTCCGTTGACCATTTTGAGTAATTACAATTCTATCATTTTATATAACCAAATAATTTGCAAAAAATATAAATTTTTAATTTTTGGAAACAGAGTACTTATAAACAGAGTACAATAATTTTTGGTACTTACGAACTCTTTGAGCCAAAAAACGAAAAACTAACAAACTTACGAAAAAATGCCCCGAGCTCCCCTACATAATTTTAAATTAAATTAATTAAAATTTTACATAATTTCTTATTTAATATAAATTAATGATAAAAAATAATAACTGTCAATTAAAAAAATTTTATAAATAAATAAAGAAAATTTAAATATAATAACTGACGAATAAAAATAATTTTTTTTAATAAACTTAATTGCATGCATGCATATTTTTTTTTTCTTCCAACTTTTCTTTTTTAATTTTTCTCTATGTATTTAGGTATATGTAAGAAAAATTTAGAAATGTAATTTTCGTAATAATTTGCTTAATTTATGTGTGCAACTGTAAATATGCTTTGATTTAGGTTTTCAAATTATGTGAAAAAAGTGAAAATTGACATATATATTACATGTGTGTGCAACTCAAAATTAAATAATTTACGGTTGCAGAGAGAGTAAAAGTAGAATAATTTTAAAAATTCGAAATGTCTTTTGACAATAACTGTTATTATTTTAAGAATTCGTAAAACATAAAATTATAAATAAATGTATATAATTTTTAATGTAATGTTGATAATTTTGTGTTCTACCATTAACTAGTATCAAACAATATATTATTTAAAAATCTAAAAGCTTCTACATCAGCCTATAGGCTGAGAATGTACTACTATAGTACATTTATTTATAAAATTCCTTGGTTAAGGCCTACACACAAACTCATGGGCACGAGCAAAAAAGCACACGAGCACGAGCAATATTGAACAAAGTGGGGGTAATATTTTTACTTTATCCTCTTTAGCCCCTCCATTCTAACTCCTACCATATACCACTTCTCCTCGTGCTCGTGTGCTTTTTGCTCGTGCCCATGAGTTTGTGTGTGAGCCTTTATGGGGTAAACGATCGGTAAATGTCAGTTCTATTTGTATAACCATATTTTCAAAATTTTAACCCTTTACACTGAAAAAAAATTTCAATTGTCGGAATTCTGATTGTGGCAGGGTGATTTTGGTTCCTCATAGAGGAACCTTTGTGATAGATGAAATTTTGATTTTAGATTTTTTGGCATATAAGCACGTTTTGGGACCTCAGGAAGCTAAAAAACCGGTTTTAAAAAAAAGTCTGTATGTGTGTGTGTGTGTGTATGTATGTAACCGGTGAAATTTCACAACCATTATGAAATTAAGATCTAATTTTTTTTTCAAAAATTTTTTCATCAAAAAATCTCAAACTACTTTTTTTTTTTTTTAATTTGGATGTAATACCTCATTTATTTCCACGAAAGTACTTATATTTGAAAGTACGATTTTTACTCGATATCTCGAATCTGATAACTAATTTTTTGAAAATTTTTTTCTCAAAATTTTTTTCACCAAAAAATACAAAAAATACCAATTTTTTTTTTCTTTACGGACGCAGTACTTAATTTATTTCTGTGGAAGTACTAGTTTTAGAAATATCGTTTATAGCATTTTTTTGGACCTGATACTTAATTTTTTGTAAATTTTTTTCTCAAAATTTTTGTTACCAAAAAATACAAAAATTGCCAAAATTTTTTTTATTTTAGGACGTAATACTTAATTTTTTTCTATGAAAGTACGAATATCTGAAAATATTGTAACCGGTGATATTTCACAACCATTATGGAATTAAGACCTAATTTTTTTTTCCAAAATTTTTTTATCAAAAAATCTCAAACTATTTTTTTTTTTTTTTTAATTTGGATGTAATACCTCATTTATTTCCACGAAAGTACTTATATTTGAAAGTACGATTTTTACTCAATATCTCGAATCTGATAACTAATTTTTTGAAAATTTTTTTCTCAAAATTTTTTTCACCAAAAAATACAAAAAATACCAATTTTTTTTTTCTTTACGGACGCAGTACTTAATTTATTTCTGTGGAAGTACTAGTTTTAGAAATATCGTTTATAGCATTTTTTTGGACCTGATACTTAATTTTTTGTAAATTTTTTTCTCAAAATTTTTGTTGCCAAAAAATACAAAAAATGCCAAAATTTTTTTTATTTTAGGACGTAATACTTAATTTTTTTCTATGAAAGTACGAATATCTGAAAATATTGTAACCGGTGATATTTCACAACCATTATGGAATTAAGACCTAATTTTTTTTTCCAAAATTTTTTCATCAAAAAATCTCAAACTATTTTTTTTTTTTTTTTAATTTGGATGTAATACCTCATTTATTTCCATGAAAGTACTTATATTTGAAAGTACGATTTTTACTCGATATCTCGAATCTGATAACTAATTTTTTGAAAATTTTTTTCCCATAATTTTTTTCACCAAAAAATACAAAAAAAACTTAATTTTTTTTTATTTTTGGATGTAGTACCTAATTGATTTCTATGAGAGTGCTAATTTTAGAAATATCGTTTATAGTAATTTTTTGGACCTGAAACTTAATTTTTTCAAAATTTTTTTCTGAAAATTAAAAAATCAAAAAAATTAAAAAATCTGTAATATTTTTTTTTTTTTTAGTGTAATACTTCCTTTAATTCCATGAAAGTACTAATATTTGAAAATTTTGCAATCGGTGGTATTTAACAACCATTATGAAATTAAGATCTAATATTTTTTCAAAAATTTTTTCATCAAGAGATTTCAAAATACTTTTTTTTTTTTTTAATTTAGGTGTAATACCTCATTTATTTCAATAAAAGTACTTATATTTGAAAGTATGGTTTTTACTCGATATCTCAAATCTGATAATTAATTTTTTGAAAATTTTTTTCCCAAATTTTTTTTCACAAAAAAATACAAAGAATACCAAATTTTTTTTTTGTTCGGACGTAGTACCTAATTAATTTCTATGAGAGTACTAGTTTTAGAAAGCTTATTCATAGTAATTTTTTGGATCTGATACCGAATTTTTTCAAAATTCTTTTTCTCATTATTAATAAAACAAAAAAATTAAAAAATCTGTAATATTGTTTTTTTTTTAAGTGTAATACCTAGTTTATTGAAAATTTTTTTCTAAAAATTTGTTAAATAAAAAACATTAAATCACAGCAACATTTTTTTTCTTATAAAATACGGTATTTAACTTTTTTTTATGAAATACTGATATCTCAAATTATAATTTTTATTAGATAAAATAGACCATTATAAATATTTTGCTATTGTTAATGAGGAACCATAGTGCCAACCACTTGGCAGCGTTTTTTTTTTTTTTTTTAAACAATTGCAAATTGATTTTTACTCGTCTAAAATGCAAGTACTGAGTCATGATGGGATTTTTTTGAACTAAAAAAAATTGAAATGTATCTGCACTTGGCATTTGGGTTGCAGCAACTGAATTTTTTGGGGCAACTTTATTATGCTGGATTTTCCTGATTGATACTTAACGATATTCACATCTAAAAAATAACATGGTTTTAAATAGGGATTGTATGTCTACCCTCATTGTACTATGAGCATCCTTTAAAATTTTAACGCATAAAATATGTTGATTGCGAATTTCGAGGATTTTGGACCAGTTTCTTAATGGTAAATTGGGCCTCGGAACATAAAAATAAAAAAACTTGAAAAATATGCTTCCAGGCTAATATACATTATAGAGGTAGTATATACCAAAGAATGCATATTTATGAACTTGTATTTATATACGAGTGACTTGGTCTCTTAGCCTGTGGCCCACGCGGTAAAATCACCGACAAGGCCATCCAGAAAGACTTCACAATATCCTGCAATATACTTGTAACGAACATATATAAAAGATTTAACTACAAAATAAAGAAAAAAAAAATATTGGAAAAAGAAAACTTGAAATGTTTCTACATACAAAGGAAAACCTTTTTAAAATACCGGCGATTCAACCATTATTCATTTGGAACGTTTTAAATTTACATTGATTTGGATATATATATATATATATATATATATATTTAATGTATATTTTTACTTGTATTTGTAAGCATAGATATAATATTATATTTTAAATGTTTTGATCACGACGTCATTTATGCATTTATTTACACTGCATCTATATTAGGGTGGTTTAAAAAATTTTTAATTCTTTGGTCAATATTAACCGAAAAAGAAATTTTTTTCTATGAACAAAAGCTGAATATAAATAAGGTGAAATTAGGAGTATACGTGGAATTTTAAAATATTGTACTATTACATACCTAGGGCAAAAAAAAGTATTTTCTACCCTAGAGAGACGGTTTTTTTGCCCATTATATACAAAACTATGTTTTAAATCACTGGACAAACTATGGGCTTCGAATTTTGCGTGCTAAGTCAAAAAAAATATTTTGTCCATTGTTTAAAAAATAATAATTATTGAACCACTCTAATATACATGGTTTATTATACAAGTTATTTAAGAAACGCTTGAATGAATCACATCTAAAGTGTTTGTAATATATTTCATTTGTATAAATAAATAGGATATACCTATAAAATATAAATGAAGTAGGGGTTATAAGGTAAAGAGCAAGGAGTTTATAATAATGCGTTGGTTTTCATCAAGGTGATAATAATAATTGAGTAGTATCTAATATTGATATTTCTACTGCTAAAATGTAAAATCCTACTTTTAATTTTTAGATATGAAAATTGCTTTATTATTTTTTTTTTTAAATCTTGAATAATTGGTATTACGCTGATTGGTATTGAATTAAAATTAAAATAAATTTTTTTTGAAATTTGCACTATTTTTGACCCAGAATATTGCAAAATATTTCCAAAAAAATTTTGTAAATTATATGCTTAAATTTAATATACAGAAAAGCGATACTTTAAAATTCTATAATATTTTAATAAGAAAAATGTATTCGATAGTCTAAAATCTGTGAGTTAGGAAGTGAGACCATTCTTTTTTTATAGCCAAAGGTTGTATAAGATTTTAATTTTCGTGCTTCCTGGTCACAAAAAAAAAACTGCTTTAATCTATATAGATTTTAGACTACTAAATGCATTTTTCCAATTAAAATATTGGTCTAATTTTAAATAGCAAAAAAATAAAAAATATTTCAATATTACTTTTTTTCTCTTTGCTGAACATTACATCTCATTTTTTTCCACGAGCATTATAGTTTTAAGAAATGTATTACTCAATTTTTTGGATCTGATCTTTTGAAAACGTTTCATTTAAAAAAGAAATATAAAAAAAAACACTTTTTTTGGTCATTATGTATTTTTTTCATGGGTGCTCTAATTTAAGCAAATATGTTTTATTCTTTGAATAGTCTCAGTCCAAATGTTGCAATTTATATAATGTATTTAAAATTAAAAATAAATAGTTTAACAAGTATGCAACGTAAAAACCCAAAAAATAAGAAAACCAAAAGGTCTTATTAAAAATGAATGTATGTCGATTTAATTGGAGTATTAAATTAGTTTTTTTTCCAGTCTTTGTATAAATAAGAAAAAGAGAAGAGATTTTAAATCTTTCCTTTAACGTAATAATAACGAGTGTAATTTTTACAGTCCCAAAATTGCTGAAAATTCTGTATCTATATACTAAAAATTAAAAATCTGTATTATAATAGAATAAAAAATTCTAGCCCAGTTATTAGCGAAAATTCATGCCTCAACGTGTAATCAAATTTAAACAATTTCAATAAAAAATGTAAGTTACATGATACCTGTTGCATACATGATTTCCAAATCTTAAATTCAGAAAAACGAAAGCGATTTGATAGATAGAAACTTGTTTAAAAATTGTTGTGAATTTTTAAATAAAATAAAATTATTTTTTTTTGGTTTACACAGATTTTTAAAACAATTGTTCAAGTTTTTTTGTAAATTATAACCACGAGGAATAACGTTTTGGATTAAATATTAATTAATATTTATAGTAAAAGTAAAATTCATAATTTTTTGGTCGTCCTTTTTAAAAAGTGCTTGCTATTGTATAAAAACCATAAAACCATCAATTATGAAAAAAATATAAAATCCTTAAATTACATATAAAAAATTCTACTTGCACTTATTAATCTTCTCATAAAAAAGCATGAAAAAAGTAACTTACAATAACAATAATTTAAGAAAAACTTAAATTTTATGAGATACCAATAAAAGTGAAATTTTTATTTTGCAAAAAAGTAGTGCATCGTAAAATGCATAAAAATGTTTAATACCTTTATTTATAAATGGAAAAATATTTTTTAAATATATAGATATAAAAATAAATATAATAATTTATAGTTTACGATTAACATTAACATTGGTGAAATCATTTTTATATTGCAATGTTTAAAAAATAAAAAAAATCGTGACGAGATCTCTCACTTATAACGTATTTCTCTTTTTCTAAATAATAATAATAATGATTTTCAAGTTTATTTATATTATTATTCAATTATTATTTTGATATTTTATTTTTATTGCTGTGTAATTAAATAATTATGTTTTTTTTTTTTTTTTTTTTTTTAATAAGAGTGAAATTAAATTTGTGTTATAAATAAAATTTACTGTATTTTTTTTCATTTTTATGCAGCTGAAATTATATGTCTGATTTATTATTGAAATTATTAAAAATTGTAGTGGCAATTTTATTTTTTGTTATTGAGATTCAAAATTTAGAAAGTTTTTTGTTATTAAAGTGCTAAAAAATTAATTTAACTACACTGTAAAATTATTTAGTAAGTCGTTATTTTTTTGCATGGAGGATTATAAATCATGAAATTTACATAATTTTTTTAAATATTTGACTTTATATGAAGGCTAGATAGGGTATACAAGAGGCTTTTTGAGTAACTTTTTGAATCCTCGAGCAAATATTTTTTTTACAGTACTCGAATATGTAATATTACATATTTTACAAATTTTGCTTATTTTTGAAAGGATTAAGTAGCACAAATGGGTTTACATAAAAAAATGAGTAAAAAAAAACTTAAAACTTTCAAAATCTCATTATTACATGATTCGTGGCCAGTTTTTGACACCTACCTAAATTCTAAAAATTACTATCCAGGTATATTTTTGCTATCATAATTTTTTACGTATTTATAGTGTAGGCTCATTAGAATAATCTAAATTTTTCAAAAGATATCCAACTTACGTAAAACTTTATTTAACTTTTCTTTATCCAACGCAAAAAACTAAAACTATTAAAATGTTAGTTGTCAGAAACAAAAGATTATAACTCAACTGCTAAAGATTGTATAATTGATTAACAAACAAAAAATAAATAAATTATTTTACAGTCATTTTCCTAAATTCCATTTTGAAATCGCTTTTTATATGACAAAGAACACTTAAAAAAAAAATACCAATATTTATGCGTAATGTTAACAAAGATTGACTCTCATTTATTCTTTCTCCAATAAGTAATTTCAAGGCTGTGCGTTTTTGGCATATAATATAGTCCGTTATAAAAATGTAGACTGGATATTGGGCAATTTCTGTTTTATTATTATAAATCTTTAACAGTTGTTAACTTAATTGGTTTTTCATTTTAAAAAAATTTTTATTTAAACTTACCGGTAATTTAATTTTTTTATAAAAATCCTTTGCAAATTTTTATAAAAAACTGCCAATATTAAACGACATGACTCATCGATGATAAATTCTTATTTTTTTTCTTGTTTTTTCTTACATTTTTTAATAAATAAATAACTTTGAAAAGAAAAAATATATTTTTTAAAAACAATTTTGAACAATTTCTTTTCTAATGGTTTAAAACGTTATTTTAAATGAACCGACACTTTTTTTTAAAAAATAAAAAAAATAAATTAACCAGTTTAAAGGTTTCGGTCATGGAAAAACCACAATAAGTAAGTACAAGAAAGTTATATGAGCACAATTTAAAAAAAAAAAAAAAAAACAACACACCTTACTTGGTAGCGTGTACCGCAACTTGAAAAGTGTCCGGGTCACTGTACGACAAAGTGCGCCCGGGAGTTTCGAAAAAGTATTGATTGCAAATAATTGACAAATAATAAGATTCTTTATATATTTTTTCTCTTAAATTTAAATATAAAATTGTGCAAATTTATTTAATTACATTTGTAACAAAATTTTTTTTTGTAAATTAAAACTTGAATTAAGAAATACCGTAATTATAAAAAAAAAAAAAAAAAAAAAAATTTTTAAGTAATATTAACTTGGACAAACAATGCAAAAATTAATGACTTTCCATATACGCTTGTTTTGTCCTTCACGTGGTATTTTCAACTCACCACGCGAGACGCGGAAGAACTGATGCAAACTTTATTTTATAAACTTATACCGTGAGTTCTCTTCACCGGTCTATGAGTTTATATGCCAACAAGTATTTTTCTGAAGAAATGTAAGAAAGAGAAAGATATTCATATTATATACCTACTTATACACCTTTAATTTTTTACTCTTACCTTTTTATACCAATTTAACTCAAACAAAAAAATATTTGCAATAATTAAAAAAAATTTTTTTTATTTTATTTTGCCTCTTTGTTGTTAAGTCTTTTTTATATTGATACTTATAGAGATTAGAGAATATAATTATGATAATTTTTTGGATCTATAATCATTTATTTGCAGTTTTCATTCTTAAAACGTCTCAAAGATAAACGGATTTTAAATAAAAGAAAAAATGACTTACCTGAACAATTCGTAGTTTTGTAGTTTGGATTTAAAAAAATTTTTGAGAGTAAAATTTTTTACTTTTGTGAAAAACCTTTTTTAAGACTAAACTCGTTTATTTTTTATCGTTTTCTTCTCATAAAATTCAATTGTATTGTCGAAAATTATAGCTTCTTTTGCTAAAATTTCATTTTTTTTCGAAAAATAGACACACGTTTTGGAAAGATGGTTCCTGCTTTATTGTTAATCAACTTAGCCTATTAGTCTATTTTGGCCATGTAAGTAAGTTTCGGGCAATTCATTAATGTTTTGAATCCCATAGGTTATACGCTTGCCAGTTGCTTTGCTTAAATTTTTTTGCAATTTTAACCTTAGTACATTCAATTAATGAAAAAATTTCTATTGGAATTAAATTGCTTGAAAATTTTAAGCAAACTTAATTTCGAGCGACCTGACACTGTCGATGCAGGTAAATTTCATAAATGACAAAATAACTGCGTAGTTACAACTCAATTGATTTGAATGCCAAAAAGAGAAAAGAATAGGCAAATATCCTACCACAATTATAAATTAGCTTCAAACAATTAATTTAGGCCTCAGCAACCTTTTTTATTAAAATACAAAATTCTAAATGACATCTAAATTGATAAATTGTGAAAAATTTTCTTTTATTTAAGTACATTTTACTAAATTCAAACTACTTATAATCCCAAACTACCCAATGTAAAACTGATTAAGGCGTCGGCAAAACTATTTTTAAACGAATTGTAAATCATGTTCAGCAATACCCAAAAAACAATATAACTTAATAATTACTAAAAACTGTAACATTTTCTAAATACTACAGTAGTGGTAGCCATAAAATCACCTAAATCGGGTAAAATGTGAACTTAAAAGGAAAAAAAACAGAACAAGTATAATTTCCTCACTGTACCTGTTCCGAACGGCCATAAATTTGCGGCAAAAGTCTAAAAAATTCGTTTTTTTTTTTTAATTTCTCGTAAACGGTTAAAAATATGAAAATTTAACAAGAGAGCATTTTTGTCGGCCATAAAATTTTACAAAAAAAGGTCCTTATGATATTTTGTCATAAAATTAATATTTATTATTAAAAAAACGCGTTGAAAATGTCACCTTTTTTTACAAAGTCGCGCCTGGTATATACATAAAAACAGCGCGCGCGAGAGTGCACGTTCGGCTAAAAATTAGCCTAATTCAATATATTTAAGCACTATTCTAAAAAAAAATTGATTTACATGAAATTTTAAGTATAAAATAATATGTACTGAAAATTAAAAAAAAAATAATTTTTTTTTTATACCCTAAAACCCAAAATGAAAAAAGTAATTTTCGGAAATTTTTATATTTTTGAAAAACGGCCAATAATATAAATTAAATTGCAAAAAACAAAAAAAATTTCATGTTTTTTATGACTATTTGGCCTACTTTTCTGAGAAAGCAAATTTTGGTACCTCCTCTGCCCCTAAAATGGCCCATTGATTAAAATAATTAATTTTTAAAAAATTGTTTAAATGCTGTATTTTTTTGTATTAAAGTAATTGTAATTAAAATTTTTTTACAATTTATAGTTTAATGTTGCTGATAAGTTTCTATCTGTATTATTAAGTTAATTACAACTAGCTGATTGGCCTCGCAATGTTCGGCGTAACTTAATAGTAATTCTCACAACAATTAATTTTGTTAGTAGCTAATGTAAAATTAAATCGTAAATTTTTAAATTTTTCAGTAAAAATAAATTTTCAGCTGAAAAATATTCGATGGTTTAAATATTTTTTTTTGTCTAGTATAAGCACTTTTCGAGATAATGTTTCAGCGGAATAAAAATAATATAAAAATTATAAACTAAATTAAAATTCAAATAAAATCAAAATTAAAATCATTAAATAAAATCATAGAGAAAAAAATTGAGTTAAATAAATCAGAAGACAGAGATTTTTAAATTAATAATTAGTGTTAACAAAGATAATAATATTTAATATACTAAATATAAACTAAATATATAAAATTACTTAATTTTTTCATCTAAGTTAATAAATATTAATATATATTTATAAAGAAAAGTTATCAAAAAAATAAATTTTACAAAGCCACATATTGAATGGTTGGTCTCACGCTGAGCTAAGATACCTTGACAATCAGGGGTATAGTGTTTTTCACCTCTAACTGCCTCTGAAAGTGGATGGATTTTGATGAAACCTTTTGCATTCGCTTCAGAAAAATCATACAAACAAAGCGTCGGAAAGGAAAATTGTCGGAAATGTCAAGGGGTGATTTTTCCACCCATTTTTCACCCCTTTTCCCCCCCAATTTTGAAATATAGTAAAAAATGTTTTTATCGACTTTTATATGATTTTATATGGTTAAATAGGTCACTAAATTAGAATTTTGGGTCAAAAATGACATTTAACAGGTTCCAAGGGGTGAAATTGGCCATTTTTCACCCCTTTCACCCCTAAAAAACTCATTTAGCCAAAATAATGTATTTATTTACTTTCAAAGGATCTATTAGGTTTTTTTGGACGCTGATTTCAAAAATGACGTAGAAAATTACATTTAACATCTTCTAAAGGGTGAAATTAGCTATTTTTCACCCCTTTCACCCCTAAAAACTTATTTTGCCAAATGAACTTATTTTTTTATTTTGAAAGGCTCTAGTAGGTTTTTTTGGACGCTGATTTAAAAAATTATATCAGAAATAAAATACTACAGGTTCTAAAGGGAGAATTTGTCAATTTTTCACCCCAAATACCTCCAAAATTGACACAAACCTTTAAGGTACTTTTTTTTAAAACTAAATAAACTAAATAGGTTTTTTAGGTCGCTGATCTCAAAAATGATATCAGAAATTACATTTAACATGCTCTAAAGGGTGAAATTGGCCCCTTTTCAAATGGTTTAGTAGGAATTTTTAGGCGCTGATTTCAAAAATTATGTTAGGAATGACATTAAATAGGTTCTAAATAGTGAATTTTTTAATTATGCGTATATTGTAATAAAATATATATCCTTAAGAGAAATTATAACATTTACTAAAATAAATTTATTTTTTACTTTTTATTCACATTATTATAAATTTAAACAGTATTTTTTTTAAAATATTTTTGCTTAACTATTTATTTCTTTATAATTTTTAATAAAACGAAAGTAAAAATAAATGTTATATTTCCTCTTTAAAATATTTCATTATAATTTTATTTAAAAAAATGATATTTTATTTATGAATACATTATTTTACAATAGAAACTTACAAAAGAAAATGTTCTTAAAACGTTTCTTTTTACACTTAATTATCTTCAGTCTCTTCAACTTGTTGGCAATTTTCTTCACCAGCTGACTCATCTTCAGATTCTGAAATTTGTGCAGGAGCATCCAAAATATGCATTTCAAATTCTTCGACATCTTGCGCAGCTGCTGCTGTATTTTTGCATGAGCTACCGTAGCAATTGACACAAGCAGGGGAACACTCCAAGCCACTTTTTCTGCATGAACAATTTTTTTCACAACCAGTCTGGCAAGCGCAAATGATGACATTGAATACACTATTAGGTGCCATCGGTTGTGTCATTTTTACTGGTTGGAGAATGTCCCCTACCTTTTTCCAATCCTAATCTTCAGGGTTTAACGGGTTAACGTGATTATTAACAGATCCCGGATCCGATCCATTCCCTTATTTGGTAATAAACACGTTTTAGATGTTGCTCGAGGGCATCAACTGTAGGAGGCAAAAGCGGAAGATCACCAATTTTTGGTTTACTTTTTTTAGTATTTTTTGATTTTTTTATAAGATCTCCATTAGCCAATTCTTTTTTCATTTTGTGAATTCTTTTCGAATTTTCGGTCATAAAAATAGTAAATCTAAATTAATCTACACTGAAAAAAAATTCCGCTTGCCGCAAGCGGAATTCCGCTTGACACAAGCGGATTTTTTTTTTTTGTTTAAACCATTGCAAATGGCTTGAAACGTAAAAATAAACCTTAAAAAAATTATTTTTTTGAACTCAAAACTTCATAAAACTAAATTTTAAAGCTCAATAGTTAAAAAAATCTTTTTATAAATAAAGATTAGGTATTTAGCTTTTAAAACTTTTTTAAGTGGAATTATTATTGAAAGGTAATAATAAAAAGTTAAATAAAATATATTTCATTAATTACTAGCTTTAGAAATTACCGAAAACAGCTGAAAACAACTCCAAACCTAAATTAACCAATTTTGGATCATTTTTAAAATAACCAAATCAGTCTCGTTTTTAATGATTTTGTTTATTACTAATTTTTTTACAGATTTTTTATTATTTACTTTAATTTTATATATTTTGAAGTAATATCTTTGTTGAAAATAATTTTTCTTTTAATTTATTTTAACGTCTTAGAGCAGTTCAAATGTTAAATATTTGGGTTTTTGAAAAATTCATGGACTTGAGATTTTTCTAGCAGATTCAAATGATGTTATAAACTGGACTAAAAGGTATATTCCCAAGTAATTTTTCCCGTACAATTCAAACTCACTATTTATTTTAACATTTTACTACGCTTTGCAGGAGAAAAATTCATTTCTTTAGTTTTTTAAGGTACCAATTATGAAGGTACCAATTTTTAAAAGTTTCGCAGTTTTCAAGGAAAAATTTTCTGAATAATATTTGCAAGAGTTACTTATATATTTTTTCCTCGGAAATTCGATGAAACCACTAGTTTTTTTATCTGTTGTTTTCCTTAAAATCTTTGCCATAAAATCTTTTGTTTCTATTTTTACTGGTTTTGTCTAATCTTATATATTTTGCATTGGTAGCCCATTTGAGCTTATATGGTTTGAAATATTTATAATTATCTTTAATAAATAAATAGTCAGGGAAAAACCACTCGAAAAAATGCTAAAACTTTTTGTTTTTTAATAAACGAGTTATCGTTAATTAAAGATTTTGCAATAATTCTCCTACAATCTCAATTACACGTTACTTGAAGCACAATAACTTAAAAATTTGATAAGTCAGTGAATTTTCATCTTCAGACGAAACGATTTCGCATTTTTTTAAGCAGTTTTTTCCTATCTATTTATTTATTAAAGATAATTTTAAATATTTCAAACTCTTTAGGCTCAAACGGGGTACTAATACAAATATATAAGATTGGACAAAGCCAGTAAAAATTGAAACTAAAGATTTTATGGCAAAGGAAAACCCCAGATAAAAAAACTATAGTGCTTTCAACGAAATCTCGAGGAAAAAATATATGAGTAATTCTTGCAAATATTATTCAGAAAATTTTTTCTTGAAGACTGCAAAACTTTTAAAAATTGGTCCCCTCATAACTGGTACCCTAAAAAACTTAAAAAATGAATTTTTCTCCTGCAAAGCATATTAAAATATTAAAATAAATAGGGAGTTCGAATTCGGTAGCGATCTTATTCAACACGAAAAAAATTGAACACAAGACTAAAACACACAAAATTCAACACGCATTATTTTTTAACACTATTTTTTCCACACCATTTAAATCCAACACAAATTTTTTTGACACGTATTATTCGACACAAAAATTTTTTATGCAAATCGTATGTAAAAACTAATTAAATTTTAGTTTTTTGTTTTGAATTTGTGCCAAATAAAATGAGCTGAAAATTTTGTGTTTAATTTAAATCGCGTGAAATAATTAGTGTAAAAAATATTGTGTGTTTTAATTTAGGTGTTCAAAAGTGATGTGTCCAATTTTTTTTTGTGTCGAGTAAGATCGCTACCATCGCAAGTCTATGCATTTTTAAAAAAACCAATATTTAACTGTTCTAAGACGCTAAAAATTAAAAGAAAAATTATTTTTAACAGAAAAATAATACATTAAAATATGTACAATTAAAGTAAATAATAAAAAAATCTGTAAAAAAATTAGTAATAAACAAAATCCTTAAAAAACGAGACTGATTTGGTTATTTTAAAAATGATCTTTATTTTTAAAAAGATTTCTTTAACTTTTGAGCTTTAAAATTCAGTTTTATGAAGTTTTGAGTTCAAAAAAATAATTTTTTTAAGGTTTATTTTTACGTTTCAAGCCATTTGCAATGGTTTAAACAAAAAAAAAAAAAATCCGCTAGCGGCAAGCGGAAATCCGCTTGCGGCAAACGGAATTCCGCTTGCCGCAAGCGGATTTTTTTTCAGTGTATATAAATCTAAATCTAACTCTCTCAATTCATGAAGTTTTTCCTCTGGAGTTAAATTGTCAGATATTTTATGCTTTCCTTGATACAGTGCTAGAGTACATTCGATACCAGCCTCAACAATTTTCTCCAAATTTGGCTCTGATGTAAAAGCTTGGACTTTTTCTTTGGCAAAATGAGTTTTTTAGGGGTGAAAGGGGTGAAAAATAGCCAATTTCACCCTTTAGAATATGTTAAATGTAATTCTTGACATCATTTTTGAAATCAGCGTCCAAAAAAACCTATTAGGACCTTTGAAAATAAAAAAATAAGTTCTTTTGGCAAAATGAGTTTTTTAGGGGCGAAAGGGGTGAAAAATGGCCAATTTCACCCTTTAGAAGATGTTAAATGTAATTCTTGACATCATTTTTGAAATCAGCGTCCAAAAAAACCTAATAGACCCTTTGAAAATAAATAAATACATTATTTTGGCAAAATGAGTTTTTTAGGGGTGAAAGGGTTGAAACATGGCCAATTTCACCCTTTAGAACATGTTAAATGTAATTTTTGACATCATTTTTGAAATCAGCGTCCAAAAAAACCTACTAGGACCTTTGAAAATAAAAAAATAAGTTCTTTTGGCAAAATGAGTTTTTTAGGGGTGAAAGGGGTGAAAAATGGCCAATTTCACCCCTTGGAACCTGTTAAATGTAATTTTTGACCCGAAATTCTAATTTAGTGACCTATTTAACCATGTAAAATCATATAAAAGTCGATAAAAACATTTTTTACTATATTTCAAAATTGGGGGGGGGGGGAAAGGGGTGATAAATGGGTGGAAAAATCACCCCTTGACATTTCCGACAATTTTCCTTTCCGATGCTTTGTTTGTATGATTTTTCTGAAGCGAATGCAAAAGGTTTCATCAAAATCCATCCACTTTCAGAGGCAGTTAGAGATTTGACCTTTTTTTTCACACTATACCCCTGACTAATATATGGCATACGGTAAACGGTTACTAAATGTATTCAGCCGTATATACGGCAAACTGCATACTGTAACCGTATAAATTCGCCAATTAATACGGCAAATTTCAAAATGAATTTCGTATATACTTCAGCCGTATGAAAATCCACACGGGAAAAATCAATACTGGAGTCATACGGATTATGCTGTATTAATGGACTATTTAAACGACTCCCGTATTGACTTTTGCCGTATGCAAATCCATGCGGCAAAATCCAATTAGGGAACCGAACAAAATATGCCGTATTAATGGACCATTTTATACGGCCCCCGTATTGACTTTTGTTGTATGAAAATCCTATACGGGAGCCATATAAAATAGTCCATTAATACGGCATATTACCTACAGTTCCCATATTTATTTATGCCGTATGAAAAACCGTACGAAAAAATCAATACAAAACCACTATTTGTACGGCATAGGAAAATAAAGCCCCATATTTTTCTCATACGGGCCCGCATACATATAGGACCTAGGTAATTTAATAATGCCCACGGACCCGTATTCGTATAGGAAAGGATATTTTCATAATGCCCAAGGCTTAGTATACGTATGAGACCTAGGTATTTTCATATTACCAACGGACCCGAATGGGTATATCACTAGGGTATTGTCATAATTCTCACGTATCCGTACGCATTATAAAAACATCCAAGTCATATACGCATACGGTCCCGTATGTACATGAGATTTGGGTATTTTCATACTGCTGACGGGTCAGTGGGCAGTATGCATTCAAACTTTAACTTATTACCAACTGATCCGTATACTTATAAAAACAAAGTATTGACAGACTGGGCACGGATAATTATACTGCTTAGCCGTATATACGGCTGTTAGTTTTCCGTGTTGAAAAATTGAAATATTAGTATTGAATATATCAAAAAACATCGTACTTTAGAGTGTATGCAATAATTTATTAACCAGAGATGACAATTTAAAGTCAGAGACCCAATTTCAAGCTTTAAAAAAAAGGCAATTTTTATCATTATTTTTAAAAAGCAGTATCTTAAAAACTAATTAAAGAAAAGAGATGAGTAAAAAATTTTAGGAAACTTGAAGCTTTAATAAAATTTGTAAGGCCCATAAAACTCAATTTCGTCAAAAATTACAATTTTGGCAGCAATTTAAATAAATTTAAAAATTGGTCATTTCGGGTCAAAAATTACCAGTAGGTTAATTGACTATAGCGCTGAGAGAAACAGTGATAAAAATATACGGCTTACGTCGTTTAAAAGGTGATACTTACACCAAAAAAGTAGATTAACCAGAAGTGTTTTGGTTAATTTTTAAGGTTGTAGCGTTTTATTAAAAATTACCGAAAAACCCTGTTTTATAAGATTGAGTAAACATGTAAATTTGCGTTTCTAGCCCCAAAATTCCCTTTGGAATGAATGCAGGGATGTTTGCATGTCTTTACGAAATATAAAAAAGTATGTTTTCCAGTAAAAATTAGCATTTTAAAACGCTTTTTGGCTTTTGTGAAATGTTATTTCATGTTATTTAAATGGGAAAATTAAGGTGGTTACAGGCACGTGTTTTTGCAAGGCTAAAGCAAAATCCTTGGGACTCGGAACTTTTTATGACCAAAACTTCACAAAAAAAACCCGGGGAGCAAAGTTTTTTCACAAAGTCCAAAAATAGGTCCACTCTAGTATATTGTACACTGCACACCTTTTTCATAAAGGAATGATTACATATTTGACAAATTCTATATGTGTTATGTTTTACCAAGAAGTTCTCATTTTTTTATTTAAAATATATTCTATTTTTGATAGCAAATTTTTAGCTAAAAATATTATAGTTTTAATTTTTATAAAACTATAAAATATTTATAGTCTAATTCTTTTTTTATGTACATTTATTTAAAGCGCGTAGTTTATACGTAATTATCAGAAAGAATTATAAAAATTTTATTTATATAAAAATTAAAACTATATTTTTAGCAAAATAGAATATATATTTTAAATAAAAAAATGAAAATTCCTTGGTAACATAAAACATAGAATTTTTCATATAATTCCTTCATGAATGATGTACGAATAACACATATTGAAGATGTTTTAAAGGTACCGTGTAAACCGCCGTGTTAAGGTATCCTAAAGGTGTATAACTGAGACATGTTAGGAACATGTTCTGAGTGAAGAATAGCATATGAGCAATTATTTTAAAAGTGATACTTAATTCGAGCCTGGAATCGTAAATTTTTTTTTTGAGGGCACATCGACATGACCGGTGTTTTTAGTTAGTTTGAACCTTCAGAAAACCGAAAAAAATCGTGAACAAGAAATCGGCGATAGGTGCCTAAAAGATTTTTTCACTTTTATGTCAAAAAACGTGTTTTTCGTATCTGAGCTACCCTAAATTTTTAAAATAACTTTTTAGGTAAAAAAACTTTTTTAAAATAGATAAGAAAATCTGATTGCCAGGGAAAAACCACTCCAGAAGAAAAAAAAACTTATCTCTTTACGATGAAATTTAGCCAAGTTATCGTCAATTTAAGATTTTGCTGAAATTCGTCTTAAAAAAGATTGAAATTTTATTGAAAAAAGCCTGTTTCTGAACCTTAAACATGCATTATTCGCTTGATTTTCATCGTAAAATAATAATTTTTTTTTTAAAATCGATTAATTTTTTCCTGGTAATTCATTTCTTTAAGAAAAAAATTATTTTTATTGACCAAATTTCAATTTTTAGGTCAAATGCCTTTGAAAACTGTAAGTAGCAAGATTTACTTAACACAGTTTTTGATCTAAAAATTAAAATTTTGTCAATAAAAATAATTTTTTTCTTAAAGAAATGAATTACCAGGAAAAAATTAATTGATTTTAAAAAAAAAATTATTATTTTACGATGAAAATCAAGCGAATAATGCATGTTTAAGGTTCAGAAACAGGCTTTTTTCAATAAAATTTCAATCTTTTTTAAGACGAATTTGAGCAAAATCTTAAATTGACGATAACTTGGCTAAATTTCATCCTTAAAAGATAAGTTTTTTTTTTCTTCTGAAGTGGTTTTTCCCTGGCAATCAGATTTTTTTATCTATTTTTTAAAATTTTATTTACCTAAAAAGTTATTTTAAAAATTTGGGGTAGCTCAGATACGAAAAACACGTTTTTTGACATAAAAGTGAAAAAATCTTTTTGGCACCTATCGCCGATTTCTTGTACACGATTTTTTTCGGTTTTCTGAAGGTTCAAACTATCTGAAAACACGGGTCATATCGATGTACCCTCAAAAAAAAAATTTACGATTCCAGGCTCGAATTAAGTATCACTTTTAAAATAATTGCTCATATCTTGACAACAGTCGTACAGTTCTACCCTAATCTCTGTTTCTACTCAAGATATCTTACTAAGGAATTTTAAGTTAGTTATCTATATATCTTTGGGATACCTTGAGGATAAGTTTGTGTTTTGTGGGTATTCAAAAGAGTACATATTAATAGATATTCCCGATCAGATTTCATAGGTTAATAATTAAACTATGACAAAAAATTTATTTATTTATTTCAGGTTAATGAGTGATAATTTTATTGCATATGTAAAGTATTTTTTGTAATAATGTAAATATATTTTTTTTTTTAATTGGATTTGAATACTTTTTAAAACTAAATAAAAATATTCTATATAAGTATTATTTATTAAAAATTGAGTAGGTAATTAAAACATAAATTGTTTAAACTATATCATTATTTAGATCTGTAATATTTATGTTTATTTCATTTATTATACCATCCAAAAAAATAAAAAAACCGGACAGGTGAGTCTAAGGACTCGCGGGAGAAGTTTACTTCTTTACTGATTTCTTCCACAATTAAAAATTGTTTAAACAATCGTCTATATAATTTTTATTGAAAATCAGCTTAAAAGTCGTATTCAGGGTATAAAAAATACATGTAAGATAGTCTCGCACCCATAACAGTTTTGATCAGAAAAGGCAATTAACATTTACAAATTGTTTAAACAGTTAATCTAAAGTACATCAGAAAAGGAAGGGGACTGCAATCGTCCTTTCCTTATCCATTATATTCGTTACAGAATCTCGTCTCGTTACGATTTTTTAAATTTTAACTCGTCGTAGAAAAAAAAGAGGTATACTCATTGAATTATATATAGGTATATTAGACTGTGTCTTATTTTTTTTTTTCGATATTTTTTGGCTCCCCCCATTTTTTTCGAATATATTGGTCATAAAAAACACCCAGCTCCAAGGATTTTGATTTTTGATGTTTTTAACCCGTGCCGCCGGGCAGTTGAAGTTTCCCATTTAAATAACACAGGAATTTCGAGGTTTTAGCTTTATAAATTTTTACAGAGGCCGCAATATGTTTTAAAAAGCTAGTTATTGCTGGAAAACATACTTTCATATGTTGTAAAGACATGAAAACCACCTTCCATTCATTCCAATGGGACTTCTGGGCCTAAATCGCAAATTAACATGTTGGCTAAATCTTATAAAACAGGGCTTTTCGGTAATTTTCGATAAAACGCTGCAACCTCAAAAATTGACCAAAACACTTCTGGTAGGGCTACTTTTTTTTCTCTAAGTATCACCTTTCAAACGTCGTAAACCGTGTATTTTTATCACTGATTTTCTCAGCACTATAGTCAATTAACCTACTGGTAATTTTTGACTCTAAATGACCAATTTTTAAATTTGTTTAAACTGCTGCCAAAATTGTAATTTTTGACAAAATTAAATTTCACAGGCCTAAAAAATTTTCTACAAGCTTCAAGTTTCCAAAAATTCTTTACTCGTCTGTTTTCTTTAAATAGTTTTTAAGATATCGCTTTTCAAAGATAATTATAAAAATTGACTTTTTCTTTAAACCCTAAAATTGGGACTCTGACATTAAATTATCATCTCTGGTTAATAACTTATTGAAAAGCGGTGAGTATAGAATTTTTGGAAATTTGAAACTTGCAGACAATTTTTAAGACCTATAAAGCTCAATTTTGTCAAAAACTACAATTTTGACAGCAATTTAAAAAAATTAAAAAATTGGTCATTTTTAGTAGAAAATTACCGTCAGGTTAATTGGCTATAGTGATGAGAGAATCAATTTTAAAAGAACGTGGTTTGCGGCGTTTAAAAGGTGACACTTACAAATGACAATGAGACCAACCAGAAGTGTTTTGGTCAATTTTTGAGGTTGCAGCGTTTTCTCGAAAATTACCGAAAAACCCTGTTTTATAAGATTTAGCCAACATGTAAAGGACCCCGCACAAAAGGATAGGAAATGGCCGTTCGGTCAAATTGGTTAAATTTTGGATATGTTATAGATTTAACCATTCTGAACAAAAGTCTCAATGGGCACAAAGCTCAAAAGTCCCAACTTTGGCTGCTACGGAGCTTGAAAGCTCCAAAGCTCTACCATGGCAAGATCGCTTCAAAACCTTTTTTCTTTTATTTTTAAAGTATACCTTTATGTTTTTGAGGTCGCTAATTCCAAATCTGATGTCATAATGACAAAGTTGACAGTTGGCAGCTGTCAATTAGCTGTCAAAACTGTAAATCACCATGTAAAACTTTATAGATTACCTGGAATTTATGTTTTTGAGGTCACCGATTTCGAATTTGATATCAGATTGACAAGATTCTTAATTGACAGCTGTCAATTAGCTGTTAAAACTCTAAAATATCGTAGAAAACTTTATAGATTAGCCCAGATTTATGTTTTTGAGATCGCTGATTTCAAATCTGATGTCAAATTAACATTATTGATAGTTGGCAGCTGTCAATTGACTTTCTAATAGCCAAAAAAAAATAATATAACAAATAGATTTTAAATAGATCTTATGTTTCTGAAGTCACTAATTGTTAAATATTATATTATATCATACTAGGCAAAGTTAGCTGCTGTCAATTTAAATAGCCCATTAAAGTCAAAAAACTTTTTTAGTCATAAAAATCCGTTTTTAGCTTTACCCAGGGCCAATGACGTGGACGTGACGGATACTGATCCCTGTTTAGCAGTTAAAATTCGATTACGAATCAAGAATTCGACAGTTGTCAGCTGTCAAATAAAAGTTAAAATAACTAATAAGAAACGTATGGTATTTTATAAAGGTTTTTAACTTATAAAAAATAATGGATGGCTGATTAATCGCTTTTTATTATTTAAAAGGTAATTGACAGTTGTTAACTGTCAACTGTAAACTTTTTTCAAATCGTTATCTAATTTATAATCAGCAACCTCAAAAATATTTACTCCCTTTAAAATGTAAAGTTTTTTTAAAGCATTTGGTAGCTAATTGAAAGCTATCAGATGTTAACATTGTCAATTCGATGACAAATTCATAATAAGTGACATTAGAAACATAAGATCTTTTTAAAATCTATTTTTTTTCGCTTTTTGAATGTTATTTGACAGCTGACAACTATCAATAATGTTAATTTGACATCAGATTTGAAATCAGCGATCTCAAAAATATAAATTTGGGCTAATCTACAAAGTTTTCTACGATATTTTAGAGTTTTGACAGCTAGTTGACAGTTGTCAATTAAGAATCTTGTCAATCTGACATCAAATTCGAAATCAGTGACCTCAAAAATATAAAGATATACTTTAAAAATAAAAGAAAAAAGGTTTTTAAGCAATTTTTTTATGATGGAGCTTTGGAGCTTTCAAGATCCGTAGCAGCCAAAGTTGGGACTTTTGAGCTTTGTGCCCATTGAGACTTTTGTTCAGAATGGTGAAATCTATAACATATCCAAAATTCAGCCAATTTGACCGAACGGCCTTTTCCTATCCTTTTGTGCGGGGTCCTTTGCGATTTAGGCCCAGAATTCCCTTTGGAACTCGCTTTGGAATGAATGCAGTGCTGTTTGCATGTCTTTCCAACATATGAAAGTATGTGTTCCAGCAATAACTAGCTTCTTAAAACATATTTAAAAATTTATAAAAATTTACAAAGCTAATACCTCGAAATTCCCATGTTATTTAAATGGGAAACTTCAAGTGCTCGGCGGCACGGGTTAAAAAAATCGAAAATTAAATACCAAAATATTCGAAAAAAATGGGGGAGCCAAAAAATAGCGAAAAAAAAAAAATAAGACACAGTCTAAGGTATATGGTGTACCACGACAAGAAAGAAGTAAACTTCAATAAATGTGTATATTAAAAAGTAATAATTATATTATTCAGGGCCGGCTTTTCCAAAATCCTTTGCGACAGTTAAACTTTTTGTCTACTGTCGCGACAGTTAATATAAAATAATTAAAACAACACAAATAAATAAATATATATAATATATTATATTATATACCCTGATAATACATCATATACCCTGCACCTGAGTACCGCGTTACATTGTATGTTATTTTATGCATTTATACCGTCGAGTGGCTGCTGTAATCGTAGCACACGCATATGCCCCGCTTAGTTCCATCTAAGAGATATCCGTTCGGGATTACTTTGCAGTTTCGGTAACCAATAGTTATACGCACATTTTGTACAAATCGAGACACTAAGACATACGCATGAAAGTACTTTAATAATTTTAGTTCTTCCAGCATATACTCCAGTCAAAATGCGGGGGGGGGGGGTCGAAACCTGTTGACAGGATGAGATTTGCATTACTATATGTTTTTTGGGTCGCTGAATCCGAATCCGGTGCCCATTTGGGCTGGAAAATAGGGGAACACCCTTAAATCAGCAAAAACTACCCCTTTTTAAGGGTTTTTTTGCAATACTTTGGAACCAGCGTTATAATAATCAAATAAATACCAATTTTCTGAGATTTATTAACGAAATATAGAGTTTAGCTAATATTGTACCAAAATTGTTTTGTTAGGGCTAATTATAGAGGGTGAAAACTACCCCCAAAATTGAAAAAATAGAAAAAATACGCTAAAAGTTAATTTTTTTACTTTTTTTTTTTGTGGAATCAAGTATTTAAAAATATTTTATGCTATTTGAACCATCATAAAATGTTTTCACCCCCGGGGGGTTAAAACAACCCTTAAATTTATAAATACATAAAAACCATGATAAAATTATATTTTTTTTTTACTTTTTTTTTGTAGAATCAAGTATTTAAAATATTTTATGCTATTTTAACCATCATAAAATGTATTCACCCCCGGGGGGGTTGAATCAACACCTATTTTTATAAATACATAAAAAGCATTATAAAATTTTATTTTTTTTTATTTTTTTTTGTGGAATCAAGTATTTAAAATATTTTATGCTATTTTAACCATCATAAAATGTATTCGACCCCGGGGGGATTAAAAAAACCCCTAATTTTACAAATACATAAAAAGCATGATAAAATTTTATTTTTTTTACTTTTTTTTTGTGGAATCAAGTATTTAAAATATTGTATGCTATTTTAACCATCATAAAATGTATTCACCCCCCGGGGGGGGGGCGAAACAACCCCTATTTTTATAAATACATAAAAAGCATGATAAAATTTTATTATCATTTTTATGTATTTATAAATTTAGCTGCTTTTTTAACCCCCCCCCCCTGAGGGGAAATATATTTTCAGATAGTTAAAGTAGCATACAACATTTTAAATACTTGATTCCACAAAAAAAAAGTAAAAAAAATAAAATTTTATCATGCTTTTTATGTATTTATAAAATTAGGAGTTGTTTTAACCCCCCGGTGGTGAATACATTTTATGATGGTTAAAATAGCATAAAATATTTTAAATACTTGATTCTACAAAAAAAAAGTAAAAAAAAATATAATTTTATCATGGTTTTTATGTATTTATAAATTTAAGGGTTGTTTTAACCACCCGGGGGTGAAAACATTTTATGATGGTTCAAATAGCATAAAATATTTTTAAATACTTGATTCCACAAAAAAAAAGTAAAAAAAATAAACTTTTAGCGTGTATTTTCTATTTTTTTAGATTTTGGGGGTAGTTTTCACCCTCTATAATTAGCCCTAACAAAACAATTTTGGTACAATATTAGCTAAACTCTATATTTTGTTAATAAATCTCAGAAAATTGGTATTTATTTGATTATTATAACGCTGGTTCCAAAGTATTGCAATAAAACCCTTAAAAAGGGGTAGTTTTTGCTGATTTAAGGGTGTTCCCCTATTTTCCAGCCCAAATGGACACCGGATTCGGATTCAACGACCCAAAAAACATATAGTAAAGCAAATCTCATCCTGTCAACAGATTTCGACCCCAAACCCGCATTTTGACTGGAGTACATAGTATAGTTGCATTTAACGTATACTTTCCAGGGCTAAAGTGGTTAATACTAAAAGTTTATTTTGGTGAATACGACGAATTATATAGGCTACTAATAGTAAGTAATTTATCAAAAAAGTAAGTAATTTATCAAATAAAAAAGTACGATTTTCAACAAAAAAAGTTAGATAAAACCAGATTCGAGTATAAAAAAAAATCAATATTGATTTTTAGATAATAACAGAGATCCTACTAATCTCTGATAATAACTAAATTTACCAAGCAATTTTTTTTATATTTGACTCTGCTATTCTCTTTGATTATCCCCTATTCCCTCTTGATAACGTAACAGCAGTAACAAACCATAAATTTATATGAGCAAAGACGAAAGAAATAGGTAATTAGGATAACAGCAGGAAATCCTAATTTTTTGCTCATATAAATATAAAAAAAAGGAGGCGAATAAAATTTAAGCTTACCTAAAGTCGTTTTTAGTTGATTTAGATTGAATTTTCAAGCAAAGCACCCTAGCCGTTGGTGGTGCCTTTGGATTCTCAGAATTTTGGAAATAAAACCACTCTAATATACACTGTAAAAAGTAACTTTCTTATATTAACAAAAAAATTAGAACATTTTCGAAAAAATTTGTAAGAGTCTTTCTTAGCGTAAACAGCAATGGTTGACAGGTGGGGTCGTCGGATCGGCTTCAAATTTTTCCCATGTTTTTATAACACTAAGATAGGAAAATCCTGAAATTTTTAGCCCTCTAGGTCTTAAACAGCCCGAGTTATGGCCAATCAAACTCATTGGGTAACTCTATTTCGGCCATTAAAGAGCGATTTTAGTCTGTGTTAAATTGTTTTTACATTTTTAATACTTATATATTAGACTGCCAAAAAAAAAATCGACTTTTCGATTTTTTAAGGTGCTCAAGCGTTTTTGGATGTCATTTAATGAAAAAATAAGTTCTACGTAAACCGCATCTAAAAATATTTAGTCGTTGGACAGCGCCAAAGCATTTTCGATTTTTGAAAATGGGCTCAGGAACGTCGGAAGGGACTAAAGCTACTAAACTTAAAAGGCAACGTAAAAACAAAATTTCGGGGGGTATTTCATAGTTTTTTTGGTCGCTAAAAACGATGGAAATATTTATTTTGAATTATTTTTTTAAGGCAAAAAGTTATGAGCTAATTTCAGTGGTAAAAATGTCAAAAATTGGACATTTTTTGACGTCAAAAACTTGCTGCGGACTAAAAAATGTTTAGAAATTATTTAAAAAGGGCATTCCGCATGTTTTTTGGGTCACTAAAAACGATGAAATTGGTTATTTTTATTTATTCTTGACGGATTCAGAGTTATGGGCCAAATATTGTAGTTTGAATTTCCAAATTCAGCATTTTTTTTGAGTTAAATGACTGTCAAACGTGCAGAGAAATTTTCTGAACCTCTAGAAAAGTAAATTATCATATTTTTGTGTTTGTCTAACTAGCGCAGAATTAATTTCTTCGATTTTTTTTAAGGGTGCTAGTTTAGTTCAGTGTTACCACAATGTCATAAAATAAGGTTTTCAGGCAATTTTCCAAATAATGCTGTTATCTTGCGATTCAGCCAAAATACTTCCAGTTGGTCTAATTTTTTTTGCATAAAATACACCTTTCAATCCCCGTAATCGGCAATTTTTCATCACCGATTCTATCATCGTAATAGTCAATGAACCAAATGCCCATTTTCGGCCCTAAGTGACCAATTTTTAAATTGGTGCTAAAATTTTAATTTTTGATAAAATTGAATTTTATTTTTTACAAAAACTTTTTGTAAGTTCCAAATTTCCAAAAATTTCTTACTCGTCCTTTTAGCTTTAGATATTTCCAAGATATGGTTCTACAAATTTAATGATAAAGTATGATTTTTTTTTAAAAACCTCAAATTGAGACTCTGTCTTTAAATTATCATATCTGCTCAAGGAAAAATTAAAAACAAAGAAGTAAACAAATTTTGGAAACTTAAAGTTTTTACAAAATTTTTATGACGTATAAGATCTATTTATAATGAAAATTTCAATTTTTGTAGCAACTTAAAAATTGGTCATTTAGGGCCGAAAATGGGCATTTGGTTTATTAACTATTACGATGAGAGAATTGGCGATGAAAAATTGCCGATTACGGGGATTGAAAGGTGTATTTTATGCAAAAAAAATTAGACCAACTGGAAGTATTTTGGCTGAATTGCAAGATAACAGCATTATTTGGAAAATTGCCTGAAAACCTTATTTTAAGACATTGTGGTAACACTGAACTAAACTAGCACCCTTAAAAAAAATCGAAGAAATTAATTCTGCGCCAGTTAGACAAACACAAAAATATGATAATTTACTTTTCTAGAGGTTCAGAAAATTTCTCTGCACGTTTGACAGTCATTTAACTCAAAAAAAATGCTGAATTTGGAAATTCAAACTACAATATTTGGCCCATAACTCTGAATCCGTCAAGAATAAATAAAAATAACCAATTTTATCGTTTTTAGTGACCCAAAAAACATGCGGAATGACCTTTTTAAATAATTTCTAAACATTTTTTAGTCCGCAGCAAGTTTTTGACGTCAAAAAATGTCCAATTTTTGACATTTTTACCACTGAAATTAGCTCATAACTTTTTTCCTTAAAAAAATAATTCAAAATAAATATTTCCATCGTTTTTAGCGACCAAAAAAACTATGAAATACCCCCCGAAATTTTGTTTTTACGTTGCCTTTTAAGTTTAGTAGCTTTAGTCCCTCCCGACGTTCCTGAGCCCATTTTCAAAAATCGAAAATGCTTTGGCGCTGTCCAACGACTAAATATTTTTAGATGCGGTTTACGTAGAACTTATTTTTTCATTAAATGACATCCAAAAACGCTTGAGCACCTTAAAAAATCGAAAAGTCGATTTTTTTTTTGGCAGTCTATTATATATATGTAATAAACCATAAGAGGTTACATAAAGTGACTTTTTTTCTTTCAGAATAGAATGGTCAGGGAAAAAGTAGTTGAAAACAAAAAAAAATTTGCTCTTTTCGATGAAAATTAATCGAGTTATGGTCCATTAAAGATAATGTCACAAATTACCAAGTTTATACTAATTCCAATTTTAGGGTTCATAACGACTTTATAACTTGAAAACTGCATAACTCGCTTATATTTTATCGTAAAAAGAAAAGTTTTGGATTGTTATCGAATATTTTTTCCTTGGCTATTCTGTTTATGAAAGAAAAAAATTAGTTTAATCGACAAAAAGTTTTTTTTTGGTCTAAAATTAATGTAACATATAAAAAACAATTTTTAATTAGTAAATTTAGTAAAAATAATGAATTCGCAAGAAAAATTGATAATTTACAATTTTTTTTCGAAAATTTTCAAAAAATAGTTGTAACGTTCCGAAAAATAGTTGTGAATTTACAACTTTTTTCGTAAAATCACAAAAAAAAATTGAGAACTCTCGAATTTTTTGATAATATACTAAATTTAGTAAATTTACGATTTTTATCGAAAATTTACAAAATTTTTTGAAAATTCGCTAATTTTTCGAAAAAATTCTATTTTTTTTGTAAATCTAAGAAAGTTACTTTTTACAGTGTATATGAGCAAGTATTTTAAAAGTGCTACTTAATTTGAGCCTGGAATCTTAATTTTTTTTTTTGAGGGCACATCGATATGACCCGTGTTTTCAGATAGTTTGAACCTTCAGAAAACCGAAAAAAATCGTGTACAAGAAATCGGCGATAGGTGCCAAAAAAATTTTTTCACTTTTATGTCAAAAACCGCGTTTTTCGTATCTGAGGTACCCCAAATTTTTAAAATAACTTTTTAGGTAAATAAAATTTTAAAAAATAAATAAGAAAATCTGATTGCCAGGAAAAAACCACTCCAGAAGAAAAAAAAACTTATCTTTTTACGATGAAATTTATTCAAGTTATCGTCAATTTAAGATTTTGCTCAAATTCGGCTTAAAAAAGATTGAAATTTTATTGAAAAAAGCCTGTTTCTGAACCTTAAACATGCATTATTCGCTTGATTTTCATAGTAAAATAATAATTTTTTTTTTTAAATCGATTAATTTTTTCCTGGCAATTCATTTCTCTTAGAAAAAAATTATTTTTATTGACAAAATTTTAATTTTTAGATCAAAAACTGTGTTAAGTAAATCTTTCTACTTACAGTTTTCAAAGGCTTTTGACCTCAAAATTTAAATTTCGTACATAAAAATGATTTTGTTTCTTAAAAAAATGAATTTGTAGGGAAAAATTAATCGATTTTTAAAAAAAAATTATTATTTTACGATGAAAATCAAGCGAGTAATGCATGATTATAGTTCAGAAACAGGCTTTTTTCAATAAAATTTCAATCTTTTTTAAGACGAATTTAAGCAAAATCTTAAATTGCCGATAACTTGGCTAAATTTCATCGTAAAAAGATAAGTTTTTTTTTCTTCTGGAGTGGTTTTTTCCTGGCAATCAGATTTTCTTATCTATTTTATTTACCTAAAAAGTTATTTTAAAAATTTGGGGTAGCTCAGATACGAAAAACGCGGTTTTTGACATAAAAGTGAAAAAATCTTTTTGTCACCTATCGCCGATTTCTTGTTCACGATTTTTTTCGGTTTTCTGAAGGTTCAAACTATCTGAAAACACGGGTCATATCGATATGCCCTCAAAAAAAAAAATTATGATTCCAGGCTCAAATTAAGTAGCACTTTTAAAATAATTGCTCATATTATAAAGCTCTTTTTATTATCGAGGCAATGCATGTAATCAAAGAAATAAATAAAAAAACTATTGCGCTCATGCTTTTTAAGTTTCAATTAAGAAAATTTTATAAAATTAAAATATTACTCAAAATTTTTTCATTGTCTTCATGAAAAACGATTATTTTTGTTTCAGCATCTAAAAATTAAGGAAACAATGGAATCTACTATTAATATACTTGATGATGATAGTCTTATACAAATTTTTAATTTTCTTCCTATCATTGACAAAATAAAAATTGAACGTATAAGTAAGCGGTGGCAAATTTTGGCAAAAAATTCCTGGTCTCTTTATTCAAAAAAATTAAATTTATCACGAGAAACTTGGGGAAGTTTCATTTTTGGACCAAATAAAATAATAACAAAACGTAATGATGAAATCCTTCAAAAAGTGCTCCTAAGATGTGGTCAATACTTAAAAAGTATTGAACTATCATATTATTATTATTTTTCCGGAAATAATATTTGGAGAAATAATATTTGTAATGAAGAACTTTTTAATCTAAGTTTCATTAGTAAATGTACTAATTTAGAAACTGTTGAATTTAAAGCAAGAGTTGAAATCCTAAACATTCTAGTTATGAATATGATTAATAATTGCAATAAAATCGAGGAAATAAACCTAAGAAACATTCGTATAGATAATAATGAATCACCTGATAGTATTTCTGCTTTAAAAAAAAATTTAATTGCTTTGTGCTCAAAGAATAAAAATTTAAAAATTATACATTACCATTATATCTCATTAGATGAAAATTTGTTGAAATACTATGCAACGAATTCGATAAAATCGTTAAGTATAAAAGAAACAGCTAACTTTGATGATTTTGAAGATTTTTATTTAAAATTAAAAAATGTGGAAACATTAAAAATATCGTTGAAATTTTCTGAAAATAATGAAAAGTTTTTAGAGACAATTTCTAATAATTGTAAAAATATTACTGAATTAACTTTGTATATAAGCAAGGAATCTTATGAAGATAAACTTGCAAAACTTTTTTCTGTTAGCAAGCTGCGAATACTGCATCTGAAACAATTAACTATGACTGGAAAATGTTTATTAAATTTAAAAGATGAGTTTATAAGAGCAATAAAGTTGTTTCAATGTGATCAAATTGAAATATCTAATTTAATTTGTGTGCTACAAAAATGTAAAAACTTAACTGCAATTAAATTTCAGTTTTCTGATGAATCTTTAATAACAGATCAGTGTTTAGAAGTTATTTCAAATCAAACGAAATTAGAATATTTACACTTGGAAAATTTATCTGCGGAATTAGTTACAAGCAGCAGATTGAATTGTTTACTAAGGCTAAAAAACTTAAAATTATTAAACCTTAGGTACTGTTCCTTAGTAACTGATTCTTTTTTATCAGCTGTTAGTGAGAATTTATTAAAATTAGTAAATTTAAACATTGGCAATTGTAGGAGTGTTACTGATAAAGGTTTAAGTGAATTATCTAAATTACCAGATTTGAAACATCTGTCGATTAATGGATTGGAAACTACATTTCAAGGATTATCAAGGATGTCAAACTTGATATCACTGCATGCATGTATTTGTCTGAATATAGAAAATAAATATTTATTTAAATTGATAAGAAATAACTTAAATTTGGAATATCTTGACCTTTTCTATAACCCTAGGTTTGAAGAAAATATTGAATTTTTAACTGTTTCTAATTTTATTGTTTCTAAAAGATGTAATGATAAGATATTAACTATTATGTATGGACCAGAAGAATATTCAAACAAAACAATATTAACAAAAGAAATTAAATTTTCTCAATATTTAAAAGTTATAAACAAATTCGAAAAACCATATTATCGCACAATTAAGCATGGGTTTGATTATATGAAAATTTCAAAATATTAAATAAATAATTCATTGAGCAGATTACAAAAACTTGTTATTTAAAAATGCAGAATTGTTTGTTATTATAAATTTTTAAAATCCCTCTTCAGGACTCTATGTTTAGTTAATTAGCTATTTTCGAAAGTTGAAATTACACTACATATTTAATTATAATAATTTTGAAATGAAACCGTAGATATTTTGCGAACTATTGTATTAGAAAATTACAAAAAAATATAATTTAAATACATGTAAGGGTGGATTTGCTTATATGAAATAAATAAATCATATCAAATAAATAAATAAATTGAGATTATAAATTTCAACAAATAAAAAATTTTAAAGTTTTATTCATACATTGCTATATTGCTACAAGTAAACAACAATTGTAATTTAATACAACTTTTATAAGTCAATATGTAATCTTGAGTATTTTTCTAAAATATATTGCATATTTTTAATGTAAGTGTATTCATTAGTATTCCTATATATTAGTTAAAAATAATTTTTTTTTAGTTTTATCTAATGAGCCAAATAATTCGTAAATACTTTATTTAATTAAATAAAATATAAATATTAAAACTTATTTGTAAAGTTTTAAACTTTACACAGAGAGTTAAGGTTTGGAACATGGGTTATTCTATTAATTTTTGACTGTTTTTATTAAATTATTCATCAATGATGTATGTTTTTTACGCTTTTTTCAGTTTTGATAAAAAATTTTTTTTATAAAATTACGAATATTTTCGTTCAATTTTTTTAAATAATCGTCTTAACGGGTTCGATACGTGGCTAAAAAAAGTATACGTAGGATCTTACGTAAAACTTTCACCGATATTTCCTACATAATTAGGAAAATTATACATTTCTCATTAATTGTCACGGTTCTTCTGAAGACAATAACGTAGGGTTTTCAAAAATGACACAAAAATCTGAGTGTTGTTCATATTTCTTCAATACTTATATCTCTCAAAAATACCTGAACCCTGAAATCGAATCTGCTCCTTTTTTTGAGAAACCTCAATTCTAAAATTTCATTTAAAATCGGTATTTTGCAAAATTTCTAAAAATTTAATAATAGTTATTTATGAAACAAGTGATATAAAGTTATAATATACCAAATGTAAAGGTGTACAGGGCCTGAGGTGCGTAGCACCGAGGGTCTGTGATTGCATTTGGTAAAATACATTATTTAATAGATTGGAAAGCGTTTGTATAATTTTTTTATAAGTATATTACCGGCAAAAATATATTTTAAAATTGATCGATTAAAAGTTTAATTGCTTATAAACAATTTTGAATGATATTTTTAAATTTGTTTTTTTACGTAAATACTTAGCGAAATAAATTTTTAAATTCACATTAATTTTTTTATAAAAATTAAAACTAATTTTTGTATGCATGCATATATAAAAATGGTATACAGAAATTAATTATATATTATATGGTCATTTATTATTTTATTACGTTGATTTTTTCAATCTTTTTTAAGACGAATTTGAGCAAAATTTTAAATTGTCGATAACTTGGCTAAATTTCATAGTATAAAGATAAATTTTTTTTTCTTCTGGAGTGGTTTTTCCCTGGTAATCAGATTTTTTTTATCTATTTTTAAAAATTTTATTTACCTAAAAAGTTATTTTGAAAATTTGGTGTACCTCAGATACAAAAAACACGGTTTCTGACATAAAAGTGAAAAAATCTTTTTGGCACCTATCACCGATTTCTTGTTTACGGTTTTTTTCGGTTTTCTGAAGGTTCAAACTACCTGAAAACACGGATCATATCGACGTCCCTTCAAATTTTTTTTTTCAGTTTTTTGTCCAAGTTAAGTAGTAAAAAAAAAAATGATGCCTCATATGCATTAAATTTATACGATAAGAAACTTAAGTTTATAGAGAATAATATTTTTTTTTCTCTTTTTATATACAAACTTTAATTTCTCCATAATTGCTGCGCTTGAATTTTGCTGGATTTGCTTGAATTTTCAAGAAAAACTTATGAATTACTATATAATCATTACTTTAAGATGGAACGTATTCATAGAGAGGGGTACTCGAAAAGTTACGTTCATCGGGGTAGGGGGGTCCAATGGACTATAGAATATTTTCGATTTAGGGATTTAGAATAATTTGAAGTAGAAGTCTGATAATAACAAGAACAAGTGGAAGTCAGGACTTGATCAGGATCTAATACGAACAAGAACTTGGGATACTTTAGGTTCATGGACTTAGAATAATTTATATTTCGGGGTTTATTGTAATTTCGGTTTTAGGACTTATAATATTTAGGGAGTATACGTTAAAACTGTTATAAGTGAACATGTTCCATGATCGTTGGTTGTGTGAAAGCACAAACCAGTTATAAGTTTTTTTTGTACGGATGATTAAATCATGAAATTTATTATGTTTTGCGAATTTTATTTTTTAATCAATGCAGTTAACGCCATCCTAAACCCCTATGCTTTTAACATTGAGTCGGTAAGGCAGAGTTCATTTTGAAAAAAGTCGCCAATTCATTTCTAATAAAATTTGTGGCTTCATATTGATTCAATCCCTTGGAAAAATCATTCTTAATAGCCTAAAATATTTTTGTTGGTTTTTCTACAGCTTAAAAAAGAAAGTCGACATTTAAGAAATTTTTACCGACAAATTTCGGTTTAGGATAGCCTTAAGCAAAATTTTGAATAGCTGCTTGAATTTTCAAGTAAAAAAAATATAATTACCATATTTTTAATATTTTTAATTATTTGGTTGAACTTCCAAGCAACCAAACTTTTCTTCAATTGAAAATTCAAGCAAAATTTAGGCGCAGAAGTGCAAAATTCTTACTCTCTAAATTTAAACAACTTTAAAATCTTTCCATTTTTATCAAAAAAATTTTTTACCAAAATGTGTATGTAACTATTTAAAATTTATTAATGTTTTAAAATTTTATTTAAGATAAGATACTAAATATTTTAAAATTTTAAATTTTGCGAAAATTTCTGCTCCAAGTTTTAAAAATAATTATGTTTGTTAATATTAATGTATTTTTACTAAAAATTTAATAAATAAATGGTATAAAACTATAAATCTAATTTATGATTTTTGAGTTTTGAATTTAATATTTGTAAAAATAATAGGTAGTAAAAATAAAAAATATTTTTTAAATAAAAGTGGTTGTCATAGCTTGAGAAAGAAATATTGACACGTGGAAAAATTAAAGATTTTTAATTTACTTTGCAATCATTCGTTCAACAAGTTTGCAATAATCAAGTTATTTAAAATTTTATTATTTAAAAAAAAAAATTTATCATAAATATTAAAGCTATTTTAAAAATATGAATTTAATGTACCATTTAATTTCACTCATGCATACTGAATTTTCATATTTTTATTTCACTTTTATTACAAAAGATTTTATGATTAAATTACGTTTATTATCGACTGTCATCAGACGTTAGGGGAAATTTTATATTATTATACGCACTGTTAGATTTGTTTATTTGAAATAGCAATTGTCTGAATTTTGGTTCCTTTACCAGGTTTGGCTTCACTATAAACTTGAATCGGTAATTTCACTTATATCAAATATTTTTATGTTTTTTAAAATTTTGGGGATTATTAATCCAGATTTTGAAGTAAGATTTCTCATCTCTTAAAATCGAGTAAAATTAATATCGAGTCTGCCAATTTGAAGTTTAACTAATCTTGGTGTTATGTTAGATGAGATACTTTATTGGATCTCTCAAATTCACCAGCTAACTAAGGAAGTTAATACATTTTTTATGGGCTTAAATTTATCGATCCTGTACCACCCAGTCTTTGAGAAAACATACTTTTTGAACTAGCAGATACATTTTTATGAAAAGAACTTGCACAAACAAAAAAAAGTATCTACTTTGGGTTTAGAATAATTTGAAGTGGGAGTCTGATAATAACAAGAACAAGTGAAAGTCAGGACTTGATCAGGATCTAATACGAACAAGAACTTGGGATACTTTAGGTTCATGGACTTAGAATAATTTATATTTCGGGATTTATTGTAATTTCGGTTTTGGGACTTGTAATAATTAGGGAGTATACGTTAGAACTCAGTTATAAATAAATATTTTCTATGATCGTTGGTTGTGTGAAAATACGAAACAGTTATAAGTTTATTTTTTACGGATGATTAAATCATGAAATTTATTATGTTTTGCAAATTTTATTTTTTAATCAATGCAGTTAAGCAAAATTTTGAATACCATATTTTTAATATTTTTAATTATTTGGTTGAATTTCCAAGCAACCAAACTTTTCTTCAATTGAAAATTCTAGGAAAATTCAAGCGCAGTAGTTTTACGATGTTATCAATGCGGTACTATTTTTATCAATAAAATCTGTTTTAGAAAATGTCACAGTTTTTTAGTTTTTTAGTTTTTTGTTATTAATAACAAAATGGTGTTAATGGTCTATTTTACCTAACAAAGTATAATAAAACCCCTAAAATAAAAATTTTTGAAAATCGGGTAGCTCAGTTACGAAAAAAGGCAGTTTTTGACATAAAAGTGGAAAAATCTTTTTGGCACCTATCGCCGATTTCTTGTTCACGATTTTTTTCGGTTTTCTGAAGGTTCAAACTACCAAAAAACACGGTTCATTGGATGTCCTTTCAAAATTTTTTTTTCAGTTTTTTGTCCAAGTTAAGTAGTAAAAAAAAAATAATGCGTCATATATAATGGGAATTTAGCCAATTTATGGGTGAAATATTGATTATTTATGAAAAATAAGTCAAAATTCTTGATTAGCGACCCAAAAAACCTATTTGGATATATCCTGGATGCTCAAAGTGCGAAAATAGCAAAACACCCCCTTGGGGGGGGGGGAGTTTTAGCCAATTTAGGGGTGAAATATTGACTATTTGTGAAAAAGGAGTCGAAATTCTTGATTTGTGACCCAAAAAACCTATATGGATATATCCTGGATGCTCAAAGTGCGAAAATAGCAAAACACCCCCTTGGGGGGGGGGGAAGTTTAGCCAATTTAGGGGTGAAATATTGATTATTTGTAAAAAAGGAGTCGAAATTCTTGATCAGCGACCCAAAAAAACCCGTATGGTGCCAATCTGAGCTAGTGCTTCACGCGAGACGAGAGAGACGAGATTTTCCCCGATCTCGTCTCGGTCTCGAAAAATCTCATTTTTCGTAAGTCTCGTCTCGTCTCGTCTCGTCTCGATCTCGGTTTCGTCTCGTCTCGTCTCGAAAATGTCTCGAAAGTCTCGAAATCTCGCCTCACAAAAATAAAAAATTTTTTTTTTAATTATACTTGGTAATAATGATCTATTTTCTATCTTCAGGTGATTATTGTTTTCGCTTATAATGAAAAACCATAAGTTAATTAACGGAAAAAATATATAGAAATTTGACCGCCTAGACAATTGCATTTGCAGTCAAATCTTATTTTTCAAATATAAAAACGGACTGAAAAAATAAATAACTTTTTTGCCCTCCCGGGGCCCGGGCGTAAAACTCGTGTGTAAAGAATTTTCTGAACTCGTTTTACGCCTCGGTGGGCAAAAAATAGTGTAAGCATCATGGGCGAAATACTTTAGACACGAGCGTGAACACATTTCACTCGTGCCCGGCTTCGCCGAGCACTCGTGCTAGTGCTCACGCTAGTGCCGAAACTTTTACGCCCTTGATACTTAATATACTATTTTTTTAACTTTTCATAGTTCTTAAACTTTTCATAGTTTTCTTAATTTTAGAATTCTGTAATTCGATAAAAATATATGGTACAATAATATACATAATATAATTGTAGCCATTTACAATTTTTTTATTTTTTGTTAAAATTTTGTAATCGAAATTACAATCTTAAGTGAATGAAATTCATATAAAAACTATAAGTGAACTTGAAATCATATTATAATTTTTAATTATTTACTTTAATATCCATTATTTACTTATTGATAAATTATAACAAAAATTTAAATGGATTTAATAGTGCTCTCGGTATGTACAATTTTGGTATACCAATTGATTTGAATTTTATATTACCGGTAATAAAACAAGAGTTTTTGAAGAGAATATGGTACCATAAATACCTTTATAAAACACCATTATTTAATATTTATAACATATATGTATTTATGTATTTATTATGTTACATAAGTCACAAAACTTTTATTATTATTTCTTGTAAATTAAAAATAAAATCAATCTAAAAAAAAACAAGATTTTAAGGATTCAATTGAAAAAAATATCGGAGACCTTTATTTAAATTTTTTTATATTCCTGTTTGCCCTCAATCTCTTGTCTTTTTTTGTAGGAAGCTACAGGGTTGTAAAAATATTATGATTATAATAATAATATTAATTTAAATTAGCTATACCTATAAAACTTATTATATGGTTTCTGCAATACATGTTTTCATTTCTATAATAACTTAAATTAAAAATTCCAAAAATTTTAATTTTTAAAGAAGTTGCTGATTGGAAAAAAAAAGTTTTTATTTAAATTATTTATTCTATGAGAAATTTTCGAAACTTCGAGATTTCTCGTCGAGACTTTTTTAAGTCTCGTTCTCGTCTCGCAATTTTTATTGGCAGATCTCGTCTCGATCTCGTCTCGCTTTTCGAGACGAGACCGAGACGAGACCAAAAAACTCTCGGTCTCGCGTGAAGCACTAATCTGAGCGCTCAAATTGCAAATATGTAAAAAAAACCCCTTTTTGGGGGTAGTTTTTGCAAATTTAAGAGTGAAGCCCCAATTTCTCTGTCAAATGACCCCGATTTTCGTGTTTAGCGACCCAAAAAACCTATAGTAGAGCAAATCTCGTGTTCGCCAGTGAAAATACAACCCCCCCCCCCGTATTTTGACTGGAGTATAAAAAGATGAAAAAAAAAATCATGCATTTTCAATATTCATTATTTAAAAAAATATTGAGAAAAAAATTTTCAAAACATTTACTCAATTTCTTGTATCAAATTCCAGAAATCGAGTAAAAACGATGTTTCTAAAATTAATGTTTTCATTAAAAAAAAATTAGAATTAAAATTATTATATTATTTTAAACTGAAAATTTTCAAAAAATTAATTATCAGATTTGGGATATCGAGTAAAAACGATATTTCTAGGAATTAGCACTTTCATAGAAATAAATTAGGTACTACGTCAAAAAAAAAAAATTAGTAGTTTATGGATTTTTTAAAGTGGAAAATTTTGTGAAAAAAATGTTCATAAATATCAGATTCAAGAAATCAAGTAAAATCAATGTTTCTCAAAATAAATACTTTCTAGAAAAAAAATTAAATACTGTGTCCAAAAAAAATAAAAAAATTTATTTTTTGTTTTTTTTTGGTGGCAAAAATTGGGGGAAAAAAATTCGTACTTTCATACTTTAGGTTTATAGACTTTGGATAATTTCAATTGAGGGAATTATTATGATTTTGGTTCAATAACTTATAATAATTGTTACAAGAACCGAAGTTTATATGTACCAAAATTTGAGTAATCCGACGATGCCATTCTGTAAATACAGTACAATCTACAACTACTGTTATTTTATACATTATTTTAATAGCTAATAAAAAATCCAAGCAATTCTTTTTTTAACTGTTAGGCATGTTATACTGGAGAGTTAAAATAAAACGTGAAATTAGGTGGTATTGTAACTGAAAAACTTAGCTTTGCAAAAAATGGATCTAAAGTTCATTTGATCACTTTTGAGTTTTACCATAAAATACATAAGTTTTTATAAAATGCAAATTTCCAATCTGATAAGAGCTTATTTAAGTAGCTTATTTCAATTGAATAAGGGAAACGTAAATTTTCAATTTTTCAGAATTCAAAAATTATTTTATGGTATTTTCAATTATTTCATTATTATTGATAAAACATGATTTGTATTAAAAAAATTATTTTTCATTTATTTAAAAAATTATAATGACTTTTATTTTCAAACTGTTTTTAAAGGATCTGCATCTAATTGTGAAACATTTACAGTAACATTATTATTCAATATTTCTTCTAATTTTTTAGCAAACACTTTTAAAAAACCGCGTTCTGAATCTGAATGTTTAGTTAATATAACACTAACACCAGAATGTATTGCATCTAAAACATCATGATGTTGCATTTCTCCGGTTAAGTATAAATCAGCTTTAACATTTTTCAATACAGATATTCCAGATCCTGCACAAATAGCGACTGATGATATATTTTTACCTTTAAATGAAAAAGATAAGTTTATAAAAATCAGAAAATATTTTATCTTTTTTAAATTTTGTATAAATACCTGATGGTTTTCCTTCAGCTAATTGAACATACTGAAGCCCAGTATGTTTCTTTACCAGATTTACAGCTTCATCCACTGAAATTGAATTTTTTAACAAACAAATTCTTCCCATTCCATTAGTAGTTGAATTTTCACTAGGTTTAATAGGAATACAACTTTTTTTATCAAAAAAAGAAGCCAGCCAATCATTTACTCCTCCTTCAATGCAATCAAACGACGTATGAGGAGAAAATAACGCAATTTTATTTTCTATGCATCTGGTTACAATACGTTCCTTAATTTAAAAATAAATAAATCAGGTTTAATTATATTTATAATTCTTAATTAATTTTATTCATACTCTATATTTATCGTTTATATACCTTCCAAGTTTTATTTGTTATTCTTTTTAAACCCATAAATATTGGAGGATGATAGGATATAATCATATTTGTTTTTAAATCTACTGCTTCTTGCATAACATCTTCAGTTAAATCATTTGTTAATAAGATATGTGTGACGTCTTTTGGTTCTGATGGCTCTATTAACAAACCTACGTTATCCCAAGATTCTGCAAGTGATGTAGAAGCATATAAATTAAGTTTTTCTACAATTGATTGCAATGGTAATCCAACTTTTGATTCAGACATTTTTCTAAATGTAAGATCTAAGTTCTTAATACCATGTACTTGTTTAAATAGGGTCCGTATCATCTATCAATTTCTATAAAAAAATAATTTAAGTTTAGAACAAATCTAAAAATATAGGTTTATTTTTTTTCTTATAATGATAAATAATGATAGGATAACATAAATAAATAAATAAATTAAAATTAGTAAAAAATATATTTAATATAAAATAACAATACAATAATTAAGTTTGGTATAATAAATTTCATATTAATTATTAGTCACTGTAACTCCAAACTTTAATAGTTCCATCATCACTTGCTGAAGCTATTTGACCCGCAATTACAGGATTCCATTGTGTACAGTTGATATCTTGAGTGTGCCCTGTGTCATTACTACAGACTAAATTAAATGTTGGTTCCTTTGGATCTGATTCACTATCTTCTTGAAATATTCTTATAACATCATCACCACAAGCTGTGACTATTAGGTCAGTTTTTTTACACCAATCAACATCATACACTGTTCTGGTGTGATAACCTGATAAAGTACATACACATTTCCAAACAGGATCATTTTCTGGAGTTGGAATGCCCATATCATTTCCAGGTTCAAATTGTTGCCAAATTTTTATAGTTTTATCATCACTACAAGATACTAGTCTATCACCCGTTTTGTTAAAAGAAATACTCCAAACAGTAGAAGTATGTGAACTGAGAGTATCTGTACAAATCCAATCACTACTTGTTGTGTCCTCTTTGAAGATTTTAACTGTGTCATCATAGCTTGCAGAAGCCAAGATATCTTTATTTGGATGCCACCTAACCTAAAAATAAAAATTAATTAATAAGCTTTTAAAGATCATATTTTGTTGAAAGTAAGATAAAAAAAACAATTTCTTTAATGTGTATAAAATTAGTTACCTTTTTTACATCTTGTGAATGAGCATTTACTACAGCAGCACATTCATAGTCGTCGTCAGATATCTCCCATACCCATACAGATTTATCCCTGCTACAAGTTGCTAAAAGTTGACCACTACATGACCAGCTAACACTTTTAACTTCATTTTCATGTCCTTCTAAAGTAGAATTACACTCAAACTGACCACTTTTTTGATCCCAAATAGCAACAGTAGCATCAAAACTTGCTGAAGCAATATAATTACCACAAGGAGACCAAGAAACTTCTCTTATTGTTCTTGTGTGTCCTTCCGTAAGTATAGCTTTTGTTATCCATTTCAATTTTTCAAGAACCCATACTCTTATTGTTTTATCTTCACCACAAGAAGCAATTGTTTCACCCGATGGATGCCAGGATATGTTCCAAACTCTCCCTTTGTGTCCAACCAGGTTTTGCTTCAGTTCCAAAACACCCATGTCACCTGAAAAAATTAGTGAACAAATTAATGTTCCCTATTTATCAAAACGTGGTTGACACAAAGTAGAATGGGAACTTATAAACAAAAATGTACACAGGGGTTTTTAAAAATTTAATAAATTATATATTAAAAATCCGCAATAAAAAACAATTTAGCAAAAAAAATTCTTAATAAATATCGATCATATCTGTGAATCATTTATTATAGATTAGGTTATGTTATTACACTTACAAGTTTTTTTTTTTAATTGTTAACTTTATTTGAATCTGTAAATTTTACCACAAATCAAAACTTAATGTTTGAATGAATCTTGATTTATTTAACTTAAATAATTAAATTTCAGAAGCTTTAAAATCATCTTATATTTTATTTTTAAATAAATCACTGTTCACTGATATTTGATAGATATTTGTTTAAAAATAATTTTAATCATGAATCACGAATCACGATGTTACACGGCGACGATAAGTTAAAAATCTCTTAATATTTATCTGATAATGATAAACAGCACATGAAAAAACCTTTATTACCGATAATATAAAGTTTTGTTCTGCTCCAATTATTGTTCACATTTTTTATGTATTATTACTTAATTTCTACCTAAAAATTATAATTACTTTAATTTTTAAAATCTATAAGCCAAGATTTGTTATTTCAAGAATTGGTAGAATTTTTTAGTTATTTAAATTTCGGAGTCTGTAGTGTATACGCCATATGGTAATCAGCTGATTAAAAATAAACATGGAAGGAGTTCGGCTCCGAAATAAAGTTTGCTCCAGAAACTTTAATCTATAGGATAGCTGCATATATCTTACAAAAATCAAAAAAGGATTCCAATAAAAATAAGTTTCTGAGAATAAGAATAAAAATTTTTTACATAAAAACAGCGCCTTTTTCAAGGAAAAGATTAATAAAAACTTGTGACTCCGATTTGAATTTTTGGCGCATTTCAACATTTTACTATAAACAGCTGTTACGGTTCAGTTACGGCTCAACTCTTTTTTTTGTCCCTTTCCTCGTAAATTATAAATAAAAGTAGGATTTGATTTAAAAAAATTTTAATATTCATAATTTATTTGAACAAAATTGATTGAAAACTCTTTTAAAAGTACATGGTAAAATTATTTAAAATAAATTAAAAAAAAAAATTTTATTCAAAATACGTTAAAAAAATTAAAAATTTTCATCCTCTCGCGTCCATGTAGAAGCGCGCGCTGTCAGTAAAACACGACACCCTCATTTTTTTAATAAGGTTTAGTATAGTTTTAGTTATTCAATTCAGTGACGCTTAAGGGAAAACAATTGTTTATTATTAAAATTAAAAACTAATAAGGTACAGTATTTAAAATTTTTATCAATATCATTAACGTAAAATTAATTACATAAAAAATTTTTTCAAATAGATGTGTAATTCTCATTAAAATAATTTTGTTTATAAAGCATAGAAACGTGGCTTCTAATCATATTAAAAAAATTTTTTCTACGTGTATTAGTTCGTGCATTCGTGTTTTTGTTTGCTTATTACCGTAAAATAATAGTTCATAAAAAAAACAGTCGTGCAAGTGAATGAGAATAAAAATTGTTTTGTATAATAGAGTTTTGATGAATATGAAAAATTTTGGAAAAAATCAAATAAATCGACAATAATTATAGTTTTTTGAATAAGCAAACTTCCATATATAATACCAAAATATATAATCAAAATTTTATCAGATTTATAAAATTGTTTCTAAACTAAGGTATATAATATCTAAATAATATTAATATGAATCTATATAATACAGATAATTAGATTGTAAACAATAAATTTTTAGCTGGGTTTTTTTCTTTCAAAAAAATATTTATGCCATATTATTATGATTAAACTCTAATCGAAGTATTATATTACACATAATTTTTTAATTAACTCAAAATTAAAATTGATAGACATCAATGGGAATCTTATTGTTTAAAAAATTTCAATAAATATCAAATGTTAATTCATTATTTTTTATTAACATAATAAGTTTCTTATATTACAAAAAAAATTGAATAATTAATTTGAATATAATAGATTTTACAAAAAATAAAAAATAAATGATTTTCAAAAATAAGAAAAATTTTTTATTTCGATTATTTTGGCTCAGATGAGGAATTCCATGCCAATTGGGTTATGCCGGGTTATACTGGGGGTTTATAAATAGTATATTTATACGGCTCGTGTCCAGAAAAGTAAAGAATGGCCCAAATCGCACGTAAATTACCTTCCGAGGCGAAGCCGAGGATGGTAAACTGCGATTTGGGACATTCTTTATTTATGGACAAGGGTCGTATAAAATTTTTCTGCGACAGTAGCGAGAAATAGCGATTTCCTTGGCCGCGCAGCGGCCAGGAAATCGTACTTTCGTGGCTACGGTACAGAAAAAATATTTTGACGATTTTTGTTTTTTTTCAAATTGTTTCAACAATTGAAAGTAGAATAAAAAAAAAAAAAATTTCTGGTCTGTGTCCCGAAAGCTCCGACAAAGACGTGTTTTCACAGAAAAAAGAAGATTTGGAAGTGTTGGTAGATTTTTTTATGAAATATAAATATTTCATCCTTGAACTATTTCATAAAAAAAACCCGAAATTATTGATCAGCGACCCAAAAAACCCATATGATCCAAATTTAGACACTCAGAGTGCAAAAATAGTAAAGACACCACTTGTAGAGATGGTTTTTGTTAATTTAAGGGTAAAATATTAATTTTTCTTAAAAAAGTCATTTTTCTTAAAAATTTAAGGGTGTTCAGAAAATATTTCCCGGAAAACACCACGATTTACTTAATCAGCGATCCAAAAATATATAATAGACCAGATCTAATGACATTAAAAATGCACCCTAAACCACGGTTTGAGGAGTATATGGGTTTATTTAATTTAAAAGAATCTATGATTAGTAGAAGAAATAATTCTTTAGGTATTTACTGTTTTACCACCACCACAGTGAAATCACTTGAAACTTTTTGCATTTGGTTCATTTTTGTCCCAAACAAGTTCCTGACATCAAACTTCATTAGGCGGAGGGGCCTCCCCCTGTTGGGGGGTAAAATAAAATTTCTTTTAAACACTACGAATTGATTAATTTTTTGATGTTAAGACGAAAAGGTAAATAAATATTTTTTGAAAAAAAATGCATCCCTTGCCAGTTACAGCTCCCAGAAGTTTGATGTTTTGGAAATAAATTCTTCAAAATGGCGTGAATATAAAACTTTTGGGAGCTGTAAGTGGCAAGGGATGCATTTTTACGAAAGATAATTATTTTACCTTTTTGTATTAAATTCAAAAAATTAATCGATTCATAGTGTTTAAAAAAAAATTACTTTATTGCCCAAAAAGAGAAAACCAGCCTCCCCCCGAGGTCCGTTCAAAGAAGTTTGATATTTCAGGAATTTGATGAGGTTTTAATGAACCAAATGCAAAAACTTTCAAGTGATTCGTTGCACTGTGGCGGTAGAAAAATGTTACGGTTTGTAATTATTTTTTCTAGCTTTTTTACTATTCTATATGTATTTGAATATTATTTTTCGGCTCGCGTCCAGAAAAGTAAAGAATGGCCCAAATCGAAAGTAAATTACCTTTCGAGGAGAAGCCGAGGATGGTAAACTGCGATTTGGGGCATTCTTCATTTATGGACAAGGGCCGTATAAAATTTTTCTGCGGCAGTAGTGAGAAATTTTACAGCGGCCAGGAAATCGTACTTTCGTGGCTACTGCCCAGAAAAATTTATTTGTGTGTCTATGTATCTGTGCGTGTGCGTGTGTGTGCGTGTTTTTGGGCTTTTATAACTAAAAATACGCCGAACCAATTTACATAAAACTGGTATCAAAATGATGAAAAAGTCTTCGGGTGACATAGGCCATAGTTCTTCGATCCAGCTATTGTACTTTTGGAGAGATTCAATTTTTACTATTTTTGGAAAAACTAAAATTTTTTGAAAATTTTGTTAAAAAGTGAAATATCTATAAAATGTGATAAAATTTTACGGTCGTAATTGGTATTTCTTGATTCGGCACTAACTTATACTTAAACTCTGTTAAATTTTTATTCAAAACGGATGTATCCTCAAAAAGCTGTAAAAGATTTTCCTAGACTATTAGACGGTAAAATACAAGAAAATCGAGAAGAAAACAATTGTTTGAGAACTTCATTTTTTGGAACACCGGGCATTTATCAAGGGGGCCATATGTTCTCTTATAACTTTTCTAGGAAAATAGCGGAAAATACTAATCGTAAAAAAAACAGTAGCTATTCATTCGGGAAACAAATTTAAGATTATAATGTAATAAATTTCCTCGAATAGAAAAATGTTTTTTATGGAACACCGGGTATAGACCAGCCCCCACTCTTGACCATGCTAGTAATACTATACGTAATATATGGCAAATATATAAAATAAAAATAATAAAAATAAATTAAATACATAGTTTTAAAAAATATGATTAAAAAATATTACTCATTCTCTAAATATTATAAAAAAGTAAATTAATTCATTATCTTTAAACACTGGGTAATTTATACAATTTATTGAAAATGAGTCATGTATGTGTAATTAAATAAAAAATTTCCTTTTGCTTGTAACATTTAATTAATTACTTGTATCAAAATTACTGTAACTAAAATTAATCCTCCGCGTGTCCACTTATTTTTTACCTACGCGCTGTGTCCACTATGACGATTTCGGTTGGGTCATTTTTTAAATACTTAAAAAATAATTTTTGGTAAAAATTTTAGGTTTTAGATAAACATTTCAACTTTAGAAAAAAAAAGTGTTTTGGCCAAAATGGCCGCTTAGTTTTGCGCAAAAAAATTTTTTCAAATTTTGGGCGAAAATTCATATCTCGGACCCTAATTGATCAGATATATATCTTCAAAAAAAAAAACCGGCCTAGGTTTGGCTCCGTTGCAAAAACCTTAATTGTTTCGCGATATGAAAATTTGCTTTTTTTCGGTTATAAAAATTTATAAAAAGTGAAGGTTTTCTTGGATTAACAGCCTCCTAGGAGCATTTAATGGTCAAAAAAGTTATTTGCGGCTAATGTTTAAAATTTTTATTTATAAGTAAATAAAAAAAATTAGTAAAAAAAATTAAGGTTGTTGGTTGGAATTGCCCCCACGGTACGTCTAAACGGCTAAACCAAAACTAACGCGACTTACCAGGTGGTCATAAAAAGGATAAAAGTTTTTTTAGTAGGGGTAACCAACGATTGTTCATTGTCCATGTCTGAGATACATACATGTCGAAAACAGTAAAAATTGACGAAATCGTCATAGTGGACACACGGAGGGTTAAATAATTAATAGTATTTCATAAAAAAAATGTTATAAAGTTGAGCCCTATCTAGACCTAATGCATTTTTTTAAATTTCATGTGCTTTTACTATACCAGAGAGTTTAGTCAAAGTACACAAGATTAAAAAAAATTAATGGGCTTTGTACTACAGCAGAGATTAGCAAGGAGATTAGGTCACAGAGATCGCTCACAGAATAGGAGCCACTGCGACTATTTTTTCTACATTGCCTAAATTATCACGTGGTCACAATCTAGCTGGAGTGAGCAATCCCTGTAAACCTAATATTTGATTATTTATATCACGAATTTCAGAAATAATTTTATTTGAAAATTGTAAAGTTCGACTTAACGCTCGAAGTTAAATAAAAGAATATTTTACCCATAAAATTTGCCATAAAATTAATAATTCTTTCTTTCTTTTTAGTATACATTAAAAGTACAACTTTTTTTTAAACTGTCAGCAATTTAAAAATATTTTTAAAAAAATGAATTATTTGCAATTTTTATTATTAAAATTATCTCTAAACTGTAATATACAATAACGAATTATTGACATGCAAACTTATAATTGGTTTATATTTTTAAAAACATGTATTTTTTACTTTAACATTTTTTCCTAGTTTAATTTTTATTTTCTTTAGAGTTTTGTTGAGTTACGTTTCAATGTATAATGATGCAAAATATTGATTTTATTGTTCATAGTTTTTTTTTAACTGATGTATGATAAGTAATGTAATAACATCAAAGGCTGGTCACAATATTTGAATTACTCGGGATTACTAATGGCTTCAAGCTTAAATAATATGGTTTAACAATTTCCAGAAAACCTAATTTAATATAGCTAAGAGTTGGGTATAATGTCACGCAACATTATAATACGATTTGCTATTTTTATAATTATTAACATTTTTACTGGATAGTCAAGGTGCCAGAAATGTTAAATGCAACCAAAAATTTTAAATGGAGTATAATATGGATCCAACCTAGAGGATCATATGTATTTTTGGTCGCTGAAAATGATTTCGAAGATTTCACCCATTTTCCGATGGCCAGTAATTAGTAATTAACGCAATATAATACAATTTTTTGAAAAATATTGCTGAACGCCATCCTAAACCCAAATGTGTCGGTAAACATTTCTTAAATGCCGGCTTTCTTTTTTAAGCTGTAGAAAAAATAAAAAAAATATTTTAGGCCATAAAGAATGATTTTTCCAAGGGAATGAATCAATATGAAGCCCCAAATTTTATATTAGAAACGGATTGGCGACCTTTTTCAAAATGAACTCTGCCTTACCGACTCAATGTTAAAAGCATAGGGGTTTAGGATGGCGTTAAGCCAAATTTTGGTGTGCCACTTCGGTTTCCGGGGTCGTCAATTACGATTCTGAAATCAGATTTTTCAAATTTATTTATTTATTTATTTATTTAATTAATACATTTACAGCCTCTATAGGCCAATACATAAATAACAAAATATAAATATCAATTTTTTTAGAATATAAAAATATATTATTTTAATAATTAATTAAATTATTTTGACTAGATAATAATTAAAAAAAATTTTCCAATTACAATAAGTAACAAATAAGTTTGCAAAATAAGAGTAACAAAATAAACTAACTATAATATTTTAGAAGTAATGATTTGATTTTAAATTTAAAAGTATAAGGATTCGTGATTGATTGGATATTGATGGGAATAGTATTCCAAAGTCTTTTACAGCGGTTAATAACAGAGAAGTAAGTATAGTCATTGCGAGAAAGGTGTTCAACCAAGCTTCTAGATTCGCGAAATGAATAGGGAATACTTCGAAAACTAAATTTGCCTCTAAGTAGTGGACATTTGATTAAACCATGCAATATCTTGTGAGTAAACACCATATCTTGAACCCTATGATGCGATTCAATAGTATGAATATTAAAACGCACCGAGGGCCTGTGATAGTCATGATCAAAATAATTCATCGGTATGTTCGATTTTTTACACAAGTATTTAATAAAAAGATGTTGTACTTGTTCTATTTTATACGACGACTTGGATGTGTAAGGAGACCAGATTCCAGAAGCATACGATAGATGTGGAAAAACATAAGAATTATAAAGAATTAAATTCAAAATGACGGATAACAAATTATGCATTTCTAAGTTTTTAACTTCAAAATCGGTCTTTTAAACTATTCCAAACATTTTAACTTATATTTACAAGCTGCAGCTGTAAATATCCTGGTAAATATATATATACCTACACCAGCATCCAGAGCGGTGGTAAAGTTTAAAAATCTCATTTTATAATCGTATTCAACGACTCCTAAAATTGTAATTCGTCTTTAAAATGTTTGAAATAGCTTAAATGATTGATTTTAAGGTTAAGAACAAAGAAATAAGAAATTCAAAATCATTTTAAGCGACCAAAAATACGTATGATCCGCTGGGTTGGATCCATATTAATCAATTTAATATGTTTGGATGTATTTAACATTGCTGGCGCATTGACTAAGATGATAATACTCTAAACTTAAATTCCAATTCGCTAACTCCGTATTTATATTTATATATTAAGTTCCTAAATCGAAATTATTCTAAGTTCCATTTGATCCTACCTCCCTTGAATTGGACACATTTAACACTTCCTTGATTTAAAATTTTTCGGATTCCCCAAGTACCCTCTATAAATATGTTCCATGTTAAAACTTAATTTTAAATAATTTTCTCTGATTAAATATTAGTTTTTATACAATAAGTTGGCAACAATTGCTTACGAATCAAAATCCTATACTTTTATTATTAACTGTGCGTAAAATTCGCTTTTGAAAATGTGATAATTTGTTTTTACAGGACACTGCAGAATATCTTAAAATTAAAATATCCTACAGTAAAAATACGAAAATGTCGTAAATTTATAATTTTGTTGTAAGATTACGATTGTATTTTATCATAAATTTACAAAGTTTCAAAAAAATCTACGAAATTTTTTTGTTAATTAATTAATGAAAAAATCGTCAATTTACGACTCAATCGTAATTTAACGTCAGTTTTATATTTTTAACCTGGGGTATTTTTAACAGAATACGATTAAGGTTGATCTCTCGTGAGCACTGTGTGTATTGTATCCGTTTTTTGAAACTGAGATAATTGGTTATATTCATTTATTAAAATAAGTTAATGTAAGAGTTGACGTTTTATGCGTTTTTTTGAACAAGAAAGTGAAAAAAAAAATCTAAATATTTATTTGTTTAAATAGTCTAGAAGCTGCCTTAAAACCCGTGTTAAAGATATGCACTTTTCCCCTTAAGCCTTGTGTAAGGCTACTTATATGTGATTCTTAAGTTTTCGCGTACGATCATTTTAAAAATTTTAGTTCCCGATCCCTAAAACGTAGCCCTAATACCGATTTACTATAATTTTCGGCCAATTTTGAGTATTTTTTTGACATACTTTATATAAAAACTTTCTAAATTGACTGTAAAATGTCAGGTAAAATGTTTTTGTGGTCGCTGATTATTATTTTTTACTAATTCGCATGTGGTACTAGGAATAATTTTTCCTGGTCATAACCTCGAAATCCATAATCAGCGATCTCAAAAACCTTAATTTAATCATTCTTACGAGAATCAAGTAAGTTTTTTATGAAATACGTTGAAAAAACGCCAAAAACGGGTAAAAAAATGGCCAAATGTGTTATATGGGGTACCTTTTTTGGGTCTTACCTGAAAATTCATAATCAGCGACCTCGAAAACCTTAATTTAGTCATTTTTTTAAGAGTTGAGTAAGTTTTTTGTGAAATATGTTGAAAAAACGCCAAAAACAGGTAAAATGTTGCCGAATATGTTATACGAGATAACTTTTCGGGTTCCTAACCTTGAAATTCATAATCAACGACCACAAAAACATATCACCTGACACTTTAAAGTCAATCTAGAAAGTTTTTATAATATTTGAAGTATGTCAAAAAACACTCAAAATTGGCCGAAAATTACAGTAAATCAGTATTAGGGCTGCGTTTTCGAGATCGGTATCTATTTTAAGCTGGATAAGCCGTGATAAAATTTTCGAAACAAGTTTTTTTAACTCATGTAATAGCTAATTGTTTATAAAGTAAAAGCTAAAGATGTTCCAACATTTATAAACTAATAGCTGTATAACTCATGATAAAAAGTTTTTTTAAAAACTTCCTCATGGCTCCTTTACCTGAATTGAATGCTCTTCAAGATGAGCTAAGCAGAATTTCAATCCAAACAGCCCAAACCTGTCTCTCTTTGGCTTTTTTATTTTCTTAATAGCAACATTTTAATATGTCGTACTTGTTTAACCAAATACAAATTTAGAATTTTTTTTTTTAATTTTCTTGTTAAAAAATAGAGAGAACCGCCTTAAAACCTTATTGGGGGCATACTGCCGTTTTCACGATAGGTTTTATACGCACTTATTGGATAAATAACTATTCTTAGAGTAAGTTTTAAAATTTCGCATCTGAAATTTATTATTCGAAAATAATTTCAGTTTCGTAAAATAGAAAATACTAGTAAGAACGAGTAGTAAATGAGGCATAATTTCAGAAATAGTATTATCAATGTAATATTGTATAAAATATATTATTATTTTTTCTTTTTTACAATTATTATTCCTTAGTTATTATTCCTCACCTGCTATTTAGTCTTAGTTTAAATTTTATTTGATAAAATTGAGGTTTATTATTATTTTTTTTGAAGTTCGTCAAAATGCAAAGATTGCATATCGAAAATTCTGAATTTAGAACAGCCACTTGGAGTAATTGGAAAATTAAAAAAAATATTGAAAATATTTTTTATCATGGTGTATTTTTTTTGCCTCTGCTTGCTGTGTGCATTCGCACGTGCATAAATGCAAGGGTGAAACATAAATTTTGTCCATTAGTTAACAAATAGCTATATTTTACATGAAATCCTAAACCTACCCGTTAAACAAGAATAAAAATTAAAAAATTAGTGCAAAAAAATAATTATAATTACTTTGACAGATAAATAATGATGATATTTGAATAAAAAAATATTTATTTTTTTGAAAAGAAAATCGAACGTAATGATTTTTTTTTAAATTTATTTTCAGATAATACAAACTTCAGAAAATGTTGACAAAAGATATTTCTAGTAGAAAAAAAAATATTTTTGAAGAGGATGTTCGGTGGTTAGAAGATTTTCCTCCTGGGGGAGATTTAGCTGATTATAGAAAATCAGCCAGTTTTTGTTGGAAACGTTTTCGTATTGTTTTAGAAGATCCAGAAAAAATTCGTCTAAAGGTAAAGTTGGCTTATTAATATCATATAATTAAAATTCATTCGTGTTTATGTTTATGTAAATGAATTAAATAAAACGTACTGATAATATTATAAGTAATTAATTTTTAAATATTTTAGATAAGGATTTGGAAAGCAATGGAAATGGATCCAGAATTTCATCCTGATCACGGTGTTACTCCAAGTGCTGATGAACAAAAAAGAAGAGTTGCACGAAAATTAGCTAGATTTCACCATCAAAAATTATTACCAGATACTATTAATCAATTAAAATATAGACAAAAAGTAATTTTAGCATTCTTTTGTTTTCATTTAATTATTTTAATGTTTTTTTAACTAATAAATTAATACCTTCAATTTTTTTTAGACAGGGTATATGATGACTTTGAATGAAGCAACTTGCATAGCTGATCCAAATTTGTCTGTAAAGATTGCCATTGGAGTCTATTTATTTGGAAACACAATTTTAAGTTTAGGAACAGAAAGGCATATACCTATTTTTCAAGATGTATGGAATAAACAGGTATGTTATTTATTGAATTTTTTTTCTTTTTACAGTAAGTAAAATAATATTTTTTTTCTTTAGTTACTTGGCTGTTATGCTTTGACTGAAGTTGGTCATGGAAGTAATACAAAATTAATGCGTACAACAGCAACGTTTGATGTCAGTACACAAAGTTTTAAATTGCACACGCCAGATTTTCAAGCGGCAAAGTGTTGGGTCGGTAATCTTGGTAAGTTTTATTGAGAAAATAAAATAAATAGTATATTTACGGCTCACGTCCAGAAAAGTAAAGAATGGCCCAAATCGCACGTAAATTATCTTTATGGACAAGGGCCGTATACAATTTTTCGGCGTCTGTGGTGAGAAAACACTTTGTTGCCGGACGCGCCGCGTCTGGGAAATACGTGCTTTCGCGCCGCTGTCCAGAAAATAGTATTTTTTAAAAAAATATTTAAACATTTCAGGAAAGACAGCAACTGTAGCTATAGTTTTTGCTCAACTCGTATGTCTTGATAGAAATCAAGGTCTTCATGCCTTTATTGTTCCTGTCAGAGACCCAAAAACCTATTTGCCTTATCCTGGTGTCATTTTAGGAGATTTAGGAGAAAAAAATGGACTTAATGGCATAGATAATGGTTATCTATTATTTGATAATTATAGCATTCCTAAGGAAAATTTATTAAATAGAACAGGAGATGTAACTTCAGATGGAAAATATGAAAGTTCATTTACTGATCCACAAAAAATATTAGGTTTGAATTTTTAAAATAAAAATATAAATTAGAAACCCTGGGAAAATTTACTTAAAAGATTATAGCTGAATTAAATAAATTTTTTCTTTTTGATTTTTGAAAATCGAAAATTCTGTAGATCTTATAAAAGCTTCATTGTGATAACTGCCAGGAAATACAACACTTATTGATAGCAAAAATAAAATGGAATAAAAAAAGACAGTATGATTTCTTTCTTGTCTATCTTTTTATCTTATTGAATTTTTTATATCATGTACATTTTGTATTTTGGCAATGCTTTACACTGGGTTGATTTTGAAATTAAAAGGGTATTCAGAAAAAGTAGTAAGAATGTGATATATATCCTGTATTAAAAAGTAGATTACAAAGAAGCTAATACTATCTGTCGATGTTGAAATCAATGCCGAAAAATAGAAAATATGGTGGGACTAAATTCAAAATTTTTTTTTTTAGTTAAAAAAATTTGCTAGTTTAATATTTTAACCCTAAAATAAATAAATAAAACGTAAAATCAGGGTACGTATAGTAATAATTTTACTCAAAAATAAATAATTTGCTGAGGCTAAGCCTAAGCCTGAGAAATATTTTATAGTATAGTAATAGTTTTTGGTTTAATTATTATAGTACACTTGCAAAATCTTAGTAATTTTTCTCTTGATTATTTTTTGTGATTTCGTGAAAAAATTGTATTTTCACAACCACGAGATTTTGTCTACATTAAGTAACGCGAAAAAATTGACTAAAAAATCGTAAATATTGGCAAATTTATGAGGAAATTAAAAAAATTTACATAAATTTAAAAAATTTTAGGTGCAGTATTAGAAAATTTATCCGCTGGTCGGTTGGGAATTTGTCAAGAATCAACTAATAGATTAGGTGCTGCAGTTGTTATAGCCATTCGTTACGCTGCTGTGAGAAAACAGTTCACATCTCCAACGTTTTCAAAGAATGGAGATGAAATTCCACTTTTAGAATATGAACTTCATGTAATTATATCAATTATTATTTTTTTAAATCTAATTTATAATTTTAATTTGTATTAGTCTATCCGTATATTGATTAGTTAAATTATTAGCATTGATTTTACTTACTGTGAAAATATGACGATTTTTTTTTTTTTAGCAATGGAGACTATTTCCTTATTTGGCAGCAGCTTGTGTTTTCAGGATTTTTATGTCAGAATTTACAGAAGTGTATTTAGAAAATGTAGAAAAATCAATGGAAGAAGGAAATCTAGCAGATCTCGTAAGAATTTTTTATTTTTATTAATTATTTTAAATGTAACCAATGTTTATTAATGAAATTTTAGTAGACTCTGAAACTTAATTCTAACTTGAATTTGAATTTTCGTATAAAAATAGTTTTTTTCTTATAACTGAAAATGAATATGTAAAATAAATAAAAATCTTTTAATTATATTTAAGTACGGAATTTCAATTTTCGTCCAGACCCGAAAAAAATTTCGTACTTTCCATCACCAAAACACTTTAAAAACTGCCATCATTTAAAACTTTTACACTTGGTTTTGCTAAGCTTTTGGCTTGTTATTAACGCTGATTTTTAAACTTTTACACCCTTGGCATATAATATACTATTACAATTTTTTTTAAATATTTAAAAAAATAAATATTTGTTTTTGCTTAAAAATGGCCAAATTATTACTATTTTAGTATTTTTGCAAATTTGAACTAAACGTTTTAATTTTTCCTATACAAAATAAAAAAAAAAACCAAAGTAGTTAAACCTGTTTTGATAAGAAAACTGCAATTTTCAAGGAAAATTCTAATACATTTTATCAATATTAAACTTTATAAAAAAATAAAGTAAATTTACAGTTTTTATGTATATTAAACATTTTTAAATAATTGTTACGTTTTTAGGAATATTATTAATTTTCATACAATTTTATATTGCCCATTTAATTGTTGCTTAAAAAATATGATTAAAAAAATTTTTTCAGAGTCTAATTGTATCTGAAATTCACTCTATTATATCTGCTATTAAACCATTAATTACATGGACATGTCGAGATGCAATTCGAGAATGCAGAGATGCCTGTGGTGGTCATGGTTATTTAAAAGGTAAATAAACTACTTAAAATTTATATTACTTGTTACTTTACAGAAATAAAAACAGAAATACATTTTTTTATAGCTGCTAATTTAGGTGATATGGCGGCTAATCACGAGCCAACCGTAACGTACGAAGGTGACAATAATGTTTTAGTTCAACAAGCTAGTAATTGGATACTACGTCAATGGGGCGATATTCAATCTGGTACAACGTTAATTAGTCCATTAGCGTCAGTGAAATTTTTAATTAAAGGACCAGCTATATTGAAAAATAAATTTAATTCTCAAAGACAAGCCGTTTCATCGATAGAATGTAAGCATTAAAAAAAATAAATTAAATTAAGCATTTTAGAAAATTTTAAGAGCTTAACAGCAAGTTATCTATATGATATATGAAACCAAATCTTCAAAAGCTTTAGACTGGTTTTTTGTTTGTTGTTAAGTTTCAGAAGCTTTTTTAATTGAGTCAGTTACTAATTGTAACGGTATCAATATTCCATAGTCATCAAAAATTCATATGAATGGTTAATTACTTGGCTGGTTATCGAGACGCAGCAGAAATTAGATGAAGAAACTTCCAAAGGTTTAGACAATTTTTCCGCTAGAACTAAGGCACAAGTTTATAGGGCAGCCATTTTATCAAAAGCTTATGGTGAAGTAAGTAATTGTTTAGCTAAATTTTTCAATATTATTTATAATTACATTTTTCTTTTTCTTTCAGTGGATTGCATTAAATTATTGTTTAAATAGAGTAAACAAGTTAGTTCCGTCAAGTGAAGAATCTTATGGATTAAGAGATGTGTTGAATAAATTAATTTTATTTTATTCTTTATCAAATCTTGAAAAACATTTGACAATATTTTACCAAGGTTCGAATAATTTTTTAATTTTATTTTTGAGAAATTTATTTAGGAAAAATATTAGTTAAGAAATTTAATAATATTTTAAAATTTTAAATTTAATTTTGATTTGAAGTGGGTATCTCAAATGATTAGCATATTTTACCTAGATTTTAATCTAATTATGATGGATATATTTAAAAACTTATTTGCATAATATGTACACAAATAACTTGCATAGAAAATGTTTACTGACCAGTCACTCATTACCAAATTACAAACATTTATACTTCCTACAATAGTAACCAAGTATAAAACCGTTTAGGTTTCAAAAGCTGAACTCTTCTAATTCCTAAATAAAAATTTTAAGTCTAATGCCACCCTCCTTGATTATATGTTCCATTATTGATAAAGTATATCATTTAAACTATCATTTTAACTATCATTTTACTTCTCAGTTCGAATTTTACTGCTTGAATTTTTGATGCATTGCTTGAAAGTTCAAGTAAAATTTAAATTCAAATAAACAGGGGTAGAGGAGTCGAAATTTCCTCAATAAAGGGGGTCGTGATATTTGGAAAAAAAAATAAGTAACATACTAAAGGTGTATGGTTACTCGATTTTTAAGAGGTCTGCGATACGGTTTTGAATCGGAATTTTCTCTGGGTTCTCGATTTTATGAATATTTTTTTGAAAATTTTACTTAAATTATAGGTAATAAATTATTATTTTTTTAAAGTCAGAAAAATTTTCTATTCAAAAACGCACTTGCAGATCTCTGAAACATTTTGGGTTTACCAGAAATCCAAAAAAAAAACCTAACTATTGGGTCAGTTATTTAAAAATTCACTGGGGACTGGGACAAAATTTTGATATTTTTTGCATAATTTGAAATTAAATAAAAAAATATTAGACTCTTACAGAGTCCAAGGTCTAACGTCACAATGTATTTGTTTAAGGTAAGCGTGACGTCAACTCTTTTTTAATTTTTATTTTTTTGAAAAACAAAAATGCGTGTCTAATCAAGGTGTCTAATATTTTTTTATCTAGTTTCAAATAATGTAAAAAAATCATTAAAATTCCGACCCATGCAAGTGCCCTATTATTAGTTAATATAGAAATGGGGATGGGGGGTTTAAAAAATGCCTAATATTGTGTTAGATAATTTGTAGTCATAATTAAAAATTTGAAAAATATTTTATAAAAAATTACACTGGAAAATTTAACTTTTAGGGGGATACTGCATAGGACCAGAAATGGCAACTTTACTAAAAGAAAATATTCTAAAATTGTGCTCTGAATTAAAGCAAAATGCTGTTTCAATAGCTGATGCTTTATCACCACCTGATTTTGTACTAAACTCAGTATTAGGAGCATCTGATGGAAAAGTAAGTTTAATAAAATTAATAATTATAAGTACCTAATTGTAATAAAAAACTTTTATTTTAGGTTTATGAACGTCTTGAAGAATCTTTTAGAAGTTATCCTAGCGGTAGTGAAAGAGCAAGTTGGTGGAGTGAACTATTAGAAGTTGCAAATAAACCTTTACGTGCACCACAATCAAAACTCTAAAAGTGTTAATTATTGTACAAATGAAAATTTATTTTTTATTGTACAGTGATAATATATTTTTTTAAATTATAAAAAATTATTATTATAAGAATTTTTTAATAATTATCTCAAAATTTTATCAATTTTTTAACGTGTTTTATGATATTTTATTGAATATTTGCCATGCACAAAATATAATATATTTTTTTACATTTTTAAAGTTAACGTTTTAAACTAAATCTTTTACCATAAAATTTTTCATTTTAAATTGCATATCAATACTGAAAATTATTAGATAAACTAAATATTTATGCCAAGGCAATATTTGAATTTTAATTAGACGTTTAGATCAAAATGATCAAAAAATGAAAATTTTGTAAAAAATTTTATATAAAATTAAAGCTATATTTATTATTTTGGGAGTTATTTTAAAAAGTTTCTTTTATTCTCTTCATGCTTACTTTGCAAAATTAGATTCCATTTATTGATTAGTTTGTAAAAATTTTGGAATAATAGGACACATTAGTTGAGGTATACCCTAACTGATGAAAAATAAAAATTATAAGTAAACATTGTTATAAAATTTTATAAAATCTATTAATTTTTTGTACAGAAATTAATAAAATTTTTTTAATTATTTAGAATTTCATAATTTTTTAAAAATACTTCCCAAGATAATATAAATCAGCAAAATCAATTTTTTAAAATATGTAAATAATTTTTCATAAATAAATATATACATACCATAAAATTGTTTTATTTTTAGTTTTATGATTCCTTATCCTTTTTTATTTCTTTGTTCGAAAAATTAAGACTGGCTAAATAGAGCGTAATTTACTAACCAAATTTACAAGAGTAGCTATTGTTTTTTGAGTGCAACATGGAGCGCATTTTTTATGGTTTAATATATACTATTTTCTTTATGTAAGTGGCAAAGAAAAATATGATAATGTACTTTTTCTTTTAAAAAATTCTTATTAACTTTTGCTTATGGACATTTTTTCGATGGCTTTTTTTTTAATAAATTGAACTTTAACTTTTTATTGATTCATATTTGTTATATAGCAAGTAGCTATTCAAAACTTTTCTACCTCTACTACTAATTCTTCTACTACAAATTTTGATACCCTCCAATTCTTTCAATGGGCCTTTTGGGCTTAGAAACAGGGTTCAATGTTATTAAATATGATTTTTTGGTAATTTTCAATTTAATGCAGTAACTTTGCTAGTTAAACAAAACGCTTCTGGTTGGTCCCTTATTTCAGAAAAATTAGGTAAAAAAGATGAGTAAATAATTTTTGGAAACTTAGAGCTCGTATAAAATATTTAAGACCTATAAAACCCGTGTTTATTACTAAAACTTGTAATTTTGGTATCATTTTAAAATATATCATTTTGGGCTAAAAATCGGGGAATAGCTTTATTGACTATAAAATTACCTACAAAAAATTACAATTTACCGGGCTTGAAAAGTGACTTACACCAAAAGAATAATACAAACTATAAGAGTTTTGGTTATCTTGCAGCCTTATGTTGAAAATTACTAAAAAAACTTTATATTATTAATATAATATTACTATCAATTAAAATTAATTCCTGGGTTTCGAAGCCCAAAAGGCTCAATGGAATACATAGAAAGTGTCCAAGGTGTTTTTCAACAAAATAAACTCATCCAAAAATATAGTTTATATTTTGGCGTCACAAATAAGTAAAAGAAATGATACGAAATAAAATTCCAAAATTTCAAATATCGTATGCCTAGATAAAAATCCAATAAAAATCGGTATTTTTCGAAGAAAATAAACCTGGAAAATTTTCCATGACAAATTTATTATCCAGCAACATAAGTTATATTTTACTTTGCCAAAGTAACAGAATCGTCTCAAAATTATTTAGTTCGATATTAATAGATATAACATTGCATAAAAAAAATTAAGGTTTTTACAAAAGCAAAATTACCTATATTTTTTGAAAATAATTTTACAATTACATATTTTTATGCTGCTCTAACAATAAGTGGGTGAAGTCTACCTATTTCTTGTGGCGTTCTAAGCGAAGCAAAAATACTATTTGTATTATTTTGAATTCTTTCTTCATAATTATCTAAAACAAATAAAATAAGAAAATTTTATATCGAGTTTTAAATTTTTGCCTAAAATTAAAAAAAAATTTACTTCTAAAATCATCTGGCGCTTCAATTATTAATTCATTTAACCTTGATGCAATTTTCCTCCATCTTTTTAAATCATCAACTTGCAACATATCTTCCTATATTACAAATAATTGTTTAAAAAATAAAATTACAAAAATAAAAAATATTTACAAATTCAAAAAATATCCGTCGTTTACATTACCGTCAACGTAAAAAACATTGGTAAAAATGCCAATACTAAAGAACAATTACGCAATTCGGTTCTTTCTGATGCTGGAGCAAATAACATGAAATGTCTCATTAAACCAAATAAATAATTTAACAATTGACTATGACGACCATTAATATCTTGTTTTATAAGACCAATTGCATCTTGCGCTATTATTCGATTTGCAATACCTTGATTTTCAGCTACATAATTATTAATTTTTAACAATTAATCAGCAAATATTTCAATAAAAATATTTTCATTAAAAAAGACCTCAATTTTTGGCCTTGAGGATAAGACATAAATTTTTTAAAAAAATTGCTGATGAAATTTATATCGCGTCCTAATTTAATAAAAAGTGAAATATGCGTTTACGCATTCCGATACATAAAAATTGCATATTTCATTGATTTGTTAAAAATAAGCAAAAATAATTTTAAAAAATGTAGTTTATTTATTTAATATACAAACCAAGTAATAATTGTTGGACTCTTTTTGGTAATACTGGTTTTTTCAATTCACATAAATAAATTTGTAAAGCTGATGCACATTCTTTTGGGGCATCAATATTGTATAAACCAATTATTTTTTCACCTTTTCTTAATGATTCTAAAATTTGATCACGTACTATTTTACGACCAGTACGACGAAATAATCCTGGTTCCCTACAATCTTTAATAAAAATTTGATATTTTTGAATTAAAATTGGATATTTTTGTAAAAAAATTTTTTTTTACTTTACTTTGTTTCAAATATATTATAATTTCATTTACTACTTCTAATGATTTTTTTGATATTATTTCTTCATTTTCATTGAACCTGAAAGAAAAAAATATTTAATTATTAATTATACTTTTTTATTAGGTCCTTTTTGAAAGAATTAAAAAAAACTGCTAAAAAACTCTAGCAGAAAATAATTTAATAAATTCTAAAACCTTTTCCTCAAAATTTAGAAGCCTAATTCATACAAATCCTTTACAAAACTAAACAATATTTTCATAAAACTAGATTTTTATTGGTACCCTCATTCCATAAAAATTCCATTTTAAAACTAAACTTTGAATGGGAAAATATTATTTAATTTTTAGACCAAATTACACCAAGTCCTGCAATAAAATAGGAAACTACATAGTTTTTGGTTATAGCTAGGTACCTACTTCAATTCAGCTGCGCTAATCATTAACGCTAATTTTTAACATAATATTAGCCCAAATTTTTTTCGATAACTGATGAAACAAATATCGTTATTGAAACCATTTTCGATAAGCGCTAATTCCATTATCGGTTATCGAATATTTTATCGAATATTATATGAACCCAAGCAAATTATGCGTTTGATATTTTTTTCAATATACAAAGTACAAACCCTAATTTATTTTAATAGACCCTCACACCAAACCTAAAAGAATTTTTTGTTACCCAGAGAAGAATGAATGTTTATTTAATTCTTTAGAGCGGAATTATTTTGAGGTTAATATTTTTAAAAACAATTATTTTCAATTTAATTCTTTTTGAACAGAATAAAAACAAAAATAATTGTTTTTAAAAATATTAACCTTAAAATAATTCCGCTCTAAAGAATTAAATAAACAATCATTCTTCTCTGGGCAACAAAAAATTCTTTTAGGTTTGGTGTGCTGGAATCCAATTAAATATTACGAATAAAGGTATATGTATACAATTCCAATAAAAAAATTTTATAAAAATTAATATTATTAAAAATTTTTTAATTTCCAGGATTACGTAAACAAACTTATGATACATTTATCTTGAAGATGATTTTTTCTTTATGAGTAAATAATGTAGATAATACTTGCTAATAAATTAATTATTTATTTCATGTATATAAAAAAAAATAAATTATTGTATATTGATATTCTTTAATTTTTGTTTTGTTTATAAAATAATTAATATCCCACACATATAACTGTTGTATGTTTATACTTTGCATTAGAATTGCTGTAATAATTGCTAAAGCTTAAAAGAGGAAAAATCACGTTATCGGTTCCTCAATATGTGATTTATATGTCACTAAATACCTCTCTGGAGTCCCTGGGTTCATATTTTTTCATTTTTGGACTTCAAAAAGCCTCAAAAATGCAATAATCTATAACGATAATATCATGAGTGATAACTTTTGTCAATACCACTACTTTCATTATCGGTTATCAAAAAGAAATTCGATAACCGATAATGGAATTAGCGCTTACCGAAAATTATTTCGATAACGATATTTCTTTAGCGTTAAATAGCTGTAAATTATCGCATGATTATTCATTAGTAAATACTGTAATTATCGCAATATGCCCAGAGCTTCAATTTACAGCAGACACATTTTGCAAAAGGTTTATAATTTTAAAAATAACTGATAGGCAAGTTTTTCGATACACTGAATTTAAATTTTTAGGTCCTGAGACCAAATAATTAGCTCTTATACAAAATAATTAGTCCCTATAGGCCGAAAACTTTCTTCTAATGCCATTCACGGGCATATATTGCCCTGTTTTTGCGTTTTCTACTTATTACATAAGATACTTATATAATTCTCATAAAATTTATAAATGTGAATTAAGGTTTCCGGAGTCGGTAAATCCAGATTTCCAATCTCTAGCCACGAAAAATTATCCCTGATACCGAAAAACTGTATCTTTTGGCTAATTTTGAATGCTATTTTGACGTATTTCGTAAAAAACTAATCCTAAATTGTTCTTCTAATTGTCCTCAAAATAATAGTTAAATTGTTTTTGAGGTCAGAACCTATATATTTATTCAGTGATTTCAAAAACTTATTGCCTGTCATTTTGAGAACAATTAGAAATGTTTCTTATGAAATTATGTCAAAGTAACCTTCAGAATTCACCATTTTTTCGGTATCGGGGATAATTATTTGGGGCTGGGACCTACGAATTTATAGCGTAACGAAAAATTTATCTATCACGTATAAGTAACCTTGTACAAACTTTGTGAAAAAGTGCTTACGTCTAACATACACGGACTCGCTGGACTACGATAATTTATAAATTAAACATGTATAAACGACCTTTTCGATCAAATAAATGATTTTTACAATTAGATTTACATTTAAAATATTATTTTAAATGATCAATACTTTTTGAAGAGTATGAATTTATGCGTCAATTTACAAGGATTATATTTGATCAAAAATACCTAATCTTTTACAATTTATATTTTTCATCCTTCATTGCCATAAAACGAGTAATAAATAAGGAATACTTTCACTGTAAGGTTAAACAGGTATAAAAAAGTATTAAATTATTGTAATTTTGTTGAAATTAAAATTAAAAATTGTAAAATTTTATTAAATGATTAATTAATTCTTCAAAAAGGACTTAGAGGACATTTCTATATATAACAAAATTACAATATTTTTGAATTGCAAATAAAAGGATCAAGTTAATAATAGTTAATATTTAGCCTGAAGCAGTTTTCAAAAATTGTTTGGACTAAAAATAATTAACTGAAAATAATTATAATATGCTGAAATATTCAGGAAGTCGTAAGAAAAGTATTTCCCGTTCTTGATATGGCAATGATGTCTTTTTTGGGCACAATTTAAAAATATTTAAGATTTTGATGCAGGATCCTCATTTTTACTTGTTAAGGATTTTCGAAGGCTAAACTTTTGCATATAATATTTTTATGATTATTTGGTTTAATTAATTGTTTTATTAGGTATCTCGGTATTTTGACCAATCCAAAAATGATTTATCTCAAATACCGAAATGGCCGAAAAATTAGCTAAAACCTGCCACAGAATTTAGTAAAAACGAAATATAAAAGTTTAATTAAATTGTTTTTTATTATTTTAGCTTATTCATGTATTTTTTTTTTTACTTAAATAGAATTTTATATTTAAAAAATTTCCTAGAACGAACAATAAACTTTTAACATTAAAAAAAAAAACTTCCTTTTGGCTTTAAATACATCCGGTTTTCATTGCACTTACTTAATTATAAATTTTTGTAATTTTAAGAAATTAAATTTACATAAAAATAAGAGAAAAAAAACGGGAAACTAAAAAAAAGAAAATAAGATGAATTTATAAAAGTCAGTGAAAATTAATATTCATGTTTAATTTCATTTTAAATTTTAAGTGCATCTTTAAGAAATAATTAGTTAAGAAAAATGTCTAAAAATTATGGTAACCAAGAGTCACAATTATACAGAATATTTTTAATTGTTTTATTAACATCAAATTTAATAAATTCTATGCCAATAACAAAGCATAGATTCGTTAGAAGATGTCCAAATTGTCCAAAAGATTGTCCAGATTACTTTTCAGGACCAGAATTGTAAGTTTAAAAAAATAATTTTGTTTTTGCATAAATGTTTTTATTTTTTAAATATCAATAAATTTATTTTATAAATAAAAAAAAAAAAAGAATTTATGTGTGTAATTAAATAATTTGCATAATCGTAAAAAAAATTGCTTATATATATTTAAATAAAAAATAAAGATTGTGAAATATTGAAGAAATAAAAATTATATAATAAATATAAACATAATTTTTAAATATTTGTAAATTGAATTTTTGAATTTTTTTTTAGGTCTGAAGAGGAATTGAACCCAAAAAGAATATCAAGATTAGTGTCAACAACACCGACTTCACCTTCAGAAGAAGTACCACCATCATCAGCATCATCAGAATTGATAGAAAAAATTCCAGCAGTTGCGTACAAAGTTGAACCCTATAAACTAGATATTAGCAATAATCGTTATAATAATCAAAATAAAAATTCACCAACTGATGGAATTTTCGCTTATAATTCCCAAACTGATAGTTTTAAACGTGTATCAAATAGCGAGGATTTGGATAAAAAGGAAAAACCGGATTTAAGTCTTTATGATAATTATAGACCTTTTAAAGGTTCTTTTGCTGATGATACTGCAGCTTCATCTGAGGATAGTCCATTGGTAAATAAATGTTTTAAGCAATTTTTTAATTTACTTTAAAATTTATCAATATTTATTTAATATTTTGAATTTAGGCTAAAGAACGTGGAAATTTGTACGTTGTTTATCGCGCTGATGCATCTGATGAAAAATCTCCAAAACAAGTGAAAACGTCTGATAATTTATCAAGAGCAAATGAGGCAAGGCCATTGACTGATAAGGAATTAGAAGAAGTTGTGAAACGTGCAATTGCTGCTGAAAGACAACAAAGTCTTTTAGAAGATGCCTTGTATGATCAGAAAAAGGCTTCGATTTGGGAACTAAGTGAATCATCAGTCAAACAAAATCGTTACAGTACTCAGCAAGAAAAAATGACTCAACAAAAATTTAACGATCCGTTAGAATATTCATTTAATGCTGATGTTGATATAATTCCAAACACTCCTAAATCACCAGAATTTCAAATTGAACTTGAAGATTCGGACAATAATCATGCTGAAGAAGAAGAATTAAAAAAAGAATTAGAAGAAACGAAAAAAGAATTAAATACTGAAGAAATTTCAAAAAAGACTGATTTAGAAATAAAAAATGAAAATATCGAAGAAGAGAACCAATCACCAATAAAAATTGAATTAGATTTTTCAAATAAATCAGAAACTAAAAAAAGTAATAAAATTATAAAAGACAATAAAAATAAAGTCAATACAGATTTAATTGAGGATGCTCATGAACCACCAATAACACCAATTGATAGTACGAAAAATTAATAATGATATGATAAAATTAGTGATATTTTGTGATAAAAAAATTTGTAATTTTGAAAAAGTCTAAAAAAAAATTTATATTTTACAATTATGTATAACGAATATTGTGATACTTAAATTTTATTTAAGATATTTTGTATAACATGCAAACTTTAAATTTAAAAGTTTGCAATAAATTATTGTGTAATGACAAATGTTAAAAATAATAATAATAATAATAAAGATGTTTACGTATAAAACATTTAATAAATAAAACTGTTAAGTATATACTTGATTTCCTATTTTTATAGGCTTTTATTTTTACCTATTTGTATTTTTTTATTAATATCGAGATTAACATTTATAGTGCAGTCGTAAAGCCCTATTTTGTAGTACTCTTTCGCTGATAGGTCCATGAAATTGTCCAACAAGTAATTATATTTTTTGGGTCACTGTATACGAATATGAAATCCGTTCTAACCAAAAATGGTCGAGTTGCCCACAATAGGAATTTAGATGTTATGTTTTGCGGTTATTTTATGATTTTTGTCGGTTAAATATGTATTTTGGATCGCTGAACACGAATGTAAAATCAGTTTTTACCTAAAATTCTCTAGCTGCCCATAATAGGAAGTTTCTAAACAATTAAAAATAATTACCTAAAGTTGCACGTAGCAAGGAACCGCTACGTTTTTCCCCCTTCTTTAACTTTCTTTTTGAGACCTTATACTTAAACTTTACTTTAAAATTTTGAAGTTATTGACTTGTGGGGTTGCAGTGTTATTTAGAAGAATGCTAAAAGAATGTGTAAAAAATCCTGTCTAAAGATATCGCGCCCAATATTTCTAGGCCTATAGGAAGTCCAATAGTATAAAAATGGAGTATATCAAATTTGTTTTTTAAATAACTAATTAACTGATCACATAAAAATCTTGTATAATTAAGCCTTTGAAAGGCAAAAATTTTTTTTGATGTTAGTTATTATTATAGTTAAGAAAAAAAATTATAAAATATATTGAAAATAGTAAAATTTTTATCGTTGAAACAAAATATAAAATATTAAAATAATTTATTACTAAAAAAAATTAGATTTTAATCAAATGGTTTCTATTTGAGTCAATAAGTATACTTCTTTAATTATATATATTAGTTTATAAAATTTATCCAGATTTTTGCTATGGTATATAAAGTACTACTGTTTGATTCAAATGCAAAATTTTTGTTACTAATTATCAACTTATTATTATTATCAATAAATAATAAATAAAGTTACGAAATAATAAAAAAATAACTAGGAATTTGAATCCTTAAGAATGTTTATGATAAACAAATACATATACTCTAATAAATATACAGGGGGGGATATAGTTACTAGTCCTCACAAAAATCGAGAAAAAATTAGGGTTTGACCCTTAAATCAGCAAAAAATATCTCTAAAAAGGTGTATTTTAACTACATTTGCACTGGCTCTCATCAGATTTGGTCTAGTAACGTATTTTGGACCACTGATCACGAATATTGAGGTATTTTATGCGAAAAATTGGGGCTTCACTTTTACCGGATTTTTTTTTCAGTGTATATGTATATATTTACATTTACATATTTAAAATGTTGGCGCCCTCAATTCCGATATTCTTGATTAGGGGGATGCGTTTTAAGTAGAAGATTCTTCATCATCATTTTAAATTTGGAGACTAAGCTGTTGTAAATTAACATCAAAAAGTTGCTTCACGACTACCATATCCAAAATTGTCATGAAAAAAATTCATATTACACATGATAATAAAAGTTTTGGAGAAATAAAAAGATTAATTCTTCAATAAAAAATAGACTCCCAAAATTTATTTGAGATAAATTTTTTAACTTTTGCACAGGTATTTGCAAGAATATTTTTAAAAAAATTATGAAAACATTGATTGTCATTGAAGTTTTTGAAAAGTATGTTTGATGAATTCATAAAAAATTATCTTTCCAGTTAAATTTAAGATGTAAGCGTTACTTTGGGTAAAATTAACAGGTCCTTATAAGGATTCAAGCTTATAAATAATATTGTAACTACTTTGTAAAAAGTAACTTTCTAAGATTTACAAAAAAAATAGAATTTTTTCGAAAAATTAGCTAATTTTCAAAAAATTTTGTAAATATTCGATAAAAATCGTAAATTTACTAAATTTAGTATACAATCGAAAAAATCAAGAATTCTCGTTTTTTTCGTGATTTTACGAAAAAAGTTGTAAATTCACAACTATTTTTTGTAAATTTTTGAAAAAAAAATTGTAAATTATCAATTTTTCTTGCGAATTCACAAAAAAAAATCGAGAATACTCGAATTTTTTGTTAATATACTAAATTTAGTAAATATACGATTTTTTTCAAATATTTACAAATTCTTTCGAAAATTTACTAATTTTTCGAAAATGTTCTAATTTTTTTGCTTTTTACAGTGTAGCTAAGTATACATCATAAACGATGCAAACTGCAAGCTTTTATTCTTTAAAATTTAGAAAATATCTAATTTATTTGGAAAAAAACTTTTATAATTTTCTAAAATATTTCATCGAAGCTATAATTTCATTGGATTTTTGATACTGTCCTTGGTACTGTAAGCTTAAAATATTATACATTGATAAAACATTTTTATCAATTTTTTATAATTTAAAAATTTTTTGAAACTTTTAAACAAAATTCACGTTTATAAAACAAAATTCATTAGTTTATGTAGTACCTATAGCTAAATTATGCAAAAAAATTTTAATTTTTACTGATTAAGTATATCATTTATGAAATTTTTATTTTCTTATATTATAAACTTAATTTGTATTATTTTAAATTTAACTAAATTCCAAAAATTTCACAATTTAAGGAAAATTTATTATTTAATTTTTGCGAATAATTAAAAATAATAAAACAACCGCATTTTTAATTGATTATAAATAAATTTCGTGTAATGTACCAAAAAATAAATAAAATTATTAAACATATTTTTATATTATTTTCAAAGTATGTAAAACAAAAATATAAATTCGTACAATACTTTTATAAATCTTATGCAATTACCTACATAAAAAAAAAATTAAAACAATTGATGTCAGCAATTAAAATTTAAGGAATTCATTGCTGGCAATTGAGGTTTCATCGTTTTATTTAAATACCGTGCAATAAATCAAAAATTCGTCAGTCAGTGCTGGTTGCACTTAGGTGAACCATATTTTTAAAGACTCGGACTGTCATTAAAATAAAGTTTAATTATTTTTTTTTGTTTTAACAATACAAAGAAAAAAATTATCATCATGAAGTCAAAATTCAGTTATATTTGTCTTACGCTCTTTTGTGTTGGTTTAGTCACTTCAAATCCAACTCCTATAAAAAAAGACAAAAAATTATTGGATAAAGAAGTTAAATCAGATTCAGAACTTATAAGAACTGAAAGAGCAGCAGGCACAAAGTCGGTGATTGAAGATTCTAAAATAAATGATGAAGCTCTACAAGGTGAAGAATTAGAACGTAAAAAGAAACAAGCAGCAACATTTTGTGTTGAAATAAAACCAGGTCCAGCACCAGTTGTACAAGTAAATTGTGACGATCATAGGCCAATTGCTCAAGTTCCACAAATTATTGAAAGACCTTGTGAACCTGATCAATATTTGCCGGTCGAAATTCAACAACCAAGTCAATTTATATTTGTGCCAATACCAGGTGGAAACGCAGGTGGAGTTCCAGGGGCTCCTATTGTTCCAAATATACCTCAACCTGCTCAAGTTCCTCAAAATAAACCTTTCGATCTATTAAATTTATTAAATAAGCCAATGCCACCTATTCCTGGAATATCTGGATTACCTGGAATTTCTGGATTACCAAACAAACCTGGATTAGGAGGCTTAGGTAATTTACCTGGATTAGGAGGCCAAATTAAATTACCTGGATTAGGAGGCCAAGGTAATTTACCTGGTTTAGATTTAAGTGCTCTCTTCAATAAGCCTGGTTTTGGCTTCCCTGGTTTAAATGGTGGTGCAGCTGGAGGATTACCTGGTTTGCAATTAAATCCTGGAGTTGGTTTATTACCAGGAAAAGCCCATGGATTCCAATGTTCTTGTAAACCAGATTTTTCACTCCTAAGATCATCTCAAGGATTGGAAGTACCACAAGGATCTCAAGGATTGCAAGTACCGCAAGATTCTCAAGGATTGCAAATACCACAAGGATCTCTAGGTGTAAATGGAGTAGTTGGACCTCAGAACCCATCTCTATTGCCAGAAGGACCATCTAATGAGGCTTTAGCCAGACAATTCTTAGACGGATTACAAAGAAACGCAGCATTAGCTAATCAAGCAGCACAAGATGCTGCTGCAGCTGCAGCTTCAGTACCACAATCACCTATCTCATTGACACCTGGACAGGTACATATTCAACAGGTTTGTATTTAAAAAAAAATTATTTTTAATTCTGTAAATAATAATATTTAGTAAAAAATTAATTTTCATCATTGCATTTTTTTAAATAGATTCCTCCTCAATCTCCACAGGCCGGAATTCCACAGCAACAGCAACCAACAACATTCAGGATTAATATTCCAGGAGGACAATCTCCGCCTATCACATTAACCCAAGGAACAAATACTGCACAAATCAATGGAAATCCGGTTAGTACTTGTATTTTTTGTACAAAAAAAATTTTATTTTTTAACTCCACTTATCTAAATTATTAAAAATAAATAATACTTTATTTGTAAAATGACATTTTTTTGAATTTCAAAAAAAAAAAAAAAAAAAACATAGAAAAAGTTAAAAGCTTTTTTAATAAGACAAATTTTATTTTTATGTGCAGATCCAAGGAGAACCTTGCATAACAGTAAATCAGCCAGCTGGTGCAGTACAAACACCGATACAACAGCTACCACAACAACCATTACAAGTAGTACCTGATCAGGCACGTACATTTCAGTACTTGCCCAATTCACAAATTTATGGGCCACAAAGAACAGCACCACAACTTAATTTACCAGGATTCAACCAAGCCTTATTTCCAGACCCACTCGGATTACAACAATTCTTACGATCTGGAGGACAAACAACACTTGGTGAAGACTGTTTTGGTCAAGTTCCCGGGGCCGGAAATAGGTTGGCACGTGGACCGGACGAGAAAGATGCCAAAAAAGAAGAGAACGAAACGAAAACTACAGAACCGAAAACGGAAAAATCGTCGCCACCGTCGTCAGCAGTTGATGTCATGAAAGAAATGAAATCAAAAGCACAAATTTTCACTGCTGAACCAGTCAAAAGAAGTAATAACGAAGGGCCGGTATCATATACATTTAAACCCGTAAATAAACAAATTGATAACAATACTGAGAGTAAACCTAAGTAATAAAATTTTATAATTTTATGTATAAAAAAATAAGATATTTATGCATAAGTGATAATTTTTAATGCTAAAGTCTTTTTATATTGTTTGTACAAATTAAAAAAAAAATAATTATATATTTTGTATAAATTTTTTATAATATTTTTGTAATTAAATAAAATTATATTATTTAAAAAAAAAGATATATATGACTTACCTATTTGAAAATTGTTGTCCCATGTTTCTTTTTTATTTTTGAAAAATGATAATTTTTTGAATTTTTGAAGCATTAAATATAAATAATTTTAGTTACATTCTCTTGAACTAATTTCAGAATTTTTAATAAAATTTATTTTATTATTAGGCATTATTAATTTAAAAAATATTTTTATGAGATCAAAACTATAAATTTAATAAATTAAAATAATCAGAAAAAAAAATTTAATTACCAATTAATAAAAATAAATTAATTTTTTTAGAGGTTATAATATTGTTTTGCTTAAATGTTCACATTACTGGTATTGTATTTCTTAACGTTGACCTATATATTTTTATAAAAATATTTTCTAAGTATTTTTTTTTTTTATTTGCAATAACTGCACTTTTTTAATTCTTTTTTTTTTATTTGCAAGGAATTTTATTCATTTTATCAATTTTCGAATTGTTTTTAAAATTACAGATTTTAGTAAAAATAGCACTTGATAATTGTTTATTAATATATTTGATTATTTACTAGATAGGATAATTAATAGTCAGAGTCCCAATTTAAAGTTTAAAAAAAAAGTTAATTTATATTATATCTTATCTTTGCAGTCTCATATCTCGAGTACGAAAAGGGACAAGCTTGAACAAAATTTTTTAAAACCTATTAGTAAAATCTACTTTTATCAAAAATTTAAAGTTTGGTAGTAATTTAAAAATTAATCTTTTTGGGACAAAAATTTGGTTTATTACTGTTACGGTTGCAGAATCAGTGACCAAAAAATCATAGTCTATAGGATTGTAAAGAAGATCCTTAGATTAAAAAAAAATGAATTTATGGCGATGGTTGGATTTATGGTCATAAATCATAAAATATAAAAATGAGGGTTTATAAGTAAACAAGTTTTATCTTTCAAATTTTAAATGTATAAATTACATTAATAAATAAAATAATTAATTACACATAAATTATCATGAACGATATATATAGTTATAAAAATAATAACTCTAAATATTAAAAAACTAGTTACAAAATATACTTTCATGCCCTTTCTGTATTCTGGGAATAATTTTTGAGCTATTTTTTTAAAAAATATTGTCGAAAGCAATGAAAATAAGATTTTTCTCGTTTCACTTCATTTGCTGAAAAATATTTTTTTATAAGTTGCATTGGCTTTGAATAAGTAATTCTCATTATTTGAACATTTAATTGCCATTGTTTATAATATGTATTTAATTATTACGTAAAACGTAATTTTTGGTATGCAATACAATGAAGTTGTATCTTTCTAGGGGTTTCAGAAATTGACAAGTTATTTTTAAAAAATATTTAACTTTTTTTCTCAAGTCCAGAGGTGATTTTAAAGTGTAGTTCTACCAGAGGTTCTACTTTAAATTTTTTCCGAAAAATTGAAATCATACTAAAATACTAAAAATTTTAATCAGCGGGCACTTTTTTTGAAAGACGAATTAAATATGGAGAGTACGAGTTGAATCAGCCAGATCTTGACCAAACTGTGCATAGTCTTTCTTATGTTGAAAAAATCTCACGATACACGGCCAGGCTGCTTTGCTTTTTAGCAAAAAGTATAGCTGCTTGAAAATTCAAGCAATCATTTAAAATAGATAAAAAAGACTGTAGGAAAGCTTAAATTTTGTTCCCCTCCCTTTTTAAGAGTTATTTGTTTTTATTAAATTTTATAATTTAGTGATAAATTTAAAAAAAACAAAATTAATATTATTTATTATGTGTTTAGCAAGGGCTGGAGTTCAATGGAACACCAAATTACACCAAATGGTTATGGATGAGTTTATTATGTTGAAAAAACATGTCGACCACCCTTTGTTCATCCCAATGGGCCTCCTGGGCCTAGAAGTACAGGGCTCAATGTTACAAAATAGGGTTTTTTGGTAATTTTCAATGAAACGCTAAAACTTCGCAAGTTAACCAAAACTCTAATTGGTCTCATTTTTTTAATTCTTACCCTTGTGGCAAAATGAAACAGAATATGGGCAGAAACCAACCAGATTTTTTGCTCATAGCCCAGAAACTGTCCAGATTATACGGACAGAAAGTGAACAGAGGTGTAACGCTTTTCGCTAAGGTTTCTGCCCAGTTTCTGTTCAACCGTTTCTGTTACCGATTCTGGGCGGAATATGGTTGGTTTCTGGGCAGAAAATATTTCAATTTCTGTGTGGTTTCTGGGCAGAAACTCTTACGGTTTCTGGGCGTATGCTTGGTTATTATTATTATTATTATTGTTATTAATATATAGTACATTAAAAAAAAGAACACAAATTTTAATTTAATTCCAAGTTTTATTATTATTAATTTTTTTGTACATATACACAAAATTTACATAATAATTATTTTAAAATATAATGGTACTATTTTTTTTTATAAATGGTAGTTCCTTGCGACTGCTTTAAACCAATGCTAAAAATAATTTAAGTTTTAATTAATTATATGTTTGACGTGCGTTTTTATTGAAATATATTTAAATACATACCTTCTATTAAATGATATACCTATATATTTCTAAAGCTTCAGACAAATTTTTTTTGAAATCCTTTGTTTAGAAAGATGCGTCTAATCCACTTCTTGTTAGACTTCTTGATATAATGATTCTGTACATTAATAGTGCATAGTCTGAAATTACATAAAAAAATATTAGACTCGTATTTATTTATTTTTTGAAATTACAACGGATCAATCGAGGTTTCAAAAATCACTTTTTTATAATTAAAAAACTAAAAATGAAAAAGTTTTTCTATGTGAAAAAAATTTTACTGGCGTGGCAACAAACCAAACAACAAACACGTGCGCCGTTATTAAAATATTATAATTATTTAAATATTATACTTACTTGTAATTCCAATAATAATAACTAAAAGTATGATCAAAATTAAATATTTCCTTATAAAATATTTAAGTAACTTTTTAAATTATTATAAAAAATCAAAATTAAATTAAATTAAAAACTATTGATTTATATATTTCGTTTTCAAGCATAGACGTATGTCTAACTTTTCAAGACACTAAAATAAAATAATATGGCCGATGCAGCTTGATTATTTGATGTGGCCAGAATCCGGCTGGCGACCAGAAACGATGTTCGGTTTTGCCACAAGGGTAAAAACGACTCAAGGAAATGAGACGAGTAAAGAATTTTTGAAAACTAGAAGCTTGTAGAAATATTTCGAGACATATAAAACCCTTTTTGTCAGAAATTACGAATTTGGGACCAATTTAAAAATTGGTCATTTTTAGCAAAAAATGGCCATTTGGTTAATTGGCTTCATTGATGAGAAAATTAGTGATAAAAATTGCGGTTTACGGCGTTTGAAAGTTGACTTTACACCAAAAAAATGAGACCAACCAGAAGAGTTTTGGTTAACTTGTGAGGTTTTAGCGTTTCTTTGAAAATTACCAAAAAACCCTATTTCGTAACATTGTGCCCTGCGTTTCTAGGCCCAAAAGACCCATTGGAATGAACGAAGGGTGGTCGACATGTTTTTTCAACATAATAAAATTTGGTGTTCCAAATGTATTGAACTCCCTTTGCTAGACACATAATAAATAATATTAATTTTGTTTTTTTTAAATTTATCACTAAATTATAAAATTTAATAAAAACAAATAACTCTTAAAAAAAAGGGAGGGGAAAAAAATTTAAGCTTTCCTACAGTCTTTTTTATCTGCTTAATTGATTGCTTGAATATTCAAGCAAAGCAGCCTGGCCGTGTAGCTTTACTTGAATCGTATATTTCTTCTGAACCTATAGAACAGCGAATCTTATACTGTTATGGTTATAAGATACGCTTATAACAGAAAGGGTTAGCGAAACATTACCCAAGCCAAGCCGAATTTTTATGCCCAGATCTCGAAATTTTTGGACTTATGACCTAAAATTTACAAAAAATTAAAGTAATAAATTTGTGAATTAAATAAATTTGAATGACTATTTTTATTACTGCTAATAAGGTTTTATAAGTAATTATTTTTTTAATTTTATCATGTAAATTTTATACTATTGTCCTTTTTTTTTAAAGCATAAACGAAAATTTTTCAATATTAAAATATTCATTGAATCCTGATTTCATGGAAATCCCCGATTAAAAACTGTACCTGTGGGCCTCTGAAGCTTTTCAGGTATTCCCGAAGCCCGACCCAACCTGACCCGAAAAAAAGACCATAATTACAGGTCAGGTACCGGACAATTCGGGTAACCGCACACCCCTAGTAAGAACACCCTTCAAATATGGCTTTATTTAGAGACCCTTTAAATAAAACCATATTTGACTCGACGCGACCAGGGCCCATTTTATGAATGTTGCCTTAAATTTTATATTCTGCTTTTTAAGTGAACGATGTTAAAATTTTATAATTAATGAACAATCCTTAGAATTCAAAATAAAATATTTAAAAAATATAATAAAAATGTATAATAAAAAATTTTAAAGTACGCACTACATAAATCTGATTTTTTTTTCTTTAAAAAAATCATAAATTTTGATTAAGTGTTGACGTTTTTCATTTATTAATCTTTACGTTTTTACCTCGGTTTTTACCATTTTTTGCTTGTAATTCTAATGTTTCTTTTTTTTTGCTTCAAGGTTTGACGTAAAGGATTAGTTTTTTTTTTGTATTTTTGTTATTAAATAACTCGTTTTGAAAAAAAAAAGACTAATACATAATTAAAGTATTTAGGTCATTAAAAGTTTTTAAAAATTCCAGTTTAAAAATATTATTAATTTGCAAATAAAACTTGAGAAATCAATCAAAAAATTATTTTTATGAAGTGTTTCTGTGTATATTATTTTTACATTGATGACCCCTAAATTAATAATTTGCATTTAATTTTAATTTTTGATTAAGCGAATTATATTGTGCTAAAGTTTTATTAATGAGTTGTTATGTTATTATATTCTTTTGTAAATAATACCAAAGAAATTAGTTGAGTACTGGGTAAGAGAACATTAATTTTAGCTTTTAACTAATTAGTAATGTAAAATGTCTGAATAAATTTTAAACATTTATATATTTATAACTTTTCGTACAACGTAATAAAAATCAAATGTTTTAAAAATATTTAATATAAAATTAAATCAGATAAAAAAATGGAACTGACTCTCTTTCTCTTTTTATCATATTACTACACTCACAAAATTGTATTGGTAAAAATTACCCTTTTGATTAGTAAAATAATTTGAAGTTGTCAAAATGGCGTTTTATGTTATTTTTTACCAACATGTATTTTATAAACTACCCGTAAAGGAAAAAAAAATTACCCTTAATTTTAGTAGAATTTATTTTACATATTTTTTCTCGCAAGTGACAAAATTTGATTTCAGATACTACCGTATAGGAGCCGGTTTTCGATCAGAAGTCACTTTCTTATACCTAGCTGTATCTATATTTGTTGAAAAATATACTTTAAAAATAATAATTCGAGTTAAATATTGTTGCATTTGATCAGGGAAATCCTATATTTTACTATCCCAATTAAAAAAATGTCAAATTTATTGATGGATAATTTATAATTTACATTTATTACAAGTGTGCAAGGTAAGGTAATTTCGATAATGCGAATTTAATTTTGATAATAGTATCATTTTGATCGAATTAATTTTCTATAATTTGAAAATCGCTAAAACTAAGTTAAAATCGTGCGCGTTTTAATAGAATTCTTATAGGTATAACTATACCTATTTCTTAACTCCCTTTTCACTTCTTTTTTATTGTTTTTTTAAGGACGCTCCTCAGTCGGAAGTTTTAAACAATGAGATATATCATTTTAAAGGATAAAATCTCCCGAATCGAATGGTATAGGACATTTTAGCGATAGCCGTGCAAAATTTTGAAATATTTGTAAAAAAAGTTCCAACATTTTAACACGACTCCTTATGAAAACAACTCCGGAAGTTGCTATTTATTCTGTCAAATCAAATTTTTCCAATCTCTGTGTAGATTAGTTATAAAGTTTAAAGTCCAAGGAATCTATTGCTTACTATCTCATATTAGGTAGCCGTGTGTTATTTTGAGCAATTAAACTCCAAAAATTAGTAAACAAGGTTTTAAAGAGAAAGCAGCCATGATAGTACATGGATAGTATACTATACAGGGGCAAGCGTTTATTTGTAAATATTATGTATTTATTGATATTATTTATTTAATTTTATTTTAAAAATAAAAAAGCTTATAATTACTTGTAAAGGATAAATCTTATATTTATTTGATAAATAATAAAAGTCATACAATGCTTTAAAATACGGTAAATATAAATTCTAATATCTGTACTCCAAATAATAAATTAAATTTTACACTGAGCGCGCCTTCAGTTGTTTATATACTACGTAAACTTTTTGTTATCGGTAATTAGTAAATAAAGAGAATATTTGTTATTTTTTTAATATTAAATAATTAATAAAATTAAAAAATGATTTTTCATATTCATATTTCACATAAATTTACAATATCAACAAAAATTTTTAATAGCTTCTCCAATGACTAGCGAGTACACTGATGAGCGTCCTTAATATAAAATACCTATAATAAGAGTAAAATATAGTAAACAGCAGATGAACTACACACTTGTATAATCATGTATTTTAAACATTTATTTATTAAAATTTGCTTATTAATTTTAATTAACGAAAGATAATAGTTGATATAATGTTTTTAAAACTCAAGGAAACAAAATAGGCGCCTTATGTAAGCAACCTGTTGTATATGTTCAGTTTGCGCGCGACTTTATTAGGGATCGTTTACCTGTTTAATTATTTGTGTATTTAAAAGTAAAAACGACATAAATTTTATGAAAAAAGTGTTGGAATATAGTTTTTATATATTTTTAATGTTAAAATAAAGGTTTTTTTTCATTTCAAAGCGTGTATACGTAATTTTTATTAAAATCAAAGCATTTACGAGCATTTATTGTGTTATAAACAAAGTGATACATAAGTATAGAAGTACTTTAAATTGTGTTTATGTGTGTTAGTTTATTAAATATTCTATTAATTATTATAAAATATAGTATAAATAATGTAATTATGACAAATTTAGTGTATTATTATTAAATAAATATCGTTTAAATTAAAAAAAGTGTAATTAAATTGAAAATATCGAAAATACCCATACGTGTAAAAAAGTTCGGATTCGATTATCGATATACCTATTTAAAATAAATTTGCAATAAATAAGTGAATATAACCCTTTCCCTTCATTTATTAAAGCATCAAAACGTAATTAAAAGCATTTTTAGTATTCGGCATAGAGTAGGTATCCCTAAAACTCGATTTTAATAACACACGAGATTTGGTGAAAACGATGAGAAAAATCTCCTAAGGTTGTACAAGAGAGCATTTTTCTTATTTTTTTTATTAATTTAAGTTGTTTTTTAATATCGGTAACGTAGAAATTAGTTCCTTAGGGTTTGTAGTTTCATAAGAAAATTCGGTTTTAGATAAATGATGCATACTTTTTTATATAAAAGCTAATTTGTGTGTATTTGATCGAAAGCCAATACGTTCGAAAACTGGCTCCTATACGGTATATAAGGAATGAAAATTGTATAAATTATAAAATATAAATTATAAAAAAAAATTAAAAAAAAAATAATTAAAAAAAATTAAAAAAAAAAAAATAAAAAAAAAAAAAAAATAAAAGTTATACACATGTGAGAGAGTGAGAGTATAATAATATTTTGTAGAAAATCTTACTCAAGAAAAATTACCCTTAATTATAGTAAAATGTACTATTTTCAATTCTTCGGATAACTTTACTAAAATTAATAGTAAAATCTTCCAGTTGCAAATGTACATTTTCCTCTACATTTTTTCTCAGTGTACAGAAGGGATATGAGAACTCTGCGATAGAATTGTTAAATAAATAAAATTTTCGTTATAAACAAATCTCCCTAGTCCAAAATAAAGTGAATAATTATATTTTGCGATATTTTTTTTAATATGTTATAATTTTTTTATCAAAAACTCTACTACTCAATAAATACAAAAATTTTTTATTATAAAATGTCGTCCCTCTTCAAATTTTAAATATATATTTTTTAATATGACTTCTTTTGGCAAGAAGATGGAGAGCATACTCCGGGCTAGATGAAAGGGCGTACTTAGGATCGCCAGCGAATACCACACGGTATCGCTATCGGCGATCCAGGTGGTAGCTAGTGTTTTTCCTATTGACCTACTAGCATTGGAGCGAAAATGAATGGCAGAGACGATGAGACAGCGACGGAAAGGGTTGGCGGACTCATTCCGGATCTGGAGGCCTGGATGGAACATGAACATAGGGAGGTAGACTAGTATCTCACCCAGTTCTTAACAGGTCACTGGTCTTTTCGCGAAATGTTGAGGAAGTGGCACAAGATGGCAACAGGGCAGTGCTTGCACTGTCCGGGTGAGGTAGATACCGTAGAGCACACATTCTTCAGATGTGTACGTTACTTGGCGGGGCGCCTGCCCTTCCTAACTTGGAGGCCAGAGCGAGTGGTCCCGGAAATGCTACGAAGTCCTGAAAACTGGAACAATAGGCCACTTTGTTGTCGAAAAAGGAGGAGGGCTTTCTATCGTAGAGAGCTTTCTCATCCCTAGGAAGGGGAAAGGGAGTGGCCAGTTGCCTAGGCTGCGCGTCCCAAACTGAAGTAATACCTGAAAAGGGAGTTTAGGTTTGGGGCAAAGCTGCAAGTGCAGGGGGGTTTAGAATGTGTTTATCCAGTAAGAATCTGGGACGAAGTCAGCGATCGGGTTCGTCGACAAATGGTCATGGAAATTTGCGGTTCTTTAAGGCTCGCAAACACTCCATGGCTGATGCAAGTTTCACATATTTCCCTTGAAAAAAAAGAAAAAAAAAAAAAATGACTTCTTGTTATATACCAATTTTTATTAAAATCTCTACTCAAACAAAAAAGGTAGTTAACATCCTTAAGCAATTGAATTTAAAATAAAAGTTTTATTTCTGATTTTCTTCCTTTTTATTATTGTTATTCTAACTAATTAGAAATCCGGTAAAATTCTTAACCTTAACCGGTTACGTTAGCCAAAACGTGCCAAATTTTTTTCGTGTTAATATTTTTTGCTTCTAAAAAAATAAAAAAATATTTTATCAAAGACCCATCTTTTATTAGAATTAAGTTGTTCTCTGAAAACAATAATAAAAGAAAAAAAATGAAATAAATATACCTGGAAATATACACTGAAAAAAAATTCCGCTTTTGGCTAGCGGAATTTTTTATCTTGTCAAACGATTGCAAATGTCTTGAAACTTAAAAAAAATTTAAAAAAAAAAAACATTTTTTCTTTTAATGTAGAAGATTATATTTTATTATATTCTTATTTATAAAAAATAAGAATGTTAAATAAAAATATAACGATCACTTTTTTCAAAAAATTTCTCAAGTCTTATCATACCGAAAACACGCATATCCAAAGTAAGCGGGAAGAACATTTTTTTTAAATTTTCTTTTCGTTTTAAGTCATTTGCAATCGGATTTTTTTTTCAGTGTACCTAATCGTGAATATAAAAATATTTAATTAAAAATCTGTTGCTGAAAGGGAATAATATGATGAAAGCTAAAATTTAAGATCAACAATTTAAAATCAGAATAAATATAAATAAATTATTTTTTTTTTTTACATTTACATTTATTGACGTATACCGATTCCATCCATATTTATAGTGTTTATTTTTTTTATTTAATTTGTAAATAATTTTTTTTTTTTTATTAAAGTATTGAACGTTCAATGAACTTATTTTTAAATTTTATTCAATCAAATTTGCTTAACATTAAATATTTTTAATGCAAATAATATATTTGCATTTTTTTTTGACATCAACGAGATTAAAAAAAAATTATGTGATAAAATCGAATTTAATATATTCTATATAAGGTGAAACTTTATCCATTTTATTTATTTAATAGTTTATTTTATGTAGCCGTCGCCTTATTTGGTCAAGAATCCAAGGCTTTATCTTTGAATTTGCAAAAACTTCATCCCTAAAAACAAGGAGTTTTTATGTATTAACAATTAGAATGTCTAGATTTGGTTATTATATGTTTTTCGAGTCGCTGATCACAAATTTTGGGGTTCCATAAAAAAGGAACTGGTGCTTTACCCTTAAATTAGAAAAAGCATAAATTTTATAAAAGATAACCCTTCGAGAAAAGTGAAGAGTACTCAAGTCGGAAATTAAGCTTGAAATTTTGCTTATACTGAAGAATTAAAATGTCAATTCTAATTTGTGAAAAAATTTATTTTAAACTAAAAATTAAATTACATATAATAATAATAAAAATTATTTATTAATAAAAATTATTAAATTTTTTAAAAATATTAATAATTTACCAAATGCAAGATAATATACTTAAATAATATTTTCAAAATATTTTAAATGTAAAACAATTTAATTGCTTTAAGGATCTTCATTAAAAGATTTATTAAACAGGTTTTCTTGATCAGCTTCAAGTCTGCAAATTTCACCAAAACTTAAATCTGTTAAAAAAATGAAAATATGAGATTTATGGTTAAATAATATTTAAATGAATAAAAAATTAATTTTACCATGATCAATGGATCCTGCAAGATTTGAATCAAACATTTTGCGCGTTGGTGATAAATCACGTAACTTGAGTTCCTTTTCTTTTTTTTCTCTTACACTTTTAAAAAAACTTGCTGCTTTTCCAATGGTTTGTATTTTATTTTTGTAGTCTTTTAATGATTTTTTTGATGCTGGAGATTCTTTTTTTTTTAAAACCAAAAAATGTATTTTTAAATAATTCACAACCTCAAAGCTATTTACAATTTTACCTTCTAATTCCTCATTGCTGCAAATGCTTAATATTCCCAACAGTATGTGCGTGACTGGAAAAATACAATAATTAATAATTAAATTAACTTTTCAAAAAAATTATTTACAAACTTTACCTCTTTCTGCTGCGAACGGCAAAGACCAAGAAAAGGCATTTTCAAACTCTGGTAACCAGTAAGGATGCGGTGTTTCAGTAAATTGTTTTATATGAAATTCTTCCTTACTGGTAAATAAAATTATGGCACCCTAAAAAATGAAAATACTTAAATAAGTACCTAAAAACTTACCGTGAAAGTGCAAATACTAGTGTTTGCATACCTTGTTATTATAAACGTCGCAGTAATTTGGAGCGCTAAATATTGTCACCAGTGATGGAAACTTCAAATGACTATCCTTATGCAATTTGTAGCCAGATTCTTGAGCTTCATGCGCTCTGATAATACTAGTTAAACTATTTCTTTTTAAAAAATCACAGACAGCTCGGTAGCTGAAATAAGGAAAACCTTCATTAGATTGCCTAAAAAAAGGGATAATTTTAATTTACCTGTAGTAATAAGAGCAGCCTCGCACTGGATTATGACTGAAAAAATTATCAGCCGTATCGTAATTTTCATGAGGGTCTGACCACAAAAGATCGCATATAGCACCACGAGATGGTACCTCCTGATCACGATTAAGCTAAAATAAATTAAAAATTAATTCATGAAAACAAGACTGAATTGAATTAAAATAATTTTCCATAAACTACCAGTGCTATATCTTCCAACTGAAATATTTCTGGCGACAAGCCACCATGGACGCAAAAGTAGCTTTCATTTACAAGGGCTGCCAAGGCTAAGCAGTCAAATGTGTCCATGCATTGATGATAAATTAGCGAAGAGTATTTTATGATGCACTCTTTTTGGAATGAAAAATATTGCGTAACATGGCGAGATTCGTGATTTCCCCTTAGCAAAAAAATGTTATCGGGATAGCATATTTTTAAACTCATCAAGTACAGGAAGCACTGAAAGCAAAAATTTTTGAAATTTCAAAAAGTGAAAAATTTAGGCTTAAAAAAACTCACTTCGATGCCAAAGCAACCTCGATCGACGTAATCACCGAGAAAAAGGTATTTATTATCGCAAACTGGACCACCAATTTCAAAAATTCTTAATAGATCATAAAACTGGCCATGGATGTCTCCAACAACTAGTAAAAGAAATCAAAAAATTAATCAAATGGCAGTATTGAAAAATTTGTGGAGCATATTTCTACTCACTGACTAAAGGTAGTTTTAACATAAGCATGTTATCTTCTTTTTTCAAAATATTTTGTCCCTCTTTTAACAATTTCATTGCTAATGCATCATCTAATCTTCCTTCCCCAATAAAGTGCTCTCTTAGTAAATTATGGTCAGGTTTGCCATCTTTGTAAACATCGCTTTCTTTTAGAAGCTTCTTTATTGGCTGTGGAACATCTAAAAATTTTTGTTTTTTTTTAAATCAATTACCTTTGTTTTCGATTTGAGTAAACGAATTTACCTTTCATGATTCTTGTTGGATCAATAATTTCTTCAGATATTTTAATTGATTCGTTCATGGATAAATTTGATAATGAAGTATTCCTAAAAAATAAAAAGAAAAAATTTGTTTTTTTTCTAAAAAATTTTTGTGTTTCAACTCACAAAGGCAAGGAGTGATCAAGAGAAGTGCTATATTGCTTCAACTCGCTGGAAAGTTTCTGGGCTTTTGTTGCTTCATATTCTTTGGGATTATCACGTACTTCTTCAGGTAAGGAAAATTCTGAATCGCGAAAACGAAAACTATCCAAATTGTTTCTTGTTGATTCAAAACCAGGTTTGAAACTAATAAAAAATCAGATTATTTTATTATTTTTAAATTATTAAAATTTACCTTATATTTACGTAAACTTACGATGGCAATGAATAATCCAACGTGCTAGAAATGAGCTCTTGGGGATCAACGATATGTTTATCCATTTCCAAAGTGCAATCTATATTATCTCTAATTTCTTCCATTGGAAAAAATGATTTATCTAAATCAAAATTACTGAAAAAAAGACAAATAATTTTATTATATATTTTAATTTTAGAATCACAGATAATCTTACCCTGCTAATGAAGAATCTAATGTACTAGAAATAATTCCATGATGATTACCAATCATATTTTTATCGAATTCACCTGAAAAATCTGTATTATTATCCCTTAATGCCTCAGTTTCAATAAACGATTCATCTAAATTTTGACAACTGAAAAATTTTTTAAATATTATTTTTATTGTCTATTTGAATAAATTTAAAAATTTTATGTAATCTTACCATGATAATAAAGGATCTAATGTGCTAGAAATTAATTGACGATGATGATTAATTATATTTTCATCAATTTCATCAGAACTTTGTGTATTACTATCCCTGATTTCCTCCGGTGCAAAATATGATTCATTAAAATTAAAATTACTGAAAAAATTTTTTTAATTATTTTAATTTTAATAAATTTCAGAGTTTTAAGTAATCTTACCATGCTAATGAAGAATCGAATGTGCTAGAAATGATCTCATCTCGATGATCATTGAAATTTCTATCCAATTCAATTGAAAAATCTCTATTACTTTTGGTATTACAATCTCTGATTTCTTCAGGTTCAAAATATGATTCATCAAAATTAAAGCAGCTAAAATGAATTCATAGATTATTTAGAGTTTGTATGCGAGAAATGAACATTTGTTATAATATTGAGAAAAAAAAATTATTTGACCAGAAAGAATATTTAAAATTAAAATAAAAAATTACCTTTCTTCATTAGAATCAGAATTATTCAAACTATTTTTTGACATTATTAAACTTTTTAGTATTTTATACTAACAACAAAATTTCACGTACTATCATTTTCAAGATGACATTAAATACTGAATAATTTCTATAACAGACCAATTTGTGTAAATATCATTGTGACCAATACAAATAAACTAGCAATGTAAGTACATGTGTTTTGATTTTGAATTCAAAATTTTCTACTTGTTATTATTATAACTTAAAATTTTCAAACACATTTAATAATGTAAACAAACACAAATGTATGGAATTAAATTTTATAAGCTTGTATTTGGAAAATTGAATTTATCGAAATTAACAATAAATTTAAATTTTATAAGTTTGAGATTTAAAAATTTTATTTATCTTTTTTTTTATTTTAAAAATTATTGATAGATACACTGTGAAAAATTTTCCGATCTAAATATGTAATAAGAATTTTTATTATCGGGTAATTCCATGGATAAAACGCACAAAATGATATGCTAGGTCTCAAAAATAGGAAATTTGTTTTTTTTTTCGATAAAACAACTTAAAAATAGATGATTCCCCGAATTTGAAGGTTTTCTATAAATTTTGAAGGGTGCTATGCTGATTTAAAGTTTTTTGGTCAAATTTCTCTCCTCAGCCACCATTTTTGAAAATCCCGTAAAAAAGCTCCAGAAAACGTTAAAAAAAGAAAAAAAAGTAGGTTTTCGATGTAAAATTTGATGAAAAATTCGAATTTTCAGTCAGATTTTTCCTACTCTATGTTAATTCGCGGGAAAATTCAAATTTGTGTTAAACTTTAAGTGAAAATAACTCAAAAGTTTCCCGCTAAAAAAAAAATTTTTTTTTCTCAAAATCTTCGAAAATTGCATATATTTTCCTGAAAAAATTTTCCCGAGAGTAATTTTTGTTTTAAGCGAGTAATACCGATTTTCGTTTTTTTCAATTTTGACTTGCTACTTATTTTGCTGATTTCCCGCTAAGTCACGTGACCAAATGAAAATCTGACCAAAAATTTGAATTCTGCGGGAAATTTTACAAAGGTATAGTAATTTTGGTATACTTTGAATGATACATCTCAATTTGACAATTTAATTAAAATGGTTTATTAAAATATAGAAAAAATGAAAATTTATAAAATGGGATTTTCTTGATTTTTTTACATTTTTAGCCTAAAAATCATGTAAAATCTAAAAATAAAAATACTTCTTTTAGAAAAAACAAAACTTATGTCTATTATTAATAAAAAATAAATTTTTTTTAAGTTTAGATTTTATTTTCTATCAAAATGTCTATAAATAGTTAGAAATGTACCCAAAAATCAAGAAAATCCCATTTTATAAATTTTCATTTTTTCTATATTTTAATAAACCATTTTAATTAAATTGTCAAATTGAGATGTATCATTCAAAGTATACCAAAATTACTATACCTTTGTAAAATTTCCCGCAGAATTCAAATTTTTGGTCAGATTTTCATTTGGTCACGTGACTTAGCGGGAAATCAGCAAAATAAGTAGCAAGTCAAAATTGAAAAAAACGAAAATCGGTATTACTCGCTTAAAACAAAAATTACTCTCGGGAAAATTTTTTCAGGAAAATATATGCAATTTTCGAAGATTTTGAGAAAAAAAAATTTTTTTTTTAGCGGGAAACTTTTGAGTTATTTTCACTTAAAGTTTAACACAAATTTGAATTTTCCCGCGAATTAACATAGAGTAGGAAAAATCTGACTGAAAATTCGAATTTTTCATCAAATTTTACATCGAAAACCTACTTTTTTTTCTTTTTTTAACGTTTTCTGGAGCTTTTTTACGGGATTTTCAAAAATGGTGGCTGAGGAGAGAAATTTGACCAAAAAACTTTAAATCAGCATAGCACCCTTCAAAATTTATAGAAAACCTTCAAATTCGGGGAATCATCTATTTTTAAGTTGTTTTATCGAAAAAAAAACAAATTTCCTTTTTTTGAGACCTGGCATATCATTTTGTGCGTTTTATCCATGGAATTACCCTATCACGATATAATAGCTATTTATTAAACAAGGGATAAAATATTGGTTTTGGCTTCGCATGCAGTTGTATGCACGAGCGAGTGCAGAGAGCATGCAAAAGTCAAACCCAATATTTTTTCCCGTGTTCTAAAATATAGTTTTACATATAATGGGCAAAAAAGCCGGATCCAAGTTGGGCTTAGGAATGGCGGAAATTGTTCCAGACTATTTTTTCTGAAAGCTTGAAATCAGTTGCTCGTCATGCGACTTGGCAGGAAATACTAACATTTAAAAATTTTTTATTCTAGAGCTTTGAAATTAGCTTATCCAATTTTTAAAGGGGGTGAGAACAGAGAAATATTGGTAAAAATATGTAGGTTATAATGCAAGAAATTTTGTTTCATGGTCTACAAGAACTGTTTTTGTATATAAAAAAATTTATTTATTATATGTAAAATAAAATAAAATAAAAACTCAGTTAGAAGAAAATCAAGGAAGCCGTTTATCGCATGATAAATGATTGGTAAAAGTATTCGATATCTCTTGCTCCCATAAAAGTATCATCTAAAAATGATACCAGCTTATTTCCATTCTACCACAAACACATACTAGTCTGTGGCCCATATATGCTGTGGCTTCAAACTGATTCTTTGAAGAAATTAAAACCTACTTATGCTCAGTCTAAATTTCGGTCTGAATAAACTTTTACACCCAAGAATCTAGTTCTTTGGTAAATTTCGTACAAGTACTTGAAAGGAAAATATTTTTCTAAGTAAAATAAGCATTTTGTAAAAGAAGAAAATTTTGAATCAATTTACTAAATAAACGAAAAATACTGCTAAAAATCATGAATTAAGTTTAGAAAGCTAAAAATTGTTGGAAGAACTTATTTCTAGTTGCATTTTCGAAAAAAAAATAGTTTTGATGGATTTCTGCATTTGGATTTTATTTTTTCCTATCACGTGACCAGCCCGAAAAGCTTTATACTAAGGCTTATGCTAGAATTTTGTGCTTCTTTGCCACAGAAAAAAATGTCTATTTGAATGTAATAGATTCTATTTGACTCAAATAGATTTCTATTTGAGTCAAAAAGAAAATCTTCTTGAATAAAATTCTATTTGAGGTAAATAGATTTCTATTTACTACAAGAAGAAACGTGTTTTTCTGATATCTGTTAACAAACCATAAGGTGTATTATTGACCCTAAAAGATTTTAGTTTTTCCTGTAAAACCATTCGGGATGAAAATGAACCGTCCGAGGAAAAGTCGATATCCTCGAAGTAAAATTTTTCATTTTTCACTTAAAACTATTTTCCGATTTTCCAAGATGGCGGGCCAAAAAACATCAAGAATGGAACTTTCTACAATTCCTGGGGCATTTGGAGGTTGAGAAAAATGATTTTTTTAATGAAAATCTTTTATTTTTCACAATAACGTATTTTCCGATTTTCCAATATGGCGGACCAAAAAACATCAAGAATGGAACTTTCTACAATTCCTGGGGCTTTTAGAGGTTGAGAAAAAGGATTTTTTTAATAAAAATTTTTTATTTTTCACCCTAACGTATTTTCCGATTTTCCAAAATGGCGGACCAAAAAACATCAAGAATGGAACTTTCTACAATTCTTGGGGCTTTTGGAGGCTGAGAAAAATTATTTTTTTAATGAAAATTTTTTATTTTTCACAATAACGTATTTTCCGATTTTCCAAGATGGCGGACCAAAAAACATCAAGAATGGAACTTTCTACAATTCCTGGGGCTTTTGGAGGTTGAGAAAAAGGATTTTTTTAATAAAAATTTTTTATTTTTCACCCTAACGTATTTTCCGATTTTCCAAAATGGCGGACCAAAAAACATCAAGAATGGAACTTTCTACAATTCTTGGGGCTTTTGGAGGCTGAGAAAAATTATTTTTTTAATGAAAATTTTTTATTTTTCACAATAACGTATTTTCCGATTTTCCAAGATGGCGGACCAAAAAACATCAAGAATGGAACTTTCTACAATTCCTGGGGCTTTTGGAGGTTGAGAAAAAGGATTTTTTTAATAAAAATTTTTTATTTTTCACCCTAACGTATTTTCCGATTTTCCAAAATGGCGGACCAAAAAACATCAAGAATGGAACTTTCTACAATTCTTGGGGCTTTTGGAGGCTGAGAAAAACGATTTTTTTAATGAAAATTTTTTATTTTTCACCCTAACGTATTTTTCGATTTTCCAAGATGGTGGACCAAAAATATCAAGAATGGGACTTTCTACATTACCTGGGGGTTTCGGAGGTTGAGAAAAACGATTTTAAGCAATCAAATACCTTGCAGTTAGTCTTATTTTTTTGAGGGTCTAATTTCATGGGAAACAGCATAAAAGAATCTGAATAACTGGTTTATTAATATATGAATTTAATTTTTTACCTGAACTAGCTACAAGGGAAAAAATATTGGTTTTGAATTTGTATGCAGTTGTGTGAACATATGCACTAGGATGCAAAAGTCAAATCCCATATTTTGTACCATGATTTAAAACATAGTTTTACATATGAAGGGCAAAAAAGCCGTCTCCCTTGGGTAGAAAATAGGATTTTTTGCCCTAGATATGTAAAATTAATTATTTTCATCCTAAAGCACCAATAATATAACTATTTCAGGTTAATGTTATTTACGTTTATACTTTAAAAAATATAAAAAATATAGAAACCTCAAGTAAGGAATGTAATGATTAAAAAAATTATTTTTGTCTAAAAAGTATCGTAATTATACCATGGCATATGTAAATTAGATCTAGTATCACTCGTTCCTGACTTTAACAATTTCGGTAGTGTCCTAATTTTTAGCAAATTGAGTGTACATATTTTTTAAAAATGTTTAATTTTTATCTTTTTTGCAGAAATAAAATCTTATCGCAAGAGTTTTTTTCCACCTAAATATGTAAAAAGTTAAAAGAAATTTTTATTATATCAAATAATAAATTTTAAATATTAAAAATTTATAATAATGATAATAATAACGAGATAATTTATAATATAGGTGTAGACAAAAGTAGGGATATTTTAAACCTGTTTTTAAATTTAGGAGAGTCCTTCAATAAACGTAGTTTAAATTTTTACTAAAATTTATTCATTTCACATCCTATCGTCGACTTAAATGTTTACCAATAATTGTTGCTCAAGATTATTTTACAAAAATTAGCAAATTTATTTATCTTAGTTGTGATTTATTTATTGATGTCTGTTTATTTATAAATTTTTTATTTTGTATTATGAAATTAAAATTGGCATAAAATTTAATTGATAATAAATAGGTCATTTTTGTTTAATTTATTTTATTTATTCAGATAAAGTTTTGTGAATATATTGATTAATCATGGATGTAGACACTTGTTCAGTATCTAAATCAAGGTAAATACAATTGAGTACAGATATTTTGTAAAATTATTTTCGAAACTAAAAAATTATTACATTATTTGTTTTAATAAAAATATAAAACATGATTTAAGATTTTGAAAACATTTATTCGACACAAAATTTTGGCTTGTAATTTGAATTTACAAAATTTTAAAAAATCTAAGCTTTGGTATATTATATATTTTTACTTAGATCTTAAAAATTTATGATTATTCAATTGGTGCTTTAATTTGCAAAATGCTATTATCCTGAAAAGTTGAATTAAAAAAAAATAAAAACAAACAAAAGAATTATATAAGCAAGTCAAGAATGAGCTATTTACGAAACTTATTTACGAAACCTTATTGGAAATTTGCTAATAAACATGTTTCATGTAAAATAATTTTTCCGATTTTGAATTTACTTCATTTTTTCTTTTCATTTTTAGAATTCTTTTTTTAGTTCTTTTTTTCTGAAAAATCTTTAAAATTTACATTAAAAAAAAAATAATATTTAGCATATAATTTTCAGCTTAAAAAAATGCAGTTAAGTTTTATTATTTTTATACTTGTTCAAAATTTTTTGAACTACGCAGTATAGTAGAATAATAGGTACATCTCATAAAATAAATTGCGTCGAGGCATTTTTTGTTAAAAGTAATAACAACAATCTATTTTTAAAAAACTATAATGAACAATTTTTTTTATGTATTATTTTTTAGGTACAAATAAAGTAAAATATCCTAAAAAATATGTTTACTGAAAAAATTAGTCTGAGTTTAAAAAAAATACAGAAAACCACTTGAAATCATAAAAATTTTTTTAAATCTTTTAAAACTTGAATTATTTATATGACCTTAAAAATTACATTAAATATTTATTTTTTATAATTTCGAATTTGATTAAAATGTAATTTTTTTCTTTTTTAGTGAAGAAGAATCCTGCATGGAAATAAAAAATGAATTTGAAAGTTGTAAAGAATCATTAATAGAACTTAATGAAAATCAAGATTTAATCGATGGTTGTGATAATCCAACAAAAGTTCGTAACGGAAGATCAATCATTTGTGTACCATCAAGACCTCAAATGATGGATATTACCAAAAATAATGGAAAAATGTATAAACTTGATGATAAAGGAATTTTAAGGGAGATCATGTAAGTTTTGGTATGAAATAATTTTCTTTTAATTAATTTTTATGGTAATATAAGCATTAATTTTTTGTTTCTTTGTATTTTAGAGATAAACCTGAGCAACAAGTTAAAAATTAAGAAGAAATGAAATTATATATTTGTGCGTCAAGAAATATTAATCAATTTATTAAGAAAAATATTAACATAATTATAAGAAAAATTATTTTAATCAAATTTAATTAGCTTTTATATTTTATTAATGTGTAATATAAGTTTTTTATAAATAATAAAGACTCATTTAATAATTTTTAAATTATTGTAAAGCGTACAATTTTTAGTTTTTATCATAATATTTTAAATTATAATTAGCACTGCAAAATTTTCCATTCCTGTCCTTTTAAATTTAGACAAATTTTTAAAAACTATTTGAAGAAACCGTTATTTGTCTCAGAAGAGGAGTCCAGGACATTTGGAACACGAAATTATATCAAGTGATTATGGAGCATTTATTATGTTGAAAAACATGCCGACTATTCTCAGATTGGCCTAGAATCTCAGGGTTCAATGTTATTAACAGACTTTTTTGGTAAGTTTCAATATTACGCTGCAAACCTTGTATTTTAACCTATCAACTTCCAATTGATTTCATTTGTTAGTCTAAGTGCCACCTTTCAAGCCCGGTTATCCACATTTTTTTACACCATAATAACCAATTTTTAAATTGCTTCCAAAATTCTAACTTTCAATGAAAAAGGTTTTAAAGGTCTCAAGAGTTTTTTATAAGCATCAAGTTTCCAAATATTCTTTTTCGTCTCTTTTTTATGACTCGTTTTCGAGATATGATAATTTAAAATCAGGGTTTTAATTAATCACCATCTTTGTAGAGCCATATCTCGGAAACGACCAAAGCCAAAGGAAAAAGAAAAGAATTTTTGGAAAATTGAAAGTTGTACAAATTTTTTGAGACCTATAAAACTTTTATTCATTGAAAATTTTAAACTTGGTATTTTTGGATCAAAAGCAGGTATTCGGTTTATTTACCATATCGGGAAGGGAATTGATGATTAAAAATTGCGGTTTATGGAACTAGAAAGGTGATTTTTACAAAAAAATAATGATACTAATAGAAAGTTTTTTGATTAATTTTCGAGGTTGTAGGTAGCGTTGTAATTTGGAGTTCCAAATGTCCTGGACTCCCTTTGTGAGTAATTTACACGCACTCTGTTATCATCGTTATAAAAATATTGTTGATATCGTTTGCTAGATGTCTCAATATCTGAAAAAAATGTTGTTATCAGAATGATAGTTATAATAAATCAGCACACCCCACCCCTTTCCTCTTGAGTTACTTTTTGGAGAAATAGTAATTTGCGGTCCATAGCCCGAAAAATAAAGAATATAGCTCAAACCGCAAATAAATTACTTGGTTTCATCTTGGATGATAAAATGCGATTTGGAGCATTATTTATCATGAAAGGCTGGTGTAATACATAACAGATAATTATAGTAATTTAAAAAATCTTAATCTGCAAATCCTACAGTATAGCATGCAACCTATTTATTGTCATGGAATCCTTCATATAATATATTTATTAAAATTATTTTTAAATTATCTCAAATATTTCAGTAAATATTGATTTTAGAATCCTATAAAAGAGAAAAGTACTTTTTATTTATTAAAAAAAGCCAATAAATTTTCTATTTCTCAATGGTGAGTTATTTATGCGCTATTAATTCTTAGTTAGATAAAAATTTAAATTTTATTTACTTATGTTAAAATTATAAAATTATGAAATACTTGATAAAAAAAAAAAAGTAGATTATTTTTTAAAATATTTTTTTAAATTTAATAACTATCAAAATATAGTAGTCGTCTTCAAAAACTCTCGTTGTTAATAAGAAATTAAAAAAATGAAGTTAAATATTTTTGTGATACTTTTTAAATTGATGTTATTCTATGGCGTAAGTAACACGTTAAGAGGGTGTGCGCCATTTTGTTTTTACTTATGTTTTATATTTTTATGGGTTTCGAAAATTTTTTTCGGAGCAGAGGAAAGTTTTACCACTTTCTTTATTTAATTTATAATATTTTGGCATAAAAACTTTTTAAATTTAATAAAAAATAAGGCTGTATGCTATTTACCGTATTTTAAATAATCGAAAATTTTGTCCAACATCATACGGGCTTCTTGTTTATTAAATTTAGAAAGTTTTTATTCTTAAATAAAGAAAGTGGGAAAACTTTCCCCTGATCCCCAAGAAATTTTCAAAAATAAAAATAAATAAATATTTTTTAAAAACAAAATAGCGCGTACCCAGTACTCTTAAATAATTTATTTAAATATTTAATTTAGATTAAAATTGTAGTTAAGGTATTTATTATTTTGATATTACTATCAAGATGGTAAATTTACTATCGTTTAAGCTCAATGACAAAACGTAAAGGTCTAGTTTCTGGCGCAATTTCAAATTAAATTTTTGAGACTATAGGGTTTAGAATTTTTTTCAGACAAAAAAATTATAATGATGACAGAATGAGGTCTAAACTTTTTATAACTAGGACCCATAAATAACAAAAATTTTTCGTTCTATTTTATTGCTATGCATTTAGCTTAAGTAAGCAATTTTTTTTTGGTTCCTCAATGAGGAACTATTGTGATGGGTCAAATTTCGATTTTTGATTTTTTGGCATGTAAGCACGTTTTGAGACCCCAGGAAGCTAAATAACCGATTTTTAAAAAAAGTATGTATGTGTGTGTGTGTGTGTATGTAACCGGTGAAATTTCACAACCATTATGGAATTAAGACCTAATTTTTTTTTCAAAAATTTTTTCACCAAAAAAGCTCTAGGTACTTTTTTTTTTTTAATTTGGATGTAATACCTCATTAATTTCCACGAAAGTACTTATATTTGAAAGTATGGTTTTTACTTGATATCTTGAATCTGATACTTAATTTTTTAAAAATTTTTTTCATAAAATTTTCGTCACAAAAAAATAAAAAAATACCAAATTATTTTTTCTCTTTAGAGGTAGTACCTAATTTATTTCTATGAAAGTACTAGTTTTAGAAAGTTTGTTTATAGTCATTTTTTGGATCTGATACCGAATTTTTTCAAATTTTTTTTCTCAAAATTAAAAAAACAAAAAAATTAAAAAAATTGCAATATATTTTTTTTTTAGTGTAATACCTGATTTAATTCCATGAAAGTACTAATATCTGAAAATATTGTAACCGGTGATATTTCACAACTATTATGGAATTAAGAGAGAAATGTATGTATGATTGCATGGTTGTAATCGGTGATATCAGTGGCATATTAATGTATTAAGCTCATTGTTTGAGGAACCTTAGTGCCAGCTAGTTGGCAGGGTATTTGTTTATGTTTTTAAACATTTCCAATAATGAGAAAAAAATTGCACTTACCACAAGCCAAAGTCTGCAAAATGGAAAAAATAATTTTTATTGTTTTTACCACAATTTGAATGAAAAATTTAGTTACTGAAGGTCCACTTAAAATTTACAAGTTTTTTAATATTTTTATTTTTAACACTCATTTGTGTGAAATCAGTATTTATTGAGCACATCTGACTTAAAATCAGGCACTGGAAAAAAATTCTGCTTGTGGCAAACAGTTTTATTTTTTTGAATTATTACCAATATGATATAAAAAACCTGTAGTAAGTAAAAATAAAATAATAATAGTACACAACAAACCTAAAAGAGTTTTTTGTTACGCAAAAAAGATTTAATGTTTATTTAATTCTTTAGAGAGCAATTGTTTTGAGGTTAATTCTTCTAAAAAAAATTATTTTTGTTTTTTTTCTGTTCAAAAAGAATTAAAACAAAAATAATTCTTGTTAAAATTATTTTTGTTTTTTTTCTGTTTAAAAAGAATTAAAACAAAAATAATTCTTTTTAGAAGAATTAACCTCAAAACAATTGCTCTCTAAAGAATTAAATAAACATTAAATCTTTTTTGCGTAACAAAAAACTCTTTTAGGTTTGGTGTGCCAATGTGCTTGTTTTAAGTTTCACGCAGTTTTTGAAATCATTGGAAAAAAAAGCAAACTCCTGTTAGTTGATTGCATAAAATGCTCAGATGTAACAACTGATGAAAAATATTTTTCATTTATCTTATAATTATATTATAATACCTTCAAATGATCATTGTTTTCGCTAATTTGCTTTGAATGAAAAAGTGCCATGAGTTAATTAAGGTAGTACTCTCATAAGCACTGGTTGTGTTGTATCGTAGCTTTTTTTTGAAACTGAGATATTTGGCCATAATTATTTATAATAATGATTCCATGAAAGGGAATTCCAGGAACATGGCCAAATATCTCAGTTTCAAAAAAAAAAAAGCTACGATAAACTCAGTGTTCATGAAAGAGCCGCCTAGGATGTGGTCTTAAATGTTAATTAACTTATTTGATATTAATATTAATATTAACTATATTGAAACTACTTGGAATTTGATCAAGATGCGTTTGGTGGTAAATTAACCGTCACAGAATCAGATCCCATACGAATAAAAGCAAATTTTTGAGTCACAAATTCAGTATGACGTAGGTGCTATTTTCCAGGTTAAAATTTATAACTTTTTGAATGAAAAATTGGTTTTTGGAGTTTGGGAATTGAGGATGACATGCAGAGGTCCAGAAATAGATTGAAAGTCATTTTTTATAAATTATATTTTTTACATTGATTGATCTAAACTTTGACGACTTTAATACAGAAAAGTATTTTAAAAAATTAAGCTTTTAGGTAAAAACGAGAAATACAAAGTAGTATACCGAAGACTACTAATTTCCCAAGAACTTTTAAGTGATTATTTTATAAATTTAATAAACTATAAAATTTTCCAATCTAGTAAAAATGAATAAATTCCTAAAAATCATTATTATTTTTTTTAAATAAAACAAAAAATCTATTATGAATATTTTGTTATTTTTGCAATATAAAATAGTTTTTAAGTTTTAAATTTTTGAATTTTTTTCTTTCTTTTTTACAGTGGGTAACGACAGTACCAACAACTATTAATGAAAGACATGGAACTTCTAATTTTAATGTAAAAAATTTTGAAAATTTAATTAATGGTTATAACGACTTAATCCAAACATCTAAATCATTATACGTAAAAAGTAATGAAGCATTTTTAATTCAAGATGTAAATATTCAACAAGAGATCGAGGACTCTATTGATAAACTATTTGAAGAGGATATGAACAGAATCATAAACGCGGTAAAAAATAATATAAAACAAATAAGGTTATTAATAGTAATAGGTATCCTGCATTACCGTACAGAGTAGAGCTGCTTTTGTTGAATACTAATTGGTTGAATAATAAGCAATTGGTTGAAAATTCAACCAAAAACTGCGAAATTTGGCGAAACTGCCAAAACTGGGTGAAAATCCAACAAAAACTTAAAATACAAAATAAAAACGATGTAAATATAATACAGGGTAGAAAATTATCGGCCCATCAATTTAAAATGAATTAATTTTATGATATAGATATTATAATCAGTAATTTATTATGTACTACTTCATTTGGCTCTGAAACTGAGGAATGACTAATTAAAAGGATTACTCAATTTAATGTTAGCTATCTATGGGGTATGTGATCAATAACTTTTTGAAAAATTAAGAAAAAAAAATTATAATGTCCAGGTCTGCAAAACAATGACCTTTATGCAAACGTAATTTAAATCATTTTTATGTAAGATTGATAAGAACATTCAAATATTTGTTAATTTTAATGGGCATTTCCATTACTTTTCATACAAAAGTGTGCGCACCCATGACTCCGATCGGTCTCAAATTTTCAGGGGTGGTTTGAGGTAATAAAAAACTCAGCCAGCCAAAATTTCAGCCATTTTGCAGGACGGGTTGCCGAGATACAAGCTCTAAAAGGCCCAAAAATAGCTGTTTTTAACCAATTTTCAAAAATTTACTGGGCTTCAAGGATTAGTCCAAAAAACATCTGGCTGGTCTCATTTTTTTTCTTGGACTTTCAACTTTTACCAAAAAAATTTTCAAAAAGTTTCATGGAGTTGATTTTTACTGGCATTGATTAACGTAAGATTCATTTTATCGAAAAATGCTGATTTTTGAACTTAAATTGTGACTCAGCATCATTAGCTAAAGACTTTTCAAAGACCTTTCAAATGAGACCTTAAACGTTAAAAAAGCTCATCAGAGACCGGAGATATAAGCAATTGAAAGTTTGCTGTTTCCGAAAATATCGATTTTTTAACAACTTTAATCGTCTGCAAAATTTTTCTCTGAGCACTTTAAGGGCTGAAAATTTCAGGGAAGCTTCTTTTAATATTAAAAAAAATTCCCTAAAAATTTGGGAGATGGTATTGGCTTCTGTTCGTAGATATAAGACTCTGAAAATTTACGAGAAAAATTACGATTTAATCTAATGATATATAGCTATCAAAAAAACTGATTAAATTAAAAAAACTTTTTAATAAAAAGTCGAGATAAGTTATTTTTATAAAAGGCAAACATATTTATGAAAATATTAAATAAAATTTAGATTATAAGTAAATATTAAATAAAAGAGTTATTGTAACTTACATATCTAAAATGTTATGTAAATAATTAAAAAGCAATAAAAATAGGTATTATAAATAAAGAAATTAAAGTAAACTATATTAAGAATTCTTTACTTTATTATTCTATGTAGAGAGCCATATTAAAGTGTACATAAAAATTACTGATTACAATATATTATAAAATTAATTCACTTTTAATGGTTGCCTCAATCCTTTTTACTCTCTATTATAATTACATTGTTTTTATTTTGTATTTTAGCTTTTATATAATATTCAACCAAAAACTGCGAAATTCAACCAATCGGTTGAATTTTCAACCAAAGCAGCTCTACCGTGGTACCATTTTAAAAAATAATTCAAAAATTGTTCAGAAAAAACGTAAAAATTTACAGGTTTATCTGTTAATTTCAACGTTGATTTATTAGGAAAATGTTATCTACATTTAATCCTCCATGGTGCAGGTGTAACGATATCGTTCATCTACTTTTTACAAAAATTGAAAAAATACTCGTTTTCCGCTTTTTCCGAAATTTTTTGCGCAAAACTGAGTGGACAATTTGTCAAAACAGTTTTTTTGTCAAAAAATGGCAGTGTCGATATCGTTACACCTGCACCACGGAGGGTTAACTATCTTTCTATTTTTATGCAGAATTTGCAAATGTAATTCTATGCGATTTATTTCATAAAGTTCTTTACAGGAATTTTGCTCCCGCAAAATTATTAAATTTATTAGCATTTACGGTTGCCTAGTACTTATGTTTAATATTTAAAGTTATTAGAATAATTAAAAAAAAAAATTTTTTTTTAGCTTGAAAACAAGTATAAAAAATCTAAATTAACAGCAGAAGATAACAGTATTGATATTAGAGGATGTCAACATTTTGTATATTCTGTGAAAAATAAATTTAGTTGTTTAAAATCAGAAATAGATTCATGTGTTCAAAATTTGATTTCATCATCAATAACATCTGTAGAATCTATAAAAATGAAATTTTATAATGCATTTCAAAAGATAACTGAAACAAGTGAAAAAATTAAAAAATGTGATGATGATTTATGCATACAAATGGTAAGTTTCTTGCCCAAAAACCATATTCGATAGCTGATCAAGAATTTTTAGACCCGAGAATTTTCTGAGAATGTAACACCCTTAAATTAATAAAAACATGATTTTTTAAGAGTGTTTTTGCTACACTGTAAAAAGTAACTTTCTTAGATTAACAAAAAAAATAGAATGTTTTCGAAAAATTAGTAAATTTTCAAAAAAATTTGTAAATATTCGAAAAAAATCGTAAAATTACTAAATTTAGTATATTAACAAAAAATTCGAGAATTCTCGATTTTTTTTTGTGAATTTAGGAAAAAAGTAGTAAGTTTACAACTATTTTTTGAAAATTTACGAAAAAAATTGTAAATTATAAATTTTTCTTGCGAATTCACAAAAAAAATTCGAGAATACTCGAATTTTTTGTTAAGATACTAAATTTAGTTTTACGATTTTTTTCGAATATTTCTAAATGTTTTCGAAAATCTACTAATTTTCTGAAAATGTTCTAATTTTTTTGTTTATATAAGGAAGTTACTTTTTACAGTGTACATTTACAAAAAATAATTTTAGTATATTGGCTTATGTATATTTTTTAAATTGGTTATTATTTATTTTTAGGGTTTTACAATGAAAAATGATTACGAAAAAGAACTGAGTGATATAAAAAAAAACTCAACAGAATTGAATGATTTTACCTCGGATTTTACTAAATTTTATGATAAAATTTATACTTGTTATCATCAACAAGATATTAATGTATTATCTTCATTGGCTAATAATATTGGAGATTCAGTAAAATCTTGTATAAATAAAAAAATTGAAATGAAAAATTATGCATATGAGACAATTTAAAATGTAGTTTAATCATTTAGAATAAAAATTTTTAATTTTATTATATTATGCTTTTCAAAGCATTTAGCTACTTTTCATCATCGCATTATAAAATATACCCGTTGAACAATATTGAATAGCTATATTAATTGTCAATAATTTATGAATTTACAAATGTGTACGTGCGTAGTTAAAAATTTAATGATTTTTTTTTTTAACTATCTTAATTACACCTACTTTCTTAATGTAAAGATTATTTCGTGTCAAAGTCGCTATACCCAAAAAATTTTCGTTTAGCGAGATATACAGTTTTGTAGAAAAAATGTTTAGGAATTCAATGGTATGTTAAAATTTGTATTTTTGTACTCATATTTCTTTAAATTTTGCACGATAACTGACTAAGCGACTCACACTATTGAATTCGAGACTTTTTCTAATAAACTGTATTTTAAACGGATAATTTTGGGAAGCGCGTCTTTAAGTAAGGCTTAGCGAAATTAGAAAAATTAGTAATATAATCTAGGGATGTGCGATTATCCGATTGTTGGGTTGGGAATACCCGAAATTTAAGGATTATCGTTTCAAGTTGTTTCAGGTTTCGTACAGCCAAACTGTAACTGCAGATCTGATTCGAGAAATTTTGAGCTTCACGCGTATCCTGACAACTGGTCGAGTCCTCGAAACTTAATAATTTTGGGTAACCGCACATCACCATTATAATCTGTTTGTATTCTGTATTTATCATATTAAAAAAAAAAAATTCGCAAAATTAATCAGTTTTAACATTTATCTGTATTTAAAATATTTAATAAATCTTTTGGTGTTAATTTTTTAACAAGACATTGCAGTATATCTTTTTTGTTCATTAATATCGGTTCCATAATCTCAATATATTTTGAAATAGGACAAATATTATCTGAACAGCTATCAAAACTTATTCGATGTAATTCCTCAGTGACGCCAGTCCAATAAAATAGCTAAAATAAAAAGAAAACATAAAATTTTATTTAATGAAGAAATTTTAATTAGAATTATTTTTAAGGCAATACCTTTACGTAAATTTGATTATCATCACCTCGATGTTTTTCTAAGATAAAAGCACTTCCATAATCAGGAAAACCTCCATTAGGTATTTTAAATTTATTTGCTAAAGCAAATTGGTAGACATTACGATCATGACCACTGTATAAATATAATTTTCGTGGATTTCTATTTTCATTATTTATATCAATATTTTCTATTAATTTTTGAATTAATCCACCAACTGAAAACTTCATTAAAGTTGGTGTAAAAGTTTTAGCATAAAAATTATCATTTGAAGCATTTTTAAGATTATCGAATATTTTATTTGTACTCCATTCCGGCAATGAGAAATTCATTTTTTTCTGAAATAAAATAAAATTTATGTTTTATGAGTAAAGAAAATAGAAGTAATTAAGGGGTCAGCCCTCGAATGGAAGGTTTTAAAGATTTGAATTGCTTATACTAGCAAAATATCAGCTAGGATCAACTTAAAAAAAAAAAAAAAAAAAATCAAAGTAAAAAAATAAACTCATAAGACCAGCTAAATTCAAGTTTACATAATTTTTTTTAAAGTAAGGTCAAATTAGCTTTCTAATAAATGCTGTTTTCGCTCAGTTATACTAGATTTATTTATAAAGTATATTTAGTAAAAACCTCTTTTTACTAATAGGATTCAAAAACAGTTTTTATATATCTAGGGCAAAGAAGCCTAGTTTTTACTCTAGGAAGATGGCTTTTTTGCCCATTAAATGTAAAACTATATTTTAGAACACGAGAAAACATATTGAGTTCGACTTTTGCATGCTGTCTGCCTTGTTTAATAAATAGCTATTATCATTCATATTACCAAATGTGATAAGAATCCTAAATTTCGGCTAACGTAGTCACCGAGTGTAAATTAACAATACATAATTTAGCTATCATAGTATTACACCCTTAGTTTTAAAGTACGAGAGATCAGATTACTGGTAAGTGGAATTATTCTATTTCGCATACACGAATTATGTCTACTTTTTGTTCGCAAAGGTATGATGCGACTTAAAAATTTTTTGAAAATAAAATAAAAAAATTTTATATACTTTTTTATACATAACAAGTCATTTGCAATTTATACACGAAAAGAAATTTTGTTAGTCTAAAGCGGATTTTTTCTCAGTTTATTTAAAAAATAAAATAAATATACCTTCTTTAAATTTTTTTTATAGTCCTGATGGGGTTAAATAAAAAAATTATATTTTTTAATTTTTTAGAAAATCACCTGGAGATGGAACACCCCTTTTATGTTAAACAGTTTATTATTGTGCCAAAAATGTAAGTTTTAAACCATATTTTTGATTTTTAAATGCATCGCGGATAAGCAACGGTAACAGAATAGAATGATTGGGACTGCAAAATGATGGCTATTGATAAAAATGAGTTTAATAACTATGCCTTTTCATTTTCATTTTTACAGAAGAGAATTATAGAAATTAAATAAAATCTAGAAAACCCTCCCAAAAAGAAACGGTTTTTTAGGTTTTGGAGAGTCTGCCGTGGCCTAGAGGTCTAATTACAATTGGAACCAGTGATTTTTATGATAACTTCTTGGATGCTGCTACTTAGGTTAGGTTTTGTTTCGGGGGCCAAACCACTATACTTATTCGGAAATAGCCTTTTAATTACCAATATTTTTAATACATCAGAAACTTCATGAACATCATGGAAAGTAACTTTAACTTTTGAATATTTTTCTATTGCTGCTATACTTTCTGAATACTTAGATACAATATTTTTCATATTATCTGAGTTTTGGAATTTTTTCCATTCATCTTGATATCTAATAAAATAAAATGTTTCCTTAAATAAAATAATTATTTTTTTTCCACGCAATTTTTTTATTTCTTTGAAAATAAAAATTCTTACTCAGAGCATTTTTCTGAATTCAATAGAATGTCTAATTCCTCTGGTAGAGTATTAATACTCACAGGTGACCAATTAAGATTCTCATTCCATTTTAATTTTTTGGTTGGTGGATACAATGCTGCAAGAACAAGCTGTAATGATTCTTTTGTTCGATCTATGTTGGTGCTGAATGAATAAACGTGTTCAGGTTTATAGGTTTGTCCAAGGTAACTGTTATATCTATTTCTTAACATTTTCCCAAGTTTGAATTCTCGTCTTTTTCCATCCTAAAATTTTAAATAACAAACTGTTAATCTTAATTTATTTACTGTTTGCAACTTCATATTATATTATGAGAAAATTTATATAATGTCAGTAGTTGCTAGCAAAACTGCAAAATTTTTAGTTTTTTAAAAATATTTTTAGGTATGTATATTAAAAGGAATAAGGAGTGAATTTTTTTAATTTTTCTTTTAGTGTATTTGTCTGTGCAGTCTGTGCTAATTTCCAACTTGTTTTATGTATCGTTCTGCTCTATCATAAAAATTTTAATGGCATTATAACATTCATTCATTAAATTCAGCTTTTGCATGTAAAAATAAAACTGTAAAAAATCAGTTTAGGATATTTTAGGACTTCGTCTTTTATTTTTAATTTACAAGGGGAGACCGCTACCTTTGAGAATCTATGCATGATCTTAATAGAATAGAATAGAATAGTTCTTTATTTGTTAAAAAAAAAAAAATAATATATACACTTGTGTATATATACACGGTTTATAGCAGTCTTTTACATATGTAGAGTAGATATAAAGTAAATATATAATTAAGTAACAAGATATACAATATTTATAAATAAATCTAAGTCTTTTATTAAATTAATAACAGAATTGAGTGTAATTAAGATATTTGTAGTACTAGTTTTTGCATAAAATATATAGTTAAGGTAAACTCAGTAAGATAATGTATTGAATGACTTGTTATGGGTCAAACATGAGCAGGTGTTGACGAAGGGCAGCTTTAAAAGAATTTAAGCTTGGCAAAAATCTGATGTTAGAAGGTATAGAGTTCCAAAAGAGTGCCCCCTGTAACTAAAATGATGTAGACCCACAATTCTTGATTGCAGGGAGAGATAGTTTTTATTACGTGAAGCACTCCTGGCATTATCTTTAGGCAGATTTTTAATAAAGAGATTTGTTAAATAAGGAGGCTGTTGTAAACGTAAAATTTTGTAGATAATTATGCCAGTAAAATAAAGTCTGCGCGATTCAACACAGAGCCAGTTGAGTTTTTTCCGATACGGAGTAATATGCTCACCCCTTCTAACACCAAATATATACTTTAGCCCAAAATTACTTAGGCGTTGTAGTCTAAGTTTCAGAGTCATGCTCGCATCTAGATAAACTGTGTTACAGTAATCCAGATGTGAGGTAATTAGTGCCTGTACAAGTTTTATGCTTAAGTCCTCAGTGGTGCAATGTCTTATGAATCGGAGAGAATATAGAATCCTATTTAATTTATTTTCAATGGATTTTATTTGGAAATTCCATGACAGTTTGCTATCGAGAATTACGCCTAAGCTTTTGACATTGTCAGAGAATGGCATTTTTGTGTCTTTGCCCATAATATGTTGAAAACCGTTTATACCTCCCTTTTATTCTCGCAAGTTAACTAACATGGACTTATAACTGGTCTTATTTTTTTTATGTAAGTATATCCTTTCAAGCCCTGTAAACTTTTAAATTTTTTATTACTATTTATCTCATTGCTATAGCTAATTATTAAATTTTAAATTGCTACCAAAATTATGCCTAATGATAAAAATGAGTTTAATAGTTCTCAAAAATTTACTGCAAGCTTCTAGTTTTTAAAAATTCTTTACTCATCTATTGTTAATTATTTGATTGACCGATAGGATAACTTGAAATCAGAATCCCCATTTTAGGATTTCAAAAAAAAAAATCAATTTTTATTATCATTCAAAAGCAAGATCTTGGATACTACCGTATAGGAGCCTGTTTTCGAACGTATTGGCTTTCGATCAAATACACACAAATTAGCGTTTATATTAAAAAGCATGCATCATTTATCTAAAACCAAATTTTCTTATGAAACTATAAACTAGGGGTGTGCGGTTACCCGACCCGAAGCTTCGGGCGGTCTTCGATTTTTTCGGGTCGGGTCGGGTCGGTCTTCGGTTATACCCAAAAAGCTTCAGGGGTCTGAAGGTACAGTTTTTAGGTGGGAAATTTCCCTGGCATTACGATCCTATCATCCTTTTTGTGAAAAATTTTCATTCGCTCTTAAAAATTGATTACGATTAATCATTAAAAATCCGCAACTACACTATATTTTTAAAAATTACCAGATTTAATATCGAGTTTTAAGTGAAATATAAGTAAAAAAATAAGTTTTTCGTTGGATTTAGACGATAACATCTATTTTCAAGCCCATGCGATAGCTCTTGAAAGTTTTTTTAGCCTCCTTTAAAATTATCATAGTTTTTCCCCCAGAAATTTGATGAAACCATTTATTTTAGCTTTTGAGTACTCTTGAAAGTTTTTTTAGCCTCCTTTAAATTTATCATAGTTTTTCCCCCAGAAATTTGATGAAATCATTTATTTTAGCTTTTGAGTACGCTTTGTAGGAAATATTTAAAATTCTGTAATTTTTGAATAAATTTTTCTGTATATTATTTACAAGAGAAACATACATTTTTCCTTTCAAAAAAATTTTATTTGCCAATTTTTTTACAGGATTCTTTATTTTAGAGTTCTTTCCTGAAAGGTAGTAAACTGCGTTTATCATGAGTCTCGAGATATTACAGTGTCTAAGCATATACGTCAAAAAATGGATTTCTTTTAATTTTTAGCGTTGAAACGCGTTCAAACCTGTCCAAAAAATTTTTTTAGGTATATTTTTTTATTATAAATTTTTTGAGACCTCCTGCACCCCGATCGAAAGTCACGTTCATCGTATAATAATTTCTAAGTCTAAAAACTGATGCGGGTTGGCAAGTGAAAGGGGGAAGGGGGTAACGACCCTTGAAATCTGAGTTCTTATGAAAACACTACTTGCTGAACCTATGGTTTTTAAAACTAAATTAAGTTTTAATTTACTCGTTAATTTAAGTATTAATTTAAGTACTAATATACTTACAAAAATAGAATTTCAAGATGTTTTAATACGAATTGTTTTAATTTTTATTATTAAATTTCTGCATTAATTTGGGAATAGGTTTTATTATTTTCTATCATTAAAAAAAATAGCATACTAAGAATTAATGTAAAAAAATGCAAATTTATTTATTTATTTAATTAATTTACATAAAAAAATAAATAATAACTTAAAGTTAATCCTCTTTTTTAGCAAGTCCTTTTTTTACCCTTTTATTCTCATTTTAATTATTATTATATTTATTAAGAACGAATGGAAATTTTTCGCAAAAAAGATGATAGGATCGTAATACCAGGGAAATTTCCCACCTAAAAACAGTACCTTCAGACCCCTGAAACTTTTCGGGTATAACCGAAAACCGACCCAACCCGACCCGAAAAAAATAAGATCGGTCTTTCGGGCGGGTATTCGGGTAACACACCCCTACTATAAACCCTAAAGAACTTATTTCTACCTTACCGATGTTAAAAAACAATTTAAATTAATAAAAAAAATAAGAAAAATGTTCTCTTGTACAACCTTAGGAGATTTTTCTTATCGATTTCACAAAATCTCGTGTGTTATTAAAATCGAGTTTTAGGGATACCGACTCTATGCCGAATACTAAAAATTCTTTTAATTACGTTGTGAGGCTTTAATAAATGAAGGGCAAGGGTTATATTCACTTACTTATTGCAAATTTATTTTAAATTGGTATATCGATAATTAAATGCTAACATTTTTTACAAAATTGAGTTTTCGGTATTTTCAATAATATCTTACACATTTTTTTTATTTAAACGATATTTTTTTATGTATAACTATATTGTTTATACTATATTTCACAACAATTGACAAAATATTTACTAAATGTTCACATAAAAACGCAATTTTAAGTAATTATATACTTAGGTATCACTTTGAATACAACATAAACTTGCAATAAATGCTTCGATTTTTATAAAAAATACGTACAAACATTTTAAAATTGGAAAAAAATCTTTATTTTAATATTAAAAATGTATAAAAATTATATTCTAACATTTGGAGGTGCAGGTTACAATCTGAATGCGATGGACTTATTGTTATTTCAAGTATCGGGAGCAATATCACGGTAAGAAAATTTTGCGATCCTGAAGATCACTCACAAGATCCTGATAGAGCGGGAGTAATAGCCTTAAAAACTGTTTATAGTATTAAAAGGGAAGCAGAGGAACATCCAGAAGAACCTCGTACTCGTATAATGAGAAGCTTACAAGGCCTTTCTACAGCAGTGATTATTAAGCTTCCAGATCGCGTGAATATTCAGAAGCAAATATAGATTAAAAAAATTTTCAGCAAAATCCAATCCGAATCCAGGACTTAGCTGTAATTCCAGATATTTATAGGAAAATCTTGGCCGTTGAACTCTTTATTATTTATGATTTTTTCAGTGATGATAGTTATGATTTGACATGTGGAAGAATTATTGTATTTGCAACTAAGGAAAATTTGCGAATTTTGTTTAAAAGATCAAGAACATGGTATCTTGACGGGATATTTTATCAATTATTTGTAATTATGGGATCCGCATTACAAGTAAATAATAATACAGAACAAACTATTGCGCTTCCACTTGTCTATTCAGTTTTAGAAAGTAAAGAACAAATAGCATATGCAAAAGTTTTAGAAATAGGTATATCAATTGCTGCAGCTGAAAGATTTGGTATTAGAGTTAATTGTCCACAAAAAATTATGACAGATTTCGAGTTATTCGCAATTAACGCAGCAAAAAATTACTGCGATAATGTGCAAGCATGCTTTTTTCATCTTTGTCAGAATGTTTTTCGAAGAGTGCAGATGGAAGGTTTGCAAGAACAATACAATGACGAAAATGATGATAGTATTCAAGTAGCGTAAAGCAGTCAAGCGTAAAAACATATATAATAGAATATCAAATATTGTCCGCAATTTTCAGGATTACGTAGAAGAAAAGAATATTTCGGAGTATTTGAAAATGATAGGTTTTAATTTAAAATTCTAAAATAAAAAAAATTTTTGGAAATTTTAAAATTTGGAATTTTTATTTTTTGATATTTTAGATTTTGAATATTTTAAATTTTGGATATTTTAAATTTTGAATAATCTGGTTTGGATTTTTTTTCTTGGATAATTTGGTTTGGATATTTTGTTACCGAATCTAAACAACATCAAGGGTTTTTCGAATCGATTTATTGAAATATTTATAAAAACTAAGGTAGAAAATAGCCATTCTTGTCCGCATATTTTACAATAGTTAGATACAAAGAATTATTAAAAGTTAACTTACGTTTGTTAGATGCCCTAAATTAAAAGGTTCAAATACTGAAGAATTTAAATGTTTTACAAACGGTTCCAAAAATAATGGTGTTCTATCCCCATGTCGAAAAATCTAAAAAAAAGTAAGACAAAAAGTTATTTTATATTTGTATCCTAACGAATTTTCGGTATATCTGTTTAAATCTCCACAGATCTTTTTTGATCTCCAGAGATCCAAAGAAATCTAAATAAATAAATTGGCGACGATATAACTTTAGATCTCTGCAGATCACTTTTGACCTGGTTAATGAATGAAAAATGTCAAAGTACTTAAATATTTATAATTTTATTAATAACATATTATTGAACATGTTTTACTTTTATACTTTGTTTCTAATGTTTCTATAGCCTAATAATTTTAAACAATAGCCAATTTATAATGTATTATTAAAATTTGTTTTTATAATTTTTTTTAACATTGAAATAACAGATAAAAAAAAAGTTCATGACAAATAGATTATACATTAGTCATGACATTATGAAATTATTAAATTTTTTATTAAATAAAATAAACTAAATGTGATAAAATTAAATAAAAAATGTATATTGCAATTATTATATTAATTGTTTTTAAAATTATAATTTCAAATTAATTTTGAATTTCAAGTTTCTTAATATATCTTTAATAAAATGTTATAAAAATTATTTACAATTATTTATCTATTTAGATCTCTTTAGATCTCCGAAGATCACTTTTGAGGAGATTTAAAGAGATATACCAAAAATTCGTCGGGTACACTGAAACTTAAAATAATTGTTAATAAATTTTAATTAAATACTTGTTTACTTACAACTTGTACAAGTTCTAAATTAAATTTTTTTTTTTCTGTTTCACATTTTATAGAATTAAAACTTAAAGCACTTAAATTTAATAGTAAAAAAATAAAATAATGCATAATTATTTGAATAAATTTAATGCTTCAGAACAGAGCAAACACTAACTAATACGTGTGTAATGGTTATGCTTATTTTAAGATAAATAAATTCATAAAATTTTAGCAAACAAATTTAAACTATATAAACAGTCTTATATTGATTAAAAAATTTATCAACTTTATATTTATGTATAATACAGTTATAAAGAATAACGTATTAGGGTGTTAATAATTTCTTAAAAGTACACTGCAAATAATCTTGTTCAAGCATTTACTATCGCATAGTATATTTATTATGACGATAATAATATCAGTTATTAAATTTATTGTCGTGTGAGGTCATAAAAATTATTTAAAATTTTGAAAAAAATTAAAGCAAATTTTTTTATGATAGCAAATGGTTGGACAAGATTTTTTTTTGACACTTTTTTTTTACGAAAATCCAATTTACTAAAAATTTCACTCATAAGGGGAAGTTCAAAAATTACGTAACGCTGATAGGGTTGGTGGGGAATATTTTAAAAAGCAGATTGATGACAATAATATTTTTTAAGTAACAGCCTGATATTTTTATAATATTATAATTTTTAAATATTCAAGGAACAAACAAAAATACTGTATCAATAAAAAAGATAAGAGATTTCTAAGTAAAATTAATAAATATTTTGATAATTTTTTTTATATTTGATTAAAAAAGTTAAAGTATGTTTTTGTAAATTGTAAATGTAAAATTTTTTGCTTTTTATAGTTTTTTATTAAATAAAAGATAATAAAAACTGTACTACTCTAAAAATTAATTGATTAAATTTATTAACAATATAAAGAAATTATATTTTAAATAATATAATAATAATCAAATTATTATACATAAATTCATGTCAACAATTTAATTTTATGCAAATAAAATATTATCTAATCGTTAAGGGGGAACGGAAACGAAAAATTATAATGCGTGTGATACCAAAGAATATATAATATCTTACGGGTAGAGTCTGATTCCTGAATAAACCTAGGTCTAAACAGATAATGCTAAGTTTACCCAAGTGGTGTTAGATAAAGTTAGATTCTTGATAGTTTTCATTTTCTTTATTCGCCAGTGCTTGGATAAATCTAGCTTTATCCAAAAGGCTTGGATAATTAAGCCCGTTTAGTAATGATAATTTTAGTATGTGAACAACCCTGTGGAAAATTTTTACCATGCATAAACTGGTCATCAATTATGGTCATATTATGGCCATCTAGTTGACGTTAAATCGTCATAAAAAATTTTTTTCTTGTTTTTATTGTATAAAGTCATCATTTATACCCAAGCCAATAGAAAGCTTAAAAAACTTACATTCTTTTTTCTAAAGCTCATAAAATATATAAAAAATCAGGTTTATTTTAAAATTTTTTAAATAAAATAAAATATTCATTCAAATTTTTTAATACACAAATTAATTATTTTAAAAAATAGGATTTAAAATTAAAGGCTACTACGGAAAAAGGTATGGTTTCCAACATCAGTATATTTTTTTGGCTCAATTTGATGGTTTATGATAAGAAATAAGATTCCAGGGGTCGGCACCCCCACCCCCCTGAGTTTATCGGGGGAGGTTAAAACATGTTTTTTACTCCAAAATTAATATCTCCGGACCGAATCATTCGATTTGGGCGTGGTTGATGTCAAAATTTTTGTATTTTTATGAATTATTTGTATTTTATGAGGAACCATTGTGATAGATCAAATTTCGATTTTTGATTTTTTGGCACATAAGCACGTTTTGAGACCCCAGGAAGCTAAAAAACCGGTTTTTAAAAAAAGTCTCTATGTGTGTGTGTGTGTGTGTGTGTGTGTGTGTGTGTGTATGTATATAATCAGTGATATTTCACAAACATTATGGAGTTAAAACCTAATTTTTTATTCAAAAATTTTTTCACCAAAAAAGCTCGAGGTACTTTTTTTTTTAAATTTGGATGTAATACCTCATTTATTTCCACGAAAGTACTTATATTTGAAAGTATGGTTTTTACTTTATCTGGATCTGATACTTAATTTTTTTAAAATTTTTTTCCCAAAATTTTTTTCTCGAATTTATTACCATGAAAGTACTGATATTTGAAAGTATGGTTTTTACTTTATCTGGATCTGATACTTAATTTTTTTAAAATTTTTTTCCCAAAATTTTTTTCTCGAATTTATTACCATGAAAGTACTGATATTTGAAAGTATGGTTTTTACTCGATATCTCGAATCTGATACTTAATTTTTTGAAAATTATTTTCCTAAAAATTTCGTCATAAAAAAATACAAAAAACACCAAATTTTTTTCTCTTTTTGGACGTAGTACCTAATTTATTTCTACGAGAGCACTAGTTTTAGACAGTTCGTTTATAGTCATTTTTTGGATCTGATACCGAATTTTTCCAAAATTTTTCTCAAAATTAAAAAAACTGCAATATTTTTTTTTTGGTGTAATACTTCATTTAATTCCATGAAAGTACCATCTTGAATATTATCCAATGAATTACGCTGGATTTTATTTTGAAAAAAATAGACTTAGTTGAATTCAATACATAAATTTTCTTTTAACTTTTAAAAGTTAATAGAAATGAATGTATGATTGCAAGTTTGTAATCGGTGATATCTGTGGCATATTGAAGTATTTAGCTCATTGTTTGAAGAACCTTAGTGCCAGTTAGTTGGCAGGGTATTTTTTTTTTAACTTGTTTTGAAAACTTCGAAAAACGTAATTTTTAGTTTTTTTGACGGTCTAAACATTGAGATATCTCAAGATAGATGAAAAACTCCTTTTTTTTCGCGCTCAGGGTAACTTCGCCTATGACTACTTTTTAACATCCCGTTGGAAAAATGGCAAGTTTTACGATGCGTCACTCGCAATTGATGATTATATAAAAGAAATCGTGTTTTATTTTTTGCTTATTTTACCAAACCATGTAAATATTTATTTTAAATCTAAAATTAGATTTCATATGATCTTTTTATGTTTTTCTTGATATCTTATCTATATCCTACTTAAGGGTTTCATTTATTTCCTAAAATCTTTTATAATTTTCGTAATATAATTCATATTTTTCGCTTTCAAACTTTTTGAAAAAAAAATAATTGACGGCACACCTTGCTGATACGTTTCTTCGAGTTTTTTAGACCATATTATAAAGTGACGAACAATAGAAGTGAGACGAATAAAAACTAAGTATTATTTCTGTTGCCAATATGGAGTAAATATGAAACCTCGTCGTTGCTTAAGAACAAAAATAATATTTTTTACTTTGATTGCAGTATCGCTATTTTTTGTTACCGAAATTATTTCTGATTTAACTTCATTGAAATTTGAAAACAATAATAAAGCAGTAATCGAATCTTTTGAGGAAATATTTGAAAAAAACATATTTTTCTGTTTCTCGATAACAATTATTTGTTAAATAGTTTAAGAAGTTACACAACGGGAATATTTAACAGCGTTACTCAAATTGCTAAATTTTTTAATGGGATGGAAACGATAAATATGATAAATGAAAATACAGTTCTAATCATTAACAAAATAGATGCTGCAAAATTTTTACAAAAAAGATTTTTTAATGGAATTCGATTTAATATAAGCCAGTTTATTATTTATAAATCTATAAATATCCTACGCTTTAGACATAATTTTCCTATAATAAATAATTTTGATGAAACTTAAAAAAGGATGCTAGAAATGGGATTAGATTTAAAGTGGAAAGCTGATTAAAATCATGCAAATAAAATTATAAAACAGAAAAGTTGTTACAATTTTAATGACGAAAACGACTATTTGCCTGTGATTTTAATTTTTATCATGTTTATTGGAACAGTTTTTGATTTATTTGTTTTTTTATTGAATTTATCTGGCTCTATTATTTGTCGAAAAAAAGCAAGGGAATTGATATTAAAGATTTTTTCAAAAAAAATGAAGGTAATCATAAGTAATCGAAAATCTAGAAAAAATGTTCAAATTAGAAAAACTGATGTTAATGAATTAAATGAGATTGTATAATTTGAAAAAAGTTAGCATACTAGAATTTTTTAAAGTCAAATCTAAAGTTCACTATTTTGTAAAGTAAAATTTTAATTCCACAGCTGATTTTAAACTTCTATAATTTTATCTATCAGGATTTTAAGAACTTTCTTTCAGTATAAAAAATTAAGTTTTCGAAAATTTTTGTCCAAGAAATAATTTTTTCTATTTGCGACACATTTTATATAATTGTAAAAAGAACCAGAAAAAAGAGAAAGAAAGGAGTCTAAAATTGTTGAAACAAAAAATTTTTTTTTGTAGAATAATGTTTTTTAGCGATTTATTGGAGCATATTTTGGTCAATATTAGGTTAATTATTTATCCCTTCGTAATTTTTTTGTAGTACAGGTAAATATTGTAAAATTATTGTGTAGATGTGTCTTCTATGATTATAGAAATTTTATCAATTTCTTTTGGTCAATTTTTTTTATGTGGATTTTATATTTTATAGTAAATAATATTTATAAATAAATAATTAAATAGTATTAAAAAAATATAAGTTTTCAAATTTTTGGCTTTAATAAATGTAAAATTTTTTATTCTGATTTACAAGATAGCATTGTTTTAATTTTGAAAAATTGTCAAATAATTTCATTAAATTTAATGATTATCTTACTGTTTTCACTCAAAGTTTTTTCTCATTCTTTGTAGAGATTTTGTCATCTTTTCTATTCAAAGTGCTTCACCAACTATAAAATATTTGTTTAATGTTTTTTAGATAAGCGAAAAATTTTTGAAAATTCAAAAATATATTGATAATTTAATATCTAGACAGTGTTATTTTCATTCTATTTGAATGAGATTGTTAAAATGTGATTATTAAAAAAACTTAAAAATTCACGTCATTTTTTTATTTTGTTTTCAAAAGCAAAAAATTATTACAGTATAAAAATAAAACATGTAGTTAAATTTATAAAATACAAAATAAGTAAGTTACAAAATTGATTTAACTAATTATAAACTATTCTAAATTAAGGATTTTCAACATTTTTTGTACTTAAATTTAAAAGTAAGGCACATTCTTAAAATATAGCGAAGTTCAGAGCAATTTATAAAGCATGAATTGGAAACTTCAAATAAGTTATAAACTAATAAGTTGATGTTAGATTTTAAGAACATCAAGTCCCGGAATTCAAAAAAATCCAAAAGTTACAATAATTATTTAATTGTAAAAAAAATATATGTGAATAAATTTTGAATGCAAAAATAGTATTAAGTTTTATTTAAAATATTGTGACTGAGACACTAAATAAAATATATATTTCTTTAAGAATGAATCAATTATTTCCAATCTGCAATTACTAATGGTGAAGATCTCAACTTCGGGTAGTTAGAATAAAAAAATGCATTATTGAGTTCTATTTTTAAAATGTGAGTATCTCCGCGCTTAGTTTTTACTTCACTAGCTTTTTTTATTAAATCTTCAGTTACATATCTGCAATTCATAATTCTTAACTCTTTGAGATATATTAGATTTTCAATAAATTCAACAAATGTTTCATTTTTATTGATGGAAGAGTACACACGTAATATATTCAAGTTGGTTAACCCAGCTAATCCTGCGTTTGTAAATAGACAATGATCGATATATAAATATTTCAAATTCTTACACTGCGATAAATTTTTTAGTAACATATCTATTTCAAATAAATCTTGATCTGAATTATAAATACTAAAGGATTCAAGATTTTGTAACCTACCGAATGATAATACTTTATCAGATGGTAACAAAAACTCGAAAGTACGAATGTACATTTCTTTTATATTTTCATTTATTGATTCAAATAGTATTTGCGAGGAATTGGTATTTAATATACAAAAATCCACAATGAAAGTTTTCAATTTTTGAAATCGGCCAAGAGATTTTAAAATATTTTCAACATTTTCCGTTGTAGAAAATTCTAAAAATAACTCTTCAAGATGCTCATTTGGTAAGCTGGTCATTACTTTTTCATTAATATCCAATCCATCACATTGAAACTTTCGCAAATTATGTTGCTTGGATAAAAAATTTGCTAGATATAATAACTTTTCTTCAGTTTGAATCGTAGGAACTTCGTCAAAATTCATTTCAAGTTCTTCCAAAGATGTTAATGGCGAGAGATTATTTTTGCTGTCTATTATTTTCTCATCAATCAATACATTGTATAATGTAAGTTTGCGAACTTGTAAAATTAATGATAGGTTAAAAAGATTTTCTGCAGACTGAATTTCCAAAAATACCATAACTAATTCATCCAGAAATGTTGCTGGTGAACACATGATGAATTTAGAAATAAATATATTCTCTAACTTTACTTTTCGAAGTTTTTTACTCCGTGAAAAAAATTTTGAAAAATTAAAAATATATTTTTGAGATGATGAATCAGAAAGTTCCAAATTGAATTCTTCAAGACATTCCATCGTAACATTATCTAATAAGTTTTGACTAATTAAAACATTCTTTAAGCTTATTTTTTCTACTTTTTTCTGATTTTCCCAGAACAGCAGAAGGTTATCTAAAGACGAGGTTTCGTTTAATGCAACATTAATTTTCAGTATATTTTTTGATTCACTCATAATCAATGCTTCTATTATTTGAGTGACGTTATTAGAATCATCCACCAAATTAATTGAGTTTAAATTCTTTAATTTTCTTAAAAAAGTATTTAAGTTTTCTTTTGAGTGAAATTTACAGTTAAATAAACTAAGGTGGTATATGCGATTAAAATCTAAATTTAGCAAACATTTGCCAGTAACAATTAAATCACTTAAAGATATGCTGCTTATCCTTGGATTTCTACTAAATAGAGATTCCAAATATTCTTCAAAAATTAAACGTTGCCTTACGTCTCTTACATTCAGTTTAATAATATTCTTACAATTTTCAAGTATATCCATCCAAATCAGAGGCGATAGTATACAATCTTTTACTCTGTTAGCATTGATACACAATTCATTTAAGTAAACTCCGCACCTTTCCAAAATTTTTCTTACATAAATGGTATTCTTTTTTATAAAAGTTTTATCGTTTTTTTCATTAAATCTGTATGGTACAATACTAGAGAACTCAAGAGTTTTTAAATGATTCCATGAAAGTTTCGAAACTCTGTTCCAATTTTTACAAACAGATTCTATTTTTATTTTTTCGCCTATTGTAAGATAATGAAATATGTGTATCAAGCAGTCGTCGTTCAAGGAATTAATAGTAATTTTATCGGCAGTATTTAAAAAGTTTTCTTCAGCTTTTGATTGCCCATCAGCTTCTAAATCTGCAATTAAAAATTTGTTAATACCTAATCAAAAAAAGGAATTCAAATTTATTTTTAAACTCACTTATTAAATTTATTTTTTTTAAACTCTGCATGGCTAATAACAGCTGGTCCCAAAAATTACTCGAAAAATTGATAAAAAATTTTCAAGAATTAAAAGAATGGAGAAGAGTTATTTACTGAATCCGAAATCTGAAACATTCAAAAATATTCTTAAAAATTAGAAATAATAAAATATAAAAACAAACAAAAATGAGAGAAAAGATGGTCTTTATTGTCCTAAATAAGTGGTCGTGGTTGCTATAGGGAGTGGTCTCTATTGAGAGGTTATTTTATGTGTAAAATTATAGGAATTTGAAATAGACTGACCAAAACGGTCTTTTTATGGAGGTGGTCGCTATAGGAGGTTTGACTGTATTAATAAATTATACTTTTAAGTAGGTCAAGTGACTTTGTCAAAAAAATGCTTTATTAGATAAAATATCTAAAAAATTTCTGTGGTACTTCTAAATAGTTTGTGGTAAAAATTTTCATTTTATTTATTTTTCTAAAATATTTTGACATTTTATAAATTTTTCTGAATTAAGTTATTTGTGCCACAAACTACTAATCTCATAAAAATGTAATTTTTTCAGACTAAATCTCTTAGATAAATCATATCCAGATAATAAATTTGATTTTGTAAAGGAATAAATGATCTTGAAAATGAGGTTTATCCCTAAAGAAGGTCACATTCTTAGAGAAACTTCCTACTCTTGAATATTTAATTATTTTTAAACAAACCCTTGATTTTTAAATTGTTGAAAAAGTTTAAAAATTTTATTAAAATCATCAAATACACAAAACTTATATCTTAGAAAACGAATTTTATTCTTGAAACTTCCAGTGCTTCACACCAGACTTAATAATATAGACTTCTTAAAAATATTAATTTTTGAAAAATAATGTTTCAAAATAATTAACCTGGGAAAAATCGAAACCTCTGGGAAATTCCCTATAAGCATCTAAGAAAAATAATATATTTACGGCTCGTATCCAGAAAAGTAAGAGACTATCTACAATTAGACTTATAGCTACGTTTTACGTCTACCTCAATGCGCAGTAAAATTTTTGTAATGTAAAATTTTCTATTGCGCAAAGTAACGTATAAACCCATCCGTGTAACGTATATAAAATAATAGAGTGCCTGAGAGGACTCCGTAATAAACTGAGATTTGAAGCATTTTTTATACACATAGACAAGGGCCATAAAATTTTTCTGCATAAATTAGACCAAAGACACAAAAATGACAGCCAAAAATCAAGGATTTAACCTGGAAGAATAAGATAGAGTAAAAGTACTTATTTTTAGTTTCACATTGAGAAAAAAATAGTTTATGCCAATCCGTGCCAATCTCTACGATCCTTCAGTTTAACTTGGGCCCAGTTGGGGTGGGAAGCCTCATATAATTACTATTTTCATTAATGTTTTACAGTTATTCTAGATCAAATTTGTCATTTGGTAAGTGGTTTTTAGTGCTTCGTAATATATCTACAGACAGACACAAAGTTTGTTTTTAATTTAGAAGTTTAAATCACATATTTTGGGTAGTTTGTAATTTTAAGACATAGTAGAAGTACAGGGAACAAATATAATTATAAGTAAGAATGAAAAATGAATTTATAAATTACAAAGAGAGAAATGCAAAAAACTTACCAAATCATTTCCTTCCTAAGCAGCTACCTTCCAAATAATATTTGCACACTTTTAATTAATAAATACTAAGTCTAAAAAGTACATAAACCTTTTTTTTTATAAAACAAGTTATTATTAAAACTATTATTATTAAAACCGTTTTTGAAGAACAGAAATGTTATTTATTTATAAACAAATAAAGAACAGAGACGCCGGTGACAATTTTAGAAACTTTGACTTTACCGCTTAAATGAGTTAAATGGCGCGGGTAAATTAAATAATTAGAAAGTAAACAAGTTTATCTTTTTATTTTCCATAAAATTTTAAATTAATGATGAAAGAATTATAATATTTATTTACATTAATTGATTCTCTAAAAGCATTTTTTAATAATTTAAAAAAAATTGCAATCTATTTGGTTTTTAAATTAGACAATTCTTTTTGCACAAAATTTAAATGAAATAATTCTCCTTATAATTATTTAAAAATTATACTAATAATATACAATATAAATAGAAAAAAAAATCAAAAATTTAATTGTTATTAAATAAACAATTTTATTGTATTAAATTAAGTAATATTAATTAGTAAAAACCTGTATTTTTATTGTTTCTGCGTGCACTATGAATAAATAATTAAGATTATTATTCATTTTAGAAAATTTAAGTAAGCATATTTGTTTATATCTATAACCTTACGAAGTATTTAAGTATTTTGGGCTGGAATTTTAAGATCTGCTTCCAAACACAAATTATTTTCGGGTAGTATAAAAAAAATTTTTATATGCAGAAATTATTTTTTTGGGCCAAAAACTACCTTAATACATTGACAAACTAAAGTAAGCTCTAAAGTAATTTTCAAAAAAAAAAAAATTTTTTTTATATAAAAAGTTTTTTTGATGTAAATATTCAAATAGCCAGGAAAAAATTCGACGATTTAAAAAAAAAAGTTTTCATTTTTGACCGACAAATAAGCGAGTTATCGTTATTTCAAGTTAGAATATTGTATAGGGACCCTAAAACTGGGATTTTTGGACAATTTTTTAAAAAATCTTAAAACGATGATAACTTGCTTATTTTTCGGTCAAAAATAAAAATTTTTTTTTTAAATTGAGCTTATTTTTTCCTGGCTATTCGAATATTGTAGAAGAAAAATTTTTGTTGACCTCTTAACAACTTATTGGTCAATATTGGTCCAATTATTCTACTTTTTCAGAGTCTTATATCTACGAACAGAAGACAATACCATCGCCCAAATTTTTAGAGATTTTTTTTTAATATTAAAAGAAGCTTCCCTGAAATTTTCAGCTCTTAAAGTGCTCAGAGAAAAATTTTGCAGACGATTAAAGTTGTTAAAAAATCGATATTTTCGGAAACAGCAAACTTTCAATTGCTTATATCTCCGGCCAATGATGAACTTTTTTAACGTTTAAGGTCTCATTTAAAAGGTCTTTGCTAGACGCTTTTAATGAGACCAATCGCTAAGCATTAAGCTAATGATGCTGAGCCACAATTTAAGTTAAATCAGCTGTTTTTAATAAAATGAATCTTACGTTGATCAATGCCATTAAAAATCAACTCCTTGAAACTTTTTGAAAATTTTTTTGGTAAAAGTTGAAAGTTCAAGGAAAAAAATGCGACCAGCCGGATTTTATTTGGATTAATTCTTGAAGCCTAGTAAATTTTTGAAAATTGTCTAAAAACAGCTATTTTGGGACCTTTTAGAGCTTGTATCTCGACAACCCGTCCTGCGAAGTGGCAGAATTTTTGGATGGCTGAGTTTTTTATTACCCTAAACCACCCCTGAAAGTCCGATCGGAGTCATAGGGGCGCACATTTTTGTATGAAAAGTAATGGGTATGCTCATATATATAATTTAACTTTACTAATATGTTAAATATTCATCAAAATTTTCTTTGATGATTATAAAATTGTCAAGAAAAAGAATTAATTAATTAATTTAGTGGGAACTTATAATTTTTGGTATTAATAGTTATAAATTATTTGATAATGATTAGTAGTATAATATTATGTACATATATAATTAAAGTTAAACGACATTTGTTTTTATATTTAACCCTTTAGTAAAATAAGTAAGTAAAAATATAATAGTAAAACAGAAGTTTATAAAAATGTGTTCGGAAATTAAAACAGCAAAAATGTTTAACTAAAGTGATTTTTTATTTTATCACTCGATGATAATTGAATATGATAAATTTTATTTATCTGTCTGCATGGATAATTATTATTATTCATGAATACAAATTCATGTAAATTATGATTATTTTATTTTTTTTTATTTGTTTAACGAGATAAAATATACATTAATACATAATACATATATCTTTAAGAGATAGGTAAGCCCATCTGGGCTAGGGTTCTGGATATAAATCTATACATAATTTAATTATATTATAATTTAAATGTACAATATCTTTTATTTATTATTCGTTTGTTGAGATAATGACTTTAAGTTTATTCTTTCTTATTTTATTGATGTTCTTTGGTGTTGAAGTTAAATCGTTAATGGATTTTAAATCACAATTTAAATTATTATATTGTATTAATGCATTATCGGTAGTTCTTAGCTATTTTTACCCAAGTCTGAGGTCGATGTCTTAAATTTAAAAAATATCAATTGCACTGTGTTTCGTATGTAAAAATATGGTTACTGGCCAATTTTTAAGGCTCTAGGTGGCTTGGTTGCGATTTGGCAGCTTTTTTTCCAATTTTGATTTTTTTCGAATTCTCAGCCACCCATTTACTTTTTATTTTCTGGACGCCCTAAATAAGCCTAAAAAATATTTTCTATATAAAGGTGGGTAGTAAAAATTCCCGCCCAATCCGAATCTGACCATATTTTTTCGGAAAAACCTCAGGGAAACCTGGAAAATCGGAAAAACTAAAGGAAGCTGAAAAGTACAAATTTCTCAAAAAGCGTCACTTTTTTTTTTTTTTTTTAATTTTTTTTACATGTGTTTTTCCATACTTTTCATGCTGGTAACCTCCTTTTTTTACCCATTTGCCTTTTAAGTACTTAAAAATCAATTTTAGGCTCAAAAAAATGATTTTAAAAATTGTTCATTTTCTGAATTTTCCAATTTTCTCGCTTTTCCTGATAGAAAATGAAAAATCTGACTTGATTTTCGGATTCCTCGGGAAATTTTACATTGAAAACCTTCTTGGGTAAAATTTTAGAGGCCTTTGTGACGCTGTAAAAAAAAGAAAAACAAAATAACCTGCTAAAATCAAAAATAATTAAACATAATTAAATTTTGCTATTTTTTTATTCTGTTTATTTTTTTGATTTTAGCAGGTTATTTTGTTTTTCTATTTCTTACAGCGTCACAGAGGCCTCTAAAATTTTACCCAAGAAGGTTTTCAATGTAAAGCTCTGACATCGATTTTATCTGGGAAAATACTGCTAAACACATCACTTCTGTTCTTGACGTGTTAGCTCCTTTCAAGGAATTTACATTAAATAACAAGTCCCTTTCCTGGCTCACGCCGGAATTAAAAAATGAATTGAAAGATCTCTAAACAGAATTTATCGTCAATACTATGGAAGTGTTAGAGAAGAGTGCTACGATCGTTACAAGGACTTAAAAGATAAACTAAATCAAAAAATTGCTGATGAAAAAATAAAATTTTACTCTGAAAAGTTAAACACAAACTGCTCCTCTGACACTCTCTGGAAAGAAACAAACCACTTGGGACTCACCAAATCCTCCATTAAAGAAAAACCCTTCTTCACTCCTGATGAATTTAACTACTACTTTCTTACTACTCAAAACGCTCTTCCATCAGTTCCTTTTACTCATAACTCAACTAGCCCAACTAGGTCAAATAACTTTAAAATCAAACGCATAAAAATGGAAGACTTAGACTGGCATTTAAGCAGTTTTCTACTAAATCTGTAGGTTCAGATGACATCTCCCCAAAGTGTCTTCCTGCGCTTTCTAGGGTTTTTTTAGCACTAATTAATAAATCAATTATATTGAAAATAAGTACCCTAAAGCCAGGCCAGAGACGGTGGTCCCGGAAATGCTACGGAGTTCCGAAAACTGGAACAAAGTAGCAGAGTACGTAAGGGCCACCTTGTTGAAGAAAAAGGAGGAGGGCTTTCTATCGTAGATTGCTCTCCTGTCACTAGGCAGGGGGAAGGCAGCGGCCAGTTGCCTAGGCTGCGCGTCCCAAACTGAAGTTATACCTGAAAAGGGAGTTCCGGTTTGGGACAAACAAGCGCAGGGGGTTTAAAGTGTGTTTATCCAGTAAGAATCTGGGGCGTAGCCGGCGACCGCGTTCGTCGGTGGTCTCCCAGTTGTGCACTTTGTGCAACTGGGCGGTCATGGAAATTTGCGGGTTTTTAAGGCCCGCAAACACTCCATGGCTGATGTAAGATTCACATATTTCCCATAAAAAAAAAAAAAAAAAAAAAAAAAAAAAGTACCCTAAAGCCTGGAAACATGCAAACATTCTCCCTACAGCAAAAGTCCCGAATCCTAGCTTACTTGGTGACTACAGACCTGTATCATTACTTTGTCTTATATCTAAGATTCTTGAAAAAATCCTACATAAGCAAATTTCTGACTATTTAAATCAGCAAAATTTGCTAGATAGCTTCCAATCGGGTTTCCAGAAATCCCACAATACCAAGGCTGTTCTAACTAATCTCACTGATGAAATCTGTTGCGGTCATCATCTAGATTTAATTAACATCCTAGTTATGATCGACTTGTCAAAAGCTTTTGATAGGGTCTCCCATAAAATCCTGTTAAAAAAACTTGGGACATTTCGTTTTTCTGAAAACGTTATAGGATGGTTCGCTGATTATCTCTCTGACAGAACTCAATCTGTGATCTATGATGACAAGGTTTTATCTATTAAAAGTATTATAAGCAGAGTTCCTCAGGGCTCGGTACTGGGCCCCCCTCTTTTTTATATTTATCTAAATGATATAGGCACCAAAATAGTGTATTCAAAAAGGCTGCTTTTTGCTGATGACCTGCAAATTTATAAACAAATTCCCTATAAAGATTTTGATCTAGGTGTTTCTTTACTTCAAAACGATAAACGGAAATCGAACAATGGTCTTTTTCAAATAACTTTGTCATAAACAAAGATAAAACTAAAATAATTCTTTTTGGCGAAAATGTAAACGACTTTTATAAATCCACTAACTCATTTTATTTTGGCGGAGTAAATATTAAACTCTCTACATCAGTAAACAATCTTGGCTTTTTTTTGACTCTGACATGAAATGGAATACTCACCTTAATCATGTAGTAATAACGGTAAACTATTCCCTGTATAGATTAAGGTACTTTAAAAATCTAGTTACGAAAAACCTTCGGAAGCAGTTAGCTTCTGCCCTTGTTTTTCCCTTACTGGATTACTTTATGTTCCCAGTAGGAAACCTCCCTGAATATCAATATGCAAGGCTTCAAAAGTTGCAAAACGCAGCAGTTCGATATGTTTGCGACATAAAATATCCCTTAGGTACTTTTCCTGACAGGATTACGTTAGGTTGGCTAAATGTTAAGCTAAGGGCCAAATATCTTTGTGCCTCACACATCTACAACATCTTGCAGAATGGTAAACCGGAGTATTTAAAATCTAAAGTTAATATTTACAAGCCAGTTCGTGAGCTGCGTCCTAAAAACAGACCTCACCTGAAAGTTGAACCCACGAAAAATTCCCTTTATAGTAATTCCTCCTTGATTTACATGACCTCCTTTTGGAATTCACTTCCTGAAAATATTCGATTCTCGTCCACTATTAGCTCTTTTAAGGTGGCAGGTCGTACCCGAGGGAAAAAAAATCGATTTTTTGTTTTTGGTTTTTTTGGGTTCGAAAACATCTTAAGAATATTGGAAAAAATTTTTATAATGATACCTTGAATAATAAGGAAGTTATAGAAGATTAAGCAAGACACCGCGATAGGCGTAAGATACAGTATTCTAAACTTTAAACGCGTTTTTCTCGAAACAACGTTTTTCGATTTGTGTACACGATAACTCAAAAAATAATTAAGATATCTTCCTAATTTTTTGGCTACACTTTTAACATACAATTATCTTCTGGACTGATGGAATGATTTTTCCAAAAAATGTCCCAATTTTTTTTTCTTCAAAAAAACATTTGAAAAAAATTGCAATTTTTGAAAAAAATTAAATAATTTTCAGAATTTTCCATTTTCCAAAATTTAAATCCATCAATCCAGAAGATAATTGTATTTTTAAAGTGTAGCCAAAAAATTAGGAAGATATCTTAATTATTTTTTGAGTTATCGTGTACACAATGAAAAGTGAGGCCTAACTTTGAGCACCTGTACTCCGCACCATTTTAGAGAAAAATAAAAAAAATTTTTTTAACAATGTTTAGCAACTTATAATCTAATAAAGTGCCAATTTTCAAAAAATTATCTCATTTATTTCTACCCAAAAACCTATCCAGAAAAAGACACTTTTTTTTTCCCTCGGGTACGACCTGCCACCTTAAAGCTAATTCACATAAATATTTATTAGAAATTGATACGCGAGAATCGGGTATCCCCCTATTGACCCCTCATCTTTAACTCTCTACTGAACCTTAAAATTTCCTGTTAACTGTTTCCTTTCTTTACACATTCTCATACTCCTAAATTTAGTTTAAGTTGAATTATAAATTACTTTTTGTTTGAATTTATTTGGTTACAATCTTTAGATTTTTTATTTTCTCTATAGTTTTATATAACTTCATGTGATACGCATATTGTAAAATCAATTGTAATTCTAAACTTTGTATAATACTTATACAATAAATAAATTAAAATAAAAAAAAATTATAAAAATTAATTAAATAATTAAAAAAAAAAAAAAAATTATTATTTAACGCATATCGCGAACGTATAGTATAGGGTATATACTAAAACCGCGTATTACACTATATTTACTACAAAAAATATTTCAGTCAATCGGAGCGTTTTAATGAAAATGCAGGCCTCAAAAGTCGTTCTTTCTGGCGCCAAATCAGTCCAGGAAGTTTATACTTTAGACTAGAGAATACAGAAAAATAAATTTCGAAAAGAATTTAAATGAAAATCATTTAAAAGTTTTAAAAGATTTAAACTCAAAATAATTCCTTTAAAAAAAATCAAATAAACATTAATTCTTTTCTGGGTAACAAAGAATTCTTTTAGGTTTGGTGTGAATATATAATATTAGTAACATAAAAGTTATAATTCGCATTTTTTTAATTCTGGAAAACAATCGTACACTGTGAAGACTTTTCCATTGCCTAGAAAAGTAAAACATTTACTGAATGTACCCCAAACATGACAGAAAATCGTAGAAATATAAAAATTGAATTAATAATTTGTAAAATTAATACTTAATTTATTTAAATGAGTGACAGTTGATACAAATAAATATATAAGCAAACAATTTTAACAAATACTTAATCAAAAATAGAGTTTATTCATCATTATAGTACTTGAAATTTAAATATATTGTGACAAATAAAATATACATGTTGTGATCGCTAACTAATCTCGAATGAAATTAAAAAGATGTTTTTAACTTTATTATATTTTAAATTTTTAATATTTTGATTCTGGCTTATCTGTAATTAAAATATTTTTTAAATCTTGCAGCTGTAATTCATCAATAAGGCAATTCATTTCTGCATCATTCATTGTTACAGGTTTTACTAATTCTAAGTATTTTGAAATTTTCAAATATTGATTTGATGAACCATTTAAACTTACTTCATAAATTTTTTCCATCTCACCAGACCAATATAAGAGCTAGAAGACAAAAAATTATATGTAAGAAGTGATTAATATATAAACAAAATTGATTTTACTTTTAAAAGTTTCTAAAAAATATCTTGTTTCTGATTGAATTTTTGTTTTTAGAAACATTTTGTGCAATTTAAAAATAAATTATTTAAAATTAATTAAAATTTTAAAATATAAAAAATTACTTAAATGAATATAAAGAATGTTTGATAAAATAAATGCAACAACATACGTGGTAACGATATAGTAATTATAATATTTTATGAGATAAGAAATTTTTAATTTTAATAAAAATAATTCATCTGTTTTTATGACAATAGAAATGTATTCCTTCTACTTTATTTAACTTTATGAAAGCTTTTTTTTTTATAAATAAAATTTCATTTATTCTATTTTATAGACTTTCTCAGTATAGATAATCATTAATCTTCAGGATTAAATTCTTATCAAGATTTGCTAATATTTTATATTTTTTTGCATAAATAATGAATTAATAGAGAAAAATTATTGAGTCAATTTAAACAGTAAATTCTTTTCTAAATATCAGCAAGAATACAAAATAAAAGGGATTCAATGCAAACAGGGTTAAAGTTAAGCTAATGGTCGCAGAAATTAGTCCAAAATATTTTTTCCTGAATTTATAACTATTCCAATAACTATTTCTATATCCAAAATATTTTTAACTACCACTTTGTACTTAAAATTCTCTATGTTGAATTTCCCAACGAATCTAAATCTGTCGGAACCTCATTAATTGGCCATGTGAGTAAGCGGTAAATTTGAAAATTTGATTTTATGGATTAAATTTGATATGTTATCGCTCATGATCCGTGCTTCAGTCATTTTCATTCTACGTTTGATAATTTATTTGTTTTCGAAATGTGATAAATGAATGATAATGATTCGACTCTTGGATATATGACTGGGTATTCCAATTTTAATAAATTCGAAAATTTTCTAAATATTGTTAAAGTAAAAATATAGTTTTTACCTTAACGTAAATTTGCTTATCTATTCCTCGAAATTTTTCAAGTATAAATGCACTGCCATAATCAGGCACCCCTTCACCAGGAAATTCAAAGTTATGCGCTTTAGCAAATGAAAAAATATTTGTATCATGTGAACCATACAAATATATCTTTCTTGGATTTTCATTTTGATTATTTATATTCATATTTTCAATAAATGTTCTTATAAATCCACCACTATAATATTTAATTAAAGTTTCTGTTGCAGAAAGTGCATTATAAAAAACTTTAGTAGCATTTTTTAAATTATCATATAATTCATCAGTATACCACTCTGGTAATGCCATCTTCAATTCTTTCTAAAAGCAAAAATATAATTTGTTAAAAGTAAAATTTAATTAATGTTTATCAAAAGTTTGCTGTATTTGTATTTTATTTTACGTTTCACATTTGAAACTAAATATTAAAATTTTGTTTACATTTAACTTGATAAATTTCATTTGTTTATATATGAATTGTTAACTATTTTATTTATAATATTTTTTTTCTATAATTAATTAATATATATATGGGCATATCCATTACTTTTCATACAAAAGTGTGCGCACCCATGACTCCGATCGGGCTCAAATTTTCAGGGGTAGTTTGAAGTAATAAAAAACTCAGCCAGCCAAAATTTCAGCCATTTTGCAGGACGGGTTGCCGAGATACAAGCTCTAAAAGGTCCAAAAATAGCTGTTTTTAGCCAATTTTCAAAAATTTACTGGGCTTCAAGGATTAGTCCAAAAAACATCCGGCTGGTTTCATTTTTTTCCTTGAACTTTCAACTTTTACCAAAAAAATTTTCAAAAAGTTTCATGGAGTTGATTTTTACTGGCATTAATTAACGTAAGATTTATTTTATCGAAAAATGCTGATTTTTGAACTTGAATTGTGACTCAGCATCATTAGCTAAAGACTTTCGGTAGATTTCATTAAAAGCGTCTAGCAAAGACCTTTCAAATGAGACCTTAAACGTTAAAAAAGCTCATCGGAGACCGGAGATATAAGCAATTAAAAGTTTGCTGTTTCCAAAAATATCGATTTTTTAACAACTTTAATCATCTGCAAAATTTTTCTCTGAGCACTTTAAGGGCTGAAAATTTCAGAGAAGCTTCTTTTAATATTAAAAAAAATTCCCTAAAAATTTGGGCGATGGTATTGGCTTCTGTTCGTAGATATAAGACTCTGAAAATGTGTAATAATTGGACCAATATTGGCCAATAAGTGGTTAAGGGGTCAATCAAAAAATTTTTCTTCTTCAATATTCGAATAGTCAGGGAAAAATGAGCTGATTTTAAAAAAAAAATTTTTATTTTTGACCGAAAAATAAGCAAGTTATCATCATTTTAAGATTTTTTAAAAAATTTTCCAAAAATCCCAGTTTTAGGGTCATTATACAGTATTCTAACTTGAAATAATGATAACTCGCTTATTTTTCGGTCTAAAATAAAAATTTTTTTTTTTAATTGTCGAATTTTTCCCTGGCTATTCGAATATTTACAAAAAAAAACTTCTTATATGCAAAAATTATTTTTTTTTGGCAAATTACTTTAGAACTTACTTTATTTTGTTAATGTATTAGGGTAGTTTTTGGCCCAAAAAAATAATTTTTGAATATAAACAGTTTCTTTTTAGTAAATATTCGAATAGCCAGGAAAAAATTCGACAATTTCAAAAAAAAAATTTTATTTTAGACCGAAAAATAAGCGAGTTATCATTATTTCAAATTAGAATACTGTATAATGACCCTAAAATTGGGATTTTTGGAAAATTTTTTAAAAAATCTTAAAATGATAACTTGCTTATTTTTCGGTCAAAAATAAAAAATTTTTTTTTAAAATCAGCTCATTTTTCCCTGGATATTCTAATATTGAAGAAGAAAAATTTTTTGGTTGACCCCTTAACCATTTATTGGCCAATATTGGTCCAATTATTACACATTTTCAGAGTCTTATATCTACAAACAGAAGCCAATACCATCGCCCAAATTTTTAGGGAATTTTTTTTAATATTAAAAGAAGGTTTCCTGAAATTTTCAGCCCTTAAAGTTTTCAGAGAAAAATTTTGCAGACGATTAAAGTTGTTAAAAAATCGATATTTTCGGAAACAGCAAACTTTCAATTGCTTATATATCCGGTCCCTGATAAGCTTTTTTAACGTGTAAGATCTCATTTGAAAGGTCTTTGCTAGACGCTTTTAATGAAATCAACTGAAAGTCTTTAGCTAATGATGCTAAGTCACAATTTAAGTTCAAAAATCGTCTTTTTTCTATAAAATAAATCTTACGTTAATCAATGCCAGTAAAAATCAACTCCATGAAACTTTTTGAAAATTTTTTTGGTAAAAGTTGAAAGTTCAAGGAAAAAAATGAGACCAGCCGGATGTTTTTTGGACTAATCCTTGAAGCCCAGTAAATTTTTGAAAATTGGCTAAAAACAGCTATTTTTGGACCTTTTAGAGCTTGTATCTTGGCAACCCGTCCTGCGAAGTGGCAGAATTTTTGGATGGCTGAGTTTTTTATTACCCTAAACCACCCCTGAAAATTTGAGTCTAATCGGAGTCATAGGGGCGCACACTTTTGTATGAAAAGTAATGGATATGCCCATATATGTATAACATAATTTATTGAAAGTAGTTTTTCCATTCATAATAGTATATTACGGTCCTAGGCCAGGAAAATAAAGAATGTCCCAAATCGAACGTAAATTACCTTCCGAGGCGAAGCAGTGGATGGTAAACTGCGATTTGGGTCATTTTTTGTTTATGGCCGAGGATTGTACAAAATTTTTCTGTAAATACGTACTTTCGGGCCACAGTACAGAAAAAATTATTAAATTAATTTGTATTAATGATATTTATTGTAACTATCAGATTTTTATGCTTCTTTACTGAGTTTAGTTTGAATCTATTATTTTAAAAATGTATTTCAAGTAAAATACAAGTAGAGCAACGTTCCTTAATAATTTACTTAACTTTGAACCAACTTACCAATACTTTTAATGTATCATGTGTATCATGTATATGTGACAATTTAATATTCATATTACTTTTGGCCTTTTTTTTTAAGACTTGTATAACGTTCGAATAATCTGACATTATGTTTTTCATACTATAGGAATTTTCAAATTTATTCCATTCATTTTGAAACCTACGAATAAATTAAGAAAAAAATTTATAAATTATGAGACTAATAATAATTTAAGCTTAGGAACTAATGCGGTGTTAAAAGTTAATTTAGAAAATATAATATTTGCAATAGATAAGTAATCAGTAAACATGTACCGTGTAAGGTGTTATATGCAGATTAATCCGTTATAAGTTATAAAATTTAATAAAGATTTTATTTAAATTAAAGAAATTAATAATTATTAATATTAATAAGGAAAGTACTTACCTTTGGGAAACAAAATTACAATCTATAGTTGTGGAAGACTTTAATATTTTGAAAAATGGCCCCCGATACCATCCGTTTATTCCGATGGGCCCTCTGGATTCAATGTTATTAAATAGGGTTTTTTGTTAAGTTTTACTTTTACGCTGCAACCTCAAAAGTTAACCAAAAAGTGGTTGGTCTTATTTTTTTGGTGCAACCTTTAAAGTTCCATAACCGCAATTTTTTTAAAATAAATATTTTAAAAGGGACAAATAAAGAATTTTTGGAAATTTGAAGCAAAATAGAAAATTTAACTTGAAAGTAATTTAAAAATTGATCTTGTTGAATAAAAAATGGGCATTTTTGAATATCACAACGAGAGAATTAGGGTTTAAAATCATCATTCAAAAAATGTTTTTGTTAACTTGCGAATTTGCAGCGTTATATTAAAAATTACCAAAAACCCCTATTCATTAATATTAACTTCTGTATTTCTAACCCATTAGGCCTATTGGCATAAACGGAGAGTGGTAGAAATAATTTATTTTTAAATAATAAACTGATTCATAATCGTTTGGAGTAATTTGGTGTTCCAAATGAAGTAAACTATCTTTGGTTAGTTTTTATATTTTTAAAAACTTAATTTAAATTTTTCTGGTACAAACAATTAATTTTACCATAGCCTTTGCACAAAATTAACAAAAAAAAAGATTATTTTGTGCGGAAAAATTAAAAAAAAAAAATTTAAGAAAAAAGGATTGAAAAAAAGTATTTAAAAAAATATTATTATTAATAATTGAATAATAATTACTCATTGCAAAATGTGGCATACATAAGTATGTCTAGTTCCTTTGGAAGATTATAAATACTTATGGGTAACCAGTTAAGGTTGTCATTCCATTTTAATATTTTTGAAGGTGGATACAATGCTGCTAAAACAAGTTGTAATGATTCTTTTGTACGAGATTTGTAACTACTAAAGGCATAAACGTCATCAGATTTGTAAGTGTCTCCAAGAAAACTATCATATCTGTTTCTTAACATTTGGCCTAGTTTGAATTCTCGCATTTTACCTTTCTAATTAATTAAATTTACATAAAGTATATTTGCAATTTTTAAGGACTCATTCGCCTTTCTTAATTTAAATTTGATTATTTAAAGTTAAAATAAATTTTACTTACATTGGTAAGCTGTCCCAAATTAAAAGGTTCAAAATTTTTTAAGCTTAAATGTTTTACAAAAGGATCTAAATTTTGAGGTGTTCGATCTCCATGTCGAAAAATCTATAAATAATTTTAAAATAATAATAAAAAAAAAATTATTTTATAATTATTTAAAACTTACTACTTGTACAAGTTCTAGATTAAATTTTTTGTTAACGGTTTTACACATATTTACAAAATTAAAATAAATAATACTTATAACCAAGAATTTGTAAAAATAATACATTGTTATTAATAAATACTTATAAAGATTTTAGAAAAGTAATACAAGAGAGATTTTTGAAAACAGTGCAGTACATACATAAATTTTCTTTTATCAGTAGACTATTCTTAATAAAAAATAAACATCCAAGGTAAATAAATAATTTAAATAAATTATTTCTCGTTATCATAATGTAAATAAGGAATTACGCGAGTTAAGAGAATCCTTTCAGTCGTAAAAAATTAATCTTTTTTTTAGTGTTAAATAAACAATAAAATTTATAAATGCATGGATAATTTATAAATAATGAATTATTCATGCAAATGTGATTGAAAATAAATTTTAAGATTCTGGGAAATTCAAAAATATAAAATTCTTCAAAAACCGGTAAGAAACTGGTGAAAAATTCTTTAGAAAATATAAATCATTCTTTATTTTTACAAGATTATTTTAAATTTATAAAATAAAGACAAAAATGGTTATAAATTAAAAACTTTTATTTTTCTATTAAGTTTGTTTAATTTGTTTAATTATTTATTATTTTTTACAATATTTGTTAAGGATGCTCTTCAGTAAACAAACCGAGTCGATGTTTTGTGCAATTAAAAATAAAACAAAAAATTGATGCCTGAGATTCCAAATCTGGGTCATTTGGATCATAATTCTGCTAAACTCGTGTTGAAGAAGATTCCTTTTTAGGGGGATAGTTTTGAAAAGGTTCATCATTATTTCAAATTTAAATTTAGATGATTTATTTATTATATATTATTAATGAATTACGTCCGCATGATTTAAAAAATATTTTAAATAAAGATATGCCAGAATCAAAATATAAAAAATTTAAAATATAATAACTCACCATTAATTAACATTAAAACTTAGTTCTAAAATTAATAAAAAAATAGCTATAAATGATTACAGAAAAGGTTTGGAAAAAAATTTCTTTCGGTCCTTCCCCCTAAAAATTAATGCTCTGCAACAAGAGCTTATATTTGCAGAATTATGATCCAAACTGACGAGATTCGGAATCTCAGTATTCTATGACCAAAACTTTATCATAACATTTAAAATTTTTTGTTTTATTTTTAATTGCGCAAAATATCGACTCGATAGTTAAAAAATGATCATTTTAAGTAAATATAGTTAGAATACCTTAGTTTTAAAATAAGTAACCCAGTGACTGAAGAGCCTCCTTAATATTGTGTATTTGCGAATATTAATGAAGGTTATAGTATAAATATTATTGTAAACTTCCTCATTTTGTTGCAAATAGTGGCATTGTTATACAAGTTACCAGATAATAAAAATAAAACATTGCAATGGCTTAAGATCATATTTTTGACTATTTACTAACCTCTTTGGCATTTCCTGTTCAGTAGTTATAAAGTTGTTCATAATTCTTTAAACTATTTTTATTGCTAATTAAGAAATTACCCTTTTAATGATGACAAGAAATTTTCTTTTTTTAATATCTTTAAAAAGACTAAAAATTTTTAGTTTTCACAATAGTGAACTCTTTTGCGTTCTAAATAAAAAATAGAAGTTAATTTTGGACCGATTTTGAAGGAGTTATAGAATTACAAAGTCGCTGGGGCTCGCTAGACCCCACTCGTGCACTAACGTTTTCGGAAGGCACCCGTGCTACTGAGATTAAATCATCGTAAAACTGGCTGAATTCATTAATAAATACAGAAATATTTAGATTGCAAATATTGAATTTTTTTCAGAATTTCAATAAATCAATATTATTTATATTTTAAGAAAATATTAAATATTGTATCTGAATGCAAATATTGATTTGTCCCTCAAAATAAAGTTTTCTTTTCTCTTGGACGGCGTAATTTTATAATAGGATGACGAAATACTCGAATGAATTTTCATAATATATTGTGGGTTGCATGTACTAATGTAATGTTCTATTAGTTTAAACATATTGTATTAAAATTTTTATATTAAAATTTATAATTATTTTTATAGTCTATAACAAATTTAAAAATTAATATTTAAAATTGTTTTACAAATTTTTATACAGGGCCGGGTGCCGCTGACCCTAAAGAGCATCAATAAATCGACTACTTTGATAAAAACGATTATGAAATTTTCAGAAAATTTTATAATAAAAAAGAAAATAATATTGTATTTCTTATTTCTGTGATTTTTAATATATATATTTAATTATAACTATAAATACACTAAATTTTATTAATAATTAAGTATTTTTAAAGAAATAACGTGAGAGCGTATGTATCAGAAAAACTTATACTTTACACCGCTAACGCCCAATAAAATCATGCGTATGAAAAAATCAGTACGACCAATCAAAATCAGAATAAATCAGATTTTGCATGTTTTGTTATAGCGGGGTCTTCGGGGTCTTTTCCTCCCTTGACCCCCAAGAGTAGCTTATAATAGGGGTAGGTGCAAGTATACCATTAGGGGATAAGTAAATTACTAGCTTTTACTTAATTTTCATGCCTACACAAGAATATTTCAAACATATAAAATTCAGAGTGGCCAAAATCTCTGGTGACTAAAATCCCAGGGCCCAATATCCCGAGGGGGGGGGGGGAGACTCTGCATTTCTGTTCATGGTGGTCATGAGTTCGAAACACTTGCTGTCTTGACAGTTTTGTTTTGTAGTTAATTTAAAAATTAATTATTAAATAAAAACTTTCAAGTTATATTGCAACTTATGGTCCAGGAACTTGTTTCCAACATAGTATTTAAAAGAAAAATCGAATACAATGAAGATAACAAGGCTTCGTACAATTCGCATGCTAACAGAGGTTTTCTGCATTTTTTTCTGATCCTGATGAATGTCAGCAGAGTCCCCATAAGATCTGAAGTCGGCTGCGGACGCATATTATCCTCCAAAATTATTATTCACCTTAACTATTTAAATAGCCCATAATTGTCACTCCCACGACTTCATCGTTCTACAAAAAAACCTTTTTGAATAGATAAAAACATAGTTTTCTGAAAGGAATAATTGGTATATTGATTGTTATATTATACATTCCGACTTGCCTAAGAAACAAAAACATTAACTAGTGCAGTGTATAGAGACTAAATAAATAAATTCTTTCATAGCATGCATACATGCATCAAAGAAATGAAAAAAAATTTATTATATTTCAAATTTTGTGCATTTTATAAAGGGCGTCAAAGTAGAGGCTGTAAAAAAAAAAGTTTCCTGTTGTGGAGCCTATTGGAATATGAACCCAAAAAATAAAAAAGCATTTTATAAACTTCTCAAGTCCATAAACCAAAATTTAGTAAAAAATTCCAAAAATTAACCATCCGGGATAATCTTTGCATAAGGTAGGCTGAAATTGGAAGGGAGTAAGGTTTTTGTAATATTTTTAAAAGCAATTATTAATAATAAATACTGGTGATTTGCAGTTTTTTCTACCTATAAAATCTGTTAAAAGCTATTCCCAGATTAGAGGGGAGTTCCGGCCCACAAAAGCGATTGCTGTAAAATTTTCAGGGCATAATTTGGGTACCAAAAGAAAGTCAAAAGTCATTTTTTGATCATACTTATCTAACAGTATCTACAAAGGTTTTTATTTTTATTTGTCGCAAAGTTACACTAATTTGAAAAAAATAGTCTTTTTTAAAAAAATACTTTTATTTTTTTTATCGCCACTGCTAACATTCGAATAAATTAGTATTTTTATTGCTTATCATTGTTTTTGAGTAGTTTTCCAATCGAAAAAGAACCTACAAGTCAAATTACGTTGATATAAACAGAAGTTACAGCTGCACAAAGTTGCTTCGGGTCTCTAAGACCCGCGTCGTGTAAGGTCAGGAAAAAAAGGCACCTGGGATTGCTGGTTGCCTTGATTTTCATGAAAAATTAAATTTTAAAAACGTTTTGAAACTAGAAACTCATAAGGAATTCAATTTTTTAAGGCTTCTAAATCGAAATTATTTTAAGTACCATTTTACCCCACTCAAATCAAACTTTTTTTACACACCCCTTGATTTTCGCTCCCTATAAAGATATTTCATATTGAAAATAACCTAGATTAGGGGTGTGCAGGATCCTGATTCCGACTAAAGAATAGTTAGTTAATTTAAATTGATAATACATGTTGCAGCTAATATACAATTGCATACTGCTCGACACTGCTGCGAAAGTGTGTAAACACAATTTAATCTAAATGCAACACATAAATGAAGAGGATGTAGTGCAAAACCACGAAAGGTAAAATCCATGAGTGTAAAATAACCCGAAAAAATTCAATCTTAAAATAATTAATAAGAATGATTTAGTTATGAAAAAATATACAACGAATAATTTAATACCGAAAAAAAGTAGATCGAAATCAAGAAAAAGGAAAAATTTTATTACGAAAATGTATTTTTTATATTGGTGAAAATCCGAAATTAAATTTTTCTTTTTTTTTTATTTGTTCATATACACTGAAATTCTTTTTTTGCCCGCCCGGGCGTAAAATGCGGGCGTAAAATTTTTTGTGAAATTTCAGCACCCATTTTAAGCCCAGTAGGGCAAAAAATAGTGTAAGCACCATGGGCGAAATACTTTAGACACTCGTGCTTCGCCGAGCACTCGTGCTAGTGTCTAAACTTTTACGCCCTTGATACTTAAAATACTATTGTGGTTCTGCGCACTTGGACCGTTGACCACGGCACTTAAACCCCAGGCTGAGATAGCACAATGATTTTGGGGGCCTCAGCCCCAAATTAATAATTTTACATCCTGAATTTAGGTTCGCATAATTATTATTTTTTTGGTTACTCACAATAACAAAATATTGGGGTTATAATAACTGAGCTTTAAAAGTAAATAATCCTGAAAATTTTTAGCAGCCCAAAATACCTACTAAATCCCACGAAAATAAAAAAAAATCGTTTTCTTTTTAATAAAATGGTTAAATAAGGATGCTACACCCAATGTTTATTTTGAACTTTTTGGGTAAATGGGGGGGGGGGGGGTTGGGAGTGTTTTTACCACATTTGAATGACAAAAAATTTTTTGCTGCGTTTTTTTCCTTATATCTTCCTGAATGGTTTCAGCAGAAAAATTTATTTTCATAAGATTTGGGTGGATTTGCGAGGCAAACTTGACTATTTTATTATACTTCAAAACCCAATGATTAATCAAAGTAATAAACCTAACCTTAGTAATAAAAAGTAACTGTAGCTTACATAATTTATTCTTTAATAAAAAGTTTACTATCATTATTTATTTTTTATATTATAAAATTGTATATTTGCACAATTTAAAATTTTGAAACTAAATGTTTAATTAATTAAATAAAATTTATATTTACTGATGGTTTTAAATTTAAAAAAGTAAATTAGAGCCTAAAATTAATTATTAAAGTTCTCTTTCTCTTATTTGCTTTTTAATTTTTTCATATATGTACTGTAGAAAATGCCTGATGGACCTTTTTTTTTTTTTTGGGCCCCTTCAAGAAGGGGCCTTTTTCGTAGGACGAGGAGAATGCATTTACGCATACCATACACGCGTACTGTTTGGTTATGTGGGACTCAACCTCAAATTTGTATCTGGGGTTGCCCAGATATACACAATTGAGGAATTACAATACCCACTAAACTCCCCACCCTCCTGCATTTATGACAATATCATAGAATCCGGACCGGAAGTCCCTGTTTTATTTTCCTACGAGAGGAAACCTTCCTCCTTTTTTCCAATCAGTGTCGCCCGTACGTACTCTGCCACACTGTACCAGTTACCGGCACTGCGCAGCATTTCCGGGACGACTACTTCCGGCCTCCATGGACCTTTTAAGCTATCTATTTCAAACGGAGTAAATAATTCTTCTTTACAATTGGAAAAATTTGGATAGCTTTTTCGATAAGTTCTTTAAATCGATGCATGCTTATTCTTTGTAAAAAAAAATAAAAATAAGTAAATTTATTTGAATAATCTTTTATATTTTAAATTATCTTATATAAGAAGGTTTTTACTTTAAGTTAACGCTCCTCAAAAGTTCTTCATTTAAGACCAATTCAGTCAGGATTGACAAATCAATAATCATTGTATATTTATAATTTATTAATAAAAACCTTCCAACAGGATTATTGTCTAGCACGTGGAACAAATCATTATTTTCAAAATAGCTGACTTCGTCTATACGAAAAGAATAATTTATGAGAAAAAAATATTAATATAAGCATAATCTTTAAATTGAAATAATAATAAATAATTAAAAATTTTAGAAATTGAAAAACCAAGGAGTTTAATTGAATTTTAATGTAAAACAGATTTAAGAAATAAATTTTAATACTTTAAAATCTCAGGCTTCTGTAACACTAATATTTGTGCCTCTTGACTCCAACCTATTTTACTTATCTAAAGCCCTAATAAATAGTTGCGAGGGGCAACGATTTTGGGGCTATATGGCCCGAAATTAAGCTGTGAGAGCTCTGAAAAATTTATTAGATATGATGACTGAACGCAATTGGTCAAAACACCAAAAAGATTTTCAGTGTAGTAATATATATATATAAGTCATAATATACTGAAAAAAAAATTACGAAAATTTAAAATATGGTAATTGACTGAAATCAATTAAAAAGGCCATTATAATGAAAATAAAAAATTCTAAATTTTTTTTTCCGAAAATTTTAAAATACCAACAATTTAAAATTGCTTTTAAATTATGTTGTTTTATTGCTTTTAAATGCTTTTGATAAATCAGTGTGAAAATGTGAAGCGCATTATTAATATTGCTACTATACTGTGACAAAAGGTCTAATTTTGTAGAATTGACTATATATATGAATATAAAAGATTTAAAGGCATTGCAAAAAATTTATTTTATGATAAATACATATAAAATCGGTTTTGCCTAAATTTGCATAAAAATATAGCTTTTTTGTGTGCTAAATTTGCATTTTCAAAATTGGAAAATTTCACTAATTGTCGGTATAACCTTTCCCTAGGTGAAAATAGTTAAGCCCATATTAATACCAGGCAAAAGTATAGGGTCTCCACCCCCAGTTTGAAATTATTTCAAGTGATGGGTTTTGGGTTATCAGCTACAGCCGGAACCGCTCACATTTTCCAATTTTCTGGCTATTTACGTGAAAATTTAAAAAAACGGTTTAGAAATTCGGATAGCCAGGGAAATTTTCGGTCGATAGCGGTTTTTCAATAATTTTTTTAACATTTCTTCATGCTTTTATATAGTGAAGCAAAAGTTGGTGGATGAGAGCTTGGAATTGGTCCAAATTTTTAAAAATTCAAAGAGATGGTTAGAAGCAATTTTACGACATAAAATTTGGGGAGAGAGGACATTTTATAGGTATAATCACCTGTGCAAAGTTTCAGACCAATCGGAAGACCCTATCTGCAAGTCCACGTGCGTTTTACATGGAATCAGCCTATAGACATAATAAAATATGATTATCCTATTTAAAATCTAAAAATATTTTTGTTTTCAAAGCAAGAAATAAAATTTTCGTCTTTGATGTTAAAATAGAATTTTCGTTATGTTAAAAATCGTTATATTAAATCTTTTGTTGTTAAAAAATCAGCAAAAATAAAATTCGTTATATTTCTATGCATTAAAAAAATCATTCACCTTCAATTACTTCGTACTTAAAAACTTCAAAATATAATTTTTCTTTGTTTTTTTTTACCATATATTATTTTCTAGATGGAAATTTTCGGGTTTTTTTAACCTCGTGGGTTTTTACCTTTCGTTGTTTTGCTCTACATCCAATGAAGATAGTAGAAGGTAGTAGAAGTAGATTCAAATCTTATCACTGACTGCATATACGGGATAAGCTTTATGGGGACAAATGAAACGAGGAAAGTGATTTATGAAATAATTTATTTAAATTATTAATCATCAGAAATCTTTAAAATATTTTCTACATTTTCTGGTGTTAAATTATTATATAGACAACGTAATTCGTCATTTTTCATTAGTATTGGGTCTATGAATTCTACATATTTTGTTAATGGACAAATTTGATTCGGACAATTGTTTATATTTACAGGGATAAGTTCTTCAGTAACTCCAGTCCAATAAAGCAACTAAAAAATGAATAAATTAAAGATAAATAAAGAAGTTGAAAAAATTAAAATATTTGAATAAAAAAACATACTCTAATGTAAATTTGATTATCTAAACCTCGATATTTTTCTAATATAAAAGCACAACCATATTTAGGTAATTCTCCGGGAATTTCAAATTGATGTGCCTTAGCAAATGTATATATATTACGATCATGTCCACTAAACAAATATATTTTTTTTGAATTGATATTACTTTCTTGCATATTTTGAATAAATTTATTAATTAAACTTCCAACTGTGTATTTAACTAATTTTGTGGTATAGGCTTGTATTAAGAATAAATCTCTTGAAGCATTATAAATATTATTATGAATCTCCGTCGTATACCACTCTGGAAATGGTAATTTCAATTCCCCCTAAAATTTAATTTAAAATTTAGAAAATATATATTGTTTTAATATTGATAAAATACTAAACTTACCAAAATTTTTAAGTTATCACGGATCCTATGAAGATTTACTAGATCAATTTTCATTTTGTAATAATTTTCTAATACAGTTAGTGAGATTTTATATTTTTGCATAATATTTTTAAAAGCTTCAGAGTTTCGAATTTTCCTATGCTCTTCTTCATACCTGATTGAAATATAATTATCACTATTTTTTTAAATAATTAATTTATAAAAATATTTGATAATTTAAAATATTTTAATAATTTAAAAGACTGTGAGAAAAGTATGAAAATATCTATTTTAAAAATAAATGGTTTATCAGGCTAAAAAATACGTTCTTTCTTTAAGGGGGGTTCTTTCTTAACAAAGCTATGGGCATAGACTTTTACAAGAATTTTACAAAACTATTTATAAAAAAAAACTTTAAACGCATTTTTTGAGAAATTTTTTTTTCAAGTCGGTGAGACACGTTACTCTCTAGACAATTCACAAGGTATTGACGTCGAGATATATTTTTTTTTTCAATTTTTTTTTTTATTTATAGAATTTTTTATGATTGAAAACAGAAATTCCAAAAAAAAAAATTCTTTTTTTTCGTTTTTTGAGTTTAAACTCGCACCAAAAATTGAATAATTGAAATAAATAAAAAAACTCGACGTCAATACCCCAAGGAACTTACTAACTAACAAACTATTTTTGGTTTTTTCGTTTCAGATGATGCAGCTATTAGTTACGTGTCTCACCGCAAATTTATTTTTTACATAAACGTCAACATACAATTAATGACAAAATGGTCAATTTTCAATGTTTTTTAATAAAAATTTTTTTGGATTCTCTTAAATAGTTTTTCTTTAGTATAGACCTTCACCCGTTTATCTTACTTTTACCAGATCGATAAAAAAAAATCTTAAAAATTAGTTCGAAAAATGCAATTCTGACCATACCCCCCCCCCCTTTAAAGGGTCTTTTACATATTCATTTTATAATCCTCTATTTGAGTTTAAATCAGTTTTCCTGGTAATGTCGAAAATCACCTAATTTTATCATGCAATTTTCTTGATCTACTAAGATATTAATAAATTGGCTTGAACGACATACTTAGTTGTTTTATATATAAACAAAAATCTAATAAACATTACCAAATTTATAAAGTTTTGTTTACTCTCAATTTTTAATGAAATTTACTAAAAAATTTTTTCACAAAACTAAGAATTTTTTTATTTTAATAATTTGGTTACGGTATTCATAATTGATTACGATAGCTTGCGAGCAAAAAAATAATAATTGTCAAAAATATCAAAGGTAAAAAATAAAAAAAATTAAAATCTTTGGTAGAACTCAAAATAAGTCGATTGAAATACACAATTAAACATCTATGGGAATCCAAAAACCCAAAAAATTAATATTGGAAAAGAAAACATTAATATTTAATTTGATTGCTATGATTCCATAATATTTACACGAGAATTAAATGTATATAATTGCCCCTATGATATGCATATAACTGTCGCGATTACAGAATATTATTGTTCTGATATAATATCATAACACTAATAATAGTTTACAACATTATATGAAATAAAATTAACAAGAATTTGTTGTCAAACAGAGATGATTATTTTGTAAAATTTAAAATCTCATGTTTGAAATTATCTTTGTAGAAATCTACTCAAAGTCTTTTGTAATGTAATCATAAAATAAAAAAAAAAATCTTGTTTTGTATCATAGGATTAATTAAATAATTGTTTTTTTAACTACGTAAATAAGTTAAATATAATTAAATTGTTTACTCTTGGCATTTATATGGATGAATATTTACATCTAAAGGTCCAGGAAGTGAATTTATACTTATTGGTATCCAATTAAGATTTTCATTCCATTTTAAAGAATTTGATGGTGGAAATAACGCTGCTAAGACAAGTTGTAATGATTCTTTTGTGCGACCATTATAACTGCTATAAGAATACACATCGTCAGGTCTATATGTGTCTCCGAGAAAACTGTCATATTTTTCTCTTAACATTTGACCAAGTTTGAATTCTCGTCTTTTACCTTCCTGTAGATAATTTTGAAAAAATTTAATATACTTTTGCTTTTTAATGATATAAAAATGCAAATAAATTATTTTCAAAATTTTTAATGATTATGATTTTAACTTACATTAGTTAATTGTCCTAAGCCAAATGGTTCAAACACTGTTGTATTTAAATAATTTAAAAATGAATATTCAGAAACAGTAGGAGTTCTATCGCCATGTCGAAAAATCTATAAAAAATGATTTCCTATTTTATAATTTTTCTAAAACTTTTTCTATACACGGTTAATCTGCTTAAACTAAAAAAAATCTAAGTTAAGCAAAGGAACCTGAATTTTTTTCAAAAACTACTTACAACTTGAACAAGTTCTAATTTTAAATCATTCTCTTGGTTATCCATACACAAAATTAAACTAACTTTAAAAAAAATAATTACAAAAATTTTACTATGAAAATATTTCATTTTCATTTATTTTTTAATAGAGCGAATTTCAACTGTTGTAAAAGCGAAAGTTACAGGTGGTATGTCACAGTATCTTATACTACTATATAGTTAAATCTTTTGAAGTAGCAGCTGTTACTAGTATCTTAAATGATGGAGATAAGTTTTAATTTATATGCATTAAAGTTTCTATATGGACTGTTCCAGTTAACTTCAGTTAAATAAAAAAAACTGTCAACTGATTTTTGTTTTAATTCGATCAATGATCTTAATGGAATTAGTTTGAACTAATATGCCAAAATATTCTTAGTCCGTAAACCCAAATTTCATTTACCCGCTCTCCTCCCACTCCATTAAATACGTCAAATATTTATTCTTTTCTCTGTTAATTTGGGTAAAAATAGATTACACGGCCAGGCTGCTTTGCTTGAATTTTCAAGCAGTTTACTTGAATATTCAAGCAGTTTGCTTGAAATTTCAAGCATTTGCTTGAAAATTCAAGCAACGAAAAAATTTCAAGCAAAGCAGCCTGGCCGTGTATATTAAAATTTATTTTGATACAAAAAAAGGACATCAGATCTGAGTTTTTAAATGAATAAAAAAATAATTGAACTTTCAAAATGCGATTGTTTTTTGTTAATTTAAAAATTAATCAAGCAACTGTTTTGACGCGAAATGTCTTGTATATACTTATACAATAAAAAAACTAAAACTATTCTATTATTAATATTTTATCCATGAACTGCATTAAAAAAAATTGTTTACCGTCATTAAATTTTTTAATTATAAAATAGTCATAATTTTGTTTAAAAGTATATTATAAAAATTATTGTTTTATATTTATTACTAATCCTTTCAGTGTTGAGTGAAAGTAAAATAAAAACAATAAAATATTATACAAATTACTATTTACATTCAGTTAATTTATTTCTATCATTATAACTTTTTTGATCAATTTAAAAATTATTAGCGTCATTGGTTCCAAGAAATCAGTCGTCCAAGTAAATGCTAAGTATTTATAGGCTAAAAATCGGTACCATTGGGTGATTACAAATATTTTCTAAAATTTAATTATTAAAAATTATTGAAAGGTTTATTTTTGGTTACAACAATTTGACAATACAGTCAAATACAGAAAATATTTGGAAAAAAATATTTGGAGGATAATGATTTGAGAATTTTTATAATTTCATCGATTTTTATCTTTTAAATAAGCCTACTCTCAAACACTTTGGATGTCTGGTTCTATGATTCAATCCTATATTCAACTTTTGGCACCTAAAGTATAAGAATTTTTTTAATAAAAATTGAAACTATGTATTTTAGGACGTATTCGAGTTCCGCTAATCCCCAAAAATTATCTCCAAAATCTTTACGAATTCCGCTAACTTTAATCCACACCATCTTTTACGAATTCCGCTAATACTTATGCCGATCATCCGATTATTTTCAAGGGATTATTTTTGATAAATATCTTAAGCTTCAGGCATATCGAGTTCCGCAAAAAATGAAAGGATACCATGTTTTAAAGATAAAGTATACTTATTTTTGGTAAAAAGAAAAACAATATTTCCTCACTTTTTTAAAACAGACTTGGGATTGATAATATTTGGTTCAATGCCTTAATTTTTAATGTTACTTTTAATTTATTATTAACTTTTAATTTTTTATTAACTATTAATTATCATTGTTTTGTGGTATGAATATTTTATACTACGTGGAAACATTTTTTACAAAATCACATCTCGTTATAAGACGGTGGTTGTACTCAAATTTGTGTAAATAAAAAGCTGCTAGTTTATTTAAAGAATTTTGATTAGTTATTTTCCTTGGAAAATCGTTAGCTGATCGAATCATTATAAAAATTTCTTCATGCCATTCCATAAGTATTTCTACTACGTCATAAATGTTAGTATATATGAATTATATACTTTGAGTGAAAAGATCGAAAAAAGATTCACACATATTAGTCATCCGATCCTTGCCAAATTTTTCCAAGGCCCACTTATTGGGGTTAAAAGATGTATCCTTATCAATATAGCTTTCAGCTATTTATTATATTATCAAAAATTCGTTAATATATAACCATTTCGTTCTGCCATAATAATTTTTTTTTTTTAATTTGCGGAATTCGTAAAATCTTATTCAGTGATTAAAGCGATAATCTGTATTAAAATTTAAACAATAGGGATAATCTTTTTGCGGAATTCGTAAAAAAATCGAAAATTAAGTAGCTTAAAATTTGCGGAACTCATTTATTTTTTAATCCGATTTGCGGAACTCAGATACAGCCGTATTTTACTTTGTTAGTTTAAATTTCAAACTTTAAAATACTATTTATATTTATTACATCATAAATCAATTACATATTACGTAATACATATCAATAAAAATATTTCAAAATATTAACTTTATAATTTATAAAGATAAAAAAATAAATGATTGATTAGTTTTGGTTATTTTTTTTTATCTACAGTATTATCGCGATTATTTGATTATGGATTTAAGACATTCTTTAGGATAAAATTTCATGGCACAGGTGGAAATAAATTCCATCGTTTCAGAAATTTTACTCTTGAAAGAATAAAATGATATATCAAGCTGCGTCGGATAAATAGATCTGCACTAGAAAGAAAAAAAAAGAGGATTTGAATCAAGAGAGTAAACTAATCCAGATCTGATACAAATTAACATAGGAAGAAAAAAAATTAAATTTTCAAGTTGTTCACAATTGGGCCAAAATATGGTAATTATTTTTAACTCTGAGGAATCCAAATTTTTTGTTAGATTTTTATTTGGTCGTGTGACTTGGCAGAATATTCAAAAATTTGATAAACTTTAGTCCTTCGATTAAGGAACTTAGAGTAATTCAACTTTAGGGACTTAAAACTTAACTTAGGGTTTAGAGAATTGTATAAAACTAATTTTTCTCGATTTTTCATTAAAAATCCCAGATCGAAAAATGATATTTCTTAAATTTCTAGTTTTTCAAAATTTTAAATACTCCGCTAAGATGCTTAAAAATCTACGAAAAAATTCGGATTCTTCGGAAAATTTTATGTAGGCATGTAACTTTTATTAACCTTTGAAGAATATTATACATATAAAAATAAAAAACATTACCCTGTGAAAATAATTACCATATTTTGGCCCAATTTTTATTAACATGGAACATGTTTATAGGGAGGGGGTACTTCAGAACTTGAAAATTAAGGGGGGGGGGGGGGTCAAATTTGTCCTGTTTAAGGGGGGATCAAATAACTTCGAATAATTAGGTAATTATACATGAATAAATAAAATACTTTTAAAAGACTTTGAAAAATCTGGGATTAAGGTGGCAGATACAATTGGAGAACAAAAAAACGTAACTTTTTCTAAATAGGTTTTCGGATAGAAAAAATTGAGATAATATTTTCAAAATTGGCACTTTAGTAGATTGTAAGTTACTATACATTTTTTTATTTTTTATTTTTTTTTATTTTCAAAATGTCGCCGAATACAGGTGCTCAAAATTAGGCCTTACTTTTGATTGCGGGAGTGATTGCAGCCTCCAACTTGTTCTGAACCATACCAAATTAAATTTTACAATTTTTGAAACATTTTTCTTCTTGATTGATGGATTCGAATTCCGGAAAATGGAAAATTATGAAAATTATTAAATTTTTTTCAAAAATTGCAATTTTTTGGACATGTTTTTTTGCAATAAAAAAAAATTGGCACATTTATTTGAAAAACAATTCTATCAATCCAGAAGATAATTGTATTTTAAAAGTACAGCCAAAAAATTAGGAAGATATCTTAATTATTTTTTGAGTTATCTCGCTTAATCTTCTGTAACTTTCTTATTATTCAAGATATCATTATAAATTTTTTTTTCCATATTCTTAAGATGCTTTTGAACCCAAAAAAAACAATAAACAGAAAATCGATTATTTTTTCCCTACAATTGTATCTGCCACCTTAAGGACCTAGCATAATACAGGTTTATGGACTTGGAACAATATCGATTTAGGGACTTGGAATAATTCAGGTTTAGGGACTTGGAATAATATCGATTAAGGGACTTAGAATATTTAAGGTTTAGGAAATCAAAATAGTTTGGATTTAGAATTTTAACAGCTAGTGAGGTGATAATTACAAATTATAAAAATAGAAAATTGTAATGTTGAGTAACATTTGTATTATACCTAGTCCTCATCTGGAAGTAAACATGTTCCATGCATTTAAGTTGTGTTTACACAAACCGGTTATAAGTTTTTTCTTCTTGTATCAGTACTAAATTAGTTCACTCTAATGACTTAAATGCTCTTGTTTTGCTTATATTTTCAGTTTCTGCTTCAGCCCATAATAGGTTTCTAATGTAGATCTATTTATCCGACGTAACTTGATACATCATTTTATTTTTTCAAGAGTAAAATTTCTGAAATGATTAAAATTATTTCTACCTAGAGAATTTACCCTAAGGTACCTTAAATCCATAATAAAATGAGTATGATTTTGTAGATAAAAAATTATAAAACTAATAATTTATTTATTTCTTATCTTTATAAAATTAATCTTTTAAAATATTTTAATTGATTTTCTTATTTTAATATCTGATATATTACTTAAAATTTTAAGATAAAAATACTTATAAATTGTCTAATTAAAATATAAATTTTTTTGAGTATTTAAAATGTTCAAGTCTGGACAGGGGCGAGCGAGGGGCTATCGTCTTGGAAATCACAAATTTGATTTTTTATGATTTTTTTTTAATTTTTCGTGATTTTTCGTGTTTTTTTTTTAGTAAACATTGCTAAATATTATATTTAATAGTAAAAAATAGATTTTTGAGGTCTAAGGTGAATTATAAGATTAAAAAACGCAAAAAATTGCGAAAAATCACGAAAAAAATCACGAAAAATCATTAAAAGACGGAAATAAACCATCTCAAATAGTAACGATTCATGATTGAGGTACAAACAAGCCAAAATCAGAAAAAAATCAACAAAAATTTTTTAAAATCAAATTCGTGATTTTCAAGACGATAGCCCCTCGGGGGAGAGATACTAAAAGTATTTTAAAACAAAATCATGCTTTTTTATACAAAATACATACAAGGTTTATAATTTATAACTAAAAACATTCTTTTTTTTTAAGCAAATAGATATTTTTAGATTCCAATTAAAAGAACCAATTAAAATAAATCACATTTCTGGCAATATAAATACTTCAGCAATTAATTATTATAAAAAAACTAAAAAGTTTATTATTGAAAGTTATGCTTATAATGTATAACTTTTAAATGTAAAAGAAAGAATACTTAAGTTATACATTCTTTATAAGTGCGTTATAACTGAAGGACATCTTCAGATAGTCCACGTTAAAATATCTCACGCAAAATTTTGGTAACATATATAATCAGACACATAAATTAATAAAAAAAAATTTAGGACACATTCAAAAAATATTAAACAAATTTAGCCCTCCCAAAAATAGAACACAAACATTTCGTACACCTTAAACTTAGCAAAAGAAAACACAAAATTTTTAGGTAGTCGAATTAAAAAATAAATATTTTTATATTTATTTGGTTCGTGGGCAACATATTTTTTTACATTAAAAATTTTGTCATTTATTGGCAAAATTAAAAATGATTATTTAAGAATGTTTGTGTCTTATTTTCAAGAGGGCAAAATTTTTTTTAAATATTTTTTTTAAAATTAATTTATGAGTCTGATATGATGTTGAAATTTAGCGTGGGCTATTTTAACGCGGACTATCTAAAAGTGTTCGACCCCAGCGCCTAAGACTGATTTCAGACATGAAAAATTTTGTGCGTCTTACTAAATTGAAATCAAACGAGTTTTAAAATGCCCGACGAATTTCCGATAGATCTCTTTAGATATCTGCAGATCTTTTTTGATCTCTAGAGATCTCTTTAGATCTCCGGAGATCTCTGGAGATTAAAATAGATCTAAATAGATCTTCAGAGATCTGTGGAATGAAAAAAAAAAGTTATAAAAATTTATAAATGTCATTTAAAATAATTAAAAGAAGGTATTAAAAGATAATTTGATTTTTTCTATGCGTTTTGAATAATTTTAAGGAAATAGGACTTGCTAAATGAATAAAAAATGTTAATGAAGCTATTAATGGATAAATTTGATTTTTTTATGGGTTTTAAATAACTTCAAGGAAATAGGACCTGGTTAATGAATGAAAAATGTCAAAGTATACTTAAATATTTACAATTTTATTAACAACTTATTATTTAACATGCCTTACTTTTAAATTTGAACTCTTTTTTTCATGTTAATAAATAATTGCATATAACTTTTATAACATTTTATTAAAGATATGTTTAGGACTGAAATTTTAAATATAATTTAAATTATCAAAGCAATATAATCATTTAAATACACATTTTCTTTTTTATTTTATTACATTTTGTTTATTTTATTTACTAAAAAATTAAATCAGTTTATAATTCCTTCATTTTATAACTAATCATTCAATGATCTAATCATTTTATAACTAATTTATTACGTACTTTATATGATTTTTTTTTTATCTACTTATTTAGATGTTAAAAAAAATTATTAAATATTTTTATTAAATTAATATGAAAGCTAAAAGTGCTGTTGGTTTTTATTACCTATTTTAATTTCATAAATAACACAATGTTTGAATGAAATCGACCAATTTATGCTAAACATCAAAGTAACACCAACTTTTCATCGACTGTCTAGAAAAATTTCAGAATTTCCTGACTACAAGGCATATGAATGGGATAATTGGTTGCTGTATTATTCTGTACCAATACTTAGAAAATATTTACCATAAAATTATTTCCAGCTTCTGGCTGTTATTAGATTTAGGAATATTTCTACCCAACAAAGACGAAATATTTCATCAAAACAATGAATTAGCTAACAAATGCTTAAAAAAATTTAATCTTGAAATAGGAGTTTTATATAGGAACCGCGAATTTTGTGAAACTTTGGGGTCCTCTTTTTTACATTTGAAAATAAGAGTGGACTTTTGGCTAACATGGTAAATGGTAACTCGAATATCGGGAAAGAAATTGCAAGCAAATTAAAACTTAAGATTCAATATGATTGTGTAAAATGAAAGGTATTCACGGTAGGCTTAAAAAAATTTAAATCCAAAGTGAAATTACCTCCACTTTTTTTTTCTAGAAATTTTATATATGATGTGAATAGTGCGTAAAAAAATTTTTGAGCTGATTCCCCGATGGATTTAAATTTTTTGTGGGCGTATGTGAATTTTCGGTTGCTTCGAGATGCAATATTTTTGAAAAGTTTTTTTTAATAAATATTATTTAAACGAATTTTTGTACTCAAATATGAATGAAAAACTATCTTTGCACATGAATATACTTAATTTTCTATGTATGTTGGTATGTGTGTGTGTATGGGCTTGTATGTGTGAGTTAAATGACATATAAAAACTTATAATTTATGCGAAAAAAACCAATAAATAGATAAAAAAATATATGTATGAGTATGTATGTGTATCTGTATGTGTGTGTATGTGTGAGTGTGAATGTATGTGTGACTGTATGTGTGTTTGTGTGGGTATTTATGTGTAAATACATTTCAGGAAGAGTGGGAAAACTTTAAAAAATTTAATTTTAGGAAATAAATTTTATTGAATAAATAACACATTTTTTATTTGTACGTAAACTAAAAAAATAAAATTTGATTATTTTTAATATGTAATGATATCTCTGAACCTACGCATCCAAAATAAAAAAATTTATAACTGGTTTGTGTAACTACACAACCAACGAGCATGGAACATGTTCATTTATAACATTGATAATAAAGTATCTATTGTGTTCATAATATAAATATTTATATATGCAAATATTTATATTTAGATTTTTATTATAGAAATCATGCTGCTTAGACATCAAAGTGAACCAAATTAATTAAATTTTCAAATTATTATAGTTTTTTAAATAATATGAATTTATTTTTTATTAATTTTTACAATAAATTCTTAAAAATTCTGCACCAATGGTCCCTAGGTACTTCTGCACCAATACTCCCTAGGTACTTCTGCACCAAAGGTCTTTAGGGACTTCTGCACTAATGCTCCCTAGGTACTTCTGCGCCAAAGGTCTTTAGGGACTTCTGCACCATAGGTCCCTAGGTACTTCTGCACCAAAGTTCTTTAGGGACTTCTGCACCATAGGCTTCTAGATACTTCTGCACCAATAGTCCCTAGGTACTTCTGCACCAAAGGTCTTTAGGGACTTCTGCACTAATGCTCCCTAGGTAATTCTGCGCCAAAGGTTCCTAGGTACTTCTGCACCAAAGATCTTTAGGGACTTCTGCACCATAGGTACCTAGGTACTTCTGAACCACTGCTCCCTAGGTACTTCTGCACCAAAGGTCTTTAGGAACTTCTGCACCAAAGGTCTTTAGGGTCTTCTGCACCAATAGTCCCTACGTACTTCTGCACCATAGGTCCCTAGGTACTTCTGCACCAAAAGTCCCTGAATCGAAAATATTCTAAGTCCATTTCACCCCCCCCCCCTAAAAGCGTCAATTTTTCACCCCCCCCCCCCCTGCCGAGCCGGACTTTTTCAAATACCCCATCCAATGAACATGTTCCATGTTAAAAAGTTTTAGTGCAAAATGGTAGTTCTTTGATACATAATAAGTGTGCCAGGGGATTTGATTGAGTAGTTTCGGATTTAACAATTTTCGGGTATTAAATCTTTTAAAAAAGTGGGTTAAAATTTGTTTCAGAATCACCCTTAAAATTGATAAATCTGAAACTACTCAATCAAATCCCCTGATATTTGGTACACATTATGTATCAAAGGACTACCATTTTGCACTAAAACTTTTTTAATTTGGATATGTAGGTTCAGAGATATCATCAATCAAAGTAGCCGTTTTTTACCCATTTTTAAAAACAACATAGCACCGACAAAACTTTTTAAAAAATCAACCAATTACCACGCAAGTGGTCTCATTTTCTTTGTTTTAATAAATAACAACTTTTAAGAGAAAAAAATTTCAAAAAACTTACCGTGAATCTACTTTTATTTCAATTTTTCTGTTTTTAAAATGTCGGCCTGCCGCCGCTCAGTGCCTAAAATGGGCACAGTAGATTTACAGCGTTGAAAAGACCAACGAGAATAAAAATTTGAGAAAACCAAAATCTTTTTAAGTTGCCGCCATTTTTGGACAGAGGGGGGTGGCTGGGTTGAGAAATAATCGCCCATATATAAAGTATAATAAAATTTTAAAACTATATTTATTAATTTCTATGTATAGTAATAAAAATGTAATTATAAATTAAAAATATTTGACCCCAAGCAAAAATAGAGTACACAATCAAATTTCAAAGAAATAGGTTTTATAAAAAGCAAGAATTTTTATTTCGTAATTGTTTATTTTGAATTTAAAAACACTTGATATAAAAAAAAAGGTTTTTTTATTTCCATAAGCATATTAAAATATTTAATTTCGGAATATTGTAATTTTTTCAATTGATCTCTTTTGTTATCCATAATAAAAATTAATTAAGAAATCAATGAAAAAAAAATTTTCATTGCAATAAATTTGGAGACATTTTTTGTCACCTTTTAAGATAAACCTACCTACCCCCAAACTCTGGACGTTATTTATGGAAGACCCCAAAGCGAATAGAGAACTCCTAATAAAAAATATTCCATTCAAAGTTCTCCCACGCTAGTTAGCTATGGAATCTACGTAAAACAATGAAACCCCCGAATTAAACACGTTTTTTATAATATTACAATGTTATATTGTAATCTGTGTTCTTATCTTAGATAAAAAAAATAATGACTAAATGAATATATTTTATTAAAAGTTATTTTAGCTTAAAAATTTTAGCTTTCAATTATTAAAAACTTTTAACCAGATTCAATTTTTAAAGTGCATAATACTTCTTTTTCATACTTCTTCAATTGAATAAAGCATGTCACTGTAATCTCTGTTGTAATTGAAGCTGCAGAAAATATCAGAGGTCGTATAAATCAAAATTATTTTAATCACGTTTTTCGATCGTGTAAGTTCTGACTGTACTTTATTGTAGATTATATTGATAATTAGTAAGAAAGTTTTAGTTTTAATGATCTAGAATTTAAAAAATTTTTTTTATCAAGGATTTCATAATTTTTTGCATAAAGTATATGGGTGATTTTCACGGGAACTGTATATTTTATTATTGTTTACGGCACAACACTTATTATTTATTAGATTTTTGATATTCATTTATTGTATTTATATTTGTCGTAGTACAATAGACATTTTAGTATAATAAAAAAGTAACATCGGGTTTCGCATATAAAAATTTATATCATTTTCAAAAAATTTTGTTAATAAAAAATTAATGAGTCAACATTTCGAGCTCTAAATGGTCTCAAATTACGTGTTTTCAAAAGATCTTTAAATTTAGTTAAATAAATATTTTTTCAAAAATGCTTCATTTAATAATTATATGCGATGTTAATTTTTATTATACTGAAATGTCTATTATATTACGACATATACAAAGAGTGCAAATCATGTATATATTTTATATTAACTTATTTACGCCCAAGCAAACGTAAACGAAAAGTAAAAAAAAAAATAGGTTCCCGTATAGATAGAGGCTTTTAAATCACAAGCCTTTACTAAAATTTCATGATCTTACCGAATCTGAAGTCAGATTTTACTTACAACCCCCTTACATGCCCCAAAAATAGGGGTAATGAGGCTGAAAAAGGGGCTAAAATAAAAATGACGGAAAAATCAATATAAAAATAAAAAAATGATACCAAAAAACATTTAAATTTACTTATTTGTGCAAAAAACTTACATTTTTTAGGTTTATGAGATATTTAATTGGATTTCAACCCTTGTATTGCAACTAGGGGTAGTTATCCCAAAAGCTTCAAATATTGTTTTTTTAGTTCCAAATCAGTTCTAATAGGTAAATTTTACTCTTAATTCCATTTTTTGAATTTTTTGAGCTAAAAGGTAAATATAAAAATAATAAATTCTATGGGTTCCATTTAGCCCTGATTACCCTTAATTTTACGCTCACAGAAGCGTTTTGGCTCAAAACAAATTCAAAAATGGAATCAGGAGTAAAATTTACCTATTAGAACACATAAATGGGTTAAAATAACAAAAATATGAAGTAAAGTCAAAATTAAGAGAATGTAATAACATAAAATGACAAAATAATCAGTTATATTGTAGTAAAACTAAATTTAGAATTTAAATTAATTTCAAATGAAATGGGGGATGAGGGAGCTGGAATATTGAAGTGGAGAACAAAGAAATCATACTAAGGGAGCTTCCACAAATTACGTCAGCCAAAAACTCACATTTTTAGCACCCCTTCCCCTCTCTCAATAAATGTCATTTAGTAATGACACCCCCTAATTTTACGTCGTAAATTTTTTACCCCCCCCCCCCCCTAAGTTTTTAATTAAAAATTTTAATTACTCAAAAATAAGACAGCTTTTTATTCCTTCAGATAAATAGAAAAGGATAAAACAAAGAAATAATTACAAGAGGATTTAAAAATTGACCTTGAATTCGACTTAAATTTTTATTTTTCTGTTATAATAATAAAAATAAAAATTTACTTGATGCATGCGTAAGTATTTTTTTCATTGTCGAGTAATCTTTACATTATTTAAAAAGACACACCTATACAAATATTTATTATTTTTGAGGACTTTTAAATAAGTTTTAAAAAATCTTTTATATAACAACAATATTATGCAATTTGAATAAAAATTGATCCCCAAAAATACAGTATAAAAGAAAAAAAATTAATCCTAGACTATGAACTAAACATACTGGCGCCAATGTTTATGGTAAAACCTTCTAAAGCCATAAAAGTTATTTAAAAAAAAAATATTTGTACCTAAAATTTAAAAAAATTACCTCATTTAAAAAAAAAATGTTTAAATATAATAACAATTATTCTGAAAACTTCGGTTTCGACGAAAGAACCCCCTTCCCCCTTGTCATAAAGCGTCGTATGGAGCAACCCTTCCTCCCCTCCCCCGATTCGGCAGAAGTAATTTTTTAAAGCTCCCTAAGTGTCTGGTGCCGTGAGCTGAGAATATTTTTTGAAAGATTGTTTTTAAAAGCATTGAATAAAGTGGATAGTCTGAGGCGCTGAGGGGGAATCTCTAATTTTTTTTTTTTTTTTTTTTTTTTTTTTAATTAAAATTTTTATTGTATAAATGTTATACAAAATATTGATTTACATTAGTTGTACATTATTGCATTGTACATAAAGATTAAATTTAAATAAAAATGAAAATAAAATTTAATGATAAATATAATAATATAAATTTATAAATTTAAAATTAAATAATTTGATAATATTTTGTTAGTAAATAAAAAGATTTTTTAGAAAGAGGAAACAGTTTGGAAAAAGTTTAAATAATGTACTATTTTATTTAGATTCTTCAACTCAATTTTTAATTCCGGTGTAAGCAACGGGAGAGATTTATTATTAAGAGTAAATTCTTTGTAAGGGGCTAACGAGTCAAGTACTGAGGTTATATGTTTTGCAGTATTATCCCAAGTTAAATCGATATCACTACTTTTAAATGCAAAAGACCAGTCATAAGTTAGTAGTCTTAGGGTAAATGCTTCTTGTGAAATTCCATCTATGTTTCTATATCTAATTTGAGCAAATGGAGTTTTCGGGACAAAGATATCCAGTGCGACATCCGTAAGTGCATTATTATTTATGAAAGGAAATTTTTCGAATGAGATAACTCGATCAGTTTCATCGACAATACAAAGGTCGATGGCAGAGAATGGTTGAGGACCTTTATGGGTGGCCCCATGAGGGATTAAATATAACCTATTTTCAAATATAAAGTCGTACATTAAGATGGATTTTTGGTTAACGTAATGCATATCTGCGTTAAAATCACATAAGATTAACTTATTAGTATAGTTGGCTATGATGCTAGATAAATTTTCTAAAAATTTGATACCCTGATAGAATCTCGAGTCAGGAGGTCTGTAAACCACAGCTACTACAAGGTAAGAACTTGAGAGATCAATTTCGCATATTAAGTACTCAGCCAATTTTTCATGACCGGTTTCAGTACTTCTATCAAGGATTCTGTATTTTATATTGCTTTTATATATATATAGCTATTCCTCCCGAACTGCGCCCTTGCCTATCGTTCCTTATTAAGGTGTATCCCGGTATTTAGGCCATGACATCTGTAAAGGCACTGTGTAATCAAGTCTTAGTTACTGCTATTACATGATATTCCCTAGAAAGAAATTTGGCGCGAACAAAATACATACGATTTGGCTTACAAAGGGAGCTGACATTGAAATGGCAAGCTTTAAAAGTTTGGGAGATTAAGAGTTCGGTTTTGTGCTTTTATATTTTTGATTTTTTAAATTTAGATTTCTTACCGGTGATTGCTATTCCTGAGGTTGTTGGCAGAGAAGCTGTGAGAAGTTGTTTTCTTCTAATTGGGAGATGAGAGAGGGAGATGGTGCTGTTGGGGGGACTGTAGATATCGGGTTTGAGAATGTGTTGTGGTGAAATTTAGGTTGACGTAAAAAAGGAGTTTTGTTGTGAAGTTGATTGTTGAGGATAGTAAGGGGGTTCAATATTGTAGGAGGGACGGTAATTATAAGGGTTAGGTTGCATGTTTTGATGAAATGAATTATTATTGTTATTATTTAGTGGTCTATTTTGAGAATGGTTAGTTTGAGGATATTTAAAATTTCTAGTAGTATTAAAATTACGTTGAGGTTGGCGATTATTTGCTTTAACTCTTTCCTGAGGAATTGCCCCCACCACAAGTCACGTGATACACGCTTTACGCAGTTTATTTTACTTTATTTATTTAATATATTAATTTATTTAAAATAAAATAATTGATAAATTATTTGTAAATAACTATTATTTGTATATTTAATGAATAAAAATAATTTTAAACGTTACTAAATAGCTGTAGTGCTACTTCATACACGCATACTAACGTAAGTCACACAGAGAACGATTTAGGGAGATTCCTCAGGAAAGAGTTAAATTATTGATGCCGAACTTGTGGTTGCCTTCTATTGAATTATGAACTGGTTTGAAAATTAGATTGTTGAGGTGAAAAATTATTGTGAGGTTGAGTTAAGTAAGTAGACTGTTTTTGTTTCTGTTGTTGTTGTAGTTGTCGTTGCTGATTTTCTTGCTGTTGTTGTAGTATTTGTTGCTGGTTTAGTTGCTGTTGTTGCTGCTGCGGTGGAGCCTGTAACTGAGCCTGCTGTTGACATTGGGTTGGTAGCGAGACATTTACTAGAGGTTATTGCAAAAAATTTTGCTGCTGACTATTTTGTTGTTGTTTTTGCTGTAGAGCTAAATCTAAGGATAAATTTTTAGATAAATCGTCCAAATCTAATTCTTTAAACTTAGGTCTGAGTTCTCTGGGCGGTATTCAAAATTTTAGCTTCAAGGCCAGAAAGTCTGAATATTTAAATAGCAGAATTTTATATAAATAGCAGGTACTATTAAATTTGAATCTGTAATTAATTTCTAACTAACTGAGACTTTTTCTAAAGTCAGATAAGTGGTCATAACAACCCAAATTATTACCTTTTTTTCAATTTTTTTTCGTAGTTTTATGTTTTTCAAAGTCCAAATAACCTAATATTTTCAATGGTATTGCTACAAACGTAAAAATAAATTCTACGTGTTACTCTTGTGGGATTCATATGAGATATTTTGAGACTAATATTTAAATAGCTCTTGATTGAAGCCATTCTCTTACTTTGCCTAACTTTTATACTATTATATTATACTATGTTATTCTGTATCATAATTTTATATTTTACAAATAAATAGACTATTTACATTTACATTTACTTATTTTTTCAACAAAACACGTTACTGAACAAGATGCATTAAGTAAAAAACTTATAACCAGTTTGTGTAAACACAACCTAAATGCTTGGAACATGTTTACTTCCAGCTGAGGACTAGGTAAAATACAAATGTTACTCAACATTATAATACAATTTTCTATTTTTATAATTTGTAATTATCACCTCACTAGCAGTAAAACCTGAATTATTCCAAGTCCCTAAATCGATATTATTCTAAGTCCATAAACATGTATCATCCTAAGTCCTTAAGCCCAGATTTTTTCTAATTTTTCTAATTATTCTAAGTCTTATTTGACCCCTCTCCCCTTATATAGGACAAATTTGACCCCCCCTTAAAAAGGACATATTTGATACCCCCTGAAATAGGACAAATTTGACCCCTCCCCTTAAATAGGACGCATTTGATCTCTCGCCTTGAATAGGACTTATTTGACCCCCCCATATATAGGACAAATTTGACCACCCCCTAAATTTTCAAGTTCTGAAGTACCCCCTCCCTATAAACATGTTCCATGTTAATATTACATAAACCTTGAGAAAACGACCTGGACGTTTTTGACATTTTTATTTTGTATGAGCGTTTTAAAAATTTTCGTTAATAAACCTTTTGTTATACAAATTTTAAGTTTTCCAAAGCTAAAATCGAGGGGCAGACTTGAATAATACGATACGGTAAGAGGTCTGCATAAAAATTTAAATTCAAATTTTAAGCCGGATGTTAATACTCAAAGTTTATAGCTTGGACAGAGAACGTTTTTGAAATTTTGAACACATAGGCTCAAGAAAAATTTTTTGTTAACTCACAAATGTATGCGCAATTGATTTGGACTTTGAAAAAATATTACAATTTATTAACTTTTTAAAATAAAAAAAGTGCCAAAGAGCTTTTGTGGGGATATGTGGGGAGGACACAATTTATACTGTTCCTGTGAAAAGCACCCATATACCTTTACAATAATCTAAAATAAACGTCATCAATTTATTAATTTTGAGTTTCCTGAAAAATATATGCATAAGAATTATTTTAATTTTGACCCATGCAAGCCTCTTGAAAATCGATCAATTAATACCTTCTCAACGTCTACAAAAAGTTATTTGTACAGCCAGTTGCATATGATACAGGAGCTGATTGTACACTGAGAAAATTATATAAATGTGGCAATGATACCATATAATCATATTTGTACGATTATACATGTAATCACCCTGATGATATTATGTCATCAGGACAATAATATTCTGTAATCGGGACAATTATGAGCATATTATTGGGGCAATTATACATATAATCCTCCTGATGATATTATGTAATCAAGGCAATTATATTGAATATTATTGTTTTTTTTCTTCAAAATATTTATTTTTTGGGTATATGAAGAAACTTACACATATTCAAATATGTATTTTTACCTAATTTATTATGAGGTTCTTTTGAAGATTTTTAAAGATTTGAATTTTTATTATTCTTATCTTTGGTATTTTTGTTAATTTTTGGTTCCTCAAAGAGATTGTGATATTATTGTGATAGGTCAAATTTCGATTTTTTGGCATATAAGCACGTTTTAAGACCCCAGGAAACTAAAAAACCGGTTTTAAAAAAAACTATGTATGTGTATGTGTGTGTGTGTATGTATGTAATTGGTGATATTTACCATAATTGGTGGTCTTAGAGATAAGACCTAATATTTTTTTCAAAAATTTTTTTATCAAAAAAGCTCCAGGTACTTTTTTTTTTTTTAATTTGGATGTAATACCTCATTTATTTCCACGAAAGTACTTATATTTGAAAGTATGGTTTTTACTCTATATCTCGAAACTGATACTTAATTTTTTGAAAATTTTTTTCCCAAAATTTTTTTCACGAAAAAATACAAAAAACAACAATTTTTTTTTTCTTTTTGGACGTAATACCTAATTTATTTCTATGAAAGTACTATTTTTAGAAAGTTTGTTTATAGTCATTTTTTGGATCTGATACCGAATTTTTTCAAAATTTTTTTCTCAAAATTAAAAAAACTGCAATATTTTTTTTTTGCGGTGTAATACCTAATTTAATTCCATGAAAGTACTAATATCTGAAAATATTGCGACTGGCGATATTTCACAACCGTTATGAAATTAAGACCTAATTTTTTTTTCAAAAATTTTTTCACCAAAAAAGCTCTAGGTACTTTTTTTTTTTTAATTTGGATGTACCTCATTCATTTCCACAAAAGTTTTTATATTTGAAAGTATAGTTTTTTATAGTTTTTTTCACAAAAAAATATAAAAAATACCAAATTTTTTTTTCTTTTTGGATGTAGTACCTAATTTTTCCAAAATTTATTTCTCAAAATTGATAAAGTTTTTTTAAACTACAATAGTTTTGGTTCCTCATAGAGGAACCTTTGTAATAGATGAAATTTTGATTTTTGATTTTTTGGCATATAAGCACGTTTTGGGACCTCAGGAAGCTAAAAAACCGGTTTTTAAAAAAAGTCTGTATGTGTGTGTGTGTGTGTGTGTGTGTGTGTGTGTGTGTATGTATGTAACCGGTGAAATTTCACAACCATTATGGAATTAAAAAATTAAAAATAATATTTTATTGACCAGAATTGGAGCTGAACTTAATTTTTTATTGTTTCAAATTATTTAAAATAAATAAAACAATACAAATTCATTTGATATGTAACAATTTTTTTATTTCACAATATTTCACCAACAAATCCGTTGGCCTCTTCAGGTGATCTGAATACAAAAATTATATAATTTTTTCTTAATTACTAATGAACAATATGAGAATTTAAAAACATTTTTATATTAACAATGTGTTAAACTTACATAAAAATACTTGTTTTTTTGAGCTATGCGACACTGGGTGCTGCCGACATGAGACTAATTATTTTTTATTTTTTAAAAAAATCTTTGAAAAAATCTTTATAAATACATTAAATAGCCATATGTTTTTCATCATATTTCTTTAATATACGTATCAAATGTATTTGAATATTTATTAACGTGGGACTATGACATTTTTGTATATAGAATTAAACGACCCGGCATTCTCATTTTCATTTATCGTATTATTAAATTTATTGATATACACCGCTTCCGAAAATTTTCTTGTTCTAAAATCTGGTTCCGTGTCTTTTTTTTTTCAAAAATTTTTTCATCAAAAAATCTCAAACTACTTTTTTTTTTTTTAATTTGGATGTAATACCTCATTTATTTCCACGAAAGTACTTATATTTGAAAGTACGATTTTTACTCGATATCTCGAATCTGATAACTAATTTTTTGAAAATTTTTTTCTCAAAATTTTTTTCACCAAAAAATACAAAAAATACCAATTTTTTTTTTCTTTACGGACGCAGTACTTAATTTATTTCTGTGGAAGTACTAGTTTTACAAATATCGTTTATAGCATTTTTTTGGACCTGATACTTAATTTTTTCAAAATTTTTTTCTCAAAATTTTTGTCGCCAAAAAATACAAAAAACGCCAAAATTTTTTTTATTTTAGGACGTAATACTTAATTTTTTCCTATGAAAGTACGAATATCTAAAATTATCGTTTGTAAAGGATTTCTCCATCTGATACGTAATTTTTCGAAATTTTTTTTTTTCAAAACTTTTTACATAAAAAAATTAAAAAAACACTATATTTTTATTTCTTTTTGGATGTAGTACCTCATTTTTTTCCATAAAAGTACTGATATCTAGAAGTATCGTTTTTACTCTATATCTCAAATCTTATAATTTATTTTTGAAAATTTTTTTCTCAAAATTTTTTTCACCAAAAAATACAAAAAATACCAATTTTTTTTTTCTTTACGGACGCAGTACTTAATTTATTTCTGTGGAAGTACTAGTTTTAGAAATATCGTTTATAGCAATTTTTTGGACCTGATACTTAATTTTTTTTTAATTTTTTTCTCAAAATTTTTGTTGCCAAAAAATACAAAAAATGCCAAAATTTTTTTTATTTTAGGACGTAGGGGAGAAACGGGTTGGTTGGCGCAGCGGGTCATTTGGCGCACCCTTATTCCTTAAAACACGGTTATTTTTTTCATAAAATTTTTGTTGCAAATCAAAGATAATAACATTATTATCTAAGTTAACAACAAAAAAATTAAATTAAGTTGCATAATTTTTATAAATTAAGTAATTAAAAATATGATGTGTTTTTGTGTTTGTATGTGGGATCAAAAACTTGAGGATTTATGAATGAAAAAATATCTTTAAAAGTTTTTATTTAGTTAATTACAAAATTATATACGCTTTAATTTAAAAATACGTCGTAATTTTTTTAAATAATTAATTTAAAAAAACAATAAATAAAATTTTTTAAAAAGTGTAAAATCGGGTTGGTTGGCGCACCCCAGACGGGTTAGTTGGCGCAAGAATAGAAGGAATTGTTTTGCAAAACAGTTTAATAATTTTGTTTATATTTCTAAAAATTCGTGAAAAAAATGAACCTATTAACTATTAAATTACATAATATTATGATAATTGTATAAAAATAATTAATTCATTCATTAATTTTTGTGAAAATATGTAGGGTCCAAGTGTGAGGTTATGTTTTGTGTGTTTGTTTACAAAAAATAAGTGAAGTGGATAATTTGAAAAATACGAAAAAAAATGTATGTTTTTATGTAAAAAAAGTGTTAAGGATTAATTTAATGATGAATTTAATTGTTTTTATTTACTTTCTTTATAAAAACATAAACATTTTAATGTGCGCCAACTGACCTGATAGGTGCGCCAACCGACCGAAAAACTTATTTTTTTTTAAACAAATATTTTCCATTAAATAAAAAAATCCTTTCAAAAAAATAACTGTGTTAGTAAAAAAAAAAGGGTCCAAACTTTAATTTAACATAAAGATTATCTTAAAAACTTGATTATTTTAAGAGTTAAAATAATTTGAAATTCAATTTTTTCGCGTCTGCCAACCGACCCGCTTCTCCCCTAATACTTAATTTTTTTCTATGAAAGTACGAATATCTGAAAATATTGTAACCGGTGATATTTCACAAATAATTTCTAATAAATTTTATTTTGGAATTAAGACCTAATTTTTTTTTCCAAAATTTTTTCATCAAAAAATCTCAAACTATTTTTTTTTTTTTTTAATTTGGATGTAATACCTAATTTATTTCCATGAAAGTACTTATATTTGAAAGTACGATTTTTACTCGATATCTCGAATCTGATAACTAATTTTTTTTAAATTCTTTTCTCAAAATTTTTTTCACCAAAAAATACAAAAAAAAACTTAATTTTTTTTTATTTTTGGATGTAGTACCTAATTGATTTCTATGACAGTACTAGTTTTAGAAATATCGTTTATAGTAATTTTTTGGACCTGAAACTTAATTTTTTCAAAATTTTTTTCTCAAAATTAAAAAAACAAAAAAATTAAAAAATCTGTAATATTTTTTTTTTTTTAGTGTAATACTTCCTTTAATTCCATGAAAGTACTAATATTTGAAAATTTTGCAATCGGTGGTATTTAACAACCATTATGGAATTAAGATCTAATTTTTTTTTCAAAAATTTTTTCATCAAGAGATTTCAAAATACTTTTTTTTTTTTTAATTTAGGTGTAATATCTCATTTATTTCCATAAAAGTACTTATATTTGAAAGTATGGTTTTTACTCGATATCTCAAATCTGATAATTAATTTTTTGAAAATTTTTTTCCCAAAATTTTTTTCACAAAAAAATACAAAGAATACCAAATTTTTTTTTTGTTCAGACGTAGTACCTAATTAATTTCTATGAGAGGTACTAGTTTTAGAAAGCTTATTCATAGCAATTTTTTGGATCTGATACTGGATTTTTTCAAAATTTTTTTCTGATTATTAATAAAACAAAAAAATTAAAAAATCTGTAATATTGTTTTTTTTTTAAGTGTAATACACACCAAACCTAAAAGAATTTTTTGTTACCCAAAAAAGAATGAATGTTTATTTAATTTTTTTAAAAGGAATAATTTTGAGTTTAATTCCTTTAAAACATATGATTTTCATTTTAATTCTTTTCGGAATTTATTTTGACAACAAAACCTCAAAAAGAATTTCTTTTAAAGAAATAACTTTCAAAAGGTTTAATCGGAATTAAAATTGAAAGAAAATCATTTAGAAATTAATTTATTTATAACCAATTTAAAATAGGTTATAAACAACGAGTTTTTATTTGAATTATAATTATTGCTTAACTGCTAGCAAAAAAAGAAGTTTTGGATCTTAATTAATATAATTGTTATTAAAATAACGTATTTAGTGGACGTTGTGTTTCTAAAAAAAATTAATTAAAATAAAAAATCTTATGGCATTAACATTTGGAGATGTAGTTGGGAAATATTAATACCCATTTTGGTAAGCATATTACTTTTAGTTTAATTTTTTAAGCTTATTACTTTTAATAGGTGAATTTTTAAAGTTAATAAATCAATTTGAATATTAAAAATTAAAAGTAGTATGCTTACCAAAATGGGTATTAATATTTCCCAAACTACATCTCCAAATGTTAATACCATAAGATTTTTTATTTTAATTAATTTTTTTTAGAAACACAACGTCCACTAAATACGTTATTTTAATAACAATTATATTAATTAAGATCCAAAACTTCTTTTTTTGCTAGCAGTTAAGCAATAATTATAATTCAAATAAAAACTCGTTGTTTATAACCTATTTTAAATTGGTTATAAATAAATTAATTTCTAAATGATTTTCTTTCAATTTTAATTCCGACTAAACCTTTTGAAAGTTATTTTTTTAAAAGAAATTCTTTTTGAGGTTTTGTTGTCAAAATAAATTCCGAAAAGAATTAAAATGAAAATCATATGTTTTAAAAGAATTAATCTCAAAATAATTCCTTTTAAAAAAATTAAATAAACATTCATTCTTTTTTGGGTAACAAAAAATTCTTTTAGGTTTGGTGTGTACCTAGTTTATTGAAAATTTTTTTCTAAAAATTTGTTAAATAAAAAACATTAAATCACAGCAACATTTTTTTTCTTATAAAATACGGTATTTAACTTTTTTTTATGAAATACTGATATCTCAAATTATAATTTTTATTAGATAAAATAGACCATTATAAATATTTTGCTATTGTTAATGAGGAACCATAGTGCCAATCACTTGGCAGCGTTTTTTTTTTTTTTTTTTTGGTGTAATACTTTATTTAATTCGATGAAAGTACTATCTTGAATAATTATTATCAAATGAATTACGTTAGATTTTATTTGAAAAAAATAGATTTAGTTAAATTCAATACATAAATTTTCTTTTAACTTTTAAAAGTTAATAGAAATGAGTGTATGATTGATGGTTGTAATCGGTAATATCTGTGGCATATTGAAGTATTTAGCTCATTGTTTGAGGAACCTTAGTGCCAGCTAGTTGACAGGGTATTTTTTTTTCACTCGCATGCTTTCGTTCGTTATCAGTTATCGATACCGTAACCCTAATCTAATCTAATCACATATTTATTATGGAGAAATAACGAGCGCATAATGATATGCTGTAAAAAATTACAAAAAATAACAATAATTGACATTTGAACTTGAAGAACTAAAAATTGGTTAGGAGAATTATTTTATAAATACTTTTAAACCGATTTAAGACCTGACCATTAGGTTTAGTCTGATTTAGGTAGTGTAATGTAAGAAAATTCAAAAAGAGAAACAACGATCTTTGAGTATCCAAATTATTTCAGATCTTTAAAATGCTTCCAACATTTTAGTTTCATACACTTTTTAAATTCACAAAAAAATAGTTGCTTATCTGCAGAGCTCAAGTGTCATAATTACAATTTTGCTAATCCTTTTTATTACAAATATCAGTTCATTTAAAAAAAAAAAAAACATTTTAAATTGATAAAGTTGAATAATTAGGCGCTTTTCTAATTGATATTTAAACAATATGAGTCATCATGTAAATGATATACACACTGTAAAAAGTAACTTCCTTAGATTAACAAAAAAATAGAACATTTTCAAAAAATTAGTAAATTTTCGAAAAAATTTGTAAATATTCGAAAAAAATCGTAAATTTACTAACAAAAAATTCGAGTATTCTCGATTTTTTTTTGTGATTTCACAAGAAAAATTGATAATTCACAATTTTTTTCTCGAAAATTTACAAAAAATATTTGCTAATTTACGAAAAATAGTTGTGAATTTACAACTTTTGTCGTAAATTCACAAAAAAAAAAATTGAGAATTCCTGAATTCTTCGTTAATATACTAAAAAAAGTGATGCCTAAAATAAAAGTTTAAAATATAAAAATTTGATGTTTCTGTGAAAAAATTAATTTTCTCTAGAAAAAACTAACTTGAGGAATATCATCAAGAATTTTGATAGAAATATGTAGAATATGGATGTGTCCTTTTATTTTTAGGATTTTAGAAACTATCTAGATTTTGTACTAGATCTAATGCGTGAGACAATTAAATTTGCAGTGGAACTTTGAAGAATTCTCATTTTTATTTTATTCTTTTCCTTATAAATTCTCTATTTCTTTTTTGGCGAATATGGTTGGATTGTGCACAATTCATATTAATTTTTCGTTAAATTGACTGTGTTAAAATTATACGAATTCATACAATTTTTATACAATCATTTTTGTGCACAATTTTGATGTATACAAATTGTATAAAATTTGTAGAATCCACTTTCACGTGGGTTTTCGAAAATATTCTATTTTTTTTGGTAATATAAGGAAGTTACTTTTTACAGTGCATAATAAATTTTCGACATAGGAACATTTCATCGGTACACTGATAAAAAAAGACGATTGGCCGTTACCGGATTTTTTTTTCATATGGTTGCAAATGACATAAAATAAAATCTAATAAAAAGTTAATTAAAAAAATTTTTGCTTTTTGTCAAATTTGTTTTTCAAGTCCGACCATGCCTCGGCTTAAATAAATGAAAATAATATTTTTTAAATTTATTTCTGTAGCCGCAACCGGAATTTTTTTTCAGTGTACAATTGGTAAAACTATTTATTAATTATTATATATTAGATATTTTTATAGTATGCATGTATTTAAAAACTTGCATACCAAGTTTTAAACTTGGTATAATAGTACATTCTTAACCGGCTTGTAGAAATGTTTATTTTGCCAAATGTGGAGGCTTAAAGGTACAAGGCGCGTTGCGCCGAGTTCCTGTATTCGCATTTGGTAATAATAAATATTTCTAGATGTGGTTATGAATGTTTTTTTCTTTACAAAGGGTAAATTTTCTAATTAAAGACCTCTAAAAATTAGAATATAGTCATTATTGCCCACTAGTAAAGAAAAAAACATTATACAAATTTTTTTTTGGGTTTAGAAAAAATTTAAAAATAATGTTATATTGTTATTATCTTTTACTATAGTCAGATTTCCAGTAAAAAATGCGTTTGAGACTTCCGATACCATACAGAGCTTTTGGCAGAAAAAAACCAATCGAAAACTGTGCTGAATCAAAGTCAGGGTTAGCAAAATGCTTATCGACTTTAGATCTTACAGCACTTGGAATTGGATCAACTTTAGGTGTTGGGGCTTATGTATTAGCTGGAATGGTTGCCAAAGAACTCGCTGGTCCTGCTGTTATTATTTCCTTCGCAATTGCAGCGGTTGCATCGATGATAGCAGGTACGAAAGTGGTTGAAAATATTCCAGTTGCTCAAATACATTTGATATTTTTTATTGAAGGTTTATGCTACGCCGAATTCGGTACTAGAGTACCCAAAGCTGGATCGGTATACGTTTACAGCTATGTGACCGTAGGAGAATTTATAGCTTTCTTTATAGGCTGGACATTGATCTTAGAATATGTCATAGGGGCTGCTAGTGTCATTAAAATTTTAAGCAGGAATGTCGATGAGCATCTCTTTAGTAATTATACTCAAGATACACTTTCCACTCATCTGCCTATTCATTATGAATATCTTGGAGATTATCCTGATTTTCTGGCTTCCCTTATCACTCTTGTTTTTTCAGGTATACTTAATAAAATAAATAAATAAATAAATAAATATAATCACGAGGTATTTAAGCTCCAAACAGTTAACTTTAAAGTAACATATAAACTTTTTAGCCGTACTTGCATTTGGCACAAAGGAGTCATCATTAGCAAATAATATATTTACTGTAGCCAACGTAGGTATATTACTCTTTGTTGTGATTTCTGGAGTTTTTAAAGGTGAGTGAATTTTTTCAAAAAATTATTCTTGCAGTTTTTGGAAGAGTCAAACCATAATAAAAAGAATATTAACATACACTGAAAAAAAATTCCGGCTGTGGCAGCTGGAATATCAATATCAATTGAATTGCCATATTTATTGTAATCGTTGTAATTATCGCGAAGGGTCAATTTTCGCGCCAAATATAATTTTTGAACCATTATTGACTATTTGATTCTGGAGAGTCAACTTTAACCGAACCCACATAATTTTCACCCCAAAAACCAATTTTCACCAAGAAGAGTTCATTTTCACGTCAAATATTATTTTTGAACCATTATTGCACATTTAACCCCTTGTAGGACATTTTGACCCCATAGAGTCTACTTGAACTAAACTGACATAATTTTCATCCCGGAAATTCATTTTTACCAAGAAAGATCCATTTTTGTGCTAAAAATCGGTTCTGAGACATTATTACCCATTTGACTCTTCTAAGGCCCACTTGCACCAATCTGACATAAACTTGATCCTGAAAACCTATCGTGAGTGGTAGTTCCCACGATAAGGTTTTTAATCCTACACAATTTTCTGCTTCCCTGGGCTTCAAGCGAGATTTCAAATTTTCGTAGAAGTGCGTAATAGCTATTTTTTAAACAAGGGACAAAATATTGGTTTTGAATTTGTATGCAGTTGTACGAACATATGCACAAGCATGCAAAACTCAAACCCCATATTTTTCCCCGTGATTTAAAAAATAATTTTGCATATAATGGGCAAAAAAGCAGTATCTCTAGGGACAAAAATAGGCTTTTCTGTCGAACATTGTGAATAAATAAAGAGTAGAAATTACCCTTAATGTTAGTAAAAATATTTGAAGTGAAACTATGAGAATTTTCACTAATTTTTACAATTCATTGGATCAATTTTTACTCTGATTAATAGTAATTTTTAAACTAGAACTGGTAAATATTACAGTTAAAGTTAGGTATGGCTATTTCGAATATTTTTACTATCTTTAAAAGTAATTTCTACTCTACATTTATTTACAGTGAAGATTTGAGTTTTGATATTATAAGAGTCGAAACGGGCAAAAATTTATTCAATTTAGTATTTATACTGTTTCCTCATCGTTACATTATAATTTTATAATAAATATAAATGTAATAATATAGTCGATTTCAATAACTGGAATCTTACTCCACAATGTACCGAGAACAACTGTAAAAGAGGAATTGGAGGATTTATGCCTTTTGGTATAGCAGGAGTTTTAAAGGGTGCCGCCAAGTGTTTCTATGCGTTTATTGGATTTGACTGCGTTGCAACGACTGGCGAAGAAGCAAGAAATCCTCAAAGAAGTATTCCAATAGCAATCGTAGCGTCTATCATAGTTGTTTTTATCGCTTACTTTGGGGTGTCGTTGGTTTTGACAACAGTTATGCCTTATTATCAATTGAATAAAGACAACCCATTCGTCAAAATGTTTGATGCTATGGGTTGGGGTTGGGGTGGAAAAGTCGTTCTTGCTGGAACAATATTTGCATTGTGTACCAGGTATTATAGAATTAAAAAGGTTTTCAAGCTAAAAATTAATTAAAATATAATTATAATTATCAGTACATTAGGTGCATTATTTCCATTGCCGCGTATTATTTACGCTATGGCATCTGATGGTTTAATATTCAAGTGGATGGGTCAGGTACATCCCCGTTTCCAAACTCCCTTGTACGGTACCATTTTTGCAGGAATTTTAACAGGTAATAAAAAACAACAATACTTTTATCGGAAACGATTTAGTTATTCATCAATTTTTCAGGATTTTTGACTACCTTTTTAAAATTTGAAAGACTCATGGACATGATGAGTATTGGCACTTTATTAGCTTACTCTATCGTCGCATCGTGTGTACTTATTTTAAGGTAAATTTATTAACCTAACAAATTAATCCAGTATTTTAATTGAAATTTTAATTTTTTAAATTAAGATACGAAGAAAGCAAATCCTCAAAAAGAAGAGAAAATACTGAAAAGATTAATTTCAACAGTATTGTATTACAGCTTGTCAATTCGAAAGGACTTACGAATTCCACAAAACTTACTTCTACGCTAGTCAACTTATTGATACTCCTCTTTTGTGAGTAAAGTTTTTCATCAAAATTATTGTATTTACTTTTATATTCTAAAAATTTTTCTATTCTTTTGTTTTTCGTGAAGAGATTAAAGTAAAGTATTTTAGAAGTTTGTAAAATTTTTAGCTCCTCAGTGAATAGAACTGCTTAATGTGCTTTTTATAGAAATATATTTTAAGTCTCAAATAATTTGAAATGAAAAATAATTATAAAATTTATTGAAAAAAAATTATTGAAAATTGATAAAAAAATTTTCAATACATAATTTTCTACAAAAATGTTTGATATTTACTACGTTGAGTATTTAAATGTATACCAAGTTTAGTAGTAAAAATTAAAAATTATTAACATTCAGTATCCAATTTCCAGAACCTTTCAGGTACTAAAATAATAGCCGGAATGTAAATTTTACTTAAGTAAAACTGTTGATCTCCAACTGTAATGCGAGCCCCTTGTACAAAATGATACTATATGAGGGATAAAAATGGGTTCTATGGGTGACTGAACGTCATTATTTCCGTTTAGAACAATGCAAAACGAATAAAGTCGTTTCCTTGAAAAAATTTTTCTATCGCAGTTTTTTTAAAAAAATCAAATAAAATCTTTTTTTGTTGAAAAATCAGGTTTTTGGTTGGCAAAAGATTTATTTTAGCCTCAAGAAGGACAATGGCTAAAAGTTAGAACTGCTATTTTAACGTGGGATCCGTTTTATATAGGGATAAGTTTTTACCAGGCAGGGGCTGAATTATTCTTCGCAGGACCCATTTAGCACCGCTAGAAACCAATTTTATACCCTTGAATTAACTTTTTAAAAAAGTAATTTTTTCCCCCAAGAGGCAATTACCCTCAAGGGCCTTTTTACTAGGTGTTAATTAATATTTACTTTTAAAAAATGTCTAAAATTTGTTTTGTGTGCAGGATATAGTATATAAATTACTATGTGGAAACAGATCAATCAACATTTTTACTTTTGCTCGTCAGTGTTTTTTATTTAAAATTAAAGTCAACACCGATGCAAATCGTTTGCATGTATATTATTAGTGTAGATATTTTCATACTTTTTTAGAATAAAAAGACAAAGTTATAGAAAATTTTTGGAAAATAAGAATAAGAATTTAAAAAAAAGAGGAAGCATTTTATTGAATTTATTTTTTAAAATTGCAGGTACCAGCAGCTTGATTTTAACATTTTTAATCGACGGTCATTCGGACGAAATACTGAAAGGAAACGTTTTTATTTTGTCTTCGGTTGTAATTTTAGCTGCAGCATCGATTCTCATATTAATATTCATCTATTTACAGCCTGTTTGTGACAAACAGCTTATTTTTGCAGTAAGTACAAAAATTAATGAAATTTGATTCACATTTTTGCGTAACTAAGACAAAAGGAACTATTCTAATCATTAGGTTCCATGCGTGCCATTCTTGCCTGGAATAAGTATTTTGATAAACTTTTATCTAATGATGACGCTAGATAAAGGAACGTGGATAGGTTTTCTGATGTGGATGGCTATTGGTATGTAAATGACTTTAAATGAATTTCTTGCATTAAACTGTTATTAAAGTACTCGTAATTAAATTTAGGTTCAGCAGTTTATTTTCTTTATGGAATTAGAAATAGTACTCTAAATCAATATCTTCCTGCGAGTTCGTTAAAAATGAATGGTCTCAATAATGTCGATGATATTTACAAGACATACAAGACATACGATGCGAATAATACACAGGCCGAATATCAAGGAACGAATCTCGATTAAAGATGATAAATTAATACTTTATATAGTTATAATTATTTAAGTATTTTGGAGAATAAAATGCCACGCTTCAACTGACAATCTAAAAGATTAGCGGTTGTATTGATACAAGTTGTAGGATAGTTTTTAGCGAAGTAACGAAGGGTTTGATGCATTTTGGACGTCGTCAAATTTGTCGTTATGTAGTGGATCTATCTTTTTTCAGAGTCTTTGCGCAAGCGCAACGTCAAATTTGTCGTTATGTAGTGGATCTATCTTTTTTCAGAGTCTTTGCGCAAGCGGTTTACGATGTAAATAAACAGCGATGAAAGGACCAAGCACATATATCCTTCAGAGAAAATCGAACTCTTTGAAAAAAGTAATTCCTAATTTATTCGTTCAAGGGGTATTTTAATAAATAATAAATTATTATCCTGTACAGTAAAAAATAACATATTTATTTTAAAACCTAGAAATTTATTATAAATTTGAATCTAGTTCACGAAATAATAATAATCCTATATATATTAAAATGAAATAATTTAAAAAATTGACTATTTTTGATTTTATTGGACACGCATTTATGGAGAATTGTACGGACGAAAATACATGAAAGTGGTTTTAAAGTAATCTTTAAAGAAATATCTCCAGACCTTTTTTTAATTTTTAAAAAATATTTAAATGATTTCGAGAAATCAATATCAGAAGTTAGTAGTCGAAAACGCAAAATAATTTCATTTTTTTTCACTAAAACTGATTTTTCTCAGGATCTAAGAGGTTTTTTGAAACGAGGTTTAGTGCAAATTATTCCTAGGAAAAAATGCTATCGATTTGACGTTTTTTTTTTTTTAATTTGAGCTCACGGTTCAGAGTTCCAACTGTTTGAAGCTAAGAACTTCAAAATTAAAAAAATCAAAAAGTGGACATTTTCATCACTTCAGATCTCGGAATGGATTGTATCAAAATGTAAAAACCAAGTTTCTTTGTATTTATTAATCAATTTTCTAAAGCCACTTTTTTTTTTTTTTAATTTCATCCATTCGTTAAAGAGAAATATTAAAAAAACGACTTAGAGTTTACTTTTTTGAAATTTTATATTTTTTTATATTTAGAACAGCTGATATCCATTTTTTATATGATTTTTTTATATTATTTCAAAAAAAAACCTAAATGCTATCATAAACATTAAAAAAAAATATATAAAATTAAAAAAATATTTCAATGCAATCATTGTATAAAAATATTTGACATTCCAACTTTTCTATTAAACAAGAGACAGTTAGAAAAAAAATTATAATGGAATGAAATAAAATTAAAATTTTTAATGAAATTAAAAAAATTTTTCAATGCAATCATTGCTAAAAAATTTTTGAAAATTAAAAAATTTTTCAATGCAATCATTGCATAAAAATTTTTAAAATTAAAAAAATATTTAAATGCAGTCATTGCTAAAAAATTCTTGATATTGAAAAAATATTTCAGTGCAATCATTGCATAAAAATTTTTGAAAAAATTTTAAACAAATTTTATATGCAATCATTGCTAAAAAATTTTTGAAATTAAAAAAATATTTCAATGGAGTCATTGCTAAAAAATTCTTGAAATTGAAAAAATATTTCAGTGCAATCATTGCATAAAAATTTTTGAAAAAATTTTAAACAAATTTTATATGCAATCATTGCTAAAAAATTTTTGAAAATTAAAAGATATTTCAATGCAATCATTGCTAAAAAATTTTTGAAATATAAAAAATATTTCAATGCAATCATTGCTAAAAAATTTTTGAAAATTAAAAAATTTTTCAATGCAATCATTACATAAAAATTTTTAAAAATTAAAAGATATTTCAATGCAATCATTGCTGAAAAATTTTTTTGAAATTAAAATAATACTTCAATGCAAACATTGCTAAAAAATTTTTTAAATATAAAAAATATTTCAATGCAATCATTGCATAAAAATTTTTAAAATTAAAAAAATATTTCAATGCAATCATTGGTAAAAAATTGTTGAAATTGAAAAAATATTTCAATGCAATCATTGCTAAAAAATTTTTGAAAATTAAAAAATTTTTCAATGCAATCATTTCTAAAAAATGCAATTATTGCAAACAAATATTTGAAATTCCAATTTTTTTATTAAACAAGAAACAGTTAGAAAAAAATTTCTAATGACCAAATTAAAAAAGTATTTCGATACAATAATTGCATATAAATTTTTGAAATGACAAAAATATTTTAATGCAATCATTGGAATGAAATTTAAAAAATATTTTAATGCAATATTTGGATAAAAATTTTATCAATGCAATTATTGCAAACAAATATTTGAAATTCCAACTTTTCTATAAAACAAGATAGTTTAGTAGCATATATTTTTTTATGCTACAATTTTTTAAATTAAAAAAATATTTCAATGCAATCATTACATAAAAATTGTTGAAATTAAAAAAATATTTCAATGCAATCATTTGATTAATTTAGATTGATTTGATTTTGATTGCAAATCAAAATATATATCATCATTTGATTCAACATATATATCAATATATATCATCATTTGATTTTTTATTAATTAATCATTTATTAATTATTTATTTTCTTAATTTCATTCATTCATTAAAGAGAAATGTCAAAAAAACGAATTAGAGTCTAATTTTTTGAATTTTTTATTTTTTTATATTTAAGACAGCTGATATCCATTTTTTATATTATTTTAAGTATTTTATATTTTAATTCTTTAAAAAAAATTTAATTTCTACCATTGCATAAAAATATATCTAATTAAAAAAATAATTAAATGCAATCATTGTATAAAAATATTTGAAATTCCAACTTTTCTATAAAACAGGAGACTGTTAGAAAAAAATTTATAATGGCATATAGTTTCTGATAAAGTCAATAAAAAAATACAATTTTCTTATAAAACAACACAAATACAAAAAAAATTTCAATGCAATCATTGCATAAAAATTTTTGAAATTAAACACAAATTTTAAAGCAATTATTGCAGACAAATATTTAAAATTCCATTTAATAATAATATTAATTTTCATAAATATTAATTTTCATAATCATTGCATGAAAATATTTAAAAATACAATTATCATATAAAACAGGACACTATTAGAAAAAAATTTTAAATGATGTATAGTTTCTGCTAAAGTCAATAAAAAAATTTCAATGCTATCATTGCATAAAAACTTTTGAAATTCCAACTTTTGTATAAAACAGTATAATATTAGAAAAAATTTAGAATAGCGTACAGTTTCTGCTAAAGTCAATAAAAATATTTCAATGCAATCATTGCATAAAAATATTTGAAATACCAACTTTTGTATAAAACAGGACACTATTCGAAAAACATTCAGATTGACGTATAGTTTCTGCCAAAGTCAATAAAAATTTTTCAATGTTAACATTGCATAAAAATATTTGAAATCTTAACTTTTGTCTAAAACACAACAATATTCAAAAAAATTTAGAATGGCTTATAGTTTCTGCCAAAGTCAATAAAAATATTTCAATGTTAACATTGCATAAAAATATTTGAAATCCCAATTTTTATATATAACAAAGCATTATTCAAAAAAATTTAGAATGGAGTAATGTTTCTGCTAAAGTCAATAATATTATTTCAATGCAATCATTGCATAAAAATATTTGAAATTCCAACTTTTGTATAAAACAGTACACTATTAGAAAAAATTTAGAATAGCGTACAGTATCTGCCAAAGTGAATAAAAATATTTCAATGCAATCGTAGCATAACAATATATGAAATCCCAACTTTTGTATAAAACAGGACACTATTCGAAAAACATTCAGATTGACGTATAGTTTCGGCCAAAGTCAATAAAAATATTTCAATGTTAACATTGCATAAAAATATTTGAAATCCCAATTTTTATATATAACAGAGCATTATTCAAAAAAATTTAGAATGGAGTACAGTTTCTGCTAAAGTCGATAATAATATTTCAATGCAATCATTGCATAAAAATATGTGAAATCTTAACTTTTGAAAAAAACACAACACTTTTCAAAAAAATTTAGAATGGCATATAGTTTCTGCTAAAGTCAATAAAATATTTTAATGCTATCATTGCATAAAAATTTTTTAAATTCCAACTTTTGTATAAAACAGGACACTATTCGAAAAACATTCAGATTGATGTATAGTTTCTGCCAAAGTCAATAAAAATATTTCAATGTTAACATTGCATAAAAATATTTGAAATCCCAACTTTTATATATAACAAAGCATTATTCAAAAAAATTTAGAATGGAGTACAGTTTCTGCTAAAGTCAATATTTGGTCAATAAATTCAAAAAATATTCTTTATCTATTTGGCACTTGTTTCTGCCAAAGTCAATAAAAATATTTCAATGTTAACATTGCCTAAAAATATTTGAAATCCCAACTTTATATATAACAAAGCATTATTCAAAAAAATTTAGAATGGAGTACAGTTTCTGCTAAAGTCAATAATAATATTTCAATGCAATAATTGCATAAAAATATTTGAAATTCCAACTTTTGTATAAAACAGGACACTATTCGGAAAACATTCAGTTTGACGTATAGTATCTGCCAAAGTGAATAAAAATATTTCAATGTTAACATTGCATAAAAATATTTGAAATCCCAACTTTTATATATAACAAAGCATTATTCAAAAAAATTTAGAATGGAGTACAGTTTCTGCTAAAGCCAATAATAATATTTCAATGCAATAATCGCATAAAAATATGTGAAATCTTAACTTTTGAAAAAAACACAACACTTTTCAAAAAAATTTAGAATGGAGTACAGTTTCTGCTAAAGTCAATAATAATATTTCAATGCAATAATTGCATAAAAATATTCTAAATTCCAACTTTTGTATAAAACAGTACACTATTAGAAAAAATTTAGAATAGCGTACAGTATCTGCCAAAGTGAATAAAAATATTTCAATGCAATCGTAGCATAAAAATATATGAAATCCCTACTTTTGTATAAAACAGGACACTATTCGAAAAACATTCAGATTGACGTATAGTTTCTGCCAAAGTCAATAAAAATATTTCAATGTTAACATTGCTTAAAAATATTTGAAATCCCAATTTTTATATATAACAGAGCATTATTCAAAAAAATTTAGAATGGAGTACAGTTTCTGCTAAAGTCGATAATAATATTTCAATGCAATCATTGCATAAAAATATGTGAAATCTTAACTTTTGAAAAAAACACAACACTTTTCAAAAAAATTTACAATGGCATATAGTTTCTGCTAAAGTCAATAATAATATTTCAATGCAATAATTGCATAAAAATATTTGAAATTCCAACTTTTGTATAAAACAGGACACTATTCGGAAAACATTCAGTTTGACGTATAGTATCTGCCAAAGTGATTAAAAATATTTCAATGTTAACATTAGTAGTAGGTGTATGAGTTCAGTCAGGTCATTGACCTGTTGCGTAATAGGTACATCCAATAGTATGTAGGTAGGTCATTGACCTATTGCGTAATAGGTACATCTAATAGCGTGTAGGTAGGTCATTGACCTGTTACGTAATAGGTACGTACAATAGCAAGTAGGTGTTACACCCACCCCCCTCCCTTCCCCCCACCACTTATTGTTGTTGCATAATTAGAGCAACTTAATTTAAGAAGTCATTAACCACACCCCCACCTTCTAACCTACATTTAACGAGGTCAAGAGTCAATGACCCAGCCAAATTTATATATAGTTGGTGAAACAGGTTACAACCTGTAAAATTATTTTTTTCGAAGGCGTAGATAAAATCAAACGTCATCAACAAAAAAAAAATTAATCCTCTCTCTCTCTCTCTCTCTCTCTCTCTCTCTCTCTAGCTCTCTCTTTAACGTTCCACATTATAAAGGTTTTTCAAATTTTAAAATATGTGATTTCATCAGCTCTATTACTTAGACGTGAATTCACAGTCAAGGTGTGTACACGTAGTGCTAACCGATTAATAAATAAATTTTATTATTAACAAATAAAAAATGGAGCTTGAAGAATTGTTATTAGAAAATAAAAATGTTACAAATGTACCCGAGGTATGTGACAAAAAATGTAAAGAACAAAAGGGAAACATGGCCCGTCGATTTGAATTTCAGAATTTAATATTTGCAACAACTTATACTTTGAATGATGCCAATTCGAAAAGCATAACAGCGGGTATAACATTCAGAGGGCAAGAATTTCAGAAGATTATAAGTCTAGTATTATCAACCAGCAAAATTATAAACTTTGATTCCAAAGCATGGCTCGAATTTTATAATCATTTTGAAACTATATCAGCGTATTTTGGTGACGATCATACATTTCAAAAAAGTGGTAGTCCAGCAAAAATAACCGCTTTAGGATTTGATATCGTTTTTACATATGCTCAAAACAAGAAGGCTATTTTAATAGAGGACCGACCTAGCATAAACGACGGAACATCTAGATTACGGCGAAAAAGACAAGCAACTCATCTTTCAAGCTACATGCATGAAGCGACTTTTGAAAGCATACGTAAAATTGCTGGGTGTATTATGATGCAAATCCAGCTACTTGACTTAATAGCTGTAGAATGTACGAAAGTTCTTGAGGGCATAATAAACTTTTTTGATGATATCCATATAGCTGACCAGCCAGGTTTACTGAGCGAAGTATTTGTTTTCCGTAAATTATGTGATTTGAAATTAGCAGACATAGAAAGCTACGTGGGGATTTTTGACAACGTGGAATCCATTTTAGAAAATCAAAAAAAAGTTATTTTACATGAAATACTTGCTTTTAGGGCGTTTGATTTAATAAATATTTTACGTCGTCGTTACAGAAAAATAAAACTTAAAAATAATATCGAAAATTTATAATTCCATTGTATTTTGCTTTGGGAGTTGGATTACAAATAAAATAAATTTGTCACAATAAAAATTGTTTTTTATTACTTACCTTAATGATCCTTTTTTTTTTAATAATTTAACCATAAACATAGTCCTTATCCTAAACAATTAATTTAAAAAAAAAACTTATTTTATTAGATAAGATATTTTTTAAATTTATTTAACAGGTAAGGTATATTTTAAATAAATCAAAAAAAAAATAGTTTTTATAAAATTTATTATTTATTTAAAAAAACATAGTTAATAAATACAAAAATATTTTTTATTAAATACTTATTGATTTTCAAAAAAAACATTGTTTTGTCTATCCGCGTCACCAATACTATCTTTTTCACTTTCGTTAATATTTGAGAAATGAATTTTAGAAATGTTAAATAAAGTATTGATTTTAAAACTAAACAGCTCTCTTAATATTACACCTAGTAAACCATTTAATAAAGATTCGTTGTTTTTATTATTATCAATTATATAATGCTCAATCTCAACAAATAGTTCATTACACATCTCCTTAAAAAGTTTTATATTGTTGAGACTTTCTTTCTGAATATTATCTTTTATCGATGTAAAATATTCTAAAATCGACATTATTATTTTCACAAAAATATTTTTGTTAACCTCTAGAAATGTAATATTAGCATTAATTATATCAACTAGACTTCGGAGATGCTTGACTGTTGCTTCTTGAATAACACAGGTGGGTGGCTGATTGAACCGGGCCCGCTTTTCTTCAGGACCATCGAGATTACTTGTAATAAAGCGTGGCCTTTCTTCTATTGAGATAGCTTTCTTACCATAAACAATATTAAACGTCACATCAAAATTGTCGCAATAAAATTTAGATGGATTTCCCAAGTTTTTATATAAATCACTATTGTCGAAATAGGATTCGATGACGTCGAAATGGTTTAAAAAACAAACCCATCCATTATGCGAAATATTGACGTTTTTGCTATTGGATCCCGTTAGTTGAATCACAACATCAAATTCATTATTGATGAAATCGAGACCAATAGTTACGTGTTTGGCGTTTGATTTATTTAAAGCGTATGATGATGCAAAAATTAAATTTTGATTATCACCGTATTCTATACTGGCAAAATCTTCAAATTCGGTTGAACTAATAATACTTCTAGATGGACTAGCCATTTTTTAACAACGTTATTACTATTATTTAAAACAGCTCAAAGTTTAAAAATTTTATAAACTGAGGCTTTTTTTAAAATGCTCAGGTATTTATACTATTTTACAAACAGTTATCTATGCTTGAAAAGAAGGGTTAACCAATAAGATTGTTTTAATTTCCAAAAAGTTAGAGGGGATTCTTGAAAACTTATAAATATAACTTTTGTTTCAGAGGTATTAGTAAATAGTTAAATTTTAAAATAGGTAGGGGTAGGAGAAGAGGGTAGGAAAAAAAGGTAGGGGAGTTCAAAAAGAAGGGGTGATAGGTATTATAAATAAAAACAATTTCATTATTATTCATATGCTTAAAATTTATTTATATAATACATTACATTAAAAACTTATACACTTAAATAAATATCCATTGTAATATTTTTAAAATCATTGATATACGTTACTTTTTAAAGATACACATGATTGATTACTTATACCATTACCTCTAGAATTATCATTAGGAAATTTAGTTTGTAGTTTACTTTTTTTCTTAACCATTTTAGTATTAATTATTTTAAACATTTTTAATATTATTAAATCATTCCTCTGACGATTATTAGAAAACATTTTATTAAAAGATAGCAGATTACCCCCCTGTGACATATAGTGTAAAAATACTACACAATATTGGCCACAAACGGCTGAATCTATACTCTGTATACACTGTTTATTCCATATGTATCTTTTGCAATTACCCCTAATTCGTTTGATATGATGAGATACATACGGTGGTAAGCCATAACTATCAAAATAAACACCATATCCTTTTTTATTAATGTATAGCGATGTCCAATGTAATCCCGGTTTAGTATGTGGATGGGTGTTCATAACAATAGCGGCAGGAAACTCTAGTTTTACAGGAATGCGATCAGCAGCAAAAACACCTATACTTCGACATTTTAAACCGGTTAAAGATTTTAAGACCTCATTAGTATTCATCTTTTTATTTTTTATAAATTATGAATTGAAATCGGTTATAACTTGTCTATTGGAATCAATTTCTAAGACGTTGTCATATTCAGAATATACTAAACAATTGATTGTTTTTTCAAGAGGTTTACTAAAGCGCACCTCTAACCTTATGCTGCCGTGTTTAATTAAGTTCCAATGACTGGCACAATTAGCAGATAAATCGGGTGATAAATCAAAAGCAAATAAACAGTAACCGTTAGGGTAATCGTTGCGTGAAATATCGTTTCCAGAATCCATAAAGTGAATACCTGAACCAGCGAATAGCGTATGATAACAATCAATATAATTTATATTATCTCCTTCAAACGTGGGCTGGAGGGGTCTGCTGGGGACCTGAGCGCCATCTACGTATAATGATAAATAATTAATTGAAAAATGTTGGAAATTGAAAGGGTTAAGAGTACTATCCCCGTTAAAAGCTTTGTTATCAACAAACCCTATGATTATTCGTTTAGGTAGTTGTCCTAATATTATGTTATCTAGCGTTTCCCCAGTAGTGTCCCTATGTAGGGTAAAAGATTTGAGTTCAACGCGTGTAAGAGAGTATTTAGCACTTGTTTTTGCGAGAGCATTAGCATGAGCTAAGAGAATACCGGGATTAATTTTTACGCGTCTTACAAGTAAAGCTGCATCTATTAATTTAACAGTAAAGGGCGTAGCAGAATTGTTCATTAATACAAAACTATCTTTGCTACGTATTAAACGTACACGTAATTCAACGCCGTTTATTAAAAATTTATCTTGATTAAACACATCACAATGAAGATGGCCTATTAAATCAACATGTTTTCCCCCAGATGTATAGCTTTGTCGAGTTTTCAAGCCTTTATTATTTTCAGAGTCGGGCGTTGCATCCATATAAGAACTTGTATCAGCAGCCCATAATCCCGAAGCTAGATGCGTTGATTTAGCCTCCCGGCTATAATTTAGTAAGCATTCTATGTATGCTCTATAAGGATAAGCGTTATTAGGTGGTGTAACTAATTTTTGATTAAAAAAAACATCTACTTGATTAAATAACGAGTGGAGAAGATTATTTACAGGTCCCACTTTTTTATTGTCTGCAGCAACGCTCGGTGTTATAGCTACCCGAACGCTTAACATAGTGTGACAGAGATCGAGGTAGTCTTCACCCTGACCAGGAATAACGAATTCTATATGTGATTCATCGGTAATAGCACTTATTGGATTATAATGTATATATTGCGATGATTCTATTGATGTTTGTGTCGGTAAAATTGAAAAAATATCCAGCTCTGACTTAAGGCATTCATTAGAATGAGAATGTAAAAAAGCCATTATCGTGTACCAAAAATATCCGAAATATTTCTAAAATTATTTTTAATAATCTCCTTTTTTTTATAAGAATTTATTTTTTGAGGCTTCACACTTTTCTTTTTGGTTTTAGTTTTTTTTTTTACTTTTCTTTTAGACTTTGTATTCTTCTTTTTCTTTACACCACCGCGTTTTTTCAAAGACTGTTGCTTACGTCGTTTATTCGGTCTTTTATATCCCCGACCATGCATCATCCCCACCATTTTTTCAGTAGCTTTTCTTTTAAGATTATTTAAAGATTCTTTAGAACGATTTTTTACGGCATCATGAAAATTAACACCTGTATTTTCAATATCGTCAATTACATTTATACCTGTTTTAAAAGCTTCTTTGCCAATAAACCGGGCCGCACTCTTAATGTATGGCAAAGCAACTCTAAATAAGCCCTTAAGGAAGCCTCCAATACCTGATCCCCGCTGATATCGGGAACCTATATAAACGTTCCTAACACCTTGATTACCACCACCGATTTGGTTGTTATAATAAGTTATATAGTGACTCATATCTAATTGCGCTTGAAATGAAGTGTTACAGTCAACGTCCCATGACTGAATGGTATTTTTTTACCGTACTGATCTCTTATATCAATTGTAATATTCTGAAAACGGTTATTCAATACTGGTACATAATGTGTAGGCATAAAACGGTATACACTAGTTGTCCCATAAGTATATTCACGTGTATTTAAACATAAAATACGTAAAAGAGATGATTTACTATCACCAACATTGTAAGGCATACAAACATCTGAGTAAATAAATAATTGATTAGGTAGCGCTCGCTCAATACATGCCGGTTGGGGTGCTATTATGTATGGCGTGTCCGTGGTTGTTTCTATGTAAGGATTACCATATTCATCGCGTTGTTGATTAACAAATCCTAGTACATTAAATACTTTATCATCAAAATAGGTTCTATGCGGTGTTTTACAATCACAAACCTTTTCAAAAGCCAAATATCCACCGTTTTTAAATGCTTTAGTTATTTCCTGATGATCAAGTATATCATTACTAGCATTAATGCTGTCTGCTAAATCAATAACATTTGAATAAACACCATAATCAAAGGGGTAACTAAATATTTTAAATTCCGGTTTAAACAGATTAGTTAAGTTAGAATCTTTTATAAAACTAAATAGTGCTTCGTTTCTTTTAAAATGTACAATCGTTGATGGAACATGCACTTCAACGACACCTACACTCCATAATCCTGAAAGTTTAATTTCTTGTTCTAAGTGGGTTGTATAACAAGTTGTTGTATTATCAAAATATTTTGCACTACTATTACTAGGTAAAACTAAAAAGAATTCGTTAGCTTCGCCCATTTTCAACGATTAGTTTTTTTATTATTACTTTTTTAAATATTTTTAAGTTCAGATGCCTTTATCCATGAATTAAATTGCTGAGGCCAACCAAGCCATGAAACTAACACTTCTTTATTAGATCCACGACCTCTTGTTTTTAAAATCTCGTTTATGTGAAATACGTTGTTATTCTCGAGTCGCTGTTTGCCTACTAATATTAATTCTTGCTTATAAAAAAACCCGTCGATTATATCACCATTCAAATCTACTAACTCATATATGTATAACCCTTGTCTCTTTAAGACTTTCGAAATTTTAAATATTTCATGGCTGTAATTTTGCGCATAACCTTTCTCAAAAACTCCCTTTAACCTACTCACTCGTACATAATTTCCTATACTAAAGGCCGGTTTTTTTTCAATTTTTTTACTCTTAACATAACGTTTTTTAGTATTTTCAAGAGCTTCTGAAGCATTCCACATAGTAACTTCACTTGGTAACATTTTAATAGTAGAATGTTTAGAATTATTATAAGCATATACTAAATCTTGTAAAATATCTATATATCTTTTAGTATTTTTATGTGTAAAATAACGCCACATGCGCTCTTTAATTGTCCTAATCACACGTTCCACAATTGCGGCCTTAACATCCGGGTTACGGGTATAGCGAAATTGTATATCGTATTTCTTTAAAATTTTTTGTAAACTAGAACCTATAAACTCCCGGCCTGCGTCGGATTGAACCAAAACAGGGACGCGTCCATTAGCTCGTTTTAAAATTTTTTCAAAAGCATTAGCTGTTGTAGACATTTTTTTATCTTTCATAGGTTCAACCCAGACATATTTGCTTAATACATCAATGACTATTAAAATAAATGAAAAACCATCATTAAATTTTTTTAAGTTTAATAAATCGGCTAAATCACACTCCCACACATCATCTATATTAGTTACATTGTAGTGTAATCTAGGAAATTTTTTTCGAACAGGTTGATGAAGCGTAAAAGAATCTAAACCACTTAACCATGCTAGTATGCGTTCTTTTTCAGCTTTATTTAATATAGGGTTACCTTTTTTATTAACGCGTATAAGGTTACGTGCACCCGTATAACCAGCCTCGTGACGTGGATTATAATATTGGTTTTCATACATTTCTAGTTTTTAAAAAATAACCACGATTTTTGTTTGGGTTCCGCTAAACTTGATTCAATTGAAGTGTTTAAACTATCGTTTAAACCTCTTAAAGATGTATCGTAATTTTTAGAATTTTCTAAGACTTGATTATGCTTAACCTGTAAAAATATGTCCTTGTTACCAATAGCTGTTAGAGGCATATCACTTTCTACTATAAAATTAGCAAATTCTACAGATCCTGTTGGATCATCAATCGTAGTTCTTTTACGTGTAGCGTGGTTTATAAGATCTTTAATATTTGAACCATGTATAATTTTTTTATCTATAGATACAACTCCTTGATCGTCCCAATCTATACGTGAAGAGTTCTTACAATGATTCAAAATAATAGCTGCTTTTTTTTCATACGTTTTTGGAATCGCATTTAATATAGATTTATCGCTGACTGATAATCGCGGTGTTGAATGATGAGTTTTAGATGATGTGTTATGTATGGATGTTTCTGGTAAGTAATCGTTAATAGCTCTTTCAGGCTGTGTTTCATCAGAAATTTTACTAGTTGTTGTTAATTCTTCTTTTCGGTCAACTTCTTTAAAATATAAGTACCGTCTTAAAACTTGTAAGTAATGTTTACATTTTTCGGCATCATTTTTGAATTTTTTGGATTGTAAAATGTCATACATTTCCGAATCTAGATGCGTTAAATTATCACCAGGTGTTTGTATAGAATTTAACTCCTGCCCTGATGATATATCGTTATTCTTATCAATGTTTGTATCCCGGTCGTTGTTTTTAAGTAAGTTCCTTTCTTGATCACCATTTACTTTAGAGTTAAATTGATCCATAGATAAAATTACCATTTTACGAGCATGATTCATGTTTATAAATATACGAATATTACTTAAATATTTTAGAAATAATTATATCTAGAACTGGTGCCAACAAAAGCGGTAAAAAATTGCCTTCCCCCTGCTGTAAAATCACTTTTCTTTTTTTTAACCAATTTATTTTACGTTGCTTCGTGTTTTTATTTTTAGAGTCAATATTTGTTTTTTCATTAACTAAATTTCTCACGATATTTTTATATTTTTTTAATTTTTTTATTTCTTTTATGCTTAATGGTACGATGCCAGCCAATACATTTAAAGCACACTCACAAATACATCTTATCACCTTGTTATCTACTGTTTTTAATAATGCTTTACGTTGTTTACCATTAGCATGACAAATGGCGTTTAAGATAGATATAGTTTTTTTAGTGAAATGTGGTGGTAAGCAGCCCAGCCCTGTTTGTGTTGGTTGCATATTTTTAACCTTTAACACTCCTTTACTGACCACCAACAATCATCAACTAACATAAATAAATAGCACAACCTGTATACTACCATGCTTTTACTTTTTTAGGCAAGTATATATATTGGGGGAAGTCATCATAAAATATTTTTGTACGAAATCTTAAATTATCTGGTGTCTTTTGTTTAAGATCCAAGAGTAGGTACCCGTGTGGTTCAATTGTTGCATCATGATATGCTTCCTGTATAAATTTGGGATCTTCAGGGTATATTTGTCTAGCTAGATACAGTATTTGTGAACGATCTCTAGGATTTTTAAAAATTACAATATAACTTGTATTTAAAGAAACATCTCGGGAATGACTCGACTTGTGAAATAGATTTTGCGTTATGAAAATTATACTTATATTTTTATGATGACTACCTTTTGTAAATAAATCTAAAATTACACTGTTCGACCCCTCCCTCATAAAATCATCAATAATTAACAACTTCTTTTTATCGTTATCGTGTGAATAGTCGGATGGTTGTGGTAATCCTTCTTTATATTCTACCTTAATATTTTTAGCTACTATATTTGTTTTATAATTATCCTGCCATTCTGAGTAATAAAATAAGATTCTGTCAAATTCTACATTGCACAAGTAATCTAATTGTGTTAAAAATCGTTTAACAAAAACCGACTTTCCAGCCTGTGTTGGTCCGGCTATTTGGCATGTAAATGGATGTTGCCACCTTGTATCCATTTGGTGTACTAATTAAATATCTCTTAAAGTGCCTTTATATACTTACAAACTTGAAGACAACGCCACCAACTAAGAGAAAAAGGGTATTAAAAAAGTAATTATTTTATAATGATATATTTTATTTAAAAATTTTTTATTTAAAAAAGAAAATTTATTTTAAAAATTTTAATAACTTTATACAGATTAAAAATACATTATTTTACATACACATAACCATTAATCATTATATACACAAATTTATTTACAATCGTTTTATTTACAACCAATATCTACTTAATTTTATTTACAATTGTTACATTGTCTAATTATTAACATAATTTTTTTACAAAATAAATGTAATATTTATTATATATGATATGTACAAGCTTTCTAATTTTATGAACTAAATAGAGAATTTATACGGCATTTTCTTTATAACCATAAGGTAAAGAAAAATCGTGTTTAATGAATCGTCTTTTTTTTGCTACTACACAGCAGGTCTTGGTTTCATTCAAACTTATAACTTCGTGAGTTCGTGTACGCCTTATGGCTGAAAAATTAAGTTTTATATCGTGGTTTTGGTCGTCACCATCGTCTACGTATGTCCCCGCGCTTCTATCACTCGAATCAAAATTTAAATTCATTATTAATTTATCAATACTTTCAAAGTTGATTTTTTCTGAATTTTCATAATTTAAACGTATACCTTTAACCTTACACACCGTTTTTGTTTCACCGGACGGTAGATTTACAATATAACTATAAAATTTAGGGCCCCCACTTAGGAACTTTGAAATATACGCCCCTTCACCAAAGGGTGCTAGTTCATCGGTTAACTCACCTAATAAATTACCTAACGGTGGCTCATACAGCCCCTCCTTGGCCACAAAAATTACGCTGTCCGTGTCATAATACAAAACCCTAGAACCCAGTTTTTCTAACGTATCGTAAAGCATTAGACGCCCATAAGCGGTCACGAATGACGCCACGACGACATTGGTTGTCGGACTTGTTTGGATCGCGTCATCAATATAACACCACTTAACGTAAAGTATATCGTCGCTTACTATAATAATATCAGTGATCTCCTTTTCTTGGTCACTTAATATATTTAAAAGCTGTTCACGCGATTGAACAATTTCTGTCTGGCCTAAATTAGAACGCTGAGCCATTTTACCCCAAATAGAGTTAATTAAAAGTTTAGCAATGCTGCGTAAGCCATTGTTAGGTTTTATATTATCTTTTTCTAATTGGATGCCTTCTTCGCTAGCATAATTGGCTATGTACGCGTCTTTTTTTTCTTCGGTATCGCATTCGCTAGGGTAACCGCTAGCCTCTTGTTTAATCTTCAAAAATGTGTCAATATATTCCGCGAAAAGTCCTCCTTCTTTTGTAACGGGGTCAAAACACGTCATTGAATACTGCCATATTATGTAAATGTGTAGGATCTTATAACCGATTTCTATTGCTTTTCGCAATTCAGCAGCAACAAAAGTTCCAGTTATAGCTCTATCATTTATATTTTTGTGATTACAATCGTTCGCATTTGCTTCTAAACAACACGTATGACAAAGACCGAATATTAATCGACCATTATATTTTTGGCCAAGTAGTGGAATATATAGATTTCGTGGTGGTAAAATTTTACATTTGACTATACCGTGTACGCGTGATAAATTTTGATTATCCCCACCAGTCAATTCAACACATTCACTCGCTAAATAAATTTTCGGGTGGCCAATTGGGAAGCTTTTAGTTTTACAAATATAGGGGTACATAGATGTAAAATCAACATACTTTATTTTTTCGTCGTTTTTTATATTATATTTTAAAACTAAGTTTTCTGTACGACCGCCGGAAAGCGCATCACGGGGGTTTATAGTTGTAACCGTTTTTAGGGGGTGTCTCGAAAGATATTCGCGTAACCATGGTTTTTCTTTTTTAATAGCGTCAAATTCACACTCCCACATCTCTTCTAGTTCATAACCTAAAGCAATAATTTTTCTTCTTTTATTTAATGTTTCCTCATAAAGTTGATTTAAACTTTTACCCATTTGTGTGATTTTATCCCTACCTATTTTTTTACATAAAATACAACCGTGATAATAACAACCATGGAATTCAAATACTAAGCCCTTACTATCATTTTTTTCTAAAAAACCATCAACCTTGATACCCCCTTCTAATTTATGTTCACGACCTCTTCCTGCTGATTTAATTCGTTTATTTAATAATTTTTCCTTATAAGCAATCCATTCTAAAGATTTTTGGGAGTGTTTGTCTACACGTCGATAACCAAAACTGGGAATCAATCCTATAGTATCAGGCTTTATAAATTTTTTACGATAAACTTTTGAAACAGCTGATGCTATTGTGTACGTTGACTCTGAGAAGGGACATAAACCACCGTATTGTATAAAAAGTTCACGAAATTTTAAACAAGCAAGTCTTAACAGGTTTACATCAGCTAAACAGTAACTCTCGAGTTCCCTCTGAAATTCAAAAATATAATTAGGGTATGTCTCGGCATACCACCTAAGAAAAACTGCTCTTTCTTTAGTACTCATAGAATCAGGGGCATAAAATTTTTTATCCGGTAATGGGCCTCTATAATTTTTATTTTCATATTTGTTAAAGAGGTGAGGAAAATAACCCTTTTGGGCCTCTAAATTAAAAGTTGCGGAAAGCGCACTTAATTTTGATTGAAAAAAATTAATGCTGTCAATGAATTTACAAGCGCCGCATTCTAAAAGTATAATATTGGTACCTTTTAATATAACGTTAGGTTGTAATTTCCTATTTTCCACTAGCTCGCGTAGTATAAACTGTGTATCGAAAGCTTTTGCGTTGTGGGCTATGCAAATTATTTGTGAAAAACGGTTATTCCTGTTACTAGGTTTAACATATAAATCTACTAATTCCTTAACAGGATTATTACGTAATATGTGTTGTCGCTCACCACAACTATCACATTTATTTTGCATATTAGTATCTAAAATACATAGGGAGCACACGTGTTGTGTAATACATAGATTAGGAATATGTAATTTGACATTAGGGTTATTTTTAAAATTTTTTTCAGCAGCTGTTTCAAAATCATAAAAAACAAAAAGTATATCTTTTTTAGATTTTTTAGACTCTGTAATTTTTTGCATAAAACATAGGTCGTTAATATTATGTGTTTTTTTACACCTATCACAATAATTAAACATGCATCTATGGTTTTTTTCTTTATATTTATTAACGATTTTGAAACATCTGCTGCATGCGTAAATTGTTTCACATACTGTTTTAGTGCCCTTTTTTTGCATAGGATTTAAATGATTGGCTAAACACGTGTCATTATAAAAATACCTGTTACACCTTAAACAATGTTTATCAGGCGTATTAGATGAGCTGCACTGCGGGGTTATAAAACATTGTGAACACGTACTGTTACATTTATGATTACTTATTAAATTGTAAGCAGTGTTACAAACGGCGCAGAAGAAATTTAAACCGCACGCCCCCCTTAAACATAGAATTGTATCGTAATGCCTTTCATCGTATAGTAGATTTATACAACCTTTAACAGGTATGTTTCTCTCGGCTAAAAAATTTATACCGTTGAATGATGGGGCTTTAGATGATCCTAATAATGCTTTCTCATAAACCATTATGGCTAAACCTTTTGTAACCGCTAAGTAAGTTTGAACTTGTTTAATTTCATGCACACCACAACCCCCCTCAGGTATCGTTTTGATGGTATTTTCTAATAGCGAAATAGCCTCTCTTCTTTGCAATAAGGTTTTTCTGATTTTAGCACAGTTACTTTTGTTTTCAGCCGTATTACATTCTTTAAACTCTAAATATTTAATTCCTACAACAATTGCTCTAAATAAACAGAGATTATCACGCGTAATACTAACCATTGTTTTTTTATTTACAGCATCGATTAGGTTTGTATTTCGACCTTCGCCACGCATATTGTTTACAGTGGTAACGGTTATAGTAAACGAATCTACCGCACTAAAGCAGTCGTTACTCTGTGCTAAACTGCTGATAAGCCCCCATAACCCTTCAGCGGTTAAATCTTGTGGAGGTCTAAAGGATAAACCGGCACTCCCTCTTAAAAATTCATTAGAGGCGATTGTTAAACCCATTATATCGTTAGCTTCTGTGAAATTCTTAATATGATTATAAATATCATTTATTGCCCCCTCTAACCATGTTACAGGGTTATAATTTTGTGTTGGTTCACGTATTTTTAAAACTAATTCACGACCCATACATTTAAACTTTTTAACATGTTTAAATGACTCGTTTACTATAATAAATTTTTTAGGAGCACCGAGGCCTACCTGCTGATCCGGAGTTTCTGGTTGTATAACAGGTATATTATTAGGCGATGTATTAGAATCAGTCAACGATCGATTATTTTCGTTATCTGTAAAAAAAAAAAAAAGATATCAAGACTGGGCCTAATAACACTATATAAAGCTATTGTATAAAATTCCGGCTGTTTTTATAGAACTATAAATTACTGGCTATTTTACAAATTTAAAAAAATAAAAACGGTAAAAATTACACGTATTATATGTTGTTTCGTAGCATTTTAAAAAAAAAAAGAAAACGTTTTTTTTTAAAATAAAAATTAATTTGAATTATATATACATATTTGAAAAAAAATAATTTTATTCTTCCCTGTCGGGGTCGGATAAACTATCCCGTATACGGTTTAATAAATCCGTTAAATCAATATCCTTAAATAAACCCGCCGTTGCTAAATAATCCGATAACCAGCGTATCATTCTAGCTTTTGGCGATTGTATAATTAAAGCTATCAACGTTTGCGCATAAGAATTAAAATCTGAAAAATCACCGTCAACACCTTTAATTCGAATTACTGTAAGAAAAAAAATAACTACTATCGTATTCTACATTGTAGTAAATAATATTTAAAAAAATCATAAGATTTAACTTACGTTCGTTGACACTGGCGTGTATATGATTGTGAGCGTCATACTCAAACTCGTTATTGGTTGGTAAGGATCTTGAATACTGTTGTGACAATGGGTTTTCCAAATATTCGACTGCTGCCTTTTTCCGTTTGTCCAGCAGTTCCTCTCGATCCCTTTTACGCTTAGCAACCGTTGATTGTCGTGTACTATTCTCATAAGTGGTTGGACGTGTTGATGGTCCCGGTTGAAAAACTTCTTCTTCGTACCGACGTCGTTCAGCATCTTCTGTATCGAATTTAGAATCCCATGCTGAGCGGTATCTGTGAGATGCATCTTGATTTTTTTCAAGCAAATAATCGTATGCGGCTAATGGCGCGTAATCATTAGTTATATTCCGTATATTTAAATAATTAGGTTGCGGCTCATCATCTGAATCACTGCTCTCAACCTCTTGATTGGGGTTTTCATTGTCCGGTTCATTTGTTGAAATTGCATCATCAAGCACATCCTCAAATTGCCGCATAAAATCAGGGTCCAATAAATTTGGTGATAATTGACTACTGTTATCATCAACGACCTGTGGTTCGTAAAATGTTGTAGCATCAGATGGATGGTTTGAATTTTCCTCATACTGGCTCTGTTCTATTGGCTCTGATGAGCTGTTTGTATCAGAGCGACTATTGTGATTGGTACTGACGCGTGAATCACCAGCGTTATCATCATCATCATCATCTAATAAACGCACAAGGTCTAAGTAGTTGGATCTTTCAACAGGATTATTACGCAAATAAGCACTGGTTATTTGCTCGACTTCCTGATCGTTAAAATCAGGAAGAACATCTTCAGGTGGTAAGTATTGAAAAGCTGAAATTTTAAAAAATTTTGTTCAGTAAAGTTTATTCCCTAGTTATTTTTTTTTTATAAAATATGTTGTTAATTTACGTTTATAGTAAAATTAAAATATTTGAAATCCGTAAATTTACAGCAAATATGTTTTTATTTAAGAAATAAAAATTATAATTAGAATTACTCTAATATCGATTTACACTAAATGTGTTTTTTTTATTTAAGAAATCAAAAATGTGCTTAGAATTACTCTAATATTGTAAAATATTTAAATATTTACTTAAAAATTTCTACAAATGTCTTACTAATTCATAATGTTAAATAAGAATTACTCAAAAAATTTAGAATTCAAAATTGTGCACAGAATGACTCTAATTTTTTTTAAAGGTTTGTGTATAATATTCACTTACGCGAATTAGCTGGTTCATCGTCTATAAGTGCCGGATCAAATTGATGTAACTCTGTATCGGTTATGCTGTTGCCTAATATTTATTTATATTATTAATATTTATTTATATTTTTATAAATTATAAAAATAATTTAATATACCTAATAAGGGTAATGGTTCTGAGAAATCAGAACATATCACTTCCGACAATTGATCTTCAGGAGTTGCTTGTAAAGCATCCAATTCAATAGATTCAACGCTTTCCAATTCTATATAATTAACAAATATTTTAATTAAAAAATTTTCAATAATAAAAGAATTGTTATTAAAAAATTGAAATTTTACAAACCACGATCTACGCTCAATGCAGCCTCGCTATTATCATCTTCGTCGTTAAAAATTATTTCCTGATTTACAGCATTAAAATTTTCCCTGACTGGCTCCTCAAAGCCCACTAAAATATAAATTTAGAAAAAAAATTATTTTTTAAGCAATAAAGTTTTTTTAAAGTTAATTAAATAAATTATTATTAACAAAATCGAATATTATTAAAATTTTACAAACCCCTATCTTGATTTAAGGCATCCGCGCTAATATCATTATTGTTAAAAATGTTATCGTTAGGCTCAGCATTATTTAAATTTTCTCCTACACGATTAACTAAGTCATCTAAAATATAAATTATTTTGAATAAAAAAAAGAATTAATTACAATAACTTATAAATATAATTGATTTTTAAAAAAAGAAAAAATTACTTTTAAATGTATGCATCTTTTTGTGTATATATATATATATATATATATATAATAATAAATAAATAAATATACATACGTATACGTATATATATATATATATATATATATATATATGTACATATATATATATATATATATATATATATATATACGTATACGTATGTATATTTATTTATTTATTTATTTATTTATTTATTTATTTATCTGTTTATTTATTAACGTTAACTATTGCATGTTTATGTAAATTTTTATTAGTTTTTTATACACCGGACTATAGTTGCATCGATAAATAAACAAATAAAATAGCTATTTAAATTTAACTGTTAAAAAATGTAATTGTTTAAAAATTAAAAATTACTTTATAATGCTTAATATTAATAGTATATTAACAATTGATCATATTATTTACTTACTGTTTGCAGCCGCTGCATTGCGGGCGTTGTAAAGTCTCAAATAATAATGCATCTTTAAAATTTTATCACTTAATTTTTTTTAATTAAACTTAAAATAGATTTTAAAAATACTTTTTTTTGTGAAATCTAAGCGTTACCACTTTGCCTTTATTAAAAGAAGTGTAATATTTTTGGGGTATAACAGGGCCTTATATTCGATTTTTTTGTGTGTATTAATATTAGCTATGAAATACCGTTAAAAAATATTCCTTAATCAACCACAAAAAAAATACGATAAATTTCAAAGATTATTTATCTTAGAATAATAATTAGAAATTCATAGTTGAGCCATCGTCTATACTTTCCCCTAATATATTTTATCGCCTAAAAAATACATATTAAGTATTTTTAAAAGAATTGTAAAAAAAAAGAAATAAAAGTTTCTAATTTTTTCCCATGATATACAAATTCTTGTCATCTAATGAACATATATTTAAATTACCGTTAGATCTATAGAATATATTTTTTTTTAAGTGACCTTGGTGTTTTGGTGACTTGGTTAACAGGTTACGCATTAGGAAAAAATTAGAAACTTTTATTCTTTTTTTTTAAAATTCTTTTAAAAATACTTAATACGTATTTTATACATAGCATATTTATATATATATAGTTATTATAATAATTCATTTAATATATATATATATATATATATATATACTATTGACCTATTTAAATGTAGGTCAGAAGGTGTGGGTGGTTAATGACCTCATGATTTATGGTGCTCTAATTATGCACCACGGGGGTGGGGGAGCTATAAGAAAACAGCTACTTGCTATTGCGTTTACCTATTATGCAATAGGTCAATGACCTACCTACATGCTATTAGATGTACCTATTACGCAATAGGTCAATGACCTACCTACATACTATTGGATGTACCTATTACGCAACAGGTCAATGACCTGACTGAACTCATACACCTACTACTAACATTGCATAAAAATATTTGAAATCCCAACTTTTATATATAATAAAGCATTATTCAAAAAAATTTAGAATGGAGTACAGTTTCTGCTAAAGCCAATAATAATATTTCAATGCAATAATCGCATAAAAATATTTGAAATTCCAACTTTTGTGTAAAACAGTACACTATTAGTAAAAATTTAGAATATCGTACAGTTTCTGCTAAAGTCAATAAAAATATTTCAATGCAATCATTGCATAAAAATATTTGAAATTCCAACTTTTGTATAAATCAGTACACTATTAGAAAAAATTTAGAATAGCGTACAGTATCTGCCAAAGTGAATAAAAATATTTCAATGCAATCGTAGCATAAAAATATATGAAATCCCAACTTTTGTATAAAACAGGACACTATTCGAAAAACATTCAGATTGACGTATAGTTTCTGCCAAAGTCAATAAAAATATTTCAATGTTAACATTGCATAAAAATATTTGAAATCCCAATTTTTATATATAACAGAGCATTATTCAAAAAAATTTAGAATGGAGTACAGTTTCTGCTAAAGTCGATAATAATATTTCAATGCAATCATTGCATAAAAATATGTGAAATCTTAACTTTTGAAAAAAACACAACACTTTTCAAAAAAATTTAGAATGGCATATAGTTTCTGCTAAAGTCAATAAAAATATATTAATGCAATAATTGCATAACAATATTTGAATTTCCAACTTTTGTATAAAACAGTACATTGTTAGAAAAAATTTAGAATAGCGCACAGTTTCCGCTAAAGTCAATATTTGGTCAATAAATTCAAAAAATATTCTAAACAAATATTTCAATGCAATCATTGCATAAAAATATATGAAATCCCAACTTTTGTATAAAACAGGACACTATTCGAAAAACATTCAGATTGGCGTATAGATTCTGCCAAAGTCAATAAAAATATTTCAATGTTAAGTTAGTTCACCAGTAATTTAGACGACAATAGAAATCGCTAAAATTTTTATAGGGGCTTCATATTATAATAATACACATAAAAATAAAATTTTAAGAAAATTGTGGTTTTCGTTTAGGAGATACAAAGCTCCAAAGTTGAATTCTTATACATTGCAAGCATAGGAGCCGAGTCAAAAAACACGGGTTTGAGATTTTTATTTACTGTCAACGCTGAAACTGAACAATAGATTTTTTTTTTTTAAATTGCACCAAGTAAATTAATTGTTGAAGAAACTTCTATTCGATTTTTAAATAAATTGTGGTTTTCTTATAAAAGATATTTTAATAAGAAAAAATAAAAAACCGATGAAAATTTTAAGGTGACAACGTCGACGTTTAAAATACACGCATAATATTATAATAATAATCATGTAAATAAAATCGCGTGCCTACAAACATTGTGCGACGTTGTCGTACTTTTTTTTTTATTTAAGCTACCGCGAAAAATGATCTGTCAAAATACCGTAATTTTAATTATCTGGTAAAGAACCTTAACATTACTTAAAAATATTTGAAATCACAATTTTTATATATAACAGAGCATTATTCAAAAAAATTTAGAATGGAGTACAGTTTCTGCTAAAGTCAATAAAAATATTTCAATGCTATCATTGCATAAAAATATTTGAAATCCCAATTTTTATTTATAACAGAGCATTATTCAAAAAAATTTAGAATGGAGTACAGTTTCTGCTAAAGTCAATAATAATATTTCAATGCAATCATTGCATAAAAATATTTTAAATTACAACTTTTGTATAAAACAGGACATTAATCGAAAAAAATTTATAATAGCATATAGTTTCTGCTAAAGTCGGTAAAAATATTTCAATGCAATCATTGCATAAAAATATTTGAAATGCCAATTTTTATGTATAACAAAGCATTATTAAAAAGAATTTAGAATGGCGGATAGTTTCTGCTAAAGTCAATAAAATTATTTCTATGCTAACATTGCATAAAAACATTTTAAATTACAATTTTTATATAAAACAGGACACTATTAGAAAAAAATTTAAAATGATGTATAGTTTCTGCTAAAGTCAATAAAAAAATTTCAATGCTATCATTGCATAAAAACTTTTGAAATTCCAACTTTTGTATAAAACAGTATAATATTAGAAAAAATTTAGAATAGCGTACAGTTTTTGCTAAAGTCAATAAAAATATTTCAATGCAATCATTGCATAAAAATATTTGAAATGCCAATTTTAATATATAAAAGAGCATTATTCAAAAAAAATTTAGAATGGCGTATAGTGTCTGCTAAAGTCGGTAAAAATATTTCAATGCAATCATTGCATAAAAATATTTGAAATTACATTTTTTATATAAAACAGTACACTAATCGAAAAAAATTTAGAATAGCGTTTAGTTTCTGCTAAAGTCAATAAAAATATTTCAATGCTATCATTGCATAAAAATATTTGAAATTCCAACATTTATATAAAACAGTACACTAATCGAAAAAAATTTAGAATAGCGTTTAGTTTCTGCTAAAGTCAATAAAAATATTTCAATGCTATCATTGCATAAAAATATTTGAAATTCCAACATTTATATAAAACACTATTACAAAATTTATAGGACACTATTACAAAAAAATTTAGAATGACGTATAGTTTCTGCTAAAGTCAATAAAAATATTTGAAAATACAATTTTTACAAATAAAAAATTCAAAAATATAAAAATACAAAATACACACCCGACAACTCGTATTTAAATTTTTAGAAGTTTTTCAAATTGTGGACAATCAATATGAGTTTATCTTTTTAAGTTGTTAACGAAAAAAAAATTAAAGTGGGGTATAGTTTCTGTTACATTCAATACTAATATTTCAATGCTATCATTGCATAAAAACATTTGAAATTACAACTTTTATATAAAAAAGGACACTTTTCGAAATAAAATTAAAGTGAGTTATATATATTTTCTGCTAAATTACCCTGATGCAAAGAAATAATTAAACACAATTCAAAATTTTACAATAGAACACAATACAATAAAACACAATTCAACTTTAAAATTACAATAAAATAAATTTATAATCTTTTTTTTTTTTTTTTTTAAATTTGTAATTTTAACTTTAAAAAATTATTTGTATAAAAATTACAAATTTAAAAAAAAAAAAAAAAGATTATAAATTTATTTTATTGTAATTTTAAAGTTGAATTGTGTTTTATTGTATTGTGTTCTATTGTAAAATTTTGAATGGTGTTTAATTATTTCTTTGCATCAGGGTAATTACTAATATTTCAATGCAATTGAAATTACAACTTTTCTAAAAATCAGGCTACTATTCGAAAAAATTGAAAAAGGGGTATATTTTGCTACATTTAATACATATATTTCAATGCTATCATTGCATAAAAATATTTGAAATTACAAGATTTCTATAAAACAGGACAATATTCAAAAACATTTAGGTTGGGTATATTTTGCTAAATTCAATACTAATAATTTAATGCTATTATTGCATAAAAACAATTGAAATTACAACATTTCTATAAAACACGACGGAATTCGAAAACATTTAAGTGGAGTATATTCTGCTAAATTCAAGACCTATATATTAATACTATTATTGCATAAAAACAATTGAAATTACACTTTTTCTATAAAACAGGACACTTTTCGAAAAAAAATTAAAGTGAAGTATAGTTTCTGCTAAATTCAATACTATTATTTCAATGGATAAACCCAATAATTCAGTAAATCGGACTCTGAGTCTTTTTTTTGCTATTTATTTTTAATGAATACATTAAATAAAAAACAAAAAAAAATCGGCTTTAGAAAAGCGTTTAATAAATACAATGCATTTTGTTTTTTATATATTTTGATACAAACCATTTTAAGATATGAGGTGAAGAAAATATATATATATTATTATTATATAATATAATATAATAATAATCCTATATATATTAAAATGAAATAATTTAAAAAATTGACTATTTTTGATTTTATTGGACACGCATTTATGGAGAATTGTACGGACGAAAATACATGAAAGTGGTTTTAAAGTAATCTTTAAAGAAATATCTCCAGACCTTTTTTTAATTTTTAAAAAATATTTAAATGATTTCGAGAAATCAATATCAGAAGTTAGTAGTCGAAAACGCAAAATAATTTCATTTTTTTTCACTAAAACTGATTTTTCTCAGGATCTAAGAGGTTTTTTGAAACGAGGTTTAGTGCAAATTATTCCTAGGAAAAAATGCTATCGATTTGACGTTTTTTTTTTTTAATTTGAGCTCACGGTTCAGAGTTACAACTGTTTGAAGCTAAGAACTTCAAAATTAAAAAAATCAAAAAGTGGACATTTTCATCACTTCAGATCTCGGAATGGATTGTATCAAAATGTAAAAACCAAGTTTCTTTGTATTTATTAATCAATTTTCTAAAGCCACTTTTTTTTTTTTTTAATTTCATCCATTCGTTAAAGAGAAATATTAAAAAAACGACTTAGAGTTTACTTTTTTGAAATTTTATATTTTTTTATATTTAGAACAGCTGATATCCATTTTTTATATGATTTTTTTATATTATTTCAAAAAAAAACCTAAATGCTATCATAAACATTAAAAAAAAATATATAAAATTAAAAAAATATTTCAATGCAATCATTGTATAAAAATATTTGACATTCCAACTTTTCTATTAAACAAGAGACAGTTAGAAAAAAAATTATAATGGAATAAAATAAAATTAAAATATTTAATGAAATTAAAAAAATATTTCAATGCAATCATTGCTAAAAAATTTTTGAAATTAAAAAAATATTTCAATGCAATCATTGCTAAAAAATTTTTGAAATTAAAAAAATATTTCAATGCAATCATTGCTAAAAAATTTTTGATAATTAAAAAATATTTCAATGCAATCATTGCTAAAAAATTTTTAAAATTAAAAAAATATTTCAATGCAATCATTGCTAAAAAATTTTTGAAATTAAAAAAATATTTCAATGCAATCATTGCTAAAAAATTTTTGAAATTAAAAAAATATTTCAATGCAATCATTGCTAAAAAATTTTTGAAATTAAAAAAATATTTCAATGCAATCATTGCTGAAAAATTTTTGATAATTAGAAAATATTTCTATGCAATCATTGCTAAAAAATTTTTGATAATTAAAAAATATTTCAATGCAATCATTGCTAAAAAATTTTTGAAATTAAAAAAATATTTCAATGCAATCATTGCTAAAAAATTTTTGAAATTAAAAAAATATTTCAATGCAATCATTGCTAAAAAATTTTTGAAATTAAAAAAATATTTCAATGCAATCATTGCTAAAAAATTTTTGAAATTAAAAAAATATTTCAATGCAATCATTGCTAAAAAATTTTTGAAATTAAAAAAATATTTCAATGCAATCATTGTATAAAAATATTTGACATTCCAACTTTTCTATTAAACAAGAGACAGTTAGAAAAAAAATTATAATGGAATAAAATAAAATTAAAATATTTAATGAAATTAAAAAAATATTTCAATGCAATCATTGCTAAAAAATTTTTGAAATTAAAAAAATATTTCAATGCAATCATTGCTAAAAAATTTTTGATAATTAAAAAATATTTCAATGCAATCATTGCTAAAAAATTTAAGCAATTTTTTGTTATTTAATTTAAATGACCCCCCCCCCCCAAAAACTACAATAATTTCAATCTGTATTTCTGGCTATTTTATATATGAAAAATTAAAAAAATTTCACTATGTAATAATATAGATATAGGCAGTCCTAAGAATGAAAAAAAAAATAAAAATATTTAACTGTATAGTAAAATTCATATTGGTGGTTTACAATATGAAAAAACTAAAAAATTTACCATCTATATTGTTGGCTATTTATATATGAAAAAACTCAAAAAATTTCACTATGAAATAAGATAGTTATCGGCAGTCCTAAGAATAAAAAAAACAAAAATTTAAAAAATTTAATTGTATAGTAAAGTTCATATTGGCTGTTTACGATATGAAAATACTACAAAAATTTACTCGCATGGAAAAAAATGAGGTATTACATCCAAATTAAAAAAAAAAAAAGTACCTGGAGATTTTTTGGTGAAATAAATTTTATAAAAAAAATAGGTCTTAATGTCATACTGGTTGTGAAATATCACCGGTGACAGTGCTACATACATACATACATACACTCACACACACACATGCATACTTTTTTTTAAAACTGGTTTTTTAGCATCCTGAGGTCTCAAAACGTGCGTATATGTCAAAAAATCAGAAATAAACATTTTACCTAAAACAATGGGTCCTCTATGAGGAACCAAAATTATAAATATTTCACTCTAGAGTAAAATTAATATTGATTCTCTGCAATATAAAAACCAGCAAAAATTTCAATCTATATTGTTAATTGTTTTATATAGGAAAAAACTCAAAAATTACACCATATATAGAGTACAATGGATATCGGCTGTCCTATTTATGAAAACATTATAAAAATTATAAAAGTTTATAAAAAATATTATAAAAGTTTCACTCGATAGTAAAATTCATATTGATTGTCTACAATATGAAAAAACTGAAAAAATTTCAATCTATATTGTTGACCTAAAAAGGTTTAATATATGAAAAATCCCAAAAAATTTCACTATAAAGTAAAATAGATATCTTCTGTCCTATTTATGAACAAAAAAAAATCATAAATATTTCGCTCTAGGGTAAAATTCATATTGATTGTCTACAATATAAAAAAACAGCAAAAATTTCAATCTATATTGTTTTATATATGGAAAACACCAAAAATTTTACCATAGAGTAAAATGGATATCGGCTATACTATTTATGAAAAAACATAAAATATAAAAATTTCACTCAATAGTAAAATTTATATTGGCTGTCTACATTATGAAAAAAATTCAAAATTTTCAATCTATATTGTTGGCTGTTTTATTTATGAAAAAGCTAAAAAAATTTCACCATAGAGTGAAATGGATATCGCCTGTCCTATTTATGAAGAATAAAAAATTATGAAAATTTCATTCTATAGTCATATTCATATTGATTGTCTACAATATCAGTTGTGATGTGTATGAAAATTGAAAATATTCAAATATTCATTGTCTACAGTATGAAAAAAACTACAAATTTTGTTAAAAAAACTGCATATTACTATATTTTATTTTCAATTATTATTTATTATCAATAATTATTTATGTTATAAAATATACCTCATTAGTTATAAATATTTATAAATAATCATGTAACTTTTTCTTAATATGAATTATAAAATTTTTTTGTTAATTTTAGAAGTATAAAATTAATTCTGTTCTCATTCATTTTTAAATAAAATTAAATTGCATTTTAATCATGTATGATTAAATTTATTATAATTAACTACATATGATTAAAATATAAAAAAATTAATGCACAAGAGTTTTTATTTGGTTAAGCCGAGCATCGCGAGGCCAATCAGCTAGTAATTATTATAATAAAAATTATTATTATTTTAGGAAATTAAGGAATGTAAAAACAAATTTAGGGGCGTTTGCGTGTTTATAGGAGCAGTGGGGTTAACGCGGTTATATTATAAGTACCAGGAAGGACCGAGCTCCGCTCGGGTTATATCTAGGTTTGGGTTAAGTCACATTTATTTGCATAGAATAATTTTTCAATAAAACATAATGTAGCCCAGGCTAGCGTGAACCTCCAATCTTTTTTCTGGAAAGACTAACTATCTCAAAATAAAATTAAAAAACAAATTTTGATTCACAAATTTTTTTATAAAAACCGATATTTTAATAATAATTATACTTTTTATTGTAATTACAAAAAGTTGACCGATTTTTAAAAATCAAGTTTTGTTTTGCTCAGCATCAAAAATTTTTCAATAATAGCATTGTTTCAACAATAGCATTTTTTTTATAATTTTTAATTAATTAATTGCGTTTATTTATTTGCTTACATTTTTTATTCTATTATGTAAATTATATAAAAACCCATTAAAAAAAAAAAAAAAAAAAACTAATAAAGAAATAAAAAAAAGGTCTTTTCAAGTGCGGGATAATAAAAAAAAAGGAACAGATGTTTCATACATATACATCGAAAATTAACGAAAACACCGACAACCCCTATGTATAAGCATATGAGATGGCTGATTTAGGAAAACTCGCAGAAAACGAATTTTCACGAAATTGTGACCTATACCGATGGATTCCTTGTTATGAAAAACTCGGAAAAGCTTGATCTGAAAAAAATCGCTCCGTTGGTTTTTTAGATAGCCGAAGCATACAACGCGTTTAAATATATAGGATATACATTTAGTACCTTTTTATGTTCGTTGAACTACAAAGTCGGCATTAGGTAATTTTTTTAAATAATTTAATAGCGGGAAGTGAATGTATTTTTTCCAATTCCTTATACACTATTCTCATTTTAAAAGTTCGTTCCGATTTCATCATGACGATTCTTTTATTTTTAAAAATAAAAAAGAAAAAAATAAATAGGGTACGGTGACAAGAAAGAAGTAAACTTCAATATAAATTTGTACCAAAAATAAATATATTTTTTTCCAGCTTTTCTTTAGGTTTTATGTCATTGGTAACCTACTCCAGTCAATTTACGGGGGAGGGGTGTATAACTCCTGTACACCACCAGATTTGGTATATTGCAGGTTTTTTTAGTTGCTGAATCCGAATGTCGGAAAATTGCCCATGGGAAATGTGCGCATCACCCTTAAATTAGCAAAAAACTCCCCTAAAATAAGGTTTCTTAACATGAAACATGTTTATAGTGAGGGGTTATCTAAGAACTTGAAAATTAAGGGGGGGAGGTCAAATTTGTCCGGTTTAAGGGGAGGGGGATCAAATGAGACTTAGAATAATTTCAATTTAGGGACTTTAATAAAGCTGGGCTTAGGGACTTAGAATAATTCAGGTTTAGGGACTTGGAATAATTTTGATTTAGGGACCCAAAAATAATTTGCGTTTAGGAAATCATAGTAGTTTGGATTTAGAATCTTAACGTCTAGTAAGGTGATAATTACAAATTAGAAAATTAGAAAAATGTATTGTAACCTTGCGTAACATTTGCATTATACCTAGTTCTCAGCTGGAAGTAAACATGTTCCATGCATTTAGGTTGTGTTTATACAAACCGGGGTTATAAATTTTTGCTATACTGTTACTCCTGAGCCTTAATTTTGCCATCTTATAGGTTTTTTGGGCCGCTGAATCCATAAAATGACCTGAAATTTGGATTCAGTGACCCCAAAAAACCCACACTAGACCAAATCTGGTGGTGGCTAGGAATTATACACCCAAACCCGTAAATTGACTGGAATAACCATTTTAAAGAAGAAAAAACTTTCAGCTACCACAACCAGAATTCCGGTAGTGGTAACCGGATTTTTTTTAAATATCATATCTAATTGCATTAAGTATATTGAAAACTTCTTTCTCTTTATATAATTATATTATGCAGTAATGGTGGCATCTTTTTGAGTGTTTTTATAAGACATAAATTATCTTTAAACTCCTAAATGTAGACAACCATCGGAACATTGGTGTATTGTTGTACGATTATAAGGCGTATTTTAGAAAAATTGTAATACATAGCACTAATTTAAAAAAAAGCTGATACTGAGTTATTTTCCACCACTGGGTGTTTTTTGCGCAGTATATTTGTAACTAAAATATTTTAACCATATATTTATTTATAATAATTTTTTAATGAATGAATCAATACTTTTCAGTATTTAGTACAAGAATATAAAAAAAAAATTAAAAATGTTTATTTGTTTAAATAAATACGACCTGTTAAATATTTGAAATTTTCGGGTCATAAAAGCCTGAGTTCCCAGATCTGGGCTAATTGGATCAAAATTCTGCTTAGCTCATATTGAAGATCATTCAATTCTAGGTGGAGGTATCGTGGCAAATTTTTCACTAAACCTTTTCAGTAATGATAAATACCTACTTGTTTATAAATTGTAGAGAATTTTTAACTTTTTTTTTATAAACAATTAGCTGTAACTCATTACTGAAGAGGTTTAGCGAAAAATTTCCCACGATACCTCCACCTAGAATTGAATGATCTTCAATATGAGCCTAGCAGAATTTTGATCCAAGTAACCCAGATCTGGGAACTCAGGCTTTTATGACCCGAAAATTTCAAAAATGTAACAGGTCGTATTTGTTTAAACAAATAAAAATTGTAATTTTGATATTACTATTGTGATAGGTCAAATTTCGATTTTTTGGAATATAAGCACGTTTTGAGACCCCAGGAAGCTAAAAAACCGGTATATAAAAAAGTGTGTATGTGTGTGTGTGTGTGTGTGTGTATGTATGTAATTGGTGATATTTCACAAACATTGTGAAATAAAAAAATTGTTACACATCAAATTAATTTGTAAAATGTAAATGTAAATGTAAATATTCTTTATTTTGCAATTGAACAAAAATACAGTCATAAAATATACATCATATAGTAAATAATAGATAATCAACATAAATAATTTTTAATAAGTATAAAATATACGTAATAACATTTAAAATTTTGAATAATAAATTAAAATAAAGTAAATTAGATACTAAATGCTTATGTTCTAAATATGATTTAATAGTATACTATAAGTATCACAGTCGATTTAATTGCATATGCATGGTAAAGTCAGTCTTATATTGATTAAAAAAAAAAAAGTAAAATGCTTTAAAATAAAATAGAATAATAGGAATTTGTATTGTTTTATTTATTTTAAATAATTTGAAACAATAAAAAATTAAGTTCAGCTCCAATTCTGGTCAATAAAATATTATTTTTACTTTTATTACGGAGCTAAGACCTAATTTTTTTTTCAAAAATTTTTTTATCAAAAAAGCTCGAGGTACTTTTTTTTTTTTTAATTTGGATGTAATACCTCATTTATTTCCACGAAAGTACTTATATTTGAAAGTATGGTTTTTACTCTATATCTCGAATCTAATAATTAATTTTTTGAAAATTTTTTTCCCAACATTTTTTTCACAAAAAAATACAAAAAATACCAATTTTTTTTTCTTTATGGACGTAGTGCCTAATTTATTTCTATGAAAGTACTAGTTTTAGAAAGTTTGCTTATAGAAATTTTTTTGTATCTGATACCAAATTTTTTCGAAAATTTTTTCTCAAAATTAAAAAAACAAAAAAATTAAAAAACCTGCAATATTTTTTTTTTTTTTTTTGATGTAATACCTCATTTAATTACATGAAAGTACTAATATCTGAAAATATTGCAACCGGTAATGTTTTACAACCGTTATGAAATAATTAAGACCTAATTTTTTTTTCAAAAATTTTTTCACCAAAACAGCTCTAGGGCCTAACCTAAATTTTTCAAAAAATCTATTTATTCGCGGCGAAACGTAGAAAATCAAAATTTCTTTTAGTGAATCGATGCTAAATAATGTCCTAAATATTATACTCAAAGATTTTTAAAATCAGATTATTTATAAAAAAGTCTTGATTAATTAAGTACTTCAAAAATTAATGAAATTTCAAGCGCTAATATCTCCGTCTGCAGTCAATAAATTAAAAAAAATTTAAAAAAAAAAATTTTTTTTTAATTTTAAGGGACACATAACATGATCAATGGCTAAAAATATCAAACATTCCAGAAGTTTTGATCTTCAGAAATTTTTTGCATTTTTTTTAAAAATGCTATTTCTATCCACCTGATTCAACCTTAAAAAAACAAAAAAAAAAAAAACTGCAATTTTTTTTTGTGTAATACTTCATTTAATTCCATGAAAGTACTATCTTGAATAATTATTATCCAATGAATTACGTTAGATTTTATTGAAAAAAAAATAGATTTAGTTGAATTCAATACATAAATTTTCTTTTAACTTTTAAAAGTTAGTAGAAATGAATGTATGATTGCATGGTTGTAATCGGTGATATCTGTGGCATAATGAAGTATTTAGCTCAGTATTTGAGGAACCGTAGTGCCAGCTAGTTGGCAGGGTATTTGATTTTAGCAGGTTACTTTGTTTTTCTTTTTTTTAAAGCTTCAAATAGGCCTCTAAAATTTTACCCAGGAAGGTTTTCAATGTAAAATTTCCCAAAGAATATGAAAATCAGATTTTTCAATTTCTATCAGTAGAAGTGAGAAAATTGGAAAATTCAGAAAATGAACAATTTTCAAAATCATTTTTTTCAGCCTAAAATTGATTTTTAAGTGCTTAAAAAGCAAATGTGTCAAAAAAAAAGTTTACCAGCATGGAAAACATGTAAAAAAAATTAAAAAGAAAAAAGTGACCCTTTTTGAGAAATTTGTATTTTCCAGTTACCTTTAGTTTTTCCAATTTTCCGACTTTTCCTGAGGGTTTTCCGAAAAAATATTGTCAGATTCGAATTGGGCGGAAATTTTTACTACCTACCTTTATGTAGAAAATATTTTTTAGGCTTATTTAGGGCGTCCAGAAAATAAAAAGCAAACGGGTGTCTGAGAATTCGAAAAAAATCAAAATTGGAAAAACAGCTGCCAAATCGCAACGAAGCCACCTAGAGCCTTAAAAATTTGCCAGTAACCATATTTTTACATTTTAAACACAATACAATTGGTATTTTTTAAAACCAAGACATCGACCTCAGACTTGGGTAAAAATAGCTAAGAACTACCGGTATATATTCGTGTGTAAAATTTCCCGCGGAATTCAAATTTTTGGTCAGATTTTTAATTGTTCACGAGATTTGGCAAGAAATTTGAAATTTGTAAAAAACGAAGTTTAAAGCTGCTATAGTTTGATCTAGAGCTCTAACATCCTCTCTAGAGCAATAACCCAGTGGTTTCTCTTTTTCATCATAAAATTTGAAGTATCTGAAGTATTTTGAAACCTACTAGAGGATTTTTTATTTATATACTTTTGAGAAATTCAAATTTAAAAAAAAAGGGGGTTTAGCAATATTTTAGCGATTTCTCGAGCATGCGCAACTCAAAAAAAAATTTCGACCCCAGAATTGGATTCTACGGGAAATTTCCTATCCGGGCCTAAGGGGAAAAAATTTTTCATGTAAATGTATGTTTTTTACAGAAAAAATAAGAAAAATTTTTTCTCAATTTTCTTACTTTTTTTATAAGAGTCCAAGACATAAAAATGGTTGCCAAAAATCGAGAACTGAACCTTATAAGCTAAAAATTGACTTGTAGGCTTATTTTTAGTAATACTTTCATAAAAAAATACTTTGGATCCGATTTGAAGACCCGACCATGCGTCTTATACCGGTTTGGTTTAAATTTAGTCATGTATATAATTTAATTTAACAAATTATTTTTTCAAAAAATATTTTTAATTAATTAACCTTGTTTAGTTATTAAAAAATTTTGAGAGCTCAGTTCAAAGAAATGTTTAGAAATAATTATTTTAAACTAGTGACCTGAAGAATCAATCGCTTTTTCTTCTCTTATTTCAGAAATTAAGAAATTAATTATACTAATAAGAAAAAATGTTGAGTTTCTTATTTCATAAAATATCAAAAAGTCGTCTCTTACTGTTCGATTTTTTTTTTTTTTTTAAATAATTTGCAAAATTTAAAAAGTGTTTGTTATGATAACTGTCTATAAAAAAAAAATTATAGGAAGTTAAAATTATTTAGTATTTAAGGAATGCGGTTTAAATAAAAAGTTTTAATACAATAATAAGAAAAATGTATAAAACTGAATGCCTTTCAAGCTTTTTTAATTACTTGCCCCGATCTCAAGTAATATTACGAACCGAACGAAACTTTATTGAAAAATGAAAAATTTTAAAATGAGAAATTTAATAATTATTTTATTAGTGCAAACAGTATTATTACGTCACACAAATGACATCCTTAAAAATATAGAAAAAATATTCAGTGAATGAAGAGATTAACGTTAACATATCAGAAATTACTTGATATATTTGATAAGAAATAAAACTGCTTCTATTGATGCTATTATTTAGTTACATAGAAAATAAATAAGCAGTTTTATTGAGTATGGGAAGACCGGATTTTAAAAAAATGTTATACCTTCTGATTAACTTTATTTCAGGACTTTCTCACGCGATACCAATACCAAAAAAAGTGATACCAAAAGTTATACCAATATCACTGGTATAACTGGTATAACTGGTATCACTCTGGAAAAAATCAATATTTTTGACTAAAAATGTGACCTAATAGGTAATTGGGACTGCTCTTTTCATTTTTGAAGTCCATTTTCACGTACGACCCCTAAAAAATGTGATTTCATCCCCTAAATGTGGGTTAAATTTTAAACATTTTTTAGACGTTATTTAAAATGATATAGTGCAAACAAAAAATCTCAAGACATATAAAATTTTACATGGGACTATTAGTAACAAAATTAAAAATAAGTTTATATCAATTTGTCAAATTCACCCCCTCAGATCGGGCGTAAGGGGGTGGTAATATAACAAATTAGAAAAAATCAATATTTTGGTCTAAAAGTGTTACCTAGTAGGTAATTTGGGCTGCTCTTTTCATTTTCGAAGTCCATTTTCACTTTCAACCCTTAGAAAATGTGATATCATCCCCTAAATGTTAGGTAAATTTTAAATAACTTATGCGTGTCATCAGAATTGGTGACTATATCAACAAAAAAATATCTAACAGCATGGAAAACTCTGGCTATTAGTAAACCAAAAAAAAAAATTAATGGATATAAATTTGTCATATTTACCCCATTTGATAGGGTGTTAGGGGGTGGTATTAAAGCATAATACAAAAAATTAATATTTTGGGCTCAAAATATTACCTAGAAGGAAACTGGGGTGGCTGTTTTTATTTCTGGGATCCATTTTCATGTTCAACCCCTAGGAAATGTGGCAACATCCCCTAAATGTGGGGTAAATTTGAAATAACTTATGCGCGTCACCCGAATTGGTGACTATGTGAAAAAAAAATATCTAACGGCATACAAAACTCTATAAAAGGCTATTCGTAAACCAAAAAAATTAAATGTATATAAATTTGTCATGTTTACCCCATTAAATAGGGTATAAGGGGGCGGTATTATAGCATAATACAAAAAATGAATATTTTGGGCTAAAAATATTACCTAGAAGGAAACTGAGGTGGCTGTTTTTATTTCCGGGATCCATTTTCATGTTCAACCCCTAGGAAATGTGACAACATCCCCTCAATGCGGAGTGAATTTAAAATAACTTATGCGCGTCACCTGAACTGGTGACTATGTGAAAAAAAAAATATTTAACGGCATACAAGACTCTGTAAAAGGCTTTTCGTAAACCAAAAAAATTAATTTATATCAACTTGTTATATTTAATCCCTTAGATAGGGTGTAAGGGGATGTTATTATAGCAAAATAAAAATAGTTTATTGCGATCCTGTGTCCAGAAAAATAAAGAATGGCCCAAATCGCACGTAAATTAACATCCGAGTTGGTAAGCTGGGATTCGGGTCATTTTTTATTTATGGACAAGGGTCGCATAAATCGCCGCTACGTGATCGGAAAAGTCGTGTTTTCTTGCCACTGACAAAAAAAAATCAATTTTTTGACCTAGAAGGTAATTGGGGTGGATCTTTTTATATCTGAAGTCCACTTTTACGTATGATCCCTCTAGAATATCTGATATTATCCCATAAATTTGAGGTAAACTTCAAGTTACTTTTAGGCCTCGTTATCAGCGTTACTTGAATTGATACTGTGCACACAATAAAATCTGCAAGAATATAAAACTTTAAAATCCACTATTAGTGCGGCATAAAAAAAATTTATATCAATTTGTCATATTCACAGCTCTAGATAAGTAAAAAGTTAATATTTTGTGATAAAATTTACCACCATAAATTATTCAAAATTTCTCCCATTTGAAGAGACAAAATCACATTCCCAAATTTTATAATCTAATTTTTTTAGGCCTGTAAAATATTAATTATTTATCGTTGTTTTAGTCTCAAATTGAACTAAATAATTTGTAATAGTTGTTTATAATAATTTTAAAAAATAAAATAAATTTATCATTTTCTTTTTTTTTAAGTTTGGTTATAATACATATACATATAATATATAATTTATCTAAATTGTCTTATTGATTAATACAATACTGAAAAAAATCCGTTTGCCGCAACCGGAATTCCTGTTGTAGAATACAGAATATTTTTTTCTTTTAAATGTTTGCAAATGTATTAAATGTAAGGTTAGTAAATAGGAATCTTTCCGGGATTCAAAACGAGCAAATTGAACGCACTATTTTTTTAATAAAAAATTCCAGAATTTGAAAAAAGAAGTAAATTATTTACTTCTATAGGCTATAATATAGGCTATAATAAAAAACGACACGTCAAGCCTTACAGTACCGTAACCTAAGGAAACAGACTATAATAAAATAAGGACACGTCAAGCCTTACAGTAGCACAACCTAAGGAAGTAGGCTATAATAAAAAACGACACGTCAAGCCTTACAGTAGCGTAACCTAAGGAAGCAGTCTATAATAAAATAACGACACGTCAAGCCTTACACTAGCGTAACCTAAGGAAGCAGTCTATAATAAAATAACGACACGTCAAGCCTTACAGTAGCGTAACCTAAGGAAGTAGGCTATAATAAAAAACGACACGCCAAGCCTTACAGTAGCGTAACCTAAGGAAGTAGGCTATAATAAAAAACGACACGTCAAGCCTTACAGTAGCGTAACCTAAGGAAGCAGTCTATAATAAAATAACGACACGTCAAGCCTTACACTAGCGTAACCTAAGGAAGCAGTCTGTAATAAAATAACGACACGTCAAGCCTTACAGTAGCGTAACCTAAGGAAGTAGGCTATAATAAAAAACGAAACGCCAAGCCTTACAGTAGCGTAACCTAAGGAATTAGGCTATAATAAAAAACGACACGTCAAGCCTTACAGTAGCGTAACCTAAGGAAGTAGGTTATAATAAAAAACGACACGTCAAGCCTTACAGTAGCGTAACCTAAGGAAGTAGGTTATAATAAAAAACGACACTTCAAGCCTTACAGTAGCGCAACCTAAGGAAGTAGGTTATAATAAAAAACGACACGTCAAGCCTTACAGTAGCGTAACCTAAGGAAGTAGGTTATAATAAAAAACGACACTTCAAGCCTTACAGTAGCGCAACCTAAGGAAGTAGGTTATAATAAAAAACGACACGTCAAGCCTTACAGTAACATAACCTAAGGAAGTAGGTTATAATAAAAAACGACACGTCAAGCCTTACAGTAGCGTAACCTAAGGAAGTAGTATGACCGGGGTCATATGAGACCAATAAATTAATTTAGAATATTTAGATCCGAAAATAAATAAATATCATCAATACGATTCTGTGCAACAACAGCCATATTGGACCTACCTTTTATCGTTGTTGTTGCCAGAAGACCCTGAAAATAAAGTATTTGGAGGGGAGGTATAAATGAATATTTATGTAGACAAAATTTAATAACTAAACAAAGATAATTAATATTTATTTATTAGAAATTAATATTTACAAAAAAATAATGTTGAGCGCCACCGGTTTAATAAAACCGGAAATTATAATCAAACAAATCGAAAAGGGTTGATTTTAATGTCAAAAGGGTTAATGATCTAAACATTAAAAATTAAAGGGAGAGCAAGAGATGATTTCGGGTCGTTACTTCCGTATAACAATTAATATAACCTAATTAAATATAAAAATAACCTAAAAATACCAAATACAAAAAAATACTAAATTACCTAAAACCTACACCGTAAGAGCACATTCGCACGCGTTATCTAGAAGATGGTTTTACCTTACTTCCTGATGTCGTCTTTAGCCAATGATGCACCACGTTGTTTTAACAAAATTCGAAAACAAGTTTTGAATACGGCAAATAACAATAAGTTATATTCGCCGTATGAATTCTAAGACCAAAATATATATATCTGTCACAAAATGCCGGAGTTAAACGTCTGCGTGTTTAAACTCCGAACCAATAGATCACTATATATTATAAATTTCGGTGAATTAATCAATTCGTTTATTCCCGAAATATTCACAAAAATCGCGATCAGACAAAATTATATTTTTGATTAATATTCACACTAAAAATAGTGAATAAAAACGATTTATTTAATAAAAACACAGAGAGCTCTTAACAAAAGCATGTATTGCGGCTCGCGGCCGAGCACGCACTGATCTGGTTCGATTTCAGTTCCTCCCTTACGGAAGTCCGAAATCGCAAACGTTCCAAAGGAACCAGCGTGATATCAGCTCGAAAAAGCGCTTAAAAATCTAAAATTTAAAAATTAATTTTAATTTAAATTTTTATTAATGTGACAGAAATCCTTCCTGTCACAGTAGGTTATAATAAAAAACGACACTTCAAGCCTTACAGTAGCGCAACCTAAGGAAGTAGGTTATAATAAAAAACGACACGTCAAGCCTTACAGTAGCGCAACCTAAGGAAGTAGGTTATAATAAAAAACGACACTTCAAGCCTTACAGTAGCGCAACCTAAGGAAGTAGGTTATAATAAAAAACGACACGTCAAGCCTTACAGTAGCGTAACCTAAGGAACTAGGTTATAATAAAAAACGACACGTCAAGCCTTACAGTAGCGTAACCTAAGGAACTAGGTTATAATAAAAAACGACACGTCAAGCCTTACAGTAGCGTAACCTAAGGAAGCAGTCTATAATAAAATAACGACACGTCAAGCCTTACACTAGCGTAACCTAAGGAAGCAGTCTATAATAAAATAACGACACGTCAAGCCTTACAGTAGCGTAACCTAAGGAAGTAGGCTATAATAAAAAACGACACGCCAAGCCTTACAGTAGCGTAACCTAAGGAAGTAGGCTATAATAAAAAACGACACGTCAAGCCTTACAGTAGCGTAACCTAAGGAAGCAGTCTATAATAAAATAACGACACGTCAAGCCTTACACTAGCGTAACCTAAGGAAGCAGTCTGTAATAAAATAACGACACGTCAAGCCTTACAGTAGCGTAACCTAAGGAAGTAGGCTATAATAAAAAACGACACGCCAAGCCTTACAGTAGCGTAACCTAAGGAATTAGGCTATAATAAAAAACGACACGTCAAGCCTTACAGTAGCGTAACCTAAGGAAGTAGGTTATAATAAAAAACGACACGTCAAGCCTTACAGTAGCGTAACCTAAGGAAGTAGGTTATAATAAAAAACGACACTTCAAGCCTTACAGTAGCGCAACCTAAGGAAGTAGGTTATAATAAAAAACGACACGTCAAGCCTTACAGTAGCGTAACCTAAGGAAGTAGGTTATAATAAAAAACGACACTTCAAGCCTTACAGTAGCGCAACCTAAGGAAGTAGGTTATAATAAAAAACGACACGTCAAGCCTTACAGTAACATAACCTAAGGAAGTAGGTTATAATAAAAAACGACACGTCAAGCCTTACAGTAGCGTAACCTAAGGAAGTAGTATGACCGGGGTCATATGAGACCAATAAATTAATTTAGAATATTTAGATCCGAAAATAAATAAATATCATCAATACGATTCTGTGCAACAACAGCCATATTGGACCTACCTTTTATCGTTGTTGTTGCCAGAAGACCCTGAAAATAAAGTATTTGGAGGGGAGGTATAAATGAATATTTATGTAGACAAAATTTAATAACTAAACAAAGATAATTAATATTTATTTATTAGAAATTAATATTTACAAAAAAATAAAGTTGAGCGCCACCGGTTTAATAAAACCGGAAATTATAATCAAACAAATCGAAAAGGGTTGATTTTAATGTCAAAAGGGTTAATGATCTAAACATTAAAAATTAAAGGGAGAGCAAGAGATGATTTCGGGTCGTTACTTCCGTATAACAATTAATATAACCTAATTAAATATAAAAATAACCTAAAAATACCAAATACAAAAAAATACTAAATTACCTAAAACCTACACCGTAAGAGCACATTCGCACGCGTTATCTAGAAGATGGTTTTACCTTACTTCCTGATGTCGTCTTTAGCCAATGATGCACCACGTTGTTTTAACAAAATTCGAAAACAAGTTTTGAATACGGCAAATAACAATAAGTTATATTCGCCGTATGAATTCTAAGACCAAAATATATATATCTGTCACAAAATGCCGGAGTTAAACGTCTGCGTGTTTAAACTCCGAACCAATAGATCACTATATATTATAAATTTCGGTGAATTAATCAATTCGTTTATTCCCGAAATATTCACAAAAATCGCGATCAGACAAAATTATATTTTTGATTAATATTCACACTAAAAATAGTGAATAAAAACGATTTATTTAATAAAAACACAGAGAGCTCTTAACAAAAGCATGTATTGCGGCTCGCGGCCGAGCACGCACTGATCTGGTTCGATTTCAGTTCCTCCCTTACGGAAGTCCGAAATCGCAAACGTTCCAAAGGAACCAGCGTGATATCAGCTCGAAAAAGCGCTTAAAAATCTAAAATTTAAAAATTAATTTTAATTTAAATTTTTATTAATGTGACAGAAATCCTTCCTGTCACAAACCCCCCCTCTTAACCGTAGTTAAGGGGTTAACTGTAGATTTTGATGAAGTACGAAATGTGCTCACCTACCTAACAATCGTGGGCTAAAAATCTAAACGAAAAAATCTAATCTATCTTAAAGTAGTTATATTGTATAAAAATAAAAATATATATATTCTTTTCCGGAAATATCCTTAAATCAGGAATTTAGGGAAAAGTTAAATTGTACATCAGTAACAAAAAAAAATATTTTTTTGTGCTGAATTGTAAATTTAATTTGGGTTCCAAAATATTTCCAAATAACAATTTTTTTTTTCCTTAAAATTTAAACGAGCAAATTAACAAAGAATAGAATTTGGGTAAAATGTAATAGCACTAAAGAGGAATAATAAATCTAAAATATTAAATTCATCAAACATATGTACAGATAAAATTATAATTTTTATTAGGATCATAATTCATATAAGAATTGAAATTATAATGAACATTATAAATTTTTGTTCTAAAAGAAAATTAATATGTTACATTATAGATTAAATTTTATTATATAACTTATTAGAAAATTTTTAATAAATCAGAATTAGTAAATTTCTCAAAGTATGTACAATCGAAATTATAACAAAAAAAAAAAGGAATCACCAAATTATTTTAAACAGACAAATGAGCCTTTGCTAGAGGAATCACTCCTCTCAGCTGGTCAAATGTTTTCCAAAAATTAGAGACAAAGTATTAAAGATACCTTTGCTAGAGAACACTATCTCTTAGCTGGTACGAATTAAGCCGATAATATATACAAAGAAAATTATTAACCTTTGCCAGAGAACGTATCTCTAAGCTGATTAAAATTTTCAAACAAAGATAACATCTTAAGGGGTCCAAAAGCAAGAAAAAATTATAGCAATTTAATGAAATAAAAGTTTACCGAAACCGTAAAAAAATTTACTTATAAAGTAAAAGCCGAATCAAACCTTAGTTCAGAAAATACATCCTCGAACTGGCTTGGGTTCACCAAAACTAAAACAATAAATCAATATTAGCACAGAGTACCAAAATAGTAATGTTAAGAGTTTTACTCTATAACACAACGGTTGTTAGGATATTTCTCCAAAGAAGAAAATAACCATGGATACAATCAAAAGATTAATATAAAGAATTTATAATAAGAAGAATAACTAAACCTAAACTAATAGCTAAAGTTTTGAATGTCTAAGATCAAGTAAATTAAATCTTAGAATTCAGATGACTACTATTTTCATCCCCCGTAACCCAAGTACATGATGTTGGATATTCATCCCTTTATCACGACTAAACCGGCCAGAATGGAAACGTTTTAAAAACACGTAATCAGGATGACTACTATTTTCATCCCCCGTAACCCAAGTACATGATGTTGAATATTCATCCCTTTATCATGACTAAACCGGCCAGAATGAAAAAGTTTTAAAACACGTAGTCAGTAAAAATTTTAATGAAAAATCGGAAAAATTCTCCGAATTTTTCATTAATACTTAAATGACTAGGAAGGGGTATCTTTTTATTCAGCTACCCCAAAATAGAACACTTAAGGTTTCCGGTCACCATAAGTTCAGAAATAGAATTACGGATCCCGGAATGCTACACTCCCCCCGCAAAAACATGTTATAGAGAAAAACAAGTTCAGTTTCTGTAAAACTCTTCCCTCCCCCTATCAGAAATTAAAAGGCTATAAAGAATATAATGGATTGAACGTATCCATCAATTCTAGGGATAACAGCATAACTATTTTCCGGAAAGAAGTTAAACAGAAGACTAGGAGAGAAGTTAAGCCAAAATTTTGAAGATAATACAAAGTGTAACTTCAGGACCAAAATCTTAATACTAAAAAGAATTATATAGAGAAAAATCAAAATTTTCTAAGGGATTTCACCTTCAGAAGAAATTAATTAGTCACTTATAAGTTCATATAAAGAAATAAATTAAATCTATATTGAATATTTACAAAGAATGCGAAAGCAAACTTATTTCGATTACTTAATTTCATAAGCAACCGAAAAACCACACCGAATTTTTGTTTTTGGTGTGTAGCTAGCGGAAGCGTGGGTGCCAACCAAGACGGAAAGATGATTTGAAATCAGAGCTTCACCGCGCCTACTTTAAAAAAAGACCAAAATTTATAGGTAAGAAAACAAATTGAAAGATTGAATTTTTACTTTGTAATACAAAATATGTATCAAATTTACCGAAAAGTAAAATTTGACAACCACTATTGAATTCCACATGATCGACAAAATAGTATAAGATAAATAGTACTAAGATAAATAGCAAACGAAAATTATAAGAAGGAAATATATTAATAATTGCATTTTTTTATTTGAACAAATAAATTGGGTATAAGTTTTTCTAGAGGGAAATTTACAATAGAAAATTAGATTTTGAAAAACAAAAGGAATATTGACGATCATGATTTAAAATTTTATATAATTGACAATATATTAACCCGAGTATTAACCAAAGCAAGTAACATACCAAAAAAAAATTATAGGAAGGAATCAGATAACTGATATACCGTAAAACCGAATTCTTGGAAACCGTAAATAAAAAAAGAATATATATATTATTATTATATTGTAATACATGCTAAATAATTAATTAACTTAAGCCCACTAATATGCTCTTCACGGTAACGCAGCCCTAAGCTAATAACCATACCACATTCATGCATACAAAATTTTTAATAAAAATATAAATTCTATTCACAGTCCACTAAAATTAATCACTTAATGTTCACTTTGTATGGAAAGATTCATATATTTAGTGTTCAGAGTTTACCAAAGTTAGTTTCTTATTCAAAAAAAATCAAACAATATTATTATCACCAAAATATTCACTTTGCATGGAATGCATCATATAAATAATGTTCAAAGTTCAAACTAAAGTTCTTTTGTAATTTAATAGTTCAAAATTATTTTTAATCACTTTATTATTAATGAGATTATAGTATTTTATTTAAACTAAATTAACTTTTCATCTTATTTAATGAGATTTACCCATATATAATTTTTTCCGAAATTACAAAATTAGTCCGAACAAAAACGGAAGAATTTATGTATAAATAATTTTAACGTACGAAAAAAAAATCAAAATTTTAAATTTAAGTTTAGATTAAGAAAAATGTACAGGAATGACCTGTATACATTTATTCTACCAAAAAAAATTAATTAGAGAAAACTTTTGTAATTTTTGAAAAAATTTTAATTTTACATAATTGACTAAATATTACTCATATAAATTTTATTATAAGTCCCAAAAAATAATTAAAAACTTTTCAAAATATAATGGGAATAACCCATATACAATTAATTTAATAAATACATTTAACCCGGTTAAATTTAATAAAAAATTATTGCTTTCAACTTTTAAGATAAGCAGCATCAAAATTTTATTGTTATGAAAAAATTTTATTTTTACAAAATTTTATGAGACTTATCCATATAGCGTGTTCTAAGAATTTTGAAAAATTCTCGTAATATACACAATGACAAAATAAAGAACACGTTATATGTAAAAATACACACATTCACAAAAAAAATTCAAATATATTTAATTATTATTAATTGGTATGGCTAATTATAATAAATTATTATTAATTAATTACCGAATCTAGCGAATTTATTAATTGTTACACCCAGCCCCACACGTTCGGGCGCCAAAAATATGACCGGGGTCATATGAGACCAATAAATTAATTTAGAATATTTAGATCCGAAAATAAATAAATATCATCAATACGATTCTGTGCAACAACAGCCATATTGGACCTACCTTTTATCGTTGTTGTTGCCAGAAGACCCTGAAAATAAAGTATTTGGAGGGGAGGTATAAATGAATATTTATGTAGACAAAATTTAATAACTAAACAAAGATAATTAATATTTATTTATTAGAAATTAATATTTACAAAAAAATAAAGTTGAGCGCCACCGGTTTAATAAAACCGGAAATTATAATCAAACAAATCGAAAAGGGTTGATTTTAATGTCAAAAGGGTTAATGATCTAAACATTAAAAATTAAAGGGAGAGCAAGAGATGATTTCGGGTCGTTACTTCCGTATAACAATTAATATAACCTAATTAAATATAAAAATAACCTAAAAATACCAAATACAAAAAAATACTAAATTACCTAAAACCTACACCGTAAGAGCACATTCGCACGCGTTATCTAGAAGATGGTTTTACCTTACTTCCTGATGTCGTCTTTAGCCAATGATGCACCACGTTGTTTTAACAAAATTCGAAAACAAGTTTTGAATACGGCAAATAACAATAAGTTATATTCGCCGTATGAATTCTAAGACCAAAATATATATATCTGTCACAAAATGCCGGAGTTAAACGTCTGCGTGTTTAAACTCCGAACCAATAGATCACTATATATTATAAATTTCGGTGAATTAATCAATTCGTTTATTCCCGAAATATTCACAAAAATCGCGATCAGACAAAATTATATTTTTGATTAATATTCACACTAAAAATAGTGAATAAAAACGATTTATTTAATAAAAACACAGAGAGCTCTTAACAAAAGCATGTATTGCGGCTCGCGGCCGAGCACGCACTGATCTGGTTCGATTTCAGTTCCTCCCTTACGGAAGTCCGAAATCGCAAACGTTCCAAAGGAACCAGCGTGATATCAGCTCGAAAAAGCGCTTAAAAATCTAAAATTTAAAAATTAATTTTAATTTAAATTTTTATTAATGTGACAGAAATCCTTCCTGTCACAGTAGGTTATAATAAAAAACGACACTTCAAGCCTTACAGTAGCGCAACCTAAGGAAGTAGGTTATAATAAAAAACGACACGTCAAGCCTTACAGTAGCGCAACCTAAGGAAGTAGGTTATAATAAAAAACGACACTTCAAGCCTTACAGTAGCGCAACCTAAGGAAGTAGGTTATAATAAAAAACGACACGTCAAGCCTTACAGTAGCGTAACCTAAGGAACTAGGTTATAATAAAAAACGACACGTCAAGCCTTACAGTAGCGTAACCTAAGGAACTAGGTTATAATAAAAAACGACACGTCAAGCCTTACAGTAGCGTAACCTAAGGAAGCAGTCTATAATAAAATAACGACACGTCAAGCCTTACACTAGCGTAACCTAAGGAAGCAGTCTATAATAAAATAACGACACGTCAAGCCTTACAGTAGCGTAACCTAAGGAAGTAGGCTATAATAAAAAACGACACGCCAAGCCTTACAGTAGCGTAACCTAAGGAATTAGGCTATAATAAAAAACGACACGTCAAGCCTTACAGTAGCGTAACCTAAGGAAGTAGGTTATAATAAAAAACGACACGTCAAGCCTTACAGTAGCGTAACCTAAGGAAGTAGGTTATAATAAAAAACGACACTTCAAGCCTTACAGTAGCGCAACCTAAGGAAGTAGGTTATAATAAAAAACGACACGTCAAGCCTTACAGTAACATAACCTAAGGAAGTAGGTTACAATAAAAAACGACACGTCAAGCCTTACAGTAGCGTAACCTAAGGAACTAGGTTATAATAAAAAACGACACGTCAAGCCTTACAGTAGCGTAACCTAAGGAAGCAGTCTATAATAAAATAATGACACGTCAAGCCTTAAAGTAGCGTAACCTAAGGAAGCAGTCTATAATAAAATAACGACACGTCAAGCCTTACAGTAGCGTAACCTAAGGAAGTAGGCTATAATAAAAAACGACACGCCAAGCCTTACAGTAGCGTAGCCTAAGGAAGTAGGCTATAATTAAAAACGACACGTCAAGCCTTACAGTAGCGTAACCTAAGGAAGTAGGCTATTATAAAGAACGGCACGTCAAGCCTTACAGTAGCGTAACCTAAGGAAGTAGGCTATAATATAAAACGACACGTCAAGCCTTACAGTAGCGTAACCTAAGGAAGTAGGCTATAATAAAAAACGACACGTCAAGCCTTACAGTAGCGTGACCTAAGGAAGTAGGTTATAATAAAAAACGACACGTCAAGCCTTACAGTAACATAACCTAATGAAGTAGGCTATAATAAAAATGACACGTCAAGCCTTACAGTAAGTTAAACTAAGGAAGTAGGTTATGATAAAAAATGACACGTCAAGACTTACATCAACACAACGTAAAATTTGGAGACAAAACTTTTCAAATTTTTTAAATCATTAATTATCAGATCCAATAAATCTATTAAAACCAAGTTTTCTAAAATTATTACTTTCATTGAAAAGTATTAGGTATTAAGTCCAAAAATAATAAAAATTTAGGTATTTTTTATAATTTTTGAAAGCATTAGATAGAGACAAAAATTTATCACAAGAGTTACACCAACATAACCTAATGCAATGGTATAGTCAGGGTGGGCACGGAGTGAAGTGAAGTTTTAAAACTCCCTGATTTTCCAGACTATTTTTTTAAATTTTCCAGTACCTTTTTAGTGTTTCAACCAAATTCCCTGAATTTCCAGAGTTTCCTATAAACAAATTTTAGTAAATTTCAGACATTTTCTTTTTTAAAATTTGATATTATATTTAAATACCCAACTATGTCTGCACTCTAGATATTAAATTTACTATATTTCTGTATTATATATTTTTATTATTAAATCGATTTAAAAAGGAACGGACAAAGGTATTTAAAAAAAAAAAATAAAATGATCATTTTTTAATATTATATGTCTAGATATCATTTTCTATCTGCTGGCTAGTGTTTAAAAAAATTTTGAAGCATGTAAAAAATTAGAAAACTGAAAAGTCAAAATCCCCATGTTATTTAAATGGGAAACTTTAAGTGCTCGGTGGTACGGGTAAATCCTTCAAGATGGGGGGTTTTTACGACCAAAATATCCAAATGTGGGGAGAGCAAAAAATCTCGAAAACAAAAAATTAAAACACGCTCTACTGAACACGATTACGACATAAATTGTTCGTCTTATTCCCCACAATAGAAGATGAATGCGTAGCAATTACCTAAAGATATTTAATGTGGGCAACTGGTGCATTTTAAGTAAAAACAAACATCATATTCGAGTTTAGTGACCCAAAAAATATAAATAACCGATAATAATTTAATTAAACCCTACTTCCTTAGATTAAGCCTAATTCCTTAGGTTAAGTTACTGTAAGGCTTGACGTGTCGTTTTTTATTATAGCCTATTTCCTTAAGTTACGCTACTGTAAGGCTTGACGTGTCGTTTTTTATTATAACCTACTTCCTTAGGTTACGCTACTGTAAGGCTTGACGTGTCGTTTTTTATTATAACCTACTTCCTTAGGTTACGCTACTGTAAGGCTTGACGTGCCGTTCTTTATTATAGCCTACTTCCTTAGGTTACGCTACTGTAAGGCATGACGTGTCGTTTTTTATTATAAGCTACTTCCTTAGGTTACGCTACTGTAAGGCTTGACGTGTCGTCTTTTATTATAACCTACTTCCTTAGGTTATGTTACTGTAAGGCTTGAAGTGTCGTTTTTTATTATAACCTGCTTCCTTAGGTTATGCTACTGTAAGGCTTGACGTGTCGTTCTTTATTATAGCCTACTTCCTTAAGTTACACTACTGTAAGGCTTGACGTGTCGTTATTTTATTATAGACTGCTTCCTTAGGTTACGATACTGTAAGGCTTGACGTGCCGCTCTTTATTATAGCCTACTTCCTTAGGTTACGCTACTGTAAAGCTTGACGTGCCGTTCTTTATTATAGCCTACTTCCTTAAGTTACGCTACTGTAAGGCTTGACGTGTCGTTTTTTATTATAACCTACTTCCTTAGGTTACGCTACTGTAAGGCTTGACGTGTCGTTTTTTATTATAACCTACTTCCTTAGGTTACGCTACCTTAAGGCTTGACGTGTCGTTTTTGATTATAGCCTACTTCCTTAGGTTATGTTACTGTAAGGCTTGAAGTGTCGTTTTTTATTATAACCTACTTCCTTAGGTTACGCTACTGTAAGGCTTGACGTGCCGTTCTTTATTATAGCCTACTTCCTTAGGTTACGGTACTGTAAGGCTTGACGTGCCGTTCTTTATTATAGCCTACTTCCTTAGGTTACGCTACTGTAAGGCTTGACGTGTCGTTTTTTATTATAGCCTACTTCCTTAGGTTACGCTACTGTAAGGCTTGGCGTGTCGTTTTTTATTATAGCCTACTTCCTTAGGTTACGCTACTGTAAGGCTTGACGTGTCGTTATTTTATTATAGACTGCTTCCTTAGGTTACGCTAGTGTAAGGCTTGACGTGTCGTTATTTTATTATAGACTACTTCCTTAGCTTACGCTACTGTAAGGCTTGACGTGTCGTTTTTTATTATAACCTACTTCCTTAGGTTACGCTACTGTAAGGCATGACGTGCCGTTGTTTATTATAGCCTACTTCCTTAGGTTACGCTACTGTAAGGCTTGACGTGCCGTTCTTTATTATAGCCTACTTCCTTAGGTTACGCTACTGTAAGGCTTGACGTGCCGTTATTTATTATAGCCTACTTCCTTAGTTTACGCTACTGTAAAGCTTGACGTGTCGTTCTTTATTATAGCCTACTTCCTTAAGTTACGCTACTGTAAGGCTTGACGTGTCGTTATTTTATTATATTCTACTTCATTAGGATATGTTAGTGTAAGGCTTGACATGTCTGTATTTTATTACCTCCTACTTACTCAGGTTACGCTATTGTAAGGCTTGACATGTCTTTATTTTATTTTAGTCTTCTTCCTTAGGTTACGGTAGTGTAAGGCTTGACGTGTCGTTTATTATTTTAACCTACTTTCTTAGGTTATGTTACTGTAAGGCTTGACGTGCCGTTCTTTATTATAGCCTACTTCCTTAGGTTACGCTACTGTAAGGCTTGACGTGTCGTTTTTTATTATAACCTGCTTCCTTAGGTTACGCTAGTGCGAGCGCTAGTGTAAAGCTTGACGTGTCGTTATTTTATTATCTCCCACTTCCTTAGGTTCGCAAGTGTAAGGCTTGACGTGTGGATTTTTATTTTAATCTACTTCCTTAATTTATGTTTGTGTAAGGCTTGACGCGTCGTTATTTTATTATATTCTACTTTCTTAGGTTATTTTAGTGTAAGGCTTGACGTATTGTTATTTTATTATCTCCTGCTTTCTTAGGTTACACTAATGTTAGGCTTGATGTGTCGTTATTTTATTATATTCTACTTCATTAGGTTATGTTAGTGTAAGGCTTGACATGTCTGTATTTTATTACCTCCTACTTACTCAGGTTACGCTATTGTAAGGCTTGACGTGTCTTTATTTTATTTTAGTCTTCTTCCTTAGGTTACGGTAATGTAAGGCTTGACGTGTCGTTTTTTATTATAACCTACTTCCTTAGGTTATGTTACTGTAAGGCTTGACGTGCCGCTCTTTATTATAGCCTACTTCCTAAAGTAACACTACTGTAAGGCTTGACGTATCGTTATTTTATTATATCTAACTTTCTTAGGTTACGCTAGTGTAAGGCTAAACGTTTCGTTATTTTATTACATCCTGCTTCCTTAGATTACGGTAGTGTAAGGCTTGACATCTCGTTATTTTAGTAACTCCTACTTACTTAGGTTGTATTAGTGTAAGGCTTGACGAATCGTTATTTCATTATATCCAGCTTCCTTAGGTTACGCTAAAAGTAAGGGTTAACGTTTCGTTATTTTTTACATCCTGCTTCCTTAGGTTACGCTAGTGTAAGGCTTGATGTGTCGTTATTTTTTATATCCTACTTCTTATTTTATTCTACTTCCTTCTTATTTTAGTCTACTTCCTTCTTATTTTAGTCTACTTCCTTAGTTTATTTTAGTGTGAGGCTTGACGTGTCGTTCTTTTATTATAGCCTACTTCCTTAGGTTCTTTTAGCGTAAGGCTTGTCGTTTTGTTTTTCTTTATTGTGGGTGATTGGTCCATATCTGGTAAAACTGGATATCATTGCTAAAATCTATCAAAGGATCTCTGTTGAGAGTAACTGGATTGTTTTTCTAAATTATAAAAAAGAAATAATTCGTTTTCTGGTTTTAAATCTAGGAATCATGCTTTTATAAACGAGCATCGAAATTCCATTAATTATAAAACCTGGAAGTAGAACTTTTCCGTTTTGTAAACAAGATAATAATTCACTTGTGATTTCAAATTCTGGAATTTTTTATTAAAAAAATAATGCGTTCAATTTTCTTTTTCTGAATCCTGGAAATATTCCTATTTACTAACTTTACATTTAATACATTTGCAAACATTTAAAAGAAAAAAATATTCCGTATTCCACAACAGGAATCCCGGTGGCGGCAACAGCAGAAATTCAAGTTGCGGCAAACGGATTGTTTTTCAGTGTAGTACTAATCAATAAGAGAAATTGGATAAATTATATATTATATGCATATAACAACCAAAATTAAAAAAAAGAAAATGATAAATTTATTATTTTTTTTTTAAATTATTAAAACTATCACAAATTATTTATTTATTAATAATTATTTAATAATTATAATTATTCCCTATTTCTCTTATCTTTTATCCGTTCGTATCCCCACTTGAAGGCGAGCTCGCCTCGTGTAAAGCAGATGAAATTGTTTGGAATTGTCGAAAATTAGAATTATTTGGAATTGTTCAGAATTGGAATTGTGGGATTGTAACACAGTATTGAATGGTGGATCCCTCGGTGTACCCCATAACCTAAAAGGGGTGTTTTTGCTATTTTTGCACTTTGAATGTCTAAACTTAGATTATATGGATTTTTTGGGTAGCAGATCAAGAATTTGGGAGTATTTTATAATTTATACACTGAAAGTGCAAAAATAGTAAAACACCCATTTTAGGGATTGCTTTTGCTAACTTAAAGGTGAAATATTTATTTTAAATAAAAAAGACCCCAACTCCTTGATCAGTGACCAGAAAAACCAATATGGTCCAAATTTAAATACTCAACGTACAAAAATAGCAAAGACACTCTTTTAGGGATTGTCTTTGCAATATCCAAGGGTGAAATATTAGTTTTTCATAAATAAATCCCTCAAATCCTTGATCAGCGACCCAAAAAACCTAAATAGTATAAATTTACACACTTTAAGTGCAAAAATATTGAAAAGACTCATTTTAGGGGTTATTTTTACTAATTTAAGACTGAAATATTAATTATTCATAAAAAGTTCCCCCAATATCTTGATCAGGGACCCAAAAAACTCGTATGGACTTAACCTGGTCACTCAAACTGCGAAAACTGCAAAAACACCCCTTTAGGAGTAAGTTTTGCATATTTAAAGGTGAAATAGTAACTATTCATAAAAAATTTCCCCAAATTCTTGAACAATGACCCAAAAAACCTGTATAGACCAATTCTTGGCTAAATTTAGAAACTCTGATTTCCAGTACATCAAAATACAAATAAATTTTTGGGGGTTGGTTTTTGCAAATTTATAGGTATTACGAAATTATGTCCCGGAAAAGACCATGATTTTCATGATCAGTGACCCAAAAAACATATAATAGACCAGTCTCATGATAGCCAGTGAAATTAAACCCCCCCTCCCGGCGATTTTACTGGAGTATAAAAAGTTTTTAAAAAAATTGTTCATCGTGTTTTTCATAGTTCTTAAATTTAGGGGAGATTTCCACCCCCAGGGGGGGGGGTAAAAAAATTTTTAATACTATTTATTTTGCTATTTTTTCGATTACAAAAGAAAAAGCAAGATAAAAAATTTAACCGTTATTCTAATATTTTTACTTTTGGGGGTAGTTTTCCCCCATATTTACCTCCTGGGGGACTGTTAATATATTGCAATAGTTTTCAATATCATAAAATATTTATGAATATACTAGAAGCAGGGATAAAAAATAAATTAAAATATTCTGTTTTTATGTTTTTCATAAGTTTCCTTAATTTAGGGGTAGTTTTTTCCCCCTATAATTAGCCCTAATTTCCCAAAATTTGTGTGTTATCAAATAAATCCAATATTTCGATAAATAATTTAGAAAAAATGGCATTGACTTGATCATTTTAGCTTCAGTTCCAAAATTTTGCAAAAAAAAACCCTAAAAAGGGGTAGTTTTTGCTTATTTAAGGGTTTTCCCCTATTTTCCAGTAACTTTGGACTCCAGATTCGGATTCAGCGACCCAAAAAACCTATAATTAACCCATAAAAATTAATAATTACGAATATAACAAAAGTGATACCAATACCAATACCAAAAGTGATACCAATATCACTGGTATAACTGGTATAACTGGTATCGCGTGAGAAAGTCCTGCTTTATTTAATCTTGTTATTCCGTTAATGTTACAATTCATAAATCAATACTAATAAAAATTAAATTTTATAAAACAATTCGGCACCGAGCCATATATGCGTTCGCCCTGTTTTTCTCGAAGAAAAAGTTGAATGTAAAGACTTTTAACCGAACCAACTTTGAAACTTTCTTGACAAGTAAGATGACGTGGTTCGTCAACAGTAATCAAGAACTCTCCTTTTTCTAGCGTTTGTCGAAAAAATGTATTTCTTCCACTTTCAACGTTATTTTTAGTGATTTTTTTATAAAATTGGTTATCGACTCTTTTGATCTCAACTTTGGTTAACCCGGTGTTCAACAATTCTCCGTTCTTGAACTCTGTTATCCAGAAATCAAAATCTACATAATTTTGCTAAAAAAATATTTACACAAGATCAGCTATTTTACTGAACGAAAAAATTATTTTAATAGATTTTATCTTTTAAAAGTTTTTCTAATATTGTATATAAAAATATGTACATAATTGTAAAAAAATTTTTTCTTTAACTTAATGTATTTTTCAGATTTTGACAAGCCTAGCCTTTCGAAACTTCAATGAAATAAAGATTAGCAATAAAAAATTGTTCCATTCTGATCTTCTTTTTTTATTTAACATTCTTATTTTATAAAAATAAGAAAATATATAAAAAAATAATTTTCTACATTAGAATAAAATTAAAATCAACGATTTAGCATCTGCCGAATTTTGATGGCATTTTAAAATTTTTAACCAATCATACTTTTAACTCCAAGTTTGTTCTATCGTAGTAAAATAAACAAATCCATAAGATTTAAAATCAAGTGATTTAAATAAATTTCGTGAAGGCGTGTTCTCCAAAAGAACATGCGCTGTCGAGTCAAATTTTGGTTCTTCGGTAGCCAATTGTTTCATGAAATATTTAACTATGATTTTAGCGAAACCTCGTCTTTTATATTTTTCCAAAGTTTGCAAAGCTTGATAACTCCCATAGGATCCTAGCAAAATCCAAGATACTAATGAATTTGTTTTTGTTTCGTATATCCCAGGGCATCTGTTGTGTAATATTAATTTTTCAAAGTATTTGTTTTCGCTTGAATCATTCTGCCGATGAGGCCATTCGGAACTTATCAGAGAAAGATCACGAAGAGTCAATTGTCTTATTTCGAATCCTTCAGGGGCTCTAAAATAATTTCAACAAAAACTTCAGCAAACAAAATATAAAGCTAGTTTTTGCAAATACTTACGGGTCTACTTTAATTTTTGCACATTCTTCTTTGGACTTAAAATAATTATGAAACTTATCAATTTCATATCTAAAATGATAAATTTTTTGTTTCTCTTTAAGACAAGACTCGAAGAATTTTTGAAAATTTTCGTGCATAAAAAAATTAATTGGTTTTTGCCAGAGAATATAACTTGACTCTAGAAGAGATTTTTTTAACACACCACCAGATTTATCAAGTGTAAATATTACAATTGTTACATAATCGACCTAGAAAAATTACACATTGTAGGTAACTGGAATATTTCTTTACAAGTTAAGTTAGTTACCGATGAAATCCCGACAAATGTTGTTAAATCCAAAATTCCATTGTTGTTTGGGCAATAAATTTTGTATCGAATATCAGGATCTTTGGTTTTAAGATGAATTGCGTTCAAAACCCAGTTGTAGTACTGAAAAATCAAGAAATAAGCACAAGTTTACAAAAATAAAATATCTTTTAAAAAAATTTACGAAAGCAAATTTCGGCCATTCAATTTTAAATTGAACCAGGAAGCTAGGCCAGTCCTTAAACGGCAATGGATGCAAAATATCCATATTTTATTTAATAGAAGTTTCAATACAACAGCAACAAAAAACTATATAGATTTTTAAAAAACTTGGAGATGTACGATAAATGTGACCTTATCTCACAGTTTATTTATTTATTAAGCAAATAAACTGATAGGACGTGTACAAAAAATAATTTATGAAAATATTATATTTTTTTTTATTATACTAAAATATTGTTCTTTTTACTTTTTTAAATATCTGTAATTTAAAAAATACAGTTTTTATCTTAAATTTTATCATCCTGTTAACTAAAATTCAAAAATTATTAAACTATTAAAGGCGCAAACTACAGTATTCTGCTTCAAACTATACACAATAAATTTTTTACCGGAAGCGCTGATGTAATGGAACTACTATTATAGATTTAACGTAAATTTGAGAAATTTCTTGTTAATAAATCAATGAAATATTTTTTATCAAATCACGAATAAAGTTTATGTTTAATGCATTTATTATTCTAATTTTGAACATTTTTATTACTGCTAGAGTGTCTTTAAAGATTGAAATTATATTTTCAGAGACAGAGTGCAAAATATTGCAAAAACAGCGCCTGAACGATGTGCACCATCTTAACACAACAAAATGATATTTAAAGAAAATAATGAGATATCTTAAAAATTATATTGTATTTTAACATGGAACATGTTTGTATACGGAGGGATATCTGAAAAAGGTCGCCAAAATTAGGGGGGGAGAGAATAAATTTAATTTATGGATTTAGCATACTTTGATTTGGAATTAGGTCAACATATTCCATGCTCAACACCAGGCTCAAGAAAATGATATCGTTATTGAGTATTAAGGATTTCCGCCTAAAGATTTCAAAATTTTATGAAAATTTAGAGAGAGAGAATTCTTTGTTTGTAAGAAATTAAATGAGTTTCTTTTTTTTCAATTAAAATAACATATTTAATTTTAACATGGAACATGTTCATTGGATGGGGTATTGAAAAAGTTTGCCTCGGCAGGGGGGGGGGGTGAAAAAGTGACGTTTTAGTGGGGTGAAATGGACTTAGAATATTTTCGATTTAGGGACTTAGAATAATTTGAAGTGGGAGTCAGGACCTGATCAGGCCCTGATAACAGCAAGAACTTAGAATACTTTAAGTTTATAGACTTAGGATACTATATATTTCAGGATTTATTGTAATTTCGGTTTTTGGATTTATTACTGTTATGAGTAAACATGTTCCTTGCTCGTTGGTTGTGTAGTTACACAAACCGGTTACAAATTTTTTTTTTTTTTTTTTTTTTTTTTGTTAGAAAATTATAATCTGGTTTTTAAAGCGAAAGAAAATAGTGCTTTTTAGAAGAATTTTTAATTAAATGTTTCTCGCTATAGTGAAATGAAAGTATATTTTACAACTTTTTTATCAGTATTCAAAGTCAATTAAGCTCATAAAAAAATATTTCAATAGGTAAATCGGGACTAAATTTATATATTTAGTTACCATGACCAGGGCCGAATAAAGACTTTAGGGGGCTGTAGGCAAGGGAAAATGCCAAAAACTTAATTTTTATTAAATTTTTTTTTATATGAAACAATATAGATTTTAAAATTACGTCATTAAAATAATGTTTTTTAAAACTAAATTGCTTAAAAATTATGTAACTTTTATGACTTCCATTTTGGTAAAAATATTGATTATAACGTTAATTGTTTATTTTTATTTTATTAACTCTAATAGGTAGATTTTTTTTAAATTAATTAATATATGGATAATTCCATGTATAAATAGCACAAAATGGAACACGAGGTCTCAAAAATAAAAAATTTGTTTGTTTTTTTCGATAAAACATAACTTAAAACTAGATGAATCCACGAATCTGAAGATTTTTTATGAATTTTTAAGGACGTTATGCTGTTTTATAGTTTTTTGGTAAAACTGCTCTCCTCAGCCACCATTTTTGAAAGGTCCGTAAATACTCCAGTCAAAATACGGGTTTGGGTGTACTTACGGTTGCGAATACGAGATTTGCTCTAGTATAGGTTTTTTGGGTCGCTGAACACGAAAATCGGGGTCTTTTGGTAAAGAAAATGGGGCTTCACCCTTAAAGGCTATTGCCGGATAAATATAGTGATTTGGCCCCCCTCCCTAATCTCAAAAAAATTATTTGCATCCGAAAAATATTATAAAAACTAACCGATCGCCGTTGAAATTAGCTTCCTAGCCCATATTAGGCGCCCTTAAACCTTAAAAAACCTTAAAAATCGTGTTTTTTGCGTTTTTTTTTGTTTCTCCGCACTGTGTTGAGCTATTAATCTGAAAGTTGCGTAGAAAAAAAGGGCACAGAGTGTATTTTCAATCTTCATTGGTTTTAGACCTTTAAGACCATTTTAAGACCCCGAAAATTTATTTTTAATTTTCGAAAAATTGGTTTTTTGAGCATAAAAAAAAATAACCAGCGTTAAATTTCTTCAAACTGACCTAAAAAGTTGAAAAAAAGTATATTTTACTGATATCAGTCTTGTCCTAGAGGGGGAGCTCATCTCCACACCTTCAAAACTCAAAAAACGCGTTTTTTTGCCTCTACACGATTAAAATGCAATAGAATTGCAAAAATTCGTTTTGGAACCTCCCTAAATCTTTTTGAGCATCTATTTATACGTTTTAACTAAAATATATTTCATTAATTATTGTTTTTAGACCCTTATGACCACTCAAGACCACCTTAAGAGCCCAAAAATTGATTTTACATTTTGTAAAACCTATTCCATTTAGAGCATTTGACTCAAATTAGTAAAATAAAACACACAAAAAATTTCAAAATGGCGGACATTTATAAATGGCGGACTAATATGGTGGTCAGAAAAAATTAAATTTTGATATTTTTTGATAAAAATTTGTGTGAATGGTATTTTTTGGGTGCTAATTACGAATATATAGTTATTTATCAAAAATTTTTAAATGGCGGAACCAATATGGTCGTTGAAAAACTCGATATTTCGAGATTTTTGACGATTTTGAGCCTGAGCAGAAACTGTAAGTTATATAACCATAAAACCGGTTTCATTTAGGGCATCTAAACATGTAATGTGAAAAAATATTTATTTATCTATCTATTTTTCAAAAACTCAAAATGGCGAGACTAAGAAGAAACTGTAAGTTTCTTCTGTGTCCGCTATATTGATGGGCCATTTTGAATATTAATAAATAATTTTCATTTTTTCATATAACATGTTTAAATGCCCTAAATAAAACCGGTTTTACGCTTATACTATTTACAGTTTCTTCTCAGGCTCAAAATCGTCAAAAATCTCGAAATTTCGCATTTTTCAGTAGCCACATTAGATCCGCCATTTTGAGTTTTTGAAAAATAGATAGACCTTCGTAATGAGCATCCAAAAAATACCCTGTACACAAATTTTGACCAAAAAATAACGAAATTTAGTTTTTCGTGTCCGCCATCTTTATCTACCATTTTGAATTTTTTTCGAAAAAAATTTATATTTTCACATAAAATGTTTAAATGCCCTAACTGAAACCGGTTTTATGGTTATATAACTTACAGTTTCTGCTCAGGCTTAAAATCGTCAAAAATCTCGAAATTTTGAGTTTTGCAACTGCCATATTGGTTCCGCCATTTAAAAATTTTTGATAAATAACTATATATTCGTAATTAGCACCCAAAAAAATACCATTCACACAAATTTTTATCAAAAAATATCAAAATTTAATTTTTTCTGACCACCATATCTTAATACTATATATATTTGAAAATTTATTTCTTTGTCTGTCTGTCTGTCTGTCTGTCTGTCCACTCATCACGCAAGAACCGCCGAACCAATTGGCATGAAACCGGTGTCAAAATAAAGATAAAAAGTCTGCGGGTGACATAGGCCCTATATTTTCTGATTAGCTGTCGTAGTTTTTGAGATATTTAATTTTTAGTATTTTTGAACTTGATAACATTTTTTAAAAATTTTAACAAAAATTGAAATATCTCGAGACTATCGAAAAATTTAGCTATCGCACTTCATAGTATTCGATTCAGCACTAATTTTTACGTATTCTCTGAAATTTTTATTTAAAACGGAGGTATCTTTAAAATTTTATAAAATATTTTTAAAGCTGGTAAAAAAATTTTTTTCATTTTTTTATTTTTATGGTATTTCTAATCATTTATTTGTGGGTCTGTGTATATTATAATGTAATTTATATTCTATATTAAAATGTAATTTATCCGTACTTTAAATTTTTATTAAAAACGTACGATGCTTTAAAATTAAAAAAAAAAAAAAAAAAAAAAAAAATTTTTTACTATATATTATATATATTCAACTCAAATTTTAGGGTATAGTTTGGGGTGATAAAAAAGTCCCTCAGCCAAAGTTTTAGTCTTCTAGCACCTCATGGGCCCGAAATATGTCTCTTCAAAGGTCCAAAAATAGCCTGATCTGGCCCATTTTCAAAATTACACCATTCCTTTGAATTTACTACAAATTTTATCTTATTGGTCACATTTGAACTGGTAAAAGGTCTACATTAAGAAAAAAATTTTAGCTTATTTCAAGGCGTTAATTTTTTTTGACATTGATATATATTTTGGACAATAACAACATGATAATAATAAAAAATCAATAACAACAACACCGGGAATAGATCAGGGGGGGCGGAGCCCCCCCTCACACCTATGCTAGTTTGTAATATTTTGGAGGAAATATTTGGGGAAATTGTAGAAAAATTGGTTTGGGTTTATAAATAAATTCACACGTGATTAAAATAATAAAATAATTATTAAAACGCACTTATTGAATGTATTATATACAAATAATTAAATGTTAGATTAGTGGACTGTATAAATATAGTTATTGATCGCTGGCGTTAAAGAAAAATGAATTGATTTGAATTAATTAAATTAAATTTAAGCACTGTTTTTAGTTCTATGATAACTTTATGTTTAATACGCTGGGCGGTGCATGACTAAAATTGTCTTACGAGCGCGACCGCCGACGCGACCACAGAATGAGAGCATGAATCGGTTTTATAGAACCGGTGAAAGTTTAACGTGAGAGAAGGGGCCCTAAAACGGGGGGCCGATAAATCAAATAATTAAAATATCACGTAAAACATTATTTACCGCGAATATTCAACATGAAAAAATAGAAAAATATAATTTTATAGCTATTGGCCGCAACAATATTAGTCCGCTATTTATAAATGTCCGCCATTTTGAAATTTTTTTTTGTGTTTTATTTTACTAATTTGAGTCTAATGCTCTAAATGGAATAGATTTTACAGCTCTGTCAAATGCAGTTTCTTCTTAGGAATTAATGGGTTAATCGTGTAGGGGCAAAAAAAACGCGTTTTTTGAGTTTTCAAGGGGTGGGGATGAGCTCCCCCTCCAGGACAGGACTGATATGGTTAAAAAATAATTTTCTTTGACTTTTTAGTCCAATTTGAAAGAATTAAAGGCAGGTATAATTTTTTAATTTCAAAAAAACTGATTTTTCGAAAATGTAAAATCAATTTTTGGGCTCTTAAGGTGGTCTTGAGTGGTCATAAGGGTCTAAAAACAATAATTAATGAAATATATTTTAGATAAAATGTATAAATAGATGCTCAAAAAGATTTAGGGAGGTTCCAAAACGAATTTTTGCAATTCTATTGCATTTTAATCGTGTAGAGGCAAAAAAACGCGTTTTTTGAGTTTTGAAGGTGTGGAGATGAGCTCCCCCTCTAGGACAAGACTGATATCAGTAAAATATACTTTTTTTCAACTTTTTAGGTCAGTTTGAAGAAATTTAACGCTGGTTATTTTTTTTTATGCTCAAAAAACCAATTTTTCGAAAATTAAAAATAAATTTTCGGGGTCTTAAAATGGTCTTAAAGGTCTAAAACCAATGAAGATTGAAAATACACTCTGTGCCCTTTTTTTCTACGCAACTTTCAGATTAATAGCTCAACACAGTGCGGAGAAACAAAAAAAAAACGCAAAAAACACGATTTTTAAGGTTTTTTAAGGTTTAAGGGCGCCTAATATGGGCTAGGAAGCTAATTCCAACGGCGATCGGTTAGTTTTTATAATACTTTTCGGATGCAAATAATTTTTTTGAGATTAGGGAGGGGGGCCAAATCACTATATTTATCCGGCAATAGCCTTTGCAAAAACTACCCCCAAAAGGGGGTAGTTTTGAAGTATTCGCGTTCTGAGTCGATAGATTTTCCAAAGAAAACCAAAAAATTGGTTTCTAAGGATTTTTTGGGTCGCTAATTAAGAATTTTAATGATTTTTAAAGGTAACATTAATATTTCACCCTTAAATTAGCTAAAACTACACCCCAAAAGGGGTGTTTTCGCTATTTTCGCACTTTTTGCGACCAGATTAGGTGCACAAGGGTTTTTTGGGTCGCTGAAAACGAATTTCATGGATTTTTTAATGATTAATTAATATAACACCCCTAAATTAGCTAAAACTACCCCTAAAATGGACGTTTTTGCTATTTCTGCATTTTGTACGCCCAGATTAGGTCCATAGGGTTTTTTGGGTCACTGAAAACGAATTTTATGGATTTTTTTATAAAAAATTAATATATCACCCTTAAATTAGCTGAAACTACTCCTAAAATCTACGACCCAAAAAACCCTATGGACCTAATCTGGGCGTACAAAATGCAGAAATAGCAAAAACGCCCCTTTTAGGGGTACTTTTAGGTAATTAAGGGATAATATATTAATTATTCATAAAAAATTCCGCAAAATTCGTTATCTGGGATCCAAAAAACCTTATGGACCTAATCTGGGCATACAAAATGCAGAAATAGCAAAAACGTCAATTATAGGGGTAGTTTTAGCTAATTTAGGGGTGAAATATTAATGTTACCTTTAAAAATCATCGAAATTCTTAATTAGCGACCCAAAAAACCCTTAGAAACCAATTCTTTGGCAAATCTATCGACTCAGAATGCGAATACTTCAAAAATAGTTTTTGCACATTTAAGGGTGAAGCCCCATTTTCTTTACCAAATGACCCCGATTTTCATGTTGAGCGACCCAAAAAACCTATACTAGAGCAAATCTCGTATTCGCAACCGTAAGTACACCCCCCCCCCCGTATTTTGACTGGAGTAAAAAATGCTCTAGAAAAACATTAAAAAAAAAAAAAAGAAATAGGTTTTCGATGTGAAATTTGATTTATTTTGATGAGGAGTTCGAATTATTAGTCAGATTTTCCCCACTCTGTGAAGATTCGCGGGAAAATTCAAATTCATTCCATAATTTTAAGTGAAAATATCCGAAGTTTCCCGCTAAAAACTAAAATTTTTTTTCTCAATATTTTCCAAAATTGCATATTCTTCACTGACAAAAAATTTTCCGAGGGTAATTTTTGTTGTAAGCGAATATTACCGATTTTCGTGTATTTTCAACTTTTTTCAAATTTGACTTGTTAATTATTTTGCTGATTTCCCGCTTAGTCACGCCACCAAATGAAAATCTGAACAAAAATTTGAATGCTGCGGGAAATTTTACATGGGTATAGTAATTTTGGTATCCTGAGAATATCTCATAATAAATATTAATTAATATTAGCTTTATTTATATCAAAATATTAAATTTTTATACGTATAATCTTTTTATTTTTATGAACTTGTAAAATGGGCCGGAGCTGGGAGACTAATAAGTACATAAAAGCTTCTTTTTTTTTGTCCCAAAAAGTGAAACCAGAGCAAAACTGGGACGAAAAATTTTTTTTGTTGATAAAATTATATATAACTTACTTTAAAAATTAATAAAAATTGCAGTATAAAATGAAAGCTACAAAATATTTTATATAATTATTTGTTTCTGCGTTAACTCTAGTTCTACTTTTTTGAGACAAAAATAACAAACTAAAAAAGTTTTAAATTATAATTTTTTTTAATGGATTATTCGGCCCTGACCATGACACTTACGTTTATGAAATTTAGTAGCCATCACAGTTAAATTTAATGATTTAAAATATATAGATTTTATATACATATTGTGAAAGTTAAATTGGCAATCTTGAACGTTGGTGAAGTGAATTTTTCTTAAATTTTTATAATTCATTAACGCTTAATCGACCATTCTTCGAAAGATGAATATTTCGGAGTTAATCTTATGTACTAAGGGTAGATATATCGCATTTTCTAGGGCTAGTAGGTAATAACTAACTGCAGAAATGAAAGGCACTAATGGGTTAATATGGGACATGTTCGTAAGGAAGGAAAAAGTAAGTAATTTTTTAAGTATTTTTTTTCTTTCTTTTTGGATGTAATACTAGTTTTTTCCATGAGAGTTTAAAATTACAATATATCAAAAAGAAGATCATTTTCAGTTTTTTTTATACTTTATTGGATATATTTTGTTACTGCTTAAGGACGCTCTGTCCAACACTGGGTGTTTTTTGTGCAGTATATTTGTAACTAAAATATTTTAACCATATATTTATTTATAATAATTTTTTAATGAAAGAATCAATACTTTTCAGTATTTAGTACAAGAATATACAAAAAAGAATTAAAAATGTTTATTTGTTTAAATAAATACGACCTGTTAAATTTTTGAAATTTTTGGGTCATAAAAGCCTGAGTTCCCAGATCTGGGCTACTTGGATCAAAATTCTGCTTAGCTCATATTGAAGATCATTCAATTCTAGGTGGAGGTATTGTGGGAAATTTTTCGCTAAACCTTTTCAGTAATGAGTTATACCTATGTGTTTATAAATTGTAGAGAATTTTTAACTTTTTTTTATAAACAATTAGCTGTAACTCATTACTGAAGAGGTTTAGCGAAAAATTTCCCACGATACCTCCACCTAGAATTGAATGATCTTCAATATGAGCCAGGCAGAATTTTGATCAAAGTAACCCAGATCTGGGAACTCAGGCTTTTATCACCCGAAAATTTCAAAAATTTAACAGGTCGTATTTGTTTAAACAAATAAAAATTGTAATTTTGTTGAAAATTGTTATAGGTCAAATTTCGATTTTTGATTTTTTGGCACATAAGCACGTTCTGAGACCCCAGGAAGCTAAAAAACCGGTTTTTAAAAAAAGTCTGTGTGTGTGTGTGTGTGTGTGTGTGTGTCGGTGATATCTGTGACGTATTGAAGTATTTAGCTTATGCATATTATTATGCATATAGGACCTGGGTATTTTCATACTGTGTACGGGTCCGTGGGCATTATGAAAATACCTAGGTCTTATATGTATACTGACCCCCCGCTCGGGGAAGTTACTCTTGTATTACACGTATTTTAATCGTGGCTTCACTTTTGGCTTATTTATTATTTTATGAAAAATTTTTAAGTAAAACCAACAACATATCTTTAATCGTCGGTATCTCCTTTATCTAAATATAGAATTTCAAGTAATTTTAAAATTAGTTTTTGAGAAAATTGATTTTTTCTTTTCGATTTTTTATGATGTGAAGTAAATTGATTTACTCGAAAACTAATTTTCAAAATGACTTCAAATTCTACATTTAGATAAAGGAGATACTGACGATTAAAGATATATTTTTGGTTTTACTTAAAAAATTTTTATAAAGTAATAAATGAGCCAAAAGTGAAGTCACGATTGAAATACGCGTAATACAAGAGTAACTTCCCCGATCGGGTCGTGGGCATTATGAAAATACCCTCTTCTATACGCATACGGGCCCGTATGCATATAGGACCTGGGTATTTTCATAATGCTGACGGGTCCGTGGGCAGCATGCATTTAAACTTTAACTTACTACCAACTGATCCGTATACTTATAAAAACAAAGTATGGATAGACTGTGAACGGATCATTATACTGCTTGGCCGTATATACGGCTGTTAGTTTTCCGTGCCCAAAATGTCGTGCACGCCCAGCTCTGTTTATATTAACAAAAAATTCAAGTATTCTCAATTTTTTTTGTGAATTCGCAAAAAAAATTGATAATTTACAATTTTTTTTGAAAAATTTACAAAAAATAGTTGCAAATTTCGGAAAAATATTTGTGAATTTACAACTTTTTTCGTAAAATCACGAAAAAAATCGAGAATTCTCGAATTTTTTGATAATAAGTAAATTTATGATTTTTTTCGAATATTTACAAAATTTTTTGAAAATTCACTAATTTTTCGAAAAAATTCTATTTTTTTGTAAATCTAAGAAAGTTACTTTTTACAGTGTAGGAATGTATTCAGAACTAAAAGAGTTATTGCAATTCTAAAAGCATATAATATAGTGAAAATCATTTTAATAATAATGAGATATTAAATGCCCGCAGATAAATTGTAGAAGTGCATAGTATTTAATATTTTTACTAAAAGAAATATTATAAATCTTATACAAAGTGAAGCAAGAAAAATATTTAAAAAGATGCAATGGCATGTTTTTTTTGTATGTCATACATAATAAAAAATTTGATCTTGATCTTGTTGAATTTAATGGAGTAAGAGGGTATACAGTCATAAAATTTAAATGTTAAAATATTATAAGCTTTTGTGTGTTTGTGCTGTCGAATCATTGTTAATCCTGATAATGTTAACGCAAGACAGTTACTAGTAAAAGTACATTGTTTTCTTTATGCAAAAGAAAGAAAAAAAGATGATGATCAAAAGACGATGATCGATCATTCATAAAAATCTTCTATATGACAATACCAAACCACCAGAATCTTCACACAGGACTCATAATATAAAAAGACCAATTGATACCACCCACGAAGTGTATCTTTGAGCTTTATTTTATTTTATTTTTTGTATTGGTATAGGTACATTATAATATATTATAGTTAGTTTATTTATGAATGCATATTGAAGATATTGTCTATATTGACTTTTGTCGCTTGCACATATCGACACATCAATAATAAATTTAAACTGTTATATTGCTGATACATTTAAATTTTTTTTAAAACTGATTTAAGAGATCAGAAAGATTAGCAGATTATTATTTTTCTTGTTATAAATGAAAAAATTATTATTTATTGTTTGTTTACTTTAAAAAATAAATACTCATTTAATTTTTAAAATTAAATTGAAATATTCGATTCATACAATCAATTGCCCAAATTTCGTTTTTTTTTTTAAGTCATTGATAAGTAAAAAACAAAAGTTAAATTATAAAAAATTTCAATTTAAAAATAAATTTATTTATTACCAAAATATAATTAAAAAAATATCAAAAATTATTTACTCTAATTTTTTTGTCAATCATAAATAAAGTAAAAAAAAACGTTTTATTTATTATTTTCTTATTGAATCTTTTGTTTACGATTTAAAAAAGTTACAATTTATATGGATTAGAAAAATTTTCATATGGGGTAATCCAGGTAATTTCATCAGGGAAAGTTTTCTTTTCTTTATTTACTATCAAATTTAATAATAACTCTCCTAGTAAGTTACATTGACTTGCAAAATCTAAAAAAGTAACCGATAGAATAGCTTGTATTGTTATAAAATTCAGATGAAAGTGTCCAAATTAAAGACCTGATTAAGCTACGACCCAAGGCCAGAAAAATAAAGAATGTCTCAAATCGCATGTAAATTACCTTCCAAGGCGAAGCCGAGGACGGTAAACTGTGATTTGGGGCATTCCTTTTTTATGGCTTTTCTATGACGATTTCGAAATCGTACTTTCGCATGTCCAGAAAATTATACTTTGATAAAACTATCCGGAATAGCCGATATATAAAAATACATATCAAAAGATATTATTTTGAGGTTACTACGCAAAACGAATTGAAAAGAAATTAAAAGATTTAGATCAATATCACATATTCTCGTAAATTGTAAATTCATTTTAGATTGTACATTGAATATGAATTTCATTTTTTACTCAAATGTATATGTAAATTAAAAAAAAGCAATAAATAGGAAAAATGGAATAAAAGTTTTTGAAGTATTTATTAAGAATCTATCATAAAAAAATGAAATTACTATTATGTGACTTTGCACAATTATTATGTAAATTATGATTTTTTGAACAATAAAAATAAAATCTTTTATAAACAATAAAATTTTTAATTAGTAATAAAAGTTGCATCATTTTATTTTATTCATCTAATGTGTTTATTGAACTTTCCAATTCAGATTATAGTTTTGACCTTTTTTGATTTTTTTAACTGCTCGATGCATTTAAATTTTCTATCTAATCTCTTTTATAATTTTAAATTTGGCGATTTCCGTTTTTTATCCAGGGATAAAAAAAAAGAAAAACAGTCAAAATAAAAATTCTATTTCAAAGAAAAATATAAAACTCAAACAGATAAATAATAAAAAACAAAATATCAAATAAAGTGAGTAAAATATCAGACAGATTTTATGTCTGTACGTGAATACATAAAAAGAAAAAAAAAGTTATTGGACAGGTAAAACTTGATATTATTTTCTTTCTCCAATTTTCCTAGATATGTCTCTCGATGTAACGAAAATTGCCTGCCGAATGTTTATATATCACATTAAGGGTCGGTAAAAAACGATTGGTTTATAGTTTTGTGCACGCAAATATTATGCCTCGAGAGAGTCACATATCATCGTCAAATGACTGACCATTTCATTTATATATGAACATGTTTAGTAATCTTTTTAAAAAAATCAAGCTAGTTGTCGCAAAAGTTAGCTACAAATTGGGTATTTTTAAAATGAATAAATTTTTGAATGCTATTTTTATTCAGTGTGGAGGCATAAAATTGGATACTTATAGTTCATATTGAAAATAAGCTGTTCGTTTAATGCTTTTACGCAAAAGTATTATTTTAATTTATTGTCAACGACTGATATACTAAATAGTTTTTGAATAAAAAATAAAAATTTATTAGGGCTGCGGTACTGAAATTATGTAGAGATGTGCCCGGATGGAGTGATTCTAAATAAATTTAGAATTTATTTATATAGACTAATATTGAAATTACTTTAAGTTCCTAAAATCGAATTATTCTAAGCCCCTAAATTGAAATTGACCCCCGTCTCAAATACGACACATTTGACCCCTCCCTTAATTTTTATCCTTCTAGAGCCAATCTCTATTTTTTAACCCTCCGTGTGTCCACTTATTTTTTACCTACGCGCTGTGTCCACTATGACGATTTCGGTTGGGTCATTTTTTAAGTACTTAAAAAATAATTTTTGGTCAAAAATTTTTTTTTAGGTTTTAGATAAACATTTCAACTTTAGGAAAAAAAAGTGTTTTGGCCAGAAAGTAATTTTGTTTATTAAAATTTTTTTAAATTTTAGATTTTACCCAAATTTTTTTTCTTAATTTTTCTTGCAAACGTGTACTTTCCAGTAAAAATTTTTTCTCTTATGGTATTCCATAAAAAATTTCCCATAGATTATGGTGAAAAAATCAGTTTAATTGGAAAACAATTACATGCTATCCAGAATGACTTTCTTTGTTTACATTTCATATAACTTTCTGATGCTTTATAATTAATATAATATAATATTTTTCATTTCCAATTAATTTCCAAATAAAATATGAGCATTTTTGTGTGGGAAATACGCTGGGTAAGTCTTAACAATCGAAAAATAGTAAGTCTCAAAACTAATTTATGGATTTTTTTAGTTTTGTAGTGCCTGAAACCACGTAAACATTTTCTTAAAAAGTATCTTTTTTACTAAACTTTTATATTTAGAAATATTATTTTTTGGAAAAAATCACAGGAAAAAAATCAAATAGGATAAAATCACTTTTTTTAACATATTTATGCTAGGTATAGTTCATTGAATGTTCAGAACTTCAAAGACATTATAAAATTAAAATTTTTTTTTGGTTCTAAGATTTAAAAAAAAAACTATTACAGCTGATAATATTTTTAAATAACTAACATATTTTAATTTAATGAATTATAATTAAAATGTTTTTTATGATTTTTTTAAATTAATCAAAGATGGTTAATTTTTGTTTATCATTCGGATTTCTTAAAATATGATTTTAGGAAAAGGTAAAAAATAAGTAAAAAAAATAGTTTTTATTTATTTATGATAAATAAAAAAATTAATTATTTATTATTTACATCAAAAGTATAAAAATAATGTATTCATTTATTGAGTTACTTAATAAAATATAATTTACAACTTAAATTATCGATATTTCCCATCATAAAAAAAATATTTAACCATCCAGATCTAATTCTTCTACTTTTGGATTTAATTGTTTTAATGGAATATCTGTATTACCATAAGCTTTAGTGTATTCTTCGGAACAAAATTCTTTCAATGAGTCAATCCTAAACATTTTAGCTAATCTAAGTAAAGGCAAAAAATTTCCCTCAATGTCTTTAATTTTACCCCAATAAATAAAAAGTAACATTTCTTTAACAACTTTAGGGTCGAAATCTGTCATATCAATAACTTCAATATTTTCATTTTCTTCAAAATTATTTTTTAGTAAGTCACTGTGTTTAGCTAAAACCTCTTTATGAGTATTAAGTTCTGTGTTATCCCTGCACTTAATTTTAATGTCATGGCTAATAAAAAGCATTTCACTTTCATCAATATTATTGTAAGTTAATGTTTTTGCTCCTTGTACTGTTTCGAATGTTGATGTAACTGGTTCTATTCTTAAAATATTTGTTTTATTATTTTGCTCGTTATTTTGTTTATTTTTATTTTTTTCTTGCTTTTCATTTTTACCATAAGTTTGCTCATTTATTGGCACGTTATGAAAACCACTTGAATAATGAATTTGTGGCGTATCATCTGTATTAGATGTTGATGCATTAATTTCATGCATGTTAATATTTTTTTGCTGGTTATTCTTACCATCGTTTTGTTCAATATTTAATTCAGCAGCTTGAAATGCGTCATCTTCAATGTATGTTAAGTCAATTATAGCTTCATTTATATTAATATTTTCATTAATTTTCCGTTTTCTTGAATTTTTTTTAATGTTTTGCTGCTCAATGTTTTGATTGTTTTCACTAATTTTTATTTCGTCAACCTTAGTTTTCTTTTCATTATTTTCAAATTTCCACTGTTTAACTTGAAATTTACACTTAAGAACCAATTCCCCATTATCAGTTAGTAATTTATCCCAATTTTTTTCAATTTCACTAGTTGGATAAAAATTCAGCCAGCCTCTAGAATCAGTAAAAATGTCATTTTTTTCAAGGCCACTTGTACTTGGATCGAAGGTTACTGTATTCTTACTTTTCTTCATACGAAAAACTTCTCCGTTTTTGTCTAGAATACTTATTTCGTAATACACTACTTCGACAGGGCCGGCATTAGCTTTTTTTTGTTTCAAACTAAGCCGTAAAGCAATTGCAGTCGATTTTTTTTTACATTTTTCTTCTGACATTGCTTGAGCTTTCGGGAACATGTCTATGCACCAATGATTATTTTTTTCTATCAATTCATTGGAAACAAAATAATTTTTAGGATTTGAATTTTCAAATTTTATTTTTGCATCAATAAATTTCCAGTCAATTGTAAGTTCAGAAATTTCTGAGAAAACACTTTTTTTATCCACATTCATTTTAGTTGAATAAATAATTAAAATTTTTATATTTAAACAGAAAATATAAAAGTTCACTAAATTTTGAGATCATATGGGATCTTTTACTATAATTCGTATTTATTACACTTAATAAACAATAATAATACAACGTAGTAAATAATTATTTTTGGGTTTTAAATGTTTGTTATTATATAACGTGATATTATATAAAAACCAAATTTATTTTTAATCTATATCTTGTCAAACTACTTTATTATCAAATTCAATGATAAATTTAACGGTTATAATTTTAAATTAAATTTTTTTCTTATAATGTATTCTTATTCTGTATTTTTTTAAAATAAATTTAATTTAATAAAATCTTAAAACCTTCAAAGGATGCAAGGAAAATGGTATAAAATATATAAATACGAAAATTTTTATGCAAAAATATAATTAACTAAACATTAATTTATTTTTTCTGGCTACCAATTTACATATAATTTTTATTACTAATCTGCAAACTTATACATTTGTGATTCTTTTAAAATCGATTTTCTGTTTTTTGTTTTTTTGAATTCAAAAAGATGTTAAGAATATGGAAAAAAATTTTTATAATGATATCTTGAATAATAAGCAAGTTATTGAAGATTAAGCGAGACACCGCTATAGAAGTAATACGTTTCACCGAAACTTTAAACACGCGGTTATAATCTCGAAACAACGTTTTTCGATTTGTGTACACGATAACTCAAAAAATAATTAAGATATCTTCCAAATTTTTTGGCTACACTTTTAAAACACAATTATCTTCTGGATTAATGGAATGATTTTTCCAAAAAATGTCCTAATTTTTTTTTTCTTCAAAAAAACATGTGAAAAAAATTAAATTTTCCATGTTCTGAAATTTGAATTCATGAATCCAGAAGAAAAATATTTCACAAACATAAAAAATTTTATTTTGTATGTTTCCGAACAAGTTGGAGGCTGCAATCGTGCACGCCATCAAAAGTGAGGCCTAACTTTGAGCACCTGTACTCGGCGCCATTTTGGAAAAAAAAAATTAGTAACTTATATAATCTAATAAAGTGCCAATTTTGAAAAAATTATCTCAATTATTTCTATCCACAAAAAAACCTATCCACAAAAAGTCCTGTTTTTTTTATCTCCAAGTGTATCTACCACCTTAAAAAATTTATTGTTAACAAAAATTTAAGTAACTTAAATTCAATATCTTTTTTTTCACATTTAACAAATAAATTTTTACTTTTGTCTAAATTCAACGCATCTAAAAGGTTATCGAAGACTATGTTACTTCATATAATAATTCTTTAAATAACTTGTAAAGTTCCAATGCAAAATGTTTAATATTATCAACATGTCAAGTATAGAAAATTTTTTGAATTATATTTTTTTATAACAAAAATTTTAGAATTTTTATTTTTTCAAAGGAAAGGGGGGGGGGTTAACATTTTGCTCTGGATATGATCGGCTTGGGATTCTGGGAGATTCACGAACCTGTAGATATTAAGGTGTTATGAGCGTGGAAGACATTTTCTAAGGCAATTCCTATATTATTGAAGCACATATGCACGTGAATTTGTATGCAGCGTATTTCCATAGTTTTTATTAAATTATTTATTATTGAAGTAGAAAAATGTAAAAAACAAATTTTCAATGAAAACTAGGTAATTATTTATCATATTATCTTAACTTGTGTCATCTCTATCATAATTTTTAATAAAGTCCAAAGACGATTTCCCATAAGAGCAATGTTAAACTACTTTTTTGTCTTAGGATAGTTAAAAATTTTAAAAATTATTTACTTATCTAATTTATACTGAAATCTCCCATATATATTATACTAATTCATTTCTTGTATTAACTGATTACTTATTGATGTTATTTTCTTTGTATTTTCGTGATATGTAACGTGAATTCATGTTAGGATTTAATAAACATTTACAGAGAAAGTTGTATTTAATTTCTTTATGTGTATATGTTGACCACAGATGACGCCAATTTGTTAATTAAACAAGTTTATGTGTACATAAAATAAATAATAATATTATTTTATCTTTCTAGATTATATGCATGTAATAATAATCGATTTCAATTTTCCTTTATACACTCGCTCTATAATATTCATATTTGATAGGAAATATCGTAATTGGGTAATTACAAAATTCGATTAATTTTAATACTATCGTGTATCTATACAGTAGATTTTAATTGTACTATGGTGTATATCAAATATTTATTAAATAATTATATGTATATAGATGTTGATTTTTATGAAATGTATATTGTATAGCAAAATTTAAACTACGTTTTATTAAATTTCATGTGAAACTCTGGTGAAAATGTTTATGAAAATTATAATTGAATTTTTTATGTTTTATTAGGTTTGTCTGAGAAGTATAAGAGTTATCTGCATGATTCTTATGACCAAATTTTTTTTTTGGTCTTCTAAAATTAAAAAATTTAATTTTTTGTACTGCGGCCCGAAAGTACGTATTTCTCGTCCGACAAAGACGTATTTTCTCGCCACAGTCGCAAAAAAATTTTGTACAATCCTCGGCCATAAACAAAGAATGACCCAAATCGCAGTTTACTATCCTCGGCTTCGCCTCGGAAGGTAATTTACGTGCAATTTGGGCCATTCTTTATTTTTCTGGCCTAGGACCGTAATATACTATTCCACACTGTACAAAGTAACTTTCTTATATTCCCAAATTAAAATAGAAAATTTTTGAAAAATTAGTAATTTTTCGAAAATAATCGTAAATTTACTAAATTTAGTATATTAACAACAAATCTAGAATTCTCGATTTTTTCTTGTGAATTTACGAAAAAATTTGTAAATAATTTGCAAATATTTTTTGTTAATTTTCGAAAAAAAATTGTAAATTATCAATTTTTTTCGTGAATTTACAAAGGAAATACTCAAATTTTTAGTTAATATACTAAATTTAGTAAATTTCGAAAATATTCTATTTTTTTTGTGAATCTAAGAAAGTTACTTTTTACATTGCAAAATTTTTCGTAGTAGATTTAGTTTCTTGAAATCTTGATTTTTTTTTATTTTAATTAATTTAATCTTTTATTTTTAGTGAATTCAATAGCATGAATTTCTAAGTAAGGGCAAATTATTGAATTCGGGACACAATTTATTTACCAGAATGTAGTACTAATCAATAATTATAATTGGCCATAGCAAACGGTCAGGGGATATGTTGATCTATAATATTTTTAACTAATATTACCAAATTCTTTAAGTTCCTATAGCTAAATTTTTATACAGTTCCTAAATTAAAATTATTTCAAATCTATTTCACACTCTTCCCCCACACTTTAATTTGAACATATTTAATTTTACTCCCCTTAAACTTGATACTTTTCACTTCCTTCTATCGATTTTCATCTTGACCAAAAAACTCTCCCTGTAAATATGTTCCACATTAGAATTAAAAATCAAAATTAAACTGTGTATTAAAAAAGAACCAAAATTTTAATTCAAAAGCTGGGAAAAGTATACTTTTTTTCCAAAAAAAATATGTTTGAGCAAATTTGATGTTCCCTCAGTCCGTCTAGACCAAAATATATAGAGGCATTAAAATCTTCATGCAAACAAGTCAAGAAATTTATTATTTAAATAATATTTTTTAAGTTTACAAAGCAGCAGGTAATAAAATTTTCAATTTATAAAATATTTATAAAACAAGAAGAAATGTCAAACAATATATATAATAAAGTAGGTGTAGGTATTTCAAATGATTTGACAGAGAATATTAAAATTAGTATGAGACAAATTTTCTACATTTAATAATATATACTCTTATACACATATAGAATAAATGATCGTATTAAAAGACTCGATTCAAACTGACTCGACACATTCATCTTCCGTAAGTGCCGATTATCTCAAGAAGTTCATATCTCTTGACAGAACATGACGTGAGGAAACGAGACTGGTTTAACTTTTGATGAACTGTTACTGATTTATTCTAGCACGACATTGCATATTTATATATATTTTAATTTAAAATTGTAATATATACATATTTTATTCATGAAATTTAAACATTTATATATTATAATTAATCAATATATATAAATAATAAAATAAGCTTTTTGTACAGTAATTATCAAAGAATTTTTAAGTTAGAAAATTTTCTTATTTTAAAATTCTAGAAGCATTTATAAGGTAGTGAGTATAAAGAAGAACGATATAATTTAAAGTCAAAAAACGTAAGGGAGTTAAAATGCGATCCAATTTTTCAGGCCATTGAATGCGGCAAATGGCATCTGTCTATATAATACATACCTAACTTAAATAGTATCATATATAGTTTGTATAAATATATATATAGCTTTTTATATTGTCGAACCGTGAAATGCGCAAACAGAAGGCATCACTAACTTCTTTTACATTTTAATCAAATTATTTTATTACTATTATAAGTACATCACTTTCATGTTTTTCTTAAATTTTTTTTTTCTTTTATTTTTTTGTTTCTTTAATTTTCTACAATTGTCTTGGGATAACTTGATATCTTAACATTCAGAAAAGAAAATTTGTTAATTTTGTAAACAAGAAGAGGAACTTGCATAAATTTTATCATTTTTTTAGGGCTATATTTATATACTAGTTACAAATTTTGAGTTACGCTACACACTTAAATTGGTAGAAAAAACACCTGGTTTTTTGAAGTTTTTTGAGGTAATATTGCAATTTTCACTAATTATGAAAAGTATTAACCTGCTGGACGTTTTTGGAACACTGATCGCGAATTTCAGGGTGCTATACGTGACCATTTTTAGAAATAATTTTTTGATCGTTGACCAAAAAATGTTTGGGTTCTTTTCATGGGAAATGTATCCAACACCTTTCAATTAAGAAAATGCCCTTAAACAAAATTTTTTTTAAGTTTTCCGGGGATAATTTAACCCTCAATTTTATATTGAAATTAAGAAAAATTATAAAAAAAGTTTAATCAACTTTTTAATTGCTAGAGTTGCATTTCCTAATCTAAGAGTATTAAATTCACTTTTCAAGCACAGGATCTCAAAATCTAAGATCAGCGATACAAAATACGTATAGTAACTCAAAGCTGGCCATGATTAGAGAAAATTGCAAAATCATTGATAAAAAAGATTGTTGTTTGTTAATTTAAGGGTGCTTCTCAAATTTCCTACTTGAAATTATTATTTTCGTAATCTGTGACCTAAAAAACCTTTATTCGTTTTCTCTATATAATTATTTGTCTTCAAAAAATAATTATTTTCATTCGCCATTAAAAATTTTAGTACCCAGGTTCAAAGCTTTTATCGTTTATAACACTGAGCTTTTATGTACTTATCGAATTCATACGTTAGCCAAAAGATGGCGCAACATCATTCAAAACAACGAATAGTATATATTTTGATAATTCTTTACATTTGTTCGAAATACTTATTCTATAGAAATTTCCATAACAATTATTAGGTAATTTATCAAAAGTTATAAAATTTGCAATAAGTTGATGACATGTTTGCTCGATATGTTTAAAACATAAATTGTATAATACTTATAATTAATATTTGAGCTAAGCTTTGAATAAATTTTATCAGTAATTTTTACAAATAACTGCCTGCCAGAATTTTTCGTTAAAAATTAAAAAAATTCTTTTTTTTAATATTCTCAAAATTATCAATAATAGCTTTGATTTTTTTTTCTTAATTTTCTAGCACCAAATGTATTATATTTAATTTTTAAATTATACAAATTGCAATATGCAAATAATTAGCGTCCATTCATTGTTCTAATGTGTTAATTTCAAAATGTCATAATCAGAAAATCCGAAACCTAAAGAATTAAAAGCATAAAATACCATTAAAAAATAGCTAAGTCAAAAGTCAGAGAGTGCTAAGTAAAATTCTTGAAATATCCGAATAAAAATTATATTCAATTAATTAATATTATAATTTTAAGAAATTTCAAGCTCAGTATTGAATTTTTCCGAATTTGAAGTTGTTTGTTTTAAGGCAAAACTATAAAGTTATAAGCTTTATACGAATTCCAGAAAATGACTTGAAAAGAAATAAAACTTTTCATTTAGGACTTAATTCTTTTTGTGAAATGCTCTTCTTAAAATTACTTAACCAATTTGTACAAATTTCTTAAAAATATTTTACTGCACAGTAGACACGAAAGTACTCTCGCTACTGCTGCAAAAAAATTTTATACGACCCTTGTCTATAAATAAAGAATGCCCCAAATTGGCTTCGCCTCGTAAGGTAATTTACGTGCGATTTGGGCCATTATTTACTTTTCTGGACACGAGCCGTAAATATACTATTTCTAAAATAAAAAAATTCTGGAAGCTATGAACAATAAATGGCCGCCCAAATAATTACCTCCATGGACTATATTTATTAATTAATTAAATTTTTTGTATAAATTTTTTTTTCTTCTATTTATTCAGTTTCTAATAAACTAATAATAACTATTCAAAAATTTAGTAACATTATTTTGATGAAATAAAAATTCAACTTTTAAATTTAAAATAAATATATTAAATGTATTTTATATTTATTGTAGATACAAATACAGTGAACATAAACCGTAAGTTTTCATGTCGACGTGTATTCCATGCAATATAAGATCGTTTTCATCAATTTTCAGTAGCTGACTATATATAGCAACTAAAAGTATCTTACTACGGTGATACGTGCAAGCTCATTTCTATATAAATAATACACACACACTTACACACACACACACATATATACATAGTGAGTAAATTTAAGTTCTATTTTAGAAAGAGAAAATAATAAAAAGAGAAAGAGAAAAAGATTTCATGAGTAAAGTGGTTTCAGTAAAAACAAGATGGAATTGGAGTAAAGTCGAAAATACTAAAAAGGGGGTTGCTTTCGACGCGAGCTTTCGAAATATATGGTTAGATATTTTCAAGTGTTGGGTTGTTCAGTAAAGTTGTGGAAGCTTTATACTAACTAACACATAAAATGAAAGAAAGTCGATAAAGTAGCGATCAGCCAACGAGAGACTCAATTACACGCATCGATGGTTTCGCTCTACCCTTCACCCTCAACGCTATGTTATGTACCAATCCTATATCACTTTATAAAGAAAATTTCTTCTACTCAAATGTAATGGAGCTTTCGTCTTTTTCTATATACTTAATATCTACCCTTTTTATCTTTTATACATTACTTGATTCCAACTTCTCAGTAGTATATAGAGATGTGTATTAATATTTTACTTTTTGTAATATAACGTATGTATATTAGAGTTTGCCTTATTTTAATATTTTTTAAACTTTTTTGCTAACCTGAAATAAGCGAAAATGGGTTTTTTTTTTTGAAAAAATACTTTGTTCAAAGATTTCGTTTCTCAAGCTTGGCAACTTTAACATAGAAAAATTTCATATTATACTTCTCAGATGAATATGATAATTCCATATGGGCTTAATATATTTGAAATTTATGGTCAAGACTTCGATTTGAGGGTGATATCTGCCCTTATTTTAGAATTTTCTGAAATTGAAAAGCAGCTGCTATTTCAAAACTTTTGAACCCAGAACCTTAAAAAATGGTATAAATCATATTTTTACATTTACTCTAGTCAAATCGCGGTTTAGGGTGTTTAGTTACTGGCCATCATGAGATTTGGTCTACTATAGGTTTTTTGGATCTGTAAGCATGAAAATCGGGGTCATTTCTGGGAGATACTTTCGGAACACTCTTAAATTTTCCAAAGCTACCCCGAAAAGAGGGTAATATATATATGTATTCGGGTGTTGAGTGTCTAGGTTTGGCTTATAAGGGTTTTTAGGTCGCTGATCAATAATTTCGGGGACTTTTTTATGAAATATTAATATTTCACCCTTAAATTAGCAAAAACAACCCCTAAAAGAGGTGTCTTTGCTACTATTACACTTTGAGGGTCAAGATTTGGTTTATATGGGTTTTTTGGATCGCTGAACAAGAATTTTGAGGATTTTTTTATGAAATACTAATATTTCACTCTTAAATTAGCAAAAACAGACCTTTTTACGGGTAATTTTGACAAATTTAAGGGTGAAGTATTCATTTTTCATGAAAAAAATCCCAAATTCTAGATCAGCGACTCCATAAACTCATACGGGCTAAATCTGGACCCTCAAAATGAGGATATATATAAAAAATATCACATTTTGGGGATAATTTTTGCAAATTTAAGGTTTATCAGTGACCCAAAAAACCTAAAGTTGACCAAATCTCATGACGGCCGGCAACTAAACACCCCCCCACCCCGCGATATGACTGGAGTAATAATGAACCCAGTCTAATCGGTTTGTTGATTCTAAATCCCAGACTTTCAGCTAACCCTTAGGTCAGTTTTATTAAGAATCACTCTTTAGGATCAGTTTTAAATAAAAAAATTTTTTAAATCAAGAAAATTAAATAAAGAAATTAAAACTGAAAATGATGACTGAATGTGGGAAATGCATTGTAAAAAGCAAGTATGTCAAGTTGGCTGAACACTTTCACTCGATCCAAAAAATAATTATGCAATAATGCTAATTAAGTGCTAATTTTTTGCTAATAAAAACAATTATTGCTCACCAATTTTCGAATATTAGCAATAAGAATTATTCTCTTGATTTATGCTTTTGCTCTATTAATATGATAATGTTGAATGAGTTAAAAAAAGATGATTACTTGTTGAGAACTGATAACCATATATCTTATTATTATTGTTCAATTAATAATAATAAAAAATATTTTAATGAATTTAATAATAATTTTAACTAGCTGATTGGCCTCGCGATGCTCGGAGTAAATCAACATTAAATCTAATTACAATTAACTTTGTTGGTTGCTAATGTGAATTTATGAGTGTAGATAATTTTTCAGTTGAAAATTCTATATATATATGGGCATATCCATTACTTTTCATACAAAAGTGTGCGCACCCATGACTCCGATTGGGCTCAAATTTTCAGGGGTGGTTTGAAGTAATAAAAAACTCAGCCAGCCAAAATTTCAGCCATTTTGCAGGACGCGTTGCCGAGATACAAGCTCTAAAAGGTCCAAAAATAGCTGTTTTTAGCCAATTTTCAAAAATTTACTGGGCTTCAAGGATTAGTCCAAAGAACATCCGGCTGGTCTCATTTTTTTTCTTGAACATTCAACTTTTACCAAAAAAATTTTCAAAAAGTTTCATGGAGTTGATTTTTACTGGCATTGATTAACGTAAGACTTATTTTATCGAAAAATGCTGATTTTTGAACTTGAATTGTGACTCAGCATCATTAGCTAAAGACTTCCGGTTGGTTTCATTAAAAGCGTCTATCAAAGACCTTTCAAATGAGACCTTCAACGTTAAAAAAGCTTATCAGTGACCGGAGATATAAGCAATTGAAAGTTTGCTGTTTCCGAAAATATCGATTTTTTAACAACTTTAATCGTCTGCAAAATTTTTCTCTGAGCACTTTAAGGGCTGAAAATTTCAGGAAAGCTTCTTTTGATATTAAAAAAAATTCCCTAAAAATTTGGGCGATGGTATTGGCTTCTCTTCGTAGATATAAGACTCTGAAAATGTGTAATAATTGGACCAATATTGACCAATAAATGGTTAAGGGGTCAACCAAAAAATTTTTCTTCTTCAATATTCGAATAGCCAGGGAAAAATGAGCTGATTTTAAAAAAAAAGTTTTTATTTTTGACCGAAAAATAAGCAAGTTATCATCATTTTAAGATTTTTTAAAAAATTTTCCAAAAATCCCATTTTTAGGGTCATTATACAGTATTCTAACTCGAAATAATGATAACTCGCTTATTTTTCGGTCTAAAATAAAAATTTTTTTTTTTAAATTGTCGTATTTTTTCCTGCCTATTCGAATATTTACAAATAAGAAACTTGTTATACGCAAAAATTATTTTTTTGGACCAAAAACTACCCGAATACATTGACAAAATAAAGTAAGTTCTAAAGTAATTTGCCAAAAAAAAATAATTTTTGCATATAAGAAGTTTCTTTTTTGTAAATATTCGAATAGGCAGGAAAAAATACGACAATTTAAAAAAAAAATTTTTTATTTTAGACCGAAAAATAAGCGAGTTATCATTATTTCGAGTTAGAATACTGTATAATGACCCTAAAAATGGTATTTTTGGAAAATTTTTTAAAAAATCTTAAAATGATGATAACTTGCTTATTTTTCGGTCAAAAATAAAAACTTTTTTTTTAAAATCAGCTCATTTTTCCCTGGCTATTCGAATATTGAAGAAGAAAAATTTTTTGGTTGACCCCTTAACCATTTATTGGCCAATATTGGTCCAATTATTACACATTTTCAGAGTCTTATATCTACGAAGAGAAGCCAATACCATCGCCCAAATTTTTAGGGAATTTTTTTTAATATCAAAAGAAGCTTTCCTGAAATTTTCAGCCCTTAAAGTGCTCAGAGAAAAATTTTGCAGACGATTAAAGTTGTTAAAAAATCGATATTTTCGGAAACAGCAAACTTTCAATTGCTTATATCTCCGGTCACTGATAAGCTTTTTTAACGTTGAAGGTCTCATTTGAAAGGTCTTTGATAGACGCTTTTAATGAAACCAACCGGAAGTCTTTAGCTAATGATGCTGAGTCACAATTCAAGTTCAAAAATCAGCATTTTTCGATAAAATAAGTCTTACGTTAATCAATGCCAGTAAAAATCAACTCCATGAAACTTTTTGAAAATTTTTTTGGTAAAAGTTGAATGTTCAAGAAAAAAAATGAGACCAGCCGGATGTTCTTTGGACTAATCCTTGAAGCCCAGTAAATTTTTGAAAATTGGCTAAAAACAGCTATTTTTGGACCTTTTAGAGCTTGTATCTCGGCAACGCGTCCTGCAAAATGGCTGAAATTTTGGCTGGCTGAGTTTTTTATTACTTCAATTCACCCCTGAAAATTTGAGCCCGATCGGAGTCATGGGTGCGCACACTTTTGTATGAAAAGTAATGGATATGCCCATATATATGTTACACCCCATCCGTGTAATTGACCAATTCATGAAATGGTCAACTTTTTGACCAATACATGAAATGGTCAAGCCCCTTGCCCAATTCATGAATTGGTCAAAAAATAGTAAAAAAGTTGACCAATTCATGAACTGGTCAGAAATATTCAATTTTTTTACACTAGTTGGTCAATATTTAAAATTGAATAAATATAATATTTTAGCATGCATATAAATTATAGGTATAACATAAAACATTTTAAATGTAAATTATTTATCAGTTTATAATTTTTATTTTACTCTCTAAACACTATTCTGTAAATATATGTCCAAAATTACAGAATAACAGTCTATAGTCGGTAATACTTATTTTTTACAGTCTATGCTATGTAAATTTCTGAATTAGAGAATAGACGATATATTTTTATATCGAGGGGTAGTTAACTTTTAGTACAATTTACTATTTTTTAAAAAAAGTAAAAAATTATTTTTAGATATAATTACGGGGTTTTTTGGGTACGTTGAGCTCAAATTCGGTTACAAAATTCAAAAATTCCGAATAATGGACCCCGAAACTGCAAAATTTAGTAAAAAAAATATTTATTTTAAAACTTAATAAATTATTCTTTACTGCAACACTTGGGGTTTAAAGACAAGCTGATTCCTAAATTCTTTAGATTTTATTCCAAATAATGGACCCAAACACCGCAAAATTCGGTAACAAATAATGTTTAAAAAAATTTTTCTTCCTAGCGGTCCGAAAACACTTTTTTCGCCCCGCAACGAGATCGAAAAAACGCGTTTTCACCCCACTGAGAAAGAAAAATTTCGTTTTGTCCATGGGAACAAAAAAAAATACCCCAGATCGCAGTTTACCCGCTAATTAACGTGCGATCTGGGCCATTATTTTTTTTTGCTCCCTTGGTTAAAAATGTACTATTAATTAATTTTTCTTGACTGCGGCACTTAGGATTCAGGGTCATGTTCAATTCACATTTCTTAACCAAATTTCCAAAGAATGACCACCGAAACCACAAAATTCGGTAAAAATATTATTATTTTTAAAAATTTAATGAATTATTTTTGACTGTGGCACTAGGGTTTCAGGGATATGCTGACCCCGATTTTATTAGCCCATTTCAAAATTCCTAATAATCGATCCCAAAACCGAGATTTTCGGTTTACATACTAATATTTTTAATAATTTTTATTAATTATTTTTGACTGCGGTACTTGGAGTTTTAGGGCATTGTGAATCGGGCGCCATTCACAGGAATAATACAACATGGTTGGAAAGAAACTGCTTTGAGTCCATCAAAGATGTGAATGTTTTAAAAATAATATGAAATGTAACTCATCTTGTCATAGCAATAAAAGTTGCGCCAATCATTAAACTAATTTGTATTAATTTTGTAATTTTGACTTCAATACAAATATTGTATAGTTCTGGTTAATATTTTGAAACAATTTTTAATATTTTGTTATTTATTTTAAATGAGAATATACTGAAAAATATTAATTTTCTAACTATATATTTTTATTAGAAATTTTTTACTTAAAAATTATTTTTAATTTAGACTTGTAATATATTTTTTATTAATATGTATTTTTAATTATTAAAATTATTAAAATTAAAAAATATAATAATGACTCCTGTGTACATAAATGTTATTTTCATTCATTCCAAAATTATTGACCAACTAGTGTAAAAAAATTGAATATTTTTGACCAATTCATGAAATGGTCAAAATTTTGACCAATTCATGAATTGGGCAAGGGGCTTGACCATTTCATGAATTGGTCAAAAAGTTGACCATTTCATGAATTGGTCAATTACACGGATGGGGTGTAACATATATAAATATTAGATGGTTTAAATATTATTTTTATCTAATATAAGTAATTTTCAAGACAAAATTTTATTGGAAATTGGAATAACAATAATATATAAAAATAATTGTTATACAATTATAACTCTAAAAATAATTAGATATATTCTATAATGAAAATAATAATATTATTTAATATACAAACAATAAATATAAACTAAATATATAAAAATAGTTAATTTATTCATATAAGTTAATAATAAATATTAATTAATATATATATAAAGACAAGTTATAAAAAAAATATATTTTACAAAGGCACATATTACTCTAGTCAAATCGCGGGGGGGGGGGTGCATTTTCACTGGCCAACATGAGATTTGCTCTACTATATGTTTTTTGGGTCGCTGATCACGAAAATCGGGGTCTTTTCCGGGAGATATTTTCGAAACACCCTTAAATTTGCATAAACTACCCCCAAAAAGGTTTTTTTTTTATTTGCAAGCTGAGTTTCTAAATTTAGCCAAGAATTGTTATAAGAGGGTTTTTTGTGTCGCTGATCAAGAATTTGGGGTAATTTTTTATAAATAATCAATATTTCTCCCTTAAATTAGCAAAAACAACCCCTAAAAGGGATGCATTTGCAATTTTTAAATTTTGAGCGACTAAGTCAGGACATTAAGGGTTTTTGGGTCACTGATCAAGAATTTGGGGAAATTTTTCATGAATAATTAATATTTTACCCTTAAATTAGCACAAAAAAAACCCAAAAGAGATGCATTTAATAATCCTTCTAGGGGTTGTTTTTACTAATTGAAGGGTGAAATATTAATTATTTACAAAAAAATCACCCAAATTCTTGATTAGCGACCCAAAAAACCCGTATGGACTTAATTTGCTAGCTCAAAGTTTTGCTAATTTAAGGGTGACATATTAACTATTCATAAAAAATTCCCCGAATTCTTGATCAGTGACTCAAAAAACCCGTATGGACCTAATCTGATCGCACAAAATGCGAAAATAGTCGAAACACCCCTTTTAGGGGTTGTTTTTGCTGATTTAAGAGTGAAATATTAATTATTCATAAAAAATTACCTCAAATTCTTAATCAGCGACCCAAAAAACTCTCTTATAACAATTCTTGGCTAAATCTAGAAACTCAGCTTGCTAATATATCAAAAAAACCTTTTTTTGGGGGGGTAGTTTTTGCAAATTTAAGGGTGTTCCAAAAATATCCCCCGAAAAAGACCCCGATTTTCGTGATCAGCGACCCGATCAGCAAGAAAAATTGATAACTTACAGTTTAATAATTTTGAATTTACAACTTTTTTCTTAAAATCACAAAAAAAAATCGAGAATTCTCGAATTTTTCGATAATATACTAAATTTAGTAAATTTATACGATTTTTATCAAATATTTACAAAATTTTTTGAAAATTTACTAATTTTTCGAGAAAATTCTATTTTTTTTGTAAATCTAAGAAAGTTACTTTTTACAGTGTATAAACAACCCTGTTAGGAATACTTTTTAAAATTTGACAGATTCATTTTATAATCATCTGGTTTTGGATATATTAAAATTAAGCCCTTAAATATCCACACTTGAAGCATAAATTTGCTTAGGCTGGTTCCACACGGAGCGCTGTAAACTCACAGTTAGCGTTAACATATATGTAATATAGCTACAGAGTTAACGCTAACTGTGAGTTTACAGCGCTCCGTGTGGAACCAGCCTTATGATTGCCAGTCCTGCCAATTCCTACAGTAAATATATGTTTAATTTATTTATCAGAAAACCTACTAGTAGAAAATTAAAAAAAATCTAAAGTGCATAATATTTCTATTCGATTTATTGAATAAATTAAAAACTTATTACTCAATATAATGCTATTACTTTTCTATTAGTCACCAGAAAAATCAATTAAAGATACATAAATTATAAGAATTATAAATAAAATTATATTATTTTACATGATTTTTAAAAATTTAATTAAATTCTTCTTTATAAGGTAGTATAAAGGTAGTTCGATTTTAATATTTAAAATGTAAATTTGTATATGGACTAGTCCATTTAATAATTATGTACATTGTAAAAGAAAAATTTTTTCTTGGAATTATTTTTTCTTTTCTTTTAAGTTTTATATTGACAGGTTACTTAATAATTTAAACAGTGCCCTACAAATCATCCTCTTTTTGTAAGTTCTGTAACTTTGAACGAAGAATAGATAACCTAGCCTACAAGGTCTAATTTTAAAGCTCTCAAAAATTGTAGATAACATTAATTTTTTATTTTTTTAAATCTTAGATATTTTTGCTAAAATAACCAAATTTATTTCTTATTTTTTCAGTAGAAACATCTGAATTTTTAACATTTTGTAGATTTTTTTACATTAAACGCAAGCTTACGTGTCCACAATAATTCGTGTTCAGCATTTCAACCCATAGATGAATTATTTATAAGCAATAAAAGCTGTAAGTCACGTATTTCTGTATGAGTTAAACTTCTGAACATAAAAATCTACAAAATGTTAAGAATTCTGTTTATTCTACTGGAAAATAGATTAATTTAAGGGGGGAAGGCTATGAAAATGAAATCCAAAATCAAAAAAATCAAATGAATTTATAGAGCTTCAGAGGTCCATTTTAGCAAAAATATTTAAGATATTAAAAAGCGGAAAGATACTGTATTATTATTTGAGTCAAAATTTACAGAGTTTAGAATCTCATCAAATTTTGGAGTCACTCTTGAAATTCTTGTTAATTCAAACAAATACTTGACTTTTTGCAAACAAAAAAGCTTTAATTTTTAAACTCATTATAAGAACAAACATTATAAAAAAAATACATAAGTTTTCAATGTAAAATTTGCGAGGAATCCGAAAATCAAGTCAGATTTTTCATTTTCTATCAGGAAAAGCGAGAAAATTGGAAAATTCAGAAAATGAGCAATTTTCAAAATCATTTTTGAGCCTAAAATTGATTTTTAAGTGCTTAAAAGGCAAATGTGTCAAAAAAAGAGTTTACAAGCATGAAAAGTATGGGAAAACATATGTAAAAAAAATTAAAAAAAAAAAGTGACGCTTTTTGAGAAATTTGTATTTTCCAGTTTCCTTTAGTTTTTCCGATTTTCCGGCTTTTCATGAGGTTTTTCCGAAAAAATATGGTCAGATTCGGATTGGGCGGGAATTTTCACTACCTACCTTTCTACAGAAAATATTTTTAAGGTTTATTTAGGGCGTCCAGAAAATAATAAGCAAACGGGTGACTGAGAATTCGAAAAAAATCAAAATTGGAAAAACAGCTGCCAAATCGCAACCAAGCCACCTAGAGCCTTAAAAATTCGCCAGAAACCATATTTTTACATACCAAACACAGTAAAATAGGTATTTTTTAAATCCAAGACATCGACCTCAGACTTGGGTAAAAATAGCTAAGAACTACCGATATATATTGTAAAAAAATCAATCATATAAGATACATAGGTATTTTTAAAAATTTTTTAATTTTTATAAATTTAAAATTTTATAAGTATTTTTAAAACTAAAACTTTTTCAAAATAGCAGACATTTTCTCATGAATAATATGAGTTTCTAAAGACTTTTTTTAGAATTTTATAAAAAATTTTATTAAATTTTACAGCTAAGACTTTTATTTCAGGTTGTAGATCGGATCTCCGTAAAAAATAATCGATTTTTTTTTTAATTTTTTTTTCAACTCCTTATACCTTTGAAAATCACCTATTAAAATATATTAATAAAATTCGAAAATTTTAACGGTAAAAAGTGAGTTTTACCGAGCGCGGTTCATATGTGTTATACAGTAAAAAAAACTTTAAATAGTTTAAATGCGTTTTCCTCGAAACCACTTTTTTCAAATGGCCGCTAGATGATCTCAGGATTGGCTGGGCCGATTTCAAAAAAAGTTGGTGGGTTTTATTCGTCTAGATATATTACACAAGACTTAACCACTTTTTCATTTAAAAAAATATTTTTTGCATGCTTTAGGGGATGTTGAAGGGTAAAAAACAGGCCCTATTTTCGTACTTTTTTTTTCAGGCGCTCCCATTTTTTTATTTTATCATATTTTTTTCTAAAGGTGGTTAAGTCTTGTGTAATAGACCTTCCTTTTTAAGAATCTTTTTGGTATTTTTTTTTTCAGAATTCCGAGATCACCTAGCGGCCATGCTTTTCAGGCCTCTATTTTGCTGCCCTCTATATATGGTACTAATCATGATACTAAATTTTTGGTTGGTTTTTTTTAAAGTTTAATTATTAATAATTAAGTAAAAAAATTTGTAAAGTCATTCATAATAAAACAGCTGATAAATAAAATAAAACAAAAGTCGATTTTTTTTGTTTTGAGATCCGATCTACAACCTTCAGGCATGATCACGTATTTCATTAATTTTTTTGGTGGTTTTCAGGTATTAGACATCCTTTGGACTACTTTAAATGAAGAAAATAGTTCAATTTTCCGATTTTCTCTTCGAGTTTATGGACTTAGGAAAATTTATATTTCGGGATTTATGGTAATTTCGGATTTTGGATTTATTACTGTTATGTTCTGTGATGGTTGGTTGTGTGAATACACAAACCAGTTCTAAATTTTAAAAAAACGATATCCCGCAGTATTTTTTCTCCAGGAATCCGATGAAACCATTCATTTTAGCATTTGAGGACGTTTTGTAGGAAAAAAATTTACTTTCGCTGCTTTTTATGGCCCATATTTTAATGGACCAATTTTCAAAGTTTTTTCTTGTTTTCAAAAATAAATTTTTTGATTATTATTTAAAAGATGAACTTTTGTATTTTTTTCCCAGTAATTCAATGAAACCATTTATTTTAGCTTTTGACCACGTTTTATAACAAAAAAATCGATTTTTGTTAATTTTTTGGGTCCTAATATCAAGGAAATGAATTATTAAAGTTTGTTAGTTTTTTTAGGGTAAATTTTTCTGAATATTATTTACCAGAAAGACTTACCTTTATTCCCAGAAATCCTATGGAATCATTTATTTTTTTATCTGGGAATTTCTTTTACGAGAAAATCTATTTTTTCAATTTTAACCGATTTTTCAATTTTATAACTAAGCTTATGTTTGCATTACTTGGCTTTAATTAAATGCATGATTTAATTTTATTATAAAAGTACACTGTTAAGTACACTGTTAAAATTAACTTTCTTTGATAAACGAAAAAAATAGATTATTTGCGAAAAATTAGTAAATATTCCAAAAAATTGGAATATATTCGATAAAAATTGAAAATTTACGAATTTTAGTATATTATCGAAAAATTCGTATATTTACAATTTTTTTTTCGTATATTTTCAAGAAATTCGTAAATTTACAAGTGACTTGTAATTTTACGAGAAAATCGAAAATTTACCATTTTTTTGTGCAAATTTACGAAAAATAATTGTAAATATACAAACGTTATTTTTCGTCGAAAAAAATCATAAAAAAATATTATAGAAATATTTTAACTATACCTATACCTTCTTTTTTTGAATCAACAGTTGGAAAAATTTTAATTTTTGATAAAGTATTTTTTTTTTTATTACTGATTATGCACTTAATGCACTTTCAATAAGCATGGAAAATAAAAAAAATAAAGAGTTGACATCTTTAAATACATTAAAAAAAAAAATAAAGAGAAGTTTTTAGTTTAAAAAAATAATAATGTGGGGTGGGGTATTTCTGGGCATATTTTAAGATTTTTTAAATAATTTTTTAAGTTCTGTCAATTAAACAATAAAAATTCATAGATTTATTCACCACGTTAGAGATACCAAATGAAAACTTTATAAAACAGTTCTTTTTTGCTAAAATAATAATAAATTGCATTGGACGTAGGAGAAACAAAAGTGCAAGGTAGTTCCATTAAACATTTTTTTGAATGTAACTTGCACTCACATACTATCGATCAAAAAAAGATGTGGACCTCTCGTATTTTTGAAATATTTTCCAGAAAAATTATCTTCCGAGTTGAAGCCGAGGATGGTAAACTGCGATTTGGGTCATTCCTTATTTATGGACAAGGCTCGTATAACATTTTTCTGTGTCTGTGGCGAGAAAACACGTCTTTTTCGGAAATACGTGCTTTCTCGACGCAGACCAGAAAATAATTTTTTAATTCATATCCTTTATAAAAATATAGAAATAAAATAATTCCAATACAATTGATTTATTCAATTTTATAATCCAACTTTAAAAACTAAAAAATTTTTATTATTTTATTTCTTTACAAGTTTTTTGATAATTAGTTTGAGTTTAACTATTATTTTGTTCTGTTTATTTTTTAATCACCTATATTATTTCTAAATTTATTTATATTCATCATATTTAAGTATTGATCTGTAAAAGACATAATTAAATTATCCTGTAAATCACATCACTTTTTTGTGTCTCAATATGTCTTAATAAAAAATATATAGGGTAATTAAATTTTTATATGGCTAAATTTATCCCATACCGGGATAAGATGCTTGGTTGGGTCTTCAAATCGGTTTCAAAGAATTTTTTTCTGAAAGTACTACCAATAATAAGCCGCCCCCTTAATTTTTAGCTTGTAAGGTTCAGTCTTCGATTTTTGGCGGCCATTTTTGTGTTTTGGATTCTTTTAAAAAAAGTAAGAAAAATGAGAGAAAACTTTTCTTATTTTTCTGTAAAGAACACATTCACACGAAAACTTTTTTCCTCCTAGGTCCGGATAGGAAATTTATCGTAGAATCCAATTCTGGGATCCAAAAATTTTTTTGAGCTGCGCATGCGCGAGAAATCGCTAAAATTTTTCTAAAGTCCTTTTTTTTTAAATTGGAATTTCTCAAAAGTATATAAATCAAAAAATCCTCTAGTAGGTCTCAAAATACTTCTGACACTTCAAAATTTACGAGAAAATTTATGATAAAAAAGTGAAACCACTGGTTTGTTGCGTTTTGAGATCTCAAAATTTATAACCGGTTTGTGCAACTGCACAACCAACAAGGATGGGACATGTTCATTTATAACAAATAAATCCAAAAGTCCATTTACCCCCCCCCCCCTACAAACGTCACTTTTTCACCCCTCCCCTGCCGAGCCAGACTTTTTCAAATACCCTATCCAATGAACATGTTCCATGTTAATATAGCAGCTTTAAAAGATCGTTTTTTATAAATTTCAAATTTCCCGCCAAGTCACGTCACCAATTAAAAATCTGACCAAAAATTTGAATTTTGCGAGAAATTTTACATAAGGATATATTTTTTTATATTCTTAGGAGTTTTTGTATTAAAACGACGAAATTTAAAGGAATAATTGTAATAAATTAAAAACTATTTTTTTCAATAAAAGGATCAAAAAATATTAAAAATTACTTATGTACCTATTCAAATACAAGAAATCTATATACATTAGGGTGATTCACAAAAAAAAAGTGCTCCAAAAATGCTCTTCCTGAAGTATTTTAAAGTCAAGGCTGAAAAATGACTCCATGCCAATTTTGAGCTCATTTAAGAACGTTTTAGGGGTCAACTAAACCCAGGAAAGCCCTCAAGTGGCTGGCTAACACCAACAGATATGAACGATGAAAAATTTTTTTAAAATATACGTTTTGTATACTTCATGATATGTTTTATAACTCGATAATGAGGACCCCAGAGTCCGAATCACTTGTAAATTTACGAATTTCTTGAAAATATACGAAAAAAAAAATTGTAAATATACGAATTTTTCGATAATATACTAAAATTCGTAAATTTTTAATTTTTATCGAATATATTCCAATTCTTTGGAATATTTACTAATTTTTCGCAAATAATCTATTTTTTTCGTTTATCAAAGAAAGTTACTTTTAACAGTGTATAATTACTATTCAATTGATTTTTTAGACCCTCTCCATATAATTCAAAGCTTATTACATCTTAATAAGACCATATTCATGTACAATAATATGGGTCCATGAAAGAGCTGACGTTTTATGTGTATTTTTTAACAAGAAAATGAAAAATAACTTTCAAAACGTTTAGTTGTTACAAAAATACTACATATTAAAATGTGGCTTTTAAGTGAGTCGTGAACGTCGTAAAGCCAAAGAGTAGCGTTCTGGGTAGTTTAGATAAAAATTCTGCTTGGAACATCTTGAAGAGCAAATTCAGCTGGGAAACCCGGGAAAATTTTTTGAAAAAACCTTTTTTAACATGAGTTCTAACTATATGTGATTAAATTTTTGGACAGTTTTAGCGTTTGTTTTAAGTCCCCCTGGCGAATAAAATTTAGAAAAATTAACTTTGAAAACTACAAAACTTTTATAATTGATTTCCTTAAAATTGGGGCCCTAAAAACTTTTTCTCCTATAAATCGTGGTCAAAAGCTAAAATAAATGGTTCCATCGGATTTTTGGGAAAAAATACATAAGACTTTCTAGTAAATAATATTCAGAAAAAAAGTATTCTAAAAATTAAAAATTTTAGAAAATTTATAAATCTTTATTTTGGTTATATTTCTAATTTTTTTTTATGCATGTACGCACACGGAATGGCACGATGAATGGACGTATAGCACTTTCTTAAATAAAAATTTTAATACAAAATATACTTTTATTTAAAAAATTATAATATATTTGTGAAGATTCAAACGTTTATTGAAAGGAAAAAAAAATATTAAGACTAAAAATTATTATAGGTATCAAGAATAAGAAAAATAAAGAGAAAAGAAATAATAATTAACCAGTCTTAAATGTTTAAATGTGGCGCCCCATGGACCAAATATTACATATATACATAAAGATCTTTGATTATATTTATGTTGCATATAATTTTATCCAAGCATTCATATTTTTTATGCAATACATAAAAAAGAAAAAAATCTTCTAACACCTCTTTATAATTAACGTGGCGACAAATGACTTGGAATATTGCATATTTTTTATAAAATATATATATTTTTTTGAATTTTTTTAAGGAATTTTTATATATTTTGGTTAGTCGATATAAGGATTATTTATACTGAATTTTATGATAATTAAAAGGTTTAAAAAAATAATAAGTATTCAAATATTTTATGTGCAAAAATTTACGCTTTATAAAAAACATAATATTAATTTTCAGTGTAAAAAGTTATCAAATAAATTAACAAAATTTTAATAACATTTTTTTTTTTAAATTTATTAATTTAAATTATTTTTTATTGCTTTATGCATTTTCTTCCAATTTGTGAAATTAATTTCTAATAAGACTTTCAAACCCTTTACGAAATCATTTTACTAAAACATTCATTCGTGGCTTACATGATATTATTGTTTAGTAATACTTCTCCTGTTGTTGATTCTTTTACGTTTGGTATGGATTTAATAGTTGAATAAATGAGAAATCGACTTTTTCAGAGCAAAGATGTTTATTATAAATATTTTTCCCAACGTTTCGAGTCTTTATAAGACTCCTTTTCAAGGGATTCTATTATGGATCTCTATTATTAAATTTAAGATAAATTTGTTAATTTATGTTTTTGTCAGGTCTTTTTACAGTGATTAGTAAAGTACATAAAAACTCGATAAATTATTACTATAATCTCTTTTCTGTCTTACCATAGCCGTACTTTATCTACTGATCTGAGACTATTTTAAGTCTTTTGTATAAAAAGAATCTTTTAGCTGTATTATTTGTAGTTGTATACGTAATCCAGTTGAATCACAGTTTTGTGGTTATTTTTGGTAATCTAGATAAGAAAAGGGCTACTAAAGGATTTTTATGTCACTGATTCTGAAGGTCCATGTAATATTCGTAAGCCTTTTTTAAGGAAGCTCTCTCCACTACTGGGTGTTTCCGCGCTGCACGTTTTGAAATAAAGATTTTTAAACCATACGTTTGTTAATAAATTTTTAATAAAAAATTCAATTCTTTTCAGTATTGGGTACCAGGAAATAAAAATAAAAATTGAAAATGTTTATTTATTTCAACAAATATACAGCATGTTAAATTTTTAAAATTCTTGGGTCATAAGCTTGAGTTTCCAGATCTGGGCAACTTAGATTAAAATTCTACCTAGTTCATATGAAGATCATTTAATTCTAGGGGGAGGTGTTGTCAGAAATTTTTCGCTAAACCTATTCAGTAATAGGTTATGGCTATATGTTTATAAATTTTACAGCATTTTTAACTTTTTTTTATAAAAAATTAGTCGTAACCCATGAGAGCAAAAGTTTTAGGAAAAAAAATTCCACAATACCTTCCACTAGAATTGAATTCAATCTTTCGTTAAAAAATTATTAAAAACATATGGTTTAAATATCTTAAATTCAAAATGTTTTGCACTGATATATTAAACATGTCTTCGTCTCCAGTGACGGAGAGAGCGACCTTAAGGTTGTTTTTGCAATATTCACGAATGAGATTAATCACGTTACATAGAATTTTAGAGCTACTAATTTGATGTTCTTGTGCAGGAAAAATGATTTAAGCACCCTATAATCCAGAAAAAACCATCACTACACTAAAAAAAAAAATGTGTCAACAAGAATTTTTTTTATTCTTTTAAAAAGGTTAAAAACAACATAAAACCTATAGAAAAGTAAAAAAAAAAATTTTAAGGTCCCGCCATGCAACAATGCTCGCATTTTGAATAAGAAATATTCACTACCTTAAGTTTAGAGCTTAGTTTAGAGTTTTTCTTTGTCCTCGGCGATTAACTTTTACATTTGTACATTCAACTTCAAGTTTTCCCCTTTGCCTTTTGGGGGAAATTTGTATCTTTCAAGTATTGTTATGCCTAGAAATTTATTTTGCTGCTCTGGGTTCAATTTTTTAGGTTTTTATAAAATTTTTTTATCATAAAAATATTTTTCTATTTTTATTTTCTGTACACAGTTATCTATTCCACGAAAATCTGTGTACAGTATTGCGGAAAGGGATCACAGTACTCTGTAAAAAGTCAGAGGGCTTGAAGGGAACCTGCTACTAAGTAAATAAGTGGGCAAAGATTTTTATAAGCGAAGGCAATTTTTAAAAATTAATTTACATCAAAATAAAATTTGTACCCATAAATATATTTTATATTAATGATTTGTATACATTAATAATAATAATAAATTAGTAAATGTAAAATAAGTAATAAATAATATTCCATTGTTAAATTTTTCAATTTTTCTTTTTCAAAATACTCACATACAAACCTGTTACAGAAGTAATAAAGAAAAAAAAAACACGAATCAGAAAATAAAACTTTTAAAGGAGGTCGGACAGTTTATGCAGAAGCAACTTTTCATCGTTAGATAGCTCAGTAGGAATATTTACACCATAATGGTAGCCTATAAAATAAATAAGTAACAAGTAAAAGTAATAAAATATATAAAAAGCTTTAAAACTCTTCCTTTATCGAATGAAAGATTTTTTTAGACAAGCGCAAATGAGAAAGAGAGAATTTCAATTAACGTGTATATTTATTTATAATATATTTAAAATATTAAATAAAAATAAAAAATTTTAGATGAAAATATTATAGACCCCCTGGATGTTCATTACACAGCAAGAGACTGATGGATTGGACGATTATTAAGGGCGGGAACGACGATAAAAAAAATTTTCTATGTATACTACATGAACTTTCAAGAATATAATACTTACTTCTTCATATTTTATTTTTTTATTAATGAAGGTCAAACTGCAGTTTAATTTTATACTCACTATTATTTTATATCGTAACCCACTAATTATATTTTTGGAGTGAAGGTTAATAAACAATTTTTTACAGTAAGTAACATGGAAATGATTAGATTAATGATTAGATTTTTATTAATTAATTTTATAATATTAACACGTATGTTAAAAATTTTATAGTGAGCATACTTTTCATTATTTTTATTTAATAACAAAATTTTTTTTTTTAATTAACTGTTAAACTTTGAGGAGTTACTTTTATAATAGACTGCACTGTAAAAAGTAACTTTCTTATATTAACAAAAAAATTAGAACATTTTCGAAGAATTAGTAAATTTTCAAAAAAATTTGTAAATATTCGAAAAAAATCGTATAATTACTAAATTTTGTATATTATCAAAAAATTCGAGTATTCTCGATTTTTTTTTGTGAATTCGCAAGAAAAATTGATAATTTACAATTTTTTTCGAAAATTTACAAAAAATAGTTGTAAATTTCCGAAAAACAGTTATGAATTTACAATTTTTTTCGTAAAATCACAAAAAAAAAATCGAGAATTCTCGAATTTTTCGATAATATACTAAATTTAGTAAATTTACGATTTTTATCGAATATTTACAAAATTTTTTGAAAATTCGCTAATTTTTCGAAAAAATTCTATTTTTTTTATAAATTTAAGAAAGTTACTTTTTGCAGTGTATTTACCAAATTAATGTAGAGTTCCTTATTTCCAAATAAGTATTTCAAAGTAAAAATGTAGGTCAAAAAAGTAAGAAATTGCACACATTAAAATAAACTATGCAGAAACAATTTTTCTTTTATTCAACAAGAACAGCAAAGTATATGCAGATTAAATATTTCTTCACTGGATGAATAAAATTATTTTGATAATCAAAGAACTGCATCTCAAAATAACAAATTTAAAATTCACAAAGATCGAATCAAATTTGATAAAATCTAGATAAAACCAATAAAACAATCCATGTCATCGTAACAAAGTAGTTGAATTCCTTTAATCTTATTCTCGTATCATATAAACTTTCAACAAAAAAAATATTATAAAATAATAATAACAGTATTAGCAATGCATCAGTTTAAAAAATGAAAAATATTAAATACTAGAAGCTGCATAAATTGATAAATAATATCCATGCACATTCACTAATACCAACATACAAAAAAGATTTTATTAAATTTTTTATCTTAAATCTTTTAACATATTGATTGATTCGTAGACATTAATATACATTTATAATATATGTAGGTGAGGGTAAAAGCATAAATTAAGCATAGAAAATGATTTTTTAAAAAAGATAAGAAAACATGTTAAAAAACAGTTTTAGACCGCTTACCGGGTACAAGATTTTTTTTTAATATAAGAGACGAACTTGAATCAATTTGGTCAATGTTTTTTCACGCGTTTTGTGCTAAAACGAAAAATATTATTTTTATTTTTTTAAGTTTCTCATTATTTATAAGTGTTATAAAAGAGCGAAACAGATTTAATTATATAAATGTGTTTTGTGTTTATAAATTTACACATCATTTTACTTATGTATAAGTGTGCATTTTTGCATGTATATAAAAGGTTTATAAAGAAGATATTCGTGTGCCAATAGTTTTGTATAGCCACAGATTATACATTTTATTATACTTTTGGAATGATAATATTTTATAAGTTATGTTTTTTGAAAGAAATATAAAAACAAAATTATAAATGAAAAAAACAAAAATTTAAATATTTTATGTATTAGACATTGGGTTATTTTAGCTTATTCTGTAATGAAAAAATTTTGATTTATATTTCAATTAGGTACACAAAATACAAATGAGAGATTATTTTTTCAAGAATTTTAAATTAATGAACTCAGTTACTTGTTAAAACAAAATTTTGGAAAGTTAATCTTATTTCCAAAAATGATATTCAGGATCTTTCTGGACAAGATGGCAACGTTTCTATTCCAATTTGGAATACTCTTCAGGACTCTTTAATTGATGACATATTATTTTGAAGAAAAGTAAATCTAATTAGAAAACTACAGATTTTTCTCTTAATTGCTTCGGAGATATTTAAACTTTCGATAAATACTCCAATCATAATACGGGTTTGGTTGCATAGTTACTGGCAACTACAAGATTTGGTCTAGTATAGATTTTTTGGGTCACTGATCACGAATTTCGGGCTCATTTGGTTAAGTGATTGGGGCTTCACCCTTAAATTAGCAAAAACTACCCCAAAAATGGGTTATTTTTAATATATTCGATCTTTGAGTGCCCAGATTTGGCACCTAGGGGTTTTTTGGATCTCTGTTTTTTTTTAACTTCCAAAACTTAGAAAACTTATCTTCTCATGAGTTGGATCATGTTTTTAATATTCCGTTTCTTAAAGGGTTAAATTCATTTCTTAAACAACAAAGATAAAATACATTCCTCTAATACCACTGATACTATGTATATATACTTATTTCGTTTGGAAATTAGTGATAGAACAAATTAAGTCAAAAATATATTCTACAAAATAAAATTAATGAAACTTTTTTATGGATAAATAACAAAATAAATAAAGATCATAAAAAAGAAACTAACCATAAGTCTAATATGTATACATTTAAATGCATAAATAAACGGATAACCAGGTACAGGAATCAAGGTATCAACTTCTGGCGCTATAATCGTAAATTAACTGACTTTATAAGGTGCGAATTTCATTATTCTACGAAATTTAAAAAATTTTTACAAACACATAAAATATGAATACATTTTATGATGTACTAAAATAAACTTCTTTTTTTAAATTCCTTTATTTAAAATTTTTAAATTCTTTTAGTTTAATGTTTATTTTGAGTACTAAAAATTATAAAATTATCAATGTACAAAAAAGTTGATTACTTTTTGAGTAACAATCTTGTAGAACAAGAGAGCTGATTGATTTTTCGAGCTGTCTGATAACCGTCTGACTAAGGTTTCTACATTATACCAGCTCAAGATGAGGGCTAAAAAGTAAACAAAAAAACATTGAATTCATGTGACATTTCCAAACCAGAAATAAATTTTTAAGTCAGATATTTAGGAGACGACACATGGATGAAACTTATATTTTTTAATTTTTTGGCCCTTATCTAGGGCATCCAGCAGAAGAAAACCCTAAAATTAAGATTTATTTATAGGTTTAAACTATACTATAAAATAGAAAACTGTTTGTCAGACGATAGTCTGACGTCATATAAAGTCTTTTAGCCAGCATGGTCTACTATAAATGTGTGTTCCAAAATATTATTTTTAGCAATCTTTAATTAAAGCAAAAAAAAAAATTAATTTACATACAAGATTATTCTGATGTAGTTTTTACTTAAAAATTTAATGAAAAATTTAAAGAAATTTAAAAAAAAAACTGTACATTAGCAAATAATCTACTTTTAGTACCTCAAAACTAGAAATTCATTTGTCTTATTGTCAAGAAGAAAATCGTTGTGCTCAGAAACCTAAAAAACCAAAAAATTTTTTTGGAGGAACCAAAAAAATCAGTGTTTAATTCGTCAGGATAAGATCCAAAAAGCCTTCAAAAAATCGAGGCACACTGCACAATAAATGCGGATATACAAGAACTTAAGCAAAAGTTAAGAACAAAATAAATGATTTGAAAAGCCAATATAGAAAATTAATTCCTAAATTTGGTGGAGCTTATCCTATACATGGCCATACTTAGGTGTTATTCAGATAGTTGTAATGAAACTTAATGTATTTTTTTTATATTCTAAATCTCAGCTCGAGGTGTCTTTGATTTCTTATATACTCTCCCAAATTTATTTCCCTTGCGAGAAAGTTTACTTGAAATCAATTTATAACATGTACCACTGTATGACAATAAATTTTATAGCTGAGTTAAATGTATTACATTCAAAGCAGCAAATTCATGGCATTAGATGTGTTCTTATATACCAAATCTCAGCCTGATGATCTCGCTCAATATTCGAGTGAAATACCATTTATGTACTATTATTGTAGGATGATATTTATATTTTTTTTTCTCTCCCCATCAGCTCACAGTTCATCTTCGCCGAGTGAGTACTTTTTTGAATTAATAATTTTAAGGAATTTTTTTTTTTTTTTTTAATTTTTAAAAAATAAAAAATAGATTTTTTATTTAAATCTTGGTCATCTATGATTAAGGCTAAACAGTGATAATACTGATGATGCCTCACACTGTTTAGCCAAGAGGCGAAATGACCTTGGGATTTTCCGAAAATTTTCGGAATTTCTCTAATAAAAAAATTTTTAAACATCTTATTGATTGTTCTTAACTTAATACTACACTGTCTGATATATTTAGAGTGTAAATATTACGCCACATATCAGCACGAGTATTTAAGAATTTTATCATTGTCTGGAAAGGTCGTATTATTTAATAATTGATATTTATATTCTTATGAATTTGGTACATGGAATCAAAATTTAATATATTTTTATATATATTTTGTTTTATTTTTATATTAAAATTAAATTTTTTTATCGACTTTGAAAATATTATATTTATTAACCATTTCCTAATTGTGAGTAAAAAATAAGTAATTATTTAGTAACTCAAAAACCTGCTGAAAATAAAATCATAAAATAAATTCTTAAAATAAATAAAATGGCATAAATATGAAAGTAAATGTTTTTTTTTTAAATTAAAAATAAAAAAAAAACAAATTTACAGCAATAAACATTCGAAATATTCATAACATGTCATTGAACATTTTTTATTCCTGAGACGATCGTATAATTGTAAATGCTACCATAAAGAACCTAAATGCCCAAAATATGCAGAAGCAAAAAAAAAAAAGTAAAATAAAATAATAAGAGTTTGAAATCCACAGGAGAGCAAACTTGTTGTGAAAACACTTTTATAAAGAATATGGTCCAAGAAATTGCAGGAGATATCACATTAAAAAATGTGGTGCGATGATACACACTCATAAAATATACAGAGACATGCATATGTTATATATATATAAGAGTTTAAATTTTAAGAGGCCCAGCAAGCTTTTTAATATCTGACTAGTAAATCATCGTTACTGTCATCGAGTTCGTTATGTGTAAAAATGTGCATTATATCAAATTATACTTATAATTTTATGTATTTATATTTATTTACTAAGGTTGCATTTAATTTCAAGCATTTGTTACTGTAATTCGGTTATGGAATAAAAATTTACTGCACAGTATTTTATATTTACTTTAATTAAATAACCCAAAAATTATTTTTTGTAATTAGATAAAAAAATCTTAGATTTATGCAAGATAATTCACCTGTATTTATATATATTTCACTATATTACGGGTGAATATAATTTTATAATAATATAATAAAAGTTCGAAAAATAAAACAAGAATTAGGTGGAAATTCAAAATTATATTTTTAAGATTATTAAAAATCAGTACTCAAAAGTAATAGTAAACTAGTAATTTAAAAAAAGGAATTTATCATATTGGATTGTACCTTTTTTAAATCAGTTATAAGTTAATATAATTCATCATTCGGATGAAAAAAAAATAAAAAATTTTATAAAACTTTTAGTACCTTTATTTAAATATTTCAAATTTTATTGTTATGCAATTTATTTCAATATTTGTTTTCATCTATTCGGTTACAATAATATAGTATTTGAAAATAGGACTTGTTATATTCTCGCAAGTGAAATGACTTCAGAAGGATATATAATAACTTTCGTTTAAGAATTTTCTTAAAGTATTTTAATATAAATTATAAAACAAGTAATTATTTTATGTTGATTTTTCTCTTTTGGTTATTATATACAAACAAAAAAATACAATACAATGCACAGTCTTTGTCTTCGAAATCGAGTTGTCCCAGTCTTCCATTTATAATAAGTTGTCCTATTCTTCGTTTACGACTTAGAGTCATTTGAGTCAGTAGGCACAGTATTCGATTTAACTTTTAGTTGTCACAGGCTACCATTTATAATTGAGTTGGCGTGGTTTTACACACTCAATTGAACCGTCCCTCTTTTCGCTAGTAGCGTAGATACATGAATTATATATTATATTATACAAAATAAACCTATTAAATATTTTACAGAAGTTAAAGTTTCTTAAATTTTTATTTACACACATTTGATTTACTTTTTAAAATTAAAATATAATTAACGCTTTTTAAATGCAGTCCACTTTTGTGCGATTCATGAAACAGCTTTACGTAAAATTATTGTTTTACATTTTTAGTTTTGACGAAAGACTCCGTGATATTGTCATTGCTTAAAGAATGACAGCAAATGTAAAAAAACACATTTTGAAACATACTATAATTTGGTTCTGGAATCCAAATATTTTAATTTATCCTTTTTTACACCTTTTATCGTTAAAACAAGTTTATTAATGATATTAAAATATATACATTTACAAATAAAATAGAATTATAAACCATGCAAAAAAATCAGATAAAAAAGACAATATTATGATATATAAATATATTTTATAAAAAAAAAAAATATTTTGATCATGTTCATATTAAATAAATTTATACTTATGTCAGCGTGAAATTCCCAAAAAATAATTTGGTAAAAATACATTGGAGATAAATATAAAAACATTAGCTTAACAAATTTTTATTATTCACGTATTTATATAATATATTTTATTCCTCACACTGTTAGTTAAAAAAAAATATATATAAATAAATATAAAGATAATCACCACCGTCTCATATATATGTAACTTATAACGATATACCAGAATATACGTGGTTCATATACATAAAATAAAAACATCATCGCCAACACGCTGGGCTTACGAATCGGCTTATATTTTTAGTATATGTTTGGATACATAAAAGATTGGAATGGAATTTCTAAAAATTTGTGAATATTAAGCCATAATTCAACAAGATAATAAGATGCAATAAATATCATCGTTAATTCAAGAAGGTCGCTTTTTATATAAGTGTTTGTCCAAATCTTTTTGTCACCCTTTCTCTACAGGTGTCCTTATATATTAGTCTGGATGTTACGTTTAGGGTTTATTTTTTTGCGAAAAATTTCTAATTAATTTTTAATTTTTAAAAAAAACCCAAATGGGTACTTATTGTGCTCCCAGCAATTGTAACCAGCGAAACCCACTAAAAATCAGTTAATTTATGACTGATTTTTATTTATTACTGGCTCAAAATAATGTCGATTTAGGGACTTAAATAAATTTAATATTTATACTTAAAACCAGTTATAAAGTTTTTATTTTAAATTTTTCCTAGGTTAAAAATTTTTCAGTAAAAGTTGCAAATGGTTGAGGTTCATTTTTACGAAAGTCCAATTTACAAAAGATAATATATTACGAATTTTAACATGGAATATGTTTATAGGGAGAGGGTATCCTGGAAATCTGAAAATCAGGGGGGGGGGTTAAATGGGACTTGAAATAATTCAGATTTAAGGACTTAGAATAATTTAAATTTAGGGACCCAAAATAATACGCGTTTAAGGAATCAGAATTATTTGGGTTTCGAATCTTAACATCTAGTAAAGGTGATACATCAAATTTTCGTCATTATATGCTACATGCAACCCTTCACTTTGGATTTTTCTAAATTCATTTTTTCCAAAGTAGAAAAAACAGGCTTTTACATCAGTATTCATAATGTTGCATGCAGAATTAATAATAAGCACCTCAAAATACGTCATTATCATTTCTGGTGGTTCAAAATATGAAAATTTGTGAACATTTTTTTTTGAGATTTTTTTTTTTGGCAAAATTTTTATTTTTTTGTGAAATTTTTTTTGTAGATATTTTTACTTTGGAACTTATTTTTTTTGGGAAAAATAATACGTTGGAAAAAAAGGGTTTGGGAAAAATAATAGTTTGGGAAAAAATCCCGTTGGGAAAAAAAGATTGGGAAAAATGTGGCCAGATCAAATTTTATATTTTTACGAATAGCGTCTAAAAAAGGCCATATGTTCGATCTGTTCAAATTCCTATTTTAAACGCAGTAAAGACGCATCATTTGAGCGTCTCTAATATATATATATTATATTAGAGTGAATATCATAGCGATTTTTTCGCGCCATTAGTTTTAAGGAACCAAATATCTTGGGTGGTAGTTCTTGGGTTTAATTTACAGCTCCAAATTGGTGATTATGAGATGATTTTAAAATTTTTACTTAACAAACTTATAACTGGTTCGTGTTTTCATTCAACCAACGATGGAACATGTTCACTATTATAAAAGTTTTAACGTATACTCCCTAATTATAGTCCATTTCACCCCCCCCCACCCTAAAAACGTCAAATTTTGCTTTCAATAATTTTGTTATTACAGAGTTATTACTTCTGTTCGCAATTAGTCGAATATTAGAAAATTAGGAATGCTAATCATTCTTGGAATAATAAATTATTTAAATTAAATAATTTAAATTAAACTTAATTTGTAAGAAACAAGAAAAAAAAAGTTTAAGTATGTATAAATATGTAATGCAATTCACTTTTTTCCAGTAGATGGCTACGGCATTTTTTAAAGTTGAAAGTAAAATGTGTTCTTCAGGGAATATAAGAACGTGAAATAATATAGTTTTTATTTGGATATGTATAAAATGTTTTGTTTTAAAAAATATACATATACCTAATAAAAACTTTAAAAAACGTGTTTCAATTCATTGGTGAAAAAGTCATATAAAAAGATAGTATAGAAAATTTTTTTTATTTAGTATAGAAAAGTGTAAAAGTATCTCGGAAGTGTGCAATCTGGGAACCGGCGAGTTGTGTTCGAAATATATTTTTTTAGAGAATTCTTTTGTACATTTTTGGAACTCTTTTTATCTGCATTCATACACTTTGGCGTAAGTTATTACAATTTACTTTTTTCAACACTTATGAATATTTTCACATTACATTACAGTCACATTACTCCATACAGAGAAAAATTGGGGTGGCTAACTATTTACATGCGCAGATTATATTTTACATTAATCATCATGTACAAAATTCTTCGCTTACATAGACCTGAATATTTGACTCAAATTTTTGTTAAATACGTCCCTAAAGAAACAGCTAGAGGTGATCTACTAACTCGTGAATTGGATATGCCTGATCTTGAAAAATGGCATGGAAATTCCTCCTTTCAAGAACAAGGTACAAAAAGCTGGAATTCACTTCCTTCTAAAATAAGATTCCTTCCTTCCTTAAACTCTTTTAAAGCAGCCTTAACTGTTCACTTAAAGACCTTAAATCATGTATATGACGGTTCGGTCTTTAAGTGTGATTAACTTATGAAATTAAATATATAAAAATTGTGATATTGACTGACGTTATTTTAACTTGGTGTTATTATATATTAATATGTTTATATCTTTTACTTTTTGTTAATTACTGACAATGATTTATTTATTATTATAAATTTTAATTGTTACATGCTATACTGTTACGTACTATTGTACTCACTACTGCTACTATTACGCTGTTAATTTGATTTTATCTTATTTCTATTTTTTATTAAATTTACATTTATATTAAATTAGCTATAGTGTTACAATGTTATATCCATGTATCAAATTTTGTAGTTGGGCAAATAAACAATCATTTACATTTACATTTACATTTACATTTACATTTACATTTTTGCATTTTTTATATTTTTAGCAGTGAGTCCAAATAGAAAGTGTTGTTTGCTATATGTGTATACAAAATTATATGGCTTTTTTATTTGAACTGTAGGATCTATAAGGTAGAATACATTACAATACCTTTTCTTCCTAGCGGGCCGAAAACACTTTTTTCGCCCCGCAACGAGATCGAAAAAAACGCGTTTTCACCACACTGAGAAAGAAAAATTTCGTTTTGTCCATGGGAACAAAAAAAAAATACCCCAGATCGCAGTTTAGCATCCTCGGCTTCGCCTCAGATGCTAATTAACGTGCGATCTGGGCCATTCTTTTTTTTTGCTCCCTTGGTTAAAAATGTACTATTACATGTCTAGGGCAAAAAAAGCCTATTTTCTGCCCTGCGGTGACGGCTTTTTTGCCCATTATATGTAAAACTATTGTTTAGAACACGGGACAAAATATGGGGTTCGACTTTTGCATGCTGTCTGCACTCGCTCGCTTGGGCATACAACTGCATGCAAAGCCGAAACCAATATTTTATCCCTTGTTTAATAAATAGCTATTTCATTATACGCTGCAAAAAAGATCTATTTTCTTACTTTCGGGCGATCTTTTTTTCGCTTTTAACTCATTAACGCCGGGGCGGAGGGTTTTGGAAATGAGCAAAAATAACTATATAGATAATGGCTAAAAAGTTCATCCTTATGGTAAAATTTCATGCTCTTTCAGAATCTGACATTAGTTTTTACCTACAACCCTTAAAAATACCCTAAAAACAGGGGTGAAAGGGGTAGGTCAGGCATTATTAGGAAATGTTTTGAAAAATCAATGAAAGAAGTATCCAATTTTATTGAAAAATGTTTGAAAATAATATTTTAGGAAAACTTCGTATACATTGAGGTCTCATACATTTTGGCCCTATTTACAACCCTTAAAAGGTGGATAGGTATGGTACTCCAGTCAAAATACGGGTTTTGTTGTATTATCACTGGCGAAAACCAGATTTGCTCTACTATATGTTTTTTGGGTCGCTGAACACAAAAATCAGGGTAATTTGGCAGAGAAATTGGGGCTTCACCCTTAAATTTACAAAAACTACCCCCAAAAAGGAGTTTTGTTTATATATTCGCATTTTGAGCACTCAGATTTGCACCATACGGGTTTTTTGGGTCGCTAATTAAGAATTTCGACTCCTTTTTCATATATAATTAAAATTTCACCCTTAAAATAGCTAGAACTATGAGCGTCCAAAGTTCGTTCTTATACGTTTTTTGGGCCCCTAATTAAGATTTTCGACTTCTTTTTCATAAATAATCAATATTTTACCCTTAAAATAGCTAAAAATACCCGTAATATGGGTATATCCTGGACGCTCAAAGTGCGAAAAAAACAAAAACACCCCATTTAGGGGTAGTTTTAGCTGCTTTAAGGGTAAAATTATTTATGAAAAAGGAGTCGAAATTCTTGATTAGCGACCCAAAAAACCTATATGGGCATATACTGGATGCTAAAAGTACGAAAATAGCAAAAACACCCCCTTTTCGGGGGTAGTTTTAACCAATATAGGGTTGAAATTTTAATTATTTATGAAAATGAAGTCGAAATTATTGATCAGCGACCCAAAAAACCTTTTTGGGGGTAGTTTTGCAAATTTAAGGGTGAAGCCCCAATTTATCTGCCAAATTAACCCGACGATTTTCGTGTTCAGCGACCCAAAAAACATATAGTAGAGCAAATCTGGTTTTCGCCAGTGATAATACAACCAAACCTTTTAAGGGTTGTAAATAGGGCCAAAATGTATGAGACCTCAATGTATACGAAATTCACTTCAATTATTATTTTCAAACATTTTTCAATAAAATAGGATACTTTTTTCATTGATTTTTGCAAACATTTCCTAATAATGCCTGACCTACCCGTTTCACCCCCGTTTTTAGGGTATTTTTAAGGTTTGTAGGTAAAAACTAATGTCAGATTCTGAAAGAGCATGAAATTTTACAGGATGAACTGTTTCGCCACTTACCTATAAGGGAATATACTTATTTTTCCTCATTTCTAAAACTCTCCGCCACGGCGTTAATGAGTTAATGAAAAACTATGGGTTGTAAAAATGTAGGAAATTTTACTTTCAATGCTGTCTGTCATACAACTGCATTGAAACGAAAATCCAATGTTTTTTCCCTTGTTGAACAATATATTTATTAGATATATATTTATTGTGAAAAATTGTTTTTGTACTTTATGTATATAGCATCCAAATTTTTTTTTTCAGCTTCCAAAGATAAAAATAATGGAGTTTATTAATGACGACTGTCTTGATCATATTTTCTATTTTCTCCCTGTGATTGATAGAATAAAGGCAGAAGAAGTATGTAAACGTTGGCAATGTTTAGCTCAAAGATCTTGGAGACACTTTCCAAAATTAGATTTATCAAAAGATACTTGGGGAAGCTGGATCTTTGGTCCTAATCATGCAGTAACAATACATAATGATCATATTCTTCAGAATGTTTTACAAAAGTACGGATATTACTTCAAAAGCATTGAATTAACATATTATCATTCTCCGAATTACAATAATTTTTATAATGGAGAATATTTAAGTATCAATTGCATAAGGCACTGCGTTAATCTAGAAAAAGTTATTCTAAGAGCATCATTTAAAATTATTGTTGCACATATTAATAATATGATCAATCATTGTAATAATATTATGGAATTAAATTTAACAAATCTACAAATTCGTAAAAATGAATTGAATGATTTTTCTGATCTTGAAACTAAATTGATTAATTTATGCTCAAAAAATAAAAATTTAAAAGTTATAAATTTATTTAGAATTAATGTTAGTGATAATTTTTTGAAAAATTGTTTAACAGATTCAATTAATACCCTTGCTTTACGAAAAGCATCTGTACCGATTGAAATTATTAATTTAGAAAATTATAATTTTAATTTCAAAAATTTAAAAACCTTAATATTATGCTTGGGTTTTTCTGAAAAAAATAAAAGTCTTATGAATGCAATTTCTATTAATGGCTACAATATAACTGAATTAGATTTTAATTTAAACAAAATGTCTTATGAAAAGGTGCTTGAACAACTATTTTCAATCTCTAAACTTGAAAAATTGAGTCTTAGAAATTCAAATATTACAGGAAGTTGTTTATTAAATTTAAAAGAGGACTATGTTAAATCTATTGAGCTACAGGATTGTGGTTGTATTGAAATTTCTTATTTAGTTTGTATACTCAAAAAACTAAAAAAATTAATAAAAATAAATGTGTGCTTCTCTGGTACTTTATCATTGACTAATCAATATTTAGAAGTAATATCAAAACATTCAAGATTAGAGCATTTACAATTAGAGTGTTTGTTCAAGAGCATGGTGACATCTAACTGTTTCAATTTGATACTGTTATTGAATAATTTAAAAACTTTATCTCTCTTAAAAAATTCCTTTGTAACTGACGATTTTTTGTTAGGTGTCAGTAAGAACTTAATAAACTTATCAAGTTTAGATATTTTATTTTGTGACAATGTCACTGATGAAGGTATGAATCATTTAAGTAAATTAGCGAACTTAAAACACTTGTTTATAGCTGGATTAAATATAACAGGAAAAGGCTTTGGTATCATGCCAAACTTGATAACATTAAAGTTTAACTTTTGTTCCTGTATGAAGTATGAATATTTACTTAAAATTATTGAAAATTTTTTAGATTTACAATATTTTAATATCTGCTCTTGTTTTGGACTTGAAAAAACAAACGAGTTTTTAAAACTTGCTTACGAAGCTTTTTCTAAAAGTTCAAATAATAAGAAAATATTAACAATTGTAACTGAAAAAGGTGATATTTTTACAGAAAAAGTCAATCCAAATTTGAAATTTATAGTTTTGGAGAAAGAACCTTATTATTGGTTGTTTACTCCAAAAGAGTACTTAAAATTACCTGAGTATTAATTTACTGAATCATTCATATTAAAATTATTATAATTAAAATGTTTAATAAAGTAAATCTAAATATGAAACGGTTTATAAAAAATTTTAGGAAAGGAATCCATTCGCTCTCTCTAAATCCTATTTTCTAAATCTAACGCATAAGCTACAAAATAGAAAATTTTTACAAATTACAATTTGTAATTTATAAATTGCTAAAATCATTTATAATTTGTAAATCATAAAATTACAAATTGAATTTGGTAAATTTATTATAAATATCATATTTTTCAAAGTTACTGCAAAAATAAAACAAATTTTAATATATTAACAGTTGAAAACATAAAATATAAGTTAAAACTTATGTCAATAAACGATGCTATACATAATTGTAATATGATAGTGTTATTTTTTATAAACATAATTTTTTTTGTAGAATATAAAAATAAACTTGTTTAAGCAAAATAACATTTCTTTGTATCATTTAGTATTTATTAAGTTTTATTTTTATTAATGAAAAATTAAAAACACGATATAATTCCAAAATATGTTTCTAATTTTATTTTCCAAATAATGTACAAATTCAAAAAGTTAAGCCATTAATTTGACGTGTGTAAGCGAATCAGAGCAATGTAATTTTACTCGATGTCCCATCAGCTTATATATTATTATTTTATATAATATTTTTATAGCACTCCCGGGTGTAAAACTTGGTCCGAATTTTTCTACACTCGTTCTACGCCTCGGTAGGAAAAAAAATAATTTTGTAATTTAGGCGAAAAACTTTTGATATATTAAATACAAATAGATGATTAAAAATACTATAAAAAATTAAAAAATTAAAAATATTTTTCAACCAGCTTCAAAAATATTTTATAAAATTTTAAAGATACCTCTGTTTTGAATAAAAATTTAGGAGAATACGTAAGAATTAGTGCTGAATCGAATACTTTAACCCATTTACGCCCAAGCGGACGTAAACGGAAAGTTAAAAAAAAAAATAGGTTCCCGTATAGATAGAGGCTTTTAAATTACATGTCTATAGTAAAATTTCATGCTCTTACCGAATCTGAAGTCAGATTTTACTTACAACCCTTTCAAATGCCCCAAAAATAGGGGTAATTGGGGTGAAAAAGGGGCTAAAATAAAAATGACGGAAAAATCAACATAAAAATAAAAAAATGATACCAAAAAACATTTAAAATTACTTGTTTGTGCAAAAAACTTATATTTTTTAGGTTTATGGGATATTTAATTGGATTTCAACCCTTATATTGCAACTAGGGGTAGTTTTCCCAAAAACTTCAAATATTGTTTTTTTAGTTTCAAATCGGTTCTAATAGGTAAATTTTACTCCTAATTCCATTTTTTAAATTTGTTTTGAGCTAAAACGCTTCTATAAGCGTAAAAATAGGGGTGATCAGGGCTAAATGGAAGCTATAGAATTTAATATTTTTATATAGGAAACTAAATTTTAGAATTTTACGCTTACAGAAGAGTTTTAGCTCAAAACAAATTCAAAAAATGGAATTAGGAGTAAAATTTACCTATTAGAACCGATTTGAAACTAAAAAAACAATATTTGAAGTTTTTGGGAAAACTACCCCTAGTTGCAATATAAGGGTTGAAATCCAATTAAATATCCCATAAACCTAAAAAATATAAGTTTTTTCCACAAACAAGTAATTTTAAATGTTTTTTGGTATCATTTTTTTATTTTTATGTTGATTTTTCCGTCATTTTTATTTTAGCCCCTTTTTCACCCCAATTACCCCTATTTTTGGGGCATTTGAAAAGGTTGTAAGTAAAACCTGACTTCAGATTCGGTAAGACATGTAATTTAAAAGCCTCTATCTATACGGGAACCTATTTTTTTTTTTAACTTTCCGTTTACGTCCGCTTGGGCGTAAATGGGTTAAAGTGTGACAGTAAAATTTTTCGATAGTCTCAAGATGTTTCAATTTTTGTTAAAAATTTTCAAAAATATTATTAAGTTCAAAAACACTAAAAATTGAATATCTCCAAAAGTACGATAGCTGAGTCGCAAAACTATGGCCTATGTCACCCGCGGACTTTTTTTCTTTAATTTGACACCGGTTTTATTAAATTTCGTTCACTGGTTTGACCCTGATGATAATACACACACACAGACACACAAATAAATTTTCAAATATATATTAGTAAGATAAGATAAGATAAGATAAGATAAGATAAGATAAGATAAGATAAGATAAGATAAGATAGTAAAATTTCCTAGTTATTTATACGTGATTCATTATAATGTTAATTAGAAAATTTTGTTAATAAATTACAAGTTACAACGCAAAAAGGTGTCTAATTCATTTAAATACCAATATCGACCAAATTTACGAAATATTGTCTTGGAATATTAATTTAGTTCAAAACGCGTCATCTCAATAGTTATTAATTTATTAATACAAATTATTAATAAAATATAAGAGTGACGCCTGAACACATTTAAATTTGCAATAATATGGTCTTTTTAGAAACCGATTCCCAACACAAGTACTATTGAAATTATTTTATTCCTTTCTTGTAATGCTAAGGTGAAACGGGCTTTGACCATAGAACCCAAAATTTTTTGCAAATATACTTCAATATTTCCTCATACCCCCACATGTAGCCTTTGAGTACAATAAATCATACGCCATGATACTTGTTTGTTTTTATTTCAAGTATAAGACTTTTATTGAGAAATCAGCAAATATGAAAATAAATCCAAGGCTAATATATATTATATAACGCTTACGCACATCCACACATGCACAGAAATCTATTATCATTGTGTAAAATATAAATGAATTATAAAATGAGAATATCATATAAAATCTGTATATTTATGTGACATTTATATATTTATAAACCTGCTACAAAATTTTTTAAAAATATCTAACAGATTAGATATATTTTTCAATGTTCAAAAATGATTTTTCTTCTGGCTTTTGATACGACTTTGCATTATATAGTAACCAAAAAAGAAGAAGAAAAATGGGTATAAAAAGTCTTCTCAGGAGCAGCATGAAAAAATAAATAAAACAAAAAAAAATATCAAAGAAAAGGTGAAGACGAGTAAGTGGCCTAAATATAAAAAGACGAGGATATTCTTGTTTCTTTATTTATTTTGTTCATATTTTTTATAAATATATATAGGTGTATACAAAGTATATAAATAATTCTCTTTTTGCACACAATCTCACACATATTCAGGTGTAAATTAACGCGAATATCTCCGCGGGGGGTACAACGTCAGTGTCCTCAAGGCAAATTCCTTTTTGCCACTGTACAAAATCCTCTTTATTACAATAAAGTCAATGCATACGCATTTATAGTAACCTTCAAGCTTTTATCCCTCGAGTATTCACACACACACACACACACACACATATATATTTATAAATTGCAAGATAAGATCGAACGCGATATAAAACTTACACGCATACACTTAAAAGTTTGGATATAAAGAAATGCACATATAAGAGACCCCACTGCGTGATGTTCGCGGCGGTGGGTATTCTTGGTATATATATTATATGTATATAGATGCTGCCACTCGTCAGGCCACCCTGTCTACTACCTATATAGGTGTATTACTTATAGGTGCTTGTATATGCGAATAAATGCATTACAATTAAAAGGTACATACAAGTGTATGTAAGTGAATGCAAGTATGGAGGTATTATAAAAGTGTTATATATGAGAAAAGGCGGACACGCTGTGGGGCAACCAGTGGCTTTTTGCGGTGATTGGTTCAAATTCGATATGGTGACTCGCCCCGTTGACTCACATGTATATGCATATAATACATGTCTATATACAGTAAACTTCCGATATAACGAACACGAAGGGAGTGTAAATTTTGTTCGGTATATCGAGCTGTTCGTTACTCAGTTCAAATGATACTTATCAATGTAACGAAATTTTTTGTTATATTAAATTAATTTAAAAATCAATAATTATTACTAATTTATTACTACTTATTCACAAATTAAATGTTAATATAATAAATTACAATAAAAAAATAATTTATTATATATTTATTATTATTTTCAAATATTATAAAAGTGCATATATTTAGCATTTATGTTTGTTAGATTACACTTATTTCAAATTTAAATTAATTTTTTTTAAGAAATATTTTATATTAGTTTGTATTTGTTTCTTCTGATGCTTATAATTTTGGTAACATTCAAACTTTATTTTGTTTACTAATAACGCGTAATAGAAATTTCTAAAATTAATCTTTTATAGCCTATTTTTTTGTATTTTATATCGGGTTCAAGGCAGGCAATTAAAAATTAGTATTTTTTAGTAGTAGTAGTACCAAGTAGTACCAGTTTATAATGTAATTTCAAACGCTATGATATATTTTTTTCGAGGAAGAATTTGTTTATAGTATTTTTTTACGACTTTACGATTTCCTGTATTCTAATAAAAGTAAAAAAAAAAAAAATAATTTTTTTTTTTAATTATGAGAGTGCCTGTTTAATGTATAAAATAATTAAAAAAAAAAAATTATTCTTTTATTTCAAAAAAAAAAAGAAAAAATTCGTTATAACAAAAAAATTTCACATGTTGAGTCAAAAAATTTGTTCGATGTTCGGAATATCGTGAATTCGTTATAAAATTTGGAAATCCCATAAGAGCCTTAATAGTCTGGCCGGGGATCGAAAGATTGTTCGATATATCGGACAATTCGTTATTCAGTTGTTCGTTATAACGGCAGTTTACTGTACTGTTAATATAATGTATTATATACTGTCGAGTTACGAGTACCAAGAATGATATGCAAATACATTAGACTTTGGCTTTTTTTAGCTTTTTTTAAATTTATGTATTGCATTCGATTCAGCATCAAAATTATGATTTTGAATAAGAAAATTTTACAAGTGAAATTTATAAAAAAATTCTGATGATCATAAATTTAATATTCTATTACTGCAAGCTGAAGCGACAACTCACAGTATTTTTGTTGCGAGAAAATTACTTAATAACAAATTTAACGGTTTCAATTTTTCTTTTTTGTGACAAATCTTGATTTTTATGAAAGATTAATGCAAAAAAAATCCAAAATTGAAAATAAACTAATAACCGGTTTGTGTAAACACAACGAAAATGCATGGAACATGTTTACTTACAGCTGAGGGCTAGGTATAAGTTTAATGCATGAATGTTACGCAAAATTACAATTCAATTTGCTGTTTTTATAATTTTTAATAATTATCACTTTTACTAATAATGTTCAGATTCTAAACTCAAATTATTCTGATTCCCGAAGCCCGTATTATTCTAAGACGCTAAATCAAAATTATTCCAAGTCCCTAAACCTGAATTATTCTAATCCCCTAAGCCCAGATTATTTTAAGTCCCTAAATCTAAATTGATTCAAGTCTCATTTGACCTCCCCCCCTTAAATCGGACACACGACCTTATAAACATGTTCCATGTTAAAACAAATTTTTCAATACCCGAAAGCGATATGACGTTTTCGCTTGCAGCCACAGATTTCAATTGCAAAAAATTAGTAATTTTTTACTAAAAATCGTACATTTACTAATCGTAAAATCGTAAAATTATTTAAGATTTCACCTATTTGCCAAATATATTCAAGATAATTTATCAATTTCATTAATAATATATTGCTTAATTTTCGCATAAATTAACCATTGTTTTCATTTCTTTATAAAAAAAGTATGAGTATTTTTTTGCCAAGTTCCACTAGTTTGTAAATTAAAGGTAAAAATCAGCAAATTTCTAATATACAAAAGATTCACAAAAAAAGGGGAGAAAAAAATAAGAAAGTATGAGTATGTACATTATTAATACTCTACTTGAGTTTAAGCAATATATGTAAAAGAAAAAATTTACAAATTATTCATGCTTATAATAGTTATAATTTGTATTTATTAATCTATGCAAATCTTATATGCAGTAGTTAATGTGGAAAATTGAGAACTATATAAGTTTTTTTTGCATACATATTATTTAGTTTTTCATGTCAAAATATTCAAAACACTTACTTAATTAAAAAGTTTTTCTATAACGGTTTTTTTTTAATTTTATGGATTTATTAAAATGAAATTCCAATTTTATGTGAAAACATAAATCTTATATTTACGAAAAAACAAAATGGGCGATAACTTCAATAATCAAGATAAATCTTATTAGTTTTATGAAAAATTAAGACTTAAATTTCTTTTCCCCAGTTTTTAAGTTTTTAATCTGATGAATACATAGGAATACATTATTTTATTTAGATGGAAAAATTTAATTGTTTGGCAATAATTAAAAATTTCTATACCGAGACAACGATCCTAATAAGTTTCAAAATGACTTTCTATTTTCCGCAAAAATAAATCCTCTGGACATAAAAAAATGATTTTTAACAGAAATTTTGACTTTATTTTCCTGCAAAATTCCTCTTGTGCCAAATGGAAAATTACTTTTAATAATTTTTATTTGAAAAATGTCTATACTCTGTGATAGAGGCGTTTCAGTTTTCAACACAGATATAAATAAATGCTAAGTTTTATAAAATCTGAAAATTTTTTTTTGTCGATTTTTAATTGGATCACCAGTGAAAAGTAGAATCTAGAACTTAATAATTAATGTATGTTTTTAACTAGTGGTCCAACCCTGTCACCTAGCTTTGTTTTGGTTGTTTTCAGAATTCGTATCAGTTTTTTATGAGCTTTTAAAGTATAAATTATTTCTAAATTCGAAATAGTACATTTTTAACCAAGAAAGCAAAAAAAAGGAATGGTCCAAATCGAACGTTAATTCGCAATAAACTGAGATCTTGTGCATTCTTTTTTTGCACCCATTGAAAAAAATGAAATTTTTCGTTTAAAAGTGTTTTTGCCCTCCCGGGCGTAAAACTGGTGCTTAAAACTTTGTAAAGAATTTTCTGCATAGCTCATATCCTTGTTTTTAATTTGAAATCGAAATTATTAAATTATTAGCTTGGTAAATTGGAAAAATTTACTAGAAAATTTTAATTTTCATTGAATATTATCAATATCAGGCAAATTTTGTATGGTACAGACATAAAGGGCTATTTTGTAGTCACTTCTTTTCTAATGTTTTTCGGAAGGCTGAATATGAGTATCAAATCCGTTTTTACCAAAAACAGTCTATTTGCCCAAAATAGGAATTTGTGGGTTATAAAAGAGTTTATTAACTCACTTATGCTATTTGGTCGATGAATACGAATCTGATATCAGTTTTTACCTAAAATGAATCAGTTGCCCAGAAAAAAAATATCTACGAAATCACAAAATGAAACCTAAAATTGATTATTGTGGGAAATTTGATTGATTTAGGTAAAAACTGATATTATAATACACGTGAAAAGCTATGCAAAAGACATAGGTAACCGACAAAACTCTTTAAAAGTCTTCAAAACATAACCTGGAAATTACTATTGTAATCAACTGGAACATTTTCTTTAAAAATGGATACCATATTCGTATTCAGTGACCCAAAAACATATAAAAACCCTAAATTTTATGGACCTACCATAAAAAAAGTGACTGCAAAAAGGGGCTGCACCCTTGCACTAATATTGTTCTCTGCAAATCTTTATTTATTTAGATATAAACCAAATATTTGTTTCTATTGCTCGATATTGATGGTTTCGCCATGAGAAATAAAAAAACAAAACAAAAAAACAAAGTTTAGTTAGTCAGTCTTTTCATACTGTAATGATAAAAGCTACATAATACTTAGTATAAAATTTTATTTGACAAACTAAAGTGCTTTATCGTTATCAATTAAATAGTATAGATAAAATCAACTATAAAATATTTTAAAATCAATTTTATAGATCACTTAAGTAATTAATGCAAAATTCCAATGCATTTATTGAGTTCATTGACAAACATCAATTCAAATAAATGGCGCCTACCTACATCCTTTCATTTTTTCAAAAACTTTCTCTAAATACGTAAACAAGAAATAATCTATTTTATGAAATTACACACGCATACAAATAATTGAACACAATAGTTAAATAGTGCAGTAAATAAAAGTATACAATAAAATATTTTTTAAAAAAGTCAAAAAGAAAAAAAAAGGATCGATTCTCAGTATTTATTCTTTCGGTAAAATACTAAGTAGTCAAAACGAGAGCTGTTAACTTTTGTTAAATTTTACAATATAAATTAACAAGATATTTCACGCATCAACGCAAAAATGAGTGCTATACATACTAACTGATCAAAAAATTGACACTCATAGGAGGTCCTATACAACTCTAAATAACTTTTTGATTTCAATTTTTTTTTGCTTTCTCATCATGCCAAATAAATTTAAAAAAATTTTTTGATTTTATTGACAAGCTTGTCAGTTATTATAATTTAAAACCTTTTTTTATATTTTCAATTAAGAGAATTTTTGCCATTTTTTATGATACAAATTTTTAAGAATGCAAACAATCAATTTTTTTTTTTTAAATAGAGCTAAACAAGTAAGTTAATTTTTTTTTTTGGTAGAAAAAAAAACATGTCATTCTTCGTTCTTCGGTTGTCAAATTTACTTTTATGATCTAAACAATAAACTTACCAAATTCTTAGCATATTTTTTGAATTATACAGCAGGTTTATTCCAATAATTATTTTGTATAAAATAAAACAATGGGCAGCAAAAAAAAAATGAGATTATGATTGAGCATTTTCTTATCGAATATCTTTAGCCTAATTATTAATAAGAAGAAAAATTATTATTCAATTTTTTTTTTCAATTATACGACGATGCGTGAGATATGCTTTTTTATGCAAAAAGAGATATAAATCTAATATATATAAAAACAGTGTGTGAGGTCAATAAAATAAATTTTTTTTTTTTAAGATTTAAAACATGTAAATTATGATTCATTGAATTTAGCTACCTTATTTTTATCTTTGAACGTGTAAAAATTCTTTTTTTAAAATAATTTTTATGCATTTAAAAAGAGTTTTAAAAAATAAATAAATAAGATATGCTCTTGTATATTTCATATGTACAAATTTACGAGTGGTTTTTTTTCACTCTCTTTTATAAATGTGATCTCATATCATGATAAAAATCAAAAAAGATATAAAAAGTAAGAAGATAAAATTATATATAAAAGAAGCTGCAAAAAAAAAAATATACAATGATTGAGTATTAAAAACAAAAATTGTTGACAGAAGAAATTGAATTTTTAATTTTTAAACACGTGTAAAAATTTTGGTAATACTTTTTTTGGTTTTGTTATTTTTTGAAAGTTTTTTAAGATAGTAAGAAATTAAGATATTCAATCGAAGGACAACAAATATTATTACATAGTAACCGAGTTGAAATTTTCTCACAAGTGAAATTATATCCTACGGTTATAAAAGAATGTCAAAAAGAAAGGAAATACATACATACTTTGTGACAATACTGACTGATAAATATACATAAATCGATTCTTTATACCTATAAATATTTTTATACTGAATGGTTCTTACGGAATGAACTGAAGTTGAATTTTTAATTTTAACAAAATAAGTCCTTGGCAATCGAATAAGGTTTGCTAATTGTAGTTTATAATTTTCTTAGTCCAAAATCATTTTTTTGCTGCTCTTCGTGTATAGAACTAATTTTCTCAAATACTTATTGAGGAATAAATTTTAATTTACTGTGTAATATTTTTTATATCAATTTTTATTAGAAACTGTCATGTGTTATCATTGGTTTTGTAGAGTAAAAAAACCTGATGTACTGAAAAAAATCCTGGTTGTGGTAAACGTAATTTTTTTTCTCATTCAAAAAATTCCATTTGCCTTAAAATGTAAAAAAATTTTTTTAATTTTTTTAAAAAACTTTTATTTAGGTTTTATGTCATTTTCAACCTTTTTAAAGACATAAATAGTTCCGATTGGCGCAATAGTAACCGAACTTTCGGTAATAGCAACTGTAAATCCCGGTAGCGCCAAAAGGATTTTTATTTACGTTAAAATATGTTCTCGTTTTTGACAAGTGATTTTTTAACAAAAACGAAAATGGTAAAAAATATATCATTTGTTGAAGCGTATGTAATAAAAAAATTTCTTCTATGCCATTGCGCGACCGGAAAAAACAAAATTTCTTGCCATTGACGAAGAGAATTGTTTACGACCCTTGTCCATAAATAAAGAATGACCCAATTCGCAGTTAAATTTACGTGCGATTTATGCTATTTTTGACTTTTCTACACACAGGCTCGTAATATACTATTTCTGGTCAGTGGTTAGAAAATACGTATTTCTCTGCCGCTGCGCGTCTATCTTTTCTCACCACGTTCTATAAAGAATACCCTAAATCGCATTTTAACTCACAATTAACGTGCGATTTGGGTCATTCTTTAATTTTTTGGACATGAGCCATGAATATACTATTTTTTATCAGCAGCCAGTAATGCACGTATCATTCTGCGAAATTTTCAAAGGTGTATTATTTGTCATAAACGAAGAAAAATCGTATAGAACCCTTAGTCATAAAAAAATAATCTCCTAAATCGTATTTTACTATTCATGGATTTACCTCAAATGGTAATTTTAGTGCGATTTAAGCCGTTCTTTATATTTCTAATCATGGATACTAATATACTGCATTGATTATGTGCATCTAAATATATTTTGAGTAACTATACATATAAACCCTGCTCCGTATTCTCATGTCAGGTATCATGTTAAATTCATAGTTTAAAAAAAAAATTATTATTTATTACTGAATAAAATAAATTTGTATTAAATCTAGAATAATTTGTATTCTTAGGGTCAGTGTTTTCACCGACAGACCTTCTAATCTCATATTGCATATCTAATTATAATTTTAGATCGATCATTATTAAAATTATAAAAATTTTTATTATTATTTTGACTTTAGCTATTATATTTTTAAATTTGCAAGAATGACTTCATGGCATTTTTTCAAACTGCGTCGATGAACTTTTATATATATTCAAAGTTACTACCCGCTGAGAAGACGAAAAAATTTCGCTTCTTATTTTTTTTTATTTGCTTGTTTGTTTAATTTTTCTTTTTCTTTTTTCTGCACACATCTGCAATATAAAAAAAAAGGTGTGCGCGTGAAGAATTAAAGAAAAAAAAATAAAGATTCAGTGGCTTTAAAATTTCTTTCGTCGTAGTTATTTATTGAGTATAATGATTCATTTTGTCTTATTTTCTTATATTCATTTTTTATAAATATTATTAAATACATTGAATAAAAATCATATTTGTTTAACTCGAATGCTTAAAAAAATTCACTATACGTATCTTGGTCATAATAATAATAATAATTTTTTTTGTGGTAATATTTCCGTGTCAATTTTTTTATTATAAAGGACTTTCTGCGTTTTTATGAGACTACTCGTCGAGTTCTTTTTTAAATGTTTATATAAACGATTTCAATATATTATTTTTTATATTTGAAAAAAATGCTAATATTTTTTGATTTATCATAAATGATTAAATAAAAATTATTTTTCATTTATACACTAAAGATAAATATATATATTTTTTTAATAAGCTGGTAATAATTTAAAAAAATTTTTCAAATTATTTTATTCATGAAAAACAATATTTGTTTTTTAAAATTTAATTTTTTGGAGTTTAAGAAAAAAAATTTTTTCTCCTGTGCATAAATTTTGTGCATAAAATTTGACACGGAATTTTCTGCACCCGTCGTATTCTTAGACGGCCAAAAATATCATAAACACTGGTCAAATAACTTTATATGGTAGAAGATTCTTGCTCACGAAATTTTTTTTTTTTTTAAATCACTTAAGAATTGTACCCAGTAAAATGGAAGCTGAAAACGAATTGAGGTAGAACCTCCCAACTGGGACAACAGCCCCCCTACTGCCCCTTCATAAGAGTTGATTAAAAGTTTAAAAAATATAGTAAAAAAAAAGGCTGGTAAATGGGGTGCCAGTTGAAACTCAGAACTGCTGTTTAGCAGAATCGGTACCTTTTAGATCAATTTTTTTAAAGAATCACGAATAAAAAGAAAAAATTGAATATTTTAACATTAGTTTTAAAAATAATTAGGTGTTTATAATGAAAACTTTTTTCTGTATTACGAAATTTTATCTGGTGCTGATTCTGCTAAACAGCAGTTCTGAGTTTTGACTGGCGGCCGTAAATGATTTATTAAGCAATAAAATATTAGTTAATTAGCAAAAAATATATAATTTTCCCCTTTTATTCACTTAATTCTTAAATGTTCATTTAAATTTCTCAAAAATTACAGGGGTGTTTCTAGGTCCCTGATTACGAATTTAACAAAAAATTGTAAAATCCCTACTAGAAAATTCGAATGGTGTATTTTCTACTCAAAAAATTAAAAGAAAAAAACTTACAACCGGTTCGGGAACTTACAACTAACGGACACGAAACATGTTTAAATTTATATTTTGAATCTTGAAACCTTTTAAGTCCTTAAGACAAAAATTAAATAATTTTAAGCTCCTGAAATCCTAAATATTCTCTACCTATTTATTTATAAAAAATTAAATTAAGTCCCTAAATCAAAATTATTTTAAGTTCCTAAATCAAAATTGTTCTAAGTATATTTGACCCTACCCCCTTTCCCTAAGTATAGCACATTTGACACCCACTCTCCAAATGTCATGGTTGGAATATCCTCCCCCTGCCTATAATCATGTTCCATGTGAAATTGATTGACATGTAGGATAATGATTTCTTGGGGGTTTTTATTGATTTTAAAAATCTTTACAGAAAATCTAATATGGCAGATTTTCCACCTATATAAAAAAATTCAAAAAAAACCCTGGTAATCAACATAAATTAAGTAAATGAAACTGTTTTTTAATTATTCAGGTAAAAAATTCACTGTATTGGATTTTCCGTAAAGATTTTCAAAATTTCCGTAAAGCAAATTCATAATCAGTGATTAAAAAACTCCTATAAATCACAATAATTTAAATATTTATAATATCATAAACTATAGGTTAGGTAAAAAAAAATGAATTATAATTTATAATTTTCATTGTAAATTATTAAAATTCAAAAAATATGGAGCACCCTAATATATACACATTTATAAATAATTTAAATATCAACAAAATTAAGTTGTAATAAATTATAATTTTTTCTCATGCTTGTTATATAACATAAAAAGTATAAAAAGTATAAATTTTAATACAAATTGACTAATGATTTTGTAAAGTTACATGTTACAGGTGCACATATATGAAAAAATTAAGTAAACCAACAATTTTTTTATGGTCTAAATTTGTATGGAAGTACAGTATAACTTTGATAAATGATGGTAATGACGTTTTACAAAGATAATAAGTATTATATAAACCAAATATTTTTCTTTCTGTTGCTCGTGTGTGGTAAACTAAAAAAAAAATGTACGTATATAATACTTGCTCATAAGTATTAAAGAAAAATAGTATAAAAAAAAATGGAAAAACTGATTGCAACTTACTTTAGTATATTCATATGTACATAATACGATCATAAACTACAAGATTCACGTTTATAACGGTTTTGTATACCTACTCTCAATAGTTTTAAAAAGTATACACGTCAAATTGACTCATTTACATATATGATAGAGTATGTTGTATAATATTATTGTAGATTATGTATACCAAAGTATGATACACCTACCGCAAGTAGTATGAATTGGCAGTGAAAAACTGACGTTGTATAGCCTTCAGGATTAAAGTTTACTTATATAGTAATGACTCAATAACCTTTTATGTATAATACATGGTTGGGTCTTATGAAAATAGAGCTTATCTTCTAGGCATGATTTGTAGGGTTTTAAAATAATCTAATTTTAAGTTAATAAAATATCAAGAATGAAGTACTAGTTTTTCATTATTCTGAATTTCTTGCTGTCGTTTGAACAAATGAAAATCTGATCAGATATTCGAATTTTTCGGAAATTTTTACATTTTACAACTTTGAGAGAGTTTTTGTGAAAATAATGAAACTTAAAAATTTTAGTAAAATGAATTTTCATTTAATAATGTTAAATTATGAATAAATAAATGAAAACGACGATGATTTTTAAATTTAAATTATGACTTAAAGATTATGATTGTGATTATGATTCATAAAGCACAAAAACTACCATAAATAAGTAAAATAGATTTTTATTTGGTCACGATATTTAGCGTGAAATTAAAAAATTTAAGGCCTAAACCACGAAAATAGAGATCGAGAATAGAAACTAAAAAGCTAAAAGTTAATGAAAAATTAGAATTAGATAAAAGTAGAATGGATGTCTATAATCAGTATCCACTGGTTCCTGGAGCAAGCTCTAAGCCAAAATAAAAAATTTTAATTCCCTATTATAGACAGCAATTGTAAGTAACGAAATAAACGATAATTAAAATTTTATTTAGTGCTTAACATGAACTGGCACGTGTACATAAATCGCCTATAAATTTTGTAGTCTTAAAAAATAATTCTATAAATATATGGCAGTGTCTATCCGAACAAACCGTTTTTCACGGCAACCGTCTCTAACGGTTGGGATTTCGTCCGTTTTTAACAAAAATCAACCGTCTCTAACGGCACCCGAGAAGAAATTTACTTGCCATTAAAAGGCATGCCCCATTAAAGGCCAAATCATTCTGCCGTTTTTAACCGTCCCTATAGTAAATAATAGTTACTTTGCCGTTTCTAACCGTAAAAAAGTAGAATTTAATGTCTGAGCCGTTATTAACCGTAGGAAAACAGATGTACAAGTTCCTGCCGTTATGAGCCGTGAGTATAGAACTTAATGAAACTCCTGCCGTTTTTAACCGTCCCATAGTAAACAATGGTTACTCAGCCGTTTCTAACCGTAGTAAAGTAGAAATTAATGTCTGAGCCATTTCTAACCGTAGAAAAATAGATCTACAAGCTCTTGCCGTTTTGAGCCGTGAGAATAGAACATATTGAGAAGCCAGCCGTTTATAACCGCCCAACAATAAATAATTGTTACTCTGCCGTTTCCTACCGTAGGAAAATATATTTACAAGTTTCTGCCGTTTTTTTGCCGTGAAAATAAAAAATAAAGAGTAGTCTGCCGTTTTAAACCGTCCCATAGTAAGAAATGGTTACTCTGCCGTTTCCAACCGTAGGAAAATATATTTACAAGTTTCAACCGTTTTTAGCCGTATGTATAGAAATTAATGAAACCCCTGCCGTTTTTAACCGTCCCATAGTAAGTAAAGGTTACTCTGCCGTTTCTAACCGTATTAAACTAGAAATTAATGTTTCAGCCGTTTCTAACCGTAGAAAAATTGAATTACAAGTTCCTGAGGTGTTGAGCCGTGTCAAAAGAAATTAATGAAACGCCTGCAGTTTGAAACCGTCCTATAGTGAATAATGGTTACGTTTCTAACCGTAATAAAGTAGAAATTCATGTCTGAACCGTTTCTATCCGTAAGAAAAGAGATATACAAGTTCCTGCCGTTTTGAGCCGTGGTTAGAGAACTTAAAGAAACACCTGCCATTTTTAATCGTTCAATTGTAAATAATGGTTACTCTGCCGTTTTTAACCGTAATGAAGTAGAAATTAATGTCTGAGGCACTTATAACCGTAGGATTATAGGTATGCGAATTCCTGACTCATTGAGTCGTACGAAAAGAACCATGTGGATTTAATAAAATTGATTCTGAGCCATTTTTAATCATGTTAAATTAATAAATTTGTTATCTGCCGTTTTAGACCATTGTAGAAATCCTGAAAAACTGATGTAACTAAGCATTAGGGGGCCGAAGGCCCCGTGCGCCTTTTTTGAAAAGTATTATATTTTCAACGACAGATTTTTTCTTGCTGTATGCATAATAAAAAATTTAAAAGGAACTATTGTAACGTAGCACATGAGACTTATGTCCAACTTTCATTCAAAACAAAATAATTTACTTTTTTAATGGTGAAAATATAAAGAACAATTTAAGATTTTAAAGTGCAAGCGCACGGGGCCTTCGGCCCCCTTATTCTTTTTAAAGATTTTCTAAAGCGTTTCAATAAGTTCTTTTCACACGGTTTAAAACGTCAGGAGCTTGTACATCTATTTTCCAGCGGTTAGAAACGGCTCATACATTAATTTATACTTTAATACGGTTGGAAACGGTAGAGCAACTATTATTTACTTTGACACGGTTCAAAACGGCAGGAACTTGTACATCTATTTTCCTACGGTTAAAAACGGCTAAGACATTAATTTCTACTTTAATACGGTTAGAAACGGCAGAGCAACTATTATTTACTTTGACACGGTTCAAAACGGCAGGAACTTGCACAACTATTTTCCTACGGTTAAAAACGGCTCAGACATTAATTTCTACTTTAATACGGTTAGAAACGGCAGAGCAACTATTATTTACTTTGACACGGTTAAAAACGGCAGGCGGTATATTAAGTTCTTTTCACACGGTTCTAAACGGCAGAAACTTGTATATCTATTTTCCTACGGTTAAAAACGGCTCAGACATTAATTTATACTTTAATACGGTTAGAAACGGCAGAGCAACTATTATTTACTTTGATACGGTTAAAAACGGCAGGCGGTATATTAAGTTCTTTTCACACGGTTCTAAACGGCAGGAACTTGTATATCTATTTTCCTACGGTTAAAAACGGCTCAGACATTAATTTATACTTTAATACGGTTAGAAACGGCAGAGCAACTATTATTTACTTTGATACGGTTAAAAACGGCAGGCGGTATATTAAGTTCTTTTCACACGGTTCTAAACGGCAGGAACTTGTATATCTATTTTCCTACGGTTAAAAACGGCTCAGACAGTAATTTATACTTTAATACGGTTAGAAACGGCAGAGCAACTATTTTTTACTTTGACACGGTTCAAAACGGCAGGAACTTCTACATCTAATTTCCTACGGTTAAAAACGGCTCAGATATTAATTTCTACTTTAATACGGTTAGAAACGGCAGAGCAAATATTTTTTACTTTGACACGGTTCAAAACGGCAGGAACTTGTATATCTATTTTCCTACGGTTAAAAACGGCTCAGACATTAATTTATACTTTAATACGGTTAGAAACGGCAGAGCAACTATTATTTACTTTGACACGGTTAAAAACGGCAGGCGGTATATTAAGTTCTTTTCACACGGTTCTAAACGGCAGGAACTTGTACATCTATTTTCCTACGGTTCAAAACGGCTCATACATTAATTTATGCTTTAATACGGTTAGAAACGGCAGAGCAATTATTATTAACTTTGGTACGGTTTAAAACGGCAGGAACTTGTACATCTATTTTCCTACGGTTAAAAACGGCTCATACACTAATTTCTTCTTTACTACGGTTAGAAACGGCTGACTAACCATTATTTACTATGAGACGGTTAAAAACGGTAGACGATTTGGCCTTCAATGGCAAGTGAAATTCTTCTCGGGTACCGTTTGAAACGGTTGGATTTTGTTAAAAACGGTCGAAATCCCAGCCGTTAGAGACGGTTGCCGTGAAAAACGGTTTGTTCGGATAGACACTGCCTAAATATATATACGTAGATTTGATTACAATGACGATATGCATAAATAAAGACATAAAAAATATTTTTTATGTATATTATAGTAAGAAAATTTACAAAATGATGGAACATTCTAATAATACTATTATTATTATCATTATTATTAATATTACTTTAAGAGAGAGGCATAAGAGCATAATTTTCTTAGCATACCTATAATATTGCAATAATACGTAATAAAGTTAGCCGGCAGTGCCGCCGAATAACATTTTATATAAATATTAACTATAAATATAAAAGCGCGTGTCGTATATATTGCTGAGTTTTATAATAACTGTAATAATAAAATGGTAAAATACTCATTGATATATAATATAAATTTTAAATTTATATATTAAAGTTTATGCGATTATTATATACGCCATTGGCAACTAATTCGAATCAATTTACTTTGGGCGGTCGGTTTTTAAAAATTTATTTTATGCAATTTTATTGAATAAAAAATTAAATTGTAGGGTTCATTCATATTATGCTATACATAACCTAATATTTTTTTAATTCTTTTTTTTTTATACATAAATTATGTAAAATTTAATTTTTTTTTTTCAGTATTCAAATATTCGTTTTTTAATTTTCGAATTTAGTTTACTTGTGATATTTTTTTAATAGTCGACTACCATAGTACACCGCTCATGCACCTAAATCCTGAGAGGATAAAAGTGGCCGGTATTTATATTTTTTGGATCCCTTAAACAGAATTTGGGATATTTTTTTATTTTAAAGGGACCGAAAAATGTTTAAATATTTAACCTTCCAAATCCGAATTTTCTATTTTTGTAGGCATAAGATTAATAAATTGAACAATATTTAACTTTTTATTTTTATAAATTGTTAAAGCGGAAAGTCGGTGATATTTATGTATAATGCGAATTATTATATTTTTCAGTTGCTACATAGGACAAATTTCTAGTTGATTTCGCCTAAAAAATTATCAGTTATTGGCTATATTAAGAAATTATTACAAAAAAAATGGCCTGGAATGGAGATATTAAATTATACACTCAGTGACTAGTCTATTGTATTTTGAACGTTGGTGCTGCCACAATACCAATAGTCGCTGAGTGTATGTGCTAATTTTTTTTTTTTGCGTAGGAAGTGGAGAAATAAGTTACGCATACTGTTCAGCATCCGGACTGAAAGTTATTTGGGACTCGACTTAGCTTGCCTTTACCCACTAAAACTCCACTCACTTCCTACCTTATGCAAGCCTATCCCGAGACCATTTTCACATTACTTCAGGACTTCTTTATATGTGCTAAATATTGTTTGAACTATTAATTCGATAACTTCAAAAATAGAAAATTCAGGTATGACAGGTCAAATTAAAAATTTATTAATCTCTTTTTAAAATTTTAAAATTGTTAGCTTCAATCTTTAAATTATGACCGTAGTTTTGCAATAATTTTTTAATAACAATTCGTTTTTCGTTTTAAGATGAGAACGAATGTTACTTTCAGTTATGTAGGAGACCAAAAATAGCTATTTTTTAAACAAGGGACAAAACATTGGTTTTAACGTTGCAAGTAATTGTTTGCACGAGCTAGCGAAGCGGGCGAGAGAGCTTGCAAAAGTAGAACCCCATATATTGTCCCGTGATTTATAGTCCGGGGCATAGTGTCAAAAAAAAGGTCAAATCTCAAACTGACTCTGAAAGTGGATGAATTTTTGTGAAACTTTTTGCATTCGCTTCAGAAAAATAATTCTAAAAAAGCGTCCCCCCGGAAAATTGTATAGTATGTCGGGGGGGTGATTTTCCCACCCCTTTTTCACCCCTTTTCCCCCCAATATTGAAAAGGAGTAAAAAAATATTTTTTAACACTTTTTAACGATTCTATGTGGTTATATAGGCCGGAAAATAAGAATTTTGGGTCAAAAATTACATTTAACAGGTTCCAAGGGGTGAATTTAGCCTTTTTTCACCCCAGTTACCCCTAAATATGACATAAATCTAAAATATAGATTTTTTCAAAATAAAATTAACTATATAGGTTTTTTAGGTCGCTGAACTCAAAAATGATGTCAGAAATTACATTTAGCAGGTTTAGAAGGGTGAAATTGGCCATTTTTCACCCCTTTCACCCCTAAAAAATTCATTTTTTTAAAAGAATTAATTTTTTTTTGTTTTGTATGGGTCTAGTAGGTTTTTTTGGGCGCTGATCTCAAAAATGATGTCAGAAATTACATTTAGCAGGTTCTAAAGGTTGAAATTGGCCATTTTTCACCCCTTTCACCCCTAAAAAATTCATTTTTTTTAAAGAATTAATTTTTTTTGTTTCGTATGGGTCTAGTAGGTTTTTTTGGGCGCTGATCTCAAAAATGATGTCAGAAATTACATTTAGCAGGTTCTAAAGGTTGAAATTGGCCATTTTTCACCCCTTTCACCCCTAAAAAATTCATTTTTTTTAAAGAATTAATTTTTTTTGTTTTGTATGGGTCTAGTAGGTTTTTTTGGGCGCTGATCTCAAAAATGATGTCAGAAATTACATTTAGCAGGTTCTAAAGGGTGAAATTGGCCATTTTTCACCCCTTTCACCCCTAAAAAAGTCATTTTTTTAAAAGAATTTATTTTTTTAGTCTGAAAGGTTCCAGTAGGTTTTTGTGGGCGCTGATCTCAAAAATTATGTCAGAAATTACATTTAGCAGGTTCTAAAGGGTGAATTTGGCCATTTTCGCCCTAAATACTCCAAAAATTTATATAAACCTTTATAATATTTTTTTACAAATTTAATTAAATAATTATGTTTTTTTGGTCGTAGATCTCAATAAATATTGTACAGTAATTAATTGTATTATAAAATTGTGCACTTAAATTTTTAATTTCGACTGCACGTTGAACTGGCTAATCCGCAACTTATAAACAAAAAAAATAATCCGAAAAAAAATAAACCGAAAGTTGGTGATCTTCCTTTATTGCCTCCTACAGTTGATGCCCTCGAGCAACATCTAAAACGGGTGTATTACCAAATAAGGGAATGGATCGGATATTTTAATAATCAGGTAAACCCTTTGAACCCTGAACATTGGGGGTGGAAAAAGGTAGGTGAAATTCTCCAACCAGTGAAAATGACACAGCCTCTTGCGCCTAATAGTGTATTTGATGTCATCATTTGCGCTTGCCAAACAGGTTGTGAAAAAAATTGCTCCTGCAGAAAAGGTGGCTTGGAGTGTTCGCCTGCTTGTGTGAATTACTACGGTAGTTCATGCAAAAACACTGCAGAAGTTCACGAGGAAGATAATGTAGAACCTGAAATGCATATTTTGGATGTTCCTGCACAAGAAAGCGAAGATGACTCAGATGATGAAGAAAATTCCAATCAAGTCGAAGAAAATTCAGATGAAGAAATTTAAAAACAAAAATATTAAGTTTGTATCCCATAATAATGTTTTTATGTGGGATTACGGTTTATTTTTTCATGTATTTTTATAGTTTCAAAAATAAAATTTATTTTTTTTAAATAAAATTTAAATAAATGTTTAAAAGAGGAAATATTACATTTAAAATTATTAACACATAAATAACAGAGCAAAAATATGAATAAAAAAATACTTAATAAATAATAATAAATTTAATGTATAGTAAAAAATAAATTTATTTTAGTAAATGTAACAATTCCTCTTTTAAGAATATTAATTTAATTATTTATTCAAAACCCATTTATTTAATTAAAAATTGCAAAATTCACCCTTTTGAACCTACCAAATGTGTTTTTTGACTTCATTTTAGATATCAGCGCCCAAAAACAACCTACTAGACCCTTTCAGAAGAAAAAAATCAATTCTTTTAAAAAAAATGAATTTTTTAGGGGTGAAAAGGGTGAAAAATGGCCGATTTCACCCTTTAAAACCTGCTGAATGTGATTTTTGAGCTCATTTTTGAAATCAGCGCCCACAAAAACCTAATAGATCCATTCAAAATAAAAAAATTAATTCTTTTTAAAAAATGAATTTTTAGGGTGAAAGGGGTGAAAAATGGCCAATTTCACCCTTTAAAACCTGCTGAATGTGATTTTTGAGCTCATTTTTGAAATCAGCGCCCACAAAAACCTAATAGACCCATTCAAAACAAAAAAAATTAATTCTTTTAAAAAAATGAATTTTTTAGGGGTGAAAGGGGTGAAAAATGGCCAAATTCACCCTTTAGAACCTGCTAAATGTAATTTCTGACATCATTTTTGAAATCAGCGCCCACAAAAACCTAATAGACTCATTCAAAACAAAAAAAATTAATTCTTTTAAAAAAATGAATTTTTTAGGGGTGAAAGGGGTGAAAAATGGCCAATTTCACCCTTTAAAACCGGCTAAATGTAATTTCTGACATCATTTTTGAGATTAGCGACCTAAAAAACCTATTTAGTTAATTTTTTTTTGAAAAAATATGTATTTAAGATTTTTGTCATTTTTTGGGGTAACTGGGGTGAAAAAAGGCCAAATTCACCCCTTGGAACCCTTTAAATGTAATTTTTGACCCAAAATTCTAATTTTCCGGCCTATATAACCACATAGCATCGTTAAAAAGTGTTAAAAAATATTTTTTTACTCCTTTTCAATATTGGGGGGGAAAAGGGGTGAAAAAGGGGTGGGAAAATCGGCCCCCCGACATACTATACAATTTTCCTGGGGGACGCTTTGTCGGCATTATTTTTCTGAAGCGAATGCAAAAGGTTTCATCAAAATTCATCCACTTTCAGAGGGACTTCGAGGTGAAAAACACATATCCCCGGACTATTAAAGCATAGTTTTACAGAAATGGAAAAAAAGCCGTCTCCCTAGGGTAGAAAATAGACTTTTTTGCCCTATATATGTGAGTCCTAGAGCCTTATAAGTTCCAGTGGATCTTATTTTTTTTTGTCTAATAGTTCATTTAAAAAAAAAAGCTGGATTTTAGGAATATTTTATTTTTTTCAGAGTATGTTGAATTTTTAGACTCTGTGTTTACAGGGCAAAGATGACAATTTAATTATTGTTTTCTTAGACAGACTAATATTTTTGCTAAAAATGTTGATATTTTTACTATTAATTAAAGTTTATAAAACAAAAAATTATAAAATCTATAAAAGTGGAGAAATAAATCCCACGATCATGAAATTATTATTATTATGAATTAAAAAATTTTCTTTACTAATACTGAAATTTACTCCCATTGTGTATGTGGAACTTATCGCGTTTGCATAAATAAAATATTATTATTACTATTACAAACATACTATAAACCATATTATTAATTGCTTGTTAGACTTCTGACTGTTAATTTCTCACGAGATTTAAAAAATGTTTATTTTGATAATATTTTTGGATAAATCAATAATTTTTTTCAAAGTTAATAATTTTAAATATTGCGATTTTCTTATTATCTGCATACATGCCTTTCATTCAATTAAATTATCCATGGGGATTGAAACATTTGTAATATTATGTTTATTTTTTTACCCTTCTATGCATAATGTGGCACGAGTTATTGTACATAATATAACCAGGGATTCAACATAAAGTACTCGTAAATCATGGATTAAAGAGAATATTTATACTATGTAAGAGTATAAGAAAGAAAATTATATCATTCGAACCGTAAACAGTTTAATCTTGAAGGGTAAATCATTGTAAAGATTGTCCGATCAGTCAAAACAAGAAATTCTTCACGGTAGAAGCACGCGTTGTCTATGAGATTTTTAAGATTTATTACCGAAACGATTATCATTTTTTGCGTCTCTTTTCTATCCCTTTTCATTTTTATTTTATACATGCTGAATAAAAAGACAAGTAGTCCCCCTTTTATCAACTTGCTTTTTAATTTTTTGATTCAAAACTTTTTTCAAACTCTCAATGGATGTAATAGTTTTTTAACATTTTAATAAAAAACTTTTTTTTTGTCAATTTATTTTAATTTATTGCCAAAGTTATAAATAAATTTATTTTAGGAATTAGTATTTTTTAATATTCATTTACTTACGCATCGAAAATTAAATTTAACAATTTGCAGATTTTATCAGTAAAAATATGAATAATTCTTTAGATAATTAATGAAAAATTTATTTGTGCCAAATAACATTTAAAATAAAGCGCATTGTTATAATTTCCCATTTTACTCTTAACTTTTATTCCTCGAAAATTGGATAAACTTTGCACCTTTTTAACAATAACCCAATTATCTGCAATTTTGCAAATTTTTTTCTAAAATTAGAATTGAAGTAAAAGTTTTAAATTATAATTTAGCTTTTTTAAATTAGGATTATTTTAAGCATAAGACTCCATTTGAACTTTTTGGCAGAAAAGTTCGGTACTGCACAAAAGTGAACATTTTTCCAGTTTTTACACTACTTAATCTCTAACGAGACTTAATAAAGTTTTTGTAAGCATACGTATGTCATATATGACGTATGTCTAAATGCTGTGGTGTTACTGAAAACCAAAGTTTATAGGTAAGGAAATGACTATGGTAAACGGTGCGTGTATAGACCTGTTACGAGAACGAGGCGAGGCGAGGTTTAACAAAATTCAGCGAGAACGAGAACGAGGAGAACTTCTATCTCGCCTCGCCTCGACCTCGGGCGAGGTGAAAAAACATTCGCCTCGTTCTCGCCTCGCCTCGCCTCGTTCTCGGCCGAGAATTCCTCGTTGATAAACGAGGTGGTTACTAAAAAAAAATTCTTTAAACAAATTTTAAAGTAAAACTTATTTATTATTTTAATAAGATAATTTTAAATTTATCAATGAATTACCGAGTGAATTACATCTAGTGAGCCAGGCATCTATAATGATTTTAAGTTTTATTAAAATCTAATACATCTTTTGAATGAAGTAAATCATTAAGGTTATCAAAAAATGTACTAGATGCGTTTTCTGATGTGATACAGCCAATTTATTTTAATAAATTAAATTGTTTTAACGCAGCGTGTAGTTAAGACAGCTAAATTTTCTGCCAAGGCCAAAAATTATCACCTTCGTATCCTAGTTTTAGAATAGTCTAGATTTATAGATTAGGCCAGAACATCAGTTTCCATTTGAAATTTTTCGGTATCCCGAGTCTGGAAGGCAATGTCAGGCTATAAAAGTTCCGCCGTTTACCCGCGCTTAAATTTATTTACTACTAACTTGAGAAAACTTCTAAATTTGGCCATAAAAATGTCAATTTATGGGTTTTGTATTGGTGTTGGAAAAAAATTTTATAGGACCAAAAATCTACTCAAGGAAACATCCGATTCAAATACACATTTTGAAAACAAAATTTATAGTTATTTTCACCACCATAGGATATCAAATAATAATTATGGTATTGGAAATAATATGCGCGATATGCAATTTTTGTGAAATGATGCCACCGAGTATAAAAGATATTTTATCAATAAAAATATTGAATTAAATGGTAATTAAATTGAATTTTTACAGTAAAATTGGTTTTATTTTAAATTACCTTTAAAAGACAATAAAGATAATACTTCCATATAAAATAATTAGGTATTACGTGAGACATTTCATATTAGGTATCCCATGAGAACTCAAAACATGTTTACATGCAGTAAAATCACAATTTCAACTATCAAAATGGTTTCTCTATATGAGGAACCAAAATGGAACTTCGATAACTAACTAAAAATGATGAGAATAGTATTTTCTTTACTTTATGCTTACAGAGAGAAATAACTACGATTCTAAATAATAAGAATTTTATCATTCCGAGCAAATCGAGGCTTTTTTAATCTTACCTGCAGAGCACGAGAAGATTCAATTTGTTCCTAAATCTCTTGAAGAGTTTTCGAGTGTGGACATTTGTGAATCAAAGCTTCTTCATACTTGAAACGAATTATTCTTCTAGTGCACCCAAAAAATCCCAAAAATGTTTTAAAAAAAACCATTAAAATACTTTTAAAAAATGCGTTTATAAATTATGAAAATAATTTATTACAGTGTACACCCTTATCAGTGTAAAAATCTTTACCATGTATTAATACAAAGTAAACTAATAATTACATATTATTTAAATTTTTGTAAAAAAAAATAAAATATTCTTATTAATTTTTATTGATACTTTCTCCCTAAAATTACATGTATTACAGGTTAAATATACAGGTGTTACATTTGTATGTAAAAAAATTACACTTTAAATAATAATAAAATACGAGTAAAATAAAAAAAAAAAAGTTTTAGAATAAAACTGACAGTAGCCGCAGGTGAGTTTATGTATTAAAAAAAATTAAAACTTTTTTTTTTTTGACTCATTCTTAAAAAATTGTCATTTTTGCTTGCGGCTTCTATAACGTCCTCATTAAGGGTGTACAGTATGAAATTACCGTATAGAATAGCGAATCATAAGCTGTACATATATATGAAATAACCGCCGGCTGTATTTTTTTTTTGTTTTTAAAAAGGGCTGTACTCTGCTTTTTTTATTACATTTAACTTTTATTTTTTCATTCAACATTTATTCTTTTTGCTTTTAACTTCCTATATTCCATACCTGTACTTTTATATATTTCAGTTTGCATGTACCGCAAAAAAATTGTAGCCACAAAAAAGTAAATTTGATTTTCTTTAAATTTATAACGAATGTGTGTATTTCCTTTAAAAAAAATGTATAAAAGCTGTTATTATAAATTATAAAGATTGTGTAAAGTTAAAATTTTATAATGAGAAAAATTGAGTATATATTGAACAATGTATTATTTTTGAATGAAAAAATTATTTACAAAAAATATAAGCAGATGGTAAAAAATAATTAATAATTACTGTATTTTTATAAATTTTTTTTTTTTTGAAGAACAGGAAAAGTATTATGTAAACGTCTTATTCAGATTTAATTTATATAAATATTTTATTGTTGCTGTGATATGACACATTTATTTTTTGACTCATATGCAAGCAAATAAATAAATTATTTTAAAAAATTGCTTTTGAAAAATTCATACCAAAAATGAAAGATTCAATAACATCTGAATTTATAGCATTGTTCACAACCCCTAAAAGGGGTGAATTTGCAATTTTCGCTTTTTGAACAGGGTTGTTTTTGCTAATTTAAGGGTGCAGTATTAATTATTCATAAAAAATCCCACCAAATTCTTGATGAGCGACCCAAAAAACCCGTAAGAACTTAATTTGGTCGCTGAAAGTGCAGAAATAGCAAAAACACCCCTTGTAATGGTTGTTTTTGCTAATTTAAGAGTAAAGTATCAATTATTCATCAATAATTCCCCGAAGGACTTAATTTGGTAGCTCAAAGTGCAAAAATAGAAGGGTAAAAAAAATACAAAAATACACCATTCTAAGGGTTGTTTTTACTAATGTAAGGGTGAAATAATAATTACTCATAAAAAATTACCTCAAATTCATGATCAGCGATCCAAGAAACCCTCTTTGACCAGTTCTTGGCTAAACCTAGGAACTCAGTTTGCTAATATATCCAAAAACCCACTTTTTGGGAGTAGTTTTAGAAAATATCTCCCGGAAAAAACCCCCATTTTCGTGATCAGCGAGCCAAAAAACGTATAGTAGAGCAAATCTCATATTGGCCAGTGAAAATACACCTTAAACCGCGATTTGACTGGATTACAACTGGAATTTCAATTGCAGAAACCGAATTTTTTTTTCAATGCTTGTTTTAATATAAGATATGTTTTTATTTCTTTTTGTTTTAATTTTTTACTTCTGAAACTTCAGGCAAGATAAATTTTTAATAGTTTTTAATTTTGAAACTTTTTATTATTTACATATTATGAAACATTATGAATCATTATTTTAGTATTTTAAATATACAAAGAAATAAAAGTGTCTACGACAGGTTGGAAATTCCCTACACTCGCTTTGGATTGATTTGCGTTCAGAGATATTTTCTAATTTCCCGAACAATTAAAAATATTTTTAAAGTAGTTATCATTTTAAAACTTGATATTTAATTTTATATACTTTTGTTTGTTTACATTTCTATTTAAAATCAAAACATTTATTTATATGTATGTGTATTTTTAATTCAATTTATTTATGTGTTGGTAACATCGATAAACTTGTCAAGCATAATTTTACTCAGTCTTTCAGTGAAATTAAATATGATAGTACATGCAAGTTAAATTTTAAAATAATAATTATTAAAAAAAATGGAGTCAAAAGAAAGCGAAAATTCTAATTCTGATCAAGAAAGGTAATTAAAAAATATATATTTATATTTTTTTAATCATATTATTTTAATAATGAAGTACTGCTAATTTTATTTCTTTATTAAATTTTTGAACCAATTTTTATATTAAGAATTAATAAACTTTGAGTATTCAAACGGGCTCTAAATCTAAAATGTAAGCATATCGTTACATCGTATCAACTTATTTTGGTTCATTTTTATTTCTAAAAAAACAATTATCATTCATATAAAATTTAAACTTATATTCTAAAACTGCTAAAAACACACATTTTTTTGGAATAAAAAAACTATTTATTGTCTAATGAATTAAATTTTGCCCTTGCATTCAGTTTCATGGCAGCTAGCAAGCAAATGCTAAACTTTACATTTTGCCTCAGCACATTGTTTTTAGTTCAAGCGGTAAAAATAAACGTTATTTTGAAAAATTATTTTTACTTTAAAATTCAACGTAAAATATTCTTTTATTAAGTACTGTACACTATAAAAAATAATAAAATTTTAAGAAGTTAATATTAACTTCGTACCCATTAAGTCCTCGAAAGTGAATAATCCCTTGATTCAAGTTAACGGGGTTAAATCAATGCATCCCAACCTTGAGTCAGCTGACGTATATTTGTTAAAATAGCTGTCTTTTAGACTCAGGTCAACTTAATATTAGGTTGAATCCGGTAACTATATATTTGAACCCTCGTATTAGTTATAACTCCCTGAAATTTCTATCATCTCCTCGAATACCTTCGGGATGAAAATGGACCGTATGAGGGAAAACTAATATCCTGCAGGAAAAATTTTTAATTTTTCATCCAAAACAATTTTCCAATTTTCCAAGATGGCGGACCAAAAAACATGAAAATAGAAACTTTCTACATTATCTGGGGGTTTTCGAGGTCGACAAAAACGTTTCTATTAATGAAAATTTTAATTTTTTTGACCCAGCATATTTTCCAATTTTCCAATATGGCGGACCAAAAAACATTTCAGAATAAGCTTTTTACATTGCCAGGGGGTTTTCGAGGTCAAGAAAAACGTTTTTATGAATGAAAATTGGAATTTTTTGCCCCAGCATATTTTCCAATTTTCCAATATGGCGGACCAAAAAACATGAAAATAAAAACTTTCTACATTACCTGCAGGTTTTCGGGGTCGAGAAAAACGTTTTTATGAATGAAAATTTTAATTTTTTTGCCCCAGCATATTTTCCAATTTTCCAATATGGTGGACCAAAAAACATTTCAGAATAAGCTTTTTACATTGTCAGGGGGTTTTCGAGGTCGAGAAAAACGTTTTTACGAATGAAAATTGGAATTTTTTTGCCCCAGCATATTTTCCAATTTTCCAATATGGCGGACCAAAAAACATTTTAGAATAAGCTTTTTACATTGCCAAGGGGTTTAGAGGTCGATAAAATCGTTTTTATGAAGTTTTTATTTACATGTTTTTTGGTCCGCCATCTTGAAGAATTTGGAAAATATGCTGGGACAAAAAAATTAAAATTTTCATTTATAAAAACGTTTTTCTCTACCCTGAAAACTCCCAGGTAATGTAGAAAGTTTTTATTTTCATGTTTTTTGGTCCGCCATCTTGGAAAATTAGAAAATTTGTTGGGGCCAAAAAATTAAAATTTTCATTAATAGAAACGTTTTTCTTAACCTCGAAAACCCCCAGGTAATGTAGAAGGTTCTATTTTCATGTTTTTTGGTCCGCCATCTTGGAAAATTGGAAAATATGCTGCAGCAAAAAAATTAAAATTTTCATTTATAAAAACGTTTTTCTCGACCCCGAAAACCCCCAGGTAATGTAGAAGGTTCTATTTTCATGTTTTTTGGTCCGCCATCTTGGAAAATTGGAAAATATGCTGGAGCAAAAAAATTAAAATTTTCATTTATAAAAACGTTTTTCTCGACCCCGAAAACCCCCAGGTAATGTAGAAAGTTTCTATTTTCATGTTTTTTGGTCCGCCATATTGGAAAATTGGAAAATTGTTTAGGATGAAAAATTAAAAATTCCAGAATATTAGTTTTCCCTCATACGGTCTATTTTCATCTCGAAGGTATTCGAGGAGATGACAGAAATTTCAGGGAGTTATAACTCCCTAAATCAGAGAGTATATAATATTTACGGGCTTGTACTATATTTTTTTTTATGTCTAAGATAAGCTTGAATTTATTTCAATGTTATAATATTTGGATATAACAAATTCGAATTAGCTTAAATTAGCCCAATTATATTTTTTGTATCAAGCTAATATTTTGCTGAAAGAAGCTTGCTTTCAATTGAACCACTGGATCTCCCGTCAAGTCACTGATTAAGTTGATTCAAGTAAATATTCGCTTCGCCGTATTTACCTTCGCGCTTAGGTTGCGTCAACTTCGCATAGCTTGGCAATACTCTATATTTTTCATAGTGTATTTTTTAAAGTGTCTTATTTATACATTAGAAAATAATAACTAATTTTCTAAATTAACTTTAACCTACCAAAAAATTAAAAAGTTTATCAACAATGCCATCGAAAAATTTTAAGTATTTAATACGTAAACAAAATAAAATTTAAAGTTTATTTTGTATGTATTAACTATCTTAATTCAGGAATTTATAGTAAATAAATTAAATAATAAATAATAATAAAACCATTTTTTTTTTCAAAATATAAAAAAAAAATTCTTTTTTTACAATGAAAAAAAATCTAATTACCGTCACCAGAATAAGCCGATTAATACTAACGGGCTTCTGGTTACAGTTGTTGGTGTTTCGGTTGAGGCTGCTGGAATTTTTTTTTCTTTTCTAGTGGTTATAAAGAACATAAAATCTAAATAAAATTGATCCACAAATTTTTTGTTAAGTCCTATCATGCCGTATCTCAAATGAGTAAGAATCATTTTTTTTAAAATTATTTTTACGTTTCAAGAAATTTGGAATCGTTTGAATCAAATTCCTGGTTGCGGCAGGTGGAATGTTTAGATAATTACAAAAATACTTATAAACGGTTTGTGTGAACACAACCAAAATGCATTGAACATGTTTACTTACAACTGAGGGCTTTGTAATTATCACTTTTAGTAGATTTTAATATTTTAAACCCAGAATATTATGATTCCCTAAACGCGTATTATTCTAGGTCCCTAATTCAAAAATATTCAAAGTTCCTTCACCTAAATTATTATAATGCATAAAACAGAATTATTTTAAGTCCCATTTGCCCCACCCCCTTAACTCTTTTTTTACGTATTCGCACATTGAGCGCTATGATTTGATCCAGAATTTTTACTCCTTTTTCATAAATAATTAAAATTTTACCCCTAAACTGGCTAAAACTACCCCCGAAAAGGGGGTGTTTTTTCTAGTTTCATACTTTTAGAATCCAGGATACCTCCATACAGGTTTTTTGGGTCACTAATCAAGAATTTAGACTCCTTTTTCACAAATATTCAATATTTCACCCTTAAAATAGCTAAAACTACCCCTAAAATGGGTAGAAAAAAATTTATTTATTTTCATATTTTCAAATACAAGTACTTTCATGGAACTAAATGAAGTATTACACACAAAAAAAAAATATTGCAGTTTTTTTAATTTTTTTGTTTTTTTAATTTTGAAAAAAAAATTTTGAAAAAATTCGGTATCAGATCCAAAAAATTACTATAAACGAACTTTCTAAAACTAGTACCCTCATAGAAATAAATTATGTACTAGGTCCGAAAATAAAAAAAAAGTTGGTGTTTTTTGTATTTTTTTGTAACGAAAATTTTGGGAAAAAAATTTTCAAAAAATTAATTTTCAGATTCGACATTTCGAATAAAAATCGTACTTTCAAATATAAGTACTTCCATGGAAAAAAAATGAGGTATTACATCCAAATTAAAAAAAAAAAAGTAGCTTGAGAATTTTTGATGAAAAAAATTTTGAAAAAAAAATTAGGTCTTTACATACACACACACGCACACACAGACACACACACACACATGCAGACTTTTTTTAAAAACCGGTTTTTTAGCTTCTTGAGGTCCCAAAACCTGCTTATATGCCAAAAAATCAAAAATCAAAATTTGACCCATCACAATAGTTCCTCATTGAGGAACCAATAAAACTTTTTTTTCACAATTAATTTATATTTATTATTTTCAGCTACTTTAATTTTGATGAATCATTTTTTGCACTTGAGGAAATCAGACATAGTTCAGATGAAATCGATAGAAATATAAATGATCATCATCATCAAATCATTTCTGGCACATTAAACTTTTCATTAGAATGGTAAGATTATATAAAATTTTTTAATTTTTTTAATGATAAATATAAAATTAAAAAAAAATTTTCAGTAATTTTAATTTTGATGAATCATATTTTGCACCGGAGGAAATAAGAGATGGTAATGCAGATTGTACTGTGGAAACTGAGAAAAATTTTATTGATAGTCAGAGGCTCATTAATAGCACGTTGGATTATTCATTGCCATCGTAAGCCTACCTAAAATTATTAGGTAATTTAAAAATTTTAAATATTATCCATTAATCTGATTTTTTATTAGTTTCAGACCCGGTTTCGAATCAACAAGAAATAATTTAGATAGTTTTTGTTTTCGTGATTCAGAAGTTTCTTTACCTGAACAAATACGTGACAACCCCAAAGAATGCGAAGCAACAAAAGCTCAAAAATTTTCCAGCGAGTTGAAGCAACATAGCAATTCCTCCGATTACTCCTTGCCTTCGTTAGTTAAAACACAAAACTTTTTTAGAAAAATAAACAATGTTTTTTTTTTTATTTTTTAGGAATACTTCGTTACCAAATTTATCAATGAACGAATCAATCAACGTATCTGAAGAAATCATTGATCCAACAAGAATCATGAAAGGTAAATTCGTTTACTCAAATAGAAAATAAAAGCATTTGATTTAAAAAGAAACAATAATTTTCAGATGTTCCACAGCCAATAAAGAAGCTTCTAAAAGAAAGCGATGTTTACAAAGATGGCAAACCTGACCATAATTTACTAAGAGAGCACTTTATTGGAGAAGGAAGATTAGAAGAAACATTAGCATTTAAATTGTTAAAAGAGGGACAAAATATTTTGAAAAAAGAAGATAACATGCTTATGTTAAAACTGCCTTTAGTCAGTGAGTAGAAATAAGCTCTACAAATTTTTCAATACTTCCAATCAATTAATTTTTTGATTTTTTTTACTAGTTGTCGGAGACATCCATGGCCAGTATTATGATCTATTAAGAATTTTTGAAATTGGTGGTCCAGTTTGCGATAATAAATACCTTTTTCTCGGTGATTACGTCGATCGAGGTTGCTTTGGCATTGAAGTGAGTTTTTTTAAGCCTATAAATTTTGCACTTTTTAAAATTTCAAAAATTTTTACTTTCAGTGCTTCTTGTACTTAATGAGTTTAAAAATATGCTATCCTGATAACATTTTTTTGCTGAGGGGAAATCACGAATCTCGGCATGTTACGCAATATTTTTCATTCAAAAAAGAGTGCATCATAAAATACTCTCCGCTAATTTATCATCAGTGCATGGACACATTTGACTGCTTAGCCTTGGCAGCACTTGTAAATGAAAGCTACTTTTGCGTCCATGGTGGCTTGTCGCCAGAAATATTTCAGTTGGAAGATATAGCACTGGTAGTTTATGGAAAATTATTTTAATTCAATTCAGTCTTGTTTTCATGAATTAATTTTTAATTTATTTTAGCTTAATCGTGATCAGGAGGTACCATCTCGTGGTGCTATATGCGATCTTTTGTGGTCAGACCCTCATGAAAATTACGATACGGCTGATAATTTTTTTAGTCATAATCCAGTGCGAGGTTGCTCTTATTATTACAGGTAAATTAAAATTATTACTAATTATACTTTTCTCAGGTAATCTAACGAAGATTTTCCTTATTTCAGCTACCGAGCTGTCTGTGATTTTTTAAAAAGAAATGATTTAACTTGCATTATAAGAGCACACGAAGCCCAAGAATCTGGTTACAAATTGCATAAACAGAGTCATTTGAACTTTCCATCACTGGTAACAATTTTTAGCGCTCCAAATTATTGCGACGTTTATCATAACAAAGTGAGTAAACACTTATAATAGCAGGTAATCATTGTTTAGGAACTTTATTTGTATATTTATACATTTTTTAGGGTGCCATAATTTTATTTATTAATAAAGATGAGTTTCATATAAAACAATTTTCTGAAACACCGCATCCTTACTGGTTACCAGAGTTTGAAAATGCCTTTTCTTGGTCTTTGCCGTTTACAGCCGAAAGAGGTACAATTTTTCGATAATTTTTTTGAAAAGTTAATTTAAATATTAATTTTTGTATTTTTCCAGTCACGCACATACTGTTGGGAATATTAAGCATTTGCAGCAATGAGGAATTAGAAGGTAAAATTGTAAATAGCTTTGAGGTTGTGAATTGTTTAAAAATACATTTTTTGTTTTTAGAAAAAAAAGAATCTGCAGCATCGAATAAATCATTAAAAGACTACAAAAATAAAATAGAGATCATTGGAAAAGCAGCATGTTTTTATAAAAGTGTAAGAGAAAAAAAAGAAAAGGAACTTAAGTTACGTGATTTATCACCATTGCGCAAAATGTTTGATTCAAGTATTACAGGATCCATTGATCATGGTAAAATTAATTTTTTATTTATTTAGATATTTTTTAAAAAAATCATAATTTCACTTTCTTTTACAGATTTAAGTTTTGATGAAATTTGCAGACTTGAAACTGAACAAGAAAAAATGTTAAATAAATCTTTTAATGAAGATTCTTAAAGCAATTAAATTGTTTTTTGAATGAAAAATATTTTTCAAATATGTTTATCTAAATTTTCTTTTTTTAAATTTTGAATATTTTAAAAATATTCTGTTAATTTATATAAATTTAAATGTGTTATTGTATAAAATACATTAATTTTGTAATTCCATAAAAAAAGAGTGATAACGAAATTTTCCATTAATTTAAAAAATTTATAAATCATATTAGTTAGATAAAATTTTAGTTACAAACAGAAATATTTTATTATAATTTGCCTGTTTATTATTTTATGGTCTTAATACAAGACACAACTCTCATCAAGATTATTTGCAATACATTAATTTTTTGTTCAATAAAAAAAAAATGTTTTGGATAGTCTGAAAAATATAAAAAACTGACAGGTATTTCTAGGGACACAAGGGTAAAATTTACTTTTTTCGGTAGCAGATTATATTACGAACATCTTTTTAGTATTAATTTTTCTTTTTCACTAAAAGTGGTACAAGGTACAAAAATATTCTTACATTGCTATTACAACAGCATAAAGTTGAACAGGGTTTTTAATAGTAAAAGGATCAAAATTGTCCTTAAAAACAGTGAAAAATATACCTCCATTATGGAGGCTCAGTATGGTTGCTCTTGATTCATCCAGTGATATTATTTATTTACATAGAACAATGTTTGAGTCCTTTTCAGCATGGGGGAGGGGTGAAAAAGTGACGTTTTTAGGGGGAGGGGTCAAATGGAGTTAGTATATTTTCGATGTTGGAACATCTAGGGACCCTAGAATACTTCAGGTTTATGGACTTAGGGTAATTTCAATTTAGGAAATTTCATAATTTCGGTTCTAGGACTTATAATAATTAGTCATATCATCACATCTACACGGCGAGGCTGCTTTGCTTGAATTTTATTTTCTGCTTGAATTTTCAAGCATTTGCTTGAATTTTCAAGCAAATGCTTGAATATTCAAGCAAACTGCTTGAAAATTCAAGCAAATTGCTTGAAAATTAAAGCAAATACTTGAAAATTCAAGCAAATGCTTGAAATTTCAAGCAATTCAAGCAACTGCTTGAATTTTCAAGCAAAGCAGCCTGACCGTGTATCTGTAATTTATCGACCAATTCAGTTTAAAAATGTCTATAAAATAAGGGAATCCCAGCCATTGTGGAGATTTTGAGTAATCGATATAAAAAATCAAAATTTCAGAAGTCTAAAATAAAAATATGAAATTGAAATTTGACATAAAAATAATAAGGTAAAAAAAGTTAAAAACTTTCTTCTGTCAAAATTGCTAAGATCAGCGGATACATAAATGTTTATTTATTATAATTTATCGATTAAGATATTACAAGATATACAAGATATGCAATAATATTTTTAAGCTATTTTGTTCACGTTTACAATACTTTTGATTTTGCATATAAGTAAATCCATTCGATATATATGTAATAACAATATCAGTAAAGAAAATCTGTTTCGTCTAAAACGACCCTTAGATTTTTCAAAAAAAAATAACTTTAGTCCATAAAAAGACTATAATATCCATCGAATCTTTAATATATATAAATATTGTTGGAAAAAAAACTTTTTCTCGAATACATAATATGATTTCGTACATATATTTTATATATATAAATATAACATATACACTTTTGCGTTGCGGTCTTCAAATGACCGCCATTACGACAGTTTGTGTGGTAAAAGCTGTCCTTTCAGTGAAACCCTATGTATACTCGTAATGCTTATAGCCATATACGTACACATGTATAGTAAAATGTATGTTGATATGTACATAATATCAGAGGTTCAGAAACGTGCTTGCAAGGGTGTGTTTACATTAGCCTGGACATTGTTTTAAAAATATGTGTATTTTTTAAGATTATTTTTGTTACTAAATTGCATTTTTACCAATTTTTCTATTATCCAATTTTTATGATGAATAAGGTTCTGAAAATTTTAGTTCATGCAAAGATTTATCATTTTTTACCCAATTTAAGGAATATGAGGGAATATTAGAGGAATATTAGAAATATTATATATTTTAAGGAATATTAGAAATATTATATATTTCAGTGCTTTATAAGTACTTACGAATTGAAATTCTCTTTTTCCAATAAATTTCATTTATACTAAAATCTTAAAACCAAGTCAATTTTTGAATTGACGTCTAGGTCACTATACATCCATATGCATACATCTGTTTGTATGTTATGTATTTGAGACGATTTACTTTTACAATATGACATATGACGTCAGTTTGGCTTTGAGCCACTAATAATTTCATATATATTCGTAAGGTGTATAATTTACGTTAAAATGCTTGCTTTAAATTCAATAAAATATTTTTGTATTATTTGCAATATTTTTTGTTTTAAAGTAAAACATACAAACGAATATTCAAATATTTATAAAAAATATTTTTAGTATACTATCGATTGTAACTAAGAATTTTTTTACAGATTACTAATTACTTTGTTTCCTGATTTGTATATTTGTAATAAGACTTTTACTCCAGTCAATATACGGTTTAGGGTGTCAAGTTTTAGGCTATCACCAAATAAATTCTTTAATTATGACTTTATTGGACTTATTACAAAAAATCGGAGTCTCCAAGCCCTTAAAGGTGATCATTAAATCGTTGTATATAATTTAGTTCTTCAATTGGATCTCACAGTAAAAATATTTAAAAAATTTAAACTGCGAAAAGCCAAAAAATTATAGAATTTGCAATCAATTTAATTAACTGAAATTTTTGAAACCTTGTACATATTTTTTTATAATCGAGAACTTCTTTTAATTAAATAATTTTCAATTAGTAAATATTTTCTCATAATATTATGGTACAAATAAATATAAAATAATTTAATTCTAATATAATGCAGAAATAACAGATGAAATATAAAATTCTAAAACTTTTATGACGTTAGCTAAAAATACCAACTTGCGTTCAAGTATCATAGTTTTACAATAATATTAATAAAATTTAAATAATTTTCATAAAATAAGCATAACATACATTAAACTATAAAATGATAATTATATAAACTCATATTATAAATGCTTAGTAAAAGTCAAAGAAAAGTATAAACATATATACAATATATATCTATACATGCATAGTCACAGCTTGCGGAGAATAATATGGCGAAAGCTCGAGAGACACTCAAGGAATGTTAACGTTACGAATTATCTAATTCTCTTTCTCTCTTTTCTGTCAGTAGTGTATTGGCTACGTGATAAAGGGACGTCCCCTTTTATTAAAATAACAACTTTATATATGTGTATTGTACATACAAATATAACCAACACGAATCGTCATAATTTTGATAACACAGCATGTTGTCATGTCGACCAGCATACGAAATTCATTTCAATATTTCTCACCCTAACTATCTTCTTCTTCTTTTTTTTTGTGACTATTTTCTTACTGTATTATTGTAATATGACAAATTTAACATAAATATTTAGCAGAATCTTTATTGCGAATAAATATTCCGTAATTGTAACTAGTGTTTTTATATCATGTTATACTTTTTATCTTATCATTGCTTTTAGTAGTTTTTTGTGGTTTTTATAATTTGTTATTATTATATAAAGTTATTCTAGAAGCTGACTCTTTTTTTTTTTTGCCAAAACTGTTGCTGATTCCATTAAAAATTGAGAGAAAAAATACTTTTTTTTTAAGCTGTAATGATATCATAGCGTAAAGCTACTAACTAACTAAAAAATTTTTTAAACCCTTTTTTTATTTGAGGAAAAAAAAAATTTTCGACTGCCGGAATCACTAAAGAAAAGTTAAAAATTCTACAGTCATTTGCAGTAAATATAAAACTTATAAAACTTTTTTTGAATTTTATATGAAAATAACATTTTAAACGAATAAAAAAGAACTGGCCACCACAGTTGTGGCAGCAATCAATTTTTTTTTTGCTTATGTCAATGGGCCATTTTAGCCTAGAAATGCAGGGCTCCATATTATAAGGGATATATTTTTTTGAGTAATTTTTAAGACGTATAATCATTGACGTAACAAATATAATTTTTGAGTAACCAATTAAGGCCGGAGCAGAAACTAAATTTGGTTGAGGCTACTTATTTTAATTTGGACAATGGATTCTAATAAAAATAGGAAAAAAAATAATTAAAATATGAAAATATTGACCATATTTAATTAAAATATAAAATTTATATTTTAATTTTTACTTACACCACTTTAAAATTACTTTTAACATCAATTAATTTAATTATTTACTTTCGGTTTAATGAGTTAATCGCTTAAATTAAAAATTAAGAAACTTTTACTTTACACGCAACTAAGTAAAATTTTAATTGATACATAAAATTTTTTATCTTTTTATCATTTTTTTTTCTTGATAACATAATTATTAATTCAATATTCTTTAATAAAGTTATAAAATTATCAGACACATAAATTATATTTATATACATAAAAATACTCTATTAAAAAAATACTTTATGATAATTACTTTATAAAAATTGTATAAAATCGCGTATAAATATATAAATAATAAATATCCTATACATTTAATGTTAATTGATTACATTCTCCTGCTGTATACATTTTCATATAAATGTATAATAAACGTATATACTTTGTAATTTTATATATATAGGTATAGGCGTGTCAATAATTCCATAATATTGCAAAAAAAAAGAAAAAATATAAATAAAAAGAAATACACGTGCTTTTGAAATTATTTTTTTTTTTCATTCGCATCGAAATACCGTATTAAAAAATTACAGAAATCTGGGAAACTTACAGTTTTATACCCATTCTGTATATTAGATCTTGGCTTATCAAGATAAAAAACACAGCTTCACGAGAAACCATTGAGATTTTTTCGCATAACGCATAGCTACCAAATAATTGTAGTAAAAAACTACTTTTTCTCCATGGAAGAACTCATATATATTGGAATTCATTATTATTCGATTTATTGGGTTTAGCAGTACCTAAATTGTTTCTACTATAGTTCAATACTTTTTGGGGATTCGGTATCACTTTATTTCGCAGTTGAAATTTCTAAATTTGTGAATTTTTTTGTCTAAAAATTTATGTAGTTAAAAACCAAAAACCAAAGGAATGCAATTTTTTGTCCTCAGTGGTGAAAACCACGCATTTCCAACACATTTGAAACTGTCAGAGAAAAATAATATAAGACCCTTGGCATTAAAAAAAAGAATGCCCCAAATCGGAGTTTACCATCCTCGGGTTCGACTGAAGAGTAATTAACATGGAATTAGGGTCTAATTCTTTATTTTTCTCGCAATTTGTCGTAATGTACTAATTCTTTTTGCTTTTATAGTTACAAACATAATTTCTTCTATGGAAGTTCTTTAGTTTTCAAAAGTTTGATATTATATATTTTCCAGATTTGATTCCTAAAACGCTGTCAAAAAATAAAAAAACACTAGTATTTTTTTTCTTTTTAAGAAATATCGTTTTTACTTCAATTCTCAAGTCTGATTTTTTTTCTCTTTTAAATGGTTTGAAATCGCACGAAACCTAAGGATAAAGTTAAAAAAAATTTTTTTTTGTTCAAATTTTAACACGCCGTGGTACATTTTCAGTGAAAAATCTATCCAAAATTTAGGATATTTATTCCAATTATGATACAAAACGTAGGTAATATACATAGAAATATCTAAAAAGTAAATATTCTAAAGGTTTTTATTCCAAAATTAAGCAGGAGCCTTGCTTTACTTAAGCATAGTCTAGATTGTTTTAGAAAAATCCAAATCTTTAAGACCCAAAATGAGCTGATCTCTAATATACATACAGAAATACATATGGTGATACATGATTTTCATAATAATTATTTTATCATCATCATTAGCAAAGAAAATCTATTTTACCAATTGCACTTAATAAAAAAATCTTTACTCTATATCATCGCAAAAGTTACCTACATTAAAGTTTAAGAAAAATCTTGAGGAAAAGTTACGCCCATAATTCATGGCTCTTTTAAACTGTTTTTTTCAAATTCACGTACTTACTTGAAATATTATATTATATTATATTTTTGCTAAGAGAGAAATACCTGTACCGTATTTGTAATTTACCAAACATGCAATCATTGAAAATGCACTTGATGATAATATATATATATATATATATATATATATATATATATATATATATGAAAGAGAAATAAAATATAAGAGAGATGAATTCAAGCGTGTGCCTTTATAAATAATATAATAAAAAAATATTACATAGTAGGTGGCCTTATAGTAATATTAAAATCACACCTTTATATTTTAAAAATTGAAGTTTTATATTATACTGAATTGTAATTTTGTATGAAAATGTACTTATTAATTTTATAGTAAGCATTGTAAATGAATTATTCATGTTTATTGTATTAATGAGTTTTAGATACATTAAATTATAGGAAATATGTAATTGCTTTATTATATTAAATTTATTCATTTTTTTTCAAATATCTATTAAATATTTATCAGAAGTAAAATATATAATTAGGCTATAATATGCTGATATTATTTTTATAATTTTTGAATATCCATTAACTTTATAGATCAATTCTTATATGAAAATAAACTCATAATAATATTTTATTTACAATAATTTTAAAGTTGAAGAATATTTAGCAAGCAGTTTTTTAACTGTTTATGCAAGCTCTGCATACAATATTTGCGGTAAAATTTGAGCAAAAAACTAATGTTTAATTTGACACTAGCAGCCAATTTTACTTACAAAAACTACGCCTATACACCTTTGAAGGGTTGTAAATAGGACCAACATAAATGAGACCTCAAAGTTTACATAAATTTACATAAAAAACAATATGTTCAAACATTTTTAATAAAATTTGACACATTTTTTATTGATTTTTCCAAACATTTCCTAATAATGCCTGAACTACCCCATTCACCCCGTTTTTAGGGTATATTAGTGAAAACTAATGTCAAATTCTGAAAGACAATGAAATTTTACCGTAGAAATGAACATTTTAGCTATGTATCGACAAGGAAAGATACTTATTTTTGCTCACTTCGAAAAATCTCCGCTTCAGCGTTAATGAGTTAACAAGTTTTTAAGACTTATACCATATGCAGCGAGCCCTTCGTTTCTAGGTTGCGTTGGAATAAACGAAGGGTATCTTTATCTATCTTTTTTCAAGATATTAAAGTCTTCCATAACTAAGGATTTTAATTTACGACCCAAATGTTCCGAATATTTACGATTTTCGTTGTTTAATCCGAAACATTTTTTTAAAAAGCTAGCGTATCATTCCGTATGCAAAAAATTAGATCGACTGTTTAATTAAAAAGCACCAAGCGGATTATAGTTTTTTGACCCGCTGATTCCAAATCTGCAGCTATTTTTTCTCTAAAACTCAGGCGTTCGCCGCTAGAGGGCGTTTAGGGGGTAAAAATCCTATTTTTCGCAGATATCTTGGAAGCTATGCGCCCTAAGATACTTAAACCCACGTAACATATAGTTTTTTGACCCGCTGATTCCAAATCTGCAATTAATTATTCTCTAAAACGCAGGCGTTCGCCGCAAAAGGGCGTTTAGGGGGTAAAAACGCTATTTTTCATAGATATCTTGGAAACTACGCGTCCTAAGATAGTTAAAATCAAGTAAGCAGTGTTTTACTCCCAAAACGCCCTCTAGCGGCAAACTCCTTACATTTAGAAAAAAATTAACTGCAGATTCGGAATCAGTGGGACCAAAAACTATAAGTTATTTGGTTTTCAGTATCTTTGGACGCGTAGCTTCCAAGATATTTTCGAAAAATAGCGTTTTTACCCCTTAAAAGCCCTCAAGTGGCAAACGCCCCAGTTTTAGAGAAAAAATTACTGCATATTTAGTATCAGCGGGTCAAAAAATCTGAAAGTTACTTGGTTTTAACTATCTTAGGACGCGTAGCTTCTAAGATAACTGGGAAAAATAGCGTTTTTACCTCTTTAACGCCCTCTAACGGCAAACGCCTCAATTTTAGAGAAAAAAAACTAAAGATTTGGAATCAGTGGGTCAAGAAACAAAAAGTTACTTGATTTTAACTATCTTAGGACGCGTAGCTTCCAAGATATCTACGAAAAAAAAGCGTTTTTACCCCCCCCCCTAAACGCCCTCTAGCGGCGAACGCCCAAGTTTTAGCTAAAAAATAATTGCAGATTTGGAATCAGCGGGTCAAAAAACAATAATCCGCTTGGTGCTTTTTAATTAAACAATCGATCTAATTTTTTGCATACGGAATGAGACGCTAGTTTCTCAACTACAAAGCATTTTCAGACTCTGGGAGTTTGAGAGTTTAGTTAGACTCCTCATATGCGAGTTTGATGACACCAAAAACATATAAGGAAATATTAAAAACGTATTTTAAAAAAAAAATTTTTGTCATTCACACCAATTATCGGTGTTAGCCAACCCCTTGGGAGCTATCCTGGGTTTGTTCGACCCCTAAAACGTTTTCAAATGGGATGAAAATTGGTATAGGATCATTTTATAACGTAAACTTCAACATATTTCAGGAAGGTCATTTTCGGACGTGACCGGGCTTTTCCCTCCTCTTGAAATTTCCCCCAGGTACATTTTCCCCTCTTGAAACTTTCCACCATCACATTTCTACCCAGGACATTTTAAGCAACAGGAATATAAGTAAAGTAAATAAGAAAAGTATTTAGAACCCTTAAAATTTGGAAAAATATTTTTTATTTAATAGCGTACGTAAAAGTTACGCACTTAAATAAAATTATCTATGAAACATGTGATATAAATGTATATTTTACCAAATGCGATCACAGTCCCTTAGAAGTAAACCTTTGCTATCTTTATGTTCCCAAAATAACTATTTTAATGTATACTTTCAAAAATATGTTGGGTCCGATTTTAAGACTTTACCATGCAACTCAATGATTGAAACTAAACTAAAATATTTAATAACTTTGATACCATTGTTAAAAATCAGAAAATTTTATACTTTATTTTGTTCAATAAATAACAAAAACCCTTATTAAAAATGCATATTTCTGGGTACCAAACGCAAAGTATGAACTTAAAAATGGAACAATTTTGTAGGGAGCGCAAAATTTTTTAAACGCAATAATTTTATTTACAGTATTTTCAAAGATCAAAGTGAAAAGAAAAAAAATTATTTTTTCAACTTGTAATTAAGTAAAGATTAATCTAAATAACAAAATATTGAAAATATATAAATACGGTTATAAATAAAAAAAATTTTTTTCAACATTTATATTATTATAAAAGTTATATTTAATTAAATGGATTTATATTTTTACCTATGTTATTATATAAATACAGGTTAAATTGATAATATTTTTTTCACCAATATGCATAAAATTTGCAAATGCGCAAAAGTATATATATATATATTAGAAGGATACCTATTTCAGAAGTTATGTCGTTTTCAACAGTTAAAGCTAGCAAGAAAATGAATTCAGTTATTAATTTTAGAGCTTTTAAGACTTTCTTTGCGTTATTACTATGCCCTGTAAATTTGGAGAGCTTTTCTTCATTGGATGAGAATTTTTCTTTTGAAAATAAGAATCACTCTAATATATAAATATATATATGAAAGGCAGCACGCGTAAGATATTGTATAGATATATGCCACATTATATTATTACACGTATACGTGTGAAAAGGAAGAAGGTAGCCCATCTATCGTTTATAAAGGCACGTCGTCTCGTTCTCGGCTGTATCTTTTCTTCTGATGTTTAAAGTTTGCCGCCGCCGCCTTTTTTGACCACAGCATTTATTTCACCGCCCTGTAATCATCGCCGAGTCAGTGGCGGCGCTCGCTAATTATCTTTCATAACACTTTTTACCCCTACTTTTATACTAATAAATAGATTACCTTAAGGGTAACACTCGTCATTTATATAGCATATATATCATATTTAGCCTTTTTATGGATTTTACTCAAATATTAAATTTTAAATTACTAACACTTTTTTTCAATAAAAAATAAAATTAAATTAAGACAGGGGGTATATTAGACTTTTTTTTTACTCAAATTAAAAGATACCAACAGTTTTATAATTTTTTATATTCAAGCAAAGGATTATTAACGGGAAAATATATTTTTTAAATGGCCTTCTTCATCTGAAAAAAATGTATGTTGTGCTAAACCTTCATGAAATGATTTTTTAGTCATAATATTTATGTAAAAAACCATATTAGCTATGAAATGTTTTGACTATTTGAATTGATTATGAAAAAAGTAGAATAATAAAATTTCAAAATTCTTTTTTTCCTATTGGCAAATATTAAAAAAAAAAATATCAAAAAATTTTTTATTTTTTCGAAATGGTTATTTTAACTTGAATATGAATTTTTTTGTAAAATAAAGTATGATGTTCCATTGATTCTACAACAGTTATCCTAAATTGTTATTTTGGATAATACTTCAGACGGTACTGAATCTAATATTCTCATAATTTTTGTTGGTGTAGCCTATGGATGATCAGATTCCTGTTTTATAGCTCCTGTACCTTTAAATGCTTCTATCTTTTCTCTGTTAGGTGCAGGATTGTCTTAAGAACTATAGGGCTCATAGGCGGAAATCTGGTGGGGACACTTTTAAGGCAAGAAAATAAAGAAAATAACAAAAATTTCAAATCTTACTAATGTATAATACTAAAAACTACACAATCAGTATAAGACATTATAGATACCGTGTCATAACTTTGCCAGTTCTCCCTATTGGGCTAATTTTTACACCACCTTTTTTATATATATAAAATATGTATTCTGTGAAATTTTCAGTCCTGTATGGGCTAAGGAAGCTGAGTTATACCAAAAAGAAACTTTTTATAAATACACATTTTATGAGGAGCGTGAATTAATGTACTGAAAATCTTTGAAAAATAACCAAGATCTAACGAAATTCATTTTTTAACAAACTCGGTCTCCTGATTCATAAACACAGTTCGTAATATCATTGTAACTAATAATTTTTTTTTTTTAATCAATAAGATTATTTAATATTATATATCTTTTTTTCTACAGTCCCAATAACTTGATTTTCTGAAAATCTGCACCCTAAAAAAATAACAGCTTGAAATTTAATTGCGTGCTGCCTGAGTGATAATAATTCATAAAATCCTTCTACGTGAAGTTATCTTGTACTTCTACATATATGTAATTATTTCTCAACTCAACATGATTTAAGTTTTATTGCAAATAAAATCCGGTATATCAACGAATGATGATATTGCTCATGTCACTAAATACTTATATGACAGTCTTGATTGTTCCGAAAAACATTTGTGTATATTCTTGGGCCTAGCCAAGGATTTTGACTATGTTAGTCACAAGCTTTTGCTAGATAAACTTGAAGCCATAGGTATTAGAGGTGTAGCTTATAATTTATTTAAAAGTTACTTGCATAACAGAATACGAAAAGTTAAAATAAATGACCGTCACTAGTGATTATGAACAGGTAACAATTGGTGTGGCTCAAGGTTCCGTTTTGGACCCCATTCTAACTAATATTTATATCAATGATTTATTACAGATTAGTGAGAATATTATCTCATTTGCTGATGACACTGCCATCCTAGTCTAAAGGAATAATTGTGATACAACCCAAAATATAGCGAGTGATATCTTTAATGACACATATAATTGGTTTAAAATTTGAAAAAAATCATGTTAAAAAAAATTTTTTTCTACTTTAATTTTTCAATTTTTTTTTATTCCAAAACCTCCTTTATTCAAAAAACCCCTATATTGTGCTAAAAATATCTTTCCTTCAACAGTAAATATAAGTAAATTCTTTATTTTTATTTTTTCTCATTCTTAAATGTTCATTTTTTAATTTTTATATATGATATATGTTAATTTTTTCTACTTTATATTAAATTTCAGTTAAACTTATTTAAGTCTTTATTCAATCTAAATAATTCTTTTTATTACTTTACTAGTGTATCATTTAATTATGTAATATGAATAATGTAATATGGACTCTTACTTAAAATTGCATCACATGCGCATCGGCCATGTCTGCGCTAAAATTCTTTCTTAAATAAATAAATAAATAAATATTTATATACTTCAAATTTTTAATTTCACTGCTTAATGATTATTACATATCCCAACAATCGTGAACCAAATTGAAACTGTATATGGGTTTAAAACAATGAGTTGCAATGGAGATGTAAAGACCAAGAGAAGGTTGCGAGTTCATATTATTTTTTTTGCAACTCTTTGCAACTTGATTACAAATTTATTGCTACTCCTAGTAGACTTTAAGTTAATTAAGTTTGGATTTTATTTTAATTAATAATATATTTAAATTATGTACTTCATTTTTAAATAAGACACAATTTCATTGTTGGTCGTGAGAATTTTTATATTTTTATGATAGTTAATTTAATGCCAATTTGTCAATACAATAATAGTAATATTTGTTCAAAAACTAGACAATACTAAATTCTCTTAAATTGAGAAAAAATAATTAAAATTTTTAATATTTTATATCGCGTGTTTAGTAAAATACATAATAAACGCCAATAAAATTATGTTAATTTATTATTTAATTATGATTACAACAAAATTACTTTATAAAAAAAGATAAACTATATAAAATAAATATTGAAAATAATTTAAATTCAAAAAAATGTTAGCTTTTGTGGATTATCAGTTTTTTCGTGTAATTAAAAACAAACAATACTTTGACCTGAATTTTGAGTATATAAATGCTGATTAGAACTTGATATTGTATCAATGAGTATTGAAAAACAGAATTGGAAACACTAAAATAAAGTCAAAATGAAATATTTAACGATCCTTTGTTTTATTGGATTAACAATCAGTTACGTCGTAAGTTTGAAATTTATTTGTTTAACTGGATCCAAGAAAAATAAAAAAATTATTTAGAAAAATATAATTTAAGATGTCATTAATTCATACTTTTTTTCAGTCAGGACAAGGACCTAATTTTTGCGAACAACTGAAACAAGGTCTTTTACAAGGATTTCATGAACAAGTGTGGTGCGATGAAAGACGTGTGCAAACATTAAATGGAAAATTAAACGATCTATCTGAACTTATTGATTATAAATCTCGTAATATAAGAAAACAAAATGAAACAATTAACGATTTAATAAAGCTACATAAACTTAAAATCACAGAAAAAATTAGGAGTGTAAGTTATTTTTTATTTAAATTTAATTTTTTGATCAAAATTCTTTTTTAAATGCATGATAAAAATTGAATGCATGTTTTTCATAATTAACCCTAATATTTTGAAAGTAGAAGATTAAGAAACTTCTCTGATATATTTAAATATTTTTGTTAATTGATTTGAGTGATTCTTAGTGAATTCAGCAAAAGTTTCCAGGTTGGTTCGCTGAAACCGGCTAAAAAGTTTTTTTTTCCAATTTCCTATCCAAAATGGATTATGCCCCCAAATTTTAGCCCTTAACATTGAAAACTAAGCCCAGGGCGAATTTTTGAAAAAAAAACACGTTTTCATCTTTCCTCAGCCGCTCATTCTTCTTTTAAATGCCATTCCTTCTGGAAACGATTAAAAATTATGAAAAAAGAGGTAATATAGAAAAATTTCCTTAGGAATCCAGTACTGCCATTAGTTTTTGAAAATTCCTACACGGGGAGCCGGAAAATCGATAAATTCACAGGGTATTTTACGGAAGCTACAGAAAAATTGTATATCCGAGTTTTTTATCAAGCTTCTCAGAAAAAGCGTGTTTTTACATATATTTTCGGTTGCCATATCAACCTAGATGCGATCGAACTTCCTAGACCCTTAAATCATCGAAAAATCTTAAATTTTCTTCAATTTTTCTCATTTTTCTTTCAGTTTTTTGAATTTTTCGGCTCTAAATGACTGCGAATGATTTAAATAAAGGAAAATTCGGATTTCCAGGGAAATTTTACATACTTTCTTTATTTAAATATTTTTTAGGCTTTAATGTAAACGAGCTCACAGCAAATGCCTCAAATACAAAAGTCGGATTTTCATCATTTTCAACAGTTTTTCTGAATTTTTCCACACTAAATGACCTCATACGAGTCAAATAAGTTTAGATTTTGGATTCTCCAGAAAATTTTATATAAATTCTATACTATGAAAATCTTTAGGCTTTAGTATAAACGAGTTCATGGCAATGGATTTAAAAAATTCTGATTTTCCTAGTTTTTTTTACATTTTTTTGTATTTGTGCGGTTACTCTAACAAACAAAACCAGTAGTACGTACTACTCTCTGGGTCAGAGAGTTATAACTTCCTAAATAAAGGAACTTTCTACATTACCTGGGGGTTTTCAAGGTTGAGAAAATCATTTTTATGAATGAAAATTTTAATTTTTTCGCCCTAGCATTTTTCCAATTTCCCAATATGGTGGAACGAAAAACATGAAGAGGAATTTTCTATATTTCCTGGGGATTTTCGAGCTTAAGAAAAACGTTTCATGTTTATTGGGCCACCATATTGGAAAATCGGAAAATTGTTTTGAATGAAAAATTAAAAATTACGCCTCCAGGATATCAGCTTTCCATCAAACGGTTCATTTTCAACTCTAAAGTATTCCAGGAGATGGCAGAAATTTCAGGGAGTTCCCCTGAAACTCCCTGCCCCAGTAATTTCACTCTTTGAATCAGGGCGTGTTAACTCTCTAATATAGGAAGTTAATTCCCTGATTTAGGGAGTTATAACTATCTGAGCCAGAGAGTAGTACTACTGGTTATGTTTGTTAGAATAACCGCACTAATAAATACAAAAAAATGTAAAAAAACAAGGAAAATCAGAATTTTTTAAATCCATTGCTATGAACTCGTTTATACTAAAGCCTAAAGATTTTCATAGTATAGAATTTATATAAAATTTTCTGGAGAATCCAAATCTAAACTTATTTGACTCGTATGAGGTCATTTAGTGCGGGAAAATTCAGAAAAACTGTTGAAAATGATGAAAATCCGACTTTTGTATTTGAAGCATTTGCTGTGAGCTCGTTTACATTAAAGCCTAAAAAATATTTAAATAAAGAAAGTATGTAAAATTTCCCTGGAAATCCGAATTTTCCTTTATTTAAATCATTCGCAGTCATTTAGAGCCGAAAAATTCAAAAAACTGAAAAAAAAATGAGAAAAATTGAAGAAAATTTAAGATTTTTCGATGATTTAAGGGTCTAGGAAGTTCGATCGCATCTAGGTTTATATGGCAACCGAAAATATATGTAAAAACACGCTTTTTCTGAGAAGCTTGATAAAAAACTCGGATATACAATTTTTCTGTAGCTTCCGTAAAATACCCTGTGAATTTATCGATTTTCCGGCTCCCCGTGTAGGAATTTTCAAAAACTAATGGCAGTACTGGATTCCTAAGGAAATTTTTCTATATTACCTCTTTTTTCATAATTTTTAATCGTTTCCAGAAGGAATGGCATTTAAAAGAAGAATGAGCGGCTGAGGAAAGATGAAAACGTGTTTTTTTTTCAAAAATTCGCCCTGGGCTTAGTTTTCAATATTAAGGGCTAAAATTTGGGGGCATAATCCATTTTGGATAGGAAATTGGAAAAAAAAACTTTTTAGCCGGTTTCAGCGATCCGACCTGGAAACTTTTGCTGAATTCACTAAGAATCACTCTTTTGCCTTTACTTGAAAAATAAAGGTTAACATTTTCGTATAAAATTTATTGAACGCGATTACCGTCTCGAGGCTCGAGCCTGAAAAAATTTCGTTTTACAAAAGCTTTATTGCACAAAAATTTTAATGATTTTTTTTTTTAAGTAGATAAAAGTAAAGATAATTGACTAAAAACTTCAAATTGCATGAAAAGAAAAAAAGTTGGAATTGAAATAGTCTTAAAAAAATTAATTTGACATTTTTTTTCAACTTTAGTTAAGACAATCATTTGATGGATTGAAAAATGATGCTTCAAGAAGAAACGTTGATGTTTCTAGATGTAAGGAAAAGTTTAATATCGCAGAAAACAAAAGGCACGCAGCGGAAAGTCAAACCGAAGAGTGCATAAAATCGGCAGCATCAATTTTGTTTAGAACAAGCTATATGATTCAAAATTATAAACAAATAATGACAAATTTAAATAACAAAATTAGACACTGCGATTTTGGAATCTATGATAATTATAGAAACAAATTACCAGTAAGTTAAATAGAAAAATAGTAATTTATTTTAAAATTATCTTGAATGTTTTTTTAATTAACATTTTAAATAATTTTGTTTACAGAAATTCGAAGAAGAATTATCTGGTTTAGAAACATCAGTAGGAAATACATCAACATCGAATATTATAAATATGGACAGGATTAAATATGAATGCCCTCCAGAAAATAATAGATATATGGAGATGGTAATTCTCGGAATAGCAAGTAACTCATGTATTAACGAAGCATTGTCAAACAATGCTGCAAATCGGCCTATTGCTGGAGCCAATAAACCAAGAACAGGAATCCGGAGATATTAAATTAAAAGAAACAAAAAGCTTTTATAATTTCCATACTTTGAAAAAGCTGTACACTTATAGTCTTCGTATAAGCTATAATTCTAGTTTTTTGAATACTGTGAATAACAATCAAAAAGTAATACAACGGTAGTACATACTTGGTATTTTTTATACTTCAAATTTCATAATTACTTATTCATAAAAAATATGAAGTCTCTAAGATTTCTAGAATTCAAAATGTTGTACTAAAATTTTTGAAATTAATAAATAATAATAATAAATAATAAATAAATAATAATTTTTTTACTTAATTTGGACTTGTTTATATTACTTTAACCTCATGTTAATATTAGACTAGATATAATGGCACAAAAAAAGCTTACCCCACCATTTTATTTTCGTGTTGTTAAGCATTTCCCCTCAAAAGTTCGTGCCTCTATTATTGTTTTAAACATGGACACTAGATAAAAGGACCAGAAGTATCGTAATATATAAGTGAGGCTAAATCAAATTCTTATACATGTAAAATAGGTTCTGAAAAATTGGGTATGGCTCAATAATTCAGCCTCAGTAATTAATATTGGCATTTTTTAATTAAATAACCGTAAAAATTAAATTTAAAACCACATAAAAATTAAGTCGGAAATTTTAAAAAAATGGTGGGTAAGATTTTTTCGTGCAATTAGATTTTGAGTTAATATTACCGGTTTTAGAAGCTTTTTGTATTATATTTTGTTCTATTTTTATGCGTAATAGGTGGCCCTGAAAAGGGCTGTTGGGTTTTTTAGCATTTGCTGTCATGAATTTAGCCTTCACGTACGCTGCTACCTTTAACACCTTCGCTAAACTGTGGATGAAAGATTGTTTGCTGGCTTGCTTGTTGCTGGTATGCTTGGTGCACTTGGAGGAGTCCATATAGTAGCGGAGCCCATACGATGTAGGGTGATTTTTTGACTAACCAAAGATAATTGCAAATGCACCGAACTACTTATGTAAGGATGCCCACTGAGTCATATGTTAAGAGCCTTTGCATACCTAATTAGCCTAGGCTGGTTAGCAAAAAATCACCCAGGTGAAAATTTTTTAACCGGATGAAAATTTAGGATATCCATAAATACGCCCCCCAGAAGCTAATTACAAATCGGTTTGTGAAAAAACCGGTGCCGACCTGAGGGGGGAGGGGTTAAAGAATTTTTGACCCAAGGTGAAAAAATTGTAACCGCAAAGGACTTTGTCTAATGAATGTACATGCCAAATGTAGCATGTGTGCCAATCCGTACCTTTGGGAAATGGTTCCGGGTGCAGTTATAAGGGTCAAAAGTACCCCCAAAAATATCACCTAGGTGAAAAAATTCTAACCACATCAAATTTTGACAGTTGCTTTAGTTTTGTACCACTAGCCCGTGCCTTCAATGCTTTGGTAAAAAATAGGTGCTGAGGGGTGATATCCACCCCCAAAGATTTTTTCACCAAGGTGATTTTTTCTAACCAGATGAGCTTTACATATATGATTTGTTATGGTGCCAATAACAAAAGTTTTAAACGATTTGTTAAAAATCCGGTACCAAGGGTAATTTTTCCCCATCCGTTTAACCCTAAAATCAAGGTTTTTAATCAGTTTCAAAAGTTTTAGGCTCAAATATACCATCCAAGAAATTTTCGCATCATTGAGACTCTAATAACGTATGGTATCAACCCTTTGCAAAAAAAAATATTTTAAGGGGCAAAAACCAACCCCGAAAAATATTTCACCAAGGTGATTTTTTCTAACCAGATGAGCTTTACATATATGATTTGTTATGGTGCCAATAAAATAAGTTTTAAACGATTTGTTAAAAATCCGGTACCAAGGGTAATTTTTCCGCATCCGTTTAATCCTAAAAGCAAGGTTTTTAATCAGTTACAAAAGTTTTAGGCTCAAATATACCATCCAAGCAATTTTCGCATCATTGAGACTCTAATAACGTATGGTATCAACCCTTTGCACAAAAAAATATTTTAAGGGGCAAAAACCAACCCCGAAAAATATTTCACCAAGGTGATTTTTTCTAATCAGTTGAGCTTTACATATATGACTTTTAGGGTTAAACTAGGGGGAAAAAATCACCCTCGGTACCTGATTTCAAACAAATCGTTGAAAACTAATGTTATTTGCACAATAAACAATCATATATGTAAAGCTCAACTGGTTAGAAAAAATCACCTTGGTGAAATATTTTTAGGGGTTGGATTTTGCCCCTAATAATATTTTTTTGTGCAAAGGGTTGATACCATACGTTATTAGAGTCTCAATGATGCGAAAATTGCTTGGATAGTATATTTGAGCCTAAAAGTCTTGAAACTGATTAAAAACCAGACTTTTAGGGTTAAACTAGGGGGCAAAAATCACCCTCGGTACCGGATTTTTAACAAATCGTTGAAAACTAATGTTATTGGCACAATAAACAATCATATATGTAAAGCTCACCTGGTTAGAAAAAATCACCTTGGTGAAATATTTTTAGGGGTTGGATTTTGCCCCTAAAAATATTTTTTTTTACAAAGGGTTGATACCATACGTTATTAAAGTCTCAATGATGCGAAAATTTCTTGGATGGTATATTTGAGCCTAAAAGTCTTGAAACTGATTAAAAACCTGACTTTTAGGGTAAAACATAAAGGGGCAAAAATCACCCCCGGTATCGGATTTTTAACAAATCGTTGAAAACTAATGTTATTGGCACCATAACAAATCATATATGTAAAGCTCATCTGGTTAGAAAAAATCACCTTGGTGAAATATTTTTCGGGGTTGGTTTTTGCCCCATAAAATATTTTTTTGTGCAAAGGGTTGATACCATACGTTATTAGAGTCTCAATGATGCGAAAATTGCTTGGATGGTATATTTGAGCCTAAAACTTTTGTAACTGATTTAAAACCTTGCTTTTAGGGTTAAACGGATGCGGAAAAATTACCCTTGGTACCGTATTTTTAACAAATCGTTTAAAACTTTTGTTATTGGCACCATAACAAATCATATATGTAAAGCTCATCTGGTTAGAAAAAATCACCTTGGTGAAAAAATCTTTGGGGGTGGATATCACCCCTCAGCACCTATTTTTTACCAAAGCATTGAAGGCACGGGCTAGTGGTACAAAACTAAACCAACTGTCAAAATTTGATGTGGTTAGAATTTTTTCACCTAGGTGATATTTTTGGGGGTACTTTTGACCTTATAACTGCACCCGGAACCATTTCCCAAAGGTACGGATTGGCACACATGCTACATTTGGCATGTACATTCATTAGCCAAAGTCCTTTGCGGTTACAATTTTTTCACCTTGGGTCAAAAATTTTTTAACCCCTCCCCCCTCAGGTCGGCACCGGTTTTTTCACAAACCGATTTGTAATTAGCTTCTGGGGGGTGTATTTATGGATATCCTAAATTTTCATCCGGTTAGAAAATTTTCACCTGGGTGATTTTTTGCTAACCAGCCTAGGCTAATTAGGTACGCAAAGGCTCTTAACATATGACTCAGTGGGCATCCTTACATAAGTAGTTCGGTGCATTTGCAATTATGTTTGGTTAGTCAAAAAATCACCCTACATCGTATGGGCTCCGCTACATTCGGACATTAAAACCTCATTATTTGAAGCAGCTTGTAAGCTGCGATTGTTCATTCACATGGTGCAATTTTCCGAGTTCGTAGACTCGAAGAGGTGGTTCTGACATTCCTGTCCAGGAGATATCGCCTGAGCACTAAGTGCTCGATTTGGATTGAACTGAGAGTTTTTTATCTTTTGTGTGAAAATTTTCAAAAATTTCAGTAAGAGATCCGAGATATCGAATAACAACGATATTTCTAGAAATGAGTACTTTCATACGGAAAAATGAATTTATTTGCTATTAATTTGTTTTTTATTCAAAAACTTTCTTTTTCTATATTATTTTTGGGTTGATTTTTACGGAGTCTAACAATGAAGAAATGCATTCCTATAAATTGGAATCTCGAAAAATTTTTAATTTTTTGTAGTGATATATTGTATTCTTTTTATTTCATTATCTTTCCGAAGATTAATACCGCTATGGTCTAGATCTGGACCTCTTTCGGAAATCTATGTGAAGGTCTGGGCATGATCTGAATTCCGTTATGATAAACGCAAAGGCCCTAAACAATTTTTATAAATTCTATAATTTTGTTTTTAATATATACAATTTCATAATATCTTTTATTTGAAGTTTTTTAACAAATGAATAAATTAAAAAATATATACTTTGAGAAATGCTAATTATTTTGTAATCATTTGAAAATTAAAAATGAAATAGTTATAGAGCGAAGCTCTACCTTAATGGATGCAAAAATCAGCACCTTGTGGGCACGATATTTCAACAACGATCCATCGGATTACTTTCATATTTTCAAACTGGGTTTGTTTTATCGAGTTGAAGGAACCTATAGTTTTTGGGCCCTATTTTTAAAAGCATATGAGTAATTATTTTAAAAGTGCTACTTAATTTGAGCCTGGAATCGTAATTTTTTTTTTTTTGAGGGCACATCGATATGACCCGTGTTTTCAGGTAGTTTGAACCTTAAGAAAACCGAAAAAAATCGTGAACAAGAAATCGATGATAGGTGCCAAAAAGATTTTTTCACTTTTATGTCAAAAACCGTGTTTTTCGTATCTGAGCTACCCCAAATTTTTAAAATAACTTTTTAGGTAAATAAAATTTAAAAAAATAGATAAAAAAATCTGATTGCCAGGGAAAAATCAGTCCAGAAGAAAAAAAAACTTTTCTTTTTACGATGAAATTTAGCCAAGTTATCGTCAATTTAAGATTTTTCTCAAATTCGGCTTGAAAAAGATTGAAATTTTATTGAAAAAAGCCTGTTTCTGAACTTTAAACATGCATTACTCGCTTGATTTTCATCGTAAAATAATAATTTTTTTGGTTCCTCAAAGAGGAAGTGTTAGGTCAAAATTTGATTTTCTATTTTTTGGCATATAAGCACGTTTTGGGACCTCAGGAAGCTAAAAAACCGGTTTTTAAAAAAAGTCTGTATGTGTGTGTGTGTGTGTGTGTGTGTGTGTACGTACGAATGTATGTAATCGGTGATATTTCACAAATATTATGGAATTAAGACCTAATTTTTTTTTCAAAAATTTTTTCACTCAAAAAGCTCGAGGTACTTTTTTTTTTTTTTAATTTGGATGTAATACCTCATTTATTTCCACGAAAGTACTTATATTTGAAAGTCTGGTTTTTACATGATATCTCGAATCGGATACTTAATTTTCTGAAAATTTTTTTTCTAAAATTTTTTTCACAAAAAAATACAAAAAATACAATTTTTTTTTTTCTTTTTGGACGTAGTACCTAATTTATTTCCATGGAAGTACTAGTTTTAAGAACCTCGTTTACAGTAATTTTTTGGAACTGATACTGAATTTTTTCAAAATTTTTTTCTCAAAATTAAAAAAAAAGAAAAATAAAAAAAATTGCAATATTTATTTTTTTTTTTGGTGTAATACCTCATTTAATTCTATGAAAGTACTAATATTTTAAAATATTGTAACCAGTGATATTTCAAAACCATTATCGAACAACACGAAATTAATTGTTTATATTTATTTTGAAAATTTTTTTGAATTTGAGGTTATAAAAAAAGTAAAAACAAAAGCAAATGATTATTTAAGGCAAATAGACATTTATTTTGGGCTACTGCTCCCCAAAATTCGGCTTTAAAATCAACAAATAATCAGTAAAGTAACGACTTAATACAATTTGTCAGAAAGCTAAAAAGATTTTCAGTTTTTATTCTTGTAGTTTCGCTTCACAGAGGTGAAAAACCTTATAAATGTCAACTGCGCAATAAATTTCTAGCTTTTGTATAAACTTTGCATCGATGAAATATCGTAGAAATGCAAATTAACACAAGATATATTTTTATTATTTATTAATTAATCCGAATTTTATTGAATTAAACATTTAACGCGCAAGAGCCTATCTACGAGTTCTAAATTAATTTTAAAACCAAAATTTATTTTTCTAAAAATGTATTAATATGTTAAAAAGTTTCTATTATCAGAATTTGATATAAAACTTACTATAAAATTAACCGTGTAACATACCAAATGCCTAGACCCCTAAGATATGCAAATATTTATGAATAATGCATGCAAATAATAGTTTAATTCTACCTACTTATACGTGTGTTGCATCATACACACGCATAAGTGTATAAAATACTAAAATCCGGATTTAAATCAATTTATGTATCGATACAATTATATTTAATGATAATCAAATATTACTTAGATGGCAGCACTATCCAGCATGTATTGAATTATGCTGTCAGCCTCTTAAGTATTGCTTTAATCTAAATATTAATTTATTAGATTAAATATAAATAAAATATCGAATATAAATATAAATTATATAATTAGTTAATAAGGAAGTTAATTAGTTCATAAGTAGTATGTTAATTAGTTTATAAGTATGTAAATATGTAAATTAGTTTTTTAGATATTTAGTTTATAAGATATTTTTATAATAATAATTAATAATAAAAAATAATAACCATAAAAAAGGATTAATGTAAAATATATTTAAAGTCATAAAAATATGTATTAAAAATAATTAAAATATTTAAATAATATAAAAACTTAAATATTATAAAATAACAAATGCGCGCGAAAAGCGATATTCTTTCTAGAGGCTTCCAGAAGCTTCCAGAACAAATTCTTTATGTAAAAATCTCAAACATGTGTGCGTGAGTTGCGAAAAGTTTATAAGAAAGAGCATTCGCACATCACGCAGCATTTGTTTGGGATTTCTCTAAGAGCAAACTCGTAAGAGTAAACCTCTTTGTAAATAAGCACACTCAATAAATTTACGCATTAGTCTAATAAATTAATGTTTTCATTTATGCAAAGAAATCCTAAAACAATCATCAGCTTCGTTAGGTGCAGAAGTGCACCGTCCTTATTCCAGAGCTGGGCATGCACGGCATTTTGGGCACGGAAAACTAACAGCCGTATATACGGCCAAGCAGTATAATGATCCGTGCACAGTCTGTCCTTACTTTATTTTTATAAGTATACGGATCAGTTGGTAGTATGTTAAAGTTTGAATGCATACTGCCCACGGACCCGTCAGCATTATGAAAAACCCAAGTCTCATACTCATACGGACCCGTATGCATATAGGACCTGGGTATTTTCATAATGCTGAGGGGTCCGTGGGCATTATGAAAACACCCAAGCTCATACGCATACGGACCCGTATGCATATAGGACCTGAGTATTTTCATAATGCCCACGGACCCGTCAGCATTATGAAAAAACCCAGGTCCTATATGCATACGGGTCCGTATGAGTATGAGACCTAGTATTTTCATAATGCCTACGGATCCGTACACAGTATGAAAATACCTAAGTCCTATACGCATACGGACCCGTATGCATATAGTACCTGTGTATTTTCATAATGCTCACGGACCCGTCAGCATTATGAAAATACCTAGGTCTCATACGTATACTGACCCGTGGGCATTATGAAAATATCCTCTGCTATACGCATACGGGTCCGTGACCGGAGAAGGTTCCACTAGATTTCAGCTAAATTCATCCATTTTCGTAGAATTTTTGGCTGGGTTTACAAGGGAAACCAGACTATAATATATTTAAATTATGTACTTCATTTTTAAACAAGACAGAATTTCATTGTTGGTCGTGAGAATTTTTATATTTTTATGATAGTTAATTTAATGCCAATTTGTCAATACAATAATAGTAATATTTGTCCAAAAACTAGAAAATACTAAATTCTATTAAATTGAGAAAAAATTTTAAAATTTTTAATATTTTATATCGCGTGTTTAGTAAAATACATAATAAACGCCAATAAAATTATGTTAATTTCTTATTTAATTATGATTACAACAAAATTAATTTATAAAAAAAGATAAACTATATAAAATAAATATTGAAAATAATTTAAATTCAAAAAAATGTTAGCTTTTGTGGATTATCAGTTTTTTCGTGTAATTAAAAACAAACAATACTTTGACCTGAATTTTGAGTATATAAATGCTGATTAGAACTTGCTATTTTAATTTTATCAATTAGTATTTAAAAAAAAAAATTAGAAACACTAAAATAAATTCAAAATGAAATACTCAATTATTTTTTTTCTTTTTGGATTAACAGTCACATTCGTTGTAAGTTCGAAATAAATAATTATGTTAAAAAATATAAATTATAATGCTATTAGTGAACGATTAAAATTTATTTTAATTGTAATTTTATTCTAAATTTGGCAAATATTTTTAATTACATGTTTTTCATAAATTCTACAAAGGATGCAAAGCCAAATAATGTTGCAAATCGGCCTTTTGAACCAACAATACGTCGCCCTCGTGGAAATAATGTTGTTGCACAGCCATCGGTGAATAGTCCAGCTAATCTTCAAGTTCCAAACACAAGAATCGAGACAAGAATAAGAGAAGGCATTCGTGCTAACAATCGTGTTGAACAGCCATCGGTGATGGGTCCAGTTAATCATGCAAATTAATCTGTAAATTCATCATTAGGTGGAGGCCATAATCGAGTTGTGGCAAACTATTAATAGGTATACGCAAACCATTCTAAAAAAAATTGAAATAAATTTAAATGTACTTAAAAAGTTTAATTTTCCCGTTTGATATTTTAATAATGACGAGAAGAATGTATTGGCATTAATTTTAGTTTTTTAAATATTATGAATAAAAAATCATGCATGATATGGCTCATAATTCTGGCTCAACGACATCTTGTAGGTATAATAGTTACAGCTCTAATATGATCGTTAGGTTCAATATTAAATTATTTACAATGTATTTTATATTTACGACTTCTATTCTTTATTTAAGGAATGATTGTTTAAGGTTGTAGATTGGATCTCTAAAAAAAATTAATCGATTTTTTTTTTTTTTTGTTTTGAATTACTTATACCTTCAAAAATCACCTGTTAAAATATTGTAATGAAATTCGAAAATTTGAACAGTTATAAATGAGTTTTACCGAGCGCGATTCGTATGTGTAATACAGTAAAAAAAAACTTTAAACGCGTTTTACTCGAAACCACTTTTTTTCAAATGGCCGCTAGATGATCTCAGGATTGGCTGGTCCGATTTCAAAAAAAGTTGGTGGGTTTTATTCGTGTAGATATATTACGCATGAATTTACCACCTTTTCATTTAAAAAAATATTTTTTGCTTGCTTTAGGGGATGTTGAAGGGTAAAAAACAGGGTCTATTTTCGTACTTTTTTTTTCAGGCGCTCCCATTTTTTTATTTCATCATTTTTTTTTCTAAATGAGGTAAATTCTCACGTAAGAGACCTTCCTTTTTAAGAATCTTTTTTTTTTTTTTTTTTTTCAAAATGCCGTTTCCGAGATTAATTAGCGGCCATGCTTTTAAGGCCTCTACTTTGCTGCCCTCTATAAATGGTACTAATCATGGAACTAAATTTTTTGTTGCAAATTTTTGAATATTAATTATTCATAATTAAGTAAAAAAATTTGTAAAACGATTCATAATAAAACAGCTGAGAAAAAAAATAAAACAAAAGTCGATTATTTTTTTTTTTGAGATCCGATCTACAACCTTAATGCCAGAAAAAATTAAATTTTTATTAAAATAAAAAGCAAAATCGAAAATATATTTTTTATAGTATTATAGTCTCACCCTACAAAACCCAATTTTTAACTCAATTTTTATTTTTTCAATTTATTAACAAAACTGACCGCAATTTAAATAAATTATATATTTTTCTATTCATAAAAAATGATAATTCTTTTAATTTTCGAGCTAACAATTTTTTAGGCAATTTATTGCAAAAATAAAGGAAAAAATTGTGAGCTCAAAAATCAAGTATTTTTATTTATTATTAAAAATTGAATGAGCGATAAATTCAACTTATATAGGATAATTATTTCATTTTATTTTCTATTTTCATTTAAATTATAATATTTTTAATAGTATTAAATACATAAAAAGTTCTATCGTAATTATTTGTTAAAAAATACGACTGCTTACATATTATAGAGTTAAACTAATGTCGGTATTTCTAATTTTATGTATCTTTTATGAATATTAAACCCTTAAACAATTTAAACCATGGTTGTTGAAAAAATAATTCAGTTACCACTAAAGGCTCACACACAAACTCATGGGCACGAGCTAAAAAGCATACGAGCACGAGCAATATTGAACAAAGTGGGATTAATATTTTTAATTTCTCCTCTTTAGCCCCTTCATTCCGACTCCCACTATATACTACTTTTGCTCGTGCTCGTATGCTTTTTGCTCGTGCCCATGAGTTTGTGTGTGAGCCTTAACAGATTTCTGGTTGCAGCTATCAGGATTCCGATTGTGACAGCCAGAATTATTTTTCTTCTTTTAATTAAATAAAATCAGAAAGTTAGCTAAAAATTTTGATAATATTTAAAAATTAAAAATCAGCTGCCATTTTGAAACCTTTGAATCTAAAACCTCAAAAATGGGTAACAACAAATAAGGCACAGTCAAATTGGATTTGGACTCTCACCTTTCCATCAGTCAAATTTGATTAAGAATTACTCATATAAAAATGATGATAATGTAATTTATTATCATTGCGTAATATATTTTTAAAAAATTTATATAATTATAAATTCTTGTTATTTTAAATTATTTTTTAAGATTATAAAATATTGATTAGTTTTAAGCTTTTATAACCATTATCTTCGTGAGAAATATTCAAAAACTTCAAAAATATTCATATGGGTCAACGCAAAAAAGTAAAGATAAGGTTTCCAATCTACAAAAATGATAATCGAATATGTTTTATGTTTTTGATTAATCATAAAAAACACATTTTACATTTTTTAATTGCATAAATTTTTGTTTAAAATTTTTAAGAATATCAAAATAAATAAGCTATTATTATTTGAGAAATCTAAATATTTTATTATGTCTGAAACGATTAGATCTGTTTTAATGTTGAATCAGGTGGATAAAAATAGCATTTTCCGATTTCGGTAGTTCTTAGCTATTTTTACCCAAGTCCGAGGTTGATGTCTTGGATTTAAAAAATACCAATTTTACTGTGTTTGGTATGTAAAAATATGGTTACTGGCGAATTTTTAAGGCTCTAGGTGGCTTGGTTGCGATTTGGCAGCTGTTTTTCCAATTTTGATTTTTTTCGAATTCTCAGCCACCCGTTTGCTTTTTATTTTCTGGACGCCCTAAATAAGCCTAAAAAATATTTTCTATATAAAGGTAGGTAGTAAAAATTCCCGCCCAATCCGAGTCTGACCATATTTTTTCGGAAAAACCTCAGGGAAATCCGGAAAATCGGAAAAGCTAAAGGAAACTGGAAAATACAAATTTCTCAAAAAGCGTCACTTTTTTTTTTTTTTAAATTTTTTTTACATATGTTTTCCCATACTTTTCATGCTGGTAAACTCTTTTTTTGACCCATTTTCCTTTTAAGCTTTTTTGACCCATTTTCCTTTTAAGATTTTTGGATTCCTCGGGAAATTTTACATTGAAAACCTTCCTGGGTAAAATTTTAGAGGCGTATTTGACGCTGTAAAAAAAATAAAAACAAAGTAACCTGATAAAATCAAACATAATTAAAGATAATTAAATTTTGTTATTTTTTTATTTTGTTTATTTTTTTGATTTTAGCAAGTTAATTTGTTTTTCTTTTTTTTACAGCGTCAAATAGGCCTCTAAAATTTTACCCAGGAAGGTTTTCAATGTAAAATTTCCCAACTTTTGTTGTTGCTAAATATTATCCCTTTGATTTTTGATATTCGATAATTTTTTTTTCTCTAATAATAATTCATAAGTTCGTGTCTATTCGACGCCATTTGATTGGACACAAACTGTTATTTAAATATCGAATATCAAAAATCAAAGACACTGTATAGGAACAAAAAATAAAATTTTCTGTAAGAGAAAAATTTTATTTATTGCTTTTTGGCTTCAGAGGAAAAATATTATTATGTTTTTGAACAATAAAAAATTATATTTTGAAATAATAAAAGGTACGCAATATATTTAATAATTATTTAATTTTTTTACAGATTATAATAATTGTTAATTTCGTTTGTTTCTTTTTTAGTCAGGGGGTGCTCCCCCCTCCTGCTCCCTCCAAAACGAACACCTGCGCCAAATCACCAATTTATCTTAAACTATCATTGCCTTTTAATAATTTTATCTTCTTTCATCTTTCCCTTTTTTCGATGCTATTCATTTTTATTGTGAAAGAACTTTACTCCGGGCAAGCCAAAATACTGAAAACAATCAAATTCCTTACATTGGAAAAAAATTTTGGTTAACGCTACCGGGATTCCAATTGTGGCAACCGGAATTTGTTTTTCTTTTGAATATAATTGCAAATGGCTTGAAAAGTAAAGAACATTAATTTAAAAAAATTATTTTTATTCATCACCGTGGCATGATGGTACTAAAAAAAAAAATTGTCTTTTTGGACTTTTCATTAAGTTTTTTGTTATTTGCAACCAGTTAAAAGGAAAAAAATCCAGCTTCCACAACCGCGATTCCGGTAGCAGCAACCAGAATTCCATTAGCTGCAACTGCTGCAATTCCGGTAGCAGTAACTAGAATCCCAGTAACGGCAAATGGATTTTTGTTTCAGTATAAACAATATTGTATAAAATGCATGTTTGTAAAAAATTTTTTTGCCAAGGTGCATAGTTATAAAAATTGCCGAATTCGGATCATTCAAGAAATTTACCAATGATACATCCATATCTTTATGTTCTTGAAAATTCCCATTGCTAGGTGATATGTAATATTTACCATTTTTAAAATCACATTTTAAGCGAAACAAAAATAAAAGAAATTTTTTTGTCTTTGATACGTTAATCGCAATGGTTTTCTGTTAACTTGAACCTTACAGAATGTAAAAATAATCCTGGCTACAAAATCGGCGATGGATGAAAAAAAGATTTTTCCAATTTTATGTAACACATAATGTATCCAAGATGGTAGCTGAGCTTTTTTATAGAAATCTTTACCGTTACAAAATATATAGAACTACCTCTTACTAAATAAAACCGAATAATTTCAGTTATATATTATTCAAAAATAATAAATTATACCAATTAAAATAAAGAAATTAAAGCTTTACTTATTTAAAATTCTTTTATTTTTTTTTCTATAAAACCAACATAATAATCATTTACTTAAGTTGCAATACACGCTTCCAATTCATTAAATACACAGTTAAATTATCTAAAGCTTAAAAGTAAAAAAAAAAAAAAAAATAAAAATAAAAAATAAAAAGGAAGAAGAGAAAAAGAATAATCCTAACAAAAGTAAATCCAGATTATCTAACGTACATACAAGGTGCTATCGTTATCTTTTCTAGTTAAAAGAGAGTATATATACATAAGATTATGTAGTCAAGTTCAGTAATTGCTTGGATTAAGTCACTGTTCACTATGTGAAACGGTAGAGAAAATTTTCGTAGATGGAGAAGAGAATTTAATCGTTATTTGGAAAGCTTAATTTTAGTCTCTCAATTTTATATCTATATATAGAAATTCTCTACTAATACTCACACAACTACACATAATCAAACTTTATATCATCCCTTTAAAATACTTGGAGAAATTTTCCAGCTTTTGAATGTCTCCTTGCTCATTGTCTCACTCTGTCCTTTTCTCAATTGACTTTAGGATTATCTTCCACAATGAGAAATTCAACACTGTTTATATACACAGTTATACACACACGTATAAATATTCTCGTGTTAGTTTTTGTGTATTAGTGTTGACGGTTTATCATTCTAGGGATGTAAATGGAAGTAATTTACTCGAGTAAATTGGTATATCACTTTCACAATAACCCAACGATTAAATGGTTTTAAACAATTTTGTCAGGGACTAATTTTCTAAGGACGTATTATTTGAAATTTAATATTTAAATTATTTTTTACTATATAAAATGTGATTTTATTGTAAAAATTGTTTTTCCCTACCAAATATTTTTAAAATTTTAATTTTATACCCAAAAGTATAAGAAATGTTTTATTTGGCTAAAAATAAAATCTCCATATATAAAATTTTAAAATAAAACTACAATAATAGTATTCAATAAAAGTTATGTAGACATTTTCATAATTCATAATGTTTATTAAAATTTATTGAAATATTAAATCTCAAGTTAAATTATATTCCTTTATAATTATTTAATAGACGTCATTATACTTTTTATTGTACAACATAAACAATCATATATTATATGGACGCCTACGATATTCAAGGCTAATTAATAAATTTATATTATTACATACCTATTTTAATAATATTTTGTAGTTAAACATGCCAACACTTTTAAATATTTTCAATTATACGAATAATTGTTGAAAATTCTTAATCACATGCTAATTTACATCCTTTAAAATAAAAGTTTTGAATGTTCCCAAAAAAGGAAAACAAAGAATATTTCAAGTAGTCATTTGCAATTTCAAAAAAAAAATCCGCTGGTTACTAACAGAATTTTCTTTTCAACAAGCAAAAATCTGCTTGAAAAGAAAATATTTCGCTTGCCGCAAGTGGATTTTTTTCAGTGAAGGCCGTATGAAGAAATAAAATTAGAATTCTAAGGAGTGTGTACAACTTGTATCTGCCAGATCTTGACCTTTTGGTAGAATATTTTCTTATGTGTAAGAAATATTCTTGATAGTACGATCTCATTGGTCTTCTGGCTAGTAACAAAGGGTTCAAAATTATAAGATATGGTCGCACAGGCATACAAGGTTTCAAAAATTTCGCCCAGAAATGAGAATTATGTTTATTTTCTATTAAAGTGAGAGAATAAGTATAATAGAAAAAATTCAGTTTACGGCACATGAAAGTATAGCCTCTACATGTAAAAAAAATGAAACCAACCAATAGATGGTTACCTGAATTATTTAGAAACTAGCATAAGGAACTCTACTTTACAACATATAAAATATTTTACCCTTATTACACTCACTGCTCGAGTCTTTTTTCGCCATGCACATAAGAAAATTTTCTGCCAAGTGGAATCAAAATCCAACAGCTAGATTCAACTCGTACGCTCCCTTTTTAGTATATTATGTTATACGTAGTTCCCTATATATACAAAAAGCGGAATAGAAAATACTTTTTAAATTTAATACAGAAGGACATCCTTTTTTTTCTATTGCTTAAGGCAGTATATTTTATTTTCATATGTATCAGTGTTCTAAAACCAGCCTCATTTAGTATGATAATTGATCTGGGATATTGCTTATTTTTTTAGACAAATACACAAATTACCAGTGCTGGAACGAAATTCCTAAAGACCTGCTAACCTTATAGTTTCTTAAAATTAATATTTTGTAAAAATAGTCTCTTTGTACAGTTATTATATAGAAGTAATTTACATTAGATAATTATTGTAGCCTACAGATATACTCCAGTCTTAATAAGCAGGGGGGGGGGGTTGCATTTTTATTGGCATCCACAAGATTTGATATAGTATAGGTTTTTTTGGATCGCTAATTACGAATTTGAGGGTCTTTTTATTAAAAAATTGGGGCATTACCCTTAAATTAGGAAAAAATACCCCCAAAAAGAGGTATTTTGTATATTCGTACTTTGAGTATCCAGATTCACCCATAGCATTTATTTGAGTCACTGTTCAAGAATTTTGGAGATTTTTTGAAGAAAAATTAATATTTTACCCTTAAATTACCAAAAACTAACCCAAAATGGGGTATTATTGCTATTAACATAGAACATGTTTACAGGGAAGAGTACCCCGGGAATCCGAAAATCAAGGGGGAGGGGTCAAAAGTGTCTGATTTAAGGGAGGGGGGCTCTATTTTTTGAGGGAGTACTTAGAAAATTAAGATTTCGGGTTTAGGGTCTTAAAATAATCCGGGCTTAGAAACGTTTAATAATTAGGATTAAGAGACTTAGAATAATAAATAGGTATTTGTCATACTTGGTCATGATAGTACTGATAATTATAACAACCGGTAAAGGTTATAATGTCACATTTTCCCGCATTTAACGTAATTAAAGAACCGCGTAGTTTTGAGATAGAAACTTTTTTCTTAATACATCGAACCATCGTATTATTTCACTATATCGATCATAAATATATATATATATAATACTGCCTTAAGCTCTAAGATATAAATTTTTATAAATGCACTTATAAACATGAAGTTAAATGGGCAATCCATCATAGAGGTTTTGACATAAGCGATTCGTAAATTGATCGGCTGCTGGTGTAGCAGCTTTAAATAAATTAAAAAAAAAAAAATGAACTTACTTATAATAGATGTACAACTGTAAAAATATGCATGTACTTATATTATACATGTTTGATTTCATCAACAAAGAAACACACATGACTATATTTATAACATATTAAGAGTTTAATACTGCGCTTGAGGCTTTTATATATCATTTTATGTATGGTGTAATAAAAGGTGAATTGAGAAGGCGTTATTCCATTATTATGGTACACAAAATTTTGATATATCTGATATTTTTGAACTTGCATCTGTTGTATATATGCAATAAAAATTATAATAGTTATAATAGCTAATTTTTATGACGTTATTATGTTTTTTAATGATCGAAAATATAACCTTTAAAATATTTTATTTTTAATTTAAAATTTTTAAATCTATAGAATTAAATAATATATTTTAGTGTATGCCTGAAGTTATATATATATAATTATTATAAGAATGTTGTATAGGTAAAAATGCATAGATTATAGTCTGTATGGGGGTAATAGGTAAAATTTTTTTAGACGAATACGAAACATTAAAATTGAAAAGAATTTCATAGCATAATAAAAACGCTGCCAAATTATTGGCACTATGATTTCTCATGCAATAACAAAATATCCGGGAAAATAATCAATGGTATCTTTCGTCTAATAAAGTATAATATTGGAATTTTAAACTACCGTAGTCAAAATTAGGTGGTTTTTTTTTATTTTGTAATACAAAAAATTTGGAGAGAAAAACTAATCCTTTAAAACTAATCCTATTATACTACTATATATATATATTAGACTGCCAAAAAAAAAATCGACTTTTCGATTTTTTAAGGTGCTCAAGCGTTTTTGGATGTCATTTAATGAAAAAATAAGTTCTACGTAAACCGCATCTAAAAATATTTAGTCGTTGGACAGCGCCAAAGCATTTTCGATTTTTGAAAATGGGCTCAGGAACGTCGGGAGGGACTAAAGCTACTAAACTTAAAAGGCAACATAAAAAAAAAATTTCAGGGGGTATTTCATAGTTTTTCTGGTCGCTAAAAACGATGGAATCATTTATTTTGAATTATTTTTTTAAGGCAAAAAGTTATGAGCTAATATCAGTGGTAAAAATATCAAAAATTGGACAGTTTTTGACGTCAAAAACTTGCTGCGGACTAAAAAATGTTTAGAAATTATTTTAAAAGAGCATTCCGCATGTTTTTTGGGTCACTAAAAACGATGAAATTGGTTATTTATATTTATTCTTGACGGATTCAGAGATATGAGCCAAATATTGTAGTTTAAATTTTCAAATTCAGCATTTTTTTGAGTTAAATGACTGTGAAACGTGCAAAGAACTTTTCCGAACCTCTAGAAAGGTAAATTGTCATATTTTTGTGTTTTTCCAACTAGCGCAGAATTAATTGCTTAGATTTTTTTTAAGGGTGCTAGTTTAGTTCAGTGTTACCACAATGTCATAAAATATGGCTTTCAGCCAATTTTCCAAATAATGCTGTCATCTTGCAATTCAACCAAAATACTTCCAGTTGGTCTCATTTTTTTACATAAAATACACCTTTCAATCCCCGTAATCAGCAATTTTTCAGTACCAATTCTCTCATCGTAATAGTTAATAAACCAAATGCCCATTTTTGGCCCTAAATGACCAATTTTTAAGTTGCTACAAAAATTGAAATTTTCGTTAAAAATAGGTCTTATAGGTCTCAAAAATTTTGTACAAACTTTAAGTTTCCAAAATTTTTTTACTTCTTTGTTTTCAATTTTTCTTTTAGCAGATATGTTAATTTAAAGACAGAGTCTCAATTTGAGGTTTTTAAAAAAAATGATACTTTATCATTAAAGTTGTAGAACCATATCTCGGAAATATCTAAAGCTAAAAGGACGAGTAAGAAATTTTTGGAAACTTGGAACTTACAAAAAGTTGTAAAAAATAAAACTCAATTTTATCAAAAATTAAAATTTTAGCACCAATTTAAAAATTGGTCATTTAGGGCCGAAAATGGACATTTGGTTTATTAACTATTACGATAAGAGAATCGGTGATGAAAAATTACCAATTACGGGGATTGAAAGGTGTATTTTATACAAAAAAAATAAGATCAACTGGAAATATTTTGGTTGAATTGCAAGATGACAGCATTAGTTGGAAAATTGCCTGAAAACCATATTTTAAGTCATTGTGGTAACACTGAACTAAACTAGCATCCTTAAAAAAATTCTAAGCAATTAATTCTGCGCTAGATAGAAAAATATAAAAATATGATAATTTAAGTTTCTAGAGGTTCAGAAAAGTTATCTGTACGCTTGACAGTCATTCAACTAAAAAAAATGCTAAATTTGGAAAATCAAGCTACAATATTTGGCCTATTACTTTGAATCCGTCAAGAATAAATAAAAATAACCAATTTCATCGTTTTTAGTGACCCAAAAAACATGCGGAATGCCCTTTTAAAATAATTTCTAAACATTTTTTAGTCCGCTGCAAGTTTTTGACGTCAAAAACTGTCCAATTTTTGATATTTTTACCACTGAAATTAGCTCATAACTTTTTGCCTTAAAAAAATTATTCAAAATAGATGATTCCATCGCTTTTAGCGACCAAAAAAATTATAAAATACCCCCCGAAATTTTATTTTTATGTTGCTTTTTAAATTTAGTAGCTTAAGTCCCGCCCGACGTTCCTGAGCCCATTTTCAAAAATCGAAAATGCTTTGGCGCTGTCCAACGACTAAATATTTTTAGATGCGGTTTACGTAGAACTTATTTTTTCATTAAATGACATCCAAAAACGCTTGAGCACCTTAAAAAATCGAAAAGTCGATTTTTTTTTTGGCAGTCTAATATATATATTTGAAAATTTATTTGTATGTCTATATGTGTATCTGTAAAAAAAGTTTGTCTTTTAATAACTAAAAAACCGTCGAATTAAATTACATAAAACTGGTGCGACAAAATGAAGAAAAAAATTCTGCAGGTAATATAGGCCATAGTTATGCGACTCAGCTATTGTACATTTGGAGATATTCAATTTTTAATATTTTTCTCAAAACTAAATTTTTTTGGAAATTTCGTTAAAAAGTGTAATATCTAAAAAACATGATATAAATATAAACAAAAAAAATTATCCAAATAGTTACGATCAGGTATAAATGCCCATATATATTTGAAATTTTATTTGTGTGTCTATGTATAAGTTTGTTGCAAAAGTTTGTCCATTTATATTTTAATATCCGCAGAATCAATTTTCATAAGACCAGTGTCAAAATGAAGAAAAAAAGTCTGTGGATGACATATACGTGGGGGGGGGGGTGTATTTTCACTGGCCGATTTGCTCTACTATATGTTTTTTGGGTCGATGATCACGAAAATCGAGGTATTTTCCCGGGAGATATTTTCCGAACACCCTTAAATTTGCAAAACTACCCCAAAAAAGTTTTTTTTTATATATTAGCAAAGTCAGTTTCTACATTTAGCCAAGAACTGGTCTAAGAGGTTTTTTTGGAACCCTGATCAAGAATTTGAGGTAATTTTTTGTGAATAATTAATATTTCACCCCTAAAATTAGCAAAAGAACCCTTAAGTGACCAAATTAGGTCCATACAGGTTTTTAGGGTCGCTGAACAAGAATTCAGAAAAATTTTTTAGTTATATGTCGAATTTGTCATGCTAGTCATGTAGGAACTTGCCACTAGCGAAACTGTTCGATCGGAATTAACATTAAATTTCATACTTATATTACTAAAATTCTTCCAAACAATTGGAGTTTTTGTATATTCATGCATTTTTTATGAAATATTAATTATTCATAAAAAAAATCCCCCAAATTCTTTATCAGCAATCCTAAAAACCCGTAAGGACCTAATCTGGTCGCTCAAAGTGCAAAAATAGCAAAAACACCCCTTTTAGGGGTAATTTTTGCTAATTTAAGGGTGAAATATTAATTATTCATAAAAAATCACCTAAAATTCTTGATCGGAGTTCCAAAAAATCCTCTAAGACCAACCCTTGGCTAAATCTAGAAACTCAGTTTGCTAATATATAAAAAAAAAACCCTTTTAGGGGAGTGATTTTTGCAAATTTAAGGGTGTTCCGAAAATATCTCCCAGAAAATACCCCGATTTTGGTGATCAGCGACCCAAAAAACATATATACAATTTAAACTGATTATCATCCCTTTGAAATTTCATTTCAAATGCACGGTGTAATTCCTGAATTATATTGTAAATTTATTATTCAGGTCAGCCATAAAGTTACAAGACATTTAAAATGTCCTTATTAGTCTTACAATGAAATTGACTAAAATGAATCGGAAGTTCCTTAATTATTTTATATACAAAAAAAAAAGAGGAAATATTAAATAAATTATTCAAAGAATCCAAATAAAAACCAAATTTTTTTATTATTTCTATCAAAAGCAACATCTGCTAATATAAAGTTTAAAATTATAATTTTCAAAAGCTACAATAATTTTATATTATAAAAAAAAAAATAAATTTTTGATTCATATTTTTTCATTTTAAAATCCAGATGTTCGTCGATAACTAAAAAAAGGGTTTAATTGACACAAATAAAATAAAAAAGTTGTTCATCATGAATTTTATATGAAAGAAGTAAAGTGCGTGACTTCGTTTCTTGTAAGTACCTGTGGTAATAACATAAAAGATATTAATATGTATTACAAATTAACTATATTTATGGGCTGTATATATTGTAACATGGTTATATTATTTTTATACTTCGAATAAAGAAATAAAAAAGCTAATTAATGTGATTAAAATTTTAATAAATATTAAGGTAAAAAGCGCTTTTTGCCAATTAGAAATTATAATCTTAGTACAACTGACAGGTGATAAATAACTCGTAGATGTAGGATATGTGTGATTTTCAAGACCTAGTGCGACCTTCCAACTGCTGTATATTCTGAATTATAAACGAAACCTGAAAAAAAAGCCCGAATAAAAAAAGTTGAGTTAGAGACTTGAAATTGGCTGTTCCGAATAGGATTAAAATATATATGAGTTCCGAAAATTTTAAACTACTTAATTTTTAATTTTTTACGAATTCCGCAAATTTCAAAAAAAATTCCTTTTTGAAAAAAAATTATTTACATGAGAATCTTATGGCAGTACAATATGGGTAAATTTAAATGAAGTAAAGAAGTGAAGTAAAAAATTCGTAAAGATTTTGGAGATAATTTTAGAGGGTTTGCAGAACTCAAATTAATAAGGTCTAATAATCCTCATAAATTTTGAAAACTTTTGGCCAACCCTAAGGGTGGTTTAAGGGGGTTTTTAAGGGAAAACTGTTTTTTGTTTTACATAAAAAGCGAATAAAAAAAATTGGTAAATAGAATTTTGGTAAAACTTCTTGGATTTAAATTAGAAAATTTGGACTTTGCACATAAAACTGAAAACTTTAGGTAGTTAATTATGGAAAGATAAACTCGAGCCACCGCTTACCCGTTGTTTAAAAATTTTTTTTCGGTACAGTTTTTATCGCCTAAACTACCTAGTTTTTTGAGTTGTAATTAAAAATAAATTGAAATAATATTTTAATTTTAGTTAAAAAGAGTCTTAAAATTCCTATATATACTATAAAAATATATTGTTTTTTTTAAGCATTTGCTTGAAACAAAATTTTATTTAATTGAACATTGATTAAACCAAATTTCAATAAATTTATGAATTCTATGCATAAATCACCGAATTCTATGCATAATCACCATTACTTCGAAACACCGATTACCTTTTTAAATACTTATTGAAACTTTTTAAAAACCCATAACATCATCGAAAATTCTAAACTTTCAGAAAACCTAACATTTTTACAGACTTCTAATTCATATTATTTTCCATTTACATTTTACAAGACAGATTTTCTGTTTATACCATAATAAATTCTTATTACAACCACAAAAAAAACATAATAACAATAAAAAGGAAATTCATTAAATGATTTACATTGTAAATAAGCTTTATTTTATTGTAATAAAAAAAAATAACATATTCTTAAACAACACGACAAAAAAATAAAATAATCATATTCTTAACCACAAATTATACTTTTATTCCTCTTCATATAATTACATTAAATGACATACTCCACGTTCTCCATAAGGTGTCTATTTGTACAATAAAAAAAAAAAATTTTGTTACAATGACCTTATTTTGAATACCTTTGTGAAATAAAATCACTTATAAAACATTTATTTATTTTGAAATAACAAAAAGAAGAAAAAAAAAGCTCGTCAATTAAGTGCGGTAAATTTTAAAAGAATATAATAAAACCTAAACGATATCGCGTGACTTAATAGTTTTTTTTTTTATTTAATAATTTCAAAAAAAACAAGGTCGACAATTTTTAAATACTAAATGATATATGCCGCGTAAATTATTAATATTTTTTTATTAATTCAAGCTGCTTGTTTACTTTTTTTTTTTTTAAACAAAATTTTTTGTAAGTTAATTTATATGTACCTTTTGAAATTTGATGATGTTTATAGTCGCTAAAATTACTTTTGAAACGCAACTTGGCGATATAAAGGTATATTAATAAATGTGATATTTTTAAAAATATAACAATTGTATTTTTTAAACTTAAAAAAAAATGTAAAGCTGTTAGTTTATAAAAAAAGATATAATATTTAAAAGAAGTATTAAAATTTTTTTTTTGGATATAGACTATTTTTAATAAATATTAACGTTTGATCTTTTTTTAAAAATTAAAATTACATAAAAATTATATTTAATAATGTAAATATTATTATTCAGTGTATGAAACTACAAAGGTTTTCTGTGTAGTTACTAAAAATAAAAGAAAAAAACTGTGCTTTTTTGTTATTAAGTTTGTTCGTTTTGTCTACACATTTAAGCTTTTAATATATTTTAAAATGAAACTGTTGTACTTATAAGAAGTTTATGGAAATGCAACAAATGTGCAAAAATATCTTTTCAAGCTTGTATACGACTTTTTTCATTAATATTATATAGTGAAGAAATCAAACAATGTTACTAAAATAAAGTATAAACTTTTGTACAATAGGATTTTATAAGGTGCCCTGAACATCGTAAATTTAGAAAAGCGAATATTCTAAGTTAAATTTCATAAAATCACAACACCCAACTAGTGGTTGCTATTTTTGCCCAACGAGATAATTATCACCAAATAGGGCCAAAAGCAATAGTATAACTTGGTTTCAAGGGAGGTACCCCGATGCCTTTTAAAACAGGCAAATTTTCCGCTGATATTCTAGATCCTTGGCTAAATGTCTAAAAATACGCTATCTAGGTCGCTAGTAGTGTGTAAAATTTTCAACCATGGTGTCTTTCATTTTTTTCACCTGTCTAATACTATAAAAAGAGAGCAGAAAATTCCGCGTCAAGTTTTACGCCAAGTTAACAAATAGAATATTAAGTATCAAGGGCGTAAAATTTTAGGGCTAGTGTGAGCACTAACATGAGTGCTCGGCGAACCCGGGCACGAGTGATATGTGTTCACACTATTGTCTAAAGTTTTTCGCCCATGGTGCTTACGATATTTTTTTCTTTTCTAGGTGTACAACGAAAATTCGATGATAAGTTTTATGTACGAGTTTTACGCCCGGGAGGGCAAAAAAATAAGTCCAAGTTTACACTGAAATCAGTAACGAACGATACCAAAAACTTGCTAAACAGCGCTAAATGACAGATTTTGAGGTTAGGAAACTGGCATACTGAATTTGAAAATTAATTTAACTCTAAAATTCAACTAAATCAAATATATGTTTTTAAATTGGCAATTTGTACAAATCTTTTTTTTGCTTTAGGCAAAAAATTTTAATTCAATAAAAATTGGTTGTCCGAAAATAAATGAAAAGTTTATTAATTAAGAAGAGTTAGATTAATAATAGAGGGTTCCATTTTTCACTATTTAAAATTTTTAGAAACATTTCTGGTGTTTTATACTTCATTGAAGTATTTTGTAAGAAAAAAGATTATGAATTTAAGGGCTGTGTTTTTTACTGCATGCCAACAAGTATTTTCACTACTCTACGCATAATATTTTACAAAATAATTGTTTTCTCATTTTATAATTGACAGATGTTAGGATGATATCCATAAAAGTGACCAATTTACTCCTTGGTTAAACTCAAAAAAATAAATCTCGATACACCAAATTTGTTAATTCATCCCGTATTGAAATGAAATTTATAACAGTAAATATTTTAAAAGACACCCACATACAAAAGAAAAATAAAAAAAATTATTAAGTAGCATCAAGCCCCCTCCTCCAAAAAAAAAACAAAATTATTAAACTCGTCTTAACCCTTTTTTTAATGTAAAGATGACAAATCATCTGATAAGAGCCATGACGAAAGATTTTTCTGTCAGGCTAGTGGTTCAAAAAAATTTTTTTTCTTTTTATACATATTATTCATGTATAACATATAATACATCGCACGCTTGTCCTGTAAAGTAATTTGATTTTTAACATATAGACACGCTTATACATATTTCTCATGAATAAAAATAAAAAAAATTTTGTATTGCAAAAGCTTCTTCGCACTTCTTGATAATATTTATCTTTTTGCTACATAAAATTTATTTATAAGATGTTAACTTCTTGAATACCCTTCGTTTTCTTTTCTTTTTTTATTCCATTTTGTCTTATCGCGAACACCCATATATCGTCAATCTCAATTCATGTCAATCAAAAAAAAGGGATTAAATAATTTTTTTTTAATATCTAACTATAACATTTTATAATATCAGCAGGAGTTAAATAGATGATTTTTAAATTTTTTCATACCTGGTATTTGCATTTAAATATCAATAATAATAATCAACGTGAAATAAGATCATGAAATTTATTATTCTCATAACGATGATCAAATTTCTTATCTCACGATACGAATCCACCAGAAGCAAAAGTTGTCATTCATAAATGTGCAGTCGAAATATGATAATTTCAAAAATATTCTGCTAAATGAATTCAAAAAACTATAGAAAGCCAATTAGACTTACTTTTAATTCTAAATTATATAATAGTAGTTTTATCTATAAATTATTAGAATTTTTTTTCAACTTTAAGTTTTCAGAAAATTCGTTTTTAAAAATCACCCTCACCATTTATTGACCTGACCAACTTATAAGGCACAATTTTATCTATGCATTAGTGTGATCGTGCCTAAAAATATGTGTTAAAATGAAAGCCTTTAGTAAGTCAATAGTAAGTAAGTAAAAATTCTTAAAAATAAAAATAAAAATAAGTTAACATGATAAACTGTCATGAGATTGACGGATTATCTGAATTTGGTGTCATGTACATATGTAAATACGAAGTTTAAGGATACATATATATTTTTTTTTAATAATCCTTTTTTTTTAAGAATTGTAACTTTAATTTATCTTGATATAAATATCTATTTAATATAAATTAAATACGGTATGTTACATATATTATATTTTTTTACATATTAAAAAGTGTGAGAATAGAGATCTTAGATAATTTAGAGTGAACATGTTAAATAATTATTTTTTTTTCGATATTTACAAGAAATATATTTTTTTTTTATTTTAATTAATTTTTTTTTTGTTCTTATAAATCTGTGTTAGTTTAAGAAATTTCAATTTATGAAAAGTGATTGAAAGGTATGTGAACAAAATGTGTAAAATATTTTTATTTCTATATATTTACATACTTAGGTGTTATTTAAAAAAAAAAAAGATTAAATCAATAAAATTACCTATCTTTGATTATTAGTAAATGATTTTAAAAAATCCTTGTAAGTTAAAAGTTACAGCAACTATAGTGCATAAACTTTTATATTTCTTATCAACTTTTGGACTCTATAGCCTACTATGGGATGTAATTTTTAACTAGAATTGTCATTTTATAAAAAAAAAATCTGTTTTAAAATACCTCGTAAAATATTATAATATTCTTTCAATTTAATATTAATTTTCAAGTACAACAGAACTTTTGTTTTTTTCAGAAAATACAAGCTATATATTAAATTGGTGCCTGCTTTTAAAGAAATTGCAGGTTAGTAAATTAAGGAGTTAGGAGGGTAAATAAAAATGATGACAGGACTGAATGAAACAGGAAAATTATTAAAGCTAAACATTTTTAAAATTGAATTAAACTTGATTTTATATACCTTACCACATTAATTTTTTTTTAATTGAAAAGTCGGCAGCTTAACATTGCTATTATGGGAAGTCTTATTTGGAGCTTGTAAAAAGTATGATAGTGATGACACAGTGAGATGAAACTAATTAAATATCATAAATAAATTGCCAAAGATTATATTTCCAATTTATTTTATCTAGTTTTAGTAAGTAACATAACCTAAAATAATAATGTTTTTGCAATAATATTACATATATACACATTTCTTAATATATTTTTACGACTAATTTTATTTTAAACTGCAAATTATAAAATAAAAATTGCGTCGGTAATGTGGATATTGACTCAAATTTTCTATTTACCTTCCTAACTCCTTAACTTTAAATACTTCTCATTCTTATTCTCGAAAGTGAAGTTACTTTTGTTTACTATATATAGCTTAGTCTTACTGCCGAAATATAATAAAATATAAAAAATCATAAATTGTATTAATTTTTCAATCATTTACCGAATCAAAGGCTTTTGCCAAGTCTAGGTATAGGAAATTGGTTTGGGTACTATTTTCTATATAGTAAGCAACACTATCAGCAAAACAAAGAAGGTCTATCCAGTAATTTGCCTTTGGACTATAACATATTATGCATATGATAATTAAAAAGTTTTTCCTTTGGGTTATTATACTGTATCACAATAAATACCATACACTTATACTTATTTGTACTATAAAGAAAGAAACTTTCAAATAAAACCTTAATATTAATTAATTTCACAGAATATTCAAAATAAAAATTAAAGTTAAATCAATAAGTTTCTTAAAATGTTACCATAAGTTTTGTTTAGGTTACCCAACCATATCTGGAATTGTTTATAGATAGGATGAGGGCTTGTTTTCACTGAATTGGAAAGTAAACTAAATTGCTGCGTTTAAACGGGTACCAAGTCAGGCTAAGTTAAGTCAGTAACCCAAAATTTAGAACGGAATGAGGCAAATTAACAACTTCTACTAAAAAAAAAATTAAATAACTTCAACTTATTTTTTGAATCTTATATTTTAGCCCCACATGCGTTTACACATGTGTTTATAACTATCAACTACCTATAGTTCCAGGACATCTTGGCCCTTGAAATTCGGGGCCCGTGTAAGTGTAGCCACTACAATATTTAAAGAAGAAAAAAAATAGAAAATTAAGGGTTTTAGGGGAAGGTTTAGTGGACTTAGAATAATTTTGATTTAAGGATTTAAAATAATTTCATGGTACAGTGAGCTATTTTTGGGGTAATCGCTACTTTTATCTGAATATGTTTCATAATTGTTGGTCGTGTTTAAAACAGATTTTTTTTTCAATACAAATAGTTGAATTCTACCTCTTATCCCACTTGTGATTGTCTAAAATTGCATCTAAGTATTTATAACGATCTACTCTAATCATTTTATTATAGTTTAATTATTATTTAAATACAATTTTTAAACAAATTTAAAATTTTTAAAGTTTCATCTAAACTAATGATTGCGTTAACATGAGCATGGGCTAATAAGGGGTCGCCCAAAAATTACATAAAACGAATTAGGGGGAGGTAAGGTTTGAATTCTATTGCAAAATGCTTCTGATATAAGATAAGGATTTTTAGGATACATTCAATTGGTCTCATTTTTTTTATGTGAAAACCACCATTCAAGCATCGTAAACCACAATTTTTCATCACTAAATCTCTCGCAGTGATACTCAGTAAACCAAATATCCATTTTCGGCCCAAAAAACCAATATTTACTTTGCTGTCAAAATTAAAATAATAGACAAAAATAGATCTTGTAAGTTTCCAAAATTTTATATAAGCTCCAGGGCCTAACTCACCTCTTTTGCTTTAGTTATTTTCAAAAATTGGTTATTTTGGACCAAAAATGGGCATTAATTATCACAATAAGATAATTAGTGATAAAAAAATTAGGGGGGAGGTCAAAAATTGACGTTTTTAGAAGGGGGGTCTAAATTGACGCTTTAGGGGGGGTGAAATAGTGACGTTTATATAGAGAGGGGGGTGAAAAATTGAAGTTTTTAGGGGGGGGGGGGTGAAATGTACTTCGAATATTTTCGTTTTAGGGACTTGTGATCAGGCCCTGATAACAACAACAACTTAGAATACTTTAAGTTTATGGACTTAGGATATATTTCAGGATTTATTGTAATTTCGGTTTTTGGATTTATTACTCTTATGAGTAAACATGTTCCATGCTCGTTGGTTGTGTAGTTACACAAACCGGTTATAAATTTTTATAATTTGTAATTACCACCTTAGTAGATGTTAAGATTCTAAACCTAAACTATTCTGATTTACTAAACGTGTATTATTTTCTGGGTCCCTAAATCAAAATTATTCCAAGTCCCTAATCTCAGATTTTTCGAAGTCTCAAAATTGAAATTATTCTAAGTCTTATTTAACCTCTCCCGCCTTAAACCGGACATATTTGACCGTCCCCTTAAGTCGTACAAATATGACCCCCCCCCCTTAATTTTCAAGTTCTGAGGTACCCCTCCCTATAAACATGTTCCATGTTAAAATATTCTAAGTACATTTGACCCCCCCTGCTAGACGAATTTTTTCAGGTACCCCTCCCCCCCCCCTATGAACATGTTCCATTAATAAATAAACTAGAATAGCCGCGCGCTCTGCGCGCGCAGAATAAGACCTTTTTTTTAATAATTTTGTTATAAAATTAATTAAATCCCTATGAAAATTTTTTACCATATTATGGCCATATTTTATGGTGATGGGACAAAATCTGGCCACCAATTATAGCCCTATTATGGCCATCTAGTTGACGCTAGATGATCATTTAAAAAAAATGATTTCTTGTTCTTATTGTATAAAATTATGATTCATGCTCCTCCAAAGCGTATAGCAAACGTCAAAAACCCACAATTTGTTAAAGACCATAAAAAATAAAAAAATCAAGGTTTATATTTTATACTTTATATTTTTTAATTTTTAAATTAAAATAAAATAATCATTTAAATTTATTTAATACAAAAATTTATTATTTTAAATAAAAATAGGATTTAAATTTGTATCATAAATTTCCAAAACATTTTTACACATTAATTTTTAAAAAAAAGTTATAGGGGCAAACGTTCTTTTCATTTTTTTTTTGCAATAATTTTTAAAAAATAGCTTAAAAAATATTTCTAGATTACAGAACATTGCTTGAAAGTATATCTTAAAACTTTTTTGTCAGCATTCAAAGCCAATGGAGCTCATCAAAAATACTGTCATTCTTTTTAATAAAATGTTTACAAAATATTGTCTAATAACTAAAATTCAATTTTTCTTATCAAAAGCCTATCATTTTTAATGTTTAATTATTACATCTGTAAACCACTGATAAGTTTGTAAATTAATTAAAATAAAAAGACATAAAAGTAACCATTGCAATAATATACTGATTTAAAATTTGAAAACTATAATTATTTTACTTATAAACCTTATTTTTATACTTTTTATGAACTTAAAAAAAAGGTATGGCTAATTTTTACTTCCTACGGGCTTGTAAAGGGCATAGATGACGATTTTATGAAGAAAAGCAGAAAAAATTGATAAAAAAATGATGTTCTAACATTAATCAGATGTCCATAAATTATGTCCATATTATGCTAAAAACTTTACTCTCGGATTAAAATAAAATTGATAGTTATGCTGATAAAAAATACTATTATTTTTATTTTTATCAAATATTTTTACTTTAAATCCATGGTGACCCTGCTTAATTAGTCTTCCTTTGCGGGATCTATTAGTATCTAATTTAATTATATTATTAATCTATTAATATTTGGAGTTGAATTTCTATGAATGTCTCAATAGAAATTTAAAATTTTAAAGTTTTCAAAAAAAGGGTTATTTTTTCTTCTAATTGTTCATAAAATTTTTGTTGTTACCCAGTTTTTGGGGAAAATTTGACTTTAAAGTATTGAAAAACTCAAAAAACGAATGTTCATAACTTTCTATTTTCCAAAATTTTACATTTTCCGGATTTTCTTGTCACCTAACCGAAAATCCGGAATATTTTGGGATATGGATAGTTATGAAAATTCGTTTTTTGAGTTATTCAGTACTTAAAAGACAAATATCCCCCAAAAACTCCTTACTAACAGAAAGTTTATGGGAAAATAAAATTTTTTTGGAGAATTAGTAGAAAAAAAAAACTCTTTTTGAGAAATTCGCATTTGAAAATTCTCTTTGGCTTTCCTAATTTTCCCGGTTTCTTCGTGGGTTTTCCAAAAAACTGATGTCAGAATCGAATTCAGTTGGAAATTTTACATATTCATTATTCATGAAAATTATTTTTTATAGTTTTATTTAGAGCGTAGAAAAATTAAAATCACAAAATTAGCTCAAATTTTTCTAGCAAATACGAAAAAATTTTAAAATTAAAAAACAGCTGCCAGTTTGAAAGCTTTCAATCTAGAAGTAAAAGTTTGCATGGAACCATATTTTTACGTACTAAACCCAACGGAATTAGTTTTTTGAAAATCCCAGAAATTCACCTTGCCTTTAGTAAAGTTTCACTAAAAATTACTTATATGCGAGAATTCCATTTTGGACATTCCATAGGGTAGTTTATGTTTATTATAAATCACAATACTTTAAGTATAAAACCGGTTTGTGAAATCACAAACAAAAAACATGGAACATGTTTAAATTTATACTTTAAATCACCGCTAGTATTTCGTAACCATTAAATAAATAGTATTTTAGAATAATAATTGACACTCATGTAAATTTAAGCTCCTAAAATCCTGATTATTCTAGGTCCCTAAATAAACATTATTCTATCAAGTTCCAAAATCTGAATTATTCTTAGTCCCTAAATCGAAATTATTCTAAATTCATTTGAGCCCCCTTCCCCCCCCAATGATATTCTTATAGTACCTCCCCCCCCCCTGTCTATAAACATGTTCTATTTTAAAAGCATTTTTAAACCAATTCGATGCGTTTGAATTAGAGTTAAAATAATTTCAGAGTCCAATTAACATGTTTACAGCAGCATAGGCCAAAAATGGTAAAAATACCCATATGGCTGTATGTATTTTTAATTGGGCTCCGAAATATTCAGTAACGAATTTGATAATTTAAATTTCTGTACAGTAGCCACGAAAGTACGATTTCCTAGGCCAAGGAAATCGAAATTTCTCGCTACTGTCACATACAAATTTTATACGGCACTTATCCATAAATAAAGAATGACCCAAATCACAGTTTACCATCCTCGGCTTCGCCTCGGAAGGTAATATACGTGCGATTTGGGCCATTCTTTACTTTTCTGGACACCAGCCGTAAATATACTATTCCTCCCTTAATAATATTTTCTGGTCGAGAAAGCTACGCGTCCGGCAAAGACGTGATTTCTCGCCACAGATACAGAAAAATGTTATACGACCCTTGTCCATAAATAAGAAATGACCCAAATCGCGGTTTACCATCCTCGGCTTCGCCTCGGAAGGTAATTTACGTGCGATTTGGGCCATTCTTTACTTTTCTGGACTCAAGTCGTAAATATACTTTTCATAATATCTAAACAACCACGTTAATTGCTTCAACATTTTGAGATTATTATAATATTATTTCTTCTTATTCTAAAAGTATTAATTGTTCGGTTCCTTAAAAAATATCTGTATAATTATTAAATCTTAATTTTATTTTTTTTCTTCGCATATAAACTTATAAGTCTAAGATATAAGTCCTTATTAATTTTATAAATAATACAAGTTTTGCTTTTAACCTCTTTTTTTCCAGATACATTTTTTGTATATTTTTGTTTATAAATAAACTATATAACATAACCATTATCTTTATTTATTTAAATTTTTCATATAAACATAATTTTTTAATAATCATTAGTTTATTAATTAATCTTTAAATGTTTAGAATCAATTTAAATCAAATGTATATTTTCTTATCATTATAAATTTATTTTACACAATATTGATAATGAATTTCAATTTTTATAATAAATTTGAATATAATCGAATAATCGATTTTAATTCGGCCAATCAGAAGGCGAATAAAAAGGCGAAATAGAAGCAACTTCAGATCTCCATCGATTTTTATAAGAGGGATAAATAAAATTACCCTACAAAAAAACAATTTTATCTTAAAATTATTAAATTCTTTCACAGATAAGAAAAAAACAAATGCTAAACTTTTGACTATAAATTTAACTATAAATTTAAATCTATGTAAATTACATAATGTAATGAACAATCAATATTGACTTATTTGAGGCAAAAAAAAATAATACTAAAAAATGTAGATAAATTATGTATTAACCTAGAAATTATTTTAATAATTCGATTGAATTTTCAGCTACCTGATGAAATTAGTTGCCATTTACCAAAATAATAAGATTCCCAAAATTATAGTTCATTTAAACACCGAATTCGTAAAAATAACATTCTTTTTTATGAGATCGAAAATTTACACCAATTTTGTGGAAAACTTAAATTTTTGATAAATAGCATCTAATTTCAATTGATAATTGAAAATTCAAGCAACTTTTTAAAATAATTGTCAGTCTAGTGTGTATTTTACAACAAAAAAATGCTACTAACATTTAATGAATCAATCAAAATTTAATTTTAATTTTCGATTCATCTAAACACTTATTAATAAAATAAATTATATTTTACAATAAATTACATAAATTAAAAAAAAAGGCAATCGAAAATTTTTGAAAAAAAAAACTCTTTTAAATATAATAATCAACTAAAAAATTTTGTTCAAAGTAATAAAAAATCGTTTGAAAAGCTTTCAAAATATATTTATCATGCTTAACTATTAGTAAATTGATATATAAATATTCTCATAAAATTTCTTTCTTTTAAATATACAATAATAAATTTATTATAGATTCATGTCAAAGAAAAGCCGACAAGCCACTTCCGGTCGTTTCGTCCTTCCTCCCTTTTTTTATGCACACATCGATATATTAAGTCTATGATTTTATTTATGGATGTATATTAGTAAACATTTTCTTTTTTGCCATTTTTTTTTTCATGTATTAGTACCACTACTATACATACCATTATCTTAAAGTATATTTTTTTTCTTGCACTTTAACTGCAATTATATGCAACGTCGTATATATGTTAAAAAAAAATTTTTTTGCTGTGTGCATGTAAGACTTACATTTATATAGATAAATCGATAATCAAGTAAAACAGTTAACGTAATATATTTTTTTTTGTATATACAACATTGAAAAAGTATGAAAATATATGCGGCATTTTGTAACCACTTCAAAGAAAGGCCAATTGGTTAAATATAATCTATAGATATTCTTTCTCTTTTAAAGATTTTTGCATTTACGTACGTGCTATAGTTTTCTTCGCTTCCATCATATTTATATATATATATAAGTGTGTATGTAACATCTTCAGCTATAAACGGTTTTGTATATATTGAAGAAAAGATATGATTCGCCTTTTCGGTATATATCTTTTCATCCAAAAGCCGCCGCACCTATTAACGCTGACTGTATATACAAGAAGATAATTACGCGTGAGCATGTTACATATACATATATTATAATTTTGCCCTATCGTAATATATTGTATTACGGAGAGATGAAAGTAGTTTATTCTTATATTTTTTGAATAATATGCAGAAGGCTTTCAATTACTCGATAATCGATCATGTATTTCTGGTTTTTAAAGCTTTTTAAATTTATATACAAAATTTTGGTGTATATTGTAATTATATTATCCATTTTTTTAATATATTGATTGTGTTTTTTATCAGTATGGAGTAAATTCAATTTATTATTAGGGTATTTTCAAATGTAACGTATATATGAAACTTATGGTCGGTTCTTAAAATTGGTGCAAAAGTATTTCCCCCAGAGATTTCTTATAAAAATAAGCTTCATTGAAAGCTCCTAAGGTTTGGTTCTCAATTTTTGGCAGCCATTTTCGTTTTTTGGTAATTTTTAAAAAACAGCAGCTAATTTTTTTTTCTGGGATGCGTGTTTACCATGAAAAAATTTTCAATGCGTGAGAAATTCGAGTTATTCAATTTTTTTTCAATTCAAAATTTCTCAAAAAATCTCAAAATTTTGATTTTCGAAATTAATACATAAAATATCAATTATTCTTTAACATTATGCCCTTTTCAAAGAAACACATAAAATTTTCTGCAAAATCAAAATTTTCAGCCAGAATTTTTTTTGTTCACATAACTTAATGGAAAATTTCAAATTCTAAAAATTTAACTTTTAAAAGATGTTATTTTTAATTTAAGGTTTTCAAATTATAACTATTCACAGATATTTTTTTTTTATAAATAAATTTAAAAATTCAAAAGTATCTCAAGCCCAACTAAAAAATTTTTGAACCATTTGTTTTTAAGAAATTTCAATTTGAAAAAATTTTAAATAATGCTGATTTCTCATACTGCAATTCAAAAAATTTTTTTGACTCATGAATCAGATTATACGGCAAACTCCCTATCCGTCACTATAGGAGAAAATAATTTTTCATGATAAAATGCGCATTTAAATTAAAATTAATTATTAAAAAAAACTAAAGTTGGTAACATTTCTACCTTACCATTGCGTTATATAAAAATGAAAAAGGAAAGTACTCCAGTCAAATCATTGGGGGGGGGGGGGGGGGGGGGGTGTTTTTGGCAACCAAGATGAGAAATGGTTTACTAAGGGTTTCTTGCATATTAGTGCGTTTTGTGACCTTCGGATATTAAAAAACAAATTTTTACTTAACATATGTATGTGAATGTATGTACCCAAAATTTTTCCTAATTCTAGAAAGTGTTTTAAAAAATATTTTTGTTTTCAAAATTGAAAAAAAAGAAACTAATTTTTTTTATTTGTTGAGTTTACCTCAACTTTTTTATTTGGTAGTTTCTTGGATCTTATGAAACAATCTTAAAATTCTTTTTCTTTAAAATTTATGCCATCAAAAAATGATGTTTTTTTTTTGTTTTTAGAAATAATTTCTAATTGTTTTCTAAAATAGTTTCTGTCGCACTAGGTATAGCTAAAGGTCTAAAGAAATATTTTCTAATTCTTTAGGTAAATTCAATGTCAATAGTTTGGCTACGTTTTTTTTTACTCGAAATCAATACTCATTAAAATAAATATTTATCGACCAACCAATCATTCTTTATTACGTGCCTTTATGTTCTGAAAACAGAAAAGGTCGTAATATTAAAAAAACTATACGCATAGCTATGTACAATTAATAGTTGTTAGAAAAGTAAAGAAAACTAGTTACTTTAATATGTGCATCAACTAAATATTTAGAATTGTTTTTTGTATTCAAGCAATAATCTTTTAGTCGTATAAATAAACATATTAAAAGAATGTGCTATAATCTTTTATATTATATTTTGCTTTAAAATAAAAATTATTTAAACAATGAAGGGATTAGATTATTTCGAAAAATTCTTCAAGGAAGCCAAAATTTTATTTCTAATGCAGGGAATTTGGCCTTTCGATAATGGGATGGTGTCTAAATTCTTAAAAATGTTATGGTTCTTCACTAGTTTTACTGGCTTAATATCTATGGTAAGAATTATTTTTTTAACTTTAATGAGTAAGGGAGAAGTTTTAAAATATATTTGTCATAAAAAGTCATGCTTTTGAAATACTTTTATTATTTATTTACTAAATAAAACTTTCTTTTTAATATTTTTTGGTCGCATTACCCAAATTTATCTCGGATCTGTTGCTTAAACTGCCATACAGATTAGAAAACTCCCTATGTTAACTTTTATGGAAAAAAAGTTTTTTATATGGGGTTAATCGTCTCAAAATTATCTATCAGATGGTGTAAATAATTTTTTTTTTATCACTTGTAGTTTGCGAAATCGCATGGCTCATCTACAAGGTAACAAGTATTGATAAAAAATTTTACAAGTATTTCTAAAAATAATTATTTTCACCAATGAAAAGAGCGTGCCCGAATTAATATAAAAACACGTTTGTTTTTTTTTTAACTAGGTGACAAGCCCCCTGCGCGCTGAAGCCTGCCAACCATGTAAAATTTAATAATAAAAATCAATTGTATTATGACGTCAAGTAGAAATTGTGTTTGCTTTTTATTATTTATCGTCTGAAAAATCCAAAATTCATCAAAATCTTGAGAGATAAATATCGATTTGTTAGTGATAACCAATAACTGTCCCTCGGTGCTACGCACCTTGGGCCTGAATCTTCCACATACCTCAAATAATTATTTTTTGTACCAAATAATAATGAGCTAAATTGTAATGGTTAAAATTTCCAAGCTTTTCAAAGACATTTAAAAGACATTCTAACTATTATAATCGTAAATTTACTACCTTGACAATAATATTATTATTATTTATTATTATTATTTATTACAATTTTATATTATAATTATTTATTTGGTATCCAAAATATATAATATCTACCTGAACAGAATTTTTACAGCAATACAATTAATATTTTTAGCATATGTTTTGTTGGATGCATTGGAAAGAGAGCATCGACAACTGTATTTGCCTCTTCCGCATCCATTAAAGGTCCGGCCATAAAACCCCTCAGCTTCTTTGTGACGATCTTGAAACCCCAGGGGTCCCTGTCAACATCGGCGCAAAGTTGTCTTTCAAAGTGAATCTTGCTAGCATTGATTGCATGCCTCAAGCATCGCTTAACTGAAAGCTCGCATCAGTTCACCAGCTTCCGCGCGGAATCTGGCTTTGGTTGCCCTCCTTCTTGTCTTGTGGCTCTGTCTGCGGAGCTCCGAAATCTCCGCATTCCACCAGTAAACAGGGGGAGTTTTCCCATTATAGCTTTTTCGAGGCATGGAATCGTCACAAGCTTTCTTCAGCAGCGTCATTACTTCGCAAACTAGTTCCTCCGCGTCTCCCTTACATCTTACTCTGCGGGGCTTATCTAAGATTGCTGCTTGTCCCCTCATTAAAACCTATATAAATCGCTCTCTATTCAGCTTATTAAGGTTCCAACCTCTTGGGCCTGTATTGTACGCCTGAAGGTGGTGTCTGTGGCTGAATTTCAAACGATATGCATTCGTGGTCGCTCGCATTGTAGATGTCCATTACATTCCAACTTGTTACCCTCGTACTCAGTCGTTCAGTTGCAAAATACACGTCGGGTATAGTTTCGGTGTAACCAGCCCTTCTAAAAGTCGTGGTGTCACCTACATTCAACACAGCGAGACTCAGCCTCGACGCCATTTCAAGGGTCGCCCTCCCTTTTAAGTCAGTGTAGGACATGCCCCAGTCAACTGTCTGAGCATTAAAGTCAGATTGTCACCAACTTCTCTGGAAAAGTCCTCCAAGTCATTAAGCTTCCCATAATAATTCTGGACAGGCCCGTTCTGCGTTAGATAGTAGCTTACATAGGTAATGCTCCTACTCCTAACTCAAACGAAACCTCTACCCCTTCCTGATTCTTCGATTGGAAATACTCCAGGATTCGAAATTTCAATAGCTGCTGTTCCGAGCTCGTCGTCAAACCAGGTGCTTGGATTCGAGTGCTTAGAAGGGTACTGCTTGCTTATGAGCCGCAGGTCTGCCACTCTCTGTATTTGGTAAAAGAACTGGTTTGCAGTCCAGCTTCTGCGCATGTTTCCTTGGGCAACCTTGATCATAAGGATGTCGGTTTTCTGAACTCTGAGCACTTTTTGGAGCCTAAAAAGTGGCTTAGTTCCTTGCCTTTCAATTTGACGAAATAGCAGTGGAAGCATCGTAACTTACCTCTGCAATCATCCGCTTTGTGGTTCTCCATCCCATACTTAAAGAATAATTTGCTTCGGTCTGGTCCTTCGCATTTAGAGGATATGTGACCATATCCCAGTCATTTGAAAAACCAGAGCCATTTGTAACCTCACTCTGCTGTCACCAAGGCCTAGCTTAATACTACCTTTCTTAACCAGTTTAAATGCAGCCTTCTCGTCTATTTTGACTGCGAAGATTTGTTTCCGAAGATTGGGTTGGGATAATCTAACTTTGATAGGGCCAGCACCCCTCAACGCGACTTTCAAAGCTGCCTCTATTTCTTCTACCAAGGTGAAACAGTCGATGTCTCTTATTTGGAGAGTTCGCCGTGGTGTCAAGAATGTCACCGTAACATTTTCTCCCATCATTTTCTTCACTGCTTCAAGAAGGGCTGCTTTCCCTGCTTCTTTTCCCTTCATCTCGATCAGTATATTACCCGCTTGGGTCTTTCTTACCGAACTGATCTTGGCTTCCTTGGCCTGTTCACTGACTTTCTCCTTTATTTGCTTCAGGGCATCAGCATAAGCCCTGTCGTCCGGCAACTTTATCGTTACTGCCTTATCTCTTGCTCTGGGAATCTTTTTTTGACTTGATTTTTTCTTCTTCCCCTTTTTCTCATCTATTTGCTTTCTCTCTTCCTTTTTCCTTTTTTTCCTTCTGTACCTACGGCCAGTAAACTGTTGGAAGCCTTCATTGTCTTCGGTATTTCTAGAGGAAGTCTGAGATTCTGGATCTCTTTCATCGTCTCCATTGTTTCTAACCAGGTTTACCGTCTCTACCTGAGGACTGACAATTACGTTAGCCGTAATTGGCTTAATTAACCTGGCAGCTGCAGCAGAAGAGATTTTTAATTCCCTGTTTTGGCTTTTTTCACCAGCACTCTTTTTAAAAGGAGTCTGGGTTCCTCCTTGCTCCACGTACGATACTTCTCGGCCCCGTTTCTTATCAGATGTGACACTTTTGGAATTTTCTGCACTTACGTATTGCTTAAATTCCATCTCTATGGCAAGGGCTTCTCTTACCTGCTTGCCTATGATAACTTTCAACTTGTTCATGTTATTCTTGAAGAGCTTCACGCCGCACAGTGCGGCAAAATGGACAAAAATAGCTCTCCCAAACACATTTTATTCTTTTGATTTAATTTTTGCGGCAAATTACTTGTAAAGTGGTACAGATTTGTGAGTTGCTGCAATTTTTTTGAATTTTAACTTCTTTTTTTTTTTTAAACGCGTTTCAGATGTAAAACTTAAACTTGCAAAAAATTGAAAAAAATTTTTTAAAAATTATTTTTCTATGTTTAATGTTATATATGAGTTTATATGAATAAAAATTATAATAGATGCATTCTCACCTATATATTACTCATATATAACGTTAAAAATAGAAAAATAATTTTAAAAAAATTTTTTTCAATTTTTTGCAAGTTTAAGTTTTACATCTGAAAAGCGTTTAAAAAAAAAAGAAGTTAAAATTAAAAAAAGTTGCAGCAACTAACAAATCTGTACCACTTTACAAGCAATTTGCCGCAAAAATTAAATCAAAAGAATAAAATGTGTTTGGGAGAGCGATTTTTGTACATTTTGCCGCACTGTGCGCCGTCTTGTACTACCATTGACATGTTAGGCTGTTTCTTAAATTGCTCTTCCATTTTAACAATTATTTCCGTCATCTCATCATACAGCCTCTCAATGGTAGCTTGGCATCGCCTTAGCTCTATGATATTCTTGCCAACCGAGGTACTGAAGAAAATCTTTTCTATCTCACCCTCCTTTGTTGTATATAAATCTTTTGTCTCGATTTTGCAATCCATATTTTGAGCATTTTCACCGTTCCTTTCAAATTCAGTCATGCTTTTATGTAAAGTTATATTCGACATTTTGAATCATGTAAGATTTCGTCGCTCCATGTGCAACGGCCTCCTTTGACCACTCACATTCCGGGCAGCTGACATGCAGACTGGTTGCATCACAAAGGATATAGCTGACGGCATGTACTTGCACCACCTTGCTCCTCCCATTCCTCCACAAATAAAAGCACAATTCGCTTTGAAAATTTAGAGTCCTCCAGCAGCTTGGGTACATACCAACAACATTGCCAAACCGTTAATGATGGGCTCTGGCTGCAGAGTTCCCCACCTCCCGTCGTGCGCCAGTAGAGGCCAAAGATAGTGCAGGTTGCTCCGCACATAATCAGACAGCTTGCTTCCCTATCCAGGATCCTCTTTTGGCACTCACGGGTCATTGTAGATACACACATTTGACATGCGTACACATGTTCCGGATAAGCAGACACACGGCGGAGGATTTTAGAGTTTCCTCAAACACAGCTAGAGTTCCTTGGATTGGTCACGCCCATCACAATTTGTAGTACAATTAGTAGTAATTTTACGATTTCGTAGTAATAGTACTACAAATGTAGTAAAATTACTACAATTTGTGGTAAAATCAAAATTTGTTTCTCAGTCAGATACGACTAAATATAGCTTTTGAAGTTCATTTACGTTTGTAATACACAATATTAACCTTTATTTTCCGTTTTTAATATTATAAGCATACTATACCTGCTTCTATATTCAGCAATAATAATGAAATAATGATTTATTTTTCTATCACATTTGTAAATTGCTCCCCGGTTTTTCTTGTGACCTATTGCTCATATTACTTTTGCTTTACAAAAACACGTGCCTGTGAGCACCTCCATTTCCCCATTTAAATAACATGTGAATTTTAACTTTTCAGCTTTCTAATTTTTTAACGTGCTTTAAAATTTTTTTAAACAGGTAGAAAATGATGTTTAGAAACATCAAAATTGATCCCTGCAATTTCAGAAATCCCAGAACAGTGTCTTAGTGTTCGAAACCCTGGTATTTTAGGTTTTCTTAATTAAAGCTCTATTTAAAATGAAAATATTAAACGTATCTCGCAAATAACCGTTTATTCATCAAGAATTATGTTCATTTTTGCTATTTAAAAAGTTATTACGTTAAAAAATACTATATTTTTATTTTTATTTGTTAGTAAAGTCACGAATTTTCTTTAAACTGTTCAAAACCTCATCCTTGACCCTACACTAAAAAATATTTTCTATATTTATATTCTTCGTTTTTTATATTATTAAATATTATAAGATTTAAAATTAAGTTATTATTTCATTATTAATGCTGAATATAAATGTAGGTATAGTATGCTTATAATATTAAAAATGGAAAATAAAGGTTAATATTATACATTACAAACGTTAATGAACTCCTAAAGCTATATTTAGTCGCATTTGGCTCAAAAATAAATAATTTTGATTTTAATACAAGTTGTAGTAATTTTACTAAATTTGTAGTAATATTACTACTAGTAGTAAGTTACTACAAATTATAGTAAATTTATTATGTATGTGCTTATGTTTAACCTCTTTGAACCTTACGTTATGTCGGAGGTCACCAACAATTTGCACAAGCGGTCCAAACAGCATTTTTTGCTTTTATTTTCTCGGAAGTCGATATATATATTGAGATATATACCGCTTTTTCCTTTAATGGAAATAATTTTTGGTTTGAAGACATATGTGGATAAATTGTTAGTGAAACTGTAGGATTTAGAAGGAATATACAGGGTTGGTGGAACTTTAACAACCGTTTCTCAAACGCAATTATCTTTAACCTCCTTAGGATTTGGGAAGGCCAATTGCGGTCAAAGGTCCGACTTTTTTATAGGAGCTTTGCTGACAATTCCGCCTTTAAAATACAGAGTTGTACTTATACGGCTCTACGCTTTAAAAGAGGCGCAAAAAACCTTGAAAAACGCCCTCTTTGAATGAGATACGGAGACAGTAAATAGCACTTTCTATTTCATCTGTCTGCTGCGGACCTGCTCTACTCTCCCTTCTTATAAAAAATATTTAATTTTTATTAAATAATTTAATTTTTATTAAATCATTGTTCCACATCAGCGGCGCACAGTGTAGCAAAATGGACAAAAATCGTTCTTGGACTGAGTTTTTGAGCTATCAACTTGAAACTTGTTTTAAACGACTTTAAAATAAGCCTGCTTTCGTGTATCACTGCGGATTTTTCATATTTTTTTATTTTTAATTAGCCTATTTACTAAAAATTCATTTTATGCGAGATTCTATAATACGCAAAAATTATGATTTAATATTTTTTGACTTAGAAATGTTTTTTAATTTTTATGTATATAAAGCAGGATTAACACAGAAAAATTTCCCGTTTATTTTAGAGTGCAAAAAATGTAGGATGTGAAAATTTCGATAGATGAATAGGTTGGGGTCGTGTAAATAGGCTAATTAAAAATAAAAAAATATGAGAAATCCGCAGTGAGACACGAAAGCATGCTTATTTTAAAGTCATTCAAAACAGGTTTCAAGTCGATAATTAAGAAACTCAGTCTAAGAGCGATTTTTGTCCACTTTGCCACACTGTGCAGTATACCCACTTCATAATATAATACTATGTTACAAAGCAAGAACGTTACCTCTGCTCTACTGAGCCCGGTTTAGTAAATTTACTATTTTTGTAGTAATATTACTAAATCGTAGTAAAATTAAAAAACTGTATCAATATTGTGTTCATTATTTTTTACTTTGTGGAGTATTTAGACAAAAAGAATTGTCTCGTGACCCGGAATTCTACGTATACGTTCACGTATATGAACCCTTTGACTAAAGTCCGGCATAAGCTTGCTAGCGTTACGTGCCACTGATTGGTCTATTCATGAAATTTAAATTCTTTAATTTAATTCTATCTGATACAGGCAATAAAATTATATGAAAATAGAAAAAATCAGGATTTTGTATTTCAAGGATTAGCTGTTATTTTCTCTCTATTTGGACTTCAAGCCATCTATTTATTTTATCTTTTCCGCCAAAAACAAGTAATGCTATTTTATAAATAAATTTTAACATATTAATTTTTTGATTTACTGTATTTAAAACATAATTAAAACATACTTTTACGTACAGCTTCGCCGCACAACCCATATTCGTGCTCACAATAGGATTTAAATTTACATGCACTTGTTTCACAAATAACTATTTTTTTTATATTACGTATAGTCAAGTAAAAATGTTTCTTTTTTGTGGAGTTAAACAGTTCATTTAATAATAAAAAATTGTAAATAAAATTACTTTATTTTATAATTCAAAATTCAAATAAATCTAAATATCTAAGTGGTTAAAATTTTTAAATAATAAAAAATTTATCTAAAAATAAACTTAAAATAAAGTTAAGTTGTTTTAAAACAAAATTTATTTTTTCTTTCGAGTGCTAAAACTCCATTGACAGTGGTAGGGTAAATAGGGCTCCCTTTATAAATACGGCAGACATTTCAAGCAATTAAAATAGCAGTTTTCTTATTTTTTGAAGAAGAATCTTTGGGGAAGAATAAAAGGTGATTAGTTTCAGGAATTCAATGGCTATAATGGAGGCCTCGCAGAAGTGGGACTTTGTACACGTGGATTATGATACAGGTAATATGGGTTAAAATAGGGGTAATAAAACAGAACAGGTTAACTCTTTTGATAAATCTAATGGAACTAGTAGTAATTATAAGTTAATAGTCATCAAAACTTTAGTACAGATAAATCACAGGTTAAGCCTAGTCATCAAATTTAAAGAGTAGAAAATTGGCGAAAAACGGGTAGTTAACGTTTACAGGTTAAGAAAACTGGGAAGATGAATTAGGAGGGTTTGAACAGTACCATGTTCGAGTGTTTAGGTGTTCTGCTCTCAAAGTAGTGCAAGATCTTTTATACGATGCTTATGAAGAAAAAATAGAATAAGGAAGGAGGAATGAAAGGTGGGTTAGCCCTAAAATAAAAGCAATGGTATGTTATATATTAATATATGCCTTAATTGATTTTGGATCTGAAATCACTTGTGTATCGCAGGCGTTTATCATGAAAGTTAGAATATTAAGAAGCTAGGCATGAATTTGTGGTTATCACTGTATTGTCAACACACATGATTTTTGATATAGATTTGTTTGTTAATCTCTAGTGTGTTCTAGATTTTGGTGACTGTTCTATTGGTATGGATGGCAAAGTTTTGAATAAACAAAATATTATTTTTAAAAATACCAATTATGAAGTAAAAAAATGTACAATAGTTAATGTAGCTCAAATAGGAACTAGAGACGAAGATAAGATTGACCAACTCAAAGAATACGTTAAAGAAACTGAAGTTTTAAATGATGATTAGTATGCTTCGATGCAAGATTTGTAAACAGCTACATTGAGCCAGACACTGCCAGACACTGCCAAAAACGGAAGAGTTATTACAAAGGTTTTTTGGTGCAAAAATTTTTTCGATTACAAATCTGTTTTGCGGATATTGTCAAATTCCAATAAGTCAAGAATTATGACCTTGTACAGCATTTTTATATTGATCAAGGCTGTATCAGATCAGTTTACTAGAGTCCCGTATAGAGTAAAAACTCTTTTGAAACTGTTTTCAAAAACAGTTTTGGGTTTATAACAGCACTGCAAAATACTTGGAAGAATTATTATTAAATGTAGCTAATTATGTGGATTATATATCGTTTGTAACTCCTATGTTTATTTGGAGCACCTATTTCTTTTTAACAAATTATTTGAGTAGTTAGTAGAGGGGCGAGGGTTACTCTCAGCTTAGCTTAGTCACATTTCTTTTGTCAATCAATTTTATCTTTGTTATTATTAACAGTGAGAGGGTACTAACTGATCCAGAAAAAATGAAGGTAATTTGCAAGAATTCTTTTAACAAGAATTTGCAAATCTAAATAATAAAAAGCAACTCCAAAGCTGTTAATTTCAGTAGAAGCTTTCTGAATTACTTGTTTATATGTTTTACGTATTAGGGGCCCTAAAAAGAGCCGGTGGTTTTTTTTTTGCATTTGATGCGTGGCTTCAGCCACACGTTCCAAAATCAATAAATCACAGACATACAACAAATTAAATCACCAAGGTCACGAATACACATACATACACAAATATACAAAAGAGAAATCAAAAACTTACAAACATGCGAGCACCTAGTGCTCAGGTGACTTCTCCTGGCCAGGAATATCAATGTCCACCTCTTCAAGCCTACGAGCTCGGAAAATTGCACCAAGCGATTCAATCAATCACAGCTTATGAGCTGCTTCAATGAGGATTTAACGTCCGAAAGCCATGGACTCCTCCAAGTGCACCAAGCACATCAGCAACAATCAAACCAGCAAACAATGTCATCCACAGCATAGCGAAGGTGTCAAGGTAGCCGCGTGCGTGAAGGCTGAAGTCAGGACAGCAAATGCTGCTTTGGTCATATTTGCGGTTATATTTATAGGCCTTCGCTGACTTCGAACTCGTTCACTGATTGGAGCGCGCGCGACAAATTCGTTACGAAGTTTACAATGTAAAAATTATGAGACGTGGCAAGGGAGGATTTTACCAATCGGCCCTTTTCAGGGCCACGTTCCTTATACGATAAATCATAAGTACTCGATGAGGTAAAGGAACAAAGGTGATAGCAAAGAAATACTACTGCCGTAAGAGCAAAGGGAGCAAAGACCAACGCTAAGCACCGCGAAGCTAAGTTCACGTGAAAAGCTATGTGAAAGGCTACGAACGCCCGAGCTCGGTAGAGTGGCTAAGCTATGTGAAAAGACAAGAACGCCCGAGCTCGCCAGAGTCCAGGAACAACTCATATAATTTTACCTTTTTTTTTCTTTCTTATTGACTAAAAGAAACAAAAGCTTTTTAGAGGTTAGGGGTTTCTAACGAAAATTCTGTTTAAAATATGCAGACTTTATTGCACCATTTTTAAACTCTTGGGAATTAAAGAATCTATTCTGAAAATGGGAGGATAAGCATGAAATTATAAAGAAGAGATTCTTAGAGACCGTTTCGCTACCCCTATATACCTTTTAAGTGTTGTAAATAGGACCAAAATGAATGAGACTTTAATTAAGAAAGTTTGCTTAAAGTTAAATAAAAAATAATGTGTTTAAACATTTTTAATAAAATTTGACACTTTTTTGATTGATTTTTCCATTTTTTCCCAATAACATAATAACATTTCCTAATAATACCTGACCTACACCTTTCACCCCCGTTTTTAGGGTATACTTAAGGTTGTAGGTGAAAACTAATATCAGATTCTGATAGAGCGTGATTTTTCACTATAGAGATAAACTTTTCTAATTCTTAACATTGAACCTTAGATTTTGGATTTTTTGAATTTGGAAAATTAGTATTCGGATTGCCCTAATGCTAATGAAAAATAAATGAAGGTCGTAATATTAAATATTTTTGTTGTAAACATTTTTATATTTTCTTAATGCATAGACGATTCAGCTCATAGAAAAAGTGATTGAAAATTGGTCAGACATAATAAAGAAAAAAAATAAAAAAGAACTGGCAAGTATGAAGAAATATGCTAAAAAGGCAAAACTTATAAATAAATTAAATTTAAGTTAGTAAATATTTATGCAAAGCTATTTAAATGATATAATGGTTTTTTAAAATATTGTTTAAAATAATCAATGTAAATATTTTTTTAGTTTCATGTTTTAGCTGTCTTATTTTATTTGTTTCATTGCCACTGGCTCCATTACTATTGAACATTCTTTACCCTTTGGATGTACCTAGGAAAAAATTCCCTCTTCTGAGAACAGAATTTTTTGTTGACGAGCAGGAATATTATTATGAAATTTATTTATTTTCAATTTTCTTTGTAATTTATTGTTCAATTGGACTTTTTTCAATGGATTGTTTTATTATAAACTTGTCACATCACTTAAAAGGATTATTCAAAATTCTTGAGTAAAAAAAATTTTTTTAAATTTAAAACAATTTTTAAAATAATGATGTGATTTCATGAAATTATTTTAGATATCGAATTGATGATGCTTTAAAGAGTTCGCAACCCCAAAGTTTCAAGCACGAAAAGTTGATACATTGCATAATATACCACCAAAAAGTGATCGAGTTGAGTAATAATTCTGTAATTAAAATAAATTTCTATTTCTCATAATTCTTTCTTCTTAATTCTACTCTCTAATTGTTACACATAAATAATTGCAATATTTACTTTGATATTAAATTTTTAAAATTTATTTTATATTTCTAAATTAAAATATTTTTCAGATTTTTTGATTTATGTAAAAATCAATACAAAGTAGTGTTTGGATTTTTGACGGGAGCAGTAATGCTTATAATAAGTATTAGCGGAATAATTGTGAGTAATTAAAGTATCTATTTGATGAATGATTTCATTTGAAAAAAAACTTGTATAGTGTACTATTGTAAATATATCCAGTACAATCTTAATCTTTAAAAGTCTTTAAAAGGTTTATTTTGCTTACGTGCGTTGTATTACTACTATTTTTCTATCATTTGGGTTTATTAATATGATATTTCATAAAAAGTTTACTGTTTTTAATATATACATTGTACAAGAATAAAAATATTCTTATGAGAAGCAGAATTTAGTTTACCTGAAGCAGATTTTTTTTCTAGTACCTATATTTGTATTAATTAATTCATTTTCTCGTTTTTACAGATTTTATTTAATGAAAATATTGAAATGGTAATAGGATTTACAATGTGTTTAATAGTTCATAGTCGGCATTTACTATTATATTTTCTTCTGGGACAACAGGTGACAAATGCAAGTGAAAACGTATTTTATAAAATGTAAGTTAAAGATTGAATATAATAATTAGCAATGAAAATAAATAAAAATATGAAAATGTATTATTTACAGATACAGTACAAATTGGTATGAGGCCTCAATAGAAACCAAAAAATTAATAAACTTTATGCTGCTTATGACAGCTAAACCTATATATTTTGAGTTTTTCTTCATGCCGGTAAACATGGAAAATTATACTAAGGTAAGGCATTGTTTAAATGCATAAAAATTAAATTCAAAAATATAATAACAACCCGCGTAATACTTTTCAGGTTACAAAAGCGACTTATAAGAATTTCACGTTTATAAAATCTACTAAGGATAAATAGTATAATAACTGATACAGTAACAGTTTAAAATATTTCTATCTTTACAGACTTGTACTGCAGACTTGATGAAGCTTATGAAATACCAAAAATTAATGCTATAACATGTCTTAAGGCAAATCAAAACCTTATTTTTCTGAACCTGTAGTACTTGTGTAATGTAGAATGTACAATATTTTATAGTAGCGACAATTATTTAGCACACAAGAATATATTATAAATTTTATTTATTAGTAGAAAATTTGGTCTCAATAAAAGAAAATTTTATCCAAGATTCTTTTTATTCGTTTAAAGTAAAATTAGTGATGAAAAATTGCCCTTTATGGAAATTGAAAGGCGACACTTAAAGCGATAAAATGAGACCAGCCACAAGTGCTTAGGTTAAATTTCGAGGTTACAGCGATGTATTGAAAATTATCAAAAAACCTTATTAGCCCTCTTAGTCCTAATATCCCTGCAGGAAAATGACATAAAGTGAGATAGTTTGTGCAAAACTGGTTGTATAAATGTATATAAAATTTATACAGTTGTATTCGAAATTTTATCAGGATATTAACTATTATTTTTTTTCACAAAATATCTCATCGGACCGAAATTATAGCTATTTTAGTGAAACGCATTGAACTTTGAATCTAGTTTATGTTATGTTTAATATAGGATTCTACACTTTTGCGTTATTAATGCTTATAAATAGTAAATACTATTGTATATTTATTATGTATACGGAATTTTAAAAGAATTTAAGTATCAATTTTGGTTAATTAGTCTGATTAAAGCATGCATTACCATGCTTAACTCTAATTCTATCCTTCTTTATAAAATAGCTTAACATTTTTATAATTGTATTGGAAATTTAATCAGGATGTTCACTATTACTTTTTTCACAAAATGAATCATCTAACCAAAATTATAGCGATTTTAGTGAAACACGTTTAATAAGGAAGTTTATCTGTTGATTACTAAATTCTCGCAGGAATTACGATTACCGACATAAATTTTTTTTTAAGTTTATTCTGGAAGCTATTAATTGAAAAAAAAAAAAACTATAAAAAACCATTTATAATCCAAGAATATTACCAAAAAAGTCTCATAGTATTATACAATTTAAAAAAACGTAAATAAAATATGAGCTTTTTGCTTATGTTACGTGTTTTTGTGTGTTTTTTATTAAATTTACGAAAATAAAGTCGATAAAGTATGTAAAACTAATTGGGAATGTAATCTTTAAGCAATTATTTATCAGATATTATTAAATTTCATCGATTTGTGTCTTTAGCACCCTACTTTTTATAAAGCTGAAACAAATTTTTTTATAAGCGCAATGTTATAGCTAAAGAGTCATTCTGATTGGCTGATAGAAATTTTATTGTTATTTGTTTACAAATTCAAATTTGAAATTTTATTAATTTTAATTATAGTTTTTCAAAATTGCTTTAATCAGTTATAGTTAAATAATTAACGAGATACATTAATTAAAAAATAAATGCTTAAATTATTGATCACATATTATATTTTTTTATTTATAAAAATGTGGTATATTGGTAAGGTTAGTTAATCGGGTTGCTAAATTATAAGTTATAAAAAATAAATTAAGGGAATTTTTACATAGCTTATAAAAATATTTTTCAATACTTTTGTGAGATAAAAATACTAAAACATTATACGATCATTAAAAAAATTATTTAATTACTTAATATTTGGTTCACGTAAAGCATCGATTGAAAAACTTTCATAATTTAAAATCCTTTTTTAAATCTTCGTAAGCTCAAAATTTTTAAATGAAATAAAATTTTCAATGAAAATAGGTGATTAAAATTATTTAATATTTTTAATCAAATCATCATATTAATTATTTAAAAATCGTCCTGGAATTCCATTTGTTTTTCATAGGGATGGGTACCTCAGAAAACCTGAAAATCTAGAGAGGGTCACGATCTAGGGGGGGAGGTCAAATGGAACTTGGAACAAAATTTCGATTTAGGGCTCTTAATCGACTTTATTAAATAATCTGAGTTTATGAATTTAGAATAATCTGGGTTTATGAGCTAATTTAATTTTACAAAGTACTTTTGGAGTCTAGAAAGATTATAATAGACGAGTCGTCAGTAATCGTAAACATATTCCATGCAAAATATATTTTTTATTTAAAAAAAAATTCTCAATTTTTCAAGTTCTATTTAGCCAATAAGGTACAATAATCGACAGTTGATATGGTAATTATTACTCCAGCCCATGGGAAATGAATGCATCTCCCTAAAATGAGCAAAAAACATCTCTCAGAGGGGTCTTAATTTTGCCATAGTATAGGTTGTTCGTTAGGTTATTTGGGTTGCTGTCTGCTGAATCGAAATTTCAGGTCATTTTTTGTAAGAAATGCGCGATTCGCCCTTAAATTAGCAAAAACCAAAAAAGAACCTGAAAATCGTGATCAGAGGGTCAAAAAATACGTAAGGTGTCACACGTAAATTTCAAAAAATTTTTGTTTAAACAATTTATTAGCAATTAAATATTTTTTAAACAATTAATCATGTGATATATATATTAAACATATTAATATATATTTTTATTTGAAATTTTTTACTTAAAAATTATTTTTAATTTAGATTTGTAATAATATATTTTTTATTAATATTTATTTTTGATTTAAAAAAAAAAACAATAATGATTTCTGTGTGCATAAATGTTATTTTTACTCATTTCAAAATTATTGACCAAGTAGTGAAAAAAATTGGGTAAATAGACGCAGACTATAATTTAAAATGTAGTCACTTTTTTAGAGTTAAAAAATTTAAGTGAACATTTTTCTTCATAAAATTATTTTTTTATAAGCTTCAAAGGTTTTGAATACTGAAAAAAAAGTTTAAAAATATACTTTCAAGCACTGTTCTGCCTTCTGGCAATGATTTTTGAGCTATTTTTTAAAAATATTAGCATTGGAAATTCATTAAGTGTTTTGATGGTTTAATTTCCAATGGTCAAAAAATTTTATTTATAAGCTTCGTTGGTTTTGAATACTGAAAAATAAGTTTAAAAATATACTTTCAAGTACTGTTCTGCATATTCTGGGAATAATTTTTGAGATATTTTTTAAAAATGTTGCCAACAGAAATTCAACATTCAAATGTTGCCAATTCAAATTCAATTTGTTTTACTTGATTCACTCCCGTTGCTGAAAATTATTTTTTTATATTGAATTATTAATTATTTTTAAATATTTTGAATACTGAAAAAAAAAGTTTAAAACGGAAAAAAACACTATTAAATAAATGAAGCTCATTATTAATGTTTTATTGCCGATACATATTGATCCCTGCGCGAAGCGCAGTTGAATCTAGTAATTTATAAAATTAAAATAATTTTTTTTTTTGCAATAATATTACACATTTTATAATATTTTTACACATTTTTACGACTCATTTTATTTTAAATCTCAAATTATAAAAAAATGGTTCCAATAGCAACGGTAATGTGAATATCTATAGAACTAATTTAAATCTTTAATGCTATGGAATATGTAATTTTAATTCAATATTTATTTGCACTATTAAGTTATAAAATATATAAAATACCTTAATTAAATAAAGTTAAGTTAGTAAAAATTTTTATTCTGTAATATTATACTTATTATTGTACTATAATGTACTTAAAAAAAAAATAATAATAAAAACTTAATTTTTATAACCAGTATTTTTCTTCTTTTGATATTATTATCATGCATCGTGAAATAAAAAAAAAACTCTTTTTGCTCTTCCTTAAAGTATTCAAGTTGAGAAAAAAAGAAAAGAAAATATAAGAAAAGTTTAATGGACCGTATAAAATATATATACTCTGTACATATTCTCCGTCCCTTTTTCTTTTAAACCCCTCGACATTAACATTATTACTCTCTAGCTAACTAAAATATAAAAGCTGCTGGTGATGTTTCCTTGCTTTGTCTATATCTTCACACAACCTCACCTCTTGCTCCTCATCTTGTCAATTTACCTACCCTTCTTTGATATTACGTTTTCACCCATCAAGTCATTCTGCAAAAAAAATCGCTTTTAGTGTATAAAACAATAAAATTACTGCTACTATGAAAGTTTATTTTTTATAAAGTTTAGATAAGTATGGGCTACATGGTACGGTATTTGTATGGATATCTCTACAAATAGCACCTATACAAATATATCCTTATGCACTACTAGATTCGAGTGTATAAGTGAGAAAAGAAAACTTTTTGCACATATGCAGTGTATATTGAGAAAAGTTTCCCTGTCAGCAAAACCCCTCTCTTATATGGCAAAGAAACAAAAAATGGCAGCTGCTGTATACCGTAGATGGCGCGTAAAGAGCCGTAGCGCGTGGACACCTGCCCCACACTTTATGTATTGTATGAATTTACACATAACATAGATATACAACTGATATACATATATAGGTTTATGCAATATAACAACGACACAATCAAGCTTTTCTCGCGCCTTACACCGCAATAATATAACACATCAACAGTATTCTTATACGCACATGTATATAGTTCTTGCAAAGTCAGCGACAGTGTAGGCGTGGCTTCAGTAGCGACCAGGAGCACCAATTCAATGGGCGTGTCTATAACAGCTCACCACCTCCCCCCACTTTAGAAAGCTGATAATAAAAGTTAGAGAGATGGCGCTAGAGCAGTGTCCATAGAAAGAAGGAGTGTTGAAAAAGATCCTTTTCGTTGAAGAACAAGAGGTTTTATACTGAGAGGTGATGTACTATTATACGTTTGTACGCATATGTATTGAATAGTTAAGTATTATCATACTCGATGTCTATGGAAGGCGGAGTAGGAGGAGGCAAGAGAAGTTTGTTGCGAATCTTCTGTTCTTCTCAAGCGATATCGAAAAAAAAAGAGGAAAGAAGAACGTCAAAGTTGAGGAGGAGAAAAAGAGGGAACGGAAGGGGGCAGGACAGAAGCGAGAACCATCCCGTATAGCAGTGGCGAGGGTCAGTCTGTCAGGCAACCGGTCTGTCGCTTGTATTCCGAAGGGACTGTCGGTGAGCGCCCCGCGAGAACATTCAAACGACGGTCGAAAACAAGCGGGCGCGCAATTTAAAAATTTAAAATACATATATTTGATTAGTGATATTTGTTAAATGCTATAAAAATATTTTCTGAAACTCGAATGGTGTTTTGTTATTATATTAAATATTGCGTGAAAGTTAGCACTGTTATTTTTGTAGTGTATTCTTAAAGATAGTGTTAATTGTTTATTACTGATAAATGTCTATCAATAATTCAAAGGATTAAAATTTGAGTGAAAAAAAAGTTTTATCAAGTGACGAGGATAGGTAGGATATGTTGCTGGAGTCGCGCGCCCTCGCCGGTAGGAAGCGCAACGGCCTGACACTGTCCGCCTTCGGCGCTGGATCCCAAAGCGAGGAGGACGAGGAGGACTCTCGAGTTCTCCTCGCCTCCAAAATGCAACATCACCATAATCAACAATCACACCATCATCATCATCACAATTTACATCAACAGCCACAATTACAAAACGATGGGAGCGCCGCAACGGCAAAAACACCACCAATGTTATTAACATCACAGTCTGGTACTGGATCAATTTCTGGGCCTGATGAAGCAGACGACAGTTCAACAAATCCATCACCAAATAGCAGTTTACTTAATAATTTAAATAATAATTGTAATTCAAATAGACAGTGCGCGACGGACTTTAGTATAGCTGCCATTATGGCCAGAGATACGAAACAGCAACAAAATTTACAGTCACAAAATCAACATTCACATAGTCAAGAACATCACAGACATCATTCTAAACATGGATCACATCATACCGTCGGAGGAGGGAAATCACACAAAAATGGTAAATTACAAAAATATATATTTTTTAATTTCATATATCTTATCAGCCATTGGATAATATATATTTTACCAAATTCATATTATTTAACATTTTTTATGAATTAAATTTCAATTAAAAATTATCTAAACATAAACTGATAAATTAATTTTAATATAAAATTCATTATAATGAAATAAAAAAATTTTTTAAATAAAATTTAATGCATTCAATGTATTTTATACATGATTTACTTAAGTAGCAATAATTATAAATACTTAAAAGCAAATATACATATTATAACAACTATTACAATTTCCGTAATGTCAATCAATGTATAATATAAATTTATAATTTTAATGTTCGATTTAACAAAAAGTCGATATATAAAAGTAAATCGAGTCAATATAAATTAATAATAAAATTAAAAAAGAAAAAAGATAATAAATGTAATGTAACTTTGTCATATAACATTTTCAACTGTTGATGCATAAATAATAATATAATTCAAGTATATTTAGCAAAAATATCGGTTTTAATACATTTTATGCATTTAAGACAGCTGTCAATATATGATATATATTAAATGTACAAGTTGAACAAATATTATTAATTTAAAAAGCTCTGTGTATATTAGACTTGAGATTGGTTCTTAAGTCTGTATTTTCGAGTGTCAGAAGCTGCCATCTATGCGGTTTAATATTTTAAAACTATGAAAGTATGATTTACTTAAATAATTCAATTTGGAGAAATATTAAAACCAACCCAAAATTGACAAAAAAAAATCAATTTTTTATTACTTGTGGGTTATATCGTTTTCGTATACAACCACAGATATATTACACCCGTTAGGAAAAAAATTTTTCAAGTTTGTTTTATGTATAATAAAATCAGTTTTATATTATTGGCCTTGTTTATTTAAATTATTCTAAGACTATTTTATAATTTTCTAAAAAAAAAAATTTTTTTAGCTTAAAAAAATGGATATAATGAAAATTTTATGCAAAAAGAAACTATTTGTTATTATTTCTTACTTTAATTACAAATCTATAACTTAATAGGATAATTTTAAAAAATAAGGCCAACAATTTATAATAAAGCATATAGATAAATTTGTTTTTAAACACAATTTCTATAGAATTATTCATACTGATTAAATTAGAAAAAAAAATTAAATTATAAGTAAATTTTTCGCAATAAAAAACTAATATATATAGCACATTTAGTAATTGGACATTTATTGACCAAGAATTTATTGGCGGAATGAATTAAAATTATAGGAAGAGGCGTGTACAATAATACTAGTCGTTGTATGTTACAATATAATATATCGACCCTCTTCAAGAGTTAATATGCCACAGAAACATGATATATTTATATAAATATCTCATCAATGATCTTTTTTTAACTTTAACCTCTTTTAAATATACGTAGTGTAGAAAAATATATCAATACATGTACAAATTTTTAATTTTATAAGCGTATCAATTCTCAATAGTATAGCGAAATAAAAAATTTTTTTTCTTACAATTGTTGCATGCGAAAATGTTTCTTTTACTCTGTAATTGTGTGTATATGTACATGTACAAACATTTGTATGTATAATATCAAAAGAGAGCGGCTCTTTGTAAATTTTACTTTGATTGTGTCTTTCTTTCCTTGTCTTCAAATCTTTAAATATATATATATATGTGTGTAATGAAAACGATGCAATCGATAAACGATGACCCTTTAATTTTTCTATATAGGTATATAACATTATACATGTACACCGCACAAATACTATAAAAGTCCGATTGACACGCGATATCACGCTCTTTGCAGCCTTTGCGGTATGGCACGTAAAAATTATATTTCTTTATTTCTTTTTATCCTTTTTTTTTTCATCTATACCTTACTCGTGAGTCTTTATTATCCATTGCGGTGTGGTTTTTAGGTGAGCTTTTTAAATGAAATCAGACTCGGTTATGGTATTATACGACATGGGAAAATTATAACGAGGAGTTGAGATGAGATATATAAGTACCTATTAATATACTCTATATATTATAACAAGAAAAAAAAATTATTTTAAAAATTAATTAACTTTTCGTTATTTCTTGTATACAATATAGTACAACGTAAAATTTTACTTAATTGTTTATTACATGGTATCAAGTACTTATTATAGTTATGCTTTTATATATATTATTATTGCGATACTTTTCTATATTGGCTGAAATTATGGATTTTCTAGAATTATAAAATACCATACTGAAAAAAAAAAAAAAAAAAAAAAAAAAAATAAATCCATTTTTTTCTCACAAAAGAAATGACTTTGAAATATTATAAAAGTAGTCAATCAATATTGAAACATTACTTTCATATAACCTCAAATTATAGCCTTTTGCACAATTTATGTTATCAAATTAGTATTATTGGATTGAATTTGTTATTAAATATATCTATATCGATCTATATCTTATTGAAAATATATATAATATAAGCTTTGTATTTAAATTGTATTGACATTTTGTCACATTGAACTACTAAATTTTTAACAAACATAACTATAATGTAAAATTACATTTATATACAAATTATAAAAAATAGCTCATTTCAGGATAACAAATGGATTTTTTTAGAATCCTGAATTATTTAACTCTTGCAATATGTTTTTGTTGCTTTCCATATTTTATTAGATTTACTAATACAATTAACTACAAACCAAAAGTCAGTTGCCATAAAGGAAGCTAATAGATAATTTACTTTTTATGCTTAGATAGGTTTGTTACCGATAGCATAGTTAAATTTTTCAATATCATCTTAATTCATGTTAGTATATAAAGTTTAATAAATTCGTATGTTTGCTGTATTTCTTATCTTATTTATATACCATTAGAAATGCTTTTTACTTGCGAGAAAAACTTTTATACAAATAAATTAAAGAATAAAATTTAGTTTTAAAATAGGATAATTAAAATATTTGATTATATTAATAAATTTAGAATCACATTTAATTCGTTGTAAAAAGTATTATTTGACAAAATTCTTTAATCCAATTCTTAGTTTATACATAATTTACAATCAATCATTTTTACTTTTAAGGCTCTAAATTTATTATTTAAATTATTATAAACAATACAAAAAAAATATTTACTAATTATATTTAAAACGATTACACTGTATCATAAATTTAATGTTTTTGAAACACCCTATCTTTCCTTTTTCATGACCCTGATGTAATCGTGAAACAACAATTTTGTATTATATACCCCCATCCCTTGAGAGTGTTATGTAATTTGTTAACAGTTCGTTATACATTATGAATGACTTCCTGAACATTGCAGAAATTTTAAAGTATCGAAAGTCTACGTGCCGAACATAAATCATTCTAAAAATTTGTATTTTATTATACATGGGTGTAATTAAGTTTTAATGTGTTTTAACTAGTGAACTTTTAAATCTGAGTATTTATTTAAATAAGTCATTAATCAACTAAAAATAGACAAATCAGTAAATAAAACATAGTTTCATATTTTTTAATTGAAATTTAATTTTTACAAGGTTATGAATTTTGGCATAAAAATTGAATCGCAAGCACGAGTGACCGTCGGAGCTAGTGACGAATATTATTGATTATGCTAAAGTTTTATGAACATTTCCAAAAAGAGTGTTAAAGGTCGAATTTGAAAAAAACTAGAATTTATACAGATATAACTGAAACTAAAAATATCCAAACGTCTGAATAAAAAGCATACTTTTCAAAATGTTAGTAAAAAGATAATAAAATATAAAATAACAAATAAATTTTTTAAAAACCACTAAAAATCGCTACTGTATATTTCCTGTCAGTTATTTTATAAATTATTTTATTTGTATACATAAATATAAAATACAAGGTATATAAAAAAAAATTAATAAAAGAAAAAAAAATTGCATATACAAATATATGCAAAAATTTTTCTTGTTCTTCATTATATATATACATATATGCTTGTGTGTGTATATTTAAAACACTTGATCTTGTCTTGAGATAAAAAAAATGTCTTTATGTATATTATAATGTATGTATATACATGAAAAACATGTAAATTTTTTGACATCAGAATCAAATGCATCTTCTTATGTCCAGCTTCTGGCCAAGTAGTGTATATATGTGTGTAAACAATAATATAAAGATTTAAGTGAATATAATATAAATAAGATCGTGTATATATACTCTTCAATAAAATTATTTATGAGTTGTTATATTATTTTTGCATATTTTTATGTACATTAGACTGGGTTTTTATTTATTTTTTTTTTATTTCTTTGTTTTTTTAAGTACAAAATGCTAAGATTTTGAAGAAATATGAAATTTTTTTGATGGAGTAGACATTTTGGAATCAATTTTAAATAAAAGCATCCAAACTTACAAAAATAACACCTGTAAATTTAGTCGAAAAAAAATAGTTTATTTAAAGTAGTAAATTTTCGATCGAAATCGTAAATTTACAAAATTTTCTAAATGTACGAAAAAAAATAAAATTCCAAAATTTTTTATTGCAAATTGGTTATTAATAGTCGAAATTGATGAAACGTAACTATGACTTGGCAAAAAAAAATTGTGGATTTTTAATTTTTTCGTAAATTTACGATTATAATTGAAAATTTGAAAATTTTTAGAACTTATTTTGAACAGTGTATAGAGAGATTTTACTATGTCAGTTCTCAAAAAGTAAGCCCAAATTAAAAAAATATTGCTCAAGCTAATATACACAACTGCAGTATTTTTCTTCGTTGGCGATAATATTTAAACACAAAAAGGAGAAAACGGGGTAAAAAAGAGAAGCCATATTTTTATTGAATTATTTTACAATGATTTATAAAGCTTAATAAATATTATTTACTCATGACAGAGATATATAATTCATGTATGAATTTTGTACAGCCAACAATTCTTTAAAAATTTTCTAACGCGTTATATAAGTATTTTCAATTTGATTTCTTTTTTTACTAAAGAATGAATAAGAAAAACTTGAAATTCCAGAAAATACAAAATTATCAACTTTTTAAATAATATCTCGAATATTACCTTATAAATTTGGTGAATAAAATTTCAAATTAAAATTTTTTTTTGCAATTCTTCAGTGATTTTAATAAAATGTGTAAAAAAAACAAGTTTTTTTCTTTGTTTATCAAAAAAACTAATTTAATTTAAGTAGTACATTAATACCCTGATATCTCCCACATAAACGAATATACTAAAACGTAGGTGTTTTTTTTAAATATCCTTATAATATAAACAGTTAAGGAAACGCGTGGGTGAAGAGAACGTGTTATAACAGTTAGCACCTTTATAACTTTTTAAAAATGCTGCTGTTTCGTTTTTTTTTTTTTTTTTTATAATTATTATTTATATTTTACATATTTATGGATTTGTATTTTATTTTTTCATATATTAACTGCAGTTTTACGAAATTTTGATTAGCTACACTGTAAAAAATAACTTTCTTAGATTTACAAAAAAGATAGAATTTTTTCGAAAAATTAGTAAATTTTCAAAAAATTTTGTAAATATTTGATAAAAATCGTAAATTTACTAAATTTAGTATATTCTCGAAAAATTCGGGAATTCTCGATTTTTTTTGTGAGTTTACGAAAAAAGTTGTAAATTTACATTTATTTTTCGTAAAACAACTATTTTTTGAAAATTTTCGAGAAAAAAATTGTAATTTACAATTTTTCTTGCGAATTCACAAAAAAAATCGCGAATACTCGAATTTTTTGTTAATATACTAAATTAAATATACGATTTTTTTCGAAAATTTACTAATTTTTCGAAAATTTTATAATTTTTTTGTTAATATAAGAAAGTTATTTTTTACAGTGTACTATTTAGCTCATAATAAAATGATTTTAAACAATCAATCAATCCAAAGTACTTAGCATATTTATGTTAACGAATATACAAAAATTCTAATCCTTTTAAAAGATTTGGGGAATCTCATATTTTTTTTTATAAAATGGCGCGTCGCCTAAGTTTACTAGTAATCAAAAATTAGATCATAGCTTTTAAAATAACTCTACACAGTCTAATATATAGAATGTTATAAAGATTAAAAAGATTTATATTATCTTTCTGAAAGTAATGGATCTTGAGGTTGAAGTGATCCAGAGACACGCCTGATGTGCGACTGCACACGTCAGATACTTGAACGATCATCGACTTTGAAAATGACTCGTCATCTTTTTGTTGCTTTATTATTATTACAAATTTCCTGTCAATATTGTATATATGAATGTAAATATTGTTTTGCTTATGTATATTTATTAATTTTTCTACTTAGCAATTTAATTTTTTTTTTTTACCAAATTCAAAAAATACACAAATTTCTTTGTTGTTGAAAACGATATTTTAACTGTTTGAATATCGGATTCCAAACAGATGTAGGGAGCAGCGAATCAAGGTATCGTTGCAAGTTCATACCTACTTAATCTCTTTTTAATCTTTAAAAAATGATTGCATAATTTTGAATTGTACCAAAAAAATTTTATTTTTAACTCGTTGCATATGCTAAAATACTTACATTCGTATGCAAAATTATTCTCACATGATCGGTATCAAAAAATAAGAATAAGAAACCAAAACTAAAAATAAATTAGAAGAATCATCAAATTTTGTATTCTTTTTTATTTTTTATGAATTTAAAAATATTCTACATCGTCAAACGCGTTGACGCCTTTTTTAAAGCTAATTTTATGTATTTGTTATAAATATTTATTATTACCTTATTTTTATTTTGAATAGAATACATTTTGTTTTTGTATTTTGTAAATTTATTTATGCACAAACATTGCTTATTATCATCCTGAAAAAATATAGTATGTATTGACACATTAATTGGGGGGGGGGGGGTCATTAATTGGTAGATTCACCCTAAAACTTTTTTCTTACACAAACTAGGTGCTTGAAATTTTCAGAAATTTTATTTCTATTTATGAATTTAAAATCCTAGAATTTAAAAATTTAAAAATTTAAAAGTGCTCGACGACACAGGCTATAGGATTTTTTAAAAGGAAAACATTTTTTTAGGGTTTTGGAATACAGAGGTTCAATTCAGAGTGTCTGATCCAATAAAAAACAAGTTAGGGAAGTAATCTATACCCTAATTTACAATTTAGCTCTAAAGGTTCATATTCATGAATTTTTTATTGGGTAATAAAAATGTTGCAAATCAATCAAAGGACTCAAAAAAGGTCCTAAAAAATATTTTTCCACCCCAAACTTTCAAGTATTTAAAAAACAGGAGTCAATTTAAATGATAAATTACACACATGTTCAAAACTTCAGTAGCATACTGCATTCAATTATTGTAAAAAAAAAATATTTTGATTAAATAGTCAAACGTAATTTTATCTACCTTTATATAATAAACGGTTATAAAATAATATTTTATATTTAACATTAAGAATGAAAAGGATTTGTAGAAGATAATATAATAGCATAGTAGCAAGTCAATTTAAATATAAAATAAGAAAACATCATACATGCAACGAATGGTACATCAGCATAAAGCAATTGAGAAAGGCCACACACGCGCGCTTGTTTTTTTATTTTTCGCTTAGATTTTAATATATTATAAAACAGCAGCATAAAACTAACCAATTAGAAGATAGTATTTATACATGCAAACTTTATATATTTATAAAATCGTGATGATACTTTCGAGAAAACTTTATTATTTTAAAATATTAATTTTCTTTTTCAATATGTAAATTGAGTAAATTGAATATTGAAGCAAAATTAAAAACAAGTATTAATTTAAAGATTTTTTTTTTTTTTTTGACATCGATCATGTTTTTGAGAAGGGTGTTTTTGAGATTCCAGGGAAGAGGAGGTGCAAATAAATGTTGATACTGAAAGTAGGGTGGGAATGAAAAATTTTGTTAACAAATATTTTAATTTCGTTGACATTTCACTATTAGGTTTATGTTTTCCAAAAAATTTACTTTAAAATTCAGGCTTTTATATTCAAGACAATTCTTGGGAATCGAAAATTTAAACAAAATTCAAACACAACAATCTAACAGTGTGATTTAAAATATTAACAAAAAAATTTAAGCTTTTTAGTGGAAAATTAATTTTCCAAAATCTCAATTATTCTAATTAATAAAACTTTTAAAATTTGTCTGTTAATTTAGATATCGTCGCAAACTTAACGAAGGGACTTTACATGTAAAAAATTTGAAAAATAAGTAAATTTTAAACATATAAGAATAATGACGTTAATAAATCAATTCTGTACGCAATAAGTTGATTATTCAGCATATATGATTTGAAATTCTATTATCATAAGCGTATATTAAATACTTGAAATTGCCAATCAAAATTTTGGTGTTATACGTCAGTTATTTTGCTTAATGGATATTGTATTTATATATCTCAGTATTCGACTCAGAAATATAAAAAAGTTATTAATTGAAATTAGGAATTCACTTTTATAAAATTCACTTTTATAAAATCAGGAATTTCACTTTTATAAAATGATTTAGTGATCTGAAATTTGACATTTTTCCCCAGCCACTTTGTATAAAATGAGTGCATTCTCTCACCACCACCATTTTCCGTTTCCTGCAACCGGATTTTTTTTGGTATAGGACATAAAAAAAGAGTATTTCAGATTGCATGTAAATTACTATCCACGGCTGATTCAGATAATTATTTACTCGAACAAAGATTAAGATTCCGACAAAATCTGGACCAGATGCCGAAAACTACATTCAAACCGCGTCTTGTTCAAAACTTTCGAAAATTTAATTCATGCTTGGGTATTTTTAGCCATTTTATTTCAAAAAACTATTAAAAAAAACTACTAAAAAAATGAATAAAAGAGTAAACAATTAAAGAATATATATAGGTATTCACCTGTAGTACACATATCCGAAAATTATTATTATTTATTTTGTAAAATATATGAAAATTCTACAGATGAAAATTTAGTAGTATGAAATGCAATAAATTCATCAGAGCCGTTAGATTCGCGCTTATGTCAAGGCCCGTGTACATATAGAACATTGCAAGTTTGAAATGTAGTTATACATAACTGAAATGTAGTTAAATTGCAACCAATACAGAAAATAAACATTCAGAGCTTATATTATTGTTATATGTGTGCTAAATAACGATATTATATTATATTTTCGTATACATAGAAAAAGATGTATTGCTTGTAATGCATTTCATGAAAATGCCTCATGAAAGAAAAACAAACTTTGAATTTACGATAAGTAGTATTGTATATGACTTTTGGTATTTAACTGAATAAATTAATACGACTTTTCATTATTATATATCTAATTTTTTTTAATAAAAACTTTAGCAAATTGTAACAAGGAAACTTTCTTGTTACAATCTTTTTTCCCCGGCTAGAAATTGTAAAATTTAAAATTTTAATTATTACTTTTTCGTATCAGATAACCACAAAATGTTGACAAAGTTATTAATTATAGTAAAAAAAAAGGGTTCAAACAAAAAGCAAAGCAGCAGCATAATATGTTTTAGGTTAGCCGAGCTGATTGCGGAATTCAAAAAATTGAAAATGATAAAAAATATTAGAAATTCAATTTACTATTGAAAATATATTACTAAAATACTTTTGCCCTAGAGCAGCTACTCATAATATACTCTCGTAATAAAGAATTTTTCAAAATAGTGAATTTAAATTTCTAATATTTTTCTATCCTTTGAGTTTTTTGAATTCTGCTGTCAGCTCGGGTTACCCGAAACATATCATGCTGCTGCTATATATATATATTTTTTTTTTTAATCTAATTAATGATTTTGTCAACATTTTGTGGTTGGCTGATCCGAAAAAGTGATAATTAAAATTTAAAATTTTACAATTTTTAACCGGAGAAAAAAGATTGAAACAAGAAAGTTAAATATTAAATTATTAGTTATTTCTATTAATCGCCCATATTTTCTAATATATATATTATTATTTTGATTTCATTGACCTGTACTGGGCATAATTGTTAAATGAATTATATTAAATTAAATTGTCCTATCTTGATATGTGTATGTTCTCAAATAACATCCCTTTTTTTATTAAGACATATCAAGCGGCAATATTATATAATTTTTAAATTCATTTAAAAATTATTTTTCAAAAATACGCGGTTGTTAATGTAGGTACAGAAGGTACCTGCAGCGTTTCGATCAGCACCAACACATAGATCTCCTCAGTGTGGCTGAGTGTGTTGGTGTGTGCCACAGACGCTGGTGTATTACGTCTTTAATTTTTCTTATATAGTGAACGAATGCCTATTTTATCACTTGCGAGATACTATAGCCATTCGTTCCCTATATATGAAATGAATGGAATGACCGGTTGCGGGTCTACGGTCTATTCAATATTAAATTATTAGTTATTTCTATTAATCGCCCATATTTTCTAATATATATATTATTATTTTGATTTCATTGACCTGTACTGGGCATAATTGTTAAATGAATTATATTAAATTAAATGGTGCTGATCGAAACGCTGCAGGTACCTTCTGTACCTACATTAACAACCGCGTATTTTTGAAAAATAATTTTTAAATGAATTTAAAAATTATATAATATTGCCGCTTGATATGTCTTAATAAAAAAAGGGATGTTATTTGAGAACATACACATATCAAGATAGGACAATTTAATTTAATATAATTCATTTAACAATTATGCCCAGTACAGGTCAATGAAATCAAAATAATAATATATAAGAAAGTTAAAGTTTCTGAATACTTTTCTGCAATTTTCTTCAACAAAAAAACACATCGATCGTCACCAAATTATTGCGATTTATACTGATTAAAAAAAAAAAATAAGTAAAAACAATAAAAAGAAAAATAATCATAAATAAATGTAAAAATATGTGGAAATCGTTAAATAAAGAAAAAAAATTTTTCTTTTGAAATCAATTTAAAAGATAGATTTTAAAAACCTTTTGTAAAATCATTAATGTCAGCACTCTAGGTTGACCGGAAATCATTAATATAGTGCATAATATATTCTTTAGTTCATTGAATAAAGTTATTATAGCAAAAAGTTTAAAATTTCCGGTTACATAAATTTATATATGTGAAAATTCGCCAAAATGATATAAATTATTATTATTTTTCCTTTTATTTTTCACTATTTTATATAAATTAAAGTATAAAACTTCGGTATAATTAGCTAGTTATAAATATATGTGCGAATGTGTATGTTTATTCTTATTGACGACAGGTGTATAAGCTATTTATTTCAACGAATTTAAACTTAAGATATTTTCATGTAATAAACTGCTCAAAATTCAAGTTATTTGCTACTTTGTTTCTTTCAAGTAAATTTTTCAGATAATGAAGTTTCTGGTGTGACGGAAATCTTTAGTTAAAAATTAGTTTTTAGAACAAACACTGTGACCCGTTTAATTAGGTGTCAATTGGTTATCAAAAATAGTATATCAAGTATCAAGGGTTCTAAAGTTGTGTCATTAGTGGGATCTCGCAAGCATTAGAGCTCGGCGAATTTGGGCACAAGTGATACGTGTTCACGCTAGTTTCTAAAGTTTTTCGCCTATGGTGCTCACGATATTTTTTACTGGGCAACAAAAAAATGTATTGGGGATAAAAATAAATTAATAATCGACTCAGAATTCTGATATAAACATTTTCCCAAAATTTATTGATATTTTTGAAGCCTCTAAATGTAAAAATTTAAGTCCAAAATAAAATAATTTCTTAAAATCAATTTACTCCAAAAAATTTTTGTTACATTTTGACATCATAGAGAATTGTTTTTATATTTGAATATAAATTATTTTTAGCTTAAGAAATTCACCAGCAACTCAGATTACTGTTTGGCAAAGCAATTTTTATTCAGTGTAAATTAATCTCCTTTCATTATTCAAATAATAAAACTAAAAATAAAACTTTAAATTTAACAGTAAATTTGTCTTTTCTAAATTGCTCTAATTTTAAAACCACAGGTAAAAATCTATTTTTAAACAATAAATAAAAAAAAGACATTAATCCTTTTTTAAAGATTTTATTTATATCTTTATATACAATAAGACAATATTAAATACAAGAACAAAAAAATATTTCAAGAAGAAATAATCATAAATTCAAATTAAGTTAAGAAAATCACGTTGTTGCAAATATAAAATATTTTTTAATATAAAAAAAAAAGAGAAGTAGTACAAACGTCGTCGTAGTTTCTGAGGCGAAAAGGCGTGACGATTTAATGCCCTGTGTTATATTATATAAAAGTTTAAGGAAACTAACTAAGCAGTAGAGTGTATAAGATTCACAAATTGAAAACAAAAAACCTTTTACTTAATAGTGTATGTGTGTACAAGTTTAACAACTGTAAAATAACAATTTTTTTATTATTTTATTTATGTACTCGGAAAGTGAAAAGTTTTTTTTTTTTTTTAATTAATTATTTTTAGTACGATTGGTATTAATTTTTCTATTGTCATTTATTTTTTATCTTGGTCTAAACGAAATTATTCTACTAGCTTTAGGGACCAATATTTTTTCTGTTAGTTTCTATCTTAGGTGAAATAGAAAAGGTCAATAACTTGGTATTTTTTATGATTACCCAGTTTGTATCTAATTCCAATAAAAGTCATTAAATTTTGACATGATCGATCCTGAAATTATATTAATCAGAATTTCATTTTAATTTTTAGTGATATTTTTTCTCAAAATTTTAAACCTAATTTAAATTCATGATTGATTCTTGTTATATTGAGTAAGCAAAAAAATAAAAATTGAAATATTTATTTTCAGAAAAAGATGCCAGTGGATCTGGTACAACAAGATCGTCATCAGTACCCCAAGAATCAATAGATACAGAAGATGAACCAGAAACAGACGACACTGGTAGTAACAGCGGTAAAGCACCATCGCCAATAAATCCATTGTTACAAGAAAAATCAAATTGTGATGAATTAAGACACGTTGTTTGTCATTTAGAAACTAAAGAATTATGGGATAAATTTAATGATCTTGGCACAGAAATGATTATTACTAAAACTGGAAGGTAATTTTATTTTTTATTAAATTCTTGTAAACACTCTAAAAATATTTTTTTAAACGTAGATTATTAACCTTAAAATCTAAGAAATCGTATTACTTAAAAAAATCCTAGGAAAAAAAATTAATAAAAAAAAAAATTAGCATTAAAAAAAAAAATTTGTATACAACATAATCGACAAGTTTATTCTTTTTAATTACCTGCCACCGTACATAAATTTCATTTATTAAAATCATCATCATCATCATTATCATTAATAAAATATTTTTTAAAAAAGAAATGTTTCTACGAAATACTAAAAAAAAAAATTTCATAGATGACTACCGCTATAAAATTAGCACTGATTTTTTTAGTAATAATTGTCACGGTTTATTAAAAAAAAAAAAAAAAACTATAAATTCATGAATTTTTTAAAAAATTCAAAGTCATCATTAACGAAAATTTAAAATAATAAAGATTTTATTAAGTTAAAACTTTAATTTAATACATTTAAAACTTGATTGCTAGGTCTTTGGTATAAAGGACCAAAAAAAAGGGTTAAATTCTCTAAGGAAAAAGACAATATCATATATTACTCTATCATTCTTTAACTTGACATTTAACTCTGAAAAATCGAAAAATTAACAAAATAACCCTCGTTTTTGTTAATAGGTTAGTTTTTATAATATTTTTATGGTTAGTTAATACATAAGTTTCTTTCACACCCTAAAATTTGATATAATAGAAAAATTCAATCAAGTAAACGAGATTTACAATCCCCAGGAGATAAAGTCAAAGTTAAAGCAATAAAGAAAAACAAGTAGTTTTGTTCTTTTTTTTTAGATTGGGTTAGGTTAGACATTTTATAAATAAAATAAAGAGATGAGTTAATTTTAATGCACAAAAAAAATGTGGAGGCTGATAGGGTGAATGATATTTTTTAATGTTTATAATACAGATGTGCTTATGAGCGAATTAATGTATTCAAACTCATTATTCAAAAAATTTATATTCGTTCTGTTAGTGTGTGTAAATAAGAGAAGACGAAAAATTTATTGTTTTGTGTATAGTTAAAGGTTTATTATATTAAAACTCTTGTCAAAATAACCGGTTGTTATATCATGATAAATAACCGCAATTTTATTTTTATTTTTTTATTTGATCTATTTAAAAAACTTGTATTTAGAATTGATTTATTTTTATTTAAACTGTTTAAATAATTTTTTTTTAGTGCCTTAATGAGGCTAGTTTTTTTTTGAATTTTTGATTGTTTGTTTAAGGGCTGACTATAAATTATGTTATACTACTTTGTCAATTAGAAAATAGGGTGGGGTGTTAATGAATACTGATGATTGGTCCAAAAAATTGCCCCTACTTCTTTCATTAGTGTATTTTAACCCTTCCTAAATCAGACAAATTTTTTAGCTAGTTACTAGTAAACTACTTTATTAAATATAAAAATCATGTATTTGGTAACTTTCGCCCCTTTTGTAAATCGGATACTTTTAACCCCTCACTATGTCGATTTCAAAGTAATCGGTTAAGGAATGCATAATAATATAGATAAGTTTTGAAATAATTTTTTTGATATGAAAGTCCTTTATTATATTTACTATAAAATGTTGGCACAACAGGCTTAGGGAATATACCTGGACCAAATTTATCAATCAATAAAACGTTGCAATAAATTTAAGTAACAGTAACTTTCGATTGTCAATTTTCAATTAGCAAATGTGCAGTTATTTTTTTATTTATAGTAGCTTTTGAAAATTGCTTAAGAAATTTATAAATCTTACAGATTCTAAATTAAAATTAAAAATTTAAATATTTTTAGAAATGCTAAAATTTATAATTATTTTAACATTAAAATAAATGTGATAATCAAAATTAAATTATAAAAGCATAAAAGATTAACCCTAACATAAACGAAAATGATTACAGTTAGTTAAAGTTTAAAGAACCAGACGCATCCAGACAATAAAGTAAAGAAAAGGATTCGGAAGGAAGAACATCTAATTAACCACCGCACTAAAATTGCAATTTCTTCCCTTTCACGCAATTATACATCTCTTAATTTCTATCCTTTTCTAAGAAAGCATAAAACGCATATATAACCTTTAAAATAATTTGAAATATGCAAAATTCATATATATAACAAAAATTTAGTTAAAAAATTTACCCTTCATGTTTTCAGATCTCTAAAAGTCATTTGCTTGATAATTAGATCTCTTCTTCTCATTTAAAAAACTTATATATACGAGTTTATGCATATAAATTTTCTTAATGTTTTATGCTCGTCATTCCCTTTTTACAAGTCAACTTATAACAATCTCTTCTCTTGCATGTACGTAGGGTGATATTTTACTGTCACCTCTTTTTTCTTATACTTTGTCTCTCCCTTAATTCTTTTTTCATATACACGCCCAATTGAATTTGTCTATTAAAAAAATGAAATGCTATTTTTATTCTGCATAACAGGGTAATTTATTTTTTATCAAATTTTATATATCATTATTAACTTAATTATTAGGTTTTTTTTTTAAACACAAATTTTTATTTTTAGATTTTTTTTTTTTTTAATTGATTGATTTTAATCTTATGAAAAAATTTTGTAATTTTAAGTTTTAATTAATGTTATTTTTTTATGATTGATTGAGTTATTGATTAATCTAAAAATGCTTGACTTCAACACCTTTTTAAAATTAAATATTCTGTCTATATATAATATTTCTGTTTAAAAAAGAAAAGTCATTGTAACGCCTTCTTTTAATATCGTTGATTATTAATAGTTAAAATGAGTAAATTCGAGTAAATTGTATATAGCGAAGCCATAAAGTTTAATTATTAAGAGTTATGGTAACATTAAAATGTATGCCTAGAAAATTGGACCAAAATGACTTTTTATGGCAATTTTTTGTAAATTTATTTTTGCACATGTGTCATAAAGAAATAACGTTATTTTGAAATAAAGTTATTTTTAGGCAAAAGCGCATCATTGCGTAAAATTAAATAAGGCTATTTCATAGGAATTAGGGCCCCACAACCAAGTTTAGCCTAATTAGTGACATTCAAAAAGTTGTTAAAATAGTTTAAGAAACTTACAGATTCACGTTGGAATTAGACCTCTAGGTCATGACACGCACTTATTTTTTTTTTTAAATAGATCTGGTTAAATGTAGAAAAATATGTTTTAAGTTTCTGGATTCTCTCTAGGAGAGGAAACACAAACATTGTTTTCCGCCGTTTACCCGCGCTTTAAAAGAAAAAAATCAAGCGCGGGTAAACGGCGAGTAAAAGCATAGTTCTCTAAAGACTTCAGGATGATGAAATTTGATAAAAATTAGTTTAAAAACTAGACCTTTACATTTTTACATAATAACAAACTGTTTAAAATAAAAATTTTATGACAGTTGCAAAAGCGCAGATAAACGGTGGTAGAAAAATTGTTCTCAATCCTATAGATTAGAATTATTAATAATTACTATCTAAATTTATTAAATGACATAAAATTAATGGGAATCATAAAAAAACTTTTAAAATCTACATGAACTACTTAATTAAAATTATACTTAACTTTGCAAACATTGCATGGCTAAAATAGCTCAATCATAAAAAGCTTAATGTACAATAAAAATATTGAGAATAAATTTTACAATTGCTTTCTGGAATCAAATGAAATAATTAGAATAATATGCTGCTTGAAAACTTCAAAACACGAAATCACAATTATAACCTGACTTGCTTTCTTTTAATGTAATTGATTTCAGAAGAAAACTATTTTCTTTTTTAAAAGAATCATTTTAAATAAACATTATTTACAATAATAACTAAAGAAACAATGATTCAATATTTGTTAATAAAACTTTTTGCAAAACTGTTGATTGCAAGCTCATTGCAAAATACGTGATTTGCAAGTTTCCAACGATTTAATAGCTTAAAAAAATCGAATTTCACTTAAAAACCTTATTTAAATCAAAGCTTTTAAAGTAATTTAAGTAGAAGAAAGCAATAAATATCAAACAATAGAAGTAATAATGAAAAATTGCATATGTTATTTTTAAATTTCTAAGGTGAAAAAATAATGAAAAATTTTTTATTAAAAAAAAAATAAGACATACAAATACACACAGACACACACAGACATAAAAATAATAAGAATAAAAAAATAAAAAAGTAAAGATAAGGATCAACAGCATATATGAGTGTTTTAAAAAGTTTCAGTATGTATGGTCAAAACCCAGCAGGATATTTTAGACATAATATTAATACTCTTTGCTTATATAGTTACTACTACGTATTTCTTTTAAAAAGGATAAACATTATTATAAATGTTGTACAATTTATAATAATTTTTATATTTATAAAACTAGATAGTAGTAGTCTGTAATTTATTTAAAATCTATATTTGTTTACATAGAAAAATTATTTATTTTTCAGACGAATGTTTCCAACATGTAGAGTATCGTTTAATGGTTTGAGACCAGATGGACGTTATGCAGTATTAATGGATATTGTACCAGTTGATGAAAAACGGTATCGTTATGCATATCATAGAAGTTGTTGGTTGGTTGCTGGTAAAGCTGATCCACCAGCACCAGCTAGGTTATACGTACATCCAGATTCACCGTTTACTGGTGATCAGTTACGTAAACAAGTCGTTTCTTTTGAAAAAGTTAAACTTACCAATAATGATATGGATAAAAATGGTCAAGTAAGTTATTCGTTATTACCAGTAGTTGCAGTTTTTATGACTGATAGACGTTTTAATTGAAAGATAGTCATTTTTATTTAATTAAATTTTTGATTGGTATCACAGTTATAATTATGTGTATGCTTTTGAAAATAATTTTTTTATTATTGGAATTTTATTTTGAAATATAATGACTTGCAATTATAATTTAAAGTTCATTGCTGTTTCTATCAACTTCAATCAAAGTAGTATTAAAAACTTTTTTTATACGAGTAAATATATTAACTATTTTTCTTATTTATGAAAAAAATGTCTCAAATTTTTGAATATAGCATAATGATTGTATCTTAAAATTTACTGTTTGAACTCCTGTAAATGCTGTAGGACCTATTTGAATTTTCGATTTATTTGTACATTAATTTTAAATAATTAATTTAAAAAAAAATGAAAAAAATGGATGAAAAAAATTTGTTGTTGAGTTAACAATGTTGACCTTTTCTTTTTTAGGTTTTATTTCAATTTAAGAGAAAAACGTAAATTTTCGTAAATTTACTCATTTTTCGCGAATAAACTATCACTTTTGTCCGTTTAAAAGAGTTAATTTTAACAGTGCATATTTTAATACTAATTTGTGAATTTTGGCCCTTTTTTAGCAAAATTTTAAATTCAAAAACTTTTATAGCAAATAAATGAATAAATAAATTCAAACAAATAGATTAATTTTTTACATACTATTTTTTAGTTATCCCATAAAAACCTATATTTTAGTGACAGGCTACCGAGGTTAATCAGGTTAAGCAACTCAAGCCATATTTTGCAATAAAACAACTCATATACAATTTTAATAGTTTAACATGTCGTATTATAAGAATATAATTTAAAAAATTTTTTTTTTACCTTAAAAATAAAAACGTTCACATATTAAGTGAATAACAAGATAAAAATCACTTGAATAATTTATAAATTTTTTTTTTCTTAGGATTCTCATTTTTTTATTATTATTACGAATACATAAAATGAGTAATTCTATAAAGTAACAAAAAAAAAAAATGTTTTAGGATTTAATTTATGTGAATAAATAAAAAAAAAATTTTTATGGAGCGAGAAAAACCACAGAATATTTAATTAATTATACGAGTATTGATCATTAAATTTAAATTATATGAGAAAATGAGTTTTTAATATTAAAAAAAAAAAAGGTAAATAATAGTGAGTCATTATACAAAGCTTTTAAAGCTACTGATTTTTTTTTTGTTTGAATAAAAAATTTTTATTTATGATAATTTATACATAATTAGGTTGTATTTTTTTGCTATAAGTAATTAAAAAATATAACAATAAATTAAGTAATTAATTGAAAATATGATTAAGTTGTAAAAAATTTATTAATTTATTCGCAAAAATATAAGTTTTAAAAATTGCGGAATTGTTAAATTTACCATTAATAAATGGTTGATAGTAAATTGTAGAGGATTTTATTTTTTAAACAAAATCTTAAATACACTGAAAAAAAATTCGTTTGTCGTTAGCGAAATTGTTCGGTATTCCGGAATATTTCCGCTTGCGGCAAGTGCGGATTTTTTTTCAACATGGAGAAATTGATTTATTTAATAGAACCGATTTTAAAAATATGATTTCCAAAAATTAGTATTTTTCAAATTAATATTTACTTATTTGTACAATATTAAAATAAATCGTCGGCGTCAGTATATAAAAAAAATACTGATATTCAATATTAAATAAAATTCTTTTGTGTACATAAATTTTTTTTTATTTCAAATCAATAAAATATTTAAAATTAATAGCATTTTAATTATAAGAATTATGATAATTTGGAGATAATTAAACCATGGAGAAATTGACCACAAAAATTTTAGAAAATAACATTTTTTTTATACCGTACAGAAATAAATTTTATGATTCATTCAAATATTATAATAAAAATCATCACCAAAATAGTTTTATACAAAATTTATTATTTTTATTGAATTTTTAAACAATTGATTATTATTGATACGTTTTTATTAATTATTCAAATTTCTGATGATTTAATTTTAATAGTTTTATTTGAAAAACTTTTTTCAAAACAACTAATACTCAGGGTGAATTTAAATGGAGAGATTTTCGATGCTTACAAGACGCGGTTTTTTTAAATTTAAATTTCAGTAATGAGTCATTTTTCGTATAAGAATATAATAAAATGTAAAAATTGCACATCAGAAATTTTAACATATTTTGTTAACTTAATAATATAATTATCTTATTAATCTTATTAATTGAAAATTAATTTTAATCGATATTTTAATTTTGAATTCAAATTTTCACGCGGTAACTTCTAAGATTTTTTTGCTCCATCTAAATTCACCCTCAACTGTAACACTTGATATCTCAAAGTGGTGCATAATATTATTCTTTGGTTTCTCGCAAACGAAATGGATTTATAAGGATATATAAGAAATCAAAGGCATCTAAAGTTTATTTAGAAAATATTTTAAAAAAATAATTTATTATTTTACTGTTTAGCCAAATATATTTGAAACTTATTATACTGGAAAAGTTTTATTGCAAAATCTTAATTTTTCTGTTTGTTCTTCAGACTTCTATTTGTAAAAAAAGAAATTTTATACTTGCACTTTCACGTTAATGAATTCTATATCACTTTTCGCGCTTGTTGAATAGGCGTATATAATACATGGCTTGTATAATACAAGTGGTCGCGTTTATGCAGTGTAGTCGGATATTTTGAATGATTAATTATAAATATCTTAAATTAATTAAAGAAATTGAAAAATAATAATTATTATTATTTTAAAAAACAATAATTTTAATTAAACCGTGAATTAATTTTAAAATTAATTTTTACGGTTTCTCAAAGAAATTGAAACAATAATATTTTGGATGCTATAATCGACCTAAATTATTTTTAAAATATCTTAGTTTAAAAAAAAAACAAAATCAAAAAATAGACTTTAACATGCAACGGTCAGAAAAGTAGTCTAAATTGTTTGCTCGGAAAGTACTTAAGTGTATTGGGCCATTGAGAAGAAAAAGGTTTGAGATGCATGTATTAAAAGGTGCTTAAAACAGAAAAAATCGAAATTCGACTTAACGAATTATAGTCCCTCCTCAAAGTGACGAACCATAACTTTTGTGTTCAATAATTAAAGTTTTTGCATAAAAAAATTCAATTTCTTAAAAAAAAAAATACCAGTTGCACAGAAAAAAGTGATACATATGTAATTAAAATTTTAAAATAAAATTCCCTTTATAAAATACAAATTTTGATAAAAAAAATTATATATTTATAAAGTATAGCACCTTATAATTTAACTTCAAAATAATAATTAAATCTTTATGAAATCAATTTAAAAAAATGTTAAATTTATGAATATTTTATTTTTCAGTTGGTATTAAATTCGATGCATAAATATCAACCACGTATTCATTTAGTAAAAAGGCCAGATTCAGGTAACTGTGATCCAATAGAAGATTTAGAACGTGAGCCACACAAAACTTTTGTATTCCCTGAAGCCATATTCACTGCTGTCACCGCCTATCAGAACCAGCTTGTAAGTTTTTTATTTTTATTTTATTTATACCTTTTTTTTTATATATTCTTCACGCATCTTTTTCATCTTCTTTTTATTTTTTTTGCCTCACTTACTTATTATTATTAACTGATGCCGTCCCTTTAATTTTGAGTTTAGCTACCGTATTTCCGACGACTGTAACATATCACCTGAAATATGTCATGTATTATGTGAAACATCGCGTTTCACTTTTTTATTTTTATTTAATACGCATCACTTGACGTTTTATTACTTAAGTAAAAAAAATTTCACTTTCAAAAAAAATTACATTATTTATGAAAAGATTATTAAAATCATTTTAAATAATAAGTGCACCTGATTTTCATATTACTTACAGTCGTAAATTATTGTTTATTCAAATTTTTAATAAATTAATAAAAGCAATAATTCGATATTTTATTTTGGCAATAATTAATAATTAATTATAATTTTAAAATGAAATAAACATATATATGAGCTAATCTACGGTAATTTTTAAAAGTAATAACATTCTAATTTTAACGGTGGTTCCATTTTTAAATATTTTGATCAAAAATTTTGGAATTTATACAGATCAAAAATTATTTTTTGAGTTTGCTTCATTTTGAAAATGATATACCTATTAATTGTTTTTAAAATTTTGTTTCTGTGTATCTTTTGGTTAAAAATATACGAAAATTGATATATAAAAATAAATAATTGATTTTGTCCACCAAATGTATAATTAAACATTATTAGGTCAATGAAAGTTTTATATTGAATCAGATAATTTTGCTATGATTCAGGATTCGTCGCAAATTGTTTGCTCTGAAAATTCATAAAAGTGAAAATTCGATCCTCCTAAGGCATTGATCAAAACTATCATTTTAAATTATTATTTTTTTTATATTTGAAAGGCGTAAATACTCAAAATAAAATTAAATAAAGACTAACTTAACGAAATTAGTATTCTAATTCCAAAATAATTATCAACAAGTGCGTACCAATTGAAACCCTATTCTGAGCACAAACTCGAGTGGCCAGTAAACCCAAAAAATATCTAAATCACCTGAAACATCCCATATACATAAATTAAAAAAAAGTATTACTACTATTACTTAAAATAATTAAACATGTCATAAATGAGTATAAAAAAAATATTTTTTTGCAAAAAAGTATTAATAAATCAAGATAATTTAAAAATAATAAGCTACTGTAAAAAAAAAAATTTCTTTTCTTAACAGCATTTTTAAAAAAAGTTATTTTATGGCTAATCTTACGTACTACAAAGACATCAAAATATTAAAAAATTTAAAAATAATAAAAAAGACATAATATACACTCAATTATGTTACGCAGCCCTTTTTTATTCAAAAAATATAACTTTCTTTAGTAAATTACAAAAGTGTAGTTTAAAAAAAAAAAATTACTCTTTTATTGTACAATAATATAATCTATACATTTTCTATATCATAAATCTTAGCAAATTTATGACACTGCTAACAAACAAAAAAATTTTTTTTTTATTTACGAACAAAACAGTCACGCTTACACATCGTTATTTTTCGCGAATATATATTTGCACATCATATATATATATATACGCGCGCGTAAGCGTCGCGCCTCGTCGCCGCGTCTCGTCGACATTATCATATTTCATGATAGTCGTTTCAGATCCTTAAGTATTAAGCTTGAGGAATATTAATATTTAAAAGAATGCGTGTGGTCTTCAATACTTGAGTGTTATTTTGTTTTTTATTCTATATAATAATTTATATGTTTTTTAATTATATATAAACAAATTATTTCATTTTATTTGTTACAAATATATTCGTTGCTGAGAAGTATCTTGTAATTTTTTGTGCGCTGTAAAACCTGATTCATTATATTGAACACGTTAATTTGTAATATCAGTGTATATTTGTAAAATAGCTTTCAGAAATCCACTCACAAATGTATAGGAAAAAATTTCTGAACTCTTAGGAATAAGCTTTTTCAACTTTTTTTCTAAAGCTTGAAGATATTATTATCTGTGCACCATAGGTGTTTATACGGTCACTGATCTTTAATTTCGAGTTTTCGCTCTTTGAATATACACAGAAAAATGTTTAATTAGCAAAAACTCTTATTTAGGTAATTAACGAGGCTTTTTAATAATTTAAAGGTGTTGATGATTCTGGATAAACGACTTGAAAAAAATGTTATAGGTTTTTTTTACCTCGTTTGCAAATTTCACCAAGAAATCCCTGAAATAGGATATTTTTTACTAATTTAAGGATGTTCTGGATATTTCTAATGTATCTCTAAAAAAATGACCTTATAAGAGCAGTTTTACTTTAAAAAAATCGACTTGTTGTAAGTGAAAAGATTCCACTTGCGGTCACCGAAATTTGGCTTGTGAATAGCAGACATTGGTTTTCTGATCAAACGATTAGGTTGCAAAAGACTTAAAATGCAAAAGAAATTAAGAAAATAAATTTCTTTCTATTTAAGAATTTTTCTTTGGCTCAAAATGAGTGAAATTTTTTTTTATAGTTTCCTTTACATTTCAAGTAATTTACAACTTATTCAGCATAAAAGAAAAATTCCGCTAGCCATAAGTGGATTTTTTTTTTTCGATGTAGTTTAATCGTTTTTCGTATATTTCTGGGGAAAAACGTCAAAACCCTTGATCAGCAGCCTAAAAAACATTTAAAATATCGTACCTAAAAAGAAAATATTTTTAAATAGTAAATAAAGTAAGAATTCGGCAGCAAAAATAAAAAAAATGCTAATCACTTTACTAAAAAAGGCCAAAAACACAAAAATAGCTGCCAAAAATTAAGAACCGAATTTAGAAAACTAAAAGTAATTAAAAGGGCTAACTTTTGGTTATATACGAATAAATAGTCAGGTCCGATTTTAAAGACACACCAGCTCAAATGGCGTGGAATTCCTAAAAAAATAAATAAAATACAAGAAAAGTTTCAAAATTAAAAACAGTTTCTGGCCAAAAAATTTCTTAAGAATGATTAATATTTATAATAACAGGATATAAATATAATATTAAAAATTTTAAGATACTTCCTTCTTTACTTCGCACCTTCAAAATAATTCGTCTTCACCCCGATCACACAAAAAGATATTACTTAACAAAATAATACTTAAAAGTGTAATATTTCTCGCGCTTCATACCCTTTGAAGAAAATCCGCTTTAAATTGACTTGACGATACAACACTTAAAAAAAATTTTTTTTATCTTTTTCTAACCTACATAAAAAATCCCTAGGATTACTAAAATAAGTTTTTCTTTTTTTCTTAAGATCTCATATATTATTTGAGAAGTATATTAAAGATCAACTTTCAAATAAAAAAAAATGATCTATATTATAAAAACGTATTTACCGGGTGGTCTCTAAAAAAATAAAAAAATATTTTTAAAAGCGCCACCATCGTAAAATAAAAAAATTTTTATATTTTTGTCCTTGATGTATCTAAATAATGAATGAATATAAAAAGCTTTAAGAAAGCTGTTATGGTGTTAATGATAATAATGAGGTGCGAAGAAATGTTTCGGTAATTACCAAGTTACAAAAAAAAATTTTTTTTTTTTCTTTTCCGGTATAATATTTCTTTAATAAAATATTTTTAATGTTATAATTTGAAAAATTTTTTGAAAACTAGTTGGGAGGTATATCACTTTTATATTTAAATTTAATTGTTTCTCTTAGAATTCATAGTTTTAGATGTTAATGAGAATCACAATATAATTAAAAATAACACTTTTGTTGATTACCTAAAATTTTCAAAATTTATTTGTTAAAATTTATATGATTTTATTATTTCAACAAAATATTTAAATTTTGTAATTTTAATTCTTCTTCTGTGATGTTTTTCTTGTTAAATGAAATAAAAAAACAAATTTTATTGTTTTGCTAGATTTTGTATTTTGGTGTTCGAGAAATTTTACGATTAAATTTTTTTCATGATGAAACTGTTGCAGGAACATTAAAATTACTAAAAATTCTTTTTCAAAATTTACTGTTTTACGTAAATTAGTTTTTTTTTTTAATTTTTGATTTCGTATTTCGTTGGTATACCAAATTTGAAGTAATGCAGCCTAGTTTTTACAATTTAAAAACCATATCGTTAAAATATGAAATTTTTGACAAATAAGAGTCGGTAAAATAGTAGCACTAAACTGTAAAAAATTACAAATTTTATAAAAAATTTAATTATCTCCTGATAAATAATCCAGGAATCTACTAAGAAGTCTCATTAAATTAATTAAATTTATCTCACAACAAATGAACAAAATTTAAAATAAACGATTAAATGGGAAAAACCCGAGTGTATGATAACAGTCTTCTTATGTACAAAATTCTAGATAAACCACAAGCAAAAAAATTTGTTGTTTTGATAAATGACTAAATCGTAGTTTTTGGAGAAACATATATGCTGCCCGAGATATTGCCTTAAATTTTTACATCTTCGCTTTATACGTAAAAAACTCTTTTTACAATATTTTCAAGGGGAGTATACGAGTTGAAACTGTCAAATTTCAATTCCACTTGGTGGAGCGTTTTTTAATGTAAAAAAACTCCCTATACTTACAGTTTAATATTATAGGCCCTTCTGGGCCTGAAACAGCGATCCACAACGTTAATAAATTTGATTTTTAAATCTTATAACGCAGTCACCTTAAAATCAGTCAAAGAACTTCTGGTTGGTCTCATTTTTATTTTGTAAGTGTCTAATTTTAAACACCGTAAACTGAATTTTTTTATCACTAATTATGATATCTAATAAACCAAAAGACCAATTTTGGCCAAATTAGACACAAAAGGTGACAGCTTTATACGGAAAAAAAACCTAAAAATCCCGTTTGTTAACATTAAGATTATCTGTTTTAGGTCCAGAAGGCCTATGAGATCGATAGGTATGCGGAGTGTTTTTTCAACATAAGAAAACACTCCGCCAAGTGGCGCCACAGACAGATCTGTGACAGATCCAACTCTTACACTCCTCTTGTCAGTTATTGAATTTTGTACAGAATAACTTATTCATAAAATTTATCAACAAGCTAAATTGATAAAATTTAAGGAAATTTCAAGTGTTATATAAAATTTTTAAGAGATATTACCCAATCGTTAAATAAGATAATTAAGCAATTTATACATGAGTGATTCTTTCTCACTTTTCTTTAAAAATTAAAAATAAAGATGACAATTATATACATATTCCGGAGAACGACATTTAAAAAATTTTGGGGTAGTAATCAAACATTTCAGTAGCGCTTAAGCACTTCAAAATTTTATAGATTTATCAATAACTGTAAAAATTATTGTTAAAATATAGAAAGAATCGTTCATATATCAAGTTTAAAAATATTATATCATTTTAAATATGTATTGACACGTGTGGTCTCTTGTAAGAAACATAAACCAAATTCTTTAATAACATAACTTTTTAAGTTCTTTTTTCCTGCAAAAATATATAACTGCTACTCTAAAAAAAAAATTTATGTAAGTATGCTTTACTATATCAAAACATTAAAAGTTTCTTCTCAACATGAGAAAAAAAAACGAAGCATTCATATAAGACCACAACAATTTTAAAAATTAGTTTTGCTTCTTATTTTTTTTATATTTTGCTTGTGTCAAATATCATAATTCATAAGTTAAATCATATGCTCATCTCTTATATACATTTTTTTACTTTTTATAGTCTTTCATCGTTACGAACAAAAAAATTATGAAAGATTTTTTTTTTTTTTTTTGGCAAAATTGTAAAAAAAATCTTAATATCGTTATTCTCTTCATCACACTTAAATGCATTAAAAAAAATTATTAACACACTTCCTCTTTCTTGAAATGTCCACACACGATGATGATGTGACTGACTTTTTTATAATGACTCTGTCATTTATGAGAACTTTTTTTTTGGGGGGTTTTAGTGTTAATCTAAAAATTTTATATTATGTTATTTTAAACTTAAAATTGACTAACTCAACAAAAAAATAAAACGACATACTTTCAACAAGATTTTATTAGTATAAGAATATTACAAAAATATTAAGAAAAAAGGCTCTAATGACCTTTTTTTGTGTATGGCATGAAGACAGATTAAAATTTATGAGTTTTCGATGAATTTTTTAGATCAATTAAAGTTAAGAATTCTTGGTAAATATTTTATTACAGCTACTTTTTTTTTTTAAACACATGTCATATTTTTAGAGGCTAAGAGTTTTGTATATTAAGCTTTGATTTATTTTGTTTTAGTCTACTATTGACATGGATACACTGGTACTAACTTAATTAGTAACATTCTGATTAAATAATCATATGTTTGTCGTGATCATGTACAGTTAGATTTAAATAATGCCTACAATTTTTATAAAAATATTAAATTTCTGGAATCAGGTATTCTTTTAGAAAATCATACTAATTTATTTTTTTTGTTTTTATGAAATGCAGAAATCAATTATAGAATTTGGCTAATTCTCTTTTTATCATATAAGGGACAAAGTTGGATGCCATAATCGCGAAAATCGGTTCAAACTATTTTTTTCTAAAATTGCAACTAAGAATAAGCCCTTCCATCTAATTTTAGCTTTTAAAATACATCCCTAAAATTATGGACCCTGGAATCAAACTGTAAAGGGAATTTTTTATAAGAAAAATATTTTTTACCCAAAAATAAGCATTCGGCAGCAATAAAAAGAAAATTAATTTCCACGAAAGGCCGAAAACGGCGAAAACTCATAAATGGCTGCCAAAAACGAGAATTTGAATTAGAAAGATTTAAGTAGTCGAAACGACTTATTTTTAGTTACTTTAAAAAAAAATAATATGGACTGATTTCTGTAGCCATTAAATTCAATTTGAGCTCAGTAGAATCCCAAATTTTTCATGTTTTTAATTTTATGAAATTTCATTGTTTTATATTTTTTTTGGTACTGTGTTTCAGAAATAATTTAGAAGTGAAAAAATTTCCAAAAATTAATTCAATTAAAGAAAAAACTATAGTCTTACAAATTTTGGCCAGAATTTTAAACCCTAGAAATCCTGTTGCTTTTATGTTATTTTTTTTTTAATGGAGTACCAGCAGGGTTATTAATAAGGATTTTATATTATTGAATACTTTTAATTACCCAAAATCACGAAAAAAATAGATCCTAAAAATTGTGCATTTATATGCTGTGATCAGTTACATACAAGACCAAACATTTACCTTACATAGCCCCACTTAATAAATTCGAATTTCAGAAATATTATTTTCTTATAAATGACTAAGTTTTGCACCCAGACTTCAAAAAAATAATGTTATTAAAAAAAAAAAAAAAGAAAGTATTATTAATCACTATAAAAATATATTTTTAAAATGTCATTAAATACAAACACAAAAAGACATTTAAATTTAGCTTAAAAACAAAACGTATATGAATTTTCATAACGTTATACATAATATAATATAATAATGTATACCTTAATATACGATATGCCGTTTTAAACGAGTTCGCGCCTTGTAATTATAAGTTTCTTCCGACTCTTTAAAAAATATATTGAATATACACATGTATATATGAAGGTATTCACACATATATATCTTAACCCTTTATTTTCTCTGTTAAATAATATATAATTTTTTTATACGTATTATACTTTCTTTTATTTTTTAAGGTCTATGTCTGTACATCAGTTTAGGAGCCTGCTATGGTAATAAGTGCGTGTGAGTATTAGTGCTGAGTTTTTTCAAAAAAATAGTCAAGATTAAAATATACTCACCTTCTGTGGAAAATTTTTTTGTCCTCGCCAAAGTGTGATACCCCGGAATAGCCTAGATTTTTAGATTAGACAAAAACATACTAAGTTTATATTTAACATTTTTCCATATTTTGGTTCTGGAGGGGCCTGTCGGACCATTGAAGACCTGCTTTACCCGCGCTTTTGTTTTATTGTATACATGATTTTGAGCGCGGATAAACGGAAGGTCTTTAATGGCCCGACGTGCCCCTCCAGAACAAAACTACCGAAAAATGGAAAATATAAACCTAGTATATTTTGACCTAATCTAAAAATATAGGCTATTTCTAGGTATCATATTTTCAGTTTTTTTTTTTTTTTTTGATTGTCCAACTTTGTAGACCCACAACGTTTTTCAGAATCTGCGGCCAAAAAAATTAGGATACAAAATTGGGTATCTTTTGATCTTGACTATTTCTGTGCCAAAATTTAGCTGTAATACTTACGCGCACTTATTACCACAACAGACTCCTTAACATGGTAAATACGTTCTTTTATACATTACGTTTAATTTCTTTCTTTCAATTTTTTTTTTTTTACTTATGTCTTCATGATACAAGAAGCTTCTAGTATAGCAACTAGTTTTCAAATTTTAGAGCGTGTTTGTTGAAATTTAAAGAATTTGTACTACGTATAATCGTCGTTATATTGCAATATTATTAAATAATAATCTTTATTTTTATTTATTTTTCAACATCTAGATGGCGCTATATTATATATTATCGCTATATTATCTCGTTAATAAAATTTAATTTCTGAGATATATAAGACAGACGTTTTAAAGTAAAATTATCAAAAATGATTTTATACATTACTTAGTTTTTACATAAGAAACTCAACATAACTCAGCATTTACTAATCTGTTAATTTTTTAATTAAGAATTTTCCATGCAATCTTGGTTTATTTTCCGAGTTAATAAAAAGCTTTCGATATTAGAATCAAGTATCTTTCTTGGGAATTTGAAGGTAAATTTGTAAATCATCCGCAAAAAGTAGTATTTTGGCATAAGTAATATGAGAGCCAATATCATTAATATATACACTGAGAAAAAATGTAGAGGAAAATGTACATTTGCGACTGGAAGATTTTACTATTAATTTTAGTAAAGTTATCCGAAGAATTGAAAATAGTACATTTTACTATAATTAAGGGTAATTTTTCTTGAGTAAGATTTTCTACAAAATATTATTATACTCTCACTCTCTCACATGTGTATAACTTTTATTTATTTATTTTTTTTTTTTTATTTTTTTAATTTTTTTTAATTTTTTTTTTTTTTTTTTTTTTTTTTAATTTATTTTTTTTTTTAATTTTTTTTTATAATTTATATTTTATATAGTTTATAATTTATACAATTTTCATTCCTTATATAGTATCTGAAATCAAATTTTGTCACTTGCGAGAAAAAATATGTAAAATAAATTCTACTAAAATTAAGGGTAATTTTTTTTTCCTTTACGGGTAGTTTATAAAATACATGTTGGTAAAAAATGACATAAAACGCCATTTTGACAACTTCAAATTATTTTACTAATCAAAAGGGTAATTTTTACCAATACGATTTTGTGAGTGTATTAGGAAGAGTAACGGGCCCAAAACAGAGCCTTGGGGGACAACACTTTTCACTACTTCCACGGAGGAGATTTTTTGCCTACTATAGTAGATTGAGTTCTATCTAATAGATATCTTTATTTATCATTTTTTAATAGTAATTTTTTATCAGCTGTTTCTGTATAAAAATTAAGCTCCAATAATTCATCACTTTTAAAATGCTTTTTACCCATAAATGAATTTTTTTAAAGATGCACTCTAAAATGTTTTACCAATTTTCCTTAATTTTTTCACTTTTTTGGAAAGTCAAAAAAGGTATATTCTTTAAATCTTTTTTTGATATGCATCTTCCATCATAATATGCATAAAACTAGGCACTGCACATACTACTTTACACATTTTATATAATTAAATATAATTTTTGTATAAAATCAATAGGTAAAAATGGGTATCAGATTTTGTTTTCGGAGGCCAAAAAACAAACCTAATTATATCCACGCAGGTTGTATGTCCACGAAAACTGCATTTGGTGACACGACTACTCGGACACTACTTATCTAACTAAGCTTCGGAAAAAATTTTAAATTCCTAAAGAATTTTTTTAACTCTGAATGCTTTTTGAGATCACTTCAGCCTGAACATCATACTAAATAAAAAGAGGAAATCCATATTTATTTTATTATTCTATAAGACAAAAATATTCATTAAATTTTTGACACATTTATTAAAAAATTAAAATTTTTATCTACCCAATATATTAGTAATTTTATCAGTTATAAGCTACAAAATGAAAAAAGAAAGATTGAAAATCAAATAAAACTTTTTTTTTTGGATAACTGCCACAATAAAAAAAAATAAAAAAAAAATCTTGATGTGACTAGACATCGTCGTAAATTTGCAATGTCCCACACACATTTACAATAAAAAAAAATACTTCTTTTTTTTTTGAAGTAATATATTACATAAATTTTATTTATTTTTCTGGTTGATAAAATAAAAAAAAATTAAATAAAAAACTTAGTTTTTAATAAATAAATAAATTTTGACATTTTTTATGAAGTGTGATTAGAAAAATAAAGAAAAACAAGAAAATATACTTTTAATGATGCCAAAAATATTTGATACATATAAAATGAATGATGAAAAGTTTAAATCATCAAAATTTTATTTTAAATTTAATTGAAAAAAGTATATAAATAAGTGTGCTGCTACTTTATTTCACAACTTTTTATAACTCTAGGCGTTTAAAAATTTGAAATAAAAAAAATATCATAAATAATCGCTTTCATAAATGAGAGACACAAGAAACTCATCGAGAATGGAATATTAGCAACCTCACACATTGAAATAAAGCCTAAAGAAAATCATTTAAAAATTTATAAGTCACATTTTATTATAATTAAAATTTAAAAAATTTTGTGTGCAAAAAAAAAAATCAATTTTAATATAACATGACACATAATTAAAATGTACAGAATAATTAACCTCATGCTTCAATTACACTGGAAAAAGTTTCTTTGATGATGATATGTTTTTCGTTACTATTAGTGTTTTTTATGTCGTTAAAAAAAGTTTTTTAAAAAAGTACTTTATAAATACAGAAGTAAATAAATAATTTTGTCTCTCTATTAAAATTCTATTATTAGATTTATTATTGCATAAATGAACTACATCATCGTTCCTTTCAAATTACTACGAGTTTATTATAATACACTTTTCCATGCATTCATATCTTTTCGTTTACAAATATGTTTTGCATATTTTTTACGGTTTTAAATTTTTAAGTAGAGAAATTATACTTTGAAAAATATTTTATAATTATTGAAGTATCAATGAAAGATCTTTAAATATTTACTTTATTAAATTTTCAAAAATTTTATTTATTACTTTACAAACTCATCGTTTACATAAAATTTAATTAGGTTATATTCGTATCTAAAATATATAACTTTATTTTATTTATTATAGCTCAACAAAAATATAAATATAAATTTGAATTTTATATTAATTATTTCATCTAAATACAGTTTTACAATTTATAATTTTTAGTATACACTGAAAAAAAAAACCTGGTTGTGGCAACTGGATTTTTTTCTCAGTGTATTTTTAATTCAAAAAAAATTAGTTCCTCAAAATTTTTCAAAATGATAAATCAATGCAAACTGCTTTTATCACTTTTTTTTAATTATCCAAATGCAACTCACTTGCTCTAATTAGTCACAGACGAGAACATAAAAATAGCAACATTTTTTGCATTTTATCACTTCTAAATAATTTAAAATAGGAAAAGATTAAATTTTTATTATATTAAGAAGTCGCACGGATAATTTATATTTGTAAAAAAGCTAAGGCACGATCACATATTCATTGAGAGTTTCATCTTAACAATATCTCTATTAAAGACTAATATTTATAGGTAACGAAAGTGATCATTTTAGGTAACAGATAGTTGATCTTTATCAGTTGCGTGATTAGTTTCTTATACTTGAAGTGCATTAATTTTTTTTTTGCAATAGTTACTAGATATCCTTTGGATAATGGAAAATTAAAAAATAGTTCATTTATTATCATTTTTTCTTAACTTTTCAATATCTGAAATCGGTTTTTTTGTTATTACTCAAAAACTACTGGATAATATAAATTTTGGCTTACGGCTGGCCCAAGTAGATCAGATTTAAAAAATTTGCATTCAGAGCTATTTTTTGATTTATCAAGTCAGTCAAAACATTTATAAACACAGTTTCTCGATCATACAGTCATACTCACAAACAGACATTCAATATAAGCATATTAGAGGCATCGAAATTACATGGGTATAAAATTTCTCCAGGAATTAGACATTTTTAGGACTTTTTCATTTCTTTTTTCCTGACAAAATTATAGGGCACGATTCCATCTATATATATTTATATAGGGTGATCGTGCCTAATAAATCAAAACCGACACAAATTATGTTTCACATATTATATGATCGCATATAATATAAATTGACCCATGTGTACTCACAATAATAATGATTACGATGATTTTTTGATATTTATCTACTGCAAAAGAATGGCCATTTTACAAAATATATCATAATGATGTTATGAAAAACGTAATTTCTGTGTTAATATACATAATAATATAAATATTTGGCTCTCTTGGTCAGTAAATATTATGATTTATGCGTTTATTTCAGAAGATATAAAAACCATTAAATTTATTTTTTTAGGATTAGAGCCAAAAAATGTTACATTAGTAGTAAAATAATATTGTACACTGCAAAAAAAAAAAATCTGTTTGTCGTTGGCAGAGTCCCGCTTGTGACCAACCAAAATTTTTCGATTGCGAATTACTCAAAACATAATAAAAATTAAAATCAAAATTTTTTTCTTTTTTTTTTGAAAAAAATTTGTTTTTCGCATTGTACCGCTGCAAGCATACCCTAAATGAGCAAAAATAATTAAAAAAAAAATTTTTTTTAAATTTTAGGTCATTTGCACTATTGAGTAAGAAAAAAAATCCTCTAGCCACAAGCGGAAATCTGCTAGCCGCAAAAGGGAAATCCATTCGTGGTAAACGGAATTTTGCTTGCCATAAGCGGATTTTTTTTTTCAAAGTAGAATTTTTTCTCAAAAAACTTTAATCTGTTACGGTAAATTTTGCTATTTGGTGACAGATTTTGTCAGCCAGAGGACAAGTATTTCCCAGCCAACTCGCCGTTGAGCAGAAGCAATTCCACACCGAAAAAAAATTATTATACAACGTTTTGCCGCAAAAAATAACATTTCAGAATTTTGTTTATCGTTAAAATTTATTTTCAAATTGGGTCATACTTTATTTTTCTAACCAAAGCCATAATATATTCTTGAATAAAAATTATTAATTTTAATTGCCATTAAAAAATAAATTCATAAACTTTCCATGCTAAAAATAAAGATGAGTTTAATTATCAAAAATAATACGAAAAATAACCAAAAGTCATGAGAGTTATCACTACAGCTAACTTAAGATTTAATTTATCGCTAAGATAGTAACTTTAATGGCTTATTTTTGCACGTTTTTGAAGATAATAAGAGCACAAGTATTTTTTTTTTAGCTTACGTGTTAAAGTATTTCAGTGAAATGGCGGATTCTGATTAAATATGACATTTTTATCTCTCATTGACTTGTTTATCAAATTTTGCAGAATTTTTAATGAAAACAATATATATTTACATTTAAGTCAGAAGGATAAAATCAATCTCAGAGCTGCATGCCCAGAAAAATCCAAATTTCGGATATATAAATCAAAAATTGGTTTGCTTCTCGAAATAAGCTGAAAATTTAAACTTGGAAGTAGGAGAAACTTTTGAATAAAAAAAATTAAACATTTATTTATTTTTACTTATTGTACGACATAATTAGTTTTGCAAAATATTTATAAGTTTAACAAAGAGTGTAAATTTGAAAAAAGAAAATTTAAAACTGTTTCTTTTGCATATAAATGTTTATTAAAACAAAAATAAAAAAGGTTTAAAAAAATTATTAATTTACTTTTAACGTATAAAAATATTTGAATCGTTGAATATTTAAAAAAAGCTCAAATATCAAAGCTTTTTATATTATTGCAAAAAAAAAATTTTTTTTTCAATATGCCAGAAATAATAAGGTCGTAATCATAAGTTTTTACACTTCTTCACTTTCAGTCATTTTAACAAAATAAATATATTACAATACAACTGCAAAAAAATCCCTTTAACTTAAAAATTGGGTGGTCCAATTACCCTTTAAAGATCACAGATATAGTAGTAAAAAAAAAACTAACACATATTTAAATAAAAGTTGAGTAATATGACTCTATAACTCTTAAAGTTTTGAAAAAATTTTTTTAAAAATCTTTATAATACAAATTTTTTTTCTTTGCAAGATTTATATGTGTAAATTTTTGCCACCGTGTTTTATGAAACATAAAAAAAAAGGAATAAAATGTTGTACATAATTTCTTTAACTGACATCATTAACTAAACATCTGGCCCACTTCCCTTATACTACACTTTTTGTTGCAAAAAAAGAAACATTAGAAAATGACGACGACAGCAAATGATGATGAGGAAGTTTTATGATTTTTATGTAAAATAATAATAAAAAAAAAAGATTAAAAGAAATTGAAATATCTTTATATTCGGTTTCTTTTGATATTTTTGTTATAATTTCTTTTATTTTTTTTTTTTATTTGTTGCAAATTTTTAAACATTTTAAGACACAGGCGTTGATTTTTTTTGATGTGGTTATTATATTTACGAAAAAGATTATATTAGCCATAAGATTATTTAAAAAATTTACTTATTTTTAATAGCTTTGAATGCCTAAAGTTGCTCTGTTGTTCATGAAATAAAATCACCAAAATGTAAATCCATAAGTTGGTGATTGAATGGTAAATCAGGACGATAATCCTAACTTAAGAATCCAGTTGATATTTCTATTGCACAGTACTGTAGTTCAAGTAAGATTTTGGATAGTATCCAATTATCTTGCATTCATTGCTTGAAGCTTATTTTCAATAATTAGATTCTTTAAACTTTCAATAGCACTTTTTTTACAAATTTTTTTCTCGGTCCCAAATATTTGCGTAAAAACGTGCTTGATGTTCAGAAAATGGAAAAATTTAAGTTTTGAATTTTTTTCTAAATCAGCAAACATAATACTTAGGTTATCAAACCAAAATTTTATTCATTAACAAAATTTACAAAAGTTCCTGTAATAGTACTGAAATCTTATTAGATAATCCCTATAGTAAAACAGAAAATAACATAAAATCAATAAAATTTCTAAAATCTGGATTTTTTTGGACAAATTTTGGCAACAATTTCTGGGGCCAGCTTTTTCTGTTTCCAAATAAAAATTTGCCAAAATTTCATTTACTTATCAAATTTGACCAATTATTCTGCAACAAAAAAAAAATTTACAAAATAACATCCAGCCTAATATACATTCGAAAAAAGTCTTAAAAATAATTATCTAAAATATCCTGATTGTTAAATTAAATAAATGAAAATTAAATAAAAAATTACAAAATAATCAATTACATTAAATGTAAAATTACTTAATCTAAAACTAGGACAAATTTGTCAATTGAAAAAATCTATTAAATTAAAATTATCTACATTTCGTAAACAAAAAAAAGTTCTCTTTTACTAATAATGTTGTAACGTAATAATTATAATTAAAAAAAAAAACTTCCTTCCGAAATCTATAATAAAGTTATTACTAGGTATATGAAAAAAGTTTTCATTGTTTGCTAATAACTTTCCCACCTTTTTTTATTATTTATGCTAGTTTTGTTTTATAACATACAGACATGTTAATATTATGTCTAAATTTTTTTTATACAACAGTAGAAAAATATGCCAGTTTTCGTGGACGTTTATATACGTGCTTTCACTTATATTTTTAAAATTTTATACTTTTAGTGTGTAAATTTTGTATTCTTGGATTATGATGTAAGATTTTTCGAATATTTTATCTTAAAAAATAGTAAAACATCAAAAATAATGTTACTTATTGCATCTATTCATCTTCCATTTTTGGTACTTAAAATAATTATTTTTACTTTTAGTGTATAATTATACACTAAAATAGTAATTATGTTAAATATTTAAATTACACGTCGTAAAATAATTTATTAATTTTTACAGAATTAATATTAGTAATTAAATTTTTTTTTTATTATTTCTTTTATTTTTTTTTCTTCAAATTTTTGGTGTATAATTAAAATTTTGTATAAAATCGTTTAATTGTAAAAAAGTTGTTTCATATAAATCAATATTCAGAAAGTGTAGAATTCATTATTAAAAGCTTCGCCTTTTGAGACTTTTATTTTTTTAATGAATATTTTATGAGTTGAAACTTTGTTAAAAAAATTACTTTTTTAATAAAGTTTTGACAGAAATAATAAAAAATTAATGAAGAATTTATAACACTTCGCTAGTATGTCTAACATTTTTTTAAAAAGGGTTCTTTGTATGTTAGCAAGAAACTTGCAAAGAAAGTTGAATACGACTTTACTATAGAAAAATAAATGATCACAACTGAAAACAAGTTTATAAGGTGAAAAAGTCTCCGTTTCGGAGACGAATTGTAAGCGTAGAATGCTAAAAAATCCAACCATTTTTCTATATTCTAAGACTCTTTGGAGTCATCCTTAAATTGCATAAGACTAGCATTTTTGGACCCTGCCTCTTTAAATAAGACAATTCAAAAGGAAACCTCGTAATCAACATCCAAAAATTTTTCGGGTTTATAGAATATACATAATTAGCAAAATTTAAACAATATTTTAGAATATCTCAAAAATGACCATTTTGGTACTATTTGAAAATATCTAAATAATCAACTAATCCTCCGAGAAAACTATTCTGATCAGTCAGACCAAAATTTTTGTATTTTCCAATTGAATAATAATATCAGTATTATCATTCACACCTGACCTTCTGCGCGCAAAAAAAATAATTATAGAATTATTTGTTTGTTTGATTATGTATTATTAAATAAAAATTTACTTTAAAAAAGAAAAATTTGGAAAAAATAAATTTTACATAAAAAACAAATAAAAAGAAAAAAAAAACAAGTTTTCACACGAAGAATTTAACATTAGTTTCTTAATTACAGTACATAATAATTTAATATACTCTTTATTAAACTTAAACTTATAATAAAAATAAAAAAAAAATGAAATTATAAGTCAAATAATTACGGAAGCATTTAATATCCTTCTTACTTTCAGACAAAATTTTAAAAGAAACATAAAATTCTTCGACAAGCATATTAGCAATATTTAATACATAACACTTTTAAATAACTTTTTAAATGAGGACATAAAATGCGATAATTGATAGTCGATCCAAAAAAAAAAAAAAAATGAAGCTTGTCATTATGTTATGCCGCGCTCTATACTGCCAATGCAATATTAAAATACTGTTTCTTTCGTGAGAGAAAATAAATTTTTTTTTTTATTATAATTATTATATTATACTTAGTTTAATTATATGCATAAGAAATACATTAGAATGAAAAATTTTATTTTTTTAAATGTTTATGTACCAGAGAAAAAAAAATAAGATATTATTTCTAAATATGGCAAGGTAATTAGACTATTACGAACATTTTTTTTTATTTTATCTTTGTATTGAATTATGTTTAGTATTTGATTTTTTCTTTTCTTTGGACTGAATGAATTTGTTCAAGGAGAAATTTTAGAAAAGATAATACGAATTTAATCGTCTTTTTACTTTGGTGCTTTATTTGATATTTAAACAGAATTTCGGTTGTTGTAAACGGATTTTCTTTTTTGTTTAAACTGTTGGAAAGGGAATAAAAATTTCAGAAAAAAAAATTTTTAGATTTAAGTTAATGCAGTTTTTACACTGAAAGAAATCTTGCAGCGATTGGGATACCAGTAGCCGCAACCAGATTTTTTTTCAGTGAAGTACTATCTAAAATTGAAAATAGCTCAACTGAAAGAAAGGTTTAAGCACTTTAAATCTTAAGCTCATAAATAAATTATAGAGTTCAAGTTTTTCATATGATAACTTGAGCTTTCCCTAAACCCTTTTCTAAGAATTGAAAGCTCTTCAAAAAGCTCGAAGCTTTAACTATGAAAAATTCTTTTATCAAATATTTTGGTATAAAATATTATCTTCAACATTTTATTATTGAATTAATTTAAATTTTAAAATCCAGATAATTAAACACCAATTAGACACACAAGTTCCCTTATCTACAATAAGGATATAATAAAACTTAATTTACTTATGCATGAATCCCTAATAAAATCTTAACTAAAATTATATAAATCTTATCTTAAATGTAATCGTCACCCCAATAAAATATAACAAAAGAAAAATTTATCATTTATATCATGTTAAATTTTATACATCAATAAATCCAACAAAAAAAAAAGATTTTTTTATTTTGCACCCTCACTTTTTTATCAAAAATAAAATGGCATGGCATAAAAAAAAACATTTATATATGTAGCAGTAAAATTTTAGAATTATAAAACATAACACAAGAGAAAGAGAGGTCTTCCTCGGGGCTTCTCGCTAATTTTACGAGCCGTTGACTTTGGATCGATGCTGCTGCGCGTTTATAATACACATATAACCAGTAGCTGAAAAAAAAGCTCGGATATATTGTTACTGGTATACTAGTTAGATTTTAAATGCCCGGGAGTCAAAAAGAGAAAGAATGAGTTTGATACTTTTTTTATGTATAAATATATCCGTTACGGATCGTTGCAATCGTCAGAACATTTATATGTTTTATTTATTCACTGACTACAGAAATTTACTTGCGTGGACAAAATCATGTTTAAAAAAAAATTGATACATTCGATTATTTATAGTTTAGGGATGAGGTTTTTTCGAATTTTTATTTTTAAAATTTTTGCTTAAAAAAAAACTGTTTTTTAAACTTTTTTGTTTCTTTTTGTGTTTTCAGATAACTAAACTAAAAATTGACAGTAATCCATTTGCCAAAGGATTTAGAGATTCATCGAGGCTTACAGATTTTGAGAGGTTGGTTCAGTTTAAGAATACTAAATTATTATAAATATTTTTTTTTTCTAACTGATGAAAAATTGGATACGATCCTTGGTCATAAAAAAATAATGTCCTGAATTGTAATTTATACCATTGCAGTTTAAAATTTATGCGCAAATTGGGATCTTTCTATATTTTTCTGGCCAAAGATTGTACTATACTGTTTTGTTTCGTATGAAAGCAAAAAGTTTTAAATTAAATATTTTAAATTAATTATTTTAAATATTTTAAATTAAATATTTAAGAAACTGCATTGTAAAAAAACTCCCATTGATTTTACTAGACTAAAAAAAAAAAATTTCGCTATCGGTTACCGGAATTTTTTTTCAAAGTATCAGATTTTCTGAGAATTTCATCGAAGCATAGTAAAACCCACAGAAGTATATAACAGTGTATTTTTACTTTTGTAAAAACTGTTGTCCCGTAGAAAAAAAAATTTCCACCTAAAATTTATATTTTTAATCCTAAAGTTTAAATACAAATTGCCAATTCAAAAGCTTACTGGAAGCAATTTTTTTTTTCAGTGTATTCATTTTACATTAAAAACTTACCCGAAAAAAAGAAAGAAATATTTCTTATTCCAAAAATTAGAATTAAAATACTTTATTTGAAATTTCATGCATATGTCCATAAAATATAATAATTATGCATGCATTATTTACATACTACACAATCATTCGATACACACAATATGACCACATTATCTGAACATAAATTACAAAAAAAAACCCCAAAACTATATTCCATAAAATAAGAAATTATCAACAACAAAAAAATAACACTTGAGAAAAGAATATCACATAATTCATTCGCTTTATTATCCTCACCATATAATATCTTAATATAAAAATATAAATCACACTAATACTTCGAAGAAAATATAAACATATAACATTTAATATATCCGTTACGCCCCTTACACATGCCTATAATTTATATAAAAAATTTTTTATTATAAATATTTTTCTATGAAAATTTAAACGATATTATAATGCATAATGAAACAGTTACCCTTACAGGGAAACAATGGAATCGATGTTGGCAGAGCAACAGTCATTAAGATTTCCACATAGATTTCCATTTGAAATGGATCAATTACAAGCATCGGCAGCAGCGGCCGCGGCAGCAAGTAATTTAAGTCTCGAAGAAAAAGCAATGTGGGCAGCACGTTCACAAATATTATTAAGAGCAGCAGCAGCTGCAGCTGTTGGTCCTTATGCACAGTTAGTTAATCCAGCTTTAGTTTACCCAGGAGTTGCAGCAGCTGCTGCTGCGGCAGCTAGTTCGAGCCATCAACATCATCAACAACAACAACAACAACATCAACAGCAGCAACAACAATTAGGTCATTTATGGTGGGCATCGTCACTTGGCCCAACATTGTTTGCAGCTGCACATCATCACCAACAGCAGCAACAACAGCAACAACAGGCACAGCAATTAACACCTGTTCAATTACAGCAACACAGTCCAACTGGACCAGCTGCACCTAGACCAGTTTATCCATCGGCATTAACATTATCACATCATAGATTTTCACCATATTCAAGTCCTAGAACGATAAAAACATCAACGACTATTGTTAGTAGGTCACCATCGAGAAAAACAACACCATCGCCGACGGATAGCCTTTGTAGAGAAACACAAAATATTTCACCTTCGTAGTTAAAAAAATAAATTTTTAGAAAAATTTTATATATTATATATTTAAATACTTTTTAAAAGTGATTTTTCTTAAATGTGTAAATTTTTATATCGTTTTAATATTTATTTTAAAAATTATGTTATATTACAATAAAAACCGTTTTTATTTTTAAGGTTAAAAAATTATGCCATTTCGAATATAAATGTGCGTATATATTATATATAAAAATTTAATGTAAATATTATTATTATGTATCGTATAAACCCCCTAAGAATATTTATTATTAATTAATTTAAAAAAATGCTATATATATTATTTTAATTGAAAAATTAAAAAAAAAATTAGGGAAAAGTTGTGTAAAATCGTGATTTTTATAAAAATTAACAAATTCAATTAGTAATTTTGCACATTAGAATGCTTCTCTACAACTAAACTGTTTCAAATTCGGTTTTAGGTAACTCTCCCCTAAAATTAATAAGCAGCTTTTTGTTATTATCATTTTCTTTTAAATTTTATTAAATTTTTTGTTATAAATTTAAAAAATGTTTTAAATTAATGCTTAAAATGCTTTTTTGGTGATAAATTATTAAAAATTAAGGGAGTGGTGAACTATAAAATTGATTACCGACTGAGTTTTTTTTTGTACAACTTTTAAATGAAAATAAAAAATAAAGTTTCTAAACAAAATTGAATATTTGGAAAAACTCGATCGGTAATTAATTCTAATTTCAAAATTCCGTAATTATTTCTTTGTTTTTTTTTCTTAGGCTAAAAAAATTTTCAATTGTTATGCATAACGTTGTAAATATTATTATAATAAATATTTTTAATACTAATAAATTATTTAAAAAAAACGTATATATGAAAAAATTATATAAATAATATACGTCTTTTTTGTAAAATAAATTGTAAATTAATGCACTCCTAAAAATTTTATCGAATATTAAATAATTAACTATTAATAAATGAATTAAAAAAAGAAAAATTCAAAAATTTTGTTATATTTCATCAGCAATCATAAATGCGTAATTAATATTTTCTTTGATTTTTTTATTATGTAATAATAAATTTATTATCTACACTGAAAAAATATTGCGCTTGATACAAGTGCTGATTTATAAAAATTATTTAATTTATAATAAATTAATTTTTTTTTAAATATAATTTTATTTATTTGTTTTATCCATTATTGGTTTTAACATTATTTACCTGCATCTTTTACTAAGATTTTTGTTTTGCATACTAAAATTGCATTATTTTGTCTCCAAATTTCAATACTGCATCAAGTACAAAATTTCTGAAAAAATCGGGCTATTGAACTGGGATTTACGAACATTAAAATATTTATGCACTGTAGGTATTAAGCTATATACAGTTGTTGGTTAATTATTGACAAAAAATTGGACTCCATTAAAAATATTCGATAATTTTGCAGAAGGTTTTACGCTCAGTTTTAAATTCCAAAGGTAGAAAAGTTTTAATACTAGCGTAATCACTGGTACAAATACTGGGCGAAAGTTTTGAACATTTTTTGCCAAAGGTGCTTACAATATTTCTTCCTACCTAGGCGCTGAGCGAGTGCAACAAATTTCCCATCAAGTTTCACACCTGGGAGGTCAAGAAATTTATTTTTAGTATTAGTACAGTATTGAAATACGTAATGAATATCTTATAAGATTCGGTTTTAATTTTTTCAACTCTTGTGAATTAAAATAATTTAGGTTTAGAAGCTGGTAATAATTTGGATTAGGGGACTTAGAATAAATAATTTCAATTTAGGGACTTAGAGAATTAAGGTTTAGGGAATCAAAATAATTTTGTTTTAGGGGCTTGTAATAATTCGGATTAAGGGATTTAAAATAATTTTGATTTAGGTAGCGTTTTAGAATAAGGCCGCTTATGGAATCAGGATAATTTGGGTTTAGAATCTGAAAATCTAGTAAAGGTGATAATTAAAAATCATAAAAATAGCAAATTGTATTGTAATTTTGAGTGACATTTGTATTATACCTAGTCTTCAGCTGAAAGTAAACAAGTTCCATGCATTTTGGTTGTAATTACACAAACCGGTTATAAGTTTTTTTTCCAAAATTTATTTACATCCTTTTACAAAAATGTCTGCAGAAACAAAATTAAGTAATAAAGCTCAATTACTTTCAGGTAAGTTCTTTATTAATGTTACACTGTTTGCATATGGGTCCCTAAAAATCACTCAAATAGAAATTTCCAAAAATAAGTTTTCAGTTTTATGAACGCATATTATAATTCACTATAAAGTAATTTCTGGTAAACCTAGACGCTAATTTGCTTAAAATTTTATATCTAAAGATTTAACTGCAAATTATTCCTATTCGATTGCCTGAATCGAGATTGTTAAGACTTATCGCGTAAAGCAGTTTAGAATCATTTTGTAAGGAAATCGTCTTGCATACTCTACTGGCCATCAGTAATTTAACTTTCAAGAAAATAAATTTTTGAACAGGCTATTATTATAATTCTATTTATAAAAACAGTTGGAAATTTTTTTTTTACAAAAAGTTTATTTTACCAAACTCGATCACAACTCATTACAACTTATTCCTACAAATTTGCGTTAGCCAATTGAGAGTTCTTGCTATTAATAATTGTTTACTAAATATAAAAAAGAAATAGCACACAAATACAACGTCTAAAAATACAAATAAAGAAAATAATTTCATGTAATTTAAAAAAAAAAAAAATAAGTACTTTGTACTTTTATACCAAGAAAAAAAAATAATGCGACAATTTCAAAAAAAAAAAAGTGCAATAATAAGTATATTATGTATATTTTTCGTAAATAATTGTAACATATAAATAATAAAGAAAGAAAGTTTCATATAATACAAGGAGAGACATGCATGCAAGTATAAGAAAATAGTCGTAATAAAAGTAAATTAAGAAAACTAAAATACACATGTCAATAATATTTCAATTTTCAACCCCTTTTTTTATGACACACAGAGAGAGAGAGAGAATGAAATAAATACACAAATTATTTGTATATTATTTATTTTTTATTTGTTACAACTGCTACCAATTATTTTTTATACATTCATCTTTATTATGTAGGTTGGTTACCAATAAAAAAGTACTACTACTATATTTTTATTCTTTAAATATCAAGTTGATTCTTTTATTCAGTACTCTAGTCACGAAATAACTTTGATAATAACTATGTGTTCAAATACAACTCGATATTTCCGGTTAACTTGTGTTTTCTACCACAATTTATGTAAACTAAAATAAATCGTCAATTATTATTATATACCCAGATATAATATACTTATATAGAACATATGTATAATTTCTAGTGAATTGCGTTTATAATTCTCTTTTATTGTGAATGTAAATGGTGACTATCGGTGTATTCAACTATTCTTTTTTACTAAATAATGTTTTTTCATTGGTGAAAAGTAACTGTATTTGTTTACTTTCTTTTAACGAATATGAGAGTATGAGACTAATTATTATTTTTAATCAGTCATCTGAAATTAATTACATCAGCAACAAAATTGACTCGACTCGACTTTTGTTCCCTCCGTCTTCCTCCCTGCAACCATAAGATTTCATTTACCTCACCCCCCCCCCCCGCCTACTTTTTTCCTTTCTTTAACCGTAATTTAATCATTTTATAATACAATGTTTGGCTTAGATTCGGAAACTCACCTAAATTTACTATTTTTTGGCATCAGTGTAATCCCTAGATACCAAATTTTATGCTGATGAAAAGTAGTAACTTAATTTTTTTTGGATTATACTGATTTTCCAGACGCAATTTAAGCTTTCTTATGTTTATTTATGTTTAGCTTCCTTTTTAAATTTTCTGATCTATTATTCTAGCTATTTTGTTGTTCGTCATTATCTTTCTTCTATCCTTTTTTCTTTCACTTTTGTCTACCTTTATAATATTTTGCAATAGAATCGTCTACTTTTTAATCTCCAGACGTCTCAAGTATTTCCCTAGAACATTCCGAATAACTGTGTTACTAAAATTCAAAACCTATGCTAAATATCTTTGCTCATAAGTAAAATTTTACTTTTGGTGCTTTTCTTTCAGTTTATTCGACCTTTAATTGGCCGAAATTTGTAGAGTACTCGCAAGTTATATTTACCATTATATTTACCAAGTTACTAATTAGTTTACTTTTTGAGATACGTATTTAGGCCAAAAACTGTATACAGAAGTAATTTTTTGGGTATACAACACATTTTCTTAAAATTATTATAACTACACTCAGTTTAATCATTTGAACAAAAAATATTAGTTAATATCCCAAAAAAATGAAGAGTATAACTGCATTTTCCAGATAAGTGTGGTCAAACTTGACCCCCGAAACTAAACCTAATCTAAGTAGTAGCATCCAAAAATTTATCAAAAAACTCACTGATTCCCGGTGGAATTAGACCTCTAGGCCACGACAAGCTCACGAAAACCTAAAAAAGCCATTGTTTTGGTATTTTTAGATATTATTTAATTTCTCCAAAGTATTAACAAATAATACTCTGCTCATAGGCTGAAAAACGTAACCTTTCCCCCTTTTTTCAAGAAAATTTTTTTTGTTGAGATTCTAGGGCCCCTTTAAGACCCCGAAATATAATTTTGAATTTTTCAAAAGTTGGGTTTTTTGAGCATAAAAAAAATATGCCATCCTTAAATTTTTTGTATAGTCCTGATGGGGTGAAAAAACATATTTTTTAATTTTTTAGAATATCTCCTGGGGGGGGGGGGGAGCAGTTTCTAATACCCGAAAATTTATAATCTTCTATCGCCATTTACCCGCGGTTTTTTAACTGCTATGAAATTTTTACTTTAAACAGTTTATTATTGGGCCTAAAATGTAAAAGAATAGTTATTAAAATAATTTTTATCAATAGCAAAAATTCTGCGGCCCCAATCGTCCTAACCTGTTACCGCCGTTTATCCGCGCTTTACGCATAATTTTGCTTTTTAAATGCATAAGTGGGTTAAGTTTTCCAGCGAATGAGCAGAGTATTATTATTAAATATTAACGGGTATCAAAAATTAAATAAAATCTTAAAAAGCCCAAAACACGAGTTTTTGGGGTCCTGTAGTGGCCTGGAGTTCTAATTCGAATGGGAATCAGTGAGTTTTTTGATAACTTTTCGAGTGCTTAGGTTTAAACACGAGTTTTTAGGTTTTTGGGGTCCTGTAGTGGCCTGGAGTTCTAATTCGAATGGGAATCAGTGAGTTTTTTGATAACTTTTCGAGTGCTAATGCTTTGGTTAGAAATGGTTTCGGGGGCAAAATTACTATACATACCCGGAAATAACTCTTGTACAACCTATGCCAAGAAAATTAAATCAGTTTTATAACATTATCCACTACCCGCGATTTTATCTTGAACAAACCTACTCAGTAATGATTTACTCAGACTAATTATTTAAAAAAATATTTTGATATCAAAAATAGTAATCAAAGCTAGAATTTATTAATTTAATTTGAAAATTGTAATCTAAACAAGTAAAATAAAATATGTTTAAGTTCCTATAATTGAATTGGACTGTGAAATTCTGCGAAGCCTTTGATATCTCCTCTTTGAATTAAAATAATAAAATAAAATTAATATGATTAAGAAACAAATTTAATCCGATATATTTTACAGTTAAATAATTAAATATTACATACTGAGTACACATACTCAATTATCAACGTACTTAAATCTTAAGTAAATAAATAAAAAGAGATTTACTTTTATCGAAATCTTCGTAAGCCGGAAAAAAGATTTAAACAATTAAATAAATAGAAAAAGAAATTGAGTACAAATTGTGTAATTTATATAAAAAAGATTGAGTGACGCTTATAAGGTGATTTTCAATCCTGATAATTAAACAATATAAAAATAAAATAAAAAAAAACCCCTTTGGACATTGTTTCAGTAATTATCGAAACTCAAGCTTGCGTAACTCGACAATTTAACTTTTGTCTTTATTTATATAAACTTATTTACAAGATAATTGATTTAAAGATTATAATAAGTCTATGTACAATATCTTTGCGTGATTTAAAATTTTAAAAAATCTTATACACATGCAAAATTTTTAATAAGGAAGTATATTATATTATATTGTTGATGAATTTTTTTTTTCATTTTCACTATGTAATTAAAGTGTCATAGCTTTTTTTTTTTTTAAATTGAAAATAAATGAAAAACAATTTTATTATTTTCTTTATTTTTAGTTTATTTGTACTTTTTGTCTTCTATGTCATCAATAGTTACATTAATAATATTATTATTATGGCTAATTTTTTAAAAGGTTTTCAAACATGAAAATTAAGGCTATGCGGTTATTACCAGAAATTTGGGTTTTTGTAAATAGGGATGGATTGGATAAAGTTTCGGGTAAAGCTCGAGATTTGTCGAAAAAGAAATGTATATATAAATGTAAATAGTCTCTTTATTTGTATAATACAAAAATTTCTGATACAGAATAACATAATATAATATAATATCATAATATAACAATTATAACATATAAAATAATAAGAAACAAAATTAGCAGTATTATAGCAACGATAAGTAGCATATAGTGAAATAATAGTAAATTTTTGGTAACATTAATGTATTTTAGTCCTGATAAAATATTGTTAAAAGACCGAATCTTTATATGTATGACTAGAACTTTTCAAGTACTTAAATAAACCTGTTTTAAAGGAGTTAATCGAGGGAAGGAATCGTGTTGATGTAGGGAGAAAATTGCAGCTTTTTACTTCTTGTACTAGGAATGAGGAGTCCCCATTCCACTTTTCAGGTTTGGGTGTAGCCAACTCGCGTGTTATTAACTCACCTCTAGTTGTCTCTTTAGGAATGTACTTTTCAAAAATGTGAGTCGAAAACAAAGAATTTTATATATAATGATAGATGTAAAATTTATCCTACGGTTGTTAGTGGTTAACCACCCTAATTTGTCTATGTAAGGAGTAATATGTGTCTCCCTGCCGATTCCATAGATATATCTTAAGCATGTGTAACTCGATCTTTGTATTCTGTCTTTCAGATTTGTCGAGCAGTTTAGGTATACAACAGAGCAGTAGTATAAATTGGGAACCACTAATGCTTGTATAAGTTTAATTCGAAGATATTCGTTTGTGCACTGCCTAATAAATCGTAGTGTGAAAAGTACTCTATTGACTTTTTTACTCACGAGTGAAATATGTGATTCCCAAGTTAACTTATTGTCTAGAATTACTCCCAGACTTGTAACTTCATTAGTGAAAGGTACCGTGACTCCATCACTTACAACCACTCCAGGTAGATTTAGTTTGTCTATTTGATCTACAAAATGGCTTTTACCAAAATATATAGCTTTTGTCTTGTTCGGGTTAAGTCTCAGGGATACGTTTTTGACCCAAATATTGATGTTATTGGCCATTGATGAAAGTTTCTGAAATGCGTCATTTATTTTCTCAGGAGGAGCTTATACGTAAATTTGCGAGTCGTCAGCATATAGAAGATGATAGATTCCTACATCTAGATAAAACATCAATAATATAGAGGCAGAACAAGAGGGGGCAGAACAAGGGAAAAGCAGATACGGATTGAAATGAAAAGCTTTCTGTCAAAAATTATGAAAAAACTCGGGTTTTCGGGTTCAGTACCCGATTTTTCAGTTAACCAATAATACCAACTGGAGATAATATTAGATAAATTTATATTTAAAAAAAAAATTCTGATTTCTCTTTCAAAATTTTACATTATATAAATATTACAAAGATTAGGGTATTTCGGTTTTTTCGTAATCTTCAATATAATTCTGCAATCTCGCAAGATATCTCAAATACTTTCAATTGATCTCATGTTTTTTTGTATAGTATCACCTTTTAATTTCCGTATAAACCAAAATTTCTGCAAGCTTCAAGTTTCTAAAAGCTGATTACTCGTCTCTTTTCATTTAATAGTTTCTGAGATATCGCTTTTCAAAGATAATAATTAAAATTTTTTTAAAAACCCTAAAATTAGGACTTTGACTTTAAATTATCATATCTGTTAAACAAACAATTGAAAAGAGACGAGTATAAAATTTTTGGAAACTGAAGCATTTAAAATTTTTTTGAGGGTTTATAGGCCTCTTATAGACCCATTTTCGGTAGGTGGAAACTTTTTCCAATTTTTTTTTCCAATTCTTTTTTTTTCTACCCAGAGTGTCCTAAGACTTTTAAATACGTTAATATAACGTTGTTGTTTATATATTCTTGATACGTTGAAACAATTCGAAAAAATTGTTCTTCTTTTTTTTTTCTTTTTGTATCTTGCCCATTTTTTACTTTTTGTCCTACTTGAATTTAACGAATCATAATTTCCGCATCACCTTGTTCATTTTTTAATTCCACTAAAAATGCATACAAACTAGGGTAATGTTTGCCAAGGACGATTTGTAACCGGTTATGATAATCTTCGGAAATATTGTTTGTACGCGCAGTACGCATAAGGAAAAAATTATATTGATTCCATAATGTTGGACTATAGTGGGGTGGAAATCTTCTTCGTCTACCGCGTGCTGGTTTTCCTCTTACATAAAATTTATCAAAATATTGAAATACTGGTTGTAAATTTATGGGGATCTGGTTTCAAAGTAGAAAAATATTCTTCTACGATTTCTACTGGTACAAAAGCAAGAAGAATCATCATATGCACATAATCCTTAAAAGTGTGGTCTTCTGGGTTACTGTATAGAGTATATATAATAAAACAGCACTAACATGGCCTAAGTAATTAGGTCTTGTTAGTGATCCTTTATGTGGGAAGGGTAGGAGTAAAAAATAAAAAGAATCAAATAGAAACAAAACATTTATTTATAAAAATTACATTATTTTTTTTTATAGGTTACATTTTGTTTTATTGATAAAAAAATTAAATATTCATAGTTTCCATACAATATTTATACTCCTTTATCATAGGAGTAACAAGTTTATCTGAATGATCATGTATTCTACATCTAACACAAATAAAAATATCACAATTAATTTTATAATGTTCGGGCATTTTATCCCATGCAACGTCAACATTTTCTGCAGCCACATTTACAATAAATTCTTTAGGCAAGTTTGCAATATGTTTACATAAATAGTCTAGAATCTGCCATTTTTTTAATGTTTTTAAAGTCGGACATTTTGAAATATCTTCTAAATTAACAACATTTTTAAAATATTTTTCAGGCAACTTAACTTCTGCAAACCTTTTAAATAAATTTTATCTGCATCGACACCACCATTATCACAATTATCATTTATACCACCTACAATACCATCTTTTATAACACAATAATCATTTCTACCACCTGTAATACTGGCGTTTATATGACATCTATCCTTTATCAACATCAACATCTTCACTACATCTAGTGAAATTACGTCTAACATCAACACTTCCATTATCATCTTTCTCGTAACCTACAATTTCACATACAAAATCTTCATTATTAATCTGAAGAAGTGGCAAATTTAGAAAGTCAGTTATTCCATTTGATGAAAATGACTAAAATAAAAAATAAAAAATAATTAATAAATTTTATAAAAAAATATTATTATACACATAATTTACATTAAAATTTACCTTTGGTTGCAAAGCTATTGAAGTGGTGTGAATATTATAATGTGTTTTAATTGTAAATAATGAAGCGATGTCATCAATGCATTCATTCGCATCCATTGAATCCTAAAAAAAATTAATAATAATTAATAAAACTTTTTTTTATTGATAAAGTGAGGATACTTACATTTTTACATATTTCATTAGTGATATCTTCATCTTTTTCAACATCCTTTGAGTCTTCTTGACCATTTAGAGCAAGAGTCACTACATCCAATGACTCTTTTTGACCATTACGAGCAACTGCAGTTACATCCATTGAGTCTTCTTGTCTATTTAGAGTAACTGTCACTACATCCAATGACTCTTTTTGACCATTACGAGCAACTGCAGTTACATCCATTGAGTCTTCTTGTCCATTACAAGCACCTGAATCTTTATCCAATGACTCTTTTTGACCATTACGAGCAACTGCAGTTACATCCATTGAACCTTCTTGTCCATTTAGAGCAACTGTCACTACATCCAATGACTCTTTTTGACCATTACGAGCAACTGCAGTTACATCCATTGAGTCTTCTTGTCCATTTAGAGCAACTGTCACTACATCCAATTAATCTGTTTTTCTAATGTATGAAATTAAATGCTAAAAAAAGAAAAATAAATAATTAAGTGAATCATTAAATAAAAATAATAAATAAAGAATAAATCTTACATTTCAATTTTTGACAGTACTTGTTGGTGGTGTTTTGAGGCTCTGATAAAATAACAAAGGCTAAAATGAGAATATTATTATAATAATTTTCAAATTTAAAAAAAAGCTTTTTTTTCTTTCCTTTTTTATATAATATAATTTTACTTGCGAAAATGTAATCAATTTATTTAAATCCTTTAAAGGAATTCTAATTTTACATTTATCTTCACTCATTTTAACTTTAAGTAAAATTAACCTCTATTTTTTTATAACTAATCATAAATATTTTAATCTTTTTACTTTTTATTTTAAATTAAAATTTATAAATATATATTAAAATGAATTTTTTTTTAACTTGTGCACGTTTTTCTTTTATAAAAATTTATAAGAGAAACATAAAATAACGTAATGCCTGCTGACAAGAGAAAAAAAATAGGAAGCGTGTGTACTGCGTGATCATCCGCAAAAAAATAATTATTCAGAGGGTTCTCCTCACTCGGCGGTAAATTGAATAAATTTTCAACAAAAAAATAAATAGTGGAGCAACTCCCTACCGTACCGACACATCCTGGGGGTACATCATCTTCTGAGGGAGTTCCCCAGAGAGGTATCTTTCTGAGGTATCTTCCGCATAGCTTAACTACTAGGGTGTCAACTGCAAGTACAGTATCTTCAGGGAGGACCTGAAAGTAAACTTGAAGATCATCAGCATATAATTAAAACCCCCGGTGGTAGAAGTACTCCTAGTTCATTGATATAGTTACAAAACAGCAACAGTCTCAAGACTGAGCCTTAAGGGACACCGAGTTTAGTAGTGAGCGTATCAGAGCTAGAAGTTTTAGAAATTACTTGAAATTGACGATCTTTAAGATAAGATTTAATCCATAATAAGGCCATTCGTGAGAAACCCATATCCGTAAGTTTAATCAAGAGTTTTGTTGGTGATACGGTATCAAATGCTTTACTATATTCGAATTAATGTAAAAAAATGACAAGCCTGTTACTAATACCTCGTCTGATATCATCTGTCAACTTTATAAAGGCAGTTTCTGCATTGATCTTTGACAGAAAGCATAGGAGCGCAACGATGATGCGTTCAATGGTAATGAGGTCTTTTTAATCACAACCAGGAGCGTTTTTCCCAGGTTATGGGGAAAACCTCATTCTCCAGAGAAACATTGAATAATATGGCTAACAGTGGACCATTTGTAGGTAAAAACCTGGCAATGATCCTCTGTGCAATGGCATAATCCCCAGTCACCTTAAAATGCGCAACGGCCAGGATTACGTCATTAAGAGTGAACTTTGTCAAATTTGAAGAAATCAGTGGAGGCATTTGAAATAAATTCTTTAGCATCTGCGAGATTTTCAGAAGATGATGTAGATACACCAGCAAAATGAGCATTGATATCATTAGGTAAAAAGCCATGGAGTTCAGTCTTAGGTTTGGGTAACAATCCAAGATACCTCAGCTCACGCCCTATATCCTGGTTGTTATTAAATGCATTGCTAATTTGCTCCTGATAGAAGAAGCAGCACGCTGTCTCAGAGAGGACTTCTATTTGATTTAAGAAAGCTAAGAGTTCATTTAGAAGTACTAAGGCCTTATTGTTGCTGATAAGCAATTGTATTTCATCATTAATATATGGACGTTTGATTCTTTTAGGGGTGATGGTTTTGAGGGGAGCAAGCTGATCAATTGCCAACTTTAGGTTTGATTTAAGGCATTCAAGTCGAGATTCAAGTGCAAGTTCTATTTTAAATTCAGAGGTACTAAAAGGCGTCCATTCACAACCGGTCAAAAACTCATTGATGATTGATAATATGAGAAACTGATATGATATTCGTGTTTAAAGACCTAAAATACATATTTAACCGACAAAAATTGTTTCTTTTAGCAAATAAGAAAGAAAAAAAAAAGTGAAATTATATGAGTTGTTCCTGGCACTCTGGCGAGCTCTGGCCCTCTCAGCCTTTCACATAGCCTTGCCACTCCGGCGAGCTCGGGCGCTCTTAGCCTTTCACTTAGCTTTGCCACGCAAACTTAGCTTCGCGGTGATTAGCATTGGTCTTTGCTCCCTTTGCTCTTGCGGCAGTAGCATTTCCTTTGCTATTGCCTTAACTCCTTTTGCTCTAGCAGCTATCGCAAAATTTATAATGGTTTTTTCGCGCGCGCGCCAATCAGCAAGCGCGACTAAGACGGGGGAGGTCTATAAATATAACCGCGATATTGGCCGGAGCAGCATTTTGCTGTTCTGAATTCAGCCTTTACGCACGCGGGTATCTTGACACCTTCGCTATTCTGTGGATGAGATTGTTTGCTGGTTTGATTGTTGCTGATGTGCTTGGTGCACTTGGAGGAGTCCGTGGCTTTCGGGCGTTAAATCCTCATTGAAGCAGTTCATAAGCTGTGATTGATTGAATCGCTTGGTGCAATTTTCCGAGCTTGTAGGCTTGAAGAGGTGGACATTGATATTCCTGGCCAGGAGAAGTCACCTGAGCACTAGGTGCTCGCATGTTTGTAAGTTTTTGATTTCTCTTTCGTATGTTTGTGTATGTATGTGTATTTGTGACCTTAGTGATTGAATTTGTTGTATGTCTGTGATTTATTGATTTGGAACGTGTGGCTGAAGCCATGCATCAAATGCAAAAAAACCACCGGCCCTTTTTAGGGCCACCTATCACGTACAACAAAGAACAAATAATACAGAAAGCTTCTACTGAAATTAACAAAAATCATAAAATAACCGCAAAAAATTACCTCTAAATTCCTATTATGGGCAACTGGACCATTTTTAGTTAAAATGGATTTCATATTTGTATTCAACTACCCAAAATTAAATGACCTATCAGAAAAAAAAGTGATTACAATATAAGGCTCTACGACTACACAAAGCACGAGTAAACGGTGGTAGAAGATTTTCGGGTATTAGAAAGTAGTTCCTCCTTCAGGAGATTTTATAAAAATTTAAAAACTATATATTTTTACCACGCCAAGACTATAAGAAAAATTTAAGGACGTTATATTTTTTTTATGTTCAAAAACCGATTTTTGAAAAATTCAATATTATATTCCGGGGTCTTAAAGGGGCCCTAAAGGCCTAAAAAAGATACTTTTGTTTAAAAGACTTCTTATGGTACCTTAAAATTTCATATAAACTAATAAAATTAGTGCTAGTTATGATTGATTGAACAAAGTTGCAAAAACTTCTTTTGGATCCAATTTTTTTTTGTTGATAAGAGACAGCTAATTTTACCTGGTAATCGAGAATCTCAGAATTTTTTTTATGTAAAGTTAAAATAGTATTATACATCTGAGTAGTTAACATGTAAATTTCTTCATTTATATAAATAATCAAAATCAATTCCAAGTTGACAAATTTTAATTTTTTTTTTCTTTATTACTATTTAATGAGTTTCATTAATTTTGACATGTTCACCTACCGGTATATATTTATATTTATATACGGTGTTGTCGAACAAATAAAAAATAAAAAAAAACATAGTTTACTTGTATAATAAATATAAATTTAAAAAAAATACAGAGGTTAATTTTTTTGCAGTAAATCACGCAAAGCAATATAGTCCCGTGTGAAGAAAATAAAAAAGACGAGAAAAAAGATAAGCTTTAAAGGGTTTGACAAAGAAGTATATATTATATGTTCAGTAGCGTAATGTGCAATTTTTGTTAAATATTGCTTTTTATTTGTAAAAAAAATGATATTTATAAGTAAGTGTGTGTGTGGTAAGAAAAAAAAATTATTTTTTTTTGGGGAGCTGTCGGTGTTAAAAAAAAAGATCGCCAGCGTTGAAATGGTCAACGCACGTAAATGCATTTTAAAGCAATATATGGTGAAATTAGCATAACGTCGACATAAATATCGATGTTGAAAAGAAATATATATATGAGAAAAGAAAGGTGACGTGCAGCATGTAACTTTGATATTTTTCATTTTTATTTTATTTTAACTGACTCGTCAGTATTTTTAAATTTCGATAAATGAATGCATAAAGACAACATTCGTATTTTTTGCAAAACAATTTCTACAAATTGTAACATGGAACATGTTCATTGTATTGGGTATTTGAAAAAGTCTGGCTCGGTAGGGGGGGGGGGGGTGAAAAATTGACGTTTTATGGGGGGGGTGAAATATTGACGTTTTTAGGGGGAGGTAAAATGGACTTAAAATATTTGCAATTAGGGATCTTTGGTGCAGAAGTACCTAGGGACCTTTGGTGCAGAATTTTTAAAGAATTTATTGTAAAAATGAATAAAAAATAAATTCATATTATTTAAAAAACAATAATAATTATTTGAAAATTTAATTAATTTTGTTGCTACTGTTGACTTTGAATTGTAAGCAGCATGATTTCTATAATAAAAATTTAAATATAAATATTTGGATATAAATATTGATATTAAGAACACAATAGATACTTTATTATCAGTGTTATAAGTGAACATGTTCCATGCTTGTTGGTTGTGTAGTTATGCAAACCCGTTATAAATTTTATTATATGTAATCTAAAATACAGAAATCAAATTTATTTTGTATTATTTTTGTAAATTATTTGTATCTATTTTTTACCAGGTGCCCGATTTAATATTTTATTAAAATTAAATGTAATCAGAAATTAAATGTTGACAGTAAAATTTATTTCTGCCTTAGCCTATGAATTAGAACCTTTTGTGGGTATTAAAAATTAAATCACAAAGTATTTGCGCTGCTATCTGCCGAAATTAATCGTTGTATTCCATATGTTTTTAAAATCACCGAGAAAATCACTGAATGCTTTTGTTAGACTATGAAGAATGATAATTGACTTGTCATCTGAAACGTTTTTATTTTGTTTTCGGCGATGAGTAGTAAATTTCTTTATCTCATTTCGTAGGAATTGTATAGGTGAAAACGGAAATGAACAAATTAGAAAACCCAGCAACTGGGTTTGGTCTGTACAATTTACAAAAATATTTTAATTAAAAGAAATGGTGTGAGCAGTGTTGACAGTATGGGCACCACCAAGTACTATACTTATAATTATATAAGTAGTCCTTAGTGGTGCCCGTACTGTTAACACTGGGTGTGAGACTGAACTAAAAGTGAACCTTTACACACTTTACACGAATAGATCCATATACCTCACTATATAAAAAAAATATCGTACATCACGTACATTTATATTTTTATTATAATCATTTTTCTGCAAATTTTTTTTTCAAGTTGATTATGTTCTATTTTTTAAATTCGATAACATTCATATATTATGTTATCAGTTATTGAAATTTTATTCATTCGCTCTAAAATTTTCTCATTGTTATTTTATTGTAAGCCATAAAATTTATTTAAAATATAAAATTTTAATTGTTTTATTTATGTGCGTCAGAATTTTGATTAAAAAAAAAATAATCAATGTTAGAAAACTATATAAAAGGAAACTGTAACTGTCCAAAGCAATCATATTACTTTTTGAAGTATAAGTAAGCTCACGTATAAAATATTTTCTAAAGTAAGCACATAGAAATATTTTTTTATTCAAATTTTTATTATACATTTTAAATTTATACATTGCAGATAAATAAATATGAAATTATTTATTGGAATTTCTTGTCTATTTCTAATTTTTGCAACATTCTTTGATTATTCAATGGGAAAACCGGATAATACACCTTCTAATAGAGGATGGACGTATGTATTGTTTTATTAAACTTTTTTTTTAATTTTACACTGTTAAAAGTTATAACTTCTGTAAATTTTTTAACAAAAATTGTTAATTTGCGGATTAATCAGTAAATTTTCGAAAAAATCTAAAATTATAAATTTTTTTTTGTGAATTTACAATTGTTTCTTGTAAATTTACTATTATTTTTCTTTACTCAAATAGGTATTTTCAAATTTTTTAGAAAGTAACCTATTTTTTTGTCAAATATATAGGAGTTACTTTTAGCAGTTTATGCTTGCTTCTACATATAAATATCTCAATGTTATTCGTTAAAATTGGAATGAATTTATCAATTTCCGTTGGTAGATAAACATTTCTTATATACCAATTAAATTTCAACCAAATATCGAATTATTTTTGGCAAAATAAACATTTCTAAGAAACGATTAAAAATCTGCTACTTTATAAAAAAACAAGTCTGTTTACTGCGAATGGAACTCTGTTTCTTGTAACCGGAATATTCGTGTATTTTTATTAAAATGATTAGCCTGTGGATTACAATTTATTATAATATTGTGTAAATAAAAAAATTTTGTTTACGAAAAAATTATAAATTGAAATGAAGAGGTTTCTTTGCTTGAAATTTCAAGTAGTTGAAGTATTTTGCCTAAAATTTTCTGCTTGAAATTTCAACAAAGAAACCTAACCGTGTACATTTATAAGGTATAATATTAAAAAAGTTATCGTAATTAGCATTTTTAATTGCTTATTGTAGAATTTATTATTTATTAAGCAAGAAAAATTAAAAATTTATTATAAATATTTACCGTTCTTTAATATAATATCAACCCGTTTTTTAACTACGTTATTTAAGCAATTATCGCTGCTTTTATTTTCCGGATGAAAAAAATACAAAAAAATTTTATTGAAAAAAAAAATATTAATTTTAAAATAAATATCAAACATATACGCAAATATCGTCGAATATCCAAGAGCAGTGTTAAAACTCTGAGTATCAAGAGCCCAAAATTTAAGATACTAGAACGAGTGCTCGGCTATTTTTTAATGTTTTAATATTACGACATTTTTACCCACCTAGATTCTAGGCGTAAAACGGTTGTAAAAAATTACCCAAGATGCCAAAAAATTATTTTATTCTTTAATAATAAATCGCTATAAAAAGTTTATTATCCAAATTATAAATTCATTATCATGATCGTAAACTCTAATACGAAATTTCGTATAAAATTTGTGATAATTTTAATTTGATAGAAATTAATAAAATTAAAATATTTATTTTTAGATTTGATCCAAAAAATCTCATAAAACCTCCATTCATACCAGATTTACAAAGAGCAAGACAAACTGAATATGCATCCAAATCTCCATATGGTCCTGGAAAAAAGTAACAAGAAATTATGAACACTTAATAATTTAATCTGAGAAAAGTAGGCCAATCATTTAGGATTCAATGAAAGAAAGTTTAACAATAAAATGTAACAATATTTTGTATTTTTATTCATTTTAATAAAATTTTAATTAACATTCAAATAAAATTAATTTAATTTTTTATTGAACTTAAGTTTACCTAATCATCTCCAAAACCTATAAAGATTCAAAAAAAAATTATATAATTAAATTCTTGTATATTTCACAATTAATAATAATAATTTATAGAAAGTTTTGTGATTTTGTTTTATAATGTCAAAATCTAGAGCCTCGGTGGCTCTGTGGTTATGGCATTAGACTTCGGACTTGAAGGTTCTCAGTTTGATTCCCAGCTATACGAGAATTAAGTTTTTTCTTTGCGGAAAATTCTTAATATTGTTCTACCGTGGGTTCTAGGACTAAACCATCCGCATAATCTTAAAAAAAAAAAAATTATCATTATGTAAATAACTTTTTTCGAAGTGCTTCCAAAGCACTATAAGCCGGCGTAAGTTTTGGGAGAAGTCATTTACGTCCTGGACCATAGGTTCAACGCTCACATTAGCTATACTGGCACTCAAACATTATACAATAACACTTCACTAGAAATTGCTAAAAAGTGCTTTCACATCCTGAACCCATTAAAATACATAAATAAATAGAATAATTATTAAAATAGGATGTGACTGGCCATGGAGATTAAACAAATACCAATACCAATAATATTAAATTTTGAGATTAAACTCTAATTTTAATCTAAAGCAAAAATTTTTGATGCCAGTTTATACACTTATTGAAAGGGCCAATCTTAAAAGAAAAACGTACATTTATCGACAAATGAAAAAGAAATGCATGTTTAATGTAATATGAAGATAATAAGTGTTCAAAATTCTGATTTCAATATTGTCAATTCTTGAAACTATAGAAAAATTTATCTCATAAAGAAGCCGCAATAAGTAAGTATCACCGACGTATGACGGAAATATTAGAGCCATAATTATTATCACCATTATGGTTGCCAGGGTTCTGATAAAAGTATTTATAAAATATAAAATTTAAATATTAATTTTAAAAAATATAACGCATGCGTATTTTGTACATTAAATTAATCGTTCGTACAATATACAAAGCATAAAGATTGCGTGTAAAAAGTTCATCGTCACATAAAAAATTTTTTTTAATTAATGCAAATGAATAAATATTTTACTTATAATATATAAAAAGTACATGAATTTTCAACTTTATTTGAATACACAAAACATTAACAGGTTTTTGCTTGTAAATTAATGTTTGCATGATTCAGTTTATTGCTACTGTAATATTATTTGTATTTCTATAAATATATGGGTTAGCCTACGTAATTTTACCTGTCAATTTTTTTCTTTTTTCAATTAAATACTTTAGGGGTGTAAAATTGATGTTGTTAGGGGGGTTGGATGAAAAATTGACATATATAGAGGGGATAGGTCAACTGGGCTTATAATAACTTCGATTTAGAGACTTAGAATAATTTAAGATTAGAGACTAAGGGATGTGGAATAATTTCAATGTGTGGACTTTTATTAATTCAGATGAATGGACTAAAAATAATTTGGTATAAGTTGAACCTGCTATGGGTCAGCATATCCCATGCTCGTTGGTTGTATTAACACTCAATTGCCAGTTATAAGTTTTTTTTTCTGTAAAACGCTCTTTGAGAAAAAGTTTTTCATTACAAGTTCTAAGAAGGAAATTCTTGTAGAATTCGATTTCAGGGTTTAAAAGTTGATTTTAACTGCACGTGTATGAGAAGTCTTCAAATATAAGATTTAAAACCTTTTATTATCATTATACTCAAATATCTTAAAATTTGTAGGTTACTTTTTTCTTCAAAATTTTCTTAAAAATTCTATTTTTTAATTAATTTTTCTGAGAAAAAAATTTCGATTGCATCTCTAATTTAATAGCACTGTATCAAAAAATAATATTTCTGAAATAACCAGTTATTCATATTTTCAAATTTCCCGGTTAGTTACATGAACAAAGAAAACCTAACTTCGATTTTGGAACCCTTGAAAAATTTCAAAATGGACAAAATTTTCTGTCTTTAAAAAGGTATGCGTGAGAATGTTGAAACAAATTTTGCACCTAAAAAAACACTTAATTATAAAAAACTTTACTCAATTCTCTGGACGAACCCATATAATCAATTTTTTTTTAAAGCTCAAAAAAAAATTCTCTCTTACTCCACGCAGTTCATTTATTTGTATTTCTTTATCTCATTCTTTAATATCTTAAACTTCTTCTTTTGTCCTCATATTTTGTTTATAGTAATAATATTATTATAATGAGTTATAAAAAAAATGTGAGCTTCCTTAATTTTGTTTTTTTTATCGCGCATGCCCTATGTATTATAACACTTTATAGTATCTAAAATGTTCATTGTGTATTAATAATTACTGTATCAAATCCGTGAAATTACTTATGTGTATACAAAAATATGTAAACATTATAATTACATGCAAAAAAATAATTTGCAATTATCTTTTTTCTTATAATCTTCTCATAAAATATGTATATTTTTAAAAAAATTCAAAAAAAAAAAATGGGTGTGCATATATTTTAAAAATAATCATAATTTTTTTCGTAAAAATGGATATAAAAAAATTTATTTGATTTTTTTTTATTAATATTACTATGTTTTATTATAAAATACGTATTTTAAATCTATTATAGAAGGTGTTGGCTTCAGTAGATAATATTATATTGTAACGCCTACTTCCGGTGACATTTGAGAATTTATGTACTTCATTTTTTTTATAGTGCATGTGCAAGGTGAACTAAGAAATTTAGATTTAAAATATTATTATGTAATTATTTTTGTGGGTATATTAAATTATTTTTATAAAAAATTATCACCCTCCTGAATAAGAATTTTTTGGGGTGTTTAAAAATTTATGATGTATAATTAATAATTTTTATAATTAATTTGTGTGTATATTTAGGATTAAAGTGCTAATCAGAAAAAGAATAATTGTTTTTAATAATAGGTTCATTTAGATACTGAATTATTTGATATGAAAAGAATCCTTCCCCCCAAAGTTCAAAAATTAGTATAAATTAATAAAAATAGCATTATTTTTCGCATTAATTTTAAAACTTTTATTTATATAATTCAAAACAGTTTAATGTTTGTTATTAAAAAATTTAAATAATAATTTTTATCATTATTAGTTTCTGTTCCCCTACCAAAAAAAAATTTCTATACACGTGCCAATAAATATTTATCCATAGTGTATATTCATCTGAATCAACATATACATTTTTTAAAGTTAATAATTTTTTGAATCCTTTATTGATATAACGATACTTCATTAGAATGTATGTAGGTCCAGGTTACATGAGCAACAATTTGAATTATATTTTGTTTAAATTTAGTATGATTTTATAGTTTGTAAAGCTACAAAAATTTTAAAATATTTAATTTCTTAGCCTTGAAATGAAACGAAATATATTAAAATTATTAATTTAGTTTTATCTATAATTAATTTACTCTTTATCGTAGCAGACGTAATTATATGAAGTATCTAAAATATAAAATTAATATGTTTATATTTTTTATTATGTATTGATAAGAAAATATTCATAATATTTCTCAAGACCCATAATTTTTAAAAAGTTAGATAAGAGTTTTAAGTATAACAGAATTATGGAATCTAATTTATCTGGCAATGATGTTACTTCATTTGTTTTCAATAAATCGATAAGATAAAAAATAAAAAAATAATAACATGTTAAACAACCAATAAAAATTGAGTCCGAAAATTAAAATATCTAAGAGTATCTTTAAGTACGTCCTATAAATATTATGAATTGAAATTAATTAAAAATTTATAATATATAATAGGCCAGGTCTATTTGTCCAGAAAATTTTCAATTGTTTCTGGTTAAATAGATTTTCTGGTCAAATAACCAAAAAAATATCAAAATTTTATTCAAAGATTTTTATTGAATAAAACTAAAATTTAATTTAGAATTTCATAAATTAACAATTTTTAAAGATTAGAAAATTTAAGAATTGATTATTTTTTCAAAAAATAGTGCAGAGTGCAGAAATGCAAGCATAACTTTACTCCTCGAAAATATTGAGGTTAAAAATATTTTTCACTTTTGTTTATGTGTGAGTAAATTTTACACAAAAATTTTCTGGACAAATAGCTCTTGCGTATATAATACATGTTTAAAATTAGGCCACAGGAATTTAAGTAAATATCAAACAATAATTTTTCATTTTTCACCTAAAACTATTTGCTGTTTAGCCAAGATGGTGGTCCAAAAAACATCAAAAAAGGAACTTTCTACATTGCCTGGAGGTTTTTCAAGTTAAGAAAAACAATAAACTTTACGAATAAAAATTTTTATTTTTTTACTCCAATATATTTTCCGATTTTCCAAGATGGCGGACCAAAAAAAACAAAAAATGAAAATTTCTACAATACCTGAGAGTTTTCGAAGTTGAGATAAACTTTTATCGATTTTATGAATGAAAATTTTCATTGTTTCAAAAATTGATGCAACAAATAAGATTAAATAGATTGCAAAAAAATTGAACATAACCAAGAAACATCATCAAATCCTTTCAAGTTACCGTATTCATAGATGATACATCTAAAGCTGATCATTTATTTGAACAATCTCAAAACATTTTTAAAAACGAATGTAATCAATGCAATAGATCTTTTTATGATATAAAATAATTCAAAATAATACATGCACGGACAGCAATAAATCTAAAAAATTCATTGCAGCTAACAATATGGACCCGGCATCAGTAACAGGTGAATTAAAAAACTTAACTTACATTGAGCATATGTTAATTGCTAGAACTCACCCCATAATCATAATTTATAAAATTTAAGGAAATCAATATTCTTATTCTGGAAACATTATTAATTTTTGTCAAAAAATATATATATGTACTGTCAATTAAAACATAAGTTTTACCCGCAACATTAATATCTCATAAAAATAGGCCAAGTGGTATAAGTGATTTCAAGGAAAGTTCTAAAAAAATCAGGAATTCTCTGATATGGCTTAAAAATGTAGAAATATTGAAGTTGATAAAGATATTTTGATACATTTATCAGAAAATGGAGACATAGCATGTAAATTACGATCTAAAAAAATAGATACTACAAAAAATTCAAATGACAAATCAATTAAATCAAATAAATAATTTGTAAATTATAATAATGTACTTACTAAATCTAATGTATCATATGTATCAATTATTAATCAAGATAAAACAATGAACGATGAACTACATCTAGAACACTAGAAAAAGAACCAATAAATGAATTTACGACAGAATTTTATATAACTTGCACATTTCCACATTTGTTTCGTCGAGGTATAACAGACATTTTACAAACAGGAGAAATAAAAATTACTTTGGATCATTATTTCAAATATTTTATGAAATATAAAGATCAAAGTTTTGCGCAAAATCCTAGATTCAGATTTTTTGCAATGAATACCATTATGTGTCATGTTTTGTTGAAAATGCTGGAATTTACGCAAACAAATCGAAATTGGCAGAATGCATTATAGAAGAATTAAAATCTGAATTATTAAAATCTATATCTATCTAAATTAATTAGATGATAAAAACTTTTGGAAACACAATGGTTTACTTATATACCATCAGATCTACCAACACTTATTTGGTATCAGCTGATAAACTTATATCAATGGTTAAACAACTGGAGAAATTAGCAATATTGTTTACACTCATTATCAGCGCAGCTATCTATTCATCAATGGAATGATCTTTATAAAATACTTCGCCCAAATGAAGCCCCAAATACTGTAAATGATGAAAGAAGAGTATAATTAATAAGGATAATCCATTAATGGTCAGCTAGTTTTTTAAAATTAGAGTCGAAGCTTTGATCATGAAACATGTTATAAAACCCTTGCTTAATGTGCAGGAATCCCTCGTTATCCGCGTGGGTTACGTTCCTGAAAAGTAATAAATTTTAATGAAAGTAAGTTGTACAGTATTGTGATACATCTTTTTAATTATTTTTTGTGACCTTGTTATATGAATTATATGTATTATATTGCCTCTTTACTATTTTTTTTTCTTTGCAATCTTCAGGTGATTTCTATTCTTGTCTGTTTCTCTTCTTATTATTTTTTAATTTTAAAATTTCTCCTTTATTTTTTATTTTTTCATTTAATTCTACTTCGTTTCTTTCTGTAAATGTATTTGTGATATCTGAAATGTCACTTAGGGTATCACTTGTATATCCCCTATCGTTCTGCTCAAAATTAATTGTTTCTTCTTTTTTTATTTCTTCTAAAAATTTTAATGCTTCTTCAATCTCGTACTCATTATTATTAATTATTATTTTTCCTTTTGTTATTTTATTTTGTATTCCATAATTGACCAACTCTATTTTGATTGCTTTTAGTTTTTTATAGTTTTCTCTTTCTTCTTTTGTCATATTGTTAGCAATGCTCAGCCCTTTTGACTTAAGTAATTCAAAATTATCAAAAAATTTACTTTTTACTTCTCGCGATGTTAATGTTAAAATCACCGGCCTGTTACCCTCTTTTTTTCCAATTCTGTTATAAAAGTCAACTTGCTCTATAGACACGTGGACGCATTCTAAAATTTTGCTAATTTCGCTTTTTAGGTTATCATTCACGTTTTTTGAGTCTTCCAAGCCAAAGATTACAATATTTTTTGACCTAGCAATGTTTTTTAATCTATTAACTTCATTTTTTAGTGTATTTATTTCTTTGTTGGCTTCTACGATTTCATTTTTATTTACGTTCACTTGGTTTTCTACGGTTTTAAACTCCTCACCATTTCTTTTAACCATCTCTAAAATTTCCGAAAACATATCCTTTATTTCTCCGGTAGTTAGTTCATTGTCTTGAGACATTTTGTATAATTAGAATTTAATGAGAAATTATTTAAAATAGAAATATAAAAACGAAATAATCGAGCGGTATTTTAGGGTTATAACTCGCACGTCTGTACCCAACCGCTGCTCGCGCCGAACTCCAATGAAAGTAAGTTCAGGATCAATTTTTCTGTTAAAAAAAGTCTGTCATCCGCGATTGTTTTGCTCGTCTTAAAACATCCTTATATAACTCTTTATAAATTTCTACTGCTTTTTCACAACTGTGTTGAAAATTCAAACTCCTTGTCATTATCAGATCATAATTCATTGCCAAATCAATGGCAGTAAGAAATTTATGATTTGTAAAATGGCTTTTCCATTGTGAGAAACTTCAACATTTATTTCGGTTACTGAGATCTGCTGAAGGTAACGTCAAATCTGAAATGTCAGTCTCTTGAAGATCGGCAAATCCCTCTCTTGCTATCGTTCGAGCCAGATTTACGGTGATTTGAACACTCTCTTGATATTCTCTTCTTCTCGATTTTTCTTTAGGTGGCACAACATTCGGCCAGACTCTTCTCCAGCAAGAATTTAAAGTGGATTCTTTAATTTCAGCTCAAGACTCTTGTGTCATTGTGATGGCATCCATAATGGAAAAATCTTTCCAAAACTGTTTTACTACGTTGATAGAATTAAATTCTATACAATTGCGATGGTGATTAACAGTCTGTACTATTTTTTCAATGAATCTACTCAAATAATATGATTTAAACGTAGCTATTACAGTTTAATCCATAGGCTGAATCAAAGATGTTGTGTTTGGAGGAAAAAACATCATCTCCACATCTGGATGAACATCTTGAAAACTTTCAGAGTATGGAAATAAATTTTAATAAAAAAAATAATTAAAATGAACAATAATTAGTGCATACTGTAACCGAGATAAGAATATCTCGTGTTAAAATTTTCAAACTAGTTTGATCCATGAAATTAATATACTACACATGTTCATGTGAAGTTAGCATGAACTTGTCCGCTGGGTTGAGTTACTGACCAAATTTATTTCATTGTTAGAGGCTGTATATACCACTATAAATAAATTCTTATTTTTATATTATTTTTTTTCTATTCATTTATAAGTATTACTTTAGTTTATTTTGTTTTACTTTACTTTACTTTGTTTTAATTATTACAATATGTAACTTATTTTTGTATTTTTGGGACTTGTTCCTGTTATATTTAATAAAAAAAAAAAAAAAAAAAAAAACTACCCTTTGCTTGAATTGAAACTCTTTTTTTTCATATTTTTTATTCAAGTAATCATGAAAAAGCATCACTTGGCTCTTAATAGCAGCAGCTGGAATACTTTTATGTATCAAATTATCAAATCTTGTATCCAAATCATGAGCATTTCCTCTGTTTTCTCAAGAATATTTCCGCACCCCGCACAAATCTTATGGAAATTGGGTCCCGGTCAAATTCGCTGAATTTTTGATATGTGCTAGAGTTCATCATGCTGATCAATTGTCTCAATGGCCACAAAGCTCAAAAATGGATAGTTTGACCGGTACAGAGCTTTAAAGCTCCGAGTATACTACACGGATTTATGCATATGCGCAGTGTATATAGACTTTTGAAATAGCCTATTTTATTGTTTTTTATTAAGGTTTATATTTTTGAGGTTGCTGAATTCAGATCTTTGGTTAGATTTTCAAAATTGACAGTTGGCAGCTGTCAAATAGCTGTCAATATGCTATAATAAAGCCAAAAACATGTTTTTTTATGTTTCATCATACTTTTTTTTTAGTTCAATAAGTTCAAAGATGATATAAAATCAATAAAAATGACTATTGGCAGCTGTTATTTAGCTGTCAATAAGTTTTCAAAGTCCGCTGATAAAGTCAAAAAATTATTTTTTGTTTATAATTTCAAGTTTTTTAGATAAGTGAATATAAATATAATATAAAATTATTTAGTCATCGGCTTACATCTGTCAACAAGCTGTCAACTAACTGTCAAAATACAATAATAGAGCAAGTAACTTATTTTCTGTACATAGCTTTGTGGATAAGAAATCAAACATGATTTAAGTTCATGACATCACTTTTAAACTTACTGATCTAAGCAACTTTTTTTAGTGAGCAAGTTTTTTTTAAAAAACTTTGGCTTTTACCCTTTTTATAATGCTTAAATTCACTTTTCTAACGTCGCCATTAGCGTAATCCACGATCGGATAATATTTGATATTGTATATGTAAGTCTATTTTCTAATCTATTTTTCAATATGAACAAGTAAATAACATTATCAATCGATCTTCACCTATATATTACTATTTGCATGTGGCAACATTCGAGGATATTCTCGGGTTTCATCTGTCACCTATCAATCTACTAACTGTAACAATTCAAAACTTATAACCGAGTTATGTAAACACAATTGACGGGCATATATAGCACATATTTACGGATGACCAATAACCAAGTTTAATAAAAAGTATTATTCTAAGTTTCTAAGGCCAAATTATCCTAAGCCCCTTCAACGAAATTACTTTAAGTGGTTAAATCGAAATTCTTCAAAGTCCCGTTTTAGCCCCTCTCTCCTAAACTGACCATTTTTGGCCCCTCCCTTACTGCAGGCCTTCATGAAGTAACCTCACCTTATGAACATGTTCCATGTAAAAAGTTACTTCTAAAAAAAACTTTTTGATATATATAGACTCATTGTATATAGACTCTTTTTGAACAGAATTAAAACAAAAATAATTGTTTTTAAAAGAATTAACCTCAATATAATTCCGCTCTAAAGAATTAAATAAACATTCATTCTTCTCTGGGTAACAAAAAATTCTTTTAGGTTTGGTGTGTAGGTTAGGAAAAAATTATAAATATTCTCGAAAATCTGAACATTGTCACACTGAAACAAAATACTTCTTGACATTTTTTTTCGATTGCTAAAAGATTGCTTAATCGCGCAAATCGCCGTCAATCAAATTAATACTTTAACATCCAAAAATTATTATGATATATTTATTTGTTTATATATACAAAATAGTACACTCTTGTTTTACAAAGTCAATTAATTAATCCAATATAAATATAAATAAAGTAAAATAAAATAAACTCTTTATTATAAAGTAAACACACATTTTTACTGCTTAAATTAAACTATTATTTCAGAATAAAAAATTTTTAACTAAGAAAAAATATATAAAATTTTAGTTGCTTTCCTCAGTCCCATTAAATTTTGCGCTTATCTTGTTTATGTCTTATTGTTCTTTTTTTTTTTGGAATCTTGTGCGAAATATTGTACACGCGAAAAAATGTACAGCGAAAAAGTGGATGTGAAAAAAAGACCGTATACCCTAAAAAATTAGCTTTACATGTATACGACATTTAATTATTTTCTTATTGCAAACAACGAAAAAATTAAAAACAAAATTTAATCTTAAAAAGAAACTTGTATATGATACTTTTTATATAAAAATAAAATATAATAAAAAAAATGATCAGTCAAAGTTAAATTTACCAACATATTATTATATACAAAACCAGATAAAAATTTCAACATTTGAAATACAAGCTTTTTTTAGTCTGCATAATAATATAATATTACCAATTCTAGAGAAATTTGCCAATAAATAAAAATATTATTTTTCTCTTTTGTTGTAAATAATAATACAACATGAAAGCTCATTGATTATGTCTTGTGCGTGTTTTTAAATACATACATAAAGTTAAAACGCATTAATTATGTCCAGTTTACAGGTGCCAACAACTTGATTATCTAATCCGATCGGATATCCCAGACTATTTTTTTAACTATCCTGCGCAGGCTCATTTTTTTTTTATGAATCACGTTTGTTGTATAAATAAAAAAAAAAATTCTTTCTGAATGAACAAATTTTTAAAATTGTTGCTTTAAGATTAATATATTATAAAAAAGTGTCAATTTTAGTGTTTTGATTAATGATAAACAAAAAATTTGTTTGTTAAATGTTTATACATGAAAGTAAAATGTTACATTTTTTATGGTTATGTGTATAGGTAAATAATATTTTGATAAATTAATTTTATAATACAAATTCAGCAAAAAAAAATGGTTGTAATATTACATGATACATAATTTGTAAACTTGTCAATATAATAAAGGTGAGAGAACATTACGATTGTATTGTTAAAAATGATTAATTAACTTTTGTTCTAAAAAAAAAATGAATGTCAAAACAATAAAATATTTATATTGCAAAAAAAATTTTTATTATTATTAAAATTGTGTAATATATAAAATTAGTTTAATTTAAAAAAAAAACCATTGTTATGTGTACATTTTTATGCAAATTACTAACTGTAACACATATAATTTTTAAATTATGAAAAGAAAGAAATTTCCCCTAGTTTTTTTTTTTTAGCTTTATTACATATTACAAAGTACTCGATTCGCAAGGCGACACTCTCATGCATATTATATGTGTAATTCTCCTATTCTACTTTTTAGAAATAAAAATAATAATTGAGCGAAAAAAAAATTGAACAGCGTGAGAAATAAGTGTATGAATATTTTAAGTTTTTTACAAAAAAAAAGTACAACTATGTAATTGTGCTTGTAAAATATACCTGTGGTATTTATTACTATTATTTTTTTGCGAGATTATTATTATAAGATTTAATAAAATGGCGGTGAGTCCAGTGTATATAATATAGTTTGAAACTATCGATTAGTGAAACGTCCAACCCTCACTTTTACTCGGTATGATATGAGGGAGTTTTTTTATATGTATAGAAAAGTCTACGGTAAATTTTAAGTAAAAAACATTTTTCCCAGAAAAATGATTTTTTATATACATTTTGTTAGAACTGGAACGAAATACAGCTCAGTTTCATAAGTTACTTTTAGTATTTTTTTTACTCATACATAGAAAATATTTTAAGTCCCTAAACCCGAATAATTCTATGCCTAAATTGAAATTATTTTAAGTCTTTAAATCTAAATTATTACAAGTACCATTTGACCCCTAACCCCCTTGATTTTTGAGGCTTTTTTATTACTATTTTAATTATAAATTAAAAAATTTGCTTTTTATGTATTTTTTAACGAACTGTTGAATGCACACACTGAAAAATAAATTCCGTTTGTGGCAAACGGATTTTTTTTTTTACGTTTTCAAACGTTTTAAAAGTAAAGTTTTAGATTTCTATGAAGCAAAATACATGACTACTCGAAATTCTAAGCAAAGTGACCTACCCATGCATTCTAAAAATTTTCTCAGCAATTTTTACCATATTGAATTTTCTAAAAAAAAAAAAACCGAAAATAAATTAAAACGTCAATATAAAACTAAATTTATAATAAATATATATTATAATTTAATTGAATTTTTATTTTTTGTAGGGGCATTACCCCCTGGATTTTCAAGTACGCATTTATAAAAGTCTACATATTTAATTTAAAAAAACATTTCAAGAATTAAAACTAAATTTATTTTATTAATTCCATATTATAATTATTATGAAATTTTAGTTATTAAGTACATTGATCTGATCTTGGAAAAATAAACCTATCAATGTCACTGAACTTTTTTTGTAATTAAAAAAAATAAAATTACCCAATAATTATACAAGTATTTGTATTTTTATTTGATTATTGAGAACATCGACTTTAAACATAGTATTTTTTGTATTGATAAGTAAAATAAAAATTTAAAAACAAAATTTATACCTTATAGGTATTTTTATTTTATCATGTTTATTTATTTTATTATTAATTGAGAAATTAACTTTTAATGAAATTCAATATTTAGTCAGCTGAAGAAAGAAAAAATATTTTGAAATGAAATTAAGGATTTTTCAATGAATAGTTTTCAAAAAAACTAATATTTTTTAAGATTTTTCACTACTTCTAATAATTTTCAGTTAATTTTAAGCAAATTTCGTATTTAGGTAAAATTTTCTAAAAAATAAAATAAAAATTAAATTTCCATAAAAAACATTATGGAATTATAATTTAACTAATTATATAATTAGTTTTAGTTACATAAGAAATAATATTTTAATAATTAAGTTTCGTGTTAATAACTCTTCTATTAATAGTTTGTTTTTCGTCCATGAACCGATAAAATTGAAGTTTTTATGAATATATAATTATTTTGTACATTTACATAGATAATACGTTTTGTATAAAAGAAGCTTTTAATTTACAAATTTTTATTAGTTTAAATTTAAAAAAAGAATTGAATACAACAAATTAATACTAAACTTCATAAAATGTTGAATAAATATTTATTTTTTTTATTTCTAATAATTAAAATAACAACTGCTGGAAAAATTCGTAAGTTTTTTATTTAATGTACAATAAATTCATGCACTTTTTTAATGTTTGCAATTATAATATGTTATAGAATCATAAAGTTGACATTAGACTGAAAAAAATTGCGGAAGCCGTAATTTTTTTCAGTGTACTCATAATAAGAATCATCAAAAATGCTTTTGGAAAAATTTTTTTTCTATACTTTTTTTTATATATAAATTTTGTTTTATATTCATAAATTATTTAGTTTTTATAAAATTTTCGTTACTTTTCCCAAATGAATAATTTTTGGCGTAATTCATGAAATTTTTCGACGTTTCAGTATTCTCCGTGAAATTTTTATAAGCTATTTTGTATTTATTCAAAAACTAAATTTTTAAATATCGAAATTTGTATTTATTGCTCAAATTGCAAAATTTTAGGTTCATTTTCGTTAATTTTCAACATATTTATAGCCAATATATTCTATTATTTCACTTCAATTTACCCCTGTTTCGTGGACACTTTTTATACTTTACAGGTCGATGAAATTTTCCAACGGGTATTTAGTTTTTTTTTTAGTCGCTAAATACGACTTATATAACAGTATCCACTTTTTCTGCAAATGCTTAAGCTACTCGCAATAGGAATTTTTAGGTTTTTTATGTTTTTCGGATTTTTAAGCATTTTTATTGATTGAAAAACATGATTTTTTAGTTACTGAATATTTCATATTCATAAAATTCGTTTTTATGACAACTAAAGTATTTTAGGTAAAAATAAATATCATTTTCGTATTTAGCGACCCTATTAGCATAAATATTCGTTAGAAAATTTTATGGACCTGTAAAAGTAAAAAATGTTTACGTTACAGGATTCTACGACAGGGATTCGTTAGATTTTTTAATGAAATACCATTTAATTTTTTTGTGAACTTTTATTTTGCAAGTAAAACAAATGATTTCTTTTAAAAAAATTTAATTACACATTAAATAATTAACTTATTAATTTTCCTTTTCAGCATATTCAAAAAATGATCTACCGATTAGAGATTTGGAAAATTTATTACGTGAATCTTTAGGATCATCATTAAAACTAATAAGTACAGAATGGAAATATTTAACTGATAAAGAACATCCTAGTAGCTTAGCCATTGATATTCAAGCAGATGTATTATTAAACAATATTCCAAAAACACTAAATTTATTTTGCAAAATACCAACAGAATCAACTGAATTACAAAATTTATTCAACACACCAATATTATTTTTCAAAGAATTATATTTTTATTCTAAAATTCTACCAATTACTATAAAATTTCAAAAAGATAACGGAATTTCAGAAAATAATTTAATAAACGTATCACCAAATTTTTATGGTGGTAGATTGGGTATCAATGATAATGATAATTTTGATAATCAAGCTGTTATAGTACTTGAAAATTTAAAATATTCTGGTTATAAAAGAAAAAATCAAGCAATTGGACTAGATAAAGAGCACACAGAATTTGCTGTAAAAGAATTAGCTAAATTACATGGTTTAATAATAAGTTTCAAAGAAAAAAACCCAAATGAATTTAATAAAAAATTTACACCAAGTTTTGTAACAACAAGGAATAACATTATGAACGAAAACGTTATAAAATCATTAGATAAAGAAATTGAAAGTTTTAAAAATATTCAAAGAACTGAGCCATATTTAAATATGATAAAAAAAACAATTGACCATACGTTAATAACATTAGATAAAGAACCTAAAAATGAATTATGGAATACAATGATACACAATAATTTTTGGGTTCGTAATATGATGTTCAAGTACGACAGTAATAATAAAATTGAGTCAATGAAAATAATTAATTTTGAGTACATTAGTTATGATTATGGCTTAAGTGAATTAATATTTTTCTTAATATCAAGTAGTCAAAAAAATGTTATTAAAAATAATTTAAATGATTTAACTAATTTATATTATGATACGATTATTGATACGTTAAAATTATTAAATGTTGAAACTAGCAAATATAGTAAAGAAAGTTTTGATGAAAATTTAAAATTATCAGCACCATTAAGTTTTCCTAGATGTATTACTATGTTAAAATTTATAAAATCACAGTCAAATAATGATAATGTTAATTATAAAAATTTACCAACTGTTGGAAGTGATGGTAAATTTAGTAATCATGATGATGGATTAATGTTTATTTTAGATACTTTTGTTGAACAAAATTGGTTAATAAAATAATATTTGTATAAAATTATATCTGATATATCAAAAATAAAGTTTCAATTTTTACAACAAATGCATGCATTGACTTTTATTTTGCTCTTATTACAAAGCAAAAAATCTTCAATCCTCAAAGACGCAATTTTAAATATTTTGCTTACCCACAAAATAAAATATCTCAAGTTGTTTGTTATGAGCAACCAAGTCGTTTTGGATAAAAACAGATACCATATTCGTATTCAAGGACCCAAAAAACATAAGTAACAGATAAAAATTTTAAAAAGGTCCGCAAAATATAATCTCAAAATTCCTATTGTTGGATACTGGACCGTTTTGGGTAAAAACGAATCTTGTATTCGTATTCAGCAACTCTAAAAGTATAAATACTCTTTGAAAAATTTTATGGACCTAACACCAAAAAAATATGATTACGAAATAGGGGTCAAAGATTTGAACAAGATTTTTTTTGATTTCAAGAACTCTTCCTGAATCACCAATAAAATCCAACTTTCTTATTGATTTACAAGAATGGGGGTGCTGCTTCAGTTTTTGCTGCAGATATGGTACTATAGAAGGTACTCCACATATATTAGAGCAGTCACGGGTATCTTTAAATGGTTATGAATCTTTTGATCTTGATCTTGCATACGGAAAACAGTAAATAACTGACACATATGTCAACATTTTGGGAAAATTTGAGCAAATTTCACGATGGCGAACTTGATTTACGATCAGTTTGAAAAATTCAAACCGTTAAAGATGAAAACGGAAGTTGACAAAAATAAAAAATAAAAATTTTTTAGGGTAGTCCAGGTAATAAGAAAATTTTTTCCTAATCACATGTATATATTAAAAGTTTCATGGTTTTGAGTTATTTTAGTTTGAACTGGGCAGCTGAAATCAAAAAATTGAAAAAATACAACTTTAGAGCAGCTGTAAGTATCAAAATTATGCATCAGGAAGTGTAAAATAGGAGTGGTTTTACAAATCAGATAAAAAGTGACACGAAAATAATTTTTTTGTTTTTTTCCATATTTCAGCTGGTCGTTGTATCCTGGACGTGCCCATATATATTATAGACTTGGTGATAAACGTAACAAAATTTTGAGTTTAATCTACCAAAAATGCCTTAACTGCATATATTTAGCTATTCCAAAATGTTCCTTGCTTCGAAGTTGTGAAAATACAAACCCATTATAAGTTTTTCAATAACAACAATAAAATATCAATGTAATAAAATTTGAAAAAGAATTTTAATAACAATTCTTGTGTAAATTAAAACTGACATTCAGTCTCACGCATCTAAGTCAATATTGCATTATAATAAAAAAAAAAAATTTAATATTTATAAATAGAGATTATCCCAACGTGGTAGGTCGTGCATGCGATATACACACCGATGATGAATAAAAAAGCTCCAATTCTTTCTTGCAAAAATCCTCAATGAGAAGAGATACTATATGTTATGTAAGGAAAATAAGGAAGGAACAAGAGAGAAAGGAACATTTTTGATTCTTTCTTTATGAGTGTCAGATTTCGTTTATATATACTTGCACTTATTAAAAAGGTGTAAGGGTATAATAAAAGTTTATCATTTATATGGATAATTCTTCGTTAACCTTTACATTTCCATTTGGTCAAAAATTGAAATATTTAAAAAGATTAAGGGGGTTATTAATAAAAGCGTAGCCACTTTTAGCCTTCCAGAGAATCTATTTTCAGCCAGTTTGGGTATTCAAAAATAATAACAATTTTCAAATTTAAGAAAATTTATAGAAATTTTATTAAGGCAACTTTAAAATATAATTTAGAGTTTGATTTGCGATTCACTATGTCCTTCAATATTCAAGTTGATCTGATTTAACATAGAATGGTTCATGTACAATGTGCATATTATAAGGGTTTGATAAGTTTACACAGTATACGTACGTCATTTCATAAAATAATATGCTTCTTAACTTACCAGAGCTCAAATATCCAAATATAAGCCTGTTCTAACGAGGATCAGACTCTTTGTCGTATACATACTTATTTTCACTGTAACTGATGTTATAAATAAATTTTGAAAATATGCTGCTTACGTTCATAAATGTGCACCCTTATTTTATATTTTAATGGAACAAAGACTAAGTAATTTTAATAATTTTTATTCTTATTACAAACTTAAAATGACAAAAATACGCTTGTTATTTTTTTTCGACTACAATAAAATTTTCTCGTGCTTTAAATTATAAAGATTACTCCTGGATATGTACAGTGATTTGGCCCCCGGAACCAAACCTAACCTAAGTAGTAGGATCTGAAAAGTTTTTAAAAACTTATACCCGGTTTGTGTAAACACAACCTAAATGCATGGAACATGTTTATTTCCAGCTGAGGTCAAGTTATAATGCAAATGTTACGCAACGGTACAATACAAGTTTCTAATGTGTAATTATCACCTTACTAGATGTTAAGATTCTAAACCCAAACTATTTTAATTTCCTAATCGCGTATTATTCTAGGTCCCTAAATCAAAATTATTCTAAGTTCCTATATTGATATTATTCTAAGTCCATAAACCTGTTTTATTTTAAGTCCCTAAACTCAGATTTTTCAAAGTCCCGAAATTGAAATTATTCTAAGTCTCATTTGACCCCCCCTCCCTTAATTTTTAATTTCTGAGGTACTTCCTCCCTAAAAATATGTTCCATGTTAAAAACTCTTGATTCCCGTTTAGACCTGACGTGGAGCCCCGTTTCGTAGACAAATTTTATCCTTGATAGGTCGATGGAATTTTCCAACGGGTATTTATGTTTATTGGGTCGCTGAACCCGAATATGATATCAGTTTTTACCGAAAATGGTCCAGTTGCCCGCAATAGGCAACTTTTGGTTAATTTTCGGAGATTTTTTTATTTTCGCAAGGGTTACTTATGTTTTTTGGGTCGCTGAACACGAATATGATATCTGTTTTTACCGAAAATGGTACAGTTGCCCTCAATAGGCAGCTTTAGATTAATTTTCGGGGATGTTTTTATTTACACGAGGGTTACTTATGTTTTTCGGATTGCTGAACATGAATATTATATCGGTTTTTACCGAAAATGGTTCAGTTGCCCAAAATAGGAATTTTGAGGTTTTTATTTTGCGGGTTTTTTAACATTTTCATCTGTTACTTATGTTTTTCGGGTCCCTGAACATGAATATAACATCAGTTTTTACTAAAAATAAGGTAAGGTAATTTTAGTTACACAGTAGGTAATTTTAGGCAATTTTTTTTGGATTTTCTAAACATTTTCTATTATTATTTATGTTTTTTGGCTGGTTAAACTGGAAAACAATATCTCTTTTTATCGAATGTGCGCTTAGACTTGTATTTAATAATTTAATAAGTTTTTCCTATACAACAAAGAATCAATAAAATAATTAGTAAATTGAAAATTAATATAAAAATTAATTTTTTAATAACTAAACAATAATATACAGATAAAATTTTACAATATTTTAATAATCAATAATAAATTAATTGCAAGCTGATTTTTACAAATAAATATTTAAATACAGTGAAAAATATTTTCTATAAATATGTAATACAATAAATCAATATTTTTATTGTTTATTTTTTGGAAATAATTAAATTATTGGATAATTATTTAAAATTTAATTATTCTTTAAAATGTACCTAGGCAGAATTATAAACTATCGTAATACTTTAATTATATTTTCAAAACTTTTTATATTTATTCTTGCAACTGTTTTCATTTTGACATGCGCAAAATGAAATACAAGATACACCTTCTCGAACACAATTGCAAGATTTTCGTGAACATGTTTTACAATTGCAACTAGGTATTAATTCTTGTACGGAAGGATATATGTTATCACAAACTCTTTTTGGAAGTAAACAATTTTCACTTATCACGTAACCATACTCAGTAGGATCTAATTTTATGTCTAATTTTATTTGTTCAGCAACCCGAAAAACATAAGTAACCCTCGCGTAAATAAAAAAATCCCCGAAAATTAACCAAAAGTTGCCTATTGCGGGCAACTGGACCATTTTCGGTAAAAACCGATATCATATTCGTGTTCAGCGACCCGAAAAACATAAGTAATGGATGAAAATATTAAAAAACCCGCAAAAAAAACCCTCAAAATTCCTATTGTGGGCAACTGAACCATATTCTGTGAAAACCGATATAATATTCATGTTCAGCAACCCGAAAAACATAAGTAACCCTCGCGTAAATAAAAACATCCCCGAAAATTAACCTAAAGTTGCTTATTGTGGGCAACTGTACCATTTTTGGTAAAAACCGATATCATATTCGTATTCAGCGACCCAAAAAACATAAGTAACTCTTGCGAAAATAAAAAAATCTCCAAAAATTAACCAAAAGTTGCCTATTGCGGGCAATGGGACCATTTTCGGTAAAAACAGATATCATATTCGTGTTCAGCGACCCAAAAAACATAAGTAACCCTTGCGAAAATAAGAAAATCTCCGAAAATTAATCGAAAGTTGCCTATTGCGGGCAACTGGACCATTTTCGGTAAAAACTGATATCATATTTGGGTTCAGCGACCCAAAAAACATAAATACCCGTTGGAAAATTCCATCGACCTATTAAGGATAAAATTTGTCTACGAAACGGGGCTCCACGTCAGGTCTAGTTGAAATTAGACCTTTAGACCCCCGAAAACCTTAAAAAACCATCTTTTTCGGATTTTTAGATTTTATTTAATTTCTCCGACAGGTGAACAGATAACACTCTGCTTATAGCATGGTAAACATAAAATTTTACCACTTTTTAAGAAAATTTTCTTAGGTTAAGACCCCGAAATATAATTTTGACAAACAATTGCAATCAGATTTTTATTTTTACCAATGTTTTACCTAATCAAATTAGCTAATTTGTTGATTGTCTACAATTACTTGTAAACCTGATCTTAATAAAAACACAAATCCGCAGAATTGTTGAAAATTTGAAATTTTTTGTATTCAAGGGTAAATATAATTAAATAAAAAAAATTTTCTGGAAACGCAGCTGCATGAAGAAAAAGGTAATCAAAATTAAATCAAAAGAAAAAAAAAAGAAATATTTGAAATTCTATTTTTCAATACCCAGAATATATAAATTACTTTATTTATATTTTCTTAAAAAGCCACGTAATTATCATTTCTTTCTGTACAAAAACCCTATAGTATTCGTCATCAATCAAAAATCTTTAATATTTGACCGCAAAAAAAATTTTTCTATAAATATTCCATTCAATAAATATATCCACAAATCTATAGATATTTTTTATAATCCATCATATTGACACCTTTAAGTTAATATAGAGTATACATAACCTAAAAAAAAAAAAAAAAATCAGTACAATAATTGAACACAAAAAAAAATATTTTGAAAAGATATGTAGAGAGAAGTCGATTTTCCCTAAGGACTATGTCATTATACTTTTTTAAAATAAGGTGAAAAGAAATGGTTTAACAAAACCACACATAGTTTAATTCATAAATACAAAATATATATCTATGAAAAACTTTAAAAAAAGAGATAGAAAGTAAGAGTAGAATCAAAAAAAGAAAAAAAAATAAGAATAAAAGAATGATGCCCATTTTATAACTCTAAATATTTTCATAGCCACGCGATATGAGCAATTGTCATATGATTTCACTTTCTATTATTATAGATTATTCGATGTGCTCTTTTTTTTATTATAAAAAAGTATACACATAATCGACATTCCAACAATAATAAAGCATAAAATTCATCATGGGGGGGTTTGTATTTCTTAAAATGCGATATAACTGTTCGTCACCTGGATTTAGTCTAAAGAAGGAATCTTATTCAATAAAAATTATGGATTCCTTTTTTTTATATGTATTTTGAATATTATTTTTATCCTTTTATGTGTTACTATATATAAAAAAAAAGGAGAATATGTGATAGACATAACTACTTGTACCAGTCAATCAAAATTTTTTATACTTTGTCGCTTTTTTGACATTTTATGTCATCTGTATAATCAGATACCTATGTAATTACGTGGATTATAATATTCGTATTATATTATATTAACATTTTTTTTTGTGAATATTTAAAATACTTTTTTTTATGTAAACTATGAGAAGTCACATCATTTTTTGCTAATCGATATGGAAATATTTAGCTGGGAATCATATACAAATAAAAATATGGTTTTTGTTAACTCGAAATTTTTCAAAAAATGTTTTTTGATAACAGAGTTATTATTTTTTATGAGCAGTCAAGCTTATATAAAACATCCAATACATTTACGATTCGATTGCTTTTTTTGATATTTTCAGCAGCTACTTGAATTACTTACTTGAATTGGTTTTACCATTTCTATAATGTCATCATGGTAAAACAGATGAAGAATTAACAGATAAGTGACCAAATTTTTGTTCACATGAAAATCTACCATATTATCAAAACATCCTTCGCACCATATTTCTTCATTACTATTTCTAAAAACCCTGATACAATCTAGCAGCAAAGGGTTAAGAAATTTTGTTCTCATGATTCAAAAATTGTAACTAGATCTTGGTAGATGAATGCATTTACCAGTTAAGGAATAAATTCTAAACTGTAAATCTTGCAAAATATATAAAATTATTGTGTCTATAAGGCAGAATCTATCCTTGAAGAATTTTCAATCCAAGTAATGAATATTAAATTCTGTGCTAATTTACCTATTTTTTAGGCATATTCAAAATTTTTGCCTGGCTATCTAACAAGTTTTTCAATCCAGAAAGCCAATTTTTTACTTAAAAATTATCTCTTTCCAATCAGAGCTTGAAAATTTTAGTTTAACAAGGATAAATTCTTCATTCGATTTTAGGTATTTTGTTTGTTTAATTAACTGCGTATAAACTAAAAAAAAATAAATAAATTCATAAAAAATATCAGAATGTTTATGCGTATTAAAAAATAATATTGTTTTTTATAAAAAAGTAACATTTTGATTATGATAGATGTAGACAACTGGTATTGGTAAGTGGACAGTTTATATCGATTGTCAAACACTTTTTCACTTAAATTTTTTTTTATTTGATTGATTATAAAAACCCCTAAAAAAAAAATAAAGATTCGATTAACGAGATGAGTTTATTCTCAGCAGGTATAAAAAAATTTTTATTATACGCACACATACATTTGCAATTAAATATTTTATTTTTTTAGTACTAGTATTACGAAATTTTATTTATAAATCTTTATTCTAAGAATTTTAACTTTCATTAAATTAATTGTAATACATAAAAAATTTTTTTTTATTGTTTCTCAAGATTGTCTTTCTCTATCTCAACAGATTCGTCAAAATCAAGTTATTAATTTAAATGAATATGTATTAAAGATTAATTATAAGATTGATATTATTGATAAATATGTGTGTAAAACCTTTTTTTTTTTAGATATTTTAAAATTAATTGTTAAAAAGATGTTGATATGCTACTTAAGCTAAATAAAATATTGATTTTTTAAAAATATATTATTAAGTTTGTTTTGATTCTCAGAAAGGAATATTCAGGTCAATTAGTTAGAATTAATAATTTATACGATTTTATCTATTTTATTATAGGTATAGTTTAACTGTACTTGAATAAAATACAGATAATTGTTACGTATTTATTTATTATTCTGAACACCCCTGGTAAAAAAAATACCATACAAGCAACCGGATTTTTGGGATTTGGGTAGATTCTGGTCAGAATTTTAAGGGTCCAAATTTTTGTTAGCTGATAAAAATTTCGAAAAATTCTGACTAGATTTTTGGATTCTATGAGAAATTTTATCTAAGTTCCCTTTTTCACGCAAATTTTAGATTTTTCTTTTTTAAAAAATTGCATACTGTTTTTTATTTCAATTTTTTTTGTACAGTGTTTCAGAAATATTTAAAATTTTCCTATAAAAAGGGTTTTTCGTTACAATTTCTCGAATCCGAAAATAATTTCAGAATTTTTCGCCATTTTTATTTAGTGTTAGAACACTGGGCCCCAGAAATTCTAGCCAGAATCTACCACAGATCCCAAAAATTATTTTGTTTTTATAATTATATGAAAAAGTTACAGATATAATCCATCCGTGATTTTTCAGATCCCGTGGGACCTAATTGCTCCAGATTTCAAAAAATTCGAAAAAAAACAACAAAAATTGAAAGTCATGCTTTAGAGATTTAAAATTTGTATACTAAAAAATATTCAAATCACAGTCTACATAATTATTATGTATTCTGTGATTTGATACAGAAATTTTTAGATAAAAAATAACGCCCACAAATTTTCAGAACTTTTAGCCATATTTCATATGAATATTAATTATAATAATTTTATATTTTAATAAGAACCAACTGGTTTTTTTAAATATCTTAATTGATTAAATCACAACGAATTTAAATATAAATTGATATTAATTTTGAGTAAACTGTGAGATACTTTATATTTGAGAATATTAAATCTCTGTGACTTTATTTTAAATGAGTTGGATATAAAAAATGATACTCACTATCTGTCTTATAACGGGTCAAATAGACGATAAGATACAAACTCGTCTTGCTCTCGATTACAGTCTTCTTATTTTTCAAAAATGTATAGCAATGTCAAAATAATTGCTGGGATCCAAAATCAAATACATCATTATCTTAAGAAGATAAAATGCCTGGGTTACGCATGAGTGCATGTAAAAAACATTTTTTCTTAGCTTTTTCTGAATTGACACAATTCCAAGAAAAAAAGAAAAAAACGTATATATAGACCGTTTTCTTCTGTATTTTTGTTCTAAACAGTTAAATTTTCTATTTATTTAAACACTCATGGATCCATTTTTTGTGCTTTCTAAGAAAAAAATAAATTAATTGCAAAATATATGTCAATTTAATAAAAATGTTGCATGCACCATTGATCTTCCTCATAACGCATTTGTCGATTAATAATTTTTTTTATGACCATTATTAACTAGGTCTATTTATTTTTATTTTGTTTCAATAAATTAAATTGCAGAAACACTCGAAAAATAACGTCAATTATAATAAAATTTATTTTTTTACCACCTGTTGTTAAATACTAATTTTTTCCAGTTTTTATAAAACGCTTTTTTTATACAAAAAAACGCATAAATTTGTCTCTCTTTTTTTTCATTTATTTAAAAAAAAAAAAACTTGACTAATTTTTCAATTTTTTATAGATTTATTTTAATTACGAATATCCAGCATCGAAATTTTTTTTTTGTATTTTAGCAAAAATAAAAGTTAAAATGTTAATATTTGGACAACTGGTTATACTTGGCAATTTTTAATAATAATTAATCAATAGGCTCAGCACCTCTTTTTATAACTTCGTTGGTGTTCGTTTTATTTTTTTTTTTTTATTTTATACAAATTAATAATTTATTTTGTTCTCGCATTCACGCTATTTTACTATTTTTAAATATATAAACACATAAACTAACTAAAACATAGACATAAATAAATATATTAAATATTACTAAATTTTGAGAATGGCGACGAAATTTTTGCCACCATGAAGGCTCATATATTTTTTCTACGATATTAAAAAGTAAAGGAGTAACGAGTACAGGATTAATGACCTTTGAATGACAAAGATTTAAAAGAAAGATAAATTACAATTTTTTTTTTGGTTTTGGTTTCTTTTCTCTTTTTTTAATAAGATGTTAATCCAATGCCAATAAATATTGATAAATTAAAACAAAAGGATTTGTAAATACTAAGTTATTTATTGTGTTTAAATTTATTATAAAATTATCGATTATATTATTTATATTTAGAGAAATTTTATTTATTTTCAATTCTCTTATCAATTACAAAATTTTATTTATAATTTGTCATGAGTTAAATTTTAAAGTAATTTGCTTTGAAACTAAATTGAAGCAAGAATTCAAACAATAATTTTGAACTATAGTTATCGGATCTACTCGGAACCTACACATTTCGAACTTGCACATCTATTTTCTTACACATTTTATTACACGAAAAAAATATTACATATTAAATAAATTACCAAAATAAATCTTACACAAGTGTAGGAAAATTGATAATTAAATATTTTATATATTTTAATTGTAAAACAATATGAAAATTATAAAAATATATAAAATATTTAATTATTAATTTTCCTACACTTGTGTAAGATTTATTTTGGTAATTTATTTAATGTGTAATATTTTTTTCGTGTAATAAAATGTGTAAGAAAATAGATGTGCAAGTTCGAAATGTGTAGGTTCCGAGTAGATCCTAGTTATCAATGTAACTTGTTTCGAATAAAAAAAATTTTTTGAAAAAAAATCTTCATACACTTTTATCTTTTTGGCCTAACTTAAAAATTTTAGTTCACACGATAACTTTACTCTTAATAATTATGAATTTTTTTATTTTTTTCTTTAGATGCTGCCAAACTTTAGTTATCATTCTTATCATCAGCTCTTTTACAGTATCAGTACGTCAACTTGAAGTTAATATTCCATAAATAAAAAATACTCAAAATTAATAAAAAATAACTTTTTCACTCCAAAAAAATTTTTTTCATTTTACCTTACCGTTTTCCTGTATAAAAAATTTTCATTTTCACTCACATACCGAGCTTACGAAGTAGCAACAAGCCTATTAAGTAGTATCCTATTAATAATATTCCAGATCTGTTTTATAAATAAAATAATTTAAATCTATATAAATTAATCTATCTGAATATTCAAATAAAATAAAATGAATTAAAATATTAAATAAATTAAAACAAAATCAATTAATTTCCATAAGTAGTGTATATTTTTAGTAAAATTTATAATTCAATATCAATAACAATAATAAGTATAATATAATAATACCGTGACGAAGTATAATTATCGTCAATTTCTCTAACAATAATAATATACTAAACTAATGAGGTTAATATAATCTCTGATAAAACCACAAAATTTCATTAAAATACGTATATATGCATAAAATAGACATATAATAAAATTAATCAATCTAATAGCATATAGAATCCATATCAAATGATTATATCCTAAAGAAATATTATAATAACAATCCAAGTAAATGGAAAACAATTTTAGGCTTTTGTATATATATTTAAGAGGTAATTTTTAATATAATTGGCCAATATTTATTGAAATTGATATTTTGAAGATTAAAAAAAAATAATAAAAAAAAAAGAACAGTTTTTTAAGTGTATTATATGCATTAACGAGGCATTGATGTGTTTCGAAAAAAAAAGTATACGGTAGCCCTAAATATAAGCAATTGTTGAAAATTAACAAGAATATAATACGTACTTATTCATTTTCTTCGATTTCTTATTTTTTATTATTTTTTTATATCCTCGTTAGCACGATCACGCTATTTTTTTACAAATATCTTAGTATTTTATGCTTTTCAAATTTTTAATTTACGTTAAATGATTCTTAAAATATACTTACTGTGTATTTTTTATTGCAGTATAATTTTATCTGAAATTTTATTTTTTTACAAAAATTTATGGTTTATTGAAAATAAAAATCAGATATATCTATACACTGAAAAAAAAATCCGCTTGCCGCAAGCGGAATTATTCCGCTTGCGGCAAGCGGAATTTTTTTTTCTTTGCAAACAATTGCAAATGACTTGAAACGTAAAGAAAATTAAAAAAAAAACATTTTTTCTTTTCTTTTTCCAAAATTTTCTCAAATCTCGTCATACCGAAATACGCATATCCCAAGTAAGCGGGAAAAAATTTTTTTTTTAATTTTCTTTACGTTTCAAGTCATTTGCAATCGTTTGACGAGAAAAAAAATTCCGCTTGCCGCAAGCGGATTTTTTTTTCAGTGTACTTAATAGCTTGGTATAAAAAAATACCCTAATGTTGTTAATATGATATAACAGCTCTGTATCACTTTACTCGCGCCTTTCATCATTCTATAATCTCGCAAGTGAAATGATGCCGTGAAGCTATATAATACGAAAGGGTCTACGGGCCACCATCTCGCGGCATAGTTGCGAATGATTTTTGAATCAAAAACTCGCATCAGCATTGATGCTGAGGCAAAAAAAAACCAACCTAACCCGAAAAAAATCAAAATAAACAAAAAAAATTTACTTTAATAACTAATCTAAAAGTATTTTTTAAATTATTAAATTATTAATAAAAAAGATATAATTAAAAAAATATTTACATAATAAATTAATAAAAAGAAGCTTATGAAAAAAGTGATTATTAAATGCATATTATGTAAAAAAGAAATGATAACTACATAATTGTATTTAGAAAAATAAAATGTGTGGTGTATGTTTTAGAATTCCTTCTATATAAATGCTTAAAGTTTATTAACTTATGTGTATATTAAAAAATAAGGAAATTAATTTTATTAAAATAAAAAATATATTACCAGTGTGCTTTGTAATTTCCCAAAAATGACAGAAAAACCTGAGATTGATAAATACATTGGATAAAAGCTAAGGTTGCACATCAGTATGTTCTTATTAATTATATAATTTTCAATAAAAAGTTTTTGAAAATCACTTAGCACATAAAGTTGTTTGATTTTCATCTGATAGCCTGTCTACGCATATTGAATGATGATGTTTTGCATATTTAGTGTGCGATAAACTAAATGCACACATAAAAATATGAATTTTTCTTTAATAAACTGCTATTTTACCATCATAATCACTCTTCTTTGAATATTTTCATAATCTTTGTTTTACTTAAGCCAGCTCCATTTCAAGTTCAATAATTTTTTAGTTCTTAACGAGCTAATATTTTCAGAATGGAGTAATCTACAGATTAGCCTAATCGAATATTCTTATATTATTCCTTAATTGAAAGTTTAGCTTCTTCTTTTAGTTTCTTAATCCGTTGAATTTTAGAAGTAAAATAAGTAGCGCCAAGTGGTTCAAGCCTGCTGATGTATGAACATGAAATGGAGCTGGCTTAAGTAAAACAAAGATTATGAAAATATTCAAAGAAGAGTGATTATGATGGTAAAATAGCAGTTTATTAAAGAAAAATTCATATTTTTATGTGTGCATTTAGTTTATCGCACACTAAATATGCAAAACATCATCATTCAATATGCGTAGACAGGCTATCAGATGAAAATCAAACAACTTTATGTGCTAAGTGATTTTCAAAAACTTTTTATTGAAAATTATATAATTAATAAGAACATACTGATGTGCAACCTTAGCTTTTATCCAATGTATTTATCAATCTCAGGTTTTTCTGTCATTTTTGGGAAATTACAAAGCACACTGGTAATATATTTTTTATTTTAATAAAATTAATTTCCTTATTTTTTAATATACACATAAGTTAATAAACTTTAAGCATTTATATAGAAGGAATTCTAAAACATACACCACACATTTTATTTTTCTAAATACAATTATGTAGTTATCATTTCTTTTTTACATAATATGCATTTAATAATCACTTTTTTCATAAGCTTCTTTTTATTAATTTATTATGTAAATATTTTTTTAATTATATCTTTTTTATTAATAATTTAATAATTTAAAAAATACTTTTAGATTAGTTATTAAAGTAAATTTTTTTTGTTTATTTTGATTTTTTTCGGGTTAGGTTGGTTTTTTTTTGCCTCAGCATCAATGCTGATGCGAGTTTTTGATTCAAAAATCATTCGCAACTATGCCGCGAGATGGTGGCCCGTAGACCCTTTCGTAATATAATCATGAATTAATATAAACAACTAAAATAGACTTTATAAATAAGCATACTTGTAACTGATAAATTGTTGATTTGTTGTTAAAATTTCTAATTGTTTACGAATTCCCTGAGCTGGAACTACCAACTACGGTGTTTGATCACAAAAATGGTTCCAAATTCGAACCTGATGTGCGGAATTATTATATGTAAAAAATGGATCATAACCGATTTTGTGTAAAATATTTTTTATATAGAGTTTATTACTCTTAACCTCAGGTTTGAGAATATATTTTTTCCTTTGGTATCTTTTACTTAGACGAATAGTATATAAGATTCTTTTTTTTATAAATATTTATAAATAGATCTTTAAATTCATTTTTTTTAACAAAAAAAAAAATTCTTCAGGACGTATCGCAACACTTGCATTGCTGTCATTTATCGATGATTCGATTGTTACCTTCAAATAATATGAAGGTAATCCTATAAATAATGCATCACGCAATCCGTAATTATTGGTAGCAACATAAGCATCAATAGTTTTAGGTTTAATATTGCATAATTCTGATAACTCACTCCACACTTTGTTTTTCTTGGACACAATTTTATTCAAACCGCCAATAATCTCAACTTTTTTTGATAATATTATTTTTACCATATTTTCTCTTTTTTTTCAAGGCACGCCATGACCCCAAGATTTAATCATCTTGATAAAATTTAAAAAAAATATATATAATTTTAATTAAAATTTAATAAGAATTTAACATAAAATAAAATATATCAACAAACAACGCTAACGTTGTCAAGTTAATTTTCCGAACTTTCGACTTTAAAATTTAATACAAGAAGCGTAAAGTGTGCCCATGTATTCGAAAACTTAATATGTACTTTGGTGTTCTTATTTATAATAATTGTGATTATTTCGTAATATTTATATTATTTATGTTAAATATTAAATCACGCGCGCATCCTCTTTCTCTATCCATTTCAATAATAAATAATAAATAAGCTGAATTTATAAGTAAGCAAAAAAATATTTTTTATAGCAAAAAATAAGCAGTTAAAAAGCAGGAAACTATGCTGGAAGAATTAATTTTTTAAGTCGTGTGTAAAAATAGTGCACGCTAAGTAAAGCTATAGTTAGCGGACAACAAATTTTCCGGAAAATTTGAAGAGCTGAAAAATTTATGTTTGCGCAGAAAAAAGCAGTTAATTAGCAGTAAATTAGGCAATAATTTTTTTTTTATTTGAGCGAAAGTCCCCAGCCAACTAAAAGTACGTTGATTTTATGGGATGTAAGCATCAGTAATTGTTTTTTTTTAAACTAAAATGGCTCTAGTCTATATTATCGAATTTTAGATACTTTCAAAGTTTTGAAATTTAAAGTGGGCTATAACGGAAAAAATAACCATTATTTGGGAAAAATACCAAATTTTCGTAAACTATATACCAGGAAAACATGACTGCCAATGGTAAGGATTAATTTTTTTTGTTACCAGAACTCGAAATACTTTAGTATGGCCAAAAATATCCTTTAGTGATCCTTCAATGATTTGGCAAAAAACCAACACTTCCTTTATCTGCGTATCAAAAAACATAATTGCAAGTTGTTAGCGTAATTTTACTTTACTATAGAAACTCAAATATTGAAAAAATAGCCAAAATTTGGCTAAAGCAGTTAGAAAATTTTTTGAAAAAGGACCAAACAATACATAATCATCACATTAAAAAACTTGAGTTTCAACCTTGTAGGCTGCGTCTGGACTATAACAAGTATTTTTAAGAATTTGTCAGTAATATCCAAGTTTTTATATTTTTATGCTTTTATTATGGTTATTTATGCAGTATTAATTACCTAAATAAGTATAATCTGCACACTACTATGCATTTTCTTGATACGCTTTGTGATCCTAATTATTTATATTTCTACAAATTAACCCTCGAATTAACCCCAGTCATCCCCTCCCCCTTCTTTTAATCTCGAAACTCTTTAATTTCTCTTTGCTCTCATTTTTACAACTTATAAAACTCATAATCAGTTTTACAGCGATTTCAGGTTTTCAAGGGGTTTAAATTTACAAGCTACTGTGCTCTGTAGAAACAAATGAAAGCAATTTAAAACTTTGTGTTTATGAGAATATTTACTCAGGAGGACAAGAACTTTTATTTCAAAAAGTTGCAACCAATTGCATTGGGGGCTATCATACTATTATTTAGTGCGAGGTCCTTTAAGTTTAAACATCATTTAATATTATTAATTTGCATTTTATACTTTATTCTTTTTTAATAACGTTGTACTTCTGCAAAAATAATAAATGTCAAAGAAAACTAAAATTTTGATGATAATTATACCAGTATAGAGTCTCCTAGTGTCTTTAGAAAGTCGATTTAATTGTTTTCTGTTTGGGGGAAAAATGCGTTTATCGAATAAATGAAATACATATTTATTGAAATAAATTGCTTCATTTTCAAATAATAAAAGTTTACATAAAAAAATTGTTTATTTAGTAACAATGAATTACTATTCCTACATGCTCAAGGATTCTCAGAACAAAAAACTAACTATTATACAAATTCTTGAAAGCTAAAAAAAGTACAACAATATTACCCTTTTCAACTCTAAAACTTTTTTCCTTTATACAGAAACGATAAAAAAAAAGAAATTATAAGTAAATTGTCGTCAAGAATTGTGTATGTATTCAAGAATAATGATTAAATGCATCACGTGACTGGAAGAATATATAATTTATTTATAAAATAAAGGTGAAAGAATTACTCTTATTTACTGTACTTACTAAAAAAAAAAAAAAATAAAATAGAATATATAAAAAGTATACTATAATACTCGTTGTTTTATTGTCCGTTGATTTCGTGACTCGTGCGACCCGGATGACCCCGAGCCTCAATTACCTCCGACATATCCGCCCTATGTGTCTGAATCGTTTTCTGTCTTATCCTTATCCTTTATATATATTTTTTTTTTATTCTATTACATTGCACGTATATATTATAACATCTGTCTTTAACTGTTCAAGTCGCTCTTTTTTATTTTTATCTTTTTAATGCATGTATATTATAAAATACTTGGCGAGTTCATGTAAGTATTTATATATATATATTTAAACGATTCCTATCAAAAGTATACATCAATCTTTGAAAAAAAATTTTTTTTTGAGATCAAAAAGAGATCAACAAAAAGCTTTATAAATATTTCGTCTTTCTGTTCTTTAATATTTCTTTATTCTAATGCCGACAAATATAAATATATATAACTATAGGTAATTGCTCTGTACCAAACAGAAATCAGTGTGAGATCAATAACGATTTTTAAATATATTTATAAATATTTTTATGATAATATCATCTTCATTCTCTTTTTTACTTCTATCCCTTGCTTATTATTATCTATTTGCAAGATTTTTATTTTGGTACCTTAATAATTTATTGCCTTTTTCTCAATCATTTTATTAGCTTTCTTTATCTTTTTTAGTAAAATATTAATTGATTTTAATGGTTATTATTAATTTGATACAAAACAGAGCTTTTATGGGTAATCATTTTTTTTATAATAAAGCTGTTTAAAAATAAAACATCAAAAAGTAAATAAAATTTGCATCATAAGTGATTTGCTGATACATAAATTTATTATTTCTAGAAAACATCTTTAACATATAATATAAAAATGAAAATTAAAGGTTTTTAATTCAAAGAAATACAACATATTATAAAAACGTTTATACATGCATAATTATGGCTAAGAGAGAGAATAAAGAATTTAAACACCCTCATAGATAACTTACTTTTAAAAAGAGTTTATATACACTGAAAAGTTCTAACATATAATTTTATAAACTTTTTTTTTTCTCAATAGTTTTTTTTTATTATTATTGTAAAATGTTTACGGAAATTCTTGAATAAAAGAACGATATAATCAAAGAACTTTCAACAACCATAATAGTTGTATTCAAATTTTTAATTGTATTATTTTTATGTACAGGACTGATCCATGTAATTTTAACAGTTTTTTTTATTTAGTAGATTTTGGTGTTAGATTTGTAATTTTGTAGGAATTTTAGCACTAACTAATATTTCCTATAATTATATACACTGAGAAAAAAATGCTTTGGTAAGAAAGGAAAGCATTATTTATTTCGGAATCAATTATTTTCGATTTATCTCATATAAACCACAAAAGTATTTGTCTTAGTTATGAATCTTAGTTGTCTTTTTGACCAATTGGCAATCACGATCATAAATGTATGAAGAATATTATCGAGCTTACCAAAATAGTTCACAAATTTTTATTTACACATATTGAAAAATTAAGATTAAAAAAGCTTGCACCAACACACTGAGCGAGGAGAGTCAAGTTCTCCATCCTGTCATTGAGTCTAAGTTGAAACCTCCGTAACATTATGACGTTTGCTCTATACTTGCTTTTCAAGCATTCTTCTTATAGAATTTATCATTCTTGAAATTTTTTCTGTATTAATATCCTAGTTTATTCGGTAAATTTTGCCCGTGATTCTTCCTTGAGTTTGACGCAATTGAACTCTTCAGTTTGTAGTCTGGTTAGTGTAATGTCTGCAAACGCAAATGCCATTTCCGAGATGGCCATTTCTAAGATAGTCCTGTACGTGCAAACGACCCTAGCCTTTTGGTTCATGCCATTGAACTTGCAATGAACCTCCTTCTTCAAACCGTTTGCCCAGATGCTCTATCCATAAAACAATGTGAAGCAAGAAAAAGCTTAAAAGCTTCCATTTTTGAGACACTAAAGTATATCTACTTCCAGTAATTAAGCTTGGTGTTGAGTCTGATACCCAGATATTTAACAAACCTTTGAGTATCAACAGAGTCATCGTCAATATGCAGTGGAACTACTATCTGTATTAGAGTGGACCTAAAATTGGAGTTTCAAGAAAAACTTGGCTCCCCGGGTTTTTTCGTGAACTTTTAGTCATAAAAAGTCCCCAGCTCCAAGGATTTTGTTTTTGCTTTTCAAAAAAGCATGCCTGTAAGCACCTCAATTTTCCCATATTTAAATAACATGGGAATTTTGACTTTTCAGCTTTCTAATTTTTTACAATGCTTGCAAAATATTCTGAAAAGCTACTAATCGATTGAAAGTACTATTTAAATATATAAAAAACAATACCCAACCTCAAGTAGCCAAAAAAAATATTTTTAAAGCGATTTTACCGGTAATAAACGTAAAAAAAATCCCCATTAAAATAACAGCTTCATGTATAAAAATTTTTTTAAGTTTTTCAGAGAAATGTGAAAATAAAATTTTTATTTTTTGGTACGACGAAAAAATGTGGAATCGAGCAAGCAATACTAGAAAATTTATAGTTGATATAACAAGTGATTATCTAAAATTGTAAATTTATTTTTTTAAACACATAACAATGGGCACGAGAACTGTTTGCCTGCCAAATTTTTAATTATACAATATAGTAAGTAAATATAATAAAGACTTTAAAATATATGTAACGAAGTAAACTGAAAAAAAATGAAAGTCTTTATTCATTATAAATTAAAAAAAAACTTAACACAGAAACAATAATCAATTGTTAAAAATTAAAAAAAATTATTTTAAATTATATTTTTTACAAAAATTTGTACCGGATATTTTATGTTAACATTTATATAAAATATATAATAGTAATTGTATTCACTTCTTGAAAGGATTTAAAGTTGCGTGCTTATAGTTACACCTCAAGAATCAACTCATTGTCTTTTTTTTTGCGACTGGTCAATTACTCGCATTTCCTGACATCTTTAAGTATTTCAAGAAAAAGAATCGTGATTTTTTTTTTTTTTATTTTTCTTTATTTATATTATGCACTCTTATTAAATGACTGTTTTCCGTATTGATTTCACAACAAAATGATGTTACATGCTTTTCTAAACTAAATAATTATTTTGTTTAAAATTAATGACTGTCGTAATAGCTTAACGCCTTTTTTAATACGTACAGTTTTATTAATTTACTTTTCGACAATTTTTTAATTCTTGTTATTATTTTTTTTATATACAAAATATAATTTGTTAAATATCTATTACAAAACTGATTTTACAATTAATATTTTTTAAGAAAAATCAGTTTCTTGCTAGATATTCAAAAAGTCTGACAAAATTATTTGAAAAAATTTATGGAATTAAAAGAAAATAAGAAAATAAAGCAAAAAACTCAAATTTTTATAAATGTGGGATTTGACACAAATTAGGACCAAGTGGGACTGAAGGGTGACGGAAATTGACCAAAACTATTTTTTCCAAAAGCGCAACAAAATTAAAACAATAAAAATAAATATGTACTACTTTTAATCCAATTCTCGAGATTGGCAGCCATTTTCGTGTTTTTGGCTTTTTTTGGTAAATTTTCTTATTATTGCTGTCAAATCCTTATATTACAATGAAAAATATTTTCCTTTTAAGTACTTATAAGAAATTTATCGTACAATAAAAAAAAAAATCTGTTTGCTGCAAATGAAAAAATTTTAATTGCGGCGGACAGGTTTTTTTTTTATTGTGCGAAAAATTTCGTTCATAAAAGACATAAAACATAAATGAACATTTTTTTTTACTTTTTACCTACATAGTTGGTTATCCAGCGTCATGGTACCTAAATATTTAAAAAAAATTTTTGTTTTTATTTAAACTTTTTATGAAATTAGCAGCAGCTTAGGCAAAGAAAAAAATTCGTGCTTTGCAATCAAAACTCTGTACTTGGAAATAGTCGATAATTGGATATGAAGACTGTATAACGAGCTTTTTCAAATAAATATATTATTTGCATAAAATTTCTATTATAATACTTTTCCTTTTTCCCTGTTGCAGTACATAACTCTAAATAATCTAAAATATGAAGAGAATAATCATCATTTAAGTAAGCTATTCTAACATAGCTCCATTTTTGACAAAAAAATGGAACATAAAACTTATTCTTGAATGGTAAAAAACTAAAAATTTGAATCAGAGAATTTTCATCCAAGTCGTTGATAATACCTTCTCGAGCGATTAAACTAATTTTTTCAAGTTTCAATTTATCAACTGCCTTTATTTCTGAAGAATGTATTGTAATTTGATGCTATTACTAATTTGATCATAATATGTAGTCTGATGAAGGAGTGCTTCACTCATAGGGTACCAATAGGGTACAGTCGTTGTGGACTAAGTATATACTAGAAAAAGGTAACACTTTAAAAGAGTCAAAGTAGTTGCTCAGTTGTAAATAGTTAGTTACTAAATTAAAAATGTTTGAGCAAAGCAAACTTTCTACACATTGGAGAACTTGGTATATTTACTTTATTCTAAGTGACATCCTAAAATCTAACATAATTTTAAATATTCTTACCTTCAGAACTTATTTCAAACTTTTGGTTAATCTATTTCTTTGCTTGCAAAAACTAACAGCCCAAAAAATCATGCACGAAATTATACTATTCAAATTTTTATGATTTTGAATTGTGTATTTCTTGTTAGAAAAAGCAAAAAATATTTTACAGTTAATATGTCACAAGAGCCGCACTATAAAAACCATAAGGGAAGAGTAACAGTTACCTAAAATTTAAATGATTGAGTGCAATTAGTTGCATGTTCAAAAATGTTTATAAAATAAGTACACAACTATTTAAATTTTTTTCATGTTTTTAATTTTAAAATAGTGATTAAAAGATACATTCTTAAAATGATTTTTAAAAAAAAGTTTTTTAATTTCAGAAGATTAAAATCTGATAATATAATTAAAATTAAAAGATTTGATACGATAAGAAAGGCAGCTAATGCTATAATTTTTTCTATTAAAGTTGAAGAGCAGTTTACAAAAATGCATGATTTAGTACTGGTAAAATTGAAATATTTAATTTTTTTTCTCGAAAGAGAAGTGCTTTTACAATGCTATAAATAAAGTTATAAAACTCCAATTTATGTGCTTTAAAAATTTTTTAAATATTATACTCATAAGTATACATAAATTTTTTTTTTTGAATTCTTTGAATTTTTTACAGCCTGTTTTTCTGGTTTTATTTTGTTTTACAAAATAAAATGATCTTATGTAATGGTAACAAGAAAATCCTGTACTGGATAATAGAATAATTAATTGAATATTAGATATTTTTAATATTCGTTTATTTTCCATATTTACAGATTAGAAATTATTAATAAAATGCAAAGAGACGATGTTGAAATAGTATATTTACGGCTCATGTCCAAAAAAGTAAAAAATGGCCCAAATCGCGCGTAAATTACCTTCCGAGACGAAGCCGAGGATGGTAAACTGCGATTTGGGGCATTCCTTATTTATGGACAAGGGCCGTATAAAATTTTTCTGCGACAGTAGCGAGGAAATCGTACTTTCGTGGCTACTGTACAGAAAAATAAATAATACAATTACTTGAATAATAGATTTTTGTTTATTTTTTATATCATACTAAAAAAAATTAATAAATAACATAAAACGTTTTATTCTTTATATTAACTTCCCACAAGCACATCATTGTTAACCTTTATAATTTACTTACAATTATTTGAAAATATTTGGTTAAATGACTAAAGCATTTCTAATAATATTTTATTTAAAGTTATTAAAAAATATAATTTTGAAATTGATTTTTAAGTCACAAGATAAATAATTTTTTTTTTTTAATTTTCAATAAAATTATCATTATTTTCTGTTAATCTGTATATACACTGTAAAAAGTAACTTTCTTAGATTTACAAAAAAAATAGAATTTTTTCAAAAAATTAGTGAATTTTCAAAAAATTTTGTAAATATTCCATAAAAATCGTAAATTTACTAAATTTAGTATATTATCGAAAAATTCGAGAATTTTTGATTTTTTTTTTTGAATTTACGAAAAAAGTTGTAAATTCACAACTATTTTTCGGAAAATTACAACTATTTTTTGTAAATTTTTGAAAAAAAATTTTATATTATCAATTTTTTTTGCGAATTCACAAAAAAAATCGAGAATTCTCGAATTTTTCGATAATATACTAAATTTAGTAAATTTACGATTTTTTTCGAATATTTACAAATTTTTTCGAAAATTTACTAATTTTTCGAAAATGTTCTAATTTTTTTGTTAATATAAGAAAGTTAATTTTTACAGTGTAAGTTTATTATATTATTATATTATTATTATATTATTTATTTATCTTTGGTTATAAAACGTTTCAATTAAAAATATGAAGTTAGATCTAAATGTAAAAATTTGTTAACTTTCGCATTTTAAATTTTAAATATTGTTCTAAATAATCATGTCAAGGCTTCACTTTGGATGTCAATTCATGAGTGATTTGAGTTTTTAACATGGAAAATGTTTATAGACAGGGGGAAGGGGTATCAAAAGCACGTCACTTTTGGGGCGGGGGTCAAATGTGCCATATTTGGGGGGGGGTCAAATGGCCTTAGAATATTTCGATTAAACTTAGAATAATTTTGATTTAGGGACTTATTGTTATAGTATGATTTCGATAAATGAATATAGAATAATAAGGATTTTCGGAGTTTAAAATTACTTTTTTTTTACTAAGGGACTTAAAATCTTAAAGGTTTCAAAATTCAAAATTCAAAACATGTTCCATGTTCGTTGGTTGTGAGTTCACAAACCATTTGTAAGTTTTTTTTATTTAGCGATTTCTCATATTATTGTATGAGATTGTATGTCTTATAATATATTAGAATATTATATTACACTGTAAAAAGTAACTTTCTTAGATTTACAAAAAAAAATAGAATTTTTTCGAAAAATTAGCGAACTTTCAAAAAATTTTGTAAATATTCGATAAAAATCGTAAATTTACTAAATTTAGTATATTTTCGAAAAATTTGAGAATTCTCGATTTTTTTTGTGATTTTACGAAAAAAGTTGTAAATGTACAACTATTTTTCGGAAATTTACAACTATTTTTTGTAAATTTTCGAAAAAAATTGTAAATTATCAATTTTTCTTGCGAATTCACAAAAAAAAAATCGAGAATTCTCGAATTTTTCGAGAATATACTAAATTTTGTAAATTTACGATTTTTTTCGAATATTTACAATTTTTTTTGAAGATTTGCTAATTTTTCGAAAATGTTCGAATTTTTTTGTTAATATAAGAAAGTTACTTTTTACAGTGTACATACATCTTATTGTACACAAATTTTTCAGTTTTTTGAATTAATATAAAATATATACACTGTAAAAATATATCGCTTGAAAAGTTAAATCCCTTTGATTCCCTGAACATCCGGCTAATGCGAAAGTAAAACGCAACCAAATTATTGACACTATGGTTCCTGAACACGGTTCCTGAAGCAATGGCAAATATTCACATGAGTTAAAAATGTTTACCATTTTATGTATCATATCATATCTGAGAAATAAAGTGACAATAAATGTTTTAAAACTATAACTTCTGTGCAAAAAATTAGGCAAAAAAAAAGTATTAAATTTTTTTATTTTTTGACGGAAAAATTGAAATACAAATAATTACTAAAAATTGAAAAATAACGTATTTTTTAACATTAGAGGTCCCATTGGAAAATATAAGGTATAAATTCCAAAATAAAAAAAAAATATTCTTATTTTTTTTATTGTTAAATGCAAAAAATTTTCATATTCTAATTTTATAAAATTAGGTATCAAATCCAAAAAATCTAGTTACAATGAATTTCCCGAAACTAAAAAAATTAGGTGTTGCGTCCAAAAAGGAGTGTTACCCCTATAAAAAGAAAATTAATTTTGGTAATTTGTTTTTATTTCTAAACATTTTTTTTAAATTAGGAATCAGATCCAAAAATCGAGTTAAAATAATATTTCTAAAATCAGTACTTTTAAATAAAAAATTTGTTACTAAACGTCCAAAAAGAAAAAAAGCTTATGGTGTTTTTTTAATTTTTAATGCAAAAAATTTTGAGAAAAATATTTTTAAAAAATTAGGTATTAGAACCAAAAAATTAGTAAAAATAGTATTTTTAAAACTTCAATGATATGTCATGAGTTCAAAAATTATTAAAAAAAAACAATTTTCATTAATTCTGCAAAACTTCGAATCGATCTCATTATTAGTAAAGTAATTTTTTCTATTGCCAATAGCAAAATCCTTTGTCTCAATCTATTTTCAAGCTCTCTTACAGAAATATTTTCATGAAAAACTCAATAATTGTATTTTAATTTTCTTTAAATTGATTTCAAGATTACTTAATAATAGTGAATTCTTAAAAATTAGAATATAAAATTTTATTTTGTAATTATTTTTTATTGTAACTAAGAATATAAATAATAATTGAATATAAAACGGAATTTAGACATCTCCGTTAAATCAATCAGAATAAAATATTTGAAAAAAAATAAATTACATTTCCGCATGTAAAATAGAGTAAAAAAATTTAGATTATAGTTTGATGATCTCCCACGAGCAATAAATGTTAATCGGAAAAAGCCGAGCCGAATGTCGAGAGTTCGAAGACAAATTAGTATTGCGTGATGCGCGTTGATTCTTTGAGATATATAGCGGAACAACAAGAACAACAACAAATAATAACAATAAAATAATGTTAAATAAAACAGACACGGAATAAGAAATTTTTTTTTTTTCTTAGGTCATCTATTTCCTTGCAATTCGACGCCTGATAAAAAAGATAAATCGCCTAAATGCATTTAAAGAAAAAAGAGAAAATATAGGATAGGTGACACGACATCACCCTTTGAAAATAAAATAAAACTTGAAATATATTATTATCTCGAATAAATTATCCGATCGATTTTCTTAACTCGAATATCGCAATTAACCTAGAGGCGCCTTAATTTCTTTGTTTTTTTTTTTAATTCAAGAGATTTTCTTTCTTTATTTTTCATTAAAATGTAGTTTACTAAGACATTTTTATCTTTTTCCCACGAAAACTATGCATAAAACTTGAGAGAATGTAAATTTTTCTATAAAACAAAAAAAAACGGATCTTTTTTATATACAAAAGTTGATTACCAATTCTTTCTCGATATATCTTTACAATGTATAACATTACGTTTATTTAAGTTATTTAGGCATATTAAAAAGATAACCACATAGCGGAAGTCTTACAGTAATTATAGGGAGGTACATCGTAATATAAATATAAATTTTTTTTTTATTTAACAATTTACAGCGATGATTTTAAAGATTGTATTGATCAATTTTTATTATTATTATTATTCCTTTTTTTTTTGAATAATTATAAAGTGGTAAAAAGAACAATAAAGCTTTTTTTTTACATGGAAAAAATTTTTTTTTGATTCGGTTTTATGATTTTTTGTTACTGTATTATTATTCGTTTGTTTACATAAATATGAATATATTAAAATGATAACATAATATTTGATACATGGAAATTTTACAACAGAACGTCATAATTTTCTAAATGTAAAATACAAATATTTTCTTTTTAATGTTACAATTTCTTGATTTTGTTTTTATAAAAGATATCATCATAATAAGTATTTTAAAATTCCTATCATTTTTTAGCAATTTAGAAATTTTTTTTTGCTCTCATGAAATATGTAATAACTGTGTTAAAATTGATTATTATGCAAGTTTAAAAAGCGATATTAGGTTTCTAAATATCAAAATGAAAAATGTTAAAATTTCATATATATATATCAACAAAATTATGAAAATATTTTGTTTTTTTAAAGATTTTTTTCACATAAGGAAGTTTATTTCGACATCAAAAATTCATCTAATCATAAAAGACTGAATTCCTTAAGTATTTCTATAAGTTTCTAGATTTACTTAGTGGTAACTAGAAAATCTGATTTTTTTTTTATAAATCCTTAAAGTTTTAAAAAATCCAAGCCACATAGAACTTATTGAATGCACTAGTTTTGTCGATTTATTCAAAAATAAAAATTTTTTGATGAACAATATTGCGAGCAATATTGCATTAAAAAATAAGAGTTAATATTATTAATGTACCCTAAACTAACATCAAGAGAAACCTTATATTGGAATATGTATTTTCCACCAACCAAACAAACCTTTTTGGTTAATTATGGGTCATAATACGACTATTACTTTAAATATGACAAGAAATTCTTTAAGAAAATATGCTTAGCCCTTTCTACACCAGCACATAATCATGTTTGTTGGATATTTTTTTCCCAGCTACACCGTACTAAAAACATAACCTAAAAATTACATATTTAAATTGATTATAACTCATTAAAAACTTATTAGTTACATAAATTGTGTATAATTTTTATAATAAATAACTTAATCTGCAATTAAAATACCATTTAATTACATTTTATTGTTTAATTTTTATTAAAAATATTTACTAATACTACTAGTGACGCCATGTTGTAATAACTTTAATTTCGAATATCCCAGCTATATACCACAAAATATCCAAAAAACACGATTATCATAAAACATGATTTTGTGTTGGTGTAGAAAGGGCCTTAGTATTAACCTAAATTAGAATTAACCTAAACACATTATTTATTGTATGTCAAAACATTAGAAAAAATTCTATCATGAACATAAATTTATAGTATTCAAATAAATTTCAGTATACCTATAACAGTTTTTTTTTTATATTGAAGAATTGTAAGATTTCGACTTCCTTATATACTTTTTAAAATTCATTTCATGTATGAGAAAAAAAATTATATACTTCTAAATGAATCTAATCTATGTAATTTTGTAAACTTTATTGTTTATTATTAAATTTTAATTATTTCTATTCTTTATACGATGTTTATAACTAAATTTTATAAATTATTATATTCTTATATCGCAATATCTCTAAAAGATTTATAAAAAATTGTACCAACACACAAATTAATGTGCACAGTACCTACATACTTATTGATACCATTTATAGATATCACTCAAACTTCCAGTTTTTACTACTTAACTTTTGATTACCGGAATTTCGGCTGTCGATAACAAAAATCCAGTTTTGGCAGCCGGAATTTTTTTTCTGCTTTAAACGTTTGCAAATGGTTTGAAACGTTAAGAAAATTAAAAAACAAAATTTTTATTTGAACTTTTCTATTTCAAGTTTTATGTCCTTGCAGCCATTTTAAAAGAATAAACAAATCCCGGCTCTCACAGTCGGAATTACCGTAGAGGCAAACGGATTTTTTTTTCAGTGTATGACTTACCGAGGGGCTGACGATGCGATTTAAAGTATTTAAAGTATTTAAATCGCTTTTTAAATCGCTCACAAATTTTTAAATCGCTGTTAAATTATTGCTTTAAATTTAGTTTTCTGGCATAAAAACTGTTTCTAGGGGTTTGTGGGGTCACGAAAATTGAGATTTTAACCCGATTTAACCCCAGGTTTATCCCTGCCCATATTTATGACCAAAAAATTGGCCAATTTTTGAGAAAATTTACCAAATATTTTAAATCGCTTTTAAATTATTGCTTTAAATTTAATTTTTTGGCATATAAACTGTACCTAGCGGTTAGCGGCGGCACAAATATTGAAATTTTCATCGGATTTAACCTCAATATCATCCCTACCCTTATTTTAGACCAAAAATTGGCCAAATTTCCAGAAAATTTGCCGAATCTCTTATTTTTTTTACCTATTCGTACTTTTAGCATCCAGGGTATGCCTATATAGGTTTTTTGTGTCGCTGATCAAGAATTTCGACCTCTTTTTTATAAATAATCAATATTTTACCCTTAAAATAGCTAAAACTACCCCCGAAAAGGGGGTGTTTTATCTATTTTCGTACTTTTAGCATCCAGGGTATGCCTATATAGGTTTTTTGGGTCGCTGATCAAGAATTTGGATTTCGTTTTTATAAATAATCAATATTTCACCCTTAAAATAGCTAAAACTACCCCCGAAAAGGGGGTGTTTTATCTATTTTCGTACTTTTAGCATCCAGGGTATGCCTATATAGGTTTTTTGGGTCGCTGATCAAGAATTTGGACTTCCTTTTTATAAATAATCAATATTTCACCCTTAAAATAGCTAAATCTACCCCTAAAAGGGGTGTTTTCACTATTTTCGCACTTTGAGCATCCAAAGTACGTTTTTATACGTTTTTTGGGCATCTAATCAAGAATGTCGAATTATTTTTCATAAATAATCAATATTTCACCCTTAAAATAGCTAAATCTACCCCCGAAAGGGGTGTTTTTTTTATTTTCGCAACCTTAGCGCCCAGTATGCCCATATAGGTTTTTTGGGTCGCAATTCAAGAATTTTGACTTCTTTCTAATAAATCTTTACTATTTCACCCTTGAAATTGTTAAAACTATCCCTAAAATGGGTGTTTTTGTTATTTTCGCAATTTAAGCGTCCATGATATGCCCATATAGGTTTTTTCGGTTGGAAAATCAAGAATTTTGATTTTGATTTATAAATTATTAACACATCACCCTTAAATTAGCTAAAACTACCTCTAAAAGTTAAAATTCTAATTTTTGGCCCAGAAATGGACAAAAAACTGGCCAATTTTCGAAAAAATATGTCGAATCTCCTGGATTATAGAAGAAATTACATTCTAAATATATTTTGGGGTTTTCGGGTATGCAGAATCCAACTGCTAACTAAATTTTTAAATTCAAGACCAAGACCAATTGACCAAGAAATTGGACCAAAATGGCCGATTTTCGGGAATATCTGCTAAGTATTCTAGATTAAACAACAAATTATTTTCTATATCTTATGCAGATTTCGAGTATGCAGAATCGATTAATTTTCCAATTTTTTCCTTAGATATTTATCGAAAAGTTGGCTAATTTTTGAAAAAATTTGCTGATTCTTCAAGATTATACAAGTAGTTACTATCGATGCATCTTATGGTGTCTTAGAGTATTTGGAATTCGAGTCTTTTAAGCTTGCAGTTTGAATTGGTTTCCAATAATTAATAATTTTCAGGAAATTATTTAAAAAGAAAATAAAAACAAAAGAATATTTTTTGTTGAAATGAGTAATATATATTATATTTTTTTGAATCAAAAATAAATATTCATAGCAAATTTTAGATTTTATCTATGGTTAGCTTTAAGAATGGTGTCCATAAACTTATACATTTTTAGTCCAAACCCTGGTGTAATAGGTATTATCTATTAAAGCTCTATTTAAAATTAAAATATTTATCGTTACTGGCAAATAACCTTTTATTCCTCAAGAATTATGTTCATTATGCCATTTCAAAAATTATTACAGTAGAAAATACTATACTCTTTTTTTATTTACCAGGAAAGTCAGGCATTTTCAGGCGCGTAATTAATGCCCCCGCAACCCTCGCAACGTGGGGGGGGGCACTGGACAGACAAGGGCGCTTTTCTATTAAAAAATATTTATTATTTTACAATAAAAATGAAAACGAAAATAATTAAATGAGTAGCAAAAGTTCCAGCAATTAAATAAATATTAAAAATTGAAAAGGTCCACCACCCCATCCTTGACCCTATTGATATTTATTACGTTCAAAATATACATATACTTTTCTGAATCTGGTCACTGTATTATTGAAAAGCCAACATTTTGAATTTTGCGATTCTGGTGCGAGTTTTGCACTGAGTATACTCAAACTTCAAGAATTTTTTTGAAAAAATACCAATTTTTTGTTTAAATTCTGAGCCTAAATTTTGAATTTAATAATTTATTTACCATACTCCAGTCAAATCACGGTGGGGGGGTGATATTATCTCCACTAATGAGGTTTTTTCCCCTATAACTTTTTTGGGTCACTGATCACGAATTTCGAGGTCCCAAAGCCGATCTAAGGGTGGAACACCCTTAAATTTGCAGATTCACCCTTTTAAGTGGTATTTTAACAATATTTTTAACAGAATCTCAAGTTATTAATAAAAATTTAAGCAGGTTATAATAGGTTTTTTGGCTGGCTAATCACAAATTTGAGGCTTCCAAGTATGTAAAGTTAATAAGACATCTCTAAATTTGTCGGATTCTGCATATTCCAAAAACCCACAAAATGTTTAGAATACAATTCCTTCTATCACTCCGGTGATTCGGCAAATTTTTTTATGACTTGGCCAATCGTTTTCTGGCCAATTTCTGGCCAAAGATCGGAATTTCAAAATTTAGTTAGCAGGATCGGCTTCTGCCTACGCCGAAACCCCATAAAATACATTCGAAATAATCTCTTGTATAATTTTTGAGGTCCGACGAATTTTTTCGAAAATTGGCTAATTTTGTCCAATTTCTTGGCTAAAAATTTAATATTATAAAATTTAGTTATCAAATTCCGTTTCTGCATACTTAAAAACCCCTTAGGATATATAGAAGGTAATTTTTTCTATAATCTAGGAGATTCGGCATTTTTTTAGAATATCGGACAAATGTTGTCCGATTTCTTAGGGAAAAATATGAATTTTAAAATTTAGTTATCAGATTCAGATTCTGCATACTCAAATACCCCATAAGATAAATAGAAAGTAATTTCTTCTATAATCTAGGAGATTCGACAAATTTATTCGAAAATTGGTCAATTTTTCTCCAAATTCTTGGCCAAAAATTTGAATTTAAAAATTTAGTTAACAGATACGGATTCTGCATACTCGAAAACCCCATAAGATACATTGGAAATAATCGCTTATAATCTATATGATATCATGCGAATTTTTTCAAAAACTGGCCAATTATGGTCCGATTTCTTTGCCAAAAATTTGAATTTAAAAATTTAGATAGCAGATTCGGATTCTGCATACTCTAAAACCCCAAAATATATTTAGAATGTAATTTCTTCTATAATCCAGGTGATTCGGCATATTTTTTCGAAAATTGGCCAGTTTTTTGTCCATTTCTGCGCCACAAATTAGAATTGAAACTTTTAGGGGTAGTTTTAGCTAATTTAAGGGTGATGTGTTAATAATTTATAAATCAAAATCAAAATTCTTGATTTTCCAACCGAAAAAACCTATATGGGCATATCATGGACGCTTAAATTGCGAAAATAACAAAAACACCCATTTTAGGGATAGTTTTAACAATTTCAAGGGTGAAATAGTAAAGATTTATGAGAAAGAAGTCGAAATTCTTGATAAGCTACCCAAAAAACGCATATGAACGTACTCTGAATGCTTAAAGTACAAATTTAGTAAGAACACCCCTTTTAGGGAAAGTTTTAGCTATTTTAAGGGTGAAATAATGAAGATTTATTAGAAAGAAGTCGAAGTTCTTGAATGGCGACCCAAAAAACCAATATAGGCATACTGGACGCTAAGATTGCGAAAATAGAAAAAACACCCATTTCGGGGGTAGTTTTAGCTATTTTAAGGGTGAAATATTGATTATTTATAAAAAAAAATTCGAAATTCTTTATTAGATGCCCAAAAAACGTATAACAACGTACTCTGGACGCTCAAAGTGCGAAAATAGTAAAAACACCCCTTTTAGGGGTGGGTTTCGCTATTTTAAGGGTGAAATATTGATTATATATAAAAAAGAAGTCCAAATTCTTGATCAGCGACCCAAAAAACCTATATAGGCATACCCTGGATGCTAAAAGTACGAAAATAGATAAAAGACCCCCTTTTCGGGGGTATTTTTAGCTATTTTAAGGGTGAAATATTGATTATTTATAAAAAAGAATTCCAAATTCTTGATCAGCGACCCAAAAAACCTATATAGGCATACCCTGGATGCTAAAAGTACGAAAAGGTAAAAAAAATAAGAGATTCGGCAAATTTTCTGGAAATTTGGCCAATTTTTGGTCTAAAATAAGGTTAGGGATGATATTGAGGTTAAATCAGATGATAATTTCAATATTTGTGCCGCCGTTAACCGCTAGGTACAGTTTATATGCCAAAAAATTAAATTTAAAGCAATAATTTAAAAGCGATTTAAAATATTTGGTAAATTTTCTCAAAAATTGGCCAATTTTTTGGTCATAAATATGGGCAGGGATAAACCTGGGGTTAAATCGGGTTAAAATCTCAATTTTCGTGACCCCACAAACCCCTAGAAACAGTTTTTATGCCAGAAAACTAAATTTAAAGCAATAATTTAAAAGCGATTTAAAGTATTTAAAGTATTTAAATCGCTTTTTAAATCGCTAATTTTTTAAATCGCGTCGTCTATCCTATACATATTTCTAGTCGTATATTACGAGTATATTAAATGCTTCAAAAACCAGCAAGTAATTATACAATTGTATATTTATAATTTGAAAAGTACCCAAGTCAAAAAGAGAATATATTAACAATATATTGTCAATATATTGTGAACAATATTTTGGAAAAAAAATCAAAATTTTAGGTTAATAAAATATAATTTTAGAAATAAGAATTTTTAAGAAATAGAAAAAGATGCTTCTGCCCTAAAGATCCAAGACTGTCAGACTAAAGAACTTAAGGTTTCCTAAAACCTAAAAAAAGCACACATCCATCATTTTTTTTCTTTCATATTGATAATTTTTTGGCCCTCTGAATGTCTGAGCGCCTGACCTGATAAATCGACCTGTAAAATAAAATAATTAATTTATTAGCTTAATGGTCCAAGTCACTTCTAATATTTATTACTTTAAAATATAGTTTAATTATAAAATTTTAAAAAGTTAATTTCTTTTTATAAAAAAAAATAAATAATTTGAAAATTTAATCGAAAAGTTGAAAAAAAATTGATTGTACGTTACATAAAATCTTTGTACTTTTTTTCAAAATACTAAATCTTTGATCCTGCCGAAAATTTTTGATTCTTTTTGTAATAATTTTCTTGATAAATTTTTTAATTACTTCGTTTATTTATAATTTAATTGTTATATTATTTTTGAGTCCATTATAATACTTTTACGTTAAAAAAATTAGATGCTTGTTTTGTCACAAAAAAAAACTTGAAAGAACAAAAATAAATTAATTTAATAAAACACAAATAAATGAGTAAAAATAAAAAATTTTTTGTAATTTATTAAAGTAAGATTATTCATTTAGCAAACAGAACGTGAAAAAATATTAAAAATTAAAATTTTTTTTAAATATATTCAAACTTTTTCCTTTTTTTTAACTTTTGTATTGTAAGTACAATTGCAATATTTGATAAGTGAAATATGATTTTTACAAGAATTTTTATAAAAAAATAAATTCCTCAATAAAAGATTATTTTTTTTAAATTCCAAATTTTATTATAAAATAGTTATCTAAAAAATGCCTACTTTAAAAAAAATAATAAAGAAAGAAACATATCATTGTCAAAATCATACTGAGGTAATCAGTCAACATATTATAAAACTTAAAAGTAAAATAACCGCTCTATTATATTTTAGCACAATTTAAATGCGGTTTCTTAAAGTTAATGTCCAGTAGTTATAAAGGAAAATAGTTTAAATAATTTAAGGTATTATTTAAGACATTGTAATATAAATTTGCCTATTTTCTGTACCTTTTGAGAAAACCTTGAATTATACAAGAACAATATTATTAATAGCTGCTAATTTATTTTAAATTGAAATGTACAAAACCAAAGATTATTCCTTGTTAGTTCCCATCAACACGATTTGAACTTACAAAAAATATTCTGAATTTTTTTTAATATAATAATAATTGTATCAATTTGTATCATTCAAAAAAAATAAGAATACAAAAAGAATAAAAAAGTCCTCTCAAGACATGAAAAATATCGATTCTTAGGAAATTTATTTTTATTATGTAAAGAACAATTTACGATAAAAGAATCAATATTTTTTTTGTCTAACTAGTAGTAAAAGACATAAAAAACCGCAATTCCAGAAGCTAAACAAATTTTGAAATTCTGACAGATTCGAGCAGTATCGACACAGTGTATTTTCTTAGAAATATTACAAAAAGAAGAAAAGGAAATTACATATTTGCTACTGGGCATAAAACTTTAGTTTTACACAGTAATAATACCAAGAACCTATTTTTTACATTATTATACACTACTTGATCTTGATTTCTATAGATTTAATAAAAAAAATTTTTTCCTTGCTAATTTATTATTTTTAATCTATACAAAGTTATTATAAAAAAATGTAAAATCATCTGTAAAAAATAAAAAATTAGACATTTTTTATTCGAAAAATTTATGTAAATGTGAAAAAGCCCACACACAACTAAAAAAAATATTACGTCGACACTTTTAAAGATGAGTTATATTGAATGTAAATTTTTTTGTCATGTAAGTTGAATATCATGATGCTATTTTTGGTAGTAAGGTGATATTTATAAATTATATTTTGCCTATTAACCTATTTCGTTAAAAATCTTTATAATCTGGATACTATTTTTTTCCATTAAATCTAAAATTTGTGCTTCTCATCAGTGTAATAAATATTGGGACAAAATTTTTATAGATTAGATTTTTCAGGAGTGCACTGTAAAGCTGATGCATTAAAATTTTTAATTTTCAAGAATTTGCTTAAATATTCAAGCCAATTCTTGGTTATTAAAAATTTAAGCACAGTAACCTTACTGAGCGACTTTTCAGAAATATTATATTTATATATTTAATTATTTATTCCAAGTGATTCTAAAAATATTGCACAAAGTGCCTGGAACATTTTTAAAGCGTTGGAAAAATGGGAACTTTAAAAAAATATCTAAGGGATAGGTGAAAGTCTATGATTTTGAAAAAGCCTATTGGTACTTTAGTAAAAATATTTTACTATTGTTTCCAGATATTAAAATTTTTTAAATTTCTTAAAATTGTAACTAAAATCTGAGCAAACTTTTCAATACTAATTTTTCTGTATACGCTCTAATGAAGTTAAAAAATTATTTTCTTTAAAAGGGGTTAAACAAAATTTTTCGCTGAAAACGATACCATTCCATCAGTTTTTTGGAAAAACGTAAATTTCTCAAACATTTTTTTTTCTTAAATTTTTTTTTTTGCATACAAGCACGTTTTGAGTAAATATTATAAATATCATAAGTAAATTTTGCTAACCAAACGTTTTGCTAACCCCAATAAAAATAATCCATATGGTGTATCAGGTTATAAAGCATTAATTTATCTGTTATCGGCAATCAATTTGAGAAAATGGGTACTAAGGTGTACTATAGATTTTTGGGTCACAAAATTGCTGAAAAATAAGTGAAAAGCCTTAAAACAGCAAAAACTACCCCTTTTTAGAATTTTTTTGGAAAACTTTGGAACCAAATCTAAGATGATAAAAAAAAATCTTTTCAAGATTGGTTACCAAATTTTGGGGTTACTTGATAATATATCAAATTTGGGAAATTAGGACTAATTATAGGGGAAAAAAATACCCCAAATATAAGTTAATTTACGAAGAATATAAAAAAAGACTATTTTTTGAATTTTATATTCCTGATTAACACTAGTGCGATATATCCAGGAGATGCAAATGGGTGAAAACTACCCCCAAAATTAAAAAAAAATAAGAATGACGGGGAGGTCAAAAAGGGCTTTAGGGACTTAAAATAATACGGGCTTAGGGAATCAGAATAATTTGGGTTTAAAATCTTCAAATTCTTCAAATTATAAAAATAGCAAATTATATTGTAATGTTGCGTAATATACTATAAATTTTTTGTGTTGTTGATCGCGAATTTTGGAATGTAAGGTGTAAACCTTAGCATTAATAATTATTGACCCCACAAACGTATAGCTGGTAAAAAATTTAAGGCCCCAAGGGAAACTATAATTTTCGCACACAGCGACTCAAAAAACCTATATTAATTTTTTCTTTTTCTGTTTTCAAAAACAGCTGCAAATAATATGACTCGAAGTAATAAATTTTGCAAAATTAAATTTTTCACAATAATTTTCTATATAATTTATTTATAAGTAGGTAAATAAATAATTTTATATTATTAATTAGGTTAGAATAATAAAACAGAGCAAATTTTTTTTTTTCATCTGGCTCCAACTTTTTAATAATATTTTATATTAAGCATACAAAGAAAAAGATTTTTTATAAAAGCAATTTTATATAAATAAAACTAAAAAAAAAAATATTTTAAACGTAAGTTATAATTTTAAAAATTTTTAAAATTTTTATCTAATTAAATATTGTTAATTTTTTAGGAATTCATTTACCATAACCTTTATTTCAACGATATTTAAGTTTATCCGGAATAATAAGATGAATTAAAAAATTAAATTTATGGTACAAAAAATTATTTTATTAGTTTAAATAAAAAAATTAAAAAAATAATTATTTTTAGTTGTTACTTGAGCAGTCTAGTCATGAAAGTAAAATTAACAAATCAACAAATTACAAGTCTTATAGAATTAAGTGTTTTGGTTATTATAATCATATCATTGTTACTAACGAATTTCATAATTGAATATCATTATAACTCAACTTATACAGGAAATGGTACTAGATGTAAAATTTGCTATGACACAGGTAATTAAAATTAAACTATTTTTTTAAATAAAAATATACATGTCCCACAAGTCCATTAGACGATTTTCAGCCTAAAAGGTGCCTTTTAGACAAATTTTTTCTCAAGCATATGACTAAATGATAATAACTATGTAAAACTGGAGTGTTACTGTATTTTGATCTTTTTCAAATAAATTCAATAATAATAATAATAATAAATGATTCATAACGAATATTAGACCAAAAATTTTAGAATAATTGGCCCTACAGTCAAGTTTATGATTTTTTAGATTGAAATAATTTATTGTTTTCTAATATAAATACTCAAAAATCTTATTGTAAAATTATTGTTTTTTTTATTATTCAAGTCCCTAAATCAAAATTATTCCAAGTCCCTAAAATCGGATTATCGAAATTATTTTAAGTTCCATTTGACCCCCCGCCTTGATTTTCAGATTTCCGGGGTACCCCTTTCTTATACAAATGTTCCATGTTAATAATTTAAAAAACATTCAGAGATCTCCGGAGGTCTTACGACGAATCATCGGGGAAACCCTGTATTTGAGAAAAAAACTTATTGCTAAAAATTTTATTTCATTATCGTTTTTTTTTTTACAATAATATGTGAATTACTTTTTTTGCAGATTCAAATTGTCCGAAGAAATGGCCTATTGAGAAAAATAAAACTAGTTCATAAAAGTTTCTCATTACATTTTGATTCGTATTTCACTAAGCAATAAGTGAAAATAATTTCGTAAAATTAAAAGAACATTATACAAATCAAAGAGTTGTCATTATGAAGCTTTTATTCGTGATATTATTGGCAGCTGAATAAATTCGTGCATTGCTTAACTCCAAAATTTGAATTATGAAATCTTATGAAAACTTAGATTTGATTAATTTTTTAATAAATTAAAATTTATAATTATTTGGCTTTTAATTTTTAATAATAGTTGTTTTCTTCAAGTAAAAAGATTTTGCTCTGTCTATAATAATCAGAAAATGGAACCTTATTTAACGTTTATCCAGCGTTTATCTTTATGCAAAAAATATTTTTTCACGAAAGTTAATATTTGAATTAATTTTTTTAATTTTAATAGAATTTATAAATTTTTAATAAACTGACCAATAAATTAGTTTTTTAAAAAATGATAACTACTAGATTTTGTATATAAATAAATAAAAAATATTCACAAAAACATGTTACAATTTAAGTTTGTTTCAACATAAACCTATTCTTAGTTTAATTTTTTGTTCCAAGTGTAGAAAATCCCCATTTTTAGCGAATTCGCTCTATTTTTAAAAAAATTGCAAACTTTAAATAAAATTTAATTACAATAACCCTTGTAGCGAAAGCGAACTTATTTTCTGGTCGTCAGACAGTTTCTGTCCATATTATCTGGTCAGATTCTGGGCCACCAGATTATGGGCAGAATCTGGGCATAATCGAGTACTTTTTCTGGTTATGGAATTGGTTTTCTGGTCGCCAGTCAGTTTCTGTCCATATTGTCTGGTCAGATTCTGGGCCGCCAGATTATGGGAAGAATCTGGGCATAATCCGAGTACTTTTTCTGGTCACGTAGTTGGTGGGAGATGGAGGGCCCAGAGATAGCCGGTGTTGCTAATATACGCATGTGCGGTTTAACAGCAGCATCAAGCTGCATCTGCTACTGTGGCATCGGCCATATTATTTTATTTTAGTGTCTTGAAATCTACATAAGCAGCTTTTAATTTTATTTTATTTTGATTTTTTATAATAATTTAAAAAATTACTTAAATATAGGGGAAATATTTAATTTTGATAATATTTTCAGTTATATTTATTAGAAGTACAAGTAAGTATAATATTTATATAATTATAATATTTTAATAATGTGCACGTGTTTGTACGTTTTGTTGCCATGTCAGTAAAGTTTTTACATGATCATAGAAAAACTTTTTCATTTTTTAGTTTGATTATGTTTTTTAATTATTTAATATAAAAATAATTTTAATTATAAGTTAGTAAGTGTAAAAAAAATTATTAATCTAATATTTTTTAATTTATAGAAACAATATATCAAGAGGTTTAACAAAAAGTATTGTTCTGTTTTCGACTCAACTACACGTATTCTGTAACATGAAGTTTTTCACTTAGTTACTAGTTTTTTCCTTGCATCGATGGTTTTAAAATAATTATCATTTAAATTTTTTGTATGTATAAAAAAATTAATAATAATAAAAGTTGAAATTAGATTCAAATTAGAGTTCTTTTTTGTTACTATTTATTATTATTATTATTATTATTATTAATAATATATAACATACTATACATTAATAATAATAATAATAATCAAACATATGCCCAGAAATCGTAAGAGTTTCTACCCAGAAACCGAACAGAAATTGAAATATTTTCTGTTCAGAAACCTACCATATTCTGTCCAGAAACTGTAACAGATTCTGGTCAACAGAAACCGACTAGAAAACCAACTTAAAGCGTTTCATCTCCGTTCTTTTTCTGGCTAGTTGAACTAGGCATTTTCTGCCCGACAACCAGAAAATCTGCCTGGCTTATGTCCATAAAATGTTCGTTTTCGCTACAAGGGAATTAAATCCAAAATCATTTTTAATTCAAGCAAAGATGAATAAAACAAAAAATAAAAACACTAAACGAGCTTTAATTGCATATAACTTTTAAAAAAATGTAGGCGTTAATTTCTAATTTGGTTCTTTTAATACATCCTATATTTTTATTCTTTTTAACAAATTTTATGATATTTTTAGACCCTGAGCTCTGTTACGTAGGTACTTTTAATCCTTTGCACACAATTTTGCACACTTTTTGAGCACAAACATGATATCCATTTATACTGAAATGGTCCAGTTCCCCACAATAGTAATTTTCAGGTTATGTTTTTCGAGTTTTCAATGATTTTTATTTGTTACTTATATTTTTTTGAGTTGCAAATTTGAAAACGAATATAAAATAACCCAGTTGCCTACGTAAACAACTATAGATATTAATATACTTTTGATACTTTTTATTGTGGGTAACTGGAGAATTTTAGATAAAAATGGATTTCATGTTCGTATTCAGGTAACTAAAAAACATAATTAGTCAATAAAAAATAAAAAATAATAAAATATCCACAAAACAAAGTTTTCTATAGCCTAAAAATTTTAATTGTGGCAAACTGGGCCATTTTCGCTAAAAACGGATTTCATTTTCGAATTTAGCAATCCAAGAAACGTTTATACGCAGTGAAAAATTTTATCTACTTAAATGGAAAAAAATGTCTACGAAACAGGACTCAAATACAGGACTATTTCTTTCCAGAGAAAAAAAAAACTTGTCAAAATAACAAGAAATACAAAAAAGGGGTTTAAATGAGTATCTTGTTCAAAATAATTTCTTTATATTCTTTTTCTTTTTTAAATTATTTAACTATACACTTTGTTTCCAATTATGTATCCTTAACCTCAAAAAAATAAAATAGAAAAGAGCATAACTGATTCAAAAAAAAATTTTACACAAAAAACCATATAATTCAGAATAAAAAAAAAAAGAACTGTCTATTATAATACAAATAAAAAGTCAAAAATAATAACAGTATTAACCAACTGACACTTTTTTTTTCAACCCTGTTAAGAATCAACTTGAATTTAAAAGAAAAAAATTTAAGTAGCTGTAATAATACCTACTACTGCATAAATATTATTTATAACATGTCTAATTTAATTGGTTCATATTCTTTATTTTTTACGAATAAATATACAGGTGATATTTATTCCGGATATTAGAGAACACAAAATATTTTTTTTAAACTAATTATATAATGAATAAATTTCTTTTGTAAAATAAATGTAATAATAAATAAAAAAAATTTTTTTTTTGAGACATAAAAATTGATATTAAAAAGTAAGTACATTTTTACGCTTAGTATATTTTCTTTGTAATAAATATGTATGACAGGTGCCCTGGCTTATATTTTTATTTTTCGGTTATAGTAATGCGTTATAAATATAGTTTTATTTTTCTCTGGTGGTAAATTTATATAAATTACTTGCTGGACTGTTAAAAAAAAATGTTATAAAATTTATAATATTGTGATGATATTCGGTTTTTATCGACGAATGCTTTCAATTTTCATGGTAATTGAAAGGGATTAACGATAATTGAGGAAGAGAATTTGAAAGAGTATTTATGTATGTTAGATACGCAAGAGTTAAGTGAATAATAGCACTTTACCATCCGTTTTATAAATTTAATTTACTGAATTTTTTGATATACTTTTTATATTTTTTGTCGTCCTATCTAGGTAAAAAGTAGTCATTTTATACAAAAGTTATGTAAATACTGTTTTACAACGCCATTTCTATCATTTTCCTCTGATTTAATTACTATCACACAAAAAATTTTATGATATGAGTTTTGACTTATCTGCAAACAAATAATTGAAAAAGGACGAATAAAAATTTTTTGGAAAATTGAAGCTTGTAGAAAGTTTTTGAGACCTATATAAAACCCATTTTCGTAAAAAATTATATATTTGGCAGAATTTAAAATTGGGCATTTTGGTCAAAAATGCACTGAAAAAAAAATCTTCTTGCCACTCGTGGTTAGTCTTATTTCTTTAGTTAAAAATTTTTTTTTGATTCATTTTTATTTTCTTTACGTTCCAAGTCATTTGCAATCGTTAAACGAGAAAAAAACAATTCGCTACCCACAAACGGAATTCCGCAATTAGCTAAATTCCATTAGCGCCTAGCGGAAAATTCCGCTTGAAGCAAACGGAAATATCCCGGTGACGGAAAGCAAAATTGCGTCTTCTACGAGCATAGATTTTCTTTTTCAGTGTGGCTATTCAGGATGCGTCTTACTCGGTTATTAGGATATGATGATGAGACAATCAGTTATAAAAAAAAAACTTATAATCGGTTATAATGTTACAACATTACAATACAATTTGCTATTTTTGTAAATTGTAGTTATCACCCTTACTATTTTAAACCTAAATTATTCGGATTCCTCAAACCAGTACCACTGTAATACCCTAAGTCGAAAATATTTTAAGTCCCTAAATCCGAATTATTACAAGTCTCTAAATCAAAATTATTCCTAGTCCATAAACCTGAATTATTTTACCCAGATTTGTCAAATTCCTTAAATTAAAATGATTCTAAGTCTCATTCGACCCCCCTTAATTTTCAAGTTCTGTGGTACCCTCTTCTCCCTATAAACATGTTATATGTTAAAATTCGGTTTACGGGGCTCAAAGGGTGATACTTTCATCAAAAAAATGAGTTATATTGAAGATTATTAAATAGGGTTTTTTGGTAATCTTGAGCCCATCGGAATAAGCGGAGGTTATGAATGGTTATTGGTTTATTTTTCTCAACATATTAAAGTCATCCATAACAATATAGATTGTAATTTCGTTTCGCAAAGGTAACAGTCTCCCCTTGTTAGTAGAAAATTCTATCGATCTAGAAAAGATAAAAAGAGTCTCCAAATCTGAGGTTCACGATAGGTCAAATGAAGTACTTATAATTATATTTATCATTGAAAATTTTTCCTTAACAAAGCTTTACTAACTTATTGGTGGCGTTTTTTTTTCTTCAATGAGTTCAATAGCATTTGTATATAAAAAACAAAGAATCAATTGTAAATTTATTATTTAAAAATCAATCATAAAAAAACATACCTTGAAAGTAGCTCAAGTATTAGAATGCAAAGAATCAAAAATAATATTAATACCAAAAATATGTACATAGCAGAAAATTATAAAAGTATAAAATTGTATTCCCAGGATAATTTGACGGAGCATATCGAATCAGTCGTCACGCGTGTCGCCTCGTTTTCGATCCTAAGCAATTTTTGTTCTTCGAAATCTTTCCCCTATTATGTTCAATACAATTATACAAAAGTTTACATAAGTAGCATGAGTATAAATTCAATGTATTAAATAATATATCGCTAAATAACAAGAAAGCTATAAGTCCAAAAAGGGGAATTAGAGTACGTTTTGAGTGCGAAAGAAAATCTTTATATATAAGTTTTTGCAATAAAATTCTTCTTCAATACTTGTATGAAATGGCACGTGCTTTTATAGAAAGATTACTTATACTTACACATTGGGATAAGCATTCGGACTGATAAATGTAATGCAATGTAACGAGGGAGGCGTCTCTTTCTATATACTTGCCTTTAGCAATATAATATAGCAAGTGGATGTGTTATATACTCTATTGTAGCGAAACTAACTAACTCAACCCAAACAATTTGTTTGAAAAGAGATGCGTACTACTGTCACGCCTTTACTCCCTCTGTTTTATATAGCTATTTAATACATAGGACAATCACAATCTCTTTACTTTAGGATTTGTATTATTGCAAGGGATGTTCAGGGATTCACAAATTATATATAAAGGTATTATAAAAACTATAAGAGTTAGGGTGTACTTTTTTCGCGCAAATGCGTGTAATCATAAAATATGGACTTAATGTCATTAACTTAGCGTTGCGGCGGCACACGACGTCGCTTTGTACTAAATTTTTTAGCTAATAATTTATGTGAATTTAGAATTTCTTTTTTTTATCATTTATCATTTATAGGCCAGTTAATATATTACTATAGAATATATAAGATAATTTAGTTTTTTTTCCAATTTTTGTAAAATTTATATAATGGGATAATTTTTTTTTATGTAACCAAGCGTGCAATTTTGATTTAAAATGACTTTTTTTCTGTATTATGCAATGCAAAACCATATTTCATGATTATTCAAAAAACATTGTACATTTAAACATTTAAACGAAAAATAAAATTCCCTGCATCAAAGCAAATTAATTTTCGGGTTGAAATTTTATTATTAATTTGAACAAAATTTTAATATCAAAGATAAAAGTAGATTTTTGGAAATTCTCCTGATAATTAGAAATTAGAGGAAATAACTAAATAAAAATTTGTAATCTTGTATTTTTAAGAGTTTATAAAAATTAATGCTTACCTCAACGCTTGCAATTTTTCTCTAGGGTAGTCACTATTAGCCTAAGCTGTAGTGTCAGGTTTTATCGGTGTAGTGGTGTAGGCACAGTAAGCACGGCCAACTCATTAGCCTACAAATTAAGTCATTAAGAAGGACCCGACAAGCCTAAATCTAGCCTTGCCTAGGTCATTATTACTTCATTTTTTACACAGACTTCAAATATATCTCCTGTTTCGGGGTCTAAGAAAGAGCCATTATTACCTCGGAGGGTAGGTAAGGGGGGTGGGGTAATTATTTACACATTTAAAATAAATATTGTTTCTTGATGGATGAAGTGAAAGGAATTATGGATCATTATCACCCAGATTTTTTTTCACATATATCCTTCTATAAGTTAAAAATGAATGTCTATATGCTAAAAATTACTTTCTTACTCTTAACAATTATTTAAAATATCTTAACATAGAATAAAAATCAATTCAACCAAAAATAATAGCGAAAATTAATCCAAACATACTTTTAACTGATTTTTTACTTTTCAATGATCTTGTGAAACCCTATATATCAGTAAATAAATTTAAAAATTAATATTTATATGTAAATTATTCTCAGTTTCACATTAATAAATAAAAAAAGATATAGCATCTATATATAATATTACATAACAAATTTATAAATTTTAAATGGTGGATTATATTCAAGTGATAAAATTTAATGTATAGCATGACTAAAATGATTTTATAAAACACAATACATTTGATGACATATCACAATCCCTTTTACGCTAAGAGATTTTTTTGTGTTAATTTTTAAGTGATCGTAACACCCTTCTTCTATATATAAATTTTATAAAAAAATGAGAAGAAGAACCACTCCCATTATATATATTTAGAACATATAATAAGATAAGCATTATCTTTTTTAAAATCATATTATAATGTTAGAAAACATAGTAAATTGTATGTGGGAAAAAATTAAAAAATCATATTACACCAAAACGTTGAAAGAAAAATTTATCATGGTTTTATCAACGAATATATACACTAAATGGAGCGTATTTCCCCTTCGAGATTTTTAAAGAAGAATTTTGAATGAAAAATTTAAACGTATAATCTTATCTGTTAAATATATTTGATGCGAAAAAATTTTTTATTTTTTTAATCATTGATACAGATTTTATATTTTTAAATAAAAAATATATTAATTAGAAAAAATAATATATAACCAACCATTTTTTTATCTGACATGTTTCATCATTTTGTTTTTTTAATGATAATAATATACAAAAATAAATTAAAGAAACTTCATTTCTTTAGAATTATCATAAAGATAAATTAATTCAAATCGACATTTTGTCCAATCAAAAAAGACTTCGATATCTATTTGAAGAAATGGAGAGTTAAGAAAAATATTTAGTAGCTGTCTCAGCCTTGAATTGATGACAATAATCTCATTATAAAAAAAAATTGATATGATTAACTGTATAAAAAAATACTTTCCCTCCCATACTTCTATAAGTTACTCTCAAATCATCGATAAAATTATTTTTTTAAACTCATGATAATTTTTTTAAAAAAAGGTCAAAAATGATATTCAATTTATTACAGAAATTAACTATATATAAAAATATACTTTAATTTCCCTCCCATACTTCTATCTGTTACTTACAAATTTTCGTTTAACTCATTAACGCCGGGGCAGAGAGTTTTGGAAATGAGCAAAAATAAGTAAATTACCTTATAGATAAGTGGCTAAAAAATTTAAAATTGTAAAATTTCATGCTCTTTCAGAATCTGACATTAGTTTTCACCTACAACCCTTAAAAATACCCTAAAAACTGGGATGAAAGGGGTAGGTCAGGCATTATTTTTGAAAATAAAAAGGGGTGCTTTTGCTATTTTTGCACTTTGAGCGTCCAAAGTACGTTCTTATACGTTTTTTGGGCCGCTAATAAAGAATTTTGACTTCTTTTTCATAAATAATTAAAATTTTATCCTTAAAGCAGCTAAAACTACCCCTAAATGGTTTTTTTTTAAGTTATTTTTGCACTTTCAGCGTCCAGGATATACCCATATTAGGGGTATTTTTAGCTATTTTAAAGATGAAATATTGATTATTTATGAAAAAGAAGTCAATATTCTTGATTAGTGGCCCAAAAAACGTATAAGAACGTACTTTGGAAGCTCAAAGTGCAAAAATAGCAAAAACACCCCTTATAGGGGTGGCTCTAGCTATTTTAAGGGTGAAATTTTAATTATTTATGAAAAAGGAGTCGAAATTCTTGATTAGCGACCCAAAAAACCTATATGGGCATATACTGGATGCTAAAAGTACGAAAATAGCAAAAACAGCCCCTTTCCGGGGGTAGTTTTAACCAATTTCGGGGTGAAATTTTAATTATTTATGAAAAAGAAGCCAAAATTATTGATCAGCGACCCAAAAAACCCGTATGGTGCAAATTTGAGTGCTCAAAATGCGAATCTGTAAAAAAACTCCTTTTTGGGGGTAGTTTTTGCAAATTTAAGAGTGAAGCCCCAATTTCTCTGCCAAATTACCCTGATTTTCGTGTTGAGCAACCTAAAAAACATGTAGTAGAGCAAATCTGGTGATAATACAACCAAACCCGTATTTTGACTGGAGTGCCACCCCTATCCACCTTTTAAGGGTTGTAAATAGGACCAAAATGTATGAGACCTCAATGTATACGAAGTTTACTTAAATTTACATAAAAAATATTATTTTCAAACATTTTTCAATAAAATTGGATACTTTTTTCATTGATTTTCCCAAACATTTCCTAATAATGCCTGACCTATCCCTTTCACCCCCGTTTTTAGGGTATTTTTAAGGGTTGTAGGTGAAAACTAATGTCAGATTCTGAAAGAGCATGAAATAAGGATGAACTTTTAAGCCTTTTATCTATAAAGGAATATAGTTATTTTTGCTCATTTCCAAAACTCTCCGCCCTGGCGTTAATGAGTTAATGCTGTGCTTCCCGGGACTCCAAAGCCGTTGAGTGATTAACAAAAAAGGCTGCCATTTGAAGTTCATAACCGTCATTGTACTTTCATGTCACCTAAGAAAGTTCTCCTCTACTTGTACAGAAATTTTATAATCAGAATTTACAAGCTCTGAAAAATTATAATTAATAATGAATTTTTCTAAAATAATTTAAAATTAGAAAAATAATATTTATAAATATCGTTTTAAAGATTGAATTTTGTACGATTTAAAAATAATTATCTGTCAGAAAATTATTTTTCCGAAAAGGTAAAAAAATATTTTTTTACATAGTTGAATTGAGAATTAGAGTTGGTATTTCGATATTCCGAAATTCTGTTAATTTTAATTTCGATAATTCTAATAATTTTTGTATTATCCCCAAAAAACTATTTTTATATTTTTACATTATTGAATTGGCATTTATAAGTTTTAATAATATACTTAATTACTTGTATTTTAATTTTTTCATTCTAAACATTGAAATTACTTTTCGGATCCTTGAAATCTTGTAAGGTGCCATGAATATACTATGACGGAAAGTACCAATAAATTCTTTAAGCTTCGAACTTTTGATTTATCGCTATTTGCATTGGAAATTTCGCGATTTTTGTAGGAAAAACTACTACTACTACTAATACTATTACTACATTATACTAATACTATAACAAACTTAGTTGTAAATCAAAGTTGACTAATATATAACCTATAACTACTGCTACTAAACTTATTCTTTTGACGCATTTATCCTTTGGCGCACTAAATCGAAAATATTCTAAGTCAACCCCCCCCTAAAAGGTCACTTTTTAATCCCCCTGTAAAAATATCCATTTTTCACCCCCCCCCCCCTCTGCCGAGCCGAATTTTTTCAAATACCCTATTCAATGAAGATGTTCCATGTTAGAAGATTAACTTCCTGAAATTTCTCCATAATACTAATGTATTATTTACTTATTTTGATACCCTCATATTTTAAGTTATGCAAGATTATTGACTAAAAGACCCATACATTCGATTCCTGAGGCTTTTTTCTAGCGGATTCGGGCATCATTCACTGGTCAAAATTGTCGTTGTCCATCCGGAGCAGTTTTCCGAATCTCTATGTCCGAATTCCGAATGAAAATTAAGTATACGAACTTTCTAATGCAGAATAATTTAAACTAAATAATCAAGGCAAATTTGATAAAATATCAGAAGTTATTATTTGTAAAAAGCAAAAATTTACCATGAAATACAAGATTTCATAAAATTTGCGGAAATTCTTCCATTCTAAATTTTAATTTTACGAATCTGGAATTGAATGTTTCTGCTAAATTCATTTATGGGTCTTTTTTAGAAAAATCCAGATTTCAAGGTTCTGAGAATTGGCCTGGATGGACAACGACAGTTATGACCAATGAATGGTGCCCGCGGATTCTATATTTTTTTAATTGGAATTTCTTTGGAAAGAACGACCTTAAATTGTTAGGTACGATCAGCCTATTTATCTAATACATACACTGTAAAAAATAACTTTCTTAGATTTACAAAAAAAATTGAATTTTTTTGAAAAATTAGTAGATTTTCAAAAAATTTTGTTAATATTCGATAAAAATCGTAAATTTACTAAATTTAGTATATTATCGAAAAATTCGAGAATTCTCGATTTTTTTATGTGAATTTACGAAAAAAGTTGTAAATTCACAACTATTTTTCGTAAATTTAGAATTATTTTTTGTAAATTTTTGAAAAAAAATTGTAAATTATCAACTTTTCTTGCGAGTTCACAAAAAAAATCGAGAATACTCGAATTTTTCGTTAATATACTAAATTTAGTAAATACGATTTTTTTCGAATATTTACAAATTTTTTCGAAAATTTACTAATTTTTCGTAAATGTTCTATTTTTTTTGTTAATATAAGAAAGTTACTATTAACAGTGTACGTGTCTTATAAGTTTGTCAGGTTAAAAAATGGAAAAGTTCTTAAAATGTCCTATCCGTGGAGAAATATGATTGTCAGGTCATTTCGATGCCCCTAACATGCTTATATTGAGTGCTTGAGTATTGCTATATTATATGTTCAAAAAACTGTATCCTGAAAATTACAGAGATTACTCGATGAATTTAAAATTGCTTTGGATAAATATATTCTAAATCTGATCTAGTTGCGACAGCAGAAAACTAAAATTTATTTCATGCAGTAATTTTTGAGTAATCACAAAAAAAACGATTTCAGATATCAAAAAATGAAGAACAAAACGCTGCCAAGTAATTTGCACTATAGTTTTTCATTATCAATAACAAAATGTTCTCAATGGTGTATTTTACCTAACAAACTATAATGTCATAAGAAAAACTAATCGAAAAATAATGAAATCGGTTTGCCCTAAAATTTTTTTTTTGAGTCTTTTTTTGCTGTCTAATATTTCAATGAACTTCTTAACTTCTTAACCTCAATATTTAGACAAGGCGATAAAAATTTTTATTTTCTTATGATAAATATTTTTCGTATAAATTAAAGATAATATATATCTCTGTCTTCTAATCAAAAAGTCCTAAAATATTTTTAAAAAATTACATTTCATTTTTATTATTATAACTGAGATATGAATAAATGATACTAAAAAATTTTCAGTAAAAGAATACCTAAAATAAGCTAAATTTTATACGCCCTTCTAAGCAACACCCGCAATAAATATATTTATAATACCTAGATATATAAATACCTATAATAGGATCCTTTTAAAGGGATACCGCAAGTAATTACAACCTATATTTTAATATTCATTCATTATAACAACTTTTTATCTTTCTATTTCATTTTCCGCTTACGACTCAAATTATGTTTTTTAACTCCATAACTTCATAATTCTAATATTGGTAGTTCCTATTATATAAATTCTGTATTTTTATGTATGTTTGTATGTCAAAAAAGAACTGTTGAACTTTATAATTACGAATCTTAGACATTTGCTTTGCTTAAATCTTTCAGAAAATTCTGAAAAAATAAGACTATAATTTGCAAAAATAAACTTTTATTTTATGGTTTTTTGAATAAAATAATTTGACTACTTCAGCAAATATTAATATAATTTTAGATGATTAAGTATTTTTTTTAATATTTCTGGAAATTATTTTTAAAAAATACTGTTTAATCTTCAAAAAAATTTAAAGATATTTGATAAACCCAAGAACCAAAAAATAATAATAATTTAAATATTTTGAATTATACATTATAATTGCCAATGTATGTAAACGGAAATTCTAACTGATTTACTTATATATAATTTCCTGTTGATAATAGTTGTAAATTCTTTTTTTTTTTAACTACTTACATCTTGTAAAGATTATCAAAAAATTGCAAGAGAAATTTCTTTCTTCTTATTCTTCATGTCTATCTTAATATATATAGTCCAGAAGCCGTATATGTTAGATATATGAACTTTTTTCCTAATAGCAGTCCGTACGATGCAGGGTAATCTTTTGACTAACCAAACATAATTTGCAAATGGGCAGAACTAATTCTATTTTTCACCTAGGTGCCAAAATTTCTTAACCCCTCCGCCCTCAGGACAAATCAGGTTTTTTTACAAACCTATTTGGAATTAGATTCTTGGCGGTGTATTTAAGAGTATCCTAAATTTTCATCCGATTAGAAAATTTTCACCTGGGTGATTTTAAGCTAACCAGCCTAGAAATTTAGAATTACAAATGTCAAAATCAATCAATCACAATTAGTCAAAAGATTACCCTGTATCGTATGGACTGCATCGTATGCTACTAATGTTTGTTTGTGCAAGGTGAGTTATATGTGACAGGCAAGCTTTTTGATACGTTGACTTCAAATTTTTAGGTCCCAAATAATTTTCCCGAGCACGAATAATTAGCTTTAATACCGAAAAACTGTATTTTTAGGTCGATTTTAAAGGGTATATTTTTACATATTTCATATAAGAAACTTTTTTAATTTTGCTCAAAATAATAGGCAATTTATTATTGAGGTCGCTATGTAAGAATATTTAGGTCCTGATCCCAAAAACTTTCTTCGAATGCCATTTGCGGGCATGTATCGGCTCGTTCTTCATGTTTTTCTATACATTAAAAGATACTTATCCAATTGTAATAAAAAATAAGTGAGTTACTGTTTTTGGGGTCACTGATTCCAAATTTTTAGGCCCTGACCACATATAATTATTCCAAATACCGGAGAACCGTATCATTATTAAATTTTAAAGGATATTTTGATTTATTTCATAAAAAACATTTCAAATGATGGTTAATTTGTTTTTGAGGCCAGGACCTAAATATTCTTATTCAGCGTCCTCAAAAACATATTGCCTATCATTTTAAGGATAATTAAAAAACTTTCTTATGACATATTTCAAATTAACCTTCAAAATCGATCAAAAATTAAATTTTTCGATATTCAGCTATTTATTCAGAGTCGGGACCAAAAAATTTCAAATCAGCGTATCGGAAAACTTATCTTCAAACGTATAAGTAGCCTACAAACTTACGAAAAAAAAACATACATCTAACATATACGGCTTCTGGACTAAAACTTTTTTATAACAAGTATTTTTTATATCAATATTAAAAAAAAATAAAACATGTTTACATCAACTGTAATTTAAAATTTTTTTTAATAAAATCAATTTTTGATTAAAAAAATAAAAAATAAAAAATTTGTAATAAATTATAAATAACTGATTTTAGATAGTCATAAAAAGTAATATTTATTATATTGACGTTAAATAAACTTTTTATTTCACACCAATATATAAGAAATTAAAAAATAATTTTTAAAATTTTATTTTGACATTTTTATATGCAGATTTTATTTATGAAATTTTTTAATTTAAAGATATTTTAAATAATTATTTTTATCTAAAAATTATTTTTAAATTGTTTCGATTAAATTAATTTTAAATTTTAATGTACATCAAATCGTTTTAATGATAACGTCAATAAAAAAAAGTAAAAGTTATCATATATTGACAATTTAGTCAGTTTTTTATTCAGAAATTGTAAACTTTCTGCAGAAACGGGTTATTAATAATCTGCGCTGAATTTAAGATATTTTCTGAAAGATATTTTATTCCGAAAAGTTTTTGCCTATATTTTGTTTTAATTTTCACACCAGAGAAAATAATCTTTTTTTGCTTAGCCGTTGCACGACTGCAGGCAAGGGTGTGTTTTGAAACAAAACTGAAAAAAAATAAACATTTAATTAATGTAATTAAAAAGACATAATTTAATCCTAGGCCGTAAAAAAATAACTCATGTTATTTTACGTGCATTGTAGTCAAAATTTTAGTAATTCCTTAATTTTTTAACTACGTAAACATGTATTTTTAAATACTTTTCAGTTTAGGATCCTTATATTTTTAAATGTCATAAGTTTAATAGTATATTCTTAACCGTCTCGTAGAAATGTTTATTTTGCCAAATGCAGAGGTTCTGTAATCACATTTGGTAATAATAAATATTTCTAGATGAGGTTATGAATGTTTTTTTCTTTACAAAGGGCAATATTGACGACCTCTAAAAATTAAAATATAGTCATTATTGCCTGCTAGTGAAAAAACGAGCATTCCATAATGCGTGATGAGTTTTGAGTTTTTATAATTTGGGTGTTCAAAAATTATGTGTTCTTTTTTTTTGTTAAATAAAATCGCTACCGAGGAATCCTCAATGATCATCCAGAGAAGTACATAAAATTGGATACCTTTTAGTGCCCTCTTCGATGTACGTGTATTACAAAGTTGCAATGGGACCAGTATTTTATCTTGCTTCGAGAAAAATTCATTTTTAAAAAATTTTTTTGTAAAAGGCCAAAATTATTTTGTTATAATAGGTAGTTCCACTGAAAATTTGATTAAAAACAAAAACAATTACTGTTTAAATAAAGTACGAAAAAAATTTTATTATAAGTGACTTTTAACCCAGGAACCTAAGCTAGGAACCTAAATTCGTAGTGCCTTTTGAAAAAAAGAGAGACAGACACCTGTGTGACGAGGTTTGGTCCAAAATCCCATCAGAAGGTTAAAAAATGATCACCACATTAATTTTATATTAATATCATATTTATTATCAATAAACGGTTCTGTATTTAACATACACACCGGAGTTATGTGCTCCCGTAAGTAGCTTACAAAAGACAAACTTGACGGCTTTCTATCTTATTTTAGAATACATTATACAGATAAGAATATTCAATCCTTAGTAGAACACCAGTAAGATTCCAAAATATTTATAAATAATATTTTAAATTTATATTTAGTTTATACGTGAACAATTAATTACAAAAGTTTAAAATTATCATAAAATATAAAAAGTTATATTTTCAACTGCATAAATAATGTTAAGATTCCATTTCTCTTGCGAGAAAAACGACATCTTTGAGCTACTCGATAAATTATAAGTAATTCAATCTAACAATCGTATGATTTCTTAAATGGAACGAATTATCTTTTATTAAAAAAAAAATTAAAGCTGTTTTTCCCAGCCATCCATAGTTTACCAAAATTAAATTATATAGGTATATTTGTACTTTGGGGTCACTTTAGTGCTCGTGAATAAAAAATTTAACTTAATATATATACATTTTATGAAGTGCAAAATGGTTTTGAACTTTATCTAGTACGGTTTTTTACCTGAAAAAAAATGGCTTTAGGGAGTTTTAAAATTTTTACAAAAATTGCCTATAAAAAATATTTCAAATTAATCCCATTTTCATCATTTTCAGTAAGTCAGACTTTAACATAAAATTTATTCCAGCCCGTGTAAAGCATATTTCGAAGTGTTTTCCTCCTCTGAATCCAAACGAGAATCCAAATACGTTATATTTGTTATAAATTTGTTATATTTGTTATAAATTTCTACCAATGTTTAGAAAATATATATCAATTTTTTTCAGTTTTTCTCAGCATCTCAATTTTCAAAACTCAAATTTTAAAAGAAAATTTTTTTTTGCAAGAAAATAAAGTTTTTCTAATTTTTTTCAATTTTATATTTTTTAGCCATTTCGAGAATAAATGGTTCAATAATGGTAAAATGGTAAAATTAAAATAATAAATTAGTATGCTGAAAAAACAATTTGTTTGTCGCAAAAAATTTGTTGTTTTTGTTCGAACGATTGCAATTGTTTTGAAAAAAAATTGAAAATAAAAATTTTTTTCGCATTTTAACTTTTCGCATGTATTTTAAATGTGCAACACAAAAATTTGTTTTTCAATTTTCTTTACGTTTCAGGTCATTTGCAATCGCTTGAGCAAGAAAAAAAAAAATTCCTCTTGCGGCAAACAAAATAATACTTAGTCTTGTCGCCAGCAATGCTATTTAATGCCCTAAAACACTAAAATACCATAAAAGCTCCATGCAAAAAAATGGGTGGGTTTAGCGGGTCAAAAAATATAAATACCACCCATTTTTTCTATGGAGCTTTTATGGTAGTTTAAGGCATTAAATAGCATTGCTGGCGACAGTACTAACTTGCCAAATTTATTTTTCAATGATAGCAGTGGCTAATCTAGAAAATTTGAGTGGGGGGCCATTTGGAATCAAATTACAAAAAAATTGCTAAAAAAAGGTCTTTGAAATTTTAGGGGGGGGGGGGTCAAACTGGTGCTTCTCGTTAATTATGTATACGTAAAATTAGCTAAAAAGGGTTACACTGACCGCTGAGAGGGCCGCCATTCAATGGTCATAGCTGTCGTTGTCCATCCGGGTCATTTCTCAGAACCTTGAAATCTAGATTTTTCGAAAACAGACCCATAAATGAATTTCGTAGAAAAATTCATTTTCAAATTCGTAAAATCAGAATGCATCAAAATAAAGAATAGGATAAATTCCGAAATTCTTTTTATGAAACCTTATATTTTATTACCATTTCATGGTAATTTTTTACGTTTTACAAATAATAACTTCTAATATTTTATCAAATATGCACTGATTTTTAGGGATTTTGATTTATCATCCTTACAACCCTTCTAGTTTTTATTATTCTGCATTAGAAAGTTTGTAGACTTAATTTTCGGGATTCAGAAAACTGCCCTGGATGGACAACGACAATTATGACCAGTGAATGGCGCCCGCTGAGAGGGGTCAATTCACCCCTTTTACTCCCCCCCCTGTATATGCCACTGAATAGCCAGCAAAAAACTACTTTTAAAAATCAAAAATTATTGTTTATCCATTAAAAATAAGTGAGTTATCGCAAAGTAAAGGTTTTAAAAAAATTTATTAAATATTATACTCGTTATAAGGCTGCGATAATCAAAAATGGTTTCAATCGCCGAATTCTCAACTTATTTCTATATAATTACATACCTTAAGGTATTCCATGTCATTTTGTAGAAAAGTGGATAAAAAATATTTAAAATAAGTCAGTCTACTAATTTTTAGGTTTTTGATTAAATTTTCACTTTTTGACATCCGTTTAAAAAATCAAAGATAATAGCACCAAATAAGGCTGAAAATCGTAACCGGTTGTCAAAAGTCGTGAATAGCAGAGACAGTCTAGATTACCTAGAAAGCAAAAAATTACTGGAAGGGCGTTTTTTTAGTTTCATTTTCGGAAAAAAAAATATTTTGAACCAATTTTCTCGACTCTTCAGTCCAAATTGGGCCTAGTTAGCGTGGGATTCCTCGCATTTCACATATGAATGTATATAAATTATGTATTAATTATTTAATGAAATTAAAACTTATACTGTTAGGTTGCTTTGTTTGAAATTTAAAACAGATAAAATTTAAAAAAAAAACAACTTTTTAATCCTATAATAACCCAACAACAGTAAATATTACACCTATACTCAATTAATTTATAATAAAATCGCAATAAATTACAAAATTAATTATTACATAAACATAAAAATCCTTATTTTTTTTAACATTTCTCTTGACAAATAACAAGTAACGTAATAAATACACGATTTTATTATTTACTTGAAATTAATTTATTATTTTTAATAATAATAAAATACTTAAATTATTATTATAATAATCTAAAGAAAAAATATATAAATGAAAAAAAAATTTTGATAAATGACTTATAATAAATGATATAGAGTCCGGATGTAATAAAAATCCATCATCTATAAAAATTATTTATTTTTTTTTATTCTTGCATCTAATTATGATAATCCATATAAGAAAAAAACCACATAATATTCTTCAAACTAATCATACAAAAATTACAATAAAATATAAATATATCAACATTTTATTTAGTTATTTCAATCTTCTCTTTTTTTAAAAAACTTCTGGGTGGTTTACTAAAATTCAGGTAAAAAATATATAAATTACGTATTTTTTTTTTTTTTTTAAACAGAAGCGTTTTTTGTGCTAATGTTCACGCGACTTTCAATACGAGCGAGAGAGAAAACAACGACGACAACCAGGTGCCAGCGCGTCGAATTTTAAAACTCAAAACATTTTTAAACATTTGACAATATTCTCCTTATATATACACTATTAATAATAATATTAAATTAACTTAAGTTTTAAAAAAACGTGTTTCATAATAGAGTTTTGTGACTTTAAAATATAAAAAATTCAATGATGAAAGAAATAATAAAAAAAAAAGGATTGAATATTGTCATTTTTATAATTCTGTGGTTTTTTTATTTCATTATTTTTTTTGATATTCATTGCCACAGTAAATTCATTGTTTCGTTATTTTTTTTGACATGAATTCATTTTTTTTAATAAATAGTATTTTTTTTCGATTTTCACTGGAAAGACAACTGCTCTTGAACATAATAAAATTACTTTATTTTTCATAAAAATTGTATAACAATGAATTACATTACAAGCATTTTATAAAAAACAACTATGTATGAGTGTATATCCTACATCTTAAGCATGAATACTTGGCTTTAAAAAAAAAAGAGGCCGCGGGCCACGCGCCAACGATTTGCCAAATTAGCCGAAGCGCCCTTTTATTAAAATTGAAGAACGGCTCACGATTTTTATATATATTATGTGTCCTGTAAGTCAAAAAATATAATATACTCATATACTCATTTATATATGTGAGAGAATGAAAAACAAAAAAGATAGAAGATTATTTATTATAATATATAGATTGAGTTTTGCGTGCATCATTGTTTTCTAATGATCTTAAAGTTATTCTAAATCCTTTTTTCTGCTTTTTTGAAATAAATATTTTTTATTTTTAAGTTCTTTATTTCAAACTCAGTCAATATATGGGTTATTTGCAAATTTTGCATAAGTTTTGCTATCTGAAATTCGTAGAAATACTAGATGATTAAGAATAATAAATAGTTTGAGAGGCAATCAAAAATTACATGTTGTACTGGTAGTTTTATCCGGCTGGGTACCAGGTTATAATCTGATTTAGATTTTCAGAAATTTATCTGTCATAATATATTCAAGTTTAGGTCAAAAAAGGACTTTACCTCAGAAGGTAATTTACGTGCAATTTGAGACATTTTTTATTTTTCTGGCCATGGGTCGTAATATACTATTTTCAAAATATTTTTCTGAATGGGTATTTTTAAATCTTGGTTAAACAAGAAAAAAAATTATTATCACAATATTTTTAGCTGATTGAGATTAAATTAATAATTGTAGGCGAAAACTTAGAATTCACGTCTCCCAAATTTTTTTGCAACTAATAACTCACACGAAGGCTAACATTTTGAGGAAATTTGTACAAATTGAACTATGGCAAGTTTATTGAGTACTTTTTTTTTAATGCAAATATTCGTTCATATTCAAATTTGTAAACTAGTTGCTGAATTTCTTAAATAGCGAATTTTCATACTTCATACTTTGACATTGTCCAAAAAATCAGTAGATGCCAAAATGCTTTTTTAATTTTCATAAAACTTTCAAATGAGCCATATATACCATAAAATCTATTAACAAGAGTTTCGTGATCGATTTCGTATTGTAAAAAAAAAAACTAAAAAATTTAAAAAAAATCATTTGTCCAAAAAAACTTTGAAGTTTCTTTTCAAAAGCTTGTTATTTTTCAAAGGTGTTTTTTTCAATATAACAAGGTTCGATATTATTAGTTTGTAGGTATATTTAAAAAATTATAACCAATTTAGTGAAGGATTATTATTGACAAATTTTGAAGTAATATGAGAGTCTGGCATAGATAATTTGAAATGCGTGTGTTTTTAAGATATATTTTATTTCATTACAGATTTACTTTTAAAATTTTTAAACCGTTGACACGCATCTTTAGAGAAAAAAAGAGAAGATTTTAGATACCTAATAATTTTGAAGTTATTTAGAAGGCATAAATACGTACATTAGGACACGTAAGAAATTTTATAATGATTTTTATTTAAGGGTATAACGATGTTCTTGTTAACATTAAACATTCTTATAGCACATATGTTACCAGTTTGAAAAACTGACATTTTTTAAACAGTTATGGATTTAATATCGAATTAAAATTATTTTCTAACCAATTTCTGCTTTTGAAAATTATTAGAAGTTGCAACATAGAAAAAGAAAAGAAATCATTTGATAAATAATTTGGTACTACATTTTCTGCACCAGATTTTTATAAAATGAATCACTATAATCATTAAAAATACTTAGGTTAAATGTCCATTTGTACAGTTTTAGGTACCCTGCTTAACAGTTGAAATTAATGATCTTTTGATGTACTGTTAATTATTTTTAAATAAGACGTTGAAATATCGATACGTTTTTTTTCATTTATCTTAAATTATTTATTTTATATTTTTTAATAAAAAATAAAACAGCTAGAAAAATAAAGTAAACCAACAAAAATGTAACATAATAATACACGCGTACATTTGAAACAAAAATAATATTATATATTTTTTTAGTGCCTGTAAACACGTGTTTTACTTATTATAAATTAATAAATTCCTTTTTATGAAAGATATTGGAAAAATATTCATTTATTACATCTGGTAGAAATAACAATTAATCAAAAAAAAATATACTTCTTTTTTAGTGTATAAGAATTACTTTTTAAACATATTTGAGGGGTTTGACGCCAGTGTGCCCAAATTATAGCGAAGGGTCGCAGAAATTGGTCCAAATAAGACTAAAAAAAATACGCTGGCAAATTTGGAATTCTGCTTACTGCAAGTGGAATTGTTGCGTTATTTACTAGTGGAATTGTTGCGTTATTTACTAGTGGAATTCCACTAACAACGGACTATTTTCACTTTTAACATGGAACATGTTTATAGCCAGAGGGATTATTTCAAGCATGTCCCTATGTTTCTAGGCCCAGAAAAGGCGTTGACGTTAGCGGAGGATATCTTTGATATTTTTGCAACATATTAAAGTTATCTATAGCTATAGATTCTAATTTGACATCCCAAATATTCCGGTTTCCCCTTGTTAGTAAGATTCGATTCCGGAGTCCAAAAGTTGATTTGGACTGCGTTTACGCAAGAATATTATTATCTACTAGTTACAATTTTGTCGTTGTGCTTAAATATTCGAATTTTCCAAATTGTTAATAAGAAAAATTAATAAGCCTAATTTATTTATTCAATTTATTATATTTTTATATATTCCCCAATTTCTTCGCTAGTTCGTAATAAAATTTTAATAAAATATAAAAGCATAAAATTTGAAAAAATATTTTATTCACTTTATATCAAAACTATTGAATACTGTAAGTACAATGAAGTAATTTTTACATTCATAAAAAGAGATAATAATAAAAGCCAAGAAAATAATACTATAAAGCCTGTGTATATAATAACAAAATAATATATAATTACGTTTAATATACTTTATTATATTATCAAAAAAAATAAAATAAAATAAAGACATTAATTTTATTAAAAGAAAAGTCCATTATTTCTATTTAACTTTTTATTTAATATCTTACAAAAAATTTGCAAAAAATAAGGATTATTATACAGCCATCTGTTTATTTGAAAAAAAAATATGCATTTATTTTATATTTATAGAATTATGCATGGAAAAAAATAATATTATAAATATAGATCAATTAAAATAGCTTTGATGTTTTTATAATAATTATATTTAAGATAATTTAATATTTTAAAAGAAAGTGTATTTTAGTTCAGACAAAAAAATTTTTTTTTTTTATCTATTTTTACATTTGAACTTTCTATGTAAAAATTTAATGTAATATACGACTATTTTTAAATTAATTAATTAATTTTATTATAGAATCAGATATTTCAGATTATATTTTTATTCGGTTTTAATGTTGAGATTTTGATGTAATGATTTATGAATAAAAAAAGAAGTTGGAGGATAAATTTAGTTCTGACTTTTTTGGAAGAAAGTTTCATTCATTAAAAAAAGGTCCTAATTTTCCAAGTTCGATCTAATAATGATTTGAAGCCTAAAATAAAACTCAAAAGTCAGTTTTTGAGGCTATTTTTATAATGAGGCAACCCTTTCAACCTGATAATTTTAATAAATTTTATTAATTCTTCATTGTTATTCCATCTAATTAATTAAATTAGAAAACGCTTTGCGTATCATGTAAGATATGAAGAGCCCAATCCTGACCGAATTTCCTCAGCTACAATCATTTTAGTCGTTAATATTTTTAAAAAATTGACTTTTTCTAAATAATATTCAATACCACTTAATAATTTTGTCCGAATTCTCATGAGATTTTAATGATACACTTACTAATACTTTTATTATATAAAGTGAAAAAAGTATAGCAAAAATAAAATAAAATTAGTTAGAAAAATTTACGAGAAAAAGTCAAATAACAAAGATATACACTTGTACTGTCAATAAAAATGGTGTTACTTTTATACGTGATCATGAAAAAAAAATTTAAGGGGGGAAATGATACACGTGCTGAAGATTTTGTAAATCCTATGGGTCATGTAACCTTTTTTTTGGTATAAAAGTTTTGTGTTAAATATAAAGTTACGATTATATTGAATAATATATAAGTTTGTAACACTTATTTATTTAAAAGTATGTACACTACAAGCAAAAAGCTTTTTTTTTTTAATAATTATTGCCTAGTAAAACTGTGTTTTTATATTTATTTTAACGTTTCTAACTCAAGTCTGGAAATTAAAGTGATTATTGTTAGTTATTAACTAAAGTTATTATTGATTTGCGAAATTTGAATGTAGAACAAGTTCTCAATTTTACTGATGAATGTCCTTAAAGAAAGATACTTGAACCATTTCCTCCCTTGCCTTAATTCTTTAAACAATCAAAAACCAAAATATAAAAAAGTTTACCAAACCAGGAAAACTTTCTTAACATTACCTAGCCACAGCTCTTAGCTATAAAAATATATTTTAAGTTTCATTTAAAGACTGTAGAAGATCTTTTGATACTAAAAAAATACTAACGATATGGACTAAATCTCGAACTACATTAAAATGCGCTAAATGTATGTTAGCGGAGCTTACAAAACTCGAGACAGTTCTTCATGAAATTTATCCAAAATACTATTTTTTTCTTAAAATGAAATAATAATAAAATTAATGACAAGTATAAAATATAAACCTAATTACCAGAAACAACCATAAAAGACCCTTGAAAAATAGAGAAAAAAAGTTTCAAATATTCTTGTAATCCACACTTGTTATTCCATATATCTTGAATTCTTGTAATAGGGGAATCTAAAATATATATTTAATGGTTGCACACTTTTGGTATCAAATTCCATAAAATTTAGGAAAAAAAGAAGAAGTTTTATTATATCCACATCATTATTCACTATGTGTAATAACATTATCTAATACCCTGGGAAACTGTAAAATGTAAGTAATAATAATCATGATGATAAACTCGTATCAATAGTAATTATTTTAAAAATCAATACTTTTCTGTAATTTCAGTGTAAGAAAAAGTATATATTGGTATAAAATAAAATTTCAATTAATAAAGTGAAATTTTTCATAGACGTTATGTAAAATGTTTAATGAAAATGTTATACGTACATGTTAATTTATGCGAATTTCTCTCTCTATGATTAAAAATAATTTATATTTAAATTATACTTGTTGATATAAATATTTATATAAAACAAGTAACTTTTTTTTTTCTTTCTAAGGCAGTTTTTTCTTGTAACAACTTTATTTCTATTAAAATATAGTTTTATAAATATTTATGATTCATTTTGCCTGGATATTATATAAAATTTAATTTGATAAATGATGCAAGTTTGACATTTATTTTTATAAATGATTCAAAATAGGTAATATTCCATTTTTTATATTTTGAAATTCTCTTTTTATAAATTTTTGAAATAGACAGAATTTTTTAATTTTTTTTTTTTGCATAAATGGATTAAGATTTATTACACTTTTTACGTTATTGAAAGATTTGAAACATTTTGTAAAAATATAGTAGAGGAATTTGTATTATGAAAAAAAATATTTTTACAGTAGATTCTCGGAGGTAAAAAATACGTTTTTAACATATTTTAATGCGGTTATTTGGAAACTGATGCATCTAGAAGCTTTGTGTCCATAAGCGCTTTTTTTCGACCTGAATCGGACTACCTTTTTCAAAAATTTCAAAAAATTTGGCCTTAAGCCAATTTCTATTAGGAAATTGTGGGATTTTTTGTCAAAATACTTACTGATTGCCATTTGAATCAAATCTTTAACTAATTGCATGCAGGAGCATTAAATTTAATTTTTTTTCTCATCTAATTGGCTAAAAAGTTTATTTTATCAAAACCTCCATTTTTAAGAACAAATTTTAATAAAAACGAAAAGTATTACGAGATTTCAACAAAAACATAACTATTTTTTTTATTATTAATAAAAATATTTCAAATACATGAAATTTTTGTTTAAAAGGACACATAATAAAATTTTTTTATTATTTACTATTCTCAAATTATCGAGATTTTTAATAGCATATTATAAAAAAAATTAAAATGTTTTTTCTCAAAAACGATATTAACGAATAAAACTTAAAACTTTTTTATGTTTTTAAATATTATAATCTCATAAATTGTTTATAGTATACATATATTATATATTCTGTTTAAAGCTAAAATGCGGTAGGTTGTAAAATTTTATTCTTCTATTTTAAATTGTTACTTCGAACTATATCATATTATGATGTAAGTATTTATTAGGCTCATGGAATTTATATTTAATTGTATAACAAAACTGTAAAATGTTCTGCAATAAATTTTACTATTTTTTATACCTTTTTAGTACCATGCAAAATGATTCGCTGTTTCTGGTTCTCTATGGAATTACGATCTGACAATTTTTAAACAAAGAACAAGAGTTCTAATATTATATGGTACAACTATGTAATTACTATTATTAAATTTTTTACTATTATGGTGAAAATTATTGCTACTACAAAAAGTGTTGCACTAAAATGCACTTGGAAATTTGCATATATTGCAGTATACTCGAAATTATTTGTATAAAATGTGCTAAAAGTTTTCAATAATTCTTGAATTCCGAAATTTATTCGTAATACTTTTGAAATTTTCGAGTCTTCCACCAATTTCGTCATTATTATTTTGGGTATTAAATTTCAATACTAAAAAATTGTTCTATTACCAAAGTAAAATTATTTTTCACCAAATAATAAAATAAATTACAAATATTTCAGTAAATGATTATTAAAAAATTTAGAGCAAATAACACATAAGAAAATTATAAAAATAAAATGAAATCATAAAGATAAATTCGTAAAATATGTAATAACTTTAAAATATATAATATGATTCTTTATAACACTGACGAACCGAAAATATGTTAAAATTTTTATAACATAAAATTTAATGTACCAACAACGTATATATAACAACTGTCAAATAAAGCTATATATACAAGATCAAAAGTATAAATAATAATAATAAGATCAAAAGTTTTTAAAAACGACCACACAATTTGACAAATATAAAAATAAAAGTGTAGAATAATAAATTTTATAGTAGAATACACTTGAATAAATAGCGTTAAAGTGATAGTTAAGTTATAATAATATATAATAAAGAGATGATCATGCTATGCAATTTTATATTTACTACAGAAATTTCAAGTACAGTATGATTTAGTACCTTATAGAAAAATCAAATAACCGGATAAAATTACATTTATTTAGGCTTGTAAAACGAATTTTATCTTTTATTTTTTCTAAATACATATTTTTTAGACAACGTATTGCAAAAATTTAAAGTTTTATCAAATAAATACCCTTTATTAATCTGGATTCCTTTCGTGGTCACCATACATCTGATTTTGAAAAGAAGAAAAAATTTGCATTTAGTATAAGTACAATTTTTAATATGACCAAAAATTAATTAAAATTTTTAAAAAACATGCAGATTATTAGAAAATTAAAAAAAATTTTAAATTGATGTGTAAATTTTGTTTGAAAATTCAGTGTATATTAAAATTTGTAAATCTTAACCTCAATACAAATCTCATTTCTTTTCAGAAACACTTAAGCTCTTTAAAAAATTTCGTATAAAAATGCATTACAGCATGTATGGAAAAATAAGCTTGTTTTTTAATAGGCGTTTCATTATTATGATTTCTTCTTGTAATAAAGAGTAAAGTGTATATATGTAAGGAATTAATGATGCGTGAATATTATAAAATTTGACCTGTAAAAGAGGGTGAAAAGTTACATGCGTCAATTGGGATCATTATATTTATAATAATGCTTACAGAAAAAGTAAGTATAGGAAATGAATTATACGCTAGATTTACTTAAATTTTTGCGTGAAATATACGATTTTATATTAGATTAATAAATAAGGTTATAATATATTGTGTGTAATATTTTTTCGTTATTCTGGAAAATAAAAATTAAGATATCATTTTCTCTTACCTTATGTGCATTTTATGCTATAATTTTATATTATGCTTTATTTTAATCTATAATTAATTATACATTTCTTAATTAGATTTATGTCAAAATTTATATAGAGTTTTAATTTAATCATTTAATAATCGACGAAAAATGTCATATTTAATTAGATTATTATAAATATCGAAATTTAGTAGTAAAAATTAATATTTTATTTAAAAATTTTTAAGGATCTATTAATCTACAAAATATAGATTATTATTATTATAAAATAAAACTAATTATCGAAATTTTATTAAGAGAACAAGAGTAATATAATTCAGAGAATGAATTTTTTAAAGGGTCATGATTAAATAAGTATTAAAAAGATCAAAATATATATATATTTAAAAGAAAAACGTTCAAATATCCTTTTTACAAAGTTTCTTAAAGTTTTGAAAGGAAGTTAACTCAATTATATTGCAATAGTAAGAAATGAAGTAAGAAAATTTTACTTTAATATTTTATTGTAGTATATCCTTTAGGATTCTGTAAGTTAAGTTATTAAATTTTTAAAACTAGTTGTATAACTTTTATTTTATTTTTAATTGGTTTAAAATGCAATTTTTTCATAAAATAATAACATTTAGCAAGTTTCATTTTGTAATATTTTTCTAATGCTTTTTTCTTTTTATGCTCACTAAAAATCACCTCTTAAATATTAAGGTCTTCGATCTTTAAAGGTTTTCCGTTGAATGAAGTCGAGGATCTTCCGATATTTACGATGTAAATATTCAATAAACTTCTGCTGTGATCTTTACGCCTTATTTTTGTGGAAGCGAATACACCATTATGTTACTTATAAAGCTTCTAATACTTCTTTTCTAAGGAATTCAATCCTGTTAGAATCTAGATGTCATTTTATTATACCGTGTGTAATTGGTATGCGTGACTTGCATAACATTATTTTTACTCTTGTTGGAAACTTTTGATTTTCTAACGACCTTTGAGTCCATATGTCCCTATATGATAGATTAAAAGAAAAGAACTTACTGTTTATCAAACGCGACTTCTAACATGGAATATGTTCATTGGATGGGGTATTTGAAAAAGTTTGGCTCGGCAGGGGGGAGGGTGTGGTGAAAAATTGATGTTAAACATTTTTTTTAGGGGGGTTGGTGAAATATTGACGTTTTAGGGGTGGGGGTGAAAAAGTGACGTTTTTAGGGGGGGGGGGGGTCAAATGGAATTAAAATATTTTCGATTTAGGGACTAAAATAATTTGAAGTGGGAGTCAGGACCTGATCAAGCCCTGATAAGAACAAGAACTTAAAATACTTTAGGTTTATGGACTTAAGATAATTTATATTCCGGGATTTATTGTTATTTCAATTTTTGGATTTATTATTGTTATGAGTGAACATGTTCTATGCTCGTTGGTTGTGTAGTTACACAAACCGATTATAAATTTTTTTCTCTGGAAATGGCTATTTTTATTGTATTTATTTACCTTAATAGTTTAATGGTTTGTAAAAACTAACCATTTGAAGGTCGATAATCTAATCCTGGTTTTCTTTCGAGCATATTAGATCAGGTTTTCTAAGAATTTTTTGTGTTCTGAGACGATTTTTATCATCGACTCTCCACTGTTTCAGGCTTTGTTCGTTTGCTAAAGTCTTAGATGCTTAATTCTTCATCCATGAGTTCTAAAACAACTTTGGATGACGTGCGTAAATGTCTTAAACACATTTCACTTTGTATGACATAATCCACCAGCCAACTCTGCTGAAACACCTCTATGCGTTCTAGTTTTTGTATGTTGCAAAATCGCATGGTATTAGAGAGAAATTCATAGAAAAACCATCACTAAAAACAATTCAAAATAATAGAGAACAACAGAAAATACCAGACTATGATAAAACTCTGGAATTTTACAAACAATCCTATATTCCAGAAAAAGAATACATTGATTCAATATATTTTGACAAGTGGATTAAAAAAATAAAGAAAATAGAACAACATCAACAAAATATAAATGCACAAATAAAAACAGAAATAATTGAATCAAAAATAGAAATAGTCATAAAAAAATCATCGCCTTGGAAAACACCTGACCCAGATGGCATTCCACTGGGCATATACAAAGCATTACCAACTGCGAAAAAATATTTAATTAAATACATCAGAGAAATAATACAAGGCATACAAAAAATAACAACTAAGGATGTAAGCGGTAAAATTGTACTTATTTACAAATCATCTGACCCATCAGACCCAAAAAGTTATAGACCACTAAGCTTCATAAACACTGACTACAAGACCATGACTGCCACAATAACAGAAATTATGCTGCAATATTTACCAGCATGGTTGATACCAACAAATCAACTGGCTAGAAAAGGAATATGGGGCACAATTCAAGGTACACTATGGGATAAGTCAATAACGCAAACAGCAAGAATGAATAATAAGAAAAATTATTCTATGTGGTTTGATTTCCAAAAAGCGTTTGACTCAGTATCTCAAATACAACTAATTAGACTATTAAGAGCTTTACCGCTACACAAAAACATAAAAAATACTCTGACAAATATAATTAAAAACTGGTCAGTAAACATTTTCATTGGAAAACAAAACACTGAACTAATTAAGATCAAAAAAGTTATCCTTCAGGGTGACTCAATGAGTTCACTACTATTCAATCTTATAACAGCTAGTATAATAAATGGTCTAATAGAAGACCCAAAGCTATCAAAATCTACAAAAGATAAACTGCACATTGCAGCTTTTGCAGATGACATCAAAGTACATGCACCAACAAAAAAAGCTGTAGATGAAACAACAACAACAATGATTCAACTAGCAAAAGAAGTAGGACTAAAAATCAACATCAATAAATGTGGAATATATTCCAAAGACTTAGAGGATGAGCAATCTCCTGTAGAACAGGAATTTCCTTTTTTACCAGTTGTCAGAGAACAGTACAAATATCTAGGTCTATATCAAAAAGAACATGACACAAAAATTAACCTAGATAACTTAGAAGAAAAAATCACCAATAAAGCTGAAGAAATCTTTAAATTAGATTTGTCACTAGATCAAAAAATTAAATTATATAATACTACCATCATACCAGCTGCTGTCTACATAACGGGTAATCTATTTCCAAATGAATCCAGACCATCTACACTTAAAAGATGTTCAGATCTGGATAAGGTAATAAGAAAACTTCTAGTAGATAATAAAACATTGGTAAAACTAACTCAAGAACCATAACATATATACCAACATCATTTAGTGGATTTGGACTAATATCTATTAGATATTCAACAGAAGCATACTATGTTAGAAAATATCTATACCTAATAATTCACCCAGAAATGCAAGATGTAAAAAATAGATATTGTAAACTTAAGAAAAAAGAATGGAGATATCCAATATCAGATTGTAAATATATCTTACACCTATATGCCATTGATATGAATGAAATGGGAGAAAATGAAAAAATAAATCTATATATAAAAAACATCATAAAAATGGTGGAAGCTAAACAACAAAAATTATCGTTCCACTATGAAAGACTGGTTACAAAAGAACATCCTAACATAAAATTCCCAGCATTATCAAATTTTAGACTACAAGATTGGCAAGCAAAAATTGCAAGACAGGCAGCTGAAGACAATTAATAAGACTAAGAGGATCAGGACCCAATAATGATAATTGTAGAAAGGGATGTCCTAACAAAGAAACAGCATACCACGTTATATCTGCCTGCCCATCGCCACAAAAAACAGCTCGACATGATATAGTAGTTTACTGGATTATAAAAACTATATTGTATAACACAGAGGCACCAACAGACACCATCGCTCAATTACAATATAGTAAAGCTTCTCTCATAGCACAATATCAATGGAAAGAACGACAAATCAAAATTAAAGTGGGTGTTAAATTTAAAACAGATATACCAGTTTATCACAATAAACCTGATATAGTTATTGAATTAACAAACCCAAATCAAATATATGTTATAGAAGTCTCGATAGCACACTTACAAAATATAACACTTCAAGAACAAATAAAAGAAGTCAGATCCTCAAGTAACTCCAAAATACAAATCACCGAAAACAACTATAAAAAGGTTCACAGAGACACCAACTTGATAGAAGAAATAAGCCATCATTACAACAAACCAACTGACTTGGCAATATTAGTATTTAGAGCACTAGGTAAGATACTAGAAACACAGCAATACTTGAAAGCAAAAAACATACTCTCAAAACTAGGCATCAGTTCAAAAAAATTCACAAAATTGGAAGAAATATGCAGCTACAACAACTTAAATCAGCCATCAAAAATTCTGGTAAGAAGAATGGCAGATCAATGAATTTTCACAAAAATTTTTAAAGTCCTTTATATTAAAATCTTTTTGTATGTAATGTTTTTATTCTCAAACGATGGCATTGAAAATAATTAAATCTGGGAATGCTTTTAAAGTTGATATCTATCCGATTCTTATTAACAAAAGTCTTAAGACTCTCTTTTAGATCAACACCGTCAACTGAGGAATATAATTTCTTACATCAGCAGGTAATTGTTTGGCCTTCAAACTTATCGATTGTTAGTACAATTACTCTTGACTATATTTGATGTTAAATTTTTAAGAATTTTTAGGTTGGTGTCAATGACTTAAGGGATTGAAGGTTCTTATAATAGTATACCAGTCCATTTGATTTTGCAATTCAGACGTTTCTTAATATATCCCTTATCACTTTCAATTTATGTAATTTTTCAGAAAAGCTGATGCTCATTTTTCTCTGTTTAATCTTGCCTATTGTCTCTTGCGTATCCAGATCACTCTAATAAAGTCAAATTCTTCTGTATTCGAATTTTTGATGACGTAACTATGTATATTGATATCGTCAGCATTTTCTATTTTTACACCCTATTTTCCTTAAGTATGTTGCAGCAGCTCGTGGATCACTATATAAATTTTCAAAATGATACAGGGTAACCTTGCCCAACAATAATCTCATTTAAACTGAAACCACCAATCTTTATATAAGTTTCTAGAATATAAGTTTCTAATGAAACTTAAAAAAACCTCAGTAATTAAGCTGTATAGGAGACATACCTCAATGTAGAAATACCTCATTGTGGACATACTCCAAGAGTGGTAATACCCCCGGGAGTGTGTCAATAAAGTAGGGATAATTTGGGAATGCAGGTTGATGTTGGTAAACAAATATTCCCTGCGCTCAGGATTCGAAACTGTGCACTGCCTCATTCAGCAACCCTTATCCACTCGGATACCGCAACATATGTAATAAAAGAACACTAACATGGCCTAACTAACTAGGTAATCCAGGATCACGTGTAAAAATTTATTTATGAATTTTCGGATTACCTGGAAAATTTTGTTAAGTTGGCAAGACGCAAGTTAGCATGCAAACATTTGCAAGCAAATTTGCATGTGCAGGTATTGTGGAATCAATAAGTATGTGTCTCAAGAATGCGACTACTGCAAGCTATACTCCAGAAATGAAAGGTAGAGCAGAGAGAGAGAGAGAACAGAACGATCATTGAAGACGTCAAAGCTATTATGCATACTGCAGGTTTTCCAAGGTACTTATGGTCTGAAACTGCAAATGCTATTGTTATTTTCTCAACTACTCTACAAACTCCAGCGATACGAGAACTGCACCATATGAAAAATGGATAGGGCGATAAGCCATCTCAGGTTTCTGGGATCAACTTCTTATGCATACATTTCAAAGCAATTTAGAGATAAGCTAGATATGAAAGCTAAGGAACGATAAAAATATTTTCCGGATACAAATATAAAACGAAAATTTATAGATTATATGCTATTAAGAATAGAAAAATATCAGAGCCTCACGATGCAACATTTTCTGAAAATAAGCGGTATGATTTACAAAATTCTGATATAGAAAATCTTGTTGTTAGGGTAGAAATGAACAAAGAGGTGGTCGAATATTCAGATGCCTTCAACGATTCAGTATATAATGACGCGTTTAATTCAGGAAGTAAATTGGAACCTGAAAGACAATAATAAAATTAAAGCCAGCAAGCACCACCTGAGCCAGACGAACGCACAGAACAAAATCTACTTAGTAAGGGAAACCTTTAAAAAGCCTCTACATTTCCAGACGAATTCAACAGAAGTAAAAGAACCTGCGTCAAACAAGGAAGTTATAAAGATCCTGCTATAAAGAAAAAACTTATTGCGTATGATACAAATAATATATGTTCCTGACATAGTTTACACTGTAAATTATCTAAAACGTTTTTTAAATGCTTTTGATGCAAAGCGTTAAGTTACGTGAGTGGTACAATTAACTATGGTATTTTCAGATTCAGATTTTGCGGTTTACATTTTGACCAGAAGGTTAACTTTAGGTTTTTTATTCATGTTATAATATGAACCAATATCAAGATTTTCTCAAAGATAGCGTATGGTGATCTTGAGCACCATTGAGTCAGAATATGTTGCGGCTAGCGAAACCTCAAAATAACCTATTTGGTTTATAAGTTTATTGCCAGAAATCAGCCATCCATGTGCTTTTGTTATAAATCTATTCATTGATAATCAAAGTGCCTTAAGGCTAATTAAGAAACCAAAGTTTCATAAAAGAACTAAGCACGTCAATGTTAATTTTCATTTTATTCGCGAGAGACAAGAAAATGGAGAGATCTCCATCAAATATGTAAAAAGCTCAGAACAACTTGCATACATATTCACTACAGGCTTAGCTTGAGTTACTTTCGAATATCTAAGAAAATTTATCATGAAAAGCTTTTTTTGTACATAAAATATTTTTTTATATCTCGATACTCAAAAAAGGAGTGTGCTGAAAATACCGCCAATAAATCTATTTTATCGTATCGAGGTAATTTACTTTTAACCGCATTTTTAATTGAAGTAGGAAAAGGGGTGGAGATCTGCCGAAACTTGCAACTCCGAAAAAGATTTCCGGTGTCAAGTCATTTATTATTTTAAGGACAATTAGAAATGTTTTTTATGAAATATGTCAGAATAATCTTCAAAATACAGTTTTTTGGTATTAGGGCTAAATTTTCGGCGTCGGGGCCTAAAAATTTGAAATCAACGTAGCGAAAAACTTACCTAAAAACATATAAATAGCCTTGCAATAACGTTAGAATCTAAAACGTACGGCTTCTGGACTGTTAGCAAAATATGCAAAATAATAATTTTTTTATAGTAAGAAAAGAAATTTTTTGGCCCCCAAAACATACAAGCAATCTTTCCTGTGATTTTAAATAATTATATCTTGAATTGCATGTGAAACTTAACAAATTTAATTGAAAAATAAAAAAAGTTATTAAGTTAAATTTATAATGAAATAATTTCGATATTTTTTTTAAATAACTAAAATTTAATCTCATTTTTAACTCTTTAATTCAGAAAAATAAATAAGAAAATTTCTCAATAAATTTTATTTTTATTTTAATTTTAAAAAAGAGAAGAAAAAAAAAGAAAATTAAATATAATTTCACGTAAATTATAAAATAAACGCAGGAAATAATTTAATAATTTGCTTTCATATATAATAAAAAAAATTGACGTTTAATGCTTACACACATACACATTATAAGAGAATAAGAGAGATCATCAATATATTCAAAAGAGAATAAGTAACATTTAAAACTGTTCATCATACATAAATGCACATTTTTTTTTTCATGTACAGAAAAGTAGGCGGAGGCGAAATATCAACTTAGACATACATCATATTAAGACACATTATTTATATTTATACAGCATCAATTTTCCTTTTACTATCATTTTAATACAAAAAAAAATCAGTAAAATCAAGTAACAATAACAACAGCAGCAATAATAACAACAACAGTTTACCAATTTTAAACGCCTCCAGTACATTAAAAAAAAATTTTTTAAAGTACTTTTTATATATTATATACGACATGAACTACCTACAATAATATACCTCAGGCATAATATATATAAAGCATGTAGATATTCATGTAATGCATTATTTAAAGACACATATCTCTCCTTTGGAACACACACGAGAAAATGCTCCTTTAAAAGGCGGAGACTACTACTATCCTTAAAGTTGCCGACAAAGCATATAAGATTTCTTGACTAATTATTAAAAAACTAATTGAATATATTATATAAATGTGAAGATGTACATACACGTACATTAAAAAAATTTTTTTTAACCTAAAAAATACATGTACATGTACGAAATAACACCTGTATAAATGTGTATGTCTACTTCGTTTTTTTATATATAGAGACGTCATTCGTCCCTCATTACGTTATATCCCTTTTTTTTTGTAATCTTTAGGGTTTTGACACGAGGTTTGCAGAGAGAATAATATTCTGCTGGAAAAGTAAGTTTTAACGCGTAATTAGTCTTTCAGACTTGCAGACTCGCGTGCATTATTTATGTGCATGCAGAGAGACGAAAGTCAATGTATTATTACTGTCTTAACGTTTTATCTCTAATTTCTTACTTTTTTTTTTTGATTCTACATATTATATTTTTAAAATGATATATAAAAACTTATTTATCAAAAATTATTATAATTATAAATTATAATTAATTAAATTTATGTAACAATCAGTATTTATTTAATCATATTGTAAATAATTATAACTTTACATTTAATGAATAATACGCATCCTGTATTACCTAAATGTTCATATCAAAGATTCGCAAAGCTATATTCTCTGGAATGAATATTTTAAATACATGCAAAATTCAGTGTTTAACTTGGGATCTACAACGTTGCTCATATTTCAGTTACGAATAAGTGCAATCGCTATGATTGCATGAAAGTGTCATAATTATTTTTTAATTTTGAATTCCGTATCAGAATTGGATTAATATTTATAGCCTGATTAATTGTTTTTCCCATTGATATGTATATACTTCATTTTTCGTAAAAGAACTAACTTTCAATTCCTGTTAGCAATAATTTTTTATCACTAATTCTCTAATCGCGATAATCAATAAATCAAAATCTCCAATAATCACTAAAAGTCTTCCACTACAACAAACTACAGCACCTACCAAAAATATCATTTTTTTCGTTTTCAACTTTATAAAAAGCCCGATTAGACCCATTGAAAGGGGGTCTTAAACAAAAAATATGAAGTGAAAAATAATGGATTACTGTTATTTGAAATGTAGCCTAAATCATAACATTGAATCTCGTTTTTCCAGGCCCAGGAAGCCCTTAAACTGAGATAAATTTGAATTTTCCCACAACACGATACAGATTAGGAAAAATCTGACTACAAAATAGAGTTCCTCATCAAATTTCACATCAAAAACCTATATCTTTTTTTTTAAACGTATTCTAGAGCTTTTTTACGTAACTTTCAAAAATGGTGGCAGAATAGGGTAATTTTACCAAAAAACTTCAAAACAACATAACACTAAAACTTTATAAAAAACTTTCAGATTCAGCGATTCATTTAATTTTCAGTTGTTTTATCGAAAAAAAACGAATTTTTTATTTTTGAAACCTCGCGTTCTATTTTGTGCTATTTATCTATGAAAGTACCCTTGAGTTATTTTTACAACAAGACAAAATTTTTTTCTTATTCTTATTGTTTAATTTCTTTCTTTTCAATTTATTTTTTCTATTTTTTTTCCTTAAAAATTGCTAGTGAACTACTTTATCTACATAAAAATTCATAAAAATGCTATACTATATATTAAAATGCCTTAATTACACTTGATGTACTGTAGATATGTCAGAATATATGACAAGTTTGACACATATACTAGGACAGACAAATTTAAAAAACCAGCTGCAGCAGTCACGTACTACATACACATGAATTAATAATTAAATGATAATTTATTTTTTTGATAAAATTCATTACTTCATTAAAAAAAAAAAAATTGAAACCACCCATATATTAAAATTTTGATTACTTATATATAAATGTAAGTTGACTATTAAAAACTTCACACGCTTTAAAAATTAAAAAAAAAAAAAATAACAAGTTTCAAAAGATTACATATACACATACACGTAACACGACAAAATAAAATTTGATATATTTTTTTACACCTCACACGATGTTTCTTTTTCTTTGTAAAATTATTAAATTTTTACAGGTTTTCATGATTCCTGTCGAATTACGCAGAAATGATATCAATACTTTCACCTATAAAATTTAAAAAAAAAGATTCACTTTAGTTATTATAATTATTGTTATTATTATCATTATTATTAATTTTAGTCATTATTTTATTATTACTAAATAAATTTATCGTCCTTAAATCGAAATACATCAATGAAGCACGTATAAATGTAAGAGTTACTTTTATTTAATTCGATTGAAAATGACGTGAAATTATATTCTTAAATTGATTTTTTTAACGCATCCAATACATCTATGCTGCATTTCATGTTAATAAAATTAAATTTTTTATGGGAAAAAGTACAACTGACATATTTATGATTTGAATGGAAAATAATTTTAACACCTCTTTTATTTCAAGCGAATGTTTTGAAGGTATAAATCTCTGGAAAGATAACAATTTCTACAGTTATTTTAAAGAATCTAATTTTTCTTTTAGGGATGTAAGGTTACCCGAATATCGGGTCAAGTTGGGTTTCAAAAAGGATTCTGATATAAAACTGTAACTGCCGACCTTTTTCAAGAAATTTCGGGCTTTAAACAAAATTTGAAATAACAAAAAAGGCCACAAATTTGGGTCGAGTGGATAATTTTTGTTAACCTTACACCCTTAGTTACTTTCATTTCAACATATAAAATAGGCCCAAAAACGTTCAACGTTTACTACTTTAAATATGTATAAGAGCCCATCAACATCACTAATTGGAAAACCACCAAAAGAAACTATCTTTCAAAAAAAACTTTTTTAAAACAACTTGACATGAAATACTTCATACACATAACATTTAACTTTGTTCAATTTAAAAAATGATTTTTTACAGAGAAATTAAATTTACTTTTTAATTTTTTTTCTTTGTAAATAATATCGAGTTATTAAAACACTACATAAAATTTAATTCAATGTGTAAGTTTTCAATAATTGATATATACCTTCAAATAATAACTTTAATAGCCTTTAATAAAAAATCATTTATTTTTTCATTTTGAAAAAGTTTCATTTTAATAAAATTAAATTATTTTCGTAAGCAAACGGATATTGGTATTTAAATTTATTTATTTCTTAAAAAACAATAATTAAAAAAAAAAATTCTAAGCAAACGGATATTGGTATTCAAATTTATTTAATTAATAAAAAACAATAATTAAAAAAAAAATTCTGACAAAATTAAACAAAACATTAGCCTGAGGTTAATTGATAAACTAAAATAGTGTCTTTTATATCTACAATACGAAAATGACATCCTGGAAATGCAAGACTACATTATGACCATATTGGAAAATAGAGGTTTCGATTTTAATCCAAATTGATTCGAATTAAAGATAAACCGAACTATATACAGAAATTTGAATTTATCCAATATACCTATATTTTCTAGATTCTATGAATATATACAGAAATCATTTCCGGGTTATCTGCATATATTATTTGACCTCAACAATATAATTCCGATTTCCTAATCAGTTTTCGACTTTATTTATCTGAATTTTTTTTGTTTTATTTTAGGAGATTCCTTAAATAACTCTGAATTGCATTTCCTGTCGTTTTTTATACTCTGATTTTCTTATTTCTTTTCTGAATAAATTGTTTTTTATATTTACTCTGTATTTTTTAATCAATTTTGTGTAATTTGAATTAAATGCTTTATTACTTTAACTGTGTGCATTGTAAGCCATAAAATTTTTATTTTAATTTTTTATAGTTTTCAATGTATATCTCTAATTTTATAGTTTCACTTTTTTTCATGAATATAAAAGATTGATTTTTTTTTCATTTAAAATAAACAAATTTTAAATATATGTTACCATTTATCGGTTGATTTCTCGATTGACCAACTAATTTTTTAAATAAAATTTTTTGAGCTTAAGGTATACTGAAACTTTACGCTGGATAGGTATTAAATATCTTTTAGAATATCTTGGTTTTTTTAAACATAAATATCTTAAATAAAAGGCTTTTACATTTTATAAAATTTTCTATAATACCACATTCACGATTTGGAAATAACTAAAAATTTATTTAAAAATGACCGTCGTTGAGAATCTTAAACATATTTACAATTTCAATGCTAATTTCAGAATATAAAAAATATTTCAAGTGAAAACAAAACGTATACAATAGTGACTGGTATTGACACCAAAGAAAAAGCTATCGCCAGAGCCTAGTCTAGCCTAATTACCTAGTTTAAATTAGATCTTTAGGCCACGGCAAGCTGCCAAGTACCTAAAAAAACCTAAAAAAACGGGTTTTCAGGCTGAATTTAATTTCTTTGGCCAGCTAATAATATTCTGCATATTGGCTGGAAAATTTAATATATCACTTTTTTTTTAACCTTTTTTGGGGCCTTTAAAATCTGAAAATACAAATTTGAATTTTTCGAAAATCGCTTTTTTGAGCATAAAAAAACATACCTCATCCTTAATTCTTTTTTATACACCTGGTGTAAAACCACTTCCTAATACCTGAAAATTCAAAATCTTCTACCGCCGTTTATCTGCGCTTTAATGACTGCAATAAAATTTTTATTTTAAACAGTTTATTATTGTGCCAAAAATTTAAGGGCATTGTTATTAAACTGATTTTTATCATATATATTTTCATCAGTATGGTTTTCGAAAAACGGGGTCTCAAAGGGGTTCTAAAGGCCCACAAAAATTTTTTCTTGGAAACTGATGATATGGTAAGTTTTTTAGCCAATGTGCAGAATCTGTTAATGGGTCGGAGAAATTAAAAACTGTATTTTTGGGGTTTTTTTTAGATTTTTGGAGACCTGTCATGGCCTAGATATCTATTCCCAACGGGATTTTGTGAGTTTTTGGCAAGTTATCAAATACTAGTACTTAGGCTAGTTTTGATTGCAGGGGTTAAATCACTATATTTATCCAACAATAGCCTTTATATGTCAAGGATTCATTCTGGGTAAAAATGAACCTCAAAGATTTTATTAATTTTATAAGTAAAATAATCAACCTCCGAATAATTGAATTTTCTAAGTTGCGCAAACTTTAAAAGTCACCAGACTAATTAATGAGAATCTTATTGAAAATTCAGATTTTGTGGGAAATTTACATAGATGTAGAAAAATTGAAGTGACTTCTATAAGCTAAATTAGTAAAAATAAAAAATTCTTAGTTTTTAATGACGTTAAAATACTTGAAATATTTAAAAAATAATGTGAGAAAAAAATATCAGACAGTTCCATTTCAAAAAATAATTCATTTATATCCGAAGAAAAAAAATGTATTTTAAATTAAAGTATTGTATTAAAATGTAATAATTAAAAAACAAATCTATAAGCATAATAAAAAGACGAAACAAAGAATGTTTTAAAAAATCAGATAATGCCTAAATAATTTACGTGAACAGGTCTTTAAATTTAATACCAAATAATAATTTAAGATATTATGCAAATGATAAAAAAGGGCTTACTAATTCAGGATATTTATAACAATAATTAACATAATTTGTAATTGTAAAAGCAGTTCCAATTTTTTTTAAAAGAATAGACATAATACAATTAAAAAAATATATATCATAATTTTATCATTGACCCATTTCTCACATTAATTATATATTTATGTCTTTTTTAACTGTCAGTATGCTACTTAAAAAATTCAAAAAATCTCATGAATTTTTTTGTTTTTATAATTAATTTTAAAAAATATTTCATATATTTAAATTAATTATCATGACAATTATGTACTTTGATTGTTTCATTTGTCTTGTTCATGAAATTTTAAAAAAACAGGCGTGGTATTGTATATGTAGCTCATTTATTTTTCCTCGATGCATTTTGAATCATAAAAATAATAAATACACATATGGGTAAACACATGGATTTCTAAAAATGCATCTAAAAAATAATAAAATTTTTTGGAGTAGATCCTAATTAAATATATTTAATTAAATTTTTAATATGAAATTAAATCAATTATACCTTTTTTCATAAATATCAATCTTTCAAATATTGTACGAAATCAAATTATTATTAGCTTAATTTATTGTATTACTGTCATTCTTAATCTTAAAATTATTTAATATTTAATTTGTAAAAAAATTTTACCCTTATTAAGAATATAATAAATTTTTCAAATAATTTATTATGAAGTATTTCTATTCTTTAAATTTTTAATCTAATTTTATGCACATTAGTTTTTAAACTAAAAAATCAAAAGGATTAAATTCATCATCTTGCAATAAAGTTATGTTATTTCATTACTGAATTAGATAGCAAGGTGGGTTCACTTAGACAGGATAACCAATTAACATCAAATAAATAGAAATTAATTTTTTATATCAAAATACATACCGGATACCCTTCTACTAGAATTACTATGTATAAGTGCTTGGGTGAAATCGGATTTAGTATCTGAAATATGTGGCTTCGATAACGATTATTTACTACAATCTGTATAAAGTATTTTTTTTTTAAATAAACATGAATTTAGATTTTAATTAGAATTTTAATTGTTTTCTGTCTTATCAAACCTCGGGCGAGGATCTCGGCCGAGACCGAGGCGAGATCTTTCTCGGTCTCGGTCATTTATACCAAACCTTGCCTCACCTCGGCCTCGGTGAAAGTCTACCTTCTAGAACCTAATAGAACTCCTAGAATCAACCTAACCCTCGGGGCCTGCTATTAGTGAGTGTGAGTATGACAGCTGAATTTTTGCACAGAGATAGTCAAGGCCAAAACGTATTCAAAATTTTCCAGAAAATTTTTTTGGTCGTGGGTTCTGGAAAAAGTTATGGGTCTTCAAATTTGGCTAATTTTTGAAAAATAAAGAATTTAAAGTATTACACTTTAGAGTAGTCTAGATTTTTGGAGTAGTCTAGATTTTGGAGTAATCTAGATTTTAGTCCACACTTTGGAGTAGTCTAGAATTTTCGGTATTTTGGTTCTGAAGGGGTATATCGGGCCATTGAAGGGAGCTTAAAATCGTTTTATAGATAATAATAGAGATAGAGATTTTTAGGTATATCTTTCAAATAAAGCCAACAACTTTTTTGCCATTTTTTAAGCTCCACAAGTTGCAAACTCGTTCTACTATTTCTCTTGACATTAAAGTCAATAAGATAAGATATTCAAATTTTGAGCTCAAAATGGCCAATTTTTAAATTGCAGCTGAAATTGCAATTTTCGCTTAAAATATGTTTTATAGATTTCAACAATTTTGTACGACCTGCAAGTTTTCGTATCAAGTGCACCTAACGAATAATTGCATTTAGTCAATCTTGTCAATGTGACTGATATATTTAATAAATAAAATAGTCAATAAATTACTGCATCATGAGTATTTCAGCATTGAATAATTAACATCTATCTGACCTAATTCTCTTACAATATTTGTTTACCCATCCAAAAAATGTATATTAGGTATTCTTTTATTAAAAAAGATAATAAAATATTTAAGTAGCAGTAAATACATAATACTTTTTCTCCTGTACTTACAAGGTTAAGTAATTTTAAGGAAATTCCATAGAGAGAAAATAATCTTAACACGCCATGAAGTTTTCGTCTCAGAAGAAGGACCATGCACACTAAAGATTTAAATATTCTATAACCTTTGACGATATATTATAATACAATATTATGCTGTGCGGGTTCTCTGTTTAAGGAAAAAAAAAATTTATCTTCTTAGAAATGAATGTGATGACAAGAAGAATTAATCTACTGAATTAGTTAAAGGTATACACTACGAGGTGTAGTATTATATGGGTTTTAGATTAACATTGGAATTTGAAATTTTTTTTCTTTTTTTTATTTATTATCTTTTTTTTTTTTAATGTAAAAAAATATACGGATGTATTTGATTTAGTTATTCCCGCATAATATTTGAACGTTTTATGCAATTTTAAATAAATTTTTTGACATCATGGGTAAATATTTTTAATATTTCTTATAATACATTAATTTTATTTTATTTATGATTATTATTTTTTTGTCATATAATTTAAATTTAATGAAAATTTATGATTATTTTTAATTTTTGGATTTTCATTTTATCATATATTAGCTTGAAATTTATTTTTTAAAAATTGAGCGATTTTAAAAATCTTGGATGGATTAAAATTTACTAGAAGCTAAATTTATAGGGAGATTCTCGTGTGTTAGTTCAATGTTTAATTGACTTTGGCAATACTCAAAATTTAGTTATGTAAATTCAGACAGTGACTTAATATTTGAGACCTAATGCTCTTGAATACTTGTACCTGATATCTCAGGGACTGCAAAAAGCATATTTTATTCAGCACAATTTTTTTGATTTCTTAATTATTCACTTAAAAGAAAAATCCTTTTGTGATATATAAAGCTTTTTAAAAGATTATTTAAAAAAAATTACGAGCCTAACTTAACCTTACCCTTACACAAAATATCAATCAGACCCAAATAACCCAAAATGTGGCAATTAAATTCCAGGCTAATATATAAAATATCAGACTAAACTTATTTACATTAAAATAAAATATAATTAATTAAAAATGAATAAGAAAACATAACCATAAAAATATAATAAACTACATAGTAGTTAAAAATATAAAACTACTTAAGATTATATAATCCAATACCCAGATTCAAGTATAAAATCCTGTTATATGTCACTCCGTCATCAAAATAAACTTTTTTTTCTTGCAGAAGCTTAAAAAGATGAAGAAAAGTCACACATAATATTCAGTAGGACTTTTTTTTTCATTTTATAAATTAAATATATATCCGGTAAGTTTAGATGTATAAAGTATTCAACTCATTGTCATGAACAGTTTCTTATATACATTCTAATGTTTCACCTCGTATTTTTTTTATAAAGAATTGGCGCCTGCTGAGAAGAAAAACGTTTTTTTTTTTGGACTGTGTTATGTGGTCCATGTATAATTTCAATAAAAAAAAAAGACACCCTTCTTTATTTGTCATTTATATCCCAGTATTACAATGTTTTGCCTTCTTTAAAAATAACTTTCTTATTGTTAATAAATTAATAAATACACACACTAAAAAAAAAGTCAACTTCTTTTATTTCTTGCAAAAAAAAAAAAATAATATTGCATATATTTTATATTCTATTTAATAAAACCGTTAACTTGATTATAAAAATGAGAAAGAGAGCGAGAGAGAAAATTTATATGCAATCCTGTTAAAGAAAACTTATATGACATATATATTTATTCAAGTTTATTTTTATTAAACCTTAACGAATTATACATTCATATATTATTGCGGTTTATCATGTAGTACCTACTGATTGTTCAATGATTTACCCTTATGTATGAAGAGAAGAAAGATATTTTATATGGTTGGGATAATTTGACTTTTAGGGAGAAAATTTATGGATTTTATGTACTGGGCTTTGAGAGTTGTTATTAATATCTTAATCGTTCTGTGGTAACATGAGGTTCTAAATTTTATGTAATTTCATTTTGAAGATTATAGATATTTTAATTTCATTTTGGGGTTATTGGTGATTAGGAAGAGAGACGGATTGAGTATGTTGGTTTGAGTATATAAAAATTTAGGTTTTAATTTCAAATTAGGGCAATTTAGTATTTTTTAAAAAACTGTTTACGACAAGCGAAATTTTATTTTTGTTCAAATAATTTATTAAAATAATTAAAAGAAAAATTTTTTTAAACCGTGCGAACAATGTGATACATGCTGAGAGGCTTAATTTACGTGATAAATTTTTTGAGCGAAAATATGTGTTTATTTGAAAATTTTTTTTCGTCCTAAGTAACTTTCATTGACGACTTGCTGTAAAAAGAAAAATTTGGAATTTTTTTATTATCAAATTGGTCATTTCATTTTTTAAAATATTAAAAATTTTGATATTTTTATTAGTGGACTCAATAATCTTTTTAACAATATTAATTGAATAATATCAATTTTAGCAAATTTTTTTGTTATCTAGAATAGTTTTCTAATTATTAAAAAAAAAAAATTTTAATTTCATAATAAAACAGCTGAGAAAATAGACGTGGAAAATCCTTTTCAAAATCGTCACAAAAATGAGACACTGGCCTTAATAATTCTGGAAATAATTACACAATGTATGCTTGTTTTTAAGAAAAAACCAATTACATTTGACTGGTTTTCTTTAATCTATTAATATATCTAATAATGTATACTTATTTAAGTTATACGTATTTAAGTTAATATTTTGGAAAGACCAGCCTAATTTAAAAAAGTTGTTGCCATAAAGTAATAACAATAATTTAAATGCAAAAAGTAAAAAATATTTTGCTTATACAATTCAACGAAATCTTCATTAAAAAGAGCACACAAAATTCTTGATCTTATAACGCCATAATAGTACCATGGTGCTAATTTTATAATATAGTAAAATATTTATATGTGGATACAAAAAGAATATTAGAAAATCAAAATCCTATAAGAAAACGTTTATTATAATAGGTATAAAAAAACGAAGAATGACCAAAAATATGTTCCTTTTTTAATACATAATATTAATATTTTTAGGGCGTATATCTACCTATAATACCCCACACACCTTTTTATAATATATAATAAAAAGTTGTCTATACACAAAGAATTAAAGAAATTGACAGCTTTGTTGAAAGTTAAAGCCATAAATCCCAAAAGTATATAATATTTTGTTTATATTGTTTAGAAAGAATAAAAAATGAAATTTTCTAATAAACTTAAAACATTATTATTTTAGGTTATTTGGAAATACTTTGTTTAGGTAATGGTTTTGAAGATAACTTAGATAACCTAATAATTATGAGACGGTGAGCAATAATTTCCTTGGGCATTAAATTTTATAGTTAAACTACTCAGGTTTTATAATTTTTTTGTAGCTTGTAATTTTGCAAATTAATTCATTTTTTTATTATTGAGGCGTCTCTTCTCATAAAATTTCTTTAAAATCATTTTTTGAGCAAATATACTGCTCAAATTAGTTTCAGGGGTTATGTTCGATTTACCGAGTCGAACATGTCCTTAAGAGAATAAATAGCAACTTTCGAAATTTCTCTCATAAGAACAGTGTTAAAATGTGACTTTTTTCGGTAATATTTCAAAATTTTACACTGCTATCAAACATAATATGCTTTATACCATTTGAATCGGGAGATTTCACCCATTTCAGCCATTCACTATATTTATAATTTTTCAATAAAGAGTCTCCTTAAAACATTCAAAACAAAAATTATGCATTAAAAAAGTTTATTGCATAAAAGAAAAATTCAAGCTAGTTCAAATTTTTCCAATAGATGGCTACGGCCTTTTTTAATGTCGAAAATAAAATGTGTTCTTCAGGAAATATAAGCACGTGAAATAATACAGTAATTATATTTAGAAAATATTGTCAACCTTCAAATTTTTTGAATCAATTTTAATTAACAAAATTAACGTATTGTGGAAACTAACCACTCCTTTTGCTCTTTGAGGAATCAAATATACTATTGAGAATTATTTAGCGGTTCTGATGAGTATAGTAGTCTGCATGGTAGGCTGTTATCGTTTATAGCCATTTGTTTTGCTGTTAAATTGGATGTTGGTATTAAATCGTATATCATTGTTCCATGTGAGAAAAACCACATCTGACAATTTCAAAATTCTTCTAGTTGCCTGCTTCTCGAAGTATTAACAGAGTATTCCGAAATTCGGGCGCGCGGCGCTAAGGTGTACCGTTTTTAACATGATTTTTAACTACGTCTTTGGTTTTAGTACGTACTAATCTGAATCAAAAAAGAATTATTTGTTATATTTGTTATTTATAAATGAAAATAAGACAAAAGTTTTTATAATTTTTACTTTTTAATAACAAACAAGAACAATTTTCCCATTTATTTTAGGTTATTACGTACTAAAATCAGAAAAAATCAAACTTTTAATTATACGTATTATGTTTTGTAAACAGCGCGGCGCGTACGATTTTTGGAACACCTTAGCGCGGTGCGCCCGTATTTCGGAATACTCTGTAAAATACGTACATTCATTATTTTAAAAAGCTCATTTCCAAATTCTTCTGAATAGAGTTTCAAATGCATATTAACATTTTCCGACGTTTTATTATAAATTTTTATTTTAATTAGTTGTTTGAAATTGAAATTAAAATAAACTTATATCACGGTCTTCAATACTGTATTTTTCAGTGTTATAATAAATCATAAAGTTCCAATTATTTGTTCTTTTGCAATAACATCCAGTCTTAAAATGGTTACTAGATATCATTTTTGGAAAATTTATAAAAGTTAATTCAGGCATAATTATACTTTTAGCGCAAAATAATATTAACTTATATTGAAATGAGGATTATTGATCTACATATAACAAGCTGTTGATATTAATAAAAAATATTGCTTAATTTAAAAGCTAAGAATCGATGGAGGAGACTTACTTCAATAGAATTTTCGAAGAAAAAAACTTTGTGAACTATTAGATATTGTATCATTTCAAATATAAACATAGTTTTAAGTTCTATTTAAATAGTACTTGTATGATGTAGTTCAGTTTGGTGAGCAAAACTGCCATTCAAAAAGTATGTTTTTTTTTACATTCAAACAAATACTGTTTATTAAATTGTTTAAATCATAAAAATTTCTGTGGTAAAAAAAATTTTTACCTTAATTATGATTTATTTCGTAAAAAACATAAATTTTTTGTTTCGTCGTCACTTCATAGTAGTCATCATTGTCATTTTAGTATAATGTAACATTAAGGAAATAAAGTGTTAAAAACCGAGTCGAAAAGGGTTAAATTCTCTGTTTCTCAATTTGGGAGAGTCACAGCCACCCACGGCGTCTCCGGCAGCTTTTTCTTGCATATAAGTTCCATTTCATTTAATTCCTTTCTACTCCTCCTTCTTCCTACTTATACCATATGAAATATAATAATTTTTTCTGTGTGGCATAACGTTCTAATGTTCTATTATTATAATACAACAGCAGCAACGATATTATATTCATCTGCATCAACCACTAGGATTTTTTATATCTTCACCCGTTTTCACATTTCATGCATGCATTTTGTTTCAATTCTTTTTATTTTTTCTTGTTCTTCGTCACCCTCACAGTAGTTTTTTTATTTCAAGACACCTCATTAAATGCTGAAAAAAAATTTTCTCGCTCATTAAAATTCCAAAATTTTATTAACAAGTTATTACTTATGAAAAAAATAATAATTAAGCTCGAATTTTTTAGTTTACTGTACGAAATTCATCGCGTTAACTGAAGTGTTAAATAAAACTCAATTAAAATTTTAGAAGAAATATATTTCATATCCCCATGAATTGTCATATTTAGAGACACAAATATAAATAAGCCAAAGCATATTAAAAAAAATCAAAAAATATTAAGTTATTTTAGCCAAGAAATTTGTGTTTGTTAGTTTTTTCGCACAAATTCTTGTCTTGTAAAATTTTTATTCGACATACTACTGTGAATATGATCAATTCACCTTATAAAAAAGGATCACAGAAACAACAATATTTTCAACAAAACAAGCAGCAACAAAAATATTCAACAAAACATATAAAAAAAAAGGTGATATGCATGGCGTGCGCCATTTATTCATGCATAAATAATAAACATTTATATAAGAATTTCTTTTTTGCTACTTTACTGATATTTATTGCGCCTAGAAATATGTATAATATGGGACCATAATAAATCTTTGCATTCACACTAAAACTTGGAGACCTTCTAATTTACATATATTCTCCCACTTTTGGATTTTTTATTTGTGTAAAATGCAACAAAAAAAAAAATAAGAAGGATTATATATTTATTTTTTATTTCTTCCTCTTCTTCATCTTACATATTTTTGCGTTGGTGGCCCAAGATATACTCACAGAAGCAAAAAAGGATATATGTGTGTGTAAAAGTTTATATAAAGAGGTGAGAAAGAAGTGGTTTTTTTTTAAATTATCAGTTAGTTTTTGCTTACATATATATCTTCTGCTTCCTTTTTTTTTTTTTTATTCAATGAATGAATGAAAATATTATGCATATTTGTATATTTTATAATATAAATGAGAATGGTGAATATATATGAACGTAAAATTGAATCTTTTTTTTTTAACTTCCAAATCATAATCATATTTTAAAATGATGAAGCGCGTGTACTTATACGTCCCACACTTTTGGGACTTTACTTCTTTTTTTTTTGGCATTCTTATAATTTTTATACTTATTCAAAAGATATTTTTTTGCATAAAAACTCAAGAGATACTTATTATTTTTTGTAAATATATAAATGTTTGTGTTAAAAAAAAAGGATTTTTTATTAACATATGCATACACTAAGTTTATTCCCTTCTTTTTTGTTTTCATTAATAAATTAAAAGCTTGCAAAAATAATAAGTATTAATATTTAATGTGCAAATGGAAAATGATGCAGGCGAGATGCATATTTAAAATTATGTTGTATTTTGTAAATTCTCTTGCCTTAATTCATAGTTAATTTTCCAGTGGGTATCTACCAGAAATTTTCAGTTCTGTGAGAAGATATTACTCAATCCGAGCTTTTTTAGCCATTGCAACCCTAAAGAAAATGAAATGAAGCAAGTTTATATAAAAATAGTTTTCTTAAACGGTGAACCGAAAGATACTATTTACATGCACCAGTACTCCAGTCAAAATACGGGGAGGGGGGGTGGACTTACGGTTGCGAATACGAGATTTGCTCTAGTATAGGTTTTTTGGGTCACTGAAAATCGGGGTAATTTGGCTAAGAAAATGGGGCTTCACCCTTAAATTTGCAAAAACTACCCCCAAAAGAAGATATCTTTGATGTATTCGCCTTTTGGGGGTAGTTTTAGCTAATATAAGGGTGAAATATCAATTTTTCATTAAAAAGTCCATGAAATTCGTTTTCAGTGACCCAAAAAACCCTTGTGGACCTAATCTTGACGCAAAAAGTGCAGAAACAGCAAAAACACCCCTTTTAGGGGTAGTTTTCGGTAATTTAGGGATGATATATTAATTATTCATAAAAAATCCATGAAAATCGTTTTCAGCGACCCAAAAAACCCTTGTGAACCAAATCTGGCCGCAAAAAGTACGAAAATAGCGAAAACACCCCTTTTGGGGGGTAGTTTTAGCTATTTAAGGGTGATTTTATGGAGGGTGAAATTAATTTTACCTTCAAAAATCATTGATATTCTTAATTAGCGACCCAAAAAACCCTTAGGAACCAATTTGGACAAATCTATCGACTCAGAACGCCAATACATCAAAAATACCCCCTTTTGGGGGTAGTTTTTGCAAATTTAAGGGTGAAGACCCATTTTCTTAGTCAAATGACCCCGATTTTCATGTTCAGTGACCCAAGAAACCTATAATAGAGCAGATCTCATGCCGGCACGCGAAAATACACCCTAAACCGCGTTTTGACTGGAGTAATAGTAGAATAATTAATGTAAAGTTTTAATATTCATTTAGTTTAATGTTTCCATATTTACAGATTAGAAATTGTTAATAAAACTTAAAGAGACGATGTTGAAAAATAAATAATACAATTACTTGAATAATAGATTATTGTTTATTTTTTATATCATACACGGCCAGGCTGCTTTGCTTGAAAATTAAAGCAACTTGCTTTAATTGCTTGAAATTTCAAGCAACAAATAAACCGCAACCGTATTCGCAACCGTAAGTCCACCCAAACCCGTATTTTGACTGGAGTACAGTATGAAATTTTGAAACAGATTCAAGAAAAATTTGCGAATTAAAGAAAAATTTTTACGGCCTGAAACAGTCAACCAGGTGTTAGAATCATAATTTTGGTTTGTTTCATAAAAGTTTTAGTGAGTGACTCATTTTAAACACTTGCCCACCCCTTTAAAATTAAGTGTTTTTACTGATGCAGATTTCTCGGGTGATGTTCAATCGCAATAATCTGCTTTGGATTGGGTTAAGCAAAAAATTTATGTAGAAATTTTATATCGTGGGTTTTGTAAAGGAAGATCACTGCTGCTCTTTCAACAATTGAATCTGAATAAATAGACGCTAGTGTCTTGATTCAAGAAATTTCCAGATTTGTTCAAAGCGAGTTAATATTTTTATTCTAAATTTTTGAGTAATATATATTTATAGAATCTATTGGACGTTCTGAGCATGTGCAAGGATTACACTTTTTTCATGATATACCATCATGCAACTAAAAATTTGTAAACTCGCGGGTTTTTCTAAAGCAATGTAGAATTTATTTAACATAAATTTTTCTAGTTTAAAAAATAAAAAAAGAATAAATTGATTCTTTTATTTTATATATCCCACATAAAAATTTTGTTTTTTTAAATTTGTACATAAAAATAGAACCAAACGCAATCTTTTATTTGGGTGAATTCAAAATCACAACGATCTTAATAAAGTCTTGAAATTTTCACAATGAAAGTTAATTAATGTAGTAAAATTTCATGAATTAAAAAGTAGTATTGATTTTTAGTATTTGTATTTTTGATTTATTATTTTATGCTTATCATTTTACATAAGTTTTTAAAGTTTAAGCACGTAGAAGATGTAAGATACATATGGAACTTTTCACATTATATAAGCGCCTTACTAAACATTCCTCTTCTTCTTTTCTGGCTCTGACACAGTGTGTCTTTTGGCCATCACCCGGTAAAAAAAAGAAAAACATGATTTAATGCAAAAACTATATTTGCAATTTTTTTAGTAGTTTTCAGAAATGTAAATATAAATTACAGAAAGTTCAGTATAAATTCCTAAAAGCTTTGTTTCTAGATAAAAAAATAATAGTAAAGAAGGATTTTTTTTGCGATTTTGAAAAATTCAGCAATATTAAGGTAACGGATGTAATTAAATTTTTGATAATTAAGCCTGTTATTATTCATTTTTTTTCTCAGCTGTTTTATTATGTATTAACTTACAATTTTATTACATTATTATTAACAATTAAATTTTGAAATAAAAACAAACAAAAAATTTTCATAATTAGTTACATTTATAGATGTCAGCAAAGTAGATAATCCGCATTTTAACTGGCTAAGAGTTAATCTCCGGATTGACTGAGCTAATTTTCAAAAACTTATAAAAAAATTATATAAAATTATAAAAAAATTAATTTAAATATGGCCTTACCAAGCCTAATAGTGTAAAAAAAACGTCCTATTAAAAATTTTTTTTAGCTCATTTTTTTATTTTTTGGTTTTTTTTTCTACTTTAGGCAAATTTTCCTGTGTGATTTATCACTTATCAAGAGTCTTTATGATTTTTTTGTTTCAGAAATGCCAAAGGATCGAATGGATTTTCTGCATCTGTACTTCGGCGCCCTCTATAAATATAAATAATTATAAAAATCAAAAACAAAAAATACATAAATGCTAAACAAATGTTGAAAAAAAATTGTTAAGTGATCAATAATACAGAAGATGAGAAATTCACTAAATAAAAGTATCTTTAAAAAACACCAATATAAAGAAACGATGAGCTCCGTTATATACAGATAAAAAGTTAATAAAAAATTATTGGGTTTTCCAGAATCTGCAATTTTCGAGAATATTTTAATATTTTCTTAAAACTCTGCTATCATAAAAATTATTTATATTTTTTTTCCTAATAACTTATAAAAGTTTACTTGACATTTTTTAAATTTAGGCAATCTTTAATCACAAAAAATACCTTATACTCTCACAAAAATTAGGTATAATATTTGGTATATTAGTTTTTTTACATTTGAAAAAAATTCAAAATTTATCATTCCTGAATCTCTCCAAGTACATTAAAACTTATATAATACATTTATCAAAATATAAGTGAAATCTTCACTCTGTCTATCTAATTAATATTTTATTTTATCTCTAAAAAAATATCAAATCCAAAGAAAGAAAGAAAAGAAAAAATATTGATATTATTTCGTGAGAAATTGTAAAATGTATATTAATCAAAATTTTATTTTTGATTTCTTTGTTAAAAATCGTTGACGTTTCAAAAACGTTAATTTATTTAACTCATCAATATTATAATTATATTAATGTAAACATATTAATTATTATTAGAACTAAATCATCATATATCAAAATTTACTGTTATGTTTTGGAATAAATTATTGGTACAAAAATAAATAATTATTGAATATTGATTAGGAGATATATATTTAAATGATTTCATTATTTTTAACCCTTATGTGGGTCAAAATTATCTTTTTATCAAAACAATAAAATCTTTCGTTATTAATTTTTTTTTGAAACTCTTTTCTTATGAGCCCGTATTTTCGGTGAAAAATATCGATATTTCAAAAATTATTATTCACTAACTCAATTACAAACTTCATTCAAGTTTATACCATGAATAAGGATAAAGATTTTATTTTATATTAAAATATTTTCTGATTATTCAATATATTATTGCGTTGAAAGATCTAAATAGGAATCATTTTAAAGCATCATTGTATACTTTTTAATAATTTATTTGAAGCATCTTATTCAATATAATCCGTGGATTTAGTACACAAAAAATAAACTTTTTGTATAAAAAAAGTCACAAAATAAAAATAAAATAAAAAAAAAGACCACACGAATTTTGATATCAATAAAAAAGGTCAAAATTTATATAAAATTTATAGTTTGTATGTGCTGGTATTTTATACATATCAGTCTGGTAGTCAATTTTTAAATTTTCTATTTTTTGAATATTTTGGTTTTAATTAACTTCATGATTATTTTTCATTCTTATTTAAGGAACATTTGAGTTATGTGCAAAAATAGTGATTTTAGTTACAGACATGTTTAACCCTTTGCGGCAGATAATAATATATAAAAATTTTTTTTCCTTTCTCACCATCAAAGTCGTGCGTAAGACCTGGTGCGGAATTTCCGCTTTTATTAATAATTTTACTCTAGGGAGGGAAAAAATATTATAAGGACCATTTATTGTGAAAACATATTAAGAAATAACATAATTATGGCCAAAAATGAAATTAATTTTTAACATTTTAATTTTTTGACAGAGTAATCTTGTTTATTCTTAATTATACTTACTTAGGTGCCGACCTAATATATTCAAAATAAATTTTTCATCTTGGCATTACCGTATAAAAATATTCTATAAAAATAACACCCAATCTAATATATATAAAATATTAAAAAACTCTAGAAATTCAAAATTTCTACAATACCAAATATAAATATAAATATATTCTTTAAAAAAAAAAAAATCCTTTATAAATCAAAATATACAATTGAAATCGAAAACACATATACCACCGGATATATTTAATTCCTATAAATTTGATAACAATTATTGCATAATAGAAAAAATGTAATAATTTAAAATCTTGTTATAAAACAGAATTTATATATACTTTTTTTCACATATATCGTGCCACCAACGTTCAAAATTTCTACTTTTTGCATGTGATATTATTACATAATTGTATCCCTTACTCTTTTTAATGTAAAAATATATAAAAGATAATTTTTTATAATGATAACATAATATATCTATCCCATTGTTATCTCTTTTTTTTTAATAAAGAATATAAATGAAAATATAATTTATATAATAAGATATTATATTACATATTGTGAAATATATATAGCACGTAAATGATTTAATAAAATCTTCAAAACATCGACGGTTCTTTTTTTTATATAACATTTATTAATTCGCGCCTCCGCATGTAACTTCTGCTCTTTTTACTACTACTATTCCTCATCATCATCATCATTATTATCATCATCATCATCATCAGAAGCGTCTTACATGACACACAATGGAAGAATATGAAAGGAAGGCGTGCTACTAACTCGCATAATTTCTTTTTTTTTTTGATATTCCATGTACGTAGATGTAAAAGTAACAATAAATGCGAAAAAGAAGAGGGGTTTGCCTCGTAAAATGGAAATCAATTACATCCACACTTGAGCATTTAAACTGGTTATTCGTTACGGTCCTAAAGGCCCTACAAACAAAACTCGTATTACTTTTTTTTTCTCTTCTGTCGGTAGGTACCCTACATACAGCATAAAAAGCCTTTGATTTTCTCTGTTTGGTACAATATTAGGTACGATGTCCCGGGCGGCGATGAGCTCTCTCACGCGCCAAAGTATTATAACCGCATATATATAGGAAAGAAACAGTGAACATTGCTTGGGGGCATTGAGTAAAAGATCGAATAAGAAGAATAAGAAAAGTTAAAAAAGTGTCTCCCCCCTATCCTCTCTCTTTTTAGACGCCTCTTCTTTTCTGCGGCAAGCCGCAGATCATTCGTATCAACATAATTACAAGCTCGGAAGCCGCCTCTCTGTTTCTCTCACCTCGCTCCACCCATCACAACATCACACATATACGTAAATATTATATGCATCAAACCATATACTACCTTTTTGCTAATATGCTCATTTTTATAAATGTATAGGTGCGTAAGTAGATATTATATAAGAATGTTAAAGGGTCTTAGGGAATCGATTCATGGGCACCCCTTATACCCCCGCACTGCAACAAAAAAAAAGCTTAAACTCTTTGATATAAGCCGCTCTTGGAATTCTATGTATATAGATATATAAAATACAAAATAATAAGTGTTATGCACGTGAATTATGAAATTGAAGATTGCTCTTCAAATGCATTTTTGATATAGCACTATATTAATTTTTGAATATTGGATAATTGTGTCAATTTTGTTATTATGAATACTTTTATATCTGCGTGTTCGTGTGCGTGTGCGTGTACGTGTTTATAAACTTATACCTATGCACATACCTTTATCTGAATGATGATATACCTTTTTGAGTAATTTTAGCAAAAAATTTACAAATGAAATGTATACATTTGAATTTTGAATAAAGCTATTGTAACTTTTTCATGAATTTTTAATACATATTGGGGAATCATAATGGAGTAAGGTCACTGGGAAAATAGAGCTAAACTCCATAGAATTTGTAGCATAACAACACAGGGGAGAAATGATGTTAAGCTTCACAAAGTAAACTTGCATAAAAAATGTATAAAATGTATACAATGTATTACTTGAATTTTAAGAATTCGCTTGTATTTTTAAGCATTTGCTTGAACATTCAAGCAATTATTAAAAACTATGTCCTGCTGCTTACTTAATATTTTCAATAAGGTAACATTAATTAAAAATATTTTTTGCGAAATATTGCAAGTCACAAGAAACTTTATCTGCTAATTCTAATTTCCAAAAAAATTTGTAAATTCCAGTTATAAGTTGACTGCCACTATATTAACTGTTGACGAAATTCAAACAGAATTAAACGGAATGTCAGTTATTCCTGATATTTTTGCTATTAGTGAGTCTAATTTATACATCTAATCTATACATTTTACTGGCTCATAATTAGTATTTAATGATTATCAGATATTTAGAAAAGAAAGAAGCTTATTAACTAATCATAAAAAATATGGTGGAGGCGTTTTATTGTGTATTAAAAAACAGTTTCCTTTGATTAAGATAACAATTGATAATGATGTGCTCGAACAAATTTTTGTACTGGTTCATAAACTCAAGCTATTGTCAATTTAGTATATGTACCTCCGTATGACATTTTAAACCACTATCAAAGTCATGTAGATTTAGTTCTTTATGTAACAGATAAATATCCAAATTATAATCTTACTACTATATATATTTGAAAATTTATTTGTGTGTCTGTGTGTGTATGTGTGTGTTCCATCATCAGGGTCAAACCACTGAACAAAATTACATAAAACCGGTGTCAAAATAAAGATAAAAAGTCCGCGGGTGACATAGGCTATAGATTTTCTGCTCAGCTATCGTAGTTTTTGAGATATTTAATTTTTAGTGTTTTTGAAATTAATAAAATTTTGAAAAATTTTGAAAAAAACTAAAATATCTCGAGACTATAGACAAATTTTATAGTCACAAGTTTGTACTATTCGATCGGCACCAATTTTTACGTATTCTCCTAAATTTTTATTCAAAACGGAGGTATCTTTAAAATTTTATAAAATATTTTTGAAGCTGGTTAAAAATGTTTTTTTCATTTTTTTATTTTTTATGGTATTTTTAATAATTTATTTGTGTGCCTGTGTGTCTATGTGTTTCATCATGATGCTCGAAAAAATGAAAGAAATTACATAATACCGGTGTTAAAATAAAGTTAAAATAAAAAAATGTTTACTATTTATGGGAAAAATTAAATTTTTTGAAAATTTGGATAAAAAGTGAAATATCTGAAAAATATGATAAAATTTTAATGTCGCAATTGGTATTACTTGATTCAGTCAATTTTAGAACCATCTATATATACATATCTTTATACTATATACTATATACTATATATATTTAAAAATTTATTTGTCTGTCTGTCTATCTGTACCCTAATGACTTAAGTACCGCCGAATCAAAACCTATAATTTTTCATTAATGTTTCACCTACGCTGCTCTGAATAGTTTGAATGTGTTTGCATAATTATAAATTTGTAGTGAAACAAAATTTTTTTAAGCAACAGAAAAATATTGAAGGAAATGTGAACAGGGGGGACTGAGCCCCATCTGAAAAATCTGAACGTGTTTGCATAATTATAAATTTGCAGTGAAAAATGATTTTTTTAATCCACACAAATAGAAGTAAATGCGACACAGGGTGGGCGGAGCCCCCCCTCCAACTTTTGCTAGTATTATAATAATTGATGTTTATAATATCCAAAAAATCATTTGGCCAATTGATACGCAACTATCAGCAACATTACTAGATCAAGCTAAGAATAAAGATATAGAACATAGTATAATTTTAATAGATTACTTTTCTTCTTTAATTAAATTTACATAAATATCTACTTTGGCACACACAATGAAAAAGGATATTCGCTGGATTTTTGTTTCTTAGATTTTTCTAGATTATGAATTTCCAAAGATTGCGACCACCTAATGGATCCAGATCAAAACCACAAGTATTATGAATTAAATATAAGTTTTAGTAAAAAAGTGAATGCTAAAGTTAAAAATAATTAGAATTGAAAGAATTATTATTGAATTTATTTGATAACAAAATGCAGTAACACTCCAGTTTTACCTAGTTAATATCAGTAATTACATTGTAGTAAATATATATTAATATAATTGATTTTTATTAAATAAAATAAAGAATCTAAGTAAATGTAAATAAATATATAAGTAAATATAAGTAAAATTAAATAATAAAATTTTAAAATTGAATTTAAAATTAGTCAATAATAAGTAAATATAAGTTAAAATCTTTTGATTATAATAACAGTGATAATAATACTGATTAATGAATTTTTGAAAAAATTTAAATTTAATGAATAAGCATACACAGCATCTATGCTAATTCAATGCATCCTGTTTAGATAGGTATATTTTTATGCTTCTCTTAAATTGGGAAAATGATGGTGGGTCACTATTGCAGGGAGGTAAAGAATTCCATAATCTGGCATATTTTATTTGGAAGAAATTCTTTCCAGAGTCAGTCACCATTGTGGTAAATTCAAGATCTATGCGGAGTCCTCTGGTGGGTTTGTCGCTATGATAGGGCTTGAATAATGAAAGGAGCAGTGGAGGTTCCTTCATTCGCACTATCCTGTACATGATTAGAACAGCAAAAAACTTACGTCGGGTGTTATTACTGAGCCATTTAAGCTTTTTCCTATATGATGTTATGTGCTCGTCACATCTTAGTCCAAATATGTACCATAATTACTCTAGAATAATAAAAAAAAACTATTTTAAAGCAGATTATGAAATGATTAATAATGCATTACTACAAACTAACTGGTCTATACTAAAAAATCCTGATAATCTAAAAAAATGTTGGAATCTTTTTATTCTATCCTAAATTAAATCATACAAAAATGTTTTCTGACATATAATAATAATAAAAATAATAAACCCTTTCCTGATTGGTATTTCAATGAACTATAACAAATTATAAAGAACAAGAAACTATCCCATTACTACTGAGCTAGATATAATGATTATGAAGAGTTTAAAAATTTTAAAAATTTAAGGTATACATCAGCATAATTATCTAAATCGTGTATTACAAAATATATAAATAAAATTAAAAATAACTATTGCTCAAACCCCTCAGTAATATTTTCATTTCTTAAAAATACTAAAAATCTAAATTCTATACCAAAAGAAATGTATTTAGGAAATGAAACTTCAAAAATCTTTGAAGACACAGTTAACCCATTTACTAATTATTTTTCACCAGTCACGATAACAATAGTAACTCATATAATATTTTTGATTCTAATATTATTAGTAATAATTAAACCACTCCTTTCACAATAAATTATATAATGTTCAAGCCATGGAACAATTAAACAATAATGGTGGCTTTGGCCCAGACGGAATTCCAAATGTTTTTATAAAAAACTGTGTCTACAACCTACTTAAACCCTTAACGTTAATTTTTAATAATTTTTTATTTTCGAATGTTTGTTTTTTATGGATCTTTGAAAACAATCTTTAATTAAGACTCCAGTCTTCAAAAATAAATATTATAAACATAATATTAGCAACTTTCATCCAATATCTATAATTTGTACTTTTTTAAAACTATTTATAAGTATATTTTATACTATACGAAAATATAAAAGATCATACATCACAGTATCAACGTGGTTTTTTCAAAGGCCTTTTGATACTAACTAATTTATCAGTTTTTTCTGATTAAGTTACCAATTCATTAGAATCTAAGTGGCAATTTGACATATTAAAAAAATACCCCCCTATATCAATTTCATATGCTTTCTGGGCCTAGAAAGCGAGCTGTAATGTTAAAAAAATAGTATTTTTGGTATTATTCCAAATAAGGCTGCTACCATGCAAGTCAATCAAAAAACTTCTGGATGGTCTCATTTTTTTTGGTCCAAGTGTCTAGTTAAGATTGCTGTAAACCGGGTATTTATTGACAAAAACTATTGTATTTTAAAACTTATAATTCCATGTGCTCAATATGCTCTAATTTAAAGAGTAGAGTAAAGAATACCTGTATGGCTTTTAAAAATGCAGACATAGTCAGAAAGGGGCTCGGGCAACTAGCCACCCTTGAAAAATTTTTTTAAATGTATTTTTTTTTTCAAAAATCAGAGAAAATTTACATTCCCCCCCCCCTTCCCGAACAAGTATCCTAGTTAACTGCCTGAAATGATAAAATAAATGATAAAAAAAGAAAAATTAATTATATAAAAGAAAAGTTGATAATGTAATTTTAATTAAAAACATTTTCTAAGCTTTAAAATTCAAAAAATTAATTACAAATATATTTTAAACAGATAAAATAAATTTACTTTTAAATTTAAAAGTTTAAGAAAAAATTATTAATATACCATTACATACATGAAGTTTAAATGTCATATTAAAAAAAAAAAGAAAAAAAAAAGTAACATCAACACTGTCCAATTAATTTTCATACCGTCAGATTTGTCATTCAATTTTTCTTTAATTATATCTATATGTTATTATATTGAAAATCCGCAATTCAATTACAACATTCAAGAAATATATGTTAGAAATGTTAACATATACGATCATATTCACGTTAGATTTCTTGTTGATGGATTTAAAAAAAAAAAATTGAACATGTATACAGAAAAATAAAAATTTTTAATACGATATATATATATATATATGGTATATCTTCTAAAGTTAAAGGTAATCCGAAAGAACGGATTCACTTGAAGCGTAATAAACCTTTTTCGGTTGTATATAGTATTATCTAAATTGATTTCCGTACAAGAAAGTCCGAGACAGCTCACACGGTAGGACGTAAAAAGAAACGAGATAAAAAAAGGGATTTATTTCAATCCTTCATCTTTCCTTCGCTCTCACATGTAAACTCTTTTATATATATTTTATATTTATGTATACTACACATTAGTAATTTTTTTTTTTTTGCAAAAAGATATTTAGTTTTTCAGTTACAAAATATTTTCATTTAGAACTTTATGAAAACTACCATAACTAGAACAAAATCTATCTGTTATGATTTTGGAGGTATAGGTACCCATAAACCATTTTAAATATTTTACCATACCGTAATTTTTATCCCACTATATCAAAAATACCAATTTTATTTCCAAGTACAAAGCTCCAGATCTAGTTTTTTAATTACTATAAATATGCGTGACGAAGGCCTTAGAGACTGCATTTTTTAGTAGGGCCGAGTAGGGCATTATATCCTTGCGCTACTAAATACTAATTACCCCGTAACTACTAAAATAAGTTGGGTTTTTTTGACATCAGTTTTTTGGGAAAAATAGTTTCTTCTCAGAAAAAAATGTGACTTTATTAATTGTTTTTCATTTAGCCCTCTTGGTAAAATACTATTCCCTTTGCATATTTAAAAATGTGAATATTTTTTCAAATTTCTTAAGAAATCCTGGAAAACTATGGAAGCTTTTGAAAAAACGTTGATGGTATTCATTTTCTATGGTTTTAGTGGCAAAATCTGTTCTATAAAGTTATTTTGAAAGATTGAAAGAATTCCTGCAAATATTGAGGTTTTTGATCTGCAGAAATGCACTCAGGGTATTTTTTTAATAATCTTAACGTAACGTAAATCGCTCAATAAACATAAATGTTCACCAATAATCAAAAATTTCACTGAAATGAGCCAAATTAACAAATCCTCGATAAAATATTTTGCCTATATAACATTTAAAAGCTGCAGCTGATGATGAAGAAATTATGAATGTTTACTTAACGTATACAATAAAATGAAGAAATTATTAAATTTATTTCATACTTCAAATGAAAATGAGACACAGATTGAGAAAATCTCAACTCTGATTATTATTTCACTTGTATGCACCATAAATGCGCGAAATTTAACAAATCGTGCCTTGCATATTTTATGTTACGTACATCTGATATTTTTTTATCTTTCTTTTATTTCTTCTCTGGATTTCACTGCGGTAGGTGTACATAAAATATTTTTTCTTACTTATAATAAATAAATTATTATAATTATTGCTAATAAAAATATTTACCACGTTTTAATATTAAATACATGAGAAATTATAGATGAAAATAAAGCTACAACTATAAAGATATTTGAGAAAAAAAAATTTTTTCTTTGTAGTTGGTATATATCAGGCGATGAACGTATACGTCTATTTTATGAGATTTTTTAGCTTCTGGCAATAAGCGGAGGCACTTTTAAAAATTATAACATGCCAAAGTGAAAGACAGAATAAAAAGGAAAGAATAAAATGTTTATTGTATGAAATAAGATAAAACAAAATGTAAAGCTTATAAGTAAAATTATTTCTATTGATTAGTAAGTATTTAAATGATTTTATCTGTTACAAAATATGCTTTAAATTTAATTTATTTAAAAAAAAAAAGCTATAAATCTTCAAAAATACAAAAAAAATGCCTCGCTTCACTCGGCTGAAAATAGTTCTTTGGACATCGAGTTCTGATTATAAAATTATCATAATTATATATTTGATGTTAACGGTTAGGTTACTTTACTTTAAATTTCAAGCATTTTAAGCATTTTGCTTGAAACATAAAGCTTTGGTTGAAATTTGAAGTACTTGCTTGAAATTTCAAGCTCAAAATACCGCAACTGATACCGCTAAAGTTAAAAAGCTAATAAAAAAATTAGCAACTAACACTTACTAACAAATAGGTGCTGCCGCTGGCATTAGTAATAAAATAAACTAATTATACATCGTTGAACTACTATAAGTCGATGTTTTTAACTTAGCAATAAGCAAGAACGTGTTTCTCATAATAAGTATTTTAACCAGAAAACAAAACTTAAAAATTATTAAAAATAAATAAGAAAAAAATTTATTTTTAAAAATTTGAATGGAACGTCCAGATATCGAGGGGTCTATGAAAAACGCGAGATGTTTTTAAATGTAGAATGAAAAAATCAAGATGTTATTTACAGTCAAATGAAAAAATCGAGATGTTTTTTACTGTCATATGAAAAACTAGTTATATTTTTGGTGTTTATGAAAATCTAGGTATGTTTTATGTGCTTATGAAAAACGCGGTATGTGCTGCGATGTCGGATAAAAACTATTCATGTACTGATTTTAATAAAATGATTCACGCGTCATAAAATTAAATACTAAGAACATTAGGATTTATATATTGTTATTTAAATTCGTTTGTTTTATGATAATGTTTAGTAGAAATACAATGTTTAAATACATTCGTCTTACTCTAACTATATTATTACTATATACCATATTGTTGTTGAATTTATACTTTAAACTGAATATAAAAAAAATTATTAGCTTTTCCTCATTTTTTTACCGATGTTTGCAAAAAAAATATTCCACTTGCCTTTAGCGGAGTGTCTGCTTCCCGCAAGTGGAAACATTCCGCTTGCGGCAAGCAAAATTTTTTTTCAGTATATACCTAATAATGAAAATGTATAAATCAAGTTGAATCTTTTTGAAATCTATTCAAAAATATGCCAGAAAAAAAGTCTCGGAAAGGAAAATTGGAGGGTATGAAAGGGAAGAGTTTTGTGAATCGGACATTTTTTACCCCTTTTACCGCCCAAAATATGTAATTCCTTAGATGCACTGTTTTTTCCAATTCTAAAAAAATATATTTTGAATAATTGAGTTGAAGGCCCCCTTTTCATTTTTTTGTGTAATTTTAATGAATTATAAACATTTTTTTTTTTTAGTTATTTTACTATACAATTTAAAAAATTTTTTTTTAAATTGTTACAAAACTATCAAAGAATACAAAAAAAAATTATTATTTTTATTTTCCAAATTTTTTTCATTTTATGGAGGGCGTGAAAGTAGAGGCTGAAAAAGAAAAGTAAAAAACGGTTCCAGGTGTAGCGTCTATTGTGGGCATCTGAAACAAAAAAATAAAAGAGCATTTTATTTCCTATAGACTTCTCAAGTACTGGAACTAAAAGTTAGCAAAAATTTCAAAAATTGACCATTTGGTGCGCCAAAAACGCAAAATGTAGATTTTTAAGAACAAAAAAACACCTAATATGGTCAATAAAAAATGAATGTTATCATTACCGAAGCAGAGGGCGAAGGAAACAAAAAAGACTAATTTTAATGATGTATTAACTCAAAAGTTGTACGGCTAAGCCAACAGACTCACTAGGTCTAAGTTTCCAGTAGACTTTTCGTCTGGATACAAATCTTTCTGTCACAACGTAGCATCGCATTGGAAGTTGCACTATACAGAATTAAAAATTGAAAATTTACATCAAATAAACTGACTACAAAACGTAATGTAATTAAATTAAGTAAAATAAATAAATAATCATTTATAAATGAATAATAGAAAATCTGAAACTATAATTAAATATGATATTCTTTTACGTTAATATATAGGATTGCTATGCGATCTCTTTTATGAGAAAGACAACGCGCCACCTGTATATTACTCGCTGAAGTATAAACTGAGATTTAGTGAATCCTTGAAGTAACTTGATATTTATTGTTGACAGTATTTTTGAAAAGATCGTTAGTTTATATTTGCTTACTAGATTGTTTTGGAGTGACGCAGGCTGAGTCCAAAATGTCTTATTAATGTCGAATTAGGAAAATCACAGCCACATTTTCCATATTATATCGAGGCTAATTCCATGTGAAACGTACGTTGACTTGTAGATAGGGTCTTCCGATTGAGCTGTAACTTTGCACAGGTGTTTATACATATAAAATGTCCTCACTCCCCAATTTTTACGTCTTCAAATCAATTCTAGCCGTCTCTGTGAATTTTTGAAATTTTGGACCGATTTTAAAGCTCCCAGTCACCAATTTTTGCTTCATTATATAAAAGCCTTAAGAAATGTTAAAAAAATTATTCGAAAATAGGTTTAGATCGGAAATTTCCCTGGCTATCCGAATTTCCAACCCATTTTTTAACATTTTTACGTGGAAAGCCGGAAAATCGGAAAATGTGAGCCGTCCCGGCTGTAGCTCATAGCTCAAAACCCGTCACTTCAAATAACTTCAAACTGGGGGTGGAGGCAGAGTTTTGCATATACTTTCACCTGGTATTAATACGGGTTTGACTTTTTTCACATAGGAAAAAGTTATAACGATAATAAGTGAAATTTTCCGATTTTGAAAGTGCAATTTTAGCTAAAAAACTATATTTTCATGCAAATTTAGGCAAAAACCGATTTCATATGTAAAATTTATCATAAAATAAACTTTTTTTTTTACTTTTCAAACCATTTTTTTTTTTATTTAATAAATTTTACAAAATAATGCTGTTTATAAAAAGCTATATTTATACAATTTATTGTATGAGTCTTTCTTTGCCAAAACAGCAATGTTTGACAGGTTGAGTCGTCAGATCGGCCTCAAAATTTCCCCATGATTTTATAACACTAAGACAGGAAAATCCTGAAATTTTCAGCCCTCTAGGTCTTAAACAGCCCTAGTTATGCCCAATCAAACTCATTGGGTGGTTCTCAATCAGCGTTGGTGCTTTTTGAGAAAATGCTTTTGGAAAAACCGAAATAACTCTTTTGCCGCCATTTTTTTTTGAAAAATTTTTTTTTGAATTTACTTCAACCGAAATCCCATCTAACTAGCTATAAAATAGTTTCTATTTCGGCCAATAAGGATCGATTTCAGTTTGTTTTAGATTATTAAAACACGTTTTCCCATTTTCCGAAGTTTCCCGGGGGTTTTCCGAAAAACTAATGGCAGAAATCGATTTAGTGGGGATTTTCCTACGTATATACTTTTTCAGAATATTTTTTCAAGCTGTTTTTTATTTTTGTTTAGCATTTTCCCAAAAAGCACCAACGCTGATTGAGAAACACCCAATGAGTTTGATTGGGCATAACTAGGGCTGTTTAAGACCTAGAGGGCTGAAAATTTCAGGATTTTCCTGTCTTAGTGTTATAAAATCATGGGGAAATTTTGAGGCCGATCCGACGACTCAACCTGTCAAACATTGCTGTTTTGGCAAAGAAAGACTCATACAATAAATTGTATAAATATAGCTTTTTATAAACAGCATTATTTTGTAAAATTTATTAAATAAAAAAAAAATGGTTTGAAAAGTAAAAAAAAAAGTTTATTTTATGATAAATTTTACATATGAAATCGGTTTTTGCCTAAATTTGCATGAAAATATAGTTTTTTAGCTAAAATTGCACTTTCAAAATCGGAAAATTTCACTTATTATCGTTATAACTTTTTCCTATGTGAAAAAAGTCAAACCCGTATTAATACCAGGTGAAAGTATATGCAAAACTCTGCCTCCACCCCCAGTTTGAAGTTATTTGAAGAGACGGGTTTTGAGCTATGAGCTACAGCCGGGACGGCTCACATTTTCCGATTTTCCGGCTTTCCACGTAAAAAAGTTAAAAAATGGGTTGGAAATTCGGATAGCCAGGGAAATTTCCGATCTAAACCTATTTTTGAATAATTTTTTTAACATTTCTTAAGGCTTTTATATAATGAAGCAAAAATTGGTGACTGGGAGCTTTAAAATCGGTCCAAAATTTCAAAAATTCACAGAGACGGCTAGAATTGATTTGAAGACGTAAAAATTGGGGAGTGAGGACATTTTATATGTATAAACACCTGTGCAAAGTTACAGCTCAATCGGAAGACCCCATCTGCAAGTCAACGTACGTTTCACATGGAATTAGCCTCGAATAATTTATCAATTTTCTTTTTTAATTTAATTAAAAATTAAAGCCTTATTTTGTGAACCAAAGTTAATAATTTACGCAGCCTCTGATTAGCTTATATCTACAAAAATAGCTGACACCCAGCCCTCTTAAAGTTTGTTAAAATATCCACCACCTATCTGATTAAAAATAACAACCAGACTAATATATAATTGATATAAGAATTGTAAAAAGTTTAAAACAGCAAGATTTGAAAATAATTGCGCGCTGACAAGGTGTGAAATGAATTTATTTAATTTTAAGATAGGTTTAACAAAATTACACGGCAGTTGATGTTACCTTAAAGATATATCCCATCGTTCAACTTTTATATACACTGGCATATAAAAAAGAGTTAAATAGTAATTAACCAAATTGGTCAAGGTTTTCATTTTTGGTTTCGTTTTTTTTTTTATTCAATTCTCTTGTCAAGTTTTTCATTTTATTTTTCTCTCTTTTTTTATTATTTTTATGTGTTATTAAATTTCTCTTTAGTTACTGAACAAATTAATATTATTAAAAAAATCTATAAAAATTCAATTTTATACTTATGTAACGTGTAGGTATATATATGCGTTTTTTTATAACTGAAATTAAATATATTTTTGTACAGTATATAAAAAGCAAGTTTTAAAATAATTACTTGGATAGTAAATGTGTAAGTACAAATTTATGTACTTCAATAGTAATAAAAAAAATCGTTAAATTAGTGTTTTATTAAAAAAATTTTATTATCACAAACTTTTATAAAACTTAACCTGCTAATTTTTATTTATTGTTACTTGCTTGTCATATTTTGTTAAATATAATAAATATGTAACAAAATGTCGTTATTAAACATATTTAAATTAAGAGAATCAGTCAAGAAAAATATATATTACAATAAGAGTTTCATTTCGCAAATCCTGGGAACCTTCCAAAGTTAGAAAATTCTCTGAATGGCTTGTAAAACATAGTCAAATCGTATGTTCTTTAAAAACCATCTTCCCGTAGACTCTTTTTTCCCATGAATCTAGTTATCCATTGCTATCAAGATGTATTTAGTAGAAAGGCGTAACTTGCAACATTTAAAAAAAATGACTGCATCATAAGTATCTTACTCGTTGATCCTATATTTAAATTATTGTGAAAGCTATATGACAGTCCTTATATTATATAGGCTGACGAATGAGCATAAGTAACAGTAGTATTTAATGAATTTAAAGCAATGGAAGCTCCAAAAAAGTAGAATATTCAGTAAAAACGTTGGTTAAAGAAGGAGCAAAAACAATTTACACCCTTTTCAACAAAAATATTGAAATAGTTAAATACCAGGATTCTCTAGTTGAAATAACTTTTTTTCATTTTTAATGTAATCACCAACAAAATCAAGAGGCGTGTATGACTCGGAAATAAAGAGGGCTAGCAAAAATATCCTAATAGTAAATACAAAAAAAAATTGATTGATGCTGATTATACAAAGGCAATTTTGAGACAAGTTAGAACATATAGATTTTATTCTGTAATAGATATGTAAAAGTGCAATACACACATAATCCAATAGCCGTTACCTGAATTACGGATACCGCTACCAGAGTTCCAGTTGTGGCAGCTGGAATTTTTTTTTCTTTTAAATGGTTGCAAATGACATAATTTAAGACCGCCCACCGTGGTAAAAATTTTCTTTACTTTTCAAAACGTTTGCAATCAATTAAAAAAACCCAGCTTCCACAACCAGAATTTTTTTAGTGTACTTAAACTTAAACTTAATTCAAACTGCATTTATTTACCTTAATGGAAATAGAGACATTATGTATGAAAATCGTGAGCAGGGGTCCGTTGTGTCGTTTATGCCACTAATAAAGAGTATTTAATTTCGAACACACAATTCTAACAACAATAGAAGAAATTTGGCTCAAATTAAGCTTAAATAAGATAACAAGGATGTTTAACATTTTTGAGAAAATTTACCGACCCAACTATTCAATCAGAAATATCAACTCATATAACAATAGTAATTAAATAACTAATATTTAATTTCATGTACTACATTTATTTACGAAATGAAAATAAAAAAGAAAATCAATAAATATTTGATGATAATACGAATTAATTAAAGACTAAGCAATAAAAAGTAATCTCTCCAAGAGTCATTATGCAACCACTTAAATTTTCTTTTAAAAAGTGTACGTTCATCCTTTGCACGTATAAGTAATTCCAGCATTTAATAGTCGTTGTAATGGGGTCCTGAATTCTGATAATTCATTTGAGACAACAAAATAGAACCGCTAAAGTAGTACAAGTGAGGTAGTTTGATTTAAGGATAATCAATTAACCTAAGGATAGTCAAGAAAGGCTCTATTTCTGAATTGCAGATAAAATTTTATAATGCCAAAACAGAGTACTGTCCAAAATGATACCAATATTGAACACCTCATCAAAGAAAAGAATAATGTCAATATTTTAGTGGCAGAAATATTAGGAATAATTAAAGTCTCTTTAGAGTTTCATATGGAATATGATGATGGCTTTAGTCTAATTAGTATTTAATTTTAGATTGTTAAATTTAGCAAACAGAGAAAACAGGGATATTATTCTATAAATGATGAGCTGTAATCTGCAAGTCATCAGCATACAAAAAAAAAGATACCCAAAAGCGTATAACAAGGAGCAGATGATGATAATTTAGAAAATACATATTGAAAACCAAAATTTAATTCAAAAATTATTTTCATTTCAAGACACGATAGGATATGTTATAAAAGTTTTTATGAATACCATAATTTTTTAGGCCTTTAAGGATGCACTGTGAAAAATTCTGCCCTTTAATATGCTAATCTGATTGAGTAGGAATTTTGGGTTTCAAATCGACGAATAATCAAAGTTTATAACTATAAAATCAGAGTGCCAAATGTTAAAGAAATTAGTAAAAATAATAATTATGAGATAAATTAAACTCTATAAGTTATCAATTGGATTTGATAATCAATCATTGTCGTCTAATCGATTGTTCTTTGACAGATAAATTTTCATATAAAAGAAAATGAATATTTAGGACTTAAAATGCCACCTAGTTTAGGTAATTTAGATGGCTCTTTTCATTTCTAAAGTCAATTTTTACTTACAAACTCTAAAAAATGCGACATTAATCCCTAATGCAGGATTAATTGAGAAATTTTTATCTGTCCAAAAATGGTTGATAACCATTAACAGGTTAAATAACTAAAGGTAAATAAACTAAAAATAAAATAATACAAGATAATTTAATTTTAATGAAAATCCATTTATTTATCCCTGATGCTCTAAACAATCAGAGTAATCATATTTTTTCTACACATTATGCATTTTTTTTAAATATAATATTATTTATTCATTAATCAATTCAGTTATATATACAAAATAAATAAAATGATAAAGAAAATAAAAAATAAAAAAAAATTACATAGTTTTAATTGTCATAATACTATAATGGTATGGTACAACTATCACAAATTTATCATAAGTTAAAACTAATTATTTTTTCTTTTTTATTATTCATAATTTTATGCATCAACAAAATAATTATTTTTATCACATTATCATACATAATAGTATATTTTTCATCAAAAACATTACACATTTATTATTATTATTATGTCACTTTTTATATTTAAAATTTTACAACAATATTATTTAGTTAATTAAATTAAATTTTTTTTAATATTTACAATAACATAAAAAAGGAAAATTCAAGTAAAGCTTGTAAATTTTCAGTTTATTTTTATACAACTAAAGTGACATCGAGTCTTGCACTGTGCTTTGACTAATGAAATTTTTGCATGTATTGATAGATCTTAGCACATATTTTCTCATTATCAATAAGATTACAATCTTTTTGTAAAACAAAAATATTTTAAATACAAGGACAAAAAAACAGTATTTTTCGCCCTTGTTTCTTAAACAACCATTGACATAAAAAATTATTAATTCGATTTTTCTATAGGAATCATATTTTTCAGTTTTATATTTTTATTAATATGTTCTAAATATACACACATATTATTATTATTATTATTATTACTATTTAAAAAATTTTATTATTTGGTGTTGAAAGAATTCGAATACAAAATAAATATTTAAACTAATTTGTTAGAAAAAAATTTGAAGTAGCCATATATAGTACGAAGTATCATCCTAAAATAATATTTGAGTGTAAAAAAAAAAATTTTTTTTTCACCAAGTCATCGTTATTTAAACAAAAAATAGCTACTGTAAAGTACAATATTTGTTAACAATCTTGTTTTTATTTTAAAACCTAAAAAATGATGACTTTTAATAATTTTTTTTTACATACTAAATAAAGAACATATTAATTTACATACGTGTTAAGCTATCATTATTATTATTATTAACAAGTCAATTTTTTTTATAAACACGTATATTAACACTGGGCTTAATAAGGAGATTTTTTTTTTATTTATTTAATATTTTTCTTTGGCTCCATGTATATTTTTTTTTATTTGATGTTTCGATAATTATATTTATAAAGAAAAAATTTATTTTATTGTTACATGTTAACTTAATAATTAGACCTTTGGCCTTTTAATTAAAAAATGAGGTATTTATTTAATTATAATTTAACAAATTTTTTAGGATATTTTTCTTGATAAAACTTTTTTTTTTTTATTAATTGCACATGATTTTTAAATTGTTTTATCAAGAGTTAATAGTCAAAACGAACGTTTTTAGCAAAAAATAATTGTGTCTTGAGGAATGTTTTTTTAAATTTAATCCCTTACTGTTTGTACTTGGGTTTTGAAGTGTACTCCAGATATTTTTACAATTTATTATTTTTTGAATATTTTGGTACTTTTAAAAAGAATCAAAAGAAAATTTCAATAAAATGGCTTTGAAAATTATCTAATTTTATCGAATTATTTTTCAGATTCGAAATTTACTCAAATCTAATAAAATTTTTATTTGGGGTACCACACACCTCTACAACACAGTAAGGGCATAAAAAACACAAAAAAATTACTTAAAAAAGAAAAAAAAACCCGTATATTTAAGATCTTAAATAAAAAGTAAAAATAAAAATTTTCCTTTTTTTTTATTCTTTGCACAAAAAGCTCTTTTTTAAAACAGTAATGTAAATCTACATACCTATAATAATATTTTTTATTTATTATTACACCGTATATCTAACTTTTACTAAAAATATTCACAAAAAAAAAATTTTTTTTATAACCCTTTTTTTTTTATTTTTTATATAACAAAAAATAAAAAAAAATTTATATATATAATGTAACGTAATTTTCTACAATACACACACACACACATACTTGAGCAATCGCACATATTTATGAAATAAACATTTTTATACACACATCTTTTTTGAAATAAAAAATACTAATAAAAAAAGAGAAGAAAAAAAAACACAATGACTTATAAATCGTAATTTTTAAGGGGTAGAAGGGTGAGTTCTCAAACCTTGTGATAGCATAGTATTGTTAAGCTCTGGTGGTGTAGAAGTGGGGCTAGGATATGGATTTAACCTCGTAATATTATTGCTACTACTCGTTGGTGGGGAAGCTCTTGTTCTAGCCATTAAAGCAGCAGCAGTCGCTGTTACAGGGGATGGTTGCCAAGGCCACGGTATACCAACAGGAGAATAGGGGAAATTCGCTGTACTAGTGGGATAACCAATGGGTGGAGCACCGCCTCTAATATTATGATGATGATTTTGTGCAGCGGCTGCTGCTACTCCGTATAACAAAGCTGTTGATGGTGATAACCATGCTTGTTGAGGTGTTTGTTGTGTTGCTGATTGCTGTTGTTGTTGATGATGATGAGGTGATTGAGATTGTTGATGTTGCGCAGTTAAGGCTAAATGCTCGTACAAACGAGCTGGTGGTACTCCACAACGCACTAATTGCTGTTCCATCAATTCCATTGGATCACTAAAACAATAAATAAAAAGAAAATAAAATTAAATTTTTTTTGTAAATTCACTTGTTCCCTCTTATAATCATATTTAAACCAGTACTAAAGCAATCGTTCAATTTCGTCATGCTTCACCCTCTAGATATATAAATTTTAGATAATAAGCCCTTTATTATGCTTTATAAAGTTTTATAGGGCTAGTTTTATAGCCTACGCTTGTGAAATAGAAACTTGAATTGATCTTTACGCATGACGTGATATTATACTCTATTTATATTTATGTACAGGAAGAGTCTAATTTTATTTATATACCATAAAAAAGTTTTTTGACAAATTTTTTAAATTTCAAATATACATATCCTAATTTATACTACTTAAGGATTATGACCTATCCAAAAATATGTTGAACTCAATTTTTTACAAATCCGTTAGAGTGATTTAAAAATTGCATGATTAACTCTATAAAAATTCTCGAATGTATGTAAAATATTTTTACTAAACATAATATTTTACACGTACGATTAGGTGATTAATTTATAAAGTGTTTCTGATATAAAGTTACTGTTAATATTAAGTTTGACAGGAATAAGATGTTAAACAAATCAATCTTAACATTTTTTTTTGCTAAATATGTAACATGTTTATACACACGTGTGCAGTTAATTTTATTAAAATGTAGAATGTAACAGTTTATGTGTAAATAATTTTATGTATAGAAGGTTTGTTGCAATTTTGTACTGAATTTGAAAAGATTACCAATATTAAAATAGAAAAAATATTTTACTAAATTATTGCAATTTAGGTATATAAATTTTCAGAACTTGGATACATCTTGGAACTCTCAAAACAAATAAATTTTTTAAAGTAAAATCCTTCGATCCAAATATTGAGTACCCAATTACATCAAAGCATCGATATTTCCATAAAAATGTATTTGCATAAAAGGTTATCATCGATGCATTATTACAGATTGCATATACAGACACGTAAGTGTTATAAATTTTTTTACATACATAAAAATCTGTAAATCAGTACTCACATACACATATATAAAAAATTACAGTTTAAAATACCACTGAGATTATAGTATATTATGTAAAGTGTACTTAAATCATAAATACATACAGGATGCAGTAATTTTTATTAAACATTAAATTAAAAAAAAAAAATAAATAATTTTTTCACACATCAAAGTCATTTTTATAAAATTTATTTAACATAAAATTCTATATGTCTTCCTTTATATGTATCGATAATTGACGTAAGTGTTTAAAAGAAGAAGCCGAGTTAAAAAAAATAATAATCGATGCAAAAAAGTGGTATTAAAAGGATTTTTTTTAAAATAGAGGAGAAGCCTGGGGCTAATCACTTGTAACTTGAACTTGTATGTGAATGGATGGACCACACACATGAGTGTAAGTTTTCACGCATCATTATTTTTTTTTTTAAATAAAACTTATGCAAACACGTACAATTAGTGTAAAACACGCGAATTTTATATTTTTTCTATAAATACTTGAAAATGTTGAATAAATTCTGTGTATTGAAGTGAGATTATAACTGACGAAAAACAGTATCATCATAGTTTTGATAAATAACAAAAAAAGGAATGTTTAGTGTTTTGAAAAAGTTTCTATATCTTAAAAGCTTTTTTATTAAACGACACGTGACTAACGATATTTATAAAAATACTAAATAAATTGTTGTAATAATTGTGAGAAATTTTCTATAAATTATTAATGAACGTACCGTACACATAAAAAAAATAATTTTAACACAAAAGGTGATGATATATTCATTTATACATTCTTTGATGTTTACTTACTTATTTTTTTTTTTCTGTTTCTTTTTTTCAAAATTACAATTATAATCAATTCAGCTAATAACTGAGTTGTTTTGCGGTATTTTTCTTTTGATATTTATATGTGTACTTGTACATACGCACTTATATATATGTGTAAGTTTAAATAAAAAATAATTTTACATTAACTTTAAAAAATTATACATTTGTACGTGTTGAAAAGTCATTACGAGCATTCGCATGAAATTTTTATGAAAATTTTTAAGGTATTTAAGCTGAAAAATTTTATTTTTTTTTTTCGCTAGATATTTGAAGTTTAGAAATATTAAAAAATTAAAATATTTTGTGGATACTTTTGTTAATAACTTTACCCACACGAATTAAAAATTGGTGAAAATTAAAACTTATTATTTTCCTGACTAGTAGAAACTAAAAGAAAAATTATGCAAAAATAGTATCTAATCAAATGAAGAAATAATTAGTAAAAGAAATAAGACGCATTTTATTGTATGTATATTAAATTTTTCTCACAAGTGAAATGTCTCCGCGATATTATAAATATGAGATGAATGTTTGAAGCTTTATATTAATAATATAGAAAGAAAAAGTTTTATTTATATAATATGTCAAAACTATGATTAAATGTTTTTGGTCAAAGCTTAATAAATTTAAGTTCTGGTTTTATTCAGACGTTTCTTTTTTATATAATTGTAAGTCTCTTCGGTATAGATCATATTATAAATTATTCTCTAAATTATCTTTTCGAAATAAAATATGAAAATAAAATTTTTTTAAATAAATTCAAAATAAAATAAAGGAATTATTTTTGCCGTGAAATTAAGACTCTAACCACCATTGCTAAAAAATAAAGCCGAAGTTTGATCAAGCAGTACAAAAATTAGATAATACAATGTGAAGATTGAGATATTAATATGGAACATTTTTATGAGAGGCTTATTTGGTGAATACAGAAACCAAAACAGAGGGGATGAAATAAGAGTCAGAGCCTGATATGGACACTGGTTACAGATTCCATCCACAGATTAATTTGCGATTCCATTTAGGTCGAGTGAGGTTTAGGAAAATTCAGAAGATGGGGTTGGTAGAAAATTGGACCGATTGTATACCAGTATTTGCCGAAACCTTATAGAAAAGACCCCGAAGCTCGTAATCAGAGAACCAAAAAACCTTTAGTAGAACAAATCTGGTAATGGCTAATCCCCCTCTCTGACTGGAGTAAATATAGTTTAAAAAAATATTATCTAATAGTTAAGTCTTTACACTCCTCAAATTATTCCACGTCCCAAAAACCAGATTATTTTAAGTTCTAAAATCGAAATTATTCTAAATCTGTTTAAAATAAGTTTCGGTCTAATATAGAAAGATAAAAAATACTTGTAAACATTTTAAAAAATTATTTAAAAATGCTTAAGCTTCAAATCTTAAAACGCATCTAAAAATGAAATAATAATAAAAAAGAGTGCATTAAAAAATGACTATCTGAAGATAATTATCACACCTGTACTAAAATATTACAAGGAAATGATAATGCAAATAAATAATATACAATTTTTGTTTTATATAAAAAAAAAAGTGTGAATAAAATATGTATAAATATAATAAATTCAATATGCTTTATTACACATAATAACAAGGTTCTTTATTTTTTCTTCTTCTGTATATACAAAAGAATGCGATAATTAAAAAAACGAGTGTTTAATTATAATTTTTATGAAACTAATATAACAATTATTTTTAATGCTTACATTTATGAAAAATAAAAAGTTACACCTTGCACTCAACTGACAATTGAAGTTAGTACCTATAAGTTTTAAAAATCATAATAAATATTCTTGCAAGTCAGTATTTTGTATCCGTTTTTTTTTTATTAATAATTATATTAATATACATTTGTTTTTTAAAGGCGATACAGCAAATTAACTTTTTATTTATGTACTCAGATGTGTGAGTATGAGTTTAGTATATTAATTTTAAAATTTCATACTTGGATGATTCTTTATTAATTTGAAAATAAAGTGCGTTTATGTCACTTTTTATATTATTTATTTACTGGTACTACTTTTTTTTTTTTGATTTATTGAGTTTTTTTGTTTTGTTTATTTACTCAAAATTAGAGGTAATGAACGTTTTTCTAATTAAACTTCCTCTACTTTTTTAAATTGTATAAATAATAAAGTACTTTTTTCCATTGTATGCTTCCGCAAACGTTTACCTTCTTTACTGGAAACACTTCTCTATACAGTAAAAAATTATAACTTTATTGAAATAGAGAATTTCTATCCGGCCCGAAGGACCAAATATTCAAATTTACTATTTTAATTTTCTTGTTATGCGACTGACCCTTTTTCAAGCATAAATTTTTTGTTCTATACAGATACCCTAAATGCTTATAACAAAAAAAATTACAATGATAATGATTTTGTTTCAAAAACCACAAAATATTCATAAATAAGCAGAATTAAATTGTAACAGATGATATTCCTTTGATGTTTTGCCGCTAATATTCAATGAATGATTTTTTTTTCTATTTTTTAAACAAAAAGAAACTAATACATTGATTATTCTAAAAGAAATGAGTGGCATTTTATATAACACCTAAATACTAATGAAAAAATTAGTATACGCAAAAAAACAAAACTAAAATTATCCTTAAATAATAGTCACGCGAAGTTTAAAAAAAAAATTTTTAAAGAAAACAGCAGCATGTATTCGTAACATTTTTTTTAACCTTTTCTGTGTTTATTATATAATACAAAATTTAAATATTAAGTTATATAAATTATTTTCAATTAAATAATTAAACACCTGTTAGTTTTTTTGGATATTATTTTTTATAAATGGATTTTTTTTTAGAAATTGGTATGCCTTTTTTGAAAATATTTCAAACTTTGATCTTATTGTCACTTTGTAAAACTTTAGGGTTGGGCATTTAGTTTTTTTTTCTACTGAAAATCATTTTGGCTTAAATTGTGTTCGGCATAAATTATTTAATATCACTGTTGAGTTTTTCTTAAATTTGTAATTTACAATAATTTTCTTGAATATGTAAGCAATTTAGTTGTATTTTCAAACATTTTCTCGGATGTTTAAATTTAAGCAGAGAAATCGACTGTACAAATTCAAATTTTTAACTTTTTTTGGCTGTTTATTAATCTATAAATGACATTTTGATTTATTGAATTTATTGTTTAAAATTTTTGAAAATTCACCTTCAGAGACGTTTTGATGATATAGAGGTTAAATATTTTGAGAACAGCGTATTTAAAGTATAAATTTCAATTTTAATCAAAATTCTGCCCCGAAAAATTTTACTGGAAAATAGCCTAAAACTATTGTTTTAATTAGGAATTTTTTCGTTTTTTTTTGTGGTTTTCAAAGTCATTTGAAATATTTTTTTACAAAATTTTAGTACGCTAGACAATTCACTAACAAACAGTTTCAGTAAACAGCTGTCAGTAAAATAGACTTTTTCAAAACTTCAAAACAGTAAATAAAAATCAATCCCCAAAAAACTCCCAAAAAAATCAATAATAAATAATAATTAATAAATACGTATTTTCGACATTTTGAAAGCTAAAATTATCAAGATATTCCTGCGTCAAAAATATTTCATCCAAAGGTGTTAAAAAATAATAAGCTTTTAGTACTAAATAATAATTACAATAAATATGAATGATATAATATATTATAAAAAAAACATTCCTAAAGTGCTAAATAATTATAGGTTTATTGGAAATTAATGGGTGCGAACGAACGTTCCATATAAGCATTCAGATTCGAAAAAAATAAGCGTGTTACTTTTACCCTTTGGCATATTATTTTTTTTTTTTTATTTGTCATATTATTATTATTTTAAAATAATAAATTTTTTTAAAAAGACATTAAAAAAAAAATGTTTCTATTCAAATTGTCGGCAAAAGATGAAAAGAATATTAAAAAAAAAATCTTTCAATATATTTATTATTTATAAGAGAAAAGAAAATTACAGGTAATGAGACGATTAAAGTTATTATAACGTGTGAAGAACGCGGTAGCTTTTTTTTTATTTTAAGAAAAAATATCCAATATATTGGCAACATTATGAAGCAAAAAAAAATATTTATTACTCTTCTACGAAAAATTATATGTATTGATCATGTAAAAGTTCAATCATTATTATCAAACTCAAAAATAAAAAATGTGAATAATGAATATAAAAAAAAAATTATGTATAAATATCTCACACATTCATGTATTTAAAATTGTGTAGTTTTTTTCTTTAAACCCTTTTTTTTCTATGTAAGTACTTATTTTTTATATTTACTACACACATAATATGAGAAAAACTCACGCGAATAAGTGCCTCCAGGCATCAAATGTATTTATAAATGTAATTTAGGTATAAGAAAAATTTTTTATTTTTATCAAAAAGAATTTTTTTTTTAATTAATGATATTTTTTTAATTTACTCGATTCTATTTATAATGAGGTGTTGAGAGATTTAACCTGCACTGGCCAAAAAGTATTTAATTACAAAATTTGTCTGCAGAGAATTTGGAATGACGTTTTTTAAATTCCCTAAAAATTTTTCAATTAATAATTTTCAAAAAATTAATAAAAAGATCTAATTTTGATTATTAAGTTGGACGATAAGTAGGCACTATATAGGCACATCGCACCTAAATAGAGAGCATAAAAATTTTGACTAAAATTTAAAAAAAGAATGTTTCTATTCTAAAAATCTCGCAGTAAATAATTTTTAATAATCACCCTAGTCAAAAAGAGCATAAGAGCGACAAAATTTCTGAAACTAGGCAATTTCTTGCTAAAATTTCTGGAACCTACTTTTCTGTCACTGGATTAAAATTTTAGAAAATTCTGACTCATTTTTCGCATTATTTGGAAAATTTTACTAAAGTTCCGTTTTTTAGGAAAATTTTAGATATTTTTTAACAGCTCTTTAGAATAACATAAAAAACAAAATTTTTTTCAAATTTCCCAATAAAAGGTGACAGGTAAATTCAAAAATCGAGTCATTCTTTGCATTCACTAACATAAAAACAGAAATTCTAGCTAAAATTTGTCCAAGTTTCGAAAATTTCAATATCTTGCAAATAAAAATTGAAAATGACGAGAATAAAATTCCCTATTTGTTTCATATAAATGATCATATAAAAAAATTTTATTAAATAAAAATTAATTAACCCAAAACAAAAATTACATACTTCATATAATTTAGCATAATAAAAACGTTAATTTTTGATTCTATAAAACGATAGCATATTAAAACAAAAAAATAAAAAAAATAAATTGAAAAAATTTAAAAAAATATTTCCTTTACACTTTAATATAAAATTATGTATTTCTAGTATATAATTTTAAATTTCTTTTTTAAAAAAATTCAAATTTAAATGTATTATTATTTCATTAGTAAAATAACATTCAATTTACTTTTTTTTAATGTTGCACTTTTATGAATTCAAAATGAAATTTCTTTAAAAAGAATAAATAAATAAGTGCATAAAAGAAAGATGATAAAAAAAAAGAAGATAGAAAGGCGCGAGATATATTTTGCAAAAAAGAAATTAATAGCCATAAAATATGAATAGAAATTAGCAGGTTCGGGGTGGCGTGACGCGTTTGCTCGCTCATTTCCTTTCGGCGTGTTGAAAAACAACAAAACAACAAAATATACTAGCAATAGCCTGTAATTTAACCAAGCTGCCGACGAACCTCTCTTAGTACTAAGATCTCTTTTTTTTTTTATTTAACTCTCATCGGGATTATCGCGCGCGCCTTGCACATGCTTTCGATCATCATAAGGAATCATCGACTTTATAAAGGTATTACCACAACAAAAACATCAACATGAGAAATACGCCGCTTCTTTTTTCTTAATTCAACCCTTTTTTTTTTATTTTGGACGTGTGTGCACGCTTTTATATGTAAAAAAAAAATTAGGTAACGCCCGTTCACGTATATGCATTAGCAAGTTAAGTGTACATTAAAGAATGAAGAATATAATAATGTAATCTATTACGCGGATGTATTTGTCGATAAGTTCGAATGATTTTTATTTTTTTTATTGAGATATTAACTGTTAATTACTTTTTTTTTAATTTATAAGATTGTATTATAAATAAGTAGATTTTGAGTCTCTGGATAATATTAATAATGAGATAATTCAGTGATGCAATTAGCTAACTTGAATTTATTAATTTGGCAAAATGTGTTTTAAAATTATCTGCAATATGAATATTAAACACTTTAATTGTGATTCAAATCTTACAATGTGCTTGTCCATATTTTTGTATCCTGACCCGAACTTTCAGCCTTTTTCGTCAGTTCAAATTTTGTGCAAAGCCCGAAAATTAGCAAAAAAGGTCTGCAGTTACAGTTTTTAATCTGAAGCTTTCTTGGCTATACGAAACCCGACCTAACTCAAAGCAAAAAACCTGATATTTTGCATATCCAACCCTATATTCGAGTAACCACACACCCCTAATACCAATTGACTGACACTATAATTTACTAAATTGATAGGTAAGAAATGAATATTGTATGGATTCCATCCAATAAAATTTAAGTGAATTATTAAAGAAATTATTGAATAAAGTAAGTGTTAGATTTTTAATTATATACTGTATACACAATTTTCAGCATTATTAGTTCAATATCATTTTTAAATAAGAATTAATGAAAAAATTCGATGGAATGCATTAATACTGTTAAACTTTTTTAATTGCTTGTATTCGTGTACTGACCTATCTGAATACACGCACACGTACACGTACACCTATACATTGAGCCATGGATACACAAATTTTTATACGCAGCAACACACCCACATACTTTTGCAATAATCATGGGCCTATGCTGACTTAAATTAGTGATATTAAAAATATATTCGTTGAAAAATTGATTACAATAAAATACAAATGAAATAAAAGCTGCGATATAGTAACTGAAAAAACGGTGAAATCATTTCGCATAAATATTTTATAGATTTAACGCATAAATATGGAAAAAAAAGGTTGTGTTCAATATTTTATATAAAATATGCACAGGTGTATGTTCATATAATAGAAGCATGCGTGCGGCAAAAAGTGTGAATAAGTAAAGAGTAAATCATTGCATTTATGTATGTAATACCTAGAGGGTAAAATACAGTGTTAAACTACAACTATAACACATATTATAATCTCGATGATAATCGTCATCGTCATCATCATGACCATCTTTTATCCTTATACATGTATTGTGCAGAATACGCACACGGTAGGTAATAATATCAGTAATGATCCTAACGAAACTGATACATCTCACAACATGCATAATATAATCTTCTTTCTTTTTTTTTTCTCGCCTTGCCGGCAATATTCCTTTGTTTTTTGTACGTTTTAAGCGGCAGTTATTAGCTCTCATCTACCTTTATGTATCCTCTAATTCATTCACTACATCGTCCTTTAATTTTTTCTATATATATAATATATATATACTACCATAATACATAATGTGACTTGCTAATGGGCGGGAATTTTAGCCTTAAGCTACAGGAAAAAATTTACCTTCACTTGCATGTAATTTTTTTTTTTTTTCGAAAATCTTGTATATAATAAAGAAATTACATTCCCTTTACTTCTCATTTTTTTTATACTTTTAAAAAAATTATCTACTTTTTTACCGTGGAAATTATTATATAACTATTTGTTATACCTTAAGGGTATTTATGCTCCATATGTAATAATAATAATAAATAGGGAAATGATTATTTCAATTTATTTTTTCATACGTATAAATAAAATTTTTCTCGGCTATGTGTATTTTTATAATTGTTTTCAGTAAATCATTAAAAAATAATAATAACTTTTTTTTTACTTTTTTAACGTCTGACAGAAGCTCTTTTAATGTATAAACATTTGTCATGATAACACCTACACCCCAAAAAAACACATAATTTACTAATACATTTATGTTCAAAAAGGTGTTACAAAAAATATCTGAGAATTTGTACATAAGTAAAAGTGTTAGCCAAAAAAAAATGTTTGAAAGGGATTTTAAAAGAGTTAAAAAAAAAATACATTAGAAAGAATGAAAATATAGAAGCTTTAAACAGTCGAAAAAAAAATGAATAAAGATAGAAAATAACAGTAATACTATATGAGGCGGCATTTGAGGATAATGACAGGCCAGGTAACACACTCTTTCGAAGCTAATATAGATGAATGCCCTGCCCTCCTTTTTTTTAAAGCCTTAAGGTGATTTTTACTTAACATATATTCACACAGACAGACATAAATTTATTAATATCAAAGACGAGAGAAAAATTTTTTAGCTAATTTTTTATAAAATTTACTTTTTCATTCAGAGTGTAGAATAATACGAGATAAAGGGCGTGTTAACATTAATATTATCAATTTGTTATCAGCGCCGGCGCGAATAATGCTGAATACCGCGCATGCTCTTGTATATACATTCATAATTAAACAAATTATTATACTGTCATTAAAATTACGAGTTAGACGTTTATGTAGATAATTTATTATCAAATTTTAACGATGATAATCAATAAAGAGAAAAGTTATTACAAAAATTATCGATATGTGTACTAATATAAAAATATACATTTTTTTATTTTTCAACGTCATTTTTTTGACATATACCGGTCTTCACAATTTTTTATACAATCATTATTATTTAATAAGTTTGTTCAAGACATGTTTAAGCTCACACGCTTAATAAATATAGTGTATAAAGACAGGTGTTGATTTAAAGCAGTACCACCTCTTTTTCAAATGTGTACGTAAAAAGGTTTGAGTCTTTTACTTAGTTTTTAGGTAGATATTTGAGATAGTAAATTGTTAAAATTCGGTGCTGATAAATATCTAAAGAAATGGTTGATGGTAGTTGTATTTGATTTGTTGCCTGATTTTTTAGAAATCTATCCTGCCATTTTCTTGAGCTTTTTGTACTAACAGTAAATAAATTGAATTGACTTATTTTTCATTCGCATGAAATTAACTATGACAAATCTCAATATTTCTACCATAAAAAAGCATAAAAATTTATATAATTTGCAAAAATTATAAAAATTTAAACTTAATAAAATATCAATAAAAAATAATGTTTTTTTTTTAAATAATTTAAAAAAAAAAGGATATATCTTAGATAAAGTTACATGGATGTATATTTAAGTTTCACTCATCAAGTTTTATATGTATAAACTTTATTATATATGCATTAATTATATAGATTTTATAATCTTCACTTTATAATTTTAGATATATAAATGAAAATATATTCCAAGGTGTAATATATTGATTATAACGTCAAGGTTCTTTCTTAAACAAAATGTGTTAGAGTGAGATAGAGATTATAAAATAGAAATATAATCGTCAAGAATAAATTTGTATATTAAAACTACATGATTGCACATGTTAACGTCAAAAAAGAAAAGTTAAAGGGCGTCGAAGTGAGATATTTTATGAATAATAATGTTTCAAAAAAAAAACAAAAAAAAATTTCGTGTGAAATATTTCCTTTTTTTTCTTTTTTTTGACAGTCAACAATATAATTAAGATGTAAAATCTAAAAAGTTAAATAAGCTTTTTTTTTTAGTTTTCAGTTTAGTTTAATTACACTTTTTTTACTTTTAATGATATCCTATATTATGATTTAAAATTAATTGTTATTGATTAAAATTTTTTGAATTGGTCATCCGTAAAAAGTATATGTGAATTAACTGTTCTGAGCGATTAAAATTTTTTGAATTCTGACTTTTAGCAATTTGTTACTTTTTTTTCTCGAAAGTAAAATGTATTTACAAATCTATATAAGGAAGGATTTTTTATCTTTTAATTGAATGAATATTATTGAATTTAGAATTAAAATTATTACTAATATAATTTTTGGTTTACTGAGTATTTAATGTAATTTTTTTTTTCAATTACTTCTTTCAGAATTTTCTAGTTTCATCTTGTTTGGACCCGGTCCTTCTTTACCCCGTAAGGAAATTGAAGCTGTGAAACAGCGACTTTTTCCATAACTTTCTTATATAACTCTAGGAAATCATTTTACTTGCGAGAATAAATTTAATAAATCAATTATGTATTTTAAATTAATAATATCAGTATGTATATATAAGTTCCAAGCTTTAGTTCTTTTATTTTAAATAATTCCTTTATTCTATTTATCGTTTACTCTTCCAATTAATTTATTATGATTTTTTATCGACGAATACTGAACTAATTAATTAAATTAATTCATTCCCTGTCTATTCTCTGTTATATGTGGAAGCTTGAGTTGTTTTTTCTTTTAAAAAAATGTTCATAAAATTAACCGAAAATTCTTATCAAAAAAGGAAGGTTATATTTAGCAAAGTAATAAATAATAAAAGATAAAAAATCGTACTTACATTCCCAAATTACTTTAAAAGGAATATATACAAGAACTTTCATTATTGACATCTTTCAACACTATGTAATATATTTGTATCAATAAAATTTAATTGGATACCTAATTATATATTTAAAAAAAATATATTTTTTATCTTTCTTTTTATCCCTTTTTTGATTTTTGTCTGCTATAATAATAATAATAATAATAATAAAATCGATATAATATTTTAATATTTTAAGTGCATTATAATATTTCTTTTTGATCTTGTACCGCAAAAAAGCAAAAATTTATTTTTTTTATTTTTTATTTTTCAATGATGCGTTACAAAGTTAAAATTTTATTTTTTTTTTATGTATCATCGATTTTATTAATTTTTTTATTTTATTTTTTAAGCAGGTGCAATATTTATTACTCTATATAAGTTTTTAATGTTATTACGGATTAATATTTTTTTATGTACTTTTATTTAATTATTAATTGCTTTAAAGTACTGGTTTATTGTTTTTTTATTTTCATATATTTTAAGATTTTTTAAAGATTCAATTTTTTAACAAGAATCATTGGGCATGAAATGATCCCCATAAATTGAATTTAGAAAAATAATAATTGATTCAACTCACCGATCAAAATCTGTTAACCTTGAAGAATCTCTAAAACCTTTGGCAAATGGATTACTATCTATTTTTAACCTCGTGATCTATAAAAAAAAAATTGTTATCAATTTAAAGTTAATAAATAAATAAATATAATAGTGACAGTGATAATATTACCAATTGATTTTGATATGCAGTAACAGCAGTAAAAATAGCTTCAGGAAAAATAAATGTTTTATGTTCTTCTTTTTCAAGATCCGTTATTTGTAAATTACTGTTGTTTTTACACCTAACTAAATGTATCCTCGGTTGATATCGATGCATTGAATTTAATATTATCTGCAAAAAAAAATATTACACATATTAATTTTATGATTTAATAAATGTGCATACATCGACAACGATTTCCCATTTCCTTTTATTTACATTACACTACAATTATTCAACGCATGATTTTACACGATCATCTAAAGAATTCTTGTTTCCCTACTTTCACATATAATAGTAATATTGAAGGACGCGACATATCATCTATATTTATGTGTAGAATGTATGCAGCAGAAGGTTCAATGTTATAATAATCAAACGCACAAAAAAAGCATTGAAGGAAAGAACTGTTTGTAATAATTACGATGATTGGCTTTAAATCAAGTTTTTTTTTTTATTATGATAAAAAAACCTTCATTATTCATATATTTCAAATTTATGGTAATAATAAGAGTGTTGTATGTGCATTAAAAATTTTTTTTTTCAAAGTGCAAGCTTTATAACTCATCTTGTTTATGATAATTATCTTGCAAATGTATAATTTTGAAAAAAGAAGAGATGTTTTATGATTTTATTATTCTTTTAGTTTTATGGAATTTTTCAGCTATTGATTTGTACTTGTATTTGAGTTAAGCAATTTTTAGATTATTTTTGGGTTTAATAAAAAAATTAATTTTTTATTTAGCAGAAAAATTGATTTTAAAATCAGTTTAAATACCTTATAGTATTATATTAATACCTTATTTAAATACCTTATTTGATACAAGAACTGTAAAAAGTAACTTTCTTAGATTTACAAAAAAAATAGAATTTTTTCGAAAAATTAGTGAATTTTCAAAAAATTTTGTAAATATTCGATAAAAATCGTAAATTTACTAAATTTAGTATATTATCGAAAAATTCGAGAATTCTCGATTTTTTTTTGTGATTTTACGAAAAAAGTTGTAAATTTACAACTATTTTTTGTAAATTTTCGAAAAAAAATGGTAAATTATCAATTTTCCTTGCGAATTCACAAAAAAAAATGGAGAATACTCGAATTTTTTGTTAATATACTAAATTTAGTAATTATACGATTTTTTTCGAATATTTACAAACTTTTTCGAAAATTTACTAATTTTTCGAAAATGTTCTAATTTTTTTGTTAATATAAGAAAGTTACTTTTTACAAGGAGCCTTTTATATTTTAATATCTTTCGAAATAATTAAATTTTTTTACATTTTTCACGATCAAGTATGAAGAAAATTTTATAAAAGATTTTTTTACTAGTGGTGTGCGGTTACCAAAATTTTTGGGTAGGGTCGGTCTCGGGTTTTGCGTAAACCCGAATTGTTACAGAGCTCTGCAGATCAGCAAATATAATTTTAAAATCAGGGAAATTTCTTTCACAACCGTACCTAAAGATTTCAGACATTTCGGATCTATTGTCTCAAAATGCATAGCTTAACTCGTCAAAAAGATATAACTTTCAGATAATCACACACCCTTAGATCATAAAATCAAGTATATTACCAGACCTTATTGATGACTTTATTTAAAATCAAGCAAAATTTAGAGCATTGCAGACTAAAAAAAGTCATTATCTTAAAAATGTTGACTAATAAAACTTCTATTAATACACGACCAAAGTATTTACGTAAATTATAAAAAAAAACAAGAAATTTTTTGTATTAATAAATTAAAATAAATATAAAAATTATCATTACATTTTCACAAGTTTACGCTTTAAAAAATTTATTTATATTGGATTATGCAGGTAGTTAAAAAAAAAATTTTTTTAAGATTAAATATTTATGGTTGATTAAGTATAAGTTTTAAAAAAAAATCGGTTTATGTTGCGTAAAATAAACCGTAATTATATTATGATTATTGAACGTCGTCGATAATATGTCGTGTAATACTTTTTAAATGTGTGCTGAAAATAATTTTTTTTTTTATGTAATTTTAAAATTTATGATAATTTTATATTTAAAGAAAAAATTGCTTACAAGTTATTCAGATCGTAATAATTTTTTTTTTTAATTAATAATGTGTATATTAGGCTGGTTATTGTTTTGAGAAATTTGGGGGTTTAAAGTAGATTTGGGTTTTTTTAGGTTCTACTTAAAATTCTACTTATAATTGATTTCAAAAATGGTAGATTCTGTAACTGATTGTAGTCTGAAATTTTCGCAATTTTTTCCAATTTTAACCAAAACCACTCTTAACAGTCCATAAATTCCAAAAACCACCAAATCCTTAAAAATAGCAAAAAGCCTAATATACATAAATAAAAAAAATTAAATAAAAAAAAAATTGAATAATTTAAACAAGGTGCAAGAGTGTTACAAAGTTAATAATTTGCAATCAGAAACTTGTCTTAAATGTCAACATCGTGTCAAGATTCAAAGTTATGTACATACTTCAATGCATAATATTACCTTTTTTTATGCATAAGCTGATTAGTTATTAAATGTAATTAAAAAAAATAATCATCATAATAAATAATGAGCGATTTATAAAAAAAAAAAATACACTTTTTTTATGTGTTTATAATTATCATTTTAATTACCTGGAATATTTATTGCAATATATTTTTTTTTTGCTGATTTTAATAATATAGGTTGTGTGTGTAAGTAATTAAAAATGTAACACATAAGAAACTTTTTATCTTAAAATTTGAATTTTTTCATGTGTAAATATTTTAATTTATTTTGATTAAAAAGCCACTAATCAATTATTGTAAATGCTAATTTTTTTATTCCAAAATTGTGTAAATTTATACAACAGTTATATTTTCTCTTTTTTTATCAATGGGTGATTCATACTATAATATTTGTATTTTTTAATCAAAAATTGTAGTAGTATTATTGGTGGCATTTAAATTGATGACTCATAGTTCCTACTGAATTTTTATTATTTTTTGTTCAGAGAGTTTGTTAGCACCACAATGCAGGGAAATTAGAAACTGTTAAAATTTTCGAATCGAATTTAAGGACCAAAATTTCATTAAATAATTTCAGGTTTGACAAATCAAAATTTTGCTGAAATTTATATTAATCAAGGCAAAAAGACCACACAGAAGCAAAATTTTTATTTTTAGAATTTTTAAAAAAACAATTTTTTTATTTTTTGAAAGTCTTGCTGATATGTAAATAATAAGCCAAGTTTTTTATTATTTATCTTACTGTAGATGGTGTATATAATTAATTATGGATCGTCTTTTGTAATAAATATTTATTTATATAGGGAAGTGAGTGGCAAAATGAGTAAGTAATTAGGCATATTTTAATTTTTAAATAAGTGTTTAATTTTAAGTCTGAGTATCAAATCATAGAGATTAACAATTTTTTTTCAAAATTAGCTGATTAAGTGCGTTTTTTTATTTTTTTACGTCAAGCCATTTTTTACTTATTCTTGTATAAAATAATTAACATTTCAATAAAAATCAATACCAAATTTCAAGAAAATCTACCAAAAACCCCCAACCTCTCCTAAAATCACAAACGTAAACAAGATAATTAATCATATTAAACTTTACACTTCTATCTAAACAATGATTTATCAGAAAAATTAAGAAAAAAAAAACTTGCATAATCAAAAAAAACAAAAAATTTCCAACAGTACCCAATAAAAATAAATAATCTCCGATGTGTAATTGTGTAATAAATATAACTCATTTGATATCAATAAAAAAAACAAATCAACACATTGTATCAATAAATCATTAGATAAATAAATAAATGTTATTGAAATTTATTTAGCATTCAGTAATAAATTACTTACTAATAAAAATATCACGTAGGAAAAAAAAAGATATGATAATTTAAAGAATTACAATGTATAAAAGATTTTTTCAAATAAAATTCAAGATATATTTATGAAACTATGTAAAATCATGATGATCTAAAAAAAATAGGTGATACTTAACTGGATCATCGAAGCATGCATGATCGAATGTTATAAATTATCTTATCGACACTTGGACAATAATTTTATTTTTTTATAAATAAAAGGAAATAAAAAAATGATATGTTATCAAATGGTGAAAAAAATTGATACATAATTTTAAATAATCACTGTTTGGTATGTAAATACTTATTAATAGAAAAAAATTTATCTTGTAATGCTTCTCTGGAATTGTAATTATTGTGAAAAATCGATTAATTGCGTTTTTTTATTGGTACGTAATTATCTGATATTACAAGTTATGTGGAGTTTAAATCAGATAAGCTTGGAGATAAAAGTTTAGTTATTTAAAGAAGGTTTTGGTGATTACTTTTATATATGCTTTTTTGGAACCATGAATTTCAAAAATTAAGAAATATATTTGTCATTCATACGTTTCAAAATGGTTTTATTTACACCAAATGTATATTCGACATCAGATTATTTCAATTTTGATTTCAATAAAATAATTTGAAGTTGTAAAAAAGTAGATTTATACATTCCAGGACTCTAGTTCACAAAAACTAGTTTTTACAAATTCATGTTTCATTTTGTAAATTTAGTACAAAGAGTCAATAATTTCTCAAAATTTTCTCAAAAACTAAAAACCTAAAATTTCAGAAAAAAAATCCAAAGTCTAATATACCAAATACATAATAAAAAAATGATTAATATAAAGATACACATTTAATATAAAAAAAGATGTAAATCGCGATTAGAATCATGCAACTACACACACACGCATAAAATACAAATTTTTTAAGTAAATGCATTGGTAAAACATACATACAAAATATAAAAAAAAAAAAAAGATCAAGAGAAATAAGTTATCGGGATCAAAGTAGTAGTAGTAGTGTCTGACAGGTTTATCAGATGAGCAGCTGGATATACTAAAGCGCGTGAATGCAAGCGTGTATTATATTATGCGTTTAGAATGATTTAAAAAAAAAAATTATAAATGGGTTTTATGCAGTTAACTTTAAATACCTTTAAAAATAATATCACCTGTGCGTAAGTCGTTAATCGTTTTATTTATTTAGGAATAATGAAATATCAACATTCCATTTTTTTTTTTCCTTTTTTTATTACGTGTGTGAGATAAGAGATTATGGAACAATTTGTTTTCATTTATTATTACATTTTTAATACATTTTTTTTTATATTAAAATATTTATAGTCCATTTTTATTATTTATTGTCCAGGTGCTTTTTATTTAAAATTATGAATTTGGGGCTCAAATGTTTATCACTTTCTAGGGTTACTATGGCAGAAAATGTTCAGAGCATTTGATTGAACAGTGTGAATGACTTAACTTTAAATGAATTACAAAAATGCATTGGGGCCTCTAAGTACTGCAAAAAGACCCGATGAAAGAGGATATTTTTGCAATTTTCAATAACTATATATTGGAATGGTATAAATAAATTAATGCAAAACTAAATTTTATTTTTGACATTTTTTTAAACATTTCAAACTTTAGGACCCCGAAATTCATATAAGCGAAAATAGTCTGATTACTATAAATTATGAATATTGCAACTTTAAAAGGGTGTTTTCTTAAAAAACTCATAGAAAATTTCCAGGACCTAAAATTGCGAGCAAACAAATTAATTTCCAATGCGTTAAGTAAAATCAACTATCCTCCCTGAATTTTGACTGGAGTAATAATGAGAAAGTATATCACACCCAAAATTGGTATAGTAAAAAGGAAACTAAAAATAAAATTTATTAAATTTTAGCTGCTTTATTTCTATTTAAAGCTACATTTTTTTTATTTGCACTTAATCAAACGAACTAACACAAATTCAAAAGGTTTAACAAACATAATAATCAAAATATTTGCTAATAAGTCTTTGACATTTACAATAAATAATATTTCTCATTATATATTCAAAAAAAAAAAACCAAAAAAAAAATAACCTGCAATAAAATATATGGGCATATCTCACCAAGTGGTTATATTGCATATATGAGGGTTTTAATGAAAATCCAGCTTTCTGTTAAAAAAAAAAATTATTGAAATTTATTTAAATATATTTCTTCTCAAGCCTCAAGAAATTTTTTTGCCTAATTTCTTTAATTATTATGAAATAACAGCCTTAGAATGATTCGAAACCCTAATATTTTGTTGGTAACCTTGTTAAGTTTTTTAAATTCTTAACATTACAGAGGGAATGCCGTAAAACTATTTGCCTTTTTATAAATAGATTTTGATAAATTAATAATATATTTAATTTCTTCACATAATTAAAACAGTGTGCTCCTTTTCTAAAAAAAATTCTGCCAGCTGAAATATTGGTAACCACATTTTCAAATAAATCCGACCAAAGAAAGTTTCTTTAGCCACAAATGAATGCCGTGAACAATTTTTACTTCTAACTATTCTCAAAATTCTGTACAATGTTTCACAATTTGAAAGTGATTTGAGAAAAACTGGTGCCTCCAATAATTTAGTAGATATCGACATCAAAAGGCTTTGTTGTCAATGCGTAATTTTGGTACTAAAATCACATTTTTTAATGGCACTCGTTCAATTTTTAAAAAATCTTCGCAAAATCTTTTGTGATTTATGTAAAATGTTATAAGATTTCAGTTAAAAATAACGGCATAGCTTAATTCAATGCGTTGTATGTATAAACTGCAGTTTTATATAAACTAATCGTACAATTTCGAAGCGTTGTTTACCAATAACCTAAAAATAACAAACGTGTAAGAATTACGTATATTTCATTCTTATAGTTCGAAAAAGATGTTTTTGATTTGAATTTAGTGCTTTAAAAAAATAAATAAAATTTTGTAGTTGTAGGTCATACTTAGTGGATCATTAAAATCTATATTTCAAGAAAAATACATTTTGAAAAAAATCAAAAACTCTAAAAAAATGTTTCAAAAATCATAGAAGGTACAACTAATAACTAAATGATTTAATAAATTATAATAAGATAATGCGATCATATTTTAACCAGTGGTGGATTCAGAAAAGGGCCTAAAGGGTGGGGCGCTTAAGCAAAATTTTGTATGTTTTCTTATGAAATTTGTATAAAAAAACAAAATTATGAATAAAAAACATGCATTTTTTGGAGTTCAGGGGAGAAAATCACCCTTACCACCCCCCTTTTGATCCACCCATGATTTTAGCAGTAGTCAAATAAAAATTAGGTATAGCGATAAAGAATTTTTAAAACAATTATTTAGTATAATAGGAAGTTTAAAGACAAATAATTTAAATGCTTTGAGTGATTTTTTGAAACAATCAGGAACTTTTCTTACATATTAAAATTTTATAAAACTGCAAAAATAAAAATTTTTTTAAAATAATTTTTTAATAACTAATTTGTTAACTATATTTTAGACTTTATGTGAGCAATGAGTTAAAGATTCAGGGAGCTCAGCCTAGCTATACCTATAGCGCAGTCGGTAAAACATTTAATTTTTTGTTTATAAAAAAATTAAAAATTTATCTTCTTATTATTGGTTTTTGGACAGAAATAAAATTTATTGTTATATACCTCTATATTTTCCAGTATTTTTGAGAACTAATTTCATTATTTAGTAATTATAACCTTAAATATATTTTTTAATTTAAGAAGTTCATTTATCAAACGCCGTATCTTAAAATTAAGTTACGCAAAGAAAATCTTAATTCTTATTGTTTTATTAAACTTCTGTCCAAATTTCATTATTGTGCTCTCAAAAATAAAATTTATTTTTTAAAATTAGAAATATAACCACTTGGTGAGATATGCCCATATATATTTCTGATCTCATGTTTACGGATATAAGAAACTACGGGAGATCAACAGAAAAAGATAATAAATTAAAAAAATCTTTACAATAAAAAAAAAAAATTATCAAGAAGCCTTTCTTTTTTTTCTAACTTATTAATTCGTACATCGTTATCCTAATCGGTCAAACATGCTTTTTTTTGGTGTGAATATATTAAAATACATAAAAATATATAAAAGGAGAAGAAATAAAGATTTCAGGTTTATTTTTTTTAATAATTTTTCTTTTAAAACAAAAAACCTGTTGTTTTAAATTTTTATAAAGCTTTTTTTTAGTTCACACTTTTATTTAATGATTGTTTATTACTAATTTTATATATTCACGTGTAAGTACATTTTTTAATAAATATACAGTACTGGATACATCGATACGGTAGTAGTTTATTATAACCTTATAAGATTCATTTTTATTACCAACACAGGCACATTTTTATGATATTCTGCATAATTTTCTAATAATAATTTAAAAAAAGGAGGAATTTTAAAAGGAGAAGAAGAAGTGTTGAAAAAACTATAATATTTTTTTTTTGCTTTTTGATTATAACTTTGTATATGTGTGTGTATATTTAGTATCTGGATTATCCTTAAGGTATATTAAAAGAAGAAAAACCGGACAGTTATCAGTTTTTTATTTTTAAATATTGTTTAATGTTGAAAGGTAATGTCAGTAATATTATTAAAAAAAAAAGTGTTAAAAAAGTTCAAATTTGTTTTTTATTTTCTTATACTTTATAAATATGCAGTTGCTATATTGATTGATCCATGTCAAATGTACAAGGTTTCAATGCCCTTAAGTTAGAATCTATTGTGAAGTATTTTTCTTGGATCCTATATTTTACTGGTGAATTATTTTAACAATTTTCAATATTTAAGCCCATAATTTTTTCAAAAATATATGATTATAATACTGAAATTATTCGGTTGGCAGGACTGATTCACATTTTTGGTAGGCAACCCTTAAATGGTTAATGAACAGTCCTAAATTGCATATTTAAATGACTTTTGTAGGAGATATTTATTATCAAGCGAGATATTTTTAGGCATTTGGTGAAGGATCTAGTGGATCGACAAAAAACCTGCTGTTTCAGAAAGGCGATTTGGGCCATTCTTATTTTTCTGGGCACAAAATCGTCTACGATCCTCGACAATAGAAAAAAAAATTACCCAAATCGCAGCTTAACATCCTCAGCTTAGCTTCGGAAAAATAATGAATTTTGAACAAAAGAGGCGAAATTTTCTATGACTTATTATTTTTCAAACTTTGCATCCTTATAACGGATTAGTTCATGTACTAAACACTTATTACACAATTACACAAAATAAAATTTTTATTGAAATATAAAAAAAAAAAAATTAAATTTAAAAAGTTGATAAAAATTAATATGCACACAACTACTATAAATTAGTATATAAAAAACAAGATTTTTATTTATTTTATTTAGTATTCAGCACATAAAAATAAACACTTTTTTTAACGTGAGAAAATATATAGGTGAGAATTAAAAAAAAAATAATAATTTTTAGGTGGTCTTCTTATAACCCCGGAAGTTAATGTCGATATTTTAATATTATGGTAGTAGTAAGTAGTATTTATACGACGATTTTATTAAAAGAAATAAATTGTGTATCTATTAGTTAAAATTGAAATTTTATGCGTCTACACAGGTGATATTTTATTGCTAATTTTTGTTTTTTAAACGTAAAATAGGAGACGTTTGGGTAAAATTAGTTTGAGTGAAATTTTTATTTTTTAGATTAAGGCTTAGAGTTTGAATTTATTTCTTATCAAACTGGGGTGAAAAATAATGCGTCAAATTTACCTACATCCGATTTGGGCTACTCTTTACTCTTTTAGCCATAGGTCGTAATGTGCTATTTATCAATTAGTAAAAATAAAAATTAAAAACCAACCTATATTAGATTAAAAATATTAAACACTCCAATTCACCACACACAAAACACTTAAAAACTCAAAAAAATGAAATTATTAAATTACTTTTAAAACTTTATTCCTTTGACACATATCGAAATAATAATAATAGAATAATAAGGGTCTATACTTTTCACGACATCGTGAGAAAACATTTTCACGCTCTTTAGATGTATGTGCATAAAAAGAAAATTTTCGTTATATATATCCTATTTCATTAAGTCATACAGATCGTAATATGATATCCACTTCACTTTATTATTCGTCAAAAAAAAATAATTCAATTTCTTTTTTTTTTATTATTTAAATTACATTTTTTACATATACATAGAAAAAGTGTTATCAATATGAGGGAAAAAAAAATATTTTTTTATTTGATGTTTAATTTTACGTTTAATCTAACTTTATTTTATTTAATGTCTATTTATTTATAATGTTACGTACGAGAGGAGTTTATTTATTTATTTTTAATTGGTTTATTTGAATTTTTTTATTTGTATGGGAAAATTATTAGTTGATTTTATAGTGTAAGAGTGGTTAGGGTAAAATGGACAGGTAATGAAGGGAGTGGAGGAGGTTTTGTAGTAGAGACAAAATTTTAGTAAGTAAGCAACCCAAAATCTGAAAAATACTCTAGAATCTCCTACTCTTCCCTATATACAAAAACATTTCCGTAATTTAAAATTTCACTAATATAGCAAAGTAGCTCTGGAAAGTAGTAAAAAAAAATGAAAAAAATATAAAAAATTTTTTTATGCATTTCGTATAATGACATTACTTTATATTATATAAGAGGATCTTTTATGAAAAAAAATATACGTACAAGAGTGAAAAACCCGTAAAAGTTTTATCACACACATACACTTATAAATAATACAAGACCACCATGATGTAGTAGTACTTACTGTACTTCTTTTTCTTATATATATATTTTATGCAAGTAAATTTATAAGAGAAAAAATTTACATTTATATTTTTAAATTATTATTTATAACACTAAATGTAAATATTTTTATGTCATATTTATTTTTAAAATTTTTATTTTTCAAATGATATTTTTATGTATTAGGAAATTATTGATCAATTTTAATTTTTCGTCACTTTTGACTCGAATTATTGAATACCCGTCGTTTACCCGCGCTTTTTTAGTATACTTGAGCGCGGGTAAACGGCAGGCCTTCAATACACATGCTTTTTTTTCTAAATTTTTTCAAATGTTTTCTTTTAGATTTTACAGATAATTTATAACAGTTTAAAAAACAAAAAAAAGAAATTTTCCAAACCCAAAACATAGTAAAGTAAATGAGATATTAATTTAATTTATATTACTATTTGCTTCTTCCAAAAAACAAAGCTGCCTATAATATTTATTTATTTACCCTTTATGTAGTTATTAATTAATTTTGTATTAAAAAAACAACCATTTTTTGACTAAAATAAACATTCACACACACACATACACACTAAATAATAAAAAACTTATTGTCGCCCAAAAAAAAAAAAAAAAAAAAGTTAATTTACATAAACCAAATAAAATAAAATTTATTACAAAAATATACCTGTACTTTTTTTTTTTTATTTTAATTAATTTTATTACTATAATTTCATAGAAAAATAAATAAATTTTATAACGTACAAGTAATCAACAAGTAATATAAAAATAATATCTTTTTTTCGGTATCTTTTTGTTTTTATTCTAATTTTTTATTTATTGTAATAATTTGAATTATGTTTCCTTCTTATTTTATATCCTTACAAAAAATAATACCAAAATATGACCTTTGACTTAATTATTTTTTAGATTCAAATTTCATGCTGTGTTCATTATTTAAATTTAATTCCTTTCCCCCCCAAAAAAAGAATTGAAAATAAATATGATGATGATCATTTCTTTCAACACAAATTTTAAATCAATAAATTTTATTATTTTTTTTTTTTTGACATTTCTTTAAAATGTAAATTTAGGTATATACTTTGAATTTGAATAGAGAAATTTTAATTAATATACGAAAAAGGCTCGTTAATTAAGGTAATGAAATAAAAATCTAATTATTACCATGAAAAGTATACAATAATTTGTCGGTAAAAAATCTTTGAAAAAAAAAATTCTTACCTGTCCATGTTTGTCCATTTCATTATTGGTAAGTTTAACTTTTTCAAAAGAAACAACTTGTTTACGTAACTGATCACCTTTAAACGGCGAATCTGGATGTACGTACAATCTTAACGGTGCTGGTGGATCAGCTTTACCAGCAACCAGCCATGAACTTTTATGATATGCGTAACGATAACGTTTGTTATCAACTGGCACAATATCCATTAATACTGCGTACGAATGATCACTTTTTAAACCACTGAACGATACACGACACGTTGGAAACATTCGTCTGTAAATAAACAAAAAATATTTTTTAGGTTAAAAAATGTTTTTATATAACCTGTGTAAAAAATTAATAAGTTAAAAATGCAAAATATTTCATCCGAAGAAACACAAAGTATTTGTTCTGGTAATTGCAGAAAACTAAATTTTAACGAATTTAACATAAATGATAAGAAAATTTTACCATTAAAAAATGAAACAATAATAAACAAATTTAATTATCATCACGAATACTCATTGATATCGAATAAAACGAGCAGTAACAATAATGATTACGATTCGTCGTTATCACCACAAGACAGGCAGTTCGTCGAATCAATAAGAAGAACTTTAAAAAATTCAGGTAAACTAAATAATAATTCTAAACCAACGAGAATCTTTAACCTAATTATTCTAAAAAACATCTTTCAGAAACACATGGAACGACAAAAATTGAACGTATAATAATATTCCTAACATTTTTTTTGATACACGGTTTAATAGCAGTGATAACAAATAAATTACAAATGAATAATATTTACTCATACTTCATATCGACCCAATTTTGTGGTTTTATAACATTTATGTTTTGGAATAAAACTAAAAATTTAATATTTTTTTAAATGAATATTATTCATTATTTAATAATAATATTCTATTTTATATTTCATTTATTTTGCTTTATTGTACACATTTTTTTATTATCACTTTATATGTCGATATTTTACATACTTGTTTTTATTATATAAATTTAAAACTTGTATTATTTTAAAATAAATATGTTTAAATAAATCGATTGCTTTTTCTTTACACATTTATTTTAATTTTTACAGTGAAAACGAAGGGAAGTAATTTTAATAAGTGATAATTACTGGGTGATAATAACGTTTACCTATGGAATAAGTAGGGTAGAGAACATTTTTTATTTACATGTTTTGTTAATATTAAATTAGGTAGATAATGATATAATATGCTATGAGAGCTTTGTTTTATAAAAAAATATGTTGGCAAGTTTTTTCTTTGAAATTTATGTGGGTGTGGGTGTAGGCTATAGAAATTATTAATTATTGAAATGTGAAAAATATGTTTTTTTTAGTGATAATTGTTGTGTGTGTTTTTTAAAAAGTTTAGAAATTGTTAATGCAGGCATTTTAGAAAATATTTTTTGCAATAATTTGCTTACTCGTTTACAGTAATGTTGTTTGTCAATATGTCGTTATAATACGTGTTTAAGGCTTGTGCATTAATTTATTAGCATGTATCCACATAGACATAAGTATTAGATTCATTGTCAAAAATATCAATTTATTATCAATTTTACACTCTTGTAATGAAATCTACACTGTAAAAAGTAACTTTCTTAGATTTACAAAAAAAATAGAATTTTTTCAAAAAATTAGTGAATTTTCAAAAAATTTTGTAAATATTCGATAAAAATCGTAAATTTACTAAATTTAGTATATTCTCGAAAAATTCGAGAATTCTCGATTTATTTTTGTGATTTTACGAAAAAAGTTGTAAATTCACAACTATTTTTCGGAAATTTACAACTATTTTTTGTAAATTTTCGAAAAAAAGTAAATTATCAATTTTTCTTACGAGTTCACAAAAAAAAAAAATCGAGAATACTCAAATTTTTTGTTAATATACTAAATTTAGTAGATTTTTTTCGAATATTTACAAATTTTTTTAAAAATTTACTAATTTTTACTAATAAGAAAGTTACTTTTTACAGTATACTATATAGTTATTATCATTTATTAGCTTACATCAGAAAATAAATAAATAATCAATCCCACCCGAACGCTAATAAATTACCTAATTATTTAAAACAAAAATGATTTTTTACAATTTATTACTTTTATTAAAAATCTCTTGATAAAAATTAATAATAACCGGCATTAAATCTATTAAAATACAATTTTTTTTGCTCAACAAGCATACACACACATAGGAAGCTTCTTTTAAATACATTCAAAAAAGAAACCGCAAGGTGGTTATATATACAGTATTTACAATAATAACAGACGCGTATTATAAAAGATTTGCAATGTAACTGGGAAATTTCATTAACGCTTTAGCTTTATTACTCCCAGTAATTAATCATTGTAATTGGCTTCTGCGAGCAACTACTACTCTTAAACTTAATTATCTTTTTTGATCAATTTTATACCTCTTCGTGTGTGTGTGTGTTTGTAATTATTTATTTATGTTAAAAAATATTTTTTTGACATGAAACTATAAATTTTTAAAAAATTAAATGATTAGTTTATTTATGGGTTTTTGTGTTGTAAAATTGTAAACATCTTAAATTTTATATCATTTAAAAAGTCATAAAAAGTATTATATAATGTAATAAAAAATTTAAGAAGGTACCGTTTTTTTATTGGCTTGCGTAAAGTATTGAGATATCTTGCTAATAAAGCAATAAAATATTTTTAAAAGGTTAGTCGTTGGATTATTAAAAAATTAATTCAGCTGTTTAATTTATACTTATCGATTTTTCGTTAAAAACTGTATTTTTAATTACTGCATATTTTCATGATAAAATTCAAACTTTCCCAAGTGACCAAAAACCGCATGTTGTACCACTTGAATTGGGTATGAATATATCCGGCTCGAAGGACCAAATGAATTATTCAAATAGTTTGAATAAAAGAAAACTTCTAATTGAAAATTATTAAATAATTTTAACCCTACAAAGTTAATTTAGTCGATTTGCTACTTTACTTTCACAATTTTCTTTCTGCGGTACCATTTCTAAACTTCATTTCTAAAATTCAGAAAATAAATTCCCTTGCATTGCAATCTAAAATTTTCTTTCCGAAACAAGGGTACACAGATAATTTAAACTGGAGCATTGTACTTAAAATTTAATCATCTTTAAATTTCGGAAAAATTTCTTTTCGGAAATGATTGTACAATATTATTAATCAATTAAAAAGCATATCATAAAACGAAATACCTCATAAAACGAAATACCTAAATAAATTTTAAATTTACGTTAAACGTTCCATATATGCATTCTTCCCTGCTACACCAAACGTGCGTGCACACTTACGATTATTATAATATGCACATTCAATAATACATGCTAGCTGTACAACAATCATATTTTTCAAATGTGGTCACGAATATACATATAATGCATTTATTTCATCGCTAGATTGGGCAGCTGTTTTTTTTTCAACTTTATTTTGCTTTAGTAGTATAAGTAATAAAAGGTTAAACGCGATGTATAAATTAATATACTTTATTTAACAATATAAAAAATCATAAATTATACACCTATAAATGCATCTTATGTATTGGTGTGAGAGAGAAGAAAGATAATTTTTAATTGTTCAAGATGACTATTAATAATAAAAAAATATGCTAATATCCTTTCAACTGTTTCCTTTTTTTAATAATTTTATTTTTCTTTTTCACCTTGCATTTTTAACACTATTAATTTTTTTAATACGATTTTTATCAGTTTATGTAATAATTATATCGAAATTTAATTTACGTCATTTATATATGTACTTTTTTTAAATAAATACCTTTAGTAAAAACATTCTTTTGCACGAAAACTTTACATAAATCTAGTTTTTTTTTTATTTTTTTAATTTTTTTGCAGTCTGAAATATTTTTAAACAACATTCTTTTAATACTCCCTAGTAAAAATAAAATAACAGAATTTTTGGGATTTAAAGGTTTTCCGAGCCAATTCTGGCTAGAATTTCTAAAACCTGTTTTTCATGTCACCAAATAAAAATTCTAAGACAATTTTGGGATAGTTCGGCAAATTTTAGATATTTTTGAAACTCTGAACAAAATGACAAAATGTAATAAACAAAAATTAGTAAAATTTCATAATTTTTATAATTAGGCTACTTTATATTGTTCAGCTATTCAGAAATATCTAAAGTTTACCTGAAAAATGAACTTTTCCAATAGGATCCAAGATCCCAGAAATTTAGTTACTCCTACATTACTTGTTGCTGTGTTTAAATATTTGAGCAAAATAAAAATTGCAATAAAACTAACCGATTAATTCAAGCCGAATAATCCTAATCCTCAATCTTAAAAAATAAATTAAGATATTTATAAAACAAGACAATAATTATTTACGACAGGTTTTATGTAAAAAAAAAACGATTTATATAAAAACCAACAACAAAAATAAAAGAAAGTAAAGTAAAATAAAAAAAAATGAAGTAAATCGCGATAGACTCATCGCGTGCCGTTGACATATTAATCATTTTTCACTTCCTATCTTGAAATTTGTAAGTTAACGCTTTGTGATTACTATTTATATTTCATATTATTATTATTATTGTTGTTGATTTTTATTGCCCTACTGTTAATAAAAGAATAATAATCTGACCTGCCAGTTTTGGTAATGATCATTTCTGTCCCAAGATCATTAAATTTGTCCCATAATTCTTTAGTTTCTAAATGACAATCAATATCTTTGAGTTCTATTGAATTACAAATTGGTGCATTTTTACGATGACGTTTTTTAACTGGTTTATGGTTTTCTGTTTCAGTATCACAATCATACGATTTTCTTTTATGACTAGTACGTTCTTGTGTTGTTACTGTTTTTATATAATTTTGTGTTATTGGACCATCGTCTATGCTACTGCATTCTTCTACATCGACATCGATTTCTTCGTCGTCAACGTCGTTTGTTATTGATTTGTCTGTACCGATACTATCAACTTCGCCTGATGCATTTTCTATTTCATCGTCATCGAGGGCTTCGTCTGATATTACTGATTCGGTTGATATATTTACTGATGATGATCTTATTCCTGAAAGATAAAATTTTTTATTAATTATTGCAAAAAAAAATTATATTTTTAAATATTTTTAGACAATCTTTTTACTATGCCTAGAAGCTTAAAAGAAAAGAAAAAATTCTCAAAGAGTACTGTTACATTTGTATTTTTCTTCGGGAATTTTACATTTTATTTCTTATATTTTAAAATCGTATTTTAATTTAGAGAATCGAAGCTACTAGCAAAAGTGCCTTAAAGAATGCTTATATCAATATTGATTTTTCTATATTTATTGAACAATATTATTTTTATAAATATTTTTCTCGCAATCGAAATTCATTCATAAAGGTATATAAGCAACTCCAAAGTAATATATATTTAATAAATTGATAATACGAATATTTATACATTAACATGTTTCAAGGCAATTTAGTAAATTATATTAACTTATCTTCATTGTATCATTAATTATTTTCATAGTAGGAATAGGCTACAGGAATTTAGGATGTCGCAACTGGAATTTTTTTTTGTTTTAAACGATTAAAAATGTCTTGATGAAAATTTATTAAAAATGATTTTTACTCATTTAAAATGTGAGCCCCGTGGTATAACATTTTTTGATCAAAAAGAAAATAATATATTTACCAGAAAAGTAAAAGATGGTCCAAATCGCACGTAAATTACCTTCCGAGCCGCAGCCGAGGATGGTAAACTGTGATTTGGGGCATTCATAATTTATAGACAAGGGTCATATAAAATTTTTCTGCGTCAGTGGCGAAAAAACACGTCTTTTTCGGCCATGTAGTAAAAATAAAAAATTATCATGCTTTCTGGCCGCTGACCAGAAAATTTTTTTTTTGAACTTTTCTTTACGTTTTATATCATTTGCAACCATTTAAAAGAGAAAAAATTCCGTCTGCCATAACCGGAATTAATTACCTTAATTCCGGTAGTTTTTCAGTATTGCTTATTTAAATTTGTTTCCGGACTTCCAGAGAAAATTTTTTATGTAATTACAAACTTTAATGATAAAATATTTTCAGACAAACAATTTTCACCTTTTTTTTCAGGCTACTAGCCGTTAATATTCAATAGTTCAAATTACAAATAAAAGGTAATTTAAAGCGAACAATTTGCATTTTTAGTAATGCATTACAATGAAAAAGACAAATCCAACGAATGAGAGTCCTAGCAATGAGATCTATAATGCGGCAATACTTGCGCAGTAGATCATTTCATGCAGTAATATGCTGCGCATTATAAAATATAACTGCAAGTATATAAAGATCGATATATGTTTTATATATAAAAGTATTTGTTTACATATTTCATTACTATTATATCAAATATTGAGGTAAATTCTAAACTATATTTATTGATTATATATTATTCCATAATATAATTATTTTCCAGGTAAAGTAAACGTCTGTACATGCGTTTTCGTGTGCTACAAACATCAATAAGCTGTCTCTCTATGTAAATTAATGTACAGTAAAATTGAATATTTAGTATTTTATGTATGGATTTATGTACTTGCATATTTGATGTTAAACTTTCTGCATACATACATGGCAGATTGAAATTATCCTAGACAAATGTGCGTGTAAATTTTCAATACTTGTAGTATAAATGTACATAATTTTACAACAAAAACAAACTTTTGTGACAAATGTCATGCATATATCCCTCTTTTTATGTGATAATAATTTTAACAGAAAAATAGATAACAACTTTTTTTTTGAAAATTTTTATTAAGTGTTGATTTAAAACATGATACAGCCAGAATAATATCACTTTAAATCTTTCTAATTTTTCTTTTTTCAAAAGTAAATAAATGTTTGAAAATTAACAAACAAAAGAAATTATCTTTAACTAATTTCTCATTTGATAATTATCAACAAGAAAAACAAAAAATAAAAGTACAAACAAATAAATTTAATGCAAATATATAAAAATAATAATAATAATAGCAGCGATTCATTTTATATGATTATAATATGCGTATTCGCGAACAACTCGCTTACATGTACACGATTGAAGAAAAAAATTTTTTTTTTTTACACGCACAAGTGTATTATTACGTGTAATACATGCAAAATGATTATTATCTTTTTTTTATTTTTTTTTATATTTGTAAACTTTTTGTAATTAGCGCTAAATGCACTTTTTAAAATCTAAAATTTATGTACTTTATTTTTTAATTAGTTAAATAAATAAAAGTTTATGTATACTGTATATTATGTATAGTAAAGTATGCGGTATTATTATAGTGAGTAATAACAATAATTTTTGAAAATTTTCAGGTGCATACGCGCACAGTTCATCTTTTTTTTTCATAATTTTTCTTTACAAGCTATTAATTTTCTGATTTTAAATAATTATTTTTTGTATTTGGAATATCATTTTTTGGTGCATATTAGGTGAGTGAGGTTAGCTAAACCGAAGTTTGACGAAAAAAGTTTGCAGATGCATAACGAATCGAAAATTTCCCTTTCTAAAAATCCTAAAAATTCGAATTTTCGGATGGGGTATTTGAAATTTCGTATAACTAGTACAAAACCGATCTTAAAAATTTGTCTAAACTAACTAATTATCAAGTAGAAAGACCTAGAAAGTTTTAGCCCATATACTGGGCAATAGTTTGGACCATTGGGCTTCAGAGTGTAGTACATATTGTCACAAAATATATTTTGCGTAATTCAAATTGAATGCAATATAAAACCCTATTAACCAAGTAATTAAAAAAAAAATTACCGTGCCAAAAAAATGACCACATTTTGACTAAATTTTTTCGCGGAAATATGGTTAAATTTTTCGGAAGGGTAACCCAGTACTTTTTTCAGTCTCATGTCATAATTAAAAAGTTTTAGCCTCATATCTGATCATGTATATAGCATCGGATTTAGAAACTTACTTAGGGAGGCAGGAGGGCAGTAAAAATTTGCGAGTTTTTATACAATAATTGTAGATAATTTTATTAATTTATCATACACATTTTTAGTTCTCAGGAGGGGAGGACAATCGCCCCTCCTGCTGCTACTGCATGTTTAGTTCCAGCTTCAGCCTAAGAATAATACCTTTACTACCCAGTTAGAATAAAAACAACTATTCAAGACATAAAATCCGCAAGCAACAAATGTGTGTGAAATTCAAGTATATGTGAAAAATACAATATTTAATATTTATCATTTTGTTCTTGATTATAACACATGATTTATATTTTATTGTTTAAATGAGAAAAAATAAAATAAATATTATTTTCATAGACTATTGTTGTAATATTATAAACTTTTTAAATTAAAAATCCATAGCGCAGTGTGTAAGTCTTGTAGGTCATTTCCTCACGCAAAAGCAATTAATTATATTTTTATTAAATTTCGATCTAAAAGTTATAGCAAGCATGTTTTATACAGGAGGGTTAAAAATAAATGATATTTTTGCATATAATTTTCATTAATTATTGGTAAGCGTCTAGAAATTCTATGTATTTATTATATATACTCACACCTGATAGTATAAATGTGTACTTTCAATAATGTAGTTGTTAACTCTAGATTTAAAATATAAAAAAATATATATCGTATGATATATAATTTATTATAATTAAAGGTGATAAGTTTATTTATTTTTAATTAAGTTGAAATATTTATGTACATATGCATATTAAAAATTTTTTGCACATGCGCAAGCATGTTTAAGAGAATATTATTATAGATTTCTATTTGTTTTTAAAATTTTGATACTTTTTTAGTCTAAAAATAAAATGAATTTTTTCTGTGGTTTTGGTTTTTTGACAGATCGTAGAATATTGGGATAATTGCTTTTTTTATGCAAAAAGTACACTGAAAAACAATCTGTTTACGCAAGCGGGAATATTCCACTTCTGTTTACGTAATTATATATGTGACTAGCGGAATTCCGTTTTCTGCCTGCGGATTTTTTTTTCTTGCTAAAACAATTATAAATGACTTGAAACGTCAGAAATTTAAACAAAATTTTTTTTCTTTCCGCCACAAGCAGAATTTTGCTAGCCGCAAAAAGTAATTTGCAAGCGGCAAATAGAATATTTGTTTGCGGAAAAAGGAAAGTGATGAAAAATTCTGATTTTTTATTTTTCAAGGAACAAACACAAAAGCCATTTTCCTCTATAATTTTTAACTTAAAAAATCAGTCCTGTGAAGCAACCTAACCATATAGATATACTTTCTAATATAGATGAAGGTCTAAATTGTCCAATTTCAGAAGACCAAAAAAATAATTATGCAATATAGGTACTTAAAGGTATAAAAAAAAAAGTTATTATTAGGCTTAAATTCTTAATAAATTAATATAAAATCGTCTATATTACTTTAAAAGTATATAGATTTAATATAATATTGTACCAGCTGTGGCTTTTATTGTAATACAAAACACGCACAAAATGAGAAAGAGAGAATATTTATGATAAGTATTTTAGCGTGACTATTTTTACATTATATACCTTTATCATGTAATATGTTGAAATTAAACAGATTTTTTGTTTAAATATTAATTAATTGTTACTTTCCTGAAAAATAATTTAGAGTATATTATAAATGGGCCTATTACGGTCATAATTAAAAACATAAGCGTGACTGATTCTAAATGCCATATTTTTGACATAATCGGTATCCAAATTACAATTAATAACCATTTAAATTATGCCCGATATATTAAATCAGTAGAAAAAGACAGAATTAGTCAGACATACTTTTTTTAACCATTAATTATTGAATTTGTATTACCAATACCCAAATAATTTTTAACAAACCGAAAATTATTTTTTGCAAAAAATATTAACATATAAACTAAACTGCTAAAAATAATCCACGCTCATAAATTCTACAACAAAAAAAAAGAATTTTTTTAAAACTGATACGTTTTTAAATTAACAGCATACGCACAGTACGTGCTTGAAAATCGATTTTAGCTTATATTATACCGGAAGTTTATAATCTCCACACTTATAAATGTACTTTTGCTACTAAAATTTTTTATTTTTGGCAACTTGTGTAAAAAACAGTTATTTAATATAAATTTATTAATTAAAATTTAATTACACGTATAAACATAGCATAGTTAATTTAAAAATTTTTTTATTACACACTATTTTATTATTTCAATGTAGAACGTTAAAATTTCTACGCATTAATAAATTTTGTTTATTCGCTTATGCAACTCGAGTACGAAGGCCTAATCTCCTATGAAAAATATTTTTTATAGTTTTTTTGATGTTCAGCAAAAGTTTGACAAAATCGTCTTCAGCCTAATTTCAGGTCAAATAACGCTGATGTACTAGAGCAGATTTAAAAATTCGGTGCTTCTGATATGAACCAAAATTTCAGACTCTTTTCCTACACTAATACCTCAAACTGTGTCCCAATTGCACATAATACAAAATATGCAAATCATGTTGCAAAAAAAAAAGATTAGCTACTTAAGCATTAATTAATAAAAAAATCATTCAAGGTATCCAGGAAGTGTCAAGTCACCTAAGCTCTTAAATAAGCGCTAAAACCATTCTAACTCCACATGACAAATAAATAAGCCTATTAATCATAACATCAATAAGTTTAAAAAAAAAAAAAAATTATTTTGTTGCAAAACGCCTCTCTCTTTGTACATCCTATAAAACATATAAACCAATCACATCAAAATAATTCCCCTACCATATACCTAAAGATTAAGAAATTAAATTTTATAAAAGTATTTTTATACAATATAATGCAGCATGGTAAAATAAAATTCTTAACAAAATATCATACAAACAGAAGTCTTAACAAACAAAATGGTAGTAACCAAAGTGTGTATAATATTAAAACGCCTACTCAATAATCCATAGGACAATACAATCGAGTAAATTTTTCTTGATATTTTTTAATCTGATAGTAGTATAAATATTTAATAAGAAGTTATAATAATAATAATAAGGTGTAGAGAGACCACCTCTATTGCTGGACCACCCATATTTATTGTATAATAATTTAGTACAGACTGCCTATATATCTCATAAATTAAATTTCTATAATATAGGGTCACCAAAATATTTATGTATTTTTACCTGCTACCTTTTTATTCGATAAGAATATCCCATAATATAATTTTGTAAATCACAGCAAGAGAAAGTTTCTTTATGTATAAAATAAAAATAGTAGTACCCTATAATGGCAATTATCTGTCGATTTTATATATATAAATGGCTTTATTCTTTTGTAATCTTACAAGAAAAACCTTAATGTAAATATCTCGGGAAATATAAAAAATGTATTATTTAAACAATTGTTTTTCTCACTTTCAGTATTAATACAATTGTTTTCTTTCCAGACGATAAAACAACGATGGCGCGAAATAATATATATAATAGTTTAAATAAACCGCAAGGCATTTTCACCATTTATTAAAATAGACTCAATTTTATTATTTATAAATTTTTTAATATTTAAAATTATACCGGATGTTTATTACGATTTAATATACACCTCATTGTTTTATATCTATGTATTTGTTAATAAATATAAAAGTATATTTTATAGATAATTGGTTTAAATGAAAAAATTATTAGAGATACCGTTATATCATACGATTTCTTTAATTATAGATGAAGATATCGAAGGTAGCAGTTGAAAGAGATACAAATGTTATGTAAGTTAGTTATAGTGATATTTGAAATATTTAATTTAATTGTTTTATAGGTATATGAAATTTTTTAGGGCCATTTTTTAGGAATTGTGTGATGTAATTTTCATGATATTTTATACACAATTGGAGGATTTGCTATAAAAACAGTTAGTTGGGGTATATACTGGCTGAGAATAAAGTTGTGCAAAATGTTTTTCTTGACATACTGACGAAAAAAAATTGTATTGGAACCTCATATAATAGGATGCCCCAAATTGCTGATTATCGTTTGGCAATTTACATGCGATTGGAGGCACTCTTTACTTTTCTAAGCTCGGGTCATAACAATCTAATACTATCTCAACTAATCAGAAATTTATATATATACAGTGCTTTTTCTCTATTTTTTTATTATTTAAAACGTACACTAAAAAACGCAAAAAATTACAATTTATAGATAAAACTTTTTTGATAAATACAGCAATACCGCCCTATAGTCGGGAGTATTCTTTTTTTAACTGGAAAATACAAGGGAAAATATGTACTTTTTTGATTGATTAATTGATTAATAATTTTATTTATACAAAATTGTACAAAATTTTTGGTATACAGAGGTAAATATAAATAGTAACAATTGTGCGAGCACGTTAATTTACAAAATTTTTGGTTTAAGATTTGAAGCAAAATATGAAGTAAGAAATAAAAATATAAATTTTAGAAATATAATACATTATTTTGTACTTTCTACATACCGACAAGAAAAAAAATTTTACTAAAAATTAGGCAAATTAAAACTGAAGCCTTTGACTGAAATTCATGTTAAGCAAATGAAACAACGTAATTAATGCCAAAAAGATATAAGCAAAAGCATACGAACTTAACAGTATCCATTATTGTAGATTATTTTGAGAAACGAATTTTAATTCACTGAACCCAATACTTCTTAACCATATTTTTTTTTTTTTTTTAATTTCAACTACGCCTAATATTTACCGTAGAAAAATTGAACCAGTTTACTAAACTAGTGCGTCGGATATGCATTAAAGTATTCTTTCATAAATTTCATTAAAACTTCATTCATCAATTGATGCAACAAAATCATCATTAAAAAGTTTTGTAGTTTCTTTATTTCCAAAAATAAAATTTTGCATATAATAATTTACTACAAACAAAAACCCCATTTTGCCTGCTGACGCTTAGCTTAGACATCTGTCATTAAATGCAATTAATGTTTATAAATAAGGCAATTTCCTGAGAATGATTTTACTGCGATTAATTTTAGCAAAACATAGAGAACGAAATCCTGATTTTCAAATGTCTACCCTACGCTAACTAAACGCAGCCAATCCTAGATTCCTAGCATTTTAGCTTTTGGATATAATTTTAAATCCTTGACTATATAAGCCAAAAAAAATCTCTCTTATGGCTCCATAAGTTCATCTGGAGCTTCAAAAGAGTAAGAAGTAGAATCTAAATTAATTTTTTGTATCTAATAAGTTTCAAAATTAATAACTTTAATTCAGGTAAATTTCTACTATTTTGCAAATAAAATTTGTAAAAATCTGATATTTACATAATAAACTATTATTTTTACATAAATATTTATGCAATAATGTTTGTGTTAAATTTACACAAACATAAGTGAAAATTGTTACTTAATATTTTCCCTGATATAATTTAAAGAAACGGAATTCTTATCTAACACAGGATACCTAAATGTATAATTTTCCTAAATAATCAAATTCTATGCTAACTTTAAACGAAATATTTTATAAAATTTTATAAACACAAAACAAGTAAAGGGTAAAACGCAGGTATGAGTAAACTCGCGAAATATAATACGTTGATTTTTTTTCAAAATGGCGAATGTTCGTTTGTTTAATACATGACAATAAAAATACGGTAGCCATTTTCTTTTATATATACTGTAATATTTTTTAATATAAATTTTTATTCATTTTTTTGCAGGAAGCGAAATGTAAGAAATGGTGAATTATTTTGTTACAAGAGTGTAATTAATGTCAATTATAATTTAAGTAAAAAATAGAAAATTTATTTAGAATAATTATAAAAAAAGAAACTATTTACAAGGTGGTCTCATAATAAATAAAAAAGTTTAAATTTATGTTGTATTTTTCTATGTTTTGCTCTAATTTTGAAAATTCGACAAGAAATACGAGCCTCCTGACGTCAGTTCCTTTTGGCAAATAAAACCGACATTCGACCACCCAGAATCCTGTCACCAACCAGATATAAAAAAAAAAGTAATAATAAAGCCCCCCCTGCTTACTACAGACATTTTGCACACTCTTCTTCACCGTCGCATATTAAAAGATCAGAAAAAAAATAAGACGAGTCCCTTAAAATCTCTCAACTTTTTGTTTTTTTCTTTAACTTGATATGCCTCATTTTTTATATCTCATTTCTTTTATTATTATTTTTCACTTCTTGTTTTTACACTCGTCAACGCAAAAAAAATTCTATCTCTTTTTTCATACTTTTTATTAAAAAATTTTTATATACTTTATTTTGACAGCTCTTAAAAAATAAAATTTTTAGAGGAAAAAAAAAGTATAAATTAATGAGATTTTATTTTGTATGTTTTTAATACACTTTTAAATGTTTATTTTAGATTATGTTCACACTTTTTTGGCACCACCACGTGCCTCTAATATTCAAAATTTTTTTTCAAAATATCAGTGGCCTAGAAAATAGTTGCAAAAAGTTAATTCATTTATTCTAATTAAACAAAACTTAGTAGTTTATGCAAGAATTATTCAAATTTTTCATTTGATTATTAAGACTGTGACTGTGTTTTTAATCATTTTAAGTATAGAAACATAATCTCATAATTGATTTTTTTACTTAATCTTCTTATAATTAGCTAAATTATTATTTAAATTTTTATAATTCGAAATTAGAACATATTAAAATTAAGTTCTAATCTGATTTAACTTATATCATATTTATTTTAATTAAAACAAAAATTCATTCAAATTAGTTTTTTTCTTCGAAATTTAAATCAGTTACGATAATTTAATGATTTTTTTTTCTTAATCATTAAAAAACTTAATTACATAATAATTTAAAATTAAGCGAGAATATTCCGTCGGATAATATGAAAACATTTAACGCTTCAAATCACGTCTGCTATTAAATTATATTACACAATTAGAATTAAACGTTTTTATAAAAAAAAAAAATTATAATTCATCAAAGAATTAAAAAAAGGAGAACGAAATTGAATAAAAAAAAAATAATTTATCAATTTCGTTTTTTAAAATACAAATTTTTCTTTTGTCTTGTTTTTTTAACTGTCTTTTGAATGACAATTAAAATAAAAGAATTTCTATTTTGTATGCATAAGAAAAATAATAAAACTCACTTTGATCAAATGTTAAACTATCACTGAAAGGAGCTTTGCTTCCACATTCCAAGTCCGTGTCAGCGGATGCGTTGCCGTTAATACCCTGCAGGTGGTAATTGCCGAACGTCGGACCCCTGGGTGCCATTATGGCAGCGATACTAAAGTCCGTTGACTTTCCTCTTTCTCCTTTAGTAGGCATTCCTGCGATGATTTCACAAAAAAAATAAACAAAACCCAAAAAAATTGTCCAAAAAAATAATTTTTCTTTTTTGTCTTATGACAACAAATGTTTTGCTTTTTTAAATTAACAACAATAAAAAAATAACAAATTACACCGACGGTAATTGTCACATTCGCGCACTTGATAGTTTACGGGTAAATTTTACCCGATAGAAAATGTTTTTCTTACTTTTCACTCATGTATAGTTTTTAAGTACGACAATTTATAGTGAATAAAACTCGCGTACTAAACAATTTCGCTAAATTAAACAATTTATTTCAAATATAACGCAAATTCTCACCATGAATCAATGCAAGAAATAATGAAATTTCTTGCTCGAGAAATACAACTTCGCGGAGAGCACAACGCGTCTGCGCTAGCCGAGTTCTCGAGCTCCACTGGCCTCCTACTCCTCATCCTCCCACAAACGAGCTACCCCCACTACAAACTCCAGATAAGAAGAGATCAGCCTGCGCGCGCATGACTCCGCCTCCGTAACCTAGAAGGGTGGGGGTAAGAGTATAATATTAGGCGGAGTTTCTATATTTTGTGCTTTCTTTTGCTGATTGGTCCTTTTTTTAAGGCCTCCCCTATTTGGTGGGATTAAGAGCATGTTTATAATATTCACTGTAATAATAATAATAGGAATGTGGTGGCTTATCGAAGTTTCATATAACAGCAGAATCAGACAGGGGACCAGAGCAAAAACTTGGCAAAAACGAGGTGAGGTACAGCGTATATTTTATTCTCATACACAAAGAAAATTTATGTATTATGTAGCTAATCCTCTTTCAAGTGGATCTCTTCCGTTGAAAGAGATCTATCGACCACCGTTGGCGATGTGTTATATGCGCACACGCAGACACCCTATTTATCTATAGCAAAAAGACCAATGGAGATGCTGAGTTTTAAGGGGAAATTGCGGCTAGATCGAATATATTTTATCTAATACATGCTATAATAACATATAGGCGCTAATAAAGGTATACTTCACGCGTCGAGGGCTTGGTATAATCGGCTGGTTACGGGTTTTCGAACTATGTGGCTGACGAATGTATTGATACCTCGACACTTTAGAAATAATCTATATTTCATTTTAGAATTTTATTACCTTTCTATATAAATACTATAATTTACTTTTTTATTATACTAAAGTTCTAACTTTAATTCCATAAGTGTCAGTAAAAAAAATTTTATTTATATGCGCCTGAAATAATTTTTTTTTTTTTTTAATTTTGAATAAAAGAGTTAAAAATTTTATACGCATGTATTCAATTTCGCAAATACGTTATCGATTAATATAATGCTTTGAATTTAATGTATCAGAAAAAAAAGATAAATTTTAATTGCATGTTTTAATTGTTTACCGAATTTCTATTTTACAAACGAGCCTAAAATTTTATGACGTCATAAAATAAAAATTTTCATTATTGTTTTAATTTTCTCACACAATTATACATAAAATTTAACTGCGTTTCAGATAACTATTTACACTGATTATTCCCAAACGTAAAATATAAAAAATATTTGATAATTTTAAATATTCTATATAATTTTACCAAAATAATCTATTTGATGAAAGCAAATGCAGAAAAAGAATATTAATTTTTTAATCAATAGCTAATGTTTATCATTTTGTTGAAAATTTTTAATTTACGATATTAAGTAATGTTAATATATTACAGTGTATATATTTACAGTACAGGTCATTAAAAAATTGGCACTCAATATAATGATTTTTTCTCGAAAGAGAAATGAATTCTAAACTGTATATAAATAAAGCCACGAGTTTACGATTAAAATACGTGAAATACGTACTAAGATTCTTAAATAATGTTTTAAAATCATTTATGTCCACCTTACTATTACATTTCTAAACATTCATAAACTTTTTCTGCTTGATTCTTCAGAAGTTAAGTTTTTGATGTTTTTTTGACGTCAATGCATTGTCAATGTATTATTTATCACTAGAAAAATTGATGCTAATTCCAAAAATTCTATTTTTATATATGGAGAAATGTTCATTATAATGTAGGCGTAAAGCCCTATTTCTTAATCAATCTTTCTTACTGATAGGTCCATTAAATTTTCCATCCAATTTTTCTTTTTTTGGATCTCTGAATACGAGTATGAAACCCGTTTTTACCTTTTTTGGTCCAGTCATAAACGTATAGTCAGGTCCAATTATTAGGGTTTTCATTTTTTAGTGGTTTTTTTTTTGTTCATTCTTGTGTAATTAATTATTATATAAATCGAAAAAAATTAAAGTATAATTTCTACCTTACTTGTTGCAGTCATAATTAATATATTAATTTTACATAAAATGCATTATTATAAATTCTGAGCAATGATTAAAAAATAAAGTAAAGATTTCAGAAAATTAAATAATAATCAAAAACTGCGATTTGGGGCATTTTTTCTTACAGACAAAGGTCGCATACGATATTTCTTTATCTGCAATAGCGAAAATACACGACTTTACTGACAGTGCAGCTTCATTTATAATAATTGTATATAGGGTTGAACTGTGCGATTATTCTTCGACAATGCATGTTTTTCTAAGTCTTTCTCAGCTGATCTCTTCGAACTAAATAGTATATTTACGATTCGTGCCCAGAGAAGTAAAAATTAACCCAAATCGCACGTAAATTACCTTCGAGGATGGTAAACTGTGATTTGGGGCATTCTTTATTTATGGACAAGGGCCTTATAAAATTTGTCTGCATCAGTGACGAGAAAAACATCTTTACACGAGAAATACGTGCCTTCAGGCCGATGATCAGAAAAAAAATTACAGGATGATTCATAAAAACAAAATTATGTTAAATTAAATATAAATTAATAAATTTATTACCTAAAATCTTATCTTTGGACATTATGTATATTTTACCAATATTATCAATTTTATATACTAATATTGTACATATAATTAAAAATACATTAAATATTTTTATTTTCTCGTAATAGTAGTACCGTATCGAGAAAAAAATTAGCATAAAAAAGTATGACTCATAGTTTTATTTTTTCTTAGAAGGTAATACTTAGATTCTCATAATCAAAATTTAATATAAATCTTAAAATATTTTTTTAATACATGTTTTTTTACTTCAAATTACAAATCAATAACTTTTTTTTTTTCAATAAATTTTATTAATTATCATTTAAAAAAGACAACTCACATAATGTATATTTTTACTGTGTATAATAAAGATTGTAATCGATAAGTTCCGAAAAAATATATAAAATACAGATCAGCTACCGAATATCAAATTATATTTTAAATAGTTTTGACTCATAAAAAAAGTAAAAAATTTTTTTGTAAATTCTTTTACCAGGTATAAACACAAATCTATGAAATATACTTAATTTTTTTGTGTGGAAAGAGATTATTCGTTTTTAATGTGTGTCTGTAATTGGATTAACTCATTTTTTTATATTTTATGTATCATTGACTTTTAAAAATGTCAAAATTTTCTAAATATTTTTGTAAATTTCATAAATTACTGTTTATATAAGCGTAAATAATCTGTTTTATTTGATTTACAAGGGGTTTGACAAGCAAGAGGAGTGTGGAAAAAATGACTTTGATCCCCTTAGTTAATTGCGATATACTTTATAAACTGCTAGGCTTTAATGTTAAAAGTTTGCGATTCTTGGGCTATTTTCAAATTATCGCTGCTACGTATACCTTGCTTTTTAGCCAAACGACTTATTTTCTTGTTTTGGTTCAAGTTTCTAAACTTTTGTTATAATTTTATACAATTAGCAATATAAACATTATTATCATGGAAGACCATTTTTAAAATTTGCCAAAACTTAAATTTTAGGAATTGAAATGAGGGTCGTAACGAGAGACGTCGTTGCTCTAGCGAAACGTGGAATATTTTTAATTTTTTTAGTCTTTAGATTAATAATGATGTAAATAATTAAAAACCAATATTATTTTTATCAAGACTTTTGTAGAGTAATAAAGGGGAAAAACCTATAAAAAAACTCAACCTTTTATGTATTTGATAATTTTTATAAAATTCCATTCTTAAAGTATTTAGAAAACAGGGTCAGTCAAATTCAGCCTTCATTTCGAAAATCAGTACCTTAATTAATGGCAAATGTTAAAAAAATTTCTCACATCAAATTTTTTTCTCAAAATTAGAATTTTAAAGCAATTCCTAAAAAATAATTTGATGACCTAAAAATGACCAACTCTTCAAAGTAATTAAAATATTCGTTAAGTCATAAAATAATATAATTCTGTCAATTACAATACAGCTGATGAAATTCTCAAAGCATGAAACAAAAAATTAAATACTTGTTAATTAAAAAAACACATATATTATAATTCTTATTATTCTAATTAGTATATAAATTATACAAAAACCACTGAACACAAATAAAAATTTCTAATGTAATAACTTGTAAATTAGATACATAAAAAAAAATTTTTTTTCTCTTTCTTTTAATTTACTTGTTAAATTATTAAAATTTTCTTGAGAAATAGTATAAATTCTTTAAAAAATTTTTTATTATTTTTCTAATTATGATTCATATTTAAAAATTTTTTTTTTTGATTTTTAATACTCACACAAGCATTTAATATCAAAATTTCTTGGAACAAAAAAAAATGTGTACAAAAATAATACTTTTTTTTTATTATTATTTTAAGAGTGAAAACTTCTCTCACGCGTGTCATTTCACGCTTATAAAAAATTTTTATTATTTGATATTTCAAAATGAGTTTTTTATAGGTTTTGCAGTATCGATAAATGAGTATATAATAAAAACCGTTACATATAAAAGAAAAAAAAAAGTGTATTATAAAAGTCAACCGATCGATCAAACAAAAATAAAAAAAAACCTTTGAAATAAAAAGAAAAAATCTGCCAAAAAATAAAGTAAAAAAAAATTTTGTACTAAAAATATAAGGGAAGGTGAGAGTGAAAGACCGCCCTGGTTTTAAATATTTTTTAAAAAGGTCCTTTTTAAAAGATTTATTAGCATGTTTGTTTAACTGAGCAAAAATTTTTAGGGCACTTTTTTTTTTTTAATTTTTATACAATAAAATTTTTTTTTAATGTACTTAACCACAATATTACGACTTTTACCACTAAATTTTTTTATTACACTAATTAGTTTAAAAGAAATGTCAAAATATAATTATTTATATACCCATTGTTAAAGTTTATTAATTTTTTTAACTTTCTCTTCTTAAACACTGCAGGTATTTTATGTTCGTATATATTCTTTTTTTAATTGCCTTGTAACTAAATTTCTTTTTATACGAATGTATGGCCAAACTATGTTTTAATGTTTTTTGTATGTAAATGTGGTAAGTTCTGCTTAATAGTAATTTGTATGTGGCCAGTTGGACACAAAAATAATTTTAATTTTTTTAATTTTAATTTTAAAGTAGTTTTGATATTCATCCGAAATCCGAAAATATATACAAAAAAAACAACTTTTTCCAAATTCTGAAAAAAATTAAGGAGGGTGAATTTTTTTACAGCATTGGCAAAATTATATGTGAATAATTCAATTTTCTGGCTGCCAGTGTAAGAATTTTTCAAAAATAATGGCAGGACCGGATTCCTGAGGAAATTTTACTACAATTCCTTTTTTTCTTTGAAAAGATGGGGTAAATAAATGTAATGAAGAACAAAGGGCAGTTCAGAAGAGCTCGAAAACAACTTTTTTTCAAAAATTCTTCCTGGACTTAAATTTCAATATTAAGGGCTATAAATCGGGGAAATTAAGGAAATCGGGGAATAAAATTTTCCAACCCAATTCAAAGACCCGGCCTGAAAGATTCTGCTCATTTCACTAAGAATTGCTCTGTAGCAATCTTAAAAATTTATATTTTTCCAAAATGGCTCAAATTATTTTTGATATTTTTACGTTTTAAGGAATTTGTAATTCTTCAAAAATTGTAATTATAAACCAAAATACTATTATGTTCTTGAAAATAAAATTTTAAATTGTATTTTTTCTATACACGCAATAATTAATTACGTGATGAATTAAAATTTCATTATTTTGCTGATTTTAACTACCAACTCTGCATAATTAATTTATTATCAAGAATTTTGTGTAAATTACCTCAATAAAAATTTATTCATTTAAAACTACTGGAATTTTATAATAGTAATTAACTTTTATGATTTTATGGAATGTTTTAATTAATTTTACAAAAATACATTTTTTTTATTATAACCAAAATAAAAATTTTATTTTTTATATTAAAATATTCATAATATTCAAGATGATGTATTGAATTGTTAATAAATTATTTTAAAAAATAAAAATAATATGAGGCTTTCTAAGATAATGTGACATCAATTTTTTTTTTGTTAACCATATTATAATGTAACCAAATAAGGTATCCAGTATTTTTTTTTGTTGGAAAATTCCAAAATAATTTTAGGAAGTACCTTTAGGTATAATAATAATTAATACAATAAATAAAAATCTATTTGCCGCAAGCAGAAATATTCCGGTTACGGCTTTTAAATGAGCAGCACAATTTTTTTCTTTCAATATTCTTAACGTTTTAAGTTATTTGTAATCGTTTGAGCAAGAAAAAAAAATTTCGCTAGTCACAAGCGGAATTCTGCCTGTGGTAAACGGAAATTCTACGAATGGGATGCGGTTTTTTTTCAGGGTTCTATTTGAGGGATTCAATGCCAGCTGTACACAAGTTGAACTCAAGAGTCGTAGCAATCAGTCAAAAAAATTAGCTTCTCCAAAAATTTTCAGCTTCCTGGGTTCCATTCTAAACCAATTTCAATTCCCATAGTTTTTTTCACTAAAACTCGTACAACAATAAAAAAAAATTTCATTTTTTCCACCTATAATGTTTGGCGAGTGAGTACAGTCAGCATTGAAAGTAAAGAAATATTTTTGACTGTTGTTTAACACAGGAGTTTTTATAAGATATTTATAGAAGCTATCGGACTTACTGAATTAAAAGCAAAATCAATTATTACTTATTGTATTGAGGATAGAAAACATAATATTATGCTATATGAGTATTTATATGTCTCATTATAAATAATATTACTATATTGAAACATCTATCGCGATCATTTCAAATCTGGAGGGTCACTGCAGCGACTTTGGTCACTGGATTTTTGTCTATAAAAAATTTTTGTACCCATCTTGAACTGGTGATGTTGGATATGAAAATTAAGAGAATAAGTTTTTCACCATTTTTGTAATGATGACTTTCCCTAATTAACTACTTCCAAAATTTCAAGTCGACGTTTTAAAAAATTGATCTGGCACTCATAAGTAGTCTTGCAAACTTGAGAAAAAAATTTGCAGACATAAAACGTTTTTATGGTTTCTAGACTATTTCTCAATTCTCTGATAAAAATGTCAAAATTCAAGCATAAGAAAATTCAAATCAATAATAATTTCAAAACCACTCAAAATTAATATTGCTATAGAAGAAATATGAATGTCCAAAGTAGAACAAATTTTGATTTTTCTGCAATTTTTTTTTTTTATTCATTTTAGCCTACAAAAAATTTTAGAATCAAAATATTTGGACGTATCATTAAATCACTTACGAACAGTGTCACTTTCTTCCAGAAACTCGCATATATTTTATTATAGCATACCTGAAATATTTACGTCAAAAATTTAAAATAAGCCATTAAAAAACATTTTATGTTTCGCAGTAAATTAATTAAAAATTTAAAAATTAAATTATTAAGCAACATTTTAATGATTTTACATGATCGTATTTTTTACTAAATTTATTATTGCAAAAATTTTAAAATAAATTTAAGACAAATAAGTATTAATAAAATATTTATTTATGCAAGCAAATATTGAACCAATTATCATATTATCTTTTTTACACCTCTGTATTATTTAAATTAAGAATTTTTGAATTTATTCGATAAACATCATTTAATATTTACATAGTAAAATTTAAAATATTTAAATCTAGTTTTTTTCTTGACTGTTACATAATTCTTTTTGGTTCTGGAAGATAATAAAAATTTAAAATTTTTCTCTACTTTAAAGAAGAAATATAAGTTCAGCAATGTAATCATATTGTGGGATAATAATCAATGCAATTTTTTTACTCTCCTCTTGTCAATATATAACATAATAAATAAACAATATACACATAATAGAATATCAATAAAAATAGTTACATTTATTTTCAACAAAAAAAAAATTTAACAAAAAAAAGAGAAATCATAAAAGTCAAATGTTTCTTTTTATTTTTGATTCAAAAACCACAAGAAGAACCCCTATAGATTTATCAAAAAAGGGGGCATACACAAATAAACAAAAATCGATACTCCAAGTACTTTAAACATTATAAAAGAAATAGTATTTATATAACAAGCAGTTAATTGTGAAATAGGTTTTTGAAAGTTAGAGTTGTCAAAAATGTGTAGATTTACGGATTTTAAAATATTGATACACTACATTCGAAAATAGGAAATTATTTTTGTTTTTTTCAGTAAAAAAAAAGAAAAACTGCACGTATAGAAAAAATTAGTTAATATAAACCAAAAATTTTTTTACTAATTAAATGTGATTCTTTAGTAAAATTTACTAATTTTGGTTCCAGAGTAGATAAAATTTTGACTTCTGTTTTGATTTTTGATTTTTTAGGATATAGCACATTTTGAAACTTTATGGAGCTTAAAAACTGATTATTAAAAAAATATTCATGTGTGTGTGTATGTGTATTTATGTGTACGCATGTGTATATATTTACGAATGAAATTGGTGATATCTCACAACCAATATGGTATCCAGACCTAATTTCTTATTTCAAAAAAATTTTTTACATTTTGTTCTTATGATAATTTTCTTTTTGTTGTTTCTAGAAATCTGCAAGGTTTAAATAAACTTTTATAGGTACTGATTTTCGACTCAAATTTCCCTGGCTATGCAAAAATAATAAATTTTTTTTTTTTTTTTATATGGGCGTTTGCAAATTTTTCTTCAATATTTTCCAATTTTTGCAAATATGCAAATTTTTACAAAAATAAAAACGTAGTTGCATATCCAGAGAAATTTGAGTTCATTAATTAGTACTTAAACATTTTTATTCTGAATAAAGATAAAAAACACTGCCAAACAATTGGCACTATTTGGGCACTATGGTTCCTCATTAGCAATAACAAATTTTAACAAAGTATAATGTCATAAGAAAAACTAAAAATGATCTTTTGCTTAATATTGTCAGTTTAACTTCTCATGGAAAAAAGGTTTTTTACATAAAAAAAAGAAGATTTTTCTTACACCAGTTTATTATTTTCTTTTATGATAATTATTTCTGTTAGACAATTTTTGGTGTAGCTGGCTTAGTTATATTGAATTTATAAAATTAGCACTTTCATTAAAAAAAATAGGTACTATGTTCAAAAAGGGTAAAAAATTTATTGATTGCATTTTTTGGCCGCAAAAGTTTGAGAGAAAAAGTTTTCAAAAAATTAATTATCTAATAGAAAATATCAAGTGAAAACGATGTTTCTAAATTAATACTTTCATAGAAAAAAATTATGTACTACATCCGAAAAGAAAAAAAAAGCTAGTGCTTTTTGTATTTTTTAAAGGCAAAATTTTTTAGACAAAAATTTTCAAAAAATTAAGTATCAGATTGGAGATATCGATTAAAAAAAATAATTCTAGGTATTAGTACTTTCATAGAAATAAATTAGATATTGCGTCCAAAAAGAACAAAAAATTGGTATTTTTTGTATTCTTTGGTGACGAAAATTTTGGGAAAAAAATTTTCAAAAAATTAATCATCAGATTCGAGATATCGAGTAAAAATCATACTTTCAAATATAAGTACTTTCATGGAAATAAATGAGGTATTACACTAAAAAAAAACAAATATTATAGTTTTTTTTATTTTATTTTATTTTATTTTTTTTTTATTTTTTTTTTTAATTTTGAGAAAAAAATTGAAAAAATTAAGTATAAGATTTAAAAAGTTACTATAAACAAGGTTCCTAAAACTAGTACTCCCATAGAAATAAATTAAGTACTACGTTCAAAAAGAAAAAAAAAATTTGGTATTTTTTGTATTTTTTTGTGAAAAAAATTTTGGGAAAAAAATTTTCAAAAAATCAGATTCGAGATATCGAGTAAAAACCGTACTTTCAAATATAAGTACTTTCATGGAAATAAATGAGGTATTACCTCCAAATTAAAAAAAAAAAAGTAGTTTGTGATTTTTTGACAAAAAAATTTTTGAACACACAGACACACACACACACACATAGACTTTTTGAAAACCGGTTTTTTAGCTTCCTGGGGTTTCAAAACGTGCTTATATGCCAAAAAATCAAAAATCAAAATTTGACCCATCACAATGGTTCCTCTATGAGGAACCAATTTAGCTGCCACAACCGGAATTCCGGTACCGAAAAGAAGATTTTTATTTTAGTTTAGCATAAGCCAAGGTCCAATATGTATATTCAATAACAAATTAAATTATAAATTCATTGCACTTTATAAATATAGAAGTGACAATAACAAAAAAAAAGTATTATGTAAGCACATTTATATGTATTTAAAAAAATATCATAAGAAATCCCAAATGAATAGTCAGTAGTCACGAACACATATAATATTGCATAAAAAGAGCTTCTTATCGTCGATGGTGGTAAATAAAAGCCCACCCACATATATAATTTTTATATTAAATAACATTATTATTCAGTTTATAGACTAAAAAAAAATTTTTTTCTACAATATCTACAGTTTTTAGTTTTTATTATCTATAAATTATATGCGAAAATAATAATTAATTTTTTTTAACATCAAAAATAAATTATTTTTTTTTGCATATTTTCGCATTTATATTACAAAAAATTAAAAATATGATATCTACTTTTTTTGTATATTAGAAAAAGAAATACACTGAACTTTTTTGCATTTATTAAAATTAAGAATATAGCACTTTTCAGTTAAAATTATTATTTTTTAAAAGATTGTAAAATATAGATTTTTTAAATGATATTTTTGAAAAAAGATCTGTTGAGTTGGCTACTGATCGCTCTGATGATGATAAAAAAAAGCTAAAGGTAAAAATTGGAGAATTGCGAGCAAATATACAGTTACAACGTGGGTGATTTAACAAGGATTTAAACAAAAGGGGTAAGTATCTTGATGAACTGCCGATTATTAAATTACACGTTAGTAGAATAAAAAAAATAAGATTATTGTTTACTTTGCATTTACACTGTTAAATTAGTTGGATTAAATGGTTTTGAAAATAATCAACAAATTCAATTCTATATCATTATTAATATTAACTCTCTCTAGTCACGCATCGTTTTGGCCACTTTTTAGTCACATACGTTTTTACTTATTTTATTTTTTAGAATAATCTAAGGGGTTTCTAAAATAATTTTGGTATTTTGGAACCCTTTTTTATTTAACCTACGAACAAAATTCTGGGGTCGTTTAAACTAACCGTGAGTGACCATACTGGGTTAACGTGAATAATTATTATGAAAGCTTTTATTTTAGAACCAAATTTATAACATAATTTATAAAACTAAAATTTATAACTTAAAACTAGCTTAAGTTTTTCTTACATAAATTCAAGCAAAACAATCCAGCAGTGTTGTATGAAAGTAAATAAATTTCCTTCTTTTTTTTTTTGTAATTTATATCCAGCAATTTTTTATTTCTATATTAAGATAAGAATCAAATTTTGACAGCCGGTTTATTACTTCATCAAAATATATTGTACCCATTTTATATGAGCTCATGTATCAGGGTTTACTTTTTTTTTAAGTATCTATATTACAATGTTGTTGTTTTTTAATCTAAAAAAAATTACTGAGTGGATAGATTTTTTTTTCTTATTTAAATACAAAATATTTAATTAATGTTCGCTTGAAATCGCTTTGCGACAAAAATTAAGTTTGGCATAATAAGAGTGTCAACTCTGGTAGTAATAATTCTATTTTCTTTTTATTACAATCGTGATACAAATGATTCTATCACAAGAAAAAATAGTACAATAATTGTAAGTATTAAGTTTTGGTTTTAAAATGTAAAATCGCAGTTTACCATCCTCGGCTTCGCCTCGGATGCTAATTAACGTGCGATCTGGGCCATTCTTTTTTTTTGTTCCCTTGGTTAAAAATGTACTTTAATTTAAAATACCATCGTAAGGGAAGAAGCGGATTGAAAATTCCCTGGGGCACAAAATGGATCTAAAATTTGCCATTTTTAGACATCTCGGGGTTGAAAAGAAATTATTACTTACTAAAAGTTGATACAATTTTAAAAAGTTGATTGAGTTTAATCAAAATTTTATTCGAATTTTTCCTGTATTTTGAAAACGGCTATAAAATATTTTTTATAACTAAATTTTAATCGCTAAATAAGGAGAAGCAAAGAACTTAATAAACCGAATCAACAAGGTAACACTATTTTTACTCAATTCTTTCTCTTGTATATCATGATAAAAATCATATATAGATTCAAACCCAAATATGAATGTTTTAGAGAAAAAAAATAATGAATACACATGTTATATTATTAATTAAGGAGGAGATAGAAATACCATTATAATATGACAATATACATAATAACAAAATGTGTCATGGCTCAGCATTTTTTTTTCTTTATCCTTTATTATTTAAAAAGAAATACAAAGAAAAAATAAGAATGAATGAATGAAAAAAAGAATGACATCATTTCGAAGAATTTTTTTTATGGATCGCTGTACATATATTAAATGCAATTTTATCTGATTATAAGCTTTAAAATTCATAGTCATATTTTGATTTTTTTAATTGATAAATATTAAGTTAAAAATTTTGCATTAGGTACTAAATTATCATATAAATTTAATAAATTGTATGTTCCTTTTAATACTATAATGCTTTTTATTCAATTTTTGTTTTTATTTTTATTGCACTTATACAGTTTAATAGCAAAAGTAGGTTTATTAACAATATTTGATTTGAAAAACAGAAATTATATGGTAATAAGTGCGTCTGAGTATGACAGCTGATTTTTTGCACAAAGATAGTCTAGACCAATACATACTCATCTTCTCCTACTCAGAAATTCTTTTTGGCCACGGGTACTGGAAAAAGTTATGGATCCACAAAGTTGGTCAATTTTTTGAACAAAAACTGTTTTTGAACAAAAAAAAATTTGACACCCCGGAATAGCCCAGACTTTCAAATTAGGCCAAAGCATACCAATTAAGTTTATCTTTGACATTTTTCGGTATTTTGGTTCAGCAAGGGTATGGTATGCCAACATTATGGACCCATAAAATTTTTTTGAATTATATGCAGACAAAAAAATTAGTATACAAAACTAGGTAATTGAGCCTCCACAAATTTCGTCAGGCAAAGATGACCATTTCGACTACTTCCCTACCCTCTGTCAAAAAATATCGTTACGACTCCTCTCCAATTAATGTCCAATACCATGTTATTCTTATGGAAGACAAGTGGTCTTTAATAAGGAAAACTTTGGTTCTAATTGGTACAACCTCAGTGGGAAGAAACTTTTTCAGCCTATAAAGTAAACAAATTGTAACTACATAGGACTATCATTAAAGAATGTACGTACCAAATATAACATATATGTTGGAAAATTGATTTGTGCATAGTTACATGAATCAAATTCGTTTCAATTAAGTACAGAATCTGTTAATTTTCAAACAATGTAATAATGTATATCAAGAAAAAAGTTGTCCTCAAAAACTATTTCCATCATCAGGGATCATCCCATATACTTTATTCATAAATGATCCACCTGGTTTTTTTTAACTTGACTACTATGCATATACACGTGTTTTAACGCCACAGAAATGCACATAATACACACATACATAGCAGTGATTTTTTTAACGTGCAGTTCTACACAAAAAGTGCAGTTCTGAAAAAATTTGTGCAGTACTAAAACCTAGTTTGTGCAGTCCTAAAATATAAATTTTTTTGATTTTTTATACAAAATATTTTATATTCTAAAATGCTTCCAAAATTCTAATTTTTAAAAGAAACGAGTTCTATAGGCCTCAAAAATTTTGTATAAGCCCAAAGTTTCCAAAAAATTTTTAATCGTCTTTTTATTTTATTTAAACAAATTTTACTGTAAAGTGCGCGTTTACGAGAAGAATTAATATACACAAATTTCTCAAAAATTAAAAATTTAAAAAAATTTTTTAAAACAAAGATCGTTTTAAATATAGAGGATTGGCTCTAAAAAGCTAAAAACTGGGGGAAATTATTTTTTTATATATACTTTCTAGACTGCCAAAAAAAATCGACTTTTTAAGGTACTCAAGCGTTTTTGGATGTCATTTAATGAAAAAATAAGTTCTACGTAAACCGCATCTAAATATATTTAGTCGTTGAAACAGCGCCAAAGCATTTACGATTTTTGAAAATGGGCTCAGGAACGTCGGGAGGGACTAAACATAAAAATAAAATTTCGGGGGGTATTTCATATTTTTTTTGGTCGCTAAAAACGATGCAATCAGTTATTTTGAATTATTTTTTTAAGGCAAAAAGTTATGAGCTAAATTCAGTGGTAAAAATATCAAAAATTGGACAGTTTTTGACGTCAAAAATATGTTGCGGACTAAAAAATGTTTAGAAATTATTTTAAAAGAGCATTCTGCATGTTTTTTGGGTCACTAAAAACGATGAAATTGGTTATTTTTATTTATTCTTGATGGATTCAAAGTAATGGGCCAAATATTTTAGTTTGATTTTCCAAATTTAGCATTTTTTTGAGTTAAATGACTGTCAAGCGTAGAAAGAACTTTTCTGAACCTCATGAAAGGTAAATTATAATATTTTTGTGTTTTTCTAACTAGCATAGAAATAAACCTCGCAAAATACTTCTAATTGGTCTCATTTTTTTTGTATAAAATACACCGTTTAATCCTCGTTAACCGCAAAGTTTCATCACCGATTCTCTCATCGTAATAGTTAATAAACCTAAGGCCCATTTTTGTATCAAAATGATTAATTTTTAAGTTTCAGCAGTCTGAGAGTCAGTTCAGTTCAGTTCAGAGTCTCAATTTGAGGTTTTTTAAATAAAATCATACTTTATCTTTAAATTTGTAAAACTACATCTCAGAAATATCTAAAGTTAAAAGGACGAGTAAAAAATTTTTGGAAACTTGGAACTTAAAAAAAGTTGTTGAGAAAAATGAAACTCAATTTTATCAAAAATTAAAATTTTAACACAAATTTAAAAATTGGTCATTTAGGGCCGAAAATGGGCATTTGGTTTATTAACTATTACGATGAGAGAATTGATGATGAAAAATTGCGGATTACGGGGATGAAAAGGTGTATTTTATTCAAAAAAAATGAGACCAACTGAAAGTATTTTGATTGAATTGCAAGATTGCAGCATTATTTGGAAAATTGCCCAAAGATCCTATTTTATGGCATTGTCGTAACACTGAACTAAACTAGCACCCTTAAAAAAAATCTAATCAATTAATTCTGCGCTAGTTAGAAAAACACTAAAATATTATAATTTACCTTTCTAGAGGTTCAGAAAAGTTCTTTCTACGCTTGAAAGTCATTTAACTCAAAAAAATGATAAATTTGGAAAATCAAGCTACAATATTTGGCCCATTACTTTGAATTCATCAAGAATAAATAAAAATAACCAATTTCATCGTTTTTAGTGACCCAAAAAACATGCGGAATACCCTTTTAAAATAATTTCTAAACATTTTTTAGTCCGCAGCAAGTTTTTGATGTCAAAAACTGTCCAATTTTTGATATTTTTACCACTGAATTTAGCTCATAACTTTTTGCCTTAAAAAAATAATTCAAAATAACTGATTCCATCATTTTTAGCGACCCAAAAAAACTACGAAATATCCCCCGAAATTTTATTTTTATGTTGCCTTTTAAGTTTAGTAGCTTTAGTCCCTCCCGACGTTCCTGATCCCATTTTCAAAAATCAAAAATGCTTTGGCGCTGTTCAACGACTAAATATTTTTAGATGCAGTTTACGTAGAACTTATTTTTTCATTAAATGACATCCAAAAACGCTTGAGCACCTTAAAAAATCGAAAAGTTGATTTTTTTTTTGGCAGTCTAATAATTTCGACCAAACATACTTTGGAGTACATTCTGAGACTCGAAAATCCAAACTTTATGCACTTCACAAATATTGACCTATTTACATGTTCAATAAATTTAATAAAAAGTAATTTTTGAGGTACCTTTTTAAAAATTTAAAGAGATAATGTATTGTAAATAAATAGCATAGAATCATAACTTGATGATAAATAGGCAAAATTAGTATTCCCCCCTTTTTCCCCATTCCCCCTCCCCTTTTTGTGATTTGTGCAGTTCTAAAATTTCCTTAAAAAAAACACTGATACATAGGTTTACTACATAAATATTATGATAATCATAATAAAAGGACCTTTTTCATATTTCATAAACTCGCGTGATGTACTTCTGTATATTCACTATTAACTTAACCCACGCTTTTATATGTATTTTTTTTTTATTATATTTAATATACGAAAGTGTTATTTTACGTATGTTCATGAGAATGTATAAGCCCACGCTTAGGTCGTTTACTTGCATAAAGCGCGGAAATATTTTGTCCTAAAGTATATAATATTATAAAAAATTTTGTTGTTATATATATTATAAAATATTATACATTAGACTATACAAACTGTATTAGACATAAAAAAATGTAAGGATTTATTTATACTTAATGTGATGATGTGGATTTTATGACAATGGCATTGTAATTTTTTTTTTTATGTAAAACATTCATATAAAGGAAATTTTTATTAAGAATGAGAAAAATTTTTTTATTTTATTATTATTTTTTCTTTTTGAAATTATTGAAGTTTTTTTCAAAAGACGAAGTTCCTGTAGATAATTATAGACATATTTTATTATTTTTTACAAAAAAAATGACTATAATTTTGTTTAATGTATGAGAAATTTTGAAGTATATTTAATTTACCTATTCTAAATTACAAAACCTTCAGGATCATGTTTTCTATCTGCATTTTGCTGCCTTCATAATTTAATTACAAGAAAGATTTGCTTTTTTAACAACTAAGTAAAGCCACTAAATCAACAAATCTGCCGAATTTGAAATTGATTAAAAGTAAATTTTTATGAACGAAAGCACAATTTTCTCTACATCTATAGCGTAGAGTCAAAATATTCATAAGAGTTTCATATTTTTTTTCCAAGCAAATCAAACTCACCGTATTGCCCAAAATAACTTTTTTGAGAAAGTTTAATTTTAAGCTCCTATACTTTTATATGATTTTGGGTCGAAAAAAAAACAATAATGTAATTTGCGATTCTTCTACAGTCAAGCTAAACTACCAAATTATTATGTATTAGTTTTAACTGTCAAATCATTGCTAAAAATATCATTCAAACTGTAATATTAAATTCTTAATAATAATAATATACTCTAGATGTCGCTTTATCGCACAATAGAAAATTCTTTATGATTCTATATTAATGATTATTTTCCAAAATATGAAAGTATAAGATCTGAAAAAAGTCATTAAAATAATGTTAATAATAACTACAAAACAATTTCTTTAAATATGAGTTAATATTTTTAAATATTCTCTGAAAGGTAGTTTTTTAATACTTATAATATTTAAAAATAATTTCATGTTTCTGGAGTCTTGGATATATCTTTATAATATGATATGCATGACCTTCATATTTACTTTACGAAATAATGAAATTTATTCTAAGTTCCTTTTTTTCCTAATATTTTTATTTTTGTATAAACCTTAGTAATTCGTTTATTATATCCTTCAAAAAACATGTAATAATACTTTATATGTAAGGACTATAGTTTCTGTGTGATAACTTCGGGGCTACATGACCAATTGAAAAGGGGCTCTAAAATTTGTAAATTTTAAAATTTATAAAATAGAAGAGATTTGTTGAGGAAATAAGTTCTTGAAAGAAACCTTGTTTCAATGAATGATCCTATAATACCTTTTTGAAACTAATAACCTGTGTACATTGTATACAAATATAGGGCAGGTTTAGGGAAGGTCAATTATTTTGCCTAAATCAACGTTGCCACAAATGTCAAAAGTTAAACCAAAGTTTAGAATCCATCTAATTTATTATTCATTCATTAATTCAATTGTTCGTACTACTAAGCATTGTTTATTATAAACAATATAAAAATAATAACATTGAAGATCCAGCCTCCCTTTTTAAGAGCTGTAACAATTATAATATATTGGCATTTAAAAAAATTTATAATTGTATGAATTTAAAAATGATTTAACTTCTGAAAAGTAAGTATACAGAACCAAATTCTTTTTAATTTATTCAAAAAAATTAATTAATAATATAAGTAAAATAATCATTAGATACTAAGTTTTGATCAAAATTCAAATTATCTAATAAATATGGTAATTAGTCAATTTCATTTTCCTGTTTTTTATTTTAATTCGTAAACGTGAGAATCGTCATTTTATGATATATATCTGTTAAATTTAATAATTTATGTATTATAGGATCAAAAAATATTCTCATAAATTAATCTAACGTATATAATAAAAAACTTACTGTTTATTTACATTTTGTTAACACAAGATTATAGTTAAGTATCTTGTCTTTAAAATTTCAGCATGTAATTATTATATAGAGCAATTAAGTAAAAATATATGTAAATAAGAATAACAAATGTAAATTTATAGATCTCTGCTTTTCTTCTTTAAAAAGTCCTTCACATTTATGTAAAATATTTTAAAACTTTCTCACAGTAGCTCGAGCTGTAAGATGTTTATGTCAATTTTTTTTTTCTTGTCATATCTTATTTTTCAAATTAGATAATAATTAAATATAGCATATCTGGTTATTTTAAAATTTTTTTCTTTAATTATTATCATTAATTCACATTATTATGATTTTATAATTATTTTTTTGCATAAATTTTTGATATTACGTAAGTATTCATAGTTTTAAGATTATATTTGAACTATATTTAAAATGACTTAATAATATTTGGAGCAAGGTGAATGAGATGATTATATCATATAATAAAGATACTAGAATTAATTGAACCTAAGGGAATATTTAAATAATTCACAATTATTGTTTGTCTTATAATGATAAAAAATAAATTTTTCACCTATTTAAACTTTTGCAATTTGCAATTAACATGGAAAATGTTCATAGGGAGGGTTCATACCCTGGGAATCCAAAAATCAAGGGGAGGGGGTCAAATGTATTACATTTAAGTAAGGGGGCAAATGGAACTTAGAATAATTCAGGTTTAGGGATCTTAACATTTAGTAAATATGATAATTATATTAAAAATTATAAAAATAGCAAATTGTATTGTAATTTTGCGAAACATTTATGCATTATACCTATACTATAGCCTTCAGCTTTAGCTAACATGTTCCATGCATTTTGGTTGTGTTTACACAAACCACTTATTAATTTTTTTTAAATACATTTTATTATTTTAACATTGGACGCAAAATTAGACGCCATTTACAAAACAAAATTAATTTAATATTACCCATGTTAATTATTTTATTGAATGAACAAAATTTGATAGGAAATTTGGAATTTCAAAAAATGGGATAAAAATTCATATTTCAAAATGATTTGCTTCTAAGAATTTTCAAAATGTGTAAACATAGAATTTTTTTCATCCAGTTATGAACATTTATAAAGACTTTAAATTTATAATTTTATCTCTCCATGTGTATTCACTTCACTGATTCCAAAAATTCTTCGAATTAAAAATAATAGTACATTCTTAACCATCTCTAAGAAATGTTTATTTTGCCAAATGCAAAGATTTACGGGTCCAAGGTGTGTAGCAAATTTGATAAAAATAATTATTTCTAGATGAGGTTAAAAGTGTATTTTATATACTAGCGGTCTCTCAAAATTGGAATATAGTCATCATTGCCCACTAGTATGTAAAAACTTATTAATAATTGCATGTAGTGTTATAATTGACTACCTCAAGTTTTTCAAAAAGTCAAATGTAAAAATTAGTCTATAATACATCTGTGCTCGCCGATTGCTCGCTTGCAAACATTCGAAATGGCGTTTCCCTTTAAAAAAAAAACTTTATATTAAAAAAAGAAAATATATTTTATTAATTAGCGTGGAATTTATCACTTTAATTAAAATTTATTACGTCGTAATTCACTTTTTTTGGGAAATTATATCCTAAATAATCATATATTAATATGTATAAAAAATTTTATGAGTATCATGTTCATGTAGCATAAACATGTAAAAAAAAAAAAAATAACTCAATAACCAACAAGTTTCCTGTATTTTTTTCTTCCTACACCCTCTTTTTTATATAAAATTTATGTATTATTACAAGAAAAAAAGAATTCATTTCACCCTCATTATAAGATTTTCTATGCTTATTTAACTAAATCTTTTATTTTTTGTTTTTATGGATCCACCCTCTAAAAATAAATACTTTTTTTTATTTTACTATGCTCTATATATAACCATTTTTACGCATTTATAGAGCATTAGAGAGCACCAATCAAAATAACTTTTTTAATTGGTTAAATTTAAGCATTAATGTAATTGAAAAAATATTTATACCCTTATCTTATAAATTTTTTTAATTATTTTTTCTATTTATTGCTTAATTAGGTTGAAATTATTTATTATTTTATGATAAATTATTTTTTTAATGCCTTCTTTATACGCAGAGTGCTTCTATTAATACGTAATTGCTTATAAAGTTTTTTTGCTTTTTATTGAAAATTTAATGTTTATCAATATATTTTACTTAAGCATTAAAAAAAAACGCTTTGACTTTTGATTACCTATTGATTAACAAAATTAGACGCCATTTAAAAAATAAAAATAATTTTCTGAACATTTTAGATTAAACCCCTATAGTAACTTTAGTATCTAAAGCTATCTTACTAATTGAAATTTTCTGACGTCTTTTTTTCTGATTATGTATATTGCCCTGTATTCGGCAACAAAAAACGGTAACATATCCCTTGATAAAATGATTAATGAAAAATATATTCGGTAATATAATGATTGGAAACTTTTTTTTTGGTATAGTTTGCAATTTTACATTTTAACCACGAGTGAATTTCTACACTGAAAAACTGACACCTTTGAAAACATGTCGCGCAATAAAATGCAATAGAAATTCTATTTATTAAAATCAACATTAAAAGAATAGAATTTTTATTGAATTTATAAATCTTTTTGAACCAAATTTGCCCAGGTTAGTTAACTAAAAATCAACCAGATGAAAATTTGTAACCAAATGAAAATTTAGAATTAGCTTCATCTTGAGCGGTTTATGTTTGAAATGACTTTTTTAAGTCACTTTAACTTTTATGGACTCTGGTACTATTAGGTATATTTATCTGTGTGGGTGGAGACTGTACATAAAAACAAAAAAAAATAGATTCTACTTTCTTATTTTTTCTATCTTTTATCATTTATATAAAAAAAGTCATGCACAAAATAAAGGATTAACTTTTTTTACGCAAAGTTTAATTTAAGTATAAACGTCTTTTTCAGTGAACACGTTTTTGGACAATTTTATATTATCTATGCTTTCTTTTTAACATCCGGTAGTTCCATTAACAGAATAAGTTTTTTTTTCTTATAAAAAGAAATGAAGATTTTTAGTATCATAATATAAAATAAGTACTTAATTTCTACGCTAGCTGAATATCGAAGAAAATAATACTGAAGTAAGAATATATAAAAAATTCATGTACTTTTTTTAGTTTTTTTCTAAAGAAAGGAAAGAAAAAGTATTAAAGAGTAAAATTTAAATATAATGAAGAGAAAGTATAAGTTTTTGCGTAATTTGCACTTGAATATCTTACCCTAAGGGATGAGAAATCTATATAAACATGCCGCACCTTAAACTTAGATAATTTTCTGATTATCATGCGACAAGAACATTTTCTTGATCATTTTTTTGTAATATGGAAAACTCCAGATAAAATCATCTAATAAAAGAATTTTTTTTCTCATTTCTTATTTTTTTGTTAGACTTCTTTGGCCATAAAGATTTTGTTTAGCACAGATAATATAAAGTAAAAATTTTATTCGAAAGAATTTAGAAAAATATTTATCTTATCGTTTCTAGTATATTTATTGAGGGAATGTTACTTTTACAGGCCTAGATTCATTTAAAAATATGAATTAGAGTTTTGACCATTTTTATTTTTATAAAAAACTGCTCCATTTTTGCCACCAATATTTATGCTACTATACTTAAGTACATACTACACGGCCAGGCTGCTTTGCTTGAAAATTTAAGCAACGAAAAAATTTCAAGCAAAGCAGCCTGGCCGTGTATACTAAAATGATAAAACTTAAATGAAAATTGTATTAGCTAATGTTAGTTACACTGTAAAAAGTAACTTTCTTATATTAACAAAAAAATTAGAAAATTTTCGAAAAATTAGTAAATTTTCGAAAAAATTTGTAAATATTCGAAAAAAATCGTATATTTACTAAATTTAGTATATTAACGAAAAATTCGAGTATTCTCGATTTTTTTTTTGTGAATTCGCAAGAAAAATTGATAGTTTACAATTTTTTTTCTCGAAAATTTACAAAAAATAGTTGTAAATTTCGGAAAAATAGTTGTGAATTTACAACTTTTTTCGTAAAATTACAACAAAAAATCGAGAATGCAAAATAAAATGTCCAAATAAATTCTTAAAAAAGCATCAGTTATTGTAATAATATAATAAGTAATAAATAAAATTATTAAATGGTGAATATTTCTATCCTAAAAATGGGTTAGTCATCGATGCGGTAACTGTGTACATTGTCATCGATAAAAAAGTCATTCTGATTGGCTCATACAAATTTCATTATTAATAGGTTAAAATTAATTGTTTTATTGTTTATATTGTTTTTATTATTTTTGAGGTTAGTTCGTTAGTTGATTAGTTGATATCAATAAAAAAATTAAAGTAAAAATAAATTTTGGTATTTAAGAAAATAATTAAGGTTGAAAGTTTTAAATCATTCTGCGCGCGACGCGCGCCTAATACTAGTTAAATCAAAAAATAATTAAATTGTAAATAAATAAATTTAAAAAAATTTTTTACACTATTTTTATACAGAAAATTATACATAAGATATTTATTTGATTTAGGCATAAGAATGGCAATAGATGAGATCGAAAATTTTAATGGAAAAACTCCAGACGTTTTTACCTTTACCTGATACTTTTTTTTCTGCGTAGGAAGTGGAGAAATGCGTTACGCTTACTGTTCAGCATTTGGACTGACAGTTATGTGGGGCTCGACTTAGCTTGCTTTTACCCACTAAAATTCCACTCCCTTCCTACCTTATGCGAGCCTATCCCGGGACCGTTTTCACATTACTTCAGGACAGGTTCAAGGCCATTTAGTTCTAGTCATGAACTCCATCTTTTGACTTGCATCCAATGACTCGCCAGTTTGGTTAAGGACTCCGTCATTCTATCTGGCTAAAATTTTGTCTTTTTGTGCTGTCATCTTCAATAAAATATATGTTAGCTAAAAAATATTCTGGTCATTTCCTAATATCGTCAAAAGAGAAGGTAATAAATAAATATATAAATAAATAAATAAATAAATAAATAGTAAATAAATATTAAATAAATATTATCCTACCATCTTCGATTGATTGCGGTATCAAGAGTAAGTGCAGGAATGATTGTATGCTAGTGCAATACCTGCAGTCATCTGGATAACCGCAGTACGTCTCAATATTAGCCTATACCTTGGACTTCAGGTTTCTTGGCGCGGAGTATGTACTCCACATACTGGTTGATTTCGGACCATACTTCTTCATTTCGAAGCATCAGGCCAACTACATTCTCGGGTGTGATTTAGCCGATGTTAGTTTCTAATTGAAACTTTTTAATAGCTCATCTGTCGCATTTGAAGAATAAGTGTTCCGGCGTGTCTTCTTTGCCAGGACAGTATATACATTCAGCGCTATTTATCTTCTGGATTCGAAAAAGGTAGGAGCAAAAAAGCCCATGTCCGCTTAAGAATTGGGTCAAAAAATAATTAATGTCCCCGTGCTCTCTATTTATCCAAGGTAACTTCAATGTATGTTTCGTAGGAACATACATATATTCATTGTTATCTACCCTTAAGAATTTAGACTCTGGTTTAATATATATATAAATCTTTCGCAGTGCATCAATCTGGCCTCGCATTTCTTTGTACTTAGAAAAAGATTCGGTGCAAGTGAATTGATTAATAAATAAGTCCTTATTTGGTGTATTAACTTTATAAAATTCAAAGCAATTCCGAATTTTGTGTTCGAACGTCTGACATAAATTCGCGCAACATATTTCCAACTTCTGTAGAGATTTTACCCAATCCTGCTCCTGTGATAGTATTATTTAATCACATGTTAGCAATAGATTTTACCATTATCTTGTCAAATCTCATCTGAGATGGAACCCTCCTTTTTTTAGGTACATTTTTAACTTTCTCAACTTTATTAACTTCCAGAAATTTAGTTAGTATATGTTTTGAATTAACGTGGGTTTTTAAGTCTTTCAAATTTTGATAAACTTTTTGGCATCTGTTAGTTCTACAAGGGAAACCCTTTGTTTCTGAAGTAACATTATGTTTCGACAATTTAAAATGCTTGTCTAAATCATTGTAATTGTTTAACCCTTAATGCCTTAAGGAGGCATTCCTTCAATTGAGCGGATCAATTTAACATGGGCGTAGTAATTTTTTAAATACAGAAAGGAAGGATAGTTGGGCACAGAGGAATCTACGAAAAGTAGTCAAGCATGTACATAAACTGGCACCGTAAAGTGCTCCGTTAAGAAAAAAATTTAAGTCGAATATTTTGGTTCCTCTTTTTTTTCTTAAAGAAATGAATTGCCAGGAAAAAATTAATCGATTTTAAAAAAAAAATTATTATTTTACGATGAAAATCAAGCGAATAATGCATGTTTAAGGTTCAGAAACAGGCTTTTTTCAATAAAATTTCAATGTTTTTTAAGACGAATTTGAGCAAAATCTTCAATTGACGATAACTTGGCTAAATTTCATCGTTATAAGATAAGTTTTTGGTTCCTCTCTGAGGAACAATTGTGTTAGGTCAAAATTTGATTTTCTATTTTGGCATATAAGCACGTTTTGGGACCCCAGGAAGCTAAAAAACCGGTTTTTAAAAAAAGTCTGTATGTGTGTGTGTGTGTGTGTGTACGTACATACGTACGTACGTATGTAATCGGTGATATTTCACAAACATTATGGAATTAAGACCTAACTTTTTTTTCAAAAATTTTTTCACTAAAAAAGCTCGAGGTACTTTTTTTTTTTTTTTAATTTGGATGTAACACCTCATTTATTTCCACGAAAGTACTTATATTTGAAAGTATGGTTTTCACATGATATTTTGAATCGGATACTTAATTTTCTGAAAATTTTTTTTCTAAAATTTTTTTCACAAAAAAATACAAAAAATACCAATTTTTTTTTTCTTTTTGGATGAAGTACCTAATTTATTTCCATGGAAGTACTAGTTTTAAGAACCTCGTTTATAGTAATTTTTTGGATCTGATACTTAGTTTTTTCAAAATTTTTTTCTCAAGATTAAAGAAAAGAAAAATAAAACAAACTGCAATATTTTTTTTTTTTTTTGGTTTAATACCTCATTTAATTCTATGAAAGTACTAGTATCTGAAAATATTGTAACTAGTGATATTTCAAAACCATTATCGAATGAATACCTAACTTTTTTTTCCAAAAATTTGTTTATTAAAAAAATCTCAAAATACTTTTTTTTTTAATTTGGATGTAGTACCTCATTCATTTCCATGAAATTAATTATATTTGAAATTATGATTTTTACTCGATATCTTGAATCTGATAATTAATTTTTTGAAAATTTTTTTCTCCAAAATCTTCGTCACAAAAAAATACATAAAACACCAAATTTATTTTTCGTTTTGGACATATCTAATTTATTTTAATGAGAGTACAAGTTTTAGAAATTTAGTTTATAGTAATTTTTTGTATCCGATCACAATTTTTTTTTTATTTTGATATAAATTATAACACACAAGAAAGAGTGATATGTAAATCTTGCCTCTTTTTGACTTCCTTGGATTATTTTGCTCGTTGCTATATTTATTTATGTATGCAGCTTAATGAAATTATAAACAATAATAAACAGCCTAAAAATATTAAATGGTTATGTTTGCATTTTAAAATTAAGATTTAAAAGTTATATTGGTATTTTTTAAAGAATCAAACAATTTATAGAATTAAATAATTTATTATTTTGTGATTAATAGAAATAATATAAATAATGTTAAAATCTTGAAGCAATTAATGTGGTTATTTTTTTTATTACAAAATATTATTATTATTATTATCATTGTTGCGGAAGATGGTCAAATGCAAGAAGTACACTGAGAAAATAAATTATAAGAAATTATTATAAATTCTGGTAAAAACTTCTATCTTTTTATAATAATTGAGCGAATATTTGTAATTTTCGCATCGTTACCAACCATTTCTTTGACAAAACAAAAAAATCATGTTACCCAATATTTTAATTATTAAGGGATAATTATATATTCTAATAAAATAAAATTTTATAAAAAAAAATAAAATTAGCTTTTTTTATATTTGTCTCTTTTTAATTATGCAAAAATGATTTAAAATCTATTAACGCCGGCGCGACCAATCCATGGACGCTAGAATTTTCACTTTAATAACAAAATGATCTTAATAATCTACTTTACCAGCTACTATAAAAGAGTATAAAATAGGTGCATTTTATTACCAAATAGTAAATTTACCTCCTGATTTGTATAACTTTTCGGGAAATATACATGTTTTAGCCCTCTGTAATTACATTATCGTTCGAAAATATACTTTGAATGATATAATAGTACCATTCATAACTAAAATGATAAAATTTGAAAGAGATTCCGGCAAGGTATTAACAATTGACAACAAAAAATATGTAGTTCTTTTGTAGGATTTGCATGATTTCCCGTAATGAACTTCACAAAAGATGTTATTTTTGCGCAGAAAAAAGAACACCAGAAATGCTTGAACACCAGCTAAAAGAAATATCAACAAATGCTTCTGCTAGTGAAATGAAAGAGCAATGCGATTTAAATGACCTAAAATATTTTACTTGTTGCTGGAATAAAGTTTTTGATGTTCTTCATGATCTTTTCGAAGGTTGGGTACCGTATGTCATAAAATTGATAATTGCACATTTCGTGTTTAAAAAAAAATACATAGATGTGGAGACTTTAAATAATCGATTGAAACTGTTTCAATATGGTAGTCTTGAAAAAAATGTTAAACCATCTTCCACTTTTGAATTAACAAGTTTGAAAAATGTAAATACAGACCATATTTTGAAGCAGAAAGGAGTTCAAACTTGGTGTTTACTTAGGTTCTTCCTTTTATTCTATTTGATAAGGTACAATCAAAAGACATTTATTTAGAATATCTTTTGGAACTAAATAAAATTGTTGAAATAATAATGGCTCCTAAGATTTCACGTTCAACCCTTCCATATCTTAAAGTCTTATTAACAACTTATTATAATTAGTTCAATATTTTGTTCCCAACTGCAAATAAAATAAACAAATTAGATCATAACATGCAAATTCCTGAGTGCATCGAAGAATTTGGCCCTATGTGCAATTATGCGTGCTTTATCTATGAAGATAAGCACCAGATATTCCAGAAGTATACGAAAATTTTTAAAAATTTTATAAATATTTCAAAAACATAATATGCAATGTGCAATTTGGGTAACTGATAAGACTTTTGTAAGAGAAAAGCTGTCAAACTTTTCAACAACTACTTTTTCAGTTAATGAGCTGTCTATGTCTGAGACTTTTATTAATGCTGGATTCCAAATTAATGATCAGGTTGGACAAACTGATAAAGTGAATGTTTATAGTGCAAAGTACAAACTTGGTTTATTTGTTGCCGTTGAATTGCACAAGGAATCTGCTAAGCCTATTTTTGGTGAAATAGAAAATATTTTTTTAAAAGGAGATGAAGTTTTTTTGTATTGTAAAAAGTGGCATTCAATGTATCTAGAAGAACGTTTAAATGCTTATAATATGGAGCCATCCGAATATTGCCTTAAAAACGTAAGCGATTTGTGTGATCATAAACCTTTTTCGCTTTGGAATACTTTTGATGATGAAAGTTTAAATTATATTTCTTTGAGATATATTCTTTATAATGTATATCTAGCAAAATTTTACATACTTATAATGTTAAACTTTAATACACTTATTATATTTTCTACCAGTATACAGCAATAGCTTTTACTTTTTGGTTCCTCAATGAGGAACCTTTGTGATGGGTCAAATTTTGATTTTTGATTTTTTGGCATTTAAGCACGTTTTGGGACCTCAGGAAGCTAAAAAACCGGTTTTTAAAAAAAGTATGTGTGTGTGTGTGTGTGTGTATGTAACCTGTGAAATTTCACAACCATTATGGAATTAAGACCTAATTTTTTTTTCAAAAATTTTTTCATTAAAAAATCTCAAACTACTTTTTTTTTTATAATTTGGATGTAATACCTAATTTATTTCCATGAAAATACTTATATTTGAAAGTACGATTTTTACTCGATATCTCGAATCTGATAATTAATTTTTTTTTTAAATTTTTTTCCCAAAATTTTCACCCAAAAAAAATACAAAAAACACCAATTTTTTTTTGTTTTAGGACGTAGTACCTAATTTATTTCTATGAGAGTGCTTTAGTAAGTTTGTTTATAGTAATTTTTTGGATCTGAAAAAATTTTTTTAAAATTTTTTTCTCAACATTAAAAAAACAAAAAAATTAAAAAAACTGCATCGTTAAAGCCTTAAAATTAAAAAAACTGCAATATATTTTTTTTTGGGTGTAATACTTCATTTAGTTCCATGAAAGTACTTATATTTGAAAATATGGTTTTTGCTCAATATTTCGAATTTGATAATTAATTTTTGGAAAATTTGTTGCAAAATTTTTGATCAATAAAAAAAACTTTTAAAAGTTAATAGAAATGTATTTATGACTGCATGATTGTAATCGGTGATATCTGTGGCATATTGAAGTATTAAGCTCATTGTTTGAGGAACTTTAGTGCCAGTTAGTTAGCAGGGTATTTTTATAAGTATACACCTAATTTTAATATTTTTAAGAATACTACTTAACAGTAATTAAATATTTTTTCATTTGATTGAATTATTGAAATTTTCTGAATTTTCCAATTTTCTCGCTTTTCCTGATAGAAAATGAAAAATCTGACTTAATTTTCGGATTCCTCGGGAAATTTTACATTGAAAACCTTCCTGGATAAAATTTTAGAGGCCTCTGTGACGCTATAAATAAAATAAAAACAAAGTATCATGCTAAAATTAAAAAAATAAACAGAATAAAAAAAACGCTGCCAAGTAATTATTACTATGCTTCCTCATTAGCAATAACAAAATGTTCTTAATGGTCTATTTTACCTAACAAAGTATAATGTCATAATTACACAAGCTATAGAAATAATTATATAATTTTAGCTAGTAATAACGTTAATTCTAGATATTAGTACTTTCATTGAAATAAATTTAGTACTACGTCCAAAAAGAAAAAAATTTATGGTTTTTTTTACTTAATTTTTATATGTAAAAAAATTTATATTTAAAAAAATTTTGAAAAATTACGTATCAGATAGAGAAATCCTTTACATACGATAATTCTAAATATTCATACTTTCATTGAAAGAAATTAAGTACTAAGTCCTAAAAATACCTGTTTTTTTCTAATTTTTTTATAATTTTTTTATGTAAAAAATTAAAATAAAATTTTTTGAAAAATTAGGTATCGGATTGTAGATAACGAGTAAAAACAATAATTCTAGATATTAGTACTTTCATGAAAAAAAATGAGGTACTACGTCCAAAAAAAATAAAAATTTATAGTGTTTTTTTAATAATTTTATGCATAAAATTTTGAAGAAAAAAAATTTCGAAAAATTACATATCAGATGAATCCTTTACAAACGATAATTCTAGATATTCGTACTTTCATAGGAAGAAATTAAGTACTACGTCCTAAAATAAAAAAAAATTTGGCGTATTTTGTATTTTTTGGCAAAAAATTTTGAAAAAATTAAGTATCAGGTCCAAAAAATTACTATAAACGATATTTCTAAAATTAGTACTTCCACAGAAATAAATTAAGTACTGCGTCCATAAAGAAAAAAAAATTGGTATTTTTTGTATTTTTTTGATTCAAGATATCGAGTAAAAACGATACTTCTAGATATCAGTACTTTCATGGAAAAAGATGAGGTTCTACGTCCAAAAAGAAAAAAAATTATGGTATTTTTTTAATTATTTTATGTAACAAATTTAAAAAAAAAAATCTTTTAAATTACGTATCAGATGGAGAAATCCTTTACAAATGATAATTCTACAGGGTAGTGGCCGGCTTGAGAAATAATCGCGCATATATTTATTTTATTGTATCCTTCATTTTTAATTTACTACACTATACCTGGTGGAGCTCTAGTGAACAACCACAAGAGTTTACGGAATAATTGTAGAATGTTTCTACGTATTTTTTTTGTTTACATTATTAACATACAAAATAGTTTTTAAGTGCACAGTAAAGCTGTTTTGGATGAATATTCAATTAATTGGCTGAATTTTCAATGAATCTATTAATTGTTAATAATTAGTTCAATTAAAACCTCATATACTGATAGTTAAAAATGCATATGCATAAGATGGTTGTTTTGTTACTTATTTTTTTAATCTACAGTTTACATAAATCTAAGTTTTTTTTTTTAGAATTTTAATTTTTCTGAAGAGATTACAAACGTAGTTTCTTATTTTTATATCCAGGTGTCACGAGTGTTTAGAGACTTTAATAAAAGAAAAAGTGGGGAAACTTATGACCGACTCTCTATCTCCCTCGCGGCACAGTTCCACAATTCATATGCTTAGAGGAAAGGAAGATATAAATTTATTTATATAAAATTATACATAGTAACAAGATAGGCACAAATTCTTCAATTCTCCAATGCCATATGATGATGCGTCTGTTTCAATACCGAATCTCCAATTTTTCTTTATAGCGAACAATTCTTTCGCCTGTATGAATTCATTTTTGATCTCATTTACTATTTTTGTAAGTTCTTCTGACCATGTGAATTTTTTATCTTTTTTGAGTAGTTCGTTTAATGGCTTTATGTGTCTTGCTAGATTTGGTATGAATCTTCGGTCACAGTTCACAAGACCCAGAAAGCTTTGCAGCTTCTTCTTGGTGTTTGGAATTCGAAATTTGACGATGTTGTCTTTTGTTTCTTGATTCATTTTGACGATATGCTCTTGAAACGAATGCCCAAGGAATTTAACTTCTTCTTTGACCAATTGTGTTTTTTCTAATGATACTCTCATATTTAATTTTTTTATTTCTTGCAATATGTCATTGACGATTTTTAGGTTCTCTTCTCTGGTTTTTGTGTGAATGAGCATCTCGTCGATGTTAATTATTACATTCGTGGAGTTTACAGCTTTTATTTTTTCTTTGAATTGTCTAGTAAATCGACCAGAAGATACTTTCAGGCCAAATGGAAGTCTCAAATATACCTAAGCTGTTCCTTTAAATAAAAATCCAGTGTATTTAATGGAATCTTCATGCAATTGTATGTTTAAAAATGCGTTTCTTATGTCAATTGTGGAAAAATATTTAGATGATTTTACGGTTGCAGCTATCTCATCTATTGTTGTTGGTTGGTAAGTGTCACTTTCCATTCTTGTTGATAATTCTTGCATCAAGGCAAATCCTCAAGTCTCCATCATTCTTTTTTTGGACTACTAGTGGATTGATGTAGCCTGTGGAACTTTTTTTTATTACCCCTTGCCTCTCCATCTCTTCAATCATTTTTACTACTTTTGCCATGTGTATGTCTGGTATTGGATATTTGGGACCTTTGAATGGTCTGTGCTCAGTGATGTTGAGTTTTACTTTGTCAACCTTCATTCTTCCTAGACCCTCTTGAAATACTGCTTTGTTTTTCTTAATTATAGCTTGTATGTCTGCAGGATGTTTGTCAAGTTTCAAGCTAAACATAATTTTTTCTTAATAGAACTTTACTTGCGTGTTAATGTAAGGCATTTTGATAGTTTTGTTAGCAAAATCAATTTTTGCTTTCAGTTTGAAGATGGCATCGACTCCCATTATCATGTCAGGTATGAGGCTGGGAATTACCATGAATTTCAAAGATATTGGCTTATCTTGAATTGTTAATTTCAGCTTGATTTGTGTTTTTATCTTCTTTTTTGCTCCACAAACTCCTTTGATGGTGGCATTGGCAACAGGTAGTCGGTAGACTTGATGTCCCGCTTCTATTTCTTCTAGCAGTTTCCCTGATATTGCTGAGACTTGTGCTCCTGTATCTATTAATGATAATATTAGTTTATTACCAATGTTAACCTTGATCAAAGGACAGCCATGGCTCTCTCCGCAGCCGATTGTTGATATTGTAAATTCATCATCCGATGATTCATTAGTCGATAATTCATTCTTGCTGTCTATTTCTGCGTCAGTGTCTTCCCAATTGTCATCACTTGATTCCAGCCCACTTTTAACTTTCTCTATTTCCACTTTTCTAATTTGCTTTGCTTGTTTATCCTGCTGATTTTTCGTGTTATATTTCCATGGTTGATGATTTTTTTGTTGTTTGTTATATTGATCAGATTTGTGTGTCTTCTCAACATGACTTTGATTCCATTTGTTTGATAAATTACTTTGATTTCTAAACTGCTCACCTTCCATACGATCTTTGCTTCTGGCTTTAATTAATTTGTCGTCGATGATTCCTATTCCATCTACTCTAGCCAGGATTCTAGCCATTTCCCATATCGTTTGCTATTGGCGAAGCTCGACCTTCTCCAATACTCCTTCTGAGAAGTGCCATTTTTTTTTTTTTTTTTTTTTTTGGGCCCCTTCAAGAAGGGGCCTTTTTCGTAGGACGAGGAGAATGCATTTACGCATACCATACACGCGTACTGTATGGTTATGTGGGACTCAACCTCAAATTTGTATCTGGGGTTGCCCAGATATACACAATTGAGGAATTACAATACCCACTAAACTCCCCACCCTCCTGCATTTATGACAATATCATAGAATCCGGACCGGGACTCCTTGTTTAGGTATTACTTCGGTCCGGAAACAATGCAGCCCAGGCATTTCTTCGCCATACCCTGTCAATAAAGGAGGAGATTTTCCTACGAGAGGAAACCTTCCTCCTTTTTTCCAATCAGTGTCGCCCTTACGTACTCTGCCACACTGTACCAGTCAGCGGCACTGCGCAGCATTTCCGGGACGACTACTTCCGGCCTCCATTCATCGAAGGGCGGTCGCCCTTCAGCGAAGCGAGGACACCCAAAAAAGGTGTGCTCAGCGGTATCCAGCTCGCCCGGGCAATGCAAGCATTCCGGAGATGTCACCTTGCTCCACTTGAAAAGCATATCGCGGAAATAACCGTGACCAGTTAGGAACTGTGTGTGGTAGAAGTCTACCTCTCCATGATCACGGTTCATCCAGCTTTCCAAATCGATGATAAGGCGGTGCGTCCAACGTCCCCTTGGGTCACCATTCCACCTATACTGCCAACATTCCATTGTGCGGGAGCGAGCGCGAACGGAAGCTACGTCGCGCTCTTCTTCCCCACGGTTATAGATCGCCTGCCTTTCCAAGGCAAGCAGGTCGATGGGAATCACCCGAGCCACCACCTGGATCGCTGGCTCTGATACTGTCTTGTACGAGCAAGCGATTCGAAGTGCCCCCTGCCTCTGTACTGCCTTTAGTTTCTTGCAGTACTTTTTTATGCGGACATTGTCCACCCACACCTCTGCACCGTAGAGCAAGATGGAGTTAACTGTCGTCATCAACAGCCTCCTCTTCTCAGATCTGGGACCGCCGATGTTCGTCATTAGCCACGAGAGGGACTTTGTCACCCGGCCAGCCTTTTCACAGGCCTGCTGGAATTGTCTATTGTAGGTCAACTTGTTATCCAAGAAGACCCCCAAATATTTGACTGATGGTTTGGTCTGGATCATAAGGGGATTACCTCCGTCATCAAAGCTGATGCCGAATATGGTATCAACCCTTCTCCGGGTCAGAAGGACAATCTCCGTTTTCGGGACTGCCAGTCTTAGTCCGTGATCCGACATCCAGCTATTGATAAGGCGCATGGCCTCATCCAAGGTATTCTGCTGGTCCTCTGGCTCTCGAGCTGTTATGGTTAGAGCAACGTCATCTGCGTATCCGATCATGGAGCATCCATCCGGGAGCTCAATCTTTAGCAAGCCGTCGCAAAAGGCATTCCACAGATCGGGACCCAGAACTGAACCCTGCGCTATGCCTGCGCTTAATACTTTACCTCTTGTGCCATCGAGCGTGTCCCAGCGCAGGTATCGGTCCCGGAGGTAATCTCTGAGTATATTTCTCAGATAATCCGGAACTCTGAATACCTGCTCGAGGGAGTGCAACATATCGTCCCACTTAGCCGAGTTGAATGCGTTTTTCACATCCAACGTGACAAGCAGGACGTCCGGTTTAATATCCGGCCGCACTTGTCTGGCCCTCATAACCACCTTCACGACCTGCTCGATGGCACCGATCGTGGAACGCCCCTCACGAAAGCCGTGTTGGTCGTCGCTAAGGTCACCCGCTTCCCTAATTGCTTGCCGCAATCTTCCTCTGACCATGCTCTCCATCACCTTGCCAATGGTATTTAACATACACAATGGTCTGTAAGATGATGGAGATCCTGGTTCACCCTTTCCCTTGCTTATCGGAGCCAGACGGGCCACTTTCCAGTCCCTTGGAAAGGCGCCTGCCACGAGGCACGCGTTAAACATGCCAAGCAGGAGACCAGGGATTACCTTTGCAGCCGCCTTAAGGGCTTCCGCGGGTATTCCGTCTGGTCCTGGCGCTTTCCCATTTTTCATTGACCTAATTGCCTGAAGCATCTCCACCTCGATAAATAGCGGAACTTGCTCCCTCGGGACGCTCCATCGTGTTGTCACATCCGGACGTTAAGTTTGCCCATGACCACCTTATATCCCAGGCCCCACGGGTCGCTGTTGACATCATCTCTTAGGGACCGAAGACAGCGCGCCTTGCTGAGGTGGATAGCTTTCGCCAGCCTATGCTTGGCTCCCTTGTACTCTTCAGAGCGCGTAGCCAGCTCTGGGCGGCCATGCGCTCTTTGCCGTCTTCTGCGTGCGCCGTGACAGACCCGTCTTAGCTCCGCAATTTCTTCATTCCACCAGTACACGCTTCTTTTACCCTTCCAGGGCCGTTTACGCGGCATAGAGGCATCGCAGGCTCCCCTCAGAAGAGCAGTTACCCTCTTGACAAGGGTCTCTGCCTCTCGCGGGGTGGTCGGTCCTCCATGCCAGGCTGGGATAGACGAGAACTCTTCGCGAAGATAATCCACAAATCTGTCCTCGTCCATCTTTGACACATTCCAGCCTAGTGGGCGCTTTTTGTACGGGGGCCGATTAGCAACCCTATCACGCACTTTGAAGGTGATGTAATTATGATCGCTGCCATTGGCTCCATCCATCACCCTCCAGCCACCCACTCTTCCTGCCAGCCCGGCCGAGGCAAAAGTGACATCAGGGATCGATTCGCCAAAGCCTGGCCTTACGTAGGTTGGATTGTTCCCAGAGTTCATGACCACCAGATCAGTTCTAGCAGCCATCTCTAGGATCAACGTTCCCCTACGGTTCGTGGTTGGCATTCCCCATTCCACGGCCCTGGCATTTAAGTCCCCAGCAAATATGATATTGCCAGAGACTTCCCTTATCGTTTCCTCCAATGAGGCCAGCTTTGCGGTGAACACCCCAATAGTGTCATTCGGTGACAAATAACAACTAATGAAAGTTGTATCACCGCACTTTGCCCAGACGTGGCAATTGCCTTTTCCATGTCGTGACATAGACGTCTGAGCACGACCTCGTAGCCATATAGCGCACCGGCCTGTGTCATCAGTTAACCAGAATTGCTGGTTCCTATTGCGAAGCGGCTCGGATAGCAAGACGACGCTAGAGTCTGTCTCGCCTGCGAGCTGATCGAGCAAAAATGGTTTTGTTCATATTCCCTTGCAGGACTCCGAACATTACCGATGACACTCTATCTTCCTTGCAGTAAGTGCCTCCCGATAACACTTACATGCTCCGCATCCTGGAAGGTGGTCGGTCTTGGCCTTGTCAGCTCTTTCCCTGCAGAGGAAGCATTCTGCTTTTTCCACAGGACAATTTTCTGACTTGTGGCCTTGAACGCCACATTTAAAACACGCAAATTTTCGGTCCATGCCCTTACATGACCACTGGTTGTGGCCGAAACCAAGACACTTAAAGCACCGTGTAACCTCGGCTCTTAAGCGCACTTGCCAATTAGACCAGCCATTATTTAGCCGGCCTTTTTTGGTCAATTTTAGTGCGGCGGCTTCTGGTAGGTCTACGACCGCCATATCCGCCTTAGTACCCTTAGCCTTGAAGATGGCGACTTTTATGTCGTCATCGTTCTGCAGCTTGGTTGCCTCCTTTATCACCTGCCTCACTTCGTCGCTACCAGTAGTACCATCTAGGCTTCTGATCTCCACGGTTAGGTGGGGAATCAGTTCCTTGACTGTACTTTCTGGGCCTGCGACCGTCTTGACAGCGTCTAATAGTATTTGCCGGTCTTTCGACGAGCTCAGCTCTATTAGGACGCTCCTATCCTGGGTTTTTGGATTCGGTGAACCTCAGTCCCTGAATCTTTTAGTTGGACACCTCTTTTGATCTCCAGCAGGGCTGTTGCATAAGACTTCCCTTCAGGAGGCTTTATTATTAGAGCCTCCTTACGCTTAGAGATCCTTATGCGCCGGTTCTGGCGCTTCTTTCTCCTGCCTTTTTCTGTCGCCTCGGAAGGAGGAGATACGCCATCTCCTTCCTTCTTCTGCGGCTTTTTCTTTTTGCTTCTTTTATTTTCTGCCCCCTGCCGCAGGTTTGCTGCCGCTGCAGTTATTTTTGGCTGTTCCTTCTCCTGCTGCTTCTTCTGTTCCTGCTCTTGGTTTTTACCAGGGCTGCCTCAGTTATTCCAGAACCACTTATAGACTAACTATGAGCAGTCTGCGGCATTCCTAACATGCACACATGGGATAAAGCATAGAGCATGTCCCCGGAGAAATGCAAGGCATGAGACCCGATTTATAGGGCAGCCTCAGTTGTTCCAGAGAGCTATATCCTATATCCTTGATTCTAGTTCAACCTTGAAAAAAGGCGGCCTGAACCACCCTCCTCCTTCCTCAGCCTTATGAGGCTCCGGGCTTGGGACCGGTACAGCGGAGTTGTGCCATTTTAGAGCATCAATTATTTCCTCATCTGTCGGAAAATGTTGTAAATATCTTGCTTGACTTGCCCATTTTAGGAAATAATTCTCTCTGGTACCTTCTCCTTGATAAGCTCCAGATCGGAGCCAGGCACAAATTTCTCGCTGAATGGGTTCAGACCAGAATTCAGCTACGAATCTTTCTTTCAAATGATTGTATGATCCTGTATCCGCAAATCTAAACCAATTTGCTGCTACACTTTTCATTGCAGTTTTGAAAAACTTCTTTCTTGCTTCATCGCCAATCAATTCACCTTCTCCTATTGATTCAATTTGCTCTATAAACCATATGGGATTCATTTTTTTTATATCCCCGTTAAAATTTATATTGGCTAAGCGTATGGCTTTTGTAACTGCATTGATTTGATCTTGCGATGATCTTCTGACCTCTTGTGCTTCTGGTGCTTCCCCATGCTGATGATGATTAATGTGTTGTGGCTGATGAGGCGGTGGAGATCTTGGGCGTTGATGGGGTTCAGGTTCCTGTACTTGCTGTTGGATTGCCCGAGGTTGTTGCAGAGGATTCTGAAGTGGCCATTGAAAAGGATGATTCAGTTCTCTTGGTTGGTGTAGATTGGCTTGTGGTTCTAGTAATCTAATTCTTTCTAATTGCCAACTTCTTTCTTCTTGCCAGCTTCTTCTTTACTCTTGCCATTGTATTTGCATACCTTGCATGCGTTCTCGGAGCTCATGAATCTCATTCAATGTATGGATGTGTATCTGTTCAAGATCAAGTTCATTGTCATTGGCTGGTGGTATTGGGGAATTGAATTCTTGATCAGGTGTTATCACATTGCCCGTGCCTCTCTTGCGACGGTTTCTGCCACGCCCATTGTTTGAGTGGTTACCCCTCCTTTCATTAGCATGGAAATTATCTTGTTCAAATATTTCTCTTGAGCGCTTGCGTGTCTCCCTTTCTCTTCTATCTGCTCTTCTTTGTAGTTCACGGCTGCACGTATGTCCTGCAATTGGAGTTCTGAGCGTTTCGTCATTTCCTCCTTGCTGGATTTGAGGTTGAGTTTCGAGCTCGTGTTTCCCCGGAAGTGTATTTTCTGCCATTTGTCTTAAAATACAAAATTCTATTCTGTATTTTAAATTCACTCGATTTTGTCACTAATAGTATTATTGCTTTAATGCTTTTTATTAATTTTTTAATTTTTTAGTTACAACTTTTTTATGAGTATTTTGACCATTCTTATCTAATGCTAAAATCTTAAAATATTCTGCCCTCTTGGTATACAAACAACAGTATGGGATCGCCGGGTATGCTGCAATGAGGTTTCCTGAGAGTGAAGCAAATTCATCAATCTTTTAGGATTCCTTCTTGCACATTGAGGATATAAGTTTTGATATTAAAACTCTTTTTTAAGGAGTTAGTTCTAAAGTTAGATCCCTGGAATTAAATTTACACGATCTTCTAGGTACGAGTACTGATTCACTTTCATTAATTAGAAAACCTAATTTTGTTAATAAGGCAGTGGTCTGGTTAATATTTTTCTGGAATTCTGTTTTAATAAAGCCCATCATCCACCAATCACAATATATACAACAGAAATCCATCCTGAAGTATGAAGAAAAGAAACCACAGGTTTTAAAATTTTTGTAAACATGTAAGAGCTTGGACAGAGTCCAAAAGACAAAGCAGTAAATTCATAAAGCAAATTGTTGAATTCGAACCTTAGAAAACGCTTGCGGTGTTTTGCAATTGGAAAAGACGTACGCATCCTCTAGATTTATAGTTGCCATGAAGGATTATTAAGATTATTTTTATAACCAATCTTATCACTTCTAATTTAAAATGGTTTCATAAAAGAATTAAGATGAACTCGATTTAATATGAAGCTATTTGTATCATCAGGTTTTGGTACCAAGAAATAAGGTGACAAAAACTGACCTTCACATGGTGAACACATGGTGCGAGAGATAGAAGGAGATATGTCGTCGGTTTCCCCCACGTTTTCTTTTATAAACTCTCTAAATACTCATGACATCTGGATTTAAAAATAAGTAACTGCATTTGTAATCTTGAGAGCGAGGCTTAAAGCATACACCAACGAGTGCGCACGCTTTATTTAATTTTATTTGAATTTTCTACATTAAAATTAACTAAACTACTAAATAAACTACAATAAAACAGTATTAAAACATTGTAATAATTTATTTGAATCGAGTTTTTAATTCAAATTAACTCTAATTAACTAAATAAAATTAAAGTATGTGCTGTATGTGTATGAGCTTTTTAAATCCCAGTTGTGATTTTGGACTATAAAAGACAAATTGATCTAATAATAGCTAAATAATTTCTAGAGCCTTAGAGTGGGGCATGCCTACAACCAATCCCAGGGGACGAAGGGTACTCGAAATGGCCACTAGATGTAAGCTGGTGGTCCAGAATAGAGGCAACAGTCGGACCTACGCGAGTTTGAGGGGAGGTTCCTCCATCCCTAACATAACCTTCGCAACAGAAGGAGCGTTTAGGAAGATCGGTGACTGGAGGGTGATGGATGGAGAAAATGACGAAACTGGTAGCGACCATAAATACATCACCTTCGAAGTGTTAGAGGGAACCTTCCAACGACCTCCGTACAAGAGGCGTCCCCTGGGTTGGAACGTGCCAAAGATCGACGAGGACAGATTTAAAGAATATCTTCGGATCGAGTCAGCGTCCATCCTCGCTTGGCGCGAAGGACTGATAAGTCCCCGTGAGGCTGAAATCTTAGTAAAGAAAGTAACCTCGTAACTACGCGGGGCTTGCGACGCCTCCATGCCTCGTCAGCGGCCATGGAAGGGGAGAAAGCCAGTTCACTAGTGGACCCCAGAAATAGCAGCCCTCCGAAGGGAGTGTCACAGGGCGCGTAGGAAAGCGCAGAGAGCACTTAGAGAGTCATAATGGGCAAATTGAATCGCGAGTCTAATAATACGATGAACGCGACAACGACCGAAAGGATAGTGGGCGCTCTCTTTCCTGAATAGCCCATACGGGAGCATCTGGTAGAGGAAATACTCAGGGATGAAATGCCACTATTCAGCGAAGCTGAGATGGTCAAGGCTATCAAAGCCATGAAAAAGGCTAGGCGCCGGGACCTGATGGGATACCAGCGGAGGTCCTCAAACGGGCCGTACTAGTAATTCTTGGTATCCTGCTGGGCATGTTTAATGCTTGCTTTGTGACGGGAGTGTTTCTGAGGGAGTGGAAGGTGGCTCGCCTCGTGCTCCTGAACAAAGGAAAGGGAGGAACATCCGACTCTCCGTCATCTTACAGACCATTATGTATGTTAAATACCTATGGCAAGGTGATGGAGAGCATGCTCCGGGCTAGACTAAGGCTGGCGATCGTGGAGGACTGTGATCTCTCTGAGGAACAGCACGGCTTCCGCGAGGGGCATTCCACCGTAGACGCCATCAGGCGTGTCGTGGATACCGTAATGGTAGAGTGAACGGCCGCACGCAAACCGCATGGACGTTCTACTGGTCACGTTGGATATTTAAAACGCCTACAATTCGGCCAGGTGGGACGACATGCTCCGATCTCTCCAGCAGGACTTCCGGATACCCAGATACGCTGGATGGTAGGCGGGAAAGGGCGTTAAGCGCGGGCATTGCCCAAGGATTGATTCTTGGACCTGACCTGTGGAATACTTTTCATGATGGCTTGCTGCGCATTGACCTCCCAGAAGGAGTCTCCCTGATCGGGTACACGGACGACGCACAGTGTGATATAAGGAATAAAAAAAGTTCAAAAATCGGCTTCACGCCAATTTTAAACAAAAAAAATTCTGGCTGAGAAAAAACTTCCGGAGACATGTATTTTAAATGATAGGCTACCGCAAATTAAAAAAAAATATTTTTTTTAAATTTTTTATGGAGGTCGAAATCTTAAAAAAAAGTAGACAAAATATACTATAAATTGGTAAAGTTATTAATTAATTTAAACGAATAAAATACTTTTTAATCAAGACTGTATGTAAAATTGGGAGTATTTAGGTTAGAAATAATCGAAAAAAGTTTCCAGGTGCAAATATATATGTATATGTGCCACGTTTATATATGTTAGTAAAAAACCTTAAATTAACTAAAAATTTACACTGAGAAATACACATACACAAACACACGAGCACACAATTATATACAGTTGTGTAAAAAATATTGACTGACATTCAAAATAATACTTTTTTAAGTTTTAGAATAAAGTTTAAGCAAAGAATTTTAATTTTTCACATTTTTTTTTCGTTTTTTTTTTTCAGTTAATTTAAGGTTTTTACTAACACATATAAACGTGGCAAATATACATATTTATTTGCACCAGAGAACTTTTTTCGATTATTTCTAACCAAAATACTCCCAATTTTACATACAGTCTTGATTTAAAAGTATTTTATTCGTTTAAATTAATTAATAACTTCACCAATTTATAGTGTACTTTTTCTACTTTTTTTTAAGATTTCAACCTCCATAAAAAAATTTAAAAAAAAATTTTTTTTTTAATTTGCGGTAGCCTATCATTTAAAATACATGTCTCCGGAAGTTTTTTCTTAGATAGAATTTTTTATGGTTTAAAATTGGCGTGAAGCCGATTTTTGAACTTTTTTTATCCCTTATATCACACTGTGCGACGTGGCCCTAACCATAGGAAGGAAGCGGCCCAGCAGAAACTGAATCAACTCATGAGACAGATCAACCTCTGGATGGGCCAGCACGGGCTCCAGCTTGCGATTCCAAAAACGGAGATCGTACTGCGAACCCATCGAAGGGTTCCCAATATATTTGACATAAACGTCGACGATGGCGGAAATCCTCACTCGATCCAAACCAGAACATCGGTGAAGTACCTAGGAGTTTTGCTTGACAACAAGCTGAGCTTCTGGGAACAATTTCAGAAGACGAATGAAAAGGCCGCGTCGGTCGCATCCTTCCTGTCAAGGCTCATGGCCAACATAGGGGGGACACAAACCAGGAAAGCGAAGACTCCTGATGTCCGTGGTGAAATCTGTTCTACTCTACGGCTCGGAAGTTTGGACGAACGCCGCCCGAATTAAGAAGTACAGGCATAAGATCTGCTCTGTACAGAGGCAAGCGGCACTCAGGATCGCCAGCGCATACCATACAGTATCGGTATCGGCGATTCAGGTGGTAGCTAGTGTCCTTCCCATTGACCTGCTAACATGGGAGCGAAAATTCAAAAACGAAAGTATAGAGGAACGAGAAGTGGCTTCCACCCGTGCCCGCTCCAATGCTATGATTACGTGGCAGGGACGATGGGACAACGACAAGTGTGGCTGGTGGACGCACAGACTAATTCCGGACCTGGAGGCTTGGACGGGAGGCGAACATGGGGAGGTGGATTTCTATGTCACCCAGTTCTTAACAGGTCACGGATACTTCCGTGACATATTGAAGAAGTGGCACAAGGTGTTAATACGGCAGTGCCTACACTGTCCGGGTGAGGTAGATACCATAGAGCACACATTCTTCGGATGTGTGTGCTACTCGGAGGGGCGCCCGCCCTTCCCGACTTGGAGACCAGAGACGGTGGTCCTATGAAAATGCTACGGAGTTCTGAAAATTGGAACAAAGTAGCAGAGTACGTAAGGCCTACCTTGTTGAAGAAAAAGGAGGGCTTTCTATCGCAGAGAGCTCTCCTGTCACTAGGCTGGGGGAAGGCAGCGGCCAGTTGCCTTGGCTGCGCGTCCTAAACTGATATTATACCTGAAAAGGGAGTTCCGGTTTGGGGCAAACAAGCGCAGGGGGGTTTATAGTGTGTTTATCCAGTAAGAATCTGGGGCGTAGCCAGCGACCACGTTCGCCAGTGGTCTCCCAGTTGTACACTTTGTACAACTGGGCGGTTATGGAAATTTGTGGGTTTTGAAGGCCCGCAAACACTCCTTGGCCGATGCAAGATTCACAAGATTCCCTTGACAAAAAAAAAATAGCTAAATAATTTAAAACTTTCATAATATTCAAGCACAAAAATAATAATAAAAGAAAAAAACAGTTTTGAATTGACACGTGCCAATAATTCCTGGTCATTGACATTAGCAAAGAAAAAAAACACATCATATATAAATAACAACGATAAAAGCAAGAAAATTTAAGTTTATTTACCTTAAAAGCTAACATCAGTAGTAGAGAAATTGACGTCGTGCCAACCAGAACAGTTAAACATCTTTCAAAACAGACGCGTTACCAAACAATATATTATATTATAATTTTAATTATCCTATCTATGTATATATACCGAAGGTTATACAATATGACAAATGTTTCAGGTTTGGTCATCCAGAGAAATACTGTAAATTTTAAGATAATACATGTCACCAATTTGAAGAATAATCACATGAATACGTACAAGAAAAATATGAAAAACTTAATCCAAAATGTGTGAATTACAGAGGACTACACACAGCTGATTTAAACAAATGTCCTGCTTGAAAAGAATAGTCGAGAAAAAAGAAAAGCTTAGTCCACAAAGCAAGCAACAGAACTACAGCAAACCATGAAGAAGTTAATTTAAGCTTTCAGGTAGAACATAATAATAGTATTGATAAAGAGACCACAGTTAACAGAGACAATCAATTTCCACAACATCCACAGAAAAGAGTAAAAAGAAGTTTTGGACAAATATCTGATGATACATGCAGTAACATAAATGACCTAGTAAAAATAATAAGAAACTTCACCAACCAGATCTGTGAAATGAACAAATTATTGACTGAGCTAGTTAACCAGAACAAAAAACTGATTGAAGTTATTACAGCTCTAGCAAAGAAATTTAGTCTACGACGCCCAGATGGAAGAGGAAACTTAAATTAAAACAAAAAACAACAAATCCTAGAAAAAAAATTTGACGAGCTGTATGAAAGTTTTTCCTCTGCACAACTGAAATTTACTCAATGTAATAACGAATAATGTGACGAAGAAGAACGAATTCCAGTATATCAATTAAGTCCTCTAAAAAAACTAAGAAGTAGCAACAATAAACAAACACCAGATATCCGGAAAATTAGAAATATAAGCAGTAGTATATCAAAATATAAAGCAAACAATAAAAAAACTAAAAGAAAAAAAGTTAAAAAAAGAAAAATCTAAATTTAATAGTGATTAATTACAATTTTCATCACAAACATCACTATCAGTAATTTAAATTTCCAGGATCACAAGACTACCTTAACAAAAGATAATGCCAATACAGTGTAACGGTACATAGAGGGCCTCGTGCGTAGTGACGAGATTTAAACAAAAGTAAGGCAAGCACATGTTTAAAATATACAATATTTTGGAGTTGGTATAGTAGGCGCAATGTATCAGGCAGGGGAACTTTGGCTTCTTAAGAGTTCAGACGTACTATAAAATAAAATATTATTGTCTAATTAAATATTGTACTTAAATGAGTTAGCCTTACTCCTTACTACATCCAGCCTGGTTTCCTAGTTTTCCAGATATTGATGTTTGGAAGTATCTTAAATTAACTAGATGACGACCGTAATCTTATTAGGAGACACTCCCTACCCTAACAACAGGAACCGAAATTTACATACTAGACTTTAGACTCCTGTTTTTCACAACTTATCAATTAAATAAAACTCACCAAACATAGAAATCTTGAAAGAAGTGAAAGAATTAAAATTGGCACCTAAATTTATATAACAATATAGTATAGGTTCCTATTTACTTTCTTCTGTTCATTCAAAATTATAGTAGTATTAATTAAAACAAGTTTACTAAACATAAAGAACTTCTGAATGAATCGACTGCAGCAATTCTGGCACCTGAATTTATATCTTAATACTATATATATTTGAAAATTTATTTGTTTGTCTGTCTGTCTGTCTGTCCACTCATCACGCAAGAACCGCCGAACCAATTGGCATGAAACCGGTGTCAAAATAAAGATAAAAAGTCTGCGGATGACATAGGCCATAGATTTTCTGTTCAGCTATCGTAGTTTTTGAGATATCTAATTTTCAGTGGTTTTAAACTTGATAAAATTTTAAAAAATTAAAAAAAAAATTGAAATATCTCGAGACTATTGACAAATTTTATTGTCACAAGTTGGTAGTATTCGATTTGGCACACATTTTTACGTATTCTCCTAAATTTTTATTTAAAACGGAGGTATCTTTAAAAATTTATAAAATATTTTTGAAGCTGGTAAAAAAAATTTTTTTCATTTTCTTATTTTTATTCTATTTTTAATAATTTATTTGTGTGTCTGTGTGTACTTTAAAATGTGATAAATGTAATTGATTTGGCACTAATTTATACGTAAAATTAGTTAAATTTGATTAAAAAAGAAAATTTCTTCAAAATTAAAAACAAAAAAAAATTTTGGCTTTCCAGTTTCCTGTAATTTACATTTTCAAATTTTGAATACGGTTTTTAATTTTACGTTGAAGAGCATAGAGTCTTTCTTTATTTAAAGTATAGTTATATACATCAAAAACACTTCCCGAGGCTTTGCAGTTCCCTGTTATTAATAGAATAATTAAATAATTTTGGAGATATTCAATTTTTACTATTTTTAGGATATATAAAATTTTTTGAAAATTTGCTTGAAAAATGAAATACCTAAAAAATATGATTAAATTTTACTGTCACAATTGGCATTACTTGATTTGGCACTAATTTATACGTACTCAGTTAAATTTTTTTATTTTCTCTATTAGAACTAGAGAATCATTAGAGAAACCTACGCTGCTCTGAATAGTTTGAATGTGTTTGCATAATTATAAATTTGCAATGAAAAATGATTTTTTGAAACAACACAAACAGAAGTAAATGCGACACAGGGGGGCGGAGCCCCCCCCCCTCCAACTTTTGCTAATATATTATATGCTCCAAATATCTGCTAATACTCGTTCAAGACGCCTTATGAATAGTGAATAATTTACTATATAAAATTACAACTTTTACGCTTGTTTTTGTCTGAAGTTTTACTTTAATGCGTAATAAAGGTACATCACACCATGGGAAACCTAAGAATACTGCAATAGAACTGTAATGGACTAAGATCTAGATTAAATGACATCAAGCAACTGTTATTCTATAATTTCGACATAATATGTCTACAAGAAACAAGACTCACTAATAAATGCAAATTTTCTATGATATAACATCTTAAGAAAAGATCGACCAAACGGTCTATTTGGAGGAGGACAAATCATAGCAATAAAGAAAAATTTGTTTTACGATAAAATTGACAACCTAGCAATATATAGTATAGAGCTTCTTCCAACTAAAATTATACTTGACAATGAACCTATCATCATTGTAAATTTATATAGGATACCTGAAACACATACAGACGTGAAAAATTGGGATATACTATTACAACATATCAAATCTTTAAATGGCCAAAAAATTATTTTTGAGATTTTAATACGCATAGTAATGTATGGACTAGCAGCAACAATCCATCCAGTGTCACGCTTATTCAAGCTCTTAACAACACTAACTTAATTATATTAAATGATCCTGAAATTTGTCCTATTAGAACAAGACCAGATTGGACTCCAGGATCACCTGATATCTATATTGTCGAAAACAACTTGGAAATTAAAATCGAATGGTAGATTATTGAATCTACATATGGGAGCGATCATTATCCAATAGTAATTACCATATAAGAATGCAGAATACCAAAGTAAACACATAGAGCAACACTCAATACAAAAAGAATCAACTCGACAAATTTAACTTAGAGTTAAAAACAAACTAGATAATACACATCAATTGTGTGCAGATCCAAAAAAGAAGTACGAGGAATTCACTAAAATAATCGAGAGCAGCTTGTTGGGCAACGGAGGAAGCAAGAATGTAAGGAGTCAAATAAATAAAAATAAATTACCTGCATGGTGGGACAAAGGATGCCAAGATTTAGCTAACAAAACAAATCATGCCAGTAAAAAATTGTTGAAAAGAAGTAATGAAGAGAATTTTCTTTCGTATGCATTAGTGAATGAAATGTTTAAAAAAACAATAAACATTTAAAAAATGGAGTTCAGGAAAAATTTCATCAATGATTTAAGTCCAAGTAAATCTCTAAATAAAATTTGGCATAGCATTAAATCATTTAAAGGTTATGTGAACCAGCCACAAAACTCAAATAGCCATACGCCAAATGATTCTGCAATCAAAGCTGTACTAAACAAACTAAAAAATCCACCTAATATAAATAATTAAGTAAATATTGAAACAGCCAAACTCCTTGGGATTCTCTCCCTGTTAACACATAAAAAAACTTTACCTATTTTACCTATTTACCCAGAAACTCTAAATAATCTAAAAATTCTAAACAAATTTTTGAAATTTAACTCATAATAACTTAAGTTTTTTAAAAATTAAATTAAATTTTGTAAAATATAATATGTAAAATATAAAAAAAAGTTATTTTTTTTTTAATTTTAAGTACTCTGTGCAGATTGCTGGGAACCAAATAAAAAAAAAACCCTAATACAAGTAGTATACGTAAAATTTTCCCAGTAAATAATTTATTTGCATAAATTTTGAATATTTGCACATCATTACAAATATAAATTGCTTTAAATCATTTTAATTAATATAAATGGAAATAAATTTCTAGATTATTAACATGGAAACTGTTCATTTGAGGGGTATTTGAAAAAGGCCTAAATTCGGGGGGGGGGGGGGTATGAAGAATTGACGTTTTTTTAGGGGGCGTAAAATGGACTTAGAATAATTTGGAAGTAGGGACTTAGAATAGTTTTTATTTATGGATTAAGAATACTCTAGGTTCATGGAATTAAGAAAATTTTATTTTAGTGAATGTTAACAAACAAAACAGTAATTAGTTATTTATTTTTAGTAAAGCCCCAAAATCGAAATTACTTTTTTGTAGTCCATTCTTATCTCTGATTTGTATTAAGTGTCTTTAAATAATTTTTCCTATAAAAATGCTCTATTTATTTAAAAACTTATATCAAATTTGCATACTTGCATGGACTATGTTTATATTTACTGACTAATTATTTACGACAAATATTCTAGCTCCTAAAGTGCCAAAAACTCAGGTTACAGTCCTTAGATAGAAATTATTATAATCCCCTAAACCCGGATTATTTTAAGTTCAAAGCTTTTTTTAAGTGCCTAAAAAATTATTATAAGTCACATTTGACCCCCTCCCCCTAGAGTTTCAAACCTACACAAAAACAGCAATTTAATTAATGAGATAGTAATGATCACATACTATTTTAATCACCTATTTTATTGAAAAAGTATTTAGAAAAATAAAAAGCAAACAAAATCTAAGATTTTCTATTATTGTGTGAAATTATAGATAGGGTCCAATACGAGGATTAGGTTTTAATTTTCAGAAAGAAATTGTTAAGTTTACAAAGAGTTAAGAAAAACTCTCCTTCAAAATATTTGATTTGTCAGTAAGTCTGAAGCCAATGCTGAGTAAAAATGACTAAAATAAAAATATTTTCATAATTTCGTTTGAACCACAATTTTCAAATTGTTTATTTTCTAAATTCAGTATATAAATGGAAAACCCCATTAAAATATAAATCACAAAATAATTATAGAAATAGCTTATGTATATGCGTATTACGATGGTCTAAAGTGTAGGTATCATTTTTTTTCTCTATATAGCCATAATTTCCCACATATATATAAAAGATTATGTAAGCTTTCGACCTCATTCTTTTATACTTACTTAACTATTTCCCATACGTGCTGCTTACTTTACTTTATATTCATGTGTTCGCTCGATAAAACAATTGGCAGAAGGGATAAAATAAGAATTACTTACGCTGAATTCAGTTAAAGTAACTTTGCTACTCTAAGTAAATTTATATCTAATACTTTTATTAACTTTACGCATTTAAATACAAATTTTTATCTTTCTTCTTCATTGGGCTTCGGTCATTTTACGTTTATGCGTGTTTTATAAAAATTAAAAAAATAAAAAAATAAAAAAAATTTTTAAATATTTGTAAGCTTTTCAATTAAGGTTCAAGAGTACACAGTAATTAAATATGCAAATATGTTTTAACCCTTATTTCTTTTCCAGAACCTCTAACTCAAGAATCCCAAGTACGATAAGAAAATATACAATTCTGAAATTATTCACACATATCAGGGTTAATTTAACTTATCTCATCACTTTTAAAAATAAAAGAGCAATTTATTATAAAAAATTTTGTTCTATTGCTAATAATGTCGTATTAGCTTAAAGAACTAAAGTCATGAAATAACTGAATTAGAATTAAGATTTAACTGCAAATTGAAATAAGCTGATTTAGCTAAAAAATTTTAGAACCCATAAGCTGAGAAGATTACTGAAATTTAAAAATAAAAAAGAATAAAATAAACCAAGTTTTAGTATATACTCGATAAAATGGCAGTTCAATTTTATATAATAATTCTGTATGGCCAATCTTGCGTTCGATCGAATTTTCTTTTTCTTCATTTTTATTTTATCCCCAACTTACCTCTCTGAATCCCTCTTTTATACACGTACTATCTAAATCCGCATATATACAAAGATAAGCGCACACATACAGTGTATATGCGTATATATCAGCTCCACCCTGATAGCAAGTAGCCCCAATTAGATACGTCACGGGATTTTCATGTCAAGCAAAAAAAAAAAAAAACATTAGAAAAACGTTTTGCGAACGGTAAATATCTCCCTAGAGAATTGTAGGAAAATATATATATATATATATTTCTGTCTATGCATACATATACAATATATAAAGTCGTAAAAGTATGTCGTAAAATAAATATATATGTGAATCCATATATGTAAGCGTGACCACTGGTAAACGATGATCGCTGAAGCGATTTCTTAATTTCTTATTCTATCAGGGAGATTTTTGGCAATGATATCCCAATGGAATTGGACAATTTGTACAAACTATACCCATACAGTGTAAGGATGTTTGAAAAACTATGTAATATACACACTGATTAATTTTTAACGTGGCTCATAAACTTTACTACTGCATGATATATGACAGTAAATGTTGGATACAAGAAAAAATTTATAATTTAACATTGTTTTACTATGCTTAAAGCCTTTTATTGATTTTTTTGTAAAATTTTTCAAACAATTTTTTTTTATTGAATAGTAAAATATCTGATTAAAAAAAAATTTTTAGGAAAAAATTCAAAACGGTTTAGGAGATATTAAAGTATTTGTAAGTGTAGACACAATGTGATTAAAAATTAAGCGCGTTTCCCCAAAAAACAATTTGCACTGTAACTAAAAAAAATAATGATCCGATAGACTTCATTCTTTTTTCATCTTATGAAATTATTAAATACCTTGTACGTGAACCTACAAAAAATCTTATAAAAAATATTTTTTTGGCTCTCTGTTTCATTTATAAGGTCGTGCCCGAAAAATTGTTTTTTTTTTTTTTTTTTTTTTTTTTTATTTGCGCGCCATTCTTTCATTTTTTTTAATTTTGAACTTTTTTTAGATTCACAAACGAGGCAAAACTGTTCTAAAAACAACCCATTTTTATCAGGATACTTGGAGGAGAGTCAATGTGCAAGCCGCGTTTCGCTAGCTCTACTTTGACGCGCTATATCTGCAAAACTAGACTTGAAAAACCATGTTTTTTTAATAAAAAAATCAACTAACACTGGGGACAATTACTCGCGGAATTTATTTTTTGATTTCGCTTATACAAAAATGTAACAGAGTTTCAAAAATGATAATTCACAGTTTTTGGATTCCGAATCCACTCCAAGCCTCAAGGTTTGGTTAATATATATTTTAAAAAACATCCCCGACATCTTTTAGTTGATTAATTTGAGCTTCTGGGCTTTATTAGGCTATCCTTTAAATAACGCTGATTACAAATTTTTTATCGATAACTTTGGAGCCTCCTTGTAAATTCACTTTTCAGTTAAACACATTTTGCGCATGTGAAAATGAAATTTTTTTCATTTATCATTTTTTAGTTTTTGTTAGGTAATAATTCAAGATAGACAATACAAAAAGACTGTACTAAAAGCACAGAATTATAGACCATAATTTCCCTAAATCATAACGTCATTATTTTTTAATAAACTTATAATTTTTGTAAAAATCGCTAAAAAATTTGTAAAATAGGCAAAACCTTTAATTGAAAAAATCAAAATTATTTATTACCCTCATAATTTACTAGACACAAAAAATTGAATTAAAAATATAGTTTTCTTACATAGATATTTAAAAATTTTAACTAATTGCCTAATTTTGATCTATAATTTCCCAAGACCTAGATTATATAAAGATACTTCAAAAATGTACTTCAAAACTTTTATGATATTTATTTTTTATAAAACTGCCTAGATAATAATGTTTAGGGCTAATATGTTATATGTAGCTGAGGAAAAATTTTTAAATTGACTGAAAAAAGTAAAATACACTCTCTACCCTGATTTTTTTCTTTTTTTGGAAAACTGCTTAACTTATTTTTAGTCAAAAAAAATTTGGCTTTATTTTTAAATAAAGGATCTTCATTTATACTCAGGGTTTCAAAGTTTTTTTAATACATTCTAAAGGAGCTTTTCTTGAAAAATTGCATAATTATATGCTTGTATATCATGAAAAATTTTATAGTCACAAATTTTTTTGAATAAAATACCACCTGTACCCAATCAAAACTTAGAGTACCTTAAAAATAAGTTTTCATAAAAATCAATTATGCGGTTTGATATATTTAGTGCATATTAAAAGCACAAAGAAAAATAATATTAATAAAAAAATACAATTCAGTCATCATCAATCTTCCAGTAAAACTTGTCAAAGCAAAAAAAAAAAAAAAAAATTTACTGTATGTATATAAATTTGACACTTCTCTTTATCTTTATTACATAACCATAAATCAGTATTAAATCAAGTATTTAAACGGTCCTTATTCACCTAATAGTGATATGATATACATAAAGAATAGAAAGAGAAAAAAGCTTGTATTAAAATGTATAAAGGAAAGAGAAATTTGCCGACGACAATGAAAACGACGACATATAGCTTGACATAGAATATAGTGATACTGTAGTAAAAGAGAAGATAGAGCGGTAGATTAGAGCATGCCTCGAGCGTGAAAATCTGCGAAAGTAGTCGAGAGGTGTCTTAGTGAATGCAATGTTAAAGAGAGAAAGAGAAAAACAAAAAGGGAGAGCCCATTACTCTAAGAGATTATATGCTAAAATGACTAGCAGCAGTCAGGGGTTGTCGCAATTAGGGTGGGTTTACACAAGGGGCGGTTCCCCGCGGGAACTTAAGACTTTATATTATATCTGTTATACAATATTGACAAGGATATACATACCAAGGAAAAAATAAAATGAAATAGAAAGAGAAAGATTAATAAAGAAATTGCTTTGGGGAATAAAAATGGGTGAGAAAAAAAATTATATCATGTAAATATGAACGTTTATATAAGTGTAAATATAATAATTTAAACACATAATTGTGCTTTTTTTTGAAAAACTGAAAAAAGCTATTTTTTATTGTTTATTTAAAAAATTTAACTTTCTTAAATTACTATAGTTGTAAGTTATTAATTAGTCATGATTTTTTAAACCTATGAGTACATATAAGTGATTAAGAAATTAACGAGCTGATTAACAATTTATGGTTCATTGGAAAAAATTAATTACTGTGTGGCTGATTACGTTGAAATGTGGATTTTCAATGTCTATTATAGCCTCTAGTGGCTGTTGAAAGTCGATATTTTCTAAATGTCCAGAGAGACCTCTCTCTCAGTAGTCATCAGAGAATATTTTGTTTTTTTTTAATTATAAAATTATTTATTTGGATAATATTTATTGGTGATAAAACTTTGAAATTTGCACATTTATATTTATTTTTTTTTTAATAATTTGAAGAATTTACTTATTGTCTAAAACTATAAATGTTTTTATTTTCTTTCATATTTTTTAGATTTTTTTTTGAAAAGGATTTAATCATAGATTTACCAGAATTTCTGGCAACTAACCAGATCAAGTATGTTAGAAACTGACCAATTCCGACGATAAAGTAAAAAAAAAAAAAATTTGATTTCTAAAGTTAAGATTATACGCATGATGATTTCTATTGCATAATAAAAAATAATTTAAAATTTTTTCAAAAAAAATGTAAAATTATGAATTTTAACTTTAAAATTTCACCATTTTCATCAATCCTTCAAGGTTTACCAAAAAGTTATATTATAAATATGTAAAATTTCTCGATGAATCTAAATTTTTGGTCAACTTTTCATTTGATCACGTGACTTGACTGAATATTCAGAAATTTGAAAAAATCGTATAATTTAAAAAATATATCATTTTTTGATCTGTTTCTTATAGATTAGCATATTGCAAGGATTTTTCTTTTTGGGGGATTGAAATAGGTTATAAAAGAAGAAATTTAAGCCCAAGTAGAAAAAAATTGAAAGTGCACATTTTTTTTATTTAATTAGAAAAATCTAGGAAAAACGTAAGTATTTGTATATGCGCAATACAAATCAAATGTTAAACCTTAAAATCGAATACTGCACTGTAAAAAGTAATTTTGTTAGATTTACAAAAAAAATAGAATTTTTTCGAAAAATTAAAATTTTGTAAATATTCGATAAAAATCGTAAATTTACTAAATTTAGTATATTATCGAAAAATTGGAGAATTCTTGATTTTTTTTAGTGATTTTACGAAAAAAGTTGCGAATTCACAACTATTTTTCGAAAATTTACAACTATTTTTTGTAAATTTTCGAAAAAAAATTGTAAATTATCAATTTTTCTTGCGAATTCACAAAAAAATCGAGAATACTCGAATTTTTTGTTAATATACTTAATTTAGTAAATTTACGATTTTTTTCGAATATTTACAAATTTTTTTGAAAATTTACTAATTTTTCGAAAATTTTCTAATTTTTTTGTTAATATAAGAAAGTTACTTTTTACAGTGTGTGGGAAGTTTCCTGTAAGAGCTCCTAAAAGGAAAATATTTTTTACCTCAAAATAAGGATTGGCAGCAAAAATAAGTATATTTTGAGTCAACTTCGTAGGCCAAAAAAACAAAAATGACTGCCGAAAATAAGGATTTGACCTAGAAAGCTATAAAAGTAGCTGAGAATATTTATTTTTAATTGGAATATAAAAAAAATATAATTTGGGTCCATTTCTGTTTATTATAACTTAGGTCTATTTTGGTGGAATCACATATATATTGAAAATAATTTTCACTTGCTATAATCAGATTCCGCTTGCTTCAAACGAATTTTTTCCACTTGCAGTAAGTTGCAAAAATGTTCAGTGAATTATCATGCACAGTATTTTTGTGTTTTTACCAAATAGTTCTTTTTAAAAACCTTGTACTTTGTCGGTTAGTTTTACTAGTAGACTGTTTAAATTAGCAAAAAATAGCTCTTTTAGAGGAGTTTTTAAAAATTAACAAATAGCAAAAGAATTTATAAATTTTTGTGGTAAAGGATAACAAATTTCGGGTATTCTATACGTGAAAAGTGAGTAGAGTTTCCTGAATCTAGTAAAAACACTCCTTTTTATAAAATAAAGGTATATTTACTGTTTTCAGAGTGCTCTGCTCATTTTCAATGAGTCGAACTTCGTAATTCGCCATTAGCCTCCCAAAAACCATGTTGATGAGAAAATCTCTTCAAATTGTTAGGAATGTTAACACAAACCCTTCAACGTTTTCAGACGCGCATATAAAAAATAGTATTTCAAAAATCCAAAATATGCTCTTCACTAAATATTTGCAAATATGAATCCAAAGCCCAATTGACAAGAGATATTTGTTTATACAAAGAAACAAAAAATTCAAAGTAAATCCATGTGACTCGATGTCAATACTTTTGTAAATATTCAAAGTAAAGGGTGTAAAAAAACTTTCATATTATAAAACAACGAGATTTATTTTTTAAAAAAGCAAACAAACCAACAAAAAAAATGCAAAATAAACACACGATATTGCACACTAATTTTGAATATGAAAACCAAAGCTTTTACAATAGATTAGAATATATGTAAATGAATCTATTACAATATTATAATTTTCTATAAATACTGTACCAACAACAATATAATAATAACTCAGTCAGTCATTCAGTCAACTTGTTAAAATTTTAGGGTGCATTACTAATGCTATACATTTAATACCTACTATACAGATAACTACTATTTCTGTCATTCTTCGTCTTTTCCGCGAATCATCCCGCGAGATTTCTATTTGATTACACGTTAGAATAATAATTTTATTTAAAAAAAAAAAAAAATTTTGAAACCAATATTTTATCGAATTTAATAAAATAATAAAAAAGAGTATTATATTCGAACAAACTGTCGCACATCCATAACAATAAAATGGATATTTTGTTGTGTAAATATTAAAGGAAAAAAGGGTCTGTATTATTATAAGAGTTTTACTTATATAAGCATGTGAATCCAATAACAAATATTGGTATAATACCTCTAAACTATATAATATAGTAGTATAAAACAACAGCTTGTAAACTTCTTGTATAATATTTCTATGTACTTTATTGATAGTATTTCATATATATATATATAACTGATTAGCATATAACCGCAGCTGCATTAATTTGTAATATAGTATAATACCATGACGAAGTTATGAGTTACCTAATCTTGATATAAAATATTTTTTTGCATGTGTGTGCAATTTTTTTTTTTTTTTAATCGGATTATAAACTTATTAATGTTTTTTTTCTTTTATGCATTTTTTTTGGTTTTAAAATAAATAACAACATGTGTATTCGACTTTTTAAGTATGTATTATTAAATGTTTGCACAATTATTTTCTTTTTTTGGGAGGGGGCGACTGTTTTTAATTATGTACACTTGCTTTTTTGGAATGTGGGGTTTCTATATAAGATTTGTTTGCAGTTTTGATTTTTTATTTTTTTCTGAATTCTTTAACTTAGCCCTCCAAGCGCTTTTGGGCCCAAAATCAAATTTTATTACTACGATTTTTCTTGTTTTTCATTTAATAGCTCCTATTACAATGATGATCTTATTTTAAGCCTACTTTTTGTTATGTATTTTCTTGCCACTGTCAAAGAAAAATTTTATGTAGCGCTTGACAGTAAAAAAATTAATGCCACATATCGCAATAATTTGGGCTATCCTTTATTTTTCTGGTCATGAGTCGTAATTTTATATTACCTTTTAAAATAGCTGCGTAAGTCTTATTAATATTTCAAATTTTTTTGGTCTATAGCTTTGTTTTTTCCTAGCAAAATAAATAAAAATTCTGTTAAAATTCCAGTTGGTGCCAGTAAAAAGAATTTCGTAATCAGCTTAAATACTTTAAAATGATTTGGTAAGAAGCTACTACAATATCAAGCTTTGTTTTAAAATGGCTACTAATATTTTTGAAATTTCGGAGCGCTTTTTTAACTTTTATAATTTAAGTTAATTAGAAATTTGCAGTAGTAGTAATTTATTTACTTGTTTAACATATACATTGTTTTACAAGATAATTAATTTGTACTTAAATCTTAATATTACAAATCTTAGCATATTCTGAACGTACAAACTTAATTTGAAATACCACAGTGCAAAGTGGTAATTAGAAATTTATATATGTTTAAAATTTTTTTAAACTCATTTTAATAGCTAAATCGTTCATGGCTGGACTTCTGATTGCCAAACTATTATAAAAACTCTTTTTTTTTAATCTAAAAAATTTTCTTCTATGAAAAATGGTTACTTTTTCCAAATTTAACAATAGTTTTTACATACGTTAACTCTCCAAAAAGTGCGAAAATTGGCTGAATTTGGGATGCTAATGAATATTTGGGTTTTTTGAATTTATTCAAGACTGCTATTATATTTAAAAATTTTTAAAATGTATACCTTACATTTGTAATCACTTTGACCCGTAAATAACAACACAAAAGCTAAGTTTGGCTCATTCTATATTTTACTGTATGCTCTTATCTAGTATCTATATCTATTTAAAAGAAAAATTAGTATTTCAATTCCAATTATTCTTTAATAAAAAACGAAAAATTATAAATACTAATAATATATCTTTTTAGTATGGAAATTCGAAATACTAACAAGATACGCCATCTGTTTGCATACTGAAAAACTGGGATAAATTTTTTTACTCTTTTGATAATAATAAATCCTATATAGTATACAATAAACTTGCACATTTTTTGCCCTATTATAATTATATTATTAATTTCATTTGATGCTATTAGAAAAAAAAATTATAAAAAAAAATTATTTAAATTATTTTGCTCAAATTGTAAATAGCTTAAAATTAATAAATATTACTAGTTTTAAAAAGCCATAATTTTTCAATTCTTGATTCATTTCTTGATCTGACCTCGAACTTTATGCAAAAATTAATGCATTAGCATGTCCTAAAATTGGTTTTCAGTACTAAAGTTTCACAATCAATTTTTTTCCATCTAAATAGTTTTTATCGAAATATTTTTAAACAAATAAAGTTTCCTCCTGTTTTTAATTTCTCTATATAACAGAGTTCAATATAGAAGTCAAAGTAAAATTTTTTTCTGATAAAAATTTATTTTTTTTTTAATGCAGTTTTGAAACTTTACTGATTTTATTCATTGAAAAAGTATGAAATAAATAATAAAATATTTTTCTCTCGACATATATAAAAGCCCTTCAGTCTACTCAACATTAAATTTAACATTTCGGCACATTTTCACAATATTTCCTTAAAAAATATTTGCTTTATTGAAATTTTCACTGAAAAAAACTTCGAGAAAAATATATATCTTGTTTAAATTTCTAGTTTGCAAAAATACCAGGGACCACCCCGTAACGAATCCTTAATAAATAAATGTATGCAAAAAATAAAAATTTTTTCTTAGAATATCAGTTATTATTTTATTTAAATTTAAAATTTGAAAAAAATAAGCAAAAAATAAAAAAATAAACAATACATTATATTTTTTTTGACTGTTGAAATATAAAATATGTGTCTACAGACATAAATATTATATAAAATACGTTTCCTGGCGATAGTTTTGATAAATAGTAGGTCATTCAAATGTTGATTTTAGATGATGATCATCATCATAATATAGAAAAAAAAGGTTAATATAATATATATGGCACACATATTATACAATAATAATCTCGGATGCTCGCGCCCTGTCCATTATATTATAATATAATATCTGTATAAATGGGATGACTCGTCGGGTTGGGTGTTGATACATGTATAGTTCCATAGCAGGGTGCCATAAAAGTATAAGGCCATTTTAGGGGGCTTGGTACTTGTCTCCTTTTTTTCTTTTTTTCTTTTTTGTATACTTTGTGCATATTGACTTTTTTTTATTTTTTTTTTTTGCATTCGTGTGTATTATATATGAGCTTACATTAGATAAAGGTGGTTTTTTATATGCAGCCACAAATATGTTGGTTTATATAACCAAGGTTTCATTTATACTATTGAAAAATTGTGGACCCCTGTTGATATTAGGCCAATATGTAGAATAAAATGTCCATCAAGCATCTTATAATATAAATTTATGTATATGGTTGGATCTGATTCATTTTAGCAAAACTTTTTTAGTTTTTTTATAAAATTTTATTTTTTTTCTTTTAAATTCGAAATTTCAATTTATAAATTAAACTATCTAGCTCTAAAATTGGTTTTCATTTGAACCTATCGACAAGAAGGAAATAAAAATAAACCCGAAAAAGAGTGTGTAAAAAACCGCAAAAATAAGCGTGGCACCATAATTGTCCAAAAAGAAAAATTAATGCCAAAGTTTGAAAAAGAAAATAATTAAATTATACATCCTTGTTAAAGGTCTGTGCATAAGAACTACTACAGGAAACCTCTGGTACTTACAAGGATAGTCCAGTACACCTGGAACACCAAATTATACCATATAGTTAAATTATGGATCAATTTATTATAATAAAATAAAATGCCAACCATCATATCCATTCATTAAAATTGGCATTCTGTGCCTAGAAATAAAAGCCTGAATGTTAATAACGAAAATTTTTATTAACTTAAAGCTTACAGAAAATTTTTAAGATTATAAAAACCCATTTAAAAAATCTCCATCTGAGCCTTAATATTTGAGAGGCAACAGAAATTAAAAGTAAATTTTGGATCTGAAACTGGATGATTAAATTAGCAGGATCATTCCATGCATTTATTTATATACCTCTATACATTTATTCCCACTTTTCTTACAATAGGTTATAAATAGGTATGAAACGGTGTACATTACCCTCTTATTATATTATATTAGCTTGTATTTGAAGTGAATATACTTTTTAATTGTGACTTTATATAATATATAGTTTTATAAAAATAAACACGTTTCCATGATTTTGTTTTTTATACCAAAAGCATATTTCATAATCTTGTTAATACTCCAGTCAAATCGTGGAGGGGGGGTGTATTTTCACTGGGCAACATGAGATTTGCTCTACTATATGTTTTTTGGATCGCTGATCACGAAAATCGGAGTCTTTTCCGGGAGATATTTTCGGTACGCTCTTAAATTTACAAAAACTACCCCCAAAAAGAGTTTTTTTTTTATATATTAGCAAACTGAATTTCTAGATTTAGCCAAGAGTTGGTTTAAGAGAATTTTTTGGATCGCTGATCAAGAATTCGGGGGAATTTTTTGTGAATAATTAACATTTCACCCTTCAATTAGCAAAAACAACCCCTAAAAACGGGTGCATTTATAGCAGACACTCCTTTTAGGGGTGGTTTCTGCTAATTTAAGGGTGAAATATTAATTATTCTCAAAAAATTCCCCCAAATTCTTGATTAGCGACCCAAAAACCCGTATGGACCTAATCTGATCTCACAAAGTGTAAAAATAGCAAGACACCCCCTTTTAGGGGTAATTTTTGCTAATTTAAGTGTCAAATATTAGTTATTTATAATAAATTCCCCAAAATACTTGATCAGCGACCCAAAAAACTCGTAAGGATCTAATTTGGTCGCTCCAAGTGCGGAAATAGCAAAACCACCCCTTTTAGGTGTTGTTTTTGCTGATTTAAGGGTAAAATATTAATCATAGAAAATTACCTCAAATTCTTGATCAGCGACCCAAAAACCCACTTACACCAATTCTTGGCTAAATCTAGAAACTCAGTTTGTTAATATATCAAAAAAACCCCTTTTTGGGGGTAGTTTTTGCAAATTTAAGGGTGTTCCGAAAATTTCGGGCGGAAATAACCCCGATTTTCGTGATCAGTGACCCAAAAAACATATAGTAGAGCAAATCTCATGTTGGCCAGTGAAAATACACCCTAAACCGCAATTTGACTGGAGTATAAGTATCCCTGCTATTTTTTTTTATTTTAGTTAACTCGTAATTAGTATTTTAAAATTTGAATTAATTTAATTTTATAATTTATTTTAGTATATTTATTATGGTTAATATTTTTAATGATTTTTAATTTTTGATTATTTTGTTTTTAAACGCGTGTACTGTGGCATGGAACGTGACGAACGTGTTGAATAATTTTATTCTATTTACACGCAGGAAAATTCAAATTCTTTAAAAAAGAAATTGAACTTACAAGTAGCCTTCAAAAATATAAAATAAATTATTTTTTAATTTTTTTTTATTTGAGAAATTTTTTTGGCCTAAAAAGCTGCAAGTCCAAATGTCGTATTTAACATCTTAGTTATTAAAAAAAAACTTTATAAAAAGAAAAAAAAGATAAATAAAAAAGTAAATCGTAAATAAAAAAATAAATAAACTAAAATTACTGATTTAAAAGAAAAGACAAATTATAGAATTAATTTTAAAATTCTTTTAGTTCAGGTATAGACTGAAAAGAATCAGCTCGTGTGGACTGATAACCAGTATCATATAAATTAATGTTGCTAATTGTATCAAGCAGTAAATAATAGTTTAATACTATATAAGGCCTAAGGATTGATAAAGAGCTCTGCCAACAAAAGAATTTTTACAGTGCAAAAGGAACTTTTGCTTATTAAAAATTTTCTTGAGCAAGTAGTTCAACTCAACGTTCTGGAAGAAAAAAATTTGTATAACATGTTCTTACTTGTATGTAAGAAAAAAATTTTTATGAATTTATAGATGGCTGATTCCATGTGAAACGTACGTTGACCTCCAGATGGGGTCTTCCGATTGGGCTGTAACTTTGCACAGGTGAATATATATATAAAATGTCCTCACTCCCCAATTTTTACGTCTTAAAATCATTTCTAGCCGTCTCTGTGAATTTTTGAAAATTGGGACCGATTTTAACTCTTTCCTGAGGAATTGCCCCCACCACAAGACACGTGATACACGCCTTACGCAGTTTATTTTACTTTATTTATTTAATATATTAATTTATTTAAAATAAAATACTTGATAAATCATTTGTAAATTACTAATATTTTTATATTTAATGAATAAAAATAATTTTAAACGTTACTACATATAGCTGTAGTACGACTCCATACACGCATACTAATGTAAGTCACACAGAGAACGATTTAGGGAGATTCCTCAGGAAAGAGTTAAAGCTCTCAGCCACCAACTTATGCTTCATTATATATGTACCGTAGGAAACTGATTTGATTTGTGTAGTGTAGCAAAATAAAAAATACTTTTAATTGTGATATTGAAATTTTATTGCGTTCTGCATGCGTTACAAAAGCAGACAAATTATTTATTAAAATTTCTATGGATTATTCATCTCTTGACGTTTTATTGTGTAAGAGAAAGAAGTTTTCAATATAAGCAATTTGCATACGTCAAAAGAAGAAGGCAATACATAAATACTTCGTTACAAAAAAATAAGGCACTCAAATTGCCAAATAAATATGATATTATGCTTACAACGTATTGTATTAAAGATTCAAAATAATAAATATAATACATATGAATAATACAAAAATTATGTTATTTACTATCGATAAATATATAGTGCGTCATTTTATTTAAAAATATAAATTCTAATATGTAAAGTTAGTTATTTTCCGTTCCTACGGAACAATATAAAAGCATGAAGAAATGTTAAAAATATTATTAGAAAAACGGTTTCGATCGGAAATTTCCCTGGCTATCCGAATTTCTAAACCGTTTTTTAAAATTTTCACGTGGAAACCCGGAAAATTGGAAAATGTGAGCCGTACCGGCTGTAGCTCATAACTCAAAACCCGTCACTTCAAATAACTTCAAACTGGGTGTGGAGACAGGGTATTCCATATACTTTCACCTGGTATTAATATGGGTATGGGTATTTTCACATACGGAAAAGTTACAACGATAATTAGTGAAATTTTCCGATTTTGAAAATGCAAATTTAGCGAAAAAAGCTATATTTATATGCAATTTAGGCAGAACCGATTTCATATGTAAAATTTATCATAAAATAAATTTTTTTTTAATGCCTTTAAACCTTTTTTATTCATATATATAGTCAATTCTACGAAATTAGACTTTTTATAAGAAGCTATTCAAGTAATTCTTAGTGAAAATGACCTTAAAGGAAAACGAATGCCTGGAATTTCGAAAAATCAAATTTGGCTGTATTTAGTATGTTAAAATATGACACCTTACCAATTTTTATGGTTCTGGAGTAAAAACTTTTGAAATAGCAGCTGTTTTTTGAATTAAAAATATTTTCAAATTTTTAAAGAAAATCTGAGTAAATGTTCTATTTTAATTTTTTTACACTCTGAACAGAGCTCAAAAACTATTTTCAACCATAGGAAATAGCTGAAACTTCTTACTGAGAGTCATTTTGGCTGTCAGTTTTTGGAAAAACATCGAGGAAAGCTGAATAAAACTAAAATTCTAAAGAAAATTTTTTTTTTTTAATGTGGATTTTTCAAACACTGGGAAATTCTTTTCTTTTTTGTTGCACTTAAAATTACTGTTTTTCTAAAAGAAAATTATAATTCTTTTTTAAAATTTCTATTTCTGGGTATTTAACCTTTTTAGTTTTGAAAAACTTAAAAAACAAATAATTATAAAATATAGTAATTAAAAATCCACATTAAAAAAAAAAAAATTTTCTTTAGAATTTTAGTTTTATTCAGCTTTCCTCGATGTTTTTCCAAAAACTGACAGCCAAAATGACTCTCAGTAAGAAGTTTCAGCTATTTCCTATGGTTGAAAATAGTTTTTGAGCTCTGTTCAGAGTGTAAAAAAATTAAAATAGAACATTTACTCAGATTTTCTTTAAAAATTTGAAAATATTTTTAATTCAAAAAACAGCTGCTATTTCAAAAGTTTTTACTCCAGAACCATAAAAATTGGTAAGGTGTCATATTTTAACATACTAAATACAGCCAAATTTGATTTTTCGAAATTCCAGGCATTCGTTTTCCTTTAAGGTCATTTTCACTAAGAATTACTTGAATAGCTTCTTATAAAAAGTCTAATTTCGTAGAATTGACTATATATGTCAATAGAAAAGGTTTAAAGGCATTAAAAAAAAATTTATTTTATGATAAATTTTACATATGAAATCGGTTCTGCCTAAATTTGCACATAAATATAGCTTTTTTCGCTAAATTTGCATTTTCAAAATCGGAAAATTTCACTAATTATCGTTGTAACTTTTCCGTATGTGAAAATACCCATACCCATATTAATACCAGGTGAAAGTATATGGAATACCCTGTCTCCACACCCAGTTTGAAGTTATTTGAAGTGACGGGTTTTGAGTTATGAGCTACAGCCGGTACGGCTCACATTTTCCAATTTTCCGGGTTTCCACGTGAAAATTTTAAAAAACGTATTAGAAATTCGGATAACCAGGGAAATTTCCGATCGAAACCGTTTTTCTAATAATATTTTTAACATTTCTTCATGCTTTTATATAATGAAGCATAAGTTGGTGGCTGAGAGCTTTAAAATCGGTCCCAATTTTCAAAAATTCACAGAGACGGCTAGAAATGATTTTAAGACGTAAAAATTGGGGAGTGAGGACATTTTATATATATATTCACCTGTGCAAAGTTACAGCCCAATCGGAAGACCCCATCTGGAGGTCAACGTACGCTTCACATGGAATCAGCCAGATATCAGATGCGAAAAATCGAGTAAAACTATAATACTTTATTAATTCGTTCCTTTCATAAATTTAACTTAAAAGATATTATATATTGGTCAATATGGAACATAAAAATAACAATATAATTATTGCTTTATACAAAAATTTGATGGAAATTATTTGTCAGTCTTATTACTGACCTAAAAGATTTTAAATGGTTTCTTTTAGGTCAGTAATAAGACTGACAAATAATTTCCATCAAATTTTTGTATAAAGCAATAATTATATTGTTATTTTTATGTTCCATATTGACCAATATATAATATCTTTTAAGAAAAATCGAGTAATAAGGATTTTTCTAAAACCAGTACTTCTATACAATAAAAATTAGGTATTACCTTCAAAAATAAAAAAAATTATGGATTTACCTTATTTTTCAATGTTAAAAATGTTGAGAAAAAAATTTCAACAAATATAAGTATCAGATCCAGAAATTTCAATAGTTATGAATTTCTCAAAACTAGTACATCCATAGAAAAAATTAACGTTCAAAAATAAAATAAAATTATAGCGTTACCATATTTTTTTATGGCAACAATTTACGGGAAATACGGGAGATACGGGAAATCGAGTAACAACGAATATCAATAGTATATTACAAGCACGATATAATATATTACAATATTATATTACAAGCACGTGACCAGAAAAGTAAAGAAAGGTCCAAATCGCACGTAAATTGCAATTTGGGTTATTATTTATTTACACGGAGAAAAATAACTGTTAAAAATAACCAAAATTGCTGGTTACGTTTACATTATAAAGTTTTGTTATTTTCTGTTCAAATATTGTAAATATAACCATGTTTATAGTTAGAATTACAATATTCTGACTTCATATTTGTAAAATTTACAAATTTTTTTTGTAATTAAAACTAACCCCGTTTTACTAAAATTAACCTTGTAAAATATACAAAATATTTTTCTCCGTGTATAGGCGTATACGATTTTACATATCTAGGACAAAAAAAGCCTATTTTCTGCCCTATGGAAAAGGCTTTTTTGCGCATTATATGTAAAACTATTGTTTAGAACACGGCACAAAATATGGGGTTCAACTATGCAAAGCCAAAACCAATATTTTATCCCTTGTTTAATAAATAGCTATTTCTTCGTCAGTGATAAGAACACGTCTCATTTTCGGTCACACAGCGGGCGGAAAATACGCGCCATCTGGCCACTGACAAGAAAACAACTATTACTTCCATATAATAAACTAGGTATTAACTTCCAAAATAATAATTATAGAGTTACCTTTTTTTTCAAATGACGAAAATTTTGAGATAAATCTTTCTATAAAATTAGGTACTAATATATCCAAATTTATAAAAAATTACTACTGTATTTTTTGTGAAAAAATCTTTGAGAAAATAATATTTTTGGATCACCTTCTAGAATTGGAGGAAATCCAGTATACACTAACCCAGATTATACATACATATGACGCATTATTTTTTTTTACTACTTAACTTGGACAAAAACTGAAAAAAAAAAAATTTGAAGGGACATCGATACCCGTGATTTCAGGTAGTTTTAACCTTCAGAAAACGGAAAAAAATCGTGAACAAGAAATCGGTGATAGGTGCCAAAAAGATTTTTTCACTTTTATGTCAGAAACCGTGTTTTTCGTATCTGAGCTACCCCAAATTTTCAAAATAACTTTTTAGGTAAATAAAATTTTAAAAAATACATAAAAAGATCTGATTGCCAGGGAAAAACCACTCCAGAAGAAAAAAAAACTTATCTTATAACGATGAAATTTAGCCAAGTTATCGGCAATTTAAGATTTTGCTCAAATTCGTCTTAAAAAAGATTGAAATTTTATTGATAAAAGCTTGTTTCTGTAATAAAAACTGTGTTAAGTAAATCTTGCTACTTACAGTTTTCAAAGGCTTTTGACCTAAAAATTGAAATTTGGTCAATAAAAATGATTTTTTTCTTGAAGAAATAAATTGCCAGGGAAAAATTAATCGATTAAAAAAAAAAAATTATTATTTTACGATGAAAATCAAGCGAGTAATGCATGTTTAAAGTTCAGAAACAGGCTTTTTTCAATAAAATTTCAATCTTTTTTAAGAGGAATTTGAGCAAAATCTTAAATTGACGATAACTTGGCTAAATTTCATCGTAAAAAGATAAATTTTTTTTTCTTCTGGAGTGGTTTTACCCTGGCAATCAGATTTTTTTATCTACTTTTTAAAATTTTATTTACCTAAAAAGTTATTTTAAAAATTTGGGGTAGCTCAGATACGAAAAACACGGTTTTTGAGATAAAAGTGAAAAAATCTTTTTGGCACCTATCGCCGATTTCTTGTTCACGATTTTTTTCGGTTTTCTGAAGGTTCAAACTAACTGAAAACACGGGTCATATCGATGTGCCCTAAAAAAAAAAAATTACGATTTCAGGCTCAAATTAAGTAGCACTTTTAAAATAATTGCTCATATATATCGCTCATTTTCATTTTTTTTGCAAAAATTGTGTCACGTGGTCGTATCTACCGATTGAAGTAAGAATTTAAAAATTTTTTTGTCTTAAGTGCATGGATTTTTATTTCCTTTTTTTAAAGTTTGTATTTCACTTAATTTTAGATGTACCAACAGCTATTTAACCTTAAATTAATGTTTTAGATGCTATTTTAGTTTAAAATATGACCAAAAATTACGTATTTATTCACAAAAGCATAAAAATACTTTTTTATACCTCAAGAAATAATCGGTTAAAAGCACAATAATAAAAATTTTTTAATTTTACTTAGTTTTATGACAATAACAAGTTGTTCCTTTGATAAAAAAAACGTTTACTTTTTTTTTTCTAAAAATTACAGCACTAAAACAAGATTTTTGTATTATTTTTTTTAAATCTATTTTTGCAAAAAAAATGAAAATGAGCCATATAGTATACTTGTTTAGAAAATTAAAAAATAACCTCATATATATAAAATATAATAAAGCTTTTTTAAAACTAAATCTGGCGATCTAAGTAGAGCTCTATAAATATAAATTTTCTCTCTCTCTCAAACAAATTATAATGCACACCTAATACAAGAAAATATATTTAGTATTACTATTAAGTTTTACACTTTTGCTCTAAATTTTTTAGTACAATAAAAATATTTTAAAAAATCAAAATTTTAAATGTATAAAATATTAAATAAGATAAAAATTTTATAATTTAAGTTTTAATTTTACTTTAAAAAAAAGCTTTAAAATAAACAATGAATCACATACAATTAATTATTATTTTAACATATACAATAACAATAATAAAAGCCGGTTTTCGTTTAAGAGTTGGTGCAATATTTCATAAAGGTGATGAAGAATATATTGGAATATTTGAGCAAGCAATAAATGATTGGAATTCAGAACATGGTGGTACAGTAACATTAGATGTTATTAAAAGAATTAATATTGAAATTGATAGTTATAAAACAGTTAAAACAATGTGTTCAATAATGGATGAAGGTATTGTTGCTATGTTTGGACCAAGAGAGTATATCCAAAGACAAATAGTTGCTAATATTGCTGCAAGGTATAATATTCCACACATAACATATAGTTTTCAAAAAGAAGGTTCACGTAATATTCATACACATTCCAGTATCAATACTTATCCTGGTAGTTTAACATTAAGTAATGCTATAGCATCAACTGTACAATTAATGAATTGGCATTCATATTCTATTGTTTTTCAAACAAACGATGCTATGTCTAGAATACATCAAACATTACAAGATCAAAATGATGATAAATATTTAGGTTCATTAAGAGAATTGAAACCATTAAGCAAAATAAATGATTTGAAAACTGATAAAGAACGTACTAAAGTATATGAAACATTGATTAAACAAATTAAAAGATCAGCGCAATATAGTTTATTGTTAGATATTGAAACTGAAAATTTAAATAAATTTTTAAATATAATGAAAAAAATGGGTTTGATGGGTGATTATTTTATGTGTTTAATAACTAATTTGGATGCTACTAAAACTGATATTACAACCTTTAATTCTGATGATTCAGTTGGTAATATAACGTTATTTAAATTTATAAAAGATAATTCAGAATTTTTAACTACTGAAGCTGCAGTACTTTATGATGCTGTTATTGCGTATGGACAAACGGTTAAAAATTATATACGCGAATTAGAACCACAGCAGTTAACAAAGTTTAAAAATTATCCACCATTAATTTGTTATACTAATGAAAATTATGAATTTGGAGATGGTATTAAAACAATGTATAAAAAAAAAACAAAACATGGTAAAAATACTGGTCTTTTTACATTTGATGAAAATGGTGAAAGAAATTTTGAACTTGAAATAATAAATACGCAAGCTGGTAAGCAAAATACTGTTGGTTTTTGGAAAAATAATCGTGTTATAATGTCAAAAAATGAAAAAGAATTCGATAAAAAATTAAAAGAGGCTGCTAAACATAAAATTTTTAAAATATCAACTAAAGTTGGTCCACCATATGTGATACAATTAGAAGATGGCGCAACAACTGGACGTTTGATTGGTGAAAAAAGATTCGATGGTTATTGTATCGATTTAATAATAAAAATTGAAGAATTTCTTGGAATAAAATGTGAATTTGAGCTTGTACCAGATGGTCAGCATGGATCATATAATCCAAAAACTAAACAATGGAATGGTTTAATTAGAGAATTGATAGACTTAAAAGCAGATTTTGCAATATGCGATTTTACGATAACGTCCGAAAGACAAATGGCAGTCGACTTTACCGCACCATTTATGAATTTAGGTATTTCAATTTTATATAGTAAATCCGAAAGAGCAAAACCTCAATTATTCGCATTCATGTCTCCTTTATCAACCGAAGTTTGGATGTATATGGCAACAGCATATTTGTGTGTATCATTGATGTTATTTTTTGCAGCACGTATAGCTCCTGGAGAATGGCAAAATCCTCATCCATGTAAAGAAGCAACTGAATTAGAAAATAATTTTAACATAATGAACTCAATGTGGTTAACTATTGGTTCTCTTATGCAACAAGGATCTGATATTTTACCGGTAACAACATCCGTTCGTATGATAACAGCTATGTGGTGGTTTTTTGTGCTTATTATGGTTTCAAGTTATACTGCTAATTTAGCTGCTTTTTTAACAGCCGTCAAAATGGAAGATTCAATAAATGATGTTCAAGATCTTGTTAAACAAACTAAAATATCTTATGGTGCATTAAAAGACGGTTCTACGTATTCATATTTTAAAAATTCTAATACATCCTTGTATCAACGTCTTTTTAATACAATGAATGATGCTAAACCTTCTGTTTTTACAAAATCAAATAACGAAGGCGTAGATCGTGTAATTAAAGGAAAAAGAAAATACGCTTTTTTCATGGAATCTACATCTATTGAATACCAAATAGAAAGGCATTGCGAATTAACAATGGTTGGAGGTCTTTTAGATAATAAGGGATATGGAATAGCATTGCCACCGAATTCACCATACAGAACAATGATCAGTACAGCAATATTACATTTACAAGAAAAAGGCGAACTTCAAGCATTAAAAGACAAATGGTGGAAGGAAATGGGAGGCGGAAAATGTGACTCAGAAAGCGACGAACCAGCCAATTCAAATGAACTTGGTATGGCTCAAGTTGGTGGTGTTTTTTTAGTATTAATGTTTGGTTGCTTATTTTCGGTTTTAATTGCTTCGATTGAATTTCTTTGGAATATAAGAAAAGTTGCAATAGAAAAGAAAATTGCACCATGGCAAGCTCTTATCGAAGAGGTTCAATTTGTGATTGATATTAAGCAAACTCAAAAACCAGTACCTAATGCATCATCTTCTAGAAGATCAACCCCTTCAGAAAATATAGATACGGATGATTCGAAAAGCGTATCAAAAAAATCAATTCAACTTCAAAGAGTTGATATTGTTAATGAAACTGCTTCTGCTATCGAAGAAGTTTAAAATTTTAACTATTGGACAGTTAGAATATTTAAAACATATTTTAATTATTTTAGTAAAATCATTATTAAATTTTGCATACATTGAAAAAAATTTAATGCTGTAGTTTTAAGTTTTAAACAAGCAAATAAAATAGCTAATTTCTAACGTGTTTATTTTTGCAGAATGCGAAAGTTTATGGCCCGTAGAGTAGCTTCGAGTGCCAGTAATTATATTTGGTTTAATAAAATTTTTATAACAAGTTTAGAACAATGTTTTATGCAAAAGGGGCAACAAATACGGGACGTACAGGTAAGAAGGGAGCTTTTTTCCCCAGGTTGTGAAAACCCCAAGTGAGTGAACAAGTTTTATAAAATTATTTTTAGGTTTTAAACACCTTTTGCAATCGTTTAAACGGAAAAAAAATCTACTTGTCGTAAGCAGAGTATCAAAATAGTTTGATTTTTTGTAATATTTTGCAAAAATTTTAACTTTTGATTATTTAAATGGCGCTTATTTTGGTTTATTGCCTGGAAAAAATATTATTATTACATGGCATAACAAAAACGCTATGCATGAACGTGATTTGGTAGCAAAAGTCGGATTTCGCATTATTATATTTTCGCCCCTAGGTCAAATAATTTCGTTTTGTAATAGCGTACTGAGATTATTTAAGGTTATTTAAGAAAGAATTTATTTATTTTTATTTTAATTTATTTATTTTTTTTTATTTATTTTTAATTTTTTATTTATTTTTTTTTATTTATTTTTATTTATTTATTTTTATTTATTTTTTTATTTATTTTTAATTTATTTATTTTTCTGAGGTTATTTAAGAAAGAAGGACTCGTCAACAGCAATAAGCTACCAGCTGTGTAGGAGAATATCTCCCAGAATATATTTAAATTATCGCTTGCAGAAAAACTATCGGATATCCCCATTTCATCTATATGCCCATCCCTGGATCATTTATTATTACAAATTTATTTAATGTATTTATCGATGAATTATTTTTAGAAAGTAAAATTATAACAAATCTTAACATATCAACAAAAATAAACTAATTATTTATTAAGGCACTTAATTTTTAAGAATGATTTTAAAAATGTATTTGTTATTATAAAACGTATACGATTGTACAGAATCTAGAAATGCATGGAAAATATTTATTATTATTGGTATTAAATATATTTTGTAAAGAAAAATTCACTAAGATTTAAAAAGTTTTTTTACAAATTTTAATACTTTTTGTAAAATATTGTTCTACTAAAAATTAGTAAAATCTCACGATTTTAAGAAATTTTTTTTTACAGTTTCTATGTTGAATTTTATACCATTCTATTAAATTTAAATGCTTCTATAAGTACACTGAAAAAAAAATCCGCTTGCGGTAAGCGGAATTCCGCTTGACGCTAGCGGATTTTTTTTTTGTTTAAACCATTGCAAATGGCTTGAAACGTAAAAATAAACCTTAAAAAAATTATTTTTTTGAACTCAAAACTTCATAAAACTGAATTTTAAAGCTCAAAAGTTAAAAAAATCTTTTTAAAAATAAAGATCATTTTTAAAATAACCAAATCAGTCTCGTTTTTTAAGGATTTTGTTTATTACTAATTTTTTTTCAGATTTTTTTATTATTTACTTTAATTGTACATATTTAAAGTATTATTTTTCTGTTAAAATAATTTTTCTTTTAATTTTTAGCGTCTTAGAACAGTTAAATATTGGTTTTATTAAAAATTCATAGACTTGCTATGGTAGCGATCTTACTCGACAAAAAAAAAAATTGAACACATCACTTTTGAACACCTAAATTAAAACATACAAAACTCAACACACAATATTTTTTACACTAATTATTGCACGCGATTTAAATTAAACACAAAATTTTCAGCTCATTTTATTTGGCACAAATTCAAAACAAAAAACTAAAATTTAATTAAAATAATAATTTAGAACGTGACTTTTACGAGCATAATTTGTTGTTTATTAATTTTTAAAAAACATTAATCCAACGTTTCGATTACAATGTAATCTTTTTCAAGAAAGATGGAATAGTTATTGACAAAACTGTTTAAAAAACTTATAACCGGTTTGTGTAAACACAACCTAAATGCATGGAACATGTTTACTTCCAACTGAGGACTAGATATAATACAAATGTTACTCAACATTACAATACAATTTTCTATTGTTATAATTTGTAATTATCACCTTACTAGTTGTTAAGATTCTAAACCCAAACTATTCTGATTCCCTAAACCTGAATTATTATAAGTCCCTGAACCTGAATTATTCCAAGTCCCTAAATCAATATTATTCTAAGTCCATAAACCTGTATTATCCTAAGTCCTAAAGCCCAGATTTTGCAAAGTCTTTTAAAAGTATTTTATTTGGTTATATATACTTACCTAATTATTCTAAGTCTTATTTGACCCCCCCCCCCCTTAAAAAGGACAAATTTGACCCCCCCCCCCCTTAAATAGGACAAATTTGACCCCCCCCCCCTTAATTTTCAAGTTCTGAAGTACCCCCTCCCTACAAACATGTTCCATGTTAATATCATAAAACGTTGTGATATGCATAATAACTATGTGTGACATAATTGAAACATTAAGTATAGTAAAATGTAAAAATGTGAATATTGTAAAATTTAAAATTTAAAATACTAAAATTTACATTTTACTATACTTAATGTTTCAATTATGTCACACATAGTTATTATGCATATCACAACGTTTTATGATATTTTTAAACAGTTTTGTCAATAACTATTCCATCTTCCTTGAAAAAGATTACATTGTAATCGAAACGTTGGATTAATGTTTTTTTAAAAATTAATAAACAACAAATTATGCTCGTAAAAGTCACGTTCTAAATTATTATTTTAAACTTCACTCCTTAATATCGAGCGATAAATAAAATTTGAATAATTATTCAAATAAATGATTAAAATTTAATTAGTTTTTACATACGATTTGCATAAAAAATTTTTGTGTCGAATAATACGTGTCAAAAAAATTTGTGTTGGATTTAAATGGTGTGGAAAAAATAGTGTTAAAAAATAATGCGTGTTGAATTTTGTGTGTTTTAGTCTTGTGTTCAATTTTTTTCGTGTTGAATAAGATCGCTACCCTTAGGATTTTTCTAGCAGATTCAAATGATGTTATAAACTGGACTAAAAGACATATTCCCTAGTAATTTATAATTCTAGTAGAATTCGAACTCCCTATTTATTTTAATATTTTAATATGCTTTGCAGGAGAAAAATTCATTTTTTAAGTTTTTTAGGGTACCAGTTATGAGGGGACCAATTTTTAAAAGTTTTGCAGTCTTCAAGAAAAAATTTTCTGAATAATATTTGCAAGAATTACTCATATATTTTTTCCTCGAGATTTCGTTGAAAGCACTATAGTTTTTTTATCTGGGATTTTCCTTTGCCATAAAATCTTTAGTTTCTATTTTTACTAGCTTTGTCCAATCTTATATATTTGTATTAGTACCCCATTTGAGCCTAAAGAGTTTGAAATATTTAAAATTATCTTTAATAAATAAATAGATAGGAAAAAACTGCTTAAAAAAATGCGAAATCGTTTCGTCTGAAGATGAAAATTCACTGACTTATCAAATTTTTAAGTTATTGTGCTTCAAGTAACGTGTAATTGAGATTGTAGGAGAATTATTGCAAAATCTTTAATTAACGATAACTCGTTTATTAAAAAACAAAAAGTTTTAGCATTTTTTCGAGTGGTTTTTCCCTGACTATTTAATAAATAGTCGAGGCGAGTCCGAGGTTTACAAAAAGACAGTCTCGGCCTCGCCTCGGTATAACGAGAATTTCAATTTTCCGATCTCGCCTCGATCTCGCCTCGCCTTGCTCAAAGCGAGGCCACCTCGTTACCTCGGTGAAGGTCTACTATTTATTTATTAAAGATAATTTTAAATATTTCAAACCCTTTAAGCTCAAATGGGCTACCAATGCAAAATATATAAGATTGGACAAAACCAGTAAAAATAGAAACAAAAGATTTTATGGCTAAGGAAAACAACAGATAAAAAAACTAGTGGTTTCATCGAATTTCCGAGGAAAAAATATATAAGTAACTCTTGCAAATATTATTCAGAAAATTTTTCCTTGAAAACTGCGAAACTTTTAAAAATTGGTACCTTCATAATTGGTACCTTAAAAAACTAAAGAAATGAATTTTTCTCCTGTAAAGCGTAGTAAAATGTTAAAATAAATAGTGAGTTTGAATTGTACGGGAAAAATTACTTGGGAATATACCTTTTAGTCCAGTTTATAACATCATTTGAATCTGCTAGAAAAATCTCAAGTCCATGAATTTTTCAAAAACCCAAATATTTAACATTTGAACTGCTCTAAGACGTTAAAATAAATTAAAAGAAAAATTATTTTCAACAAAGATATTACTTCAAAATATATAAAATTAAAGTAAATAATAAAAAATCTGTAAAAAAATTAGTAATAAACAAAATCATTAAAAACGAGACTGATTTGGTTATTTTAAAAATGATCCAAAATTGGTTAATTTAGGTTTGGAGTTCTTTTCAGCTGTTTTCGGTAATTTCTAAAGCTAGTAATTAATGAAATATATTTTATTTAACTTTTTATTATTACCTTTCAATAATAATTCCACTTAAAAAAGTTTTAAAAGCTAAATACCTAATCTTTATTTTTAAAAAGATTTTTTTAACTATTGAGCTTTAAAATTCAGTTTTATGAAGTTTTGAGTTCAAAAAAATAATTTTTTTAAGGTTTATTTTTACGTTTCAAGCCATTTGCAATGGTTTAAACAAAAAAAAAAATGCTTGCGGCAAGCGGAATTTTTTTTCAATGTAGATTATGAACAAGTTTTTAAACATACTGTTTTTCATGCAGGATGAAGAAGTATAAAAAACAGAGGTAGTCCCTAAATCGAAATTATTCTAAGTCCATTTTACCCCTCTCAAAATATGGCACATTTATACCCCCCCTCCAAATAACATGCTTGAAATTTTTTATTATTATTCAATTTATTCACAATAGCAAAATACAGTACACTCTTGTTTACATTCATATTTAGTACATATATATATATATAATGAAATTTTTATATAATAAATTTTTGTTTATTTTGTTTATTGAAATACCCTCTACCATTAAACATGTTCCATGTTAAAGCGGGGGGGATATTTTTTCACCAAATCTTCTGCTATAAATGAAATCGAAAATTATTATTATTATTATAGTCTTTATTTAGCCAAGTCTTCATAGTCTTTATTTAGCCTAGTCTTCATTTAGAAAATGGCTGAAAACAAAATAAAAAGCTGCCATACATACATACATACTTACACACACACACACACACACACACACACACACACACACACACACACACACACACACACACACACACACACACACACACACACACACACACACACACAAATACATGCATCCATATGTATACTGTTTTTTAAAACTAATTTCTCAGCTTCCAGAGACGCTTATAGTATGTAAAAAATAAAACATCAAATATTATACCTATCACAATGGTTCCTCTTGTAAGAAAAGGAACTAAAATTGTTAAAATGATTAAAATTTTTTTCCAATCATTTACTTAGATTTGAACATAATTATATACATAATTAATTTATTTAAATTTTAAAGTTACTTTTATAATTATATAAGCTATTTAATTCAAAGAAAAATTATCTAGATCGCATTTAAATAGTTATATTGATTTGTTAGATGCTATTTTGTACAAAAACAATTATTTTAATATAGATGTTAGATTATTTGTATCAATAATTTTGCAATTCTTGAAAAATTAGGTAAATAAAGTTTCTTAAAAAAATTATATTTTGTCTAATTTTTATTTTAAAAACCCAAAATATTTTAAAATTCCTAATAAGTTCTCATAGTTCTGGACATTTAATTAATTAGCTCTTTATAATATTATTTTAAAATCCAAGCTACAAAATCGCAACATTCTATAAAATATAGTAATTTTATAAAGTCATTGATTTCACTGCAACATATATACTAGATCATTTTTTTTTTTTAATATAGTTGATAATTACTTTTGCAAGAATGTAAAATTTTTTTTAAACCAATTTGATTTGTTGAAATATTTGATTACTTGCAAATATAATTATTAAATTATTTGAAATTTCATTAATAAATACATTTGACTTATATAATATTTGTTGTTTTCGAGGTTGTTTTTAATTTATTTTCTAAAAATACAGTATTATAAATATTATCTATTTTTACTTATGGGTAAAGTTAGTTTTTAATTCAGAAATATTTTGAATACACTTCGGGTCATATATTTAGAATTATTTATTGCATGATATGTCGGTAGTTCTTAGCTATTTTTACCCAAGTCTGAGGTCGATGTTTTGAATTTAAAAAATACCGATTGCAATGTATTTGGTACTTAAAAATACGATCACTGGCAAATTTTTAAGGCTCTAGGTGGTTTGATTGCGATTTGGCAGCTGTTTTTCCAATTTTGATTTTTTTCAAATTCTCAGCCACCCGTTTTCTTTTTATCTTCTGGACGCCCTAAATAAGCCTAAAAAATTTATATGATGGTAGGTGGTGAAATTTCCCGCCCAATCAGAACCTTACCATATTTTTTCGGAAAAAACTCAGGAAAAGCCGAAAAATTGGAAAAAAATAAAGAAAACTTTCAAATACAAAATTCTCAAAAAGCGTCACTTTTTTTTTTTTTTTAATGTGTTCTCCCATTTTTTTCATGATGGTAAACTTCATTTTTGTCCCATTTGCCTTTTAAGTACTTTAAAATCCACTTTAAGCTCAAAAAATGAAATTTGAAAATTGTGCATTTTCTGAATTTTCCGATTTTCTCGCTTTTCCTGACCGAAAATGATATAAAGAGTACATCTCAAAAAAAACTTTTAATTAACTTATTTAATTTATTTTAATAAAAAAATTTTTTTATGTTTTATTTTCTTTTCTAAATCCTTACAATTCCTTACAGTATCTATTCTCTGAAAATAATTAGTTAAGAATAGTAAAATTACAAAATCCAAAAGTTTTATTTCCATAAAATTCAAGATAAAATAAGAAAATAATTAAATTATGCTATTTTTTTATCCTATTTATTCATTTGATTTTAGTTTGTTTTTAGCATTTTAATTTGATTTTAAATTTTTTACAGAGTCGTAGAGGCCTCTTAAAATTTACCCAGAAGGGTTATCAAGATAAAATTTTCCGAGAAATCCAAAAATCAAGTCAGATATTTCATTTTCAGTCAGGAAAACCGAGAAAACTGGAAAATTCAGAAAATGCAAAATTTCAAATTCTTTCTTTTTTAGCTTAAAACAAGTTTTTAAGTACTTAAAAAGCAAATGGGACAAAAAAGGAGTTAATCACTATGAAAAGTATGGGAAAACACATTAAAAAAAAAAAGTGATGCTTTTTGAGAAATTTATATTTGAAAGATTTTTTTAGTTTTTCCAATTTTGAGGCCTTTATTGAGGCCTTTCCGAAAAAATATCGTCAGATTCGGATTTTGCGTGAAATTTTACTACCTATTTAAATATAGGCGTTCAGAAAATAAAAAGCAAACGGATGGCTGAGAATTCGAAAACAATCAAAATTGGAATAACAGCTTCCAAATCGCGACCAAGCCACCTAGAGCTTTAAAAATTGGCCAGTAAACATATTTTTACGTACCAAACACAATACAATCATTATTTTTTAAATTCAAGACATCGACCTCAGACTTGGGTTAGAATAGCTAAGAACTACGGATGTATTATTTTGAATTTTGGTTTTCATTTAGAAATATCTTAAATCCTTTTTGGCTCATATCTCACACACCTAGCTTGAACGAGCGAGAAGTCGAAAAAAAATGACGACAAAATCTGATACTACTAAGTTTTCGGGAATAGTTTGTTATTTTCATATTTCCATAGCAGTAAGTTGGAGCTGCTCGTCTAAAAAATTTTTAGTCAATTTTGTGGGTGACTAAGAGATCAAAATCCGAAAATTTGATTTTTAACAATAAATCTTGCCGGGGAAAAACCACTCCAGAAGAAAAAAAAACTTATCTTTTTACGATGAAATTTAGCCAAGTTATCGTCAATTTAAGATTTTGCCCAAATTTGTCTTAAAAAAGATTGAAGTTTTATATTGAAAAACGCCTGTTTCTGAACTCAAAACATGCATTACTCGCTTGATTTTCATCGTAAAATAATAATTTTTTTTTTAAATTGATTAATTTTTCCCTGGCAATTCATTTCTTTAAGAAAAAAAATCATTTTTATGTACCAAATTTCAATCTTTAGGTCAAGAGCCTTTGAAAACTGTAAGTAGCAAAATTTACTTAACACAGTTTTTGACCTAAAAATTGAAATTTGATCAATAAAAATGAATAAATTTAAATAAAATAAATTTTCTTAAAGAAATGAATTCCAAGGGAAAAATACATCGATTTAAAAAAAAAATTATTATTTTACGATGAAAATCAAGCGAGTAATGCATGTTTAAAGTTCAGAAACAGGCATTTTTCAATATAGAGCTTTAATCTTTTTTAAGACAAATTTGAGTAAAATCTTAAATTGACGATAAATTGGCTAAATTTCATCGTAAAAAGATAAGTTTTTTTTTCTTCTGGAGTGGTTTTTCCCTGGCAATACAAATTTTTCATCTATTTCTTTAAATTTAATAAAGATTTATTGTTAAAAATCAAATTTTCGGATTTTGATCTCTTAGTCACCCACAAAATTGACTAAAAATTTTTTAGACGAGCAGCTCCAACTTACTGCTATGGAAATATGAAAATAACAAACTATTCCCGAAAACTTTGTAGTATCAGATTTTGTCGTTATTTTTTTCGACTTTTCGCTCGTTCAAGTTAGGTGTGTCACTGAATACAAGCACTTCATACAGAATTTTTTTTTTTTTTTAAATATAACACCAACTAGCACGTAAGGAATGGGACCTAGGGATTCTTAACATAATCAGGGGCATTATTGTAAGAAGAAAAAAATTACGTTGAGTTTCTTTTAGTTCGATTGAATCCAATAGATAACTCTGTGGATGATTTTATTTGGTGGTATTATCATAGTTAAAATACTTTTAACCCCCTGTCAATCATTTTCACCAATAAACACTAACTTTGGCACCAGGATTTTACCGTATCCATATTGGGCCCAATAGATCTCTTGATGGTTAAATTTACCAGATGTTACTTATTCTATCATGCAAGATCAATTTTTCCTTTGGAGTCAATTTCTGGGGGTCGATTTATATATCAGGATTTCATTTTTTCCCGATTGGGCAAATTAGGCCCCAGGCCGATTCGATTTTATCCGTTCGTATTCATTGCATCCTGCTGGACCAATTTTTTACCCCTACAGTCCATTTTCATCCCTGGGGATCGATGTAAACATCAGGATTGAACTTTATCCTGGTTGGGCCCAATAGGCCCTAAGATATACGACTTTATCATTTGTTAGTTATTTTATTCTAAACACATTCTTTACCCATATATAGTCTATTTTCATCCCTTGACATCGATTTCTACATCAGGATAATATTTTTTCCTAATTGGCCCGATGGGCCCTTGGATGGCTAATTTTATCCTTTGGTATTCATTGTATCCGGCTGGACCAATTTTTACCACTATAATTCATTTTCATCCCTAAAGATCATTTAGACATGAGGATTTAATTTTTTCCCGATTGAGCTTAGGATGGACGGACGGATATCAGTTTTTATTTGTTTAATACTGGTAGATTCTGTACCCTTATAATAAATTTTCACCCCTGGGGATCGATTTGTACAGCGGGACCTCATTTTTTTTTCGAATGGACCCAATAGGACCAGGATTGACGCCTTTATCAGTTGTTCTTTGCTTTATCCTGTTGGACCAATTTTGTATCTTTATAGTCCATTTTTATCCCCGGGGATCGATTTGAACAGCGGAATCGCATATTTGTGTTCATATTTTTTCTATTGGGCCCAATAGGCCCCAGGATGATCGATTTTATCCGTTGTTTTATTGTTTTATCTTGCTGGCCCCATTTTTTACCCCTAAAATCGGTTTTCATCCCTGGGGATCGATTTATGCATCAGGATTTCATTTTTTCCTATTTTATTCGTTGTTATTTGTTTTATCTTGCTGAACCCAATTTTTATTTCTAAAGTCAATTTTCATCCCTAAAGATTAATTTATACAACAGATTTCATTTTATACCAATAGGACGATGGATGGCCGATTTTATAAATTTTTATTTATGTTATTCTGCTGGACCCATTTTTTACCCCTAAAGTCCATTTCTATCCCTGGGGATCGATTTATATATCAGGATTTGATTTTTTCCCGATATGACCCAGAATAGACGATTTTATCAGTTGTTATTTATTTTATGCTTCTGAACCTATTTTTACCATTATAGTCTATTTTTATCCCTGGGAATCAATTTGTACAGCAAGATCTAATTTTTTTCTAATCGGGCTCAATGGCCCCTTGGATAGCTAATTCTATCTGTTGGTATTTGTTTTATCATGTGGGACCCATTTTTTACCTATAGAGTCCATTTTTATCCTCGTTAATCACCTTTTACATTAGTATTTTAATTTTGGGCCGGATTTATTTTATGTATGAACCAGTCAAATCACGGGGGGGGGAGGAGTGGTATTGTTTGTGGCCGCCACCAGATTTGGTCTACTATAGGTTTTTTGGGTCGCTGAACACGAAAATCGGGGTCTTTTCTGCAAATTTTTGCACTTGATGTGTATCAAAAAAACTTGTAACCGGTTGGCTTGTTCATACAACCAACGAGCAGCAAAATGTTCACTTATAACATACCTAGTTGTAAGTTGGAACACCCTAGTATATGTGTGTCGCAGTCGTTTTCTTGAATTCCGTCACTTTATAAAAATATTGGGGTTTTTATGAAGTGACTATGTTAGATTAGGCTCTATAAATTTTGGATTAAAAATATTAAAAAGGGACCAAAGAAATTTTATGTAATTTGACCATCTATTCCAGTTGGTTTGGTGATAACCATATTCAGGTATTAATACAATTGTATTTCAGGTACACCACTCGATAATTAAAATTCAGTAATATTTAAATTATTATTTTTAAATTTGTTTGATGAGTGTATATTTGCTTACTTACCCTTAATAAATCATTGCTTAAAGTAGTTAAAAATAATTTATTTTTAAAATACATTTTTGTTTATAAGTTATATTACAGTATTATTATTTTAATCTAAGAACTGCTGAAAAATTTTGAAGAAGCATGTTTAAACAAACTTTTTTTGATATAACACACGTATATAAAAAATAAATTAAGGTTTTATAATCCATAGATTATTATACCGTATTATCACTTATATTTACATTAAATGTTTTTAAATGAATTTTACGAAAATTTTATTTGAATTTTTCATAGAAACAATTTAAAAAAAAAAAAAATAAAGCAAATATAAATGACTTCTCCTGGCCAGGAATATCAACGTCCACCTCTTCAAGCCTACGAGCTCGGAAAATTGCACCAAGCGATTCAAACAATCACAGCTTACGAGCTGCTTCAATGAGGATTTAATGTCCGAAAGCCACGGACTCCAAGTGCACCAAGCACATCAGCAAAACGCAATTTTTTATCTTTAATTCTCTCATCACTATAGCAAATTAACCAAATGGTCATTTTAAAACCAATTTTTAAATTGCTTCCTTTGTAATTTCTGACAAAAATTGATTTTATAGGTCTTAAAAAATTTCCACAAGCTTCAAATCAACAAAAATTCTTTATTCGACTCTTTTCATTTATTTATTAACCAGATATGATAATTTAAAGTCAGAGTCCCAGTTTCATGATTTAAAAAAAAAAACTAATTTTAACATTTTATTATATAAAATATAACCGGTTTGTGTAAACACAGCCTAAATGCATGGAATATGTTTACTTCCAGATGAGGACTAGGTATAATACAATTGTTACTCAACATTATAATACAATTTTCTATATTCATAATTTGTAATTATTACCTCTCTAGCTGTTAAGATTCTAAACCCAAACTATTATATCCCTAAACCTGAAATATTCTAAGTCCCTTAATTGATATTATTTCAAGTCCCTAAACCTGAATTATTCCAAGTCCCTGAACCTGAATTATTCGCACTCCCTAAATTGATATTATTCTAAGTCCATAAACCTAGATTTTCAGTGTCTTTTAAAAGTATTTTATTTATTTATATACTTACCTAATTATTTTAAGTCTCATTTGACCCCCCCCCCCCTTAAATAGGACAAATTTTACCCCCCCCCCCTTAATTTTCAAGTTCTGAAGTATCCCCTCCCTATAAACATGTTCCATGTTAACATAGATCGTAATATAATTAACTTTGCAGAGTCATTTCTGAAGAATAACTCAAAGAAATGATAAAAATAGAAAATTTTTGGAAAATTGGTGCTTATACCGATTTTTCGAGACCTAAAAAACCCATTTTCGTTAAAAATTATAAATTTGGTAGCAATTTAAAACTTATAACCGGTTTGTGTAAACACAACCTAATTTGTGTAAACACAACGAAATTATTTAAATCCCCTAAATGCAAATTATTCTGGGTCCCTAAATAAAAATTATAAGACCCTAAACCTGAATTATTTTAAGTCCCTAAATCGATATTATTCTAAATCCTTAAACCTATATTATTCAAAGTCCCTAAGCCCAGATTTTTCAAAGTCCCTAAATTGAAATTATTCTAAGTCTCATTTTACTCCCCCCCCCCTAAATAGAACAAATTTGACTCCCCCCCTTAAATAGGACAAATTTGACCACCCCTTTTAATTTTCAAGTTCTGAAGTACCCCCTCCCTATAAACATGTTCCATGTTAAAAATTGGTCATTTTAGGCCAAAAATGTGGCTAGGTGATGAGAGAATTAGTGATAAAAAATTACAGTTTACGGGGCTTAAAAGTCGATTTTTAAATAAAAAAAAGTGATTGAAAATTACAAAAAAATCAGTTGGTGTAATTTGGTTTTCCAAAGGTATAGAACTCCCCTTGTCAATGGTTGAGTAATAAGTCTATGAAAAAAGTAATTAACGATTATTTGCTTCGTTCCTTTTTAGCACAAAAATCAAAAATTATATTTGACTAAATTAATTTTTGAATTTATTAAAGTATCGTACTTAAAATAAGTTTAATGTGATATTATTATAACTAATCTTTGTATTTTAATATGTTCTTGTTAAACGTCAGTTCAAATGAATTATACATACATGTTTGCATTATGCATCTTTTTTAAATGATGCATGTGCTTCCATTTTTTATATTTTATTTTCATTATAATAACCTTTCATTCATCTTACGTATATACCTAAATAAATTATATTTTATGTTTAAAATTTATGTATTCACATAAGTAACAGAATGATCATTTAGGAAATGTGTCAAATGTTATAAAAAAAAAACTTTGAATGTTTATTTTTTTATGACATATGCTTTTATAAAAATTAATGATGACGAAATGCATATACATGACCATAAGCTATCAGCATGATGCCCGCTATTTTATTTAAATAAATTTTTCAAACATCCAATCATTTATTTTATATTTTAAAATATGTACTACATAAGTATATTATTTGTATTTATTTTATAACTTGATAACAGTTTTAAAGAAAATAAATGATAATTGGATTTGAAAATAAAAAATCACTAAAATAAACATTAAATTGGTTCCTCATTAAAGATACTATATTGTGAAAGGCAAAATTTTGATTTTTTTTGCATATAAGCACATTTTGAGACCCCAGGAAGCTGAAAAACTGATATTAAAAAAAGTTGAGGGGGAGAGGTATATTTATAGGTGTAACGAGTGATATTTCACAATCATTATGGTATATTTATTTTTATCGAATCACCGAAAAATCTACAGGAACATTTTTTTTATTTGGATGCATACCTCATTTTTTTAAATAGAAGTACTCATAAAATTATTGTTGCTAGATTGTCATGATTTGATAGCTAAATTTATGGAAATTTTATGTCCCTAAATTTTCTGCATAAAAAAACACCCTTAATTTTTTTCTTTATGGACGTTTGACTCATTTTTTTACACGAGAGTTCTACTTTTAAGGATCGTTCATAAAAACGTAACGCAAATTTTTTCGCTTTTGAGGTACCCACTACTCTGTAAAAAAGCAATTTCGATAAGTATATTTCATAATCTACTGAAAATTTTTAAATTAAACTATTTAAGATTTTTTTAAATTCAATATAACGGATGATGGTTAAGTTCTCAAATCCGTCCCAAAGTTTTGTTTCTTAGAAACATTAAACATTAAATTGGCATTAAATGCCAAAGCAACAAAATTGAATACCAAAATTAGAAACTCTCTTTTTTTTTAAAATGGCTGAAAAAAGAAAATTTAATTTTAGGAACTAAAACTTGTCATTACAAAATGCTTATTTTTAGCTGAATTTTCAGAAAAAAAATTAATTTTTACAAAACATGAAAGTTTAAAAACACGAAAATTATAGTCGCAGGTTAAAAATAGGCTCTATGGGCCTTGAGCAAAATTCTTTGCAATTTTTTATCTTTAGAGAGAAGCAAAGAAGCTAAAAATAGATCCCCGATTAGTAGAATTAAGAACTGGGCTAATTTTACTCTCTAGGGGTACTATGGATGAAATAGATTTGTTGAGACCTAGTATAAGTTTCTTGGGGCCCTTAGGTAAGTCTTTTGCAATAGTTGATCTCGTGAGGTAGAAATGAGAATCAAAGAGCATGATATATAGATCACAATTAACTCAAGTATTAAAAATTTGTCCCAGAAGCTAAATACTCTTGGGACTACAGTAAAATACTACTTCAAGAGCTGATTCTTGGAAAATAAAATGAATTATAGGGTTACAAGATAGTCCCAGAGAATTAAAATTCTCTAAAGGAAAAACGAGCTCCAGAAAATCCAGGAAAAATAATAGATTGCGGTGTTACAAAATATTTAAATGAGAAAAATCGTCCGGGATAAGCATTGCCCTCAGAGGTTTTGATAGGCTCACTGAAGAGTTGAAGCAGAGATTCCTGAATTAAAAAATAAATCCTATAGTAAAATAATGAATAAAATTAACTCGTGAGTTTAAAATTTTTTCTAGTTGCAAAATAAGCCTGTTTAAATTTTTTATCTTTCACAATGAGTAGTTAAGAAGAAATTTTTATTACAAATATTTACAATCCTATTATAGTGAAAATTTCTTGTAAAGATGTATGAAATTCTTAAAGGGCTTCACTAATCATATAGACATAGTAAATACCTGAATAAGATTTTATAAAAATAATATTTTTAGATAGTAACTAAAATGGATCAATCCATAAAACTAAAATGGATAAATATACTATCAACCCATTAACGCCTAGTCGACACATACGAGCCATTCGAATTTTTTTTAATGAAAAAATCTATATTTTGGGCTAGAAATGATAACATTTACTATATTAGTATTAGTATACTAATATAGATGACTAAATGTTGCTAGAAAAGAGCAGCCCCAATTACAAAGTATAAGGTAACATTTTTAGCCTAAAATATCGATTTTTTCATGAAAAAAAATTCAAATAGCTAATATTTAAATAATTAATACTAATATTGAAAATTTGAAAAAACTGATTCTTATTTGTACTTTCAGGGAAAAATATGGACACATTTATCATGGAATCCTGCATATAAAATATCAACATTTTAAAATCTTATCTTAATTAAACTTATCATAAATTTAACTATTTTTGTATACCTTTAAATTTTTAATTTTCTAATACGTTGTTAATAAACAACGATACCAAAACGCTATTATCTTTTTTAAACATATATTATAAAGTTTTTTCTGGTCTGCGTCGAGAAAGCACGTATTTCCCGGACGCTACGCGTCCGAAAAAAACGTGTTTTCTCGCCACAGACACAGAAAAATGTTATACGAGCCTTGTCCATAAATAAGGAATGACCCAAATCGCAGTTTACCATCCTCGGCTTCGCCTCGGAAGGTAATTTACGTGCGATTTGGGCCATTCTTTACTTTTCTGGACTCGAGCCGTAAATATACTATAATTTTGTTAATTTACTCTTATATAATATATATGTTACTACATATTTTATTTTTAATTTTATAATTTATAATGATTATTGTAAAGGGTTCGTCCCGTAAATTTTCTTCAATAAAAAAAAAAAAAAAAAAAAAAAAAAAAAAAAAATCATTTTGTTTGCATATGAAATTATTGATAAATTCATTTTCATTTATATTTTATAATAATTATTCCGGAAAATGAAAACCAGCACAAAAATGCTGATTTTTAAAATTTGAATATTTTTGCGCCAAACAACAAAAAATTGCGGCATCTATTTGCAATCATATTGTACTCATTGTCTTATCATCTTTCACTGCTGATAACCACGGTATCTTTCCTAATACCGTGTTGATAACATGTTGATAACTAATATCATCAAAATTTTTGACGGAAAGCAAAGTTTGCAATCTTTTATACAAACAAAAATGTTTTAAAAAAATTATTAAATTAAAAAAAAAAAATCTTCAGTTAAGTTACGAAAAAAATGAAATTAAATTTAAGTCACAAAACAATATAATTTCACCCAAAAAAATGGCATTTAGATGACAAAATATAGATAAAATATAAATTATTCAAAATTTAGAAACTTGGTGTAAAAATTAAATAAAATGGAATATTTAGGAGAGATAATTGCTTTAGGAATTGATGGTCTAATTTTTGGGATTTGTCTAAAACAATATTATTACTGTAAAAATTCTATAAATAGTGTTAAGGTTAATATAATATGACATAAATATATTTATTATTATTTTCAAATCATATATCACATCCATTTTTTTTTGTAGAATGCAGAATTTCACGAAGTTAGCAATTCTTTAAATGAAATTGTTAATCAGTCACCAGAAGGTAAAATAGATTATATTGCTATAAGAGGAGCTGTCAAACCAATCGGTGAACCCATTAGAAGTATTAATAACAAAGATATCACTGGAGTCATCCAAAAACTTGGTGTAAAAGAACATGTTGTGGTCAGAACTACATCTGGATACTGGTAATAATAACATTGAATATAAATAATAAAAATTAGTTTCTTAAAAATTTATCCTTATTTAGGTCCGATCAAGAACGAGTTATCCAAGAAGTTTTTAACTCTATACCATTTGTTCTACAAAAAGGAAAACATAAGGTTGAAGTAGTTGATGCATTAGCAGCTGAAATTTTGGATATGGAAACAATTTCTGATTTTTTTGAGCCTAGTGCACCAACATTCATTGACTATGTATGGGGGTTTTTCACTGGTAATTAACTTATTACTAAATAAGTAAATAGTTTTTATATTCCTATATAAAAGACTTATATTTGCTTATAAGGTCACAGACAAAGAGGTCTGCAGTCAACAGAAGAAATGTTACGTGAAGGTTCAATAATAACCGGAATTGGTGAACTTTCCAAATCACCTACAAAACCAGATTCATTATCACTTCAGCCTCCTATAAATGGAACTCCATTTTATCTCACAACAATGTCTATAAGTTCTCTTCTTAGAAAATTAGATGATAGAAAAAAAATTTACAGGTAACTTATTAACATTTTTCTAATTTTTACAATTAATATTAAAAAATTATCTAAAATCAGGTGGCTGTGTTTAATGTTTGGTACAATAGGCATTTTTATTGGTGGTATGTTACTTAGAAGGTATTTAAAAGACAAAGAGGAACAAAGACAAGCCAATGAATTGCGAAAATCACTTGAAGAATCACGCAAAGAAAGACGCCAAAGAGTTCGAGATGTTGAATTACGCGATGATCAGTTATGTGTCGTGTGTCGCACAAATCCTCGTGAAATTATCTTATTACCTTGTGGTCATGTATGCTTATGTGAAGACTGTTCAGTTGATATTCATTCAGACTGTCCAGTTTGCCGAACACTTATCAAGCAAAAAGCGCCGGCATACATTGTTTAAGATTAAGAAAGCTTTTAAGTTAATAAATTTTACAAAATTTTATGAAATATTTTGTCAAGATGATATATAAAGTATAACTAAATCAAATAGTAATAATAAAATTTTATTATTTAAAAATATAAAATATTCATTATTTTCTATCTTCAGTTATGTACATTATTAAATATTTACATAAGATTAATTTTTAAAACTCCAACTTATTTATAGATTTAGTAATCATTTCTGGGAGTAATATTTTTGGTCTTACACGCTTTGCATTAGATTTTATAATTACAGGATTTTCTTCTTGCTCATTTTCATTAATCTTTAATGTATTAAATAATTCAGGTATTTCATTTAAGTTATCTGTCTCGACTTCTACAAAAGTTGATCCTTCTGAAACTACTGGATTTTTTTCAGTACTCTTATTAGAATCAAATACAACTATTTTATTTGATAAATTATGGCCTTTATTAAATTCTTCACTAACTTTTTTAGGATCCAAATTGAGCATTTTTGTTGGAATAGATACTGGACTATTTAATTTTAAACCTAAAACTTTTTCAAACTCTTGTTCAAGTTTTAATTTTGATATTAAGATATAAAATTTATTTTTCTCTAGAGTATTTTCAACTTCAGATTCTGTATTAATGAGTTCTGAATTTTTTTTCAGATCTATTGATTCTGAGTTTGCAGATTTGCAGGATGAACTACAACCTGATTTATTTGAGCAACCGTTATCTAATTTATTAGAATTTTTACTGCACTTAGTTTTAATTATTTCTTTTGATCCTTCATTATTTTGAATTCCTAAAATTTTTTTAGCTTTATTTGATTTTCCTATTCCAAGTTTTGGTATTCCTCGATTTAAACCTTCTAATAATACACAAGCCTTACAGATTTCTTGACTGGCTATAAATCCACAAAGAGTACACATTCTTCTATCAGGAAATTTTATTTCGTCATTTGCACTGATTTGTTCCCCTAAAATTTTAATAAAACTAATTAATTAAAAATTAATTAAATAATTAAAAAATTAATGTAACAAAAAAAGTACCAGAGTTAATAATATCTAAAATGCATGTAGGTTTAACCCTTTCAATGTCTTTTAAAAAAGCTCTTACATGACCTCTATAAGCATTCGGTGAATATATACATTCAGTAGAAAAATATACTAAATTTTTATAATATGCATACATAACAATTTCTTTTTCATATGCGTACATTAGAGGTTTACATCTACTAATGGTACCTTCTCCAGCCTAAATGCATAAATGAATTATAAAAGTTTTAGAATTTATATTAAAATGTGTATACTAACTGTTATAAGATTTGTACAACGTTGCAATCTTGCAAGATCTCCTCTTAAAATATTCATTAACACAGTTTCAGCAGTATCATCTGCATTATGTCCTGTAACAATCATATTTGCATTTAATATTGCAGCACCTCTATCAAGTGCTTGACGTCTAAAAACACCACAAAAAGTACAATTATTTTTAAGGCCTATTTCTTTGACAATTTCATCCATAGTCCAACCATAAAGATCTTTATATGATAGTATTTTTAGAGGTATCTGATAATCATCCCTATTTTTTTTTACTGTTTCCAAACTATCATCTCTGTAACCAGAAATCCCTTCATCAATAGACAGTAAAAATAAATCTAAACCATAATCATAACGATCATTTAGTTTTTTTAATATATAAGCAAGTACTGTAGAATCTTTTCCTCCCGAAGCACCAATAGCCACTCTATCACCTCTTTTAAATAATTTTCCTAAAACTATGGTAAAATGTACTTCTAATTCAAAAGCATTAAAAAAATGTTCTTTGCATAGAGCATGTCCTGTTTTAGGTCTCTAAAAATAAAATTTATATTTAAAATTTTTTTTTTTAATTTAAGTTAATAAATTAAAGATATTTGCAAATTAGTGCATCATTGTAAGAGAAAAACTTACTTTTAAAACTGCATTTTCCTCACAACTTTTAAAATTACATTGAACAGGCATATTTTTATGATTAATGTATCGAATTCCTTAATGTTTTAAATAAACAAGTACTAAATAATCATTTATCAAATCAGTACTTAAATTAATAATATTTAATTCAATATTTTAATAAATAATTACAATTTAAAATGCACCTGAAGGTCCTGAAGTGCACTAATGAAATGCATGTAAATATCAGCTGTTTATTGCATGCACGTTGCATGATATTTGCAGTCGCATTTTGGAGTTTAATTACCATATGTTGATATCCAAGATTTTCTGACACGGAATCAGCTGCTGCAGCGCCCACCAAGTTTGCACAAAAAGGCCAGCCCAATTTTTTAATTTTTTATAATAATTGAAAATTATTTTAAAAAATAATTAAAAGTGCAGTGCCTTATATAATATAGATTTAGTAAAAAGTTTGTTGATAAAATTTATTAAATAAAAATATTTTGTTAGTATTACTATGGTAATAATTTAAAATTCTGTGACATAACGTTTTTTAAATACAAAAATAAATGTGAAAAAATGACGGAAATATCAAAAACAAATTTTGCTGCTGATGATTTTAATCCAGAAAAATTTATTAAGGATTTAAATTCCCATTGCATTGGCGTAGAAGAGTTAAGAGAAAAAAGGAGTCGAATACAAGAGTTGTCAGATAGCACATCAGCACAATTAAAAAGTAATGTTTATGATAATTATGTACAATTTATTGAAACAGCCAAAGAAATATCACATTTAGAAAGTGAAATTTATCAATTGTCACAATTATTATGTGAACAAAGAACAATGCTAGGTACGCTACAATTGAACCACTCTTTTGACATGGTAAAAGAACAAGATAAAATTCAGAATTCACCAGATGCAATAAAAACATTAGTATCAAAAGAAGAAAATAAAAAGAAATTAATTAAAGTACTTGAAAATGTTGAAGGAGCAATGAGTTTAACAGAAATTTCTGGTCGAGTTTGTATACATGATGGATCGCTTTTAGAATTAGATCCATTGGAAGGTACTCCATTAAAAAGAGTTCATGCATATTTATTTAATGATGTCTTAATGATTGCGTCATACATGGTAACTGACCAAAGAAGAAGTCATCCAAAATATAAAATGCAAGTGATATATGATTTAAAAAGTTTAGCGGTTGTTAATATGAAAGATCATGGGGCAAAAAATCTTTGTTTTAAGCTATTAGCTTTTCCAGATACAAGAGTATTTCAATGTCCATCTTCCAAAAGTAAGAAAGATTGGTTTGAAAAATATGATCAAGCAAAAAAGTGGAATACACAAACAAAAGGTAGTCAGGAAGTACAAGCAGAAACAAAAAAAAAAGGCACAAATGAAATAAAAGAACTAATTACTGAAAGCTCAATAGAAATTAACTTAACTGAACCTCTTCCAGAATGGATATTGGATATAGCTGACAATTTGGATTCTTGTATTGCTCAGCGACATTTTGAAGAAGCTTATAGTTTGCTTGAGAAAGCTAAAAATTTTATTGATACTCATTCTGAAAAAAATGATCAAATTCAAGAAATTAAGAGTAAGGTCCATGAAAAAACTAATTTTTTAGTCAGTGTTTTAACAAAAGAGTTAGAATCTAGTGCAGAAACAAAATCTTTACAAGGTGGAGGATTAAGAAGTGCTAGAAGAGCAGTAAAACTTCTTACTCAACTTAATCGTAGTACACTTGCATGTCAATTATATTTAAAATTATGCAAAGTTGTGATAAAAGCTCATACAAGAACAGTTAAAAGACAAAATTCTACTCTTTCTTACGTTAGAGTATTGTGTGCTGTAGTATTTAGTAATATTGCTAACATTGCAAAAGAATTTCAAAAAATTTTTGCAAAATCAACAAACTGCACATCAGCTTTTATTGTATGGTGCAGTGATGAACTAAGGCATTTAAACTCTCATTTAATTAAACAAATATTTATTCCTCAGTTGTCTACATCTACTTTGGTCGAATGTATCGTAATATTAAAAGATCACTATAAACAGCTAACAGCCGTTGGTTTAGATTTTTGTTATCAACTTGACAAACAATTAAAAGGTCCATTGACAAAAACTTTACAAGAAATAGGTAAAAATGTCTTAGAAACTGTAAAATTACATTTAGTAGAAGATAAATGGCAGCCAAGTGATTTAAAGACATCACAAAATCTAAAAAAGCTAATGACAGAATTAGATGATCTTGGTATTCCTCTTCCAGAAACTTACATAAAAAGAGATAATTGGATTTCATTAACAAATAGCACATTAACTTTTGCAAAACTTTACATAGGACTACTCGAAGATTGTCTAAACGTTACAACTCCAGAATATATAAACATTATAGAAGATATTTTAATTCCTGTTATGCATACACAATTACAATATTTAAATTCTGCCTTAAATAATCCAAAATTAAAACATGAAGAAATTTTAGTTCAAGAAAATTATAAATATGTTTGTAATATTATTATTAATCGAAGTTTAGAGTTATATAACAGTGTTACTAGTGAACAATTTACTAAGTTAATTGTTTTACAAGATCAATACGCATTAAAGTCATTAACACCAAAACCTAAACCAGCCCCAAGAAGATCTTTTCAAAAGTATACAAGTACTGATTACATTTAAAAAAAATGTTGAACAAAAGGAAATAACTGATATTTGTTTGTTTTTTAAAAATGAGTAGCCTTGAATTTGAAATCTATTATTCCAATTAACTCGTTGAATCTTAATCTTGAAATATATTAATTATGTTCATGATCCCTGCAGCTGAATTTATTTTATTAAATCTTACAGATATTCCCTACGGTTCCTCACTTACGCGTTTAATATATATTATGTAATGGACACTTCCAGGATAAAACGACCAGCCGAAAAATAAAAACAAAATAAAAATTTTTTTTAAGTCACATTTTACCTGAGATTTGTGAAACCACTCTTATTTTACATTTCCTAATTGATAATTTTGAGATACAGATCCAAAGTTTGGTTTTCCAATTTTTTGACTTCAGTTGCCCAGTTCAACCAAAACCATGAAACTTTTAAGCCTCCATGCTTTTAACATATAAATATGATGGGGAAAAAAAATTCTTTTTACTTTTCTTTTTACTACCCAAAAAAAAAATTTTTTTTATTTAGGGCCACTTCCAGATTAATTTTTAATGGTTTGAATTTTTTAAATTGACCGGAAGTCAAATTCGCCATAATTATTTTTTTTTCATAATGTTTGACATGTGATATTAAAAAGAGCGCTCACAATAATTATTTTAGCCTGCCAAAATCAGCCAAAAATAGCGTATAAATTAACCGATTTTACGTTGATTGAAAAAAAAAAACAAATTCCGCCCCAGTTTTAGTAGCTAATTTTGGTAGACTAATATAGCCAACATTCTGGAAAATTTAAGCAAAAATAATTTTGGCGAACTTGACTTCCGGTCAATTGAAAAATTCAAACCGTTAAAAATGAAACCGAAAGTGGACCAAAATAAAAAAAACATTTTTTTTTAGTAGTCCAGGTAAAAAGAAAATTTTTTCCTATATATATGTTAAAATTTTCATGGTTTTGAGTTATTTCAATACAAACTGGGCAAGTGAAATCAAAAAATTGAAAAAATAAATCAAACTTTGGAGCAGCTGTATCTCAAAATTATGCATCAGGAAGTGTAAAATAGGAGTGGTCTCACAAATCCCAGGTAAAAAGTGAATCAAAAAAAAAGTTGTTTTTATTTTTTATTTTTCGACTGGTCGTTCTATCCTGGACGTGCTCAATATTTATTTTTTTTTAATGTATAATTTTCGAAATTATATTATAAAGTTAAACTTTAATTAAATTGTACATATATAAAAATATTTTCCTTATAAGTTAAAATGAATAATAATCAACAGAAATTTATGACTAATTAATTATTCATTATTTAAATTATTTTTAATTTTTTTGTTTAGTGTATACTTAAGTCCTACTACTTATAAAGAAAATTATAATTTTTTTTTTATAAATTATATCTTGTACTCAAAAGCCCTTTACAGATCTGTATACAGGTCTGTATACAGATATTTTTTTGTTTTCCTGTATTCAAGTGCGGGAATCTGTACACAGAGCCGTATACAGATACAGATCTGCATAAAAACCTGTTCGTAGGCCTGTATACAGACCTGTATACAAACCTATTTACAGACCTGTATACAGATTCTTATAGGACTTTGGACAGGATATCAAACGAATTTGGGGATATTACCTATATATATAATATATAATATAATATATTAATATAAGCTTTTGAAAGCTGATAATTTAAAAATTTGTAAATATATAACATTTAATTAAATAAATTTTATATTTCTTGTAAAATATTTTTGTCATTATATTTTATCCTCAATTTTTAACCAAGGGAGCAAAAAAAAAGAATGAACCAGATCGCACGTAAATTACCATCCAAGGCACTTTTTTTTGCTCCCATGGTCAAAATATAAATTTTCTTTCTCGTAGAAAACGCCTTTTCTTCAATCAGGCTGCGGGACAAAAAAAGTGTTTTCGACTCGCAAGGAAGAAAAATTAATTTTAAATTTATAAAAGTAATGCCGCGTTCGGAATTAGACCCTCTACAGTCTACTTTCTGAAGTCTGAATTCATAAGCAGACGCACACGTGTGTATATGTTTATATGCGGGGGGTTATGTTGATGCAATAATAATATTCGCGAATATTATTAAAATAATTTATTGTTTTATAAAAGCATGTAAATTAACTTTTTTCTTTAAAATGTGCTAAAAAAATAGTTATATATTTTTATTAAAATTAAAAATTTTTTTTTTAAATAAACAAAGTAAATATAAATATGATTAATGAAGATTCCGATTTAGAAGAAGATGAAGAAGAGATTTTAGTTCATGTAGAGTTTGACAATTTTGAATCAAAAGAATTCAGTAATGAAAATCTTAAAATTGATATGCTTGGTTTAGATTCTGATAATCCAGTCATGCAAATTAATGGCAAAGTATGCTTAATTTAACGACTTCGTTAATTTAATTACTGCTTATAAGTATGAAATGAAATGTACATTAATTTTATTTATTTAGTTTTTCGAAGGTGTTTATGAAGATGCTTTGGGTACATATTTATATTTTGAAGATGATAAAAACCCAGTTATTGATGATCCGGTATTTGACAAGATCCCAACAATAAAATATTTTGGAAAAACAAGAAAAGTGCTTAAAATGCAAAGAGCATTTTTAGTACCCAGAAATGAAGTTGTTGGAGATTCAACTCATAAAGAATGTATTCCTAACCCAGAGACTTTAAAAAAAGCAGGTGTTCCTCCAAATTATCAAGAAGATGGTATTAATTATTTTTTGTTTTATTTATCTCACTAATATTAAATTCATAATAAATATTATTTTATTTAATAAAATTCAGCTTTATCATTTTGGGAAAATAAGAGAGATAACAGAATCGAAGCATTAAACTCGTATCTTGAAAAACATCGAGGTAGAGAAGTACTAAGATCCCAAGGTATAGAACCCGAATCTGAATCAGATGAAGATAATCCATTTGCTGTATATAAATATTTTGAATCAAAACCAAATCCAACAGAACAAGATAAGGTTTAGGTATAAAAATCAAAACATATATTTTTTTTAATTATAATAAATTTAATTTTAATAAACTTTATGATAATATGCTTAATGTAATTATACAATTTAAAAGATAAGAAATTCTTTTTTAGTATATTTATTTCTCATTACAATCATATAATTAAGTAAGAATTTTAAAAAAATAGTAAAATATTATTGCATACAATAATAACGTTCGTTTTTATTTGTTTTTCTTTTTAATAAATAATAATTTTTTCAATTAAAAATTTTTTTAATGAAATCTAAAAAGTACAGTAGATAAAAAAAAAAATTATAATTTATAAAAACTATAATTTCTATAGCAATTAGAATAAAAACCTTAACCGAAATTTAATTACAACAGTAGAACATTATTTTTATAAATTAACCAATAATAAGCTCTATGTAATTTATTAAACTTTATTGTAAATATATATGTATATACAACTTTTATTAAAATTAGAATTCACTAATTATTAAATACTTCTCCATCTTCAAAAAGGTTAATTAATAATTTTTCTTATTTTATATTATATAAAAATCAAGATTGATTAAAAATCAAATTCTTCTTGCATTTACCAATGACATACAAATAGTATTTGCATATAAATATAAATTAACGCAATTACAAATGTAAATATAAAATAAAAATAAATTTTTATTTTTTCTTAATTTTGAGTTTTTAAATGTCTTCATTAATATTTACATAAAAAAGTAATATAATTCTTTTCTTATTATTCACGATCATTTGTCACTAAATATTCTTTGCAATAAAGATATCGATTTATTTAAACTCAAGTTTTTAATTTATGTACAGTCGTGGTTCATAATTGGCACTAATTAATTTCACCAATCTAATCCATTTGACAATTCAACTGGGTATTCACCAGTTAAACAAGCAGTACAATGACCAATTGTTTTAGGATTAGAATTCTTCATTCCATGTCTTACAGCTTGAACAAGTCCTTCAACTGATAAATATACTAAGCTATCAGCTCCAACATATTTTGCAAGTTGAACATTGTCTAATTTATTGGCAATAAGTTCTTCACTAGTTGGAATGTTGATACCCATATAACAAGGATACCTCAATGGAGGGGAAGCAATTCTTATATGAACCTAATAAAACAATTTTATTAATTAATAAAATAATGTATATTTTATTTTAATTATTAAAAGTCTAAAATTTACTTCTTTGGCTCCGGCGTCTCTTAATAATTTTATAATTGGTCCAATTGTATTTCCTCGAACAATAGAATCATCAATTAAAATTATTTTTTTTCCTTTAACATTTACAGATAGAGCTCCAAATTTTTTAGCGACTCCAAGTTGCCTAAGTCTTGTACTAGGCTGTATAAAAGTTCTGCCAACATATCTGTTTTTGCATAATACTTCAGCAAACGGTATCTTAGACTAAAATATTAAAATTGTAATAAAATTTATAAATGTATTTTTGTTTCTTTTTTTTCATAAATCTTTAAGCATTATTTCAAATGATCATTACGTACCTCAGCAGCATAACCATGAGCTGCAGCTGTCCCTGATTCTGGTACTGAGCTAACTATATCAGCTTTTATTGATGACTCTTTAGCTAAAACTCTTCCACATTGCATACGCACAGAGTACACCATTTGACCTAGAAATTAAAAAAAATGAGTGATCATCTGAATTAAACAATCGTTAAACAACATTCTATAATGATAAAAAAATGTATACCTTCAAAAATACTATCACTTCTAGCAAAGTAAACATATTCAAAAATACAAAATGATTGAGCCCTATCATCAGGCCTTTCTACTATGTCGATTGTCCTTATTCCATCTTTTGTTAATTCAACGATTTCACCTGGAAATACTTCTCTAACGTATCTTGCTCCAATACTTAAAAAGCCACAAGATTCTGAAGAAATTACCCAACCTTCTGCAGCAATATTATCATCATCGGAATCTTTAGCTAAAATAAATTTTTTTTTTAACTTTTAAGCTTTACAAATAAATTAACTTAACAAGATTGGATACAAAATATCTATAAATACCTAAATTTCCAACAGGTACAATTTTTCCTAAACATAAAGGTCGATTACCATAAGGATCTCTAACTCCATAAATGCGATCTTTTTGCATAATAACTAATGAATAAGAAAGTGGGGCTAATTGCATTAAGTGTTTAATTCTAGCTGGCCAATCTGGTCCATTACATTCTCCTTCGGGTGGATTTAAACATAATGCTTGAGTTATTAATTCAGAATCTGAATGTGTTGAAAGACCAACTCCTCTTCCCAAGACCTATATAATAATTTAGAATGGTGTTAGTATTTGTTTGCTAAAAAAATTTCTTAAATCATATTATTATTTATAGAGCTCTAGTAAATTTAGTTGGTTAAGGTTCTCAAATCTTTATTTTTTTTATAATAAAATATTACAAAACAATTTAATTAAAATTAAATGAATGATAATTATTAATAATTACTTTCCTTATATAAAAATTTATACTTTTTGTATTAATAAAAAATAAAATTCGAAGGATTATCAAAAATGATAAATAAAATGTATGCTTATATAAAAATAATTTAATTTATTTAGTTAAGAAATAAAAATCTGATTATATCCTATAATAATTTATATATGACTTATTTTTTTTTTTAATGTAAATTTTTGTTATTTTTACGGTATTCAACTTGGAAAAATATTTCTAATTAATCCTATATGTTTAACATTTTCAGTAACTCGCAGTTCAATTTAAAATCGTTTCAAGCCCATGGTGGCAGAAATTTGATTCAATATTATAAAATTTGATACATATTCGAATGAATAGCAATATTACTCTTAATCAGTTGATACAGTTATTATCAAGTTTAAAAAGTATAAATATCCAATTATAATAGGTAGCAATGAACTAAATAATAATAATAATAATAAAATTATTTATGTTTTTAATTTAAAAATTTTTTATCTCAATTTGAAATTTTTACATTTTAACATTAGAGTCGCGCACTAATCCAACTTTACATGTATATGCATGTGAAAGTTGATAGAAACATTAAAAAAAATTTAAACTTTCTGTTGCAATAGTTACATTTGAGTATGTAATTTGATGCAAAATAAAATAAAAAATGTCAAATAAATGCAAATATTAAATTACCATTTTTCTAAGTGATTCAGTATTAACAAGTTCTCCATTATGAGCAACAGCTAAAGCACCATGTGCAGTATGTACAACAAATGGTTGGCAGTTAACTTCTTCACTTGCTGCACTTGTACTGTATCTTGTATGGCCAATTCCAAGATTTCCTGTTAATTTTTTGATACTTTCATCATTAAATATATTATTTATCATACCCATTCCTTTGTGAACTTTAAATACTTTATTACAATTTCCTAAACTTGTTACGATACCAGCACTTTCTTGCCCTCGGTGTTGTAGTGCCACTAAACCTATTTTAACAAATAATTTATAAATAAGCAATTATATTTAAATCATATTATTATTTATAAGAATTAAGTACAACAAAATTATTAGCTTAATTGCACTATTAAAAATGTACGTTGCTTTGGGTATCCTGTCAGATTTTGGCTTTCGAAAAATGTCTGCAGGTACAGTTTTGAATCGGAAATTGAATCATGGCTATACTTTAAAATAAAAATTCAAAAAATGTTAATTTTTTTTCTTATTTTGCTATGTTAATAATTAATTATACTTTATTTCTTGTTTTTTAAACGTAAATAAAAAATTTTTTGAAAATATTTACTAAGAACACAGGCGTGGAAATGTCCGAGTCAAAACTTTACACCTGCAGACCTTTAAAAAAATGTTGACTTGACTTGAATCAAAAAGCCGAAAGTTCAGGTAATCATACGACCTTAACATTAATATTTTTTTTACTCGCAAACGATTCTTATTTGCATATGGCAAATGACTGTAAAAGGGCCAATTTCCGCAAATCTTATAATAAAGAATAAAAATTATATCAATGGATAAGAAACTAGCCAAGTATTATAGTGATTTGTAAATCAGTAAAGAAACTATACAATTTTTATTTAAAACAAAAAAATAGCTATATTTTAGTCATTTTTAGCATTTAATAGTTCTTGATTAATTCATTCATAAATATAGCAAAGATAAACCATGGATACACTAACCGTAAAATATTTCTTTAAAACCTGTTTTATCTAATTTTAGACTTATAATTTAAATAAAATATAAAAAAAAAAAAAAACTTACCCAGACAAATTATTTGACTGACATCAATTTGTGAAGGCCAATCGCCTGCAGCCACACAACCAAAAACCCCACATTCGTGTGTTAAACCAGTCGAATTATTTTTTCCTCTTAATTCACCTTTACTGATTGGTAATTTCTTTTTTTTCTCTTCATTTTCTTTATTATTAATATTAATATTTAATAATTTATCATTACATAAATTAATATTAGATGATAATGATTCTTCTTCCATTAATGACATATTCGCTCCTGCTGCCTTTGCCTGTAAAAACCAAAAATAGTTTTATTTTAATTATAAGACGATATGCAATTTCACAAAATACGCAAGTAAAAACTATTAAACGGTAAGTATAAATTATTTAAAAAAATGATAAATTAATAATATAATCTTACATAAGTTTAATCAAATGGAAAATTATTAATCTCTCTAGAAAATAAAAATAATCGTGTACTTATAAAAGACCCCCCTTTCAGCTTTATTAAGCAAAACATATTATGTTGACTGGTGGTGACTTCCATGACCTCGAGATTGATAACCGATTAAAATTATTATTGTTATTATTTATTCATTAATTATCAAAAAAAATAAAATAATTATGTTATAAAAAAAATCAAACGATAAAATGAATTTTTATTAACATGATTTATATAATAAACAAAGTTTCAATAAATTTCATCATTTTACGAGAAAACAAATAATTATTAATCTAGAACATTGACATTATATTATTTTTTTATTTATTTTTGATAATAATAATGATAATGCGATTATTATGAAAAAAATTTCAAGAATTGAGGAAAATTCTATTTTTAAAACATAAAGCATTTTTAGTTTAAAAAATTTTATTAATTTATTCATAGCCTTGATTGATTTTTTGACCGATTTTTGATACGAAAGTTTGATAAGGTATATTAAATTTCATGACTGTCGCTTAACTTTGGTATGGCAATATCCTAGGTATTGGATTTAATCAATGGTTTTTACACGTAAATTAATTTTCTTTATTTTTCTTACTAAAGGTTCTATTAATTCTGGGAAAAGATTATTGGAAGAAATTTTTTACATCTAAGAAAATTTTTGGAAATCGAAAACTTTTATTTTATCGTACCTAAAATAATTTTAAGTTTTTCCAGAACGGCCGAGTTAAAAATCGATAAAAAGTTTTTGGATTAAACTTGCAAGTTCCATGGAATCAATTATAAAACGAAACTCAATCGCAAAAATAGTTTTTTTACATTTAAAATTTTTTATATTATTTTGAAATTCTAAAAGATTTAAATATTCAAAGTCAAGGCACCTATAATGATAAATGCATCAAAAAATGTTTAATTCAGTAATATATTCTAATTCCAGCATTTCTAAGTTTTGAAAATCGAGATCGGCAATTTAAGCTATTTCAAGCATTTTAAAGATGAATTACAGTTTTTGGAGTCGTTAATCACGATTATAAAATGAAATTGATGATTCAATCAAATAAAAACGTTTACATCTTTGAAATAGTTTAAATTGCTGATTTGGGTGCTAAAAACATAGGAACGCGGGATTTATAGTACGCCATTTTGAATTTAAAAAATCTGATTTCAGAATTGTCATCAGTGACATTGAATAGGAGGTATACCAAAACACCTAAGAGATATACCAGAATTAATTTAGTTATTTTTGGCGATATAGCGTTAATTACTCAAAATTGGCCATCAAAAAATGGATGATAAATTTTTCAAAATCGTTTTTGACAACCAAAAATCCGTATGATCCACTGAGTTGGATCCATTTAATTTTTTTTGATGCATTTAACATTACTGGCGCCCTGACTATGAAGCGAATTGCTAAAACTTAAAATCGCTTTATTCTTCATTAGTTAGAACCTAATTTTGGGTTATTACGAGGGCTTGATGTTTTCCACTCCAGAGCACCTCCAGAGCTTTGGTACTAAATGTTTTATTTGTAGCATTATTTTTCATTAAAATAATAACAATATCTTAACACGTTTTGAATAACCTTATCTTGCAAAAATATGCCTTTATAATTACTGCACACAACGTTTAATTCTTTGTAAAGATAAATATTTATAATTATCAAGTATAAGTACCCCCCAGGGAATTTCATAATTTCAAAAAATGTAAATTTATATACTTATTAATCAATGATAAATATTATCGTAATGCTTAAAAAAATATTTAAAAATAATTTTTATTGATTCAATAATATAAGTATTATATAAACAATTAATTTCTGTTACGCTTTTTGCATCACGTACTTTGGTTATAGCGTTTACACTTTTATTTAAATATAGTTAATTTATTATTTAAAGAAATAAAGTATTTTCAAACAATGATCTATTTTTTAAAAAATAGAAGCAAAATACATGAAATGAGACGATGTCTTCCAGCAAAAATATTTTTATTTATAAAAATATATATAATATTTGTCAATATTTCGGAGTTATTTCACTCCATCATCAGGACATATAGTCTTAAAAATTAGATGTTATACGTTTTTTTTTATTGTTATAATCATTGCGTTTAAATTCAGCCCGGAATGCGCTGCGAAATCATAAAGCGGAACTAGAAAAATGACCCAAATGAAACATGAATCTGCGAGAGAATATTGACTTTAGCCCAAAATGGTTCAAAAAAAAAATGTTTTTTTATTTTTCGAGCAAATCGAGAAATAATTTAGGAAAATGGTACCATAGTTATTTATAAAACAAAAACGTAAAAAGAGAAAACCTACCACAAGGTCTTGCACGCTCAATCAAAATAAATTTATTCCCGCAATAGGAATTTTTAGATTAGGTTTTCCGAGGTCTTTAAGATTTTTATCGAATACTTTTGATTATTAGGTCGCTGAATAAAAATATGAAATTTATTTTTGCCTAAAAAGTTGCCTACGGTAAAAAATGTTCAAGTATCCACCGTAAAAATTTTAAGTTGCTAATTTTGGGCAACTAGGTTATTTTAGGTATAAACGAATTTTATGTTCAAATTCAGTAATCCAAAAAATATTATTAAAATCTTAACAAAATGTAACCTAAATATTCCAATTGCGGATAGCCGGGCCATTTCCGGTAAAAGTAGATATATCATATTCGTATTAAGTGACCCAAAAACGTAAATACCTGATGGAATATTCCATCGACTAATAAAGAAACAAGGGTACACAATAGAACTATCTAAAATTTTCAACAAGAGTAACTTCAGACTCTTGTTTTGAAAATCACTAATATTTTTAAACAAATATACAAAAAAATGGTTTGTTTGCGAAGTATTACGTATAGATTTTTGATAAAAATTGTAAATTTTACTAATTTTCGTAAATTTTATTTACGAATAAGTCTAATTTTAAGTCTAATTCTAATCTATAAGAAAATCTACACTGTAAAAAGTAACTTTCTTATATTAACAAAAAAATTAGAATATTTTCGAAAAATTAGTAAATTTTCGAAAAAAATCATATAATTACTAAATTTAGTATATTAACAAAAAATTCGAGTATTTTTTTTTTGTGAATTCGCAAGAAAAATTGATAATTTACAATTTTTTTTCGAAAATTTTCATAAAATAGTTGTAAATTTCCGAAAAATAGTTGTGAATTTACAACTTTTTTCGTAAATTCACAAAAAAAATCGATAATTCTCGAATTTTTTGATAATATACTAAATTTAGTAAATTTACGATTTTTATCGAATATTTACAAAATTTTTTGAAAATTTACTAATTTTTCGAAAAAATTCTATTTTTTTTGTAAATCTAAGAAAGTAAATGTAAATGTCAGCAAATTTTTCTCTTCAATTTATTCGTGTTGATTGGACGTGCTGATTTTATCATGCGTGTGATTAGCAGTGTAAAATACAAGAAGTTCTTTGTCACATATACTCTCGCACGTTATTTAATTTTTATTATCTTTTAAAATACTTAAATACTGATAAAATTTTGTGTATTTATAATTATAATTAAATATTAGAAAATAAGGAAATAAGAAATGGAATAATTTTTTTTGTTGCAATTTTTATCGGAAATGTACAAATTTTTCGGAAATAAACCATGTTGTTGTACGTATACAGTAGTTATACTATTAACAATATTTAAATTTGTTTTAGAGGAATTTCACTCCAGGAAATTTTTCTCCGGTAGGGAATTTCCACAGGGGAAGTTTAGATTTTAAAAGTACAAAAAACACCGGGAAATAATAAGGCACTAGGATTTGTATTTTAAGGTCCCCTAGATACCTGAATACTAAAATTGCCGCTTTGGCAAGAAGCTTTTTCTTCCTACGCTCATAAGCTTTAGTCGTATTAAAATCAATTGAAAATCTAATTCATGATTAAATTTTCTAACAAAAAATTAATGAATAAGGGTAACGATTAAATTTAAATAAAAAAGCATTGTTACGAGGAGGAATACTTTGTATGTATGATATTCCTCAAAATTTTCTGGTCAACATAAAACATGTATAAGTATTTTAGATAATATAAGCAATTTATTTATTGCACAATTTCTTGAAAAATAGAATTAAAAATTAAAAAAAAAAACAGCAAAATATAAAGATAAGTAATTGATCTCGTAATTGATTAAAATTAAATAATTAGATTAAAAACATTTTCATATTATTGCCAATAACTGACTAATAAAAGACTAAAAGTTTATTCACATTAAAAAATAAATTATTAATACTCACGTGAATTTTCACAACCATTATAAAACTGATATTAAGAGCAAGGTTTTATAATAAAGAATTTAATATATTTTATAAAATCTTATGTATTTATATAATGATTAATATTATAATATTTTATTATTATTATTATATTATAAGAAACCTGAATTTATAATAAAATCTATATAGCTTATTATGTAAATATTTAATTATTCAAGGTCTAATTAACATTTATTTTTAATTAAATAATAATTTTTAACAATGCGCTTAATCAAATATTTTAATAAACTAATTAAAAAAAATACTCAAACATTTCAAATATTAGCTGTTCGGTCTGTCATCAATTTCCTCAAAATTTCGTTGTATATTGAAAAAAAAAAAAACATTTTTTTTTTAAGGCACATCGATATGACCCAAATATGACCCTTTTTTTTAGATAGTTTGAACCTTCAGGAATCAAAAAAAAAAACTTGACGGTGGACGCCAAAAAGATTTTTATAATTTTTGTCAAAAACCACCTTTTTATTTCTGAGCTACCCAAAATTTTCAAAATAACTTTTTTTTTGAGTATGATTTTTAAAAATAAATGAAAATTTGGATTGCCAAGGAAAAATACTCTCGAAGAAAAAAAAAACTTTTCATTTTACTATGAAAATTAGCCAAGTTATCGTAAAATTAAAATTTTGCCAAAATTAAAAAAAAAAAATTCTATATTGAAACAAAAAGTTTTTGAACTAAAAAATACATAATTCGCTTGAATTTTAATGTAAATTAATATTTTTTTTTAAATCTTTTAATTTTCCCTGACTACTTATCTCTTCAAGAAAAGAATCATTTTTACTAAGCGAAATTCATTTTTCAAAAACCTGTGAAAACTTAGATTAGCAAACTTTTTAATATGAAACATATTTATAGGGAGGGGGTCCAAAATAGACTTAGAATAATTTCAATTTACAGACTTTGATAAATCTGGGTTTAGGGACTTAGAATAATATCGATTTAGAGACTTAGAATAATTCAGGTTTAGAGGCTTGGAATAATTTTTTAGGGACCTAGAATCAGGATAATTTTGGTTTAGAATCTTAACACCTAGTAAGGTGATAATTACAAATTATAAAATTAGAAAATTGTATTGTGACGTTGCGTAATATTTACATTTAGTCTAGGTGCCAGCAATGTTAATCACGCCCAAAAATTAAATTTCTTTTTTCTAGGATAAAAATAGGTGGTATTTATGTTTTTCGACTCGCTGAACCCGAATCCAGGGTCCGTTTTGCGAATTTCGTGGTCAGTTTTTTGTTATTAACAAATTATTGCAAAATTGGCCAAAAACCAAGCTGTAAAATTAACTGTAGCTAACGGATTGTAAAATCTAAACAAAGAAACAATTTTTTTTTAATTATTTAATTTAACTAAAGATGAATATAAAAAATGTTTTTAACCAATGGTTGGCCCTGTATACCACCCCCCCCCTCCCCCCCGAACGGGTTAAAAATATTATTATTAGGAAAATTCAAACTCAATGTGTATTCTTATGTTTTTTGAGACTATGTAACCAAAGATGAATATAAAAAATGTTTTTGACTTGGTTACATCGTCTCAAAAAACATAAGAATACACATTGAGTTTTAATGTTCCTAATAAAAATATTCTTAACTCGTTTGGGGGAGGGGGTGTATAGGGGCACTGGGGTGGCCTAGAGGACCAAGCATTGGTTAAACACATTTTTTATATATATCTTTGGTTTAGCGTCTCAAAAAACATAACGTCACACATTGAGTTTTAGTTTTTGTAATAAAAATTTTTGCATCTCGTTTGGGGGGGGGGGCGCATGGGGCCACTGGGGTGGTTTACAGGGCCAAACATTGGTAGAAAACATTTTTTGTCTACATTTTTGGAATAAGCGTCCCAAAAAACATGAGTATATAGTTCAATTTTCATTTTTCGAGAAAAAAATTTTTTTTTACTTCTTCGGGGGGCTTACTGGGGCGCTGGGGGCAAATTGGATAATTTTATTGCATTTCTTTAACCATATTCGGTTTTAGCACCACCAAAAACCCCCATCCCAGGGGGTCTACCCTCTAGTACATGATTTTTTTTTGTGTGCCTGAGTAATAGAGCTATGGAGCTTTCAATCTCCGTAGCGGCCAAAGTCGAGACTTTGAAGCTTTGTGTCCAGGGAGACATTTTTTCAGAATAATAAAATCTAAAACATACAAAAGAATGCACTAAAATCACTTTAAAAAGTAATTTTATCTGAAAGTATATCGTCTAACCTTTTGAATGAGAGGTCGCAAGATCATTTTGACAGAATCGTTTTACTACGGGAGTATCAGAAAGACGACTAAAAAGTCGTTAAAAATTTACTTTTTTTTCTAATTAATAGGCTGCCAATCAGAGCTGAAGGCATCTGGGAGTCTGAAAACTTCAGAATCCTATTTTTTTAGGTGTACTTTGACCCGAGCTTTGACCTAATACAATTAGTTTTTAAATATCTTTCGTGGGCCGATTCACTATATAGATCCGGGCATAGCCTTTGATTATCATACTGCAGAAAAATGTTGGTTACAAATAAGATCTTCCGCTTACTTTTTTTTACGCGAGTTTTATAGTTGCATGTTTTTTTTAATCCGTAGCAACATAGCAACATACCTATATATTTAAAAAAAATCATTTTCATTTAATTAAATAATAAATATATTAAAAAATATTTATAAATTAATAATAATAATATTTATTATAATATTTATAAATAATGCAAAAATATTTTTTCTAAAGTATTTTATGTTTGATTTTTTTTTTGATTATTGAGTACATTTGTACCGAAACTTAATTTACAAACTACCGTTTTTTTATCTCCATAAAATATTTTGTATAACAAAAAATAAATTCATTAATTCAGCCAAAATTTAAAAAAAAAAATTTTAATTATAAGTATAATTTTAAACAAATTTTTATTTTATTAATTAAAATAAATAAACATTTTATTATTATTTTCTGAATAAATGAATAAATTTATTTAAATAATATGGTTAATATGACTAATGGGTTATTCCAAACTATTTAAATAAAATCAATTATTATAAGTGTCTTATCAGGTGTTTTTGTTTTTAGTGCCAATCGAGGTGCAAATAATTTTTTATTATTTTTTTTACAGCATAAAATAAAATTTCCCGAACATGTAAATTGTTCTGCATTTTCTTCTGTTTTCTTTCTAATTGACGATAATGTTAAAGACGATCAACTGCATGCAAACTCAAAACCAATATTTTGTCCCTTGTTTAAAAAATAGCTATTTTAACATGGAACATGTTCATTGGTAATGGGGGTATTTGAAAAGGTCTAGCTGGGCAAGGGGGGCTGAAAAAGTAACGTTTTTAGGGGAGGGGTCAAATGGACTTAACATATTTTCGATTTAGGGACTTCCGAGGGGACAGAAGGGACTTCGTATACTTAAAATTTATGTAATTTTTTGATATTGATATCTTACTATAAGTTATTTTTAATTTTTAAATTAAATCACTCGCTGCAGCTCGCAGGAAGCTTGTAGGGATACATGTGAAACTTTATTATTAGTTAAATAATTACTATCAGGTTACTCCGCTTGAAATTTACTTATAATTTGTAATTTGACCCCCCTTCAGCAGTTAGTTTTACCTGATTGACCCCCCTTGGGAGGGGGGCTACGAATTTTAAGATTTTTAAGATTTTAAAAACCTTTTTTTAGGAAATTGCAGTTGACCCTCCCAATAATTTTCTAGATCCTCCGTTGAAATTGTCTATCTGTAAAATCAAATAAAAAACTAGGTAAAATCTTAAGGGGTTTCAAACACTTAAAAATTAAATCATTTTGTTTATCTGTCAAATCATTTGAGTATAAATCATGGTAGAAATTCCGGTAAATAATAAATAATTATAAATAGGGCTTAACATCTATAAACTGATAAATAAATAAAATTTATTATATTTGATTCAAATGAGATTAGATTTAAAAATTTATCATGTTGTATTCCGAATGATTTTACAATGAATTTCCTATATAAAATCAATCTCGTGACTCTTCTTTTGCTCATATACAATACTGATATGTGCTAATATTAATATAAATTTAATTAGAACATACGTTTACATCTAAAAAGCAAAACTATTTTCTATGAATCAGTTATTAATTATGCTGTATAACTATAATATGGAAAGATTAGATAAAATATTAAATTTCTTTATCATATTTTATGAAAAAAATAACATTAATTCGATTTACCTCGTTATTTACTACTACTATAAAAAATAATAAAATCAAAATAATTTATTTTTAATCTATAAAACTTTAATATCATTTGCTTTTCTCAAAAATGGCAAAAGTATTTTTTTCCTCATCATTACTGCGAACAGTCACACCCACTTTTTAAATAATTATCTAATAAGCTTATCATTGTATAAATTTTAATTATCGTACTTCTTTAGACATACTAAAATTAGGAAATCTTAATTAATTTTAATCAATTCGCATTTAATTCCAGTAATCTTTATCTTAGGCTTTAAGAGGCAATTCTTGTTATTTTTGGTACCCCAGAAAGAAGAAAAATAAATTGAAGAAAAATACAGAATATTTTTTATACCAAAAATATTATTTGAAATCGATTTTAAATATTATTTATATATTATTGTAAGTCACTAGGTTCAGGCAAAAATCATTTATTCCTATAATCAGGCCTGCTATAATGATCCTAAAAATAAACCTTTGCCAATTTTTTATATTTGTAAGGTCCAATCTTTGATTTGTTGATTTGCAGCAACCATTTATTAAACTTTAAAAAAATTCTTTTTTTTATATGAAAAGGGGGCCTTAAAGCTCATTTTCATTTTTTTTTTGTTGCAAAAATAGATTTAAAAAAATTAATATAAAAACCTTTTTTAGTTTTGTAATTTTTAAAACCATAAAATAAAAGTAATTTTATTAAAGTATCAACTTGTTATTGTCATAAAAACTTATTAAATTTAAAAAATTTTTATTATTGTGCCTAAAAACTGTATATTTTTTGAGATATAGCAAAGACTTTTTATGATTTTAGAAATAAATAAGAAAATTTTGGCCAAATTTTAATCTAAAATAGCATCAAATAATTGTTCGTACATCTGAGATTACTTATACAAATAAAAACTTTAAAAAAAGCAAAACAAGAATCCATTCACTTCTTATGCTTAAAAGTTTTTGATATAATACGGGGTAGGGGGTTGCATTGTTTGTGGCCGCCACCAGATTTGGTCTACTATAGGTTTTTTGAGTCGCTGAACACTAAAATTGGGGTCTGACACTTAAATTAACCAACACTACCCCTAAAAGGGGGTTTGTTTGCAGCTTTCGCTTTATCCCTCCAAGATTTTGTCTAATAAGGGTTTCTGGTATCGCTGATCACGAATATTGAAGTTATAACCATGAAAAATTACCCCTTTACCCTTAAATTGTCCAAAACCACCCCTAAAATGGGTGTTTTCGCTACTTTCGCTCTAGGCCACCAAGATTCGGTCTAATAGGGTTTTTTGGGTCGCTCATCACAAAAATCGATGTCTTTTCAATTAAATCTTGACTCTTCACCCTTAAATTAGCCGAAACTACCCCTTAGATTTAGACCAAATCTTAGAAGGCTAGAACGAATATAGCAAAAGTACCTCAAAAGTACCCCTTTTAGGGATACTCTTAGCCAATATAAAGGTGAAGAGTTAAGTTTTAATTAAAAAAGACATCAATTTTTGTGGTCAGCGACCCAAAAAACCTTGGTTAGACCAAATCTTGGAGGGCTAGAGCGAAAGTTTCAAATACACACTATTTAGGGATAGTGTTGGCTAATTTTAGGGTCAAGCCCCAATTTCCCATAGAAGAGACCCCGATTTTAGTGTTCAGCGACCCAAAAAACTTATAGTAGACCAAATCTGGTGGCGACCACTAACAATACAACCAAAACTGTGATTTGACTGGTGTAGAAACGGTAAAGGGTTTTTGTCAAATTTTAGCAACAAATTAAATTTTATGGTGTACGGTCAACAACTTTTTGAAACACAAACTTTAAGACAAAAAAATTGTAAATTCTTACTTCAACTGGTAAAAACGACCATGTGACACTATTTTTTCAAAAAAAAAAAAAATGAAAACGATCGATGTATAAATATTTTTTTATTGGAGATATTTTAAAGTTTTTCATTTTGATAATCATTTTTTTTTTAAATAATAATTTACAGTTAGCATAGCTTTATTTGTACAAAATTTGATAATGGGTAATTATGCTATTCTGATTAAACAATCTTAATTATTTATAACAAATTTTCTTAAAATTTTGATAAAAATTAATTATTAAACAGTCATAAACATGTTTTTAAAAGAATCATTAGATTAAATAATTTAATTATTTCGAGAATTATTTACTCATACGATATTTGTTTTTTTTTTAATTTTAATTAAAATCAAAATTAATTTCAATTTAATCACGTTTTTTCTTCTTTTTTTATATATTATTAATAAAATAAACTCAAGAATATAATGCCTCTTCAATATATTACATGATTATTGAACTTTATAAATAGTTTTTTTGTTCTTTGCTAAGCAAAAATTTTAAACATAAAAAAATGTAAGATAAAAAATGCACAATAGAAAATACAAATTATTTATACGTCATTAAAAATAATTACATAATTCGCATTTTTTTTTGTTTTTAATTGTTGACTTTAAGTAGATCGAAAAATTGCTAATCTTTTAAAAAAATATATATAGCGTGTTCTTAATATTATAAAGAACTTCTTAAAAGCAATTATTTCAGAATTTATGATTTGAAAAAAAATTTCCAATACTCTAATAAAAATTTTCATCGGAAATTTTTATGGACTATCAGAAAAATAAATGATTGTTAAATAGAATTTTCCATGGACGCTTACGCTACTGAAAGATTTGGGGTAGTTAAAATTGGGCTCTTTTACATCCGAGGTCTGGTTAATCCTCGGGTTAATCACATATAACAGAAAAATGGTTGAATTCAATTAAAAGATTTTTCTTCTTAAAGTGACTGAAGCATACAACCACCTTTTTGCATTATAATTAATTCAATCATTTTTCTGTAATAAAATATATTTTTACTAAATATTATCAAAATCTATTCTGTAAATATATCACGAGGGTCCTACCTTAAATAATATGTTAAATAAAAACTGAAAGATTATATTCCCAATTTATTTTACTTGTTTTACTAAATTATTATTAAATAATTAAATTAAAGTATGTAAATAACCTGATATTATATAGATATGTCGATAATTTAGAAATCTTAAAAATAAAAAAAAACCGAAAATCCGTTTTCACAGAGATAACACCTTAAATCAGACCTTCGGTATAAAATGGTCCATTTAAAGAGTCCTGCATTTTAAAAATTTTTTTGCATCAAGCGAAAGTATTTTTACATTCTTTATTAAATTTATATTTGTGATAAACAGTTTTTTTAATTTATACAAAATAATCACGTGAGTTTGTTAGAAAAATTTTCTGACACAAAGAACTCAAGAGCTTAATTTTTACTAAAAATTAAAAAAACTGTTTATCACAAAATATTTTAATCTAAATTCTAAATAAATCTTATGCAACATTGGAATACAATTAGCTATTTTTATAATTTGTAATTGACGTCTGTACTAAATGTTAAGATTCTAAACCTAAACAATTCTGATTCCCTAAACCCGGATTATTCTCTGAGTCCCTGAATTATTGTAAGCCACTAAATTGAAATTATTTTAAGTCACAATGACCCCCCACCCTAAAACGCGGTGATAAATATAATAATAGGGTGATATTTGCAAACAAAAATGGGTACAACTGGAAAGAATGTGACTGACTTAAAAGATAGCAGTTTCATTTAGAATATAGCCTAAAAAACCCTATTTTATAGTATAGAACCCTGCTCTTTCTAGGCACAGGAAGCCTATCCAAGTGAACTGTGGGTATGGGAGGCATTTTTTTAGTCAGGTTCTACAATAGCCACATACACCAATATATGTATATGTATGGATAGACATATTTGTGTATGGCCAACCTTCAGATAACTGCGCCCTCTATTTTTCTACATTAATTTTTGTAGACTTTTTACCTGCTGGTAAAACAGATTTATAAATTAGGTTGGCCATACACAAATATGTCTATCCATACATATACATATATTGGTGTATGTGGCTATTGCAGAAAGCGCCCTAACTACCACAGCCTGTCCTGAAAGTCAGAAGCAAATTGGTGTCCCAAACAGTTAATACTCTCCTTATTAATTTTACAATATGTGAAATTCTTAATTTTTTAGCTAAGGGTCCCGATTTGATCACGATACCTCATTGTGAGATTAAAAAATCTCTCTGTCTATAAATAAACCTACAGGTTTGATTTTAGCTTTTTTCTGTTTTAGTTATGACAGTTTCATTTATTAACCAAATTTGGATTCGCTCGGATTCGCATATAGTACGTACAAACAAGTGAGTGGAACTGTAGAAACAATTTATTAACATAGCCAAGCCTTTTCGGCACCTACGTGTAAAAGTAAACTTTTAGAGGTAAGTTATCCAGAAAAATTTTAACCACTTATCAGGGTAGGTGGATCTTGGGGTATTTAACCTTAATTTGACCAATTGGAAATTTGGGTAATTGAGTCTTAAATTCAGGAGTATATCCTCGAACAAAATCATGATGGTACAAACTCGATTTATGAGGGTAGAAAGTAAATTATTAGCAACGTTTAGCAAAAATCCACGTGTTAAACTACATCATAAAAAACAGGGTTCCACTTATGAATAACGTGGTATAAATATAAAAATTTGTCTTTTCACGTGACTGCAAGCAAAGTCAAATCCCACAATTTATATTAAGGAAAATTATACCTCTCCCTTCCGAAAATTCGGTATGATTTTTTACCAGTCCTGGTCAAAAATTTTCATACGAATTTTTAGGCCTCAGAACTTTCCTTATAGTCCTATCGCCAGCAATGCTATTTAATGCCATAAAATCCTAAAATGCCATAAAAGCTCCATGGAAAAAAATGAGTGGTATTTATGTTTTTTTAACCGGTAAACATAAATACCACCCATTTTTTTCCATGGAGCTTTTATGGTATTTTAGGATTTTATGGCATTAAATAGCATTGCTGGCGACAGGACTATTACGAATGAAATCCACTTGCTTGTTCATATGATAAGGAAAGCTCGTGGGTGGGGAATCAAAACCCGAACTATACGTGATTAACAAATTGAGAACAAATTGCTGCAAATGACTAAAGATGCGTAACTATATACACAAAACTTTTCTCAAATAGTTTTTTTTGAATCGAGATTTTAATTTACTAGAATGACTCCTAATATTTTAGTAGGTAATTCAAAAATAAAATTTGATTGAATACGCTTAAAATATTCGAAAGTTAAAAAATGCCTATTATCGAGACATACGCGCACATACATAAAAACGTTTTTTTACATATAAAAGTATACCAAGTACAAAATTGTTAAATCGATGGACCGCCAGGAAATAAACTATACTAAAATTTTATTATTTTTATTATTTTTATTATAAAACAATAAACAAAAATTAATTTTAAAAAATGCAATAATTTTTTTTAAAAATTGCATGCAGGATAAAAACTATTATTTAATTAAAAACAAAATACTAACAACACACGCGTAACACATATTAAAAATTTGGAGTTTAAACAAAATAATAACAATGAGTAAAATAATAATAATACTGCATTTATTGTGTACATTTGAAAAACATTACTTACCACGTGTTGGAGCTCGGACGCCGGGCGATGTTTCAATTTTATTTTTTTTTAAATATCTTTTAAATTTTTAACGATTAGAATTAACTTTTTTGTCTTTATCCTTATTCACTCTTAGCAATATTCCATTTTAATAAAAAAATTTTAAAAGGAAAATATTCTTAATTTAACTACTTATTAATAAAACTTCAATTTTTTACGAATAATAATAATAATTAAAGTAAAAAAATAAATTTTGATGTTAATTTTTTTAACGTAATCTAACAACTGTAGCCTCCGATATCTCGTGAACGAATAACGGTTGTCGTACGATGGAAAGTGAGTTTTGTTGTTTTATGTGTTATAAGTCTGGCATGATGAGCATATATTGTACATAAATATATGAGTAATTAAATAAAACTTTTATATTTTAATAAAGATATTTGAAAATAAGTTTTTTAATTATTTTTTTTTTGGAATTTTTTAAAAAAATTTATATTTGCAGTAATAAGAGGAAAAAAAATTAATATTTAATTAATTTTAATTGAATTTTTATTTATTTAACAGATCAAAATTTAAGTTTTATAAGAAACAACCATATACGTATTTATGTTTATTTCCATAATATATGCTTCTTTTTTATTTTAATTTTTGTTGCGCAATATTCATGGCGTTTTCGTATAATATTTGTTGCATATTTTTCGTGCATTTTGCACGCAGCGCGCTAATTTGAATCGAATGATTTTACGATTATTATTATGAATGTAATTATTATAATTTTATTTTTGAAATATTTTTATGTATTTTTATCCTTCAAAATTATTCCATTAAATTTATTGCACAAAATATACATATTTTTTTAAGATTTTTTTATTCATCATTTCGTTATTTTTCTTCCTAGCGGGTCGAAAACACTTTTTTCGTCCCTCAACGGGATCGAAAAAAACGCGTTTTCTTCCCACTGAGGAGGAAAAATTTCGTTTTGTCCATGGGAACGAAAAAATAATACCCCAGATTGCACGTTAATTAGCATGCGAGGCGAAGCCTAATTAACGTGCAATCTGGACCATTCGTTTTATTTGCTCCCTAGATAATAGAATGCTATTCGATTGTAATTTAATGCGAATATTATAGTAAATTCTTAACCAGCTCTAAGAAATTTTTATTTTGCTAAAAAAAAACTTGGAAAAACGCATCATTTTTCTGAAAGCATGTTCAAAATTTAGACATCAAGTTACAAAATTTTATTAGTATTATTATTTAAACAATTTTATTATTGTTCTCACCACCTGTTTTCATTATTAATATTTAAATTGTGTTCTTTTTATCTATTGAAGAGTATATCAATCAGTAGATAATTAGCACATAAACAAATTATAATTTGCAAAAAAAAATTAACAACTTTATAAATTTCTTTGAATTCAGAGCCATTTATTGCATTTATACTTTATGTTAATTAGGTACTATTTCAATAATTTACAAATACATATTGCAAAAAGTACTGCATGGAAAATAAAAAACAGCTGCTTATTTTCACAAATACAAAAATATTTATATAAAAAAATTTTGCTCGTAAGTGAAATGTTAAATAATTTCAGCCACGTAACCGCAGGATTTTCGTTTGGGTTTGAAAAAAATACATTACAAGACACACACACACACACGCACAAATAAATTTTCAAATATAATAATTATTATTATTATCGTCTTTATTTAGCCAAAGCAAAAATGATTTAATACATAAATATACAAGAAATACATTAAATTTATATACAATTATTTGATAAAGTAAAATTTAACACATAGTACAAAGTAAGATTTGCAACCATTTTAAAGAAGAAATAAATTCCTGCTGCCACAACTGAAATTCTGGTATCAGCAAACAAATTTTGCCAGTGTATTTAGCATTATAATATGAATGTTTGTTTTGCAAACTCATAATTTTTATTATTCTTATATATAAATAATAATAATTATTATTGAATTTTTTAAACAAACCTTATTATCAGTAAAATTTAAAAAATTGCATACAAATAAAATTCTTCTTACATAGATAACATGTAAAATATGCTTCTATAATTAATATAATTATTATGTAAATAATTGATTTCAGATTTGTAAATTATTTTAATAAACAAATTATTGTTTCACGTTTAAACCCTCCAGGGGTAGTAATAAGTATTATTTCCGCCTTTTTTGCTGATATATTTTATTTATGAAGCAATTATGTTGAAAGTGTTTTAAACTAACTTATATAATAAATTATTTAATAAATAATTAATTAATTAATTAACGGGTAAATTATAATGAAGTAAGAGTGAAACTTACGGCCAAGTCTTCGGAATTGCTCCATACTATGTTTCACATGACTTCTAATGATAGAATTCACCTATAATACTAAATAAATAAGCCATCCCTAGCTAGTCATTTTCGTGAAACTTAAATGCGTGTTTCAGGAGAGATGTATTTCACTCCAGTGCTAATTCGGGATAGGGGGGTTGATATGATACCGCAACCGATTTGCTGAACGATTAACAATAGGTGTTTTGAGTCGCTGTATCGTAATCAGGGGTTTAAAATTGCTCAAAAATTATGAAAAAGAAAAATTCTACAAGATTCTTTTGACCATTTTATTTTATTGATTAATAAAGTACTTCAAAGTATTTTATTGTAAATTTTGACCATTTTATAATTAATTAACACCTCTTAATAATTACTAAAAACTGCCCACCTGACCTCCCTTACAGACTTCTCGTACGCGATTTTTGAATGATACATCCATTACTTGCTTCAGCTGTTCTCAAACTTTGCATTAGTCCCGAAGAATTTGATACTTAACCCGCTCTTCTGGGCATAGCAGTCACTATACTGCATAAAAAGTTATAAATTTTTTCTCATTTATAAGATCGTTTATTAGGTCCTCCTTAGTTTAATTAAATATTTTCGTAGGCCCACCCTCCTCTATATATGCCCTGAAATGACAATTTTTAATATTAGAAATAGCATTATTTTTTGCTTTATTAATAAAAATTTTTAATTGTTTATTAACAAATATCGAAATATTACTTTTAAGCAATTTAATATAAGAAGCAGTTAAATTTTGAATATTATCAAAGAAATTTAAACCATTATTATTGATATTGTTAGGATTGCCCCCCTTTCCCTAAATTTTTTGACCCCCTCCAAATAAAATTTCTGGATACCTGCCTGCATTGATAAGGACAGATTCTTTTTTTTCAAGTACGTAAAGTTGGTAAAAAAAATTTTGGTTATCAGCCTTAAACTATTTTCTTTTTAAAATCTTAAAAACAATATACCTCTTTTGTCTTTAAATTAAAATAAAAAATAATATCTTTAAATAATTGAAACAGTAAATAGGCGTTTAGAAATTTTTTTGAATGCATAATCTGATAATTACAATGCTACTTCTTAAGTCTATTTTTTTTAAGTCTTTAAAACCCTTTTCGTATGACGTCAATAAAAAATAGTACAATAAGAATTCTTTAATCTGGCACGGGCGGGACTGAGGCCATGCTGAACTAAGATATTTGTCGGATCATCAAATTCGTCATCAAATTTTAAGTAAATAGAGATACACCTGTTTTAAATTTAATAAAACGTGCATTTTAAATGTATATTGTGTATTTGGATAAACGGACTAAGCTTTAAAGTTTGAATTATTTAAGCCTCTTAAAAATTATAATTAAAATTTTTAATTTTTTAGATTTTTTTTTTTTAGTTTAATCTTTTTCTTTTTAAAGATGTAAGAAACGGCGCACGTGTAAATGCAAGTGTATATTTTAATAACGCATTAAAAAATGTAAAATTCATCATTTTTGAAGAAAAAAATTATATTTTTTTACTTTTTACTGTCGCCGAGAGTGGTGCCGGATTATTGGGCCTGCAGGAGTATGAGATGCCGAATTCAAGGATTCTTACTATATTAATTTGGAAATCGTTTACAAAATTAAAAAAAAAATAATCTGTCACTGTCTGGATGGATTGAGCGTAGGTCAAATTATGCGAGAACGGATCAACGGGCGCCTATTATTGTTTTAGGGTCAGATAAAAATACATCCAATTCATTTCTACCAAGAACTTGAATAAGGCAACCCCGAAATTCAAATAGTAATAAAAAGCCCTATACTAAAGACTACGTTTGTCAATTAAAAAATTTTTTTTTAGAAAAGTTGTTTAACCCATTAAGTCCGAAGGCCTTTTTTACGTGTCGATTTGTAAACCGCTTCAAAAAATATATTATATACTAGAAATTATAAATAAAATGATGGTCCCTTAAGTAAAAAGAGTTGCTTTTTAAGAATCTGAGGTCAGATTTTCGATTTAGACTTCTGGAAAGTCAGTACAGCGGGTCAAAGTTGGCCAAAATGATAAAAAAAACGTTACATAAAAGACCTGATTACTATGTTACAAAACGCTGTAATTTTACTAAAAACCGGTACATTTCCATTTATTTAATATTTAGAACTTATATTTTCACCACAAGAAAAAAATTTAATTTTGGAAAGTGAAAATATAATTTTTCATTCGCATCCAGAGTCCATATAAAAGTATCTTATACTTACTCGTATAATATTATCTTTAATTTTAGCATTATTAACTTTTTCCAACAAATTTTCCTCGAAATTTTCCGTTCACCATTTTGGAAATTTTTTCTCGCGTTGAAAATATAAGTTCTAAACATTAAATAAATAAAAATGTAGCGGTTTTTAGTAAAATTACAGCGTTTTGTAACATAATAATTAAGGCTTTTACGTAATGTTTTTTTTATAATTTTGGCCAACTTTGAACCGATGTACTGACTTTCCAGAAGTTTAAATTAAAAATCTGACCTCAGATTCTTAAAAAGCAACTCTTTTTACTTAAGGGACCATCATTTTATTTATAATTTCTAGTATATAATATATTTTTTGAAGCGGTTTACAAATCGACACGTAAAAAAGGCCTTCGGACTTAATGGGTTAAGATTTTTTTTGTAGGTATATAAATATTTATGAATACAAAATGTTTATATTTAAAAAAATTCCCAGAAGTGAAAATAATGGGGAAAAGTTTCAAAAATATAAATGGAGGAGAATATTTTATAATTTTTAAATTTAAGGGTAGTTTACATTAAAAGTAATACTGTTACTTTTCCGGTTACAAAAAGAAAAGCTTAAAAAAGAAAGTTTAACAATTTGTAATTTTTTTTTAATTTAGGGGTACTTTACGTTTTTGATAATTTTTCTTATTTTATGAGTAGTTTTTTTCTCCGTATAATTTGCCCTTACAGTACATATCCTATAATTTTGGACAATAACCGCAACTGACCTCGATATCTATTGTTTATTACTCTAATATTTTATAATTTCTCTTTCATAATTTTATCTTTACTTCCAAGATATTGCAAAAAACTGCAAAAAACCCTTCAAAAATAGATGGTTTATGCTCCTTTATTTTACTATCATCCACTTCGGACCCTGGCGGAACTGGATTTTAATAAACAAAAAAACTTATAGTATAAATCTTTTCTAAAAAATGTTGTTGACCAATTATGTCATGTTGGCATCGAAATAATCATTAAATAAAAGACGAAAAAAATTTTCATCTTATACGTTTATCAAATTCATGCATTCATCTATATTTTGAATCTCATTATGGTAAATTTTTAAAAATTCTTCAAAATTATGAAATAACAAAAATATATTTACTTAAATTGTTAGTACATTATATTATTATTGTAATTTGATTTATTGATTTATATACGATTATATTTAATCTATGATAAAATATAATTATTTATTTATAGAGTTTAAAAACATGTAAGCATGTATAGCCTCACGCGATACTAATCCTTACTGATAAAATATCATTTATTTGTTTATAACAAATTTGTTTTCGCGTCTTTTGAACTTTGTTTTCCTACATGAGCTGCAACTATATTACTTGCCTTTCTCTGGGGTGAATTGGTTTAATTTACGTACACTGTAAAAACAAAAAATATTTACTCTTTTTAAAACAAATCAATAAAATGTTAAGGGCAGATCACCTCATGGACTTCTTGTATTTTTTATTCAAATTTTAATTATAATAAAACAACAAAAAATCATAAGTGAAATTTAATTTATTTAGTTTAACAGTAAGATAATAACAATCAAAAGTTTGTCTTACAGAGCTTCAACCCTTTCAAATCGTATAAACTTGTAGTTACAAGGATGGCTATGGTAAACAGCGTGTGTGAGTATGACAGCTGAATTTCTTTTTAGAGATAACCAAGACCAAAACATACTCACTTTCGTATCCTGGTTTTTTTGGTCGCGGGTTCTGGAAAAACTTACAGGTCCACAAAGTTTGCCAATTTTACGGGAAAAAAAAGTGAAAGTATGACAGCCCGGAATAGCTTAGATTTTTAGATTAGACCAAAACATACTCAGTTTATTTATGAGATTTTTCGGTACCCGGGTTCTGGACGAGTATGTCGGGCCATCAAAGTTCCGCCGTTCACCCGCGCTTTTTTAATTTGTTTGAAATTAAAAAAAATTACAAGGGATCAATTTTATATTAAAAATCTCTTAATTTTAGCGTTAATATTACGGAGAAAAAATATATATTTCTCGCTACCATGAGATTCTGACTGTAAAATTGATCCCTTGTAAGATTTTTTATTTCAAACTAATCAAAAAAGCGCGGGTAAACGGCGGAACTTTGATAGCCCGACATACTCGTCCAGAAATCTTGGCTATCTCTGAAAAGAAATTTAGCTGTCATACTCACACGCACTGTTTACCATAGTCATTCGGTAATGTTACTTTATTGAGATGATAGTTATATTTTTAATATTTATCGTATTCTACTCATTCAAAAATAAATAACTTTTAATACTCCAGTCAAAGTTCGGGTTTGGGGTTGAAATCTGTTGACAGGATGAAATTTGCTCTACTATATGTTTGTTGGGCTGCTGAATCCGAATCCGGTGTCCAATAAGGCTGGAAAATAGGGGAACACCCTTAAATCAGCAAAAACTACCCCTTTTTAGGATTTTTTTGGTTTTTTTGGTCAAATACATTTTATTTTTTGATGATGGATTAAGAATTATTTCGATTTTTTTATAATTTACCAAAATAAAGATATATGGGCTAATTATAAAGGGTGAAAACTACCCCCAAAATTTAAAAAAAAAACATGATAAGAGTTTATTTTTTTACTTTTTTTTATGGAATCAAGTATTTAAAATGTTTAATGCTCTTTTAACCATCTTAAAATGTATTCTCCCCCCGGGGAGTTAAAACAACTCCTAAATTTATAGATACATAAAAAGCATGATAAAATTTTATTTTTTTTACTTTTTTTTGTGGAATCAAGTATTTAAAATGTTTTATGCCATTTCAACCATCATAAAATGTATTCTCCTCCCACCCCCGGCCAGGGGGAGTTAGAATGTCATACAATATTTTTAAATGCTCGACTCCACAAATAAAAGTAAAAAAATAAAATTTTAACATCGTTTTTATGCATTTTTAGATTTAGGGGTTGTTTTCGCTCCTTCCTCCATCGGGGGGTGAATACATTTTATGATGGTTAAAATATAGCATAAAATATTTTTAAATACTTGTCTACGCACAAAAAAAAAGTAAAAAAATAAACTCTTATCATGTTTTTTTTTAAATTTTGGGGGTAGTTTTCACTCTCTATAATTAGCCCATAATATCCTAATTTTGGTCAATTATGGAATAATCGCAATATCTTAAGGTCGCTCTGAAAATTGAATTTCCCAATTAAGACATATATAGTTTGTTAGAGGAAAGTCTCAGGAATCGAATGTTATAGGCCTTATAGTCGATAGTCGTGCATAATTTTGAGATATAAAGGTCCAAAGATAAGTAAATATTACATTAGTCTAATGGGGGAAATTCCGGAAGTTAATTATTTTCCCTATCAAATCGCGAATTTCCCAATGCAGATAGCGATAAATTAAAAGTTCGAAGACCAAAGAATCTATTGGTAATTCTCGAATATGAGGTATACGTGGGAAATTTCGCGTAATTATATTGTTTGTTTATTATACAAAGCGCGCGCACTAGGGTTATAGTAAATAAAAAGAAAAAATAATATTATTCTTTAATTTTTGATTAATCATTTATAAATTTAGTAATAATATATTATTTTAAAATGATATTTTTATATTTTTTTATTTATATTTTTTCATAAAATAATTTGCAAATTGCATTTAATAAAAAAAATATTAATAATTATTTGATAAAATATATACATGGAAGCTTGATTTTAAGTTTTGAATTTGTCCTCTTTGCAGAAGTACTGCGTGATTAAAAAGTAATGAAACATGAAATGTAAATTAGTATAATTAAAAGATATTTATCATTAAATTTGTGAAAAATATTTAAGAAATTAATTTTTTGAATTTATAGAATACTTTTATTGTCATTTAATTAATTAAATTAATATTATTTATTTTATCACTCAACGACTTCGGACTAATGGCCAGAGCGACATTAAGATATCTCTCTTCTTAATCCATCATCAAAAAATATTTGACCGTATTAGCTTTACTTAAATTTTGAAAAATAAAACCTAAAAAGGGGTAGTTTTTGCTGATTTAAGGTGTTCCCCTATTTTCCAGCCCTATTGGACACCAATTTTTGATCGATTTTTGCGAAAAATTCAAATTTATCGATAAGTAAGATGTAATATCATAGCCAAGGAAATTTAAGTCCATGATTTTACTGTATACTCAAAATTCTTTTTACATTGTCAGTCCTGAGATCCAAATCAACAAACAAAAAATTCAATTCGTTTATGCGCAAAAAGTGCTTAATCAAGTTAAAAATTTTTTAGCCTAAAAACTCAGTATATGTGGATTTAAATCGCTAATTTATTTTTTTTTTTTTATATACAAGATAAAAAGATTCATGGCCCTTAAAATATATGCCCGTGATATTATAAGAAAATAATAATAACAATAATAAAAACTGTGTCACTTTATCGTATTTAAAAAAAATAACATAATTAATCGGGATTAAATGGCTTATAACTGATTTTTTTTTTTTTTTAATAGTCTAGAAGCCGTATATGCTAGATGTATGCATTTTTCCAAAATTTTCGTAAGTTTACTTTTACAAGCCAGGTAAGTTTTCCGATACGCTGATTTCAAATTTTAATGTTCCGACTCCGAATACTTAACCCAAATACCGAAAAAACGTATTTCTCAGTCGCTTTTGAAGGTTATTTAACATAATTATTATATGAAAAGCCGTATTTTTCGGTAGATTTTAAAGATGCTTTAAGACTAAAATAAATAAAAGTTTCTTGTTAAATATAAAAAGACTGTTGAAAATCGACCACATAATACGGTTTTTTGGTATTACGGCCAACTTTTTGGGGTATGGATTTAAAATTTTAAAACCTGAGCAAGGCCGGATCCAAAAGGGGGGGGGGGGGCTATTAAGGTCAATTGAACCGGCACCCAAAACGATAAAAAAATTTATTTTTTCAACTAATTTTTTTCATATAATAACGTCAGGGTTGGTCAGGGCACGAGTCAAATCGGGGGATTCAAAATGCCAATGACTTTTTTTTACAACTTCTCAGCCACCCTCGCAGCCATCCACAGTTTACCAAAATCAAATTATATACTATTTCCCAAACCTGAATAACGTAATTTAGGGATTAATATTTTTTTCCTTTTAAAATATTTAAAATCGACAAACATTTGATATTTTATTTATACATAAATGGATAGATAAGTTGTTCGGTCTTTTTTTAATATTGAATTCCAAGAGATTGAAACATAATATTTTTTAATTATGTAGTTTACTTAAATCAGTATAGGTATGTTATCTAAAACATTACACTTGATTCATGTGGTTAGACTATCTCGATGGGTTAGACATACAATTTATATTTTTTTTTTATTTTTTATCAAACCCGTGAATTTTTATATTTTTTTATGCAGACAAAACAATTTTGATTTTAATTTGGTTTTAATTTTATGTGCTGAATATGAAAATGCTTTAAAGTTACTGTATTTGTTTATTTTTTAGTATTTTTTCTAGGAAATATTTATAATAAAAAATGTTATCAAGAACTTGTGCATTAAAAAATAAAAATTGATTAGCTTTTTGTAAAATTATCTGGAATTTTACTGATGTCAGGGTCACTTTTGTTATTAGATAAAAATAGATAAAAGTTACGTGTAGCCTGACCCTTAAAAAAAAGCCTGACCTTTAAACAAAATAGTACCAAGACATAAAAAGTTGTAAAAATTCCCGTTATATTCGAATTTGAGGTCAGTTTTTTGAAATTTTGCCCCCGGGCGGCTCAAATTGCTTTTTTAGGCTTAGAGCGGGAGATTTTGAACTGCCCAAATTCAACAATTTTTATAAGACTCAAACCTTGATAGAATTGGTCTAAATTTTATAAACTTTGATGTGGTAAATGTCGCTGGGGGGTTATATGCTCTTTAAAAAGCGTCAGAAGCATAATAATGGCTTTTTTTAACCAATTTTCAACGTTTAAATCACATTTTTTAAGCGCCTTGTAGTATTTTTTAATTATATTTGTACTCAATCGACTTTTTTATGCTTTTTATACATAAACTTGATATTTTTCAAAGATTTTCAGTCCTCTATGTGTATTTAATTGAAAATTAAAGTTTGAAAAATCGAAATTTTTGGATATCATATTTATTAAACTAACAAGAGGAGTTCAATGAGTTTATTTATGTTGAAAAAACATGCTGGCTACCCTCCGTTTATTCCAATGGGACTTCTGGGTCTAGAAACGCGGGGGTTCAATGTTATAAAATAGGGTTTTTTGATAATTTTCAATGAAATCCTAAAACCTCACAAGTTAACCAAAACTCTTCTGGTTGGTCTCATTTTTTTGTTGTAAGTATTACCTTTTAAACTTCGTAAACCGCAATTTTTTATCACTAATTTTCTCATCAATGTAGCCAATTAACCAAATGGACATTTTTGGCTAAAAATGACCAATGTTTAAATTGCTGCCAAATTTGTAATTTTCGACGAAAATGGGTTTTATACCTCTCAAAATATTTCCACAAGCTTCAAATTTCTTAGAAGGTTTTTATCCAACAGATTTTCAAGTGTATTTTGTATTTCTGAATCTTTAAAGAGAAATTACAAATTAAAACTTTTTCCCAATAGTTTGTATTTAATTTTAAATACAGCTTTAATTAACTATTTTTTGGTTTTCCCGATTTTCGTTTGAGAACCTACACACTTTAAAAATTTTCCGCAATCTTGCTTTTATTCAAAATCGATATAGTTTTCAAAGCATTTTATTAAAATTGTTTCTCAATTTAAAAAACAAATTCGTATTTTTGTATAATTATTGTGCATTACTTTGCAAAAAAATGTCAATTTTATCTTCTTTTTTAAGTAAATATATGGGTGCTTTTCACAGGAACAGAATACATAGTGTCCCCCCCACTTATATCCAAAACAAAAGCTCTTTTCCACTTTTTTTTCTTTTGAAAAGTTAATAAATAATTTTTTTTTCAAAGTCCAAATCAACTGCGCATATATTGGTGAGTTAACGAAAAAGTTTTATTGAGCCTATGTGATCAAAATGTTAAAAACGTCCGCTGTCCTTTTGCTAAACTGTAAACTTTGAGTATTAACATACGGCTTAAAATTTGAATTTAAATTTTTCTGCTGGGTTCATATGACGTATTTAGGTCCTAAAAATTCATTTTTTTCAACAAAACAAATTTTTATGCAGTCCTCTTAGCGTATCGTCGTATTCAAGTCTGTCCCCGGTTTTAGCTATTTTTAAGCTTCCCACCATTTTACTAATGCGCAGTATATATTTACACGCTTTGTGGGTCTGCCTGCATTTTTTTTTTACTTAACTACTTATATATGAACTGTGGAGAACTTAAAATTTTAATAATAAAAGGTTTATCAACGAAATATTTCAATTTTAAATTTTTAAAACGCTCATACAAAATAAAAATGTTAAAAACGTCCGGGTCGTTTTCTCAAAGTTTATGCAATATTTTACTTAATGCATCTAGTTCAGTAACGTGTTTTGATGAAAAAATAAGGTACCCAAGGTATGAGAAAATTTTGTGGCTTCAATCAAGAGCTATTTAAATATTAGCCTCAAAATGTTAAAAACGTCCGCGTTAAAAACGTCCGGATAAATAAAAAATCCCATAAGAATAACACGTAGAATTTTTTTTTACATTTGTAGCAGTGCCATTGAAAATTTTAGGTTATTTGAACCTTGAAAAACATAATACTACAAAAAAATTTGAAAAAAAAGGTAATAAGTGTTCTGCCGTAAACAATAAAAAAATATACAGTTCCCGTGAAAAACACCCATATAATTTAAAATATATAAATTACAATATAAAAACTTTGTAGAGAATCCTTTTAAATTTGAATTTTAACAGCTTTTCTCAAAAACGCGTGCTCCGCGTTTCAAAATATCGCGCACACTCTGATCTAATAATATATACCGGTAAAATCTGCAAAATAAGTTTTTATTTTTATCCTTTTACCATAAAAATATTCTGTTTATAGCCAAGATAAAAGCTTTGCTTCAATTAATAAATTAAAAGTTATAAAAAAATCTAGAAAAATTAATAAAAATTTAGTCAACAAAATAATAATCAGCACAAGCAACAAGTGTTTTTTTTGCAGTAAATATATAACCTCAATTTATGGCATATTATTTTGGAGTTTCAACACGAAATTAGTAAGCAATATTTAATAAATAAATTAACTAAATGCAAAGGTTAAACTTATTTTACCACGTTGAAACAATTAAATAATTTATTTTTTTCATGCATTTATTAAAAAATGCTTATCAAACTATATTGTTCTTTTATTATTTTTTAGGTGATATTTTTTGGAGCACCAAGTTTATTTTAATAAAATTATCAATTTGCTTGTATCGCTTCCTAAAGCAATATAATACCAATAATAATTCAAGCCAATCATTAAATCATCAAGCCAATCATTAAAAATCATTCTTAAAATATATTTTTTAATCTATTCTAAAATTATTCTGTATTAAATAACAGGTTTTAAAACAATCTAATAATTTAAAATAACCGAAGATTAAAATTTTAAGAAGAATTGCGTTTTTTAATTTTAAACAACGCTTTGGAGATCCTCAGTAGTACCGTTCTAGGGGGCGCCAGACTCACATATCATGACGATATAATATATACTACCCTTCTTTACAGTTATAGATATTTACAGTTTGATTGATCTAGTTGTACTTTGACTGAAACTATGAAATTTAAATTTAAAAGCTATAAATAAACATATAATGAATCAATTAGACCCTTATATTATATACATTTGATTTATATTCATAAAATAAAATAAACAATTAATGTACAACTTAGTTTAATTCAACAAGTATAAGAAAATCTAGATCAAAATGCATTATTCAATATTTTTTACTGTACATGGTTTGTAATCTAAACTTTAGAGCGTTTCTGTCGTTCATCAGATTCTGGTAATTCATCAAATTCTGGTAAGTTCAGAAACAGGCTTATTTCAATAGAATTTCAATCATTTTTAAGACAAATTTGAGTAAAATCTTAAATTGACGATAGCTTGGCTAAATTTCATCGTAAAAAGATAAGTTTTTTATTCTTCTGGAGTGGTTTTCCCTGGCAATTCAAAATTTTGATGTAGTTTTTTAAATTTTATTTACCAAAAAAGTTATTTTGAAAATTTGGTGTAGCTCAGATCTTTTCTCCAAAATCTTTTTGGCATCCATCGCCGATTTCGTGTTCACGTTTTTTTTGCAATCTATAGGGTTCAAACTACCATAAAATCATGCTGCTCATAAAACGTATTTTCTCGTAGAAATGCAAATATAAGTGTTTTTTTATCGCGTATGGTCAACAACTTTTTGAAATACAAAATTTAAGGCAAAAAAATTTGCAAATTCTTACTTCATTCCATAGATACAACCACGTGACACTATTTTTGCAAAAAAAAAAATGAGCGATATTATAATATATAATGTATATATGGATTTTAAAATAATTTTTTACAGTATCAGCATTCTTGTAAATTTTATGAAATGTATGAAAAAAAAAAATGTTTCATAATATATACTTTTAAATAGATTCTCAAATAGATCAGTAAAAAATGTGACTTTCTTTTTTGTTTTATTTTAAGGTCTTCCAGTAGAAAATTGTTCATAGTTTGCGAGCTGGTAATTTAAGGATTGTTAAATCATTTTTTGGTGCTAGCAAAAGCTTGTATTTTTTTGAATGAAAATTTTCATTTGATTTTCGTGAATGATTTGATTATTGTGAAAATGAATGTACCAGGTAATATTTTTGAATTTTATCCATGAAATAAGAATAAATTAACATTAAGTTTATTTTTTTCAAACAGATTCCAATGGTTTGATTAATCGTCTGAACGATGATTGTCTGATACATATATTTCAGTATTTGACAATAAAAGAAAAATTTAAAGCAGAACAAGTTTGCAAAAACTGGAATCGAGTTCTTAAATTGACGTGGAGTTCAATAAAAAACCTTTGTATAGATAACATGTTACCATACAAATATTTGCGGGAAATAAATGATGTATACAAGAAAAAAAATGCAATTTTTTTGACAAAATTGTTAAAAAACTGCGGCGTTTATGTAAATAATTTAGAGTTTCGTTCTAGTTATTATCTAAAAAAATTAATAGATATTAATGTATTAAATGAAGTATCACAATATTTTATTAATTTAGTACAAATAACATTCAATGGTAATATATTTACCGATGAAAATCTTAATTTAATATTTCAAAACAATCCCAATCTGAGCATCATTTCTTTAGTCGATTTAGAGATCAATGGCGATTGTCTAGTAAACTTAAATAAAAGTTCCATAAAAGAACTTTATCTTAAAAAAACTAAATTTAAGTCAAAAGGATATTTTTATGGTTTTTTGAGCCTTTTAAAAAATTTAAATTTATTATCCATAGAAAGTAATATCGAAGAAGTGACAGATATCATAGCTTTGATGATAATAAGTGATATAAAAAATATCACTGTACTCGAAATTCTATTAACAACAAAATCGTCCATTAACAATCTTTCTGCATTTATATCAAAGCAAGATAAAATTTTGAGACTGAGATTATTCAATGTATTAATTGAGAAAGATTTTTTAAAAAAATTACCGCAAGAATGTCTTCAAGATGTAGAATTATTGATGGGTTGTATAAATTATTTATCTCCAGAAACTACCTTAAATATCTCATCATTTTTATCAACACATAAAAGAATACGTAAAATTAGAATTGTTAATTATCCAATTAATGATGATCATAATTACTTGTCAAATATAATTCTCGATGAATTAGATCTCAAATTAGGTATACTATTGCAGATGAAGTATTCAGCTGCTGAAATCGAAAAACTAAATCTAAACCTTCAAAAGCTTTTATATACACAAAAAGGGATTCGTACTTTAAAATTGTCTGATGTGGTGCTTAACGAAAACCTAATAAAAGTCTTACCAAGAGAATGCGTTGAAGAAATCCATTTAACTTTAAGTGAATCTTTGAAATCTCGACAAATAATTTCAAAATTTTCGGATTATTTATCAAATTTAACAAACCTACGTAGCTTAATCATTAACGAGATAGAAATTGATGAAAATTTTATAACTAGTTTACCATTTGAGACTTTAGAAAGATTGCAATTGGAACGCATCAATTTCGACAATATTGATCTGAGATGCCTTGAATGTCTTATTAACTTAACATGTTTTATAATTGAGTTTGATTTATTCAATGATAATCAGTTAGAAGCTTTAAGTGAAAAATTAAATCCAAATATTAAAAAAATTAACATAACTTGCAGGGTTTACTCTCCGTCAAATAGAAATAAGAAACCGTTATTTGCAAGATTAAAAAATCTCGAATCTTTAGTTTTAAGATTATATTCTGATAATGAACAAGATGTTAATAATATACTGAAAAATTTGGAATGCAAAAATTTAAAAAATTTGTATATTTATAATTTAAAATTTTCAAATAAGGGATTAACTGGAATCAGTAATCTCAGTAATCTAATTAAATTTGAAACAGAGTTTAATGATATTAAAAATAAAGAAGTTTTATTTATAATTAAAAAGGCTCAAAGTCTTAAAGAATTAAAAATTTTTTCTTCAAGTTTTGTAACGAACGAACTAGTAAAAATATCCAATATAATAAAAACAAAACGTGGAGACAGGCATACTTTAATAATATCATTTCATGATTGTGATAATATCAACTATATCAATCTGCAGGATGAAGCCTTGGTACAAGTTGATATATTATTCAATGGCGTTAATTACTGACAATTCTTAAAAGATTAAAATAAAATAATAAAATCAATAATAAAATAAAATCTTTTAGAAAAATATTTTTACCAATAAAAATATAATAATTATTTAATATGTTATCACATACTTTTTCTTACTTAACTTTTAGAGGATTAGATAATTTAGCCAATTTTATTTTTATTTTAAATTCATTAAATATTCAAGACTTAATTGTCCAACAAAAATTTATATATAAATTCTTTAATTTTCTGATTTTTTGTATTCATGCTTACTTTTTTTCTTTGGTTTTTAGTTTTAAAAAAAAATTATTTAATAATATTAAACGTGTAAATATAATTTGAAAACCAAGTTATGTCATTTTTAATACTAGCATAAATTAATTAATTTTTTTGTAATATAAATAAAATTCAAATTTTTTGATAAATAATTTTATGTATGATAAGAAAACAAAAAATTTTTTGTAATATACCTAAATAATAAAAACTAATTTTGTATAAATTAAAATCTTTTTTTTTTTTTGCTAAAATGTAAAATATTTATTTAAATTTATAAATATAGCAAAATTTTTAAGGAATTTTTTATTTATCTTGCTTTCTCTCCAAAGATTATAAAGATCTAAAAAACTGTTCTTTTTCAGTCCAATCCAAAAGAGCAGTCATTGATTTTATATTTTATGTACGCAAAGTATAAATTTTATACTTTGCAAAGTTTAAATATCGTCTATTGTTTACAATTTACATGCTTGAGCAACGAGATTAGGTCCATACGGGTTTTTTGGTTGTTAATCAAGAATTTGGAAGAATTTTTTATGAATAATTAATATTTCACCTTTAAATTATCAAAAATTACCCCAAAAAGAGGGTGTTTTTGCCATTTTCACACTTTGAGCGACCAGATTAGGTCCATACGAGTTTTTGGGGTCGCTAATCAAGAATTTGGGGGAATTTTTTATGAATAATTAATATTTTACCCTCAAATTAGCAAAAATAACCCCTAAAGGGAGTGTCTGATATTTTCCCTCTTTGAGCGACCAGATTAGGTCCATACATACAACCCCTTTAGGGGTAATTTTTAATAATTTAAGGGTGAAATATTAATAATTGGCAAAAAATTTACCCAAATTCTTGATTTGTGGCCCAAAAAACCCGTATGGACTTAATTTGGTCGCTCAAAGTGCAAATATATCAAAAACATCACCCCTTTTATGGATTGTTTTTGCTAATTTAAGGGTGAATTATTAATTATTTATAAAAAATTCCCTCAAATTCTTGATTAGCGACCTAAATAACCCATATGGATCTAATTTGGTCGCTTAAAGTACGAAAATAGCAAAAACATCCCTTTTAGGGGTTATTTTTGCTAATTTAAGGGTGAAATATTAATTATACATAAATAAATGCCTCAAATTCTTGATCAAAATTCTTGACCCAAAAAACTCTCTTAAACCAATTCTAGGCTAAATCTAAAAACTCAGTTTGCTAATATATCAAAAAAACACCTTTTTGGGGGTAGTTTTTGCAAATTTAAGGTTTTTCCAAAAATATCTCCCGGAAAAGACCCCGATCAGCGACCCAAAAAACATATAATAGAGTAAATCTCATGTTGGTCAGTGGATATAAGGCTTATAAGGCGGAAAATAAACCCCAAACCGCGATTTGACTGGAGTGTATTTGTATAATAAAAAAATTTATAACCAGTTTGTGTAACTACACAACCAATGAGCATGGAACATGTTCACTTATAACATTGATAATAAAGTATCTATTGTGTTCATAATATAAATATTTATATTTAGATTTTTATTATAGAAATTATGCTGCTTAGACATCAAAGTGAACAAAATTAATTAAATTTTCAAATTATTGCAGTTTTTTAAATAATATGAATTTATTTTTTATTAATTTTGACAATATAAATTCTTAAAAATTCTGCACCAATGGTCCCTAGGTACTTCTGCACCAATGCTCCCTAGGTACTTCTGCACCAAAGGTCTTTAGGGACTTCTGCACCAATGTTCCCTAGGTACTTCTGCACCAAAGGTCTTTAGGGACTTCTGCACCAATATTCCCTAGGTACTTCTGCACCAAAGGTCTTTAGGGACTTCTGCACCATAGGTCCCTAGGTACTTCTGCACCAATTCTCCCTAGGTACTTCTGCACCAAAAGTCCCTGAATCGAAAATATTCTAAGTCCATTTTACCCCCCCCCCCCTAAAAACGTCAATTTTTGACCCCCCCCCTAAAATCGTCACTTTTTCACCCCCCCCCCTCCCTGCCGAGCCGGAATTTTTCAAATACCCCATCCAATGAACATGTTCCATGTTAAAATATTTCATCATCATCTCCCGTGACGTGCAAAACAATTATTCCATTGCGTTCGACAAAATCAACGCAACCAATAAAAACACGAATAAATCGAGGAACAAATTCTGATAAATAAACAATTTTTAATTTTATACATTTTGGAGCATATATTTTTATTAATTATTCGCATGAATATTACTAAATAAGTTTTCTTATCCAACCAAATATTATATTATGAAATACAAAATGATAAGGCTAAGAATGCAATGATTTCTAAGTAGTCTTTGATAATTATAATTATTGCTAATAATGCATATTTTATTGCATAAAATAATAATATATTTATAAGTATACTTATCAATAATTTTTGATAATACAATAAATATAATAATATTTGAAATGATTGAGGGAAAATATGGGGTTTGAGTTTTGAATTAAGCTCGGTCGTGCATACAACTGCATTCCAAGTCAAAATAAATATTTTTCCCCTTGTTTAAAAAATAGCTATTTTTTGAAAAGACCTTATAGTAACTATTTTTCTAATATTTTAGCCCATCTGGTCATTTTTATGGGAGAATACCAACTCGGCACTTGAGGATTAAAAAAACAACTCGGCAATCTGGGCCCAAATCAAACTTACCGTCTCGGCACCAAGCTTTTAAGACGATTAAGATATAAGAAATTATAAATACAAAAAATATATACAGTAAAATTTTTTTTTTTAATTTTTAACGAAAAAAATTTTGTAACTAGTAATAATATTTTTACTTTTTCTATATACCTATAGTAAGAAGGGAAACAAATCTATAAAAATCTATCAAAATTAGGAAAACTGCGCTCTTTACGAAATTTACCAATTTAAATATGAATTATGAAGCTGTTAGTTTATTTTATTAATTATTTAATTCTTATTCACACAGTTTATTAATTGTTTTTAAATTTAAATAATCAGGGCTTACTCAGGAATACAGGGATTTTAATTCTGAAATTGGCACTTTTTTAAGATGGTATTTTGGGCTATCTTTTTTGGATCCTACGGAAATTGAGGATTGTTTTGTCGAAGATTTGATGTCAGAAGCTCCTAGGAGCTATTGAAATTAATTAGTTGGCATTTTATACAAAAACAAGCTAGTCTACAATTAAATTTATTACGGTACGAAGAAGGCGAAATATCACGGTTAAAATTTCTACAGAATGTTTCATATCATTATAAAAAATAAATTTTTATTAAGTTTTGACGTATATATGTGTTTACATGTAAATAAGAAGCAAATATATTTTGGCATTCAAATTTTGTTTACAAAGTGAATGTAATATTTAACAAATATATATATTTTAAATGAAAATCTATAGGTTCAACTGTATATTTTTTTTTTTTTCGAATGCTAATCATTAAATCCTTGCCCAGACAGTACAGTAATCCGGTGCCGAGTTGGTAGAAAGTAAAAAGAGCCCAGTTGGTATTTTAATCCTATAGTTAATCCGATTTGTAAAACAAAAGAAGTGCCGAGTTGGTAGTCGTCCATTTTTATAAATTTCTTCCAAAACTAATTTATTTTTTCTTGCAGATACTTAATGGGATGTAAGTCGAGATGTAAGTATTCTTTCATTGCAGTGGTTGCATCGCTGCACGGCCAAGGAAATCGAAATTTCTCGCTACTCTCGCTAAACTGCAAATCGCTAGTTTACCATCTTTGGCTTCACCTGGGAAGGTAATTTACGTGCGATTTGGGCCATTCTTTACTTTTCTGGACACGAATCGTAAATATACTATTTCTTATCAGTTGTAATTTGAAAAATCGCATGGCTCACCTACAACGTCACCCTTATGGATACAAAATTTTTATGTATTTCAAAAAATAATACAGGAAGAAATGGCTCATCTCAGATTTTTGTAGATATGGAACTTTTTCTCCTGTATTGTACCCACGGTGCCCGTACAATAAATGAGACATGGCTCATCTACAGAGGATTGGCAGTTTATTAAATGGCACATGTATATATGGAGGTTCTTCTCCTGTATTTTTCGCATTTAGAGACTTTTTTTGTGCCTATTTTCAGTTTTCAATGAAAAGAGCATGCCCGAATGAGTATAAGGCCATGTTTATTTTTTTTTAAACTATATAATAACATTATTAAATCAATCAAAACGCGTTTCTTTAAATATCTCAAAATCTGGAAATCGTTAAAAATGACATAGAGAGGTTCTAGAAAATAAAAAGCAAACGGGTGATGAATTTGAAAAAAATTAAAATTTGAAAAACAGTTGATAAATCGCAACCAAGCCACCTATAGCCTTAAAAAATGGCCAGTAACCATATTTTAACATGAAACATGTTTATAGGGAGGTGGTACTTCAGAATTTGAAAATCAAGGGGGGGGTAAATTTGTCCGATTTTGGAGGAGGGGTCAAATAAGACTTAGAATAATTCAGGTTTAGGGACTTGGAATAATTTTGATTTAGGGGCCTAGAATAATACGCTTATAGGGAATCAAAATAGTTTAGGTTTAGAATCTTAACAGCTAGTAAGGTAATAATTACAAATTATAAAATTAAAAAATTGTATGATGTTTTAATTAGCTGGAAGTAAACACGTTCCATGCATTTAGGTTGTGTTTACATAAAACCATGTTATAAGTTTTCTTACATACCAAACACAGTAAAATCGGTATTTTTTAAATTCAAGACATTGACCTCAGACTTGGGTAAAAAAAGCTAAGAACTACCGATATATTATTATTAAAATTACTACACCCTTGTAAATTTTCCGCAGAATTCAAAGTTTTTGTCAAATTTTCATTTAGGCACGTGACTTTGTTAAATATATAGGAAAATCGGTATTACGCTTGGTATTACCCTCAAGAAAATACATAGGATGAAAATATATGCAAAAAAATAAGCTGAAGATATGGAATTTTGGATAATTTTGAGGAAAAAAATTTTCAGCTAATTTCACTTAAAGTTAGGGCAGAATTTTGAATTTTCCCGAAAATCGATACAGAATGAGCAAAATCTGAATGAAAATTCGAGTTACGTTGTTCAATACCAATATGAAATATTCACAATTTGCAATATAATTATTGATAATATATATGGTGGCTGAATGAGAAAAGTAGTTTTACCAAAAAATTTTAAAACAGCATAAGCAACACCCTTTGAAAATAAGATAAGACCTCCAGATTTGGGAAATCATCTATTTTTGTATAAACTTAAGTAACTAAGTAAGTTGCTTTATCAAAAAAACCAAATTTTTTACTTTTGTGCTATTTATCCATGAAATTACCCAATTCGCAATTTTTTTTTGAAAATTTTCGGGCTGAATTTTACTGTTGGAGAAAAATGATTTAGGGCGGATTAAAATAGCCATAATAAAAAAAAAATTTTATGAAAAAATAAAAAAAATTATAATTATATTAAATAATAATTAATATATTATGTATACTTATAGTACTATTTCAAATTCAGAAAGAGAGGGTATTATTCAATCGCACGTGGTGGGGTCGATCAACCACTTGTTAGAAGAGCCGGGAGGAGAGGAGAAAACAACATAAAGACAAGGCGATAGAGAAAAATATTGTTCACTTTGATTAAAAAAACCGGCATTCTTATATTTGTAACATAAGAGAAAAGATGACTGGTAAGTTTCATATAATATTAATTTACATAAAAATTTTAATAATATAAATTATATAATATATAATGCATATAAATAAAATATGATAAGTTTTACCACATCATTGTAATATAAAACTTTTATAGTTCTTAATAAACAAGTGAAAAATTTTTCATTTTTACATAAATATATTGCTGTTAGTTTATAATATTTAAAAAGTTTTCCATGTTAAAAAATAAATCCTGTATACAAAAATCTAGAAATTTCGGAACTTGATTAACAATACACGTGTGCGTGCTCTCTATCATATTATTTACTCTTATTATTATTGTTATTATTATTACTATTATTATTGTCAAGGATTTTAAAAATTGCGCGCGATGTAAATATTTATTTTAGTAAATAGATTAAAAAAATTGCACAAAATATATCATGAAAGTATTTTTTTCGTTTTAGAGAAGGAAAGATGTTTTTTGTTTTAAATTTTAGAGATAATAAGTAATTTATGTAAAATTGTGTTTCTTCTTTTTTATAAAGGCTCTTATTATTATTAAATTTTAATATTTTTATCAGCATGTTTTTAAGTACATGTTATCTGATGTATAATAAATGAAAAAATAAAAAATATTATTAAATATTATTATGTAATTAAATTATTAATTTTACAAAACATAAGCCTAATTAAAAAATTAAAATATTAATTCAATATTTTTTTTAAATTTTTTAGCTTATAAACTTGGAGAATTAATTATCGAAGGGAAGACCAAAAAGGTTTTTGAACTATTGAATTATCCAAAATTATGCTACTTAGAAAGCAAAGATCGAATAACTGCTGGTGATGGTGTAAGAGCTAATGATTTAGAAGGTAAAGCAGAAATTAGTAATGCTACCAATGCTAAGGTTTTTCAATTATTAAATGAAGCTGGGATTCAAACTGCATTTGTTAAAGTTGATGAAAATAATGCAAAAGGTTTCATTTCAAAAAAATGTGCTATGGTACCTATTGAATGGGTCACCAGAAGAGTTGCTACCGGCAGCTTTTTAAAAAGGAATCCAGGTATAATTATATTTTTCTTTTAAAATTAATTTAAGTGTCTTAAAATTACTTTTTATCTTAATTATTCATTTACAGGTGTTGAAGAAGGCTACAGGTTTAATCCACCTTTACAAGAAACATTTTATAAAGATGATGAGAATCATGATCCACAGTGGTCAGTAGCACAAATTTTATCAGCTGAATTCAATCTAAATGGTCTTACAATTGGCAAAGATGAATATGACATAATGCTTCGTACAACTCTTGCTGTATTTGAAGTTTTGGAGAGAGCATGGATAACAAGAGACTGCGCTTTGATAGACATGAAAATTGAATTTGGTATTGACGCTGATGGCAATATATTGGTTTCTGATATTATTGACAGCGATTCATGGAGATTGTGGCCAAAAAATAAAAAGGAGTTGATGAAAGATAAACAAGTTTACAGAAATCTTGCAACAGTCACGAAATCTGATTTAGAAACTGTAAAACGTAATTTCAAATGGGTTGCAGATCAATTAGAATATCTTGTTCCGCCTCCAAGTGCTTTTGTTGTTATTCTAATGGGTTCTCCATCCGATATGGAACATTGTCAAAAAATTGAAAAATATGCTTTAGAGTTAGGTTTACAAGCTGAAATAAGAGTTTCAAGTGCACATAAAGGAACAGAAGAAACTTTACGTATTGTTGCTGAGTATGAAGGAAGCCCGTTATACAGAGATAAGGTTTACGAAATTAATATTACTTTTTTCATTAAGATAAATAAGAACATTTAAAATATCATTTGACCTTAGAGCAAAAATAATCAATGCATTAAAAAAAGATAATTTTTATCAATTTTTATTTTTTGATTAGGTGGTCTTTGTAGCAGTTGCTGGCAGAAGTAATGGTTTAGGTCCTGTTCTTTCTGGTAATACAGTATTTCCAGTTATTAACTGTCCTCCTGGAAATTCTCAAGATCAAAATCAAGATATTTGGTCTTCTTTAAAAGTACCATCAGGTAAGAAATTTTCAATTATTTTTATGATGGTTTTATTTTTAATTATAAATTAAATAATATGCTTGCTTGACTAATTATTTTTTTAACTTAAAATAGGTCTTGGATGTACCACAGTTTTATATCCAGAAAGTGCTGCTTTAGCTGCTGCTCAAATCCACGCTCTTCGTGATCATTTAGTTTGGTCTCGTTTACGCGTGAGACAATTAAAGAATTTCATTGCTTTGAAACAAGCTGACAAAAAATCAAGACCTTCTTTAAATGCTTAAGGAAAATTAATAATTATTTTATCTTCCGTTAACTAAACAAAGTTGAATGTTTTAATAGACTTTGTCATAAGTTTTTAAATAAATTTATAATTTTTTAATAACAATAGAAAATATTTTATTGTACCCATGATAGCTATTTGTGCATATATCTTATTATTAATATTTCTAATGATACTTTATTATATTGAAATAAATAACTTCCGTTTTTATGTTGTAAAACAAGTTTATGAATAAGGTGAAGTAGAATATTTATTCTGTGATAAATGCTTTTTTTTATATTAAAATATATTTTATTAACATGAACATAATTTTTTTTTACAAACATAAAATGTAGGTATATTTACATATTTTACAATAAAATAAATGAAATTTGCAATGACTTTATGTTTTGAATTATTTATTCATTCTTTGACTTGCAAGAGATTCAATATCGATAACTTCTTTTGGACAATTATGACTTAATATTATTGGACCACTATCCTGAATTAAAATATCATCTTCTATTCTAATTCCAAGATTATGAAATTCTTTTGGTGCTAGACTATCTTTTGGATTCACATATATTCCTATAAAAGATTTTAAAATTAAAGAAAATTGTATATATTCTTGACATTAAAAAAAAAAATAATACTAACCAGGTTCAACAGTAACAATCATTCCGGGTTCAACTTTTATGCTTCTAGAAATATTACCGACATCGTGAACATCCATTCCTAAATAATGACTAACATGATGAGGACAAAATGAATATGCTGCTGATATCAATTGATTACCAGACAAGTGTTTTGGAATAATACTTTCCTCTTGTAATCTTTTACCTAATAAAATGCACATTTCGTGATAAACTGATTCAAGTGTTGGCATTTCTTTGTATTTATTAATTAATATTTTTTGAATATCTAAAACTATTTCATATAATATTAATTGATAGGGTGTAAATTTTCCATTAATTGGCCATGTTCTTGTAATATCTGAAGAATATCCATGATACTCACAGCCTAAACAAAAAAGTAAGAATGTAAATAAAATATTGAAATATTATTTGAATTATTTATACCTGCATCCATTAAAACCATTTCTTTATCATTGACTATTTGATTATTAGAAATGTAATGAATTATATTGGCATTTTTTCCCCCTGCAACAACTGGTGGATAAGCTAAAAACTCAGCACCTCTTATTCTGCATTCATAATCAACAGTTGCATACAGTTCATGCTCATTAATTCCTGGTCTAGATTTTGCTATTGTTTTTGAAATAGCATCAGATGCAATTTCACAAGCTCTACTCATTAACTTAACTTCACTTTGCGATTTAATTACTCTAATTTGGTGAATTATTTTTTTTGGGCAAGATAAAATATTTCTATTTAAGCTTTTCATAATTTCCATTAATTTCTTATGAAATTCTAAATGTACAATGTTAATGCCATCATACCAAATAGTGCTTGTTTTTCTATCTTTGAAAAGTAATTTTAAAAATTTGTCTAATTCTGTTATTGGTAGAGCTTTATCGACTTCAAATAAATCAATACCTCCTTCAACACCTGTTCTAGGACCATCCCACAACTCACCATGACTATCTTTAGGTCTTAAAAATAAATAAGATGAATAACTTAGTCCTGAACTTACAAGAATTAGAATACAATCTGGTTCTTGACAACCACTAAAATATAAAAAATCAGAATTTTGTCGAAACACATAAGGTATTTTTTCTGTCATATATACTTTAGTAGCAGATGGAATAATTATAATTTGAGGATTCAATTCAGCTTTATAATCTTGTTTAAAAATTTTTTCCATTAGTTTGTTACGTCTTAATTTAAATTCTTTTTTTTCTAATCCTGGTAATAATTCGCCTTCTTTTAAAATATGGGGATGTGTTTTTGGAGTTGCTTGCCCAAAATCCAATTCTTTTTTTGTAATATTTTGGTTTGCTATTAAATTTCCTATTATATTTGTACATCTTACAGAGGACTGATGATCTTTTAAAAATAAATTTTAAATGTTAAATTTTTTCTTAAATAAAATTTAATGAAGAATTATAATCTTATTTTTAAATTTAAATGAATTCAAATTTTATAATATAATCAAAATTTAATTTTTTTAATAAACTGTTGAAAAATAATATTAATTAATTCTAACCTAATATAAACTATATAATAATTTTGAGACTATTTCTTACAAGATTTATTTAAAGTATATTTAAATACACTTTTTGCAGCAATCAGCATATTAATAATAAAAATTTTATTTTACAGTAATTACAAAAATTTTTTAATTGAACAATTTAAATTTTCATATTAATATAATTTGTGTATATTTATTATATATGCAAGATAATCTTATCGAGGTCAATATTCAGTTGAATTAAAAATACTATTAAAAATTGAAAAATGATCAAATTTTACTCTAAATTATATCTTGTGAATCCTCTTAAAGTTCTAAATTGTGGTAAAGTTATAATTTATGAGTTTTATTACAAATATTCTGTATATTTATTTTAAAAAAATTCTAAATAAAATTTTTAAAACATGCATTTTGCGAGTCACGTGCTTTGATTAACCAATCACAATTTACGTCTGCTCCAATTCGTCTGCACTCTTTTTGTGTAAATATTTACCATAGAAGCAAAAAAAAGATACACCTAAAATCGAAATCTCATAAAATATATTACGTGAAAATATAATTTTACTTTTATTGTTATGAATAAATATGAAAAGAAATTTTTTTAAATAAAATTTTATCATGATAATCAAAAAATTATAAATACAGAAAATACTTATATTGTTTATATACGCAAAAATTTAGAATAATGAATCCACCATTGTTAGATTTTATAAAAAAAAAATTATTTCAAGATTTTCAAATGCAGAATAACATTGCATGTAAAATATATATGCAAAAATTTAAAACAACTCTTTCATTTTAGCAGCCTAAGAATTTATAAAAAACATGAATTTACAGTTTATAGGTAAGTATCAAATATTATTGTTTGATTTAACCTGTTAATTGCAAGAAATTATTTAAAATATAATGTGTTCATTAAAATCTTATTATATTTTATCATATAAAAAATTGGTTTAAATACCATTCATTCAGATATTCGATGAATACAACAGACCAATAATTTCAAGTCTTTGATACATAAAGAAATTAAGAAAAAATGAGCGGCCAGTTAAATATCACTGTTCGGCCAGAGGTTCGCCTTGATGCCAAATGGCTTAAGATGGATCTTCAGAAGTTTCTTTCTAGAGACGGTCTTTCAGAAGTCTGGAATGAAATGATAAGAGATGGAGAAATCTGTGGTACCTTTAGTGATGGTTTGATTAATTCCGCTGGTGTTTTATCAAAAAAAGGTATTTCAAATTTTATATTAATTAAGTGTAGTTGAATTTAAAATTTTATAATATACCTATGTTTTATTTTTAGGAAAAAGTGGCCATTATTATTGTAATATGAGGGTTTTATTATGCCCCTGTTGTGATGGAATATGTGGTCCTCACATGGGATGTAATTGTATTCCTTGTCAAAAATTAGATGAAGAAGAAGCAAGAATGATTAATATTGAAAAATCAATACCAGCACAATATACAATTGATTCATGGACTTGGGCTCTGCAACCTTGTAATTTAAATTTATTTTATTTACTTCCATATAATTAGATTTATTTGTTTGTTATTTAATTATATTTTTTCATAACAGCTTCAAATGAATTAATTTCTTGCATTGAGTTACTAATTAAAGAGCAAAGAAATTTATGTCAAGAAGTTGCTAATAGTACATTGTTTGCAACTCGTTTAAGACAACGACTAATTATTGCAAGAAGATACTTTACTGCCTTATCGCGTCATAAATTGCAAGAAAATAAACAAGTTGTAGCTAATTCAAAAGCTGCAGTGAAAGCACAAAAAAAGTAAGTTAATATTTTCATTATTAAAAATATTAAAAAATTTTAAGTAATTATTGTTTATAATCTTATTTTAGAATTAAAGCAAGTGAAAAAGCTGCAGTTGGTTTGGCCAGAGTTGGATCACGAGCTGCATTAAATTTTTCATTTGCATATTTAAGAAGAGCATGGAGGTCTGGTGAGGACATAGATTTTTGTAGTGAATTATTAACAGAATCTTTAGAAGCTCTTCAATCATTGCCAGAAGCTTCACTTTTTGATGAAAATAATGTTTCTCAAGTTTGGTTAGAGGTTGTTGAAAGATCTGCTAAATTTTTACGACAAGTTGTAACCGGGTAAATTTTTTTCTACTTTAAATTCTTATTGCTTGTGAAAATACAAAATAAATATATTTTAAAAATTTTTCAATAAATTGTAGTGAAGTTGTTTCCGGAAGAACCTCATGGTGCCCAGTACCTGTAACTGATCAACACACAGCTCTCTGTTTACTACTAGAATTAGCAATGCAGCAAGGAACCCTTTCGAGCTTATTAGATTCTGTTATTTTACTACTAAATTTAAGTGGGAAAACTAAAAATCAAGATAATCGTATGATACCTCCAGGAAGTTCAGCACCTTTAGTACCATTATTACGTCGTCTTAATACTATAGCCAGTTCTAAATCAAGACGCTCAGAAGATATTGTTACTACGGGACCATGTGAAGCCCTTTTAAAATACTTGCGATTACCAGAAGATGAAACAGTTTCAGTTGATCTCAGAAAAGCTGCGGTCATTATTATGTGTCATTTAAGTAGATTATCAAAGCCATTATTGCCACCTGTTTCGGATTTATTAAAATCAGAGGTGCAGTCGTTTCAAGAAGTATTTGCTTGGGGTGGTGTAAAATTTGGTTCTGGCACCCCACCATTTTATTGTGATGCAATTGCTGAAATAGGTGTTAAGCAGCTTTCTTGTTCAGAACGAGCTTTATTAATATTATCTTTAAGTGGAAAGGTATATATGATGTATTATGGATCAGAAACACAGTACCCTCAATTAGTACATGGGTTTCCTGATGATGTTGTTATGATTGCTTCTCATCCAGATGGTAAACATTATATGGCTCTAACTTGTAAAGGAAATGTTTATTCATGGGGTAATGGCGATGGAGGAAGATTAGGTCATGGGGATAGCTTATCATATGATGAACCCCAATTAGTTGAAACACTTTCAGATATAGTAGTTTCTTACATAACTTGTGGTAGTACTTATTCGGCAGCTTTGACGAGCCAAGGAATTTTGTACACATGGGGACGTGGTATTTATGGTCGCCTTGGTCATGGTGTTTGTGATGATATAAACATTCCGGTTGTTGTTACAGCATTAAATAGTGAAACAGTTATACATGTGGCTTGTGGTAGTGGTGATTCTCAAACTCTTTGTGTTACAGCTTCAGGTAAAGTTTATTCTTGGGGCGATGGTGATTATGGTAAATTAGGTCGAGGAGGTTCTGATGGAGTAAAAATACCAAAACTAGTTGATAAATTAAATGACTTGAATGTAATAAAAGTTTTTTGTGGGGGTCAATTTTCTGCAGCTTTGACATCTCATGGTGAAGTTTATACTTGGGGCAAAGGAGATGCTTATCGTTTAGGACATGGTAATGAAGAACATGTGAGATTTCCCAAATTAGTTGAAACACTAAGAAATAAAAAAATTAAAGACTTATGTGTAGGTAACATGCATGTATTAGCAACAACAGAAGATCAATTAGTTTATGGCTGGGGAAGAAACGATTGTGGACAAATTGATCCATTATTAGAAACTACCATTACCGAACCAACATTGTGTCCAACTTTAAGTGGAAAAAGTGTAATTGGTGTTGTATGCGGACCAACGCAAAGTTTTGCCTGGTCAATGTCCACTTGGACAGTTGCACAAAGAGTTGTTTTTGTGGTTGATTTATGTGAAGAAACGTTTAAATTGTTAGATACATTATTAAATAAGTCTTGTGATGGGTTACCAGGTACTAGACCACCAGTACAAGATCGAGAATGTTTGATAGTAGCAACACTTCATTTATTAAGACTACAATTACACGCAATAATAACGCACAATATTGATCCAAAATCAGTAGGACTTGGGAATTCAAGTTCTTTATTAAATTCTATAAAACAACGATGTGTTAATCTTGCCAGTATAGCTGGCATGTTAGGAACAATTCAAGAAGCTGCTCAAGCTGTATTACAAACTGGATGGAGCATTTTATTACCCACCCCAAATGAAAGAGCTAAGACTTTATCAAGTTTTCTTCCAAACACAAATTCTTTAGAAAACAATATAGTAAATTCATCCACAAGTAGAGGACAACAATTTATGGCTGATCTATTAGTTTCTAGTTTAATGGCTGATGGTGGTCTTGAACTTGCTTTAAAAACTGCTATAAAAGCAGAAACATTAGATTCACTTTCTGATAATCAAATAAATAAAGACTATAATTCTGATAGTAAAAATATAAATTCTCATAATACAACGATTTCTTTATTACAATTGGTTAAGCAATTAATAAAAAATGGAACTTGTATAACTCAAACAAAATTTCGAAACTTACAACAATCAAGAAATACATCTCAAGATAGTGAAAAAAAGATAGACAACTCCCCAAGTTTAAGTTTATTATTAAGATTTCAACGTTTGTTAGTGGCACAAATGTTAAACTGCATAGAAAAATGCAATACCAATTCCGATTTACAAGATCAAGAAATGTTAGGGGTTGAATCGTTGTTGCACAAATATATTTGCCAAATATGTAGTCATGTTACAGAAATAATGCCATTAGCTAATGAAATAGCAAGTATTAATGGAAAATATTTTGTGATTATTACTAGTATATTAAAGGCTGATATTATTTATGTTTTGTTACCAGAATTAATAATATGTTTAATGCTACTTCAGGTATAAAAAAAATAAAAAATATTTTTTTTTTTGATTTATTTAAAATAATTTATTTTTTCCCAGGTTGATTATCCTTTGTTATTGCTAAAAATGAATTGGATTGATGTTCTGTATAAGCCATTAGAAGCACTCGATCAATTTAATCGTCTTGGTCCATCGATGGAAAAAGATGATGCTGATGACTTATCATGGCCAGGAATAATTGCACCTCAACATTCTAACAAAACAACAATCCAAGATGAACCAACATTAATTCGTTGGGCAGATTTAGAAAATCATAACAGAGATGGAGGTAATTGGGTTGTAATAAATAACAGTGTTTACGATATTCAAGATATTTCAGGTTTTGAGGGTAATTGCAATCAAGATACTCTTTTAAGATTTATTGGCAGAGATGTAAGACATGGAATGATGGATTCTTGTTTCGTTGGTTACTATTGCCAACCAGAACCTGAAAATACACAATTTACCATTGAAATAACTGATGTTTGTTCAATTTTACTTGACACTGAAAGATCTTTAAGTTTTGTTCTTGGGTTACATGCTCATAGATTGCGTCAAAGCTTAAGCATTCAACCTGCTGAAGAAGAAGCTGGAATATGGCTTGAAGCAAATTTCTTAAGAGGTGGGCTTCAAATTTTACAGCCTCCAAATCCTTATGAAGAAGAAAAAGGTGAAGCTAGAAGCAATAATTCAACTGCTGCAAATTCACCAACAGAACCACCAATAACGTCAATGTGTACTAAAGATGAACCACATATAGTAACTGATGATAGAGTATTAATATTTTTACAATCACTTGCTGAAACCCATAAAAGTGATTCCTATGTGCAAACTTTCCTATCAATAGTTGATAGATATTGCAAAGCAAACAATTTGCTTTCACATGTTGACTTCTGTGGTGATCATCCTGTTGAAGAAATAGGTCGATTACTAATGGCAGTATTAATTAAGCACCTAGCCTTAGGTCATCAAACAATTACTTTAATAGATCAAGAGATAGCAGAAGGAAATGTTAAATTGACAAAACCATTGTCTGATATGGTAAGGATAATACATCAAACAAAATGGAATTTAATTAGGACAAGACAGCAACAAAATCGTAGTTACAAAGAAGTTTGTGCACCTGCTCAAGAAAAATGTCGGTTCTTGTTATATGAAGTTAGACCTGCTATAAGCTATGAAATCAAGGGATTGTATGATTTGAAATTATTGTATACAGTTCCTAGATTTAAAAAAGCTGTAGAATCTGTTATAAATGAAATACGAGAAATTGATTCTCCATCAAAACCAGATGATATTGTTAATGCTACCATACAAAATGCTAAAATTAAAAATAAAATTGAAGAAGTTGAAGACAAAAATACACCAGCAGGAACAAGTTTGTCATCAAAATTAGAGAATGTTTCAAGTTGGTCAAGTATGACTAATGTGATTCGTCAATACACAGATAAACTTCATCGGAAACCTCTTGTAATGGATTCGCAAGAATTAACAACAAATATAATAAATTTTATAATAATTGAAGATAGTGGTGACATAGAAACTTTAAGAAAGGCGATGTATTGCCAAATACAACGAGGCAAAATGAGAGAACAAGGTTTGAAAATGGTAATAGAATTATTAAAAAAAGATTACCTTATAAATTCTGTTAAATATTCATTACTAAATGGTTGGCTTGGTCTGACTTATGAAAATAAATATTTATCAAATGGAATCACTCATTGTTTACAAAATGTTCAATCAGTTACTCCTTACTTAAGATTAAAAGTTATTTTAGCTGAAGCAAAAGTTACATTGTGGGCGACTCAAGCACTTCGTACTTATGTTATACAAGCTGAAAATCCTAGCAAATCTAAGGTTAGCGACAAAAGCAGCTTGAATCAAGGTACTTATACATGGTTAAGAAAACTTCCAAGAGCCAGATTTTTACTAACTATCTTAGGAATGTTAACTAATCATCATCATGCTAATGAAATAGGTTTATTGGTAAATTCTGGTCTGCTTTCAAGTATTTTAACATTGCTTAGACAAATTGGTCCTACAATTACTACGCCTGAAATAATTTCACCAATCGACACTGGTGTACCAGCAATTTATGAAGATATCGTTCATAAAAGCAAGCCCCAATCAATTCAGTTAAGTGGTATTGAATTAGCTGCCTTAATGAAAGTAGGCACTAGAGTTGTGCGTGGAATCGATTGGAAATGGGGTGATCAAGATGGCCCATTACCAGGAGAGGGAACTGTTATTGGTGAACTTGGTGATGATGGTTGGATTAGAGTTAAATGGGATAATGGAACAATGAATTCCTATAGGATGGGTAAGGAAGGAAAATATGATTTAAAATTGGCTGAACCACCTATGCAACCAGAAAGTGATTCAGATACTGAGTCACCTCATGAAGGAGATGTAAATAATGTTAATAAAGATAGCAGCAATGCTGACATTCACCCAACAACATATTTAAAGAATTCATCAGTATGCTTACTTCGAGCTATTTTGTTGTCCTGCGGTATTGAAGCTAATAAAATTCAACACTCAGCTATTAAAATTCTTTCTTCTTTGTTAAGAGGAGTTATGTACACTGCGAATAAGTCTGATTCAAGTATGCAAGTTCTTTTAGCCAAAGAACATGAAGAATCGTGGGCGACTTTGGGAATTCTAAGAGCTATTGCTAATTCACAAATATTTTGTCGAGCGCTATGTACGCCTGCTTGGGTAAATTTTTTACTTAATATTATTGGTGATGAAAGTAACCCTGATATAAAAAAACAAGTTATGGCAATAAGATTACTAAGTGTAGTTTTGCCTCATTTACCTATAAATAGTCCTGATATGAGCCCTTTTATAGAAAAAATTTTCAAGTTACTTGGTCAAATAACTTTAATGTGCGATGCTAGTAATGAACTTTATTCAAATAGATGCCGAGTATCGTTAACAGCATCTCATACTTCAACATTAGCAGAAGAACTTATTTCCTTAATTCGTAAATTACATTTATTACCTGGATGGAATATATTATTAAACACATTCCTTTCATCCAAATTAATGTTAGCATCGGATTTACTTAGTGATGGTCCCCTATTCCATATTCAAATGAATGAAAATGGTGGTGAGAATAGTTTAAGTCTTCAACAAACTATTATAGCAACGCTAGTAGTAATTGGTGGTTTGGATAACAGACCCAGGATTGCCGGAAAAATCGAAGTTGATGGACAAATCGGAACAGTATGTAAATTCACACAACACTCAAAAATTGTGTCTCAAATGCACGATACAGGTGTAAGAAAGAAAATATCATTTGGTGGTTTCAAAGTGATAATAGAAAAATTCCACTTAGAAAAAATGCCTTTTACTGAACAAATACAATCAGCATGGGCTAATTTAATATTAGGTCATTGTGGCATTGATAAAAAACCCGGTGGTATGCCTGTTATAGCTGGAAACGTTAATGCATCGATTTTAAGAATGCAGCAACAACAATTAGCCGCACTAACTGCTGGAAAAACGCTCATAGAATGTCAGTCTAAATTACGCAAGGTCTTAAAATGTCTAATTACAAAAAATTGTGATTATCCAAATACATTGTTACAAGAATTACTTGTCAGAGCTACAAGACCACAACCATTAAAACCTATTTTTAAACAAAATGAATTAGAAACAGCAGCTTTAATTGTCAGTCAATATTTAGCTTCAGAGTTAAGACACAATCCTATACATTGCACAGGTAAGGAAAAGTTTTAAATTTTAACAATAATACACATTTACACATACATATTATTGTTAGGAATATTTTTTATTTTTTACAAATCCAAAAAAAAACTGATCAATAAAAAACTTATAAAAATAGAAACGTTAACGCTGTTAAAAGAAACTCTTTTAAATTGACAATAAAATCATAAAATTACAATATTTTTTTATGTAAATATACATAGAAATAAAATATTATCAAACTTTTTTTGAAAATTCATAAATTGTGTTTGCTATGAAATTTTTAATTGAATTGTCTTTATTTTTTTTAATTATACATTCATTTTTAGCTAATCTTCTAAGTGTAATTTTTTCATATTAAACGTTTTTTTTTTTTAATTTCAATATTATTATCCACAAATCTCAACAAATGCACAGTAAGAATTGGACTTAAACTTAATTGTCGAGAGAAATAAATTACAAATCTTTTTATTTGTACTTATTATGTATTTCTAAAAGAATAATTACAAAAATAGACGTTGTTATAGTTTCTTGCAAAAATTTGGTTTTAAAATTAAAGACGTAAAAAAATTTATACATATCTGGGGCAAAAAAGCCAATTTTTTACCCTAGAGAAAAGGTTTTTTTGTCCTTTATATGTGAAATTGTGTTTTAAATTTAGGGGCAACTTATGGAATTCGACTTCTGCATGCTAAGTCAAAACAAATATTTTGTCTCCTGTTTAAAAAATAGCTATTTCTTGCACACATTTATATTACGATATACAAATTAAAGTTTATTAAATTGCTTGTCTGAAAAATGCGTCAAGACCTCTAATTTATATAGTGAAAGCGTTTTATTTTACTTTTTACACCTTTAGAATTTTAATTAATTTGAAATCTTTTACAATCGCATCAGATAAATAGATAAATAAATAAAAAAAAGAGAGGAAAAAGTTGATATCACCAGCTCTAGATTTTTCTGTATACTCTTGAAAAAAAATTTTTTCAAAGAATTTATTGCCAAAAATATTTTATTTTAATTTTATAGTTTTAATCAGTTTACTTAATCCTTTAAATTTACCGCCAAATTACCTAAAACAGTGAAAATCTCACAAAAAAATCGGATTCCTTAGAAAATTTTACAGAGGCATGTAAATTTTCTTATTTTTGAAAGAATTGTATGAAAGTGATGAAATTTTATTAAAAATAATCAAATTTAAGAAAATAATTTTGTTATCCATTTTCACGTTTTAATATTAAAATATGCCCGTGTAAAATTTTCCAGGAATCCCAATTTTTCTTCAGATTTTAATTTAATCACGTGATATGTTGTAATTTTAAAAAGATTCATACATTAAAATACACATGGGAAAAAATGGGAAAACGAGTGACTCGTCGAGTCATTAAAGACCATCAGGAATAAAATTCAAATTACAGAAGCTCGATTTTCTCGCGTTGTGCAGTTCAAATAAAGTTTTAGACTCCAGAATCAGTTGGAAAATTTCCTGTGTACCCCAAATAAGATAAGAAGCTTATACCATAAATACTTGTGAAAAAAAAGAAAAAAAAAAAGCATGTCTAAAAGTTAAAAATTGTCCACAAACGAAATAAAAAAAACCACTGTAAAAATGAAAGGTTTAGGTCTTGGGGAAAACATTTTTTATTTACACATACTTATCAGGCACGTATTCAGGGAAATTTTTGATATTTCTATTTTTTTTCTTTTAAAATTCTTTTCCTCATTGTAATTTCAAGTTTTTCGTTTTTATATTTTTATTTTACTAATTAATGGTCTTTTTTAGCACATAAAAGTAACATTTGGTTCTCATAATTAAAAGTCATTTTTAAATAGATATTCAATTTTAATATTCAATTTTTTTTCCTTTTTTTTTTATATTAATCAGTATTTATTAAATTTATTTCCTGTTCATTTTTAAAAGCATTGAAATTTGTTATTTTTGGAAAAGTCGTAAAATTACACTTGTTGAAACGATTAAGAACGAAAATGTTTCGCAAGTGTCATAAAATCAAAACAATTGTCCCAAAATACTATCGCATCAAATAATGAAAAATTATTAGACATTCATTTCGATTAATTAACAGTATAAATTAAATTTTCAGGGTAAAGTCGCGTTCAATAACTCCTTTACTTCGAATCAAGCCATAAAAATAAAAAAGAATAATTAAGAATTTAAATTTTATGAGTTTATTTCTTAAAATAAAAAAAAAGATTGCATATAGATAATATAATGATAATTATTAACAAATTTATATAATCTGATAAAAATGCATTTGAAATCACGAAAATCCGCTGAGAACTCGCGAAATGGGGTGAAAATAAAAAATATTGCAGTTTTTAACCCCCCCCCCTTTGAGAAAGTTCTGGCTCTTCCCAAAAAAATTTCTGGATACTTGCCTGTATACCAACCTGTATAGCTCAATTTAAACCAAACTGAACTAAACCTAATAGTTTTATGGTTTAAAAGAATTTTTTCCCGAAACAACGTCATTTTTTAGCTCATATCAGGGTTCAGTTCTCGATTTTTATTGTTCATTTGTTTTTACTCCATTTAAAAAAAAAAAAGATAATTTTTCTGATTTTTTTTACTAAACAACTAACATTAACGTGAATAATTATTTCATCTAAGGTTGGGATAGAAAATTTTCTGTAAAATCCGATCCTGGGGTCAAAAACTTTATATTGAGCTATGTGTATTTCGAGATCTTTTTTTCTTGAAAGTTGATGAAAAGTTAAGTTTTCCAGTATATTAGCAGAGTATTATCTATTTGCGGGTCGGAGAAATTAAATAATATCTAAAAGAATAACCCCAAAAAACGTTTTTTTAGGTTTTCGGGGGCCTGTCGTGGCCTATAGATCTAATTCCAATTAATAATAAATGAGTTTTTTGATAAATTTTTGGATGCTACTACTTAGATTAGGTTTGGTTCCAGGGGCCAAATTACTGTTCTTATCCGGCAGTAGCCTTTATTATGATAGGACAATCCTAGTAGTAAATTTACTATCTAATCCAGATGTTAATTAACTGCACAAGAATTTTTACAGTATACACGTGACTTCAATATTGGGTTTTTAAAATCTGGAGAGGGGGGGGGGGGGGCTCAAACGTGTTAATATGCAAAAAAGTCAATAATCAAAATTTTACCAATAACAAAGAACGAAAATATTTATTATTGAATAATAACTTTGGTCGAAAAAATGTTTAAGCATAACTTTTATTTTTTTTTTATTATTTGCAAATAAACGACAGTATTAGTCATTTATCAGAAAATTTAAAGAATTATTTCCTATTATTTCAGGTTTATCAGATCCTTCTACCCCGATGTCAGATATTTCGTTAGGTTCTATATCTTCTAGTCAAAAAAGATTTTTTAAAAGTAATATAAAATTTAAGACATCAGCTAACAAAAAAACAAATTCAACAACTATTAGTCCAATAGTTGCACAGTTGATGGAAATGGGATTCGATAGAAAAAATGTTGAGTTTGCGATTAAAAATTTAAGTTTAACCGACGGTAATATAACACCAGAAACAGTTGTATGTTTTTTGCTGGAAAATCCAGATTTACTTCGTACAAATGAAACACAAAATGCAATATCGAGTATAGATTCAGCAAATGAATCATCTGAATCTAGTAGCGAAGAAGTTGAGGATGATGCATCAGTGCAAGAAGCAGGTACTTCCACGCAACAAACGTTTATGAAAAGATCTGATTTTTTATCAGTTGACGAATATGCCGTTTACGTAAGAGATAATGTTAAAACTGGAATGCTAGTTAGATGTTGTAAAACATATGAAGAAGTTGAATATGGGGATGTTGGGCAAGTTGTAAAAATTGATCCAGCTGGATTACACGATTTAAATGTACAAGTATCTTGGCAACACAAAGGAGGAACCTATTGGGTAAGATTTATTCATATTGAATTGTTAGGCCACCCTCCATCATTACCTGGACCTCCAGCATTAAAAGTTGGAGATAAAGTTCGTGTAAAAGCTTCTGTAGCTGTACCAAAATATAAATGGGGTTCTGTCAATCACCAAAGCACAGGTCTCGTAACGGCGATATTAAATAACGGAAAAGATGTAACGATTGATTTTCCACAACAAAATAGTTGGACAGGTTGTGCTGCTGAAATGGAAAGAGTCCCGTCTTGTCATCATTCTGTATCTTGCAATTCCTGTCATGTGACGCCAATAACTGGACCTAGATTTAAATGTAAACCTTGTGAAAATTACAATTTATGTGAAAATTGTTTTTATACTAAAAGAACCCATAGGCATGGATTCAACCGAATCGCTGAGCCTGGCTCGGCTGCTGTTTATGCAGGTAGACCGGGAAGATATCACAGGCAAGATTTATTTGAACCAGCAATGTTAGATGATTGGTCAAAATGTATTCGAACTTTAAGCGTTTCCTCCCAAGAAAATTTAGCTACAAGATTAATTGACGGCTCTAATAAATGTTGGATCAGTAATGGGCAAATTGGAAAACATTGGATTCGATTAGAAATGATGCCCGGCATTTTAATACATTCTTTAAAAATAACGGTAAATCCTCAAGATTGCGATTATATGCCATCGCTAATAGTTGTAAAGGGTGGAGAATTTTTTGGTAGTTTATTAGAACTAGTCACAATAAATGTAAGAATAACTGATACAACGATAACTTTATTACATGATATGAAAGAATATTACCCGTGTATAGAAATATCAATAAAGCAATGTCGTGATGATGGAATAAATTGTAAAATTTACTCATTACAAATTGTGGGTTACAAAAATATTTTAGAAAATCAATTAGCCACATCAGTATCCTTTTTAGCATCTGATTGGGAAATCGTACAAGAACAAATGACTGCTCAAAGATCAACTGACTTACAACAAAATGCTGCTGTTTACGTTTGGGGTTTAAATGATAAAGATCAACTTGGTGGATTGAAAGGATCTAAAATTAAACTTCCTGTTTACAGTGAAGTCTTATCTAAACTTAAGCCAATACATATAGCTGGTAAATAAATATCTTATTTTTGTACAAATATGATTATTTAAAGTTTTTTTTACACACATTGACGTAATATGTTTATTTTATAGGTGGCAGTAAGACCCTTTTCGTCGTAAATCACGAAGGTAAACTTTATGCTTGTGGTGAAGGTACAAATGGCAGATTAGGTTTAGGGGATAACAATAACGTTTGTGAGCCAAAGCCAATACCTTTTCTGAGTCAATACATAATTAAAAAAGTGGCCGTACATTCAGGTGGTAAACATGCCTTAGCATTAACTCAAGATGGTAAAGTATTTTCCTGGGGGGAAGGGGAAGATGGAAAACTAGGACACGGTAATCGAATATCTCTTGATAAACCAAGGCTCATTGAAGCTTTAAAATCAAAAAGAATTAAAGACATTGCTTGTGGATCTGGGCATTCTGCAGCTATAACTAGTGGCGGAGAGTTGTACACATGGGGGTTAGGCGAATATGGTAGACTTGGACACGGAGATACTACTACTCATTTAAAGCCTAAGTTAGTTGAAGCTCTTGTAGGACAAAAAATAGTTCAAGTTGCTTGTGGTAGTCGGGATGCACAGACAATGGCATTGGCTGAAGATGGAACTGTTTACTCGTGGGGTGATGGAGACTTTGGTAATAATTATATTCAATGCCTGATACTACACTGTAAAAAGTAACTTTCTTATATTTACAAAAAAAATAGAATTTTTTCGAAAAATTAGTGAATTTTAAAAAAAATTTTTAAATATTCGATAAAAATAGTAAATTTACTAAATTTAGTATATTATCGAAAAATTCGAGAATTGTCGATTTTTTTTTGTGATTTTATGAAAAAAGTTGTTAAAACACAACTATTTTTCGGAAATTTACAACTATTTTTTGATAATTTTCGAAAAAAAATTGTAAATTATCATTTTTTGTAAATTATCATCAAGAAAATACTCGAATTTTTTGTTAGTATACTAAATTTAGTAAATATACGATTTTTTTCGAATATTTACAAATTTTTTTGAAAATTTACTAATTTTTCGAAAATGTTCTAATTTTTTTTGTTAACCCTCCGTGGTGCAGCTGTGTTTTTGCCTACGCGCAGGTGCAGGTGTAACGATATCGACAATAACAATTTTTGGCTCCTTTAAAAATAATTTTTGGACAAATTTTTTTTTTAAGGTTTTAGATAAACATTTCAGTTGTAGGAAAAAAAACTGTTTTGGCCAAAATGTCTACTCAGCTTTGCGCAAAAAATTTCAGAACAGCGGAAAACGAGCATTTTTTAAATTTTTGGTCCAAAGGCCATATCTCTGGCCCAAATTGTTTTTAAGAAAAAATATTGTAGGGTTTCAAGGTTCATATATAATACTTTTAAAAAAAAATGCCAAAATTTGGCTCCGTTCCAAAAACCATAATTATTTTGCAATATGAAAATTGCCTTTTTTCGAATACAAATTTTTTTTTTAATTTAAGGTTTTTTGGGTTATACACCCCCCCTAGGGGCATTTATTGTCCAAAAAAGTTATTTGGGGATGAAGTTTAACCTTTTAGTAGGTAATTAAAAAAAAATTTGCAAAAAAAAATTAAGGTTGTTGAAAAATTAAAATAGTAAAAAAAGTTACGTCCTGGTGCAGCAGTAACGATATCGTACATAGGCCAACTTTGCACCCGCAGTACGAAAAAACGGCTAAACCAAAACTGATGCACCTTGGTAGGCGTTCATAAGATCGTCCCAAGTTTTTTTAGGAAGGGTCACCAACCATGGCCTATTGCGCATGTCTGAGATACAGCTATGTCGTAAAAAGTAGAGGAACGATATCGTTACACCTGCACCACGGAGGGTTAATATAAGAAAGTTACTTTTTACAGTGTATATAATAATATATTTTAATTTAAAATGCAATAATTACGAATTCTAGGAAAATTGGGACGGGGTGGAAGTGATGGTTGTTACACTCCGGTTATCATAGATAGATTAAATGGTCTTGGTGTAACTCAAGTTGAATGTGGGGCTCAATTTTCTTTAGCCTTGACAAAGTACGGAGAAGTATGGACTTGGGGAAAAGGAGACTACTTTAGATTAGGTCATGGAAATGATCACCATGTACGTAGACCAACTCTTGTTGAAGGCTTACGAGGAAAAAAAGTTATACATGTGGCAGTTGGTGCATTACACTGCTTAGCTGTAACTGAAAATGGTCAAGTGTTTGCTTGGGGTGATAATGATCACGGACAGCAGGGTAATAGTACCACAATCGTAAATAGAAAACCATCGTTGGTACACAATCTTGAAGATACAAAAGTAAATAGAGTCGCTTGTGGGTCAAGTCACAGTATTGCGTGGGTGTTAACTGATCAACCAGCAATAAATAGCCAAGAACCTGTTTCATTTCCGACACCTAAAGATCCTCTTGGCCAGGCTAGTCTTGGATATTTACAGGTAATTGTTTTATTTCATTGATATGATTAGAATCTAATATATAAGAGAAACCGTGGTTTGTCTGTAACGTCCCATAAAGCTCGGAAACCAACCCCTCAAGCTCTGCGGGGGTTAGACGATTCGGCAGAACCCGATCTTCCTTTCATGAAAGAGGTTTTGGTTTTTAAGATTTTAGTTCACAAACAATAATTTTTTTGGATAAAATAAAATAATATCTAAATATTTTCGGTGTTTTAAGTATTAATAGTATAAAAAAGGTAAAAGCTTTTTAAACGAACATAAATTTTATTGAGAGTTATTGCATAAAGTAGACTACAATCAATGAAAAATATTAAAAATTAAAATAGTTATGAAGGTAAATAGAAAAATGTCGAAATTTGACCGTGTTTTTAGCCACAAAACGGAGCCTAGAGACCAAAAAAATTCTCCGATCAGGTTCATTGTAGTCTACTTTGTGTAAAATTGCATAACGAATCGATTAAAAAAAAAAAAAAAATGGAAATCGGAGGAGTAGTTTTTTTGTAATCGTGCGGCACGTTTTCAAAAAGTTCGTTTTGAAAAAAACGCGTTTAAAGTTTCGGATCTTGTATTCTTGCATACTAATAATTTCACTTTTAGGCGCTGTCGTTTCTTTATTATTTGCGGGATTCATATGCAATTTTTTTTCCATATTCTTGAATACCTTTTCAACCCAAATCAATAAAAAAAAAAAGAATCGATTTCCTATTTCAAAACTCAGAGAACCTGTTTTTCTATTTTTATTTCTTTGACCCTTAATTGATTAACGCTGTGTAAAATAGAGGGTTCCCACTATTAAAGGATTAAATTATACATGACCAAACATAATGGTGGGGTCTTCAAATCAGTTGCAAAATATGAACACGAAACATGGGTACCCAATAAGGCCTGGAAATCGAAGAGGGCAGATTAAATGGGACTTAAAATAATTTCGATTTAGAGGCTTAGAATAATCCGGGTTTTTAGAATTATACAGGTTCAAGGGCTTAGAATAATTTCGATTCGGGTAATTAGAATCATTATAGTGTTTAGGGGCTTATAATTATATATTACATACTTAATGCACATTATTTATGTAAAATACGAATGGCTTTAAGTATTTTTTCCTGGTACTAATAAAAATAATCCTTTATCCCAATATTTAAAATTATTTTGGTTATCAACGCCTTTAAAATCCGTATTATGATTGAAGAAGTATCGGGGACTCCATTGATACTTGTTTTTGTTCATTTTTGTTACGTAACGGTTTATAAGGTGGATTAGGTGGATCATCACTATGCCTTTCACTATGCCTTTCACCTTAAGGTAGTACCTTCGTGGAGTAAAAGAGAGATATTTCTTTTCGGACCCAAGGCGTATTTTCGGACCTCTTTCTGCCTCTCTCGAGTTTTGTATAAGATATTCGAAAATGTTTTTGTTTATATTTCTGTAAATAAACATTTTATTTAGGAGCTCTGAAATTTTCTCTATGAGTTTTTACAATAATAAATTATATTTTAACCAAATATTATCAAAATCTGTTCTGTAAATTTTTACAATACGTACTTATTAAATTATATTTATGCATGTATTCACGTTAGAGAGATTTTAAAGGCTTCAACAAAAAAAATTCACAGAACAGATTTTGATAATATTTGCTAAAAATATAATTTATTATTATAAAAACTCACAGAAAAAATTTCAGAGCTCCTAAATGTTTATTTACACAAATAAAAATAAAAACATTTTGGAATTTCTTATACAAAACTAGCGAGAGGAAGAAATAGGTCTAAAAATATCTCTCTTTAATTACAGAGAATTACAATTAAAAAAATGTGCAGGTTCGATTTTCTACTACTATAGATAGTTAAATTTATTCTTTTAGAACCTATTATTATCATCCAAAGAAAAAATCTGTGGGATACGTGTCTGGAAGCTCCAAATCATAAAATAAACCTTGAAATCGAATTATGTGGTAAATTTCCTACAAGCACCTAAAAGGAATGGAATTTTTTTATTCTAGATCGCAAAAGTAATTAATGTCCCAATCGCACCGAATCGCACTGAATTGCGAAAAATTTAGGAAACTGTGATCAGGGGCATTCTTTTTTTATAGCCGAGTGCAAAACATTTCTTCGTCATGCAAATTGCGTTGCGACCGGAAAATACTTGCTTTCTGGTCACTGATAAAAAAATATATTTCAAAAATGGCTGCCAAAAATCAAGAGTTTGACCAGATTTGGCCAAAGTGGGAATTGGCTAAGAGACCGTACATTTGGAACGTCAAATCACAAGCTATAGTTATGAATGACTTTAATATGTTGAAAAAACGCTCAATGTTAACCCAATGTTATAAAATATAGTTTTTAGGCAATTTTCCAAATAACACTGCGTCGTCTTGCAATTTAACCAAAATACTTGCGGAAAGTCCTCGGGATAGTATAATTTTTTTTTTTGTACAAGAGCTACCTTTTAATTCCCGTAAACCAAAATTTTTAATCTCCGATTCTCTCATCGCTATAGCTAATTAACCAAAAGGACAGTTTGGCTCAAATTAATTTTAAATTTCTGCTAAATTTTCAATTTTTGATGAAAGTTCCAAGTTTCTAAAAATTATTTACTCGTCTTTATTTACTTAGCTTCAGATGTTTCCGAGATATAGCTCTAAAAAGTTATAATTTTGTTTTAAAAACCTTAAATTGAGAATCTGTCTTTAAATTATCATACCTGCTAAACCTGCTAAAAAATTTTTGGAAATCTAGAGATCATGCAAAATTCTTTAGACTTATAAGACCTATTTTTATTGAAAATTGAAATTTTGGAAGCAATTTAAAAATTGATCATTTTGGGCCAAAAATGGCCTTTTGGTTGATTGTCTATAGCGATGAGAGAAACGGTCATAAAAAATTGGGCTTTACGTGGACTGAAAGATGACATTTATATAGGGGAAAAAATGAGATCAACCGGAAGTATTTTGGTTGAATTTTCAGATTACAGCGTTACTTGAAAATTGCTTAAAAACCCTATTTTATAACATAGTTACATTGAGCCCTGCGTTTCTAGGACGAGAAGGTGCATTGGAATAAACGGAGGGCTTCGAGGGTGTTTTTTCAACATATCAAGGTTATCAATAACTATAGATCATAATTAAGCGTTCCAAATGTTCCGGTCTCTCCTTGTCAGTATGAATAATATTTGAGTCAAAAATTTTTACATTAATTGGGCACTCTTTGCGCAAAAGCAATAATTACGTTAATATTTATTTATTTATTTATTTATATAATTTATTTTTGGATTTTAGGATTTATAATTTTTTTTAAACTATTGGGATCCTCTAGGTCTCTCGATACAATTAATCTTTCTCTTTTTAAATTATATTTGTATGTTTCAATTTGTCAAAAAAGATGCTTATTATTTACTCTTAGAATAAAAAATAGTATATGGGGAGAAAATGCTATTTCAAATCCTGGCTGAATTTAGCGACACTCAATATCCAATGACTCGGGTAAATTCAGTAAAAATCCTCTTACACTCTTAGAACCCTATAATTTATTAGAAAATAAAAACATTCACGGCAAGACAGTTTTCGGTGAATTAATCAGAGACGGTTTACATAAAAAAAATGTATGGACTAAAAAAAATGAGAAAAATTAATGATAAATTTAAATTAAAAATAAATTAACATTAAGGATAATTTGAGAAAATAAAGTATAATGGTTTTTAAGAAAGGAGTTTCTATTCTAAAGTACTTTTTTTAATTTTACAAAGACATTAGTCAGTTGAATAAGTTACACTATGAAAAATATAGAGTATTGCCAAGCTATGCGAAGTTGACGCAACCTAAGCGCGAAGGTAAATACGGCGAAGCGAATATTTACTTGAATCAACTTAAACAGTGACTTGACGGGAGATCCCGTGATTCAATTGAAAGCAAGCTTCTTTCAGCAAAATATTAGCTTGATACAAAAAATGTAATTGGGCTAATTTAAGCTAATTCGAATTTGCTATATCCAAATATAACATTGAAATAAATTCAAGCTTATCTTAGACATAAAAAAAATATAGTACAAGCCCGTAAATATAATATACTCTCTGAATTTAGGGAGTTATAACTCCCTGAAATTTCTCTCATCTCCTCGAATACCTTCGGGATGAAAATAGACCGTATGAGGGAAAACTAATAACGTGGAAGTGAAATTTTTAATTTTTCATCCTAAACAATTTTCCAATTTTCCAATATGGCGGACCAAAAAACATGAAAATAGAAACTTTCTACATTACCTGGGGGTTTTCGGGGTCGAGAAAAACGTTTTTATAAATGAAAATTTTAATTTTTTTGTTCCAGCATATTTTCCAATTTTCCAAGATGGCGGACCAAAAAACATGAAAATAGAAACTTTCTACATTACCTGGGGGTTTTCGAGGTCAAGAAAAACGTTTCTATTAATGAAAATTTTAATTTTTTTGTCCCAGCATATTTTCCAAATTCTTCAAGATGGCGGACCAAAAATCATGTAAATAAAAACTTCATAAAAACGATTTTACCGACCTCTAAACCCCTTGGCAATGTAAAAAGCTTAATCTAAAATGTTTTTTGGTCTGCCATATTGGAAAATTGGAAAATATTCTGGGACAAAAAAATTCCAATTTTCATTCGTAAAAACGTTTTTCTCGACCTCGAAAACCCCCTGACAATGTAAAAAGCTTATTCTGAAATGTTTTTTGGTACGCCATATTGGAAAATTGGAAAATATACTGGGGCAAAAAAATTAAAATTTTCATTCATAAAAACGTTTTTCTCGACCCCGAAAACCCCCTTGCAATGTAAAAAGCTTATTCTGAAATGTTTTTTGGTCCGCCATTTTGGAAAATTGGAAAATATGCTGGGGCAAAAAAATTAAAATTTTCATTAATAGAAACGTTTTTGTCGACCTCGAAAACCCCCAGGTAATGTAGAAAGTTTCTATTTTCATGTTTTTTGGTCCGCCATATTGGAAAATTGGAAAATTGTTTTGGATGAAAAATTAAAAATTTTTCCTGCAGGATATCAGTTTTCCCTCATACGGTCCATTTTCATACCGAAGGTATTCGAGGAGATGATAGAAATTTCAGGGAGTTATAACTAATACGTAAGTCAAATATATAGTTACCGGATTCAACCTAATATTAAGTTGACCTGAGTCTAAAAGACAGCTATTTTAACAAATATACGTCAGCTGACTCAAGGTTGGGATGCATTGATTTAACCCCGTTAACTTGAATCAAGGGATTATTCACTTTCGAGGACTTAATGGGTACGAAGTTAATATTAACTTCTTAAAATTTTATTATTTTTTATAGTGTAATAACGTTAATTAGTTTTATAAAATAAAAAATTAATTTTTTTATGTTTATCTTTTAAAATTTTACACCTAAATATTTAAAAAACAACTAGATCATAAAAAAATATTATTGCAGGAAAAAACTACTGATACTAGCACGACAGCAGTACCAATTAAAACTGAAAGGCCTACTCTAGCTAAAATAATACTTTCTTTAGAAAGTAATGTAGCCAAGCAACAAGCTCTTCAGCATGTATTAAATGCATTATTTATAATGCAAGCAAGAGCAGCTGTAGTAACAGCTCTTCAAAGTCACGCAATGCAAAATTGTGCCCCTGTAAATAGTGCAGCTACAACAACTGGGATAAGCGAAAATAATTCTCCGGAAACATCATCTAAACATATTTCTGGCCAAGCTAATGTCATTCGATGGAATGCGTCAAATGCTACAGAACCAATAATAGAAGTAGCTCAGGGTGGAGGTGAAGCTCTAGCTAATGCCTCCGTTGAATTAGCAAGTATCGTAGCTTGCAGTCCTCGAGCTAGTCCTGAACCTGATGAATTTCCTTTGGCAGTTTATCCATCTATGTCAAGTTCTGCGAGTTTATCGTCCAGAGCGTCAAAACTGTCTTCAAATAGTGCCATGAGTGTAATTGCAGCAACATTAACTTCTAATGCTCAAGTTGTAGGAGAAACTCCATCGGGTCCCGAGCCTGGGTTAGACGAATTCACGTGTACACTTGGTGAAGAAGAAGCGCGATACTTAGTTGAGCTTTTAAAACTTGCTGTAGCTGACCGAGTTCAATGTGAAAATGCTGTTGAGACAATATCTTCAGTTCTGATAGCATTAGGTAAATCCAATTCATCTATCGGTTCTATGATATTAGAACTATGCATCACAGAACTCGAGGATACTGCAGCTGGATCTCAATGCACGAATATTATTCCTCAAACTGTTATTCAAGAAACTCCTCACCCTTACATAGATGATACAACACTTTCGGGTAATGTTAAAATTCCGGGAGCTGAGGCCTTAAGAGTTGAGTTTGATCGCCAGTGTTCAACCGAAAAACGGCATGATCCATTAACAATAATGGATGGTACAGGTAGAACTATTGCAGTTAGATCAGGAAGAGATTGGGGTGAATGGGCAACAGAGGTAAGAATCCCAGGCGATGAATTGCGTTGGAAATTTTCATCAGATGCCTCAGTTAATGGTTGGGGTTGGAGATTTACGGTATACCCAATATTAGCAACATATTCTCCGCATGAATTAGGTTCAGATAGAGCAGTGTTGTCACAACCATCACTGGCACTTGCAGAATGCCTTTTGGATAACAGTTTAATGGTAGTTGATAAGGGAATAATCACAAGATTAGCTGGTGCCTTAGCTCAATGTAGTCAATTAAATAACCTTAGTCCACAACAGAGAATGTGGTCATTAAAAAAGTTACAAGTTGTTGGACAATGTTATCCTGGTCATCCGGAGGCAACACTCTCAAGTTTAATGAATTCATTACCACAAGCTTTATTAAGACAATACGAATATGAAGATCCAGCTGTACGTGGTGGTAAACAATTAATGCATAGTGATTTCTTTAAAGTATTAGCGGCTTTGGCGTGTGACTTAGGATTGGACTCTATGTCATGTTGTTCCGAAGTGCACAAATGGTCATGGTTTAAAAGATATTGTCTTGCAGCAAGAGTAGCTAAATCTTTGATTAATAGAACGCCATTACCAAAATCATTTTCGACTGAAGTAACGAAACGTATCAATGAAATGATTACCGATCCTGAAGGAAATTTTAAAGATCATGAAAACCACAATACATTCAAGCAAGAACATGATGTTCAATTATTATCTTGGTTAAATAGAAGACCAGAAGATTGGACGCTATCTTGGGACGGTTCTGGTGCTATTTATGGATGGGGTCATAATCATAGAGGTCAGCTGGGTGGTTTAGAAGGGGCAAAAGTTAAACTACCAACACCTTGTGAAAGTTTATCAGCTTTAAGGCCCATTCAGTTAGCTGGCGGAGAACAAACTTTATTTGCAGTAACTGCTGATGGAAAAGTCTATGCCACAGGTAAGCCTAAAAATATTCATTAAACGATAAAAACGATTGGGGAAAGAAAAAATAGGGACTTAAAATAATCCAAATTAAGGAACTTAAAATAATTTTAAATTATAATAATTTAGATTTTAATTTTTATTAAAAATTAAAAATTTTTTTTTATACACGAAAATTAATATATATTTTATAGACATCGTATTTAGAGTACTTATTTTTATTATTTGTTTTGGCACTAATTTTTACGTATTCACTTAAATTTTTATTCATAACGGTCTTATCTTTAAAAATCTATATATATCTTTTTCGGAGACAAATTTATGTATTTATTTAAACACAAAAATATGATAATTTACCTTTCTAGAGGTTCAGAAAAGTTATCAGTATGCTTGACAGTCATTTAACTCAAAAAAGGCTAAATTTGGAAAATCAAGCTACAATATTTGGTCCATTACTCTGAATCCGTCAAGAATAAATAAAAATAACCAATCTCATTGTTTTTAGTGACCCAAAAAACACGCGTAATGCCTTTTTAAAATAATTTCTAAACGTTTTTTAGTCCGCAGCAAGTTTTTGACGTCAAAAACGGTCCAATTTTTGATATTTTTACCACTGAAATTAGCTCATAACTTTTTGCCTTAAAAAAATAATTCAAAATAGACGATTCCATCGTTTTTAGCGACCAAAGAAACTGTGAAATACCCCTGAGAATACCCCCCTAAATTTTATATATTTTTATCACTGTTTCTCTAAGCGCTATAATCAGTTAACCTACTGGTAATTTTTGACCCGAAATGACCAATTTTTAAATTTATTTATATTGCTGCCAAAATTGTAATTTTTTACGAAAATGAGTTTTATAGGCCTTAGAAATTTTTAACAAGCTTCAAGTTACCAAAATTTTTTTCTTCACCGCTTTTCAATAATTTATTAACCAGAGATGATAATTTAAAGTCAGAGTCCCAATTTCAGGGTTTTAAAAAAAAGTCAATTTTTATCATTATCTTTGAAAAGCAATATCTTAAAAACTAATTAAATAAAAGAGACGAGTAAAAAATTTTTGGGAACTTGAAGCTTGTAAAAAATTTCTAAGGCCTATAAAACTCACTTTCATAAAAAATTACAATTTTGGCAGCAATATAAATAAATTTAAAAATTGGTCATTTCGGGTCAAAAATTACCAGTAGGTTAACTGATTATAGCGCTGAGAGAAACAGTGATAAAAATATACGGCTTAATGCTATGTGCAAAGAGGTAAAAATACAAATACAAATACTTAAGTAGTTTGACAGGTGACACGTACACCAAAACAATTAGACTAACCAGAAGTGTTTTGGTTAATTTTTGAGGTTGTAGCGTTTTATTGTAAATTACCGAAAAACCCTATTTTATAACATTGAGCCAACACATAAATTTGCATATCTAGCCTCAATTCCCCTTGGAATAAATTCAGGGCTGTTATTAAAATGGGAAAATTGAAGTGGTTACAGGAACGTGTTTTTGCAAGGGAAAGCAAAATTCTTGGAACTGGGAATTTTTCCCAGTTTTGAAAACTTCACAAGAAAACCCGGGGAGTAAAGTTTTTCCACAAAGTCGAAAAATAGGTCCACTCTAATATACAATCCTAAGTCGATAAACTTAAAGTATTCTAAGCCATTGTTATTATCTGACTCCCACTTCAAATTATTTTAAGTCCCTAAACCGAAAATATTTAAATAAATCGAAGTCCATTTCATCCCCCCCTTTACAGACGTCATTTTTTCACCCCCCCCCTGCTGAGCCAAACTTTTTCAAATACCCCATTCAATGAACCTGTTCCATGTTAAAAAAATAGATTCATTTATGATCCAAAATATTTTTTGAAACATGACCAAAGATACTATTTTTTAAATAGTTATCTATGTTTGTACTTCTCCACCCAGTATCAAATCACGCAGATCTTGTCACTCAAAAAAGTATTTTAAATTAGTTGATAAGATTTTTTACATAAAAAACAAAAATAAATAAAAAGTTTAGCTTAACAAAAGATTTTTTATTTAATAAACAAAAGTATATAAATTGTGTAATTTGTGTAACAGTAATAGAAAAAAGTTCATAACGTTTTATATCGACGCTACTAGCGAAAGCAACGCCAAGTCAGAGAGGTCAGGGCAGGCCCATGTTAATTTAAATGTGAGTTGTCGTAGTTATCGGTTACAAAATGAACTGGAATTTTATTCGCTAGTAGTCGGCTAGTAGCGTCGATATACTTTATTTAGGGTAGAAAATAGTCTTTTTTCGCCCTATATATGTAATAGTATATTAACTATCAAGGGCGTAAAATTTTTGCGCTAGTGGGAGCACAAGCACGAGTGGTATGTGTTCACTTTAGAACCTAAAATTTTTCTCCCATGGTGCTTATAAACACATAATTTTATTCGCGGGCCCCTTTCAATAAAATGTTTTGTATTTAAAAAATTTTATTTACACCGCACTCATTCTATAAGAAAATTATGAGCATATTATTAATTATAACTTCGAAATATTCAGATATCTATAAAATAAATAATGAAATTAAATTAATTAGTTATGTCGCCCCTTGATGTCACCCTAAAACATATACGGACCTAAAACCGTGAGCACCTTAAGAGACCAAATTAAATTGGTATTATTTATTATTTGTACGAATAAGATCTGGGTATTCAGACTTCTCTAGATCTGGGCAAAAAAAATAATAGAATTTCCTGGGCACGTACTTAAGAACTTTATATTTGTTAAAACAATTTTATATTTCCCGAGAGTATTAATGATATTTACATCGAAAAAAGTTCTGTCCTGGTACCAGCACAATATTACACCTGGCTAGGATTTTTTACAGCGCGTTTATATTTGAATACTGTTAAATTGTTAAAATATATATTCTAGGATACGGTGCTCTTGGGAGACTTGGTATAGGAGGCGTCGAGTCAGTAATGATACCAAGTTTGTTAGAATCAATTCAACATGTGTTTATTAAAAAAATAGCTGTTAATTCTGGCGGTAAACATTGTTTAGCTCTAAGCTCTGAAGGACATGTGTATTCATGGGGAGAAGGAGACGATGGAAAGTTAGGTCACGGTAACAGAATAACCTATGAACGGCCAAAAGTGATTGATGCTTTGTTAGGTACAGAAATTGTAGATATTGCTTGTGGTGGTCATCATAGTGCTGCCATTTCAAGTGCTGGTTTGCTGTATACTTGGGGAAAAGGACGCTATGGTCGTTTAGGTCATGGTGACAGTGATGATCAGTTGAAGCCAATGGTCGTACATGCTTTACAAGGTTACAAAGTTATAGATGTTGCTTGTGGTAGTGGAGATGCTCAAACTTTATGCGTCACTGATGATGATAATGTTTGGAGTTGGGGAGATGGTGATTATGGAAAATTAGGAAGAGGTGGCAGTGATGGATGTAAAACCCCTATGAAGATTGAATCTCTTGCTGGATTAGGTGTCATCAAAGTAGAATGCGGGAGTCAATTTTCTGTAGCTTTGACAAGATCTGGCGCTGTTTATACATGGTAAGCATTAATTCATATTTATTTTATATTTATAATATTTATTAATATTAATTTTAAATAATTTCATAATTTTGTTTTTAAATTTTTAAATTTGCAAGGAAGTATCGAGTTCGCTATAAATTAATATCTATTTATAAAAAGTATTTAAAGAGTGACCGAAAAAAAAACTCGTTGCAACCTCGTTAATTTTTTCTGAATATGTCTCATCTAAATTTTTTTTTCTGCATAATCTTTGTTATTATGTGCCTTTTCCAAAATTAATCTTTAAAGAAATTTTCTCTACCTCTAATACCCCTTATACTCTTAAATAGTAAATTAATTTTATACTCCAGTCGTAATCTTGTTTGAGGGATCTAGAATCTATAACCAGGTTTGAATAAGACCCACCTTTTTAGGCCGCTGAATCTGATTTAGAGGGTCGTAGGTGCTTAGAAATGCATACAAACCCTTAACTCAGCACAAACTACCCCTTTTAAGATTATTTTTGCAATATTTTTGTATTAATGATCAAATAAATGCCATTTTAACATGGAACATATTTATAAGAGGGGTACCCTGCGAATCCGAAAATTAAGGGGGGTGGTCAAATGTGTCTCATTTAAGGGGGGGGGGGGGGAGTCAAATGGGACTTAAAAAAATTTCGATTTCGGAACTTAGAATAATTCATGCATAGGAGCATCGATTAATTCAAGTTTAGAGACATAGAATAATCCGTGCTTAGGGACTTTGTAATTTGGGTTAAAAATGTTGAAAATACCATTAAAGGTAAATTAAAATTGCCTATTGCGGACAACTTGACCGAATCCGGTGAAATATAATATTCATGTTTAGTAACTTTGAAAACATAAAAATTAATTGAAACATTTTATCCAACTACTATAAAGGATGTTTACGAAATAATTCACGAAACTGAAAGTTTACGAAACTGCACTTAAAATTTTATCTTTTTTAAAAATATTAGCAACCAAAAGAATTTGGAAAATTCTGAAATCTTTCAAAGGGTAAAATCTTATATTCCAGGGGTAAGGGAGATTATCATCGTTTAGGTCATGGTACAGACGATCATGTTAGAAGACCTCGAAAAGTGACTGCTTTACAAGGCAAAAAAATCATTTCTATCGCAACTGGATCCCTTCATTGTGTAGCCTGTTCAGATAAAGGTGAAGTTTATACATGGGGAGATAATGACGAAGGACAGTTGGGCGATGGGACAACAAACGCTCAACAAAGTCCGAGACTAGTACACGCTCTGCAAGGAAAGAAAATTACTAGGGTTGCTTGTGGAAGTGCGCATACATTAGCATGGAGCACAACAAAAGCAACACACAGTAGAGTACCAGCTTCAACTCCCATGGAGTACGACTTAGTTAAGGATTTACCATTCCCTGCATTACATAATAGACTAGTATTACTTCATCATTTTGCCGAATTAATATGCCCAACCTTGGCAATGTTTCCGACAACTGGAAATATTGGACTTAATAAAATAGCACCAATGTTAGTTTATACAATAAAAGAGGCCACTTTCCGTAAAGTTGTTCAAGCAACAATGCTACGGGACAGACAACATGGACCTGTTATAGAATTAAATAGAATTCAAGTCAAGAGAGCGCGAAGTAAGGGCGGTTTGGCTGGTCCAGATGGTATGAAATCCGTTTTTGGTCAAATGGTTTCAAAAATGCCTCTTTTAACGCAAGATGTATTATTTTTACCACACAGAGTTTGGAAAGTTAAATTTGTTGGTAAGAATTAGATGAAAATATTCTGAAAATCGTTAAAAATTTAATAACTATTTATATTTAAATTATAATAATTTTAAAGGTGAAAGCGTAGATGACTGCGGTGGCGGATATAGTGAAAGTATAGCGGAAATGTGCGATGAACTTCAAAATGGGTGTTTACCTTTATTCATACCAACTCCAAATGGCCGAGATGATAATGGCACTAACAGAGATTGTTTTTTACTTAATCCTCTTGCTAATTCTCAAGTACAAATTAACATGTTCCAATTTTTGGGAATACTTATGGGAATTGCGATTCGAACAGGAAGTCCTTTGAGTTTAAATTTAGCTGAACCTGTTTGGAAACAGCTAGCTGGAATGACTTTAACACCAGCTGATTTAACTGAAGTCGACAGAGCTTATGTTCCTGGATTACTGTGCATTAGAGATATGGATCCCGAAGAAAAAGTTTTTCAAACTTTGGAAATGCCCTTTTCCACACCGTCAGCCGCTGGTCATGATGTTCCTTTATCAACAAGGTATTTGAATAAAAATTTTCACTTATAATTTAATTCATCTGTTTTTTTACTTAATTATTATATCTTAATACTATCAGGTACTTTAAAATTACTCCTGAAAATAGACAAGAATATGTTAGACTTGCTCTAAATTATAGATTACACGAATTCGATACTCAAGTCAATGCAATAAGAGAAGGAATGTCTAAAGTTATACCTGTACCTTTATTAACCCTTTTTAGTGGCAATGAATTAGAGACAATGGTCTGTGGTAATCCAGACATACCTCTAGGGTTACTCAAATCAGTTGCAACGTACAAAGGTTTGTTTTTCAATAAAATTTATAATTCGCGTTACTCAATCGGCATAGAAATTTCTTAATTTTAAAGAATACAATAGCTGTTTCCTTGCTTAGGCGTGATATACGTGCGCAAAATATTACGTTTAGACATAAATTACGCCTCTAGATCGCCTCTAGGCATGCAAAAATGTTAATCAAAACATAAATGTCAAACGTGAAATTCTATTTTCACGCATTTAAATATTGTTTTTAATTTTGATTTAAAAATTTAGGGATTGAATCTAATTCGCCTTTAATTCAATGGTTTTGGGAAGTAATGGAAGAATTTTCTAACCAAGAAAGATCTTTGTTTCTAAGATTTGTTTGGGGCAGAACGCGACTACCACGCACAATTGCTGATTTTCGTGGAAGAGATTTTGTTTTACAGGTAAAAAATTTATAAAAATTAGCATTTTTTTTGTACTTGACTCTAAAAATCTACAAAATTATTAAATTTAATCTATTAAATTATTTTAGGTTATGGATAAATATAATCCACCAGACCATTTTCTTCCTGAAAGTTATACATGTTTCTTTTTACTAAAAATGCCTCGATATTCTGCAAAAAGTATATTAAGACAAAAATTAAAGTATGCAATTCATTTTTGCAAAAGTATAGACACTGATGAATATGCTAGAGTTCAACCTGCTACTAATTCTGACACCGATGACACTGACAGCATCGCAAGTGAAGAACATACATCTTTATAAGACTAATAATTAAAAAAACAAATAATTTCTTACTGACTATAAAATTAGGTAATATTTATAAAATACTATTTTTTCAATATTTTATTAAATAATATGGCAATTTATAATAACCAAAGGAAAAATTAGGCTAATATAAAAAATAAAGTTTGATTAAATTATTAATTTAAAACATTAAAAAATGAAGAAAATAATTTATCAAAAGTAAATAATTGTATTTTGTATAATAATTATGTAGAAACAGTGGCTTTAATATAATAAGTTTACAATACGGACAAAACTAACTAATCATGAGTCATTTTGTGATATATTCTTTAAAAACTATCTCTAATAATTTTGTAATAAGGAAGTAATATCTTATTTTAATCAACGTGCAATTTTTAATTAAACGTAAAAGTAAAATAAGTTATCAACAATAAATAAAATTTTTGGTTTCTTAAATAACTAATTTGTATAAAATGTGTGAATGAAAATATAAGAAATAATTAAAGTTTGTGTGCTATAAAAAAAAGAAGAAATTAGAAAATATTTTATTTATTGAAAATAGAAAAAAAAATATATCTATAAAAATACTAATAAAAATTTATTAATAATTTTTGAGTAAATTATGTACTCTAACGAATTATGTAATCTTTTTACAATTATTATTATTTAATGTATAAATTTTTAATTGTACAGATATATATTATATAAAGAAAATTTAAATTTATACAAATGTGATATTATAAGTTAAATATTCAGTGTTGCTGTAAATTTGCAATGTTAAGTTTATTTAGTATATAATATATAATAAAACAAAGAAATGTCAATAAATCAAAGTTAATATTTAATTATAGCCTTTTTTCTCAATAATTTAATGAATTCATTAAATTTTAAGTTATTTAAATATCTCATTGTATAGAACCGATAGTGATTTTTATTTACAGTACTGCTATTCAGTAATTTTTTTCTTTTTGCGTAGGAAGTGGAGAAATGCGTTACGCATACTGTTCAGCATCCGAACTAACAGTTATATGGGACTCGCCCTTACCTGGGAATACCCAAACTCCACTCCCTTCCTACCTTATGTGAGCCTATCCCGGGACCGTTTTCACATTACTTCAGGACAGTTTCAAGGCCATTTATTTCTATTCTTGAACTCCATCTTTTGACTTGCATCCAGTGACTCGCCAGTCTGGCTAAGGACTCCGTCATTCCATCTGATTAAAATTCCATCTTTAGCGCATTGTCATCTTCAATAAAATATTTGTTAGCTAAAAAATATACGTCATTTCCCAATATCATCAAAAGAAAAGGTTAATAAATATATATGTGCTTTTATTTAACCTTAGGTTATATACTGCGTTTAACCTCTTATACGGAGGTCACCAACAGTTATTTGCACAAGCGGTCCAAACCGCATTTTTTGCTTTTATTCCCTCGGAAGTCGATATATATGTTACCGTTAGAGTCCGCTCTCCCGATAAAGTTAATATTAACCAGTTAAAGTTAACTTTAGCGAAGCATTTTCGTTAAAGTCCACGAAGACGATTAAAATGAATAAAAATATAACTTTAACGGCTTTATGTCAGTTAAAGTTAACTTTAACCAATTCTTGTTAGTTAAAGTCCATAAAAGCGGTTTCATATAAGAATTCGAGTTTGTATTATATATTATATACGACTCTCGCTATAAGGTACTCTCAGGGCTTAGGTTAGGCTCATAGAGATATTGTGAACTATCTCTACGGTTAGGCTACTCTTTTAAAAATGCATTTCTTAGGACCAGTAACCAATCCTAGTTATAAGGCACCCCAAGGGTTAGGTTAGGCTATTTTTTTTAAAAGGCATTGTCACAGTATTGCTTACAAACTTGCGCATGGCTTCTAAAGCCAACCTTGCCCTAATTCTAGGGAATGCATTACTGCGTGATAATGCTGATAATGATAATGCCTTTAAAAAAAAAATAGCCTAACCTAACCCTAGGGGTGTGTTATAACTAGGATTGGTTACTAGTCCCAAGAAATGCATTTTTAAAAGAGATTAAGAGAAGCCTAAACAAATCCCTTGTGGTGCCTTATAGCGAGAGTCGTATGTAACATATAATACAATTTTTTTTTAGTATGCGAAACCGCTTTCATGGACTTTAACTGACAAGGATTGGTTAAAGTTAACTTTATCGTATACACACCCGTTAATGTTGTATTTTTATTCATTTTAATCGTCTTCGTGGACTTTAACGAAAACGCTTCGCTAAAGTTAACTTTAACCAGTTAAAGCTAACTTTATCGGGAGAGCGGACTTTAACGGTAACATTATATATTGAGATATATACCGCTTTTTCCTTTAATGGAAATAATTAGATAGGTTTGGAGACGTATGGACAAATTGTTGGTGAAACTGTGGGATTAGAAGGGATGTTTAGGATAGGTGGAACTTTAACGATCATTTCAAACTTTATCTATTCATAGCCTTTACTAGGGTTTGGGATGGCCAAATGCGGTCCAAGGTCCGATTTTTTAATAGGAGCCATGCTGACAATTCCGTCTTTAAAGCGCAGAGTTGTTATTCACAACGAAAAGAGGCGCGAAAAACCTTGGAAAAACGCCCTCTAAGCATGACATATGGAGGCAAGCAAATGGCACTTTCCATTTCGTCTTGCCCCCTGCGACTCGGCAGCTAGCTCTACTCTCCCTTCTTGAAATAAATATTTAATTTTATTAAATATTTATTTCCAGAAAAAAAAGTTGTCACTGCTCTGTATGCGAACCCACTTCATAATATTTTGCTATATTACAAAGCGAGCGCGTTATCTCTGCGCTACCGAGCCGGTTGGTTAATAAATATATAAATAAATATTATCCTACCATCTACGATTTATTGCGGTATCAAGAGTAAGTGCAAGAATGATTGTTAGTGCAACACCTGCAATCGTCCGGATAACCGCAGTACGTCTCAATATTAGCCTATACCTTGGACTTCAGGTTTCTTGGTGCGGAGTATGTACTCCACATACTGGCTAATTTTGGACCATACTTCTTCATTTCGAAGCATCAGGCTAACCACATTCTCAGGTATTATTTGGCCAATGTTAGTTTCTAATTGATAGTTTTTAACGGCCCATCTGTCGCATTCGAAGAATGTATGTTCCGGCGTATCTTGTTTGCCTGGACAGTGCATGCATTCAACGCTATTTAACTTCTGGATCCGAAAGAGGTAGGAGCAAAAAAGCCCATGTCCGCTTAAGAATTGAGTAAAAAAATAATTAATCTCCCCATGCCCTCTATTTATCCAAGGTGATATCTCTCCTATCAACCTCTTGGTCCATTTGCTCTCCGAGTAGTTGGTCCAACGGCCCTGCTACTCACTTAGGCTGATCTGGCGCGAAGTGGCCTTTGCGCGGTCAATGCCTTCCCTCAATTTGTTCAGACAGATATACTATCTCTCAAGAGCCAGCAGATCTATCGGGATTACCCCGGCGATGACTAGAGCTGCCTCAGTGGAAACTATGCGATAGGCACGGGAGATTCGCAGGACTCCTTGCCTTTGGACGCTCGTAAGCTTAGACGCATAAGTGACCTTCTTTATGCAGCCAGCCCATATTTCTGCACCATACAGGAGTGGGTGACCTCCATAAGAAATCTGCGCTTTCCAGTCTTAGGTTCGCACGTGTTTCTCATTAGCCTGCTTAACGCAGTAGTGAGCCTGGCAGCCTTCTCCGTGCTTGTTCGAATCTGCGCCATGAAGGTCAGATTCGTGTCCAGCAGCACTTCCAAGTACTTTAAATTATCCTTCGTTTCTATCCTATCCTCCCCAATACATATTGGGATAATAGTCTCAATATGTTTACGGGTGAATAGGACAATCTCAGTCTTCGCCGTGGCAAGCTGTAGGCCCTGGTCTTCCATCCAGTAATTGACCCCATGAATTGCCTGATTCAATTTCTTCTCAGCAATTTTTTCATCTTTTGCCGTGATGACTAGAACTATGTGATCTACATATCCTACAGTAAAAGTATTAACCGGCATTGGAAGCCTAAGTACCTGGTCGTACATGATGCTCCATAGGTCCGGTCCAAGTTTCAAAGATTATTTCTCGATCGCTCAGGTAGCTGCTGATGATTCTTCGCAGGTATTTCGGCACCCGAAAGTTCATAAGCCCTTCCACGAAATCGCTTCATCACATTCTTCACATCGAGGATCACTAATAGCGTGATTTTTCTCGAGTAAAGATTGCCTGTCTTTGCGTTCTCGATGACCTGAACGATACTTATGGCATCGATTGTTGACTTCCTCAGACGAAAACCGTATTGTCGGGGAGAAAGATCTCCCGCTGTTTCTACGGCCATCAGCATCCTTGACTGTAGCATCTTCTTGTAGTTTTTGCCAGCTGTGTCCAATAATCCTAGAGGACGCCAAAAGTTTGGCAGTCTAGAGTTCCCTTTGCTCTTACTGATAAGAACCAATCTGGCTCTTTTCCAAAGTTTCCTGGAAACGCCCGCATGTGCACAAGTATTGTACTACATACTTAAGATGAGTTTTGGGCACTCATGCGTAGCTATCTTCAGTATCTCGGTAGGTATTCCATCAGGTCCTGGTGCCTTACCTTTCTTGAGAGAGTCCAGCGCTGTGAAGAGCTCCCCCTCAGTGAATTCGGGAATAGCCTCGTCATCTTTACCTAAGTCATTTGCCTTCTCCCTCTCTGGATGGGTAGGGAAAAGTCCGTCAACTATACGCCTGACTACTACTCTGACTACTACTACTACCTCATCGTTCATAGCGCCACTTGCGGAAAGAACACCAATCCTCTTAGTGACTATCTTGTATCCAAGAACCCATGGATCATTATCCACCTCGTTACACAAAGCCATCTCGGATGCTCTTTTGCTTCTCCGAATAGCAAGTCTCAGGCTTTTCTTGAACAGCTTATGCTTTGCCATCAGCAAAGCAGCGTCTGTTCTGATCCTTGCACGTGTAGCTCTTCTTCTCGTCGTTAAGCTCGCACTCTATTTCGGATAGACGGACTATTTCTGGATTCCACCAGTAGGATTGTGGTCTTCCATTACGGGTCCGTTTTTTTGGTATGGTTTTGTTACATGCTTTTTCCAGCAGCGTCATGATTCCCTTAACTATTTTCTCCGCGTCGTCAATATTTCCTGGTCTAATTGCTTTCCTCAGGATAGCAATCTCTTCTCTTCTAAGCGTGTTCACCAATATTTCGTGGTTTAGCAGCTTAATGTTCCATCCACAGCAATTCTGTACTTGGTCTCTACGTGTCTGACGCCGCTAGTCATGCACCTCAAAAGAGATATATTGGTGATCACTTGCTGAGAAGTCCTCCAGGACTTGCCAATCTGTAATCCTGTCAGTGAAACCTTCTGTTGCAGCATGTGTATCCGGGATTGTCTGTCCGAAGCCCGGCCTTCAGTAAATAAAATATAGAAAAGTTATAATAATATATAACAATGGTATTATAGTATTTGATAGTATACTGCCGCACCATTATAAATCCACTTTGCCACTAACGACGACTAGGACATTTTCTGAGTATAAGAAAGGGAGATGTTAGTGTCTTCCATAATGGTACCGATGTATAGGATATAATTCTGATATACATCAATGAAATAAAAAAGATAAAAACTTTTTTTAATTTATAATTGTCCTTTCTGATCATCATTTATAATTCTATCCAACAACTTACCGTATAAATACGATACTGCCGCAAATTTACGATCGTGTTGTAAATTTACTAAATAAATTGTAACTTTATTTTTCGAAATCATCTATTTAAATTAACAATCGTCCCGAGCTTTGCCTAGTTTAAATTAGAAAGATTCTAGTTTAATATAATTATGTTATAAACTAACCTAACCTCAGACGAAAACGAGCCAGAGGTTTATCACCACCTGGAAATCTTCTCCCAGCAGCACCAGCAACTTTCGATGAAATCGATGAAATCAAATTTAAAAGAAATGTACGATAGACTACTTTTAGCGTGCTATCCAGACGAAGATTTGAATTGGGGAATTCAATGGGGTCTAAGCATGATTCGTAACTCAGCCACAAATAATATTAGAACTCGTCTGATACAAATAAGTTTAAACATTTATAAAAAGATAAACGATACCATTGACTTTGATTTATTTATAAGAGATCTCGAGGAGACCATTAATCATGAGATCATTCATGTGTATTTATATTTAAAGCATAATTTAAAAGAGCAATTGAACGAACAAAACATTTACCATGGTCATATCTTCCTGGATGAAATGAATCGCGTGAATGATCTCTTGGGTAATGGTTACAATGGTTCTATATATAGAACATCAAGCAGCAAATGATGCTAAAGCAGTAATCTTTTATAATTATTATAGTATTAATTGCAGAAAAACAGCTAGTCATTCAAGAAATGATAACTCGACTAACTTGAACAGTTGTTTTAAAAAAGTTGTTTTAACAGTTGTTTTACTCAAAACCAGTTGGTTTTCTCAGGAATCGCAACGCTGTTGTAAAAGGCCATATTATCGGCGAAAAATCTTATGAGGGTTGTCTAATTCGCAGCATTCCTTGAACGACTAGCTGTTTTTTATTGCAGTTGTTCAATTCTCAATTTTACTCTTTCATTTTTATAGGGCAACAGCCGAAACGGGCACATATACTCCCAATCGTTACCGTTAACGCGCCAGGAGCGATACCTCATTAAAAAAGATATACCTTATTTTGAAAAGGTGGTATGGAAATTTGCTGGTAAGAAAGAAATTCCTTTTTCTAGTTTAAAATTGAGTTTGTCATAAAGTGTCATTCTGGGGGTCTTAACTCAACATTTGATAGCATTTCAATTGATAGCAACAAAAATTTTTCAGCGCACCAGCTCTTATACCACCAGCTCTAGATAACTACTCCTCAGTTGAGTAATTTTTTGTATACATTTTGTTCATCTTATTTAAGGGATTTTTTTATTTTCTGTTTGGTATGAAGAATAATTATTAAAACTTTAAAAAATGGATGTCGAAAAAATTAATAAAGCAGGTATGCAAAGTTTTATTAAATAAAATAAAAAAAGATATATTCAAAAGATAATAAAGTTTTTTTTTATTTTTATTATTTTTCAGTACCAAATGATCCATTAAATCTTTTATTCAATGAATATGTGTTTTTAGAAGTTTTAAAATATTTAGTTTAAAATAAATAGTTAATATCATAAAATTAAATTTTGTATGCCGCCGTTGGAATGAAACATTAAAATTTAAGAATATACCGTAGAAACAGCTCAATCTAGATTATCCTTTCCAATTGAGATATTGGAAACCGAATTCGAACAAAAAAAATATTTTATCTAAACTCATTAATAAAAAAGCATGAAAAAATCATCTGATCAGAAAAGACACAGGGAATTTACCATTTGATTATGTGGCCCTCTATGTGATTTCCATAGTGGAACCTACATGGAAATTAATAATTTAAGACGTATCTGCATTTATGGTAATATTAAAGATCCGATTAATTTAAATTCCGATATTTCGAACAAACAAAATGTTAACATCAATTGAATTAGAGAACATAAAATTTTGGCCTCCACTTTAGATGCTGTTGATCCCATCATGATAACCGAATTTCGTGCCATACAATGCTCAATTCCATTTGTAGATTTTGTTTATTTTCTTGTTGGTTTAACAAATATAATAAAATTTGAATTAGATATAAATACAAATCATCTTAAACTAATTATCGATTGTTTAATCGTTAGTAATTGTTCAAAAATCGAAGAATTATCCATTCAATTAGATGAATTTTCAATTACATTAGTAGCGACACAAGCCAAGTCAATTTGGACAATAGATTAAGGATTTTATTGAAAAGGAAGTCAAATTTAAAAAATTTAAACCTAATTGGCGTGCCAGTATCACCTGAGTTGATAAAATCCATTTCTAAAGAAAAAACTTATAACCGGTTTGTGTAAACACAACCTAAATGCCTGGAACATGTTTACTTCCAGCTGAGAACTAGGTATAATACAAATGTTACCCAACATTACAATACAATTTTCTAATTTTATAATTTGTAATTATCACCTTACTAGCTGTTAAGATTCTAAACCCAAACTATTTTGATTCCCTAAACCTGAATTATTCTAAGTCCCTTAATCGATATTATTTTAAGTCCATAAACCTGTTTTATCTTAAGTCCTTAAACTCAGATTTTTCAAAGTCTCCTAATTATTCTATGATTCATTTGACACCCCCCTTAAATAAGACAAATTTGACCCCCCCTTAAATAGGACAAATTTGACCACCCTCCTTAAATAGGACATATTTGACCACCCCCCTTAAATAGGACAAATTTGACCACCCCCCTTAAATAGGACATACTTGACCACCCCCCTTAAATAGGACATATTTGACCACCCCCTTAAATAAGATATATTTGACCACCCCCCTTAAATAGGACAAATTTGACCCCCCCCCTTAATATTCAAGTTCTGAAGTACCCCCTCCCTATAAACATGTTCCATGTTAAAATTAATCTCATTTTGTTATGCGGATTTGAATATTTATAAAATAAACATAAATTTCCACCCAGAGTGGTCTTTGTTGACAAAATTACAACTTAGTATCAAGATAATATCAGACGAAACGGTTATTCCATTTAAATATTTAAAAAATCTTCAGTCCCTATCTTTGTCTTTCCAAAAATTGTCCTTGACTAAATACTGTAATTTCAAATTTTCAAACAAAAATTTCAAAATTTAATTTCAAGTATTATCATGTGTTAGGCCAAATTTGGAGAAGCGGAAGAAATGTTCAAATTCATATCATGTTGCTCGGCACTCAAAGATTTTCACATTTTGAATATAGGATTTAAATTTTTCTTCGATCTGGTATATAAAAAAAATAAAATTTATGAAACGCATAATATTTGATTACAATCAATCGCTATATGACAGCGAGTTAACATACATACTCACACATCTACCTAAACTAAATTCCATTAGTTATTTAAAGCACTAAAGTATAAAAGTCAACTAATTTTACGTTCCATAAAGGTGGCCGTGTTAAATTTTGTTCTTTTTGCACAAATATCTCTAAATTTTACTCAATTACCGACTAAATATCATTGGAGTTCAAAATCTTTTCTCTAAAAATCTGCATATGCTGTACTATTATTTGAAATTCAACGGGTAGAGCGTCCTTAAAAAAAAAAAGTAAAATACTATGAAGAAAAAATTTTCCAACTGGAAGTCTATAAGTAAACTAATAATTCAAGAAATTAACTGTGTATTTAGATGGTAAGGAACTGCATGGATACTAAATAGTATAAGTACTAAAAAATTAAAGTTTTTCCAAGGAGATTAAAAAATATAATAAAAATGCATGTTAAAAAAAATATTAAAGAAAAAAATTTTTTTTCATTTGTACTTTCAGGAAAATGGACATCTGGATATCGAATTTGGGAATTAGGGTGAATTCTCAAACCACATCATGCTGTTTTTTTAGATTTTTGGGTATAAGGTGCCTTTAGGCACGCTAAATAACAAAATTTTGAAGATTTTATAGTAATTTATAATTATCCGTTATATTTTCAATAAGACGACCTGCCCCCTTCGGCGTGAAGTATTTTGTGAATACCCCTAATAGGTCACCGCGTGATTCAAACATTTGTAAACACTCGCTGTAATTATAATGATAAAAATTATACTTCTATAGTATGACATTTAATTATGAGAAACAATTATGTATGTAAAAAAATTTCTTAATTATTGCTATTATCAAAGTAATATTTATATAAATATTCATGTACATTATAAACATAAATGCATATTATAAAGTTTAAAACCCAATGAAATATAATATATTCGAAGAGTTGAAGCAATGTTCAAGGTCTGCCACTTATAATTTTTTGGATGACTTTACACGTACTATATCATGACTATAATCATATACAAAGTTTATAATATAATCTCTTATTTTTTATTTTATTCATTTTTTAAAGTTAAAATACCTCCTTTAATTCTCATTCCTTCATATATCATTCATACGCGTGCATGTAAGTGTATAATACATTGAACTTCATAAAATAAAAAGTACATTATTATAGCAACAACAAAAAAAATAACAAAAACACAAGACAAGAAAACAAGAAATATTTACAAGTGACGCAGTGAAGAGTAAGAAAAAAAAAAGTACCTTTACGAAGTATTTCCTTTTTAAAAAGTATTCAACATTTTGCACTACAAGAGAACGCGCTCGTGAATATTTATTGTATTGAAAATATGTGACCAATAAAAATGTGAATATTATTTGAATTTATAAAAAAAATTATTATTCAAACACGTGCGCAATTTTTATATTTATTATAAAATCAATGAAATTCTAAAATTTTTTATTGCAAAATGTAATTTAAAAATTAAAAAAAAAAATAATTTTATTTTAGTGTTTAATTTTGTTTTTTAAATACAAGTTTATTGCATAGATTTAGTGAACGGCAAAAGTACTTATTATTAATTTTTTTGGTGATCTAATTTTATTATCAACAATTTTAAATATTTATAGAAGTAGAGATATTTTTATTTATTTTGAAAAATATTGAAATGCATTAAGTGATATATTATTTTCGAGTAATACTTATTATTAAATTTAAAGTTAAAAAATCCTGAATTTCTCAAGGATGCTTAATTGTGAAAATAGTAAGTAAAATCAGGTAAATTATAATGAAATTGCTAGTTTTCTAAACAAAGAAAAAATTATTGGTAAATTATTTATCCCGTGTTTTAAAACTTAGTTTTAGTTGTAATGGGAAAAAAAGCTTTCTCCCTTGGGTAGAAATAAATAGACTTTTTAAAAATTTTTTATATATCTAGAGAAAAAAAGGCTATATTCTATCTTAGGGAGGCGGCTTTTTTACACATTACAACCAAAACTATGTTTTAAATCATCGGAAAAATATGGGCTTTGACTTTTGCATGCTGTCTGAACTCACTTACTACGCTCGCTCGTGCATACAACTGCATGCAAAGTCAAAACCAATATTTTTCCCCTTGTTTAAAAAATAGCTATTTAATTACCATAAAGGTGAAATGAATTGACTTTGATACTATATTTACGAATTAAAAACAATAAAAAAAGAAAATTTTTTAAATTAACTATTAACCTGTTAATATATTCAACAATTAGAATTTTTAACGTAATAAGCCAATGTTTTTATATGCAAATTAAGCTTTAGTTTTTTATTTCGTATGCATTTTAGCAACGAAGTGATATTATACTGCTTGATGAGACTATTGACAAAATTTTATTTTGAAATACTATTCAAATTAGACTATTTACCTATCGGAGTATTTATATTCATACACTGAAAACAAATCCGTTTGTAATGAATAGATTTTTTTTTCTTCGTTTAAACTGCTGCAAATTACAAAAACTTTTATAAAATCAAAAAAAAAAACGCTGCCAAGTGATTGGCACTATGGTTCCTCATTAACAATAGCAAAATATTTATAATGGTCTATTTTATCTAATAAAAATTATAATTTGAGATATCAGTATTTCATAAAAAAAAGTTAAATACCGTATTTTATAAGAAAAAAAATGTTGCTGTGATTTAATGTTTTTTATTTAACAAATTTTTAGAAAAAAATTTTCAATAAACTAGGTATTACACTTAAAAAAAAAACAATATTACAGATTTTTTAATTTTTTTGTTTTATTAATATTCAGAAAAAAATTTTGAAAAAATCCAGTATCAAATCCAAAAAATTGCTATGAATAAGCTTTCTAAAACTAGTACTCTCATAGAAATTAATTAGGTACTACGTCTGAACAAAAAAAAAATTTGGTATTCTTTGTATTTTTTTGTGAAAAAAATTTTGGGAAAAAAATTTTCAAAAAATTAATTATCAGATTTGAGATATCGAGTAAAAACCATACTTTCAAATATAAGTACTTTCATGGAAATAAATTAGGTATTACATCCAAATTAAAAAAAAAAAAAAATAGTTTGAGATTTTTTGATGAAAAAATTTTGGAAAAAAAAATTAGGTCTTAATTCCAAAATAAAATTTATTAGAAATTATTTGTGAAATATCACCGGTTACAATATTTTCAGATATTCGTACTTTCATAGAAAAAAATTAAGTATTACGTCCTAAAATAAAAAAAATTTTGGCATTTTTTGTATTTTTTGGCAACAAAAATTTTGAGAAAAAAATTTTTAAAAAATTAAGTATCAGGTCCAAAAAATTGCTATAAACGATATTTCTAAAACTAGTACTTCCACAGAAATAAATTAAGTACTGCGTCCGTAAAGAAAAAAAAAATTGGTATTTTTTGTATTTTTTGGTGAAAAAAATTTTGAGAAAAAAATTTTCAAAAATAAATTATAAGATTTGAGATATAGAGTAAAAACGATACTTCTAGATATCAGTACTTTTATGGAAAAAAATGAGGTACTACATCCAAAAAGAAAAAAAAATATAGTGTTTTTTTAATTTTTTTATGTAAAAAGTTTTGAAAAAAAAAAATTTCGAAATTTACGTATCAGATGGAGAAATCCTTTACAAACGATAATTTTAGATATTCGTACTTTCATAGGAAAAAATTAAGTATTACGTCCTAAAATAAAAAAAATTTTGGCGTTTTTTGTATTTTTTGGCGACAAAAATTTTGAGAAAAAAATTTTGAAAAAATTAAGTATCAGGTCCAAAAAAATGCTATAAACGATATTTCTAAAACTAGTACTTCCACAGAAATAAATTAAGTTCTGCGTCCGTAAAGAAAAAAAAAATTGGTATTTTTTGTATTTTTTGGTGAAAAAAATTTTGAGAAAAAAATTTTCAAAAAATTAGTTATCAGATTCGAGATATCGAGTAAAAATCGTACTTTCAAATATAAGTACTTTCGTGGAAATAAATGAGGTATTACATCCAAATTAAAAAAAAAAAAAAAGTAGTTTGAGATTTTTTGATGAAAAAATTTTTGAAAAAAAAATTAGGTCTTAATTCCATAATGGTTGTGAAATTTCACCGGTTACATACATACACACACACACACACACACACACACACACACACATACAGACTTTTTTTAAAAACCGGTTTTTTAGCTTCCTGAGGTCCCAAAACGTGCTTATATGCCAAAAAATCAAAAATCAAAATTTCATCTATCACAAAGGTTCCTCTATGAGGAACCAATTTTTAATTTTGAAGTACCAACTTTAATAACAAATTTTTTGAATCGTTTAAACTAATAAAAAAAATATCCAGATAAATTAATTAGCCTGACGAGGTTGTTAGTATACGAACGAAACATTGGGTCTAAATAAAATAAATATTGTCTCAATTTATTAAAAATAGCCCATAACGTCGATCTATTCTTGAAAAAGATTTCATTAAAATTTTTAAGCAATGAATGCGGGAATTTCAGAAAGTGAGTAAATGCTGGAATGACACCGTTTTTCATTTAATTTAACAAATATTTTCCACTAAAAATTTATTAAATTAAATAAAAAACGACTTTATTCTAGCAAATACTCACTTTTTAAAATCTTCGCAGGATAAAACGTGCGGTTGAAAACAAAAGATTACATACTTTACCCTTCTGGCTCGTTTTTGTATTCTCTAATAATGAGTTTTTTACACTGAAAATATTACATAATTTTTCTAATGCTAATCTTGTAGCCCGCTCAAACCCCCTTTGGAGTACGAGCTTATTTTTTTGTCAAAAAGAGCCTCTGTGCCAAATTTTAAGTTTCTAACCCGACGTTTAATTTTTCTAATTTTTTCTGTATCACGGAATTTACGGAAAACATTGTTTAATTGGAGTATCACTTCACAACGGGGCATATCAAACATGGAAATAATGGGTATTCTGGGATAAGGTAGCTGAAATGCCCTAAGACCTGCATTTTTCAAATGAAGTGGATGATTGTCTCACTATGACCTAAAAACTTTTTTTAACCCCTTCAACGTTACCAAATTGTTGCAGATTAAATTATTTTTTTATTGTTATATTTTTTTATTATATATTGGGTTAAATATTTTCAAAATCAATTGAAACTCGAATAAGATATTTTAATTTTTAGGGCCCAAAAAATTACTGGAAATCGAAAAATATGTCTTTTAAATTATTTGTGAAAGGATGTCAAAAATTTTGTTTTTTCAGGAATTTAGATTTCACTAAAAAACATTTTTTTGCAAAAAAATTTCAGATAACCTTTAAAATTCTATTTTCGGTTAATTTTGGCACTATCAACGCTTTTTTCCGGTTAACTTTACCTTAGTTTAACTCTTTATGCGGAAGCAACCATACATAACAAAAAATGTTTCCCTCAGGATAGCTGGCACTCATTAAACGATTCTTACTTGATAAAGCAAATGATTATAGAGGCGTTGACCTGAAATTATTGTCAAACTATGGATGTAATCTCTGGCTTGCTTGAATAATGAAGCCAAAATATCACTTATATCAGAGTGCTAAGCAGGCCAATTTTGTTAAGCAGAACTGGCATTGTATGATAAATCAAATTTTGGACAGTGGGGATCAAAGTGTTTAGTTCATAGTGTCATTCACCTTGATCCACCTTATTTGAAAATCCAGGTCTTATGTTATTTTATTTTTCGTGTACCAAGACACTCTATCGTATACTTTATACAACTATTTTTCATAAATGCTTGAAAACAAATGGTATATTTCCAGCATTTTACATGAATTTTTCAAAAAAAAAAAAGAGAATTTCCTATTTTTTATAAATTTACAAAAATCACTAAAAATAGCGAGTTTACAATATTTATTGAAAAATTTACTAATTCTCTCGATAATTTACTAATTATTCACAAATAAAATATTTGTTTTACAGGGTTAAGAATTAAAAAATTTAGAATAATTTTATGATATTTACCCATAAATTATAGAAATATTAACAATTTTTTTAAAGTCACGTTTATAAATAAATCATTAATTTTTATTTCACAATTTTTTTAATTTTTTTGTTGATTTATAGCTTTTAATAAAATAAATAACTTCAAGGTGTCCATCTAATTATTTATAAATGAACATTACTTAATCACATTAATCGCAATATATCAATATTTTTTTACAATTTTTAAGTTATTTTTATTTTCAATTTTGTTTATCTTATCAAAATTAATTAAACTAACAGTTAAAATTTTAATTTTTTATTACTTGAACATTATGTTATAATGTCATAATTATATATGTGTCAAAATATGAATAACCATTCTTTTTAATTTTTATTCACAATACAGGTATAACATATTTCATATATGATTAAATTTTTAATAGAATCATATCATTTTTTTATATTTTACAGTTTTTATAATACTAAACAAAAGTTTTCATTTTCACAATACTTCATGTCTGGAATTTGGTTTCATTTCAAGGAAATATAGGGTTTACTTGATAAAGTGTTATATTCAGGATATTTGTTAATTTTAGAGAGGGAAATTACCTCGGAATACTAAGCTTATTGTTAGTACTTTTTTTTTATTGAAATATTTTAAAATGTTTTACTGTACTTTAACTATAATCTATTTTTTTTCATTATTTTTACATTGAGGGGTAGTTTTTACCAGGGTTTTAACCAGATAGACAATGGTCAACATGATATAAAACATTTAACAATTCTTGAATCCAAAAAAGTATGAAAATAAGCTTAACAATTCAATTCAATTTTTTTTTATTTTGGAGGCAGTTTTGGCCAATTTACATTGCATTTTTATTTTTGGCTAATTTCTAAATTCTACCCTTGTGTACCCTGGGTTCAGATTAAGCGACCCAAAAAGCCTATTGTAGACCTTTCAATAAATTGGTAGGCGATTACAGGCAAATTACCGCATTTTGACTGTAGTAGAAAATGCGACCAGAATTCATTTATTATCATATATTATAAGACATAAATGCACGCAGTAAAAAAAATGAAAACAATATAACTACATTTTAATAATTTAACTACTTGTAGTATTTTGAAGTACAGAGTACGTATACAAAATTCATATAATTTTTTATTTTTCAATTTTCAAAAATTCCGGTTAGGACAAATGGATTTTTTTTACGTCAAATGATGATTAAAACCTACAAATTATAGCCATATTATGGCCATCAGATTGACGTTTGATCATAATTAAAAAAAAAAAAACATTTTCCGGTTCCTCATAAAGGAACAATTGTTTTAGGTGAAATTTTGATTTATGATTTTTTGGTATAGAAACACGTTTTGAGGCATCAGGAAGCTAAAAACCCGGTTTTTAAAAAAATTCTGTATGTGTGTGTATGTATGACTGTAACCAATGATATTTAAAAACTATTTTTTTATTTTTATCAAAGAGAGATTTTATTTAAAAATTTGAGATTTTATTTAAAATATATAGTCGAGAGGCCAGCATATCATTGGTATGCACGAAATCCAATCGCGTGTAGAATTGATAGACACCAAGCTTTCAATAAATTTTATTATGGTATTAAGACCTAATTTTTTCCATGAAAGTAATAATATCTAGAAGTATGGTTTATACTCGATATCTTGAATCTTATAATTAATTTAAAAAAAATATATTTTCAAAATTTTTTTAACCAAAAAATACAAAAATTACCAAACTTTTTTTTCTTTTTGGATGTAGTACCTAATTGCTTTCTATGGGAGTACTAGTTTTATAAATATCGTTTATAGTCAATTTTTGTATCTGATACATAATTTTTTGAAAATTAATTTCTCTAAATTTTTGCCATCAAAAAATTCTAAAAATGCCAATTTTTTTTTTTTTTAGTACGTAGTACTTAATTTTTTCCTATAAAAATACGAATAATTATTTATCTAGAATTATCGTTTTTAAAGGATTTCACCATTTGATACGTAATTTTTCCAATTTTTTTTTTTTCAATATATTTTACATAGAAAAATTAAAATACCACCATAATTTTTTTTTCTTTTTGGACGTAGTACTTAATTTTTTTCTATGAAAGTACTAATATATAGAATTAGCGTTTTTAGTAAGTAAAATAGACGATTAAAAATATTTTGTTATTGTTAATGAGGAACCATAGTTTCAATTACTTGGCAGTGTTTTTTAATTTTATTAAGTTTTTTATTCTCTCGCCATTGTTTGTTTATTTATTATGTAGGGTTATAAATTGAATAAAATCTATACGAGTTGACTACGCTGAAAAATTTCCTGCCTTTAATAACCAGTTTTTTTAGCTTCCTGGGGTTTCAAAACGTTCTTAAAACCCCAAAAGTCAAATTTCACCTAAATCAATGGTTCCTCTATGAGGAACCCATAAATAAATTTACTTACCCGTGGAATATACGAGTAGAACATGTTCACTTATAACAAATACAACGTATACTCCCTAATTATTCTAAGTCCTAAAACCGAAATTAAAATAAATCCCGAAATATATATTATCCAAAGTCCTTAAACCTAAAGTATTATAACTTATTGTTCGTATCAGGCCTGATCAGGCCCCCTAAATCTCACTTCATATTACCTATTCTAAGTCTCTAAATCGAAAATATTCTAAGTCCATTTCACCCCCCCCCCCCTAAAAACATCAATTTTTCACCTTCCCCCTAAAAACTTTAATATTTTACCCCAACCCATAAAAACGTCACTTTTTCACACCCCCCCCCCCCCCCGAAGAGCCAAACTTTTAAAAATACCCCATCCAATAAATGTATTCCATGTTAGAAGTTATAATTGACATTATCCCTTAATGTGACACACATATAAGGGTTAAAACCAGACCAATAGGGGTCCAACCAGCTCTGGCTTGGCAAATGAAAGATTTTTTTTAAAGCTTTCAGCTTTAGGTTATATTACATAAGTAAAAAAACGAATAAATGTAAACCTCTAGAAATGAAAACTACCTAAAAAAATGTTTAGCATCGCTAAAACTACGAAAACTATTAGTTTTAGAGGTACAGCTTTTTAGGGGTGTTAAACTTTTTTTAGGGGTAAGTTTCATTAATGGGGGTTCCAAACTATTTTCTTGTTTCTAAAATTATCTAATCTAAAGCTACATGTTAAAGAAAAAAATAGTTAATTTATTTTATTTTTTGCCAATGCAGGCTAGCTGCAACTTTGTAATGCCAAACATAAAATAAATGAATTATTTTTTTTCTTTTTCTTAACTTTTTAGTAAACAATAAATTTTTTTATATATTTTATTAACAAATTATGGAAGATTAACTTAAGTTATTAAACCGTTTTTTACAAAAAAATTGCAAAAAACACCCTCTAAAAAGGGTGGTTTTTGTAAATCAGGAGTGTGAAACACATTTTTGTGTTCTGTTACCACAATATTTGAAACCAGCAACCAAAAAAACGTAACTATAGGCATATTTAAAACCTTTTGAAAAAATTTGGCTTATCTGGTTGAGCCACCATCGTTTTTCAATTTTAAAAAAGCTACTAGTAACTTATGCGACCTCTAAAACTGCAAATCTAAGAGTGAAATTTTAATATATAATAAAAAAAGCCCCAAAATTCTTGAGCAGCGACCCAAAAAACTCATATTGATCAAATGTATAATTCAAAATGCGAATACATAAAAATACCCCTTCTTGGGGATATTTTTTGCAAATTTAAGGTTGCTCCACGAGTATCTCCAAAAAAAGACCTCGATTTTCATGATTAGCGAGCCAAAAAACCTATACCCAAATCTCATGAGGGCCAGTAACTTAAACCCTCCCCCTCTGCGATTTCACTCGATTAATATGCTTATTAGCATGGAATATGTTTATAGACATGGGGGGGAGGGGGTACTTCGAGTATGTAATTTTGTGGGGTTTGGTAAATATGCCATCATTGGGGGGAGATTAAAGGGACTTCGGATAATTTAAATTTAGGGATTTACTTACTACAAATTATAGTCATTTTACTACACTTGTAGTTATTTAATTTACAGCACCTGTAGTAATATTACCAAATTGTAGTAAAATTACTAAACTGTAGTTATATTTTGTTTATTTTTTTACTGTGTAGATCTATAAATAAAAATAATATGTCATTGGCCTCTTCTTATTCTATAACAAAACTCTTTAATTAGATTCAATCATTCATAAGATACTTAAAGTAGTATATTGCTGTTATTATTTGTGCACTAAAAAAAAAACACAGTTTAATACAATGATTATAAATTAATGCAAATCAGCAAGTTGTTATTTTGCTTAAAGTGCAAAAAAATGATAATAAATTTCAAGATCATTAATTATTGATAATTTATTTATGTATGTAAATATATATATATAAATATTATTAATCATTGTTATTTAAACAAAGCAGATATATCTTCTTAATCGGAAATTTATTTTTTAAATAATTATGTATGTTATATTATATTCTTGGATAAATTTGTTTAAGTTCAATTTTTATCATATAGTATTCAAGCCAAGACTTACGTGCTAAAAGCCATTAGGTGATATAAATTTGCCTAGTGCAACCGTCTAAAATAGGGGTTGGCATAAAATGTAAAACTTTTCACTAAACGTCTTTAATTAACCTGCCCGCCTATTTGGCCTTCGAGATAAGGGGTCCGCAGAGCCCTTATCCTTCAGGGTTTTACAAGTTCCCAGCAGGGAAAAGACAGATGATCTTGTAGAGAACACTTGTGATAAAATCACAAGCTGGCTGTAGAGAATCAAGGCAATTTAAATAATAACTAAATTAATTAAATTCAATTAGAATTTATTGATTGCAAACGAACTATATACATAAGCAAGTAGTTCGCAAGAAATCTCTTAGCCAAGTGTTGCTTGAGGCTGAGATCGCTCTCTCTTTTATACGATTCCCCACTCACGCACACTTGCAAAGAGATTTTACTTGCGAATTTCCTTCTAGAACCTTCTGGAACGTTCTATGGTATTTTATACTTTTTCATAGAATATTCCATTACAGTATTTTTTTATATATTACATGAAAGATTGACTTTCTTTTATTATCTTATATACTATACTTAAATTTAATTGTTTATCATAATTTTTTATAATTATTATTAATAAAAGAGTCGTTTTTAATTAATTATATATATGAAAGAACCGTTACAAGATATTATGTAATATCTTGTTTTAAATGTAATTATTTGATATAAAACTATTGTGACTAATTAATTTATATATTATTAAATTATTGTTAAAAGAATTATTATTAATTAATTGTTAATTAATTATAAAAACGACTATTTTATTTATATTTTTATTTTTTAAATACTTAAAAGCTAATTAGTTTACTATTTACAATTATTTACATTTTTTGGTATATTTTATTTTAATTGGATATAATCAGCTGATAATTAATTAATTAATTAATTTATTATTTGAAATTGAAATTTGAATTTATCAGCTGATTAAATCACTGGATAGTGCTGCCATCATATTTCGCAAAGTTTGTATTTTTCGAAAGACGACGGAAAGCAGTAAAAGTCTGACATGGTTGGTTGTTCGTACGGAGTGCATATGTACAGGCGCCTAAGCACAAATGCACGCCATACGTTGTTTTCTTATGTTGGAAACTCGTATCGAGTTTCCAACCATACTTAAAATTTATGATTTGCATCATTATTCATAAATATTTGCATATCTTAGGGGTCTAGGCATTTGGTACGTTACACTAGACTGAATTTCGTTACCTCATGAAAAGTTATTTTCTCAATTTACATTCTTTCGAAAAAATAGTTTTGCATGTTGGTTTTAAAAAATAGTTAAAATTTTTAAGATAAAAAATTTATAACCGGTTTGTGTAACTACACAACCAACGAGCATGGAACATGTTTACTCATAACAGTAATAAATCCAAAAACCGAAATTACAATATAATATACTATCCTAAGTCCATAAACTTAAAGTATTCTAAGTTGTTGATCAGGTCCTGATCAGGTGCTAATGAATATTGAGGTCAATTTTTCATTGGAGACTAATTGTAAGACAAATTTTCCGAATTTTGGGTGAAGATAAAGCATAGAAATAATACGACTATTTTATACCTTTCATTCCAAAAATTCAGTACAAATGGCCTAGCTTCTAACGCGGCTTATTAATCTTTTGTAAAACAAAATATTTGACTGGCTGAAAATCAACTTCCCTACATCCAAAAATACTTTTCTGGGTGATTTTTTTGTATCAAATAAGCTTGGGCATATTCTTCATTGTGGTATTGACAGCAAGCTTTTTCGTGGATTTACTAAAAAAATAGATGGATGAAAAAGTGATGATTTCGAATTTTAGAATTATTAATTATTTGCACAGAACTATAATAATGCACATTAGTTGAATGAAGATAAAGAATTTTTTTGTGATGAAAATTGTTTAATTCTTACTCCTTCCCTTTAATATTATGATGATAAGATAAATTTTAATGCGGTTAACAAATTTGTATACTAATCAAGACAAATTCTAATCAGCCATAGGAAAATTCATGGTACCTCCTTATTGTATGTAGCTATTACAGGATTGGGTAAGACAGCTTGGGGTAAGATATTTCCAGTCTATCATTCATACTTCTTTACTTCTTTTAGGCTTCGCAATCTAGTACTGGTAATAAGTTTTTTGAAATGTATAGTCTATCGGTTGAACTATCAACGTTTTGATTAAGAATTTGCTTGAATTTTTAAGAGAATTGAAACAGATCCATTTTACAGGGTGGTGTAGCATATGGTTTACATATTACAAATTTTATACTTGAGCTTTATTTTAAGCCTGAGTTATATCAGATTCCTTTCTAACAGCCTTTTCTATATCAGATTAAAAGTCGATATTAAATCTAGTTAAATCTATCTTTAAAAGTTATATAGTGCAGTTGGGGGTTTTTGACAATTAATCGTGAATAACTCCCAACTACACTATAAAACTTGTAACCAGTTTGTGTAAACACAACTTAAATACATGGAACATGTTTACTTCCAGCTGAGGGCTAGGTATAATGCAAATTTTACGCAAAATTATAATATAATTTGCTATTTTTATAATTTTTAATTATCACCTTTACTAGATGCTAAGATTTTAAGATCAAATTATTTTGAGTCCTCAAACTCTTATTAGTTTAAGTCTCTAAATATTCTGTCCCTTAACTTCTAGGTCCCTAAATCGAAATTATTTTAAGCCCTAAAATTGAAATTATTTTAAGTCCCATTTGACCCACCTCCTAAATCAGACATATTTTAAACCCCTTAAATCGGACACATTTAATTCCCTTTGATTTTCAGGTTTTCAGGCTACCCCCTTCCTGTAAACATGTTCAATGTTAAAAATTTATCAACTGCGAATCCGGGTAAAATGCATATTTATGTTACATCAATCAATAACGATTTTTAATGAACACATAAAGGTTATTTCCGGATAAGCAAACTGATTTGACTCTTCAAACTAAATCTAGCCTTTTGACAACTTTTTGTATGCAACTACTTACGCTAGGCCCAATCACTATGCTTATCCGGCAAAAGCCATTGAATAAAAATATTTTTCATGAATTTTAATACATAAAATAAAATTTCTTTTCATTAGCTTGTAGAGAAGAAAAAATGGCAATAACAATAAAAATATGCATCAATGTTTACAAGAATAAAAACGATTAAAATCAAAATAAAGAAGGAGAGTTGGATGTACAAAATATATATTATTGATAATAATTATTATAAATACAAGCGAATAATATATCAATAATAAATGACTAAAAGTAAGAATACTGCACGCTTTGCATCTTCTGCAGTGCAATTTTTATTTCGTATTGAAAATATCGTCGATCAAGCTGATAGTATGTTACGTACTGCAACTAATAAGGTAGGGGACAATATATTTTTTTTAATTTTATTGAAAATTTATATGTGAAGAAAAATATTTATTTTAAAAAATTTATAAGTTACTAAAGTGGAATAAACCATGGGATCAGAAAAGATTGATTCAAGCAGGAATTTCAGAAAGTACGTCATCTCAACCAAATATCGAATTACCAGAATCTGCTGATGTTGTAATAATAGGTAAATTGTGTTATTTTAATTTTTCTTTTAAAAGTTACTTTAACTGGTGATTATTTGTTTAGTAGTAACAGATATCGTTCTTCTAAAAAACAATATTTTTAAAATTTCTAATAATATACTATCATATTAAATTAAATAGGTCAAAACCAGCACCGATAAAAGTAATTTATTAAAATATTGTTTTTTATTTTTTAAATCATTGAGCTGAAATCAAATTTGAAATCAAATTCATGAATATTGTAATCATTAAATTTTATTAATTAAAAATATTTATTTAATGATTATTTTTTTAAATATTTAATTTAATAATTACGAGATGAATAATGTACTCGTACTAGTACATAAGTAGTTAAGGATTTTCGTTCATTAAAAGTGAAATATTTAAAAAATAATTTTATTTATGGTAAAAATTTTGTACAAAAATTTTGACCCAATTAGCATTTTATTTTGTGAAATTAAGTGATATTCATGACATATTTTTTGCACCAGTACATGGGTGACCGAATTTTAAATGGGAAAATCGTGTAGGAGAATATGGTCCATAGGATGTTTCTTATTTCCCAAACTGACCGTAAAGAAAAATCCTGGCCCAAATATGATACTTCAGGACATAAAACAAATCTCAAGCAAAAAATTTGTTTACATACCGTTTAATGTAGTGTGCTGATTTGCAAATGAAAAAATTAGGAAAAAGGTTTTAAAAACGTTTTAAAAAGCTTTTAAAAATTTTGCTAAAATCATTTTACTGCTAAAATGTTCTAAAGGCTTGTGAGTAACAAAATATCTAAAAGAAACTGTAAATTATAACGTGCGAGATTATTTTTAGGTTTTTTGAACAATTATAAAAGCTTTATAATTATAAGAAATTTCATTTTTTTTTAAATATCCTATTTGTTAAAATCAATGAATAAAACATTCAAATTGCAATTGGCATGGATATTTGCTTTGTAAACGACTGTAAATCATAAACTATGTTATAATTTACCGTTTTTTTTAGATAATTTGTTACTAACAAGCTTTTAGAACATTTTAATAATCAAAAGTTTTTAGCAAGGTTTCTAAAAGCTTTCTAAAACGTTTTTAAAACCTTTTTTTCTGATTTTTACAGATTTTCATTTGCACACTATAATAACCTATAGGTAAAATTTTTTTTTTAGAAAATAGTTTTATTACCTGAAGTATCATATTCAAGCTGGTATTTTCCTCTACAGTCAATTTGGGAAATAAGAAACACCCTAATACTCCAGTACCTGAACGACTAAATATATTCAACTTTTTATTTCTCCGTCAATTCTAAAGATAAACATTTACTTTTTTTTTAAGTCAAGCATTAAAGTTTCAGCTTCAATATTTACCAGTTCTTTTTATTTTTAACTATAATAAATAATAAGCAAAAAATCAAAATCTGAACGATCGTTCAAGTGCGGGTGGTCGTTCATGTACTGGTACGATTACTTTAATCGTTTAAAATCTTTAGAGATAAAAAAAAATTTTTACACTAAAAATAAAATATTATTATTTTATAAATGTATTTAAACAGGTGATTGCACTTGAATTGTTATTATATATATATATATTAGACTGCCAAAAAAAAAATCGACTTTTCGATTTTTTAAGGTGCTCAAGCGTTTTTGGATGTCATTTAATGAAAAAATAAGTTCTACGTAAACCGCATCTAAAAATATTTAGTCGTTGGACAGCGCCAAAGCGTTTTCGATTTTTGAAAATGGGCTCAGGAATGTCGGGAGGGACTAAAGCTACTAAATTTAAAAGGCAACATAAAAATAAAATTTCGGGAGGTATTTCGTAGTTTTTTTGGTCGCTAAAAACGATGGAATCAGTTATTTTGAATTATTTTTTTAAGGCAAAAAGTTATGAGCTAATTTCAGTGGTAAAAATATCAAAAATTGGACAGTTTTTGACGTCAAAAACTTGCTGCGGACTAAAAAATGTTTAGAAATTATTTTAAAAGGGCATTCCGCATGTTTTTTGGGTCACTAAAAACGATAAAGTTGGTTATTTTTATTTATTCTTGACAGATTCAGAGTAATGGGGCAAATATTGCAGCTTGATTTTCCAAATTTAGCATTTTTTTTAGTTAAATGACTGTCAAGCGTACAGATAACTTTTCTGAACCTCTAGAAAGGTAAATTATCATATTTTTGTGTTTTTCCAACTAGCGCAGAATTAATTGCTTAGATTTTTTTTAAGGGTGCTAGTTTAGTTCAGTGTTACCACAAAGTCATAAAATGTTTTCAGGCAATTTTCCAAATAATGCTGTCATCTTGCAATTTAACCAAAATATTTCCAGTTGTTCTCATTTTTTTTGTATAAAATACACCTTTCAATCCCCGTAATTGGTAATTTTTCTTCACCGATTCGCTCATCGTAATAATTAATAAACCTAATGCCCATTTTCGGAACTAAATGACCAATTTTTAAATTGGTGCTAAAATTTTAATTTTTGATAAAATTGAGTTTTATTTTTCACAACAAATTTTTGTAAGTTCCAAGTTTCCAAAAATTTCTTACTCGTCCTTTTAGCTTTAGATATTTCCGAGATATGGTTCTACAAATTTAATGATAAAGTATGATTATTTTGTAAAAACCTCAAATTGAGACTCTGTCTTTAAATTATCATATCTGCTAAACGAAAAATTGAAAACAAAAAAGTAAAAAAATTTTGGAAATTTAAAGTTTGTACAAAATTTTTGACACCTATAAGACCTATTTTTAATGAAAATTTCAATTTTTGTAGCAATTTAAAAATTGGTCATTTAGGGCCGAAAATGGAAATTTGGTTTATTAACAACTATTACGATAAGAGAATCGGTACTAAAAAACTGCTGATTACGGGCATTGAAAGTTATATTTAATGCAAAAAAATGAAACCAACTGGAAGTATTTTGGTTGAATTGCAAGATAACAGCATTATTTGGAAAATTGCCTGAAAACCATATTTTATGATATTGTGGTAACACTGAACTAAACTAGCACCCTTAAAAAAAATCTAAGCAATTAATTCTGCGCTACTTAGAAAAACACAAAAATATGATAATTTACCTTTCTAGAGGTTCAGAAAATTTCTGTGCACGTTTGACAGTTATTTAACTCAAAAAAATGCTAAATTTGGAAAATCAAGCTGCAATATTTGCCCCATTACTCTGAATCTGTCAAGAATAAATAAAAATAACCAACTTCATCATTTTTAGCGACCCAAAAAACATGCGGAATGTCTTTTTAAAATAATTTCTAAACATTTTTTAGTCCGCAGCAAGTTTTTGACGTCAAAAACTGTCCAATTTTTGATATTTTTACCACTGAAATTAGCTCATAACTTTTTACCTTAAAAAAATAATTCAAAATAGATGATTCCATCGTTTTTAGCGACCAAAAAAACTACGAAATACCTCCCGAAATTTTATTTTTATGTTGCCTTTTAAATTTAGTAGCTTAAGTCCCGCCCGACGTTCCTGAGCCCATTTTCAAAAATCGAAAATGCTTTGGCGCTGTCCAACGACTAAATATTTTTAGATGCGGTTTACGTAGAACTTATTTTTTCATTAAATGACATCCAAAAACGCTTGAGCACCTTAAAAAATCGAAAAGTCGATTTTTTTTTTTGGCAGTCTAATATATATGGCTGATAAATTTTGAAATAAACCCCCTTATTATTTAATTTCTGAAAAAAAATTAAATTTTAGCTTACGATTTTAGCAATATAATCGATTATAATATGTATAATATAATTTAATCTCTTGATTATTTTGATTGCATATTTATTTGTTTATGAATTTGTTTATTATACATATTTATTTTTTTATTACATATTTATTTATCGTACTTATAATGGTATCAAATTTAAATGATCATTTATTGTAAATTAAGAATTTCAAATAAATTTTTTGTAAATTAAAAAAAAATATTAACTATTCAGAAATAATTGAACTAAGATACTATAGATTTAAAAAAAATTTTTTTTACAATTTTAATTTTTTTCCCAAATAGTTTTATAGAAGCATGCAATAAATAGTTTAATGATTTTACTACTAGTAATAACTGCGATACTGCAGTAAAATAACTACATCCAGAAATTACCTGAAAATGACTAAATTTTACACTAATCAAAAAATCCGGTTATGGTAAAACATAAAACCTAAAGCGAAAAATTGACACCTTTTAAATTAAAAAAAAAAATTAATCGAATCACATGGACCAGTTCATATAATTATGTCAATATTTTTATATTATTCTTTATCTCTCGAAGTTGTTTACATTTTAATAATTAATTTATATAAAAAAATATCAATAAGTAAAAGTTTATTAAACCATCAGTTACTATCAATTAATTATTATAATTATTTTTTATATTGTAAAATTTTTTTTTTCGTATTACTATTGAAGCAAAGGTGATTTCCAATATTAGTTTTTTTTAATTTTGAAAGAATTTAAAAATTCTAAGAATATAGGTCATCTTTAAAAAAATTTTATCATTATTATTAATTTATGTTATAATGTTATTATTATTATTTTAATTTAATAAAAAATTTTATCAATATTTTTTTATTTAATCATGCATTTTCTATCACTTTAAGATTTTTAAGAGTTAGCTTATTTTTTTATAAACAAATCAGCTTGACATAAGTTATTATTAAAATAATAATAAATAATATAATTATATGAGTAATTGTAATAGGCGACAGTCCATGAGAATTTAGGTGACTTTCTTAAAACCAGGGTTAACCAGAAATCTTCCTGAAAACGTACCCATAGCCTATGCCCCATTGCCCTGAAAAGCGGTATACCCATCCTTCAAAATTTTAGTTACCCAGGTGACGAAAATGAAACCAGGCCAAATTTTACACATTTTTTCTTTCACCATATTAACAAAATATGACCTACGCCAACCTGTCCAAAAAGGGACCCAGTAACTATCTCAAAAATTTAATTTAATGGGCTAAAATATGATTCAGACTCACCCCTTTGGACAGCTTCGTATAGGCCACATTTGGATAATATGCGTTTGTTATGATAAAAAGAAAACATGTGTAAAATTTGGCCTGATTCATTTTGGTCACAAGGGTGGCTTAAATATTAGGGGGTCGGGGTTGAATTACCCATTCAATACTTTTTTAAGGCTAAAATATAAAAACAAGTTTTTTAATTGATATTAAGACCTTTGCCTATTTTTAACTCATCTTACTAAATAAACATAAAAAAATTTACTTTTGTGGCAGTTATCGAGCCAAAATACCTCTGTTTTACCCCTTTGGACAGGTTTAAATACGCGTGTGTTAAGGTGTAAAGAAAACGCGTATAAAATTTGACCTAAATTTATTTGTGTGACCTGGGTTCACCAGGCTTCATTTGCATGACTCAAACATTGAGGGAGAGGGGTTGCACCTATAAGGACAATGGGAAATAGACTAAACTTTGGTTTCTTTATTATAAAACTTTTTAGAATAAAAATAAGTACCCAAGTAAAAGGATTAAGCTTAATTTTGGTTAAGCTTAACCTAACCTAACCAAAATTAAGCTTAATCCTTTTACGTGGGTAAATAATATAAATAAGTGAAGCCTGCTTTTAAGAAAGTTACGCAGGTGGCTTATAATATGGCCGTATATTACGGGGCTCAGGGCAGCTTTTCTAAAATAGCGCGTTTGGCTATTGATGATGATAAGAATCAAATATTAAAATCTAGCCTGGTTTCTGTTTGGACACCTGGGATACTGAAATTCGTAATTTCAAAGGTTGGTAATGTATTTTAGGCTTTCCGAGTGGTTTTCTAAAAGTAACCCAAATTCTTATAGGCTGTCTGCCTATAAGTGTTATTGATGTAAAAGAAAAGTGAAAATCTGTGGGATTTTGATATTTCACTTTTAAGGTTTTATATTCAAAGGATTCAAAATTGCAGCTTTTTTCGAATTCAAAATACATATTCTGAAAATTTTAAGTAAAATCTGAGCTTTTCGATTATAATGTTTCTACGCTTACGGGGTAAAATTAAATTTTTCGAAAAAACTTCGACAAAAGCTGGAAAAGTGGTTATACTAACGGGAAATTTAAATATAAAGGACTCCGCACAAAAGGATAGGAAATGGCCGATCGTTCAAATTAGCTGAATTTTTGAAATGTTGTAGATTTTATTATTCTGAAAAAAAATTCTCCATAGGCACAAAGCTTCAAAGTCTCTATTTTGGCTACTCAGAGTTTCAAAGCTCCAAAGCTCCAGCATATCAAGATTGCTTAAAAACCTTTTTCCATTCATTTTTAAAGTATACTTTTATCTTTTTGAGGTTGCTGATTTCGAATTTGAAGTCAGATTGACAAGATTGTTTGAGAATAGTGAAATCTATAGAACATGTCCAAAATTCAGGTAATTTGACCGAATGTTCATTTCCTATCCTTTTGTGCGGGGTCCTTTCTCAAATAGTGTTAATGGCCTTAAAATTTGTTTCAAGCAGTTTGAGTTTCCCATATATATTTTTTTGTACGCAATTTAAGGGGTCTTTGTCTTTTAAGTTCTTGAAAATTAAAAAAGAAATTCTCATAAAATTTGTTATTTTCCAAAATAATCCATTTTCAGATTTTTCTGTTATCTTTTCTGACCCTCTTTTTTTAAGAAATCGTATACAAAGAATTAAGAAAATGCATTAAAATTGATAAGTTAACTCGTTAAATAAAGTAATGGATTATGTCAACTATAATCCTAAGCAATAAAAATATTTAAAAATAATTTAACAAAAAATTTTATTACAAATAATAATATTATTTTATCAGGCGGTGGAATAGCAGGATGCAGTGCCCTTTACCATTTATCAAAAAAAGGAGTGAATGCAGTACTTTTAGAACGCTCAAAGTTAACATCAGGTTCAACTTGGCATACAGCTGGAATGATATGGAGTTTAAGACCAAGTGATATTGAAATTGAATTATTAAAATCAACAAAAACAACAATTTCTGAACTTGAAGCTGAATTAGGTGAATCCTCTAGTTGGGTTAATAACGGTGGTTTATTTATAGCTCATAATAAAAGTAGAATGGATGAATACACAAGATTAATGGTAGCTGGAAAAGCTTTTGGAATTGAATCTACTTTACTTACTCCAACTGAAGCTAAAAAAATTTTTCCTTTATTAGATACAGAAAATTTCTATGGTGCTTTATATTCCCCGAGAGATGGTACAATTGATGCTAATGCTTTGGTCAACCAACTTGCTAAAGCTTCTAAGAAACGTGGATCTAAGGTTATTACAATTTTATAGTTAATTTATTTTTTGAAAAAATACGCTATTGTGCTAATTATTATGAGGCAATTTTATACAGAGTTTTTATATTACACTTTTAAATTACTAAATATTCTGCATTATAAATAGTTGCTAGTAAGATGAATTTTATATTTTATAATAAATTTTCAGATAATTGAACATTGTCCAGTAACAAGAATATTAACCGACGAAAAATTTTTTGGTTCTAAACATGTAACAGGAGTTGAAACTGACTTTGGAACAATAAAAACAAATTGTATTCTCAATGCATGTGGAGTATGGTCAAGAAATATTGCAAAAATGGTTAAATTGGATATACCCATAAATCCGATGAAACACGCTTTTATAGTTACAGAACCAATTGAAGAAGTCAAAGGTGTACCAAATATCAGAGATCATGATTTTAAGATTTATTTTAAAGCAGCTGGAGAAACACTTAGTATTGGAGGATATGAAATAAATCCTATTTTTTTGAGGACAGTAAGTTTTATATAAACAGTCTATAATATGCTGAAATTAACAAAAATAATACAACAAAAATACAACAATAATATAACAAAAATAACTGGTTTGCGTATTCACACAACCAACGATCACGGAACATGTTTATTACTCATAAAAGTTTTTACTTATTCTCCCTAATTATTATAAGTCCTAGAACCAAAATTATAACAAATCATGAATTATAAATTATCCTAATTCAAGAAACCGAAAGTATTCTAAGTTCTTGTTCTTATTAGGTCCTGACTGCGACCTGACTGTGATCAGGCCCTGACTCCCATTTTAAAGTATTGTAAGTTCCTAAATCGAAAAAACTTATAACCGGTTTGTGTAAAAACAACCTAAATGCATGAAACTGCATGTTTACTATAGTAAAGTTCTTGATTCATTGGTCATTCACGGGTGAATCTACCCTATAAGTATTGCACCACGAAATATCACTTGCTTTCTAACCAAATTATGTGGTTGATTACCTCTGATTTAATCATTCTAATATAATTAATATTATTCTAAGTCTCATTTAACCCCCCCCCCCTTAATCTTCAAGTTCTTAAGGTACCCTCTCCCTATAATCATATTTCATGTTAATATTTTAAGTCTAATTGGCCCCTCCCCCCTAAAAACGTCACCCCCCCCCCTACTGCAAGGTACTTTACAGGGTACCTCTCCCTATGAACAAGTTCCAAGTAGGAAAAAAATTAATTTAAAAAATTATATTTTTTATTTGCACATTATATCATAATTTTCAGGTTTCAAACGATTTTTCATTTGAATTATATGAATTGGATTGGAATGTTTTTAATAGCCACTTAGAATCAATGTTTCAATTAACGCCACATTTAAAAAGTGTTGGCATTAAATCAACTGTATGTGGACCTGAAAGTTTTACTCCAGATCACAAACCTATATTAGGTATATTAATTTACAATGTCTTCAAAAAAAAAATAAATAATATTCTCTACATTTAACTTATGTGATGGTTTTTTACGTAATAAATAATTAAAATAAAAGGTGAAGATCCAATGTGCTCTGGATTTTTTTATTCTTGTGGATACAATAGTGCAGGAATTATGTTGGGAGGTGGTTGCGGAGAACAAATTGCAGATTGGATTATTAATGGTCGTCCGCAAAAATATTTATTTCCTTTAGATATTAGAAGGTAAATTATAATTTAAAAAAAAATCTAATTTTTAGTCTACATATTAATATTTAAATTTCTATTTAGGTTTACTCCAGAACAAAACAGGGATAAAGTATGGGCTAATGAAAAAACTCATGAATCTTATGCAAAAAATTATTTTATAGTTTATCCTAACGATCAACCTTTGAGTGGAAGAAATTTTAAAACTAGTCCATTTCACGAGGTATTCAATATAATTATTATAAATTATTGGAAATAGTCTAGTAGTGGTCCGAAAGGTTCGTATCATTAAAGTTTTTACAGGATATTAGTAATCAATGGACCGTTATTAATAAAATAGATTAAAATATTCGAAATCAATAATGCCCATGAAAACAAAATGGGCCAAATGAAACGTAAATTACCTTTTATGGCAAAAAATGGTAAACTAATAAATATCTTAAACATCCTAATTGTGTGGGCAAGAATCGTATATGATTTTTCTTTGTTAGTGGCAAGAAAACACGTATTATTCGGCTGCGCACTGGCCAGCAAAAAAATTTTCTCTGACTATACTGACAAACAGAGCTGTTAGGAAAAGAATCCATTCCACGAATCTAGTAATAAAACTACTGAAGCCGAAACCTAGTTTTAAATTTTGTTTTTAATTTGTTGCTTTTTATTGTTTATTATTTTATTATTTTATTACTCTAAATTTATTATTTATTTATCCCTCACATTAGCCTCGGAAATTTAAAAAATTTGTTTAAAATTGACTTAGATAGACTTGGATTTTCTTAGGTACACTAGGAAGCGTCTGGAAAATCTGCAAAAAAGGTTAAATGAACTCTGAAAAATCAGGAAAATCAAAGAAAATTTACTTAAATTGACTAAGATTTTTAATTTACTTGGGTACGCTTACTTCGTCCGAGGAAGCGGTAAAAATTATCCACTAGACTCGGAAAATTAAAACATTCAAAGAAAATTGACCTGCATTTTTTAAAAATATTTGGTTTCATTCACAAAATCTGAAAAAAATGGTCTACTGACCCAGGAAAATCGGAAAATGCAAGGAAAATGATTTGGATTTTCTTAGGCATACTAGGCATTGTCTGGAGCAGCTGTAATAAATAAGTGAACTCGGAATAAATCGGTAACAATGGTCTATTCAGCTCAGAAAATTGGAAAACTTAAAGAAAATTTACTTTGATTGACTTGTATTTACTTGGGCGCATTATGGTTGGTTCGAAAAATTAATTAAAATGGTCAAAAGAGCTCGAAAAATCAGAAAATTCAAAGAAAACTTACTTGGATCGACTAGAATTTCTTTCGAATACTTGGTTTCGTCATTTCTGAATGGAACTGAGCGTACTCAAGTAAATCCTAGACAATCTAATAAAGTTTATAATGAATTTTCCGATTTTTCTGATTTCACTAGAACATTTTAATGATTTTCCGGACCAACCATAATGTTCTTAAGTAAATCCATGACCATCCTGAAAAATTTTCTTTGAATTTTTTATTTTTCCGAATATAATTGACAATTTTTAACGCTTTTCCGCGCAAAACCAAGTGTACGCAAGTAAATGCAACCTAATCCAAGCATACATCATTCGCCACTTCGGTATAGGAATTCCCCACATTTTATTACTAGATTCGTGAAATGGAATATTTTCATATCAGCACTGCTGACAAAGAAAAAAACGTTACTATAATATACTATTGACAAAAGGGAATTTGAAATACTGTCTTATCCGAACGATTTAAAAAAACGAAAACAGGCCTATTCATAAAAATTGGACTTTTGCAGGTGTGATTCTCCTTTTTTTGCAAAATACAAAAAAATTTATAAATAGAACGCGAAAAAAATGAATAAAATCAAAAAAATTACAACTATGGAATAAAAAAAGTTAAAAAAACGCGTCTAAAAAGCCAAAATTGTTTAAAAAATAGCAGGCTCAGGGGAGATACTATGAAAGAGGCCAAAGTATCCTTAATTAGAGAACACAAAAAATAGCCATCAATCATAAGAGAAAGTTAGCCAGCTGGAAACAGAAAAGCTAAAAAATTTGAGAACGCGCAAAACGTTTAATGTTTAGCAGCTGCGCCTTAGCCAGGTAGCACTTGGTGGTACAGATGCGACCCATAAGGTATGGTTCATGGCGGATTAAAATAAATTTTTTTAATTAATTATTTTGTGTTCAACCAGTATAGAACCCTACCTGTACAGACAATAGGTTAAATAAATTAAATACTATTTCAATTGATTCAATTAAAGAAAAAATTCGAACAAACGAATAAATAAAATTATATTTAAAAAAATTTTTTTATTATGTTTTGAATTCCTTAATAAGCAAAATTAAATTAACTTAACCCACACCTAGCTTGAATGAGCGAAAAGTCGAAAAAAAATGACGACAAAATCTGATACTACAAAGTTTTCGGGAATAGTTTGTTATTTTCATATTTCCATAGCAGTAAGTTGGAGCTGCTCGTCTAAAAAATTTTAGTCAATTTTGTGGGTGACTGAGAGATCAAAATCCGAAAATTTGATTTTTAACAATAAATCTTTATTAAATTTAAAGAAATAGATGAAAAATTTGGATTGCCAGGGAAAAACCACTCCAGAAGAAAAAAAACTTATCTTTTTACGATCAAATTTAGCCAAGTTATAGTCAATTTAAGATTTTGCCCAAATTCGTCTTAAAAAAGATTGAAATTTTATTGAAAAAAGTCTGTTTCTGAACTTTAAACATGCATTACTCGCTTGATTTTAATCGTAAAATAATAATTTTTTTTTTAAATCGATTAATTAATTCCCTGGCAATTCATTTCTTTAAAAAGAAAGTCATTTTTGTTGACCAAATTTCAGTTTTTAGGTAAAATACTGTGTTAAGTAAAATTTGCTGCGTACAGTTTTCAAAGGCTTTTGACCTAAAAATTGAAATTTGGTCAACAAAAATGATTTTCTTCTTAAAGAAATGAATTGTCAGGGAAAAATTAATCGATTTAAAAAAAAAAAATTATTATTTTGCGATGAAAATCAAGCGAGTAATGCATGTTTAAAGTTCAGAAACAGACTTTTCTCAATAAAATTTCAATCTTTTTTAAGACGAATTTGGGCAAAATCTTAAATTGACGATAACTTGGCTAAATTTCATCGTAAAAAGATAAGTTTTTTTTTCTTCTGGATTTTCTTTCTTTATTTCTTTAAATTTAATAAAGATTTATTGTTAAAAATCAAATTTTCGGATTTTGATCTCTCAGTCACCCACAAAATTGACTAAAAATTTTTTAGACGAGCAGCTCCAACTTACTGCTATGGAAATATGAAAATAACAAACTATTCCCGAAAACTTTGTAGTATCAGATTTTGTCGTCATTTTTTTTCGACTTTTCGCTCGTTCAAGCTAGGTGTGAACCCTTATGGCAATTTTTGGTGCATGCATTAAGAAAATATTGATGATCTTGCCAGAAAATGGTCAGTTTTTTTTAAAGAACATTAAATTTTTCGCTACAGCAATTTTCAAAGCTCGAAATACTCTCCTTTTTCCGGAAAAAAGACGAGTATTTTCTTAATTTATGGATGAAAGTACTTAATTTCTAAGGTTCTGATAACTTTATTTGGTTACCAGAATAAAGCATGGTTAAAAATGCCCTGAAATTAAAAGCGAAAAAACTTACTATTTCCTGACTAGAGGACCAACATTTTCGTAATTTACTTAGTAGAAAACATAATTGTCATATTTTAAGAACACTTTTATTTTTACGTATGAACTCGGAATATTAAAAGAGTAGCTAAGAGTATGCCCTAAAATGGAATACATCGAAAGAACTAGCGATTTTCTGCGAAGGAGACCAATATCTTTAAAGCTTACGTACCAGATAATGTAAATTACTTCGGATGAGATAACTTTTTTAATGTTATGTGTACTCTGAACACTATAAGAATGACCAAAATGTCTTACATTTATAGCTGAAAAACTGACAATTTTTTGAAAAATGTCTAATATTCCCGTCATCTACGAACCAAAAAACATGATTGCCATTGATCAGAATAACTTTTTTATTTATACGGATACTCTGAACACTAAAATAATGGCTAAAAATACTCTCATATGGGTAACAGCGGAAAAAGTTACGATTTTTCCAGAAAATGTCCAATATCCTCGTTATTTACGCCTGAAAAAATATAATTGCCAGTGACTAAGATAACTTTATGTTATTACAGGAACTCGGCACTTTAAAAAAATGGTTAAAAATGGCTTAAATTGGACTATAACGGGAAATGTAACCATTTCACAGAAAAAGGACCAAAAAATTCGTAATCTTATCTTTTTGAATTCACCATACATACAAACTTTGTGGGATGCGTCTGGACTACGGGTTTTTATTAAAACTAATTTAATAAAAACTACCTTTGCACCTCTCCTTGTGCAACTTAAAATTATTATTCAGAGTTTTATAACTAGCTAAAATAAATTTTTATAATTTATAAGCAGCAACTATTGAAAATTTCAAATAATTTTTAAATTTAAATTACAGATGCTTGTAAGCAAAGGAGCTGTTATGGAAGAAAGACAAGGATGGGAAAGACCTGGTTGGTTCTTAAAAAATGAATCGGCTCCAGTTTTAACGTATGATTACTATGGAAGTTACGGTACATCAAAACACGAAAATTACAAATATGCAGAAATTTTATCACAAGATTACACTTTTGACTTTCCTCAACATCATTCAATTGTAATAATAAAAACTATCTAATCATTAAAAATAATAACTTATTAGTTAGCTCTTTCTCTCCATTCGGCATTAATTTCGACAACATTTTTTTTAAAATTACCAGAAACAGAAATTTCATAAATTTTTGAATATTAAAGATTCTTCGATTAAAAAAATGACGAAATTGTTGCCAAATGAAGAGAAAAATTTACTGTATATATTTACTATATAAAGCAAAAAAAAATTTAGATCAAAGAAGAAAGCCATGCTTGTCGAAATGATAGTGCTTTGTTTGATATGTCTTATTTTGGAAAATTTTATCTTTGTGGTCCCGACGTTGAAGAAGCAGCAGATTATTTATTTACAGCCAAGGTAGATTCAGATATTGACAAAACTGTTTACACTTGTGCTTTAAATAAAAACGGAGGAGTTGAAATTGACTGCACTATCACGTGGATCTTACCTGGTTCTAGTGGTGTAGTTGATCCGATTTTTAAAGGAAAAGCACTTTACATTGGTAAAATTTTAAAATAAACTTCATGAAATTAAATTTAAGGATGTTTGAGAATTTTAAAAGAATTCAAATACTTATTTTAATCAAATACTTTAATTAGTTTTGGCCCTGATTGTCAGACGAAACTCTCCATATCTGACCCATATTTAGATTCAGTCATTAAAAGCTTAAATGCAAGCACAATAAATAAGAACGAAAATAAATCAATATATTTCTTAATATCCAAAAAGCTCTTACTTTGAGATTTTCTGAATCTTGATTTTCATAAACAGAAAATCATTCATCAGAGAGCAAATGCTAGTTAATGTTTATTTCTTGTAATCCTCCGTTTACTTACCATGCTTTCAACAGACAAAGGATCTACAATTAATACATTTTTTACGGATCCCGAATATATCAAAAAAAAGTACTTAAAGTGATTATGCGTGCTTAAAAATTTTTCAACTTATATTTTTGTTTCGTTTTGGCACTCAATATTTTCTTTGCTATTAAATAAATTCAGCAAATTTAATATCTTTTTGAAAATAATTTTACACAATAAGCAATAATCTATTTAGTTTTAAAAAAGCACTAACAGCAAACGAAAAAACTTAAAGCTGTTTTGTGTGTTAACACAGCCAATGACAGACACGTCAACCTCTTGCAAAGGTTGGTTTTTCATTGAATGAACATGGGACATGTTGACTCATAACAGTTTTATACCCGCTAATTATTAAAAGTCTATTTTCTTCTAAGTCTCTAAATCAAAATTATTTTAAGTCCATTTGACCCTCCCGCTACCCCAAACCTCCTCACCCTAAATTTGGGACTTTTTTTCAGGTACTCTTGTCTATAAACATGTCCCATGTAAAAAAATTTTGAATCGAAAAATATAGTAAATTTTGTAATATCTTTCGCCCTTTTAAGCTTAAAAACTAAGAAATTTGAATAATTAATTACATTTACAATATTATAGTTGTTGGTGGGTTATCTTCATATCATTCATGGGCACATTTAAGAAAAGTTATCACAGATAAAGGATTCAATGTTAGCTTACATGATGCAACATATCAAATGGGTATTCTCTCAATTCAAGGACCAAATAGGTAGAATAAATTATAATACATTTTATGGAAAAAAAGTACTGATCTTGAAAAAATTATTAAATGAAAGTTTAACACATTTCGAGATCGTCTTATTTTCTAAAATAATTTATTTTATGATAAATAAAAATTTAATAAATTAACATTTTTATTTCAGTTTAAAAATTTTACAAAATTTAGTCGAGGAGAATATTTCGGATGAAAATTTCCCATATTTACATTCAAAATTGTTAAAGGCAAATGGTCAATTAATACGTGCATTCAGAGTAAGTTTTGTTGGAGAATTAGGTTACGAAATACATATACCAGTAAATTCATGTGAAAAAGTTTTTGATGGAATTTTAAAATCAGGAAAATCATTTAATCTTCGGTTAGCTGGTTACAGAGCATTGTACAGCCTTAGTTGTGAAAAAGGTAATTTATTTCTTTATGCCTACACTCTAAAAAATCATGTTTTGATATTTACTATCAGATACTAAATTAATATGTAATCTAGTATAGTAAATTTTTCTATTTTATACTATCCAATATGAATATTGGACAAGATTTTTACCGATTAGCATGAAAATTCAAGCAGACCTTCAAGCAGTTAATCAAAACTTTTTCCTACTGCTAAATGGCCAAAAATTTATTAACCCAATTTTAAAATGCATGCAAACCAACGTAAAATTCCATGATTTAACTACACTGTAAAAAGTAACTTTCTTATATTAACAAAAAAATTAGAAAATTTTTGAAAAATTAGTAAATTTTCAAAAAAATTTGTAAATATTCGAAAAAAATCGTATATTTACTAAATTAAGTATATTCTCGATTTTTTTTGTGACTTCGCAAGAAAAATTGATAATTTACAATTTTTTTCCAAAAATTTACAAAAAATTGTTGTAAATTTCCGAAAAATAGTTGTGAATTTACAACTTTTTTCGTAAAATCACAAAAAAAAATCGAGAATTCCCGAATTTTTCGATAATATACTATCAAGGGGAGTTCAATACATTTGGAACACCAAATTACACCAAATGGTTATGGATGAATTTGTATGTTAAAAAAACATGCCGACTACCCTCCATTCCTTCCAATGAGCCTTCTGGGCATAGAAACGCAGGGCTCAATGTTATAAAATAGGATTTTTTGGTAATTTTCAATGAAACTCCAAAACCTCGCAAATTAACCAAAACTCTTCTGGTTGGTCTCATTTTTTTGGTTTAAATATCACCTTTTATAAGCCGTAAACCCAAATTTATTATCACTAATTTTCTTATCACAATAGCCAATTAACCAAACGGTCATTTTTGACTCAAAATGACCAATTTTAAAAATGATGCCAAATTTGTAATTTCTAACGAAAATAGATTTATAGTTCTAAAAAAATTTGGACAAGCTTCAAGTTTCCAAAACTTCTTGACTTTACTTTTTTCAATTATTTGTTAACCAGATATGATAATTTGAAGTCACAGTCCCGATTTTACGATTTTTTAAAAAAGCTCATTTTTAATGTTAATTTTGAAGTGCCATATATTAAAAACGAATCAAGGAAATGAGACGAGTAAAAAATTTTTGAAAACTTAAAGCTTGTACAAATTTTTTCAGACCTACACTGAAAAACCGGTACCATTGAAACAATGACTTAGAAGCAATTGATATATGCCAATGACGGATATCATAAATTCAATGGCGAGATTGAAATTATTTCAAATATATAAAGCTATTGAAATGATTATGAATACATACCTATCATTTCAATGTATAATAAACAGAAAATAAGTAAAAATTTATTTATTTTTTTCTTTTACATTTATTATTTTATTTTAACAGACCTGCCACACTGCCGAATAAAATGAAAATAAAAAATAAACCGCGCTTTTTAAAATGTTTTTATTTATGCTTTAATAATTCATTAAAATTATAATAATTTATTAATTATTCACGTAATTATTAGTTAATTAAGTGATTTTAATAAATATTCACTTATTACCTTAATGTTATTTGATTATCGATGAAATAACAGTTTCCCCCTCCACTGATAATTTTTTAATTTTATTTTTATTTTCATTTTATTTTGCAGTGTGGCAGGTCTGTAATGTTTACTTATTTAATTATTCCTCGCTTGTGTATTTTTTTTTTAAGGCGGTATATTGTTAATTTGTTATATTATTATTTTTCGATTTTTTTTATTAATTATTTTTTTTATTAATTATTATTACATTATTATACATTTATGAATTTAATTTTTTTTTTAATTTATAATCAAATAAAAAAACTGCGACTTCATCCGGGATCGAACTGAATACCGTTGTGAACCGTGTTGATCAGTAAGCAGCGACCTTATCCATTACGCCAGCATGACTCTTTGTGTTTATAAAAAAATTTTGAAGACTATATGTTACAGATAATAATTTTCCCACTCCTTTTTTTAATATTCAGAGTAATTTATGCATATCTAGCGAAATGCATGATTAAAAATAATAATTAAATTTATAATAAATGATTTTCAGGTAATTCCATTTCTTTATAAGAGTAATAATGAATAGCAATAATATAAACAAAAACACCGCGCGCGCCAAGTCTGAGTAAACAATAAATACGCAGAAGGATAGAAAGAGAAAGAATAGTATACCTAGACATATGCACAATACGTAATTTGTTTTGTTATTATTAATATTATTGAACTAAAATCAATTTCTATTGATTGAATGTTTTTAAACGTTAAATCAAAATATTAAAAACAATTATTTTGATTGTATGCTCTCTATTAATTCAATCTTATATTTTCTTTTATTTTGACGAAAATTTACATCAAAACAATGACTGCCATATTAATGGCGAGAAGCTATTCGTTTAATAGCGGCGCCATCAAATCAATGATATATTCTATTGGCATATTTCAATCGCTTCTAAGTCATTGCTTCAATGGTTGCGGTTTTTCAGTGTATAAAACCAATTTTCGTCAGAAATTACAAATTTGGCAGTATTTTAAAAATTGGTCATTTTTAGCCAAAAATGACCGTTTGGTTAATTGGCTATATTGATGAGAGAATTAGTGATAATAAATTGCGGTTTACGGCGTATGAAAGGTGATACTTATTAAACAAAAAAAAATGAGACCAACCAGAAGAGTTTTGGTTAACTTGCAAGGTTTTGGCGTTTCATTGAAAATTACCAAAAAATTCTATTTTATAACATTGAGCCCTGCGTTTATAGGCCCAGAAGGCCCATTGGAATGAACGGAGGGTGGTCAGCATGTTTTTTCAACATAAAAAACTCATCCATAACCATTTTGTGTAATTTGGTGTTCCAAAGGTATTGAACTCCCCTTTTAAATTTAATTTTACTATTTTTATCGAATATTTACAAAATTTTTTGAAAATTCACTAATTTTTCGAAAAAATTCTATTTTTTTTGTAAATCTAAGAAAGTTACTTTTTACGGTGTATAATTACAAAATAGAAGTTGATTTTATAATGATATATGTTTCACTTGAAGATTCAAGCAATATATTTTTATAGTGCAATGTAGTTTTCTATACGTAAAAAGGCCTAATAAATTTTTTTTTATAAAAGCGGCAAGTTTTGTCTGCCCTGGCGCTAATCGGTTTAAAAAATTACAAAAATAATTAAATTTTGATAAGACCATAGTCTGACCATGAATGTGTCTAGCACTTTTTTTTAAGGATTAAAAATACCATAATAAATACAAAAGGACAAGTACCTATTTATCGAGAAATATAAAACAAAGACTTTGAACATTGTTTTCATTGTTATTTTCCACTAAGACACTATGACTTTAATTTTCCATTGTATTTAGGTAATTACGTAATTGAGAGACAGAATCATCTGTAATAATTTTATATTCTTTTCAAACTAGGCCCTTTTAGTACGGGATAATCTATTAATTCACCTACACCTAACAATGAAAATACATGAATCGACATAAAAACCATTCTTTTCAGGGGATATCCATACATTATTATGTAAGACAATTTTAGGGTTTTTTTGACGTCAATCAATTCCAGAGAAGGTGCTATTTCCAGAGAAGCTAAGGGATCATTCAGATGACAAAAAATTTTCAACATTATTTAAATCTTATTTTTGAACCACTCTTGTCTATTTTATAGTAAAAATCTTTTGTTAAAATTATTTTTAAATCATTTTTTTTTTATATTTTAAAGGTCGTTATAATTCAATTGCTGTCAAATAGTTGTCTGGCATATTTTTGGAAAAACCAATAGATTAAATTTTAAATTAAAAAAAAAACAATAGTAATATATGAGCAATTATTTTAAAAGCGCTACTTAATTTGAGCCTGAAATCGTAATTTTTTTTTTTGAGGGCACATCGATATGACCCGTGTTTTCAGTTAGTTTGAACCTTCAGAAAGCCGAAAAAAATCATGAACAAGAAATCGGCGATAGGTGCCAAAAAGATTTTTTCACTTTTATGTCAAAAACCGTGTTTTTCGTATCTGAGCTACCCCAAATTTTTAAAATAACTTTGTAGGTAAATAAAATTTTAAAAAATGGATAAAAAATCGGATTGCCAGGGAAAAACCACTCTAGAAGAAAAAAAAACTTTTCTTTTTACGATGAAACTTAGCCAAGTTATGGTCAATTTAAGATTTTGCTCAAATTCGTCTTAAAAAAGATTGAAATTTTATTGAAAAAAGCCTGTTTCTGAACTTTAAACATGCATTACTCGCTTGATTTTTATCGTAAAATACTAATTTTTTTTTTTTAAATCAATTAATTTTTCTCTGGCTATTCATTTCTTTAAGAAAGAAATCATTTTTATTGACCAAATTTTAATTTTTAGGTCAAAAGCCTTTGAAAACTGTAAGTAGCAAAATTTACTTAACACAGTTTTTGAGCTAAAAATTGAAATTTGGTCAATAAAAATGATTTCTTTCTTAAAGAAATGAATAGCCAGAGAAAAATTAATTGATTTTAAAAAAAAAAATTAGTATTTTACGATAAAAATCAAGCGAGTAATGCATGTTTAAAGTTCAGAAACAGGCTTTTTTCAATAAAATTTCAATCTTTTTTAAGACGAATTTGAGCAAAATCTTAAATTGACCATAACTTGGCTAAGTTTCATCGTAAAAAGAAAAGTTTTTTTTTTTTCTAGAGTGGTTTTTCCCTGGCAATCCGATTTTTTTATCCATTTTTTAAAATTTTATTTACCTACAAAGTTATTTTAAAAATTTGGGGTAGCTCAGATACGAAAAACACGGTTTTTGACATAAAGGTGAAAAAATCTTTTTGGCACCTATCGCCGATTTCTTGTTCATGATTTTTTTCGGTTTTCTGAAGGTTCAAACTAACTGAAAACACGGGTCATATCGATGTGCCCTCAAAAAAAAAAAATTACGATTTCAGGCACAAATTAAGTAGCACTTTTAAAATAATTGCTCATATACATAATTATTCGTATATATATAGATATTTTCAAACCTCGTACTCTCCTGAGTAAGAAAAAATAAGAAATTCAAAACCCCCATCCCCCTTTTTTGTCTTACGTAATGTATGAATAACCCCTGACAGAAACATGTCAGGAAAAAAACACCGGAAGGAAAATATACTTGTATGAAAGTGGGGATTTCCAGCCCATTTACTCCACAAGTATTAGAAATGATTTTTTTTTAATTTCGAAGAGTGCATATAGGTTTTTTGGGTCATAGAATTTAAATACGATGTCAGAAATGCTATTTAAGGCATTGCTGGGGTTGAATTCGCCCCTTTTACCACAAAAATATGTCATTTTTTATAAGCAATGTTTTTCCCAAATCTAAAATGTCTACATGGGTTTTTTGGGTCACAGAACAAAAAATTATGTCAGAAATGTCATTGAAATGTCATTTTTGGGGGTAAATTCGCCCATTTTTTACCCCATTCACTTTCCAAATATTTAATTCTCATAAAAATTTTGTTTTTTAATTTTAAAATGTCTATACGGATTTTTTGGGTCACTGAGTTCAAAAACGATGTTAGAAATTCTATTTAAGGCATTTCCGGGCGTGAATCTGTCCTTTTTCACCCCTTTTACCCTCAAAATGTTTTATTCTTATATAGATTATAACTTACAGACATAATTACGCCTGCTAAGCAAAAGAATGTATGCAGACATAATTATCATAAAAAATGATTATGTGCCTGGTATGAAGAAATGTTTTAAGTAATACTTAAATAACAAAAAAATAAAAAATTACAGTTTGATTCAAAACAATGATTCTAAACTCTAAATCAAAAATACGAAAATCTAAACCATTTTCTTTTAGCCCTTTGTACATCAGCTTTCTACGCCTCATTACAAAAATTACTTTTTACAGTGTACAAATAAATAAATGAATATTTGTACTGCTATAATAATAAAAATCTTATTAAATTAAGATATTTTTAATTATTTAAAATATTCAACCAAAAATTTAAAAATTCTCTGATAGTTATCGTTTCTTTTTGTTTGTTTTTTCCAGTTCTTGAAATATTTTACTTTATTTAAAAGACAAGCGAAATAAATATTTTTTAAGTTTAAAATAATTGTTATAAAATTATTATTACGTAAGGCAAAAAAGGTGGAGGGGGTTTTGATTTTCTTATTTTTTCTTACTCAGAAGAGTGCGAGGTATGAAAATATCTTGAATAATTATGTATATATTACTATTGTTTTTTTTAATTTAAAATTTAATCTATTGGTTTTTCCAAAAATAAACCAGACAGCTTTGGCACCAATCGCATTATAATGACCTTTAAAAGATAAAGAATTTTTTTTTAAAACTAATTTTAATAATAGGTTTTACTATAAAATTGACAAGGGTAGTTCAAAATCAAGATTTAAAATAATATTCTATTGTCTAAAGATCCAAGCTTATAAAATTTTGAAATTACCTTTTAGATTAATAGATTAATAAAAAGGAAAAATTCTTTTTTGAATAAATTAAATAAATAAATAAAATTTTTTGACTTATTGATTTTTAGTTTAAATTTTTTATAAGATTATAATATAATTTAAAATTTCCTATAGATTCTATAAAAGTGGTTCCGAGATTATAATTAGATTAGATTTTTAAAATTTGTCATGTACACGAAAATCATTTAATATTTAAATTTAATTTTGTTGAGGGTTTTATCTTTTAGTATGTATATTCGTTATGGTTTTATTATCTAAACAACTTTTACAAAACACATTTTCATGCAATTAAAAAATGATAAATGAATTAGATCTTACAAGGGGGTGGGGGGGTTAAATTCGTATTTTCTCTTACGAAGGGGGGGAGGGGGGTCAAAAACCCCCAAAAATTGTCTTACGTATATAATACATGGATAGCCCCTAAGTTTTTACTAAGCTGACAAAAATTAGTCCTTTTTATATAAAAGGAAAATTAAAACTATTTAAAAAATTAATCAATTGAAAATTTCGCTAATTTTTATTTTGATTGTTTTTAAATTGATTTATGGTTGAATGTATCCCTATAAACGAATAAATTAAATTTTGTCTAAACGTAATCAATTTTTGTTTTTTAAATTATAATTCATTAAATTAACATTTACAAAGAAAATTTTATGCATATAAAAAATTTGGTTTAGGTTCAAATATTATGCAAAAAAGTGAAAACATATAAAAATAAAAATAATTTAAAAAAAAATAAATTTTAAATAAAATATTATTTTTGCAGGATATCATCTTTGGGGAACTGATTTAAGGCCTGATGATAATCCAATAGAATCAAATTTAGGATTTGTTTGTAGAAAAGATGGAAAATATTTAGGAAATGAAGCTGTTGAAAATTTAAGGAAAAATGGAGTTAAAAGAAAATTAGTAACTATACATCTTAAGGAGTAAGTTGAATGTTTAAAATTTTAATTTGTAAACTCTAATAGCAACTTACTTCAAATTATTTTAGACAAGTACCACTTTGGGGTTTAGAAACTCTCTACAGAAATGATCATATTGTTGGATATGTAAGAAGAGCAGAATATGCACATACTCTTGGTTACAGTATTGGACAAGTGTAAGCATCAAACTTAAATATTTTAAACATTCATTATGTGCTAATTTATTATACTCACCCAAATTTGAACTTCTTATAGATACGTGACACATCCAGAAAATAAAAATGTAACTTTAGAATATTTAAATTCTGGTAAATATGAAATAGAAGTTATGAATAAAAGGTATCCAGTTGATATTCACTTAAAAACACTGTTTGACCCAGAAAACAATAGATTAAATAATAAGTATTAAAATTTATGATAAAATATGTACCCTCAATTATATTTTTTTTTGTGATTAAAATATATGTAAGATTCGATATTGAATAAAAATGGTCTGATTAAGGTAATTTTGCTAAAGGGAAATTTTTTTTCTGAAAATTATTTAGGACTCAAAAATTTTTTTTCTTTTCTTTTACATTAAAAAAAAAAAAAAGATTGCTATTTGTACTGGAATTTTCAACCAATCCACAAAATCGGCATTAATTCATCATTTTTTATTGAAATAAAAATATTTTTAAAACTTTCGAAAATTCGTTTTTGCGTTGAAGAACAGGCTAAATTATAATTTTTCCATTTTTTTTTTAACTTTTTGAATTTCAAATAATTATTGAAAATTTTTAAAAGCTAATTTTTGCTTAATTTCAAGAATTTAAATTGCTAAGAACGGTTTTAAGAGTGGTAAAAAAAAAAATTGTTGAGTCCCTTGACTTTCAGAAAAAGTGAAATATAAAATCAAAGTTTCTGCAAAAAAATAGAATCAAATACCAAAATGACCAAGAAAAAACTAGTTTTTGAAAATATTTATTTACTGAAATTAATTTTAAAAATATATTATTAATATTCTATAATTTAAAATTTGTATTTGCTTAATTTAAAAGTAAAAAAACGTGATTGTAAAGTATTTTTATATAAATATACAATGTTTTTATAAATTTATATTTTGTATAAAATAAAAAATAAAATTAATAAAACAAAATACTAATGGAAATATTTTATTTCTTTAAAAGCAGCATTTATCAAAAAATTGATAATAACTTGTAAATTATTGGATTAAAATAAATTATAATCAATTAATATTTATGATGCATAAAAATTAGGTATATTTTGTATTAAATATTTTACGATATTTTAAAATTGGATGAGTAAAGTTTATAAAATATAGTATTCAAAATTTAATAATAAACTTGGATAGAAGCTTTTTTACAGATAGAATTAATCCTATAAATTATTTACATAATAAAATAACTTAATTTTATGTAATATATTACTGATGTAATATATTACTTATTTACAATTGTATAAAACAGTTCTAACCTGCCAAAGGATTTGCATGTATTGTAACATGCGTTATTCTAGTATCAGTAAGCGGCTTAAAATTTTTTGGATTTACAGGTAATTTTTCTAATTCTTCTAAGGTTTCCATACCATCAATAATTCTGAAAAAGTTTAATTATATCTTGGTTATTACTTTGATATTTTAATCAATAATATTGAATAGAAATAATAATTACCTCCCAAATAATGTATATTTTAAATCAAGTGAAGGTTGAGCAGCATATGATATAAAAAATTGACTACCATTTGTATTTGGTCCGTTGTTAGCCATTGAAATAAGACCTCTTGTATTGTGTTTTAGATCTTCCTTAAATTCATCCTCAAATTTTCGATTCCAAATAGATGTTCCTCCTTTTCCAGTTTGAGTAGGATCACCAGTTTGGACTATGAAACCTTTAATGTTTCTGTGAAAGATACAATTATCGTAATAATTGCTTGCACATAATGCCAAGAAATTCTGAAAAAATAGTTTTCTTGTTTATTTAAAATTTTATAAGAATTTTATATGAATCATTAATCAAGATTTTATTATTACCTCACACGATTTTGGACATGCTTCACAAAATAACTCCACTTTCATATCTCCAACATCCGTGTGCAATGTCACACTCTATAATGTAAATAAAATCTTATTTTTAAAAATTGTATAAATACAAAATTTGCATAAAAATTTATACTTACCATTATTCAAATAGTTTTTTTATATAAATAGTAAAAATCAAAACAAAAATTTTTGTTTATCTCTGCGGAAAACAGCTGATTTTAATATTCTGGATATTAAATTTTCACTTTATTATGAGCAAATTAATTGTTTATGACAATTTTGAAATTATATTTTATAGTTGCAAAATATCTTACAAAACTTAGAAATATGTTTATATAGTTTTTGCCAGAGTTTTTGCGGTTATTACTGAAAGTCAAATAATTGTATTTCTGAATGAAAAACATAGATAGAGGCGCTGGTGAAGTGACCGGGGAAAATTTGGTTTATTTTCTATCTTTCTTCAATATAAAAGGGGTACTTTTGTAGTTTTAATATTGTTGGTATAGGTTAATAATTTGGCTTGCGTGACGTAATTTTATTGATCTCCCTCGTGAAATAAATAGCGATAGCAATGCAATCTGCATCAGAAATTTGAACTATATTTAAGCAAAGTTTCTCTGAAGAATAAGAAAAATCTTTCGAGGCGCCCTCTTTGAAGGTGCCATTTTCATAAATAACCAAAGAAAAAAGAACAAGAGGTTAAGAAATATAAAGAAAGAGAAAGATAGTAAATACTTGGGTTTACTCCACTGTATATTCGCCATTTTGTATAAAAATTATCCATGAAACGAAGTTTGGCGTGTCTCTCGCAGGCGGCGGCGGCCTTTTGATAAAGATACATACACGCGCGCGTTCACATTAAGAAAAAAGAGGATATAAATTAAGTGAAATATTTAATAATTTGTATAATTTTATTAAAAAATAGAACGCGTTAAATTAAAAATAAAAAATAATATAAATTCAAAGTAGTAGTATAAGTAAATAAAAATTTGTTTGACAAGAGAATTTACATTGCACTTGCTTTGCATTACATATATATATACAAAGTATCATTTTTCTTTTTTTAACAAAAAAATTCAGTGGCTCTCTTTAAGTATATTTATAATTAATAATTTATTATTACAAAAGTGTTGTATTGAAGAATTTAATCATCAATAAAGAAGAAAAGGAAGCAAGTTTAGTGACTTATTCGAAATATTAAAAAAAAAAGTAACAGTGTATGCGTGCGTGCTGTGTTGAAGACCAGCAGCAGCGAGAGATCGCGCGTCGTCCGCGGGATTTCTCAACCATTAATAAAATAAAACAAAGTTTTTTAATTATAACTATTACTATAGATTATTGATTTCATTATTATTGTTACAAGTTACCGTGTTTTTCATTTTATTATCATTATTTTTTTCTAATTATAAACTTTACAAAAGACTTTACAAAATTTTTAAATAACAATAAAACAATTTAATTTGGATAATTCATCCGTTTGTCAATCGTGAACCCATTTGAACGAACCAAGGTGAGTATATCATGATGCTATATACATAAAAATATAGGTATATACATATACATTAATTAACACACGTTTACATCATTACTCGTTCATTAGCCAATTAAAAATTTTGATTAAATTAACTTTTTTTTTAACTTCCTTTTCTCTATTTAATCAAGAAATCATAAATGGCGTGGGTGAAATTATCCTTTTCTTTAAGTAACATCGTCGCCGTAGTTCGTCATCGTGACGTACGCACTCTCGTGGATGATTTTGCGTGTGCAAAAAAACAAGATTAAAAAATTTGTATAGGTGTATAAAGGATATTAAATTAACAATTATAATATAACAACATAAATGTTCAGCAAAAAAAAATGATTTTCCAATTATTTTGTATGGTAAATTTTAATTGGAAACAATTTTGAAATTCTGTGTACTTAAGAAAAACCAAGTTTTAAGTACATAAGAAAGGAAAAAAAGAAAATGCCGATGTATTTTCAGTGGACACGCTTTATACGCGAAAGAGCGTGGATTCCTGTTATATATATATGATTATATTCTAAGTCGTCAACCCCAACTATTAATGAGATTAAGGAACTCATCGAATGATAAAAAAATTTTTTTTTTTAATATTAAAAATTTTTAAATTATTTGCATAATTAAATAAAAAAAATTTATTCTAATAAACAATTAATATATTTTTTTTGTCTTGATTAGGTATTTCTTTATTTCTATAAAAATTCTCCTTCATTAGATTTTATGATTTTCTTCTGTATGTACTTATTTCTATCTTTGTTTGACTCCAGTTTACTGCATATAATATAATATACTTTGTATGCGGTAAAACCTTTTCTTATATTGTATATTCTTTATATATATATAAACATATATATATTTATTTGATTCCGCAAGAAAATTTTATTTATTTACATTCTTTAAAGGTGAAAAATCAAAAATTTTCGATACAAAAAAAAATTAAATCAAAACTTATAGTTAAATATTTGTTGATAAATAGACAAATTAATTAGTTAATGTGTTAGATTATATACAAATAAATATTTTTTTATTTCGGTTTATTGAATAATTTTGTATTTTATAAAGAACAAAAAATAAGATAAAATCGAGGGTGTAACGTCAAAAATATTTGAATTCCTTAAGGCTAGGACAGAAAGTCGGCATAAATTTGTGTATAAGGAAACTGGTTAACAAAACGAAGGTACACACATCCTATATAATTTGTTGAGTTCAGCAACGCGGTGCGCATTCGCTCCTGCGGTATACATATCTTATTGAAAAAATGTAATTCAACTTAATAAAGTTAGAACGTATTTTTTTTTTTTTATTTCTTTGTTACAAAGAAATAAAACATTGTTTTTTTTAATAAATTTTATTTTTTTAATATTTTTAATTTATTGATTAAACTTATTATTAATATTGGATTACTCATTTTTTTGGAGCAATGATTCATATTTATATATAAAAAATATATATGTATATGTTTATATTATTTACACTAAATTATTTATTGTTTGTTATGGAAGAAAATTAATTTTTTTTTTAATTTAAATCAACAGACATAAGGTTCGTTCTAAGGGCCAGAGTAAGGTACTAAATGGTTGCCTGCAGACAGCATGTCTACTCTGTCGGGGATTCAGTCGAAGGGGGAGAAAGGAAAGACAAAATACCAGTCAATAGATATAAATAGTTTGTATAGGTCTAGTAGGGGTGAATCCTTAGAACAACAGCAACAAAAAAGTCAAGTACCCCGTAAACATGGAATGCAAAGTTTGGGAAAGGTGCCATCGGCACGAAGACCTCCAGCAAATTTACCAAGTTTAAAAAGTGAAATAAATAGTAACGATCCAGCTGTCAGTTTAGTACCAAGTGGTGGAAGCGGCTGGGCATCCACTAAGGAAACTGCACCTTCTACTACAACTACTGTATCTATTACTGCTAGTACCCCTTCAGATAATAATAGTGTTACAGCCCAACAGTCAGTACAATGCACAACAACTCCAAGTTCTATAACAACACAACATCCATCATTGCCAGGGCAACAACAGCCTGCCAATTTACAATCATCACATCAAACAGATTTAGGGAACAAATCAACATGGAGTTCGATCATGAGCCGACCAGGAGATGCTGGTAAGATATATATTTTTTTAATCTAATTTTTATAATCACAAACATTGTAAGTGCTTAAATTTTAGTTTATTAAATATATGCTATTTCACTTATTTATAAGAGCAGTACTATTAAAATTTTATTCATATGTAGTTTAGCTATTTTTAGAATAGCTGACTTAGTTTAAACTATTTAAAAATTTATAAATTTGGAAGAGGTTCATTATTTTTTACTGCAAATATTCTTATCAATGCTATTCAATTACTTGAGTAAGGAGATAAAGTGTTGTTAGGAAAATAAAACACTTAATTTAAAATGCTATTGCTACAATAATTAATGATACAGGACTTACCGATGGCAGAGGAGTAAGAGGTTCTGTCAGCTTAAGTTTTCTTGCCCATCAATCCCCACAGTTCCAGCACGAGTTTCCCAGTTTAAGCAGCCAATCTTTTGCCCCTGGCTCAAATCAAAATCAAACACCCACAATGATGACATCAAATGCCAACATTTCAAACACAGTGCAGCAACATCATTTGTTGCTGCAACAACAGCCTTATGCTGCCCAAAACCACTCAGGTGGGCTGCTGCTGCTTACCGTCATATATTTATATATGTATGCTTTTTGGCTTCAGCAAAACGAGTACCTTATTGATTAATTGTTTCAAAAATTTTAATTACTTAATAATTAATTAATAAAATTTTATTAAGCATTATTTGAAACAATATTTAAGATACGTTTTACATATTAAGCATCGGCATATACATAGTATAGTATATATGTCACAGCTTTATAGACGAATCCGCCTTATAGCAAAATTTTTATAAATTTTTACATAACTCATGAATAAATCATTTTAGAAAAAAATCACTAATACCATATTTAACTATCTATTGAAAACGCGTCTTTTGTAACTTTTTGGTCCTCAAAATTTTGATTCGTTTATTTGTTATAAACAATTTAAGTTACCTTCATAAACTATTGTTAATAATGAAATAATGAGTAAAAACCTTAAGGTTAAAAAGGTCTCAAAAGAAACGTTTTCAGAAGACAGTTAAATATGGTATTATTGACTTTCGTTCTAAAATACTTTGTTAATAAGTTGTAGATATGTAAAAATATATACGAATTCCGTATAAGGCTGCCAAATATGTATGTGAAGCCATTTTTTTTTACAGCGAATGTGTAAAAATTAGATAAATGTAGAATTGACTGTATCTATTGTATAGTTGAACTCAATTTTCAAAAGTTTTATATTTTTTGCAAAAAAAAAATAGTTATTTTGAAAATTGAACTTACATTAATGAATCTTTAATTTTAGCTTATTTAATGTATTTTTTGTAGCATTCAATACAATCCATTATAATTTTTTTAGTTTTTAATTTTTTTTTACAGGTATATAATAGTATTTTTACTTTTTTTTTTTATGTAGAATTGTTATTTTAATTAAAATTTTTATTTTTTCAGTATTTTTGAATATAGTTGATATTTTTAATTATTATATCATTTAATGTTTTGATTGTTAATTTAATTGAAATTAAGTTATTTACATTATTAAAAAATTTCAAATCATAAATTAATCAGTAGCAATCAAAGGATTATTAATGATTTAATAACTTTTAAACCTATAATTTATTATTATTATTATTTCAGAATTTATAATGCACCATTTTTTTAGCATTGCGCTTGTTATAAATGTAAACACATAATCACAATTTTTTTCTTTTTATGAAAGTTTTGTTAGATGTTAAAAAAAATGAAATTTTTTCAAAGCAAAAGTTAATATAAATATTTTACAGCAGGTGTACAAGGAGGCCAGTCACAACAGACACAACAAAATCGAGAAAACGCACAATATGGTCCTGGTCCCAGTCTACGTCCCCAAAGTAAGTTATTTTATAATTTTTTTGTTCATGTAAACTAAATTGGTTTATTCTTGATTATGTGAATTGCAATATGTTAACTTTATTTAATATATACAGATAATTCCGAAATTCGTGTGCTCTGTGCGTAAGGATTGCATTTTTATGTAATTAGTACTAACTTTAGCAGCATTCTAGAGCTTTGTAATTTTCTATAAGGAATCTATTAAATTTGGCATATCGGTTCCCGATTTCCTGAAGACAAAAAGCAAATTAAAAAATTATTGTTCCTTTACACCGCAATTGTTTTCGATTTTTGATATTCGATAATTTTTTTTTTATTAAATAATTATTTATAATAATAAACATTTCATATCCATTCAAATGGGGTTGAATAAATACGAACTTATTATACACATTGGCACTGAATTTCGGAATTCTCTGATGTAACATACAAAATCCATAGCCAAAGTATTTTGTTTATTTTTAAGTACAATTTAAATTAGAAACATGAAAGATTACCAGCACCTGAATGATTTTACAGATTGTGATTTTTTTAATATTAAGTTAGTTTTGAATAAATAAAATTGGTTAATATTGAAGCTAAAAGATCACTGCTTATTTTGGAGAATTTTTTTATAAACGTAATTTCTATTTAAAATTTGGTTGTTTGTGTACAAGTGCATAAATTGTGATTATGTTTCATTTCATAAAATTAAACACCAATAAACACTAGTAAAATTTAATTTGTTGTAAGATTATTTTTTTTTATTTTTCAACATGCTGAATATTTTTTTTACAGCCGAAGGAAGTTGGATACAAGGAGGAAGTCGAATAACAGGTTCAGGTCCAGGACCTGTACCCGGGAATGGGAATACTCCAGGGGCCCAGGTCCCCCCTGTTGGCCATGGCAGTTCACCAGGACAAGCAGATGTTCCTGTTGGAGGACGTACCAACTTGGGCCAATCTCCAGGCACGGGCATGGCCCAGGCAGGCCAGCACACATCACAAACTAACCAATCTAATTTACCTCCTAGCCCAAATTTGCAACAATATCGAGGAATTATTCCTCCATTTGTAAGTTTTTTATTATTTCTTCATAGAAATAATAGTTTTAAAATCTGTAGTTGACAGGCTCCTAAAAAATTATAATTAAATAGCATAGTTACTAAAAAGTATAGGTTAATAGTAAACCAAGAATTTTTGATTTCAAAAATTTATTTTTTTGTAGTCTTTTTATTAAGTATAATAAACTAATAATTTTCATGAAATTTTTTTTTTGCTAGAACAGTTCCCCTTAAAAATTTCTAAAATATAATTATAATTATTTAAAAAAATTTTAACTTTATAAATTCTCTATTTGTTTAGATGTACAATAAAGGGAACTTTCCAAGCGGTGGTTTTCCAGCACCTTTGCTTAATTCAGCTGGTGCTAATCGTAATCGTTTTAATCAGGGTGATCGCTTTTCTCAGCAGCAACGTCAAGACCGTGATCGTCCTACTGGTCCTCCTTTGGAAGAGGATATTATATCACGGCCAATTATTAAAGAAGAAGATCTTGAAAAAATGGATGATATATCTCGTGATGCCGGTTGGGCAGCACATGATGACATTGATTATAATCAGAAACTAACTTTTAGCGATGATGATAATGATGTAGAATCAGAAACACCAGCTGCTAGAAAGGATGATGTAATGAAAAAAGATGATAGTAAAGATGATATAAAACAAGAAGATATCAAAAGAGACAAAGAATTAATAAAGGATCACAGAAATGATGTTCCACCAACGTCATCTCATCGTACGTGGAATCCAGGTTCTTTGTCTCGTGATTACCGAGGTTCAAGTGGTCCTTTAACTCAAGGAAATTATGCACCACAGCAACCACCCATACGTCCTGGGCATTCTTTGAGAAGTAAATATTTTCATTATCTTATAAAAAGTTTTATTTTCAAGCAATAATTTATGTCAAAACAATCTACCTAAGTTATTTATAGATGATAAAGACTTTAAATAAATTTTATATATATTTTTTTTAATATTGAATATATTGATAGAAAGAGGTATTTGGTAAAGGCAAATTGGAATTGGAATAATTTTGATTTAGGGACTGAAAATACTTTAGTTTTATGAATTTAACTTTTTCATACATAAAAAAATGTTTTGCACTTCTAAATAAATACTAAATTATATACAATCTAATTTGAACAAATTAAAATAAAGTTAAGATAAAATTACTGCTTCAAAAATGAAATGTTCTAGCTTTCTAAAGTATCTTGTAAAATCAAATAAGTCTTCAAGCGTAGATTACTCTAACAATAAGCCCCATTTTACAACACCTCCCCCCTCTGATTTTCAGGATTCCTAGGGTACCTCTTCTTATAAACATTTTAAAACTATAAGATTTGTAAATAAAACTTTAATTTCTAAATTTTGTTTATTTTTTAATAAATAATACTGGGTATGTGTAAAAGAAATGATATCAAACTTTTGCTTTTTTTATAAAAATAAATTTCTTAATAATGTAAAGAAAAGTAATTTTTAATTTTTGTTCACACTAAAAGTTTCACTTTCTTTTGCACATTTTAAGCTCCTGGCGTTGAAGAAGATGAATTATGGAATCAACGAAGACGGGAACAAGGAGAAAAACTTGCATCTACTATTGAACGAGCTAGGCAGCGTAAAGAAGAAGAAGAAAAACGTTTTCAAGAATCAACAAAACAAGCAGCTGCCAAAAAACTTCAAGATCTAGAACAAAAATTAAAAGAAAAACATTCAAATTTGCAGAGTGCAAGTATTAACAAAAATGATGACGACAATAACCAATTAAGTGAATCAAAAAATACAAGTATCTCAACTGTAATGCCTCCAGCAACTGTTACAGGAGATCGTGAAAGATCGCGAACATCCTCGGAAGGAAAAGATGAAAAAACATCTACAAGTGAGTTTCGCCCTTCTTTCATACGTCAACAACAACTTCAACAAGAATCATTAGCTCCTCCACAAGTATTAAATCGTGGGAGTGAGCGTGATAATAGAGAACGCGAAAGAGAACGCGATCAAAGGGAATTGCGAGAACGTGAACCTGCTTTTTCACGACATTTTCAAAGCAATTTACCTCCGAGATTTCAAAAACAACAAGCCGAAAGAAGTGCTAGTGGTTCTGGCGGTTTTAATCGGGTTTCACCTAGTTCTGATAGATCGCAACCAGTTTCATTTTCTCAACAATACGACCCAAGTCGATGGGTTCATAACCATTCTAATTCATTGAGTACGTTTTTGTACACCCTCTTCTTATTTTTTACGTTCTGAACTTTGTACTGTTATTTATTTGCACGAGCCTGAATCTATCTATCACAAAAAAATGCTTGGCACATAAACAATTAGTTATTCATAATGTATGCTTAAAAAATTTCCAACAAATTTTAAAACTTCAAATCCTTTTTAATTTTATTCCAAGAATAATCCTAAATATCCTTTTGCAGCTTTAGAAGCAAGTAAAACCGAATATATTGATACTACTAATAAATATTTCAAATTTTGTTACTAGCATCAAAATATTAAATTAATTTTTATAGCATAGCAATAGTTCATAGTGATTTTTACTGCTTTAATATTTAATAGATAAGCTTTTGTTTTTAACCAAATAAATAACAATTATTTTATAAATTTAGGTAACAATCTGAAATCCTCTGCTTCGATGCAGCCACCAACAGGAGCGCCTGTTAGGAGAACAAGGACAGATTCTGATGTTTCTGGGTCTTTAGATGATGAAAGACCACCATCACGTGATCACCGAGTATCACGTGATCAAGGAAATCGTGGAGATGATCGTTATCGTCCATCAACTCATCGTTCTTTTGATAATCGAAAGCATTCAGGCAGCTACTATGATGATTACCCTCGTGGAAGTGGTGGAAATTATAAAGATTATGAATTTGATGAAAGACATGTTCGTGATAGTCGTGATCATGGCAGGCAATATGATGATAAATCTGATCTAAGGGAATCGAGAGATAGAGATTTTCGTGATTTAAGAGATAGAGATAACAGGGATAATAGAGATAGAGATGGAAGAGATTGCAGGGATATTAGAGATAGAGATTCAAGAGATATTAGAGATAATAGAGACAGAGATGGAAGAAGAGATAATAGAGATAGAGACACAAGAGACATAAGAGATGTACGAGACAGAGAATCTAGGGATAAAAAAGATTATGATAATTATAAAACGGTAATTTTGATATAGTTTATTTACATAATTTATTATATTGATGTTGAAGCTATCTATATAAAAGCAAAACTAATAATTTCTATTTACTAACTTTTTATTTAATAAATTTTTTAATTAGAATTTAAATTATTGAGCTTTTGATTTAAATTGCAGTTGACTTTCATTGAATTTCTATTTTTATATAAATTTTTCCTTAAAAGAATTTTAAAATTAAATTGATAAATTAATAAGTATATTTTCACTAGGATTCTTATGATGATCATCAGCGTGAAAGAATAGAAGGTCATTCAGAATGGCGTGAAAATCGTTCATCTTCATCTTCGAATCACGATCGCCCATCACCAGCGTCAACGACAGATCGGCCACAGCGTCCAGATTCACGAGACAGTCGTACATCACGTGATTCAAGAACATCTATTTCTCTTCGTGATGATGAATATTCAAGTAGTAAATCACATTGTGAAATCGGTTCATGGGCTAATGAAGATCCAGAATATGAAGATGATCCCAAAATAAAATCTCGTGATATCTATCGCGATGAAGCACCACGTTATCATCACCAAACTCATCATCGAGACTTACGATCAGATCATCATCGTGATCGGGAACAACGCCGCCCACCAGGTCCAGTAACCAAAGAAAAGATTGAAGCAGATGAATTGCATATGAAAAATGAAAAACGTGTAATGACACAGTTAAAGCGTGGTGTACCACCAGAAATTCACATTGAGAAAAAAGAATCAATTAGCCTGAAACTTTCTATAACGTCTACGAATATTGAAAGTGCTAAAGAAGATTCAATATCTAAAAAAGATCGTAATGTTCCCTCTCCAAAAGCTTGGGCAGATGCTGTATCACCTACTTTTGAGAAGGAGGATAAGAAAATTATTGATCAACAACAGACATCAAACACTAACGAAGATAAATCTGTAAATGACTTAAAACGCAATATAGATAAATTAAGTGTCCATGATAGGTCAGATGATATGATTAGTAAAGATGACTCTACTAAAGAAGAAAAACGTGAAAAAAATTCACGCAATCGAACTAGTAGTAGCGGTAGTAGTTCACGTGGTGGCAATCGAGATTCACGTGGTGGTCGTTGGGCTACTAGTGGTTTTAGAGTTTATGAACCACGTTGGCGAGGTACAGAAACAAGAGGCGGTCGTAGAGGAAGACCATTATCTGGTCGACCAGGATCAGCAAAAAGTGGTAGCTACATTCATACTGACTCTGAAATAAGTGGTGATGAAATATCAAACTCAACAGAATCTGGTAAAGATGAACATCAACAGCAACAGTATCGTTCATCAAATCGTTCTCCGAAACCACCACCTTCTTCATCTTCATCCAAAACTGGAGTAATTGTTCCAAAAGGTGAAAAAGAAGAACGTAATCGCGTTGCTGCTGCTGCAAATACAATTAACAAACGAGATGATGGATCTACGATTCAATCAGGGCATACATCCTCATCTCGCAATAGCGATTATTCAAATCGTAATCGAGGTAATAACCGAGAAGGTTTTGCACCTTCTGGTGAACCATCCCGTCGAGGTCGAGGTGGTTTTCGTTCACGTGGTTCATCTAATCGTATGGAAGGTTATGGACCACCACCAAGCAAAAGTCCATTTTCAAATGAACGTTCAAATGACCAATCTTCAATGGCATTGACCAATTGTAATCAAAATGAGCATGAAAACACAGATGGAAACATACAAAATCAACAACAAACAAGTGATAATAATGATGAAAAAGGTGCTATTAAACAAGAGTTAGCAACTAGTGGCAATACATCTAATAGGCATATAAAATCATCCCCCAATAATCAAATGAATTCAATAAGCACTGGCTCTAATAATGGCAATAATTCAGGAGGTCAAATTTCTGGAAAATCAAATAGAGATGAATTACCGCGTAATAGTAAACGCACGCGTAGTGGCAGCCGTCGTAGAGGTGGTGGTCGTGGGGGTATCGTCAGTGGTGGTGAAGGACGGGATACCACTCATCATCATCAACAACGTTCTCAAAAAGGAGGTGGTAGTAATAAATATCATCACAATTCATTAGATCCATTAGGTGGCAACGAGGATTGGGAGACGACTTCCGAAAATAGCGAAGATCATATGGAAGATAGGAAAGATACATCCTCAAATAGAGGTATTGCAGGCAGTAATAATAAAACTCAGTCACATAATATCAGTAATCGGAATAATAATCAAAATTCATTAATTAATAATACAGGAAGCAATAATAATAGGAATCGTGATTCCGGTAATAATAAAGGTAATAATAACACCAAACCAACGTTGAATAGAAGAGGTGGTGGTGGTGGAGGTAGTGGTACTACCAACAGTGATAAAAGAAACATTCAAAATGCCATCATTCGTGATAGCAATACACAAAATCATAATCAACAATCAGGAAACTTGCAACAAAATCCTCAAGGACAAAATATTAGTAACAGACAAAGAAATCAAGGAGGAAATAGTGGCAATAGTGGTCTGTTGCCTAATTCTAAAACTATTAATAAGGATACTACTGTTAATAGGGTTGATGAAATTAAGCTTAATGATTCAAATCTTGTTAATCAAGCACTTAATGACATAAATAAAAAGTCACAAATTAAGGATAAAAGAACAGTGCAAGAAATTAATGCTGATTTAAATTGTTTGAGTTTAGATGATGGTATTAATGTAAGTGATGATATAAAAATAGATGCTGATGGCTTTCAAGAAGTTAGATCTAAGAAAAATGTCAAGGATTCAAGCAGGCATAGTCAAAAAGATGATGCTACAAAAACAGGCAGAAGAGATAAAGATAAAGATAAAGAAAGAGATCGTTCAAAATCAAAATCAAATGGACCACAAACGCAACAACAATCTCAAAATATACCACCATTATTGGGACAAAATATTCCACAACCTCCCAATATGCAACAAAAATCGTTCGATAGAACTGCCAATAGACAAAAGCTTGCACCAAGATTTCTAAAGCAACGTTTATCTAAACAGCAGCAACAACAAACAGGAGTATCTGGTGATTCTAGTGATGTTGTAAAACCTAGTAACGTATTTCCAAAAGAAACAACTAGTACAAATGCTGTTGCACCTCCACCACCAGTTAACGCATGGGATAAGCCATTCACTGCTGCAAACAGATCATCTCCATCACCATCTGTTACGGTAGCTGCTGATGTTCAGTTAATACCAAGTTTAACATCAGTGCAAAGTGAACACAATCAGCATCATGATGCCAATTCGGAACAAATTACTGCAACTACAACCAGCCAAAGGAATTCACCACACTATGATAACAAACCTTGTAATAAGCAAGCAGTTAAGGAGACAAGTAATGAAAAACTTGTTGCTGATACTTCTTCTCCACCCGTACAAACGTTAATTTTTGAAAATACAAATTATTCAAAAACTACCAAAACCGTAGCATCAAATGAATTAGCAGTAAAACCTAAATACTCTAATCATATTAAAAGCCAACCAACAAGAGCAGTAGAAAAAAGAAGCAGTGATATTGAGGAAGACAATACACAACTACAACAGCAGCAAACATCACAACCACAAACTCCAACAGTCTTATCGGTAGGATTTTCAAATAAATCAGATCTTATAAAAGAGAAACAGCAACAGCCACAAGATAGTATTCAAATGCCATTATCCTTTGCAAATAATACTAAAGAAGATACTAGTGACATGAAATTAGATTTTACATTTGATTCAGATCTAACACAGTTAACTGAAGACAAATCTAAATCATTGGGTATTTCAAGATCAATTCATATTACTGGTGGACAGAGTACAATTTCTCCATCAACAGCAGAACTTAATTTAAAAATAGCTTCGGTTAAGAAAGTTTGGGAAAGTGCGCCTATGCCTACAGTTGCTGAGCATGAGGATGGAAATGTCAGTACTGCTAGTTCATTTCCACAGGCTTTTGAAACTAATGACGATGATAGTTATGGAGCTCATCAGCAATATAGCCAAAGTAACATTAAAAATGAAATAAATACAACGAATGTTTGCAAGGTAAAAAATTTACTTTTATATAATACTTTTATACATAGATAGCTTAATTAATGCATCATTAAAAATTCGATTTTTATCCGGCTGAATTTATCTTTTAGCTAAAGAACATTCTAAAAAATAGTTGGCGAAGTAATTTTTAATATTTATTTGTCTGCTTTATGAAAAATTAAAATTTTAAATACATCACAGGATATTCTATTAAATGTTAGTTTATTGCATGAATAAAAAAAAAAATAAAATTTTTACATCTCTGTGTTTTATAAACTTAGTATTTGACATAACTAGGAATGATAAAATCATTAAAAATTCTTACCAGTTTTTAGAGAGCCCTTACTTCAGTCTAGTGCACTGTACTCCAGTCAATTTACGAGGAGGCAGGGGGGGTGTATACTATCTGGTCACCACCAAATTTGGTCAAATAGGTTTTTTTTTTTTTTTTTTTTTTTTTTTATTAATTTCAGGATCTTCTCAACAGAGAAATCGAGATTTCACCCTTATCATAGCAAAAACTACCCCATAAAAAAAGGGTATTTTTGATGCATTAAAACTTTGAGTATCCAGTTGCTAATCAAGTTTTTTATGAATAATTAATTAATCACAAATGTCTGGTTCTTTTTAATAAAAAAATTAGCAAAACACCCTTTAATTTAGAAAAAAGTTTTTAACTTCCTTTAATTAACCCCTAATAAATTAAAATTTTTATAAACTGTTACCAAGTACTTAAACTAAACATTTCTCTTCAAAAATATGTTAAACTAAATGTGTATGTATTAATAAAATATCACTATTATTGAATAATGAAATTTTTATAAAATATTCATTTTAATATTTCATTTTAAAGTAATTCTGATAAACAAATTTTTTTGATTTACATTAACATCCTAAGTGCATTTGTATAGCAAAATTACCTGTTTCAGGGCTAGTTTTTGTTAATTTAAGGGTGGAACATTAATTTTTCATAAAAAAGTCCTCACAGTCCTTGATCAGCAGCTCATAGTTTTTTTTTTAGCATTAGTTAAAAAATCAAATTTATAGACTCTGAAAGTGCGAAAATAGCAAAAAAAAATTTGTTAATTTAAGGGTGAAATATTAAATTTTCATTTAAAAAAAGTCCTTGAAATTCTTGATTCGATTTTAAGAGTGAAGCCCCAATTTCTCCTAGAAAAGATTCCGAAATTCGTAACCAGCGATCCCAAAAAACCTATATTAAACTAAATTTGTTAGTGGCTGGAAACTACAACCTAAACCGTATATTGACTGGTGTAATTGTCTAGTTGCTATCCTTTACAGGTCAATAAAATTTTTCATTAGTTATTTAGTACTTCAAAAAATAAGTATACCTTTTGGAAAATTCCATTGACTTATGAGGGATTAAAAGTATTCTTGAAACAGAGTCCATGAAAAGTTATAATTTAAAAAGCATAAATCGCAGTATTACAGAAAAAAACTAAATTTTTGGATATAACCCTTCAACAAAGCATTATAGAAAAAGTTAAAATTTTAATAATTTATTTGAACATAAATATTATAAAACATTTAATTTTAAAAAAATTTTTTAGATTTTTGAATTAAAAATATTTTAAATTAACAAGTGAACAATATTTATCTTAAATCATACATGATTTTGAAATGAAATAAATTTAATTTAAATACAACAAAATTTAATTTGCTATTATTTAATAATTTTATGAATTGTATTGCAAGATCCTTTCTATAAACAATAGCTTATAAGGCTATTTTAAGGTCCATTTAATGTCGTATTTAATTTCACTTAAAAATTTATAATTTTCTCACCAAGTAACCGCAACTGCATGTACAGATATAATTACTGAGCATGTAAAAAGAATTCATTACAACATTATTGCAATTGTTTAAAAATCTAGACACTGAAATTATTTTTCTTCGATTACTAGATTTTTTTTTTTTTAAATAATGTTGTTAATGAATTTAAAAAGTCCCCTATATTGGGAAAGTGCTGACTCTTTGCCTGATGCGCAGCTGGTTCCCCCGCAGGTGAAGCCGCAGCAATCAAATTCAGGTGTCAGTGGAACTCAGGCTGGTTCCTCGGTTCCAGGGCCAAGTCCTATAGGACCAGGACAAAGTCCTATTGGTCACCCTCCGGCTAGCCTGCAAGGTCCTTTAAGTCCACCTCCGTTTAGTTCTACAGGGCAAACTTCTCATATTAATTATCAGGTTAGTAGAAAGGAATTTACAATACAAACAGGAATTTACAATAAAATAATCGAAAATTCGTGTATGATATGATACTGATAATTGTTCATGTACTGCTGTTTTAACGAAGTATAAAATTATCATTTTATTAATTGTTATATTTTTTTAAGGAATTTGCTCAATATCCTGGATCTCAAGCAGCGGCGCAATATGGAAATATGTCAGCAATACCATCCCCTCCAGCTGTATTATTTAATACCGGATCGCAACAATTACCTGCACAACCTGCAAGTCTTTATGGAGCTTTTCAATTAGATCAAAACCGATCACCGTTTGCTCAATATCCTCCTTATGCTCCATCCTTACAAAATTCATTTACACAACAAAATATGTATTTGCAACAACCTCCTCCTCCACACGCACCAAATGCTCCTACTCCAGATATTTATCAAAATAATTTATCGCAATATCGATTGACACCAGCTGCAGCTCCACAATTTGGTCAAAATCAACAAATAAGTAATAATCATAATACAGTGCTTATTAGTTCATCTTCAAATTCACTAATGTCGGCAAGTGTCAAGCCATCTTCTCAGCAAATCGGTGCTATTGGCACAAAAGCTGCACATTACCAAACTCCATCAGCTCCACCACCTCAACCTAATCAAGTAAATGTTTTATTTACTTATATTTTATATACATATATTTATATGTATAACATTAAATAAAAAATTCTTTTTTAGCTGGCATACATTCCATATGATCCACAAGTTTTAGGAGTTAGTGGTAGCTATATGGGAAACTCTCAATTGGTGCAAAGACCAGGTCCAAATGTTCAGCAATCTGCAAATAATTACTATAGTGCCACTTCAGCTGGTATGTTTATTTTTAAAATTATGTTTAGCTTTATATTTTGTATAATTGTTTTTAATTTAAAATTTTAGACGTTTTTTCGGGATCCCAGACAGCTGCCGGATTTTATCAGCAAGGTGCTGCTCAACAAACAGGAGCTCATTATAGTCTTCAGGGGTTTGGTCAACCCAATCAGAGTCTAGCAACTGGTAATGCAACACCTGTTGGATTACAAAATTTCAGTTCTCAGTTTTTATCAAACACGGGATTACAAATAGCAACAGCTGCTGCTGCTGCTCAACAGTATCGTAATCCAACTGGTCAGTTACAAGGGCCAACTAATGCTGCAGCTGCAACCTTTCTTAATAAACATCAACAACAAGATCAACCTAGACAATTAAAAAGTCCATCTGGAAATCAGCAAGATGTCTTAGCTTCTGTGTTTAGTTCAAGTAAGCTGTTAGCTATTTGCTATTATTTAAAAATAAATTTTAAAAATTAATAATTTTTGTCTAGCACCTCAAATTCCATCACCAAAATCAAGAAAACAACAGTCTTCTCAACAACCTCAACCAAGTCCAACCCAGCATCACAAGTATCCTCAATATCAAAATGTTAGTCAGTCTGCTTTGGTGAGCAGCTATGCTAATAACTATGTATGTACATTTCCACAATTGTTTTTATTATAAAAAAATAGCAAGAGAATTTAATAATGAGAAAATAATTGTAATTTTAGGTGTTACAACAAAATGTACGTGGAATGGGTATGCCACCTCGTGGTAATATTCAACAATCACAACAGCGATATCCACCACCAATTCAAAGACCCATAGTACCATTTCCATCTAACAATCCATCCCAACAAGGGCAACAACAAAATTGTATGCCAAATCAACAAACACAAATGAATCGCCATAGGCCTAATATACATCAGCAACAACAGCAACAACGGAATATGAAAATGCAACAGCAATATTATTCTGGACAAAGTAAGATTTTTTTAAATCAAAATTAAATTTATATTAGTTAAAGCAAAAATATTTTTAAAAAATTAAAGTTATAAATTTGTCCAATTCACTTTTCAAACTTTAACCTTTTCATGGGAGTAAGCTAAGACATAAAAAGGTCATACGTGGTAAGGCTTTGTGCCAGTGAGCGCTATGCTTTATTTGTTGATATTTTAGTCTTTAATATTTTTTTAAAAATAAAGTGTTAATTTTTTGTAAAATATTATGTATAATGTTCTAAATATAAAATGTACTAGAAATAAATGTGAATACTGTAAAAGAAATAGAAGATATTTCTATGCAGGGTTGCCATAAAAGCTTTAGGTGGTTTATTATAATTATGACTATATCATTCAGGCTAATGATTGTATGACTATATTATACGCGCTCTATTTGAATGGATGCATACAATTTTACGAATGATGCAAATCAAAATCCTTTACCCCAGGTCTCCAGTAAGATTGTATAGTATAGACCCACCATAAACTTTACTGTGTACATTGGAGAGGGCATTAAAACTACCCGATTTTATGTTACGACTGACCAAAAAAAATTTTCTCTAACTGCCTTCATTTCGCCATACTTAAAAAAATGTATAATATTTGGGATTCCAGGTAACATCAGATTATTATGATTCAGTTCATCAATGTTTCAAAATTGGGATAATTGGTGCATTTCTCAAATTAAGATGCTTCTTTGCAAATTAAACAAAACTTTTTCAGTTTGCCTATTTTTTTTTTTCAATTGAGATAGTTAATAAATCGTATGCCCTTTTTTTTGACTGAAATTGCCAGTTTTCAAATTGCTATCAAATAGAAGTTTTTGAATGAGTAGATTTTGCAGTTCTTAAAAATTTTTTACTTGTTCTGCGATTCCACGAGTTTCTTGCTAGAATCGTTTGTGAAATATTATAATATAAGACACACACAAAAAAAATTAGATTACTTGGAAGTTTTTAACTTTTAAGGCGGCAATTCTATTTTAAATATAAACCAAAAATCTCATGGTTTTATCATTAGGTTGGTAATTTTTATGCTGATAGGTTCTAGCTTCAAAAAGTCCACAAGAATGAACTGTGTGTATCTGGAAAGTATGTATAAACGGTCTTCTACCTGCTTGGTGGCATTTGGTTTTAAAAAACTACCTTAGGCGCCAGCAACTATGATCTTGTAAAGCTTTCACAGTATTTCTTGGAATCACATGGCTTTGTAAGGTCTCGCAAAGCCTTGAAAGGCCTCACCGGGTCCCGTATGGTCTTGTAGGATTTTTGATGTACTGATAAATTAGCGCTTTACTCTTAAAAATTACTTCTAAAAGCGAGGGGTATACAACTTAGAAATACGAGGAATGCTTCCAAAATACTTCCGAGTACTTCTCGATACATCTATTGTTTGCGCTCAACTTTTTAGTTCCAATAACTTCTCTTATACATACTTAACCAATAATTTACTTTTTCTCACTTCTCAAACTGTGTGCTTCTCGTATATTTCTTTTATACTTTCAAAATTATGTATATTCTTTTAAATACTAACGCATATTTTAGACACGATAAATCGACAGTGTACTTCCAATAACTTGAGTTTGTGAGATTTAAATTTAGAATTTTTACATATTAACTTAGGACACCAAAATTATTTTACTCTAGTTTACCTGGAAAATTTTAAAAAATATATTCACAGAATATATTACTTAAATATAAATATTTTTGTAATATTACCAATTTTATTTTACCTAGTAGGTTTTTTGAATAATTTTAAATTATTAGCTATTTTTATTAACCTAAGGGCGAAATTGGCGAAAGCTGACAAAAATTAGATTTTGGAGAATGTTTGATCCCAGATTTAAATTTAGCAGGCCAAAATATCAACTAGAATCCACAAAATTTATTGAAAAAAAACTTTAAAATAAATGGTATTTGAAGGCTTGAAATGGTAAAAATAAGGTGTTTATATCACTCAAAAATAATTCCTGATGCAATATTTGAATTTAGCAACTCAAATTACCTTCCAAGACATGTCAAAATTAAAAAAAGAAATAAAACTAGGATTTGTGGTTAGTGGGTAGAAAATGAGGGTGATTTTCACTCCCATTTAACTTTTTTTTTTTTTTTTTTTGGTAAACAATGTTTCTAATATGTTGCTGAAGCGATTCCACTAACTTTGAACTTGAAAATTGTTCTTTCGTAATACTTTCCCCATACATCACTAATACATCACTTTATAATAATTGCAAAATTTTCGATACCCTCACTCATAGGTTTTAGATTTTTGAAAAAAAAACATGCAGTTGTTTAAACTGCCTTACGGGTAAAAAAATGAATGTTATTTTCGCAATATTGCAATTTAAGTCTATAATTCATTTGTATATTTTTTGATTACATTGAATCTCCCTATCATAAAGTATTAAAAAAAAAAAAATTAAAACATGTATATAAGAAAAAGAGTAATTAAATGAGCCTAAAAGAGTTATTTTTTATGTAATCGTACAAGGAGTGTACATTTAAAGGGTAGTTTCTGTAAATCTAAAACTTCAATTTCTTGTAACAGAACCCCGATATTCGTGATCAACGACCCAAAAACCAATAGACCAAAACTGGACACTCAAATAGCGTAATGAAGCCCTTCAAAACCTTACAAAGTCATGCGATGTCAAAAAATACTTTAGAGGCTATACAAGACCATACACAGGACCCTGAAGTTCGTGATTAGCAACCCAAAAAACTCATTTAGACCAAATTTGAGCATCCTAAGTTTGAATACATCATCAATACTCCTTCTTGGTGAAAGACTTGGCAAATTTAAGGGTGTAGACAAAAAAATGTTTTAAATTGTAAAGACAGTAACTGAGGTCCCACTGGGTGGGTACAACTGCGGTCATTTTGTTCCTTTATAACTATTAGGAAAATTTAAAAAAACAAAAAAATACGTGTTTAATATTTTTTTATCTATACTTTTAGAATAAGTAAAAATATTATAAAAAATCCTACCAATACAAGTCAGCCCCCTATTTAACATCCTTAAATTATTTAATTAATATTGCCTACACCTCAGGTACAACCCTCCTGTAGAATATATTTACTAGATTTGCATTAATAATGGTCAATAAAAAAACTAATATATATATGTATATATGAAGTAAATGAATTTTTTAACCAAGAGGGCAATTAATACATAAACATAAACAATTTAGATTCTGTTACGTTTCGTGTACATGCCGTAAACCTTTTTAAACGAATAAATTATTATTTATTATTAAATACATTATTATTATTTTTATATCCAAATTTGTTAATCATAATTTTGTTGGTATGTTATATATAATTTATTTTGATGTATAATTATTTCAATTAATATTTAGTATTTAATCAAATAAAAATTTTTTAGTTTGAAAAGACGTACGCCATGTACACGGAATGTAACAGAATCTAAGTGCTCTTTTGGTCGAAAAATTCATTTACTTACTTCATATTCTTGTTCATATTATGTTCTTCAAAATGGGCAAAAGATTTATACAAAATAATAATATATGCGTATATTATAAATATGCACATATTTATATTTATTATTTTTTTTTTTTAGATAATGTAAAAATTGATACGAATGATAAAGTAGATCCACATACAGATAAAATATCTGATAATTCTAGTGGAAATCAATCAAGTGGAAATAAAACAAATCCAATTCAATCGGAAGTTGACAGTAAAGAAGAAGTAAATCAGAACAAGTAAAAAAACAAAATTCAAGATGTCTGGAACATCTGATAAATAATCATATTTTTTGTGCATTATTAATTCAATTTTTGTAATTTTCAAATTAAAAAATTTAGCATTAATCATTTACATCAAGTAATATTACTCACACATACACAATGAATACTGTTATATATTGTAAAAAAAAATAATCTTCCTGGCTTAAAAATAAGTTGAAACAGTAAAATTGATCTCAATATGCAGTAATGAGACAAATGAAAAAGTGTACAAATGTTTTGGTCAGGAGAAAAAATAATTATTATTCACTGCACAGTGACAAATATTTTGTCGCGGTTTTCTTATTTTTTTAATTTTTTCTTTTTTCTGTTCTAGAATTAATTACGTATTTTAAAGGCATAAAAAAGTGTTTAATTTACACTACGTCTTTAGCGTATATTTAATAGTATTAGCTTGGTTGGCTAAAGTTTATTAGAACATTTAAAAAAATAAAAAAATACTTTGATATTTGTAAAAAAAAGACACTGAAATATATTAAATACAAGTGTAAAGTTTTTGTAATATCAGTTTTAAATTTAAGCCAGCATTATCTTTTTTGATGCAAAAGGCAAGAATTAAAAAAATCAAAATCATTCTGACCGTAATATGAAACATAAATATTTTGGTACAAAAAAATACTAAAAATAATAAAAGCAATTACAGGTAACTCATAACAAATGTGCTTTTATGCGGTTATAAAGAAAACATTAAAAGCATGTGTTTATAATAGGGACATTATAAATCTTCTCTAAAGAAGATCATCTTTGTTGCTAAGAAAGGAAAATTAAATTACTTGAGTTCACATTAAAAAAAAAAAAAAAAAAAAAAAATAATCGCTAATTTGGTTTTTTTTTTTTTTTTTTTAATAAAAACAATAAATAATCATTATTTGCAAGACACTAAATGTATAAATGGACCTCGCCTCTGCACACTTTTATCAATTATTTATCATTAAATGCTCATATGAGTAAAATGCATTAATAAGACTTGTTCTTTATATCAAGGCTGATTAAAAAAAAAAATAACTAAAACACCATCTTTAAAAGAAAAAAATAATAATGAAAATAAATCTTTATTAACATTTTAATATCTGAATGCTTATAAAAACTATCATTACTTTTATTAGTATTATAAGTAAAATTTAATATAAAATAAATTTTTTTGCCGTCACTTTATGAACAATAATTATTCTGATCAGCTTAAATTATTAAAGCGATCATTATTGCAATTTAATTGCTAAGAAATATATTTTTTAAAAGGAAAGATTTCCTGTTCTCTAAAAAATTAAAATCTATACTGCCAGTCTTTAAAGACATCGTAATATAAAAGATAAAATTTTTTTCATAATTTTCATGACTAATTAATACCACAAAAAAAAAATTAACTGATTCAAAATGTTAAGTGTTAATATAATTTCACATTAAGAATCAGATAAATTTTAGAAACAAACAGATAAAACAACGCAAAAAAATTGTATGATACAAAAAATGAGAGGCAACCACATTAAAATGTGTACTCATTATTTAAAACCGTGGTTCATTAATTAAGCCCAAATTCAAATAGCAGAAGATACATATTTCTCATGCTAAAAAACTATTACATTTAATGTACTATTAATAATTTTTTTTCTTGATTGATTTATTAAAATAATTGTTTGCACGTGTACATTCAGCGGACGATGAATACTAAAAAGAAAATGTCGCTCGAATAAATATTTTAGGGAGTATGCGTAATTATAAACGTTTGTAGAAAATTGCGAGATATTATAATTATTATATAAAACTTTGGTAAAATAGTTATAAATTATGCCTAGTGCTTAGATTCTGTAAAGTAATTTTTTCATTGAAAAATAAATTATGTAAATGAAAATAAAAAATGCACACTTGCAAAAAAAGGATTAAACCAATTATAAGGGTTTGTTTCTTTTACATTTTTTTGGTTATTTGTAAAAATAAAAGACTGGCTATCCTATAACATTGTTTGGTATTATATTCAAAGCAAGATTTATATTCAGTAAGGAAAATATCCTTATTTAATATAGCTTTACTTTTTTTTATTTTGTTTTTGAAAAAAATAATTATTATTTAATGAAAAAAAGTTCAATAATGATTAATTTTTGACAATGAAAAAAAAATAAAATGCGCCCGGGGCGTAAATTTTTGTTGTTTAAAAAAATATCATTGTTGTGACATATATGTTTTCTGTAGATATATTTGTTTAACTCTCAAAAGACTGAAAGATTGTGTGTCCGTGTATAATTAATTGTAATAAAAAAAAAACTAGAAATAATAATTATAGTCTTTGTTTATAATTAAGTAATTTTTATTGACAGCCAGTTTAGAAGTATTAAATCAACAATTATATTGCCCACGTTAATAAATAAAAAAAACAAACCCTTGTAAATCGCAGTCCTTAATTAAAATATACATTTGCCTTTTCTTGAGCAAGTCTATTTGCACGCTATATATAATTATTAATTAATTTTTAAAGACAGAAGATAGCAATCAAGTTAATATAAAAAACTTGATTCACATTATGAACTGAAAAAAAGTCTGCATTATTTCGGTGCGTAATGAAAAAGAAATTTTAGTGGCTATTACAAAGATAATATTGGTGCCGCTATTGTACACGATTCATTTTTACGTCTGTATTATTATAAATAGGTTTAACTCCTATGATCGATATGATTGATATAAATTCTCCTTTTTTTCTAACTTTGTGAAACATAATAAATACAAATAAAATACTGATTGTAATATTATAAAGAAAAGCGAGTAAGAAAGAAAGCGAGAATATTATAAGAAAATTTGATAAATGGTGTTCGTAAATAAAAAAAAATATCACAATTTATATAGAATTTAAAATTCATTGTAAAAATGTTAGGTTGAAAAAAATAACAAGAAGAGAATAAAAAACATGGGAGAAAAATAATTCTGGCATTTATTTTTAATTTACCAACAAACAAATTACTTTTTTTTTTTAATTGATTTGCTAAAAAACTAAACTGATCGGTGAGCATTAGTTATATAACTTCATTTTTATTTCTTTGAAATTTATTAATTACTTTTTCCAGACTAAATAAAAAAAATAATAAAATTTTAATTTTTGAAAAAGAAATTTTAGTTTAGTGAAACAAAATTTATATTCTTTTAATAAATAAGACCAGTCGTTTGTTATTTGATTGCACTAAAAATATTTTTCAATTCTTTAGAGTCGTTTTAAAATTTATTAAGTACCATATAATGAATGACCATATAAACAAAGTCAAATTTTTTTAAATAGTTGAAAAATTCCAAAAAAAATTATTAAATTTGACAATGAGGCATTCTTAGCTTCATATTTTTTTCTAATTTTCGCGGTTTGAAGTATACCGGAAATCGGGGGGAGGGAGAGAATGCGCGCGTGTCCCCTCTCCTCTTCCATGCCACACATGAAGCAGAGATCCTACCAATTTCCTGTCATTTCCTTTTTAGCTTTTACTGAAGCAACACGTGCCATGAGAGCAAGTATAATTTGGAAGTAAGTAATTTTTATTATTTTAATTTATTAAATTTTAAATTAAATTTTTTTTTCTTTTTTTTTTTAAATAAATTTTTATTAAAAAGTGAATTATTATTTAGAACTGTTAAAAAATGGAGTATAATGAAGTTAACAAGGAACGCATGAACCACGTGGTTAAAAGTTTAAATGAAGATGAATTAACTAAAATTAAAGCTCAAAATTCAAGATTAGTTTCAAAATTTCAAGCTGATCAATTAGAAAAAAATGCTAAAAAACACTGGGATATTTTTTATAAAAGAAATGAAGGAAAATTTTTTAAAGATAGACATTGGACGACGCGTGAATTTGAAGAATTATTAGAACTATCTAATTCTGACAAAAATTTAACGCTTTTTGAAGTTGGTTGTGGAGTTGGAAATTTAATTTATCCCCTTATCGAGGAAAATATCATCTTCAATAAAATCTACTCCTGTGATTTATCTCCTCGGGCAATTGAATTAGTAAAGGTAAAAAAAATAATTTTCAAATAATTTTTATAAATAACTAAATGACCTATTATTATTTTATACTTTTAGAGTCATAAACTTTACAATGAAGAAAAAATAACAGCATTTCAAACTGATATTACTGAAAGTGAATGTTTTAATGAAATGAATATATCAACAGACATAATAACATTAGTATTTGTTTTATCAGCAATACATCCAGAAAAATTTAAAAGGTAATATTTTTATAACTTTTACCAATTTTTAATAGTTTTTGAATTTTTTGTAACACATTTATATTTTTAGTGTTGCATTAAATTTATCCAAAGTAACAAAAAAAGGTGGTGTATTGTTATTTAGAGATTATGGCAGATATGATATGGCTCAACTAAGGTTTAAACCAGGTCATAAAATATCAGAAAATTTTTACATGAGACAAGATGGTACCAGGTAAAATATTTACTTGCAATTAATGAATTGTTCGTAATATTATGAGACTTAAATTTCACAGAATTATTTATTTTTTTAGGAGTTATTATTTCACATGTGAAGAAGTAAAAAGTTTATTTGAGTCTGTTGGTTTTAAAACTTTAGTTTGTACTTATATTCATCGGAGAACTGTCAATATTAAAGAAAAAGTAGATGTTCCTAGAATCTTTGTACAAGGAAAATTTATCAAGTCTTGAATAATAATAGTAAGTTTCTTTATATTAGCGCATCTTAATTGAGTAAATTTTTTACATTACAATTACTTAGTGAATAATGATGATTTCATAGTTCACCTGATTAAATTTGATGACATTATTATTTATGTCTTTCGCTCCTAACTGATATATTTTTTAATAATTCTTATTTTTTTTAACTGAATAATACTAAATACTCAAAAAAAAAAATTCATTTGCAGATAGAATAGAATTAATTGGCTGCAGTCTAATCAAATTGCAAATAAATGGTTTTCATTTATGTAAGGGGTAAGTTCTTTTTAATATTTAATATAACTGTAATTTTTTTTTTTAATTTTACATGTGATGAATTCATAGTTCAACAGAATTTCATTGCTGACAATATATATTGTTGTCTTTCGCTCCTAGCTGATTTAAAATGTTTAAAATAAAATTTTTTAAATTTATTTTATAAAATTTTAAAAATATCTATGTTTTTAGGTATGTGCATATTAGAACTATTTGATGGGCAGTTTCAGATTTCATTACCTAATCTACTGTATTGATATTGGACATTAATTACCAGTCATAAAAAGGTATTTTTCAAATTGTTTCAAATACACATTTTCAAAAAAAATTTTAAACTTCAGCCAGAAATTTTTTTAAAAATTATTTATTTTCGTATATGATGAATTCATAGTTCAACAGAATTTTATTGATGACAATATCTATTATTGTCTTTCGCTCCTAGCTGATTCATAATTGATAAAATTTTTATATATTTAATTAAGTTTTCTATAAAATTTTAAAAATTATTTTTATTTTTAGGTTTCTAAGTATTTTGAGAACTCTTGGGATTAATTTGTTTTAAAAATTTATATGGATGGAGATTAGAAAGGTAAATTAAATGGTTTAATTGTTTATTTAAATTGTCAATTTATACAAAAAATTATTTCTACATGATGAATTCATAGTTCAACTGTATTTATTTGATGACATTTGATTATTGTCTTTCGCTCCTATCTGATAATATTTAATTTAAATTTCTAAGTTTTTTTATATTGAATAAATTTAATTTAAGTAAATTTTATTCTAGATATTATTTATCGTTGGCTGTGAAGTTAATTTATTGGATCATTCAATTACCTTCTATGATTTCTCCAAACCTTGATAAGGTAATTTTTTTAACTTCTTTTTTTAACAAAAATAAAACAATAAAAAAGAAACTTTTTAATGATGAGTATTGTGTTTTGACAAATTTCCTATGATGTAAACTAATTTCGTCACTACCACTGAAATAATAAAAAAAATATGGATATATACATATAATTAGTTTAAGTAGTTAAACTAAAATAACTTACAGTTAATTTTTTTTTAATTTTCAGGATCAAAAGAAAATATTATTGGATAAAACTTCAAGAAGGCAAATTTCTATTGTAAGTATTTACATTGGTAATAAAATAAATAAAATAAAAAAATTTTAATTTGAAATTATTTGAGATATTTGCTGAATTTCTATTTTTTATTTTAAACAAATACTAAATTTAAATTTAAAAAATAAGCAAAATAATTTTTTAATGATGTAATTAATAACAAAAATCATATCTATCTTTCATGAATGACATTTATTAGCTCTATCTGAAGAAAAAAAAACTTATTATTTAATTATTTAAGATTTCATACAAATAGTAATATTTTTTTTTTATGTTTATAGGAACAATGCTGACTATATAGGAAATACCAACTATCAAAGGAAAATATAATAAATTCAAATTGTTAAATAATTTTTTGTATCTTTTATTGATTCTGTTAATAAATTTTCGAAATTCAAATTACAAATTATTTTTTTGAACCTTATTGCATGGAATTTAACTGTACCCATGATAGGGCCAAAGTATAAGCTCTTTGGATAAGGCAAGAAAAAAAATTCTATGCCTTTATGTTGCATTTTATATCTAAGAATGTAAATATTCTTTATGCTATTATAACTATTTCACCAAAAATAAGTAGACTGATTCAGGGCATTCTTTTTTTGTGGGCAAAGGTTGGGTATGATTTTTTTTCATTAGCGAAAAAACACGTTCCACCATAATTTCTTAAATTCTGCAGGCCAACTCTGAATAATGAATGAGTTGGCATAGTTTTTGCCATAGTTTTTGCTATAGTAATACATACATGATATAATGTATCTGAATGTAACGTATGTCGGCATCGTGGTTAATTTATAAATATACAGAGGGCCTAAAACCACCCCATTTTTTTTGTTATCTATCGTTCTATGATCTCCTCTTTGATTTGTTATTTTCTTTCCAATGTAGTGTACATTCAGTATTTATTGATAAACAATTATGTATTGAATAAAACTTGCATTTGCATATAATTTTGTTATTTAATTCTACGTAATGGGAAACGAACAAAGTGGGTTAAAAGGTCTTGAAATTGATGAAAAAGCAACAGAGGTTACTGATTTTTGGATACATTATTGTTCAAATATTAATCAACGAAATAGTATTCAAAGATTATCTATTTTTATAAGTGAACCATCTTTGCATTCAGCTGCAAGTTTTGGCAAACCTTCTCCATTAGAAAAAGCCGCTAAAGTTTGTTATTATTACTTTATATTTCATGACAAATTTATTTTTTTAACATATTGAATTTAATTTTAGAATTATATGCTATATCGTCATCCTTGCATATTAAAATACGTGTCGTCATGGTCAAAAGGTAGTAAATTTTTTTTGGCAACGGAAGAAGTGAAACCACTTGTTCAAGTTATTGGGTTACAGACGACACTTCAAATATGTGTTGGGTTACACAATATTTTACAGTCCTTGTTATTTCTTCATGAAAAAGCTTCATCTTCACATAACAATGTATGTAATAGCTCGATATACGTCACTTCGGAAGGTTGCTGGAAATTAGGAGGATTAGAATATTTATGTCAATTTAGTGAAGTATCAAAAACATATTTTGCAAAAATTAAAAGTTATCGCTATGATAAAGCTATATCACCTGATGAAGACTTATTGTTATCAAGTGCAAAACCTGATATTTCAAATATAGATAAATATGCTTTTGCTGTACTTTCGGAAGAAGTTTTAAAGTTAAAGGAAGCAGGTAAATTAATAATACTAGGACTTATTAAATATCTGCTATACATATTAATTTTCTTTAACATTTATCGTGCAGATGATGTTCCTGGTTTATTAGAATTCAAACAATTGTGTAGTGAAAAACTTAAAGATATATCTTTGTCTGATTTAAGTAATCACTCATTTTTCACACATGATTTCATTCAAATATATGTTTTTTTAATAGAGTTGCCATTAAAAAATGAAACTGAAAAAGAGGAATTTTTTTCGTTAGTACAATTTTCTTTTAATGAATAATTCTAATTGACTTGATGATATAAAATATAACTTTTTATTTTAGTAACTTGGTACCAAAACTAAAAGAATTTCCTGAGAAAGTTGTTGCAGAACAATTAGGAAAATTGTTATTATCTAGAATGGTATTATTGGATCAAACGGCACAATCTAAACTTCTTCCATTTGTCTTAAAACCAAAAGGTACTTAAATTTAATATTAGTTGATTGTGAATATAATTATGTATTGAATTACATTTTCAGATGACAAAGATGACTCTGGGTTATTTACATTCTCAACTTTTCAAATATATTTGGTACCAAGATTATTACAAATGTTTTGTGTTCGAGATGCTCCAATTAGATTATTACTATTATCACATTTATCATCTTATATAAAAACTTTTCAAGTAGAAGACTTAAAAAATCAAGTTCTACCAGAATTACTTGTGGGAGTTAAAGATACAGATGATGTTTTAGTTTGCACAACTTTGCGTGCATTAGCAGATCTAGTTCCTATTTTAGGATCAGCCACTGTGATTGGAGGTAATAGAGGTAAACTATTCACAGATGGTAGGCCAAATAAATTACAAAGACGTCCAAAACATCGAGTGACATTTGGACCATCCCAAATCGTTAATGTAGATTCTATACCATTATCAACAGATGATTCCATTCTATACCTACCCGAAAGACCTTCTCCTGATGGAGGAGAAGATAAAATAGAAATTGATATTTTACCTAATGAAGAAGAAAATTGGTCAGATTGGGATACTCAAGAGTCCGAAACAAGTTTGGCTGAAATTAAAGAACCAATAAACCAAAAAGATGAAATTATTATAGAAGAAGAAATTTCCAATTTAAAATTAAATAACAAATTAACGAATAATATATCTAAAACATTTATTAGAAAACCAATAATGGATGATATTACAACACTAGATATCAAAAATTCTAAATGCATAAGTGAAACAGAAAAAGAAATTGACTTTTTTTCAGATATGGAGCCAGTTATTCAAAAAATTCATGCTTCAAATATTCATGAAAAGACTGATACAGAAGCTAATGAAATTTTCAGTGCTAATTTAATGGCTCGTGAAGTAGATGAAGAGGATGGTTGGGGTAATGAATTGGATGAATGGGATGATGAAAGTGATAAATAAAAAAACACTTAAAATAGAGAATAAATGTATATATAGTAGACTAATGATATAAGAAATGTTATTTATTTTTTATTTTATATTTTACTAGTTGATTGTGCTTACAACTTATAAATTATGTGATTAGAAATTTTATCAGGTATAATATTAATATATTAAAAGAAGCAGCATTTTAAAAAAATATTAAAAGTGGTTAAGATAATTAAAAACACACAATAGAATAAGAACTTTGCAATTTAAGCACTTTTTCGAGGTTAATCATATAAAACTAGTCCATATTTTAAGGAGACGCATCAAAGTATAAAATTTTAAGTCCTACATTTTATGTTCCAAAATAACCAAATTAGAATCAAACAATCTTTAATGGTGCTTCATAATTCTCGGAGGCAGATTTAAAAAATATATTTTAACAACAAATTCTGAAGTATTTTGATAATTTTCTGATGAATAATTGTCATTAGTATTTTCAATCAAAAACAAAAATATTTAATTTCTTACTTCTGTAATATTTTGTGTGAACATTTTTTGCGAAATTCTAAAATTTTAATTAGCAGTAAATTTTATAATATTAATATAAAAGCAGCAACGTTATTGCAAGGTAATGTTAACATTCAGAAAGGTTTTAAAGAGCACAAAAAAAATAAGAGGATTGATTGTATAATAGATTAATATCACAAGTTTAGAATGGGTTTTATGGTTTTACTTGTTAAAAAAAATTGGTTCTACACTTATATAGCTAAATGGGTATAATATTTTGTATTATAGGTTTTTTGAGCCACTCATCACAAATTACTGGTTTTATTTATAATTTGTAAGGTATCCTTGAGGTATCCTTAATTTAATATCACCTTCAAAACCAGGCGTTATTGCTATATTCTCACTAAGATCTCAATTATTAAAAAAAATTAATGAGTTTGGAAATTTGTTAAATTTTTTTTACTTCTTTGTATAATTATACATCATTATACATTACTATTATTCCAGTCAAATCACGGTAAGGGGGGTGTATAACTATTTTTAAGGGTTATTTTTACTAAGTTAAGGGTGAAATATTAATTATTTACAAAAAAAATCGCCCAAATTATTGATCAGCAACCCGAAAAACCCGTACGGACCTAATCTGGTCGCTCAAAGTGTGATAATAGCAAAAAAAAACCCTTTTTAATTTGTCATAAAAAAGTTTCCCAAATTCTTGATTAGTGACCCAAAAAACTCATGTGGACCAATTTTTGACCAAATCTAGAGTTTCTAGACGCTCAGAATTCGAATACATCATAAATACCCCCTTTTTTGGGGTTAGTTCTTACATATTTAAGAGCTCACAAGAAAATATCTCAGACTCCAATTTTCGTAAGTCCGATTTTAGCGAGGATTTTAGCAAAATTATAATTATAATTTACCAAAAATTATATATTAGAACAAAGCTCGTGACGGACAGTGAAAATACCCCCCCCCTCTCCCCCCGCGATTTGACTAGAGTATAATATTATATATGAGGCTACCCGAATAGAATCTGAAGTATGGGCCGATCCGGGCCAGATCAGGCCGGATCGGCCCATACTTCCGATTCTATTCGGGTAATTTTATAGGTTCAAAGCTACCCATAAAGGAAGTTTTTAGGGATCGTTTTTTCTTAATTAAGGGTGAAGCCTCAATTTCTTATAGAAAAGACCGAGCAATTCGTGGTCAGCGATTCGAAGAACCTATTTACCTATACCAAACCAAACCTGATGGTGGTGGCCGGAAAGTATGAAAATGGTATGAAACCACATTTCGTATATTGACCGGATTAAGATTTATATAATCTGATTTTTTAAAGAATCATCCATGTATTAGGAAATCTTAATTTTTGGTAAATTACAACTAATTTCTCCCAGTAATTGAAAAATCAAATAAATTTTTAAAATAATTTCCACGCTAATATTGAATATTATCTATTATATCTATATTATAATAATCTACATATTATGTAGATGAAAAACTATTTTTTAAAAATAAATGTAGCGTGTCGATTTGCAAATGAAAATCAGGAAAAAAGTTTTAAAAAAATTTACTAAAATTTTTTACCACTAAATTGTTTGAAATTCTCATTCGTACAAGGGCAGGATCCAGAAAATTTTTTGGGTGAGCCCGCTCGGGGAAGTTACTCTTGTATTACGCGTATTTCAATCGTGGCTTCACTTTTGGCTTATTTATAATTTTATGAAAATTTTTCAAGTAAAACCAAAGAAATATCTTTAATCGTCTGTATCTCCTTTATTTAATTATAGAATTTCAAGTCATTTTAAAAAATTAGTTTTTGTGAAAATTGATTTTTTCTTTTCGATTTTTTATGATGTGAAGTAAATTAATTTACTCAAAAACTAATTTTTAAAATGACTTGAAATTCTATATGTATTTAGATAAAGGAGATATTGACGATTAAGGATATGTTTTTGGTTTTACTTGAAAATTTTTCATAAAATAATAAATAAGGCAAAAGTGAAGCCAAGATTGAAATACGCGTAATACAAGAGTAACTACCCCGATCGGGAGTCAATCTACGATATTTTAAAGGGATGGATCAGGCTGCACGTATATTTCGATTAATAAAGAAGACCTCGACATTCCTATGCTTTGTACCCTGATACCCTGAAATACCCTGAAAAAAAATTCTGCTTGCAGCCATCGGAATTCCGCTTGAGACTAGCCAACTTTTTTTTCTACTCAAACGATTGCGAAAAAGTTTTTTACAATTTTCTTTTCTTTACAATTTTTTATTTTCTTTTTTTTTTTGGTTCTCTTGGTTAAAAATGTACTTATTTTCCTTTTGTTTTAAAAAAATTTCTCAAATCTGATCATACCGATACGCACATTTCCCAAGCAATCGGGAAAATCATTTATTTTAAATTTTCTTTACGTTTCGAGTAATTTGCAATCATTTTACGTCATTTTACGATATCTCCATCAAAAAATTGCGCTAGCTACAAGCGGATTTTGTTTTTCAGTGTATATAAATTGTCAGATTCTTCGTTTAAGCTGAAAATATTTTATTAATTTATATTTTTACATATTAAAAATTAATACCATTGTAAGAACTTTTTAAAAAAATAGTTTTATGACCTGAAATCACTTAAGTATCATATTGGAGCTGGTAAATTTTTTTTTTTTATTTCAAACTAAAATATTTATTGTAACTTTTGCATAATGATATATATCTACATGAAAATTCAATATTAAATGCTTTCAAAGAGATCTCACTTGTTTTTTTAAAGTTATTCAATTCTTGTTAATATTAAAAAACTCGAAAAAAAAAATTTAATTATTATGCATTACGCCCTTATTTGTTAAATATTCGAATGAATCTTGTGAAATATTCGAGTCTTGTGAATTTTCTCTTTTATTTTTAACAGGTTTGGAACCGGCACATTTAGCTAATAATTTTAATTCTGTTGCGATTCCATCCATAAATTTTACCTATTAAAAAAATGTATCAAAAAATTTTTTTTTTAAATTTAAATAAGTTATTAATAAAATAATTACATTTTCTTCTTGAGCAACTTTTCTTGCATTCATGCATGATGTATATATATTAACTAAACTCCAAAATACAATACCAATTACTAACGTCCAAAAAGCTCCCGATAATTGATCCAAATTCATTGGCTCTGGAGTACTAGAAGCTCTTTCACCCTGTTAAAAAATAATATTTATGAAAAATTTGTTTAAAAATTTTTTAGTCACAGGAAATACTTACATAACATTTAGCTCCTTTCTTTTCTTTCCACCATTTATTGTACAGTTTTTTTATAACAAGACTTTCTTGAAGTATTGAAATAGCTTGGCTTATTTTTTGATGCCATGGAAAATCTTTGGTTTAATTAAGAAATAACTTAATGAAAAATTTTTATTTTTTTTTAATTATGGTTACTTACTTCTTCTGTAAGCAATCGCATAAGATTTTTGATCGATTAAACCACCAGCTTGTTCTAGATCACATTCTCTTTCTTGTATATATTCGATACTTGAGGATTCCATAATAAAAGCGTAGTTTTCTTTTAATACTAAATTTTTTCCTTCTTCATTTGAATCCACCATCCATTTTGCCCATTCTTTTGATGACATTATTTCACCTAAACGTCTATGGTCTGGATTACTTGAGCTCTATATTTAAATTTATGAATCATTAAAATTATTTTTTTTGATTAACTTTAATTTTGATTTACTTTAATCCAGTTGAGCCCCACAGTCAAAACGACCCCAGACTTTTTTTGCTTAGTTAAATAAAAAAGGGTCCCAAAATACTGGGATTACCTATTCTAGAAACCCTCTATTCTAAAAAAAAATCTTATGTAACTAAAAAGTGGCCAAAACGATATATAAGTTGTGAGTGTTAAAAATTAAACAGGACCAAAAGTATTTTTCTCCCCTACTCCCCTGATTTTTGGGCTCTTTTCAAGTACCCCTCCCTATGAACATGTCTCATGTTAAGTTTATAGGGGCCTGAAAATCAAAGAGGGGGGGGAGGTCAAATGGGACTAAGGGAGCATTCACACGAGAAAAAATTTGTAACCCCCACCTTTGATATTTACCCCCTCTCATTCCATTCTTGCATGCTAAATAATCAAAAGTGGGAGTAAATTTTGGAGGTGGTGGTTAAAATTTTTTTCTCGTGTGAATGCTACCTAAGAATAATATGAGTTTAGGCATTTAGAATAAAAAGGGTTTAAGGACTTATTTATATAATTTCGATTTATGTACTTAGAATAATCTGTATTAATAGAGACTCAGAATAATTTGAGATGAGGGACTAAAGCGATTTTAAGAAACTAGGGTGTTTAAAAGTAATCATAAAACATTTTCCATGCAATCACAAAATAAATCAATCAATATATATTTTTCAGAGAAGTTATTTGAGTATATATGCGAACCCATTATAAGGTTTTTTCAGCGCAATAAATATTATATTGGTTGGGCATTTTTTGTGCAAGAGCTTGCAAAAAAGCTATATTGTCATTTTTCGCATAATGTTTGTTTTTAATTCATCGTGTTTCAAAACTTACAATGAATAAATAGTGGTTTTTGAAACAAGAGTCTAAAGCAGCTCTTTTTGAAACTATATGTAAGTATGTATTATAGAAGAAATAAGTAAAAGATTAGCGGGTCGATAAATTTTTTTTTATTTACTAAATTTTTCTTCTGATAGTCTGAATAAAATTTCCTCTTTAGTTTTTATTTTTTCCTCTTTAGTTCTTCATTAATTCGTAATAAATATGCAATTTTCGTAAAAATCGCTAAGAAATTAAAAAAAAAAAATTAATCCTTAAACTGCAAAAGTAAAAAATAATGACCCGCTTCAATAACCAGCGAAATTTTTATCTATAAAACTGTAATTATTATTTTTTAGTTTATTTACTTTAAAATATAAGAAAGTTGAACCTCCTTTTTTAGCACCAAATTTTATATCTGTTTGATTGTATAAATCGTCTATTCCATGAATAACCCTTACTGGACTTTCAATTGTTAAAACTGCAGCTAAATTAGCAGTGTAAGATGACACCTGTATTCCAAAAAATAATAATAATAATAACAATTTTTGTTAATTAAAAATTTATATACAATATAATAATCAAAGTTTTAAAGGTACCATAATTAAGCAGAAAAACCACCAGCAACCAGCTAAAACTCTTGTAGAAATTGCTCTGCAAATTAATTTTTATATATTATAAAATAACAAATACTAAAATGAGCCATTTTACACCGTCCTAGTTAACCCTGGGTTAACTTGACCAAATGTTAACTTAACCGCGAGCAAATTGACAAAGTCCCGTTTACACCGACCACGGTTAGCTAAAAAAATTAAAGATTTGTCGGTGTAAGCGGGTCTTTGTCCATTTGCTCGCGGTGAAGTTAACATTTGGTCAAGTTAACCCAGGCTTAACTACGACGGTGTAAAATTGCTCAATAAAGGAACTTATTACAATAAGAGGGTTTAGTTAAAAGTAGCTCCAGTAAAAGTACAAAAAAATAGCTTATTTGCAGAAAATTTAGCAAATTTTCGAAATCAATTTTAAAAAGCAATTCAAGTCTTAAATTTACAGATTTGAGTAAAATTCGAGGTAAAATTACAAAAAAATCGTGACTTCTCGATTTATTTTTTGTAAATCCGTGACATAAGTTGTAAATTCACAATTTTTTTTTTGAGAATTGACTAAAAATAGTAATGAAATCAGCATTAAAAAAAAATTTTCAATTTCCGTTTTTTTTTTGAAAATTTATAAAAAAATAAATAAATATACGATATTTATAAAAAATTTTCTGAACTTTATCGAAATTTATTAATTTTTCGGCTTCACCGCACATAGTATAATTTACTTGTGATTTGGTCCATTCTCAATTATTTTCGGCCATCGGATCTTAAAATACTATTTCGTAAGTAAGCTATGCATTTGAATTTCTCAAAAAAGGCAAAAAATTTTTACATGAAAGAGTCAAATGTTATTTCGATGTTATTAAATTTCCTCTCCTGATTACCAAGAGTTCAAAAAATATAATTTTAATTGTTACCTAGGAGCGATTTCAGAACCTTGCTGCATAATAGCACCTATCGTAAACCAAAAAGAATTAGCTAAAGTAAATTGATTATCTAGTTCACTTGGTTCTTCAATACATGGTAAAGGATTGGTCCATTCTAATGGACTAACGCGACCTTCAGCAAAAAATAATACTGATACAAAAATAATAACAGCTAATAAATACCACCAAACATTAAAATGAAACGTCGAAAGAAATGATAATAATGTTGGTGGTTGTTTCTTTGGTTTTTGGTATAAAATACTCATTCCTAAATTCCAAAATGCAGTTGAAAAATCAACAGCTTTTGCTCTTTCTTTTGTTATTGTCAAATCGGTAATGGCAAGATCAGTTTCCTAAAATAGAAACAAAAATTTTAAGCTGGTAAATTTTCCAAAATTTTTTGGCAAAAAATTTTTTTTTTAATTTTACATTTGATAGTATTTTTCCGATCATTCCTGACCATTTTCCAGTTTTATTGTTAATACTTCCATTATCAGCATCTTCTTGCACGTAAAATGTGTAATTAAAACCAAGCATTTTACTTAATTCATGTATAATATCAACAACAAATCCTTCGTATCTTTCATTACCTTCAAGATTTTTTGAAAAATTGACATTCATTGCATAAGGTTCGGTCTAGAAAATAAGAGTTTATTTCGCATTTTGGAGGTATTTCCAATAAAAATAAAAATAAAAAAGCATGCCATACCAAAGTAATTAAAACTCTAAAATGTTGCATTTTTAATTCATACGACGTTATTAAATCTTCAAAACCGTCATCAGGATTCCATGTTCCAATGTTTTGTAGTTCACCATCACGTAAACTTATTATATCTAATTTAAATCTTCTACGACTCCCATCGGAATCAATCAACACTGGCCCAGTTAATCCATTTACCGTATTCTAATAAAAGAAATAGTTATTTATTAAAATAAATTAGGTACATTTTATAAGACTTAAAAATGCATTTGGATAAAAATACGCGGAAGGTACAACTCTTGCAGAATGGCCTTATCCTATTACCCTCAAAATGTTCACACGTTTTTATGCATATAAAAAATGATTCCCCAAAAATGTTTAGTCTCCTAAATGCTATATTGTCCAAATTAGATCCATAGGAAGTTTTTTTGAAAATTTGCAGTACTTTTTCTCCATCTTTTAATAATAAATTCACAAAAATAATAGTTTTAAAAGGTACACTGAAAAAAAATTCACTTGCGATTAAATATGGTGTTTCCGCTTTCAAAAAAAGAATTTTTTTTTCATAACACCTGGCAGTTGAATCCAATGTTTTTATAAATTTTAGTCTACAATTCATCAAGGCACCGAAAATCAAGAATTTCTGTCCAGCAGTGCCGAATTTACCATGTAAGCACAGTATACACAGCCTACTGCACAGTATACAAGCCCCAAAAAATTAAGCCATTGTGAAGGGACCATGAAGGATAAATTTTTTTAACATTGGATGCCTGCAGGCCACTACAAGCACTGTCTTTCCACGTCACGAAAAATAAATTTTTTCAAAAGTTTCTTGAGCAAAAATTAATAAAAATTAAATTTTTTAGCCAGGAATATTAATATATAGCAATAAACTATGAGAAAAATTACTAATTATATATTTAAAATTAGCTCTGATACATATCTAGGGCAAAAAAGACCTATTTTCTATCCTAGGGAGACGGCTTTTTTGCCCGTTATATACACTGTAAAAAACGACTCCGGTGATTTTACGACAAAATTGGTAAATTTACGAAAATTTAGTAAATTTTTCCGTAAAATCACCGGAATTGTCTTTTACAGTGTATGTAAAACTATATTTTAAATCACTCGCTACGCTCGTTCGTGTATACAACTGCATTCGAAGTGAAAACCAATATTTTTTCCCTTGTTTCAAAATAGCTATTGCAGTTATCATACCTTTCATATTAATTTTTTACCCTTGCCTTAAATTTGCAGTATGTGAAAAATATTTTAATAAATTTTATGTTGCCAGAAACCACTCAATTCCTGGCTGCTGCAAATAAGTGTTTTCGAAAAAAAAAATTTTTTTTAACTTTTGAATGAAAATTTAATTAATAAAAAATTATAAAGATATAATAAAGATTGGGATTTTTTGACGTATTTTATTGCATTAATTATTATCAATGAAAATTGAGTGCTGCATTATTTTCTTAAAAGATAGCAACGTAAACATTAAACATACAATCCACAAAAAGATTTGTTTTGAAAAGTCTGCATGTCTCTATCATGCTAAATATAGACTAAAATAAAATCTCTCGTTAGTTAAACAAAAAAGAAAACTAAGTTTACTACTTATAGAAACGAGCGAAAAATATCTAAAAAGTAAATATTTATTTTTAAAAAATCATTCATATATACTTACATAAGTCAAATAATTTTGTAAACTAAGGCCATAATTCCAAATATCATCATCTTTGCAATTAATAGTTTTAATATCAATATCGTTAATACCAATTAACAAATCTTTAATTGCTTGTGAAAATAATAAAACAGCATCAAATATTAACGCCTCATCAGTATATAAATTTTCTATTTTTTCAATATCTAAATCATTTAATTTATCTAATAATAATTTTTTAACTACTTTATCATTTGGATTTAACAAACGTATTCCTGTTATATTAACACCTGAATATTTATATGGCCTCAAATCCATTGTTTGCAAATCCTGTTTTTTAAAGAAAAAAATATAATTTATTTATTTATTTTTAAGTTAAAAAAATAATTTTTTTTTTAATATACTTAACATTGATGTAACGATGTATTCATAATTATTAGTCATTATACCAATTTCTTGAGCTTGTTTAAATAAACTGGGTAAATTATCGTTGGAACAATCAATTATTATGTGTTTAATTTCTGAATTTTTTACTGATAATAAAGCTTCCCTAGAAATATAAATGAAATGAAATAAAGACAAGTAAAAAATAATTCTTTCTGAAATCAAACACTTTTCTTTGATCAAAAGTAGACGAAACTTCAAAAGATCTCACTAAATAAGTATATTGCTTTAAAATTCAAGTAGTTATTCAAAACTTAGGGCTGCTGCTATACAGCCAAAAATTATTTACAATTTTTAAAAAACCTTATCCATACAAAAAAATAATTTATAAGTTTTGTTTGAAAATTCAAGCATTATATTTTTACAGTGTATGGCTGTAAGTTCTGAAAAACAATTCTTTTGCACTTTTAATTTTTTACATTTGCAGCAGAATAGCTTTCTATGTATCAGCAGACAAAGTTATTATTTTTTTAAGTTGTTTGAAATTTTTTAGAACTCGACAATTTTTTAAAGACAACGCGTTACATTTTTAACACTATCTATACAGATACTCCTGCAGTATAATTGGTATGAAGTCGGGAGCCCTACAGGAAATAGGACTAATATATAAATTTTATGGGTAAATTATAATTTTGCTTATTTTAGGGGTAGTTAATTTAATTAGCCCGAATTAATACTTTACATCCTTATTTTGGTAAATGGTCAAATAGCTCCTATCCAATTATAGCTTTACTCCCAAAATATTACAAAAAAACTTAAAAAGGGTAATTTATGCTGATATTTAAGGTTGTTGCACTTGTTTCCAGCGACTTTGGGAGAGAGATTAGATTAGCAGATTTAGACTGGAGTATCATTCTGTGCAAGGGTTACAAGTGTAAAGCGTTGCCCAGAATTATAAAATATATAGTCATAAAAATTAAATAATCAAAAAAACACAAACATTTTCTTTTGACCCATTTTTTCTAATTAAAATAGCAATAAAAATCTTACGTATAAAAAGGTCCATCCCCCAATTTGTAAACTTTAACTGGATGATCAAAAGCATTTCTTGTTTTAAATATTTTATTTAAACTAATGAAACTATCTGTATTTTCATGTAATATTACAAATTCTTTCCAGTTTAATTTTTTTATTAGTTCGTAGTAAACCTAAAAATATATTAATTTTAAATATTTATGTAGAGAAATGTGCAGATAGAGAGTCCGAAAAAAGTGCCTATTTTTGTTTAATTTATACCAATTAAGTAAAGAACTGGAAATAAATTCCAACTGATTCAAAATAAAGTTTTTAAAAATAAAAAGTGAGTGTTATTTTTTTTTGAATCGTGACTCATAAATAGTCAAAATAGTCAAATAGTCAAACAGTCAAAATAATCAAACACTTTAGCGCAAAATATTTATAACCCAATGCAATTATGCACTATACGTCAAAAATCAAAGCATTTAAATACCTTTCGCAATAGCAACAAAAAATTTTTTAATAATATTATGTTATATAGTCGGGAATTTATTTTCAACTCTTCTTTCAAATTACACAAAACTAAAAAAAAGTTAGGCATTTCTTTTCGGACCCACTTTAATCATATAAATGATTGAAGAAATTACCGTTGCAAGAGCATTCATATCTGGATGTAAATTAATATATTTTAATTTTTGATGATTAAAGTCTTTTTTAATAACTATGTGTGGTATATCATGATTATTACACATTCCTTGTTGATAATTTGATGCCATATCATTTTGTGGTCCTATTATTACTGAAACACCTTCTTCGAAAAATTTACAAGCTAAAATATACAAATAAATGTTACTATTTCGTAAAATATTTAAGCGTTATTTTTTTAATAAAGTCAAAAAAAATTTTTTAAATCAACTTTTGAGGTGTTAAATATCGTAAGATATTCTTTGGGTACCTGACAATAACGGACTAGATAAGTTTATAAATTGCAGTTTCAATTTAAAAAATTTTCATCAAAAAAAATCATCACATATTCAATTTTTTGTTTATCGCTCATTTTTATCAATTTTTGATTGCATTGAGTTCTAGGGTAAAATATAGGGTTCGACCTTTGCATACTTTTTGCAAGGTTAAAACTTATATTTTGTGGCTTTTGCATTTCAAATACCTTTCTACATTTTGGTATTACGTGGTATATTCCAGTCAAAATACGGGTTTGTGTGCACTTAAACTTGCGACTACCAGATTTGCTCTAGTATAGGTTTTTTGAGTCAAAAATTAAAAATTTTTAAGGTAACATTAATATTTAACCCCTAAATTACTACCGATTACTACCCCGAAAAGGGGTGTTTTAGCTATTTTCAAACTTTTTGCGACTAGATTCGGTCCACAATTTTTTTTTGGGTCGCTGAAAACGAATTTCATGGGTTTTTTTTATGAATAGTTAATATATCACCCCTAAATTACCTAAAACTACCCCCAAAATGGGGTTTTTTTCTGTTTCTGCACTTTTTACGTCAAGATTAGGTCCACAATGTTTTTTTGGGTCGCTGAAAACGAATTTCATAGGTTTTTTATGAATAATTAATATATCACCCCTAAATTACCTAAAACTACCCCCAAAATGGGGTTTTTTTCTGTTTCTGCACTTTTTACGTCAAGATTAGGTCCACAATGTTTTTTTGGGTCGCTGAAAACGAATTTCATAGGTTTTTTATGAATAATTAATATATCACCCCTAAATTACCTAAAACTACCCCCAAAATGGGGTTTTTTTCTGTTTCTGCACTTTTTACGTCAAGATTAGGTCCACAATGTTTTTTTGGGTCGCTGAAAACGAATTTCATAGGTTTTTTATGAATAATTAATATATCACCCCTAAATTACCTAAAACTACCCCCAAAAGGGGGGTTGTTTCTGTTTTTGTCCTTTTTGCTTCAATATTAGTCCACATTGTTTTTTTGGGTCGCTGAAAACGAATTTCATGGGTTTTTTTTATGAATAATTAATATATCACCCTTAAATTAGCTAAAACAATCCTCAAAAGCGACGTTTTTGCTATTTCTGCACTTTCTGCGTTCAGATTTATAGGTAAATACGGTTGAGGAGTAGTTTTACCTAATTTATGAGTGAAATATTAATATTTCTTTAAATAGTACAGTCCTAAAAATTATTAATTAGCGACCCAAAAAAATCTATGAACCTAATCTGGACGCAAAAAGTGCAGAAATAGCAAAAACGCTCCTTTCGGGGGGTAGTTTTAGCTAATTTAGGGGTTAAATATTAATGTTACCTTAGAAAACCTATTCTTGGACAAATCTATAGACTCAGAACTCGAATAAATCAAAAATACCCCCTTTTGGGGGTAATTTTTCTAAATTTAAGGGTGAAGTCCCAGTTTCTTTACCAAATAACCCCGATTTTCGTGTTCAGCGACCCTGGAGCGAATCTGATATTCGCATCTTTAAGTGCAACCCCCCCCCCCGTATTTTGACTGGAGTAGTATTCATTCACTTTTTTTTAAATTTTAAGCACATGCAGCTACGTAACCGTATTGAATTTTTTGTTTTTGAGCCTAAAATGATTATTATACTTTTGTTAAAAAATTTAACAAATTTTAATAATTTTTAATGTAAAAAAACACATGAAAGATTTAAAATTCTTATTCCAATATAAATTCATCATATAATATCATGTCTAAATCATAAGAAATAGCAGTTACTTAAAATTTTTCTAAAAATATACTCTCAATCGAAAACATAATTTTTTTTTTAAATTAATTTATTTTGACAAGTTTCTTTTTTTATATGCCTATTAAAAAAATTTTCAGAAACTTTTTTTTAAATTTAATGCTTTAAAAAATATTCTTACTATTTAAAATATTGAAAAAACAAAAATGTAATTTAGCATTACTTTATTAACCTTGCTATTTAAAAATATAATAGACTAAAATTTTTCATTCAAAAAATTCGCTAAATTTGCTAATCTTTTATAGTTTAATTATACATTTTATTCATAAAACGTTGAATTTTCATTAAATTAAAGTGTATGTATGTAAAATATAAAATCGGATCTTTGCCAAAATTAACAATATGATATATAGTAGAAATACAAATATTTTAAATGACTTTTTAACTAATGAAGTCAAGGTCTCTATTTAAAATTTACAAGTTCTAGACTAATATTAATTTTATTTGTTTAGTTTTTGTTTATCTTATTATTTTTTATGGTTTATTTTTTTATAATAAATTTTTATATTCAAATTTTTTTATTTTCTATTTATTTTTTTTCAACATTTTTTGATTAATAAAATTAATTTTCTATTTTTTTACGTAAGACTTACTATTAAAATTAAAAAATTTTTTTTGCTCGGATCAGCCAAGGAGGTTTGTATCATTAAATATATGTATTTTCTTTTAATTTGTGTCTACCTTTTATGTTAGAAATATTTATTTTACTGAATAATATTTCCAAAAATTGCGAATCCAGAAAAAAACACAAAAAAAACACTTCTATCGTCAATCGTATTCAATTTGAAAAAATATAGTATAGTGTAAACTACAGTTTCACAGGCTCTAAGAAATGTTTATTTTGCCAAATGTGAAGATTTACGGGTCTAAGGCGCGCAGCGTATTTGATAAAAATAAATATTTCTAAGTGAGATTAAGAATGCATTGTTAATTATAAAGGGCAATAATGACGGCCTCTCAACGTTGTAATATAATCATTATTGCCCGCTATATAGTATATAAATTATTTATATGAAAAATATGAAATACTTTCTAAAATATGTGAAAAATTTTAAAGAAAAATACATTGAAAATATTATTCATTTTGATATAAATAATATAAATAATGTAATAAAAGATACACTTTTAACTTCAAAGGAAAAAGCAGTTTAGTTTTGTAGCTTTAATTATTCATAAATAATTTTTTATTGTAAAATCAAAATGTTATTACCTTAAAATATTAAATAAGCTTTTTGATTTTCATTTATTTTGCATATAGAAAACGCTCAAATTTTCGATATTAAGATGCTCAAAAATTGTTCTAACAGACAACAATTTTTACAAGAAATAAAAAATAGTATATTTATGACTCGTGTTCAGAAAAGTAAGAATGGCTCAAATCGCATGTAAATTAGTTTTCGAGGCAAAGTCGAAGATGCTAAACTGCGATTTAGGGCATTCTTTATGTATGGACATGGGCCGTATAAAATTTTTCTGCGTCAGTGACGAAAAAATACGTGCTTCTGGCCGATGACCAGAAAAAAAAATTCCTCACGGTTAGCAATGGCGGATCTAGAAAATTGCTGAAAAAAGATTCTTAAATGCTTGTTCTTTTGCAGGGAGAGGGGGGGGGATAAATGTGGTCCTTCTCATTAATTACGGCTGCTTTGCTTGAATTTTCAAGCAGAGTATTAAATTCTTAGGGTACATTTCTGATTGTCATTTCAAGACTTAAATTGCATAAAATCACATTAAAAAATTTTTTGTTTACATATTTGGTCTGAATTACTAATTAATAACAAGTATAACTCAAAATATTTTTAATTTTAAGCATCTTGTTTGAAATTTTAAGCAAGGCAACCTAGATACCTAACCAGCACGGTTTACATTTAATTGCACATCATTAAGGAGCCATTCATAGTTTCCCAAAAAAGAGTCTTTGGTAAAATTTTCCGGCGAATCTGAAAATCTAGATTCAGAATTTCGATTAAAATGCCATATTTCATTTTTTTTATATACGAAATAAAAAGATATTATATATATTCCACCGTGCGAAAACACCTGTGACCATAAACTTTTAAGCTTAAAAAAAAGTATACCAATTGAAATGAAAATCAAATTTCTAAGCTTAATTTTATTTAAAAAAGTGATTCAAAATAAAAAATACCTGTATTTGATACATTGAGTATATCTGTTGTTACGTGATAAGCTTTTGCAGAAAAATGAACGTTATGAAAATCAAAACAATCATTACGACATTCATTGATGATATTACACATTTCTGGATTGTAGCTACATTTGTTGATAGTTCGTACAGCAAGCATAAATGATTTTCTCATGAATTCATCTTTATCAAAAAGTGCTCCTTTAATTGAAAAAAAAATCATTACAGTTTATCATTATAGAGTTCATAAATAAATTCTAAATTAAGTGATCAATTATCATTGCTCCGATTATAATATAAATTTATAAACAATAATAAAGTACAAATTAATTATGCGCATTCTTTTTGAAGTTTTAAAATTAAAATTTAGACAATATATTATGTAATATTGTAAACCCGTATAATGGCGCGCCCGTATAATTAAAAAATTATTTTATGATTATTTAACAGTTGAACACCCGTGTATGTGTAAAGATTAAAAAAAAAAGGTTTAAAAAATTTATTTCAAGTTATAACTTAAATTATATATAATTAATTAAAAATTATGAAGTTTTAAGAGTAATTCTTAGTTATTTATACCCAAGTCTGAGGTCGATGTCTTAAATCAAAATAAAAAAATTAGTGTTATTTTTTTTTACTTTTTAAGGCAAAAAATTTTGAGAAAAAAATTTTCAAAAAATGAATTATCAGATTCAAAATATCGAGTGAAAACAATAATTCTAGACTTAAGTATTTTCATTAAAAAAAATTAGGTACTACATTCAAAACGAAAAAAAAGGGTTTTTTTGTATTTTTTAGTGAACAAAATTTTTAGACAAAAATGTTCAAAAAATTAATTATTATAGATTCGAGATATCGAGTAAAAATTTCACCTATCGCTCTATGAGGAACCAATAGCGAAATTTAATTATGTTTGATTTTAGCAGATTACTTTGTTTTTCTATTTTTTATAGCGTCACAAAGGTCTCTAAAATTTTATCCAGAAGGTTTTCCGAGGTAAAATTTTCCGAGAAATCCAAAAATCAAGCCAGAAATTTTATTTTCTGTCAGGAAATAAAGAGTAAATCGGAAAATTCAGAGAATAAAAAATTTTCAAAATCAATTTATCACCATAAAGCATATCGGAAAACACAGTGAACAACAAAAAATTTTTTTTAAGTGTCGCTTTTTGAGAAATTTTCTATTAAAAACAGTCGTGTATTTTTCGATTTTTTCGAAAAAATATGGCCAGGTTTGGATCGGGCGGGAAATTTTACTACCTACCATTGTAAAGAAAATATTTTTTTAGGCTTATTTAGGAAGCTCAGGTAATAAAAACGAAATGGGTGGCTAAGAATGCAAAAAAAAATCAAAATTGGAAAAACAACTGTCAAACCGAAACCAGGCCACCTGGAGTCTTGAAGATTTGATAAAAATTTCATATTTTTACATACCAAAAACAGTGCGATCGGTATTTTTTAAATTCAAGACATCAATTTCAGACTTGGGTGAAAATAACTAAAAAAAATAAGTATAAGTACTACCCACAAATTAACCGAATTTTCGTACTATTTGCGGGGCTTTTAACTGAATAAACATTATTTAATGCTTTCCATCGTTTGGGTATAATATTAAACTCTTAAACATATAAAAATAATTAACTTACCAATGTTAACTTGCTTTTTTGAAACATAACTCGATTTTGATGTGAAAAAAGGAATAAATCCAAAGATAATCAAAAATCGTATCAGCATTTTATGCGCATTCTGTCATGATGAAAAATAACATTTTTTTACCATAATATTTGAGAAAATATTTAAATAATATGTATGTTACGGTTATAGCTCGCCCTTTGATTAAAAATTAATTAACTTTGAACTTGTTATTTTATGAAATAATAAATAAAAACCAATTTATAATATAAAATAAAAAAGAGGCAAACATACTTATGGAAAGGGCTAATTTTAACCGTAACACGTACTAAATAATAAAATCGTTTTATGGGAAAGTTAAGATACTAAAATTTTTGAAATAAACTTTTCTTTATTGCGTAAAAGCTAAATAAATGAAAAAATGTATAAAAATTTTCCTTATTTTTCATTAGGACTTTGAAAAAATATTTGTTAATTCAAGATTAATAAAAAAGTAAAAAATTTTAGTAACCTTCCATAAATATAAATATGGCAAATCTTTGAAATATTTATTTATAGAACGCTACAAAAAATATGATAAAAAAAAAGAGATCCCCCTGAAAATGAATATAAAAATATGTAATATTATGAACTTTTATTTTTATATATGTAAGTCAAAATAGCATAAAATATAAAATTTTCTTATTTTTGAAAGTTTCATTTTTGGAAAATTAGATTTTTTGCCTAAAAATTAAAAAGTATTCACCTCAAAATAAAATCGCAAGGGACCAGTGTGTGTATTTTCTTTTGGAAAAGTTAAATTTTATTTGATCCAAAAGAGACTTCACAGTTGACTTCAATTTTTAAGTAATCACAAGAAAATTATTTATGCATATTATTTTATGTATAACAACAAAAATAAAATATTTATAGTGACTACGAGAGACTTTATGACCAAAGCTCATAAAAGAAAATATTTTTTTAAATTGCGGCATTTATAACTGAAAAATTTCCGAAAGATTGCTTCTTTTATTTTAGCTAGGTGCGGGTATCACAGAAACTGAAAAAAATAACGATTGAATTATGCCTATTGATTTTATTTTGTACTTACATTAATATTGTTTAAGCTTCTTCAGATTCAATTTTTTATCAGTTTCTATGATACCCGCACCTAGCTAAAAAAAATAATCCTCTAAGCGCAAGCGGAAATCCAGTAAAAGCAGTATAAATTTTTCAGTCTAGTGCAAATTAGGAACTGATAAACATTTTTCAAGCATATATTTTTTAAATACTAAAAAGTAATTCCGTTTACGATAAGTAAGTGAAAAAATTTTGCTTTTATTAAACGGGTTTTCCGAAACGTTGTAAATGATATAAGCTTATAAAAGCTTCTAAAAAAAAACCAAAAAAAATCAATGTTTTATTTTTAAGAAAATAATTGTTTAGATTAATTTTTAGATTTATATTTTAAAATAAGCAAAACTACTAATTCATTTCACCCCATTAATTAATAATTATTGTAATATTATTTATTGCTGAAAAATAATTTTTAAATGTCAAACTATGTTTCACGTAGTGATTTCGTAGCAGGTAATAAAAATGCCTAATACTTTTGTCTCAAAGCCCCCATTAGCCCAAGAATTTCCGGCTTACACTATAAAATTAATCGGTTTTTTTAAGCCTCAAAAAAATTATTTCTAGTAGTTGTGACTCGTTCTTTGGGATAATAACTCTTATCAAATAAAGTAGGTATTTAGAAAAGTTCTCGGGTAACTTAACCGCGGCGGCAGAAAATTGCACATAAAGTATTTTATAAATATTAAATAAACCATGCTTACTTTTTTAATATAACATAAGTTAAATTCAATTATTTGCGTATTTTTAATCACTAAATCATGGTTAAACTTATGTTTATTAGAATTAAAAGTTTTACATTCTAAGATTTATTAATCGCTTTTTATTCTTTTTTCTTCTCATTATTTTTTGCTGGTTCTGAAGATTTAAATGAAGTGGAAATTTTTTAAAAATATTTGCTGATTATTTGTGCACAAAATTTTTATGAATAAATACAACAATCGATATATTCATTGTTCAGAAATGAAAGAACTTGTTACTAACTAATAACGCACTATTTGTAAACTAATAAAATTCACATTTATGATTAACAACTTTACTTCTCATATTTTTTAAGCCATCATGCTTTAATGTCGAGAATAGACTAATTTAACAAGTGAATATAAATACTTTATATATTGTTTTATGCTTAAAATATATATTTTTTCTGCGCGTTAAATATATTTTTAAATTCGCGCGATGACAATTTTAGCAACTAAAAATTGACGAATCTTGACAGTCAGTTTACAAACCAACAGCTGATTTTCCCCTCCTCTAAAAAAATAAGGAATAAAGAAAAATATGGACGATGTGAACGCTCTCTAGATGAGGAGCATCTCTTTTGCGCGTGTGTTCGCGCTGTGAAACTTATTGTAAAACGAGGATTTCCTCGATTTTTCAAGATGGTATGTAAAAAATAAGTGAAAATATTTATTTTTTCAACAATCTAAATATATTATTTATTTAATTATTTATTATTCTGTGATTTTTAATATAAGATGTTTATTTATTATTAAGATTCTTTGCACGGTCAATCATGTGTACGCGATAGTAGTGTTAGCTATTTCACGTTTTTTTCTAACTTAATGTTTTATTTTTTTATAAATAATTTTTCATTAAACATCAGTGATTTGCTAAATTTATTAAACATTTGTTAAAAATTTATTTTACCAATAAAGTAATTAATAAATTTTGTTTAAAAAAAATTTAGGTTAGAATTTTTTGTAGTTGTAACACATGGATTTTTGTAATTATTTTAATTTAACTTTTTTTAGAACTAAAATTTATAAATTTTTATCATAGTTAATTATTATTTATAATAAATTCATCTTTAAAAAAATCTTATTTAAAAACAATATTATTTTCAATAATGCCTAAAATGATGAGACACTCAGCTCGCTATGATACATAACTGAAGAAAAAACAATTGTTCCCTAATTAAATTGTTAACTGAGAGGCATTAATTAAATGTCTTTTTTAAATTATTTTAATTAAAACTGTTTATTAATAAAAAATATTTTTTTTCAGGGTTTTGTTAAAGTTGTTAAGAATAAAGCTTATTTCAAGCGTTTCCAAGTTAAATATAAGAGGAGGAGAGAAGGTAAAACTGATTATTATGCCAGAAAAAGGTTGACTGTTCAAAGCAAAAACAAATACAATACCCCAAAATATCGTTTGATAGTTCGTATTACTAACAAAGATATTATTTGTCAGGTAATTAAATTTTTTTGTTTTCACTTTCAACTTTAAGTTAAATATTTATCAATTTTTAATTATTTTAGATAGCTTACTCCAGAATTGAAGGTGACAAGATTGTTTGTGCAGCATACAGTCATGAACTTCCAAGATACGGAGTCAAAGTTGGTCTTACCAATTATGCATCAGCCTACTGCACAGGTCTTTTACTTGCCAGAAGGGTAAATATTTATTTTTGCATTATCTTTAAATAAATTAAAATTTTTATTAAATGATGAGACACTCAGCTCGCTTTGATACATAACTGAAGAAAAATTTATGTTCCCTAATTTTATTAATTCTGAAATTTTTTAATCCTAAAATACTTTTCATGTAATTATTGTGATTTTTTATTAATTTATATATATTTTTTTTCTTAAGCTACTCAAAAAATTAGGTCTTGACACTCTTTACACTGGAGTAACTGAAGTCACTGGAGATGAATACAATGTTGAACCATTAGACAAAGGACCTGGAGCTTTCAAATGTTATCTTGACACTGGTTTAATGCGCACTACAACTGGTGCTAGAGTTTTTGGTGCAATGAAGGGAGCTGTTGATGGAGGTTTAAATATTCCACACAGGTAATTTAACTTTTAAATAATAATTTATACTTTGAAATTATAACAAAAGACTTATTGTACTTTTTATTTTCTAGCTTGAAAAGATTCCCAGGTTATGATAATGAATCTAAATCCCTCAATGCTGATGTACATCGTCAACATATCTTTGCAGAACATGTAGCAAATTACATGAGAACTTTAGAAGAAGAAGATGAAGATGCCTATAAGCGTCAGTTTTCTCAGTACATCAAAAATGGCATTAATGCTGATGCTGTAAGTATTTTAATAATTTTAAAACGTCCAACTATAATTGCTGTTAACTCAAATAGTTTTTCAGTGTCGCAGTTGGACAAAATAAATAAACGATTATTAATATAAATATGAAAATAAATATTTTCTTTGATTAATTATCGTGACATTTTATACATAATAATAATCAAATATTTATCTAAAAAAATTTTTTCATATTTTACAGATTGAAACAATCTACAAAAATGCACACGCTGCTATTCGTGCTAACCCAGAAGCAGAAAAGATTGAAAAGAAAGAACCAGCAGTTAAGAAGAGATGGAACAGAGCTAAGATGTCATTAGCAGAACGTAAGAACAGAGTAGCACAAAAGAAAGCATCATTTTTACAAAAACTTGGAGAAGCTGAAGCTTAAATAAAATTTTTATAAATAAAAAAAATACATAATATATGTAATTCTGGACACATTTGTATAAAAAGTTTATTAAATGTTTCCACCATTTTCACAAGTTAATATTTATTGTGAATATTTATTGAAGATGTACATTTTATACTTTCATAAATTTCTTTCTTTGAAACATTTTAAGTAGATAATAGTAAAACTATTGTGAAACAATATGAAAAAAGAATTTGCTTAAAATGATCAAAACTCTTATTTTTTTTTTTATTTTTTTTTTTAATATTTATTAAAAAAAAGTTAATAATATTATTACCTCTGTTTTGATTTTTAAACCTGGCAGAGATTCCTTTTATGCAATTCTTATAATGTACAGGTTAATATAAATTCTGAATGATGATGTTTTTCGAGTCGTTTTTCTAGATTAGTATGGCTGATAAAAGCATCACCTAAAATCGTTATTTAATTTATGTACAGTTTGTGAGATTATTTTTTTATGGCTGAAGGTATTTGTATACGATTTCTTAGGCAATCGCGAGCAAACACTTCTTTTGCCAATCGGGATGTACGTGGTTTCTGTTCGTTGATAAGAAATTTTAAGATATATAAATTTTTTTACATTTTTAAATTAAAACTCATAAATCAGAAAAACTCCTCTACTTTGTTTCCTATTACTTTTAATACAAAAACTATTTGAAATAAGTTTTATATCCAAATCGTAAAAACAATAATTCAATGTTGGAAAATCGGTGAAAAACCTTGTTGGCTAAATAGTTTCCTCATTTAAATTACTATTAACTGAAAGTCTTTTATAAGTTAGAAAAAGTTTTCTTTAATTTAAAAATAAAAAAGAAAAATTTAAGTAACAAAAAATGTCCCATATACTTTTTTTAGCCATTAGCCCAATTGCCTGTAGACAACTGAAAAAACTGCCAAATAAGCAAATGGAACACCTTACAGTAAAAACGATTCAAATATTTGGATTACCAAATGGTTAAAATTAGTATATCCTCCTAAGGATATAACAGATAAAGATGCAAAAAAAGACGTTAAAAGTAATCTATAAAATTTTTTGCCAACCTAAGTTTAAATACTTTTTAAGGATCTACCATTAACATTTAACAATGTAAATTGCAATTTAGAGCATTTCTTTTATGGTCAAGTTTCATAATATAAGTTTTAGGGGAATGCATTTCTGGCCTCTCTTAATATTATAAGAGAAAGTTTTTTCAATTCAGTTTCAGGGCAATAATTTCGCAAAATATTAATGATTGAAACCCAATTTATAAAAACACTCAATTTAAAAATAAAATTTAATGTATTTTAAATTATTAAATTTTTTGCAATTCTGATAAGCAAAATAAGATACTAATATTTTTATAATAAATCATTAATCTAAAATATACCTTATTAGTATAATTTTTTTTTTAAACAAAATTAAAAACTTATTATGTGCCAGATTTAATATTAACAATTGAAGAAAAAAAATTTCAAATGCATTTATTATTTTTTAAGTATTTTATTTTAATTTAATTAAAAACTGATAATGATATTACTTTAATATTATAAAGAAAAAATAATTTTCAGTCTACATTTTTACTTAATTTTGCATTATTTTACATTTTTTACAAATTTTTTAACGTAGTTTTTTCTTTAAAATTTTTAAAAACAAATTAAATAAGTAAATTGTATTTAAATGAATTTTTAAGTAAAAACAGAATTTTTTGTCAAGTGTAAAATTTGATACTAGCAGTAAAAAATATTTAAGGAAATAATAAAGTCATGATAAATTATATATACAAATGAAATAAATTTATCAAAATGAGTGTAAATATTTAAATTAGTTTATAATAAAAATTTAACATTTTTTATTGAATAAAACAACCTGAATGAAAAAAAAAATATATATATAATTATTACTAATTATTCTTCTCGTAATTATGAGAAGATAACAAAAATACATGTCACACGTTACAATTTGTTTTTAAACCACTTTTTACCTATATACGAAATATTAAGAATCGTATCATTTTAAAGTTATTACTATCATTTCCAATAAAAAATTTTTAATAGAAACTAATGTACAACTTAGAAACAACATTATTTTTTATTTCAAATACAATTTGCACCCATGCACTGGATAATTTTTTTTTCCTCATTTTTTTAAGTTTATTTTTTTTAAAATCAATTTGAAAATTTTTTTCAAATCTTCTATTATTTCACGATACATTATTTTAACGAAAAAGCGACAGCCTTCTTGATCCAGGTACTCTTCCAGCTGAATCCAAAAGACCAGCTTGTATATCGGAATATGAAGGAACATTTCTTACTTCACCACGAGCAGCAACACTTGGAGGTGATTTTAATAATCTTCTTGCAACTCTTATAACATCGTCTTTACTAGTTTTTTCTACAAAAAAATAAATGTTAGTAAACTTATAAAATTAAAACACCTTTATTTTTGTTAACCTATTTCTTTCATGAAAAATTCAGGTCGTAATCTTTTGCCTGTTGCTAAGACTTGTCTACCGATATCTTCAAATACAACAGGTCTTTGCTCCAAATTCATCAGCAGCATTGATTGCAGTTGTTTTTTTGCTCTCTAAATTATACATAATTATTTTAAATGCAATTTTTTATAACATATAAATTTACCTCTAGCTAATTCACCATCTGTTAAGTTTCCAGCCATTGATACCATTTCATGAACAATGACTTCAGTCATTTCTCTAACATGGGATGGGGTTGCAGAAGCATGTATACAGAAAAGACCAGTATCTATATATGCATGATTGTAAGCTGTTGCACTGTATAACCAATGGTACCTATTGAGGACATTGGTATACAACCTAGTGTACATGCCTTTTCCTGGTCCACCTGCACTGAAACTTCCACCACCACCCATCATCATATTTAAAACACACATTGATACAAAATCAGGATCCTGATGAGAACATCCTTCTAATCCTACAACAACGTGTGATAATTCAGGTAATCCGCTAGGACCTGCATATATTGGAATATTGCATTCTTCCTAAAAATTTTAATAAATACTTAAAAACTTAGCATTTTAGGTCTATTAAAATCACTATTTACCAATATATATCCACCAGTGTATTGTGCGATTGATTCATCAACTAGATTTTTTGACCTGTCAATTACTATAGAACTATCTTGGTCCCAAATAGGTTTCTGTTCCACAAAATACCTTTAAGAAATAGTTTTTATTAAAAAAATTTTTTTTACAATTTTTTAAAGATATTTTATTAAATTTATAAACTTTTGAAAAAATAATACTTTTGTACAGCATCCACTAATTTATTATGTTCTACTCCTACCCCAGCAATTGTCATTCTTTTTGGAGTAAAATGATGTTTTAGATAAGTAAATAAAATTTTTCTATCAATTTTTTCAATATTTCCTTCTGGGCAGATTTTTGGTAATCCAAGAGTGTTATCTCTATAAGCAGCCTAGCAAAAATAAATAAATAAAATATATATATTAAATGGCAATTTACAATACTTACAGCATGAATCATGTCCGTCAGGATTATTTCTTGCTCAGGTCTGGTAGATAAATTTTCAAGCTCAAATTGAATGATTTGCCTGGCTGTAGATAACTAACAGAAAAAAGATTTGTTATCATCAAAAACTTTTATTTTAAAAATAATTTTTTTTTTTAATTATATTAACCTCATTTTCAGAAATATTAGGTCTTAATACAACTTCACTGAGAACTTCTGTAACTTCATCTAAACCATTACGTTCTGCTGAAGCAGCATAAATAAAAGTATCACGTGATGCTTGGCAATCACAAATTCCACCATGTTTTTCAAGAGCCAGTAATATATTGTCTTTATCATTAAATTTGACAGTTGACTGTAAAAAAAATGTTATGTGAAACTAAATAAATATTGAAAAAAAATAAATTAAAAATATTTGTTACGTTAAAAGCTAATTTCTCTAAAAAATGAGAAATTCCACTTGGATAAGCTACTTCATAACGAGATCCTGAATCAATTAAAACTGAAAAAAACAATATTCAAATTAATGGCTGAAAAAAAGTTTTCCATGAATTAAAAATTACCTCCAACTGTACAAAATTGACCAAACCTTTCTTCTGAAGTTACTTTTAAACCATTATCTAAAACTGTTATTTCTGTAAGTTGAGCATCTTCTTTTGCTGTTGAATATATTGGAGTTGGTAATCCTGGTAGTGGTTCTGAAAGGGGAGGAAATGATTGAGCATTTGTTTCTGGAGGTTTAGAGCTAGTTGCATATCCACATTGAAGCCACAAATTTTTTAATTTTGGTTGAGTATTTCTGAAAAATCGTATAAGATTTTATCGAATAATGCAATAAACAAAAAAATTCTGATTATTAAATAGTTCTTATTGACTATAAAATTTCTTTAAAATCTATAATATTTCATAAGATTATGTTAATTTAATCTAAAGATAAATAAAAATAAACACATTTATTTTGAACTAGGTTATCCATTTAAAACTTTACTATATAGAGGAATTTTTAAATTATTACACTACCTGTTTTTTAACACAGTTAAAAATGGTATATTTGACGTTCTTGAAAACATTTTATTTTTATTAATTTAATTGTTTAAATAAATAAATATTATTTCCGCAAAAGCACTTCATTTATAAAAAAATTTTTCGGCTAAATGTACGGAAAACTGCGGTTAAAAAGAGAAAAAAATTTAAGTTTCCATCCTTGACGACACTCTATTGATAAAGATTTTGTTAACTAATTTTATGAAATATACTTTATTAAATATTTATCGTGTAACCAATTAATAATAAAACATTAAGTAAACTCATAAAATAAATATATAAATTAAATTTGTTTAATCTTTTTTTTTTAAAAATGTTCTTTTTACTATCCGGTCAATAACCTGCTTCTAAATTAAAGGTATCTGCATTACCGGTAAAATTTAGAACGAAATTTAAAATTAATTTCATATACTTTTCATAGCCCCTATAGGACGTAATTTCAGTCGGGTATATTGTTTAGGTCAAAAAAAATTTGCAAAAAAATAAAATTATAAGCTTTCAGAAAAAATTAATTTAAAAAAAAAAATAGGTAATTCCAATACTTTAAAAAATACATTTTTAAGAAAATTATTTGATTTGAATTCTTCCTTTTTAATTGGCCCACAGATACCTTTTTTACCCTTTATTTTCATATACATAAAATAAAAAAATAAATTTCAATCCTGCACGCTTAAAAAAATTATAAATTTAAATATTTTTTGCGATAATTATATTATCCTCTAAAACTATTCAAAAACTCACTTTTTGTGTTCCAGCATTCAGTTAAAAAAATTTAACTTATAAAAAATTGTGCGAGTAAAAGGCAAAAATATAATTATTTTTGTTTTTTTTATGGATTGAGATATTCGAAAGTTCTTTGGTTAACTATGTAGACCATTTTACGTAAACTTTATTAGGGATTATTAGGCTGGATTAGGGCATTTTATACAAGTTTGGGTATATTTCTCAAAAGCATTTTTAAAAAAAAGCCTCTTGTTAAATTTTAATTCTTTTAAGAATAATTTCCGTGTAAGTTAGAAGTATGCACTTTTTAGTTTTCCGATATGCTGCGCTGATTTCAATTTTTTACCTAGGTTCCGACTACGAAAATTTAGCCCTAATAGCGAGAAAACGCGTTTTTTTGGTCGATTTAAGTAATTTCAAGAATAATTTGTTACAATTAAGAATAATTAGACAAGTTTTTCATGAAATATGTAAAAAAAACCTTAAAATCAACCGAAAAAAAGATTTATGGTATGAGGACTAACTTTTTGGTCATTCGATCATTTTCGTATTTGAAAAATAAGTGATTATATTATCATTGGATTATCCATCAGAATTGTATCCCAGTTGGCACAATTTTTATTTTGAATTCAATTCGATTCAATATGAATTCTGAAAATGAGAGTATAAATGAGTTCCAAGCGAGTTCAAAATGAATTAAAAAAAGTTTAGAATATATGAGCTCAAAATAAACACAAACATTAAAAAAATTATTTTGATAATTTAATCTTATTAGCTTAATAATATTTATACCCTTAGCAGGGCCAAATAAACACTTAGGGGGCCTATAAGCAGAAATATGGCAGGGCTTAATTAAGGTGAGGGAGAACGACAAAAACTTAATTTTTTCAATTTTCATTAAATTTTTTTTTTTGGTATATGAAATAATATAGATTTACAATTATGTAATTAAAATAATTTTTTTAAAAATTATAATATTTAAATTTGACCTCTGTAAATATTCTAATAGAATAAAAAATAGATGTAAAAAAAATTTTTGGAAATCAAATTTATAACTATTTTTATTATAATTTTATAAGTAAATGGTATATATGTATATGGGATAAGTTGTAAAAAAATTAATTAAAAAAAAATAAGGGTAAAAGAAAAAACAAGGGGAGTCTCAACTTTTTGGGAAGACGATTTGCTTCTGACTTTCAGGAAAGGTTGTGGTAGTTGAAAAATCATCCCCCATACACTCACTTTACCTGGATGGACCTACACAGTGGTCTGGAACACAAAAAAAGTTTCACCACGACTACCCTAAAAATCTCTGGTATATTCTGATTCTATATAGGGTCTCCTGAGGCAGGAAACGCTTGTCCTAAAATTAAAACCGTATAGCTCTCGGCGAGAACCGCCCCGATTTGGGGCGGTTGTTGGGGGGTAAATTAAACAAATTTTTTTAATTTAATTTTTCATTTGACTACGAAAATGAACTTTTCATGATGCATTTTCTATTGTTTTCCGTTTAGATTTAAATATAACTGCGTGCGTTTATAAAATCTGGAAAATATATATCCATGTGTCATAAATATTCTCGTAAATATTAATGGTCATGAAACATGTTATAAATTTTACTATTTTTTAATTTGACCAATAATAAAAAAATATTTAAAACTTCAACCCTTTTTTACTATTCTTGGACCTATTGATATATTTTATTTTTAATAAATCTTTTTTGTAAAGAATGATGACTCAATGAATTTCTCGTACACATTCTTTTCCTTAGTCATTAATATCGTAACAGTTAAGAACAGGTAGTACATTATATTATAATGTATGTTTTATATCATGATTTCCTGTTAAAATATTTATAAAAATATAATAATAATAATTTGCAAAGATTATAAAGGAGTTTAACGCAATACTTTAAGTTAAAAAATAAACTCCGTAATCCACTTTCGTATAAATTACTATATAAATTAGTATTACTCAAAAATTAATCTTATTCAAATTATAGAGTAACCATAGTATTTGCCCTATTTTTTGCAACCTCGTTAATTTATTGCAGAAGGGAGTTTAAACTTTAAAGTAGATTGAGTTATGCGTGATTGTAAAGGGTTAAATGACTCTTAATCCACTTTCTTTAATTTTTAATTGTTCTCGTGAGCTAAGGGTTATTTCCTTTTTTTTTAAATGCCTTGAACTCTGTTTGAAGAAACAAAATAGCTTTTAAATATTAAGGTACTCATATCAGTAAATAAACGGTTAATAATTTTCGTTCATTAATAGTGAAATATTCAATAAAATAATCTTACATTTATGGCAAAAGTTTTGTTTTCAATGGTTGCTTTGAACCCTTACCAATACTAAAACAAAAAAATTTTGAGATTACAGGGGGGGGGGCGTGGGGGGACACTTGCCCTCCCCAAATATTTCTGATTTAACATACAAAATTTACACTTAAATTTATTTAAATATAGTTTTGCCCCCCCCCCTCACCTCCAACACCCCTAAAAAAACAAGTTTTGCAACCCCAAAAAATTTTCTGAAATCCCGCGCATGAATCTGATTGGTGTATACAATATTCGCTCAGAAAATTTAATTTACCCGCGAAATTATCTCGAGCAGAATTGTAGTTCTGGGGATTTCCGAATATATTATAGGACGTGATTCGGAAACGAACATTTCGGCCAGCAGTTGCAACTGCAAGTTCCAATGCCAAAAGATTTCATTTAGAAAATTTTTTTTTATTTATAACTTACTTGAAATTACCTGAATTCAGCATGAAGATATTAAAAAATCGTTTTACAAATTGTATTCACCTATAAATAGGTATATGCGCTGTATATTGTATAATATTTTACTGTTACTGGCATTACTGGTAATAAGTAACTATCGCATGTGATTATTATTGAATGTAAAAATTATTTTTTATAAAAGACTCAATAAATACAGTAAAAAATTTTCTTGGGAATATGATCCTTTCTGAAAATATTTTTTATTATTTGTATCCTCTTATTCGTTGAATCCGAATAAAACATTAAAAGAGAGGGAAAAAGAAAGAGTTACAAAAATCCAATGTAGTGACTCAGAAGTGGGAGTACACAGGGGATCAAGGACCGCGGACTTTTATACATAAAATAACACAGCTAAAAAATATTTTAATGTTCTCCAGGTACAAGTAAGTAAGTGCTGCTGCTATTTGACTCCAGGTCTCCGTCAGGTTAAATGTATTTATTGCATGGAAAAAAAGAGAGAGGATATGGTTGATGATTTTTTATTCTTTTATTTTTTACCTCCTCTCTTTCTCACCTATTACCAATCATCGTACCGTCGTTTTACCGGCAACAACGCCGCATTTTCAGTTCAGTTTAATGTGCGCGCGCGATGGAAACGTATGTGAAATGCATGCTCTTTGATGCTTGCTGGTGAATGTATTATTATTTCATAAAAAAAAAATACTCCTGTTCTCCATTTTCCACGTATACTAAAAATAATGAAATTTTTATGTAATTTAAAAGTTTATTGTTAATATTTAATTATTGTGAAATTTATTAATTGGTTTTTTTTTATAAATTATATTTATTTTGTTTTTTATGCAGTTTTATTTTTATTTGAAATAAAAAAAGTATTGCTGCAGTTTCATTGGTACCGAAAATTGTATTATGTTAAAAAATTAATATAAGTACCAACAAGAAAATCAAAAGTGAAAAAAAATAAATAAAATTGCGCGCGTATGTTTTATATATATTTTAGTGTTTTTTTACAAAAAAAATTGTGGGACGGCAACGCCAAAATTTAAAGAAATATAATAGTTTAACCGATGAATCCAGGACTTTCACGAATAAGAATAAGAAATGTAGTGACCGCAGATAAACGAAGGGGAAACACTAATTTTAGTCGATGTAAAGAAAAGTGCCTTTTTTTTTAAATAAAAAGTTATGAATTAAATAAAAGTGTTTTTTTTATGATTTGAAAATATCAAATAAAATAAATAAATAATAAAAAGTCGATGTTGTTGTTTTTAAAAAAAGAAAAAGAATCCTACAGGTTTCATAAGTTATCCTTGGGGATTTTTATAAGTACAGTAACAACCACGAAGAGAAGAATAAAGGGTAGAAGAAAACGAAGAAGAGTAAAAACTAAAAAGGAATTGTAATAAAACTTAACGTGTTTTTTTAACTTAAAATATATATTTACAAAAAAAAATAACTCTTTGTATACACGGAAAAAAGTAAATATTAAATCGTGAAGATGCGAAAAATATTTCAGGTCGTCGCAGGTGAGTTTTATTTATAACCTTAAAGTACTAATATAATAAGAAGAAAAACTATAAATAACATTTTTTTAAAAAAATATACTGCTTTAATGTATAGGTAATTATTATTATTATTTATTATTATCGTGAATTAACATCAAAATTTTTATGAAATTCAGTGTTCCGGATGTTGCATCGAATGATTGTTAATCGTGTTATAAAAAATAGGTATACATATATGAGTTTAATATTTTCCATAATATATGACACAATAATATGAAAAATTATTATTTTTTTTTAAATTATAATAAAGTAATACATGTATTACGTAAATTCTTTCTATTTACACACATATACATATAGATATCTTCGATTTGTTTTGGAGTCAGCGTTACTCGGAGTAACGGATAATGATGCGTATTTTTTTTATTACCTGTTTTTTTGAAAATAATAATAATAATAATGGAGTATGGGTTTTATTCGTAAATATATTATAAGATTAAAAAAATTGGAGTCAATATATTTATCAATAATTTTATATGATAAAATATGTAACACGTGGTATCGATTTTTTACTCTTTATGCATTCTTCTAATATTTTATATTACGGAGCTAAAAAATTTTATTTTTAATTTTTATCTTTTTTTTTTATGTAACATTTTTATACTTTATTATAAAGTATAAAAGCGTTTGATACATAACATGAAAAAAAGTCGTCATTTTAAAAAATCTCGGCTCGTCGTGAGTTCTTTTATTTTACATTGTTGGGTATGTATAAAACCGGTTGTTTATTGCATAAACTATGTATTTTTTTTTAATGTGTATGTGTTAAAAAAAATTATTTGTATTTTTTATGGACGATGTAACTTTTTTCATATTTTTCATATTTGTATATGCTCTTAAAATTATAGGTTTTATGGTTTTTGATTTTTTATTTTGCAAAATAGAATACTTTGTTTATTATCATACTGACAGATTACCAAGCTTAAATTTTTAATCAGTTAAATTTGGAGTCAAAATTCAAGCTGAGCAATCCTGGTAAAACTATTTTATGAATTTAAACGTGTTACATAAAATTTTGTAATAATATTTGCTTGTTATTTTCGCTTATAACAAGCAAAATAGATGAGTAATTGTACTTTTTTTGCCCCTCTTTATACCACAATATATTTGGAACACATGTTATAATTATATTGTTATAAAAGGTATCAATGTATCCACAGGTGCTTCTTAGTATTTCCTTATTTTTTTTTTTCTTCATTTTTTATTATTATAATTTTATTCAATGAATAATATAACGGATACACGGAGAAAAGAGATTTCAATTCATTGAATTATTTAAAAAGGTTATTTTAATGTATAATAGAATCTTATTTTAGAAAAAGTTTTCATTCTTATTATTCTCTATCTTCGTCTCGCTTTTTCAAAAAAATTGTACTTATACCTGCCATGCCTTTTTTTAAGAGACAGGTATTTTTTTGGAATAAGTTGTAGTATGGTTGTAGTTGAGACCTGTTAATTTTTTTTTTATGAATTGAACTAATTTGGATTAGATTTTTTATTATTTAATTTTTTGACATAAAATCAATTACGTATCCATAAAATTTGTTACCTTTTATTATAAAAAAAATAACACAAAAGTTGCAGATTTTTCAGGATTTGGGAAGATTCTCAGCTTGATTTCTGGGGACACTTTTCTGTCACTGGATAAAAATTTTGTGAAATTCGGACTCGATTTTCGGAATCATTAGGGAAATTCAAATATAGTTTCATGATTCAGACAACTTTTAGATATTTATGATGAAAAGCTGTTAAAAAAAATAAAATTTAAAAAATGGTAGTATTCAAAAATTTTCATGTTTTATTGTATTTTTTTCCAGCCTTTCAAAAATATCTGAAAAGAGGAAATTAATAAAATTTCCAATGAATAATTTCTAAAGTTATCTGGTGACAGAAAAGTGAGCTCCCAAAATTCTGCTCAGATCTCAGCTTGTTGCTTTTGCTATTTCTTCAACAATATGCTTGAAATAAAAATTTTTAAACAACTCTAGGCCTTACTCTAGGCCTAAATAAATTTCATTCGACAAATCTTAACAAATCTAATAATAATCTTTTTTTAGGCAAATAAAACATTTTTTTATTTTATCAATTGCTTATAATACTGAAAAAGGTTTTTAACCTAATTCAAATGAATGCATGTATTTTTCGAAATTTCCAGAAAATGATCATTTTCATGGTCCTAAGCTTAGTGCATTACAGTTTAAAATGAATAGAATTTAAATCTTCAAAATTAACTGTATGATGAAATAAAAAAAATCAAGAAAAAAACTCGAAAAAATTTTAAAAAGTGATTTTAAAAAGATTGGAGTTAAAAAAAATTTTAACGAGACATTCTTATTTAAATTTTTTTTGTTCTTACCATTTTAGTTCTTACTAAATTATTTATAAATTTAAATTTTTCAGGAAGAAGATATTTCGTTAAATATTCTTTTTATGACATAATATTTAAATTTTAATCCTTTCAGACATCTTAAATGTATTCTTATTATTATTGTTATTATTATCAACATTAACATTAAAAATTTATTACACCTTTTTTTTTTGCTGTTTTTGATAAAAAAATAATGTAATTAATAAAATATTTTTTTTTGTTATTGCTAAAAATTCATAAATTTTAACGCTATGAATACAAAAAACTACTGATCGAGCTACTGATTTATATATTAAAACAAACAATTTCATAGAATATAAAAAATCAAATTTTCGAATAAAATTTTAAAAAATTATATCAAGGCGGTAAAAGCATAAAGGAAATTGATTACTGGTTAAAATTTTTTTATAAAGATGCGAATCTTAAATATAGCGACAATCAAGTAAATGGAGAAAAATTTTATTTTATTACTTTTAACCTTAATACTCTATTGAATTTTTATTTCAAAAAATACTAAGGAAGTTTCTCACAATATCTTTTACATCGTTTTTCAATTTTCTTTGTATTCGCTAAAAGATTTTTCTGAACGTTTTATGTGGTCAAACCTTGGGTCAAACAGTAAATTTAATTGATATCAATTGATATTGAATTCTATGACAAAAAACTTATAACTGGTTTGTGTAAACACAACCAAAGTGCAGAAAGTGCATGGAACTTGTTTCCTAGCTGAGGACTAGGTATAATACAGAAATGTTACGCAACATTACATAACAATTCGCTATTTTTATAATTTGTAATTATAACCTTTACTAGATGTTGAGATTCTAAAACCGAACTACTCTGATTCCCTAAACGCGTATTATCTCGCGTATTATTCTAGGTCCCTAAATCGAAAATATTCTACGTCTCTTAACCTGAATTATTTCAAGTCCCTAAACTGAAATTATTCTAAGTCTCATTTGACCGCCCCCCCCCCCCAAACCTAACATATTTGATCTCTCCCTAAATTGGATACTTTTGACCCCCCTTAATTTTCAGGGTACCCTCACTCTATAAACATGTTCCATGTTTAAATCTCTTAAAATCAGCTTAAAATAAACTTACTTTTAAAAATTTTTTTAAGATTTTTCATGTTAAAATTATTAGGCAGAAGGATAAAATAAATATAGTAATTTTATATAAATTTTAAGATAAATTTACGAGTAAATTTACAAACAAAAGGTAACACTCATAGGGAAGAAATGAGACCAGAAGGTAGCAGCGTTATTGCGCTTATAGCACTAATTTTTAGGAGGCTTATTCGGGTAAAACATGCAATAATTAATTCGGAATTCGTTAAATATTAATTAAATATTTAATTTTAAATTACCTTACCGTTTAATTACGGTAATAATTACTTAATTACCGTTTGTTAAAAATAAATTTTCATAAATTTTATACATAAAAAGTAATTAACATTCTAAAAAATTAATAACTAAAATATTAATAATCGATCGTTTAAAATATGAATTTCATTTATTTACATTATTATAATTAAATTGCTAAAACAGAAACAAACTGTATAATTGTAGTAGTTAATTATTAATAAAAATAAAACAGCAATTCAAAATGTAAAAAATATTCTAATTTAATAGTTTAATCGCGTTTTCATTCAGCAAATTTCATTTAATTTTTCGTCTATACAATAAAAAAAAATGTTCATATTTTAACAATAAAAAATTAATTTAACCTTGGTAATAACCACATACTTTATTATATTTTTATTTTTAAACATAATAATTATGACAATAATGATTATTTTTTTGTTAATATAATAATTAAAAAGATTGAATATGTAAAAAGTTTCTATTTGAATTAAGGATGTTCTTAAGGTCATTTTATATTTTATAAACAGTAATTTATTTTTTTTTTTTGATTTTAATATCTTTTTGCTTTTATCATAATTTTGTAATAATAATACTGCTAAAGAACTTAGTATTTTTTGCAATAAATTATTTTTTTTTTTAATATGCGTAGGTTAAGTATATTTATGGTTCAAATTAAGTGAGACCTCGGTGTATATATAGAGCACATACTTATACATGCTTGTTTAAAAGAAGTCATGTAAAAATGTACGTAAAAATGTATATTAGGTTGGCTTTGATTAAATTAGGTAGTAAAATTTCTTCATTTATTAATTTTATTTTTAATAGCTCCTTGAGGAGCTTCTGTATTTCACTTCTCAAAGTATAATATAGTCTGCTGGCGTCTACTATCTAGCATATAATTAAAGATATAATGTCATGAAAAGTCTCGTGAAAAGTGTAATACAAGGAAGGCGTAAAAGCTTATTGATACTTAGGATTTTAAATTTTCTAAATTGTGAAGTGATGTATGTTATTGAGTTTTAACCTAAAATCTAAGGAATTCGCCCCTGATTTCGCCTCCCTATTGATTGGGTCTCCTTTTTACACAACCACAATTAATTTTTTCTCAGAAAAAAAGTCAGAGGTGTATGTATGGTGTATGCAAGGGTGTATGTCTGAGATAGCTTTTAAATCAGGAAAGCACACCCACATATGGCTTGAATGGAATGAATGTCATCCTAATCTATTAGAATCTGCATGTTTTACAAGAAATAGCAACGTTTTATTATATCGCTTTGATCGACGATAATAATATATAATCTACTCAAATCAAATCAAATCAATTAAATTTTTTATAGAGGGTGACGCGACGCACTGTATTATAGTTAATGATATTAATTTCAAAGCACACACTTAATCACTTGTGATTTTATTTATACTTATGAGATTAATATTTTGCTTGATTTTTCAAGTGTTTTTTAGTTTCTCAATTTAATCGAAATATAATTATTTGTTTGCGTTTTTGATTTAAAACTCATAATGAATTATGTAACATAAGTTAAAATTAAACATAAATTACACATTTAAAAGATGTTATACATTTATTATTTTTTTGAAATACAAAAATATAATGTGTAACGCGTGAAGGTATGCGGATGTATGTGAACTTGTTATAATTTATATACGCTTTTATAAAATTTATATTATTGTTCACTTTGTTTTTTTTTTTTTTTGTTATTTGCTTTTTTGTGAAATGCATATTCATATTTATAATAATAATATAATAATAAAATAATTTTAAAAAATTCATGTTTTGTTAATTGAAAACAATTATTTTTTTATTGTACTTTTGAAAAATAAGACCGGATAGAATGAAAATTTGATGAAAATATTTTTTTAATGATGTTGAAATTAAAAATTTTTTTTCTAAATTAGGGGTGTACGGTTACCCGACCCGAACTTAGGTATTCTACAAAATTTTTTCATTCTAATTTACAAAATATAATTTTTTTGCTTATGTACTTATAGATTGCTCATAGACTGCACTGTAAAAAGTAACTTCCTTATGTTAACAAAAAAATTAGAACATTTTCGAAAAATTAATAAATTTTCAAAAAAATTTGTAAATATTCGAAAAAAATCGTAAATTTACTAAATTTAGTATATTATCAAAAAATTCGAGTATTCTCGATTTTTTTTTGTAAATTCGCAAGAAAAATTAATAATTTGCAATTTTTTTTCGAAAATTTACAAAAAATAGTTGTAAATTTCCGAAAAATAGTTGTGAATTTACATTTTTTTCGTATAAAATCACAAAAAAAATCGATAATTCTGGAATTTTTCGATATTAGTATACTAAATTTAGTAAATTTACGATTTTTGTCGAATATTTACAAATTTCTTTGAAAATTTACTAATTTTTCGAAAACATTCTATTTTTTTTGTTAATCTAAGGAAGTTACTTTTTACAGAGTGACGTTATAAATTACACTTCATAAAAATATATTTTATACAATATTTCGACAAGATTTTATACCTAATTTTAGCTCAATAAGTAAAATCAATTTATTCGAATTTATGCAGATTTCCGTATTTTCTTAATAATTACTTTAAACTGGATTAACTATTAATTTATTTCATATTTTATACTCATTTTATTACATGTACCGGTACGAACAATTTTGATAAATTACCTTTTAATAAACTAATTAACCCCTTGAGAGTCTCTGCTTATAACCATCTGTTATTTATTTCAAAAAATGGTTTATAAAGAATTACTAAATTTTGTTGCTTCTACTCAACTGAGATTTTGTAGCATGTGCTATTTTCTACATTTTCGTTACATATTTTCAAATGAAACAAATTACTAATCAATAATTACTAAAAAAAAATTCTAATTTATAAGCATTAATAATTATTTTAGTCTCGCCTCGAGTCTCGCCAAGAAAAAAATAAAAATTTCATAATTACTCGATATCAATTGATAAAAATATGCACATGTTTATTGTAATATCCTAAAGAATAATTTTTTTCTTAAATTTTTTCGCAATAAAACATAATGAAAATGAGGATAAATAAGAAATAATTACGATATGTTACTTCTATATCGCAAATAAAAATCACGCGAGAAAGGTTTTTAGTTGGTATTATTTCTTGCATAAAGAAAAAAAAATTGCATAAACAAAAAAAGATTTAACGCTTTTAAGCAGCATATGGGTAAATTTATTTATTTTGATTAAAAATATAAAAAAAAAAGTGAAAATTTAATAGTTTTATAAAAATATTTATTATTCATAACGCAATTTTTGAAAGTTTTTCCGTATTTGCAGTTTTTTCAAGATAATAGAAATTTTATTTAAATATTTTATTTCTAATGAATCTAATTTTATTAAATGAGTTATAATGTGCCCATTTTTACAACGGTTCGAGGGTTTTTAACTTTTTGGAGTGTAGTGGTAACTAATAAAAATTATTGAGCAATACTTTACAACGTTATAGGTATAGAAATGCATAATTTTTGATAATTTTATAAATTTTAATTTTTCAGAAACTAAATGACTGAATAATACAAAATTTTAAGCAAAATATTAATTTACTAAATATTACAAGCATATTATGTGACAAAATCAATATTTGCGTATTGTGTAATTTAAGTTTTCCAATTTACTTACAATAATCAGCTTATTTCGATAAGATTAAAAACAAGTTAATCGAAGCAAATTTCGATTTAATAACTTCTAAGTCTACAGTTTTTTCTCCACTGCATCACTGAAAATCAATACACGCGTGTTTTGACTATACCAAATTCCATTACTTAAGATATTAAGAAATCAGTATTTTTTTATTTCTTATAAAGAAAATTTAAATGTAACATTTTGAATAATGAAATCCAAAAAATTAAGTAGTGGATCCAAAGTGGATCTCAAATAAAACTCAAATGCCCTTAACGAAACTGAATACCTCAATGATAAAAATTTACTTTCTTTCCAGAGACTTTGCATGTGTAGCAATATACATATCCAAAAACCATAATTATAATAAATAATAATATATATATCAAGCGCGTTATTTTGTTATTTTGATATTTCACTTTTTCGCTTAAATACTCTAAGGTTCTAATTTTGCTTGCGATAAAAGCATGCAATTGTAAAGCCATCTGTCGAGTAACTAAGCGAACTACATATCGGTAACTAAACAAGTATCAATTGTTTTCATGAAAATATTTAAGAAACTTCTAATAACTTTGGCGTATTGTCAAGTCGATAGAATCTTTCTGTTTAATTTTTTAAAAAAATCATAAAATTTGTTAAATTAAAAGAGTTTTTGCTTTGCGTATTAAATAGAGCAATTAAATTAAATACTATATTTTTTTAGTTAATAATTCTTTTACATATTACATACGCATATATAAAAATTTACCAAGCATAAATTTATAAAAAATATAAATAAAAAAAAATATTCAGGACAGATTTATCTTTGCTAGGTTACTAAAATCATGAAAATTAAATATTTATTTTAAAAAATTTACAAAATAAAAAAAATTAAATTATAAGTAAAAGATCTTCACATATTTATGTTTAGAAATTATTTAAAAAAAAAAAAAAATTCTAGACTTTTTGAACTAAAAGAAGAAAAAAATTATTTTTACATGTGGAAAAGCCACTTTAATTATAGGACTCTTGAGCCGTGTCTGAAAAACGTATAATATAATATGATGTCTTTCTACATATTATAACGCGATTCTTCTTTATGCTTTGCTGGCTACTCTGAGTACCTAGAATACAAAAATTTCAAATTACTTTTTATTTATATAAAATTTTAAATGTTAAGTTTTTTTTTTTTTTACTGAAAGGTATTTAACCTTTTTATTTTTTATGATTTCAAATTCTTTGTTTTATTTTTTTAACTAAATTTTGTTTTTTAAAAAGTAAGCAAAATTAGATATTTTTTTGCAAATAAAATACTCATTCATTTTTTTTTTCGTTGGTGCAGAGAGAAATTGAGGTTCTCTTGTTTTTATGCTAATTAAAATATTCGTTATTTCATGAGCAAACATTTAATTATAATATAACTAACTATCTGGTTAGTTTTTTCATTTATTTGACGTTCACTCTTTAAAATAAAAATTTAGATTTGCATAATTAAAGTGTGTTTGCATAGTTTTTAACTTGAAAATGATAATAAAAAAGTTAAAATATTTTTAAAATTACAGAGAAATCAAATGGTTAATTAAAAAGGGGGCTCTGAGAATATTAAGGTACAATATTAATTTATGAACTTTTATAATTTATCAATTAAAAATATTCTCGATATTGTATTATAAGGCATCATAACACTCCCCCCTCGACTCCCCCTTTTTCCCCCTTTCTAAAAAATTCACCCTTTTTCTCCCTACTTAAGAAAAGTTCCCCCTTTTCCTGGTCAAAAAAAAATTAGTTTAAAAATATTAATTTTATTTAGCGTAGAAAAATTAAGATACACGGAAAAAAAGTATAGTAAAATTAACCTCAACGAAATTAGTAAACAGAGATTAAAAAATACTGGTAAATAAACCGAAAAATTAGTAAAAATTGCTAAAAAAATTGAACTTATTAGTTTCAAACACAAATTTTATTAGTAAATTTTCGAGTAAATTTTGCTAAAAATGTATTGTAACTTTTAACCGTACTGAATTTAAAAAACAAAATCATAATTTTAATTATATTTACTAATTTTTTGTATTCGTGTAAATGTTTAAATACCAGCTATTATTTTTTGAGGTAAACATTTTAATTAATTTATCAGTAATTCATGAAACACTGCTTTCTAAAACTTATAAATGCATTCTTTTGATATTGTAAATTGCATATTTGTAGTAAATTAATCAATTAAAGTAAAAAATAATTTTTCATGCCTGAATTTCGTTCACGTTAAATACCTTATTAAATACTTTATTAGCCAAGTTATTAGCATTAAAGCATGTTATTTTTACGTATTATTATGGTTTAATTGAATAGTTAATCGAAAATTTTATATGCTTTTATCTCGCATATTATGCAACAATTTGTTAATAATAATATAAACGTTGTAAATTAATAATTACTTTATTAGCTATTTATCTTTTTTTGATAACTTTATCGTTTTTTATTTATATTTTTTTAATTTAATTAAATAAATTTTAATTTTACGATTTTAATTAAAATATTATTATTTTTACGCATTTAACTGGTTTAATAACTATAGTAGTATCTTCGCTTAAATTATCTTTGTCCTTGTTAGAATAATTTTATTTCAAAATTAAACATTTTCACATATACGTTATTTATTTAAAGTACAGGGTAAAAAAAATGTATACAATATTAATACAGTTTAGCATTTTTTTGGTATTTTTAGTACAATTTAGTAATATTGCTACAAAAATAGTAAATTTATTATAAATATAGTAAATTAAAAATGGCACTATTGTGTAATAAATACGAAAATATACACACATGGTCTTGCCCATGGTAGAGCTGTTTTTCAACCAATTGGTTGGATATTCAACCAAAGCAGCTCTACCGCGGGTGTCTTGGTAAAATATCAATAAATTTTTATTATTTACTGCAAGGATGGTACATGTATATTCATTACAAATTGTAGCAATTTTACTACACTTGTAGAAATATTACTATGAAATAGTAAAATTTCCAAGTGAACTACTACTAGTAGTAAAATTACTCGTAAAATTACTGCAATTTGTGGTAAATTTTTGGTAAATTTACTATTTTTGTAGTAATATTACTAAATTGTAGTAAAAATACTAAACTGTAGTAATATTGTGTTCATTTTTTTTACTGTTTAGAAAATTAGGAAAAATTTAAAAAAATGGTGTAATTAGGTAAATGACTATCTCGCGCTAAACCAGGCGCCAAGTCACGCTAGAAATAAAGTTTTAAAAAGTTTTGGACAGGATGCACCCAAAACCCGAACATTTTTGGTTGGCAATTGGTCGGAATTTCGTTTGAAACATTCTGAAACTTCATTTCTGTTCAGTTAGTAACTAAATCTGAATTTTTATTCAAGAAATCAATTTTTATTCAAGAATCTGAATTTTTATTCAAACAATTTTAGTGACATTTAGAAACCGCATAAAATATTTGGTAAAAATAATCCTGGAAATAATCTATAAATCAAAAAAAGCGAGAAATTTTGCGAAATTTTGCTTATCGAGCAGGTTATTTAGGTATAGAAACAAAAAAACTTAATTTCTAAAAAAAAAAAAAATTATTTGCAAGTTTGTAACATTAGAATTTCTTTTTAAGCCGAAAGCTGAATCGTAAAAAAAAAATTTATTTTTTAAGTAGTTCGCGTTACAATTATATTGAATTATATTATACAGTATAGGTAGATTATTTAAATACACTACTGGAATTTTTGAAAGACGAGACTTTTGTTTTATTACAAAAAAAAAAAAAAAATAATAAAGAAAGAAGATTAAATTACTTTAAAAAAAAAATTAACAAGTGTGTGAATAAAAAGTCTGATATCATTTACTTTTATAGTAATACATGTTTGCTAAAGGTTTTTATCAGCTTAAATTATTATATTTTGTTTAATAATGTAATAAAACATATGTTTTAATATACACACTGCTTGTTTTTTAATTCTGGGTTGATACACTTTTTTTAAATATGAATTACTTTGTTTGAATAAAACAGTTCAAGTTTTAATTGTAAATAAATCAAAAATAAACACTCTCAAAATTTTCTTTATTTTTCTGTTTTTCTTGCTTTTTTTGTGGCAATAAAATAAGAATATCATGTACAATTTTATAAAATTGTTTAATTTACTTTAAGTAGAAAAATTTTGAAATTTCTTTTGTTTTAAATGCGATTCATGCAAACATTAATTATGCAATGTTTATAAGTAGTTTTCGCAAGTAAATACACTTTCGTCTTTCAAATTTTTTTAGGATTAATACTAGAAAATTCCAAGCTAATTACATTGAAAATAATTTTACAATTTCGAGATTAAACTAATTTTTGTCTGTCAAATTAACTCAAATTCTACAAAAATTTCTCAAAAATTTTAATAACAATGAGGAGGAATGTGATACTATGGAATCCAAGATGAAATCACAAGTTATTCGTCATAATCTAAATTGATTATTTCCAAGCTTCAAACAATTATGCCAGAAATTCAAATGTCACACATACTGTTGGTTACCAGTCCATATAATTTAAATCTAAATTAAAATTCGAGAGAAAAATTAAACATGCCACATTATTTCTTCATTTTCTCGTATAAAGGAATTTTCAAAAACAATAATAATTTATCTTCAAGACAAAAAAACTCAAAAAAAATTTTAATAATTGTAATATTTTTAACTCAAAAATTAAAAATGTGAACCCATTCAGAAAATTAAATTTCCTTTTACATCTTTACATTTTTTATACATCAATTTACTTTTTGACTATAATATGCACAAAAGGAAAATGATTTTTTAATGCATAAATTTTGCGCATACATTCACATGAATACACATTTGTAAATTTGTAAATGTATATGTATGAGTGATAAAATGTACATTATAGTATAAGTCAAACCTTTTATATTATCTCTTTATGAAATTTTGCATAAATTTTAAACATATTTATGTACATTATAAAAGTAGAATATACACTTTTAGTAAACTGACTTGTTCAGAAAAGTCAATCTGAAGGATATTGTTTTTATTTTTATAATATTTTGTGTATTATTTGCACATTTTCAGATTGTTTAGTTTACATTTTTATTAAAAAAATTTGAACAATTTGACTTTGCTTAAAAATTTGAAAATGTTGCTCAATTGTTTCATGAATACGAAGATAAAATAATCCAGCAATTATTGAGGCTTTTATTATAGATAAGAATGTTCAAAGAAATTAGTAGGTAGAATTCAAAGGTATTTTACACTAGACAAAATTTTACTATAAAATATTATTTAATCTCGTATTTAATCTAATCTAAAAAAGAAACGAGCTAACAAAAAAATTAAAATACTATATGTTAAAAATTATAAAATAAACTTCCTATTATCAGCAACTTTCTTCTAACGTCACTTAATTACCCAGTTAACACAAGAATATCGATTATGTGGTTTTCACCTTGGTTTTCACTCATTAAATTAATAAAGCCTGTGCTTCCATTTTCTTCTTGTGTGCTATTTATATAAAAATATAAATTTTTTAATTAACAAAAAAAAATAATAATTTCTGAGTAAAAAAAAACGAGAATAAAAAACTGTGAATGATTATGTATGTGACACTGTTATGTGATACTGTAAAATATTGCCAAGTATGATACGTATTCTTATAAATATTAATTAAATATCTGTCATTTATTATGTATGTGTAATTTTTTTCCAATGTTTATATGTATAATCAAAATAAAAACTCTATGTGAACTTTGATTGATAGGAGGAAACAAAAAAAAATATATTTATATGGATCATTCTTTTTTAAGTCAGCCATCTCCCCCTCCCCGTATCTCTACACAACACATAATTATTATATATTACATTCAGAAATATAAGTAACAGAATCAAGTGTAATCTAATATAAAATTATTGTTGTTTTGTTATCTTCTTTATGTAATAATTTATAAGTAAAGTCAAATATGCTAAGCTATGGAACAATATTCCACCATACATAAGAGACCTACACTCCTACTCTCAATTTAAGAGAAGCATACGAACAAGATACGAACATACTTACATGGGTTAGAAGACTGATAAACCAAAGAATTAACTTTAATTGACTGATAGATTGACATGTTAGAGCACTTATTAGAGAATTGACTAATATATTAATTGTATTAAATTAGATTTATTAGAATTGACTAAAATATTTATTGTTTCTTATTTTATATAATAATGTTTTGTATTTACATCCAAATTTATATTTATATTTTATATGATTTGAATTATATATGTAAAGAGTGTACAATTTTGTCTTGGCAAATAAATAAATATAATAATAATAATAATAATAATTTAATTAATGACTGTATAGGTAAATAAGTATTTTTGTAATTTTTAGAAATATTTATATATGGGTTGATTCATTTGAATCTCGATTTGAATTGTCTGAGTTCAAAATGTTTTGAGTTACTAGTTTTAGATATTTTTTGAATAAAAATTTCAAAGTTTCATGAAATTTAAAATTTATTATATTAAGTTTGAAATAAATATCTAAAAATCGTAATGTTCTTTATGTTAATGTCCAAATGCGATTTATGTGATTGTTTTAAAAAGCATTAATTTATAAACAGACACGAATACAGAAAATTTTTTGTTGGGGACGCAGCAGAACCCAGCAAAACAATAATGATTTAAATGCATCCTCCTTAAGAGATCGTCTTTTTGGTTGATCAATTAAGCCTGCATAAGAAAATAATTGCTCTACTGGAACTGAAGCAGCTTGAATGGCCAATGAATCTCTAGCCATTTTTGACATTATAAAATATGTTTTCTCATGTACCGACCACCATTGTAAAATATCTGTTCCTTCTGGTACACATGGTGCTTCTATGTATAAACTACATTCTTCTTCGCAATTTACATCTGAATCTTCATCAAATATAGCTAAAAAATCTAAAAGATTATTATTAATATTCTTTCTTTTTGTTCTTTTTCATTAAACTCTGCAAATTTATCATAATATCTTATATAATTTTTTTAAAGCATTTTATACTTTCATTGTCTAGCTTTTTTCCTCAGTCAGTTTTTGAAAACTATTATTTTATGTCGAGGATCTAAAATTAATGACACATTGTAAACCAGCTACACTGCTTGTTATGTTTTAAAGGTTTTTCTCTACCATATTCAAATGCTTTTATTAAAACCACGTCTAAGTGATTCTTATCATTTTTTTCATCCATAATTTTAACTATGTTTTCAACCGTATCTAGCAAAATATTAAAAGCTAAAACTGCAGTTGGAAGAGTTGGATATTTTTCGCCGTCATACAGGTACAATGAAAAATACGAGGTTTAACGAGGCGAGGCGAGATTTTAGAAATTTTACTCACGGCCTCGCCTCGTCTAAGCGCAATTTAAGCAAGAATTTCAAATTTTGATCTCGCCACGCCTCTTACACCGAGAAAGAGGCTGCCTCGTTATCTCGCCACATGTCTAAGCTGAACGAAAACAAAATTCGCTAGCCCTAAACGAAATTAAAAAAAAAATTAATTCCGAAAATGTTCTCTATGGATCATCCCATATATATTTTTTTCTTTAAATATATTAGTTATCTGTGTGATATTAATAGTATGTACTTATAGTTATAAGTGCAATTAAATTATTTAATTACAATCACTTAAAAACAGTAAAAAAGAAATGTTAATTATAGAAACATATAGTAGTATGTATTACTTTTAATAAAAAAAAATTTCAAGTATTTTTGTCCCCAAGTGACAACCTGTATCTCATAAAAAATACTTACAATCTTATTTAAACTTTTAACCAATAATTAATATAATATATATGATTGTGTTTCATGTACACATTTATATTCTCCTGCTATAAAGTCACGTATAAAAGACAAAAAATTCATATTAGATTATTATTAATAATATTACATCAAAAAATTATTATTTTTTTCTTACTAACATTAATAAAAAAAAATATCTTGTATTCTTTATATTACTGTTTTTGTTATATACTCGGTTATATAACAGAAAATTATTGTGGTTAAAAATTTATTTATCTAGTAAAAATAATTATTATAATAACGAGTTACTACTTTTTTAAACGTTATATTATAATATAGCTAATGTATTATTACACTCACTTTTTATAATGAGAATGAATCTTTGTTGATATGATACTTGACTCTGCTTGCTCTTATAATAAAATGTATATAGCTGTAGTACTCATTCATTCAGGATTTTTAAGTGTAAAATTGAAGGGAATGGTTATGCATATTTAAATTGCCTTTTTCATATACATTGCTTTTTTATGGATAAATTTTTTTGCAATTGATTTTAATTGTAGTTTGATTTACTTCTTGACTCTATAGGTTTTAATTTAAATAAAATCGATATGATTGAATTGTTGAAAGTAAAGGCAAGTTATGAAGTACTGAGAGTGCTTTGCTGGAAGCCTAAAATTTAGCAAATTACCAAAATGTGAATAAAGCATTGTATAATTTGAAACTTTTTAGGCAACGTACTACACAAGAACTACAGGAACATTAATTAGTTGACTACAATCTCGACTACAACATTGGACTACAGCAATGTGTTTTATTTGAACGCTTTATTAGAGTACAAGTTATAATTGCAACACCTCTAAAATGCCAGTATCAGGTTTATCTTTTTCCAAAGAAAAAGCAGTAGTATTACCCCTTATAAGAAACAACTTAACTGGTTACACTTTGACTCACGAAGCGACTACTCCTTCTACTATAAAAATGTTGTACCTAGAAGGCTAAAAGATTGGAAGAGTTTTTATTTCATGTATATAAAAAAGTGTACCCATTGGCGGATACAGAAAAGTATCTTCGAGTTGGCGAACTAGTTAAATTTTGTTTGTTTTTCCTTCATTAAAAGTGTAAAATATATTTTAGAATAAGCCAAAGACAATGAATTTTGGAAGCTTGAGAAGTGCCACCTTCTGGATCCGTCATTTAGGATGTCCAAAATAAGGGAAATCGGAAAAGTCTACAGTATGACTTTTTATATAAAATGATTCGTAAATAATTTATATTTTACCTAAATTAATTATGTTATAATTCTTAGTCCCTATTGAAGTTTATATTGTAATGACTAAAGTTTACTTGAAATGAATCGATTGTACTACTTCACTTGACAAATAAATGAACTATCTATCTAAAACCAAGGATCATAAATTTATAACAGAGAAAAATTAAAATAATGTATTTAAAACAAAAAATTATTTTTAAATACTGCTTTGCTAGAAGTTTTTTGAACTGCTAAGTATAGATGGTTTTAAATAATTCAATCAAAGTAATATTCAATCTAGCACAAGATCTAGCAGAGTTATCCTGACTGACATAGTCTATGGTAGAAACGAGTATTTTAATTAATTACTGATATTAAAAAATAAAACTAAATTCTCATTCAACAATTTCAAATCGTACATAAATTGAAAAAAAATACAAAAATTTGTTATCTATCAATAGAATAAAAAAGCTTTTATCAGCACTAAAATATTCAACAAATTTCAATATACCAACATACTAAATTGTTTGCCTTTGATTGAGTATTGAAAAAAATATAAAAAAATATAAATGAATATTCCATTTAAATATAAAAAATGTATATAATTCTCTTGATAATACTACAGATTAAAAAAAATGAATTTTTTCCCTGAAAATAAAATGATTTATTATTTTTTTATGATTTTAAAAAAATATACTTTACAAGGAATTTAATGTTAAATTATATAATTATATTACAATAAATAAGTTTTTATTTGTAACTTTGTATATTATAAGAAGAAAAATAAAGGTAAAATCATTGATGCAGAAAGTATAATCTTTAAAAGCTATTATGAAATTACGAGATGACATGTAAAAGATGTTAGAAAAAATATATATAAGAATGGAATCTTGTTAGATTTGCTAATGTAAAAAATGTGTAATTATAATTAACAATAAATTAAGTTTACATAATTTGTTGAAAACTTTTATGTAACAATAATATTTTTTTTTTAAAGTTGAAGCTGGAAGATTTTCAAGTAATTGAAAAAATAAAAGTTTTGTTACAAGAAAATAATTCTGTTTAAAAAGAAAATTTTTATGAAACTTTGTAGATTTCTACAGATTTCTGGAAAGATGATTTTTGATTTGTTTACAATAAGGAAGTTTCCATATTTGACAAATATTTGAGGTATTATATGAACGAGATTGTTTTATTCTTTTAGTGTTCAAGAGCACAGTATGCATGTATTCAAAAAAGGATAATAGGTACAATAAAAATTTGATTAAAAAAACACTTACATTGATGCGTTCTCAGTTTATTATTAATTTTAAGGTTAATTGAGGATCTTATTTTTTTTTTCAAATAAAAATAGCTGCAAAAGGACAAGGGTTCCCATCAACTTCAGGAACTATTAGCAACTTTCCGTTACCTCAAAATCCAGGTGCAAGCAGTACTCAGATATCAGATAACAGCCACATTTTGGCAGGACAAACATTGTCAATCGTTAATAGAACATCACCATTTTCCTGTACATTCTTCATCACTTTAGTTTATACGTGAACTATGAATTATAGAAGTTTAAAAATATTATAAAAATTGTTGTATACTTAAAACTGTTTTCAACTGTTTATATAATGTTAAGATTCCATTTCTCTTGCGAGAAAAACGACATCTATGAGCTACTCGATAAATATCTATTCAAAAGTGTTATTATGTGTATATTAGCACGGAGGTAAAAGAATTATAGTATCAAACATTAAATTTATACTATTTCACAATTATTTAAAATTTTATTTATTTTTAGTTTCAATCATAAATTACACAAACATTTTATAACTTTTCAATAAAAAACATTGTTTTTGATTTTCTTGTTTAAAAAACACGTGAATATGAACGTTAAATAAAGATTTTAATTCTTCTAAATAAGAGTATGTGAGAAAGAGCTAAGGGACATATAATTAAAAGATATAATTCTATGCTAAGGGCACGCGACTTATACGCCTTCAATCAGAAATCAGCGAACTAGTGACAATAAAATCACAGCCCCGAGGCGGTCCTGGTTCCTCCTAATCTTTTACCGTGATATTAGTAAAGCAATTATAACCGCATAGTATTACAGCAAATTGACAAAATAATACTCGAAAACTAAACTGATTTTGTAACAAATTTTACCAGATAAAGTTTTATAACTACTAAAGAACATAAGTAATATAGGTAATTCCGAGATAATTCTTTATATTTAACTTTAAAGAATAAAATTTAAAAAAATTTCATTTTATATTTGGATTAAGAATACAAATAAGTTTAGGTGCAATGAAAAGTTTAGCAGAATAATAAAGTTGTTTATAAAAATTTTAGTTTAGATTAAAACTTTTTGCAAACTGAGAAAATTTTGTTTAATTTTTGTTTCATAATTCGTATGCATTTTATAGTAAGTTTATTTAAAACTTACTACTAAAAAAATGTTATTTTTTAATTCTATTTATTTTTTTTTATAAATATACACACAGACACTCAATAAAAATAGTATATTACGACCCATGGCCAGAAAAATAAAGAACTGCCCAAATCGCACGTAAATTACCTTCCGAGGCGAAGCCGAGGAAATACGTGCTTTCTGGCCGCTGACCAGAAAAAAATAACTACTTAGTTCAGAATTTTACGGAATTTTATCAAGAATTTCATTATTTAAAATTCAAATTTTTTATACAAAAAATTAAAAAATTTTTTCAACTTATATGAGAAAAGAGAAAATAACATTTATTTTAAAAAATGCATTCGATTGAAAATTGATTAAAAGAAAAATGCAACAAAAAAAAAAAAGCTATAGCATGGATATAGATAGAAAAATAAATAAATATAATTTCACAATTCTACATGTCATGATTTAAGTTCATTAAACTCGTCAAGTTTGCTGAACAGAAAAGAAGCCATAGGTAGATTAAAGAAAAAAAATAAAATAAAATTACTTTCTCTGTGCATTATTTCCAATATAATTTTCTAGTATATGCCCTTCGTTTAATAATATTTCATAATAAATATAAATTATATTATTCAATGAATTTTTTTGAGATTTTTAAGAGTATAATGTAACGTTATTATTTATGTATTAAGAACACATTTATTATTTATTATGATTTACCTTGAATATTATCATATAAATTATATACATTTTTTTATATTAAGTAATATAAAATTATCAAGGAAATTGATGTTTTTGAAATTGAAAATTTTTTATGAGAAGAAAATACAATGAAAATAATTATTTTAAAGTAGAGAAAGTATCAGTGAACAGAATCGATTTTGAAATACCTAATTCGATACTTAATATTTATCGCTAGAAAATTTTTTTTTATATTCTGAGTTTCAAGAATTAAAAAAAATTATCCAGAAGTATTTTAGAACTAAATAATTTTTGAGCTTTAAAATGTTGGATTTCCTCGTAGACATACGAAGAGACATTTACATAAACTTATTAAAAAAACTGAAAAAATTAGAAAAATTTTTTTTTTGTTACTGACTTTTTTAACCATAGATATGAAAAAAGCCTTAAGCAGTCTACTAAACAGCTAGCAGAGAAGTAGTTTTTGCAATATATATCGGAACAAGCGTTCCCCCGGTGCTAAAAAGAAATTGGATTCCTTATTACATACGTATATTAAAAATAAAATACAAAAAAAAATTACTCTTTCCTTTTACATCACTATTAAATGACAGTTTGCTTCCACTAGTAAAATGACAGTACATTTTAACTTTTATTGCGGCCAATTTACATAAATATTAAATAACTTATAACTGGTTTGTGTGTTAGAGCAACCAACGAGCATGGGACTTGTTGACCTATAAAAATTTTATAACAAATATAATTTTAAGTTCTATACTGCTGAATTAATATACAACTATAACCTCTCATAAGTCCATTTGATCCACCCCCCTAAAATCGTTAATTTTTCATCAATTCCTGGACCCTAGGAATCCTGATCCTTGGAGGATCTAGAAACATGACCTGCTTTAAAAGCGTTTCTTTCCCAATTTTAAAATGAAATACATCTAAATTATTAGCAAAAAAATCGTAATATTTACGTTTATTTACGTTTTGGGTATATGGCAGACAGCAGCAAAAATAGTTTTTTAAATAAATTTTCAAATTAGCTGCTTAAATAACTTTTATCATAAATAAAATGAAATATTTTTATTTTCTTGAACCATAAAGCAACAAAACTTTCCAATATGTTCAACAATCCGAACAAATTCTATTAATTTATCCAACTTGCATATCTTTAAAATCTTTTAAATATTCCCATACAAAAAAAAACAAGATACCTAATCGTCTTAATGTTTATCTTAAATACTCTTAAAGAATCAGATCCTATCTTAAATAAAACTAAAAACGTAAAAAAAAGTCATATAAATTACTGTAATGTAAAGAATGACAATGACCTAATAACGGAATAAATAAAACTTATTAAGATTAGATATTCGTGCAAAAGTCGTTACAAATAAATATAATAATAATATAAAAGACATGCTAGTTATTTATTTGCTTAAAATATTTAAAAAGATTTATCTCTCTTACATTGTTCGATACTATGTATTTAAATAAAATATGTAACTGGGCAATACAAAATAATGTTCTTCTCTTCTTCTGCTATATACTCTTTAAAATTATATGTTTTTATGTTTACATGCTAAAGAATATTTAAGCAATTTTAGAAAATGACTACAAGATAGTACCGTAAACTTAAATACTATAAAATATCATTATTTTAATGTAATTTATTATTTTAATTTATTATTAATGTGTCTTTTAGGATATCATAATACCTACTAGATGATTAATTATTTAAGTTATTTAATTAAAATTTTGTAGTTTGTTGGAATTAAGATTTATTATTTTATTGATGAAAAAATAAAATTTATTGTAAAAGTAATAATTCTTATAATAGTTATAGATTATTTATATATTTTTCTTTTGATGACATGGAAAAGATATAATGTATATATAGAAATATAATATTATGAAATGGATCATCACGAGCTGAAAAATATTTATTTATTTTATATTTAATGATTAATGTTTATGTTACTTCATTTTATTATTGGCAAAAGTACTCGAAAAGCTAGCACATGATCAAATAACCTATTATATTGGACAGAACAAGTTGATTGACCCATTATAGACTGGTTTCAGACCCTACAGCAGTACAGAAACAGCTTCACTAAAATTAACAGGAGACATTAGGTTTGGTAAAAGTAAAAGATTAGTAACGATAATACTGCAGTTTGACTTCAGCAAGGCGTTTCACTCTATAGCTCCTTCATAGTTAATAGTCAAATTAAAATTTATGGGCTTCTCAAAGAACGCCTTGCTGTGGATCAAATCTTACCTCCAAGATAGACAGTTACAATTACAACAAAAACGTCCTCCTCTAATTCCCTTGGAGTCAATCTTAGTGTTCCACAGGGATCAGTACTGGGCTGATCAGTTGCAAATGAAAATAGAAAAAGCATAAACAAGGAAAATCAAAAGTTTAGTTATACTGGAGAATAAGCTATCACTTATACAGCCATTGGATTAGTGTTGTGCATGTCACTTAATTAATCAAATAAAACAATGCGAGAAACAATGATAACCTAGGAAATAGGTGAATAAGAGTGTGGATAGATAAATATAAAAAAAATGCTCGAGAAATAAGCTTAAAATGGAGTCTAATGGAGTCGAGCATGTTGGTACTTAAACGTTGTAAATCGGTACTTATTAATGAAAACTCCTCAATTAATGCCCAAAATCATGTTATTCTTATGGAAAACGAGTGGTCATTAATAGGGAAAATTTTGGTCACACTAATTGACCTTAACAAGTCTGTGGCTCAACTGTGGAGTAAATAAATTAAGAAACTGAGAACGGCGCAAACAATTAAAGCTTAGTTGCGAAAAAGCAACATCGTGAGTATATGAACCTTAAAACATGCTTGTAGGGACCAATGAGCAAAATATGAACTAAAGTTTAAATCTGGGTCTATTAACCTTTCTTATAAGCTAAAACAAAAGTCCTACAATTTGTTGAATAATCAATAAATAATCACATTTTTATGTGAAGAATATGCAACTCATTATATTAATTTAAAATATTAAACGCTTTATTTATTATAAAAAAAATACAAAGTTCATAGTGCATGACATAACAGAATTGTATAAATCTACAGTTCAAACCATCTAGTTCTCACAATTGAAAAATTAATTCAGTGAAAATCACGCTTCTTTTTTTTTATCGAGGTAAAATTTATTATGCTATCAGATTTATGAGGTTAAAAACCGACTTCTTTAGTAGCAAGCAATTTATTTGAAGGCACACTAGATCAAGCACTAGATCGATAACCAAATCTAACAGTAAATTACAAGCAAAGACATTAAAAAAAAGCTTAAATATCAATTTTAAATATATTGCATTTTTGTCAACTTCGTACATCTGTGGATAAATTTAAAGAACTCTGCAAGATATTGTGTTAACGATCTATCGCTTGTTAAAATGTCTTCCACAGGATTCAATTGATACTTCGACCTTATTTATTTATTTCCTTGTTCAATATCAAGTAAGGACTATCTTAAAAAATTGGAATTTTCCAAAAAATAATATCCATAAAGTTTTATGGGTCTACGTGCCCGTTAGTTGTATAATCTGTTGAAAAAAGCAAAGTTATAAATAAAATTTTAGCAATTTTATCGATCAAGGGAAGATAATATACACTGGATAAAATATCAGATAAATAAAAATTAATAGAATTGTAATCTATGCGTAATAACAAAATATTATGTAAATTATCTACGAGAACAGTTATTCATTCGGTTTATGAAAATTAATATTTTTAGTAATTAAAGATACTGTTTGAACATAAATTTTGATTTATTGTAACTGTCAAATTAATGGTAGATAATTAAATTAAAAAATTTTTTTTACAATCATTTAGGATTTAATTAATTTTTATTTTGGACAAAAACTTGAAATGTTGCCTCACTATACTCATTTTGAAAAAGTTGGAGAATTAAAATATTACACAATGCCAGCATAAATTTCCGAGTAAATTTCTAAAAAAGTTTAAAAAACAGTTAAAATTATAACAAAAGAAAAAAAAGAAATGTTAATCCTCTTACATAATAATTTCGCATTAAATAACACAAAAATAATAATAATAATAATAAGCAGAGTACTAAAAGTAAAAGAAAAGCTACCTAAGAAAACAAAGTTTTTATTATTTTTTTATATACAAAAGACTTTTTTCATAGACAAAAAAAAAAGAAATTTTTTTAAAACAAATTATCACCCTGACGTTTTTGTTATTTTATATAAAAACTTAATGTTAAAGACATTACGTGGGAAATTCTAGAAAATTCAGTAAAACTCGAGGTAAAATTGTTCCACATATTTTTTCATATATGCATGAAAACAGTATGTAGTAATGATTTTCTGTGTACAACTTGAAGGGGTCATCGATGTTGCTATCAGCGTAGAGTCAGTACATTATGGGTAAAAGGTCATTGATCTATAGACCCGATTTTTTTGTTAAAAAAGTGTACATAATTTTTTCTTTTTTTTTCATTAACGGAACCCAAAAAAATAAAAATGAATTTATTCATACTGTGGATTTTTTATTGTAATGAAACAATCGTGTGGTCAATTTTTATTTTTTTTCTTCTTAATATTCATTATAACAATTTTTAAAAAAAGGTGAGAATAAAATGATAGGTCGTGCGGTAACGATACCGTTAGTATTTTGTATTTTGAATTTAAAAAAAAACTGGCTATTAAATTTATCCATATAATAATAAAGAAGGAATTGTATATATATTTGCATATTATTGGAAACGACGATAATGGATAAAACGGAAGTTATCGACGTTTTACAGTACAAAGAGGAGGAGGTGGTTCAACTGTTGCATATCAATGATTGTTGAAATATATCCATGATATTATTATAGTGTAGGGTATTTTTCATAATATATTTCACGACATATTATAATTATCGGATAACTAATTGTATATTATTAATTATTCAAATCTTTTATTGATCAGTGTTGTTGTTATTATTATCGAACGGTTATGAAGTTGTTCAGGACTATATTTATGTCTGTAGTTGTGTATGATAGGAAACGAGATTGGAATGTATCCTGTATATTTTGTAATTGTTACAAATAGATTATATAGAGAAGCAGATTATTGGATGAGGGATAAAGTATGGCTGAATTTGAAGGAATTAATGTATTATCTGCAGCTGAATAATGTTTAATTTGCAAAATTTACATAATCTAACATTATTATTCCAAAAAAAACTAAATACTTTTGGTGTAACTGTCACCTATCAAGCCCCGGAAACTGCATTGTTTTATATGGGGATGTGCGGTTACCCGAAAATTTAGGTTGGGTACCCGAAATTTCGGTTTTTTTTTTCGAGTTGGGTCGAATTTCAGGTAGCCCAGAAAGTTTTTGATTCAAAACTCTAACAGAAGATCTTTTTCGGGAAGTTTCAGGCTTCAAAATCAAACAAAAAAGATCGAAATTTCGGGTACCCGACCCGACTTTCGGGTAACCGCACACCCTGCGCACATCCCTAGTTTTATCTAATTTTTATCATTAATTCATTCGTTATAGCCAATTAAACCAGAATTGAAACAAATGGCTATTTTTTCGCTATTTTTGGCCCAAAATACTTTTATCAAGTATCCTGCTAGAACTTCTTCTAATAGAATAAAATTATACCGGCTCAATCCTGGACTTAAGGCTATCCTAAACCTAAATGTGTCGGTAAAAATTTCTTAAATGCTGGTTATCTTCTTTAAGCTGTAGAAAAAACAAAAAAAATATTTTAGGTTATAAAAAATGATTTTTTGAAGGGAATGAATCAATATGAAGCCACAAATTTTATTAGAAATGGATTGACGTACTTTTCTAAAATGGACTTTACCTTACCGACTCAATGTTAAAATTAGGATGGCGTTAATGCCAAGCTTAGATTAACAATTTTGAAATTTTTGCATTGTTAAATTAAATAAAATTATTAAATTATAAGTAATTTTGGTCCTTCGAGCCGGAAAATTAAAAGTACATATTTGAAAAATATTTTTGTTATTATGAAATGACTGACAATTTTATATAATTTCATATTTTAATATTGAAAAACTTTAAGAATAAGTTTCATACTATAATTGTACTATCAATTTGCAAAATTTGAGGCAAAATCATTGATTATACTTAGAGAATAAATAACATCAAATTGAAATTAAATTCTGACAAAGTTAAAATTTGAAACTCAAATAATAATTTACAATTCAGTATTATAAACTTTAATGTACCCATAAAACATCTTTTATTAAATTTATTGATGAAATAAGAAAATAATCAACAAAAAATTACTTCTCATATCCTATTATTATGAAACTTTTATAAATTTACAAAAGAGATATAAAAAGATAATTGAAAAAAGATTTAATTGAATAGTGTTATGTACATAAATCATCTCTACCATATACGTACCTGCAATTCCTTTCTTCAACAGATGATAATGTCTAAATTCCAGGGGGCGGACGACGAAATTCAGCTATTCAGAATAGCAAAAAAACTATTCAAAAAATTTTTTTTTTGGGAAATGGTTGGAAATGGGCTGAAATGAACTTATTTCAGTCTGAATCGTTCTGAATAGCTCTGAATAGCTCTGAATAGTTCTGAAACTAAAAAATTTTTTTTTTTTTTAAATCGTTCAAAATGGCTGAAAACGCAAAGAAAAGTTGATAGGAAGGTCTGAATCGGTCTGAATCACTCTGAATCACTCTGAATCATAGTTTTTTTTAATGTTTACTAGAAAATCGTTAATTTTGCATAAAAACAAATACTTTTTAAAAATCTGAATCACTCTGAATCAATTTAAAACTGAATAGCTCTGAATAGTTCTGAAACTGAATTTTTTTTTTTTTAATCGTTCAAAATGGCTCAAAACGCATAGAAAAGTTTATAAGAAGATCTGAATCAGTCTGAATCAGTCTGATTCACTCTGAATCATAGTTTTTTTTTAATTTTTACTAGAAAATAGTTAATTTTGCAGAAAAACAAATAATTTTTAAAGATTTGAATGAGTCTGAATCACTCTGAATCAAAGTTTTTTTTAAATTTTTATTAGAAAATCGTTAATTTTGCCTTAAAACAAATATTTTTAATGATCTTAATCCCTCTGAATTAATATAAAACGCAGTTTTGTTTGTAGGGAGTCGTTAAAATTGTATTAAAGTTTTTAAAAATCGCTTGAAACCTTTGCAAATGTAATGAAAAATAATTTCAAAGATCTTAATAAAATCTAAATAAGCCTGAATAACAGCTTTTCTCCGGAGAATCTTAAATTAATTTTTTGAAACTGTATAAAATTTTCTAAAAATCACTTGAAAAAGCTGAAAGTGTAGGACACGTCAAGCCTTACAGTAGCTTAACCTAAGGAAGTAGGCTGTAATAAAATTAGGACACGTCAAGCCTTACACTAGCGTTACCTAAGGAAGTAGGCTATAATAAAATTAGGACACGTCAGCCTTACAGTAGCTTAACCTAAGGAAGTAGGCTGTAATAAAAAAATACACGTCAAGCCTTACACTAGCGTAACCTAAGGAAGTAAGCTATAATAAAATTAGGACACGTCATGCCTTACAGTAGCTTAACCTAATGAAATAGGCTATAAAATTAAAAAATGATCAGTTTTATTTATTTTTAAAAATACTTTTGTCCCTTCCTTTTTAAATCAATCTAATAAAAAAAATATATAATGCAGAAAATATAGTAAATTTAATAACTATAGTGTAGATTAGTTGGTAATATAGTAGTAATTAAAGTTTTTTTATTGATTTAAAAAGGAAGGGTCAAAAGTATTTTTAAAAATAAATAAAAATGAGCATTTTTTAATATTATATCCTACTTCCCTAGGTTACGTTAGTGTAAGGCTTGACGTGTCGTTTTTTATTACAGCCGATTTCCTTAGGTTAAGCTACTGTAAGGCTTTACGTGTCCTAATTTTATTATAGCCTAATTCCTTAGGTTACGTTAGTGTAAGCCTATTTCCTTAGGTTAAGCTACTGTAAGGCATGACGTGTCCTAATTTTATTATAGCCTACTTCCTTAGGTTAAGCTACTGTAAGGCTGACGTCTCCTAATTTTATTATAGCCTACTTCCTTAGGTTACGCTAGTGTAAGCCTATTTCCTTAGGTTAAGCTACTGTAAGGCATGACGTGTCCTAATTTTATTATAGCCTACTTCCTTAGGTTACGCTAGTGTAAAGCTTGATGTGTAATTTTTTATTACAGCCTACTTCCTTAGGTTAAGCTACTGTAAGGCTTGACGTGTCCTAATTTTATTATAGCCTACTTCCTTAGGTTACGCTAGTGTAAGGCTTGACGTGTAGTTTTTTATTACAGCTTACTTCCTTAGGTTAAGCTACTGTAAGGCTTGACGTGTCCTAATTTTATTATAGCCTACTTCCTTAGGTTACGCTAGTGTAAGCCTATTTCCTTAGGTTAAGCTACTGTAAGGCATGACGTGTCCTAATTTTATTATAGCCTACTTCCTTAGGTTAAGCTACTGTAAGGCTGACGTCTCCTAATTTTATTATAGCCTACTTCCTTAGGTTACGCTAGTGTAAGCCTATTTCCTTAGGTTAAGCTACTGTAAGGCATGACGTGTCCTAATTTTATTATAGCCTACTTCCTTAGGTTACGCTAGTGTAAAGCTTGATGTGTAATTTTTTATTACAGCCTACTTCCTTAGGTTAAGCTACTGTAAGGCTTGACGTGTCCTAATTTTATTATAGCCTACTTCCTTAGGTTACGCTAGTGTAAGGCTTGACGTGTAGTTTTTTATTACAGCCTACTTTCTTAGGTTAAGCTACTGTAAGGCTTGACGTGTCCTAATTTTATTATAGCCTACTTCCTTAGGTTACGCTAGTGTAAGCCTATTTCCTTAGGTTAAGCTACTGTAAGGCATGACGTGTCCTAATTTTATTATAGCCTACTTCCTTAGGTTAAGCTACTGTAAGGCTGACGTGTCCTAATTTTATTATAGCCTACTTCCTTAGGTAACGCTAGTGTAAGGCTTGACGTGTCCTAATTTTATTACAGCCTACTTCCTTAGGTTAAGCTACTGTAAGGCTTGACGTGTCCTACACTTTCAGCTTTTTCAAGTGATTTTTAGAAAATTTTATACAGTTTCAAAAAATTAATTTAAGATTCTCCGGAGAAAAGCTGTTATTCAGGCTTATTTAGATTTTATTAAGATCTTTGAAATTATTTTTCATTACATTTGCAAAGGTTTCAAGCGATTTTTAAAAACTTTAATACAATTTTAACGACTCCCTACAAACAAAACTGCGTTTTATATTAATTCAGAGGGATTAAGATCATTAAAAATATTTGTTTTAAGGCAAAATTAACGATTTTCTAATAAAAATTTAAAAAAAACTTTGATTCAGAGTGATTCAGACTCATTCAAATCTTTAAAAATTATTTGTTTTTCTGCAAAATTAACTATTTTCTAGTAAAAATTAAAAAAAAACTATGATTCAGAGTGAATCAGACTGATTCAGACTGATTCAGATCTTCTTATAAACTTTTCTATGCGTTTTGAGCCATTTTGAACGATTAAAAAAAAAAAATTCAGTTTCAGAACTATTCAGAGCTATTCAGTTTTAAATTGATTCAGAGTGATTCAGATTTTTAAAAAGTATTTGTTTTTATGCAAAATTAACGATTTTCTAGTAAAAATTAAAAAAAACTATGATTCAGAGTGATTCAGAGTGATTCAGACCGATTCAGACCTTCCTATCAACTTTTCTTTGCGTTTTCAGCCATTTTGAATGATTTGAAAAAAAAAAAAAATTTTTTAGTTTCAGAACTATTCAGAGCTATTCAGAGCTATTCAGAACGATTCAGACTGAAATAAGTCCATTTCAGCCCATTTCCAACCATTTCCCAAAAAAAAAATTTTTTGAATAGTTTTTTTGCTATTCTGAATAGCTGAATTTCGTCGTCCGCCCCCTGCTAAATTCTATATATTGGCTCATCGAATTTATGTATTAAAAAATAATAAACTTCTTTATTGGATTTATTCAACGTCTCTTTGATCTTTCAAACGTATGAATATCATGAATATCAGCAATACAAAGTCATATACGTGCTTTATAAAATCAAATATGGCTTCTATAAAGGTATTATTAATACCATAAAGATCGCCAATTAAATTTTTATTTAGACAGATTAAAAGAGAAAATATTTATCTATTACTTAATAACATTTTTTCAACTTTTACGTATAGAAATATTTTAATTAAAATTGACTTAACGGATATAATTAATACTTTGCCTTAATTGAATATAAGGATTCCTTTTTTATGTACGTAAATGTGAAATTGAGAAAGTATATTATAAAATTTTTTAAGTAAACTTTGTGTAAGTATGTATTATTTTAAAACCCAGTGGTATACTTACTAGAACGTTAAAAATAACCTCTTATCACTTCTCTTATACAAACTTTAATCTTTTATAAATAACAGTAGTACTACTATATCATTAAGTTATATCAACAAAAATTTTATTCAACGTTATATATAACACGTATATAAATCTGTTTAACTTACTTTTACAATCGGATTTGGAAAAAAAAATTGTTGGTTATTTTTATAAACCAATATTGATTTTTTATAAGATTTTCTCACGTTAATCTTATTTATGTTGATGTAAATCTAGATTTAGGAAAATATTTTTTGGGAACATTTTTTAAGGATCTTTTAGTATTTCTAATTTGAAGATTTTTACAATTTTTTAAGAAAACGTGATGGCTCCATTAAGTAAAAATTGATTTATTGAGTGTATTAATTAATACTTGCAAAAGAAATATCTTTGAAATCTTTGCCAAATCCTGAAAAGATTGATATAGTTAAAGAAAAATTTAGAATTCGAGTGGAATTTAGTTATAAAATCGAGTCGAGAATCAAGTGTAATACACACATACTTCCATACTTCTTTCCTAATGATTTGTAAAAATTAATTTACGTCCGAAGCTTTTATATTTTTATTTATATTTGAATATATAATATTATAAAATTTTAACTTATTTTTCTACTTAAGTAACTTCAGGAAACAATTTTGAATGCGAGCAAAAGCGCCACCTATCGTTTATATACAAATCTAAAAAAATAACAGAATTTAGTTTTTATTTTTAATATTTGAATATTTATAATGTGATTTAACAAATAGAATTAAAATGAAAAAATTTATTCAAAATTATACGTTAAGGTAGTCTCAGTGTCCTATGTAACACAAAATTTTCTTCTAGTGAAAATTTCTATAATAATTAATGTCATTTTGTTGTTGTTGTTGTTGTAATTATTTATTATTTATTTGAATTTAAAATATAAAAAACATTTATTTTTTAATATTATTCTTTAAAACAAGTCTTTCAATATTATAAAAGTAAATTTTTGTTACGTTTAATTAAAATTAAGTCGATAAAGTGTGTAAAATTAATTGGAAATATAATCTTTAGGTGTTTGTTTAAAAAATGTATAAATTTTCACTACTCCGTAACTACTCTGTATGATTATTACCTTTTCAATTTTTAAATAAAAAGTCGATTTGCATAATTTTTAATGAATTGTACACAAATATCAGATTCGGCTAAAATTTTTAGTCCCATCTGAAGATTTTAACATAGAATATGTTTATGGAAAAGGGTATTTGGGGGTATCCGATAATTAAGGGGGATGGGCTAAGTGGAACTTGAAGAAATTTTGATTCAGGAACTTAGAATAATCTGGGTTTAGAAACTTTCGATAAAAGCATGTTAAAGGCATTTTAATGATCTGGGGACTAGACATTTCTAGGACTTTTCCATTTTTTGACCTGACAACCTTATAAGGCACGATTTAATCTATGTATTGGATATAGGGCGATCGTACCTAAAAAAGAAAAACACAATACATGGTATAATTGGCAGTAAAATAAAATGCAATCGAGTCATAATTACATATTAAAAGTGCTCGGAATTTGCTCAGTATATGCTTAATAAAATTAATCTCATCAATAATATAATTCAGTCGCGTTGTCAATAATTCTAATTGAAATACACTATCTTCAATTTTATTATCTACTCGTACCATTTAATCGATTGAATTATTAATGCATATTACTAATAAGTGTATCACAATTATAAAATAGTTTTTTCTTAAATATACAGTGTGCAATGACGTAAAAATCAGAAAAAAAGAATTACAAAAAAAAACAGCCATGAGAATTTATAAAGTTGATGGACTTATAAACCCATTCACCACAATCAATGATGTCTATTATACCGTGGAAAACCGGCCTCGGCATACCGTAATTCAATCGGAATGTACTATATTTTCTCCTTCAGCCCTATACCAATTCAACCTATTACGTTTATAATATAATATCGTATATAGAAATACGTAATACTTGTGGTGTGTATCTATATGTGTGTAAAAGGGTCCGCGTAATTTTTGCTGAATATTATGCATGAATTTTCGAGTGAATTTATTAGTAATTTGTTTTTTATTTATTTTTGAGTATTTGCTAATTTTATATAGAAAATAGTAATTATAATATTATATTATTTGATTTTAATTTTAACTATATAATTGAATATTAAATAACTGCAAATTTTGTGCAAAAATATTTACTGGTTGATAAATATCGAGATAAACATTCAATATTATAAAATGTTTAAAATAAATGAAACGATAATTACTTGAAGCCAAAAATGAAGAAAAAAAAAACCCGACGAACAAAAATTCGACAAAAAATAAATATTTTTTAAAAAGTATATCGAAATCGATATTTTAAACTGCAAAATAATTCTGATATTTTTATTGCATAAATTTTATAAAGTTTTGTGACGCGTAGGTCAGGCTAACCTCGATCGTTGAACTGAAGGTTGAAGGTTTTTTTTACATTTTATTTTATTATGTGAGATAGGTCGGGTTTATACTTTATCTTATAACAATCAACGCATACATTTACTGTATGCAATTCCTTTTTTTTTTTCTTACGTGATTATCTTTTATACAAATACCTACCTACATCTTATAACATTGTGTTGTATTTTTTATAGAAAATTTTTATTTTTTATAAAATGTAAGGTTCAGATTTATTATTAAATTTGGAATTTCATTTAGTTTTAACAGCGAGATAGAAAAATAATGGGATGAAAATTCAAATATTTGAAAAGTTCAAAGGTAATAAAATTGATGGGTGGCTTACTCAAGTTTATTTCGATTTTACTTCGGATTTTACAAAAGATTTACTTACTGAATCAGAGTTTGACATTGATTTATGAATAAATAAAGTTTGAAAATTTCTTCACAAAATGCAAGATTTTTTCTAATTGCAAATAAAGATTATAATTTTCACCTCATGTTCAAAAATTTTTAAAATTGCTTACTTTTTTACCCTTAAAATTACTTAAAGCTATTCCAATTTTATAAAGTTTCATATTTTGGGATTTTTTCCAATTTTGGTACTTAATTCGAATCCTAGGGCAGTTAAAAGGTCCCATAGGGTGCTCATAGGGTCTTAAAAACTGTGTATTTTTTGTAACTATAATTTTCTCTTCCTTGTTCTTTTCAAAGTTAAACTTTTTTTTGCTAAATATAGTTAGTTCTCCACTCGGTTCTCCACTTATAATTCTTAAAAACATTTTTTTCTGAAATATTTGTCCCAAAAAAAAATGTAATAAAAAATGAGTTTTGAGTATATTTTATAATTCGTTTACAATTATAAAATACCTTATTTTTTATCTTGTTATCTATGCAGCGACTATGCAGTATAAAAAATGCATTATTTAAAGGATACATTGATTTAGAGCTGGAATAGAACATTCTCAACCGACCCGTCAAAATGTTTATTTTGCAAAATGCAAAATTTTATAGATTTTAATGTACTATGTATTTTTTATGGGTCAATCCTCGGGCCAATCAGAAAAAAACGTGCAGTATTTCGTAATAATTTTATTGAACCTATACACGACATAGCATAAACAAATTGAGTATAATTTTAATAACTTATAAAAAAATTCAGTTTCACTTAATTAATTTCTTATTTACAATATTCACAATGAATTTTAATTCTAAGTAAATTAAACTTTCGTAACCAAAAATGCAAAAATTTTTCTTCCTTAGTTTTAAATTTGAATGTACCGTAAAAAAGAAGTTTGAAATAAAATAATTTATACATTGTTGTCTAACTTTAACATAATAGAATTTTTTTTTAATTACACACGTCAAAATTCCAAAGTTCATTATTATTAAAAAAAAAAAAATAGTACAAAGTCATTACTAAATAAGTGAATCCATCAAAAAGAAAAGAAAAAAAAAATTATAAATAAAACTGTATAATACAATACAGTACATTTAAAAGAGGTAATAATTATATTCTCAGTCATCCATAAAATAAAAAAAATTCAGTGACAAAATAAATTTACAGTTATTTGTAATTATATTAAGAAAAAACACAAAAATTTCATGAGTAATCCCGAAGTAATCCGTAAAATTGCAATATTTTCTTATAGTATAATTTTCAGAGAAAAAAGTCTTTTTTTGAATCGTTAATTAAGATAATAAAAATAATAATCCGTTTTGCGCGGGACAATTAAAAAAAGTTTTTTACGTAGTTTTTTAAATAAATATAAAATATACATACGGAAAGAAAATGAAGAAAAACGGTTAAAAAAAGGGTTATATGAATGTAAATTCGATGTATTAGATAGACGTAAACGGTTATTTTCTTGAGAGTTTTTCAATTTTCTATACATAGATATAAAGAAGGAAAAAGTGTATAAATGCGTTACCTTTTGACTATATGAAATTTACCGCGTGGGAAACAAACGACAACAAATAAGATTTTTAATTTTTTTCTACTATACAGTTGTAGGATTTAACTCAAATGATGTATTCTAAGTTTTTTTTTTTTTTAATTGTTGTTTGTACTGAAACATAACCTATTTTTTTATTTAATGCGCTGACATTTATAGGCTAAAAACTTGATATTATTGTGCGTGTATTGTATATTATAAGAGTTATGCTGTAGTATGGACGTATAATGCGATTGTATAAAAAGGAAAATTGCGATATATATATTGACCGTTGAGTAACTTTTATTTTTCTCAACGGATATAAAATTTTTTTTTATATTATCGATATACTAGTTATATGTAATTTTTATTGGTAATTATATAACTTTTTCGTGTTTTTCTATTTAATTTATTGTGTATACAGTATAGAGAAAATTTTATGCATACTTGTTAATTAATTTTTATGTTTTTAATTATAATTTTTAGTTTGCTGTGAAATTATTTAGTCTATAAATTATTATTGGCATTAAAAAAAAATATTTATACATTTCAGATAAATTTCGATTATTTATTAAAACTTTTGAACTTGTTATAAGTACTATTATGTTTTGAATTAATATTAATTTTCTCGCAAACGAAATGACTTCTTAAGGATATATAAGAAGGTAATAAAATATACGTGTAAATTGAATTATTTTTTATTATTTTGAATATGTTGTTCGAGGCTTAATCAAAGCATTAATGAATAGTGTAATATGGTGACATCAGTATGAATAGGGATGGGCGATACTGGTTAGGTATCGAGTATCGGTGGTATCGATATTCGAAGTAAAAATATCGATATTTTTTAGTATCGATACTCTAGTCGATATCAAAGTTTTTAAAGAATTTTAGCAGAAGACAGAAACTTTTGTAATGATCAAAACAGATAAGATTGAATTTATACGTGCTTAATGTTACAATTATAAGTTTTCACAAATAAATAAAATAATATTTTTTTTTTAAACAATTTTTTGACTTTTTTTAGAAATATTTATTAACAAAATTTATAAAAAATTTTTTAAGTATCGAAGTATCGGTTACCAGAAGTATCGAATAAAAATATCGATATTTACGCTTTCTAAATATCGATACTTTCAAGTATCGATAAATATCGCCCATCCCTAGTATGAACGTCATTATGAACGAAGAGGAGGTCAGATGAATAGTTGACGGACTTTTCTCTATCCGGAGAGGGAGGGAGAAAATGACTTAGAAGAAGATGACGAATTATATAATTATATAATTATAATTATATCCCCGAATTCACTGAGAAGGAGCTTTTAATTGCAGTATGCTCACTTAAAAATGGAAAGGCACCAGCGCCTGATGGAATACCCACTAAGATACTGAAGATAGTCAGTTATGAGTGTTCAAAGCTCATCTTGCGCATGTACAATACTTCTGCAAGAGCGGGTGTCTTCAGCAAACTCTGGAAGAGATCTAGACTGGTCCTTATTAGTAAGGGCAAAGGAGACCCTAGACTGCCAAACTTTTGGCGTCATCTAGGATACTGGACACAGCTGGAAAAAATTACGAGAAGATGTTGCAACAAGGATATTGGGGGCCGTAGAAACTGCAAGAGATTTATCTCCCCGATAATGCGGGTTTCACCAAGGGAAGTTAACTATCGATGCCATAAGCAGTATCATCCGGGTTATCAAGAACGCTCAGAAAGGCAATCACTAATCGAGAAAAATCACGCTATTAGTGACTATTGATGTGAATAATGCCTTCAACTCAGCAAGATGGAGCAATTTCATGGAGGGTCCAAGGAACTTCCAGGTGCCAAAATATCTACAAAGAATTATCAGAAGCTACTTGCTCCATCGAAAAATATTCTACGAGACTGCGCAAAAAACGAGGCAAAAAACAAGACTGAGGAGAGTAACTAAGCAGGAGCAGTTCAAGGATCGGTCCTCGGACCAGATCTATGGAACATTATGTACGACCAGGTATTTACGCTTCCAATGCCGGATGATGCTTTTACTGTCAGATGCGCGGACGATCTGATCCTAGTCATCACGGCAAAAAATGTAAAAATTGCCGAGGAGAAGCTGAATAAGGCAATGCATGGAGTCAATTATTGGATGGAAGACCACGGCCTAAATCTTGCGATGGCGAAGACTGAGATTGACCTATTCATCCGTAAAAATATTGAGACCCAATATGTATTGGGGAATATAGGATAGAACGAAGGATAACTTAAAGTACTTGGGAGTACTGTTGGACACGAAGCTGAATTTAATGGCGCAGATTCTGAGAAGCACGAAGAAGGCTGCCAGGCTTACTACTGCGTTAAGCAAGCTGAAGAGAAACCCATTCCATGTTTATGCATCTAAGCTGACGAGCGTCTTACTTTTTTTTTTCGGAGTAATCCCAATAGATCTGCTGGCTCTTGAAAGACAGTATATCTATCTGAACAAAGGGATGAAAGACATTGATCGCGCAAAGGCTTCTTCACGCTAGATCAGCTTAAGCTATAGCTTAATGCACTATAGTGGCAGGACCGCTGGACCGACTACTCGGAGACCAAGTCGAAATAATGAGAAAAAGTTGAGGAAAAACTATACGAATATAATTAATGAAGAATTTTATATAATCTTAATGTCAACAAAATTTCTGATTTAAAATTGTACCTTAAGACTTCTGGAAAATTTCGGAATTGCCTGAAACTCGATACGACTCGAAAAGTCCTATACTCTTGCAGTACAATACATCAGTAATACAATTCAATATTACATACATACTTATGTTCTTTGAAATAAAATTCTTTCTAAATATTCTTTAAAATATTAAAAAGTTATTCTTTGTCCAAAATCAAACAAGCAAGAAACTTATCAGATAATGAAAAAGTGATAACAAAATTGAAACTCTCGCAAATTAACTTTATTGTTTACTTTCAATTTTCATAATCATGCATATTAATTGATTATTATAAACTAGGAAAATATGAAATTTCAAATCTAACCAGTTTTCTTGTTTATCAATTATATTATACTTGATTAAAATTTTAAATCACACACATTAATATTCATTATTCTTTGGTCAAAAACCCTTAAAATATATTTTATCAGAAAACAATCATAGTACAACATCACATAGTGCTAATTAATATTTTATAATTCTTGAATAAATATTTATGGGTTGTAATTTATGCTAATGACCGAGTGATCATCCTAGTAGTACACACATGAATGTTTTTACTGATAAGCAAAATATCAATTCAAGTTTATTAATATATAATAAAACTTAACTTTCGCATGACAAATTAATCCGTTGAATTTTATATAATAAATCTTTGGACTTAATTAAAATTAAAATGTTACTTTAATTAATGTACTTCCACCGACTATGAGGCTATTTTTTGTATTTAAAAATAGTGCTAATTGGATTTATATAGCATAAATAAGTTTGTGTCTGTATAATGGAATACTCAGTTACGTAATTTTATAATAAATAAGCGCCATTTATAAATATTTTTAATCCAACAAAATAATGCACTATTATACCTTTATATGCATTATTGAAATATTAATTTAAAAGTTTGTAAATTTTGTTTCTGTTTATTTATTACTGAATATTCGCTCGTTAATAAATTACCTAGCTGAAATCATAAATTGCATACATTTATTTTAATATTTCAGAAATAAAAGACTTTTTGTGTGTAGAATAAATTTGACAGGCTTAAAAACAAAAATACTTTTGTATTCATTTTTTGCAAAATTAACATTCTTAAGTAATTACAGTTTAATAATCTCTATTGTGAAATAAAAACGTGATGTTATGATATAAATATTTTTGATGATCTATATAACCTATCATCACTCCTGTATAAAAAAACGTATCTTAATAAAATTCAGTAGCTCGTATTATTATGAAAATGAATAAAATTATAGCCGTGAGAAATATTTAAATAAATTGTTTTTCATAATATTATAATACAGTAAAATTAAAAGTTACTTTTTTTTTTCTTATGGCTCTGAGAATTGTGTATAATGCACTGGAAATAAATTTGCTTGCGGTTTTAGTGAAAAAAACTTTTGGATTCTACCGCAAATGGTTTTTATTTTAATTGTTAAAATTAAGTTTTGAGTTGGTTCTTGAAAAGAGATGCTTTAGGGTGAAAAGTGAATATTTAAAGCTAAAATGGTTCTTATGAGGTAATATTGGCCTTTAGGGGTGCATTTTCAAATATCATCATTTTTCCTCAAATAATTCAATTTTTATCCTACAGAATCGCCTAGTAAAAACCAAAAATTCCTAAAGGCTAAATTAACATTTTTTTTATTCAACTGAAATTGTACATAATATATTAAATAAGACGAATAAGTATATATAATTTAGTGAAATTAGGATTTTAGAATAAAAGAGATCATTATTATTATTATATTATAAAAGAGAATGCACGCGATTTACATTATATTCATTTTTTTATAAACGGTTTTGCAAAAAATGCTATATTAATGCATATTATTTTAAATACTTTTTTCTAAAAATTTAAATACGAAGATATAAAAAAGTTAAGTATTATTAGTTTATACCTATTATACAGTGGTAAAAAATTTTTGTTTAAGAGATTAGAATCAATATTTCTTAAAGAAAAAAAAATGAAAGTTTTTAATAGCTGACAATTTCACACATTTTATGAACAGTTTAAATATACATTTATTTTATATTTGAAAGAATAATAAAAATTTTTTTTAACAAAAAATAAAAGTAAATATACAATAATAATAATCATTTTTACTGTTTAATTTTTTATCAATATAGAAAAGAAAAATCCTTTGTAAAATTTTTAGAAAAAGGTTGAAACAAAAAGTATAGTAAAATTTGTATAAATATTGACGTTTAATTATAAGTTTGATATAAATGAATTTACAATAAAAAATAATATTTTTTTTCAATTTCGTAAATACCTACATTTATTTCTGTAAAAAAATAAGAAAATTGTTATCTTTAAACGAGTAAAAATTTATATTTCATTTTATGAATATATGCTATATAGCTAATTTGATAAATTTATATTCAAAGATGATGAAGTTAATATCAATTTAATTCTTGTATGTTAATGCTTTTGATATACTGGATAAATTTTGTTTCTCGCAAGTGAAATGCGTTTGCTAGAGTATATATGTAATCAAGAGTTTCGGAACTACATGTCTGAATATTAATAGTTTATAAAATATGATAATTATGTTTTTTTTTTTTAAATTAAAGTTTTGATTGCAATGATATGTAACGTGTTTGGTTTTCTTCTGAGGGCTTCACTTTCTTTTGGTAAGATTTGATTTTTTTGAAATTTATTTTTTCCCTTATTCTTACGTCAGAATACATTGCGAGATGCTATATTTTTTTATAGTTGACTTTATTTTCTTGATATGCATTTATTTGTTTGTTTTTTAGTTAGTCAACAAATTTTATAATCTTTAAGGAGGTATAAGTGCTGAGCAATTACAGAACAGATTAGGTTTAAATTACACAGACTTAATGTTTTTAATGTATTAATAACACTGTTAAAATTTTATAACATTTCATACCTTTTACGATGAGAAATTAATTAAAACATTTAACATGGAAATCAAATGGCGGAAGCCAAAAAAACGTACATATTTTAAGATTTATCGTAAATTACAGAAGAGAATTTCAAGAAACTCATTGGAGTAAGAAAAAAATTAATTAGGAATATTTTAAAAAAAAGTTGATGATGTTTTAAACCTTTTAAGAATATTAATTAATAAAATAAATATAGAAAATAACAATCTCGACATATATCTAGTAACCTTTGCAGTGCACATGCTTGGCGCGCATTTAAATAATATAAAAACGGAGCATTTAATATAAAGAAATGTAAATATAAAGAAAACTAATTGAATATTTATTAAAATTAAATTATTTGTTCTATTATTATTTTAAAAGATAATTTTTTAATACATGAAAATTGATATTAAATTACGTATAGGGATCTTTAAAATAACTAAATTTAGTGAATTTACTACACTATCCAATTGACGAAATACTTGACTAGGCTAGTAACACTTAAACCCCGTTAAGTAATAATCAGTAATAATGTTAATGTATAAAGTTAACACTATATTTCATAGATGCTTAAAATTGAAGTCATTTTGCTATATTTTGCACACAATACCTGTCTTTTTCAACTGGACATTTCTAGAATCGAAAATGTATCTTTTGTTAAATAATTCAAAACAAGCTTGTGGAAAAAATATGTTGTTTATGATTTTTATTTTGTGTACTTTATAGATTAAATAAAAATTTTTATAAAATATACAATTCATTTTTTGAAATTTGATACCTTCAAGTACATTTGAAATTTATACCAGAATGTAATTGTAATGGCAAAAGTTATTCAACAATCATATTATACAATCTACTCGATCACAGAATATGTATAAGTAAAAAATAGAAATGTTTTCAAGTACTTTATCCAGATTTCAGTAATGTTTAATAATATAATTAAAGGAAAATGTATTAAAAGGAAAAAAATCTGTTTAATGATAATCAGATATAAGATTAGACATAAGAGTTAAATAATTAGCAAAAAAGTTTTTTAATTAAAATAGAAGATGAAAATAGGAAGATATTTCTATTGAAAAGTTCAAGCATAAAGTTGTATCAAAATAATCAGAAACATGTTTTAATGATGTTAACTAGCAAGGAAGAAGATCTGACACTCGTTACATGAATATCGTTAATTTTATACTTTTGTAATTTAATTTATTATATGATTTAACTGATTGTAAAAATCTAAAATAAAGTAGAATTTAATAGCCTACTAATTTTTGATTGAAAAATAAATAAAATTAAACTGTATTTAATTCACAGGATATTGTAAGTAGGGGTGTGCGGTTTAGATACGGTCACCCTTAATTTCGGGTTGTTTTTGCTTTGAATTGGGTCGAATTTGAGGTACCCAAGGAAACTTTTAATTTAAAACTGCAACTGCAGACCTTTTTTCACAAGCTTCGGGCTTCAAACGAAATTTGACATGCAAAAATCTGGAAAAAATACCGAAATTTCAAAAACCTGACCCGACCTTCGAGTAACCGCACATCCTTACTTGTACACCGTTCGTGTCAATAATACTCAGGCTCCTTCATCTAACAATTCTAGAATTGGTCCTAAATTGTTTCATCAAAATGTATGGTATAAAGCAGCAACCCGAGGAGATGAAAGAATATGTACATGATTATATCTATGGGTTAACTAACCTATACAATAATTAAGTTACTAAAAATTTTCATTTAATCCTGAATTTAAAAAATAAGAAAAACATAAATAAAGGAAATTTCACAATTTTTAATTACATGACCAAAGTTATGACCTAAATTTACATTGCAATGTAATACATGTCTTATTTAATTACAATATAAACTTAGAAAATAATAGTCAGACAGTATAAAATTTGTACAATGAAAAGTTTAAACATTAATTAATTAGTCTTACAACAAACATGAGAATACTAATCATAATAATCTTAAAATAAAAAGTATTTTTAAACCTATTTAGTCCAAAATGCAACGTAAAGATGAACATCACGATCTTTACATTCGTATTTGTATAAAATGTTCAGGTCACGTCAATGAAGGGTTACTTTAGCATGTACAAAATGAAAATTCTGATTTTTTTTTTGTTTCTCCATAACAAAGAAAGAGTAAGTTTTAGTGTTACATGCTAAATAATATAAAAAGGAAAGGAAAAACACTGAGAGACTAACGTCCATAAGGATAATCAGAGCGAGAAGGAAGAAGTTAGAAAAACTGATAAACTTTTAAGATATATCCTTTTTAAAAGAGACACAGGAAGTATAATTTTATGTATAAGATACTTTTTGGTGGATAGATTTTTTCAATTAGGTCTTAAATTAAAAATTTTCATTTTTTGAAAGGTTATTATTATATATCAAAGACCTCGTCTAAGTTTTTCAAAAGTTATCTTTTTAATGTATTCTTTTCTTGAGGATGATTTTTTGCATAAATCATTGTTATATATAAACTCTTTGAAACAATGGAATATATAATTTTAACTTATCAAAAATGTAAATTTATAAAATTATGGCTCTTCAAAACGTACTATCTAAACGTATATTAGCTTGGGTGTTAATCCATTTTTTAGATTACGAAATAGTCTCTTCTCAAGCTATTGTTTTCACTTGGTTTTTATTAGTAGTGATTGTTTTATGAGCTAGAATTTATTATTTTTTCATATCTGGAATATTTTTCTGTTACTCTATGTATGAATATGGTAAAAAAAATTTGAACGTGACCATGAAACAATTCAAAGAAATTTTAGTTATACTCTATTAAATTAGTTTCTAAAGAATGCAAGTAAGAAATTTTTAAAAAAGAGTTTAAAATCAGTGAATTTAAAAATTTTTTTTTCAAAAAAGGAAAGCTTGAAGAACAATAATTTTTATTATTAATAACAACAGCAAAAAATGTCATGTCAATCCGTAACGCTATGTAAACGACCTAAATCTCAACAGCAACAAAAAAGATTAGTTCTAAGAAAATCTAATTGATTAAATTTTTTTTACACTCTTCTTAAATTTTTAAAATGAAAAAAGAAAATTTCACTTCTATATATTAACAATTTTGTTGAGCGTATAAGAATGATTTAAAATAAAATTTTGCTTGTCAATCAATTACTCGATCAATTATTATTTGTAGGCAAAAAAGAAAGGTACGGTTCATTAATTAAATTAATTTATATAACGTATATGAAAATAATAACTGCGTTTTATATTGCATTCTATGGTAAAAAACGAAGCGAAAGGGACCAAGAAAGGAGCCATCTGTTATTTAGATAATTTAAATAAATATTATTTTAATATATCATTTGTTATATGTTACAAAGTATTTTATTCATTTATAAATTTTATTTTACTAAGGTAGTATTTGAATCGTTTCTTACTTTTAAATCAACAATGTATATAAATATTTGAATAAATCTTAACAACTTAGTTTACTAAGTTTTATATTCGGCTTCAAAACTTTTTGCTAAATATTTTGAGATAACTACTGCAGCTAAATAATTAAATTAGTCTACCGTTTAAACTCGCGTTTAAAGCAAGGAAAGATTTAAAAAATTTTTAAACTAAAAAAATTTTTTTTAATTTTTCATTTATTTGAGCAATCTTAACCGAATTTTTAATGTGTTTTCCAAATTCAAAATTTTTGTTCAGTGTACCACGAAATTTTTCGCAGTTAGAAAAAAATATAATTGCCCTTTGAAAAAAAAATTTATACAAGTGTCAAAGCAAAACTGCTGTTCAAGCATTATTTTATTATTATTTGTGATTTCTTGACTCAGATTTGTTAAAAAGAATTTAATTTTCTTATTTTCATAATGCTTACTGTTCGTACATTTAAGTAAAATGATTTAGAAATAAAATTTGATGTAATTCTGGATGCTTTGTGTAATTTTCTTTTCAACAGAGATTTCGTGAAACACCGTGAAAATGATTACTACTAATTGCACAGTACTCTTTGTATAAATGTTGCCTTAATTTTATACCTCGTAAAACTCATAAAATAAATCAAAAATCACAAAGAACAAAATAAAATAAAAAAAAACAATTTAAATAAAATATCAAGTTTTGCACCAAATAAAACAATGCAATTAATTACTAGAAAAATAATGTGAAACTTAAAAACACTGAATACTCAAAGAAAGTTTACCATATTAAGTAAATAAAATTTTCTTAATTACAATTTTTTAATGAAAGCATCTTCGTATAATATTTAAAAAATGATTAAATGAGAATAAAAACAAGCTAATTAAAAAAATGTTTATTGACAAAAAAGTAGTAACAAACAATGGTTTTAATTTAAGTTAATGAAACATAAAAAAGATGTAAGAAAATTTAATAAAAATTCAGGTCTTTTATAACAATACGCGTCACATATTGTATTAAATATTTTAAATAGTTTTTCTAATTAAAAAAAAAAGTATTATTATTATGAGAAAATTACAATTTGTAATAAAAATAAAGAAAAGAAAAATAAGAACAAATATGTATGTCCTTTTTTTTTTATATTAATTTTGACATTGACATAGTATCTAGGATATTTTTCATTGTCTAATGTTGAGAGAGAATCAATTGTTATTTTAATATGTCGTTATTGTAATTTTTTTCTTGCAATTATTACAAGTTTTAAATTTTAAATGATTAATAAATTGGCATGATTTTAATTAAGAAAATTTAAATATTTGATTAACATTATTAGCTATTAACATCTTGAGTTACAGGTGTATTTCCTTACTTTAGTATACTTACAAGAGTCTTTCTAGCTTACATTATTGATTTCCAATTTGTTGACTTAAATTATTTTGTTTGCTTGCATGTATTTATTTATGAATTATTGTATTTGTGTTAATGTCTCTACTTAAATTTCCTACTTCCACTTATGCTTACCAATTCAGAGGAGCATTAAACTTATCGATTGATCAAATTGCTCATCAATTTTCTCAATAATTACTGCAGATCAAATATTGCTTAAGTTTTTGTTTATTTTACTGTCTTGTAATTTATTCATGTTTCTTAGGTATTTCTCTTAATTATCATATTGACTGTAATTTAATTATTTGCCTTATTATAATTTAATGATTATTTAAACAAGTTATTTGAGTATTATTGATTATGAAGTATATAATTATTGCCTTTTTGGAATGAACATATATAATTTAAACTAGAAAATTGTAACAAACAAAAAATAATTATTGAAAATATAATTTTAGTAAGAATGTTATACAATTATACAATTGTAATAAGAGTAGTTAATAATATAGCTCCCAACGACGAATCTACATAACTTGCCCTAAAAAATACAAAAATATCCATAAATGGAATTCCCGATTTTAATAGGCAATTTTAGAAAATCCAACTTTTTACCTAGTAAATTTTGAGCTATTTACGATTTTTTTTTTTTAATCGACGCAGAATTAAATTACGGAGTGGATGAAATAAAATTCAAATTTTTATATTAACAACAAAATTAATTATTTTAAAAAACTAATGTCGGTAACTGTTCTACCTAACCAACCCGTTAATGCAAGTAATAAATAGTGTGAAATCAGCGGGCCGGTGGACACACAGACTGATTCCAAATCTGGAGGCCGAGATGGGTGGACTTCTACCTCACCCAGTTTTTGATAAATTATTGACACGTAGAAAGCAAACAATGCCTGCTCTGTCTGAGTGTAATGAGGTTATAGATACCGTAGAGTACATATTCTTTGGATGTATGTGCTACTTGGAGTGGCACCTGCTCTTCCCGAATTGAAGGACAGGGAGAGCGGTCCCGGAAATGCTACGAAGTTCTAAAAATTGTAACAAAGTAGCAGACTATACGAGGGCCAACCTGTTGATGAAAAAAGTGGAGGGCTTTCTATCGTAGAGAGCCTTTCCCCTAGGCAGAGTGGAGGCCTTTGCATCTAGGCTACGCTCCCCAAACTGAAGTTATACCTGAAAAAGTGGTCCCGGGTCGGGGGCTATAAGGCACCGGTTAGTTTTATTGTGTTTTAGACAGTAAGAATTTCCGACGTAGTCTCCGGAGGGTACATGGGTGTCTAGTAGTTGTTTCTGCTGCATATTGGTGCAGACAAAGGCGAACATTGGGCTTGCGAAGCTATATGCTACTTGTTATGCGTAACTTGGAGCACAGGACCCACAAGACTATCATGGTTAATGCAAGATTTCACACAATTTACTAAATTAAAAAAAAATAATGCGAAATCAGTCAAAAAATATTATTGATTCAAGAAATACAAAAAATGGGTTGGGAAAAGCTCTTTAACGCCATCCTAAACCCAAATATGTCGGTAAAAATTTCTTAAATGTCTGCTTTTTTTTTTAAGCTGTAGAAAAAACAAAAAAAATATTTTAGGCTATAAAGAATGATTTTTACAAGGGAATGAATCAATATGAAGCCACAAATTTTATTAGAAATGGATTGGCGACCTTTTTCAAAATGAACTCTGCCTTACCGACTCAATGTTAATAACATAGGGGTTTAGGATGGCGTGAAGTCCCTAAACCTTAACTATTTTAAGTCCTTTAATCAAAATTATTCTAAGTCCCAGTTGATCCAGGATTTGACCACTCCACCTCCTGCTGATTTTCGGATTCCCAAGGTACCCTTCCCTATAAACATTTCCATGCTAATAGCCCCAAACGGTGATGTTACGAATAACTCGTTAAAAAGAAGTTTAAACTTAACAGATGCATCGAGAGATTTATCTTCTAACTTCATCAAATTTTAATTTTTGTATTATCATTAATTTATAGAAATCAAAACCCATAAACTAGATTTTTCAGCTGAAAAAAATGCATGACATCAACTGTCAATCATTATCATCAATCAAAAAATCCTGCAAAAAATACAATAATTATTTTTTAACGTTATTTGATAACGCCTTTCTGCTTCTCTTTCTTGGTGACTTAACTTTATGCCCCTTGAGATGTTGCAACCTTTGGATCGTATAAAAGGGCCAGCCCTTTTATATTCATCTACGCACCTTGGGCAAGTACGCTTCGTGACGTTCTTTAATCCGCACCCCATACAAAAAACGTTCTCATAAACGTCTCGGTATTTCCGAGGACATCTAGGGTAAGGATGTTTGTCTCCGCAATTCCAACATTCCTTATTGGGTGCTCCCACGTATATCATTTCTCTATTTATTTCATGCCATCCCACGAAACTAGAAGGTGGCTCTAGGTGGCGATGTCTGGGTCCACCATGATTGTATCGAGATGGTCCAGCGGTTGAGTCGCGTTGCTCATTACTTGGCTGAACTCGCTCGTTGTCTTGTGCTGGCCGAGCTTGCTCCTGGTGTTGCGGAGCTGGTACTGGCTGAGCTTGCTCCTGGTGTTGCGGAGCTGGTATTAGCTGAGCTAGCTTGCGTTGTTGTTGAGTCGGTGGTGTTTGTTGCACTGGTGTTTGGCGTATTGGTAGTGGTGGTTGTTGGATTTGTTGTGTTGGAGATGGTGTTCGTGGTATAGGTGGTAATGCTTGTTGTATTGCTAATGGTGGTTGTTGCTGAGTCTGTTGTATTGGTGGTGGTTGTTCGTAGGATGTTTGTGGTAAAATCATCCCCGGCTGATATTGAGCTATTGGCCATAAATGTTGGTTGTTTAGTGGATATTGCTGTTGTACTTGCATAAACTGATAGCTCATGTATGGTGCTGGTGTATTTAATTAAAGTAATTAAATAATTAAATACAATCTTGTATTGTATAAAGCCAATTAAAACGCTAGACAGTAATTGTCCAGAATTACAGTTCGCGTTTCCTACAGTTACGTCATGCCAAGATGTAGACTTTCCTGCAAATTTAAAATTTACCCAAGGCGCCAGTCACGTCCCGATTCGTGACAAGGTTTTTTAGAAACCCCTTTTGGGCATAACGCAACCCTAATACTTACGCGGCCAATATCCGACTAGCACAGCTCGTAAATACGACAGGAGAGAGGGGGGAACTCATAAGTTTAACGTCGGAGTTCCTAAGATTCACAAAAAAACTTACTTAACTTAAAAATCCTTATAAACTACTAAAATTTACTAATTTTCATGTTTAAAATAACGTTAAATCCAAAATTTCCTACATTTTATAATCCTAAATTCGAATAGAAAATGTCTTATTTTATTTAATTAACGATAAACCAAAATGGATATTTTGTAACTATCAATTTTAATTAACGAGAATATAAAATGTTTCATTTTGTTTATTTATCGATAAACCAAAATTTATATTTTGTGACAATCAATTTTAATTAACGAGAATATAAAATGTTTTATTTTGTTTATTTATCGATAAACCAAAATTTATATTTTGTGACAATAATTTTATTTAACGAGAGTGTAAAATTGTCTTATTTGTTATCGATAAGCCATGATTTCTACCATTTATTTGAATAATTAATTGAATTTTTAATATTTTATTCGATAATCCTTAATAAAATAAATCCGTACTCAATTTACTCTAATTTAAGGTTATTTAAATGGCGGAAAGTGCAATTATAGAAAATTTACAAATTAATACTAAAAATTTCAAGAAAATGCATGTTTATATAATAATATAATAATTTAACGATATTTCATAATTTTATTCTCATTTTATTCTAAAGTTTCCAATTTTTCTAGAAATAGCTGAATAATCATAACTGAAAATATCAAAAGGAAATCTTGTATGATAAGCCACAAATCTTAAATATCTAAGTACAATTTTGTCAAGCACATATATTTATTATTATTAAGAAAAAAATATTTACCTATATTAATATGTTATCTTATTATTTAACATTTTGCACAGGATCAATCATTACTTATTTATGTTTCATTTTATAATATTTATTTAAATTATCTTTTCTTGCAAAATTCTTGACACACCTTGCAAGGAAACACTTTTTTACCCTCATGTAATGATTTGTGTCGTTTCAGAGCACTTGAATTAGATACAGTTTTTCCACATTCGTCACACATAAAATTCTTAGGTCCGTGAGTACGTTCATGAGATCTTAAATGATCACTTCGTTTGAATGTTTTTAAACAAAGTTTACATTTAAAGCCTCTGACATCTAAATGTGCAGTTGTTGTGTGCCTACTTATATGTCCTTTTGTTTGAAAAACCTGGTTGCACACATCGCACCTAAACTCTTTACCTACACACCCACTGGAAACCACTGACCTTTCAACTGTCGAAGCTGCAGTTACTCCTGTATCAGATGACTCACCAAGTGTTCCATCTAAAGCTGTTTCGGAGTTTTCTGCAGTCGTTTCTGACTCAAGTGTAAAACCGTTTTCACTCAAATTTTCTTCAAAAACACAAGCACTTTCGTCACATCTGTCTTCTATCACAACCGTATCTAAAATCATAGACAGAACTTTTTTAGCTTCAAGGCAGTTGTTCTTATGTTGATCCGGTGTTTCAAAAAACACCTTTTTGCAAAATTCACAAAAATGATCATAGGGTATTGCAGATAAAGCATTTAATCTCAGGTGATGCATAATTCGCCCACCAAACTTGGCTGCACAATCACATATCAATTCATCTACTCGATTATAACAAAACGTAAGTGGCATAACATTCCTTGCTTCACAGATAGTATGTTTGGTGTTTACAACCTGGTGAACAACTCCTGGGAATGTAAAGAATTAAATCCCCAGGATTCTGGACAAGGGTGAAATAATCAATATTGTGTAGACGAAGGAACTCTGGTGTTACAAAATATCCCGGTCCATGTAAACCAGATTTACTGCAACTACAGACATCACATGGAAAACCTTTAGAGCACTTTTTTCCTCCAAAGGCCCACGGACACTTATTTGTCTGTAATTTATATTCTGGTAACTTATCAACAAACTTCTTTGATGAAGGAAGACTCATTCCGAGCCAAATTTTTTGGCCTTTTCTATTGGTTATTACATTTAACGAGCAGAAGCCCCCTCCTTCAATATGAGCAGAAGAAAAAGACCACTTTTCTCCATACATCATATATGATGCAGTAAGACCTGGCGATTTATCCATTGCATATGGGAGAACATCTGAAAATTCTAAATCAGGCCCATTTTGAAGATCCAACTGCTCTTTTCCGAAAATCCTTTCTTGATCCCGTATATATATACTGGGATTCACATCCTGAGCCCGCTTTGTCATGCATTTAAGTAAATGCCATATAAAAATCTGATTCTTCATTTTCATAATCTGTATTGTCGTCTTGAATACTATTTACAAAATTTACCATCTCATTTGCAGAAACGTATTTGGACGCTTGCATCATCCCTAGTCTCGTATGATAATTAGGGATCATCCCTTCATATCGCCAATTTCCTAAGTTGCTAATGTCCACATCTTTACCTGACCCATTTTTCTTTCCTTTTTTTTTCCCTCCTTTTTTATTTTTCTTCAACAATTCCAAATCGATGGTAAAAAACGAATGTAAATCATGAGATATGATTTTTCCAATACCTCGAAACACTACAATTGAGTACTTATCTTGGACTTTATCAAGATATTTCCTCACCCATGCTCTGAATTTCGTAGCAAGGTCTGCTTCCTGTAACCCCACAAATACCGGATCATCCATTGTAACTTCTAACACATCATTATAAACGTTGGGTTTTTCCTTACTTTCCATAATTTATAGCTTAAACAATTCCAATACAAGAAAAATTAAAGTATACACCAAAATATAGACTATACGTATAATTGAAGGTCTTTATTAAAAAGAATGAACTCAAATTTATCGAATTAAACAATAATCACGAAAACGATGATGAATTTTTGTATTATCATTATTTTATAGAAATCAAAACCCATAAACTAGATTTTTCAGCTGAAAAAAATGCATGACATCAACTGTCAATCATTATCATCAATCAAAAAATCCTGCAAAAAATACAATAATTATTTTTTAACGCTCTGATAATAATCTTACATATGTAATCTAAAAAGTAATACTGTTATTACAAAATAGTACATCCATTTTTTTTCTACAATTAATAAGTCAATCATGCGATCAATAAATCCATGTTCAATAAAAAACAAAAAAACGAAATTATGAAACTCATTGATTTATAACGACATTTAATAACAAAGACCTTTAACATAGAAATTTTTACGTATTTGAAGTCGTAAATAATTTGAGCTACCTTCATTACAAAATAGTAATCATTTTATGAAATTTGATGACATACACGTGAATTTTTCAAAATTATTGCATTGTTTAATCTAAATATAATGATAACTGCAATATAAATAAATTGAAAGTGACATGGAAAAACCTACGCAAAAAAAAATCAAAATTTTTTAATCGTTATTTTTTTCAAGGATCGTAGGCGTACAATGGACGTATTAATTTTTTTCGATATAATATACACAAGTTTAAATCTTATTTGTAATAATAGAGTCTGTCTTTTAGTCTATATTTCATTTTATAAAAAGAGATTTCAATGCTTAAAAATTTAAAGATATAATTTATTATTTGTTTAATTAAAAGCTTTAAAAACCTAATTATATATACTTAAATAGATAGCAAATGATTCATTTACTTAATTAATAAGCTTGTAATTATTATAGATAAAGAATTATCATTTATTGTGTTTACATTGTGTAATAAAAATTTATTACCTTTTTAAAGATTAAGGTTCATTGATATCATTCTTTTAATTATATGGAAGAACTTAAGTTTTTAAAATTGGTTTTAATGTTTTAATTTTAAGTAAATATTATATTCTACCCACGCTTAGAAAATTTCCCGTCAAAATCGATCAGCCTACCTATTCTGTGATTTTCTCATTTGAGGTTAGAAATCCGTAATTTCGAATTTTTGTTAGATAGTTCGTAGATAGTCATAGGCCTATTTAAAAAATCTGTGCATGGAAGTTACGACTAAAATAGCTGAGTCAAAAACATATTAATTAAAATAAATTATTTGCTTATTTTGAGGTTAAAAAGTTCGCCATCTTGAATTTTTATAATCTAACCTCAAATTAGTAAACAGCGACATTTAAATCTGTATTGAGTCTGACCCTTCCCCACTGCTGCATGGCGCCTTGTTTCTTGCCTTGTTTAAATTTAGACCTGGCAGCAATGAGGAAATTTAAAAATTGTCTTTGTTAATGAAAACCAAAACTTACATCTGCCAATAAAAGGACCGTAAAAATTTCCTTAGAGTAGCGAAGGTTTGGACATTGATAAATATTAAAATTTTTGTGTCATCAGCATATTAGAAATTTTTCGTAACAAAAAAATGTAGCGAAGGTTTGGACATTGATAAATATTAAAATTTTTGTGTCATCAGCATATTAGAAATTTTTCGTAACAAAAAAATGAATAATTTAAATCCAAATTGATAATAATTCGTGGCACACGCTAAAAAACCTTATCTTATAATTTATTTGTAAAATTTAGATGCACCAATCCTTGAACCGCAAAAAATCTTTATTTATAATAAAAAAACTGTAGAGTTTCCTATCGCACATTTAAAAATATCGTATAAACAATTGCCATTTTAAACTTATACTTGACTTCTATATACTATCAGTAAAATAAAATCAAAATGAAAATTACTATTTATTTTAAAAAAATCATCTTCCTTTTCTTTATATAAATAATAAAAAATCTTACATAGATACAATAATAAAGAATAATAAAATATGCAAATTATATTCTATTGTCAATTATTTACAGTTATCCTATAAATATATACATTTTGTAATATTCTGCTACTACTTTATTATCTTATAAACAATTTATGCATAATAATAATAATAAAAATTATTAACAAAAAAAATATATCTTGCTATAATTTTGGATGAATTTTTTATTTATAAAAATATAATAATTGCAAAGTCTGTGGAATATATATTGAAGCACACAGGATTCGCACGACTCTGAACGTCACTTCCGCCTCCGGGATATGCTAAAGATTTTTCAAAGACTTTATGTACACGATTAAAATAAAAGTTTTTTATAATGCAATATTATATACCGCTGTAAATAATTATTTTTTTTTCAATTCTTAACCTTCGAGAGAAGAGGAGCGTCCGCGTGTATATTTTAATAAACAACAAGACAATATTTTATTTTCTTATGTGACGATCCGATGGTTATATTTTAATTCTATTCTTATATTTTATTGCAAATACATGCCGCCCATAAAGTAAAACAAGTTTTTCATTTTTTTTTATTCTTTTTTTGCTTTTTAAATAATGATAAAATGTATTATGTTATATACTACTTTTAAAAATATTATTCGCGCAATGTCACATATTTTTATTTATTAAGGTATCATTTATGATATATAAATACGAGAGTATCATATTTTTCTATAATCGTAATATACTTATTTTCTTGTCAAAATATTAAATTATTGTGTTGTTTGCGCTGTCTCGTTTAATGCGAAAATTGCGGAAATCCATAAAAACCGGATTAGTTTGTTTTGTATTTTATAAGTAAACTAACCTTAAAATTTATATATTTATAGATTCAAATTTTAAACTTAAATCAGTTTAGAATTATTTTACAATAAAGTTGCTTAAATTCTAAATAAGATCAATCATTTCAACTCTGATATTGCGCTTTACACATGCGCATTTCTTACATGCGCAAAGAACATTGTGCGCAGACTAGATAATATTTAGTTCGCTACAGTGCTGCCATGCATATTCCTGATTTCGGTTTACTTTTTTTGTTCTTAGGTATTGCTTATTATAAAAATTTGTCTTGAAAAATGATTTTGTCATTTTTAAACAAAATATTAAACATTTTTCAAGCATCAAAAAAATTAATTAATAATTGCTTCAACCTCAAAGAAAGCCTCAAACAAAAATTAAAATCCAGAAAGTATGTTTATTTAAAATAGATTTATGTTTAACTAAAAAACTATTTTATAGTCATCGCCTACATATTTAAAGCTAATAAAATATTTTACAATTTAATGTGCGCACCTGTAAATAAAGTTTTATTATGGGTAAGGAAATTGAACATCCGTTAATTAAATTCAACATTTTTCATATGGAATACACAATAGAAAATTTACTATTTTATTTTTCCATTAATTTTATTAATATACGAGCTGTTGGAGGTAATTTCAATTCGAGCGTACATAAAAATGTTTGAACAATTTTTTAAAATTAAATCCAAGTGTTATCAGTTTTGTTATTATTTATTCAAAGTTTTTATGATAATTTACTTAGTCTTTAAGATAAGATTGTTTTATTTTTTTATCTTTTTTTGTGTGATGCCTGTGATTTTTGAAATTTAAAATATCTCGAAAATAAACATTCTTTTGTCAAATCATGTATATATTTTTTTTGTATTTAATCATTTTGCCACTTTGACACGTTTAATGATTGAAAATTTAAATATACTGTTTGAGATAAGCATGAAAAATTTTTTCGTTCATTTTTGAGACTTCCAATATTTTAATATTTTATCCTAAATTGGTTCTTATTGCTTATATAGAGTTAAAAAATTTTTATTCAATTGATGCAGCTTTAAAGCTTAGCTTTAAATGTTACATTCAAAGCTTTCTTGACGATAAATAAAAAAATATTTCTGAAAAAAAATTACATCTAGCGATGAATATTAAATTAATAAACTTAAAATACCTAAAAAAAATCTATAAATAATCAGATATTATCTAAATATTTATTACATGACGGAAATATAAAAATATAAAATTTAATATTTAACATTTTTTTTAACATATGAAAAAAAAAACAAAAAGAAAAAAAAATATTTTGTCTTATTACTCATATTTACAATCATCATAAATATCACCATGTAGCTTATAACCTGAACACGCCTTCTTTGAAGGTAGTAATAATAATGTCTTCGAAAGTTTTTATTTTTTAGTCTTACCAGTGCGTATCCCTAAAACTGTTTATAGTTTATTCAACTTTTTTTCTTCGTTTTAACCACGTAGATGCAAAATAATGCGTCTATGATTTTAAACTTTTCTATAATAGAAAAGATATATCTAATAATATTCTAAAAAAAAAAATTTTTAATTGGTATAACAGGCTACATATTTTTGTCAATTTAAAAAAATTGCAATTTTTTGAATTCTTTTATTTTTATTATAAAGCAGGGCATTTTCTGCTTATCACGAACAACCTAAAGGACCCATGTGCTATTTTGTAGAATCAATTCCACTGAAAGTGTACATACAGTTAAAATTCTTTAAAACCTTCAGGAACTTAAAAAAATTTACTGAATTTAAAAAATTTTAATAACTGTGCTTATGTTCTTAAAGTTGCTCATATCAAATTTAAAGGCAATCTTATGATTTGAACACTTGACAGCTGTCAATCAGTTGTCAGTTTATCTTTAAAGGGTGAAAAATTCCAATAAATAACACAATTTATAGTTTTTAAGGACACTGAATCTGAAGTTTGAAGTCTACTCTACGATTTTGACATTTGACAGCTGTCAACCAATTATCAAGTAACCAGCCAATAAATATTTAGATATTCCAAATGGAGCAACAACTTTTTGTTTTGAAGAATGCTGATTTTAAATTTGAGGTCTATTTTTGGATTTAAATATTTGGCAGCTGTCAATTAATCGTCAACAAGTTGTCAAATCATCAATAAAGAGTTTTAACTTAAAGAAATTATATTATTTTTAGTTTTTAAGGTCGATGAAATTATGTTTTTGAATTTTTTAACTTTCAAAAATAAATTGACCTCGAATTGACAACTCCTGCCAAGTGTTCAAATCATGAAATTGACTTTAGATTTGAAATCACTGACCTCGAAAACATATGAGTAGTTATTATAATTTTTTAAATTCAATTAGTGCATTTTTGATACTTTTAATTTTACCTTCGATTTAACAAAAATTATACTACCTTTTGGAATTTTTTCTGACTCATCATGATTCATAACGTGTTTTTTTTTAACCTGATTTATATATATATATCTTCTGAACATAATTTTTTACCTATTTTTCAAAGGGAATTATGATTTCTAATCTCTAAATTTCTGTAATATCTTTAATATCTAAATATTTTTAACATAGTTACAAATCATAAATATCTAAAAGTTATAATACGAATTATTTAAATCGTCTATTCTCTGCACGAATTAATTTTTTGCCCATTTACACGGAGACTGAATATCAGAACTACAAAAAAGATTTACGCTCGAATATTCACATTTTACAACTTTTTTCTTTAGCTTGTCGAATAGCTTTCATCAAAGATGGGCTTGGAAACAGATTTTAATCAAGTTTTTTTACTTCTGTAAAAAGCTTTCTACACAAATTACTTTTTCTACCAAAGCAACAAAAAAAATTTAGATTTTATTTATATAGAGACTTGATAAAATCTCATTTAAATAACGAAAAAAAAACCTATAGATAACAGTACAAATACTCGAGAAAATAATCAATAAAAAATTTTTTTCAGCCTGATTGCACAATAAAAATGTATTTATTATACAGTTATTAAATTTTTTATCTTAATTTCTGTTATAAATATTTATTTTTATCCAACGACAATTAATAATACTCCACCTATATTAATAGTAGGCACTTAATTGCTCTATAATTTATGTAATAATCAGATTACAAGGCGTCAAATATGTAATTGAGACTATAAAAAAAGTAAAAGTCCATAATATAATTTTCATTCTTTAAATACCAACAAAATGTTTTTTAAACTTTTTATTCAAATTAATCAATTTTTCTTTTATTCTCGGTATTATTTTTAATTGAATGTCAAAAAGATTGCATTAAGAGTTTTAAAGTTCGAGGTTTTTATTATTTCATTTATAAATTTATATCGACAGGAAATAAAAATTGTTCATCCGTAAAATAAAATTTTATTTTTTATTTTTGACGATGATACAATTGAATGATCACCCTATAAATATTCAGTTTTATTGTATTTTCTGTAAATAATAAATGTCTTTTACTTATAGTTTATGGACACAAAAATTTATATAGTTTGACATAATCTTGATTATGATTTTTAACTGAGCAAATTTATAATTTCATATTTGGGTTTATTAGTTTAATGTTGACTGATTTTTCATATTTCATGGATCAGTAGTTTTAAAATACTTTTGTTAGATCTTTACACTAACACTGTCTACTTGACTGTCTATTAAAGAATATTTTAATTTCTACATAGTTTCAGAAGTAAACAATTCAGTATTTCTGAATTTCAAATTTCTAGGCCTTTAAGATCTTAAAAAATTCGCTTTTCAATTTTTTTCTAATTCTTTTACCCTATACAAACTCCAAAAATAACTTGAAACATTAGCTTACATTAGTGGATTTATAAGAATAAAAATCAAAATCTTGTGTTTTACATATTTACAAAGTCATTAATGAAAAATAAGCTCGAAAATAAGTATTCAGTTAAAAAAGCTGGCTAAAAAATTTTATTGCTTGAAATGACTATGTCTATAAAGAACTGATAAAGAAATAGAAATAATGAAAATTTCTTTTGAACTTTAAATAAATCTTTTAAATTACAATGGTAAAATACAGTAAAATATAAATGTTTAATAAATAAAGTGATTTATTAAATCCAATTTTTCAGCAACTTTTTTATTATATTTTATTTAAAATTAACTGTAGCATAATCCTTGGCACAATCCTACTCAATATTTAAATTGAGGTTACACTGAGATTTATATTTAACAATTTGAACTTTAAAAGAAAAGCTTGATATATACAATATATAACAAATAATAAATTTATTTTCAACTCACTTTAAACTGCATAAATTTTGAGATATCATAGAATATAGCATCAATAAATTGTTAAAGCTTCATAAATAATTTATAATCCTTTCAGTGAAATGATCTTTTGAATGCAAATTGATGGAGAAGAGAGAAATTCTTTAAGATATACATATTAATATATATACCAACATATTGCTTTATATTATTTATTACATTTATATAACTGTATAAAATTGGGTGTTGGTTGATTTCTATGTACGCTGTTCCATTATGTAGGGTATATTTTACAGTTAAAATTTAAATGTATCTGACAAGATAATTCTCAAATATTGCATTATATTTATAGAAAAATTTTTAATTTTTTTAATACAATTTATTGAGCGATTTTTATATTATTTTTTTAAATTGAAAATAAATATTTATTTTGTTTCAAAGGAATTTTCTTGATTTCATAATTTAATGCGTATAAAATGAAAAAATAACTGATCATAATTTTCACAGGTAACGTGATAAAAAAAAGTTTACAAAGATTAATCTTTCAAAATGAAGTTTGTAGATTTTACGCAAGAGTATGAAAACTTGGCTCATTAGAGAAAATTGAATCTGCCTGATGAATTTCTAACAAATCATTTTTTCTCTTTTATACTTCATTGTGGTATAATGCAGCATTACTCCAGTCAAAACGCGGTTTTTCACTGGCCAACATGAGATTTACTTTCCTATATGTTTTTTGGGTCGCTGATCACGAAAATCGGGGTTATTTCTGGGAGATATTTTCAGAACACCCTTAAATTTGCAAAAACTACCCCCAAAAAGTGGTTTTTTTTTATATATTAGCAAACTGAGTTTCTAGATTTAGCCAAGAATTGGTCTTAGGGGGTTTTTGGGTCGCTGAACAAGAATTTGAGGTAGTGGAATAATTAACATTTCACCCTTAAATTAGTAAAAATTACCTCTAAAAAAGGGTGTTTTGCTATTTTCGCACCTTGAGCTTCATTTCAAAGTGCCGAAATTCATCCAAATTCTTGATCAGTGACCCAAAAAACCCATATGGACCTAATGTGGTCACTCAAGGTGCGGAAATAGCAATAACACACCTTTTATGGGTAATTTTTACTAATATAAGGGTGAAATATTATTTATTTATAAAAAATTCCCCCAAATTCTTGATTAGCGACCCAAAAAACCCACACCCTTTTAGGGGTAGTTTTTGCAAATTTAAGGGTGTGAAATGAAAAAACATATAGTAGAGCAAATCTCATGTTGGCCAGTGAAAATACACACCCCCCCCCCCCCCGCGTTTTGACTGGAGTACATGACAAGATTAGTTATTTTCAATGGCTACACTCGTGTATTCGACGTAATTTCTTTAAACTACTATACTCTTTATTCAGGACCATCTTTGCAAACTGACATCATATTTATTTTAATGCGTCGAAGATGCTTTAAGCATGCTTATAAGGCTGATATTCAAAAATTGTGTAGGCAAATTTTAATTCATCCTGATGATTTTAAATTTCAACGTATAATTTAGAGTAAAAATTCTGAAAATTATTCTTCATATGAATTATTCACTATTATTTATGGTTTATGTTCTTCTACATATCAAGCAATTAATTCTCTTTATCAATTATCTAAGATGGAATCCGAGCTATTTATTAAAATAAAGTTATAATATAAAACCTCATTTAAAACTTAAATTTATTTGAAGCAACCAAACATTCAAACTAACAACCAAGCTAATATGCATAAATTAAATTTTCATATATTTATGAATCCATTTAGGAATAAATTTATTAAACATTACATTATTCTTATAACAAATGTATAAAATTTTTAATTAAATATTCATGTTTTATCCTTAAAAAAAAAGTTTTACTTTACGGAAGTAAGATAAAAAGTATAAATAATATTTTTTAATAAAGAATAAATATGCGTATGCTTACTTACATAAAACAATATTATTTTTAAATTATACACGAATTATTACAATAAATTTCATTTTTATGAACTGTTTTAATCGATTATATTCAAAATAATGTTGTAGAGAAAGTTTTAACGATTGATGTTAATTGATGATTTAATTTAATTTTGTATACATTTTTTCATCCTCTTTAATTATTCATTGGCTAAAGTTAATTCATTTGAGTATTAAAAAGGAAAACTTATAATTTTTCAGAAAGTTTTTATGTTACATGCCATTTGTTTTTTCCCTTAGGCTAAGTAGATATTAGGGCATTTAATTCCTGTAACCTCAATATTTATTTTTTTGAATTTAAATTTATTCTCACTTGACTTTTGCACGTGTGATGTAGATAATATTTTCTATTTAGACATTTATACTTATATCGAGACTTATATCTAAAAATGTTAAATGTTAGCTTCATTTTTTGAGTCCCATAAGTTATATGTTAATACAGACTGCAATTTTTATTCCATTCAGTTAGTTTTAAAATTTCGCTATAATTGCTAATCCAGAGTGTAATCAATTTTGTTCTCTAGCATACATAGGATTATATCGTCTACATATCTATAAAAAATTAGTAGAGTATAATCTAAAAGGTTGATGCATTCAGTTTCTAAATCGTCCATGACAATGTCAGCAAGTAAAGCTGATATTTCAGAAACCATTGGGGTGCCTACAAGCTGTTTGTATATGACAGAGTTGAAAGTGCAATAAGTGTTGTTGTATAAATACTTGTTAGTGTCAACAATTTCGTTGTATGGAATTTTGCAGTTATTAATAATAGTGGTGTATCTTCTGTCTAGACTATTGATTACCAAATTGAGTGGGATATTATAATAAACTTACATCGAGCGACAATAATTTGTTGCTATATGGAATGAATGTATTTCTAATTTTATTGCATAGGTTAAAGCTGTTTTTTACATATGATTTTAGTTTATTGATACAAGGGTATAAATGAAAATGGAATGTTTTGGCTTTCAGGGAAGTGTGGCTATTAAAGTTTGGTAGGACAGGTCTAACAGGAATGATAGAGTTTGTGTTAATTTTACAAAAAGAAATGATTTTATGGTGTTTGGGAGGAAAGTACATGGCAGGGATAGAAGTGTCGGTTTGAATCAGCTTGTATGGGTTCTGATTGGGTTTGAGTAATCCTAAATCTTTCCAATTGTTTAGACGATTACTGGCATTTTTCTGTAATCTTTTTAAGAGGGTTTTTGTGTTTTTAACTACCTGGTATACCTCATTTTATGATAGTAATGCCTCTGCACTCCTTATGTACCTACGTTAGGGCATGCATAAATTTGTATTACCTTCCTTGACTTGAGTAAAATGATGTCCTTGTGTTGCTTGAGGAGAGATTTTCAGGCATAAACTTTATATGAGAAAACCTTTTTAAATTTTTGTCATTTTTTATGTTTTTATTTTTAAAAACACCGGCTTCATTATGTTTTATTATATTCTGCAATAAACATAGAGGATTGTTCAAGTGCAGTTGAGCCATGGCTTTTTTTATATTACCAATAAATAATGTAAATTGTCTCTGCAACTTTGAGCTTGTATGACAAATATTTAAAACTAAACTAAAATGTCAATAATAATATAATTTCGTGTATGCCATTTTAAATCTATTATTAGCGTATATTGTAGCCGATTTTTGCAATTGTATGTAATTTCCTCAATACGCACCCTATCTTCTTATTATGTGCAAGGAAATTGAATATAAAAAATATACTCGAAAATATATAAATAACAATAAAACCCCGAATCATTTTAAACAGATGCGTAAACAGTTGTTTACAAAATTATAAAAATTTCATAATATATAACAAGCATCGAAAATGTCATGATTGAAAACGAGTATCTATATAATACCAAATTACACACTTTACTTATAGGTTCACACAGTTACTTCAAGTCAAGTGCATATGGCTTAAATGCATGTAAAATATTGACATATTCTAAAAACGATACTATATATGTAAAAGTCATTTACTGCACGATGAACAAAAAAAAAACTGACACACGCAAAAATAGTGAATAATTTAGATAAGCAAAAATAAAAAAGATATGAATCTCCTTTATGCTCTATCAAACATTGAGTATTTTATTTTAACCGGGGCACACGTCACGCACCTGTCTTTTACACTTTGTACACTTCCGATATTTTTTTCCCTATTGTATATTTGGCGCAAATAAACACATGTACATATAATGCACACTATTCCATATATATTATATAAATATATTGTATATGGGCGTATTTATATGGTTTTTCAAATAAAATTGACTCAGGATTTGACTATAAATATATCATGGGGTTGACAACTCAGAAGTTCACCGCACTTCTAAGACTTCTATGCACTTCTACCGAAATCTTTAAAAATAAAAAAAAAAAGGTTTTAAACATATATCTAGGGGTTTTTGGGTGTACTGAGTCCGAATCTGGCAACCAAATTCCAAAATTCGAAATGGCGGCCTCACAATTGGCCAATTTTCGAAAAAAAACATCGAAATTTAAAATAAAAAAAAAAGATATTCAATGTATATCTGGAGGTTTTTGGGTGCGCTGAGTCCGAATTTGACAACCAAATTTCCAAATTCGAAATAGCGGCCTAACAATTGGCCAATTTTCGAAAAAAAACATCGAAATTTAAAATAAAAATATAAAGATTTTCAATGCATATCTGGGGGTTTTTGGGTGCGCTGAGTCCGAATTTGACAACCAAATTTCCAAATTCGAAATAGCAGCCTCACAATTGGCCAATTTTGAAAAAAAAACATCCAATTTTAATTTAAAAAAAAGAAGATTTTAAATGTATATCTGGGGGTTTTCGGGTGCGTTGAGTCCGAATCTGACAACCAAATTTAAAAATTCGAATTGGCGGCCTTGAAATTGGCCAATTTTGAAAAAAAAAACCAAATTTTAAAATAAAAAAAAAAGGTTTTAAACATATAATTGGGGATTTTCAGGTGTACTGAGTCAGAATCTTGTATCCGAATTTTGAAATTCAAAATAACAGCCTCAAAATTAAACAATTTTTCAAAACATATAAACAAAATAAAATTAAGAAAAAAAGGTTGTAAATGTAAATTTAAACATTTTATAGGTCTAGATATTTTCTGGAATATTGAGTCCAAATCTGGCTACCAGTTTTCGAAATTCAAAATGGCATGATTAAATAAACCTATTTTTTGAAAAGATAACCCCAATTTTATAAAAAAAATCATATTTTCTATTAGGGTTGTAGTAGTTTTAGGCTTTTTTAGGTAAAAGAGTCTATATTTTCAGCTGTAGAAGACCCAAAATTATTTGTTTTTTAATTTCATTCGATCAAACCGATTAAACCCTTTTGGTCGAGCTTTTGGTCATAAGAAAATTACATATTTCTGAAATTCCAAATGCTGTCGAAGAACTAGAAGAAATTTCTATTGGGGATTTTTGTCTATTTTAGATACCAAAACAGTCGCATTTACTAATTGGATTGATCAAAGGCTTTGCTAATTAGAACGAAAATAATTTGGAAAAAAACAGCTTATAAAAAACAATGCATTAAATTTATAGAAGCTAATAAAGAGAAAGTAGGTGTGGCAGCTCGTGTGGCAGCAACGTGGTTTGCAGTTACATCTTCTAAAAAAAATTAAAAGTTTATAATCCTGGTATTGGCTTTATTTCAGTGTCTAATTATCGAAAAACAATTCAAATTCCTTACGTTATAAGTGGTAAAAGAGATGTAATTCCTGACTCTGTGTATGATTTTATTAAAAATAAGGTAAAAATTATATAAAAAATTTTGTATTCATAGATAATTATATGTACCTATACATAAAATAACATATATAAAAACATTTTTTTTATTTTAATCTCACATTTTTTGTTAAATACCTAATCAAAGTCTCTCGAAAAATCTTATAAAGAGTTTGTCTAAATACAACCAGGAAGCATGGAAAAAAACCTTCTAAAACTACTACAACCCTAATAGAAAATGTGATTCATTTTATAAAATTGGCGTTATTTTTTCAAAAAATAGGCTTATTTAAGCTTGCCATTTTGAATTTCGTAAATTGGCCAGATTTTGACTCAACATACCAGAAAATATACAGAACTACATTTATAGCCTTTTTTCTTAATTTTATTTGATTTATTTGTTTTGAAATATTGTTTAATTTTGAGGCTGTTATTTTGAATTTAAAAATTAGGTTGCAATATTCTGACTCAGAACAACTGAAAATCCCCAATTATATGTTTAAAACCTTTTTTTTTCTATTTGTATTTTGTATTTATTTTTTCAAAATTGGCCAATTGTGAGGCCGCCATTTCAAATTTTGAAATTTGGTTGTCAGATTCGGACTCAGCGCACCCAAAAAGCTCTATATATACATTTAAAATCTTTTTTTTTAATTTTAAAATTTGGTATTTTTTTTTCAAAATTGGCCCATTGTTAGGCCGCTATTTCGAATTTGGAAATTTGGTTGTCAGATTCCGACTCAGCGCACCCAAAAACCCCCAGATATTGATTTAAAATCTTTTTTTTTTTATTTTAAAATTTGGTATTTTTTTTCAAAATTGTCCAATTTTCAGGCCACCATTTCGAATTTTGAAATTTGGTTGTCAAATTAGGACTCAGCGCACCCAAAAACCCCCAGATATACAATTAAAATCTTTTTTTTTTTATTTTAAATTTCGATGTTTTTTTTTCGAAAATTGGCCAATTGTGAGGCCGCCATTTCGAATTTTGGAATTTGGTTGCCAGATTCGGACTCAGTACACCCAAAAACCCCTAGATATATGTTTAAAACCTTTTTTTTTTTATTTTTAAAGATTTCGGTAGAAGTGCATAGAAGTCTTAGAAGTGCGGTGAACTTCTGAGTTGTCAACCCCTCGAAATATATTGTGCAATATTTAAAATTTTTTAATTTAACGATGTGAATTGAAGTTCTTAAGGAAGCTATTGTTGCAGATTTATTTTTTGAAATCCATGGTTTTGAAATCCATGATAGCGGATTGAAATTGGCAAATTACAATTTGAACATTTTCCACCTAAAATTCTTTAATTTCGAGTTCTAAAATCCCCCTTAGTGTAAGAAGTTGATGATACTATATTTTTATGTCCAGAATCTTGAAAAATTGGAAAATATTTTGGGGTCGGAAATTAATAATTTTCTGCCTGAAATTCGTTTTTCGAGACCTCAAAAACCTCTCGGTAACGTAAATGGTTCATTTTCTAATGTACTGTCCGTAATTATCTTTGTTGCTTACACAATATCGCAATACACAGTGTATTTTTAAAATTTTTTTGTATTTAAAAAAAAATTAAATTCTCTACTCGATAGATGTAAATCAATATATACTTCTAGACTTGCTTCTAGATATATAAATTTTATGTATGAACTTTCAAGAAGATTAGTTACTACACAAGTCGAAAACTTTATAGCAAAGTTACTTCGTGAATAAAGCTTGCTTACTATACTCTCAAAATTTGAGACATTTTCAATACCTTTAGGTAAAACTATCTTGGCTACTCACTCCTTTGAAATATATAAGAACGTATGCTTATGATAAGAACTTTATTAACAAGTATATTTAAAACAAAAGAAAATTAAATGAAAATACTACATGAGACATTTGAAATAAGTAAAAAAAATGTTCATATACAGAAAAAATTTTTATTATGATAACAAAAAAGTTGAGTATTGCAGCATTATTAGGATATCATTTTACATTGTACAGCCATTACATTATATATTGGACACTTGAATTAATATGATAATAATAAGTATAAAATATAATATGGATTGTTGTATAAGGAAGTTATTAAGGGTTCATATTTCTATGTTTTTATTTTGCTTTATGTTTTGTAAATAAATTATTAAATGTATAGTGCATTTTTTTGTTTCCATAACTACTGTGCGAATAAGCTTCCTAATAATATCTTGTTTTAGAAAATTAAATATATATTTTTTAAAATTCATACTTTTATAGTTTTTCTTCTTGTTATTAAACTTTTATTAATGAAAACTAAAAAATTAAAACAAGCAATTAATTAATTATTTTTTTGTTTTGTAGTTTTGGCAGCACTGTTGACGACAAAAAACAGTATCGGAGCCATACAGGACCAACAAATATCATCAGTAATAATATCAGCAATACCAGAACAAAATATAAATAATCATCACAACGTAGATGATTATACGATACGTGAAGCATATTTTGATGGTACAGCAAGATTACAATTAAATTCATTTGTATCAGTACATCGACATAGTGGTTTAAATTTTCGTACATGTGATCCTGGTAGATTATTTGAACAAAAATTTGATGACGGTAGTTCAATAATATTATCTGTTGACCATGATGGTTTATTATTTATTGCTAAAATACAAAAAAGACGTTATGAAGCTAGATTAAATGCTAAATTACTTGATAATGTATGGCATAATGTTAATTTAGTCTTTAGGTTAGGTAATTTAACGCTAAATGCTGCTGGCAATAAACAGGTATGTTTTCTTTTATATTTATTTATTACTATATTTTTAAGTTATAATTTTTATTCATATTAACAAAAAAATGGACCAAGAGTTCATGCCGTACCCTACGATTAATACATTAAAATTAAATAAATAAATTTGCGATTCAATTCCCAACTGACTGGTTTATTAGTCTACTGCGAGGTCTATTGATACAGATACATTTCTATAAATTAAAGTAATCTAAGTAGACAGGCCAAAAACTGACGTTACCTACTAGATCGTTCATTCAAGTATTGCCCTAAGAACCGTTTAGTATCGTGAGAAGCAAAAATTTTGCGGAAGCGCGGGCCCCTAAATATGCTCTGCTCGGTAGTAACAAAAAAAATTTTGGCGCGGTGTACGACCCAGTGCTCCTTTAACAATCGCCCCCGGACAATTCTCCTACTAGCTAGTTGCCCCCTTAGCGATTGCCTCCTTGTTTGTATTTAATTAACATTTAATTAGTAAAGTAATAAGAATTGAATAATTAAGATAAAATTATAATAATAAGAATAATATTATAAATAAGAAGGGGATACAAGCCCCCTTTGGGGCTTCGGGAGTAAAGCCCCCGTTGTAAAAAGCTAGGGAAAGTAACAAACTCTATATATAATGATGTATTTGCAACTACCTCTATAAGGTAATCTTGACCAAAGAGAATCGAGGGGCGACCCCCCCCCCCCCATAAAACTGGAAACACTCTTTAATGATATTACCTACTTTTAGGGTAATCTAGACAAAAAACAAAGGTCTTGCAGCAATAAAAAACCGAAATATACTCCCTAATGATATACCTGCACCTACCCCACGGGTAGGCTAGACCAAAGAGTGTCGAATTTTCTTAATTAGTGGCTTAGATTTCCAGGGTGGTAATTATCTGGGGAGCAAATGTCCAGGGGGCATTTTTGAGGGGGGGGGGGCGTACAGACTAACCATTCAGTGCGCTGTGCTGAACTCCCTGTTTGAGTAAGTATAGCCTCTGGTATTGTTCCCAGTGGTTCCTAGGGGATATACCAGGTGGGTCCAATTTGCCCTACTTAACTGATTAGCTAAGCAAATTACCTAAGGAACGGCGAGGAGAACAGCTAACAGCACTCTATTGTATTATCTAAAGAAGTAGGTAAACCTTTACATGAGCACACGTACATAAAAAGTTAATTTAACACAGCTCATAATTTTTTCGACCAATTTTTTAGATATAAAAATCTTTCTTATACCTAGCTTCTGTATAAGGGTTCCACTTTCCCTTTAGTTGGGTTTTATATATATATGCGCTGATTGAGATCATTTTTAGAAATTATTCGTGACTTTTCTTATTTTATTAGCATTTCTAGAAAACTTAAATTCTTAATAATATAGTCCCTTTCATTCAACTTTCATTACCTGGTAATGCAGACAAGACTTATGTGTATATAGAGAAAAACTTGGTTGGCTTTTATCCAAGTTAATTTTTGACTGTTCCTATACATGAACCGATTACGGCTAACTGTTGAAATTCATTTATTTTATTGGAGCAAAATTTTGAAAAAACTTGTTTGTTTACTTTAATCTATTTAGAATGAAATCGTTTGACGGGCTTCAGTTTCCTCAAGAGTTTCCTTATCATTCCCTTTTTATCATTGTTTCCCTGGCACCTATATCAAAAAAAATTTTTTTTTAATTATTAATTTTACTAAAATTTTAATTGATTTCAATTTCATTTGACTTTAAACTTTTCAAGTTCTTTACTATACAATTAGCATATAGAGAACCGAGGGGCTATCGTCTTGGAAATCGCGAATTTGATTTAAAAATTTTTTTTTTGATTTTTTTCTGATTTTGGCTTTTTTGTACCTCAATCATGAATCGTTACTAGTTGAAATGGTTTATTTTCGCCTTGTAATGATTTTTTGTGATTTTTTTCGTGATTTTTCGCGATTTTTTGCGTTTTTTTAGCCTCATAATTCACCCTAGACCTCAAAAATCTATTTTTTACTATTCAATATAATATTTAGCGGTTTTCATAAAAAAAAATCACAAAAAATCACGAAAAATCAAAAAAAATCAAATTCGTGATTTCCAAGACGATAGCCCCTCGTAGAGAACCGAATATTTAGTACAATCGCTGTTTACGTAAACATGACTTAATAATAAATAATAGAAACAAATTGAAAAGAAAGTTATTCAATGTAAAAAAAGAGTATTCAACAATTCTGTCAATACAAAATAATGTTATTTCTAATTAAAATTCTACAAAAAGTTTCAAATATCGTGCAAAAAACAAAATCTTTACAACATAAATAGTGAATTTAATTGAATATTTTATTACAAACATCGAGCAATAAAATTTTAAAAGACATTTCTAAAGAATTATATTTTTTATAGAACCAGATAAAACATAATAAATTAATGTAAATTTATAAGTTAAATGTAATTTGATCACTAAAACGTTTAAATAAAAAAAATGTATTTTTACAGACTTTACCTACATAAAATAATTAGATAATAAAATTTAAAAACATTTTTTATTTTTATTTTCAGATAGTTGCAAATGCTACATATAATTCAGAAATTTTAAGTCTTCCTGATCATAACTTTAACGGAACATTAATTGTTGGTGAAGGTTTTAGAGGTTGTATATTACAAGGTCCAGGAATATTATTTAATGATACAATAAATAATAATGCTGTATTTGGTACTTGCCCACTTTCAACCCTCAAAGGATGTAAGAAAAAAAATTTTTTATTTTTCTGCAAACGGTTCTTTTTTTTTCTTTATCAATTTATCATAGTATGCATATTTTACTATGAGATTATTATATTTTTTTTTCTCTTGTTCTTCCGGGATTAAATCCTTTTTTTTGCATAGAATATTATAAGTACAGATAAATATTTTAAAAATTTTAATAGTTAGGTTTAGTATAATTATATAGGGAATTTTAGTATTCAAGTTACTATATATAGGAAACTAATAAATTTTTTTTTTTTTCTTTTTCTGTTTATTACGTAATAAATAATCAAAATGATATTTTTAGCATGCATTTATACTGTGTATGTAATTTGAAAATCTTAGATTAGTTTAGGTGATTAAGTTTTATGAAATTTTTAAATTACAAATTGTGGTTATATGCGTTTTATAAAAAATATTTGGTTACTGCTAAAATTATAATTAAAATTTAATCAAAAAAAATTTTAATATAGTTGATTATTTTTTTTATACGGTAATTGAAATTTAATTTTTCTCTATATTTTCTATTTTTATTGAATGCTCAATTATGGAAATAAAAATTTTTTCAGTCAAAGAAAGAATTATCTGGTAATTAATTGACTTTTCCAAAAAGTTTTTGTAATAGTAAAAATTTTCCGAATCCGCTTGATTTTTGACCAATTTTGCTTTTTATAATTTTCTTTATTTTGATCTTTTGTGGATTCTGAAATATACCTGAAATTCACTTTACCACTCGCTTTACCATTAACAGATTTTTAAAAATTTATTTTTCAATAGTATTAACAATAATGAATAAAATATCAATTTCTATTAAAATTTTCTGCATTGTAAAACCTTATCATTTTTTTGTTAAAAAGAATTTTTAGATGCATTTTAAAGAATATGCTCGGTTCCTTATAGTAAATCGGCAAAGGAAAGGTACTTAGGGACTACTTTAATTAGGTCAAAGTACACTTATAAAGGAACTTGAATCCTGAGGTTTATAGGCCTTCAGGTGCCATCAGCTCTAATTGGCAGCCTATTAATGACAAAAAAGTACATTTTAAACGATTCGAAAGTCACCTTCCCGATAATAAATCCTGAGGCGAAACGAATTTGTCAAAATGGGCTTGTGACCTCTCATTCAAAGCGTCTCGCAAAGCGTTATACAATATAAATAAAAATGTACTTTTTTGCCATTAATTGGTTGCCAATCATAGCCGAAGGCTTCTGAAAGTCCGTAAACCTCAGGATCTAACTTTTTTTAGGCCTGTTTTGACCTAATTAAACTAGTTCCTAAATATCTTTCATGGACCGATTCACCGATCCATCCTGGTATAGCCTTTACAAAAAAATATATTTTTGGATAAAATTCCTTACACTGGTGCATTGTTGATTCATAAATTATTATAAATTTTCCAAAAATTTTCTGAATATCATAAGACACCCATATTTTTTGGATCCTAGGCAAACAGTTATAGACCCATTAAACTAGGGGTGTGCGGTTACCCGACCTGAAGAGTCGAGGTGGTTCAGTTTGGTTATCGGGGGAAAGCAGGGGTGAAACCGAAAAGCTTCGGAGATCCGAATTCACAGTTATAGATCGAGAATTCCCCTGGCTGTATAATTCTATCAATATATTTTAAAAGATTTTTTCTTTTCTTTTTTAAGCGTAAACGAAAAATTTTCGAAAATAAAAATATTCATAAAATCGTAGTCAGGGAAATTTCCGATTTAAAACTGAACTTTTGGGTCGGGTACCAGAAAATTGTGGTAACTGCATACCCCTACATTATACACCTGCATGATTTCCGTTAAAAAAATTCAATGATTTATCTGTATTTTTAATTTCATTTTTTCTTACATAAAACCGAGCATACAACAGTGTATTCGAGTCGATTTGAGTGTATTACTTTCAATTTTTTTGTGCTTAAATTTAAAATGTTAAAATTTTTGCATACCAAATTAAAATTTAGAAGAAAAAAAATCGTAAAAGAAAATTAAAAAATTTCATTTTTATTCAACGCACGTATCCACAATTTTTCACAAACACAAAATAATTTTTTTTTAATATAACATAAAATTATCATAAATGACTTTCATTAAAATTATAATTTTATTACAATATAATATACATTAAGGAAAATTACTTTTATGTTAATTAACAAGTTTAAAAAAAAAAAAAAAATTTCTACATCAAATATAAAAAGACTTTTTTCTTCTATTTCTAATGTTCCTACAAGAATTTTAATGATGACTTTAAACTACACATTTACGAAAAAAATCTCGAATAAAATTTATGTTAAATTTAATACTATTTTTCTAAGAGTGTATTTTTATTTAATTTAAATATTTTTCGCACGCGTGTATATTTTTATTTGTGTGTGTGTTTGTGTGTTTTTATAAGCACTGTGCTATTTTTGTAGTTTTTTTTACCCTTGTTTATTCTTAAAAAACTGTATTGTTTTGTTTTGTATACAAATAAAAATTTTCACCTTACAACATTTAATAAAATAAATTAATTTGATGGTTGCTATTTATTTCATTGCTTTTTTTTTGTATTTATTTATGAAAGTGTTCTTTTAAAAATGTACGTTTATTGTAATGAGTATGTAATTAATGTTAATGTGAACAGTAAAATTTATATTTATTTCAAGACACTCATTATAATTATGTAAAAAATTAAACATACATGGGTTGATCCAGATAATTTTCTTGATGTCCAAGTTTTCTTTAAATTTTTACCGAATTCTTACCGAATTGCTGTGACCCCATTTTCGGACATCCGGAAAATTTAGGCTAATTTTTATTCTGATTCCTAAATTTTACAAAAGTGCCGGTTTTCGGGTCAATTATACAAAATTTCCAAAATGCTCTACAAAAATAAAAATTAAAGAATGTGAAATGTTTTAAAAAATATTTATAAAATTTTATTATTTTTTATTTTTTTGTAAAACAGTTTATTAATCTAAAATTTACCTAAAAAAGATAACTGTGTTCAAATTTTCCGAGGAATGCAAAAATTGAGTCAAAATTTTTTTTAGTGTTTTCTTATGTTGATAGAAAAGCAGGTACCAGAAATTATATTTTAAAGTCGAGTATAAAATTTTAAAAAATAATCCTAAAATGAATCTAACAAATCTGGGACTCTTAAATACAAAAAAAAATTAAATTAATAGAATTATTAGCATAAAATCTTTTCAAATTACCTGAATTCACCCATGTATTTTCTTTGAAGGATTTTTAGAAATAAATATGGAATACTATTTTTTATTGATTATTTTTTTTACAATTAAATTACAATAAGGTGAAATTTTTTATTTGACTTTAGATTCCTAAAATTAGATTCAATAAAAAAATAATTGATTTGATGCATATTAACTGTTTGAAAATTTAGCTAGCAGATTATCAAATACCCAAGCATTGAGTTCAAGCAGTTTATGATTAATAAAAAAATTTGCCATTGAAAATGTAGTCTATAAAATAAAAATGCACTAAAAATAGAATAATTTAATATTACATTTATTACTGCACGTATTTATAGCTAGTTTGTTTTCTTTACACAATACTTTACAGGTGGATCAAATATTGCAATGAATCCAATACAATTTTCATCATCAAATGGTCCAATAGATTATTGTCAACATTCACCTTGTATGAATCATGGAATTTGCATTTCAAAACAAGATCGTTACGAGTGTCATTGTTTCGCAAGATATTCTGGCAATAACTGCCAAAATGATCATGGTTAGATTCGACATAACCTGTTATACATTACATTTAATTAGTTTTATTCATAACTTTTTTACATAACAAAATGGTGGAGGATATATTTTTTTGCTTGATATTAACATGGTATATTTTAATTTTGTGGATTTAGTGGGATTTAGCTCTAAGTATTCGAGAATTTAGGTAAATAATAAGTGCTTATTTTTAAAATAGCATTTTTTGGATTTGGCCAACAAATTTTTTATGCCTTAGCTTATTTTAAAAGCAAGCATTTCTTATCTATCTAAATTACAGTAAGTCAAAATAACAAAAAAATTTAATTTTTATATTCATATTTATATTTAAAATTAGGAAAAACATGCACTGTAAAAAGTAACTTTCTTATATTAACAAAAAAATTAGAACATTTTTGAAAAATTAGTAAATTTTCGAAAAAATTTGTAAATATATATGAAAAAAATCGTATATTTACTAAATCGAGCTAAATTTAGTATATTAACAAAAAATTCGAGTATTCTCGATTTTTTTTTGTGAATTCGCAAGAAAAATTGATAATTTACCGAGTAATTTACCATTTTTTTTCGAAAATTTACAAAAAATAGTGTAAATTTCGAAAAATAGTTGTGAATTTACAACTTACAACAACTTACTTCAATTTACAATTTTTTCGTAAAATCACAAAAAAAATCGAGAATTCTCGAATTTTTCGATAATGCACTAAATTTAGTAAATTTACGATTTTTTTCGAATATTTACAAATTTTTTTGAAAATTTACTAATTTTTCGAACAAATTTTATTTTTTTTGTAAATCTAAGAAAGTTACTTTTTACAATATAGTTAACTGCATTACTGTCCTGTAAATTTATATTGTTTTTTATAATCGTTTGAGGGTAGAAAATAGATCATTGTTACAGTGTGAAATGAAAAAATATACTTGACGCTCCAGGCGTAAAACAAGGCCCGTAATTTTCTATCTCGTTTTCTATATTCGAATGCAGATGCGATCACTGTGCAACCAGGCAAACAAAAATATCATAACCGAAAAATTAAACCCATTTTTTTGTTATCACTTAGCACTCACCAGGCACTCGTGTCAAGTTAGAGCAAAAACTTTTATGCCCTTGGTGCTTAATTTACTACTCTTTTAATCAATGAAAATATATTTTCCTTTTATAAAATTATAAGATAAAACGATTTAAACGTGAAGCAAATTTCATATTTCATATTACTTGACGTGGGACGGTGGTAATTGATTAAAATATAAATAAAAAAATACTTTTTTTTCTGTTTAAAATAGTCTGGAAAAAATTAATAAAAATTTAATTAAAAATAATGAAACTTGATATTATAAATATAGAATAGAATAAAAAAGAAAGTTTCTAAAGTATAGAGGCAATTATTATTTATTAATGAATGAAAATTCGATTTTTCATCGATAAATTAAATTTCACGAAAAAAATAATTATTCATTATAAAACTAATAGCTATAGAAAAACTTTAAATTAACGAAATTTTGAAGATTACAATGTAAATACACTGTAAGATTACTGTGTTTCAAAATTTAAGCGTTGGTTAGAAGCTATCAACCCTACAGATTTCAAAAAATAAATGTCACTGATCGCACTTCACCAACTCAGTTTTGCCTCTAATGATCTAATTTTAGCAAAATTCAAGCACAGCAACCTGACACTAAAAACTTCAATTTGAAACTTTTTCCAACTGAATTGCTTGGAATTTTAAGCACAGTACCGATTAAACCATTTACAAAAATAGTAATTTTATGTTTATCCCGTGTTTTATTTTAGGAGATAACAGAAAATTGTAAAATTCTTAAATAAATAATAAATACAACAAACGCATAAGCAAATAATACAACAAGTCTTTACACAGTTGCAAACGTCAGAAAATCTGTAAATTATATTGATTAAAAGCCACAAGTAGTACTATAGAGTGACATTATTTCTTGTATAATATTTATTTATATTATATAGTTGATAGCATTCATTGAAACTAGTTGAACTAAAAACTAAAAAGTATATTTTATCAGTAGTAAACTTAGTAAAACTTTTCTTTTATTTTATTTTGACATTAATATTTCTACTTGTATTTCTAAATAGTGTCAGATTTTACTAAACTTTGACATTTCTTGATAGATCAGTTTACGAATTGACTTTTAAATAAAAGCTTGTACAAAAGTTTTCTTTCTAGTGTCAAAACAATCAAGTTTTATAATGACTTACGAAATTTATTAAGTCTTTATATCTTAGTTTTTTATACACTTCAATGGATAATAATAATGTATTAATAGGTATATTTAATAAGCATTAATTATAAATTTAATTTTAAAAGACTTGTAACTAGCAACAGAAATTTAGAAAGTTTTATTGTTTTAGTGTATATATTCTTACGATATTTTATTTTTTTGATGCTTTGTTTTACAATAAAAATATAGTTAGATTTTAAAAGTAAGTAATTAGATTATAGAAGTAAATTAGTTATAATCTAAGCAATATTATTAGGATTTAACTTGGACCTTATGGAACTTGCCTGATTTTCGGGTAGATGACTTGTGTTTGTTGAAAAAAAATCAATGATATCTAAAACTTGATCTCTTGTAAAGCTAAAAAAGATATAATTTCCAACAAATTAAAAAAATTTATGCACTACGCTTGGACATGAATAAAACAACGCCCCAAATTTCAAACTACGTTCAGTCTGGGCCAGGATGAAAAACAGATAGATTTGAGGATAAATTCATAAAACACTCACCAGATTTTGGGGCATATTTTAGTGACCATACTTAATAAGAATTTGTCTATCAGAAAATCGGATCTGCCTCTTTTTCAAATTTTTGGCAAAATCACTTTTTCTTATTGATAATTTTTAAAAACTTGTTTTAATTATTCGTAAGGGCAGTTTAGAAATAATCGGGGAAAAATTTGTAAGTTGTACTACCGTATGAAAATTATAAGCCTGAAGTTATACTGCACAAAACACAGCAAAGTAATTTATTTGATAATAAAAATAATTACTGTGATAGATCAGGATCACACCTAGGTTCGGAAAAATTGGTGATCAGATTTTTTTAGAAGGTTTCAGACTTTTTAGTTTTTTGTCAATTAGTTTATTTTTAGAAATTAAATACGATTTTAAATAAATATTAGGTTAAAGCATATTTAACGCTGTAATATCACAAAAAATTTTGGAATTAAATAAAATATCGAGTAAAATCCTCATGTTTTTTTAATTTTTTATTTGTATTTTTTTACCTTGTAACTAACTATATTTTCCAATTTCAATAATCTATAAAAATAATCTAGCTTAATTGTAAAAATAATTAAAATAAAGTAATTTATTAAATATATTAAATCAATTTCATAAGAATATTTGATAGATTGACATATTGTCATGCCTTTAATTTTATAAACTAAAGTGGATATATATAAATTGAATATCGATTAGCTATTAACTTATCAACAAATTTTTAAAAAATAAACGCTTTTTTTCATTGATTTACTCGAACATTTTTGTCGCTGAATAATATAATTTGTCTTTTTAGTTAGTTATAATTAAGTTATATACAGTGTATAAGTTAGGTGCTTGATTAGGCGCGTACGTTAATTATAATTAATTTAACTTTTAGCTTAAAACAATCTGCAGTTTCAGGTTTAATGTAATTATTTTTCAAAATATTAACTAATAATAACATAATTAACATTAAATACAAAATCTGGTTATTTGGTTACTTAAAAAGCATTTCAATTCATAATCTCAAATAAATGCACAACTAAAAAACTTAAAACAATAAATAGTAATCGCAATAATATCTAACAAACAAATATAAAATAAAATATTTATAATTAATTTTTAATTTAATTAATAAATACCAATCTTTAATGTACTTCAATAGTTTTAATGGATGGTTTATATTTCAATTAGGTTCAGCATGTCGTAACAATCCATGTCAAAATGGTGGATCATGTAATGATGATGATCATGGTGACTTTATATGTACATGTCCATTTGGTTTTGCTGGTTTAAGGTGTGAAGTGCCGGCAGGTAGTAGAATTTGTGACGTTAATCCATGTCGTCATGATGGTAAATGTATTGATTACGATGATAATAATTATCGTTGTAATTGTAAACCCGGCTGGACCGGACGTAATTGTGAAATTGACATTGACGAATGTGCATCAATGCCTTGTAAAAATTCTGGCAATTGTACAGATACTATCAATGGTTATATTTGTAAATGTGATCACACTGGGTATGTTTCATTTAGAAATTTTCTTATTATAAAATTAAGAATTAACTGTTTTTATTGATCATTTTTTATTTCATGTTTCAATTTAGCTACAAAGGATTAAACTGTGAAATTGACATAGATGAATGTGAGGATAATCCATGTTTGAATCGTGGAACCTGTTATAATATCTATGGCAGTTACGTATGTGCATGTCCACCTGGTTTTGAAGGCCAAAATTGTGAACTAAATCTTAACGAATGCATATCAAATCCCTGTTTTAATGGTGGCAAATGTTTAGACGATGTTGGTTCTTATAAATGTAATTGTACTGGAACTGGCTATGCTGGTGAACATTGTGAATTGTTACCTCGTTCAAATTCAGGGAATAATTTATCATCGGGAAACAATGTTGCACTTCCTGTTACCATTGGTGCCTTAAATTGTGAACATCTTAATTGTCCAGCTCCAGGTTCAGTGTGTGTTAGAGATTCGCAAGGACCACATTGTGTTTGTAGGCAAGGATATGTCGGTGCACCACCAGATTGTATACCCAATTTTTGTTTATCTAATCCATGCATACACGGTGGAACTTGCATAAATCACAGAGATAGATTTGAATGCATTTGTCCTCCTGAATGGAAAGGTGAGTTTATAAAAAATATTACTAATTATCCTTATTTTTTACTTATTTTTGTGCAAAAACTTTTTGTTTTTTATTGTCAAATTTTAAATGTTTGCTTTGCAAAATTTTTTATTCATTTGCAAGCTGTATCTAATGCAATTACTAACACAAGAAATTGTTTTTACAATCATGTTGCTTCATTGCTAACCATAAAAATAATAAATACATTTAGGTTCATTGTGTCAGTTTTCTTCATATAATATGTGTCCAAAATGTTTTAATGGGGGAATTTGTACTGATACTATTCGAGGTGCTGTTTGTAAGTGCCCTAAGTTTTGGACTGGTTTACAATGTAAAGAACCAGTGACTTGCGCTCATAGACCTTGTAAACATGCCATTGAATGTCATGATTATGTAAGTGTGTTTTTTGTTGCTTATCAGAATTTTTTTTTGTTTCATTTGTTTTATTTTTTTATTTAAAGCGAAATTTAAAGATGTTTGAGAGTCATATTTTTTATTGATTTAAATGAACCCAAAAACCCTATTCGAGTCGGAAATTTTATGGGATAAAGTTTGAATGTAACTACTTTTTCTCTGAAACCATAGAAAAGTTGCGCATCGCGAAAAATTGTTTTTTAGCCCCATATTTGAGTTAAATTTTGAACGGTTCCCAAGGTTGGAGGCGCAATTTTTTTTTCTTATGTTTATTTCGAAATAAAGGAATTCCGAAAATAAAATAAAACGGGTTTTTTTTTAATTTTAAACTATACTTTTCAGGTAGGCTAAATGCATGTAAGTGCGAGCTAAATGCTGTATAAATATAGTGTAGAATCTGGATAAAATTTTTTAAATGGGATTATTTTTTTACATTCATTTTTTCTATACTTAGTGTTTCCAAAGCATCTAAAATTGATCTGAAATAGGGAGTTTCGGTAAAATTTCTGAGAAGTCCGAATATTGAATCAGCATTTTCATTCGATTAAAGAAAAAGCTAGTCCTAGAAATTCGGACCAAAGTCTGTCCAGAAACTCCCCAGATCCAAAAAATTCTGTTAAAAAATTCCAGGACGATTCCAGGTCCTTTTCATAAAACCCACAAACATCTTTAATATTTGGCTATTGAAATTTAATTTATTAATATTATAATGCTTATTCGTTATTTTTAATATTCTTTGCTTATTGCACAATTAGCCTAAGAGCTATTACTGTATTTGTGAACCTGGTTGGACTGGCCCAGAATGTTCTATTGGAATTAAAGAGTGCAGCAGTGATCCATGCATGAATGGTGGAAAATGCATCGATCAATTAAACGGTTATTATTGTCAATGTCCTCCTGGTTATAATGGTAAACATGAAAACTAAAACACTTTATTTATTTTTATTAATTATAAATTTTTCATTTATTTTTATCACAATCAATTTCATTTTCAATATAATGCAATTAAATGTTTTCACGTCTCATTGCTATATTCATTTTTTAAAATGTGTTTTTAAATTTGTGTGCTTTAAAGTTTTTTAAATATCGTCTTAAAATTGTCTTTTTAACATTTGTTTTTTAAAATATTACGTAAATGTAAAATATTTACGAAATATTTATTACCTATATTTTGTTAAAATCAAATTTCATTTTTTAATTAGGTAAAAATTGCCATATAAACTCTGACGATTGCTTTTCACAACCTTGTCAAAACGGTGGATCATGTATTGATGGAGCGAATGGATATTCTTGTAATTGCACCCGCGATTTTATGGGTAAAAATTGTGAAAAAGAATATGAAGCATGTTACATCAACCCATGTCAAAACAATGGTACTTGTTTACCAAGTTCAAATTCTAAATATGATTTCATATGTGAATGTCAACAAGGATTTGAAGGAAAAATTTGTAACATTAATATCGACGATTGCCGCGACGTAATTTGTCCTGATGGTAAAGTTTGTGTCGATGGAATCGCTGGTTATGAATGTAAATGTCCTGAAGGACTTAAAGAACCTAACTGCACTGAAGATTTATGCTCCAAGAAACCTTGCAACAATGGAAATTGTACTGATCTTGGAGATCAAAGATATAAATGTGATTGTTATGAAGGCTATACAGGTAAAATAATCACTCGACTTAAATCTTTTTTTTTTTTAATTAACCGACTATTAATAATATACGTTAAATTTTGAAAAATCCAAATATATTTTTGTAGGTGTGCATTGTGAAGAAGATGTAGATGAATGTCAGTCTTCTGGAACCGATCTTTGCAAAAATGGCATTTGTGTAAACAAGAAGGGTGGTTACAACTGTTTCTGTACGCCAGGATTTTCAGGTGATCATTGTGATGTCAATATTGACGAATGTCTTTGTAGCCCATGTCGTAACAATGGAACTTGCATTGATGGAATAAACAATTTTGATTGTAAATGTCCAATTGGTTTTACCGGTAAAACCTGTGAATTAGAAGTAGACGAATGTTTAAGTTCACCCTGTAAAAATGGTGCAACTTGTCACGATGAAGTTGGTAGATATACTTGTGAATGCGCCACAGGGTTTACTGGTATGAATTGTGAAATAAACATAGATGACTGTGAATCACAACCTTGCATGAATTTCGGTCAATGTATTGATGGAATCAATAGTTACAGTTGTAACTGTACAGATACAGGGTTTGAAGGTCCTAATTGTGAAATAAACATTGACGATTGCTTAGAAGACCCTTGCGTAAATGGAGCTCAATGTGTCGATGAAATCAAAGGCTACAAGTGCATGTGTTATGAAGGATACACTGGTAAAAATTGCGAGATCGACATTAACGAATGCGAAAGCTCTCCTTGTCAATACAATGGAACTTGTTTGGAAAGATCTGTAATTGCTCAGTACACGAGTGATAACAAAAATAAACCTTTAATTTTTACACAAGAATTTAGCTATGCAAATGCTAGTGGGTAAGGTTTATTTTTATTATTCTAATTATACTGCCTAATTAATTTCAAATTTCAATTTGATCATACTTAATACGAAAAATACGCGTTTCCTCTTGCGTTTCCTGACCACTGAAAAGAAATTTATTAAGCAACGAATTAAATTTTTTTTGTACAAAGATATTAACTCAAGGTACCCAAAATTATAACTTAGACCTTATGGGTTATTTGTTATTATCACACCACGATCAGATATAAATTTAGTTATTTGTGATTCATTGCTAATCGGTCGCGTTTTTTAAAAATTGATCATTTATTTTTGGATCATTTTTTATCGAAAATGATGTGCGGGTTATATGTCAGCCAATATAAGCACCTTACATTTATTTATTTTAATTACACTGTAAAAAGTATAATTTTCTTAGATTTACAAAAAAAATTGAATTTTTTCGAAAAATTAGTAGATTTTCAAAAATTTTTGTAAATATTGGATAAAAATCGTAAATTTACTAAATTTAGTACATTATCGAAAAATTCGAGAATTCTCGATTTTTTTTTTGATTTTACGAAAAAGGTTGTATATTCACAACCATTTTTTGGAAATTTTCGAGAAAAAATTGTAAATTATCAATTTTTCTCGCGAATTCATAAAATTTTTTTCGAATATTTTCTAATTTTTCGAAAATGTTCTAATTTTTTTGTTAATTTAAGAAAATTACTTTTTACAGTGTACTTCTAAAAATATTATTTAACTTTATCTATCCGAAACTAAAGATTTTTAATTTTCCGAAAAACGCAACCAATAAGAGAATAAGTAAACACAAATGACCATCCTTTTTACCGTAACTGACTTGGGAATAAGTTAGCGTTCTTAATTCCGAAAAAGTATCCTCGATATTTTGGCAATCATTTTAAAATAAAAATATTAAATGTTCAAAAGCGTTAGAACTGTAAATTAATAAGAAAAATAAAGTATATATAATAGGATAAAATTATTAATTTTTTTTAATAGGTACGAATGTATATGCGTTGAAGGAACAACTGGTAAAAATTGTGAGGTAAATATTAATGAATGCGAAAGTAACCCTTGTGTAGAAGGTCAATGCATGGACCATATAGGTAATTACACATGTGAATGTGACGAAGGTTTTGAAGGTGTTCATTGCGAAACAAATATTAATGAATGTGAAAGATATAAACCATGTGAACATGGTACTTGTGTTGATGCTAGAGCTGACTATCGTTGTAGCTGTGATCCACTATATGGTGGTAAAAATTGCTCAGTCGCATTGATTGGTTGCCAAGGTAATGTCTGCATGAACAATGGTACTTGTTGGCCTTATCTGATTAATGAAACTGAACATAAATTTAACTGTACTTGTCCAAATGGTTTTCATGGAGATATATGTGATCATGTAAGTCTTCTGATTTTGATTTATTTTTATTTACTATTTATTTGTATACTTTTTGCACGTTTGTATTGTTTTGTTATGTACAAAAACTTTATTGGATTCTCAGAATATTTAATGCATGAGGTGTGGATACAGTAAATTAATTAATCAATTTTAAACTTTTTTATAAATATATTTAAAATTAATTTACTGTATGGTAATTTTTTATTTCTATAATTTACACTTTCTTAATTTTATGGATTTTTGCTCTGCACTTTATCTGTCACAATATCTTACTTGCATGTTTTTGATTAGTTGTTAAGGGACACCATGGAAAAGGTTCGTTGGTTTTGATTTAAAATCGTTTTTGTTGTCAATTTTGGATAAGTTAATTATAAAAAACTTATTGAAACTAGGTTACTACAATGTCATTAAGTGGAAAATCTCTAGTGTCAGTCAATTCCAATAGAGATGAAGGATATGATATTCAATTTCGATTTAGAACAACATTACCTGATGGTCTTATAGCAATGGGTAAAGGACTTACATATTATATGTTACGTCTTGTCAATGGTAAACTCAATTTACAATCAAGTCTATTAAATAAATGGGATGGAGTTTTTATTGGAAGTGGTTTAAATGATTCAAATTGGCAAAAAGTTTTTGTTGCTATTAATGCAACACATTTAGTTTTATCCGCTAATGAAGAACAAACTATATATCCAATTAATTCTAATGAAGCTATTAATGCTTCTCATACATCTTTCCCAACAACTTATGTAGGAAGTACAGTTAGCAATCTAAAACATTTTGCTCAAGGACCACCATTTTTCATTGGATGTACAGAAGATGTCATTATTAACGGAGAATGGGTACGAAAATTTTTTAAATTTTAATATTTAAATTAATTTTCCGACATTTTTAAACCAGAAAAATGTAAAAGAAAACTTTGATAATAATTTCGCTACTTAAAATATATTGTAAAATATATCGGCATATTCCGTTTAAAGTACAGTCATTTCCGTATTTATAGTTCCGTTCCCAGTTTCCCGTTTAAAAAATCCATGGAAGGGGAAGCCGCGCTCTTTAAAATTTATTTATTTATTTATTCAAAATCAATTTAAATGAACAATTTTCATTTATTCGCGTGTTTAAAAGTTAAATAATAAAAGATAAATATTTCATTTACTGCCTTAATTTTATTTGATAAAATAACAGTTACCCATAAAAAAAGAAAATTTATTAGATGAATGTCCTTCTGAAATTGCATTTTCTTCGGTTCATAAAATTAATATGAAAACTCGTTGTAATAAAAGTTCATTTATATTTAATTTATACATTTTAAATTATAATTATTTTATTTATAGATTTATGCTAATTCAAGTTACGTAACAATGGAACACGTAGAAAATGGTTGTCCAAGAGAAGCTCAATGTTCTCCAAATCCATGTAAAAATAATGGCCAATGTACAGATAGATGGCGAGATTTTTCTTGCAAATGTGAAAGACCCTATTTGGGACACACTTGTCAATACAATATGACAGCAGCAACTTTTGGTTACGAAAATATAACCAATAGTTATGTAGCTGTAAAAGTATCTGACGCAGCAAGAAAATCAGTTCGTTCAATTGTTGATATTTCCATGTTTATAAGAACCAGACAAGATCGTGGTGATATATTATATTTAGGATCTGAACCAAATGTCAACGAATCAAAGCCTCAAGAGAAGACTTTTATAACAGCTCAGTTAGAGGGTGGAGAATTATTAGTAAGGATTCATTTTAATAGCACTGAATCTTACACAGTAGGAGGTGTTAAATTAAATGATGGAAACAATCATCTTATTCAAATTATAAGAAATGTTACTCTTGTCCAAGTAAAAATTAATGGTACTGAATATTTTAGAAAAACTATTAGTTCAACAGGTCAACTCAATGTTACAGTATTATATTTGGGAGGAATCCCACAAATTTCAAGATTTAAGAGACAAGTTGATAACAGATTATTAGAATCGCAAGTACCACAAATGAATTTTAAAGGTATCATTCAAGATGTTCAAATATCAAATGGCGTTGACACGATGGTCGTTGAATTTTACCCTTTGAAAGCAAAAGATATACCCACTCTTGTTCAATTTGGTAATGTTACGTTTGACCGGGAAAAAGTTCTTGAAGGAGTAATATCAGATAATGTTTGTGCAAGTAATCCCTGTTTTCATAATGGATCGTGTCACATTACTTGGAATGATTTTATTTGCCAATGTCCAAGAGGATACAGTGGTAAAACGTGTCAAGAAATGGAATTTTGTCAATTACAAGACTGTCCAGCAGGATCAAAATGTCAAAATTTAGATGATGGATACGAATGCATTGCTAATGCAACTTTTGATGGTGTATCAACTGCATTTAATTATGTCTATCATAATTCAGAAATGAATAATTCAACGACCATAGAAACTATTAAAATCACTTACAGATCTAATACTGGTGGAACATTAATGCATATAGCACCTAAGAAACCAGGAAATCAACAATTCACAGTATCTGTATTTGTGGATAAAATCACTGTTGCTTGGAAACTAGACAACCAAGTGGTATCTCTCCAAGATGTATTGACATTTGGTAAACCAGAGCCTGATGGGAACTGGACAACAGTTTTAATAAAATTAAATAATAATTCACTAGAATGTACCTATGAGGATGCAAATGATGATGTTATTCCTCAGTCTAGTTCGAAATTTAATTTTGCAGCATGGTATGAATTACTTGTTCTTGGATCAGTAACGTTAGGTGGTTTAGGTGGAACTTTATATGATAGAAACAATTACGTTTCATATGGTACAGATAGACATTATGAAGTTAGAGACGGGATTATCGGAAATTCTGTTGAATTTAATGATAGAAAACTAACTACTATTTCACCTCCTCACAGCATTTTATCAGGTAATATATTGTTTAAAAAATTTTAGCAATTACCTAAAACTTGTAAAAAAAAATATATTTATTAAAATTTTAGGTGAAGCATTTAAGGGTTGTTTAGGAGAAGTCAGAATAGGAAGTATGCTTCTACATTATTTTACTTACGAAGAAGTTTATCAAAATGCAAATTTCACTCCATTAGAATTTTTATCATTACAACAAGTTGATAATAAAACGACACGTGACAAAATTGGTTGTCGTTTATGTTTCGATGAAAATTGTAAAAATAATGGTTATTGTTTAGATAATTTAAATAGTTATATTTGTCATTGTCCAGCTGGTTTCAGAGAAGATGATTGTTCTATTGATATTGATGAATGTATTGGTAATAATTGTAAAAATTCAATTTCTTGTCAGGATGGAATAGCTAATTACACTTGTGTTTGTCAAAGTGGATGGGAAGGATGGTTGTAAGTAATTTTAAAATAATTTTTTTTATTCTTAATAATCAAAATTTTTAAATTATTTAATCAACCTAATTGTTTTATATTACTATATCTATAAAAACATGCACAATCTGGCCTTTTTTTCTTATCTTATCAAATTATCAAACGTAAACTTTATATCTATATGTAATCACATTCTTATGAAATTTTTTCAGGTGTGATAAAGATATTGATGAATGTGAAGCTAAGCCTTGTCATCATGATGGCCATTGTGTAAATCATCCTGGTTCATTCCATTGTGAATGTTTAGAAGAATTTACTGGTGAATTTTGTGAACAATATAAATTAATTACATGTGCTAATGAACCATGTAAAGAAGGTTCAACATGTTTAAATAATGTTAATATTGAAACTGGAGATAATTTTACATGTAGTTGTAAACCTGGCTATGATGGAAGATTTTGCGATATTCCATTCTGTAAATTGAAGGAATGTAAAAACGAAGCAGTTTGTATTTATGAAAATCAGGTAAATGAACATCTGATTTTGTATTTTATTCAATAAATTGAGTATTTAAAATTTTTTTATTAATAGGATCCACATTGTAATTGTACTGCTGGGTTTACTGGAAAGTATTGTGAAATAAATATTGATGATTGCATTCCTAATGAGTTTGAGAAACCTCAGAAACCTCGTTGTGATAACAAGGGTATATGCATTGATCAAGTAAATAGTTATAGCTGTGATTGTACGGGAACTGGGTATACAGGAGCAGATTGTTCCAAAGATATTGATGAGTGTAAAATTAAAACAGCAGATTGTGGAAATGGAGAGTGTTTAAATACTGATGGAAGTTATCAATGTTTGTGTAATCCTGGATTTTGTGGATATCATTGTAATATGCATAATCCTTGTAGAGATGTATGTTTAAAAAAATAAAACAAAACGCTGGCTTATAATATAATTATTTATTAATTCCTTTTTTTTTAGGATTCCTGTCAAAATGGTGGAACTTGTGAATGTACTGAAGAACCTCCTTATTACGTCTGCCATTGTGCCGATAACTACATTGGGCAAAATTGCACTGAGGTACTTATCACTCTTAAATATGAAAATGATAATTAACAGATATCAATAAATAATATTTTTTTTTCTAGACTAAACACTTCTTAGGCAGTCAGGCTCTTGATGTAGCAGTTATTGTTGGACCTATAATAGGTGTACTTCTTTTAATCGCAGCAGGTTCATTGATAGCCTTATTTATGATGGCAAGAAAGAAAAGAGCAACAAGAGGAACTTATAGTCCGAGTGCTCAAGAATTTAGCAACCCTAGAGTTGAAATGGATAATGTTATGAAACCTCCTCCTGAGGAAAGATTAATTTAAGAATTAAAAAAAAAATTGTTACTTAAATTTTTTTTTCACTAACAGTAAACCTAGTCGCAGTATCAGAAAATTTTTTTTAACGTTTATTAAAATGATATTTTATGAGTATTATCAATTTTGTTTTGATAAGATCTTTTAATAATTACTAGTAATTTAATTACTGTTTGTAAAATATTAATTATTATTAATTTAAGCTATTTAGTTTTTTTTGTAAAGAGATTTTTTTTATATGTTTGAAAAACGTGTAATTTATTATTTATATATAAATGAGCAAAAAACTTAATGCCAGTTTCTGCCTTATAAAAGAGAAAATATGATACCGAAGTATACTTAAAATTAGATGTAGAATTTCGTATATATTTCGTACATAATAAATTTTAAAAATATTTTTAAAAAGCCCGTCCATTATAGTGCCTAAAAACCAGATTTTTAAAAATGTAAATTAGGTAATAAAACAAATTTTTATGAGCTTATAAAAAATCTCAAAATACAACGAATGAGGTTAAAAAAATATATATTTATTTGTTAAATATTATTATTACTTAAACATGTCTTATAACATGTAAAAATTGCAGCAGGAGAAATGAATTATTCCTGCGCATATTGTAAATAGCTTAGTATATAAGTTGTATCTAATTTAATTTAAAATTAAATATAAATTACTTATAATGTACATTTATAAAACCAACGTTCTCATGAAAAAAAAAAAAATTAATCTGAAATTTACGAGACAAAGAGATGCGAAGGATCTGAATGGAGAAATAAAAAAATGGTTAAAGCTGTTGCTTTCATGTCTTTCCCACTCCTTTCATCAAATACCCATATTTAAAATACTTTTTTATATTCTCTAGATATATAAATAACCATTTTCGTTTATAACCAATCACGAAATAAAAAATTATAAAATTTAAAATTGTCAGATTGATTCATTTTTCTTCATCAGAACGACAAAATAGATATCACCACCGACCAAAGTACTTTTTTTTTCATTTTCATATTTGCATTCACTGTAATTTTTAATTATTAATAACTTATAAAATAATGTAATATTTTTTAATTATGCATAAGTTATTTAAAATTTTATTAGTAAAATTTCTATGTAAATTTTTTTGCAAAAAAAGACTTTAGCAAGACTGATAATCAAATATCAATTTTTTTTGCTGATAATGTAAATTTTTAAGCTTTTTTTAATTAAATAAATCATTCCTATTTAAATATAAAAATTGATCAAACTTTGAAGATTGTTTATAATTTATTTGTAATGTAAGCAAATGCATTAAATAATAAAAATAAAATATAGAAAATTTTAATTAAACGATTTTTTTGTAAATAAAACAATTTTCACTAAAATTTGTCACATTGTGTATAAAAACAAACTATTTACAAAAGAAGAAATATAATATTAATATAATATTATTCACAATTTTGCTAAATAAAAAAAGTCAAATTTGAATTTAAGTCCACTTCACAGTTTTACCATTGATTTTATTTAATTTATTTCTTGATATCCTGTCAAAAAATAATAAACCAGCTGCTCTTTCAATACTTTCTGGTGGAACCTGCAAATGATTTATTTTTAATGAATATAATAAAAAAATTCATACTTTTAATCAAAAATGTTGCTAACCGAAGCCAAATTTGCAAAGACAACATTTGTAAATTTATTTTAATTTTATTTATGCAAATTATTTTAAAAATTTAAAATACTTTTCCATTATTACATGATAAAAAATTTAATAAATATCTTTTACCTGGAAATTAGTTAAGGGTGTATTATCATCAATTGGAGCATTTGGCATAACAAATGCTTCCATTTCCAGTTTAGAATCATTAGTTTCCCCTACAATAATTTTATAAAAATGTGTTGGTACCGCTACATGATTTGAACCCAAGACTTCATATCTTACATATTTTTTTCCATCTGATTCCATTCTAGACATAATTTAATAGTTAATTATAGGTTACTATATGAAAAAAATTATTAAAATTAATATTTTAATTACTTAGGAAGATACAAAGGACCTGTGCACACATAAACATCTTTGTAAACTTTTGTTAAGTTTCTAACATAAATTTCTAATCTGTTCCACGAATCTCTGTTAAAACCAGAACCAACTTGTGGTGCCATATTTGACAAAAGAAAAGTCTGTTCTAGATACTTTTTATTCAGTTTATGATTTCCTGCTGCAGCCATGTGTCCTCGATCATAACCACTTCGTTTATAATCACTATTTTCTGACCTTCAAAATTTTATTTTATTAGTATTAAATTTCTGTACTAAAATTAGAAGTAAGTATGAGTATATTAAGTTACTAGCTTACCTGAAAAATGGATGTATGCTTTGATCTGGAGTAAATTGACATTTTGATCTATCGACTTTTTCTGTAGGTTGTAAACTCTCTTTAGTTAAATGTTCAAAAACCCAATGTGCTACTCGATTTCTTCTATCATACGATAAAACAAAATTTTCAAAATACCGTACATGATCTAATCCAGGATACCCATATTTCATAATCTGTGAACAATAGAACTTTGTGCCAAGGTTAAAATGAACTAAAGATTAAGTTTATTTAAACTTTATAAAAAATTTATGAAAATTTAAATGAGCATTAAAAAATAAAAAAAATTGAACGAGGTCGTATTGTAAAATACTCAAGAGCATGATATTTACTTGGCTAGCTCTTGATTCAGGTTTTGATAAATTATCTTCAATATGAAATTTTTCGTTTTCGTTACGTGTAATGGGAGATGCAGCTGAAACAGATCCAAATATTGGTAATCCAGGTAATCTTTTAATGTAGTGATATCGTGGATCTGTAAATTTTCCTTTATCTCCATATTTATTTGTCGTATTCGTATATCGTTCGTAATGTTTACCAGCAAACCAACCAAATATTCCAGCACTTGTTAGTGATGAAAGTTTTAACAAATTTTGCCAAGATTTAACCATGCTTTTTTGACACATGCAATAAAAAGGCGTTAAACTAATTTTAAACTTAAAATCACTAAAAAAAGAACAATATAAAATAACACTATAATGTTGCACTATGAACTACTTAAAAATAATTCCATTTTTAAAGCAGACGACATCATTGTTATTATTATTTCATAACAATCACGTGATCAAGGAAGAAGGAAGTATACAAAAAAAAATGTATTATAAAAAATATATTATTATTTATTTATTTTAATTAAATAAAAAAAGAAGTATAACAATTTTATATTTAATATTTTTTTTAACAAAGTGAATTTTTATATTTCAAAAGTTCTGTATTACAAAATAATGAAAAAATTTAAAATGAATTTCTTATTTATTTACATATTTACATTAAAATTGTATTTTTTTTTTTTAGAATAAATTATTTTTATATTATTTTTAGAAGATTCAAATTATTATCTCTATATATTTTATACTAAAATATGTTAAAAATATAAATATTTTTTTTTTTAATTACACGTTTTAATCAGTCATGTCTTCGTCTGAATCTTCAACTTCAATATCCATGTGACCTGGTAACATTTTTGGATCAAATGTTGTTTGAAAGCATTTTTTAAAAATAGTTCTTGCTTTTTTAGAAGGATTTCTAGGTGGAGAGTTTTGTACTAGATCATCATCATCAACATCATCATCATGCTGAATAGATTTCCTTTTCCCAACATCTGATAAATTATTATCATTTCCCCCATTGCAAGTTAAGCTATGATTCAAATTTGAGGAATTATCATTACTCGTATTTGATGCTAAATTTTTGTCAACTATTTCTTCATTCTCATCAATTTCCATATCACAATTTATATTATTTTGATTATCTTTGCTAATATTTACTTCATTCTGTTTGTCTCTGTTATTAGCAGCAACTTTTTTTGAATTATTTTTATCACTTAATAATTTTTTACTTAGCAAACTTGCTCCACGTTTAGAGTAATTACGTTTTACTGCTGCTTTTTTAGGAACTGGATTAGGACGTATTGATGCTGTGCTCTGAGATTGTGAATCGACATCTGGATTAAGTGTTGCAAGTACTAAATTTGTTTCAAATGCAGTATTTTTTATAACAATTACTATTGGCCTAAAAAAAAAAATTAATGAAAATTTTTAGAATTTATATTTGAAAAGTTATAATTTTTACCTCCCTGGATTATCAAAATATACATTTAATGGCTGTGAAACGCTTTCAGCAAAACTTGCGATTGCTCGAAATTCTTTCATACAAAATGTTATTGTTGTATCCGAGTCAATTGAATATTCATCAAATTCTCCGACTCCAAAAACAAGTTGTGTCCTAGTTTCATTTGATACATCTATTAAAAAAATTTTTTTTTTAATATTCATGAATAAATTAAATTTAAAAATATTTATTAAAATTAACTTGAATTTTCATCTATATAATTTCTTATAAGAATTTTTTCTTGCAATACTTCTAATGTAATTTCAACTAAGTTCTGTTGAAAATTTTGGATTGCATCTCCCATTACCCGAGGTTGTATACTTAAATGATTGGAAGATCCATCTTTTTTGTACTTTGCCTACAAAATAAAAGATATTTTACCACTAAACGTTTTGATATAAAATAAATTATAATGCACTGTGAAAAACTCTTACATTTAATGTCTGACAATCTAATATAGGTAATAAATGCGTCTTAGTAATACTATTTTTATATTTTAAAATAAAACAAAGCTTTTCAGCGTTAACTTCTAAATTAATGTGACAAGATTCTAATTGTTTATCTAATAAATTAGGAGTCTTGAACACTGCCATTGCGCTCTAAAAATAAAATTACTAAGTGAAAAAATTCAAATAAAAAAAAAATGATATATTAATATAAAAAAGATAAGAATTTACTCTTATAAGAATTTTGCATTTTAATGCATCATCATCTTCCATATCTTCAAAAGCATAATACGAAAAGAAATTTTCACCAAAAGTTATATCGATATAAGCTGAATTTGCAGAATTGACAGATCGAAATGAAATGCATTCTTCCTGAGGCATAACATACATTTCATCTCCTATTTTCGCAATCATATGAATTGCTTTTGCTAAAACTAGTAAAATTTTAAAAAATTATATTTTGGGAAACAAATATTTACATTAATAACCTTAAATAAAATGACTCACTTTTTATATTTCCTCCTGATACAACACATTTCATGATTATTAATTTTTTTTTACTAACTAATAAATAAATAAATTTTAAAATGACTATATTTTTTCAGTTTTATTTAAGCTTAATTTGTTAATAAAAAAAATGGTCAATATAGTCTTTTCATTTTATGATTTCCCGCGATGCAAATTGATTTGTTATTAACAAACATATACACTGTAAAAATAATAGTTATGCATGTGAACCATGTCAGCAAATCCTCATTTGAAATGTCATAATCAATTCACATAACAATTAGTTGCTAAATGCATGCTAAATTAACAGAATAGTGCAACTAATGTGATAGTAAATTAAATAAATTAGAACAGCCCAACACAGAGAATAGGATATAGGATATAGGTACTCTGATGCATAGCAGTGTTTTCACCCAGTGTAGATTAGTTGAATATGTGTTTGTGAAATGTGAATATGTGATTATCCTCCCTATAAAATAGCATTTTCACTAATTTTTATGGATCAAAAAAACTAAAAAGCATTTAAAAAATTGTATTTAAACTGATATTTTTAAAATACATAATATTTTTTAATTCTAATCATGGTAATTAAAATCAGAATTATTAATATTAATATCATAACCTTAATAAAACTCCAAATTTATTTATTTCTATGCAATAATTTTATTTGCTCCAAAATACAAAACTGTTCATTAAAATTTTATTTTTAAATTAATTACATTTTTTAAAGCTATTAAATATTAATTAATTTTTACTTTAGCTTGTATTAGTGTTGGGAGACTTACACATTCCTCATCGTTGCAGTAGTTTACCAAGTAAATTTAAAAAACTTCTTGTACCTGGTAGAATTCAGCATATTCTTTGTACAGGTAACCTGTGCACCAAAGAATCATATGATTATTTAAAAACTTTAGCAAGTGATGTTCATATTGTCAGAGGAGATTTTGATGAGGTTTTTTTGGAAATTTAAAAATAAATTAATGTGTTTTTTTTTTGTACTTCATAAATTATTTATTTTTAGAATCTTAACTACCCAGAACAAAAAGTTGTAACAGTTGGACAATTCAGAATAGGATTATCTCATGGACATCAAGTTGTACCTTGGGGTGATCCAGAAGCTTTAGCATTAATTCAGAGACAATTAGATGTTGATATTTTAATAACAGGACACACTCATAAATTTGAAGCTTATGAGCACGAAAACAAATTTTATATCAACCCTGGTTCTGCAACTGGAGCATACAATCCACTTGACACGTAATTAATTTTTACTTATTAAATTGTTACTTTTTTTTACATTTTAAATATTTTAATTATATAGTATGCTATTTTCACTTAAATTTCTAGGTCTGTTATTCCATCATTTGTATTAATGGATATACAAAGTTCTACTGTTGTTACTTATGTTTATCAACTCGTCGGCGATGAAGTAAAAGTTGAGCGAATTGAATATAAAAAAAGCTAAAATATTACATGAATTTTCCTTATAAATTTAAATATTTTATAAATAATTTATATATTCAATTCAATATATTTATATATTTTTGATTTTATAATAAGGATGAGATGAGGTTTTTATTTAAGTACGAATAAATAAAAATTATAAGTATAGATATTATTTATATTAATAAAATGTATTTGTAAATAAAAAATTTTAATAAAATAAATATTTATAAGTATATGCAACTACAATATTTTATTTGAATTAATAACATTTAAAAATCAGATTTCTGTTTTATCGGCAGAATAATGTATTTTATATTATATACGTGTATGTGTATTTGTTTTTATCAATTTTAATGGCTTTTTTGCAGTGTTATTATTATAAAAAATAAATTTTTCTAATTTTTATTGTCTTGTAGATAAAATTTTTATTTATATTCTAAGAAATATGAGAAGACCAATCAATTTTAATCGCTATTTTAGATATTGCATCAGTGCATATTATTTGTTTAATGAATAATAAATATTTTTTTGTTATATATATTTATAGTTTATAATTTCTTTATTTTTATTTAATAATTATGGATAGTGATGTATTGTGTTCAATTTATCATGAAAAACAGGTAGAAGCAAAAATATTTAAGTATAATTCTAGCCTGGAATTTAATTTATTCTAATTTTATTTTTCTTTATATAGATGAAAGAATTATGTGCTTTACATGCATTAAATAATTTATTTCAAAAAAAGGAGTTTTGTAAAGAAGAGCTAGATGAAATTTGTTATAAATTAAGTCCCGATGTATGGATAAATCCTCACAAATCAGTATTAGGTTTAGGTAATTATGATGTTAATGTTATAATGGCTGCATTAGAAAAAAGAGGCTTCGAAGCTGTTTGGTTTGATAAAAGAAGGTTAGCATGATTTTATCTATTCTTATTGAAATTGAATAATATTATAAATTTATTTTATTTTTTTATCAAAAGGAATGCTGAAAGTTTGTGTCTTGATAAAATTGAAGGTTTCATCTTAAATGTGCCATCGGATTATAAATTAGGATTTGTACTTTTACCATTAAAAAGACGGCATTGGATTGCTATTAAAAAAATTAATAATTTATTTTATAATTTAGACTCAAAATTAGATGTACCTCAACCACTTGGACAAGTATGTTAATAATAAATTTTAATGGAATTTAAATATTAAAAATTTATAATTTTTTAGGGCAATGAATTTTTAGAATATTTAAAAGAACAAATTGGTAGAGAAGATTCAGAACTTTTTCTTATAATTACAAAAGAAGTTGATAACGATCAAACTTATTTTAATAAGGAAGAAATATAATTTTAAATTGTTTTTTTACAACGAATAGAAAATGTACAAAACAAACATTGTAAATAATCGAATTTATAAGAATTTAATATTTTTGAGAGTTTAACTTATAAAGAGAAAAATTCATTTTTATATACATATACTGATAAATTTGTATATAAATTTGCATATCTAATTAGTTAATGAATATGCCCTTGATTGCATGAAACAAAAAATGTATATTTTTAAAATACAAATCATTTAATATGCATTTATGCATTATCGACTGAATGTTAGCTTTAAGAGATTTGTTTTTTTTTTCTATTTATGTTTTATATTAACAGTTTTATTTTTAAAAATATATTTTAGAAGGATATTTAAAAATTGATGTATGTCGATATAATTTATTGATGGCACTATGTATAGCTAATAAATCATTGTGTGTACCAAAAATGTACTTACTGTATAATAATTTGAAAAAGAGAATTTAAAAAGGCATCTTTTAATAAATATATAAAAAAAAAATTATGTTCATTATTAATTTATGGCAGGAGCTAAATTAAATACTAAGTTTTTTTGATAACTAAAAAATATATTATTTTATTCAAAATATTTACAATTTAAACTTTTAATTACTGTTTGTTTTTAAACTGTACAAGATAAATACAAAATTCAGGAACTTTTATTTACATGCGGAATAATGGAATATTCACCATTTCATAGCAAGTGCTGTATTCATTTTTTCAATTTCATGATATTGTGTTTGTAAAAATGAAATTGCTTTATCAGAATTTTCATGATCAAGCCATGACTTATATAGATATGTAAGTTTAGAGTTACTTTCCGGATGACTTTTTTCTAAATTTTGATACTCTGATTCTAATTTTGATGCTAGTTCTCTGGGTTGAATACCTTCTTGAGGTCTAACCTGAGCTCCGCCATTTAGACAACCTTAATATTAATAAATTTGTAAATTATAATTTTTTAAGTAATTTTAACAATTTTAAAAAAATAATTTTAGAAATCTTTAATTACCTCCAGGACAGGCCATTATTTCAACATAATCATAAGAACATTTTCCACGTTTTAACTTTTGCACAAGATTTTGTATATTTCTAAAACCATTAGCAATGGCAAATCTTAAAAGAATTTCTCCATCTTTTTCTAAAGTAACTTCTTTAAAATCTGGATTTTTTAAATTCTTATACTCTATTGTTACATTTTCTAGTTGAAATAGATGCTTAGCCGCATAATTAAATATAAAATCTGAATAACCTCCTGACCCAGATCCAATATGACCAAGCAAGGAAGAATTTTCTGCTGAAGATTCATTTTGGAAAATATTATCAATAAAACCATCATTGTATTCAGATAAAGATTTTTCTTGCTGATTTAACATTTGTTCTAGTTCAACTAAAATTCATAAATTAATTAATTGATCTTATATAATGATGTAAATATTATGATTACATACTTGCAGTGATAACGCAATCAACATCTCTAATTTCTTTTTCTTTGTTGTAAAAATCTTCTCTATAAGCTTCCAGCTTTTTATCATAGCAAGGCATAACAGTGATGTGATAAATATTTTCTGGTGAAATTTGTTTAACTGTTGAAAGATAATATTTGACCATTGAACCCATAATTTGCTGTGGAGATTTAGTAACGCTAATATAAGGCAATATAAAATTACCATGCGTTTTTTCAGCATAGCATATCCAACCTAAATTTTTCGATATTTGATTAATGTTTTTATTTGAGATTATTATGTTTGAAAATTAAAAATTATTGTACCTGGGCAAGATGATGCAAGCATAGGTAACTGATTCTTTGAACCTTCTTTTGATAATTTGTATCTTTCAACAAATTCTTTAGCAGATTCAAGTAATGAAAAATCTTCAGCTAATGTCATATCTAAAACCATATCTGCACCTAACATCTTAAAGTAAGATGCTAATTTATAAAAAGCTTGTTCTGGATTTATTTGATATCTTTCAGCTAAAGATAGAACTGGTTGAATTGATAAAGAGACAATAATAAATTTACTATCTTGACCCAACTAAAAATAAAATTAATATTAATAAATAAAAATGAAATTTTTATTTTATAAAATAAAATCTTATTTACTAATAGTTTATCATTTTTTTCTTTGAATATTTTTAATAATTCTTCTTGACTCTGCTGTGTAACAAGTACACTTTCAGCGGATGTAATGCAGCCACTACATGCTAAACAATCAGCTAAAGTTATTTCAACTTTTTTTAATATAGATGCTGCATCTTTCTAAAATATTAGATTCACATATAAAATAAATTGTAATTTTTTTAAATAAATTTTAGCTAACCAAATACCTCATTTGAGTCCAAATAAGTCTTATCGCTATCAATTTTTACTTTTGATCCAACTTTCTTATTTGCCTTTTTTATTTCTATTGGTTTTATACATTCCTATTAAGAAAATTAAATAATTTTTAGCAAAAAAGTTAGTATACAGGTATAAATTTAATAAATCTCCAGTTTTGTTATTAACCTGAGATGGAGTTATAAAATCATCTAAGTTTGTTAGCTGCAAAGCTCCACTAAATCTTGAACTCATTTTTCTAAATAAAAATATTTAGATCTTAATAAAACTAAATTAACGAAAAAAAATATATATGAATAATTAAAAATGGATAAATTTTCATGAAAATTTAGATTGATGTTACAAATATGTGAATTAACTGTGAATATATGACGTGCGAAAATATGCATTCCGTAGTAAAAAGGCTGGGAAAGAGTACGGAAGCCTAGCATGCTCGAAAAATAAAAATAAATACAAATATTGTGTAGGTGTGCATAACAACAGGGGGCAAAAAAGTTTTTAATATTAAGTATTGTATATAACTTGTATAAAGTTATTTATTCTTATTATGAAAAGAGTATTTATTAATACCAATATATTTTATATATGGCTCATTATCGTTTTTTTTGCAATAATGACGTACAACACGTTTCCGACTAACAGATGCATTGATTTAAAATTTTTTTTTTTTTAAATTTTCAATTTCAATTAGTTTTTGATGGTACACCATAAAAATCAACATAATTTAATGTTTTAACTACTATAAAACATAAAAATATAGCAAAAAAGCCTTTACCGTTCCCTGTCACAAAAGAGATTCCTATACTTTGAGTGTCTGTCACTCACACCTATCGATTAATTTTCAAAAATTTTTGTTTTGGGCTTAATTGCTATATCATAAGGTTCAACTTTTTCCATATAGAAAAAATTTAAACTTAGTTTTACTAATTATTACAAGGGTGAGAAGGTGTGTCACACGATTTTACAAAATTTTTACGTAATACGTAATTTATTTATATTAAATTTGATTTCTCTTCATAAAAACATTTTTAAAACCTTTTAATCACATAAATGACAACTTAAATACATAAAAAATAAATTCTCACATCGAGAGCACTTTAAGAGGTCCTTAAATAGGAAAACAAAATCAGTTTAAGTTCAGAAATCACGAAGGGACAAAAACAAAAGCCTTTACCGTACCCCCATGGATCTCCGATTCAGAAGCGCTGTAATTAAAATATTAAAAACTTAGCAAGTTTCAATCATAAAAATACTTTACTTTCCAAACGGAAAAGTTTTTTTGTTCATTTCTCTACGAATTATTTTGATTTTTCTATAAAAAAGCCTTTACCGTTCCTGCCTTTACCTTTCCTCATTTTTGTTAAAATTATTAAATATTTTTAAAATTTACCTCCAAAACTCGTTTTTTTAGTAAGAATTCTTAAAAATATATGATATTGTTCTCTAAAATACATAAAACCTAGAAAAATTCATGTATTAAGGCCGTATGTAACGATTTTGGATTTTAATGGTTTTAACCTGTTTTTACCTTATAATTATATGAAAAAACGTAATAAATTGATGTAAAAGGTTCGTTATGGTGATTTTTATGCAACACTGAATAAATATTGGTGAAAAAAGTTTAAAAAACTTGTTCGGACTTTAAAAAAGGAATTTTTTATTTTTAGTTTTTGTAAGATATTTTTACAAAAAAAATGAAAATGAGCCATATAAATGAGAATAAAATTAAAGGATAAAATTTATGGTAAACTTATTACAGGTCTCTTAGGCAAAAAACACATGAATTTTATAGAGAGGTAATTTTTGTTATAGCAAAAAATTGAATTTTAAAATTCAATTATTAATTTTAGTAATCAGTATTTTTGAATTTAAGGGTGCTTTAAGCAAGCAAAATTAATTTTTGACTTTTGCATATGAAAAAGGTATCAAAGAATAATTTTCGAGATAATTTTTGTAAGACCATTTAGTCCTATTTTGGTACTTAGGAACCAGAGATGTGATTTTTTTTTTTAAACGAGAAAAATATACGTTTTTGCCCCCCCCCCTGCCCAATTAAAGGCAGCTGAAGGCAAAATTTAACGGGGAACTTCTTCTTTTTTTATGTACAAAAAATCGGTAAAAGGTTTTCTTGATATGATTCTGGTGCAGATTTTACCCTAATATTCCAGGATACTCAATATTGTTTCCGAGAAAAACCGCCAAAGAGGAGCAGATCCGATTTCCTGTCAAGTACATGTATACTGATTATATTTGGTCTTTAGAATACTCCTACATACTCAGATTTTTGCGACATTTTTGTGAAACCTAAAGCCTCTTCAAAAGATCCGTGCTTATATACCTATTTTTTTTTAAATTAAAATAATTGTTTGCAAAAAAAGATCCGAAAAATGAATTTTTTGCATAGTTCCAATAAAAGTTGCTTGCCAATTTAAATTATGGAATTATTTTTTTTTCTGAAACAGATATAATAAAAATTTCATAATTTATTGTAATTTTGTAGTAATTGGTTTCCATTGCGGATAAGCAATTATTAATTTCTAAAATATTGGTAGATTTAAATGAAGTGAGTGCGATTTGTATGGTCGGGTCTTCAAAGCTGCCCCAAAGTGTTTTTTCTGAAAGTACTACCAAAAATAAGTCACCAGCCCAATTTTTAGCCTCCAAGAGCAAAATCTCGATTTTTGGCAGCCATTTTAGTGTTTTTGACTGTCGTAAAAAATGTAAGAAAAATGAGTCATAATTTTTTTTATTATTGCTGTAAAGAACTCACATTAGCATGAAAAATTTTTTCCTCTTAGGTCCAGATAGGTAATATCCCTGGCTATCCGATTCCGGGGTCAAAAATTTTTTTGAGTAGCGCATGCGGGAGGAATTGCTAAGATAGGCTGTTTTTTTTCAAAAGTTGATTTCTCAAATGCCTATTAGTGAAAAATCTTCTAACCAGGCTTAAAATTTTCCTTAAACCTTATATTTTTTGGCAAAAAAAAGATTTCGATGGGACACTGCTTTTTGGGAGCTCTAGATAAAAAAATAGCAACTATCAAAAGATCATTTCTTACAAATTTCAAATTTCCCGCCAAGTCACCTGACCAATCAAAAATCTGACCAAAAATTTTGATTCCGCGGGAAATTTTACATAAGGATATATCTTTTCATGTTTTTAAGAGCGTTTCTGTTAAAGCAGCGGAATTATTAATTGAAAAATTAAAATATCTCATTTGTTTAAGGAATTTTTTTATTTTTTAAAAATATACCAAATTATTCAAAATTAATCAGAAAATTCTTTATTATTTCACTGTTTTAACATGAAAGCTCTTAAAAACATAAAAAGATATCCTTATGTAAAATTTCCCGCGGAATCCAAATTTTTGGTCAGATTTTTGATTGGTCACGTGACTTGGCGGGAAATTTGAAATTTGTAAAAAATGATCTTTTGAAAGTTGCTATTTTTTTATCTAGAGCTCCCAAAAAGCAGTGTCACCGAAATTTTTTTTTTGCCAAAAAATATAAGGTTTAAGGAAAATTTTAAGACTGGTTAGAAGATTTTTCACTAATAGGCATTTGAGAAATCGACTTTTGAAAAAAAACAGCCTATCTTAGCGATTCCTCGCGCAAAATTTTTTGACCCCGGAATCGGGTAGCCAGGGAAATTTCTTATCCGGACCTAAAAAGAAAAAATTTTTCATGTTAATGTAAGTTTTTTACAGCAATAGGTAATAAAAAAAATTATGACTCATTTTTCTTGCTTTTTTTTACAAAAGTCCAAAACACAAAAATGGCTGCCAAAAATCGAGATTTTGCTAAAAATTGGTCTGGTGACTTATTTTTGGTAGTACTTTCAGAAAAAAACACTTTGAGGCAGTTTTGAAGACCCGAACTTACACTCACTCACTCACTCTCTTCATTTAAATCTACCCATATACATTATTTTAAAATTTTATATGGGCAAAAAAATAGTCCTTTCAAACAGGGCCGGCTCAAGCTAAAATTGGCAACCGGGCAAGACCAACTTTTGTCGCCCCCCATATTCAAAATATTTAAAAAATTTTAATAAAACTATAATTTAGGATATAAATATGTAAGAAAAATTTATTTAATATTAGACAATTATTATTTGTAAAAAAATTTTTATTTTCAAGATATAAAATACACAAATTAAAAATATATATTTACAAACGCAAATACACATAATTAATAGAAAATAAGTTAATATTTTTAAACAGATATAAATATTATTTAAAATTTATTAAAACGATTTGACACAACAAACACACAGTGGCGGATACAGGGGGGGGTCACAGGGGTCAATTGACCCCCCCTCAGCGATCAATTTTACCTTTTTTAAGCTAATTTTACGTTACATAATTAGCGCGAAGTACCATTTTGACCCCCCCAAAAAAATTTTAAGGACCTTTTTTAGAAATTTTTTTTAAATTTGATTCAAATGACCCCCCCCAAAAAATTTTCTAGATCCGCCTCTGACACAAGTCATTTCATTTGTTTAAACTCAACTTTACGAGATTTCATTTTCGCGAATTCTTCGATTAAAGAGTCTAAATTAAGATTATAAATTCTATAAGATTATGCGCCTCTATACTTTTTGTTTAAAAAATTTTTTTATTATTTTAGTAAGTCATTTAGTATTTAAGGATTAAAAGTTTTTAGGGTGTGACCGTAGTTATGACAATAGAACTGAAATCGTAAGCTAAAAATTTCTATATTTATTTGTTTTTGATATATTACTTTATTTGGTAGTAACCTGAATAATGTAACGATATGTGTATTGTATTAAATGCATATATTAATTTTTAAAATGAGCGAGCGACAATTGTCGCGATAGTAGACAAAAAGTTTAACTGTACAAAGGACTTTGGAAAACCCAAAAGCCAAATTTTTAATAAAGAATTTTTAATAAGAATTATTTTTGTTAGTTAAAAACAGCATATTATTTCTTGACATTTTGAATTTTACAGCGCCCCAAATTGATGGCGCCCCGGGCGAGCGCCCGGCTTGCCCGGGCCTTGAGCCGGCCCTGCTTTCAAAGAGATCAAATTGAAATTTTGAAAATAGTGATATTAGTATATTTACGGCTCGTGTCCAGAAAAGTAAAGAATGGACCAAATCGCACGTAAATTACCTTCCGAGGCGAAGCCGAGGATGGTAAACTGTAATTTGGGGCATCTTTTATTTATGGACAAGGGTCATATAAAATTTTTCTGCGACAGTAGTGAAAAAATACGATTTCCTTCGATATTACATGTTGATTACTTTTGTTTTAAAAAATTTATAACCGTTTTGTGTAACTACACAACCAACGAGCATGGAACATGTTTTCTTATAACAGTAATAAATCCAAAAACCGAAATTACAATAAATCCTGAAATATTATATACTATCCTAAGTACATAAGTTGTTGTTGTTATCAGACTCCCACTGACTCCCAATTCAAATTATTCTAAGTCCCTAAATCGAAAATATTCCAAGTCCATTTTTCACCTCCCCTAAATACGTGAATATTTCACCCCCCCCCCCTCTAAAAACGTAAATTTTTCACCCCTCCCCACCGATCCAAACTTTTTCAAATACCCCATCCAATGAACATGTTCCATGTATTGTTAAAAGATATTTGCTTGACATTTGGAATGTTAATTCTAATCAGTGGTTACTTAAAGAGTGAACAATTTATTGCTACTTTCCTAGCTAGTTTTGTTTAAAACTTTAGTTGTTAGTATAGAAATTCCGTTCTCAAAAATTGTTCTTTTGAACAAAAGCGATGGAATAGAAAATTGAGAAAATTGAATTGTTGATCATTTTTTTTTTGAAAAATATATTTGCTGACGTTTAGAATATTAATTGTAAACAATGGGTACTTAAAGAGAGAACAATTGTTACTTTTTAGCTTTTGCTTTTTTTTAAAGAGCATCCCGGAATATTAGGGGAAAATCTGCACCGGAATGAAATCTAAAAAACCTTTTGCAGATTTTTTATACATAAAAAAAAAATAACTTCCCCGTTGGAATTTTGACCCCAGCTGCCCATTATGGGGCAGGGGGGGAAAAACGTGCTTCTTGTCTCTTTTTTTTTCAAAAATCGTTCAAAAATTCATATCTCTGGTTCCTTAGTACCAAAATAGGTCTAAATGGTCTTAACATGTTTGTCTTCAATACCGCTTTCACGTAAAAAAGTCAAAAAATAATTTTGCCTACTTTAGGAACCCTTAAATTCAAAAATACTGAAGACTAACATTAAAAATTTTACTTTAAAATTCAATTATTTGGCTATATCAAAAATAACCTCTCTGGAAAATTTATATGTTTTTTGTCTATCAAAATAGCTTTAAAACAAGACCGGTTAGAGCAAATTTGAGCCGCGGAAACCGTCAAAATTTTAAAAAAACCAAACTTTTTTATGGGTTTTTTTTGAAGATAACAAGGGGATTGTCAACTGTTTGGGAATACGATTTGCTTCTAACTTTCAAAACAGGTTGTGGTAGTTGAGAAAACATCCTATATACCCTCAGTTTACCTGAATTGGCCTCCTGGTCCTAGAAATTAGACCCTATAGCAGGGTTATATGCTATATAAGATAGGACTTTTTAAGCTATCTTCTAAATGACACTGCTACCTTGTAATTGAACCAAATACCTTCCAGTTAAACTCATTTTTTTTTAGTATTTATCACCTTTTGAGCCCCGTAAACCGCATTTTTTTATCAGTAATTCTCTTACCGTTATGGTCAGTAAACCAAATGAACATATTTGGCCAAAAATGACCAATTTTTAAATTGCTGCAAAAATTGCAATTTTTGACTTAAATGGGTCTTATAGAACTTAAAATTTTTGTGCAAGCTCCTAGTTTTTAAAAGATATGTACTCGTTCCTTTTGCTTGAGTTTTTTTTGTGATTTAGCTCAATAAAGATGGTATTTAAAATATTAGCGATTATTAAAATATCTTAAAGCGGAACTCTGACTTTAAAATTTTATATCTCGCAAACAATTGATCGAAAATAAACGAGTGAAGAATTTTTAAAAACTAGTAGCTTGCACAAAAATTTTAAGTTCTATAAGATCCATTTAAGTCAAAAATTTCAATTTTTGCAGCAATTTAAGAATTGGTCATTTTTGGCCAAATATGTTCATTTGGTTTACTGACCATAACGGTAAGAAAATTACTGATAAAAAAATGCGGTTTACGAGGGTAAAAAGGTGATAAATACTCAAAAAAAATTAGACTAACCGGAAGATATTTGGTTCAATTACAAGGTAGAAGTGCCATTTAGAAGATAGCTTAAAAAGTCCTATCTTATATAGCATATAACCTTGCTATAGGGTCTAATTTCTAGGACCAGGAGGCCAATTCAGGTAAACTGAGGGTATATAGTATGTTTTCTTAACTACCACAACCTGTTTTGAAAGTTAGAAGCAAATCGTATTCCCAAACAGTTGACAATCCCCTAGTTATTTTCAAAAAAACCCCATAAAAAAGTTTGGTTTTTTTGAAATTTTGACGGTTTCCGCGGCTCAAATTTGCTCTAACCTGTCTCGTTTTAAAGCTATTTGATAGACAAAAAACATATAAATTTTCCAGAGAGGTTATTTTTGATATAGCAAAATAATTGAATTTTAAAGTAAAATTTTTAATGTTAGTCTTCAGTATTTTTGAATTTAAGGGTTCCTAAAGTGGGCAAAATTATTTTTTGACTTTTTTACGTGAAAGCGGTATCAAAGACAAACATGTTAAGACCATTTAGACCTATTTTGGTACTAAGGAACCAGAGTTATGAATTTTTGAACGTTTTTTGAAAAAATAAGAGAAAAAAAGCACGTTTTTGCCCCCCCCTGCCCCATGATGGGCAGCTGGGGGCAAAATTCCAACGGGGAAGTTATTTTTTTTTATGTATAAACAATCTGCAAAAGGTTTTTTAGATTTCATTCCGGTGCAGATTTTCCCCTAATATTCCGGGATGCTCTTTGAGTACTTAGTACAATTTCACAAGATTTGCTCTTTCGAATGATTTTTAAAATTAGAATCTTTATAAAAAAGTGTTGATTAATTTAGTGTGTCAAAAATTAAATTGAGAAATTTCAAAAGCCTGTAGACAATAAATTAAATTTTTTTTTTATATTCTAAGGAACATATAACTTGATCAATGTCTATAAAAATTTCCAAAAATCTTAAATCTAAAAATGCTATTTTTATCCACCTGATTCAATCTTAAACCCAGAGTCTTGTCAGTAATTTAAACAGTTATTTATTAATTAAAATTTTATATATATTATATTACTCAAAAATGACCATAAAGTAAAAGAGACGAGTAAATTATTTTTGAAAATTTGGAGATTGTACAAAATTTTTGGGAGTCATAAAACCTATTTAATCAAAAATAGTTATTATAGCAGCAATTAAAAAAAAATTCGCGATTTTGAACCAAAAATGGGCATTATGTTTATTGATTATTACAACAAAATAATTATGTGAAGAATGTTTAAGAATCGTGGTCTATACAGAGCTTAAAAGTAAATCCTTACAGTAAAAAAAGACATTAAATTAGTGCAAAGCTGCGTTTTCCCACTCTTTACTTTTTTTAAAATCCACCTCTTTTTGATATGCATTATTGTTCTTTGCTGTTTTATGTACAGTTAGTTTCTGGTGATCGTGCAAGTGAAATTGTTCAGTAAATTTATTCAAAAAATTTTTTTGTGCGTCAAAAAAAGTTTAATAAATTGATAAATTTTCGTAAGTAATTTTTATTTTTTTGAATATTTTTATTTTGGAATTCAAAAAATTTCTTTTAATTTTCCGGTGTTTTAAAAGTTCTAAGTAACATAGAAAATTTTCTTTTGGTTTAATTTCAATAAGTTAATTTTTTTCCCTTATTTGTGGTTTACACAAGATAAGTATTTTTAATAAGTGTCTCAAAATTAGATATAGAAAAAAACTAAGGAACCATTACATAAATGATCACCAGTACCTGAACGATTGTTCAGATTTTGATATTTTGCATATTATTTGTTAGCTTGAAATAAAAAAAAATAGTAAATATTGAAACTTAGACTTTAATTCTGATTCAAAAACAAAAAAATTATATGATTATCTTAACAATTCTCGGAGAAAGAAAGATTGATAATTTTTAGTTGTTCAAGTTCTGGAGCATTTTCTTAAACACGGTTTTTCTGTTTAAAATCCGATCGTTTATGTATTGGTTCAAAAAACATTTTACTATAATTTCATTAAATAAAATGCTGATTGGGACAAAATTTTTGATAATATATTAGTAAGGAGTCAAATTTATCATTAGAGACAATACGTTTACAATAAATAAGATTATTTATTAAATATTTTAAATTTAATGAACGAAAATCCTTAACCGTTTATTTACTGGTATGAGTACCTTATTTCTGTAAGCATTTACATTTTTTTTGTATTATAAATTTTGTTAGCATATTTTTGGATTTAACTTCATATGTTTATGTTTTTTTTGGAGTAATGGCTAAAAAATTTTTTGTTCCTTATACAAATACTAGTTCCATTCCCTTCGATAAAGCATTTTTTGCCATTTTTTTTTATTTTGAAAATAGGAATATAATATAATTTTTACGAATAAACATAAATTCCAAGAATTTAAAAAATGAACAAAAAAAAAAAACTTTTATTAACTTATAGAATATTTTTTTTATTTTTTGTAAAATTATTTTTACGTATGTTAGGTCAAAATTGATACCCTAACATTTGATATATATAAATAATAAACCCTACATCCGATATTCGTATTAGTCACAGACGACATAGGAACCCACAGTTGCATTTCCACTGATGCTGATCAAGCACAATAGCGTGAGACCAAAAGTCAACTATAACGTAAATTAGTAGGAGAGATTTTTGCAACGTAAGTTACATAACGTTATCACCCCAGGGATGCAGCATAAAAAAATTTTTGAAATTCTATTTCTACAAATAATCTCAATACCCTGCTACAATCCAATTGAAAATTTTTTATTGATATTTACGGGTAAATTTTTTAGGTAAGGAGATAACTATGGTAAACTGTACGTGTATTTAAGACACAGCTAAATTTTCGGTCAGAGATAGTCAAGTCAAAACATTGTCTTCGTATCCTAGTTTTTTTTTGGCCGCGGGGCCTGGAAAAAGTTATGAGTCCACAAAGTTGGTAATTTTTCCTCAAAAAAAAACTGAAAATAAGACACCACGGAATAGTCTAGATTTATAGATTAGACCAAATCATTCTCAGTTTCTATTTGAAATTTTTCGGTATCTCGGGTTTGGGGGGCAATGTTGGGCCATCAAAGTTCTGCCGTTAACCCGCACTTATTTTTTTTTTTAAATACAAAAATATAAAGGGATCAAATTCTATTGTCAGAATCCTTTAGTTTCTAGGATATATGGATAAAAAATATTTATTTACCGTTAACTTGAGAAAACTTTTAAATTTGGCCATAAAAATGTCAATTTATGGGTTTTGTATTGGTGTTGGTGAAAAACTTTACAGGACCAAAATGCTTCCCGAGAAAACTTCTGATAATAATACACATTTTGAAGAAAAAAAAATTTATAGTTATTTTCACCACCATAGGGCATCAAGTAATAATTATGCTATTGGAAATAATAAGCACGAGATGGTATTCTTGTGAATTGACGCCACCGAGCATAAAAGATATTTTAATCAATAATAATATTGAATTAAATGGTAATTGAATTTAGTTTTTACAGCGCAATTGGTTTTATTTTAAATTGGCTTTAAAAAATAATAAGAATGTAGTAGGTATTAAAAAAAAACACAAGTAAACAAAAGCACATTTCTTGATAATACACAATCTCAAAAACGAAAAATTTTTACGCAGCATATGAAGTATAACTTTAAATTTTTTAAAATATACTATAATTAATTATTTAAAAAAAAAAGATTACCATTTAATTTCATCTTTAAAAATGATAAAAAATTAAAAAATAGAAACTACTTTTTGACATATTCATGGCCAAATTTAGAAGTTTTTTCAAGCTCGTAAATATACCTAGAAATTAAGGGATTCTGACTATAGAATTTGATCCCTTTATATTTTTGTATTTAGCGCAGTTAAACAGCGGAACTTTGATGGCCCAAAATTGTCCTCCAAACCCGAGATACTAAAAAATTTTAAATGGAAATGTATTGGCCTAATCTATAAATCTAGACTATTTCGCGGTGTCTTATTTTCAGTTTTTTTTTGCGAAAAAATGACCAATTTTGTGGGCCCATAATTTTTTTCAGACACCGCGGCCAAAAAAACGATCCACAGAAGGTGAGAATTTTTTGGCGTTGACTATCTCAATTACATGCGCAGTTTATACTGTAGCTATCTCTTTACCTTAGTAAATTCTTGTGATTTACGAAAAATATTTGCTTTATTTAGTGATTGTGAATGCAAATGTCGCATCACTATATAAACAATATTTTAGTATTTTTAATTTTGAAATTACAAATTTAAATTTAATTTAATTATAAATATTTTGATTTTAACGTAATGCGTTTTCTCGATTCTTATTGACATTTGTCAATAAAAGACATTTTTTTCTCAAAGATTTTTTCTTTAAAATCAAAAATTAAAATTTAATTAAATTAAACTAAAGCATAGTTTGCTTGGGTATTCAATTAAATTCTTAAAATTTTAAAATTTGAGCAAAATTAAAGCACAGCAACCTGACAATGTTTATCCTATTTATATTTTTTTATTTCTGAATACTTAATTTTATGAAATTAATTAAATCATAAATTATTTATATTTTTACAGAAGTAAAATAATGGCTACCAGAACAAAGATATGGATGTTAGAAAATGTTTTTACTATATCATCAGCACGATTTGTCAATCTGACATTAAAAACAAACTCAGCCACTTTAATAAGTTTGTTAAATATAAATAAATTTTTTCATTAGAGAAATATGAAATGTTAAAATAACATAAAGAAGCTTTTAACAAGTAAGTTAAAAATATTATACTTTTAAATTTAAATTGCTATAAAAAATAATTTTACGTTGTTTATTACAGATTGCAAGATTGGAAAATTTTTATTTCATCTTATTTAAGAAGTTTATATTAAAGAACGTGATTTAATTTCACATTAAATTTCAAATAAATTAATAAGGATCTAACAAAGTTTTTATATGGCCATGTTTTATTATTAAAACTACTTTTTTGTGAATTATGAAGCAAGCTTTTCAAAATTGTTTAGCAATGCCCAACAACATTCATTATTCAGGTCAAGATTAATTCAGCAAGTATCAAAAAACTAAACAAGGAAATCTTGTCACGCTAAAATGATAAAGGAAGGTTAATATACTTTTAAACAAATATAAGGTATTTTTTAAGAATCTTTATTTAAAATCATTTGATATTATTTGATAACAATGCCAGAGAAGCTATCTATCAAATACTAACAGCGTATAAAATCTGCGAAGCAACTATAACTATTAATTGGTTATAGTTAATGTTAGAGAAGGTACAGCATGTAATTAGTTGTAAGAGTATAATTGTTTAGTTTATAATTCGTTTACATAGAGATAAGATATAGGTTTTGACTTTACTTACAAGGCATGCAAAGGTCAAACAGTAATTTTTTCGTGGTTTCATGCATAGTTTTTTATCGAAAGCACTTAAGAATAAATAATTATTTACGCATTTGGATTTGATTAAAAATATTTTTTTTTATAATAATGAAGTCTAAGGTATCTTCTTACGAATTTTAATCTCAATGTAAATTCTATATCCTGTTCTTTATAGATTGTAAAGACATTGTTGATAAAAAAAGTGCTTAGACGTCATATTTATAAAAATATAATATGTATAATATTAGAATTATTAGTCAAGCCGCCACCAATGTATTTCGTAACCCACTTTTTTACTTTTTAGTTCTGTGGATAAAAATAGGTGTATTTTATGTTTTTTGATCTGCTAAATCCGAATCCGGGGTCTATTTTGACCTAAAAGTTGCAGATTAATTGTTATTAACAAATTATTGCAAAATTAGCCCAAAATTAAGCAAAATCAAGTTGTAAATGTTAACAAGCTTCAAAAATTTGTGAGTTAAGCAAAACTTTCTGATATAATTTAACTTACAGTAACATGTAATACCTTAGAATAATTAATTAAATAATTTTCAATTGTTTAGACAATTTGTAAATGTTAATTCCTTTTTTCGATTATGACTGAGTGCGGCCCTAAGTTACATGTATTTTTTTATGTCCTGAATGCAAAATAAAGCTTAATTTTACGAAAAATGAAAAGAGGCGAATGTTAATTTTCAATAATATTTTGAGTCGCAAAAGTTTCAGTAGTAACGTGATCACTAGAACGAGTGATCAGTGAAGCTGGGCTCGAGTTATAGGAGCTCGGGCTATTTTCTAATGTATATTAAAAATATGAATAGAAAAATTCGAGGACAATTTATAATATTTTGTTTAAAAAACTTTCAATTGTTTAAAAAAACACCAAAATAATTTTCATTGAAATTAATATTCGAATTCAGGATATAAAAAAATACATATAATTCAGTATCGGACTTAGTTTTAACAGAAAAAAGTAATAAACATTTAAAAGTTGTTTAAACAATCGCCTGCATAATATTTATCGAAATTGAGCTTTAAATTATATCCAGCGTATAAAAAAAATATATCTAACTTAGTTTCACACTCAGTTTTGATCCAAAAAAGTAATTATTAACATTTACAAATTGTTTAAACAATTGAAAATTGTTTAAATAATTATTCTAAGGTATTGCATATTACTGTAAGTTAAATTATATCAGAAAGTTTTGCTTAATTCACAAATTTTTGAAGCTTGTTAACATTTACAACTCGATTTTGCTTAATTTTGGGCTAATTTTGCAATAATTTGTTAATAACAATTAATCTGCCACTTTTATGTCAAAATAGTCCCCGGACTCGGATTTAGCAGGTCCAAAAACATAAAATACACCTATTTTTATACACGGACCTAAAAAGTAAAAAAGTGGGTTACGAAATACATTGGTGGCTGCCCGATTATATCTACTATATTGCACTGAATACGAATATAATCAGTTTTTACTCAAAATAGTTTAGTTTGCCATAATAGGAATTTTTAGGTTATTTTTTGCGGGTTTTTTAACATTTGTATCTACATCTTATGTTTCTGGTTCCCTGAACACAAATATGATATCTGTTTTTACCCGAATTTCTCCAGTTGATCATAAAAGAAAATATCTAATTCATAGCAAAAATAATTAAAAAATTTTTGTTATGGGCATCTGGATATTTTCTGGATTTTCATCTGGATATTATTCTGGATGTTTATAGGGATCCAAAAAATACAAAAACAAATGAAAAAGTTGAGAAACCCGCAAAAACATGACCTCGAAATTTCTATAGAGGGCAACTAGACCGTTTTTGGATAAAACGGATTTTATATACGTATGAAATTTTTATAATTAATTATTTTACAAATAATTATTTTTATATGCGTATGAAATTTTTATAATTAAAAAAAAAAATCTTAAATAATGATTTTAAACATTAAAATTTCCCCATTTAAACACGGTTGCTTTAAATATTACCAAAATTAATATGTCTTTTGGCATATAAGCACGTTTTGAGATCTCAAGAAGCTAAAAAACCGGTTTTAAAAAAAGTATGTGTGTGTGTGTATGTATGTAATCGGTGATATTTCACAAACATTATGGAATTAAAAAAGTAAAAATAATATTTTATTGACCAGAATGACCTAATTTTTTTTCAAAAATTTTTTTATCAAAAAATCTCAAACTACTTTTTTTTTTAATTTGGATGCAATACCTCATCTATTTCCATAAAAGTACTTATATTTGAAAGATGATTTTTACTGGATAACTCGAATCTGATAATTAATTTTTTGAAAATTTTTTTCCCAAAGAACACCAAATTTTTTTTTCTTTTTAGACGTAGTACCTAATTTATTTCTATTAGAGCACTAGTGTTGGAAAGTTCGTTTATAGTAATTTTTAGGATCTGATACCGATTTTTTTCAAATTTTCTCAAAATTAAAAAAAACAAAAAAATTAAAAAAACAATATTTTATTTTTTTTTTTGTGTAATACCTCATGTAATTACATTAAAGTACTATGTCTGAAAATATTGTAACCAGTGACATTTCACAACCATTATGGAATTAAGATCTATACACTAAACCTAAAAGAATTTTTTGTTACCCAGAAAAGAATGAATCTATTTAATTCTTTGGTGAGGAATTATTTTGAGGTTACTTCTTTTAAATAAAATTATTTTTGTTTTAATTCTGTTCATAAAGAATTGAATTGAAAATAATTTTGTTTAAAAGATTTAACCTCAAAGTAATTTCTCCCTAAAGAAATAAATAAACATTAATTCTTTTTTGGGTAACAAAAAATTCTTTTAGGTTTGGTGTGTAATTTTTTTTTCAAAAATTTTTTCATCAAGAAATCTCAACTTTTTTTTTTTTAATTTGGATGTAATACCTAATTTATTTCCATAAAAGTACTTATATTCGAAAGTATGATTTTTACTTGATACCTCGAATCTGATAATTAATTTTTTGAAAATTTTTTTTTCCAAAATTTTTGTCCCAAAAAAATACAAAAAATACCAAATTTTTTTTTTCTTTTTCGACGTGTAGTACCTAATTTATTTCTATGAGAGTACTACCCATACTTCAGATTCTATTCGGGTAGTTTTAGAAAGTTCGTTTATAGTAATTTTTTGGATCTGATACCGAATTTTCTTAAAATTAAAAAAACTGTAATATTTTTTTTTGGGTGTAATATCTCATTTAATTCCATGAAAGTACTAATATCTGAAAATATTGTAACCGGTGTTATTTTACAACTATTATGGAATTAAGAGAGAAATGTATTTATATGATTGCATGGTTGTAATCGGTCATATCAGTGGCATATTAATGCATTAAGCTCATTGTTTGAGGAACCTTAGTGCCAGCTATATGGCAGGGTATTTTAATTTTATGTTGAGGTTTGCAATAATTTTTTGAAAATAGGAATATAATATATAATTCACACGAATAAACATAAATGCCAAGAATTTAAAAAATGAACAAAAATTTAACTAAACATTTCTTTTTGAATATTATTACTGCTTCTATTTTCCATTATTATTAACTTATCTAATTTTTTTGTATTTTTTGAAAAATCATTGTTGCACATGATACGTCAAAATTGATACCTTAACTTTTGATATATATAAATAATAAACCCTACATCCGATATTCGTATTAGACATAGGAACCCACAGTTGCATTTCCGCTGATGCTGATCAAGCACAATAGCGTGAGACCAAAAGTCAGCTATGACGTAAATTAGGAGAGATTTTTGTAACGTAAGTTGCATAACGTAATCACCCCAGGGATGTGGCATAAAAAAATTTTTGAAATTCTATATAGTTTTATAGTTTGTAAAAAAATATTAGGTACGTATTTTTTTATTGTTAATTTAAACAATAATAAACTGAAGAAATAATGAATTTAATAAGTTACCTGTGAATCCACAACTCATGTCAGTTTCCCTATACTTTTAACATTGCATTTTCAAGTCATGATTAATTTTTAATTCTTAATTACTCGCAGTCATTTTTAATTCTTATGAAAATAAAAAAATACGTATCGAATATTTTTTTGTATATTTTCGGGATATCAAATAATCTTAATACCATACTACAACCCAATTGAAAAATTTTTATTGATATTTACGGGTAAATATTTTAGGTAAGGAGATGACAAACTGTAAGTAAACTGTAAGTACAGATGGTAAACTGTACGTGTATTTAAGACAGCTAAATTTTCGATCAGATATATTCAAGTCAGAACATTGTCTTTTTCTTATCCTAGTTTTTTTTGGCCGCGGGGCCTGGAAAAAGTTATGAGTCCACAAAGTTGGTAATTTTTCTAAAAAAAAACTTAAAATAAGACACCGCGGAATAGTCTAGATTTCTAGATTAAGCCAAAGTATACAATACAAATATACAATACAAATAAAGGAATATACAATACATAATTATAATTATAAAATTTGAATTCATTAAAGAAAATAAAAAAACGCTGCCAAGTGATTGGCACTATGGTTCCTCATTAACAATAGCAAAATATTTATAATGGTCTATTTTATCTAATAAAAATTATAATTTGAGATATCAGTATTTCATAAAAAAAAGTTAAATACCGTATTTTAAAAGAAAAAAAATGTTGCTGTGATTTAATGTTTTTTATTTAACAAATTTTTAGAAAAAAATTTCAATAAACTAGGTATTACACTTAAAAAAAAAACAATATTACAGATTTTTTAATTTTTTTGTTTTATTAATATTGAGAAAAAAATTTTGAAAAAATTCGGTATCAGATCCAAAAAATTACTATGAATAAGCTTTCTAAAACTAGTACTCTCATAGAAATTAATTAGGTACTACGTCCGAACAAAAAAAAATTTTGGTATTCTTTGTATTTTTTTGTGAAAAAAATTTTGGGAAAAAAATTTTCAAAAAATTAATTATCAGATTTGAGATATCGAGTAAAAATCGTACTTTCAAATATAAGTACTTTCATGGAAATAAATGAGGTATTACATCCAAAATAAAAAAAAAAAAAAAGTAGTTTGAGATTTTTTGATGAAAAAAGTTTTGAAAAAAAAATTAGATCTTAATTCCATAATGGTGGTTAAATACCACCGATTGCAACATTTTCAAATATTAGTACTTTCATGGAATTAAAGGAAGTATTACACTAAAAAAAAAAAAAATATTACAGATTTTTTAATTTTTTTGTTTTTTTAATTTTGAGAAAAAAATTTTGAAAAAATTAAGTTTCAGGTCCAAAAAATTACTATAAACGATATTTCTAAAACTAGCACTCTCATAGAAATCAATTAGGTACTACATCCAAAAATAAAAAAAAATTAAGTTTTTTTTGTATTTTTTGGTGAAAAAAATTTTGGGAAAAAAATTTTTAAAAAATTAGTTATCAGATTCGAGATATCGAGTAAAAATCGTACTTTCAAATATAAGTACTTTCATGGAAATAAATGAGGTATTACATCCAAATTAAAAAAAAAAAAAAGTAGTTTTAGATTTTTTGATGAAAAAATTTTTGAAAAAAAAATTAGATCTTAATTCCATAATGGTTGTTAAATACCACCGATTGCAAAATTTTCAAATATTAGTACTTTCATAGAAAAAAACTAAGTATTACGTCCTAAAATAAAAAAAATTTTGGCATTTTTTGTATTTTTTGGCAACAAAAATTTTGAGAAAAAAATTTGGAAAAAATTAGGTATCAGGTCCAAAAAAATGCTATAAACCATAGTTCTAAAACTAGTACTCTCAAAGAAATAAATTAGGTACTACGTCCAAAAAGAAAAAAAAAATTAGTGTTTTTTGTATTTTTTTGTGAAAAAAATTTTGAGAAAAAAATTTTCAAAAAATTGGTTATCAGATTCGAGATATCGAGTAAAAATCGTACTTTCAAATATAGGTACTTTCGTGGAAATAAATGAGGTATTACATCCAAATTAAAAAAAAAAAAAAGTAGTTTGAGATTTTTTGATAAAAAAATTTTTGAAAAAAAAATTAGGTCTTAATTCCATAATGGTTGTGAAATTTCACCGGTTACATACATACACACACACACACACACACACACACACACACATACAGACTTTTTTTAAAAACCGGTTTTTTAGCTTCCTGGGGTCCCAAAACGTGCTTATATGCCAAAAAATCAAAAATCAAAATTTCATCTATCACAAAGGTTCCTCTATGAGGAACCAAAAAAATTATATATAAAAATTTTAACACAACTAGCCCCCTGCGCGCTGAAGCGCACAACCCCCTCAGATCATATTTAATGTTTAATAGAAAGAAAACTGTGGTTTAATTCAAAAATAAAAACAATTGTACAGTGAGATGTAAATTTCAAATAATGAACTTTTTTCGTAATTTTAATAAACCATTAATATTTTTATTTTCAAAATTTATCTCAAGAAAAAAATATTGCATTATTGTCCCTCGGTGCTACATACCTCGGACCAGAACCCTTTTCATCCCTCAAAATAAATTTTTCTTTTGTTCTGGACGGCGAAATTTTTTAATAGGATGACGAAATACTCGAATTCATTTTCATATTAATACAGGAAAGAAGGTAAAATCTCGAAGCAGTAATTAGAGGCAAGTGGAAAATACTTCAAGTAACTTGAAAGGTGCCCAGTACCCGATTAATAACTTCTGATAGTTCCGAAAAGGGTTGAGGGTGGGGGGGGGTGATAAAAATAACGTAACCAATCGATAAATTATCATTTTTTATCATAAAAACATAAAATACAATTTTTCATAAAAATGAACCCCTTCTGAGTTATATAGCGCAAGGAAAAGTGTGATTTTTGCCAAAAAAATTTAAAATTTTTAAAAGTTTTTTTAAGGGCGCTCTGTCTACCACTGGGTGTTTTTTGCGCTGCATATTTGTAACTAAAATATTTTAACCATATATTTATTTATAATAATTTTTTAATGAAAGAATCAATGCTTTTCAGTATTTAGTACAAGAATATAAAAAAAAAATTAAAATTGTTTATTTGCTTAAACAAATACGACCTGTTAAATTTTTGAAATTTTTGGGTCATAAAAGCCTGAGTTCCCAGATCTGGGCTACTTGTATCAAAATTCTGCTTGGCTCATATTGATGATGATTCAATTCTAGGTGGAGGTATCGTGGAAAATTTTTTGCTAAACCTTTTCAGTAATGAGTTATACCTATTTGTTTATAAATTGTAGAGCATTTTTAACTTTTTTTTATAAACAATTAGCTGTAACTCATTACTGAAGAGGTTTAGCGAAAACTTTCCCAAGATATCTCCACCTAGAATTGAATGATCTTCAATATGAGTCAAGCAGAATTTTGATCCAAGTAGCCCAGATCTGGGAACTCAGGCTTTTATGACCCAAAAATTTCAAAAATTTAACAGGTCGTATTTGTTTAAACAAATAAACATTAAAAATTTTTTTTTTTTATATTCTTGTACTAAATACTGAAAAGCATTGATTCTTTCATTAAAAAATTATTATAAATAAATATATGGTTAAAATATTTTAGTTACAAATATGCTGCGAAAAAAACACCCAGTGGTGGACAGAGCATCCTTAAATTTACTTAAAAAATGATAGTATTACAAAAAAAAATTATATATTACTAATGTTTTTGTTGACAAATAAAGCGATTTTTTTTTTCGTACGATTAATATTAAGGCCCCCTTTTCAAAAATTAAAATTCGTAATGCACTTTTTTTTTATTTCATTTTCTTGCTTAAAAACATTTCAAGAGTGTATAAAAAAATTTTCAAGCAAAAAAAAATATAAGTTTTTGAGATATTTTGATTTTTATAGGACGGATTCATATGAAAACATAAGCATTTAAAAACTTTAAACGCGTTTATCTCAAAACTACTTTTTTAAATCGGTTCCAGTTCTAACTCAAAAACTTATTCAGCTATTGACCTAAATCTTGGTTCATTTTATTTGTAATTGTAGTGCCAAGTGCTGGAACTAGAAGATCAGAAAAAAGCGGATTAGAAAATTTTTTATTGACCATATTAGGCGTTTTTTTGTACTTAAAAATATCCATTTTTCGTTTTTGGCGCACCAAAAAGGTCAATTTATGGAATTTTTGCAAACTTTTAGTTCCAGCACTTGAGAAGTATATAGGGAATAAAATACTCTTTTATTTTTTTGTTTCGGATGCCCACAATAGGCGCTAGGTGTGGAACCGTTTTTTACTTTTTTTTTGCAGCCTCTACTTTGACGCCCTCTATAAAATGTAAAAAATTTGGAAAATAAAAATAGTAATTTTTTTTGTATTCTTTGATAGTTTTGTAACAATTTTAAAAAAAATTTGAAGTTCTTGTATAATAAAATAACTAAAAAAAAAGATGTTTAAAATTCATTAAAATCACATAAAATAATGAAAAGGGGGCCTTAAAGGAAATATGACAAGGCAAAAATGGTTGTTTAACGAAAAATTAAAAAACCGGGTTGTTCTGGCGTAAATATCTGGATAAATACTTTCACAAAAAAAATGATTACTATCATTTTGCAAGAAGACAATTTTGGGAAAATTTTGAGACCAACCATTGAAAATAAGCAGAAAAAAAGTTATGGACAAAATAAACTTTTTTCCAATTTTGTTTATGCAAATTTTTTAGCGCCATCTGGACTGCAGTCCAGAAAAAAAAAACCATCTCGCGCAAAAAAAACCATCCTGGTTTACCATGCTGGTTTACCATCTGGTTTACCAGATGGTTAACCACCAGGTATTTAAAAAAAAATAATAAGATCCCAGGATGAAAATGAACCTTGCAGGTAGAAGCGGATACCCTGGGGGTATAATTTTCAATTTTTCGAACCAACATATTTTCCGATTTTCCAACATGGCGGACCATAAAATTTTAAAAACACCAACTTTTAACTTTACAAGGGGGTTTTTGAGGGTGAGAAAAGTGAATTTAGGGTGGAAAATATTCAATTTTTCGACCCAACATATTTTCCGATTTTCCAAGACGGCGGACAATAAAATTTAAAAGTATCAACTTTTAACTTTACAAGGGGGTTTTTGAGGGCGAGAAAAGAGAATCTAGGGTGGAAAATATTCAATTTTTCAACCCAGCATATTTTCCGATTTTTCAAGATAGCGGACAATAAAATTTTAAAATATAAACTTTTAACTTTACAAGGGGGTTTTTTTAAAGTTTTTTGATACGGCATCTTTGAAAATCGGAAAATATGTTGGGTCAAAAAATTGAATATTTTCAACCCTAAATTCACTTTTCTCACCCTCAAAAACCCCCTTGTAAAGTTAAAAGTTGATACTTTTAAATTTTATTGTTTTTTATGGTTTTTTCTTAGTATATCATCTGCTCCTAAGAGAAATTCACTATATTATTTTGATAGAATAAAAAATCGTTTTTTTTCATGCTTACATTGAAAGATTTAAAAAAATAATTTTTAATAACAATTTTATTTAATTTTTTTTTACATTTTGGGGTAGTTTTCATACCCAGGGTTGCAAATATTGTTACTTTTTCGGCTGTAAAACGAAAAGGGGCAACAAAAAAATTTAATAACGTTTTTTTCATTTTTTAAAAATTTTATGGGTAGTTTTCACCCCCCCCCCATCCCTGGCGAGGGGTTGGATTCATTTCAAAATAGTAAATATACGATAAAATATTTTCTTGTCAGCGGACAGAAACCACGTATTTCCCGGCCGCTGCGCGACCGGAAAAGACGCGTTTTCTCACCACTGACGAAGAAAAATCGTATACGACCCTTGTCCATAAATAAAGAATGACCTAAATCGCAGTTTGCCAACCTCGGCTTCGCCTCGGATGGTAATTTACGTGCGATTTTGGCCATTCTTTACTTTTCTGGACACGGGCTCGTAATATACTATTTCAAAAAATTGATCCAAGTACAAAAAAAATAATCTGAGGTTATGTTTTTTGTATTTTTTCTTATTTTGGGGGTAGTTTCAACCCCCTTATTATTAAATCTTATATCTCAATTTCGGGGCATAATAAAAATAAAAAAAAAATAAAAAAAAAAAAAAAAAAAAAAAACTGTTCATTAATTTTTCTGAAAAATGGCTTTTATTTGATAATTTTAGCTTAAATTCCAAAATATTAAAAAAACCCCTAAAATTAATAAGGGTTCCCTGTTTAAAATCGCAATCAGTGACCCGAAAAACCCCCTAGTACCTATTTTCACCAAAATTCATTTAAAATTGCCCGAGATATTAAGTATTTATTTATTTTTGGCCAAAAAACAGTTAGGCAAATTTTTACAACGTTTTGGACCAACTCCAACTAACCAAACTTGTTTACGACAAATTTCAAAAAATTTCAAGTTGATCTGACTTGCCTCTAATTACTGCTTCATTTTACAAAAAAATTTACCTCCTTTCCTGTATTATATGTTATGTGTTGCATCTACAAATATAATTAATTAGTTTAAACATTTTTCATTAAAATTTATAATTATTTTTACCAGTTTATATTTTTATAAATTAAAAAATTAATATTTAAATTGTCTACAAATTTGTATACAGCGCAGCGCGCCGCTAACACTACAGAACATCAATGAAACGACCAATTAGATAAAGATGACGAAATTTTTAAGAGATTGTGTAATAAAAATAATTATTGTATTTCCTATTTCCGTATTTTTTACACAAAATTTTATTAATAATTAAGTATTTTAAAAGATAATAAAAATTAGAACTAATGAAATAAATAATGAAAAAATCAGCGCAACCAATCACAAAACGAATAAATTAGACAAAAAATTATGTCTCATGAGTTTTTTAGAGATAGAAATTTATCTCAAGAAAAACATTCATTAACCTACATTCATTAGTCAAAGTCCTTTGCAGTTACAATTTTTACACCTGGGTCGAACATTTTTTAACCCCTCCCCTCTCAGGTTAGCACAGGTTTTTTTACAAACCGATTTAGAATTATCTTCTGGGGGTCTATTTAAGGAAATCCTAAATTTTCATCCGGTTAGAAAATTTTCATCTGAGTGATTTTTAGCTAACCAGCCTAGGCTAATTAGGAATACAAAGGCTCTTAACATATAACTCAGTGGGCATCCTTACATAAGTAATTAGGTCCATTTGTAATTATGTTTGGTTAGTCAAAAAATCACCCTACACCTGAAGGTCTCCGCTACTATATAACTATATTGCTTACCGCAACTGCAAATTAACTCATTAACGCCGGAGCGGAGAGTTCTGGAAATGAGCAAAAATTAGTATATTCCCTTATAGATAAGTGGCTAAAAAGTTTATCCTTATAGTAAAATTTCATGCTCTTTTAGAATCTGACATTAGTTTTCACCTGCAACCCTTAAAAATACCCTAAAAACGGGGGTGAAAGGGATAGGTCAGGCATTATTAGGAAATGTTTGGAAAAATCAATGAAAAAAGTATCCAATTTTATTGAAAAATGTTTGAAAATAATACTTTTTATGTAAATTTAAGTAAACTTCGTATACATTGAGGTCTCATACATTTTGGCCCTATTTACAACCCTTAAAAGGTGGATAGGGGTGGTACTCCAGTTAAAATACGGGTTTGGTTGGCTCTCTGAACACGAAAATCGGAGTCATTTGGCAGAGAAATTGAGGTTATACCCTTAAATTTGGAAAAACTACCCCCAAAAAGGGTTTTTTTTACATATTCGCACTTTGAGCATTCAGATTTGCACCATTCGGGTTTTTTGGGTGATCAATAATTTCGACTTCTTTTTCATAAATAATTAAAATTTCACCCCTACATTGGTTAAAACTACCCCCACAAAGAGGGTGTTTTTGCTATTTTCGTACTTTTAGCATCCAGGATATGCCCATATATGTTTTTTGCAGGTTTTTTGTGTCGCTAAACAAACATTTGACTCCTTTTTCATAAATATTTAATATTTCACTCTTAAAATAGTTAGAACTACCCCTAAAAGGGGCGTTTTTGCTAGTTTTGCACTTTGAGCGTTTAAAGTACATTTTTATACGTTTTTTGGACCACTAATCAAGAATTTCGACTTCTTTTTTATATATAATCAATATTTCACCCTTTAAGCAGCTAAAACTACCCCTAAATTGGGTGTTTTTGCTATTTTGCACTTTTAGCGTCCAGGATATACCCATGCTGAAAATACGAAGATTTAACAACACAGCATTTTTGATGGCCATAAAATTTTACAAAAAGAGGTCCTTATGTTTTCTTTCATAAAATTAATATTTATTATTAAAAAAAACGAATTTTTTGGACTTTTTGCCGCGAGTTTATGGCTATTCGGAACAGGTACAGTGAGGAAATTATACTTATTCCGTTTTTTTTCCTTTTAAGTTCACAAAACGAAAGAAAAAATGTTGATTCAGAATTTTACCCAATTTAGGTGATTTTATGGCTACCACTACTGTAGTAAAAACAAATTTTCAAATTTATGTCGCAGTGCGTAATAGCGAGTTTAACTCTGGTTTAACCCACTAATGAATGAAAAAATTCAGTCATTACAATCTTCTTCAAAAATATAAAAATTCAGTCATTACAATCTTCTTCAAAAATATAAAATTTATTTTGTTCTGAATATATTTCAATAGGATTGACTGTTGATTTCTTTGTTATCGTTTCATCAAAAGTTGGATTCCAAATCAGTGATGGGCATAGCGCGATAATTTCATTATTTACTAATGAATCGTTACCGCTAATTTTTGACATTATTATCGATAATTTTTTCGATAAGCGCTAATATAATTATCGTTAACGAATTTCGTTTCGATAAGCGCTAATAGAATTATCGATAACGAAAAAAATTTTCGTTAACGATATTATCGTTATCGATTATCGCGTTATCGAACCTTTTTTTTGGCTATATTTAAAAAAATATAAAAAATTTGAATGAAGGAAGGTATCTTGTGATGCCTGTAGCACAGAGCAAGGAACCGATAACGTTTTTTTACCTTCTTTCTGCCTTTTTTGGTTTTTAATAAAAGGCTACGGCGCTGTAACACGAAATGTTTCACCACGATTCCTCTAAAAATCTCTGGTATTTTCTGATTCTATAGGGTCTCCTGAGGCAGCAAATGCTTGTCCTGAAATTAAAACCGTTGCTCTCGGGGAGAACCGCCCCGATTTGGGGGTTGTTGGGGGGTAAATTAAAAAATATTTTTTTTTTAATTTAACATTTTTTACATGATTTCAGACCATATAAAGTGACAAAAAAGTGAGGAACATAAAAAATTTGGCTTGCCCCATAGTTTTAACATGGAACATGTTCATTGGATGGGGTATTTGAAAAAATTTGGCTCGGCAGGGGGGGGGGGTGAAAAATTGACGTTTTTAGGGGGGGGGGTCAAAAATTGACGTTTTTAGGGGGGGGGTCAAAAATTGACGCTTTTAGGGGGGGAGGGGGTCAAAAATGATCAAGCCCTGATAACAACAACAACTTAGAATACTTTAAGTTTATGGACTTAGGATAATTTATATTTTAGGATTTATTGTAATTTCGGTTTTTGGATTTATTATTGTTATGAGTGAACATGTTCCATGCTCGTTGGTTGTGTAGTTACACAAACCGGTTATAAATTTTTTTTTTAGTCGGAAGGCTCAAAATCACATTTTTTCAATATTTGAAAAAAAAACAATTTCTGAATTTTTTTAAATAAATTAAAATTATTTTTTATGATGGATTTTTATTTATTTTTTCAATTGTTTTGTAATTATAGTTTACTAAAATAAGTTTATTTAGGACCAAAAAATAGAAATTTTCAATTTTCAAGGTCTCAGAACAACTCAAATGTTAAATATTGGATTCTTTAAAAAATTGACAGACTTGGGATTTTTCTATTAGATTCAAATGATGTTATAAACTGAATTTAAAGACGTATTCCATAAAAATTTTTCCGGTACAATCTGAAATTCCTATTTATTTTAACATTTCACCACGCATTTTAGGAGAAAAATCCGTTTTTTTGTTTTTCATGGTTTCAATTTTCAGGAACCAATTTTTTAAAGTTTTGCAGATTTCAAGAAAAAATTTTCTGAATAATATTTACAGGAACCACTTATATATTTTTTCCTCTGAAATTTAAAGAAATCGCTAGTCTTTTTATCCGGAGTTTTCCTTCGCCATAAAATCGTTTATTTCTATTTCTACTGGTTTTGTCCAATCTTATATTAATTAAGCCAATTTAAGCCTGAAGAATTTCGAAAAGTTTAAAATTTTCTTAAATTATATTAAATTTCAAAAAGTCGTTAGAAAAATGGCAACTTTTATGCTGATTTTATTATACCATCTTAATATTTGAGTTTAATCTAAAATTAGCTTTTATATTTTTTTCATAAGAAAACGATATTTCACCTATACTCTGCCAAAGGACTTTTTATCACCGATTCTCTCATCGCTATAGTTAGTTAATCAAATGTCCATTTTTCGCCAAAAATAACCAATTTTAAAATTGCTGCTAAAATTGTAATTTTTTGATGAAAATAAGTCTTACAGGTCTCCGACATTTTGTACTAGTTTCAATTTCGAAAAATATTTTACTCGTTCATTTTGCCTTAGCCTTTCCCGAGATATGTTTCGACAAAGATATGATTTGATAAAATATGATTTGTTTTAAATAACCTTAAATTGAGACTCTTTTTTTAAAGAATCATAACTGTTAAACAAATAATCGAAAAGGAATGGGTAAAAAATTTTTCAAAAATTAGAGCTTATACAAAATTTTTGAGACCTGTAAGGGGCTATCCATATATTACGTAAGGCAAAAAAGGAAGAGGGGGGGTTACGATTTTCTTATTTTTTCTTACTTAGGAGGGTACGGGGTTTGAAAATATCTTACGTAAGAATAAACGTTATTTAAAAATAATTTTAACAATAGGTATTACTTTAAATTAGACAAGGGTGGTTAAAAATTAAGATTTAAAATAATATTCTATTGTCTGAAGATACAAGTTTATAAAATTTTAAAAATACCTTTCAGATTATAAAAATAAACGAATCTTATTATGAGTATATTTAAGAAATTAAGATTTAACCGAATGAAAAGAAAAATTCTTTTTTGAATAAGTTAAATAATTATATAAAATTTTATGACTTATTTAATTTTAGTTTAAATTAAAATTCTAGATTCAAAATTTCCTATAGATTCTGAAAGTAGTTTGGAGATAATAATTAAAAATATTAAAAAAAAATTATAAAACAACAATCAGTAATTTTTAAGGCCCTCTCTATACCAGCACATATAAATAATTATGTTCTGGTGTAGAGAGGGCCATAAATTTATATTAACAGTCCCGAGTCTGATTAAAAGTTTGAGGGGAAATTACTGAATGGTTAAAAAAAACTTTATGATAAATGAGTAAGATCTTACAAAGGGAGGAGGGGGGGAGGTGAAATTATTATTTTTTGTAACAAACGGGAGAGGGGGGTAAAAGACACCGAAAATTGTCTTACGTAATATATGGATAGCCCCTAAGACTTATTTTCATCAAAAATTACAATTTTAGCAGCAGTTTGAAAATTTTTAACTAGCTATAGCGATGAGAGAATCCATGATAGAAATTTATCGTTTACGGGGAATTAAAATTTATACAAAAAAATGAGACCAAATAGTAGTATTTTGGTAGAATTGCAATATGACAGCGTTATTTGGAAAATTACCTAAAAACCTCGCTAAAAACCCTATCTTATATTTTTTGATATTTGATATTTCATTTATTGTATAAATATACAAAGGCAGAGAATCATTCATTTTATATCACTTATATATACAGAAAGTAAAATAAAATTAAAAAAAAAATTAAATTATAACATTGTTATAGAATTGAGCCCTGAGTTTTGGGTATTATTTATTCAACATATTTAAGTCATCCATAACTATATATTGTAATTTATGATCCAGATGTTTCGAATATATACGGTTTTTGCTATTTAATCCAAAAATTATTGGTCAAAAAGGGGTGTTTTGCGTGTTTATAAGGGTGTTTAAGGCATTTCGTGTCACTGAGATGCTCATTTTCGAGTTTACCGACACCGAAAACGTATAAGAAAGTATTAAAAACGTATTTTGAAAAAAATCCTCCATTTGATCATTATATTGCAAAAATTAAAAGAGATTTCATAAAATAAATGAAGTCCTTTGGTAGAGTACAGGTGAAATATCGTTTTTTGTGAAAAAATATAAGAAAATCATAAAAAAGATCATATAAAAGCTACTTTTAGATTAAAATCAAATATTAAGATGGTATATGATAAAATAAGCAAAAAGTAAAACACGATTTCTTGTACACAATCATCCATTGCGAGTGACGCACTGTAAAAGTTGCCATTTTTCTGACGATATGTTGAAAAGTAGTCTCAGGCAAAGTTTCCTTGAAAAAAAGGAGTTTTTCCTTTGTCCCGAGATATCTCAGTTTTTAGACCGTCAAAGATGCTAAAAATAAAGTTTTTTTAAGTTTTTAACCTCAAAATGAGTTCAAAAATAAAAAAAATTTTTTTTCTGAAGTATTTTTTCAGAACGAAAATTTTGACACCAACCACGTCCCAAACGAATGATTCGGTCCGGAGATATTAATTTTGAAGTCAAAAACACGTTTTAACTTCCTCTAAAACGCAGGGGGTTGGGGGTTGCCGACCCTTGGAATCTTATTTTTTATCGTAAACCATCAAATTGAGTCAAAAAAATGTGAAAAATATGCTGGGGCCGGAAACCATACCTTATTCCACTGTTGTCTTTTATGAAAAATCAAAAAAGGTTGAAAGAAGGAAAAAAACGTTATCGGTTTGCTTTGTACTGCACGAATCACAAGATACTTTTCTTCATTCAAATTTTTCATATTTTCTGAAATATCGACAAAAAAAAGGCTCGATAATGCGATAATCGATAACGATAATATCGTTAACGAAAAATTTTTTCCTTATCGATAATTCTAGGCTGTGTCTATTTACCCAGAAATTCTGGATAAACACACCAAGCCTGAACGTGCCGGAAAGTTAAAAAAAATGTCGCTAAAATCGGCTTGTGTAGATTTTTAAAATATATTTTTTTCAGTCGATTCGTTCCTACTAGAAAATCCGATCAGCTCGTCTGCCGGACTTTCATGGGACCTATAATGCGTATTTTAGAAGAAATTGGGATGATTTAGCATACTTATGCAATGACAAATTAGGAATTAGTATTTCTGATTCGTGTTCCTTTAAAGCATCTAAGGGAAACAATTTCTTACAAATTCCAGAATTACATTTACATTACATTACAATACACACTCAGCACACGAATTACGAAAGTATACAAACTCGGCACTTCTAGATTAACTAAATTTATTAAATTATCAGAGAAGTCACATTAGTAGATTTAAATTTGTAAAAAATTTATCTAATTATTATAAAAATTAATTTACAAAGTAAACATCATGACAATTTTATAATTATTATAATATAAAATAAAAAAAATTTATTTATTATACGCAAAATTTTAAATTATTTTAACATAACCGTAACTACGTAAATTGCAAAAGAGGGAGGTTTAATCTTTTAAACAGTGCTGAGACTGACTACTATAAAGTGCCGAGTTGAACCCCCGAATTAAGTGCTAAGTTGGACTTTTAATCCGTTATATCAGGGGATTAATCAGTGAAAATACCGAGTATGTATATGCCCGTCTTTATCTTTATAAATTATTTCTAATTCATTTTTGTATATAATTAAATCTGTTTTTATTTTCCATAAATTTTCATAATTAGTTTCAATATTATATTCTTTTTCTAAATTACAATTCGATGAATTAAATATTAAAATATTTATTCGGTGCTGAGTATAGGCTGATTCCATGTGAAACGTACGTTGACCTCCAGATGGGGTCTTCCGATTGGGCTGTAACTTTGCACAGGTGATTATATATATAAAATGTCCTCACCCCCCCAATTTTACGTCTTAAAATCATTTCTAGCCGTCTCTGTGAATTTTTGAAAATTGGGACCGATTTTAAAGCTCTCAGACACCAACTTTTGCTTCATTATATAAAAGCATGAAGAAATGTTAAAAATTCTATTAGAAAAATGGTTTCGATCGAAAATTTCCCTGGCTATCCGAATTTTTAAACCGTTTTTTAAAATTTTCACGTGGAAACCCGGAAAATTGGAAAATGTGAGCCGTACCGGCTGTAGCTCATAACTCAAAACCCGTCACTTCAAATAACTTCAAACTGGAAGTAGAGACAGGGTATTCCATATACTTTCACCTGGTATTAATATGGGTATGGGTATTTTCACATACGGAAAAGTTATAACGATAATTAGTTAAATTTTCCGATTTTGAAAATGCAAATTTAGCGAAAAAAGCTATATTTATATGCAAATTTAGGCAGAACCGATTTCATATGTAAAATTTATCATAAAATAAATTTTTTTTTAATCCCTTTAAACCTTTTCTATTGATATATATAGTCAATTCTACGAAATTAGACTTTTTATAAGAAACTATTCATGTAATTATTAGTGAAAATGACCTAATAGGAAAACAAATGTCTGGAATTTTGAAAAATCAAATTTGGCTGGATTAAGTATGTTAAACTATGACACCTTACCAATTTTTATGGTTCTGGAGTAAAAACTTTTGACATAGCAGCTGTTTTTTGAATTAAAAATATTTTCAAATTTTTAAAGTAAATCTGAGTAAATTTTGTATTTTAATTTTTTACACTCTGAACAGAGCTCAAAAACTATTTTCAATCATAGGAAATAGCTGAAACTTCTTACTGAGAGTCATTTTGGCTGTCAGTTTTTGGAAAAACATCAAGGAAAGCTGGATAAAACTAAAATTTTAAAAGAAAATTTTTTTTTTTGATGTGGATTTTTAATTATTATATTTTATAATTATTTGTTTTTTAAGTTTTTCAAAACTAAAAAGGTTAAATACCCAGAAATATAAATTTTAAAAAAGAATTATAATTTTCTTTTAGAAAAACAGTAATTTTAAGTGCAACAAAAAAGAAAAGAATTTCCCAGTGTTTGAAAAATCCACATTAAAAAAAAAAATTTCTTTAGAATTTAAGTTTTATTCAGCTTTCTCGATGTTTTTCCAAAAACTGACAGCCAAAATTACTCGCAGTAAGAAGATTCAGCTATTTTCTATGATTGAAAATAGTTTTTGAGCTCTGTTCAGAGTGTAAAAAAATTAAAATACAAATTTATTTACTCAGATTTACTTTAAAAATTTGAAAATATTTTTAATTCAAAAAACAGCTGCTATTTCAAAAGTTTTTACTCCAGAACCATCAAAATTGGTAAGGTGTCATATTTTAACATACTTAATCCAGCCAAATTTGATTTTTCAAAATTCCAGACATTCGTTTTCCTATTAGGTCATTTTCACTAATAATTACTTGAATAGTTTCTTATAAAAAGTCTAATTTCGTAGAATTGACTATATATATATCAATAGAAAAGGTTTAAAGGCATTAAAAAAAATACCCTGCCAACTAGCTGGCACTGAGGTTCCTCAAACAATGGGCTGTAATCTTAATTTACAACAAATATTATTGATTACAACCATGCAATTATACATACATTTTTCGTTTTTAGTAGCTGGTAAAGTAGATTATTAAGATCATTTTGTTATTAAAGTGAAAATTCTAGCCTCCATGGATTGGACGCGCCGGCGTTAATGGATTTTAAATCATTTTTGCATAATTAAAAAGAGACAAATATAAAAAAAGCTAATTTTATTTTTTTTTATAAAATTTTATTTTATTAGAATATATAATTATCCCTTAATAATTAAAATATTGGGTAACATGATTTTTTTGTTTTGTCAAAGAAATGGTTGGTAACGATGCGAAAATTACAAATATTCGCTCAATTATTATAAAAAGATAGGAGCTTTTACCAGAATTTATAATAATTTCTTATAATTTATTTTCTCAGTGTACTTCTTGCATTTGACCAATCTTCCGCAACAATGATAATAATAATAATAATAATATTTTGTAATAAAAAAAATAACCACATTAATTGCTTCAAGATTTTAACATTATTTATATTATTTCTATTAATCACAAAATAATAAATTATTTAATTCTATAAATGGTTTGATTCTTTAAAAAATGCCAATATAACTTTTAAATCTGAATTTTAAAATGCAAACATAACCATTTAATATTTTTAGGCTGTTTATTATTGTTTATAATTTCATTAAGCTGCATACATAAATTTAATAAACATAGCAACGAGCAGAATAATCCAAGGAACCAGATATTACACCAGATATTAATTTTTATTTTTATCACCAGAAATTTTTAATGCAGATAATTTACAATATTCTTTTTTATCATGTGGACAATAAGAATAATAAGTCTATTGAATAAGAAAAGAAACCCGGTTGAGATGTGTTTAGCACATTCTTATATTTATTAAAAAATTCGCTTTTATTTAATTTATTTGAACTTGCAGAAGTAAAAGTGTAATTAAATAAAGTAATAAAGATCAATTTTAAAAACAATTTATTAGTAAAAATCATGTTATTTATTTTTAACGCTGTAAAAAACTAAGCATAACTGGGCTTTTATGTACATTTTCGGACGAGTTTTAATTGTTATCAAGAGTTTCTAAATTATTTATAAATTAACAAGAATTAGGTAAAACCAATTGTAAAACAGATAACAGCTATCGCTCAATTTATTTTTTTTATAAAATAAGTAATTAAATAAATGAGTCACATAACTGATAAATATTAATTTTATATCATTCAAAAAACAGCTTATAATTTTTTTTTAAATAAAATAATTTAAAAATTTTAATTTCAAATTGCTACTTTAAGTGGATAAAATAATTACTCTTCCCCAAGCGACAAAGAATCGTCAACAGAACGTAGGAAAATCCAATTAGTTTTTTATCACTATATAATAAATATTCTAGTATTTATAATTTCAAATTATAAATTTAAATTTAATTTAATTGTAAATATTTTGATTTTAAAGTAACGCGAATTCTCGATTCTTGTTGACACCAATAGAAGACATTTTTTCTTTAAAATTAAAAAGTAAAATTAAATTAAATTAAAATTTATAAAGGATTTTGCTTGGGTATTTAATAAAATTCTTGAAATTTAAAAATTCGAGCAAAATTTAAGCACAGCTAGCAACCTATGTTTATCCTATTTATATTTTTTATTTCTGCAATACTTAATTTTATGTAATTGATTAAATCATAAATTATTTTTATATTTTCAGAAGGAAAATAAAGGCTACCAGAACAAAGATATGGATGTTAGAAAATATTTATTACTATATCATCAGCACGATTTATCAATCTGACATTAAACAGAAACTCAGCAACTTTAATAAGTTTGTTAAATATAAATAAATTTTTTCATTAGAGAAATATGAAATGTTAAAATAACATAAAGAATCTTTTAACAAGTAAGTTGAAAATATGATTCTTTTAAATTTAAATTGCTATAAAAGATAATTTTACGTTATTTATTACAGATTGCAAGAATGAAAAATTTTTATTTCATCGTATTTAAAAAATTAATATTAAAGGATGTGATTTAATTTCACAATGAATTTCAAATAAATTAATAAGGATCTAAAAAAGTTCTTCTATGGCCATGTCAAAAATTATTCATTATTCATGTCAAGATTCATTCAGCAAGTATAAAAAAACTTATCACTCTTATCACGCTAAAATAATAAAGGAATGTTAATATAGTGTAAAACAAATGTAAGGTATTTTTTAAGAATCTTCATTTAAAATCATTTGATATTATTTGATAAGAATGCCAGAGAAGCTATCTATCAAATACTAACAGGGTATAAAATCTGCGAAGCAACAATAACTATTAATTGGTTATAGTTTATGTTAGGGAAGGTACAGCATGTAATTAGTTGTAAGAGTATGATTGTTTAATTTGTCATTAATTGTTGACATAGCGATAAAATATACACTGCAAAAAGTAACTTTCTTAGATTCACAAAAAAAATCGGAAATACTCAAATTTTTAGTTAATATACTAAATTTAGTAAATTTACGATTTTTTTCGAAAAATTTCTAATTTTTTGAAAATATTCTATTTTTTTTTTGTGAATCTAAGAAAGTTACTTTTTACGGTGTAGGTTTTGACTTTACTTAAAGGGCATGCAAAGGTCAAACAGTAATTTCTTCGTGGTTTGCATAGTTTTTAAAAAAAGTACTAATTAATTATTAATGCGAATAATTATTTACGCGTTTGGATTTGATTAAAAATATTTTTTTTTATAATAATGAAGTTTAAGGTATCGTCTTACGAATTTTAATCTCAACGTAAATTCTATATATCTTTTCTTTATAAACTGCGTGAAAAAACATAAATATTCATTAGAAGATATTATTATTATTATTATTATTATTATTGTCGTCTTTATTTACCAAAGCATGTTATGGAACAATAGGCAAAAAAAGTTACATGGGGTTCAGGCCTACACTTAAAATAATACATTAAAGCATGGTTGCAAATATAAACTTAATATAGATTACATAGCTGACTTTTTAATTTCTGAAATTTTTATAATTTAAAAAATAAAAATCTTAAATAATGACTTTAAACTTTAAAAATTCGCCATTTAAACGCGGTGAATATTACCGAAATTCATATGTCTAGGTAAATTTTCCCGAAGAATACGAATTTGTTATTAGATTTTCATTTGGTCACGTGACTTGGCGGGAAATAAAAATTTTTGAAAAATTGGTTATTAGCAGCTATCGCTTTTAAATGATTTTTTTTACTGTAAAATAACGAATCACGCAGTTTCTTCTGAATTTTTTTTTTGCTTACTCTGAGTAAACTATGTGTCATATTTTTTCGTCTTTCTAAGAATTTTATTAAATTTTAAATCATGGAGATCGCGATTTTTGCATGTCAACTATGTTATCTATAATGAGTTTATATTTTTTATTGATTTTTAAAAGTTAAGACAAGAATAAGGGTCGAGGTTAAGATCGAGTTGCTTACTTTGCATTTTCTGCATAATAATAGTAGTATAATAGGTACTATAGGAAAGCAGCCAAAACCTTGTGAAAGAATCTTGTATTTATTTATGTTATTAATTGCCTAATCAGCAGATTTGTGCAAAGGAATCGAATCTTTTTTTTATATGTATAGTTGGTATATGTTATATATATAAATATTATATATTTTGTCATACGAACATACGAAAATGTATCGTCCTTCATTTGTGCGATGTGTGTGTCAATTGTTTGTCTCATAAATGCATATTTTTAAAACCCATATGTTTTGTAATATTTTTTTATTTAAAAACATTTTTGATTTTATGACTATTTGATTATAATATTAATATAACTTATGGGTTATCGACTACTCGTCATCCACATATTCAATAAAATAATAATAATAATAATACTGTCGATGAAAGGTTAATAATGATATATTTAGTATTATATTAAAAGATTTTAGAATCCGATATGTACCGACGATTTTTCGATCCCATTCACCTTCTCTTTTCTCTTTTTAACTTGTCTCATTTTTAGTATGCAGATCTTTATTTTGCGTAAAATAAAAAAAATAAAAAAAACGAAAGTAAAGTATAAAATATCCCACGCAAAAAAAAAGATCATAATTTTACGATCCCTTGCATATAATATTATATTTATTAAAAAATAAAAGCTCATAAATGATTATAATATTGGAGAGCACGTCTTTCATATATATTTATATATAAATTTAGCAATATTAATAACTTATGGGTTATCGACTACTTGGAGAGCGTGTCTTAAACATATGCATTTAATTTTTAAAAAATAATTTTCAATTTTATATCCTAAAATCCTCAAATTATTTATTTACATTAAATAAATTCACTTTGCAGAGGGAGGTGATTTTTTATTTATATAAAAAATTAAGACAGATAAAAGTCTATTGTACTCTGGTACCTTCGCAGCTGCTTCACTCTCCCCTTTCTAGAAAACACCACCGCCACTACCTGAAACTTTATCGGTCCAGCAGTGTTCGTCCTGACGTACGTTCTTATCACCATTTTAATTATGAGATTACAGATGTATTTTTTTATAGGGAATGTGCTAAGTATAAGAAATCGGATAAGTAAGATTTTTATAAGCAAATAATATTAGGTTTATCATAAAAAATAATATTTTTTCAAATTATTATTTATTTTAATCTTATTTTAAATAAATTTTTTATTTTTTTGGAATAATATATGAAAGTACATTTTAGGCACGACCACCTTATATATTCAAATATACAGTTGAAATAATGCCTTATTTAATTTATTGTTTTATATAATATTTAATAACATAATATTTGAATTATTTAATTAAATAATATTTAATTTATATAATATTTAAACCGTACTTACGTAATTTTAGGTATGCCATAAAAAAATAATTTTTTTTTAAATTATTATTTATTTAATCTTAAGATATTGTTACGTATCCTGAGGTTTAAACGGGATACGTAATTATAAATATTAAATATAAATAAGTTTATCCTGGGGATATGAATGCCCCAGGTATATTAAGTTAGGTTGATGTTTATAGTTGGTACTTAATCTGGTTATAGTTGTAGATGAGTTTGACTTAGATGGATGAACTTAACCTGAGGCTAAGTTCTTAATTACAGAAGGAGTTGTCACAATAATAACTGATAACTACTATTATTTGGTAATATAAAAACTTCACTTTATTGATTATAAGTATTGATAATAAAAACTGTCTAAGTCCTTAATTCAAACGAATTATAAAAGATAGTACTATTCAAAGCTAAAGTGACTCTAACAAGTGGTGGTACTCTAATAATACAATTTGGGCGCCTGAAGGGCAATACATAAGTTAATGCTAATCTGCCCATATTGCGAGATTTTAGGGGAGACGTCCAATACAAAAAAGCGTCAGTCTCGTCACGTCCAATTAGCGGAGGCGCCCTTAATTATTACTAAGAATCGCGAGGTGGGATTTATGCAATTTACGTTGCATAAATCTCTCCTACTTTATGTCATAGCTTGAGTTTTGGTCTCACGCTATTGTGCCAGGTCAGAATCAGCAAAAATGCACCTGTGGGTTCTTGTGCCTGGATTTAGAATATACTATGATAATATCGGATGTACGGTTTATTATTCATATTTATCAAATACTAGGGATATCAATTTTGAACTACTATACGTAACATCTCCCTCCCCCCATTTATGTTAGTTCAAGTCGGGGAGATGGTGTTGACGGCAGGGTTGCAATTTTAATTTTAAAATTTTCTGTCAATTGTCTGTGTCAATACATGATTATATAATATAAGTACATAAAAATAATTTTTGATTATACTTGTTGATTCTATATAATTTTAAGATGTATGTTTTATAATTATATATACCATCGTTATACATTACGATTATACATAATTGAAGAAAAAAATTTTGTAAGTATATAAAAAAATAAAAAGTTTAAAAATTATTCTCATTTGTATAAGATATTTAAAGATTATTACTTAAAATCTTAAGATAAGTAATATAATAAGTTTTGGATATTTCAATGCAGAATCTTATGGAAGGTGCCAACTTAGTTCGTTTATTGCTCTATGTCCTCTATTGTATTGTACTAATTGTTCAGCAGGCATGATAATAATTGGATTTCTGGGCACTTGAATAGGTTAACTAATCGGTGCCTGTTGACTGATTTCAGTGATTATTGGACTTTGGCTTATGTTATCACGTTGATTTCTTGTACCTGTAATCAGTCTAGAAAGATTAGTTCTTAAACCCCCGAGTCAATATATTCCCAATATACCGATACTAAGTAGAATTATTGTTACAATGATTATTATTAAAATTAAAAAAATATTGGATGAATTTGAATCAAATTTCATTTCAAGTTCTTTATACTCAGTCAGTTTCTTTGCTTTTTCAATTATGTCTATTAGATCAAAACCTGATTGTAAGGAAATACTTTTAACGTTTGAAAAATTTATGGATTCATTTATGGTTTTATAAACATTTGGTAAATATTTTGCATCTGTTTTATTTAAGATTGAAGTTAAATTTAGGTCAATGGTGTTGAATAAAGTAGTATTAGTTTGTTCAACAAATTCTTGTGATGTCCGTAATGTAGCATAAATGGATTTGCCCAAACAACCACTGTTAAGTTTTATTATACCGAGTTTTGGTAAGGGGATGGTAATAGGAGCCAATCGGTCACAAGTTATAAAAATGTTGTCATTTTCAGTAGCGGAAAATGCCCAAGAATTTTCCTGAGATAAACGAATCCAATGACTTAGATAATTTTCTGATTTTTATATTGCATTCGTTCAAATCAAATTGTTGACCAGTTAGAATTTTAATTTCACACTCACTATTGTGGTCGATTATTTGGGTGGGGGCGAAATTTTTGCAAATATAGTTATTTTTTATTTTTTTACAGTGTTGTAGGTTTTCATATGTGATTGTTATGTACGTTAGTTTATTTGATTCTAAAGCTACATACTCAAAACTAGGCAAAATGTAGGTACATAAGGTTTGATCTTGTAAATTTTGTCTTATGGGAAAAGGATTTAATCTGTAGAGATCGAATCTGACATAATTTAATAAAGGTATTTGTAGGGAGTAAATAAGTTGACCATGGGTGTATATAACAGTTAATTTGGACATGTGAACTATGTCGTTTACTGAATAAATACTGTTTTCTAATGGGAACTCGGCGTTTAGTGCTGATTTTTTTACTAATAACATGGACTGTTCTAATTGTTCTGGGTTCAAGAACTGTGGGTGTATAGATCCTGATTGTGCGCTTATTACTGCTTCGGCCAGGGTTTGAGCCTGAAGCTCATAATCTATAATCGCATCTCTAATAACATTTAGTGTGTTCATTACCAATAAATCATGTTTTACACGCGAAGTTTCATGTTTGATAGAGTCTAATTGTCTGCTAAATTCATTAAAATGGTTTTCGAATTCTGAAATTTTTGAAGATATAACCTGAGTTTGATCAAGAAGTAATTTTGCTATATCTATAGATTTATTATAAGCTCTAGTTGCTATATCAAGTAATTGTTTGCCCTGTTCTTGGTCGACAGTTCCAAATAGTATTCTCGAAATTTGGCCAATGATTTGTAAAGGTGCATCTCTTTTAGTTCTGGGTTGCGCATTCCAGCAATATCTTCGTTGGCAAAACAAGGTGAAAAACAGTATGGAATAGTTTGATTTATCCATAAGTTTAACATTGTGTTTGCCGTTAATAGAGGAGTCAAATCAATTTTGATAAGTTTCCAAGATATGTCGGAAATTCTAAGTCCGTTTTATCTTTCTAACAGTAGTCCCACATTTTGTTGAATTGGTTCAATTGTAACACCTTCAAAAGACTCCGAATTGTTGATTATCCTAAGATTAATAATTATTTATGAAATACTAATTAAAAAATAAAATTTATAGTTTGATCAATTATATTTTTAGATGTGTATGGATTTGCAAGGAATGAAATTTAAATTTTGTTTGGGTTCTAATCATGGTTTTCTAATCAAATACTGCTTTGTTCCAAAATTTTTTTATGTTGATATGAATGTGTTCTTTTTTGTTATGCATAGCTAGTTTAAACGTAATTATACTGTTTAAATGATTTGAAAATGTCCAGAAAAATTCAGATCTTATTATACTTTTTAGTGTTTCAAAAATATTTTTAGTGATTTGAAAATCACGACTAAATATCTTTAATAAAAACTTGTTCTTCAACTGGGAAACTTATTAATTCTACTGTTTGTTCATTGTAACTTGCTTTTAGGAGTTTGGAAAATATTATTGAATTTTTTAGTATTATGTAATAATTTGCAAATTTATGATCATTGGGTCTGATTAAATCCATATTAACTTGTTTTTGTGGATCAATAATATTCTTCTTTTGCGTATTCTGTGTTATCTAATACCTAATTGGAGTATATTCATGTAAATTTTATAACTAATAAGTAAAATGTATTTAATTAAATTAATATATTTTCAGGTAATGTGTGTTATTAACTAAAACTTTTCACTACATTTCTTATTATAATTAAAATCTAGAAAATATAAGAAATAGGAAACATATATTATACGCTAGTGCAATTTTTATTAGTTGCTACTCAAAAAAAAATTTTTCTTTATGTTTGAAATGAATATATGTTTATATGTATGTATGTATGGGCAAATACGTATTTTATAAGAGCTTACGATAGATTGATGTATAAAATTTATATTATATTATAGAACGAGAGAGAAGAAAAAACTTTTTAAATTAAAATTAGCGGACCGTTTTTGTTGTTGTTTTTAACCTTATTTAGTTCTTGAAATTTCTGTTAAAACCATGTACATAGGCAATGGTTCGGATATTTAAAATCGGGTAAGCTTTTGTCTCCAGGTTACACCATTTACAAAAGGTTTTTCCATATGGTTCTACGATGGCACTCATTAATTTCATCGATTTTCTGTATCTTGTAATGATTTATTTCACTCTTATTTTGTTAATGTGTGTATTTAAAACTTCTATTCTTAATTTAAAAATGATGTCTTTAATGCATATTTAATACAAATATGATTTTTTTTTATATTTTAATTCACTATCAAAAATTTTTTTTTCCTCAATAGAGATGGAGTCTTTTATTATTTACAGATGCAATACTTTCACTATATCAACTACCCCACGATTTAAAGTTAACCAGTAACTGTAAGAAATCTCGTACATACCAATCTGGGCTCCCAACAATCCCACATATCCTAGACAAATATATCCCCTCAACTAAATCAAGTTTTTCCCAATAATCATAAAGAAAATCATCGTAATAAATTACGATCTCCCGCTTTAAAATCGGAAATTCCTGTACAAATTTAGACAATTCATTTTTAAAATAAGAATCAACCCTGTCACTTATGACACGATAAGAAATCGTACCAAACACCACCACACGCTTTAAATTAAGTAAACGTAAAATTAGACGTAAAAATTCTATTCTATAAAGCATACATTTTGATAACCCCAAAAACTCTAAACTATCTATACACTCTATGTCACTATAGGATAATGGCAAAAATCCTATTGACAAGAATTTTAAATTTTTTATAAACCTAAGCTCCCGATATCCAACTGCAGATAGATTAAAACAAGCCGTAATATCCAAATTTTCAAGATTTTCCAAACTATTCACTATCCGTATAAAAGAAGTATCATTTAAATCAGAATAAGGCAGATGCAACATTGTCAACTGCCTAAAACTCAATAAACTACTTAATTTCCGATCTACAAAATTTAGCATTGTACCATCCCTTGACCTATTGGCGTAACTTATCAACGGCGAATTTAATAGCTTCCCCAAATCCACCTGTACAAAACCCCCAACATCCAAACTTTCAAAACATCCGCTTACTTTAGGAAATTCCCACACTCACGGTATATCAGGAAGATAATTACCAGACACTACAGAAAATCGAGGTATCGATACCTGAACCAAACATGCACAACACTCTAACAATTTACGCACCAAACAAACACAACTCTCTCCAACTGTATCGAAATAGAACTTCCGCAATCTTTTTTTCACTAATAATTGTTTTACCACACGCTCGGTGATTGGCACACCAAAACATGTAAGCTGACTAATTTTCGGGCAACACTTCAAAATCTTTAAAAGAAGTTCAGCACTATACTCTCGATCACAACCCAACAATCTCACAAAATTATAATCATAATCTATGACCAAAGTTGTTAAATTGGTCATAAAATTAAGAACTTGATACGGAAAATGATGTGGGCGACTTTTTAGATTAATGATGTAATCAACCATCCTAGTATTCAATCTGTCCCTATTTCCATAATTCAATGTAAGAGTGCGGACTCTTCCCCATGCCACCATACACCGTTGATTAACGCTATGATCTGTTAATCTTAAATTCAGCTGATCATCAATACTCAAAGACAAAAAAATACCTTCAAAAACATCATTATCAATTTGCCCAAAAGGATTTAAGATTGCCATTGCCTATAAAAATTATCAGTATATTTAATACAAATACTAAATTTGAAATTGAGAAATTCGGAAACAAAATAAACTCACCATAATTTATAATTTCAACTTTACAGACACACACAACTTCGAAGTAATTATTAATTATTATTACTATTATAATTCTTAATTCGTAAGTATAAAAAGTAACGAAAAGTTACACAAACTTTATAAACTGAATGAATAAAAATTAATAAAATCTTTTTCAAGACATAACAAAAATTAATCCCCGGTTTTAAAAATTAAATTCTCAAATTTAGCTGAGGCAAATATTATAATACTTTTAAACAAATTCCGGAAATAAATAAAAATAAAATTACTACGGCCTATCAGATACCATAAAACAGGTATCATATTAAAAAGCTTAAAATCCAAAAATCTAATTTCAAAAAAAAAAAAAAAATATATACCTAGAATATAAACTAATGGTAGTAGGGCAGACGGAAACGAACAATAATAAATGTTGTAGAAAATGTCAGTGATAACAAATAAAAGAAAACCACAAAAAGGAAATATTGTAGCACAATTTTATCATTTTACTTACCATAATTATTCAACTTAAAGCTATCGATAAGGTGATCTACAGATATCTTTTTATTGGGAGTCAAATATTTAAGTTATTATCCCTTTTTACAAGGAATGGGTTTTGGCCCTTAGTAAAAGTAAACATAACTGATTCTACTTTACCTTCATAATATCATTCTATGAAAACAAATAAATAAAAACACAACTTTTATAATTTTAACAAAATTTTATTTTCTAAAACACATGACACTTTAACAAAATAATGTTTGATTAAAATAAAATAATGTTTGCTATACATGCATTCTTTCTTTTTTATTTTTTTTTATTTCCTCAATCTTCTTCTCCAAGGTCACCTTAATATTGTCTAAGTCCTCCACGCGTTTTTTCCGAGACAAAGCATCTCGGAGAAAAGATTCCCCTCCTAACCTGTTCATAATATCCTGTAATTCAATTTCTTTCTCCTTTAGTTTTTCTTCAAATCCCAAACACCTCTCCTTTTCGGCTTTGTATAATATCTCCGTCTCCTTTAAATTTTTCTGCAATCTAGACCTCCATTCTTTTTCTATCTCATAGCAACTCTCCCATTTGTCAATATACTCTTCCAACCGACGGATTTTTCTTCCCGCCAAAAGTTTTTCCAAGTAAACATAAGTATGAGAATAATTCGAACTTTTAGCCGCCATAATCCTTTTTGTCAACAAAATAAAAATAAAATTTTACTTCAGAAACACTACACTTAATTGTGCAAGCAAGATTGTATTAAAAATTTTTTTATTAAAGTGACCACCTAACACACTTCTTTATCTCATAGAATGCAACACTAAGCAAAAATATTATGCATACAAAAAAAAAATAATATAAATATTACCTACATAAAAAGTTCACTACTACAATTTTACCCACTATACAAGTATTGCATAATTATAATATAATACTATAATAATTACAGTAGACCATAATAACAATAATATAAAAATCAAGATAATAGCCAAATTTTCAAACTTTCAAAATACCCACAAAAAGAAATTGACGCAAAATACTGAAAATTAAATCAAACAAATTTAAAATCAATCATTTTAATTTTTGCCAAAACCTTTTGAATAAATATAGGTGTAAGTAAAGTTAGAATTTCCCTCCATATCCTTTTATTATTTATCAATGAAATAGAAACAAAACTTTCTTTTTAGAAGTTCTACACTTAAGCGTGCAAAAAAAAATTAGATTGAAAACTTTTTATTAAATTAAGCACTCAATGCAAAAATTTTATCTTATAAAAAGTAATATGGCCTTAACGATAAAAGCAATCAAATTATATATTAGATATTAATAAAATAACGACAAATACTTAAATATATACAGAATAGGATGATTTAGGATAAAATAAACATAACCCATTATCAATCTCAAATCAAAAATCAATTAGAAACTTTATTAATAGAACAATTAGAAAATAAAATACAATATTTTATTATTACATACTTAATATAATATTATCAAATACTTAAATTTTATGCACCCTCTTATGACCAGATAACATATCCTTACTATAAAAACCTTTTCCGCAAATGTCGCAAGTAAACAACCTATCACCATGTACCAATTTATGCCGTAGCAAATTAGTTTTAACATTAAAAGACTTATCGCAGATATCACAATCAAAACGTGGCCCAACATGAAACAACTGATGTCTATCTAAAACACCTTTCGTCAGTAGTAGTATAATAGTCACTCTAGGAAAGTACCCGACAACCTTGTGAAAAAGCCTTATACTTATTTACATAAACTTTTCCGGAAGTAACCTTGGTATAGATTTAAAAATATTTTCTAATGTAATGTAGGTGAAAGACCTTTTTCAAATATTTGATAGCAGCTATGAATATCTTCTCGAGTTACGCGATTATATTTTATCATTATAAAAGATTTATCATTATAGAGGAATGTTTTCAGTTTATACGTACGTGAAAATAATATTTATTCTCAACTTTTGACTTTTATGTATAATTGTTGAAATTTTAATTTTTTTGGGCTGGTTTTATATAAAAGTATTTTTTAGGCACGATTGCCTTATATATCTGAAAAAAGGTGAAATTGTGCCTATATGTATAAATACTTGAATTGTTTTTTTTGGGGGAGAGTTGTATTGAAAAGTATGTTTTTTAGGTACGATTACCTTATATATCTGAAAAAAGGTGAAATTGTGCCTGTATGTATAAATACTTGAATTATTTTTTTTGGGGGAGAGTTGTATTGAAACGTATGTTTTTTAGGCACGATTGCCCGATATAGCTGAGTATTCAGGCGAAAATGTGTCTTTTTTGATTTATTTTTGCTACATTGTTAGCTATATTAGGAACATATTTTAGACACGGTCACAATGAATAGTTATATGTTGAAATGAATTGGTGGTCCATTTAAATTATTTTTTATATTACGGGCATAGCAGTAATGAATTTCTTCCCTAGTTTCGTTATGTTTCATTTATATTTTGTCGCGCAAAATTGTTGACTTTACGAAATCATGAGATTTTTTTTATTGAAATTTTTGAATAGTTTTTGATCATCTGACACATTTAAATTAGAATTATATATAAGTTTGAATTGGGCTTGTTGGAGGTAATTTTTTATTTGTTAAAAGAAAAAAACACATATTTTTTATTTTTTAAATTATGTATATGTTTATTAAATATTATTTAAGTATTTGAGACATGATTTTTTTTTTAACTTGAACTTATTATTTGCAACAAAAAAAAAAGCGCTTGATCTATTTTTTTAATTTTTTCGTATTTTTTATACATACTTTTTTCATCTTAGTCCACGATGATTGTGTCAGAATCAGAGTCAACTTCTGGTAGTGATATATTTGTCAGTCGGATTTCTTTTGTACTCGATTCGTCTATAAATGACTCGGGGTTGAAAGGTAAGTTACTCGATGATACTACCTCGGATCTTCGTTGATCACCCCTGAATATTCGCCTCCAATTCCTGTATAATTTTGTAGTCAAATACTCGATTTCTAAATCACCAGTATTCCTTCTGATGCTCGCGATTACTCTGGAAATCCCTGTGGCAACTAAGATTTCCGGGGTCATTTCAATCATTCTTAAACGTCTTAATGCGACCTCGTAGACTTCGGAATCGTTGTCCGTATTTTGCTCGAGGATTCGTTTAAGACGCCTCGTTTCTTCCATGATTTGAAAATTTTTTACACACCCTGTTTTTTAAATTCCACGATTTCCTCAAAGTATGTAGTTACAGCTAACACTTTCGGTATATATTTTAAAAATTCTTTGACTTTTTTTTTATTGTAACTACCTTTTGCTTTTTCTTTTGTAAACGACTCCTTAAGCCCGTACGATACTCTCAGTCTATTTTCTACTGGTTTTTTGCTGAATAATTTTCTTGCCAATTTGATTTTATTTTTTTCAATTTCAGTTGTTGATTTTTGTAAATCTGTCGCGATTGCTTGTATATTTAGTGAATCGATTTTACACTTCACACTACCGGTTTCCGCAAGTTCAAATAATTCAGACTCTGCGAATTTTTTGGTTTCGGAGTCCACTATAGACATTTTTTATGAATCTTCACTTATGTGAAACTAAATCGTAACTGAAGTAGCTAGATTTAATTATGCATCTATTTATGATATTAAATGTCTAAAATGCTGTTGTAAGCTTGTTAGTAAGCAACATTGTTTATACCGAAGAAAATATTTAGTTCATGGTTCATGTCAGGAGAATTTGCTGAATTTGTTTTTTATTTATTCTGATGATAAAAACTGCCTTGGAAATTTTGCATATTAATAATTTATTCCAGAAAAATTTATCTTTTTTTAATAATAATCTAATTTTGACTATCATTTTCGTTTTGAGGTAATTTTTATACCTTGGTTCATACCTGACAGTGTTTTTTTACGAATACTTTGTATAAAACTTGTCTTATTGATCAGTGTTTTTTTCGTGAAACGTAATTTGAAATATCTTCAGTCTATCGATATTATTTATCCAGGATTCCTGTTTTTTTGGATTCAGTATAGTAACCAGTCAAATGTTCGTGAATTTACGATTCAAAGTTGAGATCGTAACAAGTGAATCAGTCAAGCGGATTTATTTTGAGGAAAAATGAATTTATGGTATTATGAAATTAATTATTGAATTATTAAATAATATAAAATTATTTTCAAAAATTTGCTAGCTATGTTTTTTATTCATATTTATAAACTTATCTTGTTAATATACTATGTATACATGTTGTAATTGGATATTTAGATGATATTCGTTGTAAGCTCGTAATTATGAAGAAAGCTAATTTTTTATTGTTTTGGTTTAAAAAAAATCCGGTCAATGTTTTTTATAAATATATTTTTTAGTTATTGAAAAACATTCCTTGAATTCTGCTATGTTTATAGTTAATCAATAACACAAAAAAAATGCAGTGTGTTATAAATTGTACAGTTTTAAAAATTTTAGTTAGTTGTCGTTAAATATTCATAACTGATTGATATTTTTATTATTATTATTATTATTATTATTTTTTTTTTTTTTTTTTTGAAAAAATGTCATCTACAAATATGTTATTGAAAATGTTTAAAATTTTATTAAAAATTGCTTATAGCAGGGAGGCTAGTGTGCGCAAATTTTGCAACTCTGAGTGGCGCGGTAAAATAATTCATAAAACATCTGAATTTATTTTAAGAAAAATGAAATTAATTTTGAGTCATTGTACCTACCCTACCCTCCGTGTAATCTGTAAGAGGGTTCTTTTGAGTGAATTTTTTAGTGATGAAGTAATTATACTTGTTGGCGATATTTTGAAAATAAGAGGACAAAATAATCTTCAGTGTTTTGAATCTTATATGAGAAAATACGCGTCAAGAATGCGTAAGTCTTAAAAAATTTTATCCAGTGTTATTTTTTGATAATTTTTTTAAATTAATTTTAGATTTTGCGGATGATTTCAATGATGCATTCATGGAAATCGAGACACCGGATGCAGGAGATTCATTTGGTAAAGTTTGATTATTACTATTTTGTACGAAATTATAATTTTTTCCCATGTATATTTTTTAATAACAGATATTCGACGATCAGTTAATCTCAACCAGTCCGCTAATGTTAATCAATCAGGTAATGACCACCAGCCCGTTAATATTAACCAGATTTTTTCTCATGTTCATTTTTTAACAACAGATATTCACCGAGCAGCTAATGTCAACCAAGCCGTTAACGTTAATCAATCAGGTAATGTCCGCCAAACCGTTAATGTTTATCAGACTACTATTAAAAATAGTGTTTTATTTTTACATTGCAAAGCTATATTATAAAAGAACTTTTTTAGGCACGATCACCCTATATTTTCAAATATTAAGGTAAAATTGTGTCTTATTTAAATTATTCTTTCCTGACGAAGTTATATTACAAAAGAACATATTTTAGGCACGATTACCTAATATTGTCGAATATAGAGTGTAAAAAATGGTGTCTTTTTTTTTCCGTTTTTCAAACGCCTGATTCGATCTGATTTAAAATGTTTAATCAATTACTTTATGTTGATATTTGAAAAAATTTAATTAAAAAACTAATTCTAGATCCCGTTGGTTGTAATTTTGGTGAACCAGGAGCTACATCTCGTAACAATGACTGTGATAATTATGAAAATATAACCGAAGCTAATGTAGTTGGTGTTGATACTGCGGAGGTAATAAGTGACAGGAATGTAGGAAACAGTGGCCCACAAGAAAAGGCATTAAGTAAAACTGGTACATTTATTTTTATGAGTATTTTTACTTTTTGACGAATAGTATTGAAAATTTAATTTCATAAAAATCTAGAACTACTCAAATTAAGTTACGTCGGCACGGTTTATGAAAATCCAGAAGCAGGTTGTAGTAAATACATTGGTAATCAAGAAATCGAACCTGACTACGACGAAGCTCATGATGTCGTGAACCTTATTCCTGCTCGGGTTTTTGAAGATTATCCATTTTTACTCGATTTACCATTATCTGACGATGAAAATAACGCTTTTGATCCGACGGATATGAGCTTATCAGGTAATAAATTTTTAATAAGTTTTTTTCTTTTTTTATTCTAAAAAATTATGTATCTTTTTTTTAGTACAGCATGGTCGTGGCTCTGGAAATCTTGATTCAAGTGGTGCTGAAAATAATAGTCGATTAACTATAATACGTGAAATTAAACGCAGTTATAAACGTTTCAACCTGACAGGTCGTGAAATTTGTGTTAAATTCAAAAAACCGTCGTTAGAAGAGAACGATATTGAGATATGGTTTGAAAATTGTATGAAAGAGTTGTACGACTTGGTGTTGAAAGACTCATTACCAAATGACTTTATTGGTTTTGAAATACGTTCGGAAAAATTAAATAAACCTCTTTGGTTATCTTTTCGACCTGTGACTAGATTTAATCTTAACGATGTAGTAAATTTGATTGAAAGCGTGGCTCAGAGCTCAACAAGTTTTGACATTAATGACGGGGGTATGAATATTTTAGCCGCTATAGTTCGTGTACCTTCTGGTAAGGGTAGGGTTCCATTGTCCTCACTCAGCTTGTTCGATGTGAACAAAATATCAATTTTACGAATAAAAGACGATAAATCGTGTTTTTCGAGATCTCTTTGTACTGCTTTAGTACATGCAAAGAGAGGTCAATTGAGAAGCGGCGTTTTACATGAAAATTGGGGAAAAATAAGAAAAGCAGGTAATTGTCAGAATCTTGCTGCCAAACAATTAGAGCGCGATGCTGTCGTGAATATACCTGATGCCGGTTGCGGATTAAATGAGATCCATCAATTTCAAATTCATTTAGCTAACCAGGGCGTATGCGTCGTGGTCTATGACGATGTGAATTTCGGTAAGGGCGAGTGTCCAATATATGATGGTACGAGATACCTTTTGGATTGTGGTTCTGAAATTATGTATACACTGAGAATTATGTACTTTGTACGTTCGAATCATTATAGACCAATTTTAAATCTTAAGGCTGCTGCGGGTTCAAGATTATATTGCATACCTTGTAATAAAAAATATTCAGAGGATAGATTCCACAGGTGTTCAAACAGATGTTACAAATGTTTTCAGACTCCTCCCTGTGTTCCGATTAGGTTTCAAAAACTTATAAATTGTTCGCAATGCAGCAGGCAATTTGTAAGTGAAAAATGTTTTGAAAATCACAAAACACCAGGTTCGTATAAGAATGTCGGCAGCGTTTGCGAAAGCGTGAGACATTGCCCTAGTTGTCTGAAATTGATCAAATCAGACGATACTTTGAAACACAATTGTAACAAAATTTTTTGTAACACCTGTATGAAACGAGTAGAAATTAACCATTCATGTTTTATGCAACGTTTGGCAAAAAAAGAAGTGGAGAATGAACCCAAAGTAGTTTTTTTATTTTACGATTTTGAAACGATGCAATCGCAAACTTTGGAAGGAGATGTTTTAGTTAAAATACACGAACCAAACTTATGTATCGTTCACCAAGTATGTACTTTATGTTTGGAATATGACATTAATTTAGTTTCCTGTCCTGCATGTGGCATCCGACGTCACATATTCCGAAATGAACCCGTTGAAAGATTCGTGGAGTTGGCCCTGTTGCCTAGAAAAAAATTTGTTAAAACAATATGTTTAGCTCACAACAGCCAGGGATTTGATTGTCAGTTTGTACTAAAGTACTTGGTTGAAAAAATGTATTTGAAACCCAGATTAATTCTTAATGGTACGAAAATTGTATTGATGACTGTAGAAAAAACCAAATTTATCGACAGCCTAAATTATTTTCATATGCCTCTTAGTGCATTACCCAAGGCATTCGGTTTACCTGATCTGATAAAAGGTGATTTTCCTCACTTATTTAATACCCCAGAAAATCAAAATTACACAGGACCTTTACCTGATATTAGCTTTTATTCCGTTGACAGAATGTCGTGCGAAAAACGAGCAAAATTTTTAGTTTGGTACGAAGAATTAAAAAATTCAGGTTATGTTTTTAACTTTCAAAATGATATCGAAATGTATTGCGAAAACGATGTAAATATATTAAAAAATTCGTGTTTGAAATTTAGAAAATCTTTTTTAGAAATTGGTGGAGTATGCCCATTCCTTGAAGCCACTACAATTGCTAGCACTTGTATGAAAGTGTATAGAAAAAATTTTCTCAAATCAGATACCATAGCAATTTTACCACCTAGGGGGTATCGCTTTAGCGATAATCAGTCTTTTGTTGCTCTCCAGTGGTTTGTCTGGATGGAGAGAGAATTGGGACGTCAAATTTTACATGCAGGTAGATGCAGAGAAATTAGATTACCGATTAATGTAAAGGTAGATGGTTTCTGCACACCAAAATCGGATGAAACACATAACGGTATATGTTTACAAATGATGGGATGCTATTGGCATGGTTGCATTCTTTGCTATCAAAGAAATAGAGATCAACCTTTGTCTGAGAAGAGTAGCGATACCATGGAGAATCGTTTTAGTAGAACCATGGCAATCTGTAATCGAATTCTAGCCAACAATTACAGACTCATCGTGAAGTGGGAATGTGCATTTAGGACCGAATTAAAGAGAGATGTCATGATGAGAGATTATATCGACAATCATAGCCTTACAAGAGAACCGCCATTAAATCCGAGAGATGCTTTTTACGGTGGGAGAACGGAAAACTATGTCAAATTTTATGAAATTAAAAACGATGAAAAAATAAAATACGTTGACGTGACATCTTTGTATCCCTACATATGTAAAACAGGTAAATTCCCACTCCGTCATCCGGTTTTGTATGTCGGTGAGAGCGAATGCCGCGATTTCATCAGTCAGAATTATGAAAATTTTGTAGCCAAAGTCGAGGGTATTGTTTATTGCAAAATATTACCGCCTAGAAATTTATTTCACCCGGTTTTACCTATAAAAATGCACGGTAAACTTTTGTTTGGTTTGTGTAGAACTTGCTGTGAAGAGATGTCCAAAATTGACTGTATTCACGAAAATGAGGATTTGCGATGTTTCAAAGGCACCTAAGTATCTCTGGAATTGAAAAAGGCACTTGAAATGGGTTACGTGATCAAAACTATTTATGAAATATGGCAGTATGAAATGACCCAATACGATCCTGTATCCAAAAATGGTGGCTTATTCGCAGAATATATAGATACGTTTTACAAACTGAAGACAGAGGCTAGCGGTTTGCCAGAAGAATTTGCAAGCATAGATGAATACGTTGAATTTATAAAAGAACAGGAAGGTATTGAATTAGATGGGTCAAGAATCGAAAAAAATCCATCTTTCAGAGTCGTAGCGAAAACATGTTTAAACTCTTTATGGGGTTTTTTTGGTCAGCAAGAAAACAAAAATCAGACATGTATTGTTAATAGCGCCGCCGATCTTCATGCACTTTTGACCAGTCCGATGACTGAAGTCTCTGGTATAGTCCCGGTAAATGATGACATCCTGTACGTTAGCACACGTTTTAAAGAAGATAACTACATACCTTTAAATACAGCTAACGTCGTTATCGCGGCTTTTGTAACAGCCCAGGCTAGACTAAAGTTGTACAGTTACCTCGAAAAATTAGGTGAATCTACGATTTATTGTGATACCGATAGCGCGATCTATATTACCGACAGCAAGCTTCCGGATTTACCTACAGGACCGTTGCTCGGTGATTTGACTAACGAATTAGCCGTTTTCGGTTCAAACGCGTATATAACGTCGTTTGTCTGCGCGGCTCCCAAATTTTACGCATTTGAGGTGAAAAAAGATGATGGTTTATTTACACAGATATGTAAAGTCAAAGGTATAAGGTTAAATTATCAAAATAGTCAAAAAATTAATCTCAATACGATAAAAACCATGGTATGCGACGAAGGTGACGACGGTGTAAATTATAAAAGTATACAAATACATAACAGTTTTGCAATTAGACGAACACAATTTCACGATGTTGTCAGCATTGAAGAAACTAAAATTTGTAAACCTGTATTTACGAAGCGTAGATTTATAAGTCAATGTAAGAGTGAACCCTTTGGTTATAAACAAAAAAAAAAATTCTGATACAAAAGTTCTAAATCATTTTCTTACCTCTTTCTCACTCACTCTCTTTCTCTCTTTTTCTCTAAAATTTTTTTTTCTTCAAAATGCTACAGAGTCACGTATCGCTCGTGCGAGCATCGTTTGTGCTCGCGCAAGCGTAACTTGTGCTCGCACAAGCGTAGTTACGGCTCCGAGCAGGGCGGCGCGCGGGGGGCCTCCCAAGCCGCTGCTTCGCTAGCAAATCTGTGCTTTCGCAGCGATATTGTGACTTTGTCGAAATAATGATGGATGATGAGTATCGGGCTTGGAAACATCCTTGGACCTGTATGGTTAGCGGACCAACAGGTAGGTTTTTTTTTATTTCTGAGATGTAGATTTTGTATTAATTGTGAATAAATATGAAATTTTTTTTTAATAGGTTCCGGTAAGACAGTTTTCATCAAAAATTTCCTAACCAATGTGGATAAAATGAGTGATAGGATATTTGATCGTATCTTACTGTACTATTCAATGTGGCAAGACACGTACAAGACGCTTGGAGAGAACATTGAATTTTACGAAGGATTACCAAATCCGTCTGATTATTCAAATGACAAGGAACGTGCAAAACCTTTGATTCTCGATGATCTTTTAATCGAGGCCTCGGATTGCAATGATATTTTAAATCTGTTTACAAAAGGCAGTCATCATGGCAATTTGAGTGTCTTTTTCACCACACAAAATTTATTCCACAAAGGTAAAAATCATCGCGACATTTCATTGAATTCAAACTACTTGGTGCTGCTTAAAAATCCGAGAGATAAATCACAGATACGACACTTGGCGCATCAATTATCCCCCGAAAAACCGCTTTTTGTACAAGAAGCTTATATGGATGCTACTAATAAACCTCATGGCTATCTCCTTGTCGATCTCAAACAGTCGACTCCTGAAGTTTTACGCTTTCGAACAAATATTTTTCCACACGAAGCTCTCTATCAAACTGTATACGTACCTATTAATGGTAAAGCCTCCACGGTAAAACAGAACAGTAGCTCTCGACAACGAGGACGACAGCAGGTAATTTATGTATAATGGCTGGAAAAAGAACCAGCACCACCACCGCCACCACCACCAACACCACCAAAACTCGTCTTTGCAACAACAACAATAACAACAGTGGTATTCGAAAATGTCCAATATCCAAGAAACATGCAAATTTTTTACGCGCTTTACTATACCTGGAGGGTAAGCAGAGAATTGCACTCCTGAACAGTGTTAATCGAGACTTTATCAAGTGTATTTGCGAATGTGCGTTAAACATACTGAAGGGAAACGTGGTGTTGAAACCGAGTGAAAAAAACCGGCTCAAAAAACATGTACGTCTAATGAGATTATTGGTTTACAAAAGAACAAGCAGCAATAAAAAAAAAAAAAAAATAAAACAAAGAGCAGACATCTTTAAGGGTAAAAAAAAGCTGCTTGTACAGCACGGACGTGGTGGTTTTTTACCTGCTCTTTTGGCACCAATAATTGCCGCTGTATTGAACAAGTTTTTGTAAAAAAAAAAAAAAAAATAAAAAAAACAAAAAAAATGGATTTTACACGTAAAATGCTTCTTGTTCCGGAAGAATTATCTACAGTTGCATCGGTTGCTGAAAAAACTGTCCAAACGCCTGGTACTGTGCAGAGTAGACTGGATGCCGAGATGAGAGATATACTGGAGTCCAATAAAGACGATCGCGAAAAAAGTATTGCATATCAACAGACTCTGCAACGTTTCTTGAATCTTTCTTCTTCATCAAACAGACAAAGTAATTTAAATTTCGAAATGACAGATGCACAAGATAATTATTCAGAAACCGATAATGAAAAAAAAAATAAAAAAATTGACGAAGAAATTGTAAATTCAGTACCCGCTAAATTTCGTAAAAAAGCCGAAAATTTTTTAGCGTCTGCACGTAAAATTAATTCAGTTACATGGGATCATACGGGCAGAGTACGCCTGCGTGGTATTTTACTCCCAGACTCAAATATCGTAGACTTGTTAAACGACGCGATGCGATCAAGAAAAACATTTGTAGCTGCTGGTAGACGTCAGTTTTGTTCCGCACTTCGAGCTGCAGGTTTACCAGAATCTTTTGTTGGGAATAAATATTTTTGGAGAGAAGGAGAAACATTGGATCTTCAGAATTCATTGTCACCGCATTCGTCACTAGCGTCGTCTTCCCACCAACCCACGGTGAGTACACCGCTGGCTAGTAAAGAAAATAAAAAAAAGGACAATCGTTCGGTGGTGGAGCTATCAGAAAATAGTTAAACGTTTCAAGACGCCTCTGGTGGTTATAACGACAGCGAAGTGACTCCTAAGAAAAAAAATAGACGCAATTCAATTCACAAATCAAAGATATATCGAGCGAAATCAAATTCAACGTTTCCAGGATGGAGTCGATATTAAACATGGACTCGCAAACAGTAAACGACGTGGAAAAAACAGCTGTTGTTGAACATCTTGAAAATGATTTGCTCAACGACAACGATAACGCTAACGGTGCTTTTGCCGAAGACGACGTGCAAAATAATAGCGTTATAGATTCTTTGATTGATTTGCTGCCTTTTGAAATGAATTTTCCTGGTCTTGAGTTTTGTGGACCAGGCGGACATTTGCAAGAGCGTTTGGATCGTGGTGAACAAGGTGTGAACCCGTTGGATAAGGCCTGTTTGCAGCATGATTTGGTATACGCTGCTAAAGACAAGGATAGACGTAAAGCCGATCGTATTTTAGCGGATAAAGCATTCTCACGAATGTTGTCATTTGACGCAGAACCTGATGAAAGGACAGCAGCATTAGTGACAGCTTGTTGTATGATTTCCAAAATTACATTTGAAAAGTTTTTCGACCGCATTCAAAAAGCTATTGGTTTGAATAAGAAAAAAAAGAATAAGATTCCGACCGAGAAAAAAAGAAAAATAAACGTAGTGATGCATAAGGAGAGGAGTAAGCAACAGAAAAAAAAGATAACTAAGAAAAATAAGAAAAAAAATGGAAAGAACATTGAATAAACTGTATTATGAACCCGAGCAAAGTTCTTCGTATGCTGGTGCACGTCATTTATTAAACAAGGTTAAAAATAAATATAGTAAAAATAAAGTAATTGATTGGTTATCGGAACAAAATGCGTTTACAATGCACAAGATGGTTAAAAAAAATTTTCCTCGTCGCACATATAATGTATCCAATATATATGACTGTTTTGAAGCTGATTTGGTTGATTTCCGCTCGATAGGTACCTATAATGACAATTACGCGTATGTTTTATTTGTAATCGATGTGTTGAGCAAGTTTTTATGGGTCCAGCCATTAAAGGATAAATCTGGTGACAGTGTGGCCCAAGCTCTGCGTGAAATATTCAACAAAATTCAAGAAAAATTGCCAATTATGGTTCATTCGGACCGAGGGGCTGAATTTAAAGCAAAAGTCGTTCAAAATGTTTTTAAAGATTTTAATATCGAGTTTCGTCTGATTCGCAATCCGGATGCCAAAGCTGCATGTGTGGAACGCGCGATTCAGACGATTAAACATCGTATATGGCGTTACTTTACTCACAAAAATACACGCAGATATATCGATATACTTGAACCTATAGTTCAGTCCTACAATAATACGGTACATTCTGGTACAAAAATGACACCTGCAAGTGTCAATTTGCAAAATGCGGATACAGCTCGATACAACTTGTTAAAAAGATACACGCATGGAAGAAGAAGAATCAATTTGAAACCCAAATACAAAGTTGGATCGCTAGTCCGAATCAGTCGGGCGCCAGAAGTTTTCCGAAAAGGTTACGAGAGTGGTTGGACATTAGAATTATTCAAAATTGCACACGTTTCAACTGCGAGACAGCCACCTATATACATTCTCCAAGATTTAAATGACGAGATTATAGATGGTATCTATTACGAGCAAGAACTTTGTCCAGTTAAAAAGAATCTCTCGGAAGAAGTATTTGAAATTGAAGAGATATTACAGACAAAAGGTCGGGGCAAATCAAAGAAATATTTCGTATCTTGGCGGGGATATCCTGCAAAATTTAACTCTTGGGTTCTAGCGAGTGATTTAGTTGACATATAGTAAGTATCTACAACAACAAAAAAAAACATGAAGAAGGATCAATTTTTCGTGGTTCTACCGAGTAACAGTAGCATGCAAGTATATCCTGAAAATACAACGACTCATTTTGCTACGTACTTACCTCGACAAATTGAAGTAGATGGTGAGTGGGAGGTTGCATTAACTGAAATTCAGATACCCATGACTATGTATCATTTAAAAAAAAATAAAATCGACCAAAGAATATTTGTCAAAATTTTGAGAAACGACAAGCAAAAGGAGGCTTTGCTGGATAACGTTATTCCAAGAGAGGTTACCAAATCATCGAGTCCGAAGGATTCACCAGTGAGTACAACATTGGTATCACACGTCTGTTCGGGTATATACAACAGTGTAGAATCCTTTTTAGAAGAGTTAAATCAACTTTCGGCGATTCAAAATCATTTCAAATTTTTACGCAACCGCGGTGGTTTTGTTTTCGTAAAACTAATTTGTGAAAATTCATGTAAAAACACCGCCTTGCATTGTTTAGATATTTCGGAAAAAATTAAAAATATCTTGGGTTTCAAACAACAGCAGAATATTTTTGAATTACGTGGTCCTGAAAAAGAACAAGTGCTTGCTAAAAAACTACCTGACATCACTGCCAACATACCAAATACAATTATGGTATATACAGATATTCTCGAGCCTTGCATCACGGGAGACGTTCACACACCTCTATTGAGAAGTGTAGCTCTCGATCTCGAGAAATACACGTTTGGCTCGATTCGGGTAAAAAATTTCTCACCACCAACTTACGTACCCTTGCTGAGTAATTCGTTCAGATCGATCGAGATCGATTTGCGCGATGAATATGGTGTACCAGCACCATTCGATTCTGGAACGTTGATCGCGACGCTACATTTCAAGCGCACCAGGTGAAGAAAAAAATGGCTCATTATATCGATTACTACAACAGTCAAATTGGTGACGGAAGGGATGGAAATTACGTACATACAGGTATAAACCGTGTATATATCGGTACACCAAATCAGCGGGGCAGTGGTATAGGTTCTTTTCTTGGCGGATTATTTCGCAACATACTGCCGTTACTTGGTAAAGGTGCAAAAGCTGTCGGTAAAGAAGCTTTCAGAACAGGTATCAATGTGTTGTCTGATGTGGCTTTACGTAACTCACCGGTCAAAGAGGCTCTTCGTACGCATGCTCGTGAGTCGGTTGGTAATTTAAAGAGAAAAGCTGAAAATAAATTGGATGAATATCTAATGGAAGGGTCAGGATATAAATTCAAGCTTCCTGCTCTAAGCAGTCATTTGTTGAATACACTCGGAAGCTTGAGTACGAGTAAAAAAAGTAAAAGAAAAAAAAATAAAAAATCTAAAACTAACAAGGTTCGCAAGTCGTCCGCAACATCAAGAATAAAAAAAAGAAAGAAAACTTCTATAAGAAAAAAAAGGAAGAAGAAGACGAAGACGAAGAAAAATAAAAAAAACCAATCTAAAAACAAGTTTCTCGATATATTTTCGCAAAGATAAAAAAAATGGCGTTTCTACACACCCACACGTGTGAGTGTCTAAAATCTGAATTAGAATTATTTACTGTACCTTCCACACAAGTGACTATAGAATCAAGCCACTGGGTTCATTACAAGCCTATTGCGTCGCTTACCGATGACTGTCCAATTGAGTTTAACATACCAGGAAATACTGAGGAATATTTGGACTTGAGTCACACTATGCTCAGCCTAAAAGTAACCATAAAAACAGATACCGATTACAGCGAAGCCGATGCCGCAACTGCTGCTGATATAAAAAATATTGGACCAGTGAATAATTTCATGCACAGTCTTTTCAGTCAAGTTGACGTTTCGTTTAATCAGAAACTCGTAACACCACCGAGTAACAGTTACGCATATAGGGCATACATTGAAAATTTACTCAATTATAGCGCAGATGCAAAACGTACACAGTTACAAACTGTGTGCTGGAATGATGATACTGCTGGCTCGATGGACGGATTAGCTGATGAAAATAATGGTCTAAAAACACGGCGTAAGATGTTGAATACTAATAAAACTATCGACATGATTGGACACTTACATTGCGACGTATTTAATCAGAATAAATTTTTACTTAATGGTATCGATCTCAAAGTTAGGCTCGTAAAAGCTCGAAAAGATTTTGCTTTAATGAGTAACTTGGGTACCTATTACATTCATTTTGACGAGGCTACACTACAAGTCCGAAGAGCAAAAATAAGTCCAGGTGTACTCATTGCCCACGCTAATACGCTATCAAAAACAACTGCCAAGTATGATTTAACCAGGGTAGACGTCAAATCAGTTGTTATCTCTGCAGGAATATTCAGTCACACTATCGACTCAGTCATTGTAGGTCAAATACCAAAACGAATAATTTTAGGTTTCGTTTCGAACAAAGCTTACAACGGTGACTTGAAACTTAATCCATTCAACTTTCGTCACTTTGGTTTGAATTATCTGTCTCTGTACGTAGAAGGTCGCCAGGTGCCTTCCACTCCATTGCAGCCAGTATTTGAGGGACCTAACACATCATACGTTGAAGCATACCACACTCTATTCAGCGGTACAGGTATACATTTTCTCAATCAAGGCAATTGTATAGATAGAGTTTTTTATCCTAATGGTTATTGTCTTTTTGCCTTCGACTTGACACCTGATTTATCGGCAAACAAAGCGCATTGGAATCTTGTGAAACATGGAACAGTACGCATAGATATACGATTCGCAAAGGCTTTAGAAGAGATTGTAAATTGTGTAATTTACTCCGAGTATAATACAGTTTGTGAAATAGACGCTGCGCGGCAATGTTTCATTGATTTCTCTGGTTAATTAAAGCAGACAGTTTTGATTGTGTCTCTGGTACGGATAATGGATGCGGTAGTAGATATACAGTTTCTAATAGGTCCTGACAAAAGATATTTACCAAAAGAAGTTGCAATATTAGCACTCGAAAATGAATCTCTAATTCATTGGGTTATTACACCGCCATATAAATTTAATAAAATCTCACCTGACCTACGTCGCCAAAATAAATGGTTGACACGCCATCATCACGGTTTGGATTGGCATGAAGGAGATATAAGCGAAAAAACTTTAACTAAAAATTTGCAAAAACTTGCAAGAGACATTGGACAAGTATATGTACGTGGGGTTGACAAATCTACTTACCTAAAGAGCGTCATACCTACAAGGATAATCAACTTTGAAGATTATGGCCGGTGTAGTCCACCATTTCAAAATTTACCGACAAAAGATTTATATTGTTTATGGCATTCTGTGAAATCGGATAATCAAAGGTATATATGCGCATTAAATAACGCATTGCGTTTAGAAGATTGGTTAAATCAAAATTGGAAAAATAAACTCAAGCAAAATGAATAGTTTGGAAATTTTAAAATTTCTATCATCGATTCCATCTCACACAGTTGGTGTATTCCCAGCTGACAAAATACCACGTTTATGGACTAAACCAGTAGCGTTTATTTTTAATACACAAGATAATTCACTTCCGGGTCAACACTGGGTAGCTGCATACGTTGGTAAAAATGGACATGGTTTATTTTTTGACAGTTACGGATTACCACCGTATATCAATAACCATATAAGAAGGTTGAGGAAAAATTGTGAACGGCTAACTTGGAACACGAGGACGTTGCAAAGCGAGTCATCAAGTGTCTGCGGCCAGTTTTGTATAATGTTTTTATATTATATGTCAAGGGGTTTTAAAATTGCTGATTTTCTAAACAATTTTACAAAAGACCTCAAACGCAATGACAAAATTGCCGAGTCTTACGTAAACAAACTCAAGTACGAATCAAAGTATAAAAGAAAGCATTTATATCACTTTTATATTCATTCGAAAAAGAATTCTGGTAGAGGCTTGAACAGTTGTTTAAGAATACAAAATTGTAACTGTAAAACTTTAAGTTATTAATTTGTCAGAAAAAATGGCTGAAGAATACGATTTACCACATTTGGTGCTTTCAACTTTTTATGGTTTGAATAAATCTTTTTCAAAGAAAATTTTCGTCGGACTCAACTTGAACGAATCAAAAAAAAAATTCAGGTTAGAATATCGTTTATGTGGTAGTGACGTTAACGCTGGCTTAATAAGTCTCAATTACATTGGATGGATGAATTTAAAAGGATTCTTTCCAAGAATCAATGACTATCTCATAAATAGAACAGAAAATCAGGATGAAACTTTAAGTGATGATAATTTTAGTGTAAGATTTACTAAAAGTTTCTGGGCAAGGGCAATAGAAATTTCCAGTGAAGAAGAGAAAACCGATGGAAAAAAATTCAAAAAAAGTTTAGTAATGAAAAGAGTTACTTTCGAGACCTTAAAAAATATTGCACCTTTAATTGACGACAAGTTTCAAGAGTTATTTGATGCCAGAGTTTTTCTATATGTTTTAAAAGATGCATTTATAGAGTATATAATTTCCTGTTTAAGTGAAGGGAATAAAAAGCTGGTTTCCGATATAAGTCCAGGCCAAATTAGATCTATTTGCGAGCAATTTGACGAAAAAACTACAGCGAATATTCGTGAGGCAGCAACTACAGCAGATCCGAACTCAGTTCGCGTTGATCTATCTACTTCGCATCAATTTTTGAAAGAACTTTCAGTTTTAAATTTTGAGTATATTTTATGTGCCGTAAGCAACAAATTAAATTTATAATATATATAATTTCTATTTTACATTAAATTTATAATATAGATAACCTCAATTTTACATTAAAAAAAAAGCATATGTAATCAGAATATATATAATGTTTTATTTAATAAATATAAAAAAAAAGAATCTAAAAATTGTGTCTCTTTTCATTTTTCTAAAACAAAAACAATCCGATATCCGATATCCATACCAACTCCTATAAACTTCATTGCATTTACGTTTTGATCAGCAGTAACGATAAACCACTGAGTAAGTTAACATACAATTCACAACTCATTATCAAATAAAAAAATGAATATCAAAAAAGTTAGCTACGATACCTGTGGTCCGTTTGGAATATTAACAAACGACATAAGACCCCGAAACACGGACAGAAAGACGAATTCAGAGAGTTTTGAAAAAATCGAAAAAAAAGAACATAAAGGGTCAGGGTTATACAACGAAAACATCATAGAGTGTCAGCTGTGTGGGGGCAAATTTGAAACAAAATACAAATCAGTATCTACCCAAACAGAAAAATTGCCTCCAGAGTATTTAAATTATTGTACCATCTCCTAAACAAATACAAAATCAAAGCTTAGTATCATCTGGGTTTCAGACCTGCATACATGTTTTTAATAAAAAAAAAAAGAATCAACTACAGTTATAACAACAAACAAAAATGGGCAACAAACAAGGAAACGCTGAAAAATCTTGCAACATCAAATATAATCGACTAGAAAATGAGGATAATGCAGAAAAAAAAGCTTCACGAAAGAACAGTGCATATAGTTACAACTACTTCAAAAATCTCAATTTCACAAAAAAGAATGCAAAAAATTATTACAAATCAACAGATACAGATAAAACACACCTTTTTAAAGAAAAAAAGTAACTTTAAATAGCTTAATTTAAACAAGACATTATTTCACCTTTATATTTAATTATATAGGGTGATCGTGTCTAAAAAATGTATTTTATAGCATAATTTAATCATGTAAAAATAATTCACGCTTTTTTTTTATTGCAAATAACAAGTTCAAATTAAAAAAAAAATCATGTTTCATATACTTAAATAATATTTTATAAATATATATTGATTACAAATAAACGTATACATAATTTAAAAACAATAAATATGTGTTTTTTTTCTTTTTACAAATAAAAAATCACCTCCTGCAATCCCAATTTAAACTTATATATAATTCTAATTTATATGTGTCAGATGATAAAAAACTATTCAAAAATTTCAATAAAAAAATCTCATGATAGCTAACAATGTAGTAAAAAATAATTCAAATAAGACACATTTCCACCTCAAAACTCAGCTATATCAGGTAATCGTGCCTAAAAACATACTTTTCAATACAACTCTCCCCCTAAAAAATAATTCAAGTATTTAAGCACACAGGCACAATTTCACCTTTTTTTCAGATATATAAGGTAATCGTGCCTAAAAAATACTTTTATATAAAAAACCACCCAAAAAAATTAAAATTTCAACAATTATACCTAAAAGTAAAAAGTTGAGAATAAATAAACTGAAAACATTCCTCTATAATGATAAATCTTTTATAACGATAAAATATAATCGTGTAACTCGAGAAGATATTCATAGCTGCAATCAAATACTTGAAAAAAGTCTTTCACCTACATTACATAAAAAAAATATTTTAAAATCTATACCAAGGTTACTTCCGGAATAGTTTATGTAAATAAGTATAAGGCTTTTTCACAAGGTTGTCGGGTACTTTCCTAGAGTGACTATTATACTACTTTCGTCTTAAAACATTTAGAGCAATCCTTACATTTAAACGGTTTCAATCCTACATGCACCCTTTTCTTATGACTATCCAAATTCCATTTCCGCGTAAAACTTTTCTCACAAATATTACACTCATAATGACTAACTTCAGAAACACTGTCCGACCCAAAATTACTCGCAATTTCAAATTCATCATCGAAAACGGACCGATCATCATTAAACTCAATGCGGTCACCTAAAATTTCATCCCGATCTAATCCTGCTTCTGGAGAAACTGGAATATTAGGAATTTCTCCAATCATCTGCGGACATGGCGAAAACTCAGATAATATACCACTTTCACTCAAAACATCACTTTGCCCACCATTTACATCCAAAACCCCATCCATTTCAGTATTCTCAATCAAAATACCAGTTACACTAGTAATGTCATTCAAAACCGCATTTACTAACGATAACTTCCAAAAACTCATTTATTCCTGCATTTTCAACCAAAGTATCAGCCGCATCAGAATCCTCATTTAAAAGCTCACCTTGACCAAAATTCACATCAATCACACCATCCATTACAATATTTCCATCCAAAGCATTATCCACCCTATTCACCAAATTATTTCCACTTACAATCTCAGTCACATCATGTATAACAACATTCTCATCCAAAAGCCCATTTGATACACTTACTACAATACCATCCAAACCCCCATTCATATTATCGATCTTAACATTTTCTGAAGTATTACTCACACCAACACGCGTACAAAACCCATTCACATCATTACCATAAAGAACATCATAATATTCATCCTCCCCCGCGCAAACCCTTTTTCCTATCACTGGACAAGTCTTCTTATGCATTTCTGGTATCTCAGCCAATATCAACTTCTTGCATTCCTCACAATATGCTTCTAAAGGTATAATATCCGGCATTACTTGAAGATCTAAGAAGTAACGTACCCGACCACCGTATTTAGCCTCACAATTACAAATTAGGCTAGTGAGGCGATGAAAGGCAAAAGTAACCGGCATCACATTACGCGCTTCATACACCGTTGGTCGAATGTTTACAACTTGATGGGCTATTCCAGGCAAAGTGAACACTAGGTCACACGAGTTCTGGACAAAAGTGAAATAGGGAATACCATGTTCCCGAAGGAACGCAGGTGTCAAAAAATAACCAGGCCCATGCAACCCAGATTTAGGACAGGCACAAATATTACATGGACGTCCTTTACCGCATACTTTTTGATCTCTACCCCAAGGACATGTATTCGTTATAAAAAAACTAAACAAGGAAATCTTATCACGATAAAATGATAAAGGAATGTTAATATAGTGTAAAACAAATGTTTTTATAAAATATTTTTTAAGAATCTTCATTTAAAATCATTAGATAATATTTGATAAGAATGCCAGAGAAGCTATCTATCAAATACTAACAGGGTATAAAATCTGCGAAGCAACAATAACTATTAATTGGTTATAGTTTATGTTAGGGAAGGTACAGCATGTAATTAGTTGTAAGAGTTAAGGGAGTAGATAGGAGGATTAGTTGGATAGTAGATAGATAGATAGTAGATAGTGGGATTTCTTCCGGAGATGAGTCCTCTGTAAACGACGCGTGGTTAAATTGTGAATTACTTGATGTTATTATCTCAAATCTCCGCTGTTCACCCCTGTACATACATCCCCAGTTCCTATATAATTTTGTAGCTGAATATTCCACTTCCAAATCCCCTGCATACCTTCTAATGTTGGCAATCACTCTGGAAATCCCAGTGGCTAATAGGATTTCTGGGGTCATTTCGATCCGTCTCAATGGTCTTAATGCTTCCTCGAAGACTTATCAGTTCGTTATTAGTTTTGTCCTCGAGGATGCTTTTTAGACGTCTTGTTTCTTCCATGATTTAAAAAATTTTTTCAATCTCACTGTTTTTTGAATTCTACAATTTCTTTGAAGTATGTTGTCACAGCTATCACTTTAGGTATGTGTTTCAAAAATTCTTTAACTTGTTTTTTTTTGTAACCACCGTTTGTTTTTTCTTTTATGAACGACTCGTCAAGCCTAAGCGACTTTGTCACTTATTTATCTACTAGTTTTTTGTTAAATAATTCTCTGGCGAATTTAATTTTTTTTTTTTCAATTTCAGCACTTAACACTTCTGATTCTTTTTTTAAATCAGCCACGGTTGTCGGTATTTTTAATGATTTAATTTTACACGTCACAGTACCGGTTTCAGCGAGTTCATTTATTTCGGACTCTACGAATTTGTCGGTTTCAAAGTTTACTAAGTTTACATTTAGTTAATGATGGGCTCCGGCTGCAGAGAACCCCACCTCCCGTCTTGCATCAGCAAAGGCCAAAAATAGTTCAGGTTGCTCGGCACACAGCCAGACAGCTCGCTTCCCCATCCAGGATCTTTTGGCACTTACAAGTTGCGCCGTACGGCATACTGTCCATACCGTGCATTTGTGTAGACAAACACATTTGGCTGTGTTTGTAAACACACATATTCCGCATGGGCAGACACACGGCGGAGGCTTTTAGAGTTTCCTTAAAGTCAGCTAGAGTTCCTTGGGTTTGCCAAGCCCATCCAGAAAGGCTGAAGACTTCCTGGCCCCGAGACTTACCTTCACACATTACTAAAACTAGAAAATAAAATATTAACCTTGAGTCGTAGTTTAGCGGGACTCGCAACTAACCATTAACCGGAGTAGTCTATTAGTCACTATGGGACAACAGACAAAAAACCTTGGAAAAAATACCTTTAATTTAATTAAATTATACATACCGGAAATAACCTTGGTATAGTTATGTTATTTAGTTATGAAAGTATCAGTCAGCAAAAAATCAGCAAATTTATTGTTACATATATGAACATTTTTTTTTAAAGACGTTTTTATCTTGAAATGATATAAGATATGTGGAGATAAATAATATATTTTTTTTGTTTTTTAAATGTGGGTTATTTTAATCTTAACTTCGAAATACATACATATATATAAACGATTAAATTATTATTGAATTGCTAAAAAATAGACGTTAAAATAATTGTTAAAAATTAATTAAAAAATATTATAAAATTAATAAATTAATTGAGAAAAAATATTCATTTCGAGAAATACTGACTCCTCCGAGCTCTGGGTTCGATACACATTAAACTAGATGACAATCAGCAGATTTATTGTAACACATATGAAGTACTTAATAAAATTTTTATCAGGAAATGATATATGGAGATAAATAATAAATTTTTATTTTTTAATATGTTTTATTTTTATCTCAACTTTGAAATATTGCAACGTGCGTATTTATAAAAAATAAGACGGGCTGCTCTTTTATAAGATGTATTGGACGAGCCCTACTCCCTAGTAGTCGGCTAGCCCTTCAACCTTATCGTTTTACCTGCCCCCACTGGGCTATCCCTCCGAAGAACGCCTTGCCTTCTGAGGAAATCGTACCTAATGGGATTTTTAGTGTTATTTTAATTACAGGAAATCGTCTTTCACGCAAGGTAATTATCGGAATCCCGCCGATGTGGTTAACCACGGCAAGAGCGGAGTTATGTGCCCGCCGCCACTACAGAACGCCTTGTCTGTGTGGCACTTCCTTAACTCCAAGACGTGAGGTCAGATCCTGCAAGTGATCGTGGTGCTAGCATGTAAACCCCAGCCTCAAGGTCAAAGGGTAAACAGGGACTTTATTCCTTATTACCGCATCAAACGCCTTGTCGATGCGGCACCATGCCAATAAATACCAATTTTTATAAGGTATTCATGAACAAAGGCCCTCTTATAGTTTAGTATGAACTCCCAGCCTCAAGGTCAAAGGAGAAATAAGGACGTGAGTCCTTATTACCGTATCAAACGCCTTGTTGATGCGGCACCATACGTAACGCCAAAGAGTCGCCAATGTTAAAATAGTTAGTAATGATGTTGACCTTTACTGGCCATGTTTTACCTGTCCGCAGATCCAAGTGAATGAGCAGCTAATCGGGTTTAGGATTTAATTTAAATAACAAACGATTTCGATTAGCTTTAATAATAAAATATAATTTTATTTAATGATTATATAATTAATTTACAACGATATCGAAATCAAATTAAAGAATTCACGAAATTGAACTAAGTTCCGTTTTGTGAATTTAAAGTAAAAATAAAAATGTTTTATCTTAAGAATTTTTCTAAGTTCTAACAAAAATTTATGAAAAAATAAAATAACAAAAATATTCTAAGTCCAAAAAAAAAACTGACAAAAGTATTCTAAGTTCAAAAGAATTCAAAATGAGATGACAGCCGACCCGACCGCGATAGTTCCTCTATATTTTTACCCTTTAGCTTTGAGCTCTCTTCCGAGAATGTCTCCTTTCAAATCCCTATCTACGAGATCGACTATCGTGGGCCTGGCTGCTGTCATCCCACTCTTTACATTTGTGCGTAAAGAACTTATTTGCATATACTTAATGCTGATTTATATCCCTTCTTTATTTTTATAATTACTCGCGCATCTATTAATAAATCCCTTCCCCAGTGATACGTTCATATGTATCACTGTTATAATATACTATTGAATGTATATGAATTTATGTGCATGTATAAAGGAAAGTTCCGTAAGGACTTTTCTTTATGTACAAAAAAAAAATACCTTTATGTTTTTATAATAAAGGGCCTTGCAATATTAGGTACACCATAAAAAATAATTTTTTAAAATTATTATTTATTTAATATTAAGATATATATTTAAATTTAAAAAATTTTTTATTTTACATGATATTTGAAGCGTACTTATCCTACTTTTAATTAGTTTTATTTTTAAAACATGTATTTAAATTTAAACTTATATTTTTTAAACTTACAGTCCAAAAAACTCTTACACTAATAACTTAAACTAAAATTTTTTCAAAACTGTATATTTTTGTCACTATTTAAACTTATAGTTTTTAAATTAAATTTTAAACTTACAGCCTAATCAACAACTATTATTTTTTCGTCACTATCCGACCCTTCATGCGGGTCGCCACTGTTTTCAAAGGACGCGGGCGAGAATGGTAACCCGCTGGAAGATACCTCATTGTATTGGATTTTTTGGCTCTTATAGATAACCCGCCACTTCCTGAAAAATGAAGTTGCGGCAGTATTGATGGTCTCGTTTTCATGATGCCTTAATTCGTAAACAGGCGACCATATCTCAGTTTCTTCCAAGATATCGATATTCATCGGTATGCCATCCAGAATACCTAACATCCTCATTAATGTTTCTGGATTTGACCGAGAATTCATTAATGTGGTTTTAATCCTGTATATGTCAGTCATTTTTTTAAAGTTAAAATTTAATCCAACTCTACCAGTTCGTTAAAATATGTTAGCGCGGCTAAAATCTGTGGCAGACAGATTAAGCACTCTTGCACTTTTTTGGTCGCTTTGCTAATTTTTTTGGTTTTTTTTCTTCTTTTTTTTTTAAATTTTCACTACTCTTTCGAGATTTTTTAACTTATCTTTATCACACTCTTTATCCTTTTCACTTTCTTTATTCTTTTCTTCACTAATGTTTTCACTTTGATTTGCAAACTTTATTATTTCTGTGATATTCTTATTAATTTAACCAATAAATTGGTTAATTTTAAACTAATAGGTACGTAACAGTGTTTCGCCATAGTGTATTAGGTTGGCTCGTCAGTAGACTCCTAATACACCTTATCTAGACACCGTTTAATTATTTAAAAAACAAAAAATATTAAAATTATAAAATTAATTTTTTTTAAAAATTTGTGTAAGTACTTGCCTCGCACATGCTGTCAAAACGACTAAAAATGCTGGCTTGTGTATACTGTTAGAAAGGAGAAGTTTAGTTTTCTCTTTCTAATTTAAATACAGCTGGCATTTTTATTCTATAAATTTCATAAAAATTACATTCAAAGTTTTATTAAATTTAATACGGCTAAAAATAACACGAACTGATAAATCAGTATCAAAAAATGTCATAGCCTTATTTTTGAAAATAAATTTTCATCAAAATTTGCTTATGTTAAAGCTTCTAATCAATAAATAAAATTTCTATTTCATTTCTATTTCATCCAAGATGAATTCGTGTGTATCTGTCATTACTTTGTTGTGGATGATTCTACGATTTAATTGAGACTAAAATATTTACATGTAATATGGGATATTCTTAGCTTGTAAATTAAACAATGTTGTCCAGGGATATTATGTTTTATATAAAAAATTTGCTAGCTATGTTTTTTTTTTATTTATAATTGTAATATTGCCTTGTAAATATTTTGCGTATGCATCCAGTAATTAGATATTTAGATAATATACCCTTGTAAGCTTGTAAGCATAAAGAGAGTTATTTTTTATTGTTTTAAAAAATCTGCTGATTGTTTTTTAATGAATAAATTTTTTTAAATAAATAAAAATTTATAATTAGAACAAATCATACCTTGAAATTCTAGGATGTTTATACTTAATCAATGACACCAAAAATACCATGTCTTATAAATTACACAGTTTGGAAATATTTAGTTAGTTACCGTTTAATATTCATTAATGGTTGATCTTTTTTATTTTTGTGAAAAAATGTCACCCACAAATTTATTATTGAAAATTTTTAGAATTTTATCGAGAATTGCTTATACCTAGCTTTTGTAAATTTTGTGATTCAATGTGGCGTGCTAAAATAATTAATAAATCCCCAGAATTTATTTTAAGAAAAATGAAATTAATTTTGAGTCATTGTACTTACTCTACATTACGTGTAATTTGTAAAAGACTAAGCTTAAGTGAATTTGATAAAGACCAAGTAATTATACTTACTGGTGATATTTTGAAAATAAGAGGACAAAATAATCTTCACTTTTTAAATCTTTTATGAGAAAATAAGAGTCAAAAATACGTGAGTCTTAAAAAAAAAAAAAAAAAATTATTTAGTGTTATTTAAAAAAAAAATTTTTTAATGAATCCTAGAGTTCGCGGATGATTTCAATGATGCATTTATGGACATCCAGTTACCGGATGTTGGAGATTCATTTGGTAAAGTTTGTTTATTACTATTCTGTACGGAATTATAATTTTTTTTTCATGTAAATTTTTTATATCAGATATCCGACAAATAGTTAATATCCGCCTGGGTACTAATATTAAAGCCCGCTTACCTACTAATTTTGATCAGGTTAATACATAAATTTTAATGGATCGATCGGAAATTGCTAGAAATTTATTTGAGTTGAATCTTTGTTACGTATCCTGAGGTTTAATTCGGGATACGTAAATAATAAAATATAAATAAGTTTATCCTGGGGATATTGAGTGCCCCAGGCATTTTAAATATTTATATATGAAATTAGTGGTTGATATATGATGATAAATATTGATGAATATGTTGTAGACCTCGGGTGTTGAAGCTGGCTGAACTTAACTGCGTTAAGTTCTTGATTGTAGAAGGAAGAGTCACTTATTAAACTATTATTAAATAAATACACTGAGCACTTTTGGTTAAGTTTAATGACTTTATTATAAGTTGATATAAAAAACCGTCTAAGTCAATAACTCTGAATGGTTAATTAAACTGTAAGATAGTTATAATAAGAAGTTCGTTCTAATCGAATGACTTTTTGGGCGATTGTGGGGTAATATATAGCCTAATTACATCCTGCCCATATTAATTGATTTTGGTGGGATTGTCCAATACGCGAAAGCGTCGGTTTCGTCATGTCCAATTAACGAAAGCGTCGGTGGTTATTTTGGGGGAAATCATGAGGGGATTTATGCAACTCTTTGATGCCTAAAATGCTTCGATTTTATATTTCTGTCAATTTATAAGGGACCGGATCTGAATTGGTGAAATATGATATTAAGGAATGTATGGAATTGTCGGGTATAAATTGATTATTGTAATGTTGAGGAAATGCAGGAACGCTAGCTCGATTTACGAGCTAACGTAAGCAGGAATAAGTTAAATATATAAATAAATATTAAATATATAAATATTAGAGAATGAGGATGTAATGGCTCGAATTATCACCTATCATACGTAACATCTCCCTCTCGAGAATCCAATCGTCCCGATTGGAGTGGGCGGGGGAGATGGGGATGAGAAGGGTGGCAAATGTGATAGGGTTTCTTATGGTATTTTATAATGTCTACTGTCTGTGTCGATACATTAATGTTTACAATGGTTAGAGTAAGAAAAATATTTTTAGGATAATTACATTTAATATAAAAAATAATAAAGTTTTAAAACTTTTACTTAAGATAATTTGAGAAAATACAATATTGTTTAAAAAAAATTTTTAAATTAGTTTATATGGAAATAATAATTTTATATGATATAACAAAAATATTTTTAATTACATTAAAATTATTACATAATAATTATTCTATAAGGGAACTTACTGGTTATGATTAAAATTGAATACAATATTATAATATATGTGTTTCTTAGGATATAATGTAAGATAAAATATAAAGGAAATATAATGTAAGTTAAAATATAATAAAAATTTGTATAAATTTCGTTAACAGGTTTATAAAAATGTTAAAAAAATTTTTATTGTGATGTTTTTAAGGTATGTGCCAATTAGCTTCTTGGATAGCTCTTGGAACTCTGCTGTAAAAATTTGGATGGTATTGAATCATTTGTTCTGATGGCATAATGAATATTGGGTTTCTGCGTAACTGAATATTTTGAGTTGGAAGTTGGGTTTCCATGGGGAGTTCTTCTGTAATAATTGGGCTGTTGATAGTTGTAGTTGATTCTCTGATGTTGTTGTTATCTGTAATCAGTCTAGAAAAATTAGTTTTAAAACCCCCGAGACAATATGCGCCCAAAAAACCTATACTAAGTACAATTATACTCATGATTATGGCGATAAAGAATAGCAGTGTGCTGCTCGAATTTGAATCAAATTTTCCTTCAAGTTCCTCGTATTCCGTTAGTTTCTTAGCCCTTTCTATGATATCTTTTAGATCTGATCCCGATTGTAGAGAAGAGGATTTGAGGTGAGGGTGATATGTGGTTTCGTTTATTATTTTATAAATGTTTCGTAGGTATTTTGTATCAGTTTTGTTAAGGAAAGAGGTTAGGTTTAGGTTGAATGTTTCGAATAATGATACGTTGTTTTTTTCAGTGAATTCTTGTGACGTGCGTAGTGTTGTGTCGAGTGATTTTGCCATGCAACCGCTTTGTAGCTTTATTATCCCATTTTTGGGGAGTGGCATTGAAATGGGTGCCAAACGGTCGCAAGTTATAAAAATGTTATTATTATCTATGGCGGAGAATGCCCAATTGTTACTTTTCGATAATCTAAACCATATACTGCGTGAAAATTTGCATATTTTAATGTTACAATCATTTAAATCTACTTCTAATCCGGTTAGAATTTTGATTTCGCATTCACTATTAGTGTCTACGGTCTGGGTTGGAGAAAAATTTTTACATATATAGTTATTTTTTATTTTTTTGCAATTTTGCAGATTCTCGTAATTGATTGATATATAGGATTGTTTATTATTTTCTAAGGCTACATATTCGAAGCTGGGTAGTATGTATGTGCAGATAGTTTGGTCAATTAGGTTTTGTTTTATTGGGAAAGGGTGTAGTCTGTATAAGTTGAATTTTACATAATTTAGTAGGGGGATTTGTAGAGAATAGATTAATTGTCCGTAAATATATATGACTGTTAATTTTGACATTTGAATGATGTCTGCTAAGTTATATATTTTATTTTCAAGTGGGAATTCTGCATTTATGGATGATTCCTTAACTAATTGCATTGAATATTCTAGCTGTTACGGGCTCATAAATTGTGGATGTATTGATCCCGATTGCGCGCTGAGTATAGCTTCGGTTAATGTTTGTACTTCGAATTCAAAATCTAATATAGCATCTTTAATAATTGAAAAGGTGTTCATCACTGCAAGGTCATGTTTTATTTGTGACTGTATGTGTTTAATTGATTCTAATTGCTTGTCGAATTTACTTATGTGAGATTCTAGGTCTGATAGATTAGCTGAAATTATTTCGGTTTGATTTAGAAGTAGTCTGGCTATGTCAATTGATTTATTATATGCTTTTGTTGCGATGTTGTGTAATTTCTGTCCTTGTTCTTGGTCGAGAGTCCCGAATAAAATTCTGGATATCTGTCCAGTCTGATTATGCATTCCGTTTATTTCTTCTTCGGCAAAACATGGTGGTAGGCAATATGGTATTGTGCGGTTTATCCATAAATTTAGTTCTGTTCCTGATGATAGTAATGATGTTAGGTCTATTTTGTTGATAAGGTTCCAAGATATATCTGATGTTCTTAATTTATTTGATCAAACATCAGATACAGTCAAAATTTTACATGAGGGTACCTTTAGAAAATATTTCTTTTTCATATTAATTTAGTTTGTTTTATAAATTAGTTACAAAAAAGGGGCAATCGGTGTACCTTTCAGATAAAAATAATCCTATATAAATATTTAAAAAAGAAAAGAAAATGTTTTATACCATTGTTTTTTTGTATATTAGATCCAATTGTCAATTGTAACACTTGTATTGCATTTTTTTTGTCTGCGATAGTTTTTATATAAAAATTCTCTTTCTCTTCGAATTGCTCTTTTAATAATTTAATTTTGGCTTCATAAGTTTCTTTTACTGAGTTAAAATTTTCTTGTTTCCTGAGTAAGATTGCATTTAATGTATCTATCTGGGTTTCAAGTAGTTTACAATTATCACAATCAAGTATATTCTCGTTAGAATAATCATCACTTTTACTTTTTAATAAGATATTCATTTTCTCGTTAAATGTATTTATAATGTGGCTATTTCCGCCCTCTCGGATTAACCACAATTATTAATTGAAAAATCAAATAAAAATTAATATCTGTTACTATGTAAAAAGTAGTCGAAAAACACAAGCGCGCGTTAGTATATATGTATATTAAAACGGAAGCACGAGGTTGACTTTATTTCTCAGGGTCGCGGGAATTTAACTAAAATGCTGAACGAGGGGAGGTGAAAGGGTTTTGACCTGAAATAATAAAAACTCACTTTATTTATCTATAAAAATATAATTATATAAAGTTTAATTTATTCAGAACTATTAATTTTAATATTATACAATTTTAATCATCACTATAAAACTTCACTGTCTATAATTATTAACCGCTAAATTATCAACTTAATCTTTTCATAAATAATGTCACTTTTTCTACAGCTATTTTTCACGACACACACATTATTAATTTTCATCTTTTATACCTTTTTATTTCCGCTGACTATTTCCTCGATCCAAAACTTTTATATTTTATTAATGACAATCTTGATCTCAATATTATATTAAAAATCCTTCCTTGTATATAAGTATATAAATTCGTTGTCTCCAATAAATAATAATTATGGCCGCAATGAGAATCTTGAATTTTCGATAATAATCGATGTGATAATCACTGATTCTTGTCGCGACAATTTTATTTATTATAAATATTCAATTATTCTTTAATCAATCAATCATTACAACTAAAACACTTCTTTCAAATATTTTATAAATTCAATTCAATTACTTTTAATTTTCAAAATCTAACTTTACAAAAATGTGCTCTTTATCGATCAAAAGTCAAAGCAACGCTGCTGCACGTTCCTCTCGTGCTCCTTCTCTCTCCCTTCTTCGCTTTCGTTGCTCTCGCGGTTTGTCAGTCTACACGGAGAAAAAAGAGCGCCGCCTGACAGCGCAGCTGATACGTTAGCAAGCGCGGTTGCAGAACAAGCTGAAAGTTTGCATTCGCGAGCTGCCTGCAAGATCGACCCGCGCTCTCCGAGAGCGCTGGTCAGGCTCTGGTAGAGGCACCACGTAGATATTTCCCCTCCTCGCCGTGTGCTTGTTAATTTCCGATCCTACTGCCCTATCGGGCCGCGCTGTCAGAGAGCGCTGAGTTTTTATGGAAGCAAGGGCGCAGTACCGATCTTCCAGGCAGCGCTTTTTTTTCTCCGTGTATATGTGTGTCGTGCGTGTGTGTCGTTACTACCTGTTGAAAATCGATATTTTTAAAATTGATGATCGCGCATAATAATATTTCGCGCACTTATGAAAATCGTTCTTTTTTGTAATTTATAGCAACGCTATAATAACCCTCCCCTTAAGGGGGGCGTTTGGGACAAAAGCCCTCAAACTTTTGGTATCATACTTCATACTTAACAATAATTTGCCATAACCCAAGCTTACTCACTTTATTACTAATTTATCTACTTAAACTAATTTATTTACAATTATAAACATATTTACAAGAATTTATTTACAATTGGTTAAGACTTAGGTTGGGCACAAAAAAAAATCCTTATTTCTCAAATTTTCATAAGCGCAAAAATATATAAAGAAAAGTATATAAAAAAAATTTAAATTACTTACATCCTTCTTTTTACCACATTTCTCTGCTTTTTCTTGGGGAATTTGGGTAATTTATAAGGAGTATAAGGTGTTACGTATCAAAAATGAATTAGTTAAATTAAATTTAAATTCTACTCCTCCTGCAATTTTTCCAAAAGTAATTGGCAAAAACCCGACCGATAAGTATTTCAAATTTTCTATAAACTTAAGTTTTCGATAACCAACACTGGACAGACTAAAGCATCCCGTGATATCTAAATCCTCCAGATGTTTTAAGTTGTCCACTATCAGTAAAAAGGACGAATCATCCATATTAGAAAAGGGCAAACCAATTGCTTAAAATTTAGTAAATTATCCAACTGACGTCCCACCAATTCCAGTACCGAACCATCCCTTGGCCTATTAATATAGCCCGTTAATCGCGTATTCAATATTCAAATCTACCCGCACATATCCACCAACAGCTAAGTGCGTAAGACTACTACTTACCCTAAGAAAATCCCACCCCCGCACCGAACTTGGAGCACAACTATTACCCACCATAAAAAGCTGGGGTATCGACACATCAACTAAACACGCACAACACTGCAATAACCTACTCACTAAGCACACAGCACCGTCCGCGACAGCATTAAAATAAAACTTTTGTAACCTTTTTTTTATCAATAATCGTTTCGCTATATCCTCAGTGATGGTTATTCCAAAACATGACAACCGATTAATCCTAGAGCAAGTTACTAATATCCTTAAAAGTAATTCAGAAGCATCCTCCTGATCACGACCAACCAATCTAGAGAGAATAGATTCTTGATTTATATCCAACGACGTCAAATTCGGCATAAATTTAAAAATCTCGTAAGTAAAATTATGAGGACGATTCTTGAGATTTATAATATAACTTATCATCCTAGCAGCCGATTTTATCTTCTCCGTATAATTCAGCTCAAGACTCTGAACCCTCCCCCACACTACCATACAGCGTCGATGCAAAAAAGAATCCACTAAGCTCAGATTCCATTGACCATCAAAGTCCAAGAAGAGAAAAATATCCTCAAAAACATCATTGTCAATCAATGCAAAATGATTTAACATCGCCACTGCCTATAAAAATGTTAGAATATTTACAACTAATATTCAGCTCAAAACTCAGAAACGCAGTAATAAAACGAACTTACCATAATCTAAAACTTCAATAGCGCAGACAAATACAACTTGTAAACAGCTTAGAATTATTAAAATAACGAAAAAGCGTACAAAATTACATAAATTGAAGGAATAAACTAAATAAAAAAAAAAAAATTTTCTTTTCGGACAAAATAATAAAAATTAATATAACTCCTTGTTACCCCCCCTTGGTTTATAAATTTTACTTACTAAATTTAACCGATTTACCTTATTTGAGCTAAACCGGAAACAAATAAAAATAAAATTACTACGGCATATCAGATACCATAAACCAGGTATCATATTAAAAAGCTTAAAATCCAAAAGTCTAAATTCAAAAAAAATATAAACGTAAAATATAAACTAATGGTAGTAGGGCAGACAGAAACAAACAATATTGTAGAAAATGTCAATAGCAATAGATAAAAGAAAAATATAAAAAGGAAATTCTGCAATACAATTCCATCATGTAGATTTTTTACTTACCATTTTTATGAACAAAATACATAAAAATCTTATAAAATTTACTAATTTTAAACTATTTAAACTATAATATCTATAAAAAAATTGAATGATTTACCCAATATTTTTGAAAACTTACCATTTTTATGAACAAAATACATAAAAATCTTATAAAATTTACTAATTTTAAACTATTTAAACTATAATATCTATAAAAAATTGAATGATTTACCCAATATTTTTGAAAACTTACCATTTTTATGAACAAAATACATAAAAATCTTATAAAACTTATTAATTTTAAACGATTTAAACTATAATATCTATAAAAATTGAAAGACTTAGCTAAGATTTTTGAAAAACTAACATTTCTATAAACCAAAATACAAAAACCTTATAAAAATTGAACGATTCACCAAATATTTTTGAAAAACTACCGCGTTTATAAACCAAAATATATAAAAATCTCATAAAATCCAGCAATTTTAAACCATTTATCCCATAATAATTGGAAAAACTGAAGGATTCTTTTCAAATATTTTCAACAAAAACAGTACTTTACAAATTAAATTACATAAAAACTTTATAAAAAGTTATAAATCTGAAAACATTTTAACCCTTAATAGTTATAAAAACTAAATGAAGAAATTACTATTTCATAAACCATATAAAATAAAATCATACAAAAGTACCAATTTTAAACCCTTTGACAGATCAAAAGTACAAAAAGTGAACGAATTTTTCTCTATAAATAAAATTAAATAAAAATCATATAAAATTTATAAATTTGAAACCCCTTTATACAATAATAATTACAAAAATTGAAGAATTTTTAAAATATTTCCAATAAATAAGCCAAATTACACAAAAATCATATAAAATTTTTAAGGAAGTTATTCTATTATGGCAAATATCTTATTTTCCTAACGTAACAAAAAAATCGTATATTATATAACTATACTCAAAAATTTAAACATAATAGACACAATTTTTTCTTCCCACCTTACCTTTTAAAGCAAATAATTAATCTAAAAATTCCTTTTCACGTCAGTAGCTAACAAACTTCTGTGAAACAAGTGTAAACAAAAATTGAAAATCATGTAAATAAAGCGTCCTACAATCAGCGCTATAAACTACAACAATAAACCAGGTTCATTCAATAACCCAATTGGGAAAAGTAGAGTTGGAAAACCCAAAGTAAATAATTCTCCAACTAACTATAATCCGGAAGATAAGACTAACAAAAGCACCGAAGAATTTGAATTAACAGCAAAAAAAAAATATAGAAGTAAAACAAGAAATCGAAGAAATTTACCTCACAGACGTACCAAACGAAAATAGCAGCTCATCATCAGAAATCATGAAAATCGAAAACAAAACAAATAACGAACCATCAGTGCGTTGGTTGAAATTGTGTTTGGTGTTGAATAAACACAGATAAATGAGGATATTCTTATTCGGGTTTAGCCTGTTGGCTAAACTCATTTACTGGTGACAGGAGTTCAAATAACTAAGTCCTTTTGTTATTAAAATGCTGGTTTATTGACTTATAAAATGGCTGGCCGTGCTTAGATCTCTTAATTAGCGGTAGAGAGAAACCCTGAGTACAAGTTAGTTAGTTCAGTCAGTTCTATATTTCAGTTCGTTCTGTCTAAGGGACTACATGGTCCCAAGTTGTCTGCCGGTCAGGAGCTTGTGCGAGAGCTTTTAAAAGCTTACGCTTGAGGGAATAGAGGATGGGAGATCCGCGCGTAATTAGCTTAACGCGAAAATTTAGTGTCCTTAGTAACAATGTTTCCAATCATTGGTAATCAGTCTGTCAAGGCGTATGATGGGGGTGGCTTTATTCCCACCTCGAGTACTTCGTGTGAGGTCTTATTATGCACTTTCTTGCACGTGCGGTTTCTCGGAATGATGGTGCTGATGAAGCATTTTTAATTATAATATCATATTATTTTATTTCTAATAAATCTGTCTAGACGTAATTCTTGGTATTTATATTCAATCAATTTGTACCTAACGGTATAATTGGATCAACAGACTCCTCAACATCTGAAGCTGGAGAAGAAATTCTGGAAGGCAAATCCTCGTTGATTGAAATTGGACCAACAGACTCCTCAACATCTGTCACTGGAGAAGAAATTATAGAAGACAAACCCTCGTTGATCGAAATCGGATCAAGAGACGTATGTCGACTAATATGGGCTGCTAAAGCCTCAGGAGTAGGGAAAGATGGTAAATGCTCGCACTTCCCCTCGGTACAAACAAGATTAGGCTGTTGCCTATCATACGCCGTTGTAAGAATCTGATGAAAATCAGTAATTACACACGGATAAGTATACTCCTGCTTCAATCGCCCCTCAAAATAGCGAGGAAGAAAACTGACTCCTTCTAAACACAAGAGAAAATAAATAATATATTAGCTGAAATCACTGGATCTGTTAGATTATTCTCTTATGTGGTTTTTATTTTTTAGACATGAGCCATGTTTTAAATAAAATTGTATTTAAAATTTTACAATTTCATGAAAATAACTGCGAGCTGCTAAAATCTGCGGTATGCAGATTAAACACTCCTGTATTTTTTTGGCGGATCTGCTAATTTTTTTATTTTTTTTATTTTGGACCAAAAAGCAAAATATTGTATAAAAATTTAAATATACATGAAAATATGCAAATTTTTAAAGTTTGAGAAGCTGTTATCCCATCATTAATTTCAACAATATTAAACAATTTCTAAAACCAATTTATCAAAACTGCACCGAAAATAGCAAAAATTTAGGCGAAAATCCAAAATACTATCTTTTAAATTTAAATTATGCATCATAATCATTTTTTAAAAGTTTTAACCGCCTCTTTTAAAAGGAAATTCACCTCTTATAAATATAAATAATGTGTTATTAGAATTATAATCGAATTTTGCCTCGAGTTCTTCGTATTCAGTTAATTTTTTTGCTTTTTCTATGATGTCCTTTAAATCGGAACCTGATTGTAGAGAAGAGGATTTAAGATGTGGTTCGTACGTTGTATCGTTTATAATTTTGTAAATGTTTTGTAGGTATTTTATGTCCGTTTTGTTTAGAAAGGAAGTTAAATTCAGGTTAAATGTTTCAAATGTTTTTTTAAAATGTTTTTTCGTTGAATTCTTGTGATGTAAGTAAGTTGTGTCTTGTGATTTGGCTAAGCAGCCGCTTTTGAAATTTATTATTCTGAGTTTCGGTAGGGGGATTGAAATAGAAGACATGCGTTCACAAGTATTGAAAAAGTTGTCATTTTCTGTAACAGAGAAACCCCAAGAATTTTTTTGGGACAAACGAATCCAAATACTTTTTGAAAGTTTGCGAATTTTAATATTACAATCGTTTAAATCTATGTCTAATCCAGTTAAAATTTTAATTTCGCACTCGCTATTATTATCTACGGTTTGAGTGGGTGCAAAGTTCTTGCATATGTAATTATTTTTTATTTTCTTACAGTTTTGTAAGTTTTCATAAGATATGGGTATATAGGATTGTTTGTTTGTTTCTAAGGCTACATATTCGAAGCTAGGGAGTATATATGCGCAAATAGTTTGGTCCAATAGATTTTGTCTTATTGGAAAAGGGTGTAATCTATAGAAATCGAATTTTACATAGTTTAATAAGGGAATTGGAAAGAATAAATTAATTTCCCGTAAATATATATAACAGCTAGTTTTGACATATGGATAATGTCTGCTAAAGAATAAATTTTATTTTCTAAAGGGACTTCTGCGTTAATAGATGAATCGTTGACTAGTTGCATTAAGTGTTCTAGTTGTTCGGGACTCATGAATTGAGGGTGGATTGATCCAGATTCAGCGCTACTTATGGCTTCGGTTAGAGTTTGTGCTTCGAATTCAAAATCGATTATGGCATCTTTGATAATTTTGTTTTGAAAAAGTGTTCATGACCGCGATATCATGTTTTATTTTTGATTGTATATGTTTAATAGAGTCTAAATGTTTCTCAAATTTGTTATGTGAACTTCTAGGTCTGATAGTTTAGATGAAATGATTTCTGTTTGGTTAAGGTGAAGTCTTGCGATGTCGATAGATTTTTTATATGCTTTTATCGCCATGTCGTTTAATTTCTGTCCTTGTTCTTGGTCAAGGGTTCCAAATAGAATTCTGGATATCTATCGGATGAAATACAAAGGAGCTTTTCTTTTTGATTTTTGTGGAAGGTACTGATTTACTATTTTAAGTGATTTTTGGATTTCTGATACAGTCGTAGCTATTCTTTTGCGCATTCCAGTTATCTCTTCTTCAGCGAAACATGGGGACAAACAGTATGGCATGGTGCGGTTGATCCATAAGTTTAGTTTATATTCCAGCTGATAATAATGAGGTTAAGTCTATTTTGTTGATGAGATATATCCGAGATTCTTAATTTGTTTGATTTTTCAAGCAAAAGACCAACATTTTAATTAATGTTAAAGTTACACTCCCTGTTTTAGCAAGTTCAAGTATCTCGTCCAATTTTCGATCTCAATATTCACTTTTGACATTTCTTTCATAACCTTTCCTTTTGTGAATCTAAAACGACACTAAAGTAGCTAGGTAGAATTATGCATCTATTTATGAAATTAAATGCATAAAATGCTGTTGTAAGCTTTCTAATAAACAACATTGTTTATACCAAAGATAATATTTTGCTCATGGTTAATGTCAGGAGAATTTGCTGTCTATGTTTTTTTAATTATTCTGACACTAATTCTGCCTTGGAAATTTTACATATTAATATTTTATTCCTGAAAAATTTATCTTTTTTAATAATAATATAATTTTGAATATCATAGTCGTTTTGAGGTAATGTTTATATCTTGGTTCATACCTGGCTATGCTTTTTTATGTATGCTTATTATAAAACTTACCTTAGCGTTCTAGCATATCAGCGACTTTTTTCCAGAAATGTAATTTGAAATATCTTCAATCTATCTATATGATTTACCCAGAACACCTATTTTATTTTGCATGTGAAATGTCATAGGTGAATTTGTTGAAAGTTTTCAGGATTCTGTATAGCAACCAACCAAGTGTTCGTAAATTTGCGATTCAAAGTAGAGATCGCAACCAGTTGATCAGTCAAGTGGAATTATTTTGGGAAAAAATGAATTTTATGATATTATAAAATTATAAAATTGATTAATAAATTATAAAATAATATAAAATTATAAATAAAATTATTTACAAAAATTTGCCAGCTATGTTTTTTATTTATATTTATAATCTTACCTTGCTAATATTCTGTGTATACATGCTGTAATTAGATATTTAGATAATATTCGCTGTAAGCTTGCAATTATAAAGAAAGTTAATTTTTATTGTTTTGGTTTTAAAAAAATCTGGTCAATATTTTTTTATAAATAAATTTTTTAATTATAGTAGCAAATCATACCTTGAATCCTGGTATGTTTATAGTTAATCAATAACAGAAAAAAATGCAGTGCATTATAAATAGTGCAGTTTTGAAAAATTCAGCTTGTTGTCGTTAAATATTCATAGCTGATTGATCTTATTATTTTTTTTTGTGAGAAAATGTCACCCACAAATATATTATTAAAAATTTTTTTAATTTTATTGATATTTGCTTGTAGCAGAGAGCCTAGTGTACGCAAATTTTGTGACTCTGAGTAGCGTGCTAAAATAATTAATAAAACACCAGAATTTATTTTAAGAATAATGAAATTAATTTTGAGTCTTTGTACCTACCCTACCTTACATGTAATCTGTAAAAGGATTCTTTTGAGTGAGTTTTTGAGTGAAATTTTCTAAAGTTAGTTTTTAAAAAATCATAAAATTTCAGTAAATTTTATGATTTTTAAGTAAAGGTTTATAGGTTAAGGGGTTATAAGTTATAATTTTTATAAAATTCTAATATAATTTAATTTATAAATTGGTAAGAAAAATTTGAATTAATTTTTTAAAATAATTGTTACATATCCTGAGGTTTAATCAGGATACGTAAATAATAAATAAATATAAATAAGTTTTATCCTGTGGATATTGAGTGCCTCAGGTATTTTAATACTTATATAGCTGGTTGGTAGATAAATGTTATAGATGTATAAATGTATTGATGATGACCTCGGGTTCTAGAGCTGGTGGAACTTAACTAAGTTAAGTTCGAGATTATAGAAGGAATTGTCACTTTAAATAAATATACTGAGAAGTTTTGGTTAAATCACTGACTTTATTATAAGTTAAGATAAAAATGCGTCTAAGTCAATAAGTCGGATTCTAATAAATAAATGGCTCTACTAAGAAGTCTTGTTCTAATGAATGACTTTTGGGCGCTTGTAGGGTAATATGTAGCCTTATTACAACCTGCTCATATTAATTGATTTTGGTGGGATTGTCCACTACGCGGAAGCGTCGGTCTCGTCGCGTCCAATTAGCGATAGCCTCCTTAAATATTTTGGCGAATCACGATGAATAATTTATTAATAACTTTCGTTGCAGAAGAGATTTTAGAAACACGTCATTGCTGAACTATTCAAAAAAAAATTATTAACATCCCTAAAAAACTTTATTTAAAAAATCGAAGTTACAGTACGTCCGAACTGATCGAAAGTGTAGTCTTAGTTTAACAACTTCTCTTTTATACAATTTTATATTTTTTATTTATATAATTTTAATTAGTCCAATAAACATTTCAAAATATAAGTTACCAATTACTTATAATTATTAAAATGACATAGTTTTTTGGTTTGCTAAAATATCTTAATTTACAAATTCCAAATAAATTATTGAATTAAATATTAAATAATATTTAATATTAATAATTTATATTTATAATTTTTACTAATTTTATATTACTAAACGGTTCATAAACCCTACATGAAAATTGTTTTTATCTTGATCAAAAACTATGCATCAAATCATTTCGCAATAAATAATGTTCGACCTTTGCAAGCTGTTCTAGATGTAAAGTTAATATTTTTAGGCTGACTAATTAAGTTAATAACATTTTTCATATAAAAATTTGTTCTTCAATTGAGGAATCTTTTTTTTAGCTGATTTATTATTTATACTGTTATATACTTTACCATCAGACTTAGAATATATTTATATAAATTATTGTAAAACTTCATATGTAGTTATTGACGAATAAAACACTATATCTATTAAAATAAAAATAAATAAATCTATCTATTAAATAAAAAAAAAATGTAAAAAAATTTTATTTAGTTTTTAATTATCAATATAATCAATAACATAATTAAAAAAAATTATTTTGTATTTAATTTACATTGTAAAAAATTTTTAACATTATATGACTTATGAATATATGTGCATAATTTTGATTGTTATTTTAATAAAAAACATTTATAAAAATTATAATTATCAATTTATTTTACTCATTTATTATTCTGTCATTTTATTTTTATTGGATTTTTTTAGAGGAATCATCAAAAGATTTGAAATCAGTTACAGCATCAAATAATTATATTCCATGAAAACGTATTTAATAGTTGCACAGTTAATTGGTATTACTTACAAGCCAAATTTTTAGGTCTAGAAATTCGCTAAATTTAGAAGGTTTTTATTTATTGTTAGTGCATGACTCTTCTCTGAACACTTAATTATTTTAGTTCCAAATTTCTTGACAAAGGAACATTATTCAAATATTTTCTTTTGATGGACAAATAATGTAGATAAATGATATTTTTACTTTTAAAATCACGTAAGTTTTTGTCATTAATTTTGATAAAAAGTATTGATATCTTGTGATCTATCAAAAATACCTTATTTTCGTCAATATTACTTGGTAATGCTTTATTAATCACAATTTACGACGAGAAAAAAGTTGATACTTTTAGGGAGGACTGGATAAATTGGATCTTTTTGGACGATGATACATACTCATATTATCACAGGTAATTTTTTTTTGATATTCTATAACTATATCTCTTTCCATATCAAGTATGCTAATCTATGGAATTCTCTGCCCCCCTGCTATCGTGACCTTCCGTCACTTTCTAGATTTAAGAAGAGTATTAAATTATACTTCTCAAACCTAGATAGTTAACGAAACAGATTGTGATGCTGTGTAATTTTTACCAAAGACATATTTAATCATATTTACATAACTATGTACTAACTAATACTATTATCACTATTACTTATAAATATATACTTGTTCAAACTTATTAGATATACTTGATTTAATTATACATAACTTATATTTATACTTGTTGACTAATTTTTAAATAAAATAAAAAAAAATTTATATTTATACTTGTTGACTAATTTTTAAAAAATAAATAAAAATTTATTATATAAAAATTTCATTATATATATATATATGTTACGCCCGAAACGAGGTAACGGCCGGTTCCGCGGAATCGGACAGTAAACCGGCCGGTTCCACGGAATGGGACATCAAACCGGCCGGTTCCGCGGAACGGGGCATCAAATTAAATAAATTAATACATTGAAAATAAGAAACATTTCCAAGAAAAAAAATTTTTGTTTAATTTCTTTTACATTTAAAATACATTTTTAAATGATACTGATTAATTATAAGATAAAAAATTTGTTTGACTTAGCAAATTTTATTCATAATTTCATCAAACCGGCTGATGACTGCCCCGTTCCGCGGAACCGGCCGTTACCTCATTTCGGGCGTAACATATATATGTACTAAATATGAATGTAAACAAGAGTGTACTGTATTTTGCTATTGTGAATAAATTGAATAATAATAATAATAATAATAATAATAATAATAATATCTCGAAATAATTTATAAATTGATAACATAACATTTGGGATCAGAAATTACATTGTATTATTATTGATGAATTTACTTTATGAGTAATTCTTAGAGTATCTATCATAAAAGGTACCTCGAAGTCTAGGATCTCAAAAAAACTGGTTGGACTGAGTTAAGTTATCTTGTATATATTTAAGATTCTAGATTCAATGGTTTTGAAATAGTAACTTTTTTTCGATTTTTTTTTATTCAAATATTTTGTAAAAATCTGAAAAAATTTTTCGATTTTAATTTTTCATCACTCTACATAATGCTAAAAAATAATTTTTAACTATAGAAGGTATGTAACGTTTCCCGCAGAATCTGAATCTGCCATCAATTTTTCGGAAAAACCTCAAGAAAATCCGGAAAATTGGAAAAACTAAAAGAAACTTTTAAAAATGAGTTTCTCAAAAAGCAGGATTTTTTTTCTTCTAACTGGTCATAAAAGTTGTGTTTTCCCATGTAATTTTTGTTGGTAAGTAGTTTTTGAGCGGTATCGGCCTTTAAAGTACTTGAAAACTCGAAAAACGAATTTTCAAAACCTTTCATTTTCCGAAAATTTTCATTTCATGGATTTTTCTATAATCTAATGAAAATTTTGACTCGATTTTTGGATTTCTAGAAAAATTTTTTACTATAGACTCTCACTTTTGAGAAATATTGAACATTTCTAAATTAATTTTAATTTTATTCTATAATATTATGTAAAAAAAAAAAGAAACATTACTTATGCAAAAAAACAAAAAAAATGAAATTTAAAAATTTTTTTTTTTTCACTTTTCATAATTTTATGAATTATTATTGTTTTTTATTTATACAGCATTATAGAAAGGTTCTAAATTTCTCAAAAAGGTGGGTCTTTCGAGGAATCCTATATCTCCAATCTAATACTTAATTTTTTTAAAATCCCTTTAAAAATATACAAAAAACGCTAATTTTTTTTTCTTTCGGATGTATTACATAATTTTTTTCTATGAAAGTATTAATTTGGAAACATCATTCTTGCTTGATATTTTCAATTAGGTAATTAATTTTTTGAAAACTTTTTCTCTCAAAACTTTTTCCACCAAAAAATACAAGAAACAAAAAATTGTTTATTCTTTAAGGACCTAATTTTTTGTATACCTAATTTTTTTCTATGGAAGTACTAATTTTAGAAATTCAATATAACTAAGCCATTTTAAGGTTTTTTTTTTGCATTTTTCCGAAAATAGAGCTAAAATTACTTAATTAATCGCTTTTTTTGAAGAATGAGTTAGAAAATACTGCGATCAATTAACTACAACCCCCAATTAAGCTATAAGGCTAATTTATAGGAGGTGGGAACTACCCCTAAATAAAAAAAAAACGAAAATGTCATTACATACGTTATTTTATATAATTTATATTAATTAATGTATTTGTCATACTCCAAAATGGTTAATATGGAGTTTCCACTGTATAAATAATAATTACTCATAAGTAAATGAGGCATAAGTTATCAAAAAAACATGTATTGACTCTCGCGCGCACAAGAAAAGGAATTCATAAATTAATTAAAAAAAAGAAATAATTATCTACGACATTAGAAAACAACCATGTTAAAAAATAATTTAAACACGGAGCGTTTATTTCAAATTTATTTGTCCATGAAAATAGAGAGTAGATGACTGACTGATTGGTATTTTGTCAAAAATTACAATTTTAGCAATAAATTGAAAATTAGTAATATTGGGCCAAAAATAGGTATTTGATTGACTCTAACGAAGAGAATTTGAGATAAAAAATTAAAAAGATAAAATGTTTGGCAAAAAAATAATTACAATGAATTTTTGGAAATTTGAAGCTTGCAGAAAATTTTTGAAACCTAAATATACCTAACACTTGTTGTCGTCGAAAATTGCAATTTCGGAAGTAATTTAAAATTTATGGGGCCAAAAATGACTATTTGGTTTATTGGTTATAACAATAATGGGAGAATCGGAGAAAAAAATTTGCGGCTGATGGAGCTCCAAAGGTGACTTTAATACTCCCAAAAATTGTGATGAACAAGAACAATTTTGGTTAACTTGTGAGGTTACAGTGAAATTACTAAAAAACTCTATGTAAAAGTATTTTGTGTAAAAAAAATTGCCTTAAATTGTAATTTAGTTGCTCAAAGATAGCGGTCTATGCTTGCTAACGAAAGTAAAGTAAAGAGTGAAAAATCCAACCCTTTTTCGCAAAATCGTTAACTTTTTGCAAAAAGTAATTTAAGCAAAATTTTTTCCTGCAAAAGCTTTGTTATTATATACCTTTTCCAAGATTCAAAAAAAAAAAATTTCCCCCACCCCTATTATTCTTCTATTTTTATATTAATAAAGAACAATGTTAAAAAGGCCATTTTTCATACCTCAAAAGTTATGAATAGATTATTTTTGATCCATTTTTACCCATAGTGGAGACATTAATTTAAGTCAAATACAAGGTTAAAAAAAATAATGAAATAAAACTTACTACATATTGTTTTTCCAATTTTTTTATACTCCTGGAATAATTTCCAACCTCATTAAATAACTCTAAATATTTCTTTTTCGATACAGAATCAAAAAAACTCAAGATTTAGTTAATTACTCTTAAAATATGGCATTTATTTGATCAGTAGTTTTAAAATATTGCAAAAAGCTCGTAAGAGAGGCTATTTCTGCTGTGTTCTCCTATTTTCTAATGTTGACTGTTGATTTTATTCATGTTTACTACATTTACATTGAATAAAATCAGTTGAATGCGACAGTTGCCAATGTTTAATGCAACAAATTTTGTCAGCAATTATGTACAGCAGATTTAAGTTAATTTTTAAACAATTATTTATTGTAAATATGCAGTATTAATAAATTTAAGATATTGAAAAGGGTCTTAACAAGACCAAAATGTAAATATATATTGTAAATATAATATCATACATTGTAAAAATATATTGTTTGAATTTTCAAGCATTTTATTGAATATTGAATATTCAAGCAGCTACTTAAAACTTTGCCCTGCTATTATGTGGCAAAAAGTTAATTAAAATAACAAGATATAAAAAAAGAAATTGATTTTATAATTACATGAAAATTTTATAACAATTGAAAATTCAAGCAATATATTTTTCAGAGCATTATCAATAAAAAGATCATATTTAACTTGTTTGCATTTTTCTATTTAGATAAAATAAATTAACACTCATCATTCATATTTTGTTATTTTTTGAGAAACCGTAATGCCAATAATTTGACAGCATTTTTTTTCTTTTAATGCAGCTAATAAATTTTTTATTTTCCAATGTAGTTTTTCCTGAAAATTAGTTTTTTTATAGTACCTACTTTAAATTTTTAAAAAACGGATTTTCATTAGTTTTCATTTTCAGACTTTTCTAGCCATCTAATGAAAATTCACAATTTTCGGATTTCTCGAGAAATTTTACATCAGACCTTTTTTGGGAAAATTTTGGATGTTTCTGTAATGCTCTATAAAGAAAATAAAAAGTAGTAAATATTCATGAAAATAGACATATTGATTTTTCTTACATGATAGATTTTAATATTCTTTCATAATATTACTTTTTTTTTAGTAAAAAAATTTTAAATTTTATTTTCTTTTTTTATCTCATATTGTGAAGAAAAATTGGCAAAAATTAAATTTTTTATTTTGTATTTATGGTTACAAAATTTGATTTTTTTTGCAATATCCAAAATTTTTCCAAAAAAAAAGATTAGTAAAATTTCCTAGGCATTCGAAAATTTAGTTACAATTTTCATTCTGAGACAAGAAAAATCTGAGAACAGAAAATTTTAAAAATTAAAAAATTGGGTACTAATCGTTTGAAGGTTTAGAATTTAAAAAAAATTGAAATAAATAAAAAAATTTATAAATTCAAAAAAAGTTTAATAATAAATTTATTGTTTTTACAAATTATAGTGTATTAACAATATACATTTTTATTTAAAAAAAAAGTGAATATAAATTAATTTATACCTTACAACTTAAAAAAAAAGAAAAATAATTTTGAAAGTTTTTTTTTTAAATCCATTTAAAGCAATTAATCAATTTATTAATTAACAAATTTACCTTAATTATTTTTATTTTAAACATGAATACTTTTTTGTATGTCATATAAATGTTAAATTTTTTTTAATAACAATCAATCGTAAATTTTTTGAAGCAATTTTTTTTTTAAAAAAGCTCTACTTTATATAGAATATTTTTTATTTATACATTCTACTTTTTATTTTTATATAGTAAAACAATTTATTTTTTACATTTTCTATTTACTCTCCTTCATTCACTCTCTTATACGGACTAACTATAAAATTAGTTATTAATCGATAAGATTATTATTATTATAACTATGTGTACTATACTACTAATATTATTTTTTAATAAAAATCATTAACAAAAGTATCTGACAAATTTAATGTCTTCCACAAATTTAATTTAGTTTTTTATTTTGTTTTTCTTTTATCGGTACAAATTATTGTGCATTGTTTATGTATAGAAAAAAAAAATTTCTTATAGTGAATTTTCTTATTCTTATTCAGAATAAATGGTTTTTTCAAAAATTTGAAATTAGATGTTAGCTGTATTTTTACTTAATTTTTGCTCGTTCGAATATTTTTGAACAATATTAAATAAATTCACTTTTAGAAATTTTCAGTAAATGGGTATTATTATTTCGTTTTGAGGAAGACTAGGAAGAATAGCAAAGGTTAAAAAAACGTTTTTTAAACGTTCTTTTTTCACTATTTGGCATTTTTATCTGTACAGAATTGTATAAAAAATAGATTGATTTTAAAAATTTTCTTTCATCCATTAAATCTTTTATATTTTGCAACAAAATATGCATTTTGTTATGAATAATTTTTTTTAAATTTACAAAAATTTCATTTCATTTTTTTGTATAAAAAATACAAGTTTCTAGTAATGTATAAGATTTGACACATTATAATTATATTTTTATAAATACATCATAAATACAATAAACTGATTATAATTATTATTATTTATGCAGTAAGTAAATACATTTAGCAACAATATAATTGATAGAAAATCTAAAAAGAAATAGAATTAATATAGAGAGTGAGAGAAATTGAGAGTAAAAGAGATATAATAATTAAAATTATATAGAAGCCTAAAAAAATTTATAAATTATTATTTGAGATGGCCCCTTTTTTATACTATACATTATAAATTTTTTTGTATTATTATTGACGTTTTTCTTTTCAAACAAATTTTTATCCTCTCTGTTTTAACGTCCTCTTCATTTTAAAATGAAGATAATAATTGTATTTTTTTTTTAATTAACAGTGATTTTTTTTCAGAGGATTTACAATAATTAAACGTCATACATAAATAGAAGAAGGTAATAAATGGCAATTCATAAAAAAAATTTTTTTCTTGATTAATCATCATTTACTTCAATTGGGATGCTGGTTGTAAATGTTGGTGTTTCTAATTCTTCATGTTTTTTCATTTTCATACTCTGAAAAATAAAAAAAAATTTTCTGTTAATTGAAATATTTTAACACAAATATAATAATTAGAATTAAATAAGTTTATTTTTTTTTTTAGGGTCATTGAAAAATAAAAGTGTATGAATTTATTAAATAAATTTTTTTTTATATAAGCACGTCATACATTTGATGCAGAGCAAACAAAATGTAAGGACATATTACATGATCCACTTTATTGTTAATAAGAATAATAACTAAAAGTATAACGTTTTTTTTTAAATTAAATGTAATTTAATAGTTATGTTTAAACTAATTAATTTTTAAGAACAAGAATATAACTTTTTAGTTGTAATTTTAAAATATTAATTTTTATTACAATTTTTTTTAATTTTAGTTTTAAATGTAAAAAAAATTTTACTGTTTATTTTTTCAATGTTAGAATCTTTTTTTAAAATTTAAAATTTTGAATAACAAAGTTATTAAAATGAACTTAAAATAAAAGTATGAATCATGTGTGTAAAAAAAATGAAAGTTTTAATGATAACAAAAATTTTTTATAATTAAAGAAAAATAAATAATTTCACTTTTGAAGTATTTGCAGAAGAACATTTGAAAATCAACAAACTTGAATTTAATATTTCAAAATTTAGCTTTTAATAAAGAATTTAAATAAACAAATAAAAATACAAACCTGTTGTAACTTGTAATGATTAATAATATCCTGATCAGCAGGACAACTTTGTAAAAATGCATCAAGCCTATACATGTGATGCATATACCGCCATAGATGAACCATACTTTCAGGTATTTCAAAATCTGCAAAATATTTACCAGCTACTCGAATATGTTGAAGTCTTGGCATAAGTTCACAATCGAAACAACACATTGTATCGCCTGTTAAAAATCTTGTACCTTTACGACCAAGATGTTCATCGATTTTACGTAAGTGAGACATCAATGACGATGTTTTTGGATCCTTATCTTTATCCTTGGCATTTAATAATAGAAGCTTCAATTTCTGAAAAACAAAGTTTTTTTTTCTTTATTAGTTGTTCTATTATTAGATATTTATTTTATTCTATTATTCGTTTTTTTTTTTGGTTTCATGGTTGTTACAAAAATTAAACATCGTGAAACAATTGTAATTCTGTGACATTAAATTTATGTTTTTTGTATATTCATATTATTGAAGTTAGCAACCTCAAAAAACCCCGTATATAAATGTTAAGCCAAAAATACAAATAAGTTTCAGAAATATAAGGAACTGGCACGTTTTGACCGAAACATACCTCGAAACATAGTGTAAAAAAGGCTTGTATTTGATGATTGTACCTTCTGTAGACCTTTTCTAAAATTTTTATCTCGAATTTTGTACACCACAAATGACCAAAAAAACTAAATAATTCGTAAGTTTTTAGTCCAGAAAACATTATTACTTTTAATTTTTTATAATAATTTAACCCAGTAAACTGAATAGTCGCGTTTTGGCCGCATCAGTTAAATTTCTTGCAATATGCACAAAAATTGCATTGTTGTAGTAACGAATATTTTTTTGCTCTTCCCTACTTCTTTCCATCATCATTTTTAGGACCCTATTCCCATTTCGTTGTTTCTTGAATTGCAATTGCCTATTTTTTACAACTTATTTATGTTAGGTGGGATTCAGAGGATGTATATGTTCAATGAACTGAATCAAAATTACAATTAAATAATTTTAGAAATTGATCCTTTATAAATAGCTCGATAAATAGTGATTAGGGCGAGATTAAGGTATTGATAATTATTGCGGCTAATTAATAGCCAATACAATCTCTTAATAGTTAAAACAGACAGTTTTAAGCTTGTAAGATTTAAAAGATGCTATGAGAAGCCTTATAGTTCCTTGTTTGCGTATACAATGGTGGTAGCCGTTGTTATAGTTTATTGACCGTTTGACTTTGAACTTGAAAATCAAGATTTCAATATTAGGACTAACAAATAGGATACTATACCCTTTGTTGAAAAATTTAGATTTTATTTACAAAAAAATTTTAGATTCTTTCACAAACTTTAGTCGAAAAAAATAATAATAATGCCCCAGACTGCAGTATACAGTAAGCAAGTCACTAAGTTTTCAGAAAAATGTTATTAATTTGGAAACCATCAAAACGAGAAATTTGCATAGTATTTTATAAGTAAAGATTTCCCTAGTTAACTTTTGTATGGAACCTGTTAACAGGTCTTAAATAAGTGTAAATCAAATCTGTTATGAACAGGGTTATGAACACTTTAGTAACGTTTTCAAATAAATAAAATAAACTTACACTGAAGAGATTTTCAACTAAAGTAGCAACATCTTTATCTTGAATAAATAAATTATGACCACCAGGTATATTTTTCATAATGTGTCTTTCAATTTTATCATTTTCCAAAATAGCATCACCATTATCTATAAGTATCGGTGGTGGTGTTGCTTGAAAATTAGTACGAAAATCAGGTGGTGGTTTTTGCATATCAACAGTTGTTACTTTTAACGATATTGTTTTTAATTCAGCCAATAAATAAAGATCCATAAAATATTCTTGACAAAATAAACATGCACCTTTTCTACGTCCATCGATAGTTGATGCCTAAAAAAATAAATAAAAAATAAATTATTTAGAAAATTTAAAAAATTCAAATAAATATCTTTTAATGCAACATATAAATGAACTGTATAATTTTGATCTTAATCGCTTTCGTATTAAATTTTTTAAAAAAATAGAAACTGTAAATAATATTAATAAATTGGATATGGATATCAATAATAAATCAATCGAAGCAAAACTAGAATAAATTTCTCTCTTAATTTTTTATGATTCACTCATTTTTAAAATAATTAATTAATAGTCCGAATCATATACATACGTATAAAATATGATTAAATTTCATTTTTAAAAAATGAGATCATTCGAAATAAAAATTAGAAATTAACTTGAAATTAATTCAAATTTATTACGTTAAATTTTTATTATTGTACTTGTACTGTAATAAAGAAAAAGTATAATTTTCAATTGATATTGTCATTTTATTTATAACCAATATAACCAGTTATCATAAATGAAATCTCGATTAAAAAAAAAAAAAACAATAGAGACGATAATAAAGGTTCATTTTTATTGGGAGTTTAAATAAAATAAATATAGGTTTTTGTTTAAAATTTATTGTAGTAATAATGTAATTTATTATTTTACATTTGATTTTAAATTAAAAGTTCAGTTAACGTTATTGCATATGTGAATTTTATAAAGAATATTTTTGACCTAGTTTTAGGATACATAAAATATATTTTTTTATTATGCCTAAGAAATTGTTAAGTTATATTTATTACTATATTTATTTTATATTATTTATTATTCTATGCTTCAATTATTTTTTAGAGATGAGTTCCGGATGTAAAAATATTTATTTATAATTAATGCATTTCTTTTACATTAATTGTTGGTAAAGAAATGCTGATTTAAGAATTAGGGTGACTGTACCAATTAGTAACCAAAAATTTTCCTATTAATAACCACTCGTCTTCCATAAGAATAATTATGGAATTGAACATTAATTGGGGGATAGTCACTGATTGCTGAAACCAGGGATCAAAGATGGTATTGGTTTAAAAGAAAGCCAAAAATTGGTCAAATTGCACGAATACATATATTTTCTAAAAATTTTTGCTCAAAAGTACATTAAATTATTAAATTTTTCTTTTTGTTACAAAAATAAAAAACAGTTTGTAAAAAAAGTATTTCGAGTAAATGATTTAGGAAATATTTTTAATCTTGCAATCCTACGGGTTTTTCCTGAGATTTTTAGCATCTGGTGCCTAGTTTTTTAGTACTATATTGGTATAAAAAAATTGCTATGAAAAGCAATTTAGGATATTCAAAAATGCATTTTTAAGGTAAGCGTAGTTTGAGTGATAGGTCAATAGTTGTGGAAGCCTGTTTATGTATTTATGACTTTACTTTTACCAAAATTTAAGTACTATATTTTAAAGTTTTTAAATAAAAGTACATTTTCAGTTTAAGAATAAAACTTATAAATTCAAAAATCCTGCAGATAGCCTAGCATATTAGTTTCAAATAAAGATAAAAAATTATTAAGTAAAATTATTATTACCTAACCTAAAACATTATTGTAAATTAATTTAAAAAATAAAAATAATTAAAAGTAAGTATAACGATTAATAATGTAAATTTTTTTTTTTTAAATTACATCTCGAATTGCATTATTACACGTTTATACTTTCATATATATGCATAAGAACATTAGGTCAGATTAGATTTTATGCATGTATGGAAAAAACTAAATTTGTTTATCTGACATTTTGACATTTTAACGATTAAAAAAAAAATTTCTCTTAATTTATCAATAAAACAATTTTTAATACCCTGTCATGTTTGAAATTTATATTAAATAGTTTTTACGACAAGCATTTGTTTATTTGTATATGGAAAAGTTTAATTAAAAAATTTACCTATGAAATTTTAATTTAGAATATCTTTTTGGTTACAGGAAAAGCAGAAAATTTTGGAAAATCAGGAATCAAGATAATATTTATAGAAATAAATAATAAAAAATTTTTGAGTATTTTATAGAAAAATATAAGAAAATGGGTAAAAAGTAAAAAAATAAAAAAGTTTAAGGTCTATTAGAATAAAGTTATTTTCTGTCTCTTTTACCATTCCTTATTTTTGGAAAAATTTGTTTGCTTTTTAAGATATACAATTTAAGGGAAAATATTGGAAAAAATTAAACCATAAATTGGTATCATTTTTTTTTGAAAACATTTTTCAATGAATTCAAGAGCTGTAAAATTGAAAAAGGGTATCATATTTTAATTTCCTTTCTTTTTTTTTCTTAACTTTAACTGAATTTATCTTGGAATTTACTTATTAGTTTCATTTGGAATCACCCACATTCAGCATGATATTGAATATTTCAAAACAAACTTCATCTAGTACCAGAATCCAATAAAAAGTCTAAATTATTAAACACAGCCAAAACAAATATTTTTTTCCAACTATTCCAATTAAGCAAAATTTACTCATATACAAAAATAAAAATAATTCTAAGTTTTCACAGTTTAAAAATTTTTTTATAATTTAGAAAAATTTCTACAATATTAAAGCGATTAAAGCGATTTGTTTCTATAAATCAAAAAATTAAATGCTATTAAGACTTTTGCAAACTTAGATTTTAATCAAAGATAAGACTTTGATTGATTTCCAACTTACATAAAATAAAAAATTCTTTTACTGGGTGTAACGATTGGCTTTAAAAGAAAATGTTTTTCTATCTTTTTAAAATTAAAAAATTTGCATTATTTGTCAATTTCATTGCAGCACAATGTAATTATTTGTCGTCCTATTCAAAAATATGTCTTTTACACATAAATAATATATAATTATTAGAATATTTTTCTTTATTAAAAATTTATCCCACACGTGTACTGTATTGAAAATAAAAAAAAATTTCTCAATACAATAAATCATTTAATATTTACAATATGGTTTGGTGAGTTAATATTACATACCTGACAAAATATATTTTGCAAATTTTCTCATAACAATAATAATTTTATTTTAAAAAAAGTATTTAAATATGAAAATTTTTTATTTAAAATAATAATTTGTAAAATTTTAAGAAAAAAAAAAGTTTTACTGCAAAAGATGTAATGGAATGTAAAAAGATTAAAAGAGTATTAAGTACTTTAAAAATAACGTGTTATAATCACAGCGATAAAAAATATTTTTTATATTTTATTTGTGGGCGTGTGTAAAAAATACCTATTATAGAACTTAAACTGACTTTTATAAATAGTTAAAAGAGGTTTGGTCTTTTCTTATTTTGGATGTACTAAATAAGAAAAGAAAAAGTTTTTTTTTTTATAATATAATATTTAAGTATTAAATCTTTGTAAATAAATTAATAATTTTGCAACTTTTTTTCTGCAATCATGATTTTTATCATGTTTAAAAAGTCTGTAAAAAAAATTGTCAATTGTGATTTTAAATAAGATAATAATGCTTATTCAGAATGATATTCAAAGATTTCAAAGCTGTCAAGAGTTATTTATTTACAGAGTATTAATTAAATCCCAAAAGATTAGCTTGACTTTTTGTTATTTTGCCGCTGAAATAAATTTAGATGTTTTCGTTTATTTGATCAGCTTTGATAATAAGAATTTAAAAAAAAAACCTCAAATCACAGTTTACCAGTCATTAAAACACAATTTGAACCTTTTTTTTACTTTTCTATGGAATCCTAATATATTATATTCCATCCACTGATAACAAAAAAATTATTAGTTCCTACTAAATACTTCTGCTCGAATACATGAGTTATCCATGTATTAAATACTTGTGTTATCTATGTTATCCATGTGGGGGGTTATGTTATCCTCTGATAGTTTTTCGTTGAGCCCGGGGCTTTCTTGTTCCTAAGGGAGTCTACGGTAGTATACAGTTCCTCATGCGAGTTCTGGATTCCGCCATGATAGGGAGGACTCTTTCCCTCAAATCCTGCTCAAATCGTCCTCAAATGTTTTTTAGACATGGGATCATAGCATTTTTTTTTTTTTTTTAATTAGAGCATAATTACTTCAGAAACTAGCTCTTCGGCATTACTCTTTTTTTCTACTCTGCAAGACTTGTTCAAAATGGCTTCTTGTCCGTTCCTTAAGGATAATACAAAGCGCTCTTGGTCCAGCTTATTTGCATTCAAACTTCTTGACTCAAGTTTACACTCCCAAAGGGTTGCCCATGCAGCTGTGCTTCAAACGAGATGTATTGGTAGTCGCTAACGGTAATGTCCCTCATGACTTGCCAGTTTTGAGCTTCAGTTGCAAAGGAAACATCAGGTATGGTTTGTGTGTAGTTCAGGCTCCCAAATGTATTGGCTTTAACTATATGCTTAATACTATCAGACTTAAATTGACTGCCATTTTAAAAAAATTGCCTTTCCTTTAGAGCCAGTGTGAGGTATATCTCAATTTACTCCTTTAGCACCGAAGTATCCTGCTACAATAATGCTATTTCCAGTATTTCCAGAGTATTTCTAATATGTTCCTGCAGTTTAGCATGTTTTCTAGGCCCACTTGACGTAAGGTGCTATTATAAGGTGACCTTACGTCAAGTTACCTTACGAATTTTATATAGGTCATGTTCCTGACATTCTTTAAGGATTTGAGATCCAAATCAGGATCCAAATGGCTGCTGTTCAAAGTTCATTAGGAAACCAAGAATTTGGATTTCTATTTTAGATCCGAACTTAAAGGATCTGATATAAAAATACGCTGATAAAAATGTAGACAAGAGGGTAAAATCTTTCCTTTTAAGTTTCAAATAATCAAAAACCAAAATTCGCTTAAATCGTTTGAAAATGTAAGCGTTTGCCAAAAAACTGAAGTCAACGTCTGTTCTAATTATTTCTTTGAGAGTACATAAGAAAATAAATAAAAATTAATTCAAAAAATCTTCAAAAACATTAATTTAATGCATAAAACATCATGGATCATTATCTACATAGATGCATTAAATAAAATAAATAAATAAAAAATTGTAATTTATACTAATTAAAATAACTTAATTTTAATGATATTTTTCTCACACAGAAATTATTTATCTTGACTCTTTACATGTTAATTATTTACAGATGAGTAAATTCTGGAATTTTCACTTTAATATAATAAAATAAATACATTTAATGGCGCTTGCTACAATAATAATAATAATTATATGGTCATACTTTGTTGCACCGTATAAACCAAGTCAATCTAAAAAAAAAAAAAAATCTCTCACGTGTTACATAGTATTTTATTATTAAAACCAATCCTATTTTATTATTATATGGAGGTAAGTATTATAAAAGTAAAATAACTATGTAAAATAAAAACTTTGTTAGTGTGCATTTAATATAAATGACATAGATTTAATTGGTTAAGCTTTTCACTTGCTTGATTTCTATATTATTATTTTTTTTTTAGTAGTTTAAATGAAAGTGGTTTCGTAAAGAAAGGATAAAATTTTTAATTATTATGCATTGGTGAAAATGAAATTAACTTTTTTGAATTTTTGTCTAAAATTAGCATACAATGTTAATCAATTTTTTAACAGATTTATTCTTGATACGTCGAATTGAACGTGAAAATTGGTTAATTTTTTACAAGTGCTCATTAATGATAGAACAATAACTTAATTATTATCTTAATCAAGTATCAAAATTTTAATAATAAGCAACGCATCTTTGTAATGCATTAACAAAATATTAATTTATGATTAATTAAATAAAGAGAAAGCTATATTAAATAAATTAATTTGTAATTGTCAATCAACACATTTAAATTTTCATATTTATAAGCTTGTCTTGTTATTATTCGAATAAAAATTTTCTATGCATAAAAGAGTTAATTTTATTTTTTATGAAGATATTTTTTTATTAACAGGCATTAAATTGTTGTAAAAATTAGAAAATCAAGTGAGAAAGAAAGTAAAATAGAAAAGAAAAGGATAAATCTGTTCGAGAATCTGTTATAAAAAAGTGTATGTAATTGTATAGTATTTTTTTTATAATTTACGACCTGATTTACGATCTTAATATTGTCTATAAAAAAAGAAAGTGTCAGTTTTGGTGTCAATAATTTATTTTATATGAAAATATAATTTTTTTTTGTTTTTTGTTTTTTCATTCTAATATAGGAATTTTTTTTAAAGCTAAAATATTATTAGAGAAATTGCTCCTTATATGGTTTAGTTCATAATTTGCAAATTATTTCAGGATTCAGTATATTTTGGCTCCTTAGGTCTTTAACCCTTCGCCTGTCCTCAGGGTCGATATCGTCCACCGACTTTTTACGATATAGCTGTAACGCAGACATGAGCAATGGGTGATGTTTGGTTACCTCACCTAAAAAAACTTAGGCACATATTATGAACACACGCCAAGCCGCGTTAGTTTTGGTTTAGCCGCTTAGCCGTACCGTGTGTGCAAAGTTGGACCGTGGACGATATCGACCCTGAGGACAGGCGGAGGGAGTTTTTTTGCTATTTCTTGGAAGTAAAAATTTTTGTTATTTTTGCTCCAAATGAAGTAATTTCTTCATATATTATACTTTTTTCATGTACAAATGAATGTAACATAAAAAAATACGTGTTTTTGACCCGCTTTCACTAAAAAAATCCATTTTTTTACTTTTCCAAAATTTAATTGTATTTCGACCAAAAAACTTAATTTTTTTTGAAAATTTTTTTTTCTTTACTTATACAAAGGGTGAAGTATATTTTTAAATAACTTTTTTGAACATTTAATGTCCCTAAGTGGGTTTTTATCCCAAAAAACCTTCAATTTTTTAAAATTTTTTTACTCGAAAAAAGGCCCATTTTCAGGTTGCGAAATAATTATGGTTTTTTCAGCGGAGCCAAATCTGGGTAGGTTTTTTTTGAAGGTATATATCTGAAGCTTAAAACCCTAGAATATTTTTCCTTTATACCCATTAGGGCCGGAGTTATGAATTTTTAACCAAAAATCGAAAAAATGCTCGTTTTCCGCTGCTCCGGAATTTTTTCCGCAAAACTGAGTGGACATTTTGGCCAAAAACCTTTTTTAATCTTTAGTTGGGATGTTTATCTAAAACCTCCAAAAAAAATTTTGGCCAAAAATTGTTTTTAAAGGTGTTAAAAAATGACGCGGACGATATCGACCCTGAGGACAGGCCGAGGAGGTAAAAATATAGAGGACAGGCGGAGGGTTAATAAAAGGTTTTAATTTTACTTAAAGTTAGTTTCCTGTACATAAGTTTTAAAAAAGTGTAAAAACTGGTTGCAGATCGGTCCTTACCTCGTCCTTACCTGTGAATAGTTTAAAACAGTCCATGAGTCCATGAACCCAAAAATAAAGAATGGCTCAGAATGCACCTAAATTACAATTTGAGATTTTGCCTTAATTTTGATTAGGAAAATCATTTATAGTAATTAAGTTTGAATGCAGAAAAAATATAATTTTAGGTGCACTGAAGCAGTTTAGTAGTTTCGAAAATAGTCGAAAATAGACGAGTGTTTAGATTAAATATTGCTAATTGTTTTTTTTAATAAGTAAGGTAGTTCTCATTGTATTAAGATTTTCAAAATTTGCTTAGAAACAATTAATAGCAGGATTGAATATAACTTGATTTATATATTCAGTGATTAGAAAGATTAAACTGACAAGCATTGTTATTTAGGCACCAAATGGCTAAGAAGCAAAAAAATAATTACTTATTAACTTTTTATTTTTAATTTAATTGACCATATAAATGTTTGAAATTAAAGAGCGTATAAATAGTAAAATAATTACTGAAATTCACATTTCTTTTTTTTAATATTTCAATATTAAATTATATGCTAATTAAAAAGAAAATATAAATATTCAAATACTCGATAAATATAAATTCAAATACAATTTTTAATATCGATAAACCTCCTCATAATTATGGAAAAGTTTTTAAAAATCTTTTTACATCACTAAATTTTTTGGTTTTTTTTGCAAGTAAGGCTTGGTAAAAAAATTAAACAGTTTATATTTTTAAACAAAAAACAAAATATAATATGATTTCTTTATTTTTTAGTCCTATATGATTCTTTATGCATAAATTTGTATCTATTAAAAATAAAACGTGCAATTAAACAAAAGAAGAGCTTCTTTCGAGGCCTCTTTAAAAAAAAAATTACATAATAAAAACAAAAAATAAACGTGTTAATCGTGAACTTTTTATACTTCGATATAAAAAAATTAAAAATGCAATTTTTTTTCTATATTCAATTACATGTCGTATACTTTTTTTATACACAAAGTAGTGAATCCTCGAGTGAATCTCTTAAACTCAAAAAGTACTATAATTTTAGTCAGCATGATATAAGAAAAAAAAATATATTAAATGATCAATTTAATAAAAAGATGTCACGTGCGTTAATAACAGTTTTTTTTTTCTTTCAATCGGCAAAAAGTAAAGTATATAATTAAATAAGTGTCTACTTCCGTACGCGTATTGATATGTTTTTGACGACTATGCAAAAATATTGAATATATTATACTTATACGTTATTATATATATATATTAATTTATAGATTTATTTTATCAATGATATGATTACTACTAACTATCGTTGTCCAGAGAAAATAGTTTCACTTCTCAGGGATGCATTAAGCGCAATTAAAGGCTGCTGCGCCGAATGGCGAATTAAAATCAATCCAAGTATATCCGAACATTCTCTTTCATAGAAAGAAATTAAACATGAAGAAAATAAGCCCGCCGGAATTGAATTTTACGGCATTTATTGGACCACAAGCTTAAATTTATTAAGTATACCATCCAAGCTCCTAATAAGGCAATAGCTGAAAAAACTGTATATATTAGGACCTCTGAAGCTTTTCAGGTATACCCGAAGACCGACCCGAATCAACGCGAAAAAATCCAAAACCGATCCGAAGCTCGGGACCCAAAAATTCGGGTAAACGCGCACTTCTAAATAAAACAATATTAATAATAAAATAAATGTTACAAATAATTTATGTATTTTAAGCATTTATCAAAAAGAAATTATTCTGAATTTATAATATTAATTTTCAATCTTGCTAATATTAATTTTTTATTCAGAGTCTCAATCCTTGCTTATGCCAATCACGCTGTCTTTATTTTAATTGATCTGATGATAGAAGTCTTCAATATCGATAAAGTTCAACATATAGCCTGGATATATGCATACATAATGAAAACAGAAATTTTAGCATGCATTTTTCTATAAAATATTTATTCGTGAGTTTAAAAATTATTTTTTCAATAAAAATTGACGAGATCAAAACTAAATAAAACTGTATTTTCACAGAAAAAACGGTAAATTCAATCTATTGAATATTTAACACTTTTCTTTACAACATCTCTATCTCTCTCTATATTCTGTTAAATCCTTTAAAAAAATTTTTCTATTACTATTAAAAAAAACATGTCATATAATCGTTAGTTAGATGTATAAGTATAACTTCTCCCTTTTTTTTGTTTTTTTCTCTGCATCAAAGCCGAATAATAATGATAACGGGATGTTGGCCGAGTGTGTGTCGTATGTATGGTGCGTTTTTGTTGATGAATGTACAAAGATTATAATATAAACGACTGAATGTATACTTTAGGATGCGTCACACTTTTTAATATATATTTTTTAAGTGTCTATCAATATAATATGTTAAGCACAAAATTGAAAATTTTATATTAACTGTTTTTCTTTTTTTATTTTTTTTATTATTATTAAACAATTTTTTTTTAAATGAATACACGCATTTATTATGTCAGAGTATGTTAAGAAAATAAAAAGTAATAAAGAAAACCGTTAAAATTACACTCTTATGTCGTAGTTTTTTATACATGATGTTACATTGTCTTGAATTGATTATTTTAATAATAGTAAATAAGATGTACTCGTCTACAAATGAATATAAATTAACAAGTTTTTTTTAAACATTGGAGAAATCGTCGGAGTTTCTGCTATGAAATAATTTATTGCTACGTGGATAGGGACAGAAGATAAAGAAATAATTAAACATATTAAGGCTAAATTTAAGAATGACAACAAAAAACAAATTAATTTTATTTTTTATTATTATACTTATTGTATGTTAAAAAATTTGTTTAAATGTAATTTTTAAAAGTGATAATCTTAATTTTTTTTTCATTGAACAATCAATCGAGACAGGTATGTTTTTGCCATTAGCACTCTATTGATAAACTACAAAATAAAGCATATAATGAAGTACAATAAAAATTAATAACGGTTCAGAACTAGTACTTTTTGTTAGGTAGTGTAGGTATAATAATACTATTTAATAAAGTAGTTTTGTTGTTAATTAGATAAAAGGCGTTGTTTAATTAGTAACCGATTAGTAACTATATTGGTGTGATTATGGCGTGTGTATGTAAGGCGTGATTTAATTGTTGTAATTTTTTTTACAAATAAATTTTTACAAACATTTTTAATTAATTTTGTTATACCCGAGGTTATACCCTAATCAGGTTTCTACAAATTGTCTGACAAATTGGGGGCTCGTCCGGGGAGAAATGCTTAGCTCATGCAATAAGTGTACAAAAAATGCTTAATATTTTAATAATTTACATAATTTCTAAATCATAAAAAGATCCAAAATGCTTCTAATAACGAAAACAAACGTCTTTTGTGTCATATAACTTGAACTTAAGGATTTAATTCTCTGGAAAAATTAAAAAACCGGTCAGAAGTGGTCTTAATAAAATGCAAGACAAGTTCATTATATCCAATTAATATTTTTATTTTAAATATTGTGGTCACCGAGCCAATTTTTTCTTAATTCTTCTAATTCATAACAAAACGTATTTTGGTCCTTCGAGATAAACTCTTGTTAATAGAAATCAAGAATTTCTACGCAGTCGGTAAAACAGACTTTAAAAACCCGTAAAATATAGTAGACATTTTATGTTTATAGTCAAAAACAATGTTAACACACGACCTTCCTTGAATAAAAAAGATAATTATCACAAATAAAAAATAATTATATTTATAGATAAATGATGACTCTAATTGAAATAAATGACAAGTTTTTTTTATTGTTTTCATTATAATTAATGATTTGCATCGTAAGACTTGTATTTGTAGTTTAAATTTAAAATAACTTATACAAAAAATATTATTAATTTTTTTATTTTCTCAAGTATAGCATCATGAATAATAACGAACAAAAAAAATGATAGCAAAAAAAATTAATTTAATATGTCAGAGAGAACAGTGCAGATAATTCATAACCACAGTAATAAATCGTAAAATTATTTTAAAGTATAATATTTAACCTTAAATAAGAAACACAAAGTAATAATGCATGTATGCAAAACAGAACAATTTTTTTTATATATTCATACAAAAAACAGAAACAAAAAAATAAATAATTAACAATTATATATTATTTTTTTTGTTAAAAACTTATTCATTCGAGAGTCAACAAATGAAGTTTAGTAACAAGTTAAACATACAGTAAAAAAAGGCTGCTAGGTGACCTTAAATAAATAATGATGATAAATAAATAAAATACAAAATATGTCCATTTCCTTCGTCATCCTCACGCATATGGAGGCTAGAAAAACATATCCTTCTTTTTTTGCAATAATTTTTTTTTTTGAATCACGCGGTTTACTGAATTCTTTTTTTTTTAATCTAGATAAATCAGTGTTTAAGATATAATATTGAAGGTCATACTTCCTAACATACTTTTTTATATAATTGTTTGTATCTGTGTATGTGTTTGTGTTTGTGTGTGTTTGTGTGGTATAATAAAAAATCTTATCTTATAAATTATTCTGATTCGTATTATGTAGATACACGTTGATATTTATTTATAACAATACTTGTAATTTCTTATATCATCAAGTAATAACAGAAGATATGATAAAAATATGTAATTATTTTATTTATTGGTAGTAGTAAATAGTAATGTACTATAATTGTAAATGTAAATATTAAATGATATAATTTTATTGAATCTATTTTTAGTCTTTTATTATTAATCCGAGTCAAATGTTTCTTTATCGTTAGAAATTTTATCAGCTATTGTTGTTGTACTTCAATTTCGTTAATTTTTTTTTTAATCCAGCGATTTGAGATGATTTTCTATTATTAAACATTATTTAAAATCCAAATTAGTATAAAACTTTCATTTTATTAACAAAACTTAAAGTAAAAATTTTGGTCCTTCGAGCCAGATTTTGATAATCATAACTTAAATTTTTTTGAAATTTATAAAAAGCTCGTAAAAAGCACTTTTTTCAATTTATATTGATTAATTTAACAATTTTCTTTTAAATTTTATTTAAAATAAAGCCAAAGTTGAATAGCTAAAATTAATATTTTATGTAAAACTTCTGATTGACTAAGACCTAAAAAAATGACTGACATTCAGCTCTCTTAAATGAATTTTTTACTTCTAAAATAGAATGAACAAACAAAACATCTTTTAAAAATAATAATCAAGCCAATATATAATGATAACAATTATTCCTTATCAAAATAACAATGATAATCTGTGCACGTGAGTTATAATTATGATAATATAAAATATAGTATTAAATGTAATAAATGTTTGTTAAATTATTAGATAAAGAATTTAAAGTAAGTTTCTGTGTAAAAGTGATTCTACTTTTTTCAAATAATCTTTACAACATAAAACGCCTAGTATTTATTATCTTTAAAACAAGCATTCCTTAATCAAATTTACACATAAAGTGTTGATTTAGTGAAAAAGTTAAATAAAAATGAAAATATCATTAACAATAAGTAAAGAAAAGTTGCATAATCTTTATAATCACATTATTTTATGATATTGATATTTCCAATTTGCTTAAATAATTAAATTATGACTTAAATTTAATTAATTAATCAATTTTTTTGTTTCTTGTATATTTTAACAAATTTTTTTGTAATATTACTTTTTATTTTAAAATATGAACATAAAAGAAGCCCAAAAAAAGTAGTCTGATAAATAAATGCAGGTGCTTTATAATGTTCTTGTGCGGAAGAAGATAGAGGGTGAAAATAAAAAGCAGATGTGTCATGTTACAATGTTACATCGATATTATAGTACATTATTATTGTAGCAGACATTAATTTTTAAAATAAATGTGTGGTTTGACCTTATACATTCTTTTAGAAATAAAATTGTAAAATTTTTTTAATATTGTAAAGAAAATAATATGAAATGAAGAATGTTTAATTAATTTTTATCACATGCTGGTAGCGATGAATATGGTTCTAATTATTTGATGATGTTCATATGGGCTTAATATGTCATATTTTTATAAATTAGTTGTAAAATAAGACTTCATGCTATTAACGAGACTAATAACTAACATAGCTATTAAGATTTCCTAGGGTAAAATTTTTCCACAATTCATAGTATTTGAAAAGCCTTTAAAATATCAAAGGGTCATACAACAACTATTTTATATACCAAGATTTTCAACGTTTGGATTCAATTTCTGATCTTTTTCTGATATGAATACTTAACAAAACCCGTAATTTAAACTCCTACACTGAAAAAAAAATCCGCTTGTGGCAAGCGGAATTTTTTTTTCTTTGCAAACAATTGCAAATGACTTGAAACGTAAAGAAAATTAAAAATAAACATTTTTTCTTTTCTTTTTCCAAAATTTTCTCAAATCTCGTCATACCGAAATACGCATATCCCAAGTAAGCGGGAAAAAATTTTTTTTTTAATTTTCTTTACGTTTCAAGTCATTTGCAATCGTTTGACGAGAAAAAAAATTCCGCTTGCTACAAGCGGAATTCCGCTTGCGGTAAGCGGAAATCCGCTTGCGGCAAACGGAATTATTCCGCTTGCGGCAAGCGGAATTCCGCTTGCCGCAAGCGGATTTTTTTTTCAGTGTATCTATTTAAAGATCTAGTTTTTTGATAATATGGAAAATGGAACTTTATAGCTCACCTACATTGTTACTAAAAATAAGAAATTTAAATCTAATTTATTTTGAATTTTCTAGCTACAGATGGATAAAATACCATGTTGTGGGTATAAATTTGTAGGTTAGATAGATCTTCTGCAATAATTTACTTCTTACAGTAAATAAAATCTATTTTTAGGTATTGGAGTCAGCTTTCCAGTACCGAGGTTTGTGAAAAACTTTTATGCCCGTTTATGCTCTAGACAAAGGACTATTATTTTTCAATGGACTTTACAGTTTGGAACTCGGTTTGGAACTTATACTTTTTTTTTCGAGATGTTTTGCATGAATAATAATTATTTTGTTTTCAAAATTACAAAAATTATTATTTATTACGGAATAATCAAAAATTTTCTAAAAGCTAAAAGTTTACATACAATATTTGTTGCATTATAATGTTTGAAGAGACTTTTATTATGCATAATCAAGTGCATAATCATAAAAAAAGCTATGAAAAAAGCAAAATAGGTAAAGAGATAGAAAGAAATTTAAAAGATAAATGAGATACATACTTAAGATAGAACCCATAAAAAAGTCGTGTAGTGAATTTCACCAAAATTAATGACACTAATAAAAAAGATATCTTAAGTAGTATAATAATTTTTTCTTTTTAACCTTTGCAATTTTTTATGTATTTCAGTAGCTGATTAACGGAACATAATACAGTGAATGTATTATATGCAGTGTCAAATTATTTCAAAGAAAAATTCATAATATAACAACAACAACCTGTTTTAATATTATTAATATTATTAAATAAAAATATTTTTCTTTTGACATACTTTTCATTAAAAGAGCAAGGTCGATTGACATAAAAAATAATAATATTACTATTATAATGCAGATGGAAAGTCATGGATGAATTTCCGTAAAGTTCTTTTGCGTGTTAGGTCATTTTCTTGTTTCCCGCCTGAATGAACGGGATATATAATATGTTTACTGCATATATATTTTAATGACTATACCAAAAAACCGCAACTTCCCTATACTTTTTTTATAAAATTTTTATTATTATTACTATTATTTTAATTTTAGCTATTGTTGCAGAGATTTATTAGTTATCAAATGAACTTATTATTTTTTACGCAGATATAACGGTTTTTGCGTTATTACGTTTTTAGTCTATTGTTTTGTAACCAGAATTGTAACCTAATTTAAGAAAAGTAATTGTTATTATTGAAAATTAGGTGAATGTTGTCATTTTTTATTTTATTAGTTGAACCATAACGTCGTCATGCTATTTCAAGAATGCATTATTTGTTTTTTGAAAATTAAAATTCAAACAAATTGTCAAATTGTTTGCGTTAATTCGAACAAATTAAGGCTCTTTCATGACATTCGCCATTTCCTCACAGTTTTGGCTCATCCATATATCAGACACTTGCATTGCCAAGTTTGGATGAGTCCCATTATTCCTTGCACCTTAACATTACAGATAATTTTTTCCTAAAGGTAAATGCCTCGTGAATTTTATTATTATTATTCAGTTCCATCTAAGTCAGTCTCTTTATTTTAGCGTGCCTCTTCTGGCCTAGAATTAATTCACCAAAAGCTCATCGCCTATTAGCGGTTTTAAGTACTGCTTTCTTTATAAAAGTGTTGATCAACTCGAGCACTTAGTGTCATCTTTAGAGGATTTCTCAATGCTCTAACAATGCTTCTTAGATTTATTTCTTGAAGATGGTCCAGATTTTTACGCTTAGTAATTGAATTATTCTATTCTTTAATACCTTCAAAGCATATGTGAGTCTTTGTGAGTAAGGCCACAATGTAAAGCAACTCCATTAGCTGTGATCTAAGGTCACAAGTTGCTGCCACTATACCTCTACACAGCCAGTATTAATTAAGAAATTTTGCTCTTTAATGTACCACCTGAATTATCTTGCTTTTTTGAAAAAGTTAAGTATTCTGCCATAAAACAGACTTCCTATTATAAATGTCCATGCTTTGTTTTCTCACAAAGAGGATGCATTGGTTTTTATTGATTTTAATCACTAAAGTCCCAACCTTAGTGCAGCATTCTTAAAAAATCTGTAGGACTTACTGCATTCGGTACATGAGGATTTTCAAGCACGTTCCCTAAATCAGAATAATTATACCATTGTAATATTTTAACACCTTAATATTACCCACTATTTCGAGTACCGTTAGGAGTCTGTCCACCGCAAGGCACCAAAATTTTGTAGATAATGCTCTTTTCTCTGGACATCTAGAAATCATATTCTGCTATAATCCTGGCCACAATATATCAGTAATTGAAATTTTCTCTCAAAGTTTATTGCCATTTTTATTAACTATAATTAAAATCAATATTTATCATTGTTTTAAACTTTTATTTGATTTAAAACTTGGATTTTGAGTAGAAAAAAACGAAAATGTAATAAATTAATGAAACTATTGATTTTATCATTTATTGATAAAAAAATTATGACGTAGAACTAGCAAATATTTATTGTATTTATATCATTATCTTAATTAAATAATTTAAACATGATTTGCTTTTTGTAATTTATTTACAATTGTTCTCTTTATCAATATGATTTATTTATTTATAGTTATAATGTAAAATGAAAGAATTGTTTTAAAAAAAAATTTTTCAAACCAGAAAAGACACTAAATTATTAATTTTTTTAGTAATTAAATTTTATCATTTTTACAGCTAATTTGATCTTCTTTCTTTTGTTACCCAAAGTTTTATTTTAAAATGAAAAATAAATTAATTTTTTGAAAGAAGTGACGTGTTAGTTTCTCTGTATTAATTGTAATAAAAAAAAACAAAATTTTTATGTATTATTTATTAAAACTAAAAAATTTAAAAAATAAAATAAACTATCCTTTATTTACATTATTTTTATCTTTTTTTTAAATTACACAACATGTAAATAAAAGAAATTTTTTTAATAAATCAGACAATAATAAAAAGCAGCATGAAAAAAATAATTTTGACAATGTACATATGAGTCATGATTTAAGGATTTAAAGTTAGGCAAATATTCTATGAACCAGCATATTTTTTGAAAAAAAAATTTTTTATTCTACATATAAGGCAATAAGAATTTTAATAATGTATATTTGTGCAAATATATAAAGAAGAATAACGTGATGTCTAATGTAAAATAGTAAAAGACAAAAAAATAAAAAACGTGAGAAATTTAACAAAAATATAGTACATTTTAAATCTCTCTTTTTTTTTCAGCATAATGCATTTATTAAAAAAATGTAATAGATAAAATGAATCATATACATAAAATAATAAATATTCTCATGATTTAATGCCAATACATAGAATTTTTTAAAAATCAATCTTCTCATCTTGGTTTCATTATAATAATAATTGTAAGTAATTTATTCAGTCATTGACTTTTGTAATTTCAACATGCATAATTGATGATTAAGAGATTTAATTTATTTAAAAGTATATATATTTTTTTGCAAGGTTATGTATTTTATATTAAAATTAAATTTTATATAAAATGAGACTATGTCTATCTTTGTGAAACAACGAGGAAATGTTGACAGATGACAATAACAATAGAATTTATTATTATCTTATCAATTTTAACACATTACTTTTTTTGTAAATATATTGCTTTGACGAAATAATATATGAACAAATTTATTGTGTTATTGAATTTTATCTGTTTTATGTTTTATATTTATAATACTTTTAATTTTATTAATTTTTTTTTAGGTTAGAATTATTTGCTTTTTCATCAAAAAAGTGATTAATTGTCGTTTTTTTTAAATTAATTTTTAGACAATTTTTAGGTTTTGTTAATTTTATTGATTTTCATTTTTAAATTTATTACTGAAAGTAATTTTTTGAACAATTTTATTGAAATTAAGTTTGATTTTTCAATTGATTTATTATACCATTTATCCCAATTCAATGTCACCTCACAAGGACTATTAGTTTAATAAATTTTTATAATAATGTGTCTCATACAGTACTAAAATCAAACTCAATAAATATTCCAAATTGGTACATTTTAAATTATTCAATTTTAAATTTATTCTCAATAAACTTAAAAATATCAAAGTAAAAAATGATCAATTTAATCGTCCCAATTTATTCATTTGTTCGGATAACCAGTTCTAAAATATATAGCTACTGATCGAATACTACACGAGATACGATATTTTATCTTAATTGATAATTTTATTATTTATTTGCAACTATCTACATGGTCTATCTGTTCAATCGTCATGTATAAATGACTAACATATTCATAACTTTATGCAAATTTTATGATAAAATATTTTTAAAAAAAAGTTTTTATCAAAAAAATATTTCGAGTTTGTAATAACGGTTCATAAAGATTCTATTTCTATTTTTACAAATATTTTGATACTTTTTAAAATTTTTTTAAATAAAAATCAATTTACAGATATAAATAATTTTTTTTTAATGATATAAAGAATGTACGTAATGAAAGAATTTATTTTTTAAATTAAGAGAAAAAACAAGGAAGTATTATTTTTTTATTATTATGGCGGAAAAGAGTTTTATAACTTTTTAACGAAAAAATATCCTTTCCCTATACATTTCTGTAAATTTTTTACACGTATGTTAATAAAAGTTTTACGCAAAATTTATTTTTTATTTTAAGACCATTAGTCATTCACATAAATACAAGAAAAATATTATGTTTTATAAAATTTAAAAAAAAAAAATCATCTTTTTATATAACATTGAAGAACAAAGAGAAATAATGTAAACGTTTTGTCATAATTTTATATGCGAAATTTCATTTTAGTATAGAAAAACAAGGGATCTAGAATGTCGATTTATAAAATGTAGGTCATGTTTATAGATGTTTTTGATGATTGTAAAAAAGTATTCCAACATTTTTCCTATGAATAATACTATGACGAAAATGTTAAAATAATATTACTTTAAAAAAAAGAGAAATTTACTTAGTTATATGGTTTGGTTTTATCTAGATTCAGTGTAAATAATAATGGTTCTTATAGGCGATTTTTAAAATAAAAATTTGATTATACGTTATTATTATGAAGTATTTTATTTTGTAACAATTTTTCAAATAACTTTGCCTTTTTTGTTTTAAAAAGAAAGGAATATAATAATGTAATAGAATGCAAAAAAATAAAGAGAATTCTACTGATTAGCATAAAAGTATAATCATTTAGTTGCAAAATATATAATTCTATTGATGTTTGAGGAAATAAATTTTTATTTTTATTTTATTTTAAGTAATTTTTTAAAAATAAAATTAAGTTATTTTAAAATTATTTATTATTGTGATAAAAATTTTATTTAAATGTTAATATAAATGTAAATACTAGTTTTTATTTGTTAAAATACAAAATTAATACATATTACAAACTAAGCATGTGAATACTTGTACTAATTTTAATTTTCAAAAAATTTGAATTTGAAATAACAATATTAAAAAGAAAAATTTGTAGATCAACATATTAATAACAATGCAGAGCCATGGAATGCGAAGTGTCCACAACCAATCGAACGCGCAGGGCACGAATTTTACTCGAAATAGCCACTAGACGTAAACTTTTTTTTTGCCCCCCTTTCTGGGAAGGGGCCTTTTTCGTAGGACGAAGAGAATGCTGTTTACGCATACCATACAGCCTGTACTGTATTGTGATATGGGACTCAATCTGAAGTTCGAAGTAATAGCATTAATACCCAATAAACGCCCCACAATCCTGCATTTATGATAATATCATAGAATGCGGACCGGGACCCCCTGTTTTTAGGTATTACTTCGGTCCATAAAAATGAAGCCTAGTCATTTTTGCACCATCCCCTGCCAAATAATTCCTACAAGAGGAAACCCTCCTCCTTTTTTTAACCAAAGTCGCCCGTACGTACTTTGCCACATTGTACCAGTTTGCGGTACTGCGCAGCATTTCCGGGACGACTCCTTCCGGCCTCCATTCGTCGAAGAGCGGTCGCCCCTCAGCGAAATAAGCACACCCAAAAAAGGTGAACTAAGCGGTATCCGGCTCGCCCGGGCAATGCGAGCATTCTGGAGATGCTACTTTGCGCCACTTGAAAAGCATTTCGCGGAAATAACCATGACCAGTTAGAAACTATGTGAGGTAGAAGTCTATCTCACCATGATCACGATTCATTCACCTTTCCAAGTTGATGATGCACTAGATGTAAACTAGTGGTTCAGAATTATAAAGGCAATAGACCGACCTACGAGACGCCAGGGTGGGGCACTTCGATTCCGATGTAACCTTTACAACAGAAGGTGCATCTCAGATGATCGGCAACTGAAGGGTGATGAGTAGCTCGAGGAGTAGCTGGACACTTTTTCCAAATTTTTTTCCAACCCTGAGTGATTTCCAAAAAAAATTTTTTCAATCAATAGCCATTTCCAATTCCTTTTTTTTTTTTTTTAATTAAAAAAGTATAAAAAAAAAAATTTTAATGACAATAACAGTTAATCTATTTGTATATATACATAAAAATTTTATAAATTTATATTGTGTCCTAAGACTATTAAATACGTTAATATATCGTTCTTGTTGACAAATTCTTGATACATTGAAACCATTCGAAAAATGTGTACTTTTTTTTTTCTTTTTGGATCTTGCCCTTTTTTTATCTTTTGCCCCACTTGAATTTGACGAATCATAATTTCTACATCACCTTGTTCCTTTTTTTAATTCTACTAAAAATGCGTATAACTAAGGTGATGTTTGCCAATGACGATTTGCAACCAGTTATGATAACCTTCGGAAATATTGTTTCTACGCGAAGTACGCATAAAAACTGAATTATATTGATTTCATAATGTTGAACTATAGCGGAGTGGCAATCTTCTTCATCTACCTCGTGCTAGTTTTTCTCTTACATCAAAATATTGAAATACTGGCTCTAAATCTATGGGGTTCTGGTTTCGAAGTAGAAAAAAAATATTCTTCTACACTTTCTACTTGGACAAAAACAAGAGCAATCATCATATAATTTTTAAAAGTGCGCTCTTCTGGGTTGCTGTATAGAGATTGTAGTCCTACATCTTGAACATTTCTATATAAACTCTGACACAGATGAAATAAGCATTTTACTTTATCTACACCAATTATAAGATCTCTAGCAGCATTTTTGATAGCCAATTCAAAATCACTCATAACGACTGATGGCATGATTGTTTTGAGGTTAAGTTTCTGACAGACCTCACAACCTTTAAAGCATTTACTTCTTCAGTATTAGGTGCATGAAGATGATCTTCTGATTTTCCTCCTTTAACAATAATTAAATTTTCAGCATTACCGGTGGTTACGACTCGAGCATCACACTCATTTATTTTTCTACATCTCCAATAACTTCAATTTCCTATTCTTTTCAAATGCTTGTAATACAAGAACCTGCTTGAATTGTTTGTATCTCGGCTTAGTAATTTTTCAAACTTTCCAATTAAACCACCAAAAATAAAAAAAAAAAGACTAAAATTTTATTCAACACAATTTTTAAAAAGTAATTGTTCAAGAAGGTTCCATTCAACTAATTTCTTAACAAATAACTTTTCATTAATTTGAGTTCTGCATATTTAACTTAATCTAGAAAACTAATTTAAATTAGATAAGCATCTAAATTTAAAGAATTTAAAAAATGACTAAGGAATGCATTTTTCTATTGACAATACGTATAAAATTCCTTACACTTTATACACGCTTCTGAATTATTGCAAAGGCCTTCATGAGTAAAAAGAAAACTTTTAAGAATTTATTAATTGTCCTTATACTTGGCTAACCTTGTAATTGTCCTTTTTAATTTTCTATTTATAGATTTAATTTTTATCTTATTTTTACAATAATTATATAATGATAATTATTAAAATTCTTTATAGATAATTTTATGGTTACAGAATAATTAAGACTATTACAAAAATGAAAGTTTAATTGATAAAAATTAGCATTTAATGGAAAACAATAAATGCATGTAAAAAGTAATTAGTAAGTAAAGTGAAATATATTTTTCATTCTATCTAAAGTACATAAATATTAATATTCATGTAGTATACTAGAAATTGAAACTTAAGCAATTAAAGTCAATTTATTAAGGCATCATAGAAGAATTTTTCGCGATTTGCTAGGTCTCGAAGCTTTAGATGAAACCTTCCAAAATAAATATAAAAATTGACCACAATTTTTATAACAAGTTTTTGAGGTCATTGAGTATGAAATTAATACAAGAGAAAAGAAAAATTCAATTTATCATTCACATTGGGCAGAAATTTGGATATACTAAAGTTTTTAATGAAGAAAGCATTTACGTAATACTTAATTTTGCATGTAGTTCATTTTAAATTCAGTGAAATTCCAATCTTAAATTAGAAACTTATAAACTTTACATTATATATGTACCAAGAACTTCAATTAGTAAAATTCGCAATATTTTATAATGTTAATTATTAAACATTAAAACGATACGCTCAAATTATATTTAAAAAAAAAATAGCCTACAGAACTAAAATAAAATATACAGTTAAACCAAAAAAATTATGAAAAAAAAATGGTGATATTATAATATACATTAACTTTAATAATATACAAGTGTACACGTGCAGTTAAAATATGTACAGTTTAAGTTAGTGAGGTCAAAGTCTCTTTAGTGAATGGGTTATAATATTACAGTAAGCTGTGGTTTTATAATTATTTAAAAATTTAATGTACATGTTCATTCTATCTAAAGTACATAAATATTAATATTCATGTAGTATACCAGAAATTGAAATTTATGCATTTCAAGTCAATTTATTATAGTAAATTTAATTAATTTTTTGAATAAAAAAATTTTTCATATATTTTAATATTTATAAATAGTATTTAATTTTTCTTTAAACTTTATTCTTTGATTGATCTGATTTTAAAAATATGCGAGTTTATAGTAACATAAATAAATTTTGAGGTTTTACGTATTTTAAAATCAATTTTAAATATACTATTTTAATATTTTGAAAAATTTATCACAAATTACTAGTTATTTTTTACAAAAAATTAATTATGATAATATTAACATCAAATAAGAGTATAATATTATTTCCTCGGGAAAATTAGGCACGCCTGTATTATTTATAATAATATCGAGCAGGAAAATACATACTGAAAAATAAGTAAATATATATTTTTTTATTCTTGTTGTCTTGTTATCTTGTCTTACACTTTCTATATTTACTACTATTTTTCTCATGTTGTGTTATATCAAATGTTATAGCAGTGAGAAATTTTATTTTTCATACTTTTACTCTACTGTATTTTTCATGACTTTAAATATGATATTTATAATTTTTTTTTAAAGAAAAGTATTTAAATTAACAACTTATCTTTAATAATATCAACATACTAATTTTAAATTTTAACTAAATCAGCACATAATATTAAATTTTTTTTTTTCTTGAATTAAGCAAATATAAAATGTAAATATAAAATAAACTATTAAAATCGTGACTAGAATTCATAATTCATAATTTGTTAAATAAGACTTTTTAAATGTGCTTGCTTCTTTTATGCTATTTTCGAGGCTATTTTAAAGTCAATGCACGTTATATATTAAAAACAAAAAGTTTTTTATTCTTCTTCTTAATTTTAAATGACACATAAATAAATTACAAAATGTATGCAACAAGTTTTTTAAAATTTTTATATAGTTCTGAATTTTTTTATAAATTATCGAATCAATATAAACAATCTAAAATAAATATTGATTAATTATATTATTTTCAGTAAGTGAAACAAAATTTTTATTTTTGAATCATAAAATCAAATCAAAATATAAAATAATTAAAATTTTTTAGATAATAAATAATAAGTTTATTTTTTAAAAAAAGGCAGACGTAACTAATTATTTTTGTTATTTAATTTTTTTTTTACTAAAATGATATAATCACCTTAGTTTTAAAATTTTTTTACTTGTTACACAAGTTGATAAATAATATTATAACCTAGTAAGGAAAAAAAATAAGACAGAGGAAGTGATAATTGGTTGCATTCGCTGTATATGTTACAGGCAAAGCAATGGGTGAGTTGCTATTTCATCATCAAAATTTGAAATTAGTTATGGACTTAATGTAAGTTAAAAAATAACCAGAAAGCTATCCTGTTTCTGTTTAGTTGAAATCGAGGTTGAAATAATGAGTTTTTAAATATCTTAGTTCCAAAATATTTTTCTAAGACTTTGGGTTTACGAGAGTTTTTTGATAAAATTAAACCTTGAAAAAGTTTTGGCTGAATTATTAGAATCATAAATTTTAGAGTTTTCCTACAATGTATCAAATCCTGAATACACGCCTCACAAATTACAAAATAGATATTGAATCATCACATGAAAGATATTAGTTATATTCCTCTAAAGTTTTATCATTTCATTGAAAAAAAATAGTCAGTATACACCAGAAAGTAGAGAGTACAATAAAACTACTAAAAAAATATGATTCAAGTATTTTCCTCCTTATAAAGATATTTTCTTTTATTATAAAGTCAATGAACTCTTAATTGATTCAACATTATTAGACATGACTTGAAATAGAGTGAGAAATTTAAAATGGTTGATTCAAGTATAACAAATGAACAATTGACCTTTTTCTTTTTTATTAAATTCTCAAGTTAATTACTATCTTTGATACATATAAAAATTTCTTCTTTTTCATTTTTTCATTATTTATTATTATTATTGTTATTATAAACTGTAAAAATTACTGAGACGTGTAAAATTATTGTATGATAGTATACTTTTTATATTCATGGAAAATATTTAATTCGACCTATATAATTATATTGACTTAAAATGGATATAATTACAATTAAATGTTTGTATTATGTACTGAATATTTCTCTAAATGAAATATTATTTAACATTTTTGATATTATCATTTTTCTTCAAAGTCATTTTTATAAGAAAAATTATATAATGTTTTCTTTATATTGTATTAAGATGCATTTAACAGTATTGAAACAGATAAAAATTTATTTGTTCGAAGAAATTTTTATTTTTTATACTTTCTTGTTTTTGTTAAAACGATTACTTGTTAATTTATTTATTTTTTTAATTATTTGAAAATTTTCAAATTATATTTTAGATTTTGAATGATATTTTTAATTACTGATTGGTATATTATGCCTTTATAGGATTAAATTGAAATTATTTAGGTTCATAATAAAACATTTTCCAAGAATAATTAAGTAATTAAAATTTTATTATAATTGAATAAAGATCAAAGGAATATTATCAGTAAAGAAAAAATTACAAGTTGTTTTTTTGAATGTAATTTTAAACGTTTGATAAAAACGAGATAAAAATAGTTTATTATCAAAATTCCAAAAGATAAAAAGTTAATTTTTCTTATCTCTTAACTTAAACGTGCAAAAAATATGTGAAAATATTTTATATGCATCACAAGGTATACTTAAAAAATTAATACATCTAATTTGATCCTGAAGTTAATAGTGGAAATTATTATTACCATTTTATGAAGATCAATTATATTATTACTCAGGCCCTTTTTAAATTTAAACAAAACCCCCGTTTATACACTAGAAATCAACGAGAAAGAAGCAGAGTTGCAACGAAAGTTGCAATAATCCAAGGAATGATACTCATTTAAATTAAACTTAATCTTATTTGATCTTAATGAAAAACTTTGCCTAGAAGACTCATAATTAAATCGAGTAAAATGACTCTAACCAAGTGGGTCTTATGTATTGTTTTTGGTCACTAAAAACGATTTTGAATGTTTCATCATGGCCAGTATTAAGCATTGACAAGCAATTAACGAAATATCGCCCAAATTTTGGTTTTTGGGATCGCTAATGATGAACCAGATTTTTCAAATTCAAAATAGCGGAATCTAAATCTAAGAGTGCTAAGTTTTGAACGCCATTTTGAGTTTGAAAAATTTTATTTCAGAATCATCATCAGGAACCCTAAAAACCTTAAGGTTTAGTAAAATTTGGTTCAATCAGAAATATTTTTCAAAAATTGTATTTTTTGATTATTTTGGCAAGTATTTTAGGCGGTACGAAGTCTACTGCTCAACTGGCCATCGGAAAGTAGATGAATTAATTTTTTACATTTTATTATACTTCATATTGACTTCATATAATTATTGAATATGACAACCCAGAACCAACTCAAACTTTATAAGTAGTTGCGCAAATTCGACATCTCTATTGCAACTCTGCTGAGTACTCATTTGTGTAAATAATTTTGGTTGTTAATCAAATGTTTTGATAAATACTGATGGGGGTTTTTAGTCACTTTTCATAAATGTATGTTTTATTCTATGTTTTAAATAAGTTTTCTCAGAGAACATTTTTATATTTTTATAATATATTGTATAATTGTATATTATTGTTAGTTTTTTGTTAGTTTGTGTTTAGCTTGTATGTAGCTATGTTGTAAACGTTTTTTTCCCCTTTTTCACACATCACACATCTTGATATAATTACCTGCAAAAAATGAATTCTTTTAAATTTAGAGTATAAAACAAAAATATATGTTAGTTCTGTCTAGAACGTATGCCCTGGCATTTTTGAAATGCTTAACTTTTTAAGGACTTTTTAATGCTTAACCCCTGAATTTCTTTAAAATCTCGAAAATCTCTAACCATAAAAATGTATAATGTAAAATTTTTATTTTAAATTAGGGCATATTTTCTAGGTTTAAATTGGTAGAAATAAAAAAACAATGCTGATAAAAATAAATGATAATTAAAAAATTATATATTGGCTTTAAATATATTTCAGATTTCTTGTCAGATTTAATAAACTTCGACAGCCTATTTATAATATGTCTTAGATACATATGTAACTAGGTAAATCGTTGTTTTCCTCGTATTATTACACATACTTATGTATACTATGTAACATATGAATGTTTGTACACGAAATTTATAATGTAAAAATTTTATAATAGAAAAAATTCTAGTATGTACAACAAATAATGCATGTATTTTTTTTACACATATTATACAAACGTATATAAATAAAGCTCAAGTAAATGCATGTAGTTCTTTGAGAATAACCTTGTATACAGTTTGAATGTTTTTTTCCTTATTATTTTTTCATATACGAGAGATTCCACGACAATGGGCCCAAATTAGACTGAAAGTCCACGGAAACAGGTCTAAAAATTTTTCTCCGAAAGTGAAATAATTCAAAAATTGATTAACTGGACAAACGCGAGATAAACAATGCATTTTTAGTTTTTAGGTTTTTTTATGGTTAGAGGTTAGATTTAACTTTTACTAGATTTCTATTAAAATTATCTTGAAAATTATCAAAAATTAGAGTTCGAACAAATAAACTAGTTCGAACAAATAAAAAATTGGGTATAATCTGAATGCTCCAAGTTAAAGGCGTAATATGGCTTGAATTTGATTTTGAATTTCAATTATTTTTGAGCATTTGTATGATATAAATTTCGCAGCTCGTTGTGAACACAAATTGCCTAATAAGGTGTTTTTGACCGTTGAGGGCGCTGCTGAGACATCTGCGTGAGCAAGTTTATTTGTTTGTCACTCACTCGTTCAAGATTTCTTAGGCACATTCTACAATCATCCGGTAAACTCTTGCGGTCGTCCGCTAGAAGTCCGCAAGTCAGTGGTTCCAACTTTACATAAAATAAATACACATGATTATTTTAAGTTATCATTTATTTTCGGTTGGTGCCACTACCTTGCGGACCTCTAACGGACGACCGCAAGAGTTTACCGGATGATTGTAGAATGTGCCTTAGGCTGATTCTACAAACGTCGTAAATGGGGGTCGCAACCATAACTCAATGCGCACAACACAACACGCATGCGCATAACACTATTTTGGTTTGTGCGCATTGCGTCGCGGTTGCGCTTGTGGTGGCGACCCCCATTTACGGCGTTTGTAGAATCAGCCTTATGGGAAAGGCGCATCAAAGTGCGTACAAGTGGCGACAATGTACTCGGTACTCTTGCTGATTGGTTTCGCCATTTTCCGCCTTTTCCGCATTTTATCAAAATTCATTTTTTTTTATTTGAATTAAAATTAAGTTTTATTTATTTTGGCATAGTTAGAAAAGCATTATCTTAAAGCAGTAATTAAATAAAAATTAATTTTTTTGCTTTGCCGTCACTATTTCTAGACGCAGTCTGAAGAGCATTAGAGACCCTAGATTAGCAGAGTCTGCCAGAAATGCACGTGGCTCCGCAAGTTGCCAGCTAAGATGGCGGTCGAAAAAAAATTCCTCATTTAAAATATATGGTTGCCATTGCAAATGGTGGACCAATCTCAAAAACAGTCTACCTATCTGGCAGTCTCTGGTAATCTAGGTTCTCTAAAGAGCATGTCCCAGCAGCGCCCTCAACTGCCCAAAAACACCTGATACTTCAAAAGATGAGCAATTTCTTATATCTCTAAAGTAGTATACGTAAGATATAGAAGTATAAAAAAAGGAGAAAGCACCTGTGGGCAAGTTTTTTTCCGGAAAAAAATCAGGTTTTTTTTTTTAATTTTTTTACTTTTATCTCGATTTATTTATTTATAGTTTAAACGGTATATACTATGTGATTAACGTTTAAGAATAATTGACGCGAATAAGTGAAATTTCTTTATAAGAGAATGAAACTTTGTTTCCATTCAACTGCTTGTAAAAATCTTGAATTCCTTTAAGATCAAATGTAATTAACTGGCAAAAAAAAGTTACTGAAATAAAGTTAAATAACTTTAAGGAAGAAAAAGAAATGATTAAATATCAGTTAAATATACTTATTATATTTACAATTTCTTTTAACTTTATATAATGTCTTTATTTATGATCAGATTTATTAAATAAATAAAAGGCTTGATAAAAAAATAATTATTATACACTAATTTAAGACTGAAAACTTCAAATAAATAGTTAAATATTCTCCTCTGATTTTTCAAAATTTTGAGGGTACATCATATCCCAACCTGAGTCGTATATAGCACATTTTGAAACTGATATTTCAACCAAATTTTTATTATATTATACTATTTACATATCTAGGGCAAAAAAGCCTACTTTCTGCCCTAGGGAGACGGCTTTTTTGCCCATTATATGTAAAAATATGTTTTAAAGCACGGGATAAAATATGGGGTTGCAACTGCATGCAAAGCCAAAACCAAAATTTATGCCTTGTTTAATAAATAGCTATTTGTGTATCTTACTACTTTAGTTTAACTTATTTTTTTTATATTATATTATTGAAAAAAATATTTTAATACCAAATACCATTGATTTTGTGATTAAAAAATTATTATAATAAATATTTGGTTAAAGTATACCTCTGTTTCAAAATGTTCTACACAACGACAGGATAGAGCGTCCTTAAATAGGAGAGATAATTAGAAAAAAAAAACCATGAAAAACATGGAATATATATTATGGCTTAGAATCTGCAATAGGCTGATAATATTGATAATATATTTACAATATATAATTAACAATATATTTCAAAAATAATTTACTAAAAATATACTTTCTCTTTTTACAAACTTTTTTACTTGGGTTTGTTTCAGAAAAAATTAAATAACCTCATCTCAACCCCTGTCTCAACCTGAAATTCATTGTCAATGTAATTTTAAAGTTATCATTAATAATTTCATGATCATATAATTTCTTTTAGCAAGTTAAAATATCTAAAATACACAAGATTGTAGTAATTTAATTATTACTAAGCTAATACCTTTTTTTGTGTTACTTATGTTTAATGCACTTATTGCATAATAAATAAAAAAGGAAAAACGATTTATTTTATTGATTAAAATTTTATATTAAAATACTACCACTCCCTTGCTATATGCATTTTTTTACTTAATTTAATAAAATAATTACAAACTTTGAAGTAATAAGATTATTAAATGTATCTATTACATAATTTTAATTTCTGTGTTGAAAAAAAGTTAAGAAAAAAAATTCAATAAATTATTTTTATTTATTTATTAATATTTATGGACATAATTGATAATTTAAGTTATTTTTTAAAAAAATTTCTCATGGTTTGAACAGTATAGATGTAAATAAAAGTTTTTTAATTATTTATTTTTAATGATTAGATTATGGGTTAGGTATTTTTAAATTTTTATCAGTAAAACATTAAGATTAATTTTTTCTTTTAGGTAAATTATTTATATTCAATGGAGGACTGCATTGAACTTAATTTTATTTAAAAAAAAATAAACATAAAATAAAAATTTAATACTGGCATAGAATTTAATCAAAGAATTAAACACTTCATACACATCAGTTTTACAATAAAAAATTGTTAATTATTTAACCTAAATACCAATGTGCATAAGTGAAAACAAAAAACATTATTTATTTTTTTTTACATTCAAAAAGATTTTAATTACTTTGATAATAATTTCACAACAATCATAAAAAAAACTAACAAATTAAATGTTACAATAAAAAATTTTTTTTAATTATTGTGTTTTTTTATGGATTTGAAAAGTAAACAAAATGAAAATCAAAATGCGTTAAATTTCATTTAAAAAAAATTTTTTTTAGCAAAAAATATTGAAAAATATATTTTTTAATATTTTAAATTGATTTATGTCAATTAATTTTGATAAAACAAAAATAAACACTGATTTTTTTCGGCTAAAACGTCATAAATCCATATGATTCTAAAGCAACATTTGAAATCACGTATCTAGAAAGATATTTCGTCAATGGAAATAAAAACAATTCATTATTTAAAAATAAAAAAATTGTGTATTATGAAAATATTTTAAGATATTACTTCCCCGAGTATGTTATAATCTTTTTTGATTTATTTACCATGACGTTTTACTTAGAAATAAAGTATAATATTTTTAAAAAATAAATAAATATTTTTTATTACGCAACTGAACACCATTAAAAAATTTTACAATATTTAAAAAAAGATAATTTTTCATAAAAATTGAAAAAATACCACAAAAATAAAAGAAAAAAAAAAGCGCAAAATTGTTGAGAAATGAGCGTCGTACGTAACCTAAAGCTCTCATATTACTTTATAATCACATATTTAGTAATTTTATTATTATTTTACAACATGAATACACTTCTTGAATTAATTCAGTCCAGCAATAGATGCACATATTTTTCATAATTTATGTACTTCATATTATGTAGCTTTTAAAAACGTCGGTTAAATTACTGTGCAAATTTGCATTTATGAAGATTCACGCGTCTCGCAGAGTATCGTCTCGTATTAATAAATCCATATTTGCAACCGGGAAACGTTATTTTCTCTTGCTTTTAAAATCGGTTTTCGCTAAATTCTTGGAAAGATATTTTACTGTTATGAAAAAAACTATTAATTCTATTTTAAAACAATGTATAACAAAAAATTCTAACCAATATGACCAACTTTGCGGTTCATTTACTGTTGCATGTAAAGATAATTATTTATTAAGCAAAGAATTGAAAAATTGATTATTTGTATATATTTTTTTAAACTTCTCAAAAGATTAATAAATAATAATTGGATTTACCTTGATGATGAGTTCGATTTCTGGTACGTCAGCACCGTTGCTCGTGCCGTTCTCGTGACCGTCGTCCGCCATTCTCTTGATTTTACTCTAGTGCGTTGTGTGGTTGTTTTCCTGTTGTTTGCTTATTTGCCGGAGTAATCTTACCTTCTCCAAATGTTTTTCTATCTTTCTTCTTCTTTATGTTTATAAGACTCGCGAAATTCCTTAGTTCTTACTTTTCTTTATTAATATTTTTCTTTTTTAAAACAAATTTACATGAAAAAAACTTATAAATTTTAATTTTTCATATGCACTCAAAACACACAAAAACTTTAAATTTTTTTTTATTTTGCAATATTTCTCTTTTATTTTACTTTATTTCAAAGTACAATTAAAAACATTAAATGAAATACACTTAACGAATGCTCACGGGGCACTAACGCACGCGGCGAGGCGAATCGGCATCGCGGTCGGTTCTTTCTCTTTTCCCTCTCTTTTCTCCAATTTTTTTAACAGTTTAAGCAATTTTTTTTTAATTTAATTTTTGTTTTAAATTATTTATCTGTTTATAATAAAAATAAAACTGATTGTTTATATTGTATTGAATTTTACATGTTAATTATTAAGTATGTGAACTGAAATTATAATAAAATAAATAAAATTGACTAATAATTTTTGAATTTAAATTTTTTTTTAAATTTAAACCTATACTCTGCTTTATCTCAAAAGATAATACATTTTTCTTTCTTATCAATTGAGTTTACATTAAAAAAAGAGGGATTTTTAAATTTCTAAACACAAAAATGTTTGCAAAAATATTTCCAAAATTTAGTACTAGGTTCCTCAAATATTTTTTATCTCGAAGTAAAAGTTAAAGTATTTGAAATAGTACTTACAACTATAGAATAAAATTAATTTAAATTAGATTGTTATCAGCATGATTTGATCCACCGACTGATATCGTTGCCAAGGTAATAGATTCAACAAAATTTAAATCATGCACTGTGTTATTTATCATTATAAAACTGGCGTTTTGCTAATTAATCCAGTTTTAGTTATTATAAAAAATAATAACATTTTCAATACATTATAAAAATTTAGTTTAATTTAATTATTTTAAAATATCTTGTAAAACCTAAAATGAATCCGACAGAAGAATGTAAAATTTTAAAAGCTTTTGATGATTCAAAAGTTGATAAGCATGCAACTTTAGAAGAATTTCAGAATTTCATGCATCGCGTTACGGAAGTTGGTAAGTAATTTTTTATCTCGTAATTATTTGTATTTTAAATAAAACTGCATTTTTTTATTTTTACAGAAAAAATAGTTAAAAAACTTAATTCTACAGACATAAACGATCAAAAACATGGATTGGCCTTAGCTGATGAAATTTTGTTAAATAACATTGAAAAGGATATAAATGAAGACGAAGAATTAAATATTAAATCAAATAGAACAGTTATTAATAAAATACCTCCAAAAGAAACTGATCCAAATAAGATGTCACAAGGTAAAGATTTTTCTAAGTTTTTTGATTTTCTAATAACAATTAAATTATTTTTTTAATTTTATAAAATTAGAAGCATTTATGAAAAGTGTTGAAAAAGATGCAAATCAAAGAGCAGAGCAAAGAAAAATACGAAACGAACGTGCTGATACTTACAAAAGAATCGGTAATTCTGCTTTTAAAGAAGGAAATTTTGAAAAAGCTGTTACCTATTTTACAAAAGCTCTTGATCAGAGAAAAGATTCATCTGTTCTTTGGAATAATCGTGCTCTTTCATATATGAAACTTTCACTTTTTGAAAAAGCACTTAATGATTGCGAATGGGCTCTTAAAGTTAATGATACAAATATTAAAGCTTTGTTAAATAGTGCCAAATGTCATTGGTATTTAGATAACAAAGATAAGTATAAAGAATTTATTAATACTGCTAAAGAGACAAATCCTAATCATCAAGAATTCATAGATGGTAAGTAAATCATTTTAAAAACGAATATTAGAATAAAATCAAAAAATCTAGTAATGAAAATTTAATTTCTAGAATTTGAAAACAACTTAAAACAGGAAAAATCACTACCAGTAAATATAAATGTAAAACTTTTAGATTAAATTAAAAAAAAATTATTTAACAAATAAAATTAATTTTTAAAATTTGTATAAATATTTTAATTAATAATTATTTATAAAATAACAGTAATATAATTTAATATGAAAATTTAAGATATAAAAAATATGTACAAGTTATTTAAAAAAGATCTAATGCATATTATGTACAATTTAATCTTAGCTAAAATTACTATAATTAAATTTTTTTAGCTTGTAATTGTTTTAATTCTGATAAAGATCTAGGTTCATGAATAAAAACCATACATTCAACACCCTGAAAAAAGTTTTAACATTATTTAAACAAAATAAATAATTAATAAAAAATTTTTTTATATACCTGCATTCTTGCTGCTCTAACAAATCCTTCATTTGCAGAAACAGTAATACTTTTTAAATTATCACCGCTTGAAAATACTAATCTTGATCTTGGCTTAACTTTACCTCCAAGTTTAAGGTTCATAATTTTTCCAGTTGGTATGTCTTCAACCTTTTTAACCCTACTTAACAATTCTTCTGTTCTTTTTTTTTCATTTTGACCACCAATTAAATTAATAATATTTGTAAAATTTTCATAAGCAGTTTGACATACTATTAAATCTTTATTTGCAAATAAATCATCGAGTACTGGTTTTAATGGCCTGCTTCGTTCCCACTCTGCTTGTAACGATAGCAATGGTTCCAGGTATTCAAAATTTGCTTCTCCATTTGTCATATTTGATACATAAGCTAAAAGTGTGGAAACATCTAAATTTAATGTTTTAATGTCAACATCTTCAATTTTTGTATTTAAATCTGAGACACTTGGAGTTCTACTAATAGCCAGATCATTTTCTAGATCTGAATCTGATTCTTGACAACTACTTGAATCTGAAATTAAAATTTATTAGTTAGATAGTACAAAATTTTTAAAAACCTAATAAATATTTGGCTTACCAAAACTATTAACTAAATTGCTACTTTGTGAATTAAGAATTTCTCCTTCTATACGTATACCGTGTAAATTTTCTAGTTTACTTGCTAAAGGTTTTTCAATGCCATAAGCAAAATAAAAAATTATAGTAGGAGGTTTGTACATATGTGGATGATTTTTAGCACATTCATTATATGAATCTGCTTGATCAAAAACAGATTTTTGCCCATATTCAGCATCGCCACAAGAAATTAAGGTAAGGGCTTTTGCATTTCGAGCAACTACTTTAATCCAACTTGATCCATTATCACAAACAATATCTACTTCTAAACGAGTATTATTATATTTAAAAGGTTTTAGTACTGCTACTGGTTCATTTGCTTCACTTAACCTATTTACAATAGCATTAAGATGGATTAAATTTGTGCTTTGTAAATGTTCCTTTTTTACATTTCCTGAAGAATGTACCTGCAACATAAAAAAAACGTACCTAAATCAATATTAGTATAACCAAAATGTAATAATGAAATAGTTAACAAAATTACTAATCATTAAGTGTTTATTATATTTATATTTTAGTACCTTTTTCAAAAATTTAATTTCTTGTTGTATTTTTCTGATAAGCTTATCAACACCTTCAACTTTGTTAATAAACTTTAATTGCTCAACCATATGCCAACCCCATTTAATTTTCTCGTCAAAACACTTAAATAATTCTGCTTTTTCTTCCATAACAATATTTATGTATAAAACTAAAAGTAAATTGAATGCTTCATAAAATCATAATTTTTATTATAATATTATTCTGGGTTTATTTAATTAAAGAAATATTCCTGCTTTTTTTATCTTCTGCCCATAGAGTAAAAATTTACCTGATGTCTTCTGCTAAGTTGCCATTTTGGTTTTTAAATACCGCGTAATTTAAAAGAATGAGTTTATGCAGAGATTGTTTTATGAAAGCGTTGCTTTCTATTAGTAAATTTTTAAATAAAATCTAACTATTATTCAAATAGGTATATGTAATATTTATAAATTGTATTGTAAATTAAATGTTTTATAAGGATAGATTGTTACAATAATTTTTGAACATAAAATCAAATTTTTATTTGAAGATCTTGTGTTTACTCCAGATACGGGGTTGTATTTTAACTGGCGAACACGAGATTTGCTCTACTATAAGTTTTTGGGTCACTGAACACGAAAATCGGCATCATTTCGTAGAGAAATGGGGGCTACGCCCTTAAATTTGCAATAACTACCCCCAAAAAGGGATTTTTTTTACATATTCGCACTTTGAGTTCTCAGATTTGCACCAAACGAGTTTTTTGGGTCGCTGATCAAGAATTTTGACTTCTTTTTCATAAATAATTAAAATTTAACCCCTAAATTAGCTAAAACTACCCCCAAAAACCAGGTGTTTTTGTTATTTTCGTAGTTTTAGCATCCAGGTTTCTTGGGTTGCTAATAAAGAATTTTTACTTCTTTTTCATAAATAATTCAAATTTAACCCCTAAATTGGCTAAAAATACCCCTAAAAGGGGTTTTTTTGTTATTTTTGCATTTTCAGCATCCCGATTAGGCATCTGAGTGATGGCATTTTTCTTTCCTATTCACTTCACCATTTTTACCTCTTGTTTACCTTGCGAACAAAGTACCTTCAGTGACAGTTCCTATATAGTCAGATCTTTTTGTAATTGAATATTTTTATACCTGATCTAAAAATTAGTTAAATATTTTAAATAATGTCAAATTTATATATGCTCAAATATTTATGGACTCCACTGATATTCCAGAAAAATAAATTTTTTTCATTTGACGTATTTATTTGAAAAATTTTTTTTTAGGTATCTACTCGATAAAAAACCAAATTTTTAATAGTTTTTGAAATAAATAAATAATTTTTACGTTTATAACTAACCAACTCTTTTCTTGAAGAAATAAATAGTCAGGATTTAAAAATTTAGCGATCTATTCTACCATACAGATTAAAAACCCCCCTTTGTCATTTTTAAAAATTTCGAGTTATTTAAAGAAGCGCGTTTCAATTGATTAAATAATGTTATTAAATAATTTTTTAAAAAAGGAGCATGTTTTTATACTAATTCGGCCCCGTTCTTTTCATTGGTGAAAAAGTTTTTCGCGATTTTCTACCCCTTTTATGAAAAACTGTAGATAAGACAAAAAGAACATGTGTATACATGAACCATTTTCTCCTGTAAACCTGCTGTGAGGGTACAATCAGAGAGGTACAATACATAGCAAGAATGTCACTATCTACAAAATAAATTTAATGCTTTAAATATAACTATTGTTGTTATTTTCATCGTCTATAATTTTCTAAATATATATCCAATTATTATTTATAATTGACCTGTACTGGGCAAAAAATAAAAGAAAATGAAAATAACAACAATAGTTATAATTTAATAGGTCGTAAACCCAAAACCAACCATTTCATAGAAGACATCTTCTAATTTAACAATTTTCTATCATTTATTTTGAAAAAATAAAAACTACATACACTGTTAAAAATACCCTATGGTAAATATACGAAGTTATCGTAAAATTACGAATTTGTCGTAATTTTACTAAAAAAATTGTATACCTAATTACTAAAAAAATCGTAAATTTACAATCGTTAGTAAATTTACGAAAAATTCGTGATTTTACGATTTTTTTTGGCAAATATACGAGAAGATCGTAAGTTTACGAATTTTTCGTTAAATTACGAAAATTTTGTTTAATTACCATAGGGTATATTTTTAACAGTGTAGTTTTTTTATTTTTTTACCAATACAGGTTAATTAATATAAATAATAATTCAATATATATTAATGCTTTAAGTTTTTTTTATATTCTAATATTATTTAATAAATTAGCAACTAAATTAAATTATTTATTAAAGTATCTAATTAACTCATTAACGCCAGGGGCGGAGAGTTTTGGAAGTGAGCAAAAATAAATATATTCCCTTATAGATAAGTAGCTAAAAATTTCATCCTATTTATAAAATTTCACGCTCTTTTAGAATCTGACATTAATTTTTACCTACAACCCTTAAACATGCCCTAAAAACGGGGAAGAAAGGGGTAGGTCAGGCATTATTAGGAAATGTTTGGAAAAATACATGGAAAAAGTATCCAATTTTATTGAAAAATGTTTGAAAATAATATTTTTTATGTAAATTTAAGTAAACTTCGTATACATTGAGGTCTCATACATTTTGGCCCTATTTACAACCCTTAAAAGGTGGATAGGGGTAGTACTTCAGTCAAAATACGGGCTTGGTTGTATTATCACTGGCGAACACCATATTTGCTCTACTATGGATTTCTTGAGTCACTGAATACGAAAATCGGGGTCGTTTGGCAGAGAAATTAAGGCTTCACCCTTAAATGTGCAAAAACTACCCCCAAAAAGGGGGTTTTTACATATACGCATTTTGAGCACTCAGGTTTGTACCATACGGATTTTTTGGGTCGCTGATCAAGAATTTTGACTTTTTATTCATAAATAATTAAAATTTCACCCCTAAATAGGTTAAAACTACCCCGAAAAGGATGTGTTCTATTTTCGTACTTTTAGCATCCAGAATATGCCCATATAGGTTTTTTGGGTCGCTTATCAATAATTTCGACTTATTTTTCATAAATATTCAATATTTGACGCTTAAAGTAGCTAAAAGTACCCCTAAAAGGGGTGCTTTTGCTATTTTTGCACTTTAAGCGTCCAAAGTACGTTCTTATACGTTTTTTGGGCCGCTAATTTAGAATTTTGACTCCTTTTTCATAAATATTTACTATTTCACCCTTAAAATAGATAAAACTATCCCTAAAAGTGATATTTTTGCTATTTCTGCACTTTGATCGACCAAAGTACGTTCTTATACATTTCTTGGACCGTCGGTCAAGAAATTCGAATTTGTTTTCATAAATAATCAATATTTTAATCTTAAAATAGCTAAAAATATGAGCATATCCTGCATGCTAAAATTGCGAAAATAGCAAAAACACTCCCTTTTCGGGGGTACTTTTAGCCAATTTAGGGGTGAAATTTTAATTATTTATGAAAAAAAGTCGAAATTCTTGATCAGCGACCCAAAAAACCCGTATGGTACAAATCTGAGCGCTCAAAATGCGTATATGTAAAAAAGCCCTTTTTGGGGGTAGTTTTTGCAAATTTAAGGGTGAAGCTTAAGGGTGAAGCCCCAATTCCTCTGCCAAATGACCCCGATTTTCGTGTTCAACGACCCCAAAAATCCATAGTAGAGCCAATCTGGTGTTCGCCAGTGATAATCAAATCAGTATTTTGACTGGAGTACCACCCCTATGTACCTTTTAAGGGTTGTAAATAGGGCCAAAATGAATGAGACCTCAATTTATACGAAGTTTCCTTAAATTTACATAAAAAATATTATTTTCAAACATTTTTTAATAAAATTGGATACTTTTTTAATTGATTTTTCCAAACATTTCCTAATAATGCCTGATCTACCCCTTTCACCCCCGTTTTTAGGGTATATCAGATTCTGAAAGAGCCTGAAATTTTACTGTCAGAATGAACTTATGGCCACTTATCTAGAAGGGAATATATATATTTTAGCTCACTTGATGTTTTTTTGATGTTTTTTTATTATTATGCCCTGAAATTAGGATAGAAAGGCTAATAATAGTAGGTTAAAACTACCCCAGAATAAGAAAAAATACAAAAAACATGGCCTCAGATTATTCTTTACGAAATTACGGTTAATTCAAATTTTACGAAAAAAATTACAAAGCATTATACATTTTAAATACGTAGGTTTCTAAAATCATATAACGCACACTGAAAAAAAAGATCTATTTGTCTCTAATATAAAATCTTTTTGAACGAAATCTATTCATAACAAGCATATAGTCTATGCAAATTAAATAACGCGTTCTCTTTGAAACAAATAGAAAATATGCTTGACAAAAATTTTAAATTTCTAGTTGGTTTATAAAATGGAAAAATCAGATGAAGAATCATGAATATTTTCTGAAAAAAAACTTTTTCACTTATTATAGAAGATTCGGAGTCTAGAAATTAAATTTTAAGTGGAAAATTATTTTCACCAATACCGGAAACTCTCTATAGTAATCTAAAAATCTTAATATCTAATTCTTTTACAGTTTTCGGTCTATCTTATTCAGTTCCCAAATAATCGTTTCCGAGTCTGGAAATTTAAATTCTTTAAATTTAAATAAAAATTTCAAGTGAGAAATTACTTTAACTGACCCCGAAAATCCCATCTTAATGTAAAATCTTAATTTCTAATTTTTTTAGTGTTTTTGGTTCCCGAATAATCGTTTCAAATTTCAAACGGTAGTTCATTTTAACTGACCAGGAAACCACCCTAGAAATGTAAAAATCTTAATTTTATTTCATTTACTTTTTTTGTTCAACTACATTTAGTTCACGAATAATCGTTTCAGGGTCTGTAAATTTAAATTTCAAACGGTAATTATCTCGGTAATTAATTTACTATGACCCTGATTACTGTCTAATTTATTAAAAGGGTTAACCAAAATTTTTTTGAATTGTGAAATTTAATTTTATTCTGTAGCTCCTTTTTATTTACCCCAAAAACTCTCTGGTATTATAAAAATGGTCAACTTAGAATCTGCATAAGAATTCTTTTTTATACCAAATAGAAATTTATTTACCTCAAATAGAATTTTTTTGAAGAAGATTTTCTTATTGACTCAAATAGTTGAGTGTAAAATCCTGTAAAGTTTGTAAAATTTATTAATAAAAAATAAAAAATATTCACCTGCTTTTTATATATCCCGGTGTTAAGGGGCTATAAATTTATAAAAAAAATATGGATTTGAATATGCGAGGACTAGCAACACATGAAAATTTTTCCCCATGTGCGTAAAGGTTTATTTTCCATTTATAGCGCAGCTAATATTGATTCTCTTATAGAACCCTTGTTAGTTTATGTTACCCTATGACCTTACCGTTTGAATCATCTTCAAGCTACTCTTAAATATCTGCAACAATTGTCACATTCCAACCAATTTTAGCTAGTAATCGAAAGCTTTAAAAACCAAATTTACCAAATGCAAGCTACACCTAAATATAAACAAATTTTCATCTTATGAAAACAAGCTCTTCATAGTCTTAAGTATTTTGACGAAATTACTAAATTTTATTCACAGGGGTATTCTGCTAATTAAAACATACTTTCTTACATTACTGTTATCTATATCTTAAGGCTAACGATTAAACTTCCTTAATAATAACAAATTGAAAAAGCTTCACTCCTATCAGTAACATACTATCCTATTAGAAAAACAACTTGGTGCTTTGAAGCTCGATTTGAGGTCAATCCTGTTACCTCTCTATTAAACTTTGCAATTTCTATTAAACTTTATATAACATAGTCTTCTAAAACTTCATAAAACCTTTTGATCTTTAAATTGTTTATATTATCAAAGGAACTTTTAGTTATTTCGTTTTAATCATTTATATCATTTTATTCATTTAAAAAAATAACTTTTTATATCACAGAATAAAATTTTTAAAAATTATTATTTTTTTTATAGTAAAAAAAATTTTGTTATTATTTTTTTTTTTAATTAAAAAATTTTTTTCAACTTTGTAAATGAATAGAATCCAGGATTATTTGAGTATTAAAAAAGTTTATTTTATGTTTATTATAAAAAAAAGCACAAAAAATTGTTTTTTCTTCAAAATAATGAATTATAAACCCCTGGTGATAAAAATGTTTCTATCAACGTGCTTTCTATAAAAAACATATAGTATTCGATTTAACATTAGGGAAAAAAGCTTATAAATACAGAATGAAATGAATAAAAGGGGATAAGAGAAAAAGTATTTGAATCCACAGATTCCATTGTACATATAAAAGAGAATTAAATGATACAATCGTTCATGTGGTCTTGGTCCAAAAGATACTCTTTAGATTTCCGTGGAAATTTTAGGATAGGAAAATTTCTCTATTTAACATGAAATCCTGATCATAAGAATATGCGTGAAAGCAAATACGTTAGGAAAAATGCATTTTGAAAATTTTAGTTACATTTTCCTCGTATGCTGAAATTTATGGTTGTAGATTCTTTAAATTCGTGTGTTACATTTTTAAGTAATAAAATTTAATTTTTTTTAAGTTAATTAATTTTTATTTTTTCATGCAAAGAAAGTAATTAATTGTATATTTAATTAATTATAAATAAATTAAGACATTACAAATTAGAGATTTGAATGTGTGTGTGTAGTTGAAAAACTAAAATAAATCTATTTACTTTGTAACGAAAGTGAAATCAATTCCAAGTAAGTTGAACCAAGATGTGCCCTCTAGGATCAGGTAACCATGAAATAAGGGTTAGACGTTACAAAACAGATATAAGCACTTTCTTTCTATTTATTCTACTGTCCTGTCAAAATTTTAAAAAATCCCACGTGTTGGTTAATCTTCAAAGGTTTTAGAAGTAATATTACTTGCTCTCGACTATAATAAGCAGGTAAAACTAAATTTATATTTCCTTCAAACGTTTATGTTTTTTTGATACTATTAAATTGTGAAAGTAAAATAAATATACGAGGGAAAACCTCCCCCGTTGTCTACTGCCCTAAGCTTTAACTTCCTGTTTACATCCGTTCAAGCTCAATCGTCTTTTTCTGTTCCGGAAACTCATTTCTTATAAAGACTTATTTTATTAAAGTTCGAATATTTTCATTTTTATAATTTTTTTTTTATTATTAATTATTAATTAAAATTTTTAATTTATTTATTATATTAATTTTTGAATGACTAAATTTTTTAATACGTTAAAGTGTACGTTTATACAGGTTCTATTAAAATGAAGCTTTTGTAATTTTAAAATGTAATTTCCGTTTTATTTTATTAATAAATTATATAAAATTAAAGTTTTTTATTTGTTGAATTAATTATAAAATTAAGTAATATTTACAATTATATTTATATTTTTAACTACTTAATTTTATTTATGTATAACAGGATTAATTTTAATGATAAAAGATTTATTTAGGTTTATTTAATAATTTAAGTAAACAAGAGTATAGTCAAAGCACACAAGATTAAATTAAAATAATTAGGGCTAGAAAGGGCTTAAATAATAATAAAAATTAAAAATTTTAAAGTAAAGTCAAAATTGTACGTAAAAGATGCTTTGATTGCAGTAAGAAATTTCGGTCAAATTTAGTACTTGCATGCTATTATTACTTATATTGGATTTGGGTGCAAGTATTAGATCTAAATTAGTAACTCAGTAAATCATTAATAATATTGAATTCTGGATTAATGAATCAACATACCTACTAATATGTTAATAGCTTTTTTTGCCTTACTATATTTATCAAAAATAATTGAAGAGGATCTTCTCAAGTAAAAATTGTCTTTGAAAAAAAATGATTTTTTAATTATTAAAAAGAATAAAAACAAAAACAATTCTAAAAAGAAGAAAGATATATAAAATCTATAATAGACCAAATCTGGTGATGCCCAATAAGTTAACACTTCAAACCGTAAATTAATTGGATAATACAAATTGGTTTGTTTTAAATAACCGGAGTTACCTAATAGCAAAATTTTAGGGAAGTCCTTTATTTTAAAAGATAAGAATAATTACTCTTTACTTGTTAAAGGGTACTAATTATTAAGGTCCCTAAATTTAAACTACATATAAATATAATTAAAGTAAAATTAAAATAAAGAGAACGTATTCACACACCCCTTATTTAAATATTTTGAAAAGTTTCATAATTTGAAATAACTTATACTTGAAACAAGGTTATGTTAATAAAATAATTTTTGCTTAAATTTTTCGGGTTTCGAGGAATTGATTAATTAATTTAAACAAAGGGAAGTATATAGTTTTACTAACTAACAAAAACTATGTAATAATTAAAAACTATGCTTCCAGTTTGAAGTAACTGATTAATTTTCAAACTGATTTTGAAAGTTAAAAGTTATATTGCTACAAAAATAGTTGAAAAAATTTTAAAATATTGGAAATTCTTTTCACTATTTTTACAGGAACAGTTTTAAGTTTATTAAAAAATTTAATTTTCAAAAATAGCATAATTTTTTAGAAATGTTATTTAAATTCTAATAATTTAGATAAGTGTCAAATAACAAAAATAATTTGAGAATATAAATTAAAAAGCTCATTACAATGTATTATGTCCTGGTACTAAAGGGGCAGAAAGATATCTCGTAGGCGTTACTTAAATTTTATTCTACAAGGAGGAGACGAGCTTGGAGGGCGTCGCATCAGGCTGACATCCCCATGCACATATCAACCTTTTGCGCAAATCCAAAAGAAAATAATGTGGGGAAACTATATCCCCTTAAATTTTTAAACCTCTTCTTGTACGTGATACCTTGATTCAGAAATATTCTTAGCGTTTGAGGCAATTACGTGTACTATTAGAAAAGCTCATTGTAAAAATATTCTACAAAAGGATATTAAATTTTAATCAATTAGAAAAAAGAAAATGGTTTAATTAATACTTGACTTTCTCAGAACAAGCTTTAATAGTTTTATAGCTTATAAATTGATTAAATAGAGAATGCAAATTTCATAGAAAATTCTATTGTTAGAAATTTATTAGAAAAAAAATCATATACAAAAATTTAAATCAAAGATAATTTACTTTCACATTGACGAATTTTATCAAACACTTTAATACTTATTTCATCATCATCTGGATCATATTCAATAAATTTACTTTTTTCGTCAGATTTAATTAACTTAGGCGGTAATCGAGGTTTTGTATTCATTAAATAATTATCAACTTTTATTACTAATTTTTCATGTTCATCACTGTTTGTAATAAAAGCTGATTCATCTAAATAATTTATTATTTCTTCTGAATTGTCATTAATTTTTTGGACACTTTTTGGTGGATTTTGACAAGGAATTGAACCTTCATTTTCTTTTATAACAATAATTCTAAAAATTTTTAAAAGATATTATTTACTGAATTTTTTAAAAATTATAGGCATTCTGACCTATTTGGAAAATTGAAACTTCTATCCAATAAAAATAATTCTTGCAAATTATTTGGAAAACCAGTTAAAATCCATCCTTTTTTTTCTTCTTGATTCGTTAAATCGTTAATTAAGTACTTCTAAAATTATTTTGTAATTTATAACATTCAACCAAAAATAAACATTATATTTTATAAATTTTTAGAATGATAATAATCCTAAACAGTAAATTTATTTTATCAATTTTTATTCATTGAATAACTTTAGTGATCATTTTCATCCTAAAACATCAAAATTATAAAAAAAATAAATCAGAATTTAGTTCTACCTCTAAAGCTTGAATTTTTAAAGCTGCGTGGGGATCAGAAACTTTCTTTAATTCAGATCCGATTTCCGACTCTTGTAAAATCATTTTTTTCAAAACATAATCGAAATCAACTAAATTTATTTAACAAAATTAAATTTTTGATTAATAATATATTCAGTATGTGTAAAATTAAGTTATATTAACTGTGTTCAACATCAAAATTCTCAGAAATATGTTTCGCTAAAATCCTACATCTTGAAGTATCAAATAAATCTATCAAAACTATCCGAAATTTAATGGGTGTTTTGGTATTTTTACGAAGTTTAATTAATTTCAGGCATTCATTAACAATTTCATCCATTTTTTTATTTCCATAAAATATTGTCTGAAATGAATCCCAAAATAATTTTAAAATAATATAGATTATTTTACAAAAATATTAAAATCGGTAATAATTTTTTACAAAAGACAAATTAGAAAAAACTCTTCTTATCCCTTGAATTTCCTCGTAATAATTTTTAAATGACAATTTATCTTCACAGCAAGCCGTTGATTCTGATATTAATTTTATAATTTCTGTTGAGTTATCTGTAATAAAAAGTGAGTCAAGATTAAATGCAGATGTGGTAACTGCAAAATGACTGCATTGAAAAAAAATCGGTTTAACAACTTTACCAACAATTTTTCTCAATTGATAATTAATTGAGAAATATAAGTTTACCTTTTTCATATTTAACTAAATCAATAACATGAGTTGGAATTATTCCTGCTTTTATAAGTGCTCTTGCTTCTGTCTCAGTTTCTGGAAATTCTTAAGAAAACAAAAAGGAAACGCTTATTAATTAATATTATTTAATTTTTAGTTAATAAAAACAGAATTATTTTCATAAAGCACGCAGTATTTATTTTATTTTATTTCAAAAAGAATGTGCCAGTCAAATAATAAATTTTTTTATAGTATTCAGTTTTGATTTTAAGAAATTTTTTGAAGAGTACGATTATAATCGACATAAATCTATCCAAATCAATGACTGGGTTGAAAAAATCTAATCTAAACTGTATAGGTTACAAATAAATGACTAAAAAACATGTAAAAAAAGTTTAAGTAGAATAAGATACCATTTCAATAATCATACGAAAAACGTGCCATTTCGAAGTTGTGAAATTTTCAGGGATTTCAAAACTCCATAAATTTCACAAATTAAAATGTATTGTTTAGTTTTTGGACAAGGTTTTAGATTCATAACAGATCTATAAAATGTACTAAAATTAGAAAATTAATTGCACAAATATTTAACTTATACAAATACTTAAATAATAAAATACATGAATCCGACATAGCACATTTTTGGTCCAATTTTCGAAATAGTTCATTTTTCTACCAGAATAACTGCAAAATACACATTTATCTATTCAGAATTTCTATGAACGAATAGTTCATATATATTAGCTTAGATATTTGTAATGGAGAAATTACATGTGGTTAGAATAGCCTAGACGAATTGCAGCTAAGACAAATCCTAGTCAAATAACCAGGGTATCAGAAGAAAAGCAGAGTTTTCATTTATTATAGTCGCATGAATATATATATTACTTTTCCCAAACATATGTGTGAATAAGTGTATGTTTGAACTTATGGCAATGTATTTTTAGTATGTATGTGTAAGTTTTTCAACACGCGATTCTCTTATTCGTCAGAATATAGTTTTCCAATATTTTCATTCGCTTTTATACACGCTATGTCCGTATTCATACGGTTCGTATAAGATTTACATAAAAGGCAGTGATTTTATTATTTGCATACAAAAGCGTAAGTTGTTTTTTTTTTTTTTTATTATTGTATCAATAAATATTCATGAATTTTATATTTTTTTTTAAACTTCCGAGTGTATAAGCAAATTTTTTTGTCTTTTTGTGAAAAATAAAATTTTTAGAATTTTTATTTTAGAAAATTAGATATTTAAAAAACCGATATTATTTATGAAAATATGAATTATTGTTAATAAAATATTGTAACATGAATAAAAAAAAAATTTTTATCTGCTGCTTGAAAGGAAGAGCGCAATATCTGAAACTTGTAGATATACTTTCAATCCACCTGTATATTAACGTTATCTTCTAAATAACAGGAGAGAAGAGATTTACCTAAAAGTTTCTGATATTGAAGTATACTGAAGTGCAGATAAGAGCTCTTTTTAATAAATGGCAAAGATTAATTATCTGAAAGTTAATAATCTTAAAATTTTTAATACATTTTTTTTGTGTGAATGAAGTTGTTATAATTATGGTTGTATGCCGAATTATGGCTAGAGAACTTTTTAAAATGATATATGTTTTATAAAATAAGGACTAGGGGTTTATGTTAAAAAAGGGGTTGGTGTAGGAATCGCCCAGAAAAGGAGGTGGTACGAAAGTAGCTTAAAAAAAGGGTAGTACAGGACGTCAGGGATTTTATCATTCATCCTTTAAGGCCATGAATAATTTTTTATTGAGGGTCATCTTGATTTGAATGTAAGCAATTAGAGGCTTGCATGGGTCAGAATTTTAATAATTTTTTGAATTTAATTTGAAATTAAATACAAAAATATTAAATTCGCATTTTTTTCAAGCTTTAAATTTACTAATTCATTTTAACATTATTTCTTGAATAAATTTTTGATTTGCAAATTTCAATTCTGCTATATCTGGAAATAGATTTTTCATCATACGCTTAAATAAAAATATTTTCTACCCTTAGATTATCATTTTGATGAAAAATCATGTATTTAAACATGCCTTAATACGCTATTTGCAAATACACAAAGCCAAAACCAATACCTATCTTTATAAGTAGATTAACAAATAGCTATATTTTAAGTATTCCTTCCAAATGAATCTTCAGTATATATTTTTTATAATTACAATTAACAGTTACCTGAAAAAATCCAACCATGAAAATTTTCTTGCATAAATTTTGATAGCACTTTTTTGAGTTTGTCAGTTAAACTAGCTGAACAATCAACCTTAAATTTTAAATTAAATTACAATTAATATTGAAAGAAAAAAAATTTATCTACAGAAATTTATATTTAGTTTACCGCTAAACGATCAAAGTGCTCTTTTTTAATTATTGGTACATTTAACTTCCTGGATAATTCCTCCAAAAAACAACATTTATCTGTGAATGGGAATTTTAAAATACAGTAATTAGACCTTCATAAATAAATGTAAAAATATATTCATTTTCATTTATTTATATTTAAATTTTTAAATTGTAATAAATTTGATAGTCTCTGTACGCAATTTCAAAGAAAAGACAATTCTTGCTTAATAATATAAGGAAAATTGAGATTTGGAAACCTACATCGAAAATAACTTGAAGTAAGGAAAAATTCAAGGGGGTGCCAAGTTTCCGGCCACCACCAGATTTGGGCTGCTATAGGTTTTCTGAATTACTGTTCACGAACTCGGGGTCTTTTCTATGAGAAATATGTGGAACACCCTTAAATTTGCAAAAATTATCCCTAAAAAGAGGTGTTATTGATATATTCCAAGTCTCTAGATTTGGTCCATATAGGTTTCTCGGGTCGCTGATCACGAATTTTGGGTACCTGGCTACTAAAAATTGTCACTTCACCCTTTCATTAGCAAAAATACCCCTAAAAGGGCTGCTTTAGATATATTTCAAGTTTTTGAAAATTTAAGGATAAAATGCCAATTTTTAATTGACGGAATCCTGAAATCAGAGCGACCCCAAAAACCCATGTGGACCAAATCTGGTTACTGAAAGCGTAAAAATAGCATAAATACCCCTTGTAGACATATTTTTTGATAATTTAAGGGTGAAATATAAATTTTTCAAAAAAAAAGTGCCGGAAACTTATAATCAGCGACCCAAAAACCCATATGGACCCATTCTGAACACAAGTTCGAATACATCAAAAATACCGCTTTTTAAAAAAGACCCCTAAATTCGTGATTAGTGACCCAAAAAACATATAGTAAAACAAATTTGACTGGAGTAATTTTTTGACCCCGTAAAATTAATGCTGATATATGTATTCTTAAAATGGACTCTTGTAGAAATGCCAAGGGATCAGAATTTTAAAGAGGTTACTTGTCGCGGTACCCGGAAAAATACATTTAAAACTGATTGTTATTAGTTGGAATAATTTTTAAACGTGGATAAAGTTATTTTTAAATAAATTTTTAAAGAAATTTGCTCATTTCAGCGACTAACCAAAATCTGGAGGTGCATAAACAATAATTCTTGGACTATCAATCCTATTCATAGCTGGAATCAATGACTGCTTCAAAAACAAAACATGGTCTTTTGGTTTTTTAATTATTAACATTTTTGTTAGTTCCTTAAAGGTTAAAAAAATAAATTATTAACTAAAATTTTATACTTTATACAATAATTTATCGAAGTAACTAACTTGGAAAAGTTCATAAACCCTATTTTTTTCGAGATATGAAGAAGCTTGCTGAGAAAACGTAAGTGACATTTTTTTATTTGATTTATAAACTTTTAAATTTTACATCAGAGTAAATGTCAACGAAAAGTAATTTTTAACCTCTAAAGTTTTGTTCGTTTTATTTTGTCTGTAAATTGAATAATAAACTTTTTCTTTCAAAAGTCGTACGTAAATGTTAAAATGTATGTTTTTTGTTCATAACTTTTATTCAAGGCAACTTACATATAAATTATTGAATATCTTGATTTCAAATTTTTAAGTTTGAACCCTTAAATAACTGCACTGTAAAAAGTGACTTCCTTATATTAACAAAAAAATTAGAAAATTTTTGAAAAATATTAGTAAATTTTCGAAAAAATTTGTAAATATTCGAAAAAAATCGTAAATTTACTAAATTGAGTATTCTATTTACTAATTCGAGTATTCTTAATTTTTTTTCGTAAATTCACAAAAAGAAATCGAGAATTCTCGAATTTTTCGAATACCTATTTAAAAGTTTTTTTGAAAATTTACTAATTTTTCGAAAACATTCTATTTTTTTTTGTTAATCTAAGAAAGTTACTTTTTACAGTGTGCCCTAATCCCAAAACTATACTTTTTGGCCAATTTCGAATGTTTTCTGAGATATTTCTTCTTCTATTTGCCCTGTAAATACTAGGTAATACGTTTTTAAGGTCACTGGACAAGAATTATTTAGTTGTAGCCCTAAAAAGTTAGTCCTAATATTATTTATAGGTATACATTGGCCAATTTTTTGCGTTTCTTCTAATTATTTTATAATACACTTACCCCATTGTTATAAAAATATAGGCTCAAGCCAATATATTAAACTTGTTTTACTGCCAGAATCGCTTTTAGGATTAAATTAAACGCTTATATAAGCCCTTTGAAAATTGTGATTGCAAAAATTGGCCTCAAAACCATTTACGGACATTTTTTTATCCTTTTTTTGCATACTTTATTTGATCCTTAGAAAATTTTCGTAAAATTGAATGTTTTTGTTTTTACTTATTACGAATGATAATATTATAATCCTGAAATATAATTCATTACTCCAATGTTCGCCAATTTCAAATCATCCGTGGCAATTTTTTTAAAAATTAAAAAAAATTTCATGTAAATCGAAAAAGTTAAAAAATGTGAAGAATGAGCCCTCATAAATGTAATTAGGACTAATTTTTTGGAACCGAAACTAAAATATACTCTTATTTAACGTCCTGAAAAATATATTACTTATCATTTTGAGGATCAACGAAATTTCAAATGTTTGTAATCTATGACCTGAAAAGCATCCAGACAGATGGATTCATGCGGGCCTTATGCGTCGAGACTATTTGTATATGTATTAATTATATTTCGTCCATAACGTTGACTTATACTACTTATTATTACTGCACACCTCCCCTGTTATCTTTTTAACTAAGAAAATTCATTAATAGCCTATATGTATTTTTCAAGACAATAAATTCAATCTGCTTGGTTTTCATCTAAAAAATTTCAATATACATTTTTGGGGATAACTTTTTAAGCTTTTTTGTTTCTTCTTACTACTAACATTGACTTGAACTACTGATTTTATCAGACACAACATTCTTTTAATAATTTAATCTATTGTTCCTTAAGATGTAAACGCTAATCAGGGATATAAATACTTTATACATAACATAAACTTTTTTAAACTTGATTTACATCCAGAATCGCTTTTACGATTAAATTAAACATCCTTTGCTTAATAAGTCTGGCATGTTTAGGTGAATTATTTAAAATTTAATATTTATAACTATATATACGAGAATTTTGAAAGGTTAATGTTTAAAAAAAGGTTAAAACGGATTCTTTAGAGAATTTATACTTTACCCCTTCAAAATACAATATTTTAGAGGGGTATTTAATATTAAGATATTGATTGTTTAATGTTGCATTCAATTGATAGTTATCACCTGTAAGTTTGGTTTTCTCGCGTCCAATTTATCGGTAATTATATTATAGAAAATGAAACTTTTTGCAAATTTTAATTCCTTTTTTGTAAATTTTTAATTTTATACACAAATATTTACTAACGATTACTGACTAAAAACAAACAACAAACATCTTTCATTAATCACACACCATGGGAAAAAACGCTGACAAATTATTGGAACTAAGGTATTTGAGAAGGTATTTCAAGCAATAACAAAATATTCTCAATGGCATATTTCATCTAAATATTGTAAGACAATAACAAAAAGTGATCTTCTAAAAATGTTCAAAAAGGTAAAATAATGGCGTTTTTTTAAAGTTTAACGAAAAAAATTTTAAGATAAAAATGTTCATAATTTTTCATTTAAAATTAATGAAATTGAGAAATAAATGATAATAAATTTTTTAAAACTAAAACTCCCATGTATAAAAATTAGTTACTCGTGCTACTACGTCCAAAAAGAGAATAAACTAAAAATGTTTTATTTTTGTAAAAATTAGATTTGAACATCTACAATAAGATGATAAAAAAGAAATTGAGCTTTTGCTTTTTAATTACTAACAAAAAATATTCATTTAATAAATTATATAAAATAAGTAAAGATAAATAATGTTATAAATTACACCAGGGGACTCCAGGACTTCCGGAAAACCAAACATAATTAAATGGGAATATGCTATTGTTTTGAAAAAATATCGCGACTAAGCTCAGTTCATTCCGTTGGACCTTCTGGACCTAGAAACACAGGGCACCATGTTATATGATAGGAGTTCTTAGGCTCTCAGGCCAAATATTGTTGTATAGTGTAAACTAACAATTTTTAATTGGTGTCTAGGTTTAGGACCCAACTTCAATTCCCGCAAACTATATGATTTTAAAATGGAACATTTTTATTAGGAGAGGGTACCCTGGAAATCTGAAAATCAAGGGGGGTTAAATTAGACCGATTTAAGGAGGGGGGGGGGGGTCAAATGGGACTTAGAATAATCCGGGTTTAGAGACTTAGAATCTTAACATTTAGTTAAGGTGATAATTACACATTATAAAAATAGCAAATTGTATTGTAATTAGTGTGTCTGTGCTCAGCTGTAAGTAAACATGTTCCATGCATTTTGGTTGTGATTATAAATAAATAGAATTTCATGTATTTTGAAATACATTTTAGGCCCAAAATCACCAATCTTTAAATTAGGGGTGTGCAGTTATCCAAAAGTCGGGTCGGGTACCCGAAATTTCGAAATTTTTGCTTCGAGTTGGATTGAATTTGGGATATACAAGGAAGCTTTCGATTCAAAACTGTAAGTGCAAACCTTTTTCGGTAAATTTCGGGATTCACAAGAAATCTGACCTGCAAAAATTTGACAAAAAAGACCGAAATTTCGGATACCCGACCTGACTTTTAGCTAACCGCAAACCCCTACTTTAAATGTCTGCAAAAATTAAACTGTTTGTACAAACTTCATATTTTTGAAAATTTTGTATTCCTCTTTGTTTCGTTATTTTTTGCGAGATGTAATAACTTTAAACCAGAGTATGCTTACCAATTTAAAGTTAAATAAAAAAAACAATTTTTATGTTTAACTTTTCAGAATAATATCTCGGGAAAAACAAGTACATGAACATAATATATAAAAATATCTTTTAATATTTCCATAAAGTAAAGAATGGACAGGCTTTTTAAAAAATGAGTTAAAATAATAATAAATTAATAGTATAGGCCTGGAGCATGGTTTTATTTGAGATTTTTTTTGAAAGCATGTCCAAGGAATTTTTCGACGGTAATTTTAGTTTTTAGGGTCGCTGATTCCAAATCCAAAGTCCGTTTTTACCTAACATGGTCCAATTTTGCGTAATTGTCCATTTTAGGTCATTTTTAACGTTTTTTTTGCCATTTTTTATTAAAATTTTTAATATATTACCATTTTTCTTTACTACACTAATGTTTTTTGGGTCTCTATACCTAATTATCATATCTACTCATACAAAAAAAAAATGATAGCCCATAATAAGGATTCTTAGGCTATTTTTTACGATTTTTGGGCTAATTTTAGCTATTTTTATGAAATAATACCAATTTTTATCTACAGCTTCTAGTTTTTGGGTATTTTAAGGTAGTTAAATTCGACTTCTTTTTCATAAAAAATAAATATTTTACCCTTAAAATAATTTAAACTACCCCTAAAAGGGTTTTATTTGTTATTTTCGCACTTTGAGTGTCCAGGATATGCCCATATAGGTTTTTTGGATCGCTATTCAAGAACTTCGACTCCTTTTTTGTGGTGAAATATTTATTAATGAAGATTATTAATGAAAAAGAAGTCGAAATTCTTGATTAGAGACCCAAAAAACCTATATGGGTATACCCTGGATGCTAAATGTACGAAAATAGCAAAAACACCTCTTTTAGGGGTAGTTTTAGCTATTATAAGGGTGAAATATTAATTATTTATGAAAAAGAAGTAGAAATTTTTAATCAGCGACCCAATATACCCGTAAGTTGCAAATCTGAGCGCTCAAAGTACGAATATGTAAAAAAAACCCTTTTTTGGGGGTAGTTTTTGCAAATTTAAGGGTGAAGCCCCCATTTCTTTACGAAATGACCCCGATTTTCGTGTTCAGCGACCCAAAAAACCTATAGTAGAGCAAATCTTGTATTCGCCAGTGAAAATACAATCAAACCCGTATTTTGACTGGACTAATTTACCAACATAACAAATTTAATCTCGTAATAAATAAAATAAATTTTATTTCACAATAAAAAAAATAAGTTTATTTTTATTTATTTGCTCGTTTCTTTGTGCATTTATCACATATATTCACAAAAGGAAATTCATTTTTCTGTTCTAGTGTAGTTCTAATACTATTTTTAGATAAATTATTAATTTAAATTTATGAAACTATTTTTGAATATTTTTTAGAAAGTTTTTTAAATATTATACTAGAATTATTCAATCAATTTTTAATGTTTTATTTGCGCCAAATATTTATTTATAAAGAATAATTAATACAAGAATTAAGACATAAAAATTATTTAAAAAAATACAATTTAGTACTTTTTTTTTTATTTTTATACATATAAATATATATATCAGTTATATAAGTACAAGAAAGGAATATTTTTTTTGTTTTAGAAACACTAACCTAAACTATCATTTCAATTTTTCAAAAATATTCTACTATACTATAAAATCTACAAATTTTGAATTTGTTTTATAAAAGAAAAATTACATTTTAACTTAAAGAATTAATTCAGAAATATAGTAGCTATTTTATAAATACTTAGTTAAATACAAAAGAAATGCATTTTTAAACAACCAAAATCGAATGTTTCATGGACTTATATTATAATATTTGTTTTTCATTTTCCAGATAAAAAATACAAATATTTTCTAACAGCAATAAACTCTAAAAAGATTGAAACTTCTGATATTCACAGTTATTATTATAATATACTGTGTGTATAAAGGAATGCTTATTTAATGCAAGTAAAAATATCTTTCATTTTAAATGTTACATTTACATATTGCAAGTATTGATAATTAAAAATGCTTTTATATAAATCTTTCATTGAATACTTAATAACTAAATCTTATTTATTGTATATAATAAAAATTATATTTTTTAAAAAAAATATAAGAAAAATAATTCTTCGACTCTATTTCCTTGGTTGCTGAATTACAATAGGCCTAGAATTCATAGCACGAGCATCATGAGTTGGAATTGGTTTTTCATGATAATGCTGGATTGCTTCTGGTGGAAAATCAGCATGTCCTTTAGTTTGAGCTCCACTGACAAGCATATGCTTTGGGGGACTGTAATTTAAAAAAAAAATAATTTAATATAAGACTTATATTTATTTCGAATATTAAATATCCAAAATAAAAAATTATAATATTAAAAATGCGCGACCTTGTTTAACAAGTGCGTAGTAATAGGCATAGAGAATTCTACGAAAAACATTCAAACACGTGCATAGATATACCGGAAATTTTGAAATACTTAAGTTATACTGTGTCGCTCAAAAATTTTAGACGCGTAATACTTTTTTTGTTTTTGTTAAAATTTTCCATAAAGTATTGATTTAACAGTATTATAGAGCTCTGTAATTATCGAAATTTTCTATAGGGAATCTAGTAAATTTAGGTTGATTTGGGCTAATCGGTTCCTGATTTCCTGAAAAAATGTTCATCCTACAGAAAACTTTCTTTTTAGTTCGCCTCTACGTAGTGTTCGTATCTTTTCGACGCCATTTGATTGGATGCCAACTGTTTATTATTACAAATTATTATTTAATAAAAAAAAAAGATCGAATATCAAAAATCGAAAACAATACCGGTGTAGAGGAACTAAAAAGAAAATTTTCTGTAAAAGGAACATTTTTTTAATTGCTTTTTGGTTTCAGGAAATCAGGAACCAATTAGCCCCAAATCAGTCCAAATTTACTGTTGCTGTTTAATGAATGCTGTTAAGTTAAATAAATACTCTATGAAAAATTTTAACAAAAACAAAAAAAAAATATTACGCATCTACAATATTTGAGTGACAAAATTACCGGTTACTATGCACGTGCCTGGCTGTTTTTCGTAGAATTCTCTATAGAGAATTATGCCTATGATTTAAAATTACTACGCACTTGTTAAACAGGGCCGCTCATTTTTAATATTATGAAAAAATTAAAATTTTCTAAACGTTATTCAATATCAATCAAAAATATTTACAATTTACAATATAAATTTTCCTGTCTTATGGAATCAATAAAAGTTACGTTGAATATAATACACACAATGACACATTCAGATTCTAACAAAGTAAGTTTCCATATGCGTATGTGTGATATACTAATGAATACGTGAGATAAAGAAAATTAAATATTTACCTAGTAGAAGGCTTTGGTTCATCTACATCCTTAACATTTTTCAAGACTTGCTCTTCTTTTGAAACTTTATGCTGAGTTATCCTCATGCCACCAGCTTTAACTAAATTATTAAAAAAAACAAATATTTATATACAAATAGAGCTATGCCGCGTGATGACCTTGAAATTCTCAAACAGCTTGAAAGCAAAATTAGATGCTAAGATTGCTAAGAATGGTTTTAATATTAAATAATTAATTAATTTAAAAATACTGACCTGCAGGTGGATGACCTGCTTTTAATCCTCCACTTTCTGGACTCGACATTATTTTTTAAAATGATAATTTTACTAATAATCTAACAAAGTAAATAAACGAAGTTTATGCCGACTAACAAATTTGCAAGCATAGAATTTTGATACACATATAGTCGCGTTCACTTTCACACTGTTCACTCAGCTTACTGCGTTTACTGTTGACTAGAGAGAGCATGGATAGGATTGATTGGCTAGAGAGAGAGAGAGACATCGTTTATCTCTCCAAAGTCCACACGGCAATAATTCGCACTACAATTTATGCATGTTAACCAAACCTTAGTAATTTTTCTTTTAAACAATTTAATTTTTTTTTAATTTTGATAAATATGAATAATATTCAATATATATTAAAGATTATTTTTAATTTTCATATAATCTAGGCCTAATTTATACTCTTTTATAAATTAATTTCTTTGGGTTACAGCTATATTTTAAATATGTAATTTTGCAAGTATATAATTCATATTTGGCGGCGCTCATAGACAAAAAAAATTAAAATTAACAACTCGATATTTTTATATAGGAATAAAATAATAAGGCAAAAATTTATTTCCATTCTATTCAATTTTAAAGGGTTATTTTAAATTTTCAAAATAAATAATTTTAAATTAAAATATATACTTTAAAAAACAGTGTAAGAAAAATCAATTTCATTGTAATTGCAATTCGTATTTTCAAATAAAAATAATTTTATTATCAAATGAGAAATTGTATTAAAAATTATATAATTATAACATAATATTAATTAAGTTTTGCTTTTTCTTCTGCATATTTATAGTGTAACTCGGTACAATCTTGATCGCTAATACGAGTCCAACCATTTGATTGCATATGATAAACTAAAAAGACAATATTTTTTAGTGATTTAAGTTAAAGAAAAGAGAACTTTATGAGCAATATAAAAGTACCTCGAATAATTCCTCCAGATGCAGCATCTCTGTGGGTTGCATGATATACTGCTCTTCTGCCTAGTTCATAAGCTTCTTCATTCGTTAAATCCCAGTGATATCCAGAATCTAAAACACCATAAGCATATAATGACCCTGAACCTACACTGAATACTGTTCCTGGGGTTCTGGTTCCTTCTGAGTCTACATAATATAAAGATGGTCCCCGTTTGTCCCATCCAGTAATCATCATACCTATTAAATAATTAATCATTAAGTTTATAAGAATTTTTTAAGAATTTGGAATTTGAAAAACAAAGTTATTAGATTTTACCAATGCTAAGGCCCATTCCTTTATAGTTGTAAACCATATTTGACATTAATTTACTGGCAGCAGCAATTGATATTCTAGATCTATTTCTTAATTCATACATTCTACACTGTTTGGTAAGAACTCGATCCCAATAAACACAATCAGCAGCCCCACCAGCTAATGTTCCAAGTAGAAAATCATTTATTTCAACTATTTTTTTCATAGTTCCAGAACCTAGAAAAAGACAAAGTAGTTTTATAATAATCTTTAATATTTCTTAAGCTTTAAGATAAAAAAAACATAAAAATTAATTCAATTTACCGATGTAATCACCACCAGTGGCTCGAGAATCTACCGTCAACACAATCCCACCTTGGTATAAGAATCCAAGAGTTGTAGTACCATGGTCAAAATGAATTTTCAAATGTTTACCGGTATCATCTGTTCCTTGTGATAGATTTCCAAGAAATTCTGCGGGCTAAATAATAATTTAAAGTGTAAATTTATAAATAATTGTAACAAAAATTTAAGAGTCATTCCAAATAGCATAACCTAAAACTATTTGTTTAAATTCTTTTAAAAAATTAATTTTATAAAAAAAATTTTTGCAAACTATTATATCAATGAGGAGAGTACTTGTAAACATTTAAAGTATTAGTAGTTACTGAATTTTTTTCAGGATTTATCAAAATTGAGTGATTCAAACCTTATACAGATCTCATGCAAAAGGTGGATATTAATGCTTACATTACTGAATGGTGGCATGGATAATTCGGTACATCTTGAGAAAGCTTGACAATTAATTTCATGACGAACATCTTCTTCTTCATGAGAATTTTTAAAATTAATATAATCTTTAATATTACACAGTTCGGCAAGCGCCATGTTTATTATAAAATGATATTTAAATTTTCACACAATACAAGCAAAACCACTTATACACACATGTATACGTACTACTTTACCCCCTTAAGTTGATAACTAAGCTGTTGATTTTATCATCGTTTATTATAAGTAGAAAAAATCTATAATAAACGCGGTAAAATTAAATATGTAAAATCATAAGATATAAAGTATTTATATACATAAAAATTATTACAACCGGTTTGTAAACTCACAAATAACAAACATAGAACATGTTAAACATTAAATTTATGCTTTAAATTACCATTAGTATTTTGTAATCATGGCTTGAAGTGTTCCCCTACCTATAAACATGTTCTAAAATAAAAAAAAATTAATGGCATATTCGGATTCAGCGAACATGTTAAATAGCCCTTTGTGTTGAATGTTTTTTAGCTTTATTTGGTTGAACGTAGAGTAACAAATTTTCAAATAAATAAAATTAAAATAAGCCTTTTAGAAACCGAATATATTATAAGCATCATATATTTTTCTAAAAAAAGACGCATCTCAGTTTGATTTTTATACTATAATTATAATATATTTACAATGATCGAATTAAAAATGTGAATTTCCATATTCAATATTCATATAAGTAATTTATAATTCGGTATCTATTATATAAACCAAACAAAAATAAGTCTTTCTTTCTGGGGCAAATCGAAATAGTGCATTCTTAACCAGCTCTAAGAAATGTTTATTTTGCTAAATCTGAAGTGCGTAGCTCAAAAGTGGAATGCATTCATTATTTCCACTAGTAAATTAAATTAAGTTATCATGAAAATATTCTAAATTCGAAAAACATTGATATTTTGAAACCTTTGAACATCGCTTTGAACCTATAGAAATTTAAAAATTGGCTTAGCATTATATTTTTACAATTAAGTTTATAGTATAATTTTTTTTCAACCGCAAAATAAAATTTTTTTTTTATTATTAATATTGCATAAATTTATTTTTAATTTTTGCCAATTTTAACAAATAGAAAGTTTGAGTATCATGAAAAATATAATTTTGGTTCTTCATAGCTAAAAACCAGGTTTTTTAAAAAAGTCTGTACATTTCACACGCGCGCGTGCATACCTCACTTTTTTCTCAGAAGCATCATTTTTACTCGATATCTCTAATCTATTAATTAATTATTTGAAAATTGTTGTCTCAAAATTTTTTCCTTTAAAAAATAATACGCCAAAATATTTTTTTTTTTTTTTTTTCCCCAAAAGAAGCAATAAAGCAGTAAAAACTCTGATATCCAATAATTTTTTTTTAAAGCATGGATTTTGATGCCAAATGCTGTAAAATGCTCTTAATGATACCTAGAAACTTTGTCCGCTAAAGCCGTTTGACGTTCAATAAGATGGGCAAAAAGGGTCAAATCTTAAGTTACTTTTAAGTGATAAAAAATGTATATTTATAATAAAGGATTAATAAAAAATATGTATTAAAATTATCAGGGCTATATTTTGCCCTTTTCTGCTCTTTAAAGGGTAAAATCCGAATATTGACTTTAATTTCGTTTAATAATGGAAGGGGAGGTTTTCGAAGTCAAGAGTTTTGAATTTCCATATAAAATTAACATATTTTGATACCTTTATCCAGTTTTTACCCTTTTCTTCCCTCAAAGGGCAAAATCAAAAAATTTACTTAAATTTCGTTTAAAAATGGGACTTGGGGGTTTTCGGAGTCAATAATTTCGAATATCATTATGAAGTTGACTAAAATGACGTTTTTTAAAATCCTTTGCCCTTTTTTAGGTACTCAAAGAATAAAAGTAAAAAATTTTGCATAAATTATTTATTTTTATTATTAATACGAAAATTTTGTGGGAAGATTTAAATGAAGCGTGTACGACTTGTATAGTCGGGTCTTCAAAACTGCCCTAAAGTATTTTTTTCTGAAAGTACTACCATAAATGAGGAATAATTTTTCTTATTTTTTCTGTTAAAAACTATCATTAACATGAAAAATTTTTTCCTCTTAGATCCAGATAGGAAATTTTTCCGGCTACCCGATTCTGGGGTAAAAAAAATTTTTTGAATAACGCATATGCGCGAAATCGCTAAGATAGGCTGTTTTTTTTTTTAAACTCGATTTCTCAACCTATTAGTGAAAAATCTTCTAACCAGGCTTAAGTTTTTCCTTGAAGTTTATATTTTTTAGCAAAAAAAAAAAAAATTTCGATGGATATTGCTTTTTGATAGCTTTAGATAAAAAAATAGCAGTTTTAAAAGATCATTTACAAATTTCGAATTTCCCGCCAAGTCACGTGACCACAATCAAAAATCTGAACTAAAATTTGGATTCCGCCCCCACCGGAAATTTTACATAAGGATATATCTTTTTATATTTTTTAAAGAGCTTTTATGTTAAAACAGCAAAAAGAATTTTCTGATTAATTTTGAATAATTTAGTATTATTTAAAAAATAAAAAAATTCCTTAAAAACAGGAGATCTTTTAATCTTTCAATTTAAAATTTCGCTGCTTTAAATCTCACTTATACAATGCTTTCAAAACAGATCACACAATAAGCGAAAGTGATTTGCGGAGATTGTCTAGCAGCTGAAATCATTAAAGAATGGAAAGAATCTACTTGCTTATCTTTAGGTTTACAAGCAGCACTTTCGTCCTTAAAATCATTTCAAACTGTTCCTGATTTGTTAAAATTACTTTCTAAAATGGGAAATGATTACCAAAAAACAAATGATTAACAGTAATTGATCAAGCTAATTTTTTTTTATTAAAAATAAATAATTTAAATTGAAAAGTTTATTTTTTTAAATTTGTTCAAATTATAAAAATTTTTGAGAACTGCTATTTTGGTTAGATTTACTTAAATAATTTGTTTGCTTTGTTATTAAAAACTTTTGCATTGTATTTTCTTACAAATGCAGGCACATCAAACTTTTTTAAGCAACCATTGTAATTCATATAACGAATTTTTCCAAAGATTGCTCTTTCTCTCCAACCCTGATCATGGATTCCACAAATAGACCACATACAACCTATAAATAATTTTTTTTTTCATTAAAGGTAAGACTTATTAAACATGATCAATAAAAAAATAAACATACCAACATATCCACTTGGATCTCTACCATCCATACTATACTTATCATTCAAATAAATTGACCACTTTAAAGCTTCTTCTGGAGTTTTTGTCCATTCTAAAATTTTTTTTGCCCAATACATTCTTAGAAAACCATGCATTTTACCATCTTTGACTAGCTGAATTTGAGCTGCATTCCATAAGTCATCATGAGTTTTTGAATTTTCAAATTCTTCCAATTTATATAAATATTCTCTTTTGTCATCGCTATTTTTTGGAAGAAGACGTTAATTGTGATACTAAAATTTAACATAAATTTATTTTACCAATGTTTATTTAAAGTTTCTTGAGCCCAACCTGCTGCTCCTTTAATACTGTCATAATTTGAATTATAAAAACAAAAATTATCACTAAGTTCTCTTCTAACGATAGCTTCTTCCATGTAAGCTTCTACAGATTCCTTATATTTACTTTTATACTTGGCTACTTCTAAAATACAACGCTGGACAGAAATCATACCAAAATGATACCAAGGTGATAAATTACTCAAGGCATTTATATTTGGATTATTACGCTTGTCATGATATAACTTAAGTCTCTCATTTATAAAACTCTCAAGTTCAATGATGCCATTTTGATAACCAGGTAAAGCCCAGCTTACATTTTCAATTGTTCTATCAACATTAGTTTTATCTAAAGCAGTACTCCAATTGGTTTTTTCATACTGCAAATCAGACTTATATGGATGCTTGATTAGTGGTGGAAATTCAGTAAGAAATTCACTTAATTTAGAATTAATTTTATTTCGAATCGTTCTTGCTGCATACTCTAACTTATCAGATGCTACCCAACATGGAACAATGTTATGAGCATCAACCTGAAATTTCATTTATAAAATAATTCATTTGTAAGTATATCATTTTTTTTTGTATTACCTGACAAAATGGAATTTCTTTAGGAAGTTTTTTTAATATATCGTTGACCCAAGATAAATGAATTCTTAATGGAAAGAAATCGCAAACTAAGGCTCCTATTTGATTTTTTTTAATAAAATCTGTGAGTACTTCATTTGGCTCTCCTTTTAATAAGTGAAAATTAATGTTCAAATTTAAAAGATCTTTTTCAACTTCTTCTAATCCACCAATCAAAAATGAAAAGTGACGAATTGTTGCATCTAAGAATTTAGGAAGTATGCAAAAACATACATGTAGTGGAATTTTGTTTTTTAAAGCAAGTTTCTGTGCATAAAGTAAAGCCCAATTATCTAAAAAAATTTTAATGATCATAAAAATCATTTTGAAAATTGTATAAATGTATCATTTACCTTGTACTCTTGAATCTCGAAACATCCAATAAACAATTCCTTTACTTTTTGGAACTACTTCATCTGCCTTACTTAAAACTCTTACTCGTTTTTTGTTATATTGAAATTGCAGAACATTTTCAGCAGTCTAAAATATAAAACAGCTATTTTTAATAAAATTAACCTTGCCAATTTGTTTGTGCAAGTATTTTGCAAACCTTTTTTCTTTGACTATCAATATTGTTTAATAAATTGGAAAGTTTAATCTTTTTTTGAGCTGGTTCAGCCATTTGAGATTCTACAAAAAGTATTAAAAAATTATAAGTTTTAAGTATAACTTTTCTGTGAATGAAATATAATTTTTCACCCCAATTAAAAAAAATATTTTGTTTGGAAGTTTCATTGTTAAAAATATTAAATACCTGTTACTCTGGTTACTCATTCATGTGAGTCATGTGACAGATTTTTGTCATGCGCGTAATTTATTTTTTATTCTACAAGTTCTCATACTCTCGCGCGTTATTCAATTTTTATTATTATTTGTTTATTATTAAAATTTTGGGTATTTAAAATGAAATATATTACAATATACGGAAGTAAGAAATATAATAATTTTCTCATTTTATTATAAAATCTTCTAAAAATTTAGTCTGCGATTTTATCTAATTAATCGATTCATTTTTGTTCTGCAACAGCCGCGCGCTGTTTAAAAATTTATAAAACAATTTGAAATATTAATTTTTTAATTTATTAATAATTTATTTGAATAATTATTCAAATTTTATTTATCGCTCGATATTAAGGAGTGAAGTTTAAATTAATAATTTAGAAATTATTAATTTTTAATTTATTATTATAAACTAATTAAATTCAATTAAAAATAATTATAAATTTTAATAAAAAATGTTTCAAGTATAATAAAACATTACATCTGGAGATGCGATATATAATATATGAAAACTCATTCGAGTATTATAAAATTTCGCTGTCCAGGACAAAAGAAAAATTTATTTCGAGGGATGAAAACGGTTCTGGCCCGAGGCACCGTAGTCAATATTTGCGGACAGTAATTAATATTTGCATTTAGATATACGATGCATATTTTTTTCTTGAGATAAATTTTGAAAATAAAAGGGTAATTCCATGGATAAATAGCACAAAATGATATGCGAGGTCTCAAAAATAGGAAATTTGTTTTTTTTTCTCGATAAAACAACTTAAAAATAGATGATTCCCCGAATATGAAGGTTTTCTATAAATTTTGAAGGGTGCTATGCTGATTTAAAGTTTTTTGGTCAAATTTCTCTCCTCAGCCACCTTTTTGGAAAGTCCCGTAAAAAAGCTCTAAAAAACGTTAAAAAAAGAAAAAAAAATAGGTTTTCGATGTAAAATTTGATGAAAAATTTGAATTTTTAGTCAGATTTTTCCTACCTATGTCAATTCGCGGGAAAATTCAAATTTGTGTTAAACTTTAAGTGAAAATAACTCAAAAGTTTCCCGCTAAAAAAATTTTTTTTCTCAAAATTTTCCAAAATTGCATATATTTTACTGAAAAAAATTTCCCGAGAGTAATTTTTGTTTTAAGCGAGTAATACCGATTTTCGTTTTTTTCAATTTTGACTTGTTACTTTATATTTTGCTGATTTCCCAAAAATTTAAATTCTGTGGGAAATTTTACAAAGGTAAAGTAATTTTGGTATCCTTTTGAATGATACATCTCAATTTGACAATTTAATTAAAATGGTTTATTAAAATATAGAAAAAATAAAAATTTATAAAATAGGATTTTCTTGATTTTTTTACATTTTTAGCCTAAAAATCATGTAAAATCTAAAAATAAAAATACTTCTTTTGGAAAAACAAAAGTTATGTCTATTATTATTAAAAATCAAGTTTTTTTTAAGTTTAGATTTTATTTTCTATCAAAATGTCTATAATTAGTTAGAAATGTACCCAAAAATCAATAAAGTCAAAGAAATTTGGCCACAAAACTTTAAATCAGCATAGCACCCTTCAAAATTTATAGAAAACCTTCAAATTCGGAGAATCATCTATTTTTAAGTTGTTTTATCGAGAAAAAAAACAAATTTCCTATTTTTGAGACCTCGCATATCATTTTGTGCTATTTATCCATCTCCATGGAATTACCCAAAAATAATATTGGTTTTTAATAAAAAGGGAAAATTGTTTTTGATTGTTATTTTTCATAATTATCTTGATCTTCAGGCATATCAAATTCCTCAAAAAACGAAAATATACCAATTTTTATAAAAAAAAAGTATAAACATTTTTGGTGAAAAGACAAAAAAACAATATTCCCTCACACTTTAAAACAGACATGAGACTGATAATGTCTGATTCAATATCTTGTTATAAAAGACGTTGGTTGTAATCAAGTTTGTGTAAATTAATAAGGCTACTATAGTTTATTTAAATACTTTTGGTCAGTTATGACAATATTTCTTGAAAAATCATTAGCTGATATAATCAGTATAAAAATTTTTTCTTGCAATTCCCTTAGTATTTCTACTACGTCATAAATATTAGGACTACTAGATCCAAATTATGAATTATACTTTGAGTGAGAAGATTCATACGCATTAGTCGTCTGATCCTTTTAAAATTCTTCCGAGGTCCAATTATTATAACCATGTCGTACTGCCATAACATTCTTGTAAGTATATTCAAAAGTAATTTTTTTTTTTTAATGCGGAATTCGTAAAAAAATTGAAAAAGATTTTGCCACTTTTATGTCAAAAACCGTGTTTTTCGTATCTGAGCTACCCCAAATTTTCAAAATAACTTTTTAGGTAAATAAAATTTTTAAAAAATAGGTAAAATATCTGATTGCCAGGAAAAAATCACTCCAGAAGAAAAAAAAAACTTTTCTTTTTCCGATGAAAAAGTTATCGTCAATTTAAGATTTTACTCAAATTTGTCTTAAAAAAGATTGAAGTTCTATATTGAAATATGCCTGTTTCTGACTTTAAACATGCATTACTCGCTTGATTTTCATCGTAAAATAATAGTTATTTTTTTAAGGCAATGCATTTTTCCCTGGTAATTCATTTCTTTATGAAAAAAATCATTTTCATGTACCAAATTTCAATTTTTAGGTCAAAAGCCTTTGAAAACTGTAAGTAGCAAAATTTACTCAACACAGTTTTTGACCTAAAAATTAAAATTTGGTCAATAAAAATGATTTCTTTCTTAAAGAAATGAATTCTCAGGGAAAAATTAATTGATTTAAAAAAAAAATTATTATTTTACGATGAAAATCAAGCGAGTAATGCATGTTTAAAGTCAGAAACAAGCATTTTTCAATATAGAACTTCAATCTTTTTTAAGACAAATTTGAGTAAAATCTTAAATTGACGATAACTTGGCTAAATTTCATCGGAAAAAGAAAAGTTTTTTTTTTTTTTTTGGAGTGATTTTTTCCTGGAAATCAGAAAAATTTTATTTACCTAAAAAGTTATTTTAAAAATTTAGGGTAGCTCAGGTACGAAAAAACACGGTTTTTGACATAAAAGTGGCAAAATCTTTTTGGCATCCATCGCCGATTTCGTGTTCACGCTTTTTTTTGCATTCTATAGGGTTCAAACTACCAGAAAATCATGGTGGCAGTCGCGGCCTCGTAAATTTTTTTTCCTTCATTTTTGGTGCTCATAAAAAGGATTTTCTCGTAGAAATGCACATATAAATATTTGTCATTGCTTGAGGAATCTTAGTGCCAATAATTTGGCAGCGTTTTTTGTAATCGAATTAGACTTTAGTTTCCGAATAATAAATTTTTAAAATAACGTACACTGAAAAAAAATCCGCTTGTAGGTAGCGGAATTTTTTTTCTCTTCAAACGATTGAAAATGACTTGAAACGTAAAGAAAATTAAAAAAAAAATTTTTTCCTGCTTACTTGGGGTATGCGTAATCAGTATGATGAAATTTGAGAAAATTTTGGAAAAAGAAAAGAAAAAATGTTTATTTTTAATTTTCTTTACGTTTCAACTCATTTGCAATTGCTTGCAAAGAAAAAATATTCTGCTAGCCACAAGCGGATTTTTTTTCAGTGTAGGTTTTTGAACTTAATAAGAATATAATTTGCACGGTAACACTGTTTTGGATGAATATACAACCAGTATGTTAATTTCCGATAGTATGTTAAATTTAAGGCTTTCAGTATATTATCAATTACAAATTAAGACGCAGAGGCTGGTTTAAATTTTTATTATTCATTTTGTTTACCAACAGTTTGCAACACCCTAATTATTATTTTTTTTGGTACTTAAGATTTTGGTTGAAAGTTTAGCTTATATGATTGAGTATTCAACCAATTAGCTGAAAATTCAACCAAAGCACCCTGACTGTGTGGTTAAAATAATCTACTTTTTTTTTTAATTACCGTGTTTTAAAAAATTTTGTGACACTTACCCCATTGAATTTTTTAAGGTAAATAATCTCTTTAATTTTGAAATAATTGGACTTATTACTTTTTTAAAAGTTAAAATAGTGGCTAAATATAAAAAAACTGATTACGAAATGGAAAACATCACGTTTTTATAAAGTCGAAGAATATATATTGATATAGATAGGTCAAAACTCTTTGATGTAGGTATAATTATTTTTTAATTTCATGCGAATGTCAAATGTTTTGACTTTGAATGCATCCAAAGGTTGAACCCTATATTTTACCCCGCAATTTAAAACATAATTTTATGTACATAAAGGGCAAAAGTCTCATCCCTTCTAGGTTACAAAATAGTATTTTTTTGCCTTATATATACTTTTAATTGTAAATATATACTTTTCATCAAAAAATTAAATATCTGAAAATATTAATTACCGTCTATGCGTTATTTGTTTAAATATTCTCAATTTCAATATTTAGAAACTCAACTTTTTTTCAGATAATTGTGCTTTCATTAATAGACATTTCATAAAATTCAATTTTTAGCTATGGTAAATTATACCCACATCAATGCTTTGTAAAAGAAGTAAAAAAATTATTTAAATGTCAAATGCAATGAAAAAGAGAATAATATTTAAAATGAAATGTGAAAAGAAAAAAATTAGATTCATTTATTTTTATTGATTTCAAAATTCATTAATTATTTTTTTTTTTTTAATATACAAATCTTTTAAATTATTGTACTATGGATTATAAAATTAAAAAAAAAAAAGCATGAAAGAAAACTATTTTTTATTTTGCTTTTTTAATTATAGAAAAAAGATGTGTTTTATATTTTATTTATTTTTTAAAAAAATATTCTAAATTGCAGTTTGGGTAAATTATGTGCGATTTGGGCCATTCTGTAGTTTTCTGGAACAGACTCGCGCTATTTTATTGTAATAGTATGATTATGGACATGGTGAATATGGTATTTTTTGCCTTCTTAGACTTACAACGCGTTCTGAAATTTGACAAAAGAGGTTGACCCCCGGGAGTAATTACTTATTAAAGCACCTAAAATACTGATAATGGGGGAATCATGACGCCACAGTCAACGAAACGCAATGTTGAAAGTATAGGGAAACTTAATTATTACGTCACACATAATTTATTTAACTCTTAATTTCATCTGTTGAAAATTGTTTAAATAAAAAATAAAAAAATACTTGTTTAATATATTTTTCTGGTCAGCGGCCAGAAAGCACGTATTTCGTAATTTACGTGCGATTTGGGCCATTCTTTATTTTTCTGGCCATGGGTCGTAATATACTATTAATTTTAATAGAATTTCAAAATTTTTTTCATGCAACAACCATATTATTTAGAAGTATACTCCACGACAGGCCATACAAGACAAAAAAGTTAAAAATATTTGGATCGATTTCAATTTTTTGAATATATTTATATAAGAGCAATATTTTATTTATGTAATCTGTGTCTGACATATTCAAAAGCAATAAAAATCATAGCAAAATAGCCTTTTAATTTAATTATATAAGAGTTAAATGAAACTAATTTATGAATTCTGTCAAATTTTAATAAAGTTTGGATTTCCATTGTATCTATTGATTTAATTTACATTGTTATAATATATGAAAATACTTTGCTTTACGATTAATTGCAAAAAAAATTTAACAATTGAGTTGAGAGTAATTTATTTTGTGTATCATATAAACTAGCAAGTAATTTTATTTATTTCCACAAAATAACTGTACAATGATATTTGCAAATTAAACGAGCTTCAAAATGATGATTGGATCTTCAAATCGGTTTCAAAGTATTTATTAACCATGATGGCAATTTTGAGCTAGTGAGGCTCAATTCTCAATTTTTGACTGTTGTTTTCGTTTTTTGGTAATTTTTTAAAAAAGCTCACTTTTTCTATTTTTTCTCGCAAACTCTTATTTTTCCATGAAAAATTTTTTCCGCTTAGGAATTCATAGGATATTTCCCGTGAAATTTGATTTTTTGCTCAAAAATTTAGTGTTAACTACACATGCACGATAAATCGTTGAAAACAATATAATGAACTTTTTTCAAATCCAAATTTTTCAAAAGTATATAAAATATAAAATATTCTTACAAGGCTTAAATGATTCCAATGGCTTATATTAAAAAATCAATCAAAAATACAGAAACCTAAAAATCATTTTTCACAAATTTTAAATTTCTTGTTAAGTCACGTGACCAAATAAAAATCTGACTAAAATTCGAATGTCTACGACTTAGGCGAGATTCATTGAAAAATCTTACAAAGTGGAAAGACAAATGTATTTTACCAGAGAGTAAAAATGTAATCGAAAATCTTAAAATACGTTTACACTATTTCGAAATACAGAGACAAGTATAATTTTGGCGGAAGGAAGGAAGGAAGGCGAGTGTAGTAAATTGTTTCACAAATTTTGGAATATTCATATTAACAATTATGCATTATAATGATAATTTAATTATTAATTAATTTTAAAATCAAGAAAAAAATTCTGGCAAAAATGCTTGACATTTATGAAAAATGTTTTTTTTTTTGTATGTTGTAAAATTTATAAACTGTTTGCAACAATTGAAATAAAATGCTAAATACCGTATAGGAGCCGGTTTTCGATCAGAAGTCACTTTCTTATACCTAGCTGTATCTTTATTTGTTGAAAAATATACTTTAAAATTAATATTTGGAGTTAAATATTGTTGCATTCGATCAGGGAAATCCTATATTTTATTATGCCAATTAAAAAAATATCAAATTTATTGATGGGTAATTAATAATTTACATTTATTACAAGTGTACAAGGTAAGGTAATTTCGATAATGCAAATTCTATTTTTGATAATAGTATCATTTTGATCGAATTAATTTTCGATAATTTGAAAATCGCTAAAACTAAGTTAAAATCGTGCGCGTTTTAATAGAATTCTTATAGGTATAACTATACCTATTTCTTAATTCCCTCTCCACTTGTTTTTTCTTGTTTTTTTAATATAAAATACCTCTAATAAGAGTAAAATATAGTAAACAATAGATGAACTACACACTTGTATAAGCATGTATTTTAAACATTTATTTATTAAAATTTGCTTTTTAATTTTAATTAACGAAAGATAATAGTTGATATAATGTTTTTAAAACTCAAGGAAACAAAATAGGCGCCTTATGTAAGCAACCTGCTGTATATGTTCAGTTTGCGCGCGAATTTATTAGGGGTCGTTTACCTGTTTAATTATTTGTGTATTTAAAAGTAAAAACGACATAAATTTTATGAAAAAAGTGTTGGAATATAGTTTTTATATATTTTTAATATTAAAATAAAGGTTTTTTTTCATTTCAAAGCGTGTATACGTAATTTTTATTAAAATCAAAGCATTTACGAGCATTTATTGTGTTATAAACAAAGTGATACATAAGTATATAAGTACTTTAAATTGTGTTTATGTGTGTTAGTTTATTAAATATTCTATTAATTATTATAAAATATAGTATAAATAATGTAATTATGACAAATTTAGTGTATTATTATTAAATAAATATCGTTTAAATTAAAAAAAGTGTAATTAAATTGAAAATATCGAAAATACCCATACGTGTAAAAAAGTTCGGATTCGATTATCGATATACCTATTTAAAATAAATTTGCAATAAATAAGTGAATATAACCCTTTCCCTTCATTTATTAAAGCATCACAACGTAATTAAAAGCATTTTTAGTATTCGGCATAGAGTAGGTATCCCTAAAACTCGATTTTAATAACACATGAGATTTGGTGAAAACGATGAGAAAAATCTCCTAAGGTTGTACAAGAGAGCATTTTTCTTATTTTTTTTATTAATTTAAGTTGTTTTTTAATATCGGTAACGTAGAAATTAGTTCTTTAGGGTTTATAGTTTCATAATAAAACTCGGTTTTAGATAAATTATGCATACTTTTTTATATAAAAGCTAATATGTGTGTATTTGATCGAAAGCCAATACGTTCGAAAACTGGCTCCTATACGGTAAATAAATTAACATAAAAAAAATAATAAAAAGTGTCTGAAATTTAAATAAATTTAAGAGTTAATTTAGCAGTTTAACTATAAAACTAAAAGAGAATTACTGTATATCTGCCATAATTAAAGACATTTACATTTTCTTGCAGTATAATAGAAATCCGAATAAATTTGCATGATATCTAAACAGTTTTTTTTGTATATGAGCTTTCAAAAGCACACATACTCTGCATATACAATTAAAATTTATACATACAATAGCCACACACATAAGTAATTTATATGCAGCATTTATATTATAAAATACACCTCGAAATACACTAAAGATCTAGTTAGCCCTTAATGGTCAAGTTTAAAATATGTAAATAACATTTTATATCTGATTTTACATTCATATCATAAAATAATGTATAAACTTCTTAATTTTTTATTTAATTTTATTATTTTACTTAAAAACACTAGATTATACCCGTAATAAAAGGTTTAAATAATAAAAGATTATAAAATTAAAAATTAAAATTTTTAAAATTAATTTGACACAATTTACGCGTACAAAAAATTAGTAATTATAACCAAAATTAAAGTTTTGGTTTATTATAATGAAGTTTTGAAGTTTAAATTTCATAATTAATGGCACCAAAAATTTTTAGGTTTAAATTTATTGGGGTCTAATTCTTATTTATTTTAAAATATCCAAAGTTTCTTTTCAAATTTTCTTAAGGGTAGTGAAAACCACTCTTTCTACCCTAATTTTATAACCTTCGGGTTATAATAAAAATTAAGAGCATTAACAATTTTATTATAAATTTTACACAATTTTTCTGATTTTAAATACAAATCTTATTTAATTTAAACTAGAGCTTCGAATTTTTGAATTGTTAGCTTATTTGAAACATTTTTATTTAGTAAAACCGGATTTGTTAATTTATTTATTATAACCTGTAGGTAATTTTTATTTTTATTTTGTTAGTTGTTTTTTTTTTAATTAAGCAACAGTTTTCTGATAATAAAAAAAAAAAAAAATAATAAAATTATGACCAAATTTTTATAATCTTAATAAAATTTTTATTAAAATCATCCATATGGGGTTTCAGCATGAATATTAATAGTCTTTTGAATGTGGTTACACATAAAATGGATAAATCTTGTATATTACCCGTTGTGCTCCGAGTGCATGTTAAAGGCTATATGCTGATGGAAAGTTAATAATAATAATATCCGTTTCTACTCTATAAAATTATTGGTAATGAATATTAATAACACATTAAAGGAAAAATAAATCAATTTTATGTTTAACTACTTATTCAGGTTTTTATTTTTTTCTTTTATTGTAAACTTTTGATATAAAATATCTGATGTTTTTTTTGATTTTTTTATTACTTAGGCCTTTTTCTTTGATTTTTTTATTACTTAGGCCTTATATTTGCTTAAAAAATAAGAAGACCATTTTATTTAAGGAGTACACTTTAACCAAAATTGGGTCACTTTATAATGCCGAGAAAAAAAATACCTTCAAAAAATACCTTATTCATTATATTCCAATGGACCTTGTTTCTTGTAGGCACTAAAAGATCGAATTTTTGTCTCTGCGCTGCAGCTTCTACCCGGTGCAGCTTCTGGTATCCAAGTCCTTCCTTGGCTTTTGCTGCGGGCTTCTGACCTTTGCCCCAGGATCCATTGTATCATCGGAAAACCTGTAGGTTTCGGAAAAACATCCAGGTGACTCTTGAAACAAGTTTATACTTTTACACTTTACTCTACAATCTTTTCTGATAGCGTACTCAAAGTTTAGCCTCAGCTCCATTGTCCTAAGACTCCTGGCTTATGGTCACTTTATTTTTATTTTATTTTATCTCAAAGTATACCCCCAAGTGCAGCTTCAAAGTATACAGTAAACAAATCTCAAACTATACCGTCTCAAACTATACATAATAAACCCCTTTTAAAACTTGCGAATAGGGTCATCTCTCTAAAACGATATGCAATATCAACTTGTAAATCGATCAAAAAACTTCTAGTTGGTCTCATTTTGTTTTTGTAAGTGTTTAGTTTTAAGCATTGTAAATCGATTTTAATATTGTAATACTCAATAAACCACATCACATAACCAAAAATGGACATTTGGTTTATTGGATACCATAGAGAATCAGTGATATTAAAATTCGGTTTACAACGCAAAAACCTCAAAAATCCATTTATTCCCGCATTTATTAACATTCAGACTCACTGTTCTCGGCTCAAAAGTCTACAGAAAGCTAATGAGATTGAACTAGATTATATCGGGATTGAGGCCTGTTAGATCCAACTCGTACACTGCAATTATAAGTCTAGGAGGTGCATTGGAATAATGACTTCTATCCGGAACATTTTTTTGCAAAATAAAATAAACAGAAAATTATCAAAAATAATGGTTTCAGAAAAATTAGTTTTTTTTACGGTGCACTGAAAAAAATTCTGCTTGTGGTAAGTATTTTGTAGTTCAAGTCATTGCAAATATGACTTAAAATGTTTTAGTTTTAGGCAATTAATAAAATAATTCCACTCCTAAAGAAATATATATCAAAATGGTTTTTTCGATAGAATATTTTAATATTTTAATTTCACTTACCTGGGAAAGAAAAGCTCTAGACAGTTAACTGATTCTTTTTAAAATATTGTCTATAGGTAATAAAATATTATGCTTTTTGTTAAATTCAAATAAATAATGTAAATATTTTTAGAATAAGATATTTTATTATTGTTTTCTATTTAATTACGTACAATATACATGAATTTTGATATACTATTAATGATTTAACATTTTTAGGCAAAACACATGAAAATTATACTATTATTTATTAAGGGTTGAATCGTATACACAGGCTATTTATATTCTTTATAATTTACAAAATTTTCCTAAACAAATATTTAGCAAATTATAAAATATGTTTATAGACTGTAATAGAATTAAATTTGTATGAAATGCTTTTCTTTGTAAAAATAAGAAATTTAATACATAAAATAATTTTTTTTTTTCATTTTATGAGCAAGCAAAAAATATTTTTAATTAATGGCATTGTTTTACAGTTAGAGAAATTTTATATGAGAAAAAAGTACTTCAAAGTTATTTTGTTCAAAACAGATCAGGAGAAAAAAGTTATTGTACACGCAAAAAAAAATAATAGTAAAATTAACCTCAACGAATTTAGTAAACAGAAATTAAAATATATTGTAAATGTAACTAATAAATATTAGTAAATGTTGCTAAAAAAATTGAGGTTTTTAGTTTCGAATATAAATTTTATTAGTAAATTAGTAAATTTTGCTAAAAATGTATACTTAGTGAATTTTTAAACAAAACTTATTTGATTAAAAAAAATCGTAACTTTTGTTGTATTTATTAATTTTTTGGGTGCATGTAGCTTAATATACATTTGGTTGGAAACAGTTATCTTAAAAATACCCATTATAAATATCAAATTGTTTGACCCCAAAATTTTTGATAAAATTTAAAAAAAACAAAATTTCTTGGGTGAACCACATGAATGCAAGGCAAAGGTTTACGATTAGTAAAAGAGAATATTTCGAAAATAGTATATTTTTACCCATGGCTACAAAAGTAAAGAATGGCCCAAATCGCACGTAAATTACCGTCCGAGGCGAAGCCGAGGATGGTAAACTGCGATTTGGGGCATCCTTTTTTTGTGGCCAAGGACAAAACATAATTTTTCTTGCTCAGTGTCGAGAAAATGCGTTTTTTCGAATAGCGCAGCGGCCAGAAAACACGCACTTTCTGGACACTAACAAGAAAAATTTTCTTCTACTATTCTTGAACCTTTAAAAGAATAAATAATTAAATTCAAGCATTAAATAAAAGTTTTTAAATTATAAATTACAACCTAAACTGTATATTCTTAAAAGTCTTAAAATTTCAAATATTATAGAGAATTAGCTTTAAAATTATTTATTCATATTAATATCTCTAATAACTTATGATAGTTAATCCAAATCTAGATAAAAAAACCAAAATTATAATAGGTATATTATAAATTTACGTCACCAAAACGTATTAGCCATATCGAAAGTTAAACCTATATAATACAATATAGCAATCAATATAATTTTCCTGATGTATTTTGCCTAAAATTTAAATATTTATAATTTATATCGTTTTAGAAAAATTCTTAAATTTAACATTAATTTTTGATTTAAAAATATTTATTTGTATAGATAATAATTAATTATCATTATAATTATTGTTACAAATGTATATATTATTTTAGAATATATTTGGGTAATAATTAATAAATCATGTGTTATTTTATTTTTTTATGTATTTGACATAGGTATAAAAATTTTTAATAGCACCACCATTTTATAAAAATTTATTTTTTATTTTTATAAAATAATAATTTTTTTAATATTTGTATTTTTCATTTATACTTTTATTCATAACGTGCAAGCTTATTTTGGGTTTTTGTAGATTTATCAGTTTTAAATATAGATTTATAATGCATAAATTATTAAAGTCAAAAAATTATGTATTGATAAAATTACACTTGCTACAGGAATAACTGCAAGATACTTTTTTCTGCATTATTTTTCAGTATCGTATAAAATGAAAAAACAAAATAAAACTTTAAAATAGTAATAATTTCATGTGTATAATATTTTCCATTCATAAATATTTAATCAATTTCATACATGCTGATACAAGTTTAATATCAATATTTACATTTAATTTTTCAATATTTAAACAGTTATAAAATATGGATATCTTGGAAAATTATGTTCGTACTTTAAACTGAAAATGAATTTTAATATTATTATGCATGTAAATTAATTATTATACTTAAACACTTGCCGCAAGCTCAATTATTATTATTTTTTTTAATATTACACTCAATTTACAAGGTTGCAGTTTAGATTTTCAATTCAAATAGATTTTCTCTACCACAGATTTTTTTGGTAGCTGATCACAAATATAGCTCTGCGCTATTAAAAATGAGAGAAAATTACTTTAATTGGCTAAAATATCCTTTTTAGGGACATTAGCCTGGGTTTTACGCTTTTAGATTTATTAATTGCCAATTTCAGACTATTGCGCATGAAAAATTATCAGAAATAAAGTCTTTAAATTAGGAAAAATTATTCAGAGTGTTTTTTCAATAAAGACAAATCATAATCTTACTCTTTAGGAGGGAGTGCCCACCCGAAAGATCGGGTATTTGACCCAAAAATTTAGGTTTGTACTACGATTGTTCGGATATTCAGCTGGAGAAATTTCCGATTCATTCTGCGTATCTGCAGCCCAACAATTTTAGGTTTCATGCAAAAAATAATTTAACTGAACCCCATCTGAAAATAATCCATATTTTCAGATAGGGAAACGCAGATTTGGGTAATTGTACAGCCCTAATAGCAAAATTTAGCCAGAGATTAACTCATCTCTGGATAGCCTATTATACATTTTTTAGGTCAATTAACATAAAATATAAAGTCTTTTTCCTAAATTATCAAAATCAACAATTTTCTTTAGAAAATCTATTCGGGGTCGAAAACATCAACTCTTCCTACAGCTATTTGACTATAGCGTATTTCAGTCAAATTGACTGAAAAAAATCTTTTCTCTGCAAATGGATTTGTTTTCATTTGTTTAAACGATTTTAAATAGTTTGAAACGTAAAGAAAAATTAAAAAAGAGTTTTTTCACCTATAGTTGGCTATCACATGCCATGATACTTTAAGATCTAAAATTTTTTTTTGAATTTTTTAAATAATGCCATTTGCTGCAATTTAAATGAAGGAAAAAATCTTTTCGTCTTATTATGAAACACACAGATATGTAACCTGGAAGGTAATTTCAGAAACTAAAGGGGGAAGGTTGAAAATTACACAATCGGAGAGGAGGGAGGGTTAGTCTGATTTTACAAAAAAAATTTAAGTTAAAATGGATTTTGGTACTCTTAAAAAAAGTTCAACTTCTTCTTTTGTCGTTTGCAAATTGCTTATATTGAGAACTTCTTTCTCTTATACAATAAAACGTCAAGAGATGAATAATCCATAGAAATTTTGATAAATAATTAGTCTGCTTTTGTAACTCAAGCAGGAGACAATAAAATTTCAATGTCACAATTAAAAGTATTTTTTATTTTGCCACACTACACAAATCAAATCAGTTTCCTACGGTACAAATTTCATATGAAAAAAAATTTTATTCGATAAAACCCAAAATAAGCTGTAAGAAAATGAGATGTAATGAATAACTATTTTTATATTTTAGTTTTTTTCATTGTAAATATTCATTATTTTTGAAATTTATATTTATTAGGTTATTTAAATATATTTAAAATAAATTTATTTTGATGTAATTTGCTATTTCGGTAGGCTATTTGTAAGATTCTTATATAAATACGTTCACACTTAACAATTAACATTTAATTTTCACATATTTTATTTATACATAAATTATAATTATATTCATTATACAAAAGTGACGACCAGCGTCGTTTAGAACGAATCCAGCGTCCCTTTTCAATTTATTTTTCTTATATCGATTATAAGTATTTTTAAATTAAGTAAATAAATTTTACGTTCTTATACTTATAATTATATTTTAATTAATCTATAAAAGCTTATATTGAAAAAAGGTAAAAAAGTTTTACAGTCAGGTGATAGAATTTATAAAGAGATTATTTTATATTGACATAGGTAAATATTATAAGTATACAACGTAATATTGGCAAACATAATAATTAAAATTTTAATTATTTATACTTTTATTTTTAAAGAATAAAAAAAGGAAAAAAATAGAAAATTTGAAAAATGGACTTATTTTATTAGACATAAGCTAAATCACAAATATTTATCACCAGCCCCATGGGTACTTTTGATCATTGTTACATTAAAATCTGAATTTGTTTTGAGAATGTTTTTTTTTAATAATTATGTTCAACAAAATTAAATTATACGGATTTTGGCCATATTTAATATGTTAGGACTGGAATTATTGCCCTTACCTTATATTTTTTTGCTATATATCTTTTTGCACTATATCCTCTTACAAAGAAATGTAAACTTAGCTTACGGTATTATGTATTCTATTGTATCAAAAAAGCTGGTGGAAAACTGATATTTTCCGTACCTACACTGAGAAAATTTTATGGTTGCCACCATGATGTTATGTAATCATATTTGTACGATTATATATATAACTATCCTGATGATATGATATATCATAAGGTCAATAATATTCTATAATCGTGACAATTAAATGAATATCATTGGGGCAATTATTCATATAATCCTCCTGATGATATTATATAATCATGGCAATTATATTTAATTTTAATGCTTTTTTTTAAATATTATTATTTTGGGTATATATGAGACGCACTGATGTTTAATTGTGTATTTTACCTGTAAAATTTTTTTTTCATCTAAAATAAGAACTTCATAAGCAAACGATTTTAGCCCTATGTCGAACAAGTCTAATTTTAGTTCTTTGTTTATATCTGGGGGTTTTCAAGGTTGAATTAAAAAAAAAAGAGTGAAAAAAAAGCAATTGTGGGTCGAAAAATTAATTTTCTTCAAATCCTTTATTTTTAATTTTCAAACGATAATTTATTAGATTTCAACTCCTATATCTCATAATATGTTATATTCAGTATATAGGGAGAGGTACCGCAAAAGGCCTGGCAGTGCCTAGGGTAATCAAGAGGAGAAATGAAAATGTCAAATACGAGTATCCACGAAAGGGGCGAGAGGTGGTACAGTGGAACCTCGATAATTCGAACCTCTATAATTCGAAATCCTCGATAATTCGAAGTTTTCTTTTTGCTGCTTGAATTTCCTATGCTTATACATGTAAAAATTACCTCTACAATTCGAAGTTTTCGTTTAAATTTTACTTAAATTTTTTTTTTAAATTCACAATTTTAAATGATAAAATTTAATCTTTCCCTTACAAAAAGATTATAAGAAGATTATTATAATATTTGATAATTGTAATAATAAATAAATAAGTATTTAAAATATTTTTTCTCTAAATTTTAAAATTTACTTATCTTTAATGTTATTTTTAAATTGTACATTTTATTATAGTTTGTTTTTGAATAAACTTAGTTTATTATTTTAGTTTATTTATTGTCGTTTGAACTGATGAAGAGAAAGGAGTTAAATATTTTATTAAATAAATTATTTTTAAAATTTATCATGACTCGCGCGCAGTAGTTCGAGTGAAGTAGCCCAAGAGTTTGGAATTCCGCTTAACACCTTGTCTACATATTTTAAGAATAAAGAAAATATTTTCGAGTCTGCTTTAAAACACAATAAGAATAGAAAAAGAGACAAAGGTGCTAAAAATCCTAAAATTGAGAAATGTGTTGTAAATTGGTTTACTCAAGCTCGCGATCAAAATATTGCCATAAGTGGATCCATTCTTAAAGCCAAAGCTGAATATTTTGTTGGAAAGTTAAAAGATACAACTTTCAAGGGCAGTAATGGTTGGCTTGAAAAATTCTTTTTTTTTGTTTTTTTTTGTTTCTGTTTTTTTTTGTTTTGATTTTTTCAAAATCCTCTATAATTCGAAGTCCTCTATAATTCGAAGTTTTAGCTTGCATCGTGAACTTCGAATTATCGAGGTTCCACTGTATAAATGAGACTTAAAATAATTTTGGTTTAGGAACAGAATAATTTTGATTCAGGGACTGGTTTTAAGAAATAATTTTGTTAATTTTTATAAATTTGTTAGTATGATTTGAGTTTGTAGACTTAAAATTATTTCTAATTAGATTTGGGATTCAGGGTTCTGTATGTAAGTAATTAAAAATCTCTAGTTTAGTAAACATGTTCGATGCATTTTATTCGAAATTCCTAACGAAAGTGGCACGTTTTGGCCTCAAAATAGGCCTAAAATCGCTTATTTTGAAGATTCTATCATCTGGAAAATTAAAATTAAATAAAATAATGAATTAGTTATGAATTTTTAGTAATTTGGACATTCATAAAAATTAAATCATTACTATATTCAATTATATTGAAGCCGACAATAATTAATTAGCATGTTTTAACCGCATCAGCGCATAGTGCAACGAATTAATCAAAAATTTGCTGACTTCACCTTCATATAGATTTTGATGTGTTTCTATACCTTTTTTTAAATTTTTTAAAAATCCTTTGAACAAACAAGAAATAGTATACAAAAACAACAATTTTTTTAGTTTTTTATTAAACCACAACAGGTAAAATAACTGAAAATACAACAGGTTTATGAGAGTTGAATATTTTATGAAGAATTAAAAAAATAAAAAACAGGTCAATACATAAAAATTTACGAAGTCAGCAAATTTTTAATGTAATTACTGCACTTTGCGGCGATAATTGGTTAAAAAAGTAGCCAAAAAAATGAAAACAGCTTGTTTTGTTGAAATATATAAAATATTTTAAAAATAATCTGAAAACTCTATTATTGGTTTTGCCTAAGTTTTATTTAAAAATCTACTTTTAAAAATGTTAATTTTAATATTTCTTTCATTCTTAAATATAGCCAAAATCCATATTTTCTTATTATTTTAGGTACATATTTTGTCGTGTAAGTATTCTCATTTATTAATATAAAAAGTTTGACACAATAAAATATTTAATTTTTGACCAGAAATAAAAGGAAAAATTAACTTCTTTAACTAAATTTTACTGATATTCATAATTTATTAGAAGATATGCTTTTGTTATTCAATTATATGATTCAATTTTTTTATTAAAAAAGTATAATTTATATATTTATTATTTATTATAATAATTAGTGTATATATATATTTAAAATGTTAAATTATTATATTTTTACATCTACCAATTATTTTATAATTGTGTATAAAAATAATTAATAGGTTGTCTTAAATTTAATAAATTTATCATAATTATAGTATATATGTGTATGGTCCAGCATAGGTGATAAACAATAAATTTATTTTTACAAAGAAAAAATAAATATAATTCAGTATCGTTATAAATTTTGACAAAATAATCCAAAAGTTTTAAAATAGCATAAAATTTTGAAATTTTTATTATCATTTTCCTCTAAAAGAATTGAATTATTATATTTAAAAATATGCTTGGTACTCGATAAAAATTTCTAGAACTATAACTCAATTGAAAACCACACTTTTTTATTTCATTTTTATCTAAATAAAGATAATGACTTTAGTAGTATAGCTATAACATTCATGCCTCCTAATTACCGCATAGTGGGTTGATATTGCAGAACCATTTTACAAAAAGTATCTGCAAAATTTTAGGTTCTGTAACGGTGATCTGTTAGAGAAAAATTATAGTTATCTGCTTAGTGCAGCGAGATATAATACTAAAACTGAATACTAGGCTTCTAAAGTTCCAGTTAACAGGGAGTTAAAACGACTGCGACATACTCATAGGAAAATATTTACGGTTTTTTAAATACGAGCTTTGGGTGAATTTAATTATAAAATTAAATATCGACCACATATTATATATTTCCAGCTTATAATATTATAAGGTTTATGATATATAAAATAATTATACTGTTATGGAAACAATTGTGAGTGAAAATGACAGCTGAAATTTTTTTTGAAAAGAAAAATTGCTTCTGAAAAGAACTATTGGTTTAAAGTTGGTCAATTTTTGAAAAAAATAAAGTGAAAGTTTGAAGCCTTAAAATAGACTAGATTTTTAGATTAGTCTAAAATATGTACTAAGTTAATATTAAGTTTATTTTTCGGTATCTGAATTTTGAAGGGGAATATCGGATCTTTGAAATTTCGCAGTTTACATGCTCCTAAACTCATATATCCTGTAACATCCTAACATATTTAAGAAAGCGCGTGTAATAAACGGTTAATTTTAAATGACCAAAAAAAAATAGGATATGAAAGTATGTTTTGGTCTTAGTTATCTTTGGACAAAAATTGATCTGTCATACTTACATGCAAACTTTACCATAACCTCCCCCGACATTCGTCTGTAAATCTGAGCATGAAAAATAATTTGAGCCATATGAAAGGATGAGTTAAATATGATTCCCGTAAAATAAAAACCGTGAATTCTCAACTTCGATTATACAAAATTTTTGTACTCTTAATGCTTTTTTTCTGACATAAAAGAACTTCTAAAAAGGAATCGATATAATAAGTGTCTTATTTTTATTGAAAAGTGCTGTGGAGATTTTTTAAGATTTACAAATCAAAATTCTTCAATAGTTCAATTTTTTAAAATGTTTGAGAAGCTTATAAATTTTTTTTTACAGTTAGTAATAACGAATAAAAAAGTTTATGGTTCCCATTAATTTATGATGCTTCTGAAACAACTCGTTACATAATTTTTCACAAAAGTAAAATATAAGATTAATTTTGTGTCAAAGATCAAAAAAATTATGCTATTCCCAAACTTTTGGAGCAACTTGTACAAAAAGAATAAAAAACTTATTTCATGTTTTAAATTTTTTGAAACTTAAAATTTTTAACTTTATTATTGAAGTTATCGCCCATTTGATTTTTTCTTAAATATTTCACAGAATTTATCGACCTTATTGGTCAAGATTAAATAAAATTCAAGACTAAACTTTCATTTATTTATTTAGGGCAACACGTGTCGTTGGTATACCACAAACCTCGTCAGGCTAAAATTTTATTAAAAATTAACAATTTTACAAAACAAATTATAAAATTATAACTATTTCGTGTAAATCATAACATATGAAACTTGAAATCGAACACGTAATTCTTAACTGAGTACTATAGCTTATACAATACTAATTGAACTGTAAATAAATTAAAGTAACATTGTCAATTTTTTGTAATTGCAAATGAATCTAATATAAACAAAATTAAAAAAAAAATATTTTTTTAACGTACAATTTTTTTCAATAATAATAATGGAAATAAAAAATAAAATAAACAAATTTTTTAGATAAGTACTCAGTAAAGAATCGCGAATCCTTTGATAACAATTTCAATTTTATATGGAATATTTTACACGAAATAGTTATAATTTTGTAATTTTTTTTGTAAAATTGTTAATTTTTAATAAATTTTTAGCCTGATGAGGTTCGTGGTATACCAACGAAACGTTGCGGTAAATAAATAAATGAAAGATTATTCTTTAATTTTATTTAATCTTTCCCAATAAGGTTGATAAATTCTGTAAAATATTTAAAATTTTTATTTTATTAAAAATTAATATCAAGATACTTAGAGTGTAATTTAATATTATTGACGCTACGTATAGTTTTTTTTAATTTATTGAATATTTATTTATGAAATTTGAAAGAAAAATTTGAAAAAAATCTTCAGATATTTATATAGCATGCTATTTAACTTTCATTATCTCTCTCAAACTTTTTAAAAAGTCCAAAGATGAATTTCTATAAGAGCATAAATTACCATTAATAAACTACTTATTTTTATTTTTAAAAATTTTGTAAAAAAATTATTAAAGAAAGTTTATTTCCGTTTTAAATTACTTCATTTTCTAACTTTCATTAACTTCTGTAATAATTTATTATTACACTCTAAATACCTTAATACTCAAAAATATATAAATATGATAAACTACTTTAAAATAACAACAAAATAAAAATGAAAAATGTGGTATTTATAACTTAAAGAACGTGTAAATTTTCACAACTTTTACTTTTATTATCAGTTAAACACATTTTATTTAATATTTCCCTAGCCATATTTAAACTTAATGCTGTTTTACTACCATGAAGTTTCGAATCAGTTTTTCCTTTACTTCCTTGACGACGTAATTTATGTTCTCGTAATCGTATTTGTTTAAGAACTCCAACTAAAAGCTCGTCTACGTTATGTTTAAAACCACCTGAAGTCTCGATAAATTTGCAATCTCTTGAACTAGCCAATTGCTTTCCTTCTGTAAACATGGAAATAAAAAAGATTTATATTTATAGATATTTTATACAAATAAAAAAAATTACTTTACTCTATAGATTTATATTTATTCACGGCTAGCTTGAAAGATCAGATTAATAAAAGGTCGGGCACTTGGGATTTTATAGCGAAAAATGAATGTTCAACCTATAAATTGATGAAGGTTGTTTGTTCAAAAATTTATGCAAAGGCCATAAGTCGAAAAAAAATTATTTTAGTAATTTAATTGATTAAAACAAAAATACAATTTTAGATACTAAAAATATTTTTAAATTGTTTTATTTAGGAGATAGGGAGAAATATTCTCTATAATAAACTTAATAAAGGAAATCCCTGTTTCACGATGCATTTATAATTTAAATTCACTGACTTTATTTGTAAATAACTAATAATTGTGTATTGTTACAATAAATATGTCAGAAATGTTTGTAAAACTAATTTATTGATTTTCGGACTCACATTCAAAATCCTAAATTATTGTTTGCATTTTATAGATATATTCCAAAATGCCGGAATTTACCTGCATTATTTTTGTCAATAATATTGCGAACTTTCAAATTATTTAATAATTAATCGAGTATTAATTATTACAAAATTAATAAAAATTATTGTTTTACCTAACCAAGAGCTACAAATCTCAGATTTTATCTTAGCTACAAATCTTATACTTTGATCCATAGCTAGAAAAATAAAAAATAAGCCAGTGGTTCTGAGGCAGTCTTTTTTTATAACCAAATATATGTCATATGATTGTTCGCGTCATCAGACATTAATTCAAATGGTAGCTTCTATTCAAGAAAAAATTATTTAAAAAATTAATTCTGCAAAAGAAGACATGTCGAGTAGTAATGATTTCTTTTTTTACTTATTCAATAAAATTTGGATGTTAAATTTAATAGTCAATCCAAATCCTTTAAATACTAATATTTTTTTATGGAGTTATAATACACAACCATTTTAAAATTTAGACACTGAAAGCTTTATATTCAATTATACTAAACTAAAAAATAAGCAAACTGGAATTTATTAGTTTTTTTAAACAATATATTGTTTTTATCAGACATGATTTAAAACAAAAGCTTTTTTAGCGAAAAAATGTTTGGTTATAAACAAAATTATCTATAAAAAATGCAAAAGTGTCTCTGGTTAATATAAATTCTAGTGATAAGAAATAAAACATATAATCCATTACTAAAATATGAAAAATATAGCGGTAAAGTAAGGTAAATATCTGGACTAGATTTTTAGCAGTGTTGATTTAAAAAAACTACTTTTTTATTGAATTTGATTTTAAAAGATGAAAGTCAATGTTAAGACTAATTAAATAAAAATTGCAACTATTGACAAATTATTTTATTATTTAAAATCATATATAATATGGCTTAATTTAAACCAAAACGGGACAAGATGCTTAATCGAGTTTTTAAATCAATTCTAAAGTATTTTTTTTCCAAAAGTACTACTAAAAAAATTTATAACCGGTTTGTGTAACTAGACAACCAACGAGCATGGAACATGTTCACTTATAACACTAATAATAAAGTATCTATTGTTTTCATAATATAAATATTTATATCCAAATATTTATATTTAGATTTTTATTATAGAAATCATGCTGCTTAAACATCAAAGCGAACAAAATTAATTAAATTTTCAAATTATTATAGTTTTTTAAATAATATGAATTTATTTTTTATTAATTTTTACAATAAATTCTTTAAAAATTCTGCACAAATGGTCCCCAGGTACTTCTGCACCAAAGGTTCCTAGGTACTTCGGTACCAAAGGTTCCTAGGTACTTCTGCACCAATTGTCCCTAGGTACTTCTGCACCAAAGGTCTTTAGGGACTTCTGCACCATAGGTCCTTAGGTACTTCTGCACCAAAGGGCTTTAGAAACTTCTGCACCATAGATCCCTAGGTACTTCTACACCAATTCTCCCTAGATACTTCTGCACCAAAGGTATTTAGGGACTTCTGCACCAAAGGTTCCTAGGTACTTCGGCACCAAAGGTTCCTAGGTACTTCTGCACCAATAGTCCCTAGGTACTTCTGCACCAAAGGTCTTTAGGGACTTCTGCACTATAGGTCCCTAGGTACTTTTGCACCAAAGGGCTTTAGGGTCTTCTGCACCAAAGGTTCCTAGGTACTTCTGCACCAAAGGTCTTTAAGGACTTCTGCACCAATAGTCCCTAGGTACTTCTGCACCAAAGGTCTTTAGGGACTTCTGCACCATAGGTCCCTAGGTACTTCTGCACCAAAGGGCTTTAGGGACTTCTGCACAATAGGTCCCTAGGTACTTCTGCACCAATTCTCTCTAGATACTTCTGCACTAAAGGTATTTAGGTACTTCTGCACCAAAGGTCTTTAGGGACGTCTACACCAAAGGTCCCTAGGTACTTCTGCACCAATGCTCCCTAGGTTCTTTTGCACCAAAAGTCCCTGAATCGAAAATATTCTAAGTCCATTTCACCCCCCCCCTAAAAGCGTCACTTTTTCACCCCCCCCCCCCTGCCGAGATGGACTTTTTCAAATACCCCATCCAATGAACATGTTCCATGTTATGAAGCCTTTACGTCATTTTGAGCTCATAAGGTTCAGTCCTCGATTTTAGGCGGCTGGTTTTGTGTCTTAGAGTCTTATAAAAAAAGTAAGAAAAAAGAGAAAAAAGAGAAGAGTTTTTTTTAAAGTCGATTTATCAAAATTATATGGATAAAAAATCCCCTAGTACGACCCAAAATACTTCTAAAACTTCAAATTTTTTGATAAAAAAGAGAAAATTTGGGTTATTGCATTTTGAGAGTTCTAGATCAAAAAATAGATTTCATTTTTTACAAATTTCAAATTTCCTGACAAGTCACGTGAACAATTAAAAATCTGACCAAAAATTTGGATTACGCGAGAAATTTTACATAAAGATATATTTTTGTGTTTTAAGGAGCTTATAAGTTAAAACAGGGAAATTTTAAATTGAAAGATTAAAATATCTCATTTTTTTTTTATTTCTTAAATTACATGAAAGAGAATGGAAAGAGAGAATGTAATTATTTAAAGTGATAATTAGAAGTATTGCATTTTATGGAGTTGAAATTTGGGGGTGGTCAATTTATGAAACAATAGAAATTTTACAAAAAAATATATTAAACGGATATTGAAGTTATAAAAAAACATTCCTGATTGTATATTGAGAAGAGAAACTAAGTGTGATAAACTGGTGAATGAAGCCAGAAATAGTGCCGAAAGATATGAAGAAAAATTAAAAAGCTTTTACATTGCAGATATAAGACTAGAAATTATGTAAGGAAAATATGGTATGAATGAGAATAATAAATATACCATACAAAAGTTTAAGACTTTAGATGAATTAGGTATAGACAATGAATCAGTGATGGGCATAGCGCGATAATTTCATTATTTACTAATGAATCGTTACCGTTAATTTTTGACCTTTTTATCGATAATTTTTTCGATAAGCGATAAAATAATTATCGTTAACGAATTCATTTCTCGATAAGCGCTAATATAATTATCGTTAACGAATTTCGTTTCGATAAGCGCTAATAGAATTATCGATAACGAAAAAAATTTTCGTTAACGATATTATCGTTATCGATTATCGCGTTATCGAGCCTTTTTCTTGTCGATATTTCAAAAAATATGAAAAATTTGAATGAAGGAAAGTATCTTCTGATGCTTATAGCTCAAAGCAAGGAACCGATAACGTTTTTTTCCTTTTTTTAGCCTTTTTTGGTTTTTAATAAAAGACTACTGCGCACAGTGGTCTGGAACACGAAAAAAGTTTCACCACGATTCCCCTAAAAATTTTCTGATTTTATAGGGTCTCCTGAGTCAGGAAATGTTTGTCTTGAAATTAAAACCGTTGCTCTTGGGGAGTACCGCCCCGATTTGGGGGTTGTTGGAGGGGGGTGTTTTTTTTTAATTAACATTTTTTACATGATTTCAAACCATATAAAGTGCCAAATAAGTGAGGACACAAAAAATTTTGCTTGTCCCATAGTTTTTTTTAGTCGGGAGGCTCAATTTTTGAAAATTGAGAAATTGAAAATTGAATTTTTTTTCAAAATTTGAAAAAAACCAATTTCTAAATTTTTTTAAATAAATTAAAATTATTTTTAATAATGGATTTATATTTTTTCAATGGTTTTGTAATTATAATTTACTAAAATTAGTTTATTTAGGACCAAAAAAATATAAATTTTCTATTTTCAAGGTCTCAGAGTAACTCAAATGTTAAATATTGTATTTTTTAAAAAATTCACTGACTTGGTATTTTTCTAACAGATTCAAATGATGTTATAAACTGAATTTAAAGACGTATTCCATAGTAATTTTTCCCACACAATCGGAATTCTTTATTTATTTTAATATTCTACGACGTTTTTTAGGAGAAAAATCCGTTTCTCTGTTTTTTATGGTTTCAATTTCCAAGGGACCAATTTTTTAAAGTTTCTCAGATTTCAAAAAAAATTTATTAAAAAAATTTATTTTAATATTCTACGACGTTTTTTAGGAGAAAAATCCGTTTCTCTGTTTTTTATGGTTTCAATTTTCAAGGGACCAATTTTTTAAAGTTTCTCAGATTTCAAAAAAAAATTTTCTGAATAAAATTTACAAGAATCACTTATATATTTTTCCTCTGAAATTCAATGAAATCGCTAGTTTTTTATCCTTAATTTTTCTTAGCCATAAAATCGTTTGTTTCTATTTTTACTGGTTTTGTCCAATGTTATACATTTAACATTAGTAGTCAATTTGAGCCTGAAGGGTTTGAAATGTTTGAAATTTTATTAAATAATTGAATATTGAAGGAAAAACCTCTAGAAAATAGAAAAACTTTTCTTTGCAGTGGTGCGAATTCACTTAACTAACCAATTTTTAAATTACGTGAATTTCAGATTATGGGGTAGTACTCTTTTTTTAAATTATCATAACTGCTAAGCAAAAAATCGAAAACAAATGAGTGAAAAATTTTTCAAAACTTAGAGCTCATACAAAATTTGACCTTTAAGACTTATTTTCATCAAAAATTACAATTTTTGCAGCAGTTTTAAAATTGGTCATTTTTGGCGAAAAATTGACATATTTATTATTAACTGACTATATCGATAAGAGAATCGTTCATAAAAAATTACTGTTTACGGAGAATGAAAGGTAGCACTTATAGGAAAAAAATGAGACCAAACGTTAGTATTTTGGTAGAATTGCAATATGACTACGTTATTTGGAAAATTACCTAAAAACCATATCTTATAACATTGTTATAGAATTGAGCCCTGCATTCCTCTGCATTTCTGGGCTCCCCCCATTTTTTTCGAATATTTAGGTCATAAAAACCCCCAGCTCCAAGGATTTTGATTTTCGATTTTTTTAACCTGTGCCACCGAGCACTTGAAGTTTCCATTTAAATAACATGGAAATTTTGGGTTTTTAGCAATACAAATGTTTACAAAATCCAAAAAGCGTTTTAAAAAGCTAATTTTTACTGAAAACATACTTTTATATGTTGTAAAGACATGCAAACAGATCTGTTCTCATTCCAAAAGGAATTTTGGGGTTAGAAACGCAAATTTACATGTTGGCTCAATCTTAGAAAATATGGTTTTTCGGTAATTTTCTATAAAACGCTACAACATCAAAAATGAACCAAAATATTTCTGGTTAGTCTACTTATTTTGGTGTAAATGTCACCTTTCAAATGTCGTAAACTGCGTTTTTTTATCACTGGTTCTCTCAGCACTATAGTCAATTAACCAACTGGTAATTTTCGACTAAAATTAACCAATTTTTGAATTTTTTTAAACTGCTCTCAAAATTGTAATTTTTGACGAAATTGGGCTTTATAGGTCTTAAAAATTTTCTACAAGCTTCAAATTTCCAAAAATTTGTTACTCACTGCTTTTCAATAAATTATTAAACAGAGATGATAATTTAAATTCATAGTCCCAATTTCAGGGTTTAAAAAAAAAATCAATTTTTATCATTATCTTTGAAAAACGATATCTTAAAAACTATTTAAGGCCACTGTCTCTTTATTGGGATTTTTTTTTTCATTTTTTTTTAAATTCATTATCTTATGTTAAAACATTTAAAGAATCTAAAAAACAAATTTCAAGCAAAAAAAAAAATATGTTTTTTAGATATTTCGATTTTTATGGGTCGCAGTCATATGAAAACATACGCATTTAAAAACTTTAAACGCGTTTTTCTCAAAACTACTTTTTTGAAATCGGTTCCCACGCTAGCTCAAAAACTAATTGAGCTATCGACATGAATCTTGTTTCATTTTTTTCGTTATTGCAATACCTAGTATGTGAACCAACAATATCAGCTTTTTATGCATCAGAAAATTTTTTATTGTCCGTTTTAGGCGCATTTTTTAACGTCAAAAACTGCATTTTTCGTTTTTGGTTCACCAAATGGTCAATTTTTTGTATTTTTTGCTAAATGTTGGTTCACATACAAGAGGAAACTATAGAGATTAATATGACTTTTTATTTTTTTGCTTTGATGCCTACAATAGGCGCTATGATGGAAACCGTTTTTCAATTTTTTTTTCGAGCCTCTACTTTCACGCCATCTACAAACTGTAAAAAAAAAGCATATGAAACAAAAATTTTTTTATGTCATCTATAATAGTTTTGTAATTATTTAAAAATAAATTTGTAAACTTTTATAATAAAACAGCTGAGAAAAAAAATGTTGAAAATCCTTTGAAAATCGTCACAAAAAAGAGACAGTGGCCTTAAAGAAAAGAGACGAGTAATGAATTTTTGGAAACTTAAAGCTTGCAGAAAACTTTTAAGGCCTACAAACTCAAATTTGTCGAAAATTACGATTTTGGCAGCAATTTAAACAAATTTAAAAATTGGGCCTTTCGGGTCAAAAATTACCAATAGGTTAATTGACTATAGCGCTGAGAGAATCAGTGATAAAAATACACGGCATACGTCGTTTGAAAGATGACACTTACACCAAAAAAAGTAGAACAACCAGAAGTGTTTTGGTTAATTTTTGAAGTTGCAGCGTTTTATTGAAAATTACCGAAAAACCATATTTTATAAGATTGAGCCAACATGTCAATTTGCGTTTCTAACCCCAAAATTCCCTTTGGAATGAATGCAGGGCTGTTTACATGTCTTTACAACATATAAAAGTATATTTTCAGTAAAAATTAGCTTTTTAAAACGCTTTTTGGATTTTGTAAAAATTTGTATAACTAAAAACCCAAAATTTCCATGTTATTTAAATGGGAAACTTCAAGTGCTCGGTGGTTTGGGTTAAAATAATCGAAAATCAAAATCCTTGGAGTTGGGGGTTTTTTATGACCTAAATATTTTAAAAAATTGGGGGGAGCCAAAAAATATCGGAAAAAAAAATAAGTTACACTCTAATAATTATGTAAGGAACTCGAAGAAACGTTTCAGTAAGGTGTACCTTTAATTTTGTTTTTTTCAAAAAGATAATCATCCTATTGATCATTATAGTGTAAAAATTAAAAGAAATTTCATGAAATAAATGAAGTTCATTGGTAGAGTATAAGTGAAATATCGTTTTTTTAAGAAAAAAAAGAAAATTATAAAAAAAACTATACAAAAGCTAATTTTAGATTAAAATAAATTATTAATATGGTATGATAAAATAAGTAAAAAATAAAACACGATTTCTTTTACAGGATCGTAAATTGCGAGTGAAGCATCGTAACAGTTGCCATTTTTCTGACGACATGACATGTTGAAAAGTATAGTCTTAGGCAAAGTTTAACTGAGAGTAAAAAAAAGGATTTTTTACTCTGTCCCGAGATATCTCAATTTTTAGACCGTCAAGGATGCTAAAAATGACGTTTTTTGAAGTTTTTAACCTCAAAATGATTTCAAAAATAAAAAAAAGAAATTTTTTCTGGAGTATATTTTCAAAACAAAAATTTAGACACCAAGCACGCCCCAATCGAATGATCTGTCCGGAGATATTAATCTTGGAATCAAAAACACGTTTTAACTTCCCCTAGAACGCAGAGGGGGTGGGGGTGGCCGACCCTTGGAATCTTATTTTTTATCGTAAACCTTCAAATTGAGTAAAAAAAATGTGAAAAATATGCTGGGGCCGGAAACCATACCTTATTCCGCAGTAGTCTTTTATGAAAAATCTTAAAAGGCTGAAAGAAGGAAAAAAAACGTTATCGGTTCCTTGCTTTGAGCTATAAGCATTAGAAAATAGTTTCCTTCATTCAAATTTTTCATATTTTTTGAAATATCGACAAGAAAAAGGCTCGATAACGCGATAATCGATAACGATAATATCGTTAACGAAAATTTTTTTCGTTATCGATAATTCTATTAGCGCTTATCGAAACGAAATTCGTTAACGATAATTATATTAGCGCTTATCGAGAAATGAATTCGTTAACGATAATTATTTTATCGCTTATCGAAAAAATTATCGATAAAAAGGTCAAAATTTAGCGTTATGGATTAGCGCAGCGTTAAGGATATGCCCATCACTGCAATGAATTAATTAATTGTTGGAAAAGAAAAGATGTAGTTATTAGTGAAAAAATTTTGCAAAAAGGAAAAATGATATCTAAGGTTAAAGATATCGAAAAAATTAAAAACCCGAGTTATGGGAAAGATATTAGTAAAATAATGCTAGAAGATTGGAAAAAAGATGAGGAGCCTGAGTATACCGATGTTAGCCAGATATAAAATAGGAAGTGATTATAATCATAGCAAAGCCTGGTTGAAATACAATGAAAAGTTGTGTAGGTTATGTGATGAAGCCCCAGAAACAGTTAAACATGTTATAGAAGACTGAAATCAAGTACAAAAATAAAGTGGACAGAGTTTTAGTAAGCGACGGGTGTGGAATAGCATTTCTTAAAAGTATTGAATGGAAAAAAAAATAAAATATAGAGAAAAAAATATAGAGTAAAGAAAAAGATGAAAATAATAATACAGAAAGATGATTAATACAAAAGTTAAAAAATGGTAAGAAGAGTATCAGGCAAAATAGGTAAAATAAAAACTTAATAAAATAAAAATTAATACTTATTAAAAGACTATAAGATATAATCTAAAGATGTAAATTGATAATTTATCTATATAAATGTTATATTAAAAAAAAATTTTTTAATGTCATTCATTTTTATTTTATGAATATTAAAAAATGTATGTATGCCAAAGTATTGAAAAAATATGTAAAAATTTTGTACTATAACCATTGGGTTTAATAAAAGCTACTACAACTACTATATACATACTAAATTAATCGTATATCGCTGCTTTAACATAAAAGCTCTTAAAAACATAAAAATATATATTTGAGTATATATATGGGCGATTTTTTCTCAACCCGGCCACCCCCCTCTGTCCAAAAATGGTGGAAACTTAAAAAGAATTTGGTTTTCTCAACTGTAAAAGGGTCTAGTTATTTATTCTCATTGGCCTTTTCAACTATGTAAATCTACTGTGCCTATTTTAGGCACTGAGCGGTGGCAGGTCGACATTTTATAAACAGAAAAATTGAAATAAAAGTAGATTAACGTTAAGTTTTTTGAAATTTTTTTCTCTTAAAAGTTGTAAATATGCAGATAGCGATAAATTGAAAGTTGAAAGCTTAAAGAATTTATTGGTACTTTTTGAATATTAGGTATACATGTGAAATTTTGAGTAATTAAAAGAAGAAATTTTTATAACGCATTTAAAACTGCTAAAGCAGCAGGGAGACCATATTATTTGTTTATTATACAAGCGCGCGTACTAAGGTTATAGTTAGTAAATAAAATCACAAATTTAATATTATTCTTTAATTTGTAATTACATATATATTTATTTATTAAGTAATAATTTATTATTTTGAAATAAATTTGTTTTCATAAAACAATTTGTAAACTGCATTTAATAAGAAATATTAATAATTACCTGATAAATATATACACGGAAGTTTAAATTTGAGTTTTGAATTTGTTCATTTAGCAGAAATACTGGCGTAATCAAAAAGTAATAATACATTAAATGTAAATTAGTAAAATTAAGAATATTTAATTTTACTAATTAAAAAATAATACCATTAAATTTGTGAATATTATTTAAAAAATTAATTTTTCGAATTTATAAAGTATTATTCGTATCATTTAAATAGTTAATTGTATATTATTTTTTTTTATCACACAACGACTTGGGATTCCAGGCCAGAGCGACGTTAAGACAAATAATATTAATATTATATGACATGCATTATCATGTTACTTATATATTATCAAAGAATATAATATATACTGTACAGTATTATTTTCTTTGATATTATGCGGTACAGTAAAAAACTCATCTCAGTACATTATTAATAGAAATGTTTTGTACTTCAATGTAAACTGATGTTCACAAAAGTAAATACATACTCTGATCAGTGGAAATATTCGTGCGACGATAACATTACATGCCAGAAAACATGCCTCTTTTTATTAACATACACACGTTATCATTGGTTATAAATACTATATGGACCTATTATTCACTATATTATCAAAAAAAGATAAGCAGTCACTCGATATATTTCATCAGAAATCCGACAGAAAAAAAGTATAAACAGAGATTCTTTATTTGACAATGGAGTAGATAATCTAGTATTTATGCTGCTAACAAAGGCAAAAGAACTGGCTCTCTGTAGTAATCCACAGTGGGCTTGAAATGATTTTAAATCGAAGTGCCAGGTACTAGTTCGGAAAATCGGTCCAAAAGAGACCCTTAACCTAAGGTTACTTAGTATAAAAAATTTTTTTTTGCATCAGGAAGTGTAAAATAGTTTCACAAATTCCAGGTAAAAAGTGACACAAAAAAATTTTTTTATAATTTTTTTTTTGGCTGGTCGTTCAATCCAGGACGTTCCCATATATACATAATTATATGTACATAATTAGAAATTTAAATAATAGTAAGGATATATTATTAGTTTTTAAATACAGTTTTACAAACTTTATATACTATTAACTTAATACTATTAAATTTCAAATAAAATACAATTAATTTTGATAGCATATAAATTAGAAATTTATACATATTTGACTAAAATAGAAATATGACAGGAAATACCAAATTTCATAAATCTGCATAAAATTAAAAAAAAAAAACATTAGGTACTTGTTGTTAATTTTGTTTTGTTCGTAAAACTTAATAAACATATTTGTTATTAATAAAACTTAATTAATTATCATAAAATAAAAAAAAATATCTATTATATTCTCTTACTGACTTTAGTAATCTTTTAAAATATCCTGAATGTGTGTTAGTTTACTTTATATTTTTTCAATAATTTTTAAAAATCTGTAGATTTAAGATTTAGATTAATTAAAAAAACTGCATATATTTAATATTGATTTACTAAAGTTTATATTTACTTGAATAAATATAGTCAATTATAATTAATGAACGTTAAATAAACGTTTTAAATCAGAAAAATTTAAAATTGTCTTTTTACCTGCCATCCCAGCCACCCACAGTTTATCAAAATCAAATTATCTATAAAGACGTGTATTTTTATATCAAAGACTGAAAAATTTTCCAAGGGAAAGAACGGTTTGGTATTTTATTTGATTCGATTACTGCAAAATATCGTTTCTTACCTGAAAAAATAAACGGTTCTGGGGATTTTTTTTAATTTTTACGGTATTTAACTTAAAAAATATTTTGAATTGATTTCGTTTTTAAAATTTTAATTAACTTGCACTTTGATTTAAAATTGTTTCAAGCCCACCGTGAATCATTCAAGAATTCATTTTCTAATAAAAAATTGATAACATTTTTAAAAATCAAATTCGACTAAAAGGTAGTCTTAAAAAAAACCTGAGATTTTTTTAAAGTTACTGAAGTTCAATAAAATTACTGTGACAGGATATATTATGTACATTAATATAATACATTAAATATTATATTTTTTTTGGACGAACTAAAAGTAAACTATCATATTTCATTATTTCTAAAAATAAATATTTTTGTCATTTCTGTGTCTGTTCTTTTTTTTAATTCATTAGAGTTAAATAAATTAATAATGTCTTTTTTTAAAACACTAATAAATCATACATAATATATATAAGCAAGATAAAAAATTTATAGTATTTTAATACACTTAAAAAAATTATCAGTTAATTATGTCTTTAAAAACTAATAAATTACAAATTTTTGAAAAATAAAAAATAGAATTAAAAAGCATAAATTATTATGAAAAAGAAGAAAGTAATTTAACTTTTTTTTTTTTTCAAAAAAATTAAAATGATAGACGTTATTATAATATGAAAGTAATTTAAGCAGAGTAATTAAACTTTATATAATATAATTCATGAAAGACGACTTTATGGAAAGAGAGCTTATCAAAGTATTCAGGTATACAGAATATAAGCTTTAAAGTAAATACAGTCAAGTAATGGCACAAAAAGTTTGTTTAGATAAATATATAAACGTTTTTAAAGCTTACCATTATTTGTAATTGTGCGACTTCTTGCAAGGTCAGATTTGTTACCTACAACTATAACTGCTTTATCTTGTGTATATTGTTGTTGCCATAAATAATTTAACATTTCTTCAGCAATTTTAAAACTTGAACGCGACACTAGGGAATATACAACGATGCATGCGTGTGGATCATACGTTGACAATGAATTTTCTACCTGTTTAAAAAATACAAAAATATTTTAAATTATTTTTTATGTATTTTACTGATTTCCCTTAAGATGTATACTAAATTTTTATTTTTTATAATATGATTCAAAGAGTATTGGTATTTACTGTTCATAAAATATTATCTATAATCGAATTTATCTCCTAAAAGCATAGCATACATAGTAATCTATGATAAATGTAAATATTTTGTACACTAAATAAAATTTCAGTTGCTGTTACCGGAATTCCGGTTACGGTAGCCGGATTTTTTTTTAACAATTGCAAAAGGTTTGAAATGTAAATAAATGTTAAAAAAAACTTCTAACTGGTTTGCGTTTTCACACAACCAACGATCATGGAACATGTTCACTTATAACAGTTTTAACGTATACTTCGTAGTTATTATAAGTCCTAGAACCGAAATTATAATAAATCCCGTAATATAAATTATCTGTAGTTCATAAACCTAAAGTATTTTAAGTTCTTGTTCTTATTAGGATCTGATCAGGCCCAGACTCTCACTTCAAATTATTCTATGTCCCTAAATCGAAAATATTCTTAGTCCATTTCACCCCCTCCCCAACGTACTTTTTTACCCCCCCCCCTAAAAACGTCGCCTTTTCACCCTCCCTGCTGAGCCAGACTTTTTCAAATACCCCATCTAATGAACATATTCCATGTTAAAATAAGTTTCACTCTTTTCTTACGCGAGCACGATAGTATAGTACTCCAGTCCATTAACAAGGGTTGGGGTGCGGGGGATTTATTTAATTTCTGGACACCACTAAATTTGGTCTAGTGTAAATTTTTCGGGTCACTGAGTCTAAATTTCAGATAATTTCCTATGGGAAATGAGTGCATATCCCCCCTAAATTAGCAAAAATCACCTCTAAAAGGTAGTGCTTTTGCTATATTCTCACAATGAGCCTTAATTTTGACATAATATCGGTTTTTTGGATCGCTGATTCCATATTTCAGTTCATCGTGAAGTTGCGTGATTTAAAATTCGGCGAGTTAAATTGAAGAATTTAATTCAGCGTGTAATTGCTGGGTGAGGAAGGAATAAAGTTCAAAGTTTTCAGAAACGTGCGAATTTCACGTTAGTCAGCGATAGTTTGATAAACAATAAGCGATAATATCGTATCGAAAATTTTTCCGATAAGCGATAAAAATCTATCGTTTATCGAAAAATTTTTCGATACAAAAAGTATCGTAATCACTATTGTCCTAAAATAGCGATAGAAAATAAAAAAAATATCTTTAGCGATTATCGAAACGATACGATATTGCCCAACCCTGATTCGAAATAAAAGTACCCGACGAGTTATTTAGTATTTTCACAAAAAAGTTTGGCAAAATAGACTTTAAAGTTTCGTCGAAATAGATATATATGAAAAATGATTGAATTCCATAGATAAAATCTTGTATACTTAAAGTAGATGAGCCTACACATTTAAGCACTGATAATTTGCTCTATTTGAATTTTTCTCAATATTAGCTTTAGATTCCAAAATTTTCATGATAACTAGTTCAAGTAAAATTCAAGCAAAGCAATCTAACAGTTTATAAAATATTTTATTTATAATGAAAATTCTTTTTATTATATATGCATATATAATACTTTTAAATTTAATTTAAAAATGTTAAATTACCTGACTTTACCATTATTAAATAAATTAATTTTTTAAAATGAAATTACTTATAAATCCGATTTAACGAAACGCAGTCACAAGGTACATATTATAATAAATCGAATCTTTTTCTAAATGTTATTTAATATAAAGAATATTATTAAAATTCAACTTTTGCATATTAAATATTTAATAAATCGATATTTCACAAATTTTGTTTTATTATTATTTTAAATCAAATGATTTATTAACATTTTCCATAATTTTAATATTGCAATATTTTGAAAACTATTTTCAAAAAAGGTAATACAACTAATTGAAATAAATGAGAGAAATTGTGACCACGGTGGGCTTGAAACGATTTTAAATCGAAATAATATTCAAATCGGGATCAATTTGAAATATTTTTTCAAGTTGAATGCAGTCAAAATCGAAATGATCCCCATAGCGGTTTTTTTTTCAGGTAAAAACACGTATTTTTGAGGTTTTTCTCATTTTACTCTACTTTTAAATTTCTTTACTCGTACCCAATAAAGTTCAAACCCGTTCTGTACCTTATGATAAAATGTATCTCCGAAATTGAATTGTTTACTCTTGAGCATTAAAGTCCTGATTAAAGTTTTTTATACTCCAGTAAAATCACGGTGAGGGGTATTATTTGTGGCCGTTACCAAATTTGGTCTACTCTACACCCTTAAATTAGCCAAAACTACCCCTAACAGGGGTGTTTTTGCAATTTTCACTCTAGCCTTCCAAGATTTGCTCTAATAGGGTTTTTTGGGTCGATGATCACAAAATGTATTTTCAATGTATTTTCAATTAAAACGTAACTCTTCACCTTTAAATTAGCCTAAACTACCCCTAAAAGGGTGAAGAGTTAAGCTTTAATTGAAAAGACGTCGATTTTTGTGATCAGCGACCCAAAAACCCCTATTAGATCGAATCTTGGAAGGCTAGAGCGAAAGTAGCGAAGACACCCTTTTTTAAGGTAGTTTTGGCCAATTTACCAGAAAAAAAAACCGCCATAGGGATTATTTTGATTTTTACGGCATTGAACTTAGAAAAATATTTCAAATTGATCCCGTTTTGAACATTTTCAGTAATTCTCACTTCGATTTAAAATCGTTTCAAGCCCACCGTGATATAATAACCATTAAACGATTTTAATACTTTCTGAATTGTGCATTAATTAACGAATTGTTAAACAGTTTATTTTAATAAAAGAGAGAACTGCGAGCCTGAGGCAAAATATCATATAAATTCCTGAAACAAATATTTTTAGCGTTATATTTAATAAATTTTTCTCTATCCCTTAGGCAAATTTTATATGATATGCATATCGTTCTACTGTCGTTAATTTGAAATTCATTTTTTTCCCAAGATGGTCAAAAATTCGAAAATGAAGATATAAAATTTAATTGATATTAAATGGAAAAATATATTTTTTTTAGTCAATTGAAGGTTAGTTTACAAGTTCTTCAACGGTGAGGGTGCACTTAAAAAACTCCTGAACGGCCTGAAAAAATTTTACATTTAATCAGAATAACAATTTTTTTTCATAACTGGGGTCTAAATTTTCGAGGATATGCCGGTTAAAACAAAAACAAAATTAACAAATTAACATTATCTTCATTTTTACTATTCAAATTGTATGATATAATCTATTAGGGGTATAATAACTATTCAATACTCTATTCAGTTACATAGTAATAATATCTTGTAGCTTTAGTGCAGTTAAAATGCGGGTTTGGGGTCGAAATTTGTTGACAGGATGAAATTTGCTCTACTATATGTTTTTTGGGTCGCTGAATCCGAATCCGGTGTCCAATAGGGCTGGAAAATAGGGGAGCACCCTTAAATCAGCAAAAACTACCCCTATTTAGGGGTTTTTTTGCAAGATTTCGAAAGTAAAGCTAATTTGGTCAAATATATTTCATTTTTTGATGATGGATTACGAAGATATTGAGATTTTTTATAATTTACCAAAACTATGATATACAGGCTAATTATAGAAGGGTGAAAACTACCCCCAAAATTAAAAAAAATAGAAAAAACACGCTAAAGTTTATTTTTTTACTTTTTTTTTGTGGAGTCAAGTATTTAAAAATATTTTATGCTATTTTAACCATCATAAAATGTATTCACCCCCCCGAGGGGTTAAAGCAACCCCTAAATTTATTAATACATAAAAACCATGATAAAATTTTATTTTTTTTACTTTTTTTTTGTGGAATCAAGTGTTTAAAATATTTTATGCTATTTTAAACATCTTAAAAGGCATTCACCCCCCGGGAGGGTTAAAACAATCCCTAAATTGATGCATACATAAAAAGCAAGATAAAATTTTATTTTTTTTTGTAGAGTTAAGTATTTAAAATGTCGTATGCTATTTTAACTATCTGAAAATATATTCACCCCAAAACATTTTAAAAAGGTTAAAATAGCATAAAATATTTTAAATACTTGGTTCCACAAAAAAATAAAAAAAAATAAAATTTTATCATGGTTTTGTTAATAAATCTTAATAAAATGGTATTTAATTGATTATTATACCACTGGTTCCAAAATATTGCAAAAAAACCCTTAAAAAGGGGTAGTTATTGCTGATTTAAGGGTGTTCCCCTATTTTCCAGCCCTAATGGACACCGGATTCGGATTCAGCGACCCGAAAAACATATAGTAGAGTAAATCTCATCTTGTCAACAGGTTTTGACCCTCCCCCCCGCATTTTAACTGGACCACTTATATAAAATCTGTTTAGTATGGATAAATTAAATATTCGTTCAGAACAGGTGTGAAAAATAATGTAATTCTCTAAATATTTAATTGATTAAATATTTTATTTTTGTTTGTACAAATGTTTTTTAATGGAAATAATAATATTTATAATATTTAGAATATAAAATAACATATTTCATTCCCTGATTGATGCCCCTAAACGAGGAACCTAGGGTTGGTTCATTGCCGGCAGAAACTGAAGGAGGCTATTCTGACCTCAGCCCGTATCTCCGTGACACCCACACACAAAGTAGCAAGGAATTAAGCATTTATCCATTTATTATGAACTCTCGAAGGAAGGGTTATTTTGGGACCACGCTTGCATGGATTCCATATCTAGACCTCTCAAAGGAGGGAAGATCTTTGCATTGTGCTACTTTAGGACACTAACAGCGGGCACCATCCTATATTGATACTGTTTAAGCTTTTATTCAATTTTAACTCTTTATCAGTTTTTAGGATATCTACAATAAAAAAACCACCATCTAGATATAGGAGTAATCCGTTTGCGGCGAGAGGAAAAGTTTTTCAGTTTATATAAAATTGAATTTCATTATTAATATTAAATTTAATAATTCTATCGATACTTACGAGTAGGGATTGAATATTTTGTTACTTCGACGAGTCTATAATAATAGCGTTTGCTATATACATTCTTTAAAAAGTATTTTCTAATGTAAATATAAGTATATATATATATTTATATATAATAGTTAAAATTATAATACAATTTCACCCATATGTGTGTTGTGTTCATAAAATTATTAAATTTAATGTTTTATAATAAGACTGCCCCAGCATATGGTTGAATGAGCCTCTTGTAATACGTTAGGATAGGGTAATAGTCAGTATATTTATAACAAAAAAACATTAATATGCTGATAAAAATTAATTCAAATATAAATTTCATTATTCTGAGCTAAGAAAATAAATGAAGCATGAATTGTCAGGTAAAACACGCTCGAAAGAATAAAAACTTCATTTTACGATAAAAACGGATATCAGAACCAAATTCAGCGATCTTATTTATAACATAAATAAATGGTGGGAAAAAAAAAAGGTTCTAAAATATAACCTAAAGATACCTATTTTGGGTTACTGGACTTTTTTAGGTTAAAATGGGACCATTAGGTTAAATTTAAGACCATTGGAAAATTAGTACACTATAGTAAAGATCACACTGGCAAAGACCACGTTAAGACAAAAAAAAAGTTCTTTGCGCTATCTCCTTAGAAGACGTATGAAACCACATTGTCTTGGAAGAAATAGGCGTAACGTAAAAAAAATGTAAGGTAAGATTAAATTTTATGTTTAAAATTAATTAATGTCATAGCTACTAATTAAATAAGTACGCGCGTGGTTAGATTTGGTTTGGTTTATCATGCAGATATGATACTGATTGATAATTAAAAAATTTAAGGTGGTTTACATAAAAACATGGTAATAGACGATAGGTAAAAATAATACGTATGTAGGGTACTTATAAGGAAGAGACATAAAGTCTTGGCTACGAGATTTATAATAAAAAAATGACACTACAATCCTTATATATGTGGGTGTAAAGCTTGAGCTATATTTATTTAGAAAAACATATAGTAAGCCTTTTCTCAAGCCGGTTGTCGGTACCAGTATTCAAGTAACCTGTTCTGTTATATTTCTGATTTCGAACCTTCCAGGGCCCGACTCCCTCCTTAAAAACCCAGATACCATAAAATTTTAAATGTAAACCTCGTACGTTTTGGCTTTATCTAAAATATTAGCCTATTCCGAGGTGTCTTAAGTTCACTTTTTTTTCCCAAAATTGGCCAACTTTAGTAACTCATAACTTTTTTCAAAACCGCTGGCGAAAAAAACTTTACATAGAAGGTTAGTACGTTTTAGTGTTGTCTACGTCTGAACGAAAATTCTATCTATTAAATTTATTATATACACTGTAAAAAACAACTCCGGTGATTTTACGACAAAATTGTTAAATTTACGAAAATGTAGTAAATTTTCGAAAAAATTTGCAATTTTTCGACAAAAATCGGAAATTTACTAATATTTGTAAATTTGCGAAAAAATAGTAAATTAACGATTTATTTTTTCGTAAATTTTAATCGAAAATTTGCGACAAACAGTTGTGAAATTACAAGCCATATTTTTTGTATCTAAAAATGCATAGCAAACCATTTAGAGTCATAAAATAATGTTTTTTTATTTTACACCATGAGAAAAGATGAATACTTTTTTTTTCGCTACATTTCTGTTAGCAAATAGGTATATATAATTATTAATATTCTAAGAATAAAAAATGCATGTTTAAAGTTCAGAAACAGGCTTTTTCAATATAGAAATTCAATCTTTTTAAAGACAAATTTGAGTAATATCTTAAATTGACGATAACTTGACTAAATTTCATCGTAAAAAGATAAGTTTTTTTTCTTCTGGAGTGAATTTTCCATGGCAATCAGATTTTCTTATCTATTTTTTAAAATTTTATTTACCTAAAAAGTTATTTTGAAAATTTGGGATAGCTCAGATACGAAAAACACGGTTTTTGACATAAAAGTGAAAAAATCTTTTAACATGGAACATGTTTATAGGGAGGGGGTACTTCAGAACTTGAAAATTAAGGGGGGGGGGTCAAATTTGTCCTATTTAAGGGGGGGGGGGTCAAATTTGTCCTATTTAAGGGGGGGGGGGGTCAAATTTGTCCTTTTTAAGGGGGGGGGGGGTCAAATTTGTCCTATTTAAGGGGGGGGGTCAAATTTGTCCTTTTTAAGGGGGGGGGGGTCAAATTTGTCCTATTTAAGGGGGGGGGGTCAAATTTGTCCTTTTTAAGGGGGGGGGGGTCAAATTTGTCCTATTTAAGGGGGGGGGTCAAATAAGACTTAGAATAATTAGGTAAGTATATATAAATAAATAAAATACTATTAAAAGACTTTGAAAAATCTGGGCTTAAGGACTTAGGATAATACAGGTTTATGGACTTAGAATAATATCGATTTAGGGACTTGGAATAATTCAGGTTCAGGGACTTATAATAATTCAGGTTTAGGGAATCAAAATAGTTTGGGTTTAGAATCTTAACAACTAGTAAGGTAATAATGACAAATTACAACAATAGAAAATTGTATTGTAATGTTGAGTAACATTTGTATTATACCTAGTCCTCATTTGGAAGTAAACATGTTCCATGCATTTAGGTTGTGTTTACACAAACCGGTTATAAGTTTTTTTTGCACCTATCACCGAATCCTTGTTCACGACTTTTTTTGACTTCCTGAGGGTTCAAACTTTAAGAAAGGGTCGTTCCGATGTGCCCTCAAAAAAAAATTACGATTCCAGGCTCAAGTTAAGTAGCACTTTTAAAATATATGGTCATATACTGAAAATTATTATCAAAATTTAATTTTTTTTTTTAAAGTAAAAATGTCCCATTTAAATTATAATTGACTCATCCTGTTTTTGCTTATAATATGTATATTATTCGTCCAGATTAACATTTTTACGTAATTTAAAACATTTTTTATTCTTAAAATATTAATAATTATATACCTATTCGCTAACAGAAATGTAGCGAAAAAAAAGTATTTATCTTTTCTCATATGGTGTAAAATAAAAAAAACATTATTTTATGACTCTAAATGGTTTGCTATGCGTTTTAGATACAAAAAATATGGCTTGTAATTTCACAACTGTTTGTCGCAAATTTTCGATTAAAATTTGCAAATTTTCTACAAAAATCGTAAAATTACGACATAGTTGTAAATTTCTGATTTTGTCGAAAATTTACGAAAAAATAAATCGTTAATTCACTATTTTTTCGCAAATTTACAAATATTAGTAAATTTCCGATTTTTGTCGAAAAATTGCAAATTTTTTCGAAAATTTACTAAATTTTCGTAATTTTACCAATTTTGTCGTAAAATCACCGGAGTTGTTTTTTACAGTGTAATAATAGATGTTTATTTTTTTTCTTAAATCGAATAACTGATAAATATTTTTTTCTTAAATCAATATATTGGCATTCATAAAATTTTATGAATTTTATCTTTCCCGTACCTACAATTTTTAGTTATTTATAAGAAATATTTAAATTCTTCATTGGAAAATTTTTATTTTTATAAAAATTTATTTATAAATATTAAATATGAAAATTTCATCTAAAGCTAATTTTAACAAGGATAGCATTATTATTTTTTAAAAAGCAATATATTTCAAATTAATGTACAATATAATTTAACATGCAATTTAGTTTTTAGCTAATTAAAATATATAAAATGATTCAATTATATAAAAAATTAGTTATTCTATAAATGTACATTTTGAAATCAAAGTTTTTTTATAAAGTTATTTTATTTTTGAAAATTTGATTTTGCAAAAAAATGTAACCTTAAAATCAAAAATAGAATATTCTATGTATGTATGTGTGTTCTCTCAGTACGTGATGTAATATCTTTTGAAGTAAATATATGGATTAGCCTTGCATTTATTTCAAAAAGTTACCCAGTTTTTCAAATTCCAGGTTAAATTAAGGTACCTAATTAATCAGGTAATTAATCAATTATGTGCCATTTACCAAAAGAAATAAGATTTCGAAATTATGGATAATTTAATCACTTTCACGTATTGCCATACTAAGCATGTAAAAATAACATTGTTTATAGAATCAAAAATTCGCTGCATTATAGTTCATGTATTTGGTGGCACACATTTAGAATAAAATCATAAGTAAAATCAATCAAAGTTTGCAAACTTGAAGCGCTTTTATTTTCTCCCCTTTTATTATAAATAGCTCTTTCAATTTTTACTAACTCTTTTCATTTGAGAGAATATCAAGAATTAAAATTTAATATTACTAAAGTTACATGGTATATTATTAAAATCTTAAAGTTAAATATCATAAAATCACATAAATAAATTATGAATTACTTAATTTTACTTTATGACCTTATTGTGACTTAAAATGTCATATTCGTTCCCCAAAACCTAAAAGTAATTATTATAATTGTAAGAAACAAAAAGTTGGCATAATAAAAATTTAAATTTCCTTTGGTTAAATAAAGAGATACGAGAATATTGTAAATTGAAAAGATTGAATATTATTATTAATGACTTGTTCAAAATTTTCTTATTTAAACTAATGTGTATTTCATGTTAACCGTCTATTTGCAGTCAGAATTGTTAATTATTAATGAAAAAGATTTCTTTAAGAACATTATATTTCTTTTACAGTCTCTATTGAGGATTTTCCATTTCTTCGTAAAGTACTGTTAATTCTAAAATCAATATCCATATTCAGATCTGCAAACTTTAATATTTTAACTCAAATGCGCCCTTTTTCTATTAACGTGGAGCATTTTTATAAAGAAGTTGGGTACTTTCAAAGTATTAAGTACTACTTTGTGAATCTCAAAATTCAGGGGGAGGGGTCTAATGTGATTTTAAATAACATCGATTTCGGGACTTAGAGTTATTAACATGGCACATGTTTATACTGCCGTCCACATCCAAAACTGTACTGTCTGAAATTTTGTAGATTATGCTTTTTCTCTTGTGTTTCCCTAAAATACACTAAAAAACGCCAGAAATCATAACCTATCTACAAAGTCAGAAAACGTTGTTTTTAATGTGGACGGCAGTATAGGCAAGGGGGGGGGAGTACTTCAAGCATGTCACTTGGGGGGGTCAAATGGGCTTAAAATAATTTCGATTTAGGGACTTAGAATAATTCAGATTTAGATACTTAAAATAATTTCGATTTAAGGAATTAGAATAATTTGAGTTTAGGGACTTAGAATATTACCAGAAAGGGTTCTATAATAATTAAAGGGTTTTATAATAATTTCTATATTAATTCTATAATAATAAGGATTAATAATAATTTAATTATAATATTTAAGGGGCTTAAATTTATATAAATTCTCATCATTATCCTAGAATATTATTTACTTAAGGGAGAAAGGCTATGAAAATCAAAAAATTTTTTTTTGCTTAAAGTTAGAATAACATTTCAAAAGTATGTTCAAAATTTTTACATATTTATCTTCCCTACTTTTATGTTCTACCTATATTACCGTAAGTATTCGTAGTTTGATCGTAATATAGATACTCTTCAAACTTATTTTTCTTTAAACTTATTTTTCTCGAAACTACTTTTTTTGAGTCGTTGTAACTTATTACTCAAAAACAGCTAATCCGATACTCCCTGAAATTTTTTTATAAAGATAATTTGTTGTCGATGAATCTACGTGTTGCAAAATATTTTAGGTTTAAGGCACCTTTTAGACTACTTTAAGTTCCCAAAAAAATGGTTAATTTTACAAAAAACTTTCCCATTTTTGGAAAATTAATTTTTTTTTTTAGGTTCATGGGCCACAAAATAAGTTGAAAATAACTTTTAGGCAGATCAGATTAGCCGGATTTAAGTAAAAGTGGCATACTGATTTCATGACAAGCTAACTTTCAATAGCTGTATCTCCGCCATTTATGAAAAATTTTTTTCCGTTATTTACAATTTTCAACTTTAATAAATAAATAACGTTTTCTTAAAATTTTAGTCATTTATTTCAACTCCATCATAGAAAAAACTCTATCTGAAAAAACATAGCATTTCATAGCCTTCTCCTCTTAATATTCTATGTTCGTTGTTTGTGAGTTCTCAAACTGGCTGTAAGTTTTTTTCACAGGGACTTTAGATACATAATTTAGCTAATAAAGTTAATAATGATAAATTATACAATTATTGAGTACCAATTATGTGTCTACAATAACCATAATTTCGGTAACTATAACCAGAAGCCCGGTAGCAGTAAGCGGAGTTCCGATAACGTGAACCAAAAATTCCTGTAGCGGAAACCGAATTTTTTACTGTGTAGCACTTAGTCACAGTAAATGTGTTGCATATAATATTAGGGTTTTGTTTACACAAATCTCTTATAAAGTTTTTTATACAATATACGTTTACATACCAACATTCTACTTTATTGGAAGAAATATTGAAAAAAACTTTTATCTCTAAAAATTGGTTTCGTAAATATTGACATGAGAGTCAAATAAAATGTTTTCTGTATTTGTTAAACTTATCGTAACTATCAATTAAAAAAAAAAATTGTCAAATATTAACTTTTTTCTTATTGTTAGTTTCAAATATAACCATGCCAGTGATTAGCTCTTTATTGGTTCGTAAAGTATCAAAATACAATGACGCAACTTTTAATCTTGACATTACTGTTTGATGAAAATAAGATTGATAGATGAAAACTTATCGCATTAGGACATTTTAAATAATTGCAAGTAAAAAGAATTTAAAAAAATCAATCTAACTTGTTATAATAATATTAAAACTTTAGTATAAAAAATATTGTATTTTTATAATAAGTAAAAGTAAGCTAAATATTAAATTTTCTAAAAATTTTTAACTATTATATTATTAAAATATTTATACAATAAATATATAATACATTTGCGTTTAACGTGAAGTGATTTAATTATAAAGCAACATCAAATTTCCCTTTATAGAGTGATTAATTATAATTAAAGGTATACGCCAAAGATAAATAGAGAGCAATTCTTGACGAAACCTTATAAATAAAAGTATACCTCTATATACCAAAGTAACTTAATACATAAATCTAAAATTACAAAGTAAAATATAGAAAGTCTTAATATTTATATAATTTATTAATTAAATTTATTGTAAAACAAAACTTCATTTCTTAAATCTTAAATTTCAAATTAAATTTTAAATAAACATTTTAGTACAAAAAAAATTGATTGTTAGTTCGTTCAAACACAACTTGTCTAAAAAAGTAAATGTATAAAAGAAACAGAAAGTTTCAGTAAGCTTAACTAGCTCGTTATTGTCATCATTGAACAATGTAGTTCCAATATAACTTTTTTCAATGAAATCTATACGTACATAATCTCATTATTTAAGCTCTATTATATATGAATTGCTATTTTGCGTGGTTACCATTTTTTTTTAAATGAAAAGTCGTCACTATTTTTTTGATTTTATGTCAAGATAACAATATGTATTACTTTTTATATACATAAAAGGTACATTCATTAATAACGATCAAAATATATTTTTAACATATAAATTCAGTATAAAGTTACATTTAATCAAGTTATATTTTTTTAATAATATCTTACTATTTTTCTATATGGACAATTTTGGGATAGAAGAGAGTTTGGTTTTTATGGGAGTAACTTTTCTAATTATATTAAAAAACTAAAATTTTTCATAATTTGTATAGCTTCACATGCTGTGATAAAAAAAAAAGTAACATAAAAACAACAGAATTTCTGGGATCTGCGTAGATTTTCTGGGACCCACCATTCTGTCAACGGATAAAAATTTCGGAAAATACGGACTCAATTTGTGGATTCCTCAGTAAACTTTACTATAACTGAGTTTAAATATGTAAACAATCAACTTGGATGAAATGTTTATGTTTATGTTACTTATTGCTTGTCCATTACAAATATTCTAGCTTGTTAAACTACCCTTTAAAGTCAAATAAACCCCTAAATTGAAATAATCCTAAGTTCCTAAGTCATAATTACTCTAAGCCCTAAACTTGGATTATTTTAAGTCCCATTTGACCCCCTTTCTCAATTGTGACCATATGACCTCCCAATTAATCGTCACCATTTGACCCCCCCCCCCTGTATTCCCTGACCTTCTAGGGTGCTCCTCCTCATCTTGTGACTGGTTCTATTTTAAAATTTTGTTTTCCTTTAATTTTCTCCAGTTAGAATTTTACGAAGTTTCCATCTGGTGAGTACCAGAAATTCTGTCCAGAATCAGTCTATACGTCAGAAATTTTTTTACTTTCAAGTTATTGTTTTTTTTACTAGGGTAGCTGCCCACGTAAAAAGATTAAGATTATCGTAAGCTTAATTTTATCGTAGCTTACTGCCGTAAGCTTACTCTGGGTTAAATTATTAAAACTTAATAATTTAACCTATTTTTCGAAAAATTGGTTAAATTAATAAACTTTTTTAGGTTAAGTAAGCTTATGGTAGACTTAGTCTTTTTACGTGAGTGATTCTCTATTGGTATTGAAACAAATTTGTTTTTTGGACAAGTAGCCCTATTCTTTCTTAATAGTAAATACTTATTTTACTATAAGTATTTCTACAATTACCAGTGCAAAATTGTCTAAAATTTTTTAGTAGGGTTTTAACAAAAAAAACAAAACATTAATTTATCATTTATTAATATATGCCCCAGGCGACAATTGGCCTGTTATTGACAACCGATTTGAGAAAAGGCGTACTATAGGTTGTTGGATCACAAAGTCGTTGAAAAATAAGGGAAAAGCCTGCATCAGCAAAAACTACCCTTTTTAGGGGTTTTTTTGCAAAAATTTAAAATTAAATATTGGGGATTTCATTATACTGTTAAAAAAAATAAATTGTCTATAGCCTAAAAAGCTGTTAAATAAATTTAACAATTAATATATTTTGTTTGAAACAGATTTTATAATAGTATCAAGTAATTTTTAAAATATTTAAAATATTTTACATTCAGGGTATAGTAAATTTATACAGTATACTGTAATTTGAGAATGTTATAGAAAAAATTATTCTTTATAATTAATGTGACAATTTTCAGAGAAAACTTTGCCGTTTTAACCCGGAATCGTCTATGTGTTAACTTCTTGTTTATTTTGAATAAATCGGAATTAATTAAATTTTTTGTGATTATAATCTCTACAGAGTACATTAAACTTTCTAAATTTAGTTTATTTGTTTTTTTTCTTTTCATTTGTAAAAGAATCATTAAGATTGACACTTTTCATTTATTTATAATTTTGTATTTTTTTTGTATTTTTTTTTTTAAGAACGTCAAAGCTTGCGGATCCGGTTTTAATAGTCCTGACCAATGAACTTTTTTGGATAAAAAAATTGTATAAATTAGCAAACTTACAACCCCTTAAAAATAGAATCCCGAATCTCGGTTCCAGTATAAATATTTTCAGTTCTTATGGTAAGTGTAATATTCGGTTCTTACTATAACCGACTTTAGCGATTCAACCCTATTTCTGTGTTATTTTCAACCCCATCAATAAACTCTAATATTCCTTTTTCGATACAAAATTAAAGAAACTCAATATTTAGTTAATAAATCTTAAAATATAGCATTTATTAGATCATTAGTTCCAAGATATTGCAAAGAAACCAGGAAAAACCCATAAGAAAGGCAGTTTCTGCTGTGTTCTCCTATTTTCTAACCATTTAGGACCCCAAATACGGATTCAAACTCACAGCTATACACAGCTACATACAAAATCTACAGAAGAATTTTTAACATATTTTTACGTCTTATTTATACATTAATATTGATATATTTAACTCAATCCAATGAAAGTTTTCAAAATTCCAAAATTAAAAAATTACTGAAACATTTTTCTAACATGATCAGCTTCGCTCTACCCGTCTTTGACGGTATTTAGTAGAAATAATATAAAATGAAAAAAAATGTTCATTATTTTTATTAAAATATTTTGACCTTAGAGGTTTAAAGGCTAGAAAAAAAGTTAATTATGAAATATATTGCAGTGACTTTGTATATATATATATATAGATAAAATTACTTCCCTGAGATATATATAATGTATGTACAGTTAAACTCTAAAGATTTAAAAAAATTACTTTTAATAATAATTTTTATTATGAATATAAAATTAGTGGGTCAAGGATTTGTAATCATTTATTTAATTTATTTAATACACAGAGATAATTCAATTTTAATTATTTTGTCAAGAAAGTCATTTATATGTCAACTAACAAGCGGAGATCATCATATTTGAGACTCTGAATTACAATAGATAGTTACAGATTAGTTTTTTATGCTAAAATAGCACCCCCAATATTCTCTGTACATTTCAATGGGTCTTTTGTAGCTATAAAAATATTGGATTTCATGTTATAAGATAGGATTTTTATGCTAAATTCAAAATGTTGTGGTCTAATTTTTTTTTTGGGTAACTGTCAATTATCCACTTCAATCTTTAGATAAATTAATCCTTAGATTTTGAAGAAAGTAATAATATTTTTAAAAATTACTTAAAAGTTAAACAACTAACTGAATGGATGAGTCAGACAGAGATATAATTTACAATAGCATAAGGTACTTATTTTAGACAAAGGCATAATTTTATAGGATCAAACCCGGCATTGTGTATGATGCAATTCAAGAAAAAAGAAATGCAACAAAAAACTGATAAGCTATAAATATTTTTACTACTTTTATAACATTTAGAAATTAAATTTAATGTTAGAATTTGCTATCAATTAGTAAATCCTAATTTAATCTAAAATTAATTTCAACCCTCAGTCCTCGATAATTCATAGATTGAATTCAATTTTTCTAGTATTTACACGCAATCCAAGTGAAACTCATTCTTTACACTTGTGAGAAAAAAGCCATAGTAACTAGTGGGATAAAACTAAAAATGTACCACGTTAAAATCAATTTCCATAATTTATTTCTTTTTATTTTCTCACCATAGATCCTATGAATTTTTCTCTAGCAAGCATTAAAAATCCGTAACACTTGGTTTATATAAGCTAAAAAAATTTATTGAAAAAAGAGATAGCCATAATTCAGGGAGTATCACTCTTGCCTCGTAAGTTTGAATACCTTTTATGGAAGAAATTTTTTTATCGGAAATTTCAGTTATATTACGGCTGGCTTAGAAACCCAATTCTGGCATATAATTCAATTTAAAAAAATCGCCTTATAGGGGATGGTATAGTTTTCGAAAGAATATTTGTACACCTACACTGAAAAAAAATCCGTTTGCCTGCAAGCAGAATTTTGGAAAGAATATTTGTTTACCTACGATGAAAAAAATACGTTTGCCAGCTAGCGGGTATCCAAAGAGAAAGAAAACTAAAGTAGAAAGAGTACTTTAATTAAATTTTTCTGAAAATTATCTACTATTGGCAATTGTGTTTTTTCTCAAAAAATTCAATGCAACTTTTTGTTTTACAGGCATTAAATGATTAAGGACATTTTTTTATCATAATAAACTTATTTAATCATTCTTGGTAATCATTTGGTTTTCCAAATGTAGTTAGCTCCCCTGGTTATAGTAATTCAATACATTTACTTTTAAAATTTATGTGGATATATAAATTTTGCATAACTTCAAAGGTATTTAACTGATGTTATTGCGTAAACTGCTTTCTAATTACGATTTGCATATGTACATATAATATTTCAAATAATAGTCAAAAATGTTTAATAAATCAATAACAAAGATCAATTATATTTAAGAAAACGTTTTCGTTTAACTATAGAGTTATTTTTCATAAAGCTTTTGTTTATTTACATAATCAACAAAATTATACCAGTCTAGTGACATAAATTAAGCAATATTTACTGTTTGCATACATAATGTTGTATACATTATTTTAGGATTGATTTAAACAGATAAATTTAATGATGACAATTTAGAAAATCAATATTGTAATGCAAATATATTAAGGAAATAGAAAATTCGCAGCTAAAGACAGTAATTTATAAAGAAATAAAAATGTTTAGAATTGCAATAATAAATAAATAAAAACTAAAGTTAAATGTATACAAATAATAATAATAATAATAACAATAACAATAGTAATAATAATGTACATGGCAAAAAAAAAGAACGAAGACTCTCGTTTGGACAAAAATATCTGTCAATGATCAGAGCAGGCAAGACATAGAGCTCTTAATAACCGAGAAAAACAGGAATGTATTAGAATAGCAAAGGAGGAAGAAAAAAGTGCTTCAGAACGAAGCAAATAGAAGGAAGCTGCTTTAGCGACGTGAGAAATTGCAGTTGCAGCGCGAGAAACGCCTATTAGAAGCAAGAAAAACAAATCGAAGAAATTGAAGCCGATTGAAACGGCTTCCAACCGGTCTTCCACTAATCATCAAGATGCAGAGAAACTGGCAAACAACACTAAGCTAGAAGAATCGTTGATGAAAACCAAAGATTACCAAAATAGTGGAAATGGGCTCAAACGGATAATCAAGAAACAGAGAAAAAAGCCGAGGAAACTGAGAAAGCTGAAGTTCCAATAGGAAAACCAAGTACTTGAAATTTAGGGCAAGTTGCACAAACAGGCCCAGGTACAGAAAACAACCATTAAAGAGAGTACTTGAGAGACTACAAAGAAGAAAAAAGCTAAGACAAAGAAATTTCAGCAGGCAAAAAGGCCTGCTGAAACGGACACTACCAAGCCGAGAAGGCGTAGGTACAAAAAACAATGGAGTCCGGCCCTACTGATAAAATCAGCAGTAGGCCATACGTATAAGGAGACTATCCTCAATATTAAGAAAAATGTTCAGCTTGAGAATTCAGGGGCTAAAGTTAATCGAATCCGTATGACACAAGGCGGTAGCTGGAGTCAATAGAGGATTCCGGAAAACTGTGGGAAGCGGTTCCAGCGATAACAGGCCCTAATTCAAACGTTTGGAATATGGTCCCCGGGCTGAAACTTAAAATTCGTGATTTGTATGGGATCACGAATGCACGGGAGACAAGGAAAGCCGTCGTCAAAGAAATAAGAATGGAAATTGGAGATATACTACTTCAAGTCTCCATCTTCAAAACCAAAGGCAATACGACCCAAATGGCAATGGTTCAACTTATTGAGGTCGATGGCTGGCCAAAAAAGGGGAAAATTCCAAATTGGCTGGGCTTCGAGCGGACGCAAGGTGCTGTATTAAATTTCTAAGCCACGGGCATAATCAGTATACCTGCAAAGGCCCAGACCGAAGAGAAGCATCTCTAAAATGCGTAAAAGGATTCAATGCCAGCAGGAAGCACCTGAATTTTTCCTCTGCATGATTAGCAACGACAAAAAGTTTAACAGAGAAGGAAACTGCCCCAGCTGCCGAGAGGCTCTGGCTGCGGCAAGGAATAAGTGTCATCGGAAATGATCAAGGTTCTTCAAGGGAACATGAAAAGAGCCAGAGTCGCTCGTGAGTTATTGCAAAAGATTGTTCAAGAAGAAGATCAAAGTATCCTCTTACTGAGCAAGCAATCTTACAATATCAATCCTTGCTCGCCGAAGATACTGGTTGCTGTTACATATGGCTCCAAAGTAGAGCCCAGGCATCCCGACAAGGGAAAGGCAATTTTTACGTTTGGGCCACTTGCAGGGAGACAACACATATAAGCTGCTATCTCTCCCAAAACGACGATGATGTGGTGTTTGCTGCAAAGTTGGTCATCATCGAAGACACGATCCGCAGTGTCACCGAAGTATTATCCTCGGAGGAAATTTTAACGCTAGGGGCTTAGAATAGGGCACGCGCTCAAACAACCACAGGGAGCAAATGGTACTCGAAATGGCCTTTTAGATGCAAACTAGTGGTCCAAAATAGTGGAATCAGACCTACCTACGTAAGGCCGTGGTGAGGTATTATGATCCCAGATATAACCTTTGCAACAGAAGGTGCATCCAAGAGGATCAGAGACAGGGGAGGGTGATGGATGACTACACGGGTAGTAATCATTACTAGGTTGCCTTTCGGGTGCTGGAGGGAATTTCGCAACGACCTCCGTATAGGAAGTTCAAGATTCAAAATATAAATTTAAACATGTTACATGTTCATTGGTTGTGAGTTCACAAACCAGTTGTAAGTTTTTTTTTAAATTTATTTGTAGTTTCATGTCATTTGTTATCGTTTGATCTAAAAAACAAAAGTCTGCCATACAAAAGCAAGCGTCTTTTTTTTCAATACAGTTGTGTCAAACAAATTTTATTTCGATTACTTATACGGTTTAAAAATTAGAAAAAAAATTAATTACTAGTTAGGTTTACAGCGCAACGATAACTTAAGATTAAAAAATTTATTACTTTCCATCCTATGAAAAATACCCTGCCAACTAGCTGGCACTGAGGTTCCTCAAACAATGGGCTGTTATCTTAATTTACAACAAATATTATTGATTACAACCAGGCAATTATACATACATTTTTCGTTTTTAGTAGCTGGTAAAGTAGATTATTAAGATCATTTTGTTATTAAAGTGAAAATTCTAGCGTCCATGGATTGGTCGCGCCGGCGTTAATGGATTTTAAATCATTTTTGCATAATTAAAAAGAGACAAATATAAAAAAAGCTAATTTTATTTTTTTTTATAAAATTTTATTTTATTAGAATATATAATTATCCCTTAATAATTAAAATATTGGGTAACATGATTTTTTTTTTTTGTCAAAGAAATGGTTGGTAACGATGCGAAAATTACAAATATTCGCTCAATGAATTTATAATAATTTCTTATAATTTATTTTCTCAGTGTACTTCTTGCATTTGACCAATCTTCCGCAACAATGATAATAATAATAATAATAATATTTTCTAATAAAAAAAATAACCACATTAATTGCTTCAAGATTTTAACATTATTTATATTATTTCTATTAATCACAAAATAATAAATTATTTAATTTTATAAATTGTTTGATTCTTTAAAAAATGCCAATATAACTTTTAAATCTTAATTTTAAAATGCAAACATAACCATTTAATATTGTTAGGCTGTTTATTATTGTTTATAATTTCATTAAGCTCACGGGTCCCCTGAATGAGCGCCAGCCCGAGATGCGCTGCGGCGTCGAGATTTCAACGGATTCTTTCAATATACACTTACCTGAAGTGGAAAACATGAATTTTGAAATAATCGATCGGGCGCTTTTTTAGAAAAGCTCAAAAAAGTCCAAAAAAGCTCAAATTTTCGAAAAACTAAAAATAAATTTTTTTTTTTTTTTTTTAATCTTAATTTTGGCTTAAAAAAAGTGTTTAGACGATAATTTTCAACATATTTTCAACATATTTTCAACATATTTTCAACATATTTCAGCATATTTAAAAATATTTCAGTTCATATTAAGCTTTAGTAAACGGTTGAAAATGGTTTAAAATATTTTAAATAAACTCTCTGCAATTTATTGGGATAAAATAATAACAATAACTAGTAATAATTTTAATTAATTTATATTATTTATTAGACGTCAATATTAAAAATAAACAGAAATTACATTAAGAAATCACGGAATATGATCATATATTTTATACACATGTATCTTTTACTACACTAAATAAATAAATTTAAAATTTTAAATATAATATTATAGATAGAATAGATAATTAATATATAAAAATATGTACAAGTTTATAAAAAAAAATACATGTTAGACACAAAAAATAATTTAATTTTTGTAATAATATATAGATCTTTTAAGTAATATCAAATAAAAAGGAAATTTAATTTGAATACAATTATGAATTGTCAATAAAAAAAAAACGTGGCTATTAAAAAAAATATAAAATTTATGAAAGAAAAAAGTATTTTCTCACTCAAATATGAAGACTATTATACTTAGAAACTGCTCTTTTTAATTGATCATGATATTTTTCGTTAATTTGGCTAAATTTAAAGTCCTTCCACATATTTTGAAAATCACTGTGAACTGGTTTATTACCGATCATTAAATTTTGATCACCTGGATTTCTTACTATTTCACAAACAGTACAACAGTACAGTTTCGACTAAAAAAAGCCTACATAATGCTTAAGTTAATTAGTAATATTAAAAATATCACCTTTTTTATATTAATTTTTATATTAATTTAGCGAAATTAACGAAAAATATATAAAAAATATTCCGTGATTTCTTAATGTAATTTCTGTTTATTTTTAATATTGACGTCTAATAAATAATATAAATTAATTAAAATTATTACTAGTTATTGTTATTATTTTATCCCAATAAATTGCAGATAGTTTATTTAAAATATTTTAAACCATTTTCAACCGTTTACTAAAGCTTAATATGAACTGAAATATTTTTAAATATGCTGAAATATGTTGAAAATATGTTGAAAATATGTTGAAAATTATCGACTAAACACTTTTTTAAAGCCAAAATTAAGATTAAAAAAAAAAAAAAAAAAATTATTTTTAGTTTTTCGAAAATTTGAGCTTTTTTGGACTTTTTTGAGCTTTTCTAAAAAAGCGCCCGATCGATTATTTCAAAATTCATGTTTTCCACTTCAGGTAAGTGTATATTGAAAAAATCCGTTGAAATCTCGACACCGCAGCGCATCTCGGGTTGGCGCTCATTCAGAGGACCCGTGAGCTGCATACATAAATAAACATAGCAACGAGCAAAATAATCCAAGGAAGTGAAAAGAGGCAAGATTTCCATCACTCTTTCTTGTGTGTTATAATTTATATCAAAATAAAAAAAAAAATTGTGATCGGATACAAAAAATTAATATAAACTAAATTTCTAAAACTTGTACTCTCATTAAAATATTAGATATGTCCAAAACGAAAAATAAATTTGGTATTTTATGTATTTTTTTGTGAAAAAAATTTTGGGAAAAAAATTTTCAAAAAATTAAGTATCCGATTCGAGATATCATTTGAAAACTATACTTTCAAATATAAGTACTTTCATGGAATTAATTGAGGTATTACACCCAAAAAAAAAAAAAATATTGCATTTTTTTTTATTTTTCTATTTTTTTAATTTTGACAAAAAAAATTTGAAAAAATTAAGTATCAGATCCAAAAAATAACAATAAACAAGGTTCTTAAAACTAGTACTTCCATGGAAATAAATTAGGTACTACGTCCAAAAAGAAAAAAAAAATTAGTATTTTTTGTATTTTTTTGTGAAAAAAATTTTAGAAAAAAAATTTTCAGAAAATTAAGTATCCGATTCGAGATATCATGTAAAAACCATACTTTCAAATATAAGTACTTTCATGGAAATAAATTAGGTATTACATCCAAATCAAAAAAAAATAAAAGTACCTCGAGCTTTTTTGGTGAAAAAATTTTTGAAAAAAAAATTAGGTCTTAATTCCATAATGTTTGTGAAATATCACCGATTACATACATTCGTACGTACACACACACACACACACACACATACAGACTTTTTTTAAAAAACGGTTTTTTAGCTTCCTGGGGGCCCAAAACGTGCTAATATGCCAAAAAATAAAAAAATAGAAAATCAAATTTTGACCTAACACAATGGTTCCTCTTTGAGGAACCAAAAAAAAAGCAGTAATAATTTATATTATAATATTATTAGCAAGTTGTATAACTAGTAGAGGAAATCATTATTTCAAAATGAGGTAATTAGCAGTTTTCCACCAACACCTCAAAGTGACCTCAATCTTTGTGAAATTAACTTCAGCACTACTTTAGCCGAAAACTTGTGGCATTTAAACTTTTTGGACAAAGACCCATTGGGGTGGGTTAGCCCCTTCCTGAGGGTGAAAAAATTTTTTTAAAAGCAATAGGAATCGATTAATTTTTGCATTATAAAACGAAAAGGTGAGTATAAGTTTTTTAATTAAATACACCTATCAAGTTACAGTCTTTAAAACTTTGACTTTTTTTAATGAAATACTTTGAGTAATCAAAGTTTTAAGGGCACTAAATTAAACAGGGTGGAATTTAAATTTAATTAAAAATAGTATATTTACGGCTCGTGTCCAGAAAAGTAAAGAATAGCTCAAATCGCACGTAAATTACCTTCCGAGGCGAAGCCGAGGATGGTAAACTGCGATTTGGGGCATTCTTTATTTATGGACAAGGGCCGTATAAAATTTTTCTGCAACAGTAGCGAGAAATTTAGAAATCGTACTTTCGTGGCTATTGTACAGAAAATTTATACTCACCTTTTCATTTTTGAATGCTTAATTAATCGATTCCAAACACTTTTTAAACAATTTTTTTTGCCCCCTTAAAAAGGGGTAAACCAACCCCAATTGAGTTTCATTCAAAAAGTTTAAATGCCGCAATTTTTCGCTAAGGTTATAATGAAGCAATTTTCCCAAAAATTTAGATCATTTTAAGCTGTTGGTGGAAAACCGGAAAGTCTGTAATGATTTCCTCTACTAAATAATTATTAATGCTCTAAAACTTATTAGGGCACATTTCAACAGATTTTTATACTAATTCCATATAATATTAAAATTAAATATTTTAAAAACACAAGTACATTAATTACTAAATATTTATAGCAAAATAAAAATGCACATACGCTCATTTCATCATATGGATGATCAATAAATGTCATTTCAGATTCCTCGCCTTCTAGAAGGATGCTAACGCTTTGTTCTCCAAAGTCGTTATCTGTAAATTAAAAAATTATTTGAAATAAATCAAATATAACAAACAATAAAGTTTTTTGTGTTAAGCGAAATAATCTTTTGAACATTGATTAAAAAAACTTAAGAAACTGTTAATTTTGCTTTTTTTATTTTCATAACTCAAAAGGGCTTAACTGATAAAAATGTCATTGCAGAATAAAAATATAAGTCTTAAAGTACAGAAATACCTAATAAAATTCAATCTTTGCACTGCAGCAGTGTAGCTTTTAGTAAAGCTCTCTTTAGATTCCTTTTAAAGACTTTTTCTAATTAAAAAAAAAATATACAAAAAAATAATCTTTTAAAAGCAAAAAATGTTTAATATTTAATTATTGTAATCTATGTTAGTAAAAAATAATTGAAACTCTTTAAAAAAGATTATTAGAGGTGCAATTTTTTTATCATTTATTATATGCGTTATAATTCATTCAAAATATTTAATTTATAACTAAAACAATAATTACCCAAACTTGCATCATGCGTATTTATATATTCACTAGTAAGAAATTGCGTAAGCAACGCCGTTTTTCCAACTCCTGAATCTCCAAGCATTACAACCCTGTACTTCATGACTTCTTCCAATTCATCTTCTGGACTATCATCTGCAACTTGACTGTTGCAACACGATCCTTCAAAAGGTGATCTGTCTCCTGACACATTGCTATTTCTGTGCAGGCAATCATAATTCATTTTAATAATTTGAATAAAATTACAATTAAATAAATTTTACATATTTAAGTCTAATAATCAATATAGAATAAATTATAATTTTTTAATGAAATTTTTATAAATTCAAATTTTTTATAAATTCTATTTTTTTTTATCCATAGATAACGTAAAATTGAAAAAAAAATAGAATATTCAGAATATCAAAAATTTATGAAATTTTAATATACATTTAGAAAAACATTAAAAGGGGTTTAAAAGTTTTTTAAAAACTGCAAAATGAAGCTTTTTGAATAATGAATTTAAAATAATTTTTAAATACTTCAATATATATACGAGAGATTTTGCACAAACTGGACCAAAGTTGGAGTGAAGGGTCGTGGAAATCGGTACAAACAAATTATACAATGAAACCGTTACTGCATAAATTTTTCCAGATGCTGCTACCGAAATTTCCGGCTACTAAAACCAAATTCCTGATTGTGACACCTCTAATTTTTTTTTGTTCAAATGATTTCAAATGGCTTCAAATATACAGGAAATTTAAAAAGAATGACTTTTACTCATTTACAACGGCCTTAATTTTTATTTATTTATTTCTTCTGAAAATTTCAATAAGACTTAGACTTGAGTTTTAGTTTTTACCGTACATGAAGAAATGAAAGTATGCGAAAAGTGATTGTATACACACTGTTAAATATCCACGCGAAGCTCTATTTATAAAGCTCTATCTACAAATGCCTTAAACCTCCACATAAAGGCAAAATCAAAAAACGCAAGCCACAACGCATTGCGCAGAAGATGTTCGTTTACCACAGGTTTAAGAATGCTCACGAAAACAGACTAAAAAAAATTTATAACCGGTTTGTGTAACTACACAACCAATGAGCATGGAACATGTTCACTCATAACAGTAATAAATCCAAAAACCGAAATAATAATAAATCCTGAAATATAAATTATGCTAAGTCCATAAACTTAAAGTATTCTAAGTTTTTGTTGTTATCAAGGCCTGACTCCCACTTCAAATTATTTTTTTTTTTTTTATATGAAGCTTCGAGCCTTCTTTGAGGCTATGCAGCTACGTTTGATTTACCTTATTTTAACATATTAGAGAGTGACTTAGAACATTATATCTTACAGATTAAACAAATCTTCTTTTTTTACTAACTAGACAAAAATTAATTATCATAAAGTAATTATAATTGACTTAAATTTTAATTTGACAGTTGTTGAAAAATTCATTCACATAACTCATCATTTTTATGTTAGGTTTAGATAAGAATTCTGTGATATCTACAGGAAGTTGATATCCACAATAAATTAGTTTAGAAACAAGAGATTTTCTTTCCTGGTCGAAGCGTGGGCATTGCCAGATTACATGGTTCAGGTTTTCCACTGGATAACCACATGAACATGAAGAATCAGGGACTACTTTAATTTTATGCAACGATTCATTTAAGTTGTAGTGCCCTGATCGACACCTGTTGATGGTTGTAATTAAATCACGATTCAGATTTTTATTATAAAACCATGGCTTACTAAAGGAATTATGAAAGTACTCAAAATAACTGACACCCTTAATCAATCCTAACTCTTCTTTGGACATTTTTGAGGCTAACTTTTCTCTTTGGACTATATGGTTTCTTAGGTCGGTATGTGGAATATGCTTTATAGTGGGATCTATTAAAGTGGCCAATTTTGCCAGCTTGTCAACATTTTCATTTCCAGTTAACCCCTGGTGTGAAGGAACCCACAGCAATTTTATATAAGTATCGCTATTGTTAAATTTATGAACTTTCTTTCTAATTTCAAAAATGAGTGGATTAGTTTGCGCGTTAAAGCTTGGGTGATTAAGACTTTCAATTGCGCTAAGGGAATCTGATATAATAACTATATTTTTATCCTTGTTATCCAAGGCAATATTTAAAGCTTCGTTGATTGCAGCAAACTCTGCTGTAAATATCGATGCACGTTTGTTTATGCTCAGCATAGCTTGCTTATCTACTTTCTCACAAAAGCAGGCTGCACCTACTGATATTACATCAGTGCTCTTGCTACCATCGGTATAAATATGTAACGAGTTGCTTTCGTTATTTAAATAATCATTTAGTAATAGGTTAGGATCATTAGTATTTTGTAATAGTCTGCCAAAAAGTACGTCAGTATTCACCGGATTTGAAAGCAAGTAGTAGTCAAAGTTATATATGGGTATATTATCAAAGGCTAAGATTTCAGATTCATATTTCATTGCTTCGTTGATGCATTCATTAATAAACAAACCCCTTTTGCGTTTATCCTGCTTAATTACTGTGCTTAAATTCTTGATGGTTTTATAAACCAAACTACTTTTATTAGAAAGAATTTTGGAAAAGTAGGTAGTCCCTAAATATTTGGCTCGGTTTTCAAGACTTTCGACTTTAGATTTAGACAAAATAATATTTGTTGTGGTACTAGTTCGGTAGCCTAATGCCAATCGAAGCGCTGAGTATTGAATTCTTTCAAGTTTTGACTTGTTTTTACCATTGGAATATGGAAAATATAAAAAGCTAGAATAATCTATAATGGACCTAACATAGGATTTATAAAACAATATTAACGTTTGAGGGTCAGCTCCCCACCGTATACCCCTGGAAAATTTTAAGATATTTAATGCCCTGTTAGCATTTGTCTGTACTGTTAGTATGTGTGACGTAAAGTTGAGCCGAGTATCAAAATAAATGCCTAAGAATCTCCCTGATTGGGATGCTTTAATTTCTAATCCATTTAGTTTAATTTTTACATTATTGATATCAAATTTATTTTTTCTTAGCACATAAATACCGTTTTAGTAGGCGAGATTTCAAGAGAAAGTTTTTTTAAATTATTATTAAGTATGTCAATGGCATGTTCAAATTCTTTTAAAACCATTGGAGTTATATTACTAGATCTTTTATAGATTGCTATATCATCAGCAAATTGAAGTAATTTAAAACCAGGTGGTAGGTTAAAAACTATTTTGTAAACATAAATTAAGTAAAGAAGTGGGCTCAAAACTCCACCTTGAGGGACTCCTTTATAGGCAAGAAAAGGGGTGGTCATTGTATCTTTAGTAAATATAGACCTTTTGTAAGTGAAAAATTTGATAAAATTAATTAATTTATAAGAGCACCCAATTTTTGATAATTTTTTTAATAATATATCAATAATGACATTATTAAAAGCACCAGTGACATCGAGGAATGCTGCTAGAACAAGATCTTTATTACGGAAAGCATTATCTATTTCGAGGGTTAAAACTGTTAAATTATCTGCACACGATTTTCCTTTTCGAAAGCCTGCTTGAGATATCGGTAATATTTTTTGTGTTTCTAACCACCAACGCAGGCGGTTAGATAGCATTAGCTCAAAAAGTTTAGAGCAACAAGATGTAAGCGCTAAGGGTCTGAAACCACCATTAGGTTTAGGGACAAAATGCACGAAAACGTCGTTCCATTCTTCAGGATAAGACTCAAAGGCATACATGTCATTAAAAATGTTAAGAAGTATGATTTTATATTTGTGTGGGATGTTGTGTAGCACTTCATAGTTAATGCCATCTATGCCAGGGGCTGATTTATCGCCTCTGGAATTTAAAGCTATTAAAAATTCATTGATAGTGAAAGGCCGATCAAAAAAGTCAACGTTATCGTTACTACATACTGGTATGTCGTTTGGATCCACAGGAACCCATGGGGGACATAACGAATCAAGCATATTTTGGCAGTCTTGTTTATTTTGAAGATAGGAGTCTTTGTTTGTGTCATCGATTTTAACCCACTTATTTTTGAAAATTCTAGCAACCCTTAACGTGTGTTTAAAGTTGGATTTTGCATTTAAAGTACCAGCAAAGTTATGGAAAGCTGTCTTTTTTTTGTATTTAAATAACTTCATAGCAATAGATACTTGTTTCTTATAACATAAATAATCTGAAAAATCTTTAGTATGTTCCCATCTTTTGAAAAATGCAATTCGCAAACGACGAGCCTTATCACAATCACTATCCCACCATGGGACAGGATTACGATGAATAGTATTTTTTACATTAGTAGGGTTCGGAGTAGATTTTTAACCGATACACGTAATTCTGTGATAAAATATGTATATTTTGCATTTGGTAATTTATTTGTAAACTCACTCGTACAAAAGTTGGGGTATTTATCATCAAGTAGTTTATTTGCTTTACCCCAATCCGTTCTGATCGATTGCACTTTAAACCTGATTTTGCGGTAAATGAATTTTTTGGTATTTAATTCCAATAATAACGGGTAGTGGTCAGATCCATGAGTATCTTTATCTACCAGGTAATTAATATTTTCGGACAGATCAAGAGAGGTTAGCAACAAATCTATATTGGATTTTTTTGCACTGTGTGAATCTATATGAGTCTTGGTGTCCGTATTTAGAATCATAATATTGTCGATACTATTAAGGCTGTTTAAAAGTCTAGAACCACTAATGTCGTTATGATCACAATTCCATGTTTTATTATGTGAATTAAAGTCACCTATAATAATAACATTATTCAAGGAATTAAGATTATTAATTAAGGTGTCCCAGTTATCTTGAGTGAGGTATACGTCGGGAGGTTTGTACGCAGCGACAACTGTCACTTGATTATCGAAATTAGTTAATTTAATGCTAAATAATTCAAGTTCATTATGAGGAGTCTGTAAATTAATATTAGAATGATATGCAATGTTCTTACGAATAATAAATGCAATGCCTCCACCTCGACCATTTGGTCTATCTCGTCTCACGATATTGAAGCCTGTAAATACAAAATCATTATGTGAAATTAAATAATTCAACCAACTTTCAACTAGTACTAATATGTCTATGTCTTGTAACATTTTAAAAATTTCATTTTTTTTTACGATAAGCACGTCCCTAAATCGAAAATATTCTAAGTCCATTTTAACCCTCCCCTAAAAGCGTCAATTTTTCACCCCCCCCCCCCCCTGCCGAGCCAAACTTTTTCAAATACCCCATCCAATGAACATGTTCCATGTTAAAACATGAAAATGGCTCTTTAAAACCGATAATTAAATCTACAAAGCTAAAAAGTGCAGGAAGTACATATTAATAGTTGCATTTTCAGAAAAAAATAATTTGGGCCGATTTCCGCGACCCTTCAAAATAACTTTGGCTCAGTTTGTGCAAAATCCCTCATATACTTCCCCTGAATTGAAACATCATATTATTATTAATGAATAATGCATTGCTAGAAATAAATATTGATGGCTAGTAACAGTGAGAGATAATTTAAATTAAATTGGATTCTTCACTACAGAAATATAACTTGCCATAATTGATCACAACATTGATAACCAATAAATTCTGTAGTATTATGTACATACTGAATTGTCATACTCGCATCAATTTTTCACTATTCATATAATGTTAGAGAAAAATATTAAAATAAATTTAATAAAAATTAAAACGTTTATTCCAGATACTTTCACGGATATTTAAAGCTCCTGAAATCTTTGTACCAAATAATTTATTGAACATATGTATTTATAATTTGATCAAAAATATTTTTTTAAAAGAGCGATAACTTAAAATAAAAATTTTTAATATTGAAATAAATTGTCGATGATAATCTTTTTAAAATTTTTGATTAACCTCTATGATAAAAACCTAAAGATCATAACTTTACACATGTCGTACCACGATATTATCAAAGAATATAATATGTACTATATATTTATATATATATATATATATATATGTATATAATATATAAATATTTTATATATTTTTTGAGATAAAAAAATAGGAAAGTAGCAGGGGAGGACGGCATAACAGCTGAATTTTTAAAAAATTTGTCTGAAGATATGTGGAAGGAAGAAAAAATAGCACATACATTGCGATTAGCGAGGATATGCTATATTTTTAAAGGAGTGGAAGAAACAAATGTAAACAATTGCAGAGGGACTTCACTATTAGATATTGGCTATAAAATAAAATAAAATAAAATAAAAAAAATATAATTTAAAACCGCTTTTGACACCATAGATAGGAAAATTATGATAGAAAAATTGGAAAAAGAAGACATCAAAGGCAGATATTAGATGGGTAAAGAAAATATATGAAGAAACATGGTGCAAAGTCATAACAAAAGAAGGGATCTCAAGGAGATTTAGAACAAGTATAGGGGTAAGACAGGGGTGTCTGTTAACCCCAACATTTTTCAATATCTTTATTGTGGGTTTAAAATTTGACCAAATTCAGACAAATACAGATGTTTTATTTATTTTTCCCAATATTTCGAACAAAATGTTTGAAAAAAAAAAACAAACAAAACAAAAAAAACAAACAAAAAAAACAAACAAAAAACAAGCAAAAAACAAACATTTTGTTCGAAATATTGGGAAAAATAAATAAAACATCTGTATTTTGTCTGAATTTGGTCAATTTTTAAACCTACAATTATTCTCTCATCAGACGTATACCTAAACAAACATCTTTATTGTGTATATAGACAAAATTTGGGAAAAAACTAATATAGGTGGCACAGTAATAGGCAAAAAAAAGATATTTTGCTTGAAATTTGCAGATGATCTAATACTATTAGCAGATGATGCACAAGCGCTACAGAAAATTCTGAAGGGCTTAGAAAAGTACTGCGTAAAAAATAAATTAACGGTAAATACAAAAAAGACAAAAATAATGGTATTCAGAAGGGGTAGAAGGCTAAGAAAGGAAGTAAAATAGTCATATATAAAAGAAGAAATAGAAATAGTAGCAGAATATGCTTAACTGAAAAGGAATCCTTCAGACATATCTGGGACTGCAGACAAGCTAGAAGAAGTATTAAGGCAAACATTGTTAAAGAGCTAGATGGAAGGAAAAAAATGATGGGCTAAACAGGAATTGGGATGACACCATAAGGTAGACAATGAAAGGGAATACAGTAAAAGAAATTTATGTATTGTATTGCATTGTATTTTTAATGAGCTGTAACTCTTAAAGTCACTAACGACTTTACATGCTTTTAGCCCGGTGTGTTTTTGTAGTGTAGTTTTAATAAATTATAACATAAAACCTTGTAATACTATATAAATAAACCTGTAAAAAACTTGTAATAAGTTGAAAAATTATACTATATATATTCTTTGATATTATTGAAAATAGGTCGTACTTTAGAAGGTACAGAATCTTGAAATTAACAAAATAACTATATTTAACTTAATTAAATTATAACTAAAATTACTTTGAGAAAAATCATTAGAATATAGATATAAAACAATAAAGAGAACTTAACTGAAGCATGAATATACTTTATAATATTACGTTTGTATTTAAATTAAAGCTTTGAAACTTCTTTTAAGAAATTTCAAATATCAGAAAGTTTCTAAAAATTATTTTATATTTATTACAATGTATTTAACTTTTCCATATCATTACTAGAATATATAATATTTATATTATGAAATTATATAATATATTTTACACTTAAAATTTATTATACAGTATAAATAAAATCTTACATTTAGTAACGTTTAATTGTTAAAATTTTAATGTTTAACATTATAAATTTAGTATTATATGTACGAATGTCTAACAATCATAACATGTAATTTAAATTATACTAAATTTAGTTTAATTATTTTAAATATTTTAATTAATTTTGTGGTCAAACTAAAAATTTAAATTTATTTTATGCTCAAGCAACTAAATAACTTTCGAGATTTTTGTTCACAAATAAAATTGTTATTATTATTATAGTCCTTTATTTTGCAATAACAAAAATATGATGTACTCTTTCAACATTTGTCAATAAAAATGTATATATATATATATATGTATACAAAATATATAGCAATAAGTAATTAATTTCAGTATGTATTTTTTACATTTAAAATAGAATAAAAGTTTTATAAAGTAATTTTCATTTAAATAGATGAATAACTGTTGATGTAAAAGATATTATTTACAATTAGTATTTATTATAGTCCTCTCAAATATTATTATTTATTTATTTATTATAATTTTAACTTGTTAATAATAGATTGATCAAACAAGAAATTGAGACATAGGCTACTCATTGAAAAATATATATACAATTGAATTAAATACCTAATGATCAGAACGCATTTTTAAACCCCATAGTTGATTACTTTTGTTAGTTACTTTAGAACGTTAATATTATTAAAAACTATTCTCAACATTTGTCATAAGCCCATTTCTTAAAATTGCTTACTTAGCAAATAATTGATACCCCATCCATAGAAATAAACTTCTATGATCCCATCCCTCTTCCACTAACAAAATCACGTATGAGCAATTATGTTAGCAAGTGAGACAATGCTTTCCAACTTTTCCATATGTGGAAAATCCCTAAATTAAAAACGTCTAATACGAAGGACTCACTACACTGAACCACTGCATTTCGAAAGTTTAAAGAAATTTTATGTTAATTAGTATCTGAACACCAGTAGGTTCATTGCCAAAACTTTTCTGGTATAGAATAATGTAAATATTTAGTTATAAAAAAATTTTAGAATAAATTAACTGAATGCTGTTCTGTATAGAAAAATCTTTACATTTTTTCAAAATTTAGGTTATTTACATGTGATCATAAAGCCCAAAAATTTTCTAAATCAATGGAAACCGTGTTTTTTTAGTATATGTTTGTACATATCTATTTTAAAACAATATAAATATTTGAAATTTGGATCTCTTAAAATTTTTTAAATGTATATACGCGTTAAGTAATTTAAAAATATACATAGATTTAGCTAAATAAAAAGCACTTTATTTTAAATACAAATAGTAACACGTACTACTTTGAAAGTTAAAATTAATGATTCATTTGATTTGACGGGAAGAAATTGTTTTCTTTTCTTTGTTTTTGTAACAACAAAAATTTTTTTGTTTTATTTTTTTATAAAGTTTTTATTTGAGTTAAATAAATTATTTAATATGTTTAGAATTAATTTATTGCATGTATTAGATTACTCACATAAAAAGATTAAGCTTAATTTTGGGTAGGCTAACTGAAGTAAGCTTACTGGAGTAAGCTTACGGACTAATCTAAAAAAGCTTAATTTTAAAAATTAAGTCTTTTTAGGTTAGTCCGTAAGTTTAATTTTAAAAATTAAGCCTTTTTAGGTTAGTCCGTAAGCTTACTTCAGTAAGCTTAATCCAGTACTTCACTAAGCTTAGTTCTTCACTAAACTTAGTACTTCACTAAGCTTACCCAAAAATAAGCTTAATCTTCTTACGTGGGTAGATATTTAGGCAGTAATAAATATTAAAGTTGCTGTGAACTGCTTTTTTAAATTTAAAATTCGTTTGAGAATATTATTATACGCTTTTAAAAAAATTTAATAATAAATATACTTTATATAAAAATAAACAGTGTATGTTTCTAGTATTAAAAATTCTCACTGAAAATGATTTTTATATTTTTATCGAATCTTTTAAGAACAAAGTTTGTCTTAAGGGATTTAAATTTGACAAATAAGTTAAATATATCACCTGAGACAGACAAAAATATCTAAGAAAATAAAACAAAAAAGAAAATGTATAAATAAACATAAAATTTATGTATTGACAGAGTTGATATAAGGGAGTGTGTCAACAAACTGGATAGAAACAGTTACTATTTTTATTACTTAATTTTATAACCTTCTGAATACTATTTTCTTTTCTTATAGAAGATACAGCAAAAAGGCTGGGTTTTAAACCAAGTATGCTTTAAGTATACTTGGCACCTAGACTGTAGCCACAAGCAGCAAGATCGGTTGAGACTTAAGAGGGCTGGATTAACAGCTATTGTTTTAGTCATTGACCAATATTGGCCAACAATATACGGCTTTGATTTTTATTAAAAAAGAAAATTGCTAAATTAATAATCAGAATAGAATGAAAAATATCCCTGTGCTTTTCTTGGATCCCAACAAATTTTCCTTCTCTTCAAAAAATAAATTAAAAATTAAAATTGGACAAATGATCTAAGAAAAAATCTGCAGATGCGATAATTCTCCCTTTTTACGGAAAATTTTCTAAAAACAGTATAATAAATTAAAGGAAATTCAGTACCAAAATCGTCTGCTCTGCCATTTCGCGCGATTACCATTCTCTTACTAATAAGGGTTGGTAGACTCTACCGAAACAGTCGGGCGGATTGCCGCCTTAAGGGGCCTTAAGGGGTACGGCGCTCGAATTTCGAGCGATTTTTAAGTGGGTATAAAAAATGAACCGTTCAAGATAATTTAATGAAAATTTTTTTGTTTATTTATTATGTCTTTAAGAGTACAAAAAAATATTTTTTTTTTTTTTTTTTTTTTTTTTTTTTTTTTTCTATGACGTCATTCTGGTTTACGAGAGATTGTTGAGAGGCACTAAAAAAAAGGGACCTGCGCCGTGCAGCATAGCCCAACTTAGGATCATCTGAAAAAAAAAAAAAAAAAAAAAAAAAAATATATATATATATATATATATTATTTTTCTTAAGCCTTAAAGCTACGGATTGACGTAGAGCTTTTTCCAAAATTTTCATTTTTCACGCTGTGGCAACAAAAATAAAAAAAAAGTCAAAAAAGTGTCCTGTTTTTGTTGTTTGTGATCGGTCCTAAAAATTTTCTGGGGCACTTATAAAAAAAAACTAAACGTCAATCCCTGGTAAATATGTTTTTTAAGCCACCGTGAAAAGGGCAAATCAATTGGTTAATTAGTTTTCCCGTTATCGTGCACGGCGATTTAAAAAAACACGTTTCGAGAAAAACGCGTTTAAAGTTTGAAAACGTAATGAATATACATCTTGCGGCGCGCGCTATTTTGCTTCATAAAATAAAAAATAATGCGAATATCAATTCAAAAATTTTTTTCCATACTCTTGAATGATATATAAACACATTAAAAGAAAAAAAAACATTTCGATTTCCCTTAAGGCCCCTTAAAGTCGGGCGGTTGCAGGGTGGCCACCGGAGGGCCACGTGACAATCCGCCCGATTGTTTCGCTCGGGTAGCTACTTTTCATTGTCTGCTAAAGACCTCTGTCTGGATGCAGGTTTTCATCGTAAGCATCAGAGCCGGGCACTCGTGTGCTGCTTTTTTAATAATCTTGGCTAGTATGTCGTCTGGGCCAGGAGTTTTCATTTCTACTGGGGTTCATGACGGCCAATAGTTCCTCCTCTGTGAAGTCCGGGATATCGTCTATATCGATGTCATCTTCTTGCTCTAGTCTTGACGGGTGTGTCAGAAAAAGAGCGTCAACGACTCTCTTTGCCTTTTCTACACCCATTAACGAGCCGGCCACAAAGCCCCTCAGGTTCTTTGTAAAGATCTTAAAACCCAGCCCCACGGTTCATTATTGACTTCTATGCATAGCTTCCTTTCACAGCGAATTTTGCTAACACTGATCGCATATCTCAATGAGCGCTTAACTTCCTTGTGAACTTGCACCAGCTCATTGGTTTCTGCGCGGGATTTAGCCCTGGTTGTCCTTCTTTGCGTCTTGTGACTTTATCTGCGAAGCTCCGCAATTTCTAGATTCCACCAGCTCACAGGTAGATTTTTTCCATTGAACCTTTTTTGATGTACGGAATCGTCACAAGCTTTCTCTAATAGCATCATTACTTCCGAAATCAGTTTTTCCGCATCTTCCTTACATCCTACTCTGTGGGTATTCTCCAGAACTGTACCTTGTCCTACCGTTATAAGTTGTATTAATAGTTGTTCCTTATTTGATTTATTAAGGTCCCAGCCTCTTAGTTTGGGCCTATGCGTCCCACCAGTGATTTGTCGCAGGGGCTGTATTTCAAACGAAATATACTGGTGATCAGACAAGTATAGTTAATTTACTACAATTTGTAGTAACATTACTGTAAAATAGTAAATTTACTAATCTGTAATGTATAATATTGTGTACAGCATTTCTTACAGTTTACGCAATGGTCAATATAGTCATAATTTTAAATAGAAAATCTTTAAAAAAATATATCTAGGGATTCCGCCATTATCTAATAAATAATAATTCTTATCACCTGTTTGGTGTCGCAAAAAGGGCTCTGTGCCATAAGAATTTTTTAGACTATATCCCAAATGACGCTGCTATCTTGTAACCCAACAAAATATCTTTTGGTTGATGTCATTTTTTTTGTTTAAGTGTCACCTTTTAATTCCCGTAAACAGCATTTACTTAATCAATAATTTTCTTACTTTTATAGTCAGTAAATCAAATGGCCATATTTGGCCAAAAATGACCAATTTTTAAATTGCTGCCAAAATTGTAATTTTTGGCTGAGATTAGTTTTAAAGATCTCAGAAATTTTGCATAAGCTCCTAGATTTCAACAAATTCTCTTATGTTTGCGATCATTTACTTGCGTGGTATGAAAATTTAAATTCAGAGTCCCGCATATCTCGAAAACAACTGAAGCAAAAGGAACGAATAAAAAACTTTGTTAACAGTAATCTTGTTTATTCTGATATCTCATATGAACTAATGCTTGTGCAACTTTCAAAGCCTCTATAAGTTCAATATAAATCACAGCAATGAAAACATAAAACTAATAGAATAATATGATTAAATAATTGTATCTTACTCTTCCCTTTTAACAAGTATAGAACTAATTAAATCAGAAAAAATTCATTTTAATTTTAATTAAATCTAATATTATTCATTATACGTGAATAATTTTACATAAACGTTGACATAATACAGACATAATATGATTTTATATAAACTTGTACAATTTAATTAACTTTAATTTGATCGTATCAAATCAAAAATATGTAATTTTTTTTTTAGGCATTTATCCAAATTTATCAATTAATTTAATACATCATGTTATATCGGATGTGAGAATCATATGCGGTTTTGATATTTAAATTTTGTTTTAAATTTGTGTTAAAATATATGAAACTTTTCAAAATTTATTTTTAGTCAAAATCATGTTAAAAAGTTTTTTGATATAGTTTTAAAATAATTTTTTAAGAGATAATAACCAAAGTAGTTAAAAAAAAAGAAAGTATCTTTTCTTTTGATACGTACGATTTATATAGCAAGAAAAAATATATATATAATGTGTGTATGTATTCAAGGCTTAATAAAGTTTGACGTGACAAGGGTTTCATACAAGTTTTTCTTATATATATATATATTTTTTTTATATATGCTAGAGAAAATATATATAACTATAAATAACTTTATAAAACATACTCTCAATTCTTATGCGTGCTTTGAATATTTTCTAAAATAAAATTTAAATTTAAATAAAGAGCTAAAAGATAAATATATTATAAATTCTTTAAAAAATGTATTATATGTGTAAAATTATTGTTTTAAAATCATGAATACACTGCATGTCTTAAAAATATTGTCTTCGTGTTTTTTTCTTTATATTTCATGATGATTTTTACAAAATATCTGAAAATTAAAACTACTTGTTTAGATTCCAATGCTCAATGCTTGATTTTTTATGATTATTACAGTGTAGGGTTGGATAAGGTATTTTCAAATATTACATGTTTAACATAACTATAAAAATCCTGCTCTATTCTCGAATTTTTCAACCTACTAAATATTCATTCTTTAACGACAAAATTAGGCCCTAGAAACTTCCATACATTAAAATATCAATTTAAGAAAATCTAACATAATAATAAATCGATGATTAATTAACAATTAATTAACTTCAGTCAACTTGAATACAGCAGTTTTTTTATTGAAATTAGCGTAAGTATATGAAGCTTAAATTTATACAAGTTTATATTGTCTAATGTTATGTCATCATTCGTGTAAATGTTTATTTGATATTTCAAACGAACTCTAAAGTATAATACTAGGGAATATTTAAAAATACGCTTTTCATAATGTTTTTAAGGAACTAAGTTTTAAACAAGTCCAAAAAAATTAAATTTTTCTTCCTATTTTTTGACTTACTCTATAAACAGTCTGAATGTTTAGCTATAGATTTCCTGCAATTTGACTCTAACATCAACGATTGTCAGAATAGTTACTAACAATCAAAGATTCAGCTGTTTCGTTTAAATTATTTATCAGTTGAATGCAATTCGAACTTTCTTAACCTTATTAGGTTACCACCAATTTTTAAAGTAAACTTAAAACTGGTCTCAAAAAAAATTTAAGGTAATAAACTATGTTTAAAAACAAAAAATCAATTCAAATGATAAAAATTAAGTTTAATTGACTAAAAATGACGGGTAAATAAATTTAAAGTAAAATTTTTTTTATATATTTCAGAATTCGCATTTTCATTACTGCAATTAATCGAGCGCTTATTCATAAATTTTTATGGTATAAAAATAATTATATGATAATCCAAGCAATAATTTATCAATAATTACTCTAATCCCAATCTAATCTAATCGGATACTCTCATATTTTTTCGAATATTTAACAATTTTTCGTAAATAAACTTTAATAAATTTTTTCTTTTGTTGAAAACTTACAACTATTACTTTTATCGTTAGTAACATTACGCAAAATGGGTCATCGAAATATTGATAAAACATTCAAAATCGTATCAAGTGACTTAGATTATTAATTAATTTATAGATTATTAATTATTTTACGTTGCTGATGCCTTGGTTATACAGTGCTTCTAATCTTAAAGCTTTCTTATTTAAATGTTTGAAAAATTTTTTTAAATCGTTTTTGTAAAATGAGATAATATTTGGATTGCTCTTATTGAAGTGTCGCATGTACTACAAGTATGCAGGTGTATTATTTACTATGCAAATTTAGTCATGAACTTATATAATTTCTAAAATTCATAAAAGTTAAACTAAATATGTATACAATTTTGAGAAAAACAAACAAACAAACTTATCATTTCAGACTTATAAGCATGTATAAATAGATTTATGTAATATTAAGTAAATATTAACTTTTCAACACCGGGATATATTCTACAGAATGCAAATAAAAAATGCATAAAAGTCAAATATAAGCATTTGAGCTTGTAAAATCAGTGAAGATGTCTTACGTAATCTTTGATTTATTATCTAAAACTATTCAAATATAATTTACTATTATACTTACAATATTCATGCAAAAATTAAAATTTTACAAGAATTAAATATATTTTTTTAGTCAAATCACGAAGTGGGGGGAGGGTTGCTTTTGGAAAGCAAAATGAGAAAAAATCTACCAAGTGTTTTGTTGGGTCGCTTATTCCGAAAATTGCACAATGATCTTGAAAAATTTACAACAAACTCTTAAACTAGCAAAAACGCCCCTTTTTGGGGTAATTTTTCAATATTCACAAGTATTGACAATTTTTGCAGAACCTGGAAATTCGAGATCAACGACCTATAGAAAAGTACTGGAGGTGAAATTTTGTAATAATTTGCATATATAGAGAGAAATCAACCCCAATTAAAACTTTACCTCATAATATGATATTATATCTGCTATCTGAGGCATTTTTTTACACGATCGTAATATATGCTTTTTTATGGCTAGGTGTAAGTTTTTATGGATATTGTAATTTTTTAGTTACAAGCAACAATAATTTAATGACAACAAAAGATTTATAGCTTAATTTTTTATTGTCAAGAAAATTCAATAAATTGGAAAAAATTTTATGTTGCACTAGAACATAACGTACCTTCAATTATTACTACCAAGTTTCATGCAGCAATGATTATTAAGTAACTTTATTAAAATCAAAAGATAAAATTAAAAATAATATTAAAAGAAAAAGCATTCAAAGAAAATCTATTTCAATCTTAAGTTCGATATTTTCTTATATTAATGTATATTTTAATAAAAAAATAAAAGCATTAAAAAAAAAACTAATTATTATTTATTTTTTTATGAAATAAAAATTCTTTATATAAAAAAATTAACTACTGATGCAAAAAATATTTTTTTTATGAATAAACTTTTTATTAAAACTTTTTTTTTATTATCAAATAAAATAATAAAACCAAATTATTTTTTTTTATTCTTTGTAATTTTTTATTTTATGTATTTACAATATTTATATATTAACATTAAATTACATGCTAAACAATATAAAAAAATTTGAATTTTTTTTTAGGATTTTTCACGTTCATATTTTTTAATAAAAAAAACTTACATTTAAAATTTTTATACATTTTTTTACGTAGCACAATTCATTTAACATATTTCTAAGAATTTCAGTTGCTGATGTTTTTAATTAAAGAATTGATAACTTAAATAAAATACATAAAAAAGGTTAAATTTTACTAAAACAATAGCCAAAAATTAAGAAAAAAATGTTTTAGATTCGTTGAAAACAAAGAAAGATTATTTCAACAAATTTATACACTAGTTGGAAGTTATCCAAAATTCTCTATTTAAATTGTCTATATTCATGAAATTCTTTCATTCCTTTCTTCTAATAATTATATAAAATTCTTCTTAAAATTTATTTAAGTCTATAAGGCCAATTAAAATGATTTTTTTGGAATTTTTATTAAATCATTCTTCGTATTCAACAACTTCTTCTTCTTCAACTTCTATCGATCTTTCTGATTTTTTTGATGTTTGTGTTATTGACTTAGTACCAACTGATGATTTAATTATTGATTTTTTATAATTACTTTCACTTTCTTCTGATGTTGATACTGATTGTGTACGTGATGCTTTTGTTACGTTTAATTTTGATTCATCGATTAAGCTTACAGCATTTTTTTCAACTGTTAATTAAAAAAAGTTATAAAATTATTTTTATTTTTCAAGGCTTTAAAATTATTTTTAAATTCTTATATAAATATTTTAACAATAAACTATTGTATTGAAATAAATTTTTTTGGATCATTTAAAATTAACTGCAATTGCTTGCCAAGTTATAAATCAAAAATTGAAAATATTTTAAATATTTAAGAAACGTTTTAAAATAATGCTAAACAATTATAACTTTTCAACTACATTATTGATAACTGGAATTATCCAGTCGGGTTACTCTTAAACTCGTGTATCTGCTTAAAGCTTACTTTAAAAAATGTTTGAAATTTTAAATAGAACCACCTGACTGAGTAAATTAAGTTTTTATCAAGTTATATTTACTTTCAATTACTTTATTAAAAAAAAAAACTAATTAAATTTAAAATAAAAATTATCTTACCTTTTGCAACTTCCATTTTTGGAATTATTTTTTAGTGATATTCTTTTCTTAAAAGAGAATATTAAACTATAACTTCTTAAGATAAATTAATCTTAAAGTTTGTTATTCACAATTAAGCTTTCTACTCGTGACTAAAAATCTTCTTAACAGCAACGACTTTTAAATACTTTAGAGAAATAAGCAAAAATTAATAGGTCACGTGGTTTTTTATTTTATTTTAATACAAGTGGGGATAAATTTTTCGTACTTTTTTTAAAAAAAGCTTTGAAAGCTCAAGTACGAGAAAGATGAATGTATTACGATTACTAACGAATTTTAAGTATTTCTCTTATAATGTATATAAATATATTTAATATACTAATGAGTCAATGATCTGAAAATTGCATTTTTAAAATTATGATTCATACATTTTCTTTTTCTTTTTAATGTTTTTTATAAAATACCTTGTTTTTTATTAAATTTTATACTACGATGACTCTTTTTTTTATATTTAACAAATTACTATCGAGTTATTTAGACAACAATATTAATGCTGTTTTTATTTTATTACAATTCTAGATTTTTAGACAAATATGAATAAAATTTCTATAAATAAATTCAAGTCATTTTTTTACACTTATTTATTATTACTCAATTGAATATTTTTGTTGACAAATTTTTGTTATTCATTGGAAATTTATTTTGCTCATTTTATTTAATATTTTTGTCATAGTTTATTTTTTGCTAATTTAAAAAAATGCCTATCTTTTATAAGTTTAAGAGTTATAATTTAATTATTACTTTTGAATGTTTGTTAATTGATCTACTTTTTACTAGCCTAAGCGGAACTGAAGGGTCGCAGAAATAGGCTCAAACTACTCTGAAAAAAATCTGGTTGCCGTTAACAGAATTCCGAGAGGGGGGGGGGTGAAAAAGTGTCAGTTTTAGGAGGAGGGGTCAAATGGACTTAAAATATTTTCGATTTATTATTATTATTCGAAAAGTAGAATAATTTGAAGTGGGATTCAGAGCCTGATCAGGCCCTGATAAGTACACGAACTTTACACTGTACATGGTTTGTAATCTAGACTTTAGAGCGTTTCTAGAAGACCATTCCAAAAACGTCTGAATCTGTAGGGTGGAGAATTCAAAATATTTGTAGTTTCGCTTTTCTTAAAGTGTCTTTGGGATCTTAAGTTGTAATCCAAATTCCTGAACTCAAATTTATTCTTTAAATTCAAGTATATAATACCAAAAAAGTTTTACATTTAATGGGCAAAAAAGCCATCTCTTAAGGATAGAAAATAGGCTTTTTTTGCCCTAGATATGTAAAAGTGTTATCTATCCGCTAGTAAAAAAAAATAATTGTTTAAAATTTTTTCAAAAAAAGGCCAAATTATGACTTTTAATTTTCAGATTCGCCATTTGCTACATGCCTAATTTTAGTAAAATTTTTCAAAAATTCCGAATATTCAGTCAAAATTTTATTTTGTCAAATGATTTGACGAAAAATTTGAAATAAAGTAATATGAAAGTAAAGGGAGGTATCTTATACCTTATAAAAATTCTTATATGGGCAATTTTTATCTGAGTAGTAAATTTACTAATAGGGTAGTAATTACCCGAACAAGAATTTTTACAGTGTAGGGACGAAAAATAGATCTTAGAAAAGATACTCGTATCGAGCAAATTTTTGTTATATAAAAATTCCTCTAAATATCAAATATTGAATAGTAAAAATTCTCCAGTGCCTACTGTAAATTTATTTTTAAAATTAAATATTGTCCTTACTCTGTTAATAAAAGCTAAAGATACTAAAAATTCAAAAAAAAATTTGCAAAATATGAAATCTTTCTTATTAAATCCCAAATAATTGGAAAACTATAATATGAATATAAAAAAATGGATTTTATAGTAATAAAAAAAGTATTTCAAAAAGTCAATTTATATTCATATCACGTTTTATTAAGTTAAAATTATATTTTTTTAAATTTAAATACCTAGAATTAAAACAGTGAAAATTTTATTAACAAAATATTCATATAAAATTGTAATATTAATACGCGCCTATAAAGCTTTTCGGGCTGGTAACGTGATAGGAAAAGCTTTGGTGACGTCAGGTACTTTATTTAAATAAACATGTTGTGTCCTTATCTATAATAATTTTATCAATATTATTCCATGTCATTATTTTAACTTGTATTTGTTGAATAATTTAAAAAAAAAAGATGTAAAACTATGTTATTTTCTTTTTTTTAAATACAGAAAATATTTATTTTTCAATTTATTATTTCGTTTTCTATTTTTTTTTTTTTTAAATAATCAATATTTAGAAATTATATTAAGTGCATTATTTTATTCATATGTATAGTACCGAACATACATATTTATGTTATTTTCATGTATGCACAGTAAAAATAAGTAAAAAAAAAAAAAAGTAAAACATAACTAAAAATAAAGTTAAACTTTGCATATTATTTTTTTCTGACATAAAAAATTTAAATTCTCAAAGCTTTTTTTTTTTAAATAATACATTAGGTATTGTAGTATTATAGTCAATAGAAAATGTAAAAAGTTTATAAAGTTATATATGTAGGAGAGATGGAATGAAAAAAATATAAATATTTTATATAATAAGTACATATTTTTTTTTTTTTGTTATCTTTGTTTTTAATTTACCTGCCTTTTTTCAAAGAAAAAAAATACATATAAATATTATAACAAAGCTTGTTCTAGCGTTAAAAAATAATGAACATACTTATTAAAGAATATAAAAGATATTATTATTCTTTTTAAAACTTTTTTTTTTTTAATGTTAATGAATTCAGATTAAAACTAAAATTGTATTGTGCTTTTTTTTATGTAATTATGAGCAATATAAAGTTTTCTCTAATGAAAAATGAAAATTCATTATGTTCAGTTTAAAAAGATATTAATTGTTTCAACTATTTTTGCAGATTGACTACATTGGTAACAAGTAGATTAAAAAGCTCTTTAGAAGGATTTGGAAAAGAGCAGCGAACTAATTAATTTTTTAAAAATAGGGAATTTTTACCGAATGAGAAAGTTTACGGATTTGGCTTTTTTAAATTTTTTTTATCGCAAGTTTGATATTTTCTTCGAAAATAGCAAAAAAATCGCGCCACATTTAGGTTTTGAAAAAACTTTTTTTTGCTCAAGATGCAAGAAGAATTTGTTATAAGAAATATTCGAGAGAATATTATGATATAAGAAAATATAAGATATAAGTCACCCTAAGCCAAGTAATCCTCAGTAGATCTTACGTATTTACCGTCACTAAAAATCTTTGTTCCATAGATAACTTAATCAACAATTTTTTTTCAAGAATTTGGATTTTTGGCTATTTTCGCGAACTCAAAAATATCCATCGGAAAATGGATGAAATCTTCAAAATTGTTTTCAGTGACAAAAATTGAATAAGATTCACTAGAGTGGATCTAATTTCGCCTTTCAACATTGCTGGCGCCTAATACTAGAAAGAATTAGATAATAAAATAAAAATCAAAAAATTTATGATTGATGTAAAAATAATATTTTCTTTTATTATTTAAATGTATGATTCGCCTTGTGTCTGGCTTAAAATTTAAATATTTTTATGAATGAATCATCATCATCAATAAAAATTTTGGCAGTGTATTTTTTTTAATTCAAACTTAAAATGTACATTGTTGCTCAGTAATACGTGAATATGTAATAATAACCACGTTTTACATAATCAGAAAGCTTCTCTATTATTTACTTTATTTCACGCACTGTGAAGCAAAACGTTTTTTTATAATGTTGGGTGAAAATTTAAGTTATTTTTTTAATATATCTTTTCAGTATTTAAGATTTATTATTTTTTTTTTAATATAAAAACTTTTAGAATTTTACTAAATTAGATGATACTATCTTGGATGCTATGTCCATTTTTTAAGTTACCCGCGCACTTTTGAACTGCATTAGCCAAGTGTGTGCCAAAACGAGTGACGCATCACCTTTGTGAATATCGTAAAATTTTACTGAATTTTTAAAATTTTACATTCATTTCAATGCTTTATGCCCGCAAAAATTTCATTACATTTATCCGAATACAAATGATGTGACATAGTATAGCATATTCTTTGGCACAAACTTTTTATCATTTTTTTTTCAAATAAAAAAAAAACATGAATTGGCTCAAGATTTGCACCCAGTATCCAACAGATCGTAAGTTGTAAAAAATTACACAGTTTCGCAAATTTCAAAAATGTCTATTAAAATAGGATTTAGTCTTATAATAACTAAAATAATTAAAATACTAAAATATAAGTAATGTAGGAACTTTTACTTACCTACTACTATTTACAGAAGTATTGCTTCGACTACGTCTTGAAATAATTGAATCTCCACGGTTAACAACTCCTTTTTGAGTTATAGTAAATGCTCTTAATCTATATAGATCATCACCTATCCTTGGGTTGTATGCTTTTTCTGGTAAACTGTGTACTCGTGGCCGTACATGATCAGGTACTGTAATTTTATAGTAAAAGAGATATAATTACTGTCATAGTAATTGCGATTATATTTAGGTTTATTTTTTTGAAAATTTTTTTTTCATGATAGATAGTTTAATTACACAGGCATACAAAAAAAATTCATGTACCAGAGGGTAGACCCTCTGGTATGGGGGTTTTTGGTGGTGCTAAAACCAAATATGGCCATAGAAATGCAATAAAACAAGCCAATTTGCCCCCAGTGCCCCCATATGCCCCCAAAAAAATGAAAAAATTTTTTTTTCGAGAAATGAAAATTGAACTATATACTCATGTTTTTTGGGACGCTTATACCAAAAATGTATACAAAAAATGTTTTTAACCAACTTTTGGCCCTGTAGACGATCCCAGTGCCCCCATTCATACCCCCCCCCAAACGGGTAAAAATATTTTTATTACAAAAATTAAAACTTAATATGAATTCTTATATTTTTTGGGACGGTGAAACCAAAAATGAATATAAAAAATGTTTTCTACTAATGTTTGGCCCTGTAAACCATCTCAGTGGCCCCATGCACCCCCCCCCCCAAAACGAGATATAAAAATTTTTATTACAAAAATTAAAACTCAATGTGTATTCTTATGTTTTTTGAGATGCTGTAACCAAAGATGAATATAAAAAATGTTTTTAACCAATGCTTGGCCCTGTAACCCCCCCCCCCCCCCCCCGAACGGGTTAAACATATTTTTATTAGGAAAATTCTAACTCAATGTGTATTCTTATGTTTTTTGAGACGCTAAACTAAAGATGAATATAAAAAATGTTTTCAACCAATGCTTGGCCCTCTATACTACCCCAGTGCCCCCATTCACCCCTCCCCCCAAACGAGTTGTGAATATTTTAATTACAAAAATTAAAACTCAAGGAATTCAAAAAACATAAGAATATACATTGATTTTCAATTTTCCTAATAAAATTATTTTTAACACGTTTGTGGCGATGAATGGAGGCACTGGGGTGGTCTACAGAGCCAAGAATTGGTTAAATACATTTTTTATATTCATCCTTGGTTAAAGAGACTCAAAAGACATAAGAATACACATTGAGTTTTAATTTTCCTAATAAAAATATTTTTACCCGTTTGGGGGGGGGGTATGAATGGGAGCACTGGGTTTGTCTACAGGGCCAAACATTGGTTAAAATGGACAGGGACATTTATTAAGTGACATTTTTTGTATACATTTTTGGTATAAGCGTCCCAAAAAACATGAGTATATAGTTAAATTTTCATTTTTCCGAAAAAAAAATTTTTCAGTCCTTTGGGGGACATATGGGGGCGCTGGGGGCAATTCGGCTAGTTTTATTGCATTTCTATGGCCATATTCGATTTTAGCACCACCAAAAACCTCCATATCAGAGGGTCTACCCCCTAATTTTTCAAAAATTATTATACATTATTTATATTTCACAATTATAATAATTTATAACAAAAGAAAATATACAATTGTTTTTACTCTTCAATAGTTTGCTGCTTTAACATATTTATGATTGCAGCTATTAACAGCAGGACATTCTAGTTTTTATAGTACTGCGATTAAATTAAACTAGCGATTTAAACTAATTAAAAGTAAACTAATTAAATTAGATAAGTTAAAATTTTATATAATCGGAAAATATTATCCTTCTAGATTTAATTTTTATGGTCATTTTCTTATATTATTCTAGCATTTATATATTTTATTCAATAAACTTAAAATAAGTTTTTTTAATGATTTATAGGAAAATTTGCTGAAAATTTTAAATTGTAGAAAAAAAATTTTCAGCTAATAATGAGTATGTACATCGAAAAAAAATCCACTTGTTGCAAGAGGATTTATCTCATTGTTGAAAAGATTGCAGATAACCTTAAACGTAAAAAAAATTATTTTTTAATTTTAAAGCGCATCAAAGCATTTTCTAACTTGAAAGTTATATAGTATTAGTAAATATAGAGTTAGTACTTTGCATAAGTGGCATTTAAGTATACACATAATGCAACAAAGTCCATTCATTAAATATCTTGTAAAACTTTATAGCCTTCACATAAATTGCTCTTTCAATTTTCGAGGACAAATAGCTTGCATTACTGTAAATTAAACTATATTATATGCGCCATTATTTCAGTACATAACTATACAGAAACGATACTTATGGCTTAAGCCTCTTTAAAAGATTTTTATTTTTAAAAAAATTATTACCATTTTTATTTTTTAAAAAAAACTTTTTTTTAATTTATGTATCCTTAAAAAATTATTATTGTATATTTTTTACCACTTTGAAAGAATTCTCAAACTTTTACTACTTTTTTTAAATCAGCATGTGGCGCTTTGTTAAAAGTTTTGAGTATTTATGTATATCTAATATATTGCTTTGATTATTATTTATTGAGAAAATTTTTTTATCAAAATAAACTAAATAATAAAATTCATTGACTTCAACTATATTTTACGCCCCAAAAAATTTGTATTTTACATTTTACAAAGTGTTACTACAGCTTCCGAAAAAACAATTATTTTTACAATCAATAAGTAATTAGAATTTTTTTTTTTTCATTGAACTTTTGTATTTTTATGAAATTTAACACGTCGATTTTCATGTATTTTTATTTTAATTAATAATTTAATAAATTTTAAATATAAAAATATTTTGTCTTGAATTTTAATTAAAAATTATAGTTAGCTTTTAAAAATTAAATTTTATGTCTAGAAATTTATAAAGAGAGTTAACCAAATAATAGCAAATAGCGGTAAATACAGTTTATTATTTTGACTCCTGGGCTTAGAATAATTAGTTTCTATATTTTATGACACGGGATTTTTTAGGTCCAACAATCTTTTTCGCCCTTCGAACGACCTTCGAAGAAATGTCCCAAAGGTGCACGAGGACAAACTTAAAGAATATCTTCGGCATTGAGTCATCGACCATCCCTGCTTGACATGAAGGGCCCACAAGTCCCCGCGAGGCTGAAACTTTAGTTAAGAAACTAATACTTTACTGAGATTATATAGGTGAATTAGCTTCGCCTACTTTCCTAAAGGCTATCCGTGGAGTAGAGAATAGCCATAATTTTTGTCTATTTCACTAAAAATTTTAGAGAAGTAACCGATCGAAACTTTCATTAGTCTACTCCGTGCAGTCACGCAACTTGGTATACAAATAACAAAACTCGTGGAGCTTTCATGCTTGATACAAGATTTCACATAACTTTCCAAAAAAAAATCCTTTGTCCATCCATTTTAGCAAAAAACTTAATCATTTTATTTAGAGACGGACATATCATATGTTAAGTATTCTCAATAAATATTGGCAAATGATTAGACTTTGAAAAAGACTTCTATAAATTTATTAATATCAATATTTATTAAAAGCTGAGAAAAATTGTTAAAAAACTAATAACTTAAGTTATAACTGGTATTAAGATAACCTCATTAAATGGAACTGGACCCCAGAGTATCCTCTCAGATGACATGGGACTGAGCATGGGACGCCCAATTTTTGATCCACACTGTAAAAAGTAACTTTCTTATATTAACAAAAAAATTAGAACATTTTCGAAAAATTAGTAAATTTTCAAAAAAATTTGTATATTACTAAATTTAGTATATTTACAAAAAATTCGAGTATTCTCGATTTTTTTTGTGAATTCGAAAGAAAAATTGATAATTTACCATTTTTTTTCAAAAATTTACAAAATATAGTTGTGAATTTCCGAAAAATAGTTGTGAATTTACAACTTTTTTCGTAAAATCACAAAAAAAAATCGAGAATTCTCGAATTTTTAGATAATTTACTAAATTTAGTAAATTTACAATTTTTATCGAATATTTACAAAAGTTTTTGAAAATTCACTAATTTTTCGAAAAAATTCTATTTTTTTTCTGTAAATCTAAGAAAGTTATTTTTTACAGTGCACTTGAAGTTTTTCTGAACGCATCATACCCGTTTGAGGTAAATTATTTTTTCACTGTAGATATATATTAATAAAAAGCAAATAATTAAAAGTATGAAAGAAATTTAAAATTCATTGCCATATTGACTGAGCTATTCAATCATTATATTCTGTGTACGAAGCAAAAATATCAAATGAATACAAAAGCTTAAATATTTGTTAAATCAATGTTTATAACATAAAATAAATTAAATTTCACTGAAGAGATATAATTATAATTTGCATGATTGACCACACTTACTGGTTTGTGGGATAATATAAATAACCAATTTCAATGGTAGTCTATAAATCTATAAGAGTACACTTACAAGGGGAGAACGGTACCTTTGGGAAACCAAATTACAATTTATAGTTATCAATGATTTTAATATATTGAAAAAACACCCTCAATACTCTCCGTTCAATCCAATGGACTTTTTAGGCCTGCAAATGCAGGGGTCAATATTATTAAACAGGGATTTTGGTAGTTTTTACTAAAATTCTGCAACCACTTCTGATTGGTCTCATTTTTTGGATAAAAGTATCACCTTTCAAGTTTCACAAACCACATTTTTTTATAAGTAATTCTCTTACCATTCTAGTCAATAAACCAAATGCCATTTCCAGCCCAAAATGGACGACTTTTACATACTGCAAAAATTGCAATTTTCGATAAAAAAAGGGTTTTATGGGTCTCAAAAACTTAAAACCCCTGAAATTGGGACTCTGGCTTTAAATTATCATATCTGGTTAACAAGTTATTGAAAAGCAGCGAGTAGAAAATTTTTGAGACCTATAAAACTATAATGTCAAAAAATTGCGATTTACAGAGCTTGAAACTTGATATAAGAAAAATGAGACCAACCATTTGATTAACTTGCGAGGTAGCTACGTTATAGTGAAAATGACCAAAAAACCGTATTTAAAAATATTTAACATTGAAGTAAATGGAGAATTGTAATTTGGTTTCCAGAAGGTCTCGGTCTCCCCTTGTTCGTATATCCGCATTCAAAATTACATGTAGACGTATACTATATAGTATATATACTATACTATCAGTATTAAGTAGTATGTATCTATATTAGTGTGTCACAGCACAAGTAGTATAGCCCAATATATGAAACTTAATATTTTGAAAAAACGAAAATTTGCATGTTTATTATTATTAATTTTTTTTTTATTTTTATAATCTTTAATATATTTAATTGTAAAAAAATTTTTGTAATCTACTCAGTTTTGTAATATATAGGTAGATAGAAACCCGGTCGAGAATGTTTCACGCAGTTTAGTCTTACCGTTTTTTTAACATGTAAAATCAACCGTAGATTAAACGTACGTTCAAAATTCGTGAAACATTCTCGCCCGGGAAGAAGATCTATTTTCTACTTTATTCTTCAACGCTGATTGTACAATATATGATTGATTCATTTATAATTAAAAATGAAACTGTCACTCAGCTTTTTAATAAAAATTTTCATAAATTTTTTGAGAAATTTTTTAACTTTATATATTTTGAAGTTTTAGTATTTTAAGAACCACCGAAATTAAAACTATTTTTTTTTATAACAGGATCAGGATCCAAAAAAACATTAATAAATCGAAATACTTATTAACAGAAAACATAGTTATAATGCTAATAAAAATTTTAATTTATAATAGAATAACAAAAGTAATAAAAATAAAATATGATATAAAAAGATGAAATCCCGTCAGAAATGTATTATAACAACAATAAATACAATAGTAATGAAAGTATTGCTGATGCTTTTGCTGAGTATTTTCAAAGTACATTTAAAGTATCTAAATTAAATTCATATATAAAAATTAATCATAATAACAACATCTTATCATCAATTATTATTACTGAAACAGATATTGAAAATTCTTTAAAGAAAATTAAAATAAATCAAACTCCAGGTAAAGATAAAATACATCCACATTTCACAAAAAAAATTGTAGACAATATTTAATAAAATCTCTTGTTATAATATTTAATTTATCAGTTATCAAGGTATATTACCTAATATTTGGAAAAAAGGGCTAATAGTTCCTGTATTTAAAAATGGAGAAAGTAATATAATAACAAATTATAGACTGATCACATTATTCAGTACCTTTGCTAAACTGTTGGATCATAACATGTATGATAAAATATCTGTTCACTTCAATAAACAAATAATATCTGAATAACTTGGTTCGATTCCAAAAAAATCAACAATAATCAATTGACTTAAGTTTAAAGAATATAAATTACAAGCATTCAACAGAGGAAATGCTGTTCATGTCCTTTACACAGACATTGCCAAAGCATTTGACTCTGTAAATCATAAACTTCTAATTACAAAATAAAAATATGTAAATGACTTAAAAAACTGTATTAGCAATTCAAAATTTTTATTATACATTGATGATCTTAAACTTTTTAAGTATTTGTTTACTGAAAACATTGAAAGGTTACATAAATGGAATACAAATAATGGCTTCTCACTCAATTTAAATAAATGCAAAATTATGATTTTAAATAAACAAAAGAATAAAAATTTTAATGAAAGTGAAGAGATCAAATATAAAAAAAATAACATAGAAAAAGATTCCGTTTCAGTTATTAAAATAACAGTAGGTAAATAAAAATAATTCACACTTTTGAGAATATTATAATTTGAAATATCATAGTTGAATATATAAAATTTATAAATTAAAAAAAAATGTTAATTAGTTGTAAAAAAGGTTCTTAAATACAAATAGTCACTAATTTAAAAAGGAGAAAAAAGTGTCAAACCAAACTTATTCATTATTCTCAAATATTATAAGATAACATAAAATTAATTATAATAATAATGTAAAGACTTCTTTTTTCCAGGTTATCACATCGCACAGAGGGTACCCTTACCCGCATTCATTTAAGGTCGCTTAGTCCAGTGACACAGGCTATTTAAATAACAAATATGCAAAATGATAAAAATGATATACCTCAGGCTGATAAGCCACTTCAAGAAGTGTCGAATTCAGCTGTCAGTTCCGATCGGGTGAAAGCCCCGGTGGCTGGCACCGGCCCCATGGACTCTGAGGGGGGCCAACAATTTTGCATGGAGGCGGATTTAACACCATCTTCCGCCCAGGGGGGATCACGAAACGAACTTCAAGCCATAGTTTTGCTTGAACATATTCAGCATCCACTACCTGTATCAGGTGCTGGGAATACTGAAAAACCAAGCTATGCGGACAGCCTTAAATATCTGCAGAACTTAACATATGGCACTGGTAGTCTTAACACAGACCAGGCCTTTGTTCAAGCAGTGGTCGAAAAGCCCAATGCCTTCCTTCATCACATTTCTGTTCTGAAGGACGTTGTACAGGCTTTGGAAAAACACCATAAGGAAATGATGGAAGCTCATCGCAGCATGTCACATCACTGTACATCAGTACAGAAAAATTGCGGCATGCCAATCAAAAATGGAGTAAATCTCTTCGGCAATGTGCTCATTCAACTTGAGCTAATAACGAAGAGACTGCATGCAGAAACGCAAGACATTGAGTCTGTTCTTAAAAAAGCAGAACATAAACAGCAGGCAAAGAGAATCCGATCGTCTTCCTCTGAGGAGAACTCCCCAGAGTCAAGACAAGATAGGAAAAGGATCCACAAGAAGACCCTTAGCAACTCTGAGGTGGAGCAGCAGAACAACGCGGAGCTCCAGGAAGAAGAGGAAAGAAGGAAAATGCTGCTTCAAGAAAACCAGAGGAAGGAGCAAGAGCAGAAGAATAAGGAGAAAATGCGACTGGAACAGGAGAAAAAAGAGCGGCGTAAAAAAGATAAACTGATCCACGAGCAAAAGAAGAAGGCAAGTCTGCTAGAATTATACCAAAAGCAGAAGCTGGAACAGAAAAAAGGGAAGCGGCCACCAAAAGAGAATAAACTTGCGGGGGAAGATCGCCACAATAAGGGAGATGACTCAAAGGTTACTCCTAACAACACTAAGGAGAAAGGCCCACAGGGTAACCCTGATCAGCTCATATGGAGATATGTGAAGTAGCTGACGGACAAGAGCAGCAAAATCAGGTACCTAAGAAGCCACTGGACAAGGAGGAAAATTGGCTGGTAAAGGGTAAGAAGAAGAAAAAGCCCCAGCCAACAAAGGAACCTGCAGAAAAAGGTAAAGTACCTTCCAAGGTGGGAAGGCGCAGGTATAGGAAAAGGAAAGAAGCCTTCCAAATTACCCCAGCGGCGGGCAAATCCTACAAGGAAACGCTTCTTGATTTAAAGAGAAACGTTAACCTCGAAGAATCTGGCGCGAAGATCCACCGCATCAGGAAAACTCAAAACAGCAGCGTCCTTATTGAGTTGGAGGCCATCGAGGACCGACAAAAACTTGAAGAAGCGGTGAAGTCGGTCACGGGCCCTGAGTCGAATGTTCGTGACTTGATCCCGACACTAAAACTCGAAATTCGAGATTTGGATGGGGTCACGAAAGAACAGGAGATTCAGGCAGCTGTTGCCAAGGCCATAGGTGTCGAAAATGGAGACCTATTCCAGGTGTCCATTTTCAAAACCAAAGGCACAACAAGCCAGATGGCCGTGGTGGACCTTCTTGAGGCCGACGCTCTACGCCTGGCCAAAAAGGGCAAAATCCAGATCGGCTGGGCATCGAGTAGAGTGCGCCTCCGTGCAGACGTGAGGCGCTGCTACAAATGTCTGGGCTATGGACATAGCCAATATGTCTGCAAATGCCCAGACAGAAGTAAGGCGTGTTTAAAGTGTGGCGAAGATGGCCATAAGAGGACAGAGTGCAGCAAGGATAAGCCTGAGTGCTTCCTCTGCAAGACCAGAAAGGATAAGTGCTCCACGGAGCACTATCCTGGAGAGGGAAACTGCCCCAGTTATCGGGAGGCTCTAGCTGTGGCGAGAAGCAGGTGTCATCGAAAATGATCAAGGTTCTCCAAGGGAACATGCGACACGCACGGGAAGCTGGTGCATTGTTGGATCAAATTGCTCGCGAAGAGGATGCAAATATCCTCTTACTAAGCGAGCAATATTACAACATGAACCACAAGTACTGGCTTTCCGATGACACTGGCTGCTGCGCCATATGGCTTCGAGGCAGGGCCCAAACGTCCCTTACCCAACAAGGGAAAGGGAATTGCCACGTTTGGGCCAAGTGCGGGGAGACAACTTACATAAGTTGCTATCTCTCCCCAAACGACAGCTCGGCAGAGCTGGCTACAAAGCTGGCCAGCATCGAGAGCACGGTCCGGACGGCGACTGGTGGTGTCATCCTTGGTGGAGACTTCAACGCCAGAGCTCTGGAATGGGGGATGCCAACGACTAACCCCAGGGGACGAATGGTGCTCGAAATGGCCACTAGGTGCAAACTAGTGATCCAGAATAGAGGCAACAGGCCCACCTACGAGAGGCCGGGTTGGGGTGTCTCTATCCCGGACATAACCTTCGCTACAGAAGCTGCGTCCGGGAGAATAGGCGACTGGAGGGTGATGGATGATCAATACAATGGTAGTGATCATCATTACATCGCCTTCCGGGTATTGGAAGGAACCTCACAACGACCTCCGTACAGGAGGCGCCCCTTGGGTTGGAACGTCCCAAAAATGGACGAAAACAGATTCGAAGAGTATCTTCGAATCGAGTCAGCGTCCATCCCCGCTTGGCATGGAGGGGCCACATGTCCCCATGAGGCTGAAATCTTAGTTAAGAAAGTAACGTCTCTATTATGCGGGGCTTGTGATGCCTCGATGCCTCGCCGCAGGCCCTGGAAAGGGAGAAAGCCAGTGTACTGGTGGACTCCCGAAATAGCTGAGCTCCGGAAGGAATGCCACAGGACACGACGAAAGGCGCAAAGAGCACGGGACAGACCTGAGGCCGACGTTCTTTTTCAGGAACATAAGGACGCCAAACACCGACTGGCCAAGGCCATCCGTCAAAGCAAGTCTCGATGTCTGCGTTTATTACGCGAAGATGTAAACAAGGACCCCTGGGGCCTAGGTTACAAAGTCGTAATGGGCAAATTGAACCGGGGGTCCGACAACATGATGGACGCGGCGTCGACCGAACGGATCGTCGGTGCTCTCTTCCCTAAAAGGCCCATCCGGGAAAACCCGGTTGAGGTGATACCCAGGGAGGAAGTGCCGCTGTTCAGCGAAGGCGAGATGGTCAAGGCCATAAAGGCCATGAAAAATGGCAAGGCGCCGGGGCCGGACGGGATACCGGCGGAAGTGCTCAAAAGAGCGGTCAAAGTAATCCCTGGTATCCTGTTAAGCATGTTCAATGCGTGTTTGGTGGCTGGAGCGTTCCCAAAGCAGTGGAAGGTGGCACGTCTCGTGCTCTTGAACAAGGGCAAGGGGGGAGCCCCGGACTCTCCATCATCTTACAGACCTTTGTGTATGTTAAATACCATTGGTAAGGTGATGGAGAGCTTGCTCCGGGCAAGGCTCAGAAGGGCAATAGAGGAGGGCGGTGGTCTCTCTGAGGAGCAGCATGGTTTTCGTGAAGGGCATTCAACGATAGACGCCATTCGGCGTGTCGTGGATACCGTAGAGGCTGAGAGGGAAAAGCGGCCTGCAATTCGCAAGGACGTCCTTCTGGTAACGCTGGACGTCAAAAACGCTTTCAACTCTGCCAGGTGGGATGACATGATCCGGTCCCTCGAGTACGATTTCCGGATACCCAGGTATCTGGGTAACGTACTAAAGGATTACCTACGGGACCGGAGACTGCTCTACGACACGCTCGATGGAAGGCGTGAAAGGGTTTTGAGTGCAGGCATCGCGCAAGGTTCGGTTCTCGGACCTGATCTGTGGAATGCCTTTTACGATGGCATGTTGGCATCATTCGATGGCATTTGTTGCGCGTCCACCTCCCTGAAGGAGTTTCCCTGATCGGGTACGCCGACGACGTGGCCCTGACCATAACTGGCAGGGACATGGAAGTGACCCAGGAGAGGTTGAATCTAGTCATGAGACGGATCAACCTCTGGATGGGCGATCACGGGCTCCAGCTTGCGATCCTAAAAACGGAGATCGTACTGCTGACTCGTCGAAGGGTTCCCACCGACTTCGATGTAATTATCGACGACGGCGGAAACCCTCACACGATCCGAACCAGAACATCGGTGAAATACCTGGGAGTTCAGCTTGATAACAAGCTGACCTTCTGGGAACAATTTCAGAGGTCGTTTGAAAAGGCAGCGTCGGCCGCATCCTTCCTGGCAAGGCTCATGGCCAACATTGGGGGACCCAAACCAGGGAAGCAAAGGCTCCTGATGTCACTCGTCAACTCTGTCCTGCTCTACGGATCAGAAGTCTGGGCGAAGACCACAGAAACTGCCAAGTACAGACATAAAATATCGTCGGTACAGAGGCAAGCGGCAGTGAGGATAGCCTGCGGATACCACACGGTATCTCCAGAGGCGATCCAGGTTGTTGCTTCGGTGATACCCATTGACCTGCTAGCGTTGGAGCGGAAATTCATCTACGAGAGCGTAGATGAGCGCGAAGTGGCTTCCACTCGCGCCCGCTTCAACTCTATGAAAGCATGGAAGAAACGATAGAAAAAGAACCAAGAGAAAAATTCCCTATGGACGCGCAGACTGATCTCAGACCTGCAGGCATGGATGGGACGACAGCATGGGGAGGTGGATTTCTACCTTACCCAGTTCTTAACTGGGTATTTCCGTGTCATGTTGAAGCATTGGCATAAGGTGGCAACAAAGGAGTGCTTGCACTATCCGGGCGTGGATGATACAGTAGAGCACACATTCTTCGAATGTGTGCGCTACGCGGAGGGGCGCCCGCCCTTCCCGGTTTGGAGGCCGGAGACGGTGTTCCCGAAAATCCTACGGAGTTCCGAAAACTGGAACAAAGTAGCAGAGTAAGTAAGGACCACCTTGTTGGAGAAGAAGGAGGAGGGCTTTCTATCGTAGAGAGCTCTCCTGCCCCTAGGCAGGGGGAAGGCAGCGGCCAGCTGCCTAGGCTGCGCGTCCCAAACTGAAGTTATACCTGAAAAGGGAGTTCCGGTTTGGGACAAACAAGCGCGGGGGGTTTAAAGTGTGTTTATCCAGTAAGAATCTAGGGCGTAGCCGGCGACCGCGTTAGCCGGTAGTCTCCCGGTTGTACACTTTGTACAAATGGGCGGTCATGGAAATTTGCGGGTCTTTAAGGCCCGCAAACTCTCCTTGGCTGATGCAAGATTCACATATTTCCCTTAAAAAAAAAAAAAAAAAAATGTAAAGACTGTACTATGGGATCGTCCCGTTGATTTATTAATAAAGAAAAATATATATATAATGTAAAATAATAATAATGATAATAAAAAAAATTTTTTAATAAAAATAAGGAATAAAAAATTTATAATATGAAGTTTTTTTACTTTGTTACACTGACAAGGGGAGTATCAACTATTTGGGAACCCGGTTTTTTTTTAACAACCAGAACAGATTGTTACTACAAGTTCAGTTTAAAAAAATACTCAAAAATAGATACTCTACACCTGAATGGGCTTCCTCAGCCTAGAAGTACAAGAGCTCATACTATACGAAAGAGATTTTTAGGCTAAGTTCTAAGAAAATTTGTTACATAAAAACTTAACCAAATACCGTTGGTCTGATTTTTTTCATCTAAGGAACAACTTTTGGAACCCAATAAACTAAAAAATTTTACCTTTGGTTGCACCTTTGTGATACTCCATTAGCGAAAATCCCATTTTTGGCCTGCATTGACCAATTTTCAAATTAAAATCAAAAATCTAATTTTTCACTAAATTAGATTTGATACACTACACAGAGAAATTTATATAATTGTCACAATGAAACTAAATAATCATATTTATTCTATTATACATATAAACATCTAATGATATTATATCATAAAGGACGATAATATTCCATAATCGTGACAATTATATAAATATCATTCAGGGGTGATTAATGAACTACGTTATTTGTTTTTATTTGCTACTTGTTTTCAGTCAGTAAAAATCGGTAATTATTTGTACATATACTAAAAACGCTGCCAAGTGATTGGCACTATGGTTCCTCATTAACAATAGCAAAATATTTATAATGGTCCATTTTATCATTTTTTTTTTTGGTAATTTTCATAATTTCAATTTTCAATTAATTTTTTTTATTTTTTATTTTCATTTTTTCTAAATTTTAAAATCAAATTTTCAATAAAAAAGTCGCTTTGGTGAATAACAAACTACTGGGTACGTTAATTCAAAGAGATATAGATTATATCCACGTATCACAATGTGAGTTTATAGTTATAAATCGAAATGATTTATTATTGGTCCAACAAGGTCGAAAAAAAATTTTTATTATAAATTTTATAGTTGGACGTATCAAATCTTAAAATTAAAAATAAAAATTATAATTTGAGATATCAGTATTTCATAAAAAAAAGTTAAATACCGTATTTTAAAAGAAAAAAAATGTTGCTGTGATTTAATGTTTTTTATTTAACAAATTTTTAGAAAAAAATTTCAATGAACTAGGTATTACACTTAAAAAAAAAACAATATTACAGATTTTTTAATTTTTTTGTTTTATTAATATTGAGAAAAAAATTTTGAAAAAATTCGGTATCAGATCCAAAAAAATACTATAAATAAGCTTTCTAAAACTAGTACTCTCATAGAAAATAATTAGGTACCACGTCCGAACAAAAAAAAAATTTGGTATTCTTTGTATTTTTTTGTGAAAAAAATTTTGGGAAAAAAATTTTCAAAAAATTAATTATCAGATTTGAGATATCGAGTAAAAACCATACTTTCAAATATACACCTAAATTTAAATATTACACCTAAATTTAAAAAAAAAAAAGTATTTTGAAATCTCTTGATGAAAAAATTTTTGAAAAAAAAAATTAGATCTTAATTCCATAATGCTTGTTAAATACCACCGATTGCAAAATTTTCAAATATTAGTACTTTCATGGAATTAAAGGAAGTATTACACTAAAAAAAAAAAAAAATATTACAGATTTTTTAATTTTTTTGTTTTTTTAATTTTGAGAAAAAAATTTTGAAATAATTAAGTTTCAGGTCCAAAAAATTACTATAAACGATATTTCTAAAACTAGTACTCTCATAGAAATCAATTAGGTACTACATCCAAAAATAAAAAAAAATTAAGTTTTTTTTGTATTTTTTGGTGAAAAAAATTTTGGGAAAAAAATTTTCAAAAAATTAGTTATCAGATTCGAGATATCGAGTAAAAATCGTACTTTCAAATATAAGTACTTTCATGGAAATAAATGAGGTATTACATCCAAATTAAAAAAAAAAAAAAGTAGTTTGAGATTTTTTGATGAAAAAATTTTTGAAAAAAAAATTAGATCTTAATTCCATAATGGTTGTTAAATACCACCGATTGCAAAATTTTCAAATATTAGTACTTTCATAGAAAAAAACTAAGTATTACGTCCTAAAATAAAAAAAATTTTGGCATTTTTTGTATTTTTTGGCAACAAAAATTTTGAGAAAAAAATTTTGAAAAAATTAGGTTTCAGGTCCAAAAAAATGCTATAAACCATATTTCTAAAACTAGTACTCTCAAAGAAATAAATTAGGTACTACGTCCTAAAAGAAAAAAAAAATTAGTGTTTTTTGTATTTTTTTGTGAAAAAAATTTTGAGAAAAAAATTTTCAAAAAATTAGTTATCAGATTCGAGATATCGAGTAAAAATCGTACTTTCAAATATCAGTACTTTCATGGAAATAAATGAGATATTACATCCAAATTAAAAAAAAAAAAAGTAGTTTGAGATTTTTTGATGAAAAAATTTTTGAAAAAAAAATTAGGTCTTAATTCCATAATGGTTGTGAAATTTCACCGGTTACATACACACACACACACACACACATACAGACTTTTTTTAAAAACCGGTTTTTTAGCTTCCTGAGGTCCCAAAACGTGCTTATACGCCAAAAAATCAAAAATCAAAATTTCATCTATCACAAAGGTTCCTCTATGAGGAACCAAAATATTAACAAAATATTAAGAGTTAGCTCAACAAATTTTCAAAAAAACGAAAATTATCATATTAAAATCAATTAATTATCGACAAACCGAACGCAAAAACAGACTATAAACTACCGACTGGTAAAAGGTAAAAGCTAACATACAACATCAAATAACCAACATCGTTCATTAATCACCCCCTTGGGGTAATTATACATATAATCCTCCTGATGATTATGTAATCACGGCAATTATATTTAATTTTAATGTTTTTTTTTCTTAAAAATATTAACTTTTTGTGTATACAAGACGCACATATGTTTAATTACATAACCCTAATCTAATCTAATCACGTATATCAAAAAATATCGAGCCCTCACTAAACATTATTCTGATTCAGTATTAAATTCTTCTTACTTATATACATACTAACAAGGGAAGACTGGAACCTTTGGGTCGTCAAATTACAATCTATAGTTATGGTTGACTTTAATATGTTGAAAAAACTCCCAAGATACCCTCCGTTTATTCCAACGCGCCTTCTGGGCTTAGAAACGCAGGGCTCAATGTTATAAAATAGGGTTTTTTTTGAAATTTTAACACTATAAGCTCGCAAATTAACCAAAATACTTCCAGTTGGTCTCATTTTTTCCGTATAAGTACCATCTTTGAATTCCTATTAGCCGCAATGCTCCATCACCTATTATTTTACCGCTATAGTCCATAAACCAAATGCCCATTTTCGGACCGAGTAAAGCAATTTTTAAATTGCTGCCTAAATTGTAATTTTGTACAAGTTCCAAATTTTCGTAAATTAATTATTCGTTCTTTTAGCTTTAGATGTTTCCGAGATATGATTCCACAAAGTTAGTGATAAAATATGATTTTTTTAAAAAAACTTTAAATTGAAACTCTGTCTTTAAATTATCATATCTGCTAAATGAGAAATCAAAAAGAAGCGAGTAAAGTATTTTCCAAAATTTAGAGCTAATTCAAATTTTTTGAGACCTACAAGACCTATTTTTATTGAAAATTTCAATTTTGGCAGCAATTTAAAAATTGATCATTTCGGTCCGAAAATGGGCATTTTGTTTATTGACTATAGCGGTAAGAGAATAGGTAATGGAGCATTTCGGCTGACGAGAATTCAAAGATGGTACTTATACGGAAAAAATGAGACTAACCGGAAGTATTTTGGTTAAATTACGAGGTTAAAGCGTTATATGGAAGATTTCGAAAAATCCCTATTTTATAACATTGAACCCTGCGTTTCTAAGCCCAGAAGGCGCGTTGGAATAAACGGAGGGTATCTTGTGTGTTTTTTCAATATATTAAAGTCATCCATAACTACAGATTGTAATTTTGCGACCCAAAGGTTCGGGTCTCCGATTCCGATCTTGTCCACTAAAATAGAAAATTTTCTCAGATTATAACTGCCGCACAAGAGAAGAAAAGGGCTATCTCACTTTTAACTCATTTCGAGATATTTAAAGAAACGTGTTTCGGTTAATTTTGAAAGGTTTATACACAATTAAAAATATATTTATATGTTTCTAAGGTAATTAAGATATACTATTTTCATTGTTGAAAAATTTTTTCCAAATTTTTCACTCCTTCTATGAAAAACAAGAGATATGCAAAAATAGCAGCGCCAAATCAGCTTATAATACAGGAAAGAAAAGCATTCTCGAGATATGCATTTTTATTCCTGTGCTCATGATGCCTTTATTTCTGTATTGAAATTTTTTTTCATGCGCGCTGATGTCGTTATACATAGGAAGAATAACATTATCTCGAGATATTCATGTATTTTTTTTCTCCATGTTAAATTTTATCAAATACAGGAAACCTTGTAGATATGCAATGCTAACTCCTTTGTTATCAGTGATAACAAAATAATTTTTGCACAACTGGATAGATTTTTTTTTCACGATTATGCCCATATATAAAAATCATTTTACATAAAATGTCGAGATAGCCCCTTTCTTCTCCTGTCCTGCAGATAAAGGCAGAGCCCTGCAACTCGGTTTTATAATTAAAAAGTAAATAACAAGAGATAATAAAATAACAATTAAAAATAAAGATAATCCTAGTTATAAAAATTAATACGTCCTGCATCAGGTTGAAAATATAATAAAATGTCTCATTGCTGATACTTCAAATAATATTTTTTATATTGGATAATAAATTTTTCTTAATTGCAATTTTTATTTTTTTCTTAATCCTGTATACTTAAATTAATAATCTATAACTAAGAGAGAATATTGGACAGAAATGATATTTTATAAGTGTTGTTAAAGTTATTTGATAGCATCATCATGAAACTATAGTACATAATTATCAGAATTTCATATATCGATATCGGATAAATTTTTATTGACATAGATAAGCATCATGTTTTTAAATTCTTATAAAATATTTCTTAGTAATACCTTCTAAAAAATAAAAGCTCTTATTTGTCGTTTTATTATTTATAAGTTACTGTATTATAGTCTAAGAAAAATTCAAGTATAGGTAAAGTATTCCATAATTTTAACATTGAAAATATATCTTTTGTCAAAAATTTTATACAATTTCTTTAAAACTTTTGACTCACATATACAACTTGAATGTAAAAGAGCAAAAAATATTTTTATTTATATAACAACGAAGATTTTACCCTTAAGTTCAAGAGTTTAGCATATGAATATGTTACTGATTGTTATATTAGGGTAGAGTAAAAAAAAGTAGTTTGTATCGGTCATCCTTGGATCAAGTTTTTTGTCAAAAAATGACTTATAATAGTTCTAAGCATATTTTATGGCAAAAGTAGATTTTGCAATAAATAACCTGTGCAAATCATAAGTAAAGTTTTTAATTTTAGAGGGTATAGGTAGTTTTTTAGCAATATAAGGGCTAAATTAATGTGAAATCTCTTTATTACCCAATTGTACCAGATTTATGCTTCAGAATTTTTTGGAAACGTTCAATATTACTCAACTTACTCTTATCTCTTTAACTCCAAACATTTTTTTACGTCTGAATACTAAAACTATTTTACTAAAATGTTTATTTTTTTTTTTTTCAGATAAATGTAAAATGTATGTAATTATTGAATAAATGAGAAATCGACTTTTCCAGAGCAAAGATGTTTATTTTAATATTGTTCCCAACGTTTCGAGTCTTTATAAGACTCCTTTTCAAGGGATTCTATATACATATTATAATTGAATTAGTATTACATTAATTACATATTTTTGAAATTCTTAATACATATTTTTCAAATAGAAAAAGTTTACCTATTAAGTAATTTTTTTAAAAATTACTGAGTTATATTTGGTGACTGTTTAAAAAAAAAAACTTTTTTGTTAACAGTATAATTTTGATGTTCTACTTCAAACACCATGAATACAACTGAAATTATTTTGATCTTTGGTATATTACTAACGAAATTTAAGTCTATAAAAAGTCTATATTTATAAAATTATAAGATTTAAAAAAAAAAAAAAAAAAAAAAAAAAAAAAAAAAAAAAAAAAAAAAAGTTATTTTTTTGTTGCTTATTTCACTGTGTTTCTATAACAACACAAGTTTAAAACAAATCTGCTTATTATATCACAAAAACATGCGAAATTTTAATCGGTTTTTAAGCAAAAAACGCTATCTAAACCTTTTGAAACTTAACTGATTTTGTTAAGATTTGACAAGGGTCATTATTAAAAAAAGGACTTGCAAAATTTACTTTTGCCAAAAAAATAATTATAAAATTCACTTGAATATTTTAAACGCGTTTTTAACTGCGTGGAATTAAGAAATTAATGAGCATTATAATCCATAATTATGACTACTTTTCGACCCCCAACACAACTAAAAAATCCTTATGGAGTAGCGAAATGAGTTGCACCTAGCTGCAGAAATTTTAAAATATTCTGAAAAGGAATTTAATGAAAAAATCACTAAAAAATATTGTAATGGTTTAATGAGCTAAGTTTTTAAGGGTAAATTTAGCAGTTACCCTCAGGCTAGTTTAACAAACCAATTTTTGTCAAGAAAAACTATCATTAGATCGGTAATCCAAAATTTTATGTATATATAATATATAATATATAAATAATTTATATATCGATATATATATAAACTTTTATCGGTTATCGGAATTCGATTAAAGGATCAATTTTCTTATTAATGCTCTTATACTTTCTTTTTATCCTTAATAAAGCTTCTTGAATCATGTAACTTTTTTTGAATGTCAGAATATTTTAAGGGCATGTTTTCAAAGAAATTGTATTATTAAAATAAAAAGATTTTTGTAAAGAAGGTAAATAATTTATTTTTTGAATTCTTAAAATAACTTCCCTGATTCAATAAACACCTACACTGTTAAATTTTTTCTAGGTATTTACTATTGCATAGTAAACTTACTATAATAAAATTTTTTTAGAATTTCTCTATAATTTCAAAGAAAATTTCACTAATAAATTTACTATTCAATATTCAATACTGTTACAAGAATTTTCTCAGTGCACGTATTCCATAAATTCAAGATAGACAATGAATAGTACATTATGACCCAGATTCGCGTATTAACTGAGGTTTACATACTATTTTAACGCGTAACACATCGGGCAATGCGTGCTTTCTGGTCACAATCAGAATTATTTATTATTATTTTATTTTTTTCTTTAGTTATGCTTTATTTTCTACTTTTAGGCAATTATTCTTTTCGATTTCAATGAAAAAACATGCATTGAATCATGGAAAAAAATCTAGGTATTCCGCCCTGTTTGTATTTGCTCGCTCGTGCATATGAGCAATTATTTTAAAAGTGCTACTTAATTTGTGCCTGAAATCGTAATTTTTTTTTTTTGAGGGCACATCGATATGACCCGTGTTTTCAGTTAGTTTGAACCTTCAGAAAACCGAAAAAAATCATGAACAAGAAATCGGCGATAGGTGCCAAAAAGATTTTTTCACCTTTATGTCAATAACCGTGTTTTTCGTATCTGAGCTACCCCAAATTTTTAAAATAACTTTGTAGGTAAATAAAATTTTAAAAAATGGATAAAAAAATCGGATTGCCAGGGAAAAACCACTCTAGAAGAAAAAAAAACTTTTCTTTTTACGATGAAACTTAGCCAAGTTATGGTCAATTTAAGATTTTGCTCAAATTCGTCTTAAAAAAGATTGAAATTTTATTGAAAAAAGCCTGTTTCTGAACTTTAAACATGCATTACTCGCTTGATTTTTATCGTAAAATAATAATTTTTTTTTTTTAAATCAATTAATTTTTCTCTGGCTATTCACTTCTTTAAGAAAGAAATCATTTTTATTGACCAAATTTCAATTTTTAGGTCAAAAACTGTGTTAAGTAAATTTTGCTACTTACAGTTTTCAAAGGCTTTTGACCTAAAAATTGAAATTTTGTCAATAAAAATGATTTTTTTTCATAAAGAAATGAATTTGCAGGGAAAAATTAATCGATTTTAAAAAAAAAATTATTATTTTACGATAAAAATCAAGCGAGTAATGCATATTTAAAGTTCAGAAACAGGCTTTTTTCAATAAAATTTCAATCTTTTTTAAGACGAATTTGAGCAAAATCTTAAATTGACCATAACTTGGCTAAGTTTCATCGTAAAAAAAAAAGTTTTTTTTTCTTCTAGAGTGGTTTTTCCCTGGCAATCCGATTTTTTTATCCATTTTTTAAAATTTTATTTACCTACAAAGTTATTTTAAAAATTTGGGGTAGCTCAGATACGAAAAATACGGTTTTTGACATAAAACTGAAAAAATCTTTTTGGCACCTATCGCCGATTTCTTGTTCATGATTTTTTTCGGTTTGGATTGGATTCAAATGGAACCTTTATTATAGTAAAAATTTCGGTTGTCGAGTTTTTTTTTCATATAAGTACCTTTTGTGACTACATCTGAATTCGGCAAATCCCTGTAAATTAATTCTCCCGAGTTCGACAAATTTAATCTCCCTCAAATATACGAGTTCGGCAAAATTTTTTGACCGCAAATGTAGAACTTCAGTCGCATTCTATCAAGCCGCGAACACGGAATTCACGAATATTTAAACCGCGAAAAAGGAAGGATTCCTGTACTTGTTTTCGAAATATCTTTTTACCCCGTTCCTTGGATTTAATGCCTAAATTTGTGAAAATCTGTGACGCACATTTTTTTTTCTTTTTGGACGTGATGCCTAATATAAATATTTTTTTTGGAAGTATTAGTTTTAGAAATGACGTTTCTATTTTGAATTTGAAAAACACTAACTTACAAAATACTATCTGAAACATTTTTTTTTTTTTAATTTATTTCATTTTCAATCAATTGTTATTTTTTGAAGAAACAATTTTCCGCCCTATTGGTAGTGTTTTTCCTCTTGTTTAATTAATTTTGAATTTCCTTCATTTATAAAATGAGTAAAAATATATTTTTATATTTAAAATATATATAAAATAAAAACTTTTTATGCCTGAAAATTAATTAAATATATTTTTTGATATAATAAATGAAATATAATAAGAATTTAGTATAAAAGTATAAGTAAAAGTATGATTAATATATCATAATTAATAAAAGATGTCAAAAAATAATAAAAATATAAGATGCTTTCAATCATTAATATATTTAAATAAATTGACATGAAATTTATTAAAAGATATCAAAGTATGAAATTTTATATAATTAATTAAATAAAATTACAAGAAGCGTATTACAAATTTCTAAAAGTAAAAGCTTAAAAAATAGAATTTGCATATGGGTGTTTTCAAATGTAATGTATATAAAACTTTTCACACACAAAAAAGCGTGGAATTTCAGCCCTGAATTGGTCGGTACAATTACGGAACTTAATGGTTCTAAACCACTAACGATTTTGGGCTATATGCCTCTTTATTTAATGAAAAAAACGCACAATTTCTGTGCTCCTGTAGCCCAATAAATCGGATTCACAAATTTAATAAATAAAATGGTTGCGTGCATAAATTTATGTCTGCTTTATTAACTCATCAACGCCGGGGCGGAGAGCTAAAATAAGTATATTCCTTTATAGATAAGTTGCTAAAAAGTTCATCCTTAACGTAACATTTAATGCTTTTTCAGAATCTGACATTAGCTTTCACCTACAACCCTTAAAAATACCTTAAAAACGGGGGTGAAAGGGGTAGGTCAGGCATTGTTAGGAAATGTTTGGAAAAATCAATGAAAAAAGTATCCAATTTTATTGAAAAATGTTTGAAAATAATATTTTTTATGTAAACTTAAGTAAACTTCGTATAAATTGAGGTTTCATACATTTTGGCCCTATTTACAACCCTTAAAAGGTGGATAGGGGTGGTACTCCAGTCAAAATACGGGTTTGGTTGTATTATCACCGGCGAAAACCAGATTTGCTCTACTATACGTTTATTGGGTCGTTGAACACGAAAATCGGGGTAATTTGGCAGAGAAATTGGGGCTTCACCCTTAAGTTTGCAAAAACTACCCCCAAAAAGGATCTTTTTTTACAAATTCGCATTTTGAGCACTCAGATTTGCACCATACGGGTTTTTCGGGTAGCTGATCAATAATTTCGATTTCTTTTTCATAAATAATTAAAATTTCACCCCTAAATTGGTTAAAACTACCCCCGAAAAGGGGGTGTTTTTGCTATTTTCGTACTTTTAGAATCCAGTATATGCCCATAGAGGTTTTTTGGGTCACTAATCAAGAATTTTGACTCCTTCTTCATATGTAATTAAAATTTCACCCTTAAAAGAGCTAGAACTACCCCTATAAGGGGTGTTTTTGCTATTTTTGCACTTTGAGCGTCCAAATAACGTTCTTATACGTTTTTTGGGTCAATAATCAAGTATTTCGACTTCTTTTTCATAAATAATCAATATTTTACCCTTAAAATAGCTAAAAATACCCCTAATATGGGTATATCCTGGATGCTGTAACTTCTTATGTTTTTAGAAAGGTGTATTTGAAAATAAACAAAAAAATCAAATAAAAGGATTATGAAAATTTCTTTTTTGAGTCTTTAGGTACTTTAAAAGCTAATATTCTCAAAAACTATTTATCAACTAAAAGTACGTAGGAAAACACAATTTATTACAATATTATAAAATATATAAAGTAACGTTGTTTTAATTGCAATTGGTCACGTGACATAACGGGTAGTTTGAAATTTCTGAAAAGTGATCTTTTAAAACCCTTTTTTATTTTTTAATCTAAAACTTTTAAATTCTTACCGCCCACCAATATTTTCTTTTCCTCGACTTTTCCTCAAAAAATTTGAAGTAAGAAGTAATTTAAGTACAACTAGAAAAATTTTAAACTTTATTTTTTTAAGAAATTTCAATTTAAAAAGAAAACTTGCACTGAGGCTTGGAATAATTACTAAGAGAAATATATTACTACTACACTAAGAGACAAGAATTGATTCCTAATTTATTTTAGAAAGGAAAAAGTTAAATGCTTTTTTATAGTAATATGCAGTATAGTAGAATATTTATATGGTAGTATGTATATGATATTAAAACAAAAAATGCGGAAAATAATACAATTTTCCTCAATAGACAGTATCAGTAAATCGTATGTCATATATATGTATAGGCATCTATAGGTTTTACATAGGTTGACAACATCGATCGGTCAACAAATGCGGTCACGCGCAAAGAGCCTTTTATGAGAGATACATAGAACTTTTAGTCACGTAATTCAATCAATTATAATAACTTTATTTGAATAGTGTTACTGTAAAAAAAATATTCCAACTAAATGAAAATCTACTTTTGCTTTTAAATACACATCTTGCTTATCGGAAAAATTCTAATTTTTATATTGAAATTATAGTAAACGTGAATCTTCAACAATAAATTTTTTATAAAATTCAAATATGAAATATGGTACTTTTATTTAGATTTCTGCAAAACCCGATATTATATTTGAATTACACAATTATTACGGTCTCAGTATTTTTAATATCCTTTGAAACTTATAAAAAAAGTAAAATCTGGTTTCGACGACTAGAATTTCAAATTTTTTTCAGTTATGCTAGAGAGTTTTACAAACTGATGCGTCGGAGCGCATTTAAAACAGACAAAATCCATATTTTCCAGAAAAAAATTATTTTATTTTTATTTTTTAAATTTTATTTACTTCAAAAAACGAATATACTTCACAACTAAAACAACTGGAAAAAATAAATAATGTGCTGTTTGTAGCAAAAATTATGAGAAAATATACATATTCATATTTAATTTTAAAAATACAATTGAAAATAGTAAATAACGACAAAGCAATGGCCAGAAAAGTAAAGAATGGTCCAAAATAGCACTTAAAATACATCTCTCTAAAAAGCACGTTTTGTCATGCATTTTATTTCAGAGCCGCACACTTTTTTGCAACTTAAGAAGATATACGTCCCTTGGCCATTAAAAAAGAATGCCTTAGATCGCAGTTTACAACCTGAGTATATACGCAATCTTTATTTTTCCTTACCATGGGTCACAATATACTATTTCCAAAACACGTGATTTTTTACGCTATCGTTGGATATTCAACGAATCAGGTTGAAAATTTGATCAATTCAATCTCACTGTGTAGAACTTCTATAATTCCTCGTATATGCTTTTGAAATGTAAATTCATTTAATTTTTTTTATATATTTTTATAAAAAGAAAGTTATTTGAAAAAATAAATTACTTATTATCGTATGGTTTCCAATTACAAAATCTTATTCATTACTTTTTTCTATTTAAAAAAAAATGTTCTCCTCGAACAAAGAAAAGCAATCATAAATGAAAAAAAGAAAAAAAGTTAAATTCAATACAAGCTGTTTCTTATAAAAATAAAATTCAGCTAGTATATTTTATAAAATTAACTCGAAGTGCAAAGTTATTTTCTTTAAAATTTTCTCAACGGTCTTAAAGAAATAATATTATTATATTGGATACATATTTTCCTTGTGTATAAAAAAACACACTTTAAGTATGAAATAAGAAATAGACATACCCAGGTGTACTTTTGCTAAGGTTTTCTTTTTTAATAGAATTTTCATAGGGATGTAGTATATTAAAGTAGTAACGTGTAAGTATTTGGAATGTTATTATTTTAAATCATCAGAAGATAGATACAGTAGATCGTCGACTATCCGGATCTCAATTTTACGGATTCAGGATCAACCGGACAAACATTTAAGTCAAAAATAATATATTATATTTAATTTTCTTTTTTTTTTTTTAATTATTCTAATAGCCACGTAAAAATTAATTGATTAAACCGTTTTTAAGTTTGTTTTTTATATGACCTTATGCCTTCAATGTCATATCAATTAGCTTTTAATCATCCTAAACAATTTTATTTAAGTTATATGAGCACTTATTCATTTCTTTGTATTAACCGGATTTTTAGTTATCCGGATTTGGAAAATAACCTAATCCAGACAATTGAGGTACAGTGTATTACTTTAATATTATAACGGTTTTGGTTGTGTAGTTACTGGGCCCTCGCCAGATTTTGTCTAAAATTAGACCTTCACCGAGGCCGAGGTGAGGCAAGGTTTGATATAAATGACCGAGACCGAGGCGAGGCGAAAGATGGATCTCGCCTCGCCTCGGACTCGGCCGAGGTCAAAAAATCATTTCCTCGGTCTCGCCTCGGTCTCGGCCGAAATCCTCGCCCGAGGTTTGATAAGACAAAAAACAATTAAAATTCTAATTAAAATCTAAATTCATGTTTATTTAAAAAAAATATATTTTATACAGGTTGCAGTAAATAATCGTTATCGAAGCCACATATTTCAGATACTAAATCCGATTTCACCCAAGCGCTTATACGTAGTAATGTCGTTAGAGCATCATTTTTCAATGATCGTCTCTTAGGCTGATCAATCAAAGAAGCATCTGAAAACGAGCGTTCTACGGGAACTGACGTGGCCATGATCGACAGATTGTCTCTGGCTGTTTTTGATAAAATTGGGTAAAAATCCTCGTGCTCTCTCCACCAATCTAATATATTTGTATATTCAGGAGCACATGGTGCATCTAAATAGTTGTTTAACTCTTCTTCCCAGTTTTGTTCCTCATCTTCATCAAAAATAACTGAAAAATCCAGCAACTTATTATTATTAACCTCCTTTTTGGGGGTTCATTTTTCACATCTTTGCATTGTTTAAACGTATAATATTTGTATATTTTTTTAAAACATTTGAAACTTTCTTTCTATAATTCTTGTCCCTAAGAAGTTTTTGCAAATTTTTTTTTTATGTCTTGGGTCTAAAATAAGGGAAGCACTGTAGAACCAATTACATTGTCTAAAGTGCTTTAAAAGTTTAGTTTGACCTTTCTGAAAAGCTTCTATTAAAATTCCATCTAATCGCGATCGATCATTTTTTTTTTTAATCAGACGTAATCTTTTAGACTTTATCAAGTAAAATGTTGAATGCTAAAACTGCAGTGGGAAGCGTGGGGTACTTTTCAGCTGATAAAAGATCTGATACATGTTTAAAAATTTGTAAATATTATATAACGATATCGAAGCATCCCATTCAATGTCAAGTAGTCTAAGCTCTCTCATTTGTAGGTTATTATCACATAACGATTTTATGGGAGCTTTTAAATTCTCAAAAACTTCCAACATTTGAAGACTGCTATTCCATCTTGTAGTTTTTAATAACTAATAAATAACTTTTAATTAATATAAATAATTTTTAACGGTTTACACAATCAATGCGTGAAATTCTTTTTCTGCTAGTATAAATGTGATTGGCGAAATATTTTAAATTTTTTGCGAGGCAGAACGAGGCGAGGCGAGGCGAGTTGAGGCGAGTCCGAGGTTTACAAAAAGACAGTCTCGGCCTCGCCTCGGTATAACGAGAATTTCAATTTTCCGATCTCGCCTCGATCTCGCCTCGGGCTCGCCTCGCCTCGCCTTGCTCAAAGCGAGGCCACCTCGTTACCTCGGTGAAGGTCTATCTAAAATAGGATTTTTGTTTCTTTTCTTCAAGAATTCTGAGGTCATTTATTTAAGGAGTCGGGGCTAAACCCTTGAATTACCAAAAACTACCAACAAGTATTTGCTCTTTGAGCGTCCAGATTTGGTCTGTATAGAGTATTTTGGGTCACTGATCACAAATTTTGCGGTCCCGTTTATGTAAAATTGGCGCTTAGACCTTAAATATGCAAAAAGTACCCCATAATGGGAATATGTTTTATGAATTATTAGCATGAAAAAAATATTAAAATTCAATTTGGTTGGTTTTGTTGCCGGAATTGAAATAACTAATATGTATTTTTTTATTTTCTACAATAATTAAAAACAATGGAATTATTAGCAATTACAAATCGGTGGAGAGAATAGCTGACATCCTACCGTTAAATTTTTATATAGAGTTAGATAACAGCGTTTTCACTATATTACGTCAGCTACCATTACCACAGTTTTTCAAATGATAATAACTCCGTTATTTTTAAATTTTATGAAAAATAAAAAAATTCGTATTAAATATACAATTTACAAAATTACAAACATACAAAATATAATGTAAATGATAAACTATGAAAGTGGCTTCACTCATACTTATGTGATCGTAAGCAAATATGTAGTAAAAATTTATCCAAAATATTCTAACCAATCACTCCCCCTTTTGGAATACCGCAAGGATCTGACTTTGGTGCCTAATTATAGATTATTTACATTAACGATTTAAAATATAATGTATTAAATTATAAATTCTTAATTTATATAGATGATCTAAAAATATTTAAAGAGATAAGTAATGATAAGGATATTAAAGCCTTTAAATCAGATATTAAAAGGCTACATTACTGGAATTACTTTAATGGCCTTAGATGGAATCTCGACAAATGTAATATAATGATTTATGATAAAAAGAAAATCAAAGATAAAAATTGTATCAAATATAAAATAGGTCACATAACTGTATTAAAAGATCTTGGAATTTTCTTTGAAGATAATTTAAGATTGTTTAATAAAAAAAAAAACATTTTTTAATATATTTTTAGAGTATTTAACTTTCTCAATACCATGCAACAAACCAATTAGTAAAAGAAATAATTACATATATTTTAGCTACCTAGCATTTCCACCACCGCAGTTAAATCACTTAAAACTTTTCGCATTTGGTTTATTTTTGTCGCAACCACATTCCTTACATATCAAACTTTTTTGGAGAAGCCCTCAGATGGACGCTAATTCCCACCTATTGGGGGGTAAAAAAAAATTTAATTTTTTTATTTTAAGACGAACGAAAAGGTGAATAAAAATTTTTTTAAATATACATCCCTTGACAGTTACAGCTCTCCTTTAAATCGGATACTTTTGACCTCCCCCCATTTGATTTTCAGATCTCAAGGGTACCACCTCCCTATATTTTTTATATCATATATATAAAAAAATTACTTTTTTTAATGATTTTCAATGTTTTTAAAAATGAATGTTATAAAAAAACTATTTTTTTAGGGGTATTTTTAAGTACTTAAGGGGTAAAAATTAAAATAATCAGATTCAATTAATGGGGACACTGGGGTCGTTTACAAGGCTAAATGTTGGTGAAAAAAATTTCGTATAAACATTTTTGGTATAAGCGTCCCAAAAAACATGAGTATATAGTTCAATTTTCATTTTTCGAAAAAAAACATTTTTTCACTCCTTGGGGGGGGGGGGGGGCTTATGGGGGCCCTGGGAACAAATTGGCTAGTTTTATTACATTTCTATGGCCATATTCGGTTTTAGCACAACCAAAAACCCCCATAACAGGGGGTCTACCCTCTGGTACATGATTTTTTTTTGTGTGCCTGTGTAATAGAGCTATGGAGCTTTCAAGCTCTATATCAGCCAAAGTTGAGACTTTGGAGCTTTGTGGCAATGGAGACTTTTTTTCAGGATAATAAAATCTAAAACATGCAAAAAATTAACCTAATTTGATCGAACGGCCATTTCCTATTCATTTGAGCGGGGACCTTTTTCGAAAAATCGCAAAATTAAAAACAAAAGTTATTTCAGTCTTTTAAGTATTTGACCATGTTGCCCCAAATATTTTTGAGCGTGAATGTTCGCAAATGAAAATTTGTTTTATTTTTCATTATTTAAAAAAAAAAAATAGAATGGGCATATCTCTCAATTTTTTTTAAATCGCTGCCAAAAATGAAATTTAAGGAGAAAATAAATTTATTTTGGACGGTTTATGTTCTACCAATCAAAAGGATGTACTAAAATCACTTGCAAAAGTAATTTTACCTGAAAGTATATCGTCTAACCTTTCGAATGACAGGTCACAAGATCATTTTGACAGAATCGTTTTACCACAGGAGTATCAGAAAGTCGACTAAAAAGTCGCTAAAAATGTACTTTATTTTTTGTCATTAATAGGCCGCCAATCAGAGCTAAAGGCATCTGGAGGTCTGAAAACTTCAGGATCGTATTTTTTTTAGGTGTACTTTGACCTAATATAATTAGTTTTTAAATATCTTTCGTGGGCCGATTCACTATATAGATACGGGCATAGCCTTTACAGGTTACAATTTTGTGTGAAAGCTTCAATTGTTTTAAAAATTTTCATTTGGAACAAATTATTATGAATACTTTCGGTAAAATTAACTTTATAAATAAAGTGTTTAAATTATTGGTTTTTATAACCAAAATATTGGATTTTTATTAGTGTTTTGAAATAGAACGTTAACCTTTTAAAATTTAACCGAATGCTCGAAATTACAAGCAATTTATGCAAAACATTAGTATAGCAATCTGATAGTGTTACAGTATAAATAAATGGGACCATTTACCGTATCTGTTGCAAATATGTAAAAAATCTTACACGAATTATACGTCAATAAAATTAGGAGGGGGTTGTTCCAATTCAAGATGAATTTTCACGACAAGTGTGTACTCTCTAATGTTTACTTCTATTTTTTCTAACAAAGGGGAAGGAGGGTAGTCACAATAATAATTTTTTTACTGATGTAACTTGTAGAAGCTCGATCCTTAATAAAAATTTTAAATTAGTTTTCTTATAATTTTTCTATTTTTAATTCTTTTTCTAGTTTTTAAAAGAACAATGCCACTGCCATAAGCTAAACACATACAGCTTGCATGCTAGTTTACTGAAAGTTGATTATCTCTTATTTTTATGCACTCTTTTGTGAATATACGTAAATAAGCTTACGAAGAATCTAAGCTACGTATATAAAATATACAGTTTCTTTGGTAAACATTCAACTACTATGAAGTTTAGCTTTGAAGATGCAAAACATGTTTCGAAAAAAAAAATCTACAAACTAAATTTTTATTCATTAAATGGGAATTTCAAGTTTTGATTAAAGAATTAATTAATTAACTTATTCAACCATACTTTATAAAACTTCCAATGAAAATATAAAATCTGTTTATAACGCATATTGTTTAATTTTATAAATTTATACAAACAGCAATCAATCAAGCAAATGCGAGATTGTACACTGAAAAAACTACCGTCGTATGATTTAGCTAAAGATTCAAATGAAAACAAAAAATTTAGTTGAGGCCAAATTCTTGAAATAGTCCTTAACTGCCAGGTCAACCTCTCAAAACTTAACCGTAGGTTTATAGATGGGGTTCAAATATAGAAAATATTAACTCCAAGAAAAAAATTTTTATTGAAATTGATTAATTTTGTATTGACCTGGTTTTTACTGCTAAAATGTTCTAAATGCTTGTTAGTAACAAAATATCTGAAAAAACTGTAAATTATAACATGATTGGTAATTATTAGATATTTTGACCAGTTTTAAAAGCTGTTTTTGATTGCCTCTTCCGTAAAATAAAAAATTTCATTTTTTCAAGAAATCAATGAAAAAAATATTCAAATTGCAATTGTTGTGGATATTTGCTTTGTAAACGGCTGTAAATTTTAAATTAAGTTCAAAAATCATAAAATATGTTATAATTTACAGTTTTTTTTAGATATTTTATTACTAACAAGATTTCAGAACATTTTAGTAGTAAAAATTTTTTAGAAGGCTTTCTAAAAGCTTTCTTAAACGTTTTTAAAACTTTTCTTCTGATTTTTACCGATTTTCATTTGTAAATCGGCACACTATATTAGCCTATAGGTAAATATATATATTTTTTTTTTTTTATAATAGTTTTATCACCTGAAGTATCATATTCAAGCCAGTATTTTCCTCTCTGATGAATTCGGAAAATAAGAAACACCCTAATATATATATACAGGCAACTATCCACAAAATTTTTTTCGGGAGGGCCAGAATTTTCTCAAGGGGAGAGTATGAAAATTACAAACTGCAATATTTTTTTATTTTCTCCCAATTTTTGTGAGTTCTCAGCTGATTATTGCGATTCAAAATACATTTTTATCAAAATATTTTTCTATCGAAATGTTAAAACATACACGCAAAAAAAATAGTAGTAAAATTAACCTCAAAGAATTTAGTAAACACAAATTAATGAATATTGGTAAATATAACCAAAAAATTAGTAAATTTCACGAAAAAAATTGAGGTTTTAGTTTTATAAACAAATTTTTTTAGTAAATTTTACTAAAAATTTATAGTGACTTTTAACCACACTGAACTTAGTAAACAAAATCGTTATTTTGGTTATATTTACTAATTTTTTATATGTAGATTATATGAATTTGTTAATAATTATCATTATATTATTATACGAAATTTTTTGTTTTTGTTTATTTGAAATAAACTCATAGACTTTAAATTCTTAATTATTCTTTCGTATTTTTATGGCTTGTTTGATGATAAAGGCATTATTGAACGCGACTGTACCCTAAATTAAATTTATACTGTTAATTTATCGGAATAATATATTATTTGAGGAGATATGTATTTTGGAAAACTGGCAGCTGTTTTGATTTTATGACTAACTTTACTATTTTACGACCTGTCCAAAAATAATAAATTAATATTTTTTTTTAAATTGACAGGAAATAAATGTAATAAATACTAAACAATATAAAATTTAATATCTATTTAAATATGAAGTTTCAATTATGAGACCAAAGTGTTACTTTTATGTGTTAAGGAAGACCTTTAAGTAGTAAAGTAAAAATATAAAAACGGAAAACTTGAAATTACACTTAGAAAAAGAATTTTAAATGAAAAAAAAATCAAAAATTTCGTTTAACAAGGCCCCCTTAGCCCCCTCCCTGAATACGTTCCTGTATATCTCTATTAAAAAATTATAACCACTGCCGCTGACACTTATCCTTTTGGCGCACTGAACCGAAATTATTCTAAGTCCATTTGACCTCCTAGGAGGAGGAGGCTCCCTAAAAGTGTCTGTGAATTTTTCACCCCCCCCCCTACCCAAAGCAACTTTTTCGGGCATCCATACCCTGTGAACATGTTCCATGTTATCAACAGAAAAGAAACAGAATTTATGGAATTTAATTAAAGATCTAAGTTTCCTTAGAATATTAAACTAAAGCACAGACATTATTAAAAATTTCCTGAAGGATTCCAAAATTAATTAAGAGTTTTCATTTAGTGACAGAAAAAATTGATCCCATAAATTCTAGCTATAATTTGTTCATAAAACTCCCATATCCCAAAAATTAAGTTGATTATCCATTATTTTTTTTTTTTACTTTAGAGTTAATAATTACAAAAACTTTTCGATATAACTCATTTGCTTCAAATTAAATTGGAGTAGTTTTTAAAACAAGGTAAAGATGATGATTTATTATTATTGATAAAAATTTATTGAGGATTGCGTCTTTAATAGACTCTGTTGGTGATATTTAGTGCATTATAATGCAAGATAAGTTTTATCTAAAGTGAGATTTAAAATTTTATTTTATTCATTCTACAAAGGAATTAAATAATTTAATTCATTATATTGTGTATAATAAATCCCACGAATATCTGCAAGGCACGTTTAAGAGACAAGAAAATGAAATTATTAATTAAAAATTAGAAATTTATACAATTTCCTTGTTTAAAGTACATTTATAAATCTATTTATGCTAACTTATTTATATTCAAAATTATATAATAAAAGGACCCCGTACCATTAGCATTGGAAAATTGCAAATGGTGCGATTTTCTCCAAACTTTGGGAATCGATAGTTCAAGAGATTTTGAAACGAAAATGTGTTATGGAAAAATCGGAAATATTCATTCCCTTTTGAGATACGGAGGCTAGAAGTGTAAAAAATTTAAAAAATTATTTTGCTGATACAGAAGACGTAAGTAAAAGATTTTGCTTGTAGGGATTACCGTATGAATCAAGATTGAATTTCAATACGTTTTATGGATCACTGATTCTAATAGTTATGTTCCTAAAAACCCAAACGTACGTGTTAGCCTTTAAAGGGCAAAAATGGCCCTTTTAAGGGATTTTAAGTACAAATCATAAATGCTTATTATTCTTACATCATAACTCAAACTATACGTTTTTTGGGTCACTGATTCCAATAATGATGGTCCTAAAAACCCAAACGTATGTGTTAGCCATTAAAGGGCAAAAATGGCCCTTTTAAGGGTTTCTAAGTACAAATTATAAATGCTTACATCATAACTCAAACTGTACGATATTATGGAGGCTAAATTCGATGATGGTCGTCGCTAAACCCAAATAGTTTATGAAGAGCTCTCAAAGGGCTACATTGCCCTTTTTAGGTCTATTTGGCTACAGGGATTTTACAAAGACAACTCTCTTAATTCTTATCATAAGTTAATATTGGTTTTTAAACTATTTTTTTTGTTTTTGGGACCATCATCTTTGAATCTAGTGATGTAACTATCGTACAGTTTAAGTAAGTAATATAGTTATTAATGGTTCACACATAGTAAGCCCTAAAAAGGGCAACTTTGCCCTATAAAGGTTTTAGAAATACTGTTAGAATTTTCAGATCGTCGTCAAGTAATTTTCCCACCCAAAAAGTGTTTATCTTGAGTTCTTTACATTGTTCTCAAGGATCTTACAAGAAAAAGACCTAAAAAGGGCAATACAGCCCTTTGAGAACTCTTTATAAACCATTTGGGTTTAGTGACGACCATAATCGAATTTATCCTACATAATATCGCACAGTTTGAGTTATGATGTAAGCATTTATGATTTGTACTTAGAAACCCTTAAACGGGCCATTTTTGCCCTTAAGGGCTAACGAATACGTTTGGGTTTTTAGGAACATCATTATTAGAATCAGTGAACCATAAAACATATTGAAATCCAATCTTGATTCAGACGGTAATCCCTACAAGAAAAACCTTTTACTTACCTCTTCTGTATCAGCAAAATAATTTTAAAAATTTTTTAAACATCTAGCCTCCGTATCTCAAAAGGAAATGAATATTTCCGATTTTTCCATAAGACATTTTCGTTTCAAAATCTCTTGAACTATCGATTCCCAAAGTTTGAAGAAAATCGCACCATTTGCAATTTTCCAATGCTAATGGTGCGGGGTCCTTTCTGTTTTTTTAAGGTGGCAGCCTCAATTAAAGAAAAAAAAGGTGCCTTTTTCTGGATAGGTTTTCGGGCAGAAATAATTGAGATAATTTTTTCAAAATGGGTTTTTTATTAGATTATAAGTTGCTAAACATTTTTTTTTTTTTTTTTTTTTTTTCCAAAATGGCGCCGAGTACAGGTTTTCAAAGTTGGCCTCATTTTTCATTGCGTACACGAACGCAGTCTACTCCAACTTGTTCGGAAACATACCAAATAAAATTTTTCATGTTTGTCAGACATTTTTCTTCTGGATTGATGGATTCAAATTTCGGAAAATGGAAAATTCTGAAAATTATTTAATTTTTTTCACATGTTTTTTTGAAGAAAAAAAAATTGGGAAATTTTTTGGTAAAATCATTCCATCAACCTAGAAGATAATTGTATTTTAAAAGTGTAGCCAAAAAATTAGGAAGATATCTTAATTAATTTTTGAGTTACTCAAATTCAAAAAACGTTGTTAGGAGAAGTTTAGAATACTGTATCTTACGTCGTCTTTCGCGGTGTCTTGCTTAATCTTCTATAACTTCCTTATTATTCAAGATATCATTATAAAATTTTTTTCTTCATATTCTTAAGATGTTTTAGAACCCAAAAAAACAAAAAATCAATTTTTTTTCGCAACAATTGAGGCTGCCACCTTAAGCACTTAATTTGCTTTAAGTTTTAATATTATAAGCAAAAATGAGACCAGCTTGCTTTCAGTAACAAAGGAAGACTACTTGAATTCAGAGACTAAAAGACACCACTTTATTAAGGGTCGTTAAAAAACCTGAATACTGTTAGTATGGGTGGATTTAAAAAAAAAAGTATTACATTCATTACATGAACGGTATGTGAGAATTCAACAGAAAAGGTTGCATTTCAAAAATATTGAAAATCAAGCATCTCATAACATGGCTATTTTAATTTTAATTAGGGACCTGACCATTGGGTTTTATCACGTTTGGCTTAAAAAGCCCATTAATTTAAAAATTATCTATACAGATCACACTGACAAAAAAAGTTTGCTTGCCACAAGCAAAGTTCTAATAGCCGCAAGCGGGAAACCACTAATGGCAAAAGGAAAAACGCTGATATTCTCACGGAGGTTTATCAGAAAAGCACTCTCGTAAAAAATATACATGAAAACATTAAAAATTTTTTTGTCAGTAAAGCTTTTAGGGAGTAGGGAGTAAAAAAGGTTTTAGGGTGGGTAGGGAGTAAAAAAAAAATAACATGGTGTTATAGAGGATAGTCGGGCACCTCAACAACGAAAAAATTTTCGTCACGTTTTTTCTGAATGTACCCTTAAGATTCAGTTTATTATACATAAAGCATCTTGAATTCAGCAGACCTTCTGAATCTGGAAAAACAAGGAACCATTTTGAATAGTCCTAGATTTAAATAAATATTAGAAATTTTTTAATTAAAGAATCAACGAATCTAACTCTAATTAGCAAAATGTAATAAATTTTGCGATTTTAATTCTCGTTTTAGTCTGGCTTTCTTACTTATATAACTACTATCAAATAAAAAAATATATCCACAACAGAATCTCGATAGTAAATTCTTTATTAAGACAGCTGTTGATTTGAAGAAAATCTATTTTACTTTTTTGGTATTTGATGATACTTGAGTTTTTTCTATAAAAAAGGTTTTATCTATCAATATTAAACTTTCGTTAATGAAATTTCGTTCAAATAAATATAGTTGCCAAGTTTAATAATAAAAGTTATACATCTTTTAATTGTCAAAAGACTTGTCGTTTTAATAATTTAAATTAAAATTTTAAAATAACTAGGTATTTACTTGAGTTTTATTTGCATTGACCTTACACCATCTATTTTTGAATTCTATTTTACAATTCTAATAATAAATATAACTTTTGAGTTGTAAGAAAATATAAATTTTATTTGAAATTAAATAATGAGATTATATATTAAGTTGACAGAAAATTGTTGTTAGTCAAACAGGTCTCATCTAGTGCCAATGGTAAGTCAATATAATAAACTTAATTACTATACTAGTTGTGTACGTGCGGTTTCACATAAAGCACACAATTTAATTTCTAATCTAACTTACTTCTCTTTAGTATTAAATATATTATAATTAAAGTCTTTGCATTTATAATAGCGGTATCCGCAATTATAATAGTGGTATTTTGTTAAATATTTTTATTTAGAATAAAATTAGTATGCTAAAAATGAAATGCATGTTTCCTAAAGCTTAGAGTATTATAATTACTGGACTAAGAATTAATTTCATATTTACATTACAGATATGTAATTGCATCCAAAAATACTTTTTAATTTTTTTCGTCTAACGGTTTCTAAAAATTGTTTTTCAAATTTTTCAATAAAAGCATTTTTTCATACATTCAAACATTTTTTTAACATGATTAATTCTGCTGTAAAAAAAAATATTTTCAACCCTCTTTCTATCCCTTTTCAAACCCTAATCTTTTAACTTATTTTTTCCGAAAAATTTCTAAAAAACGTATTCCATAACATTCAATTAAACTTAAATTACTGTGAAAAAAGCTTATGAAAAACTTGTCTAGCTATTTCCAGTGACGTATCCAACAAGAGGTTAAGGGGACCCCTCTCTGAGAACTAAAACTTATAACCGGTTTGTTTATAGGCATAAATTTCACTCAACATTACAATACAATTTATTATTTTTATAATTTTTAATTAACATCTTTACTATATGTTAAGATACTAAACCCAAACTAATCTGATCCCCTAAAAGCGTATGATTCTAGGTCCTTAAATCAAAAATATTCTAAGTTCCTCAACCTGAATCATTACAAGTGCATAAAACTGAATTATTCTAAGTGCCTAAACCTGAATTACTCTAAGTCCCTAAATCAAAAATATTCTATTTCCCTAAATCGAAATTATTCTGAGTCCCTGAACCTAGATTATTCCAAGTTCCTAAATCAAAATTATTCTAAGTCCCAAAATTGAAATTGAAGTCCTATATGACCCCCTCTCTTGATTTTCAGATTTCCAGGGTACCCCTTCCCTATAAACATCTTCCACATTAAAAATGTACTTTTTTTTTAATAATGTTATGTTTAATTCTAATAAATTTTATAAAAACTTGCAAACTTTTATTGGATTGCCCCCTTCAATTTTTTGGATTTTTTGGACCGTTCGCAGTATTCGAAAAAAATATAGTCTTTTTTATTTAATCTTTTTATTCTTTTTTATTCACCACAACTTAAGCGTGATCTGGAATATTCTTATTTTTACGCCTTTAGTTAAAAATGTACTATTTTTTGCTGAATAAGAAGTTTGCTAATGGTATATAGCCTCGAGTGACTGTAATCACACTGTAAAAAGTAACTTTCTTATATTAACAAAAAATTAGAATATTTTCGAAAAATTAGTAAATTTTTTTCCAAAAAATTTGTAAATATTCGAAAAAAATGGTGTATTTACTAAATTTAGTATATTAACAAAAAATTCGAGTATTCTCGATTTTTTTTGTGAATTTGCAAGAAAAATTGATAATTTACCATTTTTTTTTGAAAATTTACAAAAATTAGTTGTAAGTTCCCGAAAAATAGTTGTGAATTTACAACTTTTTTCGTAAAATCACAAAAAAAATCGAAAATTCTCGAATTTTTCGATAATGTACTAAATTTAGTAAATTTACAATTTTTATCGAATATTTACATAATTTTTGAAAAATTCATTAATTTTTCGAAAAAATTCTATTTTTTTTTTAAATCTAAGAAAGTTACTTTTTACAGTGCACATTTAAAACATAACATTTTTTTATAACAAGCTTAGTATAGTATATTTAGTATTAAGAACGCAAAAGCTTTGGTACTAGCGTGATCACTAGCACGAATGCTCTTCAAAGCTGGATCAGACTAAAGTTTTTCGCCCATTTACTCCATCCATAATACGGGTGTGGTTGTATAGATACTGGCAACTACCAGATTTGGTCTACAATAGGTTTTGTGAGTCGCTGATCATAAATTTCCTGGTTATTTGGTTAATAAATTGGGGGTTCACCCTTAAATTAGTAAAAACTACCCAAAATGGGGTATTTTTAATATATTCGGTTATTGAGTGCCTAAATTTGGCCCCTAGGAGTTTTTTGGTTCCCTGGTCAAGAATTTTAATGACTTTGTAAGGTAAAATTAATAATTCACCCTGCTGGTGGCTTCAAGCATGAAAATATCAAAAATACCCCTTTGAGGGGTCATTTATGCTAATTAAAAGATGAAATATTAATTTTACATAAAAAAATCACCGAAATTCTTGTTTAGCGATCGAAAAAATTCGTATCTACCAAATCTGGATACTTGTAAATCTGGATACAAGTGCGAAATAGCAAAAATATCCTTTTTAGGGGTTGTTGTTGCTAATTTAAGGGTAAAATATTAATTTTACTTTAAAAAAATCATCAAAATTCTTGGTCAGCGACCAATTCGTATATAAAAGGAAAAAAGACGTCTTGTCAAGGTTTAGAAAATAGTCTTTTACTGACATAGAAATAAAAAATTGATTGAAAATAGTTAATTTCAATACCTGGAAGTTCAAGAAAATTTGAAGTACGCCTTTGCCTTACTCGTGGATGTGCACTATTTACTAATGGTCCAATATCTTCTTCAGTACTAAAATTTGAAACATTAGAAATTTGACTATCTCTAGAACCTCGCCGAGACGCAAGATAAGCTGTAAAAAAAAATCTTTTATTAAATTTGTTATTATACTTTACATATTCCAAGCACATTTTAAATATTACAATTACTCGTATAATTATATTGAATTTATTTCATTAGTAATCAAATAAGCATAGTTACACAAAATTGTTTTTTTTATTGTTTATTATAGGCTCAAAGTGCACAAAATAAAAATTTTTAAATTCTTTCAATATGCTTTACAAATGCATTTTCTTTTATTTTTATTGAATCGCTTTTTATTGAGACCATAAATCTTTTCGTAACATTTTAAATTAAACTGAATAACCATTTTAAATCAATTTTCTTAAATACTTGACTGACAAAATAAATAAATAATAAATAAATTAACAGTTAATTAAAAACAATTGTTTCTTATAAAGTAATTTATTATATTGACTTAATCGCTACATTACTTTAAAGTACTTGAAATTTACTTCAAACACATCTCTAAACTTTTAAATGTAAATTAAGAGGATCAAGTTTGTATAAGCTTAGACTTTAATGTATTTAATCAAAGGATTTCAAATGAAGACTAAAATGTTGTTTAGTTTTATAGGTACTAACTTTTAAAAATTGTATTTCACTACAAATTTATTATTTTATCAAAACTATTAATAATAAAAAAATCATATTTAACAAAACAATGGACACAAGCAGGTCATTCACTGAGTTTCCCATTCAATTACTTATTTCAAACTCACAATAATTAATTTTTATATAAAAAATAAAATTTTAATCTAAATCTGATTAAATATATAAAAATGAATTTTGCCATATGAAAGAAAAAAAAGGTCTTTTCAAAAAATTAATTAACGATATTTTTTAAATCTACTCTAGGTTTTCTTAATCTAGTTCAAAGATTTTGAACTATCTTTACTTGGTGACACTTTATTAAAATTAAAGAACATTTATCGTATTATTCAGTAGTAATTATTCATGAGTATTTTATAGAATTTTTTAGCCTTTTTATACTTACATTACAGTTCACCTTTAAATACTTTTCTATAATGAAAGTAAACGATTAAAATTTAATAAAGAAAAATTACCTAGACCTCCTTTCATAGAACCTCTTCTTCGTGGACTTGGTTGTACAATAACATCAGCTTCTATATCCGCAAGCTCCGTTAAGTCACTTGTAGATTTTCTGTTTATATGCCTGTCATTCTTTTGTGTAAAGTCTTCTTCTTCTTTAACATTTTCCACAGCTTCACTAAGACAGCTATGGCTCTTATTAACTTTTTTATTACGATTTTTTTTTCGATTTCTATTAATACTCTCCCTACGTTTAGGTTTTGTCAGTTCTTCAAGTTCATTTTGAACATCTTTTGTGCCATCAGGCGTAACGATCGATATTGTACTATTAAATGAAAAACAAGAATTTCTACGACTACGATCGACATTTTTCGTTCCTTTACTACCGTAATCAAGAGACTGTGATGGTTGTACGATACATGGAGTTGGCGATGATGGTGATTTTGATGGATAACTTTGAGTCTTGCTGATATTTCTTCGTGGCTTACAAAACTCAAATATTGGTTTTTCTTTTTGATGTGGTGATATTTCATGATTAGAACTATTCGAACAGGAACTAGAAACTCTTTCAGATACTATATCCTAATTAAATACAAAATTTTATTAATTTCCAAGTCCCACAAATATTATAATAAAAAATATTACTTCATAAAAATAAATTTTTATTTTATTTATTTTTCAATAAATAAATACAAATAGGGTTGTGATTTAAGCATAAATCATGAATATTACTTAAAACAAAATGCCGAGCAAAAATGAAATTCAATTGTATAAATAGATACCCAGGGATGAAAATAGACTTTAGGGGTAAAAAATGAGTCATAATAAACTATGTGCAATATAAACTTTATTTTATAAGTACAAACATAAACGCTCTAATTTTGTAGCTTCAAATTTATTAATTAATTGACTAGATTTATGCTGTTTACCGTAAATGTCAGCAAAATAAATATAAATGATATAAAGAATGAAATTTTATATATAAAAAGATTATGTTCTTCTAAGAAATATTTTTAAAAAAGCAAAAAAAATAAATTACGCGGAAAAGAGACGTTTTTTTTAGATAAAAAGAAATGAAAGATAGGTACTTGAATAAAAAAAAAAGACTTTAAGCATACTAGATTTTCCTAATATTCTAGAAAAAGTTTCTAATTTTACCAGAAAAATTGTTGTTTTTTTTTTAATAAAACTGTTGTGTGGGCTCTTTAAAAAACATAAATTTATGACAGAGCTATAAGTTTATATAAAAATTTTCAAACGAGCTTTTTATGATTCTTTGAATTTTATGTATAAAAAGATTAAATTATAAAATTTCAAATTACATATACTTTTTTTATATTTTTTTACATAAAAAATTTAAAACAATTTAAGATATTTGTATATTTCAAGCATTTTTATCAGAAATAATAAAATACAAAAAAATTCAAAAAAATATTTATTTTCTAAATAAATATTTATTATTATAAATAAAATGCAATTTTAATAGATACAAATGAGCACATCTTCAACATTAAATTTAAAGTAAAATTTATTAAAAACTGTTTTATTATTAATTTTACATATCTAGGGCAAAAAAAGCCTATTTTCTGCCCTAGTGAGACGGCTTTTTTGACCAATATATGTAAAACTATGTTTTAGAACGGGAAAAAATATGGGGTTCGACTTTTGCATGCTGTCTAAACCCAAAACCAATATTTTATCCCTATAGAATAGAAATAGAACCCGTACAAAATGAACTTAAAGATTTTGCCATCGGTGTGCTATTGGTTCCCGGACTATATAGTGTAAATATACGAACCTTATAAAAACCCAACTCCGCTCGAGAAAAATGTTTAATTTTAGTAATAATAGTTCTTGTTAATGAAAATGAAGTATAAAATACAACGGTCAAATTGTATTCATTATTTCATTTTCAAAGTCAAATTTTGTGAACAATTTTGTCAACATAAAGGCGAACATCATTGATCTACTATTTCATTAACTTAAACATTGGGAAATCTTGAGACATTGTGTATGGTGCTGCATCGACAAGGCGTTTGATGCGGTAATAAAGAGTCACGTTCTTATTTCTCCTTTGACCTTTAGGCTGGGAGTTCATACCAAAGTACAAGAGAACCTTTGCTCATTATATATCATATAATAATATAATCGGTATTTATTGGCATGGTGCCGCATCAGCAAGTCGTTTGATGCGTTAATAGGAAGTAAAATTTCTATTTACCCTTTAACCTTGAGGCTAGGGTTCGCATGCTGATTATACACTCACTCGTAATATCTGGACTCACGTCTTAGAATTGTGGAAGTGCCACACAGACATGGTGTTCTGAGATGGTAGCGTACGCATGAGTTCGCTCTTGCTGTAGCAAATCGATACAACAGGATTCCGATAATCTCCTTGCATGAAGAACGGTTTACCGTGAGAAAAACAATTTAACTAGACTTATTGAGCACAATCTCCTCAGAAAATAAGTTGTTCTTTTGAGGGATAATCCGATAAGAATTGGTACAAGAACAAGATTGAAGGACTAGCCGACCACTGGTAAGGGCGGCAAGTCTAGGTCATCTCATTAAAGGGATGCCCGTCTTATATTTTATAAACACGTACGTTGGATCTTTATGGCGCCCAAACAGGGACCACCTGAGGTAACCTGTGAAAATGCAAGAAAATACTGTCTAAGAGGAAAACCATGTTTATTCTGTCAGTGTAGAGTGGCAGCCTTCCACGAGTCGTACATATTTCCTACTCAAGACTTTCTAGACACACACAAAATACCACGTGCTTTTATAATCCAAAGAGCAGGAGATTTATTTTTATTTAATAACTCTTGTCCACACTTAGTTTATAATAACAGCGACGTCGCAGCCGAGGCTGTTAACTTTTTACCTGGCTGGTATGAGGGACAATTAAAGCAGGAGTATACCTGCGAATGCCCAATTACAAGTAGTAGACAGATAATAACATCAGCTAAAGATCGGAAAAGACCAGAACTTGTTTGCACCCGTGAAACCTGTGAACATTGCCCTTCTTTTGGTACTCCAAAGCTTCTTGAAGCCCATATGAGACGACATGAGCTTCTTGACGAAGTTTCAACGGATTCAAAAATACCTTCATCAGTTCAAAATATGGAGACGACTATCAGTCCTAATATACAGAAAGATTCACCAATTCAAAGTCCAGTGAACTTTACACCATCTGAAAATTATTATGAATCACCGCTTATTAATTATTCTTTACCTAATTCCTCGTTTGAAAATGTCTCTGATAGTTATCCAAATATTTCTAGTATTAGTAGCAGAGTTAGGTCAGACAGATATGATAATGATGAACAGGAATTTCTAGAAAAAGATGGTGTTGAAAGCAGCTGTTTAATAAACGAGGCATCGCTAAGTTCAAATATTTCCAAACTGGAAGTTGCGTTTGAGGTACAATCTGCTAAAATTACCAGTGGTAGCAGCAGAGTTACGTCAGACGTCTGTGATTGTGATGAAAAGGAATCTTTAAAAGAAGATAGTGTTGTACACGTGTTCAACAAACAATGCATCACTAAGTTCAAATATTTTATAGAGTGTGTTGTGAGAAAGGGAACTTCTCTTCTTCTATGACATTCTATTGTATGATCTCTTCCTGGCGTGATTTAATAATGTAAGACTTTTGACTTACATTTGTTTTTGGTAAATTTGACCCCACCCCTTCAAGGTTACATACCCTAAATACCCCCCTGTCTATAAACATGTTGTATGTTAAAAGACCAAAACACAAAAATGGCCTCTAAAAATCGAGGTCTAAACCTTATAAGCTAAAAAATGACGTGGAGGCTTATTTTTAGTAGTGCCATCGGAAAAAAAAATACTTTAGAACCGATTTGAAGACCTTCCATGCATCTTACGATGGTTTTATTTTAATTTATGCCATATATAATTAAATCTCATTAAATAATAATAAAAGTTGAAAAAAATGAAATCTCTCCTTAATATTTTCTATAAATGTTTTCAAGAAAGGTAAATAAATATTTAAATATTTGAGGAAATACTATAATATACTAATTTTTACGTAAATCTTATTATTATTAATTTAGTTGAAAATTCGTTACGCCTATAGAAATAATTAGCCATTTATGTGTGCAAATTGCAGAATGATTAAATTGCATATTGATATTCTCAAATTTGATATAAAAAAAGGCTTAAAGAAGAAAAATAACGTTATCGGTTCCTTGCTATGTGCTATATACATCACAAGATACCTCTCTAAGTTCAAATTTTTCACATTTTTTGGAATAATGACAAAAAAAAGGCTCTATAACGCGATAATCTATAACGATAATATCGTTAACGAAAATTTTTATCGATATCGATAATTCCATTAGCGCTTACCGAAACGAAATTTGATAACTATAATTCTGTTTATGCTTAACGAGAAATGAATTTTTTAAATATAAATATTTTATCGGTTATCGAAAAAATTAGCTATAATAATGTTTAAAAATTAAGTAACGATTCCTTAGTAAATAATATAAAAAATTATCATGACTGCACTGATGACTGAAGATGAAGTTTTTTCATTTTTTAAAACTTTTTAAGATCAGAATAATAAATATTTAACATCATACAACTTTTTTCAATAATAATTATTCTGTTTGAGAAAAGGAGGTTCAGTCCTAAGAAAGTTCAGAAAACAATAATGAAAAAAATTGTACTTTCATAGTTCCAGTTATATCGTGTATATTATTTATAATAAACTCATCAAATTAATTTAAATCTAATTAAATTTAATCTCATTGTTATTATTATTTTTTTTTCTCAGTGGCAAGAAAGCACATATTTTCGGATTGCTTCCTGGCCGATGACAAGAAAAAAAAATTATTAAAAAATTATAATTTTAATATTCTTTATTATTCCTTGCATATATTACACCCCAAACGTGTAATTGACCATTTTATGAATTGGTCAAATAATAGTAAAAAATTTGACCAATTTATGAATTGGTCATTAATTATATATAATCATATATATATTATAATACTAGCGATTTGGCCCGGCTACGCCCGGGTAATACTCTGGAATAGTTTTTTAGAAAAGCATTATTATAGCTTGAAAATTTAGGTGGACACATAAATAAAACAATTCTAAATCATATAAAAACTTTTCTGATTACAAAAAAATTCCAAGTTTTTAAGTTAATTACGATTTTTTTGAAAATTTACGAAAACATAAAAAATGATCACTTTTTTGAAAAAAATTTTCTTTCGCATCAATCCAAATCCTGTATAGCCTATGACACTCCTGCAATTTTCCTCGTTTTTTGCCGCAAAGCGCGTCTCTATAGCTATTATCGTCTAGGCGTGATTTTTTACTTAAAAAATATTTTTGATTTAGACTTGCAATATATATTTTTTATTAATATGTATTTTTAATTCTTAATTATTAAAATTAAAAAATATAATAATGATTCCTGTGTACATAAATGTTATTATTACTTATTCCAAAATTATTGACCAACTAAGTGTAAAAAAGTTGAATATTTTTGACCAATTCAAGAAGAAAAATAAGCCATAATCACAATCTTTCTTACAGCAGAACTACTCCAGTCAAATCACGGTTTAGTGGTATTGTTTGTGGCCGCTACCAGATTTGGTCTACTATAGATTTTTGGGTCGCTGAACACGAAAATCGGGGTCTTTTCTATGCGCAATTAGGGCTTCACCCTTAAATTAGCCAAAACTACCCCTAAAAGGAGTGTATTTCAACTTTTACTCTAGGCCTCCAAAATTTGGTCTAATGAAGGTTTTTGGGGTCGCTGATCATGAATATTGAAGTTATAACTATGAAAAATTACCCCTTCACCCTTAAATTGGCCAAAACTACCCCTAAAAGGGGTGTTTTCGCTACTTTCACTCTAGCCCTTCAAGATTTGGTGTAAAAGGGTTTTTTGGGTCTGTTACGTCTTAACTGCATATAAATTTTTTTTAAAATTATTTTATTCTATTTCTAAATATCTATTTTGGGTTTCTACGCGTAATATTAACCTAGTCCTTCACTTGTCTTCATAAATAAGATTTAGTCTATTTTTAAATATTTTGACAGGTCATAAACAAGACTTAGTCTATTTTTAATTATCCAAGAAAAAGACTTATTGTATTTTTAAATATTTAGACAGGTCATAAACAAGACTTAGTCTATTTTTAAATATTTAGACAGGCCATAAACAAGGATTAAACTAGGACCCAAAAATAGAACAACCAATTATATATAAACCCCTAAAAGGGTTCAGTAGAGTAGTCTAGATTTTTCGAGCATCCAGTTAAGTACGTCTTAACATCACTCATTCTTTTAAATCTATATTCATAGTTTATCGAGCATCTTTGTTAAATACGCCTTAACGTCGCTCATTCTTTTAAACTTTCTCTCTCTTTATCTAGTATTTACATTATATTCATTCACCAGTTTTAAGTGCGATTCAGGAGTTTTAAGTGAATCACTGTATATCTACCTCTGTTAAAATTATTAATCAAGGTAAATAATAAACAAATTATTTTATTCTAAATCTGTGTTCTTTAATCTATAAACTATAATTTCTAATCCTTTCCAAAAGTTACCTAGACATATATATAAAGATAATAATTACTCAATAAACATTAAATTTTTATAAACAATATATTAATAATTATTAGGGTAATTATAGTCTCCACAGGTCACTGATCCCAAAAATCGATGTCTTTTCAATTAAAACTTAACTCTTCACCCTTAAATTAGGTATTTTTGCAACTTTCACTCTAGCCCTCCAAGATTCATCGTTATAACTTCAATATTTGTGATCAGCGATCCCAAAAACCCTTATTAGACCGAATCTTGGAGAGTTACAATGAAAGTTGCAAAAATACCCCTTTTAGGGGTAGTTTTGGCTAATTTAAGGGTGAAGAGTTAAGTTTTAATTGAATGACATCGATTTTTGTGATCAGCGACCCAAAAAACCCAATTAGGTCGAATTTTGGAGGGATAGAGCGAAAGTAGCGAAAACACTCATATTAGGGGTAGTTTTGGCCAATTTAAGAGTGAAGGGGTAATTTTTCATAGTTACAAATTCAATATTCGTGATCAGCGACCCCAAAAACCTTTTTTATACCAAATCTTGGAGGGCTAGAGCAAAAGTTGAAAAATCACCCCTTAGGGGTAGTTTTGGCTAATTTAAGGGTGAAGCCCCAATTGCGCATTAAAAAGACCCCGATTTTTGTGTTCAACGACCCAATAAACCTATAGTAGACCAAATCTGGTGGCGGCCACAAACAATACCACTCCCCCTCCGCCCCCAGTGATTTGACTGGAGTAAACACCCTGGATTAATAATATTTTTTAATACTCATTGTCAGTGGGTGTAATTAATACATAAAAAGGTTACATAAATTGACCTATATAAACAAAATGTTATCCTCTATTAATTATTATAGGCATAATTAGTATATAGGATTAATTATTAGCTAATGCATATAAATATTGATTCAGATTTCTATTATAGCTACTTAGCGAACATTCAAAGACATAGTCCGGTTGTTCTAATTTTAAATGATGACCCAATATAATCCTGTAAAATTATTAAATTTTAAATAGAATTTATGCTTGCAAAAAATTTTTTATTTCTTAATCCTATTTCAATACAGATTTCGCATAATAAATTCATCGTGTTTTTATTTCCGAATTTATTACTTTATCTATTTTTTGTATCCAGATAAACTTTTTTATTAATAAAATATTTATGCAATTTGATGTTTCGCAAATAAAATCAAAAAACTAATGGAACTTTTTTGTGATGATTAAAAGAGAATAAAATTTTTTAAACATAAAAAAAGTTTTTGGAAAAAAGTTTGATAGATTATAATATTATTTATACATCACGCGTTATTTTGTTATTACTACTTAGATAGTCCATGGAAATAAAAAAAAAATTTTAAGGCTATTATGGTTTTCGCTATGCTTACAGGAATTTAAAAAAAAATATATATAAATGTATTTTATTTTAAACTTCTAAATTGACAAAAAAAGGTGCTGTCATTGGATCTATTACCAATTTGAACAAGAATATATTATATACATAAATATAGTCGTATTTTTTTAGTTTCCAAGTAGTAATAAAAAATAACTCGTCATTAATTAATTGATGGTAAATGGTCTCACGAACGAAAGATGTTAGCTAAAAAATATTCATTTTATTATATTACTAAACTTTGTATATCTTTAAATACTCACGTAGTAAATATCAGCATTATTAAAAGAAATTATTGTAAAATTTTTTTAATCAATTTTCCAAGAGTTGTGTTGATCTGAATATTGTATAATGTTGTTTAAAAGGTTTTTTTCAATTAATTTGTGTTTATAACAACATTACACAATATTCGGAACAACAAAATTCTGGGAAAAATTTAAAAAAATATTTTTTCAATAATTTCCTTTAATAATGCTGATATTTACTACGTGAGTATTTAAAGGTATACCACGTTTAGTATTATAATAAAATGAATATTTTTCAGCTAACATCTTTCGTTCAGACCATTTTCAATCAATTAATTATTTATAAAAATTAGGAACGTTACAATCATATTATTAATATAACTTATCCTTTTTATATTATTATTAAGGGTCCTTTGTGCTAAATGTGTTTTTGAAAATTACTTTTTTTTTTTTGCATAAATAACTTCATATATGTCTCAAGAACATGTAAAAAAATTTTTTATTTTTAATTCCCTCTCTAAGTATACTTTTTGGCCTGTTTTGCGCGCGCCGTCAAACTAATTTTTTTTTCTAAAATTGAATAGATATCCATATTGTCCTCGCAAACCTTCCTAGGTCTTTCAAATTATTATATTATATTAATTAATATATATTGTATTATTAAATACTCATAGAATGTGTATATTAACGGATTTTTCCGTCAGTAACAAGTTTTAATTCACTATATAAGCATAGTTGGACAAAAAACGAAACTCTGACCAACAAAACGAAAAAAGTCAAGTAGTAGTAGAATATGAGCCAGCCAAAAGGGTTATTGTATGTACCCGGGATCGCAGACGACTGGTAAGTTGAAAAAAAAAAATAATTTTTCATTTTTTCAAAAAAAAAAAAAAATATTTGTTTTTTTTTAAACCACGTATTTACTCTTTCTACTTAACATTTCTGTAAAAATTATTAACCGATTGTAATGTTTATGGTCTAGATTTTTTTGTTTTGAGTTGTTCTAAACGAAAAAAACAAAAAAAAGAAAATTACTTAATTTAAAGTATCGAAAAACTTGTTTTGAAACTTTAAACGCGTTTATCTCGAAACACGTTTCTCGCTAGCTGTGTACACGATTAAGCAAAAACAATTCTAGCAATTTACTTCATATTTGCGGAGTAGTTAAAAAAATATATTTTTCAGGGGCTGACTTCGAGTTTTTTTAAAAAAAAGTTCTCAAAAAGTTTTTACAGCTACTGCAGTCCGAAAAAATTAGGCCTTTTTTTGCATTTTAACTTTAAACAGCCGCCATTTTGTTTGTAATTAATTTTTTTGAAAAAACTCGAAGTCAGCCCCTGACATTTGCTTTAAACTCTTACCCATTTTTTTTTTGTTTGTTTCAGATAAGTCTAACTGGAGATATCCTGTACACAGTTTTGACATAGTGCCTGATTTACGCACGTGTAACGCGGAAGTGACGTCATGAAAATAAAAAATAAAAATTTTTTTGTAAAATATAATATTTAAATAAAAGAATAAACAAACATTTACTCAAAAATCTGTAACCGTCTCTTAACAATCCTTGCCTAAAAAATCGTCATATTTAGCACAAAGGACCCTTAACGTATTCAAACAAGTCAAAAATTTATAAAATTAATTGCTTTTCAATTCGAATAAATTATTTTTAGATTTTATTGTATTGGAACCTACAAAATGCAACAAGTGATATAGCTCAATAACAAGACCGACAATCTTTAAGATTTTTTTACCAATAAAAAGTTACGGCAATTTATATTCAAAAAAGAACATTATGCGAGAAAAAATGTAACAAACATATACATTATTTTAAATTAACTCTATAATTAAGAATAGGTGATCAGGTATTGCTTTAGTACTCAGGTATTACATTACTCTTCCCTGAAACTTCACTTGTAAGAAATTACATTCCTAATTAATGTTCTTTTGAAACTTATTCCTCCATTATAATTTTATTAAAATCCCTGCCATCGATTGTCCAAACAGGTTTTCCAAGAAGGAGCAGTGGCGGATACAGGGGGGGGGGGGGGTCAAAGGGGTCAATTGACCCCCCCCCCCCCCTCAGTGGTCAATTTTACCTTTTTTAAGCTAATTTTACGTTACATAATTAACGCGAAGTACCATTTTGACCCCCCCAAAAAAATGTTAAGGACCTTTTTTAGAAAATTTTTTGTAATTTGATTCAAATGACCCCCCCAAAAAATTTTCTAAATCCGCCTCTGAGGAGGAATGACCTGCTAATCTTGGTAATCACGAAATGATAAAAAAGTAAGATACAAATTTTTAATCTTATGGGTTCATTTTTTTTTGTACTTGGAATTCTTTTGAAGTCTTCTTAAAAATACATTATTGTTGAAATTAAATTTTTTTTTCTTTTAACAATCTGACAAAATATGTTTGACAACAAACGATATGTTTTATGTACGCGCATGATTAAATCTTTCAAACAAAAACCAAAATATTCTAAGAACGAATGTTAATAAAATTTTAACGTCATTAAAGAAAATTGATAATAATAATAAGTATGCCTTTAACTTCATATCAATAATGTTTCAATGTTTTCTTTATACATATTTTATTACAGAAATATTTTTTTTATTTAATGATCGCTAGCTAAAACAATTATGTAGTGTAAAATTAAGAATCTCAATTACAAAAAAAATTATTCCTTAATTGTGAAAATAGACTCTATGGGTACAAAATAGACTATGCGTGCTATTCAGCTCTGTCTTGTACAATTTCCTCTTTGAATAGTTGAAAGAGGCCTCTAGAGAGAAGCTAAAAGGAAGTTTTAATACAAAAATTATTCATTAAAAGTAAAAAAGACTCTAAACGCACCCTGCACATAAAAAATTCAGCCGCAACTTGAACCCATGCTGGGCAATTGGCACCGCGTAAGGTTAGATTGATCTTGCAGGATCCAGTTACTACTCCAGTAAAAATAAGGTTTTGGTTGTATAATTTCTGGCCACCACCAGATTTGGTCTAGTATAGGTTTTTTGGGTCGCTGATCACGAATATGGAGGTATTTTGTATGAAAAATTAGACTTAAATTAGTCAAAACTACCTCTAAAAAGGGAATTTTTGCTGCATGCACTGTAGCACTCTAAAATTTGGTTTAATGGGGTTTTTCGGGTCGCCAACCACTAATATTGAGATATTTTCTATCAAAAATTAGAGCATCACCGTTAAATTAGCCAAAACTAGCCCTAAAAGGGCAGTTTTGTTGCATTGACTCTAGCCCTTTAAATTTTGGTATACGGGGATTTTTTGGGTCGCTGATTACAAATATTCAGGTACTTTTTATGAAAAATTAGACCTCCACCCTTGAATTAGCCAAAGCTATCCCTAAAAAGGACATTTTCGCTATATTCACTCTAAGCCTTTGAATTTTGATATCCAGAGGTTTATTGGGTCACTGATCACGAATGTTGAGGTATCATCTATGTAAAAATTGTCTTTCACCCTTAAATTAGCTTAAACTACCCCTGAAAAGGTTAAAAATTATTATTAGATTATTATGGTGTTCAATTCAAGGGTGGAGATCTAATTTTTCATAAAAAATAACTCAATATTTGGGATAAGTGACCTAAAAAAATCCCGCATACCGAATTTCAAAGGGCTAGAGTGAATTTAGCAAAAATACCTTCTTTTAGGGATAGATTTGGCCAATTTAAGGGTGAAGCCCTAATTTCTCAAAGAAAATACCCTGATTTTCGTGATCAGCGACCCAAAAAACCTATACTAGACCAAATATGGTGGTGGGCAGTAAAAATACAACCCCCCCCCCGTATTTTAACTCGAGTATACCTCAAGAGTTTATCTGATATCAACTTTGGCATTCAAATTTCTTTTTTGCCTTAAAGGGCCTATTCTGACCTTGGAGGATAATATGCACCATGTGAGGCTGTTTTTTTCATGCAGAATTATTTAGATAATCACATATAAATTATCTTGAATTAATTTTATTTTATTCTTTTTAAATTTTAATTTATGTTTAAAATAAGAAAAAAAATAAATTTTGAATAAAAATATTAAAATATATGTATTAAATAGAAAATAAAAATTCACCACCTGTTGTTGCAGTAAAAGAAGGTCATGAATTGCGGTTTACAAACGTGATTTTCAAAAGTGTAGGGTTTTCCTAAATTTCTTAGTTTAATTTAATAAATCCTATTTACCTTGATAACCTTTGAAAAACCTTTAATATTTTTTTTCATTAAACCAATTCAAACCGAGTGAATGTACACTGTAAAAAGTAACTTTCTTAGATTTACCAAAAAAATTTAATTTTTTCCAAAAATTAGTAGATTTTTAAAAAATTTTGTTAATATTCGATAAAAATCGTAAATTTACTAAATTTAGTAATTTTCGTAAATTTACAACTATTTTTTGAAAGTTTTCGGAAAAAAATTGTAAATTTTCAATTTTTCTTGCGAATTTATAAAAAAAAAATCGAGAATACTCGAATTTTTTGTTAATATACTAAATTTAGTAAACATACGATTTTTTTCGAATATTTACAAATTTGGTAGCGATCTTGTTCAACACAAAAAAAATTGAGCACATAATTTTCGAACACCGAAATTAAAATACGCAAAATTCAACACGCATTATTTTTTAACACATTTTTTTGCACACCATTTAAATCCAACACAAATTTTTTGAAACGTTTTATTCACCACAAAATTAAATATTTTATGCAAATTACGTAAAAACTAATTAAATTTCAGTTTTTGTGTTGAATTTGTGTCAAATAAAATGTGCTGAAAAATTTTGTGTACAATTTAAATCGTGTGCAATGAATGGTGCTAAAAATTTACTGTGTTGAGTTTTATGTGTTTTGATTTCGGTGTTCAAATGTGATGTGTTCAATTTTTTTCGTGTAGAGTAAGATCGCTACCACAAATTTTTTCGACAATTTACTAATTTTTCGAAAATGTTCTAATTTTTTTGTTAATATAAGAAAGTTACTTTTTACAGTGTATTAGTTTTAATTACGGTCGAAAAAGCTGTCGAATAGGGGAAAGGGACCGAAAATTGACATTACTTGTAAAGGGAGGAGGTCAACAATATAAACTAAGAAAAATTATGTTTTAGGGACTTAATTTGATTTTCCCTGTAACTTTTTAGAACTACTTAAAAAACTGCCTAAAATTTGCCTAGCTAAAAAAACATTTTCAGAAATTTTCGGAAACATTGCCTGTTATAAAAAAATTCAAGCATGAAAGGGGTATACAAAAATTATTTTTTTATTCGGTCCTATTGACCTATGGCTCTATTCTTCAATTTATTCTATGTTTCATTTTTTTTTAATTTAAATTTGAATCCATAAAAATTATTGTATACACGTTTAATTTATTGAAAAATTAAATATCAAAAGTATATGATTTCATGTGTCTAATTTGAGTTGATACTATGTAGATAATTCAATATGTATTAAAACGCAGTTAGTCATTTTTTATTCATTATTTATAATCATTAATTACAGTTTTCTATTTCCTGTGTTCGTTTTATTTTCGGGAATTTAATTTTTTTTAAAGTATTCACTGCGATGGAAAAAAACTTAATAATTATGGCGTATTTTCCATTAGTATAATTCCATTTATAAAGTAAGTAGCTTAATTATTGTTGGTTATATAAATACATAAACGAAAAATTGTTATTACATTTCCATGCTTTGAGTTTTTCGGTAGACCTATTTTAATAAAATAAAAGATTTAGGTTTTATAGCAAAATGAGACTCTGGAAATTTCTGCAGAAAATTATTTAAACATTCCATACGACAAATCATTAAATTTAAATAAATTAATTGTCCTAATAAATTGTCCTAACAATTTTTAATGATTATGGCAAATGGATTTTTCTATTCGTTAAACGGTTATAAAATAATTACTTCAAACAAAAAAAAATTTTTTTCTTTAAATGTCATTTGCAATCATTTTAACGAAAAAAACCACTTGCCATAAATGGGAGCAAGCAGATTTCCGTTCGCCACAAGTTTCATTTTTTCATAAGCAGCAATTTTTTCAATATAACTTTTTTATGGATCCAAAACATCAAAAATTAATAAAATTCTAATTAACTCAAGGCCAATCTGAAATTTCTTTTATTTTAAGATTTTTCTTGGAAAAAATATTTGCATAATTAATTGTAATTTTTGTTTCCAAGTAGGTAATTTTTTATTTTCATTTTAGGTTTTTTAGAATTTTTTTAATTTTTAAATACGTTAATTATCTTGATAGAAAAGAAAACGCAAAATTGAAGCTTTTTTAATCCAATCAATAAAATTTATTATTTATTTAACATGAAAAGAAAATAGAATTAAAAAAAAAAAAAATGAAGTAAATCCCGACCAAAGCTTAACTATAAATTAATTGACTCTTTCAATACCAACAGTTTTAGTTTATTGCAAGTATAGAAGAATAACACAAACACACACCTGTGGACTTTTAGCATCAGCAGCAGCTTTAACAAAGTCATCGAAATCCGGATTATAACTAATATTGCTTTCATTTTGATTAGTCGAACTGTCACTTTTATATTCTTCAGGGAATTCAAAAATTCTATTGGGAGTTGTTGGTGATTTTCCAGAAATTTGACTTGGACTTCTTAATCCTGATATTGGTAATTTAGGCAATTGTCGAGGACTCCTTGGTACTTTTTTATACGAACCTGTTGAACTTCTTGATGACATTTTTGAATACAAATTAAAAACAAAAAAATTAAAAATTTTTTCACTCAGAATAATAATTAAATATTTTTTCATTAACGTTCATTATCTGTCACGTGTTATTCATTTTTTTTTTTTTTTTTTTTTTTAATCAATGTTGACTACATCACGTTTCTTACGAGTTTTGCTTATTAGGAAGCACGTGATACTTTGATAAACACAAGATTTTTACTTGAAAAAAATCTAATTTAGCCATCTTAAAAACTTCGTCTCTAAGTTATAATCTTCAAAAAAAAAAAGGAGAGAGAAAACAAAAACTTCGCGTTATATTGTATACCAAGGATCTTGAAAAGCACAAGTTTTTTATTTATGATAAGAGAACTTGTTGTTATTTGTACTTATAGTTTAAATTAGGATTAATTTTTTTCTTTCTGTTGTTGTTGAAATTTTATATCTTTTTTAATAAATAACTTCCAAATTGTAATTTAATATTTTATTGCGAAAATTGTAAATAAAAGCTTTTTTTTCAGCTAATATTTCTATTTAAATGAAAAATTATTATTCAAAAGTAACACATTTTTTTATAAATTTTTTGGCTTAAGTATCATAATATTTTCACAAATTAGCTATAAAAAACTATATTCTGTAATTTAAAAACATTTAAAATCACATAAGTCTAACGATTTTAAAAAAAATAAAAATATAGAAAAAAGAAAAATTATAAACGTTATGTTCGCTCGGCGCTTCGCGCATAACTGAACCAAGGGTAGTAAATATAAAAACTTTCCACCCTCTTATACTGAATCCTGAATCCTGCCCTCTATATTATGATATGTTGCAAATAATTCTATCTTTTTCTGTTAAAAATTATTCCTTTTACCTTGATTCTTACATATTTTTTTATAATTAAGTAAGAAAGATGTATTATTTATTTTTATATATGAACAAATAACAAAAAAATTGTATATGGAGTATTCCTAATTTCAATGGTATTTTAGTTAATTGCAGATCTGGTTCATTATTTCTGCAAAAGTATACTATTGTTTTTTAAGTTTAATAAAAATAAAGACCAAAAATTTGATACTAATAACATAAAAAATCAGAGAGAATTTTTTTTAGATTTTTAGAAAATAAAAAAAATTATAATTTCCGATGATCCTTATTGTCTAGAAGCCGCCTGTGTTAAATGTATGCTTTTTTTCTTAAGCCTTATACGTAATTCTTAAGTTTTCGGGTATGCTGATTCCGAATTTTTAGGTCCTGATGCCGAAAACGTAGTCTAATACCGGTTTACCGTAATTTTTGGCAATTTTGAGTATTTTTTGACATACTATATGTAAAAAATTTCTATATTGATTATTTAAAATGTCAAGTAATATGTTTTTGTGGTCGCTAATTATGAATTATGAGGTTAGGAACCCGAAAAGTTATCCCGTATACCATATTCGTCCATTTTTTACCCGTTTTTGGCGTTTTCTCAACACATTTCACAAAAAACTTACTCGACTCTTATAAAAAGTGACTAAATTAAGGTTTTTGAGGTCGATTTATTATGAAGTAGATCATGAATTTTGCGATTATGACCCCGAAAACCTTAATTTTGTCATTTTTATAAGAATCGAGTTTTTAGTAAAACATGTTGAAAAAAACAACCCTTCAAGGTCAGTTAGAAAATAATTATTCTTAACGACCAAAAGCAAATAAAATTTTTTTTTTCTTAGTTTTTAGACTTTACAATTTTGCTTTTAAAGCATAACCCTTATACGGCTGTTTTACCCCGATCACCCCTATTCTAGAGACTGCGGTTAAATTTTTGCGCAAAACTGATGTTGAATTATAAATTAACAGCGAATTTTACTTAAAAATATAATTCTGGCTATAAATAGGGCCAAAATGAATTAATCCATAAAATCACCCCAGAGCAAAATTTAACTAAATTTGTATAATGATACTAGGATTATGATTACTAGGGTTCTTTTTTAAGCTCATTAAAGTATAATCACTGCGATAAAAAAGTATTAAGTTTAAATTTTCTTCTGATAAAACTTTCGAAATTTGATACGTCTTGAATTTATGTTTAAATTCAGCTAAATTTCCATTAATATCAATAGACACTGGTTGTTATTTACAATTTTAAAATTGTTAATTAGTATAGTAACATCTGTGTATACATTTTTGGAAAATTTTATATAATTTGTTAATATGAAGCATTTTTTTTTTTTTTTTATATTACTTAACTTGATCTAAAAACCGAAGAAAAAAAAATTTGAAGGCACATCGATAAGACCCGTGTTTTTAGAAAACCGAAAAATATCGTGAACGAGAAATTGGCGATAGGTCCCAAAAAGATTTTTCCACTTTTATGTCAAAAACTGCCTTTTTTCGTAACTGAGCTACCCGATTTTTGAAATTTTTTATTTCAAGAGTTGTTTACGGTATTTTTCGGGATTTTCGTTTTTGGCAAATTAAAACAAGTTCAAAACTAATAGAAACAAGGATTTAGCATCGGTTTTTAACAATATTTTGACATTTATAAACTAGAAAACCTGTTTTTATATTTTGCTTTTTTTCAAATTTTTTTATATTACTTTTTTTTCATCTTAGGCTAGTTTTAATCTATCTACAGGTTATAATAGTAAATATTGATAACTTTTAGTACAAATTGATTATTATATACCATTCAGATGCCCAAAAATAATTATTTTAATGTGCTACAATGATAGAACTCCTAGAGTCCCAATTTTTTAATTTTAGTTAAAATGAAGTAAACATACTTTTCTATGTTAAATATTGGTTCCTCAAAGGGAACATTGTGATAGGTCAAATTTCGATTTTTGATTTTTTGGCATATAAACACGTTTTGAGACCCTAGGAAGCTAAAAAACCGGTTTTTAAAAAAGTATGTATGTGAATGTGTATGTGCGTGTGTGTATGTGTGTGTGTGTGTGTGTGTTGTGTATGTATGTAATTGGTGATATTTCACAAACATTATGGAGTTAAGACCTAATTTTTTTTTCAAAAATTTTTTCACCAAAAAAGCTCTAGGTACTTTTTTTTTTTTTTTAATTTGGATCTCATTTATTTCCATGAAAGTACTTATATTTGAAAGTATGGTTTTTACTCGATATCTCGAATCTGATACTTCATTTTTTTTAAATTTTTTTCCCAAAATTTTTTTCACGAAAAAATACAAAAAACAACAATTTTTTTTTTCTTTTTGGACGTAGTACCTAATTTATTTCTATGAAAGTACTAATTTTAGAAAGTTTGTTTATAGTCATTTTTTGGATCTGATACCGAATTTTTTTAAAAATTTTTTCTCAAAATTAAGAAAACAAAAAAAATAAAAAACTTGCAATATTTTTTTTTTTTTAGTGTAAAACCTCATTTAATTCCATGAAAGTACTAATATCTGAAAATATTGCGACCGGCGATATTTCACAACCGTTATGAAATTAAGACCTAATTTTTTTTAAAATTTTTTTACCAAAAAAGCTCTAGGTAATTTTTTGGTTCCTCATAGAGGAACCTTTGTGATAGGTAAAATTTTGATTTTCGATATTTTAGCATATAAGCACGTTTTGAGACCTCAGGAAGCTAAAAAACCGGTTTTTAAAAAAAGTTTGTGTGTGTGTGTGTGTGTGTGTGTGTATGTATGTATGTATGTATGTATGTATGTTTGTATGTATGTCGCACTGTAACCGGTGATATTTCACAGCCAACACGACATTAAGACCTAATTTTTTGTCAAAATTTTTTTCACCAAAAAAGCTTGGGGTACTTTTTTTTTTTTAATTTGGATGTAATACCTCATTTATTTCCACGAAAGTACTTATATTTGAAAGTATGGTTTTTACCCGATATCTCGAATCTGATACTTAATTTTTTGAAAATTTATTTCCCAAAATTTTTTTCATAAAAAAATACAAAAAACCCAATTTTTTTTTTTTCTTTGAACGTAGTACATAATTTGCTTCCATGGAAGTACTTGTTTTAAGAACCTCTATAAAAGTAGTTTTTTGGACCTGATACTTAATTTTTTGAAAATTTTTTTCTCAAAATTTTTGCCGCCAAAAAATATAAAAAATGCCAATTTTTTTTTTTTTTTAGGATGTAGTACTTAATGTTTTTCTACGAAAGTGCGAATATTTAGAATTATCGTTTTTAAATGATTATTTCATGTGATACGTAATTTTTCGATATTTTTTTTTTTCAAAATTTTTTTAATAAAAAAATTAAAAAAATACAATAATTTTTTTTCTTTTTGGACGTAATACCTAATTTATTTCTAGGAAAGTTCTAATATCCAGAATCATCGTTTTTAAAGGATTTCTCCATTTGATATGTAATTTTTCGAAATTTTTTTTTCAACATTTTTTGTATAAAAAGATTAAAAAAACACAATAAATTTTTTTCTTTTTGGACGTAGTACTTAATTTATTTATATGAAAGTACTAATATCCAGAATTATGGTTTTAAAGGATTTCTCTATCTGATATGTAATTTTTTTGAAATTTTTTTTTTTCAAAATTTTTTGTATAAAAAAATTTAAAAAAAAAAAATAGTTTTTTTTCTTTTTGGACTTAGTACTTAATTTATTTATATGAAAGTACTAATATCTAGAATTATCGTTTTTAAAGGAATTCTCCATCTGATACGTAATTTTTGTAAATTTTTTTTTTTTAATTTTTTGTATAAAGAAATTAAAAAAACACAATAATTTTTTTTTCTTTTTGGATGTAGTACTTAATTTATTTCTATGAAAGTACTAATATCTAGAATTATTGTTTTTAAAGGATTTTTTCCATCTGATACGTAATTTTTCAAATTTTTTTTTTGAATATTTTTAATAGACCATTATAAATATTTTGCTATTGTTGATGAGGAACCATAGTGGCAGCGTTTTTTTTATTAATTTGGATGTAATACCTCATTTATTTCTACGAAAGTACTTATATTTGAAAGTATAGTTTTTACTCGGTATCTCGAATCTGATATTTAATTTTTTAAAAATTTTTTCCTAAATTTTTTTTCACAAAAAAATACAAAAAACAACAAATTTTTTTTTCTTTTTGGATGTAGTACCTAATTTATTTCTATGAGAGTACTAGTTTTAGACAGTTCATTTATAGTAATTTTTTGGATTTGATACCGAATTTTTCCAAAATTTATTTCTCAAAATTGGAAAAGTTTTTTCTCATTGTTTGAGGAACCTTAGAGCCAGCTTGTTGGCAGGGTATTTTTCTTTTTTTTTATCTCATGAAATATATTTTTCTATGCAAATAAAACTACATTAGTGATTATATAGCCCAAATATTTCATTTTTACATGATTATTTGTCAAAAATTACCAATTTTTTCAATTTCTCGAAACTACCTGAAAACACTGGTCTTATCGATGTGCCTTCAAATTTTTTTTTCGGTTTTTAGATCAAGTTAAGTAGTAAAAAAAATAATACCTCATATATCTAAACATATAAGTATATTTTTAAAAATGGGCGAAGTATATTAAAATTTACTTCACAACAAGAAACAGGGAAGCATTTCGCCTTGATAATGAAGGCTGAATGAAAGTCTTCAAAACGTGGGCAATTTGTTGTATGAATAAAGATATATTTATTTAATTCTTTATTATTAAATACTTGATTTTTGAGCTAACAATTTTTTCTTTATTTTTGCAATCAATTGCCCACATTTCGAAGACCTTCAATCTTCATTAGCATGACTTTACACAATTTTACAACAAATTTTTTACAATTACATATTTAAAATTAATTTTACCTTATTGAATACTCTTAACGTATGTACTTTTTTGAAATGGGTCCTATTGAACTACATTTTTTAAATTTAATAAATAAATAAATATTTAATATTATATTTTATATCCAGGGTCCACAGTATCGACTTTTTTTCGAGCTTTTTTCACAGTATTGCTTTTTTTTCCTATTTTTTTAACTTTAATTATTTTTTAATTTTCCTTTTGAAAACAGATTTTTGCCCTTTAAAGTTATTTTTTACTTTATGCTTTTGTGACCTAAATTATCACATGATATAAATTAAATTTCATTTCCTGGAAAATTTTAGATTCTCCGGAGATCTAAAGAGATCTAAATAGATAGAAAAATTGGTGAGATATCTTTAGATCTCCACAGATCAATTTTCATTTCCGGAGATATCTTTTGATCTCCGGAGCCCACTGGAGATTCAAATAGATCTAATAAAATCTTCAGAGATCTGTGGAATGAAAGAAGAATTTATAAAAATTTACAAATATCATTTAAAATCATAAAATGAAGGTATTAAAAGATAATTTAAATTTTTTTTATGCATTTTAAATAACTTCAAGGAAATAGGACCAGGTTAATGAATGAAAAATGTCAGAGTACTTAAATATTTATAATTTTTTTAACAACATATTATTAAACATGTTTTTACTTTCAAAGGACCCCGCACGAATCTTATGGAAATTGGTTCCCGGCGAAATTAGCTAAAAATTTAGTATAATATTCCTAAGGCCATTCTCGAGGATTCTTCAGTCGCTAATCACGAGTTTCAGAGTCATTTCGTAAATAAATTAGCGCTTCACCCTTAAGTTATCAAAAACTACCCTAAAAATGGGGTAGTTTTATATATTTGCACTTTGAGTACCCAGATTTAGCACATAAGGGTTTTTTAGGTCTCTGATCAAGAATATTTGTGATTTTTATGGAAAAATTAATATTTTACCCTTAGATAAGAATAAGCGATGGCTCAGTAGTAAAAATTTAGGGTTGCCGAGCCCGTGGTTTAACCCCAGGCATACACCTCTGATTTTTTTTTTTAACATGGAACATGTTCATTGGACGGGGTATTTGAAAAAGCTTGGCTCGGCAGGGGGGAGGGGGCAATATTGACATTTTAGGGGTGGTCGAAAAATTGACGTTTTTAGGGGGGGGGGGTGGACTTAGAATATTTTCAATTTAGGGACTTAAAATAATTTGAAGTGGGAGTCAGGGCCTGATCAGTCCCTAATAATAACAAGAACTTAGAATACTTTAAGTTTATATGGATTTAGGCTAATTTATATTTCAGGATTTATTTTAATCTCGGTTTCTTGATTTATTACTGTTATGAGTGAACATGTTCCATGCTCGTTGATTACGTAGTTACACATACCAGTTATAAATTTTTTTGAGAACGAAAGAGAAAACTTTGTAAAAAAATCATTATCAATTAACAAAGAGATCAAGGAATTAGCTTCAGCGATAATGCAAAATTGTCTTCTATCTCTCATAATACCTACCTATACCTTTAGATTAGCTAAAAAGACCTCCAAAAAGGGGTATTTGTGCTATTTTCGCACTTTGAGCGTCTTTATGAAAAATTAATATTTCATCCTTAAATTACCAAAAACTACTCCTAAAGGGGTTTATTTTGTTCATAATTTAAATTTCAGTTATTGATTTTCCGAACATTTTTATTTTTACCTTTACTATAAATATTTATTTCTCAGGTAATTTAAAAGTGAAATATTAATTTTTCATAAAAACATTCCGTAGTTCTTTATCAGCGACTCAAAAACCTATACAAGACCAAATCTGATGATTACTACTAACAATACAACCCCCCTTTGTATTTTGACTGGAGTAATACTTGTATTTTTTGAGTGCGATACTTACGCCCTTTAGGTATAATAACACAAAGCCTAGCTATTTCTGGGCATTTTGCCTATGGAAACTATTGCTCAGCATAACGTTAGCAATATTATACTAAATTTTTAGCTAATTTGACCGGATCCAATTTCCATAAGATTTGTGGGTTTTTAATAAAATTATAAATATTCAATATTAATTATATTGAGTTGATCGCCTATAATTTAAGAAAATTATAATTAGAATATTAGAATATTAAAACTATTGATCAATAGAGCTATATGTATCAATAGTTTTTCTTCCTAGCAGGCCGAAACACTTTTTTCGCCTCGCAACGAGATCGAAAAAAACGCGTTTTCACCCCACTGAGAAAGAAAAATTTCATTTTGTCCATGGGAACAAAAAAAAATACCCCAGATCGCGGTTTAGCAGGTATTTATTTTTAATTATCGCTAATTAACATGCGATCTGGACCATTCTTTTTTTTGCTCCCTTGGTTAAAAATGTACTATTAGTACTCTAATTATAAATATTTAAGTACTTTGACATTTTTTATTCATCTACCACCCTGTCTAATGAAAATACCGAATTGTCCGTACTAAACTACTAAAAGGGCGCTTTCGTATTTTTTAAAATACTAAACAGCGTTATTAGTAGGTATTTTATAAAATACTAAACATAGACGTTTGTATTTTAAAACTACACTGAAAAAAAAATCCGCTTGCCGCAAACGGAATCATTCCGCTTGTGGCTAGCGGAATTTTTTTTTTGCAAACAATTGCAAATGACTTGAAACGTAAAGAAAATTTAAAAAAAACATTTTTTCTCTTCTTTTTTCAAAAAATTTCTTAAATCTCATTTTACCGAAATACGCATATCCCAAGTAAGCAGGAAAAAATTTTTTTTTAATTTTCTTTACGTTTCAAGTCATTTGTAATCTTTTGACAAGAAAAAAAATTCCGCTAGCTACAAGCAGAATTCCGCTTGTGGCAAGCGGATTTTTTTTTCAGTGTACCAACGAACTAATTTATAATTTTTGACAAATTCGACAGCTGAAACGTATTCTGTAATCTACAAACGAGGCTAAAATAAAGTGATTGTTATTATTATTTTATAATTATTTATAACTTGTCGATTATTTTGAATTTTCTGGGGATTTTTACTAAAATGCATTTCACTCTTTTAAACGTAAAAAATTTGTTAAATATCAAGCATAAATTAGCTGCTTTTGGTGTACTTATGTTAAGTGTTTCAAAAATTTCAGTATTATTTAGTATTAAAACCAAATGATAACAGCATATTTAAACAAACAGCTAATTTATATAATAGTTAACTGATATTAGGAACCTCCTAATGGCACGCAAAAAATCAACAGATATTTAATATCTAAGTAGATTTATCAAAAAATTGATAAAAGTTAGTTTTTATTATGTAAGTATTCGCTTATTACAATTAAAATTTAAAAAAATTAAAATGTAGCGCACTTGCAAGTGGCACATAATCTTGACATTACATGACTGTAATGTCTGCACAGACAGAACGAAACATTTCTGAAACGTATTTCTGAAACATTTCTGAAATGTATCAGAAACGTTTCAAGTTGTTTACTATTCCAAAACTTTTTCTAATTTTATTTTGCATATTTCTTGCTTTTTTCTGCAATTTTAAACAAAAAGCATTTTTTGCAAAAAAAACTAAGAAACTTTTTTGGAAAAGTAAACAACTTGAAACGTTTCTGATATGATTCGGAATTTTTTATAATTAATTTTAATTAATTAATTTTTTATATTTTTTTACAATTTTTATTTTACATAGAAACTCTGATAGAAACGCTTCAGAAACGTTTCGTGCTGTCTGTGTATAGTACCAAAAAATCAGTAGGAAATAGTTTCTGGTTAGGGCCTATTATATCTATCTCTGGTTAGGGTCCTGGTCCTATATGGCACATAAAAAATCAAAAGTATTTTTTAAATATTTAAAACATGCGTAAAGTTTTTAGATCTAAAAAACTTTAGCAATGGGAAATTTTACAGCAAAAAATATTTGCGTGTCCAACTTGCGTAATTTTTACATAAATTACATTTTGCGTAAACGTTTATTTTTATTTTACTACAGTTTCACCCCTCTGCAGAGGTCACTAGCGATCGCCTAACAACATAAAATTTTATTGTAAACAATAAAAAAGAATGAAGATTTTTCACAGAGGTAACTAACTACCTGTTGAAATGATGACGCATAAATAAGTACTTCAGATACATTTAATGAATAAAATTTTATCATAATTTAATGAATTTTTTTTATAATACATTTATTTTTATGTACAGGGACAAAAAATATAAGTAAATATTAGTCTAACTTGGAATATAATCAACTCAAAAAATGTCAAAAAAACTTCAAGATTTTAGAGTTGAATTTGATAAATTTAATGCAATTTATAATCCTGGAGAAGTTGTGTCTGGTAAAGTTTATGTAAAACTAAATTCATCAAAAAATGTTCGAGGTAAATCAAATTTGCCTGTACAATTCTCCAATACGCAATTAAAGGTTTATTAGAAAGAAGTTTTATCTTTTGCAATTTTTTTCTTCAGAAATAAGATTAGAAGCTCATGGAGAAGCTGAAGTTAATTGGAACGAGAGTCAGAATGTAAAGAATGCAAATAATGAATATCAAGTAGAAAAAGTATTTTATAGATCTAATGAAGTATATTTTCATCATTCTTTCTGTTTGATTGGGAGTAAATCAGGTAAAATGTCTTTTTACAATTCTTTATAATGAAGAATAAATTTTTACTTATAGATTGATAGTAATTAAATGACAGTTTAATAATTTAATTATTCATTCAGGAAATAATTACACAACAATACCGGCGGGAGAAAATGTTTACCAATTTAGTTTCCAAATTCCACCAAATTCACCTTGCAGTGTTGAACATTCTCTTGGACACGTTAGATACACTATCAAAATTATATTAGATCGTCCATGGAGATTTAATCAAAAATTGGTGACTGCGTTTACAGTCATTAGGCCTCACAATTTAAACAATCAATTAAATTTAGTTGTAAGTCAAACTTCTCATTTATTTATTCTTAATTGAAAAATAAAAATATTTAAGATTTGATTTTTTTTTTTCATAGGCATTAGATGATAAGATATTTAAAAAATTTCGCTGTATGTATTTGATAGACTTTGGTAACTTAAATATTAATGTACAAAGTCCAGTTATGGGATTTGTACCTGGAGAAAAAATAGACGTAAAAATATCATATGAATTGAATTCAAATAAGATATATTTAACAAAAATCAAAATGAAATTAGAGCAGGTTTTTCTTTTTACTTTTTTTGATTTATTGAATTTAATAATCATTTTCATAATTTTTTTCAGGTATTTACATTTTCTGCAAGATCTCCAAGACCACAAAAAAAGATTGATTCAAAAATTATAGAAAAAGCAAAGATGGAAGGACCATTTGAAAATAAAGGTTCTGTTAATCTTTCAATAATAGTACCATCATTACCACCCTCAAATTTAGGATGCTCGTTTATAGACTTAAAGTATTTTTTGCTGCTAAATATTCACACAACAGGATTGTAAGAAAATTTCAATCTATTAATTTAAAATTTGTTGTTAATGCTCATATTTAATTTTTAGGTTTAAAAATACTCAACGATCTTATCCTATTGAGATTGGTACCATACCTCTATGCACACAAAGAGTAAATAATTTCAATCCATTACCAACAGCACCTGAGATGACTCAAATTAACCAAATAGTTAGCCCACCACCGATAGGTTTTGTTGGTGTACCATGTTTTATGGGTACACCATCAAATACCTTTAACTCATTCCCTCAGCAATCAAATGAGATTCGTAAGTTCATTTTTAATAAATTCAATATTAAACAATAACAAAATAATTTGTAAAATATATTATCCATACCAGCACCACCATCTTATGAAGAATGTATGTCATCTGCTAGTAACAACATTTCAAACTATAAAGAAGAAGGTCTATATGGACCAAATTTACCATTTACACCAAGATATCCTGTTTACCAATTTCCATTACCTAGTCGTGGATCCAATTAAACTAATTGTGATAGATTTTAGGGAGAATTCAAAAAAATTCCTTTAGTTTAGTATCATGAAAATTAACACAAAGTGCTTAATAATGCAGTTTATAAATGATTTTGATAAAAATTTATAGATATAAAATTTTTAAATATATTTTTTAATAAATACTTTAAATAATTTATTATATGATAATAAAGAATTAAGCAAGCAAACATTTTTGACTTGTTAAATTTTAAAATAAGTTTAAAACTAAGATGACTTTAAGAAAAAATACATAAAGTAATATGTAATTCTAAAAATATATTTATATAAAATGTTATTAATATTTAAGCATAGTTTAATATTTAATGACTGAACTGAAATGTATACAAGCCCCATAATAATTTTTGTAACTTTTTTAAAATAAAGTATTTTCATTTAACTTTAATTAACTTTAATTTAATTTTTTCATTGATCTCAAATTTAAATATTAAGCAGCAGAAAAGTCAGTAAAATCATTTATTTATTCATTCTTTTGAAGATGAGATTTTAAAAAAAACGGCTATTTTAATTTTTTTCTTTTTCATAACCACAATATAGCTAAACACTATAAATTAAAATAATGTATTATTTAAGTAAAAATGAAAAATGTTTTAATAATCATTTTTAATTAAGTAAGTTCAAGGTTTAAAATTAAAAAAAGAATAATAAACAACAATGTAAATTCATATCTACACACTTTATTTTAAAAATCCATCAACTTCAAAAAACTTCAAACTTTTATAATTACTCGAAACGAAAAAACAAAAAAAAAACCAATTTTTTAAAAATTTAATAAGTAAATATAGTTACTTTTGTTTGAAATTTTTTTGATAATAAATTTAGATTATATAACAAATTGATTACACATTATTAGAAAAGATTTTATACATAGACACTTATAGTTTTACTACAATTATTATTGTATGTTTATTAAGAAGATATAAATATTCCAAGCAAAAAAATTATTTGAAAAAAATAAAATAAAAATATTTTACATTCGCATTTATATTCAGTGAGCTTCAACAATCATTTAAATGAAAAAAATTTATTTGTACTAAAATTTCTTTACTTGGAATCCCAAAAATTTATAACTAAAATTTGTTTATTATTTTTTAGGAACTGAATACAACTATCATAACATAGTCATTAAAGTTCCCTTTGTGTTTTGAATATCAAAAATTATTGCTTTTTTATTTCATAAAATGATTTTGTACATTAAATTTACCTTCAAAAAAAAAAACTATAGGTATATGATTGCAAACCTGGCTTTCTAGCACATTTACTAAATATTGCAATTAAAATTTTTTTAAATTTAAAAAGTATTTTAAGCTATAAGTATTAAAATATCAAACTCAAAACCAATTTGATTTTAACAATTATTTCTTAAAAATTTCCTTGCAAAGTTAATGGTCTTATATGAGTGAGAAAACAATTGTGCGCTTAAATTTGTTTTTTATTTTAAAATGTTTTATTAATTCAAAAATAGCACAGCTTAACCATTTTTATAAACATTTTATAAATAAATTTGGTCTATAGATAATAATAAAAATACATACCAAAATACTGGCAGTAAATTGTCAATAGTAAATGTTGTCGAGATCGTAAGAATTCTTAATGCCTTAATTTTTTTTGTGCTTACTGAATAACTATTATTATGTATCATTAAGCAATTCTGTTTTTTTGAATTGAGTTAGTTATATTTTTTCCCCAAAAAATCTATCAAATATCAAAAATGAAATATCTTATCAAAATATAAGTTTAGACCATTGGTGGTAACCAATAAGCAGACTATAACAATTGTTTAACGTAAATAACATTTAGAAATTAACCTGTAACTTTTACTTGGATTAAAAAAGAAATAACAACCAACATGAAAATTTTAAACCTGCCGAAAATAAGTAAAATATAAGGAAAAAAAATTGATATTTTTTATTCACATAAGCAGAAATTATTACTAAAAAACCCTGTTGTTTAAATAATAAACACATTTTAAAAAAATATTAATTTTTCAATCTTGAATATTTTACTTACTTTTTAAATGATACTACTCAGTAAAATTTTTACAGTGGCAGTTAATTCATATTTTTTTAAGTTCAAGGAAAACTACTTTGGTCTAAAATAGTTTTATACAAATAAAACGCGCAAAAGTATAAAGTAGAGTTAAGTTATAAGTTAAGTAAATTTATGTTACAATATTTTTCACAAAGAATTACCTTTTTAGCTACATAAATATAATCACTGATCTTCAAAATATTTTATACAAAAATTAATATTAGTTTGTAAAAAAGATTTAATAATTGTGATTATTGAAAATATCTTAAAAGATTCAAGTTATAAACAAACAGTAAAATCATGCTCATTTTTAAACGATAAAAAAATTCGCTACAAATAATATATTTTTAAAAAAATATTAATAAAAAATCTAAGTTTATATGTGAGCATAACATAAACTGTATGAATTTTATTATAGCCTTGAACCAAAACTTAACATCTTGTGCAATAATTTAATTTAATGCGGTATATTTGACATAATGTCAATTTGTTTATATAGTAATTTGATATATAAAATTACATATTTTTGTCAGTCTGCACATATTTTATAATTATCTGTAAATTGTAAAAATTTACTTAAATTTACAAATTTAAATTACTAAATTACTATTAACAATAAATTGAAAATTCATTAATTACCTGAATAAACTACAGTCCTTGTAACTTTAACCTTCCCGTTTAATTGCTCCAGGAGCTTCTGCTAATCCTTTAACTTTTAATCGATCAGCTGTTTTTAAGAATGCTGGAAGTTGATCTTGAGAAACGTTTACTTCACCAGCATACATGAATTCTAAGATTGCTTGTAAATGACTGTAAGCTACGTCTTTTAAAATGATGATAGGATGTTTGGACGGATTTTCCTAAATTTAAAAAACGAAACAAAACAATGAGCATTTTATAATTTTTGTTATAATTATTTTTTTGCTTTACCTCTAACAATGATTTAAAATATGGACTACATGCTGATAATACCATTTTATGTGCTTTACAGGTTTGCCCATCACAAGCCAAAGTTACATCGGTAAAACTTTTTTCATCTCGAAGATGTTTAAATGAAGATACCATATTTGATTGAAAGTCATTCCATTTAAGAAAAAATTGCTGTTGCTCTCCAGACATTGTTAATAGTTTATTATTTTTTCTGATTTCAAATAAAAACTACTGTAAAGTTAAAAAAAAGATTTTAAAAATGATATGTATTTTTTTGCTACTAAAATAGATTTTCTTAATTTTTATAGAAAACAGCTGTTTAAAAAACCTAGGCTTAAAAAAAATAATTTTTTAAATACAAAAAAAATAAACCCCTTTCTTAAAAATAAGCCTATTAAGCATCAATCTTAGGTGGCACGTAGAATATAACTGAAAATACAAATTTATAATAGGTTAACTTCGGCATTTGATTAAGTTTCCAAATTCTTTTGAAGTATATAATTCTTAAAATTATCTATTATTTTCCCAAAAATACAAAAAAAAAAAAAAAAGTTTTAAGGTTAAAAAACAGAATATTTTAATCTTTGCTTTTTTTATTGGTAAAAGCAGTCAAACAAACGCATTCAAACAATTGCTTCTATTCTTGCACGCTCAAAAGTTGATTCATAAAGCTATATAATTCTAAAGAAATAATTATTTTAATTACTACTTACTTTGTTTATTTTATAAAAAATACTTTTCCTTTAATTTATTAACGATAATATTAAATTGACGAAATTCCGTTACAAATTATAATATAAACAGTTTAAATTTTAACTATAATTTTTTAGTCTAAAAACAGACAAATATTTCGAGTATTAGAATATTGTTATAATTGTATATATGAAACAGTGCGTGGTCAGTTTGTATATACGAGAATTATTGAAAATTCCAATGAGAATAATTCAGAATTATCCAGCAATTATTAATTTTAAAAAAGCAACAATCGTTAACACTTTTCACAATTTTTAATATTATTAAACGCAATAATGTGTACGTAATATTAAATAAAATATATAATTAAGGACACACATCAAACTTTACAAAGCCGGAAGAGTACAAAAGTCCTTCGTTTAGCTTAAGCGGTAATATTTGCTTATCTTTCTCTTTCCACAATTTTTTGTATCTTTATCTTCGTTGCTCTTTTACTTGTATTCGATTACGTCTAGAGTTCTGTTATTTCTCTCTTTATTTTTGTTGGTGATATTACTCCTTACTTGATATAATATGCTATGGTTGTGTGGGAGCGTGAGAAATTTTGGAAGCATAAGTACTTCACAGAGGCGTTAAATAAGGTAAAGATGACTGAACTTGAACCAAATGCTTTTTTCAATTGAAAACCAAAACATTGAAGAAACTAATTAACAGCATTACGGAACTCTGTAATTACCGACATTTTCTATGCAAAATCTAGTAAATTTGGGCTAATTGGTTCCTGATTTCCTGAAGCCAAAAATTAAATTTTCCTTTTAGAGAAAATTTTCTTTTTAGTTCTTCTACACCGATCGTTATCGACTTCAATTTTTGATATTGGATAATTTTTTTTTATTAAATAGGTAATTATTTATAATAATTAACAGTTCACGCCAAATCAAATAGTGCCAAATAGACACGAGATTATGATTTATTGTTTGATTAAAAAAAATTATGTTGAATATCAAAAATTGAAGATGATAATGGTATTTAAAAAGAAAATTTCCTGTAAAAGGGGAAAATTTATAATCATAATTTTTGACTTCAGGAAATCAGAAACCAGTTAGCCAAAATTTATTAGATTCCTAATAGAAAATGTCTGTAATTACAACTAATTGAGTGCGATCCGAGGAGCGATCACACAGGTCGTTTCTCTTTCTCTCGTTCGAAAAAAACAGTAAAAACCTATTGAGGCTCTTTTACCTTATAAAAATGTATACACGATAAAAAACAACGTTTATGCATACAAACACATACAAACATCTGTTTTCATGCGTCGCAAAGAAAAAATTATCGTCTAATTTCGATAATATTCGCGACTGATCGTAAAGTACCGTAACGTACGTAACTTTAGATTGGGTAACTGTGATATATCTTTGATTCTTTGCTTGATCATCCAATCATCCATATAGCTGCATACTCCACTGCAGCCTGCAGCACTTCATATTATTCAGTACCAACCAAGAGTGCCTTTGGTATCAACTTTTGATATTCTTAGCAAAGAAAAAAATAATCAAAACCTCATCTATAAAAATATTTATTATTACCAAATGCAATTACAGGATCTCCGGGGTACGCGCCTCGGACCCGTAAACCTCTGCATTTAGCAAAATAAAAATAGAATGTACTAATATACTGTGATTTAAGACTTTAATATAAAACATTAAACTTATACATAAATTAATGATTTAAGTTGAAAAGTCCCGAAAAGTCCAAAGAATACTCCATTGTCAAAATACGGGTTTGGGGGCATAGTTTCTGGCCACTACCAGATTTGGTCTAGTAAAGGTTTTTTGGGTCGCTGATTACAAAAATCAGGGACCTTTCTATGAGAAATTGGGGCTTCACCCTTAAATTGGCCAAAACTACCCCTAAAAGTGGCATTTTCGCTACATTTACTCTAGTCGTCTAAAATTTGGTATACGGGTTTTTTTTTGGGTCGCTGATCACGAATACTAAGGTATTTTTTATGAAAAATTAAACCTCCACCCTTAAATTAGCCAAAACTACTTCCAGGCCTGACTACCCCTATAAAGGGCATTTTTGCTACATTCACTGTATAGCCCTCTAAAATTTGGTCTAATGGGTTTTTTTGGGTCGATAATAACTAATATTGAGGTATTTTCTATGAAAATTTGGAGTATCACCCTTGGGTCAAAATTACCCCTAAAAAGAACATTTTTGCTATATTCATACTAAGCGTTTGAAATTGGTATACGGGGTTTTTTAGGTCGCTGATCACGAATATTGAGGTATCATCTATGAAAAAATTTTCTTTCACACTTAAATTAGCCAAAACTACCCCTGTGAAGGTTAAAAATTATTATTAGATTAGTAATATTGTAAATAAATAATTCATTAATTTTTATCTAAAAAGATTTTTTATTCATGATATTTGAAAAATTCCATTTAAAGAAAAAAAATAAAAACTGATAATTTTGGGTAATTTAAGGGTAAAAGTCTAATTTTTTATAAAAAATACCTCAATATTCTTGATCAGCGACGCAAAGAACCCTGCAATACCAAATTTCAAAGGCTTAAATACAGCGAAAATGCCCTTTTTAAGGGTAGTTATGGCTAATTTAAGGGTGGAGATCTAAATTTTAATAAAAAGTACCTCCATATTTGTCATCAGGACCCCAAAAACCCCTCATGTACCAAACAAAGACTTAAAGTGAATACAGTGAAAATGTCATTTTTAGGGGTAGTTTTGGCCAATTTAAGGGTTAAGTCCCAATTTCTCATAGAAAAGACCCTAATTAGCGAAAAAAACCTATGCTAGACCAAATCTGGTGATGAACAGAAACAATACAACCCCTCCCTCGTATTTTGACTGAAGTAGAAATTTAACAGCATTCCCGAGCTCTGTGGATACCGACATTTTCTTTGGCGAATCTAGTAAATTTTGGGTGATTTGAACTAATCGATTCCTGATTTCCTAAAGCCAAAAAGCAATTAAAAAAATTTTCTTATTATACAAAATTTTCTTTTTAGATTCTCTACGCCGTTTATCGTCTTCGATTTTTGATATTCGATAATTTTTTTTTATCAAATAATAATTCATAAGTTCGTATTTATTCGACTCTGGCGATGTATTTATTTTTTGAGGGATATTTGCCTTTATAGTACTTAAAAACTAAAAAAAAATTTTTTAATCTACCATTTCCCGAAATTTCCATTATCCGGGATTTCCTATAATCGAATCAAAATTCTGACTGAATTTTGGATTCCTCGGAAAATTTTTCTACAGACCCTCTTTCTGAAAAATTTTGGTCTATTCTGTAATATAGCATAAAAATAAAAAAAATGATATTTTGTTTAATTTTTTTAATATTATAAACTTTAACATGGAACATGTTCATTGGATGGGGTATTTGAAAAAGTTTGGCTCGGTAGGGGGGGGGGTGAAAAAGCGAACTTTTTAGGGGGGGGGGTGAAATGGATTTAGAATTTTTTCGCTTTAGGGACTTAGAATAATTTGAAGTGGGAGTCAGGGCCTGATCAGGCCCTGATAAGAACAAGAACTTAGAACACTTTAAGTTTATAGACTTAGGATAATTTATATTTCGGGATTTATTGTAATTTAGGTTTGTGGATTACTGTCATGAGTGAACATGCTCCATGTTCGTTGGTTGTGCAGTTACACAAACCGGTTATAAATTTTTATGAATTATTATATATGGGCAATATTTCTCAAGTCGGACACCCGCTTCTGTCCAAAAATGGTGGCAACTTAAAAAGATTTTGGTTTTCTCAAATTACCTGGAAAAGGGTATAGTTTTTTATTCTCATTGGCTTTTTCAACTCTGTAAATCTACTGTGTCCAATTTAGGCACTGAACGGTGGCATGTCTAAATTTAAGAATGAGAAAAATTGAAATTAAAGTAGATTAACGGTAAGTTTTTTGAAATTATTTTTCTTAAAAGTTGTTATTGATTGAAACAAAGAAAATGAGACTTGCCCAGGTTGATTAATTTAATTAATTTAGTTAATTAATTTATTTAAAGAGTGAACAAATTTTGACCCATTTTTTTAAGAGATCAATACCCGAAAATTGCAAAATCTTCTACTTGACAGATAAAACTTTTTTATTTTAGACATGCAAATTTATTTTCATTTTATTTTCTATTTTATGAAAATTAGACTTATTTTTTTTTTGAATTTCCTCAAATGCAACGATTGCAAATAACCAAAAATTAAACTTTAATAGCTAAATTTTAATATTGATGCTTATTTTTAGTAACACTTTCGAAAAAAAATACTTTAAACCTATTTAATGACCAAACCATTAGATTCAATCTCGTTTAATTTAAAATCTGAATTTAATACCTACCTATATGTATAGGTACAGTATTTCTTTCAAACATAAATCTTCAAAATATTTCTATATATTTTTCTTAACATTTCAGATATTGCAGAAACATTTTTAATTTTTGTTAACTATTTTATAAAAATTATATTTAAAACAAAATGTACCTATAAATACATAAAATGTTTTTGAATCAGGGGATACCGTGTACGCAATCTGTGTCAAATGCAAGATCAGCGCTATTGATTGCGTTTAAAAACTTATTTCATTCGCGGCCTATTTTTAGTGCATATGAAACAATTTCTTTTTATTTTTAATATGAAAAGAACTTTTATTAAATTGAAATTTATGCAAATGACATACCAATTTTTTGTTAATTTATTATTATAAAAAAAAAAAAATGAAAAAATGCAATTTGCCAGTTTTATTGACTTTGGTGGTAGCACTGTCGTAAAATTTAAAATTTATGGTTGGTATAATGTTGCAAACTGTGTTACTCGCCATGATACCAAAGAATATAATATACGTTGATGATACTTATCACTTGTCGACTTGCAATTCAGGCTGCGGTGCCCAGGCGGTGCCGTTGAGCAAATTCAGCGCTTTCAGCAGAATCAGAAATTCTTGCAGGTTATATACAATTAAAAACAATAGTAAAGTAAGATAATAAATGCAGGGTAAAGAAAACTTTGGAGTTGCCAAATCAAATATTTTTATAAACTTTTATTGCTATATCGCTTTAATTAAATTAAATTGTTACCAATAATACAATAAATGTAAACAAAGATGTTTCAATCTTCTAATAAAGAAGAACTACCAGCTGGATGGATAATCAAAACATCAAAAAAACATCCAGATAGAATATTTTATTTTAATGTTGACTCTGGTGAATCATGTTGGACTTTACAAGAAGTATACGAAAAGGTACCTAATTTTTTTTTTTAGTTTTGAATTTAAATATAATTATTTGTATAAATATATACTTTAAAATGATAAGAATTCTTGAAACAATTATCTAACTAATTATGAGCAAGAATTAAATACTACTACTACTTTAAAATAATATGATATTGTCTGACAATTGCAGAATAATAATAACAAGAAAAATGGAAAAAGAAAAACCAGTAACGAACAAACTGAATATAATTCATCTGACTATTCATCTGTTGAAGAAGATTATTATAGTTCAGTAGTAAATTCAAATGCAATTTTAAAAAAGAAAACAGTATTAAATATTAAAAAAAAAAATCACTCTACTAGTCCTAATAAATCGAATACACTTCATTCTGTTCAACAAGTACTTGAAAAAGATAAAGAGGCAAATATCTTAAGTGATTCTAGTGATAAATCTGTTATCTTATGCCAATCATTTAGTACTAAGAAGAAAAATTTTAAACAAAAATCAAATAATGATATTCAAACAAGTGAATCTGAAATTGAAAATGCAAATGATACAATGTCTTATTCTGATGTTCTTAATAATTTTGGCAATGAAGGTTTAAAAGAAAAATTATCTAATCTACAAGTTAACTTTCAAAAAAGATCTTCTTTATTAGAAACAGGAATTGAAAGAAATAATCATTTATATTTGCTTAATAAAAAAGAGAGTTTAAAAAATGAAATTGAGGATGAAACGGCAGAAAAAAGGATTCTCAAAAAATTAGAAAATATTTCTGTTTGTAAACAAGATTTTTGGAGACCCATACAAGATGAAAGAATTTTAAAAGAAGTAAAAACTTTTATTTAAATATTTTTTTTTTTATTTTAAGAAAATTTATTTTTTATTGTAGGTGCAAAATGCTAGATTTCAAAAAAATATTAATCAATCAAGAAAATCACAAGATTTATCAAATTTTAAATACACACCCTTTGATATATCCAAAATACAAAATTCTTTATATATTGTAATTGATACTAATGTCTTTATTTCAAATTTAGAATTAATCAAAGATATTCAAGATTCTTATTCTCATACTTATGGGAAACCATTTATAGTTATTCCTTGGACGGTCTTACAAGTAATTTTATATTTAGCAGATATTTTTTATGCAGTTATTACAATTGTATGTTTTTTTAGGAGCTAGTATATTTAGAAAATGACAGTTCAAAATCCCAAATTTTGAAACTGAAAGCAAATGAAGCTGTTGAATTCTTAAAAAAAAATTTTACAGCAGAAAATACTAAATTTTTGGGTCAATTATTTATAGATGTTGAAAAAAATAAGGAAAGATTTAGTACAGAATGCCCTAACGATGAAATATTACAAATTTGCTTACAAATTCAGGATCTAAGACCTATAGTTAGTAAAAAATTTGTTTGATACTTATAAAATATGTTTATATTATTCATAAAAAATTAATTTTTTTGTATAGGCCCTCATTTCATATGATGAAACACTTTATGATAAAGCTGCTATGTATGATATAAAATGTTTAGGAAAAAATGATGCCTTAGAAAATATAAATTTAATAAAATTATCAAATCATAGAGAGGAATTTTTATTGAACAGCTTGAATATTCAGTTTGATGAAAATAAAGAATTGTCATCTGAAAATACTATTGAAAAAGGAAAATCCTTGCTACAATCTGTTCTTTCTACTGTAAATATTTTTGATAATTATCAAATTTGACTATAAAACTTTACAATAATTTAAATATAAACATCTCGCATCACCTTTTATTATAGATTGTAACTTCTGAGTTAGAAAAAATGTTTGGTAATAAATGGAAAATTCATATTGACAACAAACCACCATGGAATATTGAAGATGTAATTAAACTTACTTTAAAATATTGGGTAATAGCATTTTCGCAATTATTTTTAAAAAAAGGGGAAATATTTTTAAAAGATATTCAAATTTATGTAAGCGATACATATTTATCAGCACATAAATTACAAAAAACAATGTTATTTTTAGAAAAATCTTTAGATTTTATTCAGACTATAAACGATGATAGATTTTTTAAATTAAAAACGGAGACAACTAATAAATTAATGGTATAAGCAATGAAGGTATAATTAACTTTTCTGACTTATATAAGCAAATATTACTTTTTTCAGGATTTAAGAAAAGAATGCAAAAATACTATAAATGACAATAATTATAAGAAATTTAAAGATTTAATAGGGCAATGCATCGATAAAGAAGAAGAAGAGAGGAGAGCTAATTATGCATTCTCTTGCTTTGAAGAAATATATTCTTTTACTCGTGACACATGGTTTGAAAAAAAAACAAAATTTATTTTAATAAGCACAAAATAATTCTATTTTTTATAATTATAAAAAATTTATTAATTTTTAGTGGTTTAACGGCAGAAAAACATGGCATGCCATGTTCATTTATTTACAATAAATCACATCCATATTTAAATATTGCAATAGTATCCCAAATATATAAAGATGTAGCTGCAAGCTCCATTAATTTACTACAAGTATTAACTTTGTAAGTATTTAATTATTATAATAATTATTTAGGTTTTAATACAAAATTTCAATTCAATTTATAACAGAGCACTTGAAAAAATCAAATCAGCAGCTGATGTTAATGCTAATCTAATAATCAATGTTTATGATGCATTAGTTAACTTTTCACCCGAAATAGAATTAGATAAAGTTGAAAATATAACACCTTTAGATGTTTATTGCTGCATAAAATGGAAAAAACATTTACTACATAGTGGCTTACATCAGTTGAGAGAATTGACAATGCATTTCTGTCGAATGGCAAGTCACAAATTTACATAGGTACATAAAAACTAAAATTTTAGTATGAATTAAAATAATATACTCAGTGTATACTTGATTTAAAATATGATGATATAATTCTATTTTTGTAATTGTTTTTTTTTTTTTTTTTTTTTTAATTATTATTTTTATATGTCTATATACAGAATTTGATATTACTTTATATTAAAAATTTATAGCAGAGTTATAACTCTGTTACCATGTGCACTAACTAATTCAATCTTAAATATGATTGTAAAAGCTATAAATCGAAGATTTAACTTCATATTTATTTTTTAGCTTACATATTGTTATTTATAAAAAATGTAAATATTACTTATTTGTGATTATTAATTTTTTATTTTTTTATTTTGTATTTATATATGTACTAAGGATAAATAAATATTTGTAAATAAAATTCATTAAAAAAAGAACACCATATTTATTATTAGAATACTTTATAGATGCTTAAGTAAAACCTCGCTTTTTCCATTCACTTTTTTTTATTAGGTATCCCCACAAAATTAAAAAATAAATTTTTTTTTATTGCCAAAAAATTTTATAACAAACTATCATGATGTAACTAAGTAAAAATTTTAATTGAGTAAATTAATAATTAACTATCTATATGTCAATTGACTCATTCAAAAGGGCTTATCCAATAACAGAAACTAAGCCAATAACACCCATTCATATTAGAACCTTAATTATTGCTATATGGTATGTAAATTCAATTAAAAAGATAAAATTAATTAATAACATAATTTTAATATCTATTAAAATCATATACAAATAAAGTCGATTATGTTTATAGAAATTTTTTTTATTTACACTGTGTTAATAAATTTTTGTTCATGCTGTAATTTGTTCTTTTTTATTCAATTTTTGTTCTTTATCAGCAATGACTTTTTTATCTTTAGTTTCAAGAGCTCCTAGCTCTATTAATAAATTTTTCTTTTCTTCAAAATATTCTCTGTACCATTCTATATGAGCTTGCTTTTCTGCAACTGTTATGTAAGGACTTTTTGATAACCCAACACAAACTAATTCCATGAAATGCTTTATTGGACCTCTTTTAGGACACCAGTCCTTTAAATATTTTTCTAAGAAAACGTGTTCGGTAAAATGGACGTTTTGTTCTTCTGTTAAACCTATAGAAAAAATACAAAAAAAAATTATTAATTGTATAAAATTATTATTTTAAGAATAAATCAAAAATTTGAAAAAAAAGGTACCTTGCTCATTGTCAATTGGGAAATGCCATATTTTTCCTTGTTCAGTCCATAAAATTAGTTCTTGGAAAATATTTTCAGGGGGTCGCAAGACTGCAAGTTTTAATTCTCTTTCTTCCATAGCTTCCCACATTGATAGTCTAGGAGTTTTGGATTCAGCTATATCAGTTGATAAACTCTCAAATATTCCTAATTTTTGAACTTCAGATTTTAATTGTGAAGTTTCTACAATTTCTTTTGTTTGACGAGCATAATTCTTAAATTGTCTTACTTTTCTAGCTTGCTCTAGACGTTTTTCATCATAATTTACTGGAGAAGTTTTATCAAATTTCATTTCAGTTAACAATTCACTGAAAAAAAAGTAAGAAATAAATTAGATTATTTGTTAAAACAAAACATAAAGAAATTAAAAACTGATGTTACTTTAAATTTTTTGAGCTTTCATCTTGGTTTTTCAATTCTTCTGGATTTATTTTTTCAATATTCAAAACTTTGCTTAATAGTTCTATCTCAGTTTCTTTTGTGTTGCCTCCCAGTGCTTCTGCAACATCTTTAGCTGCCCCTTCCAACTGTTTAGCTATTAAAACAATTTTTTAGTTTTACAATTATGATTAATAACAGAAAAAAGAAAATGGATTGTTAATATGATAAACACCCTCAGTATTTGCATTAATTTGCTAAATTTATTCAGGTGCAGAAGTGCTTATTCTTCAAATTAATATTTATAATATAAAGAATTGATGAAAAACTGTTTTATTCCTTCATTCATTTTTCATTCATTTAGATTTGCACTCATTCTTATTATTAATATTTATACAATTAAGCAAAAAATATTTGATATCCATGATTAATTCAATATTTTAGGAATTTTAATAAATAAAAAGTAAACTTAATTTGCATAGGATCATCCAAAAAACTTGACTTCATATTTCAGTGATTATTTGAGAATAGATTACTTATAAATAATACTTATAGATTATTAGAGAATAGATTACTTATAATAATACTTAAGAAAAAATTTACAAACCATATGGTATTTCTTTTTCAGATGTCTTTAGTTTAGCATCCTTAAATCTGATTTTTTTGGGTTTGATTGCAATGTTGAAAGTATTATTTACTGCTGTTTCAGATTTATTTAATGTTTTTGAATTCTACATGTAAACATTTTAAATAAAAAATAATATTGTTATTGTTTCTACATGCATTAAATAGTTAAATAATAAGTTTTTATGGGTTTTAATAATTACCGATGATATTTTCTCCAATAAAGTATTTAACCTAGTATTTCTTGCTTGAATTTCTTCATCACTGGGTTTTTTGAATTCTCTAACTTTTGTTTTTTTAATTTTATTATTTGTTTTTTCATTATCTGTATCAGATGATGAGTCCGAAGATGAACTGCTGGATGATGAATCTTGTGTAGTTAATGAAACAATTGATGTGTGCAGCTTTTGAAATGTTCCTTTATAATGATTTAAATCTCTGAAATATCAATTATAAGTATTTGATTTCTTAAAAGATATGGTGATGAATTATTATAACAAATTAGCTTTGAGTACTTATTAGTTTTTACATTACCTATAAAATAATCGTAATGACAACATTTTTATTGAACAAGTAAAATATTTTTTTTTATCTAAAACCAAAAATTTAGATTTGAGTTTAGTATTTAAATAATATACATTTTAAATTTAGAGACAAGTTGTAAAAAATTCTTAACACAAAAATAAATTTTTTTGTTTATATAAATGCACTCTTGACTGCATGCACATTGTGCACTAGCAGAAAATAGTTTAGTTGCACAGTAGATCTCAAACTTGCCAACAGACATGAGACACATAATGATACCAACTGAAGGTTATAAATAAAATAAAATATTGGTATAAATTTATTTTTATATTTATTTATCTTTTTGTTACTGCATTTGAAGTTTACAAAGTTATTGTTTAATTAAAAAATTTTATTAAGTGTTTAAGATATTTTACATTTACAGAAGAAAGTTAACAAAAAAAATTTTTAGGTATATAACATAAACAAATATTTCAGACTAATATTTCAGTATTATAAATAATAGTTCCTGTATTCATATATTTATTTATATGTAATTTGCAAATTTTTGGCATCATGCTCTCATTTAAAAAAAAAATGCTTTAATTACAATCAGCTGTTATAGTTGTGTTAAACAATTGCATTTTTTTTATATTGTTAAATAAAATAAATAACAGATTTAGCTAGAATTAAGTCATTAAAGAATGAAGTGAATATTTATTATTTTTATTAACAGGTAGTGGTTCTTTTAAGATTTTTATTTGCTATGGGGAAAAACAAAGGACAGCGTTCTAAAAATAATTCTCGGGTAAGTAAACGTTAGAGTTTCTTCATAATTAGTCAATAATATATTTTTAAAATTGTTATTAGCCATCAAGCAGCAGTAAAAGTGCAGAATTTTTGGGTTCAGCAGCACCAAGTTTTATTGGTTTTACTGCTTCAAAGGATGGAGGATTTGTTCCCTTACTGCCTGGTCTTCAAATAGAAAATGATGTTGATTTAACTAATATTGATCCCAGCTTTCAATTACTTTTTAAAAAAATGAATAAAAAAGATCCAGTTACAAGGTTTAAGGCTTTAGAAGAATTTACTGAATTAATTAAAAATTTAGAAATGTCTGCAATAGAAGCAATGCTTCCATTTTGGCCTCGATTTTATAATTCACTTGCGGTTGATGTTGATCATAGAGTAAGAGAAGTTGTACAAATGACCCATGCAGCAGTTATGAAAAGAGTCGGTAAAAAAATTGCACCCTATTTAAAACAGTTAGCAGGAGCTTGGTTTGTTTCTCAGTTTGACGTTTATCCACCAGTTGCTTCAGCAGCTATTAATTGTTTTAATGTATTTTAAAATTACTTTTTTATATTTTACTAGATCCTTTATCAAAAAATTTTTTCTGGGAATATTTTATTTATTCCCTCACTTGTTTGTTAAATTTAAACACAACCAAAATACATGGAACATGTTTATTACAGCTGAGGGCTAGGTATATAATGCACAAATGTTACGTAACATTACAATACAATTTGCTATTTTTATATATTGTAATTATCACTTTCACTAATTGTAAATGTTAAGCTTCTTAAACCAAATTACAAAGTCCCTAAATCTGGATTATTCTAAGTCACTAAACTTGAGTTAATTTACACATTTGACCCCCACCCCCCTTGATTTTCATATTTTCAGGGTAATAATCAACAATCTCCCTATAAACATGTTCCACGTTAAAATTTTAGATAATTTACAGTTACATTAAATTATTTTTATTATTTGATAAAAGATCAATACCTTGCATTTTATTTGTTTTATTGACTAAGAAAATTTTTACTTTTTAGACAACATTTTCTCCAGAAAAAGTTACAAATGCAATAATTCATTGCCAAAATGAAATTTTAAAATATATTAGCAATAATATAATAGTACAAAATGCTCAAACTTTGTCCTACCAAAAGTCAGTACACATAAATATTTTTATTATAAAATAAAATAAATAATTATAATTTAAAAATTTACTTATTTAAATATTACAGAAATTTAACAAACGAAGATATGGAAGCAAAATATCAAAGAGTATTAACTTCAAGCTTGCAAGCTTATAATTTTTATTTAAAAACAGTTCCACAAATTCAAATTGAAAAAATGACTGAGCATCATAAATGTATAATAAGCAATAATAGATTTTGGAAATTATGTAAACATGAAGTTCCTTCAACTAAAACTGCTTTTTTTGCAGTACTCACTGCAATAATGATTCATGCTAATTTTGTTATTGAAGATAAAAAAAAAATTTTAGTCACTATTATGAATAGCTTAGACGATAATGAACCATCGTTATTAGCTGGTGTTTGGGAATCTTTATTGGTTGCAATCAATAAAATAGACGTTAGTAACATAATGCTTAAATAATTATTTTTTTTAATTGCGAATTTTTTCCAGAACTGGCATCAAATCATTAGTGTAGAAAAATTAGTTTTACCAAAATTATGGAAAGTTTTGAGAAATGGGGGAAAGTATTGTGCTAATGTTGTATATCCAAATTTGTTACCCTTTATTAGTTTTTTTCCAAAATTTGAAATTGACAAAAAGCATTTATTCACAAATTTTTTTGACAACATGCGACAAGGGTATAATTTATTATTCATATATTATTAAAAAATAAAATATATGTATTACTTAAAAATTTTATTTGCAGTTTTACATCAAGAAGTGTTAAGTTAAGTAGATCGGAAGCTTTCACAGTAGCAACTTCGTTTGGAGAATGTTTTAGATATGCTATTTTAATTAACAGTGATAATGAGGAAACTTGTGAATATTTACTTAAAAATCAAGTATGTTAAATAATTTATAATAATAATAAAGTATTATTTTAAACAATTATTTATTTTAACAGTTAATTCCAGTAATAGAATCATGCATACTTGAAAATGTTGCAATGAGACCAATATTTTTCTGTGAATTGACACATTTATTAAGATATTGGAGTAAGAACAGAGATAATAAGGAATTTCCTGCTTATTCAAAATTAGTTAATATTTTTTGGGATGAAGTCTGTGAATTGTTTAATAAACTAATAGATAACTCGATTGAAACCCAGGGAGCAATTGAAATTGTAATCAATTCAATGTCTGAATTATTATTGTATTTAAAAACTGCTCCAGATCACAGTCGAAGAAATATGAAAGTAAAATTTTCAGATTCTGCTGAAAACATGGATTTTCCTTCGGTATCAGCAATCAAAATTTCAGATGTTAATGAAAATGACCGAGTTATTTTTTGTAATGAACTTCAGCAAATTGTGACCAAATTGTGCATTAGTTATTTTAAGAAAATTAATGAAAAACCTCATCTATTTAAAGTTACAAATCTTGTAAAAATAATTTCAAATCATGAAAGTGAAGTTATTTTTAAAGAGTTAGCTAAGACTTTTGATGAAAGTGCAAATTTACTAGATTTTTATGATAAAATTTTAAAAAATTTACTATCCGTTGACTTTGAAGAAACAGAAGCTTTAATAAATTTAATTTTCAGCATGATGTCTTTCATGAATGATACAGAAAAAGAAACTATTTTAGATTCATTTAAACAGGTAATTTAACATAAAATTGTAAATATAAATTTTTTTGCTTCATTTAAAAAATTGTTCCAGACAAACAATGAAAAAGTTTTGAAAACAGCAATTCAATTTGCTTTAAAACCTAAATTTAGGGAAAACTTAATAGTTAGAAATTGGTGTAAACATCCAGACATAACAAATAAATTAATTCAAGAAGCTCAAGATTTTCTATGTTCTCTTGAATTTTCTGAATCTGACGAAAAAATGTTTATTCATGCTTTTGAAGTAGCAGATACTGGCGGTATTTTCTATTCATTATTCAAAAATAATATTTTTTATTTATAATTAAATTAATAATTAATTTTATAGATGTATTTGTAAGCAGTGAAGCTTTATCTAGTATTTCATCGACTTTAAGTTTAACAGTTGACAGGATGCCGTGGAATAATGAAAAAAAGGCTTCTAAAATAGCAAATCTCCTATCAAAATTATTATCTTTAACATGGACTCACAAGGAAATAAATCCAGGAACCATAAAATTATTAAAATCTTTATTTAGATTAAATATTAGAGACAATTTAGAAAGGGAAGAAGATGTTGAATCAGCAATAGTTAATATAGCTCACGATGCTTGGAGAAAAGGACTTTATGAAATAAGTAGAAAAATACCTCAAGATGTTTTTGCTCAACATGTCAAATATTTTGCATCAATAATTTGGGAAAAAATTTTCCAAACGTAATTATATTTTTAAAAAATCGATAATTGACTATTTTAATTAATTTTAAAATAATTTGCAGGAACGATAATAGTTTAACAAAAGAATCATTAACAAATTTAGCATCAAATTTCATTGAAACATTGATTAAATGTAGTGATAAATATACGAAAAATTTCGTAGCTGCTTTTATGGTTGAATCAGATATAAAAAAATGGATGAAAGATGTTTCTGGAATAGTGATATACGGTGAAGTCGTTAATGGTAATATGTACTTAGCTAACTTGAAACAAAAAGGAGTTATATGCAATGAAGTTTTTGATATCGACTTTAGAAATATTAGTTTTGAAGATAATGTAGATAAATGTATGAAATGGGCTATTGCAACTACAAAAATTCTCAATAAATTATTGTCACAAAATGTTAATCTCCCTGATATGGTTGAAAATTTAATTAATTTATTTTACGCAGTTACTTTGGGAAATCTTTATATTAATAATTATAAATTTGTAAGTGTTTTATTATAAATATGGTTTATTCTAAATTTAAACATTAAAATAAATTAATTTTAATAAATTAATTTTATTTAATACATTAATTTAAACATTTAAACTTTTTTAATTTTCAAGGCTAAACATTATAACGAGGTGTACCTTTTGAGTAATTGTTTAGATAAAGAATTCGCTATTTTAAAAAATTATATACCAGATGATATACATGATAAAGTTTTGTATCATATTCAGCAGTAAGTTTTTTATGTTTTTTTTTATGTATTAATTATAGTTTGTAAACAATTTTTATTAATTTAGGCTTTGTTCAACTTTTGGTGGAATTTTTTACCACGTTTTTAAATTTTATTATGAATCATTTAAGCCTAACTTTGACATAATTCAGTTTTTCAAGATAGACTCTAATGAATCAACAAACAATAAAATAAATAACGAATTTTACTTACAGTGTGCTCAGGTATTTATTTTTAAATTTATTAGGTTTATTAATTATAAAATTTTTTGCATCTTTGAAAAAATATCAAATTTTCTTTGCTACAGATTCTGGGAACTAGTGAAAATTTAGAAAAAGTTTTCCCATCAGATATAAACAGCAATTTTAGTAAAATATTCTTTACTCGATGGCAGTTTTATAAAAATTATGAAATTTATAAGTTAGATGAAATTTTTGAAATGATATCAACAATACAGAAAACAGAACCTTTAAGTTTACTTCTTGATTGGTAATTATTTAATAAAAAAATTTATTTATTTATTAACGGTGATTTTAAGCAAAATATTTATTTTTTTACAGTGATGTTTATAATGTTTTATTGGAAAAATTTACTTTTCCATTAGAAGTCATATATTTTTTTACTCAATGTATTAAACAAATTCCAAAACGTTTAAGCGTACATCAATGGGATATTATTGAATTATGTTTATCATCTTGGAATCTTTCAATAAATAAATCAAAGAAATTTACTGATGATATTAAGGTTTAGTAGATTTTTTCTAATTTTTAAACAAGCTTTTTTTAACAAATGAAAATTTCAGGTAAAAACTCTTATTATAAATGTAAATAAACTTTATTACGAATTTCAAAAGTTAATGAATGAGCATGAAAAAAATCCAATCGACTTGATACCTCCAACATTATTAGACGAATGGAAAAATGTATTTGAAAATGATTTACAATTAAGTGTTTTAGAAACTTGGCTGATTTTAACAAGTAATTTAATTGATATTTTATTAAAATTTTTGTTGTTAATAATGCTTAAATCATTTTATTTTTTTAGATTTGTATAACGAACAAAAAAAATTACAAATCACTTCAATTATAGCTATAGATTATATAGGAAAATCATTGAAATTATTAAATAAAAATTTAATCTCTCAAAATATATTTAAAGAAAATAAATTAAGTTTAAAACAAGAAGAATTTATTCAATTATTAATTAAATTATTACAATCATCGGTATTAAGTTTACAATTAAGTGCTTTTATTTTATTAAATTATTTTGTTGATAATTTTGTCGAGCAAGATAAAAATATTATTGAAGTACAAAATTTTGATGAAAAGACAATAAATCTATATAAATTCAAAAGTACTTTAAAAGCTACGCAAACAATCGTTAATACCTTATTAATGGATTTCAAGTAAGAATTTGATTAAAATTAACTCATAATAAATAATACTAAATGCTATCTATTTTTAGACTTTGTGATGTTGAAAATTGTACAATACAGCCTTTTACTGATGCTTACACCTATACGATTGGTTATGTACTTGCATGGTCTATTGTATTGAACATGTGTGCTAAGGCTAACGGATATCTAAGATTTCAGTATGCTGAAATTTTAAAGTACGTTAATCTAAGTAAAATATATTAACACTTTATTTAAAATTTAATTATTTATTTAACATATTACAGAGATGAATTTTTTCCATCTTTATTAAACAATATATTTAGATTAATGCCCATATCACTATTCCAAAACAGTCGTACTAAATTTCCTAAATTAGTTGAATTCTTTAGTTCTCCGCCATCATTTGAATTTTTTGGTTTGTATTAATAAAATTAAAAAAAAATTTTTAATTTTTACTATTAATAATAATGTTTTGTAGAAAGTTGGACAGAAAGGAGACTAGATCACATTGTTTGTTGGTTGTATACCAATTGTCTTCGTTATTTACCAGTTTTAGTAAGACAATGGTGGAGTACAGCAGATAGTAGAATCAGTGCTTCAGTGGATAATATTACAAAAATTTATATCAGTCCATTTTTATGTAATGAAGAACTTCATGATAATCGATTATTTGATTTAGAAGCTATGCAAGTAAGAAGTTTTATTTTAATAACATATTTTTATTTATTTCAAAAATATTAAGTAAACAAATTGCTCAGGTAAAAACTCATCCTAATACTAGAGAAGTTGTTGCATTATATCAAATGGATGATACCACACTTGAACTTAAAATTATTTTACCTGCAAATCATCCTTTAGGAACTGTCACCGTAGAACCTGGGCAGCATGCAGGAGGGACTGCAAATTGGAAAAATTGTCATATGCAATTATCTTTATTCTTAACACATCAAGTATAATAATATTTTGTTATTCTTTTTAAATTTTAAAATTTAATTATATATATATTTTTCAGAATGGATCAATTTGGGATGGTTTAAAACTTTGGAAAACTAATTTAGATAAAAGATTTTCTGGAGTCGAAGAATGTTATATTTGTTTCAGTATTTTTCACATTAGCACTTATCAAATACCAAAACTTTCATGCCAAACGTGTAAGAAAAAATTTCATTCATTTTGTCTTGTAAGTATCAAAGTATTGATAAATAATTTTTAAAGGATAATAATATTAAAAAATGCTTTCTTTTTTTATAGTACAAATGGTTTAATACGAGTCATAAGTCTACCTGTCCAATTTGTAGAAACGTTTTTTAATTTTTATAGTTTAATTATTGAAAAGTGTAAATGTTATTGGTATATAAGACAAAAGTTTAATTTTATTATTAAAAATATGTAAATAAATGATTAATAAATTTTGATATAATTTTTTAGTGTAAATAATTAATTGTCAATTTTATTATTAAATTTATTTGTTTAAATTTTGTTTATTTTTTTATGACCGTGTTATTTACCTAACTTCATAATATAGTTTTCAATTTTCTTAGTAAACAAAGTCATTCAGTTATAAATAAAATAAATAATTTTCTATTAAAAAAGTAATTATGTTACGTAAATAAATTAAAAGATGGAGTGCACAAAATTATTAGATACTGTGGATATTTTTGGTTATTCAGGATATTTTGTTAGCGAAGAGAATTCACAGTTATTAAAAAATTCATTGATTATATTACAAAAAGAAAATCATTTTCAAAATTGTTATTATTGGGGAAAAATTAATGGCGTTTTAAATGATTATCATATAGCTTATGGTCATCAAAAAGATTGTCTATTGAAATTAACTTTTTATTACAGGTAATAAATAAAATGTGTAAAAAAACTTAACTTTTCGATTACTTCTCATAAAATTTAAAGTGGAAGTAGATCCAAATGGAAAAATTTATCCACATTTTATATAGTATACACTGTAAAAAGTAACTTTCTTAGATTTACAAAGAAAATAGAATTTTTTCGAAAAATTAGTAGATTTTCAAAAAATTTTGTTAATATTCGATAAAAATCGTAAATTTACTAAATTTAGTATATTCTCCAAAAATTCGAGAATTCTCGATTTTTTTTTATGAATTTACGATAATAGTTGTAAATTCACAACTATTTTTTATAAATTTACAACTATTTTTTGAAAATTTTCGAAAAAAAATTGTAAATTATCAATTTTTCCTGCGAATTCACAAAAAAAAATCGAGAATACTCGAATTTTTTGTTAATATACTAAATTTAGTAAATATACGACTTTTTTCGAATATATACAAATTTTTTCGAAAATTTACTAATTTTTTTGTTAATATAAGAAAGTTACTTTTTACAGTGTATTTATTTATTTGTTGTTATTAAATATTTTTAAGCATCAATTGTATCGATTGGCTACTTTTTCCTGATGCAAAAGATACAGATTTGAAGCTAATTCCATTAACATCAAATGAATTTCAAGGCGATCCATCTATAATAACTAATTTTCCTTACGTTAATCCATCATATTCATTTGAAAGCATCGAATATGCACAAGAAGTAAATATATTTCATTTTTTGTTTCACCCTATTTTTCTAGTAAGCTTATTTTATTGCATTGTCAGGTTGCTCTAATTGAATTTTACTAAAATTCACAAAAATAAATTAAGAAAATTCTATTTTTTCGAAAATAAATTATTTTTTTTACCTATATAGTACTTATATAGAAGTTGCTTTTAACAGTGATTTCAACATCTTACATTTTATTAAAATAAGACTATCACGCCTGGGAAATTATTTTATAATTTGCAAACATTTTTATCCAACCACTTCCCCAAAACCAATGTCTTCAAAAATTGATTTTTTTATTTTCAGAAAAATTTGACAATTTTGAAAGGGTGAATTAAAAAGGAACAATATAAACGTAAAAACGTGTTACTGTGGGTATATAACTTAATCTTCTTACCCAGAAAAATGCAAAAAATGCTAAAATACCTTACAATCAAAATTTTTTTAGTTCATAATTCCAGTCGTGAAAAGTAAAGAAATGGGGACTTCACCCTTAAAATAGCTAAAACTACCCCTAAAAGGAAGAGCTTTTTGATATTTCCGTACTTTTAGCATCCAGGATATCCCCATATAGGTTTTTTAGGTAGCTAATCAAGAATTTCGACTTCTTTTTCATAAATAATAAATATTTCATCACAGAAGAGGAGTCGACATTCTTGAATAGTGACCCGCATATCCTGGTCGCTCAAAGTGCGAAAACAACAAAAACATCCTTTGTAGGGGTAGTTTTAGTTATTTTAAGGGTGAAATATTTATTATTTATGAAAAATAAGTCGAAATTCTTGATTAGTGACAGGGCAGGTAGTGCGTATAAGAACTTTTATTTTATTTTAGTATATATTTTTATAAAATTTGAAAATTTTTTGTATTGTAAAATATTTAATTAAAGTTAAGTTTTAATTTAATGTGAGTCGAATTTCATTCGATTTAAGCTAGCTAAGTATCACTCGAATATATTGGTGTCAAATTTAACTTACTCTTATTTTAATAACAATGAGGAATAATTTCACTCTAATTAAGAAATTTTACATACAAATTAAAATTAATAATTTACGTTACAAACAAATAAATTTTCCTACTTTGAAAAACTATTGCTCTGAATATATGGTAAAATTTTTAAATTCTGATAAAATTTTCATATTTTTTTTAAACAAATTCATTTATCATGGTTTTTACTTTGGTTTTTGTTTTTACTTACCAACTCGTAAAAATATACGAATTTGCGAATCCAATATAATTTTTTACTTTTTAATACTTGAAGATATCAAAAATATTCAAATAAGAAATCTTATAATTTCGGCTCGTTCCACGATTCTTCACCTATATCTATACTGAAAAAAACTGCTTGTGGCAAAAAGAATTTTTTTTGTTCTAATTGAAAATTGTTGCAAATATTTTTTCCTTAGTCATATATATAGTGACCGGTCAATAGTTCAGCCAAATACAGAGCTTACGAAAATTGCATAGACAAAATTTTTTGTGGCTTTTTCAAGTTTTCAAGTGACATTAATACACTGAAAAAAAATCCATTTGCGGCTAGTGGAATTTTCTTTTTCTTGCTCAAACGATTGCAAATGACTGTAAATGTAAGGAAAATTAAAAAATAATACTTAGTCGTTTGTATTTTAAAACTACACGGAAAAAAAAATCCGCTTGCCGCAAACGGAATCATTACGCTTGTGGCTAGCGGAATTTTTTTTTCTTTGCAAAAAATTGCAAATGACTTGAAACGTAAAGAAAATTTAAAAAAAAACATTTTTTCTCTTCTTTTTTCAAAAAATTTCTTAAATCTCATTTTACCGAAATACGCATAGGGTAGAGAAGGGGGTTTTCGCCAGTGTATACAGTTTTCGCCACCCTCGTTATTTGAACTTTAACTTTTTAAAATGTGGTGCTAATTACCTTAAAAGTCTAAAAAATCTATTTTTTAATGACTCATTGCATCTAGCCACAAGAATATTGACCCATTTCGCTAATATGCTTGGTGGCGAGAACCCCGGTTTTTCAGGGTTTTGGACCTAAAAGTTAGCTTTTACAAAAAATAAGTTTTGGAAATTACCAGGGTCGGAATTTTAATTAATAATTATCTTTCTCAAAAACATTTAAACACTTTTTAGCCATGTATTTGCATAATATTTTAAAATATCCATAGTTTAATTTCAAATTTTCTTAATGGTGGCGAAAACCACCCCTTCTACCTTATCCCAAGTAAGCAGGAAAAATTTTTTTTTCAATTTTTTTTACGTTTCAGATCATTTGTAATCGTTTGAGCAAGAAAAAAATGCCGCTAATCGCTTTCGGAATTCTGCTAGACACAAGTGGAAATCCACTTGCCACAGAATTTTAAATTAAAAAATTCAGCCTTACTTATTTTCAGTGTTGTTAAAAAAAATCCATTTGCTACAAGAAGCTTTGCTCGCAATCACTTTTTTCAGTTCATCCTTAATAATACACGCTAAAATAAAAAAATTTCAAATTTAAAATAACAGTACTCAATAAAAAATAAATTAAAAGAAGAGGATCGTTTAGCAGCAACAATACATTTTATAAATTGTAATTGCATGATTATACCTCGAGGTGCATGGATAAAAACAATAGAAGGAAAAGTAATAAAAAATGATAATTTTGTTGGATTAAATATTAATGAAGCTAATAAATTAGAATCATATCAATATGCAAGATTACCTCAAAATAAATGGAATACAAATTTACTCAGAAGAAAGGATTATAATTATTCGATAGATTTTCTTGATTGTATCGATAGCGAAGTACCAATAGGTAATTAAAAATATTTAAAAATAATATTTTTTTTCTCTTCAATTTTTTTATCTTTTATTGATAGGGTGTTGGAGTATTCAAGTAGCTCAAGAAGGAAGATTAATATTAATTTATAATTTACATTGGCCTGGTATGACTTTTTTTCATAAAATAAATACTCCACATTACGGTTTTCTTTACATGGGCAATGGAAGGCTTAATACTGATTTATCGTTTATGTTGTAAAAATCATGTTTTTCTTTAATAAAAAATGTTGAAAATTTTCACGATATTAAACAAATGAATAATATATTTTATATGACTAATTAACAGTAGAAGATAAAGCTAGAAATTTCAATAATCTTTCTTAGATTCAAATTATTAGAAACTTAATTTTCATATCCAAATAAGTAAATTTTTTTTTTATTAGTGGGCATATAATTATGTATTTCGTCTTGGAAGTCAAATTTACTCCAGAGCCCTGAGTACTCATAAAAAAGGACCAGCACTTAAAATGAATTCAATTTCATTTATAACTTGAATTTTTTCTCTCACTTAAGATATTATGATTAGGTTCCAAACAAAAGTAGGGATGTGCGGTTCCGATCCGGAGCTTCGGGTCGGTCTTAGATTATTTTTGGTCGGATCGGTTCGGTCTTCGGGTACACACGAAAAGTTTTAGAGGTCCGATGGAAAATTTTTTTCGCCTGAAATTTCCCTGGCATTACGATTCCGTGAATATATTTTTTTAATTTTTCGTTAATTTCAGCTAATAAATCATTATAAGTAATTATATTTTTAATTGTATTAGCTAATTTTTTACTATTTCTCCTATTTTTTTAGTATATGAAAAATTTTCAAAATAAAAATATTCGTAGAATCGTCGGAATTGCTGATTCAAAACTGTACCTGCGGACTTCTGAAGCTTTTCGGATATACCCAAAAACCAACTTGACCCAAAAAAAGACCTAACTTTTGGATCAGTTACCCGAAAATTCAGGTAACCGTATACCCCTATTCCAACGTTTACAAAAATATTAATAATTTGCACTTGTGAATTTTGAGTCTTGCTTGTGCATTTTGGAATTTTTATCTGAATAAAACCATTTTAGTATAAGAAACTTTATTGATGCTGATGTGACCCTTAAATTAAAGTTATTTAACAGACAGTGCAGTTTATTGTATAATTTTATTACACGTGAATGGAAGCAAAGAATGCAATAAATTTTCAAGATAAAATTTTGAACCTTTATAATTAAGACTTCTGTAAGAATTCATATATGTTTTTATTCTATGATTTCTAAGAATCATTTCTTCGGATGATTATTTTGATATGTGTATTTGTATGTTTGTTAACTCTTTGCGTTTCTGATAAACTTGAATTCTTGATTTACTGTTATTAATTTACTGGGATTAATTTGAAATTATAAATAAATGCTAAAAAAAAGTTTTTCAAGATCAAAAGGTACGTAAAATTTTTCGCTAAACTTGAGTCTCTATCTACCTATTTTTTGAAAAAACTTTAAGGAAATCTGGAAAATCGAAAAATTAATTTTTTTAAGTCAAAGCTTTTCTTATAAGAAAGTAGGTAATTAATTAATTTTTATCAATTTTTAATTAATTTTTTATTAATTTTTAATTAATTTTTCAGTAGGTAATCTTCTATAATTCAAATTTTTTTTTTGTTGCTTTTAATAAATATACCCTCATATACCCCAAAAAATGAATATTCAAATTTTCTATTTTTTGAAAATTTATTTCAAGCAGGTTAAAAAAGGGGTGATATTTATAAAGTAACCCAAAAAAGGGACGTTGAGACGCTAAAAGTTTAAATTTTCTTGGTTTGTTTAAAATTCAAGTTGAGGAAGGGCAAAATTTGCCATATAATATACACGCCAAGTTTTTTTAAATTCAAAATTTTACAGATTTATAATTGGAATGCGAAAATAAAATATACAAAATATATAATACAGGCGTAAAATAGAAAAAATATGCAAAATATTTATAAATAAAGCTTATATTTATTTTGCTTTTATGTGAGAAAGATTTAGTTCGATTTATGAGGGATGACAGATTTATAATTAAACTACCTTTTTTCTTATATTTTTTTAATAATAAATATTATAATTTATAGGTGCATCGTTTTTAAAATAAAAAAACAAGTTTTAAAAAAACTAATTTTAAAATTCAACAGTTTTTTTTTCTTAAAATATTTGAATTATTTCTTAAAAATAACTTTTGTCAATAATGCTTAATTTTTTTTTTATACGCGCGGATATTTAGTCAATTTATAAATTATTTATTTTTAAAATTGAATATTATCTATAAATAAGGTATAAATCCTTTGATCCAAAATAACAAAATCCACGACTGGATGTTTTTTGCGCATTTGTAATTGAAATTATTTAACCATAATATGTTTATTTATAATAATTTTTCAATGAAAGAATCAATGCTTTTCAGTATTTGGTACAAGAATGTTAAAAAAAAAATTCAAAATGTTTATTTGTTTAAACAAATACGATTGGTAAAATTTTTGTAATTTTTGGCTTATAAAAGCCTGAGATAATGAGATTATAATGAGATTCCAGATCTGGGCAACTTGGATCAAAGTTCTGCTTGGCTCATATTCAAGAGCTTTCAATTCTATGAGGAGGTATCATAGGAAATTTTTTGTTAACTCTTTTCAGTAATGAGTTATAGCTAACTGTTAATAAAAATACCCTGCCAACTAGCTGGCACTAAGGTTCCTCAAACAATGGGCTAAATACTTCAATATGCCACAGATATTACGGATTACAAGCATGCAATCATACATACATTTCTATTAAATTTTAAAAGTTTTTAACATGGAACATGTTTATAGGGAGGGGGTACTTCAGAACTGGAAAATTAAGGGGGGGGGGTCAAATTTGTCCTTTTTAAGGGGGGGGGTCAAATGGGACTTAGAATATTTTCGATTTAGGGACCTTTGGTGCAGAAGTACTTAGGGAGCATTGGTGCAGAAGTACCTAGGGACCTATGGTGCAGAAGTCTCTAAAGACCTTTGGTGCAGAAGTACTTAGGGAGCATTGGTGCAGAAGTCCCTAAGGACCTTTGGTGCAGAAGTACCTAGGGTGCAGAAGTCTCTAAAGACCCTTGGTGCAGAAGTACCTAGGGAGCATTAGTGCAGAAGTACTTAGGGACCTATGGTGCAGAAGTCCCTAAAGACCTTTGGTGCAGAAGTACCTAGGGACCATTGGTGCAGAAGTACCTAGGGATCTACGGTGCAGAAGTCCCTAAAGACCTTTGGTGCAGAAGTACCTAGGGACCTATGGTGCAGAAGTCTCTAAAGACCTTTGGTGCAGAAGTACTTAGGAAGCATTGGTGTGGAAGCACCTAGGGATCTATGGTGCAGAAGTCCCTAAAGACCTTTGGTGCAGAAGTACCTAGGGTGCAGAAGTACCTAGGGTGCAGAAGTCTCTAAAGACCTTGGTGCAGAAGTACCTAGGGAGCATTGGTGCAGAAGTATTTAAGGACCTATGGCGCAGAAGTCCCTAAAGACCTTTGGTGCAGAAGTACCTAGGGACCATTGGTGCAGAATACCCTAAAGACCTTTGGTGCAGAAGTCCCTAAAGACCTTTGGTGCAGAAGTCTCTAAAGACCTTTGGTGCAGAAGTACTTAGGAAGCATTGGTGTAGAAGTACCTAGGGACCTATGGTGCAGAAGTCCCTAAAGACCTTTGGTGCAGAAGTACTTAGGGAGCATTGGTGCAGAAATCCCTAAAGGCCTTTGGTGCAGAAGTCCCTAAAGACCTTTGGTGCAGAAGTACCTAGGGTGCAGAAGTCTCTAAAGACCTTTGGTGCAGAAGTACTTAGGGAGCATTGGTGCAGAAGTCCCTAAGGACCTTTGGTGCAGAAGTACCTAGGGTGCAGAAGTCTCTAAAGACCCTTGGTGCAGAAGTACCTAGGGAGCATTAGTGCAGAAGTACTTAGGGACCTATGGTGCAGAAGTCCCTAAAGACCTTTGGTGCAGAAGTACCTAGGGACCATTGGTGCAGAAGTACCTAGGGATCTACGGTGCAGAAGTCCCTAAAGACCTTTGGTGCAGAAGTACCTAGGGACCTATGGTGCAGAAGTCTCTAAAGACCTTTGGTGCAGAAGTACTTAGGAAGCATTGGTGTGGAAGCACCTAGGGATCTATGGTGCAGAAGTCCCTAAAGACCTTTGGTGCAGAAGTACCTAGGGTGCAGAAGTACCTAGGGTGCAGAAGTCTCTAAAGACCTTGGTGCAGAAGTACCTAGGGAGCATTGGTGCAGAAGTATTTAAGGACCTATGGCGCAGAAGTCCCTAAAGACCTTTGGTGCAGAAGTACCTAGGGACCATTGGTGCAGAATACCCTAAAGACCTTTGGTGCAGAAGTACCTAGGGACCATTGGTGCAGAAGTCTCTAAAGAACTTTAGTGCAGAAATACTTGGATATAAATATTGATATTATGAACAGAATAGATACTTTATTATCAGTATTAGTTATTAGTGAACATGTTCCATGCTCGTTGGTTGTGTAGTTACATAAACCGGTCATAAGTTTTTTTATTGATCAAAGATTTTGGTACAAAAAATTAATTATCAGATTCGAGATATCGAGTAAAAACCATATTTTCAAATATAAGTACTTTCATGGAACTGAATGAAGTATTACATCCAGAAACAAAAAAAAATATTGCAGTTTTTTTAATTTTTTTGTTTTTTTAATTTTAAGAAAAAAATTTTTTTTTAATTCCGTATCAGATCCAAGAAAATAACTATAAACCAACTTTCTTAAATTATTACTCTCATAGAAATAAATTAGGTACTACACCCAAAGAGAAAAAAAAATTTGGTGCTCTTTGTATTTTTTTGTAAAAAAAATCTTGGGAAAAAAATTTTCAAAAAATTAATTATCAGATTCAAAATATCATGTGAAAACCATATTTTCAAATATAAGTACTTTCATGGAATTAAATGAGGTATTACACCAAAAAAAAAAATATTGCAGTTTTTTTAATTTTTTTGTTTTTTTAATTGTGAGAAAAAAATTTTTTTTTAATTCCGTATCAGATCCAAGAAAATAACTATAAACCAACTTTCTAAAACTATTACTCTCATAGAAATAAATTAGGTACTACGCCCAAAGAGAAAAAAAATTTAGTATTTTTTGTATTTTTTTGGGAAAATTTTCGGAAAAAAATTTTCAACAAATTAATTATCAGTTTCGAGATTTCGAGTAAAAATCATACTTTCGAATATTTATCTTTCATGGAAATGAATGAGGTATTACATCCAAAATAAAAAAAAAAGTAGTTTAAGATTTTTTGATAAAAATACTTTTGAAAAAAAAAAATAGGTCTTAATTCCATAATGGTTGTGAAATTTCACCGGTTACACACATACTTAGACTTTTTAAAAACCGGTATTTTAGCTTCCTGAGGTCCCAAAACGTGCTTATATGCCAAAAAATCAAAAATCAAAATTTGACCCATCACAGTGGTTCCTCATTGAGGAACTAAAAGTTAAATTGCTCTAAAATTACTAAAGAGGTTTAGCGAAATATTTTCCACGATATCTCCCCCTAAAATTGAATGATCTTAAATATGAGCCAAGAAGAACTTAAGTTGCCCAGATCTGAAAGCTGAGGCTTTTATGAGCCAAAAATTACAAAAAGTAATTTTAACCAATTTAACCAATTTAACAAATCGTATTAGTTTAAATAAATAAATATTTTTAATTTTTGGTTCCAAAAAAGCCAGTTGTGGATAAAAGGACCTTAAAATAAGTTGTAAGTTGGCATATGGGGCCAAAGCCTAAACAGCTCTCGATTTCCGTGATAATTTAGCCTATACGACAGATTTTCAGAAACCAAAGAATGACCCAAATTCCACGTAATTACGATTCGGGTCCGATTTTTTTTGTCAATGTTCGGATAATACGTACTTTCTGACAAATATTGATAAAAAGTTTTTCCTAAATGTAAAAAATTACAAGGAAAAATTAAAAAAAAAACCAGATATGCAGAGTCTCAAATTGACATTTAGAACCAATATCACGATAAAATTAAAGTTAATGGTAAAATTAATGGCAATAAATATAATATAAGAAGTCTCTTGCTTGAATTCCAAGATAGCTAATTTTAATGTTTTAATTTTAATTGTTTTTCTGACCTAATGCCCTAATTTTTAGTGTTATTTTGTTTTCAATATCCAACTAACTTTCCTTCTTATTAAAATCCTCTTTATATGAAAAAGTTACAAATTTGCAGATTCCTATGGATCTTTTTTTTAGAACACCATTAAAATGAACAAAACCTTAAATTCCATAACATCCATTAATAAACTCTTTATTTAAACGATTTGCATTTATGAATCAAAAAACTGTTACGTAAAAAATAAAATTGAATAAAAAAGAAATCCAATAAAAGATGCAATATATCTAGATTTACTTTTATAAAAACATTTATGTGATCGAAAATGTTGTTAATTTTCTGAGAAACATACTCGTTTTAAAAAAAATCGAAAGAATGAAACTGGTTCCAATGACGCATTTTATTTTCAAGGTCTAATAATATATATAAAGTTGTTGTGTTTATGTTGTACTTTAACTTGGCAATTTTTTTTTAAACCCTCTATTTTTGAAATTTTTCATGCAAAAAGAAAAATACATACGTCCAAACTTAAAAGTTTTAAAACACGCGCGCCCATTCATTTTATTTGTACAGAAATATAGGGTGGTTATAATATTATAAATATATGTATAAAAAATAACTGAATAATTTGGTAGTAAAATAAAAAAAGGAAAAAAAAATTTGATAATTAAGGTGTAAAGAATGAGTATCAGTCAAACGTGATGATGATGAAAACCGGTTGTTTACTGCTTCGCAGTATAAACACTAATGTTTACCTGATTCCAAAAACTAAAATATGCGAACTTCCAGCGTTTTTTAAAAAAAAGTTTTAAATAAGTATATTTAAGAATAGAATATTTGTTGAAAAAAAAAAAAAAATTATTGGATTTCGCACATAAATTGATGAGTATTAACACTTTGATAATACTGAGACACGTGTTGTATTATTTTATTTCGTTATTTGATACATAAAATGAAGCCAATAAATACCATAGGATCAAGTTTTTTCATGTTATAGAATAGGCTTGTGATTAAGTTAATTTATTTTATTCTATTTATTATTAATATTATATGAGCAGATCCATCAGATTCATAACCTCAGGGAGTGTAATTATGAAATTAGTGACAAGTCCGGGTTTAGCTAAAGACAACTAGTTTTTAAATTACTGCAAAAAAGATTTTTTGATTGTCCTTATAGCTTGAAAATTTGTCTCTGTATATCAAAACTGTCCAAAGAGAGAATTTTCTTGATTAAAAAAACATGGTTTATAGTATTTGAAAAATGGCACTTTTATGCAAAATTGGCTCATTTTTTTCATACCTAAACTGAAAAAACTAATTAAATTTCCAGGAGAAAAAGCTTCATCTAAAAGTCAGTTGATAGTAACTCAAATACTATTTAAATAGTATTTTATCATTGATAAACAAAGTAAATCAATCTCGTGTGTATATTTATTATCATTAGAAAACTAATTAATCTACGATAGTAGTTTCAAGTACAAAGCTTACAATATGAAGTATTAGAATAGATTACATCATAAAAATAATAATTTTTAAAATTATATCTTTTTAGAAATATTAAATTACAAAAAAAATTTATTATTATTATTAGGTATTTTTTTAACTGCGTAATTTACTATAAATAATTATCAATTTGGAGTGATGATAAGAAATTTATTTACTACTGAATAATTTTTGTAATCTTTAATCTAATCAATTGTTGTTTATTAACTTTTATTTTTAACCGGTGAACTTTAATGCATTTACAAAATTCTTGAAATATTTATATAAAATTAATAAGTTTAATCCCATTTTTATAATTGAAATTTAATGCACTTTTTAATTTTTAAAATTGATAAGAAAATTTTTATTTTTATATTCAGACCTGGATGGATTTTAGTAAAGAAAAGTTTGTATACCAGTACATTTTCATACAATTTTATTATTTTGTTTAATCGAAAGTTTTATTGAATTTTATTAGTAATGTTCAAGTAAATACTATTCAATGTCTGCTTGAATTTTTTTTTAATCGCATTGATGCAAATGTAAAACTTTTGTTTGAATTTTTAAGCAATTCAAGCAGTGACGGATCCAGAAAGGTGTCTCAAGGGGGTGGGTGCTCAAGCTAAATTTCGCAAAATTTTGTATTTTTTCTCCTGAAAATTGTTCATAAAATAAAAAAATTAACAAAAACATGCAATTTTTCGGAGATTAGGGGGTGATCACCCCTACCATCTTTGAATTCAAGACATTCAAGTTTAAAATTTCAGTTTGGCAACCTGAAAATCTGGGTACACGATTAGGTTGCTGAGCTTGAAATTTAAGGCAACTTGCCCTCGAAGTTATATAATTTCTTGACGACGAAAATCATAAACGTATATCCTAAATTTAAAGACTCTGCTTGAAATAACAAACGCAACTACCTAACCATGTATATTTAAATCTTATAATTTTGTAAAAAAAATTATAATCAAGTGGTATAGCAGTAAATGTGCGCCTCTTTTTATTTTCCTTGACGATTAAATCGACAATATAAAAAACAACATTATATTCCGCGAAATACCACCCCTAACTCAAGTACTACTATTGAAAACTTTTTTTTTTTGTTGGTCCCCCTATACATTTTCTTAGATTTTTTTACCCCATAATACACAATATGCTTTATTTGTGTATAATATAACATAGACGAGGGTATAACACGCACTATGAGTCATCACTGTAATGCAATTACTGATGTCTCAACGAGGCTCGATATTGTATATAAAAAAAATCATAACAAATGATGGATCTTTTTGAGCTATTTTTCGACTGAAATTTAATTTTTTTTTAAATTTTATGAAACTATCGTAAAATGAAAAATTTGTTTATACGTCTTGGCAAAAGTCATTGAAATGCAAAATCTGTCTTGATGTTTTTGATTTTGCAAAAAAAAAAATATGATAATGTTAAAGCATAAGTATATTTCGTGACAGTAAAAAAAACTTCACTTCTAAAATACCCCTTTGTAGGGAATGGAATTTTACCCTTAAAAGTAAAATAATTACGTCCACAGCAATTATTTATAATTATAGATTATGCACTTATACAATTAGCTTTAACATTTATATATATTTTTTTAATTATTTTCTTAGATTGTTTGGAAAACAAGAAAGTATTCAAAGATAAAGGTTACATTATTAAAAAAAAATGACAAGATATATATGGTTAAATCCAAATAATTTGGTTTGAAAAAAATTTTATTTAACTTTTCTTTGTCACTTTGTCACTCCACCTCAGTGGATCTAATTTATTTTTGATAACCAAAAACAATATTAAAAGTTTTAACCATTTGCGGATGATCAATATTCAGTAAATAACGCTATATTGCAAAAAATAGCCCAAAATTTTGTAAAAAATGTAAATTCTTGAAAAATATTGCTGAGTAACCTATTAACGCCTAGAACATTCTTAGACAGATGAATATTTTGAAAGTAATCCTTCTTTAGGGGTTGTTGGTAAAAGCTAAATTTAGAAATGGTATGAACGACCCAAAAATTCTACTAAATAACAATTGATGCCCAAAACATATAGTCAAGGCGCCAGCAATGTTAAATGCATCCAAAAATTTTTTCAGCATTAGAATGGATGCACCTCATTGAAACTTATGTATTTTTGGTCGCTGAAACCGATTTTGAAGGTTTCATCCATTTTCGGATGGCCAGTTTTGAGTAATGGACGCTATATACTAAAAAATCGGCTAAAAATTAGCAAGATTGGTAATATCTTGAAAACAATAGCTAATTGAGCCTATTTTGGGTACCCTCACAAGGTTTTCGGGGTCGCTGATCACGATTTTGAAGACAGATTTATAAAAACCAAAATAGCGGACTCAAAATGGCGTGTTTCTAACCTCAGAAACGGTGATTTATGCTGTTTTAAGCATATTTACATTGTCTAATAAGTTTTTCGGACCAGTTATAAAGATTCTGAGGTCATATTTTAAATTTTCAAAATAGCGGGCTAAAAGTGGCGGATTCCTAACCTCAAAATCGACAATAAATGCTATTTTAAGCATTAAAACGTGTTACATTTTAAGTTTTTGGGGTCGGTGATCACGATTCTGAGGTCAGATTTTTAATTTTCTTTTTAATTGACAATTTCGAGGTTAGGAATCCACTATTTGAGCCCGCCATTTTGATTATTAAAAATCTGAGCTCAGACTCGTGATCACCGACCCCAAAAACTTAAAATGCAACACGTTTTAATGCTTAAAATAGCATTTATTGTCGATTTTGAGGTTAGGTATCCGCCATTTTTAGCCCGCTATTTTGAAAATTAAAAATATGACCTCAGAATCTTTATAACTGGTCCGAAAAACTTATTAGACAACGTAAATATGCTTAAAACAGCATAAATCGCCGTTTCTGAGGTTAGAAACACGCCATTTTGAGTCCGCTATTTTGTTTTTTATAAATCTGTCTTCAAAATCGTGATCAGCGACCCCGAAGACCATATTTGGGTACCCAAAATAGGCTCAATTAGCTATTGTTTTCAAGATATTACCAATCTTGCTAATTTTTCGCCGATTTTTTAGTATATAGCGTCCATTAGCGTCATTAGCGTCCAAAATCGGTTTCAGCGACCAAAAATACATAAGTTTCAATGAGGTGCATCCATTCTAGTGCTGAAAAAAATTTTGGACACATTTAACATTGCTGGCGCCTTGACTAATACATTTGCAGATCAAAGCTCACCTGTCCAAGAATGGTCGAGTACACACTAATAAGTCCTTTCCTATAACTGTACATAGGTTTTTAGAGTCACTCATATGCAGGCACGTATCTAGAAATTTTTTTAGGAGGGCATTTTCTCAAAGGGGGGGTGAAAAATTAAAAATTGCAATATTTTTTATTTTCACCCAATTTTGCGAGTTCTCAGCGGATTTTTGCGATTTAAAATGCATTTTTATCAGATTATATAAATTTTTTAATAATTGTCAGTATATTATCTATGCAAATATTTTTCTTTTTTTTTAAGAAATAAACTCATAAAATTAAAATTCTTAATTATTTTTTTGTATTTTTTTGGCTTGTTTGATGGTAAAGCCCTCTCTCCACATAGGTTTAAAAGAACATAAAATCGATAAAAATAAACCTGTAGAGAATTAATTTTTCGGTGCCATTAACGAAAAACCTGCCATCTCTTATTCGTTAGCATAAGAGATGGTGTAATATTCGCTATTGGGACAGGTATAAACCCGTATAACCCCTTTAATAATAATACTTTTGAGTTTCAGTAACTCAAAAGTCGCCTACTATCGGTTTGAAAAAGATGCGAACCTCGAGTTTTTTATTAATATCTTCCCCAAAAATACAGATAATTTAATGAAATAAAATTTTTCTAAAAATTTAACCATATTTTTATTGGAATCTCAAAGGAATTTAACGCAAATATTCTAGAAGTGATTTTATTGCAAAAACAAATAAAAAAACGAGAATTTTAAGAATTTTTTTTTTGCTCCATGACTTTAGACCCGAAAAAAGAGTTGAAGGAATCATCCGATTTTGACAAAAATTTAACCAGTGATAAATAAACCTTTCTTGTGCATGATACAATTTTAAAAATTTAAATATTTCAATTCGCAAATTTTTTATGGGCTTCAGAAGAAGAGGCCTTCATCTCATCAACAAATTGTCGTATCGGCTTCGTTTTTTTTTTAATCGATAGCTTACTGTTTGCAGATTAAAAATATATATTTTGTTAATGTAACGAATTATCGATTTCTGAGCAATAACGATTCTAAAATACGGACAGGTGCATTCTATTCATCTATTGTTTTTCACTGTTTTAACCCGTATTCATGAATAATTAAAGAAAAATAATATTCTTCGCCTCTCATTATTCTTAATTTGTTCGTTCATGCTACAACATCTGGTATGAGAAATAAAAATTAATTTGCAAATTTAAAAAAAAATTGAAATATTTAATTACCGTATGAAATGTGCCGATTAATCTGCCTAAAAAGAACTTTGAATCGCAAAAATCCGCCAAAAAATGGCCAATGTAGACGGTTAAAATCAAAAGGGTAAAATTTTTTGTTTTGCTGATATCAACGTCCGTTTTTGACCGATTTTTACGATTCAAATTGCTAATTAATCAGTTTTTTGAATAGAGAAAATTGGCAAATGGAAAATAAAAATCTTTGAGCAATTAGCAAAAATGAAAAGAAAAATTTTGAGATCGTATAGATAAAAAAAATTTTTATTTATCCCGCTGAGACCAGGGTGAGACCCAAAAAAATACATCTTTCCAACCTTAATTGTTTCGCAGCGAGATATCTCTTTTGTCTATCCGATCTCAAAATTTTTCTTTTCCTTTTTGCTAATTGCTCAAAGATTATTATTTTCCATTTGCCAATTTTCTCTATTCAAAAAACTGATTAATTAGCAATTTGAATCGTAAAAATCGGTCAAAAACCGACGTTGATATCAGCAAAACAAAAAATTTTACCCTTTTGATTTTAACCGTCTACATTGGCCATTTTTTGGCGGATTTTTGCGATTCAAAGTTCTTTTTAGGCAGATTAATCGGCACATTTCATACGGTAATTAAATATTTCAATTTTTTTTTAAATTTGCAAATTAATTTTTATTTCTCATACCAGATGTTGTAGCATGAACGAACAAATTAAGAATAATGAGAGGCGAAGAATATTATTTTTCTTTAATTATTCATGAATACGGGTTAAAACAGTGAAAAACAATAGATGAATAGAATACACCTGTCCGTATTTTAGAATCGTTATTGCTCAGAAATCGATAATTCGTTACATCAACAAAATATATATTTTTAATCTACAAACAGTAAGCTATCGATTAAAAAAAAAACGAAGCCGATACGACAATTTGTTGATGAGATGAAGGCCTCTTCTTCTGAAGCCCATAAAAAATTTGCGAATTGAAATATTTAAATTTTTAAAATTGTATCATGCACAAGAAAGGTTTATTTATCACTGGTTAAATTTTTGTCAAAATCGGATGATTCCTTCAACTCTTTTTTCGGGTCTAAAGTCATGGAGCAAAAAAAAAATTCTTAAAATTCTCGTTTTTTTATTTGTTTTTGCAATAAAATCACTTCTAGAATATTTGCGTTAAATTCCTTTGAGATTCCAATAAAAATATGGTTAAATTTTTAGAAAAATTTTATTTCATTAAATTATCTGTATTTTTGGGGAAGATATTAATAAAAAACTCGAGGTTCGCATCTTTTTCAAACCGATAGTAGTGTAGCCGGAAGAATCATGAAAAAAAAAGAGAAATAATAAACCCGTCCCAATAGCGAATATTACACCATCTCTTATGCTAACGAATAAGAGATAGCAGGTTTTTCGTTAATGGCACCGTAAAATTAATTCTCTACAGGTTTATTTTTATCGATTTTACGTTCTTTTAAACCTATGTGGAGAGAGAGAGAGCTTTAGGAATAGAATTTTAAAAGAAAAAAAAAATTTCAAAAACAAAAATTTCACGGGGGTGGGGGCGCAAGGTCCCTTTGTACCCTCCCCGAATATATGCCTTCCCTGCTTAAAGGATTCCGGAGTCGAATTTTCAAAATTAAAAATGATAAACTAAAACAGCGAGTTTTTAACCTTGAAGACGGTTATTTAAATTATGCAAGTATTTTAAAGTTTAATTTACGGTTTTCGGACTCGTCCATCACGATCCTGATATCGGATTTTTGAATTCGTCACAAAAAACTTTTAAATTTAAGGATGATAACTACCAAGCTGGGGATAATAGAAATAAGAAACTATTACTCTCTCTTTCTATCATATTACTATAGAAGCGAGAACCTTGCGCGCGCACAACTATACGATAGCATTGTTAAATAAATAAAATTTTCGTTATAAACAAACCACCCTAGTCTAAAATAAATTGAATAATTATATTCTACGATATGTTTTTTATATGTTATAATTTTTTTATCAAAAACTGTACGCAAAAAATACTTTAATTTTTTATTGTAAAATGTCGTCCCATAAGAATCACGTGTATAAGATGCTTGGAGAAGCAAAATTATTTTTAATTATTTAATAATGAAGGAGTCACCCTAGGATCTTCTAATTTTATATATGTATTTTTTAATATGATTTCTTGTTATATACCAACTTTTATTAAAATCTATACGCAAACAAAAAAGGTGAGCAACATCCTTATAATTGGTTTGTGTTTTCACACAAACAGCGATTATGTAACATGTTCACTTATAACAGTTTTAACGTATACTCCCTAGTTATTATAAGTCCTAGAACCAAAATTATAGAAATATAAATTATCTGTAGTTCATAAACCTAAAGTTTTTTCGAGAGTTTTTTAAGTTCTTGTTCTTATCAGGGCTTCATCAAGCCCTGAATCCCATTTCAAATTATTCTAAGCACCTAAATCGAAAATATTATAAGTCCATTTGACTTCCCTCCCCTAAAAATGTTAATTTTTCACCCCCCACCTCTGCTGAACATAACTTTTTTGCATACCCCTCCCTATGAACATGTTCCCTGCTAAAACTTTGTGCAAACACAACCAAAATATATGGAACATGTTTACTTGCAGCTAAGAGTTGAGTATAATGCATAATTGTTACGCAACATTACAATACAATTTGCTACTTTTATAATTTTTAATTATCATATTTACTAGATCTTAAGATTCTAAACCCAAAAGATTCTGATTTCCTAAACGCGTATTATTCTAGGTCCTTAAATCGAAAATTTTCGAAGTGCCTAAACCCGGATTATTTTAAGTCCCGAATTTGAAATTATTCCAAGTCCCATTTGACCCCCCCCCCCCCGTAAATCGGATACTTTTTACCTCCCCCACTTGATTTTCAGATTTCCTGGGTATCCCTTCTCTATAAACATGTTCCATGTTAAAATACTTAATCAATTTATATTTTTCAAAATTTTTTGCTTATTTTGAGTGACATTTGGGTGCCTTCATTACTTAAAACTGGCTACCGAAAAATGGATGAAACCACTTTAAAATTATTTTTGACTAATAATACATTCTTAAATGGGTTTTAGAAAAGTTTATTTTGGCAAATGTAACGGCTTGTAGGGCCGAGGCTCGTAGCACCGAGGGACTGTAGCCGCATTTAGTACAATAAACATTTCTAACACAAGTTTCAGAATTTTTTTCTATATATTAAGGGCAATAATGACGGCCTTTCAAAATTGGAATATATTTATTATTGCCTCAGCCAGTAGAAAAAAATATATAAGATCCGTTAAGGTCGATTCATTTCCGTCCATATAAAATTTTCTGATATTTAAAATTTCTGACGCCTTGACTATAAAGCCATTGTAATATTTTAAAATTTTATATGAAATGGTCAATATATTATCCCTCGTAATATAAATCCCCAAAATCTGTTTTGGCATTGATTTGTATTATAAGTCATGGAAAATTTTTATTTAATTGCAAAACGCAAACCCTCTCTGTAATTTAATGTTTGCTTTAAAAGTATATATGTATACGAAACAACCCCAATAATAAATACAGAAAACATAATATAGTATTTATAATCAGAATATTTAAGAAGGCAGTCTGTATTAGCCAGTAAAATTTTTAAGGGAAATTCTAACTTTAGATTAAACATGTTTACTAAATACAAAAGCATCCTTGAAGAATTCCAATAAGTAGTTGCAGTTGTCTTTGACAAACAGCTATAATTATATGCTTGATTTTTCGTAACGTATCTTTGAGATGATCATTTTGTGCCATTTTAGTGCAGTCGCAATAGCACCATAACAATAGTATTAAAAATTATTCCTTTTATCAATAGTGGGTTAAAATTTCTGGTTATTTAATGAAAATTGTTGGACACTATTTATTTCTTCCAGTGGTTTCCTAAAATTATCCCTTATTGAACCCCTTATATATTCTGACACATAGAATTTAAATTTGTAAAAAAAATGAAAATTCAAATTATAAAAGTTACCTTAACTTCTATTTGACCCAAATAACTGTCAGTAAAAGTTAGCTTGCAAAAAATGATATCATCTATGTATATAATACAAAAAACCATCCAAATGTAAAAAATTGATATATTTATATTATAAGATTATACATTTGTTAATTATAATATTTGCAAGTGAATAATTTAGCAAAAACAAAACTAAAAAATAAAATAAATTAAAATAATTATTTCCAAGAATAAGATAAATATGAGTAAGTAAGTACAATAGAGAAAAAAATATTATAAATAAAATCCCTAAAGCTTTAATATGTAATTAATACTTTTAATAAAATTACACATGCAAAAATTCAAATATATGTAATACTCCTTCGCCTTGTATTATTTTGTCCTTTATGTATAATATTATTCCGTTCTCCCACCGTGAATAAAGCGTCCGGCTATATTCTCTTGTCGTCTCTCGTTAACCGATATATATCAGCCCCTTTTTATGTATATGGGTAAATCTCAACAAAATATTTGCAAATTTAAGATTAAAAATGAAGATTAAAAAATCAACAATAAGGTTGCAAAAAATTAAAATAAAAATCATAAATTAACCATTTAACTAAAATTTCGTAAATTTTTTGGCGAATTTTCCAAAGTTTTTGCACGAAAAACCTGTATGGTGCAAATCTCAGCGCTCAAAGTTGGAATATGTAAGGCCAGCCGTGGCCGAGTGGATTAAGGCGCGCGACCTTTAGTGTATTTACTATAAGTATATTCATGGGGGTCGTGGGTTCGAGTCCCCTCGATGACTTAACAGTTTTTATTTTTCAATTAATTTAAAAATTAATTGTCAAGTGAAAACTTTTAAGTTATATTGCGACTTATGGCCCAGGAACTTGTTTCCAGCATAGTATTTAAAAGAAAAATCGAATACTATGAAGAAAACAAGGCTCCGCGCTATGCTAACAGAGGTTTTCTGCAGTTTCCTCTGAGCCAGGCAAATGTCAGCATAGTTCCCATAAGATCTGAAGACGGCTGCGGACGCATTTATCCCCTCATTAAAATAGAAAGCTCGCAACCATTAATCACGTAACTACTTCCTCCTGCAAAAACCCATATTAAAACAGATTAAAACAGTTTTCTGAAAGGAACGATCGGTATATTGTAACATAGACGATATACCGGCTTCCCTAAGAAATAAAAACATTAAAACAGTACAGAAGGTTGTGGATGCATGGTGTGGTTGTTGTAGTCTCTGCAAGACAATCCAAAAAGGGATTAAAGTGCGGAGGATAAACAATAATAAAAAAAAGTTGGAATATGTAAAAAAAACCTCTTTTGGGGGGTACTTTTTGCAAATTTATGGGCAAAGCCCCAATTCTGCCATTTGAGACCGAATTTCGTGTTAAGCGACCCAAGAAACCTATAGTAGAGCAAATCTGGTGTTCGCCAGTGATAATACAACCAAACCCGTATTTTGACTGGAGTACCACCCCAATCCACCTTTTAAGGGTTGTAAATAGGGCCAAAATGAATGAGTCCTCAATTTATACGAAGTTTACTTAAATTTATTTTCAAATATTTTTCAATAAAATTGGATACTTTTTTCATTGATTTTTCCAAACATTTCCTAATAATGCCTGACCAACCTGACCAACCCCTTTCACCCCCGTTTTTAGGGTATATTTAAGGATTGTAGGTGAAAACTAATGTCAGATCCTGAAAAAGCTTTTTAGCCACTTATCTATAAGGGAATATACTTATTTTTACTCACTTCCAAAATTCTCCGCCCCGGCGTTAATGAGTTAAGTATACATAAAATTGGTCCTCATGAAAAAGAGGAAAGGTTCTTATTTTGTATTTTTATTTGTCAGATTTCGAATTCTGTTTTCTTCATTTTCATAAAACATGCAAAAAAACTGCTTGCATCCAGAAACTGAAAATTCGTTTATGCACGACTATCCCACGACTATCCCATATAGCACACAATAAATTTAACCCATGAATCATCCTGTACACACACAGAAGAGAAGGAATCAATACGCATAGAGTATTAAAAACCCTATTTTCTCCACATTTTATTTTATTTTTTTTATTCATTTAAGAAAAATTCTTAAACTATTTATTGTTTAAAAAAAAAAAATTGTTAATTTAAAAAATGACTCTATCTTTTGTTTATCTTTGTATTTGTTTACATTTTTTAAATACCAATATTTTAATAGCACTATCAGTAAGCAATGAAATATTATGTTACTAAGATTGTTAGGTATATAAAGAAGAAAGGAAAACAATTTGAAAAAACAATAAGTATCTTATTTCATTTTAATGTCATTATAACGGAAATTGTATATAATATGTAGAAACAAATTTATTTATTTATATTTATTTATTTTTTCGACTTTTTTTAGGGGAACAATGAAATCTAACGGGATAATTTTTTTTTTTTATTATTTTTACTCTGTAATTTTTTTTTTTTTTTGCCAATTTTTCTGTGTATTATTAGTTTGGACGTATCCTTAGGTTTTAATAATATTGGCTTTGGTAACCCAACCAACCGTGAATATTTTAGGGTATAACAGCATATGCTTGTGATAGATTAGTTATTCACTCTAAGTTTTTAGGACTTAATAAGCTGATGCTACCCTTTGATACTGTTTAAAGCCTTTTAAGAACGATTAAAATATTTATTTTTTGACAGGAAATTGAAATACTGAAAAATTTGGTTTAAAAGTCAAATTTTAGCTAAATTCTGATTCTGAAAATTATAGCTTATTAGCAATTGGTAAAGATGACCTTACATTGATAATTTTATTGATTTCTATAAAAAAGAATGAATAAAATTAACACTTTTTTCATACCCTGCACTTAATTAAAATAATTAAACTCTATATAAAAATGAAATAATTTAAAACATTGAAGAGATGTTGTCTTATAATGATGATAAAATTTTCGTTGATGAAATATTATATGAAGTTTATGTAGTCAAGTTCGTCAAGTGTTTGATAAAACAATGTGCGTTAACGAGAGAGTTATTAAAACAAAGTGATTATAGATAAAACAAGGATCCTTTGTCATTTTAGATTCATATAACGAACTTAATATTCTTTCGCTATCTGAAGCAAATTTTTATAACACAATTTTTTATGCTGATTTTATTTTATTTTCAAGTTGAGAAATTTTTTATATGAATAAGTTGTATGGGTTAGTGTATCAACTAGTTCAAGAGTTTTCATTATTGCATAACTTTTTGGTCGTAAAAAAAGGCATAAAATATAAAGAAAATTCCCATGTAAATTATTTTCGATGAATCATACTATTGGAAATAAATACAATCCGTTCTGTATATGAAACTGTAATAAAATGAAAATTCTTTACTGTATTTTCCCCTCCAGAAAAAAGATATAATCGAATTTCATCAACTTACTTTCGTAAGAACTACTTTTTTATCCCATTATACGATTCAGTGAAAATTAACTCTAGTGAAAACCCATCGAGAAAAATCTCAAAATGTGCTAAAAATCAAAAAAGACTACAAGTTTTTATAAGATGACTATTAAAATAACTAACACGTATATTGTGTAATTAATACAAATACTTCTCTGTATATCAACTAATCTTTCCCTCGGTAATTTTATTAGTAATGTTTTATTTTGTTAAAGATTCTCTAAAATGAGACAGCATTTATGTTAATAAAATTTATAAAATTAGCATATCCCTAAATCAAAAAAGTTTATTTTAAATAAAAATATCAATTAAAATTTTTGTTTATTTTTTTAGCATACAAACTCTGAAAGTCACTGTTATAAATAAAAATTTCAAATACTATAAAAAACCTTATGTGTATTAACCCTGGCATTCATTTTGGAGTCATAAAAATAATTGACGTAGAAAAGAAGCTGGTAAGATTTTCAAAACTTTTCCTGGAGTTGATAATTTTAAAGTATCTATTGGTTAGTGTAATCTAATTTTTCTTGGTTACAAGGGTTTTCAGGCTGATTACATGACGATGATGCTTTGAGTATATTAGGGTGCCCGAGGACAGTCCCCATCAGTTCCAATAATGATTCATGTGAAGGATCGATATTTGGGTTTTGTTATAATGCTATAAAAATTTCTGATTTATGTGCAAGTTTATATAGGTACAACATGGGTAAAGTTTAATTTTAAGTGATCTTCAGTTCGCAGACCTAAAATTAAAATTAACAAAAACTAGTATTTAGAAACTCTTATAAATATTATTTGTCAAACCAATGGCACTGGGGTTTCTCAAAGAATAGGAAAATATTTTTATTTTTTAATAGTAGTAATTTTGGGACAAAAATTAACGATTTTTCCTTTCATACAACGTCCAGAAATTATAATACAAAAGGTATGGTTGTGCGTTTTTTGGTAAAAATAATTTTATCTCAAAAATTTATAGTGCACACACACACACATACAAACGTTCATTAGTCATAAAATGTGCTTATATGAAGAAAAACATGGAAAATACCAAAGGCTCCTCTTTACGGAATAGAAACGTATGATTCTATTTTGTATTACTTGGGACGAGTCTGTTATTATAAGGATTTTTGACTTTAAATTTAAACAATGCAATTTTTCACGTGGTCCAATCATAATCTTAGTCTCTAAATGGCAAAAAATGAGCCTAAGAAAAATAAAATTTTGAAAATAAGATTAAACAAAAACATAATGCAGCTATAATATAACGAAGCTTTATAATAAATGATCACCCATACACACAAGGCACACGTTATTGAACTTGTAAGATATCGATGATACATTATATATAGAAACTTGAGCATAATAAAAAAAAAAAAAAAAAAAATTTGCAAGAAAAAAAAAAGATAGGTTTATATGAACTTCCTGGATAGTTTATCAGTTGATCATTTTGTTTAATCGCGTTTGCCATATGCTTTATAAGAGATTTAGTAGTTTATAATGCGCAAAAAAAAGGTAATACCGTTTTCTAAGAATATATTCATGGATCTCACTTTTTTACTACTTGAAACAATTATTTTTTAAAAAGATCTTTTATATTTGATTGTATTTAATATTGATCTTATTTATGTAGTACCAATTATATAATTTGTTTAAAAAATGGTACCTATAAATAATTAAAGATTTTTTTATAAATAAAGGAAGGATTTAAATGCACAAAGGGGAAAAACTCGTTAGTTTATTTTTTGAGCTAATAGATTATATCAACAGAATATTACAAGAAGCGTGACTCTTTTATACATATAAAAAAACCTGTTTTAAGGATATGGTTGAACGTAAAGTTGTGGTTTAACGTCATTTTAACTTGCAAAAAAGCATAAAGAAAATAATAATTTTTAACTTTTTTTCTTTCTTTTTTATATGCATTTAATTTAACTGATTTTTTATGTTATTATGAATTTTATTTTTAATATTATACACTGTCTTCAAAACCCATGATTTTTTTATATTTAACATTTTTTTACATTATTTTTTCATTTAATGCTTGAAGTTGCATGGAAATTTTTTTTTTCGATTATGATTTGCTAAATTTTTTCAAAATAAATTATGTAAAATAAAATCATTGTGAAATTCTTCAAAAGGTAGGTATTTTATCAAATTTTTACATTACAACTTATATTATCATTAATCTAAAATTTTAAACTCTAAAGCTAAGATTCTGTTTTCATCATAATATTTGAAATAAATGTCGAATATTATGAAAAAAACAGGCTTTGAGGCAGGTCGAAGGCCCTTACACCTATAGGATGTGTTATCCAAACTGAAGTTATATCTGAAAAACTGGTTCCAAAATTTGAAATATTTTTCCAAGTTGAGTGCCGTAAAAATCAAAATAATCCCTATATTTTTTTTTCTCAGGTAAAAACCGTAACCCCTGATTAGACTTATTTGTGTACATAAAATATGAACTTCCCCTATTTTTTAACCCTTTGTAAAAATTCCTTAGTGACAATTTTTAATTTTATAATGAGATTTTTTAGAAATCTATAGGCAAAAGCATTAAAAATAATTTTTAGACATAATTCGTAGTCAAATTTACAGCAGAATTCAAAATTGACATTAGTTTTTAAAAATTTTGCTCCCTATGTTTTTGGTCAAAATTGCAAAAATCTAAAATTTCGTAATTTGGATCTAAATTGGCAGATTTTTCACCTAGATGACTAAAAAATTGGGAGAGTTCATATTTCACATGTATAAAAAAATGTACCCAAAATGAGTCGAATTGGGGGACTCAATCTGCCAATGACTTTATTATAAATTCTTAGCCACCCTCTCAGCCATCCCCAGCTTACTAAACTTTTTTTTATAAAGATTATTTTGATTTGGGAACTAGCCAATAAAACCAGAATTACAGGAAAATTGCAAGCATCGCAAAAGCTTAATTTACCTATACTAATAAATAATTAAAATTTTTCATTGTGCAGTTTTGAATAAAAAGTTTTTTTTTATCAATCAAAATTTCTTAATAATAAAAACGTTTTTAAAACGTTTAATACCGGATATAAAAGCTGTTTTGAAAATTTTCTTACTATCTTTATAGAAACAGACTAATAAATCTAAAAAATTATAAAAAATAATATGGCTTAGATTAAATTTAATTAAAATTTTAGACATTTAAGAGATAAGAGATAAACAAAGACAGAAATAACAATGACGAAAGAAATATAGTATTAAATGTCGTATTGAATATTAATTTATTATAATCTAGAGTTAAAAATGTTATCAAAATAATAATTCCATTCCTTTAAATCGATTAAATAAACAAAATACAGATGATACATAAGGTTGAATTTATAATATCAATCATAATTATATTTTGATACCCTAATAAAGATAAAGAAAAATATTTAATTCAATCACATATTATTATTATTAACTGCGCATTAAAAAAAAAAATTACGCTTATACGTGTATGAATCATTATCAATAAGATTTTAAAATTATTCTGTCGATTTCAAAATATATGGTAGTAGTACTATAATAGGAGCATGATTTATGTGCGAGGGAGAATGGGGCTGATATAGCCACTATTTTTAATTAAAATAAAAGAATTATAACTTGGGTGTAATCTGATTAAATTTTAGCCCTAGATTTACTTTTATTTATATTTTATTGTCAATTTTTTAAAAATTCAGTTCTTAACGAGTTTCTTATACTTTCTTCAAAGCTTCAGCAAAAACTATATTATAAGGCAGAAAGACACGCAATTTTTTAATATTATTTTTAGACTTGGGGTGAATTTTTTTTGTCACGTACGTATTTTATCGCCATTGACGAAGAAAAATCGTATACGATCGTTTGACTTAATAAAATAATGTCCCAAATTGCAGTTATTCTCTTAAAACTGAAACTTCTGTAAATTAAAAAGAAAACATTGTTTTTTTCTCAAAAAATTTGTAAATATTCTCTGAAAATCATAAATTATTTTTACTAAAACATTCGAACGAAAAATTCTTGATTTTTTTTTGGGAATTCGCAAAAACGTTGATAACTTGCAATTTTAATAGAACATATTCATAAATTAATTGTAAAATTTACAATTTTCATCGAATACATAATTACAAATTTTTTCAAACCAATTTGCTTTCTAATATGTTTTTTTTTGTCAGTGGTAAAAAATCATTTATTTTTCGATCGACAAAAACATGTTTATTTAACAAAGACCACATACAAAGAAAAGTCACATTTGAACTTTGGCCATAAAAAAAATGTCCCAAATCACAGTTTATGGATTTCACATCAGATAATCATTTACGTGCCATCTGGGCAACTTTGATACTATTGTTTGTAAATAAAAAAAAAAAACTTACAAAAATTATGTTAAAACCTTAATAATTCGCATTTATGTAGAGTTATTACATTTTGTGAGTAACCAGGAGGAACTGTACTGAAGTAGAGAAGAGGAGCAAGGATATACTCCCTTTGGACCTATTTTGCATTTCTATATGCTGCTCATTGCTGCCTCTGTGTGCAAAACAAAATACATTAAATGCGAATTGATCGAGGGTTGATTATGAGATACGCAGGCAACTTTAAATGTCCAGAAACATTTCTTGCTGTCTATATCTAAAGTAATTCCAATTCGTCGCAACCTCCCCTAAGTATTAAAATTTTCAAACAAGAAAATTAAGAAAATTTAAAAAAAGTAATTTCACAAAGTTTAACAACTTTTTTACAAAAATAAAAGTAAAAAAAACTGATCATGAATGTATTGGTATATAACATTTTGTAGATAAATGGAATTTAGAACGTGATAGTTTCAAGGAAATAAGGAGTCTAATGTTACATTATATTGGTAGTAAGAAAAATTCATAGGTTGTCACCTATAAATAAAAAAAACTTATATACCACAAGAGACTTGCTGCAAAAAAAATTACTATTTTTCTTGGTTTCTCTTCTTCTCCTATATTGTTTTACGATCTTAACCAACTATGTGTGGTTCTAAAAAAAACTCTTCAAATATCCCTTATACATATATTTTCCTTTTTTTATGACAATTTAAAAGGAAAATTAGATATAAGTTAATGTCAACGTACTTTTAAGTCAATATTTAATTCTGAGAATATTTTATAAACTAAATTTTTACTTAAAAACTTTCTTTAAGGTCAATAACCTTTTCTGATAATAAATAATAAATAAATTTCGTCAATAACATATTTCATTATTAAGGTACTTTTATATTACAAATTTAATTTATGAATAATCGATGCTAAATTTGTTTCTCGAGCATTTTCATGCATTTTTCATAAAGCTCTTATAAAAAAATAGGTCACATTCTAAGGGTGTCGTTCTACAACCACTTTATTTCGCACACTGACCCAAAAATAGTAGAGTCGAATCTTTCGAGTATTTAAAGATGAAGGAACTGAAATATCTTTAGAAACAGGATTTCTTGTATTTTATGAAGTATCACTAAAAAATGTGAAAAAAAAATATTTTTTACAAAAAAAATCATAGCTTTTAAATTAGTGTAAGTTTATAATACATGGAATATATCATCAAAAGGGCCCCACCCTGGATGGTTATGAGTATTTCTTCCCCTCTTCTCTCTTAAAAAATTTTCTCTCTTTCTCTTTGCTTTTCGTTAGCGGCATGCTGAGCCAAGTAAGCGCCGACGCGTCCGGGCTCTTTCATTCTTTCCCCGGCCGCCGAGGAGAGCAGTTTAATTATCCTGTATATTTTTTGTATTAAATGTTTAATTTGTAATTCTTATAATTTTTTATTTATAAAATAAAAAAAAAATTATATTTGTATTTAACCTAAAAAAAATAAAAGTTTGTAATTTAAAGGAAAATAAAAGAAAAATTCGGAGTTCGTTTATTCAATTGGTGCGTTACTTTAAGTGATTGTCAAAATTGTAATAAGGCACACGTGTGAATTAAATTTTATTTCAAAAATAATATTTATATATACACAGTGACGTGCTCCAGTTTTAATAAATAAATAAAAAAAAAAAAATTGTTTAAAGTGAAAAAGTTTTTTGTATTAAAATAATAATAATAATAACTTGTGAGTGCCGTGTTTCCTGTTTATCAACAGCAACGATATAAGTTTAATAAAATAAAGAGGCGCGCTCGAGAGGAGACGAGTTGCGCGCCGAATCCTTTTTCTATAATAACCAAGGAAGAATAAAAAAAGGAGTCTTATCCTTTGCTCAATAAGGTAGATTTTAATTTACGCACAAATATTATCTAAATAATTAGTTTTTATTCATTAAATTTGTAAATTTTAATTGAAAAGAAGAAAAAATAATTTAAAGGAGTCGGTTATAATAATTTAAATATTAGTAATAATTTAAACTTTGTGGTGCGCTGTAGTTTGTTGCTATAGCGACGTATTTAAAAAAAACCGGCGATTTTATTTAGCGTGTTTAACACATTTTTATATTCTGTCCATGCGAGTATGTTTTTAATATATTCTGTATGTTCGGTACTTTTCTTTCCCTCGCACATTTTTTCTATATACAAAATATCCCGTCGATTATACCTACAAAAAATGCTTTTATTCGCCATTTTGAAATACAAAAAATTTTGTTTGCACGCAATCAATATAAAAAATGCGTAAATTTACTCACAAATACTATAAAATCTGTATAAATAGACTCCGTTTTTTTATTTTTATTCACCCTGACATTGAAAAATTTTGTAAAGAAAACAAAAGAGAAGAAGATGAGTGTGTAAAATATAATAAAGTTTGTGTATGTGAAAAAAAAGCGCGCGTGATCTTTTTTTGATAAAACATGATATATAATATATAAAAAGTAAAAAAATATGCAGTAGTACTTATATATATTAATATGCATTAAAAAAAGAAAATAATAATAATGTAAAATTATGCCCACGCTATAAAGATAAATTTAAAAAAAAAATTTGGAGTTTTGAAGATGGGTGCGCCATCTTGTTCCAATAGGCCCCCCTTTCTTTATTTAACAAGTAACGAAACGAATTCATTTGGCGATTATTATAACATTATAGAAATATATTTTTTTTTGGTAGGTATATAAATAATAAAAAAATAAGGAGGCAAAATAAAAGCAATAAAAAATAAAAGGAGTAAAAAATAAAAAATACAGTGTAATATTAGGATTTAACCAAAAATATCGAGAAGCGAAGCAAGAGTGTCGAATCGAAGTAGCATGGAATTTTTTTTTTTTTTTTACGAACCAACACATACACGCCCTTCACATCTCTTGTATATTCCTCGTTGATCTTATTTTTATTCGGTTTTTGACGATTATTTATACGTCCTTGATCTTTCTTTTCTTTCTTATTAGGTGGGGTGTGTAGTGTGTATATATTTAGTGTATATGTGTATTTTTTTATGCCAAAAAGAAAAAAAAGTTTGTGCAAACTCATCGTTTGGAGAAGATATAATATTGCTTCTTTGGCAAACAATAAAAATTTATCCCTATATTATAAGAGAGGGCGAGGCATTTATATTATAAATTCATATATTTTTTATTTCTTCTTAGAAACGTGCTTTTTTGAAGTATAGGTATTATTTATATTTCAATTTTGTAAAATATAAAATAAAAAAAAAAGCTTTTTTTTTAGGCGTATGAATAAATGCATAATTATGTTTAATGATCATCATTTTAACCTTGGTGGAAAGTTTTTAAGTAAAAGATATAAATAGGTACTTAAATATTATTATTTTAAATAATAAGTCTCTTCTGCATATACTTTTATTATTATTATTATTATTTTATATTGAAAAATATAAAATTGTCGAGTAAATACAAATATTAAATTACAAGTACTTCAATCTTTTTCACATAAAAGGGTTATTCAAGTTGAAATAAAAGAGAGAAAAAATTTAGGTACCTATTTTTTCGATTTTCAATTTTATTTTATAAAAATCTTTCATTGTTTGTTGCATATCGAGAGTTTTCTTTCTTTTTACTTATTTTGAATCTTTGACTTTATAAAAATTTATAGGTTATGTAAATTTTTTATTTTTAAATTTAACATGAATTTTTTTTTACTTACTATATACTTAGTAGTTATGCTACTTTTTTGTTGTTGAAAAAATACGTGACTTAAACTTTTTGTGTATTCTACCGTGAACAGAAATTGTATTTTTTACGGTATTTTACTCTGGTAAAGTTACTGTAAGGATTTTACAAGTGAAGTAAACTTTTTTTAGAACTTTATTTTTTGAGTTGTACAAACATTCTAGATTTATTAGAAAAGTATTTGTTAATGTAACCTTTAAAATTCCCCAGGTGATATTATTGTTGTAATAGAAAAAATAATAAAATATAATAATGTCTTTTTCTTGGAATAAATTATTGTTTTAATGTTCTTAGAATTAAAATTAAATAGTATAAGTTTAAAATGTAATTTATTATGTTATTTCTAAAAAATAATTAGGGTTTCTGTACCTACACCTAAGAAAACTTGATTCTTGTATCAAGATAACAATTAAAATTCACAGTCAAGCTATTTCCTTCTGCAATAAACGTGTGAATTTTCATAGAATTTTTCATAAAATTTAAAAATAAATAAAAAAAATGAGAGAATCTTTGTGTTTTAAAATATTATTTACATTTTATCTCCCCTTAAAAGTTCATCGACTTTTTCTTCCTTTATAACACAAAAATTTCCATAATAAATATTTAAAATTTTAAAGACACGTGGTTTCTCTGTGTGTGTATTTGTATCAAAGCAAGCATTTGTTATTTACTGGAGTGAGCAGAACCCTTTTGATTAATAAAAATTAAAACAATTGTTAATACGTTTATGAGCATTTCCTTGAAAATTAGTGAGTGTAGGTATAATAATATAATAGACATTTTGGCAAAAGAGAGTTTGTAAATAACTCAGATTGTAAATAGGTTTTAAGAACGTTTCTAGTTTAAGAGACACTTGTGGTCCAGAAATAAAATATATGCACTTTTTTTTAAAGAACTAGCTCAAATTATTTTTAATATTTTTAGAAGACCTTGAGAGAAAATATTTTATTATTTATAAAGAGAACGTTAACCTTCTTTCGTTTTTCTAGAGTAATTTTTTACTAATTAATTTATTAAACAATGAGCTTATCGATATTTGTACTAAGAATTAATAAAAATATTTTGGATTTTTTTGACTTTTAGAAAATACTCGAAATTTTGGAGAGAAAAAACATTGTATTTCTATTTTATTACTTTAACAGATAAGATACTAGCTTTTTATTATCTAAGAGATTTATTTATTTATTTAATACAATACAAATATTTGAATAAAAAAATATTTTTTTTTTTTTCATAAATAACGGATTTATTTTATACTTTAATCTATTTAATTTTTATCTTTTAAAATATTTCTTTTCGAATATTATTACGTATATTATTATTAAAACAAAAGACAGAGAAGTTGAAAGTGTGAAATAAAAAAATAATGTGTGCATTTTTTAGATTTCAATTTTTTTTAACATTCCCAGAGGAAATTAAATGAAAAGATTTAGGTTAAAAGATATTTTTTATCTCAATTATTTTTATTTCTCAAGAGGATTTTTTTTTTTATTTCTAAATATTTTTTAGTTTTTATCTTGACATTTTTTGTTTTGCACTATTTTCTGATTTTTTGGAAATAATTTATTAACGAAAGTTTATTTTGTGGAGTAGTATGAAATGCATCAGTCTCTTTTAGTTAAGAATTTAGAAATTAAGTCAGCTTCTTTTACGTAATCTTATACAAATTTTAAGAGCTTCTTGTTTTTATAAGTGCTTAAGATTATTATCTTGGGTTAACTCTGAAATTTTAATCAAAAAAAGGTTTTTTTAATGTTTTTAAAATAATTCTTCAATTTAATTCTCTTCAAAACCCACTTATTAATTAGTTGAGCAATTAGTAATATTCCATTAAGCGACCCCTTTATATTTAATTCACATTTTTTACCAACTTTACACTACCTCGTTTTTGTATTTTTATTCGACATAAAAAAATTTTCCACTTGAAACAAAAAAAGGCAGTGGCAACATTGTTGCATGCTCGATTTATCTACAGACTCCAAAACACTGAGTAGTTGGAGTAGGTACACGACGTTGCCGTTATTTGAACATATTTTTATTTTTGGTATTGGTAAAGTCTGAGGTAAAGTCAAAATTTAGCTTTAGTGACAATGTTGCTGATCACTCAATTAGGTATTATTATCACGTATATTATTCCTTGGAGTATCAACCTTCTGGGAAATGTTGATTCGTATTACAACCAGTTCTTACAGTTTCCTTGACAGTTTCACTTGATTCGAACAATAATAAAAACAACACCACAGATATCAGTAAAATTTGATTTAAGTTTAAAGTTGACTTTTTTAACTGTTATTTAAACCCAAGTTTAAATCCTTACTGCCTGCATTATGGTAAAGTATTTTGGAGTCCTGTTCTGAAATTACCAATCAATTAATTTTACATATCTTTAATCTTTAAATGCTCAACTAAAATTCATAAAAAAATACAAAAAATAAAAATGCAAGGCAATAAAATCCAAGAGTTATAATTTAAAAATATTATTTAGTCGAATTTTCTTAAAAGTGTAAAAAAACTATTATTTATAAAATAATAATATTGTCTAGACAAAACGAATATTAAAAAACTGAAAATACGACGATTAAACATATAAGATTATTAACCTCTAAAAAAAATATAGGTGTGCCCCAGCACAATAAAATTATTAAACATCGGTAAGAGTTTTATTTACAAAAAAAATTATTTTGCTAACTATAGTCACATGTAATTACATAATTGAAATATAAAAATACAAACATTTTATTTAAATATCGTATAATTAGACAAGAATGAATTACAATAAAGTTTAGAGCTAATGACTTTTTAATGAAGTACTGCTTCTTTAGTAGTAGTTTTTTTTTAAATCAGTGTGGGAAAATCTTATATAAAAAACATTCATTTATAAATAATCTCGTTAACGGTTTTTATTAACTTTTACATGGACAATTTTTTCTTCCTTTCATGTCGCGTGTCTATTCTCTTTTACTGACTTTTACTTAAGAAAATAAATTTAATTCTGCATTTTTTTTTCAGCTAATATTACTTTCAAGGCTTAATTCTATTTAAAAAATTTAATGATTCAATTTTTAGTACTTTATTTATACGTATTAAAGAAAAAATTATATTTTATTTAATTACAGCAGAGTTAATTTATTTTTTTATTATATTTTTTCATACACTGAGAGGCGAGAGAATCTAAAAAAATTAATTTTATCAATGACCCAGAATTTCAATGTCCAGTCATCTTTAGTAGTATTAGTAGTAGTAAAATATTTACAATTATGTATTATTATAAAATATAATAATTTTGATAGTGATAGTAATTAAATCTATTTCGGTGACTAAACGAAATCTCTTACTCAGCGACAACAGCGAATAACTTAATGTAATGTTTGTTGATTCATAAATTTTTATTTATTTGATAAAGACGTAATAAAATAATTGCATAGTTTTTTTTTAACAGAAAATGAAATCATCAAAATAAAAACTAGCATTGTTTATTAATAGAAGAGTTGTTACTGCTGCCTTTTGTTTTATTTTTTCTTCTTTTCTTATCGTTAAACTAAATGCGTCGTCATCTTTTTTTGCAATGATAACATCTTTTTTTTTTATGTTTTGTAATAAAACAAAAAATACATAATATTTCTTGTTTTAACTAATTTTTTAACGACGTTTTTTTTGTAGATTGATAATAAAAAAAAATAATTGAAGAATAAGGAGAAAAAAAAGATAAAAAAATGGGAATAAAACAAAGTAAAAGGTCTGTTGACATAACAGCAACACCCAAAAAAGATGCATTAGAAAATGCTTCAAACGATGCTAATAATTTACCTGCTGATGGTAAATTAGAAAAAATTGAAGAACTTAATGCAAGGCCGCCAACATCAAATGGTTCAGCTGTACATACTGAAACTACAACAGCAACTGAAGAAAAAGATAAAGTTGAAGCTACTGAAAAAGAACAGTCTACTACAGAACAGGTTAGTTTTTTAGTTTATTACATTTTTTTATTTAAAAAAGAAGGTATAAAAAAGATATATCGCTTCCAATCACGTGATTTGATGTAATTAATTACAGCTTTTTTTGTTATACTAAGGAATCTGATGGTTATTTTGTTTTCCTGCAAAAAGTTCAATTGATTAGATAGCAACAAAATGCTTAATTTTTTTATTGCATTCGATTCTGCGTTATGACCAAATTAAAAAAAAAAAAAAAATACACTAACAATTAAAAAAATTGAACTAGATAGAGATTTGAAATTCGGTGCAATGACTCTTTTTAGTTAAAAAACAACGTCCATAAATTTTAAAAAATTTTGGCCAACCCTAAGAGTAGTTTTGGGCGATATTGAAAAAATGCCAATATAAACACTGCGATATCTGTCAATTATTTTTCCCAAAATTTTTAGGCGCGAAATTGAAAAAATATTTGGCAATCTCAATAACAACAAATTTGATAATTTCGTAAGACTTGAAGTAACTAAAAAAAAAATAATAAAATATTTAAATGCATGTAAATAAAAATAATTTATTAATTAAATTGAAGATAGATAAACAAAGTAAGCAAATATCTGTTATTGGCAGTCGTCGCGTGTCTTTTTAAATAAAACTTCAATAAGATAAACGATTATAAGATCATTGCACCAAGTATACATTTACTTTTATACACACTTACTAACCACTACAAAAAAAAGAATGAAAAAAAAACTTGAATCTAAAATTATACTCTGAATAATAACGTTTACTCAGCATATATTTAAAAGAACTTCTTTAAGGTAATAAATACGTCTATTTTAAGAAATAATGTACAAATAAATTCGCTTGTGCGTTTTTATACTTGAGATTTGAAGAATTTAAAATTTTAATGAGTAAGTAAACATTCGAGTGAGATTTGTAAATAGAAAAAATACTAAGAGATTTTAGTTAAATAAAAGGATTACTCAGCTTTGTCGCGTTTCTAGTGTTGATCATATAAATTGACAATTCAAATAGTGACAGTTAATGACTATTTCAGTAATAAGTGCTCTTGAAATAAATTAATTGTCATTAAAGTTCATAATTTAACACAATCATTCTATCTTAGAGTGTTCCTTGAGTTTTTTAAAAATTTTGTTGCTAATATCCGAGCTAATATCTCTCTCTCCATAGAAGGTGGGCATGTTTTGGCATTAGCTATCTCTGAACGAAAATTCAGATGTCATACTTACCCCGTACTTACCATAGCAGGCTCCTAAATTATTAGTTAGGGAGATTGTTATGGTAAACATCGCGTGTGAGTATGACAGCTGAATTTCTTTTCAGAGATAGCCAAGACCAAAACATACTCACTTTCTGTGGAAAATTTTTTTGGCCGAGGGTTCTGGAAAAAGTTACAGGTCCACAAAGTTGGCCAATTTTTCGGAAAAAAAAGTGAAAGTATGACAGCCTGGAATAGCCTAGATTTTTAGATTAGGCCAAAATATACTCAGTTTATTTATGAGATTTTTCGGTATCTGGGTTCTGGACGAGTATGTCGGGCCATCTAAGTTCCGCCGTTTACCCGCGCTTTTTTAATGAGAAAAAATTTACCAGGGGACCAATTTTACAGTCAAAATCTCATGGTAGCAAGAAATATATATTTTTCCTCCGTAATATTAACGCTAAAATTAAGAGATTCTGACTGTAAAATTGATCCCTTGTAAATTTTTTTATTTTAAAATAATTTTAAAAAGCGCGGGTAAACGGCGGAACTTTGATAGCCCGACATACTCGTCCAGAACCCAGATACCGAAAAATTTCATAATTAAAGTGAGTATTTTTTGGCTTAATTTAAAAATCTAGGCTATTCCGGGCTGTCATACTTTCATTTTTTTTTTCCGAAAAATTGGCCAACTTTGTGGACCTGTAACTTTTTCCAGAACCTTCGGCCAAAAAAATTTTCCACAGAAAGTGAGTATGTTTTGGTCTTGGCTATCTCTGAAAAGAAATTCAGCTGTCATACTCACATACGATGTTTACCATAGCCATCTCCCTAACTACATATATCAAAATTCTAACAATGTGTTTATAACGTTCTGATAACTGACTAACGGTTGAGGTAACTCCATTATTTTCGCTTTTATTAAATATCTTGTTTGAAGAATAAAATTTACCTATAAAATAAACTTTTTATTCAAGTAAAATAAACACTAAAAGAGACCTAATATTCAAAAATGATAAAAATAAATATTACACGAGTGAAAATTTGAAGAAAAAAGATAAAGCCTTGTATTTTATCTGACATTCCACCTGGGAGCATATAAATAAAATTCCTCTATTCTTTTCATAAAAAATAAAAATATCTAAGAAAAGAGATTTAACTTGTAGTACATATTATTATTGAAATATCGAGAAAAAAAAAGTACTGTTTTGTAGTTTCTTATAAAAAATTCCAAAGAACTTTTTTTTTTTGCTGTCTACTATACTTTAATTCCAAAAAGGAATAAATAAAAAAGTATGGCGTAAATTCGTGTGGTTTATTATAAGGGATTTTAGTTTTATACTTAGATATTTTTTCAAGAAACTTTATATTTTCCTTTTCGATTGAGTAAGAAACTAAAACTTCTTCACTGTCACGCACTAAATATTTTTTTTATTTATACCTATAATAAAATTATTATTATTCTAAGTACAAATTGTGTATTATTATCCAGAAACTTTATTTTTATCGATTTTTTATACTCCAATAAAAGGAAAATATTACTGGATAAAGACAGGTGCAAACTTTCAATGATGAAATATGAGAAATAATGGCTTTTTTACTCAGCTATTCAGTTTTTTTGTTTCTTTTGGTCGAAGGGATACGCTATATACTGTTAGCAAAACATCTGGCCTTTGGCACACTTTTGGCACACAACTTGAATACGTTTTATTTTTAAAATATAAATTTTGTTTTATTAACCCTAAAAAAACGCCTAAATAATAATTTGAAAAAAAAAGTAACGTCGTTAACCTCAAAAAAATTTTGAGCACCTCGTAAAATACAGCGACATTTTCATTTATTTAAAAGGATTTTTTATTGCTACATGGTCAAAATTTTTATAGCTCGACTAATTCATTTAAATCTACAGTGTATGTTTCTTAATGGTCACATTAAATTCTTTTTTTTTTTCGCTCATAAATATTAAAAAGAGGATGTTATATAATTTTAGTATATTTATAGAAAAAAATTTTTTAAAAAGGCATTCCATGTATTTATAAAGAAATTGATGATTCAAGAATTAATTTAATTCCATTTATAAAATTTCAGGGTTAGGAGAAAAAAAAATTGACCTTGGTGACCAAATACTATCCACATGTATAGTGAAAGGAGGTTCTTTAAGATTGCTAATGAAAATCATTGTCACGATATTTTACTGCTTTTTTTTTCTCTTCTAGAACAATGCCTTCTTCTTACAATCGATTAAAAAAGTTAAACCGCTATAAAAAAAAAATTGGTTTCTTTTGTTTCTATTCTAGAAGAAGGTTTGGTTGCTTCGAAATTAAATTTGTTACCTTTTTTATTAAAAATTATTATTATTGTTGTTGCAGTTAAAGATGGCATAATATAACGGAAATTTTTATAAAAATAACAGTAAAAGTTTTTTTTAAATTTTTTTATTTCTGTAAGGGCTCGCATAAAGTTAACTCGAGCTTAAAAACTATAAAATTTTTTTTCTAACGTTTATACAATTAGTTTTAAAATATACTTGAATAATAATAATAATTAGCAGAATTTTTTTTTTTTTTGTATTCTTGAGAAGAAAAAGAAGAAGAAGAAGTAAAATAATTACAATTACTTCACCACTACTTTAAATGATAAAAGATTTCTTTACCCTCTAAAAAATTTTAGAAATTATTTAGGGGAAGAAAAAAAATAAAGTTAAGTACCATTTATTACAAAATAATAAGGATTTTTTATGCTGTGAAGAAGAATAAAGTACCAAAAAAAAAGGCTAAAACGTTTATCTGCACGAAATTATTAAAAGATAAGAGAGGTTAAAAATTATTAACTCTTTTTATTCTTCATGCGTCACTTTCTTTAAGAAAGGCTTTTTTTCGCGTGACCAAATATCTTTTTTCTATTATATATGAACTTCTCATTTTATATAGAATAGACATTATGAATTCCACGATAAATGCCGGATGTTTTAGCCCTTTTTTTCTCTCTTTTAGTTTCTCACGATTTCGTGTTATTCAAAATCAAAAAAAAAAAGTGAAGAAAAAAATAAAATCTGTTTTTTTACTTTCACAAATTTTTATCATCATCAACTTATTTAAGTCGTGTGCAATTGATCAATTGAGATTAAAGGCTTACTTTATTTTTTGAAGGCAAAAAAGTTTTATTTTTATGTGATACAAAATAATAATTGACATCGTTTTGATAGAGAGTTTTTTTTTTAATAAACGTGCTTTTAATCTTTTTTATCCATCTTTATGATCTTGTTAAACACATTTAAGAAGAGTATCAATATTATGGTATTTTCGGTTTTTACGGTTTAATTAAACACCTTTTAATGTCAAATAAAGTTTTGGATGAAATATTTGCATTTTACTTTACTTAGCCATGGATTCGTTGTACACTTAATTTCTGACTTAAGATTTGGGTTCAACTGCCCAAAATACCAACTTGTATCATAAAATCTCGTATAAACTTCAATATTTTTAGTTATCCTGGTCCATTCAAAGCTTTCTTGCGACGTTTGCAAATATTCATATCAGAAAGTCGCTTCCACCAATCTTGCAACACTATTTGTATCATTTTATACCTTTGTGCTGCATATTTTGCTAAATAAAATTAAACAACTTTATGTATAAAAAAAGAATTTTTTATTAATATAAAATGTAGTATAATTATGTAATACAGAATATAGATGCGAATATATTCGAATCAAACTTCTTAAAGACTAACGCCCAAAAAGACATTAGTATAGTGTCTCCTGGCCTGTTTCGTGCGAGGCAGAGACAGGAATCTGGAAATACTAGATCTGCAGATGCTAGAAAAATTAATAAATGAAGAAGTCACTCTTAAATAAAACACATGATTTTCTAAGCGCTCTTATGTAGATCTAATCTTAAATATTATACATTACAATGCATACATAATATATAAAATTCAACACTTTAATAAGGTAAAATATTATCATTTGAATTAATTAGGTTTATAGTGATTATAAATGAATTTAATTAAGTTAACAATAAAGCTGGACATTACGATCTTTGGGATCATCATTTAAAGGCATAAAAGGGCGATAAGTTAAACAAGGCTCAATTTGCTTTAATAGAGTATAAACTTACCAAAAGATGGCTTATAATCACCTGTTATGCGATGAGAATGATGTTTGTCTATGTGTTTGACAGATTTCATTGTCAAATCCCATATATTTCAGATTGTACCCCCAGAATACGGTGACCATCGTGAGCTAAATGACCAATTTGTACCTTTATCTGAAAACTTAAAATTTCTTGCATATAGGCAGATGAGAACATATAAGACCATATACAATTTTTTAAGAGCTTTATCAGCACGAAATACAGCAATAGAATCTTTAATTATGCAATCTGATACTAGTTCTAAATGAAATTACTTCTGTAACCATCCAAAAAAGATATCGGAATCTAGAATAATCAACATTTGGCAAATGTGAAGGATTATAAGGTTTTTGTACTCTATAAAAAGTCAAAATGCCTAGTTCTTATGTAAATGTTTCGCTTCGATAACGAATGATATCCACACCTGATTCACATGTTTATGTACAAAAAATCGAAGATTTGTATCTTGATTAATTCAAAATTGTTGTAATACTGTTGAAACCAGGTTGAAACAGTTATTCTAATACCACTGTACAAAGTTTTATTTTTTATTTTATTATAATAAAAAATTAACAAAAATAGAAAAAACATAGTTACTTGGTAGAATGTAAGGATTTTGCAGGGATTTTGTTAATCATAACTAAGCAGCGGCAAAAAATTTGTAGCGTTTTGTGTGAAATTTAAAAAAATTAATTATTTAACCCACGATGATGTGAATATTTCCGAATCGAGGAAAAAAGATTTTTGGTAAAGTGTTTGTTAGATTTAAATCCTTGATAAAATCAGATTTTTTAACTTTTCAAATTCAATAAAACCAGTTATGTCACTAGCTATCCAAAAGATCGTAAATTATATCGGTATGCCCCTATGTTCTTTATTTCCAATAATCCCTGATCGAACCCTGGAGTAACTCCTATTTTTTTAAAGATGCCCCTTCTTTTTATAAAACTTAATAGTATCAGAGACTTGTATTGTATTTAGAAAATGATTGATCATGTCTCCATATTATGTGTTCATAAATTTTTTGCAGAGTCCTTTTAATATTTATAATTACGGATTCGAGCATCTGACCAATTTTTTCTTTTGAGCTATGTCTTAAAAATATCAACTGTTGAGAATCCCAATGAGGCCATTGAAAAGTTTCTCTCACTCTTGAAAAATTGTGTTACTAAAGCAACTGTCTAAAACAAAATACAAGATTGATAAATTGAGGAAAAATTGAATGACAGAAGAAATACTTCCATTCCATACTCCATTAGGAATTCTTCTACAATATCAGCAATAAAAATACCGAAAATAAATTATTTGCTAGCACAATACAAAAAATATTTAAAAGTAATATTAAAAAAGTGTCCAGAAAAGAGGGTAAAAGAATTGCATATATTTTAGGAATAGAATGGAAATTAAAAAGAACTAAAAACCATGATAATGTATAATTTTTTCTCGAATTTTTTATGATATCTCAAGAAAAATAAAAGTTTAATTTTATGGATTATAATAGCTAAAATCAGAAACTGTAATGCAATGAAAATAAAAAATATTTTATACAATTTATTGTAAAACATTTTATAATTTAAGTGCTAATAGCACAAAATGTATAATTTAAGGTTCAATAAAGCTTATACAATAAACTACTACCATAAAAATACTAATAAGATGTACCAAAAAAGGTATTTTTTAGACTTATTCTACTATTCATAAAAAAGTAATCATCTTAGCAAAAATAATGGATAAAGAAATAGAAGCTAATAGAAAATGACAGAATTTAAAAAAGATGTGGAACTTTATAAATACCAAACTAGGAAGAAAGAAAAAATTAAATGCTATTCATCATGTTATACATAATAATCAAAAAATCATGACATGCCTAACATTTTCAACAGTTAGTTTATTGATATTGGTAAAAACAACGAGCAAAAACAGCTAAGCAAGGTGGAGTAAAAAAAATATCATCAAGAGTAATAAAGTGGTTAAGTATTTATACATTTGTTATTTTAAAGTAAGTTTTCAATAAATAAATATAATTAAAGATCAGGCCAACTTCCTTCAAAACAGCTGTCGTAATTACAATATATAAAAATAATGGAGCTAAAAATATTATCAACAATTATAGACCATTTATATAGCTTTAATCTCAAATATAGCAAAAACATTTGAGAAAATAATATTAATTAGACTACGAAAGTTTTTATATGAAAATAAAGCTTTTGTCACAAATCTCATATACTCCAGCCTAGACCAAAATATAGCTGATCTTGCAACGTTTTTAGATTTAAGTAAAGCATTCGACACGGTGGATCATACCATATTACTAAAAAACACAGGTATGGGATTAGAAGATATTATGAATCTTGAAAACCAAAAGTTATTTGTCAAATAGACAACAACGTGTATGTTTGAAGACTACAAAGTAAATGAACAGCGTAGCAATACCGTAAGGTACATTTGGACCTGTTTTATTTGTAATTTACATTATCATGGTGCCAATATATTATAATATCGTATCCTGATGATACTGTAGTTAGTAGTATAGAAAAAGATTGGAAAGAAGCAGAAAATAGTATAATAATAATTAAAAATTATTGAAAATTGTTTCAAATCAACAAAATTAACACTAAATACTCATAAATGTTCATATATAAAATAAATATGAAAGTTCCAACATCTGGTTGTTCCAATCTCGGTTCCAACAAAAAAAAAACTACCAAATCTTTTAAGCATAAGTGACAGTTTAGATAGAACACTAACCATAAATATTTTATCGTGAATATTTTATTGACCAGAATATTAAAAAGAGGAAAAAATGAATTTTAAATAATAACAATAAGAGTATTGAATCAGAAAATAGTAGTAATAATGATGTGCAAAAAAAGACATATTTTGTTCTTCCTTTTTACAAAAATGTTAGTAATGAATTAAATAATATGTTAAGTCAATTAGATGTGTTACCTATAAATAATGTTAATTGTAAATTTGATAATATGATTAAATAAGGGAAGGACAAATATAAAGAGGATATTTCAAATATTGTTTATAAAATTAATTGTAAAGATTGTGAAAGTACATATATAGGTCAAAATGGAAGAAAACTTTAAATTAGAGTTGATGAACATAAAAAAGATGCAAAAAAATGTAAAACAAAATCAGCATTGTATAAGCATATGTTAGATAATAATTGTAAGTCAATAGATTTTGATAACGTTAAAATAATAGATAGAGAAAGGATCAAATCAAAAAGATTATTTTCTGAAATGTTGCATATTGAATTTTTTGATAATACTATGAATAATGGTTTACAATACATCGAGCAATACATATTTAAAAATTTTATTGATGTATAGGTATTTTGGGTCGCTGAACACGAAAATTGGGGTCTTTTCTATGAGAAATTGGGGCTTGACCCTTAAATTAGACAAAACTACCCGTAAAAGAGGCGTTTTTGCAACTTTTGCTCTAGCCCACTAAGATTTGGTCTAATAAAGGTTTTTTGGGTCGCTGATCACGAATATTGAAGTTGTAACTATAAAAAATTACCCCTTCACCCTTAAATTGGTCAAAACTATCCCTAAAACGGGTGTTTTTGCTGCATTCACTCTAGCCTATTAGGGTTCGATCTTATAGGGTTTTTTGGGTCACTGATCACAAAACTTTTTGTGCTAGATAATTTTCAAAAACTTTTTGTTGAAAATTATAAAAAAAAAATTGAACAATAGTCCTAAGTCAACAGAATTTATACGAAGAATGTATAGGGTATAATTAATAAGAACCTTGAATTGCAACGTTAGCTTTTATCCAATGTATTTAACAATATCAAGTTTTTCTGGGGTTTTTCACAAATTACAAAGCGTACATGTTAATATATTTTTTATTCTATTAAAATTTAATTCCTTATTTTTTAATATACACATAATATATAATTATAACGAGAGTTTTTGATGAAAAAATTATTCGCAACTGTGCCGTGAAATTGTAGACCCTTTCTTACTATTTGGCTAACAAGGCTGTTTCTTTACAATCTTTACAATAATTTATAAATATCATCATAAAAAATTTTTTAAAAAGATACACTAATAAAGAGTATTAACAAGCTTTTATGATTATTTACACCGCAAAATAATCGACATACACACACATGGTGTTGCATGGCAATAGACCGTAGAAATTATGTAAAGTTAAAACACAACAATTGTTAAATGCAGCAGATGGTACACGTCTTCTAACCCTATACCAAAACAACATTGTCCAACATGCATGTGTCCAAATAAAATAGCACGTAAAATAGGTAAAACATTTAAATTCAGCTTTTAATTCTCTTGAAATGCGACATCCTTTAGCTCTGTAATTTAGACAGTGAATGACAGAATGATAAACAAATGAGTAAAATGTTTTGTTTTAACTTTTAAATATCTCATGAAAATTATTTTTCTCACACATTTTTTAAACATTCTTTTCCAAGATGTATTTTAAAATAGCAAGTATTTCATTTCGTGTGCTATAACTGATAGAATTAATGCAAAGTGTTTTATCAAGATTCAAAGTTAATTTATTTGTCAAGAACTACTCGTTGGCGTAATTAAAGTTCTTAATCGTAGAAGTTAAAGAAACTTTGGCACAGTTATCTTTAACACAATAAAATAGCTGTATTAATTAAGAAAATTCTTTTTGTTGTTGTCAACTTTGTTGTCGAAATCAGAGAATAACTGGATTATTTAGGTTTTACCAACTCCTCAACAATGGATGGACCATTATTCTCACTTGAACAAATTAATGGCTACTTTATCTTTCTTAGATAAACGCAGACCTCAACAAATTGAACTTCGTAGAAACTTCTAGAATTTTACCAAACAAAAGGTTTGCCCAATTTTTCTTGCTGTACCGTGGAAGAACAAACCAAAAAAGTTTTCAACCATTCGTTCTTTACTGACTTTCGAAATTATTGCAAATTTTTCAACATATTATAAAATTTCCTTTATAAACAACTACTTTTATTAAAGAATAGAATAATAATGTTTGTTTGCGAAATACAAAATTAAGTAATACTGGTAATAATATTTAACAGAATTTATAAAAGTAACAACTTAATGCATGCATATTATAATAAACACAAGTAATAAGTTTAGATAATTAATCGCAGTCAAGTAATATAATTGAAAATATAAGTAAATAATTATACTATGAACATTGGTTCAAATACTTCTGTAATGACCGACACAAATAACAGTTTGAAAGAGAATAAATAAAGTTGAGAAATTAATTTAATTTAACATTAATTATGATAATGTAAGTGATATAGGGTTGATATTTTTGATCCATCTTAGACCTGTGACAAAGAACCGAAGCAACCTCATTCAATACGAGGCGAGAACGAGGAGAGATTGAAAATTTTAATATTTCGTTTTGCTTCCAAAATTAAAACGTGTTACATTATTTATGTAATTCGGAGAATAATGTGTTGATTATTTACTAGTTTCATAATAAGTTTTTTATAATAAATTTGTAATTTATAATAATAATAAAATAAAAATGAAACGCCGAAATTCATGTTCAGAAAATGTGGATGTTTGTTAAGAAAAAACCTAAAACAGTTTCTGAAAACATTGTTTCATCAGAAATATCTTCTCCAAAAGGCAGAAGTTTATATGCCAGTTATTATGAAATTATGTAATGATGAATTAAGAAATGCGTAACTGCAGAATATCCAACTTTTGGCAAGGGATCTGATCAACACAAAATTATTCGACACATCAATGATTCTACACAAAAAAGTTTTGCGGAATCGTTCTACACCAAAAATCGTTGTGCTGAAAAGATCAACACAAATTTTTTTTAGTCAAAGTATTCAACACTCCATTTTAATTATTGAATAACTTATTTCTTTCCTATACTAGCATAATTAAATATCACTTAACACAGTGTGTTGAATATTTTGATTAGAAAAAATTTGTGTTGATCTTTTCGGCACAAGGATTTTCGGTGTAGAACGATTCCGCAAAACTTTTTTGTGTAGAATTATTGATGTGTCGAATAATTTTGTGTTGAACAGATCCATTGCCCAACTTTTCCAGTTGCAGTTTTAGCTTTTAATGTATTACTTGATAAGGTTGAGAAAATTGGATTCCATCTATAAATTAATCGATTCTTCAGAACACTAAAAGATAATCTAAAAAAAACTTAAATTATACTTCAGTTTGCTTTATTTTTTCTTAACAAAACAAAAGTTTATATTCAAACATGAACGAAATAACTTTAAAGATTAAAACAAAGTTTAAATAAAAAATTAAATACTAAAATAATAAGAATACGAATAATAAAATAATAAAATATGAACAACACACTAAGGTAAATTATAGAATATGAAGAAATATTATAGATAAGATAATTTTAGGATATTAAATTAATTTTATGTACAATTTAAACGCTATCATTAAAATTTTAAGTTGTTTTGTAAGTTTTATGTAAGGGGTTATTCCAATCGACGAGTAAATAAATTAAAAAAAATATATTATCCTAAAGAGACTAGAAATCAGTATCAGGTGTTAATAGATAATGAAATAAAACTGTTTTGAAATATCAAAGAATGGTAGTAACAGTATATTAGAAGGAAGTGAAAAATTATCACCTTGGAACGTCCTTGAAATTGAAAAAAAAAGTACTACAATCTTTCACATTTGGTAAAAACAATGCCTTAATATAGTGTTGCTGAATTCTAGCATTAGTTACTCTTAGGATAATAACTTGGATACTACTTAATAAAAGAATATGTCAAACTAATAGGTTACTGAAAACCGAGCTGAAAATGCAGTATATATTCATTAATCTGAATAGCTATAAAGGGATTTCGATAAATATCTGCGCATCTCTGCCATGATCTCTGCACACCTCAAAGATTCACCAATCTGGGAAATGTGATAACTGGTATAAATAATTTCCTCATAATTTCAACACTAAATCTTAACTGTAACAAGAAAGGCGTATTTACAAATTTGTTTACTGTCTGCCTGTACTCGAATCTCGACTTGAATCTAATATTGTAAATATTGGCCACTTTTTCTGTTCGTTAATTTGAACCTTATTTCTAATTAATACTGTCTCAAATATTCTCACATATAAGCCCTAAAAATACTTTCATATCTATTTCCAGTCCAATAATTCCTACACATCCATAAATAAAAAATATTTAATTAAATGTTCCATTTCGTAATTGAACATTATTGTACATTATTTAAACAATAAAAACCTCCTGTAAACAATAAATCATTATTTGTTCAGAAGTTATTATTTTTTTTTTCTTTTCCAACATAATAATAATAATCATTTTATCTCTTATTTATCCTTCGGCGCATATATAGTAATATCCATCGATATGTGCAGCATGGATGATTCAGAAGCTTGGAATTACCGGTCTCACTTATTATGCACCTGCAGATATATCATGTTTTTTTTCTTTTTTCTACTTATTACATGACCTTGAATAAAAAGAGAAGAAATTTTTTTTTTTTTTCAATTTAATGCAACTTCTTTCAACGTGCAGAAAAATATTTTAAACCACGCACTTTCTTCTTATACCTACTCTTTTTTTTATCTTATAAAACTTGATGACTTTGACTTAACCTTCTTTGACTTTTTTTTATAATCATAATGTAATTACATTTTTTTTTCTTCTTTTAATGTGCTCGTAAAATATCAAAATTTATTTCTCTTAGGATGATAAAAATTAATTGAAAAAAATGTTATTAAAAGCAGGGTTAATCTTCGTGTAAAGGTTCCTTGTATTTTATATTCTGGTAATTTAATACATGATATTTTACACATCTTTCTATGGTCGCGCGACCAACATTTCAAAGTGTCTCAATGTGTGGTTAAGGAATCTGTTTGTGGGTTCGAGTATTTTCTTTTATGTCTTTTTCTCTTTTTCATTGTGGTTAATTTGACATCCAAAGCATGTATGGCTTATGTAACCCTTCTTTTTTTTCTAACTCTTTTTTTGAGGAGATTTGAGCAAGTTGTGCTGCGAGGTAATTTTTATTTATTTCAAAATTGATCCATGATTTTGAATTTTTAGTAAAGCACCTTGTACTGGTTCTGTATAAACTAGTCTCATTAAGGCAAACATACTAATGAAGGTGATTTTTAGTAACCTAATGCATCTGCGGTGGTGCTTAAAACAGGGTCATTGTCCATTTTTAAAAAATTTTTTATGGTTCCTCTTTAATTTATTCTTTGTTCACTTAAAGCAATGATTATCCTTTTTTAATAGCTTGCATATCAAAAATTTGGATATCTAAATAAAAATATTATCGAAAAAAAAAAATACTTTAAAATCAAAAAAAAGATATTAATTAAACAAGACTAGTGCAATCAATTACTCGCCACATTGATTGATTATCGAATTTTACCCATGAGTAACTTCCAAGTAACTGTTAAAAGTTTAAATTAGCCTAGCTGATATTACCCCGTTGATGAGCTCGGATTCAAGAAAATAATAAAAAATCTGATTTTTCAAAATCAAAAATAATTTTTTTTTGTCTTGTGCAAAACTAGAAATAAATTAAGTATGCAAAAATAGCCTAATTTCCTGTATGCAATAATTTTAGTTATTTTATTTATACATAACTTTTAATTTATACAACAGAAAACACATTAAAGAAAAATAAAGAGAAAAAAATGAACATCATTAAAAAAGCATTTAGTAATTACAATGTAATCCATTAACGTAAAAGCTTCCACGAAAAAAAAAAGTTTGCAGTTACCGTTATTTTTTAACTTGTATTTGCAAAAATGAAGAAAAAATTTTTTTTCTATATTATAAGCTTAAATATTCTAACACTTTCGTACATTTTTAAGTTTATTCATGTAGTATAAGAAACTTTTTTAGATTTTTAAATAAAGATTATAGAGTTTTTCTTGACTATTATTTATTTATTTACTTTCTGTAAGTTATGATATCACGATTTTCTAGTTTTTTTTATGGATATATTAAAATAATAATCTTCTTAGGAGAAAAAATAAATAAAAAAGTGTTTACACATTGAAATGAAAGAAATTTTTAAGATATAATTTTTTTTAAATATTTTAGATAAATAAACGATGTTTTTTTTCTAAAGTAGATTATTAGTCATTGATTCTGAGTAAATAAACTGATGCTCTTCAAGTTGTAGATATTTTGAATGAATTGACATTCTGTTAATACAAATAATGCCTTATGTTTAAATTTTGAACCGAATAAATTATTTTGGCTCGCGCCACTGACAGCTGTAAAATTATCTGGGCATTTTTAAAAACATAGTTTTTACTGAAATGAGTCTACTTGGTAATTTGGGACATAAATCAACCTGGGAAACAAGCTTTTACAATAAATTTACTTTAATTTTTTTCAAAATTTTTTCAGTTTTACTTCAGTTAATTTATGAGAGGGAGGGTGTATCCCGGGTGAGAATTTACGAAGGTCTACGGAGATTTTTTTAAAAACGGAGATGAAAAAATACTCTTTAAATACTCCCGTTCGAGTGTACTCCGAACAAAACTCCTTTTCATGTCCGAAAGAATATTATAATGATATTAAAATGCAAGCGCCGTAAAGTTAATAAAAGCATGTTTAAACATATCGGAATTTGCTCTGTATCAGATGTATTTACGTCAGATATACTGTGTTTTCGGTGCTTAAAAAAACATATATCCTCCGTTACGAAGATTGAATAAATACTCCTCAGATATTTTAACAAGTAAAAATTCTGGTCTAAATTTTTCATAGTATGTTAGCGTATTCTTTCTCTATTCTTTCATAGATGGAATCTAATACTTTCGTATTATTTTAGACTTCGAAACGCTTCGAAAGCAAAGTCAGTAAAAACACTAAATAAATACTTTTACAGTCAAAAATATAAACGTAAAAATGAATAAAACCAGCGCATATTTATAAAAAAAAACCCAAAATAGTCCTTATAACTACTACGAAAATCTATCATTATAGTCCTTAGGAAATATTTTAAATCTGAATAATATACATCAGCGCGGAGCTGAATGCGAGTGTTAAAAAGTTGATCCGAAATAGTATTAATTGAAGCATTTTACGACTGTGTCTTAATCGACACAAAATTTTAAAAATAATAAATTTTAGCTAAAATCATATAAATTTCTAATAATTTTAAGCAACGTTACAATGTTGTTCTGATATTCAAAAAATAGTTAAATCACCTTATATCACCGTTACATAAACGTGACAAATCGATAGCCCGTCCACCCTCGAAAGAGTATTATTTAGGTACTCTTTTAAACACGTTCTCAATATAAAAAAATATAGAAATCATCGCATCGATGCAAAATAGAGTCTGGTAACGCCTCAAAAGAATCACTGAAAAAGTGATTTTTGAATACTAAAAGAATATTAAATCTGATTCGAAACGGATGAGAGTATATAATTCATAACATAGTAAAATCATCTTCGAAAGGCTATTTTTTGAAGCTTTTAAAGACTGGGTTATTACTGAAAAAAACTTGCAAAATTGATAAATCTCGGCTGAATTAATTTCAGTATTGAATTAGTTTAATCATCGTTTTAATATCCTTAGAGTATTAAAAACATAGTTAAGTAAGGTTGAATTAACATTATCTACACGTGACAAATCGTTAGCCCGTCCACCCTCGAAAGAGTATTATTTAGGTACACTTTTAAACAAGTTCTCAGTATAAAAAAATATAAAAATCATAACATCGGTGCGAAGTAGGATCGGTATACGCATCAAAAGAATCACTGAAAACATGATTTTTGAATACTAAAAGAATATTAAATCTGCTTTGAAACGGATATGAGTTTATAATTCGCTAAATAGTAAAATTATCTTCGAAACGATATTTTTTGAAGCTTTTTAAGACTGTGTTATTAATGACAAAAACTTGCAGAATTAAAAAATATCTGCCGAATTTATTTTAGTTTCTGCTCCTTTTGATCGCCGTTTTAATATCATTAGAATATTGTAAACATAGTAACTCAAGGCTATTTCATTATTCTTTACGATTGTCGTCTTTGCAGCCAGCAGACCCTCGAAAAACTATTGTTTAAGTAATTTTTCGGACGATTACTGAGCAAGAAAAAATTTAAAAATCATCGCATCGATGCGAAGTAGGATCGGTATTCGCGTCAATAGAATCACTGAAAACATGATTTTTGAATACTAAAAGAATATTAAATCTATTGTAGAAAATTATTTTTTATTATTTTCTTATTTATAAAAAATAAGAAAGTTAAATAAAATTATAACGATCAGAATGGAACAAATTTTTTTATGAAATGTTATCTTTATTTCATTGACGTTTCGAAAGACTAGCTTTCCTTGTCAAAATCTGAAAAAATACATTTGAGTTATATAAAAAAAAAAATTTTTTTTAAAAACAATTATGTACACTTTTTTATAATATTCGAAAAACTTACAATTAAAAGATAAAATTTATTTAAATTTTAACTTTTTATTTTTGTTGTTAACATTAATGAGTCTGCTGTTAAACTAAATGTTATTTTTGATTTTAAGTTTAATAAGTCTAGAAAAAGAGTTTTTATATAAAAAAAGGGGGAAAAAAGGAAAAAACTTCTTATTACACATGTAAATTATGAACTACCACTTATAAATTATACTATTTTTTTAAGTGTTACGTTATATATATGTATACATTTACAAAATATCTGTTCTATGTTATATGACATTAACTTTGATTTTAATGTAATTTCTTTGAAATTGGCCGAATAATACAAAAATTTTTTTAATTTAAAAATAAATATTTATGTATAGATATATATGAAGGACTAGTTTTTATGACTTCAATTTTTTAAAAGGGGAATTTTTTTAAAAAATAAAAATTAAAGAATTTTTTTAAACCGTTGACATTAAAAAAACTTTTTTATTTTTTTATTTTTTAATTTTTGATTTTTATTTTTTATTGACATGTTTGAACTAAATTTTATTGAACTGTTTGAACTAAATTTTATTGAAAAAAAATTTTTTTGGAAATGTATATTTACATCCCTATTTTTTTGTTTTTTTCAATTTGAAAATGATTATTTTGGATAAAAAAGTATATAGTGTTAATAGGGGTCGAAAGAAAAATATTTTTTTGTAAGAATTTTTAAGTTCTAATTGGTGATATGTTAGCGTCTTTTTACTCGTTTTTTTATCAGATTGATAGTGTTTTTAAAAAAATATTTTAAATGTTGAGTGTCTTGTTTACGATTCAGAGTTTTCTGATGGATTTGAATGTGTGTCATTTCAGAGAAGGTTCTTTTATAATAATTTGATTCGGTATCTATTATTGTCGTTTCGTTAAAGTCAAAATCATGGTTGGTATGTAGTTGATGTTTGTAAAAAATGGAATCTTTGTGTTTATTGTCGTAGTCTGTTTTATGCTCTACAATCCGTTTTCTTAATTTCCGTCCTGATTGGCCTATATATACGTAGTCACAGTTTTTACATTTTATTTTGTAAACTATGTCTCTGGTTTCCATTTTTTCCAGTTTGTCCTTACCGAGTTTTATGAGGTTATTGAACTTATTAATATTTTTATTAATGATAATAACGTTAAGATTTTTTAGATTATTAATAATATTTTGGTTTAAGTATTTGTAAAAGGGTAATATTAGCCAATCTATTGAATTTACTTTGTCGTTATTTTGTACATTATTGTTTTTTAAATGGCAAATTCGTTTAGTAATGTATTTATTTATGAAATCCGACGGGTAATTATTACAAATCAAAAATTTTTAACAACAAAAATAAAAAGTTAAAATTTAAATAAATTTTATCTTTTAATTGTAAGTTTTTCGAATATTATAAAAAAGTGTACATAATTGTTTTTAAAAAAAATTTTTTTTTTTATATAACTCAAATGTATTTTTTCAGATTTTGACAAGGAAAGCTAGTCTTTCGAAACGTCAATGAAATAAAGATAACATTTCATAAAAAAATTTGTTCCATTCTGATCGTTATAATTTTATTTAACTTTCTTATTTTTTATAAATAAGAAAATAATAAAAAATAATTTTCTACAATAAATTTTAAATCGGAACGTGAAAATAGTATTTAATACTTTTTTCAAATTAAGAAAAATTTTCCTTTTTTTCTTATAATTTAATATTAAATCTGCTTTGAAACGGATATGAGTTTATAATTCGTTAAATAGTAAAATCATCTTCGAAACGATATTTTTTTAAACATTTTAAGACTGGGTTATTACTGACAAAAACTTGCAAAATTAATAAATCTCTGCCGAATTTATTTTAGTTTCTACTGCTTTTGATCGCCGTTTTAATATCATCAAGATATTGCAAACATAGTAACTCAAGGCTATTTCATTATTCTTTACGATTGTCGTCTTTGCAGCCAACGGTCCCTCGAAAAAGTATTGTTTAAGTATTTTTTCGAACGATTACTGAGCAACAAAAAATTTAAAAATCATCGCATCGATACGAAGTAGGATCGATATTCGCATCAACAGAATCACTGAAAACATGATTTTTAAATACTAAAAGAATACTACATCTGCTTTGAAACGGATAAGAGTTTATAATTCGTTAAATAGTAAAATCATCTTCGAAACGATATTTTTTGAAGCTTTTTAAGACTGTGTTATTAATTGACAAAAACTTGCAGAATTAAAAAATATCTGCCGAATTTATTTTAGTTTCTGCTCCTTTTGATCGCCGTTTTAATATCATTAGAATATTGTAAACATATTAAGGGGAGGTTATTTTATTGTCGTTTACGTTTCACGTTTTTGCAGCCAGCCGACCCTCGAAAAACTATTGTTTAAGTATTTTTTCGAACGATTACTGAGCAAGAAAAAATTTAAAAATCATCGCATCGATGCGAAGTGGGATCGGTATTCGCGTCAAGAGAATCACTGAAAACATGATTTTTGAATACTAAAAGAATACTAAATCTGCTTTGAAACGGATATGAGTTTATAATTCGTTAAATAGTAAAATCATCTTCGAAACGATATTTTTTGAAGCTTTTTAAGACTGTGTTATTAATGACAAAAACTTGCAAACTTAAAAAATATCTGCCGAATTTATTTTAGTTTCTGCTCCTTTTGATCGCCGTTTTAATATCATTAGAATATTGTAGACATATTAAGGGGAGGTTATTTTATTGTCGTTTACGTTTCACGTTTTTGCAGCCAGCTGACCCTCGAAAAACTATTGTTGGATGCGCTGAGACCGAATCTGGCATCCAGATTTCAAAATTCAATATGGCAGGATTAATATTGGCTAATTTTCAAAATAATTCCCTAGATTTTTGAAATAATAAAAAAAATACTTTTAGGCGTCTATTAAGGAATTATCGGGTGCGGTGAGACTGAATCTGGAATCCGAATTTCAAAATTCAATATGGCGCCCTCAAAATTTTCCAATTTTTGAAAAATATGACAAATTTAATGCCTACATGCTTTATACACCCACATGACCTTTAGTTGAGGTTAACAAAATAAACTCAATACGAAAAGTCTTACATTAAAATAACCTAAGGAAATGGTATAAAAAAAAAACGACACGTCAAGCCTTACACAAACATAACCTAAGGTTGTGGTCTATACTAAAAAAACGACAAGTCAAGCCTTACACTAAAATAACCTACGGAAATGGTCTATACAAAAAAACAACACGTCAAGCCTTACACTAGCGTAATCTAAGGAAGTTGTCTATAATAAAAAACGACACGACAAGCCTTACACTAGCGTAACCTAAGAAAGTGGTCTATAGTAAAAAAATGATACATTAAGCCTTACACTAGCGTAATCTAAGGAAGTGGTCTATAATAAAAAAATGACAAGTCAAGCCTGACACTAGCGTAACCTTAGGAAGTGGTCTATTATAAAAAACGACACGTCAAGCCTTACACTAGCGTAACCTAAGGAAGTAGGTTATGATAAAAAACGACATGAAAAGCATTACACTAGCGTAACCTAAGGAAATATGCTTTAATAAAAAAATGAAAATGTAATTTTTTATAATAGACTACTTCCTTAGGTTACGCTAGTATAAGGCTTGACGTGTTATTTTTTATAATAAAAAACTTCCTTAGGTTACGTTAGTTTAAGACTTGAAGTGTCGTTTTTTTAATATATCCTACTTGCTTAGGTTATGCTATCGTAAGGCTTGCTGTGTCATTTTTTATTCTAATCAGCTTCCTTAGGTTATGTTAGTGGAAGGCTTGACGTGTCGTTTTTTTAATATAGCCTACTTCCTTAGGTTACGCTAGTGTAAGGCTTGTCCTGTCGTTTTGTATTTTAGACAACTTTTTTAGGTTACGCTAGCGTAAGGTTTGAGGTGTTACTCTTTATTATAGGCAACTTCCTTAGGTTACGCTAGTGTAAGACTTTCGTGTCGTTTTTTATTATAGCCTACTTCCTTAGGTTTCTCTAGTGTAAGGCTTGACGTATCATTTTTTATAATAGACAACTTCTTTAGGTTACGCTAGTGCAAGGCTTGTCGTGTCGTTTTTTTAATAGAAAAGTTCCTTAGGTTACGCTAGTGTAAGGCTTGTTGTGTCGTTTTTTATTATAAACAACTTCCTTAGGTTACGCTAGTGTAAGGCTTGTCGTGTCGTACTTTATTATAGCCTACTTCCTTAGGTTACTCTAGTGTAAGGCTTGACGTATCATTTTTATAATAGACAACTTCCTTAGATTAGGCTTGTGTAAGGCTTGACGTGTCGTTTTTTTAATATAGCCTACTTCCTTAGGTTACGCTAGTGTGAGGCTTGTCGTGTCGTTTTTATTTTAGACAACTTCCTTAGGTTACGCTAATGTAAGGATTGACGTGTCGTTTCTTATTATAAACAAATTCCTTAGGTTACTCTAGTGAAAGGCTTGACGTGTCACTTTTTATAATGGACAAACATTGTAAGTCAAGGCTATTTCATTATTATTTACGTTTGTCGTCTTTGCAGCCAGCCGACCTTCGAAAAACTATTGTTTAGGTATTTTTTCGAACGATTACTGAACAAGAAAAAATTTTAAAATCATCGCATCGATGCGAAGTAGGATCGGTATTCGCGACAATAGATTCACTGAAAACATGATTTTTGAATACTAAAAGAAAATTAAATCTGCTTTGAAACGGATATGAGTTTATAATTCGTTAAATAGTAAAATCATCTTCGAAACGATATTTTTTGAAGCTTTTTAAGACTGTGTTATTAATGACAAAAACTTGCAGAATTAAAAAATATCTGCCGAATTTATTTTAGTTTCTGCTCCTTTTGATCGCCGTTTTAATATCATTAGGATATTGTAAACATAGTAAGGGAAGGTTATTTTATTGTCGTTTACGTTTCACGTTTTTGCAGCCAGCCGACCCTCGAAAAACTATTGTTTAAGTATTTTTTCGTCGATTACTAAGCAAGGAAAAATTTAAAAATCTTCGCATCGATGTGAAGTAGGATCGGTATTCGCGTCAACAGAATCACTGAAAACATGATTTTTGAATACTATATCTGCTTTGAAACGGATATGAGTTTGCCGACCCTCGAAAAAGTATTGTTTAATTATTTTTTCGAACGAGTACTGAGCAACGAAAAATTACGAAGCTTATTGTTTGCTTAGAATAAATGTTGTTATAATAATTTTACTGCTCTGATTTTTCGTCTAAATCAAAAAATTTATAAGTTCATTTATAACTCTTGCTCTTTTATATATCAAATTTTTATTATTTTGCATGCAGTCATAATGGAGCAGTGGATAAAGTGTTGGACTATCAAGCGGTGGACTCGGGTTCAAATCCTCATCAAATCATTAAAAAAAAAAAAAAAATAAAAAAATATTTAATATATTATTATATCATGGCTATAAAAATTAAAATTTTTTTTTTTTAAATATTTTTTACTTATTAAAAAAATATTTTTATAACGTTTACATTATTATTACAATACTTTTTCGTAGCTGTTTAATTATCGGCACGCTGTTTTTTATTAAATAAAATCATATCGTAACGATGATTATACAACCTCCGAATCAGTGCTTTTCGAATATATATACGCAGCTTAATTTTATGATGAGTCAAAATATAGAGAATAAGAAAAAATATCATTTCAGTGCTCTTACGATGCTAATATTCGAGCTTCGAAAAAGTATTTTTTAAGTATATATTCGCAGGTGGTTTGAATAAGTTTACTAACAAGTAAATTATTTTTTCAATGTTTAGGCGGTACAGAAAACAAGGATTGAAAAAGTATTCTTTTAATATTTTTAAGCACTTTTTTTACGCCAAGCTATGAATAAATAAAATTAATCACGGGAAAATATATAAGAATAAATACTTTTTCCATATTAGAACGATGCCGTTTACCAATGTTTAAATTACTACCTTAAAAATATTCTTTCTCTTTTTCTTTTTACTACTATGAAGTAAGAAAAAATATTATTTTTATATGTTAACTATTATCGTATCTTAGACTATTTGTTCCAGGGAATATTAAAAACATACTTTTTCGAGCAAAATTCTTAGATTTTTCGACCCTCGATCATTGTACGGGAGTACTCTTAACATATTCTTTCCAAGGTCCATTCTCACCCGGGATAATTCCTTGCCACTACCAGATTTGGTCCAGTATAGGTTTTTTGGATCGCAGAATCCAAATTTCGGAAAATTCCATGAAAAATTAGCGCATCATCCTTAAATTAGCAAAAACACCCCTTAAATCTGTCTTAAATGATATAGAAATTAGGGGGTGTTTTTTTCTAATTAAGGGTAATTCAATTTCGATAAAAAGTGACCTGAAATTTGGATTTAGTAACCCAAATACCTACACTAGACCTAATCTAAGTAAACGACAAGATATTCAAATTCTAAATATTCTGTAGCAACTTTTTTAAAAAATACGTTGACAGTTCATTTATGCTATAAAAACTTCTCAGTAGCAAGATTCTTTTGTTTCAAGTTTTTTTCTGGATAAAAATAGCTTAAATTTTTTCATGATAACCGTAAACTAAAAATAAAGTTAAAAAAATAACAATAAGCATCGTATTTTATTAAAAAGTCTTGTTATCAATTGTTGTTTATCATTCTGTCGTTATTATTATCTAAAATATTTAGGTATTTGTATTCAAGAGATCCTGTTAGCGACTAAAATAAAAACAAGAAAAAATTGTTTTTTGTTTTAATAAAAAATATCGGAGACGTAATCGGAGCCTTCGTTTATCAGTTACAAGACAATAAAAACATAACTTTATTCAATATCTTGATTTTTTAAATTAGATAAAAGCCACTAATTAACATAATAGACTGTCTAAGTAATCGAATACAATAAAATTTGCATAAATTACGAGTTAGTTTTAAGTTAGTAGCCAATATGGATAAAAGTAAAGGAAAATTGTTATTATTTTAGCCTAAAGGCTACAACACACAGCAAATTATTGTATTTTATATTTTCTCATGTTTCTTTTTAAAAACGTTCGTTATTATAATTACATGCATTAGTGCAACTATCTTATGCATAAAACCACTCCTAAATTACAATCTTTAATGATATAAAATTTAATTTGTTTATTATTAAATAATAGTAATTTTTCAATTAAAATTATAGATATTAAATAGAAAAGTTCAATAATCTAGACATGTCTCAAAAGCTATTAAAGAAGACTTTTAAGGGTTTTTTTTACTTTGTACTTTGACTTTGTCGTCGTCTACAAACTTTTTTTTATATTTTTTTTTCTTTATACTCAGTTCTTTTGTTTTGTTTTTTACAGCCATATAACTGTTTAACACATTTATAAGCTTAAATTAAACTTAATTAAGCTATTATGCTTTTTTTTTGAAATTTTTATTCTTTTGTTTTGATGTTTTTTAATTATTGGGGAAATTCTGGGGTGGTTTGGTAGGATTTTCTTGCTGAGAAATTTAACAAGCTTTGGGGTTTTGGTTGGATGCAATTGGAAGAATATCGAAAAGTTTGAAACGGTTTGAAAGTATATTGAATATTTACATGAAAAAAAGTTGAATCTCTTCCAACAGATATTGTTCTCTATTGTTAGCTAGATTATAGGTTTGCTTTTGACAACAGAGTGGTAGCTTACTATTCTCCTAGTTTATTATTTCATGTTCGTAGCAACAGCTTGTAACTGGTCGTTTATTTCAGGATTAGATGTCACTGGAATTTAAACTAGAAACAGCATTATTTTATTAATTGCAGTAAAAGTAGTAAAATTATTATTCAAAAATTAACCAAATTTTGACTTCTCTCGACTTCTCTCAACGAAAAAAATTTCTGAAAATTATACATTTTAACTTGATTTCAGTCAATTCCTTTCTTTAAAAAACTTAAACCCTTATATTTATAAATAAAAATCCTTGAAAAATAAACACAAACACGCATAAGACTGTAATGCACGAGAGAAAAACAGAAGAGAAAGGTTAATGGCTTAAGCCATCAGATCAATTAATCGATACATTAATACTAAAAGTTTATCCCTTTTCTACATCTCTTTGGATTTAAGCCAATATCAAATAAACTATTATTATTATTACTATTATTTTCATTTAATATTTCTTTATCTTAATTTTTATCAGCAGAGAAAAATATAATTTTTAAAAATTTACTTTTATTATTAACTTTTAAGTAATTCATGTGTTTTTAACTCAAATCTAAAACCCTTAATTTTCTTTCTTGTTTTTAGCTTCGAAAAACTTTTAATTTCTAAGTAATTAAACATGCAAATTAAATATTATGCAAAAAAACATTTTTTTTCTTCTTTTTTTTAAACATTTTATTTCATTATAGTAATTTTCACACTTCTCTCTCTCTCTTTCTCTGTTTTTATCCAGGGCGTCAAACTGAATTGCCTTCATTGTTCTTTATAATAGAAGAGAACAATTGAATAGTAACAACAATAAAAAAAAAATTATAAAATTCCATTTGAATAAGAGTAATTGGATTTTTTTTTTGTCTAAATAAATTTTTTTTTTTAATGAACGTTTGAAAAATAAAGAGTGTGAATAAATAAAAAAACGTTAATATGCATGTGTGCATAGTAATAAATGATTTGATTTTTTTTAAAAAAAGCGTCGTTGTATCAATTAACACCAACGACATACAAATTTAGTTATTAATATAAAGAGGAGAGAAAAGTCGTATGTGTGAACCCTCGGGTTTTATGCACTTGTTAAAAAGCTGAATTTTAAAAGCTCGTGACCCGAAAATATGAAGAAAAAAAACTCTTTGATATAATTTTTTATACCTCAAATACTTGAATCGTGAGATTTGAAGCAGTAATATTAAAAAAAAATGTCTTTTGTGTAACAGAAAACAGAAGGAGTACCAGAAGAACCAAAAGCAACAGAAGCTCAACCAGAATCATCAGAAGTAACGACACCAACCGATGAAACCCCAGCGAGTCCTCAAAGTCCTGTAAGTCCAGCAAGTCCATCGAGTCCAACAACTGCAACATCACCAGATTCTAAAGATGGCAAAAAGAAGGTCAGTCAGTCTACTCCTTTCAATAAATATTAAAATAAATAAAATTATTTTATCTGATGTTTTGTTCTTTGCAGAAAAAGAAGTGGTCATTCAGATCATTCAGTTTTAGCAAAAAAGATAAGAGCAAACCAGTTCGCGAATCAACGGCGAAGAATGGAGATGTTTCAAAAGAAGCATTGGCTGAGGTAAGTTATTTTTAAAAAACCAATTACCTTTTTATTATTATTATTATTATGAATCAATAAATCAAAGTATTTTTAACAACAACGGGATCAAAGATTAAAAAGAAAAAAAAAAAGTAATATCAATGCATCAAGTTTTATATTTACTGGGTTGGTGTTGTACATTATAATTTTTTGACAAGAATAAATTGAACGATCAATCAAAGGCAAAAAAATGGCTAAAGGAAATTTATTTATTATAATCAATTTTGCATTTTTTTAAATAAAATACACTCTTTGAATATTTAATTTTTTTTTCTGCCTTTTTTTTTTTAATTAGTTTTTTATGAGCATGGAAGGAAGTTGTTTTGAAAGGTTGATTGGGTTCTGGGTTTCAAGATTATTAGATCAGTTTTTTAGAAACTGGTGAATCGAAGCAACAATTTGAAATAATTTTGTTACAAAATTTTAGAAAACAAATAAATTTTTAACCTTAAAATCGATCAAGAACTAGAACAACTTTGCCTGAAGTTTAATTAAAGCTTAAATTATATGCTCATTAAAACTTGCAGACTAATATACATTTTATAACTTTTAAAAGAACTTTTAGAATCACAAAAGAAGGTTGAAATACTTATAAAAAAAGTTAGCAGTTATACTAGAAAATTTTTAGAAGTGCATGCTTAAACAAAACTGAAGTGCGAGTAAAAATTTTAAGATGCTTTTTTTATGTTTTATCTTTCTGTGAGCTAAACTTTTTGAATTAAAATCATTAAAGAAGAGTTTTGTAAAGAATTTTTCTGAATCTTCTTGGATCTTTTCAATTCAGTAAAAAAAGTTTTGGAAATTTTTCAAAATTTTTAAGTAAAATTCACAATTAAAACTAATATTTAAAATTGATATGCCAAAATAACAAAAAATAAAAATAATATCAATAAAAAAAATGACTGGGTGAGAAAAAAACAATTAATTATTCAATCAACACTCGAATAAAAAATCATTTTATCATCATCAATAATAAAAAATCATTAATCAAATTTTTTTAAATTTCCAATTACAAGTCCTTTTTTCTTTTTTTAAAGAAGCTTCAACTTAAAAAAAAAAAAAATAATAGTGAGTCATTAAAAAAAAAGTGGAAGAAGATGCGAGAGATCTTTCATAAATATTAATGAAAATATTATATGGTTGATTTATTCTTTTTATAGTATTTATTATCTCTTTCTAAAATTACACTGCTATATTTCAAGCAATTATTATTATTGGCAAAGATAATAATCTCATAGACTTTTTTTTTTCTTATTTTTTGTACGTGAGAAAAATAGCTCGATCTAAGCAATAAATTTATTAACACTATGTAGGACATGTTTTTTAGAAGTGCTTGAAAAATACAAAAAATTATCTGCTTTTTTTTAATGCTAAAAAAATTTGTTGGAAATTTAAGAAGAAAGATATGATGATCACTCGTCTATATATTTTTTTTTTGTGTCAAAGGAATACAAGGAGTAAAGCTATATGGGATGGTCTGGCTAGTTTCAGTTGATTTTTATAACTTGTTGATGACAGTTACTCTGACATTTTGAGTAACTACACTGTAAAAACTAACTTTCTTATATTTACAAAAAAAATAGAACTTTTTCGAAAAATTAGTGAATTTTCAAAAAATTTTGTAAATATTCGATAAAAATCGTAAATTTACTAAATTTAGTACATTATCGAAAAATTCGAGAATTCTCGATTTTTTTTTTGTGATTTTACGAAAAAAGTTTCAAATTCACAACTATTTTTCGGAAATTTACAACTATTTTTTGTAAATTTTCGAGAAAAAAATTGTAAATTATCAACTTTTCTTGCGAATTCACAAAAAAAATCGAGATTACTCGAATTTTTTGTTAATATTCTAAATTTAGTAAATATACCATTTTTTTTTGAATACATACAAATTTTTTCGAAAATTTACTAATTTTTCGAAAATATTCTAATTTTTTTGTTAATATAAGAAAGTTACTTTTTACAGTGTAGAAAAGATTCAATTTTTTGTATAATTTGTAGTATAGACTTCAAAACCGTCTGGATTTCACTACGAATTCATTATCAGATTCTCACTTGAAGTTGACTCGAATGAATCAAATACTAAGTTTACAGTATTCGCTAAAGAATCTATACACAGTAAAAAAAAATGAACACAATATTACTAGCGTTTAGTAATTTTACTACGATTTGGTAATATTATTACAAAAATAGTAAACTTACTAAAATTTGTAGTATAATTACTACACTTACAGTAATATTACTACGAAATAGTAAAATTACTACAATTTGTAGTAAATTTACTATTTTTGTAGTAATATGTATTGTCAATAAATTGTAGTAAAATTATTTTAAAATTACTAAACAATAGTAATATTCTGTTCATTATTTTTTACTGTGTACCTAATGCCAATCAAAAGTTTTCAAAAATATCTTAGGTTCCTAGCAATCTTCAAAGGGTGAATTAGGGTAGTACTCTTCTATCTAAAAATATAATAAAATTTAAAAAATATACAATATTTTTGGCCCAACCAAAGCCGAATTTCTTATTTTTCCCAAGGTGCCTTAGTTTTTTCACTAAGAAATCTAAAAATTTTCCTTGCAGTCACCAACTCAGGATCTCCCCATATACAACAATATAAGATAATACTTTTGTTGTATTACAATATTTATCTGGTTCATATACCATCAACAACTGCACATATAAAAAAAAAGAAAAAAAAAATAAAAGCAAGAAAATTGGACTTACAGTATATGTTTATGTTTATTGCCTTTCTTCTTCTTTACCATGCTGAGAAGATTTTAAAAATAAAATGTACAGTTTTTATTATTTTTTTTTTGGACCTTTTGTTATTATCATTATTATTTGTAAAAATAACTTTTCAAGTTTAAGTATATCATTAACTCTGTGTACTAAATAAGAATAATAATTTGAGCCTAAAAGTAGATTCTAAATAACACGTGGTTTTGATATTTTAACCAGAGAATAAGAAAATTCTAAATTGATAATAATTGATTTTCCTCTTATAATACCAATTTTATTAAATTTTCTTCTCTTTTCCTATAAATATCGATTTTCATTATATTTTAAAAAGAGGCGTACAGGAAATTCGATATTGCTCCTATAATATCAGATAATATAAATTAGTAATTATGATAAAATAGTGTGATATTCAATTAATAAAAAGCTCTTGATACCAGAGAGAAAATAAATTAAATTGACATTGTTGTTGTTACAAGTTAAAATGGAATTTCTAATGAGTTTCAAAGTTTCTCAATTATCTATGACTATTTATTTATTTTTCCTTATTTACAGTCTGCAGTTTCTCTCATGTTGTAATAACAGAAAATTACTTAATATTAATTTATGTTAAATTCTATGTCTCTTAGTTAATACTTTTTTTTTTTTATAATTTATTGTGGATATTAATAATATTTTGTAATATTTTATGAGGCAAGGGATATTGACGTTAATTTTAATTATTCCATTAGTTTTTATTGAAATATGCTAAACGATCTATACGTGTTAGGGTGTTTTTATAATTTCTGGTCTTGATGTTTCAAGTACGCAGTAACACATTTTTTTGGTTTTAGGGGTCTTTAACTCAGAATTGCGAAAAAGTTTTCAAAAACTTATTTTAGTTATGTATAATTTTGTTTACGTATCTTGTGTTATGAGAATTTTAATTTTTTAAACTGTGACGCAAGTTTTGATAATCAAATTTATGAATTTACAAAAGGCACTGAAATTTTCTGTTGAAATTATCTTTGCTTAGTTCTTATTTAATAAAAAAAAGCTCGGTTTACCACCCTTACCTACTGTACTACCTTTGAATAAAAAAAACTACCCTGAAATCCCGCAAATTCAACCAAAACTCAGTAATAGTGCATCGTGTACGCCTTCACGTTCCAATTCCTCCTGCGTGCAGCACACATTTAAATTCAAATAATAAGATAAACTCCCCTGCAAGAAAAAAGAAAAGAAAAAAATTACATAAATTATTTAACGTTGACCATAAGAAGTGCATTTTACTTATAACCCCTTCATTTCCTTTTCGCGCTCATACGGTTCAACGGCTCGTACTTCCCGGATACATCAACACGTGTGTGTATATTAATTTATATAATATCGCATTATAGTAGTTGTAGTACTACACTATTATGTCACGTGACATTTTTTTCTTTTCGTTTTTTTACAACCAAAACAAAAAAAAAACAAAAATGAGCTTTTAATCTTTCTTTCTCTTGATGTTTTTCATATAAAATGAGCAGGTGGGATTAATGACACCTTTTAATAAATGAGTCAGATAATTTTTTGACGTGTTATTCCTTTCATTCTAATTAACTTTATTTAAAAGCCTTCTTTTTATTCGACTATTTAATTTAAGCTGGCTTTTCATTTTATAATTATGTGCTTGACATTTTAAGCTTCTTATGATTAAATTTTATTTTTGTTAAGACGTGTTTATATCAATATTAGCATACTCGAAAATAAACAAAATTAATAATTTCAAAATTTATCATTTTTACTTTTTAACTGAAACTGAGTGACAAATTTTTTATTGTAATTTTCATTTATTATAAGTGAATCCTGTGAAATACAGATTTCAAGTCAAATTTTCAAGCTTCTAAATTGAATTTATTTGGCTGGGTTCATCCCAAAACATGAATCTAAAATAGTCAAAAATGTATCCATATTTTATTTCATCAGCATTAATGTGCTAAGTTTGGAAAAAATCTAATATCTCTCGAAAATGCTCGAGAAAATGTTTTTTAAAAGCTATTAACCTAATCTAAAGCTGTTTCATTAAAAATTGATAAGTATCTGATAAAACGATAAAAAAGAGCTTTGCAAGAGTTTTAAACGATAATGAGCCCTTTGGTAGTTTAAAAAGAGCATAAAATAGCTAATAAAACGTCATAAACTTTAATGTAAATTGATCATTCATAAGCTGAATCTAATTTATTCAAAAGCGAATGGTATTCAAAATATTCTGCATCCCTAACTTTCAAATATTATGCAATATGAATTATTTAAACAACTACAAGGAGATTACTCAAGTTTACTGAATTTTCAAAATTTGCAAAATTTAAAAAAAAAAAATTAAATTTTTTATTGTAAGAGTCGTTAAATTTTAATATGTTTATCAAGAGAATCTTACATTAAAGTTTCTGATAAAAACGGTATTATAAATTTAAATATGAATAAATCTATTAAATTTTGATTGACATTGATTCTTTAAATCATGATACATTGACGTATTCAAATATTTAAAATGATTTTGTAGTTTTAAGAAGAAAGATAATAATAATAATAATAATACTTAATAATAGCAAGCAATAATAATGATAATTATAATCCCTCTCGTTAAAAAATTTATATTTACAAGTCAAGTTCAACTCTTGTGTTCTCATTTAATTTATGTTTGTAATAAAAAATTTGTATATGGGATGTTTCGTCTGGTTTTGACAATAAGTACACTGTAAAAAGTAACTTTCTTATATTAACGAAAAAATTCGAACATTTTCGAAAAATTAGTAAATTTTCAAAAAAATTTGTAAATATTCGAAAAAAATCGTATGTTTACTAAAAGTATATTAACAAAAAATTCGAGTATTCTCGATTTTTTTTTGGGAATTCGCAAGAAAAATTGATAATTTACAATTTTATTTCGAAAATTTACAAAAAATAGTTGTAAATTTTTGCAAAATAGTTGTGAATTTACAACTTTTTTCGTAAAATCACAAAAAAAAATCGAGAATTCTCGAATTTTTAGATAATACACTAAATTTAGTAAATTTACGATTTTTATCGAATATTTACAAAATTTTTTGAAAATTCACTAATTTTTCGAAAAAATTCTATTTTTTTTTGTAAATCTAACAAAGTTACTTTTTACAATGTAATAATTTTTTATTAGGTATTGGTATTCAAATTTGGGCTTATTTTATTGATAAAAATATTATATTGCATCGATTTTGGGTGAAGAGTTTTCTTTATTTTTATATTAAGGTCTTACGTACGTCAGGAATTTTACCTATCGGCATCTTTGTCTTACACACATATAAAAGTAAGGATTGCAACTTCAAATAAATAAAAAAGTTTTTTCAATATTACTTAATTATTACTATTCAAAGCTTAAAAATGAATTTTATTAACTTAATTTTGGCATTAAATAAATTATTTATTATTTAAACAATATTATTTAATTATTTACAAATAAATAAAAAAATATAAAAAATATAATAAATGACTCTACCTCAATAGCAGAATAAACGTTCATTTTTTAACATTTTTTAAAGTAAAACCATAAAAAATGACGGTCGATTGTAAATTTTAAGGTCTCTTTTTATTTATTAGGACATTATTTATCAACTCATAAAAAAAAATATCTAAGTTTTGTATTTTAAATGCTTTTTTTTCATTTTTTTAAATTCCCCATAAGAGCCTGTGTTAATTTTTTGTTTGTTTATTTATTTACTCAAAAACTGTGCGGTCAATTATAAAAAAAAAAAATACGTGTAAAATTAAATTATATTTACTTCACTTTCTCCAAGTTTTAGCTTTTTTTTTGCATTTTAATTCGGACGTACGTAAGACCTTAAGCTACTCTGGTTTCTTTAAAATTATATTGGTCACTCTATTGAACCAATTTTGGGCGAAACAGCAATCTCTTAGTTCCATCTATAGATTCAATTGATTCATTTCATTGGTAATATGACTAAAATCAAGCTAAAATTCAATGACTTTATTCTTAGCTGGTACACACAATCTAAAACCATAAAAATATTTAAAAACTCATACACCAACCCATATAAATTTATGAATTCTCCCCTTTACTTTAAAGAGATGTTTAAAAAAGATTATCATAAAAAATTAAAGACAAAAACAGAACAGAATTTTTTTTTTTTTAATATAACATAATTCTTTTCTATATATGACTTTTCTTCTTACTCACTCACACTAATAAACAATAGAGGAGCTTTTAAACCATAATTTTTTTTTTATGGTATCTTCTCATTTTTTTACAACAAAAATAAAAATGGTATAATAAAAAAAAAAAACCGTTAATATAATAATAAATTTACGTCTTTTAACATTTTCTATCATAATTCATTATTATTTTTATGCTTTTTTTGCATGTTAAGAGATGAGAAGAGTATAATAATAATAATAAAAGAAAGTCACTCTTTTGAAATAATAAAAAAATAGCATATTTAAACTCACTTATTAATTAAGTCTTCCCATGACTCTTTTTATGTATTCTTTTTGCCTTGTTTAATAATCTCAAGCTTGCTTGTAATATTTTTAAAAAATGTCATTAAACTTAAATTAATAATTTTTTTATTTTGGTATTGTCTTATTTTTCCACTCTTCAATGAGTTTCGGTTGGTTCTTTCTTTTTGCACTCGACTGAAAATTTACTCTGAAATGGGGTTTTAGCGAAAAAAAGGAATATTATCATGCAAAACAGGACATTTTTACGCATATTTCATTTTTTATTTTACTTTTTTAACACACAACATTCCCGGAAACCGACGGACCGGATACGTCGTATAATTTGCATTTTCTGACTTTTTTTTTATATTATATATTTTTTTTTTTTAATCTGACTTGAATATATTATTTTTAAAAAAATTTCTTTAAAATATATCATAAAGTAAAGTGACTAAAGTCACGTTCATCGATATAAATTGACTTCGAGATTGCAAAAATGTGCATGTATGATAAATTCATGATTAATTTCGTTTCAGTCATTTTATGTCGAAAAATTGAAATTATTTTTTCTTCTTGCGATTTAATTTTTATTATGACAAACTCTTTATCGTGAAATTCTTTTAAATTGACTTAATCTCTTATCGAAGTTAACGCCTCGTGAGATATTAAATGCCTCATTGATTACTGTTATTTATATTGCATTTTTGTTTATTTGAGTTAGAGTAAACAAAATTAAGGTATCGTCTTGTGCAGAATTACAAAATTGCTGCACAAAAACAATGAATTTTTTTTAATTTTTCTGAAAAAGAAGCTTTGGTATAACTTCCAAGAAATTCGGAAATCTAGTCAGAGTTTACTAGAATTTTTAGAATCTTGCCCATAGAATCCAGAAATTTTAATGCTTTTATGTTATACTTTTTGCTTGAGTAACTTTAAAAAAATTTTTATTCACATAATACCTAATTATACCCAAAATTTTGGTCTTCTCAATCGGGATTTTTATTCGGTGTTTGACACATTTAACATTTTTCGGTATCTGTGTTCTAGAAGGGTATGTCGGGTCATTGAAGGCCCTTTTTTTTTAAATTAATTTTAAGATGCTAAATTGTTTAGAAAAACGATTTTGCTCAAAGCATATTACAATTCTAATAAAATAACGGGAAAATCATTAAAAAAAAGAAAAAAGTTATAGAAATGAAACTAAATCAATTAAATAATGAAAATCAATTAAAGTGTACGTAATATAAAATTTTCTCAGATTAATTATTATTATTATTTCCATGACTGTAAATAACTAATAAAAAAAAATTTTTTTTATTGTATTATCGATTAACTTCGATTGAATTACAATGTTGTAACTTTAATATCCATTTGTAAATGGAGAGAAAATTTATTACTCTTTTTTTATAATTTTGTCGTCATCAATTTAAGAGTTTAATACTTTTTTATTGTTACAGTTTTTTACGACATTTTTTTTTATATAAACTTTTTATACAAAAAGGATTTACTTATTTAAACTTAGGTAATCAGGCGCTAACGCTTAATCAATATTTACTTTTTAGTTTCAGACTGATAAAAAATGAATTTTATAATTAATGAAAAATAATATTTTAATGAGTCATACAGAAAATATTGAGAGGAAGAAAAAATAAACACGTTTTCTTTTTTCAATACTACTGTCTTGTTTTTTCTTACTTTTTTTTTTAAGTCACGATTTTTATTATGCTTTCTTATCTTCTTTATTTTTCTGTTTTGTTTTTTTTTTGTCTTGTCGATTATATTTTATTATTTATTGTTATTATCGATACACAATGATCGATAAATATATGAAAAAACTAACCTAACTGTAAATTTTTTTTCTTTTCTTTTGTTTTTTTAAATGAAAATTCTCATAATCTGATTGTATATCAAGTAAGTTTTTTAACGTTTAGAAGTCAAAATAAGATGAAGCATTGACTTATGAGGTTTCAAAAATGGTCATTTTGGGAATTTCAGTTTATAAACTGAAATGTATATCCCATTAAATATAGGAAAATTAAAAAGAAATTAATTATGCCCAATTCCTCGAGCAGAAGTTACCTGATTCATAAAATCCACAAAATGAGTAAAACATTTTTTTGGGTATAGTTAGATAAAAAAATTTAATTTACTGGTAACAGAAGTCAATAATAGCAAAGGAAATATTCTCGGGGATATTCATAAGTTTAATTTAGGGAAAAAGGTTTGTTCGCATAATTTATATTCATCTTCTATTTGATTATTCCATGAACAATTTCATAAGATACAATTATCTTAAAATTTTACTGCTGGGCGGATACGAACGATAGTTAAATTTACTCGAAAACACACATAAGTACTTGCAATAAAAACTGGACGTTCAAAATCTTGATTAAAGTATGTCGAAAAAACATAAAAAAATTTATGTCACTTATTTGCTAAGATGAGATAATAAAAAATCAATTTCAAATTTTATAAAAAATTTCTAAATAACCAGCAGTCTAATATAGAACGATTTTTTTTTTTTTAAGAAGATTAGAATGCGAAAAAGGGGGATTCATGTCTGGATGTAAATCTTTATTCAAAGACACATCGAATTTCCAGTTTGACATGACATGTTCAGAATACAAAAGGATATTTTTGATACAACAATTGAAAATAAAATTACAAACTAATCAGTTTGTTTCTGGTTAAATGCCAAAAACTGTTGAACATCTCAAAAGGGATAATATCATCTTCTTCCCTTTTGTACTCTTTAACCGAATGTCTTTGACTTAAGGATTAACGAAAATATTACCTCTGTGGTTTTACTATTTGCTTTCCTATATCAAATCTCTAATTTTAACAGATGGGAATCTGATTTTCTTATCAACGTTCAGTTAAATATTTTTTCGTTATTTTTTTTTTTTACTGACAATAATCTGTCAATCGAAAAGAAAATACTTTTTTTTAGCTTTGACAAATTCAATTTGTACCTTTTGATTTTTTATATCAGTAAAAAGTGTAAAATAATTTTTGGTTTTACTAATAAAATCTTGTTATCTTTCAACGAAAAAAAAAAAATCTTTTTTTTGTGGTTGATACTATTATAAATTCTCATTGTCAAGAAAAATGTAGGTTTTTGTATAAAAAAAAAAATGAGAGAGAAAATACAGAAAACCCTGGCGGATTTGGGCGTCGTCTCTCTAGTTATCGAGCTGTTACAGAGAAGAAGAAAGAAGAAATACATTTCTCTCTCATTTATATACACGTTGCTATGGTAACCGTCAGAGTTCGAAATTTTGTACATCAGGGCGCATATAATAATACACACCACCCTCACTCTTTCAATTGAACAAAAAAAAAAGAATTTTTGTATCTCGTTAAATAATTATTTCATTTTCTCTTTCTATAACTGACGACTGGACAATTATTTTTATCATTTTTTTGGATGATTCATTGTCACGATATGCCTTCTCAGAAAAATTTAATTTTTTACACTCATTTAATACAGAAGTAAAAATAAAGCTTCTTATCAACTCATTGACATAAAAAAAAATGAACAATTTATAGAAAAAAAATGTAATCCTTTTTACAAAGTTAGTATCAGTTTTAAGGGTGTGTGCTGCAGTTCATATATAAGTTGTGCTCCACTTAAACTTAAAAAGTTTCCTTTTTTTCTGCTCTCTTTTTTAATGTAAAAGCGAGGAAAATTTGTATACAATATTAATATTTTTTCTTTTTAAAGTTAAGTTAAAGCTAAATAAACAGGACTGCTTCTTTTTATATTTTTTTATTATAAAAAAATTTCATATATACTTATTATAGTAGCCACTTTATATGAAAAAAAAATTTTCTAAGGGATTATAATTTTTTTCTTTTTTTTATTATAAAAGAGACATTTCTTTTATGTGGATTTTTTAAAAAAGGGAAAAAAGGGGATGTTTGTTCACTTTTCTTTTTTGAAGTGTTTATTTGACTAAAAAATTTTTTTTTTCAATTAGTATGCAATTATAATTTATATGCAGTTTTATTGAAATTTGAAGGTATATTAGGTTGGCAGTTATTTTTTGGATTTTTTTCTGGATGGTGATTGAATTTGCAAAGCTTAAACGTGACGAATTCATTATAATTTGATGTGAAAAAAATTGAAAAATAAAAAATTTTATATTGGTTAGTAAAATATGGTTTCTTAAAATAGGGACCTAAATGAGTTCAGGTTTCTAAAATCATAAATAAAAGAAAATTTACTGTAAAATACTAATTCTTAAAATTTACGAAATTATCGTATAATTAATAATCTTCAAAAAAAATTTTTCAACACTAGGAAATTAGGAGAATAAAAGGATAATAAAATTATAACAAAATTTTTTTAACAGAAGTTGAACAGATGAATTAAATACTTTCAGACTAAATGTGCTTGATTTAAATGTTAAAAAATTTTATTGTGCTTCAAAATATGTTTTAATTTTGGTTTTCAATTTCCTGATTTTAAAAAAATTTTGTGCTTAAAACTATCTTTTAAAAATTAAGTTCATCTTAAAATTTTGCAAACAGAAATCATCTGATATTCATTTGGTAATAATTGGCTTTTATAGCGAGCATTAAATTTTTTTCAAAAAAGTCAATTTTTGGCTTAAAATTTTAAAATTGGTATAAATTGGTTTATAATTGATCTCTAATTTATTTTCTTCGTATATTTTCATCTTCATAACATCATTAATAAACGAAAAACAGTTCATCTCGAAAGTAAGAATATTAATTTTTGGCCCATAAATTGGATTATGGAAGATAATAAACTACTTAATAAATTTAAAATAAAAAAGTCTAGAATAAAGTCAAAGTACATAAAATTTAATAACAATACTAAAATGCAATGAGATATAAAAATATTTAGTTAAATGAACGTGAGACTAAAACGAATAATGACATTTTTTAAAACATTCGTAATAAATAATGCGGGTGTATTATTATCATAATAATATTGAACAATTTTAATTTATATAATAATATGATGTCTCGTATAAAATCATATTACAATAACAAAGAGATTCACCTATAAGAATGTCAAGTGCAGCTGTGGTACTGCGTTTCTTTCTCCTTTTTTTATTCTCGTCGTTTTTTAAAAAAAATTATGCGCAATAAGAAAACAACATTTATTTTACTGTATATTAGATTGGCAATTTTTTATAGAGGCTTTTTTATTGAACAAATCATTCGGGTCCAATATCAGTTAAATTTTGAGTCGAAAAATAGATTGCTTTTACTAAAATAAATTTTATTGCCCATAAAAAAATTTTTTAACCGAAAGAGTGCAATTTCCATTTTCATGCATTATTTGTCGATAAAAAGCTTAAATAAATTTCAAAAAATTCAGTTTTGACATTTTAAAATATTTTTAAAATCTAACGGACACATTAATATATAAAAATATATATCTTTTGACATAGAGTACACACTATAAAAAATATAAAAAACCCTCTCTTTAAAATTGAATTTAAAAAATGCCTCCTGGCAAATATCCAAAAATAAAAGTACATAAAAAACATTAAACATGTTGAATAAAAAAAAAGGACATTTTTTTTATGTATCAAAGAAACTCTTTATTATTTTTTTACGATATATCCTCTGATATATAATCATATAAAATCGATGACACACACACACATGAATTATTTTGCTCTGAGAGAGATGACAGAATGTTAAGGATGTTATTAAATAATTATTTTTTTTGATAAAAATGTGTAATTTATTGGTTTGAGTTATTTTTTAATGAAAATTAATGATTTTTTTGGGCAAATTTTATGCTGCTCTAACCCGACTATTAATAATGGATGAAGGAGAGACAAGATAATTTATTTAACTATCTTTTCTTTCTTTTTTACGTAATTACAAAGTGAGTGATTTTTCTTTGATAAAATTTTATTCAAAAAAAAAAAAATTAATTAAATATTTCAATTAAAAAATTTCTTTGAGAAAAAAAAAATAAATTATTAATAGTTTTTTGCGTTCTTTTGAAAAATTTTCATTTATAAATTTAATTATACCAAAAAGTCTTTTTTTCTAAAAAAAAAAAATAGAATAACCAACCAAAAAAAAAGGTTATGTTTGCAAAAATTCTATTATGTAAGTCTTCGTGATTTTAACTTAATGAAACAATAGAATAAAAGAAAAAGAATATTCAGGTATTTCGCACTAATGTATTTTTTTGCTAAAGGAAAAAATCAAATTATTTCACGGAAATTGAAACAAACACTCGGTGGCTATTGTTTTCAAAAATAATTATCTTTTCTTATTAAAAATTTAGTCTTCAAGTTTTAGAACAACGAGCGTTTTTAGTTCAAAAATTTATGCTATTTTTTCATATAGATTCGAGCTTTTTAAGAAAGGGTTTTTTCAAATTTCATTAAAATTATGTTTTATTTGTCTTCAAAGTATACGTAAAATTACATTTAGAAAAATTATCAAAAAAAATATTAACTAGGGGTGTGCGATTATTAGAAATTTCGGCTCAGGTACTCAAAAGCTTGGGCTTTTTTTAGTTGGGCTGGATCAAGTTTTGGATAAGGTCCGGAAATTTTTTGAAAAGAACTTCACGAAAAACTGAATGAAATATTTTTGCAGCTAATTTCCAAAAAATCTAAATGCTTAGGTAGGGCACCCCTCGGCGCACCCCTAGTATTTATGAAACTATTTCTCGAACTTTTTATAATTATTCAAAGAAATTTAAATCTAATGAAATTTAAAAATTTTGGGTTTAAATGGGCTAGAATTAGATGGGCTATAGTTTATTTAAGTAGATCAATAATATTATTCAAAAGCTATTTCTGATATAACCAAGAACAGTAAAAAAATGGATAATTGTCAGGGTGTCCCATAGCAATGAAAGTTTTCGACTTAAAAAGGATATGCAGGCATCTTCCGGTCTCACCTACTCAATCAACATTCTTATCCACGCCTTTATTATGTATAGATTTCTTTAGCAGTATCGTTTTTCAATTTTAACGTCGAATAAATTCCGTAACGTTATAAAGTTCCACGCACGAGCGCCAAAAGTACGCGCGTGTAGGACGACCGATATATAACCATCTCTATTGGTCCGTCTATATAAAGACACCGGTAAGCTACAACGATCTTTGAGTCTAAGATTTGATCAGTCTTAATAGAGAACTGTTGTGAATTGAAGTGCGTTTGTGTTTTTTAGTGTTAGTTGGTTAATTCTGTGTGTGCAAAATTTTTTATTAGAGGATGGAGTCCGTACTGAAGGTAGGACGGACATTTAATTCAGGAGCTTGGAGAATGGCCGAGCTCTTGACTTATGGTACTAGAAGAATTTTAGCTGCGATTCCTATTTTGGGTTTTAATGCTAACATTCCAACGAATAAAGAGGACGAATCGGTATTTCTTACTATTAAGCAAAATGACATGGTTTTTTATTTTTCTTGCATGGTTTGGAACTACCTAAATTAGTATTTAATTCAAATACAATTAATGATAATTAGATAATACATGTCATTTTTTTTTCATAATATGACGCCTAAAATAATTTAACAAATAATTTATTTCTCTAATCGAAATATTCGCCTTTTAGTTTTATTTCGTACAAAAAACTATAAATATACAATTCTATTTTATAAATAGAATAAAACTTGTTTATTTTTTTCATCTTAAAATAAAATAACTATGGTTAATTTTATACACTGAGAAAATCTTTTATTTTTATTTTCTTTTATTTTTAACTAAAGTTATTCTTTTCGTTTCGGAATTGCATTAAAATTTTGATATAATTTGTTGATTTTTTTTGCCTTTTAAGGTCGTTATTTGACAATTTTAGACAGGGTATTTTATTTTGTGGTTAGAAAGCTTTTTGGGTATATAAATTGGGCGTTATTTTGAAAATTTGATTTTTGTTTTTGCGAAATTTGGGTCTGGAAAAAAAATTAGATCCTTAAAATTTAGAATTTTGCCAATTTTTAGGCAAAAATATTTGTTTAATTTGAGAAATAGAAATTTTTGGCACCGAAACCACCTAAAAACAATCAAATTTTTAAACTAACGACCAGTCTAATATTTGCATTTATTTGAAATTAACCCTTTTGTAGAATTAAAATAAAACTAATCAGATAAGTATTTTCCCCAATCCAAGGGTTCGAATTTGTGTATTTTAAAGTGATTTGTGTTTGTTGTTATTTATATTTCGAATTAACGTAAAAGCTTTTTTAACTAACATCAAAATATTTATTTACTAATTTTTATTCTCTACACAACCTCCTATTTTTTTTTCCTTATTCGAGTTTTACCTATTTTTTTAAATAAAAAACATGCAGCAATTGAAATGATAATTTTTATTTTACTTTAACCTAGATTTAGTCATTTTTAAGGTACCCAGGAATAAAAGAAAATTTTTCTATCTCCATGTACCCAGAAAACAAAAACTCTCGTGCTCTGTTTTTTATTTTAGTTGTTTTTGTTTTGTTTTCTTTTATTTATATATTCATAAAAAAGAGTTAGAGAAAAAGACTTATTAAAGTTTTTTATATAAATTAATGCGCAGCAGATAAGAGAAAAAAATGGCTCAAGTTTATTTTTAATTAAAGAAAAAAATTGTTATTTATGCTTTTTTTTTTTAATTATAATTAAAAATTATATAAAAAAAGTTACGTATTTAGAGATGAAAATTGTAAAACCTACTGACATGAATTTGGATATTTTCCAAAAATATAAAATAGCTTTATTATTACGCGTATGATCTAAATTTTTGCCTTTTTCATGGTGTTTTATAAAGCTTGAACAATTTATCTTTGTAAAAAGTTTTGCATATTTAACTAGAGATATCAACTTTAGTTCTTGAATTTCAATTAAGCGTCGTATAAATTTTAATATTTATTTATTTATTTATTTCTCGGGTGGAAATTGTTGCATACGATCTTTGTACATTTCTACTCGGGTTATTTAAGGAAACTAAAAATATCATTTAATTTTTATTATCCTTATTATTTTCGTGGGTTAAAAATGTTTTAATTAAATTCACAAAATTCAAAATATTGATTATTTCTTAAATTTATAGATTCGCTATAAAAAGTTTATAGTTTTAGGCATTTTGAACCACAGGTATCCATAAATCAAGGCAAAAATATTTTTTCAAAATTTAAGGATTCTAAGCTATTTTAGGCTGATTTTCGGAGCCAAAATTCAGAGTAGTCTTCAATTTCCATAGATTTTCTAAGTCTAACCGCATAAAATATAGGATTCACTAAATTCAAAGAGTCCAGGCTTAAAAATTTTTGTCCTTTTGTCCGAAAATAATAAAAAACGCAAACCAACAGTTAATTTTAGCTAAAACTCATAAAAACAATGTGTTTTTAAATTTAACGACCAGGCTAACATACCCTAAAAATATATTTAATTCAGACAGATTGAAAAAAAAAAATAGGGGGAAAAAGATCATAAACCATTTTTTTTTACAAAAAGGTTTATTTGTTCGTATTTTTATTCACATAAAATGCAAGAGTGTTTCATTTGTATTCGAAAGGATCGATAAAATCCAAAGTATATATGCGTTTTCGAGTGAAAATTTATTGCACACAATATAATATGTACATATATTCACAAAAGCTTCATTTGTTATTCTAATTGTGTTTATACAAATATGCGTGTTGTTACATTAATTAATTTACCCACATACACGTATACATTAAATTTACTTTAAAATTATTAAATAAAAATAAAAATCCTAATATTTTCCCATGTACTCAAAATTCTCCCTATTGGGTAAACGGACATTTTTTTTTTTTTTACTGACACACTGACACGATTATTATCGTATTTTTTAACACAGCATCCAAACACACACACATAAATTCTCATAAAAATATAATACACCCCCTTTTTTCTGCTGTTATTGTTGTTCATCCCCTATAAATCATACTTAATCTCTCTACAACAAAACCCTCGTTAAATAAAAAATGTCTCTTTTTTTTCAAACCCTAAAAAAAAATCTGTCTACAGAGACACGTGTTTTTCCGAAAGAAGGACTTTCTTAAATATGACTTTTAAGCAATGACAAATATTATTATTTATTTAAAAACTTTGTAACATGAAGCTATTTTGTTAATAATAATAATAGACAGATGAAAATTGATATATAATTGTTAATAAGCATTGTTTTCGTGTTTCATTGATATATACTTAAAATATTATTTTGTAATTTGAGAATTATATACTCTACAAAATTATTATTGTAATTGATATTACTTTTTTTTTACAAATATTATATATACTTCAACAAATTCCATGAAATGTATCGCATTTCAAGTTCAATTGCGCAATATTTTTTTTTTAATTTTAGTTTATTACCAATTTTTAGTTTACTTATTTAATTCTTTTTTTTTTTTAATCAGGGTGGAGAAGAAACCGAAGCAGTAGCAACAGCAGAAACTCCAGTTACTCCAGTTGCAGAAGCACCAGAAACAGTAGAAACTGAAGCCACTGCTACAAAAGATGAATCACCCAAGGAACAACCAGCTGAAGCTAAAACAGAAACTGAAGTCGAAGCTAAATCTGAAGAAAAACCAGTTGAGGCTAAAACTGAAGAAAAACAACCAGAAGAAACAGCGCCTGTAGAAAAGAAGGAAGAAGAAACACCAGTTGAAAAGAAAGAAGAAAAAATTGAGGAACCCGCACCAGCTGTTGTTGAGGTAGCTGAAAATGTAACAACAATGGTTAGCCAATCCTGCCCCCCTTCCAGCCCCCCTCCAACGCCAGTTGAACCTTCACCTTTAAGGCTGGCACAGGAACAAGTTGAAACAGCTAATGCTATTGCAGAAGCATTGTTTTCTACCCCTGCTCCTGCTCCAGAACCTGAACCTCAAACTGAACCTGAAAAAACAGAAGAAAAAGAAGAAACTAAAGTCGAAGAAGAAGATGTAAATTCTCAACCACCACCACCACCAGAAACTAGTGCACCTTCCAGAGTAGCTAACTTTGCTGCTACTGAAATGATTTCATCAGAAAGTACACCTACTGATGTTACGCAAGAAGAAATTCAAACCCTTTCAAATTCCATCGATATTGTAGAAACAGAAAAAATAACTGAATCCACTGATAGTGCACTAGAAACTCCTCAACAGCTTTTAAATGGAGAGCCAGAACAAAAAATCGAAGACAACAAGGTGACTTAGACTGACGACTTTGACACACAAAAAATTGTTTTTTTGGGATGGACTGAATTGATTAATTAATTCTTTATTGTTTGCTCCTGCATGTTACAGAATATTTTCTTTATCTAATTTCTATTTTAGTTGAGCTTTTAATTTTAATTTATGGGCAATTATAACTAATGCACTGTTTATTCAAATTTCAATTAATGTTTCAAAAAAAAAATAATAAACCTTTTATAATAATGAAACAATTAATTTACCAATGACAACTTAAATAATTAACAAAAATGAAAGATTCCCAAATTTTATTGCTATAATCTGAGATGATTCAGTAAAATTATCCAAAATAGTTTATTTATTTTAATTATTTTTAATTATTTAAGAATTTATATCATGGTAAGTTATTAATTATATCAAAAATTTATTTTTATATTCAGTTGCTTATTATTTTTTTCTTAAATTTTCAATTTCCTAAATTTAAAATTTTTATTATTTAAAAAGAGCTTTAAAATTTATTATTTTTATTTTCAAAGAGTACTTGTTTGATTGGTTAATTTAATTCAAACTTTGAAAATAGCTTAATGTAGCTGAAAATTCACCCCTAATTATTTCTGTTTATTTGAGTAGGTTGCCTGAGCTTTAGTATCCAAAATGGAATTTCTTAAAATGACGCTATCACTTTATTTTTAATTTAACTGATTTGGGTTGGTCTCATTTTCTTTCTCTAATGGTCAGTTTCATAATCTCCCAAACTGCACTTTTTTATTATTCATAATCTCATCAACTAATAAAATAAATACTCCCTTTTTTAAATTGCTGTTAAAATTATAAACTTTTAGTTGAAAGTTATAGGCCACTTTTTTTGCATAAATTCTGTAAGTATATGTAATATTTGAACCTAATGCACTCACTCCAAATTTAATACCTTTATATTTTTTCCATTTATAATTATATTTTTTTTAAATTAATAAAATTTATTTATTTCAAAGTCTACTTTAAGCTATCTTGAATGTTTGAAGCACCCAAACAATTGACACTCCTTTTGTGAATGTAATTTTTTCTTTATGAGAAACTCAATGAGAATCAGTTATGGGAATAATGACAAAAAAAAACTTGGACATTATAAATATTGTAAATTTGCTTTTGTATTGTTGCTTTGCGTTTGCTTTCTTTCTTTATTATTTTTTGCCAATTATTACTGACATAAATACCACATTAAAAAGACAATCCTATTTTCCTTAAACATCCAATAATTATTTTATTTTTTAACTTATCTCATATTTACTAAATATAATTTTAACATCTGGACTAATTAAACTTGATATTAAACTATTTTATTGTAAAGACTGGATATAGGTGACTAATTTGTAACAACCAGAAAAGTTTCAAGCTCAATCTACCAGAATATTAGATGTCACAGAGACAATTTATTATAAAATCATGAAATCTGGATGAAAACAACGGACAGCATAACATCAAAATCTCCTAATATATTTCCTTTGACTGTGCTTGGTGTAAAATATTGTCATTTAATGTTGTCCATGAGTTCTTGGCTAGCCTCCGATGATTCCTTAAAATTACCTAAATCCCATGACAAATGGTTCTATTTTTTTTTTTATTAAAAAAAATTATTATTAACATTTATATCTTGTCAAAGTAACATTAATTAATGATTCACTAAATGATTTTTTATTATGATAAATATGAAATATTAAATTCAAAGCAAGAATCCAAATTTTATTAATATCAATAAGCATCTTGAGCATTTTTTTGCATGATAATTATTATTAAATATGAAAATAATTAAATTAATTTCGTGAGTATTTAAAATACTACATATATAAATTTAAACAAATGATTAAAGTATTGAACTCTAAATAAATAAAAAAATCTTAAATAAATCAAATGAAAAATAAATTAAATTAAAAAAAGTGAATGAAAGCTAAATTGCTTTGTATGCTGCTTAATACAATTATTTTAAGTTGATACTTTAGTTTAAAAAAATATTTAATTTTTAATATTAAAATTTTATAGCAACCAGAAACTGCAGAAGCAAAAGTTGAAGAAAGTCCAGTAGCTTCAGAACCAAAAGTTGTAGAAAATGGATTATCTAATGGTGATTCTCATCCAGAAGAGAGTATGGAGGATGAAGCTCCATTAAGCCCACCACCAGCAGTACCTGTTGAACCACCACCAACTATGCCTGCACCAGCACCTGCTATTACTGAAGACGTAACGTCAGTTACTGCTGTAAGTATAGCTTGTAATTTTCAAGATATTTTTTTTTTAATAAATATTTATGAATGATGATCGCCTAAAGATTATATTTTTGCTGAGCAAAAATATAATTCTGAAGACCTAGTAGTCTAAGAAGACACATGAGCGAGGGGCCATCTGACTTATTTTATTAAATATTAATTTTATAAATAAAATTGATATTATAGTTCATAACTAAAATAAATTACTTTAATTTTCAGGCCCTAGGAGAATGTGAACTTACTGATAAGGCAGTTGCAGAAGCAATCAAAAATACCTGCGTGAGTAATGTAAGTACTATCAGCAAGTTTTAGAATTAAAAAAAAATTTTTTATTAATAAAATCACCTTTTTTATTCTAGGAAATTATCACTGATTCTATGCATCAAACTGCTATGAACGAATAAAAGCCAACAAAAGAACTTTAATTTGGAAATAAAAAATTTTTGTCTCGTTATAAAAACTAAAAAAAAAAAAAAAAAAAAAAAAAAATGAATTATATAATATAGTTATGTATATTTGGACCATTCCTATAATACAACAAAATCGAAATAATTTTTTTTTTTTTTTTTTTTTTTGTTACACATCAATCAAACAACAGCAGCAGCAGTAGCAGAATATAAAAATTAAATTATATATATATATATTATTAATAATAATAATTATAATATAGTGTGATATGCAATTAGCCTAAAATCGCTATAAAAAAAGCATAAAAAATACTTTTAGCTTAAGGCCTACATTATTAATATTATTTTACGGCACTTAAAAAAGCAAAGCGATAGATAAGAAAAAAATATGATTGTAGATTTTTTTTCCAGGCTACGGTCAATTTATTTAATATTATATAAAAAAAAAAAAATATGAGCATCGGACAAAAAAAGGTAATGAAAGCTAAAGAGATAAAATAAAATTAAAATTATTACTGCGCTCTATAGTTTTCTTAAACCATATTTGTCTAATTAGAATCAATCTTCGTGATAATTATAATGAACAAATAAAAACAGACAAAAGTTTTTTAAATGAATAATTAACTGGGCCGTGCCCAGTGCAGCAGGTTTTTTAATGAATATTTTATATTTATTCCTGCCGATGTAGAAATTTTAAAAGTGTCATTAATTGTTATTAAGATTAATATTAATATGAAAGAGAGAAATTCTTAAGGCTCATCACATAGGACAAAATGTTTATTTTATAATTAAATAATCACTGAGATCTTTCTTTTTTTAATTACTCAAGTCCATTTGTCATGTGCCCTAAGAAATTAAAAAAAAAGATTAAAAATTAAAAAAAAAATTAAAATATTTAAACAAAAAGTAATAACAAAAAGAAATGCAAAAAATAAAAGGTGATTATCATCCTTGTCTGTAAAAGATAAAATACTATTGTATACTGTGTATTAGAAATCGTGGAGGAAAAAGCTTTGAGAAAGATATTGTTGTTGGCTTGCGAAGAAAAGAAGATTTAAAGTTGTGTTTGTGTGTGTGTGAGTGAAAAATATTAAATCTTTAATTTAAGAATAAAAAAATAAAATGGCTGAATTTGTATTGAAAAAGTTTTGTTGCTGGATAAAAAACCGTATGTATTTGCTTTGAAAGTGAAATAAATAAAAATTTTGGTTGCATATAATATAAAATAGTTAAAAATTAATTAATATAACCAGTTTTTTTCATTATAAATCATAGGTAAATTGAGAAAATTTATTTTTCGTTAAACTTTAAAGATATAATTCAAACGATGATTACTTTGAAATTCTATATTTTTTTGTTGAAAATAAGACTGCTGCAAACGCATCAAACTAATCATAAGAAATAAATTCATGCATCATAATCTATTTGTGTAAATTCAAATTTTCATTAGAAATAATAGGAATCACAAATTTTAAAATCATTGTAATCTCTTTTGATATGATAAATGTCGTTAAATGTTATCTAAATATTAAATAGTATTTGCAACTATGCTATAATAAGGGATTTATATAGTACCTTTTTCACGTTTTCATACCACGTTTCTACGTTTTTAATAAAAACCAAGAATTGAGAAATTTTTTAATTAAATTAAGACCGTAGCATAAATAAAATCAAGCCATAAGTCTTTAAAATGCTTTTTCTAAAATAAAAAGATGAATAAAAAGATGTCTGTATTTTAAGGTGGCATTAATTTTAAAAAATATATATTATATTAAGGCTAATTGAGAGAGCAAGTGATAGAAAATAAGAAAAATTGTATAGTTATACTTTATTTCTAAATAAATTTCTTATTAAACATTTAAATAGTATTTACAACGAAAACAAATTTAAATAAGCTCAGCGACAAAAGAGCAAATAATTTTTATTTTTATTTATGCACCACTTTTTGCTGTCGATTTTATTATAATTATTATGAAAATTCTTTAATAAATTAAGTAAATAAACTCAAACAGTTTTTATTATAGAATTTTCAATATTGCAAAAATACTGTTTCATAGTATCTTTGATCAAGAGTTATAATAGTAATTAAATTATCCAACATTTATCTATAACCTATAATAAACTATAAAAAAAATATTCTTGCAGTTAATTTATTTTAATCCATCATCTATAATTTCATAACAAATATATGTGTATAATTTATTTACATTTATGTACAAATTTTATTTACAATTCTTTGATATAATTTACAAAGTTTCTAAAGTATTTATTAATGTATCTAATTCATCTTTGTTGAGTTCAATATTTAAAATTTTGTCATTCTCTTTTTCTTTTAGAATAAGATCTAACTGCAATAAAGGTTCTCTTATAGAAGCCATGTCACTGGATCCCATTACGTACTTGAAAAAAAAAAAGATAATTTTGATGTTATAAAAAAATAATTTTTTTTTATTGATATGAAAAAAATTGAGTAATTGATAAAAGGAAATTCATTGAAGCATTTTTATCATATAGAATACTACTCCAGTTATTAAATAATACGACCTTTCCAGACACTGATAAAATTCTTAAATACTCGTCCTGATATGTGGTGTAATATTTTCACTCTAAATATATCAGGCAGTGTAGTATTAAGTTAAGAACAATCAATAAGATGTTTCGGAAAAACCAGTTAATATACGGGGGAGGGTGGTATTCTTTCCGTCCACCACCAGATTTGGCCTACTATAGGTTTTTAGGATCGCTGAATAAGAATTTCTGGGAATGTTTTGTTAAAAATTAATTTCTCACCGTTGAATTAGCATAGAATACCCTAAAATTTATAAGTTCTGCTTTATAGGTTTTTTGGGTCACTCAACACGAATTTCCGGTTCTTTATACTAAAAAGTAGTAAAGGAACCCTTAAATTATCTACTTAAACTTATTATAAAAATTTTTCTTTAAGTTTACTTTAGTTTGAATAAGAGGGTGAATTTCAGAATACTAGAGCCCCTAAATAAAAAAATGGTTTTTAAATAATTGTATAACTTTTTAACTTATTTTTTTTTTCAGTTTTGAAAAATCTTTAAATAAACCAAATTTTAACTCTGACAGCGCGAAAATAGCAAAAACACCCTTTTAATGGATAGTTTCTTATTCTGCAAAATTCTTATTCTGCAACCCAAAAAACCTATATGAACCGAATCTAAACACTTAAAGTGCAAAAGCAGCCTTAAAAATAGCAAAAGCACCCCCTTTTTAGGGGTATTTTTGCAAATTAAGGGGTGAAATATTATTTTTTCATAGAAAAGTCAACGAAATTTTTGATCAGGGACCCACAAAACCCTTATGGACCAAATCTGACTGGCCAAAATTCGAAAACGTCAAAAATACCCCCTTTTAAGGGTAGTTTTTGCAAATTTAATGGTGATCCGCATATTTCTCATAGAAAAGTCCCCAAAATTTATGATCAGCAACCCAAACAACCTATAGTAGACCAAATCTGGTGGTGTAAATTATTTCTTCTCCAATTTTTGAAAACATTTATTTTAGAGCTCTAAAAAAGTTGGATATCTTACAATCATTCATTTTTTGGAAAAAATTTTAATTGTCATAATTGTACCATAAAAATAAATTTTTTTTTAAACTATTAATCCGAGCAAAAACAAATGTTTTAAATTTTCTAATTTTTAAATTACTAATAAAAATTAATTTAAATATTGATTCTGCCTCTTATCTCCTTTTTTGACTTTTTGTGGAACTAAAATAATGATTCTGCAAAAACATTTGGAATTTACATCCTAGAGTTATGGGTACAAAAATAACATTTGTAGCAGTTTCGTAATAAAATTTAAGCAAATTTAATGATAGTGAATTTGACTTTCATTTAATTGAAAAAAAAAATTAAACAACGCAAAATAATACCTTAAGTCTCCAGTCAAAATCATGTAAAGTTAAAAAATGTTTTCTGGAGTACTTTTGCAGCAATGCTTCAGTTAAATGCTTTTGACGTATTTTTACACAATGTAGAATAGATTGTTGAACATTTTCAGGTAACTCATGATAATCTAAAGGCATTTTTTCTTCATCAGCATATAAAGTATCAACATTATGAAAGAGTATTAATATCAAATTATGTATTCTTTTAAATTCATTCTTATTCCAATCAATATGACTAAATGTTTGGAATGATACTTTCTTTAATTCACATACTTCATCCACACATGCATGTAAAAACTTTTAATATAAATTAATATTATATCATTTAAAGTGTTAAAATTCAAGTAATTTATAATAAAAACTAACCTGATTAAGGGTTTCTTGATTAATGGTATTAAAAATACTGCAATCTAGTGCTGGAATGGTCTCCATTATTAAGTTTTTCTTTAAAAACAATAAGTTAAAAAGAATCTGATAGATTCCTTTAATTTAAATAATATTCAATATTGATCCTCTAAGTATATCTAATACAGTTCAAGTATATATTCCAAAATCCATTAATTACTCTAAAAAATAAACAAAATACCTAATTTATTAGTTTCGCTAAGTTTACCATAGGAGACGTCGCGTTCGATTAGTTGTCATTTTTCGCACATCCACATGTTTTTGTTTACAATTTTGAGTCAAGGGAAATTTAGGAAAGCATTTTTATAGAAAGATTTGTATATGATGCTTTCTTTGACTCTCTTTGTATTTGAATCTCCTAAAATTATTATCTACTGCTTTGCAAAAAAAGCATAAAATTTCGATTAATATTCTGAAAAATATGATTAATATTTATTATATGAAATTTATCTTGAAGTACCTATTTATTTTAGATTATTATTTTATCGCAGCTCAGACAGAAGATTGCCAGAATATACTTAGAAGAATTCGAGCGGTTGCTCGAGCAGAAGCAAGGGAAATTCATTAGTGAAAAGATTTAAAAGTTTAAATTATATACCTATATATAGTATTGATCAAATTTCTGAATTGACTTATTTATCTGTTGATGAAATAAACAAGTTAAAAAAATAAGTAATATTTTATATCTAAAAATATTTGGTTTAAGGGTAAAATTTTAGATGGGCTTCTTCAACACTAGCTAAAGTAATTATTTTTTGATTTGAAATGCAATTATAAAATATAATTATCTCAGCTAGCCAGTATAATAAGGAGCCTAATAATGGATAATTTTACATTTATTTTTTTTTTGTTTAAAGTTAGTATAAAAAATTATATTTTATTAAGACCCAGTTGAATTTTTTTTTAAGAATAATGCAATAAACTATGCAAGATAGCAAAGGGTACAAAATTCAGTAAACATAATTAGTAAAGAATAATTTAATAAATAGTTAGCATTATTAGGATGAATTTATTTATTATTGAAAAACAAAAAAGAAATATGCTCAAAAATAAAAATTCTTCTCATGAAGTGTAAAATAAAACCTGATTTTAATGTGTGAAAAATATGAAACTTTAGTCTTTCCAATTCAAATTATTTTTTGGAACGTACTTCTTTATTAATAATTAAAAAATTAAAAAATAAAATTCTAATTATTTCAAAGTAATAAATTTTAAGTACAATAGTTGTCAAATTACTTTAAATATAAATAAATTTTTTATTTAAGAAATCCTTAAAAAAGTAAGTAATATTGATTATTTAATATTTATATTACCATATAGTATATTATAAGCATAAAAATGTTATTTACAATTTTTTTTTAATATAAGACACACACATATATAAATATTTTACAATATTTATTAACATAAATATATATATAACTATATTTAATTAAAAGTAAAACTATTTGTTATTGTCGATGCATCTGGACTGGGACTAGAACTACCTGAACTTAAGGTTTCTTCTTTTGCTTTCAGCAATTTTTCTTTATCTTTATCCTTTTTATCTTTTTTTTCCTTATCTTTTCCATGCTTATGTTCGTGTTTATGTTTATGTTTATGTTTGTGCTTTTTCTTATCCTTTTTTTTCTTTTTAGGCTACATTTAAATTTTATTTTTTAATTACCCTCTTTATTAAATAAAATATTATATCTTTACCTTATTTACTGCATCTCCTTTAGACTTGGTATCCTCTAGTTCCTTTTTAAACATTCCAGGCTCAAAACCAACTGGCCCAGATGTACCCATTATTCCAGGTAGAGATGCTGAATTATCACTGTAATATTCAGATTTTGTTTTACCGTCAGCTGAATTTTGAGTTACATTCTCTTCCTAAGAAAAAAAAATCATTATTTTCTTTGTTGAACTCTACTAAATTCATTACAACACATACCGGACTTTCTAATTTCGGACGTTTTAATTCAGGAACATTATCAGCAGTTACAGGAACTTCAAGATTTTCTGAAATGGGTGATGCTGTTTTTCTTTTATTAAGAACTGCTGGCTCACTTGTTTTTACTTCAGAAACAACTTCCGATTTATTGCTCGTACTTGGATCATGTTTATTCTAAAAAGAAATCAATTTAACAAACAAAAATATTATTTTTTTAAAAAACTTACTTGTTCTTCAGGATTTGATGTTTGATCTACTTTTTTGGGTTTATATAGCATTGCAATTTCAGCAGATGGAATACATAATGGTGTTTTTGATCCATATAATGTATAATATAAATCTACAAAATCGCATCGAATCTTTGGATCATGTGAAAGCATACAACTAAAATAAGGAATACAATTAAATTTTGAATTAAGTTAATATTAAAATAAAGTAAATTACTTGATAAGGTTCCAAATTTTATCAACTAATTCTGGCTTATCCAACTTATGTTTATGTGCTCTTTCAAAGGGTGGATTTTCAACTAAAAGTCTTACTAATCTATGTCTTATTCCTGGATGATGGTCATTTTCAGCCATGTCTAGGAGAAATTCTAAATCTTCCCATTTACCATCTACTTTTGTAAAATCAACTAAAGCCTCTAAAGCTGCCAACCTAACATCTACAATTATTAAACATTAAAATGTACTCCAAATATTAAATTTTAAAAATTTGCTAAAATAAATATACCTATGAATTGCCCATATGCTGCATACTCTTTAAATAAATGTGGATTACTAGGAAGGTGCCCAAATTTTTGTAAAATACGAATCACTTTCAGACACGAGACCGATACTGTGTATTTATAACAAGGTAACAATTTTTCCAGATTTAAATGTCTAGTTACTTCCTCCAATATCGCTTTGGTATCTGTCGATAAAGATTCAGCAGTTATAGTAGTTCTAAAATGAACAAATAAAATATTAGTATAACTAAAACTAAAAAATATTAACGAAAATATTTACCCAAGTTGAATACTAATAACTGGAGTAACAGTAGCACCTAAAGCTTCTATCAAAGCAGCTCTGTAATAATTATCTGAGTACCTATTTTTGCTATTATCATTGTATTTAAATAAATCTAACAAAAAAGAAAGTACTTCAGGTGGGCATATTCCATGAGCATTTCTTAACCCGGCCATAGCTACAGGAATAGTCTTAAAATTATAAAAATGTATTAATTTTTTTTTTTAAATACGAATCATTAATAATATTGAATTATAATTAAGGAAATGCTCTTACTTTCTGTAGAAAATAATGCTGAAAATTTGTAAAATTATTTTGTTTTATTATTCTCCTACAAGATGCTGAACCAAATAGTTTTCTAAATATGGCAAGCATAGCCGGAGGACCAGCCCAAGTAGCTACCATAGCATTTGCAACCTATTTATAAAATTTATAAGAGTAATTATTTTTGAATATTTTATTTTATTGTTAATACTACCTTTGTTAAACAATGTGCTGCACTTAATCTAACTTTATAAAAACAATGTTCATTTTCTATAGTATCTGTAAGAGCAAGCCTTGTTGCAGGTGTTGCATGATTATGCAAAGCTTCTATTGCTTCAAGCTGAGCTGTAACATCACGTTCGTGTCTTAACTGATACTGCCATTGATAATCTGGTTGTTCGATTTGAACTGCTCTCATTAATGTCATTTCAGGATCGATTCTTATCCACAAAACTGGAGAATCACTAAAAATTAATTATTTTTTAAATTTAATATTTTATTCTTTTTTTAAGTAAAACTTCAATACTAACTCCATGGCAGATAAGTCCATATCAACTTCTTCTCCTGTGCATAATGGAATCTTCTTTTTTTTATTTCTTCGACTTTTGCTATGGCATGTAATATCAGCTTTAGCAACATTACCTTCAATTTGTAATGTATGCTTAAAAGTACCATCCAATTCTTGAATGTTAACAAGTAAGGGCCCAACATATTTTCTGATTCCTTTGTTATTGGCTGTTGCATCTTGTCGAATTTCTAATTCTACAGTATTTCTAAAAAATATTATTTTTGTAAAATATGAATTTTATGAGAAAAAATGATTTTTTTTTTACCTTTTTCTATTAAAAACGAAACTTAAATGAAATTTTGCATGCCCACCCGTACGAACCCACTGATCTATGAAAACTGCCATATCCTTCCCTGTTACAGTAAAAATAGCTTTTGTAAAAACATTTGTGCTTATAAGCATATGAGACCATAAGCCTGATTCGATTTTTTGTTGAGCAGCGTTAGTAGCGAGCGACAATTGTTTGTTAAACACCTAAATTTTACATTATAATGTACATTATAATACATTATACATAATCAAATTTTTATGGATATTTATTCAAATTCTTACCTGTAGTAAAAGTTCTTGCCCAATTCTATGTTCTAACATTCTAATGATCAAATGTGCTTTTTTTCTGAGAACTTCTATATACTTTGGTGACATAGTATGCAAATTTTTTATAGGAAAATAAAAACCTGGATCGATAGGCTTAGGAGTCGGTAGAGGCATGTTAGCTGCTATAGGTAATGGCGCTGGAGGTTGCGACGGATCAAGTATTATACCTCCGAATTGTTCTTCATATTTCACTACTTCTTGTAATTCCTAATTTAAAATTTAAAGAAATTTAAAAGTAATTTTTATTTTTAAAATATGTATGTACCTTTTGAACCCATTCTCTGTATTCGTTATTTCCAAAACATTTTTTGGCATATAATCCATTTAAATACATAGAAATGCCTTTTGGAAGCCACATATCAGACCAATTTTGCATTGAAATAAAGCATCCAAAAAATTGTTCCGCAACTGCTTGTGCCATTGCTTTTTTTGTTATATAAACTTGATCTACAATGGCAGGAGAATGTAATAGATTTGTACTAAAAATTTTAAAGTTTTGTTTTAATCATTTTATTTACAGATAAGGAATAAGAATTAATAATTATTACTTTAATATACTCATTGTTGCATATGCATGAACATCTTCATCGATTTCATCAACAAATACTTGTTTGTAACAAGAATAGGGATATCTGTTTGATAAAGTTTCTTCGTAAAATTCAAAAGCTTCATGCATATATTTTGCTGAATTTTTTAAAGATGGTAGCAATTGTGGTAAGCAAAAATGAGTAACTTCATGCATATAAGGATCAACAAATATTTCGAACGGGCTGCAAAATAAAAAAATATATAACATCTTTTATTTTATATATTTAAATTATATTTTATTACCCCACAGCAAGTGCAATATTTGGAGCACATGTTGGTGAATTCAATACATAATGAAATGTTTTTCTACGCATGTCAGGAGTATAAACAGTTTCGACCAAATCGCCGCATGATACAGCAGTCATTGAATCATCAACTGTAAATTCTAACTTCCAGGTACATGGCTCAGCAAAACTATCAACACATGGGAACCATAATCTTGATGAATTTTCATAACTATATGTATACATATGAGCTCCTTTCTATACATAAATTTGTTTTTAATATTTTTAAATTTTATTCCAAAAATGTATAAAAATTATTATTTTAATTAAAAAAAAAAAAATACTTCAGCTAATGTCCCAGGACATGTAGGGACGACAAAATGTATGCCGCCTTCAGGTTGTTCTAAAGAGAATTCTATTCCAATTCTTAAATTAGTTCCCTCTGCAATAAGATGTGCAGCATCTGGAGGGATTTGAATAACTAATTCTCCGGCATTACTATCAGGATCAACTTTTTGAGCCGCTGCTAAATGCAAATTAGAAAAAAATTCTAATGATCGCCTGCAATTAAGATACTTAATAAGTTTCTAATAAAAAATACATAGATATTTTAAACCTACTGATTATTATCGCCTTGACAAATATCTAAAAATGGATCAAAATACTGAAATGGGGCTTCATATTCATCATTTAAACATACTTTATAAATCCTACATTGTTTAGCATTAAGTTTTATCAGTCTCAGAGTATCTTTTAATGGTACTATTGTTAATTCAACAACTCCCTGTAATTATAATTACGTTTTTAATTTTAAAGACTTTTTATATCAGCTTTTTTGTACTTACAATTATACTTTTTCTTTGGAAACTTATGCCTGTAAGACTTACTATTTGATGGGCTGTAAAATTAGAATTTTTTAAATTAAACTTCAGTTATAAAATGTGCTGCAATTTAACTTTCTAAGTTATAAACAAGTTAATAATTTTAAAAAATTGTAAGAATAAATAATTAATAATTATTTAAATATTTGGAGAAAATTTTATTGTAACATAACCCTTGAATTATGTTTAAAATTTAAAAAAATACTTATAATTTAAATGGGCGACTATTGTCCCCCGTCCTTTCTTTCTTCATGTTTTTTATTTCAATTTATTTAACGCATCAAAACAAAAGTGCATGTATTACTTTTTTCAAAAATAAAAAATTATAAAAACACTGTTTGTTTGCTTTCCACCGCTTCCATTATTATGCGCTACCATCTGTATATATATGGCTCATTATCGTTTTTTTTGCAATAATGACGTACAAGACGTTTCCGACTAACAGATGCATTGATTTAAAAATTTTTTTTTTTTAAATTTTCAATTTCAATTAGTTTTTGATGGTACACCATAAAAATCAACATAATTTAATGTTTTAACTACTATAAAACATAAAAATATAGCAAAAAAGCCTTTACCGTTCCCTGTCACAAAGGAGATTCCTATACTTTGAGTGTCTGTCACTCGCACCTATCGATTAATTTACAAAAATTTTAGTTTTGGGATTAATTGCTATATCATAAGGTTCAACTTTTTCCATATAGAAAAAATTTAAACTTAGTTTTCCTAATTATTACAAGGGTGAGAAGGTGTGTCACACGATTTTACAAAATTTTTATGAAAAACGTAATTTAATTATATTAAATTTGATTTCTCTTCGTAAAAACATTTTTAAATCCTTTTAACCGCATAAATGACAACTTAAATACATAAACAAAAAATTCTCACACCAAGAGCGCTTAAAATGATTGTTAAATAGGAAAACAAAATGGGTTTAAGTTCAGAAATAACGAAGGGACAAAAACAAAAGCCTTTACCGTACCCCCCTAGATCTCCTATTAAGAAGCGTTGTAATTAAAATATTAAAAACTTAGCAAGTTTCAATCATAAAAATACTTTACTTTCTAAACGGAAAAGTTTTTTTGTTCATTTGTCTACGAATTATTTTGATATTTCTATAAAAAAGCCTTTACCGTTCCTGCCTTTACCGTTCCTCATTTTTGTTAAAATTATTAAATATTTTTAAAATTTACCTCCAAAACTCGTTTTTTTAGTAAGAATTCTTTAAAAATATATGATATTATTCTCTAAAATACATAAAACCCAGAAAAATTCATATATTAAGGCCGTATGTAACGATTTTGGTTTTTAATGGTTTTAACCTGTTTTTACCTTATAATTATATGAAAAAACGTAATAAATTGATGTAAAAGGTTCGTTATGGTGATTTTTATGCAACACTGAATAAATATTGGTGAAAAAAGTCTAAAAAGCCTTGTTCGGACTTTAAAAAAGGAATTTTTTATTTTTAGTTTTTGTAAGATATTTTTTCAAAAAAAATGAAAATGAGCCATATAATTCTTTGTTATTATGTGCCACGGCACGGGCCATCCACGGGCCAAGCAATAATATTAGATTTATCATCCCCCCACCCCCACATAATAATAATAATATTTCATCTTGCTAAAATGCTCCTGCACTGATGCAACCCTCGCTGTAGCTATAAGTTGAAAGAATAGTATATTTTTACCCATGGCCACAAAAGTAAAGAATGACCAAATCGCACGTAAATTACCGTCCGAGGCGAAGCCGAGGATGGTAAACTGCGATTTGGGGCATCCTTTTTTGGTGGCCAAGGACAAAACATAATTTTCGTTCGCAGTTTTGGGCCATTCTTTATTTTTCTGGCCATGGGTCGTAATATACTATTAAAGTTATAATTTAATTTTTTAGATATTTTGGAATTTCCCGAGTTTTCCAATCATTTTCATTACAAAGGTAATGGCTTAGATCAGCTTAAAAGTACTAGATGAAAATAATAGAAACTAGACCATAATAGGGTTAGCTTATTTTTTTTTTAATTTATATAAAAACTCGAGTCTGATGATGATCGTTTTTCTGATTTTTTGGGCTAATAAGTTTGAAAATTCCTAAAGTTTCAGTATGGTTTTCTGACCACTGCGCAGCCGAGGAAATCGAGATTTCTTTCTACTGCCGCAGAAAAATTTTATACGACCCTTGTCCATAAATAAAGAATGCCCCAAATCGCAGTTTACCATCCTCGGCTTCGCCTTGGAAGGTAATTTACGTGCGATTTATGTGCCATTCTTTACTTTTCTGGACACGAGCCGTAAATAAACTATTTCCGGTAGAAAAAATAGCACAAATTTGTTAAAAACCAGGTGAAATGACAAAAACTAGGTATAATTTTTTAATTTTACTTTTTCGATTTTCCAACTTTACTATAGAAGTTTATTGTAAGTATATAATATATGTAAATAAGTTATAATAACTTATAAAAAAACGCTGCCAATTACTTACATTAATTAATTGACACTATGGTTCCTCATTAGCAATAACAAAATGCTCTTAATAATGGTCTATTTTACCTAACAAAGTATAATGACATAAGAAAAACTAAAAATGATTTTCTCCTGGATATTGTCAGTTTAACATCTCATGAAAAAAATTAGGCTTTTGACATGCAAAAAAAAGAAAATTTTTGTACGCTATTACATAATATAATCTTATTTTATGATAAATAATGTAAAATATATTGGTGTTAAAACCATATTTTTAAAATTACGAATTCAAAACAATTTCTAAAAAATACGAATTATTAGGAAATATTCAATTTCTAAAATTAGTACTTCTAATAAAAAAATTCTGTACTGCGTCCATAAAAAATAAAAATGTTGTCGTTTTTTTTTTTAGTGGCAAAAATTTTTAATTGAAAATATCAAGTGAAAACAATGTTTCTAAATTAATACTTTCATATAGAAAAAAATTAAGTACTAGGTTCAAAAAGAAAAAAAAAATTGCTATTTTTGATAAAAATTAAAAAAAAATTAATTATTAGATTCGAGGTATCGAGTTAAGGCGATACTTCTAGATAGTAGAACTTTCATATGAAAAAATGAGTCCAAAGAGAAAAAAAATAATATTGCATTTTGGTTCCTCATAGAGGAACCTTTGTGATAGATGAAATTTTGATTTTTGATTTTTTGGCATATAAGCACGTTTTGGGACCTCAAGAAGCTAAAAGAAAGTATGGTTTTTGCTCGATATCTCAAATCTGATAATTAATTTTTTCAAAAATTTTTTCTCAATATTAATAAAACAAAAAAATTAAAATATCTGTAATATTGTTTTTTTTTTAAATGTAATACCTAGTTTAGTTCACAGCAACATTTTTTTTCTTTTAAAATACGGTACTTAACTTTTTTTTATGAAATACTGATATCTCAAATTATAATTTTTATTAGATAAAATAGACCATTATAAATATTTTGCTATTGTTAATGAGGAACCATAGTGCCAATCACTTGGCAGCGTTTTTTATTTTCTTATTTAAAAAGTTTTAAGAAAAAAATTTTCAAAAAATATCAAATCCAAGAAATCGAATTGAAACGATGCTTCTAAAATTATTGGATATATCGGAGAAAAAAATTAGATAGTATACGCTCAAAAATAAAAAAAAAATGGTAGCACTGCAAAACTTTAAAATTAAAGAAATACTTTCAATTATCTTATTAAAACCAAGAATTCGTTTGTTGCCAATAATTCGTTTGTTTTTTGTCACGTACAAAAGATATCAAAAATATGAGATTAATAATTATAGACTCTATACAAAGATATACACAGTAAAAAAAATGAACAGAATATTACGACAGATTAGTATTTTTACTTTAATTTAGTAATATTACTACTAGTAGTAATTTTACTATTTCGCAGTAAATTAAAAATTTATTGATTTTTTATTAGACACGACTCAAATTAGAATATTTGTTTACTCTCTGTATATATAGTAATATTGTGTACATTTTTTTACTGTGTACATATAACAAGTGTCTGTATATATCAGATTAATAATTAAAATAATGAATAATCGATATAAAATTTAATTTATATATATGGGTCATTCTTTGTCAAATTAGTCTTGCCTCCTTCTGCCCAACAGTTTTTGTCGTTTTTGAGATAAATTGATTCGCAATAACTCATCTTTTTCATTGAACCCTCATTGAATGCCGTATAGTGCTTTTTTACTTTAAATATGACAGCTGCAAAATGGAAGCTGAACCATTGAGAGTTGACACAAAAAAATCCAAAAAAAGCTAAAAAATATGGTTTTTTTTTTATAAAAGTTAGTTTTCTCATTATTTTTTATTTTGAAAATAAACAAATTTAAAAACTCCTCTAAAAATTTTGTGAAATCTGAGAATTTTAACTTTGACTGTTCATAACTTAGAAAAAAAAAGTAAAAGTGCAAACTTGGTTTTTTTTAGTGTAAGAATAAGTGAAAAAAAATTTAAGAATATTTGACTAGCAGTTTCCGATTTAGCAATTTTTGGCTTTTGAGTGCCGATAACGACCCTTAATTCTACACTAAAAAAACCAATTTTTCACTTTTACTTTTTTATTTTTGATTTCTACAGTTTCTAAGTTATAAGCAGTCAAAGTCAAAATTCTCTGCTCTCACAAAATTTTTAGAAGAATTGTTATATTAATACCTGGGTAGTCTAGATTTTTTTGTTTTAAAAAATAAAAAATTATGAGAAAATTAACTTTATAATAAAAAAGATTTTTTTTAGCTTTTTTTTGGATTTCTCTGACTTTTTGAATCCTTTGATTTCAACTCTCGATGTTTCAGCTGACATATTGGATAGAATTTTCCATATATAAAAGTAAGAAAATTCTATTGAATTCTTGACATTTTTTGTTGTAAATACTTTCGAAATGAAAAATTCCGCAACTATGGAATTCCTACACACCCTTAATATAAATGTATTATATAAATACTTGTCCTACTTGCAAGTGATTATAGGAACTTAATACGAACTGTAATAGGAACTTTCAAGACATATATTTTCATATTTTCGTGGGATTAATTGTTATATTAATTTGATGATGTGACTTTTACTATATAACCAATACATTATGGTGAAATTTATTTCTAATTAATTAAAATAGCTATACTGGTCAGTCATGATGTATTGCTAAAAGATATACTCATATTAAAAAAAGTAGATTAAACATTTTAACAAAAATTTTTTTTTGGTAAAAATGACATGTAAGGCTTTCGAAACAATTTCAATTTAATTCAAATAAGTTTATATAGGTATCTGGTATACCCATATCGAGAAAAAATCTATTGCTTAACACGAAAAAACGCAACCAAATTATTGGCACTATATACGTTTCCTCAATCAATCACAAAATATTTATAATGGCTGATAATCTACAGGAGTGAATTGTGAAGTTAAGAATGGACCTTCATTATAAAAATAGGTTTTTGGGGTAAGATTTTAAAAGCGGATACAGCGGGTGATCTAAATAAGAGTCAATTACCCTCCCCCCACCTTGGCTTTAATTTTTACCTTTTTTAGCAAATTTTAAGTTACATTATTATTTAGCAGGATTTTTCAAGCTAGTATCCATAAATATCTATTTCCAAATGACAAATTCTAAAAAAAAAAAAAAAAAAAAAAAAAAAAAAAACATTTAGTCACCCTAACTTGTTTTGTATTAATATTTCTTTTTTTTAGAGGTAATCAGCTATAAGGTATATATTTAGCCTTTAAAAATTTTGTATATCTCTCGAGGAAATAAAAATATTATTATAGTTCATCTAGCTAAGATAGCTAGAATTTCCGGTTACCGCAAAAAAAATCCCGGCTTTGGTAAACTGCTGCAAATGACCCAAAGCCTTAATAAAATAAAAATTAAAAATTACGGGAAATCAAGGTATCATGGCTCATATAGTCATCAAATGGGTAAATATTTTTTTTTTTTGTAGCTTATTGTAATTTAATTTTTTAAAGTGAAATATGAAAAATCAATTTTTTTCAATTTTTAATTTAAAAAAGTATTATTTTTTAAATTGATGTATAGAGAAAAAAACATCCTTTAATTAACATATTTATTCTTACACAACGAAATTTTTCGCATAGCAAAAGCGTATTAAAATATCTATAAATAAACCGCGCCATACGAAAATGAGAAATAAAAGTGAGTAAATAAAAGATAAAAAAATTTTTTTAATTTTTAGATTAAAAAAGCATACATTTTTTACTACTTAGTTAAAATTTATATACAATAATAAATATAATATTTCATTAGGAGTATAACCTTATAAAATATATTAAACAAAGTATGTATATGCGTTTAAATAAAATAATTATTTTAATTAATGTTATCTCTCTATATATATTATAATTAGCTGTTTCTTGAAACTTTTGTTATATAATTAGAATTTTTGCGATTGATTAAATTTGCTGTAGGTATACGCAATTAAAAACATGATTTTTCAATTTATTTATACTTGCTTATTCATAAAGGTAGTTAGTTTATAAAAAATTATTTAAGAAATAAGAAAGTATTTATAATAGTTTCGCGGCTGCGCGAATTTACGTTGGAAAATATATTTTATCCTTTATTTTTATTTTAAATAGTGTAGTTCACGCCCTTTGTACACATCTGGTTAACAATTATCAGGTTTGTCAAAATTTTAAAATTAATTAATTTCATATTTTTTAAAACATTTCTAACCTTTATTTTAAATGGAATTTCATAATCTGTCTAATTACGCGCGTTTTATGCATGCATAAAAGCCATGGCTCTTTTTTTGTGCATTTAATATCTGTAATAAATATGTTGCAAGTGTAACACCTGTTGACTTTTCGCCTGTTGATATAATATATAAATTGGTAGAAATGTTGCCTTTGTCTTGTTTTTGAACCTAAATGATTTTAATTTTAAAAAAATTGTTGTTTTAATTTATTTTTTCTTTTTTTTTTAATTAAAAAACAAGTATCATGAAGAGAAAATTTTCAAAAAAATTCAATAGTTATTGTTAGTAAATTATTATTCTGTTTTTTGTTAATTTCATTTTTTGATAATTATTTATTAAGTTACACTACCTATTTTTTAAAAATACTTATTCAATAAAATATAATTTTAAATAGGTAGTTTTAAAAGGTGGGTGCAATATTTGCAATCATGTTGGGAAAGGAAAGCAATATTTTAGTTGTTTTCTGAACAAAAGTGTAGGTACACCCAACAAGTATAACAAAATGTAGGTACTATAAGGTACTTTACTATTTTATTTTACCTAAAAAAATATAGGAAGCTGAATTACTTAATTGGTGCTCTTCCCAAACAGCTGCGTTTTATTATAAAATCTTTTTATATTCAATTCAAATAAACTAGTTTTAAATATCACTTTATATACTGTGTTTGACATGTCTATTAATAATTATCCTTATTATAAATACGAATTGTGTACATCAGGTATGTTTACCATTATGAAAATATTTTATTACAGTTTATTTAATGACATTAATTAATAACACTTTAGTTAATTAAATATATACTTACCCAAGTCTTAATTTTGTGTATTATAAGCGTTTAAAATTATATTTTGCAATTTTTTATTAAAATTTCAGATATGGAACAAAGTCCTACTTCAAACGAAGCAGAAAATTTAAAAGGCTTTAATTTCCTATGGATTTTAACAGAAGTTGTTGGAGGCTTATTAATTTTATTGGTGCTAGTATGGTGCATTCATTTTCGATCAGGTTTTGCATGGACTTCCAATCCAGCATTACAATTTAATTGGCATCCACTTTTAATGACAATTGGTTTAGTTTATCTTTATGCTAATGGTACAAGAACAATATATTTTTTTAATTTCATCAACTACTTTTGAATAATTTAAAAATCATATCTTTATTTCAGGCATGCTTATTTATAGAACTCAAAGGACTGTTCACAAAAGACGATTAAAATTGATCCATAGCAGTATTATGATTTTTTCTTTACTTTTATCTCTTATTGGTTCAGTAGCAGTTTTTAATTTTCACAATTTAAGTAATCCGCCTATTCCTAATTTATACTCTTTGCATAGTTGGGTTGGATTAGCCAGTGCTATCTTGTTTTTCTGCCAGGTATAATAAAAACAATATTTGAAAATTATTTTTCATAAATTAAAAACTTTTTGAATAATACTCGATTTTGAATATTCTAGTGGGTTGCAGGTTTTATTTCTTTCTTATATCCAGGGATTCCACATCACTTAAGAGCTCAATACATGCCGATACATGTTTATTTTGGAACAGCAGGTTTTATTGGAGTAATCGCTTCGTGTTTATTGGGACTAAATGAAAAAGCAATTTTTGTTTTGGCCAAAAAGTTAGCATTGAAAAAAATATTTAAATTGTTAATACATATATTTATAATTATACTTTTTTTTTTTAGGTACTCCGAATTTGATAATGAAGGTTTACTTATAAATTTTATTGGACTCTTATTTATAATTTTTGGAGGATTGACCGTTTATTTAGTATCTCAAGAAAGATATAGACGATTCGCAAGACCTGAAGATGATGTTTTATTGACTAATAGGAGTCGGTGAATTTATTCTATGTGAGCATAAAAAATTACCTTGCATATATAAATATTTTGTATTTTAACCAAAGAAATCTGCTGATAATTCGATTAATGGTACTATAATGTTTCTTTTAAATTATTTTTTTTTTTTTTATAAAACAATAAAAAACTTAATTTTTACTATGGTGCTTTTACATTTTGAAGGAAAAACTTTGTGATTTTTCAATTAAGTGATTTATTGAATATGATTTTCAAGCTTATAAATTAAAAATTATTTTATTTTATGAATTTTATAAGATTATGTATTAACTATATTTATGTAATAAATTAAATTTATATTTTATAATATATTTAAATTTTACCATCAGAACATAATGAAGAAAATTCATATTATTCAATATAATAAGCTTTAAGTGTGATCATAATATAATGTTTAAAAAAAATAAATATACACTTTGAAAATGGTGCTTAAATATAATTATCTTCAATAGAAGTAATTGTAAATCTAAATGAAAAAAAATGTACCCACAGAAATTTTAATAATTATAAGTAAAATTTTTTTTAATTCTTTTAATTTTTTTAATTAGAAAGGATTCTTGAAAAAAATGTTTATTTATAAGAAATAAAATATTACACATGTTTATCATTTAAAAATTTTAATAAGAACATTTATTATAAAAAATAAACGAATTAATAAAAATAACAAAATCAATACATTCAAAAAATTATTTACAAATCTCAATATGAATTACAACCAGGTAAAGGAAATTTTTTTGCAAATTCTTCTACTTGATTTCTTAAGTCTTTAATTTTATTAATTATTTCTGTATTAGACTGTATCACTTTTTTAAATTCTACAAGTTTTGGACCAGATATTGATGTTATTTCTTTAGATAGTTGAATACCAGAGTGAATAAAATCAGCAACTTGGTCGATTTCTTCTTCCTTTAATCCTCTAGTGGTGAGTGCAGGGGTTCCAAGTCTAATACCGCTTGGATTAAAAGCACTTTTGTCACCTGGCACAGTGTTTTTATTACAAGCAATTGAAATATCTTCCAAAACTTTTTCAACTTTAGATCCTGTTAACCCACTTGGTCTTAAATCAAGTAATACCATATGTACATCAGTTCCATCACTACTAATTTTATAACCGTATTCTTGCAATTTACTGCATAACCTTTTTGCATTAGATACAACTTGTTTTTGGTAATTGATGAATTCAGGAGTAGTAGCTTGTTTCATTGCAGTTGCTATTGCAGCTATCGCATGATTATGAGGGCCACCTTGAAGTCCAGGGAATACAGCTTGATTAATTTTACTTTCTAAATCGTAATAAATTTTTTCTCCAGTTTTACTAATGCTTCTTACACCTTTTCTGTAAAAGATGACTCCAGCTCTTGGACCTCTTAATGTTTTATGAGTAGTTGTAGAAACAATATCGCAGTATTCAAATGGACTTGGTATAACTTTAGCTGCAACTAATCCAGAAATATGAGCCATATCCCCGAAAAGATAAGCATCATTCTCAGTAGCAATTTCTTTGAATCTCTTATAATCCAAGCACCTACTATAACATGAAATACCAGCAATAATGACCTTTGGCTTAAATAGTTTGGCCAATTCAGAAAGTTTTTCATAATCTATTCTTCCAGTGTCTGGATTAACTTTGTATGGCATAGATTCAAAAAATATTGAAGTGGCTGATATTTTTTTATTATTGGTAAAAAATCCATGTGTTAAGTGGCCTCCGTCAGGTAAATCCAAACCCATTATTCTACCATGCGGCTCAATTAAACCAGTATAAACAGCAAAGTTTGCTGGACTACCAGAATAAGGCTGCACATTGCAACCCCACTCTTCAGGGCTCAAGGAATAAGCTTCTAAGCAACGTTTTTGAGCTAATAATTCTATTTCATCGATGAACTCATTACCACCATAATATCTTTGACCAGGAAGACCTTCACTGTATTTATTGTGAAGACAAGAACTAAGACATTGCAATACACTGAGTGAAGTAAAATTTTCACTAGCTATCATCTCTAAGCCACATTCTTGCCGCTTTTTTTCTTGCTGTATCAAACCATAAAGTTCAGGGTCACTTTCCCACAAATTTTTTTGTAATACCGTATCCATTTCGTAGTTTTTCGTTAAATGAATAGTTTCTTTAATTTTTAAACTACTTTTTTCACTATAATTCCTTAAACCAGGTAATTTGTGACCTTGGAAAAATTTTAAACTGCGACACTGATGTTTAACACTTGCTTCTTGGTAGATGAGAATGCTGATAAGCCGTCCGGCTAATCTTGAATATGGCTGTTGAATTATCATTTCAATGCTTTATATACAGGCAGCCATTTTAATATTTAATATAAAACCGGTATTTTTATTATTTTGGAGGGAGCACATTTTTAATATAAAATAAACACGAGGTTATAGGTCGTTATGCAATATAATGTAATTTTATCTTTGAAAGATAATGCATAACCTGATTTATTTTCTATATTTTGTAAGGCGTTATTAAAGACCCCCTCTAAGGAAAAAGTATATCAACAAATAATTTTTCTCTCTTACTTTATCATAATTATCAATAAATTATACGATTAAATGTTATTATATTATGACTTATAATTTCAGTTTTTCAAATTTTGGAGCAGAATAACGGAGCTCAAATACAATCCACGGTAACTTTTACCATGAATGCAAAGTAACCTAATCTTCTATAATTTTTCAGATTAGTCTAGTCATTGGTGTTATATGTGTTTTGTTGTTGAGTTGTTGTGGTTGTGGCTAACAAAATATAAAATAAAGAAATTTTTTGCTTTATATAAAAAAAATAAGTTTTTGTAATAAAATGAGTGAACCTTGTGTATCTAGTGCTAAAACCCCTGCTGAAAAGCATGCAGAGCGTATGGAGCGTTTAAAAAAATTACATTTACGACGGGTAATCTCGATTTTATTGTTTAACTTGAATTTTTTCAAATTATTCTTTAGCAAAAATATATTTGTAATCTTTTTCTTTAATATACATTTGCAAATATCTTTAAAAAAAATATCAAATATTATAGCAGTTTTTGTACAATTGTAAAATTTTTTTCGTTTTTGCTCAAAATTTAGTAAATCAAATTTTCAGAAAGAATTTTATGAACTTCATGTAGTTTGATTAATTCAATTTTTACTTACAATAATCAACTTGTTTATAACTATTTAAAAATTTATTATTGTATTTTTTTATTTTAGAATGAGGCCCGCTCAGAAAATCACAAAGAAGTTGTGGAAGAAGACAAAAGAAATAAACTACCATCAAACTGGGAGGCTCGAAAAAGACAAGCAGAATGGTTAATAAATGATGAAAAAGCTAGAAAAGAAGCAGAAGAAAAGGTTTGTTGCTAAATTAAAAAAAAAATGTCTTCTTATTCCAAATTATTAACTTTTACAGGGTCTTGATTATGAAAGAACGAAACTTTTAAGTATTCAAGCAATAGAAGCAGAAAGATTATCAAAAAAGAAAAAGAAGATATCTCCTAATGATGGTTTTGCAGATTTTGAACAGGCCACAGTTCGTCAATACAAAAAACTTGTAAAAGGTATAAATCCAAATATGGAAGCTTATGAAGAAGCAAAAGAAAAACTTGGACCAGCTTTTTATGGTGATCGGAATACTATACTTCATGGCTTACATGTCGATAAAAAAGAAAGCATCGACAGGATGGTCAAAGATTTGGAAAAACAAGCAGCGAAGCGAGAAAAGTATAGCCGAAGAAGAATGCACAATGATGATGCTGACATTGACTATATTAATGAAAGAAATGCTAAGTTTAATCAAAAATTGGAAAGATTCTATGGAGAACATACTAAAGAAACAAAATTAAATTTAGAACGAGGCACAGCTATATAGATAAATATATATTTGTTGATGACAGTGTTAAAATCACTAATAATTTACTTTTCATTGTGACAGATTAAAGTCAAAATTAAAGATGTATTTTATAGGAACTTTGTAAATATTAAATATAAGAAATTTAATTCTTGATAAAGGATTGACTTGTGTTTTCAAAATGTTTAAATAAATTTTTTTGAGACTTTAAATAATTTTTATATAAAATATTGAAAATTAAAAATTTATTTAATTAAATTTACTTAAGTACATAAGTATGACTTAATAAAAATTAAAAGTTTTTAAAATATAAAAAAAATTTTGCTAAGAACAATTGCTAATACTTATTTTAAATTACATTCACAAATTTTTTAATTCAAATAATAATGTTAAAAATTAATATTTACATTATAATCTTTTGTAACTATAGCCAGTCTCGAACTGGACCTGTAAATTTAAAAAAATGTATGTGTAAGTTTTTTTTCCTTTAAGATTAAAATGTGATGACTTACGCCTTGGAGAATAATTGTGATGGTGTGTTACTCTTATGTGAATATCCTGTGTTTCACCTAAATATAAAAGTTTTTGTTTGCTATTCAAATTCAAAGTTCTGTTTATTCTTCTTTTTAAACACAAGATTGTTAAATAAATCAAATCAGGCATGTTATAAAAATAATTTTATTTATTAATCAATTATTAATTCTTAATTTTAAATAATACATATTCATTGAGTAACATTTTTTTTTCACTTTTAAAAATATAATTATCAGGTATAAAAAAATAAATCTTACTTGATTTTTGTTAGATTTATATCACAGTATTGAAGAAGCAATCATTCACACTGACATTAATTTTAAAAGTATTATAATTAATGGCATAATTTAATTTAAGGATAAATTACATGCAGGCAAAAACAGTTTGAAACACTATTTTAACTACGTTTATTCACTCGAAAAACAGGATAAGCACTCGTACCTTGATTTTTTGGCATATCACATTGTTCACATTTATTCATTAATGGGTGGTTATCAAATGTACATCTTTGACAAACCCAAGATGGTTCATCTGCATCTTGATTATCTGTATTATTGCTAATTGGTTCCCATGCAGGTGGCTGACTTGGTAATGGTGGTGGAATATTATTTGAAGTAGATGGAGTATACTGTTGACCTGTGTAAATGCTTTGATAAAATTCTTCACTAGTTTCTCCTAATGGGACTATAAGTTAAATTATTTATTAAAAATCACTAAATAGAATTAAATTTTTCTTTGTTTAAGCTATTAGATTTACCTCTAGGATCTAATTTTTCATCGACCTCTTCAGCCAACATATCACATTCTTGTTGCAACTGATGAATTTCATTTCTCAATTTTGCTTCCATTTCCTACAAGTAAACTAAAGTTATAGTTTTTATTTTATCTTTATTTTTTTATTTTTTTTACCTGAAGAGAAATATTAGGATCAAGAGGTTTTGAGAAATTATCTACTTCTTTTTTCATTTCTTCCAATTTTTTTATCTCATTATTTAATGCTCTTGATAATCTATCTTTTCTTTCCAGTTGTTCTAATATTAAACTTTTTTTAGAATCATCAACTGAAAATCCATAATTATAATAAAAATTTTTTTATCATTATTTTTTTTTTCTGTTATCTTACCTTGATTAAGTATACTTTGAAATTGGCTATTATTTCCAGCATCAATTTCATCTACACCTAAATCTTCCATTTCTGTTGGTGTTACGGGTAAACTACCAGAAGATGTAATATTTTTTGCCATTGGTGCTGATGGAGTATTTGGAGCACTTGTACAGGTAAATCGAGTATACTGTGGAATCATGCTACCTGTTTAGAATTGTAAAATTAATTATAATTGTATAAATAAATTAAGAATGCATCATTTGTAAAAAATAAAGAAAGTTTATTACCTGATGGTTTGTTCATAGTTGCTGGTCTGGTTCTAGAAGCTGCTATGCCTCCAATTTTTCCAGATCCAATACTAATTTGAAGCCGACTTTTAAATCCTTGAGGGTCCAATGAAGAACTTGAATAAGTAAGATTTTGTCCTCTTGAACAGACTTCAACCGGAATTTGAGGTTCTTGTGAAGGAGGCCTTAAGGTCAAACTAACGGAAGTGAAACTTCTTGTATGTTCTGGAGCAACTGGCGAATTTCTAATATTTGAATTCTCATTGCAAGGATAAGAGGTAGATGGTTGTGAGTTACAAGCGACATTAACATTGACCTCGAATGCCGGGTTACTTTTGATTTTAGTTTGAAAACCACCAGAATTTTCTTCAAAAAATCGACTGGTTTTATAGTCAGCTGGCGCTGAAGCTGGCGATGATTTTTTAGCTAAATAACAACGTTTGCTTTGTCCGATATCTAGGGAAGATGGTCTATGTGCTCGTAAATTTGGTTTATTAAAATGTTTAGTATTAGATGAAGATACGGGAATGTCATCAGGTTGTGGACCGGGTGGCGGAAAAGCCCCTGGAGGAGGTCGCGAATCTTGTGCTTCTCTCAAGCTTTTTGCACATGATTCTTTGTCGTGAGAATTCTGAAATTTTTTTAAGTTTAGAAACAAGAATAAAAATTTTGTTAGTATAACGTAAATTGAAAATACTTGTGCAATGCATTGGGAGATAACGTTATCGGGGAGCGCGGGAAACTGCTGTTTTAGCTCATGGAATAGTTGCATTATGGCGATGTTAGAGCAGTTGCACTCCCCCATCGTCGGCCCCCATCCTTCCAGTAACTACTACCTAAGAGTAAAATTAAATTTGATCGATTTTTACAAAATAAATCATAAAACCGACTGTTTCTACTTGAACGTCTTTATCTATACTTATAAAAAAAACAAACGATCTTTTACTATTTAAAACAAAAGTAATTAAAACGAATGTAACAAAATAAATGCGGTATATATAACATGTTGCAAATGAAAATTGCTAAAAAACACGAAGATATTTGTGTCATATGGAATGAGAGAAAGCTAGAGAGCTTTTTTACTTCTTGTAAAAATTTATAAATAATGCAATAAAAAGTTGTCATGTGTACAAGAATTTAAAATTATGCCAAATAGTTAACGTAAATTAAAATTAAAAAAAACAAAATAGTTTATTTAATTTTTAAAAATATACTTAATAATATAAATAAATAAATGAACTGAAAATTATAAACATTATTGACTTTTTAGAAAAAATATTTAAAATTATAATTAAACTCGATTAAAATTTTTCGTGTCATTGAATATGTAGGTACATAAAAATAAAAATGTAAACAAATACCTACACAACTATATAATAATTATGTTTTTCAAAGTTACATAATTTTTTTAATGTAAAATCATTTTTACATGTAAATGAAAAATAATATATTTCTTATCTATAAAAGTATATAAATAATTAATATTATTATATAGTGCCACGCATATATGTGTATTTTTATCTTTTTCTATATTAAAGTGCTCGTATTTTTTTATTACGTTTTCAAATTTACATATACATAACCTATTTAAAAATAATAATTAAAAAGAAAAAAAAATTTAACAAAATAAAAGAATTGTAGGTAATCAATATTATAGTGTAACAATTGGATCCAAAATACAGATTTCAATTATATTTTTGATATCCAACAATTTTTTTGTTGATATAAATAGATAAATTTTTGTTTTATAAAATGAATTTATTATTAATTATAAGGTTGTTTATTAATTATTTCTTACCGAACTATAATATTCATTGAAGATTTTTTTATTTTATCAATCGATATATGTATACTTTTTGATTTCTTGTCTTTTTTTTTAATTTTTACAATCCACAATTTTATACTTATCAAAAATGTGACACACTAAACAAAATTCAATAATCAAATTGTTCATTAGAGTGCATGAAAATTATCGCCTTTTAAGTTTCTTAAAATTTACAAACAAGTTTGTCTTAAATTTTCACTAAAGTAAATAAATTTATTTTCAATTTTATAGATCAAATTATTGTCTTTAATTTTTAGATATTTTAATTATAAAGAAATAAAAAAAAAATATTAAAAATGCCTCTAAATTCTAAAATTATACAACCGTTGACTTGAACGGTCAGCTGTACACTATACACAACTGCTATATAAAAATAAAATCGGTGTAATCCGACAACGCATGCAAATATGAAAAAACACGATTTTTAGAATAATTTTTTCATCAAAATTTAATTGTTTTATATGGAAGTATAATATAAATAGGTATTTCGTCAAATAATTAAAATTCAAATTTTTGTAAGTTGTCCACACAAATTTGAAAAAACTCTACGTTTTGAATATGCCCGCTAATCTTATATAGGTTAGGTAACCTAAAGTTTAGACTAGATCGGTGTTGTTCATATTTTATTATTTTTTGTATTTGTATATTGTTTATTATTATTGTTTTTTCGTTTATTTTCATCATCATTAATTTATTTCTGAATTTATTTATAAACAAAAGATATATATAGTGAGTAAAAAACTTTGTTTTGTAATATAAAAAGGGTTTATTAAAAAATAAATAATAATTAAAATAATTGATTTTAAATCAGTTACTTAAAAATTACTGTATTTATTCTGTTTTTTCAGAAGGTTAAAATTTTTTATTTATTTACTTATTTCCAATATATGCAGGATATAAAATCCTATAAATGTAATTATTTTGCAAAATTATATACGTATTATAGATAATAATAAAAAACAAAACTTATCAGTAGTTTAAATAAAAAATATAAAGAATTTTAAGTTCCGAAAGCAAATTTTGAAGCAAACAGTTATAATTAATTAATTAATTAACTGTTAATGCAAGAATTTATGATTAAATATATAGAAATTTCATCTTTCTATACCTTTTAATCAATTATATAGTATTAATTAAAAATCAAGCTAATGCACTAGTTAAAAATTTTTAATTCAATATTAAATTTAATTAAACTAAATTAGAAATTTATCACAGAGCTAATTATACTCCAGTATCTTGCATGACAGTCTTCTTATCGTACTTATATTATCAAAAAACAAATCAAAAAGAGAACTACTGAGATTGTACAAATTACAATTTCTTGTTTTAAAAGATTTGAACAAAAACGGATAAATAGAGTATGCTTAAATGAATAAAACTAAGTTCTCTTAACAACCTCATAGGAACATTTAGACTCATATAGTTCACAATTTGCTACTACAATAATAATCATATTATTAAAAATTTTACCTAAATATATTTGGTTAATTCTTACTAAAGCACTCTGCATGATTGGAAGAAATCTTAAACTTCAATGAGATAGGTGTAAAATCATCATCTGTAAACTTCATTGGGACACCAACCCTAAATGCAGCAAATTGCATAAATTTATGATTGATGTGCTCCAATATATTAAATGAATCAGTATTCAAAAAACACCATATTTGAGATAAAAACATAATACATGAATAAACATACGAAAAATAAAATTTTCTAAAAGTATCTACAGATCTAAACTCACGAGAATTACACCTAATAAAATTTTTAACTATGTGCTGACAGTTTAGCCTAGTATCAAAGTAGAGCTAGATTCCCAGACCTTTATGACAGTTCCCTACTTAGTACAACATAATTTTTTGCAACAGTTTTTTACATTTTTCTTTACAGAAATGAACTTATTGAAATGAACTAAAAAACCCATACATATATGTTTTATCCAAATAAGTCAACAAAATTTCTATTTGGTCAATTTAATTTACCATAGAGTTAAAAAAAAGGTATTAATTTAAATTATAAATTATGTTGACATTCTGTCTTGTGGCATGGAATTCCATACTTAATCCTTATAATTTTTAAGCAATCCTTAAAATTTCAATTAAGTAATTTAAATCAAGTAATATTTATTATAAATTAAGAAAATAGAGTTTTCAAAACTAAAATTTTTGCTCAACAAAATTCTTAAATTGATATGTTTATTTGAACTAAAATAATTAATTTATTATTATTTTTGGGAATAGATTCAAGAGAAATAAAAATAATGAATGAAGATATAGATGATTACATAAAATGTTCTTTTTGTGATTTAACTTTTTATAATACCGATCAATTAAAAAGCCATTTTGAAAGGGTTCATTATGCTTTTTTAAATGAGAATAATGAAGAAAAATTCATATGCAAAACCAATAATTGTTTTAAAGAATTCAAGTATGTGACAAATTTAATTAATCATATAAATTCCACCCATAAAGTACAAGTAGAATCTCAATTTGTGGCTGTCAAAGAAGAAATAATGGAAATAAATGAAAGTTTTGAAAAATGGGTACCCAAAAATATTGATTTTGAAAGACTAGTATCTGAATGCATTGAAACTTTGTGTGCAACAACTTCAATCACAAAAAATGATTTTGATATTGTTATTGATTCTTTGGAGAATACAATTTTAAATGTGATGTCACTTACAATATCAAAAATTACTAGTTTTTTTAAATACAAAAATTTTGATATTGATGGTGAAAGTTTTAATACTTTTATTAATCAATTTACTACGCCAGCTTCATTTTGTCGATATAAGAATATAAGAGAAAAAATAGTAACATTAAAAGAAAGTAATTCATGCTCAAATGTAAACAATTTGTCTTTAAATGGAAGAAAAAATGAAATAGTCGGTCTATTCAGTAACAGATCGATTGCAGACGAAGATTCATTTGAATATGCTAGTACAAGCGATACTCAATATGATGATTGTACAATGGATAGTAAATTAAGTGATCATCAATTATTTTTTCCCCCTGAAAATCAAACAGATACCATAAATGAAAAAGTAAATCTAATTAATGATACTGAATATAGTTGTCGATGTAAGAAAAAAGATTTGGTAAGTAATTTTGTATTCGAATAACCAAAAAAAAAATAAAATTAAAAAAAATAAATTCTGACAATTTCAGTTAGCAATTAACAAAATGAAATTTGACTTTAAAAACTGGATGCAAACATTAGATGAACAAAGTAATTATAAACATAATATAGTTCAACATCTAGAAAAAGGAATGACTATTGATCATAAAAAAGAATTATTCATCATTAATTTTCTTGGCAATAAAATTAAAGCCATGTGGGGTAATTGGTAATTAAAAAATGATGTCTATAACATATCTATTTTGTATAGATAGTTAAAAAATTAATTTTGTCATTTTCAGTTACCCTCCTCATTGTTTAAAATTAAGAGTAGCAAAAGAATTAGTAGCTACATTTCCTACATTAAAAAAGGTCACTGAAAAGGACCCAGAAGGATATGTAAGTATAGTTCATTTTAGTCTCTTATATTTTATGTATAATCACATACAGCCTAGCATTTTTATTTAAGATTTTATATTTTTATATTCAGTATATTTAATTAACTTTTTTATTAAAATTTAAATAAATAGATATAGGTACACAAAATTTTAAAACTTTCTTTTCTATTGATCTTGATGTTTTTCAGTTTTATTGGTCAAATGGCAGAGACACAATGCTTGATAATTTTTTCAAGCGTATTAAAAATATTTTGCCTGATCCAGAAAAAAAATATAAAAAAAGGAAATCTCAAAATGAGAATGGGAAATTAAGTACTAAAGAAAACATGATGGATTATTTAGAAATTTCAAGTGAAAATATAGAAAAGGTATAAATTTTGATTGCAAAAAGGAATTAAAACATTAAAATATTTATTTTTTGTCAAAGATTGAGTATTTACGTACGTTAGAAGAAAATCAAGAAAATAAATCAACCATATTAAAATTAATGGAAGAGACTAGGCCAATGAGATCAAAATTATTTAATAAAAGTGAAAATGAATATATTTTAGGAAATGATGTTATTGATAAAGAAAAAATTAAATCAGGAAACAGAAAATATTCACCATGTAAAATCCTTAATGAATTTCCTCATTTTTTATCATATTGTGGATTTTTGGTAATTGAATTTTTTATTTTACTTATTTACATTGTGTTTAATTACTATAAATAACAAGTTGATTAATTACAGATTCTTAAAGAATACAACTATTTTTTTTCAAATGACACTATAAATTTTATTGGAACAATGCAATCGTATATTCCAAAAATATTAAAATTTTGTAATCAAAATGATATTTTCAAAATATTTATTGAGCAAGTTTCAGATATAAAAGACGGTAAATTAAAATACTACTTGAGTAATTAATTTTTTATAAGACTCGCTATGAGATTAACTATAGTAAAAAAATTTTTTTTTTAAATTTTTAGTGAACGCAAAAGCAATTTCATTATTATCAACAATTTTAACTTCTAAGGCTTTTGAAAATTTTGGAGAAGTATGATACACTTATTTAAAGTTGCATTGTTATAGTTTTATTTAATAAACTTATATTTTTAGGGAGAAGCAAATAAAAGAGGACGTAAAAGAACTTTAGATGATCATCTTGAGATCCCCAATAGACATCTCTTAAGATATGAAAAGGTAAAATTATGTTTTTCAAAATTATTATTTAGTAATCTTATTTAGAAAAGATTCCAATCATTTCTATTTTTTATCAGCTATCTGATTTACAAAATAAAGAATGCTTAGAAACAAACAAAGAAAGGAATTCACCAGTAATAGTCAGTGAGAAAAATACAAACATTTATTATTTGTATATTAATAATAAACTCATGTATATTGAAGGAGGGTTTTTAGAAGCATTAGAAATTTCAGTCAAGTTACAAATATTAATGGATATTAATGTATCAAGTAGAATTGATCAATTTTATAATTTTATTTATGGTTTTATTATTAAAAATATTGAACCTAATCATATTAGCAAAAAATTATTTAATGTTTTACAAGATTTTAAAGATTAAAACTAGAAATATTTTACTTTTTATAATGAAAAATTATAAAAAAATCAAGACTGATTATTTAGATTTAAATACTTTGTTAAAAAAATAAAATTTATACCTTAATTAATATATCTTTATTTATAAATTATATTTAAAAATATTATGAAAAAGAAAAAATAATAAAAAGATAAATTATAAAAGTATTATTTTTAGTTAACCATTCTGATAGCAATATTATGAAAAAAAATCAATATAAACATCTTACTGCAGTAAAGTTCTTATTTAAGAAAAGTTCAGGAATGATTAAAGAAAAGAAATGTTAAGTTATTTCATACTTAATTTATTTTTATTAGCACATGGAAGATCGCTTTTTTTTACAATATTTAGAACAATCAACAACAGTAATTTATATATACACATACGTTTTTTAATATTAATTTATTTTTATATAATTATAAAAAAATCACCTAAATTTATAAGCGCAGCTATTAAAAAGTGCAAATTTTCTTAAATATTTTTTATGAATTCACTATAAATATCACAAAAAAAAATAAAATTAATTCTTTTTCTCTTTTATACATCTATTTTACCCTAAATAAAAATGCACAAAAAACCTTTTTTTTTTGTTTTTTTTTCTTTTATTATAATTTAAAACACAAATAATAATTTTATAAATACCATTCATGCTTAAAAAATTTTATTTACAATTAAATAATAAATCATAATTTATAATATTTAATGCATATATAATTAATAAAATATTCTCATTATATTCATGTCTTGGTGATTATTAATTGGCAGTTAATAAGCAGTTGTTGGTAAATTTTTATTAATAACATGAAATAATATATTTTATTATAAACATTTTTTCTGTATTTGATGCTTATTCATCATCTTGATTTGATAAATTAAGTTAATTATCCAAAAAATATAAACTTACATTTTGTCAAATTATGATTCCTAAAAAAAGGAATGATCAAAGAAACAAAATTTATTAAAATATGGCTAATACTGTACAATTACCCATTTTACATCCATAAAATTTTAAAGTAAGCATTAAAAAATAAAAATTGACATTAATTAACAATATTATTTGCTTTCTTAAATTTTTTTTAAAGATTATGCAATACTTTTTTTTTTTATATTTACAAATTACATTTTTGTTTCTTTAATAAAAATTATTGACTCATAAGACAAAGAAAGCATAAATAATCATTGTGCTTTATTATTATTATTATTATTATTATTATTGCATTTGAATGAAAATTATATTTTCTATTTAATTTGCCATAACTTTTTTACTATCATTTTTTGCTTTTTATTGGTCATCAAACAAGGCAGACTATTATAAAGTCATAATTATTTTTTTTAATAAAATAATTCTTTTATTTGGATCTAATACTGTAACTTCTAAATTATTAGTATATTTTAACTTCGTTTCTAAAACAAACTACAATTTTTTAACATTTTTTTTTTGTTCTTTTAATTTGAACACTTTGAATATATTATTTTAAACACTTTCTTAAATTTAATGATTTTATTAAATTTCTAAATATATATATATTGTTATCTGTTTAAGATTTTTAATTTCAATTATGCACCTACTTCATTCAATGAAGTTAGACGTTATTTTTGGTTTTTTTAGAATGTTAAAATAAATACATGATAAAAAATATTAAATTTCTTTCTTTACCTAAAATTTCTAAATTATTTTTTCACTGGTTACTTAACTTTCAAGAAAATTCTGCCACATTTGATGGACAATTCGAGTAATAAAATAAATTATTTTTTATTGCGATTTAATAATAATAATAATAAAATAGATGAAATTGTTGTTATAAATATTTTTTGAGCATTAGTTATCTTGGCTCATAACAAGATTGATAATTTATAAATTTATTAATTAATCGATGATTTTCTTTTTTATCAAATAATAAATCATCATGCCGGAATTGACCAGCAGCTTCGTTTTGTTACCTCGTCTTATCTTCCATAACAACTTGTTTAAATGCACCTGCTGTTATTTGATTTTTAACTTCTTGGCCACCAAGTGCAGTTGTACCATCTTTAGCAACATACAACTGAAGACCACTTGCTAAAAATAGAATAAAAGAATTATTAGATTGATTTGAAGAAAATATTTTTGTTTAAAACTTACATTCTTCTCTTTCAGCTTTTTCTAAAACAGACTGTTCAAGATTATTGGCAATAAGCTCATCAATTAAAGAATCAGCATTTGGCCTTGTAACTTCAACCCTACATAATATTGTATTTCCTGTACTATCTTCAGCTTTTTTTCTCCTTTCAAGTGCTGCTTTAGCTCTGTCTAAGGAACCTGTCTCACTAAATCCTGAACCACCAGATGCATTTCTGCAATTACAATTAAAATTAGGCTAAAGTTTTTTCATTTTAAATCTTTCTGTTAATTTAAAACAAAAATGTCAAAGAATAATTTATTCGAATTTACTTAAAATATTAAAATTTTAATTCTTCATATTAATTAAAATTATAACTCTTGAAAATAAACTTAAAGATTAAAACACAAAAATTTTAAAAACAAAAATCATAAAATAAAGCATAAAACATTCCCATGCTATAAATAAAAATTTTTTAAAATATATATTTTGGAAATTTTGTACTTTTTTCCTGGCATGCAAAATTATTTTTGATTTATGTAAATTTTTAATTGTTTTTTTTTCTCAATATATTAAATTATCAATAAATTTTAATCAAAACTGCAAATGAAATAAATGATAATGCAACATGTAAATGGTGAAAAACAAAAAATTGCATCACTCAAATCACCAACAAAAATTTTGATTAGTCATGAACAACAAAACAATTAAAAAAAATATATAGACCATTCTTTTTTTACTTAACCAATGTCCTTGTTGGAAAATTGACACAATGTAAAAGAGCATGGATGAAATAATTTTAGGCTAGTCCCCTCTCAAGTCTTTCTCACAGGTTTGGATTTTTCGAAATTTATATATAAATGTATACAGGCCAGTTGTAAGCCTAAAATTTAATAAAAAATTTGGGTATAATTTTCCAGAAATTCATTTCTGCCTGGAAAACTGTGCATAATTAACAGCTATATTTTTTCTCCGTTAAGACCATGCATTATATTTTACATTTTGTCAATTTTTAGACAAGAGTGATGGCTGAGTTGAAAAATAATCGTCCATGTAACATTGAAAAAGTTTTTCAAAAGTATAGTATAAAGTATTATAATTTAAAAAAAACCGTTATAAAATAGAAAAGCTTTAAAGGAAAGAAGAAAATGAAACTGACGGTGGTGTGAAGTTGTTTCTCTGTTGAAAAGCTGTAAGATCAGGTACTGTAAGGCCAAGACTTGACTCTTCGGAGTCTGGACTTGTCGTTACTGTAGCCAATTTACCTCCCGTTCCATCTAATAATTTCCTGTGACTTCCAACGATTACCCTGCAAAGATTTCATAAAAAAAGCCCAAAAAAAAGAAGGCACAAGCATGAGACTAAAGTAATACAAAAATTTTTTTTAAATATATTAAAGTAAAAAAGCAATAAATTTTTTTTTTAGAAAAGCTCCAGTTTATACCATTTTTTTTAATCGTATTTTCAAAGAAATGTAATGACATTTTAAATACAGATTTATAACAAAAAAAAAAAAATTGGATAAAGTCTAAAGAAAGATTAAAGTTTTATTATGTGATTGGTGAAAAAAGAAATGAAAATACAATAAAAAGCTCTGTGCAAAATATTAAAGTTAAAAACTTGCATTGCAAAATACAGTGAATAAAAGCATTATTTATAAAAACTTTGAAAAAAAGCATTTACCTAGTAAATTAGTAATTAAAATATTAAAGAATAATAAAAATCTAATTTCATAAAAAATTTTTCATTGACAAATAAAAAAAGCTGTCATGAAAAACTTTTTAAAAATGAAATTTAATTATTTGGGAGTCTACTTTTCTTTAACGATAGAAGTTTAAAAATAAATTGAATATTATTCTATTGTCCTGAATGTGGGTTATATAGAAGTTGTATAGTCCTTTTTATAATGTCCAGCATTCATAAAATCCATTAAATTTTATGACGCAAACAGTAAACTTAATCTTGAAATAATATGGATAAAATTAAAAATTAAATTTTGCAATTATTTTGTAAAATAAATTTTTCCAAGATAAGCAATTTAAAATTATTATCATACAATTAAATTTGTATTGAATTTTAAAACTAATAATTTACTTTTAATACATTTAGCTACTTTTTCTATGTATCCGGATTTCGAATTTGCTGCAAGCTCGCTAGTTTTTATGCTCAAATGATGCTCAAGGTATTTATTTACTAAAAAAATTAAAAGGTTTTGTGTAATAAGCTTTAATTCTATCTGATAACTCAAATTAAACTTGTTTTAAGGTTAAATTTTTTAAACCAGATTTTTAGTGACTTAGATTAGGTATTATCACTACCTTGACCACGGCATTAAAAGTGTTTAACTGCATTGTTAAAATAATGCTTTTATAAAAATATCTTCTTAAATAGACAGTTAGGAAATTTTAACTTTTAAATAAGTTCGCATATATTAAGTATAAAAATTTAATCTGCAAAAAATATATAAAAGCTTCGATTCATTTCATGTGTATTAATGTATATTTTTGTGCAAAAAATACTATTAAACAAGCTACTGGTTGTCAATTTTATACTATTTTGCCTATTTTGTGTAGAATTTCATTCTTCGCGTATAATGCATATAATATATGCATTTATAATTTCAATATATTCTAATCAAAAGTTATACGTGTGAGCTTTTATGCTTCATTTATACGCAGATATTCATTTCTATACGACCAGTAATTAGAACGAAAGCTTTTTCATTTAATGCGCTTTGATTATAAAATAAAATTTTACATAATAAAATGTACAAAAGACATATGAGCAATTATTTTAAAATTGATACTTAACTCGAGCCTGGAATCGTAAATTTTTTTTTTGAGGGCACATCGATATGACCCGTGTTTTCAGATAGTTTGAACCTTCAGAAAACCGAAAAAAATCGTGAACAAGAAATCGGCGATAGGTGCCAAAAAGATTTTTTCACTTTTATGTCAAAAAACGTGTTTTTCGTATCTGAGCTACCCTAAATTTTTAAAATAACTTTTTAGGTAAAAAAACTTTTGTAAAATAGATAAGAAAATCTGATTGCCAGGGAAAAAACACTCCAGAAGAAAAAAAAACTTTTCTTTTTCCGATGAAATTTAGCCAAGTTATCGTCAATTTAAGATTTTACTCAAATTTGTCTTAAAAAAGATTGAAGTTCTATATTGAAAAATGCCTGTTTCTGACTTTATTGCTCGCTTGATTTTCATCGTAAAATAATAATTTTTTTTTTAAATCAATTAATTTTTCCCTGAGAATTCATTTCTTTAAGAAAGAAATCATTTTTATTGACCAAATTTTAATTTTTAGGTCAAAAACTGTGTTGAGTAAATTTTGCTACTTACAGTTTTCAAAGGCTTTTGACCTAAAAATTGAAATTTTGTCAATAAAAATAATTTTTTTCTTAGAGAAATGAATTGCCAGGAAAAAATTAATCGATTTAAAAAAAAAAATTATTATTTTACGATGAAAATCAAGCGAATAATGCATGTTTAAGGTTCAGAAACAGGCTTTTTTCAATAAAATTTCAATCTTTTTTAAGACGAATTTGGGCAAAATCTTAAATGTACGATAACTTGGCTAAATTTCATCGGAAAAAGAAAAGTTTTTTTTTCTTCTGGAGTGGTTTTTCCCTGGCAATCAGATTTTCTTATCTATTTTACAAAAGTTTTTTTACCTAAAAAGTTATTTTAAAAATTTAGGGTAGCTCAGATACGAAAAACACGTTTTTTGACATAAAAGTGAAAAAATCTTTTTGGCACCTATCGCCGATTTCTTGTTCACGATTTTTTTCGGTTTTCTGAAGGTTCAAACTATCTGAAAACACGGGTCATATCGATGTGCCCTCAAAAAAAAAATTTACGATTCCAGGCTCGAATTAAGTATCAATTTTAAAATAATTGCTCATATATCAAGGCAGCAAATTTTTTTGTCTACTCTGTGCTAAAAGAGTACTAAGACTAGTAAAATTTGTCATTATTTGCTTGTTTTTAACGATAATTGAAGTAAAATTGAAGTAAAAATTTGTTAAAAAATAATAAATACAAATAATAAAATGGTTCTTATTCTGCGGCTTAAACATTATTTAGAACCCGAAATTTTGCATTAAGTCCGGCACGTGAATTTTATTGCGGAATATGGAAAAATGTTTTTCTTGTCAGCAGCCAGACATATTTTCACTGGGGAAGAAAAATTGTACGTTCCCTTTCCGAATAGAATTTATAAGTATCGCCAGGTTAGGCTAATACGTACATCTTTTAACATTCAGTGATCTTCAGATTATTCATTTTGGTCATCAATTCGAACTCGCTTTTGTTAAATATTTTTTTGAAAAAACATACAATTGTATGGAAAATTAGCAGGGAAAAGCAATTACATAGTTATTATTAGTTCTATGAAAAAGAGAAATTTTTAAATACTTTTCAACTAAATGTTTACAATTTTTGTAAAAAAGTACTCTGCAATAAAAAAGTAGTTATTATAATTTAATTTTAAAATAAAAAAATTTATTTCACTATAGTATTAAAGGAATGCTTAAGCGTTAGATTTGCAAACCATGTAGAATGTAGACAGTAGCATCCTTAGTGAAAAGTGAAGAAAAAAAAAATCATTGCAGAAGGTTAAAAAAACCACTTTACTGAAATCTGGCCTAAGAGCTTCTTTATTACTTGAACCTACCTGTTATTCGTAGAAGTTTTCTTGATAACAATAGGGGCTCTTGGATTATCAGGCCTATGTAGAGGATCAGGCGAAGAAACAGCTTTAGCTTGTTCGGACAATCTTAACAAAGGACTTGTATTACCATGCTCAACACAATTAGAAGTTTTAGAGACGCCACGACCCCATCCACTGCTTCTGACACCAATCCTTGAATTTGGCGCAGGAGCGGATGGTGGTGGCATATTATTTGTTTCTACGTTATTATTACTCAAAAAATTTGATAACAAAGACGAGGATGCATAGCCTGGAGTTGATGCTGGACGTGGTAACAAAGGACTCGGTATAGGCCAAAATCTTTTACCAGGTCTAGCTAATGGTGATGCTGGTGGTTTTTGTGGTGGTGGTATTATTATTAATGATGATGGTGGATTTTTTTTTGTTGGAGATTTTTTTATTATTGAATTATTTTGTTGATTATTTTCATTGTTATTAATATTATTGTTATTATTGTTTGGAAGAAATTTTGAATTATTTTGATTATTTTGATTTTGATTCGTAGGATTTTGGGATGATGAATTTGGTAAACGTGGAGCCCATACTGGCCAAGAGGGTGACCTATAAAAAAATATGACAACACAAAAAAACATAAAAAAAAGAAGAAGAAAACAATGATAACATGCAATATTTTTTTATGTCAAAATAATCTTAATGATATACTTATATCTTTTTTTTTAAACTATTTAAATTTTAAACATTTATGTAATTAAAGCTTTAGAATAAAATTAATAAATACAATTTATATAATGTAGCTGATGATAATTTTTGAATGTATTTATTTAATTTTATTTTAATTAAATTAAATCAAAAATAATTTAATGCTAAACTTATTAATAAATAAAAATAAAAAATATTACTATAAATCAAAAAAAAATTAATACTATACTACATATGTATATTTATATATTTTAAATTAAAACTTTCAATCTTTCAAGCATAATAATTAATAAATTATAAAAAATGTGCTGTTTTTAGTGTAGTTTTTAAATTATATATTTTTAATAAATTAAAATAAAATAATTAACATTTAAAGCATTAAAAAAATTATTTTGCTTACTAAATTTTTAATAATAAGTGATCTTGCTTGATAATTTTTTTGGAGCATTTTTAATAGTAATTTCGTCAAAATTTGTTTTTAAGTACTTAGAATCAGTCAATTTATTTGAAAAAAAATATATTTCTTTATAAAGAAATAGTCTAGGCGCCAGCAATGTTAAATGCATCCAAAAATTTTTTCAGCACTAGAATGAATGCACCTCATTGAAACTTATGTATTTTTGGTCGCGAAACCGATTTTGAAGGTTTCATCCATTTTCGGATGGCCAGTTTTGAGTAATGGACGCTATATACTAAAAAATCGGTGAAAAATTAGCAAGATTGGTAATATCTTGAAAACAATAGCTAATCGAGCCTATTTTGGGTACCCCAACAAGGTTTCGGGGTCACTGATCACGATTTTGAAGACAGATTTATAAAAAACAAAATGGCGGACTCAAAATGGCGTGTTTCTAACCTCAAAAACGGCGGTTTATGCTGTTTTAAGCATATTTACGTTGTCTAATAAGTTTTTCGGACCAGTTATAAAGATTCTGAGGTCATATTTTAAATTTTCAAAATACCGGGCTAAAAATGGCAAATTCATAACCTCAAAATCGACAATAAATGCTATTTTAAGCATTAAAACGTGTTACATTTTAAGATTTTGGGGTCGGTGATCACGATTCTGAGGTTTAAATGCTTAAAATAGTTCTTATTGTCGATTTTGGGGTTAGGAATCCGCCATTTTTAGCCCGCTATTTTGAAAATTTAAAATATGACCTCAGAATCTTTATAACTGGTACGAAAAACTTATTAGACAACGTAAATATGCTTAAAACAGCATAAATCGCCGTTTCTGAGGTTAGAAACACGCCATTTTGAGTCCGCCATTTTGTTTTTTATAAATCTGTCTTCAAAATCGTGATCAGTGACCCCGAAAACCTTGTTGGGGTACCCAAAATAGGCTCAATTATCCATTGTTTTCAAGATATTACCAATCTTGCTAATTTTTCGCCGATTTTTTAGTATATAGTGTTCATTACTCAAAACTGGCCATCCGAAAATGGATGAAACCTTCAAAATCGGTTTCAGCGACCAAAAATGCATAAGTTTCAATGAGGTGCATCCATTCTAGTGCTGAAAAAATTTTTGGATGCATTTAACATTGCTGGCGCCTTGACTAAAATGAATATAACTTTAAGTCATATATTGGACCTTATATTTTAATGTAAAACTGAGATACAGGTGAATTATTGCTAAAAAAAATTAACAATATAAAAAACAAAAACTTTTGTTTTTTTTTTCGAGTAAAAACTTCAGAGATTTTAATTGGGCCATTGGAAACGAAAAAATGGGTTTTTTGCTTCTGAAAGGTAGTTAGAAAATAAAATAAATGATTTGGATTTTGCAGAAAAATGTCTTGGAATTTTGCTTATAGATATTTCCTGTTGTATAAAAAAGGTTAACATCTTTAAAACGATCCAAAACATCCAAAAATAGATCTTTTAAATATTTTGCCTTATTACATTAATAACGCTTTATCCATCGATTTATTCAATTTTTATAATTTTTTTTTATATATATAGCTAGTCAAGAGTTATTTCCATTTAATCGGTGCCTAAAATGGTTAAAATTAAAATTTTTTTCTTTTAGAAGCGTTTTCAAAAAAAAAAAAAAAAAAAATCAAGACTAATTAAATTGATTACTCATGAGTTTTCAGAAGCCAAGTAATGAATTTTGTATACGAAAAACAAAGTTTTAAGCTATCTCTGAGCCACCCCTAGGCTGTCCAGAGCTTCCAAAAGGCACAATTTTAGCAGGATGCAGAAAAAATTTTGTAAACATATAATTTTTTCAAAAAAATTAGAAACTCAGTCCAGGATGATACATAAGAATGTTTCTTTTTAATCTGGAACACGAAATTTGCAAAAGAAGTTTGAAAATGACTTTTATTTTAATTATGAGCAAAAGAAAATTGGAAAAATTGAATGCTTTTTGAGAAAGATCAAGTGTAACTTGAAAGTACAACAAAGTGGTTAAAATAATTAATAATTTTTTCTCTTAAGGTATACCAGAAAATGGAAACAGTTTCTAATAAAAATTAGAAGCTGAACATATTTGAAATTTCAAGAGTTTCAAAATTAATAGGTACTTGAGTTGAGATAAAAAATTTTAATGAAATTAAAAAATATATGCTCCAATCAAATAAGATCTAAGCAGAATTTTTCTTGCTTTTTTTAAAGGAACATTATTTTCTTGAAAAAAAGCAATAACAAAATTAAAAAAAAAAAATTTATATAAAGTGATTCTCAACTATATTGATTATTTTTTACTTTTTTATAAATACTTTTAAGAACAAAAAAAAAAGAATTAGCTAAAAAATAATAATGCTTTTAAAAACACCTATAATTTGTCATTACTTATTATTTCAATAAGTCAACAAAAATAATAATTAATTACATTGAGTCTATATTGTAATAAGTAAATTATTTGAATTAAGTACCTGGAGCTTATTATTATTACTATTAAAAAAATTAATTTTTTTAAAGTTGAAAGTTATATTAAAAAATAAAATAAATACCTTATATGTCCACTATCACCACTACTACTTTGTCTGCTATGTTGGCTATGTGAATTTAAGGAACCGTAACCTGAACCTTTACTTAATTGGCTTGTATTACTACTATTACGCGAATGTCCTGATTCAGTTTGTGCCTCTGTTAATGTATCACATGGTACTGATGATGATACTATGTCATTTAATGTTATAGGATCATATATATCTGTGCCACTTAATAATTCTGAAATCCAAATAATAAAATTTAATAAAGAATTTTTATTTAAAACTTAAAAGGAGTTTTGGAATTGACGTAGTATTTAATATAAACAAAAATCTCATTTATTTTTGGCAAACATTATTTTCTTACTTTAAGTTTAAGATTTTTCTAAATTTAAACATTTAAAATCATCCTTTCAACGAGAATTATATGATTTTCTAAAATGGTGCCGAAACCCGGGATGAAAAATCGCGCTATAAGAGGTTATTAAATATTTGTAGTTTATTTCTCTATGCAAATGTAAATAAATCATGAATAAAACAAATTATATTTACCAGACGTTAATAGTGCAGGCCTTTTTTTCGGGAGACTGCCAAAACCGCTACTTGCACTAGCTATGCTACCAGAACCAGTAGAAACTAAATCATCACGATTTCTTTCAGTTCCAGACGTTTCATCTGGAGGAACAGCCGGACCGCCTGGAATTCCCGGGACGGAAAGCTGTGTTTGTTTTAAGGACGGGGAAGGTCTAAAAATACGCAAACAAAACATTAAACGATTGCTTATAATTATTTTGAAATTATTTGCATAAATGATTTACTTACACTTTAAAAAGGATATCACCGGATAACATGTTCATTTTAATAGCTACTCGAAGCATAGAATTATCCTGCCTATGCCTTGCGTCATAACCTTCTAATAAACAACGCCGCCTGCAGAGACCAGCTCCAGCAAATTCGGCGAGATTTAAGTCAATAAAACCAAGTTTTTGAAAAGATTTACCACCTTTTGATTCCTTAAAAAAATATTTTCACATTTTTATTAAAAATTTTTTGCATTTTAAAATTAAAATCAGTATTAAATTAAACTTACTTTTCTGACAGATACCCTTAGTACACATGGATCTAGGACACCTGTTGAAGCATTGGCACTCATTTTACAGAGAAACTTAAATGTGGCATTCCATCTGACTGTATGCTCTTGTACTTCTTGTCTGTAACAAAAAAAAATTTTGAATTTAATTTAGGTTTCAGTTGTTTTATTTAATTCGAGACGATTCGAGATTTAATTATAATATGCAAATTATAAATTTATTAAAATAATCTTATTTTTTTGGGGAACCAAAACATTGCAGAGCTTTTATGCTTTTGAAATATTTATGCAAAGTAATCTTTAAATACGCAAACGAAAGAAGGAAGTATCTTTTGTCCCTAAGCTAAATTTATATTTCCCTTGTATTTTATTTATGGGACTTAAAAAAGAAAATTAAGTAATTCACTAAAAGTTTTGAGCAGAGCAAGTATGTTTAAAAAAAGAAACAAAAATGTAGGATCGATCATAAAAGCGGAAGTTAGATTTTCATTTCTTAATATTTTTTTAATATTCCATGTTTGTATTCTAAAAAAAACATTGATAAATCATAAATCATAAAAAAATGCACGTGAATGTTGATTAATAAATAAGAAAATAAGGGAGTGTATTAAATAATACTTGTTCAGCTATTACATGCAAAATGTAATGAAAAATAAAAATGCAATAATACAAATAGTCATGTCGATTCATATATCAAAGGGATTTGTATGATGAATAAAAAGCTTATTTTTTTTATCCATTATAAAATATGTACGTGAGAATTTATCATTGACAAGTATTATTACATTTACGTATTGGATTACAATACTCTACACTTCAATTTAATGTTAAATTAAAGTTGATGCAACTTGCAACCTAAGCATTTTAAAATTATTTTTTTTTATGTGCGTATTTAGATTTAATTCAAGTCAAGTGCAGAAGCTTAAAAGCTTTAATACTGGTTTCAAAATTAATTTGAAAATATTTTTTCGATTTTCAGGTGTTTAGGTGTATTTGTGTATAAAATATGCTGTGAAATTTATGTGATTCCCGGGGGTACCCTCAGGCAGACAAAAAATATCGCATCTACCCTTTATTTTGTCCTTTATACATAAAACCCATTTAGTTATGTCGCTAAAATAATTTATTTTGCTGAACTTTTCTATAGATCTTCGGGTTTGCAAATCCCTCTTGCCGCAAAATAAATTTTTCAATGACTCGATTTAAAAATGGTCATTACCAGGTCAAATTGAAAGGTATTATATTGTTCGTTTTTTAAAACTCTTTTGTTAAGGACATTTTTCGCTTGCGGTTTGATAATATTGTAAAATTTGGCCATGAGCAAAAAAATGAGCTTTTATAAAGAATGTTACACGCAAAAAAAACCTTTGACTTTGGTGCAAGAGAAAACGCTCAATTGCGACACCAATTTATTTTCATCAGCTAAAGATAAAAATGTATAATAAGCCTCTTAGAAATAAAACTTTAAAGTAGTTTATACGTTTGATAAGTTTCAAAATTTTTTTTTTTTATTTTAGGATAACAGAAATTAAGTAGATAATTAAAAAAATGAAATCGCTTTAATCTTATAAAAAGGTCTTTGTTTTTGCATAAAAGACAAAGAATATCTTTGATGATAGAAAGTGAATTACAAACTAAGAAGATTGAAAATTTTAAAATATTAGAAAAAGAAAAATTTTATTAATAATATTTATTATATTTAATTAGATCAATTTAATTTTAAATAATAACAGAAAAATAAAACGCTGCCAAATTATTGATACTATGGTTCCTTAAGTAATGGCAAATATTGTCATCGGTTGAAAATTTTCACCATTTTAAGTTCTTATATCTGAAAAATAAAAATAAAGTTACACCGAATTTTTTTAAACTAGAACTCACGTGTAAAAAATAAGTAGGGTAAAAAAAACTGAAAAAAATAAACTGAAAACGTATTATAGCAACTAAACTTAGGGCAAAAATAAGGTGTCCCAAGACTCTCAAGGTGCTCCAAATGCAGGAGCGATTATATTTTATCGCTTTAAAGCAACTTTAATGAATATAGTATAATAGTATAATAAATTAGAACATATAAAAAATATTGGATATAATTTAAGATTGTAATATTTGTTTTGGAAAAATTTTTTGAAAATTTTGAAAAAAAATTGCAACAACATTTTTTTAGTTTTTTAACATTTAGGGGTAGTTTTAATATTTCCTGGGGGGGGGGGAGTTTACGGTAGATAATGGTAAAAATACAGTAAAATATTTAAAAATACTTGTATCAACAAAAAAAGTACAAAAAATAAGCTAAACACGTGTTTGTTCAATTTTTTCTTATTTTGGAGGTAGTTTTCACACCCCCTAAAATTTGGCCCAATAACCCAAATTTGAAACATTATGTAATAAACCCAATTTGTTAAATAATCTTGAAAAAATAGTAAAAATCAAGATTGCAAGTAGGTAGACTAAGAGTAGACACTTAAGACTAAACCCAGAATTTTACCCAGATTTCTTAGGGTAAAAATTATTTTCACGTTGATTAAATTAAATAGTTGACCTTAATGAACCATCAAAACTATTTTTGGCACTATTCCCAAAAACTTCTTCACTTTTCCAGTGTAAATAAAAAGTTTGAAAACTAAATTTATGTAAGCTTACATGCACATTAAAAAAATAAAATCTAGAGCATTTAACTGAAATTCAAAAACATTTAAAATACATCAGCCAATACCATTTCTGACGTCTATAATACAGTAAAAAAAAAGTTTTTTCAAATAAAAAAAAAAAAGGTAATTATATATAATTAAAAAAAATAAAGAAATTTCAGTAATTATTAATAAAATAATGTATACTATAAATAAAAATATATATACAATAATAACCTTTATAAATAGCCTATGGCCTTTCAAGGTTGACCAGCTTTTGATTAATTATGATCGTGTCGATAAATAAATGTTGATGCAATATACTATAATATACCTTTTTTTTATATTGAAAAAAAAAATTTCCAAATTATCGATCGATTCCAATCGTCACATCAATTACTTGTTACTCTCAATTTTGTAATTTAGTTGATAGCAAAAATAGCATTTCGTGTTCGAAAAAAATATTTAATTTTATTTATTGTTATAATACACCATATAAGTAGTTTGACGCTATATAATGATTTTTTTAGTCTTTTATTTGTATGACACTTTGTTTTTTGTGAAAATAAATGACATTGATCATTTAAAACACAGTAATAACAACTTCGGTTCTTTGAATGTAATTTCAAAACGATTATTTTTTATTGATTTTTGTTTATATTTTTAAAATGAATGATGTGCAATTTAAAATTAAATAAAAAATTTTTTTTCAATTAAATTCGCTGTATTAAAAAAATAAGCTTTATTAAATAATTCTACGAGAAGCTTTTTATTTACGAAGTTAGATAATAAAAATTAACGGTTAAGAGATTTTAATTTCAATACGCTAGATAATATAAAAGTTTTAATTTTTTTACGTTTCATATAAAATTTCAACAGAGTCATCATTTTTTTATTTATTAAAATTTTTAGAAACCATATATTCTAATTGTTTGGTACTTACTGATAGAAATTTTATAATATATGAAGATATCAAAGGGTATAATATTATAAGCTCTATGGTTTAGTAACTACGAATACACGGAAAATATGTAGCTGGAAAATTATTGAGGTTGTATAATATACGCATGGGCTGAAAAGAACTGAATACTTATTTTATAAAATTACAAAAAAATCGTTATAATTCAATGGCATGCATTTTAGCTCTGTCATATGCTCATGAAATATTTTAACTTTAATTTTTTTTAATAAAATAGTAAGCTTTTATATGACAGTTAGGGGGGTTTTTGAAATCTGATATATAGAAATTCTAGTAGGTCACTGATTACAAAAATTTGGAAGATCATAGCAAATTTTTTTTGTTTTGGAAATTTTTATAGTCTACTTATACGTTTTTTTTGCATATACTTTTTTATTTTTTAAATTTTTGGAACACCCTTCAATTAGTAAAAAAAACGACAAAATCACCTGTAAAAAGAGGTGTTTTTACTAATTTAAGGGTGTTCCAAACATTTTTCACGTACAGGACTTCAAAACTCGTAAATAGTGACATAAAAAACGTATTAAATATACTGTTGAAATTGTCAAAATAATAGGGGGTGTATTTTGTTAATTTAAGAACGTTCTGTATTAATTTCAAATTTTCGAAATCAATGACCCAAAATTTCAAAAATTAACTAAAACAAATTAAGTTACACGAAAAAAAAATATTTCAGTCATTGAGCGTAACATATACATCTCAAAAAAATATATGCTTACGTAATGAAAAAATATAGGTATATATATTTAAATGAAGTACGTTTTTATGACAAAATCTCTTTTTTTTTTTGCAAATACAAATAACATAAGTATTTGATTATAATTATTCGGTCCTTTTTAAATTCCACATACACTTGTACCAATGGAAAGTTTAAAGAAATCACAAGGTTGTCTCGAGGTTTTTGTTTTGGTCATAATCATCATCATCATCGTTATAAGAAAAGTAAATCGACAAAAATGCTTAAACGTTTATTTAAAAAATAATTTTTAAACTATATTTAATCTTTTATATATTATTTACCGTGTATGTGTGTAAAATTTGATAAAAAATTTCTTTTGTATTATAAAATTTTAAGCAAAATTACACGTGTATTATTTTTTTAATAAATAAAAAAATTATTAATATAATAATTAATTATTTAACAATAAAACACTTTTGACTTAATAATTCTTATTTATATTGTTATATGCGATATATTAGACTGGGCACTATTCTGTGAATTCAACTTTGTTTTTTGAAATCTTTTTTAATTGGCTAAAGGTGATTTATCACAAAAAAAAAAGAAATTATGAAAATTTTTCCACTCTTTTTAGATCACGTATAATTTATAGAACCTGTACCCATATTTATATTTTGGTCCAAAATTTTCCATACCTATGGCATAACTGTATATTAATTTTTATTTTCATTTTATGTATTACTGGTATCAAAAAATAATAATAATAATAATAATAATAAAGGGTCAGTGGATGCACACACTGATTTCAGATCTAGGCATGGACGGGGCGACAGCATGGGGAGTTGGACTTTTATCTCATTCAGTTTCATATTTCCTCCATAAAACAAAACAAAAATAACAATAATAATTTATGAGTTTTTGAGCAAAAACTTAAAAAATCTTATTTTTTTTTTACACCTAAAATATTTTGATAAAATAATAAAATTTTAATAACAACCTCCAGACTATTATGTATCTTAAGTTATACAATATTTAATTACAACCTTACATAATCAGTTATAAATTTATTTATAATTATTTTTTATATCTTTATTATCAATTAAAAGTATTATTGTTAATATTTTTTGTAAAATAAATAAAATATAATAATGCAACTCGTAATGCAATTAAATTACAATAAGAAAACAATATAAAGAAACATAAATGACATGCGCTTTTTAGCATCAGTTTTAAATAGGAAAAAAATTTTATTATACTCTATAGATTTGCATTATTTTTAAAAAAAACCTACACGGTAAAAATGATTATTTTTTTTTCGTCACTTTTTTAAACCGAATTAATATTATCGCTTTTTTCCCGTTTGAATTTAATTTCCGTGTTTTTTCTCATACAAATTTTGACAGCTCTTCATTAGCAAAAAAAGAACTAAGAAACAAATTCATATAAATGTTCGAGGTCTTTAAATACGTTTTGACGATCAACGCTAATGAGCTTGAAAAATGAAAATCAAGTCCAATGATATTTTCATAAAAATATTTTTCATTAAATAAATATTTACATAGTTTATTTCCAAAAAAATGAAAAAAATTAAATATTTTTTAATTATCAAGGTCGTAATTGCTGAAAGAAAAATACGATAAGATTATGTCTATAGAAATATAAAATAACATAAAATATGAACTTGGTATTATTTTTTCTTATTATATATTAAATTAAGTACACGTAGGAGTATTACAGGTGACATACTAAAATAAAAAATGTACACTAGGTAACTTACTACATCACATAAATTTTATATTAGACTGTCACTGATTTATTATTAAAGTAAATGAAACTTTAAGTCTTTTTAATAATGTGAAAATGGATTATTTTGTCATTTTAAATAGCGCATAAATTTTAAATTTTTAAAGGGGCGGTGATTAAAATTCAAAAGTAGAAAATGGAAATTAGAATAACTTGCTACCATATTGGAAGCTTCTGGAGTTATTTCAGTTCAAATTTTCAATGACCTTAGAATATTGTGAATTAAAAAATTAAGAATTTTAACTTTTAAAATTGCTTTTTAGGCCAAAAGTTGCTGAATGTAGTTAAAAGTATAGTAGATCCATGACTATTTCGTATTTTATAAATAACTTTTAAGTACCTGTATTTAAATCTAGAATTGACTTGGCGATTCAAATATTTAATTTTTTCAAAATATCTATTTTCTTTATAAGCAAAAAAATAAATTTTTCCTTTTATATCCTAAAATGTGTTAAATTTCTCCAAAATATGATTTAAAGCATTTTAAACAATGTTTTAGATTAGAACCCTGGATAAAAATATCAAGTAAACAGCTTAAAAAATAATCCACTGCAATTTTACAACCACTTAACAACCTAATAAAGATTCCCAAAGAAATAACAGTCTAATATACATTTTTATTTTGTATAAATTAATTTCAAGTATATTTATAATACTTTGATGTTCTTTGAATATTTTATTAAATTAAATAAAATACGTATATATTTACTAATTAAAAAATATTACATTTTAATTTTTTTTTTTTTCATATTATTTTCTTTTCATTTTATCCATACACGTAAAATGTAAAAAAAATTCTATATTAAGTCAAAAAAGTGAAAATTTATATATATTACTAAATTAGGTATTGAATTATTTCTATTTTTATAATTAAAATGCAGTATTTATAACACGCAATCGTATTTGCAATAATTACACATTTCAAAATATGTATTAACAAATACAAATGTAAATTTTTTAAAATTTATTTATCTTAAAATCTTTATAAATGCAGTAACTTGTAATTTCATATTATAAATATTAGGTTAAAAAACGCTATACTAATTTTTAATATTTAGGTATGATTTTAGCTAAAGTCAGTAAATAAGAAAGTTATTATTTTAACTTTATGAAAGATATTTCGTTGTCTCCTAATATTCAATGTGACTAATAGAGACCTTAACATTTCATAACCTTTAAGCTAGTTAAAAAAAAAATGTAAAATTAAAATTTTAAAAATTTGTGTATTTGTGTTATTTTATGTATACATTGCGAGTATAATTATCTTTATTCTATTATAAATTCTGTATCAGGTACCTTTTTTTTATGAATACGAACTTTTTTATATAATTTTTACCTTGCTTTTAATACAGTCATATAAAAAATCAGAAATTAAATTTCTTTGACCACTTATAATTTCAGGAATTTGAATTGTTTTCCGATAATTAGAAATAGAACTAAAGCCAATACTAGGATTATATACTTTTAATTTTTTTTCATAAGATACAACAGCAAACCACGTTGCCGCCACATTTTACTTTCTGTTGATTAGCTTCTGTTAATTTAATGCGCTATTTCTTGTAAGCTGTTTTTTCCAATTACTTTCATTCAAATTAGCAAAGCCTTTTATTAATCTAATTAGCAAATGGTATCTGAAATAGGCAATAATCTCCAATAGATATTTCTTCTAGTTCTTCGACAACATTTGGAATTTCAGAAATATTTCCATTTCGACTTGAAGGAATAAATTCTGATACTCTGACTCATTATTCTATCACTACTTAGCTTTTGGTGGTTGTCAAAGAACCAGCATAAAGAAGCTTTCTTAACTAATGTTATTTTCCCAATGTAGGAATTTTTAACTGCTTTTACATTATCTTTTGGAGAAATATGCTGATATTCTTCAAAACTGGAAATTGTCTTCGTCAAATTCAGAAAAACTTTGTACTTCTGTTGGGTCTACTGGATCTACAAAATCATCTCTATTTTCGTTATCAAGACCCTCGTCAAAATCAAACGCATCTACTTTCATATCTTCTTCAACTTTATCGTTCTTACCATCAAAATCTTATGAAAAATCAGCTTGCATGTAATTTGCATTTGAAATGTCAATAATCATGTTTAAAGATTTGCATTCATCAAATGCATCTTGCTTAGCTTGTACAATAATTTTTTTTCGAATGAAATTCAAATTTACTAAATTTAATTAAATTTTTTAATTTATTTAAATTCTTTAGTTTGCTTCTTAAACGAAGCATTCATAAATCTAGTTGTTGGAAAATTAATAATGCTACTTGAAAAATTTTATTAAAAAGAATTCGTATCTTTAATAAATAACCTAAAATTACCTTCCAATCAAAGAAGCTTATAACAATATGAAAGCAACTTTTATAAAACTTTTTTAAAAAACATTAATTTTATTTTTTAAATATTTTTTTTAATAATCATTTTTTTTCTCTTTGTAAAAAATTTATAAATAAAAGAAATTGTCAAGCATGTAAATTCGAGCATAATTTACTATACGTGTCCTTTTGATAAATTTTTCTTTGCTTGAAACCACTATAATGACATTTTCAATATACCTCCCAAATACAAACTTGAGAATGACTACAATTTTAAGGCTGCTTCCACACGGAGCGCTTTAAACACAAACTTAGCGTTAAATCTGTAGTTATATTACATATATGTATATACTACGCAATGTATTTTAAACACAGGTTTGAGATAACTTTGTGTTTAAAGCGCTCCGTGTGGAAGCAGCCTAAGGAAATTCACAAACTATCAGAAGCAGAACACGGGTTACTCTAACGCAGATGTGTTCTACTAAAAGGAATAAAAAGTAAATATTATAATTTAATTTACGTATTGAAATGTTGTCTTATTCTAATAAATTTGATAACTACAAAAAGTAAAATCTATCTTTTTTGTTAACTTAGTCGGGAACTTAGTTATTATTTCAAGTGTTTAGCTGGATAAACTTGGCATAAACTTTAGAGTAATCAAGTGCCAAAGTTTGGCCGATAACACAAAAATAATTTTAGTCTTGAAGAGGCCTGGAACAGGTGAATTAACCATTAGCAAACTTGAATAGATTCAATCATAAACAAAGCAAATAAGATTTTATTGGTTTGAAATTTATAATTCTTAAACACTATTAAGTATTGATATTGATTATCATTAATTGACAAGTTTGTTAAAGAAATTAAATTTTTACCATCTACCAAATAAAAATCATAAAACTTATGTAATTCAATAAAACATTAAATAAAATTTGACTTTTACGACATTTTAAATAAGTAAATGAAAATTTTTTTACGACACACAATAATAAGATACAACATTTAAATAGTTTTAAATCGAAGGCTTTTTAAAGCTCTTTTATTTATAAATATGGCTTCTTCTTTCTCTCTCTTTATCTATATAGTACATTTGAGTTGTTACATATATGAGAGGACGATGACCGAATACAATAAGTGACATCGTGTTTATACGTATTATGTTCCAAAGAAAAACTGTTATAGAATGAATGTAAGGCAAATAAAAATTTTTTTGATTATTCTTTTTTAACAAGTAACTTGTATTGTACACTGATCATCTTACAAAATATATATGACACTTATTGTACATTATATTATGTATGATTATCATAAACAACGTTTAAGTATACATTTTGTACAAAGAAAAATACGTTTATCAAGCGTTTATGTTTAATAAAGTTACCTATCCAAATATTCAATTTTTTAAAGTTATCGAATTTTAATCGATTTCAATAAATATACTTTCTTTTTCGATTTATAATTGATATTTTTTTATCAGGATTTTCATCATAACATTCAACTCGCTTTAAAATACTCAATACCTTCAGCAAAACTGTGATTATTTTTTAGTTTGCCTTCACTTGGGAATCGAGAAATGAAAATTTTATGCTCATTAGAGGAAGCAATCCCAGGAAAGATTTAAATAAGGTATACGGACTACATTATCAACCGCTGATCAGTGAAACTGGTTCTTTACTGATAAGTTTTGTCACGCTTGTAGGATCAGTTACTGATTTGCGTCAATTTTCTATGCGCACTAACAAAATATTCTTGGCATTTTCTTCTGCTATTTTTTATTTTTTATGTGCTCCAAAAAATTTATTTAAAGACTATTTAGTTAAATTTTTCATTCACATAGTTAATTATTTAAAAGTGTACTTGTTGTTTAATAAAAAAATATTATCTTTAAAGATTATTTTAATTATTTTAATAAAATAATTTTCAGTGAATAAAAAAAAATTAGCAAAATAAACAGAAAATTCAGTTTACAGGTTAATTTGTTTTTAAAGCTTTTTTTAAATAGTTCTTTAAAAACTATTAATTAATATCACACAGATAAATCTAATATGAATATTGAAAAAATAAAAAGGAAATTGCTATTTCAAAAATATAGAACTAAAAATAAAAGATTGAGGCAAGAAGATGAAATTAAAAAAAAATGTGATGTAGAAATTGAACCAGTCAATCATTCAGAATCATCAAATCAAACTGTAAATATAAATGATAAAATTATAGGTGAAATCGAAAAAGAAGGTAATATTAATATAGATGAAAAATATGACAACAATGAAACTACAAATGATATTATTAATCAAATTCAAAATGAGAAAATAGATAATACAAAAGATTTGAATGATATTAAGAATTATGACCAAGGCTATGAGAGTGAAAGAAGTGATGATGAGTGGGTTAATTTTGAAGAAAAACGCGATGCTGACGAAACTGAAAAAAAGGATGATTGCTCTGGTTCAAAAAAAAATAATGATTTACACCCACATTGTACAAGCATATGTGCTACAATCCAAGAAAAATTAAGAATCTGGGCTATTAAATTTATGGTTTTTCATTCAATTATTAACGGTTTATTAAAAATATTGCAAGACGTTTTACCTTGCTTGCCATTATGTGCTACAACTTTATTAAGAACCGCCAATAATTACAAAATAGTAAAGTTTATCCCAGAAATGAAAGATGATAAATCAGAAATCGTATACATAGGGATAGCTGAAAATTTATTAAGAATTGTGAATCCTAAAAACCATGAAAAAGAAAAGGTTTTATTGCTTCAGTTTAATATCGATGGACTTCCTTTATTTAAAACTGGTGGGCAGGAATTCTGGCCAATATTAGGAAAAATATGTTTTTACAAAGATATTTATAAACCCTTTTCCATATCAGTATATCATGGTATTGGCAAACCAAAATTATTACACAGATATTTTCAAAAATTTATAGAAGAACTTAATTATTTACTAGAAAATGGTTTGAAAATTGAAAATGAATTGTTTAAAATAGAGGTCATGTGCTTTATATGTGATCGACCTGCAAAAGCTTTTATAAAAAATATAATAGGTACACATTAACTATTATTGAAAGTCATATATAATCAAAAATAATTTAAATAATTAGTTTGTTCATTTTTGCAGCTCATAATGGGACATTTGCTTGTGATAGATGCTGTGTCGAAGGTAAAAGAGTAAATGGTAGAACAATTTTTACAACCATAAATGACAAAAAAAGAACAGATGAATCATTTCGTAATTTTGAAAATAAAGAACATCATACAGGAAAAACACCTTTGGTTGAAATAAGGCGCCCTTTCAATATGATATATCGATTTGGCTTAGATTTTATGCACTTGTGCTGTTTAGGGGTCATGAAGAAGTTGTTAAATGAATGTTGGTTATCTAATGAATTCGGAACTCGCATGAGCAAAATTAATATTTTGAAGTTGACCCAAAGAATGACAAACTTAACTTCTCAGATTCCTTATGAATTCCAAAGGCAATTTTCACAGTCTTTGGCACTTGTAGGTAGATGGAAAGCAACAGAACTTAGGTTTTTTTTACTTTACTGTGGACCTCTAGTGCTAAAGAATTTATTACCACCAGATCATTATGAGCATTTTTTGCTTTTTCATGTAGCTCTTAGAATATTATGCGACCAAAAAATGATTGAAAATAATACTTATTTAGACTTTGCTGAAAATGTTCTCCAAAAATTTGTTCTTCTTTGTGGTAAATTTTATAAATTAGAAAGTTTGGTCTTAAACGTCCATTCATTAATACATTTGGTAGATGAAGTTAGATATTTTAAATGCAGCTTAAGTGATTTAACTGCATTTCCTTTTGAAAATGCACTAGGATATATGAAAAAAAGATTGCGTAGTGGTAGAAAGCCATTGCATCAATACTGTTCAAGAATAACTGAAGAATATTCTCTAAATGAAGAAAAAGCATCTCTACCACCCATACTTGAAATTATAACATCTTCTAAAACTGAATTTGTAAATAAAATAAATGTAACATCAATTAAATATAAAGATTATTTTTATACTGTCAAGAGACCCAATAATTGTGTTATGTTAAACAATGGTGACTTCTGTTTAATAAGTAAAATGGAAAGTGATGAAAAAAATAATATAACGTTTTATGGTAAAAAACTAAAATTTATTGAAGAAGCTTTTGAAGCTCCAATAAAAGCATCAGATTTACATATTCATAAAGTATCTGAATGCGATACTGATTGCTTGAATACAAAATTTGCTTTACAAGATATTTGTAAAAAAGCTTTATATTTAAAAATTTTTGAACTAGATGATGATGAAGAAAAAGAATTTTATGTTATACCAATGCTTCACTAACTTTAATTTTCATACGTTTATTAATTTTTTTGGTTTATTATTTAAATTTATAATTTTTTTCTTAAGTGTATTTTAAAGGTACTTTTAAATTTTAATTCAAGACTTACTAAAAAAAAAAGCCTTATATTAAATCACAAATTATATTCATTAACTCCAAATTATTATTATTTTCAAAAAATAACATTTAAGCATTATTATCTATAGACTTAAATTAAAAATGTTAAATTTTATTATAATTTAATAAAGAAATTTTTGTACTCTCATTATAATAACTACTTTATAAATATTTTATAATAATGATATTTTATAGTTAATTATTTGGTACAAAGAACACAGAATATTTTTAAAATAAAAAGACGTTTTTCAATAAATTTCAATAAAAATCTTAATCATTTTGAACCTTCACAGGGGCTGCTTCTGAATTTTCTCTTTCTTCGATGACTGGATTTTTCCAAGAACTTGCATTATTAATGATATCGCCTAATGCTAATAACAAGGCATTTTCAGAAAAATTTGGGTTTTCGCTGTACACATTCATAAGTGCATCTAAAAATTTATCCAAATTAAATTTAAATACATATTGAAGATACAAAAGAATATAACCACTTACGATACAAATTCTTGTAGAACTTTGTGTTTTTTAAAACAATTTTTCCATGAGTAACTTTTTTTGCAACACAGGATTTTAATGCTGGTTTTGAAAAAAATAATTTTAAACAATCAGTTAGTTTTTCTTTCATGTCTCCACCAGAATGAATGTTTGATATAAAATATTTTCTCTAAAAAAATAATTAAAATAATATTTTAGAATATACTTTTTTAAATTTGGAGAATAAAATAATAATACTGATTCTTACTAAATCATCATCTAATTCCTTAGTATCAATTAATTTTGATTCAAAGTCCTCAAACGCTTTTCTATTTGCAAACGGTAATTGTAATGAATGATTTGATACTAACTTATCAAAAGGTATGATATTTTTTTGCTCAGAAAGACTTCTTTTTTCAGTGGCTACAATTTTTACTTCATTTAAATTTAAAACAACATCTTTTAAAACAGTTGAGGTTTCTTTAAATCGATTCCTTTCAGTTGTTTTTATACTATCTATACTCTCATCTAATTTATTAAATTTAATTTCTAATTGTTGATTATCTTCTTTTCTACATTGACTATAAAGCTCTCCCAATTTTGTGGTTATGTGATCTTTTAATGAATCAAATTTTTCATCAAAATAGTTTTTTAGACCTAGTAAAATATAAATAAAATGTTAACTTTAAAATTAATTTAAAATATTTTATCATTTAAACTACCTTCAATACAATTTGAAGTAACTTCATCATTTAAACTTGGGTTAACTAGTTGTTCTGACTGTTCTTTGACCTGATTGATCATTGTGGTTTCTTCGCTAGTTTTTGATGATGCAGATTCATCAACTAATAATTAAAACATGAAATAAAATTATGATGTTAAAAATAAGGTAGCATTTATTAGAATTAAAAAAACATTACCAGAAACAAGTCTTTGTAAACTTGGAGTTGGTGGTAAGGTGTTCAGAGCGTCATCGAGACCAGAATTTAGATTTTTATATAATAAAGCTTCTTCTTCTGCCTTTTTTAATTTTTTAGCAGCAGCATCATTTTCACTGACTTTCCTTTTTGCTTTACCAGCACTTTCTACAATGCATGCATTATCTGTCTGTTTAGAATTCATAATATTTTCAGCTCGACCTAATTGGGCTGCAAAATTTAGTTATAAAATGTAATTGATCTTAACTTATATATGATTTAAGTAAATTTATATTTATCATTACCATAAACTAAGTTATTTACACGTATAAATTTATGCTTAGGCCAATCTTCTGGAGCCTTCTTTGTTTTTTGCTTTAAAAAATCTTTAATCAGGTACTTATCGTCTTCGTTTTCTTCTTCAATTTTTGGATATGAAACAACATCATTTGCGATCCAGGTAGAGTAAACCACAACAATTTTTGTTTTTTTGTTAACAACATCTTGTAAATTTAAAATAACAAATCCTTCTTCTCTATTAGAACTCATCTTTAAAAAAATTGAGGTTAAGTTTATTTTGCTAAATACGTATAAATATAATATATATATATTTATAATAAAAAAGATAACTTACTATGTTGATATTTTTTATTTTAAAATGAATAAAAGAATTGTTTTATTATAAATCAATTATCACATAGTTTTAATTAAATAATTAAATAATAACAGTTCTTATTATGCACGTATGCCAAAAATTGTAGTCGAGAGAACGTACATAAACAAAATAAAAAAATTTTTATTCTGTTCTGCGCAACGCAAATCAGTAACTGACTTATGTAGCGTGACAAAACTGACCAGCGGGAGATCCGTTTACCTGATCCGTACGGATCACTGACGTCAGGCATTTGATCAGTAACTGACTACTGCATTAACTCCCCTCTTTCCTGGGATAGCTTATGTTTTTTGGATGACTTATTTAAATTCAATTAAAGCGTCTCATTTTGCCTGTTTTTGATTAAAATTTAAAACAAAACCTAGGCTAAGTTAGAACCTGAATTGGAATGACATCTCTTTGAGTTGAGTATTGTTAGGTTCTGATTTGACGAAAGTATCTACAGCAATTTTACCAGTTTAAAAAAATGAAATTATAAAAAGTTTTTCTAATTTAATTGTTGGTTAAACTACGACATCTATTGATGAGAATTTTGTTATGCGAATTGAGATTTAAATTAGTGTTCTTTATAAAACTATAGGAGTTTGCCTTTTTTTAAAGCCCAGTTTAGTTTATGCTTTTAGGTTACGGTTCTTGAATTTTCCTTATTCAAACACAACAGCTTGACATAATTCGTAACGAAAACAATCAGTTGCACAAATTTCTAAAGGCATGTCAGCGTCTATACTCTATTATATATAAAGAGGTCCATAATTCTAAAAGTCAAATTCACCATATATTACGTTGATTGACAGGCATTAATAACCCTATTTGTAATTTAGACTTATGGTCCTTTTCATTTGTACGTTAGTTGGTTGAAACTATTAGAATATTTGTTAGATCGATTACTTTAAAGCTCTCTACGACTTTTAGCCACCCCTGATAGTTATTATCAACACTAGTCTATCAGGTATTTATATGTTCCCTAGATTGCCACAAAAAGCTCCCGAAACTCATTGTCTTTTATACAGTGCATAATTTAAAAACAAGATTCTTTTGTGGATTATTTATCATCATAAAAAAAAAGTTTATTACAAAATAAAATTACAATTCTTTTTAATTTTCTTAATTTTTCTGTATGTAAAAAAATTGAAAAATTAACCAACGAATGTACCAATGTTCTTTTCAAAATCAAGCCTATTGTTTATAAAAAATAAAGTGTATAACAGTCTTGAACGTACTACAACAACAAACAAAAAAAATTTTTTTATTCAGAAAACGTAAAGTTTATATCAATAAATGTGGCATATAAAAGAAGAAAAAAAAGTATGTATTTATAAAAGTATAAAAATTTAAACACGTACTTCTTTTAAAATCTTTTTGAAAGGAAAAAAAAAATACCTTATTGACACAATTCTGTAAATAGAAATTAATTTAAAGCATGTACATGAATGAAATAAAAAAACTAATTTTATTTTAAATTGAAAAAAAAAAAATTAATTAAGAGTAAAATTTTATTTTGAAAAAATTAAACGTAAATTGATAATACAATGTATATAAATTAATGAAATAATCACCTGCACAGACACATAGACACAAATTTATTTGATCTACAATATATCCTATAATAGAGTAACTTAACGTTATTATTATATTTGATGTATAATCTGAAAATGACACACCTATAACATATATATGTATTATAATGCAATCATTAATACTATAATAGTATATATGGGTCATTTTCTGATTAAAAAAACTGTCGCCTAGGTATATGTCACGCACAAACAGTAAAATTTTGCAAGGCATGAATTTTTTAGTTTGGTAATAAGACTAAAGAACTTTTGGAATAGGAAATAATTATATTCATATGTCTGGGATACATTCACTTTGACATCTACATTTTTTTCTAATGATAAATTATTATAATCTGCAATGAAAAAAAGCAGTATATTCTTGAATTATCTAGATTCCAGCATGTTATACGCTGGAAAAAAAATCCGGTTGTGCTACCGGAATTCTGGTTCTGGCAACCGGATTTATTTTTTTTTTTAATGATTGCAAATAACATAAACTATAGAAAAGTTTTTAAAAAAATATAGTGCAGTTTGTGCAAGTCTGCAGTTTCCCCAAACTTAGGCTGGGTAACCAAAAGTTAGGTTTTCTTTAGATAAGGATGGTTCAGATCAAATTTTGAGTAGGGCCTAAAAATTTTTGAATAAGGACTGCAGGTACGAAATTAATCGAAAATTTTTCTGGAAAAATTCGGATAAACCCAAAAAACCAAAAAAGCAACCCACATCCCTAAAAATGTCTCCTTCCCAATTATATAACCATTTGGTTATCCAAACCTCCTATAATCCTCTCCTTGTAAAAAACGTTTAAAAAATCTATTCTTTTAGTTTATATTATCTATTGTTTATTTTAAAAAAGTTCTTTTTTTACAATACAAAAGTTTTTATAAATTTTCTCGTTCTAAAAAAAAAGAAAAAATAATAGTAAAATCAATAAAATAGAAAAAAAAAGTTTCTAGTTTTGAATGAAACAAATATATATAGATATTATAGTTAATAATATTGATTTTTCCATTCAAACTAAGTAACTGTTATAAAATTTCTGACGTTATGTTAAATTATATTTCATATTTTACTCTTACCTATGAATTTAAATAATTTTCTATCTTAGTCACTTTTTCCATATATCTGATGTGTTATAATTTCAATATCAAAAACTTTTTATCCCTTTTTTTACACCTTTATATTACGTTATAATGTATTTATAAATTTCCATATTTATACTTTCGAGGGTTAAATATAATAAAATAGAAAAAAACTAGCCTTTTTACACGTGTTGATAAAAATAAGAAAAAAAATTTTACAAATAATGTAGGAAAATATTTATTCGCCTTTTTTAAAATCCAGAACTATTAAATTTGTTATTTTTATAATCCAATAATACACATAAAAGTACACAGAAATGTAAACAGGAATGCAAAAATATTTACTCTAAGTATTTATAAGAATTCAATGGTTTATTTTATATATTTTAGGAGAAAATGGGGTGTGTTTGTCATACTTTTGAGATTTTTGATGATTGAAAATCTGTAAAAGCTTTCATCAGACGAAAAGCGTTTTTAGATTGTGTTGAGTCAAAATTTAAAACGGTATTTATGGCTTTATGGCCAAGAGATAAACAGGAACAATAAAGAAAAAATATATATTATGGTAAAATTTGCATTCGAAATCAAATTGAAATTAACAAAATAATTTAAAATGATCTTAAATCCAAATCTGAAAAATATAAATCTGAAGTATGTTACACAAACCTTTTAACCTAATAAATTTAATTAGTTTAACAATAAAATTGTTACTTTTTAACCAATTGGTATTTGTGAAGCTTTCCCCGTGGTATATTTGGTTGAACCATCACTAAATGCCTAATATATCTTATTTAGACACTTTTTAGCTTACAAAGCTAAGAATTTATTAATTTAATAAAAATATTTTTTCAAAAAATTGTTCAGATTTTTTACAAAAAATATATTTTTCTTTTTTGTTATAAGTACTGTATAATACTTTATAGTTTTCTATAGTTTCATCAATAGTTTTATACTGTTTTTTGAAAAATAGCGAACATTCTCAAAGTTTTAACTTATAAAAGTTTTTTTTGTTTAGTTTATATTTATGATGGATAAGCTTACAAGAAGATTTCAAGGTTTTTAGGCCTCCAAATTTTTCCAAACTTTTAGAAAGGGTTCATGTATCTGAGGAAACATCATAGCTAGGGTCGTACGGTTACCTGAATTTTCGGGTTAGATTGGTTTGTCGGTTAGCTTATAAACATTTTTGAGACCCACGAAATATTTTAATTTTATAAATTGTAATTTTTGCAGGAATTTGAAAATGGACCTTTTTTGGTCTTTCGTTAGAGGCCCATTTTTTCAGCTATTTGAATCTACGCTGATAGTTGGAAGAAATTGAGTGTCTCCTCAAAGTCTTCTGTTTAGATAAATTCAATAATGTTGGTAGATTACCTTATAACCTTACAACCTTACTTTTTTAAAACCTTTTATATGTTATAAGTAGTTGATAAACTTGCCCCAGTTTCTCATGTTATATTATATTTTGAAGAAAAAGCTATAAATATAAAATGAAAAATCTTTTTCTTGCAACGATAAGTTGCATTACTCTTGAATTATGATGAAAAAATGAATATAAAATTTTTCTGAATTCTTATTTCTTGTATATAATAAATCTGCAGTAAGGAGATTTTTAATTTTAACATAATATTACAAATTTACTGAAGAAACTATCAAAAAATCAATAAGTAAAATAACAAAATTGTATATCAAAAATATCCTTTTTTTTGTTAAGGGCACATGCGGAACTCTAAGTTATCATATATCTTACAGAATATCAAAAAAAATGTTGAACCCCTATAATAAGCCACCAAGTGGTTATTCAAAGGCTGAGTCATATCTGACCTTCGAGATCATTGATCAAAAATGTAAAATGATACTTTTTTTACACACTAATTTTTATAATCAGGACGTTTAATCATGTGCCAATTGAAACATTACACATACTTCATCTATAAAGAAAAGATCAAATTTACATTCGGATTAAAATTTGTAAAAGTTTACTTAAGGCGTCATTATTATAAAAATCAATTTTTAATCTTAGTTAGAGATATTGAAATTTATTGTTAGTTATAAACTACATGATATCATTAGTATTATAAATAAATAAAATTTTCTAAAAAAACAGTTATTTATGATTCACAAAATCTAAACAATATATCAGCTCGCATGATAACATTTTGATGATTAAAAATCAAACGAATCTTATACAAATCTTTATGACAAATTTTTTCATTTATTTACGTCATTTTGTGAGGATACCTAGATTACATTAATTTTTATGTTTATTTTGTTTAATGTTACTTACAAGAAGTTCATGATTTTTGGAACACCTAATCACATAAAATGGTTGTGATATTGAAAAAACATGCAGACCACCCTCTGTTCATGCTAATGGGTCAAGAAATGCTGGGTCCAATGTTGATTCGATGTTATAAAACAGGGTTTTTTGGTGATTTTAAATAAAACGTTGCAAACTCAAAAATTAATCAATAAAATATTTCTGGTTCTTCTTTTATTTTCAGAGAAAGAGGAAAAAAACTTGACTGAATAATATTTAACTATAATAACTATAATTTAACTATAATTTAACTCAATAAATAACTCCTCAAAAAATTCTTATTAGCGTAAATTAATACTCAACTCTTCTGCTACACAATTTTCCGCGTGATCTGTCTTAACGAGGAACTCATTAAACATTACAGTCTATGCAGTTTCCTGAAGCAGAAATTTACAATACCGACCAGGATACCGACAGTGCTGCCAAAAACTCATTAAATGAACGGCAGAAATGGCTTAGGTCTACTACTACTCCTAGATTTTCTGAAATTTCAATCTTTTAATCTTACATGCATTTGTCAAATGATATTTACTGAAGATTAATTGTGGGCGCGTAATTTTTTATCACACTATGATAACTTCATTATTATTTACTGCAATACAAAGTTAGGATATATAAGATAATTGAAACAAAATAAAATTTAAGGAATAAGTTTACTAATTACAAAATACAATCTAAGAAACTTGTGTAAAAAGTATCTATTTTTGAAAAAAGTTTTAAAAAATCAGGTTAGAAAAATTCAAAATAATATGGTTTAATTTTTCATATAGAAAATTGTTATGATTAAGTTTTAAAAAATAATATAATTACAGCATTTTCAAGAATGCGGCAGTTTAATTAATTCATACATACATCAATCAATTACGTTGTTTATATAATACACGAATTATAATACATGACATTTTTAATGACTGTAAATATAGTTGATAAACAATTTTTTTTTTAAATTACATAAATAATTTAGCATATTTTACACTTTTCCCACAAAAGGCTGCTATATTTTTTATAAAAATAATAAACATAATTATTGTTAAAAGTGAAATTTAATTAGGTCTCTTGTTTAATTTTAATTATTTTAAATAAGTACATAACATTAAATAAATATTAAACTTTGTATTTTTTTTCATTATTCGAGTTTAAAATTAAATATTGATAAAAAAGAGAAAAAAATAATGAAAAATGAGAAAACTTATAATTACTTTTTAATTTTTATTTAGAAAAAAATTTACAGTTTAATGTTGTGTATAAAAATAAAATAATATTAAAAAAAAGTACTTATTCGTTAATTATTTTAATTGGTAAAAGCTATAAAAGTGTAAAAAATTATTCACGTTACAAAAAAATAATTGTGTTAACGTTTTTTTTTTTATTACACTTTTTTTTGATTTATTATTATATAAATTTTAAAATTTATATTTATATTAAAAAAAAGAGTTATTAAATTTGCCTATTAAAAAAAAAATTGTTTCATTTTTTATTATTTGGTTATAAAAGTAAATTTTTTTTAATATTCTTTCTATGGATATAATTTTTTATAACAGGTGTAAAAAATGCACCTTGTAATAAAAATTATAATGGACCAATCAATTATTACATGACAGATATGTTTCTACCGTATTTTTTTTGCGATAATAATTTTTAGGTAATTTAGGTTCTTGATTGCTTGTAATTTTCTAAGCAATTTGTGTAATTAATAAATTGTTATTCATCTACAGACATGTACTCATTTTAATTCATCTTTTTTCACAATTCTTGACTTTATCGAAAGCGTCGATCTCCAGGTCTATTATGATTTTACTTTTTGGATGTAAAAAATATACATTAGATAAATTAGACTAAAAAATTTTTTTTTTTTTAAGTTTTTGTCTAAAGTCTTCTCTATTGAAACACAAAATTATAAAATTATGTAATTTTTCTATCAGAATGACAATAAAAATAATGAATTTCAATTTTTATTTAACTTTCATAAAGATTCGCTTAGGATAAGAATATTTAGAATATTTAGAAAAATATTTATCCCGAATTTTTTTCTCCTATAAGACTAAAGTCTCGGTATACGTGATTTATGTATACGCGGGACTTTTTAGGGGCAAAATGCCCGCGTATAACGAGGGATGACTGTATATTTACTTTATGTTTCATTATTTATTTATATATTGGATAAATTGACAGTTTTTATAACGATTTTCTATACCAAACATCTATTACTCATTAATGAGGTAGCGAAAAAATATATAATCGATAATTCGATAATTTGAATAATGATGCTATACTATAATATACACTGTAAAAATATATTTCTTGAATATTCAAGCAATTTTTTTTATATGCTATATAATATATGCATAAAGATAATTATGCTTGTTCTTTGTAATGGCCAAATCTGGGCATGATTTTTAAATTAAAAGGTATATTAAATATTTAACGTTTCCTCGACATGTTTGTCGACCTCATCAGAAATCTTTATTAAAAAATACTTTAATTAATATAAAAAATTTTGGTACATGTTTTAATAATAATAACTAATAGTGAATTAGTGAATTCACTAACCTAATTGTGTAAAAAAATTATATAAAATAAGTTCAAGAAATATTACTTTTTAGTTAGTTGATATTGCACTCTTGGTATTGTCTTACTATGTTTTTCTAGTAATGAATATTTTTCTTGCAATGAATATTTGTTATTATTGTAGACTCTCTATCACGTGACTGTAAGAACCATGTAAACTTTCCGTGTCATCTTTCTTGTTTAACGATGCTGCTTGTCGATGGATATGTATCAATTCGGAAATTTTTCTCTTTGTATATGATTTCGTTCTTGGTCCAAAATTGTTACGTTTTCAAAATCTGGCATATGATTGGTGTCTATGAAATGAGAAGACATAACACTTGATGTTTTCTTAATTAACTATGGGCATTTCAAATTTACTTCAAAATAATAAATTTCAATATTTGCATATTTTTTTTATTTTAATCAATTTTTGTCCACATGTCAGCTGGGCGAAGTTTTAAAAAAATTGCTTGAATGCCTGCTTGAATTTTCAAGTGAACAGCTTAGAATTCAAGCAATATATTTTTAACGGTGATTTCATAAATAAATTTATTTGACAAAATTAGTATTTTTTAAACACATTTTATTTAATAAATTTTTATACAAATAAATATGAAAAAATAGAACCAAAAATTAATTATTTAAATAAATCAATTAGTGCGCGATATTTGAATTAGTATTTTGTTGATTAAAAAAATGCACTTTTATTTAAAATGTTACTATTTATGTCAAAGGTTAATTAATGCGTCAGCATTTAGTAAAATACATTTCTATTAATAGCTTGATTTCAATAAAATTTATACTCTTAAAATTATTTCACTGTAATCATAGATGGCTATAATTTAGTCGCCAGCTTTACTTATCACGGCTAAAAATTAAATTTCTTTTTCTGAGTATAAAAATAGGTGGGATTTATGTTTTTCGACCAGCTTAACGCGAATCCATGGTCCATTTTGCAAATTTTTCAGTTAATTTTTTGTAATTAACAAATTATTGCAAATTGGGCCAAAAATCAAGTTGTAAAATTAACTGTAGCTAACATATTATAAAATCTCAACAAAAAAAAAAAAAACATTTTTTTTTTTATTTTAAAAGCTATAAAAAAATTTTTCATCGAATTCACTAAAATCAACTAATTGTTTAAATAATTGCATATGAATCCTCTACTTTATACTATTCTTTATACTAAGCTCGGCCCTTAGATTTTCTGTAACTGCAACAATGTATGCATAAATGTGTACATTGACTCCTTATAAAAAATAAAACAACATACGTTATAGTTGAGGGCTGTTCAACAATGATGTCACGGCGGTCTCTGCCAATTTTATTATACCCACAGAGGTAAACAATACAAATACAACTACAAATACAAATACATGCTATGCATAATTCATCTATTTTTCCCCTTGCACTCCCAAATCATAACACACTAAATAGGTACTTCACTAAATTCTTAAAAAATCTGGTATTCTGAAAGATAGCAAATATGATTTTAAATATGCGATAAAATGAATTTTATTGTCTGTTGGTTTTTATTTATTTTATAAAAATCACAATGCTGATTTTAGATTAGAATTTGATTTATCAATACAAAAAATAAATAAAAAAAATTTATGTTTAATAATTTATTGATAAAAAAAAATCTTATCATTGCATTAAAAAACATTATTACATTATGATAAGAACTCGTTTATTATAATAAAAATGACAAGTGTGAATCATTATTTATACTTAAAACTATAATTACAATAGACATTATTATTATTATTATTATTATTATTATTATTATTATTTTAAAGATAAAATAATTAATTTTTTTTAAATTTAAAAATAAGCTGTTAAGTAATTCGAATTCAAATTTACGTAATTTATTATTTATTGTTCTTTGTAGGATTTATGATTCAGGAAAATTTGGAATTTTTTTTTTTATTTTCACTTAAAAGCATAAGAATAGCTATACTCATACTTATCAGTAGCTATACGTATGAAATTGTTGCTTGGTTAAATATTTGTTAACTAAGAAACAAAATATATGTGTTAATATGGCATGCCGTTTTTTAGACAGCATAATGGATCCACCTTTATTAATTTTTCGTGGTTTGGCATATGTTTTTTATATTACTTATTCCTTATTATTCCATATTCCATACTTTCTTCTTTACTCATATTTCCACAGCTAATTCTTGCCCATTATTTCTCTTGTATACACAACAAAGATTTTAACTCCTACTTCCAATTTTCAAAAATAATCCAAGGCGTTACTATTAAAACCTGTATTTAAAGTTTAAACCCATTATCATTTTTACGTATTTTCCTTGCATTTTTTCAATCAATCCTATACTCTTAAGCGCCGAAATAAATTTCTTCTCCTTATAAACATCCTGCCATCATAGCTAGTGTCTAAGTACACTCTACTTAGGCTTCATAGCCTTATTCTTTTTATTAATCCCAATGGTGCATTTATGGTTTTTCTAATTTATTTCACCACATACGCTATATTAGTTTTCTGTACTGCGGCCTGAAAGTACGTATTTCCCGGACGCCGTGCGTCCGGCAAAGCCGCATTTTCTCGCCACGGTTGCAGAAAAAATTTAAACGACCCTTGGCCATAAACAATGGATGCCCCAAATCGCAAGTTTACCATCCTCGGCTTCGCCTCGGAAATTAATTCACGTGCGATTTGGGCCATTCTTTATTTTTCTGGCCTAGGATCGTAATATACTATTTTCAATGGTTCCAGTTAGAGCAAAATTAAAGACTAAAAATTTAAATTCTTGGGAATGCGTGTCTGATTTTTTTTTTGCGAGATCATTATTTTAGATGTCTTTGTGTTTGCAATTCATTTGTTTTTTCCAGCATATTTTGCTAGTCCATTTCACGTTTTCTGTAAGCTCTCTGAGTTATCTGTTAGTATCATGCGAAAAATATTTTTATTCCAATACCTAGAATATTTCTTATTTAACAGGTTTCATCTATATCCTCAATAAAAGGATTAAACTGTCTTCGACTAAATGGACAACCTTGACTCAACCCTATATCTGTCCTAAGACTCCTTGAAATTCATTCCTCTTGTCGTGTTACATGTGATATATGTATTTGTAAATATATATATGTAATCTTTGGATAATTTTTCAATAAAATTGCTTGTAAGTTTAAGACCTATAGAATAGATTTTGTCGGAAAAAGTTACTATGAGGTGAAACCAATAGAGAATTTTTAATTAGCATTTTTTTTATAATTTAAAAAATACTGCAGTTAGGAACTTAGCTTAGAGTATAAGGCAAAGCAAAAATGATACTCCTAGCAGTCATAATAAATCGTAAATTAAAAAAGAGTTGAAATAATGAGGATTTTATGTATAATAAGTGCGTAAAATAGTCCTTTTTGCATAAGTAAAGATGCAGTGACAAGTGAAAAACGTGTGCAAGTGTACTTAGAAAATTTCTACAATTGTTGTTGATATATAATTTTTGTAGGGAGTAAAGAAAGCGTAAGGAATTTAATTTTCTTGTTCAAGCTTTCTGTTTTCGTACTTAAAATTCTTAAAGCACGCTTTAGCAAACAGTATTAAATTAAATTAAATTATTAAATTAAAATATTTTATTAAATTACTAAGCAAATGATATCTTTTAAATTTCATAACGAGCAATGAACTTTTTATTGTGATTTTGCAAATATTGTAAAAATACCTCTCAAATTCCGAAGCCGAAAAAACACCATGCTGACGAAATTTTGTTAAACTAATCATTAAAATAATGCTTATTATACTTTTAATATTATTTTTTAATAAATTGTTACCTATACTAATAAAAAAATTAATAACAAATAACGTGACTTTTTAAAACCGTTTAAATTTATAAAAAATGTTTTTCTTCAAATCCTAGAGTTATGCACAACTGCACAAATTAGAAGGTAAGACAAAAAAGTGCTGATAAAACTATTAAAAAAATAGTAAATTTTTTATTTTATACAACTGAATAGACTGCTATTAAATTTTAAATTTGTATTCAAGGTAGGTGCAAGATAATTGTATTTACATAAGAAACAAAAAAATAAATAACACTCATTTTATATATTTTTTTTGCACATGTTCGATAGCAAAAACGCAAAAAAAAAAATAAAAACAATTAATTTGATTGTCTATAATTTTATATGAATATATTTTATTATTATTTCATATTTTTTTCTGTTTTGTTTTTCCAAATAAAATAATTGAAAAATAATTTTTAGAATACAAATATTTAAATTAAATTAAATCGTGAAATAAACAAGAGAAAATAATAACAATTTGTATAAACCAAAATTAAAAAAATTAATTATCACCTCAAGGTTTTTGAATAATAAAAATTAAATATTAATATTTTATCTAAAATTACTGTTTTAAGAATGCACACTCATTAATTTGATTGTATATTTTATGATTTTTAGTTTTCTGATTATTGTGCAAGTTTTTAATAACATTTAATATTAAAAATGATTTTTCAAAAAATTATTAATGATATATAAATAAGAATAATTTGGCTAGGTCCTAGATTTGGAAAGGAAAGGCATGTTAAAACTTCAAAGATACCTTAAACAGAGTTTTGGTTTAGGACTCTAAAGTCCAAGTCGGGTTCATATTTACGTTCTGCCAGTAAGGACCTGGCATGGCGTAGTGCTGAAACTCAACATAAAGTGACAGAGTAAGCAAGGAATGTTCACAAAAAATTTAGACACATTAATTATTTTAGACGTACTTATGTGAATAAACTTTAATTCACTTTTATTGATTTCACGTTAAAAAAAAAATTAGTAATAAACTGATTAAATTTATAAGGAGCAATAAATTATATGTTGAAAATTTTAAGTACTGTAATTTAAATTTTTGTCCTACAAACTAGTAGTAATAAAAATTTATCCTAAATATATAATAATCAATATAAAATTGATGTGGATTTAAATGTAAAATATATTGTTTCGCGTGACTTGTTTTTATATATTTTAATATAACAGAGTTATAAATTAACTAAATACCAATGAAATTAACTTAAAATTATTAAATAAAATGTATAAATAAGGTCAAAAGTAAAAAAGAGAATATACATACATCAATGACAAAAATAAATGTCAAAAGGATTATTCAAAATTAAATTCAATGACGTATAATAATTTTTAGTTTTCAAAAATATAGTTCAAAGTTTTTTTTTTAGATAACCCGAAGATAACCCAATATTTTTTATCGCATTATTGGTAGGTCAGTGCAGTTTTTATACAAACTTTTAGTTTGAAAAAAATAACGCAAAATATAATATATAGTTATAAGAAAATAATTTTAGGATCTTCAAGATCTTTTATTAAATAAACTGAAATTCTATATAGAAGTTAAAGCTCCGAGTAATCATAGAAAATTATAGCTTGATTGTTTCTTCAGCGAAAATTTAATTAAGGATCACCTAAACACGATTCGGTTATAGATAGTTGATTAAAACAAAAATTTAGTAAAACAACAAATTAAATGCTTTCAGAATGCCTTTTCAAACGTAATTTCTCTACTCTGTGTAACAAAAAAAATTGTTTATTATATATAGCCTAAATAACCGGAATTTTTTTTAATGCTTAAGCGACATGACAGAGCTGCTTTGGTTGTCAATTTTACAATTGCTGATTAAATATTAAACCATTTGGTCGATAATGCGATCAAAAAGTATAAATTTCTACCAATTGGTTCAATATTCAGCCAAAATACAAAATAAAAATGATGTAATTATAATACAGGGTCAAAAATAATGATCTGTGCGTCGATTAAAAGTGAATTAATTTTATATTTAAAATTTTGTTACTATCCCGGATCGTTTGGAAGCAGCATCAAATTTATATTTATCAATATGGATAAAATTGAGAAATATTTTTTATGTGCAAAAAAGTATGATTTTTTTTTTAATCTGAGAAAAAGCTGATATATATATGCTTTATTTTTATTTTCCAATTTTTCAGCTTAGATGTCAGCTGAGGTTTGACGCGAAGGTAATATATTCGAAATATATTATAATTAGTGATTTTTTACTTCATTTGGCTCTGAAGCTCATGAATTACTAATTAGAAAGATTATCCTATATAAAATAATAAAACGAAGAATCCTTAATAGTATACCTTAAATTCTTTATTTATGGCAACTTTTTTTTTTGCTTTATAAATTATTTACACAAATTTTTAGACAAATTACAAGCTGGAGCATAAATAATAAATGACTCTTTTTAAAATCGATTTTCAAAAAGTTATAGATCACACACCCCATGTAGTTTAAATTTAAAAATTATTAATTTAAAAATAAAGTAATCTTTTTAATTAGTCATTCCTCAGTTTCAGAGCCAAATGAAGTAGTGCTTAAAAAATAACTAATTTTGAAATAATTGTCACATATTATAAAATTAATTCACTTTTAATAGATTCAGAGATCATTTTTTCTACTTTTAGCTAGAAAAAAAAATTCGTATGCGGCAAGTGGATTTTTTTCAGTGTATGTTTTTAAAAATTTTGGATATTTCTTTTAGTCCCTGAATGCGAATATGATATCTGCTTTTACCAAAAATACCAAGAAAACTACAAAAAATAACGCAAAATCGCTTGTTTGGCTCAATTGAATCATTTTAGGTAAAAACAAATATCACCTTAGTATTCGTTGGAAAATTTCATGAACCTGTAAAGAAAAAAAGTAACTACGAAATTAATAGGGGTCCAAACCTACGCTATCCGACAAAGATAATTTATAAAAATAAAATTATCACGGTATAACGTTAAAGAAAGGCATAAAAAAACAGTAGAAAATGTAATTACAGTGATTCAAGAACAAAAACCAATTTTTTATTTCTGGCATTATAAATAATTAAGAAAGATAAATGACTTAAAAAAAGTATTTTTATTTTAAATAAAGCAATGGGTATCAATGTTAATAATTATATTATGAAATGTAATGCCTTACAATAAATAATAATACAGTGTACCACAAAAGTTAAATAACGTCCTTATTTTCTGTATATAACAATAAAATCAGGTCAATATTTATAAAATAGTTTAGACAGGAAGAAAAATTATTATGTGCCTAAATATTTAGATAAATCGTTTATGTATATAATATTTTATGAATACAAAGAAACTTTTTTCAGCTTTTTAAATTTATAGGTAAATGTATTTACTTTCAATAGAAAACTTATATCTTTGCAATAAATTTTTGGAAATCATATATTAGCTCGTGGTTATAGATTATTAAATTGTTTTTATTTAAACAGCGAGTTAACTAATATATATAGGAACCTGAAATATTATTAAGGGTCAAGGGCGTAAAATTTTAGTGTTAGTGTTTGAAGTTGGTGAAATAGCAATTTATTAAACAAGGGATAAAATATTGGTTTTGGCTTTGCATGCAGTTGTATGCAAAAGACAGCATGAGAAAGTCGAAGCCCATATTTTTTCATTAATATTTTTAATTAATATATCACCCCTAAATTACCGAAAACTACCCCCAAAAGGTGCGTTTTTGCTATATTTATACTTTCTGCGTTCAGGTTAGGTCCAAAGAGTTCAGACTAGGCCCAAAGGATTTGCCTTTTGGGGGTAGTTTTAGCTAATATAAGGGTGAAATATTAATTTTTCATTAAAAAATCCATGAAATTCGTTTTCAGCGACCTAAAAAACCCTTGTGGACCTAATCTTGATGCAAAAAGTGCAGAACAGCAAAAACGCCCCTTTTGGGGGTAGTTTTTGGTAATTTAGGGGTGATATATTAATTATTCATAAAAAAATCTAATAAAATCGTTTACAGCGACCCAAAAAACCCTTGTGGACCAAATCTGACCGCAAAAAGTGCGAATATAACGAAAACACCCCTTTTAGGGGGTAGTTTTAGCAGATTTAGGGGTTAAATATTAATGTTACCTAAAAAAATCATCAAGATTCTTAATTAACGATCCTAAAAACCCTTGGAAACCAATTTCTATTGATTCAGAAGGTGATGACATCAAAAATACCCCCTTTTGGGGGTAGTTTTAGCAAATTTAAGGGTGAAGCGCAATTCTCTTTATCAAATGATCCCAATTTTCGTGTTCAGCGACCCAAAAAACCTATATTAGAGCAAATCTCATATTCGCAACCGTAAGTGTAGGCAAACCCGTATTTTGACTGATGTAAAAGCTTGTAATTGTATCTCAAAAGTCTGCTTTCATATAAAAAATTTATTTTCATATAAAAAAGACTATTTCAAAATCTCAAAGGCCCAATTTAGCCCTAGGAACAAGCTGTTACCCCCTCTCAAGTAGAATCCGAGAAAAACCTCGGAAAAACCAATATCACACTTAAAATTATTATTATTGCTATTAAGTTATTATTAAAAGATTGAAAATTCATAACTATTTATAAAGGAATAATATAAAAATCTTTGCAAATTGAATTATCATATTTTAATAAACAAGGACAAATTTTATAGGATGATTTAATTTTATCTTTAAAGCCAATAACCATTATACTTTAATATATTTATTTATTTTCATGGACATAAATATTAATTTTTATTATTTAAATTATGGAAATATTGGCATTTAATTTTCAAGATAATATGTCATTTCTTAACTTTAAAAGTCTTTATTATTTGCATATCAATTTAAAAATTTTTTAGGATTTATTTTAGCTACTCCAAATAATTATCAAAATTGATAATAATTGAAGATTTTTAATAATTTCAAGTTACTACGGAAGGAGTTCGTCAAGTTTCAGTTTTTTTTCAGCATTAAAATTTCAAGCATATTTTAGGAAAATTGCAGCACACTGATTAAGTTCAAATAGCTGCAATGTAATAATCCAAAAAATGAATAATTATTTCTATATAGAATAAAATGAAATCAGTGATATTATTAAACTACTTCTATATATAAACTACGATAATGGTAAATTTGCCTATCCCTCAAATATTTTACAAAGCTTATTTAATAAATATAATTCTGAACTAGATTTTTTTAAAAGCTTAATAGTAATGGTATATCATTTGACATTTATAACAATATAGCATCTATACTAAATTCTAATTAGATCGATGCATAAAAATTTCTATTGTCCACTTACAATTCTCCTATATATTCATTCAGCATGAAATTTAATAACTGTATAATATAATGTCTTATTATTCTTATTCCAAGACAATATTATTATATTTCTATGTAATCTTAACCAACTTAATTTTCTACATCAAAAATCTCATAACTAATATAGAACTATTTCTTAATTATCCTTTAGTATCCTATGTTTTGCTTGAACAAATTAAGTTTCAAATCTTTGCTTTTACCACTTAATAATCTAACAGTTTATATCTTCATTTAATACTAACTTCTATAGGATTATGCACCTAACAATGTTAAAGTGGTATTTTAATTTATATCGAATTAAAATAATTTAATATTGCAAAATGCGTTTATATGTATGGAATTAATATATATTTTTCGTATTTCAGTTTGTAAAAAATGGTTTGCTTTTAAAATACAAATCTCCTAATAAAATATTTGGCTTTTGACTGCTGAGCCCAATGCGTACTAATATAACTACACTGTAAAAAGTAACTTCCTTAGATTTACAAAAAAAATCGAATTTTTTCGAAAAATTAGTGAATTTGTTTTATTAAAAGCTTTCGTATGCACTTCAAATGCTTCTAGAAACTTGAAATTTTACTTGAAACTTACTAATTCGTTTATTGAGTAAAAAGATACATGTATTTTGGCAAAAGTATGAATAATTTTAAGTTTTTCTGTTTATACACTGTAAAAATCAACTTTCTTAGATTTACAAAAAAAATCGAATTTTTTCGAAAAATTAGTGAATTTTCAAAAAATTTTGTAAATATTCGATAAAAATCGTAAATTTACTAAATTTAGTATATTATCCAAAAATTTTTTGTAAATTTTCGAAAAAAAAATGTAAATTATCAATTTTTCTTGTAAATTCATAAAAAAAAATCGAGAATACTCGAATTTTTTGTTAATATACTACATTTAGTAAATATACGATTTTATTCGAATATTTACAAATTTTTTCGAAAATTTACTAATTTTTCGAAAATGTTCGAATTTTTTTGTTAATATAAAAAAGTTACTTATTACAGTGTAAACACGACCAAACCTAATAGTTAGGTCTTCAAATTGGTTCCAAAGTATTTTTTCCCGATAGTATACTACTAAAAACAAGCCTCCATAAGTTTTAGCTCATAAATCAGTAAATATTTGAGTCCTGATAATGTATGTGTCGCTTAGAAAATAAATGTCTACACTGAAAAAAATCAGGCTGACACAAGCCGAATATTTTTGCAGTGTAATATCATGTTAAAGAGTGGAAATTTCTCCAAACTTCTCCATATACATATTTTAAATAGATTTGTTAAAATCAAAATAAATATATTGATTTTAGAAGTAATTTAATTATGAAAACTACTCGGGAAAGTATAAATATTTGATTAAAAAAGTTAAGTTTAAATGAATAGTTTACAAAAGTGACAGACGTTAATTGATAAAATACCCAAGTGCCAAAAGTCACTAAAATTGTAACTAAGATTCTGTAATTCTATTACGTAACTTTTCCCTGAAGTGTTTAATGAAAATTTACATTTAATTTACAACCCTTCATATTAAAAATTAAAAGTTAGATTTTTTTACCATACATATTTTCGAGCAATTAAAAAAATATTCTGTTTAATATTAAAAATAAAATTTACTAAAAGATTTAAAATATATTAAAACTGTTATGCAAAATGTTGGTGACATTTATATATAAAATATTTCAAATCAGACTGGATCATTTTAAAACGAGTCATGACATCAGGAAACCAGATGCACTCGTAATACAAAAAAAATAATAATAATAGTTTTAAAATATTTTATATTCGCGTACATGCAAAAAATGAAAGCGAAAAAATATTTTTTTAGCTTGCTGAGATTTACGTATAAAATAGAAGCTTAATTTGATATTATGATATTATTTGATATTATTTTTTATAAAAAAATTTTCCTTTAAATAATGGTGATATTAATGATATTTATTGCTTTATTTGATTTGAATTATGCAAATGCTAAGCTTCACAGGGAGAAAATATTTGCTCCGAATACCTAAGTCCGTCAGAAGTTAAAATATTTCCGAAAAAAACATTTTTGAGTAACTATAGAGTCAAGGATGGGGTGGTTGACATCGATGTGATTTTATGTGACCATGGTCACTTATTGTTTTTTGTAAATACAAGCTGAGTAACTAGAAAAAAATTGATAACAGGGGTTTACAATGAAAAAAAAAAGTTTTTTTTGTTAGTAATTAATTTTCTGTCCAAAACCCCGATTTTTTCGGTTTTTAATGTAATATTAACCCTCCGTGGTGCAGGTGTAACGATATCGTTCCTCTACTTTTTACGACATAGCTGTATCTCAGACATGCGCAATAGGCCATGGTTGGTGACCCTTCCTAAAAAAACTTGGGACCATCTTATGAACGCCTACCAAGGTGCATCAGTTTTGGTTTAGCCGTTTTTTCGTACTGCGGGTGCAAAGTTGGCCTATGTACGATATCGTTACTGCTGCACCAGGACGTAACTTTTTTTACTATTTTAATTTTTCAACAACCTTAATTTTTTTTTGCAAATTTTTTTTTAATTACCTACTAAAAGGTTAAACTTCATCCCCAAATAACTTTTTTGGACAATAAATGCCCCTAGGGGGGGTGTATAACCCAAAAAACCTTAAATTAAAAAAAAAATTTGTATTCGAAAAAAGGCAATTTTCATATTGCAAAATAATTATGGTTTTTGGAACGGAGTCAAATTTTGGCATTTTTTTTTTAAAGTATTATATATGAACCTTGAAACCCTACAATATTTTTTCTTAAAAACAATTTGGGCCAGAGATATGGCCTTTGGACCAAAAATTTAAAAAATGCTCGTTTTCCGCTGTTCTGAAATTTTTTCGCAAAGCTGAGTAGACATTTTGGCCAAAACAGTTTTTTTTCCTACAACTGAAATGTTTATCTAAAACCTTAAAAAAAAAATTTGTCCAAAAATTATTTTTAAAGGAGCCAAAAATTGTTATTGTCGATATCGTTACACCTGCACCTGCGCGTAGGCAAAAACACAGCTGCACCACGGAGGGTTAAAACTTACTTAATATTTAAAATAGTATTTGAAATTCGTAAATACACTGTAAAAAGTAACATTCTTAGATTTACAAAAAAAATAGAATTTTTTTGGAAAAATTAGTGAATTTTCAAAAAATTTTTTAAATATTCGATAAAAATCGTAAATTTACTAAATTTAGTATATTACCGAAAAATTCGAGATTTCTCGAATTTTTTTAGTGATTTTACGAAAAAAGTTGCAAATTCACAACTATTTTTCGAAAATTTACAACTATTTTTTGTAAATTTTCAAAAAAAAATTGTAAATTATCAATTTTTCTTGCGAATACCCAAAAAAAAATTGAGAATACTCGAATTTTTTTGTATTTTCGAAAAAAAATTGTAAATTATCATTCATAAAAAAAAATCGAGAATACTCGAATTTTTTGTTAATATACTAAATTTAGTAAACATACGATTTTTTTCGAATATTTACAAATTTTTTTGAAAATTTACTAATTTTTCGAAAATGTTCTAATTTTTTTGTTAATATAAGAAAGTTACTTTTTACAGTGTAGTTTTTTTACCGTCAGTATTTATTATTAATTTAGTCATTAGAAACGTTTTTGTGTCTAAAAACAATATTAAAATTTAATTCTATACCGGTTTAAAGTTATTATTTTTTTAACTGTGTCGAAAACCACCCCTTCGACCTTACATAAAATTATAATGGTTATATTTTTTTTTAAAAGTAGATTTTTGCCTTTTTATCATTGATTACCAATTCGTTTAAGGTTCCCTCACTGAAAAATATACTCAAAAACATATAGAATCAAAGGTTTCTCAAAACCAGTTTTTACTTTTAATCCAAAAATATTGTTCTTATCATCGAAGTTTCGATAAAATTACGAACCCTACCAAGAAGAGAAAATAAAATTTTATGTTCCGGAAAATTTAACTTGGATAACCCTGTATACATGCGTATAATAATATCAGACATCCCTAAGGGGACGCAAGGGTGTCTGTTAGATAATAATTTTTACCCTAACTATATTTTTACCTATCTACGTATAACGTGGCTTGATATCTAATTTTAAAATCAGCTTTTTTTACTACTAGAGTCTATGAACGTAATTTTAATAAAAATCAATATTTTAATAACTTTATCATTATTATTATTATCAAAGTTATAATCAAAACATTTGTGTTTTTAATTTATTTATGAAAAATAATGAACAAAAATAATTACATTCAATAAGCGCATATTATTATTACCAAAATAATCAATAACTATTATGATAATATTATCTGTTATTTAAATAGATATGTGTATAGTTAACATATGGGTCATTTTATTTCAAATGAACCCTATTTTCATTCTACATTTTCTTAACTTTACCTCATTCAGCAGAATTTAATTACCATCATCTTATTATTAATTAATGTGGTATAAACTATTTTATGTATACGTGATTTTATTTTTAATTAGCCGTGTAAAAAATCCACACGTACTATAAATTAAAAGTTATACCTATTGTATTCATAAAGTCTCATTAGAGTCTCACTTATTTTCAAAAGTTTATTTGTATAGGAAGAAGGGAAAGAAATCCTGGCTATAAAATAAAAATGAACGCTTAGATCATAAACAGTCTTAGAGGAGCTAGTTATGATAATTACGAATGAGGAATAACAGATTTAACTTTTTATTTTGACAGTTGAAAACGATTGGATCAAAAATTTCATCAATTTTTTGATGCCAGTTTTGAGTAATTAACTTTTTGTTTCGCTTATAATTGGCAAATTGGTGTAAAAAAAACTTATAAAAAATAGATGTTCTTGATTCTTTCTCGAAAATTTTGAAAACTTTATTGGATAAGATAAACTACCAATTTTAACATTGAATAGCCGCCATTTTATATTTTTTAAACTTAAGAACCTTGAAAATTTTAAGTTTTCATAATTTAGATGGATCAGAAATGCATTTATTCTCTATTTTGTGTAATATTTTTACTGATAGGATTTAAAAACCATTTCCTACTGTAAACCGACCCTCGTAAAATGTACAAAACCGAGACAAAACCTAAAGCTCTATTTTTAACGTGCATATCTATTTCTTTAAAATAAAAAATCAATAAACACAGAAAAGTAATATAATTTTTAAATAAATAAATATATCATACTGCAAAAATAATATATCCATAGGTTATGGGATTTTTCAATATAATTGCTCATGTTATGTCGTGATAAATTACAATAAAAAAACAAACAAAAAGTAAAAAAAAAAAAAAAAAATTGTACACAGTTCAACGAACTAGCTAAACACATAATAAAAACATTATATATTTAAATAAAAAGCAAAAAGATTAATCATTTACTTTATAGATATACAAGAATGTAAATGATACATAAAAACATTTTGTGTTAGAAAAATAAAGCTCTATTCATTCATTAAAGAAAAAAATAATTTTTTTCAAACAAAAATCTATTGTTGCAAGCATATGAATCATCCCCTTGTAAAATGTCTAGAAATAATAATTATTGTCTACTGATATTATTTTTTTGAATAAAATGTAGGAAATTTTATTAGAAGGAAAATAAAATATTAAATAAAGTTACGTAAGTAAGTCGTAAAAAGCAAAACTTTCTTCTTTTACATAATTTAATATTTTATCTTAAACCTCAAGTTTATGAATAATAAATTCACCCACACAAATCTTATGGAAATTAGGTTTCGGTCATGTTCTCTAAAAATTCATATACTTTAGGTCATTCTGATCAAGACTTTACAACTGATTCTACAAGAATAGCAGTAGTAGTAGTAGTATTTATTTCTTGCTTATAATTTACATAAATTGTTACAAGAAAGTATAATTGATTCTACAAGAATATAAACCATAATAATAGATTGTCAAAAAGATATCCAGCTTATAAATTCAGCCCAGGGTATAAAGTAATCTTTCATCCTTACTACCCTTGGCTTTTGATACAAATGAAAAAAATTAACAAATCACAACCTATGTGCAATTTAAAATTAGTCTCTGACGCAAAATTACATGTGTTGAAATTTGGTTAAAATTGAAATCACCCGTCTAATTCAAAATCAATTATTGATTTGAACATGCACGCAAGAGACTAAAGTCTGCCAATGGTTGATACGAAAATTTTTTGATAGTGATAAAGAAAATAGTCGAAAATTCTACGTCAAGTTTTGAAAAAAAATTTTGTTTTAAATTTCTTTTTTTAATAAATGCTTTTATTGAATTTAAAAAAATTGAAAAGTATGTCCAAAAATTCCTGGGTTTCCTTTATCTACTCGATACTAGTATTAAATTTTTTATACAGGTCAAGGACTTTTAATGAATTTACATACAAATATATTATTTACTATAAAAGACATTAGAAGAAAAAATAAAGAAGAAAAAATAAGATTATTTTGGCAATAAGCCCAAAATTTATATATTCATTCTAATCCCTAAACAAACACATATATGCAATAATACTTTCTTTACAATCGCATCCTCGTGTGTGTTACATAATATAAAAAATAATTTTTGTTGCTCTTGAAAAATTTTTTTCAGAATATTCCAAAAAAAATGTGATATTTAAGATAAGCGAATTTTTTTTTAATGTAGCTTTTACTCTATATGAATGCATACTTCCTGTCTGCTCTTAAGAGTGCCAGAAGCCTTGAAATAAAATCGAAAAAAAGACTCTAAATAATAAATATATTTTATATTACTACATTAGGTTATATTATTTGAGCTTTTTATCTTTAAATTAATAAATAGTTTTTAATGCTGTTTTAAAATTTTTTACATATTAGGTTGGTCGTTATTTATATATTTGCAAAAATATGACTGTTTTGGTATACAAAGGGGTAACTGTCGACGTATTTTTATTATTATTATTATTGCTTTTATTTTACCATCACAAATAATAGTTATCATTATTAGAGATTGAATAACAGAATATAAATAAATAAGATTTGATATTATATATTGATAATATAAAATAAAATAATGAAATACAAAATATATAAATTTAATGTACAAAATAAAATCTGAAAATTTTAACATTTATAATTAAGTTAACAAGAATCAGTCAATCAGTAAGTCAGTCAAAAAAAAGTCAATAAAGCAAAATTTTATTAATACAGTTACTAAAAGTTAATAAATACACTGTAGAAAGTTACTTTCTTAGATTTACAAAAAAAAATAGAATTCGAAAAATTGGTGAATTTTCAAAAAATTTTGTAAATATTTGATAAAAATCGTAAATTTACTAAATTTAGCATATTATCGATAAATTCGAGAATTGCCGATTTTTTTTTGTGAATTTACGAAAAAAGTTGTAAATTCACGACTATTTTTCGGAAATTTATAACTATTTTTTGTAAATTTTCGAAAAAAAATTGTAAATTATCAATTTTTCTTGCAAATTCACAAAAAAAATCGAGATTACTTTTACTCGAATTTTTTGTTAATATACTAAATTTAGTAAATATACGATTTTTTTCGAATATTTACAAATTTTTTTCAAAAATTTACTAATTTTTCGAAAATGTTCTAATTTGTTTGTTAATGTAAGAAAGTTACTTTTTACAGTGTAGATAAATTAATAATAAAAGTAAAATAACAACTTATAATCCTGTTGTAGACCATTAAACATCTAAGTTATAGAAGTATTGCCTTTTTGAATCTTGAAAAGGAGAGCAGGTCATGGATACAGGGAAGCATTTTATTCAAAAAGTTTAAGTATTTAACTTGAAATAAGTCGAGAAATAAGTAAAGGCCCCAATTAGTGGTCACAAAAGTAGGATTTAAGTCCTTACGGGGACCACAGACAGCCCTATATAATTTATAGGTTTTAAAAAGTGATAATAAAATAGGAGGCCCCTTCAAGCATACAATTCTGTACATGATGAGAGAAGCAAAATAGTCAGTCCGAGATGAACTGCTCATCCGTTTGAAAGGGATTATTCATTTCGCCTAATGCTTTATATATGCATCTGATATCTGAGCTAACAAGTCTCTGAAGTTACACACCTAGTTCATTAGAAACATTGGAATACTCAATATTACAATAATCCAGGTGTGGTGAAAGAGACCAAGGAGACTCTACTAGTCGTTTACGATATGATTAAGTGCAAGGCCTGATAGCTTTAAGGTCTCTTGAAGGTTAAAGAAAATGATGACAGTCCTTAATGAAATAGGAAAATTATTAAAATTTAAGCATTTTAAAACTTAAGTAAACTTTATTTGACCCCTCTTATAGAATTAGTTTTATTTAAACTAAGAAATAAAAATCGATCTCTAAAGTCGATCTTATGAATGATAAACTTTGGAGCTTATAAAAATATTGAAAATAATGACACAGGAAATTAAAATTTGTATGAAATGATAAATAAATGTTCAAAGATTATATTGCCAATTTGTTTGTCCCTCCTTACAGGCTTTAATATAAAATAATTAAATAAAACTGTAAATAATCTGAAATTATACCAATACATATAAGATTTTACAGAAGTGTCGATAATTTAAATCTGCAAAAAAAATCTCAATCTTCAAGAGATCTTAAGAAAATAAAACGCTTTATTCACTTTTTTTGGTAACTTAAAGTATTTTAGGCATCCATGAGAGAGTACTGACAAGTTTTATTCCAAGACTAATTAATACGAAGAGTAATTACATTAATGAATGGAACATTATCACCATTACTGTTAACCTGCTGTTAACCTCAACGCTAGAAATATTTAGATCATTAAATGTTTTTATAATTCCAGTGGAATCAAAGATTGATACTTTTTGAATTGAATTGAAAATCAATTGAACAAAATCCATTTTGCAACTCTTTTAGCAGATTCTGACAAACAAAGAATTCCTTGTTTTATATAATTAACAGGAATCTGAATATAGATCTGAAGATCGTCTGCATACAACAACCTAAAAGTGCTGTCAACTTCTAAATGATCTTTAAGGTCATTCATATAAATACAAAAGAGAAGAGGTCCAAGGATTCACATCCATTCGTGGTGCTTGCACTGTATTGGTAAGTGACCGAGGAACTACCTACGTTGGTGCTAACAAAATACTCAAGGAAATGTATGTATAATTATGACCGTAGAGGCAAAAACTCGTGACATTTTTAGCTGCGAAGGTACTACTTGGACATTTAACCCTCCAGGGGCACCACATTTTAGTGGGATTTGGAAAGCTGCGGTAAAATCTGTAAAACATCATATTTATGGAGTTCTCAATGATAAAAAATTAACTTTCGAAGAATTATATACCTTCTTAAAACAGATAGAATCATGCTTGAATTCCAGGCCCCTCTTACCTTTAACAGAGGATATTTTAGATGAATCGTTCTTATCTCCCTCATTATTTTTAAACCAATCCCAGTCATATTTATTGCCAGAACATAATTATGTTAATAAAAAAATACCCTTTAACTCAGAGATATAAATTAATACAAAAATGGTGCAGAAATTGTGGAAACTCTGACTATTTATAAACATTACAGGCTATAAATAAATGGAAGTTAAAAAGCGAAACATAATTTTAAACGATATCGTTTTAATAAATGATGAGACGATACTACCAGCTATATGGCCTCTGGCTAGAGTAATAAAAACATATAAGGGCACTGACAGTTTTGCCAAGGTTGCAGATCTTAGGACCAGTTCCACAGTTCTCAGTAGGGCTATACACAAATTAATTTTTAATTCAATAACCGAATCTGAATTGTAATTAAACTGAATTGTAATTAATTGAAAAAGTATATAGTATACTTAAAATATAATTATTTATTTATTTATTAAAAGTCTGTAAATTGTAAATATTTGTAAAAAAAAGTTGTATTAATTAGTCCAAGGCACGTGAAGATGACTCTGAGGCTTTAGAAGTTATCACACAAAGGTCGACCACTAATATATGACCAGTTCCACTGTAAGCAAGACTGTAAGGGTAGCTTGGAAATAACAATGTCTTTTTTAACTTTTTTAACAGCTTTGACGGAGAAACATCAAAAGCCTCCGAGAAATCAAACTGCAATAGCAGAGTAGTTAAATTTTATAACTTCAGGTTTTCAAATTTCTAAATTTTGTTAATATTTACTTAATTTTTAACAATAAAATTTACCCTGAATTTTTTAAAGTTAAGAGATATTATAAAACGAATTACTCTAATAAAATTGTACTTGGCCAAAAAAATCACATTTACTATAATTTATAAGATATTTTTTAAACACTTACATAAATAAATTAAATGAAAAATATAAGAAAATTTGTACTATATTTTTTATTTATAATTTAAAAGCTTTTTTTCTTTCAATGATAAATTTTATTATGTGTATGTGTACCACTTATGTATATCTCGTTTAATATAACTAAAAAGCTTCTTCAACTTTTTATCTTTGAAATAAAGATCTTTAAAATTTTCATCTCGTACTTATAATCAAATATAAATTACTTACTTTAAGAAACCCTTAATATTTGGGTCACTCAATCAGTTTATGCTCATATAACTGTTTGATTAAGTTAAAAAACTTTAAGTATTCCCTAGAATATAACCATGGATCTCTTGGGCCTTTTAGATAACGTTTTTGGAGCTTCCTCTTTGCTGGACTTCCCACAGAAGTCCTGTTAGAAAATTTGATGCCTGACACGTATCTAACTGTGGCGTTTTAGAGCTTTTGCAATCCGTTGTACTGGTACCGTAAAAGGTTACCAATGGGGAAAGTATTAAAAGCTCGAAAAAAAGGGAAGATAACAGAATTAACTATCTGTTTGCGGACTATAAGGGTGATATAATTAAAGTACCTAGTTCTATGGAGTACATAGTTTACAAGTTCGGTCATATGTCATATTTGGAAATTTCAACCTGTGACCGTACAGAGATAAAGACCAAGATTTTTTAGTTTTGGATACATGGAATTCCCTTTTACAGATGTGTGCATTACTGAAGTAAAACGAGATTTTGTTTACATAGAATTATGTTTTGTTACCGTATATAATGAATTTTGTTTTTTCCTTATTCAGAAAGAAGTCATTTTCAGAGGACCAACTTTGTAAAAGGGAAATGCCAAGGTTGTTGTCTTTTTTGGGGACTAACATACACTGTAAATAAATGTAGAGTAGAAATTACTTTCAAACGTTGTAAAAATATTCGAAATGACCATACCTAACTTTAACTGTAATATTTACTATTTAAAGTTTAAAAATTACTATTAATCAGAGTAAAAATTGCTCCATAGAATAGTATAAATTAGTGAAAATTCTCATAGAACCCAAAATTTAACATGCCATATTTGTAAAACAAATGAACATTTTCAATTTTCTTTTCCAGGTATTATGATTTTTTGTTTTTGAATCCCAGTAAGAATCAACTACTTTATTCACAAATTCAGTTCTTAAAATTTGCTACAAGATTATACATAAAGTGTACTAAAAAGTTTCCTTAATCATAGAAAATAAAAAAAATGTACTAAATGACCTAATTATTGGTATATCTGAAAATAACTTCTATATATTTTAAAAATAAATTATACATACATGACACTTTATTAATTAATGATATAATTTATAATTCAATTAAATTTTTTTTCTTTCTTTTTATACTAACTGTACTAACAATAATATAAAATTAGAATTAAAAAAAAAAAAACAATAGTACTAACTGAATTTCATGGAATTTTTTAAATAAACAATTTATATTTAAATTCAAAATGCAATATAATTACGTAATATATTATGTTTAAAAATATATCGAGAGAAATAGAATTCTTGGTATAAACAAATTAAAATTAATATACTTTAACATTTAAATTTATAAACGAATAATATAATTGAAATTTTTTTATTTCTATTTTTAATTTTAATTTTATTTTAATTAATAATATGTCTCTATTTTGTGAAATTAATTTTTAATTAAAGCTTTATTTTCATTACTGTTTAATTTATAATATATTAGTCAGGAATTTAAAAACGTCACCACTGTATTGATAGTGGTTTTGTTACTATAGAGCAGGTAATAAATTATAATATAAATAATAAATTATCTATAAGACTTTTGGTAGAAATAAGATTGAAATAAGCATTTTCAGAAAAATTGGTGCTTTTAGCTTGTTTGAAGGCGATTAAATGAGCTATAATTTTTGGAATCTTTTGATAATCCAAGCGACGGTTTAAAATAACTGCCAGACTAATAACCATATCCACGATCATTTAAATTTTCTAATAAGCAGTATAACACCTGGGTTCGGAACTTAAAAAATTCGAGATCTTTACTCACTTAAAAGTATATTGAAGCATTGTCCAAATGTGAAAAAAAACCCCAATTAATTATCATAATGCATTATGTTCGATTTAGGTGTATCACGTAGTTTTACTATAGTGAAAAAAATTCGAAAAAATGTTAATTTTTTCCTTCTCAAACGATTGCAACTGACTTGAAACGTAAAGAAAACTAAGAAAAAAAATGTTTTCTCTTCTTTTTTTAAAAATTTCTCAAGTCTCATCATACCCATACACGCAAATCCCAAGTGAGCAGAAAAAACATTTTTTTAAATTTCCTTTACGTTTCAAGTCATTTGCAATCGTTTTACGAGATAAAAAAATCTGCTATAAGGATAAAATTCAAAGAAACTTTTATTGGAGAACTTAACAGGATCTTTCGAAGTTATCTTTATTTGTAAACATTTAAAGTAAACTCTTAGTTATTCCAAAATGGCATAGTAATAAAAAATGGTCAACTAGTAAAATAAAAAGTGGCTGATTATTCAAGTTTTTAAGAAAATTATTAATTGAGGTAAATGAGACAATGTAAACCAAATCTCTATTATTGTAAAATTTTTAAATTGTAACAGACGCACAAAATAATTAAAATAAATAAAAATAAACAAAACAAAAAAGGAGTCTGTGGTATGGTAATAATTGCGTGTGTGTATGAATTTTTACTCAGAAATAGTCAAGAGTAGAACACACTCGCCTTCTGTAGAAATTTTTTTTAGTCACGGGTTCTAGACAAAGTTGTGGGTCCACAAAGTTGGCTAACTGGAGAAAAAAATTTAAAGTATAATATTTAGGAATAGCCTAGATTTTTGGTTGAGCCAAAATCTACTAAATTTATAAGTGACACTTCTTGGTATTTTGATTTTAGAAGGCCATTGAATAATCGCCGTTTACCCGCGTCTTTATTTTATAGAATACATGATTTGAGCGCGGGTAAACGGTAAGTCTTCAACAACCCGGCATAACCCTCCAAAATCAAAATACCGAGAAATGTCAAACATAAACTTAGTAAATTTATTCCTAATCTAAAAATCTAGGCTATTCCGAGATGTCATACTTTTCTTATACTCATCGATTTTTTTTCCAAAAATTGTCCAACTTTGTGGATCCACAACTTTTTCCAGAACTCGTGGTCCAAAAAATTAGGATACGAAAGTGGGGGGTATGTTTTGAGATATTGATAATCATTGTACCGAAGTTCAACTGTCATACTTATACGCTCTTATTACCATAGCAGGCTCTTCAACTAATAGCTCAGTAATCTAAAAAATAGAAAATTTGTATAACAAGGCCTTCCCGAATAGAATCGGAAGTATGGGCTGATCCGGCCCATACTTCAGATTCTATTCGGGTTAGTTCAAGTTTTTTTTTTTTTTTTTTTTTTTTAATTGTAATAAATTAAGATATTAAATTTGTAACAGATACTAACTATTTGTAATAGAAGAATATAATACTACTTGTCATATTTTAAGCTCTCATTTATAAATTTATAAATTACATAACAACGTAAGAAGAAATAAAAAAATGAAAATTATATTATTATACAATAAGAATATTATAATACAGGTAAAGTAATCATAACTCTACTTGTATTTTTTTTTTTTTTTTTTTGTAATATGAAATTTCGTCATCTTACACAAGCACAAAACAAAATTTTAAAGTTGACAATGACTGTTTGTATTTTTTTTTACGTTGGAACATGTTTGATATTCAAAACTTATAATTATTTTTAAATTTGAAATGCTTTATCAGCATTATTTTAATTTCAAAAAATATTTACGTTAGCCTGGAAATTATTGTAAAAATTTGCTTTGATTACGAGTTTGATTCTTAATTACACAGAAAATTTTTAGCACTCAAATGATTCTCGAAACCTGCAGATTAAATATTTGCAGTTGGAATGTGAGTTGTAAGTCATTTTTGAAGTTATTAGCTATGTGAAAATTTTTTACTTTCTTTACGTTTTAAATTATTTGCAACCGTTTAAGCCAGAAAAAATTCCGCTAACCTCAAGCAAAATATTTCTGTTTGTTACAAGTGGGTTTTTTTTCAGTGCATCTATTAAGGGGCGTAACGCAAAATTTAATGTTTTTGAACCCTCTCCGCCCCTAACATAACGCTTTTGCTGACCCTTTTAACGCATTGACTGTAATACAATGGTTGACCCCCCCCCCATTCCCCTTCAAACGTTACATAATTTATGTTGTGTCAGTAACATCATCAGAATCAAAACATTATAATCATTGACACCGAGCATGTCGCGCCAAAACTATTGTGCTCATTACAAGCTAAAAGCCTATTCTTAATTACTTGATTATTAATTAATACAAATAAGAGAGTTTGTCGAAACCCTCAATTTCAAAATAGCTTCGTTAAGAAATGTTTTTAACTATTAAAAAACATAGTAATCCAAAATTTCCGCCCCTCAAAGATAAGAAAAATAATATTATAATGAAGTGTACTTCCCATTTTTTTTCTCATATAATAATAATTCCTTATCTATAATAGAACGAATGAGTAATAATAATATTTATTATGTACTATATAACTGTACTGTTTATTAGTAATAAAAAAAAAAGACTTACCTAGTTGCATGATCAACAAAACTACCACCATCGAGTAGTCGAAGTTTGGCAAATAAAACAGCATTGACAAAAGGCACAGCGGTAAGTTCCTCGAGTCCAACTTCAACTGAAAATTTGTATTTCTTTTTCTTCATCATGAATGACATCTGATTATATCCCGTCTTTTATTTAATTATTACTTTCAAATTTTTAATTTATTTATTAAAAAAGAATCACAATTTTTTTTTTTTTTGGAGTATTTCTTATAGTTTAAAAGGTAACTGAACAATTTATAAAATATTTAGTTCTTTTTTTTAATCATTTTGGAGTTGCTGTTGTTTTTTATTGTCCAGGCACATTAATTTTAAATGATAAGTCTTGAAAAAATCTTTCTGGAAAATTAAAAAAAAACGAAAATTTTTAATACAGCTTTTATGTGTATCGAGAGAATATATAGATATTATAGGGTGGCGACTTTATTTGATAATGATAAAAATAATTAATTTTTATGTTAAAACTCTAATGATTAATACGTAATCGTACCAAGTGCGTAATTATAGTTACATTAATCGTATTCAAAATTTTAAAATGGTGTAGAATACAAGAATCATCCACAATAAGACGCAGATACTTCCCCGGATAGTTCACGTCAAGAACAATTTCATTTTCATCTATTTTTCAATGTTTGATTTTTTCGCTTATGGGGGGTCTTTCTAGGGGTCCAAATTATAATAAAAAATATTATGCAGTCTGTGGCATGACATCAATCAGTACACGAAAAAAGTGCTTTTAGCGACCACATTTAGTGTCTTAAAAGTTTCTTTTAAAATATGACGTCATGGCTATTTAAATTTTAATTTGTGAACCAAAAATTTTTTATTTAAATATTTAATTCCGACCAATGTAAAACCTTTGATGAGAAAAATCTTAATGACGTCATAGGCTTGGCCATAGGTGTAATTATGTAAGATCTATGAATATGAATACCACGGTAATAAACCTTGCATAGTTTTTAGAAATAGTTCTTATTACAATACAAATCATTCTTCAATTACTAAAATTCAAAATTATTAATATTTTAACTTTGTTTTGTTTTGGCTGTAATCAGCCTGAATAGCAAATGGGATAGTAAAGAATCATTAATTTTTGAAATAGTAAACCGAAGCAAATAAATATTTTTATTTAATTAACTTATGAAATTATTTTTATAAAAATATAAAAAATGATTTTTTCCATTTCATTTAAAATCTTGCATTTAATAGAGCAAAATGCTAATGATTTTTTGTTAACTTTTATGTTTATGTTTACCGATGTTTACCCAATAATTTTCCTAATAAGGATGTAACTTAAGACATTTTGAAAACTTTAGACAACCACTATCTTTAAACTATCGTATTAAGAAATTTATTTTTCTTAATACCCATTCCGACGAAAGTACGAATTTCGCCTCATTATTTTTAACTCGAAATTCTATCGGATAAATAAAGACCTTATTTCTTTAAAATATGAGAGAAAAAAGTAAGTTTTACTCTTATTTGTAAAATAAAATCCTTGGCTTTACCTTGGGGGTTATTTCATGTATGTTTGCAAAAGTGTACTTTTCTTCTCTGAGAAGAGCGTCGTCTGTAATGCATTATTTCGAGCATTATTTTATGCATCAATATTCTGTATATGTAATGAGCTTTTGTATAGATACATTTATTAGCCAAAAAGAAATGATTTCGCAACACTATATAAATATAGAAAAATATTAAATTAATAATTGTCGTTAACCAAGGGATAGAATTCTCTACAATCGCAGGGTCAAGGGTTCAATTCTTTGTTAAGAAGAAAAAAAATATTCTATTTATGTTCTGTCGCCAGCCATGCTATTTAATGCGAGATTTAATGCCATAAGAGTTTCATGGAAAAAATGGGTGGTACTTATGCTTTTGACCCACTGAACACGAATCCAGGTAATATTTTGCAAAATTCATGGTCAATTATTTGTTATTAACAATTTATTGCTAAATTTGCCAAAAATCTCATTGTTAAATATCTTGTAGCTAAAATAATTCAAAATTTTGATAAGTCCTTGATTTTAGTATACATATTTTGACTCATTGAATCCAAATTTCTAATTTATAAGGTCGTATGATCAATTGTTTAAACAATATTTAATTGTTAATAAATTGTTTAACCAAAATTTTTTCGAAAATTACGTGTGACACCTTTGTTTATGTATTTTTTGACCCTTTGATCACGATTTTCAGATTCTTTTATTCAAAAACCAATCCAAATAATTGTTTAAACAATTTTAATTTGTTTATAAGCCAAAATAAGTATTTTGTAATGTAAAATTTAACAAAAACATGAATTCTGCAGCTTATAGTAAAAGAGATCGACAATTTTCGAAACAATTTTTTATAATGTTTACTTGATGAATCTTAATTTTCAATTTTCAAGGTCATAGGATTAATTGTGTGAACAATATTTAATTATTTATAATTTGTTTAAACAAAAATTTCTCCATAATTACATGTGACGCCATTGTTTATGTTTTTTTTTAACTCTGGTCATGATTTCTCGTGATTTTCAGATTGTTTTTTACAAAATCCTCAATAAAAACTGACTCCACCAATTTCCTCTGATTATGAGCCTGTTTTTTTTTTTGCTTCAATCTTACAATGATAGCTTAAACCATTTTATTTTAATTTTTATAATTTAAATAACCCAGTGAATATAATAATTAAATAACCTAACATACTTATTCTGGTTTATAAACAAATTAAAAATTTTTAAACATTTACTAGGGTAGGTTTTTGAAAAAAAGCAAAAAATCGTGATAAGAGGGTAAAAAAATACGTAAAGGTGCCACACATAGTTTATGAAGAAAAAAAATTTGTTTGCCCTCCCGGGCGTAAAACTCGTGCGTAAAGAATTTTCTGAACTCGTTCTACGCCTAGGGGGGCAAAAAATGGTGTAAGCACCATGGGCAAAATACTTTAGACACGAGCGTGAACACAAATCACTCGTGCCCGGCTTCGCCGAGCACTCGTGCAAGTGCTCACGCTAGTGCCGAAACTTTTACGCCCTTGATACTTAAAATACTATTTTAAACAATTTATTAACCATTAAATATTGTTTAAACGAAAGGCCAGCGAAAGGCTGATCATAACTGCCTATAATCTTTCTAGCCAGGAAATCTTAAAAAATAAGTTATCTTAAAATTTGATCAAAAATTCGATTATTTAAAATATTTTGAATTGATTTAAAACAAACAAATTAATAAATAACCTTTTAATAAACTTCAATACTTTGAATCCTTTAACTAACTTTTAAATCACATAAATTCAAAATAAGTCTGTTACTTTCATTAAAATTATAATGACTGGTTTAATAATGCGGTTTCTTACTGTTCTATCAGACAGAAAAAAAAAACAATAATTTTATCAGAAAGATATTATCAAACAACTGTATACAATAATAAATAAATATTTTTTATCATTTTAAACTGGAATGTTCTATTCAGTTACATACAATTTTTTTGTTCTTTATAAAAAATCAATCTTTATGATTTTGATAAATAATTGATAAAACATAAAAAAAATGAGATTTAATAATAATTAGATGATAATTTATATCTTATATTATAAAAAGAATTTTTTTAACATGAATCGTTTAAATTATAAATTTATTTTTTACCTTGTAAACATTAACGTCGAATACGTCTTTTTGAGGTGCGAAAATTTCGCACTTCCTTTTTAATTTCTTTCATAATTTTCTTCGTATTATACCTATGTAAAATATTTAATTCAGCATCTAAAACAGAAAATAAAAATAAGGAAATTAAAAAATAAAGTAACTTATGTATTTTATAATACAGGGGAGAAATTGTAGAGAGAGAAATCATTAAAAAAAAAGGGTTTGTACCTATTTTAGGTACTTGATATTTTCATTAATCTCTAAAGAGGGTAACTTAGATAAATTGCTTAAAAAGTCTAATTAATTATTCAATAACAACAATACAATATTTTTTATTTAAAAATTTTCATTTTATTTACTAATTATAAATAAAAATGATAAAATAAATATTTTATTTGTTTTTAAGATAATTTTTGAATAAAGACATATCATTAAATAAAAAAAAATTTATGTTTTAGATAAAAAAAAAATCTTGTAAGTTGAGAAACAACAAACGAAATTCATGCAAGATTACATAAACACCTTGATTATTAAATAATTAATATTTTTTTAATTAGGTATGAATAATATTAAAATTTTATTCTAACAAAAAAAAAAATACATATTGGCTGTTGAATGAATAAACAATAATAATAATAATAATTTTTTAATAAATTAAATTCCATTGTCATGATTATTATTAATGCATAATTTTCAGATTTTAATGCAAATGAAAAAAAACTTAAATTTAATTTTTTAAAGATATTTAAAAACTTGATAATTAAAGTAAACATCAAAAATTTGCAGAAAAAAGAATTCATAACCTCTCTTAAAAAAATGTATAATTAAATTTAAAATATATTTGCACTTTATCCCATTTTTTTATCGTTTTAAAATAAAATCTATTGCCAAAAAAATAATGATTACTTTTTCATGTTAACAAGTGTTGTATAAATATTATAAAATAAGATTTTGAAGGTTAGGAACTTATACTTTATACATTTTGCTAAACAAGTTATTTAATTCTTTATAAAGAACGTTATTTTAACGTTTTATTAAATTTAATGTATTTAAATAAACAAAATTACTTACTTTATTCTAAAAAAATAATCGTCTTGTTATCTTCATTAAAATGAAAAATGTCATCCAATTAATTAACAATTTTTTTAGGGGTCCATCGTCAAAAATAAAAGTATTTTTATGCGTTATATTAAAACACAAACAAAATTTAATATCTAGTCAATTTTTATTTGCTAAATATGAACACTGATTTTATTTTATAAATAAAATATATTCGTTGATCTTTTAGAAATTTAATTGAAGTTTGTCTTCAGTAACAATTATGTTATCGCAAAAAAAGAACGAGTTAAAAAATACACTTGCTCCAAAATGTATACACATTCATGTACATATAAACGGGAGTCGATATCGTATGTGCGGTGTTCCTTCTATCAGCTTCTGCCACTAAGTTTTTTTTCATGCAAAAATTTTCACTTATTTATACGTTAAAACTAAATATTTCATTAATAAAAATTAATTATTTTACGATAGAAAAAACACAATGTTATCATAATAAAATATGCACAACTTTTGACGAATAAAAAGTACTTATTCTCGTTGATAATGATACAAACCAACGGCCTATATACACTGTTCCGTTCTATTATGTACTGTGCAGTACCTATAGCGCGCACTCTCACTCACACAACACTACACAATGCTTTTTTTTTCTATACTGAACTGAACGATGTTCGTTTGCAAACTGACGCATGGAAATGATTATCGCGAGGGGGTATCGTGTCGGTGTTCATGTTTTCTATATATATATATATAAATGTGTACTTATAATTTTTTAAATGTGCAAATACAAAATTTCGCTAAAAAATAGCAAAGTAATTTCACCTGAATGACATTTTTTTTTTTAAATTGAATATTCATGTTCATGAAAATTACGAATTATTATAAAACAGTTGCATTAATATTTTTTTTTAAATAATTGCTTAATTCTTTGTGAAAACAATAAAACAATTTCAATATTTTTTTTTAATTCGTAAGGAAATATAATTATTTAAATAAAAAGTTGAGAATAAATAATTTAATATTTTGCTCTTTCTCCAACTAAAAAAATAAATGCAGAAAATTAAATTTAAAATTCGCTCTAATTTAAAAAAAATTCTTTACCGGCTATTATAATGCAGGAAATTATAATACCTTTAATCGGTATTACAGTATTTTTGCAAAAAAGCCCTTTGTTTATTATATCAAAGATATGTCTATTTTATTATTAAAAAACATATAATGATATAAAAAAGATTTAAAATAAGGAATTATTTAATATGTAATTATATGCTGTTCAATTTTTAAATAAATATTTTAAAATCTAAATATGTACAATGATAATTAGAAGTTTTCCAATCCAATGGATTATTATAGTATTATTCTTGTTTGCAATATTTTATTCAAATTTTCGATTTAACTATTTAGAAGAAAATAACGAAAGACTGAGTAAGATATTTTATTATCTGCATAACAATAACTTAAATTATAACGTTTTGTACTTAAAATTAATCTTATGTGTTTTTATTTTTCTAACAAAAATAGAAGATGTTATTCAAAAACTTAGAACTGAAATAAAAAGTAAAGCGCAACCTTTTACCACAAAAGCTGATAGCATTCCTATTTTAAATATTACTGAAGATTATGTTGTAATATATAACCGAGTTCCAAAAACAGGATCAACTAGTTTCGTTGGTGTAGTTTATGATTTATGTAAAAAAAATAAGTATCATGCTCTTCATATAAATATTACTAATAATATGCACACTCTTACACTTCCTAATCAAGTAAAAATATTTATTTTATGATTTAATTATTAACAAAACATTTACCATTAAACTTGATATTTTTATTTGTCAGATAAAATTTGCCAATAACATAAGTTCTTGGAATGAAATGAAACCTGCATTTTATCATGGACATATGGCTTTTTTAGATTTTCAAAAGTAATTTACACTTTAATATATTTAAAACCTTTTTAATAATCTACCAATTATTAAATTTTCAGATTTGGAATTCAAAAAAGTCCATTATACATAAATTTATTACGCAAGCCATTAGATAGATTTGTTTCGTATTACTATTTTTTAAGATATGGAGATAATTTTAGACCACATTTAATAAGAAGAAAACACGGTGATACAAAGACATTTGACCAATGTATCAGTACAAATCAACCCGATTGTGATCCTAACAACATGTGGCTTCAAATTCCATTTCTTTGTGGACATGATCCAGCATGCTGGTAAAAATGATTTTATTTTAAAATTTAAATTTACATACTTATATTTTACTAACATAAGTTAAACAAAATTCTGAATTTTGTATTTTTTTAGGGAAGTTGGTAATGAGTGGGCTCTAGAAGAGGCAAAAAAGAATTTACAAAAACATTATCTTTTAGTTGGAGTTACAGAAGAGTTGCATGAATTTATATTAACTCTTGAAAGCTTGCTTCCACGATTTTTTAAGGGTGCTTACCATTTATTTATGCATAGTAAGTATTAAAACATTTAATAAAAAATTATCAATTAGATTTTTATATATTATCAATGAATTTTTTAGATAACAAATCACATTTAAGACAAACAACTCAAAAAATAGCTCCACTTCCTGAAACAATAGACAAAATAAAAAAAACTACTGTTTGGCAAATGGAAAATGAATTATACAAATTTGCCTTATCGCAATTTCATTCAATTAAAAAACGCGTTATTAATGCTTCTGTTTTAGATTCTCAACAACGATTTATGTACGAAAAAATAAGGCCAAAATAAATTAAATATTTTTTTATGTATATTTTATAAATAAGTTACCTAATTTCATTGACAAGTTAATTACTTTTATTATTATACAAAGTTTTGTACAGTTTTTATATTTATATAAGTTACATTAAAAGATTTTTTTTTTTAAATTTATTGCACTTTTTTAATTTTTTTTATCAACTAGGTAATAATGCAAAACTGTAAACAGAATACAGACCTTTGGGCATGTTTTTTTGAAGACTTTCTTTTATACACTTATAACCTGATTTTATAAATATTTGATGCAAACATTTACGAGGTCTAGTAACTGATGAGTCTACTTTATCTATTTCTACATTGTCAGAACTTGTGACATTTTCTTTTATAATTAAAACTCCTTTCTTTTTCAGCCCATTCCTAAGTTTAATCATTAATAATTATTTTTAAAATAGAATTTGAGAACAAGTTAATCTTACCTGCAATGCCTTAAAAATTTATCAAAATCTTCATTATTCAAATGTCCTGTTACCCATTGAACCCAAATTATATCATATTTTTCTGTTTCTGGACAAAAATCTTGTAAACCTTGACAGAGTAGATCAAATGTGATATATATTATAAATACTTTAAGATAAAGTTTGCATACCTTTTGGATAAAATTGGCCAATTTTATTTGAACTATCACTCAAATAAACTTTTGCAGCTTCTAAAAATGTTGGGTTCTGCTCAACTAAATCAACATAACTAAAATACTTTGATAATAAGTTCTTAGTTATTCTACCAATTCCAGCCCCACAATCTAATGCATAATTATTTTCTTTAGGTATTTGAGTCATCTGAACAAGAAAATTTTTTTGAATCAGAAACTGATTGTGAAAAAAAAACCATATTTAAATTTATTATTGAACCAATTACCTCCATGACAGATGTTAAAAATTCTTTAGAACCTTGTATGTCTGCATTAGAAATAAATCCAAATCCCCCTAACATTCCATCAACTGTTGCTGGTATTTTTTCCCAATATTCGATAGCCTTATTATAAAAATCTAATTCATTTACTTGATGAGTTTCATCAATATTACCAGATTCCATTATAAATTCAATATAATAACAAATAAAATTAAAATTAAAACATGAGGATATAAAAAATTATTATTAATCAATTTTTAAGCTAACAAAGTATAACACATGTTGATTTCGTTCCATTTCAATTTTCATTCATAAAAATAACAATTCAGCAGCCTCCATGCGGTATACCTAACATGGTCCATGTTCATACAACAGGTTAGGTTATTCTAGGCTAAGGTAACACTAGGTTATGGACAAATTGACTCCTTTTTCAGAGTGTTGTAATCTTGTAATGTTGTTATTTACCTATATTGTTGTCAATTTACATATATCTTAAATAATAATTATATATTCAAAGATAAAATATTATTAAAAGTAGTTTTGAAAATAATTTATGTTGTAAACGATTTTGACCAAAATTTATTCTATACCTAGATAAAAATTGTACATTTTATAATATCTTACATTAGAGATTTGGAGTGAATCCTTATTACATTAAATCTTCTAAAGTCATAGACACAGATATAATTATTCGAAAATGTCAGGATTAAACTTACCAGAAACACCAAAAAATTTAAAAAGTATACAAAGTTATCTTAAAATAGCAGCAGAACATGAACAAAGGGATATTGTTGTTACTTATTGGTGTAAGTATACAAAGCTCTTGAAAAAGTACTATCACAAAACGTTTCTATGTAAACTAAAAATGTAAAGGTTTCAGAAACGTTTTGCGCTGTCTGTGATAGCAATAAAAATTGAAAAATTTCAATTGTATTTAAGGTCGCTTATATGCATTGCAAACTGGTCTAAAACTGTCTTCAAAAACTCCTGAAGAAACTAATTTTTTCTTAAAATTAATGGATTGGTTAGAAACAACAAAAAAACAACTTGTTAACAATGAAGCAATAACAAATGAAGTTGCAGCTCAAGCTCATATAGATAATTGGGCCCATAAATTATTTATGTTTGCTGATGAAAATGATCGTAAAGGAAATTTTAATAAAAGTGTTATACAAAGTTTTTATACAGCTGGTTTCTTATATGACGTATTAACAACTTTTGGAGATTTGAGCGATGAATCCATTCAGAATAGAAAATATGCTAAATGGAAAGCTGCTTATATACATAGCTGTTTAAAAAATGGAACAGTTCCAGAATCAGGACCTGCAAAAGAAGAGAATGAAGATAGTTCTAATGAGAATGAAGATGCAGAAGCAGGTAATGATTGTTCCTAAATATAAGTTTTAAAATAATTTAATTTCAAAATAATTTTATTATACAAAACAATAAGAATTTTTGGAGTTTATATTCAGTGTAAAATAATTTATATAATTTATGAATTGAATTTTATATACAATTGTGGAATTTCTAAGTAATTTATAATTCTCATTTTTATTGATTTGATACATATTAAAATATTATAAATTATTATAAATATTTATAATATTAAAAATAAGAGTAAATTTTCCTTTAAATTTGTTATAAATATATTTTTTTTAATTTTAGACTTGGTCTCCTAACTTTTTAAAATTAAAGTACAACTTAAAATCTATAACAGGGTTATAATAAGTTACATAAAAATCGTACTTTCAATGTTGCTTTAAATTTAAAAATAAAAATTATTAATACAAATTTGCAATTAAATTACACATTTAAATAATGTGTTTTTGGGTAATCAGTTTTCTATTAGATATTAACTTAAGACTACTGGTTATTTAAATCTATATCTATAAATTTGCTATTTTTAATTAAAAATTAGATACTAATAAATTTTTGCAGGTATTTTAAGGCTCAAGTAGATTTGCGTTATTTAATTTGTCAACATTATTTTATGGTTTGTTAAACTGAAATTTAATTTTTCAGGCCCCTCAATCTCGTCAGTACCATCAATGCCTTCAATGCCTCCAATGCCTTCATTGCCATCAATGCCACCTTCTACTATGAATAATTTTAATTACCCAATAGCTGGTGGTAATCAGTTTAATCCCACTCCTCCAACACCCATGGAACCATTCGATTTCCCGTCTGCTTCAGGTAATTGAATTTTAAAAATTCTTAATTTTACAATAATAAATGTTTTTCAATATTTTAATAGAACCAAATCCATATAATCCAGCACCAACGCCAACAAATGCTAACTATGATGTTAAAATTTTAAAAACTGAAGGTAAGCTAATAACTAAAATTTATGCAAAACTCATAAAGTTGTTAACTTTTTTGGGACAGAAACAAGGTTTTTGATAATTTAAAAAAAATTTTTAAGATATAATTTGTTTTCAAATAGGTGTTGAATTGAGTGCTGAACAAACTGCAAAAGCACAAAAATACATAAAATGGGCTGGAAGTGCCTTAAACTACGATGACATCCCAACTTCAGTTGAAAATTTACAAAAGGCATTACATTTATTAACTACTGGCAAAGATCCTGCTTGAAAAGGTTTTAAAAATTGCTTATTATACTTGACTATAAATTTTTTTAAAGAGATTTTAATTTTATGTATATATAAAAAAAATGTACGATTATTATATTTAAATTATAATTAATAACAAGTATTATATGATATTACAGATGTTTATTATTAAATATTTTTTTGTACAGGTTTTAATTAATTGTAATAAAAAGTATAAAATAATCATATTATTAAATTTTGCTATCATAAATCTGTAAATTATTATTGACAAAAGATCTTAAAATTTACAAAAATCTTAATGAAAATCTAATATATTATAAATGATTTATTTTACACGGTACATGTTAATTAAATTTTTTTTTTTTGCTTATTAACTATTCAATCACAAAATGTTCATTTTATTATTTATGCTAAAAATTTTAAAATGATTCATAAAAATGTTTTTTGTTTATTAATTATGACTAGATAATTTTGGGAATTTTCTATTTTAATTGTTCAATCTTTAATTCTCGCAGTTACTTTTTAATCATACCTCTTCATAGCTCAACTTCATATTTGGAAGCTTATATAAATATTATTTTCAAGGAAATAATTTATAATTTCTTCAGTCTTCCTTTTTTCTTTTATCGTCAACACCATTGGTTGTTACCGCTGGTGAATCTCTTCTTCTAAACTGATAATCTATTACTAACCGACAAGTTAACATGAAGAAGAAAACCTGAATCAAGTTTTATTGGTTATTTAAATAATTAATTTTAAAAATATGTACGTACCAATGCAGGTCCAATTCTTTCAAATTTATCATTAACCATCCAATGTGAATAAACTGTTAAAACCATGAGTGATAAGAGTATACTATTTGATACAGTTTTAACTTTATCTAAAAAATTAAATTTATAAATAGGAGGTAATTAAAAAATTAAAAAATATAAATTAAAACGTACGGTGTGGTACAACTGCCATAGCTAATCCACATAAAACTTCTAATGAACCAATGACTCTCCTGTACCATTTGCTCGGTACTTTAAAGTCCAAAGTAGTGGCTAAGGGGAATACTTTGGCATACTTGACATACTCTTTTCTCTATTAAAAAAAAAAAAAGAAATTTATGCTCGATTAGACAATAGCTTTATAAATATACAAAATGTACATATTTTATAATGTCTTTAATGTCTACAATTTATGTTATAATATATTATATTATATATTAGATTTTAAAAAATTGATGGCAAATTTCCAATAATAATCAATTGCTTCGTCAAACAGAAATAAATAGTTTATGTATTTAATTTTCATGTCTGAGGTATATTGATAAAAAATGATAAAATCCTTGAATTTTTTCTTACAATACAATTTTCAATTGCTTCGTTTGAGTTTTCAAGCAGATTCTAAAATATTGTGTTTTATATTGAACCAAAATTTTAAAAAAATTTAATTTTACCACAAGAGTTAATTTTACCCTTGGGTAGGTATTACTCTTAAATCTTCTTTAAAATTCAGGCAATGCAATTTAAAAATGTATTTTACTATTTTATAAAATACTTAAAAATCAGAGATAAAATTAAAAAAATGAAAAATTTATGCAAATTAAATTAATTTTGAAAATAAATTTATTATTTTTCTATTTTAAAAAAACAAAAGATTTATACATATTTGTAAAAATTAAAACACTTAATGTGTTTAACTCATATAAAATTTATTTAAGTAGTAAAATAATTTGTTCTTTTAAGTTTATTTATAATTTTTAAAAAAATATACACACTCAGGTATATACGCAACACACACATTCATCAAAGTCATGGTCATTCGATTCAAAAATATCTCAGAGCATATTAAATATTATTAACACATCAAAACAAATAATTTTTTTTTGAAGAAAAAAAAAAACTATTTATTATTAGTATATTTTTTAAAGAATTTAAATGACAAAAATAAATAAACATATAGGTATAACATTAAAATGTGGGTGGATGTATATTTTCTTAATGTATTAAAATAATAATTTAATGAAATTTAATATTTTAAATAAAATTAATCTCTTATGTCAATCATTATTAAACTTACTAAATCTTTATGAAGATCTTTGCTGATATATGGAGTTAATTTCATTATTCCAACAAATACAAAAAATATTCCTAATAAAATCGAAAGTGATTTTAATGTTATTGAACCCATTTTTTTATGCCTATTTTTCTATTTATTCAAATATTAAATAACTGCACTAATGCACTTCCTTTTTATAAGTTATTAGAAGCAAACATTATTTTTTTTTATATTTCCAGTAAATTTATTTGGGCGTGTCGACTGAACCAAGTGTTTTCACCTTCAAATAAATAATACCTATTTTTCAACTTTTTAAAAAATTCGACATTTTTCTTATTGCTAAATAATCTATTCGCACTTTGAGCAACTACTGCTCCGTTTAACTTTCGTTCGCACTGTATTATTTTTATTTTTCTTAATTCAATTTAAAATATTTCTTTTTTTTAAACGTTTTGATGTTTATTCACAAGATAAATTATGTAATATAATCATAACAGTAACAATATTAAATCAATAAAAGTTCACAAGAACAAAAAAACGTATATAGGAAGTTAATTCTAGGACAGAGAAAAATTTATTATTACAAAATAGCAGAAGTATAGCCCCGGAGAGTTTCCCCCCCGATTTATTATTTCACCCGGCTTCTCTATCCGTTTTTAGACGCTCTTCGAGAAAAATTTTCTATCTCGCAATTTTCTATCTCTTATTCAGAGAACTACCCCTTATGTATACGTAGGTATTATAAATGCAACAATGCTTGATTTCGTATTTGCGCGCGTCGACATACAAGTTATGCATTTCCCCTCCAAGGCCACAAAACTCCAATAAAAAAGCTCTACGACAAAATTGTATATTACTCCGAAAATTCCAAAATCAAGCGTTTGTTTATAATTAAGTAGGTTATTATTCGCATATACCCTGATTCGCATTGTTTGAGACACTGATTAATATATTTACCTTTAATATTAGCATTGGTAAAAATGCATACCTTTGTAAAGTTTTGTTATGTGACATACTATATTAATCAAGTTCAATAACCTTTAAAGAATGTGACTTTCAAAATATATTATACTTGAATTTGCTTTAAGATCGAGTTCTTTTTTGCAGTTTATATTGTGCTGATTTAAAAAAATAACATGTGATAAAGAAAAATTAGTTATGTGAAGTAAAATATTAAAAATAAATAAAAAATGGCAAATTATAAAAGTGAAAAAGTTAGCGAACCTTATCAAGAGTTAGAAGAAGTTAGAGGTTCAGAATTAAACCAAACATCATCAGGTCAAAATTCATTAAATAATGTAACAACAAAAAATCCATCACCTGATATTGGTTTTGATAGATCTTTGGAACTTACATCAGTATCAGTTATTCCAGATGGTAAATATCTTATTTAATTATTTTAAAATTTAAGCCTGAAATAAAGATATTGTCAATACTAATTTTTAATATAGAAATATAAAATGTAATTATCCCTTGTCGGGGTATTTCTTAAATTGGTCTATGGAACTTTTATTACTGTAAATAGTTTTAATTGTTAAATTAATTTTTTTTTTAATAACATTATGTAAATAAAAAATAAATTAATGCATAATAAATGTAAATAGTAAATTTAATAATAACTAATAAATATATTAAAGGATATGGCTAATATGATCGGTACAAGGTATTTATTCAATGCACTAAAAAATAAACTCAACTTTCAACATCTAATTCTGCATAATAACTTATAACGGTGAGCTTCAAATAACTTTTGGTATAAATTAAGTAATTAACAATCTGCGCAATGTTCTTCAAAGAATTATTTATTAATTTATTTATTTTACATAGATACTTTTACGGTGGGACAAGCTATAAATTTATTAGGTTTTGGTAAATTTCAAGTAAAACTCTCATTATTTACTGGGCTTTGTTGGATGGCTGATAGCATGGAAATGACAATTTTAAGTATATTAAGTCCTACGTTACATTGCGATTGGGGAATATCTAGATATCAACAAGCTCTAACAACTACAGTAAGTTTTCATTTCCATAATTTTTATGATCTATTTGTTTGAAAAACTCGAGAAATAACTTGAATTTTGTTTTATATAATTTAGGTAGTTTTTTTAGGAATGATGCTAAGCTCTACTTTTTGGAATAGTTTAAGTGATCGTTATGGAAGAAAAAAATCTTTAACTTTATGTGGGGTATTATTATTTTATTATGGATTTTTAAGTTCTTTAGCCCCCAACTTTATGTGGATTTTATTATTAAGAGGACTAGTTGGATTTGCTATAGGCTGTGTTCCACAATCGTAATTATTATTTTTTTTTGAATATTTAATTGATTTTATAAAAATTAGAAATTTTAATTTTTTTAAATTTTGCAGAGTGACTTTGTATGCAGAATTTTTACCTGCAGAACAAAGAGCTAAATGTGTTATATTATTAGATGTAAGTTTAAATAAAATTAATTGAAGTATAATTATTTTAAGGTTTTAAATTTTTAGTGTTTTTGGGCACTTGGAGCATGTTTTGAAGTAGCTTTAGCATTAGTTGTAATGCCAAATCTTGGATGGAGATGGTTATTAGCCTTATCAACTATACCTTTATTTTTATTTTCAATGATTACACCGGTAAATAGGCATTAGTTGAATTATTCACAAATATCGTTTTTATTAAAAGATTATAATTTATAAATAAAATTTTATTTATAATTAGTGGCTACCTGAATCTGCTATGTTTGAAATGATGTCTGGAAGAACTGATAAAGCGTTATTAACATTAGAAAGAATTGCAAGGGAAAATGGTAAAACAATGCCAGTTGGACGATTAGTAATGGATAGAATTTATCCAACTTGTAAAGGAAAACTTTTTGATCTTTTAAATAAAGACATGTATAAAACGTCGATATTATTGTGGCTTGTTTGGTAAATAAATTAATTAAAATAAATAGTACATTTTTAACCAAGGGAGCAAAAAAAAAGAATGGCCTAGATCGAACGTCATTTAGCATTCGAAGCGAAGCCTAGGATGGTAAACTGAGATCTGGGGTACTATTATTTTGCTCCCATGGCTAAAACCCAATTTTTATTTCTCAGTGGGGAAAAAACGCGTTTTTTTCGATCCCGTTGCGGTGCGAAAAAGTTGTTTTTGATCCGTTAGTAAAAAAAAATAATTACTTTAAAATTAATTTAAAATTTTCAGGATGTCAAGTTCATTTTGTTACTACGGCGTTGTATTAATGACAACTGAATTATTGAATACTACTGCAGATCAATGTGGAGAACAAGCAGAAACAAGAATTCAAGAAAAACAATGTTTATTAAATTGTCAGTTAAACCAAGGAGATTATATGGATCTTTTATGGACAACATTAGCTGAATTTCCAGGAATTTTTTCTACAATTTATATAATAGAAAAAGTTGGCAGAAAAAAAACTATGGCATTTCAACTGATCATGTTTGCATTGGTTGTTTGTTTCCTTGGAAAGGCATGTAAATTAAGTCGTTTTACATTAACCGTAAGTTTATTTTTGGCTAGAGGTTTAATAGCTGGTGTATTTCAAGCAGCTTACGTTTATACACCTGAATTATACCCAACATATTTAAGAACTGCTGGTGTTAGCGCGTGTAGTACAATGGCTAGATTCGGAGCTATGATAACACCGTATATAGCTCAAATATTATTAAGATGGTCTGTGCCCACTGCGATGGGGACATACGTCATTATGGCATTATGCGCAGCCTTTGCTATTATAGCTTTGCCAGCTGAGATAAGAAAGAAATAATCACAAGTTTTTTCAAAGACTGTAAAATTTGTAAATATATAAATCGTTATATTTTATGTACATTAAATATACTGTATATAATTAACGTTAATTCCAAGCATTTATAAAAAATATACATATAGGTATTTATATTTATATTAAAAGAATTTTTATAATGTCATTTTATAAGTACTTTTCCTTGGGTTTGAGCACGTACTATCTCGATAAATTGAAGCACAGCAAGACCAATGTTGAGTACCCGGATGACCCAAATGTCCATGACCGCAGCCTTTATATCCACCTATAACATATTAAAAATTTAATTTTATTTCTTTTTAAACTAAAATAACAAAAGTACTAAGTATTATAAAAAAGATGCTATTAAATTTTTCTTAACTAATAATTTATGAATAAATATTGTGATTATTAATTTTATATTATAATTAAAAAAATAAGAATAATTAGGAATAATACAATATAGAAATAATTTAGATAATCATAAGTATATGCAGTTTATGTTATCTGTGTATGCATGTATTTAAAATAAAACTTTTCTTCTATTTTATTATTGAATAAAAGTATTGATTTATTTTATTACATTTTACCTGGCATTAATCCCTTACAAGCACATGTTGCTTCCTTTTTACCACCACTTGAGCAAAATGTACAACAATGAAAAATGCCAGTATGTGGAGACTTGTAACTTAAATTGTCTGATATGTTACTAAAACACCCTGAAACAATAAAATTTTTATAAATTTTAATATACATGCATTTACGAATTTGAGTAGTAAAGCTTTTACCATAATGATCAATTGTAACACCTAAATATTTTAATCGTTTTAAAATTATTCTTTTTAAACTTATTATTTCTACATTCGAACCATTTGCAAGCAAATCTTCTCCAATAAAAATAGCATCTATTAAATATCTTGCTCTTTTTAATCTAGAAAATTCTTTGATTCTTTCTCTTGCTTCTTTTGAATGTGATGATATGGTTGATTGGCTTCTAAAATGATGTACTTTAGGAGCCCGTCTAAAAAAATTAACATTTTATAATTTACTCTTATTTCAAGCAATTCAAGCTGGCTACCTATTATTTAAAGTATTAAACTGAGATAAAAATCCGTCACTCATATCAGTTGAAAATATATTTTGATTATATTTAGTCAACAGTGTATTTAAAAGATTTCTTGCCATTCTCAAAACAGTAGATAAATGAATAATAGCTCTTTTACCAGCACTAGCTGCATCTTCACTCGCATGTCCTCTGTGACTACCTTGCCACATGCATTCTTTACAAGTTACCTGTTGGCAAGCTATACAATGAAATCTTAATGGACATGATGGATGAGATAAGCAAACGGCTACTCTACGTAATCTCTTTGCTTCACAAAGTGGCTGTATGGTATGCTTTGGATTTGAATTTGATAGTCTCATTTCATGCTGTCGTCCACAGTCAAAACAAAAATTACAAAGACAAACCGAACAATGAAGTACTGCCTATAAGAAATATTAAAGTTTTTTTATTTTTTTTTTTATTTAAATAAGTAGTTTTTATTTTGTACACATAAAATTACCTGAACTTCATCTGGACAAGATTCACAGCAGATTACTCGTTGAGATAATCTGTGGCGAACTGCATGCATAACAAGCCTATGCTGAAGCAAATAATGTGGAGGAGGAATATTTGAGTCTTTTGGCAGAGGAAAGTCACATACAGGGCAGCTTTCTTTCTGAACTGGAAATAAGTTGGATGATCCTGTATGCAATGAATTTGTAAGTATTTTGAGAATAACAAAAGTAAATATTTTAAATAGCAGCCTACCATTTGAGTTTTTATTAATAAGTTCATTAACACAATTCACACATATAGAATGCAAACATGGCAAGAGTCTGGGTTCTTCCATTTTTTCATTGCACATAGGGCACCAGAAATCTTCTGCATATAATTGATCATAAACAGAAATGGCCCTTCTATTAAAACTTGTTTCCAAATGTTCAGATGCTAAAGAATGTCTTTTATTATTTGATCCAGAAAGAATGCTCAAATCCGACATTAAAAAACTATTTTCTCTATTAATAGAAACACTTCTAAAAAAAAAAATTTGTTGGATAATTATTAAATATTTTATTTTCTGATTTAAAACTTACAGGTTGCTGTTTTTATCATCATTTTCAGTATTTTTAAAAGATTTTCTTGCAGAATTTCTAGACTTTCTATGTTTCCAGCTACCAAAAATAAAAGTATCCCTCATACTTTTACTTCTGATCAATTCATTATTTTCATCTTCCATTGCAAATAAATTATTTCAATTCTTGTTTTTAATACACTAAAAAATTAAAAGTCAACCACATTTTCCCACAATTCATTATAGGTATATCTTTAGATTCATAAACACTGCCTATAAAAATATTTAATTTCCATATTGATACAAATATCAATATTTTTGTTGCATTTTAAGTTTAATTTTGACGATGATGTTATCTCAGGAAGATGCAATTTTTTTAAATTGAAAATAAATATTACGTCACAAATATTATTAAAATACTGAAAACTTATTATTTATTAAAATTATTTTTTCACTATAAAATTATCGAATTTGAAATCAAATTTAAAGAATTTAATTATATAAAAGCTTTTAAGCTCTAACACTATATTCTTTTTAATTATTAAAAAATAATACGTCGTTCTTAAATATATATGAAGTAGAATGAATATTTTCATATACAAATTTCATTTTACTTTGCGTCTTATTCGTATATATATATCTTTAGAGCTTACAAGTATAATAAAATTATAAAAATAAAAATAAAGCTGTCCAATTTCAACATAAGATCCATTGCAATTCGTCTTTTCTTTTTCTCGTTCGCACTATTCAATATTCCCGCGAATGTTGAACAAGCCTCGTTTTTTTAAGAGTTCTGCCTGGACGCCATTTTATTTTTCAAATTTTTTATTTCTTTTTCGTTTTTTTATTAAATTAGAAATTTTTTTTGCATCTTATCAGAGTTGTCCCACATTCTTTATTCAATTTAGAAAAGTTTGGCATAAACACTTTTTTAATTTAATCAAAAATAAGGACATGATTTGGTGAGAAAAATTTTGAGTAAACTTTTTTCGACAATAAATTTTTCTCACCAAATCATGTCCTTATTTTTGATTAAATTAAAAAAGTGTTTATGCCAAACTTTTCTAAATTGAATAAAGAATGTGGGACAACTCTGATAAGATGCAAAAAAAATTTCTAATTTAATAAAAAAACGAAAAAGAAATAAAAAATTTGAAAAATAAAATGGCGTCCAGGCAGAACTCTTAAATTCAAAATAAAAAAATATGATTTCGTAAATCGTGATTTAGAAATATAGATATACCTATATTATATAGTCTTGCATTTAGTAGATAAAAGTTAAAATTTGTAAGTAAAGGGCTTTTCTTTTTGTTAAAAATGCGCTTTTTATGATTAAAAAGATTTTAAACGTTTTTCAAAAAAAGATACGCTGAAAAAAAATCTATACTTATTCTATATTATTAGTCTATATCTAGTCTAATTAAACTTTTTTGCTTACGGAAAGAGTGTTTTATTTGCTTACATTTTTAGGCTGTAAGATTTTTTATTTGTTAAAAATTGTTCTTATTTTTTTTCGCGAAAATTTCCTTGAGACTCGTAGTTGTTTTACTATCGTGCTGGCAAATATCTGGACAAGCATTTTTATACAGTGTATCAATGACAAATTAACCACAGCCTTTCAAGTTCACCATGACCCTACTTCTTATTTTTTTCTACTGTTTTTTGCTCATTTTTATATTATAAATTTCAGCCAAAGAATTTCCAAATTCACGGTTTCAAAAAATAGTTCTGCAGACGTTTTTTTAAAAATTTGTTGTAGTATCAAGGATTATCATTCCAGGTTTCAAAAATTATTTTATACTATGCAAACAAAAGTGATATTTTTTTAACGTTTATCTAAAATTATTGACAACCAATAATCTTTAGGAGCAATGATAAAATTTGGGTTGTACAAGTACCCAGATTTTGGGGCCACGTCAGTTTTTAAGTGATTAACCGAAAATTTAAAAAAGAGGTTTTTGATTCCTGTTAATACTACTTTAATGTGCATATATTTTATTGAGAATTCGGTAAAAAAATTACTGATGTAGATACAATAATTTGGTACCTTCACACCCCTAATTAATCTTCATATGTTTGTGTTTATTTTCAACTAATTTATATTGAAAAAAAATTCACTGATCCTTTATTAAACCCTTTCTAAACCAATGTTCTCTGCAATGTACACGATTAGCATTTATTTTTTAAGATTCTTTTTCAGTTATCCTTAAAATGCAAAAAATGAAAAATTTTTTAAAAGATTTTTATGCATGAAATTGCATATTTTTGCAAAGAAAAACATTTTTAGACATTTTTGGGATCATTTTGGGCTAATAAAAAAATCCAGATATGAAAGGGTGAAATCTTATACTATTGTTCCTGGATTTCTTAAATAAGTCTTGCTTTGAGTAAAAATCCGAAAATTTTGATAAAAAAGTACGGTTTAAAATACTGAGGTTTTCATTACCTAGTTTCTGCTTCTGAACAGTGGCCGCGGTTTTAACTTTTTAGTTTTAACATACATATATTCGATTCGCAAATACCCCTTGTCAGAGTGAAGGAATCTCAAAATTTTGTACTATTTTTATAAAAAAAGGTTTTAAATACTTTGAATTGGCTAATAGAATATCATAAAATAAAATAAATCTCTTTATGACTATTCTAAAAAAAACCTGATTTAAATCAGAAAATTAATTGTTAATTTTTCTTAAATAGCCAAATTCTACAGAGAATAGCTTATTTTTATATAAAATAAGGAATGAACAATCTTGACAGACTATTTAAATAATTTAAAAATTGATGTTTATTTAACCTAAACGTTTAAGATCAATCTTTTTGAACCCTCATTCAAGAGCTGAAAATATATTGAATTTTTAAATTTAAAAAGTCAAAAAATATATTTCTTTATTTCTTTATTATATATAATTAACGGGCTATACACCCAATACATGCTTTTTAAAAATAAATTGTACATATAAAAAATAATTTATACATTGTCATTAATTAAAGAAAATTATTACTCTGATTAAGAAAAATTTAACTAACTTACAATTTTATATCAAATCTTTATTTCAAATATATATCAAATATATCAAATATATCAAATACATATCATATTAATAAATTAATTATATAACATTTTTTATAATTAATTATTATTTATATAAATTTTTGGTTGGTTGAGATCAACAGTCTACAAATTAATAACACGAATGAGGGTTCAAAAAGATATAACTGATAAACGTTGAGCTTAAATAAACACCAATTTTCAAATTATTTAAATACTCAGTCAAGATCGTTCATTCCTTATATAATTAAATAACACAGACGTTAAAACATATAGTAAGCTTATTTTTAGCATAAAAAAGTGACCTTTAAATTTTATATATGTCTAGGCAGAAAATTCGACCTGTTGAATTTTGCTGAAATGACTAGAATATGAATCATTAAAAAATTTACAAATTATTATTTTATAACGTAAAAAATTTCCATTATAAAAGAACTCCAATAAGCAGGTATATTTTCAGTAGTAAATATAAATTTTATATTTTTAGAAACAGATGATGAAATTGAGCCAGATGTGTATAATAAAATACACTTAATTTTTTTTTTTTTTTTGAGGATTCTTGTAAAAACAGGATATTCATTTTTTTTATTTAATGTCATTTGTTTTAAGTTTAATGTTACAAAAACATAAATTATTTTTTTAATTTTATATTGCATGTATATTTGAAATGCTCATTAATTATAGTTTTATGGGATTTTATCTCGCTTTTTCTCCCAATAAATAAAGTATGTTATAAAGAATGGAAGAAAGAAAGAACAAAAATGATATAAAATCTGGGTATATAATACAAAAAGAAGTGTGGAGCATAATAATGTGAAGAGCCTATGTAGTCAACCATTGGCTCATCCTTATGTTTTTTTCTTTTTTTTTATTATAGCAGCCCTAACCATGTACACAATAAAAAAAAAAGTTTTGCACCTGGCATAAAATAATAGCACCCAACGCTGTTCTTTCATTGTTTTAACGAACTTCGTTGTGATCAGACAACTTTTTTTTTTTATAATGAAAATTTTTATATAAAAAATTATTTAAAATGTTTAATTTAAATGTTTTTTAGTGTACAACTTAAAATGAGTTTTTAAATTGCCTAAAAGTGAATATAATCAGCAGTGTTTTTGTTTGTTTTTAGTGTAATTTACTTACAATTAAAAAATTTAGGTAATTACCTATATTATTTTTATACTTAAAACATAATAAATTTTGCTTTAATTATGGGTGAAAACCGGCATTAACTTTTAATTTTTTATAAGTGAAAATTCAAAAATTCAATCAAAATTGGTTAAAAATGCAATTGAATAAAAAGTATATATGGGTAAATAAAGGGTAAAGTCGTATTTTAAAGTTAGCGAAAAAAAAAATTATTTATTTTACAATATACCAGACTAAATTTTAGAATTTCAATAAACGTATGATAAAATTTTTTTTTAAATTAATTTTATCTTGAAAATTTATGATACTGCTAAAAAAGTGGGTTCAATAATTATAAAATATTTAAAAATGTTTTTTTTTTTAGAGCCAGGGTTCTTTTAATTTATATCACGGTAATAATAAAATACGTTTGATCAGAAATTCATTTAATTTCTTAACAGTGTATTTTAAAAAGTATCACACGTTTCCTTCAAATAAGATAAGAATTGTTAATTAAATAGCATATACTTTTCCATTTTCTCTCATAATGCAATTAAACAAAATTTCTCGTTAATTAATTTAATTTTTTGATTATTAAACTCGCTATATCACAGTCACCATTAGATATTTCCAAAAATTATAACCCGTAAAAAATAGGGGTGTGTGGTTATTCCAAACTTTTGGGCCAGGTAAGTCTCGGGTGTTTTGCTTCTGATTGGGTTGGGCTGGCGGCTAAAGCCGAAGTATTTCGGATGCCTGAAAGTGCGGTTTGGAATAGAAAATTTTCCCACTGGATTTACGATTCTAAAAGAAATTTTTTTCTTCAAAATCTTACATTATTTATGATGGGTATAAAGTTAGTATTTTTTTAATCTAGGTCTATTTTTATAATAATAATTCTTATCTTTTCTCCTCTTTTTTAATGTAAGAGCGAATATAAAAATTAAATAGTATATTACGATCCCGTGTCCAGAAAAGTAAAGAATGGCCCAAATTGCACGTAAATTACCATCCGAGACGAAGCCGAGGTTGGTAAACTGCAATTTGGGTCATTCTTTATTTATGGACAAGGGTCGTATTCGATTTTTCTTCGTCAGTGACGAGAAAACACGTTTTTTCCGGTCACGGAGTGGCCGGGAAATAAGTGCTTTCTGGCCGCTGACAAGAAAAAGAAATAAAATTCACAGAATTTTAAAGTACTCCAGAGGGTAGGGCGGGGGGTGTTTTTTTTCGGCCACCACCAGATTTGGTCTTTGGTATTTTTATGAGAAATTAGGGCTTCACCCTTGAATTTACAAAGTCTACCTCAAAAAGGGATATTTGATGTATTCGAATTTTGAGTGGCCAGAGTCGGCTCGCATAGGTTTTTTGATTGCTGATCAATAATTTCGTAGACATTTTAATAAAAAATTAATATTTTACACTTAAATTATCAAAAAATTCTCCTAAAAAAGGGTGTTTTTGCTATTTTCGCTTTTTTAGTGTGTAGATTCGGTTCATATGGGGTTTTTTGGTCGCTGAACAAGAATTTCGGGGAACTTTTTATGAAACCCAAATGAACCAAATTTGGACACTGAAATAGTCCGGATTAATCGTCCTGAAACCTTTTGCATTCTCTTCAGAATGATTTTAAGAAAAAAACGCCTACCCAAAATATATTAAAATGAAGGGGGGCATTTTCACTTCATTTTTCGCCAAGATTTATCCAACAAATTAAAGAACTGATTTTTTTTCAATTTTGAGGAGTTTCTACGGGTTTTTTGGGTCATATAAATAAAATACGATGTCAGGAATGCTATTTGATGTCTTCCCAGAGGCGATTTTAGCCTTTTCACCCCGTTTGCCCCTAAAATATGTAATTCTTTAAATGCACCGTTCTTTCCAATTTTAAAATGTCTTTATGGTTTTTTTTGGGCCATAAAATTCAATAAATATGTCAGAAATGCTATTTGACGCCTATTGATTAGGCATTTCATCCCTACTCATCCCTACCTTGGGTTGAATTTGCCCTTTTTTATCCCTTTTACCCCCCTAATATTCAATATTTATGAAAACTTTTTTAATTTTATAATTTTTATACGGGTTTTTTTGGTCGTAGAATTCAAATGTCAGAAATGTCAAATCTGGGGGGAAAATGGGGTGAAATTCCCCCCTTCATTTTAACATATTTTTTGTCCGGCGTTTTTTTCTTAACTTTTTTCCGAAGAGAATACAAAAGTATTCAGGTCGATTTATCCATTTTCATAATTATCTAGAGGTTTGGCCTATTTTTTAACAAATAGCCCCGGACTAAAAGGCGGAAATAGCGAAAACAACCTTTTAGGGGTGGTTTTGCTAATTTAAGGATGATAAGTGAATTTTTAACAAAAAATATGAAATATAATGAATAATTAATATTTCACCCTTAAATTAGCAAAAACAACCTGTAAAAGGGGGGTTTTGGCTATTTTTGCACTTTGTGCGATCAGATTAGGTCTATATGGTTTTTTTGGGTAGCTAATCAAGAATTTGGGCGAATTTTTTATAAATAGTTTATATGTCACCCTTAAATTAGCAAAAAAAACCCCTAAAAGGATTATTTGCTATAAATGCATTCCTTTTAGAGCTTGTTTTTGCTAATTTAAGGGTGAAATATTAATACACCCCCCCTCCGCGATTTGATTGGAGTATTTCTGGGATCCGCATTTTGTCATCTTTTATTATTATGAGTAAATATAATTGAAATATCTGAATATCAGTTCCAAAATTTGCTACAAAATTTTAATACAAGGTTTATCAAAGAGCCTCCTTGGTGCTAATAAGAATGTAAAATTTATCTTTTAATAAAGCAAAAAAAAACATAATCTAATTTATCAGACTAAAATACTGTTGTTTTTTTTTTACAAATTATCAAAATATTAATTTAACTAAAAATCATTTCTGATAACTAATAAAAAATTCTTAGTATTAAACATAGGTTAAATTAATTTCAAGATTAATTTTATTTATTATTTCAGTTACAAAAATGACAATCTCAAGATATTTCCAGATTTTTCTGATATTATACAATTCAATAACAATAATTTATGCCGAAAATAATAACACGTACACAATAGGATCAGAATATAAATGTCCAAAATATTGGATTGAATACAAAGAAACATGTTATCGTTTTGTAAAAAGTCCAATTCGATCAAGAGACGATGCACGCCTAAATTGCCAGTTATCTCAAAGTAGTTTATTAACAATAAATTCATTAGAAGAACATACTTTTATAACACGTCAATTTACTAAAAGTGATCAAAATAGTAAATGGTATACTGGTATTAAATATAACAGCAATGATTATTGGTTTAACGAACCTGACGACACACGTTTAGTTAATATGGAAAATGCATTTTCATCAGATGATTTAGAAAATAAAAGTGGTTATTATTATTTAGCTTATTATTATGATAATAAAAATTATCGTTGGTACTTAAAAAAAGTAACGGGATTCAAATTATTTAATTATATTTGTGAAGCACCATTAACTAATTTGTTATCCTTAATTGACGAAGATCGTGATTATCAATATGGTATTGATGTTATTGATCCATTGAAAATTCCACGAGGACCATATTTTATAAAACAACCGAGTGATAAAATTTTTGATAATACAAAAATAAGTAATGATATAACACTAAGTTGTTTAGCTGGTGGTTATCCAACACCAAATTACGAATGGTTTAAAGAGGAATTCGATAATGATATTATCGTTGATAAAAAAATTGATCCATTAATTGACCCAAGATTTACTATAAGTGGTGGTTCACTTATTATTTATGATCCACAGCAGACAACTGATTTTGGTACATATCATTGTAAAGCAACAAATAGATTTGGTACCATTAGATCTGAAAGTGTTAAATTGACATTTGCTTATTTAATGGAATTTAATCTTAAACGTAGTGAAGAACGTGGTGATGAACATTGGGGTAAAGCTATTTATTGTGATCCACCGCAACATTATCCAAAATTAAAATATAACTGGGTTAGAGAAGCCTTTCCAATCACTGTACAAGAAGATCAACGAGTTTTTGTATCATACGATGGCGCTTTATACTTTTCATCACTCGAAAGTATAGATGTTGGAAATTATTCTTGTTATGTACAAAATACGGCATCTGATACTGGAAGAAATGGGCCTTTTTTCCCATTATTTATGAATTATCATAGTAAGTTGTTTATTATTTTATTTTGTATAATTTAATAAGGCGGGATTTTAATATTTTAATATTGTATTTCAGTGACTGCACAACAACTGAAATTTCCTAATAATTTTCCAAAAGTATTTCCTGAAGCTCCAACAGAAGACGAAGAAGTCAGATTAGAATGCATTGCATTTGGATAGTAATTATTATTTATAAATTTTCTATTAGAATTATGATAGTGATAGTAAAGTTTATTTTTAGAAATGCCAATTCGCATACAATAAAATGAACGTTTCTATTTTGAGTTTAATAAAAAAATTAAATTTAATCAGTTTAATAAAACTTCATACTAATAAAAATTTTTTTTAGCCCCACTCCAACATATAATTGGACAAGAATAAATGGTGATTTCCCGGCAGGTTCTTATTTTACAAATTATAACCGAGTATTAATAATACCTCGAGTTCGTGTTGAAGATCAAGGTGAATATATTTGTCGAGCTAGAAATCAACGAATATCGATTAAAAATTCAGTTAAATTAACAATACAAGCTGCGCCAAAATTTACCATTCCATTATCAAATAAACATATGGATTACAGAGGAGATTTAATATGGACTTGTGAAGCATTTGGGATTCCCGATGTCAACTATATTTGGCTCAAAAATGGGTTGATTTTAAACGAATTGACAATACCAGAAGAAGATCGTGGTCGGTATTTAATTAGAGACAATATTTTAAGAATAAAATTACTAGAACCAAGAGATGAAGGAATGTATCAATGTGGTGCTATGAATCACCTAAAAGTTAGATATTCATCAGGTCAATTAAGAGTTTTGTGTAAGTTACATTTTTTTTTCCAGCTTGAGAAATTATAGAAAATAAAGGCTTGTTAATTTTGAAAAGAATTATATTTTTAGCTTTAAAACCGTCATTCCGAAAGCGACCAGTAGAGTCAGAAACTTATGCTGCGGAAGGTGGTAACATAACAATAGATTGTAATCCCGAAGCGGCGCCAAGACCGAAATTTAAATGGAGAAAAGATAACGAACCAATTTTACCAGGTCATACAAGACGTATACTAGATAATGGAAGTCTTATAATAAATCCTGTAACTAGATATGATGAAGGTACATATGAATGTCACGCATTCAATAAACATGGTTCTGATGAATCTCATGGACGACTAATAGTACTACGTAAGTCTTATTATTATATATAAGAATTTTCAATCCTTCATGCTGTAGATTAAACTATATCTTTTATTGAAGAGATAAAATAAAACAAATATTTTATGAAAGCTGACTGTGGTTTTAAAAATACACTACATTAGCGATTTTAAATTATTTTAGTCTAATTATAGTCATTTTCAAACTCATTCTAGTACATGTGTGACTTTCCATTTGTTAAGTATTTTTTTTATAATTTGGATCAGTCAAAACAAATATATGATATCCATTTTCCCGAAAATTGCTCAGCTTCCCACAATCAGTTTTTTCAAATACAGTTTTTATAACTTTTCAGATTTCTTAGATTTAATTTTTCAGTGTACGATTCTCGCAGTTTTTTAAAGTTTTCTCATATCTAGATACGCCGCAAGGAAAAATTTAGTTCATAAATATTATAATCTAAATTTTGTATAAAATTGATCAAAATACCCTTATTAAATAATTTTTTTTAATATACAATTTTCTCAACATGACCCAACATCATATTTTTGACTATATATTAATAACCACAAAATATTTTTTTTCCTGCATTTTTAGTTTTGAATTAATTTAAAAACAAAAACAAAATTTGCAACACGCTTAAATTTTAATTATTAAAAATTGATATAAAATAATAATTATTTACATTCAAATAGGTGGACCGAAATTCGTTGAGCGGTTACCAAACAACGTTACAGCAACAATAAATTCTAATGTAAGACTTCGTTGTAAAATAGAAACTGATGAAATTTTAGACATAGCTTATATTTGGACTCATAATGGCATTCGCATAAATGATGAAAATTTAAAACCACATCCAAGACTTTTTACCAATGGAGAAGAAATAAATATCATTGGAGTTACACCAGCTGAAGCTGGTGAATACGAGTGTATTGTAAAAAGTGCTGTAGGTTCAATTTTATCAAAGACATTGTTAATTGTACACGGTCCACCTGGTCCAATAGGAGGTGTCCAAGTTGTAAATGTCGTTAAAACTTCTGTAACATTGAGATGGACAGATGGAGCTAATAACGGAAATCCAATAACTGCATATACTTTTAGTGCTCGTACTAATATAAAAAATGAATGGTTTAATATTTCAGAAAGTATGTATAAAAATATAATTTATTAATAATAATTAAAAATAATTAATTTTACATACAAATTTTTACAGTTGAAAACCTACCGAAATATGTTATTGAACTCGACAGGAACAATGGGCGTAAACAAGTTACTTTACAAAGAGTCCTAAGTCCATTTACAACCTATGAATTTAGAATAGCAGCAAGAAATAAATTGGGGTATGGGCAATTTTCCACATCATCTCCTCAATACAGTACTCCGGCTGATAAACCATCTAAATTTCCAAAAGATATAACAGGCGGAGGTGGTAAAATTGGCGATTTAACAATAAAGTGGACACCGCTACCACCCGAAGATCAAAATGGTCCAGGAATTTATTACAAGGTTTATTGGCGACTGTATAAACCTTCAAGCGAAAACCGAGAATTTATCTCTGAAGTATTACAAGGTCACGGTAACATTGATACGCACGTTGTAGCGGTACGAGAAGAGAATTATTACACTAAATATGAAGTTATGGTGCAAGCAGCTAACGATATTGGTTATGGACCAAAATCACCAATCAATATAATTTACAGCGCCGAAGATATGCCACAAGTTGCAGTTCAAGGTGTTATAGCACATAGTTACAATAGCACATCGTTAAATGTTACTTGGGATCCTATTGAACAAACGCGTGAAAAAATAAGAGGCAAATTAATTGGACACAGAATAAAATATTGGAAACAAGAAAGTCCAGAAGAAAATGCTGTTTATTATTTATCCAGAAGCGTAAAGCCTTGGTCTTTGGTAGTTGGTTTAATGCCTGATACTTACTATTTTGTAAAAGTAATGGCTTATAATTCTGCTGGAGAAGGCCCCGAAAGTGAAAGATATCTCGAAAGAACTTATAGGAAAGCTCCACAAAAACCACCATCATCAGTTAACGTTTACCCACGTAATCCAACGACAATTAAAGTTGTTTGGAGATATGTGCAACCAACTAGCGACGAAGAATCATTAATTGGTTATAAAATAAGAATATGGGAAACCGATCGTGATATTAGTACTGCTAAAGATACGATCGTTAAAGCAGGTTCAAGACTTGAGGTTGAAATTGGCGATCTTAGTGTTGGTAAAGAATACTATTTAAGAGTATTAGCATTCAGTAACGGAGGTGATGGTAGAATGTCAAGTCCAGCATTTCGTTTTAAGATGGGAGATGCTTCAGATTATGAAAAAAATTAAATGTTTTAATTATTTTAATAGATTTCAAAATAGATTCATTCTTATGGATGACTGCCGAAAAATTCTGATTTTAATGAAGATTTCAAATAAATCTCTTTTTGTAATTTATTTTTTTATTGAAAATCAAATGTGATATATTTTTAACAAATAACTTGATAGTGATAATAGTTTAACAAATAAACTAAGTCTATTAAAAGTACACAAATTTTAAATTATTTATGACAACTAAAATTTCAGTTTTATCAGTTCAACAGAAAACTTGAATAGAAAATAATTTATAGTTACTGATTTTTTTTGTAAGGTGAACGCAAAATTCTTAAGGCCAAATAAAGATTATTTTTCAAAAATTTTTTTAATAATTTATTCCTTCTTTACAGTCTTGTATATTTAATTTGTAACTAATATAACTTTTGCACAAATTAGAAAAAATTTATTTAAGCTTACAAAACAAATTTCTTTGATTTTACTTTCAAATTTATATATTCAAAATTTTTAAAGTCAAAAGATCTGTACAAAAATTATAAAAATTGACTTAATCTTTAAAATTTAATTGATATTTAAATATCTATTCAATACTCAATAAAGAGCTTTAAGTTTAATTTAAGTATAGGTATAACAAAACTTTTAAGCCTGAAAGTCCTAAAAAAATATATCGATGGCTTTTATCGATTTAAAACCCCTAAATCCAAACATAGGATACCTATACAATCATTTTTTACAAATTTCCAATTTTCCGCCAAGTCACGTGATCAAATGATTCTGCGGCGAAGTTCGAATTTTTCGTTAGATTTTCATTTGGTTAGGTGACTTGGCGGAAAATTAGAAATTTGGAAAAAATGATTGTATACACGTAAAAAAAATATAAGACAAACTAAACACATTACGTAACTGAAAAAAGATTAGAATTTTAAGTTGTTGAATGGAAAGATTAAAGGCTATGCCCGGTTCTATATAGTGAATCGGCCCACGAAAGATATTTAAAAATTAATTGTATTAGGTCAAAGTACACCTAAAAAAATAGGATCCTGAAGTTTTCAGACCCCCAAATGCCTTCAGCTCTGATTGGCAGCCTATTATTGACAAAAAAAAAATTAAATTTTTAACGACTTTAGTCGTCTTTCTGATCCTCCCATGGTAAAACGATTCTGTCAAAATGATCTTGCAACCTCTCATTCAAAAGGTTAGATGATATACTTTCAGATAAAATTACTTTTGAAAATGATTTTAGTGCATCCTTTTGATTGGTAGACCATAAACCGTCCAAAATAAATTTGTTTTCTTCTTAAATTACAATTTTGGCAGCGATTTAAAAAAAATTAAGAGATATGTCCATTCTATTTTTTTTTTAACTAATGAAAAATAAAACAAATTTTCATTTGCGACCATCCGCGCTCAAAAATATTTGGGGCAACATGGTCAAATACTTAAAAAACTGAAATAACTTAATTATGCGATTTTTTGAAAAAGGACCCCGCACAAATGAATAGGATATGGCCGTTCGATCAAATTAGGTGAATTTTTTGTATGTTTTAGAATTTATTATTCTGAAAAAATGTCTCCATGGACACAAAGCTCCAAAGTCTCAAGCTTGGCTGCTACGGAGCTTGAAAGCTCCATAGGTCTATTACACAGGCACACAAAAAAAAATCATGTACCAGAGGGTAGACCCCCTGGTATGGGGGTTTTTGGTGGTGCTAAAACCGAATATGGCTAAAGAAATGCAATAAAATTAGCCAATTTTCCCCCAGCGCCCCCATAAGCCCCCTAAAGAAGTGACAAAAATTTTTTTTCTCGAAAAATGAAAATTGAAATATATACTCATGTTTTTTGGGACGCTTATTTTAAAAATGCATACAATAAATGTTTTTAACCAACGTTTAGCCCTGTAGACGACACCAGTGCCCCAATTCATACCCCCCCCCCCAAAAAAACGGGTAAAAATATTTTTAATACAAAAATTAAAACTTAATATGAATTCTTATATTTTTTGGGACGGTGAAACCAAAAATGAATATTAAAAATGTTTTCTATAAAGGTTTGGCCCTGTAAACCACCTCAATGGCCCCATGCCCCTCCCCCCAAAACGAGATAAAAAATTTTTATTACAAAAACTAAAACTCAATGTCTGATGTTATGTTTTTTGAGACGCTGAAACGAAAAATATCTCTATATATTATAAAGTTATAACCGCCGCCGCCGCTGTCGCATGAGCCCTTTGTGCCAATGGACCTTTTGTGCCAAAATGGACCTTTTGTGCCAATGGACCTTTTGTGCCAAAATGGACCTTTTGTGCCAAAATGGACCTTTTGTGCCAATGGACCTTTTGTGTCAAAATGGACCTTTTGTGCCAATGGACCTTTTGTGCCAAAACGGACCTTTTGTGCCAATGGACCTTTTGTGCCAAAATGGACCTTTTGTGCCAAAATGGACCTTTTGTGCCAAAATGGACCTTTTGTGCCAATGGACCTTTTGTGCCAATGGACCTTTTGGGCCAATGTGGTCCTTTTGGGCCAAAATGGACCTTTTGGGCCAATGTGGTCCTTTTGGGCCAAAATGGACCTTTTCGGCCAATGTGGTCCTTTTGGGCCAATCTGGTCCTTTTGGGCCAAAGTGAACCTATTGTGCCAAAGTGGTCCTTTTGGGCCAATGTGGTCCTTTTGGGCCAATGCGGTTTTTTCTATATTTAACCAATTATTATAAAGTTGTTTTTTTTATATTTTTATATAATCTATATTTTTTATACTTTGTTTAAGTTTAAAATATAAGTAAAAATAGAAAAATCAAATTTTTCATTTTTTGACTAAATTGCAAATGTTGACTAACACCTCTTTATACTACATACAACCATCTAAAATTATACTAATACACTTTTTTTAGGTTTATTTATCATTTATGTGCATATTTTAATACCGATTTTTGAAGCCGATTTTTGGCCACTTTTTTTTTTTACTACACTGTGGTACGCCTTAGGGACTGTTCAACAATGATGTCACGTTTTTTTTAAAGGTTTTTTACCCCTCCGTCCCTCCGTATCCAACTCTGTCACATTTGCAAACCCCTCCCTGTAAAATGATGTCACGCAGTCTTTTGTAGACCCCTCTTAAAAATTTATGGAAATATACATATTGAAAAATTTTTTTTCACCAAATTATCTGCACATTTTTTAAAGTTTTTACGATTATAAAATATTTTATTTTTTATATTAATATTATATTTTTAATATATGTAGATTGAATATTACAAAGTTTTATCTTTTTTAGCAGTAGCTTTTTCAGATAATTCTTTTATTTTGGCGTCTGTACTGTTTAAAAGATCTTGTTCAGATTTATTTTTATCTTTTAAATCTTTTCAAAGACTGTTTACTGTATAGTTTGGATAATCAATCCCGTTGACTCTGGGTATGCTTTTTGATAAGCTGCATATAATTTATGGTATAAAGATTTATTTGGCATTTTGAAAAATATCGCTGATAAATTGAAAGCCAAAAAAATTTTTTTTATTTATTATATTATTTAAATTAGAAAACGCGCACTTATTCACTTTCAGCATACAATTTACAGGATTTTAAAAACTATCTAGAAAATTTTGTAAAAATAAACAAAGCATATTTGTTTTTCTTAAATCTTTGAACTAGAAATTAGTGATACTAAAAAAAAAAAATATGACAATTAAATATGCACAGAGGCGGGTCTAGAAAATTTTTTTGGGGGGGGGGGGTCATTTTAATCAAATTCCAAAAAATTTTCTAAAAAAGGTCCTTAAAATTTTTTTGGGGGGGTCAAAATGATACTTCGCGTTAGTTATGTAACGTAAAATTAGCTAAAAAAAGATAAAATTGACCGCTGAGGGTGGGTCAATTGACCCCTTTGACCCCCCCCCCCTGTATCCGCCACTGATGCAACTGTTTTGCTCTTTTTTTTTAAATTATTATTTTATAAAAATGAAAAATGATGATTATGACAAATTTAATATAATGTTATTCTTTGGAAAAACAAAACTTAACTAAAATTAAAATTTTACTTCAAAAATTTTTGATTATTGCCCATAAAATTTTTAATGCATATATGGATTCTTTTTAGAAATCATAGTTTATGAATTTTTATACATACGGTTTAATACTATAATATCCTATTTAATATCTAAGGATATACGTGTAGGGGGTACTTCCGTGAAAAACAGATTTGACGTAGTTATTTTCAAACATCTTCAAATAATAATTTTGATTTAAATATTAAAAGAAAAAAATCGTTCGTGTTATGTAACGCTATAATTAATAGCAGATGGGCCATTACGTCACATGATAGTAAACATGGTTTTTAAAGCTGTTCTCAGTATGAGTAGATTCTCTTTTATAGACAATTTTTAATATAGTATTAAAATATTTTTTTTTTAAATATGTGACATCACAGTCAAATTTTTTCCTTCCTCCCTCTCTGTCACATTTTGTCACAAATCACTAACCCCTCCCCCCGTCTGCCGCCGTGACATCATTGTTGAACAGTCCCTTACAAGTGATTATAAAAATATACTATCGCAATACTTCAATCACTCTGCGGGGGTTGGCGCGCGTAGCGCGCAGGGGGCGGAGCCCCCTAGTATATATATAAAATGTGTTTAACCAATGCTTGGTCCTCTAGGCTTCCCCAGTAATAAAATTTTTGTATCTCATTTTTGGTGGGGGGGTGCATGGGGCCACTGGGGTGGTTTACAGGGCGAAACATTGATAGAAAACATTTTTGATATTCACTTTTGGTTTCACCGTCCCAAAAAATATAAGAATTCATATTAAGTTTTAATTTTTGTAATAAAAATATTTTTACCCGTTTTGGGGGGGGGTATGAATTGGGGTACTGGTGTCGTCTACAGGGCTAAACGTTGGTTAAAAACATTTATTGTATGCATTTTTAAAATAAGCGTCCCAAAAAACATGAGTATATAGTTCAATTTTCATTTTTCGAGAAAAAAAATTTTTGTCACTTCTTTGGGGGGCTTATGGGGGCGCTGGGGGAAAATTCGCTAATTTTATTGCATTTCTTTAGCCATATTCGGTTTTAGCACCACCGAAAACCCCCATACCAGGGGGTCTACCCTCTGGTACATGATTTTTTTTTTGTGTGCCTGTGTAATAGACCTATGGAGCTTTCAAGCTCCGTAGCAGCCAAAGTTGAGACTTTGGAGCTTTGTGTCCATGGAGACATTTTTTCAAAATAATAAATTCTAAAACATACAAAAAATTCACCTAATTTGATCGAACGGCCATTTCCTATTCATTTGTGCTAGTGGAGAGAAATTAGATATAAAAATCAGTGAAAAATGATGTAAAAGGGAAACGCAATTTTTTTTGTTTTTTTGTTTTTATATGCATATGTGAGTAAGAACCTAAGTTATCTGAAGTACCGGAGGAACACTTGGCCAGATATTGGGCAAAAACTGTTTTTTTGCCAAATTTTAAGTAGGTTGCTTCAGGATTTTGAGATATCTCTGGGTAAAATGATGATATAAAAAAAAAAAAATGGGAAATTTTCGTCATTAGACAGAGAATAGAACTAAATGGATAGGGTTGAGATTAGAATATATCCTAACCTCCAAAAATCAACTTTTGTCCCATTTTTATTGTTTTTTAATTAAATGGCGCAAAAATTATCGGATTTTCATGAAAATCTCAGAAAATACGTATTTTCATAGCGGGATAATGTGGTAAAATTTTTGTTCAAAAATTTTTATTTTTAAGGCCAAAATTGGCATTTTTCGGCTAAAATCACGTAATTTTGAAATTAGGGCCATTTTATGCAAGAACATGTTAGGCTAAATTTTTTTTTTTTTAAAGTTGCCTTTTTTATGGTCTTTAACCTCAGTGCACGTTAATATTTGCTTTTTTAATTATAGTGCCCATTTTAGGCTCAAAACAGAAAAATAGCCGGTAATTTTCAAATTTTTTTACATTTTGCCGTATGTGCTGTAGTTATTGCTATTTTATGCTGTTTTTTGCGAACTTTATGCAAAACTTACATTTTCATTTTAATAAGACTTATTAGATTTTTTGAAATTTGGCCTAACCTCAAAAATAAAGGACCCCGCACAAAAGTATAGGATTTTGATTTTCGGTCGAATTGGCTGAATTTTGGATATGTTGTAGATTTTATCATTCTGAACAAAAGTCTCAATGGGCACAAAGCTCAAAAGTCTCAACTGTGGCGTCTACGGAGCTTGAAAGCTCCAAAGCTCCATCATGGCAAGATCGCTTCAAAACCTTTTTTCTTTTATTTTTAAAGTATACCTTTATGTTTTTGAGGTCGCTAATTCCAAATCTAATGTCAAATTGACATTATTGACAGTTGGCAGCTGTCAACTAGCTGTCAAATTGACAACAGAATACAAAAATATTAAAATAATGATTTCACAATATGTTTTCGAGGTTGCTGAGTTCAAAATGTCATAATGACCAAGTTTTTTAAGTTTTTTGTATTCTGTTGTTAATTTGACAGCTAGTTGACAGCTGCCAACTGTCAACTTTGTCATTATCAGATCAGATTTGAACTCAGCAACCTCGATAACATATTGTGAATACATTATTTTAATATTTTTGTATTCTGTTGTCAATTTGACAGCTAGCTGACAGCTGCCAACTGTCAATAATGTCAATTTGACATTAGATTTGGAATTAGCGACCTCAAAAACATAAAGGTATACTTTAAAAATAAAAGAAAAAAGGTTTTGAAGCGATCTTGCCATGATGGAGCTTTGGAGCTTTCAAGCTCCGTAGACGCCACAGTTGAGACTTTTGAGCTTTGTGCCCATTGAGACTTTTGTTCAGAATGATAAAATCTACAACATATACAAAATTCAGCCAATTCGACCGAAAGTCAAAATCCTATACTTTTGTGCGGGGTCCTTTATTTTTGAGGTTAGGCCAAATTTCAAAAAATCTAATAAGGCTTCTTAAAATGAAAAAATAAGTTTTGCATAAAGCTCGCAAAAAACAGCATAAAATAGCAATAACTACAGCACATACGGCAAAATGTAAAAAAATTTGAAAATTACCGGCTATTTTTCTGTTTTGAGCCTAAAATGGGCACTATAATTAAAAAAGCAAATATTAACGTGCACTGAGGTTAAAGACCATAAAAAAGGCAACTTTAAAAAAAAAAAATTTAGCCTAACATGTTCTTGCATAAAATGGCGCTAATTTCAAAATTACGTGATTTTAGCCGAAAAATGCCAATTTTGGCCTTAAAAATAAAAATTTTTGAACAAAAATTTTACCACATTATCCCGCTATGAAAATACGTATTTTCTGAGATTTTCATGAAAATCCGATAATTTTTGCGCCATTTAATTAAAAAACAATAAAAATGGGACAAAAGTTGATTTTTGGAGGTTAGGATATATTCTAATCTCAACCCTATCCATTTAGTTCTATTCTCTGTCTAATGACGAAAATTTCCCATTTTTTTTTTTTTTTTTTATATCATTATTTTACCCAGAGATATCTCAAAATCCTGAAGCAACCTACTTAAAATTTGGCAAAAAAACAGTTTTTGCCCAATATCTGGCCAAGCGTTCCTCCGGTACTTCAGATAACTTAGGTTCTTACTCACGTACGCATATAAAAACGAAAAAAAAAAAAAAATTGCGTTTCCCTTTTACATCACTATTAAATGACAATTGCACTCCACTATGCGGGGTCCTTTATCAAAAAATCGCAAAATTAAAAACAAAAGTTATTTCAGTTTTTTAAGTATTTGACCATGTTGCCCCAGATATTTTTGAGAGTGGAAGGTTGCAAATGAAAATTTGTTTTATTTTTCATTAGTTAAAAAAAAAATAGAATGGGCATATCTCTTAATTTTTTTTAAATCGCTGCCAAAATTGTAATTTAAGAAGAAAACAAATTTATTTTGGACGGTTTATGGTCTACCAATCAAAGGGATGCACTAAAATCACTTTCAAAAGTAATTTTATCTGAAAGTATATCGTCTAACCTTTTGAATGAGAGGTCGCTAGATCATTTTGACAGAATCGTTTTACCACGGGAGTATCAGAAAGACGACTAAAAAGTCGTTAAAAATTTACTTTTTTTTTTGTCATTAATAGGCTGCTAATCAGAGCTGAAGGCATTTGGGGGTCTGAAAATTTCAGGATCCTATTTTTTTTAGGTGTACTTTGACCTAATACAATTAGTTTTTAAATATCTTTCGTGGGCCGATTCACTATATAGATCCGTGCATAGCCTTTCCCGTTTAAAAGCCGCAAGTATGGGCAGATCTGGGCCGGTATGGAAGCCGTACTACCCAGGTCTGGCCAGATCTGGAAAATTACGTTAGCGCTGTACGAGCGATTCTCAAACCGCAGATGTGGCCCGGAGTTTCTTCCATACCAGTGCATTACATTTATGTTATAATCCGTGTAAACAAAAAATTAAATAAAAGATTTATAATCAGTATTTAATTGATTTTAGTAAGAAAAATTATAGCATACTTATATTTCAATAATAATTGAAGATTATTACTTATTTAAATAATTATATATTAGGTATATTGGTTTTTATGTTTAATGCATAGTTAGTTATGTAATTTATTGTGTCAAATATGATTTAATAATATGAGTTAATAATGTTCACGCTGCTAGCCGCAAAAACTGAAAATGTTTTAAAAAATACACGATTTTACCCAACTTTATCAGGCCAAAACATAAACAATAATTACCCGATAGGGCCAAAAATTTCTGGACATATTTAGGAACAAGTGTCCTAACTTTTCACCAAAGGATTTTTTTTCCAAGCACCTTAGCCTAGATGGCGCTAAAAATTGGCATGAAAAATTTTGGAAATAAAATTATTTTGCCCATAACTTTTTTCTGCTTATTTTAAACGGTTCTAGGTGGTCTCAAAATTTTCCCAATTATATCATCTTGAAAATGATATGAATAATTTTTTTTGTAAAAGTAATATTTTTCCAGATATTTACGCCATAACAATCCGGTTTCTTAATTTTTCGTTAAACAACCATTTTTGCCTTGTCATATCTCCTTTAATATTAATCGTACAAAAAAAAAACGTTGTCAACCAAAATACTTCGATCATATTAGTAATATATAATTTTTTTGTAATACTACCAGATTTTAGCTAAATTAAAAAAACTTTAAAAAATTTAAAATTTTTTTGGCAAAAATCACACTTTTCATTGCGCTATAACTCGGAAGAGATGCATTTTTTGAAAAATTCCAATGAATGTTTTTATGTTAAAAAATGGTAATTTATCCATTGGTTACGTTATTTTTTTTCAACCCTCTCCTCAATGAGATCCACCCCCTCCCCCACCGCCCCGCTCTTTTTGCAACTATCAGTAAACTATTGTTTACTTCGGTACTGGGCACCTTTCTTAACAAAATTCAAGTTACAACAAGTATCTGCTACTTGCCTCTAATTACTGCATACAGATTTTACCTCGTAGTACTATAGTAATAGTTTACTTTTAGATACCACGTGGCACGAAGGCGCACCTGCCAATAGGCATCTTATTATGAATCGTAGTGTATTTTCAACCAAAAAAGAAGACACATAAGCAGCCAGAAACAAAAACAACAATAATTTTAAGAATTTTTTGGATTTGATAAGGTAAAAGATTTTTTTTTAATCTATTGAACTATCTTTAAATGTAATATTATCACTGTATATTATGGACAAAAAAATTAACAAGTTTTGAAAATTCATAAAATTCATAAAATTCATTCACTTTTGAAACATAAACAGTACATATACATAAAAATTCGGGCGCACGGCGCTATTCACAAAACGTAATAACTACGTAATTAAAAGTTTGATTTTTATGATTTTAGTACGTAAATGGGAAATAAATGGGAAAATTATTATTGTTTGTTATTAAACAGTAAAAATTATAAAATCTTTTGTCTAATAACAATTAGTAACAAATAATTCTTTTTTGATTCAGGCTAGTACGTAATAAAATTAAACACGTAGTTTTTAAAAACCATGTTAAAAACGGCAAACCTTAGCGCCGTGCGCAAAAAATTTCGACGGGTTTGGTTGTATTCACTGCCGAACACCAGATTTACTCTATACTATAGGTGTTTTGGGTCGCAAAATACGAAAATCGGGTTCATTTAACAGAGAAATTGGCTTCACCATTAAGTTTGCAAAAACTACCCTCAACAAAGGGTTTTTTTACATATTCGCACTTTGAGCGCTCAGATTTGTACCATACGGGTATTTTGGGTCGCTAATCAAGAATTTCGATTTCTTTTTCATAAATAATTTAAACTTCACCCCTAAATTGGCTAAAACTTTCCCCGAAAAGGGGGTGTTTTTGCTATTTTCGTACTTTTAGCATCCAGGATAAGCCCATTCATGATTAATCATAAAAAATCCTTAACTACACTATATGAGCAATTATTTTAAAATTGATACTTAATTCGAGCCTGGAATCATAAATTTTTTTTTTGAGGGCACATCGATATGACCCGTGTTTTCAGATAGTTTGAACCTTCAGAAAACCGAAAAAAATCGTGAACAAGAAATCGGCGATAGGTGCCAAAAAGATTTTTTCACTTTTATGTCAAAAAACGTGTTTTTCGTATCTGAGCTACCATAAATTTTTAAAATAACTTTTTAGGTAAAAAAACTTTTTTAAAATAGATAAGAAAATCTGATTGCCAGGGAAAAACCACTTTAGAAGAAAAAAAAACTTATCTTTTTCGGATGAATTTTAGCCAAGTTATCGTCAGTTTAAAATTTTGCTCAAATTCGTCTTAAAAAAGATTGAAATTTTATTGAAAAAAGCCTGTTTCTGAACCTTAAACATGCATTATTCGCTTGATTTTCATCGTAAAATAATAATTTTTTTTTTAAAATCGATTAATTTTTTCCTGGCAATTCATTTCTCTAAGAAAAAAATTATTTTTATTGACCAAATTTTAATTTTTAGATCAAAAACTGTGTTAAGTAAATCTTGCTACTTACAGTTTTCAAAGGCTTTTGACCTAAAAATTGAAATTTGGTCAATAAAAATAATTTTTTTCTTAGAGAAATGAATTGCCAGGAAAAAATTAATCGATTTAAAAAAAAAAAATTATTATTTTACGATGAAAATCAAGCGAATAATGCATGTTTAAGGTTCAGAAACAGGCTTTTTTCAATAAAATTTCAATCTTTTTTAAGACGAATTTGAGCAAAATCTTAAATTGACGATAACTTGGCTAAAATTCATCCGAAAAAGATAAGTTTTTTTTTCTTCTGGAGTGGTTTTTCCCTGGCAATCAGATTTTCTTATCTATTTTAAAAACGTTTTTTTACCTAAAAAGTTATTTTGAAAATTTTGGGTAGCTCAGATACGAAAAACACGGTTTTTGACATAAAAGTGAAAAAATCTTTTTGGCACCTATCGCCGATTTCTTGTTCACGATTTTTTTCGGTTTTCTGAAGGTTCAAACTATCTGAAAACACGGGTCATATCGATGTGCCCTCAAAAAAAAAATTTACGATTCCAGGCTCGAATTAAGTATCAATTTTAAAATAATTGCTCATATAACTTAATTACAGAGAAGATTCAATTTCGGGTTTTAATCTGGTGTACTAAGGGCTAAAGTGATCAACAAATGAAATTTCCGCAACCAAAAGTAGAGTTGGTGGTTGCGTTTGCCTTACTCATTATTCCAGATATCCATATATATTGTTACAATTATTCCTGGACTTTTAAAAAACTTCGAGAAAACTGCAAATTCTTTTTATTGAAAATTTTTAATTTATTAATTTTTGGCTGTTTTAATAGAAATTTCTTTTTATATAAAAAAATGTCTGCTTAAAAAACTATTTATAAGTTACATTTTATACTTCAAAAATTATTTCATTATCCCAATAAATTATCTCCAATTTTTTCTTATATTTCAGATAATGTATTTTCTTATTCCTGATTGCCTTGGAAGCATTTTCTATTTTCTTCCTTTAATTGACCGAGCAAGGGTTGAAGAAGTATGCAGCTATTGGAAAGATGTGGAAACAGAGTCTACTCAATTCCCAAAATTAGACTTAAACAAAAAAACTTGGGGATCTTTAATATTTGGCCAAGAACAAGAAGTAACAGAAAATAATTTTTACATTCTTCAAAAAGTTCTGAAAAAATATGGTAATAAAATTAGAAGTATTGACATAGCTTATTGCTATTCTTTTAAAAATAATTTGGATCTTAGTTGCATGAAAAATTGTCCACAAGTAAAAACTGTGTGTTTGAAAGCAACTATTGAAATTCTTAATATTCACATTAAAAGTATGATTGATCACTGTAATCAAATTTCAAAATTAAAATTACAAGAAATTAAAACTGAAAAAGTTAATTTGAATGATTCTATCATTGATCTTGAGGATAACTTAATTACTTTATTGTTTAAAAATAAAAATTTAAAGAAAATACATTTGTATGGCATTTTAGTCACTGATAATTTTTTTAGGAATTGTTTTACCGATGCTATGGTTGAAATTGTTTTGAAACATGATCTAAATAATTTTGATAATTTTGAAAATTGTTTTTTTAATTCAAAAAATTTGAATATATTAAAATTATCTTTTGGTACATCTAGAAAAATTAAAAACTTTATAGACATCATTTTTAATAACTGTTGTAATATTATTGAATTAAGTTTGGATTTTAACGATTCCAAGGAATGTTACGAAAACGAACTTAGTAAACTTTTGTCTGTAAATAAAATTAAAGAATTAAATTTAAGAAGATCAAATATTACAGGATATTGTTTATTCAATTTAAAAAATGAGTTTATAAGAACCATAAAATTATTTGATTGTAATTTCCTTAAAATTTCTTATTTAACTTCGATGCTAGAAAATTTAAATAACTTGATTGAATTAAAATTTGAGATTAGCAATTTACCATTAACAAATTATTGTTTAAAACTTGTCTCAAATAATTTAGCATTACAAAGTTTAATGTATGAAAATTTATCTGAAGACTTAATTACATCTAGTAGCTTAAATTATATACTACAATTAAAAAATTTAAAATATTTAAGAATCAATCAATCGCTTTTAGTTAATGATAGCTTTTTATCAGCTATCAGCCAGCAACTACCAGAATTGTCAAATTTGAATATCACCAATTGCAAAAACGTTACTAATAAAGGTATAAAAGAATTAAGTAATTTATCCAAATTAAAACACTTGTTTATTGGTGGGCTTCATAAAATAACAGGGAAAGGATTGAGTACTTTATCCCACTTGGTAACGCTATACTGTTTTTGTTGTCTGAATCTAACAGATAAAAATTTAATTAAAGTAGTTGAGGATTCTGTAGATTTACAATACCTTGATATTACCTTTTGTGAGAAAGAACAAAATTATAAATTTCTTAATCGTATTAATTCTATTATGTCAAAAAAACTGAAAAATAAAGTATTAACAGTCATTATTGATATTGAAGACAATAATCTGCAAGAAATGAATATATCTCCTAATTTAAAATTTATTAATAGGCTAAAGGATTGTTATTATCCATACAAAAATTCATTTGATTATTTAAAAATACCAAAATATTAGTGTGTTTTATTTTATTTATTTAATTTTATGGTAAATTACGCCCTTTAAATAATATACAATAAGGTTGTTGAATGAAAAAAATTTTCAAATTCTATTTGGTATTTTTAAATAATCAAATGAATTTTTGTAGTTTATAAAAAAATAATGAATTTTCATTGATTTTGCATTAAAAACTATTTTTATTTACTTTTGTGTTTCCATATAAAATAATAAATCACTAAAAAGTAGCTATGAGTTACTGTAATTACATTAACTCAGATCCAAAATACTGTGAAGCTTTTTTGAGTAAACTAAATATGTTATTTAATTATTGAATTTATATTTTTCTAACAAGCAAAATCACGTTTTTTTTTTCTTCATAATTTTTTTTACAGATTCTAAGCAAAATTATATTAATTATCGATGTATCTTTATTAAATATAAGTTATGAATAAAGTTATTTAAATCATTTTACATTCTTTATTATCCATTCAAAAAAAAATTTTTCTACAAATTTTAAAACTGAAAATGTAAATATATGTATAGATAAAAACATCAAAAGAGCCCCTTTTTAGAGGTAGTTTATAAATTCTTGATCGCTGACCCCAAAAACCTATGTGTACAAAATCTGGATACTGAAAGCGCGCATATACATAAAAAATACTCCTTCTTAGGGTTAATCTTTTGCAAATTTATAGTAATTAACTAACAATTACGTGTATAATTTATAATTTATTAATTTTAATTAATTATTATTAGGCAAATAAATAAATTTTAAAAAGCGCGGTTTCTCCCTCCATAGATAATTTTTTAATTTTTTCATTAAATTAAAAATACTCCAGTCAAATTACGGGGGGGGGGGGTATTGTTTGTGGCCGCCACCAGATTTGGTCTACTATAGGTTTTTTGGGTCGCTGAACACGAAAATCGGGGTCTTTTCTATGCGCAATTTATAGTAGCGAAAACACCCCTTTTAGGGGTAGTTTTGGCTAATTTAAGGGTGAAGAGTTAAGTTTTAATTGAAAACACGTCGATTTTTGTGATCAGCGACCCAAAAAACCCTACTAGGTCGAATCTTGGAGGGATAGAGCGAAAGTAGCGAAAACACCCTTTTTAGGAGTAGTTTTGGCTAATTTAAGGGTCAAGCCCCAATTGCGCATAGAATAAACCCCGATTTTTCACTGGGAACACCAGATTTGCTCTACTATAAGTTTTTTGGATCGCTGAGCTCAAAAATCGGGGTCATTTCATAGAGAAATGGGGGCTTCACCCTTAAATTTTCAAAACTACCCCCAAAAAGGGGTTTTTGTTACATATTCGCACTTTGAGCGCTCAGATTTGTACAATACGGATTTTTTTGGTCACAAATCAAGAATGTTGACTTCATTTTCATAATGAATTAAAAATTCACCTCTAAATTGGCTAAAACTACCCCCGAAAAGCGGGTGTTTTTGTATATTCGGGATTTTCGAAGTTGAGAAAGTCGTTTATATTGATAAAAATTTTCAATTTTTCCCACCGACGCATTTTCCAAGTTTCCAAGATGGCGGACCAAAAAAAATCAACATTATCTGTGGGTTCATCATAATCCGTAATACGGATCCGTACGGGTAATAAAATTAGTTATACGGATCCGTTCCGGATTTGAAACTTAGCTTCGCATCCAGCTGGGAAATATTCAAGCAACTTTTACAAATAAGGGTTCGTTTAGATGGTCTTCTTATGCCTTCTTACTTCTTAAACGCAAAAATTCAAATTAATTTTATTCAATTCTCTTGTTTTCATAATTTACATGCCGAAAAATATTGATTTATTTAAATTAAGTTAATAATTAATCAAATAAATGATTCAAATTAATTTTTATATAAGTTTTAATGTAATTATTGGTATAATAGAAAGGAGTAGAAATTTAACTTATTATGTTATTCAAGCAATCGTAAATAAACGATTTTTCTTGTAATTTTTAGTAAAAAATAATGTTTTTATTATTATTTAAGTCTAATCTTTGTAAAAATATAATATTTAACAATAAAATTTAATATTAGGTTGCAAAATGTATAAAAACAACAAAAAAAATTGAATTTTTGCGCTAAGAAGTATAAGAAGTAAGAAGACATAAGAAGACCATCTAAACGCACCCTAATATGAAAATAATAGCTAAGAAAATAATAAAAATATTTTATTTTTTTGTTTATCACCAATAAATATATTTTTGCGATACTTTCAACATAACATTTGCAAAAAAAAAAAGAATAGCAAATGGCATTTTACGAAAAAAGTTTCTTTTTTTTTTTTAATATAAAATTAAATCTTTAAAGACCATTTTTATTGTATTTACTTATTGTCGCGTTATAATTAATTAATATTAATCGAGCTAATTATTTAATTGACTCGTCTCATCAGCTTAAAATTTTAGATGCATAATTATGTCCAAAATAAAAAATTATCTCGTATACATGATTTCAAAAACGAATTTTTTTAATTTTTTCTCAACCATTCTTGAACAGATAAATTTCGATGTAAAAAAATGAATATTTGGAGCCTATAATGTCCCCCTGTAATTAATTTATGTCGCACTTTCCATTCTTACAGTCAGTTTTTACCAGAACCCTTAAAGAATCTGATATAATAAACCAATAATTCAGGGTTAATTCTGAAATATTTATTTGTCCATGAGTGTGGTCGATTGAGCATTAAGGGGACACAGAACCGTAAAAATTTGTAAATCAGTTTTTTTAATTTTTAACAAAATTTATTGATTAAATTTCAAAAAAATGAGTCTCATGCCCTCCGCAATAAAAAAACACATAAAATTATTCTAAACAAAAATTTTAATATGACCATCCCTTCGAGAATTTTTGGAAATTCGGAAATCTAGAATTTTTTTCGAATTTCCAAAAATTTTCGAAGGGATGGTAATGGTAATATTAAAAGTTTTTTTTAGACTAGTTTGATGTGTTTTTTTATTGCGGAGGGCATGAGACTCATTTTTTTTTAATTTAATCAATAAATTTTGTTAAAAATATAAATAACTGATTTTAAAATTTTTTTGGTTCTGTGGCCCCTTAATGGGATAATATAAAAATATTTCAAAAAATCAAAAATGATTAAAATTTTTATAATACTATTTTATACATTCAAAGTTGTGTTGATGTACTGTTATATATTACACTTATATACGCACAATATATTTATAAAAAAAATATATACAGTTATAGAGTTATATATACACGTATGTCGAGAAAAAATTCAAACCCAAGACTGCTTTGTGATAAATTTATAACCAATTTTTAAAAACAAATAATTTTTTTTCTTCAAATCTTTATTAGAAAAATATAGACAGAGAAAGTATAAAAAAAGTTTTAAATTATTTTTATTATTAAGAATATTATTAAATTTTTAAAATATTGTTCACCAAATATTGTATATTAGCATGGCTGTAAATTTACTTGATTTTGTAAATTCGGAGTCTCAAAAAAGGAAATTGACGAAAATTTTAAAATTAGGTAATACTAAAAATTTAGCTAATTTTTTAATTTTGAAACCTACTTGTTGCTTAGGAAATATGAGACTATTTAGATGCATAAATTTCGGTTGAATATATAATTATGTAAAACCATTAAGTAATTCGCGCTGATAGATTGTTACTTTAATTTTCAATATTTTAAAATTTCAATTATTTATATGCATTTTGGTAAATATTTTTTACAGTTTTAAATTAAACAAGCATGAAATTTTTAGCAGAACTTGACCTCTATATAGATAAGAGTCAGAATTTTCCTTAAAAATTTTACTTAATTTTAATGCCCAGAGCTTTAAAAATTTTTTTAATTTTGAAAACAACGTCTAGACTAATATATTAAATACCAACAGCTATATTTATATTTTTATATTAAATAACGGATTTTTATACTTTTTATTAATGAATATTAATGATTTATTTATTATGTCAATTATTATGCAATAATATAATATACGTTTAATATGCGTAAATTAACATTTAAAATGTAACTGTTAAAACCTGTATAAAACTATTATTATGATTTTTATGTAAAAAAAAAATTTTTTTTATTAATATTTTATTCAAAAAAAAAAAAATCGTTTTAAAGTTCAAAAATATTTTTCGGAAATTTCTAATAAACTAAGTTGAAAGTGATTTACGCCTAAAAGTAATTGCACAGGACACTACTCTGAATGTTTTATATCATTATAAATTAAAATTAGATACCAGCCTATTTGTGACACCAAATATTCAATTTAAATCATTTTATTCATTGTTTTAATTGGAGAATTGGTCTGATAACTTGAAGTTTGGGAAATAATTATTTTAATAGTAAATTGAGCCAAAATTTTTCAAAAGATCAAAGTCATATATATATAAACAATTTCAATTTAACTTTCCATTTCATTTGCATGTAAAAAAAAAATAAAAATATACTAATAAAATTTCATTTTGTAACATTGAACTTGCACTTGAACTTCCAATAAAAGAGTTGAAGGTTAAAAATTCCTCCATAATAATAACCGCATGAGTATAGTACAATGAATGGATATTTTTTTATGTAATTATAAAAAGAATAATAAAATATGTAGGTCAACGGTACTGACAGTGATCTTCAAAAAAAAAAAAAAAAAATTACGTATACATGAATACCTACGTCATCATAATATAAACGAGTCTTGTTCACCAAAGTAACAGGGATACCATAAAGGTTTCAGTCTTGATTTGACTTTACTAAAGAGAGTTACTATTGTAACGCGGGAGTGTACTTTTTAAAAATAAGTTTTTTATTCTATGCAAAACTTTAAAACAGTTTTATTTTTTAAGTTTTACAAAATAACGGTTTATATCTGTCTATGTTGTACATAAAAGTTAATAGATAAAAGACATTTTTTTGCATTATTTAAATAAGTCACAATGGAGTTTCGTACGTTTGTTGTAAGTTATTTTTTATTAACGGTATTTTATTAATTATATTTTAAACTTTTTAATACAGATGTTTTATGAAAAGCTTTCGTGCGCATTTTCAAATTCTTCTAAAAATTCTAAATTTTACTTGAAACTTTTTCTTACGTTTATTGAGAAAAAAGATCTATGTATTTTGGCAAAAGTATGAATAATTTTGAGTTTTTCTGTTTATATACACTGCAAAAAGTAACTTTCTTAGATTTACAAAAAAAATAGAATTTTTTCGAAAAATTAGAAAATTATTCGATAAAAATCGTAAATTTACTAAATTTAGTACATTATCGAAAAATTCGAGAATTCTCGATTATTTTTGTGATTTTACGAAAAAAGTTGTAAATTCACAACTATTTTTCGGAAATTTACAACTATTTTTTTAAATTTTTGAAAAAAAATTGTAAATTATCATTTTTTCTTGCGAATTCACAAAAAAAAAAAAAAAAATCGAAAATACTCGATTTTTTGTTAATATACTAAATTTAGTAAATATACGGTTTTTTTCGAATATTTACAAATTTTTTTTAAAACTTTACTAATTTTTCGAAAATTTTCTAATTTTTTTGTTAATATAAGAAAGTTACTTTTTACAGTGTACAAAAAGAATCCTTTTTGTGATTTGTCTCAAAAAAGTTTTATTTTAAATAAAAAAAATATAATTTTGGAGCCTGATTTTAAAATTATTTCCTTTTGCTGCAATTAGACCTTTTTTGGGTAGCATTCTATGTTGCGTCAGGTTTAACTGTTTAAATTTTATATAATCTGCCTAAAATTTGCTTGAAATTTGCTTGAAATCTACTATGGAATTTACATATTTTGATCGGGTATGTTAATTTTTTCTTTAAAAAGTTAATGACAATTTAGTCGACTACCAGTGTAAAAAAAATTTTAAATTAAAAAAAATCTATAGCCAATTAAATGAAATTTGCAAATTATCGAACCGTGACTAGCTTGCGAAAATTTAACTGTGGAAAAGTGTCTACAAGATGTGATAGTTGAAAATATCTGTAGGCTGGTTTACCTTCGTTAACTTATGACGAAATTTGACATAAAAAGAAAATATTTTCCAGTGCCCTCAAAATCGTACTTTTGATTCTGAAATTATAAATTTCATTCATCAGATATTTATATTAATAAATTTTTTTCATCGAAAAAACAATTCCAATATTTTCTTGCTGCATAGTTTGATGCAATTTCTTAAAGTTTTTAACAAAAGTAATCAACTTTTTTTAATTTCCAAAATGGTTTTCAATAAAAAAAAAAATTTTTTTTAACTATGAAAGTTCAAAGTTGTTTTTTAAAAATAATTTAAAGGGAAAAACCGGTTTTTCATTAATACTAACTGTACATAGATTCTATAGTTATTTTACCGGCTTATTCTTACTGTAATGGCAAATCTTCGATACTTTTTTTTTAACTCAGTAGGTTACTAATTATGTAGTTAAGTTTAAAATTTAATTTATTTCAAGATCCATAAATATTTTTATCTACACCAATTATTTATTTTTAAACAAAAAATTCAACCTAAATATTCTTCAGCTTTCGAATACAGAGTAAAAATAAATAATAATTATGCATTGCGAAAAATTTGCCTCGAGCACTAAAAAAAAAAATCAACATTTAAAAGAAAAATTAGATTTTTGCATTCTTAATATAAATTTTTTTTTCAACGCGAGTAACTCATATAGTCCGCAGTTTAAAATCTTCGATTGTTTAATTTTAAAAATAATCAAAATAGAAAAAATATTTTTATCAAAATTATCTAATGAAAAGCTCAAAAATGTTTTTCTTTTCGTTTGCTCTGCGATTCAAAATTTTTTACTATTAGGTATATACAAAAATTGATTTTGCTTAGTTCGATTAATTTAGTTGTCGTCTTTTGCCTATAGTTAGCCTCAAAAGTGAGTTGAACTTTAATTTAATGAAAATATATAAATTTTTTGATTTTACTTCCAAACTTAGTCGTATTGATAATTTTGTATAGCTAAAATGAAAAAAAAAATTCTTTACCGTAAAGCATATCCAAATTAGCCGATTTGAATTTCCTAAAATAATCTCAGTAACGACCTTGTTAGACCAAAAAAATAAAACATATTTTTCACTGATTTTTCTAAACGACGTTTTTAATTAGTAATACAATTTTTAAATGATTAATTATAAAATAAAAATTGCGATAGTTAAAGTTTCGAATTGACAGGTCTACAAATTTGAAGTTAATAAAAAATTAAAATATTTAAATAAAGCTTATAAGGAAATATAGATAGGTTTACATTATTTGACTTCTGTATGAGAATAATCACATCTGTAGATGTGATCTTTAATGGATTCAAATGATAAAAAATTTTTTTTCTGATCACCAGCCAGAAATTAGGTATTTTCTCACCACTGACGCAGAAAAATTTTATATGGCCCTTATCCATAAATAAAAAAAGTCCCAAATCGCAGTTTACCGTATTTGGGTTCGCCTTGGAAGGTAATTGACATGCAACACTTTATTTTTCTAGACACGGTTCGTAAATATATACAATTAATTCATAATTTAGGGTAAAAATAGAAAAATTCATAACCCAACAAACATAAGTTACGTGGCCCGGCTGAGGCCCATCTAAGGGAATCATATACAGCTAATAAAGTTACTGCTTTTAAGACAGAACAAAAAAACGTCAAAAAAATAGGCATAAGAATAAAAAACACGATTGCTCAATTCTGAGATCTAGCGTAAGTTTTTAGACAGTTTTATCTTTGTATGCAATAGACATAAAAAATAGAAACATGTTACGCGTATAAAAGGAATTGTATAACATAAAGTATAGAAGTTTATGTGAAGAAAGTTATAAAACATGGAATCGTAATATATCGACGTTTTACCTCGTGGACCAGGTACCGTTAGAAGCTAAAGAGTTTATACATCAGCTTAACGGATATTTGTTTATTTATAAGTACATGTTTATATATGTTATTATTACCAACTGTAATTTTACTGTGTACGTGTAATATAAACAAACTATTGAATTTTTTGCAAATTTTTATTTGCACTTGCAGAATTTTATTGAAAAGAATAATTTTAATTTATGCCAATTTAAGTTTTCTACCTCTATTATCCTTTCTTTAAATTTACTCTTGTTATATATATTAATTTTTTTTTGCGCACAGAATTTTCTATTTTAATCTATTTTATCCTTTCGAGTCCAATTTTATTCTAAAGAACCATATTTTCACAAAAATAGCTTCAATGTAAAATTAGTTTGCAAAAACTGTACCAAAATGCATTAAAAATTTAAACTAGCCGATTAATCAATTATTAAATTTTCCTTATTTCTCTTGTAAGCATGCAAATTTTCAAATATTCTCAAAATATTCTGGGCGGAAAAAACTGTTTTGTTTCAAACTGCGATTTGGGGCATTCTTTATTTATGGACAAGGGCCGTATAAAATTTTTCTGCAGCAGTAGCGAGAAATTTCGTGGCTACTGTCCAGAACAATTTATTAAATAGAATAATTATGAATTTTAAGAAAATCTTTCATATTTTCAAAAAGTTACTCAAGAAACAAAAAAATTCCTTATTATGGATCAAAAAATTTTTATTGAAGCTAAAAAAAAATATTTTGTTACAGATGATGCTCCTATTCTCGATGTGTTTTGCAGATGATTACAGAGAAAAAGATACAAACCATATAGCAAATAGTAATAAGATTGAATCACAAGATGTTGATGAACCACCAGAAGGCTATTATGCATTTATTGAATCACCAAACGCTGACCCACCAAAAGTAAAAATGCCACCTTATAATGACACTGACAAAGAATGTCAAGGTATAAAAATTTTTTATTTTTATAATTTAAATATGAATTGTGTGATGTAATTAAAATTTTTTAATTTTACAGATACTGGTAAAGGAAAAGGATACGTTTCTGTTTACAATATTTGTGGTGATTTAAATAAAGGTGTCATTCCTAAAAATCCATTAAAACAAAAATTCAGTGGTACAATTAGCAAAGAATATCCATTGTAAGTATCAAAATAGTCTTCTATTCTTTTTCTTCCTAATCGTTTATTTATATTTTTATTTTTAGTGAACTATTAAAGAACCATACATTGAAATATTTAAGTAAAACGCTGCCAATTTTAAAAGCTGATTCTTCGTTACCAAAAGTCGCTAAGATTCAAGCTTATTCATATAATTCGTAAGTATTTTGTAACACAAATAGCACATATTTTTTTATAATACCATCCTGCTATAAGGCTTTTAATTTTTTTGATTTTCTGCAAAAAATATATGCAAAATTAAAAAGCTGGTACGCAGTGTTTTCAAACCAGCAACGTGAATATTTATTTTAAAAAAATTAAACATTTTTTATGTTCAACTAATACTTATGTAATAATAAAAATTCATGCTAATGATGATAATTATTTCTTTATACGCATATGCTAAAAATATTTCAAAAAAGTAAAATTATTTTCGCATTCCTTACCGTTTCAACTCTCCTTAAAAAATATTTTTTTCAAAATCATCAATACTTAGTAGAGGAAAAACCATCATGTAAAAGTTTTAACTACAAATAATTAAATATTTTTTATTTTCAGAGTTGATTCAAATGAAAAATTAGGACTCAGAAAAAAAAGGTCAGTAGATGAAGCAAAAACAAATGAAGATTCAGGAGATAGCAACAGAAATGGAAGAAAGTTTTGTGAAAACAGTAATGGAGTGTAAGTAAACCATGTCTGAAATAAAACATTATATTGTATAATAAAATTTTTTTATAATTTTAGAATGTGTATGCTTTATAAAGCAATTAACGGTGAACCTTCCACAAATCAAGCAGCAGAAAGAAGAGATGAACCACCTCCACCACCGCCAGTTAATGTTGAATACAGGCAAAAAGTAATAGCACCAGAAAAACATGAATATCAAGGACCTCCAACACCATGCCCAGCTAAAGTTGAATACGCAACACCTGTTTTTGCTAAAAATTATCAAGGAATATGGAGATACGTTGTTCAAATCCCATATGAAGGATATTTTACTCAAACAATTGAAGTTACACGTTGCATGTAAGTTTTTATTCGCCTCATTTTTTTAATACTATTCTTTTCAATTAGAAATATTAGTGAGAATAACATAGTAGAGCAGGCCAAAAAAAGTCACATTGGGTAGTTATTAAACGTCAAGTCCAGGTTCAAAACTGACCTGCAGCAAGTTTTAGCCAAATCGGATGACTTTTTGCTTTTGAACTTTTGATTTTGGTACTTTAATTATATTTTTTAGTAATAAAAATACAATGCATGAAAAATAACTCGACTATATAGACGGGTATACCCTATAGGATCGAAGATGTATTAATTTATAGTTCTTCTATTATTCATGTAGTTCTTCTGTATTTACCGTGCTAAAGGACAATTTTTTTGGATTATCTGCAATTTTTCATACAAGGAACGGAAAATTGAGAAAAATTTTCTCACCAAAAGAGCGTACCAAAATTAGTATAAAATCATGTATAATTGTTTAAAACTTTTAAAATGTAGATAGGGCATAAGGTTTTAATCTGTATAGGGCAGTAAGTCTGTAAAAATAATGAATAACGTTTACCACTAAGTAGAAATTAAAAAAAAAATTCTGGTCTGCGTCGAGAAAGCACGTATTTCCCGGACGCTACGAGTCCGAAAAAGACGTGTTTTCTCGCCAGACACAGAAAAATGTTATACAAGCCTTGTCCATAAATAAAGAATGACCCAAATCGCAGTTTACCATCCTCGGCTTCGCCTCGGAAGGTAATTTACGTACAATTTGGGCCATTCTTTACTTTTCTGGACTCGAGCCGTAAATACTATTTTTGTATTAAAAATGAAAGATGAAAAAATCTCATCTGCCTTCAATGCGATTGCCATAATTTTCCCAGATTTGCGGAACAAGAACATGTGTCAGGAAAATAATTTTCTGTACGCTGCGCGTCCGGCAAAGACGTATTTTCTCGCCACAGTCGCAGAAAAATTTTGTACAATCCTCGGCTATAAACAAAGAATGACCCAAATCGCAGTTTACCATCCTCGGCTTCGCCTCGAAACGTAATTTACGTGCGATTTGGGCCATTCTTTATTTTTCTGGCCTAGGACCGTAATATACTATTATAATTTTCAAAATTATTTTTTATTTTTTTCTAAAAGATAAACATTATTCACATTTTACTATTTTGTTTTTTCTTTAAGTCAATCATGACTTTTAATTTGTACTGACGGTGAACCACTCTAATTTGTATTCATTTTGAAACTAATGTTAAAATATTATATTATCTTATAAATTTATCAAAGTTGATAACTAAAATACAATTTATAATAGGCAAACTCGTTGTCATTACCTCGATGGAGGCTGCTTATCATCTCCAAGATGGACAAGCTTGTTAGTAGCAGAAATATTTTATCCGGACACGTTTCTTGAAGAAACTCAACCAGGACGTTTACCTGGTTCACCAAGAGATCCAGTTGCAGGATCACCACCACCAGTACATGATTTTCAAAATTACCAACAATACTTACAAAAACGTGCTGGTGAAAGTGAAGGACGTAGTAGCGGTGGTTCACAAAGCCACCATTGCGATGGTGTTGATGAAATGGGATGCTTCCAGGTATTAAAGTATTTTATTTTTATTTTCCATCGGCAAATTATCTTACTTGTTTCACGCACTAGTCAATTACTTTTTGTCTTTATTTTCGAATTTTACTTTTTTGGGGGTGAACGAATGCAAGGGCCAACAGCAGCCTCATTAGAATATTTCAAAAAAAGAAAAATAAAAAATAATTTAATTCCCGCAATTCTTAAGTCTTATTGGTTCTCAAAGTTGTAGTATTGCATTTTTTCTTTGAACTTTCTTGCTAAATTGTTCGTCAAAAAATTAATGCTTTTGCTCTTTTTATAAAAAAAAAATATTTTTTATTTTTAGGTGCGGTTATATTATGATTGGTTCCTTGTACCAGGCAGTTGCAAATGTTGGCGTCCTGATTACTTTAATCGTTACGTACGTCGCAGTAATCCAAATCCAGAATTATAAAAAAAAATTTAATTTATTTATCAAGGTTGATAAATTTTGTATTTTTCTGAAAATTAGTTTTTTTTTGTTTCATTTTATTGCAATAAAGAAAAAATTACTTATTTTATATAATTTTTATGAAATATTTAGATAAATAAGAAATATTTTAAAAAATCAATTATTTATGTAATAATAGAATTAAAATATTATTATAAATGTATTATGATTTTCTTTATCGCAATGAAATCTCACATGTTATCAAAGATTTATATTTTAAGTATTATTTTTATATAATTTTTTAGCATGTAGGTATGAATATAAAAATTAATAATGGAATGAAAGAATTTTATCAGTTATTTTTAATGAACGGTAAAAAATTTTAATCAAATAAATATTTGAATTTTATTTGATTAAATATTTACTTGATTAATTTTTTGTTCATAAATATTTCTTTTGACTGACTCTTTTTTGTTAAAATTAATTTATTTTTAGATATTTATTTATATTTTCTTTTTTTTAACTTTATAGAATAATTAGGTAAAATTTAATGTAATTTTTTAAGATCATTTTTAAAATAGATAACAACTTTTATTTATTTGTAAATAATAATAATATTAGTTATAATAATAATATCCATATTAGAAAAATTAAACCTGTTTACTTATTCATATACATTATACAACATTAAAAAAAAATGTACACATAATATTCAGCATAAATTAAACAAAAAAAGACTCAATATCAACAAGTAAAGTAATTGCAAAAATATGCATTTAAAAACTATCGTAAAATGTGACAAACACTTTAATATTTAAATTTTTGATTTAATAAATATTATGTATAAAAAATTATGGCAAAAATTTACTTTATCAAAACCTACATTTTTTTTTATAAAGTTTAATGCTCAATAGCTAAATGCTTCATAAATGTTTGCTCCAAGAGCTTTAAGCTCCTCACTTAGTACCAACCTTTGTAACCAATCGGATGGTAAATCATTAGCAGTAGGATTTTCTGGTACTTGTCCCTTAAAAATAGGAATAATTTTAGCCATTGGCATTGTCACAGTATTTAAATCAATAAATCCATTTTCATACTCCGCATTATCACTTTTTGGATGTTCGTTAAAAAATTCAGATATTCTATCAATTAATAAGGCAAAACCACATCTTAAATTTGTTTGCATTAAATCTTGTACTTCTTGACTTTCTAATAGATCTAAAGTTTGGTCAATTAATTTCACTAATGATTTATCCGTTTTATTTTTTTCCATAAAATTAGGAGAAATAATGTATATTGATGCATTTTTAATAGGATCTAATTTACTGTCAACTGAAATTGTTGAAGTAATAGCCCAATAAATGTGCTGGAGATCATGTACAGTTAATTTATCACTTAAAGAATAATTTGACGTTATTTCCTTAACCCTTTCTTTAATAATATCAGCAATATTTTGAACTCCATCTTTAACAAAATAACCACAAACACTAAGATATTTTTCTCTTGTACTGTCATCAATTTTTTCAAAAGCTTGAGAATTGGTTAGATTTCTTAAATCTTTAAACATGTAACCACCAAGAATATTTAACTGAATCCTTAATGTTATAACAAGAATAGTGTAAGTGTAAATAATTGTAGCTGTACATGTTACCGAAAGTACTTTAATATTATTCCAAGTTGAAATTTTATCAACAGATCCACTACGTAATTCATCAATTATTTTGTCACAATTAAGATATGAAGTTACAGTATTTCTAACATCTTTTGAAACTGTTAAGGCTGTTTGATCACATAATCTTTCTGTATTTTCAAAATGTTGTCTTCTACGACTTCTCTCTAACAAATCATTCATTTCTTTTTCGTGCCATTCTCTTAATTTACTTCTTGCATACCTTGCTAATATAATTAACGTACCAAAAAATACACCACTAAATAAAAATTTGCGTCTATGATTGTAAAAAAAATTTCTTAAACGAGCAAACATTTTTTTTTCGTTTAACCAACTTCATTGATTTTAATTAAATCCATTATTTACAATCAATTTATAAATATGCTGTAGCACCTAAAATTATAAATCATTTAATTATGTAGTTATATTTTCGAATGTCTTAAATCGCACTAACCTTTAGAAGATTTTTATAGATAGAAAGAATGATTTTTCAAAAATATTTCATTCGTGTAATTTTATTTTTCAATGAAAAAACATGCAAAAAAAACAAGTTTAACATAACCTAAATCTTGCTCAAATGATAAGTAAGCAAACCGGTCAAACGCGAAATTCAAATGCTATTAATTTTAAAAATTTAGGTATTTTGACAATGAAAAAACTTGATATGTTTATGATAATAATAAGTATGGAATAATATTTATTGTTGATAACTTTAGTTTAAATTTACAAATTTTTATTTAAAAAATAGGCCTCATTAGGGTAATCAATTAGAATAAAATAAAATATAAAAAAATAAATTATTTATTTGAGCTATTTTACATTTTTACATGTTCATTTTAAAAAATTAAATTCAAAAAAGATAATAAGTAACATCGTACTAACATATATACCTTAAAACATACACATATTATTTACATAATTTTTCACTATGCATAATTATAATAAATATTCAAAAACTTTTAACAAATTTATACATTGTGGTTTTATAATAAAAATATAAATCATTATTTGATGAATAAAAATAATTTCATAAATAAAAAAAAATAATAAGAAACAATAAATTTATAGTTTAGTGAGCTTCTGGTGATTGTGAAAACAGAACAACGATAACCCAGAACTGAAGTAATGCCTGAAAGTAAATTTGAATTGTATAATTTTTTTAATTTTCACGTAAGTATGTAATATTGTTTTTAATATTACCATATATAATATTACAAAAATCCTAGCTAATGGATAGCGTCGTAGAAATACTCCAATTCGAATCCCAACAGCATCAAGCGTTGAATAGGCTCTTTTTACTCTCCTTGTAACACCAGTATCAAATGGATTTTCCATGAGAAAACTAGGCAATAGTGCTTTGTCATCATCTGTGTCATTAACACTATTGTAATTGTAATTTTTTCTCCAATTTTGGAATTCATGCTGAAGTAATAAAATAATTTTGAGTTTATAAATTAAAAAAAAAAATTAATATAAGCATAAAAATTGACCTCTAATTTCTCAAACTGCAACTTTAAAGCATTTCTTTCAGTTGTTAAATTTTCTAAATCTTGTTGTTTTAAAACTAACGTCCTAGTTAAATTAGCTAATCTTGATTCTACTTCTGAGTTTGGAGTTACAGCAGCTGATAATTGAGATCTTAATCTTGAAATTTCAGATTCTTGTTTTTGTAGTTTAGCAGAAAATGCATTGTGACGAAGTGTCAGTTCTTCCCTAAGAGATCGGACTTCCTATTTTAAATTAAATAAATTAGTTTTAAAAAATTAAGGTAATAAATTAGATGTAGATACCTCGTTTCTTAACTTTGATTCTTCTTCTGCTTCTAAACGTTTTCTTCTTTCATTAGCTACTGTTTCTCGAGCTTGTATACTGCTTTCCATTGCATTCTGCCTCACTTTTTCAGCATTTAAATCTGCATCGATACTTTCTTGACGTGCTTGACGCAGTTTTTCTCTTACATGTCTATTTTCTTCCCTTAACACCTCTCGCTCTTGTCTAAATTAATAATATTTTGTTATAACTTATTTTAATAACTAATTCATACTTATAAATTAACTTATATTACCTTAATTGATTTAATTCAACTAAAACACTAGTATCATCAAATTCAGAACTTGAGTTATTTCTCAATTCTGCAATAAGTTTGTCTCTCTCTTGTAAAGTTTTTAATGCTCTTGCTCTATGCTGTTCAAGTTCTGATTCAACTGAATTTAAATCTGATCTTGTTTTTTCAAGTGTTGAACTTAGTTCAGTTATTTCCCTCATTAATCTGGTTTTTTCTGTTGAATACAAATTAACTTTTTCTTTAAGAGTTTCAATTTCTCTTAAGTATTCTGAATCGTTACTTTTCTCTTCCATCTTTGAATCATTCTTTTCTAACATATTTTTTAAATTATCAATATTGATATCATCTTTATTAGTTTGCAGTGATTCAACAATCAATAAGTTTTTGTAATCATGGTTTCCATCAGACTTATCAATAATATCATCATTATTATAATGATTAGTATTACTTTCAAAATTTAACATTTGAAAATCTTTATTTTCAAAAGAAGTTGAAGTAGTTTTATTTAACCAAGCCAGAGATTCAGCTTCTAAGTTAGGAGATTTGCATCGAGTTGGAGTTACTGGTGCTGATAAAGCCATTTTACCAATTTTTTTATTTGATAAAGGTTTTAAATTTGATCTGAAGGACAAAGTTTAAATAAATTTAAATAAAAAATATGGAAAATTGTAGATAATTACATAAATTATAAATAATTGCCATTCTTGTTTGAATGATAAATTTAAGTGTTAAAATATTTTAGTACATTATTACCTATTATCATAGCTTGAAATTTTATCATCATATAATTTATTAGGTTCATCAGAAACAGACATAACCTCCAATAAGGGCTGTTCACTTTTATTATCGTCTTTTTTTAAAACTTTTGCAGTACTTTTATCGATATTATTTAAAACTTCTTCGGCTTTGCCGGCTAATCCAGATAGCCATGCCATAACTTTACTGCTTAACAATTATAAAAAAATGAAAAATATTTAACAAAACGGAGTCTTTGTTTACAGTGCATAAGTTTAAAGAGAAACTACAGCTGATAGAAGGGGTGCGATGCGAAAGCAAAAAGACGCCATATTTGTTGTATATAAGAGAGAAGTGATGTAAATATTTATCGAACGCCCCCCTTTTATGCGCGTATTATAAAAAAATCGTGAATTCGCAAAGATATATCAATTTAAAAAATCTTTATTTGACCTGGGAAAATTTAATGTTTTTATAAAATAATTTTGCCAAAATACCTTATTCCAAAATTTTATTTTAATGATAAAAAAAAATTTCCTCTTTTCCTGATTTATTATTTCATAAAAAGGCATTTATTTTCTTTCAATTCGCGAAATAAATTTTATAGTTTTTAACCCTTCATCAAGCCAAAAGGACTGATGAGCGATTCTAAAAATGGCGCATTTATTGCGCAGTAGAAAATTCACAATGGGACTATAGCTAAAAAAAAAAAATTAATATACTTTCTAATATATAATGGAAAAGTCAATTTTACTCAAGTTAGGTATATATTGAAGATTAAAATCTTGTATAATTATAACATAATAAGATGTTGAATTTCTAATAAAAAGTAAACGTTGTGTAGTAATTATGTTGTTCATAAAGTATAAAAAAAAACAAATTAAAATGCATAAAGCTTTTTATCGTCATGTCGCCCCTTTCATGATCCTCCATGATACTGAAAAACACAAAAATCTACTTGTTTGTTTATTTTTTTTGTTGCAAAATATATCAGTATAAAAACGTATAACTAATGACTTTTAATCATGAATTTATGTAATTTATTATAATTTAATAACAGAAAATTAAAAAATCAATAAAAAATTATACAAAAAGTATAATTTAATTTCATATTAAAAAATCAATGAAAATAAAAATTTTTTTAAATGCAAAAAATTGGGTTTATGTAAATAAAAAATTAAAATAAATAAATAAAACAATTTTTTTTTAATTTTTCCTTTCTTTTTTTTCAGACATTTAATTTTCACATAATTTTTGTTTATTTTTCTTTCACTTTTTTTTATTATTAAAAATAAATGTTTTTTTTGGTGTATAACAAAAGATATACATTATGTTTGTTTTTTATTATTTTATATATTTTATTCATAATTAATAAAATTTAATTAATTTTATCAATAATAATTATAATAAATTTATAACTTTTACAATTTGTACAAAAATAAGAAAAAAATACTGACATAAAATAATTAATTTAAATAATTAAAAAAAAAAAAAATAAAAAAAAAAAAAAAAAAAAGAAGAAAATTATTATCATTACAAACTTAATGACATAATTATTTTAGTACATGATTTAAATATTATTACATAGCGCATACATATTTTTTTTAAAATACAGTAAAGCCTTAAAGGCCTAAAATTTTGTCTAATATTTCTAAAAAGAAGAAAATACACATAAGAAAAAGTAATTTCTCAAATTTGAAATAATAAAAAAAAATTTATTTAATATCACCATTTATATATTTTTTTGTTTCGAGTATTGTAATTATATATTATTTTAATTAATATTAATTATTACTACTCTATTTATATATATATATATATGTATATATCTATAAATTTACATAATTATAATATGTACTTAATTAATAGAACCAAAGTAAAAAAAAAAAAATCAAAAAAAAAATCAAAATTAATAAAAAAAGTTGCACAATGATAAGAATAAGTTTAGAGAAATTAATTATTTAATATTATACACATTTTTTAACTGATATAAATACAACCATATTGGTTGTATGTTAAATTCAGTTGATCTATAAGCTAATGAAAATCTGTTACATTATTTTTCTGATAACGACTTTCTAGAACATTAATATATTTTTATATATATAATATATAATAGAATTATTATTTTATGAATTACATTAACATAAAACATACACTTGTATAATGTCCTCTATAATGCAGCAAAAAATTTTTTAATTTAAAAAATAAAAATATTTTCTTTTTTTGATGAACTTCAAAAAAAAAAAAAAAAAAAATTATATTATACATGTTTATATGCGATGAACATCCTCTCGTTCCACTCGTTCCTTGTTTCTAATTCTTAATATATTTTTTTTCTCTTTCTTTCATTGAAATTAAAATTTTTTATCTATATATATTATATATATATTAATAATATAATCTACAATATTTATGGAATTATTTAATTTAAGTGCCAAATATAATTTTTTTTTTTTTTTTTTTTAATTAATTTTTTTTAATTTATTTCTTAGCTGCTTTTTTAGCCCCTGCCTTCTTGGGCTTCCTTTTAGCTGGTGATTTTTTTGCTTTAGTTGGTTTAACTTTTGGTGTTTTAGATACGAGCTTTTTTAAAGCCTTCTTCTTGGCTGCACTTGTTTTAACTGGTGATTTCTTTTTTATTGTTTTCTTAACTCCACCTCCTGGTTTTCGACTTCTCTTTGCTGGAGTTTGAGGAGCAGCTGCAGCGGGAGCTTGACTTGCTGGCTCATCGGTTAAATCAATTGTTTGTTGTTGTACAGTTGCTGTTGCTGGAGCCCTTTTGGGTGACGCTGCTTTCTTTACTTTTTTCACTGGTGATTTACGTTTTGGGCTTTTTGATTTGGATGGTGACCTAGGACGCTTGGCCTTGGATCGTTTAGCAGCAGCTTTTTTAGCACTTGCAACGGCGGCACCTGATGCTGTAGCAACCATTTTTATTTTTATTTTTATATCAACTTCTTTATTCACTTCTAAATTAGCAACAAAGCTGTTTTGTTATTATGCCTAACTTGCACTGTTGTCAGTTTGGCTTTCCTGTATTCTGATTCGCTATTTTCTTTCTATACACAACAAACGATGCTTTTCAAATGAGCGAAGCTAACGTAAAGAATTCGCGCTCTTAGCTGCAACGCGAATCTACCAAAACAAGAATAATAGCGTGGCGGGGTTTTCGCTAGAGAGTCATTGTTGAGCGCGGACCTCGCAGAAAGCACCAACCGTACTTGCGCCTCGTAATCGACGAGTTCAGCTCTGTTGACGGTACGCATTGCTATGAAAAATCCAAAATTTTCATATGAAATCTTCATAGTTTTCAAAAATTTATTATTTACACATTTAGTTCAAACTATGAGCTTGATGACTATAAAGTTGACAACCCAAAATTTTGAATTTTTCAGTCAGGAATAAAGCGTTTCTCAGAAGCTCCTTTTTGAGGGTCTTCACACCCTCCTCGGAAAACTCTTTTTTACCAATTAATGGGTTACGGGATTTTTAATTTTTTAATGCCAAAAGATGCGGAAAAGACGGAACTTTATTAGGAATTTTGAATGATTAAAATCCGTTAATTAATAAAAGAGTTATTTGAAGGTGAGCAAGCACGCGAGTTTCGCTTTTTGTTCTGGGAGCTTAATCAACGACGCAACTCAGATTGACCTTTTCTAGGAATTAATAAAATTTAAATTAATTTTTATAATTTCCATTAGAAATATATTAATGAAGTTTAATATGTTTAAAAAAATTAATTTTCTTATTTTTAAAGTAATTTTATAATATTGAGAATATCATTTCATACTGCATTCTTTTGCTTGAAGTTTAGTAACAAGTAAAATAAAGTCGTACATTTTTTTTCCATAAAAATGCTTTTATTTGTAATAATTAATTATTTTTATGGTGTTAATTGTTTATTAATGATAAATTATTGTATATTAAAATGAAATGAGCTAATTATTTTTTAAAATAATAGTTAAAATACGTTGAATTTAACCGTTAAAGCTTTAAGTTTACTGTTGCTTGAGTTTTAAAATGTACTATAAGAATGTGAAATATAAATTTTAGAAAATCCCCAAAAAGGGCTAATTTTTTTTAAATGGGCAATTTTTTACTAAAAATTAATATTTTTTAAAAAATTTAACCAAAATAAAAATCCAAAAATTTTTTTTCAATTAATTGAAAAATATTTTTGTTTACATTTACAGGTACCTATATTATACAACAAAAACGTTAAATTTAAAATTAAATAAAACTAATATTTTAATGTGATCAAATAATTTAACTGATTTAATTAATTTTATTCAAATAAATATTTATTATAAATTTTCATAAAATATATTAATTCATTTGTGTACGAGTGATTAATATCAATAATGTAAATATGAATTTCCATAATTTTAAATATAGTGCATCAGATTATGGTTTTAAAAGGCTCAAAATAATGACTCTTAATTATTAATTTATTTTTTGAGTCAATAACTAAATTTTTTAAGGAATATAATTTTATCAATACCAATTCAGATCTCGTATAAAAATGTAAAATGCATTAGTTTGTGTGTGTATATGTATGGAATAAAATTAATTGTTTGTCAATGTGAAACCAATATTCTAATATATATATTTTATATTGTTAATAATCACACCTAAAATATTATGTAAATGTGTGTGTGTGAATTATTGCTTACATTGCTTATAATATTATGCATGTATGTGTGACCATATTCGCACACATCTACAAATTTTATGATATTATTAAAACACACCTATACTTTGTTTCACATAAAAATTTATAATAAATTAAGGAAAAATGGAGTGGGAGATTTTTAAATGTGCAATATTTAAACAAAAAATTGCCAAATTGTTGATTAACAATTTTCAAGGAAGTGTTATATAAATTTATTAGAATTTATAAATAATAATAATAATAATAATAGTAACCAGTGTGCCAAAAAAAAATAAAAAAATTTTCGTATATTCAAATTTTATTTCATCAATTATTTATTTTTTTTTTGCAAAAAAATTCTATGTATATATATAAACTACGTTGATACCAAATATTGGTTCACCATATGCGCAACAACAAAAACATTACACTTACACGTGCAGTTATAATATATAAATTTATGAAGGTGTGTGTGAGTAAATATGCAAACAAAGCTTTAGCCATCCATACATTTCTGCACACATGCATAAATGCGCGCGCGCGCATTTGTTTATATGCAGTTTTAAACTTCTCTAGCGCAGTTTAAGTAGCTATATTTTTTATCTCTCTCAGCTTCATTGTTGCTAAATTGTCAATTCTTCATTGCTATCTTAGTATGAGTGAAGTATGAACTTCGCTTTATAAAAATACATACAAATTTCTATGTAGTGGTATAATTTCAATTGTGCGCTCACGCGCGCACATAGAGCGCGGACGAAGTAGAAAGACTTGGTTATTTGTTGCACAACTAACGATGGATTTCCAAGAATCCAGTGGTACCATGAATAGAATAATTATATTTTTTTTCAAATGTTTTTATTTGGAAAATTTTTTTCAATTTTTCGTTGATTAATTATTTTATTTTTTAGTTTTTTAATTTGCTATTTTTTTAGCCGAATTTTTCTATTTTTAATAAATTAAATTGAATTTTATCAAGAATTATTTGAAATGGGTTAAGCAAGCAATATTATGAAAAATGTATTTATTTTTGTAAAAGATACGTTAAATTTTAAAAATCATTTCAAAAATTTTGTAAATTAATTTAATTTTCAGTAAATAAAAGTAAATTTTTGCAATTATTATGAATTTTTTATAGTTAATTATTGATTCAGAAAATTTATTTTAGACACAAGCTTGATAAAAGGAGTATATGGGTCTGGAATATTGTTCGCTTGATACTCATATTGATCGAAACAGAGTGTATGATTCTGTGTGCTAGGGTAAAATGCGCATTAATTTTGGTATGATAAAATTGAAATTATGGGAGCATGCTATTTTTTATTTATTGGAGCGTGTGGTTTTTCGCAAAAAAATAAAATTTTGCTGATAATTTAAAAAAATTTATGATAATATTAATTTTTTTCTTTTTAATTTCAAATTAGCAGCCTAATATTTTGGACAAATTATTTCTGCTCACGGAATTTTAAATAAATGTTTTATTAGATGTGTGTATTTTATTGCAAGTCTTTGTGTAAAAAAACGTCCATACTTTTGTATAGGAATGTCCGATTAATTTGTTATCAATCAATATTGTATTCATAATATAAATAGAAAAACAAATTGATCGCCTCAGATTGCCCGAAAGAAAAATTCTTTTGTTTTCTAATTTTTATTTATCGAGTCAATATAATGCGCCAAATCCCGAAAAAATTCTTCTAATTTTTTTCTGCGTCTTTAAGATTTTTGATTATTTACGCAATCAAAGTTTAAAATTCGATTCTTTTTTGTATCAATGATTCATATTAAAGGGAATAATTTTATTTAAAATTGAAAACTTTTCAAAATATGATTATTTATTTATTTATTTTCAACACATTGAAAAAAACCTTAATCCGAAAAATGAAAATGAAATAATGGGATCGTCTGAAAATAACAAAGACTGCTTCTGAAAAATTAGAGTAAACAAAGCACCTTATAACGGACATGTACTACTTTAAGTAGTAACAGACGTTTTTTAAGATTATCTGACCTTGTATAGCGCTGTTACAAGGAGTAACATAAAAATTGTAAACATATTATGTTCATTACGTAAAAAATCATATAAGCATAAATTTTAGACGTAAATTAAAATTTTTAGAAATTGGGCTAAATAGAACAAATATTTTTGAAAATTATTTGAAAATTTTTTTCCACTCAAGTGTACTTGTGTACATTGATTTTTTTATTCATAGAAATACATTTTAACAAATTACACGTGACTTTTTAATTTTTTATAAAAAAAAATCAATTAATAAAAACGCAAATAATTTTTTTAACAACGAAAAATAAAAATAAATTTTTTTTTCAACTGTTAATAATTATTTAATTAAATAGTTACAGGAAAAAAAACATTATTATAAAATTTAATTTTTTTTAATAGAAAAAATGTCGAAAAAATGATAAACATCTTCGAAAAAAAATTATACAGCAATTTATTTACGCGCCAAAATTTTAATTAAACGAAAATAATTTAACTTGAAATATTTTTTTTATAATATGTAAATAATAAATATTATTTTATTTAAATTGTATACATTTTCTTATCATTTCTTGTTTTAATATTTACATTTTTTTTATAACCATATCAAATTGCGAGATTTTTTGCAGTGTATACCTGCAGAACATTAAAAAATTATTTGATTTTAATTAAAAACTAAGAAATAACCCAAAATTTATTAAAATACCTAGAATTTTATTAGAAAATAATTTTTTATTATTTAAGAAACAAGAAAAATATATATTTTCCTTATAACGCATAAAAATTGAGATTACTTATTATCATTGGAATATGTCTCGTCATATTAATAAACTAAATTTTTTTAAAAATAATATAAGAAATTAAAATAAAACATTTAAGTTTTACCTAAAAAATTAAGTACTCAACGCAGTTTTTTGAAATAAACAAAATACCTACTTCATATTACTTACATTTCGATACCTGCAATTTGACTGATTACTATAAAATTATTTAAATTTTAATTTCTCCTAAATTATAAATTTATTTCAATTATTAACATCTAATAATCTAATAATAAAGATAAGATTTAAATAATTGTTAATATTATTTCAACCATGATCTATACGCGATAGTAAAAATTTTTTTTAAAAAACTAATTATTTGTATATTTAAAGTAACCGCGCTTTTTTTAAATTTTTAATATTTTATTTTTTTAAGGAATTTCTAAAAACAATTAATTATTTGAACAATTTTTTATTTTAATAATAATCTTTTCATATATTGAAAAAGCTAGAATGTTGTTTCATTATAATATCATTTCTAGTTCGAAAAAATGAAACTCACTAACGTACATAAACTTGAATAACTCATTTTAAACTTTTTTTACTTAAATAATTTTTTATGATTTTAAAAGCACTATGTTTTTTGTTTTAAAAAACCATTTGTTTAAATTAATTACGTTTGCGGTAACCTAGGGATAAGGTGTTTTTTGTCGAGGGTGTGAAGACTCTCGAAAAGGAGCTTCTGGAAACATGGATTTCTTTTGTCTTAATTAATGATTTATTCAGAAAAATTTTTTATCAAATAAAAGCTTATAGTTTGAACTAGTCATAGCGAGTGAAATTTTTAAAATATTTATTAATTTTATTATAAAAAATTATGATTTTTTACAGTAATGCGTACCACCGTTAGAGCTGAATCTGTGAATTTCGAGGCGCAAGTACGCTCGGGTCTCTCTGCGAGGTCCGTTCTTTCTAATGACAAGCTAGCGAAAGCCTCATTACGCTATTTCTCAAAGCAGAAAGCACTCGTGGATTGCACGGATATAATACCGTTATCAACATTATTTAAAAAATCGATTTTTTATTATATTTTTTTAAAAGATATTAATTAATTAATTAAGGTGTATTAAAAATGGCAGATAAAACAGCAACAACAACCGAGGAAGCTGCAGCTACCGAAAAAGTAGCAGCTAGTCCAAAGAAAACTGCAACAAAAGCAAAAAAACCCCGTGCTAAACCATCGCATCCAAGAACTCCCGAAATGGTATTAGCAGCAATTAAAGCATTACATGAAAGAGTTGGTTCGTCGTTGCAAGCAATTAAAAAATACATCGCAGCTACATATGCAGTTGATGTTGAACGTCATTCGCCATTTATAAAGAAATATTTAAAATCAGCAGTTGCCTCTAAAGAATTAGTACAAACTAAAGGTAAGGGAGCATCTGGATCATTTAAATTATCGGCTGCTACAGCAGAAGGTAAATCGAAGGCAAAAAAAGTTGTTAAAAAACGTTCACCATCTAAAAAGCCATTAGTAAAAAAGGCAACAACGCCGAAGAAAAAGAAAACTACAGCTAAAAAATCAACTACTGTAAAGAAACCCGCTGCTGCAAAGAAGCCTAAAACTGAAAAAGTTGCAAAACCAAAAACTGCTAAACCCAAGGTTGTAAAAAAGAAAGTAGCAAAAAAAGCAGCGGCTAAGAAAAAGTAAAAATTCTAAAGAAATCAATAAATGCGCAGTTTTGTAATAACATTAAATTTTTGGCGCTTTATATGCATATTTTTATTTGTAAAGAGAGATTATTATTTGTTTATTTAAATTTTTTTTGCGAAAAAAGTAGTTTTTTACTCTTTTTAAAAGTAAACTATATAGCTGTAAGACTTATATACCAAGACTTATTAATATATTAAGTAATAAATATAATAATCGGCCCTTTTTAGGGCCAAAAGAAAACAGAAATTCAGGAATTTCATAAAATTTATATATATATATAAGATTTATTATTTTTTATTTATGTAAGTTTTCAGTTTTTTATAAGTTTAATTTAATTATAAAAAAAAAATATATTTTTTTGTATAACAATTTATATACCTATATTATATTTATAAGTACCTATTATACCTACACATATTTATAAATGCAAGAACTTTTTTCAAGTTATTAATTATTATAACTTATTTAAACTATTAATTATAAAATATACATGAATATTATTCTAAAATGTTATTGTTATTATTATTATTAATTACTATATAAAAAAAACAAAACAAATATAAATTTATAAAATATATATAAACAACAACATAAATTGATTTTCTTTATTATAAACCATATAATTAAAATTCAATACTTTTTTATTATCATTTTTCATAATCACATATTAATAGTTTCTTTTGGTTTTAGATTTAATAAAATTTTAAGTTTTAATTGCAATGTTTTACAGTAGCCCTAAAGTATTAATGAACTTTTGGTTCGATGAGAGACAAATTGAAGAAGTAAGTTAAAATTTTTTTTATTATTTATGATAAAAAAATTGTTAACCTATTGTATAATGTTAAATTAAATTTAAATTTAACCTTTATTACCATTTTTTTTTTAATCAATTAAAAAAATAATGTATTCCGAGTTTAAATGAAACGCGCGATATTTAAATTTATATAGGATAAATTACAAGTTCACTTAAAAAAACGTCAAAATGGTCAATTAGATTACCAAAAAATTCATCGAATAAAATTAGCATTCACACGTCAAGTCCCATCAGTTGTCCCTGGAATTGACTGCGATTATTTAAGGATAGGTCAAACGATACAACTTTATGCACCTAATGTTATTGATTTAACCGATTTTTTATCAACTGGAAAATCATGCCCAAAAGAACCGATAACTATCGGATGTGGTCTTAGTCTTGTTGCATCGATTGGCCCAAATGAAATTGAACCACCAATGTGTCAAGTTTTCGATGGCTGCTCAGCAGCTTGTGCTCGTGAAAATTGGAAAAGCGCACGAAGTATTTTTGAAATTGTATCAGATAATAATTGTATAGAAAAGGGACGAAAATTAGTTTACGGACAAGATATTATGTTGAAAGTAATAATAAATTTTAACTATCAGAAATTTTAATTATTTGTTAATTAAAATTTGCCATTTTAGATGCTACATGTTCCAGGCCCTATGTACTTAAGGTCAGAAACACCATTGATTGATGGACAATTCGGTCCCAACAATCATAATCCAATAAAATTTAGTCAAGCAAAAGATGGTTATTGTTTATGGAGATTTCTCCATTGGGATAGACTTCAAAGATTTCAAACCGAAGGGCTTCCTATTAAACCAAGCGAAAGGTTTTTAATATTTTTTAAACTATAATCATTTAATTTTTAATAAAATATAATATCAGAGAAAAAAATATATTAGGATACAAAGAAGAAAGTAAACTTTTTTTTTTCTTAAAGTAACAGGAAAATTATTTTTTTATTTTTTTGATATATCAAAAGTACAAACATTTAATTTAAATGGATAATAAGAATATATTTTCTGTACTTACAAAATGAATTTATATATAAATATAATCTTCTTATGTATATTTAGGATGGTAATCCATCATGTGATGACTGGTAAATGCTTGGCTGTTGAAACAGATAGTTGGTATTGTAGCCTCTTAGGATACGAATGTGGAGTTTCAGTGCATTCATTTTTAGATGTACATAAAAATGAAACATCGCCTTGCATTTGGAAAGCAATTGTCGAGATTAACTCAGATTGCGCATGAAAAAGTTCGTTAAACGATAAATTATACTAACAAATATATAAAACTGTCATTACTATTTACACATTTATTTATCACATTAAACTTTTATAAAAATGTTATTAACTAACAACTTTATTCATCAAAGCATATTTTTTTTAATTTTTTAGCAGGTTTAACTATTTTGTTTTTACTTTCTTCTTCAAAGATTTTATTTTCTCTTGAATTATCTATATCACTTTTTGATCTAACATAAAATTCGGAAGTTTGTTTATTTTTTATTTTATTGTTTGTTTCACTTCCCGTTGACGAAGTACTTAATTTTCTTTTTTTATTATGTTTTATTAATTCGATATCAAGCAATTTAAATTTTGAAAAATCTGGACTTGTTGGTAAAACTTCTTTTTCATTTTTTGTTTTTCTTTTCTTTTTTTTTATTTCTTTCGTTTTTTCTTTAGAATCTATCGCTAAATTTATTTTTTTATTGTTTTCACTGCACAATTTTAATTTACTAGTACTTTTATCAATTTTTTCACTATTGCTAAGTAAAATGTCATTTGTATTTTTTATTTTTATTTTTGACATTTCATTTTTCATATTATCTTTTTTGCTATTTTCTTTTTCTGACTTAGAATTTATTAAACTTTTTGAATTTTGAAACTTATTTATTTCATTTAATTCTTGATGATTAGCTGTTTCAATTTTTTTTAATTTTGGTTTGCTGTGGACTAAATTTGATTCCTTTGATTGTTGGCAATTATTTTTTTTACCTGTAATTCAATCATATATTTTAGAAAAAATTTTTATTTGCATTCGGAATTAAATTTCAGCCACTTTTTACCTGATTTTTCAGATGTATTTGTAACTTCTGGTATGCTATTATACTCTAAATTCTTTTCTTTTTTTGATTCATTTTTTTGAGACTGAAAAATTAATTTTATTTTTTATTTATTATATAATTTATTATTTAACATAATAGAAAGATGTTCATTTTTCAAATTGATTCTTAAGAATTTTTATATCCAGAGAAAATAAGATCTCAAAAATTTTATTTTCTAAAACCACTTAACAAAAGGACTAGTAAATAAATACATTGTAATTTAAAACCAAATTAAGTTAAAAATTTAAGGATCTATTTATTTTGGAAAATCAAGTATACACAGAAACTTAAAAGTGTAAAAAGAAAACTATAATTCTTAATAAATGAGCAATATAAAAAAATGTTACCTTCATTTGTTTCTTCATAGTTATCTCACTAAACCTGCGTATTTTATTTAATCTTCCTTCTTCTTGTGTGTTAACAGAGCAAGGTATTTCATCATCAGAGGAGTCTGTTGAACTCTCATTCTCTTTACTCATTTTCTGCTTTGAATCTATTTTTGGTGAAATCTTGTCATTAAATTTAGTTTTTGAAGTACCTGAATATTAAATTTTGTTAGATGTGTTATATTTATAAAAACGTTTTAATAGATCTTAATAAATTTTAAAGAAGTTACCTTTATTAATAGCAGATTTAGTTTCAGGAAATTCATCTTCACTAGAACTGCTCATATTAAACAAATCAATTTTTTTGAACTGCGATAGCTTTTTTATTGTTAAATCAGATACCTCAACATCCAAATCATCGTTTGAAATATTCTTTTGTTCCTTTATTTCTTTTATACTTTCAATTGATTCCATGTCACTTTCTTCAAAACCTTTTGATTCTATTTGGTTTGTTAAAGGTAATGACCTATTACTCTCGGAATCCTTATTAGCTAAAGCTGATAAATTAGCTAACAATTCATTAGGCGTAGGAAATTGATGATGACTTATATCTTCATCACCAGATTCATCACTTTGAAAAAGATTAAGCCTTCTCATACCACCCACTCTTTCATTGTAACTTGTTTTATCATCTATTTCACACTCTTCTAAATTCACACCTAAATTTTTATTTTGTGATACTTCAGTTTCTTCAGAGCTTGAATCAGAATATGAATCTTCTGCAACTGTATTCATTTCAGTTACTTTTACTTGGTTTCCAACTTTATTGTCAATGTCAATAAAACTTTCTTTTCCTAATTCATCAGATGTTTTATTCATTTTATTAAGTTTTTCTGATTTTTCAGTTTCTTTTGAAATACATTTAGCTTTTGGAGATTTCGCGTCTTTGGATTTTATTATTTTATCTATATTTTTTAAATTATTAAATTTATTTTCCGGGATAATATTTTCTGAGGTTTTATACTTTTTTAATATTTTTGGTGTTGATTTAGTATTTTTCAGATTATTTTCATTTTCATAAGAATCATTTTCACTGTTAGATGACTTACGTTTTCTTTTTAATTTTTGAACATTTTTGAGATTTTTTTTTTTAGAATCTTCATCAGGATTTGAGTTATTTAATGGGACAGAATAATTTTCTTCTTCACTATTTTGTAGAGACCGAATAAAATCACTTTTTTCTTGTTCAAAAAGGCAGTCATTTTTCATTAGTATCATAGAACTACCAGATTCTGAATTACTATCCAGAAAAATTTTTTCCAAGCTATCATTCTTGCAATTTTGAAAAGGTAATACTTGATTATTTTCATAAACTGAATTATCTTCAAAATCTGATAATCTAAGACTTTCACACTGAATATTATTTAATATTTCTAAAACTGACGAATTATTTTTACTGTTAATCGCAGGTTTATTTGTTTTCTCAATATTTGATTTCTCTGTTTTGGTTATTAATTTTTCTTCAAACTCATTTAAATTTCTTTTACAGTTGCTTTTATTGTTATCATCCAAGATACTTTTTTCTTTATTGTATTTTAATTTACTTTTATCAGGAATGTTTGCTAAAGCAAGAGAAATTTTAGATTTGTTTTTTTTAACAGAAAAATTTTCATCAATTCTTGTACTGTGACCCTGCAATTCTAAAGGTGATGGTTCTTCCCAAACAAACTCAGTTAAGTCCTCATCTTTTATATTGTCTGAGCTACAATTTTCTGTCCCCAATGTTAAATTCTTTTTAAATTTTTTATTTTTGTTTGTTTCTACGTTGCTTATATTAGAACTTTGAATCAATGATTCGTTAAGGACTTTTTTTTGATTTTCCAAATTTCTCATCTCTGTGGATTCTATTAGCGATTGTTCTTTTTTGTTAAAAACTTTATCATGTGCGTCTTTTTTCTTGCTTGAATTTATTTTATCATTTACTTCTGCGTTGATTGAATCCTTATGATCTGGCTCAGTATCATGGACATTTTTCAGTTTTTTTATGTTACTTTTATTTTTTAATAAAGTCTTTTTCTCTTTAACTTTTTTATTTTCAGTTTTTTTCTTCTTAATAAAATTTTTTATTGAAAATTTATTTTTTATTACCTGAGATATTTCATTTTTATTTTTAATTGGCTCTTTAGATTGGTCATTAATTTCTTGTTGTTCAAGTACTGTATTTGATTTGACTAAAAATTCTTTATTTGTGGCCTCATTACCATTTTTTGATGATATGTCATTATCTTTACTTAATCTCATTTTTCTATTTTCTAAAAAAAACATAAAAATATTAGTTAAAAAATTTTTTAGTTGTAATAATACTAAAATAAAAAATTTTTTTATTGAAATATATTAACTACCTTTTTGAATAAGTAATTTTTTTTTCTTTACATTGCATATATTTCTTGGACATTCTATATTTTTTGGTGATTGAAATTCATCAAAAGATTTACTAATTGGTAACATTTCCATAATGGTGTCTTCTTTTGAAGTTAACGATTTACATGATGAGTTATTCACAATAACAGTTTTTTCATTTGATTCTATTGAAAATGCAGAATTATCTAAGCTAGCTTCTATAATACTGCATTGAACTCCCTTGTGATATTTGATTTTTGTTTGCTTCTCCATTTTTGTAACAATCAAATTCGAAGAAGGTCGAATATTAACTAAAATTAATAAATTTTTATGCATACTTTTTTTGAACAATGTATGAAATAATTTTTAATTTACCTATTTGAAATTCGCTTTTTATTTCATCTTGAAAAACGCAAGATATCGTACGAATTTCCTTTTCAATTGCATTGAATTTGATCTTTCCTATTTTAAGCTCTTTACCAGAGAGACTTAGTTTTTGGCCTATTAATTTGGATTTAAATACCTATAAAAAAATTATTTTAAAATTTATTTAATACAAAGCATTATTTTATAAAAATTAGTTAAAAATAAAATTACAGTTTTTGGTATATCTAATGTAAATATTTCTTCGTCGGGAGATATATGCTTCAAAGTCATTGTTGGTCTGTACGATCTTTCTAGTAAATTTTCATCTGTAATAAGTTCAGTAATCTAAAAAAAAATATTAAAAATAATTTTAAATAGTTTTTTGAATAAATAACAAGTAGAAACTTACTGTTTTTATTTTTTTCCTTTCAATTATTTTATTCAAATGTTCAGAACTCTTTCTATTTTTAGAATTCAGAGAATAATTTGTTACTGAATCGCATGAATTTTGATCCACTGGATGTGAGACTTCTTGAATTTTAGTACTACTATGAATATTTGTTAATGTCTGCAATGTTTCTTTGTTAATTAAATTGCCTTCAAATGAGGATTCATAATTAACAAAATTAGTTTGATCTTTTTCCTTGTTTTTAGATTTTTCTTCTAGAGTATTTTTATTAACTATATCTTTGTTATTAACAGTTTGTTTATTAATTATAAATTTTTGAGTATTATCATAATTTTGAATCTCTTCATTATCTGCTTTTGAGTCAAGTAATTTTTTCTGAAGACTTAATTCTTTGTGACAATCACTTTTTGATTTATTGAATTCTTTTTCAATTGATAATTCTTCATTGTTTTTTGGGTCATATCTATCATTTGAATGGTTCTTTTCTTTTTTCTTAGATTTTTTTTTAACAGTCTTTTCTTTTATCAATACCCCTTGATTATCAATTGTTTCTATCAATTCAAATTTGGGCTTATCATTTTCGTGGTTTTCTAATATTTTATTATTTTCATTCAAGTTAACACTGTTATCATGCACATTTTCCTCCACATTTTTCTCTGTATAGCTGTTAAAATTCAATGAATCTTCTTTTTCTTCTTCAATTTGTAATACCATTGTAATATCATTGAAATTTCCTTTTTGAGAATCACTAGAATAGGAATCATTTTCATTAACAGAAATATCATCTTTAGCAGTTTCAAAATCTTCGCAGTCACTCATTTCAGATTCTTTAATTACTTTTTCTTCAATTGGACTCTTGTTTTCATATTCATTGATTGCATTATTTTTAGAGTTTTCAAAATCTTTAGAGTCATTAGTTGCAGATTCATTGCTTACAGTATTCTTAGAAGTCTTAAAATTCCCAGAATCTTTTTCTTCTTTTGTCATGTTTTTTTCTTTTGACTTGGACTTGTTATTAATATTTTTCTTTGATTTTTCAATTTTATTATTTGATTCACTGATTTCAAATTGACTGTTTACATTTTTTTCTGGAATTTTGAATTCCACAAGGTCATCAGTTTCATACTCTACATTTATGTTATCTTCAGCAGTTTTAACAACCTCAATGTCATTGGTTTTATATTCTTCATTCATATTATCCTTAGCAGTCTCAAAAACCTCAGAATCGTTATTTACAGATTTTTTGTTTTCTTTTTTCTTATGATTTTCATTTTCTTTTGATTGAGATATATTATTATTATTTTCCTTTAATTTCTCAACTTTTTGATTTGAATCAATGATTTCACATGTATGACTTACATTATCTTCAGGAATATTAATATCTAAAGATCCCTTGGTTTGTTGTTTATTGTTTACACTATCTTCAGAAATTTCAAAATCTTTAGAATCATTGGTTTTGGACCCTTTGTTTATTTTTTTCTTCATCTTTTTTTCTTTTACTTGAGATTTGTTGACTTTATGTTTCTGAGATTTTTCATCTTTTTCATTTGGTTCACTGATTTCAAATTGACTATTTACATCATTTTCTGGACTTTTGAAATCCACAAGGTCATTAGTTTCATACTCTTCGTTCATGTTGTCTTCAGCAGTTTTAACAACCTCAAACTCATTGGTTTTATGTTCTTCATTCATATTATCCTTAGTAGTCTCAAAAATCTCAGAATCATTATTTACAGATTCTTTGTTTTCTTTTTTCTTAAGATTTTCATTTTCTTTTGATTGAGATTTATTTTTATTATTTTCCTTTAATTTCTCAACTTTTTTATTTGATTCAATGATTTCACATTTATGACTTACATTATCTTCAGGATTGTTAATATCTAAAGATCCCTTGGTTTGTTGTTTTTTGTTTACATTATCTCCAGAAATTTCAAAATCTTCAGAATCATTGGTTTCAGATTCTTTGTCTATTTTTTTCTTCATATTTTTTTCTTTTACTTGAGATTTTTTAATTTTATTTTTCTGCAAATTTTCAACTTCTTTATTTGATTCACTGATTTCAAATTGATTATTTGCATTATCTTTTACTATTGTTAAATCTATAGAGCCATTAGTTGCATATTCTTTATTCATATTATTTTCAAAAGATTTTAAATCCTTGATTTCAGATTCTTTGTTTGAATCGTCTTCAGAATTATTTAAATCTATAGAGCTATTGATTTTATATTTTTTGTTTACATCTTGTTCAGAGTGATTGGTTTCAGATAATTTGTTAAATTTCTTTTTTAGTTTCTTATTTTCTTTGAGGTGAGATTTAATATTCTCTGATTTCTCTAGTTTTCTGATTGAACCATTAATTTTTCTAAAAGCTTCAAATTCATCACTAGAATCTTTGCTTCTATCAAGATTTTTTATTTTTAGTTTTTTTGATTTAGTTTTAGAATGCAAGGACAAATTTTTATTTGATTCAGTTTCATCTGAAGCAAATTTTTTTTCTGTTTTAAAGCTAAAATTAAAATCTTTTTCACCATTTTTTTTTAAACTACCTAAATGATTAATCATTTCTGATTCTGAAAAACTATCATTTTCACCATTTATTTTTAGTAATTCATTTTCAGTCACATTCAAACTATTATTTAAAATACTTTCATTAGTTGCTTTGTTAAAATGAATAATTTCATTGTGTACTTTGATTTCTTGAGACTTAATAGAATCATCTTCTTTTGTGTCTGAATCAACTTCAATTTCACTTCTATTATTTTGATATTCTGAGTCATTCTGTAAATCTGATAGATTCTTATTTTCAGTACTTTTTTTCATAATATTTATGTTGTCAAAAATTTCTGTATTTCCATTATGTTCATATTCATCATCAGTAGCTGATTTCTTATAGTCTGAATCATTTTCTTGAACAAGATTATTAATGGATGTTAAATATTTTTTCTGTAAGGCATCATTCATCATTTCATTTTCAAGAAAATCAATTTTTTCTGCAGGACTTTCGAGTCCTCTAATGAATAAATCTGAAATATTTTTTGATTCTTTTTTTTTCTTTTTATTTTTATTGGATTTTTTATTATTAATTAAATTTCTTTCGATACTTTCATGACTATTGTTTAATAAGTCTTGCTTATTATTTTCAAGTTGTGAAAATTCGTTTCTATCTGGCACCAATTTTAATTTATTTATTTCATTTAACCGTTCTTCAACAAATGACCATTCTTCTCTTTTATTATTAATATTTTTAAAATGCTTGTTTTTATGTTTCTTTTTTTTTAAAATTTGTGATGAAAGTGGACTTTCATTACTATAAATTTGTTCAAATACTGATTCATCTGAATTTGTTTGTTTGTTTTCCACTTGTTGATTTGTTATTACATTATCATTTTGATTTATGTGTTCTGTAAACTCATTATCTGTTGTTTCTTCTTTATTTGTATCTAAATTTTCTAAATTATTAAATTCTGTACCTAATTTCATTTTAAAGTTATAAACATAATTTTTATCCTCATTTTGCCTAAATTGTGCAAAGCAAACTTTTTGATTATCAAGAATTTTTGGTTTTTTCTTTTCATTAAACTCAATAGCAACAGTACTGTGTGCCAATGGTGCATTAGATTTTTCAGTTAATTCCTCACTATTGCTATTATCATTTAAACATTCGTCATTATTAAAATTATTCAAAATTTGTTCATTTTGGTCATTTGCAGCATCACTTACCATAGGAGAATCGGAATTATTATTTTGAGTTGGAGTGAAATCTTTTGGTGCTTTATTTTTAGTGTTGTCTTCTCCAGAGTCATCGTCTATCCCTGAATCTTTTGGTATCTTATTAGGTACTTTATTTTCAACTGGTTTGTTTTTTTCTGTAATTTGAGTTTTACTTTTTGTGTCTTTAATTTTAAATTTATCATCATTTTTAAGCCAAGTTGTAAGGGTTTGCTGATTTGGACCATTTTCTACAGATGTACAGTCTTTCTGAACATCTTTCTTAAATATTTTGGTTATTACTTTCTTTTTATTTTCTACTTTTTTAATTTTCTTTGCTTTCTTTGGCAAAGTAATTTTCTCTGTTTTCTTTTTTATTGACTTTTTATTTATGATATCATCAGTTGAAAGAAATTGCCCAGAAGATTTTTTTAATTTTTCCTTTATCCTTTCATTTGGTACTTCTGAATCATAATATTGTCGATATTCATCTTCACTGAGTACAAGTTCATCTTCTGAATCTTCATTTGAAGGTATCAAAGATGCAACTTTTTTTTTAATTTTCAAGTAACAATCATATGATCTTAAATTTGGTTGTTTTGAAAGTATATCATTTATTTCCTTAGTTTGTTTTTTAATTTTCTTTCCTTTTTCTTCAAAAAGTATAGCAAACGAACCTTTTTTATATATTTCCTTAACGGAATTTTTAATACTCTTTAATTGGAAAATATCTGAATCCATTTTCTTTATAATTTTACTTGTTTTTTTTTAGGTTATTAATGAATTACAAAGTTGCTATTTTTTATGTTTTTGTCGTTTATATATTATTAATATTGACATTGATATTAATATCTGATTTTATTGATATCTTTGAACAAGTTTTCAAAAAAGAACTTTTAAAACATTAAAATAAAACAAAGAATAATTTTTAGGTTATAACTCTTTTTGCTGCATATATGATTACAGATTAAATGATTTAAAAATTTTTTATCACTGATGTACCAATATAAATAAATATTATTGAGAAATTTTAACGTATTACTATTTTATTGAGTAAAAATTTTATTAAATAAATTTACAATAAAAAATGATGTAAATTAATAGCATATATTAGCAAAAAATATTATAAAAATAAATAATATTATACGGTAAACACACGTGTTTTTTGTGCATGTTCCCGTAGGGAATTCGTTACTCGTCGGATTACGCTCAGATCGATCTCTGCTCGTATGTTCTGATATTTATATTTTATTTATAAAAAAATTTATTATCCGCACTTTTTTAATCAAAATAATTGACTGATTCTAATTACTGATTTTTAAATTATTTGGAAATATAGTTTTTCAGAAAATTAATTTCGTTCTCAACCAATATCGTGTAACAGGAATGTCCGTCGTCAGTCTACATATACTTATTGCGTGCGGTTTTTGAAAATAAAACACAAAATAAATAAATGAACAAAAAAAATCTTTATGAAACCTAAAATTAAGAAATTACATTAAATACTGTGCAAAATAATTTTTTTTTCTTTACACTAATGAAACTTTCTATTTGGAAAAACTTACAAACTTAATTAACAATGAATTAATTATAAATAAAAATATTTTAAATTCAGGATATATTCAGTAATACTTATTATTTGTTAAACAAATATATGAAAGAAAAAAATTTATACCTAAATAAATACAAATAATATAAACATATGAAAATAAATTTTAAGTAAAATAAAATTTACTGCATTATAAATATTTATTTCTTGGCTTTAACCATTTTTTTTGGCGAAATATTCTTTGCTGAATCAGTTTTTTTAGGTGAAGCTTTCTTTTTCTTCATCGATACAATTTTTTTGGTAGATGTTTCTTTTGTTTTAGTTGGCGACTTCTTTACTTTTTCAGCCGTCTTTTTTGTTTTTTTTTCAGCAGCAACAGCCTTATCATCTTTATTTTCTTTTTTTTTAGCCATTTCACTTTTTACTTGAGGTGATAATTTAAAATTACCGTTTGCGCCAACTCCTTTGGTTCTTATCAACCACCCATCTTCAATACCAGAATTTAAATTTTTTTTTACAAGCAACATTTTTTGAGGAGTTGGATCAAAATGCGATTGCATGTATTTGCATATAGCTTGTCGTGTAGAGCCATGTAAATCCTTCAAGTCAAATATTGCTTTAATTATCATTTGTTTGGTAGTTAGGTTTTTATTTTTCTGAAAATCATAATATGTAGCTGCCATGATATTTTCTGATCTCGCAATGACTATTTGTGTATACAATTATTCTTTTTGTATTTTTTTAATATCTAAAATAAAATTATGAATTTAATTTTGACTATTATTGAGAATTAAATATAAAAGTCTCTTACTCTACAAATGATACTTTATAAAAAAAATTATCTCCGGCAACACCACTGCATGTGTACATAATAACTATTTGCTGTCAAGACAAAATCGCCGTTAAGTTGTCAACGATCTGCCACAGTAACAAAAAAATAAAAAATATTTTTAAAATAACTTTATGAAGATCTTGTAAATTCCTATCGAAAATATATTAATTAAATTAATTATTTCTATAATTTTAACAAAAACAATAACTTTTCTATCATGAACACCGATGACTATTATTAAATGTAAATTGTTATATGCTAATTCAAATAAGATGTAATTGATATATCCCGGACGGATTTCATAGGTGGCGAGCCAGCAGTATTTGTACGGTACTCGGTCGCTAGCCATACGAAATGAGGTAGGGGCCACACGCTAAATGTAACGCGGTACTCCTAGGGCACTCAGCCGGCAAGCCGTAGTATTGTTCTGCGCATGCTCTGTATTTAAATAATCTCACGTGTTACCATAACAAAGCTGTTTTTTTATTACTTTTGCTTATATTTATTCATTATAAATTCGAATCACTTAACTAAAAATAATTAAACTATGACAAAATCACAAGAACAAATTTATTTATTTAATTAATTCAGGTTCATAATAATTTTATTGCGTATGAAAAATATTTTTTTGCAATAAGGTAGCTAATATAAATGTATTTTTATTTGGATTTGGATTCTTTTTAAAGCTAAATAAAAATATTCTATATTAGTAATATTTATTAAAAATTAAATAGTTAATTAAAACATAAATCGTTTAAACTATTTCATTATAAACTTAGATCTTACAATTGTTTATTTCTTTTATTACAATTCAAAAAAAATAAATAAATGCACAATAATTATTACTAAAAAATAAATAATGCACAATAATATTAATATTTATATAAAAAAATAATTATTGAATTATTATTTTTTGTCTGAAATAACAATTTCAAGATATGCACAATTATAATAAAATAATTTAATTATTTTCTACTCAGTAATAATAATAATAATATAGTACTTCTTTTTTTATTATAGTTTGTTGTTACACATACTATACTTTTGCGAAATGCGCATGCGTAATATGGCATGCCATCATATGTCCTCCCGAGTACCGCGTTACATTATATGTTATTTTATACATTTATGCCGTGGGATGGCCTCAGTAGTCGTATGGCTAGCCCGCAGATGTCCTGCGTAGTTCCATCTAAGCAATATCTGTTCGGGATACTTCAGACTTGTCCAAACTTCTCTCCAAATATTGAACCAATCAGATTACAATAAATTTATTTGTGATGTACTAATTATTATACTATATAAATATAAATATAATAGGTAAATATTTAATTAATAATATTTGTTTATATTTTATAAAATATTTATTGTTTTCATTCTTATTATACCTTTGAAAAGTATATATAGGTAATAATTTTCAATATTTACATTTTTTTTTAAATTATTTTTTGTTGTTCATACAAAATATATAATTTCTAAAAATTATAATTATTTTTAATTAACTTAATAATTAATCTGTATCGTTTACTTGTTTATAGTCAATCACAATATCATATAATAATGGCTTATAGTAAAAAATAATATCAAATAGTTTAAATTTAATTTAAGATAATTATAATTAAAATAAATTTATAATGAAAAATGATATGATAAAATAATACAATATGCGTTTTAAAGACATTAGTACCTGATTGTATTTTTCATCAGGTTTTTAATATAAAAACTTATATAAAATGCAAAATAGTAGTATATTTAAAAAATCACTATAATCTACGGTCTTTTATCACTTTTATTCAATACAATTTCAACAATATAATCTTTCAACAAATATTTTCCCAAGAATCACTTCCACTACTACTTGTAATCGAAGAATTCCTACTTAATGGTGGTAATTCAAAATGCCATTTTTTATCTAATTCTGAATTAATTTCTGAATTAAATTTATTTTTTAATGGTGGACGGTCTTTTATTCCTATAGTTGTTGGACGATTTTCTGGATTCTTATCCAGCATTAACTGTAGAAGTTCATACTGTAAAAAGTAATAAATGAATTTGATATTTATAAAGCTACAAAAATATTACAAGAAAAGATAAAATTACCTCTTCAGGATATTGTTCTGCAAAGTTTAATGGAAAAATTGAATTTTTTAAATTTGTTAAAGTTGTAACCCTTTCCATTTCTGTTTGGAACGGTATTAAAAGTTCGAATAAAATTATTCCTAAAGAATATATATCTACTTTATAATTATAATTTTTTCCATTCACTTGCTCCGGAGACATGTATAAATGTGTACCAACTCGAGCGGTATGAACTTTATGTAAAATATCTAGTTCATCATTTTCGCAAGGTGTATGAAAACCATTGCAATTTTCACTTTCAGTCATTGCTGTTACCAATCCAAAATCTCCAATTTTTATTTTATTATCAAAAGAAAAAAATATATTTGATGGCTGAAATAAATGTAATCAATATGTAAGAAAATTTTTATTGTCTTAAATTTTGCAAATTACCTTTAAATCTCGATGAATTAATCCTTGCAAATGCACATAATGTACTGCATCAACAATTTGTTGAAACACATTTAAAATTTTTTGAGACTTCCTATTAGAATTTTCTGTTTTTAACCAATCTCGTAGACTAACTCTTTGACAAAGTTGCATTTGAATATATAAAAACATTTTTGTATTTGATTTCGATGCATCTTTACGTTTTTTTAGATTTAAATTCATTTGTAACTTTTTATCAGACATTTCTTTTATAGATTTACTTTTTGAATCAGTTGCTTCAAAAACAATGGATTCCTCCGACTCATTATTTTGATCTATGCCTTTATCGCTATTTGTTTCTGATAATTGCAAACTGCAAGAATAATCTTCATTAATACTTTCTGTATTACTTTTTGAATTATTTGTTTTGTCAAACTGTATAAACGATGAAACATCTACATCATTATTAAGCTCTACAGCTTCAAGTGCACTATCAACAGATGCAGAATTACTAGTAGGAACATCAATACGAACAGAATTATCAATATTTGATGATTCGGAAACAAAATCAGATGCTGGGAATTTAGTATTCGTTAACCACTGAATATCATGTGCCTCTTGCCAATTTGGGGGAGGGCACTCTACCCAAGCACTAAAATAACGAACAATGTTTTGGTGATCCAATTTTGCTAAAGCTTTTACTTCTCTCATTACTTTTTCTCTTGACATTTGGCTGCAAAAAAAAAAAAAAAGATTAAAATTATTTAAAATTAATAAATACAAGATGGCAAAATTTTTTATATTGAATACCTATTAGAGAGTGCTATTCTTTTTATAGCATAATTACAATCATCAATTTTATTTCTAGCTTCAAAAACAATACCGTATCCACCTCTTCCCAAACAGTCTATTGGTTCATAATCAGTAAGATAACGAGATGTAAAATTATCTCCATTTTTTGAGATTTTGTGATTATCTTCTTTTGAGTCAATAATGTGTCTTTCAACAACTAGAGGCTAAAGCAATAATTATTTTATTTTAATTAGAAAAAGCAAAAAAAAAAATTTTAAATTATAAGTATAATTATAATAATTACAGGCAAAATTGCTTCTTTTGATTCTGATGAATTGTAGAATTGTAAAAATCTTTGATTCAATACGAAATTCATTATTAATGCAGTAGAAAATGATATTATAAGAACTTCTTTCCTAAATAAACAATAAAATAATAAATAGAATATGACTTATTATATAGTGCTTGAACTGTCAAAATAAAAATTTTTGTAAAATTCTTACCACCAATACCATAATGATACAATAATAACTTGGACTGGAGTATCAGTTGGATCTTCAAATTCTTCTGTTGCTGTTAATGTACTTTTATTTGGAATTTGATTTGGTCCACTTCCATTGCATTGAGGTACTCCTTCTTGTTGAATTTGATCTCTTGAGTATAAATAAAAACCATTACCTAAAAAAAGATACATAAATGTATAGAAAATAACAATTTAATTAGTCAAATGCTATTAATAACTTTAATTAACCATTTATATACTCTGAATCATATAAAACTGATAGCGCTGTTGCAGTTGAAACTTCTTTTTTATCAAGAGAAGAAACTTTAGTATCTTTACTTATTTCAAGATCTGTAGAAATTTCTGCAAATTTATTAAATATTAAATTTATGGTTTCATTTACAAATAATATTTTACTGAAATTGAAAAATTAGCAATATTTACCAACTGCAGGATAAGGTCTCCATGGGAATTTAATACCCTGAGTATTAATGTTTGAGAAACCAATTTCTTTTGTAAATGCAGAGTTTTCTTGAACGTACAATTGTCTGTCATGCATACCAATATATAATCCTGGATTATCGGAAAATTCTGAATCCCATTGAGTTGTTTCAAAAAGATTAACTTCCTCTAAGAAATTTGTTGGTTCATTTTGGAATACACGTTTTTCTTTCCAGACTTTAACAATAGGCGAATCAAACTATCAAAAAATAATAATCGTGAATAATTATTTTATTTAATCATTTACTGTTTAAAAAATTTTTTTTAAGTTGAAATTTTTTGTTAAATTGAGGTATTTAATTAACCTTATATTCCCAAAGTTTTACAGATGGATCATCTTTATCATAAACAACAACAAGACCTTTAGGTACAACAGCTTGAATTTCAATATTTAAATTAATAAATTGACTTTTTTCTTTACAATTTGATTTAGAATGTGGTATTAAAGATAAGTCATGAAGCCCAACACTGAAATTCCATCTACAAATTTAAATAATTTTAATTATAATAAATTGTAATAATTTATTGTTTCTATCTAATTCACAAAGTAACAAAATATTAAAAACCTTTCTGCTCCGGATGTTGGTTCTCCAGCTCTTATAGTATGCTGATGACGTCTTACAATTAAAATATCTTCTTCGACCATACTATCACCACTAGTGGCATTAGTACAACTACTGATTTTACATTCATATAAAATTTTCCCAGTTGAAGCTGACACTCCTAAAATTTACATATTTTTTTAATTTATATAAATTTTAAATAAAACTATTTTTTGTTCACTATCAAAATAACTTAAAACACTTAATTCCAGTAAAAAAACAATAAAAAATAAACTTAAACTACACATACTCTCTTCTAAGCTTAAAATTAAATTTAACTTGTCTCTTTTTTCTTTTTCAAAGATATTGTAATTTAAACATTATACTCTAAATTGACTAAAATTTTATTTTTGTATTAAAATTTCTTATATATTGTTTTTATAATTTTAAATTGTATATAATATGCATTTTATATTTCTTATATGTACCAGTATATGCATATGGATTGACGTGACAATCTCTAATATTTCTGTTTTATACATAAGTATTTTGTATTACTGGCAACAATAAATAAATAAATAAATATAGCTAGTTAGTATTTACCATAAGTTTTAGTCTCCTTGCCACCAGAAAATATTAAATCATCGGAATAACGAAAAGATGATTGTAACAATTGATCAATAGAAAAAGGCACAGATTCTAAATTTTCTCCATCGAATTTGTATAAACCTCCTCTGAGGGATGGAATTAATTTTACCCATTGTCCATTATTGTTTAACTGAAAGAAGTTTTTTAAAAAGAAATTAAATAATTTTTAAAACATTTTTATAAAAATTTGGTTTACATACATCTCTTCGATGAATACTGGAGTGTAAAAGAGGTTCTTCTTTTAAACCAAGGGACCATACTTTTATTCCTTGAGTAGCATCAAGTGCCGCTAAGTTTCCATCTAATGTACTGACATATATCAAACTAAAATAATTTTCAATTTAATCAATTTCTCTTATTTAAATTTTTTATTATAATTATTAGTAACAAAAACAAAAATAATAATGATAATAAATTATTTGTTTACAAGTTGCGTCATATATTTTGCAACTATAAAAAATAAAACTTTTAATAATATAATTATTTGTTTATATATTTAGCACTATCAAAATTAAAAACTATTACACTTTTTTTTATAATCAAAAAGCGGGAAAAATACAGGTTGCTGTTACCTTCTTGTTGGTTTTTTGTCGATTTTTTCTTCATCAGGTGAATCGTTGCAAAAAGGTAATTGTCTTATTTCAGCACATTTTATTGCCGTATGGCAGTAGAAAAATAGTAATAAAACAATTATTAATAATATTCCAATCCATCGAAACATTTTTAAAAATAAATTTTTAAAGAAATAGTTTTAATAAAACTATTGTACATCATGAAAGTTTAATTTCATTTATATATATTTTAATTTTTGTATTTTTTAACAATTATTTTTCTACTCAAAAAATAATAACAAATTTATTGTAATCCGGTATGTATCCGGAATAAAATGAGTATAAAATATAATTATAATATTTTTGTGAATACATAATACGTAGGTATTCTTTTCTATAACAAAACCTGAACAAAACTGAAAAAAAATACATGCGTGTGTCTCTCTTGTGATCAAGTTTTGGAGCTTATGCGTTATCTAAATTGTATCTTTATTAGATAACGTTGACTCATCGCTTATGTCGATTCATTTTTTTATTAAAAAAAAGGTAAATCAACCTAATTTTAATTTTCGTTAATACTTTATCTCATTGATTTTTAACTAAATTTTTAGTTATTATTACATTATTATAATTTTCTTTCTGTAAATTCATTTTATATTTAATTTTATTTATAAAAAATGTTAAGATGATTAAGATAAAGTAATCTTAGACTTTTCGATGCATACCCGCGAATTACAATTTTGCAACTACTGCTCCGAAATAATATTTAAAAGGCCATTATAGACCTAGCTTAAACTTTCTTAGGAATATAATTGCACTTGTGCTTTGTTGAATTTAATTTGCCTATTTGGAATACTTTATTATAAGATTTTAGTATATATATTTGTGTGTGTAGAGAGAACAGTATAAGCATAACAGTAAGTATAACTGCAAATCCATTAGAAACCCTCTCATCTCATCTTTTTTTTCGGAGCATATTGTCTAAAATTTTTTTAATTTATTATTTCACGCAAGGACATTGACTTATTCTTCATTTGAAAGGTGTGATTAACAATTAGGTATTAAAAAATACATTGATTTAATAGCAACAGTTTTTTAATTACAAAAAAAAAGAAAAAAGATTAAAATTTTGAAGGTCTTATTATGTAGTGCATAAGATTAATAAAAACGAAGTAAAAATCTCTCTTCGAGCCATATAATTATTATTTTAGTGCATTGTATCTGGTCGCTGGTTCACAAACGTTTTACCTTGCTCCAGCCGTGCTTTGTGACAATAATAGAATTGGCTGGAACCTGCGAGCTGATTAAATTAAAAATGAGATTCCGATGAGAGAGAGAAGGAAAATTAATCAAATAACCTTAATAAATATTTAATTTATATTAATTTCTATTTTGCAGTTAAAATTAAAAATTTATTTTTTTATTTTTTTATATTGATAATAATAAGCCTTAATAAAAAGCCTTGGAAATCATAAGTTGAATTTATAAAAAATATTTCTCTTCAGGTATGGAAGGGCAACAGTTTTGTTTACGTTGGCATAATTTTCAAAATACCTTGTTAAGTTCTTTGCCGAAATTACTTGATGGTGGTTATTTAACTGATGTGACCTTAAGTGCAGGTGGCAAACATATTCACGCTCATCGATTAATTTTATCTGCTTGCAGTTATTATTTCAAAGAACTTTTTAAGGTAAATTTTAAAAGTTAATAACTAAGCAATTGTAAGATCTACATTAATATAATTTAGGATTTAAATACACTGCAACATCCAGTAATTATATTACCAGGAATGGAATATTCAATTCTTTGTGCTCTTGTGACATTCATGTACAACGGAGAAGTAAATATTTATCAAGAACAACTTCCCTCACTCTTAGCTATGGCAGATACACTTCATGTTAGAGGACTTGCTGATATTGCAGGAGTAAGATACATTTTCTTATTTTTAGTTAATTATAAATTATAATTAAAGTTTATAACTTTTTTTGTTATTTTTTGCATGACGCATGATTATATATTATTATACAAAATAAAATTATACCAATTTTTTTTAAATCCTTAACAAAATTAATCAAAAAAAGATATTGTGTTGTTGGTTTTTGTTCAGGTGACTTAAGCACGCACACACTACATATATTTCCTGTTATTGTACAATGCCTTATTACAAGCAAAAACAATAACGATTATTCATATGTATATATAAACGATATTCCATGAGATCAAGAATCGTTGTGTTTTTTCAAAGAAAATGAAAATGGAATCCTATGTTTCCTATATAGCATTGACAAACATACCAAGTTTAAATCAGGTATATAACATTTCTTTTATTTCTAATTTATATATGATATAATTATTAAATTAATTTTTTTAAACCTATTTTCATAAAGTCAAAATTAATATTATTTTTATAACATGCTTTTTTTTGTTTTTTACCTGAAAAATTTTTATTTTATTAACGTATTCACTTTGAATTATTAGTTTTCTTGTTGTTTATAATTTTTTTATTTTTTATTAAATATAGAAAGCATCAAAATATGACAACATACAGACAATTGATCCCTCGCTTCAAACGTTTGAAGATAAAAATTTTCATCTTGGAGAAAAATTTGAACTGCTTACAACAATAAAACCAGAACATCAAGAACAGGATGAAATTTCAACAATCACAGAAAGTAGTGAAATTCCTACAGACCAAATAATTCCTGAATACCAATCGTTAACAAATAACGAACAAGATTTGGAAATAGAAAATAAAAATAGTGAAATCAATGACTTATCATGTAGTGTTAAAACAAAACCTTATTATTCAATTAGTGCAAAATTAAATCAAAGAGAAAAAAAATCTACTTTCAAAATTGACACTGGGCACTCTTCAACTAGTTGCTCTACACCTACCAAAGAAGAATGTCAAAGTCCAATGTTAGAAGCTATAAAATCAACTGCTGTGAGTGATATAAATTTTAAATCTTTTTTAAATAACCCAACTCCCCGTTCTTCTCATGGCTGTAATAAATCTAGTGTAACATGTTTAATTTGTGGCAAACAACTAAGTAACCAGTATAACTTACGAGTGCATATGGAAACCCACAGTAATAGTTCATATAGTTGTACAGCATGTTCTCATGTGTCACGATCTAGAGATGCATTAAGAAAGCACGTATCATATCGACATCCAGCCACAATCGAACAAAAAAGAGCAAGATATAATGCATCAAAACCCTAGCATGAAAAAGAATTAAAATATTGCAGTGTAAAAATTGTTTTAATTAGTGAAAAATCCTTTCCAAATTGATACTTATTAAAAAAGTATTAAACTTTTACAAAAATTGCTGTAAACCAAAAAATTATGGTAAACTAATTGAAAATTATGAAGTTAAACAAGTTTAACATTGTGATGTGTTAAAAAAAAGGTAGAAATTTTATTTTTTGAGTAAAAAAAGTTCCTTGGTAAAAAAAGCCCTAGTAGACTATAGTTATTTTCATTGTTATTGCTTGTTTACCTGTTAATTTATTTTTTAAAATTAAATTGATCTCCATTAATATTCAAAAACTATAGTTTTGTAAGTCAAATACTAAATTACAAAAAAAGAAGAAAAAATCGTTATAATAATTAAATATATTTAATATATATGTATGTATAAAATTATTTTATAAATTACATTGTTTTATTGATATTTTTGTAACATCTGTTTTTTTCTTAATTAAATAATATATAAATATATAAGTATAAGAGTAACAAAAAATGTGTAACAAAATTGAAAATGATATATATATATATTTTTTTTAAATACAAATTTCAAAATTTAAAAAAAAATTTTGGCTTTTTTTAGCAATAAATATATATTGTATAAATTGTACATAAATATATAAAAAGAAAAAAAAAAGTAAGAGACTTAATTAACTAATTTAATTCTAGTTTACCAATTATAATTAATAAATAAATAGTGTCCTCTCTTTGTTGTTAATAAAGTTGTTCTTTAAAAATTTTTTTTTGTTTTTTTCATTTATATTTATTTTTCTTGGTGGTTAAATTTTTTCTACTCGCCATATTTTTGTATTACAATCTTGCCCAACTGATATTACTGTTTCTTCATCTAACCATAATAATCGAGTAATTTGACTTTGCGGATGAGCATCTACAAAATAAAAACAGTTAATGAATAATAATTAAATTAAAAGTTTTACATATATTTTTATAATATAAAAAAAAAATACTTTTAATAATTGTATGTTTGGCAGGTAAAGAAACGCTCCAGATTATAATAGTTGTGTCAAGACTTCCACTGGCTACCATTGTAGAGTCTGGATTCCACGCAACAGTATTAACTCTCGCGTTATGGAAACCCCATTCTTTATTATGAGCCAACTGAAAACAATAATTTTTATTAAATAATATTTTATTATTTTAGAATAAGTTTCAAAAATACCTTGTATTCTGGGACTGAATACAATATTACTTTTCGATTAGCATCGCATGCTACCAAATATGTATTGTCTGGACTGTAAGCAACGTCAGTAATAGGGCCTAAATGTTGTAGTTCTGTTTTGAAAGTAAGATTATTTCCATCTAATCCATAAATATAGACCTAACACAAAATCAAAAAAATATTTTTATAATTTTTGTAAAATTTTAAATATATATATTTTACTTTATTATCTGAACTTGATCCAACCGCAACGTCGCAATTTCCTTGATTTATTGTTACACTAGATGGTTCATAATCGATAATCAATTTGGATAATTTTTTTCCATTCTTAGTAACAATTAACTGTCTAACGGAAGCAACAACCACTACTTCACCATATACATCTAAGCCTCTAGGTTGCGATTCTAACTTTAATACCGATGTATTTGAATATGAATTTGTTGCAATATCAATAGTTCTTAACGTATCATCGATTCCAGCAGTATAAACAACATCTGGTGCTGCTTTCATTCCATTTATTTGATTACCATGGCCTTGACCTTGCACCCTATCATTTTCACCGGTTGATGCTTTCCAGTTTGTAACATATCCATCATGAGAACCTGTATAAATTGTACTTTTGTCTGCACTTAATGATAATACTGTGATTGGTTTATTATGCCCCTAACAAATATAAAAGATTTTGTAAATTTAATGAAAAAAAGTAATTTATTCAAAAGTCATACCTTAATTATTCTTAAAGGTTTGGCTGGATTATTAACATCAAGATAATTTATAAAACCACTAAGAGATACAGAAAGTAAATGATTTCCTTGCCATAAACAGCTTACTTGTTGATCTTCTAAAGTTGATCCCATATTAAATTCGTTAATAATTGATTTTGTCTCAACATCCCATAACTTACATGTTTTATCCCCAGAGGCAGTTAGCAGTTGGGTACCATCTGGTTTCCAAGCCACCTAAGATTTTAAGAATTAATTTTCATGAATTAAAATTTTCTTTTATTTTGAGAAACTTTGCATACCCCATAAACACCTCCTTGATGAGCATGAGTTCCAACTTCTGCAACAAGTTCTGAACTTGTACCATCATAAAGGAAGACTTTGCCATCAAAACCAGCTGATGCAAATAGATTACCAGCTGGAGAATACTTGACAGCTTGCACATACCGCGAATGATCTTGTTTGGTCATTTTAAATTTAAATGGAGGGCCTTCAAAAACAGCAATGGTATTATCTTCACTGCCTGTGATAAGTCTGAAAGGCCTTGCTGGACGAAAATCACAAGAATTGATTGGTTTACTCTGTCCTGAAATTTCACCAACCGAAGTTCCAGTTTCTGACATAAAAACATGCCCAAATCTAAAAAAATCCATAAATTCGTAAAATGTCCAAGAATAACAAAAATAATGAATCTAACCTTTCTCGCCCTTCACCAACAACTACCATGCGTTGATTATCAGGTGACCAAGCAATATCCTTAATTGGGCCACCGATGGGATGAAATTCATTTTTTAAGATATGTTCCTTATTCACTGTATCCCATATTCGTACTTTACCAGATTGATCTCCGGATGCAATATAAAATCCACTTGGCGAATATTTAGCAACATTAACAGGACTCGAATGTTCTGTATAAATATCAGAAATTGCAGGGTTCTGTAAAGTATTTTATTTTGTGATTATAGAAATAAAAATTAATTGCTTAAAAAAAAAAAAAAGAAGAATTTACCTCTATATTACGAATGATAACACTATTTCCATTAGTATAAAGAAAATTTTTTCCTTTTGGATCACCACCTAATACCAATGGTTGACCTCTTTGGGTACGTGGTAAAGTAGCAAATATATATTCTGAAATAAATGTTGTTATCAGTGCATATAAAATTAATTATATGTTATTAAAATTTTTTTTTTTAAGTTCAACAGCTTTTTAATGTATATTTTTGCATATTGTATTTTTAAAAAAGTGTATATATATAGGTATGGTATAATTATATTTTGCTATGTAAATTTTTCATTATGCGTAACGACGAAGAGAGCAGGGAAAAAAAGGATTTATTATTTTTTATTTATGAATATAAATAAATATGAAAATTATGAGATAGAGATGATGTTTCGTGATTATTAAGGAAGTATATATTTCAATGAATATATTATTTTCACAAATATTCTGCTCCAATTAAGCCTGTATTAATATATGTATATATTAGTTAAAAACTATGTATGTGATAAATCATAAATTAAATATACTATTTAGTAAGTAAATTGAAAATTATTAAATTTAAAAAAATTTTTTTAAATACGAAAAACGATCATGGTAAATTTTTCCAGATTTATTTTATTTTTATTAATGATAATTGAATACCGCAATAAAGGTAATGAAATCTCTTTAAAAATTTAAAGCCTTACTTTTTTATATAAAAAATATGCACTAAAAGTTTTCCGATTTTATTAAACTAGCTATTATAATATAGACCCCAACTCGTGTTGTGTTTGTTCTTACGATCAATGTTCTGGAGTTCGAATCAGCTATTACACCATTTTAAACGGCAGAACACTGTCTCATATCCTTGCTTGAATTTTAAAAGTTTTAAGTACATAATAATTATGGTCAAAATAAAATGTCTCGAAATTTCAAATTTAGGTATAGATCGTGTTTTTTGGGAGAATTTAAAAATTTTGAAAATATTTTATGAATGGAAAAAAAAACAAATAAATACTAAAAATAAATAAAAAATAAAAAACACGTGTAAAAAATATTCAATTTATAAACTATTCAAGCAAAAATTTTTAAGTTTATAACTATGGTATTTTTTTTATAAATTACTTTTTGTAACACTGATTTTCCCAATTACGATTACCTATAATAAATATATGGGCGCTTTTCACAGAAACAGTATATTTTTCCATCACTTGCGGCACAACACTTATTATCTTTTTTTTCAATTTTTTTTTTAATTTTTATACTTTTTAAGGTCCAAATACCTAAAATGTTCAAATGGTACTGCTACAAATGTTAAAATAAATTCTACGCGGTGTTGTTATTATGGGATTTTTTATTTATGCGGACGTTTTTGAAATTTTGAGACTAATTTATATTTAAATAACTCTTAATTGAAGCCAAAAAATTTTCCCATACTTTGGGTACTTTATTTTTTCATCAATACATGTTACTGAACAAGTTGCATTAAGTAAAATAATGCATAAAATTTTAGAAAACTATACCTGGATGTTTTTGACATTTTTATTTTGTACAAGCGTTTTAAAAATTTTAAATTAAAAATTTTCGTTGGTAAACCTTTTGTTATCTGATAATAGTTTTGATAATCAAAACTTTAAGTTCTCACGGTTAGTGCCTTGCAGTTAAGAAAAAAAAAATGCAGGCAGGCCCACAAAGTGTGTGAATATAGACTGCGCACTATGAAAATAGTGGCAGACTTTAATAGACGATATGCTAAGAGGACTGAATAAAAATTTGTTTCGTTGAAAAAAATAAACTTTTGGGACCTAGATATGTCATAATTATGTACTCTATACAGAAAAATTTTAATTTAAATTTTAAGTCGTATTAATACAGGCGCCAGCCATACTAATCACGCCCAAAAATTTAAAAATTAAATTTCTTTTTCCGAGGATAAAAAAGGTGGTATTAATGTTTTTCGACCCGCTGAACACGAATCCGGGGTCCGTTTTGCGAATTTAGTGGTCAATTTTTTATTATTAACAAATTTTATTGGCCAATAATTTTGCAATAATTTCTTGATTACAAAAAATTGACCACGAAATTCGCAAAACGGACCCCGGATTCGTGTTCAGCAGCTCGAAAAACTTAAATACCACCTATTTTTATCCTCGGAAAAAGAAATTTAATTTTTTAATTTTTGGGCGTGATTAGTATGGCTGGCGCCTAGACTAATGTTAATTCTCAAAGTTTGTAGCTATAAGCAAAAGGACAGCGGACGTTTTTGACATTTTCAGCAGTTATGCTCCAGTGTCCAGAACAATTTTTTGGTTAAATTATCTATATATGCGCAGTTGATTTGGACTTTCAAAAAATAATATTAATTAATTTTTTAAAAGAAAAAAAAGTGCAAAACAGCTTTTGTTTCGGATATAGGGGGGGGGGGGGGGGGTACTATGCATACCATACCTGTGAAAAGTACCCATATATGCGTATTTTGAAAAAAAATATATGTTTTCTCAGAATCTTGTTAACAAAATATTAATTTTTGCAAAAATTTTTAAGCAAATTAAAAATAAGTATAGTACATGTGGAATGGAATTATGAAAATAAAATATATTCGGTAGAAAATAGCAACTTGTGCTATGAAACGAGATCGAATTTCGTGACTATTTTTGTACCTCCATGACTTTTTACAACCTCTATGATTAAGAATTTTTTGACATAGCTCTTTATTATTATTATTATTAGAGAATTATTATTATTTGTCATTATAAACGACGTACAACTAATTCCTTTAATAGACACTTTTTTGTTCTTTGGTAAATTATTTAATTAAGAAATTTTAATTTAATTAAATAACAATTAAAAAAAAAAAATAAAAAAAGAAAAAAACAGCTTCGATAGACCTATTTTATGTCAAAATTTATCGTGACAATTCATAAACATGTAATTCATGAATATTTTAATTTATTCCCAAAAAAAGTACCCTTTCGAATGCCACTTGTGCATTTTACGCATAAAACTCGTCTTCCATGTATTTATAAACCATAGCCGGTTACGTACATGGATGCACTCCTTTTTTTGCCATTCTCTCCGAAACATGCTACATGAATGAGAAAAAAAATACAGTTTACAGTACAGTATACTTGTACTTTTTATTTTTTTTTTACATTTTATACTGATGTGCTATATACGTGTATTATTTTCTCATATCAAGCCTTTTTCATACACTTAAAAAATAAAAATGACTCATCATTGGCCTGCTTTAAAAAAAATGTAAGGAGTGTTTTATAAATTTATCAAAAAAAATAAAATAAAAAATATTATTGATACACGATGGTTTTAAATAAAATAATTATTTAAATATGTATACAATGCAATTAATTATAACACAGGAAGTTAATTTTGTTTACAAAAAAATCATTCTCATTGATGTTAGTTTTATTTTTAATAAGATTATGTATTAATAAGATTATTAATTATACTTACTTGTTTCATACGACATTATTTTAATTTAATTTTTTCAAGTAATTTCATAGGTACAAAAATATACTGGTTTGTTTTTTTTTTTTTTGCGATGTGTATGTATATCACACAAAACCTTTTAAACAAGCCGGTTTTCAGATTCTTATACTTTAAATTTTTATTTATTGTAAATCTTGAGAAAAAAAATATATTTTCAAATAATAAATAAAAACATTTATTTATTTAATAAATAAATATTTTAAAAAATTTAAACAATAATATCACTTTAAAGATAAAAAGCGGATTTTCACTTCTGCACTTCTGGCCTACACGAGAGAAACCAATATACTGTACACACAAAAAACGGAGCGTCTTCGTTCTCTGCTCGTACTTCTTCAAAACCCGGCTCTTTAAATTTTAAATTTTTTCTTATAAATCGCAATCAATAAACTTTTTGTTACAATAATTAAAATTTTTTGGTAAATGGATATTTGATAAATTAAGTAATTTGTTTTGGGAACGATTTTATTTTTGAAATAGGCGAAAAATTCATTTATTTACAACAAAAAAATATTTTAAGAGCAAGTAGGGACACCTAGGTAGTAGGGACCTAGGTAAAGTAGGGTAAGTAGAAAACTTTCTTACTGGTTGAAAAGAAATAAAATATAAGCGGCAAAATGAAAAATTTGAATTAGGTTTATTTAAATTTTATAAATAGTAAATTTTCAAGCATTTTTCAAGCAACTTTTACAAATAATATGAAAATAATAGCTAAGAAAATAATACAAATATTTCATTTTTTTGTTTATCACCAATAAATATATTTTTGCGATACTTTCAACATAAAATTTGCAAATAAAAAAAAAAAGAATAGCAAATGGCATTTTACGAAAAAAGTTTCTTTTTTTTTTTTAATTACAATTCTGTACTTAATTGATTATAAAATTAAATCTTTTTTAAAATGTTACTTTATTTGCAATAAGATTCAATTATATATCTAATCTCTAATTATATAAAACTGATTATATATTATGTTTTATTACTATTAAATAATTTTATATACAAACGCATACACTGGCAATACACGCAAAAATTTATATATGAGAATAATTCTTTATCAAGATACATCTTGGCGAATAAAGTGCGATAATGTGATACTCTCTACAGTAAGGTGGAGTGAGAAAGAAACAAAAATGGCGGCGTTTCAAGTACGTAGAACAGTCCTCTTCCTCCTCCTCCAAGGAGTGTGAGGGCTCGTCGCTACGACGATGCTGTAAAGTCAATTAACAAATCAAAATATCTTTGTATCAGATCTTCTAAATTATCAACATTCCTTTTATCAAGTGAACATTTGCCAAAATACCTGGATTCTATAGTAACAATAAACGTCGTCTTCGTCGTCATCGTGATTATTAGGATACACAAGGGGCGAGCGCGCGACGTTCAATTTTCGTCGTCGTTGTCGCTTCGCCACCCTGATTCTACCCTTAAACCTGGACAATGGCGATAAACGCTAATGCCTTATCTAGTGACATAAGTAGGCGAAATCCACAAGACGACTATGAACTTATTCAGAGGATTGGTAGTGGTACTTATGGGGATGTGTATAAGGTTAATATTCATTGCTTTCTATTAAAATTTTCAAAATTTTCCTACATTTTTTACTTGTTATGTAGGCCAAAAGACTGTCCATGAATGATTTTGCTGCCATTAAGGTTATTAAACTGGAGCCTGGTAACTAACGATCACTTTTAATGATTTGGTAAACATTGAATCATTTTATTAAATTAATTATTGTTCATATTTTGTAGGAGATGATTTTGCAATAATTCAACAAGAAATTCTAATGATGAAAGATTGCAGACATCCTAATATCATTGCATATTATGGAAGCTACTTAAGAAGGGATAAATTATGGATATGCATGGAATATTGCGGAGGTGGTTCCTTACAAGATATTTATCATAGTAAGTAATATGCCATTATCCTTAATAAGTTATTTAAAATGTAATTTATAAGTTTAAAAATAATTTTTAGTAACGGGACCACTGTCTGAAATACAAATAGCTTATATGTGTCGAGAAACTTTGCTTGGCTTAGCTTATCTTCATGGTATGGGTAGAATGCATAGAGATATAAAAGGGGCAAATATTTTATTAACAGAAACCGGAGATGTAAAGCTTGCTGATTTTGGAGTATCAGCACAAATTACACAAACAATAAACAAAAGAAAAAGTTTTATTGGAACACCATATTGGATGGCACCTGAGGTATTGATTTTAAGTTATGAATATTATTTGTTAAAAATATTAGCATTTTTAAAAATGTGTAGGTTGCGGCAGTTGAAAGAAAAGGAGGCTATAACCAATTATGTGATATTTGGGCAACTGGAATTACTGCAATAGAACTAGCAGAATTGCAACCACCAATGTTTGATTTACACCCTATGAGAGCTTTATTTTTAATGTCAAAATCAGGTTTTAAGCCTCCAACACTTAAAGATCGTGATAAATGGAGTCCTACTTTTCATAATTTTGTTAAAGTAGCCTTAACTAAAAATCCCAAAAAAAGACCAACTGCAGAGAAACTTTTACAGGTTAAATTAAAAATACTCCTATGTTTAGAAAAAGTAAATTAATTGAATTATTTTTTACAGCATGCTTTCTTTCAAAGTGATATGAGTAAACGACTTGCAATGGAATTATTACAAAAAGTTTCAAATCCTAGTCATATGTTTGCTGAGTTAGATGCTGATGAAGATGGTGCTGTACCTAATGTACCCCAACGCATTGCATCCAGACTTACAGTCAAATCAGGACCAAAGAGCCCTCCCCAATTGGATATCGAAGGTATTAATTGTGTATACTATAGCCATGTAAACTCAACAGATATTTTAAAACGGAAAAAAATCAAACCATTTTCGCCTGATTTTATTTCAGATCGATTTAATTTAGATGAAGGAACGCTGCAAAGGGATTTAAATGCAGTTGATAATTCAACCTGGGAGTTTATAGATGTAAATAATTCAAAAGTAAATTATAATTATTCAAAAGTTTGTAGATTAATTACTTCTAAATTTAAATAACTTTTTAGTCTCCTGAAAATTGTGATTCAAACTCGGATCATGGAATCGGAACAGCTTACCAAAGTGTTCAAGAAAAGTAAGTTTTGTTTTTCAAGAAAAATTTTGATATTAGAAACAAAACCTTATTAAGAGAAGAAACTCAACTTTTTTTTAATTAAACATCGATTTTTCGCATGTGAAAAGACATTAATGACAGTCCAAAATATATTGATCTTGTTTTATATACATTTTTAAACTGTTAGTTTAATGCTTAAAAAAGAAACATTTACTTAAACGGTTTTTCTGTTAGTAAGGTATTGTTTCTAACTGAAAGTAATATAAATTTAAAAGATAAAAAAATCCTAAAAATTTAAGCTTCAAATGTTCGACTTCATCTTTTGCTTTGGCTTAGTTAAAAACTTTAAAAAATGATATAAAAGAAAAATATTGTTAAATCTTATCTTAGCCTAGATGCAGAAAGTAAAGTCGCGCACAGAAGCAAATCAGGCACAGAGATCTTTCGTATGAGTCTCAGGTAAAATAAAAAAAAAAGTATAAAAGAAAAGAAAGTTTTTACTTGTTTTAATAATGAAATAACTTAAATAAATACTTCACTGTAAAGCGAAAGATAATACGTGCTAAGTGTTACGATCAAATTTTACTAAACCTTTATTTAGTATTTTGCGCATTTTGTTAAATTAATTTGCTTCTTATGTATTAAGCATGCTTATACCTTCTTTTAAAAAATTTATTAGTTAAGCCACTAATTTAAAATTGAAAACTGATTTGTTTGGATTTTTTATGATTTTTATTTATAGTAGATCTTAATTTTGTTTATTTTTTATTTTATTTGTTTAATTTGTTTAATCGTTTTTATTATTTAAAATTTAGTATTTTTTATAAAAAAATGAATTACTACAAAATTGTAAATTTTATCTTAACAGGAGTCTTCTGCAGTACATCGACGAGGAGTTGTTGTTAAGGTATCGGCAGGTAACCTACTCCCTCGCACTTGCAATCGCGCCACTTTAATTTCTAACACTAAAGATACATTACACGCTTAAAAAAAATCAGTGTTCTTTTTTAACTACTTTTTTACCAAGTGGTGAACTTTTTTTTTTTTTTGGATTTTGTTTTTCAGAGATTTTTTAAGAAATTTTACTTTTAAAATATGAATGAATCTTATATGTAATTTTTTTTCCTGCATGTGTTGCAATCCAAGCTTCAGCCTCTGCTTCAATAAAAAAATAAATTTTCTATAACTTAAGTTTTCATGTAATCATTCTCTTTGAGCTTCGGTAATCGAAAATTAATTTATTATTTCTATTGTTTAAATGAACTAGAAATTGTTTAACATTTTTTGATCTCTTTCTTTATATTTTTATTAATTTTAAAAAGCTTTTCAAATTTTAAATTTATTTTTTTTTTAAGTTTCTAAATGAGATATTTGTATGTACCTATAAAAAAAAAGATTTGCCCAAATAACATCTTTATTTCTAATCATTAAAAGTAAAATAATTTCATATGTTCAGGGGAAATGCAATTGGCGGGCATTGTGATCAGCTATATTCTTTACAGTAAGTAAATATTGAAATAAAACGAAGCTCAGCCATTAAATTTTTTTTTCTTTTCTTTTTATTTTTTGTAAAGCTTTTATAAAATTTTATTATCTATCATTTTTGTAATTAAAAAAGCACAATTTTTAAAAACTAATTTTCATTTCAAATCACTGAAATTTTTATACTAAAATTATACCTTAATTTATTAATCTTATTAAATTATAATAATTCACAATTTTTAATTATAAATTTTCAGAGCTACGCTACCTCTTGCAGAATCATCAAACAACTGTCAAGGTCATAAAAATATTTTTGACAACTTTTCAGGTAATCATAAAATAATGTATTTATATATTATACATTATTAAAATTTTAGATCACTTTCACTTTTTTGTAAAAAAACTTCAATTCAGTAGTACTAATTAGTACTATTTAACTCGGTTGTGCACTTTTTTTTCATTTATTTCGTTTTTTTTTAATTTGAAATTTATTAATATACATGGCTAAAAATACATATGAAAGATTTACCAAACTTGTAGAATGAATGTCTGATTGTCTTTAAATTTTGATATGATTTTTTCGTTGAAATTTAAGATTTCTATAAAAGTATAAAACTCAATATTAATAAAACTATCATTATGCATTTTTTGAATTTATTAAAAAATTTAGTTTTAAGTGGTAGTTTTGTGAAAATTTCTGCTAAATAAAATATTTTAATCGATTTCAACCTAAAATACCTTGGAGCACTTTTTTACAAAAGATATGTAAAAATGGGATGCAAAATTTTAAAGAAATCAGAAGAGTTCACAATATAAGAGTTGCACTTTCTATGAGTTTTTGCCTAATTCTTTGTAGTGTTGTTTATATTAAATTAGATTGATGTAAATATTAGTATGCTAAATTAAATATATATATAGTACGTTTGTTCAAATTATATGTAAATAGAAATAATAGTTATTATAGAAATAATTTAGTAAAGTATTTAAAGTGATTTGCTAGAATTTTGAAATGTTAAGATTTAAGGTGCGATAGTTTGGGTGAGGTTAATAAGACTAGATTGAAAACAAATCCAAGAAAGTATAAATCTTTGGACGATCTTATTTTCAATTTGGCAAGCAGCAGTTATAAAAACGATATTACTGGACAAAGGCAACGATCGATTTCTGACAGCGGTGGACAACAAGATAAGTCCCCGCAGTCTAATGGTATACTAAATAATAAAAGAACAAGGCTGAATAGTGCATGTTTGTTTATACTCTTCAAATATTTATAACCACTGTGCTTTTAATTCGCTTTATTATTAAGATTAGAATATAAGTAAATTATAACTGGGATACAAGTTAATCACAGCTATTTCTTCACTGTTTGAACATAAAAGATGTAATATAATTATTTTAAACTTCTTTTGTTTAGCTTATGGAGATTATTTAAGATAATATTTTAGTAAAATAACGGCATTATTCATTTTTTCTCAGTTATAAAAAATAATTTATAAATCATTCATATTAATAAGAAAACATTAACATATTTCTTGACTCTATATCACGCAGGTTCTTCTAACACTCAAACATGAAAAATCACATAAATACTAAGTTGAAAAACTAAATTTTTTTTTATTATTCAAAAAATGCATTAATTTTTAGCTAAAAATGAAGTCACTGGAAATGGAGATGAATCAGTTGAAGAAGATTTAATTTTAGACACACCTCCAGTACCTCCTAGAAGAAGGGACCGTAAAAGGTATACACCTCCAAGACCAACAAGTAATGGATTACCACCTACGCCTAAAGTGCACATGGGAGCATGTTTCTCAAAGGTATGTTTAAGTTTTTGAAAATATTCATTTTATTTATTGAGAGAACAAAGCTTTTAAATTAAATAATTTTTAGGTATTTAATGGTTGTCCTTTGCGAATACATTGCACAGCTGGTTGGATTCATCCAGAAACAAGAGATCAACATTTGCTTATTGCTGCTGAAGAAGGAATATATAATCTTAATTTGAATGAATTGCATGAAACTGCTATTGACCAATTATATCCTAGAAGAACTGTATGGATGTATGTTATAAAAGACGTTTTAATGTCTTTATCAGGTATTTTGATATTTACAAGATACTAAAGTTTGAGTTAAAATTCAAAGCACTTATTAAATTAAAATATTTTTTACAGGTAAAACTCCACAGTTGTACAGACATGATCTTTTAGCTATGCACAATAAACAAACACACAGGTTTTCACTTCATATGAATAGAATACCAGAAAAATTAGTTCCAAGAAAATTTGCATTAACTACAAAAGTGCCAGACACAAAAGGTTGCACAAAATGTTGTGTTGGTAGAAATTCATATAACGGGTAATATTTTCTTTTATATTTTAAAATTTTGTATTATTAAATTAAAAAAATTTTAAGACTATTTTAGAAATTCCCAACATTCTGGGTAACAAAATTCTCAATTTTTTTATTGTACTTGCAATTTTAAAAAATTTAACTTGTATATAATTTTATATATGGGTGCATCCAGCTAAAAAGTCTACATCTTTCAAAAGCTATCTCTTTCAGAATGACCTTTGGCCATTGCCTCCAAAATTTGTATAGTTTTTTTTGTAGTCTTAACTTTTTAGCCCTCTACGTGCAACAGTTTCTTTATTAGGTCTATTTGAATTTTTTGGGAGTTTTTAAAATATAAGAGGAATAATGAATGATGAATAATGAATGAACTATAAATTTTAAAAATAAAATAAAATATATATAAAAATATATTATATATGTATAAAATTTTGCAGCTATAAATATCTTTGTGGGGCAATGCCAGCTGGAATTTTTTTAATGCAGTGGTATGATCCATTAAATAAATTTATGTTATTAAAATATTTTGAATGTCCACTGCCTTCCCCATTGAATGTTTTTGAAATGATGATAACTCCTGATATGGAATATCCTATGGTGTGTATTGCAGTAAAGCAAACATATAATCAAAATAAACTAAAGCTTGACTTTATTAATATTAATTCCGGAGCAAGTTGGTTTCACAGTGATGAATTAGAAGATATGGATGGTTCTGGTATGATCTGTACTTGTAAATTAATAAAATTTTGGGAGATCGCAACTTTAGTAAATCAAATAACACCATTTTATTTGGAATGAATTTATTAAATTGAAAAAATTGGTTGCAAAAACATATTTTAGTTTCTTGGTCAAGATCAACAAGACTTGATATTATAAAATACCTTAAAAACTTACTCATATTATAAACTGTAATTTTGGCAATTTAAAAATTGCACTTTTTAAGATAAAATAAATCCTTAGTTTACTGATTATTGCAGTATGAAATTAATTATTAAACTCGTAGTTCGCAAGGCTTAAAGCTCATATTTAAATGAAAAAAGAATAGACAAATAATAGTTTGTTGATTGAATTGCAAGGTAGTTGCATAATTTGGAAGATGACTAAGGATATCCTTTCTTATTATAACATCAAACCTTATTATTCTAGGTCCAGGAAACCTTTTAGAACAGAAAAGTCCATCATTTTTTCAATATAGTAAACTCATTCTTTTCAAAATAGTGTGATCTAATTTCCTGAGTGAAGTGGTTTCCCGTTTTTAATTTATTTATTTATAAAATGAAAATTCTTATTTTAATTTGACTTTCACAAAATAATAATTAAACTTGTTATGACTAAATCTAATTTTCATTTTATTTAATGCAGTCAAGTTTATTGAAAATTTATTAATTGATATTTTAATTCTAACATTTCAGCTACAGTTATTCCAAGAAGAGAAAATCTAAAAGTGATTCATGTAGCCCAACTTGACAAAGATGCAATTCTTGTTTGCTATGATAGTAGGTTTTAACATAATTTTAATTTAATGATTGTTACTAATTAATACTCAAAGAACTTATTATTTTATTAATTTTATTTTCTTAGATTGGGTAAAAATAGTTTCTCTTCAGGGAAAACCTAAACCAAGCAAAAAACATTTGCCTGAATTTCAATTTAATTTTCAAATTGAATCACTAAGTAAATATAATAATTTATTTGCAATGTATAGTTTTGTATCCAAAATTCTAAATAAAATCTTTTTCAGTTATTTTGCCTGATAGCGTTCTTGCCTTTCATAAGCATGGGATGCAAGGAAGAAGTTTAAGAAATGGAGAAATAACACAAGAAATTAGTGATCCTAGTCGAACTTATAAGCTTTTAGGTTCTGACAAGTAAGTGTAAAAAATTGTGGTTTTCTTAATTTTTTTTTATTACCAAATTGCTTCATTTGGATTATTTACCTTTGCATACTTGCTAAAAAATCAACTTTTTGAAATAATTTTAGTGAAAAATAAGCATTTAAGCAAAAAATATTAGTTACTGAAAAATAGTTGTAAGCAATAAAATGATTTAAAGTGTTGCAGAAATATTCAAAGAGAAAAATAAGTTAAAATTTCATACAGTAAGTTTTTTCTGAAAGTAAATTGACTGCGTCATATTAAAATATAAGACATGCATTGTTTAAAATATAAAATTTAATTTCTTCTAATGAGTTAATAAATAATGCTTAAAATAAATAATACTAGAGATATTATTTAAAGTAAATTATAAGAAAAAGTAGTTTTTTTGCCTTGAGAATTTTTTATTTAGGTCATATTTCGGTTAAAGTATCTAAAATATATTTAGCTTATTAAATATTATTAAAAAATAATCATATTTATGAATTTACAGAGTTGTGATGTTAGAAAGTCATTTAGTACGTTCTGGAACACTAAATGAAAGTGAAGGAGCTGATCTCTATATTCTTGCAGGACACGAAGCAAGTTATTGAATTGTTAAAAAAGTTAAAACTTTTGACTATATCGATTTCAAAAAGTTTTCCACAGACTGTAATATAGACTGTTTTACTGCGGTTATTTATACAGCAGTTTTCTAAGTATTAAAAAAAATTTTTTTTCATTATGATTATTATATATCAAATGATAATACTCCTGCAATTAAATAAGCAAAAATTTACCAAGAAAATTCAAGGTTTTAAATATTTAGATTATTTTACAACATATACATCACTTTCTATAAAAATTAAAATTTTAAACCTTTGTTTATTTTATCTTTTGATAGTATGTACTGATTTATAGATTTTAAATAACTAAATTCATTCCATATTATACTGCCATTTGAAAAACAACATTAAATTACTTCAAAAATGATTTTTTTTCCTCATTTTTTAGTGAATAAAAATATTTTATTAATCAACTTAAGCTTCAAATGTAGTTTTTTCATGCACATAATTTTGCATTTTTTGATAATTAATATGCTACTATTTTTTTAAATTATTTAAAAATTATTTAAATGACAGTATAAAAAAGCTTTTAATTATTTATCATAGTAAATAAGCATTTACGTGTCATATAATTTAATAATATAAAAGAACAGGTGATATTTAGTGCTTTCATATACAGTATTTTAAACGAAAATTCTATACTCAGATTCCTTTATTATAGAAAGTGAGCAGTAATGTTATTTATTATCATTAATTAATTATAAAAACAAATAATTTTTAATTAAAAAAATTGAATCATCGATAATTGAAAGTAATTTAAAAGAAAAATGAATGTTATTTTAAAAAAAAACTGTCTTCCCAATTTTATATATCAAAAATTTTAAATGATTTTATTATATTTATGAATAGTTGTGTAACATATCTAGAAAATTTTTTTTTATTTATATGATAATTTTTTAATTCAAATAGTATTATAATACACCGGACAATAAAACATAAAAATAAAAATATTTATGCAGAGCATTTAATTTTTCAATGAAAGTATAAAAGAAAAGAGCTATGCTAAAATTTTAGTAATGTGTATAAACAAAAACTTTTTCATAAATTTTTAATTAAAAAAAATTTTTTTAAATACCAGTATATTCAACAATTTTAATTTTGTTATCTTTTATCGAGAGAAAAAAATTAACAAAAATTTATAGAATATGTAATAATGTAAAAAAAAATATTAAAATTGATTAGGTAGAAAAAATGTACCTGTATAAAATTGACCAGTAAGGAGTTTTTCATCTCTGCACAATCATATGCCAAATGATATATTATCATTTAAGTCAAAAGTCACGGTGATATTATACACACCAATGCTTACCTTTTTGGGCGCATATTTTGTTATATATGATAAAAAATTTTTTTTTAATTCATATAGTCATAAATATAGGTAATTAAGAATTTTTATGCTTGTGTATTTAAAAAAGAATTAGCAAAAAACCAAATATAATTATTCTACATTCTGCGTCTGAAAAGGTTAAAGCTTACCTCAAAGATTCGGGATTAATTTTATAATAAACATAAACAAAGATGTCAATAAATTCATATTATAGACATCGAAATTCTAAAATTAATATTGAGCTTAAAAATTATCTGAATTAGTTCCAAGATCTTCTAGAGGTTAAAAAATGTTAGTATAATTAAGAGATATATAAATATATATTGTATATTAAAAAAAAAGCTGATAAGCAACAATTTTTACACTAAATTAATTAAATCAATCTGAATAATTTTTAGGTAAAAATATTCAGTATCTTAGAGTTTTTATTAAAAAGAAAATAAAACTAGATTATTAGATTATTTTATGTATTTATAAAATTATAAATTTTCACAATGGATTAAAAAATATATCCGAAAAAGTGAAAATAGATAATAAATTTTTCTGAATCAAAAAATAACTAGTTCAGCTAACTGCCTAGATATATTTTTAATTTCTCATTCATAAGAAATTATCTACTGCTATATCGCGGTTGTACATAATGTGTATAACAATATAAAATTGCTTGTATTTTAATTTTAGCAATATTTTGCTTTTTTACATTTTTATTTGACAATATATAATTTTTTATAAAAATTTATTATTTTTATTTAAAAAAATAAAAAAAAACAAAATGTATAGAATATTTATTAGGATAGTAATTAATTTAATTTATTATTATTATTATTATTATTATTCTTATAATAATTATTAAATAATTCTCATGTATGTTAAATGCAGATTTATTAAAAGAAATTATTATTTGCCTAGATGTGTAAAAGTGATTAGCAATTGTTTCTGTACATAATCGTAAAATAAAATTTTGTTTCTTAAAAATTGCTTGGTTCTTTATAATATTTTATATTTTATATTTTCCTACGCTTTTACAAAATTCAATTTGATACAAAAACAGGTAGAATTCCAATATTTTAAATCATAAAAAGAGAAGATTGATTTTTAACCAACAAATAGTATATTAGGAGTATGCATCCAGAAAAGTAAAGAATGTCCAAAATCGGACGTAAATTACCTTACGAGGCGAAGCCGAGGTAAGTAAACTGTGATTTGGGTCATTCTTTATTCATGGACACGGGTCGTAAACGATTTTTCTTCGTCCGTGGCGAGAAAGCAAATCTTTTTCGGTCGAGTAGCGGCCATAAAATATCTGCTTTCTGGCCGCTGAAAAGAAAAACCATTTTTCTTCCTTAAACTCTTTTTTCTTGTCAGCAGCCAGAAAGCACGTATTTCCAGCTGACGAAGAAAAATCGTATATACGACACGAAAATAAATATCACTATTAGTTGAAAATTAACCAATTTATTGGTTAAATTAATAAAAATATCACATTTATTAAAACTGTAAACATTTAAAATTTTATAGTATATTACGACCCATGGCCAGAAAAATAAAGAGTGGCCCAAATTGAATGTAAATTACCTTCCGAGGCGAAGCCGAGGATGGTAAACTGCGATTTGTGGCATTCTTTTTTTATGGCCCAGGGTCGTATACGATTTTTTTGCATAAGTGGCGAGAAAACCGCTGACCGAAAAATAAATTTTCGATCTTGCTTAAAATGTTAAGTAATGTGCTCGAAGCTGCTTCAACTTTTAAACAAATAAACCCGTATGTGATTTTATGTCATAATTTTTATCGCATCATGAAATATTTAAAAGTTTCTTATCAAGAATTTTTCAATTTGATTTTTTGTAGATAAACCCATATCTTTCCAAGCGGACGATTTTCGGTTAGAAAACTTAAAAAATGAAAATCTATTTTAGAAAATAACGATTCCTTCTGCAGAAAAAGTTGATTTTTCAGTTTCTGGGGTCAGTCAAAATTTTCAGTTTTAATAAATTTAAAAAGAATTGTATATACACCCAATTTTGTGGGGGCCCGTAGGCCGTGCCTACCGTGCCTACATAGTAAATCCGGCACTGAATACAAAACTTTAATGAAACTTTACTAAAGCAAAAATAAAAGTCTGGGATTTGAAAATAACCGATTTGATTGGATTTAGTGTGTTAAAATATGATACCATACCACTTTTTAAGGTTCTAGATTCAAAGATTTCGGAATGGTAGCTGTTTATATATTTTAAAAAATTTGTGTTAACATTTTGATTTAAAATTTTTTATGCTTTAAAGGATGCTAAAAAATGGTTTTCTAGTACAGTCTGTAAAATTTTCCCCTGAAGACGATTCTGCCATTAGTTTTTGGGAAAATGTTGAGAAAAGGTGAGAAATTGAGAAAACTGACAAGAACTTCAAATGCAAATCACTCAAAATCTTTAATTTTTTTTATTTTTAATTGTCTTGTTTCCCATAAACTTTTTTTTAGTAAACAGTTTTCGGGGTTTTTTGTATTTCAAGGACTTTAAAACTCAAAAAAAGAATTTTCATAATTTTCTATTATCCATTTTCAAGCTTTTCTTGTCACAAGATACAAAATCTAATTTGATTTACAGATTCCTCAGGAAATTTCAACAAGGTCCTCAGTAGTTATACAAAGCGGATCCTGGAGCAGGAGTGGGGGTAATAGTGGTGGGGGAAATGCCCGGGGGGCAGACTAGGGGGCAAACACCTTGAGCTAAGGGGGATATCTGACCTTGGGGAGTGGGAGTGCAATTGCAAGAGAGTTTTTGTCCTTGAGCCAAGGGAGCTGACCCTGATCTTGGGGGGCGGGCATGCAATTGCACAAGGGGTCTTGCGATACAGACATGCAATTGCACGAGGTTTATGTGTGGGTCTGTGTGTATGTATGTAATCTAGAATTGCGAGCTCTAGAAATGAAATGAGCGACCCAAAATACTTACTGGGAGAGTTTTTTTGCCCAAAATATTCAATCTTTCATTTATTTATAAAACTCACCCCCTTGCTTACTAAAGATACCCCCTGGAAGGGTTGCAATGGCTAATACATGCTTATTTGACTTTTAGCCTTTTCTTGGGAGTTCTAGTAATAATTTTTTATGCTAAATAAAAACTTTTTTGCATTTGGGAAGAACTTAAGTTTCTTTAAGAATTATTTGAAAATTTACCTGACTTTAGGGGTTTTTATCTCGTTTCGCAGGGGTTGTATAAAAAAACAGGCCCCGGAAATGAAAAGAGAGACCCAAATTACCTACTGGATGAGGTTTTAGCCTAAAATATGCAGTTTTTATTACCGAAAAATGCAAGTGTCCAAGGATGTCCGCTTAGGCCTTTATAGGTTAAAGAGCCAGAAATGAAAAAAGCGACGCAAAATAACTATTAGATGAGTTTTTTAGCCCAAAATATTCAATCTTTCATTTATTTTTAAAACTCACTCCTTTGCTTATAGTCCAGGTATATCCGTGAAACCTTTACGTAATTATGAAAATGGGAAAATTGAGTGAAAACCGATTGCATTGTATTCAGGAGTATGTTAGAAACAAAGTCCCAGAAAGGAAAATATGTGCAAATTAAAAGGGGTGATTTTCACCCCATTTCCCCCACAAGTATAAGATCATTTAAGAAATGATTTTTTTTTAATTTCAAGGAGTGCATATAGGTTTTTTGGGTCACGGAACTCAAAAATAATGTCAGAAATGATATTGGATGCATTGCGGGGGGCGAATTTGCCCATTTTTCACCCCTTTTACCTCAAAAATGTCTAATTTTTAAAAACGTTTATTAGGCCATTGAATAAAGATCTCGAGTTGGACAAAAATCCTTCAGAAATGAAAAGTTGTGGAATGTGTTGGTTTTGGGCTAATTTGAAAGGGCAAACAAAACCGGACATTCCAATCCAGTGCTGGCCTCCTCCAGGGGGGGCAAAAGCTGGGGCAAAACGGTATTTTGCAAGTAACTCAAAAATTAAGCAAAATATAGAAAAAAGTTACAAATAAAAATTGTAGCTGAGAAAATTTCCGACGGAAATGGTTCTTAGAAATTTTTCAGTCGGACGCACTGGGACCAAGCTATAAGCGGTCAAAGTTTAGACCTTTTTTTACTAAATTTCCAAAAATCGATATTTTACGAAAGAAAAAAAAATGCGTTTTTGATGAGTTTTTTTGATTTTTTGGTACTCAAAAGTGTTAGATATGGGTATATAAGGTTTTTTACGTATAATAGTATGTTTGTGGATGTAAAATTTTGCATGTATATGTTTCTGGACCCCCACACATAGACGTTGCAAACGGTTATGGACTCAAGCTACTGTACCAAAAATGTTGAAAATAGTTGAAATATTATAAAAATGTCTATGTGTGGGGGTGCAGAAACATATCATGCAAAATTTTATATCCACAAACATACTATAATATGTTTTTTACATATTATAGTATGTTTGTGGATATAAAATTTTGCATGATATGTTTCTGCACCCCCTTAAAAAACCTTACATACCCATATCTAACACTTTTGACTACCAAAAAATCAAAAAAATTCATCAATATCGTGTTTTTTTTTTCTTTCGTGAAATATAGATTTTTGAAAATTCAGTAAAAAAGGTCTAAACTTTGACCGCTTATAACTCGGTCCCAGTGCGTCCGACTGAAAAATTTCTAAGGTACATGTTCGTCGGAAATTTATTTGAAACTTTTTTTTATATTTTGCTTATTTTTTCAGTTATTTGCAAAAAACCGTTTTGCCCCCCCCCCTGGGGGGGGGGGTCCAGCACTGAGTTGGAATGTCCGATTTTGTTTCCCCTATCAAATTAGCCCAAAACCAACACATTTCACAACTTTTCATTTCTAGAGGATTTTTGTCCAAGTTTGCCTTTAATTTAGCCTTTATTCAATGGTGTATATTTTAAATTTTTAAATTTCTCTATGAGTTTTTTGGGTCAGGGAATTTAAAAAAAATATCAGAAATCATATTGGCTGCATCGCAGGGGGTGAATTTGTCAATTTTGCACCCCCTTTACCCCAAAATTATCTAATTTTTATTTAAACGTAATTAAAAATAGACGTTTTTATATAGTTTTGAGCGCGGGCATCGCGCAAGGCTCGGTTCTCGGACTGGACCTGTGGAATGCCTTTTACGACGGCTTGTTGCGCGTTTACCTCCCGGAAGGAGCTTCCATGATCGGGTACGCGGATAACGTGGCCCTGATCATCATCGGCAGGGACATGCAGGTAACCCAAGAGAGGTTGAATCTAGTCATGAGACAGATCAACTTCTGGATGGGCGAGCACAGGCTCCAGCTCGCAATCCCAAAAACGGAGATCGTACTGCTGACCCGTCGAACAACAATTTTCACGGACATCGATGTGACTGTCGATGATGGTCGAAACCCTCACACGATCCGAGCCAAGACATCGGTTAAGTACCTGGGAGTTCTGCTTGATAACTTCTGGGAACAATTTCAGAGATTGAGTGAGAAGGCCGCGATGGTCGCATCCTCCTTGTATATTATTTTTGGCTCATGGCCAACATAGGAGGACACAAACCATGGAAGCGAAGATTGTTGATGTCCGTGGTCAACTCTGTCCTGCTTTAAGGATACGAGACGTGGGCGGATATCACCAAAACTGCTAAATACAGACATCAAATATCGTTTGTGCAGCGGCAAGCAGCACTAAGGATCGCCTGCGCGTACCATACGGTATCCCTTGAGGCGATCCAGGTAGTGGTATCGGTCATAAGTATCGGCCTGCTAGTGTTGAAGCGAAAATACATTTACGATAGTGTAGAGGACCGCAAAGTGGCATCCACTTGCGCCCGCTCCAGCTCTATGAGCGCATGGCGGGAACGATGGAAGAATGCACGAAAGTCCAGGTAGATGCGTACTCTGATCTCAGATCTACAGGCATGGACTGGGCGACAGCATGGGGATGTGGACTATTACCTTACCTAATTTCTAACGGGACACGGTTATTTCCGGTTCATGTTGGAAAAATGGCATAAGGTGGCAACAACGCAGTGTTTATACTGCCCAGGTGTGAAGGACACAGCAGAGCACACATTCTTTGGATGTGTACGCTACTCGGAAGAGCGCCCCCCTTCCAGATTTGGAGGCCAGAGACGGTGGTTCCAGAAATGCTATGGAGTTCTGAAAATTGGAACAAAGTAGCAGAGTTCGTAAGGTCACCTGGTTGAAGAAAAAGAAGGAGGCCTTTCTCTTTAGAGAGCTCTCCTGTCTCTAAGCTGGGGGAAGGCAGCGGCCAGTTGCATAGGCTGCGCGTTCTAAACTGAAGTTATACCTGAAAAGGGAGTTCCGGTTTGGGGCAAACAAGATTCACAAGATTACCTTGACAAAAAAGAAAAAAGTAATAATAATAATAATACGTAAAAAAATAATATTTACAAAAATAATATTTACAATCAATACAGATTAATTGAGTTACAAAAAAAGCAAATAAGAAATTACAATAAATATAAAAAAAAATTAAAAAATAACTAAAAAAAAATATATACAAAATATACTTTGAAGAATATTTACAAAAAAAAAAAATAATTTTTGGTAGAAGTCTAATAAACTTTTGACTTTTTCTTCGCCAAAATCTTGTTTCATTAATTCAAGGCCTCGTTCGGTAATGTATTTTTTAAAAACCATCTTGGCTGTGTTTGGCGACACGCCTAAAAATTGTGGTTTCCTCAAATATGAGGATCTCCCATTAGCTCGATTGCATGAGCAGCCATTTGAATTTTGTCCTGGAGCGAAAACTTGTGAGCCTTTCGCCTCTCCTCTAACTGCCGCTGCTGAAAAGAAAAAAGAAAATCCGCGTTAGTAGCAGTCGATTATTTCAAGGATCGCGCGAGCGTTGCAAGAGTGTGTGTATAAACTACTTACAGAAATTATCGTCGTCCATCGACTGATCTTCGGCCACCGCCGCCGCCACCGCCGCCGTATCCGACGTAAGAGGTGCAAATTGACGAAGATTTTTTGTTCTTCTTAGTCTGCCATTTTCGTTTCGGTTACCACTTTCCAAATAATAATCAATCGGTAAGGTTTCCAACGACCGTGTACCAACAATAATTTCTAAATTTCTTATCGACCATTGACATAGGAAACAATTGATAAGTTTCGGCGACTCTTTGGTGTAGCTGGTTATGACCAACGTCCATGAAAGTGCCCGTGGCCGAAGCCAAAATACAGCCGAGGGCAGTTGTCGGTGAACGAAGACGTTCGCTCACGTCTCGCGCCATCACGTGGGCATCTACTATTGTGGCCCTGAGTCCACCGTGACGTCTCGCGTTCTCTGCATCGTTCAATTTTTCTCTGATTGCTTGTGTTTCAAAGGCTTCGTCAGGATGAAAGCGGCCGTCGAAATTAGCTGCTGCTTAAAATTTAATAGATCTTGCCATACCTCCAAGGATAACGTCCATCCCCTGGTGCAAATAGTTACGTTAAACTTAACGTTAAGTTTTAACGTTAAATTTTACATTGATTTGCTATTCAGTTAACGTAATCTTAACATTAAATTTAACGTTAAATTTAGGTAACGCAAACGATAAAAAAAATGAAAAACTTCAAACCTAATCTAATCCTTATAAAAGGAAGTAAATATCATTTTTTACTTTTTTTAATGGCTTTAATTGCACATTTGATAAGATTAGATTAGGTTTGATTAAGTTTTTCATTTTTTTTATCGTTAACGTTAAATTTAACGTTAAATTTAATGTTAAATTTACGTTAACTCAATGGCAAATCAACGTAGAATTTAATGTTAAAACTTAACGTTAAGTTTAACGTAACTATTTGCACCAGGGTCCTTTTTGAACTGCCTCGAGGCCACTCCTGCTCGGCTATCTGCTGGTATTTATACAAAATAAGCAGATAGAGCCCGGAATATTGTGGAATGATGAAGCTTTTAAGTAAGAATCAAAGCCCAAATCCACTGGGAAAAGGTTTACAGATAGATCTGTTTCGGTTGTTTCCTCCACCATCGCGTGATGGCTGATTTGTACTAAATCGACGTCCTCGTCGGATCGTCGTATATATCTTACGATTGGAGCGGCGGGATCGAAGGATGCAATGTCGCCATGCATCCGCGTTGTCGTCAACGTCAAGAAACCGGATCTTTCTTGCCCTCACCAGAGCCTTGAATCGCCGTAAAACTTCTTATTACTACATTGCTGTTGTTGGTGGTTGTGCCCTGTAAATAAAAAGAGGTCTTCAATGAGTAAAAATTTCAAGAGATAGAGAAAGAGATAGAGAGAGAGACTTACCCTTGAAAAAGGAAACTATTTTAGTTTCGTGCAGCTTCGTAAAGTTATCCGTAGAAAACTTCGCCCGTATGAAACGATGATCTGTTCCAAGCGAGTCTCCATTCTGGCAGCACGACGATAGCGCCCTCTTCCATGAACCATTCAGCGGTGGTCCTAACTCCTTTGTCGTAAATCGACCCCTGCAGCGTCTCCTCGATCGTACTATATGAGACTGGTCACACTACAGCATCTCTATGCTAAAAGGATAACCGAGGTAACTGACCTCGACGACTCCCGGATAATCAAGGGACATGCTAAGACCGTCCTCCTGAAGTCTCTGCAATGAGGAGAATCCACCGGTGTACCTGCAATAATTAGTTAATTAGTTAGTTAGTTAGCTAGTTAGTTAGTTAGTTAGTTAGTTAGTTAGTTAGTTAGTAAAATGAACAATTAATGTTATCTCGAAGACTCTCAAAGCGTCTACGAAACAAAATAATTAAATTACTTAATTTAGAGAAAAAAAAAACAGATTCAAGAGTTGACTAAGAAAGCAAAAGAACGAGTGGGATCACTTACCTAACCGAGCCATGCCTCTGGCAAAAGCAATCCTTGTAAAGATCCACCTTACAGTCCGGTTTGCGCACGGCCTCGAGACCCAGGATAGCCTCGTGGCTCAAAACGAAACCCTCACCGGCACGCAGAAAGAGGGTGGTAGATCAATGTAGTTGTTTCAGCACAATGTGCTCCGAATATGGTTTACATTTTTCACATAATGCTGAAAGGCATTTTCGTTTACCGATTGCTGGCCGTGAACAGCCGAAACAAGAAACGACGAATGGCCTTGAGAGACGAAAATCTGTAATCCTTTCGTGCCATTTTCTTGAAAATACCTTCCAATCGGAATCGTACACAGCAGCATTGTTTTTATCACCGAACCGAAATCCGCCTGGATGCCTCATGCCTTGATCGACTGAGGCCAGGTAAATATAGTAAGGCCGTTGACTCCATAAAGTCGTTGGCTACACTAGCTACGTCGGTTCCTTCAACAACTGCGTACATATACCAAACCGTACTATGCCCACCCAACGTCGAGCTTCCGAAACTTCCTATCGGAAATTCGAATAACTATCTGACAACGGATGATTCTTGTTACGATGAAAGCTACTGCTGCTGCTGCTGCTGCTGATGGTAACGATGAAATTTAGCAGATTCCAAACTTTCAATCATCTTTCGTTTTTTGCAAGGCCTGGAACGCCTACAGTTTTTAAGGGGAATTTCAAATTTCCTGATCGGATTTTCCAAGTATCCAAGAAGTGAATCGAAGACTACAACCACGCTGTTCGTCTCATCCTCCGCAACGGCTACGTTGGCTCAATTGGCCACTCGTCCAAACGACGCTGGTGTCCGAACGCTGCCGCCACTGGAGTACACAATCTGTAAGCAAAGAAAAACATTAGAGCACTAACATTAACAAAGCATTAATCAATCGTTCTCATCTAAATCTCTCTGCTCTAACCTCTCACCGTCTTCGTCGAGGTACTGCTGCTTCTGCTGATGCTGCCCTTCATCGGTATCTAATGGTTCATGTTGCATCTGTTGTTCCAGTGGTGGTCTGTTCCTCGGGTTTCCTGAGCTTGCTCTGATATCTCTGCAAACCTGTGGAACGAAGGTCGCGTTACCTACTTACTATTGGTCTTTACTTACTCGGTGAAATACGTACTTCGGTGCACCGTTGCCCTCGTTTGCTGCGTCGTCCTCTCCTGCGCAGCACCTCTCCAACAGAGCAAGGTAGGGCTGCTCTGGTGCCCATTCATCGGCCTCGACTATATTTTTGTCGTAGTTGAGGATAATGATTTTGCTTTTGTAAACAACTTTGACGTAATAGTGTCTGCATCGCGGAAAAGAGCCTCTGTGAAAGATGATCCCATCCACTTTGTACAGCTTACCGTTTCCAATCAAGTCCTTGTTGTTATTATTGATTGGCAAGACTAGGTTAGTTTTTAACTTGATTGTCACCTGATAAAATACTATCAGCTGAAGGACGAGAAACTTGCCTACTTTAATCATCGTAGAGCCACGACGGCTCTGGGTGTTCATTCCGCAGTTAACGCAGAACGAAACATTTCCACCGTCGTCCAAAGACCAACAGGTAGGTGCCTCGTTCGTTAAAAATAATTCCTTAAGTGTTGTCTTTTCCTCTGGCTCCAAGTCCAAGAGATAAAGCCTGAAAAAAACGAATGAATACATACAGTGATGGACGGAAACATTAAATCGCTTAATTCAAGCGACTCGAGCATAGCTCGAAGGCATTCTTCCGTGTCTTTTTGAGCGTCACGAACGAACGGCTCCAATCCCCATTTTTTTCGGAACTTCGCCACATCTAACTTACCAAAGTAATAAAATATGTAAGAATTAATAATGGCACTGTTGCTCGAATGCATAAAACTTTTGCCTAATTGCAGAAAAGCACATTAAAGTTTGATACATGGCTATCAAATAGTAAGCTATTCTAAATTCTTGTATTTATGACTCCTACTTCAAATTATTCTAAGTCCCTAAATTGAAAATATTCTAAGCCACCCCTTTAAGAGTCCTACACCCGTGCCATTTTTTGTCGAAAAAAGTTGAATCAAAATTTTTCTCATCAACTCATGTCCTTATTTTTGATAAAATTAAAAAAGTGTTTATGCCAAAATTTTCTTAATTGAATAAAGAATGCGAGACTACTCTGATAAGATTTAAAAAAAACTTCTAATTTAATAAAAAAACGAAAAAGAAATAAAAAATTTGTAAAACAAAATGGCGCGGGTGTAGGACTCTTAAAAATATTACTTTTTCACCCCACCCCTAAAAACGTCAATTTTTCATCCCCCCCTAAGAACGTCAATATTTCACCCCCCCCCCCCCCTCTACTGAGCCAAAATTTTTCAAATGCCCCATCCAATGAACATGCTCCATGTTAAAAAGAATGTATTCCTTGCATGTATTATACTTATAACATAATAAATACTTTAGTTACGAATAAAAAATTAATTTTTTTAAAATAATTTTTACAAATCTGTTTCTTATTAAACTTTTAATGGGTGTACTATTTGATATTAAAACTTAAAACCATGTTGAAAGATTCTTGATCCTGAGTGAAACCAATAAAAATATTAACAAATAACACCAAATACCCTTCCTAATAAACATTTTCCATTTTAACAAAATTACAATATATATGTTACACCCCAAACGCGTAATTGACCAATTCATGAAATAGTCAAGCTCAAAAATAGTAAAAAATTAGATCAATTCATAGTCCATCACCCCCCCCCCCTAAAACGTCACTTTTTCACCCCCCTTTGTCGAACCAAACTTAATCAAATACCCCTTCCAATGAACATGTTCCATGTTAATATCGGCCATGTTATATAAATAAGGTAAATTTTAAACAACAAATTTTTCACTTTTATATAATTTATTACTTTTCAAATAATAATAATAAGAAAAAAAATAATATAACCCTATATACTTTTTTAGGAACATCAATTTTCGACTAATGAAAAAAACATGTATTTTCATTTATACAAAAAAAAAAATAATTTAAATTTAGGTTATATATTTATTTTTTCTGCAATAAATATAAACATTACTAATACTATGAGTTATCATACATAAATACACAACGATTATTATTATTATAGCTATTAGTAGCCAATCAGAACGCTTTTATTGTGATAGCAATGTACAACAATGTACATAGCAACAACTCCTTTTTAGAATAGAATCTCGAATCTGATACTCAATTTTTTGAAAATTTTTTTCTTAATATTTTTTGATACTATAATATTTTTATTTCTGGACGTAGTATCGAATTTTTTTCTATGAAAGTACTTATATTTAGAATTGTCGTTTTTACTAGGTAAGATAGACAATTAAGAACTTTTTGTTATTTTTAATGAGGAACCATAGTGCCAATTACTTGGCAGCATTTTTTTTTTTTGATAAACGAATAGCCAAGGAAAAAATATTCGATAACAATCAAATTCTTTTTTTTAAGATAAAATTTAAGCGAGTTATGTAATTTTTTGTTATATGTCTGGACCCTAATATTGAAATAAGTAAAAACTAGGTAATTTTTTATTGTATCTTTACTTGATGATAAGTCTTTTTCCTAGCTATTAAATTCTGAAAGAAAAAGTGTCAATTTTTCTAACCGCTTTGTTTATTGAATATGTAAGTATGAAGTATGTGAAAATAATATATAACAGGCTAATATCGATTATTCATAAAAAAATAGCGGAAAAAGAGATATTGCGATTTTTCCAAAAATATGTTTTTTCATTTTCTGAAATTTCCCGGGATTTTTTCGGAAAACAAATCGCAGAAATCAATAATCCAGGGATTTTCATTATATGGTTATAACCAAACTTTCAGAATTTTCAACCATAGGACGCATTCTTCACATTAAGAGTCAGTAGTAAAGTGATTTTCCTTCAGTAGTGATAATATGTCTATGCATTCTCGATGGGCTGAACGATACTACTTATAGCATCGATAGTTAACTTCCCTCGACAAAACCCGTATTGTCGGGGAGAAAGATCTCATGCAGTTATTACAACCCTCAATATCCTTGGTTGCAGCATCTTCTCATATCTTTTTCCGACTGTGTTCAGTAATCTAAGAGGATGATAAAAATTTGACAGTCTGGGGTCCCCTTTGCCCTTACTGATAAGGATTAAGTTGGCTGAAGATACCCGCCCGTGTTCAAATATTGTACATACCCAGGATTAGTCGTGGACTCTTGCGCGGCTATCTTCAGAATCTCAGTGGATATTCCATAAGTTCCTGGTGTCTTTTCAATTTTCAGTGACTACAGCTGTTAGAAGCTCCTCTACGGTGATTTCAGCGCAAGCCTCCTCATCATTTTCTTTTAGGTCATTTTCTTCCTCTCTCTCTCTCTGGGTGGGTACGGAAAAGTCCGTAAACTATACGTATAACATCCTCTTCATTCATAACGCCTATTACGGAAAGAGCACCATGGTTTATTGTCCACCTTATTACACAAAGCCATCACGCATGCTCTCTTGCTTCTCGTAACAGCCAGTCTCAGGCTTTTCTTGTCCTTGCACTTGTGGGTTTCCTTCTCGTTAATAACTTTGCACATCTTGGACGGGCTTGTTCTGCGTTCCACCAGTAGGCTGGTGGCCTTCCTTCACGGGATGATTTTTTTGGCAGGGCTTTGTTAAATGCTTTTTCCAGCAGCATCATGATTTTCGTAACTAATATCACTAAATATAACTTAATATTTCCTGGCCTTATTGCCTATCCCAGAATAGCAGTCTCTCTACTTCTAAAAATATTCACCAATATTTCGCGGTTTAGCCGCTTAATGTTTAATCCACGACATTTCATTACTTCGTCTCTTCGTGTCTGTCGCCGCTCGTCAAGCACCTCAAAAGAGATATATTGGAGGTTACTCGCTGAGAAGTCCCCCAGAACTTGCCAATCTATAATCCTAGCAACCAAATCTTCTGTTGCAAGAGATATATCCAGGATGAACAGTCTGTAGCCAGGTCTTCTGAAAGTTGCAGTGTTACCCACATTTAGCACAGCTAAGTTGAGTCTGGCAGCCAGATCGAGTTATCCTCTTCTCTTATATCCATTATGGGCATACTCCACTACAGCCCTTGCATTGAAATCGTCTGATATATCAATTTCACCGGTCGTGTCCCATATCTTCCAGGCTGTTAATTTTGGTCAGAGTTTCCTCTCTGGACTCGTTTGGTGTTAAGTACATGCTTACTATCGATCAAAAAAAGATGTGGACCTCGCGAATTTTTTAAATATTCTCCAGAAAAATGGTCCCAGAATGTTCGGGTAGAAAAAAATCTGTTGAAAAATTATTCTTCGATCTCTGTAAAAAATTTTATGATTGTTAACTTTGTTAGGAGAGGAGGGACACCAATAAATACACAAAATAAGAAAAATTTTTTTTATTTTTTAGGTCATTTTTTAGGAGCGTTGGAATTTTCAAAAAATATTAACAAATAAATTGTTTATAACAACTTAAGCTAAAATCGCTTCTGCTTATCGTAGAAATGTAATTCTTTTTTTAAATGACAGGTAATCATACCTGTATTACAGTTTTAGAATTTGGTCAACATCAGAATACTGGTTTGATAACAGTATCCAAAAAACGAGTGAATTTTTATAAATAGAATGCTAATAAATAAACCCCATTATTCATTAATAACTTGAAGAATAAAAAAATTTATGATCTGAGCATCCGTAGATATACTTGAGTTTTTTTACCAATTAGGGTAAGCGTAACAGATATGGAACCTGCAACATCATCAGGAAAAACCGAGGGAAAACTTCTTTTTAAGCAAGATTTAAAGCAGATGAACACTTTTAAGAATTTTATTTTCTAATTAAGGTCTTAATTTACATTCAAAATGCGTTTGTCTTGATCGTAATATGTATTCAATAATGCCTTCGTTTACCTTGTTTCTTTAAGAAATATAAAGATATTGGCAGGTGTTAAGGTTATAAATTTTTTTATTCATCAGGTTATTAAAGAACAATGGGGTTCATTTATTAGCATTCTATTCATAAAAATGCACTCGTTTTTTGGATACTGTTATCAAACCAATATTCTGACGTTGACCAAATTCTAAAACTGTAATCCAAGTATTATTATGTATTACCTGTCATTTAAAAAAAGAATTACGTTTCTACGATAACCTGAAGCGATTTTAGCTTAAAATTTCAACGCTCCCCTGAACTTAAAGGGTGAAAGAACCAGCAATTAAAATTTATTTGATTTAAAATAATTTTTGATGCACTAATTAAACGTTTAAAAACGACCTAAAATATAAAAAAATTTTTTTCTTACTTTTTTTGTGCATTTATTGCTGTCCTTCTCCTCCTAATAAAGTTACAATCATAAAATTTTTTACAGAGATCGAAGGACAATTTTTTAACAGGTTTTTGTTACCCGAAAATTCTTGGACCATTTTTCTGGAAAATATTCCAAAAAATCGAGAGGTCCACATCTTTTTTTGATCGATAGTATGTAGGTAACACCTTGCCTCTTAATCCAGACAAAGCCTCTGCTGGAGCCATTATCTTTTAGCAGTACCTTCCTTGGATTCACTATCAACATCCTTGGATTCACTATCCACATAGCTGCTTTCTTCAGCTCATCCGAAAACCAGTTCGGGGAGCGTTATCCAAGCCACTGCTTGCTTATAAAGATAAGATCTGCTAACGTTTCTCTAGCAAGTTGGAACATCATGTTACCTTTAATATTCTTTGACTTGCTAGGATATACGAAGCTCCATAATTTCTCAAAAGCCCTCCGTAGCACTCCTTTTCTTAAGTTATGATTCAGTTTCTTGCCTTTTTGCCCGAGATCCGCACATAGCATGCACCTTGAATTAGCTGTTTAGTCAGTTGCTATGTGTTCTTCTCCTCCGCAATTTTTAATCGCAAATAAACTTAGTAACCCTGTGATTAAAATTTTTGCGTATACACCGATGTATAAAGGGTGAATTTAAATTGTAAAAATTTAAAAAAATAGCAGGTTTCCATAAGAGTATGATAGTATACGAAGGATTTAACAAAAATAAATGGGTGAAAAAATAAAATTTTATGGAGTCAGTAGATTTTTGATTGATTGGGAACACTATGCGTCGCTGTGCTCACGGTGGAAATCTCCCATGCCAGGAGCCAATACATAAGATCTAAGGCGACCCCGTATATGGCTTAAATCGCACTTAAATTTGGAAAAAACCTTGGAGCCCTTTTTGGTGCGCCGTTTAGTTAGAAGTACTTGTGGACAGCAGTCCGCAGCACATTCATTAAGGATGCACAAAGCAAAAACAAGGCATAGACCCAATTTATAGGGCAGCCTCAGTTATTCCAGAGAGAAATAAGCTGTCTGGGGCACACTCAATGAGAATGCATTGTGGTACAACGGTATGCGTGTCATACAGAGAAATGCAAGGCATAGGACCCGTTTATAGGGCAGACTCAGTTGTTACAGAAAGATATGTTCAGTATCTCAGATTCCAGTTCAACCTTAATAAGGCGGCATGAACTACCTTCCTACTTCCTCAACCTTATGAGGCGCCGGACTTAGAATCCTTTTTTGCTCTCAACCAGAAAATTTTTGGATTATATCAACAAACATTTATCTTTTGCATGATATTTTTTGGAAATAATGTAAAGGACAACGTTGTAAAAATTGCAAAGAAAATGGTGTTGTAAATGAAGGTTAAAAGTGAGAAAATAGGTATTATAAATTATTAATAGGTATTTTAAATTATTATCCCATGAAAAAGTCCTTGAAAACCTTGATAAGCAAATCCATATACACCAAACCTGGACACTCAAAGTTCGAATACATCAAAAATGGGTATTTTCAAAATGGGTTTTTTTAGGTGTAGTTTCATCAAATTTTATCATAAAAAAGACCCGAAAATTCCTTAAGTAAACAGCAACCAAAAAAACTTAAGTAAACTTCAAACTGCCTGCGTTACATAATTAAGGGCAAACCATAATATCGTTTTGTTAAAAAAAAAGAGAGGTCTCAATCCACGTTCAACTTCATTTGTTTAAGCGTGTATTTAGCCAAAAAGATTTAATTTGACTCAATCCTCGCCTAAAAGAAAATAGTAATTAACCTCAAATAAAATTTATTTTATTAAAAAATATACATTTTTTTCAGTTTCAGTGCATAAAAAAAAATAATAATAAAAAATCATTACAAATAATATTTGTTGTGCATCATAATCAAATTTAAGTGTTTTCAGATAAATATTGTAATTTCAAGAAATTTCAGCATTAAGCGTGGTTGGAGATTTTTCGTTTATCACCTAGATTGAAAATTATGTATTTGAAGAAAATTTGAATTTATTTTATGCTTGAAAAAATTTTCTTGGATAAACTATAGCATAAAATTTGAGTAAAATAAAAAAGAAAAACTTTATTAACATGGATAATGTTTAATGTTTCCCTGCTATGAATAATTTGCAATTTAAGTTTAATTTTGCGTTTTTTTTTCTTTTTGTAAATATATGAGTGATTAAAAAATTGGCTGTTGGTTGGTATTTAATTATTGTATTTAAATAAATTAATAATTAATTTTTCATTGTGCTATATCAGCTTATGGGGTGAATCATTTCATTTATTTTTTTATATAAAGTTATATAACTTTGCTAGTTTACCAAATGCTTATTTATTACTAAATATGCAAACATAAAAATTGTTCTTCGTAGAACTGTAAAATAACTTAAAATTTGTAAATAATTTGGAAAAGCACACTAGTTAAATTTCAAATTGGCTCTTATACTTAGATAAAACTTAATTTACCACCATTCTTGTGATCCTTGAAAGTGTGAATAAAAATTTAACAAGAAATATAAATTGCAAAAAAAAAAAAATTAATTAAAAAAAAGTTAAAATAAGAAATAATTTGAAAAAAAGAAAGTAAAGTAAGAGGTACTATTAAATGGAAGTTTAAATAAATTTTCGTACTTCTTTTTTTAATACAGGCCTTTTAATTTAGAAATTTTCAATTAAGACAGTGATATGAATAATATATATATATATATTTATATATATATAATGTTTTTGTATTATTATATTATATACAATGGAAAATTTTTCTTATTCTCTTTTAGCTAGAAGATTATGGAGAAGCTTCACAAATCTTACACTGATTGCATCAAAGCGTCTTTAGGCCTACTTCAAAAAACTTTTTTAAATTTTGGCATTTTAGCTAAAAATTGTTTTTTAATGAGCAAACCATGTGATAATATTCTGAGATGGACCCAAGTACCCTTTCATAAAAACCAGTGTAAAATCAAGGAACTTCCCTTAATTCATATTATATTATTAAATTCCTTCCTTTTTTTTCATTTAACAATTAAAAGCATTTTTATAAATACAATTGTTTCGAAGGAAATACTTGCCAAATTATATATTAATTAATAAGTTAAACGGCAATAATATTTATTTATTTTTTCTTATACTTATTTTTTTTTTTGTAAATGTCGCATTATATAAACGTACACTGTTGTTCTTTTGTCTAAATAAAAGGTTTTCTTTTTAATAATATACAATATTTATAGAATAAATTTCATTTTTTTAAAGCTATATATTACATTTGTTTTTTTTATATAATAAAAATTTTTAATTAACTTTACTTTTTATTTACATAAATGAATATTTTTAAGTAAATTTTTGATTTTTTTATTTTGTAAAAAAGAACTACTCTTATCTGTTTTGTTATCTACAAAAAGAAAATTTTATTTTCAGCAAGAAATATGGACGATTATTGTTATATTATTATTTCTAGAAAGTGTCGTTGTTTTTTATTTATTTTATTTACTTAAAAAAACGAAAAGAAAAAGAATTTTTTATTACCGAAGACTAGAAATTTGTAAATTTTTATTTTATGCATCAGACTTAAAAATCAGTCAATTTCATATAAAAATTACTGTAACCATTCATTCAGAGAATCAAATCAGGATTGAAAAAAAAAGTAGAAAATTATTTTGTTATAAGAGATATAGAAAGAGAAGAGAAATTACTTAGTGTGTAAAATTTATGCTAAAAAACTTTATATTTTTCATTTAATGTTTTTTATTTATTTTTTAATTTATTAATTAATATTAATTTTATATCATACAATTTTTTTTTTCTTCACATACATTTTTTTTCCTCAATCATTCTAGTATTTACAAAAGATTTTTATTTATTATATTTACATTAATTATTCGTCAGTTTATAATAATAATAATAATAAAATGGGAGGTTTATATAAAGGTACATAATAATTTTTTTTTCTGCCATTTATACTTATAATTTAATTATAAAAAGCCCTGTCGATGGCTTTCTTTAAATCATCTAATTCTTTTTTAATTATAAATTAATTAAATATTTTATATTTATTTATATATATAGCTTCACATAATCATTAATTTATTATTTTATATTTTTAAGTGATTATTTAATAATAAAAAAAAATAAATAATCACTTTTTCTTTTTTTTTTTTTTTTTATTTTTCATTATTATTTTTTTTTCTCGCAGTGTGCAAGCTCTATCACATTCGGCTTTTTTAAAGCCTTATTTTTTTATCTTCATTTTTATTTTTATATATTACAAATTAATAATAAAGAATAAAAATTTTTTCTTTAATATATTTTTCTTTTTTTTCTTATAAAGATTAATAAATGTAAAAAATTCAAAATTCTTTTTTTTTTTTTTTGATTTTATCAATTTTTTTTTATCTTTTTTTTATAACGCTAAATTTTAACAAAAAAAAGAGAAAAAAAAAGTTTGAATTTATAATAATACAACAATATTTTTAAAAAAAACTCGCGCTTTGCTCAATTTTCGTTTAATTTTCATAAAAAAATGAAAGCGTAATTTTTTATATAATTAAATAATAATAATAATTAATTAACGATAATAGTGACAATAATAAATTTTTTTTTTACATTTACAAAAAAACTAAAACATAATAAACATTGGTAACGAACATTCGCTTCATTTTTTATTTATTTATTTTATTAAAATTAGCGAAATTGTCTCTTTCTCTCTCTCGCATTAATTTAAATTTTCTTTTATAATATGCATAACTTTTTTTTTTTCTTGAAGAGCCAAGCAAAAAAAAAAGAAAATATTTTACATAAAAATAGTATACACAATAACAAATTACTGATTAAAAAATTAATACTTAATAATAATAATAATAAAAAAGGAATTATTCAAAAGTGATATAGAATTATTCAACACGAATCACAATTATTTTTTTAAACTCGCCGAAAAATAATAAATATAACTTAATTCTAGCGCGAGCTTTTTGATTTCTTTTTTTATCAAGTGATAACCATAAAAAATAATTGTATTAATAATAATAATAATAATATTTCATACAATATAAATCAGTCCTTAAAAATCAATTTAACATGATATTATTATTTTATACAAAAAAAAAATTGCACTCTTTTTGTTTCATACAAATTTTTTTGCAACTTGAAAAATTTTTTTAAAACTTGCGTTTTCTAAATTCATTGATTTTTTGATAATTTTATCAAGTTTATTTTAAATTTTTCAAGTTTTACAGCTTTTTTATTTCGATCATTCATTTCTACAACTTACGAATCTAAATTTTTTTTTTGCTTTTTTTTTTTAATTTTTTTAATATAGACATATAAATAACTAAATTGAGAAATTGCGATATCAACGCGCACATTTTGATTCTGCTCGGCGCTTTGTTTATTATATTTTTATTTTTCTTATACTGATTATTATTTATATTTATTTATTTAATTTTTTTAATATTCTTAATTATTTAATGCCCTAACTTTATAGGCAGGACTCGACAAAATTATTCGTACATTCGTCGAATCCTATCGCTGGCCTCATTATACCACAGCACGAAAATTATAATAATAATAATAATTAACTTATTTTAAGTGTTTTAGTAATCCCAACTTTCGTCTGGTTCGCGTTTTACGAGTTCTTTGGGACTGGAGTCAAGTGCTTGAGCCGCTGTTTGCGTTGGACCTGGAGAAGCTGAAGATCCAGCTGGACTAGCTTCGGCCGCAGACTTTGGACTAGGCTGTGGACTCTGCCTACTGGCATTCCCTAAATCTTCGGCTCTAGCTGATCCGTCAGTCGAGGCCTCGCTACGAGCTTCCATTTCCTCATCCTCAGCGTCCTCGTAACAACGGTCCTGGACGGGTATCGGGTCGACGCGCACCGTTTCCTCTGAGTCGCGTTTTACGCCATAATCATCGGTTTGCATTACGCAAACGCCATTTATGATTACTTCATCGCCAGTACGAGCTTGGGGCTCTTGCCATTCTGGGTTTACCCATTGAGGTGCTGCAGGCTTTCGACGATTCGATCTACCAGAACCTGGGTTCGGAACTGGGAAAGTTTCTCTTTTAATGCTACCGGCTGAACCTTCCGAGTCCTCGCTACCAAGATTACTCAGAGCATCGTCGTCTTCTTCGGCGTCGAATTCGCTGGGTGCCCTGGGCTCTCGCTTCAAGGATCCCATTGATAAGTCTAGTCCAGAACATTGTTCTTTGGTAATTGCACTGCCAACCAAAGCTGCGAGATTTGTTCCAAAGTATGGAGGGTAGCCAAGTGGAACTGCTGCAAGCCCCAATCGTTCTTTTTGTATGTCTAAGAGACGTTGATTCAATAATAAACGGAACTGTACAGGGTCGAATGGTTGGCTAGGGTCAGGCCTTGGTGTTTGTGTTGTTTCTGCAGGTTGTCCATGTGGGGGCTGTTGTTTGAGTCTCATTCGATGATTGTGGAACCAATTGGTAATGGTGCGCGAGGATAATCCAAGCTCTGAAGCCAAAAACTCGATAGTGGCAACGTTCGGGTATGGGTCCAGAGCAAAAGCCAGTCTTAAAGCCTCTTTTTGTTCCTCGCTGAAAAGTACCCTTTGTTTTTTAGCCGATGGTGGGCCTGGGCCGGGCGAAGCCGTGTGATAAAATTCAGCAGTGTCATTACTTGAAGTGTCGGAGCTGTTATCGTGCTGACCTGGAGCACTGCTGCGGCGCTTTTTGTTAGCCTCGCGACGCTCATTTTTCAGTGCTTGTAGACGATCAATATTATGAGCATCGGTAAGCCAGAGTTGCATTCTAATAAAAGGTTCCCGGCCTTTGATACTCAACATATGCCAGGGCTTAGGTTTACTAAGAAGTTCGCTAACCGAACCTTGAGATAATCCTAAAACGGCCTCTCCAAAGATCTTTTGACCAATATTATTGGCAAGAAGAGCTTCTTTGATTTTTGTTGTAATTGTTTGTGTATCGAGATCTTGAGTTAATGCTGCCATTTCGTAAACGCTAGGCGATATGTGAGGATGAAGGCTTCGAAGAGGCGAAGCTCCCAGTTGATGTGGCGGATGAAGACCCATTTGTTGTTGCTGTTGTTGCTGCTGCTGTTGTGCTTGCTTCTTTTGGAGCTCGTGGATACTGGTCATTGAACCGGAATGAGGAAGATGACCCGGAGGTGTAAGAAGCATCGGCGGCGGGCGTTGACAATGTTGTGGACTTTGTGGAGGTGCTAATTGATTATCTTGTTGATGCTGTGCGGCTGCTTGGGCTGCTTGTGCTGCTGCTTGTGCGGCTGCTTGAGCTTTGGCGACTTGTAATTGTTCTTGTACTAATTTCGTTGGAGGCATAGGTTTCATTGGCGTCCCGCAAGCTGTAAATCAAAATATTAAATCGTATAAATTAAAGTGTTTAAAATTTCGCGATTTTAATCTAATATTTTAGTGCAATATATAATGATGATGCATCATTACATAAAAACTTGACATAGAAAAATTATATATTAAAATTTAAAAAGCAGAAGAAAAAAAAATGTTGCGAAAATCAAGATGAACAAGACGCATATATTAACCTGAATTAAACTTACGAGGTAAACCACCGTATCCACCAGTCCTCATGAGCTTTTCTGGAGCAATTTTGTATTGGCTCGCAACGAGTTTATGTACAGCGTTATCGTCCTCAAGGAACATTTTCATACGTATAAATGGTTCACGACCTTTTTGTGTGAGCATGTGCCATGGTTTCGGTCGTGCAAGCAAGTCGGAAACTGAGCCTTGCGAGAGGCCTAGTACCGACTCACCAAACAGTCTTTGGGATATCGAATATTGCGATAGCTGTTCCTTCACCTATAAAAAAAATAAAAAATTGACATTGTAGATAAAATCATGAATTTTGATTTAAAATTTAATAAGACATTGTATTTATGCGCACTGAAGTACGTATATAATTTAGCTATTAAAATAACCGATAAATTTCATTAATGACTTTGAATATAGCTTTGAAATCCGTACGATTAAATTTTATTAAAACACAAAGATCGTCTGCTTATATTGAAATTACGTTAATAAATTGTACTTCCTTTGACCTCAATATGACCGATTTGATTCAATTGACGGGCTTAGAGACACAAGTAGTTCTCTATTATGTTTATATATACGTGAATATATTAATATAAATTTATCATAATAAAATTAACAATGAAAGAAAGTGCCTCTAAAAAAGCATTTAATGGCCAATAAGGCAATAAATACATTTGATAAAAATACACTTAATAGATGTGATAAAAAAATTCTTACTCGGCATCTTACCCTTTTAACAATATCTTCTGTATTAAGATTATTGTAAATGTCAAACTGCTGTTGCGTTATGGGTGGCAAAACAGCTTTCAGAGGCCTTTGGCTCCCTGAATGATGCTGCTGCGTCGGCGGCTGACTTATAAGGCTGTTGGTGATGGATGCCATCCTCTGTAGTGGGCTGGCAGCAGCAGCTCCTGTGAATTCTTCAGTCGGTGTCATTGCCGGAGGTAGTATCGAATTTCCCAGTGGGGAACTCGCACTGGAATTACTTGGTGTCGAGGTTGGGACACCAGGTTCTTGTTTTGGTTTAACTAGCGAAAATGCACTGCCGGCATGTCTCATTGCCTCTTCCATTTTTTCTTTGTCTTCTTCGCTTACTCCATTCATCATTTTGCTTCTGAGAATATTTCCAAGACTGAGATCTTGGGCTGCCGCAGCAGCAGCCGCCGCTGCAGCTGCAGCTGCTGCACCGCCATTTGCTGCTAAATGATGCTGCTGAATCGCGTGCTGTTGCAGCGCCAGCAAACTCGATATTTGTGGCGGATAGGGCAAACCACCGGGTCCAACGTTTAATTTTTGGAATTCACGATGGTATGCTTCTAAGGCCATGCGGATTTCTTCTTGGGTACGTTCCATACCTTGAAAATTTTGACCACTGAAAATTGAAGAAAACATCGAGCTACGATTAATCGACGTAAATTATTGCTGTCCTCGATAAGTTTTTTTTTTATTAAGAGAAGAGAAGAGAAAAAGAGGATGAAAAAAAAATCAATTTTCTCGTGCATACACGAATAATTTGATTTGGTTGTTTGTTGAAAATAAGTTGTGTAAATAAAATAATAGTAAATGCTCAATCAAGAACGAGGTTAATGTAATTTATCTAAATCATTAATTTATGTTTTTGTTATTACGAGGCGACGACAGAAATCTTTGCAATATCCACGGTTAATCGTGCGTGTAAGTGAACCGCCCTCAAGTCTCAAGAACATGATATTTAGTGTGTAGATTTATAGAAAGAGAGTGCATATAAATTAAAATGTAAAAATATAATTTTAAATACCTGGCAGCAGAAAAGTCTCTTGGTCCACAAAGATCATCGACTCTTCGTCCCATAAGCTTAGTCAATTCTTCTTGATAAATTTTCCTAACTTTTTCTTGAGGTATGTCGTCATTCTCGTACTTTTTCAAACGCCGATTTTGGCTATCTTTACCGTAACCTGGACTCGGACAATTACGAGTCGGACTTTTGCTATCAGCATCGTTCGAATTGGTATCGAGATCCTGTAGCTGTCTGTTAAGCGTACTGTGATTACTGTTGCTTCCAATGATGTGTCCAGTCGATGACTCGTTCATCATTTGCGACATCATTCTTTCATCGCAACTGACATCCTGAGAGGTTGCACCATCTTGTGGGACACGTCCGAATGTCGGTAATCCTTGCTCTTTGCCTGAAACATAATCTACAGGTAAGGCTCAATTTCTGCATCGTAAAAGATGTGTGTGCAAAAGTAATATAGATATATTTCTCAATTAAAATCAATAATAATAATAAGAATAATAAGGCTGGGTAGATGTTTACGTAGATTTGAGAAATCGATAGGTATAATATGTGGTATATTATAAGAAATAATGCCAGAAGGCAAATTCAACACTGCTATGAACATTTCTCGATAATTAAAATATCCTCTCTTTTCCCAATTTATAAGAGGGCTTAAAAGTAATATTTCCCTTGATTTTCATTTTATGTATCTAACTTGTGTGGTTTCCTATATCGAAAAATCACCCCTTCTTTCTCTTACGTGTTTTTTATTTAATTGACCAATCAACTGTTTAAAAATGAAAAAAAATTTCTTCCTTTCTTTAATTAGACATTTGATATATTATTAATTAGAGTATTAGTAACGTCTTTTTTTTTATCCCAGCCAAAATAACTCGAGAAAATTATCCATTAAACAGTCTTTTATAGATACAAAGAAATATAACGATTAATAAATATTAAATATATTTATGTATATTGTCATTTTCTATATTTTTTGAAATTATGCCAAATAATTTTGAGAATAACTTTTTTAGGTTTATAAAAAAAAGGAAATTGTATTAAATGATGCATTTAATTCTTTATTGCTTTTTTTTAAATTTTAATGTCTTATATTTATTAGCCATATCGATTTATTATTATTATTAAATGATTTAATTTGCCAAAAAAATAAAGTGCTTTTTTTTCTGATTTGATGTTTTAGATCATCTTTTTTTTGGATTTTTGCCCTAAAATAAATAACATCTTTTTATGATACGTTTTGACTGTTTTTTTTTTTAAATATAGATTTTGTAATAATAATAATAATAAAAAAAATAAAACAATATAATATTATTTCGTGTGAACGTGTTACAAAATCTTTAATCGAAAAAATAAGTTATTGTTTAATTAATAAAAAATAATCAAAAGATCAATAAAAAACGATTTCAATTAAACAGTTTGTTTGTCATAACAATTATATTTTTCCTTGTTTTTTTTTTTTTTAAAGTCTTACTAAATAATAAAAACATTTTAAAATGGTCTACTTTTAATAAAAAAGGAATGAAGAAATAATTGAAATGTGAGAAAATGAACGATTGTATTTCGCGAGTGTCTCTATTGCGTTGTGTGAGACACATACGAAAAAAATGTGTAATTTTTTTTCAATAATTATTTTTTTTTCTTCATATTAAAAATTATTTAATGAAACGATGCACTAATTTGATAGAAGAAACAATAAGTGATTATTATTTTTTTGACAAGTACCTGTGGGAACTAGAGAGACTAATAAAAATTGTTCTTTTTTATTGAGATTGAAAATTTGATGTAATAAAGGTAAAAAATAATTAGCAAAGTTTTATTTTTATTTATATTAACACGAAAAGCTCTAATTATATAGTGGGTATAGTTTTGATCGAGTGAATTAATTTTAATTAAAATCAATCGTTAATAACAATTCAATGTAAAATTATAATCTTTTCCTTCCTATATTTTAACCTCCTTGACCCTCTTATTTTAACTAAAATAACATGCGAAATATTACTTTCTTACGACTTTTATACACGATACATACTCTTTATTTTTTATTGATTACTTTCAATTATCAAATACCATTTCACCATTTTTTTTTTTTTTTTTTTTAATTTGCTTGCTATCTGGTCAATGTAATTTCGTTGCGTTTGTATAAAATTACACACGTAAATGTTAGTTTAGATTCTTTATTTTATTATTCAAGTGTGCAAAGATTCAAATAGAGAAATTATTGTTAGTAATATTTTACTTTATTATTTTAGTATTAGATAGCAGTGCTGATTATTAGAGACAAATTTGGATTTTTCAACAGAATGAACAAATAACTCACCTTTCTTAGGTATTAATGACTTGAGTAGCAATACGGCATTTTCGTCGCAAGCCCAACCGTGCATTTTTCTGTAACTGTCTCGGCCCTTTTCCGTTAATTTGTCCCATGGTTTTGGTTTGCTCAACAATTCGCTGACTGTGCCCTGACTCAAACCGAGTACGTATTTTGCGAATAATCTTTGTCCGATATTGTGAATCGACAATAATTCCCGCACTCTTCTTGATATATGCAAAGTGTCCAGGTTTTGTGATGCGTATTTGTCCATATTGTAACGTAACATTTCTTGCAATCTTGCTTCCATTGGATCACCTTTTGGTATCAGCGACTCGCCCAATCTACCAGCCATACCCGCGGCACCGTATTCGTCGCCGAACCTGAATGGATGTGTGCGCTCGTCGAAACGGAATGGACTCTTCAAGCTTTCCAACATTCCCAGTCCGGATATACTGTTGTTGTTCGTTAAGTGATGACTGTTGTTGTTGTTGTTGTGACATACTTCGTCCATTGGACTTTTTGAGGAGGGTGGAATGCCACCGTTCGTTTCGTTTGATTGTTGGTTTATCGGTGGCGAAGTGAGAGTGGCTGTGGACGACGGCGTTGGCGGTGCTGGGGTTTCGTGGCCGGATCCTGGCGTCGTTGCTTTTTCGGCAACCGGATCTAGCGTTCCGGCTCCACCGAGCGGTGTGCTTGATTTGGCAGGTGTCGATATTGGATCCGAGGGCTGTTGCTGTTGTTGCTGTTGTTGAGTCATTATCGAACGTTCTAGCGTACGCCTCCAATTGGCAACGATTTCTTCACCGAGAAATGAACCAAATGTTTCAACATTTTGTAATGGCGGTGGAAATAAAATGCTTTGTTGTTGTGAAGTCGTTGATACCGCGGATGATGGAGTAGTTGTTAAAGAGGAACATTGAGTTGATGAAATGAGGGAAGAGGAAGAAGAGGATGTAACAGGTGCATTAACAGCCGTCATTCCGTGTGGCGATGCGGTCGCGGCACGCTGCAGGGGCGACGAGAGTCCACCTGCAATGTCAAATTGTAACAAGCACGTTTAATATTTTTCTTTTTTATTTACTAAAAATTATTTGCTTATTAACGCGTTTCTCGTCGGCTCGACGCTCTCTTACGATGCTTCCTTAAAAATTTTGTGTAAAAAATTTTTTTTTTTCGATTTACAGATAAATAGACAGATAAAGAAAGAGAAATAAAAAAAGAGTTATTAATATAATTATACACATATTTAAACAAAAAATCACTACTACAACTACGTAAAAGTGAATAATAATAAAACAAGCAAAAAAAATTAATGTTTGCAGTCTATATAATTATACAACAAAATTAAGTAATTGTATAATAATAATGGGATATTTAAATAAATTTTTTTTTTTACAAAGTATTTAAACGAAGGTAATTTTTGTTTTAGGGAAAAAAAAATTTTTTTTAGGGAGTAAGTAGTATAAAATATTAAAAAATGTACTTGAGATTTATTCTGATGTACATAATATTGTTTGATGGGCACTTTACTTTATATAATATGTGTATTTTATATATGAGAAAAGAGAGAGAGAAAGAGAGAGAGTGGAAAATGAAGATATTATAGATAAAGAAATATAAAAAAGGAATTTATAGATATGAGAAAAAGAGAGGTAGAGATTATTTAAAAAAAAAAAATTTTTTGTCACATTTCCCCGGTGGGTCCTCATATTATAAAAAAAAAAGCTCTCTGGATCGATTCTTAATAAACTCTCTGATTTTATCCCGAAAATATATAAAACAATAGGTTATGTACTACCGTAGGGCAAATAATAAAATTTTTTTTGCGTATTTATAAAAAAAAAAAAAAAAAAAAAACGAAAATTTACTTGACGATGCGTATTTTATTGCTTTTGTATGTTTGGTTTATATAAAAAAAACGCATTCTTTTTTTTCGGTAAAAATTGCTTATATAGTAGGAGAATTTTTGTTAGTACTTTTTTAAAAAGAAGGATATGTAATGTGAAATTAAAGGATTTTTTTTTTTTTTGGTGAATGAATGTATGTGTAGGTGTGTTTATGTGTGAATATATAAAATAAATAAAAAAAAATTAAAGAATTTTTATATTATTTTACACGTGCTTACATAAAAAAAAAATACTAATAATAATAGAAAGAATTTTTATTCAAAAAAAAAGGATGTGCAAAAATCTAAAAGCAAAAAATTTTGGAAGCATTTAAAAATAAATATTAATAGACAGCCATGTAAAAAATAAAAATAAAAAAAAAAACGTGTGCTTAAAAATACAATCGCAAGCTCAAAAGAAAAAAAATAATAACAATTGTACACCGAGATAGCAAGTCTTATAAGAGAGAGTCAGGCCGATGTATTGATATTGATAAATAATAATGTCAGAAATTTTTGTGTAAACTTACCGTCAGGCGAAGAAGGTCTCTTTTCGGACAACTGTGCAGCTTTGGTACGTTCTTTCAAGAGGACATCCAAACTTTTGCCAGATTCGTTGGTATGAATCGTTGACAAGTCTATGGATTTGATAATGCTGATCTCTCGTTTTATATCATCGTAATCTTTTTGTTTATCTAATTTTGATTCTAATTTGTTAATGTGCTGACGACGTAATTCTAATTCATCCTCCAATCTCAATGTCTGTTGCTGTGTTTTTTCTTGTAATCTCTGTATGCTTAATTGTAAATTTCTCGTTTCTTCCATTAAACGAGTTATCTGAAATAATAGAATAAATTCGATATTTAATATTTCTCAGCCATTCAAGACTCAACCACGTGTACGTTTATATTTATAATTTCCCTGCTTATAGCTATTTATACGTTATTCCGCTTTTTCTTTCATTTATCGAATCATATCATTACCTATTTATAAAGCTATAGAAAAAACCAATAAAATTGGAAAAAGATTAACTTTCAATTTCGTTCTATACCTATGAGTAAATCCATTCAAATCGAACAATAATTATTCAACTGATGTTATTCAAATCCCGAATAAATTTATAGGTGAGCGGCGAATAGTCAAAATAAGAGATGTTGTTTTTTCTCGCAAGAGAAAAGACTTTTATACATTATAAATAAACTTGTTAAAGATGACAAAAATTAAGCACATTATAATATTTAAAAATTACATGTTATAGTTAAGTCTAATAAAATGCTATTTTATTAAATTGGAAATTATTGTTTAGAAATACGTGACATAGTTGTATTTTCCTGCTAATAGTGATTCGAAAAATCAGAGATTTAGTACATCTAATATAAATTTTGACCTTAAAGATTTGTTATGGCTTAGTTAAAATGGATGAATTCATATAAAATCAAGTACTAAAGATAAGACCAAACAAGTTGGTTTAAAAAATGAAAAATCAATAATTAAAGTATACATAAAACTGCGTAATATTAAAAGTACATGACATTAAAATAATAAATAATATAGAGAATATCGAATTTCTAGACTGTATAGATAGAGAGAGAATAAGTTAGGTAGGTCAGCACATTGATGGATTTTAAGTTAAAACGCCAAAGTTGTGTCTTTTATGTACGTATAAATAATCGACAAAGTCATTAATGTCTATAGAAAATAACATGAAAATTGATGAAGATTATTATTATAAAAGACAAGTAAAATTATAAGATCAACAACTTCATTTTTTTTTTATTAAATAATGTAAACAACGAAAAAAATTCCTTATGACTAATATTAATTACGTTTATATTATTTTTCTTTCAAAGGGAGAGCAACAAAAAATTGCTTTTTTATTACAATAAAGCCTTTTGTATGTAACAACTATTCCACATATTATTAATTCCTCATTGTTCGCTAGATTCAGAAAAAAAGCCGATATGCAAAAAAAAAAAAAATGTTAATTGACGTAATAATAAAGTGTTGAAAGAAATAGATTTTTTTAAGGTATTTAAAATCTGATATTATAATTCGATTAATACGCACAAAAGCGCGAATTTGAATGCGCTTGTTTTTTAACAGGAAGTTTTCTAAATATTTTAGCGAAATTTGATACATTTAAATTAAATTATCCCACGATACATACAGGTGTCAATTCTAATTTCGAATAACAGACACGTTTATTGGCAACTCGCGAAATAATTCTTAAACTTTTAACCAAACTTTTTATCAAAAAAAAAAATCAATAAGGGATTAACCCTTTTTCAGTAAGAAGGAGAGAAGAGAGGAGAGAAAAAGGCCTGTTTGGTATATTTGTTATTGATTAGAGTAGCAGTATCTCCGGTTTTGAAACTCCGTAATGACTGATCGGGTAACCCTTTTATACAAGCCCTTATTTTAATTTTTGACATGTGTGTAGGAAGATGATGATACGAGACTTTTTTTAGCAAAGGGTCGCGCTCACGTAACTTTTAGCCTTTTTTACTCTTATGTAAATTACATTAACTTGTAAGTAATCTTGTTTTATAAAAAATCCATAAGGTTATATATTATTTTGTTGCATATTTTATGTAATAAAAATCAATAACAAAAGTAAACGCATGTAGAGAAAATAAAATTTTATTTTTCAACTACGATAATAGAAAAAAAGTTTTATTATTCCTACACCTTTTATTATGTCGATTCGTACATTGACTTTTTCTACTTATATATTTAATTAAACGACACAGAGTCGATATATATATGCGAATTTTAATAATCAGCAAAAATATTTTATTATATTGACAGAAGACAAGTTGTTAACTATGCAGATATTCTATTTATCCTTTTTTTTTTTTACTGTCAATGTAGATATTTTTACTAATGAGAAACTTTTTATTTATCGACCGAAAATTCCTAATTAATTAGAGTATTAAACAATTGATTTGTTGGTAAAACTTTTAATTAATCCAATCTACACTGTAAAAAATTACGCGTCAAATATTAAGTTATTAAAAAAATGTGTATTTTATAGGAAAATAAAAATAAAAAAGAAAAATAATTATATATATTAAGGTTAATCGATTTATAATTCATAAAAAGACCTCAATCAAAAAGTAACTGTCGATTATAAATATAAACTTAACGTTAAATTATTTAATCGATAATTTAAGTAAAGAGTACTACTCTACAGACTATAATCAATATCGTTAATATATAATTAAAACTCTCATTTCTATTATTTTAAACAAACAACCCAACGGTTTTTAGATTTTTACTTACCACCCTCTATTTCTTCAACCTCTTATCGGAATTTTTTTGTTTTATTTTTTTCGGGGCTGTATAACGTATTAAAACTAATCAATAATTTGTTTACATGCAAAGCTTGTATTATATCGAGTATATCATCATCATCAAGACTTAGACTTATCTGTAAAGAAATCGATAACAAAAGGGCTCGAAATATTAAAATAGCGTGTACGAGTTGTTTATCTTTGTCGCATACATACATAGATTGATAAGTTCGATATAGTTTTAGATTTAAAGAGAGAAAGAGAGAAATTTGATTAATTAGGCAAGCTGCTACGACACGCGACTTTTGAACATGTACGTGTTTTCTCTATTAAAAAATCGATTCTTTTGCTTTTTTTATTCCCAGAAATACACTCTTAATTACACAAATTAATCATATACAATGAGTTGTAATAACTTTCTAATGAGGTTATCGATGATCCATAATAAGCAGCAAACTTTATAAGCAAAACGTCGAATGCATCCATAGACCTTTAGTTGGCAGGCGAATTTCAGAATTAACAAATTTTTTTTTCATTTCAAAAACATTGATTTTCTTTAATTGACATTTTACTCGAGTTCTCGAAAAATTCTTCACACGCATATTACCCTCTCTAATTTTATTCAATCTTCCTCTCTATATTGATAAATTATTATTATATAAAATTTTATGCGGGTGGCAGTCATTCGATTCAATTCAATCTAACAATTACCAATATCCTATCGCAATCATTTTATTTATTTTTCATTTATACTCAATTATTTCGTGGGAAGCTTCATCTCTCTTATTTAAACTATTGCATTTTTCGAATAATTTACATATGTAAAAATAACTTTTTTCAAAATTACACCACTGGGATTTATTTTATGGTTATTTGTCCAGCTTTTTTTTGTTTTAAGAAAATTTAAAATTATATCGATTCCACGCTACTATTAGACTCTTGGGTACTTTTTTTAGCAGTTTAATTTAAATTTATATTATAAAATTAGAAGAAAAAAAAGAAATCATTTGGTTCACTTAATATTGATAGGCTATTAAAATAATGAATTTAATCAGACCAACAAGTTAAGTAAACAAAATTTTTTTTATGTATTTAAGAAGAGGGGACATAGTTTTTAAAAAGTTATAAACGGTTATTATTATTCGAGAGAAAGCAAGACGAAGAAGAAGAAGATTGGATTTTTTTTTTATAAGAATCTTTTTTTCCCTTCTTCTAAATAAGAGATTTTTTTTTTATGTACCAGTTTAAGTTAATTGAATTATATTTGTAAATTGATATATTCGTTAATGGAAATTTTATAATTTTAAATTTATTTTTATCCTCTACGCGAAATAAACAAATATATGGAGTATTCCAATTGATTCGAGAACAGTCCGATATAGTACAATAGAATAAAAAGAAGGCAATGCACTTATAAATCGTCTATAAAATAATAATTTTCTAAAAATAACAATAATAAAAATTAATAAGTTAATACATCTATAACCGATCGACAAGTTGTTATACATGAATAAAAAATTGCAATAAAAAAGAAAAAAAAAAATAACGTGTCTATATCTGATTTGTCAATAATAAACGTTTCAGCCACGTGTAACGCGAAGAGCGAGCTTTTTTTACTTTCTCTTTGTCTATAGTACTATAATACTTTGCTAGTTGTTAATTGTTTTTTTATGTATACTATAAAGCTATTATTATCGATATGTATAAAGAAATTTATTATTGCCAAGAATATCAATATTACTTATAAATTTATATTATCGTAGGTGCTACTTTTTTCTTTCTTTTAAAGAAAATTTATAGCTTGCTTATAATCTATGTTTGTTTTGACGTTGTAAGGAGAGGACAGGAGTTTTAGGCTAAGTGGACCGAAATTCCTGGCCTACCCTTGTTGAATTTATGAATACGCTTATCGATAAGCCTCCTACTTCCGTCTTATTTTAATTTAAATATTTTGTTTGTGTCAATTGGTATCAAAATTGAGATAATTTAAAACATAAAAAGAGGATAATAAGAGAAAGTGAACGCGAGATACTTGAAATGCTTTTCTATTTTTAAGTAAACCAATGCCAAATTATTATTGTACGTCAAATATTTATTTCTCTAGTGCCAAACGTCCATTATTATTTAGGTCGATCATTTTTGTGTAAACGATTAATTTTTAAGATTAAAATTGACTTTTAAATACGTAGGTGCTCAGGTTTATTTATGTCAACAAAATTTATTTTTAACTCATTGCATTTCTCGGGAGTATTAATGATGATACTTCGAGGGGTTGAATACGTGAAAAAAGAGTCGTCGAGTAAAAAAACTCTTCTGTCTCGTGTCTCCATATTATGTATTTGTATGAATCAATCGCGATTAAAAAAATCTGAAATAGAGCGTTAATACTTGAGAATATTACAAGTCGCGACAAGAAAATAGACGAACCACTCGAAATAAAAAATAAAAAAGGAAAGAAAAGATAAAGTTTAATAATCGAATATTATTCTTTTGTCGCGTATAGAAAATTTAATTGCATATTTAATTGCATATATGCATAAAAAACAAAAGCTTTGATTGAAATTTTCTTTCTTTTTCAATATTATACCGAATTATTACAACTCAGACTAGGAATAGGATCAAACGGAAAAAAAAAAGAGAGAAGCAAATGAATGAAAAAAACGGAGGGCGAATCTGCGTGGTTTTTTTATATACACGAAAGATTCTCTATCTACACGAGGAAAAGATAAAGGATTAATTCTCTCTTTATGTAGAAATTTTTATATAAATTTTTAGAGATATAGGAGGACCAACCAAAAAAATATCTCTTTTCATTATTATATATTTTAGGGAGAGTTTCGACTCTTCTTTTTTTTTGACAAATTTTCAAATTAAAGGGTTCAAAACTATAGTCAAGTGCATATAATATAAAAGTTTTAACTATTTACCAAATAGACAATGATACGTCTGGACTTTTAAATTATTTATTTATCATACTTTTTGTCAAAAAAAAATAAAAAAGTTTAGGTCGAGGTCTCGAAAAACGTATCGCGTGTATAATAATTTTTTTTAAAAAAAGAGTCTTAGTAACAAAATTTTTTTTATTATATTTCTACGTATTTATTGATTAAAAAAAATTTTTTTTATTGATATTAGGATTATAAAAAAATTAAAGAAATTTTATAAAATAATTCCAATATTTATTTATAAAAAATTATAAATTTAGAACGACGCGTTTAAATATTATTACAAAACGATGATAATTAAAAAAAATCAAAGTTTCTCTTATCATTTTTTTTTTTATTTTTATATATAGATTAATTATTATGGCTTAATTATTTTATTAAAAATATGGTTTTTTTATTATTTTTTTGTTATTGAATTTCTGAGAATTGTTAATAATATTTATTCCTTATTCTTTAAATTACGATTTATTTATATTTAATTACGATAAGATATCGAATTTTTTTTTTTTCTTAACGAAAAATAATAAAATTTTGTTATTTACATTTATTTTCATAATTTAATTATAGTTATTAATCAAACGAATTTAAGATACTCGTCTGTGTATATAAAAGGACTATTAAAATTTTTTTTAGGTCGATTATTTTATTACGACGTTCAGAATTTATCATATTGATAATAAATTAAAAAAATAAAATACAGAAATCACAAAGATAGCCTAATTCTGTCATCGGTGTTTATTGGAAGTAAAATATTTGCCAAATTTATTGTTTGAATTCTCACGTTGATTAAAATTGTAAAAATTATAGATTACCTCCTTTTCCTTAGCTTGAAGTTCTTGATCAAGACTGGATGGTGTCCTCCTCGAGTCGTTATTATCCGTTTGTCCTTCGTTTGTTATTTTACCATCGCTCAATGCAGCAACTTGTTCTTTCAACGCGGATACCTCCTTTTCCGCTAATGTGGCTCTCTGTAAGAATAGATTATATTTCAAAAAAAGAGAAAAAAAAATCAATTATATCGCGTGGGATTTATTTTTATCTGTTAAAAAAGTTTGTTTTTTCGATTGATAATTAATTTTAAAATGTTGTGTATCATCATGTGACTCGAATACGACATATTAAAAAAAGAAGAAAAAAAATCTATACGTAATAATAAAAATTGTAATGAAGTATTGTTTCCTGCGAAAAACCTTGATGATGTTATCGATATAATAATTACGAAATGATATATTAAGAGAAAAAAAAAAAACTAGCGGATAAAGTCAATTTTCGCATCGATAAATATTATCGTGTCTCTTTGGTATTATTATTGATTTATTTAATGTAGTTATTTTAAAAGAAGAGATATTATAGACTTCGAAGAACGATGATAATTTAAGCGCCAAATTCTTTTATTATAATCTTAAAGACACCCTCAGTTACTTTTGGCCAACTGCCATGTTTTTTACTATTTTAAGTATTTTTTTAAAGAAAATAAAGAATTTTTATTTTTTTATACTCAAATGTAATTGATCTTAGAAAAACATATGTTTGAAAAACCACTTTTTTTAAGTTCATTGAACCCCCCTCTTTATCCCCTTCAAATTTTCGTCAATAACGAATAATCAAACTCTTTTGTTGTAAAATACAAAGGCTCTTCGATACGTAACAGGGTTCTCTCGATATTTCCAAGCATTCTTCTAAAATTAAACAAATAGGGACTTTTTCTTAACACTTTTGCAAATAAAATAGCCTCGAGATATTAATGAAAAAAAGTTGAGCTTCTTTTGATGTTTCTTACGACAGCTTAATTAAGCAACAGTGTCTTATCAAGTAATAATACTCTTTATTTTAAAATATTTCTAGAAAATAATAAAAACAAAACGTGATTAAAAATTATTTATCCAACTTTATAAACAATATCTTATTTATAGACGTCAAATTTTTTTATTTGTGTTCGACATACCGCATAATGTATAAAAAAAATTGTCCCTATATCTTCGTTTTCTTTTTTACAACAACCCTCGTTTGTCCAAACTTTGCCCCTTCTATTATTATTTTCTTTCTTTTTTTACACGCATAGATTACAATATTAGCATCACCCCCGCGATATACTCTGTACTCCCTTGTCTCGACAATAGAAAAAAAATTTTTTTCTGATCATATAATACATAAATTTTAATGATAGCTTTTCGTGATGAAAATATAAGATCAACCTTTCGATATATTTATGACACAATTTTTCTTTTATAACCCCTTTATTTTTGTTTTTTAACGTAAATACATTGAAAAAAAAACAAAAAAGTATTATATGCAACTTTTATGTAAAACCACAGAATGCCCACAGAATATACGTGTGTAAATATTTCTTTTTTTTTTCGATATATTTCAATTTTTTTACTTTCTATGCTTATAATTCTTAATATATGTGAAAAGAAGGGAAGAAACCTTGTCAAATATTAATATAAAATAATTAATCGATTTATTACTATAATGTCAATTTTTTTCTTTCTTTTTTACTTTTTAACATTTCAAATGAATATAAAGAACGCATAAATTCAATATATTATATATTTCTATACATGCTCCAGCGCAGCGTTATTATTTATTATTGTTTTGTACTCACTATAGGTAGAACTTGTAAATCCTTCTTTTTAGAAAAATAGAAAGAAAAGAATTTTTTTTTCATGAATATTAATAGTGTTAAAAAAATTTATAAATTTTCTCGCAAGAGAAATGGCTTTATAGTATTATATAAGTAAGATTGATCATTAAATTTTTCTCGCAAGTGAAATGACTTTTGTACTTTATAAATAATGGCTTCATTCTTACTTACTTATATGTGATAATTATAATTATTATTAATCTACTTTGAAACATTAAATTTAATCTTTTGAATGATTTCTTCTTCCATGCACAGTTTTTCTTATACATTTGATTATTTTTCGATCATTTTTTAATTTTGTTATGTCACAAATAAAACATAACTCAAAAATATTTTCCATTTAAATAGATATAATTTTTGTAATGCCTTTTTTTCTCAATAGATGTTAATTACAAGAGGTACTTTTTTTGTCCTTTTCATTGTACATAAGATTTACAATATAAAGGGGACAAAAAAATAAAGCCATCATAATATAAAATAAGTCTATAATACCAATCTTTACCACTTGAATAAAACAAATCGAGTGGCTTTTTTTTCTTTTACTTCTCATCGAACTCTCCATAATAATAAACTATTCTTTTTCTTTTGACAACGATATTTTCAAGCAAAATTAAACGTCTTCGTTTCACACCCCAAGTATATACCAAAATCCTTTGATTCGAATAAATATATTTTTTTTAAAGGAAGCGTGCACTAGTGTATATATTTGAAAAATGTCAATGTTTTGTAATCCCCCTTATTCTTTTTTTTTTTTAAACGAGTAAAGGGTTACACTGTATAAAATTAGACCCGCAGTATGAAAAAAATTTTCCTTCATTTTCATCTTCCACGAGCTTCTATAAATAGCAGCAAGTTTGCTTAAGTAGAGTTCTTATTGGTAGGATAAAACGAGTGGGAGTACTAATTAGTTATCAAAGGGCTTTCTTTCTTTTTTTAGGTGAGAAAATAAAAAGTAAAAAGTATTTTAAATTACAGTAGTCACGATCTCGAACTGTCAAGATGAATAATAATAATAATAATAAATGAAGTGTATCAGTTATTGTCAGTAGTGTGTGCGTATATTCTGTCTTGATTTCGAACCTAGCCCCCAAGTGATGTGTTTGTAATACCCCACGGATAGAATAAGGAATATACAAGGAATAAGAACGAAGAGTTATAGTACATCTTGTATTGATTTTCGAATCATTAATTTCATGTCTAATCAGAAAGTTGTATATACAATTGAAATATGTCAGAAATTTCTATATCAATGTCTTAATATTTTTTTAATTAAATTTTTCGGCTAATAATCAAAGGGATTTATTCCGAGAAATAAAAACCAGGTGTATGGTTAATTGACATTAATGATGATGAAAAGGTGTTTTGTTCTTTTTAAACACTAAATATTATTATCTCGTTCTTATATTTTATTGCTCTGATTTATTAGCTAAACTTTTGTTATTATCGATAAGAAATATTCCAATGACGAAACCTTCGATGACGAGACGTTAAATTTTTAATTTATTGTTTCGATTTACGCAACTTAAAAAAATTTCAGTTTTTCTTGGTAAACGAAACTAATTAAAATTAAAGCACTGGTTATTATCGAAAAATAATTTAATCAAAGGGATTTCTTGGATAATTAAGGCTCTTTGCATTGATCAAAGGATTTTATATTAATTAATTCATCTTTTCCTTAAAAAACTCTAACCCTTTTTTTGTCACAAAATATATAAATGAAAAAAAAAATCTTATCACAGAACACAAATCTTTAATCATAAAAAAAGGTGCGAAAATGTGAATGAAAGATTGTTTAAAAAAGATACATAATATCGAAACGATTTTTAAAAAATAAGGGAAAAACCATTGCTTTACTTAGCTAATTAGGCTGTTTTTCAAGCCTTTGATAGAAAATACTTTTTATTTTTTTTTGGTCATGTTGTAATCTATAATAAACGAATTTACATTTAAGCTAATTAATTTAACCAAAAAATTTTCTATACAAAAGTAAGGAAATTAAGAGGAAAAATAAAATAAAGATAAATTTCGATATTCTTAAAAAAAAAGGGTTTCTTTTCATATAAAAATATATAAAACCTTTTGATAATTACCCACATGTTTATTTTTTTTTCTCTTTGTGTACTTTGATCTTAAAAAAAAAAGCTCTTTTTCTAAAGCTTATCAAAAATACTTATATTCGATTCGATTTTAAATAATTAATACGAGTTTTTAATAAGATAATTTTTCTTTAATTAATGCAGAAAATTTTATAAAAGCTCTCGATCAAAGTAGTCTATACACTTTATACACGACTTGTTAATTAAGAAAATTGGTAATATCTATTTCAATTATTGGGTTAAAAAATGTATATTTTTTTTTATATTTTATTTCTCGTTATTTCTTTAATTATGTAACTAATAAAATTATTATTTTTCCTCTTACTTAATTATCATTAATTTTATAGACTCGAGATTTTTTAATTATTTATCGAAAATATCATCATTAGATCGTCTTGGTATCATTTTTTGGTTTATTTCGTGGGTTTTTCAATTATTTTTTGAATTTTAATGATGCCATGTCTCAAGTAACAGATCAATTTTGTCATTTTTCATTCGAATGCGCATCAGTAATTAATAAAAACAAGCTTAAATTTCGTCTGGATGACTTTGGAAATCACTCACGTTATCTTCAAAAATAAGGGAATTCAGGTTTCGTTGACACGTTTCAATGAAATTCCCCTATAAAACTACGTAAATAAAACATATGCCTCTTCATTGTTTCTAAATTATTTATGCAAATTCTAATTCTCCCACACATTTGACGTATGTCAAGTTTTAAAAAAATCTTTTTTTTTTCGACAAAGCATCTCAAACCGTTAACAATAAGTAAAATTTGACGCTCAATTAACGAGTTATATTACCGTTTTATTTGAAATTCTCGACAAACAAAAAACTACATTTTTATTCTATTGTTTATTCCTTAATCTAAATAAAAATTGTTTCTCGCGCTTTTTATAATATTTCAAGGGCAAATATTTCTTCGCATTTCTAAATAATGAAAAAAAATTATTTGCAAAACGGAAACGGATGTGTGATAGAAGCTTTTTTTATTGTTGTTGTTATTATTTGCTCTACGTGGGGTATTATAACGCAGGTTTTTTTCAAACCAAATCTTTTTTGACATACTGGAATGTACGTATTTATTGGAATAGAATAAGAAATTTTTATAACGCGCGTGTATTAGACAATAGACTTTTTTTTATGAAAAAATTAAGTTTTGTGTTACGCGATCAAATTACAATTATGTTAATTAGTTGTATTTTTAATGTAACAGAGAATGGAATTTTTATTGTCCAAAAACTTACTCTAGCACGGTGTGTATAGCAAAAAAAAAATTACAGAATTTTTGATGCTCGTTGAATGTCGTTTGCTTACCTGAAACAAAGAAAAACGAAAGAAAAATGAGTAAAATGCTGATTTATAGTTCCAAGAAAATATCAATTAATAATCAATTAATAAACATCGATATGCACGGCCACCCACACTCTTTGATTCAAAGAAGTGAATAAAATATTTTAATCAGTTAAAGTATAAAATTTCCTTTATGAAAATAATAGTTGTGAGTGAGTTACATGCATAATAAAAGAGTCAATCTTTATTACTTTATCAATAGTCGATATTCTTTTATCATCTCTTTAGTTTGAAAAATGATATTAAACACGTTATTTAATTACGTGTTTATTTTTACTTTTTTTTTTTAATTAATATTAACATTATCGTTTATTTTTATTACTTGATAAAAAAATTTTTATTCTAGTCTATATGCTACGTGGCATGCTCGAAATTATTCGAATTTTAACAGAAATTGTGAAAATTTGTCAAAAAGAATTTTGTTTAAACGAGGCATAAAAATTATTGCGGTTAGAACGTCATTTTGAACGAACAAGATGTCGATTACAACTGGCATCCTTTTTTTAAAAAAATATACCGCAAAAAATATATTCAAAACTAAAATTAAATGAAGTAGTACAATAATTTACTTTATCTTGCAAAGATTCCCAAGGAGTTTATTATAAAAAGACATCTGTTTGACATCCCTGTTTGTCACAAGGCGTGACTCGGCACTTGTAACCCTATAAAGTACAAATATTTTTCTTTTTAACTAACAAAAGGTCGATTTTGTAGATCAAAATATTTGAGCAGTTATCGATGATTGATCAAGCTTTATTATTTAATATCAATTGAGCGTTAAAATTTTAAACAATAAACATGCCATTCTAACAAAATTTATAAGATTTAGCAGATGTTATCGATTAAGGGCACAGGCCTACAAACATCTGCAAAGGAGATATCGCTCTAGCTTCTTGTTGTAAACTGTCATAATTGAAAATAAATATTTTTTTTATATAAAAAAAGCAAAATAACTATTATCGTATCCGGCTGGAATTAAAAACAAATGTCATATTCGTATTTTGACAAAACATCGATTTGGAGATTTCTAGAATTAATCTAATAAAAATTACACATGTGTTTTGAATATAATTTAAAATGCATCTTTAAAACTAAAAAATAAGGCGCCGTAATAAATTTTGACAATTTTTTTTGCAATAAAAAATAATTTGATGCAGCTGAATATAATAAAGACACACATGTTTAATCATCAAAAAGCGTCTAATAATAATTAACTCAATATTCGTTTCCTTTAAAAATTATTTATTTTTATAAAAAAAAATCGAAGAAGTCGAAATAGTAAGAAAAAAAACACATGCTTAATCCATTTATTATAAAAAATGTTTTTTATATATTTTTACTTGACAAAAGTCGAACATGACGATATAAATCAAAAAGAGTATAATATTTAATTTCGAATATCTAAAAATATTTGAATATTATTTTTTTCTAACGCCCCCGCTGTGTGATCAATCTTTTGTAAAAAAAAAGGGAGTAAATAGATTTTTATTAGAAATTTTATAATCATTATTATTATTTATTTAATCAAATGTCATTATAAACATTAATATATTTATCTAAAAAAAAATATATTTTTTTATTTTTCAAGTATTTTTTTATAACAGATTTCCGGTAAGAAAAAAATTAGAATTCCCTGGTATTTATCATTTAGATATTATTAAATTTATTTATATATAGAAAATATCAATTAATCAAGATAAATTTTAGTATTTATGGTTTTCTCTAGGAGATTATTATTAGTTGAGTTCAAAAATCTCTTCTTTCAGAAATAATCGTTGACGACGAAAATTTAGTCAATAATTTACTAGAATTATCATGGAAAATAAATATATCACAAAACAGATTTTACTAGTTCACATTTATTGGTCATTTTATTATCATGTTAGTAAAAATAATAAAAAATTTGATAAGGATAATAAAAATATAAAAACATCAGCTGATTTTTTTTCTCGCAAGAGAAATGTCTTTTCAATATTATAAATAGAATAGAAGAGTCACGAATTTTAAATTCATATTTTCATAATATTAATATAATTAAGAATAAAATTATCTACATTCAATATATACTCTGGACAATCTGGGCACTTTAATACATATTATGTATATATATTCCAAAGGCAATTAAATTTTTCAGAATTCTGTTTCTTTTTGATTCGGTATCGGTATCCCTATACATTTGGGATCTGATATGCGTTTTAAAATTTAAAGTAAAAATATGTTCAAAAATCACATTAGTGTAGTCGTAGAGTTCTACTTATTTCGTATTCACTTTGTTTTGCTGATAGGTCCATGAAATTTTCCAACGAGTATTGATGTTTTTTGGCTCCCTGAACAAAAATATAATATTCGTTTTTACCTAAATTTCTTCAGTTGCTTGTAGTGGGCAACTATAGAATTTTAGGTAAAAACTGATGTCAGCGACCCAAAAAACATAAGTACTCATTAGAAAATTTCATGGATCTATCAGCAAAAAAAATTGACTACGAAATAGGGCTCTACGACTTTTTTTACATTGACAAATAAAAAAATCAAGCCGTATTTTATTGATGATCGCTACTCAATGTTCACTTAAATTATTAATGTTTATGTATTGACTTCGAAGGGCATTATTATTAGTCTTTTCAGGAGTAACTCGGGATAATATTAACATAAAATTAATAGATATTCTAATAAATGATAAAATAAATATAATTCTTGACCGATAAAAAAAATGGAAAATTTACAAAATCAGAGAATGAATATTCAAGAGAATGAATTTTATTAAGTATTTATAAGAAGACAATTTTACACAAAAAGTTATATTGAGGCTAGTAACGAAACTTAACTTTCTTGCTGCATATTTTACTAATTTTTAATAGCGAATGTCGTGTAAAATATGGAATTTCGTCTTTTATTTTAGACAGTTTGAGCTCTTAAAATACAAAATGAAAAATATGCAGAGACAAGAAAGCAAGAAAACGAAGAAACGTATGTAAGTTATAAGAATGAATTATCGCATGGAAAAGGAATTTATCGCAGAAACATTGATACGAGCAGGATAATTATTGAAATATTTGAGGTAACCATTTTAACCAAAGAAGACATTTTGATTTAAATGCTTTTGAGTTTTGCAATAAATGATCGATACTTTCTCCCTGATAAATTGAACAAGATAAATAAACCAATTGTTATTGGTCAGATTGTTCGATATAAAATAAAATTCTGATTTAAAACGAGCGGTACCGCCTCTCGTATCAGCTCACCTGTGTTAATATTTTTCTGACTCGGTGAAAATTTAATAAAAGTAATACGAGTTCGATGCCTTTTCAAAACGTGTGAATATTATACCGGTTGATTATTATAATATATCAAAAAGTAGAGGGGTAAAGAGAACGTGCTAAACGTGTACCGCCCCCTCTTTTCTCTTCGATAAACCACGCCTATTAACTTGATTTTTTTTCATTATTATTATTGTTATTGATTGTATAATAATTGTTCAAAAGATCAAACAGCTGTTTTGTTTAAATAATCTTATTTTGCGGTTATCAAATTATATTCGATTTTGTAATTTTTTTAAATTTTTTCTATCAATCTCGTGCATGCGGTTAGATTGAGAAAATATTTAGTTTATAATTTTTTTTTTTTAATTTCGTAACAATTAACGTCTAGACAATACGAAATCAACGTTTATGTTAAATAAATTATTGTACAATAAAAAAGGCTTTTTTTATCTTATTTTTTAAAATTGAATATACATAAAATAAATTTAGCTTTATCTATAACAATAAATAAGTAATATAATTTTATTTTTTAAAGATTAAAAATTGTTTACTCTAAATCTTTAAAAAAATGTTCAATATTTAATAAAAAAATAATGTTATCTAAAAATAAAGCAATTAAATTACAATATCGAGTTATTTATTTGTTATCTTTCCTAAAAAAATAATAATAAATCAGGTATAAAATTAATTCTTATCAAAAAAAAAGTGTGTGTATGTGTAAGTAGTGGTAATAAGGTACTTGTGTCCACTCGACAACCACCCAAGTATACAACAAACCCCCTAAAATATACAAAAGATAAGTTTTTTAATAAGTTTTTTTATAATAAACAAAACAATATCATGATATCGAAGAAAAGCAAGAAAAAGAGGAGAGGGGTGTCGCTAACTATTATAAATCGCGTGCTGTGTAAAGAAAAAAAAGAAAAAAAAAAGTGATATTATGCACCGGCTATTACAACACACAACACGTGGTCAGCGTACGTTTTTTAGCACCCCTGAAACTAAAACTTTTTTTTTTCTTTTCTTGTTATTATTAAATTCGATTAAATATTGATAATTTCTTAACACCTAAATTATAGCATGTTAAAAATCCATAAAAAACAGCTTGATTTTTTCTTATAAGAATTAATTGTTTTTTAAAATTAGAATCAATAATACTTGAAAAGAGGAAATTGTTAAAATATTTTATTTTTTATAGCCTGACAGGTTAATATTTCTTATCGAACTTTTAGTATTTTACCGATCACAAAAAAACTATTTTTTTGATGCATTTGTAATGACTTTACTATACGGAATTCAGTCAACCGTAGATCCTACTCTGACCTCTCTTTATTATTACACACACACTAACACACGTGTATTACGTTGGTAGTTCATAAGAATTTTTTTCATTGTTTTTAATAGATTCGTGTTTTATTTTTTTTACATCATTGCATTTCTTTATGTGGTTGATTTTACGATATGTCAGCTGAAAATTTCTTTTTTGCGAGTTTGAAATTTTATATCGCCAGATGGTCTCTCTTTATTTATCGAAATGCTTTTTTTAAATTATATTTAATTATAAAATAAAGAAGATATAAATAATTGGATTAAAGTATCTTTTCTTAAACCAGAAAATCTCGTTTAAAGTTAAAAGAGGTCATAAGATTATTGGTTTTTATACATAGACTTAGTTTATGAACCCTCGATTTTATGTATATTCACCCTTATATTACAGTTGGGTTCCCTTAGCTCGCAAAAATAAATATTTTTCTTTTAAACTATAAAAAAAAGTGTGTCCCATTTAAAGTAATCTCCTTGAAGAAGAAATTCTTTTTAAAACTTTGAGATCCAATTAATTAAATCGGAAGAAACCACGGTCAAGGAAGACGAATAATTATCAGCTTGAATAATTTAAATTCTTGATTTCTTAGCCTAGTTTTAGTAAAAAAAAAAAATTTGTTGTCAAAATGAAATATCAAGGTCGCAGTAGGTAAATTATTCTCATACAAACACAGTCAGAAAAAATAAATCAATAAAAATTTATTTAGCATAAATGTGTTCCCTAACAAAAAAATAAAAAGTGTGTTTGATTTACAAGGCGTCCGTTTTTTTAAAAGGAAAAATAAATTTGCATATATGCGTTAAAAATTGAAGAAGTATAAAATATATCGGGTGTCATTAAAATTAGACGCGTATGTACCCCCCTTTTTTTTTAATATTCTTTAGTCAACCCCTAGTAAAGGATCCTCCCTATATTTATAAGAATTGAATCCGATTATTCTAATGTAAAAAATACGTTGATTGGTTGATTTTATATTTTTCTCGCCCTTTTATAGATATGTGGTCTATAAAAATCTTTCTTTATGTTGCTTAAAACCCCCCTTAATATTTTTCTCTTTTCTTTTTGTTGTAAAATTTGACGAGGATTTATTATTGGTATTATTTATTATTCTTAAATATTCAGTAGGCACCCAATGAGACATTAAACTCAATATTATTTTTTACATGTGTTTAACAGATTTTTTATTATTTTTTTTTTTTTTAAGCAATGGCGATCGATTTTAAAAATGGCGTTTTTTAGCAGGTTGTTGTACAGAAAATGTTTGTGTTTTACCAAGCGTGATAAAGACAAAAGGTATCAATAAATTGTCTTGAGCAGCTACCGGAATTCTGGTCGAAAGTTTATCCTGATAAGATATTTTTTAAGAATAATTGAATAAAAAAGTTGTGAATTTACATAAGTTTCGGAGTCTAAGTTAGAATTATAGAAAAAGCAGCTGCAAACGTAGTACATGTGTCCTAATGGTATTTAACGGTTTTAAAGCTAACATTGGTATTTCTACGCTAACAAGCTTTAACGAAAAGCTCGAAAAGTTGTCCAACGCGAGAGATGAGAATCCAATTGTTGTAAATCTCATTAATTCTCGTACGTTTGTAAATGAAATGACGTAACGTATAAAATATAAATATATTAAGAAGGCTAATAAAAATTCATTATTGTATGGCAATTTTATAATTTAAAAAGGACAATTATTATTATTATTGATCAATTTAGACTGGGTTCTTTTGAATGAAATAAATGATGATGAATTGAATGAATGGATAACAAATAATACAACATTTTTATTTCATTCAATTATTAATACACACACAGACACACACACATGCATCTGACTTTAATTATTATTAAACCGGATGAAATTTTTTTCTTTTTTATCAGGCGAAAAAAAGAAACTATTTTTATTTATCAAACATCCGTTAATATTTTATCAATTATAATATTTGCTTCCGTTTGTTAATAATAAAATTAAAATTTCGATCAAATACTTTGACTTGCACGGTATTTTTTATTTTTTGCGTGTAAAATAAAAAGATTGACGTGTGTTATTTGTATTGATTAATAAATATTATTTCTTAGAAATTTATTATTATATTAATTAAATTACAATGCAAATACAAGAAATTTTTTTATTATTTATTTAGGATTTTTTTTTCAGCGTCTTACGTAATTTTAAAATTAATTAAGTAACTTACTTTGACTAATAAAAAAAATATGGTTTTAATAAAAAAAATTTTTTTTTTGTCTATGTGTTTTTTTGTTATGCAAGGCATCTGTTGCACAGACTTTGTATTACCTGCATTCTCTATTATTTTATTTTTTTTCACATGTGTTTTTTAAAACGAAACAATGGATACATGTGTTTTTATTTTAATTACTTATTTTTTATTGACTTTCTATATGCATCAGTGTATGAGATAATAATTTTTAAAAAATATTTCATCCAAGTAAGAGTGACATTTTTAGCTCTTTATTTCTGTGTATCGATAATAAACCCAAGGCACATAAACTTTCTCTCTATAATTTTCTATTTGTGTATTTATGCGGGTGAAGAGACAAAATTATCGTTTTTTTATTCTTTTTTTCTGTATAACGTTAGTGCCCGAGCCAAAAATTCTTATTTTCAGAGAGCGAGTAAATTTATATAATTTCCTGTATTAAATCTTAGAATTTAATCGATTATTTATTTAAAAAACAATTGTCATTTTCGTAATATATAAATAAGGAAAACAAATTTTTTGCTTTATATTTTTTTCAATTCCAAGAAATTTTTTTTTTCTTCATTTTTCCGTCGCTTCCAAAAAAATATTATTTTTTTTTTTTTAAATTTGTGTATATAAATAAATTATGACGATTAATCATACACGTAAAACCGACTGAATAGTGCTGCCACTAAACGACTCTTTTTCTAACTAATTGAGCCGGTACAACTCTTTATTCTCCCTTCTTTTTCATCTTCGTCTTCTCTTTTTGCAACAAATATTTAAATCCACACATACTAAGTACAAGCAACCCTTTTTTTTTTGAAAATTTTCTTAAAAAATAGGAGAAAAATATTTTTGAGGTCAAATTACCGAATTATCGATTTTTAATTTAACGTAATTTTTTTTCAGTGTGTACAATAAATAAAACGTTCTTATAACCAAGGTATATGCAATAATTTATATTTTGACTCATTGATAATCGTTGAGAATAATAATGTACAATAAATTTTTAAACTTTTATTGTTAACCTTGCTTTAATAAATCAATTTTAATATTAAAAAAAAAAACAGTTCAAGATATGAAACGTGACAACAATGTTTTTTTTTGTCTCAAAAAAAATTATTATTTTTTTTTTTTTGAAAAAATACTTGACACTAAAAAATAAAAAAATTGTTTCAGAAGGCTTACATAATAATTTTAAAAGTTTTTGAGATTTCTCATGTTAAACATAATATAAAAGCCAAACTATTAAAACTGACCAAGAATCTGACCAACGAGCAATTTACCTTGTTTACTCTCTATGTCTCTTTAAACACCACTCATGTTTTCCTAAGTTTTATATCTATCTCTCTCACTCTCTCTCTCTTTATTATCTATGACCTAATACTACAAGATAATTTTTTTATTTTATTTAATTAAAACCCTTATCAAATTTATAACAGTCAATTAAATAGCATTTTTTTTCTTTAAAATTCCTTCTCATACACTGAGACGAAGAAAAGGTGTCAAGTTAAAATTAATCGAATTATATTGTAAAAATTTATTATGTCAATTAAAAAAAAAAAAAAAGTAAATTGATTGACATTCTGATACGTACAAGAATTTTTTGCACCTTTAAATTTTTTTTTTATCGAAAAGAAATTACTTGTAAACTACACACGTATCGACAATTATCTTAGTACTTGACTCTTGTATTACACATTTTTCGAACGAGTTTTTATTTGTATTAAATTCAATCGCATTGCATTGCTTTATTATTCGAGTATTTCAATTCACTTAAAAAAAAAAAAAAGAGAGAGAGAAAATAAAAGTATGTAATGTAACTAACCTGTTGCCAAAATTGTGCAAGTAGATAGATCCGCTCTTTTTTAAAGAGCCATTCCATCGACTGCATTGTTTGTAGATCCAATGAGCTCGCCTCGGCGGAGGCCTGCATGTTTGCAGCTAATGCCTGTGCCGCCGGGTTGAGCTGTGATGCAATTAATGCCGCCGTCGCTGTTGTCGTTGTTGCTCCAGTTGTTTGTTGTTGCAATGCTGCTGTTAAATTATTACTGTTACCAGCTAAAAGATTCGCGTGATAAATCGTCGCTGGTGTAATACTGAGCCCTGTTGTCGTTGACGATGCAGACGTTGAACTTGTTGATGAGGTTGTTTGTTGTTGCTGTTGATGATTTTGTGGAGTTCCATTGTGATTGCGATTGTTGTTAGCTTGGTCTTCAGTCGAGGTTGTCGTCGATGCACTTGCCGATGTCGTGCTTGACGTTTGTAATAACTGGGCCCCGATTGCCGCAGCTGGCCCTTGGAGACCCAGTGATGAAGCCACTTTGATAATTTTTCAAAAATTTAATCTTCACTTTTTTTTTTATATTATCAGTTCTGTTTTATATTTCGTATCAAAAATGTTTTTTTAAATTAAATTTCTCTTAACACAATGTCACTTTTGTAAGCGTTCTCTTAAACGCAGCATTTCAAAATGCACTTTGTAAAACACACTTTTTTAATAATTTCACTTATTTTGTCACTCTTGTGTTGATATGTAGATTACACATTGTATATCAGTCAGTTCGTTTAAAAAAAATTTTGCAAAAAAAAAAAAAAAATTTTTTTTTTCTGACTTAATAAAAAAAAATTATGTTATTTAAATACACAGTAGTAGTAATATATAACGTTTTAAATTATATTGTGAAACTTAGTTGTATCATAAAATACAGTCTTTTTATTTTTAATAATAAAACACAACGATCCACTTTTAGCAATAAATAAATACATTTTCTTATTAAAACAGTTTATTTATACTTGGTATATAAGAAAATTTATATACCGTTTTGTCACAAAAAAAAAAAATAATTATTATAATAAATAACAACAACACACTGTATAAAATGTAGTACTCGTTCTGTAAGGCCTTCGGAGATACCCGTACTAGCAGGCTCCTAACCTGAAACTAAAGAGTCAAGAATGTATAAGAACGATGTTATGCATCGAAGTAGTCGATTAATAAGAGTAGGGATAGAATGAATGAGATGTGTAAAATATAAGAAAGAGTGGGGCTATTGTAAATGGGAGGAGTTATTAACGAGGGAGTGGGGGTAAGCCAACCCATAAACTGACCAATCAGTGAACGTTTATGCTTTAATATCCCCACTTGGAATTATTGGTAATTCCGCCTGGTCGGTCAATCAAGCTTTTATAGACGATCTTTGTTGATCGAAAATTGGTAGGGATAAAGAAAAAGATGTGGCGGGGCTGAAGAAGAGAACTAAAAAAGAGAGATGATCTACCTATATTTATGTGTATAAGGAGACGTATTTTTCCTATATTTCGCTTTTTCCCTGCGATTCAAAGATACTCCACGACGCAAGGTGGCGCCTCCCGCCTCTTTTTTTTCTTTAATTTTATTTTTTTACTTTACTTTTTACTTTTTAAACCCTATCGCCTGCCAATCGCCTAGTTTTTCATCTACCCCCGTTAACAATTTATTTTCGCAAATCACCGATAGATCCAGCCTTCCTCTTCTCGATTAAATATTATTTAAATAATTTTTTTTTTTTTTCATTAATGCGTTCAATCGTTTATGATTAATTTTTTTCCTGGGGCTTTTTTTATCGCCGATAATCAATGAATTTTCAATAATTTAAATGGTATTTTAAAATTTACACAGGTGTAAAAAAAGAAATTTTTTTTATTATCATGCAAATGAACTTATTGATCTATAGAAATCGATTTTTTCTATATCATTAATTTTTTTTTGTTTCTATTTATAGTCTCAAAAAATTATAAAATTTTTTTATTATAAAAAATCAATTAAATTAACATTTTTAATTTTTAATAGAAAAAAAGAAAGTAAGCTATTATTTTTTTTTTTATTAGATTAAATAATTTTTGCATAACTTTAATTAATTAATTTTTTTTTTGTTCGTGATTACTTTTTCTATTTTTTTTCTCTAATTAATTAATGGAAAAAATTAATTATTCGTTTTCTGTGGAATTTTTTTAGTAATATTTTGTTTTTTAAGTTTTTTTTTTTTTTTTTTATTGGCACGAGAATTGACGAAATTTGTTTTGAAATTCTTCTTTTTTGAGCGTAAAATATGAATTTAAAGAACTTTACCCCGGAAAAATTTGCACTTACTTTAAAATTACAGCAGAAGTAAAAATTTACAAGACAATTTTTTACTTTTTTCTATAAGAAATTAGCCAAATTTTTTTTTTTTATTGAATAGGCTATTTTTAATAACAAAAAATAAGTAAAAAATATTTTGGTAATAAAAGACATCTTTCGAATAAAAGACTTTTTTTGCAATTTCTTGATATAAAAAATTAATGATTTTAAAAAAATGTAAATTCGCGAACATAAGAAAATTACTTGAGGCTATTCATTCAGTCACCTGCTATCTAAAGAAAGTTCATAAAAATTTTTTTTTTGAATATTTCTCGAGTTTGTGCGACTTAAGAACAAAATAACTTTTGGGTAACAAAAAATTCCTTTACTTTAGAAGTATGTCATTAATTATTTTTTGAATTTGTGTTCTTGTAAGTGCGATGCATTTACAAAAACACGCATTTTTTTACTGATATTACAAAATTTTGAAATCAGTGTAAAAAAATTATAATCATTTTTCGAAGCAAATCGATTGTGAAATCAAAATATAAGATTTTATTTTAAAAAAATTTTGGTCATTTAATCAAATGCTCAATTATTATATTTTGGAAATTTCATTTTTTCGTGCAAAAAATAGTTGTAAAATTTATTTTTGATAGAATTTTTTTTTTTATAAAAAATGTTATTTCGAGCAATCACTTTTCGAAGCTATTTCACCAAAAAATTAAAATAAAAATTTACTTACACGTAACTACAATTTTCTCTCTTTAATTATTTCAAATATATCTTCAGCTACAAATCAAACCCAATAACACGTAAGCACTAAAATTTCCCTGCCTGTAAAAATATTTAAATTTTTACCGTAAAAAAAGAGAGCCTCAAAAAAAAAAAAAAAAAAAAAAAAAAGTTACGAATAAAAGTAATACTATTATTACATATTCGAAATAAATGAATTAGATCAGGTATAAAAGATAATTTACATTTGATCTTCTCTTCTATCAAGCTTGAATTCCAAGAAAATGATTTTATTCACTTTTTTTATTGTAATACTAAACTAATAATTTTTTTCGTTCGCACGCTCCAAAATTCATTGAGATAAAATAATAAATTATTAAATTGAATTTTCGCTGATACAGATTTTACTGTAATAGAGTCAAAGAAATTCGCTTGCATTAACACTATTACGTTACAATGTGCTGATTTTTTAAAAACTAATTAAAAAAAAGTTACGTATTTCTCATACACTCACATCAATAAAATAAAATAAAATTTTTTTCTGTTTCTAATCCAAGTTCAAGAGACGTACTCAGGGACGTCTGTTTACACTAAATATGCATTTCTCTGTCTTTCTCTTCTCTAACAGAGATAAAACCTTATTTGTTATAGAAAAATTTATTTACCTGAATTTATTTTTTTATTAGTTTGTTTTTATTTCTAATAAAAGATAAGATAACGAAATATTTCGTGTTCAAATAAAATCGAACTTTATTGTTTTATTAAAAACTAATTACCAACGAATTTTCAAAAGATTTTTTAGAAATATTTTTATTTTCAAATATTTCTCTATCTAAATTACTGATATTTTGATCGAACCATTTGATAGTAACTTAATTTTTTTCTTATCTAATCAGAGATTTTTTATTATTTTTTTCTTTTATTCTTATCTTATTTATGTAAAACAAATTATTTATATTTAATGCAAATAAATAAATAACGGTAATTTTTAACGAGCTTATTTTTACTTTTTTTTACGAGTCACGAATTATAAAAAAATTGTATTTCTCACAAGCAAAAATAATAATTGTTGACTTTGTGTATTATAAAAAAGAAAAAAATCACTTTTTCTATATAAATATAATAACTTACTTATATTACATACGTAAGTAAGTACAAAAAAATTTTATTTTATTTTATTTCTTTGTTAAAGGTACTTTTTTGCCGCGCTGAATTATTACTCTATAGGCAACATTGCGATTTTTTTTACTCTCAATTACGTGCTATAAATATTAAGATTTATTTATTTCTCAAAAAAAAGACACTATTTTCGATCACTTAAGATAAAAAAAAAATGAATTTTTTTGACCTTGAATAAGAATATAATAATTACATTTTCCGGAAACTGGAGCAAACTTATGATCTCATTGACCCAATTTTCTCTTGTTTATTTAACGCACTTTCACATTGATTAATTTTTTTTTTCTTTGCTTTTATAATTTAAGTGACATTAATTACAATATGCACACACAGAAATGAGAATCACAACAATAACAAAATAAATGTAAAGCACTCTCAGTACAATATTCTTGTATATAATATAACGCGTGTTGTTAGGTCTGTGCTCTGACCGAGACTAAACTTCTATCCAGCCCTCGATAGTAAGTACAGTCATCCCTCCGATTCACGCACTTTTACACCCTGATGTAAAATTATTGTCCCGCATATATTTTCTGATATTCGAAATAACACCTGTTTCTCACCTATCTTAGGATCGATCGCTTATTTCTTCGAGAATCCGTCCAATTCGATCGATAATTTCAGCTTTTGAAAATTGCTGTTTTTATTCAGGTGAAATTAAATGTTGTGCTGAATGATTTGAGACAAAATTTTATCAATGTCAGAAAAGCAGCGATATCAAAGCCGTACGGTGGCTCCTCCGCGTGTTTTATCGCAGAAAATTCGCAATGATAAAACGCGCTGGCGCAAATCGAGAGTAGAGGGTGTACCCCCTACCTTGGCTTCAAAAATAAGGGATGGTAGTTGCGGATACTCCCCACTTTCACCGATTCGATATCTTTTTTATAGTATACAAGAACATAACTCCTACTACAGGTAAACTACCTGTATTGGTTATTGGAAATATCGGTGATTTCAACGAGATGTGATCGGAAAATACATGTTTGGTATTACAGGTGGTTGTTATATATATCGAGTATGCAGAGTTTAAATTTCATCCTAAAATTCTTTTTTAAACAAATTGGAATAATTTTTCGAGCCGAGGGTAAAAAAATATGCTGAAGATTATGAGAAATTTTATTGATGTGCCCAAAATATTCAAAGTTTTGTCTAATGGGATAGAATATAGAGCATCAGTAATTTTAAACAGCTGATATCTCTCATGTATAGGAATGATGGGACTTGGAAAAACATATTCAACCATACACTGAAAAAATCTTAAAATTGTATCAAGAAGAAACTGTTTGATCAAAATGTTAATTTATTTCAGCGATAGAATAAACATTTTTCCAGACTTATCTCCAAGCGACATTGGTACCTCGAGAACCATACTTTTTCACTGTACAAAAAATCGATTTTATTAAAATAAAAAAAAGGCATTTCTTTTGCTATAAAAAGTCCTTTTTGCAATGTTTATAAGATAAAGTTAGTAGTAGTAGGGGGTATATAAACTATAAAATATAAATATAAAAAAATATACTGGTATGGAGTCATGCGTCTAAAGGATTCCAAGTTAAAGCGCAGGTACACAATTTCTTCTTGTTTCTTGTTTTTTTATAATATCTGCAAAGTTTTTTTTTTTCAGAGGTTCAATACGTGAAAATCTTGAATATTATAATTAATTTCTATGTGTGTATCCTTTGAATAAATTAAACAGACAAATAATCGATTGAAAGAGTACAAGAGTTTCTTTTATGTCGATTTTTTATTTTAAATAATGATAGTAAACTACATCCTTTAAAAGACTTAAATACGCCTATGATTTAAAATTTCCGGCTCATAGAATAAAAAAAAGGAATTATTTATGCATTTGGAGGATCGATTGAGAAGGCGTCGTTCTTTTCTTTGATTGAGACGTTAGATGCAGGTGTAAATCAATATTTTTGTTATTATTATTATGTAATTGAAATATGCATCTTCCGGTTATTTGAATAAACGTTCTCTTTCTCAAAATATCGTTATGAAATTTAGGTAATATTTTAATCTCGTCTTTAATGAAGATTGACGTTATGTAGGCCATCAACCGAGGTCGTAATATTTTTCTTAGAGACATCTTCTTCTCTATAAATAAAATATGTATTAATAATATGTTCTCGGATTTTTCATTAAATAACAATAAATAAGGAATTAAATTTAAATTTTCTTACGTAATAATTATATATGCAGAAAATTTTAGTTTCTTGGAATCATTATTTTCATTATGTATTCGCGATTCGTATTAAATTTATTAAACTGCATTTTTTCTATCATTAATATCTTGACAAGCTTCATTTAGCAAATTTTCATTAAATTCGTTTTATTTGCTACTCTTGAGTATATAAAGCTGTTTAAAAAAATTTTCTGAAAAAAGTGACCAAAAAAATTGTAATCTATAAATTCGCTAAAAATAAAAATATATTTTACTTATAAAAAATTCAAGTATAGTCCTGTCGCCAGCAATGCTATCTAATGCCACAAAATCCTAAAATAGCATAAAAGTTCCATGGAAAAAAATGGGTGGTATTTATGTTTTTTGACTCGCTAAACACGAATCCGAGGTCTATTTTGCAAAATTCGTGGTCAATTTTTTTTTATTAACAAATTATTGGCCAATTTTGCAATAATTTCTTGATAGCAAAAAATTGACCACGAAATTCGCAAAACGGACCCCGGATTCGTGTTCAGCGGGCCAAAAAACATTAATACCACCCATTTTTTTCCATGGAACTTTTATGCTATTTTATGGCATTAAATAGCATTGCTAGCGACAGGACTAGTATAAAACATTTTTTTTCTTACTAATTTTTAGTGGTCAAAGTTTGACATTTTATTTTCCAGGTCAATTTTAAAAGCTGCAAACATAATTTTTTTTCTTAAATCTCTAAATAATTGACAAACTTCAAAAATCTGAAATAAACTTTAGCATAACACATAAACCCCATAGAATACAAAAAATTGAAATGCAAATGCGACACCTTAAGAAACCCAAACATATGTTAGGTTGGCATAATTTTAATAAAAATAAACATAAAACTCACCTGCACAGTACAACATAAGAATAAAATTCAAAACTGTAATTTTTATTATTGATTAAGTAATAGAAGCAAAGAAATAATTATCATATTACGAATCACACATAATTTCTGTACGACATTAAAACTGGTTTTTTCCTTAATCCCTTTTAGGTCAAATAAAATTAAATTCAATAGATAGATTTAATTTTTGTTGCCAAAAGAAATAGAAAATAAAAAAATCCGGTTTCTCTTGAGAATATCATCGTCATCTTCCAAGTTATCATGTAAAACAGCTTCCGTTTTTTCTCTCCTCTCCATAACACAGCTGATAGAATTTCCGGTTTTTACAAAAAGACATTTTATTTAAACTCATTAATATCGATTTCAATTTAATATTATATTTAGTTGATCTTTTTTCTTTTTTACTTTTCGAACCCCTCTTACGATGGGTGTGTGAAAATTATTTAAAAAACGCGATTATTTAATAAATCATTCGAGTACAGTGCATATGTAGATGTTAATTAATAAAAGTCTTGCATATAGAAAGTAATTTATTTTTGATGAAATATCCTAATTAAAATATGTTCTCATTTTTTAAAAACATCATTTAAATATTTGTTAATCAAAAGTAATTGTTTTCTTACTAATTATAATATCAACATCAATTTTAAAAGAATTCAACAAAAAAATAAAATATTTAATAAAAAATGCACATCTTTTATTACAAAATAAGAAAAAAAAAAAAAGAAATTGATTGTTTAAAAAAAATAAAATGTCTAATATTTCGAAATAATTATTTTTACTAACAATTTTGTGGTTATATATTTATTGTATAAAATTGTTCCGGATTATGAAATAAAATAAATATTCGTTTGCCAATATAAAAAACCAGATCTAAATAAAATGTTTTTTAAAGAAAACGAAGCTAATTATATACGAACGACTCTGGTATTAAAAGGTCCTTTTCTCTCTCTCTCTCTCTTCTCAGTTTCTTCTTTTCAAATACGAAAATGTGCGATGCTCATATTCCTTTTATACAGCATAAAAATAAGAGAAGAAGAAGAAGCAAGTCCTTTCAAGGTAAAAGTGCAAAGAACATTTTTTAAAACATACATACGGACGATGATCGCATAGTATAAAAAAAAAAGACGTTTAATAATCAATGTGCGCCTTTAGAAACGATAATTATAATAAAAGAGACAAGTTCTATAGAAAAAAATAAAGGAGCAACGCGAATAAAGAATATTGCATCAAGTATCAAACGCGAACTGGTTTTAGACAATGGAACGCCAATGTATCTCTAATATTACTGGTTTTTTTTGTTCGATTTTGATTCGTGCTCGATTATTTTATAATTTCGATATGCTAATCAGAATACAAATGATACTATAAAAGAGGATGAATATACTTTTTTAGGGGTTGTGTGTGTCTCTTTGGAAATTATTTCTCACGTTATTTTTTTTTTTTAGTTCTATATCAATAAATTTACAAAACATATTTTCTTGCTTTACTATTTCAGCTACTTTAGCGAATTATTTAAAAATAATGCCTTTGGCTGTTAGGAATTATGAGAAATCAAATTTTAAAATATTTTTTTGCTTGAATAAGTTAAATTTATGAAAATATATTTTCCTGTTAGTAAAAAAACTTGGTCCTATAAAAATTCGAGATAACAGATAACTTGAGTAATAACAGAAATTAATATTCAATTTTAAAAAATGTTTACCATAATAGAAAAGCCTTTATTTACGTTTATATATACAATGCTTTTTGATTTATTGAAAAATAGTCAGATTAAAAACAAAACAAAAAGTTATACAGTGTAAAACTTCTTTTCTCGCAATAGAAAAGACCTAGGTATCCTATATATAGGACTATTTAATGTGTTCATATAAATTATTAAATTTATAAAAAATTGTTATTACTAGCTAGAAGTCTTATATAGATCTGAATTTTCATTTATAAAAACTTCTTCTTCTTCATTATCTTTATACAAATAAATATCATCATTCAAAATGTATTCTGCGATAAATGTATCATTAATTTTATTAACAATTGTTTTTTCGTCCCAATAAAAAAATGGAGGATAAATTTTGTCTTCCCATACGGGAGGAGTTATAATACTTGAATTCATTCAATAGGATCTCTAAATTTCTTTCCGAGTCTCGATACTGAAATAGTTCTCAGAGTTACAATTTTGTTTAATTATTTTTCAATTTAAAAAAATTATCTATAATTATAACTCCAAATAAAAAAAAAGTGTTTTGGTAACACCTCTCTGAGGGTTTAGAAGCAACAAAGCCAATGCAGAAAAATCACTTACATCTTTACTAGTGTTTTTATATTGTATCAAAATGAAAATATGTAAATACAAAAATAAAAATCTATTATGAAATACGTGTTTGAACCGTTTGCAGATTCAATAACAGAAATAATGTACTATTGCCAGATTTTAATGAATTTTAGTTTCAGCAAAGACTTTTTAAATTGAAAAATGAAAGTTATTGCTTAAGGCTTACAAAATAGTAACAACTTCTATTAAGAGAAATTATTTTTAAAATGAAACTCTTTGCTTGCAACTGATGACTTCTTGCTGTCTTTAATTTAACATGGGAAATACTTAAATTTTATTTCTTTGGTAAAAAAAAAAGTAGCACCAAAATATTGCATTTCAAAGAGTCGTAAATTATAAAATTTTTCAATAGATACGAATTTTAGAAAGATTAGCATTGAAAAAGACTCTTATGGAAAAAGTTTTGACAATAATTTAATATGGTATTTGTGGGTAACTAAGGTGACTATCTCGTTTTGTATAATTTTAGCATTACTGCATTAATTAAAAAAAAGTCTTCCTTTATAGAGAAAAAATCCTGGGAACAGTCAACCAAGGCAATCTGTCAATCCTCTTGGATTAATAGCAAATGTGTATTACAATGACTTTGAGAGTAGTAAATATTCTAGATATGCAAACTAAACTCACATTCCGATCATCTTCGGAAAGGGCGTTATAGCTATATAGGGTAGTTATATACCATAAATCGACTAATGCAAGAGGGTTTCAAGACGCGACACACATGTTCGCTAAATTTGCATACCTTCTACATTTGCATTTTGAGTTTAGCAATTTGCATCGTACGTGCATTCTCGCGAGTATAATCTCTCGTTCTATCATTTTTTTATTTCTTACCTGATCGACTATCCTTTTGATATAATTATATGCCAAGGGAATCTACCTATACTTTTTTTATTCAATGCTCTTCTCTTCTTTACATACATTAACGGATAAAATGTTATTTTTTACTTTTATTCCTTTCTCTAGAAAGTGGATCGATTTTTTTCTTTTTTATTTATACTTACGTGTGATCAAGGATATATCGAATTATTATTGTCATTATTGAGTATGCTTTATTGTCATCCATCAATATACACTTATATAGGTATGGGATCCTACAAAAATAACACACAATCCGATAATGTGCACTTGACGTCCCTTTTTATCTTTTTATAATAATAGCTTTATTTGTTGATTTTCTTCCTAAATTATTCTAATTAAAGTAATTTTATGAAAATAAATATTTTTTTGCTTGTAATTTTTTATATTTACGGGATTGGCAGTTTGGGTCATTTTTTTGTCAAAAAAATTATTTAAGCCTAAAAAATAAAAATTTTGTTGATTTTTATGTCCACGGAAGGGCATATTTCAAATTTTATCATAAGTAGCTGGGGGTCTGAGGGAGTCGGTCCGTTGAAATTTTTCGGTGTCCAAGTTAATTGCATCAAGTCTATAAAATACATGGGCTTTTTTTTTAATGTAATTTTTAGTACTTTACTTTGCACTTAGAAGATCAAAATCAATAATATTGGATCAATTTTCAACCCTTGAACTCCCGTACACTTTAAAAGTGACCTATAATATTGTTATACTTAAGAAATATACTCTTAATACCCTGTGCCGAAGCTAAAATCATATGAAGAAATTTTATACTTATAGGCGCATTGAATATTTAAGATTTTATCCCGAGCTTCCGTTATTACATAAAATAAGCCTGGTTTGGCGCTTTTTGTCGATCGTTACACTATAATAAAAGTTAAAATTTAAAAGGAACCAATAAATCTGGATTCGGACGTAATAAGTAGCTTAAATTACTCTCCCTCTTTCCTTAGACATTTTAATCTATAAAAGATAGGATGCATTTATTAAAAAAAAAATATTGCATAAAGAATTTTTCCCATGATATAACTAAAAAATATTTATATTCATAAACAAAATATATTAACATATATTTTTTTACGTGCCAACGCATGTGTGTTTAATAAAATCTAAAGGGTACCAGATAATATGATATTCAATAAAAACTTTTTTTTTTTTTAATTTTATAGTGAATATTGTCAATAGATCACGTATGCATGTGTTTGATTTAATATCCTCGTATTATAATATTTGTTTATTTCAATCAAATAAGAATTTTTTTTTTATAAGAAAAAGTTTAAAATAAAAAAAAAATTTTTTTGATATGAAGAAAAAAAAAGAAATGAATAAATAGATATCTTAAAAAAAAAGGGTACATTTAGAAACTATTTAGCATATTATAAAGGATGGTTAGAAAAAAAATATTTTATTGAGCCAGGTGGAGAAAAGAAAAAGACGGTCCAAGGTCTTTCTTCTTCATCATCTTTTTTTTTATTTTATAAATAAAAATGTTGTCTTTATAATAAAAAAAGGGTTTCGATATTATAAAATGTTTTGTTAGATTAGCATTAAAAAAAAATTGAAAAGAATTTTCGATCTAATATGTTTATATATGGAAATTTCAAATGAAAAATAGAGACAGAGAAAGGCTTCTTTATGTTATGGGAAGTAACAAAATTATTTTAAGTTTTCAATTCCCACTTGAATTTTTATGTAATAATTTTTATTATAAACTCTTTTGTATTATAAACTTAGTTTTTGTTGTGACGTAAAACATTGATAGGCTTTTTTTCGAGTGTACACTCGATTCCTAATCTAATCTAATTAGAAGATCTATTTTTATAGATTGTAAAAACAAATTAGAGTTTCAAGTAGTAAGTGATTTTTTTTATCGGAATTTTAAGTATGGGCTGCATAATTTCTAAATTTTAAAATTGTTGAGTCAGCCTTTTTTAAGTAAACAATGGCTTCATCTAGGTATATTTTCTTATTCTAATATAAATTTATATATATTTTGTGAATGATACATTTTTCATTTAAATAAACAATAATGATTTTTAAAAATTTCAAAAAGTACCAAAGATTTCACGCTGATGTGAAATTTTCCGAAAAATCTTATTCAGGGTCAGATTTTAAATTGACTTTATCGGAAAATTTAACATTTGTAAAAACTGATTTTTTAAATTCTTTATTTTGTAAGTTTACGTACAGTACATCATGAATGCGTCCAGTACACCGATTTCAAAAAAATTTGATGATTTTTTAGATTAATGTAATGAGTTATTTGAGTTTTTAAATGCTTCGCGTGCTAAATCCCTCTTTTAGGAAAATTTTGCGCTTTTTTTACTTATTAGACTTTATTTTTTGGAACATTTAAACTAATTATTTGACAATTTTGGTAAATAAATTTGTAATACAAATTTTCATTAGATACATTTTTGGGGCTAATTTATTATTGAAGTTTACAAAAATGCTTTTGAATAAAATTCAATCACATCAACAAATCCACGTATAATATCAAAAAAAAAAATATATAAAAAATTTTTTCTTTACATTGGGTAAGTTAAAAAAAAGAGGAATCTGATCTTATTTATTTAGAAAAAAATATTTATTCTGTATAGCCATATCGAATAACGGGTTACATAATAATAATAATAAATTTTCTAAAGAAATCGTTTATGATTTCGATAAATGTCAAATATACGTTCATCTTTTGTTGTAGAAAAAAAAAAATAAAGAAAGAAAAGTCAATGCTCGGTTTTTGTTGTCTCTTTAACAATAGAAAAAGAAGATCGGGGGAGGAAAATTGTATATATAGAGAATAGATATTGTTTGTCCTTTATAATATAAAAGAGTGAATAAGAGAAATCGAGAGCGGAAAAGTCGCTTGTGAGTCTTGTTATTGAGCTGCATGCGCACAGGTAAAAAACTTTTTTTTTTAGTTATATTATAAAAAAAAAAAAGAGCTTCGAATTTCCATTGTTGCGGGTGTCTCTTGTTATTCTTCTATTCTCGTAAACCGTAACTAACAACTCCCCCACTTTATTATTGAATCAGAAGAAAAGCGATATCATCTTTTTGTCCTTGTCATCGTCATCGTCAAAATTGGAAATATGAGATGAACGCGACAGGTAGAAACACTTCTTTATAAGTCCACTCTTTTCAAAAATTCAATTAACTCGTTATAATAAATCTCGTGTAACAATATTCTATTATTATATTTATATTTATACTTTTTTTTTCTAATTATCCATTTTTTTCTACGAATGGAATCTCTAAAAAAAAATTTTTTATCCATTCAAATTCAAAATTGAATAAGAATATTTACGTGAAGATATTATGTCTTTGAAAAATATAGTTTCAATGGAACGCTGTTTACAATAAGATTTTTTTTTTAAACTAGATGAATAATTAGATAATTATTAATCAATTTTTTAGGCTACGTATAGACAAAAAGATAAAACAAAATTTCTACTCCAATTTCTTACAAAATTTTATTTTATTACTCTTTTTTTTTACTATACAAGTAATTTTTTTCAATAATAAAAGTTTCTTGAAATTTATTCAGGGAAAAATCTGCTCTTGATCTTTTAGCGAATGATCTAAAAAAATATGAAAATTCTACACTACACAAAACTTTAAAAAAATTATTTTTTACTTACTAGGTAGCATAAAATTTTTATTGCAGGTTATTTCAAATCATTTGATTAATAAACATAATTCTGTTTGCTGCAAGTGGAAATTTTTTTCAGTGTCCATCAAAAATCCGAAATATATTTTAAATAAGAAAAACCCAAAATTCTGGAAAAACCCCATCTGAGGAAGGGTCCAATTTTTTTTTTCTTATATTTGTAATTGATATAGTAAACTAAAAATAAAATTAATTTTCTTATCGTATCTTCTTTTTTTATCATGATTTATTTTCAAGCGATTAATATTAAAAACTTAACATTTAAAATTTTTAAACTTCAATATTTTATAAAATATTCAACATAGAAATAAATTCTATAATTAAGAGTCAAAAATATTTTCAATTTTTGTCTTATAGAGTATTGAAGTGAAGTTGTTTTTGTTCTTATAAAAATATTTTTAAAATATTACCATTTCAATTTTTGCTTGATGAATTTTTAATGCTGAACCTAACGGACCGTCCAGAAAATACGTAACGCAAAAATTAGACATTTTTGATACCACCAACCATATAGTAAGGTTCGCCATTTTTTGTTATTTTTACAAAAAAGTATTTCGATAAGTATATTTGAATTTCTGCCCTCGTGGAAAAAAAAGAACATAATATTCCATAATATCCCATAATATCCCATAATATCCCATAATATCTCCATTTTTTGGCACATAATATGGGATAATATGGAATATTATGGGATATTATGGAATAATATCTCATAAATAAGCAAAAAAAAAAAAATGAAAAAAAAAGTAAAATTATCATTAGAACATTAATATTGGGATTGATAGGCAATATAGGTGTCAGTAATAAAAAGTATATTAATATAATTATATTCTGAAGGCAAAATTATTTAATTTTTTTTATTCAATTTAAGATTTTAAGTTTTAGAAAGAAAAGACAATCTTAATTTTATTCTTGTTAAGATACTTGTTTAATTATAATTAAAAATTTGTTAAAAAGTTTAAAATAATTTTGTATTTAGGACAAAGAAAATAAAATTTTCTTTTAGATTAACATTATAATTTGTACATCAAATCTACTTCGCGCGCTAGGTTTTTGAATGAAAATTTAAAATTTTTTTACAAGAAAACAGAAAAAGATAATAGAAAAATTTTTTTGTTGTGAATAAGTACACTAAAGTAGTATTAAAAAAATGTTGTTTTATTCATTTTTATGAATGTAAAGTTATCCGCCAGAGAAATATATTCTATCCACCAGAAGCCTTTCTAGAAAGAATACGTTTTTTATACTACCCTATATGTTCTCGGTGTCGCTAAACTCGAAAATGAGGTCCTCAGAGTCCGAAAATGCATTAAACACCCTTAAAACACCGAAAACACCCCTTTTTTACCAAAAATTTTTGGATTTTATAGCGAGAATCGTAAATATTTGGAACATCTGGATCGTAAATTACAATGGATGACTTAAATATGTTGCAAAAATACCGAAACCTACTTATTCCAACGCGTCTTTTTGGCCGAGAAACGCAGGTCTCAATTCTATAACAATGTTATAAGATAGGGTTTTTAGGCAATTTTCCAAATAACGCTGTCATATTGCAATTCTACCAAAATACTACTGTTTGGTCTCATTTTTTTTGTATAAGTGCAACCTTTCATTCCCCGTAAACCGCAATTTTTCATCACCGATTCTCTCGTCGCTATAGTTAGTAAATCAAATGTCCATTTTTTGCCAAAAATGACCAATTTTACAATTGCTGCTAAAATTTTAATTTTTGATGAAAATAAGTCTTATTAGTCTCCAACATTTTGTACTAGTTTCAAGTTTCGAAAAATTTGTCACTTGTCCATTTTCCTTTAGACCTTTCGGAGATCTGACTCGACAAAGATATGTGATAAAATATGATTTTTTTTTAAAAAACCTGAAATTTACTCTTTTTTTTAAATTATCATATCTGCTAAATAAAAAATCGAAAAGGAATGAGTAAAAAATTTTTCAAAAATTAGAGCTTATACAAAAGTTTTGAGACCTTTACGACTCATTTTCATCAAAAATTACAATTTTTACAGCAACTTTAAAATTAATCATTTTTGGCAAAAAATGGACATTTGGTTTACTAACTAAAGCGATGAGAGAATCAGTGATAAAAAATTGCGGTTTACTGGGAATGAAAGGTTGCACTTATACAAAAAAAATGAGACCAAACAGTAGTATTTTGGTAGAGTTGCAATATGACAGCGTTATTTGGAAAATTGCCTAAAAACCCAATAACGTTGTTATAGAATTGAGACCTGCGTTTCTCGGCCAAAAAGGCGCGTTGGAATAAACGGAAGTAGTTTTCGGTATTTCCCAACATATTCAAGTCATCCATTGTAATTTACGATCCAGATGTTCCGAATATTTACGATTCTCGCTATAAAATCCAAAAATTTTTGGTAAAAAAGGGGTGTTTTCGATGTTTTAAGGGTATTTAAGGCATTTTTGGACTCTGAGGACCTCATTTTCCAGTTTAGCGACACCAAAAATATTTACGTTTTACGATTTTCATTTTTCAGGATGAGAAAACGCCTATTTTCCGAATTCCCCGCAAACGCAAACTTTTTTTCACGTTCCTGACCAAAAATATCGATTCAGCGCCCCAAAAAACCTTCAGATACCGTTTTTTAATTGAATAAAATAAAATTTTACGATTTTCACTTTTCAGAATGAAAAAACACCTATTTTCCGAATTTCCCGCAAACGCAAACGTTTTTTCACGTTCGTGGCCAAAATTAGCGATTTAGCGCCCCAAAAAAACCCTAGATACCGTCTTTTAGTTGAATAAAATAATGTTTTACGATTTTCACTTTTCAGAATGAAAAAACACCTATTTTCCGAGTTTCCCGCAAACGCAAACGTTTTTTCACATTCCTGACCAAAAATATCGATTCAGCGCCCCAAAAAACCTTCAGATAGTGTTTTTTAATTGAATAACATAAAGTTTTACGATTTTCATTTTTCAGGATGAGAAAACGCCTATTTTCCGAATTCCCCACAAACGCAAACGTTTTTTCACGTTCGTGACCAAAATTAGCGATTTAGCGCCCCAAAAAACCCCCAGTTTTAACTTAAATTGTAAAATAAGAATTATTTACATATTTTTTATTTTCAAGTTAAAAGATATAGTTAAGAGCCCTTTCTAGAAAGGCTTCTGGTGGATAGAATATATTTCTCTGGCGGATAACTTTACATTCATAAAAATGAATAAAACAACATTTTTTTAATACTACTTTAGTGTACTTATTCACAACAAAAAAATTTTTCTTTTATCTTTTTCTGTTTTCTTGTAAAAAAATTTTAAATTTTTATTCAAAAACCTAGCGCTTGAAGTAGATTTGATGTACAAATTATAATGCTCATCTAAAAGAAAATTTTATTTTCTTTGTCCTAAAAACAAAATTATTTTAAACTTTTTAACAAATTTTTAATTATAATTAAACAAGTAACTTAACAAGAATAAAATTAAGATTGTCTTTTCTTTCTAAAACTTAAAATCTTAAATTGAATAAAAAACATTAAATAATTTTGCCTTCAGCCTATCAATCCTAATATTAATGTTCTAATGATAATTTTACTTTTTTTTTTCATTTTTTTTTTGCTCATTTATGAGATATTATCCCATAATATCCCATAATATCCCATATTATCCCATATTATGTGCCAAAAAATGGAGATATTATGGGATATTATGGGATATTATGAGATATTATGTTCTTTTTTTTCCACGAGGGTGGTTAAATGTAGGCAACCTAAGGGATTTTTTAATGCTAAACAAAATATTGTAATCAGTTTTTGAATACCATGTAGTCATAGCCTAAATATACAAAAATAACCATTTTCATATTTCTTTAGAGTTATACTAATTCTGAAAAATCGCTTGAATTATCAAAAAGTAAAATAAATAAATAATGATTTATCTATAATTAGTTCTTCCAAATAAAAAAAATTGATAGTGCGTCCAAAAAGAAAAGAAATTTTGGTGATTTTTTAATTTTTTGAACCCAAAAATTTTGAGAAAAATTTTAAGAAATTAGCTTATAGCAGATCCAAAAAATAGAGTAAAAGCAGCATTTTTAAAACTAATTTACTTCTATAGAAATAAATTAGGTACCATATGCCAAAAAAAAAAAAAAAAATGGTGTTTTTTGTATTTTGGGTGGCAAAAATTTTAAGACAAAAATTTTTAATAAATTACGTATCAGATCCAAAAATTGTCTATAAATGATATTTCTAAAACTCCCATAGAAAAAAATTAGGTACTACGTCCAGAAAGAAAAAAAAAATTGGTATTGTTTGTATTTTTTGGTAACAAAAATTTTGAGAATATAATTTTCAATAAATTAATTATCAAAACCGAAAAAAAAGTCACACACACATACGGACTTTTAGTTTCTTGGGGTCCCAAAACGTTCTTATATGTCAAAAAATCAGAAATCGAAATTTCATCTAAAACAATAGTTCCTCTTGTAACGATCGCAAAATATTTTAAAGATATTTCACTTTATGAGTAACCAAAAATTAAAAAAAATTTATTGTTCAAACATTACTTAAAAAGATGAAATGTAAATTTTAGCGCATGCATTAGCTCGATAAGTAGAGGAAATATTTTTTTGGATGAATTCGTTATCTCGGAAACATTTTTTTCTGCAGTAGACATTGTAAATGACGAATAAAATATGTTTAACGTCGTTTCGAGTTACAATTATACGAGTAAATAAACATAAACAATAAATTATATAAATGAATGAATTAAAAAAAGAAGTATTTTTGTCGAGCAATGAATTTTTTATATTAAAAAAAAATAAAATATTATCATATAAAAAAAGCAAAGGCAAAAGGAAAGAAAGAAGATAAAATACGTAAGTGTTCGGTAACACAAAAGTAGTACGATTTTAGATTAACTATATAATTTATATTCAAATAATATAAATAAATGCGAGCTCATCGTCATTTCGTATCAGTCACGCATGCATCGTCAGCGAAAGGTAGATTGTAATGTATATAAATTAGCATAAGGGGGTTGTTAACGCGTGAGAACCAACTTTGATCTAAAAAAGATGCTTTTTAATATTAAAGCTATTCGTCATCCCACTGACGATTTGTAATTCAATAAGACTTTTTTTCTTTTTCCTCCTATAATATTTTATTTATTTATGCACATATCTCACCTTTCTTTCCTATTTATTAATTAATAATGTAAATAACAACAGGTTACGTGTATCATGACTAATTAAAAACAAAAACATTATCAGACGGGCTGATGGTGAATTTCGTAGAATGAATTTGCACCTTTGATAAAAATCTTATTCTTTTTTATACAAAAATTAAAATTTTAAATAATGCACTTTTTGCTATTACGTATGTAATATTTTTTGCTAGAAAGTTAATACACATACATAAGTATGATGAATAAAACAATAATTCATTTTTTTTTTATTTGAAAAATTGCTTGCACACGTTTTTTATTTATTTGTTTCTGTATTAAAGAAAATTATTTATTTAATTAGTTATTTATTCCTTTTCTTCTGCAATATAATTGAATTGATCGAAACTTACATTATGTAGCAATTTTAATTGCTAATTAAAGATAAAAAACGCAGGATTGTGACTATGGCATTCGTAAATATAATAATATTAATACTACAGAATTTTCGGGAGGTTTGTAGTTTTTTTATTTATTTTAGTAAAAATAGTAAAAAAACCTATGCTCATATCCGTAAGCAATGACAAATATTTATATGTGTTGAAAATTTTTACCATTGACTAGATATCATCTGAGAAATAAAGTAACGCCAAGTGAATGAAAACTATAGAACTCTCGTGCAAAAATTTAGGCATTACGTCAAAAAAAAAGAATAAATTTTTTATATTTTTAAAGGAAAAAAATTTAAATACAAAAAATACGACATATATTAGGAAATAATGATTTTCTTAAAACTAGAACTCCTTTAAAAAAAAATAAGTTATTACTTCCAAAATGAAAAAAAATAATCTTGTTTTTTTTATTCTTTTATACTAAAAATTTTTGGAAAAAAATTTTCATAAAATTGGGTATTAAATCCATAAAAATGCAGTAATAACGAATTTTCTGAAACTACATATGACTCCCGTGGAAAAAAATTAAATGTTACGTTAAAAAAAAATTTGTTTGAGAAAAAAAATTTTAGAAAATTGTCAATCAGATCCAAAAAATCGAGTAAAAACGAAATGACTGAAAGCTAGTACTTTCATAGAAAAAACTTAGGTACTACGTCCAAATTAAAAAAAAAAAATATTTAAAATACTCAAAAAGTGCTTAAATCAAACTTTCACCTATAACATAATGATTCCTCTATGAGGAACTAATTGGCCAACCTGTTAATACAGAAATCAAACTTTATTTTGTAGTCTGCCTCCCATTTTGAGCCTGAAAACTAATTGCCCCAAATTTTAAAGTCAAGTTTAGTGAAATCCCAAATTTTCTGAATTTTAAATCTAAATTGAAAAAATTCAACACGAAGTACCCAAAAAATAAAACTGTTGCGTATAAATTAAAAACTATTAAGAAATAAAATATCAGTCTATGTGTGTAATTATTATTATTATAGCTCTTATAATAGTATTACAATGTATAAGAGTAGCATAATAAGGTAATAATATATCTTATACATAGATATTATTGAAAATTGTAATTTAAACTACTTATATGTTATATAAATGAATAAGCATATTTCTATTACCAATTCAAGGACTCGTTGATTTAAAATTTTTGCAACAATGTCTCTTTTTTTATTTATTAAAAATAATGTCATTATGTTTCAGCTTTTGTTTTTTTTTTTTTATTTTAATACAATGTAACGTATCATTCTTATCAAACTGGTAATTAAATTACATGATTAAAAAATATCCAAGTATGGAAATGAGAATCGCTGATTAGGATCGATATTTGCCATTCGTTCGATCTTATTTATTAACTATTAATTATTCAACGTTTCGGTTCAGATGGCAGCACCTGTCCAAATTCTATATTTATAATCTATAAAAAAATATTTATTATAATATTATGTACCCGCACACACGTGTATTCGTTACGCGTCTCTGAACAATAGTGTATTAATAGGGACCTCCTCTGCCTATATAGAAATATAAAAGTATTGCCGAGTTATTAATTACTGGTATCCACCGGATACAAGTGTCTATATACAGTCACTAGGATCTAAAACAAATTATTATCTCAGATATTTTTTATACCTACTGACATTTCCGTCTCTGTGTTATTTTCAATTCAAAATCCCGAAAATTCCTCCTCGAACAATAGGAAAATCGAATTTATTATGGAGGATATTTCTAAGATATTGCATGTTTTCAAATTAATTATTCTTTTTTATGTATATTGCGAGAAAATCGTGAATGCTTCCTCTTTATCGTTATTAAATGTTCAATTTTCTTCTTTTTCTATTAAAATACGAGTGACGTTATCTCGTGATATTTTAAATTTCAACGAGAAAGTATGTTATCGCTTTTTTCTTATACCTTCTTGTCTTGTCTTGTTTTTATAAAATACATACCTCATTTTATCAGATTATTAGAATTCTATAACATTTTTTATTTTATAGATCAGATTTTAATTTATAATTAAACATTTAAAAAAATTTTTTAAATATATATTCGAGTCTTACTCAGAATTGATAAATTGTGGTATCCAAAAATATAATTTAAAACTGTTAAATAGAAAATTTGGCTTTTTTCGTAAGGAATAAAATTTTTTCTAATAAAAAATTAAACTGGAAAATTTTGGGAACGATTTTTGTAATCTGCTGATCGGTTTCAGTTTTAAAACCAACAAACAGTTATGTCTTAATACAGTGTACTGATACGTATTAAATATAAATACATGTCTGGTTATAGTGTACTCGTAGAGCCCTATTTCATAGTCTTTTTTTTTAGCTGATAGGTCCGTGGAATTTTCAAACAGGTCCTTAATTTTTTTGGGTCAGAGAACACGATTCTACTATCCAATATTACTGCAAATGCTCTAGTTGCTCACAATAGGCAACTTTATCTTACTTTTAAAATTTGTACTTCTGAATGGAAATAATTGCAAAAATAATTGAAAAATTTTTTTAATTGTATAAATATTGAATTCTATTTTAAAATTAGACATTTATTAGAAAAATGAATGTAATTTAGATTGAAATATTTTATTTGTTATTATAATATTTATTTTATGATAATAATTATCATACACATATTGAATAATTATTCGTTATTATTGTCTTTTTGTGTAAAAAAATTAGTCGCTAATTAACTTTTATAAGCTTATAAAATTATAATATATTTACTCTATTAAAAATATCTTCTTTTTTTTTAAATTTAGGGTTATCTCATATCTGTATTAAAATTTTTTAAATTGGAAGTGTAAATAAATAGTTGCAAACATTGTCTATTGTGGGCAACTAGACCATTTTTGATAAAAACGAATAGCAATATCGAATTCAGAGACACATTAAAACTAACCTAACGGATAAAAAGGCTATATAATTACTAAAAATAACATAAAGTTGCCTATTGTGAGCAATTGAAGCATTGGCGGTAAAATTGGGTAGCTAAATCATGTTTAGCTACCCAATAAACATACGTAATTGATAGAAAAGTTAAAAAAAATCGATGAAAATAATCCAAAGTGGCCTATAGTGGGCAACTGGATAATTTGCGATAAAAACAAATTGCAGAATCGTGTTCAGTTGCCCAAATTATTTAACGACTCGTTGGAAAATTCCACGGACCTAACAGCTAAAAAAAAGTGACCACGAAATAGGATTCTACGACTACACTATTATATAAATACAGCAATATTTTTTAGTCACTTTTTTTGCTGATAGGTCCGTGAAATTTTCCAATGATTCTGTTATACGTCTTTACCGAAAAAGTTCTAGTTGCATGTAATAGGTGATTTTAGATTATTTTTATAACTTTTTTGGTGTTCTAATCAGTTATTTATGTTTTTTGGGTAATAATCTAAAGGTGGCTATTATGAGCAACTGGAGATTTTGCAGTAAAAGCGGATAACAATATAGTGTTCAATGACCTAAAAAACTTAAATAACTGATAAAAATACGATTAAAAATACCATAAAAGAGTCGTAAGAAATAACTTAAAGTTGTCTATTGTGGGTAACTTTTGCGGTAAAAATGGATAGCAGAACCGTGTTCAGCGACCGAAAAAATATAAGAATTTGTTGAAAAGGTCCACGGACCTATCAGCAAAAAAAGACTATGAAATAGACCTTTACGCCTATAGTAATACTATTACCAAAAATTTGCTACTCTAAATTGAAACCATCAGTTTATAAAGTCAATTTTCAATAAAAAAAGTAATGTTTAGGATTTTATGCCTAAGACCGAATCTGCATCTGATTTAACAAGCATTAGGGTAAATTTTGTTTAGATATAATCAACATTTCTTGAAGAAATTTTGAATTTATTAGGAATACAATAGTGGAATAATTATTTTACTGCTTAAATAAGTTAAAAATGGCATTTTGTTTATGAGAAAAAGTGACATCTAGATCTTAATTTTAGAATTACATAATTTCACATACATTGATGATCCGAATAAATATAACATTTAAAGTAAATTTAATAAATTGTTTAACAAAAACAAATATTATTATATTTCGGTGTATAGGGAATAAATTAAAACGAAGTTAAAAAAAAAGAATATAATAATGATTTCTATTTTATATACACATAGAGAGAAGCGTCATGACATTTCAATTTACGGGTAATTTGATTTGATATTTTACTCATCTTCATCCAAGCGAATTTTTTTTATTATATTTACATAGTAATACTTTTTTTTCCGATGAATTTATAAAAAAAAAATAAATATGTAAAAAAAAAAAATAATAATATTTTTATATTTATATAAATATAAATAATAATAAATATAATATAGACAAGTAGCGGAAATGCACTGTATGCGCCAGCGATGCATGAATCATTTCCTACTCGATGTCGATGCACGATTGATGGTATTTATCTTGTATATTTTTTATTTAACTAGAAATTTGTTAAAATAATATAACTTTAATGCTCTGTAACTAATGTCATCGTGAGGATGTATTATATTTTATTGCCAGGTAAGAAAAATACAAATTATATATGCATAATCAAGTATGCATACATTACTTATCGTGTATTTATAAAGTAAAAGTAAATTTATACTTGACGGAGCTAGGGGAAGAGGAATCCAATACGGAATTAGGTCATGTATGGAAAATTCTAATTTATTCTCGAATTAAATGCTTCTTATGGTACTCGGGATTCAGAAGGGTTAGAAATTCGTGGAAACTATTTTTTTCAGAATTTGGTTTTGATTTATAGCTTACTGTGTATTTTTTCAACAAAAATTTTTTTTGGCTCACTTTGAATTTTTGTATAAGTCATTGCGGTATTGATTTTGTGCTGATTTGATTGATTGATTTGATGTTCATATGGATTTTTTTATTCGCCTTTTTATCTCTAATTGGTTATTCAAAGCACATAAGGGATTATTGAGAAAAATTTTAATTTGGATCTTGTTTTTATGCCAAAATTTTCTATAAGTCAATATGCATATATAATAAACAACAAGTAATATCACCAAAGCCAAGCTTAAAAAAAATTTCATTTCATTTTATTTGGATTTTTTGATTTTTAGAGCTTAAAAAAAAGTTAAAGTATCTCAATACTAATGCATTTTTTTAAAATAAAAATTTTATTTTAATTTGGCATACCTAAAATTTTTTTTAATACTTTCAGTTTAACTTTTAGTTTATTAATTTTTCAAGTTGGCCGAAAATCAGTTTCATCATAAATAAATTTACTCATATTTGTTCAAAACGTTGGCCTATATGTGTGAGTTGAATGCAAAAAATTCTGGAGATGTTACTCAAAGTGCTCGTCCATAATCATTCTTCTTTTATCAAAAATTTATGAAGATTTCTCGGAAGATTTTAATTATTTTCAAATGGTCTGCATTAAGCCTCCGTGAGGCCTGCAGGCATAATTTCTGTGGGGGCTTTACATGTAAGGCCAGTGAAATTCAAGCAAACACATATTTTATTAATTAAAATTTTAACTAAATTATAAATTTAAATTTTGAATAGCATAGTTTTGCACCGAATAATAATATAATATAATATAATTTAAATGAAAATTAATGATAATAATACAATTTTAATGAAAGTTAATATTTCTAAAATTTAATTTAATTTGTAAATTGCAGTTTCTGAATTTGTTCAAAATTATTTTTCTTACAAGGGGATAGGAATTCATTAGATTTGGAACAAGTTACACATTTTCAACTTTTATTAAGAATTCATTCATGTCATTTAAGTTAAATTTCATTTCAATAAGTGATTACTGAAACCCATATTTTGATATATTGATGAAGAAGCATAATATATAACAAAGTTATTCAATGAATTATCACCGAGGGAAATCAACAGCAACTGCAACGTATATAAGTATAGGAGGTAGCAGATTCTTCGTTAGCAGCGTCAATATTTCGTTATTTCAAAAATTTATTCAACATTTGTAGTTATTACAAAGGAGTAGCTGCTCTGAATTCTGATCAGTCATTTTAAAAGTATCATAATTTTAGTAGCGAATATCAGAAAAGACCCTGGTACAAAAAATAACATAAAAGCAACATAATTTTTGGGATCCTTATCCTCGTTATTAAGTGAGAATGGTTTGCTTCAATTTTTTGATTTCTTGTGCCATTTTGCTTCAGTTCCCATGCTTTTTAAATTATTTCTGAAACACCGAATATAAAAAAGAAAGAATTATATATATATTTTTTTTAATATTTGGGAAAATTTATTGCTTTTTATTTTCTTTTATTGTATAGCATTTTAGAAATATCTATAAGATTTGTCTGGATACGAGAACTCTTAGTAAAATTTTTCGAGGATTTCATAAAATAGGAATTTTTATTCGCTGACAGAAAAACAGGTCTTAAAAATTCTGGCCAAAATCTGCCCATATCCCAAAAATTCAGTTGACTCGATGCTATTTTTTTAACCCTTTTATCTTTATTAATATTAGTATTTAAATTTTTTCTATATAAGAGTCAATTAATTCGATGATTTGATTTAACTGCACATTTCTCTTCAATCTCAATGATAATAAAGTTAATGCGCTGAATTTAATTTAATAATCAATTATTGTAATCATTGTTTCATTAGCAATACAATAAATGAATTAAATCATATAAAAGATAAATAAAACGATGATTAATTTAGTAAATAAAAATTAAATCTAATTTATTATTAAAGAATGTTTTATATAAAAAATTTTATTTATTCTTAGAGTATTTTTAAAACTATTTATGTAAATGGTTTATACAACAATGAGTAATAAATTTTTTCCTATATAAAAGAAAATTTAATATTTAACAAAAAAAAAAAGAAAGAAAGAAAATTTAAAATTTTGAAAAATAACTGAAAATACAGTCTCGATATATATATATTTTTTTATTTAATATCTCTAAAGTAAAATATTTCCACTGTGTGTGTATATATTTTTTTTATTACGAACGATTCATACGTATATATAGCTAAATTTACTGGCATTTATCTCATTCCCAACATTTTTCTTTTATTTTCTTTTATTTCTATAAGTATAGAGAGAGACAGAGAGAGAAAAAGAATAAAAAAAATTTGAATTATTTGCTTATGCAATTCCCTATTTCAATTGTCGGCTTACAAAATTTCAATGTGTGCTAAACGTATATTTTACATTTCAAGATATTATTAAGAAAAAAAAACTTATATATATAGAACACGATATAAAATGTATAGAAAAATTATGCAAAAAAAAAATAAATGTTGTATGAAGAAAAAAAAGGGGGATGCAAATTTTAAAAAATGATTAAAATTAATTAAAAAAAACGGGTTGTTTTATACATACAAGTTGTATTCGGTATAATTTCCGTTTTGTAATTTAATAATAAAAATTCATAAGACTCGATACGTACGATTTAAAAATTTTATTTCATTTATTTATTAATTTTTCTTTTTTAAATTCAAGGTCTATCTCTCTATAGTGTAGCTGCTCATTATATATAGGGTAATAACCAACTATGTGTAATTCGCTTGACCGATTGCAAATTAATTCCGTCGCCTATAACAAACTCCCAATTAAAATATATGAACCATAAAGACGGATACTAATATTAAAATTATTTTTTTTTACTTTTTAATTATTTTGATTTTTTGGGTATGGATGAGTAAATTTGACATTACTTTATATGACCACGGAACCAACAAAATTTTCCAGCATTAAACGTGTTATTCAAGAACTAAGGAGATACTTTCATTAGTCAAAATTGTGCTCAGAAACAATTGAAAATGTACCTAATTTTATTCTGCTAATAAGTTTCACTAATTTATTAGGATTATTAAAATTATATCATCTAATTTTCCATCTAAATATTAGTGTTCGAAAAAACTGACCCACTGGTAAATTTGTTGGATTTAAACATGTATAATAATAATACAGAAAATATTTCGCAGATTTGGGCAGTTGATTAATTTAAGGCAACTTTTGATATAAATAATAAATAAAGTAAATTAAATTAAGGTTTTAATTACTAAAAAAATCTAGTAATAATAACTATTTTAAAAGCTCTCTATCATTTCTACGAAAACTAAGTGACAAACTGAAACGGTCCGTTGTTTCCGTTCGAAATTTATCGTTATATACCTATAGACTATACATTATAATAGTTTACTCTGTTTTACGCAATGTAGGAAACAATGGACTCGATGCCCGCAGGTTGTTGACTTTCGCAAGCAGTTGTCACTTTAAAAACTATGAAAATAATAACAACAACAAAATTTTTTTTATTTATATATAAAAATACATACTACTCCTATTCTTCTTTCTCTTATCTATACAGAATAGTACATTGAATGCACTAAAAACTACTGTCACTTTGTCAACTATAAAATCGAGACAAATCTTGCTATTATTTTTTTTATATTTTTCATTTCTTTTCGTATTTCTAATACAAAAGAATACCAGTTTTTACGATTATTCTAAATTATTACAAATTTTTTTATTACAACCGATTTCTTTTACGATTGTTTGTTTAAATATTTATATCAATAAATACAATCGACAAATCATAGACAATAGGCTTAATTATCTTTGAACATTGAATATTTTTGCAGTTTAAGTTTCTTATTTTCACAAATCTTCATTATTTTTTTACTATGAAAAAATGTCTAATCGGTGACAAGTTTACAACCGTAACTTTGATTTACGCTCTGGATCACACGATAATCGTTTATATTTGCTAAATTAATTATTATTTTTTTCTTCATTTTGGATCCTGTTGAAAATATCGTTGAAAGGAATCTTTAATAAAAATAATCTCGGTCAGAGTTTTGAAAAATTTTCTTTATATGCAGAGTTTTTAATGCAAACTTTAGTAATATTTAACTTCGCCAGATGGCAAGCATTTAAAAAGTAAACTCGCATAAGAAACGTCGTACGAATGGTTTAAATATAGAGTTCGACCTACTAACCGCTTATCCTTGTCTTAGGGAGCATAGTATTCAATGAACGTACAGTGAGGGTACTGTTGCTGAAACCTAAATGATTTTTTATTAATTCTTACCGCATCTGTGGAATTGTATTCTTTAATACTTTTTCATTCGATGCAATTTTTGGATAGTCTCTTTACTTCATAAGAGACTTTTATTAAACTTATTTTGGCTTCTTTCTATATATTCTGCAATACCTGTACTAATGTATAATTACAGTTTTTGAATTCTGTATTTGGATTTAATCAGTGATTTAATTAATCTAAAAATTAAATAGCGCATCATTTTTGAATTCGGTGCAAATTATTGAACCTAAAAGATCTAGTTTTTTGTAAAATTCTGAATTTCTAAATATTTTGAGGACTTGATACAAACAATCAATAAGAGTATATTTTAAACTGGCTACTAGTTATTGAATTAAAACAAAAACACTTAATGAATTTTTAATTTTAACAAAAATTTTTTGAGATAAATCAGGCAGCAAAAGTATCGATATCAATATCAGGTAAAATTTTGTAAATCAAAATAATCTTGAATCAGATTATCATCTGGTTCGTGAAATATTTAATTAACGAAACTAGAAATGAAGTTAATAATAATTAGAGGTATTCGAAATTAAATATACAATCACGTCAGTTATTATCCTTTTTGGTACCACCTTGATTTCCTTTTTACCTTTATTATTATTTTAAAGAATCGAATGGACATCGGAGGAGGACAGAGAAGCAATATAATGCGATTGGCCGATGAAAATAAACTAGTAACCACGCGCATTGGCTCCATCGGTTCTATTGGTTTGCTTTACTTTCTATATCGTATCTATAGTGTACATTTAATCCTCCTCCTGTTTCCTTTTTTATCCTTCGTCCTTTCGATTTCTGATACTCTTGTATTATGCTCGACTGGTCCAGCGATCTTCTTTTTATGTAACGTCATCGGGTGAACTGACCATGAAACAACATCGACTTGAAATGTAATGGCTGTAGAGATTGCTAATTAAAGTGCTTAACATTTTTTATTCGTTGTTTAAGTAACAGTTTACAAGGAGATAACAACTGCTTTGAATGTTAAAATTTTAACCCTGTAACCCAATAACCCGAGAGAAAAATTAGAAAATAGTAATTTGACTTTTGCAAGATCGTCATTAAAAAAGATTATAAAATTTCGATTAAGCTACTGTATCCATCTTTCTCTATAGTTAATCAAAGAGATTTAATTAAATTGTAGATTACATAAGCCAGAAAACGTGTAATCAAATTGATTATACAGCGCGTTTTAATGTCATTTTGTAAAAAAAATGATGATAAATTATTGTGGGTATAGTAAACTTTCATTTTTGTTTCGAAAAATTCAATTTGAAAAAATGATTGAAAATAAAATTTTGAAAATAAAGAAAATAAATATTTGTAATTACAGGAATAAAAGTGCATCGAGCTGTGTTAATCGAGTGTAGTATGGAGTATTTATTTATTATTATTATTACATGCCTTTGGCATTGGATTTTATAGCCATCACATCATCATCATCGCGAAGATTATTATTCTGGTATATAGCATATCAACGGGTACGTCATTGGAAAGACCGGCGCCGGTATTTGATTATAGCTAATAATATTTATATACTCTGTGCGATCGTTGTCAGTTTTAAATTATCATAACTCAAACTGGCCAATCTGATGGACGATTCGCTCTTTCTATATACGATATTATTTCTCTTTCTTCTATAAAACCTTTTCAAATTACTGGTAATAATGATTTAACGCTTTCAGCTTTTATTTTTGCTTCGGGTAAATTCTTTACTTTTATCCTTTGTTACTTTATTGGACCTAAAGAAACTCAAGTTTTTTTGAAATTGCTTTTTTTATTTAAAAAGTAATTTTTGCGAATTTATTTTTGCTTTCAATCAAATATTTTCGAATATTTTTCTGTAATTGCAGAGACTTCTTTACAGTTTTTTTATTATTAGGGAATAAGATTATTTCTAAAGTCTCTATTTAAAAAATTTTGAGGGTACTAGGGTCTAAACATGTTCCGTAAACAGAGTGATGGGGATTTTAAAAATTTAAAGACTGGTTTTTTTTTTAAATCTTACTCGGGTAAATTTCAAGATGAGTAAGAGATCAATAATTTGAATAATTCATCAATCAACGAAGTATTTGACCATTTTTTTCCTCTAAAAGAAAACAGCGTAAAAATAAATAATAAAAAATAAATAAATAAAAATATTTTTTAATTATAAACTTAATTTTTCTTATTTACATAAGTCAGCGCAGGAAATATATTTGAAAAGTTTTTCAGTTTATATAAAAATAAAAAAATGGAAAAAGTGTGTTAATAAAATATTTATAAGACTGAAACTAACGTAATAATGAAGTTTAAAACGAGGTACGCTGCAAGCTTAATAATGCGTGTATAAATTGAGATTGAATATTACTATATAGACTTGACCTGTGTAAACATTAAACTAAAATTTAAACATTTTGTATAATAATAATAATAAAAGGAGTGACTTGAGGGCAGTTAAAATTTTATATAATAAACTCTTGGTCACTCCATATTAGCTCTTACAAATCTACGTGTCTTTCTCCAAATATTAATTATATAACTAAATTACCTTTTCGACACAATGTGCACATTCGTACAAGATCAACATTTAAATTTTATTTACAACTACTTCTAAAAAAAAAATAACGTTTTCAAACATATTCAACCGGAAATCATTTATGGGAATATTATATTTTCAAGGAAGAAGCTCACGGAACCGAAAAGACAACCATCTTTATGGACGACTCGTTTACTGATTATATCTAATTTATAGAAATATTTTGTCCCTTATTGGCAAATGATTAATATCGAATAAAAACACACCTGATGCACTCTTACTTTCTCTTATTTGAACCCCTCTTCGTAAACACAAGGTTGTATCTTTATTAATTTAAAGTATCCGTTATTGAATTTTTAATGGTTTTAAATTGATCTATAATGATGGGTTTGCTTCTTCGTTTTTGTTATGCTCAATTGATCACGTTTTCTTCCGTTTAAGTTATATCCTTTTTTATATTCAAAGGTCTTTCTATTATTGCTTTTTATGTACCTACTTACACTGCGCTAACTTGGAAATTGATTTTTAAGTAATTTTATCAATAAAGGTTAATAAATTTCAGTCAAGTAATAGAATTTTTAAATTGGATAATTTTGGTAAATTTATTTGCACATGATTAGTGCCAAAATTTATTGGTCGTTATTTCTTTAAAATTAGTTGTTTTGGGAAAATGCATTGAAAATGTTGGCCTTTAATTTTTAATGCGAAACATGTTTATAGAAAAATATTTGAAAAAGACCGCCAACATAGGGGCGATGAGGAAGTTGAAATATTGACTTGTTGAGGGGGAGCGGATAAAATCGACTTATAGGATAATTGAGCTTATGGGATATTAGTTTAGACTGTTGTAGATCAACATGTTTTATATTATGCTCGTTCATTATCTTAATACACAAACTAGTTAATAATTTTTTCTATAAATATGTAAAAATATTAGACTGCCAAAAAGACCTAAAAGGCAATTTTTAATTTTGAAGTAGAATTTTTTGGTGCAATTATTGCTTTTACTCTTTTAAATCCTCTTTAAAAAGATGACCAAGTTAAACGCTGTATGCCCCAGTGTCCCCCTATCAATTATCCCTTTGTCTGTACAAAATTGTCAATTAATTAAGTAATAAAAGTTAAATAATTAAGATAAAATTTTAGTAAAAAGAATATTATTATAAAAAAATAAATATTAAACTTCAATATTTATATTTATATTATTTACCTCTAGGGTTTCATAGACCGATTGGAGTCCTCTGTGGAATTTTGGGGCAAAGCTCCGCAATTAAAATACTGGATATTTCACTCACCCCCCTAATTGCGTACTTGCACCTAAGACTATAGATTAATTTATGCCTAAGGGAGCCAGGGGGGCATAACCCAAAACGGATATCCGGGGCAAAACCCCCGCAATTAAAAAACTGGATACTTCAATTATTCTCTAATGGTATACACACACCTACCTCTAGGGTAAGTTACACTAAAAGGGGTAGAATTTCCTCAAATATTTGTTTAAATTTTCAGGATAGCAATTGATTCGGGGGGGGGGGTTTGTTCAGAAATCAATGGTTGCCATGGTCGGTATTCGTTTTAAACTCTACCTGGTTTAACTTGTATTTAATAACTATCAATAATTGATAATAGTTTTTTTATTAATTCTATAAATATGCAGTAAAAAATAAAATAAAACATTTTTTGATGTAAATATAATATTATGCACTGAGCATAAAAAATATGATACAAAAAATAAATAACTTATCTTTGAACTGGATTTTGGACTATCAAATTGAGGGATGTCGAAAATTATTATTGGTTCGTAAAAATAATATTACGAGGGATGCCTTTACATTATAGGAGATAATTGCACTTTATAAAGCCTTTAGAAAACTAAAATTTCCAGCTTTGATGTCTGATGAAATATTTAAAAAAATAAATTAGGAAATAATAAGTGCAGCAGTAAAAAAAAAAAGAAATAAAAATTTATTTGAATCAGGCCATAAAAAGTATATATCAAAGGTTAATGGAAAGAAAAACAAAGTTTAAGTGTTTTAAGATAGTACATCTCCGTTGAAAGAGAAAAAAGGTAATTATTTAGAATTCGAAAAGCATTTCCCCTAAGAAACTAGAAATAGCAATAAAGGAAGAAGAATTGGCTTGTCCACTTATGCAGTCCAGTATTACATCGGTTGAGTAACTCTTTTAAAAATAAAAATTTCACCGACATCTGCTTTTCTCTCCCTTTTTAATACTTGCATACGAAATTAGTCGAGTTTTTATACATTCATTCGCCCTTAAAACTCATAAATAAGGAAAAATTTTTATACTTAAAGACGTATCGAACTATAATACCGTTGATGCGTGCGTGCCGTTCGTTAAGGGTGACCGAGCACAACATGTGGAGGGTTTTTGCTCTTATATGTATGTCAGACAGAAACTATAGTTATGAGAAAGCATATTTACAAAAATCGAATTGCGATTTTCCTGCTTTGTTAAAAAATCTATCCAATGCTTTCTATTGATTCTCTTTATACGCTATTTCCCTTTTATATTCAATTTCAAATTTAATAACATATTTAATACATTATTTATAGTATACAAAGTTGCATGTAATTTGTTTTTCAATTATTGATTTATAATATAATGGAAAATTATATACTTACTATTGCTATTTATGAATTTCTTATACCTTTTATTTTCTTTTTTTTTTATTTTTTAAATTATGGCCTTTTATTGATTGTTTTATTATGGAGTTACTGAATTATTGATGACCTTTTATTGATTTTTCCAGTTATTTATATGTAGTTTTATTAAGTTTTTATATTTTACAAGGAAATTATATATTTTTTTTAAAACTCTAATCTTTGCTATAAAAAATACTATCTCCTAATCACAGATTCTCCTAATTCAAGCAATTTTTATTTTAACTTTAGATTTTTGATTTCTGGTTGTTAAAATTTTTAAATTGTCATTAATTCGACAAAAGAAAAATGTTACAAAAAGGCCGATTTTTATCAATCCTAACCACTCTAAAAGACCTGTGCTGTTTTAAGGATTTAATTTTAGGTAAAGTATGAATAATTTTTAAATTTAATTTTTTAAACAGTTTTTATAGATTTATTTGACATTAATTGTCAATTTTACAAACTTCCTTAGATTTTTAAAAATTTTAATTGTATACCCGGGAACTGTGGACTGAAATCTATAAAACATCACATGATTTAGGTTTGTCATGATAGGGAAAAAATGGCCTATTTTAAACATGATTATTTTATTAAGTATAGTTTCATTCAGGCAAGTATACAGAGGGGAAGGGAGGGGGAGGGCCATGCCCCCCTGGAAATGAAAGTTTTTAATAAAAATAGGCCTATTTTCAAAATTTGTTAATTTTTTATTAACAAATATACGTTTCAAGCAATTTAAAATAAGAAACGATTAAATTTTGATTCTTACTAAACAAATTAAAACCATAAGAATGTATTATTAGGTTCTGACCCTCTGCCCAAACCTCTAAAAAAATGACTAGATACGTTCCTGGTTTCATTGAAACTTAAATTATAGTGTAGTGACCTTTAAAAATAAGCCATTTAATCAATAAAATAGAATTACTTGCTTATAAATTCATTTAATATCAAAATATTGTGAATATCTAGATTTTCACCCTATTTTAACGTAATATACAATACAGTCTAAAAATAAAGAGGCTATAGAATAATTTGTCATAATAATTTTTTTAAACGATTGGTATCGACCACGTAATACCGATAAATAAAACAACAATTTGCAAATATGCTACATGAAATTTTGCTAGAAACATGCCACTCAAAAAAATAAAATAAGTAAACCTGAATATTTTTGAAAAAAAAAAAATTTTATGAAAAATAATTTTATAAAATTTTGACTCCACAATTACTTAATCTTTTTTTGTAAAATTAAAAAAAAAATATTATAATAGTAATAAAAACAAATGAATTGAGTGCGAAATTACAAAGTAAAAAATTACTAAACAATGTAATAAATAGGAAAAAATAAAAAATCATTATTTATAATTAAAAAGGTGCTGAATAATGATTACATATTATTAATAGAATCATCTATATCTTTGGTAACGATGAATTATAATTTATACACGAAAGCTATTACGTTATGCATTAAAAAATATTTTAAATAGAAAGAAATTCAAATTTTCTTCGTTAATATTTACGCTCGAGTGCAAGTACAAAATAAATTATTTATAAAAAAAAAGTTGGAAAGGTGTGTTATTATATCATGCACGCATCGATAATTAATAGTTCGATTCCGTTTCGGACAATGCTTCGTAATTGACAATCGCCATTAGTTCTAGCTGGTTGTAATGAACCATGTGTTTCTTACGTCAAATGTGATTTATTCCTTTCGATTTCATGTTAATTAAAAGTCGATTTTTTTTTCAAATAAAATATTTTTTTAAGAACGGAAACAGAGCCTAACCCTTATTTCAATTTATATGTAACAGAAGGGATACACTTAAGTGACACATACACTCAAGACAAAAATTTTCTCACAGAAATTATATTTACAAGTAATAAAACGGATGTCGATTATATTCTTCTATGACAAAAAAAAAACAGAAGAATTTCTAATTTTTATCTATTATCAAGATAATTATATATAAATCATACATTATTCTCTTCTACAATCTGTCACTTAACTTTGGAATTTTCTTTTTTATTATTAAATTTTATTTTATATATATTTCTTTTATTTTTTTAAATCGCGGGAATTTTTATGTTGTTGGAACAACATGATATTTTTAATAACATATATTTATTAAATTTTTTTATTTTATACTTTTAAGAATGTGGAATTTCTTTTATTTTATTATAAATTTAACAATGGATCATTATTACATTTAATATATATAATAATTATATCTAAGTTTTTAAAAATTTTGTTTCTACAAAAATAATAATATCTTTTTTTTTTCATAATTTACTGTACATTTTAACGATTTCTTTTGACTCAAAAATTAACTTTTTATTTCAGATATTTTCACTTTTTTTTTAAATTTTGTTACTCTGGTAGTCTTTTTGCATGTGAATACAAAATTATCAATTGCATTTTTTTCAATAAGTTCTCAATGTCTCAGACCCTATAATAGGCGTTAATGGAGGGTATTTATTATAACTATATTTATTTAAAATAATAATTTCACAATTTATGAGAGAAAAACTGGTAACATTTACGACAGAGTCATTACTGTCAACCAGGAAAATGTCAGAATTGTATTGAACTGCAAGGACCTATTTTAAGACTAGAAGACATGACGAAATTTCTTATTATAATAAGATTAATTGAAATACTGCTGTATTCATTTCAGAAGCATGAAAATTCAGAAAGAAAAATAAACTTTTTAATTTTGGGAACTTTTGGAGGGTGATCAACAACCGTACTAAGTAGGTCTAAAATATGTATTTTAGTCCTGAAGAGGACTCTGTGGGAAGCGTAACATAGACTTAATACACATTTTAGTAATTTGACCTGAAATTCAACATCTTTTTTATTTGAGATTTTCTACTTTTTTTAAACAGAGTGTATATTTTAGGTTTAATTTAAAATTCTTTCTTTAAAAATGCGCCATTTAATAATTATTATGCCGATAAAGACTTTTGGCAAACATTTAACACAAAGTCACATTTGTTTTAAAAAAATCTATGAGAAAAAAGCTTTGGTAATAAAATATTAAAATATTAAATGAAATAAAAAATATAAGTTTCTGTAGCTAATATAATCTAATTTAATCGATAAGAAAGTAAAGATGAGAGAGAAGAAGGTACAGGTAATTAAAAATAATGTAATATCAAAGAATATAAAAGAGAAGAAGAGTATAAGAGAAAGATAAGGCAAGGCATAGACATAAAAGTAAACGTAGATCAAGGGGTATAACAATAAAATAAATACACTATACAAGATAAATGTTATATAAGAATAAAATCTCTTTTCTTAGCATTAGAATCTTGCATACATTTTCTCGAATATAGAGAAGAAATTCGTCGTTATATAGATTCCCGCAGGGCCATTAACTTCTGGTAACGTGCGAAAACGGTAGTAAATTTAACAGGAAGTAATGGATGCCTTAGTTTTAAAGGATGTACAATGCTCTCGACGACGACTAAGACGACGACGACGTATATCGTCCCTTCTATTTTAACTATAAACAAACTAATACACTCGAGAGAAAGGGCTATATTCTCTCTCTGGCATAAACATAAATTATCAGTTGGTAATTACAAGATACGCTTTTCCAGACTCTTACTCCCGTTAACCATATTATACTTATAATTACTATAGAAAAGAACGCACCTTATTATTATTATAAGTATATCAGCCCCAGCTTTTTAGTTTTTATGCTGCACGAACCGACTCGCGACTTTTCCAATTGTTATGTACGTTCCATTAGGTTAATTGCCGAATTAAGGGCTTTCTCCACATGATTGATACAATTTTTATTGCCTGATAATTGGAAAAATCAATTTATTACAAGTATTTTCGAATAATCTCATCTTAAATAAAAGCTTTTTACGTAGAATCGAGAATCAAGCGAGAATATCCGCTATCGCAAAAACAATTAATGCTCTTTAAAAGAAATCCTTGATTTACGGCGAGTAAAAGGTTCTGTTGGAAGATAACGGTTGGCTTAAAAAAGCTACAAGGACCAAGTAAGTTTTACATGGTATTTACTGCAACCAAAAGCTTTAGCCTCTTGCAATTAATGACTGACAAAGCTCTGCCATTCGTCTTTTACTTATAGTATAACGTCTTTCTTAAAACCGGACATTCAGCTTTAAGGGTTGAGCTTTTGTCCTTGAGATTTTGGATAATACGATAAAGCTTTATTACAAAGGGATTAAGAAAAAACTTTATCGTATAAATAACAGGTAATATATTCTTAAGCTGCTGTACTGAGAATAATAATTTATTGGCAAAAACTTCATTCTTTTTGCATTTACTTAAACTGTAGTCAATTTTTTAAAATAAAACATTGGAAATATTTCATAAATAATCATTAATTTCAATTTCATCAATAATCTTAAATGCAAATATGTATTCAGAATGAAAATATATGTAATATTAAATACCAAAAGTTATACGTTGTTATTTACATATTCAAATACTAATTTGGGAAACAATTTTAAAAATGATTCACTGAAATTTCAAAGTTATTAAAAAAATTTTTTCTTCAAAATTAATAATGAAATATTGATTATCTTGTTATTGCGAATAGAAATGAGTAGGAAGAAATTTTTTTCAGCAAGATGTTTATTTGGTTTTCTAATCTTCAGAATTGTTATATTTTAGACCAAAAAACGCAGTTAAGTATATGCAATGCAGAAGCTTCTAAACATTTTATAAATACTTCTATTTAGTTTTTTTTCAATTGAGATATTTAAGGTAAATGCAAACATTTATCGAGTTAAGCAGACACTCAAATGTTAATTATCATCACAATAATACAATACAGAAATTTTCGGTATTCAGGTAATGGCAGTATATTTAAAATAATGTAAGTATAATTAAAAAGCATAAATTAGCTTAAATATTATGATAAATGATTAAAAAAAAAAAAATATATATAAAAATTTAGTTATAAATAAAGAAAATGGTTAAGAATATATATAACGGACATAAGGTACTCTATGAGCCATTAACGGGTAATTAGAAACAGATGCCGCGACGTAAGAAGGAATCTTTTAAAATGAAACATAACCTTAATTTGTAAAGTGCAATTATTCAGCTTTTATATGGCATATAATAAAAAAGGACAAAATATTTATATATATAATAGACATCGAGGGCGCTATGCCATCTTTTATGAAAAAAATACAAAAGTTTTTAATTATTTATTAGTGTACAACATTGCACTTATGCTGTTTAAGTGTTCTTATAAAAAAAAAAGGAAAAAGTTTACTCTAAAATCAGAGGAATTATTAGAGTTGTTATTTTAAAAGATAATAATTTGTCTAGTCTGAAAAAAGGGTTTGACCTTTTTGTCTGTTAATAAATAAAAAATTCATGAGATATAAAATTGATTTATCTTTAACATTAATAAGTAAATTGACATGACTTGGCACATAAATACGTCCAGTTTATTATATTATAGACTGATTATGATTAGGTTACAAGTATAAGAACCACACCCTCTTCGCGTGGGTCGACACTTTTGACAGTTATTATTTTTAACCTTTTTCTACCTGATGGAGACAATTCAATCAGTTTATTATTAGACTACATTTTAATTACTTAATAAATAATTAATCAGCGAGATGTCTAACGATGATTAATAGAAGCTCTTTTTTAGTTTTAATTAAAATATAATAGAGTTAAAGATTTCCATCGAGGAATATTATGATCTTATTGAAGTCACTGAATCCATATAAATGTTTATTCGAAAATTATCTTCTATTCTTCTTCTTATATGTACATAACTTAACAATTCAGTTTCATCCCTCTTTTAATGCTAACTTACTGTCTTCTTCGAAGCTTAAATACATACATATATGTACCTTGGATATATATTTGCTGATACAGAATTGCGACATTCTTAGGGAGAACCTCTCTCTCTCTCTCTTACTCTCTTTTCTATTCTAAAACTATTCGACTTTGTAATTTGTGACTCTTGTTTATTTGCTAAATGAACTTTCCTATACAATGCTTGTGCATTTGTGTACACGTACGTGTGTGATTTACGTCTATAAGAAATTTCCTGGACCTTTAAGAAAATAGATAAACTACTAAATCTATAGGAAAGTATTTAAAACTTGCATTTATTGTACTTTTTATCAACTACTCTTCTAATTTACATTAAAACTGCTACAATAATGAATTTTGATTATAAGCTCGAAATATATTAAATTATAATTAACCTACTAACTGAATCTTCGTACAGCTTTAAAATAAGTTTAATATTAATCTCTTAAATAGGATGTAAATTTTCTTGAATTTAATTTTGTCTTTCTTTTTTTAACTGCATAATTCTATGCATAATTGAAGATTTGTTCTTTTTCTTCCAAAAAAGTAGAACTGGGGTAAATCAGAACAGTTTTTTTACGTTGGATCTTATCTGATTAAATTTTTTTTTTTTTAATAATAGATTATTTAGTATTATCGAAAAAAGCTATATTAAACACAATTTGACAATTAATTTTTATTCTAAAAAGATGTTTTTTTTGTTTGAATTGCCAACATGTAAAAGATCGTGCGTTCTTTTAGTTTAACTGCGTTTCTGCTTGAGCTCTAGATTTTGTAGGCAAAAAGAAGAAATTTCGGAATTATATGGTTAATATTGCATTTAGGATTTTATTATTAAATTTCAAAATTATTATTGAAAGAGAAGAAGGTATTAACCAAAAATGGATCTTAAAAATTGTAATTAAAAATAATTTTTATTTTAATTTATTCATTCGCAAGGAAACAATTCGCAAGGGAGTATTAATCGTTTAACTCTATTTATTGGACTATTAATAATATTTGTTAATTAAATTATATATTCAATATCATAAGTTCAAATAAATTTGGAATTTATGACTGTATTTATAGTATTGAGAATACTTTTCTCTTTCGAGAGAAAAATAAGAATTAATATCAACGCTACTTAATAAACTTTTTATTTTATAAATTGTTCCGTTATAATTATTTATAAATAAAATATTAATATTAATAGACTGGTTATGCAATATACGTGATTTTTGCAATCTTTAATTGATAATTTACTTTATATAAATGAAGATTTTATAATTTTTTTTAGTTTATAAAAAAATGTAGTTTTGCAAAACAAATTTGCTTGTACTCATGTTAAATCACCAAGTACAGGAGGAGTACGATTTAGATGCTATTGAGAACAATGATAAAATTCCCAAATGATTTAATCATTGTTTTTTAGTATCGCCAAATATATGCAGCCTTTATGTAGCCTTCTTTTCATTCGATAAAAAGCAAGATAATTTTCATATAACTCTGCGGAAATAGAATTAAAAGTTATCTAATAAGTTGAAATTTTATTAGAAATTGGCAGGTAATTTCATTTGATAGTTATGATATTAAGCAATTTTTAAAATAACTGTAATTCTTATTTCTACCAAACTTTGTAAATCGTACAGGTAAGTGATAATAAGGTGTATTTTTCATTTATAGGCATTAACTTTTTCTTGTTAAATGATTTGCAATTGAAATTCAAAAAAATGTAGAAATATTGCCTTTACTAATACAGAGAATATCTTTGGATATAACCATGTATAATATAACAGCTAAATTCTATTCTATATATAAAAAATAATATTAAAAAATTTAAATTGTTAGAAAAATAAATGTATAGATTTATAACAATAAAGAAAATAGAAAAATGTTAAAGTGGTATAATAAATTACAAGTGCAAAAAGAAAAAGAAAAGAAAAAAAATATGATAGCCGCGAAAATATATATAAGAAAAACAGTACAAGTAAAATTTCAATCAACAAAATGCGTTACATATTCATGTACGTTATATGGGCCATTTCAAGTCAATTTGGTTGTTAAAAAAAAAAATATTTGCTCAAGTGAACAAAAATCATTTGCAACTTGTAACATAAAAATGTACCTTATTGAATAATGCTCTACGTAAAAAGTGATCGAAACTTTCCATTTGTTTTTTACAGATATTCGGTACTAAAAATTTTCTATTAGTCTGGAAAAGGTCGCATTTGATTTTTACATATTTATCCATATGACCAGACGTTAAATTTTTAAAAATAAAAATTTTTTTTAATGACAAAGTTGTAGAAAAGGTTCTTTAACAAATAATTAAGGCACTTTCCCTATTTGCTTCTAATGTATATTTGTTAATCGGATAGTTTTAAAAAAATCAATTAAAAAACCTGAAAGGCTCCATATATACGTGTGTACATAGAGAAAAGTTTATTTTCTAAAGCTTTAAAAGTATACAAGTATAAGGCTCGTAAATAAAATAAAGTTATACACACTAACTGTTTAAGTGTAAATGCGCCAAAGAGTCTAAGATATTTAATTATAAGAGAGGATATTATGATGATTTAGTCATATCGCAATAATAATTATTTTTCAAAAAAAGAACTCAGTAATGTAATTCAGTCGCGTCGTCTAAATATGTCAATTTAAAAAAAAGTAAATTAATAGTTTTTATTTTTTCTTTTCGAGATTCATTGAGTAATTCAATGAAAAATTGCAATATAGCAATGATAATTGTTGCTCCCGTTTGTAGACTGCACGGATTCATTCGTGAAATGGCAATTTTAAACCGTGTCGACATAAAAGACCAAATATTCATTTTAAAATCTTCTTCTTAACATAGCTAATTATATTTTTTATTTTTTTATTTAAAATATAAATTAAAAACGAAAGAATGTCTCATTTTTATATTTTGTAATTTTTTTTTCGTTTATCTTTTTTTTCTGACGCAATAAATAATATAATAATAAGTTAATTGTTTGTAATTATATTTAATAAAAAAATTTAAAATTGATATAATGTAGAAATTTTTTTTAACGTTTTTGCAATAAAAGTAATAAATATTACTTTTTTTTATAAAAAAAGAGAGAATTACTCTACATATAAATCATTGTCTCTTATATATATTTTATATTTTTCGTTAAAAATTTTTCTGTCATATTATATGATTTCGTATGAAAAGTGACAGTGAAATAAATTTATTGATGTTAATGCTTTTTCTTAAATAGGGGAGACAGGGACATTTTAGCCTACTTTTTAGATTTAAATAATTGAAGAAAATTTTTGACGTTTTAAAAGAAATAGTTATTATAAGATATAATTTTTGGCAATATTTGATTCAATCAATCTCGTTCATTTTCGTCTCTTACAATTTTGTAGTATTTACAAAGATGATTTAAATTTTGTAAAAAATTGATTTTTGTTATTTTCTCCACATAAATTTTGAATTTTATGTCTTTTAAAACTATCAAACAGGTATTTGGTACATTATAGGCAATAGATTTTATCAGAGCTGGGCATATACGGCAATTTTGGCACGCTGTAACCGTATGCCGTATAGACGGTTTTTGTTCATAAGGACCCGTATCTTACTTGAACCGTATATACGATAACCAGCATACGGGACCGTATGCACCCTAGCAGTATATACGGTTAACACTATACGGGAGCCTTATGCATCTCAGCCGTATATAATATTTGATGTAATAAGGGCCCGTATACTCTCTAACCGTACATACGGTTTAAGAGCATACGGACCCGTAGATACTTGAACCGTACATACGGTTCAGCAGCATACGGACCCGTATACACTTGAACCGTATATAATGTTTAATAGCATACGGACCCGTATACCGTTTGCTTAGGCTTAATCAAAAACGGCATACGGGTCCGTATGCTGTTTAACCGTATGTACGGTTTGAGAGCATACGGACCCGTATGGTGTTTAACGTCATAAAGGAGAGTATATTATTAAAATATATACATTTCTCTGCATAAGGATCCATATGAAACAATTATAAGCTTTTATAAGTACATTACCTAAGTAAATATTTGACTTTTATAAAGAAATTGGAATAAAGTTCGATAATATTGTTTAAATATGCAAAAATTGCATTCTTAAAATAGGTATTATAAGACTTACCCAATAATAAAAAATTCTTTTGCTTCTATTTTCTAAATATAAATATGTTTTAAAATCAAGAAGATATTCAAAAAAAGGTAAACAACTGTTTATAGAAAGCATTAAAAATAAAATTATTATTTATAACAGGAAAAATACAATCAAAAATTTTTAATTTTCATTTTAGAATTCAATTGAATGAGTAAAGAACAATTTTTATTGCATACATTTTTCTCCAAAATTAATATTGAATATATTTTTTATTTTCTTTAAGGAAAATTAGCTTTTCAAACAATGAATCAGTCAATGATGATCTTTTGTTATTTAAGATGTAATTAGTTAAAGAAAAAATCCTTTCGATATTTAAAATTCTTAAATCATTCTCTAAATTTTATGCCTTACGTTATAGAAAAAGAATATATTTTCTTATTGTAAATACTTAAAAATAAATTTCATGATAAATAAATATAACGAAAGTAAATTAGAACATTTTTTTTCACTTATTTTCCTAAACATCAATTCTGATTATGGTGTGCCAATAAATAAATTAATGCCATAAACAGTTATAATTTATAAGGTATCTGTATGAAATTAACCGTATGTAAGGCAAAAGTCATAAGGCATCCGTATGGAAATGTCATTATGTACGGTAAAATTCATACGGATGCCTTATGAGTTTTGCCGTACATACGGGTAAATTCATACGGATACCGTACGAAATTTTGCCGTATAAAAAATCATACGGCTAAGGAGGCATACGGTTCAATAATATTTTACCCTTATATAAGGTAAAATTCATAAGGCAACCGTTTGAAATTACCCTTATGTACGGCAAAACTCATAAGGCATCCGTATGAAATAAGGATATTTTCATACGGATGCCGTATGAATTTTACCGTACGTAATGACATTTCCATACGGATGCCTTATGACTTTTGCCTTACATACGGTTAATTTCATACGGATGCCGTATGAATTTTACCTTATATAAGGATAAAATATCATTGAACCGTATGCCGTATACCGTATATAAGGATTTTAGCGTGCAGCCGTTGCCCAGCTCTGGATCTTATATTATAAGATAAAAATCTCATTTTTTTCATTTAAGGGACTTTATTTTCGACCCATAAAATTTTTCCAATTTATTTCTATAATAAAAGTTTTTTTTTCAAGCAAATTCTTAACTTTGTGTCCAGAAATTTTATAAAGTATTTTTGTTAGTTAAATCGAAAGCCAAAAACTAGAATAATTTAAAAACCCAAGCATAATTTGATTCCAAATTCAGAAAATTATTTTGAGTATTCCAAGTTACCCCAGACCTCCCCTATACGAATAACGCTCTTTCATAAAAATTGTTACAATATATTTTTAAGTAAATTGTATATTTTTTGTGTTTTTAATCAAGACACTTATTGTTATTAAAAAAGAAAAAAAAATTATTTTGTGGTTACATACCTAAATAAAATGAAATAACATGATAATGAATAGTACACTTTCATAAAAAAAAAGATTTCGTATAATTAAATAAACGAAAATTATAAGTTTTTAGTGTCCTAAATTTGGCAATATTTAATTTGCGCTTAAATATTATTTCCATGTCTTCTTCTATTTAATATTTCGACACTATGTATGTTAAAACGCACAAGATTTTCGACTATTATGAAATAATTATACTCTTTTTTTAATTTTATATAGCAGAATTATAAGTGACCCATTAAAAAATCTCGCTTTCGTTAATTGAAATTACTCGAAAAAAAAAAGATGAAGAGAATTTTTCCACATATATGAAAATACAAAAAGGGTTTATAAAAATCATTAAATGAGATTGCTCTTGGGTACAATTATATATCTCGAGGTAAGTAATAATTAATTTGCAATTAGCGCTCTCTCGCACTGCTTTTGTTTCTATAAATTTCTTTTCGTCATGAAATTCAAATATTATATTTTTATACCAAAGTAATAATTAAATAATTACTACCACGCATATTATATAACCTTTTATAAGCACTGGGATTTAAGTGGTCAGAAAATTTTAATATCTAAACAAAAATTTTCTTTTAGGATAATTAAAATTTAAGTATAATTTAATGAATTTTTCGGATATATAAATTAAATTGTATGTAATTTTTACATCCTTTTTATAGTATCCCTAATTATATAAATATTTGCTTAACTTTCATTAAAAATGCTTTTCCTCGAACATTATATAACCTATTCGACCAGCAGTTAATTTTGGAAAAATATTTATTTTTTTTTCGCTATTCGGAAAAATTATTATACAAATATTTTATATAATTTAAATTTACTCTGATCATAGTTAGGTATACTTCAATTTTTATTTTTTATCAGAAGAATTTTCATTTAAATTATTTAGTTTTTCATTGGCTGTGGTTTGGAGGTAATAAGAGAAGCATTGAAAAATTCTTTTGAAAATCATACTTTGAATTAGGGGTTTACGATTAACTATTTTTCAATAACAAAGTAAAAGCTTTTATTACATGAAAAATGTTACTGTTGATCGTAATTATCATATTTATATCTTACCAAAAATATAATAAAACTTAAATTACTTGAAAAATAATGTCGGGTAAAGTTATTAAATTTTAATCAGAAAAGCCAAACAAAATGAATAAAACAAAGTTAAAGAGCAGTCACAATAATACATGAGTCAGCACTTAAACGATTGAAATACATATTTAATTTTTTTCTCGAAAGAGAAATGCTTTTTCAATACTATAAATAAAGTTAGAATACTCCAAATTTGTGTGCATTTAAAATTTACAAAATATGAAACAATAAATACATTACATTAAATAACTTTTTTTATATATTTCTGGGAAAATGGCCTCAGCTAGTTTGGTATACTTATCTTCTACATTTTTTAATAAAGTAACCAGGTTTGGTTGTAAAACTTCCATTTGGTCCTCTATATTGTAATTAATTATTACAGATGGCCTGAGGATGTAAAATTTCACCATATTATTAATGATAGTAATATAAAATATAAGAATATACTACCTTTCAGAGGCCAAATCAAATATATTTATAACTTCTATACAATATTCAAATACTGTTGGTACTTTTTGTTGATGTTCAATTATATTTTTAAAATTTTTTGCTTTTAAATATTTTTATTTGCAATTTCTTTCAAAGGTGTGATGCAAATTTCAGTAATTGCTCAGAAAAAATACTCTCTTAATTTATTATTAACATGTTATTTTTATACTAACATTATAATTAAAACTTTCCCAGTTTACTCCAAATTTGTGTGCATTTAAAATTTACAAAATATAAATAATTATGCAAAAAATGTTTTAAACCTACCTTTAAATTAAGAATGTGTATTATTTTCTTGAAAAAAAGTTTCTAGATCAGAAGTAGTAGATTTTTGTACATTTCTGCTGTGTACATTGTCATTCTGTACCGAACCAAGAAATGACTCTTACAAAAATCTTGAGAAGTATTTAGTTATATATCTGATTACCATTTTCATTTTCATATTATTTTCATATGGGAATGCCCCCGTTCAGAGCAACAAATTGAAAAATTCTTATAGACGTTAGTGCCTGAATAACTCTTTATCATCTACTGATTATAAAAATCGATGTAAGAGAAGCAGGTAAAAAAGTTAAGAAAGTTGAAAGATTTTCTAATTAAGAGCATAATAAAGTTTTTTATTTAGGTAATAATGAGTGTCGTTATTATAGAATATCGGTAGAAAATTATTTGATGAAAGATGAAAAAGAAAACGTGACAGGCCGTTGAAAAGCTATTAAAGCTAAAGTCAATAAACAAAGGAAAATTTTGGGGCGATATAATATTGATTAATGGGAGCTTAAGGAAGCGTGTTAAGCATTTAAGTCAAAGTTCTCTTCTTCTTCTTCTACTTTCGCTCTATATAATAATAATAATATAACCTCCGTCACCTTTTTCGAAGCTAACCTTATATGTACCGAGCGATTATCGAATTTCCTCTCTAGTAACAATGAGGTCCTATTAACATTTTTAGCCCCACTCTCTTATAACTCTTTATAATATATTCAATGTTTAATATATAAAACGAGCTTTTAGTCCTCGATTCATTATTTATTTATATTATGTGCTTGCTTTCAGAAAATCACTTTAAATTACTTCTCGGTCAAACTAGAAAACAATGAATTAATAATCTCGATCCTAGCTTAAATTGCTATACCTAAACTATAAAGAGAGAAATATTTTGCTCCAATTTTCTTCGTTTACATTCTTTAAGATTAAAAACATTTTTCTATATACCTGTCCTTTTAACTCTTTTTTTTTCTCCTCGAGTACTTCTCGAGAGTTTAGTTTATACATACTGTCCGTTCTAGAATTCTAGATAAACTTTAAGTTCTTTTTAGAGAGAAAAAAACAGAGTAAATAACTAATTAGTGATTTATTTTTCTTTTTGCATTTAAAATTTAATTTTTTAATATTTAAAAAGTTATGTCTGCATTTTATAAAAAAATATAAGCTTGGAGTGGTTCCAACGTACAACCGCGATAAAAATATGTATATTTGTGCATGTATTTTCTGATAAGTTTGAAAAAGTATATACAAGAACCGCAATACAGATCTCTAGTAAAAAAAAATTTATTGGAGAGTCTCATTAGTGCCGTTTGTTATTGTTTGCAGAGTACTTAAAAATAAAAAGAAAGAAAGAAAGAAAAAAAAGAAATAAGCGAATGCCGTAAGGTGTCACGTTGATATCACTGATTCTAACACCTAAAAACTTTAGCTGATTTTTTCAAGTTCTCTTGTATACACGGGGACGCGTGTTTCTTAATATCTAAAATGACACCAAAAGATACTTGTACTCATTTTTTTATTTTATAACAAACTCTTCGAAATATAGCTTGTTATACTATTTTTTTTTGCTTTTTGAGAAGGCTTATTGTGTGATATGAACTTCATTCATTCTTTTATTATGAATAAAATATAAACTTATGAATAAGATTTTTTCTTATTATTGTACGATCTTATAAGTTCTTAGTTTTTTAACTTTATATGAATAAACAAACAACATAAATCTTGTGATGATACTTGGAAAATACCAAAAGAAAAACTATAGTCTATGATATTTTTTATTTTAATGAATGAAAACGTACTTATTCATAAAAAAATTTTTTTTCAAATATTACTCTAAACGTGCAAGCTTTAATGAATTTTAAATATTTTATGGAATACCTACTTTTTATTTTATTTTTTTGTCACAGTGGCGGATACAGGGGGGGGGTCACAGGGGTCAATTGACCCCCCCTCAGCGATCAATTTTACCTTTTTTAAGCTAATTTTACGTTACATAATTAGCGCGAAGTACCATTTTGACCCCCCCAAAAAAATTTTAAGGACCTTTTTTAGAAAATTTTTTTAAATTTGATTCAAATGACCCCCCCAAAAAATTTTCTAGATCCGCCTCTGTGTCACAAGGTAGTTATTTACTTATATGTATTAGAAATATTTTGGGAAACTTTCGTAAAAAGCTTGCAAGTACACACCAAACCTAAAAGAATATTTTGTTACCAAGAGAAGAATGAATGTTTATTTAATTCCTCTCTAAAGAATTAAATAAATTTGAAAATAATCTTCTGCTATGATTTTTGATATTTTAAATTAAATTTCTAAATTTCATTTCATGTTTTAATTATTTTTATTACTTCTATAGAATTGATTAAAAAAACTTTAAACTCATTTTGCAAACATAAAATCCCCAAAACTCTTGACTTTCCTTATAAGTTAAAACTGATTTACAAACATTTATCACACTTTCTTACTGGACTTGTACAGTTATCTCGGGAGATTTGCTTCTCATTAGTTGCTTTTAATTTAAAAAAGCTTTAAAATCTTAAGATATTCTGACCGTATAAAAAAATTGTTTTTTTATTTTCCTTTTCTTATTCAACAAAAGAGAATAATAGATAGAAAATTAAACATTAATTTTTCTGCTTTTTTTACTGTAAATAATCATTCTTTCTTTTTATTACCATACTTAATTTTTCTCGTGTTTATAATAAAGCAAAGAGAAAAAAAGCAGTACTTTATCCCGTACTTTGATTTTAGTCAAGTCCAATAACAGTTTTGACTAATCAAAAAATAAAAAGCAGTAAAAAATTAGTTATTTCTTATTCTAAAGTAAACATTAACAAAAGTAAAATATTACAATTTCCAATTAGAAAAAGCTGCTCAAGTTTTTTTTCCTTCATACTGTACATATAATAATTTTGACCTTTGTCCCTTACAATGTCCTCGAGCGATATTTTTATATACTTTTTAAATGTTAGAACAAGCAGTAGTTTAAAAAAAGGCTGCATACATAATAGAAAAAGAAAAAAATAATAATTGCTTGTATATTAAAATATTCTCAGGAAATATTATTTTTGATATATTAGGAAAAATAAAAGAAAATAAATAATTCTGAGAATTTGATTAAAGTAAAAGTATCATAAAATAGTTTAATAATGACAGCTATAACAGTTTTCTTAGACTAAATGATTAATCCAGTGTAATTATAAACGGAAAAAGTCTATCTCTCTATCTCTTTCTCAGCATTTTCTTTGGGTTTTGTGGAAGAAGTTGGAATACGAGAAACAATCGCTTCATTGGAAAGTCAAGAATCTCTCGAGCCCGTCAGCGTTTGACTTGCCATTAGGAGCGTCAGTTTTAATTGTGCTTTCTTCTCTCATCCCTTATATGACATGCGACTTGCATATATAGAGAAATTTACCCTTCAGCTTACTAAATCAGCTTTATTTTTATTATACTAAAATTCATAAGAGATTTTTTAGTCTACGATATTTTTACCCCCATGCCCTTTAGCTATGTCTCATTAGTTATATACTTGCATCAGTTGCACTATTGTTCCAATGAGTGTGTGTCTTTTGCTTATTGTTATTTATAATTATTCGCTGCACTTACTTTTTATTCCCTATTATTTCTATTGACTGATTGGATTTATTTTATCCACACACTTAGAAAAATAACATCAAGCATAGATTCGCATTTTAATGATTAATAAATACTTCCTTATTCTGATTTTTTAAATAATAAATTGTTTATTTAGTAAATAATAATTTGAAAGAATTTAATAACAAGTGTATTATTTCAATTTCTGAAAACAATTTTAAAAATTTACTTTACAATCTTTAAAAAAAATTTCCAATACAAACTAGAGATGCGCGGTGACTCGAAATATTTTTTGAATTTATTGATAAATTTAAAATTCAAAAAATTTATCAATAAATTCAAAAAATATTCTATGAATTGAAATATTGAAATACGATTCGAAATACGAATAACGATTGAAATATTTAATTTTTTTTCTCGAAAGAGAAATGCTTGTTCTATGCTATAAATAAAGTTAGAATACTCTAATTTATGTGCATTTAAAAATTATACTCAATAAATACGATATATTAATTTATAAAATTATTATCCATAAAAATTAATAAATTGATATAAATGAAATGATTTTAGGTTATGAATAATTTGCAGAAATAAATCTGAATTTTTATAGTTTTGCCGTCACAAAAATTGATACAGGTATAAAACAATCATACTTTTCGGTGTCCACCTCGGAGTCCGCATTTCTTTTTTGTCTTTCGCTTCATTTTATTTTAGACCACAAATTTGCTATTGTTTTGTGTTAGCATCCGTAATGAGATTCACGAAATTTTCACTATAATTAATAATAATTAATAGTATAATGTTCAAAATTCATACCTGGTATATTAGGTATTCCATGTTTATTTTATTCCGTGTTTATTTTAAATTATAATATAAAGGTATAAAATTACAATTGCCTACTTCCAAATTATAACCTACCCCCAAATGCTGTGTTCACACTTACCCCTAGAGTAAGCTATAATATAAAGCTATGTAAATGCCGGGGGTCGAGGGGGTGAAGCCCCCCACAAGGACATAAAATGTATAAAAAAATAAATATAAAAATATTTTTTATTTTTTGAATTAATATTTTTTTGGTTGCATTTTTCCTACTCAAAATTTATTGTTTACTTCATTTAAGCGTTTTTAGCAATTTTTGATAAAAATGTTATCGATTTGGTGAGAGGGGGGTGGACGAAAATGATCCGTAATATTTTTTCTGAAATCTAAATATATATTGTATAGGCAAATTAGAATTTTTGAGTCTTCGTTGTCTCCATTCTATGTTTTACTTAGCTTTTAATAAATGAAAATTTTTACTGTTGATTGAATTTAAATCATTATGGAAATTGATATTTTATTGATCTTAATAGTCGTAATTAAGGTTTTAGAAAATTTCAATATTTTTGTTTAAAAAAAAGTTTTATTTGATATTTAATATCAAAATATAAATAATTATAATAATAACAAATATTATTATTTTAATATTTAAATTATAATATATTTTAAGATTTTTAATATTAAATTGAAATTTTATCTAAATTTATATTTCACCTAACATAATTATTATTTTATCTTAAATATTTTCTTAAATTAAGTATAAAACGCTACACTGCAAAAAGTAACTTCCTTAGATTAACAAAAAAAAAATAGAATTTTTTCGAAAAATTAGTGAATTTTCAAAAAATTTTGTAAATATTCGATAAAAATCGTAAATTTACTAAATATAGTAGATTATCGAAAAATTCGAGAATTCTCGATTTTTTTTTGTGATTTTACGAAAAAAGTTGCAAATTCACAACTATTTTTCGAAAATTTACAACTATTTTTTGTAAATTTTCGAAAAAAAATTGTAAATTATGAATTTTTCTTGCGAATTCACAAAAAAAAATCGCGAATACTCGAATTTTTTGTTAATATACTAAAATTAGTAAATTTATGATTTTTTTCGAATATTTACAAATTTTTTTGAAAATTTACTAATTTTTCGAAAATGTTCTAATTTTTTTGTTAATAAAAGAAAGTTACTTTTTACAGTGATCCTTATTTTACTAGTACGAGAGAATCTGTAAATGAAACCTTTTGCATTCAATTTTTCATTATGTAATTCTGGGACCCAAAAAAGCCATATTGACATTTTAAAATTGGAAAAATGACATATTTTTGAGGTAAAAGGAGTGGTAAAAGGGCAAATTCACCCTCAACCATGCCTTAAATAGCATTTCTGAAATAATTTTGGAATTTTATGACCCAAAAAACCTATATGCACTCCTTTGAGGTAAATGGGGGGGAGAAAATGGATTGTAAAATCCCCCCTTTATTTCAACATGTTTTTTTCTGGCGCTTTTTTCCTAAAATGTTTCTGAAGAGAATGCAAAAGGTTTCATCTCGGTTCATGGAGATTAATTATTATGTAGAGGTGGATTCATAGATTTTCCCGTACTATAGGTGAAACATAAAATAACGTGAAGAACTCGGTGAAAATTTCGTATATATACCTGAGTGTGTGTTTGTGACTTTGTGACCAACTTGACACACCTCAATAACGTATGAAATTCCCACCTAGATTTTTAATAGTATATTATGATTCTAATCTCAATTTCAAAATTAATGCATGCTTATTTAAACTTTATTTAGATTTTTATATGAATTTTTTTTTTTAATAAGCCGCATTTATTTTTTAAAAATGTGGAGAGATATAAATTAGATAAAATGGGAAGATTTTATGAAAAATTTTTTTTTCTGGTCTGCGTCGAGAAAGCGCGTATTTCCCGGACGCTACGCGTCCGAAAAAGACGCGTTTTCTCGCCACAAACACAGAAAAATGTTATACGAGCCTTGTCCATAAATAAGGAATGACCCAAATCGCAGTTTACCATCCTCGGCTTCGCCTCGGAAGGTAATTTACGTGCGATTTGGGCCATTCTTTACTTTTCTGGACTCGAGCCGTAAATATACTATTTATTTTTATGAAATTTACCTATAAAGAGAAAAAAACATTGAAAGTTAAAATTTGTCATATATTCAAAAAGATTTAGTAAATATGGACTCTTGAAAACACGTGCAGTCAATATATTAGGTATAAATAATATGTGCAGTATATGGAAAATGTCAGAAGGATACATTAAAAATTATATACACTAAAGTGTTGAGTTTAAACCCCTTTTTGACTATTTTTTTGCCGTAAAATATATATTTTGACCTGATGGCAAACGTAAAATAACATAAATACTTGGATTCAATTCTATTTCTCATATCCCTCGGAGTTGTTAAAAAGTTAGGTTTTCCCTTTTCTCTGCTCTATACCACTGAATTTAATATACATGTATTCTATAATAGGGAAATTTCATCTGCGGGCTTGCATACTAGTTCTGACCTTTTATTCTCCCTTTCTATATAAAATTTATCGACTGGTAAATTGTTTTGCGTGCACCTCGTTTTTTTTCCTCGTCTTTTTTTTATTTTTTGGCATTTATATATGTAAATAATGCAAGAGATGAGAGTAACCGATGGCTATTTGGATAGTACTATAACAAAAAAATTATTACAAAAAAAGGGTTAGAGGTAAATTACTACGATTGCATATCGAACCGATATAGCTATTAATGTGTTACAAACCAGAAAACTCAGTTTCTCTTTAATTAACAAAAAAAAAAAATAGTCCTTTTTAAAACTTTTTTTTTCGTTATTATCGAGGACCATTGACCACTATTGTATAAATATTTGCATGATTGCAGATGCTTTTTTTTTGTGTTTCAATTTATTTATTTTTTTTTTTATTTTTGTTGATTTTCTTCAAGTGTATGATTTATTGTATTTGTAAAGTTTATTTTTTTTTGTCTATTTTTTGATTTTTTTACGCTACGATTAATTTTCAATTATTTAAATTTTTTTTATTTCAGAATAATATAGCCAATTTTTTTATTATTTTTTTTTTTTTAAGTGAATTAAAAATACATCAGTTGTTTTTTTTTATTAAATTTTAAGTATTTTTATTGATGTAGCTATTGTTAACTTTAAACAACACAATTTATCAATTAGAGCATGATTTTACTTCATGTAGGGTGACTATACCAAAAAGAGACCAAAATTTTCCCTATTTGTGACCACTCAACTATCATAAGAATAATATGATATTGGACAATAATTGGGAGAGGGGGGGGGGGTTGATAATTAATTAGTACAGTCAGCCAAATATTTTTTTTGTATATTAAATTTTGATGTAATTTGCTGGGTTTTTATTTTTAAATAATAAAATTTTAATTTTTATTAAACATATGGTACTTAAAAAGAGTGAGTAAAGCATAACAAAGATACGTAGCAAGCAATAGCTTCCCATTCTTGCAATTTTAATCCAAGACATAAAAAAACTCATTCTATTGATTTAAAATGGCTTAAAGTAAGATAAATGTGAAACAAATAGTTATGATGCATTTAATGATGTATAATAAAAGAAATTCAAAATATGATTCCTTTTATATATACTTTTTCAAAAACATTTTATTTTTGAGAAAAATTATTCAAAATGTGAGATTGCTGGTTCCAATCCAGATGTTAGATGGCTGCAGTCTCTCGCAAGTGAAGGGAGAGAGCTTAAGAAGGCAATAGAGTGTAGTAGTCGCATGGAGCAACCACCTGAACATATTTGATGATGCCCTAGGGTGGTGGTTAGGCGAAACGACTATTTGGAAAGGCGTGAATTCCTATTTTCCAATGAAACCTACAAAAATATGAAGAAACACCATGAATTTTTGCATTAAAAATACTCGATCTAGATAATAGATCTTGAAGGACGTTTTTAAATTTGCTCATTAAAATCTACGTCTAATTTATAGATCATTTAATAGAGAAGATTATATAGATTAGTGACAATATAGTTCACGTGATTAAATTGTTTAAATTTATAAAAAAAAAAACAAGAAAGATCTCTAAAATATGAAATATCCATTTTTACACGTTTAACTTGACAAGTCTATAGCAACAAGGTGGTCCAATAATTTTTATCGAAAAAAAAATGTTAATTATTTCCATATAGCAAAATGAAACAATTAATAAAATAATATACGAGAAAATAAAATCTGGAAATAGAAGCTCTTGTTCAGAAAGTCAAGACACATATAGTTGGATTTTATTACATAATATATATCGGCAAAAAGGCAACATGTGTATAGAGAAGAATGCTTTTGATATATTCCGTTAATATTTTAATTAGTATATCTTTGTTGATTTTATAACATTTTTGGCATAATATCATAAAATTAAATATACAAACATAAGATTTATTTTATCGATTCACACAGTAAACATTTAAAAAAAATAAAAACTTATATTAGTCATTTATAATAAGTGTTAATGATTTTTAACTGCTTTTCTAAGAAATTTATTTTTTAAACATTATTTTCAATTGATTATATTGACAGAATATAAAATAAATACTTTTTTTTTTTAAATATTTTAATTATAGTAGTAATAAATTATTTTTTTTGCTTTCTGCTAACATTGATTACTCATGTATAAATCGTAAAAATTTAATTATCTTGTAAAATAAATTAGTTCAAATTTCTGTATATGGACATGTTTCTTATTTTGTTAATTGAAATTGACATAATAAATTGGCTGATTGATTTTTTAAATATTTCAGGTCTTAATATTTGTACTGGGCTCAGGGCTCCAGAGTTGCTGATAGTATTTTGAGGTTTTTAATTTTAGGTTTAGTTTGTGGTTCGACAAATTGTCTTATTTAGTTTAAATGGATCTACTGGGTGTAGAATGATCTAAAATACAACAACATTCCTGTTGAATTTTTTGGCACTTTTTGTAAGTTCATCAAGCGGCTATTTTGTCTGTTTTAATTAAATTAAATTCTAATACCGTGTATTTTAAATATTGAAATACATTGGTCATATAATAATAAAGTTAAAATAATATAATGAAACTATTTTAAAAATATCCGAATAAATTGCAAATAATTGTGGATAGACAGAGTCCGTAGAAATAGCAAAATATACAATAAACTATTGTGTATTATAAGTTTCTCTCTTTCTGTAATTTTAAATAGCAAACGATGCCAAAAAAGCAAAATTCGATTAGTTTATAACGTTTTCCTATATTTAAAACTTTCTACACATACTTTTAGCGAAAAAGGTAGATAACAAAAGCATTCGAACAACAAATTTAAAATTAGTAAATGTTTTTGGGTTTGCGGTATTTTAAAGCCTTCTTCGTATTTATTTAAATGCCGAAGGAAAAATTAATCGAGATGAAATAACGTTTAATAAATTAGTAGCATATGCAAAAAATAATCTTATAATTTTCATTAAAAACAATTAGGCCAAGAAAATTAAATATTCGATATAGCTAGTGGTCATGTACGATTTACTATTTAATTTTCTGCTCGAGTAATTTTTCGGCTTTTGAAACACCCTCTCAAATGGCTCGAGTCATATTTTCTATCTTTTATTATCGCCTTGTCGTGCTAACTTCGCGTTACAATAATATTAAAAGTAGCAAACTTGTTAACAAATTTTTCTATTTTCTTATCAATGAACAACAATCTATTAGTGATTTTAATAATTATTACGTACAGTGTCATTGTTATATAAAAATAAATCATCAACTCTCTCTCTCTCTCTCTCTGTATTATTTATTAACCTAATTATTTTTATAATACGTATGCTATTTTATATTATTTATTGAACAATAAACAAATAACCTTGTGACTTTTAGGTAAATTGATTTTTTTAAAAAGATAACGAATAAATATATTGTAATTATAGATAATAATAATTATTTTTTTTTATTTTGTACAATAATTATTTTATTTTTCAAGCAAAACACATTTTTTAATTCTTATGTAATTCATGTATAGATTTTTAAATACATTAACGATTTTATTATGCTTTTTCATATTTTGCTATAATTGTAGTGAAAATATTTTCTTACTTTCAATTGTTTTATTTCACAACGATAATCAATGCAACAATTTAAGAATATACATTGTCGAGCTGCTGCGCTTGAATTTTTAATTTCCAATTTAGCAAATTAGAAATTCAAACATTTTTTGGAAAAATTTTTACCTGAAAATTTGTTTCTTTAAGATTTTTAGAATTATTTTGGTTATTGATAAGTTATTCAGGTCAAGATTGTATAAATAAACTTTATTAACGTTGTATTATTTATTAATTATTACAGTAGGGATGTTCGGTTACCCGTCTTTTCGAGGCGGGTCGAGTTTCCAGTTAACCCGAAATATTTCAGTGGTCCGTAGATACGGTTTTGAATTGGAACTTTCCTAAGCTTTACGACTTTATAAGAATATGAAAAAAAATTTTCGTTAACTGTAAGTAATAAATTATTAATTTTTTAATATTGGTAAGTTTTTTATTTTGTTTTAATTTTTAAAATTATTTATAGGAAGAGGAACCATTTTCTTATATTCAAAAACCCAAAAACATAACTGCCGTTTACCCGCGCCTCTTAAAGTGTAAACTAAAAATTAAAAAAATTTATTTTTATAAAATTGTAAAGCCAGGGAAATTTACGATTAAAAATTGTACCTGCAGATATTTACAGCATTTCGGGTTTATGTGAAACCTGATCCGAAAAATTCTGGTAAACACACAGCTCTATAGTTTATAGCATCTGAAAAAGTCAGAAGCTTATTTGAAAAATAACGTGTTCTGCCTGAAATTTTAAGCTTTTCAAAAAAACTAGTGAATAATTTCTATAATCTAATTTTAATAGTATTTTTCATTTTTACCAACAACTTTTATGTACTCTTATAAAACTCAAAAGTAAAATTTGTCTATTTTTTTGGTAAATGAGAGAGCTCTTTATAATGGAAAAAAATAAAGTTTACGATGAGTTATAAACTGTGATTTTGGGCATATTTTGGGTCATAAGCAATTTTCCTACCCGGTAAATACGTGGTTTCTTGACTTTGAGAAGAAAAAATTATTTTGAAATTCATCGCCAAACTAGTATAAGCTAAAAAATGACTAACTTTATTATCTTATAATACAAAATCGTAAAATTCCAAGACAAAAGATATTTTACAATGATGTAAAATTACTTGATCAAGAATCATAAAAGTTTTGGTATATTTCGAGGTATATTTTTAGAAATTTATTTCGAAGAGAATAATAATTGAATTGAATATATATAAAAAAGGGATAGAGAGAAAAGTTTTCTGGTTTAAAAGTAAGAAATTCATTATTTCGTATATAAGTTTGAGAATCAAGTATCGAATTCTCGTCATTACTACGTTAAAAAGTTTGTATCTTTTGTCATCGTTAGGATACAGTAGTAGAGTAAATTTTTTGAAAAAGAGAGCTCGGAATAAAGTTGCAGAGTAGTTAAATAATATAGCTTTAACGGTGGGTGCATATAACCAAGAGGAAATTTTCTCAAACTTTCGCCATTGCAATATCGAAGTTTTTGGTCGGTAAGTAGTGGTAGGATTCGTCTCTGTCTCTTTCTTATTTTTCTTCCTTAAAGAAATTTCGCGTATTTCGCGAAACATAAATACGACGATGCTGGAAATATCGTTAGATTATACTTAAGATGTCTATTGGACTCGAGCCAATCTTTGGCTTTGCTCTTTGCAATTTCTTCCTCTACTTCTATTTTATTTAGATAAATTTCTCCATCTCTTTTTCGTGCTTTTTCGTGCTTGCACCCTCTTGAGAATATTTTCTTCGTTGTTTGTTACCCTGGTGTGTGACTTTTTGCGATACATTCAAATATCTTTAATGTACTTTAATGTTTTCTCGCTCTTTTATACTAGTCATATTTTTAGGTTATGTTTCTCTCTATATATATTATTTGATTAAGAGTATATATTTCATAAAGAACGAAATTTATATTCCTTTTATTAATATTATACTCAAGACTTTTATGCATATAAATATTTTTTTAGCTTTTCTTTAATTAATTAAAAACATTTTTATCACTTTTGATTTTATATAAAAAGCTTTTTTATTTTTATTCTTCTAAAACATTTTGTAAAACCAGAATTCTATTCAACCATCCTGGGACTAATTTCAAGATAAAGCACCTCGTAAAACAACCTATAGGCCTATTTTGAGCTTTCTGAAGGATGTGCAATTGGAGTTAGATTTATAAATTTCTAATTTGGACAGATTTGGACAGCACCCGAAAGGCTAACAATTGAAGGTGTTGAATATTTTAGGTAGATAAAAAGGGTGTCCAAAATGTTCCAAATCATGGGACTTGACCTGTCAACTCTATGGCTGCTTTTATCGAATAACAATTTCTCATAAATTAATCTTTTTTTTTTACAAAAATATGTCTTGAAAGCCATTTTAGTAGTTTAATATAAATAATATTAAAACTGGGTCCGATTTCCCTGGGAATTAAATTATTACAATATTTTAGTTCTAAAAGGATATCACATAAAAATACAAAAAAAAACTAATCACTGGTTTGTGTATTCACATTACAATAAATTCTTAAAAGTCCATAAACCTAAAGTATTCTAAGTTCTTGTTCTTATCAGGGCCTGATCAGTGATCAAGTCCTGTCTCCTACTTCAAATTATTCCCTAAAGTCCCTAAATTGAAAATATTTTAAGTCCATTTCACCCCCCCCCCCCACGAAAACGTCATTTTTTACCCCCCCCTGTCCAGATAGACCTTTTCAAAATGATACTTCTATGTTAAAATTCGATCCCCTTTAGTCTACATTACACTGGTAGTAGTTGCAGGTACACTATTAGGGAGTAAACGGAGAACCCTGTTTTTTATTTCAGCGAGCTTTGCTCTCAAATCTCCACGTAGCACATTACACCGACTAAATCAAAAATCTGCTGACTTCGTAAATTATTATGCATCTTATAGGAACCTGCTACTTTTCCGAAACATTTATTCTTTGACTATGGAAACAGTTTGTAGTTTTCAAAAACAAGATTTTTAGGAAATGACTTGTTTAAAAAAAAATACAGATAAAATATTAGTAATATCTTATAAAGGGGGTAGGGGAGTAGGTGAAAATCTTATTTTATCTTTCAAAGGGTGGCGGAGGGGGGGAAATACAAAAAAATATCTTACGTAATATATAGATAGTCCCTTACAATTAAACTAGGTAACCCTGTTAGATAAAATTTTTTCATATAGTATAAAGAATTAGTTTATTTTTTAAAGATTTGAAAAAGTAGCCGGTTTCCATTAGAGTAGGGTAATATTCGAAAGCTTTAAAAAAACAAATGGATTAGTTTATAATTCTACGAAGTCAGTAGATTTTTTATTAAATCGACACACTGTACGGAGGGGGGCTGGATCCCCATCGAACCGTTTTGGTTTAGCTTATCCTAGGAGTAGGTTTGAGTACAACGTTAAGTGTAAGTGAAGCATCCGGTTTTTCAATTGCGGAAGTTTTTCCTCCTAATCTCCAGATTAGGATTAGGTGGTATAATTAAAAATCGTAGCTTAAAACATCTAAAAAAGCACCTTTATCATCCTGGGTCAGTATTTAACTTTCGATATTAAGGGGTAAAAACCGAGGAACTAACGGATTTTTAGTCGAAAATTGAAAAAAGAAAGTCTGCCCCAATTAACTGACTTAGAAGATTTTGATAATTATGTATTAAGTAATTCTTTTCAAGGTAACGTAAATTTTTATCAGTGGATACTTGAGCAGACGACTTTTTTTAGATTTTTGATTATATTGGAAATCGTTGTACAAAATATTATTCTAAAAATTTAAAGTCAAGTTAAAATTGATATTAATAACCCATATAATTGAGCAATAAAATCTGCCATTTTAATACATAAATAATTTAATATTATAGCTAGCATAATTAAAAAAAAAAAAGAAAAAAATGAATAAAAAGTACAAAATACTTTTGAAAATTTATAAGAATTTCGAGTTAAAATTTTTCCTGAGAATAATAAAATTTAATTATCTTAGCATATTATACACGACATAAAATGTTAATGTTTATAGATATAAAATAATAATTTCTATGACATTTGTGTGCACATAAGAATTTTCTCTCGTTATATTACATGCTTAACTATTTTCAATCATCACTTATAATAAAAATTCTATAATTACAATAATAATAATATGATTTATAAACTGAAAACTTTTAATTTTTAAATAATTTTTAAGCGTATCGCTAACTACTTATAATTCTTATAATAAATTTATTCTTTAAATTTTGAGAAAACTTAACTTTAGTTATGACATTTAAAATGATAAAATTTTGTTTCAAAACATATTTTTAAGTCAATAATAAAAATTTTATGATTTAATAGTCATACGTCGCGTCAACTGTACACATTTATTAAGTAGAGAAAAATTTTAAAATTACACGGGTTTTTGAATAAAATGTTCATAAATTTCTATTAAATTATTCAACAGCAACTTTAGCATCTTAAAATAAAGTATATAAAACGGAAGTTTTAATTTTAATCCTCTTTGTCTTGTTGTAATGAAAATAAAATTTAATATTTATTGATTTTAAAAATAGGAAACTGTGATTCAGTCTGAAAATATTTTTATTAAATGCGCTTTGATCGCAAAACTTGGCTAATACGACTATATTAGATTCCGGGTGAGCTTTTATAAAACGATAATAAAATATTAATCGATGATTGACAGGTAAATAAATTTCTTAAGGGACTTAATAAAATAATAATATAACTGACAATTTCCGACGGTGCGAAGAGAGCTTCTCTTCGTCACGCTATTAGCGTCAACTTTATAAACTTTGTATACCGGAAATAAACTGGTTATAGTAATATTACGAAGGGAATTATTAATAACTGAATCAAATCAATTCTCTGAAAATTAAGCCTTATATAATAATCTATTTGACCAAGAAACTTCATTTATTTTATAACTTTTGATACTTACGCAATTATTAATTATCTCGTATTACATTGTGGTTGTTAATATACTTTTAAACTTTTAATATTCTCGTGATCTGGAACGCTGATTTTATATGACTTTTAGTAACTTTCAAATACCCAGATTCTTGTTCACAGTTTTTATTGGAAGTTTTGTTGCAGAGGTCAATTAAAATTTTAGATAAAAAATATAAATACACTGACAGGTTGCTTTGATTAAATTTTTAAGCATTAATTTTTACAGAATATTTTTTATCTACGTTTAAAAGGCTATTGCCGGATAAGCATAGTGATTTGACCCCGCATCCAAAAAGTTTTCAAAAAACTCACTGATTTCCTTTGGAATTATATCTCTAGGTCATGGCACGATAGACCCCTAAGAACCCAAAAAAGTCATAAAAAACGTTTTCTTTAGGCATTATTTAATTTTTTCGCCTCATGAACAGATAATACTCTGAATATTGGCTGGGAAACTAAAAATAGCATCACTTTTTAAGATTTTTTTGAGCATTTGGGGCCTCTTTAAGATTCTGAAATACAATTTAAAATTTTTCGAAAAACGGTTTTTTGAGTATAAAAAATATACGATTCTTAAACTTTTTTGTTGCAGCCCTGTTTGGGTGAAAAGCAACATTTTTTAATTTATTAGAAAATCTTCTGGAGGGGGAACCATTTTCTAATATCCGGAAATCCAAAATCTGCTTCCGTCGTTTACCTGTGCTTTTTTAACTGACATAAAACTTTGATTTTTTGCAATCCCAATCGTCCCAATGTTACCTCCGTTTATCCGCGCTTTACGTATAGTGTATATTTTTTTATGCTCAAAAAACCGATTTTCGAAATATTCAAAATTCTATTTCAGGATCTTAAAGAGGTCCTAACAGCCTAAAAAAAATTTTTTCTTGAGAAGAGTTAATTTTTTAAGTTTTATTAAATAAATCCTATAAATGACTGCTTTTTGGGGGTTTTCTTAGGTTTTTGTGGGGCCTGTTGTGACATAGAAATATAATTCCAACGGAATTCAGTGTGTTCTTTGACAATTTTTCGGATGCTACAACTTAGGATAGGTTTGATTCCAGGAACCAAATAATTATGCTTAACCAGCAATAGCCTTTCAAGCAGAGTAATCTGATAGTGAAGTTTAATTGGGTTTTTTGAAAATTTGAAGAATAAGTTTGCCAATTTTTTTCTCTAACAAATACAGATTTTACCGCAATTGTTACACAATTTATAGTATTATTGAGGATATTAAAATACAAACGAGTCAATTAATATAAAAAAAGTTAAAGATAAAAAAGAAAGGTTAAAAATTGAAAAAGCTTTTGAAATGTTCTCCTTCTATAAAAGTTTTGGTTAATGCACTTTTATAAATTTGGCTTTATCTCGTTCGTGTTCTTTGACGAAGGAAGAATAAATGTATGTGCAAGAGAGCCGTTTGTCTAAAAAGAGTTATCGGTCCCAGGAAACAAAAAAAGAAAAAAGAAAGTAGAAAAAAGAGCTTGCGAGCTTGCAATGCCGATGTAAAAGTAAATCCCTTTCTCTATAATATAAGTTTGTGGTATCTAAGCCATTATTTTACTCGATTTCTCTCTTTTATTTATATCTCTTTCTATTGTTGAATTCCTTTTTCTGGTATAAGAAATTGTAAGGATTTTAAATCGGAAGAAGCTTAATGTATCCTCGATGCATCTTAAGTTTTTTAAAAAATAAAATGGAGATAGAAATTTCTATATAAAATATAGTACCGACTCGTCCTTTTATTGCACTTATACATAAAAGAGTAGTGGAAAAAGCAATCTTTAAAATGTATCTTTAATTTCTGAATGTATATTATAATACTTTTGATTGAAATTCTTTTGGTATTTTCCAAAGAGGGTAGAGACTTTTAGAAATATTAAAATAATGATCAAAACGTTGTTCTTATGGAAATATTTTTTCTTTTCCTTTCTATTTATTAAAAACATATTTTATTCTCTTTAATATTTTAAGGCTTTCATTGGCTAATTTTTAAATTTGTTAATAACAAAACTTACCTTGAAGCTTTAAAAAATTTTTGTTATGTAAAAAGATACATGTCTGGTGACTGGTCAGCGCGATGAAAATAATAAGAAGAAATATATAGAAAAACATAATATAAAATCGACAAAAATAGATTTTATAAAATAACGTTCTCAGATCTCAGACAAAAAGTCCATGATCCGAGTCTAATCTGCTGAGACTTGACGTGTTATACGCGGGTGTATTCAATTAAGTTTTATAACTGCATAAAGAACATCCTTATATTCTGAAATACAGTGTATTTTTGCTATGAAAAATTAAATGATTCGTAAACTATTTTCTTCAAATAACTCGAAATTTAATTCTATTTACTTCAATATAAAACGAAGGGAAAAGAAGTACGTATTTAAAAATATTATAAAAATAGCAGTGCGAGTTTATTTCCGAGTCAATTAGATGTATTCTTTGGAAGATAATTACCAGTGTACATTAATAGTTAATGACATGTTGTACTGTAGACAGGTGGCTCCACGATGTCGTCAAGAGTTCTTGAGTCTTGAGTCGAGTTGACAATTTAAAATTCAATAATGTACGGATAAAGGGAAATATTCTTTTTTTGGAATATAATTTATGTCGCCTTCTATTTATATATCGAAAATAAAAATTTTCCTTTGAAAATATGTGACCAATTAAAGTCCTTTGATTTTAAAACTCATAGATTAATGAACGTAAATATGTTGTTGTAAAGCTAAAGTGGTATTCGAGTTATGTGTACGATCGTTTGAAAAAGCAAAAGTCATTTGACTCGCCACATCAAACTTTTTATAAACATATTATATTATATGGCTATAATTGTATCATTAGTTTACTCTCGTTTATTTTAACTATAATTTTATTTATATTATACCAGCAATTTATATTCTTTTCTAACTTTTATGTACTATGGATCTATTACTACTATTTTATTTTTATCTCCCCATATTTATTGATAACGTCGAATTGAAAAAAAATTTATTTTTATTATTTAAATTTATAATTTTTTTGTCATACTAATAATGTTATATTTCTTACTGTAATATTTATTTAATTATACTTTGCTTGTACTCATTTTAGGCAAACAGTCTGAATTCTAAAATTTTTTTTAAATTGCTAGGTTGTTTTTTAAATTCAAGACTTTATTTCATTTGAGGCATAACTTTAACTGTAATAATTTTAAAACTCTAAAAAAAAGTACAAAAATTTAATTCAATTGAGTCAAATATTTTAATTAAAATACAATAAAAACTTAAAAATTCTCATTTTTGGTTTTTTCTGTTGATCTTTTATCAGAATTTCTGACAAGAATTTTTTCCGAATAAATGTTAGTAAACCCTAAAAAAATGAGAATCGCAGTGAAATGCTGATACCTGAAATTAAATATGTTGGAAAAGCATTTAAAAAAAAAGTTGTTTAAAAAAGTTTCTGTTGAATTTACTTAAAAGTTGAAATTTATAAGTTTTTGTCATATTCTTGAAATTTTAATGCAAAAACGAAAAATTTAGTTAAAAATTGTTAATGATTAATTGAATTCTAATAGTTTTCTTCTATTTATTTGAAAAATTGATTTTCAAATCAGTTTTTCAAAACTCGCTTGAGAAAAAAGTACAATTAACTAAGAATAGATCAATTTGGATGTATTTAACATGGATTTATCGATGAATTTAACTTATTATTTTTTTGTTGTTATTCGTTTTACTGTGCCATATTAACTATCAGAGAATTCCGAAATTCGTGTGCTTAGTGTGAATTAGTGCGTAGTAATTTCAAATAAAATTTATATTTAATTTTTAAATAAAAAACAGCAATAAAAACTCATTTTCATTTAACGCTATTGGCTCTTAAAAATGTAATTCATTACACCGATAAAATTGATATTGAAATCGTCAAAAAACCAACCGTCACTGAAATATCTTATTATAATATAATAATGAATGGAAATGATTTATTCTAAAAAACAAATTTTTAAACAAATAGATAATCTATTGCGTAAATAAAATAAAATTTTGTCACGCACAAGCTTTAATATTTATAATTCAATACAATAAACAGTCTTTGCCACCTTACTTATATAGTATTGAAAATGCATTTCACTTGCGAGATACAGTTCTGCTATAGTTAATTATACTGATGCATTACACGGGAAACGTCGAATCAACATAATAAAATATAAGTATGATGTAAAAAAAGATAACTTAAATGAAAATGGAACATCTGACTTGTTAAAAATTTTTAATTTAAATTTTTAGGCTTATCAAGTTTCATCCAATTTATATTTAACCATATTTTTAAAGAAAATTTAGTTATCTGTACCAAAGTTAAACATTTTTCAAAGATGAAACATTGTTTAAAGCTAACAATAAGATTCCCAAAAATATCGTCATTATAAGTAGAGTCTTTGTTAAATTATTTCAATTTAGGTCCTAATTATTTATAAGAATTTAGATTAAAATCCATGGTTTTATAAAAATGTGCATTTTTACCAATTTTGGATGTAAGAAATTCATGTTTGAGCAGATTTGTGCAAAAACGGTAAAAATTACATACCATTTTCCGTATCTGTATATGCAGATCTTCATATATAAATTTTTTAATTACGGATAATTTTGAAGCTTAGATATTCCAACATTGTTTCGGCTTACCTGAAAAATTTTCATAATTTTAATTTGTCTGTGTTATCGATTTTACAAATATAAATATATGGGGATATAGAATGGGCGTATCGTTTTTCCCCAACTCTACGTTTGAGGTTTTTTTTGAGAGTGATTTTCAGATAAAAAAATTTTTTATAAAAGGTTTGTATTGAGAAAATTGAAAAATAAAAAAGGCTAAATTCTGAGAAGTATATTGCTGCATTAGAGAGTAAAATTAAAGATAAAATGAATCATAAATATCAAAAACTAATATTTTATACGAGATATTAAATGCGTATATTGTAATATGAAAATTGCAGGAGGAAACAGCTGTCAGACACTATGACGCGGCATAATCCTAAAAATTTCTTTGATCCAGTCTCGCTTAGATAGCAATGTCTCAGTCTTATAAAATTAATAATATAATTTTCACATATTCCCCTCTCTGTTGAAGAAGGCGCGAAAATAAAGTGCACATCAATTTATTTACTATTTATTTATGCATGATACACCCGCACAAATATAATACAGTCTCAAAAAGACATTTAATCGTCTAAATCGAATCGTATTCATATTATATGCGGCACTTTATAAAAGAGAAAAGAAAGATCAGAGAGAAAATTTAAAATATCATTTGAGAGGGAGGAAAAAAGATAAATGAATTTTAATGTTTATGAATTTCGTTGCGGTTTTGATTTTTGTCTGTGTATTATTGGATCGAATGTATCATATGAAACGATACGTGAAATAAGTTATAGGTTTTCTCGTTGCATTGGCACTGTTTTTGACAAGCTATTCCCAGAATTATATTGCTATGATGATTTTTCCACCAACAACAACTATTATCTAGCGTGAATTAAATAATGGCTTTTTCAATCTGTCCGCAAGTTTTCTTCTCTTCGCGTTTTAGAAATGCTCCTACGCTACGCTTGCATTTTCTCGGACAAAAAATGAATTAAAGAAAAAAAAAAATTGATCGAGGCTATTAATAGTTTTTCATCGAAATATCTCTCTTAGTAGGCGTTTTGTAAATTTTCTGATTAATTGGACTAAATCAGAGTCGAATATCTCTTAAAAAAGTATATAATATATCTTCCGGGTATTTTTGGCCAACTTTATACTATATCGTTCTAAATCTAAAAGAGATACTTATATTTATATGTCATCAAAGAGATTTTCTCCATCGATTTTCGATTATTCTTGGAATTAAACAAATTTAATTAATTTCACTATATATTTTATCTAATGTTGAAATATACGCTTTTAAAATTATTTTTGTACTCGAAAGATTTTCTATATTAAGAAAATGTTCATTAGTTTAATTTCGAATTACATTGTATTTAGAGTTTATTTCAAAATACTTATATATCGTCATCAGATTTATCTAAATGATTAATTTTTAATGATATTTTTTCTTCAATTTATATATTAGGCTTATTTTATTTAAATAGGCTGTGACATTTTACAGTTAATTATTGGACTCGAGATTATTTTTTATCTTTAATCGACGTTTTTTGCAATGCTATTGAGTTTCTGGTGTTTTGAAACTAGAAAAAGTAAACATTTATGGAAAGCTTGCAGAATCTTGCAACATAATAAATGTATTTAGTTTTATAAAATGCAATAAATATATTTTAAATCTTACAATTTTTTTTTATTTTTTAATTACCAGGCGACTAATTTTTCTGCTTATATAAACAGATTATTATCTTTAATTTAACGAAAATTGGTAGAAGTAGTATATCATCAATCCAAGTTCATAATAAATATAAGGTATTGACAATTAAATATAGGTACTTTCAAAAAAACAAACAGTATAAAAGTAACACAGGTCAACAAAAACAAATTTTTGGTGCGAATCAGAAATGAGACGCATGTATTCCTATGTTTTTTGAGGTGTTGAAACCGAATATAGCCTTAGAAAATTTCCAAACATCTAGGATTTCCCCTAACCATCCCCCACAAGGGGTGGAGTGGGGTAAAATTGACTTTCGGTGAAAAATTGATATGCATATCGATTCCTATGTTTGAAATTGTTTCTGTTAATTTTTTAATTTTTCTGTTACGTTTGGAGTACTATTTTTTTGTGATTCTTCTCCACATTTCACCATATATTATGGTGGTTGATTAGTTTGAATTTGGTCGTATCTCGCTAGCAGCGTTTATTGCCTGCTATGATAGCGGACTCTCTTAACCCTAAATGATCTTGTTAGAATCCTCCTTTTCTGTCCCATTTTACCTCTGGTAAATTTCTTTCAAATTTTAGCAATATTCAGCCAACATATTCACGTCCCATCTACCTTGATAGCGGTTTTCCATCAGCTTAATATCCTGATGGAATCTCACTCCCTGTTCTTCGCTGTAGTCGCCTAAATTTTCCGGGAAATAATCAACATGCGACTCAAGGAAGTAGTGTAGTTTTAAGCTCATTTAACACCCGAGCTTCTGGTAGTTGTTTAGAATTTTTTAAATTTTACCCTTGTAATCTACACTTTTGTTATTTCCCAGTTTTCGACTACACTCTTGAAGCTCAACCAGACATTCTTCTCCAGAGCTGTCATTGATTTGCCAAATTCCGGGTCTCGAATAAGTTTTCGAATTTGTGGTCCATTAAATATTCTCTCCTTTAGTTTGGCTTCTGATTTTTTGGAAACTTATTTTAAATGTACTTAAATGCAGTCCCCTTCTTTATTCAGTGCCTTTACGTATTGCGTCATTAATCCGAGCTTTATATGTAGTGCAGGTAGGAAGACTTTATCATGTGGTACAAGAGGTTCATTAAGAATATTTGGTGAACCAGGAGCGATAGTTCTTCTTGCAGGCCATTTCGCATTTTTGCAGTGTTTTTCACGAGCTCGACTTTTCTATAGACACAAAAACCAGGGATGTTTCGTGATTCCTTTCTGTAGTCCCAACAATATGTCCAAAACCTTTAGATTTCCACAAATTTGTCAATTATGGTCATTAAATTTAATTTTTTCAATCACTATTATCTGTGATTCATAGTCTTCTGGCATGGTTTTTGTGAAGGCTATCGGAACTGAGGCTAATTCATTCGTATTGTGTAATAAGACTGCTTTTAAGCTGCTGGCCAAGGAATCAATAAATAGTCTCCATTCCTCACTCTTGTAGATGTTTAGTTCAAAACTATTGATGAGACCATTAACATCTGTATAATAAACAAGAGAATCATCCTTTTTGAAAAATAGACGGGACTCTTTCTCTCGGTCTCAAAATACAGTAACACAAGTATTTGCAGTTAAATGCCCATCGTGTATGAGCTCTGATGCAAGATATTCAGCCATATTTTTTGGTAATCTCAATATTCTTGTTATGTCGTTTAGTTTCTTATGGTCCCACAGTTTCACTGGTTGATTACCTCGTGACAGAGAAGCTTCATTGCTATCAGAATCTGCATCGTAACTATGTTCATCCGCACTCATGCCTTCATTTTCCGATGATTCATCAATGTCCATATGATTTCCATCTAGATCTGAATGGTTAAAGACATCTTCTTCATCTAAAACAGAATCTTCAATAACATTCATTCAAACCACGGAAGCTGAAAAATCATTAAATATCATTAATAAACAAATTTCAAAGTAAGTTTGAAGAATCTAGTTTTTTAAAAAAAATTTTTGTTTTTCCAAATTAATACTTATATAAATTTTTAATTATTTTTTTAAATATTATGTCATTTTGGAATAAAATTTTCTGATAGCATTATAGTTTTATTTACATTACATTTAAAAATACCCATGTGTAGAGAATTACGAAAATTTTAAGGGTTATGTCGGGTTATGCAGTGCCTTCATAATTTGGTTCTTAAATTGATACAAAAGTATGCATCCAACTAGTATCAATGGTATGCCAGCTACTCAATAATCCATATAAAGAAATTAAAACAGTACAAAATATTATCAGGATAAAATATTCAAATAAATATTAAGGCTAAACAAACATTTCTTCAAATTGTTATAATTATGAATAAAAATTTAAAAATTTTGAAAAAATAAATTTAAGTTTTGCATGAAAATTATAAAGATGTTAAAAAATGTAAAATAATAAAAAGAAAAGAAATATCGTCAAGTGACTATAATTTTTCCCAAATTATCTGCTTAAAATAAATAACATGAAAATATACATGAGTAAATTCGTCGTTAACATAGATTTTGTTTCTTCGGCGAATACAATATCCAAAGATTTCGTCGAATGACTAATTGCCAGAACAACAATAATATTTAAGATAAAAAAAATTTTTGCGTATTATTTTAAGATGAAAAATACTTAATATTTATAGGGGGATTTCAGAAATTATTATTATTATTTTTAATAGTAAAATATGAATTTGTCCAAAAAAAAAAAGAAGTAAGTACCTACTGCTATAAACGAAGAAAGTAAATACTCCATACCTTCGTATATATTTTTAAATCGAATAGCATAGGGTCGTTTAATATTAAAGGAAAAATTGTTCTTTGTTATCTTTTTTATACTAGTGAATTAATCTCGTTTAGCTTGTATTATAACCTCAGGGTAAGTATTAAAACCACCCTCCCTCTATACTAATTTTCTAAAAATATTTTTTTTTTTTTAATCTGGTCACTTGCTGGGTTATATATATATATATATTTCTTTAAGGGAGCGAAAAAAAAATATTTAAGTATTTATAACCTATTCTTACAGCAAAAAAAAAATGTTATTTATTTTATAGGAGTACTTTTAAATTTATTACATTGTTTTATGTTCAGTATCTAAAAATATGTTTTATTTAAGTAAATTAAAAATTGCAATTAAAAATTACACTGATAAAAAAAGAAATAAAATAAAATTGAATTATTTAAGTAAAAGTTTTTTTAAGTAATTCAACGAATTGCTAATGCATTTTTTATTAAATAAAAGAAAATTTTCCAAGAAGTAATTTATTCTTATTCGATAAAACTGAGAAAAAGAAAAATAAAAAACAATAACTTTAAAATAAAAGAAATTTCGTAGTTTTTTTATTCGCAAGCTCATGTACTTACATCAATGCACTTTGTCTTTTAATAATATCACGGTGGGAGGTTAATCTTATAAGCATTTTGTCTCTCTTTCCTATATATTTCAATGCACATATGGTTTAGTGTATGTCACATTCGTAAATCCCCTATACACTAAAAACTTCATTTTTTTTGCGGATGGCCTTTTATTCATTTATGTCTCAAGCTCTTGACTCTTTCCCGATCGAACAAAGCAAAATTCAAACGAGTTTCTATATTTAAGACAAAATTTCTTTATGCATTTTTTTATTCTTCCATATTTCATTTGGATTTTCCGTCACACTGTTTTACAAAAAGAGACGTTTAAAGACTCGTGTCAAATATTAGGGTTAATCTTTTTAATTTATTATTTTTAGCTCGAGAGATACAATTTTTTCTCCTTTAGTCGTTATTAGCAAAAGCTTGTTTAACTTTTTTAAGAAAAAGTTAAGTATAGATTTATAAGTTGTTAAAGTTTAGCGATTTATTTGTCACTCGTACAAAGACACATTATCTTACGTATTGGTATAAAGTCGAGGGTTTACTTATCACTTAGCAGATGCAAATAACGATTGAGAAGAACCCTGGTGAGTTATATCCATAACAAGTTAAAGCTTTAAATTAAACTGTCCCGTTGATTGGATGGGCTTCGAATAGTACTCAGCTGTACTGTTAGTGCGACATTAGTATTAGATAAAGAAGGTATATCGTGTAATCTTTTAAATTCTTTTTTCATAACCATGAATCATATTACGAATCGTTTTTAAATTAAACTTTCTAATTTTCAAAATACTTTTTAGCTTACACGCTTTTGAATATATTTATTCAGAACCGTTGATTATAAAATTGATTTAATGTCTTACACAAATAAAGTTACGTGGGGTAGAGAAATTAAGTTTTTTTTAAACAAAAGTTATTTATTTTTTAAATGTACATATTACAAAATTTTTTTGATTCATCTAATAGCAAGTATAAAATTTGTTATGTTTAGTATTTTAAAATAAGGTAAAGAATTTTATGCAGAATAAGGATAAGACATTTCGCCTCGTACATTCTTTAATAGCCTTATTAATAAATTGACAAATCGCAATAATCTATAAAAATTTTATTTTATTACATTTTCTATTTTCTAGAAGATAATATTGAAAATGTTTTCATATTCATAATTTTCGTTCCAACATTTTAACATGGGACATGATATGGGAATTGGATGAGATATTTGAAAAAGTCTGGCTCGGCAGGGGGGGGGTGAAATGGACTTAAAATATTTTCAATTTAGGGTCCTTTTGTGCAGAAGTCCCTAGAAACCTTGGGTGCAGAAGTACCTTGGGATCTTTGGTGCAGAAGTTCCTAAAAGTCCTTAGAGGCCCTACGGACATCCCCCCATGAAATATTGCAGCCCAATTGGCTACCCTCCCGGCTATGCTCTTGTTTGTACTAAATATTTAATTAATAAGGTAGTAAGAGTTGATTAATTAAGATAAAGTTAAGATAATGACCAAAACGGTTTGAGGGGGTAAAGTACCCCCATACGAGAGGTTAGGGAAAAGCCGCCGTAGTAAAAAACAGTGTACTTCACTTACCCTGTAATGATGTTCTCATACCTACCCCTAGGGTTAGCTTACCCAAAAGTCTAACTTGAACAAAGGGAGTAAAATTTTCTTAATTGTTCGCTTAGATTTTGAGGATAGTAATTGTCCAAGGAAGGTAGGCTTTACAAGGAGGTATTTGTCTAAGGGGACAATTGTTGGAGGGTACAGAGTCGCCACCTCAAAAAATCCCAGCAGGGAAGTTGTACTATCATTGTAGAACAAAATGTTTTTTCAAAATTGTAGTAATTTTTTTGTATTGTATGATTTCCATAAGATAAAGTTTACAAAAAGAAGTAAACAAGTGTTTCGTGTATGTTTGATTATGTGAGAGTATGTTGGGATTGAATGTTTATATTTGTTAACATGCATGTAATTTTTGAAAAAAATGAATTTCTAGGCATACGATGTAAAAGCGAATGCTTGTTGTATGTGCGTGTGATAGCGTATGTACACTATGACATATGTATCTATATAATTATTAATTTTTAAAAAGTACATTGGTTGAATGCAAAAAATCTTTTCCAGGTATTTATATCCGGGTAATTTATATTCCGTTAAATTATTTTTAGAAATTTTTAGGCCACCTAATTTTTACTATCCGCATAATAAATACTTGGCCAATATTTATATGTAAACAGATTATACAAACTAATAGTATCAGTGCATGCGCAAATATGTAATTGACACACAATTACAAAAAATAAATGTATTAAATGTCACAAAGATAAGAAAATTTAAGAAAACAATGGAAATAAATGAAAAAAATAATATATAGTTTTTTAGCATAAAAGTTTTAGTTACTTAAAGTAAAATTAAGAAAATTTGTATGTTTCTTTTGCATAAAATGTTTGTAGAGTACAAACTATAAAGTGATATTCTATTAAATTTTAAAATAAATATTCTTTTGGGGAATAGAAATATTTAAATTTTTAATGATAAATACATATTCATTTTGTCGAAAGGAAAATAAAATTTTCTATCTAAAAAGCTAGCTATAGCATAAAATCTTAATAATCAATTTTTAGAGTAAAGGTAAAGCCGAAAAAAAAGATGGAGAGGAAAAAAAAAGAAGAATTTGCAGCTTAATAGAAAATTGAAGATTGAAGAGAAGAGCAGAGGAAATTTCGGTCAAAGGAAAATATGCTATGAAATATAGAAGTGTAGGAGAGAAAAAGGATTTTCATATAATATATATACATAAAAGAGGCGAGAGGAAAAGACGAGCGAGTATAATATTGCAATAATATGCAAAGTACATGAGGGGATATATTAATTTCGCGAAATTGCCAGAAAGACGCGTTCTATATTGAGAGAGGAAAACACGAGGCGCATATAGAGAATATTCTATACAAAGAACCGCGATACAGGAACCAAAAAGCCCCCCTTCTCTTTCTGTCGATTCTAACCAAGATTTAGCAAATGAGAAAACCAATTCTATATTGCGAAGAAAAAAGACGACATATTTTAATTTCATTTAATATTATAGGAATTCTGACTTTTCTTGATAATAATTTTTTTTAAATTTGTTCTATATAAAAGCTTGGCACGAGGATTTTCTTTCAATTCCATATATATATATATATGAATGAAATATATGATTAAATTATTAAAATATATATAAATTTTGTATATGTGCAAAATACATCTCACCAGTTATAGCAGACGAGATTTTCTTTCTTTTTTTTTCATGCTTTAGGAAAAACAAGTTTTATCCCTGGAAATGAAAAAAAAAAATAGAAGAAAAACGTTCATTTATCCATGGAATTATATATATGTTTATTATAAAAATGTAAATTGGATTTTTCGAGTAAAAATATTTTTAAATTCATACATCAGAATTTCGTATATTACTTTTAAATAAGGTGAAGAAAATTTTTTTTTATAATTATTTTTGGTACTTTAATATCTAACGATAAATCAATAAGGAAATCGTTTTAATGTTGAGATTTAAAAATTTTAGGATATTTTTGTTTCATTGTGTTTCGAAAATTTAATTTGGTTAAAGAAGCTAAAATTCAAAATTGAAATGTAGATAGAAATAAGAGACGATACTTGAATCAGCTGTTTCTATTATTTGCGTATGGCTGACCCATACACTCATTGTTGTTTCCATCTTTTTATCAATTGCCAAGTATTAATTTTTATGGCCTACATATGGCCATAAAATACCTATGAACACGAGTCTAATTTGACATGATATTCAGGCATGAAGCACTACTATTGTATAGATTTTATGGCCAAACATATGATTTGAGTACCCATTTTTTGCAGCCTCTTTTATTCTCACTGTAAAACATAATACTTATTTATATTTGGAGTCTTTAAAAAGCGTTAAAAAAGTTAAAATAAAGTAAAGCATATGTTTTTGTATAAATGTATATAGATCATAATAATCTATAGTAATAAATAAAAGGATATAATATACTAATAAATATATTAATGTAAGTATTTTCATCAAAAAAAGAAAAAGAAAAAAGAAAAAAAAATAAATGTAGCGACAAGATTCGAGTTATTATAATACTTTTACATAGGGTGTTTTTATTTTTATTTCTGCTATGGATTAGTACAACTACTATAATAAGATTTATTAAAGGATATAAAAATATAAAATTTTTATTTAAACTATACTTTACGTTTTATTTTATTTTACTTAACATTATAATTTATAATATTTATTATAATAAATAAGAAAAATATTGTCAAATATAAATAAAGAGTGTACTTGCTACTGTCTTGAATCTTGAATAAAAAAAAGTCTAAAGATCAATACAACCGTAACACTACTGTATCTAATGCTTTCTTCTACACCTTCTTGCATACACCACCATCTTTATATTTTCTTTCTGTGACACTTTAATTTTATAACTATAAATATTATGTTTTATAAAACAATGAATTAACAGAGGATAATAAATCTTACTCATTATTTTATATAAGTATTTTTAAATTTATTTTTCTCGAAAGAGAATTGACTTTTCAATATTATATAAGCGAGATTTTAACTTAAAGTTATTCTAAACTAAAAACAAATATTATTTATTTTTATAAATTCTTGTACTTTATCGAACTCGTTCGATTTCATTTGCATAGTAAAAATCTTCTCCGAATTTTATAATACTAGACAATAATTTACCAATATTCATTTCAAATAAGCCTTTAATTTTTTTTTTTCATCGTGTTGGTCTACGTTATTGTAATTCTTGGTTGGTGGAAGTCATCCAATTTAATGATGCGAATTGTGTAACTTATATGCAAATTATTATTTCAAAATATCAGAATTTTTATGTGCTAATAAAATTTCTAAATTTTATATTATAAAAATACGTCTACCAAAAGAGTGAGATATCAAGAAAAAAAATCATACTTAATAATAATAAAATTTAATAATAGAAATTGTGTTTAATATAAAAGTTATAACAGTACGTGAAATTTAAAACTAATTGCTGTTAAAAAAAATCTTCCAATAATTAAAAATCTCCCTTTTTATTCTCCAACATTAATTGTTTAATCGAGAAAATTTTGCATATTATTTTTTTTAATACATAAAGAAAAATTTCTAGGCAAAAAATAAAAGTAAAAAAAAAAAAGTAAGCGGCTTCCTGTACGCGGAGGTTATAATTCATTGTTATAATCTAATCCATGAGCTTGCTCTGCTACAGTATCGTATATATAAATGTGTGTGCACTTTTGCAACTTTGAAACATTTATTCTTTTAGTGTTATATGAAGGGTCGAGCATTTATTCTTTCTTCTTTCTATGTATAATAATATGTATTCCTATTCTATATATCTTTATATTTACTTTTTTTTTCTCACGAGTCAACGTTCCGTCATGGCGATTTATATCCTAGTACATTCGCGCCTTTACGAAAAAAAGAAGAAAGAAATCAAATAGGACTATCAGAGGATGCTTTAGTTGTACTTTTTTATCTTTATCTCTCTCTCAAAAAATACTTTTTATTCTTATTCATTTTTTTTATTCTTTTATAATCAATAGGATGTTTCTGGGATTAAAATACATTATTAAATTATCAGTCTTAGGGGTCTTAGCTTTTAAATTTAGGCAGGGTGCATCTCATAACATATTATCTTTCACTTTATTCTATAACTTCTCTCTTTTACATCCTTAATAGAAACATGTATTAATTATTGATATTCATCATAAATTCAAAATTTGCTACTATTCAGCGTAACTTGTATTTTTTGGAAATTTTTTGAAACATTTGATATTTTGGATCAATAATGTAACTTTATGTAACTTTTTACTACACTATAAAATTAATGTTTTTCTAAATATAATATAAACTTCAGAGCAATCTATGTTCATTAAAAAATATTTCATGCTTTCCAACAAGTTATACCCAGAGTAATGCAATCATATTTCAGAATATAAAAATTAAATTTTTTGAAATACAGTCAATATAGTAGTATATAATATTTTATTAGCGACTATATTCTCGCAAATGAAAAGACTCTGTAAGAATATATAAGTGCGTCTTTAGATCGTCAGAAAGTATAATTGATGATTTACATAAAATTAACTTGTGATTTATTTAGCAATATTTTTACCAAGATGAATAGAATATTAAGGAATAACTAGCTTCAGAATTCAAAACAGTCCATGATTACAGTACTGTAATTCGTATAGTGAATTTATTTGTATTGGGGCCAGATGCTAAAGTGATTGTTAAGGTATTGCTTAAAAGTATAGCTTAATACTTAATTTTTATAAAATTATTAATGCCCTATAAAATTAACCTATGTATTTCTATACAAAAAATAAAAACGCTTATACGACATACGCCAATGCAAATGGTATCTGTGTTGCATTCTGTGTACATATACTATACAGCACCAAATATGATCTTTATTTTCCAATACAGATAGTTGACCTTATTTAATTTGTTTACACACGCTATAGACCATACAACAACCTTAGCACTCTTATATTGGCCTTAAACCATCCTATGTAGCAATACAACGTAGTTGTAATACTAATAAAACCAAATTTTATACCATAATATTTTAACTTTTTAGTTATTTTATATGTTATTAATGAATACATTCTCGCAAATGAAATTGTATTTAAAGAATATATAAGTGCGTCTTTAAAATCATAAGGAATATTTCTGTCTCTCTAAGTAATATTAAAATTTAATTTTTTAAGCGTTTTTTAGATTATGTTAAGTTATTGAATTTATTCTTTTAAAATAATTATAGTTTTAAATATACATTTTGAATTACAATGATATTATTTGCCATTTTCGTCTTTATTCAAAATTTAAAGAAACTATAGATACCTCTTATGTTGGATTTAAAACTGTATCCTAAATATGAAATAAAAGCACACTTATATCATGCAATACAAATAGATAAATAAGTTCTTAAAACATAAATTTTTATTTTTCTAAATGTTTACGTAGACATAAAAATCTATATAAATATTTTTTAAGATAAGTTTTAAAAGATTATTTCGCTTTTTAAAGCCTTAAGACGTGTAAATACTATAACAAAAGTAATATATTTATTTATTTTTCAAATAAAGTATAACGGTTTTATCCGTTTAAAAATTACAAGTTAGAGCTTTTTTTCAAAATAAATATAAAAAAAGAAAATTGTTTCGTTTTTAGTTTCTAAATTATTAAAATAGAAAATTTAATTAATAATCTTTTATAATTATTTTTCTTTATGTGCAAAACAAAGTTTATTTTATTTTATTTTTGTTTTTTTTTTCCCAATTACAAAGGTTAAAAAAAAAAAATAAAGAAATATCTTGTCATATTATTTTTAATAATATAAAGAATAACTAATTACCGAACATAAAAAAATGTTACTCTTTTTTTTTCCTAACGAATTGCAAGTTTTAGTAAACTAAAAAAACATCAGAGAAATAATTATAAACTTTTTTTTATAAGTAAATACATCATTATAAATATTTTTAATTATAAATAAATGTATAACTTTGGTAAAAAGTTTATTTTTTAAATATTTTTAATATAAGCAAGAGAAAAGAAAGTTAATTATATATAAACATATGGAAGTTGGTAGCAAAAGTAATAATGGCGAACTCGATATATTTTTATTTCATTACTGCGAGTATAGATTCGCGAGGACAAGGACGAATGGGTTACGCCCAGATGCGCGCATCGAACCCTGGTCAATATAAAAAGAGGGAAAGACACTTTTTTCCTCACTTTTTTTTTTTTTTTTTTTTTATTAAATACATCAATGCGCGAGCAACTTTCAAGAGAGAAAAAGAGGAGAAGGAGAGGTAAAATATATTTCTCGATAGAGAGTATACTACCCTCATCCGATTGGAAATCTATTCTACCCCTTGCGAGTCGAATGTCGACCTATCGGAGAGTTTTGTTTGGAAATATTGAGTCTGCGCTTTGAATCTTTCCTCTCGATACTCTTTTTATGTATTGTTCAAGAGAGGAATAAATAATAACTTGCTACCCGGTAACGATAGAATCCGCCATTGCTTTTATACAACGCGACAGAAAAATCAATCCTATATCTTGTATTCTTTATTCTGTTTTATGCTGCATCCAGCTGCTTTTTATTCTATACTTTCAATTCTACTACTCTTTGGTATTCGGTATACCGAATCAAATTATTTTAAAACATTTTCTGGTTATTAAAAATTGAATAAATCAACAGAGTTTCTAGGATCTGGGCAAATTCTGGACCCACTTTTCTGCACTGGATGAAAATTTCATAAAATTCTGACTTTATATTTGGATTCCTTGAAAAATTTGACTAAACTCCCTTTTTTGCAGACGAATTTAAAAAAATTTCTAAACAAAAAGACATTTTTCAAAAACTGTTTACCAATTTCACTATTTTTTATTCTACTTTTTGACTAATCTTTCGGAAATGTTTTAAAATTTTCCTGAAAGGAGCAACGTTAATAAAATTTTTCCAATAATTCCGGTAATGGAATCCGAATTTCTGATATTTTCAGTGACAGAAAATTGGATCCCAGAAGTTTCTTTGTTATTTTTTTTTCCAGGGGTACTAAATGTTTGTAAACGCTTCTACTCAGCAATACAAGTAAAAATTGTTGATGGTCTCTTAACTATTTTTGTGCAAAACAAAATTTATTTAACTAATTTGCCCAAGGAGTACTTTTTTAATTAATTAAAAAAATTTAAATATATAACGAAGAAGCTTTTTTTTAAAATAAGATTGACAGACAAAAAAAAAGTAAAATATAAAAAAATAATGAAAAGCTCTTTTTTTATAATGTAATAAAAAAGCATATCTTTTTTTTTCTCAATATATTTTATTTGTTCTATTCTTCTCCCTTATCTCTCCCTCTCCTGGCTCTCTCCTCCTTGTAAAAGAGAAAGAGTCCTTTTGCATAAAATAAAAGAAAAACCGATGATGATTTAGAAAGAGGGCGTTTTAAAATAAAATACCAATAGTACATTCGACATTTAAACAAATGATTCGTTAACACCCAATAGAGGTTGTAGTAAATGACATATAACCAATGAGAATATTCGAAAATTTCCAATATGCGTTCAATATGTATAGAGAAAATCGGGCGTTGACTATTTTCCGTTAGGAGCTGGAGAAAAAATAAGGGATGATTACTTTTTTCCAATAGTATTTTTATGCGCTTTTCTGTATAAAATAAAAAAAAGCTTTGATCTGTTTTAACTGCGCAGCAACTGTATTATAGGAAGAGAGGTAAAATTTTCTCCTCTTTTTCATGTCGTATCATATAGAAAAGAGAGGAATCGATTGGGAAAAGAGGGATATATGTATTTGGAAAAGTGAGGGAATAATATCAAAAGAAGGGATACGAAAGATAAATTTTACTCTGCGTGTAACCTATATGTGAGAGAGACAGAAATTACATTCCTTTTTTTTGCCTTCTTTTTTTTTATTGCAATTGGTAATATCCGTTCTTCCAGGCGAAGCAATTTCTCATAAAAAAAAAAACGAAGAAAAATCTTTTTAGAGTAAAAAGAGAAAGGAAGCTTTTAATCTATGGTCACATGTTAGAAGAATTATATAGGAAAATTTTCTTCTTTTATTGGATTACAGTCAACCCCTTTTATCCTAGGAATTTCATATCGCTAATTTCCATAATTACATAGACGCTTTATAGAAGCGTGGCCATATTTATATTGAATTAAATTATTTTATTATGTACTACTGGCTATGGTTTATTGTTGAAAAGAAATTCTTTATTTTTTGATTTCATGCCAAAATAGTTATTCAAAAATAAAAAGTTATATCTTTTGCTAAAATGGTTCATTTATAGAGAAAACCCTTTTTTCAAAACTATATTTAATTAATTGATTTTCATCTACTGCGGTAGTCTCTGTAATTATACCGAGTTATACGTATACTGTCTGACTAGCTCTGACCTTCATCTACTGATTTAAACTTTATGATGTTTCTATTAAGAGTAAAAACGGCTGAATAAAATTTTTTTTTTTTATTTCGTCTGACTAATTATGTATCTTACCACTAAATTATGAAAAAAATATTAAATAATATATATTAGTCCGGTACTTAAAAATGCATATTTTGGTGAAGCGAGCCGATACTGATTCGATACTGACTACCAGACTAGTATGTCGAGAAGAAAAAGTTTTTCGAAAGAAATGTAATCTACTTAAAAAAAAATGTTACATAATACATGAAGTCTCATCATTCTATCAGAGACTCGGGACAAAAAAGAAACGATAGGTCTTTGACCTTACATATAAACAATTCACATACATCTTCTTTATAAATAAGTAGTCCTTAGATCTGCAGTAAATATAGAGTTGACTTTTCTCACTTTAAGCTAAACCATATATATAAGAAGAAAATCCTATAAATTTATATACTTTTGTACATAGTAGGAAAGAGAGAGAGAAAGAGGGATAGAGAGGTTTTTGCTGGGGCTGTATCGAACGGTCCTCTCGTTGTATACATCTGAACGAAAGCTCCTGCGTGCTTGCATTAAACCTCCTCTCCCTCTCTTTTAAACTTTTTCCGCGGTACTTCCCTTCCTCTTCCTCCTTTTTCTATAATATAGAAAATGTATTTCTTCTTCGTCTCTTTTATAGGGAATATGGTGATGGCAATCGGGAAAATCGTTTCTGGGCGGTGTCTTTTTTTTCCTTCGAGCTTTTATTACATATACCTGATACACGTATTAAAAAAAGAAACACACACACACAGAGAAAGGAAACCTTAGATGCAGTAAAAAATTCGATATCCACTAGCCTTTTTCTTTCCTTTTTTCAATTAATCTTTTAATGTGACTTTTCAAGCTTTTATTCTTAATGCTGCAGTATTTCTTTATTATCTCCCATTGGATAATTTATCTTTTTATTCTCAAATAATTAATTATTTTAGATGCGGTTTAGTTTTTTAGAAAATATATGGAACAGAGATTTTAAAGAGCATATAACACAGTAAAATTAGAAAATACAAAAGAGCGAGAAAGTTTTCTCTATGATATAAAAAAAAAATAAAAAAAAATAAAGGATGAAAGTGAGGATAAGCCCAGACGGTTTTATTTCTTCAAGGTCATACGCCAACTCTAATTATTAACTTTTCCTAAGCATAGTAAGCAGGTCACCCAAGGGTATTACTCTTCTTATAATAATGTTCATACTTAAAAGCGTTATTATTATTATTATATCTTTTCGTTTTTACTCTAAGCGTATCCTTGAATTTAATATTTTAAAGATACTGAATTCTTATCAAAAAAACACGGCTAGTTTTAATTCGTACATGAGAATTTATTACACATGCATCATTTTTTTAATTAATAAACTTTCTGATTATTAATATTTTTTTTTTTTTATTAAAAACTTTTTTTCTATATAGTAAATAATAGAGCGAGAGATTTTTTTTATTTTAAAAATGAAATTGCCACTCAACGTATATAATATAAAATATAATACCAAGGTACTTATTGCCTGGCTGAGCATTACAATCAAACTTTTTTGATACTCTTCTCTGAAAAAAAAGTTGTTAAAAAAAAGTTTTATTTTCTCTCGATATTAAGTTGCATATAATACAAATGATTGTACAAAGCATCGAAATGGAACGTTCAGATACGAGACAATTGATATCGGGTCCTAGAAACTAAAGTACGCCTCGATAGATACTTTATCTTTAGGTTAAAAGGGATATATCTGTTTATACATATTATTTGGAAACAAAATTTTCTATACAGAGAACGAGAAAACGTGCATTTAATGGTTATACTCGAATTGTTTCGCTCTCAAATTGTTAAACTTTTCTTATGTACGAATTTCGTTATTGTTATTATCCTGTGTTGTACACTTTTTACCTCTTTTTTATTCGATTTTATTAGGTTTTTTTTCTTCCTCTTCTCGACAATGATAGATTATCAATAGACGAGTAATTATGATTGAATGAAGAAGACGATAATCACTCTAAGAAAGGAAGTTCATTCAAGCTTCAACTTTATTGTCTTGGGTGTATTTAACCTTAGATTCTACGGTTAATTAAGCGCTTTACCTATGATTTTCGATAAATAAAAATATTAATTTTTTCTTATTTAATGCTTTACATGATATGGTAATCCAAGCACGAACCGCTGAAAGAAACAAGACGTAGGTAAATACATATATAAGATTTTATTTCGCGAAAAAAAGTGTACAGGATTATACGTCCGTTGAATAATCTAAAAAGAAAAATCAGCGCGCACACACACCCTCTAATATTTAAAAAAAGGATTTATACATTTGAGTAATTTTTTTTAAAAAGAAATAAAAGAAGATCACGTAAATCATTTCGTATTGTAAAGTCGGTATAATATCTTTGTTCTTGTAATTTTTATTAAATTTACAGAAGTAACATGTGGGTATAAAAATCTCTCGATGTCCGGTAACTGATAACGGAGAACGAATCTTTGAGAAATAAAAATTTCCAAGAAAAAAGTAAGTAAAGGGCATTCTTTTTTAACGAGAAAGAATATGACGTTGACATCCTTTCTGTAGATGAATTATATGATATGGTATTTTAGTTTAAAATATTTCGCATTATTTTTCTAAAAAACTCATTTTTATAAAAAGATTTAATCGTACTCTCGTATAAGAATTTTTTATTAACAAGTATCATTAAACATAATAAATATTAATATCGTGTATAAACAAAAAGATATATCGATTTAAATTAACAAGAGCACAACTAATTGCATTTTTTTTTATTAATATTTATACTTGCTAATTGCATTTATATTCTATATTGGTTATTTCATTTCCTTTTTCATTTCATTCCCATTTTTCTTATAATAACGCATACATATACATATTTAACCTAGAGTCACGAAACCGTTTTATCAGCAAATAATATTAAACCCTCTTGTTGCTGTTGTTATACACTTTTAATTTGAAAACAACAAATTTTTTTATTACTAATTTATTATATTTTAATTATTCATGTATGCAGAAAAATTAATTTTTCAGTTTGTTATTTCAAATGATATACAAGAAAATTAAAATAATATTTTTTTATATGACCAATTCTATCCTATCTGGGTCCAATTTGGTCTGAAGAGTCGCAAGAAGTAACCCAAACTATTTTTTTTTTCCAAAGTACAACTTAAAATAAGTTTAGTTTTATGAGTCGAATCATTTTCAGCAGCTATTTTTGTATTTTTAGCCTATTTTAAAAAATTTACTAAAAATATTCTTATTTTTGCTGCCAAATACTTATTTTGTCGTAAAAAATATTTTCCTCAAAGGTGATTTAGGGAAATTTATCGCAAAATTCGATTCTGAGGTTCAAAATTTAATTTAGACTACGTATGCACAAGTATTTACGTTTTTCATCTTAACCCCTTGGTGCTAAGTTAGAATAGGAATCCCATATATTTCTGATATATATACTCGTCATACCGCAATAAGGAAGTCCTACTCAGGCCTAAATTACTTGTTTTATAAATTATTTCCATTCAATAAAAAAATCTAATACGCTAATCTGAAAGCTCCAAATCAAAAAACAATATTTTTTGAAATATGTACTAATATTTTCACACAAATCCTGCAAAGCTTACCCAAAAGTTATATGCCTAGAAAAAAGTAAGAATACTTTCACAATATATCGAGTTTTGCAAAATTAATATTTTTCTATTCTTTTATATATTGATTATATTGGTTTACATTATCTAGAATCCAAAAGAATTGAAAAGTTTTCATATATTGCAAAAAAAATTATAAAAAAAACCTAAAATTTCTTAAAATTTGCAAAGTATCCATATAGTATGTGATTATTTTTTTTATGAAAAATCTTTTATGTTTGAATGACATTTCCGTATTATCAAAATTACTTTTAAAAGAATATAATAGTTCGTTTTACGCTTTCTCTATTTTTTTCCTCGATAACGTGTAGTAATTTAAAAGTATAACGATTGTCATTTTGAAATTCTTATATAAATAAAAAATAAATAACTAATTCAATTATAATTTATTTTTTAGTAGACCACAAATTCCGGTGAACAATTGAAATGTCAAATAATAAAATATCCTATATATCAAAGAAACATGATGATGACTCGACAATCACAGAAGCAGAATTCCGTTCGGATTTTTTTTATCAGGTGTACAGGTTTCGTTTGTTTTTCTTAATTTTATTATGTAATAGCATCCCTTTATGAATATTTATAGTGTTTTTTGTTCTATATGGGCTTGTAAAAAATTTTTAATTTTTTTAAATATTTTTGGGGTCAAATATAGATAGTTAAACATTAAAATACGTTAATGTAGGCTGTAAAAAATTTCCCTATTTGTTACCCAATTTTTTACCTATTGACTGGAAAGGATCGGATGTTTTAGAGTCTAATTATTACTGAAGATATAAAATAATATTTTTTTAGACTAATCAATTGTTATGGAAATATTAGTCTTAATACATAAGAAATTATTAATTTCAAGTAGTCTAATGTTTCTTCTATAAATAAATATGTTAAAAATTAATTAGTAAAAATGTTCCCAGCTTTATCTCAAATAATTTTTTAAATTAGAAAATATTTTTTTTCTTCTTATACCCTAAAAAGATATTTTCTAGCTGCAATATCAAAACAGCCTCAATAGTCTAAATGTACAAAACTAAATTTTTTTATAAATTAAAAATACCTATTTCTGCACATAACATGAGTCAAATAATTTAATCCATAAAAATATTTATGAATATTTACGCAAATAAATAATAAAATTAAAAGAAATTTTTATTTTTTGACCTGATTTATTAATACATAAATAAAAGTCTGATAAAAAAAAATTTCAAAAAATTATGTAAATGATGAAACGAAAATATAAAATTATTTTTATTGTTTATTTATTAAAATATATAATGTTGACAGTATTTTATTTTAAAAAAACACATACGAATAAATATTTAATATTAAAAAATAAAAAAAAAAAACCGAGAAAAAATGTCATATTTAATAAATATAATAAAATTTACAGGTGTAAAATACAACACATAAGTAAATAAAAAAAAATCATGTCTCGTTTACTAATTTAACTTACTTATCTTAGATTAATTTTTTTTTTTTTACATTTATTTTTTACACGAATGTAAATATTAGCAATGTATTTAACAAGGCTAAATACTTACTTCAACCGATTTTACAGCAATGTGTATAAATTTTTCAGGAAAAAAAGGGTTTTAAATAAGAAAAAATAAAAAATCAAGTGAAATATGATATTATTTTTGTACGAGGAATCATAAATCTTGAATTTATTTACATTATTATAAGAGCTTGCTTGAAATTATTATTTATTTAGCAAATTTTGACTGATTTTAGTTATGTAAATCAGATTTATCTGCAGTCTTGTTAGATTTATGTCTTCATCTTAATACGTGGGAATTGAGACAGGCAGAGCCAATAATATCAAACTGTTATTGACTCGTACTACTTACAAAAGAGGTGCCTGGAGATTTAAGACCAAAAGCTTCAAGTTTCAAATTGATAATTATTAGGCACAAATTCATTTATAAAAAAGCAAAAATTATTTATCATTAATTAATTATCGTACAAAAAAAGGGGTAGATGCAGCATAATTTATTTAAATTACAAATTAATTTAAAATATTTTCTACATATACATATAAATTACGTTTTTTATTTTATCAAGCATCGTGCATATAAAAATTGTAATAAAAAAAGCTTAATTTAAAATTAATTATTCCTTTTTTTATGTAAAAATGTATAAAATAAAGTTAATTATATTAGTTAAAAGATTTTATATCGATATAGAAAGTAACAATTTTTCGTTCCAAAAAAGAAAGCTCTCGGTTGTTAATTTAAATTCTATTACATCCGATCTCTGAGATTCTTCTTTTTTTTTATTCTCTATGAATATTCAAATTCAATGAGGAAAAAAAAGCACAATCCCATCATCATTAGATTCTGTCTCTCTCTAACTCTCTTTTTAGTTGGCTTTGGCTGTAGATTTTATTTTTGGATATTATATTATACTCGAAGATAGTTTTATCGAAATATAGAGAGCAGAGTAGACTATTTACGATGAAAATTATCTTTTCAACATTCATTAGCATTCTTAGCTTTTATTTGTTGTCTAAGAGAATTAATCGGCCAATGATCAGGTTATTATTGATATTTTGCCAAAACCACAAAGCTGAATAAATTATTTATGAATAAATATGTAGTTTTTTTCGCTGCACGCAAACTGCTCCCATCACCCCCGTTTAAAGACGTTAATTTATTCCTTTTTATAATTCAACTGACTGCGCGTTAATGCGCAATGAAAAAGAAAAAAAAAAGTAACAGGAAGAAGCATATATACGTCGTCTCATCGCGTCCTGCACACACGATCTTGATCTTTGGCGAATATTTTTTTATATAATATAGCCTTAAGGTTTTTTTTTTTTTTTATTTTTTATTTATCGACGATCTAAAAACATTATAAATATGGGAGGCCGAGTTTTTCCGAATTCCCTAAGCCTTAAAGAATCGATGCAAGACGTTTTTATTTATAAGCAACAGCGCGAATAATTTTTCTCTATTAACCGTCTAATTAAAATAATCGTTAAGTATGCGCTTGTTTTATTAATCTTATTTTATATTTATACGTGTACTTGATTTATTTATGCATTATTTACTTGTTATGTTTTTCAATAATTTTATTTTTATTCACGTTCTAACGATTATCTGGATTATATTCATTTTTATAATATTTTTTCTTATATGAGAACATGTGTTTAATTATTATTATTTATAAAGATTATATTTTTTATTCTTCATAATTTTATCTGTGCAAGAAAGTAAAAGTTATTTTTTCCTTATAAATAATTTTTATTAAATAGGATATTTCATGAATTTTTTCCATTATTGTTTTGTCACTAAATTGTACTAATTCGTTCAAAATTATAATAATTTGGCTATTTAATTGTTACAGATAGTTCATTTATATCTTAGAATGTTCTAATGGTCCTTATAAAATTGTAAATTTCAATATTAGAAAACCAGATAATAAATGGAGGAATTCGTAAGAAGATATTTAAATATTTATAATCAAAGTTGCTGAGAAATTTTAATAATATTAAGCCCAGCAATTTAATTTCTGTATTTTATCCAAAAATGTGTATACATATATTTAATTACTGTAACTAGAGATAATTAAATTGAGATTGAGATAGTCTTGTAAAATGTACCATAGTTTCTTATATAGATTTCTAAAGTCATTTCTCTTTCGAGAATTCATATTTATAATCATAATTGTTTTGAGTATATTTTTACGTGAATAAAATACACGAGTCTCTAAGAAAATAAAATAGTTTTCGAACTTTTGAAAAGAAATATTGATTTTTGAATTTAAAATAAAAAAAGACAATTATAAAATAAAAAATAGAAATGCTATTAATTTTGTTAATATACCGGAAACACATAATTATATCTAAAAATAATAAATAAATAATCATATTTTATAATATATTAATGTAGAGAAATTATTATTATTACACTCATTGAATTAAAAAAAAATTACATACACACATACATATATATCCGTATTTATAAATGTAATAAATTACTTCCTTTAATCGCGAAAATTCAATCCTTTAAAAAAATAAATTTTAATTATAAAAATTGAATTGAATTAAAAATTAAAAAACAGTCATATAGATGAATCCAAGTCCGATAAAAAAAATAAAAAATATAATCCCATGCGATGCACTCGAATAATCGAAGATAAGAATAAAGTATACTTTTTTAATGTATAACGATGTCCGATTACACTTTACTTAGCAAGCACATTAAATATTATTACTTACATGGCGTTTCCTTTTTCTTGCAAAAAAAAAAATATTTTATTTTTATAATAAATAAATAAATAAACATAATTTTTTTTTTGCACTTATAAGAAATAAAACAATCGTTTCGTGCGTGAGCAATTCAACTCATTATAAAGTTTATCAATAATTATATATTTATTAAACGAAGCATTCTCTTGAATAATAATATTTTTTCTTAAAAAAAAAAAAGATACCACAAAGACATGGTCTAGTTGTTTCATAAAAAGTTGTTTATTATATTTTTTTGTTGCTTGTGAAAAATCATAATAACATATAGAAAAAAAAGTAGACATCAATTATAAAATATAAAAATTTAAACAATTGTTATGATGACTGTTTTAGTACATATATAGCTTCGTTTTTACCGTTTTATGAAAATTTTTATATGCACGACAATCATTTGATTAAATATATACCTAACTGCAATTTTAGAAAGTCGTGTGAATGCGATCATAAATAGACTTTGTACATACGTTTAAATTTATCTAATTAAAGGAAAACTACTACTATTACCTTCATGCGCTGACTTTATTGTACGACTCGTTTCTATTCTCAATTTTTTATACAATTACAAATTGGAATTGAAGAATCTAATATTTATAATGCTGCCTACAAAAATAAAATCATAGAATCCAATATTTATAATGTTGCCTATTTTTATAAAATGAAATTTTCTGAACAATTAATATTTGATAGTTTAAGTTTTAGCAAGATAATGAATATTAATTATATGGCTCCTTAAATAGGTTTGGAAACTCTTTTCACTTGTGAGAACAATTTCCGAGGGTAGGAATTCTTGGAAGGGATAAAGCGGGATAAAGCATGGAAATAATAAGAGAATTTATGTACCTTCCCTTCAAAAAATTGTAAAATATTTCATTATTCGTATGAAAAAAATAATTTTGTTTGCTTACGATTTCGTATTTTTATATATTTGATTATAGTTTTGTATAATTATTGTTAATTTAATTACTTTTTGGACACACACTATCATCTAAATTTTAAAATAAAAATTAAATTTATGAAAGAATAAAAGATAAATAATAGTATTTTGGATAAAAATTTATTTATAAACGCATATTAAATTAAGATATTTTTAAAAAAGATGCAAAAAAAATAATAATAAAAGAATGTAAATTTAGTAAAAAAGTTTTAAAATAAAAACGTTAATAGAGTTTGGTCAATATAATGAACTTTGTCGAAAAATAAATATAGAATAAGATTCATAAGCAAAAATTTTCAAGACTAATATTTGAAATCAAATGAATATCATACATCATTCTAAAAATACTTTTATAAAAACTCTTTAGTTTTATATTTACCGTTGATAATTTAAAGCGTCAAAATAATACGCTATTCAAATAATTCTTATTGAATTATTTCTCTTTTTATATATATATTTTTAGTGTATTTTCAAATTCTTGACAATTTTTTTTTCCTTCTTCTTCTTCTTATTCTTTAAACGTAAACAATATATAATTTACGCGTATATGATTTAGAGTAAAAAAAAGGAGAAAAAAAGTATTTGATCTGTGGGAAATTGTTTAACTTTTATAGTAGTATACAATCTTTTTCCACCTATGTGGTCTATAATATGTCTCGTTGCGCTTCGTCTGTCTTTATTATAAATATCAGAGAGAGAGAGAGAGGAGAACTAAAATAAGGTTGAGAACTAGACAACATTAGCTACTACAATTCATAATTTATATTTTTTTTATTCTTAATTTAACCGTAATCGACGTATTTTTTAAGTTAATGTATTATAACTATTTATACGTAGTGTTGATTTGTTAGATATCACGAATATGGCGAGTGTCCAAAAGCTTTGAATAAAGCTTCATCTTTTAAAGAGTAGTCACGGTTAAGCTTTTCCCGTTCTCTTAATGAATTTCTATCTTAAATTGTCGTCAGTACACATTATTAATTCAGTTTAAATTATTTTTTATTTTACTTTTTCATGTAAAAATTATATCAGCTCTATATATAGAAATACATTCACTAAACTTCAAAATTTTAAATTTATATTTTTACTTTTTCCAAATTATTTCTTTGTCAAGGTTACATTTCTCTCTTCTTTATAACACAGTTTTTTTTACTCATTTATGTGAGTACATTTAAATTTTATTTTCACATTTTTTTACAAACAATCACTTTTAATTCATAACCTGTAAAATTTTGCATTTAATCCAATAATTAAAAGACGTTTAGAATAAAAATAAACGAATACTCACGATCAATACCAAAAATGATATATTTTTCTCGAAAGAGAAATGCATTTACAATGCTATAAATTAAGCAGTATGCTCAATCATCTAATGAAATTAAAATTATAAGAAAAATTAAAGTAATATTGGTAATATATATAAACATTAGGCATATACCTGGTATACATTGCAGAGGCTCTGTTTCTATTCTTAACTGACACTCGGACTCGACTAATTTTGAAAGACGTTAAATTCTCAAAATTTTGGGAGCTATAAATTAAATTCACGAAGAAATATTAATCATGAAGGTATAATAATCAAAGTAAAAACATTCGGAAGTTTAGTCAACTTAAATCGAGATAATGAGTGAAGTACACCTATATTCTTTTTACGCCAAAAATATATGATAGATATTTAGATAACTGATCCAATACCCACATGAATACATGGAAAAAAATTTTGTTTACAGGACCCGAAAAACATGGGCGTATTACACCTATGACACAGCCAACGTGTTAAGGATTTTTCCCTAAAAGATCTTAATTTTCCACTGAAATAGAATTACATATTTTGAGTTCTTGCATCTGTAATTATTTTCTACGCTAAAAAATATTTTAAAAAATTTATTATTTGATCATTTTTATTGATATTCAATAGACAAATTAATATGTACTTTATTTCATGAATAAAAATTCTATTTTAAACATAAAAAGTAAAACTTTGTACTACTTGAAAATTACCATTAAACCCCTTTTTAAGGCAAATTTTAAAAAATTTCTGTCAGGCTGAACAAAAAAAAATTTATTGTTTTTTATTATTTTTTTTTTTTATAGTGTTTCAGAAATATCTAAAATTTAAGGAATCCAAAAATCGAATCAAATATTTCATAAATTTTCATTCGGTGACAAAAACTTAGGTCCCAGAAATTCTGTTGCCTTTACATTGTCTAAATAGATGAGAATTTTCATATCTTAAGTAACTCTATTATATTTATGTTTTTGATCATAAGAAGAGGTCAAAACCGAAAAAAAGGTTTAGAATCAAGATATTGTTAGTGATTATTGAACTTTTCCAATGTTTTCAAGGACCCTAAAAAAGACTTTAGTAAAATGTTAGGGTAAATCTCGTATCATTCTCGCATAAAAAATGCTTTTTTTTAAAAATGAACACAGTAGTTAGTACAAATCACGATTCCAATATAGTCATTAAGACAATTGCATAATTAAAAATAAAAATTTGCGTTCATGTCGGGTATGAATTATTGATAGGAATGAAAAAAGGAAAAAAAGTTAAAATCTCCTGTTATTAGGATATCCAAGTCGTTTATGCGCGAGCGCGCTAACGAGTATCGTGAATGGGAGTAATGACACGGCCGGACGCGGCCAGCGCTCGCGCTAACAGAGCGACAACGAGTGTAAAACATAAAAAATAATATAAATAAATATTTCCTTGAGTATTTACACTATTTTATTTACACGCAAAGTTGCATCTTTATGTATTATACATTAAAGTCACCTATACTTTCGCGCTTTTATAATCGTTCCGGTCAACTATTTTGTCCGGGGACTTAGAAGAATCTATTTCTCCTAGTAGAAAGAAAACGTACACTTATTAACGCGACGAGACCGACATTAAAAGACAATGTCGCTCATTTCACGAGTATAATATTTATAAGAAAATAAGAAAGACCCTGACAGAAACGCGTATCGCTTTTCAAGCGCGCGGTCTCTTTTATTCGTCTTGGAGATCTCTTTTTTCTTCCTTCTTGCAGCAAGAAAATTATTAAATATCTCATCATCAGAGTGACTTTATTTTAATAGGCTTTTGAATATCTTTATTTCGAGATTCGTGAAATCCAATATCTTGTGTATTTTAGTTCTGATGAAAATATGCATTCAATTGAGTTATTAAAAAATGAGAAAAAATAAAAAAATGGAATACGTGATAAATTTAACACTTAACTGCGCTTATTATTATTCGGCCTGAATAAATGAGGAGAATATTTTCTCGTATTATATTAGTTGTAATTTTTACAAATTAGTATATATCAATTGCGTTCCATATAACTTGTATATATTTTTTTTAAAATTTAAGTATAATTGAATAAGAAGAATTTCTTGCCAGCAACGATATGTGAGTTTTATTAAAAAATTTGTTAACAATTGCGGATGCGTTATATTATATTATGATGATATTACCAGATGCAGGCAATATCATCATAACGTATCATGTGGGCGAGAGAAGCAGAAATCAACGAGTGTCGCGACGTTTCCGGTAAATATGCCATAATATGAAATTAAATGATTTATATTGATTGCTTTCGTTTCTTCGCCACCTTAATTAATTTATTTAAGATCTAATCAAAAATTCCTTACCAATCTCGCTTTTTTTAATTGGATAATTGATATAATTAAGGCATAAATTCAATAAAGAAAAATATAATACGTTGTGTTATTATTTCATATTTTTTTTCTTCTTTTTTTAAGATAATGACGGAGATTTGGTATCGCGCTTATAGCGGAAACAAGTAATATAACGATGCTAAGTACATATATTGGCTGGTGTCAATTTCAACTTACTTTATAAAAATATTACAGAATTTGCAAAGAAACAAAAGACCTTTTTTAATAACGTATTTTAAAATTAAATTATTTAAGACGCAAAACTACATCCGTGAATTTCAAGTACGCAGACGTATCAAAGCCCCATTCAAATATTCTCTTCAAGGTGAATCCTCAAGAATATCTAATCATGCAAGGGGTGGTAAAATATATTTTCTGGAGAACCTTGTAGCTGTCAAATTTACGACCTCTTTTTATAATAAACATTTACTACCATTAAAAATGTTTGGGCATTCACCTCATAGATTATTGGCGCCAATACCCAAAAGATATCACGAAATTTTTATTACAATCCTCTCAAGTTGTAAAATAAAAGATTCTTATCACATTTGATAAATTTTAGAGTACATCTTTTTGATCACGTACATAAAATTGTAGAAATCGATTTGGGGAAAATTTATACGGAATACATAAATAAGCTTTTAATTACAGGAGATATAACCTTTTTATATAAATTTTATAGTATCAAAGTCATCAGTAGTAACCTGTAGCACCTCTATAAAATTCATCACAGAACTATAAAATTCTCCATGCGTCCATCCTTGAATTGATGTTTGCATACTCGTTTATTATTAGTCAATTTTATATGTATTTATTTTTATAATGCACTTTTTTTTTATTTTATAGCTTTTTATTAACCTATTAAATTTAAAATACGTTTTATTTATAATAAAATAAATGTTGATTTTATGGAATTAAAAAAGCATTTTATATTACCTATAATAAAATCAATGCAAAAATTATATTTTAAGTCAAAATTAAAAGCCAAGAATTTCTCATTTCTCATTTCTTTCAGTGTGAAAAGAAGAAGATGAAGACGATGAAAAAAAAGGGTTTTATATAGAAAACGAAGTGGAGACAAAGTAATTCCGAACATCTGGAGCGCTTTAATTAATGGGATATCGCATAGAGCATTGGTTAATCTTTTCCTTTTTTTTTTTTTCTTATAACTTGATTTCTTGAATTTCTTCGTTTTTTTTACACTGATCATGTTTATTTTACTGCAATTCTTCTTCTTCTTCTTCCTTTTCATGGTTATTTTTATAATTTTGAAAGTAATTTAAAATTATTAATTTTAAAATTTTATTATAACGATAATGGATTTTATATCGTTTTAATTATTGCAATAAAATTTAATAAATACATGTTAAAATAGAGCATATAAACTTTTATAAAAGCTTTGAAAGAAACGGAAACAAAATGTCCAAATATCAGTGAAATTATAAAATTAATTAATCGTAATCGTTTGGTTTTTCTATGTGCGTTGACAGTGCAATTATCCCTTAAAATTTATGTCTGATCGTTGTCACATACACACACACACACTGATGCAAAAAATTTCATAAATTCAAAGCAGAAATTTTATAACTTTTTCGAGAGAAAGATTTTAATTATATTTAGTAGTAAAAGATATTCTTGGAAATGAAATAATTTTGTATATAATTTTAATAACATTATTATTTGCTTGTATTATACGATTGGCTTAATAAGCCTCATTATTGTTCATTATTTTATAACCCGTAATATATATTAAATGACATTTTAATTTTTTATTTTATTAAAAGAATTCTACTTTTATTGATATTTATTTTATCTTTCTACTTATCTACAAAAATTAAAATTACACTCACTTTTTTTGCACTCCAGCTACCGCATTTTAACCCCCGAGTTATGGGTTTGTCAATTATTGTAAATAAAAATTTCATGGCACAAGATCTAAACTAGCTTTACAGATGTTAAATAATTTTTCTCGCAAGAGAAATGCGCTCTCGAGCTTATAAATAAAATGATTTTAAAATAAAAGTAAATTTAGTTATCCCAAAAAATTTTCTTAATGATAATTCTTATATATAAAGTGCAAAATATTTACACCCTTTAACGATTATTTAAAATTAATTTTCTTTTTTGCATGTATTCCTTATTATTTTTTAAAAATAATGTTCATTGTTTATAAAAATAGTTAGGTATAAGGAATATTTTATGTACTGATTGTGAATACATAATTGATACTTTAATTTAATCAAAGATTTCAAGATACCAAGACTTCTTTCTTGCATATCGTTTCTATTATTTCTAATAGTTGGCTAAAATTTTAAATAACATTTTACCCAGAAAATTTTTTTTGCACTTGAAAATAATTTCGAACTTTTGATTTTGTAATCGAAATAGTTAAATAATTTTAATAAAATTTAATTCCAGAAAATCTGATGATCTGCAATTGAAAATTATTAGTAAATTTTTAACCAATGGATTAAAAAAAAAAAGAATGGCCCGGATCGCGCGTTCATTCTTCTCAGACGAATTCGATCACGCTATGGGGAAAAAAAAAGTTTTTTATGTTGGGAGTCATTCTAATTAACGTTTTATAATTCTAATTTTTTTTTTGCCAGTTTACGTTTCCGTAGCATTAAATTTTATAAGGATATATTTCATTTGGTTATTTAAAAAATTAAAAATATCTTTGTGTTGCAGTATATTTATGCTTGTAGGTTTTTTTACTAATAACATAAAAAGTGGTTATTATTATTATTTTTTTAAAATAATTTTTATTAGTCTTATAGGTTATTGATTATTTATTGCAGGTAACGAGCTGTAGTAAAATCTACATTCCATGACTCAATATACTCAAAACATAGATTAAATCATGGTCAAAATATTTAAAAGTCCTAAAAAATTTGAATTTTGATGAAATTCGGTCCCTAGGTCATTTCGATGCCTCTAACATGCTTATGTGGATGTGTACGGTGTATACTCTATATCTCAGAACCTACTCAATGAAGCAAAAATACCTTGAAATAAATTTTTTGCAATTATATCTAGTTGCGGGGTTTTCAATATAAAGTAATGTCATACAGTCGTTGCAGAGAAATCACGAAAAAACTAATTTTGGATATTACAAATTTAAGGAATAAATAATTGAACTATTTTCTTTGTTTAAAGTAATCTAAAGGGTGTCTAATAACTGAAAACCATCAACAAAAAAACTTATAGAAATATGTGATCTGGTCTGAAATAAAAAAGTTAATTTTTATATATAAATTGGAATGATTTTAAAAAAATAATTTTACAAATAAATTTTGCTTGTAAATTTTTGTAAAAATACTTAATTCTATTTTGCTTTTGGCTTTAGACATTTAGAGTGAATTTCAAATGCAGCAAAATGCATTTTTCAAAACTACACTACAATTAAAATAGTCTTGAAAATAGTTTAAGTCGAAATTTAATTTGGCAATTAATAAAACTGAAGCTTCCATAATTGATTAATCAAAATTGAAAAGAAATATTTTTTTCTGAAAAGATCTAAGCCAAGTTTTTAATGAAATATTAAAAAGTAAAATAAGTAGCTAATTCGGACTTCGCAGTAGCCAAATAGCTCTAAAAATTGCCGAAAAGTAAAAAGCATGAAATTGATTAAAATAAATATCATTCAGTTGAATATATCGCTTGGTTTTAAAAAATGAAATTATAAAAAGTAAATTACATATAATACTGGAGAGTATCCAAATAATATAAAATTATTATAGTCTAATAATTATAACGTAATTAAAAATCTAAATGAAAAATTTGTTCTTTATATTTATAATCTTATTAATATTTAGTACAATAACTTGTCGTCGTGTTATAAAATTTTATTTTTAGATGCATAATTTAATATACGATAAAATCTGCAAAAATGAGAAATCGTAACAAATTCGTATTTCATGAAGATTTATTTGCTTATTTTGATATTTAAAGGATATTCAAAATGAGAACTTATTTTAAGAGTCGCAATTTATGTGATTGCTAAAAAAATTGAAATTTTTTTTATTCAAGGTTGAACATTATCAATTCATATTTAGATTTGTTAATTTTACTTCCAAAAATTGCCAACAATTTCTAACAACTGTTCAGAATAATCAGGTAAAATTTTTTAAAATTAATTTTATGAATTTAACGATGATTAAATGAACCAAGAAATCATTTTTGATTTATTTAACTCAACACTGAGTTATAATCTAATGTAATTAAATTTTTTTTGTAGACTTGCTCGTATATACTTTACGATTTTTAAATTAAAAATGAAATTATTATTATAGCGAATCAAATTCTAATAAACACAAAGACAGTTTTTTTCTTTTTTACACAATAATTTGCAAGATACATAATTTTCGTCATACAACAAAAAATTCGCAAAATTTTACTATTTTATTTATTATTATTAACTAAATAACAATTGACATTAAATATAAACTTTCTAAAAAATTATGAGAATATTTTTTTCTTTTTTTGACAATAAAATAGATGACTTATGAGATTATTTTTTTTTTTTATGTGAATCAGTACATTACTTTATATTATTATTATGTGAAAATGACATCAATTATTAAAAAAATAATAATAATAAAAATAAAAAGTTTATATAAAACTTATTACTTGTAATACATTTTTTTGTCATACATGTAAAAAAAAAGTTTGATTAAACTTTTATTATTTTAAAAAATATGTAAGTTTTGTTGGCTTGAAAAAAAAAATTTTTTTTACATCATTATTTTTTTTTTTTAAACATATTATTTAATACACAAGTTTTTCTTTAAATGTTGACAGTTTTTGCATCTTTTTTTTTGTGTGTATGAAGAAAATGTCAGTAGCAGAAAAATAAAAGTACAAGCTTATACATCAACTTTTTTAGTAAAATAAAAAAAAAAGCTTCACTTACAATAAACTTTATAATGTAAAAATAAAAAAAATCAAATTTTTTCTTGATCGTCAATATAAACTTTTGCATAAAAAGAGAATGAAGAAAATTTATAATTGAAAATACAAGAAAGAAGAATGGGAGGCATTAAGTAAAAGAAAAATAAATTATATCGAAGAGAAAATAGGTAACACCCAAAAAAAAAAAAAATAATCGTAAATTTTCTTCTATAAAACCTCTTATTTTCTTCTTCTTCGTTAGAATACATTTTGTTGATTTAACATTCAGCACTTAAATCAAGTTTTTTTTAAGGACTTATTTAAAAAATATTTTCTACGTACAGCAGAGAACCAGATGTTTGGAATTTATCCTTAAAATTAATTAGAATTTTTTTATTATCCAAGTAAATTGGCCAATGAATTGGCATTAAGACTAACCAGATGTAATATTATAATTAGTATTTTTGTAAAAAGGATTAAAAAGATCAATTTTCTAAATAAGTCTAATTCCCAAGGTCTTTGATACAAGTTTAAAAAGAAAAACTAAGAAAAATTTAATGGAATTGAAAGTTGGAGAAAAAGTAAAATAAATTATTTGATATAGGAAAGAGTTAGAAATATAAATTAACGATAAAATCCCCCAAGAGCTGATGAGAGAAATACAAACAGTAATTACGAATATCTGTTATATAAGGGGGAACCGTGTTGAAAATCGAAAGACATCCACAAATCTTCTTCCGAGTAAAAACTTTTCTAGATAAAGGGCAAGAATTGGAAAAGTAAAGATTTTCTCATTTCATCTTTCTTATAATTTATAAGAACTTTATATTTTCTTTAAACATTCGTCCTCGTACTTTTAGATTAACCTTCTTCTCCTTGCTCGCCTTATTTTTAGTGTCGAAAACTTATTAGTAATTACGAGATCTTTTAGATTTTAAACGAGAGCTCAGAGATATCTTTTAACCATCGAATCGAATAAGCATTAAGAAGAAAATCTATAACAAAACTCTTTTTCTTCCTTTCAATATGGAACTTCTCTTTAATTAATGCTTCACTTAATTTTTTAACTAAATATTTAACTTTCTTATTTGCCCAGTCGATCGATACTTTTCAATGCTCAAAAAACTCATTTTTTAAAATTCTAAAATTCTCTTACAACAATAAAACAGACTGCTTCTATTTAGCTCAAGTTTTTACACACATTTAAACAATTAGAAAAGAAAAAATTGTTAATTATACAGCGCACACTTGTTAAAATAATAAGTATCTTTTGATCTAAATAAAATAAAGAAAAGAGAAAAAAATTCTTATTTACAATTTTATTTTTTTGAAAAAGCTCTAAAAGCTCCAAGTGCTCATATTTATATTCACCAGGAAAGTAGAAAAATAATTTTTTATTCACGGATCGTTAAATATTAAGTATTTATAAAAATATGAACGTTTGTTTGTTCGACTTAAAATTTAATCTTTTTATTATTATTCTAGGCCTTTTTCTTTTCCTTGTTGTATCCAAAACATATAGACATAAAAAATGATATGTTATTTTCGTTTTTTCCCTTTATCCTTTAATATCGAATGTATAATTCGCGTGGTCAGCTGTATTTAACAAAAATAAAAGCCCTTTACTCGTTGTTAGGAAAAAGGCAATCAGCTCTCCTTTCTAGGAATGGTCAAAAAAAGGGTTTTATATCGGTTAGTATTTTTCCTATCTTTATCTAATAATCAAGCACATCTCTTCTCTATCTCTTTAATTTCCACATGCAAAAAAACCCTTCTTATTTAAATAGAAGTAAAAGGACCGATACGGGCTTTTTCTCCTTATAATTTTTACCAAAATAAATATTACCCTTTTTTCTAATGTCCCTCTTCTCTCTTATCGCCTATGTATTAAATTTAAATACATGTGGGTCTTTTTTTTCATTTTATTGATTAATTAAAAAGAGTATGAAAAGCATGGAAAATAATATTATTCATGATTTATGAGCTTAAAAAAGAAAAGAAAAAATCGTATTAACCTGTTTTATATCGAATAATATAAAAAAGAATGTGTGAACTAATAGAATAAAAAAAAGTAAATTTACAGGTTATTGGTTCACGTATTCACTGCATTTACATACGATTTGTTTCATAATAATAAAAAAAAAAACAACCCCTGACCGCAAAGTCCCGTCCGCGCGTGCACACGGAAATGCGATGGAAACTAAAAAAAAAGCAATAAAAAAGAAAATAATTCCCTGTCGATATAGTAAAAAAAAAAAACGATAAAAAAGGGAGATTTTTCCAGTATAACCCTCGTGTATATACACAGAGGCGTTAGCGATCACCTTCTATAAAAAAAAAAATTGAGTACGTTCAACAAGTGTACCCCTAAAAAAAATGTACTATATAACGAGGCATCTCTTGTATATTTTTTCACTAAAATCGGAAATCAATAGCCCGTAAAAAAAAACTAGGGAATAAATACATAAACGACCACGTGCCGATAATAATAGATTAAAAAGGTATTTTAAATTTATAACCAAGCATTTACATTTAATTATAATAAAATTTAATTAATTATTCTTTTTAAAAACTACATTTTTTTTCATTTTTGAAAAATATTTAAAATATAGCGTAATTTTTTTTTTATTTTACAGTGGGCGCATATATTTTTTTAATTAATAGAAAAGATGAAAGGGAAAAACATAATCACAAAAATCGTTATGACAAAGTAGTATAAAATAAAAAAAAAATAAAAAAATATCAGAAATACTTTTTATATTGTAAATAATACAGAATTATAGTACTTTTTATTATCATTTTTTTACAATAATCTTTGAGAGCTGCATGCATGTAGACATTTTTTTTATTGTTGTCTACAATTCTCTTTACAATAAAAAAAAAAAATAAATAAAGCTAACTTTTTGAAAAAAAAAGAGACATACAGAGAGCGCATCGAAAAATGTGTAAGTGTATCATTTTGTGCATTGTAAATAAAAGACAAATATATCGGCAACAAAAATAAATATAGACTGTAAAGAAACAATGATTTTTATTGTTAATATTACCTTTTTCTTTCTTTTTTTTTTAAACAAAAATAATGTTTATAGTACCAGGTGTTTCCTGTATAAATTGATAAGTCTTTATAAACACGTACTTAATTATTTTATAGACGCATTATACATGCAAGCATCTTTTTTATGTATTCTTTTTTTTTTATGTATCCTAGGTAAACATCTGTAAGTGTTGACCTAAGCAAACTTTTTTTTTTATTTGGATTTATGAAGAAATATTTTTTTTATATAATGTGCACATTTTTTTACTCGAGTGATAAGAAAGTTATAATCTTTTTCAGGGTGGTAATCTCTTAATTTGATTTAAATATTTTTTTTTCTCATTGACTGGTTTACAGTATAATTGGCCACTAAGCATATTAGAGAAATAGAAAAATATTCTTATGGCTGGATGATGCGAGTCATTAAAAAATTATACTTTTAAGATAAACTGAGGACGGCGAAAACTGTATATGATGGCGAGAACCCCGTCCTCTATCCTATTTGAATATCTTCAGGCAAAGCTTAATAATATTTTTAAAATAATTATTCCTAGTTTTTTGAATACTATGTTTTGCTAAAATATAATAGATCTTAAATGCAGTTTTTTAGAAAAATTTAGTATGCCATTTTAGGAGAGTTACCATTAATCGAAATCCTTTTGTTTTATTTATTTTATTTATCGAAGATAATACTTATTTAACTAGGTTAATATGAGTTCATGCAATGAACTGTAATCGGACATCATTTAATTGTGTGTTCAATACTGTCGTCGTCAATCCACGAAAGTTTCAGAACTTCCATACAGAACTTCTTCCGTATATGAATTTTTTGTTTGTAGAACCACAGAAACTAGAAAAATTGAAAATCAAATAGGTAAAAAAATCTAAACATCAATGCAGATTTGATTAAATATCAGAATTAATTATTTTTCAGAAAACAAAAATTTGTATAATATAAAAGTTTTGTAAAATAAATTTCGGTTTTTATACTTTAATGTATTCTAGTATTAAAAATTTGGAGCTGAATTTTTTTGAATTTATTCATGGACCTACAGTGATTTTTTAACGTGCAGTTCTACACAAAAAGTGCAGTTCTGAAAAAATTTGTGCAGTACTAAAACCTAGTTTGTGCAGTCCTAAAATATAAATTTTTTAGATTTCTTATACAAAATATTTTATATTCTAAAAAAAATGAAATTTATATTAATATTTTTCCTACAAAAGATGCAAATTATTATAGTTTTGGATGTTTCCGTAACGCTATAGAAATAAAAGAAATAGCAAAATACTAAATAACTACAAAATACGACAATGTTATAAAATAGCATGTTTTCGTAATCTTTAATACAAAGCTGCAACCTCGCCAGCTAACCAAAATACTTCCGATAAATTGGTCTCATTTTTTTTGGTATAAGTGTCACCATTCATTTACCATACACCACAATTATTTGTTGTTAATTCTGTCATGGCGATAGTCAATAAACCAAATGCCCCATATTCTTACCCCAAAATAACCATTTTTGAAATTGCTGCCAAAATTCAAATTTTTAAAAGAATCGAGTTTTATAGGGCTCAAAAATTTTTCACAAGCCCTAAGTGTCCAAAAAATTTTTACTCGTCTTTTTATAATCATTTGTTTAGCAGATATGATAATTTAAAGTCAGAGTCCCATTTTTACGGTTTTTTTAAAAAAAGTAAATTTTAAACTTTATCTTTAAAAAGGGATATCTTAGAAACTATTTAATGAAAAAAACGAAAATTGATAATCTTATGTAAAATTTTTCGCTAAATCCAAATTTTCAGTCAGATTTTCATTTGGTCACGTGACTTTGCAGGTAATTTAAAATTTGTGATAAATGATTTTTTAAAAATCGCTAATTTTCAATTTTAGTGCTTTTAAAATAAATTTACCCAAAAAAATGATTTCATATGCTGAAAGTATATCAAAAAACCTACAATTTGAGACCAACGAAATGAAAATTGAGCGAAAATTGTCTGCAGCTGAGGTATAAAAGCTAGAAAAGGCCAAGCAAGAGAGTTGATTTTCTCGCGCAAAAAAATTTTGGACTCCAGAATAGAATTCAATTCTACGGGAAATTTCCTATGGGGCACTATAAGGAAAAAAAATTTTACCGTAAAGTACGTATTTGCGAGAAGAATCAATAAACACGAATTTCTCAAAAATTAAAAATTTCAAAAAATTTAAAAAAACAAAAATCGCTGTAAAAAATAGAAGATTGGCTCTAAAAAGCTAAAAATTGGGGAAAAATATTTTTTTATATATACTTTCGACCAAACATACTTTGAAGACTCAAAAATCCAAACTGTATGTACTTTACTAATATTGACCCATTTACATGTTCAATAAATTTAATAAAAAGTAATTTTTGAGGTACTTTTTCAAAATTTAAAGAGATAATATTTTGTAAATAAATAAGCAAAATTAGTATTCCCTCCCCCCTTTTTCCCCTTTCCCCCTACCCATTTTGTGATTTGCGCAGTTCTAAAATTTCCTTAAAAAAAACACTGTGGACCTATTTTGGAAAATCTAGTTTCTCAGATCTGAGAACTGATGCATCTGGAAAACAACAGCGAACAAAATTCAAATATACGTAATAAGCTTTTGGAAATAATAAAAAAAATGTTAAAATCAATAAATTTTAGTTTTATCAGATTTTATTGGCTAAAAAGTTTTTGAAAATATTTTACATAATATTCTTATCCGCACAAAACTCTTAGAATAATAAATAGTGGCAAAAACTATTCTCGCAATTGAAATGCAATTAGCAGAGTATATAAGTATGGCCATACATAATAATACAACATATTCTAATCTTTTACAAATGCATTAATTTATCTATTACTTTGTTATTGTGTATCATTATTTTCAATACAAGCATAGTTACCTTATGAAGATGTAATTTCACTTTTAGTTGATATCGGAAATTTTGATATTTCTTGAACAATTTCCTTTGTACTTTTATACTGTATAATAATGTATATAATATATTATGCAACAAGTGCGTAAAATTTAAGAATGCTACTACAGGGACCTGATTCAGCATTCATATCACAGTGGTAAGAAGCCATACTATCCACAATATATGGTACTGCGCATGCGCAAAACAAATGTTATTAGAAATGGTAGTACTTTTTAAGCATATAATAAATGTTAAGATTATTAGTACTAAAAAAATATTTTTTTCTCGCAAATGAAATGAGTTTTGAAGACTATATATTCCAACTTGTAGATCCAACCAGCGTACGTTACTTCAAATATTAAATTTATTAATTTTACATTAGCAGTTTTGTATAGGTTCTTACCCTTAACCTCTTCATTATCCTCTTTTTTAAACTATTTATGTTTTAATAAAATGATCTATATTATGTTCAATTGGTTATCAAAACTTGTTGCGTACTAAGTTGTCAATTACATTATTTTTTAGTTTAAATTGAATAGGGTTGTCTAACGTGAAAAAAGTAATTATTACATTTAAAAGTAGATTTACTTTTAATAAGAAAAAAATAATTTGTTTTTACTAAAAATGACTTTGTAATTAAATAATTTTAATTAAAAAACAAATATTTTTAAGTTATAAATATAGCGTCGGAAACGCCCGATCAAATCCGAAACTAGTAGTGACGTCACAATCCAGATATTTTTGTTTGTTTACTATAAGGCTATTTACATAACCACGTGACTTCCAAGATGGCGATTTTTTTTTGCCAAACATTGTGTTTATTTACATGGGGTTTATATGAGAGCCTTCCACAAATGTATTAATAAAAAATTATTAAAAATGTTTTAACAAAAATGAAGTGAAAAAATAAATAAATAAATACTCAGTGCTTTAATTAAAAAAAAATTGTTACCATAAAGCTTTGAAAATATAATGAAAATTAATAAAATTAAGAAAGTGTGATAGGTTATAATTTTAGAAAATTAGTAATATACTTTAAAATTATTAATTCTAAAGGAAATTAAAAGTAAAAAACAGTTCATTAGTGAATGTTCAATGATTCAAGTATCGCTAGAGCCATATTTTACTAAATATTATAACAGATTAGCTATGTAATGTGGTAACGACTCCAACAAAATTGGATCCTGAAAGAAGAATTTGCTAGTTATTTAATTTTCAAGATTATAGATACAAAGAAAAAACATTTCTTATTCATCAAAAACTTTATTTTTATATTGTGACCATTTTTAGTTAGCTCAAAAAGCTAAATTAAAAAATTAAAGATGCAACATCCAGTACAACTTTATTTCTTATTGCAAGTAATAAGCCCAAAGTTTTTGACTTTGAGGTATTTATTTTAATAAAAAAGCTACATATTTTATTTTTCACTTTAAATAAATCATTTACATCTTTGATCAGGCATTCAATAATGCTTTCTCATTGGAAAATAATTTTTTCTCAACTTAGGCATAAAAATACATCAAAAAATAGATCTCAAGACTAAAATACCCTATCAAAAATGTAAATCATTTACATGAAGTAAAAAATACAATTTATAGAGCTTTTTTATTAAAATAAATACCTCAGTCAAAAACTTTTGGCTTAATACCTGCAATAAGAAATAAAGTTGTACTGGACGGTGCATCTTTAATTTTTTAATTTAGCTTTTTGAGCTAAATAAAAATGGTCACAACATAAAAATAAAGTTTTTGTTGATTAAAAAATGTTTTTTCTTTGTATCTATATTACTGAAAATTAAATAACTAGCAAATTCTTCTTTCAGGATCCAATTTTGTTGGAGTCGTTACCACATTACATAGCTAATCTGTTATAATATTTAGTAAAATATGGCTCTAGCGATACTTGAATCATTGAATATTCACTAATGAACTGTTTTTTATTTTTAATTTCCTTTAGAATTAATAATTTTAAAGTATATTTCTAATTTTCTAAAATTATAACCTATCCTAATTTTATTAATTTTCATTATATTTTTAAAGCTTTATGGCAACAATTTTTTTTTTAATAAAAGCACTAAGTATTTATTGCTTTTTTTTTTCACTTTATTTTTGTTAAAACATTTTTAATAATTTTTAATTAATACATTTGTGGAGGGCTCTCATATAAACCCCATGTAAATAAACACAATGTTTGGCAAAAAAAAATCGCCATCTTGGAAGTCACGTGGTTATGTAAATAGCCTTATGGAAAGTATATAAAAAATTTTTGTTCTTATTATAATTATTTACAAAATATTAATAATGGAGACGAAAAATTTATATAAACGTTGTTTTGTACCCAATTGTCCAAATACTCAAAAAGAAAATCCAGAAAAAATTTATATATGTGTTCCTCGTGATATTAAAAGACGCAAAGCATGGTTTAAAGCTGCTCACAGAAGTGATGCTAATGCTCCAAATTTAAAGTCAAATATTCATTGTTGTGAAGATCATTTTGATGTAAGTATAATTATATATTTAAAAAATAACATAAGGATAAAATGAGCAACAAATTATAATAATTTTTCAAAAAATATATTTATTCGTTCAAAAAATAAAAAAATTTTTGTTTACTTATTGTAGCTGGAAAAAGATTTGGATAATTACATACAATATAAATATTGTAAAGGTAAAATAAATATTAAAGATACAGCCATTCCACACAAATTTGACTGCCAAGGGAGAAAATATGCTAGTTCATCTACTCCTAGACAAGCATTTTTAAAAATAAACAGAAAGCGAGATGTGCAACAGATTTTAATAGATGTGGAAAATGAAAAAAATTGTGAAAAACAAAATGAACATAAAAAGTTTAAAAAAGATAATAGTAATGTATTACAAAATATATCAGCAAATATAATACATTCTCATACAGATAAACATAAGGAAAATAGTTTGAATTTAAATGGCCAATGCTCCCAAACAGATAATGAAAATGCCCATATATTTCCAACTTATGTTTCGCATGAAGAAAATGAAGTATTCACATCAAATGAAATAGAAGTGAATTCATGTTTGGTCCAAAAAAATGATTCACAGTCTGATGTAACCCGTTTTGGAATACTTGATGAATCGATGCACCAACGTATTCATGGGAATGCTAATAAGAAAAATCTTTGTAATTTTAGTACACAAACACCTAAGAAACATTTCAGAAGTAAAGAGATTCAATGCAAATACAAAAATTTTACAAAAGATGTTAAAGTTGGTACATCAGTAATAGTTGTTGATAATTATACCCAAATGTCACCAAAAAAAGAAGACACTAGTAAAAAAAGTAGTTTATTGAGTACAATAAGTTCCATTCTTTCATCAAAAAAAAGTAATATCAGCAGTGATTACCAACCTTCGTCAGAAGATTTAATTGATCAGGAAGAGCAGGAAAATAAAAGGTTCGCATTAGCCATGACAAATTATTTTATTGATAAGGATCCTAATTTTTATGTGCGGATTCCATCTGACTGGTTGTGGATTATAAATAAGATGAGCAACTGTTTAGATATACCAACAGACCACATAAAATTAACTCTAATGAAAATAAAACTTGATGATCAATTTAATAGATTGGGACATCAATTTGGATATTGTAGATCATATGCTGCAAAAATATTTAAACGAACTGTACCAAAAATAGCTGAATTATTAAAAACACTAGTATATGTTCCAAGTAAAAAGCAAGTTAGGTTACTCTTACCCATTCCTTTCAGATTAAACTTTAGTAAAGTGTTTGCTATTATTGATTGTTTCGAAATCCAGATTGAAGTACCCTCTAATGCTTTACATCAATCTCTGACCTGGTCAGAATATAAAAAGTGCAATACTGTCAAATATTTATTATGCATAACACCTGATGGCTTAGTTATATTTGTTTCTGAGGGATTTGGAGGTCGAGTCAGTGATATAGAACTTTTCGAGAATTCTGGAATCATGGAAATTTTACCACATAACTGTTGCTTAATGGCTGATCGAGGATTTAAGGGTATAGCTGCAACATTAAGAACAAAAAATATAGAACTTGTTAGACCACCAAGTGTTGCAGCTAATATAAAACCATCAAAAGTTGAAGTACTTTTCACTAAAAGAATTGCTAGTATACGCATTCATGTTGAAAGGTCAGTTAGAAGATTTAGAGAATTTGCAATGATAGTACCTCACTCAACAATCCATCACTCTTTCATGCCATTAATAGATAATGTAGTAAAAATAGTTTCTGGTTTAATAAACCTGCAACAACCTTTGGTAAGAACTTGAAGGCATCATGGATTTATTATTCAAAATAAAATCTTAATTATAATATAAAATATTTTAATCTTATTATTATTATCTAACTGTGTATATTTGAATTAATATTTATTATTAATTAACGTTATGTTCCAAAAAAATATATATTTAACTATGTATACTTTTGTAACTTTTTTAAGATAATAGAAAAGATAATTTAAATAGATAAGATAAAAACTATATTCATTTTTTATTCTGTATAACATAACTATTTATATTTTTTTATTAATTATTTATTATTTTATGAATACATTTCCTACTTTACTCATAATAAAGATATTAATGTGACAATAAAAAAAATATGAACATATAATTATTTACACATAATTATTTTAAGAAAAAAAATGTACATATATTTTTCATAATCAATAAAATAAAAAACAATTAAAGCTCTTACATATTATAATGTAAAAAATTTGAATATGTATTATATATAATACTGAAAAATTGTCATATTTAAATTTTGAGTCAATTTAACCAAATCTTACTGCAGCACCAAATAGAATATTTTCTTGAATAAGCAATGACCCAAAATTGGAAGCTTCTATGAATCTAAAATTAATGCAAAAAGATTTAAAAATCTGACATTTTTTAATATTTTATTAAGATTTGATAGTAATAAATAAGTTATTTTTAGGGAAAAAAGAGAAATACCTTGTTGGAAAAAGTGCGGCTTACTTCATTGACTCCAGTAGCTTTTCAAATATACAATCTTTCCAAAATAAAGATGCAGAAAAAAGTAAGGGGAAGAAAAATTTCTCATCCCAGTCTACCCATAACATTTCCACTGTTTTATTTTTTTCGAATTCAGGATCAGCAATGCAAAATAGTCCTTTTTTTTGGTTCATTGCATACATTTGCAACATTATTTGAGCTTTATATTTATCTTTCAATTTCCCATTACTTATATAATTTTCATATGTCTTGAAACTGCCAGGGCATTTTACTTCGACAGGGAAACCCTGAATAATTCCGTCTGGTGATGCTCCGAAGAATGGTACTTTTTCTATTACAATAAACCCACTTTTATGAATTATTTTATTTTGTTTTTTTTGAACTACTTTTAATACTTTTTCTTCCAAATTTCGACCTCTTTCCATCAACAAATTATCATATTTTTTACTCATTCCTAATATCTGATTAACTAAAGTACCATCCTTTGTTTTACAGTGAGCTGCCTCATAAAATTTTGATGCAGTTATTCTTCCATATCTCAACTCAAACCAAAGAAGGCAGTTACTTTGATCTTTAGTTAATTTTTCTGCTAAGAGGCATAAATCTTGTGTAATTAATGTTTTCATAAAATTTAAAAATGATGCTGAATCTTTACTTTGTATTTCTTTTTGATCAAAAAAATCTATAATAATTTTATGGACTGACAGAGCATATGGATCTCTGTTTTTAGGATTAAAATGATACCTTGAAAGCTGGCTATCTAATCCTTTTTCCTTTGCTAAATTCATTATATCTTTTAAAAATGATGAATTCTCTGGAAGTTTTGGAGCAGGACTTTCATCTTTCTTTAATAAATCTAATACTTTTATAAATTTGAGAGTTGTTCCAACATTTGATAATTTGGATTTTTTCCAGTAGCACACTTTTTCTGTTGGAGACAAATCCTCGCTCCTTCGATGAAGCCACATGAGAAATGCAATAACATGTTTGCAACCACCTTTAAAAAATTAAGTACATACTATGTAATTGAACTGAATTGAGTATGGATACATAAAGATAAAAACATGTGTGTTTGTTTATTTTAGTATGCATCTTCATGCAGCACATGTTAAAAGAAAATTATTATTATATTTAGACACATGAACTTAAACTCACCTTCAGAAGCTGGACAATCAGAACATGATACGTCTTTGATAGTATTTTCTTCTTCATCTATTGTGACAGAAGTAAAATATCTTCCTCTTACTCTATGCTCTGGTGTTATCATTGCCTCAACTATACATTGGTTGTTTACTCTTTTTAAACTAACATAACCTATAGCTGAATCCCCATAACTTTCACGTGTAGATCTGTATATTTTTATAAAATTATAATTTTTTAAACTGATTTTTTTAATTTTTTTTTCAACTAAATTTTTACAAAAAAAAACACAAATGAATTAAAAACTTACAAAGTCAATTTTTCACCTCTCACTTCAGGAGCATTGAATCTGTCATCTGTTATAAGAAATTCATATATCATAAAAGGATTTACACTTGGTAAATTTGTTGTGTCAGCTTTCAAATATCCTTCTTTAAGATATTTATTCATTTTTTAAATAAATAATTACATAAATTTAAAAAATTTACTAATTTTCTGTAGACTTACATTACTTTGTGTATATAAAGACTGGATTGTGACGTAATGCGCAAGTGACCAATAAAAAACGTTTGAAAACTCCGAAAAAATCATTCAATTTTAACAGTTTTTAATTAAAAATTTAATAATGTAAATGTAATTAAAAAAATTTTTTTTTTTTTCAATACAACTTATTTTATACCTAACTTTAAGAAAATATATAAGAAAACGTTATTATTGTTTCATGCAACAACCCTATTACTTTGAACGATTTGAAATTGGGTAACTTAATCATTTGGGCAAGTTAACCACGGTATAAAATCGTTCAACATCGGGGCCTAGAATTTGCATTTATATCATTTATAACATATCACTTTTATAACCAAACTGTATCGCGAAAAGTACTACCATTTCTAATAACATTTGTTTTGCGTATGCGCAGTACTATATATTGTGGATGGTGCGGCTTCTTACCACTGTGATATGAATGCTGAATCAGGTCCCAGCATCATCTCGATACATCAAGAACAAATTGGTAATTTCGACTTTATGGCATAATTGGGTTATAATTTTTGGTACCATTCCTTATTTAATATCATGTAATTGGTTCCAATGAAGTATGAACGAAATATATCATATAAATTAGACCTGAGAATCAATTCGTATACTCTGTTATTGTAAATGTTAAATGTAAAAATTATTTTCCTGTTTCAAAAATTGCTTAATATCTATTTGTTCAACAAGGGAAAAAAAATAGGATTTGGCTTTCAATGCAGTTGTATGAACGAGTGCAGACAGCATTGAAAGTAAAATTTCCTACATTTTTTCCCGTGTTCAACACATAGTTTTTCATTAAAAGCGAAATGCAGCGTGTAATGAAAAATTATTATTCTTTGTTTCCAAATGTTATTCGACTCGCATTTTGTCAGAATGATTCAGTGTCAAGAGGCATGGAAATTTTTGACTAGTTCAACTATTCAATCAAATGCTTTAAATTTAAGGTAATGCAAGTTAATCAAATTTCAAGTGGAGAAATCTGAAGAACATGTTTAAAAGATACAAATAATATTTTATTATAACCTAACTTTTTCATTAATTTTATTTAAAAATTTACGTTTAGCAAATTAAAAACAAAAATAAATTATAATTAATTGACATTTTGTATCACCTTAAATAATCAAAAAAACACCTAAAATATAAGTTTTTGCGAAAAAAAAGAATTAATAATAATTATTAATGTATGCCAAAAAATATTAAAACACGAATACACGATTTAAAAGATATGGGTTTTATATTTATACCAGGTGTTTTCACAAGGGAATTTTCTATATAAATAATATACGAAACTCTTTCATATTATAATATATCGAATAATGTATAAAGTCGATATAATATACGTAGAAACTACCACATGTATATATTTTAGTTGATATAGAAATTTCAAACTCAACGAAAATTAAACAAATGACATATAATATATAAACAGGTCACATCACTGTATTATATATTGCTAAACTTTATAACAATGCTTATCATTTTTATACAAAAAAAATTTAATTAACGATAAGATTTAAGCTCTCTCTCCCTCTCTCTCTTCTATTAAAGAAAAAAATAAATACCAATGATTAATTAATTCTTATAATATCCTATATGTACGAAGAGAAAAAGATGGAAAAAACAAAAGCTTTTCCGTAGCAACATAACAAATCTCATTTTCGCGAAGCCAAGTACTAACAGAGAGAGGTATTCGCGACTTTTCAGGTAAAAAACATCAAAGGGTATATAAAAACGTTATTCAGGCTTCTTTAAACTTTTTTTTTACCCTTTTTATCGAGAGGGAGGATTATATAAATATAATAATAAATATAGGGAGAAGAATGGAATTTTCATCAGAAAAGTATAACTTTTAACAAAAAATAAAAAAAATTCGATAAATCATCAAAGTTATTACTTTTTTTTTTTGTAGAAGGAAAAATTAAGTTGGTATTTACTTTTATAATAAAAAATGAAAAAAAGCTTTTCGTGTGGTTTATTTAAAGGAGAAGAAAAGGGTTTTTAAATCCATCTTTCTCTATCATCTTTGTTGAGAAATTTAGTTATTTATTTTTATTTTATCTTCTTCCAAGGTATTCCTTTGCGCCTTTGTCATTTAATATATAGGATATGGTATGCCAAAAAATATATAAGCCTCAGGTGATTACTTTGATAATAACATGTTCTATATCTTCTAACACTTAAAATATTTTGTGGGACACTTTAGATTTTCAAACAATACCCTTTTCTTTTGATGGTAAAAATATGTTTATTAACCCTTTTAGATTAAAATAGCATTAAAAATTTTTAGAATACATGAGAAAATAAAAAAAATTGTAATAATTTGAAAACTATGATTACTTTTAAGAAAGGATTCATTTCTTATGCATTTTTACCTTTTTGATTCCCACAGAAGTCACGATCTGCGGTCGCGCTTCATATAAGCTCCCTTCTACTTTTTTCGCGGACTTTCAATATATGTAAGTAAATTAAACGATGGGAATTCACGTTCTGTACACGCGAGCGTATCTACTGGCGCGTATGTATATTATTTCCGCGGATATAAACATACAAAATGAGACATTCCTTGCCATAATAAAATATTGTCATTTTTCGAACTTTTATTATTATAATATACCCTCTACCATTGTTCTTCTTCTTTTTTCCTTATTTCCAGTAATGTAAAAGGATTCTCGTAATTTTCTATTTCTTTATTATTTTTCATGTTTTTATACATGTGTAACAAACAATTCTATTGAATTTCATAAATTATTTTATTATTTCAATTTTAAAGATTATCTCTACAAATTTAATGGCTCTTGTTACGTGTTCTTGACTAGCTATCATCTGAACTGACTCGTTCACTGTGATACATTTGACTGTGATTATTTGTATTACTCTATTACAATGCTCTTGAATAGGCCCAATTTTGTTTTACATACTATGAATAAACGATTAAAAAAAGCATCATACTTACATTTTATAGGATGATACTTTCAGGAAAAAGAAATTCTCACAAAACTTATAATATACAAAAATATAAGATTCTATTTTCATATAAAAATATAAGTAATTTTAGGTTTATAATCTTGGTTTATGAATCTTTATTTTTAAAAGTATATTCTCCCAGTTTTGGAAAAAATAATCGAATTTTTGTTTTTATTGATTTTTGTTCAAAAAGTATTCAAGAATATGGAAAAAAAATTTTTCAATGGATCCCGACAATAATAAAGAAACTATAGCGCCTGAAAGCGAAAGTGCCAGAAAACAAATAATCAAGTTCCGAAACTTTTACCGAAGCGTTTTTCTCAAAACAAACTTTTTGAAAACTGTACACACGATAACGAAAAAACTATGAGTTCGATTTCAATTTTTTTTAACTGATTTGTTATGAAATTCAACATAATCTGAACTACAATGAATTTGACCAGAATATTTTAGCGGTCTTTAGGTTCCATTTTTGGGCCAAAAATGATATCGAATTTCGACTTTTTACTTATTATTCATAATTTTTTTAATTTTGAATATTTTTCATTGATGATAGATTTCAATACTTGCAAAAAATTATGTACTTTATGATAATTTTTTTTCTTCAGATGATTCTAAGCCGAGTTATGATGTGGGCAGATTTGGACCTTTTTTTAGGCACAAACTTCTGCACCATCTCATCATATGTAAGAAATGTAAAAATAAAAAAAAATTTTTTTTGTTTATTATGAGTATTTAAAATAACTGTAAAATAATCTTTTTATTACTTAATAAACTTTTTGAGAAGATTAATAATAAAAATGACGTTGTTATTATTCAAAATTGGAAGAACGTACTCTTAAACATTTTTCTCATCACCATGCATAAAAATTTTATTTTAAATATTTTATTTAACAGCGTGCGTAAAAGTTACTTTTACGCACTTTTTAAATAAAATTATCTTTGAAAATGCTACAATTGGAAAAAAATTCAAAAAAGGTAATAAAAATCGTAATATAGTAATGCAAAATATTATTAGTAATAAACTCGATAATAAATTTTCTTTGAGAATTCTTCGTTTGCTGAACATTAATATATATTATAAAAATTACTTTTCTTTAATGAGAAACTAAAGCGCCATCTGGTTTTTGAAGTTGGAACGATCAATGAAAGAATGTTTCACTGAGATGAAAAATAAACTAATATATGTCGCTGAATAAATTAGGATAATATTCAGTAGTTTAAATAATCCTTTATACCTGAAACATCTGAAAAAAAACTACGGTACGTGTTTCTAGGCATTTCATTAACTAAAAAAATTTTATAAATTTCAAAATATTAGTGAAGTGGTAAAATTATAAGAGATCTGAATAGTTTCAATTTTTGCACAAATAAACTAGAAATTTACCATGTTATTTCAAAGCAACTATCGGTAACTAAGAGCTAGATATAAATTGTTTAAACAAATCTTTGAGTTTTCAAAGTTAAAAGCAGTATAAATGATAAGTAAGTCAATATTTGAAGTAAGACAGTTCCTAATAATTAGTATAATACTGCCATTAGATTTAAAAAATAATAATACGTTGGTTATTATAAAATGACTAATAATACATAAAATTCACATATTTAATATACATTAAAGGAATTGTTATGGTTCAAGTATTATCCAATTTAAATAACACACATACGTATGATATTGAATAACGTTGATCATTACAAAAATCCTTTTTTCTTTCTTCCCCCTTTACTTTTCATATGAAATATTTTTTAATTCATGAATATGTAGATATTATATATTAAATAGAAACAGCTGTATCGATAAAGTTTTGTAAAAAAAAAGTTTAAGGGTAACTGACAATTCTTTATATTCCATCCGGTTAGAAATACAGGTGATTCTTCTTCGTATGTAAACTTTTATTTCCATTGTAATTACTTTTTCTTTGAATAATATTATCACTGGACAGTAAATAAATATTTTCTTTCATTATAAAAATTTATTTGTTAAACTATTTTTTTTTTATACTGGCTATTCAATATTCATTGAAAAATTTTTTAAATAAATAAATTAACCTTACTTTGTATTATTTTTTCATTCTTGCTAAATTATATGTAATTATTTAATAATCATTTTAATTTCTTTCTTCAATATAAGTTTTTTTCTTTTTTCTGCAAAAAATTATTATCGTATAATATTTCGGAATAAATTACTTTATGGGTATAAAGCCATTTTTTAAATTTTATTGGAAAAACGATATTATGATAATAAAAAATGAATTTTCACCTTCAAAAGTGATTTTCTAGTTCGCAAAATGCAGTTTATTATTAAATATTTGACTTTTGAGATTGAAACAATAATTTTCCATAGTTTTTAACTTTTTTGGACTTAAGCTGTTGTCACTTTAATGCAAAATAGTTGTTTGTTTATATATTTTCAATACATGACATTTTTTTGGGCTAAATTTATTTCCAAAGCGCCAGCTTACAAAATAGAAAATTTTTAAATTTTTAATATTTTTAAACATATTTCGTCATTTTCACTCAAACCCTTCGAAAGGCGCCAAAAGTTCCCAGTTAACCTATATTTTAGGTCAAATTACAATTTGAACTTATATAACTAAGCGGGAAATTTGAAAATGGGAAAAAAGCCTAAAAATTAAAAATAGTCTTAAAATAAAAAGAAATAAAATTGCTGTAAAATTTTATTATAACATAGTAATTTATAAGATAAGAAGTTTATTAAGTAGCGTTGATATAAGTTCTTATTTTTCTCTCGAAAGAGAAAAGTATTCTTAATACTATATAAATTTAGTTCGTTTTCAATAACTGATTCAGTTTTTATGTCAGTGGTTATAGTAATTGGATTTATTTCGTTTCTTGATAGTTTTATTTTTTGAATTTGTAATTATTAACTCTTGAATTTTACATTTGCATCCACATTTACATTATTTCTTTTAATTAAATGAATCATCTAAATTTGAATCTTGAATAAGATAAATTTATAATTTCTAAGTTTATTAACTCCTAATTCAACTTCACTGACCAAACAAAATGTTACATCAATTTCTTGAAGAGTATATAAGCTTCTCAAACTAAACAATAATTAATCTACTTTTTTTTTTGTCTTAAAGTGTAAAGCTTACTAATTATAAACTTCTTCAACCAACAAATAAATAATGTTAATAAAATTAACAATATTTGAAATTGTTTCTTTTGTAATGCATATAGTTAAATATGTTATTGACTCTGCTCTCAAGAACTGTAAGAATTGATCTCAAACGAGTAAATTAAAATTAACTGTGCAAATTTAGTTGCATATCTATAAATCTTTGTAAAAATTTATAACCGGTTTGTGTAAACAAAACCTAAATGCATGGAACATGTTCATTTGCATAAATGTTACGCAACGTTACAATACAATTTTCTAAATTTATTATTTGTAATTATCATCTTAGTAGATGTTAAGATTCTAAACGCAAACTATTCTGATTCCTTAAACGCGTATTAATTTAGGTTCCTAAATCAAAATTATTCCAAGTCCCTAATCCCGAATTATACCAAGTTCCTAAATCGATATTATTCAAAGTCCTTAAGCCCAGATTTTTCAAAGTCCTTAAATTGAAGTTATTCTAAGTGTCATTTTACTCCTTTCCCTTAATTTTCAAGTTCAAAGTCAAGTATAACCTCATTTAAAGTACAGGTTAACCCATTAAAGACTTCACATTTTTTATTATCAACGAAGTCTCTCACTATGTCGTTAAATTGACTCGTTACATTTATTTGTAATCTATTAAAAATGTGAAATCTTCAAAAAAAGGAATATTAACCGTGTGATTATTTGCAGTAAATCCAAATGTGAGATGAGTTAATTTATTAACTCTAAGAGAGTTCAAACACAGTCCATTTGTCCTCAATCCAACTAAGTAAATTTTTTTTTAACTGGGAATTTTTTCCAAATATTGAGGCTAATATTTCATTTAGATTTCGTTCTTTCTAACGAAATATCCTGAAGGATCTAAGGAAAGTTTATTTGTATCAAAGCAGTTCTTTGTTTAACTAAATAACGGTTTGTAACATAAATTACCCCCAAAGCTCGCTTGAATCTCTAAACTATATACATTTGACAAATATTAATCCAAATTACAATTTTTAAAAGATAAATGAATTTTGAGTTTTTGGTCTTTAAAATGATCATAATTTATAAGAAAATAAATTTTGCTCTGTCAAGATAGAAAGAAGAACAATCAAAACTGATTTTGAAAAACTATTTTTATAAAATTATAAGCTGATTGTGAGTGTCATTAGAAAACATTTTTTTCCTTTTGCAAAAAAAAAACTCAATACTTTTGTTTACTGCATATATGATGTTCGCAGTAAACAAATTAAATTCTCCAAGAAAAACACAAACATATTTTTTTTTAACGAGAAAGGAATATTTACATTTTTTAATAAAAAAAAATAAAAAAATAAAATTTATCCAAATAAAGTAATAAATTATATTTTAATTTAAGGTGAAAAAAAAAATATTTTAACAATAAATTTTTTATAACTCAAAATTATCAACAAGAGTCAGAATATAAAAAAAATAAATAAATAAAAAATACCACTCCTATATTGAAATTACGTTGCATAATATTTATTATTACATCATAAACATAAATAAATAATTTTTTTTTTTCTTTCATTTATCTTCATATTAATTATTATTATTTAAAAAGATTATGAATTTTAAACAGCAAAATATACAAAGTTCATTAGTCTTTTAATACCTTAAATAAATAAACAATTAAAAAAAAAAAATTTTTCTTGAAAAAAAAGAGAGTATATAACATAAAAAGATAAAAAGTTCAAGATAAAGGTTGAATATTTTAATTTTTTTTTATTTACATTAATAATATCAGAGCGCATGTATGTTGGTTATATTGAAATTTTTATCAGATATAATATGACATTTTTTTTTATTATTAATTAGGTTAAAATGTATTTAAATATTATTACAGAATACTTAATTAATCGAGTTGAAAATGAAAAGCTTTTTCTGCGCATATTAAAACTTTCGAATCCATTAGTTATTATTCAAAAATTAAAATCTCATTAATCAATTATAATGTAGGAAAAAAATTATATTATAAAATACATATTCAAAATATAATATGCACAGATAGAATTTTGATAAATTAATTATACAAATGAGTAATAATACGGATAAACTCATTGTCAAAGAGATGCATAAATATATTTAAATAACATTTTCATTAATTATTGGTGCCCATATTTTTAACGAGTTTTCAAATAGTATTTTTTTCAAATGCAGGGGTTTTAAGACAGTAATCGTATTCGCTAAGTTTCTCAAACCTGTAATATTTTGCATTTATCAAAATAAATTTTTGTGAGGCCCAAGACTGCAGATTAGAATTTAGTTGTTATTTGCCTTATGCTTGCCAAGATAGGAATGACCTTTGAAGAATCTACCTATAGTTATTGTAAACTTATTTTTTGCTATACTCAAATTTTAGTACTTTGACATAGTACAAATGATCCAAAATTTTGTCCCTTAAGCTTAATAAATTCAAAAATTGAGTCTTAGTACTTGCTTGTTTAAAATTTAAAAATTACTCAATATGCATATGTGGGGATTCCACCCAAATCGGGCCCAAGTTGAACTAAAAGGTCACAGGAATCGGCCTAAATTATATTTCTATAAAAGTATAACTGAAAATAAATACTCTCAGCTAATTTTAACCTTCTAGGTCAAATCCAGAATTTTTGGCAGCTATTATTATATTTTTGCCCTGTTTCGCGGTAAATTGACTTAAAATATTTTTATTTTTGCTGCCAAATACTGAATTTGCGGTTAAAAATAAAAATCGAGGTTTAAAATTTGATTTCTACTTTTTTATAACTCTTTCAGCTTAAATAAAAAAAGAGTGCAGATTCGATTTTCTCCTACTTAGGCTAAAATTTATTGTTTTATATCTATTTTCATCCCCTAAATAAAAAACCTTTGCGTACCCTGCCGTGTGGCTAAATAAAAACTTTATTTAGATATTGTAGATAGGTCTGTTTTTCAATATATTTATATTCAAAAAAATGCCTATTTACAAAAACCAGATACTGAAAATCTGACCTAAAATTCGGATGCCTTGGAAAATTTTACATAAGCTTTTATCTTTTGACAAGCTTTGAAGAATATGTGTGAAATTTACGAAATTTTAAGTCATAATTTAAAATTTTTTTATAATTACTCCTTTTCCCCACCCCCAACCCCTATTCACTCAACAGTGTTGCTGGCATTTTTTCTTCCTATGATTATTGCATTAACATTTGGCACATGCAATAATTAGAATTGATTTAAGATAATAAAAAAATACTTGTTTTAAATAAATCGATAAATTGATTATTGCTATATGATATACAGCAAATAATGTTTGTTTATTAAATAAATAAAAACATTTTGTAAATAAATATTTATAAATAGAATTAAACGTGAAAATAAAGTCAATAATGTAAACTATAAAAAAATTAAATCGATCCTATCGATCCTAATAATTCTATTCGAATAGGATTAACTCATTTATTTTAAAGAGCTAAAAATTAATTAACTTCACTACACTAAAAATACTAAATATAGAGAACCAGTAAAATATGAATTTGAATTAGATAATTCAATATCCTTTGTGAAGTTTAATTCTCAATAACTTAGCTAACCTAATACTTGAAAGATTAAAAATTTATCAATTATTTTATTTTTTTAAATACACAAAGAAACTGTAAAGTTTCAGGAAGAGTTGACTTTGAAATGAATTATTTTTCAAAAAAACCGAGATACTTACAAAAAGTTAATTTAGTAATTGCTATAATCAGAGTTGCATTATCATATAATATAAATAAAAAAAAATTGTTTTAAATAAATCAATACGTCGATTTATCCAAGGTTGCGTAAATTAGCAAAATACTTCAAATAACGTTTATTTAATATAAATAAAATTATTCATGTTTATAAAGAAACACCTACTTAAAATAAGTTCAAAAAATTTTTTATGCTTAAGAATAAATTATTACATTTATTACATAAACCCTGACAAGATCTAATTGTTTAAAAGCATGAAATTTTTTAATTTTCATTTATGAATTATTACACTCCAACTGGGCCCAAGTTAAGAATATCAATTTTTTTTTTTTTTTTTTTTTAACTGACATATATACCGACGTAGGGTATCCCTAAAGGCTTTTAGGAGAATTTAGCACCCATTTTTTCTTTTTGGCCTATTTTCAATTATAAAATAAATTCGTGAATTATTGAATCAAAATATTCCTATTTTTACTGCCAGATATTTATTTTGCGATTAGGAATTTTCCTGTAGAATTCAATTCCGAGGTTCAAAATTTGATTTGAAATACCACGAGAAATTACGTTTTTAATCATGTTTGTGTTGAAATTTTTGCAAGATTTTTTATTTAACATGTTAATAGGGCGAGATATCCTAGAAGGACTGAAATCGAGGAAGAGGTCAAATGTAATTTAAAATAATTTTGGTTCAAGTGTTTAAAATCATCTGAATTTCTAGATTTAGAATAATGTGAGTTTAGGAATTTAAAATAATTTCCTTTTAAGCACTAATATGATTTTACAAGGTAGTTGGTAAACATAAACATGTTCCATGTAAGTTATTTGGGTATATATGCAAAACCGTTATATGTTTTTACCATTTTTAAAATCTATCTGATAGAAGCTCTTAATTCCAGATTCATTTTCATCATTTTCACAAAAACTGGAATTTATTTAAGTATACAAAATTTTAACCTCTCAGGACTCTTTATGGTACACGCGATGGACGTGTTACAGAAGTTATACTTACGTCACATACTGACAACATACGTAATGCAAAACTGCCATTTTTTACGTTCAACATACAGTTTTACTCGCAAGCACTCATGAATACACACACACTCTCACATATATGCCTCAAATTTAACTCAACAACCCCATTCCCTCTAAAAAAGCCTTGTATATTCAATTATTTTTTGTTCAATTTTTTTTTCGATTAGTTTTTTTTTTTGAAGTCTGTTACTAAATTTAAAAAATATATTAATCGAACTAATGATTTTTTTTCAATAATATAACGTTTATCATTGAAATCAACCCTGAATGCACATTAAATTTTTTTTAATTTATAAATATGAATCATATTTTTTAGTTTTATTGTTTGATTTTTGTTATGATTGTTGCTAAGTTGCAAACCAAAAACATTTGTTGTTTACCTGTTTTATTTAGAACTTAATAAACTATTGTTGAAATAAGTAAGAACTGTAAAAAAATAGAAAAGGCCAAGCTCCAAGTGTGTGAACCTTTATTTTTGAATATAATTTTATTTAACTCTATTTATACGGTATTTTAAATAATTTTATTAAGTTTCTGCGTTTTAATTAACTGATAATTTTATCAGTTTTTCTTTACATCTAAAGAATATAAAAACTATCCATTAAGCAAATATTTAAACTCATACAGGGCATAAGTCAGCCCACGATCACTTGAACCGGCCAAGCCGGTCTCTCGTGATCGTGGGTTTGTTAAAGTCTAAACAATCAGTCTTTGGTAAATAACAATTTAAACATCTTTTATGAATCCGAGAAAAAAAACATTAAATCTGTTGTTAATTGTAAAATCAAAAATTAGAAAATAGTATGCATTTTCTAAAAATTTTATTAATTTTGTGTTTTCCACTGATGTGCGCTGAAGTACTAGACGAAATAATATCTAACGTTATTGACGAAGTAAAGCCAAGATCTTTAATGCTATATATGGATAATGAAACTAGAAAAAGTTTGGGCAAAGGAAGTTTAATTTTTAAGCAAGTGAAAAATTATGTTCCGACGACCGAAGTAAATATAAACGATGTTCCGCAGTTTTTCAACTTTGTTCCGTACGAAGAGCTTAAGCAAGTTTTACCTAATTCATTTACTGATGGGAATATTATTTACAACCGAAAAGTCTCTGCACCTTTGCACATTTTTGCCATCACTTTAAAAGATGATAAGAGAACAAGTTTTGTTGAATTAATGAATTTTCTTGATTTACTGATATTTACACAATTGTATAAAAATAATTTAAAAATTTTAATTTTGTTATTGAACAGTAACGTTTCTTTCAATGAGAAAATGGAAATTTTAGGTTTTACTTGGAATCAAGGATTTATTGATACTACAATAATGGAAGTGAATTCTAAGAATATGTACAACGTATTTTATGCAAATGTTTATCAAAATCCTCGAGTTAAGAATCTGAACAACATCTCTTCAAAAATAATAACATTTCCTAATAAACTAAAAAATTTAAATTTTTACTTGATGAGATTTGGTTTTGTAAGGCCATTATCTCAGTATTTTGATAACTATAATAGACCAGCAAGATTAAACAAAAAATTACGATTGCTTAAAGTTCTTCAATGCTTTATAAAAAATATGAATGCAACATACTTATTACTTCCGATTAACACAGGATTTAGTATCGATTATCTTCAAAGAATAGGAATTGTTTCACTTTTAAGTGAAACGGAAACCATTGGAAGTTTAAAATTATATCGTTCTCTGAATATTTTATATTATGAAAAATATGTTGCACTTGTACCATTAGTTCAAGAGAGTCGATATAAATTTGCTAATAACGTGCATTACTTTTTCTGTTTTGTTGCGATTCTTTTAATAATTTTTCTATCAGCACGTTTTTTCAAACTTCAAGGGGATTGGTCAGTTTATAACATCTTTTTATTGTTATTGGGAATTATGAGTGCTAACCCACAACAATTACGTTCAAAAATAATATATATGACAATTATAATATTTTCACTGACTTATGGACCCGATTTGGTTTCAGAATTAGTCAAAATTAATCTTGAATCATCTGAATATCCACTTATAGAATCTATTAGGGAAATTCTTCGAAAGAATATAACAGTACGTGGATCTGTGAATGCTCGTCTAGATGGTTATTATACCAACGCCAGCAAAGATATTTCAAAGTTCTTGAAAATAATTCAAATTCAAAAGAATAGTTTTCAATTCAATGCAGATAAAAAGGAAATATTAATATTAAAGGATTTAGAAGCAGACAATCATATCTATAATAGTATGTTTGGTGACCAAGCAGGAAGATTCGTGAAGATGGATTTTAATTTACCTACTTTAATAATGAATATGAATTTTGGCAATAACTATTTCTTGATACCAAAATTCTCTAAAGTTGATCGATGGATTTTTGAAACTGGTTTAGATGTAAAATGGGAATCAGAGTACAAAGTAGCAAGACCGGAGAATGCAAATGATTATGATCTTTATGAGGATCAGAATATACTTCTTATCGTATTGTTACTAGAATTGTCTATTGGTTTTTCTTTAGCCATAATAACAATTATTCTGGAACTGATATATCACTATTTGATAAAGAAGATACTGTACAAAAGGAGCTGTAGAGTAAGACCTCTTTAAAAAAATTGCTCCATAATTGCCCAAGTATTTAGTGATAGCACTAAATAAATGATTAAATGAGCTATTATTTCGGGAGTCTTATTTTTTTGATAAATAGTAACTAATTTCACCTTGTAATCCAAAGTAAAACCACAAGTTGACTGCTCTTTGATGCAAGCAAATTTTTTCTTCAGTGTAAAGTTAGAAATGTTTGTCAAATGTGTGAAAGGAAGAACTTACTTCAAAAATAAAATAATCTTCTTGTTTAAATCTTTTTTGTAATAGCTTATTTAAATTACTGGCTATCACAGTAGTTCCAATGATTCTATTTGATTCTATTTTGTTTTATTCACTTGTTCTATTAAAACACACAATATGTTATTACAAAAAATAAAATTAAATTGAAAAATTTTGTTGTGTTACCTTCAACATTTTTTTATATTAAAATATATAAAAATGCGATATAAACATTTAAAAATTACACTGTAAAAAGAAACTTTCTTATATTAACAAAAAAATTAGAACATTTTCGAAAAATTGGTAAATTTTCGAATAAATTTGTAAATATTCGAAAAAAATCGTATATATTTACTAAATATATTATTATTTACTAAGTATATTTTATTTTAGATTCAAAAAAAATAAGTTGTTTTTATTTTTTAAAATTAACAGGTATTTCTACCCTTTATACAGTAAATTTACAAATTATTTATGTTAACTAATAAAAAAAAAATTTTGATATATATATAATAAAATATGACTAGTAACATAACAATCATTTAAATATATAAAATTACATTTTATAATAAAAAATATTTATTTTACTAAACAAAGAGGTTCAGCAGGTTAAAAGAAATTAATTAAACATAGCAAAAAATAAAACCTAATGAAATAAGTATAATAAGAATGAAATAAAAGAGAGCTATTCATAGTTTTTAAGGTATTTAGACCTCACAAAATTCCTGAATTGGGTTTGGTCCAGACTAGTTAAGGAAATTTGGAGTTCAGGGTCTAAATTCCAACTTCTACGTATACGATTCAATGGTGAGTAGAAAAGCAAGTTTGATCTTGACTGAGACTCGCGAAGTGGTCTCGAATATCTCAGATCATATGCTTGAGTTCTCATATCAAAATGAAACTGGTTATCATTTGTACCAGAAGAACAAATAGCAGAGTAGGCAAACAATAAGTCACAAACTTGATGGTAGGATTCAATAGTATGAATATTGAGCCTTGATGATATCTTCTCATAGGAGTGATTATCAAAACTCAATGGGCATCCCATTTTATAAGCAGTGTATCTTAAAAAGTTTCTATAGAGATGGAGTTCAATCTCTCGTAATTTGTACGGGTAAAGGGTTGCCAAACAATAGAACAGTATGTAAAATGTGGGAGAACAAGAGTTTTATAGAGATAACTAAGGCAATCACCAGAATTAAAGCAATAAGTGGCTCTCTTAATGAAGCCTACCATCTTCCTTGTGACTACTGAGACTCGAGACAGAGGATAGCAGTTTATATGGTAATTGAAAGTAAAGATTTTGTCTTTTTTACCAAAACTAATTACTTGTGATTTTTTCTTATTTATGGAGAAACCATTTTGAGTAAGCCAATTTATAAAATTATTAGAATCAATTTTTAACAACAAAGCATCAATTGGTGAAGTAATACATTTCCTAAGTCTCGTGTCATCAGCAAAAAGTTCAAGAGTAGAATAAAGTATATTAGAGTGCACATTGTTCATAAAAATTAAAAATAACAAAGGTCCCGAATGTGACCCTTGGGGGACACCCGAAGAGGCATGAAACCACCTTGATATGGCACCATTGAATCTAACCGATTGAAGTCTACTTTTCAGATAAAAACGTATCCATGACAAGGCCTTCCCCCTGATACCAATTCTATCCAATTTTTCAATCAGTAATAAATAATTAACTTTGTCAAAAGCTTTAGCCAGATCAAAGTATAGTACATCCATCTGTGAGCCCGAATTAACCATATCTGTTGTTTCATTTACAAAATTAAATAAATTAGTAGTAACAGAACGACCCTTTAGAAAACCATGTTGATTTTTACTTATAAGGGTAGAAACTTTATCATATAGTAGTAAATAGAAAATATGATCAAAGAGTTTAAAAAATACACATAGAATGGTAATTGGTCTATAGTTTTTTACATCCATTCTATCACCGTCTTTAAAGATAGCAGTGATGAATGAACGCATCCAGATGGATGGAATATACCCAGTGAGAAAGGATTGGGAGAAAAGCAGTAGTAAAGGTAAAATAAGATTAGGAAGACATGCTTTTACAAAAGATTCAGGGATAAAGTCAGGACCCATCCCATTCGAATTTTTTAGGGCTTTGCCAGCGTTTTCAATAAGTTCAACGGTTACATTAAATTCATTGATAATAGTATTTGGGCTATATGTAAGTTGGCAATAGGTTGAGAGATCAGTAGGAGATTCGTAGACAGAAGAAAAATAATTAGCAATTAGATCAGCGATAGCTTGGTTATTATCACTCAACTTATTGTCTAAATACATAGAAGAAGGGTACGCAGTTCGACCCTTATGATTATTAAAATAATTCCAAAAGAATTTAATATTATGCTTTACTGAATTTTGTATTTTAGATATGTACAATTTATAGCATGATCTTGAGTTTACCTTACTAATAGCTCTCAGTCTCTTAAACTCAATATAATAATCAAAGTTTTCAGTAATTTTCCAAAGGGTATGAAATTTCTTTTTTTGTAAAATAATTGAAATTAGATCCCTACTGAACCAATTTGGAAAAGTACTACGTTTTACATTAAATTTTGGTACTGTAACATCAATAAGTATATTTAATAACATATAAAAATTTTCAATACAAAATTCAAATGAGTATAAATTAAGATGAATAAATTCAAACCAATTTATCCAGCTGAGACAGTAGTTCATTATATCAGGATCCATTCTATTGAAGTTGTATCTTTAATGATGGAAATTGTCAGGATGTAGAAATAATTCACTATTTATAATAAAAGTGGCTGATTCATGATGTTTAGAGTCCAATGATACTAAAGCATTATCATAGTGTAGAAATGCAGCAGAACCAGCTGAAGCGAAAACGAGTATATTATCAAAAAATTCGAGTATTCTCGATTTTTTCTTGTGAATTCGCAAGAAAAATTGATAATTTACAATTTTTTTTCAAAAGTTTTCAAAAAATAGTTGTAAATTTCCGAAAAATAGTTGAGAATTTACAACTTTTTTCGTAAAATCATAAAAAAAAATCGAGAATTCTCGAATTTTTCGATAATATACTAAATTTAGTAAATTTACGATTTTTATCAAATATTTACAAAATTTTTTGAAAATTCACTAATTTTTCGAAAAAATTCTATTTTTTTTGTAAATCTATTTTTACCGTGTAGTTTTAAGCAAAATTATTTAATTTATATTCACCGTTTGTAAATTTGATAACTACTTTGTATATCCCACCTGAGACATTGAAACAGTGTATAACACTGTTATATTTTGTGTAAATTATACGTAAACAGTGTTAAAACATCAGTTACACATAATTTACACATAATTTAACACTGTTATCCTATATAATACGTACTCTTTTCTTCTTCAAGTTCAAAATAACTGCTATTATTTGAAAATATTGTTTTAATTCCTCTTTTTTAGTGAAAATTATACTCAAAATAGTTAAGAACGCTCTCTCCGACACTGGGTGTTTTCTCACAGCACATTTTGAAATCAAGATTTTTTAACCATATATTTACACTGAAAAAAAATCCGCTTGCGGCAAGCGGTATTTTTTTTCTCGTCAAACGATTGCAAACGTTTGACGAGAACGATTTTTAAGTCTTAAATTATTTTGTTACACTGTAAAAAGTATAACTTCCTTATATTAACAAAAAAATTAGAACATTTTCGAAAAATTAGTAAATTTTCGAAAAAATTTTTAAATATTCGAAAAAAATCGTATAATTACTAAATATAGTATATTAACAAAAAATTCGAGTATTCTCAATTTTTTTTTTGTGAATTCGCAAGAAAAATTGATAATTTACAATTTTTTTTCAAAAGTTTTCAAAAAATAGTTGTAAATTTACGAAAAATAGTTGTAAATTCACAAAAAAAATCGAGAATTCTCGAATTTTTCGATAATATACTAAATTTAGTAAATTTACGATTTTTATCGAATATTTACAAATTTTTTTGAAAATTCACTAATTTTTCGAAAAAATTCTATTTTTTTTGTAAATCTAAGAAAGTTACTTTTTACAGTGTATATTTAAAACATCTTTTTCGAATTTTTAAGTATCGTATACCCCTTAGATTTAAAATAATAATTTGTATATATAAAATTTTATTTGTATTTTTATGATATAACTTGAATAAATTATTTTCTTTTTCAAACTAATCCAGGAATTTGTTGATAAAAATTATTACCATAGCTCCTTTATTTATTTCACAATTATACTGCTCAATGGGTAGAAATATTTTAATCATAAATATTTTTCAGATTGCTCTCTTCCAATTTCAAGTTTCCAAGTGAAACTGTATTGGATAAAAGAATTTTATTTTTCATTTACGATTGGTGAGGCCAATTGCTGGCTTTGGACAGGCTTTTTAGCATGAGCTATAATACTCTAGTCAAAATACGGGGGGGGGGGTTGTATTTTCACTTATTTATGAAAAAGAAGTCGAAATTCTTGATCAGCGACCTAAAAAACCCGTATGGTGCAAATCTGAGCGCTCAAAGTGCAAATATGTAAATAAAACCCCTTTTGGGGGTAGTTTTTGCAAATTTAAGGGTGAAGCGCAATTTTCTTTACGAAATGACCCCAATTTTCATGTTCAGCGACCCAAAAAACCTATACTAGAGCAAATCTCGTATTCGCAACCGCAAGTCTACCCAAACCCGTATTTTGACTGGAGTATGACGAAAATTTCATCTTTTGAAACGTAGAATTATAAATAATTTGATGCCTTAAGTAAACCTTATAAAAACGTCCTCAATTATGACATACAGTGGCAACATGCTTTTATTTTCTGCATTCTGCACCACCTACAATTTAGAAGTCCGTATTACTAACATATTTTTATTAACATGACGAGGAGTAATGAAAAAAGCTCCAAATGTTGAGGGGAGGGATGTAAAAATGAACGTCTTTAAGAGGGGTCAAATGGAAAATTTATCTAATATTTCGAAAAGGTAGATATTTGCAGACAAATTTGCGTAATCTTTTGATTACTGTATTGAGGATTAAAAATAGACTAATAAATAATCGGTAAAAATTGTTAGTAAGAGAGGTCAAGTATATATGTATCTGGAATGGGAATAGTATATTAAAAGGAGTGTAGTAAGACGGACAATCTTTATGATATAATTCTTTATTTTTCCATCCGATTCGTCAGACCGCCTCCGCGAAAAGACAAGTACAATGGAGCAGAGTTGCGATAAATTATAACGTTATGGTTTCTTTCTTGACATTGCACTTTAGTGAGTTTAAGTTAACCCCCTTCTTGAAACGTCAAAAAAGTTAAATAATAATAAAAAAATCTTATAGAAATGCATACACAAGGAGACAATACGAAGCAAGTTCACGCAACTGTCCCTTGGTAACATCCGCTCTCATCGAATCTTGCTTTAGTTTATATTATATTATATGCACCTTTATATTATTTATACACGTCTTCGTCATTGTCATATTATTGTATCATTTATTGTTTTTTCTCTCTGTCATATATAATAAGACTTTTTACTTTTTATTATTATTTTCAAGATATAGCGGGGGCGTTATGCATACGCATACGAATATAATAAAGAATAACAACAAACGACGAAAAAAAAAGAATACATACATTGTCAAACAATAAAAGTACTTATTTAATAATTATTATTTATAATAAGTAAATTATAATATACTCTTCTTCTTTTTTCTATGAGAAAATTTCTTTCAATCCTATAAATTAAAGACATTATTTTATATAACTCAATACCTATGGAAATAAATGTCATGTGTATATCAAAGCTCTTCTACAATACTGTACTTTAACTAAATTTCATTTTTTTGGAACATCATTAGTAAAGAAGTATTCTGATTTTTCTAACGTATCACTTAGAAGTAAGGTCGTGAATAATCTAAATTTTTTTTTCAATTATCATTTATACAATAATTTAAAATTTTATCAAATTTTGGGTAAAAATTGGCATTTTGTGTATTGGCTGTAATGAAGAAAGAATTAGTAGTAAAAAGCGGCTTACAAGGTTTAAAAAATGACACTTGCACAAAAAAAGTATTTTTGATAATTAGTTTAGCGATCAAACGACTGCGTTATCTAAAAGATAGTCCTAAATTCTTATCTTAATAATATATAGAGCCTTACATTTTCAAGCCCAAAAAAGGTATCAGGTAGGTTTTTTTAACTTAATAAACTCATCCATAACTATATATAGTAATTTAGTACGTGGTCTCCCCTTATGAGTACAATATTGAAATACACCTACAATATACGTTTTCTATTTTCTCTCTGAATATAAAAAAAATTAACATTTCCCGCGCGACAGATCGTAAAATAGGAAGTTTTTTTAAAAGAATAGATTTATATATATAAATGCATGTCTATAGCAAAAAATTGTTATATCTTAAGAAAATAAGCAATTGCGTTATTTTAATTGTAAGTATAACGTTTTTTTTTTTTTTTTTCGAAATAATATTATAGAATATAATTTTTTTTTCTATGTTATTATTCAAGTATGGAGTTTTCTTTTAAATAATAGAGATAAATAAAATATTCATCGACATATGGTTCTCGGTAAAAATATATATATCTATGTATAGCATAAAATAATTTTCTTGATTTTCAATGCTTTAATTTTTTTCTCTTTTTTTTTTTTTAAATAATTATTATACTGTTATTACTTTTTTTTTAAAAAAACGCTGTTTATAAATAAATAATTTTTTTTTTAAATAATTCCTTTTTTTTCTCATATTTTTTTTTTTTTTTAGTTTCAATTCGATGAGCATACATTGAATATTTATTTTATATTGTTTTAAAATTTAAGTATAACATGTGTATAAAAGAAAAATTTACATTGATTTTTTAATAAAAAGTACAGAAGGAAAACATTGTATTTTAATTAAAAATTTAAAATACTGCAAATGGTATAAGCTTGGAATTCAGTATATGTATTAAAAAAAAATCATTTTTCCAGTGGTTTTGCTAAATTAACTAATTTATTTTAATCATTTTATCAATACTTATGACAATCTATAGTTATATAAGAATATACTTTATTTAAAAAACATTCCCGTTACCCGCTGTTTATTCCAATGGGCCTTCCGGGCTAAGAAACGCAGTGCACAATGTTATAAAATAGAGTATTTTGGTAATTTTTAATATAAAGCTGCAATCACTCAAGTTAACCAAAACACTTCTGATTAATCTAATTTTATTTTTTTTTTAAGTTTTTAATTTTATTTTTTTTTAGAGTTTTCACCTTTCAAGTCCGTAATATTTTATCACTAATTCTGCAATCGTTATCAGTCGAAACTACGAAATAGTATCGTAGTCAATCAAATTATTATATCAGTTGTGCTCGAATAATCGCACAAACTATTGCATCGGAAACTTGTTGTCATTCAGCAGTTAAAATCTTAATTAAAACAATAATTTAGGTCAATCAAATACAGCTGCATCCTTTGATAAAAATAGATAATATTTATTTAATATTTATTTTTTTCTTGGCGAATCTATTTCCAATATATCTAACACAGTAATTTATTATAGTTCTCCAAAATCTATCTTAAACTAGAATCCCATATCCCATATTTATAAATTAAATTTAAGCATATCATAACTTGTATCGTGTTCATTGCTTATATAGATTCAAAAAGTCATTTCATTTGCGAGAATAATTTATTTCAAAATTTTCCAATTATTTTGTAATGACATATAAGTACCTAAAAACATATACAATAAACATAATATTCAGATATTTGTTCTTGTGATCAAAAAAACTTTTATATTTTTCACTTTTAAAGTTATGGTAAAGTAAAATTTTGTTTTTAATTATCATTACTTCCGAGATTACTTCTAAAGTTTCTGAATAAATCATTTTCTAATAATAATATTCTAATGTAGAAAATTATTATTTTAAAAATATTTTAATTATCTTATTTTTAGATTGGAATGTAAAAAAAGTATTTTATACTTTATTTAAACAAACAAAAATTCTTTTTTCTTACAATCCAATAATAATGTTACTTTCGAATAAAAAGAAAATCTAGTAAAAGGTATTGAAAAGGTCATTTATTATAGACCTAATACATCAATCACTTAAACTAATTCTCGACTGATTCTACACCAGCAAACACAAGGACTAATATTATTTCACTTAGCAGATTTATATAATTATTTATAAAAAATTACACGCAAGTGCAAAATAAAGATATATACCTATTAATATGAAATTATATATTTTTATAATTAGAAAAAAGTAAATAAAAGAATACGGAGTAAAAAAAAGAAGAATTTCACGAGAATTTAATTAAAATAAAAAAAGAAGGTAGAAAAAATTATGATTACCCAAGCATATTATAAATATATATAAACACGCAAAGTTACAAAAAAAAAAATTGTCATAGATTGTAAAAAAATGTCATTGTCACTTATTAGAAAAAAATGTAAAAAAATTAACGAAGCACAAAGAAATAGTAGATAGATTTTTTCTTTTTTTTTTTTAAATCTAGATGTGAAATAACCGGAGCTTGAAGTAATAAGCGTCTTTTTTGATGATTCCGGGACTATAGCGAGTCTCTTATAGAAGAATAAAGTGCGTGACTATTCGCAGCTGATGTGTGAATGAGCGATTATATTATGAACTTGGCCATGTGTATTTACTTGAGCTTTGTGTTTATTATGTTACTTTTTTTCTTTTTTTTTTTTCAAGTGTGAAACACATTCTTTATAATCATATAATGTAATTGACAATTTACTTAGAAATTTTCTTAAGTACGTATAATGTGAAAATTATTTATGAAAATTATCGTATGTGCATATTTAACTTAATAACGAACAATTATTTATTTATTTAATTTTACACTTTTTATGCAAACAATGCAATAATAATGATGATTTAAATAGCTAATTTTAAAATTACACTTTATTTACGTTAAGTTTTTTGCTACATGATTGGTTTAACAAACCATTATTAATGAGCTACTGTTTTCAAAAGTTGAAAGCTCAGTTATCGAATCCTATCCAGAAATTAGAATGATTTAGGGGTAGAAAGTAAACTATATAAATATAATAGATTTTTTCTCATTTGAAAAATACTATTTTTTATTTTGGTTCCTCATAGAGGAACCGTTGTTTTATAGGTGAAGTTTTGATTTTTGACTTTATCGCATATAAGCACGTTTTGAGACCTCAGGAAGCTAAACAACCGGTTATTGAAAAAAACCTGTGTGTGTATGTTTGTATGTACGTTTGTATGGCTGTAACCAATATTTCACAACCTGAAACCTAATTTTTTTTTGAAAATTTTTTCACAAAAAAATCTCGAGGTACATTTTTTTCAATGAATGTACTAATCTCTAGAAGTATCATTTTTACTCGATATCTTAAATCTTATAACTTATTTTTTGAAATTTTTTTCTCAAAATTTTTGTCAATAAAAAATACAAAAAATACCAAATTATTTTTTTTCGGACGTAGAAACTGTACTAATTTTAAAAATATCATAAATATTAATCAAAATTTTCCACACGCGCACACACACACACACACACAGATTTTTTTCAATAACTGGTTTTTTTAGCTTCCTGAGGTCTCAAAACGTGCTTATATGCCAAAAAATCAGAAATCAAAATTTCACCTAAAACAATGATTCCTCTACGAAGAACCAAAAGTATATAATTTGAAACTATTTAAAGATTATTTTTAATTTTTATATTAATAATTAATGGTATAAATTTACAGGTTGCTTTTCTTTATTTGGAGGTACTTTATTAGGACCTTTTTATAGTTAGATATAGTATTAAATCATAATAAGTAAAAAATTCTCTAAACAATACAGAAGTTAAAGTAGACTTCTAATTTTTTATTATTTTTAGAGGAATGGATTTGCCAATTTAATTATTGGTAAAAACTTTTGTAGTTGACAAATTGCACTAAAAATATCTTCCAGAATAAAAAAATCAATTGAAAAACTTATTTTATACTTAATAGTTTAAAAATAAATAATTAAATCTATAATTTAATATTAATAATTCTGTTGAAAATTTTTATTATTAAATTTTTAGTTATTAGAAGATATAATGTATAAAGAGGCATTCTTTTGAGTTCAGAGGCTTCTATGAATATGCACTTGATAATATTTCTTAAATTCTTTACTTATCATAGAAAATTGTTATGCTATGGATCTTATGACTCTTAAACATTTTTTAACTTGGAATTTTAAATATTTCTTTCCTCTATAACATACTTTTAATTATTGTTATTAATTTTTATTTTCCTTCTTATTTAAAATTCTGAAAAAATGTACTCATCTTTCATTAAATTTTAAAACTTTGGTTACCTGAATTTTCGGTCTGGTCTTTAGACTAACTCGAAATATTTCAGAGGTTGGCAGGTACGGTTTTGAATCGGAAATTTTTTTGGCTTTGCGATTCTATGTTTATTATCTAAAAGTAAATCCTTTTAGAACAATATTTTCCAAAGAAATCTTTTAAAAGTAATATGATTTTCTTTTTCAGAGAATCATTTTATAATTATTTATAAAATTCAAAAATTATTCAAAATCTATTTTTTTGATCAATTCTTATGCTGTTAATTAAAAATAATAATTAAAAAAATATCCAATAGTTTGAGTCTCGAATCACAAAAAATTCTTGAAATTGGCAATTAAATAAATTAAAATAAATAAACTATATAAAAATATTTATCTCATTAAAAAATAAAATTTTATTTTCTTTTATTAAAATCTCATTTTCATCTTTCAAACATATAAAAAAAGAGCAAAAAAAAAAAACAAGCATATTTTTAGTGAATCGTTAATGCATATAATATATCAAACTCTTTCAAATATATTAAAAAAAGAAGAAGAAGAAAAAAAAATAAAAGAAAGAAAATAATAACCTGTATCAGTATCGAAGCGTAAGTTATCTTCTGCTTTTGTCACGTTTTTTTTGCAGTGAAAAAAAAATGACATGCATCATATTTACTATATTTTCTATTGCATAAACTACTGTAGAAAGAGAGAAATAAAGAAAATGGAAAATTTTTTTATATTTCTAAATATACTGATCGTATTCTGTCAGTTTATACGTGGATTGATCATTTTAACGTTTTTTTTAATAATTATTATTCATATTTTTTTAATGGTTACCAACTATTCTACCAAGCAAAAAAAGCTTTTGAATCTATAAGATATTTCTTCGTTTTTTTTTCTGATCTTTCTCGAAGCTTTTAAAAATATTGGAGATTTTAGATATTTATAAAACCTTCTATAAAAAAAAAAGAAACGCAGTAAAAGATATATATTTTTTTATTTCAAATTAAACAAAGATAAAAAAGAGAGTAAAGTATACGTGCCTAGAGCGTTCATTTTTTTTTGGCAAGCTATTCAATCAAAAAGAGTGTATTTTATAAGTAAATTTTTTCCTAATATGGAGAGTCGGTTGTTATGTGTTAGGAAATAATACGAGTAAATAAAACAGTAGTGACTATTGTTTACGTTACAACCCGCAGTGATGATTTCTTGCTGTTTTTAATAAATATACGACAGCTATAGAAATGATTGATATAGTCTTTGGAAGAAGAAGAAGCAGCAGTGGAAGTCTACGTAACATCAATCAAACATAGAAATATAAACAATAAACAAGGAAGAAAAGAGAGGCTTCGACTGATTATTAACTTAAAATCAGCCCGAACGTAAATGAAAAGCTCTTTCCATTAATATAGATTAATATTTTGAACTAATCTATATTAATTATTATCGAAAGCTTTCTTTCTATACTCACTCGCACGAGTAACTTTTCCTTGCTGATATTGATTTATGTACTTTATAATAACTAATATGTAAATTTTTATTATAGGTCATAACTCGACAAATGAAATATATGTATTTATATTTTCTTATAAATAATAACTTTTTCTTTTCCTTTTTTTTCTTTGCGTGACTAATATTCAAAACTTTTTTTATTATTCATTACTTATTTCTTTTTATACCTTTTAAAGGTATTTAATTATTTATATTAGTTTATTTTTAAATCAAAAATCATTTTCAGAAAGACAGGCTGGAATGGGGCGAAAACTGGTAATTCATAGTCTTTTTTTTAAATTGCTAAAATTTTTTGTAATTATGGGCTAATTTAAAAAACATGCACTGTTTGGTGGTAGAATTTAAATCTTATAAGAAAATCTTGAGCACAGTAAAGTTTTAATGCTTTGCAGTACTAACCATATATTTTAAAAATCTGTACTAACATTTTTTTTCCATTCTTTTCCCAAAAAAAAGATTAAAAAAAATGAAATCTCCATCTTTTTAAATGTTAATAGTACAGATTGAACTAATTTTGTATAACCCACAGTCTTTATCTAGGACCTTTTTTTCAAATTTAGAAAATTGTCCATTTTGCCCCAACTTACCCCTCAACAGATTTATATGTACAAATGTACATATTTATAAATTTTTAATTGAAGTAGAATGACACAACAAAAAAAAATTATTACTATTGTTTGAAAATACAAAAATAAAAATAATAATAATAAGTAATCAATATAATATGTAGTTTATTATTAAAAAATGTAACTTTAAGCTTTTATAAAGTAAAATTTCCATATATATGTATTAATCCATAGGAATGTAAATGTGTATGTACGTGTTTACCCTAGGAGCTTATAAGAAATACTCATTGGAGACACATAAAGAGAAAGCACAAAAGCTCGATATAAAAAAGGTAGGGGCAAATATAATATATAGAAAGTGAAAGAGATACTTTAATTTTTTTCCTACAAGAAAAACATACAACCATATTCTCTGTCTCAGTCGAGCGAGAAATCCCAATCTAAAATATGACGGTAAATAATCCAATGTTGCAAAGAACAGAGTATAACCTTGATTAGATTGAATCCTCGAGACAAAAGGATCTATAATATTTTATATGTGTGTGTTTTTCTATGTACAAAAAGGGACAAACTTTAACTGTCCTTCTTCGAATGAATTTTAATTAAACATTATTCTTTAACTATATTGTTCTTTCATTTTATATTAATTTTATCTTATTATTATTTTAAACATTTTAAAGCCTCAAAAAGGGTGGGTCCAAAATTCTCTTTAACAGAGGTTTGGGTAAAATGTAAACAATAAAGGGAGGTTGTTGCGGAAGTTTGTCCTCTTGTGTCTAGATTAAAAAAAATCATTCTTGATCTCATCAAAGATATTTTTAAAAAGGAATGCCGGAATTTTTTTTGAAAATCAGGTGAATTTAAATAATTTAAATGATTAATTTAATTTCTCACAGTATGTCCCAGTGTTTTACCTTAAAAAATATACACAAAACTTGCAGGATTACTTACCACTCAAACTAATTTCTGACTTCTTGTTTTTGATAAAGAGCTACATTATAAGCATTGGAATGCTTAAACAGGTGAAACGTTTACAACTTAATTTTATAAATAAGAAAAATTACATTTTCTGCCTGAAATTGACCATTTTATTTATTATTAAATTATAAATAACGTGAAGTGTATAACAATGTCCATATCTAAACATTGAAAATTGATAAAATTCGAACCAAACTCACAAAATAAGTTTTACAAACATATGCAAATTGGTTCAAATAACTGTTAATATAAAACAGCCTAAATTTTGAAATCACGAAAAAAAAATACTTGTTAAGATATTCGTTAAAATATTATACAGTTCACGATTACAATATACATATTTTTTGATTTAAATAAAATGATTGTATTGTACATATCAGTTAATACATCTCTTAAAATAAATAATAAAAAAAAACTCAAGTCACGTAAAAATATCATTAATAAATTATTTAATTTATTACGTACAAAAAAAAAAACAACTTATTATTATTTGAAATAAAATATATACGTAATACAAAGACAGTAATTTGGTTGATTTGTAAATCAAAAAATTTATATTAAGTTTAAAAAATAAAAACAAAAAAAAAAATTTTTTTACAACTTACAATAAAAGAAGAATATTAATGTTATCATTTTTTTATTAAAATGCATGTAATAATCTTATTTGATAAATGTTTGATAATAAAAATTATATAAATTGAGATCATAAAATTTTATAAAATCAAACGAGTTACATTGATGATTTTGACTACAAGAAAATTTACGTAATAAAACTTTTTTTTTTTTGTTATAAATTATAACAATAATAATAATTTATAAAAAGAAAACCAACAAAAGAAGATGAAGCAAAAAAAATTTTTTTTTTTTATTATTTATATAAACATAATATTTCATTGTAACTGCAGTAGCAAATAATATACAGTAGTTTTCATGTCACCTGGTTATAATTAAAAAAAGTGAGAGAGATCATTAACGTCATCATAGCTTAGGTAACACTCAACTTTTATAAAGAGAACAAGTGTATATGTATAAAAATTATTTAAGTTAATAGAGAGAGAGAGAATAAAGTAAAGAACAAAAGAATATGTAAGAGAGTGTTACCGTTACTGTAACTACAGAAAGAGAGATGGCTGGCCAGCGATATTATAGGTGTCTTGACTAATGCGACGCTCTACACCTTGCAAATTGCACTTAGTGCACAAAGTTAAGAATCGATGCTGTACCTGCTAACTTTATGCATAAAATATCATTTTCCTGTAATAACATGTTACACCTTACTACTTGTATATTAAAAAGTAAATTTAATCTAATGAAACGTCTATCAAGTAATTTGCTTGACAACTATATTTGTAATTAATTTTTTTCGCTCCTTGCATTTCGCGAGGTATATATTACACTTTGCTCTATTCTTATCATTCATTAAAATTATTCCAAATAAATTTTTAAGCCATCTAATATTGAAATAGTTTACTTTTATAGCAATGTGAATTCAAAGGAGTCATTGTTAAAAAATAACTTCTGTACATGTTCAAAAAATGTAATTTTCAAAAAAATGTAGTAAATTTACTAATTTTTTATAAGTAATCTAAATCATTTGATCATTTACAGGAATTACTTTTTAACAGTGAGTAAATAATACGAATAATTTTTCATTTATACATTACTTTACCCAAAAAAAGTCGAAAAAAAGTATACACTGCTTACTTTTGCCCAATTTAATATTTCACAGATTGATATTTAAGAAATTTAAACCATCAATTTTAATTTCATTAGGTTCTGGCCCCCTCCAAAATTTTTTGGCCCCTCCCGAAATAATTTTCTAGGTACCTGCCTGATTTATATTATCAACGTTATCAACATGTGAAATAGCATATAATTATGAAAAAATATAAAAAGTTATATTAGTGAATATCTTCAGATATCAAGCTTTTTTAGTCCTTTGTTTAAATACCAAAAAAAAAAACTGCCTGGTAATAAAAAGTATTTGAAAAACTACAAAAATTTTCTCGCAAGTAAAATGTCTCCACAACTATATAAATATGTATCGTTGTACTAAATCTTGCAAACGAAAACGACTTAATTCATTATTTAATATATTTTGCTTTAACAGTTGCATATAACTTCTTTTGGGTTTGGTATACCTGATTCAGCATTCATATCACAGTGGTAAGAAGCCGTATACCATCCACAATATGTGGTACTGCGCATGCGCAAAACAAATGATATTAGAAATGGAAGTAGTTTTTGAAATACAATTTGGTTATAAAAGTGATATGTTATATATGATATTACACATTTTATTAAGCAAAAAAAATATTACACATTAAATAAATTAGCAAAATAAATCTTACACAAGTGTAGAAAAATTAATAATTAAATATTTTATATATATTTTTATAATTTTCATATTATTTTACAATTAAAATATATAAAATACTTAATTATTAATTTTCCTACACTTGTGTATGATTTATTTTGCTAATTTATTTAATGTGTAAGAAAATAGATGTGCAAGATCGAATGTGTAGGTTCCTGGTAGACCCCTTCTTTTGATCTTGTATGTGTTTTTTAAAGAATTTTCATGTTCTAGGTATTTATAAGAATTCAATATTCTTAAATTCAAAATAATTGCTAATTATTTCAGCATTCAAAATTGTGTTACATCATTGATATTTTCGCCTCTGCAAGTATGGTAATGAAATGGTATTTCTAGTGCTGGAGTTTCCTATGAATCAATATACCTAAAATAAAAGTAATTTTATTTAAAAAATTAATAACAAAAACTAAAAAAAAATAAAAAATCATAATTAAAATTACATAAATAAAATTACATAATTTAATTTTGGCCAACTCAAATGAGATATCTAGAACTATAAAGAAGGTATCAAAATTAAAATAAAAACTAGCTTATAATAATATATTAGAAAACAATAAATAGACAAACAATTGTCTTATCTTCAACTTAATGGTATTGTCTTTTTAATGTAATGATTATACACCTTTATCATTATATATGTAAGCCTACAATAAAGTACATATTTTTTTCCACAAGAAAGACTTATACGTGTGTAAAAGAAGTAAATTAGTAGGTGGTAACACTTTTTAAACCGATGTTCAATTAATTTTTTACTTGCAAAGGATTTCTTATATTACATTATATTATATTAATGCATATCGACATGTAGTAAAGAAATAAAAGACAGAGAGTCGTCACACATCAAAGAAACTTTTTAAGAGTGAAATATTTTTCTTATTGAGTGTTGAAGAAACTCACATCAGTGAGAATCAAAGACATCAGAGAAGAGAGAAGGAATAAAGAACTAAAAAGTTATATATATAAAAGTCGTTTGAAGATCAATAAAAAAGCGGCTTGTAATTAACGAGTTCAAACCCTCTTGTATATTATAACATTAAGATGCTCACTTTTTGTCACTTTTAGTTAAAGATAATTATACATCTTATGGGTTTTAACATAATGTAATACAGCAATGAAAAAGCGCTACCGTCATTTTTTTAAAAGCTTTATAACCTTTCTTTATTTCGATTGGGTACCACTACCTATTTTTTCTCTCATTATACCGTACCCTGTACGTATTTATACAAATTGCATTATAACAAAAAAATTATTACTGCTGATTTTTGGCTTACAGTAGCTAATTCTAAAAAAATATAATTAGTAGGCGTGCTTTTTTAACGCCTACCGGATATATTCAATCTGAGATGAATTTTTCTTTGTGTATTCAACTTTAGCTTATTTTGGCTTTTACTGAATCTCGATCCATCTTAGTCATAAAAAAATTTTAATTCATAAATAAAATATAAAATTTTCAAAATTTTAACCCCTTTAGTACTTAACAGACAGCAGTGTTTAATAGAGAAAATAGGAATTATTTTTTTTCGTAGAATCAGAATTAATGAAAATGTTTTTCGCTTTAAATTAGGAGTATTTGGTTACCCGGCTCAAAAGTTCAGTCTTCTTTTCTCGGGTCATATTAAGTCGTTTTTCGGGTACGTACAGTTTGGAATCGGAAATCTCACAGGCTTTAAGATTTTATGAATATTTTTTGTTAAAAAATAGGAGAAATGGTATGCAAAAACATTTCTGCTCTAAAAAAAATTATGAATTATGAGAATAGAAAAGAATATAATAGAATCGTAAAGTCAGGGAAATTTCAGATTGCGGGACCTGCGGGCCTCTGAAGCTTTTCGGGACTTTTGAGTCGGGTAACCACACACCCTTACTTTAAATATTGAGAGACATGTCTCCAAAGTGATCCTTTCGTGTTAATGATGGAGATTCAAATCTAAAGTAAAAAAACTAAAAAATAAATTTTACAACAAAATGAAGATAACAAAAAGTTTTGGAGCTCAAGACTCAAGCCAGAAACTAAAAATTATTTCAACGCCGAGGGGTTGGCTTTGCAGAATTTTTTAGAATTTAAAATTTTCAATTATTGATCAGTAATATAAAATTCTGTTAAACCCAAAATAGTTCAAGTTCTAATATGTATAAAATAAAATTTGAATGTTATTATATACTTAAATTTCAAGAAATAATTAGTAGAATTAGTTGTAACGTTATACTATATAATGATTGATTAAATATTATTTCTTTGAAATAAAAAAAAAAAGTTTTTCATATCATTGATCATAACCTTGATATATATTCATGTTAATATTAATAATTTATGGAGAAAAAAAATTAAGATATCCTTTTTTGGTTATAAAAAAAATAAAGTCACGCATGAATTTTCTTTTCCCACAATATAAATATTGGAACATTTACAGACTGGTCTTTCTTTCTTTTATTTATTATTATTTTTTTTTTTTTCATGCAAAAAGTCACGGGCTTGTGAACTCGCGCAATGATGATGATGATGATGATGATGACGGTTAATATAAAGATTATCATCGATAAGAAAATATATAAAAAAAAAACCAACTTCAGCTTTATTATTACTTATTTCATAAAATGCCATCCGATCGTGACAAAAATGACACGTATCCGCCGGAAGTTCACCTTCCTATACCATATTTCGTCCCTTATAATACGATCATCATCATCATCATTACATTATCATCAAATATTTTACAATTTATAAAAATAAAAATCAAAAATATTTCTTAACCTAAAAAAATATCAAAGGGGTTAAATACAAAGTTAAAAAATTACTTAAAAAAAAGAAAAGAATGATTTGCTATTTTGTTCATAAATTTCTTTAATAACACATAAAAAAAGGGTATAGTTTTAAAAAAACACATCTGCTTTTTTTTGGTGACTTTAAAAAAAAGTAACATGCGATTGTTAATTAAGATCAATCGCTTTAAGACATGCATTTCTTACAAATTTTTATTTAACGATCATTTTTTTTTTTGGTGCATATAAAAAAAAAATGTATTAGTAGTTTATGTTTTATAGTTTAAGATTTGTATCTTATTACTTTTGTTCATGCAATAATAGATTAAAAAAAAGAAGGAATTTATATATTATTTTTTTTTTAATTACTAAATTTATTTTTATCGTATTTTTTTCTATAATATATTTGAAATTAATTTTCTTATCATAACGGTAAATTAAAAAAAAATATTTCTTACCCTAATTTTTTGATTTTTTAAAAGGATAAAAAAAAATAAATTTCTGTTAAAATATAAAAAAAATTTGCATAAAATACAATAACGTCGATATAAATTGTATATTTGTATTAAAAAAGGGGTTACAAAAGCAGGTGTCTCAAACAATCAAACTAATAAATTTGTTTTTCTTTTTTTTGGAGCGTTAATCTTTTTTTAAATGAAATATTTTTTATAGGTTATAATTTCCTGAAGAATATTAAAGAGGAGGAGAAGAAGGGTTGATTATATTTTTTTAAATTTTGTATTTTGATAAAAAAAAACTACAAGTTCTAGAATATACAAGTTGTTTAAGACATAAAAATAAATGAGCGTAACAAATTATTTTTAATACATAAGTATTAATTATTAAGAAAAAATAAATTCTATTAGGCAAAATATTATAAAAAAAATTTATTTTAATTACGTGTATAGTTGCATTTGTAAGATAAATTAACTTTGTAGAAAACATTGTTGAAAACATGTTATTATAAAAATTATGTTTGTATAGGGGAGAATGATTCCAGTCATACTTGTAAATTAATTCTATGCTGCAAGAATTAAAATTTTAAAACATTAACATACCAAGGGCAATTTTTTTTTTCATTTCTTTGTAATAGGATCAACAGAATAATTTTTTAGAGAGATAGTCCCAAAATAGTTAATAACGAAATTTTACAAAGTTTTAACACAAATTAAACACTAAAAACGTATTTCCTACTATATTGAATGTTTTTAAAAAATTGGATTTTGATCATAAAACTTTTTTATAAAGTTTGGGTTGTAATACGGTTTATATTACCGCCTTATTAAATTTTAGTATGTGGAAACAGTTTGGTAAAATACACTCATGTATATAGAAGGGCATATCCATTACTTTTCATACAAAAGTGTGCGCATCCATGACTCCGATCGGGCTCAAATTTTTAGGGGTGATTTGAAGTAATAAAAAACTCAGCCAGCCAAAATTTCAGCCATTTTGCAGGACGGGTTGCCGAGATACAAGCTCTAAAAGGTCCAAAAATAGCTGTTTTTAGCCAATTTTCAAAAATTTACTGGGCTTCAAGGATTAGTCCAAAAAACATCCAGCTGGTCTCATTTTTTTCCTTGAACTTTCAACTTTTACCAAAAAAATTTTCAAAAAGTTTCATGCAGTTGATTTTTACTGGAATTGATTAACGTAAGATTCATTTTATAGGAAAATGCTGATTTTTGAACTTAAATTGTGACTCAGAATCATTAGCTAAAGAATTCCGGTTGGTCTCATTAAAAGCGTCTAGCAAAGACCTTTCAAATGAGACCTAAAACGTTAAAAAAGCTTATCAGGGACCGGAGATATAAGCAATTGAAAGTTTGCTGTTTCCGAAAATATCGATTTTTGAACAACTTTAATCGTCTACAAAATTTTTCTCTGAGCGTTTAAAGAGCTGAAAATTTCAGGGAAGCTTCTTTTGATATTAAAAAAAATTCCCTAAAAATTTGGGCGATGGTATTCTGTTTGTAGATATAAGACTCTGAAAATGTGTAATAATTGGACCAATATTGGCCAATAATTGGTTAAGGGGTCAATCAAAAAATTTTTCTTCTTCAATATTCGAATAGTCAGGGAAAAATGAGCTGATTTTAAAAAACAAAATTTTTATTTTTGACCGAAAAATAAGCAAGTTATCATCATTTTAAGATTTTTTAAAAAATATTCCAAAAATCCCAGTTTTAGGGTCATTATACAGTATTCTAACTTGAAATAACGATAACTCGCTTATTTTTCGGTCTAAAATAAAAATTTTTTTTTTTAAATTGTCGAATTTTTTCCTGGCTATTCGAATATTTACAAAAAAGAAACTTTTTATATGCAAAAATTATTTTTTTGGGCCAAAAACTACCCTAATACATTGACAAAATAAAGTAAGTTCTAAAGTAATTTGCCAAAAAAAAATTATAAAAGTTGAAAGTTCAAGGAAAAAAATGAGACCAGCTGGATGTTTTTTGGACTAATCCTTGAAGCCCAGTAAATTTTTGAAAATTGGCTAAAAACAGCTATTTTTGGACCTTTTAGAGCTTGTATCTCGGCAACCCGTCCTGCAAAATGGCTGAAATTTTGGCTGGCTGAGTTTTTTATTACTTCAAATCACCCCTAAAAATTTGAGCTCGATCGGAGTCATGGGTGCGCACACTTTTGTATGAAAAGTAATGGATATGCCCAGAAATATATTCATTAATGTGTATAATTATTACGCATGTCTAATCTCGGGCTTCTAATAAAGGGGAGGAAGCGAAGTTTGGGACCACTCGCGGATTACAAGTTCGATCTTCTCCTGGATCTCAATTAGAGTAAATCTTGGAGAGTTACAAATAAAAGGAAATATATTTTATAAAGTTATTAGTATAAAGTTTAAGTTAATAGTATAAAATTAATTAAAGTTAAAATTCAATAGTATAAAATAGTCAATAAGTCTCACTTTTCCTTAAGTTTTAAAATCAGAAGTTAAATATTAAATTTAAATTTAAAGTCAAAATAGTGCAAAGTTATGATATTTACATTATATTATATTAGTGGACATTAAGTGAATTTTATAAAAGAATAAAAAATGGTTTATAGTTTATTTTGTATATTTATATAATAAACTCAAGGAACCAGCTAAAATATATTCTAATACACCAATTTCTTCATTTGGTATTAGTATGGCCAGCCTATCTAATGAACAGTAAAAAGGACAAGCACCTTTGGGTTTTATAGTTCCAAATATTTTAGTAAACTTGACCAGTGTGACAAGAGATTGTTCGCCAAACTAAAAAATGTATTGGACTTTCCCCAATATTAGCAAAAGGTATAAACATTATCAACATATAATTCAGTATAAATTCACAAAGGTTTTACTAAATTTTAAACTTAGGCCCTCTCTACACCAGCACATAATCATGTTTTATGATAATCATGTTTGTTGGATATTTTTTTCCCAGCTACACTGTACTAAAAAGATAACCTCAAAATTACATATTTAAATGATTATAGCACACTAAAAAATTATTAGTTACATAAATTGTTTATAATTTTTATAATAAATAACTTAATCTACAATTAAAATACCATTTAATTTTAATTACATTTTATTGCTTAATTTTTATTAAAAATATTTACTAATACTACTAGTGGCGCCATTTTGTAATAACTTTAATTTCGAATGTCCCAGCTATACCACAAAATATCCAACAAACACGATTATCATAAAACATTATTACGTCTTGGTTTGTTGACATTCATAATATTTTATTACATGAAAATACAAAATTTTATTTAATTTAATCACAAATAAAACTGCTGTTTTTACACACACTGCAAATATATATTGCTTGAATTTTTAATTATGCATTCAAGCAGTTACTCAAAACTTTGTTCTGATCTTATATGGCCAAATATTCGATGAAATTTTTAAAAATATGCAAATCATTATAAAGTTTCATGATTTAATTTATCGTAGAAAAAATTGATCAGATAGGAAACCGAAATTTTTAATTAATTATTGTCATTTAAAAATAAAAACTTTAGTCGGGTTTCCCTTGTAACCCCACCCAGCGATTCTTTGAAAGTTGATGAATTTAGCTAAAACCTAGTGAAAACTTCTCAGGAAGACCTTAGGAAAAAGTACCGGAAGAAAAAATTTTCCGCTTTTCAAAAGGGGTGAAAATACCCCCAATTTCCCCCCGCCCATTTACCTGAAAAATTTAAAATATTCTTTTTTGCAATTTTGAAGGGATCTAGTAGGTATTTTGGGCCGCTAAATCCGAATCTGACGTCAAAAACGAAGTTCAAGGGGTGTAACACCCTTATTTTAACCCTTTCAACCCTTAAAATTTATTATTTTAAATTCCGATTTTTTTTCATTTTTATTAGATCTAGTAGGTATTTTGGTCCACTAAATCCGAATCTGACGTTAAAAATGAAGTTAGAGGAGTGGAACACCCTTATTTTAACCCTTTCAACCCTTAAAATTTAATATTTCTTAAGAATTGATTTTTTTTTCATTTTTAAAGGATCTAGTAGGTATTTTGGGCCACTAAATCCGAATCTGACGTCAAAAATGAAGTTAGAGGGGTGTAACACCCTTATTTTAACCCTTTCAACCCTTAAAATTTAATATTTTAAAATCCGATTTTTTTTCATTTTTATTAGATCTAGTAGGTATTTTGGGCCACTAAATCCGAATCTGACGTCAAAAATGAAGTTAGAGGGGTGTAACACCCTTATTTTAACCCTTTCAACCCTTAAAATTTAATATTTCTTAAGAATTGATTTTTTTTTTCATTTTTAAAGGATCTAGTAGGTATTTTGGGCCACTAAATCCGAATCTGACGTCAAAAATGAAGTTAGAGGGGTGTAACACCCTTATTTTAACCCTTTCAACCCTTAAAATTTAATATTTCTTAAGAATTGATTTTTTTTTTCATTTTTAAAGGATCCAGTAGGTATTTTGGGCCACTAAATCCGAATCTGACGTCAAAAATGAAGTTGGAGGGGTGTAACACCCTTATTGAAACCCTTTCAACCCTTAAAATTTAATATTTCTTAAGAATTTATTTTTTTTTTCATTTTTAAAGGATCTAGTAGGTATTTTGGGCCACTAAATCCGAATCTGACGTCAAAAATGAAGTTAGAGGGGTCTTACCCTTATTAATTTATGAATTATATACTAACAAAGTGAAATCAATAAATTTGGAACACCAAACTGCACCAAATGGTTATGGAAAAGTTTATTATGTAAAAAAAACATGCCGAATATCCTCCGTGCATTCCAATGGGCCTTATGGACCCAGGAACGCGGGCTTCAATGTAATAAAATAGGGTTTTTTGGTAGTTTTTGCCTACTAGTTCTAATAAAAATTTAAAAAAAATCAATCCTTAAGATATATTAAATTTTAAGGGTTGAAAGGGTTAAAATAAGGGTGTTACACTCCTCTAACTTCATTTTTGACGTCAGATTCGGATTTAGTGGACCAAAATACCTACTAGATCTAATAAAAATGAAAAAAAATCGGATTTTAAAAAATATTAAATTTTAAGGGTTGAAAGGGTTAAAATAAGGGTGTTACACCCCTTGAACTTCGTTTTTGACGTCAGATTCGGATTTAGCGGCCCAAAATACCTACTAGATCCCTTCAAAATTGCAAAAAAGAATATTTTAAATTTTTCAGGTAAATGAGTGGGGGAAATTGGGGGTATTTTCACCCATTTTGAAAAGCGGAAAATTTTTTCTTTCGGTACTTTTTCCTGAGGTCTTCCTGAGAATATTTCACTAGGTTTTATCTAAATTCATCAACTTTCGAAAAAACCTCAGCTTTGACCTTTTTTTTTACACTGACGCCTTGACTATTATGTTAAGTAAATAAATTTATTAACTAAACGTTACTGAAGCTCTTACTTATATACTCTTGCAATTGCATTTCACTTGTGAGAATGAATTTTAAGATTAAAGAAACATCCTATAATTATTTTTTTTATTTTTGATTTAATAAAAATTGATAGCATTCATTATATAATATGCTAACCATTGGTTTTCTTGTAAATTTGAAAGCATCAGCGATTCAATTTTACAATTAAATGCCGCTAAAAAGTACTAATTAGAGACTAATTACGATAGAAGATATGATTTTTGCCAACTTTAAGAAAATTTGAATATAAACTATGGATATTTTAAAAATATTACGTAAGTATATGGCTAAAAAATTTTTCAATATTTTGGAGAAAGGTAATCATTTAAAATACCAACCCTGATAATTTTCAAATCTTATTTTTTGTAAAACCGAATCTTTAAGGTCCAAACCCCTGAAACAGGTATTTTGCCACCAAACATTAGACAAATGGATCAATATTATTGCATATAAATGACGTGAATCATACAAAAATAGTTTTTTAGACTTTTAAGACTAGTATCACATTTAAAAGGCGCAATCTATGCAAGTGTTTGCATGCATATATTATATACGAATATTCGTGTACAGCCAATCTATTCTTATATTCATCATTCTTCTATAAATAGCAATTTCTAGTGAGCAGCAAAAACATTACTTAAAATAAGCATAGGTTGGCAATATATGAATACTCGTACGTATATATGCATGCAAACGCTTACATTGACTCAGACAAAGGTTCAAGTTGAGAAACCGAGATTGACGAAAATCGTATACCTCAGCGAGGCCCCCTCTACTGTCCTAGCAAATATTGGAGATATGAGTCTGAAAAAATGCGTAAATTATGTAACAAAATTATTAAAACTGCAAAACACTTATTTGAAGATTGTACACAATATCTAGTAAAATATGATATAAAATAAGTGATATAAACTTTAAAATACTTTTATATAAATTCATATTATTGTGAAGCTGAGTCAAAAGTTACAAGTGTATTGTGTTTATTAATATGGAACATGTTCATTGGGAGGGATATCTGAAAAGAGGGGGTCAATTGGACTTGGGAGTCAGGGCTTGACCAGGCCCTGATAAGAACAGAAACTTTGAATACTTTCGGTTTCTTGACTTAGGATAGTTTATATTTCGGGATTCATTATAATTTCGGTTCTAGGACTTATAATATTTAGGGAGTATACGTTAAAACTGTTATAAGTGAACATGTTCCATGATCGTTTATACGTATAATTTAATGTTTAAATAAATCTAGTTATAATAATACTCTGACAGGATATATAAAAAATATCAATTACTTTGAACTTTAATTTTTTTTACTTACAAAGGGAGTTGAATACATTTTGAACACCAAATCATACTAAAAGGTAATTAATGAGTTTATTATGTTGTAAAAACAAGCCAACCATCCTCCATTCATGGAAATGGGCCTTTTGGATCTAGAAATGCAGGGCTCAATGTTAATTTCAGCCCCTTATCATGAATTTATTTGCAAGATATGATTAAAGTCAGAGTCTCAATTTTAGATTTTTTTAAAAATTTCTTTTTTAATCATTATCTTTGAAGAGCCGTATCTCAAAAACAACTGAAGAAAATCAAGCAATTTAAAAATTCGTCCTTTTTGACCGAAAATGGGCATTTGGTTTATGGACTATAACAGTAAGAGAATTAGTGATGAAAATTGCGGTTTACAGAGCTTGAAAGGCGTCTTTTACATAAAAAAAAAAAAAAAATGAAACCCTGATGTCATAGTTGATCATCAAGGATAAAAATAAACTTTTGGATAAAAGATTTTTTGATAAAAAATTTTTTGATTGGCCTGAAATGGCAAAATGAAAAATTGTAATTATAAACAACATTAACATAAATAGCAATCAGCGTTTGAAAATTTAAACTCATTGTCAGTTACTGAAATTATTGCCAATACAAGGTAGCAATAAAAGGTAGCAATTAAATGTGGTTTTATGAGTGAAGATTCAATGAAAAAAAATTTTGACCAAATTTCATAGGGTAATCGAGAATTCATAAAGCTCAAAAATAACCTTCTTTTCTAGTACTTACAATACCCAGTTTTCCCCTATGAAAATAGAAAAAGAAATGAAAAAATAAAAACAATGTAATATTCAGTATAATATATAAACAATTGTATAATTTATATATTTTTATTTACGTGATACGAATGATTTATGAGCAGACATGCATATAATATAACGTATTTTATAATAATTCAGAATAAGAAAAAAAATGTATGTATAAATCATGATGGAGGAAGCTATAGGTGTCCACACTGCTATACCTATAGTACATTATAATGCTTGACTAAAAAAACTAACAAATTTTAAAAACTTCGTCCCCAAAAAAATAGTATATATAGCAAGATTTCTAAGAATTAACAAACGACTATTACTCAGTAAATACCCATTAAAATTTTTTTTTTTTTTTTTTTAATTTTAAAAACATGACCTGCATCAATCTAATTTACATAATGATGAATAGATAAAAAATATAAAAATTATAAATTATTACAAATTATTGTTTAATTAATTTTTATTTTTTACATCGTAACAGATTTTAAAAATAAACATGCGGAAATTTGAATTTTGAAAATCGGACTACTTTTGGATGTGCAAATTAAAAAAATTGTATCTTTAACATTAAGATATGCCCAATTTAATGTTCAAGGCCCAATTTGTCATAGAAAAGACCCCAATTTTCGTGTTCAGCGACCCGAAAAACCTGTAGTAGACCAAATCTGGTGTCGGCCACAAATAATACCACCAAAACCGTAATTTGACTTCAGTAGGGGTACTTTTTGCAAATTTAAGGGTGTTCCGCAAATATTTCCCAGGAAATATTTCGATTTTCGTGATCAGCGATCCAAAAATCTGTAGTAAAACAAACGTGAGGACGGCCAGTAAATAAACACCCTAAACTGTGATTTGCCTGGACTAGCATATATTTTTTCCAATAAGCTAAAATTATATAAATTGCAAACTTATAAATAATAATTAAAATTACATAAGTTATTAATTATAACAAAATTACTAATAAGCTAAAAATTGGTTTTTTTTTGCTACAAAAAATAGATTCTTCCATAGTCGTATCTTAAAGTTAAAGATACCGTATCTTAATGTTAAAGATACAATTTTTTTAATTTGCACATCCAAAAGTAGTCCGATTTTCAAAATTCAAATTTCCGCATGTTTATTTTTAAAATCTGTTACGATGTAAAAAATAAAAATTAATTAAACAATTATTTGTAATAATTTATAATTTTTATATTTTTTATCTATTCATCATTATGTAAATTAGATTGATGCAGGTCATATTTTTAAAATTAAAAAAAAAAAAAAAAAAAAATTTAATGGGTATTTACTGAGTAATAGTCGTTTTTTAATTCTTAGAAATCTTGCTATATATACTATTTTTTTGGGGACGAAGTTTTTAAAATTTGTTAGTTTTTTTAGTCAAGGATTTATAGAAGTTTCCCCACCTAAACATCCCCACCGTGGTATAAATAAATATAATATAAGAGTAGGAACTACCGGTATTTATATGCTTAACTTCAATATATTATGACTTTCAATTTCAAAAATAATTTATATTTTTTTTATTTTCCTTGTAATAATCGTATTAAAAATCCGGATGCATCGAATATGTCGTTCATCTCGATTCACACAAGTAAATTTAAATTTATTAGAAATAAAAAAAAACTAGAAATCGTATAAATAAATATAGGGTGAAAGCCAACGTGACTTATCATATCTTAAACCGATCGTTTTTTTATATTTATTCCGTTTCGCGTAACCGAGCGTAAATATATATATATATATAATAAAAGAAATATTATATATTTATAACGCCTTATTAAGAGCGTAAATACATTTTTAAGAAGTTATTAAAGGAAAAACTAGCGCGTGTTACTACTATTTTTGTATAACTTATAAAATAATAATTGATTTTATTTATAATTTTTTTTTCTAAGAATTTGCAATTGTATAATAATTTTTTTAATTATGGAATAATTATGTAGCTATAGTTTTTTATACAGTGATTAATTGTTCATGAAAAAGAATTATTATATTTTTTTAATAAATAATTTACGCTCAAGCTTTCAGCATGAATAAAAACTTAAAATTACTCCACTCTTCCGCTAGTGCAACTGTGAAATTACTCGATATTATATTAGCTTATTAAATTCAAAAACTTTATATGCACAATGTTTTTTCAGTTTACTTTTTACAAACTGTTCACTATATTCTCTGGTACTTAGGTAAAACTTTGTTAGAAAATCTTTTTGAAAAGTGTTAAAATTGAATTTAGAAAAAGTAAATAGTTTCAGTCTCCAATCGTAGCTTAGGGTTAGAATCAGAATTCAAAAAAAATTAATAAAAACAAATAATTGCATGTATATTGAATAAATAGGTCAAATAATTTATTTTCACTTTTTTTCTATAAATGACGAACGATTGGATACTCATTGGCACAATAAATCATAATTAAAGTAAAAAAAAATTAAGAAATAAAAAAAGCTTATTTAATATAATTTTGTCGATGAAATAAAAAGAAACGTCATGTAGAAAATTATTAATCTAATATTATTTTTAAGTGTAACAACTATAAAAGGCCGATGACTTGAAAAATAATAATAAAAATAGGGAGACTTTATATTATTATAAGGTAATTGATGCAGTCACGAAAATTTATATTGTCATAGTCTAAGGATATTTACTAAACAGATTAATATGCACTTTTTTCAGTCTTTCATTTTTTAATATCAAAAATTAACTTTTTTTCTTAATTTCTTTTCTTTTTTTTTTTTCGATAAACTTTGATTCTTTATTCCAATTATAGAGACTAGACATGAAATTATAACTTTAAATTGACAAAACTTTTTTGTCACGATATGTTTTTTTCATATTTTAAATTTTCTTCTATTTATCGTTTATCATTTTTTTATAATTACTTTTTTTCTTTATACTTCTTTGTGTTTTTATTGAAAAAACTTATACTATTAAGTGATTATTCAAAATTTTATTTTAATTATAGTCTATAAACTGGTGCATGTTCTTTTGTTCTTAAAAAGTAATTTACTAGTATCGAATAATCAATCTTTTACAACTAATAATAGAATTATTTTTTTATCAACTACAGTAGAACCTCATTAATATGCATCTAAATAAACTGAATACTAAAAACTGTAGAAAAATATTAATTTTTTTTGAAGTATTTCAAAAAGTGGCATTATCGTGATTTTAAAAAAAGAAATTTAAAGATATTTCTAAATAGGTCTGAAATTTATAATGACATAAAAAATTGAAGACCAAATTTCAGTACCCAATTTTAAGAATCAAAAGTTTATGAAGACCCTAATTAAAAAAATTGAATAAAAGCAACAGGATTTTCGGAATCTGGTTAGAATTTCTGGGACTAACTTTTCTGCTGGAGGATGAAAATTTCGGATTAGACATAGAAAGTTAATAAAATTTCATAAAAGTTTAGTAAAATTTTTCAAGATATCTGAAAATTGAGTCCGAATTTCCCGAAATTCATGATAACAAAAAAGGGGGTACTTGTAATTCTAGCCAGAATTTGCCTAGATCCCATACTTTTATGGAATTTTTTTAAATATGAATTTCACAGAAAATATACCAATAAGAATCTGGTTAAATCATTATTCGAGTACCTGGATTTTAGATCAATGGGCAAAAATGAGTAGTGTAAATATAAAAATCTTAGATTTGGCTAATTATTAATGCAATTTCGTTGTTAGTTATTAACATGGGAGATGGTCATCGAAAGAGATAATTGTACAATTAGGGGGGGGGGTCAAATGGACTTACTGGAATAATTTCAATTTAGGGACTTATTATTATCTTGGTTCCAAGATTTATAATAATTAGGAAGTATAAATTAAAACTGTCATAAATCAACATGTCCTATGCTCATTAATTGTATTAAGGCAAATTAGCTGTAAGTTTTTTTCTTTTGGATTTTGTGCAGCGTTTTAAAAATATATAAAATTTATCTGAACTCAGATACTAAAGAAAAATTTTTCTAAAAACCTGAAAATTAAGTCAAAATTCTAAGATGATAAGACCAAATTAAATCAATTGGTAACAAAAAAAGATATTTTCAGAAGTTTTGAACAGAATCTGTCCTGAAAACCCTCAGATCCCTGTAATTCTATTTTACAACCTATTAACTTCGAAAATTTTCCATTTTACATTGCTCGAAAATACTGCTGAATTTTCTATAACTAGGTACTAACAAGCTTCTAATTAACAAGGTTACACAGAAAAGCTTTTGAACTTTTTCTCAAAACTTACCAACCATCGAATATAATTCCAATAAAAATAAATATAATCCTAATTAAAAAAGAATCAATTATCTTAATTTCGTAATATTAATCTGATTAAAAAAAAAAAAAAAAAGAAACCAAGCCAACTTCAAAGAAATACATTTAATTTCCAAAAGTAAGTATAAATTAATATTATTTTAAATGAAACTCTTTACATAAAAGTGCATTTAATTTATTCGTATCAATATTAAAATATACATAAATCTAACTGAATTCATAATCAAATTTATAATCCAAAAAGTTTAAAAGAGATTTTAATTACTTTGAATATTTTTTTTATCTTAAAACAGTTTTTGATTGTGGTAGTCATCTCGATTGTTACTTGTAGCTTTAAAAAAAGTTATCTTTACTTTTTCCCTTTGATTTTACGATAATGGGTTTGTTTGCATTCCAATTTCAAGAAGTTTAACGACATTATACCTCTTATATACAATACTTTTATCGAAGTTAAAACCCCTTTTTTTCTGCAATATCTTATATATTTCACTTTGTTTCAAATCTTTTACCCCTTTATTTTTTCCTCCGTTAAATTTCTCTGTGTTTAAAAAAAATGTCTTCATATACATAGATATATAATAAATAAAGAAGTCAAAAGAGCCAAAGCGTTTTCAAAGAAAAATTACGATCGTTCTTTAAACAGTTTTCAGATGCAAAAATTCATTCGCTTCAAGAAACACTGTCAAACAAACTTTGTTCCCCTACAATATTTATATAAATCTAAACGAATTCAAAAAAAAATGTACAATTCATGCATTTAAAGAAAAAAAAGGAGGGCTGTTAAATTTACAATGCATTCGATTTAATCAAAAGAAAAAAAAACTGCATATATAAAAAGAAATAGAAATAATAACCTGATTTAATTCTTGTTATGTAAGGTGCAATCGTCATGGAAAAAAGTATTATAACGCATCGCTAAAAGAAAAAAAAACTCAAGACGATAGCGTGTCAGAGTGCACTGAGTATCGCCAACGTTTAAATTTAACACTAGCAAATAAATTGTACAACTATAGCTAAAATATATAAAAAAATCAAGTATAAAAAAGTAAAATATATAAAAAAAAAGAAAAGAAAAAAATTAAAATAAAATACTGAAGCATATAAGTTAAAAAGAAGGCGGTTAGTGTGCATGCGATAACACTTTTTTTCGCGGGATAAATTTAAATTCAGCTAGTATTATATATGCGGTTTAAAATCTAATCGCGCGCGTGCCGCAGAAGCGTATTCATTTTTGAACGCGAAGGAGGATCGATTGTGGTCGGTTTTATCAGTTTATATACGAAACCGGTAACGCGAAGAATCACTCGGAAACTAAGGAGATATATTGACCGGACACTAGCTATCACGAAATCTGTGCATTAATAACGCGCACGGTCTTTAACCTATCTATGTGTAGGTTTTATGTATGTAAATATAATATAAAACGAATTAAACTTATGTATAAAAATTAAGAGGTTTTATACTTTGTAAACTTGAGCTTATAAAAATCAATAACTTCTGATTTTTTATCTGTTTCATTTATTTACATATTTTATATTTTTCGTTGAATTTCTATGTAATTAAATTATTTAAATTTTTTATTCATTTAAACATAAAATGTTTAATTGAGCAAAAACATTTGAAAATTTTCAAGCTGGTAGATTCTTCCTAAATAATATCATTAATTTTATAAATTTTAACTAAAATTAAAAATAATTTAGTAATAATTTTTCAAAAAATAACATTATTGTAGATAGTAACAATAGTAACTTACAGGTTTTTTTATCGACTAGATAGTATATATCATATTGGATATAGTTTGTTTATATTTGTACATTTTTTTATATCATTATAAAAATTTCTCGAAAGAGAAATGGTCTTTGACATCTATATAAAAGGCAGTTACATTACGTATAAGAATATCACATATTTAATTTTATTATACTTAATACTATACTTAAATAATCTTTGTGAATTATGTTAGAACATACTAACAATGACAATGGCTTTTTTTTGAAATTATTATTTGTTTTCATGATTGCGGGAATCGACTTTGATCACCTGTTACGTTTATGCTTGATATCACGCAGGTATATATATTCTATATTACTGCCATCTTGAAAAATTGTGCTTTGTTCCGCAATATTTTAATCGCTCCCTACATTAACTGAATTAATTTTGAGACAATAATGTATAGAATATTATAGAACATGTCTTTAAGGCACATTCTACAATCATCCGGTAAACTCTTGCGGTCGTCCGCTAGAGGTCCGCAAGGTAGTGACACCAACCGAAAATAAATGATAACTTAAAATAATCATGTGTATTTATTTTATGTAAAGTTGGCACCACTGACTTGCGGACTTCTAGCGGACGACCGCAAGAGTTTACCGGATGATTGTAGAATATGCCTAAGGTTTGGTTGGAGTTTCTGATTTCAACTAGCTCGATAAATTTTGCTTTAAAGTTATGACTGCATTGGGATTTACGAGGGGATTTGTAACTTGTATACAATAATAGTATAATATCTAACTCTTCTTAAAATCAAAAATTTAGAAATTATATTATTATTTATCTATTTTGTAATATTTATGACGTTCTTATAACCAAAAATTTTATCAGGATTTTTGCTTCTATAATTCCAAATTAATCCAAACAGTTGAAATAGTTTTTTTAGGCACGTTCTTCAAAGTTATTTTAGATTTTATAAAAATCCTAGATTTTAGACCAGGTTTAATAATAAGTTCTAATTTGATAAACAAAATATAAGCAAAACCTGTCATTTTTATTAATTCTTTAAATAACGATACTTACCTAAAATTTAATAAAAAAGTTCGAATTCCTTATACCTATATTTATAAGAAATAATCTTTTTTTGTATAATTTAAAAATTTTTACAAAGAAAAAAAAATAGTTTGATAATAACAGGATTACAAAATTTACGAATGAATAAACAAGTTTTTTTGCATTTTTTTGTCGATCGAAACTCATATATTAAATTTTTATCCTTTCATAAATCGATAAAAATATTTGATAAAAAAAAAAAATTAGATGTCATATAGCATAAACTTTTAATAATCCAAGAGCTTAAATAAATATATTACCGATTATTATTAAATTTTGAAAAAAATCGAAAACATTTTTGGAATTTTTTTTAACAATATGTATCGAATAAATCTTAATTTATTGCTATAAAGATATTATGATAATTGCAGCGTAACCTGTTATATCTGAAAAAGAATAAAAAAGAAAAACATAAGGAAACAATGAAACGATTTTACTAGCAAAGTTTTTCCTTTTTACCAGTATTTAACATCATAAATCGTCATAAATATACGCAAACGACCACCGCTGAGTATAATAATTTAAAAAGAAAAAGGCTTGCATTTTCTTAAATGTATAATATTCGTCGATGAGTTGTGTGTATACGCCAGATGCGAAAAATAAAATATTTTCGAACTTTTCAACATGTTTAAAAGAATAAAGAAGATAGCTGTCAATTATTGAAATGAGCTAATTATTGTTGTTGTTTTTAAGTGTTATTTAGCTTCAGGGCTATTACACATTAAAATATGTCGGTTTCCAGCTGTACGCGGTATTAAAATTTATATATTCATAGATTATTTATAATATTATAGTATTAAAGGAAAATTTTTATTATATTTAATTATAACAACGGTATTTTTCTCTCTCTGTCTCTCTCTATCTCTCTCTCTCGACACACGAATTTGTCATATAAAACTCGTGTGTTATGATTTTATCTATAATTGGTAATATATATTTTATTTTTTTTCGTAACATCTGCAAGTGTTTATACATTATAATGTGCATGCTCTTAAAAATTTAACGATATTAACTTTTAACACATTCGCGAGCTGACGGCTAATAGTCTTGTTTTATGATTCAGTTTTCATAAACATAATATTTAGATTTTCATTTTTTTTATGGCTGGTTCGATTACTTGAAGAAATGTTGGGCATTATTTTCTCTATTTTATGACTATTTTATTGTATATGAATCGATTTTGTACTTTTTAAAAAAATTATTTTAAATTTGTAAAAAAGTTTTCTTTTAGCGTAAATTTTTAGCACCTTTTGTTCGTGATTTATCAAGAATATTAAAGCAGTTTAAAGTGATTTTGTTAAAAACTAATATCAGGGCCAAAATCAGTTTGGATCCAAACGGTACAATTTTAACTAGGAAAAACTCATATATAAAATTTCTATTTTCTTATGACTTAGTATAATTATGTCAATAATTTTGTCATAAAAATTACTATTATAATTATGATTTAAGAGGCATTTTAATAAATAAAAATAAATCATGAATTTATAGCTCTAGTTTATTGAAAAATTTTCCAACAGGTACATATTATTTTTATTTTTTATTGGAAAATTTTGCAATTTTTGTAATTTACTTCAATTTTCCTGCTTAGTTCTACACTGTAAAAAGTAACTTATATTAACAAAAAAATTAGAACATTTTCGAAAAATTACTAATTTTTATATTTACTAAATTGAGTATATATTAACAAAAAATTCGAGTAATCTCAATTTTTTTTGTAAATTCGAAAGAAAAATTGATAATTTACAATTTTTTTTCGAAAATTTACAAAAAATAGTTGTAAATTTACGAAAAATAGTTGTGAATTTGAAACTTTTTTCGTAAAATCACAAAAAAAAATGGAGAATTCTCGAATTATTCGATGATATACTAAACTTAGTAAATTTTTACGATTTTTATCGAATATTTACAAAATTTTTTGAAAATTCACTAAATTTTCGAAAAAATTCTATTTTTTTTGTAAATCTAAGAAAGTTACTTTTTACAGTGTAAGGTCCTCAATAAATCATTTTTATAATGTTAAAAAAGATTATTACATGTATGACAAAATTAAATTTAATGACTTAGATAAAAATTTCTAAATTAAAAGCTGAAAAAGCATTTTGAATATTCTTTACGCAATAAAATAAGCTTTCTTTGAAAATAGAAATTTAAAATTAAGTGGTGAAGAACTAACTTTATCCAAAAATTGTTAATATATAAATTTTTATTACAGGGAAGGAAATGTAAAGTCAAAAAGAAATATTAAGACTAAAATTTAAAAAATTCTATCCAACACTGGAAGATTTCAAATGGTTTGAAACGTAAAGAAATTTAAAAAAAATGTATTTTATTTATTTATAATGCGATTAATAAAAAAATTGTCATTTGCAATGATTTAATAGAAAAAAAAATTCCGGTAAATTGAAAAGAATTAATTGAAACTAAAATTCTAATTGCTCAAGACTAAAAATAAGATTTAAATCAAACAACATTAGGAATATGTTTTTGTTTAAAATTTTTTCAGATTTAATTTTATCAGCAAGTATTTTAAAAAAATAATAATTTTTTTGAAAAGCAACGACCCGGCTAATGTATAAACGTATAAAGCCATAATTTATGTTTTTTTATTTAATTAATATAAAATTTATTCGATACATATAATTAATAATTATATTACGAGCTTATAAAATAAATATAAATGTTAATAAAATAAGCGTGACAAGTTTTAATGAGGAAAGATATATAAACGTGCGAAAAACACGGTGTACTGGTCTTTCTACCTCGACCTAGTCAAGGTCGTGGCCAGTTGCATTAAACGTATCTTATCTCCTTGGACAGGTGAATTTTTCCCCTTTCACTGCATAAAACTTTTAATGTCTTCTCGTATTACAAGGACTATTAACGTTAAAATAACGCTTTTATTATTAAAATTAAATCTCGGTTGAGAAAAATACGTGAAATATTTGAAATATATATATCGATACGTGATGTTACGCTTTTCGAGTTAAAACTTTTAAAAAAGTATAAAAAGGTAATTGAAATAAACGGACAAAACTGAACAGTATTATAAATGTCCGCGAAAAATGTTGTCAGTCAACCAGCTGATCCTGGGAACGACACCCCGCGAGTCTCCATCAAGTTTATATAAACTTTTCTTACGGGAATTAGGGCCTACTTGATTTAAAGCCTTTTAAGCCGCGGTTCTCACACGTGCCTCCTTCTCTCTCTCTCTCCTCTTCTCTTTCTTTAATATATGTCAACGAGTGCCAATTTAGTCTTTAGCAGAGTGCAAGAGAGAGAGTAGGAGGCTCGAAAATTTTCAGGAAGAACGATCAACGATCAACAATTTTACGTATGAAAAAGTGAGATAAACTTTGTTGAGACAAGCATCACCAAGTGGTTCCCATAACATTTAGTTCGTATGTCGATCGGTACAGGAATCATTCGTGAAATTCTTTCGATAAATATTCGATGAATCTATCGAGGCATCTCTTCGTCCTTCGACTTTTAGATCTTTTCTCGGCAGGTCTTTGCCCAGTTATTTTGATCGTTAAAGTCATCATTTTTTCCTGTATTTCGTCAATTTAACTTTTTTTTAATTAGAGAAATTTATAACAAAAGTACCTCTTGAGGTAAAACTACGAGCTTTTAAAGTAATAATAATAATAAATAGGAAGTTTATTCGTCATTTTCTCTTTATACTCCTCGCTGCACAAGTGTACAAATGTTGAAACCAAATGATACGTTCCAAACTCAAAGAGAGATATTTTTTAGCTTTTTATAATTTTAGTTTTATGTACAATTTTCTCTCTTGCACTTTATTTTAAAATTTTATGAGTTTATAATATTTTATTTTACGTATTATTATTTAAGTTTCAATATTAATATATACACTCTACTGTATACACAAGATTTTTGTAAATATTCTATATTATTAAAGTTTTTTACTAAACCACAGACAGAGAATATAACAGTTTTTCTTTCATGTCGTTAAATATTGTGCAAAATAAAGTTAATTATATCGTAATGACAAATATTTCTACATATTTTTATATTACGAAAAATTTTATTAAAAACTTGTAATTTAAGAAATTGAGAACAGAAAATTTCGCTTTTAAGATTTTCAATAATATATAAATATAGAGAAAATTTTAAGTATTATCCTGAAATTTTAATAGTCTTTGAAAAGTTGTACGGAAATATTTCGGATTGAGTATATATATAATTTTAAAACAAATTTCAAACAAATTAAAGTCTTTACTTAAATACTTTTCGAAACTCCAAGTACAATTTCTAATCACTGAGAGTTTATAATATATGGGTTACTTCAGCTGACAAATTTTTTTGTTTTTCATTAATTTTATAGTTCAAATTTTAACTTTGTTTTAATTTATGCTGCTATACAATTGTGAGTATTAGACTATTATTATTAGACTCAGATAGACAGATTTTGAAAAAATTAGCAGGTTGCTTAAATGATTTTGTGCAAATTTAAAGGTAAAAAAAAAGTGTATGAAAACTGTGGGTAACTTAACCGAAATTTCGGTCTTTTTTTCGAGTAAGATTTCGTGAAAGGCCCGGAATTTCTATATAAAAAGCGCTGCAGTTAAACTTTAAAATCGGAAGCTTCGTTGACTATACGAAACTTAACCCAACTTGAAGCAAAAAATCCGAAATTTTTATTAACCACACATTCCTAGTCTGCATATTAAACTTTCTTGGGTTTCTTTTATTGAGATTAATAAGCAATGACTAGGGTCTATAAAGTTATAGTTTTGAGATTTACAAAACTGAAAAAACATCCTTAAATCAAAATAAGAGGAAAAATAAAAATTTTGATCCAATTTTGATGAAAAACTTTATAGGTAGCAACGTAGTATAAATATTTGGGTATTACTTAGTTCAAAATTTCAGAAAATTGTTACATGAATGAAGTCTTCAATTTGTTTTTACTTCAATTTCATAAAAAGTTTTTACTTGATTGCTTGATATTCAATATTGTTACTTTAGTAATTGCAAAGTAAATAAGTTTTAATGACACAAGAAGAATAAAATACTATTAAATGCAGAAAAAAAAGATTGAAAAACAGTGTCTATAAGCTATAAAGCGATGATCCAATGAGAAATAAAGAGAGAAATGAATAAAGAAGAGAAAAAAGATTTATAATATTTGAAAAAAAAAAAGAGTCCTTTCATAAACACACAGAGAGACAAGAGATCAGCGAGACGACGTATACTCTTTAACTCCAGGGAGATCAGCTTTGTCGGCGAAATCTGCTAATTAGTTTACTAACTTATCGACCATCCCAGACCACACGTTTTTTATTTCGATGTGTGTGTACGATAAAACCCTTAAGTTTATTATTATAAAGCTTTTATAGACATTTTCCTCTTGATTTTAAACTTTCTGTTTTTTGGCTAAATTTAATTTATTATTTTAATCCGCATTGATATATTTTTCTCCTTGAGCTTTTATGTATTTATTAAAATTTTGTAACAGCGTGGAAACGTATGTTCGTAATCCGTTATACTTCACAACTTCGACGTTTAAAATGACTATAGAGTACAGTAATTGCACATAAATGGCAATATTATTTTCATTTTTTTTTTCATTTTTTTTTTCATCAACATTCTTTACATTTTTTTTCTTCACTCTTTTACTTATTTCATATAAAAAAAATAAAAGAATAATGATATAAGCAGGATAAAACATTATGGGAAGAAATATCATAAGAAAAGATCGAAAGCGCGAAGAGAAACGTCCTTATGTTTGAAAAAAAAAAAAAATTACACATCTGCTCGCGATCAGTCTAATATACACTTGCTATTTTAAAAAGACAAATTAATTCCTTGCTTTTTTACCCTTTGTTTATACATTCATGCATTGCTAATTTTATAAACACTTGTTTCTTATACATAAACTCAAAATTATTAAAAATAATTAAAAATTTATTATCAAAAATTTGTATAATAGCAGTAAAAGATTAATTTAAATGGTTCTATAAAAAAATATTCAATATTTAGAAAGGCAAAGAATTTTTATGTAGAAAAAAAAATTAATAATGAAAAAAAAAGCGTCGAAGCGCGTTCATAAAATTCAGTCTCAACGAAGGATAATTTTTTAACGTTATTACGTTTCCTCCTTTACCTATAACTACTCAAAATTTTACCCCTTACAAATGCTAGGAAAATATCTTTTTTTTTTTTTAACTCTCCTATATATATATTCACGTCGCGTATTCCCTTCCGTTGATTGGCAATTTCACGTCTTGAATTTTTATCCGTTATTTTAACGTCCAGGTTTATTTCTGAATATATTTTCTCTTTTTTTTCTCTTAATTTTACTACTCTACTGCTACTACTACTACCCCCTTCGTTTTTAAATTATCCGCGAGATTAATCAAGGCGTCATTTTTCACGTCCAATTTGCAATAAAAAAAAAAGAAAAGAATTTATATCAGTCAGAGATAAAAAAAATCATTTAACTTTTTACGAACGAAATAATCGTAGAATTCAACTCTCATAAAAAAAAATAATCAATGAATAGAATAATTTTATTTTTTTTAATTATAATAACAATAAAATACACCTAATTGATATATTTTTTGAATTAATTAATACGTCTCTACTATGGAACAAAAAGGGTTGTGTGCAACGAGATGTCGAGTTACAAAAAAAAAAAAGAAATCACAAAAAAAATACAACAAGAAACATAAGACCAAGGAAAAAAAATAACAAAGAATAGTAGGGGCAATTGATTGTACTTGCCCTTTTTTTTCTTAATTAGAACCAGTCGTAAATTTTTTTCATTGGACATATTGTACACAATATTCTTTCTTTCCTTATTTTTTTTAACTCTTTTACTTCCTCTTCGATTATTAGAAGCAGAGATCATCTTGTGACTTTTTTAAATATTGGTACAAAAACATTCATTTTTTTATACCCTATATATTATTCAACCCTTTTTTTGATACCATAAACTAAAAAAAAAAAAGAAAAAATTACTTGACATCTGCCAGTAATATATCTATAAATATAATTAAAAAAAAAAGTATACTTACTAAAACATTGACTCTTTATTTTATAGTTCGCGATTAAAGAAAACCACGCGGTCTTGTATAAAGAAACATAAATCTTGAAGGCAAAACATGCGCTTTTACTATATATACTACCCTTTTTTTTATCTTTACAGTCCCTAATTTAATAACGCGTTGGTTATTACAGTTCTTTGAAAGTCCTATACACATAATATTTTGTGTGTGTGTTGTATAGACTTTTTTCGATGAAAGAAAGTATTATATTACACGAAAAAAAAAAATATTATTATTAAAAAAAGTTTTCTCGATTATGATTTCTTTTAAGTCTGTGTTATGAAACAAAAGTTAGTTTTTTTTTTTTTAATAATTGAGTGAAATTTTTCATGAATTACAATCCATGTATACACGCAGAAAAAGTGTGAGAGGACAAAAAGAAAAAAAAAGGGTTGAAATTTTTTTTTATGGTCCCATGAGAGAAAAAAAAGACGATGTGCGGGTGAAATAGAACGATTGTAGTATATCTGTAAAAAAAAGTATGTTTAAGTGTGTATAAGAAAACGTTTATTATAATAATACGTGTATTTCGAATGTCTATATGTGTACGCATCGAATCTCTCAAGAGATTCGACAAAAAAATTTATAGAAAGAGTTAAAAGTTTCTTTGTGAAAAAGAATAAAAAGAATGAAATACAAATATCTTGCATAATAAATAAAAAAAAACTTATTGACAAGATTGAATTGCTCTTTTATACAGCAAAATAAACGTTTGTCAATTTATAAACAATATTTTTTTTTTCTAGGGTGGGTATTTATAAAATTCATTTTTTATAAAAATCTACCTTAATTAATAACTTTTAATTATTTGATACCAAATAAGCATTTTATGCCAATTTACAAAATACATTTTTTGAATATTTCGCTATGTATCTTCAAAACCATTTGTACCTAATAAATTTTTACAAATGGAAGGTCAATAGTTTGGTAGGCCTATTTGCTTCTAACTTTCAGGATCATACTGTGGTAGTTGAAAAATCATCCCTCATGACCTTAGTTTATCTAAATACTTAGATCTAAAAATTAGATCTGCTATCAGGGTTCTATAATATAAAGTGGGGCACTGACTTTAAATTATCGTACCTCGTAAATAATTAATGGAAAATAGCCGAGTAAAGAATTTTTTGAGATCTACAAAATCTATTTTAGTCAAAAATTTTAATTTTGTTGTCAATTTAAAAATTGTTAATTTTTGGCTAAAAATGGCTAATCTGTTAATTGGCTACGGAACTGAGAGAATTGGTGATGGAAAATCACTGGTTTCGGGGAATTGAATGGTTACACTTATACAAAAAAAAAATGAGACTATTCGGAAGATGTTTGGTTAATTTACAAAGTAGCAGCATCATTTATAAAACCCTATCTTATATAGCAAAGAACCCTGCTATACAATTCTAATTGCTAGGCCCAGGAGGTTCATTCAGATAATTATTCTGAGGGCATCAGAAATTTTTTTTCTCAATCAGTTCTGAAAGTTTTAAGAAGCAAGTCCACCAGTAAGGACCTGGGTCCCTTCCACATTAGGACTTCTCGAGAGAGAATCCTCGGCCTGTATGTCCTCCACGCAAAGAAAGGAAATTGAGGGAGAATTAGTACTTTATGAATTTCACTTGTGAGAATAAATTAAAATTTAATCAACATGTTAACCATTTATTTCTTGTAAATTTGATAGCATCAATGATTCATTTTTATAACTCAATACCGTTAAAAAATATTTATTTTATCAACATAATTGAGAACAAATAATTTATTTATTTGAAATAATTTGTGATATTAAGAATAAAAATTGATAACTTATTATTAAATTCTCGTTTTTGTATTTGCAATAAAAGTGTATTATAATAACTTGACGATATTTAAAAAAAAAAACTTAAAAATAATTTTTAAATATTTTTATATCATATAGACATTTAAGAATATTACGAGTTTGAGTGACATTAACGACTTTTTTCGAATGATAATTAATTCAAAAATAAAAATTTCGTTTATTATTCAAAGTTAAATATGACATTAATAAAAAAATGATAGGTAGAGAATGAAGACAATAGATGGATTCAGAAAGAAGAGGTTAAAAATGGAAATATATTTTCTATGTGTTCTTTAAAAAAAAGAAAATCGAAGAATAAGAACAATGAACGAATGAAGAGAAATGTGCTAGAGTATAAAATAAGTTAAAGGGTTCTTTTTCTCTTCTCTTCTCATCTTAAAATTATTTTTTACCGAAATTAAATCGAAAATTAAAGCCACATTAAAATTCGTTCTCTACTCAATAATATAAGAGGAGATTCGCGAGTTGATTGCCGTTGGCAGACTCGATGTATATTTTATGTATTTTAGTAAAGATATAATATTTTGCAGCTATGTGTTTTAATATTTCTTTCTCTTTCTGATACCTACGAATATAATCTTTCAAAAAAACAGATAAAGTCAAGGAATATACATCAGGATATTTTATATCTACATGGATGAATTCTTGACTGCAGGGCTTTAAAGCTAGAGAAAATTCTCTGCTTCATGCAAATCGGAAATAGTACAGGAAACAGAGAGTAAGAAGAAAATTTTTTTTTTTTTTTTTTAAAGATTACGTAGTGAGAGAAAAAGAGAACGAGAGCATAGAAAAATGAGAGATATTGTATAAGTTAATCGTAAAGTGCTCTGCTTTTTCTATATACTTGAGATGGTATTTTAAAGCCGGCTTGTTCAAATCGGTTAGATGAATTTGACGAGAATTTTAACATCCTTTATGCATATATATAGATGTCTAATTTAAAGCTACTTTCCTATTTTAATTAATTCCATCAACTTTTTTTGCACTTTTATTTTGAATTTTCATACTTATACTTATAATTGTAATATTTCAAGCATCGATTGGGGAATAAACCAGGAAAACGTTAATGCTTTATTTTAAACTTCATTTCCTGATTCAAATTCATTTTTTTTTTTTTATATTCATTAAACACTTATATTTGTAAAGAAAATATAAAGTACTTTTCATTATATTCAATTTTGATCAAAATGAATTTTTTTTTTAAATTTAAAAATTCTTCGGACTTTGAATTTAAATTAACACCTTTGGTTAAGAAATAATTGAAAAGCGGTGAGTAAAGAATTTGCGGAAATTTGAAAATTTCTTAGACCTAGAAATACCATTTTCGTCAAAAATTATAATTTTGGCAGTAAATAAATTAAATAAATCAAAATAAAATTGGTTATTTTGGTCCGATAATGGGTATTTGGTTTTTTGTCTTTAACGGTAAGTGAATTAGTGATACTAAATTGCGGTTTACGGGTTTGAAGGTAACATTTACATACAAAAAATAAGACCAACCAGAAGTGTTTTGGTTAACTTTCAAGGTTGCAGCGTTTTATTGAAAATTACAAAAAAAAAGTTCGGTTTTATAACATTAGACCAACATTGAGCCCTGTGTTTATGGGCCTAGAAGGCTGATTGGAATAAACGGAGGATGATTAGCATATTTTTTCAAGATAATAAACTCATTCATAATCAATTGGTGTAATTTGGTGTTGCAAATGTAGTGACCTCTCCTGGACAGGACCCATTATTTATTAAGCTAATTTTTGTAAAATGAAATTTTATTTACTTTATTTTTAATTTATAAGAATATATAGTTTATGGATATAATTTCTAAGCTGCCATGTTGGCTGTTGTTTGTTTTTAATTTTTTCCAAAATTAAATTTCTTTGATCGTTATGTATCGTGGCTTTAGTTTAAGCAAAATTTTTTTGAAGATACATGGGACTAATATTTGCAGCTATAACAGAAATGAGAATAAATTTCTAATATTTTTAAATATAATTTATTCAGTTATGATTAGTTATTAAAAGTTTTCCATATAATAGAAAAAGTTAATACCCTTGGTACCAAGTAGCAGTAATATTTTCAATTGTATAAAAAAAAATCGCAGGCTCTTCTCGCAGACTTTTTTGGATCAAGAAATGTTTCAAAATATAAGGCCTCGACAGATGCTCGTACACTATCTTTGCGCTTTGCTTATCAACCGATAATTTTTTTTTTTTTAATTAAAAATTTTTTTCTGTACAGTAGCCTCGAAAGTACGATTTCCTTGGCCGCGCAGCGACATTTCTTGCTACTGTCGCAGAAAAATTTTATACGACCCTTGTCCATAAATAAAGAATGCCCCAAATCGCAGTTTACCATCCTCGGCTTCGCCTCGGAAGTAGACCTTCACCGAGGTAACGAGGTGGCCTCGCTTTGAGCAAGGCGAAAAATGAACCCCCAAAAAAGGAGGTTAATAATAATAAGTTGCTGGATTTTTCAGTTATTTTTGATGAAGATGAGGAACAAAACTGGGAAAAAGAGTTAAACAACTATTTAGATGCACCATGTGCTCCCGAATATACAAATATATTAGATTGGTGGCGAGAGCACGAGGATTTTTACCCAGTTTTATCAAAAATAGCCAGAGATAAGCTGTCGATCATGGCCACGCCAGTTCCCGTAGAACGCTTGTTTTTAGATGCTTCTTTGATTGATCAGCCTAAGAGACGATCATTGAAAGATGATGCTCTAACGACATTACTATATGTATAAGTGCTTGGGTGAAATCGGATTTAGTATCTGAAATATGTGGCTTCGGTAACGATTATTTACTACAGTCTGTATAAAATATTTTTTTTTTTTAATAAACATGAATTTAGATTTTAATTAGAATTTTAATTAATTGTTTTTTGTCGTATCAAACCTCGGGCGAGGATCTCGGCCGAGAACGAGGCGAGGCCGAGGCGAGACCGAGGTAATGATTTTTCAACCTCGGCCGAGTCCGAGGCGAGGCGAGATCCATCTTTCGCCTCGCCTCGGTCTCGGTCATTTATATCAAACCTTGCCTCACCTCGGCCTCGGTGAAGGTAACTTACGTGCGGTTTGGGCCATTCTTTACTTTTCTGGACACGAGCCGTAAATATACTATTAGCTCGTACTGAAACGCTCGGATATTATTTAGTTTCCAACCTCAATCAATAAGCATATTTAAGAGTTCTGCCTGGACGCCATTTTTGCACTGTAAGCCAATCCCGTAAACGGACGCTTTCTCACCTACACATAGCTTTAATGTACAAATTTTATATACAATAAAATTATGGTGACAAAATTTTATACACAAAAAAAATGTGTTCAAAATGTATGTGTTCAAAAATAGTGTATAAACTTGACTGTGTACAAAATTTTTTGTGTACAGCGACATACATGTCAGAAAAACAATTAAATATTACCCAAAAAAGGTTTATTCTTAATATAATTTACATAATTCGAGCTTATTAAAATAAGTTTTATATTCGTAATATTTTAATCTGAGAATTTCTTGAGATCTTTTTATATATTCTCAGAAAGTCATTTCATTTGTGAGAAAGTTAATTCAAAAAAATTTTATATTATTTCCAATAGAAATATGAAAATCAAATGAAAATTTAGATAAATTTGTTTCAAGTAAATATTGTTTAATGATCTGAAATCAGTAACTAATTTTCTATAATATTAAGAAAAGTATGATAATTACACAATAAATGCATACATGCATAGTTTTTTATATTATATAATATTGGACCCAATCTCGTTATAATGGATTGAGCGAAGCTAACCATTTCAAACATTTCAGTATTGTCAATATTCTGTGCATGAATTATAAAGAAAATTTGCTTAAAATGCTTGAACATTCAAACAAATTTACTTTAAAATTCATAAATTTCAAGTTATTCAACCAAAATTCAAACACTGAAACCTGACAGTATGGTATAGCTTCAGCTCCTATGTAATTTTTACTTAATTATTATTTTTGTTTAATGTTTTTAGTTTTTCTTATCGGAGTATATTTTTAAGAAGTTGATACCATAAAGCTTTTTAAAAACTGCTAAAAATTAAAATAATAACTAGCTCTATTATTACATAAAATTATTTTAAAAAAATAAACTTAAATTAAAGTATACGCTTTGTAGACAAAATTTTAAAAGATAAATTTGAACTTAAAATATTTAAAACGACAGAAATTTAAAAAATCCGATATTTTTTATTTGAAAAATGACATGCATTAAAAGAAGAAAAAAAAGGTATTTATTAAAAAGATAATAGTGAAAATAAAAAATTGATATTTGAAATCGATTAATGATCGGCGTAAATTAAACTGACTGTAATATGGTTTGGTAAGAAATATTTTATATCTCAAAGAATGACATTTAGCTCGATGAAAGGATCCGAAATGGTATAGTAAATTATAAAGAATTTAAAAGCTAATTCAAAAAAAAAGGAACATTCCAATATCTTTTGGATGCATTTTTTATTTATAAATAGAAATCTCGAAAAACAGTTAAAAAGTTGTATAGACAAATGATATACAAGGTTAAAAAAGTTATAAAATTAGATTAAAATGAAGTTCCTTTAGTGTAAGTTATAAAATAATTTGATATCGATTACTCGAATAGTATGTGTAGATTTTAATACCTTTAGCTAAACTAAAATATCCCTTTCCAATTTATAATACATTGAATATAAGATTCTCTTTTATACAAAGCCGGAAGCTACTTGGTATTGCAAAAGCTGTTCCGGATTTAAATATAATACAAATCTCTTGGACTTTGCTAAAGATGAACATTTTAAAATTTATTGTTTCAGATTTTATATATTTTATATACGTACATGATACATGCGAATCTAAAGTATAGGTGAGTTGATTAAAGTTCGTGTGAGGTTTAACTTTTAGAAACGAACAGACATACTATATATTTTAATACTATCGTTCGCTAGTATTTACTGCAATGTCAAACCAACCTGACAACCTTTTGCTTACAAATTATTGCACTTTCTTCTATTTATCTTATTCCTATAACCTGCTTCTAATAATTACAATAAACATTTCTTAAATTAATTTACACTTAAATTATTCGCTCAATTTTTTTAGATTTTTTATAAAAAATTTTATTAAGAACAAAATCAACAATTTATAAACATCAACTGATTCTAAATACTTATTAAATGTTTTACAGAATCGAAATTTAAAATTCTTTTTATATTTTTTAATTTTTGCTAGTTTCAAAAAACAAAAAGAACTTTATACAGCAAGTAAAGCAACGCCAACGGTAAATTAAGACTTAAATTTAATTTTTTCGAGTTTTTAATGTTATTTGCAGACAAAACGGATATAAAAAATCTATTACTAGATTTTCGGCTTCTTATACATGTATCTTTTTAAATATAAATTACATCAAAATTATCCAGTAACGCTTACTCAAATAAAATAACTCTCTCGAGATTGCGCAAAATTTAAAAAATTAGATATTTCTTTATTTTTTCTTGAAAAACAAAAACTTAATTATAATCAGGTTCAAAAAACAAAAATATATTGGGCGATGAAACAAAAGCCCGTAATGGTCCAGCATTCAAATTTTAAATTGTAATTTGTAATAATTATCTTTAAAAATATAATGTATATATACGTAAAAAATATTGACAGACTACGATGGATTATGAAAAGAATATGTAAAAGGAGTTAAGAAGTAAGATCTTATATATACTTTCAAAGTGTTTTCTCTTGCGAGAAAATATCACGCCATCTACACGAAGATAAGTAAAAAAAAGTAATCATCTTATATAAATTGGCATTCTTAATGGTTTACGGATTTTAGTGATAAGGTCGATTTATTAAGATATCAATATAAAATAACTATTAAAATTTTTTGTTTACACACGTATTTGTTGGAATAATAAAAGACTAATTTCTTGTTATCAATAAATTTTTTTAAATTTTAGACTATTTCAAAATTTTTCTTTTTTCGCGTCCTTTAATAACATTATAATAAATAAAAACTTTTTTTATAATAACAATTATTGTACAGATTTCCTGTGTTAGATCAATAAATATTCTGAAACAAAGCAAATTATATACAAAAATTTATAAAAATTCTATAACCCCAAAAAATTTAAAAGAAAAATCATAAAAATTGTGCGAGTATACCCCATTCACCCTTATTATTAAATAGAATATAACTCACATGCAAAAAATGAAAAGAAAACTTTTACAATATTAATAACTAGATAAGTTTTTTTTTTTAAATTTTTTATTAAATTGTATCATTAAAAAAGTTTTTTACTATTGAATATATACAATTTATATTTTGTGGTTTAATAAAAAGTTTTTATATTTAAGTTACAAGTAGTATAATATCGTACTATTCTAGCATTGATTTCTTCTTTAAATATATAATTTTTTTCTTTATACACACACACACACATACTACGACATGCATATAATTAAATATAAAAAAAAGCGATTCGTTATACATAATTTTTTTTCCATAACTTTGTAAAATATAATTATAAAAATCTAAATTAAATATTCGGTCATATCATAGCAATTACTATAAAAATCTGAATAGATCTGTTGCATTTAAAATTGTATACGTTAAAAAAAAATCGAGGGTTTTTTATTTTTTATATTCGTATACACGCGACTCTTTTTAATGTCCCGCCGCGTCGCACTTATTAAATCGCGCGCTAATGACCCTCAATTTTTTTTCCTCTTTTTTTAAAAAAACCCTTTTTCACACTTATAAATTTTATATACGTATACCATTTTTTCGATAACAAGAATCTATGTTTACATTCAAAAATATACTTAATGACTTTACGCAACATTATACATATAAGTACACAGTTGACTTTTTTTCTGCTTTATTTATGTATAAATATTATGTGTACATAATTTGTTTTCTTTGATTTAATAAAAAAAAAAAGGTTTAAGTGTATATTTACATTTTTTTATAATTATTTGTAATTAATATAAATTAATTTCTATAGGTAAATAAGTCTTTTTAGTTTCATAAACGTGTGGATTTTAATGAAAGAGAGTTTTAATAATAAATTATTTCTTTTCAATTAAATTAATTAAACATTTACAAAACATTTTTGACTAATACTTCAATGGAAATCAGGTGTATGAATACCTTTAAATTTCAGAAATATAAAGCAAAGAAAAGAACTACGAATCATGCCCATGATTTGGTCACAATCTGACACTTATATTTTTTCAAAAAGCAAATATTTGTATATGGAAAAACATATTTAACTATAGAGCGAAGCTCTACCATATACTGGTAAAATTTTGAGTTTTTTGTAGAATTTAGACAAGACTATCTATCAGATTGCTTTGTTATAAATATAGTATTTACAAATTAGATTTTTATCGTTGGTATTCCCAATGTAATGTTTATGTGTGACTCATTGGAATTGCTTCGCTCTATCTGTTTTTAACGAGAACTAGCATATGAAACTCAAAATTTACAAAAATTTTTTATCAATTTCTAAACTGCAACGCTGCAAAAAGAGACATTGATTGATTTATTATTTCAAACTTGAAAATCTAAGTCTTGAAGCAATCTATTCTGATGCACTCAAAAATACAAAAGTGCTCGAAATATTATGTGGTTACCATCTTGCAAAATGTTATAAAAAATTATTTAAAAAATATTTCTTAGGTGTGTTATTTTATTTTTTAAAGAACCAATAATAAAAAAACGAAAATAATTTTTGTATAAAATATATTACATGCAATAAAACTACAAAGTAATAAAAATAATGGTTATAATAGCAGACTGTCATATTAGAGATACTTAAACAAGTCGTATATCAAAAATATATATATTTTTTAAAAGTTATAAACCTTAAATATCGAAGTGCAAAAGGTACATAAAAATCTATATAATATTGAACAGTATTTTTTTTGTTTATACGTCTTTGTATGTAAACTAAACGACCACCCTTGTGCATCATTCACTGAAATATCTGTATCTTTTTTATATATATTGGTATTAAATCCTTTTTAAACTCTACGGGGTATCGTCAATTTTATTAAATTTTTTTATTCGATATGCTGAATTATTTTTTATCAGTAAAATTTATCGATATCTTACGCACAAGATTCAAAATTAAGCAGAGATTTAAATTTGTGGTTTTTGATTTTAAGCTACGAAAACTCGGATCATCAGACTTTGTTAAAAACAGGTTGTGATAAATACTGAATTTAATACTAAATCGATATGATTTGTAACGTGGAAAACAACAAAAAATTTCAGGTTTTGCCCGTGACAAATATATTGATAAATTGTCACACCATCGCCTTCTAGAAAATAATAGTAATTTTATTCAAGCATATTCAATCGTAAGATTTATTACATCTATAGATCAAATCATTAAAAAACAGGATTTATTAAATACACCTACAACTGAATGATTAATTAAATTTCAAATTTTTATTTTTAAATAATTAATTTTCACACGAAAAAATATATATTTTTAAAAAATAGCCATATAGTCGCGTGGTATAATATATAAGTCAAAAAAAAAAGGAACTAAAAAAATCTCACATTCGTAAATCCTAATCAGAGATCGATAAATAATGTTTATAGCCACTTTATTATGTTTCTTTAACGCACAAGGTGCACAACTGACAAATAAGCCCACCATGAAATACATTACATTTCTTTTTTTTTTTATCTTTTATTTTTTATCTTTTTTATTTTATTCATCCCTCTCTCTCTTTTATTGGTGTACCAATGCATGACAATAAATATTTATCTATTTTTTTTGCAATTTTTTCAAAAAAAAATTTTTTTTTTCTTAAGATCGACACGTATTATAAATCACAATGATATGCGGGTTCAACTTTTTTTTTCTTATTTATCTTAGAATCAAAAAAGTTTAAAACAAAAAAAATTTATATACGCGATGATTTTTTTTTTTTTTATAAAAATCACATAATAAAAAATGTTTTATGATAAGACGTCAAGTATATTCTGTAACATATTGTACTAATCGTTTTCTTTTCTTGAAAAAAAAAAGAGTAAGATACATGAGAGTGTGCCGCATGCTACTACTACCAAAAAGGTTATGTGTACCTTGAATTTTTTTTTCTTTCTTTTTTGCATATAATTTTAAAATTTTACTCCTTTTTTATACCGGCATTTCTCTTTTATATAAAAAAAATAATTATTTTGAAAGAAAGTTTTTATGTAATATTAAAAAAAAAAAACAAAAATTTAGTTTAATTTCTTTTTTATTTTTTGTAAAATGTTGTAGTTTTTTATAAAATTTTTATCTGCAAAAAAAATCTTTTATTTATACACATAATGTCATTTTATCGTTTTCTTTTTTTAAGATTTTTTTTAGATTTATTTACAATATAAAATATCATTCCTATAAATTATAAAAGATTTATTAGTCTACAAATAATAATATTATTGTTTAAGTTTTCTCCAAAACAAGAATTGTCATTTTTTTTATTTGGCTTTTTTAGTCATTTGTACGTATTCGATAAATCATTGATTGATAAATAAACTGAATGATAAAATATACTGCGAAATTAATTTATAAATGCACTTTCAGGCTGTAAAAGCTTATATAAGAATAACGAATAGTTTAAGTTGAATCCTCCTGAAAAAATTTTAATTTTTGATTTTATTTACATAAAAGCCCATTTTGTGAGTCATAGATGCTGAAAACTCTTCTTTTTTTCTTTCTAGTCGAAATGCATTTTTTTACGGGAGAATATTTTGTCTATAAGGGACCAGTGTGCAAATAGTCTTTTACACCTTAAGTTTGGTTCTTTTAAAGAATGTACAAGAAAACTAAACATGCAAATAATTTGGACCAGTTATTTTAAAATGTATTTAATTTTTGAATCATCCACCTAAGAAATTACAATTTTGTACTGAAAATAAAAATCTTTAAATCCCAAGTAAAATAAGTCACTCATTGTCAGATAATTACTGTTTTTCTTATCTTATTAGTTTTTCAAATAAAAATGAATAGAATATTTAACTCTTGAAGCAAATTTATAATTTTAATACAAAAGAACAGTCAGGTTGCTGAACTAAAATTTTTCTTGACCTTTCATTACAAAATCATTATTTTTTTGAAAGGATGATTAAATCATGAAATTTTATAATGTTTTGCATATTTTATTTTTTAAATTAATTAATACTGAATTGTTCTATGTAGAAACTGAGAAAAATTTTGAATAGCTGCTCGGATTTTCAAGTAAAAAAAATTCAAATTACTATTTTTAAGTATTTGCTTGAATTTTCAAGCAATTTTGCTTGAATTGCTCTAAAATTGAAGCAAATCATTTAAAAATTAAATCAAGTACTCTAACAGTGCAAACAAAATTCAAATGCAGCAGCCTTACAGTGGGGTCACAAATTCAAAATAACGAGGAAAATCTTAATTAGCGAAAAATTTTTAATCAAAAATATTTTTGAAATTATTCTCTGCAAAGAAGCAAATAAATTTCTCGGCATTGAAAGACATAATAAAGTATTAATACTGATAAGTTTGTTCAGGTACATATAAAAGGATGAAAAAATGTGGACCTCCTCGAGTGCGAAAAAAATGTGTTAAGGTATAATCGAATATGGAAGGCAATTGAAATTTGGTAATATTAAATATCGACTACATAAATATTTCATTATAAAAAAAATAGGTTGTAAATCAGCGTTCTTTTTATTAAGTATTACCTTTTAGTTAACAGATACTTAATCAAAAGATTCTCGTACGCCACTAATTTGACTTTGGGAACCCATAAATATTTTGTTGGCCAAAACCGCACAGACTATATACATATATAATTTTTCGACTCTTATAGGAATGAAACACAATGAGTATAAATAAAATCTATATATATGTGAAAAAGAGATAGAAAGAGTGTGCAAAATACCGGTAAATGGCATCATGCAGATAAAATACTTCCGTAATTAAACGAACTCTAGTCACATTCATCTGCATTGCTTGTCGTATAAACTTTTTTTTTTCATATGGAATTTGCTTTATATAAGAGAAAATTCGGATAAATTATACAATGATATTTTACTTTTTTTACAGTCATGGATGAATTGATTTATATATTCAATAAAAACCAACATTTTTTTATGCCATTTTTTTTCTATAAAATATAGTCAAATAATACTTCGTTTTTTTTTTAACATTATTTTAATATGACATTGATTATCAAATATTTTAATAAAAAAAAGTGATATATGCTTTTTAATTTATTTAATGAAATATTCTTCATTATTCAAAATTTATTTTACGTTTGAATAAATAATATCACGAATTTTCATCTATAATATTATACACTCAAAAAAAAATTACCAGTTTTGGACAAAAAATTCGCTTGTGGCCCTTACTTTTGTGGGTAAAAGTTGAAAGTGTTAGTCTAAAAAAATCTGTAATTATTTTTCATTTCAAGAATTAATCTTTAATCTCAAAGGGCTATTTTCGGTTATATAAACATACTCATTCCAATTTTTCTTTAATATTTATTTTGGTTATTTTTGATTTTATTTTGACCTTCTGGATTTTCTCATTATCGCAAAAAAAGTCTGAAGTTACTCTAAATAATTTAAAAAATCAAATTTTTACAACTTAGAAAGGATCATTTGATATAAAAATTAAAAGCTTTGAAGAAGAAAATGAACAAAAAAGTGAGTCCGTTAACAGAGGTTTTGACGCGTGGAAATCGTATAGGTGAATATATTGCGAATATAAAGGGTAGAAAATAGATAAAGTCTTTAGGTACATAACGTAAACATATCTCAGTGGCTGATCTCTAACTTTGAGTCGTGTAGAAATACAGAGGCACACACATATAACGCCTAAGGCATCGTGCTAATTGATTTGTGCTTGGGCTCTTTTGGTAAGCTTTCTACTGTTGTATTACCGAAACGAAAATACACTCTCTTGGTGGACTTTGTGTATATCTGGAGATGTTAGAGTGTAACCTCGAAAACCTCCCTCGATTTCCTCTTTATATAAACTGTTGTTCTATAAACGACCTGTGAATTCTCATTGTCTATATATATAACTTAATAATACATGTACGCAAACTTCTCTCTTATAAACTGTGATTCGATGAGCAACATTTTGAGCTACTGCTAATGATCTTTCCCTATAACCTTTTACTTTGCTTTTTGACCACTATATGTGATTTTAGTCAAAAGCCTCAAAGCGTCGTTATCTTACTTATGTACTTAACCGCACTAACAGAGTAAGAGAGAGAGAAAGAGAGTGATAACCAATTTTCCTCGAAGCTACTAAAGCTAACTTTTGATCATACGAAATCGCCGCTTAATTTAATTAACTGTTTCGAGTGGTTATAACGATGAAAAATAAATTGAAGCTTTTGATCGTTGTTACTATGTTCAATTTTGAAAAAAAAACGAGGCTAAGACCTTTTTGTTAACCTAAATAAGGTTTGTTATTATTTTTTAAGATGTGTCAAAAATAAAAAATAACGACAATATTAATAATTAAAAAAATGAAAATAAAGAAAGAAATGTTTTTGTTGAAACAATCAAGTACAATATATTTTCAAGTAGTTTCATTTGTATTTATAATTAGAAGTGCTCTTATGATTCAGATCCCTCTGGCAATTTATTCTTATTATAACATGTAACTTTGAACTATTTTTTTACATGTACGTCTCTCTTTCTCCATATTCTCTTCTATATAGAAAATTCAATAATTGTCTATTAAAACATAAATGGTTTTACAAAGAGACTTGATCAAGAGTAGTATATTTCGGATCGTTGATTTTAAATTCATTTATTTCCAGTAGTAAAGCTTTTGGAAACGTTCTATCTCTTTCTCTTTATAAAAGGTAATAACAAGAGAAATTCTATAGATAAGGATTCAATTTTGTTAGGAGAATTCTCGAACTGGACCTGATAGCCCAAGGGCTTATTATCGCACTTTACTTTATAGCTTCGAAACTTTTAGAGTTAATACTAAACAAAAGATTAACAATGAGCCTTTAGGCTGCTGCTTTTATTTTCATTTTATAACTAATTTTTTTAAAATCATTTTTACTGCATGATTTCTTTGTTTTTTTTTCAAAGACACGTAATTCAATTATACAAGTTACGAAAAATTTTTTATCCAAAATTTTTTTAATGTTGCAAGGTCTAAAATGGTATAAGATATCTCAAACTAAATCATACAACTCAAAAACCAAAAAATAAAATATAATTATTGAAAATTGAAATTTGTTTAAAAAAAGCCCAAACTAATAAAACTGTCTGATGTCAAGAAGTAAAGTAATTTCGTACGATATTGATTACAATAAAAAGAGTAATAACAATAAGAATACCTATAAAATTTGAAAATAGATACTTATAATGACCTCTTATACTCTATTATTTATGGAATAATTTATATCTTCACTTCCGGGCAATATTTGTCAAAAAGGAACCAACTATATAATACAGCTATTATAGCTTCTATATAAACCAACGGGATACATTAAATCCAAAGATAATCCATTACTTGTAATGTTCCTTTTTTACTCTCAGAGAAGATATATAATTGATGCTTTATCTTTGACTTTTGAAATATTATTTATTTTTCAAATATTTAACTCATATTTATTGTTTTTAATTTTTCATTTTTGGTTGTAAGGAAAATTGGAAAAATCTATTAATCAAGGAAGTTGCTAACAAACTTTTCTTTGAAATTCATATATTTTTGAGTCATTTTAAAGAAAGGTAATGAAAAGCGAAATTCAGTGTAAAGAAGCATTAAAATTAATTTGTCTTTTGCAAACAAAGGATACCACACACGAATACACAAATAGACTAATTTAGAGAAAAAAATGACATGTAAAAGACAGAATTTCGTAAATTTTAATCATTAAATCATGAAAATGTTCGATGTATGATTGACCACAAAGCTAAAACAGGTTTATTACAAAGCCACGAATAACAGACCTCACGCAAAAAATAAAAAAGAAGTTCCTAATTTTCTGTTGTTGTTGCAAACTTCTGTATTTTTAAAATTGTTGTTTATGTCATTATTTGAAAATAATTTTTTAATTTTAAATAAATATGAAAAAAAGAAATGATATTTTATCAGAAAATAATTGCTTGTATAAAAAAAAAAAATAAAAATGAAGGAAGGAAAAAATAATGCGAAATTGAAATATATGATTTTTATACATAATTTTGTATGATCACGTTTACTGTAATAATATGTTATAGTAATCAGAAAAATATATAGTTTTGTGAACCTGCTTCTTCATTTTTTATTTTATTTTTACCACAGTCCAGCCACTGTATTCCGCAAAATTAGTATTTCAAATTTCTTGGGAAAAAAGAGAAGAATATATATTAAAGAAGGAAACAAGCGATGGAATAGAAGAAAAAAAACGCTGACTAACACCTAATTGATTTGATAAAAAATTGAAAAATAAAGATCAAAGGTTTAGGAATATTGAAATTTTTTAAGGGTTTAATTTATTTTTTCTTTTGTCTATTATCGTTTCTTCCTTTTTTGACTTGTTTATTTTTGCAATTTATGTTTATATGTGAAACACGGCGCCTCAAAGACCGTCAATTAGATTTCCTTCTTGGCGTCACGTCACGCATATATGTATTTTTCGGCTACTGTATAAATGGAAGGTCCAAACAAAAATCATCATTCATATTATTTTATTTTTATTTTAACTCATCATATTTATATTGTACTTTTTTTTTTCTTCGCCGCACGCGGTAGTAATATTCCCTTTTTTTCAATTTTTATTTTATTATTTCTTTGCAAGATCCAAAGAAATCGAAATAAAAGACTTCTATATATTGTGGCTTTTTTACATTTGTAATATAAATATTCAATCAAAAATTTATACATTTTTTCTTAAAATTGACTGTAAATTAGTTAAACCACCTATAATTCTATGTTTATGACCTTATTATTGCTTTTTTGCATTATGAACCTTTATTTACGATCTTTTAAAAATTAAATTTCAAAAAAATATAATTTACCTTTTATTCAAAATTTAAATCAAAAATTTTAATTCACTTTCTTGGACACCGTAATCAGGAATAATTTTTATCTTTTAAGTCCACTGACCTTTTTGTTGACCATCTTTTGAAGCCTCTTTAGGCACGATCAGTTTGTCATTAAGTTTGTCAGGTCAAAAAATGGAAAAACCCTAAAATTGTGCAATTCATGGAGAAATTTGGTAATTGGTCCCAAGTTGGTTTCGATGCTTCTAAATGCTTATATTTCCTTGATGTGTGTAGGGATGTATGTATGAAAAGGCGAATCCTCTGTTTCTCAGAACCTACTCAAAAATCTCCTAGAGCAAATTTTTTGAAATCAATTCAAAATCATTCTAGATGCAGGTTTTTCAGTGAGAAGTTATTCCATCCAGTACTTGCAGAGAAATTATGAAAACATAATTTTAGATATTACAAATTAAATAGAAAAAATGCTTAAAATTGAACTGTTTTTTAATTAAAACCACAAAAAAATTTAATGGAATATGTGATCGAACTTGAAATTAAAGTCTTAGCTTTTTATAATTTAGAGCGATATTATAAAAAAAATTTTATTTTATTAATTTATTTTTTTTTAAATTAAACAAAAAGTTGTAGAATCACATTAAAATATTTATTTTTAATGGCGATTGCACATTAATTTTAATAAAGAAGAATAGTAAAAATTATATTTAATTAAAAATAATTTTCAAGAAAGAAAAAAAAATTAATTAAACTTACAATTAATATTTTATTCACATAACTTTATTATAATGAGAGTAAATAATTTTGTGATAGACAGACAGTATTTTGCTAAACATTAAAAATTAATGAATGAGGCATGAGGTTTAAAGGTGAGGAGTTGCTAATTGTATATTTGATTCATGATAAATAATAAGAAGCACAAATACTTGCCTTAAGTTTAACAATTAGCTAGCCTCTCGCAGGAAAACAAGGAAAAAAAATTCGATTTCGCAAGCACAGAAAACTGAAGTATTTAGCAACTTTTGCAATCTATATATTGTATATTGGTATTCAGAAAGATTTCCCATTATACTGAAAAAAATCCATTGATGCTACACAGTAAAAAATAATGAACACAATATTACTACAAAAATAGTAAATTTACTACAATTTGCAGTAATTTTACTACTAGTAGTAATTTTACGATTTCGTAGTAATATTACTACAAATGTAGTAATTTTACTACACTTGTAGTAAATTTAAAATTTATTGAAATTTCACCCGCAGACACCAACAGTAGACCTGTTTTGGTTGAATATTTAACCAAGTGATTGAAAAGCAGCTCTACCTCGGATTTCTCAGTAAAATTTCAATAAATTTTAAATTTACTACAAGTGTATTCAAATTACTAAAAATCGTAATAATTTTACTGCACTTGTACTAATATTACTACGAAATAGTAAAATTACTACAAATTGTAGTAAATTTAATATTTAATATTTTTGTAGTAATATTACTATATCGTAGTAAAATTAATAAACGGTCATAATATTGTGTTCATTATTTTTTACTGTGTACTAGAATTAAGGTTGTTGCAGATGGATTTTATTTTAATAGTTGCAAGTGACATAAAAGCTAATATAAAGTTGATACAAAAATTCTCAGGCTCATCACTTTAGCCTTCAAAAAGAATATTGTGATGGAAAAATTAGCTAAGGATTATTCAAATAAAATTCTTAAATAACTACAGGGTGAAGAAAGGAGGTGATGTTTCTGGTATACAAATGCTATGTATAGAAGCGGTCCTTAAACACCGTATTTTCTAAAATTATCACTAGGCGGCGCAGTTTTTTGTTCATTATCCGTGTAGGTAGTTACGCTAGTAACTAGTAGTATTACAATTTGGATGTGTTTTTCTGTTTATAAATTAATTTTTATTACTTGAAAGGAAAATTAATTTAAGTTTCGTGTCTTAAAAAATGATTGTTTAAAATTTGTTAACTATACTTGTTTTTATGTTTTTAACAAATGAATTTAAATAAAAAAATATTGACAATAACATGAGAACAAAATGTGCAGTGCCTGATTGCAATTCAGAAAAAAAAATCATAAAAATTATAGCTGTTTTGGTATTCCCAAAAAAGATGAAACAATTAGACAACGTTGGTCTCAAATTTTAAATTTTAATTTAAGTTCTCATATCTGGGGCTGGATGCTAAAGTCGTTGTATGGTCTATAGCAGGTGTATACAAATTAAGTATAGTCCTATACATACTTGTTCAACTATCTGTATAGAAAAATATAGATCATATTGAAGTTGTATAGTATATGTACACAGAATGCAATACAGATACCATTTGCATTGGCTTATGTCTTATACGTGTTTTTTAGTTTTCGTATAGAAATAACATAGGTTAAGTTTATAGGGCATTAATAATATTATAAAAATTAACTATTAGGTTACACGTTTAAGCTATAGACCATACAACGACTTTAGCATCCAGCCCCTGTGAGAAACATTTTGATAAAGATGCCTTTTATGATTCTCATTTTTATGGAGAAACTAATGGAACTGTTTTATTAAATGTAAGTAATTTTGTGCTAAATTAGACATTTTTATACATTTTTGTTGTTACTATTTTGATGTTACTCATAAATAATAGCCTAATTTTATATATTTTTATATTATAGATTGCTAAACAAAAAAAGCGATTGAAACCTGGGACCTGATTCAGCATTCATATCACAGTGATAAGCAGCCATACCATTCACAATTGTGATACTGCGCATGCGCAAACAAATGTTTTTAGAAATGTTAGTACTTTTTGCAATGCATTTGGTTATAAAAGTCAATATTTTATTAAAAGTTAGTACTTTTTTTGTTTTTCACGTGATATGTGATAGGTGATATAAATGCAGAATCTAGGCCCTGTATCTGATCCAAAAGCAAATATAAATTCTGAGATTACGCTATTCATTAAGCAAAATACTCGGTGAGAAACTTAATATTAATTTTTTCTGTATTATATCAACTTTTTTTAAATTAATTTATTGTATATATAGTCTCACAAATTCATTTCACTTGTGAGAAAAATATAAAAGAAATTATTAAATATATGTAATGTCGATATATTAACGCTATTAGCGAAAACTACGCTAGTTCAAAAAACCACTGACTTAAAATTAATGTAATTGTAAATGTGAGTTGGCAAAGTCATTGGCTCCAAAATAAACTAGCGTTGTTTCCGTTAGCAGTGGTGATATTATTATGGTATCAAATAATATTTTCAGTTCGAGTCAGTTTGTCTTTGAAAGAAATTTTTACACGCTGCGTCTTTTTTGTCAAGGATTAATAAATCCTTGAAAATTTTCCCAGAAAAAATTTCCATATCCAAGGATCTACTTGCATCTTCAAAGGGTTTATTATTTTCTTGAAGGACAGTTTTGACCAATATTTCTTCTAAGAAACAATTTTCATATTAGAGTTTCGTTTTTGCACCTAAGGTACGTATTTAGATAACAATTTCTAATGGCAAGCCAGTTTTTCTCAACAGGTATTTACTTTTTTTCCTGGAGTTCATTTTCATCCGATTTTATTTTGTAAATCAAGATATATATGAGGATTGAAATATAAATTAAAATTTAAACATCAACCTGAAATGGTTTAACTTACCTACCAGGTGCAATTTATACACTTTTATGTACACAACCATTTTCCCTGCAAATTAACTCTCACAGTATGAGTTCCATTCTCAGTTCCAACTAGTGCAGATTATCTCTGAAAAGACAATTTTTTACCTGTAAGGGTTGTTTTCTAGATCGGGAACTACTGTACACTTCCAGAGTCCATTTTCAACATCTGGGACTAACTCTTGTATTAGGATCTCGTATCAGCCACAAGCAAAATTTGTCTCTGGGAACACAATTGTTATCCCGAAAATGGATTACTATACCCTGGAAAGGATTTTGTATTTTAGTGGTCCATTTCCCAAGTACAATTGAATGCATGTCTTGAGAATAATATCTTTAAACCAACTTTCAATCCTGACTTTAGATTCTTACCAGTATTTTTTTCTTCTTTTAATGCACTCTTAAAGTAAATAATTATTTCTATAATTGAATAAAGTTTTTTCTGTAAAATATTTACTTAAAAATTTATAGTTTTCTGTTGTAGAAAACACAACTGTGTCTGCAACAGAGCAATAAAATGCACGTTTATTGGCACCTAAAGTATAAAAGTAAACTAAAAAATAAAATAAAATAATCTTTTAATTTGTAAATATTTGCAATAAGTAAATACGAAGCAAATTTTTTTTATTACATATATTAAAACACAATCAAAATTTTTAAATCCAAGACGACCACCTACACCACCTGCCTTTAAAAGCAATTTATCTTAAAATTTTTATTTATTTTTTTAAGTTGTACAGGTGTTGCAGGTGTTGATATACATTAATTTTTTATCGCCTTTAACTAAATTTTACCGAATCTAAATATTGGAATTGTGAAAAAAAATGTATATTACAAAAAAGATAAAAATATTGTCTGTCTATATAGAATAATATACAAGATACCCGCATAATATCGATATATTTATAAGCAATAAATTTCTATTTAACATGTTCATTACTATTAATTTAAAAAATTGCATTTATAAATTAAAACGATCGTAAAAATAAAAAATAAAAAAAAAAAATAAATATAGTATGACGAAAGAAATAAATGACAAAGAGGAAGTGTTAGAGTTTTGCGGTTTGGTTTCTTTTAGCGCAAAGTTCTCCTTTTATAAGTTTCCATTAACCGCCGCAAGTGTTCACATTGAGATTTAGTTAATTAGCTTGACCGAAGAATTATTGTTCGACATTAACTATAGAATCAGTTGTTTTTATTTTCTTTAAATTCTATATATATATTCAATTCAAGAAGAAAATTAATTTTTATTTTTATCCTTAAGGATGTTATTTATCATTTTAAATAATGTTTAATAATATTCTACATTGACATTTTGAATCATGATATCTGTCACTGTAATTACCTGTTTATTGTTCTATCATTCATATTCTTTTATTTCTTGTAAAACTATAGCATGAGCATTGCGCATAATATATAAACTTTGTCAAATTATCATCTTTTTTAATATATGAGCAGTGGGTACAATATAAAATATCATTCTATAATAATTTTTATACGAAAGCAAATAGGAATAGATTATTTTTGGCTCAAAACTCAATTACACTATAGGTTCCCTTGCTAATAAATGTTTTTTTTTATCAATTTGCTAGGCCATCATAAAATTAATTGTCTAGATATAAAAATTATAAATAACTCTATTTTCAGGTATTATATTATCTAATTTTGTTTATCTGTTCTATTCCTATAAATAAATTAATAAATTAGTAATTAAAAATCTAAGAAAATGAGATTAACCATAGCGAGATTAGCCATAAAATTTTTATTGTAAACATAGGAAATTTTTATAGTTTTATGTTTTAAGACCGATTAAAAGAGTTTGTTTTTTTTATTTACTTAAAATTTTTAAAATATTTTTTTAATATTTGTGCCGCTTAGACTTATTTACTTTAGTAGATTATAGAATCTAGATATTAAATTATACCAAAATTTAGGATACACATTTTAAATAGTTTATAAAATTTTTTAAAATACTTTTAACAAGAAAATTTTTTTAAACATTATTTAGAGTGTCGTATGCAGGTTGTAGGTCATATTGAAAATTTTGATGTTAAATTAAGCAATATTTTATCTTTTTTTGAGTTTTCTTAGTTTTAAAGACTTTCTCATAAAAAAATAAAATACCATAAAAAAACAACATTTTTGGAATATGGGCAGAACCTTTCCTATTCTACAAAACTTTCCTATCCTACAAAACATTTCCTTTTTTCAAAAAAATTTCAATTTTCAGGTTGATTTTAAAACATTTCTGAAAAATTAGACAACAAATAAGTATGAATAAAAATGGTGTGCTATTATTGCACATCTCTAATTGACATTATATTTAGTAAATTTTACTTATTTAAAACTTAAGGAGCCTGTCTCATTTCTAAACATTTTTAAAAATCTTTTTTTTTTTTTAAGTAAATAATTTTTTCCTTAAGTAAATAATTCTTAATTTTATAATGTAAAAAATGTATTCAAGAATGAAGTAAAAAAAATTTTCAAGAAAAAAAATATAATTTTTGACGTATTAACATATTAAGGTAACTTAGTCTTCGTATAAAAAAAAACTTCAAACGCGTTTTTCTAAACATGACTTTTTTGTTTAGGGTGCCCAAAAACTAATGAGGATATTGACCCATAAGGGCCGATTTCATGGAGCGTATTCTTACTAGATTCTAGGGGCACTAAAGTAGAAATAATTAATTATGACTCAAAATTTATTAAAATTCTCCTCGAACAGGATCCATAAAATTGCCTCTGAGCAAAATTTTAATTAATATTTAGTGATAATTACTAGAGTTCAATCGATCCAACTCTGGAGTCCCCAGAATCTAGTAAAAATATGATCCATGAAATCTCCCCTATATTTTTTTGAGTGTATTTATTAAAGTATAATCTATGGTTACTTTGCAATAGAAAGATATTTATTGGAACCAAAAATCGTATCTTTTCTTTCAAAGTGCACCAATGCTTCAATTTTTTATATTCTTGTTTGATTGTGGTTCAGTCACTGGAGAATGTTATGAAGAATAATATAATTTTTGTTTTTTTAATTTTCGATTCTTTAAGGAGAACGCCTTAATTTTATCTAAATTTTTCTACGCATTTAAAAATTATATAATTTTATTTATCAGATAAAATTAATTAATTAGATTATTTTTTATAATTTATATTTACTATATAGTACAAAATAATCTAGTTATATAGTTGAACGTGTTTGAACTCTAACTGATGATAAATAAATAAATGAGTATGTAATTAACTGAGGGATTCCACATCAACTGGGTTTAAGTTAGACAAAGTGGTAACTACAGTTAACTACTGAAACTCAAATATTGTGAAATTCGCAGTTTTTGTTGCTTCTATATAATCTTAAAAATACAAGGAATCCGATTCTGATGTAAAATTTTCATTTTGTTACGTGCCTTAGCGGGAAATTAGAAAAAACGATCATTTAAAAAAAAAAAATGTTTGATTCGGAGTTTTTAAATTACAGTTAAAATATCCTACCGAAGTTAGTTTTTAATGTTTAGTACCAGTTTTGGCGATTTTGGCCAAAATGTGCTCCATTTAAATAACATTGGAAAAGTGGTTTTTTGAAAATAGCGCGAAAAAATGGGAGGGGGGGTTAAACTTTTCTAACCTATACTAATCGACTCAAATATCGATCACCTTCAATCTCCATTTGATAATTTGAGGGGCAATTTGTGTGCTCATACTTTTTAGAGCTGTTTTCTGAGCGGAATTTTTCATTTTTAATTTTTAAAAATTCACCGCGCCAAATAGAAAAAACCGATTCGGACGTGCAAGATCTCAAAAATTTTGTCAAAGGGTTTACTTTTTTGTGGTTTTTTTATTTTTGACTCAGCTCTGCATAACATAACCTAAAATTGCAAAAAACGGCGAAAAACTTTTTAAAAAAGCAGTTTTACCATTAAAAGTTTTTTAATAACAGCAGATATTAAATTTTCGTAAATACAGGAAAAAACTACATGTAAAATCACAATTTTTTAAAAAAAGGTTTTTTAATTTTTTGCTAAAAATTACTGCTTTATCGACAGCGCAAAGAAAAAGTCTTCCTTTTGCTAACTTTGGGCTAGCGCAGCTAAAAATTTTTAAATAGGACCCCCCAATTTGTTTTTTCTAGAAGTTACACATATTTCATGTACTTTCACATGAAAAAAGTTTTTTTTTGATTTGGGACATCCTAACCTCCAAAACTTTAATTTTCGTTAAAAATAATTGTTTTTTTTCGAGTTTTACTCCAGCCAATATACGGGTTTGGTTGTATTTTCACTGGCGAACACGAGATTTGCTCTATTATAGGTTTTTTGGGTCGCTGAAGACCAAAATCGGGGTCATTTCGTAAATAAAGTGGGTGCTTCACCCTTAAATTTGCAAAAACTACCCCCAAAAAGGGGTTTTTTAAACTTATTTGCATTTTGTGCGCTCAGATTTGCACAATACGGGTTTTGTGAGTCACTGATAAAGAATTTCGACTTTTTTTTCATAAATAATCAATATTTTACCCTTAATGTAGCTAAAACTACCCCTAAAATGGGTGTTTTTGCTATTTTCGTAATTTTAGCATCCAGGATATGCCCATATGGGTTATTTGGGTCGCAAATCAAGAATTTCGACTTCTTTTTCATTGATTATCAATATTTAATCACAAAAAAGGAGTCGAAATTCTTGATTAGCGACCCAAAAAACCTATATGGGCATATCCGAGAAGCTCAAAGTACAAAAATAGCATAAATGTCCCATTTTTTAGGGTAGTTTTAGCCAGTTTAGGGATAAAATCTTAATTATTTATGAAATAGAAGTCAAAATTCTTGACTAGTGACCCAAAAAACCTATATGGGCATATCCCGGATGCTAAAAGTACAAAAATAGCTAAAACTACCCCTAAAAGGGGTGTTTTTGCTATTTTAGGGGTAGTTTTAGCTCTTTTAAGGGTGAAATAATGATTATTTATGAAAAAGAAGTCGAAATTCTTGATCAGTGACTCACAAAACCCGTATTGTGCAAATCTGAGCGCACAAAATGCAAATATGTTTAAAATACCCTGCCAACTAGCTGGCACTGAGGTTCCTCAAACAATGGGCTGTAATCTTAATTTACAACAAATATTATTGATTACAACCATGCAATTATACATACAATACAAAATTATACAAAAAATTTTAATGGTAAAACTGCTTTTTTAAAAAGTTTTTCGCCGTTTTTTGCAATTTTAGGTTATGTTATGCAGAGCTGAGTCAAAAATAAAAAAACCACAAAAAAGTAAACCCTTTGACAAAATTTTTGAGATCTTGCACGTCCGAATCGGTTTTTTCTATTTGGCGCGGTGAATTTTTAAAAATTAAAAATGAAAAATTCCGCTCAGAAAACAGCTCTAAAAAGTATGAGCACACAAATTGCCCCTCAAATTATCAAATGGAGATTGAAGGTGATCGATATTTGAGTCGATTAGTATAGGTTAGAAAAGTTTAACCCCCCCTCCCATTTTTTCGCGCTATTTTCAAAAAACCACTTTTCCAATGTTATTTAAATGGAGCACATTTTGGCCAAAATCGCCAAAACTGGTACTAAAAATTAAAAACCGACTTCGGGAGTTTTTTTGTTACCAAAAAAGCACCACTTCCAGAGAATATTAAGTCGCTCCCATCCAGAGCAGATTTCGCCGAATATTCAACCCCCCCCCCCCCTTTAGTGTTACTTGAATTTTAATAATAAGGCGTAGTAAAACTTATTTTTAAAATTTCTCGCGTATTCCCGGTTTAAATTGAATTTCTTAACCTGGAATAGAATTATACAAGAAATTTTCTAAATGGATCTTGATAGAAAAAAATTTTTGCGTTAAAATGATGATTTTTGAGAAAAAATAATTGTGTTTATAAAGTGAACATAAAAAAGCAAATGTTTGCCGAAAATCAAGATTTGTACCTAAAAATTGAATATGGCGAATGAACTTATTTTTAAATCCATTGTTTGAAAAAATATTTTTATAAGTTTCCGTGACTCATCAGTACAACTTGGGCTCAATTAGTATGGAATCCCTGAACTACCTATATATTTTATTATCGCTTTTGTTTAGATTATAATTAGTATTATCTAGCCTTACATTATACAATGAGTAAATATTAAATTAAGACCTCGATTAAAACTAGATTATTATCATTTTCTTAAAAAATTTAAAATATTTAGTATAAAAAGTCAGTGCTGATGCTAAGTATTAATGCTACATATAATTCTTATTAAAAATGTTTCATCAGAAATCACGTTGCCTATTTTTTTTCGTAATTTGTAAACTAATGAGTTTGTTGTACGCATTTGAATGTAAAAATGTTACCAACAAATATGATTGTTATAATTTGGAAGGTAATCGTTATAAAGTTAATTGTGCAAATGGTACAACTGTGGTTTTGCATGGAACAGATGTAGATGAAGTTCATTACGTAAATTTAAGTGAACCAATATCCAATTCACATCTTGCAATATATCCAAAATTAATTATACTTAATTTAGCTAATATTAATTTAAGTTATGCGCCTAAAGATCTTTTAAAAGGTAGGTGAATTTTGATGAAAAATATAAAAAATAATTAATAACTGATTTTTTACTTGTAGGTTTATCAAAATTGTTCATATTAAATTTAGCAAATACGTCAATTCAATTCTCTCCAAGTTTTTTTCCTTCTGGGAATGAAATTTTTTTGATAGATTTATCCAGAAATTCAATAAATAATTTAGAATATGGAATATTTGCTAATTTAAATAATTTAAAAAAGTTGTATTTGTCCAATAACTTAATAACCAATCTAACTTCTGAAATATTTGCGGATTTGAAAAATCTTGAGTTTTTGCATTTGTCTAATAATAAATTAGAAAATTTAAATGAAAATGTTTTTCAACATCTTGAGAACTTGCAAACGATACATCTTTGTCATAATAATTTTTCGTTTCTTCCAGCAAAACTATTTCAAAATAACACATTTTTAAAGTATTTTCATCTGCATTTTAACAAAGGAGATGTTTTAAATGTATCAGATAAATTTTTGTCAAATATTAGATTACTTGAGACTGTATATTTTGGCAACAATCGGTGTTTAAAAGAACTACCTGAAAATATATTTAAAGATTCTTACAATATAATTGAAATACAACTTAATAATAATAACCTAACTAAATTACCAAAAAATATTTTTTACACTAATTCAAGATTAAAAAAATTAAATTTGTCAAGTAATAGTCTTGCTGAACTACCAGAAGGAATCTTCAAAACAAATTTATTTATTGAAAGACTTGATTTATCGAAGAATCTACTAACAACTTTAAATTTGTAATTTTCTTTTAAAATTTTGAGGTTCAAGCTATGTTTAAAGTCAATAATTTCAATATTTGAAATTATTAATATTTTCTACATTTTTGTACATCCATTTAATTTTTCATATGTTGAAACATAAATATAAAATTGCTACTACACACCAAACCTAAAAGAATTTTTTGTTACCCAAAAAAGAATGAATGTTTATTTAATTATTTAGAGCGGAATTATTTTGAGGTTAATATTTTTAAAAACAATTATTTTCAATTTAATTCTTTTTGAACAGTACACTCCCAGACCAAAAGAATTTTTTCTTAACCAAAAAAGAATTTTGGAGCTACTTCGATCGTTTAAAACGAATTTTTTACATAAAAAATTCGTTTGAAAAAATATTGTTCAGAAAAAGAATTTTTTAACGATATAATTCTTTTTAAGTAAATTTCTAACCAAAAATATTCTTACTAAATTTGGTTATATATAATAACTAATTTTGCTTATTTTAATATTATTTAATTAAATAATTTTTATTTTAGATAAATAAATTTTATTACCAACAAAATATACATTTATTATAACGTAAAACAATAATTCAAATGATTATGTCAAATTATTTTAAATAATTTTATTAAGTTCTATATTGAAACTCAATAAAGTTCAAAAATGAAAATTAAGATTCAATTTAAATGCAGCAAATGTAAATTTACGAACTAATTTTTTCTAACTTAAGTAAACATTTATTGCGAGCACTTGGAGCTTTTTTCTTAAATATGCAATGCAGCATAAAATCGTAAAAATCTTGTAATTCTTTTAGAAAACGTCTCCTAGTGCCATTATTCTGTTTTCTGCTCGCAAGTAAAATTGGCCTTTCTTTTCTTCATTGCTTACTGCAAAAATTATTACTGGTCTTGTTTTTAATTTTTCATTCGAATGTAAAACTTAATACAATTATTTAAAATAATTTGATATTTTTTTTTAATTTAAGTTATTAAAATAATCATTTGAATTATTGTTTTACGTTATAATAAATGTATATTTTGTTGGTAATAAAATTTATTTATCTAAAATAAAAATTATTTAATTAAATAATATTAAAATAAGCAAAATTAGTTATTATATATAACCAAATTTAGTAAGAATATTTTTGGTTAGAAATTTACTTAAAAAGAATTATATCGTTAAAAAATTCTTTTTCTGAACAATATTTTTTCAAACGAATTTTTTATGTAAAAAATTCGTTTTAAACGATCGAAATAGCTCCAAAATTCTTTTTTGGTTAAGAAAAAATTCTTTTGGTCTGGGAGTGTATAAAAACAAAAATAATTGTTTTTAAAAATATTAACCTCAAAATTATTCCGCTCTAAAAAATTAAATAAACAATCATTCTTTTCTGGGTAACAAAAAATTCTTTTAGGCTTGGTGTGTACTTCTAAAAATTAGAAAGAGGTAACATTTTTGGAAATTTTGATATATATTAGATTTTGTGGGTTTTATTATGAATAATCAAATCGATTTTTCAAGAACTAAGATTTTTTATTCAATTTTATTCAGACTAACTTAGGAGGATTTCATAAATTTGGAACGAAAGCAGTATTTATACTGGAATTTCATTATATTTCATATTTATTGATAAAGCAATATACTTAAAAATCTTGTCAAAAGTAGTGACTTTGAAAAAATAATTTTTTTTAGCCAATAGATTTTTTATCTTTTAAGGGGACCCTATCGATTCTAAAAAATCCAACAATATTAGCTAAGATGCACTATTATTAAAGAAAATTATAAAAGAATTTCATTGAGCTCAAATAAAACTTGAGTTTCCGATAAAATAAAAAAGAAATAAGTATCTGAAAAAGAGAAAAATTTTGAGATTATAATTGGGTTTTAAATAAAGTAAATTTTAATTTCGTGAAATATTGAATGATTTGGTTAAAAAATACAAATATGTGTAGGTAATAAAAAATAAAATATTTTCTCACAAAAAAATTTTATAGTTCCCGATTACAAAAATTACTTTTGAATTTAGCAGTCGGTGATAAGGATCCCTTAAGTTGATGCTAATGTCAAACGCCATACTCATTTCTTAAAAAAACGTGCCTAAAAAACTTAAATTTCCAGCAATTTACATACATATTTAAATACAAACAAAAATCCGTTAACCACAACTGGAGTTTTTTTCAGTGTAAATAAATATTAAAATAAAACATATTAATGAAGAGGTCTCAAATAAAAAATTTATAAATGCATGGGTTATAATGTTTTTTGTTGTTTTTTTATATAAAGAATATTGTAAAAAACATAATTTAAAATTTTTTCACAAAGTTTTACAGTGCAGGCATGTAAGAACTTATTTCCAAATATTGTTTCCTGATGTTAAATGATATTTAAATACCAAATTACGCCAAATGGTTATGGATGAGTTTATTAGGCTGAGAAAACATGCCAACCATCCTCCATTAATGTCAATGGGCCTTCTGAGCCTAGAAATGCTACATATATTGGCTCCATGTTTTAAAATAAGGTTTTTGGTAATTTTCAATAAAATGCTACAATCTCAAAAATTAATCAAAACACTTCTGTTTGATGTCATTTTTTGTGTGTAAGTGTTACTTTTCAAGGATTGTAAACCGCAATTTAGTATCACTAATTCACTTACCGTTATAGACAATAAACCAAATACTCATTATCGAACCAAAATAACCATGTAGCTCTTAAAAATATTCTACAAGCTTGATGTTTCCCAAAATTCTTTACTCGGCACACAATGCTTTTCAATAATTTGTTAACCAAATATGATAATTTAAAGTCAGATTCCCAATTTCAAGATTTAAAAAAAAAATTAATTTTTATCATTATCTTAGAAAAGCATTAATTGGGAAACTATTTACAGGAAAGTGGTAAGAAAAGAATTTTTGGAAACTTGAAGTTTGTACAAAATTGTTTAGACCTATGAAACTCAATCTCGTAAAAGATTAGAATTTAGCAATTTTAAAAAATTTTAAAATTGGTCCTTTTGTTTAACTTGCGAGATTGAAAGTAGCGTTTTATTGAAACTTATAGTAAAAACCCGATTTCATTTAAGCCAACATTGAGCCATGTGTTCTTGGGCCCAGAAGGCTCATTGGAATAAGCGGTGGGTGATTAGGATATTTTTTCAAGATAATAAACTCATCCATAACCATTTGATGTAATTTGGTGTTGCAAAGGTAGTAAGCACCCCTTATTAGTTGCAGTTTTTAAAAGTAGTAGCTAATTATAATAAAAAATTATGCATCAAAATAAAAGAAAATTAATATTTTAATATCATTTTGCAGTTCTCAATTGGAAAATTTAGAATTACTTCGAGAACTTAGACTAAATGACAACAAGTTTTTGGTCATAAATAAAGAGGCATTTGGATACTTAAATATTTATTCATATCAAAAAACTTGGGGGTTAGAAGATGAAAAGTATTATTTACTAACTATTCGTCGCGAAAATCCAAATTCAAGATTGTACCCTGGTCAAGCTATTCAACATTTAGATTTATCGAACAATAATATTACAGAAGAGTTTAGTGATCTGATTATTAATCATTTAAATGATTTATATGAAAAGCTAGAAGTGAGTGCACTCTAAAAAAACTATCCTCGATTTTATTTGACATTATGTACAGAGTCATTAATAATTATGGCTACTCCCTGCTTCCCGTAAATACCCAATTTAAATCAAAAATATATAATATCAAACTACGTTGTCACTAAAGAATAATATCTGCGGTACTTACCTTCGCAAAAACCTAAAATTTTAAGCTAAAGTGTTTTTAATATTTATTTCAAATATTATTTTCACTGCCTTTTAAATAATTTTAATGTCTTTTATTTTTAATAGTTTATTGTCGCGATACATGCATAAACAACGTCTTTGGCTAGATGTGGGCGTTTTTTGTCAGTCACGAATGGAACCTATAAGCGTTATACATTTGGTTCCTTCGTTTATGACTGACAAATAACGCCCACATCCAGCCAAAAACGTTGTATTTATTTATATATTCGCGCGAATATTTATAATATATATTATATTACTAGCAAAAGTTGGAGGGGGGGGCTCCGCCCCCCCCCTGTGTCACATTTCCTTCTGTTTGTGTTGATTCAAAAAATCATTTTTAATTGCAAATTTATAATTATGCAAACACATTCAGAATTTTCGAATGAGACTCAATCCCTCCTGTTCACATTTACTTCAATACTTTTCTGTTGCTTAAAAAAATCATGTTTCTCTTCAAATTTATAATTATGCAAAGACATTCAAACTATTCAGAGCAGCGTAGGTGAAACATTAATGAAAAATTATAGGTTCTGATTGATTCTCTAGTTATAATAGAGAAAATAAAAAAATTTAACTTAGTACGTATAAATTAGTGCCAAATTAAGTAATACCAATTGTGACAGTAACATTTAATCATATTTTTTAGGTATTTCACTTTTTAAGCAAATTTACAAAAAATTTTATATATCCTAAAAATAGTAAAAATTGAATGTCTCCAAAAGTAAGAAATCTGAGTCAGAAAACTATAGCCTATGTTATCCGAATACTTTTATTCTTTATTATGACACTGGTTTCATATCAAGTGGTTCGGCGGTTCTTGAGTCATTATGGTACAGACCAACAGACAAACAGACAAACAAACAAACAGACAAACAAACAAATATATAATATACAATAATATAATAAAAACAAACAAATAATATATAATATACTATACCCTAAAATTTGAGTTGAATATATATAATATATAGTAAAAATTTTTTAAAATATTTTATAAAATTTTAAAGATACCTTCGTTTTGAATAAAAATTTCAGAGAATACGTAAAAATTAGTGCTGAATTGAATACTATGAAGTGCGATACCAAAATTTTTCGATAGTATCGAGATATTTCAATTTTTAATAAAATTTTTAAAAAATGTTATCAAGTTCAAAAATACTAAAAATTAAATATCTCAAAAACTACGATAGTTAATCAGAAAATATAGGGCCTATGTCACCCGCATTTTTTTTTTCTTCATTTTGACGCCGGTTTCATGCCAATCGGTTCGGTGGTTCTTGAGTCATTAGGGTACAGACAAACAGACAAACAGACAAATAAATTTTCAAATATATATAGTATTAAGATATAGATATCAACATATATATCTCTATATATTATAAAGTTATAACCGCTGCCGCCGCTGTCGAATGACACCTTTGGGCCATTCTGACACTTTTGGGCCACACAATATGGTACTTTTTGGCCAGTCTGACACTTTTAGGCCACGCAATATGGTACTTTTGGGCCAGTCTGACACTTTTGGGCCAATATGACACTTTTGGGGCACGCAATATGATACTTTTGAGCCAATATGACACTTTTGGGCCACTCTGACACTTTCGGGTCACTCTGATACTTTTGGGCCACTCTGACACTTTTGAGCCATTCTGACACTTTTGGACCAATCTGACACTTTTGGGCCAATATGACACTTTTGGGGCACGCAATATGATACTTTTGAGCCAATATGACACTTTTGGGCCACTCTGACACTTTCGGGTCACTCTGATACTTTTGGGCCACTCTGACACTTTTAAGCCATTCTGACACTTTTGGGCCACTCTTTTTTTTTGGGTCATTCTGACTACAATATGGCACTATTGGGCAAAACCGGACCTTGTGGGTGTAAGCGAACCTTATGGGGTATAATAAAATTTTCCATTTTCTTAGTTATTGACACTTTTGCTCTAATTTGATACTTTTGGGCCAATATGGTACTTTTGAGCCAATCTGATACTTTTGGGTCAATATGGTACTTTTGAGGTACCTGCGAGCATCGCGTGCCAACTCCCGTAGAGTGATTGAGGTATTGTGAAGATGGTTTCATATTGGCCTGAAAGGTGTATTTTGTTCATTTTAACCCAAATGTATTACGTGACATTGGTTGAAGCGTTACCAGATTGGCCCAAAATTACCATATTGGCCCAAAAGTGTCATTGGACAACGGCGGCAGCGTTTATAACTTTATAATATATAGAGATATGTATCTCTATATATATATTATAAAGTTATAGCCGCTGTCGAATGGCACCTTTGGGCCAATATGACACTTTTGGGTCAATGTGATACTTTTGGGCCAATCTGAAACTTTTGGGTCAATACGGTACTTTTGGGCCAATATGGTACTTTTGGGCCAATACGGTATTTTTGGGCGAATGTGGTTTTTTTGGCCAATATGGTACTTTTGGGCCAATATGGTACTTTTGGGCCAATATGGTACTTTTAGGCCAATGTGGTACTTTTGGGCCAATCTGACACTTTTGGGCCAATATGGTACTTTTGGGCCAATATGGTACTTTTGAGCCAATCTGATACTTTTGGGCCAATATGGTACTTTTGAGAAAATCTGATACTTTTGGGCCAATATTGTATATGTTAATATAATGTTAACATTGTCTACACTGCAATTCTATATTTAACCAGTTATTATAAAGTTATATTACGATGTTAAATGTCCACTGTCACGAAAATCAATTGATTCAAAATGAATAAGGTACACCTTGCAGGTAAATAAAAATATACTATCACAATATTTCAATCATTCTGCGGGGGTTGGCGCGCGAAGCGCGGAGGGGGCGGATATATACTAGTGGGCTCCGCTCCCTGAGTGCTTCGCGCGCCAACCTCCGTAGAGTGATTGAGGTATTGTGAAAACGGTTCCATGTTGGCTTGAAAGGTGTATTTTGTTCGTTTTGACCCAAATGGTTCACGTGACAGTGGATGAAGTGTTGCCACATTGGCCCAAAAGGTCCATTTTAACCCAATAGGTTCAGTTTGGCCCAAAAGGACCACATTGGCCTAAAAGGATCATTTTGGCCCAAAGGTCTCAGGCGACGTCAGCGGCAGCGGCTGCAGCGTTTATAACTTTATAATATATAGAGATATCAATTTATCTTCCTCATCGAAATTTAAGTTTCTGTGTAGCTAATCCATTTTTGATGGTTAAATTGCAGCTCCAAAACTCTTTTTTAATTGACTCCAACAATAATAATTCAAATCTTAATTACTAAAATTTGAATTTCATGTCTACCACCAATAATTTCTTGTACGTTTTCCAGTTACTATTTATTAGCTATCACGTTATAAAAATTATACTTTTATACAGTACAAAATCATGCACAAAATATACTAACGGTTGTTAATTTTACACCAAATCTGTAGTAAAATAACTACTAATTTAGTAAATATACTACAATTCGTAGTAATATTATTAATTAATTGTAAATTTACTAATCTGTAGTAATATTGTGTACATCTTTTTTTACTATGCATGATTCAAACTTTATACTATGCAAAATTACTGAAAATCACTGTAGCACAACTTTTATGATTTTTTAATTTTTAGTTTTGTTTAACAAGATTAATTTTTCTCTTTTGCAGCCAGAAAAAAAATTAAAATCATTACACATTAATCTAGCAAACAACAATATAACTTCAGTAAAAATTTCTAATTTTGGAGCAAATAAACTAATGAAGTATCCCTATACAACTATTGATTTTGAAAGTAACCCAATTATATGTGATTGTAAATTAATAAGTTTTTTGAAATACATTGGCCAAAAGTCTTATTTATTTAGGAAACGAGTATTATTATTGGTTCATAATCTAATTTGCAAAGGACCCGATTTGTATAAAGAAATACAAATTTCAGATATAAAATTTGAGACATTTATGTGCCAAACGAATGAGGAAGTTTCGTTTCCTGAAAACTTCTGTAATTTATGTAAATGCTGGACTATACCAAATAATAAAACATTGCTATTGAATTGCTCCAATACGAACTTTTCTGGACTACCAGAAAATTTTAATGCAAATAGTTTTCAATACATTAAACTGCTTTTGCGATCAAATAGTATTCAAGAGATTCCTGATTTAACAAAAAAAGTTTACGCCAAAGTATATTATTTGGATTTATCTAATAACACAATTTCAAAAATAAGCAAAAGTTATCTATCAAGCAATTTGACGGTAAGGAAAAAATTCTTTTAGTAGAATGTAAAAAATATAAATAAATAATAATTTGTTACTTCTATTTTCAGACTCTTGATCTAAGCAATAATAAGATTTCAAGAATAGATATTGAAATTTTTAAAAAGCCGTTTGTTTGGGAAAAACTTAACATTAGTAATAATCCGATAAATTGCAATTGTGATTTATACGATTTTATAAAATATAATCAACATAGCATTAGTGGTCTTGAAAATGTTACATGCTTTGGATTTGATAAACCACTTCATTTGAATGAAAGAGAATCATTTTGTAGTAATCATTATAGTATGCCATACATAATTGCAATTTTATTCACAATCATATTACTTGGAACATTATCTGGAATTTTGGCTTTTCATTCTAAAGCAGAATATTTTTTGGATATTTTATCATCAAGAAATAGACTTAATCGCAACAAAAAATATGACGTATTTATTAGTTTTTGTCACGAAGATGAAGATTTTGTAATAAATGATTTGGTACCAAAATTAGAAAATGGTCCTGAAGAATATAAAGTGTGTTTTCATAGTCGAGATTGGCAACCAGGCGAATGGATTCATAATAATATTATTCAGTCAGTTGAAGCATCACGACGTACTCTCATTGTTTTGTCGCAGAATTTTTTAAAAAGTGTTTGGGGGCTGATAGAATTCAAATATGCCCATAACCATATGATGAAAGAAAAACGCGATAAGCTGATAATCCTCGTCTATGGATCTATATTGCCAGACGATGATTTAGATTATGATCTAAGATCTTATTTAGAGTCAAATACCTATGTTATGTGGGGCGATCCATATTTTTGGCCAAAATTAAAAAAGGCCTTACCAGATCCAGGTAAAACTGTATTATTTCAATAAATAAATTTTTTGGCACATTATTCCACTTGCGGCAAGCGGATTTTTTTTTTCTTTGCAAACAATTGCAAATGACTTGAAACGTAAAGAAAATTAAAAAAAAATATTTTTTCTTTTCTTTTTCCAAAATTTTCTCAAATCTCGTCATACCGATATACGCATACCCCATGTAAGCGGGAAAAAATTTTTTTTAAATTTTCTTTACGTTTTAAGTCATTTGCAATCGTTTGACGAGAAAAAAAATTCCGCTTGCCGCAAGCGGGTTTTTTTTTCAGTGCAGTTATAGCATTCAATGAATTTTACACTGTAAGACCGTTGCACTTGAATTTTATTTGAATTTCTTAAAAACTCAAGCATCTATTCAAAGCTTAGGCCAGCTGCTACAAAGACAAAAATTAACAAATTAAAAAATAAATTGTACACAGCATCATAAAATTTAATTATTTAATCATTCGTACAAAAGAAATAATTATTTGATAATAAAACATAAGTTTTGCTTGAAAATTAAAAAAAAATTCAAGTGTAACAGCCTGACAGAGAAAATAAGAGAAAAAAATGTATCCTGCAATTTTAATGGATGAAATAGATAATAATTTTTATTTTTCAGGTAAAAACCCTAAATTTTAATAAAGTTGTTAAAAAATAAATGACAAATGCAGAAGTTATTTTTATGTGATGCGTATATATAGTGAAAAATTATCAAAAAATGGTTAAAAATATTATAATATTTTGTCATGTTTGACTCGAACAGCTTTCACAATTAAAAAAAAAAATTAAGAAAAAGCTCATTTAAAAGCGTTAAACCAAAAAAGAAGAATTTTTAAATATAACTCATAAGTATTATTGTAAATCAAGAAACAATCAGCATGAACTACGTTTCCAGTGTACATATTAGATAATATGATTGTAATATAAAATGTTTGTTTTTCTCTAGAAATATATATCTTATATTATAAAATTAATATATGAGCAATTATCTTAAAAGTGCTACTTAATTTGAGCCTGGAATCGTAATTTTTTTTTTTTGAGGGCACATCGATATGACCCGTGTTTTCAGTTAGTTTGAACCTTCAGAAAACCGAAAAAAATCGTGAACGAGAAATCGGCGATAGGTGCCAAAAAGATTTTTTCACTTTTATGTCAAAAAACGTGTTTTTCGTATCTTAGCTACACTAAATTTTTAAAATAACTTTTTAGGTAAAAAAACTTTTTTAAAATAGATAAGAAAATCTGATTGCCAGGGAAAAACCACTCCAGAAGAAAAAAAAACTTATCTTTTTACGATGAAATTTAGCCAAGTTATCGTCAATTTAAGATTTTGTTCAAATTCGTCTTAAAAACGATTTAAATTTTATCGAAAAAAGCCTGTTTCTGAACTTAAAACATGCATTACTCGCTTAAATTTCATCGTAAAATAATAATTTTTTTTTTAAAATCGATGTATTTTTCCCTGGCAATTCATTTCTTTATGAAAAAAATCATTTTTATGTACCAAATTTCAATTTTTAGGTTAAAAGCCTTTGAAAACTGTAAGTAGCAAGATTTACTTAACACAGTTTTTGATCTAAAAATTGAAATTTGGTCAATATAAATGATTTTTTTCTTAAAGAAATGAATTGCCAGGAAAAAATTAATCGATTTAAAAAAAAAAATTATTATTTTACGATGAAAATCAAGCGAGTAATGCATGTTTAAAGTTCAGAAACAGGCTTTTTTCGATAAAATTTAAATCGTTTTTAAGACGAATTTGAGCAAAATCTTAAATTGACGATAACTTGGCTAAATTTCATCGTAAAAAGATTAGAAGTTTTTTTTTCTTCTGGAGTGGTTTTTCCCTGGCAATCAGATTTTTTTATCTATTTTTTAAAATTTTATTTACCTAAAAAGTTATTTCGAAAATTTGGGGTAGCTCAGATACGAAAAATACGGTTTTTGACATAAAAGTGAAAAAATCTTTTTGGCACCTATCGCCGATTTCTTGTTCACGATTTTTTTCGGTTTTCTGAAGGTTCAAACTAACTGAAAACACGGGTCATATCGATGTGCCCTCAAAAAAAAAAATTACGATTCCAGGCTCAAATTAAGTAGCACTTTTAAAATAATTGCTCATATGACTCCTTTTGTAAATTTGAATTTTCCCAAATTAAATTAAAATACTGTTTATTAGGAGTTGTTAATATCATAATAAGCTTTGTAGTAAATAATCATAATTTAAATAAATAATTTCTAAACATTAATTTTACCTGATTAATTGATTTCATTAGTAATAAATATGAATGAAATAATAGACTTAAAAACCAGGCAAAAAATTCTGTAAATCGAAATGTATATTTTATTATTTATATAGTGATAATTTTGAAACAGATCAACTATTATTATACTTTTCACAGCTTTCATTCAATAAACTTAAAAATACTTAATTAAGTGCTAAGTAAAATGATATAATTTTAAATATTTTAGTTATTTACTTACTTTTCAATTTTGAAAGTTAGATTAGGAAAAATATTTTTTAACAATATTTTTAGAATATTTTTTAGAATCTTTTATAAACAAAAACTTAAAAATTTTAAAGTTTATATTTTTTTCTTATTCTCAAATGTTAATTGAAATAAAAAATGGTGTCAAATTATTGGCACTAGGTGTGTGAGAAAATCAACATTTAAGGCAATCAACATTTAAGGCTTCCGCTTTGGACCTTTATATGCCAGCAGCAGGTAGCTAAATTTTCTTTTTTGTTTTTGTATATATTTGTTATACCAGAAAAAATTTTTATTAAAAGTATATCAAAAACAAAAAATTTGTGTCCTACAGGAAGAAAAATGTGCTATTTGCTGCTGGAATATGAAGGCTAGATGCGGAAACTTTAATTATTGAAATGTCTCACATGTGCAGTTCAAAAAAAATTTGATAGCAAAATCGAATTCTACGACAAATTTCCCATGGGCCCCTAAGAAGAAAATAATTTTTATGCTAAGATGCATGGTTGAAAAAATAAGAAAAAAAAACACCTTTGAAAGCTCAAAATTGTCAAAAAACAAAAAATTCAAAAATCTGTAAAAAAGAGAGAATCGGATCTAAAAGGCTAAAAAGTTATTTAAGGTGTTACAATACTAAAAATTTATGATAACAGAAATGAATGAAACTTATACAACATAAAGATAAAGTCTTTAAGAAATTAAATAAACTTTCTTTTACAACTTTGGTTGCCTAATTATTATTTAATCAAGAAAAAAGTGTAGGTAGTTTAACATTGCTCTTATGGAAAATCATCTTTGGAGCTTGTGAAAAGTACACTGTAAAAAAAACTCCGGTGATTTTTCGACAAAATTGGTAAATTTACTAAAATTTAGTAAATTTTAGTAAATAATTTAGTAAATTTAGTAAATAATTTAGTAAATTAGTAAATTTAATTTAGTAAATAATTTAGTAAATTTTACTAAAATTTAGTAAATTTTCGAAAAAATTCGCAATTTTTCGAAAAAAATCGGAAATTTACTAATATTTGTAAATTTGCGAAAAAATATTAAATTAACAATTTTTTTTTTCGTAAATTTTCGACAAAATCGTAAATTTACAACTGTGTCGTAATTTTACGATTTTTGTAGAAAAATTGCAAATTTTAATCGAAAATTTGCGACAAACAATTGTGAAATTACAAGTCCTATTTTTCGTACCTAAAAACGCATAGCAAACCATTTAGAGTCATAAAATAATGTTTTTTTATTTTATACCATACTTAAGGACGCTCCGTCATTTGAATTTCCGAATAAAGACATATACAGTTTGTTAGAGGAATGTCTCAGGAATCGAATGATATGGGCCATATAGTCGATAGTGATTGCCAGAGAAAAACTACTCAAGAACAAAAAAAAAACTTTTCTTTTGACAATGAAATTTAGCCAAGTTATCGTCAATTTACGATTTTACTCAAATTTTTCTTAAAAAAGACATTAAAAAAAGTCTGTTTCTGAACTTAAAATATGCATTATTCCCTTGATTAGTATGGTAAAATACTCATTTTTTTTTTTAAATCGTTTACTTTTTCCCTGAGTATTTAATTCTTCAAGAAAAGAATAATTTTTTTACCACATTTCAACATTTAGGTCAAAAACCAATGAAAAACTGTGTTAAATAAATTTGGCTAATTACAGTTTTCAAAGGTTTCTGACCTAAAAATTAAAATTTTGTGAACAAAAATGATTTTTTTTTTTGAAGAAATGAATACTCAGGGAAAAATTAATCGATTTTTAAAAAAAAGTTATTATTTTACGATGAAAATCAAACAAGTCAGAAATAGGCATTTTTCAATATAAAACTTTGAGTAAAATCTTAAATTGTCGACAACTCGGCTAAATTTCATCGTAAAAAGAAAAGTTTTTTTTTCGTCTAGAGTAGTTTCGTCTGGAAATCAAATTTTGTCATCTATTATTTTAAATTTTAATTAACAAAAAAGTAATTTTTATCTTGATTAATGAAGTTATCGCCTATTTTATTTTTCTTAAATTATTTTGGGTTGCTCAGATACGAAAAACACGGTTTTCGACATAAAAGTGGCAAAATCTTTTTGGCATCCATCGCCGATTCCGTGATAACGTTTTTTTTTTGCATTCTATAGGTTGCAAACTATTAGAAAATCATGGTGGTAATCGTTGCCTCTTAATTTTTTTTTTTTTCATTTTTAGTGCTCATAAAACGTATTTTCTCGTAGAAATGCACATAAATTAGGCATTATTTTTTTTTTTACTACTTAACTTGGACAAAAAACTGAAGAAAAAAAAATTTGAAGGCGCATCGATATAACCCGTTTTTTCAGATAGTTTGAACCTTCAGAAAACCGAAACAAAAAGTGAACAAGAAATCGGCGATAGATGCCAAAAAGATTTTTCCACTTTTATGTCAAAAACTGCCTTTTTTCGTAACTGATTTTCGAAAATTTTTATTTCAGGGGTTTTTCGCGGTATTTTTAGGGATATTTGTTTGTGACAAGTTAAAAAAAGTTCAAAACTAATACAAACAAGGATTTAGCATCAGTTTTTAATAATATTTTGACATTTATAAGCTTGAAAACCTGTATTTATTTTTTGCTTTTTTTCAAATTTTGTTTTATTACTTTTTCTTGCACCTTAGGCTTGTCTATTTTAATATTTTGTCTATTTTATTTTTATCTCATAAAATATATTTTTCCAAGCAAATAAAACTCCATTAATGATTATGGGCCCAAATATTTTTCATTTTTACACGTTTATTACCAATTTTTTCAATTTTATACAATACGTAATTTTTGACCGATTATGCATATTTTCAAGCTGTAGAATTAAATTAAAAGGGGAGTTCAATACATTTGGAACACCAAATTATAACAAATGGTTATGAATGAGTTTATTATGTTGAAAAAACATGCCGGCTACTCTCCGTTCATTCCAAAGGGCCATCTGAGCCTAGAAACACAGGGCTCAATGAAATAGGGTTTTTTGGTAATTTTCAATGAGACGCTAAAACCTTATAAGTTAACCTAAACTCTTTTACTCTTTTCTTTGGTTCATTTCATTTTTTTGGTGTGAATACCACCTTTCAAACGCCGTAAACCGTAATTTATTATCATTAATCCTCTCATCACTATAGCCAATTAACCAAATGGTCATTTTTGGTTAAACATGACCTATTTTTAAATTGCTGCCAAATTTGTAATTTTTGACGAAAATGGGTTTTATAAGTCTCAAAATATTTCCACAAGCTTCAAATTTCCAAAAATTCTTTACTCTACTTTTTTGAGTTATTTAATCATCAGATATATGATAATTAGAAGTCGGAGTCCCAATTATATGGTTTTATAAAAAGCTAATTTTTAATGTTAACTTAGAAGAGCCATTTCTTAAAAACGACTCAAGGGAATGAAACGAGAAAAAATTTTTGGAAACTTCAAGCTTGTAGGAATTTTTTAAGACATACAAAACCTTTTTTTATTAGAAATTACGAATTTGGCAGCAATTAAAAATAGGTAATTTGGTTAATTGGCTACATTAATAAAAAAATTAGTGATGGAAAATGGCGGTTTACGGCGTTTGAAAGGTGACACTTACACAAAAAAATTGAGACCAACCAGAAGTGTATTGGTTAACTTGTGGGGTTTAAGCGTTTCATTGCCAAAAAACCCTATTTTATAACATTGAACCCTGCGTTTCTAGGCCCAGAAGACCCATTAGAATGAACGGAGAGTAGCCGTCATGTTTTTTCAACATAATAAACTCATTCATAACTTGGTGTTCCAAGTTTATTATAATTTGGTGTTCCAAATGTATTGAACTCCCCTTTTAATTTAATTCTACAGCTTGAAAATATGCATAATCAGTCAAAAATTGCGTATTGTAAAAAATTGAAAAAATTGGTAATAAACGTGTAAAAATGAAAAATATTTGGGCACATAATCATTAATGGAGTTTTATTTGCTTGAAAAAATATATTTTATGAGATAAAAATAAAATAGACAAAATATTTAAGATGAAAAAGTATAATTACTTCATTTTAACAAGAATTAAAAAATTGGGACTCTAGGGGTTCCATCATTGTAGCGCATTAAAATAATTATTTTCGGGCATCTTGATGGTATGTAACAATCAATTTGGACTAAAAATTATCAATATTTACCATTATAACTATTGTACGTAGATTAAAAACAGCCTAAGGTGCAAGAAAAAGTAATAAAACAAAATTTGAAAAAAAGCAAAAAATAAGTACAGGTTTTCAAGCTTATAAATGTCAAAATATTGTTAAAAATTGATGCTAAATCCTTGCTTGTATTAGTTTTGAACTTGTTTTAACTTGTCATAAAAAAAAATCCCTAAAAATACCGCGAAAAACCCCTGAAATAAAAATTTTCGAAAATCGGTTTGCTCAGTTACGAAAAAAGGCAGTTTTTGAGATAAAAGTGGAAAAATCTTTTTGGCACCTATCGCCGATTTCTTGTTCACGATTTTTTTTGGTTTTCTGAAGGTTCAAACTACCTGAAAACACGGGTTATATCGATGTGTCTTCAAATTTTTTTTTTCAGTTTTTTGTCCAAGTTAAGTAGTAAAAAAAAAATAATGCCTCATATACTAAAAATTATTATCAAAATTAATTTTTTTTTTTTAAAGTAAAAATGTCCCATTTAAATTATAATTGACTCATCCTGTTTTTACTTATAATAACTTGTTCGTCCAGATTATCCTTTTTTACGTAATTAAAAATATTTTTTATTCTTAAGGGGGGAAGGCTATGAAATGCTATGTTTTTTCAAATAGGATTTTTATTATGAAGGAGTTGAAATAAATTAATAAAATTTTAGGAGAATATTGTTTATACACGGTAGAGCTGCTTTGGTTGAATATTCAACCAACTGGTTGAATTTCGCAGTTTTTGGTTGAATTTTCAACCAATTGGTTGAATATTAAACCAAACACTGCGATTTTCAACCAAAAACTGCGATATTCAACCAAAACTGGTTTAATTTTCAACCAAAAGCTAAAATACAAAATAAAAACGATGTTTTTATAGTACAGGGTAAGAAATGATCAGGGCATCCATTAAAAGTGAATGAATTTTATTATATTATTGTAATTAGTAATTTTTTATGTACTACTTCTATTGGCTCTGTACATAATATGGATAAATTTTTTTAAACTTAATATTGTATGCTTTAACTTCCTGTCGTTTTACCTAATTTTTTTTTTAATAATCAAATTATTTTTTTTATTAATTACTTTTTATATGTCTCAAGATTATGTAAAAAAAATTTATTTTGAAATCCTTCTTGTTAAATATAGTTAGAAATTATGTCGGAACTGGTCATTGATAGAAATTATGAGCAAATTTTGCTAATATTCGCGATTGTTTATGACGCCAAATTTAGCCGTGCCAAAATGGTAAAAAATGGCAAATCAGACAAGCAGCAGGGGTATAATCAGCTACAGGTTCAGTATGAAAACCAAAAAGATAACTTTATGGCTAAAAAATAACTGATAACATATAAGTCTATACTTAAATATACAAAAAAAAATTTGTATTCTTATTTAGAAAACTATGTTTTTACACCTTCTAATTAAGATTTCTCTAAAACTACGTGACCGATTTTAATTTTTTTGATCTAGAATTTTCTGTTATAAATTTCTCTAACGAATAAAAAAATTTATAACCGGTTTGTGTAACTATACAACCAACGAGCATGGAACATCGAGGAACATGTTCATGTCACTCATAACAGTAATAAATCCAAAAACCGAAATTACAATAAATCCTGAAATATAAATTATCGTAAGTCCATAAACATAAAGTAATCTTCTAAGTTCTTGTTCTTATCAGAGCCTGATCAGGCTTCCACTTCAAATTGTTCTAAGTCCCTAAATCAAAAATATTCTAAGTCCATTTAACGCCCCACCCCCTGCCTAACCAAACTTTTTCAAATAACCTATCTAACGAACATGTTCCATGTTAAAATAGGCAAGAGATCTGATCATCACAAAATTATTCGACAAATCAATAATTCTACACAAGAAAGTTTTGCGGAATCGTTCTACACCGAAAATCCTTGTACCGAAAAGATCAATACAAATTTTTTCTAATCGAAATATTCAATACGCTGTTTTAAGTGATATTTATTTATGCTAGCATACGAAAGAAATAAGTGTTGAATACTTTGACTAAAAAAAATTTGTGTTATTTTTAGCACAACGATTTTTGGTATAGAACGATTCCGAAAAACTTTTTTGTGTAGAATCATTGATGTGTCGAATAATTTTGTGTTGATCAGATCTCTTGCATTAAAATAAATAATTTAATAACTAAAAGTACCGAAAAAATTCATCGAAAACTTTAAAGCCATTTTACTCGAAACAACGTTTTTGAAAAGTAATGCACACGATTGCGCGATAAAATCTGCACCAATTTACTTTAAACTTACTAAGCAACTTAATGAATGCACTAATTTCGGGATGTCGTCGAGTTTTAGTATTTTTATGTTTTAAAAAAAATTTTACAGCTACTTTTGCTCGAAAATTGTAGGCTTTTTATTTCATTTTAACTTTCTGTAGATAGCCGCCATTTTGTTATTCTACGTAGGATAACCTTTTTAATTAGTCATTTCTCAGTTTCAAAGCCAAAAGAAGTAGTACATAAAAAATTACTAATTACAATAATATAATAAAATTCATTCACTTTTAATGGATGCCCTGATCATTTCTTACCCTGTACTATAAAAACATCGTTTTTATTTTGTATTTTAGCTTTTGGTTGAAAATTAAACCAGTTTTGGTTGAAAATTCAACCAATTGGTTGAATATTCGCAGTTTTTGGTTGAATATCGCAGTTTTTGGTTGAAAATCGCAGTGTTTGGTTTAATATTCAACCAATCGGTTGAAAATTCAACCAAAAACTGCGAAATTCAACCAATTGGTTGAAAATTCAACCAAAAACTGCGAAATTCAACCAATTGGTTGAATATTCAACCAAAGCAGCTCTACCGTGTATATATTAAAATTGAAAATTGTAAATTTTCGAATAAAAATTTTCCAAAATGGCGGAGTTACAGCTGCTGAAAGTCGGCGGGTTTTGAAATCGGCGTACAATCTGGAGCATTCAATATAAGTCTAAAAAAAAAAAAATAAAAAAAAATGCAATTAAAACGCGTGTATTTTCTAGATGAACCTAAAAAAAAAAAAAAAAAAAAATTTTTGCAAAAATGGGAACGTTTTTTAAAAAATTGACCATTTTTTCGGACTTTAAAATAGGCCAAAAGGTGCCTTAAACTTAAAATATTTTAAAACACGTAGGTTCATATAGAAGGTAATAGGTATATAATGTTGTAAAAAAAATTTCATGCAGATCGGATTAGCCGTTTTTGAGTTAGGTTGCACGCCAGTTCAAAAAAAGTAGTTTCGAGAAAAACGAGTTTAAAGTTCTGAAGAGTGTATAGTCGAACCGCGACTACTCTCGGTGAAGTAGCTATAACACCAAAAGTATTTAAGATAAATGTCTAAAAATTTTTTTACATACTTTTCAGATATTCTACTAACTTTCTAGAAAAAAAAAAATTTTTTGATTCTGGATTTAATTTTCATAGCCTTCCCCCCTTAAAATATTAATAATTATATACCTATTTTCTAAAAGAAATGTAGCGAAAAAAAAAAAGTATTCATCTTTTCTCATGGTATAAAATCAAAAAACATTATTTTATGACTCTAACTGGTTTGCTATGCGTTTTTAGGTACAAAAAATATGGCTTGTAATTTCACAACTGTTTGTCGCAAATTTTCGATTAAAAATTGCAATTTTTCTACAAAAATCGTAAAATTACGACATAGTTGTAAATTTACGATTTTGTCGAAAATTTACGAAAAAATAAATCGTAAATTTACTATTTTTTCGCAAATTTACAAATATTAGTAAATTTCCGATTTTTTTCGAAAAATTGCGAATTTTTTCGAAAATTTACTAAATTTACTAAATTTTAGTAAATTTATCAATTTTGTCGAAAAATCACCGGAGTTTTTTTTAACAGTGTATGATTGCGATTACACAAATTAATGAAACTTAAATAATATGCTAAATAAAAGCTCAAAGATTATATTTCCAATTTGTTTTACTTCTTTCATTACCTAATTATTAAATACTTAAATAAAAAGTATGTAAATAACCTAATAAATATACTAATAAATACTTATACTAATAAATATATACGATTTTACGTATGTATGTAGCGTCGATAATTCAGAAATCGAAAAAAATATAAACAATATGGCTGCTTTATTATTGTAACACCTTAAAATAAAAAATTATTTTTTTTATTTATACTTTTGACCAAAAATATTTTGGTAAGGATTTGGCGACCCATCCATACATTTCACATATTTGGGAGCTGTTGTACGTTCTAAATAATAAAAAAGTTAATTTTAAACAAATGCTGACTGAGTTATAGACTTAAAAAGTCCCTGGGGTCTGCTCTAGACCCCACCCATGTATCAACGTTTTCGGAAGGTCCCGTGCTGTAGTGGGTTAATATTTTGTTTAAATTTACGTAGTTGCTACCAGAAGTCCGATTGTGGTAACCAAAATCCTGGTAATGGCAGCCAGATTTTTTTTCACTACTAGTATTACGATACAGTCATATGATACATATCTATTTACTTAATTTTATTACTTCTCTGGTGTTACAAAATTTTTTAGTATATCATGTAATTAAATTTTGTTTATTTTATAAAAAAAATAAGTTATTAACTTACTTACATTTCGAAATTTAAATCTTATCTTCTTTTTGAAAATCTTTCCGATGTTTTAAAATCCATAATATTAGTTTTCATTCGTTTGTTGTATAGTGAACAATAACAAATATTTATTATCAAAAGTAATTTTAACTAATGGAAAAATTATTTTAATTTTCAAATATAAATTTGTTATTAAAAAAACATTAATAAGTATAAGTGTAAAAATGTTATTTGAAAAAAAAATTATACTTTTTTTCAATCTGTGTTATACAATCAACTTATTGCATGCATTTGATTGTGTTGGTAATTTTGTAGACAATGATGGTTGTAAATGCTCGCAGCTAGGTGCCTATCATTATGAAATAGAGTGTAAAAATAATGGCACAAAGAAAGTTGTTTTAGGAAGCGAAATCTACGAAGTTCATTATCGAGAGCTATCAGTTCCATTATCAAATTCAGATCTTACAATGTATCCAGAACTTAGTCTACTTAATCTAGCTTGGAACAATCTTGGAAACGTGTCGAAAAATCTGCTTCAAGGTAGTCAAATTATCTCTAAAAATACTTTTCTTAATAATAAAAAATTTATTGCATTACAGGTGTCAAGAAATTAAGAATCCTACATTTATTAAAAACAGAAATAAAGATACCATTTGATTTTTTTCCAATAGATAATAATATCAATATTTTGACTATTTCTAGAAACGATTTACGCACAATAGAAATAGGAAAACTTGATAATTTGAAATCTTTAAATCGTTTATATCTTGATAGTAATCTCATCGACCGACTTGAAAGTGATTTATTTAGACACTTAACGAATCTCACATTACTAAATTTGCGTAATAACTCGTTATCAAGGCTAGATGATAACATTTTTGAAAATTTAAAATACTTGCAGAATATAAATCTTTCAGAAAATAAATTTTTCACACTTTCTGTTAACCTTTTTGAGAAAAACGAGTTTCTAAATGAGTTTATATTGTCAAATAATAAAGCCAATAAATTTGAATTACCGAAAAAATTTTTTGCTAATAAAATGAATCTTGAAGTTATTCATCTTTCGCACAATTCTGGTCTTAGTTATCTCCATGAAGATATATTTGAAAAATCATACAATTTGAGGGAATTGTATTTAAATAATAATAGCATAAGTACACTCAGTAAATCTATATTTTCAACAAACACTATTTTGAAAATATTAAATTTAGCAAATAATAAAATCAAAAAATTGCCGGATAAACTTTTTGAAAAAAATATATTCATTCAACACCTTGACTTATCAATGAATCTTCTCACGAATTTCAGCTTGTAAATTTTAAATAAATATAATTCTCTAATTTTTTTTTTTATTTTCAATTAATTTTATTTATTTATTTATTTATTTTTAATAGGATTGAATCAAAAAATTTGGAATTATTAAGAAACGTAAAGCTTAACGGTAACAAGTTATTACTTGAAGAATGTCATGGGTTTGAATATTTAAATAACAAAGCATATAGAAAAGTAGAAGAAATTGACGAAGAAAGATACTATTTTTTTAATCATTACAAAAATTCTTCTACTAAGCGATTATATCCTGGACAGTTTATTGAAAAATTAGATATGTCAAATAACTCAATCGGATCTAATTTCAACAATTGGTTAATATCTCATTTAATTGATAATTTTATTAATTTAACCAAGGTACAGTACAGTATTTATTGAAATTAAAAATTTATTTCTTTGTCTCAATGTAAATATCTTAAATTTTAGGAACATGATTCAACACTAACGTTTAAAAAATTACATATTGACCTTACTTCTAATAATATTATTTCCTTTAATCTTCCAAAATTCGGACAGATTCCGTCAAAAAATTTTTCTCTTAATACGGTCATAAATTTAGGTGATAATCCAATTCAATGCGATTCTAATATCATTGATTTACTTTCGTACATCAAGGAAAAAAGATATGAAAATTTGAAGAAGCATATTAAACTGAATCTTGACAATTTATTTTGTAAGGGTCCTGATATTTATAAAGGTAAATCAGTAGAAAGTTTAAAACTTAAAGATTTTAAGTGTGCGATGAATAAAACAATTTTTAATCCTGTAAACATTTGCGATAATTGCGAATGCTTCAATATACCTTTCAATAATACTTATTTTTTGAATTGCTCAAATATAAGTAGCATAAAGCAACTACCAAAAAAAATAGAAACGCCTGAAAATATAGGATTAGATTTAGCTTTGCAATCAAATAACTTAAAGGAAATCCCAAAGCACCTAACAGAATACAAAAATTTAGTTTCTCTAGATTTGTCAAACAATAATATATCCAAAATCGATAAAAATACATTGCCAAAAACATTACAGGTATGAAAAAACTTTTTTCCTAATCATTTTTGGTTGCATTAAATTTTCATTAACTGTTTTAGACGCTTATTTTGAACAACAACAACATATCATACATAGATAGTGAAATTATTGAATTATGCTCTTCGAAGAATGATACATTAAAAGAATTAAGATTTGATAAAAATAAGTTAATCTGCAGTTGTCAATTGTATGAGTTTATTCAAACTTGTCAAAATCATATTGTTGGGCTTAAGAGCATTGCATGTAATAATATGGACAATCCAATGATTGAATATGATAGAACATCGTTTTGTGAATCAAATTTATTAAATATCAGTCATCTTTGTTTGCTATTAATATTCGTTGCAATTATAACAAGTCTAATTTCATCTACAGTTTTAAATTACAACATGAAATTTTGGTCAAAAAGTATATGTTTCTATTTTATGTCAGAAAAAAAGCTCGATCGTAACAAAATATACGATGTTTTTCTTAGTTATTCTCATCAAGACGAAGACTTTATCATGAACGAATTGGTTTCTAAACTGGAAAGTGATCCACAAAATTATAAAATTTGTATTCACAGTCGCGATTGGATGCCAGGAGAATGGATTCACAGTAACATAATACAATCTATTGAAACGTCAAGACGAACAATCATTGTATTATCGTACTATTTTATTAGAAGTACTTGGGGGTTAATGGAATTCAAATTTGCTCATAACCAAATGTTAAAAGAAGGGCGCAATAGGATGATAATTATTGTTTATGGAAATTTGTTGCCAGAAGAAAAATTAGATAAGGAATTAAGGTATTATTTAGAATCAAACACTTATATTATGTGGGGTGATCCGAATTTTTGGCCAAGATTACTTACTGCATTACCAAAAGCTGAAACCGGTAAGATATTAACAAATTATTTAATTTTCTTTTAAAAACAACATTAGTTTGCTTTTTTCCATAAACAAGTTGTAAATTTTGTTTTAGGTCATAAATGAAAAGAAAATATAGTTACTGAACTATTCAAGTCAGTAAATTTTAGATTAGTGTGACCATACAGAATAAATTAAGCAATTTAGCATAATTGTCAAAATTAAGATTTCTGAATCAATTTGTAATAATTAAATTATTAATTATATGATATTTATTTTCTGTTTAATTCCATTATAAAATTTTTATAAAAAATATTTTGATTATAGTATAACTTTGTTTTACATTTTATATTCAAGATTCTATAATCTTTAAAAAATTTTATCTTTTAAAATAGTTTTAATGGTTGTAAATACAGAGTAAAATTTTTTATTTTATGGTTTCTCAATAACTATCTTTTTCTGGGATATTTTTTTTTATTTACATAGATGAGAAAAAAATTTTTTTTTTTTTGATAAGTAATTATCTTTAATTATCAATAATTGTTTTGAAGAATATTGTGCAATGGAAATTGTCTTTAATCAAACGATTGTATAATAATTTTTTTTTTGGTAGTATTTGGTAATAGTGCTCGCAACAGTTTCTTTCGAGATGAATTTCTTGATAGCGTCTACACCTAGACTCAGTTTGGAATTCTTGCCAGCACCAGCAAAATAACTTCATGGCATAGGCTAAAAAACCTAATGTCTTTAATATAGTAAATAATGATAATTTTTTTTATTAAATAAAATGCTGTGAAAAAATAAACTACAGTAAATAAAAATATTTTTTACTTATTTTATTTATTTATTTATTTATTTATTTAATATTCAGGTGTACATATCTACTAGATACCGTCAACGACGGGTAGAGCGAAGCTGATCATATTTAAAATAGTTTAAATAATTTTAAAATTTTTAGGTTTTACAAGCTTTGCTCAGATTGAGCTTAAATATCAATATTTAACGTGTAAATCAGACGTAAAATTCATTAATAATAATTATTATAACTCGTTTTATAATGCACTTCACTGCAAAAATAAAGTTTTTGATATTTTCTGAGTTTTATAATTAAAAAAGGATGTTCGATACATTCGTAACACCAAATAACTCAAAATTCTAATGCATCAGTTTATTATGTTGAAAAAACAGGTCGAAACGCCTGTATTTATTCCAGCAGGCCTTCTGGGCCTAGAAACGAAGGATTTAATGTTATTAAATAAGGTTTTTTGATAAATTTCACAGGAATTCTGCAACCTTTCTAATTAACCAAAACACTTCTGGTTGGCACCATTTTTTTGTGTAAGCGTCACTTTTTATGCCCCAAAAACTGCAATTTTTTATCACAAATTCTCATACCTTTATAGTCCATTAAATCCCATAATGACCAATTTTTTCAATTACTCCCAAAAATGCAATTTTTGAAAACAAAGGCTTTTAGATCTCAACATTTTTGGTTCCTCAATGAGGAACCATTGTGATGCGTCAAATTTTGATTTTTGTGTGTGTGTGTGTGTGTGTGTGTGTTAGAATTTAGAATTTTCAAAAATTTCAAATATAGAATTTCAAATTTAGAATTTTCAAGAATTTTCAAAAATTTTTTCATCAATTGAAAAATTCTCAAACTACTTTTTTTTTTTTTTAATTTGAATGTAATACCTCATTTATTTCTATGAAAGTACTTATATTGGTATTGGTATTGGTATTTGTTTAACCTCCATCTTAAACTTCCATACGGATGTTGTGACAGAGATCACCAACAACTGCCCATGCTATCACACCCTGCACTATTTTAATTTTTCTATTTCGCTATTTTAATGGGTTGAGGATGTGAAAGCGCCTTTTGACAATTGTTAGTGAAGTGTTATTGTATAATTGTTTGAGTGTCAGTGTAGCTGGTATGAGCGTTGAACCTATGGTCCAGGAGGTACGCGACCTCTCCCGAACCCCACGCCGGCTTATAGTGCCCTGGAAGCACTTCGGACCGCGTTAACCACATAATGTTAATTTTTTTTTTTTTTTTTTTTTTTTTTTTTAACATTAGGTGGATGCCTCAATCCTAGAACCCACGGTAGAAGAACATCAAGAATTTTTCGCAAAGAAAGAAACTTGATGTTGATATAGCCGGGAATCGAACCGCGAACCTTCAGGTCCGAAGTCCAACGCCCTAACCACAGAGATACCGAGGCTCCTATGAAAGTACTTATATTTGAAAGTACTATTTTTACTCGATATCTCGAATCTGATAATTAATTTTTTGAAAATTTTTTTCCCAAAATTTTCGTCACAAAAAAATACAAAAAACACCAATTTTTTTTTTCTTTTTGACGTAGTACCTAATTTATTTCTATGAGAGTACTAGTTTTAGAAAGTTCGTTTATAGTAATATTTTGGATCTAATACCGAATTTTTTCAAAATTTTTTCCTCAAAATTAAAAAAACAAAAAAATAAAAAAAACTACAATATTTTTTATTTTTTTCTAGTGTAATACCTCATTTAATTCCATTAAAATACTAATATCTGAAAATATTGTAACCGGTCATATTTCACAACCATTAAGGAATTAAGACCTAATTTTTTTTTCAATAATTTTTTCACCAAAAAAGCTCGAGGTACTTTTTTTTTTTTAATTTGGATGTAATACCTCATTTATTTCCATGAAAGTACTTATATTTGAAAGTATGATTTTTACTCGATATCTCGAATCTGATGATTAATTTTTTGAAAATTTTTCTCCCAAAATTTTCGTCACAAAAAAATACAAAAAATACCAAATTTTTTTTCTCTTTCGAAGTAGCACCTAATTTAATTCTATGAGAGTGCTAGTTTTAGAAAGTTTGTTTATAGTAATTTTTTGGATCTGATACCGAATGTTTTCAAAATTTTTTTCTGAAATTCAAAAAAACAAAAAAATTAAAAAAACTGCAATATTTTTTTTTTTTTTTTTGGGTGTAATACTTCATTTAGTTCCATGAAAGTACTTATATTTGAAAATATGGTTTTTATTCGATATCTCGAATCTGATAATTAATTTTTTTTTAAATTTGTTCCAAAATTTTTGATCAATAAAAAAAACTTTTTAAAGTTAATAGAAGTGTATGTATGATGGCATGCTTGTAATCGGTGATATCTGTGGCAGAGGAACCTTAGTGCCAGCTAGTTGGCAGGGTATTTTATATTCTCTTGTTTCATTTGCTTGAGTTGTTTTTGAGTTATGGTTTTACAAAGATAGAGATCAAAATAAACACTTTTTGAAAAATCAAATTTGGGAGTTTATAAATTATTATATCTCGCTAATAAATAATTGAAGAGAGGTAGGAAAGAAATTTTTGTAAACCTGGAGCCAATACAAATTTTTTGAGACCTAAACCCTTTTCTCTATAGAAAATTGCAATTTTGGCATCAAATAATTGGTCATTTTTGGCAGAAAATGGGTATTTGGGCTGTTGATAATAACAGTAAGAGAATTATATAAAAAAATAGGCACAACCAGAAGTGTCTGATTTCTTAATGAGGTTGCAGCCTTCTATTAAAAATTATCAAAGAACCCTATTTAAAAATGTCAATCTCTGTGTTTCTATAGTCCAAGAAGGCTTAGTGGCATGAACGGAAGGTGGTTGTCATGTTTTTTCAACAAAATAAATTATCTATAACCATTTTGTATTATTTGGAGTTCCAAAATTATTAAAATCCCCTCCTAAATACAAATTTTGTTCTTTAAAAGTATTTTTAAATTCATTTAATCTAAGTCTTTGATGGCCAAAATACGGTTAAGTAGTTACCAAAATTTTATTTAAAAAAGAAGCAAATAAAAATAATCTTTTATCATGTAAAAGTTTTTTTTTCAGTTTCGGAGATAGTATAAACTTTTTGTACTTAGCCCTCATAGTCCAATTACGATTTTTGACGTTTAATTCTTATTAGTTTCTTAATTTTTCTTTAAAAAATGTAATTAGTTAGTTATTTTTGACCCTTCTTCTGAAACATTGCAAAAATAAACCCTTAAAATCGAGTAGATTTTGTTGTTTTCAGGGTGTTGTCCTATCAAATTTTTGTTGGTTTTAGTTTTTAGTGCAAGTTTTCATTCAAAGTCCGTCAGTTGTAAATTTTTCATGGCCAATTTTAAAAGAAATCTCTCACCGATAGAATCTAAAAATCAAGTACTTTAAGTTGCTGCGAAAATGGCAATTATATTAATTTTATATTTTATTTATTTAATAAAACTAGCCTTTAGCACTTTTATACACTGAAAAAAAAATCCGCTTGCCGCAAGCGGAATAATTCCGCTTGCGGCAAGCGGACAATCCGCTTACGGCAAGCGGAATTCCGCTTGCGGCTAGCGGAATTCCGCTTGTGGCTAGCGGAATTTTTTTTTCTTTGCAAACAATTGCAAATGACTTGAAACGTAAAGAAAATTAAAAAAAAACATTTTTTCTTTTCTTTTTCCAAAATTTTCTCAAATCTCGTCATACCGAAATATGCATATCCCAAGTAAGCGGGAAAAAATTTTTTTTTTAATTTTCTTTACGTTTTAAGTCATTTGCAATCGTTTGACGAGAAAAAAAATTCCGCTTGCTACAAGCGGAATTCCGCTTGCGGTAAGCGGAAATCCGCTTGCGGCAAACGGAATTAATCCGCTTGCGGCAAGCGGAATTCCGCTTGCCGCAAGCGGATTTTTTTTTCAGTGTACAAAAGTTTAAACTAATTATAGAATTCCGCATAGAATGAATGTGGATAAAATTACATTTTCTTTGAACTAGGTTTAGTCCAATACAATATAATCTTAAGATTTAAAATATTTTATTTGAATAAGATACTTAACGCCATCATATCATAAGCTCCAATTTTATTATTTTTAGCGGTCTTTGAATACTTAATTAATTTTACAATACTGATAAGCAACTTGTCGATTTTTTTATTGGCCAACTTTAACCCGAAATATTGAGTTTGCAGTTGATTTGATCGCAAATTTGACATCAGATTCTGAAAGTTGAGACTTTATTACATGGGGATATACATTTTGAAATACATAAATTTTGGTTTTGAAATTAATTTAGTATGCAAAAACAAAACTACACGTAGGTAGATAAGCTCTTGGGCGTCAAACGTGTAATTAAATAAAATGTCGATTAATGAATAATTAATAAAACTATATCTAGTGTTCTTTTGCATTTTTATGATGTTTCACTGATGCAAAGTTTATGCAAAAGCTATGAAATTTATCGCGCGGATAACATTTAGAAGGTTTTTCACCTGTATGAAGCAAAAGTACAAGAATAAACATGCCTTTAGAAATACCAGATTTGGCCCAAAAACAATAGGTGTCATTAACTCGCTCGATAAAATAAACTCAGTTTTAAAAAATGAAAGCATTCCGCTTGATCGTTTTGGCTATATCGTGTCCGAAAGGTGTCGATTTTTGCATCCATTAAGGTAGAGCTTCGCTCTATAATTATTTATTATGCTAGATAAAATAAAAAATTTTGTATACTTTAATTTATTTTTTAAATCCTGCATTCTACTGCCTATTTTTATGAATATTTTTTGATAATTGATATATCATTATTAATTAACATAAGTTTTGTTGTTTATTGAAAATTTCAAAATCATTATCTTTTGGATAAATTTAGTTTGATGATACTAACTGAAGCTCTGTGTGAAACTAATATATCTGAGTTGAGACATCGCAGGTAATTTATTTAATTCATTATTATGGTTTATTTTAATTCAATCTTCAAAATCAACCAAATAGAATTTCAAAATTTTTTTTTATGCTACAACCCTAATGCGTTATAATAATACTTATTAATGGTGCTTATGCATTTTTCACATGAATCTGGGGAAAATCATTTGTTGTTGATAAATAATTAAATTTTTTTAATTTCTATGCAAAAAAAATAGTCGAAAAATAGTGTATTTATGCATACATTTTTTTAAACGAGCCAAGAATCCAGAAACAATGAAAAGTTTTTTAAATTATCACATTTATTATATTTTAGCTTTACCATAAAGAAAAGAATCTGTATTTATGTTTATTTTTAAATTTATCTTAAATATTTTAACTCTGCTTTAACCTAAATTTACAAAAAAAATCATTGTAACAACGTTGAAAGCTTCAGATACATATTTTGACACTAACCCATCCAAAACTTTTTGATTTTAAACATATTAAAACTAAGAGTATTAAAATTGGTAAATTTTCCACGAAAATGACCCGCATCTGTTTACTTGAAAACTGCAAAAATTGAGTCATAAAATTTAAATTGTAAAATTATTTTTTGAAATATATTTTAATTCAAATAACAATTATTCAAAATAAGAAAGATTTAGTGACTTATTTATTTATTTCACAAAAGATTAATTTTCGTCTTAAATTTGCTTGATTTTTAACTTCAGATCATTAAAAAAGAAGAAAACAAAATAGATCTGATCAGATCTGAAAAATTTTTTTCTGGGTTAAAAGTATTATACTAACCAGAAATTAAAAACACTGTTTAAAAATACCAGAGTTATAATTTTTCAAATCCAATTAAAAAATGGCACCCAAAATAACGCACGAAACTTAGTATCCAAAGTTTTCCCAATTAATGACTACTCGCCTTTCATAAAGTAACATGGTTTTAGACATTCATTGGAGGTTGGTCACTAATTGATAATAATAATAAAAATAATTTATCTCATTAGTAATTCCAGTAATATTTCTAGAAAAAAAAAATTGAAACAACAAATCTAACAATCCATGAAAAATAAAAAATGAAATGTACTTTAAAAAAAGTACCTTAAATAAAAATTAATATTAAAAAAATATAAACTAATGAAACAGATCTTAATTGAAATATTCATAATGAATTTTAACATCCAAGTCACCTAAATTAGAATAAGATATTTTTACCTATGTTATTTATCCGTCTTTAGAGTGACTTCGTTCATAAATATTTAACACTGCGCAGAAACAGATCTATCAAAGCCATGAAAAATAAATTTAAAAATTGATATAAAAACCATTTGAGAAGAATACAAGCTTGAGAAAATACAATTGGAAATTTTAAAGGAATTATTGATAAAAAATAGTACTGTAAAACTTAAATTATTTTTCATTTTTTGATAACTGAAAAATGACACTAAAAATGTTAAAGCTCAGTAATAATCAAGTATAGAATGTGACTGTCATTTAATTAATTTTGTAACATCTTGCAATTATAATATTAATGGACTTGCAGATATTACTTGTATTGGTAAAGATAAGCCAATAATTAACAACTCAAGGGATGAATTTTATCCAAATAGATTTTCTTTCGATCATACGTTTTTATTTTAATTTTATTACTCTGCGGTTTTATTGTGAGAATTATTCAAATGATGTCTTTTTTCGAAAAATTGTACATTTATTTAGTTTCAGAGGAAAGACTTGTCAGGCACAAAAAATACGGAAATTTTTCTAGTTATGGCCACGAAGATGAAGAATTGGTTTTAAAAGAATTATTACCAAGATTGGAAAATTGTCCGGAAGGATATACCAGAAATAAACATAATTAGTCTCTTAGAAACAAATAAAACCAAAAAATTATGCATTAGTAAGTATCAAAGAAAATGATGAATTTCTCGGAATGTTAGATAGGACATGGTTCTATCATTGAACAGTGTGTTTATATTATAATACAGAGACGGTGTTTCTTTGAGGATTTTTCTCTTATACTCTTCTCTTTATTTAAAATCATACAAATAAAATAAATATATTTCTTAAAGTTAGTAAGCATACATTATACCAGATACTCTTCGAAAACGCATGGTCATTTATGCCAAGTTAGATTAATTGGATTAATTAGGCATTACAGAGTGAAAAAGCTTAAGGCTACGCCGATGCATTAACCCTTTATGTATATGCCGAACGGACATATAGATGAATGGTCCTCGATCAATTCATCGTATGAATATAAATTTCTTTTTATTTTTTGCTTTCATACTTTATTTTATAGCATATTTATTTTCCTTCTTCTTCCTTTTTCAACGATATATTTATTATTATAACCATTTTTTTTTAATGTTTAGTTATAAAAAAAATATAAAAAGTTTCTTTTTTCGTGGGAATTTTGGTAGTTGAATAGATTTTAAGAAAAGATTCGATGATAAGATAACTATCATATTCATTTGTCATTTGTCTTTATTTTTCTTGCATTCATTTTATTTTATTTAAAAAAAAGGTTATTTATTTTAATTGAGTTTAAATATTTCTCAAAAAATATTTGACCCTTATAATTATCGAATATTCGCAATAAATTAATTTATTTTAAATTATATAAAATAACATTTATTTTATTAAATTAAGAATCTCATGGTACATAAATTTATTTAAAAATAATATTCTTTAATAAAAAAACTGCATGTATATGACGGTTCAAGTCATTATAGTCCTAAAAAAAATTTAACACGCTTTTATATACACTAACAACATTTTTATATCAAATCATAAAAGACAACGGAATATAAAAAGATTTCGTGAAAAAAAGGAAAGAAAAATATAGTTTTGCCTATAATTATTTCTACATCTATCATAAATTCTTTTTACTTTATGATAATATGAATGAATTGGCCGCAACTTTTGCAATATCATCTAAAGGACCGCATTTTTTAACACTTTTATTATTAAAGATTTGAACCATTGCATTAATATTCTTTTTTGTACTAATTTTTATAAATTATTACTCCGACGTTGTTACTAATTTGGTTTAAAAATTTGTTTAAAAATTATTACTGAAAATACTATATCCATCCGACACCATTTAAAATGTCAAGCTTTTAAATCATTGTTAAGTCTAGGAGAACAACTCCTACCCCACCACACAGTTCTCCTAACGTATCTATTAGAACTAGCTGTCAGGAAGTTCCTTCCTTCTACTTGCTCTAATTGCAATCATAAAATTATCGTAAGTTATAAAATAACTCGCATATTAAATATTATCGATTTCGATTTTGTACATGAAATTTTAAGGGAATTTTTTCCTAAAATTAAATTATAAACTGGTGAAAAAAGTTGGCCTAATACGGCTATACTCAACGGGCATTTTACGAAGCATAATTGCTTTTTAAATTATACTTATAAAATTAGTTTGTTTTATTTTAATTACATTGGAAACCCGGTATTTCGGACCCCGATGATCCGAAATTCCGTTCAATCCGGATAGGTGTTTGCCTAAAAAATTTTTGATGTTGTTTTAAGTATTTTTTTAAAATAAATATATCGGTACTGTTTAACTTTTTACAATTTTTTAAGATTCTGGAAAAAAGAGCAAAAAATCAACAAGCGCGTATAGCAAGAAATGCAATAGAAATTCTATTTGACAATCGAAAAATCAGACTTTTCTTAAGGCCCTTTCTACACCAGCACATAATCATGTTTTATGATAATCATGTCTGCTAGACATTTTTTGGTATAGCTGGCGTAATTATATCTTAAAGTTATAATTACGCCAGCTACACTAAAAAATGTCTAGCATACATGATTATCATAAAACATGATTATGTGCTGGTGTAGAAACGGCCTAAGATTCGAATGATTGGTAATGATTAATTATTAGTCAATAAATCAAAATTTTTATAATAGCTTATCATTTACTTTTGACATTAGCCTGTTCAAAGTGACTTTCCAGCATAAAATACAATAGCAAATTCAAAAAACCTATCATACTGCACCATTAAAATTCAGTTAGGATCGCTCGTTTTACGAAATCAAAAAAGTCATCATTTCCACTGACATACTGAATTCCTAAAACTTTGAGTATAAAAAATATTTAAAAAAAAATTGATTATAATTTAAGTTTATAAAATTAAAAAAAAAATTGATTGTAAAATTACATTACTCAACTCGTATATTCTGCAAATAATGTAAGCTACATTCTAAAACTATAAGAATTATCTAATGCATTTTCGTAGAGTTTGGCTACAAGCCATCATTATGCATATAATAATTAGATTAAGTTGGCAAATGTATTTTATATATGAATCGATCTAGTTTATTTAAAAATTTTCAAATGCATGAAAATTTTATCCTGTTATTGTTTTTCATTAAAAATATTTCATAATATAAAACCTAAGCTTTTTAATATTTTTGAATCTGAGATTTCTGTTTTAAAGAAAGTACTTGTATATTATAATTTTTATAAAAAATTTTATAATATACGCATATCAAAAAAATTTTACCTATACTTTCTTCCACTAAATAAACGTTTAAAAAAGAATAATTTAAACAAAATTACAGATGTAATATGTGCGTATTTAGCATGTTTATCTTTATATGCGTATTTAGTACCAAGTTAGGACAAAAAAGATTATTTTCTAGATAAGCCTTTTTTGCTTTCCACATTTAAAATATCTTACTAAAATCTTTATGTAAAAAATTTACTGTAAAGTGCACTTACTATTCTTTAAGCCTACTACTATTGTATTACTAATTGTTTCATAAATAACTATTGAAGGGCAGGGTTGGGCAGTCATCCAATTATCAAGTCAGACCCATGCTTTACGGATTAGGGCAGATAGGACCAGGCTCGAGCTTTAGAGAAAAAGCCCAAATCTTTCATACATCATTTTTAATCATATTGTACCCAGCATAATTAGTAAAAATGTTTCATAAATTTTGGTATTGTTTACTCATAGCAGTGCTTTTAATTTATTTTTTAAAGACTATAGAGGATCGACTCGTATACATGTGTACAATAAGCGTGATTTTCTCAAACATTATATTTATAAGTTGCTTTTGCATATTTACCAGATAATGAAGTATATGGTGTTTGAAAGAGTAAACCATCATTAAAGAAATAGTAATTACTTTATTCTAAGAAGAGATTTAAAAAAATGAAAGAAAATATATATGCCTATTACTTATATTACACTCACAAATCAATCAGTAAAAAATATAAACGAATAAGTGAAATAAAGTAGTTAAATTAAAAATTATAGTCGTAAATGAAACATCAATCTTTCGCATTTTATTATATAATGTATTAGCTTATTTTTATTTTCTATTCTATATATCATAATAATAACTAAATTTACATTTAAAAAATAACTTCTCTTACACCTCCCCCAATTTAAAAATTTTTTTTTATGTCATACAAATAAATTATTAAATATGAATCATCGAGAGCATAAAGATGTATTAGTAAATCGCGCCCACGTTTATATTTATATGTTATATAGATACTTAAATTTAATATATGCCATTGAGCGATATTTCCCGTTTGTCTTTTGTCTAGACTGACAAAATTGTGCATTATATAGTGTTACCTTCGCCTCATTGATTTCATCAAGTCTTTTTCAGTATTTTATAACAAAGAGAACAATAATCTATTAATGCATTATCGCTTATTCTATTTTATTCAATAATTCTTAATATTGCCTTTTGCAGAAAATAAGAAACGAGTATTTTGTGCATCACCGATTTTATTAATTTGAAATTACTATCCTGAGAGAAAAAACAGGGGCAGTTTTTTTATTGTAAAATCCATCAATTTTAGCTAGTAAAAATTTTCAAAAAATGAGGCTTTTGGTACTTTTCTCTTAATTCATAGGGCTGCATTTACTCATTTTTCGTTTTGAAACTTACTAAAAATGCACTTATAGATTTTAAATTTTTGCTGAAACATAATACTGTTCTCCATAAAATTTTTTCGGTTACTAAATTAAATCTCGATTCCAATCGCTAACAACTATTTTGAATTCTATAAACAAGGATCAAGAGTTTGACTTTTTTTAAATAAATCAGCGAGGAGAGAGGTTTGCATTTATGAATAATAGTGCAAAATGTAAAAGAGATATTTTTATTTAAATATAAATTACAATATGCATAAGAAAATAAATACTATGAAAAATATCTTGTATCTGAAAATTATATAGGATGTAATTTAGTAATACAATATGACAGAAGCATTTGCAATTTTTCAATATCATCATCATAATAAAAAGACCGTATGTTCTTTACTAAATCATTACAAGAACCGAAGAACGAACCGTAAACGGAAGGGAAGTTTAAAAATCTTCTTATTGTACTTCTCTTATTCCATAAGTATTAAATAATATTCTTTTCCTTTTTATTCATAAAATCGAATATTTCAAGCAACAATATGAAAAACAAGCCAAGAGCGAAGGTCTTTTATGAATCAAATAATACGATTACGCGTTCTGTTTCCGTTTTATTAAAGAAATAAGATATCGAGTCGCGAGTCTTGCGCGTGGCTCTCCAGAAATAAAGACAATCATCTCTTATTGCTTTTACATTATGTCGCAAACCGTATAAAACAATATTCGGTAACTCGATATCCAGCGATTTTTCCTCTCTAAACTTGCAATTATATAAGCTTTCTCGTCCGGGGTAATCAAATGATCGCGGCATCCTTAAGTCTTTCATCTCCAATTTTTCCATGCGCCTGATTTATGTATTTACTTTTTTTGCTACCTTATGAGTAAATTGAAATCCAAATTTTAATGGGATCTAATTATTAAGATATATAATTTAAAAATGCCTTTGTTATAAAGAAGATTAATTTATTTCAGTCTTTATGCAAAAAGAACATTATGGATTTTAAAAAGAGAATTTTAATATTATGATTAATGATCAAAACTATCTTTTTTTCATAATATAATTATTTTAAATCAATCTACGCGTAAATAAATATTGAAATATTTTTAACTTGGCGCAGAATCTTACTAATGTGAAGACTACTGTATTACGTACAGTATTCGATCAGTATTTTATGATTGTCACCTAAAAAATGATTTTCTTAAAAAACTTTTTCATGCACTCTTGGGTATTTTTCAACCAAATTTGAGTCTGTTTCCCAATTGCAGTATTTAGAATCCTAATCGTCGAAAGCGAAATTCGGTAAATTGCTATAAATTACATAAAATTATTAAAAATAGAAATTTATCATTTCAAAGGGTCTACTCGGAACCTACACATTTCGATCTTGCACATCTATTTTCTTACACATTTTATTACACGAAAAAAATATTACACATTAAATAAATTAGCAAAATAAATCTTACACAAGTGTAGGAAAATTAATAATTAAATATTTTATATATTTTTATAATTTTCATATTGTTTTACAATTAAAATATATAAAATATTTAATTATTAATTTTCCTACACTTGTGTAAGATTTATTTTGGTAATTTATTTAATGTGTAATATTTTTTTCGTGTAATAAAATGTGTAAGAAAATAGATGTGCAAGCTCGAAATGTGTAGGTTCCGAGTAGACCCATTTCAAAAAAATAAATAAATAAGCTGTCCATTAAATTTTTTTCCAATTTAGCCAACCTATTTATTAGAAAATAATTTAATCTTTCGTGCCTTGATTTAAAAAGTTTAAAAAATTTTTAAATTTAAAGTAACGCTGCTTTGGTTGAATTTAAAACCAAATATATTAACATTAAATACCTAAACCAGCTTATTTAAATTACGTTGATTGAATACTGTAAATGACACAGTAAATAATAATAATAATAATGATAATGACAAAAATGATGATTATTTTTTGAATTAAAATTCCTTTTTTTGTGTAATATAAAAAGCGGTAACTAATAAAAGAAAACATAGTAAAATATTATATTTAACGATTACAAATTACCTATAACGATCGAAACCTATTTTAAAATTAATAGAGCGATAAATAATCAAAAGCTGATTACAAAGACATACACACAGGGTTAAAAACTCGATCCGATTCTTTCTTTCATTTTTTTTTACTTTGAATTATTACCTATCATTAATATTTTATGTTGCTACTTCGTTTAAATATTTATATCTTTTAATTTTTTTATTCCTCTTCGATATTATATAAATATATTTTTATTTAAATATAATTAGCAAATTTAAAGATAATCACGTTTATACATTTAAATTTGCATCAATATTATCGTTTATAAAATAAATTTTTGAATAGTTTTATCTTATATAATTATATTACTTATTTTCACTGTTTCCCATAAATTTTTGGAATTTTATTTGCCTTGATATTAAATAAGTATTTTCTTGATAGTCGTTTTGTACAAAAAATAATAAAAATGATAATTTCATTAATTTAATACATTGAAAATTTTTAATAAAAAATTTATTTTTCAGTTCTGTAGAAATCATGGAATCGAGAGTCATTGGTTAGAGACATGGCAGTGGCTCAGAAGAGGTTGAGTCGAGTCATTAGACAAATGAAACTCTGGATGGATGAGCACGGATTGCAACTTGCGATCCCAATAACGGAGATCATATTGTCGAAGGATTCCCACCATATTCGCTATAAGTTTCGACGATGACGAGAAACCTCACACGATCTCTACGGAATCATTCGTAAAGTACCTGGAGGTTTTGTTCTACAATAAGCTGACCTTCAAGAAGCAATTCTAGAGATTGAGTGAAAATGCCGTGGTTGCATCTGCCCTATCAAGGCTTATGGTCAATATTCGGAGACCCAGATTGAAGAAATGTATGGACTTCTAATGTGAGGGGTGAATTCTACCCTGCTAAATGGATCGTAAATCTGGGCTAAAGCCGTCTAAACAAAAAAGTACAAACACAAAATTAATGCTGTACAAAGTGAAATATTGCTATCGACGATCCTAGCGGTGTCTAGAGTCAACACCATCGATCTGCTAGCCCGGGAACGGAGAGTCATTTACGAAAGTGTAGAGACGCGCGATCTGGCTTCCATAAGTGCCCATTTTCACATTATAAACGAATTGCAGCAGTGACGGGCGCATAACAAATAGAGGCGGTGGGTGGCGGACATATATATTAATTCCGGACCTTGAGGCATGGATGGGACCCGAACATGGCGAGTGGGATTTCTACCTTAACCAGTTTCTGACATATCAGTGGCATAAACTGGAAATTAAATAGTGCTTACACTGCGTGGGTAGGGTAGATACCGTCGAGTACAGCTTTTTTGAAACTGCTCATTGCTCGAAGGGACGCTTCTCGGGACGCCTGCCCTTTTCGAATTAGAGGCCAGAGGGAGAGGTCCTGGTAATGGCGACGGAGTGGAAAAAATTGACACAAAGTAGACAATATAGTAGAGCATGTAAGGGCAACTTTCTTGTTGAAAAAAGAGGAAGATTTTTTATCATATAGAAAGCCTTCCTACTAGGCAGGATGAAGGCGTTGCTGCCTAAGCTGCACGTTCCAAACTGAAGTCTTACCTGAAAAGGGAGTCCCAGTTTTTATCGATTAAGCCTCCCCGGAGTACGCAGTAAAACTGTTATTTATAAAATTCTTTTTTTACTTGTGTACAACTAAGGTGGTGATTTAGGTCAATAATTACACTCAATAATTGATGCAAGTTTATCACTCTTAAAAAGAAAAAAAAATCACGGAGTCTTTCAAAAAAGTTTTCAATTCAATTATGCAAAATAAATATTTTTAGAATTTATGAAATTAACGAAAAAAATGATCTTCGAATAATGAAATAAATTTTTTTTATACGACTCATCGTTGCGTGTATGCGTATTGTTGCTGTTCTTATTTTTTTTACTTTTAGTAACAATCATCTATTTTCATCCCTTGAACCAACTATAATAATTATAGCACAACTAGGGAAAATTTTGGCTACTTTTTATGATGTACGAGAGTTAATGCCCTTTTTGTTTGAAATACTGTATTAAATCTGATTTATAAACTTAATGTTAAAAAAATTTCGATGCCAAACCGAAGGTTTATTGACCTGAGAGGCGTAATATAAAATTTTTGTAAATATGTAATATAGTACTATTTATTTTATTTCAATCACTCAAAAGGCATTAAAATTATTGATGTTTTGGTAAAAAAAAAAAAAAATTTATGGGTGGTCCTCATTTGAAAGCGCTAGAACCAAAAAATTTTGTAATTATATTTATTTTATACTAATATATAAAATAAAAAGAAAATATTTTGGAATATTTGAATATTTGGCCCGGTACGATTTATTACTATTTAAGAATACAAGTAATTAAAATTAAAAAAAAAAATTTTTATTTTTATTACATCCTTTAAAATTTATTACCTGTATCAATAGATTATTGATTAAAAGAATTTCTATTTTATAATATCATAATAAAAAGAGAAAAAAAAGAGTTGAAATATTTCTTTGATCTTAAAAGTTGTTATAATTCACACATTAATAAATAATGATTAAGTGTTTATATAATATTTCAATAGATTTTATTTTCTTTACATAATAAAATATAATTAATTAAAATTATGAATAGCGAAAGATAAAACATTGTATTTCATATCGTTAAAATGTTTGAGGTAATAACAAATATAAGAGAAAATCACAAGTTATAACATTTTATGTACATAGAAATTGAGAAAGCAAGTAAAATTAATTATCACATGGAATTTAATTGATTAGTTTGTACATAATAATATAAGAAAAGACTTTGAAAATCATAGAGGTGAAAATATTTACAATTGAAGTCCTTCGTTTGTATAATAAAATGGACTTTGGTAAGTTTGAATTTTCTGTACACATATTTTCGTACGGTTGAAAATTCCTTGAATTAATCATAGAAAATATTTAAAATTCGTGCATCTCTCAAAATACTTTATATTTTGCATTGAAAGATTGTTTTGTAAACAGACATAAGTGTTAGTGAAGAAAAGGTATAGCTTGTTTGTCTTCGATTATACGAAAACGTCTTGGTTGGTTCGGAAATTTATGGAGAGCGATTTGTCGGTACCCGCTAGATTAGAATTAGTTTCTACTATACAGTATACATAGAAAACTTTTGATTCTAAAGTATTTCCTTCTCTTTTGGCACACTAGTCCAAACGAATTGGCTTTTCTTGTATACATATATATATGTATGTATAAGATTGAGATTTGTCGGTTCACTTGAGATAGGAAATATTTCCCTCGAGTAAAACCAACGATAAACAACGATTCGCGATGTCTTTAAATTTTAACTAGATCTTATAGTATTGTGTACTTTTTAGATTATAATTAAACTAATAAATAAAATTAAAATAGAAAATTGTTATTTATTGAAAGTAGCTATAGAGACGAGCATACATTAGCTTGGTAGTTGAACCGATAAGCTCTATAAGAAACAACTGCCAGTCCAATATAGTTTTAATCTTGGAGATTATAAATATGTTTGCAGGTACCCTTTTAAATTTTCTATATGTATACCCTTTTTCTACATATGTATTTACATTAAATATATAATAGCGAATAATATTAATATCTCTAATCATTCAACGACGACCCTTGCTTTTTAAGACCCTTATCATACAGAGAACATTGTATAGTTTAAGAGAAAGAAAGCAAAGCTGTCGTGATATGCGTTATTTTGATTTAAACCATTTACCTTTTTGATTTTATATTTTATTTATACATACAAGCTTTTCACTTATATTATAAATAACAAAATGTCATAACTAATGTATAGGTGTGTGTAAGAAACTCATGTATTTTAAAAGATTATATATATTTAGGTCATAATTTTATGTACAACCTTTACGTTTATTATAATTGAAATTATTTCTTTCATTTTATTATTCAATAATTAATATTTTATTATTTCTATTACACTGTTAAAAATACCCGATGGTAAATTTACGAAATAATCGTAAAATTACGATTTTGTCGTAAATTTACTAAAAAAATCGTAAATTTACCATTTAAATCGTAATTTTACGATCGATCGTAAATTTACGATTTTTTTGTAATTTTACGATTTTGAAATCATAAATTTACGACAAATTCGTAATATTACCACCAAATCGTAAATTTACGATTTTTATGGTAAATTTACGATTTTGCATTTGTAAATTTACGACTGCTAGATTTGAGTATTTATAAGCCTAAAAACAACATTTCCGAAACTAAGGGGTAAGTACAAGTTTACCTTATTTTTTCGATCCTAAACTCATATACGAGTAAAAACTAATTTTGGCATAAAATTTTTGTATTAACACTAAAATATCTAAATGGCATTAGAGAAGGTATTCTCATCTCAAAAGTTATTTTAAAGCCGTAAAAACTTTGTTTAGGAATTTCAAATTTTGTATACAAGCCACAATTGAAATGAACTAAAAAAAAATTTTAATATTAAATAAAGTTTTTAATATCTAACATTTTTTACGTACATAAATATTAACAATTCTTTAACAAAAAAATTAGAATTCTTTTTTTTGATTTCTAAGTTAAAAAATCTAAGGCAAAAGAGGAAAAAGTTAATTAAATTCAAATAAAAATTTTCGGATCTTAAAAAAGGAGAGAAAATAAAAATCACTAAAAATATGCTTTATTTTTGTAAAAGATTTTACAAGTGGAGTTCAATACATTCGGAAAACCAAATTACACCAAATGTTTATGGATAAGTTTATTATGTTGAAAAAACATGCTGACTACCCTCCGTTCATTCCAATGGGCCTTCTGGGCCTAGAAACACAGGGCTCAATGTTATAAAATAGGGTTTTTTTTTGGGAATTTTCAACAAAACGCCAAAATCTCACAAGTTAACCAAATCAATATCATTAATTCTTTCATCACTATAGCCAATTAACCAAACGGTCATTTTTGGCTAAAAATGACCAATTTTAAATTGCTGCCAAATTTGTAATTTTTGACAAAAATGGGTTTTTTAGGTCTCAAAAAATTTGTACAAGCTTCAAATTTCCAAAACTTCTTTATTTTACCCTTTTCAATTATTTGTTAACTAGATATGATAATTTGAAGTCACAGTCCCAATTTTACGATTTTTTAAAAAAGCTCATTTTTAATTAGTATAGGCCTGGAGCATGGTTTTATTTGCGATTTTTTTTAAAAGTATGTCCATGGAATTTTTCGACGGTAATTTTAGTTTGTGGGGTCGCTGATTCCAAATCCGAAGTCCGTTTTGACCTAACCTGGTCCAATTTTGCGTAACTGCCAATGTTAGGTCATTTTTAACGTTTTTGGGGTAATTTAAGCTATTTTTATGAAATAATACCAAATTGTTTCTACAGCTTGTGGCTTTCGGGTCACTAAACGCAAGTAACACATTTTTTTTTAAACAAATAATGTCCAGTGGACCATAATAGGCGATTCACTGGTATTCTCATCCTTTTAATGGTATTTTATAATACGTTACTTTTTTTAAACGAGTAGTGTTATAAATTTATAATTTTATAATTACAAAAAACGGACTACTAGCCCACAATAGGCAGTTTTGGATTAATTTTTCAGAATTTAAAAAAAAATAGTTTTAATACTTGCAAATGTTTTGTCCGTTTTTGTAATTATAAAATTATAATTATAAAATTATAAATTTATAAACAGCCTATAAGTGCCTATTATGGGCTATTGCGGCGTTTTCAGATAAATTAAAAATAATATTTGTATTTAGCTACCTTAAAATACTCAAAAAACAGAAGCTGTAGATAAAAATTGGTATTATTTCATAAAAATAGCTAAAATTAGCCCAAAAAGCGTGAAAAATAGCCTAAGAATCCCTATTATGGGCTACCATTTTTTTTTGTATGAGTAAATATGATAATTAGGTATAGAAACCCAAAAAACATTAGTGTAGTGTGAGAAAAATGGTAATATATTAAAAATTTTAACAAAAAATGGCAAAAAAACATTAAAAATGACCTAAAATGGGTAATTACGCGAAATTGGACCAGGTTAGGACGGACTTCGGATTTGGAATCAGCGACCCCAAAAACTAAAATTACCGTCGAAAAATTCCATGGACATGCTTTCAAAAAAAATCGCAAATAAAACCATGCTCCAGGCCTATACTAAATGTTAACTTTGAAGAGCCATTTCTCAAAAACGAATCAAAGAAATGAGACGAATAAAAAATTTTTGGAAACTTAAAGCTTGTACAAATTTTTTCAGAACTATAAAACCCATTTACGTCAGAAGTTACAAATTTGGCAGCATTTTAAAAATTAGTTATTTTTAGCAAAAAATGACTATTTGGTTAATTGGCTATAGTGATGAAAGAATTAGTGGTAAAAAATTTTGGTTTATGGCGTATGAAAGGTGACACTTATACCAAAAGAATAAAACCAACCAAAAATGTTTTGGTTAACATGGGAAGTTGTAGCGTTATATTGAAAATAACCAAAAAACCCTATTTTATAACATTGAACTCTGCGTTTCTAGGCCTAGAACGCCCATTGGAATTAACTGAGGGTAGTCGGCATGTTTTTTTCAACATAATAAACTTGTTTATAACCATTAGGTGTAATTTAGTGTTCCAAATGTATTGAATTCCCCTTGTTAATCGATTACCGCCGGCGCGGCAAAAACGTAGCACTTTATTATAATTCTGAAACTTCTTTATATTATTAGCTCTAAATTTATATCTAGGGGTTTTTGAGATTGCTGATTTCAAATATGAACTCAAAAAAATCATAAAATTTCATCTAGGGGTGAAAAATTAGGGTAAAAAGGGGTGAAAAATCAATTTTTATAGAAAGGTTTTATTTTTACTTGAAAAACTGTATCCTGGGCTTCTGACGTTGCTTATTTCAAATATGACCATAAGAAAAATCATTAAACTTCATCAAGGGGTGGAAATTATAGTAAAAAACAATTTCTCATAAAAGTTAGATATTAATTTTAAAATTTCAGAAAAGTTCTTTTTCAAATATGATTTTTCATATTATTTTTATTCTCACATATGAGTGTATTCTCATTTTTTATTGTAGGAACCCTTTACGTTATTGGGATTCCGTTACTATTATACTTTGTAATTACATAATCTTTATATTTGAAATAAACATTTCAGACAAACCTACATATTTAATTCAAAACTTTATATCAACGCTTTTGAAAAAATTTTGATTTTTCTACCCGAAGGTTAATTTTTTTGTTTTTTTCATGTATAATCTGGATCTTGTGCAAAATTTAATCATTAAGACTATTTAATTTAAAAGTATATTTGTCTCAGATTAAAATTTTCAAAATTTAAGGTAAAAGAGAGCCAAGTGATTTTTATTTTCCCTTCTTTTTTAAGCTCCAAAAATTTTTATTTGAATTTAATTAACTTTTTCCTCTTTTGCCTTAGATTTTTTTGACTTAGAAATCAAAAAAAAAGATTTCTAATTTTTTTGTTAAAAAATTGTTAATATTTATGTACGTAAAAAATGTTAGATATTAAAAAATTTATTTAATATTAAAATTTTTTTTTATTTCATTTCAATTGTGGCTTGTATACAAAATTTGAAATTCCTAAACAAAGTTTTTACGGCTTTAAAATAACTTTTGAGATGAGAATACCTTCTCTAATGCCATTTAGATATTTTAGTGTTAATACAAAAATTTTATGCCGAAATTAGTTTTTACTCGTATATGAGTTTAGGATCGAAAAAATAAGGTAAACTTGTACTTACCCCTTAGTTTCGGAAATGTTGTTTTTAGGCTTATAAATACTCAAATCTAGCAGTCGTAAATTTACAAATGCAAAATCGTAAATTTACCATAAAAATCGTAAATTTACGATTTGGTGGTAATATTACGAATTTGTCGTAAATTTACGATATCAAAATCGTAAAATTACAAAAAAATCGTAAATTTACGATCGATCGTAAAATTACGATTTAAATGGTAAATTTACGATTTTTTTAGTAAATTTACGACAAAATCGTAATTTTACGATTATTTCGTAAATTTACCATCGGGTATTTTTAACAGTGTAGGTGTAAAAATACAATGCCTTTTACAGTATAAACTCATTAATCCTTTTTCTTAGTAGTAACTTAAAAATTCAAATTTTCGTTTAAATTCAATAAAGTCATAAGTAATCAATTAAAAAGGAATAAAATAATCTTCTTTGAAAATAAGTTAGAATATCATGTATCAGAGAGATAGAATTATTGTGAAAAATTACTCGCAAGAGAAATGTATTTTCATCTTTATAAGTACTCAGAACGTAATAAATTTTAAATATAAAGTTTTTAATTTTAATATTTGTTAATTCGTTATCTTCTTCATAATTGTTATTTATACTTAATATTTTTAAATTTTGACAAAAAGAAATAGAATTTAAAATTTTATCATTAATACTACAAAAGATTTCAAAAGTATTTAGTTCTTCTAATTTGTGTAAATATTGTAACGAATTCTCATTAACATTATATTTATCAAAATTTAAACTAAAAGGTTGCAATGGACATTTTAATAAACTCAGCAAAATTTTTTCTTTAAAAATGTATCCGTTCAATTTTAAATTTTAAAAATTTTTAAAATTTTTTAATCCTAAGCACAAATTTGTAATATCATTAATATCAAAAAAATGAATAAATAATTGTAACGAGTGTATTTTCAAAACATTTTTTCTTTTTAGACCTGACGTGGAGCCCCGTTTCGTAGACAAATTTTATCCTTGATAGGTCGATGGAATTTTCCAACGGGTATTTATGTTTTTTGGGTCGCTGAACCCGAATATGGTATCAGTTTTTACCGAAAATGGTCCAGTTGCCCGCAATAGGCAACTTTCGGTTAACTTTCGGAGATTTTCTTATTTTCGCAAGGGTTACTTATGTTTTTCGGGTCGCTAAACACGAATATGATATCGGTTTTTACCGAAAATGGTACAGTTGCCCACAATAAACAACTTTAGGTTAATTTTCGGGGATGTTTTTATTTACACGAGTGTTACTTATGTTTTTCGGGTTGCTGAACATGAATATTATATCGGTTTTCACAGAATATGGTTCAGTTGCCCACAATAGGAATTTTGAGGTTTTTTTTTGCAGGTTTTTTAATATTTTCATCCATTACTTATGTTTTTCGGGTCGCTGAACACGAATATGATATCGGTTTTTACCGAAAATGGTCCAGTTGCCCGCAATAGGTAACTTTTGGATAATTTTCGGGGATTTTTTTATTTACGCGAGGGTTACTTATGTTTTTCGGGTTGCTGAACACGAATATTATATCGGTTTTTATCGAAAATGGTTCAATTGCCCGCAATAGGAATTTTGAGTTTATACTTTGCGGGGTTTTTAACATTTTCATCAACTGCTTATGTTTTTCGGGTCGCTGAACACGAATATAATATCAGTTTTTACTAAAAATGATTCATGTACCCACAATAGGTAATTTTAGGCTATTTTTTTTAGATTTTAATTATTTATTTGTAAAAATCAGCTTGCAATTAATTTATTATTGATTATTAAAATATTGTAAAATTTTATCTGTATATTATTATTTAGTTATTAAAAAATTAATTTTTATATTAATTTTCAATTTACTAATTATTTTATTGATTCTTTGTTGTATAGGAAAAACTTATTAAATTATTAATTACAAGTCTAAGCGCACATTCTGTAAAAAGATATATTGTTTTCCAGTTTAACCAGCCAAAAAACATAAATAATAATAGAAAATGTTTAGAAAATCTAAAAAAAATAGCCTAAAATTACTTACTGTGGGCACTTATTTTTAGTAAAAACTGATGTTATATTCATGTTCAGGGACCCGAAAAACATAAGTAACAGATGAAAATGTTAAAAAACCCGCAAAATAAAAACCTCAAAATTCCTATTTTGGGGAACTGAACCATTTTCGGTAAAAACCGATATTATATTCATGTTCAGCAACCCGAAAAACATAAGTAACACTCGTGTAAATAAAAACATCCCCGAAAATTAATCTAAAGCTGCCTATTGTGGGCAACTGTACCATTTTCGGTAAAAACCGATATCATATTCGTATTCAGCGACCCGAAAAACATAAGTAATCTTTGCAAAAATAAAAAAATCTCCGAAAATTAACCAAAAGTTGCCTATTTGAGGCAACTGGACCATTTTTGGTAAAAACCGATATCATATTCGTATTCAGCGACCCGAAAAACATAAGTAACCCTTGCGAAAATAAAAAAATCTCCGAAAATTAACCAAAAGTTGCCTATTGCGGGCAACTGGACCATTTACGGTAAAAACCGATATCATATTCGTGTTCAGCGACCCGAAAAACATAAGTAACCCTTGCGAAAATAAAAAAATCTCCGAAAATTAACCAAAAGTTGCCTATTGCGGGCAACTGGACCATTTACGGTAAAAACCGATATCATATTCGTGTTTAGCGACCCGAAAAACATAAGTAACCCTTGCGAAAATAAAAAAATCTTCGAAAATTAACCAAAAGTTGCCTATTGCGGGCAACTGGACCATTTTCGGTAAAAACTGATATCATATTCGGGTTCAGCGACCCAAAAAACATAAATACCCGTTGGAAAATTCCATCGACCTATCAAGGATAAAATTTGTCTACGAAACGGGGCTCCACGTCAGGCTTATTTGCAGCTTTTAAAAATGCATTCGTGATTGAACTAAAACATTTAATTATTTTTACTTCTTTTAAATGCACAGACTTTATCAAAAATTGATTAAAATATTCTTCTGTATAAATATGAACTCCTTCTAAAGTTATTGAAGTAATTGTCGATGAAATTTTTAAAAACATATCTCCTCTGATAGTAACGTTGAATAAATTTAGTATTGTCAATTTTCAGTTGCTCAAAATAAAATTGTTTAGTTCATTTTCAATTTGATTATCTGAATATTTTAACAGATCATTAAGTGAAAGACTTTCAATATTAATACATTTAGTAATATAAGCAAATTCAATAAAATTTCCTGTAATTTTAATGTTCTTAATATAATTTCCAGATTTTAAAATAATTTCTTTCAGAAAAAAAACTCACAGAAAAAAATGAGGTACTATATACTTTCAAAAAGCAAAAAAAATATTGCTGTTTTTTTAATTTTTTTATGCAAAAAGTTTTGAGAAAAAAAAGTTCAAAAAATTAAGTGTCAGATTGAAGATATCGATTAATGACCATATTTTCAGATATTGGTACTTTCATAAGAAAAAATTAGGTACTATATCCAAAAAGAAAAAAAATATTGCCGTTTTTTTTATTTTTATTTTTTTTAAATGTTGAGAACAAAAATTTTGAAAAAATTAAGTATCAGGTCCAAAAAATTACTATAAACGATATTTCTAAAACTAGTACTTCCATAGAAATAAATTAAATACTGCATCCATAAAGAAAAAAAAAAATTGGTATGTTTTGTATTTTTTGGTGAAAAAAATTTTAAGAAAAAAATTTTCAAAAAATAAATTATAAGATTCGAGATATCGAGTAAAAACGATACTCTTTTTGAATGTTTTTTTCTTCTATTGTACAAGTGATATTTGTGTTTCCTTTGAAGTCAATAAGGAAATTAATAAAAAATGTTATTGACAATAAAAACAAATAAATTTCTAAACCATTTTCCCAACAAAAAGGTAATCGTAAAAATTCGAATGCCCTGTTCATTATAAGACCCCGGATAATAGATTATCCCCAAAGAAGGTCTGGCCAAAATTTAATAATTTGAGAAGACAAAACCCATTTAAATAATTGGTACTAGAAATTGAAGTAAATAAATAGAATTTCTTTTTTTAAACATGTTAAAATAAGAGTAACCAAGAATATGTAAAACGCATAAATTGAGCATAAAAAATAATAAAATAAAGAGCAAATGGTACATGTTAAATTAGTAATACGTATATTACGAATAAAATCAAATTTTAGTTATACACAAACTACTAATATATTAAAATCTTAATACAGTTGTGAAATAATAAATCGTACAATTGCTTTAATATATCTGTCTCTCATAAATTCATAAATACATTTATTTAATCTAGTAATACTCTAGTAATATAAATAAAAAATAATGAAAACAAATCATTAAATGTTTTTTAACCATATCGCATAAAATCGTATCTTTAAAAATAAATATTTAAAATAGTATAAAATTTATATCGGTTGTCTTCTTACTAGTATTCTGCTTAATTAAATTTGCAATTTTATACTTTAATCATACCTAAGTAAATATATATTTCATTTTTAAGCTAAATTTATATAATTGTACTCAATGATCTATAAAGTTTTATATTTTTTGTTTATTTATATTTTATTGCTTGTAAAATTATTTTACATGTATAAGCAATTGGAAGGTGCTATATGATGTTGATATAAATATATATATATATATATATATATATATATGCACGTGCACGCGTCTTGTCGTCAGGTTATAATTAATGGCTCTCTTGCATAGGTTAAATTTTACAACACCTCTAACTATCGTCTGCAAGGTATCTATATATATTCATTTTTGTAATTTATCAGAGAGGGTTTATATATATTTTGCTTTTATGAAATATTGCATGTATTATGTAATATATAGTACAAGTTTCTTTTCGTCGCGAGGTTATTTTAGTTTTTATGAGAGAAAAAAGATAAGATTTTTGAATATTTTAGAATTGATATATATTTATGTATCAATCATGATATGACGTTTTTCATTCTGAAACATATCGTCCGCGAAAAATGATATAGGATAGGACACATAGCACGTATTTGCCTTCTATTTCCTTTAAATATATATATCAGACTCTCTATATATGCAAAATAGAAAGATATAGAGAGAGAAAGGTCATCCCCTGTATCATGTCAGTTGGGAACGCGAACTCGAGTTCTTCTTATGCTTTTGGACGACAGGATTACATCGTTAGTATGTCAAAGATACGTGATGAGGAAAAGAGGAAGTTAAAGCTATATCAGAGTATTAGAGTATTATGTATAAAGGATACATTTCTATATTAGTATTAGTTATTATATGTTACTTGTTATTAATAGCGGACTTGATAGCATGCCTTGACAAGGATAAATTTCGAAACATCAGTAGAGAATCTAGTCATACGAGAGAAATTCACGAAAGAGAGCTCAATGAATTAGTTTTTTAATTATATTTTTAAATTATCTGGATTATTGTAAATACGAAAATATTCTATAATTATGTGCATTCATATATACTCAATTTTTAAAAAAATACTCACAACTATAATACTGGTAAAAATTTTTATGGATTTTGAAGAAATTTTCAAAAAATTTTTACTATCAGCTTTGTAAATTTACTAGCATGATTAACACATGGTGTTACAATTCTATTTCTAACCACATATTTACTTTTGATAAAAATTTTTTAACTCGAAAAATTGGTCGTTACTCAGATATATAGAAAATGGCTGTGTACTAAAAAAAACTTGTATCGTTAGGGACTTAAATTTAATTTTTTATAAAAAAATTATTAACAATTTAATTTATTTAACGATTGAATAGATTAATAAAAGTAAGGGTCCCCGCACAAAATGATAGAAAATTGCCGTTCGGTCAAATTGACTGAATTTTGGATATGTTTTTCATAATTCTAAACAAAAGTCTCAATGGGCACAAAGCATAAAAGTCCCAACTTTGTATACTACGGAGCTTGAAAGCTCCAAAGCTCCATCATAACAAAATTGCTTGAAAACCTTTTTTCTTTTATTTTTAAAATATATCTTTATATTTTTGAGGTTGCTGATTTCGAATTTAATGTCAGATTGACAAGATTGTCAATTGACAGCTGTCAATTAGATGTCAAAACTATAAATAACCATGTAAAACTGTAAAGATTAGCTGGTATTTATGTTTTTGAGGTCACCGATTTCGAGTTTGATATCAGATTGACAAGATTGTTAATTGATAGCTGTCAATTAGCTGACAAAACTATAAAATACCGTAGAAAACTTTATAGATTAGCCGAGATTTATGTTTTTGAGGTCGCTGATTTCAAATCTGATGTCAAATGGACATTATTGATAGTTAGCAGCTGTCAATTAACTTTCAAATAGCCAAAAAAAATGATCTTATGTTTCTGATGTCACTAATTGTTAAATATTATATTATTTCATACTATAGGCAAAGTTGACAGTTGACGGCTGTCAGTTTAAATAGCCCATTAAAGTCAAATAACTTTTAGTCATAAAAATCCATTCTTAGCTTTACCCAGGACCAATGACGTGGACATGGCGGATACTGATCCCTGGGTGCATGTGTTCGTGTTTGTGGATGAGTGTATTTAAGTGGTTTTGGTTGCAAGTGTGAGTGATCGTATTCGTGTTTTATTGTAAAATATATGCATTTGTCGCAGATCTTGTCAATCTGATATCAAATTCGAAATCGGTGACCTCAAAAACATAAATACCAGCTAACCTGTAAAGTTTTACATGGTTATTTACAGTTTTGACAGCTAATTGACAGCTGCCAATTGACAATTTCGTTAATCTGACATCGGATTCGAAATCAGCGACCTCAAAAACATAAAGATATACTTTAAAAATAAAAGAAAAAAGGTTTTTAAGCAGCTTTGTTATGATGGAGCTTTGGAGTTTTCAAGCTCCGTAGCAGCCAAAGTTGGGACTTTTGAGCTTTGTGCCCATTGAGACTTTTGTTCAGAATGATCAAATCTATAACATATACAAAATTCAGTCAATTTGACCGAACGTCCATTTCCTATCCTTTTGTGCGGGGTCCTTTATTTTATTTTGACAAAATAGCATAAAAAATCATTTATAATAAAATTGTTCAGTGAATTCTGAAGTTTAAATAAAAGAGAAAATTCTAAATACTAATTATGTATATTATGATTTTTATCTCGTTAAATTTAAATATTAAATTCAATAATTCTTATCGATCTTTACGTATGTAAAGGCGAAATACATATTTAAATTAATAATCGTATGACAAAAATGTTGCCTATACATCAAAGCAGTTAAATTAAATTATTTAAAATTTAAATAAGCATTTCTTAAAAATATTATTAACAAATGTTATTATTTTTGCCTTTATTTTTAAAAATTTATTTTCTCGAAAAAAATGCTTATATCTCTCCAGCAGGATTTAAACCGGCTTCCTTTCAACTTCAACTCAAGCCATTACAGCATTTGTATCACAGTAATAAACAGTTATATGATCCAAAATATGTGGTACTGCTCATGCGCAAACAATTTATTAGGTTGGCTACCTTGATAAAAAGGTCAATATTTTCTTAAAAGTTAATACTTTTATTGTTTTAGGCCCTGTACTGAACCTGGGACCTGATTGAGCATTCATATCACAGCCAAATCACAGCGCTAAGCAGCTGTACCATCCACAATCAGGGTTATTGCGCATGCGCAAACAAATGTTTTTAGAAATCGTTGTACTTTTCCCGATACAATTTGATTAAAAAAGTCAATATTTTATTAAAAGTTAGTACTTTTCTTGTTTTTCACGAATGAGTAAACATTTATTGTAACTAGGCCCTGGTATAAACGTAAACAAAAATATGTAATTAAAAAAACCAAACTTACCGCTCGTTGTAAATTAATATTTTTTTAATAACCTAATTTTTGCATGTTGCAAGTTTTATTTTTTTATCAAATTATTATGTTAAAGTGCAATTTGAGAATTAAAAATTTTTCACAAGTCTGATTGAAAATGGTTTTCGAAAAATGGAGTAATAAAAAATAACTTTTATTTATAGGGTCGTAAGACTACAAAATTTTGCAGCGGATATTCAGGAATAAATTTCATTTTTTTTTCCTTACGATTTCTCTATTTCTTTTTTTGGTGAATCTGGTTAGATTGCGTTCAATTCGTATTAATTTCTCGTTAAATTGACTGAATTCAAATTGCATAAATTTATACATTTTTATACAATCATTTTTCTGCATTCGATGAAAATAGATGGAATATCCTTGATTTGTTACGGTTTAGTTCAGTTCTTCTTTTAAAAATAAAGATTAAAATATATTATCTATAAGTTTATGTGTACTTGTGGTAAAATGAACTTTTATATATACCCTTTCGAATGCATTTTATTTGCGAGAAAGAATTAATCAAATTGTAATATATAAATAGACGGAAGCAAGTGGTTATAACAGATAATTTTATGACAACTCTGCCACAAATATTGTGGATGACCAGTGAGCTCGCTGCAATATGGGTAATATTGGACTAAGGTTTCATGCATTTTAAACAAGGCTCAAAACCTGTCTCAATTAATGTGTCAAAGTTTTGTAGTAATTTAATTTGATAAATTTAAAAAAATCTTTTGCAATTCAGTAATTTTTTCTGGATTTTAGAATTAAATAATAATTTCAAATAGGTAAAAAGCACATATCCAGAAATTTTGTTAGAGGCGGCCAGATCCTAACAGTATTAATAACTATATAGTTTAAATTTCTTTCATAACATTTAAAATTCATCTGTTACTTATTTTAAATTATTTAAAAGTTATATTTGTTAACAAACAATTAAAAATTTTGGAAAATAAGGCAAATTTCTTTTATTATTAAAAATTTTCATTTCAATTTTTATTTAAGAAAGTGCGCTCGGTGGTATGATGAACTAAACAAAAATTCTTGAAAAGTAAGAAAAAAATATTGCTAGTCAGAAATGGGTAACACTGGCTGCAATTAGATTTTTTTAGTGTAAAAAATACATTTAATAAGAAATCAGCTATAAAGCTTTCTTATTTTGGTATTATTTGTCAGCCAAGCAAGATACGTGTAAAAGTAAAGTTAGGGGCAGCCGGGTGGCATTTTATACACCTGTTAATTTCTTCAAATTTCAAAATACAGAACAAAAATTACAAAGCCAATTAACATTATTTTAGTACTCACTTGCAAACATAATTTGTTTTCTGCAATTCGCGAATTCTTTTCTTTTGTATTCTTAAATCAATTTTAAAAAAAGTCAACTAATTGTGTCGAAGAGAAGAAAAAAAATAGAAAAAATATTGAAACGTACGAACAAGTAAAATTGAAATTTATGTATCTTATATTTCACCGCATCAAAATATGTGCATTATCGATATGATTTATATACGAATATGTAGTATAATACAACAATATTTTAAAAATTTCAATAACGCATACACGAAAAGAATAGTAAATAACGAAAAATTCGAGATATTATTTGGCAGTCTGACATTAAAAGAAAAAAAAAAGTATATACAACGTTAGTTTCTATTAGAAGAACCATAAGTCACAATTAGGTCACTTCCCGTAGGACAGGGTGTGTCGTTTATATATCTTTTTTTTTTTATTTTTGGTGTGTAAATGTCCATAACAGATGCAGTGAATACGTAGGCGTTATGTGTAGGTCGGGATACATCATTGATAGGTCTAAGGGCTTAGATTTATAAAAGTGAATGAAAAAAAATGAGCCGAATTTTTTTTTTATTTTTTTTTTATTTTGAAAGTTTCTTTATTATGTGTATTTATATGCATATATCGGAGTACAGTGTCATATGAAACTTATTCATCTTTGAATTATGGCTTCAAATATATAACTATATTTACATTCGTGAAATTTACACTCTTTAAATACATTTTTTTTTTCAGAAAAAAAAATTTTCTACAATTTACATTCAAAAAGGAAATAGTTTAGATGTAAGTATTATTAACAAAATTTAATTGTTTTTTTATATAAATTTTTTCTCAATTTAAAAATTACGATCACTATAATTCAATATATTTCCTATTGCAAGTCCCTAGCTTGTTCCTAAACCATTTTTACTGAATTTTCTTATTTAAAAAACTTCAATCCAGTTTCCAGAAAATATTTTGTTTGTATTTAGGATAGCTTATTTAATATTCTCTCTTTGGAATTAGTATGGAAAAAAAATATATTTATCTAAAATAAATTTAGTCCACTTATATTGGGGATAATATCTTATTTTAAAGGAGTTGGATGTAAAAACAGACTTCAGAAATAAAAACAACTGACAAAAATATCACTAGACGATAATTTCAGCCTAAAATATTCATTTTTTCTTTTAATTTAAAAATCGACCCCTAATCCTTTTTGAAAGGCTGAAGATAATAAATTGGTATAAAATTTTTTTTGGCTTTTTAAAAGTCTCATTTTATTTTATGCCTTTAAATCTTTTTCGTGGACACAATATGAATTTAAAAAACATCTAAAAATTATACAAAATTTACCCCATATTCAAGGCATGATATCACAATGTCTACCGGTTGTATTAAAAATTGCTTTTTGAACTGAAAAGAGTAGCTCCAATTACCTACTAGGTGATATTTTTAACCTATTTAATAATTAATATTCAACATAAAATTATTTTATTTTAAAATATAGTAAACTAGCAAAAATAAAATTTAGTAAATTAAAGGCAGCAATAATTTAAAGGTGTAATAAATTATAGAATTATGATTATAAATCGATATTTCCAAAAATGTTATATTCTGATTTATTGATACTCCAATTTCAACTGCAACTTTACACCATTAAGAAATATATAGTTATAGCTTAAAGACATAAATAATTACTACTTAGTTCCTATTGTCGTTACACTTTGCCATGTCCCTTTTCCCTATATATATATTGGTATATATAATATATATATGGCATTATAGCCTTTTCCTTTGTGTGTCCAGCAGCTTGAGCTTAATAGGTACCGACTTAAGATTTATAGTTTTGCATAAATATACCTATATAGGATTCTCTCTAAGCAGTTATACCGCCTTTATTCTAGAGAATCATTAAAGATCAATAATTCACCCTGTTTTCAAGATGCTTTTACTAATAGCCGATAAACTATGGATAATAACTCGATACTAATCAACGGACGTAAATTAATGCTAAGAATTTTTTTTAAATATTCAAATTAATATGCTAAAATGTGTGTATTCAATCATTTACGATTGGTAATAATAAGTTAATTATAACTTGTGATCGTAAAATTTTATGCCTTGCCCTCAAGAATATTATAAGATTTTTCTTTTCTCTCTTGGCGGTCTTTGATGTTATATGGAGGGCTGTTTCGCGGTCGCGGCTTCGAGCAGTCTCATAAAGATAACGAAATAAACGATGTAGTATAAATACTACATTAGTGACGTGCAATGATAATAATATTCACCCTGTGTAAGCTTTTTTATTTATCATTTATTAGTCTCTCGAACCATTCCCATCATTATTTTTAGATAAAATTATATACTTTTTAATTACTCTAACTTCTCTCATCAATTCTGATCATAAAAATTCAATCTTTAAAAAGTTATTTTTTTTTAGCCTATGGTGTAAGCTAATGTATAAATTAATTACTGGTAATGAAAATCTTTATTTATTCGATTAAAAAAAAAAAGCTTTTATACTACCTTGTAATGCACTGAAAATGGTCAATTAAAATTATCAAGTTTTAAAATTATTTTATTTATATCTTCGAATTTAAATATCATTATTTTATCTTTTATAATAAAATTTTATGTTTTTTCATAATTTTCGTATCAATTTAAACCCAATTGAAATTTCGTGCATGCTATAAAAGAAGAAATATTAATAATGAGTACAAAAAAAAGCGAAGGACACCCAAGAATAAAAAAAAAGGACTAATATTAGGCTAAAGTGAATCTCTTTTCATTCGTCAAAAAAAAAGTATCTTTGATTAGAGGCTCCGACCTTCCTGATTGGCTTCTAATTAACTCATAAAAAACTTGTTAAGCTTTTGGTGTGTACCGTCTCTACAATTTCGTTAACATGTTTATTATTTTTTATTAGCAATCTATTCGATTTATTACTCTAAAGAGCTATGTTTTATAAGTTTTTTTTATGCATATAACTTTAAACATCAAACGTCCATTTAATCTATAAATGATACCCAATAAACTCATTAAATAATATAAAATTTTTTATTATACTTAGATTTGAAGATAAAAAGTATAAACGAAATTTTGTTTAAAAGTTTGTTTAAAATAAACAAATTAATAATAAATTAATCCAGTTATTGAAAGTTTATAGGATGAATCATTAATTTAAAGTACATATTAACTGAATTGCGTTACTGATCCGATTAAAGTGGCGCGTGGGCCAAAAACTCCGGCGTTACACATCAAAGCGTCAAGTGAGAAAGAGAGTCAGGGTTCATTAATGCTATAAAGTACAACAATAATTTTTAAATTTTAAACATGACAAACAAAAAAATAAATATTTAATTTAACAAAAAAAAAAAAATGTTTTATTTAAATGATGTTAGAGTGGATGATGTCATTCAATAATATCATTAAACTGACACCAATAATAATAATTTTAACACACTGTTAGAGACAGGATATCGCCTCTATGCGCTCTCATTTATAGTAATTAATGCTGACAATAAATCGACATTAAAAACAGAAAATTCAAATATTTGTTTGCTTTTTTATTTTTATTCTCATTCATTTTTTTCAATTGATATCATCATGTATATGTGAATTAAAACCACTCGCTTAATTAAGATATTTTAATAAAAATGTAAATATACGAACAATGTTAATATTGTGCAATTAATAATATCATTTTTAATTGAGTTCCATCAATATAAAAATTAAAATATATACAAGTGAACGATAATTTATTAATGAATGTAATATAGCAATCAAGACTCAACACCCTCGCGAATCATCATCGTAATCGATGATCTCATATCTTTAAAAGCTTAATACTATGTGTATTAATCGTTTGTTATTATTGTTGGCTCACTGGCATTATAATACTGATGGCTATTGAAATTAATACTTTAATCCCAATGTATGTTTAACATGTGCTCTTTTATATAAAATTCTGCTTCCGGCGCATGATATTACTCTTCTTCAGTTTGATGAAATTAAACCACTTGCATCTCATCTTTTATATATTGGATACAATACTTTTCTCACTTTTTTTAATACTTTACTTAATCTCTTACAACAAGTTGATATTATTTTATATAGTTTATTTTCAATTTTGTTGCACTTATATGTTCGCCAGAGGTTAATATTATAATTTTTTTTAAGTATTTCCGTCAATGAAAGTTCGTGTGAGCGTTAATTAATTCACTTGGATAAATACAATAGTATTAACTTTTTTAACAAAATTAGTCTCAACATCGTTTTATTTTCTCTGCGTTATTTACCCTAACTATATTTTCTTAAAATTCGTTTAAAAATTTATTGTTTATAAAAATTAACTCTATTTTATATTCTAACCAATAGTTTCAAAGATTCTAACATTTATCTGTGAAAATTATTTTATAATAGTTTCTTATTAAATTATTTTAAATCACTATCTTATAGATCGATTGTTTTTAAAATTTAATTCAATAGCGCATTATAAAAATAATTTTACGCTTCTATTTATTTTCATATACTGTACAATATTGTAACGGGGTGTAAGTCTTTGATAAAATGGAGATATTATAAATGATGTGGAGTATATATAGATAAATTTTAAAATAAGCCTAATTTCTTATACCAAACTCGCGACAAAAAAAAACTAAATCCAAAATTTTTAATTTAAAATCTCAATTAAAACAAACTAGGTCTTATTGACCGCAATTACAAAATTTTATAAAGTGTAAGCAACCGTTATAAATATTTTAAGATATATTAGCAATTAAAAAACAATATATTCATGCGTGACACAATGATCTTATATATCATTTAGAAGTCATTTCTTTTATGAGAAAATATTTAGACATCAAACTATTGCACAGTTTTTCTAAATTTTATCAACAAAATTATAAAAAAATTTAAATGCTTTACAAAAAATTAAAATGCAAAATTTATTACTAATTCGTTTTAATAAAAAATTGAATGAAATAGATTTTTAAAATTTTACCAAACGAAGAGAAAAATATGTAAAAATGCTATAAGATAAAACGAGTATAATAAGAAAGAATTTTCTATTATACACCTATAAAAGTAATTTTACATAAAATATAATATACAATTTATAATACAATTTTTCATGGAATATTGAAAAATATTTTCATATATGTATAATTTTAATAAAATTTAGAAATACGATAAGATTGTTATTACAGGTATTAAGGATAATAAAAAAAAAATTTTTTTATTATAGAAAAAATATGAAAAGGGATACATGATATTTTTATAATACATCAAAGTAATTCGTGATATAGAAAAAAAGTAACTAATATAGAAAAGTATAATATTGTCTTTTATATGTGAATAAAAAATTTATTAAATTACCATATATACACGCCAAGACTTAAAATATTTAGCTCAAAGGCATATAAAAATTTTTTATTACGTGCCGAGTTATTGTTGAATAGATCGGTATCGACGTATATAAAATCGATGTTAACCCGTTATATAATATCGTAACAAAAGCGCCGCGGATGCCCATCATCAATAATAATTGCTCCTTCGAAAGATCATCAAACTTTGTTGCCTGCGTTATTTATATATTCATTTGACGGCACGCGGAAATTCTTTAGTTTTATAGAAAAGCATTATACTTTAGCTTACTTCGATTTATCGTGAGAATAATCAACGGAAATAACTAATAAAATGTATCGTGAATTCTTCGCTAAATTTTTACTCTATATAATTGCAATTTTTAAAATTAATCGACAATTTTATGGAAACGGTAGTAGTTATACAGTAGCTCGTAACACCTGTTTATGTTCTGTGTATTTCTTATATGGTACAACCAATTTTCTTTTGGTATACGAATCTATTATTAGTTACAGTCAAAGTCGGGTAGAGCTGATCATGTTAGAAAAATTTTAGAAAATTCAGTATGTGTGTGTGTGTGAGAGGGGGGGGGGTGCATATACTAAGAATGTTTTATAAGAATATATATACAAATAATATTTTTGTTTCAAAAATTTTTTAACTTAAAAATACTAAACTATTTACTTTTTATTAATATTTGGAGTCCTAATTTTAGGAAATTCTATGTTACTAAATTTTCCATTTTCGATACCTAAAATTGTAAAAACTTGATACCAAAATTTTTTGCGTCAAATAATAAAGTGACCCCCTTCTATTTTGGTTCCTCAAAGAGGAACCATTGTGATAGGTCAAATTTCGAGTTTTGATTTTTTGACATATAAGCACATTTTGAGACCCGAGGAAGCTAAAAAACCGGTTTTTAAAAAAAGTCTGTGTGTGTGTGTGTGTGTATGTATATAATTGGTGATAATTCACAAACATTATGGAGTTAAGACCTAATTTTTTTTCAAACATTTTTTTATCAAAAAAGCTCGAGGTACTTTTTTTTTTTAATTTGGATGCAATACCTCATTTATTTCCACGAAAGTACTTATATTTGAAAGTATAGTTTTTACTCTATATCTCGAATCTGATACTTAATTTTTTTAAAATTTTTTAAAACACCAATTTTTTTTTTCTTTTTGGACGTAGTACCTAATTTATTTCTATGAAAGTACTAGTTTTAGAAAGTTTGTTTATAGTCATTTTTTAGATCTGATACCGAATTTTTTCAAAAATTTTTTCTCAAAATTAAAAACACAAAAAAATTAAAAAACCTGAAATATTTTTTTCATTCTCCGAGTGAATAAAACCCCCTTTTTTAACGCGTTTTTGAAGGAGAAAGTGAGGATTTGTATCCCTCTCTATTCTCTCTTCTGTTTTTTCTCTCTAGGGAGGAAAGTACTTATTTTCCTCCCTAGAGAAGAAAACAGAAGAGGGAATTGAGAAGAGACTCGACCCACTCTTCCTACATCCTGTTACCCCTCCCTATCTAGTCGACCTTGATTCTTCGTTATAGAAGACAAATTGTGAGGTGACGCTCATTAATATTCAAAATGGAATTTTTATGAAATAGTTGCATTATTAATCGTATATAAATTTATTTTATTTAATAAATGCAATAATTAACTTTTATATTAATAAACGATGAAAAATGAGCATATTTGTACGCATCTTTTATTTTGTTATAGCTAAATTAATAAACAAAATAAAAGATGTGTACCACGTGCTTACGCATTTATATATATTATAAATTAAAACACTTTTATTTATTCATAAAACAATTAATAAATTATTTATTAATGTGTAAATAAAGTTGCGCAGGGTTAAATTTATTTACCATATAAAATAAATTAAATTAAACAACTATTTAGTAAAAATGCCATTTTGAATTATAATAAAACGCACCTTTTATAAAAATTACACCTTTCTATAGAAGAATCTAACGATCGACTGAATATTTTTAGTTTAATATTTTTTGAATATGAAGCGTCGTCACCGTTGGGATCAGGGTTGGGATATATGAAAGTTACATTACTTTCACCTAAGTGTCTCTTTCTTTCATATACAAATTAATGTTTTTTTGGAAAAAGTCGGGGAGTAGAGATTTTACTATTATTTTGGTTATTTGAAAGAAGTAGGGATTTATTATTCATCAATACTTGTTTTTTTTTTTTTTTTAATTTTATTCATTTTTTTCTTTCTATATTATATTTGTATTATATGTGTATATGTTCCCATTTGTTAAAAAGGTGGTTATATTCACTCTTAGAATAAAAAATAGTATGTTGCACATGGGGAAAAAATGCAATTTCAAATCATGGTCGGAGATAGTTACACTCGATATGCAATGACTCGGGTACACACTCGCCTGCTTTGAAATAGCTTATTTTCTCCCCTTGTATAACAATCTACTATTTCTTTTTGGTGTAATAACTCATTTAATTCCATGAAAGTACTAATATCTGAAAATATTGCAACCGGCGATATTTCACAACCGTTATGAAATTAAGACCTAATTTTTTTTTTTTTAATTTTTTCACCAAAAAAGCTCTAGGTACTTTTTTTTTTTAATTTGGATGTAATCAGATGTAATACTTCATTTATTTCCACGAAAGTAGTTACTTATATTTGAAAGTACGATTTTTACTCGATATCTCGAATCTGATAACTAATTTTTTGAAAATTTTTTTCCTAAATTTTTTTTCACAAAAAAATACAAAAATCACCAAATTTTTTTTTCTTTTTGGACGTAGTACCTAATTTATTTCCATGGAAGTACTAGTTTTAAGAACTTTGTTTATTGTTATTTTTTGGATCTGATACCGAATTTTTTCAAAATTTATTTCTCAAAATTAAAAAAGTTTTTTTAAACTGCAATATTTTTTTTTTTTTGGTGTAATACTTCATTTAATTCCATGAAAGTACTATCTTGAACAATTATTATCCAATGAATCACGCTATAGATTTTATTTGAAAAAAATAGATTTAGTTAAATTCAATACATAAATTTTCTTTTAACTTTTAAACGTTAATAGAAATGAGTGTATGATTGATGGTTGTAATCGGTAATATCTGTGGCATATTGAAGTATTTAGCTCATTGTTTGAGGAACCTTAGTGCCAGCTAGTTGGCAGGGTATTTTTATTTTTGGACGTAATACCTGATTTTTTTTTACATGGAAAAACTAATTTTAGGAAAATCGATATTTTGACGATTTCTTGAATCTAAAAACCTTATTTTGTGAAAATTTTTGTCTAAACATATCAAAAAGTAAAAAAAATGCTATTATTATTTTATTTTTAAACGCAATAGCTAATGATTTGACAACGTAATTATTCTGATTGTATATAATTACATGAAATATTTGTAGCTGGTTTTAAGCCTATTTTATAGGAATATTAGTAAGTTGGCATATTCAGATAGATAAAAGAATTAAAAGCATATTTTAAATTTGCAAAGATAATAAGGCAAAGTATTGGTAATATATTTTAGACATATAGAAATATTTTGCAAAAAGTAACTTTTGGCCAAACAAAATATAAGGGCAGGAAAACTATTTTTCTTCGTTGATTACCAATTAACTTCGCGCTATCAGGCAAAACTTTCCTCTAGACATTTAAAGCGTTTCTTCTTTAAGGTTGCAATCAGCTAAATGAAAAATTGTAATATTTCCTTGTCATTAGTACATATTTATCACGTTTATAGAGAGGAAATATCTGAACAGGGAAAGTTTATAAATTTAGCCCAGTTTTGATTAAATTAAAATTTAGTATGAGCATTATAGTTAGGACTATAGTTATCAATAAATAAAAAACCCCAAATTGGTTCAAAAGAATAGTTTTCGTAAAAAGAGTGACTTATTTAATTTTTTTAATCTTTTCATTAAAGAAATTTCTATACTACTGATATTTATTCAATAATTTTTAAAACATTATTTTTGATATGTCTTGTTCTATTATAATCTATTCTATTATTATTAGTTTTTTGTTAAACAATTTGAATACTCTTGCTTACCAACATTATTTGAAAAAAACTGTCTTATTTTCTATCGGATAATGCATAGGATTTTTTGCAATTCAAATCTCTCCTTTTAAATTCGTGCGACGAATGCTTAAAAGGCTCTGCAGTTAATATTTAAAAGTACGCCAATTTTACTGGCCTTTGATCAAAATAATTTGTTGATTTAAATAATACGAGAGTTTGTATACATTGTTCGATAAATTATAAGCTATATGTGTAATAATAAAAATGAAATCCTCCCAGATCATTAAATGTTACGTGCGGCACAAAACCAATATTGTTTTAGTATACACATAAACACTAAATATAGAGAATTCGGTTCTAATTCGCGAAAATGCATGCAGAAGAATAAATAATTCAGGATGGGTGTGTACTCGATCGTGTGATATTGGACACAATGGCTGGGGGGCTCTCCGAGATTTTGACTAAGAGCATACGTAATACAATTTTGGTATAATGTTTTATGACCAATATATACATACGCGAATATGAAGTGTCGATAGAGAGTCAGAAGCGAAGGCGGTAAAGATCAAAGGCTTATAGGAAAGACCTCGTGGTAGCCTTTTTTCTTTTACTTCACGATAGTCACAATTCTTTCTCCCTTTTATTTTATTCTTTTTTTTTTGTTTTTAATATACATACTCAATATTGGTGAATACAGCATTTCTTTCTCTCTCATCACACATTTCTACAAAAAGCAACAACAACTCCCTTGAGGGAGTGCGAAAAAAAACTTCTTTACATGCGTTGTATAAACGCGTGAACTTGCTCTCTTTTTTTAAAACTTATGTATAAATGTTTTTATTTTTTTTATGTTTTTATTTATAGATATTTTTTCGTTAAAAAAAAAATATATATTTTCTCAATATATAATATAAATATAATACCTTTTTTTAAACAACACAAAAATTTTTTTTTATGTTGCGCTTTCACATGATTTTTATGACTTTTTCGTCGACTGTGGTCTTTTATAATATGGGCAATTCGATATATATTACCTTATTTTTTTTTTTTTTTTAATATTTTATTTTTATACTTTTTTATCGATATCATAAAATTTATACTCATATTGAATATTTATTATCAATATTTTTTTTTTATTATTTGTTTTCTTTAAAAATTAATAAAATAATACAAAAAATATACAATTTATTAAAAAAAAGATATTTTTTATTTTTAAACACCTGTTATTTAAAAAACATTTTTATAAGATAGGAATCTTCTTTTATTTGAATATAATAAAAATTCTTCATTCACTTGTCAATTGATTCAAAAATAAAGAAATCCTTTCATTTTATAGAAATTAATAGAAATTGGGAGAATAATAGGAATCTAAAAAATAAGATGAAAAGAAGATACCTAAAGGCTGAAGTAAATTAGGTATAAAAAAAAGTAGATGGGCGTTACGACATTCACTCATCGAATCAAATGAATCATGTTACTATCTGAGAATCCCTGGAGGCTCTTAACCAATGACCGCCAATTTTACATAGTTTTCAATGAATGAAAGCAACAAAGAGCATTGGGACACTATTAATTAACCTGATAGATATTCTGAATATAGAGTTCTTTGCACCTTTTTTTCTTCGGTACTCTAGAGACGAATATAAATAAATAAATGTCTAAACTGATGACTGGTATGTTAATTGGGGCGTTGTCTTTTGACACGCACCTATATATAATATCTTTATATTTTTTCGCGTTTTTTCTGAAAATTTATTATTTTATTTACTTTATTATTAAATTTTTTTATTTTTATTTACGACTTGCGATGTATCAGAACTATTACGAATGTGCTAATTATCGAAGAAATTATATTTATGATAGTAATAATTAATGGACAAATACGAATAATTATTCATGTAAAGTGAAACATTGTATTCAAAATTTAATTATTTATTTATTATTTGAAATTTTTAAATTTTAATGATGGCTAACCTCAATAAAAAGTTATTTTATTTAGTAAGCGTTAGTAATATTTAGTAAGTTACTAAAATTGAATATAGGATTTTCCTAAAATTCTATTTTAGCGGAATGTTTTGGTAAGTTAATAAGGGCAGATATTTTTATTAATTTTTGTTCAGAATATAGAACGACTAGCTAGCAAAAATGTTTTATACATTATTAATAAAAATATTATTATTCGCATGTTTGAAAGCAAAAGAAAGAAAGCATGAAATATTGGTACAGAACATAATTATGTAACAAGTTACTGTTACAAACGAGGTTACGCACTAGTGGGACAACTTTTTTTTTGTTTTTCTAATAAAAAAGCTCATTTAAAAGTTTTTTAATGCAATTTATCCTTTATGGCTTAATGACGTAATTTTGTATAAGATGGTACCTACTTTATTAATAATAAACTTCGATATTTTTTTTGAATCGGAACATGGACATTTTTAAACGGTATTTTGACGAGAATGTACTTTGCTTTGACCGACAAAAATGTTTTACTGTTTCGAAATAGGAACATTGAATCTTATAAATGTAAATGAAATGAGTATATAAAAACTAATATAAATAGTACTTCCATGTTCCATAGAAAAATACCCTTCCAACTAGCTGGCACTAAGGTTCCTCAAACAATGAGCTTAATGCATTAATATGCCACTGATATCACCGATTACAACCATGCAATCATACCGAGAATCATACATACATTTCTATTAACTTTTAAAAGTATTTTTTTATTGATCAAAAATTTTGAAACTAATTTTCAAAAAATTAATTATCAGATTCAAGATATTGAGTAAAAACCATATTTTCGAATATAAGTACTTTCATGGAACTAAATGAAGTATTACACCCAAAAAAAAAAAAAAATATTGCAGTTTTTTTAATTTTTTTGTTTTTTTAATTTTGAGAAAAAATTTTGAAAAAATTCGGTATCAGATCCAAAAAATTACTATAAAGGAACTTTATTAAACTAGTACTCTCATAGAAATAAATTAGGTACTACGTCCAAAAAGAAAAAAAAAATTGATGTATTTTGTATTTTTTTGTGACGAAAATTTTGGGAAAAAAATTTTCAAAAAATTAAGTACCAGATTCGAGATATCGAGTAAAAATCATACTTTCAAATATAAATACTTTCTTGGAAATAAATGAGGTATTGCATCCAAAAAAAAAAAAAAAAAGTAGTTTGAGATTTTTTGATGAAAAAATTTTTGAAAAAAAAATTAGGTCTTCCATAATGGTTGTGAAATTTCATCGGTTACATAGATACACACACACACACACACAGACAAAAATACATACTTTTTTTGAAAAACCGGTTTTTTAGCTTCCTGAGGTCCCAAAACGTGCTTACATGCCAAAAAATTAAAAATCAAAATTTGACCTATCACAATAAAGTTAGTTGTGTATTTTTAGGTGAAAATTTTTTTGCTATACATCCTAGAAAAAAAAGAAAATTCTGAGTATATACATACATTAAAGCAAAAAAATTTTACAGTTTTAGGTACAAAATCTGAAAAATCGAGTAATAACTAGGTACTTCCCCGAATCTAGTACTTTCGCAGAAAAAAAATTAATTTTTACATCCAAATAATAAAAAAAAAATTACCATGAAAATTTATTATGATAAAAATATTGGTCTTAATACCAAACCTTGGTTCGGAATTCTCAGGCTCGAAACCATATACTTATAAAAGTACCAAGTTTATAACAAAAGAACATGTAACATGTAAAATTTATATTTTGAATCTTGAAGCCTTTATAATTTTAAGTCCTTTAAGTAAAAAAAAATCCCAACATCCAAATTGTTGAAATAAATTATTTTTCGTCCATTGGACCCTCATCCCCCAAATGACTATAGACATGTTCCATATTAAAAAAATACCAAAATTTAAAAAAAGTAATGAATTACTTTACTGCGATTTACGAAAAATTTTATTTATTTAGTTCATATTCAAACAAAAACTCGTAATAAAAATCCCAAGACCGGCACGACCTGAAAAGTCGTGTAACCGCATAAACCTACCATAATTAAATTCTACAGTAGGACCAATTTTCTCAAAATACGAGATATTTTGGTATTAATTTTTCCGGCAAATATTTTCATCTGTTAATTAAGAATCAAAAAATAAACATGCTTTTGTGAATAATAAAAATGAGTATAGAATACATAATATTCTTCTTGTTTTAATTATTTTATTATTTTATTTGATTGTAGTTAAAATTGAAATATAGTTTAGAAAAATTGATCGAGTGCACTCAGCATTAATTTTATATAGCTTTGTGCATTAATTTAAGAGAGATAGTTGAGTAGAAAAGTAATAATAATTCGAGTGATATTATATCTCTGATGAGAGAGACCTCTGATTAAATTAATAAGTATAAAGTATATTTGAAAAGATGCATCTCATGAATATTAGCGATTATTTGTATGTGTACTATATAGAGAAGCTCGTGGGATTTTATGTATGAATTTCATAGAGCTTGGCGACGAGAAAGCCATACTGATGCAAAAACTAATAGAAATATTATACGTATATATACATATTATTGCGAACTCGTTTTATGCTGGTTTTTATATAATTGAAGAAATAAATTGAAAAATTAGTGCTTCCAGTATTATGTACATTCAGAAAATTGAAATATATTTATGTATAATATGACTCATTTCTGGAAATATATAAAATGGAATTTAAATCAATAACTACGTTGGAATGTCAATTTATGTATATAAAAAACAGAAAATGTAAAAAATAAAAACCCATATTACATTTTTTCTTTCTTTTATTTTATACTTCATTATATTCCAGTAAATTTTAACCCCACGCGATGACCATCGAACGACCTCATGAATTTAATATTTACTACCGAATACTTTCTTCAAATTACTTATTTTATGCATTTTTATCTTTCTTACATTTTTAATACAAAATATTATTATATACTACTACATTTATGGATCCGAAAGAACTCACTGAAAAATGTTTTAAGATCGTATAAATTAAAGATTGTCTATATTATATTAAAAAAAGCGTATGAAAAAGTTAAGCTTTTATGTTTTTAGTCATAAATATAAATACCCTGCCAACTAGCTGGCACTAAGGTTCCTCAAAAAATAAGCTTAATACTTCAATATGCCACAGATATCACCGATTACAAACATGGGATCATATATTCATTTCTATTAACTTTCAAAAGTTTTTTTTATTGATCAAAAATTTTTGAACAAATTTTCAAAAAATTAATTAGCAGATTCGAGATATCGAGTAAAAACTATATTTTCAAATATAAGTACTTTCGTGGAAATAAATGACGTATTACATCCAAATTAAAAAAAAAAAGTACCTCGAGATTTTTTGGTAAAAAAATTTTTGAAAAAGAAATTAGGTCTTAATTCCATAATGTTTGTGAAATATAACTGATTACATACATACACTTATATACACACACATACATACAGACTTCCTGAGTTCTCAAAACGTGCTTATATGCCAAAAAATCAAAAACCAAAATTTGACCCATCAAATTTTTTTTGATATAAATTTTTTTTTTCATTTCTCGCAAGAAAAATGAGTTTTAAATATTATAAGTAATCGATAAAAATTTAAGAAAATTTGAATTTAACATTGAATACTTTTCTTTATTATATATTAAATCGTAAATAATAAGTTTGCTAGTTATTGGTTTCTCGGTATAAAATTTATTTTCATTCTTAAATAACAATTATTTTTTTAAATAATACATAATATATTATTAATTTTTTTTTCTATCCAAATGGATAGGTATTATCATTGATAAAATCCAAAAGCCATATTTTATGATAAAACTTGAAGGAACGTTATGAAGTTCTAAGTTCTAAGTGATATCAAAAAATTTCTTGTTGTGCTTCCTGATTTCTAATATATTTTGTTTCTTGATTTGTAGGTATTTGAAAAATTCGTTTCTATTCGCACATTTTCCATAGCATCTACAATTTGTGTACCTTCTTTGAAATCTGATGAAACACAAATTGGTGGTCAAATGTTACAAAAAATTTTTTTTTTTTTTTTTTTTTTTTTTTAATTTTTCTCATTTTCAAAATTGATTTTATTAATTTTAACAAGATTTTTTGTTAAAATGAAATATGATGAGCCACCGATTTCAAGCTATGTTAATTTCTACCTTCTTCAAATATTTGGACTGAACATTTATTATTTATTTTATTTGATTATTGAAGTTTGTTTTTAATAATTTCGTACCTAGTAAAGTTTGTTTAATTTTAAATTTACAAAGTACCATGCTATAATAAATATAATAAAATTTTTTCTTTCTTTTAATTTTTCTCAGATAGTTCCAGTGATAACTTAAAATAAGATTTTTTTTAAATTAACCAAAAATGGTTAATTTTACAACGTAATGATCACGTACAGTGTTTCGCCATAGTGTATTAGGTTGGCTCGTCAGTAGACACCTAATACACCTTATCTAGACACCGTTTAATTATTTAAAAAACAAAAAATAATAAAATTATAAAATAAATTTTTTTTGTTGAAATTTTGTGTAAGTACTTGCCTTGAACATGCTTTCAAAACGACTAAAAATGCTGGCTTTGTTTTCTCTTTCTAATTTAAATACAGCTGGCGTTTTTATTCTATTAATTTTGCAAAAATTATATTCAAAGTTTATTAAATTTAATAAGTTAAAAATAAGTTCAAATATTCCATTAATTTTTTCTACAACATTCAATTTTCAGTTCATCTTTAAAATTAAGCCGTTTCTTATTTAACTAAGACACTAACATTGCTAAATGTATACCTGAAAATTTTAAATTTAGTAAAATATACCAATCTTATTAAATTTCACATAATTGGACAACTAAGAACAATAGCTAGTTTTGACTAAATTAACGCTGTTTCCCTTGAAATAAGCAGAAAATTTTTTAAATGTATACCAAATCTTAAAAATTATTGCTGATTGTGTCAAATTTTGGTCAAATTTTCAGGATTTTGGAGTCGTTGATTACGATTCTAAAATTAGTTTAAGGACAGATTTAAATCTTGTATATATGGGTTAATTGTAAAAAATAGAATTTTGGCTTTTAGCATATGGTATTTTTGATTTAAGTTCCAAAAACTCGCTTATCTTGGAACGACCATATGTCTCAACAATCCTAAACTTTTAAGGAGTAAATGCTCTCTAGTTTTCAAGACACCTCCAGCTGTATTTGGATCTAAATGTTTTAAACTATTAAGTCTAGTACCTGCTGGTGATTTTTAAAGTAGAATTAAATTCTATAGAAACATATTTTACCCTTACTTATAAATAAATTTTGCGAAAAAAGGTAATTATTTTAGACTAATGAAGTACTAAATATTAATTTTTGCCAATATTGGTGACGTTTCAAATATTTCGTCTTTGGATAAATTAAAAAATTTTTTTTATTAAAAAACTAGTATTTAGTTATTTTAAGATTTGATTCTGTATTCATCGTTCTTTGCATGTTTGTTTCATATTTATATAATTAATCTTAGATCAGAATTAGCCAGAAAAGAGTCTTAGTTTTTTTTTTACAAAAAAATTGAAAATTTAGATAATATATTATTTAAAAAAAAATAAGAAATAAGCATATAAAATTTAAAAAAAAACAGCAGTTATATTTCTGAAAATCACGTTACCACAAATCAACCTGACAGTAGTATAAGTCCAGAAAATAATAAAAACGGTCATAAGTGAATAACCAAAAAAAAGCATTATAAAATAATATAATAATAAGAAAGAGAAAAAAGAAATCAAGGTAGATTAAAAAAAATAAATAAAAAAAATTTTTTTTACAAGTATAAAGTGAACAAGGAGAAACTAACTCGACGACGTTATATGCAATCTTAAAGATATACACCTACTTGGACATATCCTGGAAAACATTGACACAAGATACAAGAAGAAGCATATCTCCAAATGTATGTGTTCTTTGGATGACATAGAGACGCACGTGCGCGTTTCTCGTGGTTAAGCATAAATAATACAAGACATGGACAAAGATGCCGCCCTCTTCAACATTTGTTTAAATTAAAATTATCCCTCGTGCATTTTATGAATTATTTTTTACTTTTCTACTTTGAAAGAAAATAAATTTTTCTATTTCCTCTATTTCGATGATATATTGTGTCATGAATTATGTAATATCATAATTGTTAATAAATTCAAACAACAAATCTGCTTAATTTTTATTTTTGCATTTGGAGATGCGTTAAATTTTATCTCTCAAAAAAAGACGTGAGAATATCAGAGCGCGTGTGCCAAAAACTTTGTATTTTTTGTAATTTAGTTTTACGACTTGAATATTTTTTATTTTAATAGTTATAACGAGTTTTTATCTTTTAAAAAAATATAACTTTGTTATAATTTTGCGAATTAAAAAAGACACTGTTTCGTCAAAAAACATAAGATTTTTTTGAGATTTAAGATTTGTTTACAAAAATACATAAAAATTTTTTTAAGGGTTATTCAGAAGCGATTTGAATCTCTTGTTAAGTTAGCATTTCGTTATATTTAAATTGGCTGTTTCTTTGAAAATGATATGTGAAAAATTAATAATTTAGACCTTTATCATACATTTTTTATATGATTATTTCAGCAAAAAAGGCATAAAAATGTGATAATAAAAAAAAGTGCCGATTTCTCTGATTATCCTATGTATTTATATTTTAATAAAGAAACTGGAATGAAGTGTGCTACAAGATATTTTTTTTTTTATTTTTTAATGAATTTTATGGTTTGTTTTTATAAAACTTTGAATTTTTATATTTATTTTTATTTTATTCAACATCAAAAAGAATGGCTAAATAAATTTTACATTAAAATATAATAAACAGGTTATTATCAGATATTTAATGACTTTAATATAATAATAACAATATTAATTAAAGGATGCATGATTAAATTTTATTTATGTTGACGAAGAAAATTATTTTTCGATAGAGTCCAATAAGGTATCGCAAAATTTTCATTATTTGATAAGTAAAAAATAACGACATATTTTTTAATTTCTATCTTCAATTTACAGTAATTACGATAATTTTTTTATGGAAAATTTTTTGATAAAAATAATTAAGTAACTATTTATTTTTATTAAAAAAATATTTTTTATAAAAGATAGATATTTATCTTTATCGAAAAACTTTCAATAAAATAATTTAATTGTCGTTCATCACTCTATATCTAATTTGAAGATATAGATATTAAAAAAAAAAAATAAATGAAACCAAAATATGGCTAATTAAATTGAAGATTTCAATACTTATTTAAAGGGTGAAGGGGGATAAAAGATTCAAAATTTTCACCACAGGGGATCGAGGTATGCGATATCCCCCGTGAAGGTTCTGCAACGAAGCCCCCGTAATAAACAAAAAGTAATGCACTTACTATCTAATGAAGTATTTGCACCTATCCCCACTGTCAGTTATACAATAGAGAGAGTCAAGGAGGGCGAAGCCCCGTCTGAAAGGTTCAGGGGCAGAGTCCCCGTAATGTAAAAAAAAATATCGATGTACCTACTCATATTAATCTAAACTACTAGGGGTTCATAATAAAAACTAGCCGAAATTCCGCATGGCCGGGGGCCAAGATTAGGATATTATCAAAATAATGATGGAAATAAGTATAGAATTATCGTTAGTGTTTATCAAAAAAATATTGCTTAATATTAATTACTTTGTTGGTCATCTGTTAGTCTAAATAAATTAACTGCATGTACTAAATTCTATACTTAAAATGTAAAGAAAATTTAAGAAAAGCGAAAAGGTTTTTTTATTTTTAATTGTTTTTACATTTTCAACGTATTGGCAGTATTTAAAATAAAAAAATATATTTGTTTGAAATATTTTCAGTGAAGGTTTTCTTGTAAAAGAGGGAAATATAAAGGAAATTAAATAGTTTGCAATTTAAAAATCAAAAACAGCATTGTGAAAATGCATTGACTGAATTCGCTTCGAACATTAAATTTTAAATTTTAATTTACATGATTCAAATTATTGAATAAAAGCCTGAAAAGTTAAATAGAAGACTTACATTGTACCAATTATTTGGAAATTCGAGTAATGTAATTTCACTGTGTACACTGTAGCTTAATTCATAAAGCGTATACTTTATTTAAAATATTTATTTATTTCATCACAATAAAAGAAGTTTTTACAGAATCATAAAAAGATAAACCGCCAGAAATTGTTAATATAAATTTACACCGCTAAAAAAATGAGAAAAAAGATTTTCAAAAGCATAAAAATTATTATTTACAATATTGATAATTCAAAGATAAAAAATTAGCTATAATTTTACAACTGTACCCTTTTAAATCAAAGTGTATTCAGAATAATACAAAGTTTTTTATGAGAAATAAAAAAATAAAGTAAAACCATTATAATTTATTGTATTTATTAGGTTTAAAATAAAATTTTATTATAAAGAAGGACTTGTATATTTATAATTTAATTATATTCAAAATATAGCTATACATTAATTTGCATTTTTATTTGATTTTATGCACATGCGTTATATTTAAATATATAGAATTTTTACTAAATTCAAAGTCGTAAAATAAATTAGCACCTTGATCAAAAAAGAATCAAAATTAAAAGATTTGTGCATTTATGAGTCAAAAAGATTATATTATATGACTCATAAATGCGCCAATGCTTCTTTTTTATTTATATATTTGTCTTCTAGAAGTAAGATTCTAATCTTTTGTATCTTTGTGTGAGAAAACGTTCAATTAACAGTCAACTTTAAATTCGACAGAGCCCTTCATTTTGATGATTCTCGTAAAATTATCAAATGGTTTCCAAGGATCTAAAATATAAAATTACTAAAAATCCAAACTTGAATTCTTAATTTTATTATAAAATTTTTTTAAATTATGCTTTAATAAAATATAAATTCATTGAAAAATTAATATTTCCTAAGAAAATTTTTATTTTCAAGATGTTTTTTAGAATGGTTTCCGGAGCAAATTAGTAGAGGTTCAGATGCGGAAGTTAGTAAGTTTAATTAATATACACTTTAATTAATATACATATGGGTCGCCGAATCACAATGTAGTCATATGGATGACTTTAATATGTTGAAAAAATACCCATGATACCTTCTGTTCAACGCACCTTCTAGAAATAGAGCTCCAGTTGGTCTCATTATTTTTGTATGAAGGTTAAATTTGATTCCCCGTAAACTGCAAATTTTTATCACACTATATTCAAAAAACCAAATGCCTATATTTTTGGCGCAAAAAGACCAATTTTTAAATTGCTGCCAAAATTTTTAATAAAACTAGGTCATATAAGCCCCAAACATTTTGTATAAACTCTAAGTTTCCGAAAATTTTTTACTTGTTCCTTTTCGGTTATACGTTTAACAGATATGATAATTTTAAGACAGTCTCAATTTCAGGTTTAAAAAAAAAATCATATTTTATCAATAAATTTGTAGGAGCCATTCTTGAAAAAATTTCAAGTAAAATGGACGAGTAAAAACTTTTACAAAATTTTTGAGACCTATAAAACTCATTTTTATCAAAAACTATATTGGCTATTTTGGACCCAAAACGGACTTTTGGTTTGTTAACTATAGCGATGATTGCGGTTTACGGAAAATGAAAGATAGCAATTTAAAAAAATAATTTATCTTTCTTTGCTGAAATGTTTTTTGGTTGTATTATCCGTGTACAGCGGAATAGAACCGGAATTGACTTAAATAGCCAACTCAATAAAATAAGATAATGTGGCATCAAAACACTAAGTATAAACCAACGGAAAACTAAAGATTAAGAAGATTTTAGTTATGTTCATCTTAAAAAATAAATTTTAATCGTGTAAATCTATTAAAGTTCTTAATAAATTAATTCCATACTAATTTATCTATAATTTTTCTGCCAAAAATTTTATATCAAATAGGTAACAAATTTAGAAAAAGAGTACTTTGCATTATAAAAAAAAAAAAATTCAATTCAATTCCATAAGGTTCTAAAATAAATACAAAAAAATTGAAAAGACAAATATTTTTGGATTGTAACTATAATAGAAACAGTTTGGACTGTAACTATAGTAGAAACAGTTTTGTAACAACAATAAAAAAAATAAAAACATTGTATGACATGAACTTTATTTATACATAGGAAAATAAATAATTATAGTGTGTAATCAATGATAATTTTCCATGATAAACATAAATATGTTTTAAAAGCAATCAATACTTCGATTATTATTTATAATAGAATGGCCTATTTTTTAAATTTGAAATGGAAGATTTAATTAGCTGAAAATTTTTTTTTTTGGCTTAAGGACTTAAAATTATACAGGCTTCAAGATTCAATATATAAATTTAAACATATTCAATGTTTGTTGGTAGTGCGTTCACAAGTTTATAAGTTTTTGTGTTTTGACCTCTTATAAAAAAAGTAAGAAAAATTAGAGATAAGTTTTCATATTTTTTTCCGTAAAAATTCACATTAACATGAAAAATTTTTTTCTGTAAGGTGTGGATAGGAAATCGATCAAAGAATCTGATTTTGAGGTTAAATTTTTTTTAACTAATCAATGAAATACGTCGTTTTAGCATGGAACATGTTTTTAGGGATGGGGTAGCCTGGAAATCTGAAAATCAAGGAGGGGGGTCAAAATTTAAAATCTAGATTTTAAAGTTATAGCAGACATAAAGTTATGACAGCACTGGAAAATCAAAAGATATCTTCGAGAACCGCAAGGCTGGTTATGGATTTGGTAGGGTTCCGATTCGAGTTGGATAACAAACAAGAAGGCTTCCTTAATCCAATATCAAAGGAAGACATGTCTCTAATGTTAGCAAGCTTATATTTACTTTTACTTAATGGTACATATGTAAAAAATACCCTGCCAACTAGTTGGCACTAAGGTTCCTCAAACAATGAGCTAAATAATTCAATATGCCACAGATATTACCGATTACAACCATCAATCATACACTCATTTCTATTAACGTTTAAAAGTTAAAAGAAAATTTATGTATTGAATTTAACTAAATCTATTTTTTTCAAATAAAATCTATAGCGTGATTCATTGGATAATAATTGTTCAAGATAGTACTTTCATGGAATTAAATGAAGTATTACACCAAAAAAAAAAAAATATTGCAGTTTAAAAAAACTTTTTTAATTTTGAGAAATAAATTTTGGAAAAATTCGGTATCAGATCCAAAAAATTACCATAAACGAACTTTCTAAAACTAGTACTCTCATAGAAATAAATTAGGTACTACGTCCAAAAAGAAAAAAAGATTTGGTGTTTTTTGTATTTTTTCGTGAAAAAAATTAATTATCAGATTCGAGATATCGAGTAAAAATTACACTTTCAAATATAAGTACTTTCGTGGAAATAAATGAGGTATTACATCCAAATTAAAAAAAGAAAAAGTACCTAGAGCTTTTTTGGTGAAAAAATTAAAAAAAAAAAAATTAGGTCTTAATTTTATAACGGTTGTAAAACATCACCGGTTGCAATATTTTCAGATATTATTACTTTCATGTAATTAAATGAGGTATTACATCCACAAAAAAAAAATATTGCAGGTTTTTTAATTTTTTTGTTTTTTTAATTTTAAGAAAAAATGTTTGAAAAAATTCGGTATCAGATCAAAAAAATGACTATAAACAAACTTTCTAAAACTAGTACTTTCATAGAAATAAATTAGGTACTACGTCCAAAAAGAAAAAAAAAATTGGTGTTTTAAAAAATTTTCAAAAAATTAAGTATCAGATTCGAGATATCGAGTAAAAATCATACTTTCAAATATAAGCACTTTCGTGGAAATAAATGAGGTATTACACCCAAATTAAAAAAAAAAAAGTACCTCGAGCTTTTTTGAGAAAAAAATTTTTGAAAAAAAAATTAGGTCTTAACTCCATAATGTTTGTGAAATATCACCAATTACATAAATACACACACACACACACACACACACACACACACACACAGACATACATACTTTTTTTAAAAACCGGTTTTTTAGCTTCCTGGAGTCTCAAAACTTGCTTATATGCCAAAAAATCGAAATTTGACCTATCACAATGTTTCCTCTTTGAGGAAGCAAAAATAAAGAAAGAAATGTTTTATACAATAAAATGTTTCTGTGTCGCCTAAAATAGTTAATAATCCAAATTTCTCCAAAATGTTGATTTTAAATTTTGGTTACAAACCAAAAAATGAATGATTGGCATTAAAAATTCTATTAAATAATTTTAAAAAATTTTAAATTCCTAATTTGACATTGAATTAAGTTGGTAAACCATTTGAAATATTGTTAATATGGTGGTAAAAGACCAAATTTTAATTTGTAACCTTTAAATATAGCAATTTCTTTGATAAGAATTTCACTTTAGAAGCAAAATTATAGTATATTAAGCATAAAGGGCGTAAAGTAGAATTACTCCCAAGTTGCTTGCGACTAAAAAAAAACAAATTCAAAATAATTAATGTATATAAATAAAATTAAACATTATATTATAACCCGAAAGAAAAAAAATTATGTTAAACAAGATTTTATTTGATTAAAAAAAAAAACATTTTCTTTTCATTTATTGTACTTGATAATAATCAGCCAAGTTAACGTAGGTGAGGTTCTGGTTGTGGTGCATAGGGATTCCTAATCTGAGCTGCTAATTATACTGCTACTATGCGTTTACTCGTTGTTGAATCAGCTATATATTTTTCTGCTATCTGTGCTTGTTTTCAACCTCCACGTCTTTTTAATGTCGTCATTTGATGCTCCGGAATTACTTCACAGAGTAGTAGTAGTTATTCTAAAGCTATGTCCTGTGTACAGTTTAGGATTCGGCAGATTCAAAAATCTGGCAATTTTGTTTGGCGCATTTACTAGTTTGTTTTTTCCTATAACCTGTATAATTAATTTTCTTAATAACAACAATATTAAATTTATAATTATTTTTACCTAAGTTGTTTATTTTCCGTATTAAAAGTTTAGAAAAAAAAGTTTCATTATCGGCGTTGGCTGGCCTTAAATTTATATATTTAAAAACTATTTTTCGGTATGGATTTTTGATACTAAAACGTCTTGTAATATTTGTTTTTGTCTTGAGAATCGTAACGACTAATAAGTTCCTTATTAAGAACCTCTTTCAAGACATCTTGAAAGAGGTTCCATAGACACTTTGAAATTTCGAAGTTCCGTTCGCCTGCACGCCCTCTAAATTCCAAATATTGTTATGACCTAGAATTATAAATTTAAAAACAAATTAATATCAAAATTTTAAGGTAGAAATAAATTATACTTGCTTTCGTATTTAAGAACAAAGTATCTGGAACTATATTAAAATATTTTTTCATGTCATCGGATACAAATACCTCAGCTTTTTTAGCTTTATATCCCTTGTTTTTTTTACTTTCACAAAATTTTTTAATTTATTTGTAATTATCTATTCTAATTCCATGATACTGATAAATCATTGCTTTTAACATAGAATATTTTCACCAAAGTGTTGAGGGAGAAAATTTTTCAGATAATTGTTTAAAGTATGCCATCAATACTTTTTCTTTAAAAGAAACAACTTTCATCTTAGTTATCCAATCAATAAAGCTTTAATATGTGGTTTCATAAACTACTAGAGAATTTGCAGGTAGCGATTTAAGTTTTAAAAAAATTTTTATTTAGTTCAAAAACGCAATTTCTCTTAAAATGTTCTAAATGATTGATAAACAAATTTTTTTATTTGTTTTATTGCTTAATAACATAAATAATTTAACATAAATTCATTTACCAGGGCCAAAAAACCCTTCTTGACGTCCGGAATAGCAACAGTAACATTAATATTCAATAATAATGTATACAGCAACAAGTCAAGGTATTTAAAAACTTGGTTGATATTTGTTAACTAAATATCATTTTGTATAACTGCAAAAATATTTAATGGTGCTGATGCTCGGCGATTTCAAATAACATTTCCATCAGAATTCAGTAAAATATATTTTGAGTTCCTCATAAGGAACAAAATTTAAAAATTTTGATATATCGTATTGAGTCCGAACCTTTCCCATTCCTAGAGCCTTTCCCATTACTAATAACAGTTAAAATTGGCGCTGTTAACGAAAATTTCTATAACTTTAGGTCCAGAACTTACGACCATCAATTAGAGAGTGATAAAAATTTTCTTAGAATAGGTAAGGGTCGGGCTTAGTATATTTACCTTGGTTGAAGGAATATAATTTTTCAAATATCCAGAAATCGGTGTTCTTTTGTTAAAATATAATTGCTGGTTGAGTTAATATCCGTGTACAGCATAGCTGAACAGGGTTTAATTTCTTCAATAACATCAAATATTATTGTATCAAGGATATCTGTGTACACCAGTGGCAAACTTGTAATAAACCAAATTTTAATCTCACGCGTTTTATTTTCTACTCTAAGATATTATCACATTTAAATTTTATTATCTTTTCAAAACATTTGAACAATCTTTTAATCATTAAAAATAAATAACGTTATCAAAGCCATACTAGAATTAAATATCTTAAAATATTACTTCTAATGAAATGTTTTCTATTTTTGGGAAACATAGCTACAATATTTATATTCAAATTAAAATCATTAAAAATTTACTAATTATTGAAAAATAAATATTTTAATGACATAAAACAAGCAGAAAATAATGTGTTGAATTTTCAAAGTCAATAACAACAGTTATTGATTTTATTGACCTTACAACTCATTCAATATTTAACTTTTTAATTTTTAAAATAAATATAGCTACACTTTATAGGAAATTTAAATTGGATGTACCTGCCTGTTGTACCTGTTTTTAATCATTCTCTTTATAAAATAATAATAAAACAACTCTACAATGAGTGATGCAGTTGCTAAAAGCAAACCTGCAGATAATTCTATCAATAACACCATTGAAAGAATATTTTGGTCTCCTTCAAGATTATGATTGTTATTATTTTCAATTTTCGAAACTTTATATTCTCTTTCCCATTTAATACTCAGACCTGTCTCAGAAACCAACTGATCAATTTTAGCGAATTTCGGAATGAAGTAGTAATTGAAACCAAAATTCATGTTCATTATAAAAATTGGTAAATTCAAATTAACTTTTGTAAATTTCTTTGATTGATATTTCAACTCACTTTTATATATCAACTGATCTGCTTCAAGTTCATTTGTAATCAACAATTCTTTTTTATCTGCTACTAAAAATGGTTCTGCGTATTTAGTTTTAATCATTTTTAAAATCTTGGCTGTTGCATTGCCTGGGTTTGTATAATAATTATCCAGATGAACATTTGGAGTTTTGTACAATGTGACATTTTTTTGAAAAATATCTTCTTTATCTACAATCAGTGGATACACATTCGAGACAAGATCAATTTTAGTCAGTTCTGAGATTAAATCAGGTCCATAAGTTAATGAAAAAATAATTACCGTAATGTAAATTATTTTTGATCGCAGTTTTTTCGGTGTTGCAATTCCTACTCCTAATATCAGCGAAAAAATATTTAAAACTGACCAATCAGTATCTCGCAGTTTGAATAATTTTGCAGACGCATAAATGATCAAGAGTATTAGAAAAAAGCACAAAAGATAGTATAGATTATTAGCTGATTTATATTCACTTTCATGGATCAATGGAACTATAGCAACATATTTTTCAAAATACAGAAAATAATGAAAATAATAAAGCTTTATGCGATCAATTAATTCTGTCTCACTTAGCAGAGTAACTATTTCTAATTTTTTAAAATAGTCAATGTCAAAAACTGAAGATATGCCAATAAGTGCATCTGTGAAATTCAAACTGGTCTTAAAAATTTGATAAACTTTATATATTCGTAATTTTACATTAAACTTTGCTGGTTCGCCATAATTATTAAGAAATTGATTAAACGGTCTTCGGAAAGCAAATTTTAATTTGTATCTATTCAAATCCTGCAGTTTATTTGGAAAAAATTTTACTTTATCCGAAACATTAAGAGAATTTCGTATATTTGGACAATTATAAGGATTTGCATAAAATATGTTAAATTTATCTTTCAAGTTTAATTCTATTATTGTCGTATCGATGTAGCCCAAATCCAATGCAAGCTTAAATACTTCATTTTTCTCATCGTGCGTAACATTATTATTTAATAAGAAAATTAAAATTTTTAAATTATTCTTGTACAACATTGTAAATGTTAACAAATCAAGGTATATTAATACTTTACTTAATGCTTTTAGTTCAGGATCGATTTCCGTAATTGCAAAAATATGCAATGGCGCAGAAGCTCGTCGATTATAAATAATATTCCCATCAGTAAAAGAATCAGGTAAAATATTCTTCCATTCTTCATATGGGACAAAGTTAAAAAATTTTGGAATTTCATTTATGTTTACCTCAGTTGTTGGAATGTGATTTTTCAAATCTTCAGAGATCGATATTCTTTTGTTAAAATATTTGCTGGTTGTATTGTTATCCGTGTATAACATAACAGAACGAGGTTTTACTTCTTCAATAACATAAAATATTATTGTATCAAGGATATCTGTGTACACCAGTGGCAAACTTACAATAAATAAAATTTTAATCAAACACATTTTATTTTCTACTCTGAACATAACTAATTCAAAAATTAATGAATTATAATTTTTAATATAATTGAAAAAAATATTATTAGTTCACCAATTGCAGTTATTCTCAATATAGTGAAGTAGTTTTTCAAGCTAGTAAAATTAATAACAATTAAAATGTTACCAAGCAATGTTTTATATTTTTATGAAACTTAGCAACGATATCGTTATGTAAACTAAAGTAATTAAACATAAGCTAATTAAAACATTTTTAACTAATTATTGTAAAATAAAACAAATAGGGAAATAATGTTAAATTTTTAAAGTTAATAATAGTTGTTATTGATTTTATTGACCTTACAAGTTATCGTTAAATATTTATTTAAAAATGTAATTTTGTTATTTTTGAAAATAAATAGGCAGTATCGGAAAATAAAAGCAAAGTAATAATTAAGTTAATATATCATCATAATATTAAAGTCTATAAATGACCCTTTTAAAATATTATTTTATCACGCAATAAACTCTATATCTTCATTGTTCTCGAATATTTAGCTCAATAATGTATAAAGTATAATATAGCCAAAAGAGGGTCACGAATTCGTTTTATCAGATCTTAATCTTTGTTTTTAGTTATATATATGGTGTATATAATACTGATGGCCTGTCCTTCAACTTACTTGAACGTGATTCGACTGATAGTCAAATATATATAAATTTTGCCAGATGTTAGGCCAAGGCAATTTGCGCAACGATCGATTTATACTGTATACTGTATTATCCATCAGGCGGCATCTTTTACTGAATCGCTTTTACGTGACACTCCTTCTTTGCCCCCGAGATACGTCGATGCCAATCAAAAAAAGCTCAATGAAACAAACAAATATTAAAAAAATATTTTTTTTATGCGTAAATCCTTCTAACTATATGCAAATTGAGATACGATATGTCAGAAGCTGTTTCGGTGAATCGACAAAAAAATATCCACAGTGGGCTATTTCATTTTTTTTTTCGTTATCTAAATAGCAGCATCACATTTACAGATCGAGCAAACTCAATTTTTCCTATTTCTTTGGCGAATATTTGTTTTCGTTTTTATTTCTTATGTTCTTTTTTTTTAGTATTTTATGTATATCCCATTGTGTTGGCGATCAAATCTTTACTACAATTTGTCTTAGATATACTTTCGATATAAAAGGGAGTGAGATATTGCTTAGTATAAAATAAACATCTTACTTCTTGTTTTTTTTAACCTAAAAAATTTATATCTAAAAAAAAAAACAAATTTGTAAAGATATTCAAAGATTAAATGATATGATTTATAAAAAAGATTGAATAAATAGTTTTGACTGCAATAAATTATCAACATTTTTTTATTAATAGTCCAATTTTCTTTTTTTTTTTAATCAAATATTTTAGATTATTCTTTTCTGTTTTGGCAGATACTATCAATTTAATAAGTCAAAAACAGGCAAAATAAATTCGTAATTTATAAATTAATTCGTGACTCACTTATAGCTGAATTCCAAATTATATTCAAATTAAATTGGTTCAAGAAAATTATAATTGGTTGTCTTTATGTAAATTAATTTTTTTTTTTTTTTTTGGAAAATTGAACTTTTTTGAGAAAACTAGTTCTGGAGGTTCTGTTAAGTCTTAAAAAAGTAATATGAATGGTGCAGTCCATCATTTCTTTGAAATTTTTGTGTTGATAGATTCACAGATTTATTTTTTTAGGTCTCTAAACAAAGATTATTAAAATATATTATAGCCATTGAAAATAGAATATTTTAAGGTATTTATGGCGATTAGTATATTGGATTTGTTTAGGAGTGAATTGGGTCAAAAATTAATATTTTTATGAATATATACGGGGAATTCTCAATTCAGCATATTAATTGCCATCATAAATAGAAAATGTTGCAAACACCCCAAAAATATCTAAATACATCCGCATTCGTAAACTTCAAAAGTAAATGATACTATTTAAAAAAATCCCAAAACTAGCTACCTATTATAAGAATGTGGACCATTTTCAGTAAGAATGGTTTTTGTATTCATACTCAGGGACCCAATACTTGTTGACAATATTTCATGGACATAACAGTGAAAAAAGGTAATGAAAGAATTGGGTCCACTGCTTTGCTACATATCTTCTCCAGCACAAATATAAATTTGATATAGAAAAACATGCTCAGAACGTCCAATAGATTCTATAAATAAATCTGTTAAAAAATTTTTTAAGAGTAAATGAAACGATCTAAACAGGATTTTTGGTAGTGTAAAGTGAGTTTTTAATTTTTCAAAGAAAATAAATCCTTATCTCATTAATTTGAAAAAAACTACATACTTTTAAGTTGGCTCTATTTTTGGACAGAGGGGGGTGGCTGGCTTGAGAAAGAATCACTCATATATTTTTAAATACCTAAATAATTAACAAAAATTTTACATAAAAAATAGGTATTTTTCAAATAACGTATACGAGAAATTCCAAAATTAAAAGTATTCTTTAAGGATTAAAATAATTAAATGCTTATAGTAATATAATTAATGATTAAAATTAATGAAAAAAAATTACATAGTACAAGACTTAATGACACAATAAAAATAACAATAATAATAACAAAGTACAATGTATCATTATATGATTACGTGCAATAATATTAAATATCCACAGGTGTTTCTATTTATTGCAGTGGCAGTTGTAACACGAATTATGATATTGTTTCTTTTTCAAAATTCTTAGAAGATATAAAAAAAATGCGATCGGTAAGTTGGATAAAGTTAATTTTGTCCCTTACACTCGCACGAATAAAATCGACAGACTTATTTCTTCATTCGTCGTTTCTTAAGAAACAGAAAAATATATCCAAAAAATTATACATCTTTTTTATTTATTTATTATTATTTTTTCTTATAAGATTTTATGATCTGTACCTTAAACTACTTCATTAACTTTTTTTTTTTAAAACTTAGGGTTAAAGAAATGCAATAAAAAGATCAGTAATATCATAAACATTCAAAGAGTTTATTTATTTTATTGATTTTACAGATAAATGTTGATAATAAATTTTTATTTACAAAAATATACATTTCTTCTCTAAAATATTTTTTTTAATTTGAAATTTTAAACTTCTTCTCTTGTAATATAAATAAAATGCATAATCGTCATCAAAAAAAATAAATTTTTATTATATTAATAAATTTTATTATACAATTTGACGGCTTAATTTTTTTTTTAATATCATCAACATTCATAAAGTCAAATTTGTATTAAATCACCGAAATATAAAAGTTTTTTTTTCCTTACTAAAATAAATAAGCTAATTTTTTATGCACTTTTTATTCAAATAATTTATTTGGAAATTACTTCAAATAAGAAACTTAATGTGTATGATTAAGTGTAAAGAGTATTAAAATTAAATAGCAATTTAAAATAATTAATCAATTAAATATTATTACGTTATTTTAATTAACGTCGTATAAAAAGGGGGGGAACAATTATCAATGTGGGAGGGATTTAGCTGGAAATAAATAAATTATTATCTTATCTTATCAAGTGGGATGGACAGACAAAAAAGTCTGAAATCATGTAAAAAATGTATTTATTAGAAATATAAAAAATGATTTAATTTGTGAGTTTAGGTTATAAATAATATTTTTCTTATATTGACGTTTCAACACTTATTGTAGCGTCATCAGGACTAAAAATATATAAACCTGCAAATAAAAATTAATTGTTCTTTAAATATTGAAAAATAATTTAATCTTTTATATGTACTGTTGTTTTGGATTGTTTGAGAAAGAGGTAAAAAAATGACTTCCTGCTTTGAAATCAAGCTCTTCTCTAAAAAATAGAAATATTTTTAACGAATCAATCTTGTTATTTGTTTTGAAAAAGAAAACTGATGCGTTTGAAATAAATAATGAATTTTACATGAAGAAAAGTAGATAAAATAAAAGAAAAGTTTTAAAAAGTAAAGCATAAAAGAACCGCAATGGCACACGTGTTTTAAGCAATTACTATTCTAAAGTTGTCTTTTCTTGGTGACTTATGTTAATGTCGTAATTATATCATCTTAATCTATCCTTGTGCATTCATATATATGAATTTATAAGTACATTTATATATCGTACGTGTTTTTATCCTATCAAATATCCATCTTTTTTTAAACATAAAAAATAAAAATTTATCCAAGAATGCGCGCAGTACACACGAGATAACGACGAATCTCCAAAGTTTTGTTATATACCTCGTCTCATTTTGCATTTTTTTTTTCTCTTTTTAATTTTATTTTTAAAAATCCGTCACTTTGCAATGGCAATTCATAATTCTTTTTCTTTCTGCAACTTTTACCTACCTTAGCTTCATATATATCTTAAAATGTCTCGATTCTAAGAAATTTCTTTTTAAATTTTTATTTATTTATGTATAACATATAAATATATTGTTTTTTTTTATTTACAGAAATTTTTTTTTCCTTTAAAATTTATAAACTTGATACTGAAATTAAATTACACTTGTTTAAGTAAATAAATCATTAAATCATGTCACAAACATTTGGAATTAAATATTTTTTTTTACTTAGTTTAAGATTTATATAGCTTACTTATTTGAAATTGTCTGCAATATCTAGTAATTATCTAAGTATTTGGTAAACGCTCTTGTACAACTTTGGACTAAACTTAAAACGATCGTAGATTATCACTTATCTTCAACAATTTTCGAACATTAACTATAAGCGAGGCAAATGGTTTTAGATCAATTCGGATTACATTAATCCTTTTTAGTGTTTACTTTGAGCTAAGCTCTAACTTTTCAGATCAATAAATAATAGAAATTTTTACTATTTATAATTTTAAATGTTTTTTATAATTAAAAATCTAACGAAATATAGTTTTGAATTTTGGCCCAAAAAATTGATAATTTCCCATTTTTTAAAAATGTTAAAATAGTATATTGTGCTCTAAAATTTGAGAAGTAAAACTTAAGGTTGATTTATCGTCACAAAAATTTGACGGTATACGGCCGGTCATTTTTCGTTGGAGGTAAAATAAAAAAAAAATTGCGTCAACGTCGCACAATGTTTGTAGGATCGCGTTTCTTATTTACATGATTATTATTATAATATTATGCGTGTATTTTAAACAGCGACGTTGTCGCCTTAAAATTTTTATCGGTTTTTTATTTTTTCTAATTAAAATATCTTTTATACGAAAACCACAATTTATTTAAAAATCGAATACTAGTTTCTTCAACTATTTATCTACATTGTGCTATTTTTTTTTTTAAATCCATCGTTTAGTTTTAATATTGACATAACATAAAAATCTCAAACCCCTGATTTTTGACTCAGCTCCTATGCTTGCAATGTATAAGGACTCAACTTTGGAGCTTTGTATCTCCTAAATGAAAACCACAGTTTTCTTAAAAAATTTTTTTTATGTGTATTATTATAATATGAAGCCCCTATATAAATTATATCGATTTCTATCGTGATCAAAATACAGAGTAATCAACCTTAAATCAGTTTCTTTTCTCTCCTGTCAGTATTAGATTCATCCAGAGTACAACCTTTTATGTTCAGAAAATTTTTTAAAAATATTGCTTTTATTAAATTCTTTGTCAAAATATAGTATTAACGTGATAATTGCGTTATACTTTTAACATCGAAAAATAAATAATTGAATTGATAATTTATAGAAACGCTTATATAATTTCAAAAATGATACCAAAATTATTAGGTAGAGATAATTTCGCACAAATCTTAGGTGTGGTTTTATTCGATATTATATACTGTTGCGTAGGATGATATACCTGGGTCGCTGTTAATGTACCGTAGGTCCCAAAATATATTTAATATATAAATGCACATGCTGAATTTTATTTCTGCCAACATGTGCTCCTTTATATTATTCACGTAAAAGAAGAAGAAACAGGTTTGTCGCCCTTTTTTTCAGTCCTAACCCATGCATATAATAAAATATTGCTATTGCTCATTATTTCGACTGATTTATTAGATGTGTTTATTAAAAGAAAATAAAAATGTATCGATAGATGTTTATATGGGTATATTTATATTTTATTCCATAAATCTTCTATTTTATGCAGGTATTTTTTAAAATCGATAGTTTAAAATAATATTTAAAAATACATGTTTTTTTATAAAGATCGACAATCTTATAAAGTCAGTTTGTGAGAAAATTTTTTATGCATTTAATGTTTACTAATCATTTTTTTTTTCTCTAAATAAATTTTTTATTCATTGGGCCTGAGAAAAAGTTTTATTTTTAGATTTGCTTATCAGCTATCAGAATTAATTTAAATTTGGCTTTGCGTTTTGCATCGAAAAATTGAAATTAGTTTTACAATTTTTACAAAATTTCTGATTAAATTCATTTCAAAAAATAAAGAACTATTAATATTATTTGTTATTTAAAATGTAAGAGTTCATTTAAATATAATTACGTGATTTTAATAATAAAAACTATCATAAATTGCTACCGATATACACCAAGCTAAGATTCTTTCTTATATATTACACATAAAATTGTTTACAACTGAATTTACTTTAGAAAATTTTTTTAAATCAATATATTTCAATCTTCACAAACGTCTGCGGTTAAATATTATTTTGAAATTAATAAATGCTTAAAAAAAAAGTTCTTTCATATAAAAATACAATGTTCATAAATACCGCAAAAAAGGATTATCGATGTTAAATTTTTGATTATTATAAATTTATTTTTTATTCAATATTTAATAGTGTTGTGTTTTTTTATTAAAATTGATGATTTAGCTATACTACTATACAAAAATTTATTTTATTTTTATTTATGCTATGATTAATGATGAATTAAATTTATATAATAAAAGTCAAATAATATATACCGGTAGCCTTAATATTAAAATGTAAATTATTATTTTTTTTTTATTAATATAAATTAATATTTTTTTAATTTACTCATTAATAATTTTATAATTTTTTTGTTATGATTGGTATTCAAAAAATTATACTACTTAAATTCAACATTTTTTTTAAGCAAAAAATTCCTTTAAAAATTAATTTTTTATCATTTTTTCAAAAAAATTTATAGGGGAGACTGGGGTCAGTTGAATGTCCAAAAAAATGTTCATAAGGAAAATTTTTGAATAAATTTTTAACCCAGCAGAATGGTAAGAAAAGACAAAAAATTAAATTTTCTTGAATCTTTTGTGTTGTAAAAATGAAAATAATAGAACCTGAAATTTGGACTCCATTTAGAAAAGTGTTAACCAGGTTTCAGGGGTAGATCCGGAAACCACCTCTGGGGGGCTAAAAAGGTAAGGTAGGGGGGTCAAATTTCCATAAATAATCTTAAAACTATAAATTTCTCAAACAATGTTTAAAAAACATACAAAGCTTACGCTCTGAAGGGGGCGATCGCCCCATTGCCCCTCTCGTACTGTATCCACCGCTAATTTTAACGTGTTTAATCAAAAAATTTGATGTATTCGAATATATGTATGTATACTACTATATTCCGATGGTACTAATTTCCTAAAAAAATTTACATAATAAAACAATTATCGATACACTTCTACATCAATATGCTCTTTATTTGAAAGATTTTACCTTACATCCTTTCCTTTATTCACAAATGTCATTTGGAAATACCTAATAATATCTGAATACGTTGAAGAGAAATTATACAAGATTTTTCATTTTATTTTTTAAAATTAGATTAATCTTTCTTCAAACCTATTATTATAATAATCATCTGTTTTATTTGTAAAAAAGCTATTTCTTTTATATATTTTGACTTCTTTCATTACTGTCATTCAATAAAAATTTAATAGTATTTAACAGCTATTGAATTCATTCATCAGGAGGTGATTTATGAGTCACCTGTATTTCAAAATGTCTCGTATTATATTTTATTTAGAATTCCTCGTTTTCTATTTATTTCCTTTAAAATTTTAAGTAAAAATAAATAGATCATGTTTAATAGTACATTTTTAACCAAGGGAGCAAAAAAAAAGAATGGCCCAGATCGCACGTTAATTAGCATCCGAGGCGAAGCCGAGGATGGTAAACTGCGATCTGGGGTATTTTTTTTTTGTTCCCATGGACAAAACGAAATTTTTCTTTCTCAGTGGGGTGAAAACGCGTTTTTTTCGTTTTCGTTGCGGGGCGAAAAAAGTGTTTTCGGCCCGCTAGGAAGAAAAAAAATTTACATTAACTCATAAGATTGCACTTTGCATTCATGCTGACATGTATAAAATTTTGGGTACGATAATTCATCAAGCTTTGGCCAAGTTTAGTGATTATAATAATTCATAATGATCAAAACAAAAAATTCGATATCTTCATATGAGTTATGTATAAAATATTTTCAAAAAAAAAAGAAATTAAGACAAGTGGATAATACTACAAGAATGCACGAACGCCAGTTTCGATATTTTATTAATAAATTTCAATGACGATACATTAATTATTCACAAACACACACTTGTCTACATAACAAATAAAGAAATAAATTAATCTTTGTAAAAAGTGATGTGTATCCTTACGGTGTAGATTTCCGAAATCAATAAATCGTCTCCCGCGAATGACCTTCTGATTTACGATTAAAGTGAATGTAAAAATCAAGATTAGCAGTAAATTTCTATTTATTATTTATTAGTATATTCATATTGAATTTCGTTTATACAAAATAATAAAATTGAAATATTATTAACATGTAATATATTTTATTGACATAATATAATTAGGATGTGAACTGTTGAATATTCATTATATTTTAGTCAGGTTATATGTCTTTTAATGAATAAAGTTGTGACCTGTGGTTGTGGCACAATATAAATAATAAATATACAAATTTAAAAATAATGATACTTTAGTTCTCGCTTTAGTTACTTGTTTTTTTTTCTATTTTTATAGAATTAAAAATTCATGTCAGATAGACATAGGGCTTAAATTTTAAGAATTATAAAAATCCTAATACAAATTGTTAAATGGTATATATGGTTTCTTTCTCGAAAGAGAAAACACTTTTTATCCTTATATAAAGTTTAATGATTCGAAATTTTTCGCTAACCTTCGTATACATTATATATTCTTTGACGTTGATTTTAACTTTGCACTGTTTCAATGTCTATTTAATTTATTTAAAATTTTTAATAAACAATGAGGAATTTTTCTGTAACAAATAGGGTTCTTTTTTTGTATAAAATAATTATTTTCAAGTTCAATTTATAAGTTAATTTTAATTTTTCGCAGCATAGATTATATGTGAAGTATAATCTACTTTTAAATTAATATTAACATCAGAAATGTTGTTTGTCAGAACAGCGGTCACGAAAGATCTGATCAGATGTGGAAAATTTTTTTCCGGTTTTATAACAATAGATTGTATTTTATAAATTTTAAATTGTTCGTTTATTATTTATTTATTTGAAGTACGTTCAGAGTTAATAATTTGATCAAGTATTATTAATTATATAGGAATTTATTAATTTATCCAAATAAATCTGACCTTAATTTTCATATTTTAAAATTTGATTCAACCTTTCTGTGCATTCACAAGAAGTTAAAAATTTTTTATTTAAATTATAGTACGTTTCACTAGCCAATATGAATTTCAGAAATAGCAATCCATACATTAACAATATGTGTTGATACAAAACGCACCCATTTTTAGGGCACGCGTCTTGATTTTTAAAAAAAGCGAAGAGAATCGAGGAATAACACATGTAAAAATTATATTCAATATGAAAAAAAAAATTTAATATAAAGACATACCTAAATCAAAAAGTGCACGAGTCACAAAATTCAGAAGAAGGATAAGAATAGTGTATAAGTTACAAAAAAAAAATATTACAAAGATTAAGAATAGTCTGAAAGAGCTCATATCTCATTCTTCGGTTAAGCCATTGTATAAATTTTTATTTTATAAAAAAAAAGGAAAGATTGGCTGTGTTGAAGATAGAGGTAAGACGAGAGAAAATTAGTAATACAGCGAAATAGAACTGTCCTTATGTCTCCTACGAGTCTAAAATGAATTTATAAGGAGCGAAGGTGGAATTTATATCGTGACTTTGGTAATTTATTGGTTTCGATGGAGTTGAAGATATCATTTATCGATTTATGTATTCTTTATATTCTTAGTTGGTGTTCCTTTTTTTTCTCAGAGTCAGAGAAAATTGAATCGAAAAAAATGTAAACTTAATTTGCAATTAATGACTAATTGAATAAGAAAATCAATAATCTGAAGAAGAGAACAGTAGCTGCAGAGAGAAAGTTTGTTAGTTGAACTGTTACTAATTATTATCGTTTCAGAGAGGCATAATAATATAGAAAATTGTATAGAATCCAGTGAATATAAGGGAAGATCAGTACTTATAAAATCTATACATATACGCGAGGTTAACGTGTATTATAGCATGTATAAATGAAAATGATTTTATATGTAATTTTATATAAAAGACTAAGTTATCTATACATACATAGGTTTTAATAATACAAGTTAGAAAAGGTAGAAATCTAGTACTTCAAAGTACAATAACACCCTCTAATCACGAATCGACTTATATATCGAACTGAAATTTCATACGAGAATTTACTAAAATTGTAAAGAAGGCTTAACGATACACAATATTCTCTCTACTTATCTCAAATGAGTTAACCTCTAACTGTAAATTTTTATTTTTCATATACACAATAACACCATTTTTATCTTCAGCTCTATTTTTTTTCTTTATCTTTTATTGTTTATTTACTTTTTTAAACATATTATGATTAATTACATAATATGGATTTGTTTATGTTCAGATATAGATATTATGTTTGATCGTTACATGTGTTAAAGCAAATTAGAAAATTCAATATTTTGTGTATTTTTTTTAAAGATTATGTACAGTGTTTGTACAAAATAAATATTTATTTTGAAATAAAAATATGTCTGGTGTATTTAAGTCTAGTACTATATAATTGTACTACCTTATTCGTTAAAATTTTATTTTTTAAAAATGAAATTGTTTAGCTGGTATTTCACATCAATTAACCACATTTTTAGAAACCTTTCAATGTGTGATTGCAACTTTACATTTTTGCATTTTGGGTTTTAAATTCATTTTTTTAAAAACTTATCTTTTTATTTTTAATATACTATTAATTTTATTACCAATTTTTTCGAATTGGATTCGATGAGCTACAAAGAGTATGTAACAGAGAAAACTGTTTCTTTTTTTTTTTTAATAAGATACCATCAGTAGTCAAAAAATGTATGAAAATTCATTTGCCAATTATTATTATTATTATTATTATGAAATTTATTTGATTAAAACAAAATATAGTAACACTCTTTTACAATTAGTTAATCAATATATACATTATGTTAAACAAATAAAATACTTCTATTTACAATAATATAAGACATTTAAAACTAACGTTCCTTCAAAAATTTTGCATTTTATAGATAGCTCCTATAAAATATTGCCTCTTACAAGCTTTAAATCCTTTAAAAAATAAATAATTTCCAGGCTAATATACACGATAAATACAGAAAAATTACTAAAAAAAATAAAATTAATAGGTTTACTTTTGTTTCTTATCAATATAAAATTATTATTTATTTTATTTTTTTACATTTACAGAAATTCGATGCAATTTATCTTTATGCGTATAGATTATTAAAATTTATGTTTTCAAGATATCTATAAATGCAAGTTTTTTTTTATTTTTCAAAATTAAATTAAAATCCGCTTAAAATTTATACTTTTATATCAATAAAATTATCCAATCGTAACATATTACACAAGTTTTTACAGGACAAAGAAATATCAAACGTATGACAAGCTAAAAGTAACGATCAATCATAAACAATAGAAATTTAGATACATAGGTATTACTAAAATTTTTATGTACACACTAATACACATTTCTTTTAATTAAAATATATGTATGTGACTATTTAGTTAAAGTCTTCTCAAGCGTTATATTCTCTTTTCTCAAAAAGGGTTGATCCTTAATTTATAATATATAGAAGAAAAGACGCGCCGTATCGCGAAGAGAAACTTGTACAGTAAACACCCACATTAAACCAATTGCGATTGTTTACTCGCATATAAGATTATCCCGAGTTTTTGTCTATGTGTGTGTGTGTGTGCATTACATATTCAAGCTTTTCTAAACTGTTTACATACTAAAAAGATATCGAATAAGAGAATTACTGCTCTCTTCTTGTATTATCAAAGATCCCCTTTAGCCAAATCAATTGTGTAATTTTGCTAACTTTTAATGAGAGACAAATGTTGTTAAATTTTTTAGTGAATTTCAAAATAAAGGAAAAGATTAATGGGCTATTTTTTATACACTGTAACACACAAGTTTATATAAACATTTTACAAGTTGATAATATTATCAAATAACATTTTTGTAAAATTGTAATAAATCAGTGTAATATTGAGAATTGGATAATTTTATTTATTAAAGACTTATGTTCATGAATTTAAATAATCTCTTGTCGTATATTTATTTATGTATTACTTTAATTCTGTTTTTTTCTTTTTTTTCTGTGTGGTCAAATCATGGATATTATATATTATAGTAGAAGGAGAGAATATAATATTTTATAGGACAAAAAAAGGTGACGAGAACGAAGAGGAGAACGCATAAAAGGAGTATAAAAAAGATCATGCACACTTTTTTCAAGAGAAAGAAAGAGGCAGTCGGGGGCCAAAAACGTCTTGGTTTTTGCAGTAAGGTAATGGACGTCATTAGCTCATGTAGATTACAGGGCGGCAAGTAGTAACTATCATTTCTTATAGGGTGCTCATGCCACGAGGCGCACGGTGGGCTCTTCCTCGTGACGACGATTCTTTTGCTACTTTCAAAATTTATGTATTGCAATCTTTTATGACTTCTTAGAGATCATTACAATCGTAAAAATATATAATCGATTACCAATATATTCTTGTATATCAGGCTGTTTCTTATTTTTATGATATTTTGGGCCTTCGATTCTCGCCGAAATAATACATGCTTTTCATTGCCAAAAAACGAGCTGAAAAAGTTTTTCACCAATTTTTGGGATTGCAATAATTTAAGAAGTATAAAAATTCCTATTTTATTTGAGTTATTTAATAAACTTGCTTATATAGCACCGAAAAATCTAAAATTAAATTTTCAAAATAAGAATCACTCTAATATACACATCATCCCTCCGATTGATTTTGTTTTAAGTATATATTTTCTTTTATTAATAATAAATGGAATTTAATATTTTTTTCACAAAGTTATTTTCTGATGATTGAGTACATAAAATCGACGAACCGGAACTGCATATTGGCTATTTAAATTCTTTAATAGAAAAAAAATAAATTTTTTACTTTTTATTTATTACAAGGTAATAAAATTTTTAAGTGATATTTATATTGATTATTGGAAATAATAATTTCTTTAAGTATTGATTATATATAAAATTACTTTATAATTATTTTTGAATTCTTGAAATGCAATTTAATGTTATTTCTTTGAAATTTTAATTAAATTTACAATATTTTTAATTAAAAAATTTTATTTTTATTGAATGAATATTTAATTTTAGTAACCATTAAGAATTAAATTTATTATGCTGCATTAATCTCTTACACGTGGAATACAGAGTAATATCTCTTTGGGCAAGAACAAGTTTATTAATTTCTTTAATAGGATTCAGTTCTTTATTAATATGAGTTTAAAGGTTTGATTTTAAAAAAATAAAACAAAATATATATAAATATATATCAGATTTTGATTCCATGTACCAAATTAAAGAAATAAAATTTTTTTATATTTTATGTAGGAAATAAGAAATTTTTATTCCTTATGATATACTCTTATTAATTTATTAATTTGGTACATGGAATCAAAATCTCTCGCAAAATCTGATATATATTTATATATATTATTTTGTTTTATTTTAATTTGCTTTACGGGCATTATTGATTAGTTATTACATTCATATTCACATCTAATGCCATGAATTTGGTGCCTTGAATGTAATACAATTTACTTAGCTATAACATTTGTTGCCACAGAGTGGTCCAATGTTATAAATTGATTTCAAGTATACTTTCTCGCAAGGGAAATGATTTTGAGAGAGTATATAAGAAATCAAAGACAACTCAAGCTGTGATTTGGTGTATAAAAAAGATACATTGAGTTTCTTACTGATGATCTCGCTCAATGTATCGGAGTGAAATACCATTGATGTACTATGTAGGAAATAAGAAATTTTTATTTCTTAATGATATACTCTTATTAATTTAAAAAAAATCTATAGGATCATTAAATTTAAATCTTAAACAAATTTGGAAATTATAATAAATAGGCCTTTTTTATTTGAAATTGGATTTGATATGATACTATTTTTGTACTGCGGCCCGAAAGTACGTATTTCCCGGCCGTTGCGCGTCCGGCAAAGACGTATTTTCTCGCCACAGTCGCAAAAAAATTTTGTACAATCCTCGGCCATAAACAAAGAATGACCCAAATCGCAGTTTACCATCCTCGGCTTCGCCTCGGAAGGTAATTTACGTGAGATTTGGACCATTCATTATTTTTCTGGCCTAGGACCGTAATATACTATTAAATATTGGCAATATACGTCAACGTGCATTATTACATTATTTGAAGTCAGTGCGCCTATCAAAAATACAAAATAAAAGGATGCAAAATCATAAGAAATTTTTATTTTTAATTTAAAACACGTATTTCTTCATTGTATTACTTCATCATAGTAAAAAGAAAATCTCTAAAGAACTTGTAGAAAATTTCCCAAATAATCCAATTTGTTTTAAATTGTTCATACGTATGAAAATCAGTTTTTACGTTTTGACTCTTCTAGCTTTAATACATCAGCAACAAGTCAATTTTCTTCCTGTTTGTTTCAAATTATTTGTTTCTTCATGTAATTTCAATACTTGAAAATCGTTTTTTTTGGCCTTTTAGTTTGAGGCTGCTAAATCAAAAAATAATGGTAGTAATTAAAAAATTATTTTTTACCAATTTCTAATTTGCGCCAAGTGACTAAATTAAAATTTTTACGAAAATTTCGAATTTATCGGGAAATCAAAATAAATAAGCATTTTACAGAAAAAAATAACAATATGTTTAGTTAATTTATCAAAGTAAGTCAAAAACACAAAAATGGCTGTAAAAAATCAAGGATTTGACTTAGAAAGCTAAAGTGGCTGAAAGTACTTATTTTTAGTTGTACTTTTTGAAAAAACTAGCTAGGACCGATTCTTGAATCCTTTCAGTCCAACTTGGGCCCAGTTGGGGTGGAACCCCTCATATTTTTTTTTTTAAAATTGCAATGCCTATATTTTTAATACAATCACATGTAATTTTTCATTCATTTTTTATAGTTTTTTATAATAGTTTATGCATAAACTGTTCAACAAAGTTTCTGATGAGTTCAATTATCCTACAAACTACGAAAATCTAGCTCAGTAATTTCAAAAAAATTTTACAAAATCTTTTGATTATAGAGTGCATTTATTTTATCTTTACAAAAAATAATTTGTTTTATTAAAAGTTGAATTATTAAAATTTGACTTATTTTGGTTATAATGAGTTGAAATTTATTTAATTAAACTAAAATGCGGATAAAATTTTTAATTTTTAAGACTAAATGTTTGCTATGTAAAAAAATCTAAAAAATTTGTATAAGAATTTGCAAAAATTACAAAACAAAGTATAAAATGACGATATAAATAAAAAATGTGAAATCATTACAGCAATCCAAATAATCAATTAATAAAATTATTTTATAATAAAATAATTAATACATGCCAAAAATGAAAAAAAACATGAATGTAATAATTAATTTTTGATTACCTGTTTTGTCAAAAATAAGCAAAACAGATAATACCAAATAAAATTAATGACAAGTAATTAATAAAATATTTTTGAGTAAAAAAAAGAAAAGAAACACATAAAATAAAAATTTATTGAATTACAAAATGATTAAGTACATATTAAAACCTATAAATTATTTATAGACTTTAATAATATACTCATGCTGTGATATTTCCTTTATTTTTTTATCATCATCAACGAGTATGGACATTAATAACAAACGTTAATGCATTACATAAAAAAATTTTTTTTTTAAATTCAAAATCATTGACATTTACGATTTTTTATATTTATAAATATATATATATCGATAAAGATCAACAAAAAACTATAAAAAAATAAGAGCTTATAGCTTGCAGCAGAAAAAAAATATTCTTCTCTGTGTTCTTGTCAATTTAAATATATAAAAAATTGAATGGGGCTCCATTTTTATTTTAAACGATCGTAAATGTCAATATTTCTTTAAGTTAAATAAAATTCCCTTTATCTATGAAATCAACAAAGTTTAAATAAGAAAATTGAATTCTTGAAAAAAAAGGAAGTTAAAGATAATGGCGTTTCAGTAAGAGTACATGCTATAAATTTATCTGCCATAACTTGTTATACGCAATACCAACTCTTACTTCTCGCGTATTTATATTATGATTTTTTAAAAGGCGCATTGACCACACGCATAGTTTCTATGTTCTTCAATTTTTCTTTTTTTTTTTCTCTTTTAAATAATAATAATACCTATGTAGATATTTTAATACCTTCATCAACAATAATACAGTTTGTTTATAATGTCAAAGAAATAAATGAGATTTCTTATTTTTTACGAAGAATCATTAAATTCGTAACAATATTTATTGTCGCCCCCGCACATGCAATATAGATTTATATTTTTTATTTTTCAAAATAATGAAAACTTCTTTCTTTTTTTTTTTTCTTTAGCTACTGGATGAACATATAATGCATTTTAATGACTTTATTGCTTTTTAAAACTTTGTATTATAATAATAATGACCTTCTGCTACCATGATTTATATACCTTTTCTTATTTTAAAACGTGTATTATTTTAAAATTTTTTTAAACTTTTTTTTTAAGATGAGAAAAATTGTAAAAATTATTTTTTATTTTATGAATTTTTTATAATATTATTATTTTTTTTGGCTCTTAAAATGCAATTATTTTACTTTTTTATTTTATGTTTTTTCGAAATAATTCAATAACATTTTATTTTTTCGAGTAATAAAAATTAGTAAAATTTTATTTTTATGTTTCTTCTTATTTTTAAATTAAATTATTATTTTTATTAGGTCGAAGAATGAATATTTTGAATACTTACTACAAGGATATTATTTCATTACATCTTACAAGATTAAATTTTTAGATTATTATTAAAATATTAATTTAATAAACGGATGTATCTGATAGATAATCTTCAAGTGAATAGTATTGGTTTTTTCCCTACCAGGGATGCCAAATATTTTATGAATGATGAGAAGTTAAAGTAATTAAATTAATTTATTAATGAATATTTATTACGTAATATTATTGTGACCTGATTATTTTTATTTCAGTAAGGCTACTTTTAATAAACAATTTACATATTTTCAGCAGCAGATTTTGCTCACAAGCACTCACAATCTTCTTAATTGCATTTAAAATGATTTTTTTGTCAATGTTCTAAATAGAAACTTTTTTGAGTTTATACAATTAATGAATTTTCTTTTTTGAAATTTAACTTGGTAAAGAATAAACACCTTTACCGAATATAACTTTTGCAATCAGCAAAAAGCATAAATATTCTATATCTTACTTTAAATTAGAAAAAATTGCCATTTGCACTACATAAGAGCCTTATACTGATGTACTAAAAGTACACAGATTACAAGAAACATTTACATTCTGTTGTAAATTCTACCTAAACTTAAAATACTTGTATGAAATTTTAACACAATTACACGAAATCTGTATCCTTGTATAAGTAGTGTGAGAAATCAAATATAAAATATGTCAAGTCAAAACAGATCGACTAAACCATGAGAACTTGGATGCGTATTAAAGTTTACGTAACAAGTTTTATCTAATTTTCCGAAATATTAGCATCTTTGCTTAAATGATTGTAATGAGAGAATACATAGATGTAAAATCTTTCTCTTGAAAAGTTTTTTTAAACGAAGGAGTTAAGTCAGGACGGCTGTTTCATATGAGTAAGTAATAAGTATAGTATTAGATTGCTTGAAGCTAAAGAAGAATATAAGTAAAGTGTATGTATATATGAGCATACATATAGAAGTATATAAAGAAGAAGATGAGCCTGGGAGCAAAGTACCCTGACTGACGTATAAAGACACCTTCACGTCTCGAAGAATTTAACTAATTATAATATAGGCTAAACGGTTTATAACATCTTATAATATATAAAAGCGCTTTGAAGAAACTGATACTGATATTATAATACTTGTAACTAAGTCTTTTTCGCTCTGTTTAGGCAAGATTTACTTACATGATAATACCTATACTATGTGCACTCTCCAGGTATGCACTATACATTACACTGACAAGTATTTTCTAGATCATTTTTGACTTTTATCTATACCTAGAGTTTTGGCATATATGTCGAGGAAGAAAACTTTGTTTAACTAAACTTTTGTGATTTTGCTCAAAGTATAACGTCTATGTTGACAAGGCAATTAGCTACTTTTAAAAGAATTACCATTTTATTCAATTTTCGTCATTATCTGTTTTATGCATTTTCAGTTATTCAAAAATATATCTTTTAAATATTATATAACGAACATTTAATAATTTAGCATAATAAATTATCTAATCATCGATATGATTTCATTGTACTTGCCTTGAAACAAGAAATCCGTAATTAAATATAAACATTAACAACAGAATAATTAAAGAACAATTAATCACCATTGTTCAAAAACTTATAATCAAAAATTACGATTTATTTTAACATATGCTTGCACAAACCAGAAATTCCATTTTATTATTACAATATAATGTAAATTTATTTCTGTTTGTTTACTTTGAACAGGATCAGTATTTGGACATACAATATATTGCAAAATGATACGTTTATGACATTAAAATATTCAATGATTTAATTCACTATGGGTAATATTTATACAGTCCAGAAGTCATTTCATTTTCAAGAGAAAGCGCCATCTAGTGTAAATATTTTAAAAACCTTTTACATACTTATTTTAATGGAATAAAATGTAGAATCTATTTACTTATTAGATAGTTAGTTAAAAATTTGTTTGAATTGATTTTAACAAAAAGATTTAAAAAAATGATTAATTTTTGATATAAAATTTATAATTTATTCATTGATTTTTAATACACATCGATCAAAAATTCACGGTGCATAATTCCCATATTAAAAAATTAATAATTTAAGATAATAATAATAATGAAATAAAATTCATTTTATTAACTGTCAATCTATCAAAACGTTTGAAATTCTTAATATAAAATCTATAATAAGGTGAGAAACGATCGTATAAAGATTATAAAAAAATAAAGAAGAATATGTAGACCGAAAATCGAAAAAGGAGTATAAATGTATAACAAATATAAATACGCTTTCTTGCCTTGCTTATAATCGAAAACGTCAAATTTTTTAACAAAACGCGAAGAGAGTAAGAATAAGAAGAACACAAGCACGCGGTATATTTTCATCGGACAGGGATTAATTTTGTTCGCATGAGAAGATACATCAGTAAAATGTAAGATGTGTGGCATCAAACTAATATTAAACTTATTATGCTTTTTTTATTATATATAAATACAAATGTATATATATTTATCTCTCGATGCAATTCGCTGATGAATAAAAAAGTATAACTGCAGATAACTTCGAAATCTAAAAAAAAAGCAGGCTTTAGAGTGGGAGGTGCAAAGAATATAAGTTGCATATAAAGAAACTGGGTGGACTTTTTGTTGCATCGATATTGACATGGGTGTTGTCTTTTTTGACATTTTTTAAAAGAGTAAAAAAAAACTTGTATTTTATATCCTTGAAGTTTGTGGTTTTAAAAAAAAATAAACTCTAACACATGTATTAACTGCAGGGGTTCTTTTTTATAATTATAAAATTTATCTCTCTTTATTATGCTTTTTTGACTTTGGAAAATTATATGACTGATTTAATATTATTATTTGATTGATTTTTATTTATTTATTTTAATTTATAGAGATTTTATATGATAGGGAAATTTGGGCATATTGGGGCAGATTTAACATTTTATTGATAACAGAAGTAGTAGGACTATCAAAAAAATCGTATGGCAGACCAAAAAATCATTTTAGCGATCCATGGTATAAAATTAATAAGTCATTTGATAAATATCCAAATTAACAATTAGCTAGATTTAGCATAATTTTGATATAAAGGTTTAATTCTATTAATCTTTAGAATTTTTGTGCTAAATAATAAAATTAAGAAAGTGTGCGAGCCAAATGCCTATGTACTTAACCTGCTCTCATAACGTCATTCAATAAAAAAATAAATTTTCCCATATATAAGTGATATTAATCAATAAAAGTGTTATCTGGATCAAAAAAATTCTAAAAAAATTTTTTTTTTCAATAAACATAAGTACCAGAAATAAAGAAATTATACGATTGATATAGCATATTATAAAAATGAAATCTCAAATTCTCAATAGATAAAAAAACGAAGAATAAGAAATAAAAATGAATCCACCGTTATTTTTTAGGTGGTACAAAATTTAATTCATTTTGACAAAAGCTTCTTTTTTTTCCTTCAATTGGTACTGATCAGTTAAAAAAAAGTCGTATAGGCACTCATCAAGTGTGATGTAATAGGTTACTTTTATTTATAAAAAAAAAGTATGAAAGGGGAGAATATCGGAACTGTTATATTAACACAACAAACCACCTTAAAAAAAAACATGATTTTTGTACTGTAGAGAAAAATTTGAACTACATATACATAGATACTTAAAAGAAGATTGTGTAATGTTAAGAGGGGTAAGTAAGTACACATTACAAGAAAGAAAAAAATTGAAAATAATCCGTCCTCATACTTGACTGCCGATCGGCGTGGGAGAGTTTTTATATATTATTGTCCTTTAACTTTCTCACAAGAAATCAAACATATTATTTTTTTTTTCTTTTTTTTTAACGATAAAAATATACGGATATATGTGGTGTACTATATAGTATGTCACCTGTCGGTATGTAATTCAACAGGTAAAAAAGTCTCTTTTTTTATTGTTATAAAAAAATAAAAGAATGAAAGAAAGCGTTGAAAAATAAGTAGTCGATTTTATTTCTTTTTTTTAATTTTAGTGTCTTCCGTATACAGATTTAAACACGTCCGAAATGCGGTTTACACAATTTTGTATTATTTTTTTTTTACATTGTATATGATATAATCGAATTTTGCATGCAGCTATTTTTTTCGATAAATATTATGTTAAAGCATAACGAATTAAATAATAATAAATTACCTAAAGGGGTTATTTGCTTTGTATTTTATATAAAATAAAATGTGGGATATTCCAAGCAAAAATCATTTTATTAAAAACTTTTATTTTTTTTATATTCAACATAAAAATAAATATGATGCTTAAATTAAGCAGTTAAAAACTATCCCAGATAGTTTTCCGTGGGCCTTCTGAAACTAGTATGATAGGGCTGAATGCAATCAGATAAGGTACAAATATACTCAAATATCAATGTTTTAAATAACACCGTCACTTTAAAAGTTAAAAAGAAAACTTTTTTTTGGCTCCTGTCTTATGTTATAAGCCCAATAAACAGAGATTTTTCATTATCAATCCTTTTGACCTTGCATAGTCAAAAAATTATATGCACTGTAAAAAGAAATTCCATTAAAAAAATATAATATTTTTGAAAAATTAGTAAATTTTCGATAAAAATCGTAAATTTTATATTTTATAACAAAAAATTCGAGTATTAAACATTTTTTTTGTGAATTCGCAGAAAAATTGATAATTTACAATTTTTTTTCGAGAATTTTTAAAATATATTTGTACGAAAAATAGTTGTGAATTTACAACTTTTTTCGTAAATTCACAAAAAAAAATCGAGTATTAATCGAGTATTCTCGAATTTTCCGTTAATAGTACATATTTACAAAATTTTTTTTCGAAAATTCACTAATTTTTCGAAAATATTATATTTTTCTTGTTACAGCAACTTAAATTTAAATCCAGGATTTCAATATGCGAATTATCAAAAATCTTGATTCCAAAATAATAAGAGTTGCAGAAATAGCTTTGCAAATTTTGTGAAAAACCTTAAGTATTACTGTTATGTTACTAAACAATTGTGTTTGGTTCTATAAGGTTAATAAAAAAAAATTAAATTATTTTTGAAATTTGAACAATAAAAAAAATTTAATAGATTCATTTTAAAAATTCATAATAAGTTACAGAGAATAAAAATCATCTGTAATAAATTTATAATATATTTTGATGCTATTTTTTATAAACATAATTATTTTTTACAATCTTCTTTTTCTAAAAATTATTATATAAATTTTGTTTTGTGAGAAATTTAAATTGAAGACAATAAAATGATGTAATATAAGTTAATAATATAATGATCTCATTTTATTTTTATGTATTACAAATAAATAATAAAAAGTAAATAAAAAAAAAAAAAAAACAATAGAATATATGAGAAAATTATGCTATGACAAAATATATTAAATTTTTCAACTAATTTAAATTTAATTATTAGTTATACATGCTATAGTAATTTTTAATCATTAGTCTATATCTTTATTTTGTAATATCCTTTATAAATTTTAAAAAAAGAACGAATTTTTTTATACGTATAAAATAATATTTCACACGTTAAATAATTAATTAAATAAGTATTTACTAAAATAAATATCTGTGTTATATTGTGAATATGTGCTAATTTATTCAAAATATTTTTTAGGTTCTTACACGGATTTATAACTGTAAATAATTAAAAAATTGCTAATTTTTTTATTTTTATTTTATTTATTCAAGGTATCGAATAATCATTGAAATCTTAAGTAAATATTGCAAATTAAAATATTTTTTTATTACTTTATTTATTTGCTTCGAAAGTATGAATCAAAATAAACAACATAAAATAAGCCTATGAATTGAATTTTATTCGAAAGTAAATGTAAACTTAATTTGAAAATCAAAATAAGTAATTTAATAACCTACAGCTGCAAAGGTTTTTTGAAAAAGAAATCTTTGGAAAAAATTTACATTTTTCAGGTCACTGAATATACAGTTACCCCCCTGAACAATTACTCCCCAGATAATTGTCACCCTGAAAAACTAAGCAAATAAATAACAAAAAATCAACTCTGTTGCGAAACCCATTTAATTTTTCTGTAAGAAATATATTATAATAAATACATAAATATAAATAAATAAAATATAATTATTTATTATCTTTATTTAAAATAAGGATGGAAAAAGAAAAACTTTTCGTTGGTATTTATCAAAAAAATAAGAGTAGTTCCTGAACTGTTACTTATATTTTCAGGGCCCATGAACACAAATATAATATATTTTTTTGCTTAAAATACTCACAAAAGTAATAATAATAATAATTCACAAAAGAAAATATAAGAAAATGTAAGAAAAATTTACCAATTTTTCAAAAACATTCTATTTTTTTTGTTAATCGAAAAAAATTCCTTTTAAAGTGTAATTATTCTATAAAGTTAGCTAATTAAGTGATTTGAAAATCCAAATATATATTTTTTTGTATTGAGCATTTAGATCCAAATCTGGTCTTTTTATCTAAAAATTTATAACAAAAAAATAATAGACATTTTTATAAATAAAAACCCAAGTAAAAATCAAGTAACTTGTAAAAACCTTAAATTATTTTAAGACCATAATCATTATTGATTTAAATAATAATAATGAATTTGTACATTGTCAAGACATCTCGCAAGACATGTCAACAACATAACGATATTAAAAAAAAAAAAGAAAAATATTGAAATTATAAGAGGGTTAAGAATTTTATACATATATTATTTCAATAAAGGTTTGCTTTATTCAAAAGAATCTTTTAAATAGAATGGATCAATTCAAAAAAAAGTGTATAAATATAAATATATCTATCAAGAAGAATGTCAATATAAATAAAAAAAAGGAATACATAAATTTTATATCATGTATAGTCTTTGATCAAGATGCTAAGAAAAAAAAAGAGTTGAAGAAGAAGGGTAAGGATTTTCGATATATTTTTGTCTGGCCGGATATCTTGGAAATGTTTGTAGTTCTTGTTTCTCATCATTTTGAAAACCTTCTATAACCAAAATAAAGGAGCTACCGAGGGCGTAGAATATTAATAACATAAAGCCTCTAGGCCCCCAATCATTACGAATATTGTCCACTAATGGATATTTATGAATACTCCCAATCAACGATATATTTTTAACTACTACTACTGGAACCTTTCATAATGCAATCAAAATCGATTATCATATTGGCTTTTTTTTTCTTCAAAATATATTTTTACGACCTTGGTTTTTAAAAAATATTGCTTTTTTTTTAGCAAATAGTTCGACGTCTAAAATATTTCATCTTTTTATAATATTTAATATGAATAAATCGCTCATCATCATCAAAAATTTTAAAGATACTTATGTATAAAAACCCCATTGAGAGAATCAAGAATAATATGAGCAAAAATTTTTTTATTTTTTTAAAATGACCTAACTTATAAATCACTTTTCGTTTAACAAATTATATACTGTCATATATTGAACAAGTCGCTAACATTTAATGTATAGAAAAATATATATATTTATATGTATAGTGAGAAAAAAAAAATTACTCGATGACGAATAAAAGAAAAAAGCAAATTTTTTTTTGAAGCAAGAAACAAATGAGGCAATCACAAAAATTTTTAAACTTTTTGATCTTTACCGACAATAATATAATAATAATTATGAATGAATACGACAAAATATACTTACACAAATGACTTAAAGCAAATTAGGTGGAGGTGGTGACTATTTAAAAGAAATGAAGAAACATAAGTCAAAAAGAAGAATGAATGACCAGGTCAAAAGTTATATATTTCACTCTTGGAAAATATATTAACAAACAAACAAACACAAAAAACAATTATTGATGTATGAAATAGTATAACAAAAGAAACGATCAATGTTAGCAAGGTGTTAATGAGTTTGTTAGACATACCTACATAATATTGTATTTCAAGATTTTCAAAAAGTCACGAACTTCATTTTTTATAGAATGCCTGTCAACAGGCACATTTCGTAAAAGAATATCTTTTTTTATTAGAATTATTGCAAGCCTTTAATACGATCTAAGGTGAGGATATGAAATATTTTATCCTCAAACATTAAATTTTATCCAGAAAAAAATACAAGAAAAATATCGTCCAAATTGTTTTACCAGGTGGATTAGTTTCTTAGGCCTGTTGAGAATGTTCAGTGTTCATTTATATTTAAAATAATTTTTCAATAATTTTAAAAATACGTACGCTAAACGTTTAAAAAATATATCACTAGTATTCTGTTTAAAAAAATTTAATATGGTAAGAAAAGTCCTACTATGTCTGCACATCTCTATGATGCGCGGGAGATTCAATTTGAGATACCGCATATTTATTAATTATTTTTTAATTAAAGTAGCAATAAATAAAACTTCTAAGTTGGGAGTCCCAAAAAGAAAGTATCAAAGATTCTGTGTGAATAAAAAAATTTAATTTTTAATAATATTTAAAGGGCGTAGATGGTTGCGTTCAGTGATATTTAGGTTTTCTGAGGAATTTAACCTATATTAAAAATTAAATTTTTATTTTTGTTTCATAAGTTAGCAAAAAATTAAGTATAAACTCAGAATCAATAAAAAAGTTCAAAAAGCTCCTAATTCCTCTTAAATGATTTGATTATTGTTTTGATATGTGAGGAATTTTATAACTAACGAAAATGTGGTATTGGCTATCGGGTAGAAAAAGTTCTAGTTTTTTCATTAGTATTTCATGAAAGTACTAACGAACTTTCGAAAATAACCAATAATTAAAGTTTAGGTCCCAAAAGATTCTACTTAAAAAAAAAAAAATTCCGAAAAACAAAAATAGCTGCCAAAAATTTAGAATTGAATCTTATAAATTAATATTTGCCTCAGAGGCTTCTTTTTAAAGTGCAACTCACAATCAGTGTAAAATTAATTTTAGGAAAAAATACTGTGGAACTAATTTGAACACACGACTATCAGTTTGAAACTCACTTGCTGTAAATTTACCAACATTAAATATACTAGCAACATGAGTATAATACTGATATTTGCTATACTGAATATAGACTGAATATATTCCAGCAGGTTGTAAAAATTAGATGGATTTTAGCATACAATCATTTTTCTTAAATCCATATAATAGTTCAAACAAATCTCCTGATTCGACTAGTCAAATACTACAGGAAGAGTGTTACCAAGATTGTGAATAAAGTCTTGCTTAGAATGAATCTTAATTTGGCATAATGCTTTATTTAAGTATTCCAACGAATAAATCATTTTATATTATAATTTTTTCAGTGTTCTTGCTTCCCATTAAATAATTTAGTTTAAAAATTTTACTTTTGCTTCAAAGAAGAAGTATAATAAATTCATAATAATAAAAGAAACGATGAATCCTATTTGGTACCCAGGGGGTTTTTTGGGACGCTGATAAAGAATTTTAGTGATTTTTAAAGCTACAATTGCTCTACCAAATGACCCCGAAATTCCTGAGTAACCCAAAAAACCTTAACTAGATCAAATCTTGTGGTTTCTATTAACTATACAATTATGATGACCCGTGACTGAAGTATTTGAGTAATAATATTGAATGAAAATTTTTCTCGAAAGTAAAATGACTTCAACACTATATATATCAGAGAATACAAATCGTTAATTTAAAACTGAATAATACGTGACAAATAAAATTACACTTTTATTACTTAAATTACTAGTTTGCACTTGAGAATTCATTGGAAACATCAATTCTGGCAATTTATTTAAAATTGTTAGATAAAAATTTTTATTTAAAAATAGTTATACTCTATTAGTTATAACCATTGTATATAACATTTCTGATTATTAATTTAAGAAAATGTTTTATGTAGTTACTTTTAAGAATGGTGTCCGAAACCTCATACATTTCATGTCCAAAACCCTAAATTTAGTGTCGGGAACCCTGGCTTGTGTTATAGGTTTTCTCTTAAAGCTTTCATTAAGTCCGAAGTGGCTAATTACATATCGATTTGCAAATCGCATGAAAAAATGACTTAAAAATTAATTTTAAAATAATGAATTCTGAAGGGCACCATGAAAAATTTCTTGATATTTTTTTAATTTATTAATTTTATAATCTATAGTCTATTTAGTTTTAATAACTTATTAATAAATTATTCTATTATATTAAATGATTGAATGATAAAGGATTGATTACTACTGACTGGCTACTTATTAGATGTATACTATCGATCAAAAAAAGATGTGGACCTCTCGTATTTTTGAAATATTTTCCAGAAAAATGGTCCCAGAATGTTCGGGTAAAAAAAAATCTGTTGAAAAATTATCCTTCGATCTTTGTAAAAAATTTTATGATTGTAACTTTATTAGGAGGGGAGGGACAGCAATAAATGCATCAAAAAAGTAAGAAAAAAAAATTTTTATTTTTTATGCCGCTTTTAAACGTTTAATTGGTGCATTAAAAATTATTTTAAACTAACCAAATTTTAACTGCAGGTTCTTTAACCCTTTAACTTCAGGGGAGCGTTGGAATTTTCAAAAAATATTAACAAATAAATTGTTTATAACAATTTAAGCTAAAATCGCTTCTGCTTATCGTAGAAGCGTAATTCTTTTTTTAAATGACAGGTAATCATGCCTGGATTACAATTTTAGAATTTGGTCAACGTCAGAATATTGGTTTGATAACAGTATCCAAAAAACGAGTAAATTTTTATGAATAGAATGCTAATAAATAAGCCCCATTGTTCATTAATAACTTGAAGAATAAAAGAATTTATGATCTAAGCACCCGCAGATATCCTTGAGTTTTTTTGCGAATTTGGGTAAGCGTAACAGATATGGAACCTGCAACACCGTCAGGAAAAACCGAGGGAAAACTTCTATTTAAGCAAGATTTAAGGCATACATGCCCTTTTTAGAGTTTTCTTGTCTAATTAAGGTTTTAATTTATATTATAAATGCGTTTGTCTTGATGGTAATATGTATTCAATAACACCTTCGCTTACCTTGTTTCTTTAAAAAATATAAAGATATTGGCAGGTGTTTAGGTCATAAAATTTTTTATTCATCAGGTTATTAATGAACAATGGGGCTTATTTATTAGCATTCTATTCATAAAAATTCATTCGTTTTTTGGATACTGTTATCAAACCAATATTCTGACGTTGACCAAATTCTAAAATTGTAATCCAGGCATGATTACCTGTCATTTAAAAAAAGAATTACGCTTCTACGATAAGCAGAAGCGATTTTAGCTTAAATTGTTATAAACAATTTATTTTTTTATTAATAAATTTTTTTATTAAATTATTTTTAACAAATAGTTAATATTTTTTGAAAATTCCAACGCTCCCCTGAAGTTAAAGGGTTAAAGAACCTGCAGTTAAAATTTGGTTAGTTTAAAATAATTTTTAATGCACCAATTAAACGTTTAAAAGCGGCATAAAAAATAAAAATTTTTTTTTCTTACTTTTTTGATGCATTTATTGCTGTCCCTCCCCTCCTAATAAAGTTACAATCATAAAATTTTTTACAAAGATCGAAGGATAATTTTTCAACAGATTTTTTTTTACCCGAACATTCTGGGACCATTTTTCTGGAAAATATTTCAAAAATACGAGAGGTCCACATCTTTTTTTGATCGATAGTAGTAAAAGGCGTTTATTCTATACACTGAAAAAAAATTACTGGCCACGCGCCTAGATTGCTAGTACAGGCGTAGTGCCTGTTTAGCGAGACCGGCGAGGGCCTCGAACGAACTGGCGTTTCACGCGTTTGGAGAGGGGGCCCCAGCATTTTCTCTTTGTATTTTTTATATGTCACGTGATCTAAACGTGTGAAACGCAAGTTTGTTCGAGGCCCGGAGCCCGTTCTCGTTAAACACGCTCTGCGCCTATAAAATTCTAGGCGCGTGGCCAGTAATTTTTTTTCAGTGTATTATAAGAATACAACGCGGTATCTTGTCAAGCACAAAATGGAAGTGAATTAAAAAAATTGTCTTATAATTTATACAAATTCCACGGTGACGCTAGTAAGACGCTCGCGTAGTAAAAATTTTACTTTGCCTTTTAATCGATAAAAATGGTATTAAAGGAGGCAATAAATTTAAACAATAATAAATGAAATAAGATAAAATTATATAACTATAATGATTCCACAGAACACGCTCCCTTCCTTGAGAGGGGACTGATCAATATTAAATAATGCATTTTATTTTTTGTTGTCATCGTATTCTATTCGTAAAGGAGCCAGTTGTCTTACGCTACTTTTGTAGACGCCCTTAGCTGTTTTTACCGTGACAGTTCGAACTATATCATCACTCCCTGGATGAACTTCTTTGATTCGACCTAGGTCACATTGTAGAGTTGGCTCGATCTTTTCCTGAAGAATCACAATCATTACTACTTCTAAATTTTTCTTGTCACTTTTCCACTTGTGACGCATGTTTAGTTTGTTGAAGTATTCCTTTTTCCACTTAACCTAAAAATCTCTTCTTAACTTAGTCAGATGTTGCCATGTGGAAAGTCAATTGGAAGGAACCTCTTCAAAGCAATTTTCTGGTAAGCTCGTCAAAGGTTGGCCAATTAGGAAGTGACCAGGAAATAGGGCATTTAGATCATTAGGATCGTTGGACATTGGACTTATTGGTCGGGAATTTCGTATTGACTCTATTTCTATCGCGAGTGTATTAAGCTGTTCGTAAGAAATTGTTAAATTATGAGTAACTCGTTTTAGATGATGTTTAAAAATTTTAACATGAGACTCACACAGTCCACCCATATGAGGAGCGAGAGGGGGAATAAATTTCCATACAATATTGTTTTTGCGTGAAAATTCATTTATGCTTAATTGATGATTTTCTAAGTTGACTAATTTTGTACAAGTCATTTTTTGCCCCAACAAAGGTAGTCGTATTATCACATGAAATTGTTTGCAGTTTGCCTCGTCTGCCCACAAATTGAGGGCTGCGATGAATGCATCAGAAGTTAAATCGGAAGCAACTTCAATGTGAACTGCCTTAACGACCATGCATACAAATACCGCGAGATAAACCTTTTTGGTTTTAGTATTGCGATATTTGCCTTCTTTGATATAAAATGGATCACAATAATTGACACCAGTATGGTAAAAGGGTCTAACTGGTTGTAGTCGTATTTTTGGTAAATTACTCATTTTATATTCTGCAAGTTTCGGGTTTGCACGAAAGCAAGTGACACATTTTCGTATAACATGTCGAACTTGATTACGTCCATCCGCTATCCAAATTTTTGCCGAACAGCAGAACTGATTTTATTCCAAACGAAACATTGCTTCGTGAATCTATAAAAATTCCCAGTAATTTCCCGCTTGCTAATTCAAATTTCTTCATCCCTCCAGAACTACACATGCTAGTAAGATCTGGGCCTACTCTATCTTCACTTACAGTCGGTAAATTCAATCTATCTAAGAAAAGCTATGACCTGTTTTTGCAAAATAAAAACACAAAATATGTATTCTGCACAACAATTAGAAAAAGTAAACCCCAAATACGGACTTTTGATTTAATTAAATAAAATATGATTAAAAATAGTTTCTTTTTTCAAATTTGAGGACAGATTTTTGATTCGGATACCTGGAAAATCAGTATGGTCGATCAAAGTTGACTGAATTTTCCAAAAAAGCATAAATCGACTTGTATGAAACTCATTTTTGAATTCAAAGATTTGTAATTTCACCGCCAAAGCATTAATCACGTGAATTCTAAAATTTGGTTTAATTTATATATTTCTTATATTTTTCCGTCATAGAGTCTAAAAAGGCGACATGTTCGGTCTGCTTATTTTCCGATTTTTTACGATAAAGCCGTACAATATTTTTTATCATTATTAGCTTTTCAATGAAGTTAAATTAGTTTTTAACTTGCATATTATTATTATTATCAAGCACTATAAAGAGATACCAATTTCTATACAACTTTCTTTTCGTAATTATTTTTTTAAATGAGAGCAATATACGTTTTTGTAATAATTTATTGCATTTATGAGGTAAAAAAAATTATTTTTTTTAATGTAAGCTTGAGAAATACTAAGATTTTTAGGCTATGTTTTCATTTTATCGTGCACCCAGATTCCATTCCATTGCGCCTTTGCCCGAAAAAGTGCTTTACTATTTAAAAAAAAAAATAATCAATTTTTAATGACGTTTCAATACAACGTAGTTTGTAATTTCAGGCTATAATCTTCAAAATAAAAAAAAAATTATAATTTTTCATAATTGCTTATCATTTTTAGGTGATTCTAAAAATTAGTAAAAAATATGAATATTCAAATTTCTAGAAAAAATATGAATATTAAAAATCATACATATGAAAAAATTAAATAAATAATTTAAATAAGTTTGTGCATATTTCAAAATATTTTAACATGGAACGACTTGTGTTTATAGGGAGGGGTTACCCTGGAAATCTGAAAATCAAGGGAGGTCAAAAGTGTCCGATTTAGGGGGGTGGTAAAATTTGTCCAATTTAAGGGGGGGGGGAAACGGGACTTGGAATAATTTCGATTTGTAATAACTCGTATTAAGGGTCTTAGAATATTTTCGATTTAGGAGCTCCTTTTCCGTTTCCACCGCTTCAGTGAAATCACTTGAAACTTTTTGCATTTGGGTATCCTAAAAGTCACTTAATTTTTTGCAGGCTAATGCTTCACTTTGAATTAATTTATTAAAATAATAAGTGATTGTAAATATACCAAAAAATATACCAAATCCTATAAATATTTTACTGCATTCCTTTCTTTGGTCCATTTTGTCAAATGTTCATTGGATGTGTAATTATACAAATTATTCCGTTTGAGGAATAATTTTTTTATTGGGCATTTTATAGAAAAGTAATTTTCTTCCACAAATCTGTAGATTCATTTATACCCCTTGAATATATATAAGAGAAACCAAAGTAATAATATTTTTGTGAGTATAAAAATTAAAAAAATAAATCGTAAAATATATCAATTAGACATTAAATAATTTAAAAGATAATTAATTACAATAAAATCAATAAATCTTAATTAAAAAAGAATCGCCATAGAGTTAAGAATAAAAAAAAGTAACATCATTTATTATCTTTTACAAAGCATACAGTACGTTCATCACACCTATACTCAGCATGAGAAGCTTAAAAACATCATATAATAAAAAGGGTACAATATTATAAAGAATTACCGTATTTGTCTATAAAAAAAAAAAATTATTGAGATATATTTATTCATACATTATTCTTTATATAATTCAAAAAAAAAACTTATAAAGATAACGGTCAACAAAAAAAAAGTAGAGGAACATGTAATATGTCAAGTTATGAGGTACATTTTATTCAGAATGTATAATATAATAGAGGATAGAAAGAGTTTAAAAATTATATGGTATACCTATATTATAAGTACTTACAAAAGCAAAATCTTTTAAAAGATATTATAATATAACAATATAATATAAATTTGCTACTAACAATAACAAACTTTATAGCCAATTCATTTTATACATATAGGATATAATATTATAATGTATACCAAGTTATATTTCGCGAAAAACCCCTTCGACGAATAAAGTATAAACATAAACCAATGTAAATGTCTTTTTGCGATAGCCTATATAATGACTTTGTATTTGAGAAAAATAATAGCGATATAATACATGAATACTGATACATTTTTTTTTATATTCTTAAAAAGAGCGGCTTGTCTTTATACCATATATAATATGCTTCAATAACAAATTTGAATTCAAACTGTATACTTTTTTTTACGTGTGTTTATACAAATAAATGTTTTTGTTTTTCCTTTTTTTTTTATTTAAATTTTTTAACCAGAAAGTACCTGTTACTGAACAAGCCCAAATCTTTGGATTTTTTATGCCAAAAGTGTAATTCTAAAAAATTTTCAAAACAACGGTGAGAAATCAAATTTAATATTTTTGTGAAGATTATTCTGAACATTTTAGAAGGAAAAAACCATTGTTGTAAAAAAATCAGAAGCCTTAAGCTGTACTAAATCGAGCAATTCCATAATATTTTCTCTGGGATTCGAAGAGATCAGTAGGAAATCCGAAAAGGATATTAGTAAAAGCAAGCTTGCGGTAAAAAATTATATTTTAGAGGAAAAAATACGTAAAAAATATATGATATCAATACTCTGAAAAAAGTAAATGGTTAACGTAGAGCTTAGAGCTAAAATCTGCAGATGGTGAGCAATATGAATGTTTATTTACCCTTCTATAAAGTACTAATATATCTTGAGGAATACTCCACAATATATAGCACAAGTTGAATCAAACAATTCAAGTTTTTTATGCTGCCTGTACAAAAATTTCTGTATCTTTCAAATTACCTGAGCTTTCACAGTTAGCCAATAACATATACATCACGAACAAGAATTCGCCATAATAAAAATTTTTTTGTTTTGTTATAACAGATATAATCGTTTACAATTTGTTAAATACGTGTATAAATAAAGTTGAGAAAAAAAATTGATTTTAAATAGAATCGACTCGAGATTTCTTTCAATTGTCAAAGAATAATAAAAACAATTAGTCAATAAAAATAAAAAAAACGTGGGAAGTAATAAATTTTATTTAGCGTAACACCGAAGGTGTATTTTATGATTAAAAAACAAAATAAAACAAAAGGAATTTTGAAATAAAAAATTAATTTTGTATCTCATTTTGATGAAAAATATGGGATCAGTATAGAAAGAGGAATAAGATAAATGACAAATGATCAAAATTTTTATATTCATAAAACGAATCGGTAGCCAATGACGACGCATCTTAAAAGAGATTTAGAATGATGTCCAGTTACTAATGATCTTTTATTTGAATTAAAATAATTTCTCTATCTCTTTTTTTCTGATAAATTTAATATAATATATTATGTAAAGGTTCCTATGATTAATGATAAATTCACACTCAGAATGCATAAAGATAATTAAGAAAATATATTGTTAGCCACTGGAATCTACCGTTCACCTTTTAAATTTGATGGATTTTCAAGTAGCTTGGCATCTTGATCGCTATCTCTCATATATATTCTTTAAACTTGTTACTTTGAATATTGTCATTTCTCTTGAAACTTGTAACACAGTAGGACTTTGGCATTTTTCTCATTGCTAATAATTTCTTCGGTTTACAAAAATAAATAAATTAATTATTTGTAATCCTTTAAAATATAATATATGACATTTAAAGCTTATGTATGTGTTATTCATTAATCTGACATATTTCTCTTAATCATTAATTTAAGGATTAAATTTTAGAAACAAACGATAATTTGATAACATATCCTAAGGACTATTGTGGACAAAATTTTCTATATCCTCTGTTATTTGAATAAGCTTTTAAAGGGCTGTCTTTATAAATAAGCATATAAATTTATGATCATTAATTTAAACATAGAAATTCTATCGAAATAATGTCACCTTACACAAAAGCTTTTCACCAGAGTGATCATATTTTTTCATAACTTCCATATGGCTAGTTTTCAAAAAATTCGACCATTCGTTTGAGAAAATTATTTTAGGTTACACTGCAAAAAGGCCATATAAGATAATAATGTATTTTCCTTTGAGTAAATATATGGAACATGTTGTCAGCTCCTGTTTTTAATAAGAATATAAATAATGATAAGATTATTATCATTCAATACATACAGAGGCAGAAGAAAACAGTTAGTAAATATAAATTATATCCATAAGTAAGTAAATTTTACAAAAAAATATTTCTCTTGATCCTATAATCGATGTTATGTTATTACATTCGTTAAAGAATTATTACGATGATTATATATAAAAAATATTATTCTACATAGGTATAAAAAAAGACAATTTTAAAGCGTTTATTAATCGTATATATATAATACAGATGGAATTTACAACCTACCTAATCTTTGATAAATTGACGATATATAAAAATAATAATAATAATAATTTTTAACTTTTACAGAACGATTGTAAAATTTTTTTTATATCAGAAAGAGTTATATGTATATGAGTATTTCTCTGCCAAAAACGTACTGGGATGGATGCTTTTATGTGCAAGCATTTATGAACATTTTGACGGTAATTAGATGGCTGATTTTTTAGTGATTTGAATTGAATAAAAATCTTTTCGCAAATTTTGATAGTTTTCAGGCATTAGGAAATCTAAAATTATAAAATTTTGATAAATAATACTTTAAAACAAGAATTTGGCATTTTAGAGAAATTCTAAGGAACTGATTTCTATTTTAATACCTGTATTACTCTGAAAGTTTTATTTCATCTAAAATAGTTTTTTCAGAAGAATCATTATATTATTCCTTCTATACTTTAACGACATTTTTCTAAAATTTTAATATTGTCTACTCTTTAAATGTATTTGGAAATGTACACCATTTAAAAAATTCAGTTAATAGTACAGTTTTGGCTTGGAAAGTCTCGTATACGTATAGATTTCTTTTATAAGTCTTATAAGTTATGTGATTAATTTCATGATTTCAATGTTGCATATATTATAAAATATATATATATATATATTTATTTTATGTTGATATTCTTTATATTATATCAAAGAGTTTTTTTAATACATAGAAATAAAAATTTTAATGACAAATATTTTTTTATTCTTTTTATCAGAAGAAATAGGTGAAAAAATTGTCTCTTTTTATATAGGTGATCAATCAATATAAACATCATTTACAGAAAGGTTTATTTTTTATTTTTTAAATATTTCTTGCTTGATTTATTATTTAATGTATTAAATTATGAATATTTTAATATATGTATAAATAATTAAGAAATTGAAAATTAATTATTAAAAATTTTTGTGACAACATTTGCTTTAAAAACATACTTGCTGAATTTAAGTGCTATAATTAAACCAAGAAAAGAATAGTACTTACATTCTTAAAAGTATCTTAGAAAAGAGTATTTTGACAAATACGACATAGTATATTATAAGCCTAAGGCGCGTAAAAAAATATTAGTTAAAAAATCTAAAATTATCAAATTGTTTATTTAGGGGTATAGCAGATACCATATTACTCCGTGAAATGTCAGTAGAGTAATACACTGATTTTTAATATAAACTCTTCTGAAAAATCATCTAAATTTTAAACGCATTAACATATGGTTACAATGAAGTAATGAAAGCGATAACCTAAACAGAGAAAACAACCAAATCACAAAAACATTAAAAATGCTTAATTTCCAAACATATTCTTAACAAAAACATGTATGCAAGTGATATTTCTTGTCATTTTGTCACGATTTCGTCAATATAATATTTAATTTATCTTTTATAAAAATCAGTTTTACATTAAATATCTAGTTTCCTATATACTCTTAGAAACTCATTTTGCTTGCGAGAATAAGAAACCGAATTAAATCAATGAATAACCGCTTTGTTATTGAATTGTATATTAATGTTATTTACTTAATTAATACAAAGTGGGTTTACATCGATTTTCAGCCTGTATATTCTCGCAAACAAAATGAGTTTATAATACTATAAAGACATCTCGAAGACATCTATTGCTAATTAAATAAATATGTTTAAAAACAATATTTTTACTAAGGATATTATACTTAATTTACCGGTGTAAAATACTATTTATGAAGTATGATTGGTATAAAAAATAATACTACAAAATTTCAATTTATAAATTATATATTTGACAAATATTTGAACTACGTTATTTTCAATAAGAGTTAATTCAATATTAGGGTTGTCATTAACTGATCATTAATGTCGGTCTTAATATCTGGCAGTTTACAGAACCCGGAAAATTAAGAATATGAAAAATCTAGTTCAGTTGGAAGAGAACGTTTTTTGCAAACTCTTTATACTTTTTGATTAGTTTGGTTAAAAATTTACAAGAAAAACTTTTACTTACCCCATTTTTCTGAGATAAAAAGGTATTAAAAATATTGCGTATTAAAAAATTTATGAATGTATGTATTTTTTTATTAGTGTAACCAAAAGATAATATTTTATAAACTATCCAAGTTTAGCTATATTTTTTGTTAATATTCGAAAAATTTAAGTTTATTTTAGAAATAGCATTTAAGGGTGAGTAAAGAAAGTATAATATAAGGACACTGTTGTGATATTATATAAGGCGCCATTCTTTTATATATATAAGAAGCTCACATAAATTGCAACACCCAAGACTTAAAAGCAGTCTTAAATTACGTGCCGTCGACTTCTTGATGAATTGAGTGCTTCTATATACCTCTTTCCTTCTCACTACTTTTTTTTTCTTCGAGTATACCTATATAAAAATTTTGTTACACTGTATTTTTCCTTTATCCGATCATATACAAAGTTATGTATATTCAAGTGCATCTAACACTTTTCTTTATACGGTTAATCCACATTATCCTTTTTTTTCTTATATAATGTACTTCTTATACTACTACAACTTACACTGAATTATACATTTTTGTTTTATACTTAAGCTAAAGTATCAAGCATCTTTTTAATAAGATATTTATTATTTAATTAGGAAATTTTTATACAAAAGAATTAAATTACTATAAGGCATTATAAAAATTCTTAAATTAAAAAACACACTATTCATTTATGGTTGCCAAAATATTTTACCGCTAAAATTTTTATTTTACTAAGAGCTAATTAAAATATAAATTAAGGGCATTCGCAAGGGTTAAGAACTACTTGGCCAACACAATATTGTTTTTTCTATTTTTTTTTTTATAAAGACAAATGCTTTTGCTTTCTATGTGTATTTACGCAAGTATAAAAGAGCTTAGAAAACAAACCCAGATAGATGACTCTTGTATATCCAATATATCATTTCTAATTTTTTTAAATTATTTCTGAAAACGTACTATGGTCAATTTTAGACTTCAGATTAGTTTGCGAATTTAGTCTGTACTTTATTAAAAGCAAATTATGTGTATTGTAGCTCTAATATTTTTATTTTTCATTTTCCTGGTCAAATAATATAGGTAGACACATTAGTACTAAAATAACAGAAACTTCAGAGTTATATTTTAGCTATAAATAATAAATTTTTACAAACTTATACCTGTCTGTTTCTTCAAAGTATTGTCTTTGTTATATTATTTACAGAAAATCTTGAGCATTTTGAAAAACACACTACATCCAGGTATAATAAAAGCTGATTGGAGGTTTCGTTTATGTTGCCAATCAAAGAAAGTTTAGAAAAATTAATTAGTAAATGATTTACCTTCTAAAAATTTTCTATCAAAGAGATAAAGCAGCCTATTTCTATTCATCCATAATTGACTGAATAAAACTTTACATAGGGACCAAAATTTTGTTCATGATTTTTAGTATAATAAAAATTCACATTTTTACCAAGATTATCAAATTAAATTTTGAAAATGAAAATAGAAATATTAAAAGTTACTTGGCATTATTTTACATTTTATAATTATAAATTTTAAAAAACTTTACAAATTGAAAAAGAAAGGGAAGATCAACAGGAAGGTTTAGCAACATTATTTAGAATTTAGCCTAAAAAGTCCTTGGCTCTTGTTGTTCTAGATGCAGGAGACCCAACTAGTCATACTGAGGGATTCGGGAACGTATTTTCAATATAATAAACTGATTCCGATCAATATATAATACAAATTGGAATTTCGAATGTTTCATCCTCTCTTTTCGCGTGTAAAAACTTTTTGTTTCTTGTCTTAAAATATAAAAAAATAAGTTTTTATTCTTGATATAAAAAATTTAATTTAAGGTTATAATTATAGAAGATTTATACATTAAGTCTGTAAATTTTTTTAATATAAAAAATTTTCTTAAAATAATAGTCTGAAAAATTAAAAAATAAGTTTTCAATACTTTATAAATGAGTTATGCTTATTCGTTAACTTGTGTACAATTTCTAATTGTAATAAGTAAATTTTATCAAAGTTTAAAATTATATCATTGTAAAAAATTTTTGTACAATAATAAAATCGTATTTCAGATCTTGAAAAGGAAGGCTGACGTCCGAAACTTAAATAAAATTCCAATTAAAACTCAAAATAGTATATGAGCAATTATTTTAAAAGTGCTACTTAATTTGAGCCTGGAATCGTAATTTTTTTTTTTGAAGGCACATCGATATGACCCGTGTTTTCTGTTAGTTTAAACCTTCAGAAAACCGAAAAAAATCGTGAACAAGAAATCGGCGATAGGTGCCAAAGAGATTTTTTCGCTTTTATGTCAAAAACCGTGTTTTTCGTATCTGAGCTACCCCAAATTTTTAAAATAACTTTTTAGGTAAATAAAATTTTAAAAAATAGATTAAAAAATCTGATTGCCAGGGAAAAACGACTCCAGAAGAAAAAAAAACTTATCTTTTTAGGATGAAATTTAGCCAAGCTATCGTCAATTTAAGATTTTGCTCAAATTCGTCTTAAAAAAGATTGAAATTTTATTGAAAAAATCCTGTTTCTGAACTTTAAACATGCATTACCCGCTTTATTTTCACCGTAAAATAATAATTTTTTTTTTTAAATCGATTAATTTTTCCCTACAAATTCATTTTTGGAGAAAAAAAATCATTTTTATTGACTGAATTTCAATTTTTAGGTCAAAAGCCTTTGAAAACTGTAAGTAGCAAAATTTACTTAACACAGTTTTTGACCTAATAATTGAAATTTGGTCAATAAAACTGATGTCTTTCTTGAAGAAATGAATTCTCAGGAAAAAATTAGTTGATTTAAAAAAAAAAATTATTACTTTACGATGAAAATCAAGCGAGTATTACATGTTTAAAGTTCAGAAACAGGCTTTTTTCAATAAAATTTCAATCTTTTTTAAGACGAATTTGAGCAAAATCTTAAATTGACGATAACTTGGCTAAATTTCATCGTAAAAAGATAAGTTTTTTTTTCTTCTGGGGTGGTTTCTCCCTGGCAATCAGATTTTTTTATCTATTTTTTAAAATTTTATTTATCTAAAAAGTTATTTTAAAAATTTGGGGTAGCTCAGATACGAAAAACACGGTTTTTGACATAAAAGTGAAAAAATCTTTTTGGCACATATCGCCGATTTCTTGTTCACGATTTTTTTCGGTTTTCTGAAGGTTTAAACAGAAAACGCGGGTCATATCGATGTACCTTCAAAAAAAAAAAATTACGATTCCAGGCTCAAATTAAGTAGCACTTTTTAAATAATTGCTCATATACTTTCATTTTAAAATTTTTAAAACTTAAGTTTATTCTGCAGCCTATTAATGGTAACGGCAATTGTCTAGTAAAGGCATTTAATAAATAGTTGAAGATCATAAAAATTTACTTAAATGACACTTATTCAAAATTTAAAATTTATTGTCATCATATAAATGTAGGGAACGAAATCATAAAACCTTAAAGGTATTAAATAATAGTGAAAAAGTATTTTAAATTCAGTTGAATTTTTGAAAAGCAAATATTATATATAGCTTAACGTGAACATTTCAATTGCGAGAAAAAATTTATTAATTTAAAAGCGCTCGAGAGTAGGAATGGACAATTATGGAATTTTTTTTTTTTTTATAAACCATTCCAGTGCCTTATAAGTTTATCAGGATGCTCGTGTTTGTGTTTTTTAAGAATTATTATATGAGGAATTTTACGCAAAATGGACCCAAGTTAGATTGAAAGAAATTGATTCAAACTATTTTTTCCAAAGGTGCAGTTAAAAATAAGTCATCCGCCTATTTTTAGTTTTCTAGATCCAATATTCTATTTTTGGTAGCTGTTTTCGTATTTTTGGTCTATTTTTGTAAATTGACTCATTTTCTGCCAAATGCAAACTCACATTAAATTTTAGGTATAATTTGATTCCGGGGTCCTAAAATTGACAAGGGATGCTCGCATACGTGAGGAAATCATTTTTTAAAATTTTCTCCTTAAATATGATGGTTGATTTTATAATACTTGTATTTAAATTTGTTTTATTATTATATATTTTTATTTCATCAAACACAATCCCTATAATAAATTTATCTAAAAGCTCTCATTAAAAAAATGAGAATTAAAAAATTACTAAATTTTCAAATTTTTGAATTATACGCCAAATCAGAGGACCAAAGTGGTGATCTAAGAAACAAAAAAAAAAAAAAACCTCTGTCCAAAAATTTGGATTTCTTGGGAAAAATTACCTAGTTATGTTACATAGGCATGTAAATTTTATATCATAAATAAGTTGGAAAATAATCTGGACAGTAGCCACGAAAGTAGGATCGTGCTTTCTTGCCACTGCCGAAAAATATGTATACAATCCTTGGCCATATTAAAAGAATGCCCTAAATGAGCACTTTACCATCTTCGGCTTTGCCTCAGAAAGTAATTTAAATGAGATCATTCTTTATTTTTCTGGCCATGGATCGCAATATGCTCTTTGTCGCAAATGCGTAGTTTAAATTAACTTTTGGTTCCCTGACTCAAATTCAATGAGAAATTTTGTATTAGTATAAAAAAATATTTTAATATAAAATAAGAATTTTGCAGTAATAATAAAAAAATATTGAGTTAATTTACCGAAAAGGGCGAAAAAACCATAAAAGGCTGCCAAAAATCAGAGTTTGGAAGTAGAAAGATAAAAGTTAGAGAACTTATTTTTAGTTGCATTAAAAAAAAAAAAAAAAAAATAGCTTGGACCGATTTCCGCGACCCTGAAGTATAATTGGGTCTAAAACAAAATTTACAGTTTAATGTACTTATAATCATGTAAGCATAGTTGATTTTCTATTTGTTTATAAATCTGTATCACATTCAATAACTGTAAATGCAGTTTAAAATTTTTAAAGCTGCAGCTGGTATTCAGGATGCAATTATTATCATAAAAATTTATAACTAATTAATAAAATTTTATTTACAGACCGTGAATGTTAAAAAAATTAAACAATATAATAACTTTGATTAAAACTGATTTTTAATCTATTAGCAGAAAATAGAATTGTCCAAAATGTTTTTTAGAATCCTATAATTTCCAAGAATATGAATTCTTTAAATTTGAAACAATCGTATTTGTCAAAAATCAAAGTTTCCTAAAGTCATTATTAGCGTGCCAATTGTATAAATGAATAAATTATATCACTTAGTCACGTACCTCCTAAAATCAATAAATTCTACTTACTAAGTAATTCGAAATTCTACAATTAATATTATTGTCAAATAACATACTTATAACTTTCAGTTGCATTAACTGTTACACGTCATGCATACTATTTTGTTTTTTTCTAAAATATTTATTTATATTATAATAGATTCCAATAAATTTTATAAAATTTTTATCAGATTCAACATGACTGATTTATAATACGTTTCAAATGATTGCAAATGCGTGCATGTATTATCAATGAGCATACAAGTCATTTATTTTTCTTCTCTTTCTATATTCTTATTAAGTATGCAATATCTAAGGGTTTAATCGTATAAGCATTTGAATTCATAAAAAAGTGTTTAATTTTCATAATATACGAAGATACTGCTGACTACCATAAAAATATAATATGTTTCCAAGAGTACCAAAACTGGAATGATTACCTTTTTTGTTACATGGAAAATATTAAAAGCTTACATAAGTACGTATCACGTATAACACTGTTGACTCGCTGTATATAGCTGGTAAGCACGTTTTTAAATTGTTCCTGGAATGATTCGAAATAAAGATTTCAAAGGGTCAATTTTTTTCTGTTTTTTAACAAATATTATTACAAACCTTTAGTGTGATGGCTATTAAAAAACAAAATTTATTTTTTATTTGACGATTTAGTTAGTTGATTATTATTGCAGCATTATACTTTTTTGTAGCTGTTGTTATTATTGTAGACCTGTGATGAGATGCATTAAAAAAATAAAAATAAAATGTTAACAAGTTTAAAGGTATAGTATCTTGACAAAATCTACAAATATGTGTAAAAGAATTGACGACTTCATTTTCATGAAGGAATCAAGCTTTTTTTTATCTTTCTAAGAATAAAAAAATATTTTTTTATTTGCTTCTATAACTTAATGTATTTATTATTAAATATTTAGCAAGAAATTTATAAAAAAGTGTCAACAATATCACACCCATTTTATAAAAAAAAAAATTAAAATAAAAGATGAGAAGCTTAATAAAAAACATAAAATTTCGAAGAATATTTTTTTTTTTAATGCCCGTTTAAACATTAACACTACGATTATCATATTTTTGTTTGCATATATACCTATATACATTTGTGTATCATAAATTTGATCTCGTTATCTCATTTACACTGTTACATCAGTATTTCTTTTTTAATGCGTTCAAGTAAAGGAGACAAATAAAATAAAAAAATAAGTGCACATTGGACAGTAGAAAATTTTGATTTTTTAAACTAAATTATATTTATGTAAGAATCAAGGGGTGGTTGATTCAGTGATCTTTTAAGAACAGCTATAAACAGTTTTTTATAAAAGAATTTTATAGTAATTGAGGTTATGTAAAAATAGAAAAGTTAATTTCTGAAAAAATAAATTAAATATTTTCCTTATTTAATTATAGACCGCCATTTTCAGTAAATTTCTTTCTGAAGAAATTTCCAGTACGGAATTCTCTCACTCAAATGGTAATCCTCTTCCAAATATTAATTATACAAATATCCATGTATCAAGTTTTAGGGCAACTTTTCATTACGTATTTTTAGTCTCATATTTTGCATACTTGTGACTCTAAATAAATGTCGAATTTTTGAATTGCTACATGAATAAGTTACATTATCTCGTACATTATTGTTTAGGCAAGCGATAAATTCACAATATTTTGATTTTCATTTATTGACTATGCGTTTATTATTACTTTTTTTAAATTGATTAATCAATTGATTTTTATAATAGACCAATTTTTTCCATAATTGTTCATTCCTACTCTTGAGCGCTTTTAAATTAATAAATTTTTTTAGGTTAAAATTAAAACATAATTTAAAAATTTTTTGCCCAGTCCTTGGTCATTACAAAACAACAATTTCAAGGTTTATATTATAAAGTAATGGGCGATATAAACAAAAATAACAATAATTATTTAAAAATTTTTTTTAATTATTTAATAATAATTTGTCATGTGACGTATTTTTATTTTATTACATATGCGCATTTCAATGGTTTAAAGCATCATCATCAGTTCGTGGTCACTTTAATACTATAAAGTATAATTTTTAAATTGTACTTTAATTTTAACCTAAAGTTTAAATATAGTGACGCGAGTGTATAAAGTTATAGAGTCTATAAAATGAACTGAAATAAATTTTTTCTCGCAATTGAAATGATCACGTTAAGCTATATATAAGGTTTGCTTTTCAAAAATTCAACTGAGTTTAAAATATTTTTTCACCATTATTTAATACCTTTAACGTTTTGGGATTTCGTTCCCTACATTTATATGATAACATTGACTTTTAAGTTTTAAACTAAAACTGCTTAAGCCTGAATATGTATAATTACTATAATCTTTAACTATGGAATTAACAATTTTAAATGATGTTAAATTTTCACGTTTTGAAAGTCTTTTTGGAATTTCGTTCCCGACATTGATATGATGACATTCATCCTTATATATGTAATTGATCTAGTTGATATTATTGAATGCCTTTATTAGAAAACTGCCGTCACCATCAATAAGCTGTAGAATAAAATTAAGTTTATAAAATTTTTAAATGAAAGTATATATACTCTTTTGAGTTTTAATTGGAATTTTATTTAAGTTTCGGACGTCAGCCTTCCTTTTCAAGATCTGAAATACGATTTTGTTATTGCACAAAAATTTTTACAATGATATAATTTTAAACTTTGATAAAATTTAGAATTATTTACTTATTAATTAAAAATTGTACACAAGTTAATGAATAAGCATAACTCATTTATAAAGTATTGAAAACTATCTTCTATAATTATAACGTTAAATTAAATTTTTTATATCAAGAATAAAAACTTATTTTTTTATATTTTAAGACAAGAAACAAAAAGTTTTTACACGCGAAAAGGGAGGTTGAAACATTCGAAATACCAATTTGTATTACACATTGATTGAAATCAGTTTTCTACATTGAAAATATACGTTCCCGGATCCCTAAGTTTGGCTACTATGTTGGGACTCCTGCACCTAGAACAACAAGAGTCAAGGGCTTTTTAGGCTAAATTCTAAATAATGTTGCTAAACCTTCCTGCTGATCTTCCCTTTCTTGTTCAATTTGTAAAGTTTTTTAAAATTTATAATTATAAAATATAAAATAATGCCAAGTAACTTTTAATATTTCTATTTTCATTTTTAAAATTTAATTTGATAATCTCGGTAAAAATGTGAATTGTTATTATACTAAAAATCATGAACAAAATTTTGGTCCCTATGTAAAGTTTTATTCAGTCAATTACGGATGAATAGAAATAGGCTGCTTTATCTCTTTGATAGAAAATTTTTAAAAGGTAAATCATATTCTAATTAGTTTTTCTAAACTTTCTTTGATTGGCAACATAAACGAAACCTCCAATCAGCTTTTATTATACGTGGATTTATTATGTTTTTCAAAATGCTCAAGATTTTCTTTAAATAATATAACAAACACAATACTTTGAAGAAACAGACAGGTATAAGTTTGTAAAAATTTATTATTTAGCAAAAATATAACTCTGAAGTCTCTGTTTTTTTAGTACTTATATTTCTATCTATTATTTGACCAAGAAAATGAAAAATAAAAATATTAGAGCTACAATATATATAATTTGCTTTTAATAAAGTCCAAAATTGACCATAGTACATTTTCAGAAATAATTAAAAAAAATTAGGAATGATATATTGGATATACAAGAGTCATCTATCTGGGTTTGTTTTCTAAGCTCTTTTATACTTGCGTAAATACATATAGAAAGCAAAAGCATGTGTCCTCGGATCTACTTTATATCATGCTAATCAAATCAACCGTCGTAAATTTTGCATATGTGCAGTTATTTGAAAACAACCGACGCATAATCTCGTCTACCCTTTCAGTTAATGTAATTATTCTTGTCAAGTCGAATAGTCTTTTATTAACGTTACATAGGTTTTAATGCAAAACTTTGTTTTTTAAAAAAATACTTAAATTTTTTTCTTAAGAAACTTGATATTTTGAATTATACATGCTTTATTTTTTTAAAAGATAATGTTCAAAATTTTAATTTATTGTTTTTAACTGAAATAAATAAAAAGTCTTATAAATTTAACATATTTTCAGCCAATTGAATATTTTGATACATATTATTTATCTTGTACGATTCTAAAGATGGGTCACACCTTATTTAAAAAAAAAATTTATAATATATTATATATAAAATTGGTCTGAGAAGAGACCGGAAGTTGCCCCACCTTATGACCCCACGCATTATAAATATATTTCTTGATATAATTTTTGGTAAAAGTTATAGCTATATTTGTAGTATATATTGCAAACACTAATACACATAAATATATAGTTCTTTGTTAAAGTGCATCCTTTTCGAGAACTAATAATGTTTGCATGACAGCAAAATTAAGGAGAGCACGTTTATGAACTTCGTGGGCGACTATATATTCAGTCTCCCAATCATCTAATGTGCCTTTCGAGTGTCCTGTGTGTATGAACTTTTTATTGTGCTGAGTAAATGTTTGCTTTACAGAAAAAAAAAATTAATAATCATAATAAACTGAATTAATGATTTAAAAAAAAAAATACTTTATTATTCCCGATTCTTTTTTGATATTAATTGCTTATAATTCTTATAAAAGAAATAAATTATAAATAAAAAAAGAGATATTAATTTTTCTATAAAAATTTTATTTTTTATATCATTATAATTTACTAATAAAAAGTTTCATTCATATACATTTATATACGGACGGTTTTAGCTTAAAAGTACCGAAACCTAATAAACCTTTTTCAAAATGGTTCTGAATAATATTTTCAGCGACGAAAAAAAATCCGGTTATGGTGACCGGAAAAATTTTATTTGTGGCATCTGTAATTTATAGACTGAATTAGTTTTAGCATTCAGGATCAGCTTTAGCCAAGGATATTTAAATAATTTTGCAAAATTAATTAATCACCCAAGCATTATAGTTTAAAGTGCAAATATCCTAAGAAATCCCATATATAATTCAAAATTTTTATAAAAGACTATAAATCATAATTAAAATACAGACTCAGGCAGTAGCCAAAATAATGACAGGGTATAAACTTATTAGCAACAGTGAAAAAAACGAATCTAAAGGTAAACTCAAGGTTATTAAAAGTTGATGTTTTTTTAAATAATTATTATTGTTATTATTATTTTTATATATAAATTTAATAATAAAGTTAAGGTCGATCATAATATTTTCTGGATAAGAACCTTGTTGTCTTTTATATAAATGTTTATGTGAGTAATATGAAAATAATGATTATTCAGCGAGAACTTACTTATTTTATTATAAACAAGTACGTTTGGTGATGTACTTTTAATATCAATTTCATAAACGTACGAATCCATTAATTTTATTTTTTATTTTAAATAATGCAGAAAAAAAATATTAAATTACTGCTGTTGTTAATATATTGCTCAAATTGATTATTATTGTTTAAATATGTTAACAAGGAGAATCCAGGATATTTGGGTCATCAAGTTAATCGATACTGGGTATAGTTGATTATGCGAACTTATATTATCAGGTCAGGCTAAAATTTAATTAGGGATTTAATTTATTGGAGGAGTGCTATCAATTAATTAGTATAAGACAATTAATAAGTGACGTAGTTCAGTGATACCTTAAATATTCTAAAATAATTGAATTCATAAATGATGCAATTTTATCATCTCAACTTTTTTTAAAGATCTTATATTTTACTAAATCATTTAAATACACAAACTTGATTAAAAATCTATAAGTAATAAAAATCACAAAATTAATTATAAATCAATATTTACAATTTATAAAAGACAATCATCTTCAAAATCAATAAAATTTTATTCATATTGACATTATACAAATAAATGATTTTTTTTTAGACCACCAAGAGTGAAAAAAAATAACACTGATGACTTTAGAAAACAACTCATCGATTCCACTTGAGATGTCCAAGTTTTTTTTTAAAGAATTTTAAAACTTGCCACTGAAATGAAGATTCATGCTACACTTGTATTAAAAAAAAATTATTTTAAATGATCTGAAATAAAATTATCAAGAGTTTTTTAAACATCGGTTCTGAGAACGGAAATATTGAAAGATGTCATTATTTTATAAAAATCAATAATTATTTATTTCAAGTATTTTTATACTTTTTTAGTTTTTGAGGGTTTTATAATTAAAATTTGTCCCACTACATCAATAAATAAATATTTTTCTATATAAAAATATGTCAGTTTTATATAAATTATTCTTTTTATACATATTTTCGTTATAAAAAAATTTTTTTACATATTTAATGATCCTGAAAATTCAAAGGACAATTTTTTTTATACATAAAACACTCACACAGAAATGTATGTTTGTTTTAATGTGATCCCTTACGTATAAAAAATCATTAATCATGTACAAGGATTTTCAAATCGAGATATATTTAAAAAAAAAGGGTAAGTTTTTTTGAAAGCTTTACTCTCAATTTTTAATACTTTTACACATATTAGATGAAAAGCCTTTTATAAAAAAATAACCATTAGTCTTATAAATCTACGAAAAATGGATTTTTTTTTAAAAAAAGGCAACTTTACATACATAAATATATGTTAAGTTAAGGTCATGTTATAAATGAATTTGCTACCGTTCTTGTCAACGACATGTCAAACAAAATTGCTTAGTCATTCTTATTATACTTTACTATGTGTGAGATCTTTGATCTGTTATGTACCTTTTTTATCTCTTTAAATTTGAATGACCAAAATTTATTATAATTTAAATATATTCAAATTAATTTATTGTTTCTTTTGTACAAGGGAGAGAATGGGGTATTTTGGAAATCATTTTTAGCTTTTTACTTATCAAAAAAACTGGTTTCAGCTGTGTCAGATCTGAGCTGTGTTTAACTTAAATTTTAGTTTTTAAATGTAATTTTTATTGGCAATCGGATACAAAAAATCACCAAATGAAAAAAAGCGATTCTCCAAGTAAAATTAAATAAAGAAACAATTACACTGTTCCCAAAATATGATCTTCCTAAACCTGTGCTGAAAAAGTATATCTTAAATAAATCATTTTTTCTTCAGCATTAAAAAAAGTGAAAAAAAAGAAGAAATTTAAAGTTAAGGAAAAAAAATAAATCAACGTTGCTTATTAATCTAAAATTATAAATCAATTTAAAAAATTTTATATGCCACATAAGAGTTAAAAATGCAATAAATAACACATCAATATTAAATTACTCTTATAAAGTTAATGCATATTTTACACTTCTTCTTCTGAATAAAAATAAAAAAGTTAAATTAATTGTGAATATATGATGGATATTTATTGACATATACGTTTCGTTTTAAAATACCAAGAACTCGATGACGTTGAGCATACACGTATATGTGATCAACTTTCTTGATCAGTAATATTGATAATAAAATTAATAACAGAAGCCATAAATGCATTCATATATATTCTTTTTATAATATAATGAATGACGATTGAAAATGACTGATTACTGATGCATAAAAACAAGCCTCGTTCATCAATATAAAATATTCTTTATGTGCGTTGTGTCGAATCGTGGAAATAAATTGATACAAGTTCCAGTAGCTTCCAGCTTCTTTAAGAGAAAAATCAGCATACACTTTTTTGATCTTAATAAATGATATATTATATAATTGAATGCTTAGACCACCGTGATGTATCACCTGAGCGAGTTATTTGATTTCTTGTCTTATTTATAACTATAACGATACTTATAATATATTATATATTATATTTATAAGACATAAGATAAAAGTATCTTTTTTATTACATATATCATTCGCGCTTTTTTATTTTTTTTTATCCTAAAAGACTCTGTCGGATCATTTATTATAATCGCGTTATATTCTCAAATACCACGTATTATACCCAAGATGACTTTTGGTGCCGAATTGTCGTCAGATCGACTTTTTTTTTTAACTCCAGTATCTACTGTGCTAAACTTTCTGTTTATTAAATTTGAGGATTTTTTCAATTTGACGTCATTATGCAGAAAATTTTGAATTTTTGAACCTATATATTATTATTGCTAAAATAGTTGCATATTTAAATATTATTCTACAGCGATGATGCGGGTTTTATGAACTCGTATATATATTTCTTGGTAATTAATATATAATTATATCAATTAAACAACAAAGTCGAAAAATAATTCTTTAGTTTCCTCTTACTAATACCATAGTTCGATTAGTCTATTATAATTTACATATTGATGGGCTTTATAAGGGCCGACATCTTGCCGACAGTATAAAGACCAATCAAATTGCTTGTTTACAAATTTTAATTTTTCTATTTTGTTTATAGTTTAACCTTTATTTATTGTAAGCATGTATCCTTGATATTTCCTAATAAAGCTAAGGTGAAATTATAATGCGGGCAAACAACGTGAGCCCGATATATAGTCAAATTATATAGTTAATTAAAATATTGAAGTAAAAATTTTTATGAGGATTTAAGATTGGTAAAATTGTTGTTCTCGTTTTATACATGCAGCAGAGAAAAAGGTTTCATGATGAGGTTTTTCATATTCTACTTTACAGCATTTTTCTGCCGATTACATTCAAAACAACGTTATCTGATATTTGCAGATATAGGTTACAATATCTTGCGTAGGTTAGTGTAATTTAAATAATGAAATAAAAGAGAAAAAACACTATCTACGAATGACATAGAACGTTGTTTTTGGGAAAAGATGGCAGTTTATTATATGAAAATAAAATTAGTACTACCTATTTGCAACGAAAAAAAATAAAAAACAAAAATTTTGTTATAATTATGTACATTCCTTTTTATATCTGCACTTGTTTATTACACTATTCCACTTTAGGGACATTCTGAGTACGCAAATGCAATCTGAGTTCCAAGAACATATTCAATGAACACAAATTTAAAGATTGTAAAATTTTGGTTTATAGTTAAAATATTACTTAGTTTACTAGAATTTATACGTTGTTTATACATTTAGAATAAGTATTATGCCTTATATACTTTTTAAAAGTCAATTCATTTGCGAGAATAAATAGTACCTATATATTAATTAACAGCTTCTTATCGTATTCAATGCTATTAATAGTCAAAAATTTATCTGTTAAGGTAAATGAGGGGGTGTCAACTGGGTCCAAGTTGAACTGAAGGGTCGCAGAAATCGGTGCAATTTATTTTTCTCGACGGTAAAAATATCCTTTTAGGTGTTTACAGGAAATGCCGGTTCAAAATTTGATTTGGAGTGCGTATGCGTGAGAAATTGCTTACTTCATCACTGCGCCTTTCAGCCTAAAAAAATGCGCTGATTCGATTATAATCTATTTTCATCCTCAAAAAAAAAACTCCGTGGGATACCATAATCTGAAAGCTCTAAATAAAAAAATGATAAAAAAATGATATTTTTAGGCACGATCGCCCTATGTATTCAATACATAGATCAATACATATTCAAAACATCGTGTCTCAGTTTATCAGATCCAAAATTGGAAACCTCCTAAAATTATCTAATTCTTGGAGAAATTTGGTCTCCAGATCATTTTCATGCTTCTAATATGCTTCGAATATGCTTATATTGAATGCTTGTGTGTAATGATCGAGAAACTGTAACCTCTTGCTCTCAGAAACTATTGAATGGTTTTCAAAATTTTGTTCAGGCTTTTTGTTATCTGAACTCGTGGTGACATCTCCAGTGTGTACCAATTTGGATGAACCGTTTCAGAATAATTCCAAACAATCTGAATTCACTCTTCAAAATTTGACTAAATGAATTATTTTTTTATATTTATTAAATAGAAAGGACTTTTAATATCTAAAACCTATTCCTACTCCTACCGGGGGATTGGAGAGGAATTTCAATTTCAGATTTTTAAAGCATTTTTAAAAAAAATGAACCGTCAATTTTAATCGGGTGGATCAAAAAACATCTTTGTTTTTTTGTAACATTTTTTTTATGATAATGTGTTTGTTACAACATGAAAATGATCCAAAACTTTATTTTTGGTAAATACCCAGAAAACTAAAGTTTAAATTTGTATATTAAAATGGAAAAGAAAGCTAAAAAACTGAATTTTTTATTAATAATTAACAGAAAGGAGTTAAATACTTAAAACCAATGAAAAAATATAGCTAATATATTCAAGAAGAACCCATTAAATTTTAATGAAAATCGTTCGATAATCAATTCATTTTAAAAAAATTGGTAAATTAAATATTCGATACAAGGTATAAATGCAATTACAAATTTTATATTACCAGGTGATTTTGAGGTTGACTTTTAAAAAAAATTTTCTGAAAACTTAAAATAAAAAAAAAGGAAAAAAAGAATAAGTCTATATTATAATAAATCAGGCAAAACGTAAAATAATTACAATTTAAATATTTTAGGTTCTTTTTTTTTAATTATTATTAATATATTTTGGATGTTCCCTAAATGAGGGTGATGACATTTAAATTAAAGCTATTGGTAACAGTTAATAAAGTATATTATTAATTTGTTACATAATTTACAAGGTTTTTTAGTGAGATACTTCTTTATTTAATTTAAAGTAAAAATAAGAAATTTTGAATAAAATTTTTAAAATAATTTTAGATTCCAATCCTTGCTTTAATAGAATGTAATTTCTTGCGGTATTATGAAATTTAAATAATTTTATATCCTATAGAATAAAAGAACCTTTCCATCAATTGTCATATGAAATATTCCATATATAATTGGAAATATTATAATATAAATATATGCTTTTGTATATTTTGATTCTCAATACCTATAAATTATATAATTAAATGGAAATGTTGCTGCACGCGATGGAATTTTATACCTTCAAAAATCTTCTCTCTCTTTATATAACATTGTGTATGTATATATTGGATAGAGGATTATATTTTTCGCCTCAATGCTTCCTCATTCTGGACGATCGACCAGTCGGTCCTTTAAATTCTTGATATATACCATATTTTTCTGCATGAATAAATTCTTGATTCGTAAATCTCTGATTTTGTATTTATTATAATAACTCATTGATTTTAAATATAAATGTATTTGTTTCTTTTATTTTTACAGTAGCATTTCAAATTTTAATTAATTTCTATTATTTTTATTTTATCATTCGATTTTATTAAATATTCACTTGGAAATCTTAAAATCAAGTATCGTATAATATCATGTCAGTTTATAAAAGCATATATAAAAGAAAAAATCATGATCAGTAGTATAACCTATCATGTTTTTAAGATAAAACTGTCAATCTTTCTTTGTTTTACTGGCTACATAAAATAATATTAAAATTATTTATTTTCTTAAACAAAAGGTATATGGGTGAGAATCTGAATTTTGGTTCGAAAAAATTATTTAAATGAATTTTCAAACTTCAACATAAAATATAACCATAATTAATTTAACATTTGAGACACAGAACGAGTCACTTTGGCCTAAAAAAATTCTTATCGAGAATATTTTTATCCTTCTTAAAAACATAAAACTAAAAAAATTTTTATAAATTAATGTCATCCATTTGCCTGCAACAGACTAATAAAATTTTAAAATTTCTCATAAAATTTTTCCTATATTTATTAATTTATATTAAATCAAAAACATTTTTACTAGGTACAGAATATAAATTAAAATTATTTTGTCATAGAATTTCAGGTTATCAAAAAAGGCATCAGATTTTATTAACCAAGAGTGCCTCCCTGATATACAAAATAGGTGTAACCTAGGAAAGTGTTTTGAAATCTTAAAAATGGACTTGACTTTCTGGTTATTATGGGTGAAAAAAAATTGATACTTAAAATTCTAGCTTTGAATATCTTGGACAAGAATAGCGATGTTTGTTTTAAAATATAGACTTGTTTCATGTTAATTACAAAAAAAAAAAAAATTTTTTTTGTAAGAAATATAAATTGTAATCACAAGCACCAAAATAAAAAAATAAAATCATTTTTGAAGCTGAAAAGATAGATTGGCAAAGAATGACATTTGCTTGAAATTTAATTACTTTATTTCGAGCTGTATTTAAAAAAGCTCCAAAAAATTCAGTTTTCTACCCATATGCAAATAATAAATATTTTTAAAAAGAAATATAATAACAGTTACGACCACAAAATTACTAATAAAATTTCTCTCGTTAATGTATTTAATGTATGCAAAATATTAAAATTACATTTATAAGCCTATAAAGAATGATTTTTCTCAATAAAAAAAACCTGCTTTGAAATAAGAAATATTAAAAAATATGCGTTTGTGTGTGTGTCTCTTATGATTTTAGTAGAAAAAAAAGAAGAGTTTTAGTATAAAGGAAAAATAAAGAGAGAAAATGAGAGTAGAACGTCTTCTTAATGACGGAACATAAATAACTCAGACATTTACGCGCGCATTGATTTAAGCAAACTAATGATTTTACTTTGACCAAATGCCGTATATACCGCAGAAAATAACCACCAAATGCTTGTCATATTGACATTTATATACGCATATGTAATTTACATGTCTACGAAAATGACAATGATGCCGCTTTTTTTAAACTCTATTACACCACTACTTTGGTGGCATAGAGAAAAAAATAAAATAATTCTAATACCCCTTTTATCGAAATTAACAATTACAAGCGACAGTTATTGATTTACTCGTACTATGATTTTTATTATTTTTCATAAAATAAATAATAGCGTCATTAAATAATCATTCGTTTAGTCTTGATGTAAATACAGAGAATATGGGTGGCATGTATGAAAGTGAGAGGTCTACGAGACACAAAGAAGGGATAGAATTTGTATAGTTTACTATAATAACTGCAACGTCCGATAAGTCTGAAAAGTCTGAGCTTGAGGAGATGACATTGATGAGCTAATACTTAGGACTTAAAATAAAGCTTAACTTATCCGTCAGTAATAGCGCGACTTCATATTTTACTTAACTCAACTTTTACATATTTTCATATTTCTACATATACGATATTTTATCAACGTATACATTTTTGTCTAATTTATTAATAATAGATCCATTTTAAGTACTTTGTATTCATAATGATACAGTCTCAAATTTCTACTCATTCATAAACTATTATAATCTTTATTATCCAAGCAAATATATATGGGGATGTTTAGTTGAAAGTACAAATATTTGAAACAATATTTTTTTTTTAATTTCAAGTAACATTAATATTTTGATACTATACATCATAGGCTTTCAAAAATCCAAGTTAAAAATTAGTCGCCTTTTAGTATTTGAATAAAACAAAACTTTTGAGCTTTCAGCGAGCAGTATATAATGAAAAAAAATTCTAATAATTCTTTTGTATTTTAATCTACTTACATATTACATTTACTCAACAAATTACAAGAAAACTTAAATTTTTCAAACTCAAAATTTAGCCTCTCGCTTTTCACTTTAAAAAAAGTTTATGGAAATGATGAAATTTTAATAAAAGTTAAAAGCCATAATAAAAAATTTTTTTCAAATAAATTTTATAAAAATTGTTAAAATTTATAAAAAATAATTAATAAAAAGTTATTTCAAAGTATTAATTTAAAAAGAATACTTTAATTAGAAGGAAATTCTGATAACCAGGTACAATTAAAAATTTGTTGTCTAAATAATATTCCATAGGTAAAAAAAGCTCTAAAAATTAATAAATCTTAATATTTGAGTGCCTTATAGAGAAAACGTGAGCTTGCATCAAAATTTCACCAAAAACGTCAAATTCAATACTTGAATATAAAATAAAATCTGTTAAAAAATTTTGCATCAGAGATTTTTAGCTGAAAATATCCATATGCATGCTCTTATCGCTTAACAATACATGAATATTCCATGCAAGTTTTAAGTACAGGTCTCTCCATATAGTAAATATATACACTTGCATGTCTTGTTGCACCCGCACATGTATGTGTATTGAACTTCTTTTCGTATGTATTAGAATTAAAAGAAAAAGACAAGATCCGCTGGTATATAACGCTCTTGCATGTGTGCCCTCCGCCCAAATGATTAATCGCTGTCGGTAAGCCAAAACTTAGTATCTTGGTACTTACAGTTGTAAATATATATAAGGGACACAATGTATTAAGGATAAAGAGAGACAGAGATACAGAAAAATGCATATCGGAAAGTTAATTCAACCCTCATAGTTATTTAACATTGCTAATTTACGTTCGAAAATGATGGTAAAGAGAAAGGTGACGATTGCATCGATTCATATACCTTATGAATATAGGATTTTCAGATTTTATAGGTATTAATTATTTATGCATGTATGCATTTTTAGATTATATATATATAGTACTCGGGTATCATGTTAATCTGTAATTAAGAGAGTAGAACAATGAAGTAATTATGATCTAACATTTTAAAGGGGATATTATTATATAATGTTTGGTTATTAAAGAAATATTTTTGCATATTTTCTTTTAATAATAAACAGTAAACAAATTTTTATAAACTGAGCAAAATACTTTTTTATCAATAATGTGGAACAGCTTTGTTATTCATTGTTTTTTTATGTGCATTGCAAATAAATTGTAACTTAAAACCATAATTTTTATTTTTTTCATTTTTATTATCTTTTTTCCATTAAATTTTTTAATTCTTCCAATATGACCAAACCACTAACTATTTGGCTGCATTAGATTTTACTTACCTTCTTGATAAAGTCCTTATTGGATCAAACTTTATTTGGAAGAAAATTTTTTTGTTTTTTTGCAAATAAATATATTAATAGACCACGGTGACCTGGAAGCGTTTTATTATTCGATCAAAATGACAAAAAAAACCGTATGGTGGGGTGTTTTCTACACTAAAAAATGTCTACGAATTTCCTATCCGGACCATCTATCCAGCTACCTTAAGCGTTTGCTGTCAATATTTTCATATTTTCAATATTGTCTTGATTTTTAAATGGATTTCCTTAAAATTATGACCTTAAAAAACGACAAAATTCGATTTTTTACGTGGTCGAATTTCCGGGAAAAAAATACACAAGATCCTCTTGTAAATAATATTCAGAAAAACATATTTTGAAAACTGATAACCTTTTATAATGGATTTTCTCAAAATTGGGACCTTGAAACACGACAAAAATCGATTTTTCTCATATAAGAGATGATCAAAAGCCAAAATAAATGGTTTCATCGGATTCCTGGGGAAAAAATACATAAGTATCTTTAGTAAATAATATTTAGGAAATTTTATTTTTTTATTTAATAAACTTTTTTGATTGTTTTCCTTAAAATTGGGACCTTAAAAAACGAAAAAAATCGATTTTTCTCATATAAGAGGTAGTCAAAAGCTAAAATAAATGATTTCATCGGATTTCTGGGGGAAAAATACTTAAGTATCTTTAGTAAATAATATTCAGAAAAATTTATTTTGTAAACTAATAAAATTTTGTGATTGGTTTCCTTAAAATTGAGACCCTGAAACACGACAAAAATCGATTTTTCTCATATAAGACATGTTCAAAAGCTAAAATAAATAGTTTCATCGGATTTCTGGGGAAAAAGTATACAAGACCCTCTTTTAAATAATAATCAGAAAAACTTATTTTGAAAACTGCTAACTTTTTATAATAGATTTCCTTAAAATTGGGACCCTAAAAACCAATAAAATCGATTTTACTCCTATAAAACGTGGTCAAAAGCTAAAATAAATTGTTTCATCGAATTCTTAGGGAAAAAATAGACAAGTCCCTCTTGTTAATAATATACAGAAAAATTTATTCAGAAAACTACAAAACTTTTAAAATTGGTCCCCTTGAAATTTGGACCCTACAAGGCAACGAAAATCGATTTTGCTCCTATAAAACGTGGTCAAAAACTAAAATAAATGGTTTCATCGGATTCCTGGGGAAAAAATACTAAAGCATATCAATTGGAACATAATTTTAAACATAATTTTAATCCACTGAAAAAACTGAAAGTTTTAAGAAAATCCCAATTTTAAGGAGGCCAAAAAAAAACTTTCGAGAGCTATCGTGGGCTCAAAAATCGATGTTTTGGTCTAAATCCAACGAGAAACTTATTTTTTTTACTTATATTTTCGAGTTCTGCAGGCGCGTTAGGAATCCCGGATACTTCGAAAAAAAAAGCCAGTCTTTGTGATGCTACCTGAAGGGTAGCCCACAATAATTAAATAAAATCCTAGTTTCGTTCACTAATCCTACCCGCCTATTACCTTATCAAACCAAAGGGATCAGCCTTTGGAAATCAAAGGGGATAAAAATATGAGCGAGGCTGTGCCTCTGATAAAGGTCGACGCACCTCTGCGTCTATGAAGCTGTTGCTGACTTAGGATCTTTTGCATAAATAAAAACATTAAATATTAGTTCAATGTAAATGTTTATTGAGTGTGATTTAAATAGAGGTCGTTCAAAGAACTTGCTCTACCAAAGATCCCAAGACAAGTGTGTCGTGATGTGCAAAAGCTCTTTCTTATATACTTTTCGCAACTCACGCACACATGCTTGGAATTTTTATACATAAAATTTGTTCTCGAACTTTCTGGAAGGAAATTTGCGTTTGGCGCGAATTTCTTCTTTTTAGTTTTTTAATTGTTTTAATTATTATTTATTGTTTTTATATATTATATTTATTACATTAATTATTTTTTTATTTATAATTAATTTCTATTTACAACTTAAATTAACAAATACTCCTTTTTTATCAATAAAATCTATTTTGACCGTTAGTAGATTTATCATTTATGTTTAATTAATTTATTAAATATATTAATTGTATTATTAATAATTATTATATTTTTTATTAATAATAAAGGTGTATTTAATTATAATATTTTATAATTAAATTAAATAATTCTAATTTACTTAAAAACTAATATTTTATTCATATTTACGTATTTACATATTTACATTTAAGAGGCTGCCGGCATGATTAAATACATGCTGGATAGTGCTGCCATTTGAGTAATATTTGTTTATCATTAAATAATCTAAATTTGGGAGTTAATAATTGTATCGATACATATATTGATTTAAATCGCGATTTCGGTATTTTATACACTTATGCGTGTGTATTATGCAACACACGTATAAGTAAGTAGAATTAAAGTATTATTTGCATGCATTATTTATAAATATTTGCATATCTTAGGGGTCTAGGCATTTGGTACGTTACATCTTATAAAAAAATTCAAATCATCATTATTCAAATTATGAAAATATTGACAGCAAACGCTTAAAGTAGCTGGATAGAAGGTCCGGATAGAAAATTCGTAGACATTTTTTAGTTTAGAAAAGACCCTAGTATACAGTTTTTTTTGTCATTTTGATCGCATAATAAAACGCTTCCAGGTCACCGTGAGACGAATTAAAATTTTTAGAATTTTTTAATCATAATTTTTTTACTTTTAATGTTATATATGTAATTTGTGAAAAAAGACCGAAAAATTTTTTTTCTGACTAGTATAAGGGTAAATTTAAATTAAGTGAGAGTGAAATGCACGGTCAGGTATTTGAAACTGCTCCAGTTAGTATTTTCCCTTGAAATCCCACCTAAGGTCACCAGCCTTATTTTAGTTGTAAATTAAATAAGTTAAAAAATAACCATAAAACACCATTTGATAATAAAAAAATCATAATCAATTTTTGCTAAAAATGAAAAAAATAAATTAATTAAAATAAAAATAATGAATATTAATAATCTTTTTTCGGGCAAAAAGTATTATAAAAAATATTTATTATGTTATGCTCATGATTAATGGTAAATTCTTAAAATGAGTAAATTCTTCTTATTCTTTTAATCTATTGAAACACATTCGCTTGTCAGTTATTTAAGAACACAGATTGATTATTTCTTGAACCTCATAAATATAGTAGCATACGGAGAACAACCGCAGATGCGTAAATTCGATTAGTGTGCAAGCACGGAAGCTTGATAAACTTGACATACACTAACATCGTTATAAATAGTGTATGTGTATAGATATGTTAGATCATGATCATCCACGCAATAATGATTGGCAGGTTGCATAGTCTGAAGGCAAGACGAGTGAGAAAAGAAGGCGTTGTGACACCGTCCCTTATAAAAAGGAAGAGAGTGAGAGAGAGAGAGAGACAGAGGGAACAAGTGCAAATCAAAAAGTTGAGCTTTTTCAAAATGCAATGTAGAGAATACGCCTTCTTCCGGTAGTTAGTCATCGGTCGGTAATTTATCACTCGTCACGTGACTTTATACTAAGCCGCACTTATTATGCGAGAACCGCGAAGACTTTCGCGCGTGAAACCTCTAACAGTAGCAATCTACTTTATATTGTATATGTATACTGCATATATGCCGATTACATATCATTACCGTCATATTAATTAATTACGCTACCCTAACTGTATGTATACAGCTACTAGCATTACTGAGCATGTCAAGACAGCTCATTTATATATGACAATCCAGTATCTGCTTAAATATACTGGATGACTTTTAAGACATGTGAAAGAAATTTTCATTTAATATACATTAAATAAATATGCAATGGGCTTTGTTTTAAGATTGATTTAAAATAACGATTATTTTTTTATCATTATTTAGATAAAATTGATTAACCTTAATACATTTTTTTATGTTAATTAAAATTTTGGAGGGAGGTGCTGAATATAGCACCAAATTTAAAAACATGAATTTGGACGGGTTTATCAGCCTTCTGGTCATCGCAAACATTACAGTACCCAAGTTCAAACCTCGTTATTGGAACCAATAAGATTTAAAATCTGGTTCTATATAGGCTACGCATTCGAAATGCTTACAGCCCACCATAATCCAGTATTGGGTGGAAAAAAATTACGTATCTTTTGGGTTATAAAATACAACGTTTGCTCTAAAAACTAATGTCCATGAATCACTTATTTAATTACTGTAGGATTTTTCTTTTGTCCCTTTTTGCATAAGCCAAATTGTTAATTTCATCTTAAAAACATTTTAGAAATGTCTTTTCGTTCCTAATCGTCTAAAGTTTTTTTTTTATTCAGACAGGTTTCAGATTAAAAAAAGTTAATTTTTAGCAGTTTTATAAATTTTTCTTCAAATCTGAAATCGGTTTTTTTGTCATTACTCAAAAACGACTACATGAAATAAATTTTGACTTTATGCTGTCACAACTAGATCAGCTTTAGAAAATTTTCATCCAGAGCTATTTTTAATTGATCGAATAGGCTATGACATTTTCAGGATACACAATTCCGAACATAAATACATACACACAGACAAGTTGTAAATTCACAACTATTTTTCATAAATTTACAACTATTTTTTGAATATTTTCGAAAAAAAATTGTGAATTGTCAATTTTTCTTGCGAATTTACAAAAAAAAATCGAGAATACTCGAATTTTTCGATAATATACTAAATTTACTAATTTTTCGAAAATGTTCTAATTTTTTTGTTAATATAAGAAAGTTACTTTTTACAGTGCATGTTTGAGGCATCGAAATGACCTGGGGACAAAATTTCTCCACGATTTGGACTTTTCCATTTATTAGATTTTTCCATTTTTCGAATCGACAAACTTATAATTTATACTGACATAAAACTAAAAACCACACTAAAACTGCACGTCCGAAATCACGCCCATTTGATAATAAAAAAAAATTATAACTGGTTTGTTTATTAGCACAACAAACGAACATGACACTTTGACCTACAACAGTTTTAAATTTTATCTAAAACTATTTTAAGTCCATTAAGTTGAATTATTGTAAGTTTTTACATTGAATTTTTAAATTATTTTAAATCTTGAATAAATGTATGATAAGCAACCTTGTTGGTATTTAAATATAATAAAAAATAATTTTATATTTTTTGCCTACGTTTCATTTTTTAATTTAAACCCTCTTTAGAAGCTTTGTAAAAAATTCATAATTAATTAATAATTTAAATGTCTTACTATTATCAATTCAATATTTTTAAGAATTCGTTCAGGAAAAAAGTTTACTCTGGCACAAATAAAAAATTTTTTTTAGCAAAATTAGACAATTGTTTATTTGCATTAAAATAAAATATAGTAACTTTATAGTATATAAATCTAGTATGATAAAATGATTTGGTAAACTTACCATCACAGGATCATAAGGAACCATCACAGAATCATTATAGGTACTAGCATGTATTGCACATATACTGTCGGATAAATAAAGATGTGCACCTCCCGAATTTATTGAATAACTTCAACAAAAATGGTCACAAAACATCCGGATAAAATTTTTCTTACAGAAAATTGTTTCTTTTACTCCTATACGGAAGCTCAAGTTTCTAAGTTAATTAGGACAAGTAATATATCTGAAAAGGTGGCAGAAAAGCCGAAAAAAAACGAAACACTTTTCATAGTCATTTTCAAATCGCTATGATTTCACTAAAAATCAATATTTTTTCACCAAAATTTAACCATGGATTCTTTGACTCTTTCACTTCCCGGGTCCGTTGGATTTTTTAAAAAATGTTTATATAAAAAAGTTTTACAACCCTTCAAACTTTTTTTATCAAAATTTGTTCTAATTATCCGATCGACGCGATTTTTTTTTCTCCCGATAGAAAATTTATTCTACATATTAATTCTCAAATTTGATGCGTGCAAAAATCTTTGTTTGATAGTAGTATCAATAAAACTAAATCTTGCATATGAATAGAAAACTAATAATTACGTTTACCACACTTTTTGAGCTATGAACGAAAATAAAATTTAAGGTGCGACCGCCTGTTAAGAGTTTTTGATACACTATATGAAAAAATTTCTATTATTCATGTTAAAACAAAGGAGAGATATTTAAATCAGTAGAAAAAAAATAATAAAGACAGAGAATTTCTTTCAAAAATTATTTAATTTTTTCATGGTGCATCAAAAACTCTCCATAGGCGGTCGTAACTTAAATTTTATTTTCATTCATAGCTCAAAACAATGGGAAAAGTAATTATTAGATTTCTATACATAAAAATTAAATATTCTTATTGATACTACTATCAAACAAAGATTTGTGCACGCATCACATTTGAGAATTAATATCTAGAATAAATATTCTATCGGGAGAAAGAAAAATCGCGTCAATCGAATAATTAGAACAAATTTTGATAAAAAAAGTTTGAAGGGTTGTAAAACTTTTTTATATAAACATTTTTTAAAACATCCAACGGACCCGGGAAGTGAAAGAGTCAAAGAATCCATGGTTAAATTTTGGTGAAAAAATATTGATTTTTAGTGAAATCATAGCGATTTGAAAATGACTATAAAAAGTGTTCCGTTTTTTTCGGCTTTTCTGCCACCTTTTCAGATATATTACTTGTCCTAATTAACTTAGAAACTTGAGCTTCCGTATAGGAGTAAAAGAAACAATTTTCTATAAGAAAAATTCGATCCGGATGTTTTATGACCATTTTTGTGGAAGTTATTCAATAAATTCGGGAGGTGCACATCTTTATTTATCCGACAGTAGTCAATTTGTATATATGTCGTAGTACAATAGACATTTTAGTATAATAGAAAAGTATCATCGGTTTTTTGCATATAGCTCTTAAATGAAGCAGTTAAAAAAAAAATGTTGGGATCAAATTTAAAGATCTTTTGAAAATGCGTAATTTGAGACCATTTAGAGCTCGAAATGTTGACTCGTTAATTTTTTATTAACAAAAGTTTATGAAAATGATATAAATTTTTATAAAAAATTAACGAGTTAACATTACGAGCTTAAAATGATCTTAAGAACTTGAAAATTAAGGGGGGGGGTCAAATTTGTCTTATTCAAGGGGCGGGGGGTTAAATGAAACTTATAATAATTAGGAGACTTTGAAAAATCTGAGCTTAAGGACTTGGAATAATTCAGGTTTAGGGACTTAAAATAATATCGATTAAGGGACTTAGAATAATTCAGGTTTAGGGAATCAAAATAGTTTGGGTTTAGAATCTTAACAGCTAGTAAGGTGATAATTATAAATTATAAAATTAGAAAATTGTATTGTAATATTGAGTAACATTTGTATTATACCTAGTCCTCAACTATAAGTAAACATGTTCCATGCATTTAGGTTTTGTTTACACAAACCGGTTAAAAGTTTTTTCAAAAGATCTTTAAGTTTGGTAAAATAAACTTTTCTGGTCTTTCTGGTATTTCTCAGCCGCTGCGCGTCCGACGTGCTTTCTCACCACTGATGCAGAAAAATCGTATACGACCCTGGGCCATAAAAAAAGAATGCCCCAAATCGCAGTTTACCATCCTTGGCTTCGCCTCAGAAGGTAATTTACGAGCGATTTGGGCCATTCTTTATTTTTCTGGCCATGGGTCGTAATATACTATTTTTCCTAAAATGCTTCATTTAAGAAGTATATGCGAAAAACCAATGTTACTTTCTATTCTACTGAAATGTGTATTATAATACGACACACATATATATATATATATTAGAGTGGACCTAAAATTGGAGTTTTAAGAAAAACTTGGCTCCCCGGGTTTTTTCATGAACTTTTGGTCATAAAAAGTCCCCAGCTCCCAGGATTTTGCTTTTGCTTTTCAAAAAAGCGTGCCTGTAAGCACCTCAATTTTCCCATTTAAATAACATGGGAATTTGGACTTTTCAGCTTTCTAATTAATAACAGCGCTTGCAGAATGTTTTGAAAAGCTGGTAATAGATAGAAAGTACTATTTAAACATATAAAAAACGATACCCAACCTCAAGTAGCCAAAAAAAATATTTCTAAAGCGATTTTACCGGGCAATAAACGTAAAAAAATGCTACATTTAAATTACATGAAGCTATGTTATTTTAATGGGGATTTTTTTTACGCTTATTACCGGTAAAATCGATTAAAAAATATTTTTTTTAGCTACTTGAGGTTGGGTATCGTTTTTTAAGTATTTAAATAGTACTTTCAATTGATTAGTAGCTTTTCCAAACATTTTGCAAGCCTTGTAAAAAATTAGAAAGCTGAAAAGTAAAAATTCCCATGTTATTTAAATGGGAAAATTCAGGTGCTTACAGGCACACTTTTTTGAAAAGCAAAAGTAAAATCCTTGGAGCTGGGGACTTTTTATGACTAAAAGTTCACGAAAAAACCCGAGGAGCCAAGTTTTTCTTAAAACTCCAATTTTAGGTTCACTCTAATATATATGGGCATATCCATTACTTTTCATACAAAAGTGTGCGCACCCATGACTCCGATCGGGCTCAAATTTTCAGGGGTAGTTTAAAGTAATAAAAAACTCAGCCAGCCAAAATTTCAGCCATTTTGCAGGACGGGTTGCCAAGATACAAGCTCTAAAAGGTCCAAAAATAGCTGATTTAGCCAATTTTCAAAAATTTACTGGGCTTCAAGGATTAGTCCAAAAAACATCTGGCTGGTCTCTTTTTTTTTCATAAACCTTTAACTTTTACCAAAAAAATTCTCAAAAAGTTTCATGGAGTTGATTTTTACTGGCATTGATTAACGTAAGATTTATTTTATCGAAAAATGCTGATTTTTGAACTTGAATTGTGACTCAGCATCATTAGCTAATGACTTTCGGTTGGTTTCATTAAAAGCGTCTATCAAAGACCTTTCAAATGAGACCTTAAAAGTTAAAAAAGCTTATCAGGGACCGGAGATATAAGCAATTGAAAGTTTGCTGTTTACGAAAATGTCGATTTCTTAACAACTTTAATCGTCTGCAAAATTTTTCTCTGAGCACTTTAAGGGCTGAAAATTTCAGGAAAGCTTCTTTTGATATTAAAAAAAATTCCCTAAAAATTTGGGCGATGGTATTGGCTTCTGTTTGTAGATATAAGACTCTGAAAATGTGTAATAATTGGACCAATATTGGCCAATAATTGGTTAAGGGGTCAACCAAAAAATTTTTCTTCTTCAATATTCGAATAGCCAGGGAAAAATGAGCTGATTTTAAAAAAAAAATTTTTATTTTTGACCGAAAAATAAGCAAGTTATCATCATTTTAAGATTTTTTAAAAAATTTTCCAAAAATCCCATTTTTAGGGTCATTATACAGTATTATAACTCGAAATAATGATAACTCGCTTATTTTTCAGTCTAAAATAAAAATTTTTTTTTTTTAATTGTCGAATTTTTTCCTGCCTATTCGAATATTTACAAATACGAAACTTCTTATACGCAAAAATTATTTTTTTTTGGCAAATTACTTTAGAACTTACTTTATTTTGTCAATGTATTCGGGTAGTTTTTGGCCCAAAAAAATAATTTTTGCGTATAAGAAGTTTCTTATTTGTAAATATTCGAATAGGCAGAAAAAAATTCGACAATTTAAAAAAAAAAATTTTTATTTTAGACTGAAAAATAAGCGAGTTATCATTATTTCGAGTTAGAATACTGTATAATGACCCTAAAAATGGGATTTTTGGAAAATTTTTTAAAAAATCTTAAAATGATGATAACTTGCTTATTTTTCGGTCAAAAATAAAAATTTTTTTTTTAAAATCAGCTCATTTTTCCCTGGCTATTCGAATATTGAAGAAGAAAAATTTTTTGGTTGACCCCTTAACCATTTATTGGAAAAAAAAATGGTTGGTATTTATGTTTTTTGACCCGCTAAACACGAATCCGAGGTCCGTTTTGCAAAATCCGTGGTCAATTTTTTGTTATTAACAATTCATTGCAAAATTTGACAACAATCTAAATGTTAAATATCCTGTAGCTAAAACAGTTACTGTGATAAAAATTTTATATTTTTTTTTAATCATTAGTTTTTATGGGTAAAATGCATATTTGGTAATCATTATTGAATTTTTTGGTTCTGAAAACCAAAATTTTAGTATCTTCTACAAAAAAAAAATTTACTTAAAATTTGGTTGTCGTACGACACTGTTCTTTTTCAGTGTAGAAATTAAAAATAACCACAGGATATTTTTTTCTTTGGAACGAGAATCTATAGATGTAGTTATAGGTAATGGCTTATTTTAAAGGTATATGGAACTGAAACAGATTAATACAGCTGTGTATATGATGTAAAATCATATATTTCACTTCATCTTAGATACTGACATAATCTAAGATATCCAGAGCGAAATAATGCATCAGCAGTTTCATACAGAACCTAAAGAGATAAACAAGATTGCATAAAGGCTGGAGTCGAGATTCACAAAAATTATCGTACTTCTAGAACAAATAAATATAATTCAGTTTAAATCACCTACTCCTTAATTAACAGAGATAAGTCTTATAATATAAATAAATGAAAATGCAGGAATTTTATCTCCTAGTAATATTTATATATCATATGAAAATCATTTCATTTATGAGTAATTTTTACGCCCCCTAGTTGTTAAAAAACGAACTAATTGCTGTATTCTCAACCGCAAAAAACTGTAAATACATATTAAACTGATATGCATTTCTTATTTATAGCATCAGCATTATTGTAAATAAAAATATCAAATTTTTTATAATATTTTAAGTGTATGGTCTAAAAAAAGATGGATAGAATGATACTTATAATCAATTTAAATAACGAAAAATATTAAAACGAAATTCAAAATAGTTAATCTAAAAGATTCTTAGGATTGTTAAAAATTTAAAGCACATAAAGATTTGAAAATAATAATAAATAAAATGTTAAAATTTAATAATCATAAAGTAGAAAAATTATTATGATAGCTTTTATAGAGAAATAAATGAAGTGCATAAGCATTATTTTTATGTCACATATATAGAAATGTACTTCAAAGAAAAGAATGGCGCCAAGTTTTGTCGAATCTTTCTCTTGTTTTTGCAGAGTACAACATTTTATAAATTTTTTTATTACGATAATGTGTATTTATTTTAAAATTATGAATAGTCCAGTACTTAGTAAAATGTTTGTCACATTTAATATAATATTATATTTTTAATGAATAATTTAGTGCATAATACCCAGAGCGCAGCGTGGGTGATTTGAAAATATGATGAACTATCAAACAGGTGCATGTCTGTCTATGTTTCATTTTTATTTTCTCCATACATTTTCTCATTTATATTTATAGTTTATTTACTTATCTTTGTCTTTTATTGTCTTTTTTCCTATAAAATCAACATTCTAGTCTTAAACTTTTTTTTTAAATATGCGTTAATATTTGTGTATGTATTTATGAAATGAGGCGTTTCATTTTTTAAGAAAACCCTTGTAACAGTTTTATAGTTTTATATTTTGCAGTTTCTCTTGTCAATCGTATCTTTTCAAAACTCAACTTGTGTTGTCGTTTTAGTCGTCGTAGGCGACTAAGAATTTTTTCGAATTCCTTGTCGAACATTGTACTGTCTTTCCAACGTTTTTCATCATCTTTATTCTTTTATTCATATTTATATAAATATACTTTAATGATACATTTATTTCAGTTTCTCGAGGAAAATTGTTTTCTGAATTTTATGTATACAAGTCGTTCTATCTTGGCTGATCAATTTGAGAATTTCGAATCTAAGCAATAATATTTTTTACTTAATATTTTAGAAAAACTTAATAAAACATTTTAGCTTTTTAAAAAATTTATTAATTTTTTCATTTCTTGTTTAGATTAGTTAAAAAAAATAATTGCACATTTAAATACTCAGAAAAATTTTTGATTGAAAAACAGTATTTAAAATAAACTAAATAACCCTGTGTCCAAGGAATGGGACAATCATGTGATAGGGTTAAAAAATTTTAAAATTATATTATTTAGCAATCGTTGTCTCATTCGCAACCATAATATAATTTATGAATATTAAAATCAAAGAAACAGTTAATATTTTAAAAAATTCAGTTGATGTTTGTACATGTGCAATGTCTTCTTTGATCCCTAAAACGCAAAATTTTAATGCATATTTTTTTTCTTTAAATTTCAATTCATGTAGAACCTCTTATAGAACTTTACTTATACAAATATCAGAAGTAATTTATTGGTGTTATATTAAGTTCTTGAAGAAATATTAACCATAACGAGATAAAAGTAATCATTACTCTGTCGTTACAGCATATTTCTATAAAATCTATTTATAGATATAAGTTTGTATGCTATTTTTTTCGTATTAACATATCATTTATTTCATTTAGATATTCATATTTTTTTAATGCAAATATTTGATTTCAAAAAAAATTTTGCGTTTATTTGTACCACTGCATAGTGAAAAGTATTCAAATTTTCTAAATTAAAATCGTTTTCAGTAATTCTTGAAGTATTTAACATACTTCTTTGATATTTACACTGTAAAAAGTAACTTTCTTAGATTAACAAAAAAATTAGAACATTTTCAAAACATTATTAAATACTCGAAAAAAATCTTATACATTTACTAAATTTAGCATATTAACGAAAAATTGAATTCAGGATTTTTTTTTGTGAATTCGCAAGAAAAATTGATAATTTACAATTTTTTTCTCGAAAATTTACAAAAAATAGTTGTAAACTACCGAAAAATAGTTGTGAATTGACAACTTTTTCGTAAAATCACAAAAAAAAAATCGAGTATTCTCGAACTTTTCGTTAATATACTAAATTTTGTAAATTTACGATTTTTATCGAATATTTACAAATTTTTTTGAAAATTTACTAATTTTTGAAAACATTCTATTTTTTTTTGTTAATCTAAGGGAATTACTTTTTAAAGTGAAAACTTTAAATATTTTGGATTTTTTGAAAAAAATATAAATTTTTAGTACTCTCAAATAGAAAAGATATTTGAGACCTCCTGCATGTAAAAAAAATTCCGAATACGTGTTTGAATTACATATAGGTCAATAAATTGACAAAAGCATTGAAGCATATAGTTATTTATTATTAAATATAGCCTTTGTTTAATACAAAGTATCATTAAATAGTTTAAATAACACATCAACCAAATTCTAAATTATGTATGTGGGTGGTGATTAAATGAAAAGAAGGAGAAGAAAATGAAATAAAAAAATCAAAGCCTTATTCGAACATGTGATACACATATTGTTTTGTTATTAAATATACACACAAGACAGCTGATACATATATAAGATTTTTTCTGACGATAATTGAAATATCTTTTTTCTCTCGCATTATAAGCAGCGCTTAGGGTGCTTTCGGTTCGATACCTTTCATTTTTGATCGTCGCCTTCTGCGGACGTGCCTCGAGCAAAAACAACGTAGGTGATCTTTAAAGCACAAACTTATTTAAACTTCCAATATACCTTTCACATTATCGAAGGTATCGCGCGTGAAATTCTCACAGCTCATCGCTCTTAGCTCATCGCACGCTTATCCTTTCAGCATCTATACCAAAAATAAAAGTAACATATTATCGTCAATACATTTTATTTTACGTATTATTATGATAATATACTTGTATACATTACACATAACTTAACTTTATCCTGATATACATCGTCATTATAAATATTATCATTATCGTTAATAGTAATAAAACTTTATTTCAAATATCCATTAAATAAAGATTTCCTACGATAGCAATGGTACTTAAAGAAATATTGCCAATTTTCTAAGATACATATTGAAAAAATATGTGTATATTAACTATGCAACTGGAATAAGGAATAATTTTCTACTCCGTAATATCGATGCTCTGTGTGTGGGGCCTAAGTGTGCACTACTAATAATTGATTGGTCATACCCCTTTCGCCATTAAACTTCGCTCTTGCTATTCCTTGAAGCACTCATTCTTGGTTAACGCAAGTATTCGAGTTCGTAAAATATAGCCTTAGGACTTGGCCAATGTTAACTTTATGCACATTGCATATATATATAAGTTATCACCGGAACTTTATGCGCTCATTTCTTAAGTCATTGCTTTTTTCTTATACAGCTGCTTTCATTGAAAATATTTTTTTTTCTTTTTTATAGTTTATTTAACTTTATGTAAGTAAATAACGTCATAAAATATTATGCATTGAAATTGAGATATCATTTATTCATAATTTTCTTAGAAAATATTAATAAAAAGAAACAGTTTTCTTTTAAGATCGCCTTTTAACTTTACTCTTTTATAAAAAGTATTTTGTTGAAAATTTTTAAATATATTATTATTTCTTACGCATAGTTTTACCCATTAAAATGATATTTTAATTTGAACCAGCTATTTTTTTAAGCTTAGATTTATTGATTCTGAATTATTAGCATTTTGAATCAAAAATTTTTAGTTGTAAGAGTACTGAATAAAAAAATTTTAATGAATTTTCTTATGGCAAAGTATGATTGCTTATATTGATAGAGCTTCATCACATTATTATGTAAATTTTAAGGTACTTGTATAAGCTAAGATATTTTGCACAAGCTAATTTTGAAAAATTTTAAAAAAATTAAATTTAAATTTTCTTAGTGAAAACTTAATAAAAATTAAGAAATAAATTCAAGTACAACATACAGATTTACAGAGGAAAAATTTTTTTCCCAAAAATTCTAATCTATATTTCAAAAATAAAATATATCAAAGGCAAGTTGATGAATAAAAAAAATTGGTAACATATTTTCAAATTTTAGCTACAGGTCTAAATTTCATTCAAATTTGGTCAAGTTATTAGAAAAAAACTAATTTAAGGTTGTAGATACAATTGGAGATAAAAAAACATGACTTTTTGTGGATAGGTTTTTGGGTAGAAATAATTGAGATAATTTTTTCAAAACTGGCAATTTATTAGATTATGAGTTAATAAACATTTTTTTTTTTTTTTTTTTTTTTTTTTTTAAATGGTGCCGAGTACAGGTTCTCAAAGTTAGGCCTCACTTTTCATGGCGTGCACGATTGCAGCCTCCAACTTGTTCTAAAACATACCAAACAAAATTTTTTATGTTTGTGAAACATTTTTCTTCTAGATTGATGGATTCAAATTTCGGAAAATAGAAAATTGTGAAAATTATTAAATTTTTTTTGGCACGTTTTTTGGCAAAAAAAAAATTGGAACATTTTTTTGAAAATCAATTCCATCAATCTAGAAAATAATTATATTTTAAAAATATAGCCAAAAAATTAGGAAGATATCTGAATTATCTGATATCTCGCTTAATCTTCTATAACTTCCTCATTATTCAAGAGATCATTATAAAATTTTTTTCTCCATATTCTTAAGATGTTTTCGAACCCAAAAAAACAAAAAACAAAAAAACGATTTTGAAAAATTACAATTGTATCTACCACCTTAAAATGACTGAAAAATTAAAAAAGAAATGTATAAAAATTTATTTTTTTTACCTAAAGTATTCCTAGTATTATGATGATTAAATACTAAATGAAGTTCAATTGTGATTATGCCAGAAATAAAAAACTCTTAGCTCACTTGAACCCTTCAAAATAGACTCCACTATGTCAAATTTCCATGAGAGGAATCTAAATTTTTACCAGATTTTTATTTGGTCACGTGACTTGGCGGAATATTAAAAAATTTGAAAAAATAGAAATTTAAAAATATTTTTTGACCTGCAGCTTTCAGATTAGCGGATTCTATTTTTTTTGTAGGATGAAAATAAGTTATACAACAAGAAATTTAAGAATGAGTAGAAGAAACTTGAACTTAAACATTTTTTTATTTTAACTAAAATAGTGATAAAAAAATGTAGAAATCAAATTTTGAACCCCGGAATCAAATTCTGTGGGAAATTAGTAGGCATGTCAGAAGCATTTATATGACTTGATGATACAATATCTTAAAAAATAAGATATTTTTGGGAACTTTCCAAAACTTAATGTAACGTAAATTTCATCAATTTATACTGGATATAATATAGGGTGATCGTGTCTAAAAATCTTGACCAGTTTAGTGTAATACCTTTTAGTGTAATACTTCAGTATATCCAGATAGTAAATTTCAAAGTGATAATAAAACTTTCTGAAAATTTCCCAATAATTTGCAAGAAAATTTTAGCATACTATTAAACCTGGGCAAGATTTTTTACAATGTATAAAATTGAAAAAAATTGAAAACAAGATCATCAATGGTTAAAACTTATTAAAAAATAAAAAAACCATATCTGAAATTTCCGGGTGGTGGTTTTTGTTACATATGTTAAAATACAAGGATATAAATGCAAAGAAGCGAAATTAGCCATTAGGCAAAAAAAATGTAATAGTAATTTTTCTATATACGATTATACATCTAAAGAATATCAATCGCAAAAAATAAACGAAGATAATACCAAGAAATTTCATTCACGATTTACCAATGTAACCGCAAATAATATCAAGAAAAAAAATCAGACACGTGAACCTTTCAATCTATATATGTATTATATTGATAGCTGTAGGCGGAAGCAAATCAGTAGTAATAACGTGTGTTATATAGATGCTCACGTGTGCAAGCACGTTCGATAGAATTGAATCGATCATTGCTAAGATTTGTATTATTATTTCTTCTTTATAAAAAATAAATCGAACTCTCGGCAGCTATCCAGAGATAATTTGTGGTTTTGTTAAAAATACCTTTAATATTACCTACATGTATCAACCATATCAATATATGTACACAAGAGCACGCGTGAGTTATGGTATTGCAATACGATCATTTGAAATATAATAAAACAAATGACCAATAGTACACGTATCATTTGAGTCAATAATAAAGCGATACATATAAATAATGTACCTTACGCATCATTGTAACATATAGTTACTGAACATCCGGCGACCTGTCGGTGAAGATGAAAGTATGTTCAAGATACAGAATGTATGTGTATCCTGAACTCTTCTTCCCATGATCTTTTTTTTATTATATATTATTTAAGGGGGTTAAAGTCCTTTGGCCAATTCTCTAACCTATTGTTGATGGCTCAATGGACTTAAGAATTTGCGACCTATTAATGTATGTAGTCGAAAATGGACACTCCCTTCTCCGGTATGTTATACATAGAACGCGAGGTCATCCGCGGAAACAACCACAAACATCGTTGGTGGTTTATACGAATATTATGTTCATCATATACAAATGCATAGCTAAAATTATTTTGTGACCTAAGAAAAAACCGATAACGTGTAATCAAGAAATGAAACGCCCGCATGAGTAAGTCAATTCTCAGTTTGAGGTCCTATAATATACATTAAAAATTAGTGGGAAATATACACACATGTGTCGATTATCATTGAAGGGCTTTTAAACTCTAAAATGAATCAGTGAACTTGCATTCGAGAATAAAGAAATTTATAACAATCGACTCCACACAGTGCAATATGCCATAAAATTGACTATTGCTTTTTTTTAAAAGATTTAATATTCAAAGAAGAATAATAAATGTACAAAAAAGAAAAATATTAAATAATTTTAGGGTTTCTTGTCTTTTGGGCTCATACAATGTTACTTTGCATTACAAATTTTGATACAATAAAAAAAAATTATACTTAGATTTTTTTTTCTCATTGTTTTGTTATTTAAGTAATGTCTTTGACCTAACAATACCTCTAATAATGTGTTTAAAAAAAAATTTTTATTTTTTAATTTTCTCTTTAAAATTCATTTATGTTTATTTCCGTGAAATTTATTTATTTTTTTTTTTGTTGTGGTTAAAATTTAAGAGGTCATTGGCGTTGGTCAACGTAAATTGAATGCATTTATTGTTGTTATGCATTTATAAGATAACTTCCTCTTATTTAATAATTATTACTTATGTAAATTTTATAAAAAATCTTAAAAAATGACGTAATTATTACTTTTATAAAAATTATTTAAAGTTTTAAAGTTTATATTCATGTTCTTTTTTTATTTTTCTGTGAAAAAATAATTCTTTTTTGTGCATAAAATAAATTTTGTGTATATAAGAAAACATAAATTTAGGGGTATGAGAAAAAAATTATTACATTTGGTTTTTATATTAAATTTAACTAAATAATTTAATTCAGCTACAAATAATCAAATTAAAATGGATTTGAAACATTAAGGGTGAAAGATTTTGTCATTGATTTGGTTTTAAGCAAAGCAGCTACTGAGAAGTGCTAGGCGATCAAAGTATATGGTATATTAATGCTCGTCAAAATTATGATGACTGATGTGTATTTAATTGAAATAGATATAAGATGTAACCAATAACTTAGTTGTCTTATATAACATTATAACTATAAAAGCCTTATATTCATTGGATAGAAACATTTTATGCTTTAAGCATTTACATAATATATATAAAACTTAAATGCCATCATTTGAGACCTTAAAGACTGCATTTACAATAAATAGAAATGAAAATTTGCACGCAAATACAAATAAATTTTTATATTTCAAAAAATCATCTGTTTTATAGCGATTTGCTGAGTAAAAAATTGCGAATTGGGGCATTTTTTTCATTGTTTTCATTCATCAGTAACTAGAAAATATGTTTGTATTAAAATATTCTGATCCATAGCCAAAAAAATAAAGAATGACTAGTTAGCAGGTAAATTAGATCCAAAATAGAGCTATCATTTAAACTGCAAGCTGGGAAATTCTTTTCCATGTACAAGAGTAGATCTGATTTCTTTTATCAACATGGAGCATGTTTATAGGCAGGGGGGTTCTTCAAGTATATATTTTTGAAGGGCGGTTGTCAAATATGCTATACTTGGGGGAAGCTGGGGTCAAATGGAATTTAAATAATTAATTTTAGGAGCTTAAATTGATATGAATGCTAGTCATTCATTATCCTAGAATACTATTTATTTAATGGTTACAAAATACTAGCGAAGATTAAAATTTTTTTGAGTCAAGAAAACACTTTTTGTCGTAAGTGCAGTTTTTTAGGAAGAAAAAATATTGCTAAAAAAATTATAGTAAAATTTCCTTAGTAATTTTTGGTTCCTCATAGAGGAACCATTGTGTTAGGTCAAATTTTATTTTCTGATTTTTTGGCATATAAGCACGTTTTGGGACCCCAGGAAGCTAAATAATCGGTTTTTAAAAAAAGTCTGCATGTGTGTGTGTGTGTGATTGTGTGTATGTACGTACGTACGTATGTAATCGCTGATATTTCACAAACATTATGGAATTAAGACCTAATTTTTTTTTTCAAAAATTTTTTCACTAAAAAAGTTCGAGGTATTTTTTTTTTTTTTTAATTTGGATGTAATACCTCATTTATTTCCATGAAAGTACTTATACACTATAAAAAATAATAAAGTTTTAAGAAGTTAATATTAACTTCGTACCCAAATGTAGAAAGTTTTTATTTTCATGTTTTTTGGTCCGCCATCTTGGAAAATTAGAAAATTTGCTGGGGCCAAAAAATTAAAATTTTCATTAATAGAAACGTTTTTCTTGACCTCGAAAACCCCCAGGTAATGTAGAAGGTTCTATTTTCATGTTTTTTGGTCCGCCATCTTGGAAAATTGGAAAAGATGCTAGAGCAAAAAAATTAAAATTTTCATTTATAAAAACGTTTTTCTCGACCCCGAAAACCCCCAGGTAATGTAGAAAGTTTCTATTTTCATGTTTTTTGGTCCGCCATATTGGAAAATTGGAAAATTGTTTAGGATGAAAAATTAAAAATTTCACTTCCAGGATATTAGTTTTCCCTCATACAGTCTATTTTCATCCCGAAGGTATTCGAGGAGATGACAGAAATTTCAGTTATAACTCCCTAAATCAGAGAGTATATAATATTTACGGGCTTGTACTATATTTTTTTTTATGTCTAAGATAAGCTTGAATTTATTTCAATGTTATTTCCATGAAAGTACTTATACACTATAAAAAATAATAAAGTTTTAAGAAGTTAATATTAACTTCGTACCCAAATGTAGAAAGTTTTTATTTTCATGTTTTTTGGTCCGCCATCTTGGAAAATTAGAAATAATATTTGGATATAACAAATTCGAATTAGCTTAAATTAGCCCAATTATATTTTTTGTATCAAGCTAATATTTTGCTGAAAGAAGCTTGCTTTCAATTGAATCACGGGATCTCCCGTCAAGTCACTGTTTAAGTTGATTCAAGTAAATATTCGCTTCGCCGTATTTACCTTCGCGCTTAGGTTGCGTCAACTTCGCATAGCTTGGCAATACTCTATATTTTTCATAGTGTATTTGAAAGTATGGTTTTCACATGATATCTCGAATCGGATACTTAATTTTCTGAAAATTTTTTTCCTACAATTTTTTTTACAAAAAATACAAAAAATACCAATTTTTTTTTTCTTTATGGACGCAGTACTTAATTTATTTCTGTGGAAGTACTAGTTTTAGAAATATCATTTATAGTAATTTTTTGGACCTGATACTTAATTTTTTCAAAATTTTTTTCTCAAAATTTTTGTCGCCAAAAAATACAAAAACCGCCAAAATTTTTTGTATTTTAGGACGTAATACTTAATTTTTTCCTATGAAAGTACGAATATCTAGAATTATCGTTTGTAAAGGATTTCTCCATCTGATACATAATTTTGCGAAATTTTTTTTTTTTTAAATTTTTTACATAAAATAATTAAAAAAATAGCATAATTTTTTTTCGTTTTGGGCGTAATACCTCATTTTTTTCCATGAAAGTACTAATATGTAGAATTATCTTTTTAACTGGATATCAATAATCTGATACTTAATTTTTTTATAAATTTTATATAAATTTTACATAAAAAAATTAGAAAAAAACAATAATTTTTTTTTCTTTAGGACTTAGTACTTAATTTCTTCCTATAAAAGTTCGAATATCTAGAATTACCGTTTTTAAAGGATTCCTCAATCTGATACGTAATTTTTCTAAATTTTTTTTTTTCAAAATTTTTTACATTATAAAGTAAATGTAATTTTCAGATTTTGCCAAGGAAAGCTAGACTTTCGAAACGTCAATGAAATAAAGATAACATTTCATAAAAAAATTTGTTCCATTCTGATCGTTATATTTTTATTTAACATTCTTATTTTTTATAAATAAGAAAATAATAAAAAAATAATTTTCTACAATAAAAAAATATTATCTTTTTATTGACGTAGTGCCTATTTTATTTCTCTGAAAGTATTAATACCTGGAATTTGAGTTTTGAATATTTTAATATTTTAATTTTTTATTAGGTAAATCGAACATTGACAACATTTTATTATTGCTAATGAGGAACCATAGTGCCAATTACTTGGCAGCGTTTTTTATTACTTTGTTAAACAAAATCTTTTCTCATAAAAATAATTAAAGTACAAAAAATGTACATGGCTTAATATTTTAAATCAAACTTGGTAACTGATTTTATATTATCTTAATTATATAAGATAGAATTAATAAATTAAAAATTATATCTATATTAAATTTTGTAAAAGAAATTGAAAATAATATTATGGGAAAGCTATATATAAAGTAATGAGTTTCTCTTTCTGTTTATATAGACCAGTCGGTGAGAAAAATGATTATATGAAATATTCTTCTTCAGGTTTTTGTATTCTTTTCACATATATAAAAAATATAAAAAGCACGAAGAAGTTATTTAATTTTTAATTTCATCTTTATATATATAAATATGTTATAAAAGAGGAAGAACCGCATGATCCTTTATAAAATCATTGAAGGCGCCAACAAGTCCTGCAAGTATCATTGCTAATACGAAAGGATATTCAGAACTTGATTTAACGTTTTTTTATTTCTAGAATTTGCTTATTCTTTCACGTATGTATGTTTATGAATTATCCTTGCAATAATAAGGTGTACAAAGTCGATACACTGAATGGCGCCCGCGGCTCTGATGCATACAACACGCGCTTTCTTTAGATTTTTATCTATCTGCCCTCATATGTTTTTCTAACGAATTGGTTCCCTGAGTAAGTCTATTTCTTTCTTGTAATACCTGCAATAAAATCAAAGAAACTATAATACCATTCGCGTATAATACTGTATTATAATCATTTACCGTATACATACAGACTATATAATATAGATTGCAATGATAATAATATTACGAAATGTGCATGAATATCTTCAATGAGATGGAAAAGAAGAGAGAATAATATGAGATCCGTGGGTGGGATATGATGTCCGTTTGATTATGCCCGTGAACTTGTACAATAGCTTCTGGAGATCATGACGATGCACAAGAACTTCCGATGACTTGAGACAGATATCTGTTTATATTAATTCAATAGAGTAACCTGACTCTTTCTCTTTTTTTCACATCAGACTAAAGATTAAGGTGTAGTTTATGTTATGTAGCAATAAAATAATTTATGTTGTTGCTGTTTTCTCAAATGAATTTTACATGCTTATTGCTAAAATATGTCACTAATTGTAAGATAATTTTTTAAAAATTCATTTTCTAAATTTTTAAGATTTTTCTTATTTAAAGCGCTGACATTCGAAAAAATTTACTAAAAAATTGCTTTGATTAAATATAAGCGCAAAATTTCTATGGTAAGTTTTATTGCAGATTTTACTATTTGGTTAATGTAATTATATTTTTGAAAAACTTATTCAATATTAAATAGCGTTCAAGTTATCGACTCAATGACTTATGTGCATTATCGTTCCAAACTTTTCAAGTAATTATAATGGTCTTTTAGTTGCTCAATATGACCCTGTCTTCTTCCTTGTATATGAAAATTCTTAGATGAACACAAGATACTTTTTAATGATTTCATACAATGGCATGGGGATGTAGTCAATAAAGAGAAATTTTGTAATAATTTTTTAATTAATATAAATTGTAACATGATCTTTACATCGTATTCTCACTCTTTTATATCTTTAAAAAGTCATTTCACTTGTGAGAATCTTATGTTCCCATGTTTATTTTTTGTATACAATTATTCGACAATCTTTAAAGCTTGGTTTTGGTTTTCTTTCTCATAAGTTACCTAATATTAATTTTTCAATTTTTTTTAAGACTAATATCTTTCAGTATCAATTTAAATTCTATTATGATTAGTCATATTATTTTTGAAAAATTTTGAAAAATTTTTTGTTTCAGCTATATTAAAAGCATAATAAATTAACATTTGTTATTTAAAGAGAAAAAACACTGCCAACCAATGGTGCGAAGGTTCCTCAAAAAAGAGGTAATAGGTTAAGTTGGTAAAATATGCATTAGATTCAGATGAAATCGCTGAAGACGAGTGGCTGACGATGTGATTTAAAGTATTTAAATCGCTTATAAATTTAGTTAGCAGATTCAGATTCTGCATACTCAAAAACCCCACGAGATATACAGAAAGTAATTTTTTCTAAGAGATTCGGCAAATTTTCTCGAAAATTGGCAAATTTTTGATAAAAAAAAAGTGTAGGAATAAAATTGAGGTTAACACCGATTAAATTTTGTAATATTTGTAGCCCTGCAAACCCCTAGATACAGTTTTTATGCCATAAAATTGAATTTAAAGCAATAATTTCCAAAGTAAATTAAAGTATTTGGCAAATTTTCTCGAAAATTGACCACTTTTTTTTGGTAAAAAATAATAGTAAAGATAATTGTATCAATCATTCCTAAACACTAAAATTTTTTCTTGATATTTATATACAAGAAAAATATATTCTATTATCAAATAAAAATCGATTCCATGATTAAAGAAGTTTATAAAATGCTTAATTAATAAATTTCACTGATAACAGGCGACAGTCTCAATTTTTTTCATAAAACGATTGTAAACTTTTTCTGAGACTTAAAATTTTGTCAGCTATTATTTTCTGGAATCGTATAGTTCTTGCATACAGAAAAACAGATTTAAATATGTATTTAGTGTAAGAATAATATTCATGGTAAAAATTTCGTTTTCAGAGTAATATCAGTCTATTTTCCAGAAAATTCTAAACGAAGGGCTAATATCACCCTGAAAACCAAGTCTTAACCATAAAGTTCATATAAAATTCGTAAATATCAGATTAATCAGAATTGTTTATGGCCCCCCATATGGGCTTCATTTATTTTTAAAAGTCCTTTTCATTTCATATATCTATGCCATATTTCATATTGAAATCCATGCATGATTATACTTTATTCTATATCAATATAAGTTTCATGTATGTGAATTATATTAGTATGAATTTTTTTTTTTCATTTTATATTTTAATTTTTTTCGTATCATACATAAAAAAGGCAGAATATGGAAAAATTATCCTTGCCTGTTATATTTGTTCAACTCTATAATAATTATTAGTGTAAAAAAAAGAAAAAAAAATGACCAATTATATAGGTTTTTCTTTGAAGAACCAATACAATTTACGAAAATTCTGAGAAATCTGCAGAGAAAGGAAATGCAATGATTACTTTTTTTAGTATCAACAATAAATTATGTAAAATAATCATCTGCATAAATTTTATTTGTCAAAAGATCAATCTCTTTTTATTAATGTTAGTACTGCTGAGAAATAAACAAATATAATCGATCGTTCTTTTATAAGAGCCCTTGTGTTAAGTCAAAAGTTTATAAAACGCATTTATTGTTCAGAATCTTTTATAAGAGTAAATATAAAACAAGGCCATGTATAAATAATAATTTTTAAGAAAAAATAAAATGATGATCGAAAGGATTGAAAAAGGTGAGGTGACTCTTTCTTTTTTTGTCCTTCTCTCTTTCTCTTTCTATACATTTATAGTATAATAAGGGCTAAGAGTACACAGTAGCAGAATATTCGTATAATGCGATATAATCACCAGGCATGACTACACACTATCTGATTTGAACATACATAAACAATCTCGGACAAGGACCACATTTGAATTCTTAAAGATCATTACTCACTGCCCCTGATATTACTTCAATTCAATCAGTGTCTTGCCACTGCCATTCGCAGCACGCGTATTAGCAAACTATAAACCCATAAGACAGAAGAATTATAGAATTCTTTATGAATAATACTTTCTTTACATTGTTCCTCACATAACCAAACACATACACGCTTTTAATAAACGTATCTTTTTCAGAGTGTATTTTTTAAATAATATGATGAATAGTGTGCTCAAGTAGTGGAATGTGGTCCTGTATGATCATTGATGGTATTGGTTATTCATGTCAAGCTAATGAATAACCTCGAGAACTTGCTAACGTATGAGATAAGGTTTTTATCTTTTAACAAATCATGGCTTCTGTATGTTTTATCCTTCCAGGAAACTTAATAAAATTTTATTGTATTAACGAAGCTTATCCTTGTACGAAAATTTCTAATTTTTGAGGACAAGATATTGATAAAACTATCAATCAAAAGACTTTCATCTTTTAGACTTACAATTAAGCTTCTTTCATTGAAAAGATATGCCCTATACATTATGGTTGAAACTGATTTACTTTAAATTAATATTTAAATATAACTTGATACATGCTATTTCACTAGAACCAAATATTTTTTTGCTAAATATGTTCAGTTATTACCCAGTTTTTAATGGCAGCTAGTAGATATGTGAACACGCCTAGGACCCCAAATCAACCACCTGAAAAATAAAAAAAATTATTTTTTTTTTGATAATTTTTTACTTGAGATTGGCGAAACCACTCCTATTTTACACTTGCTGATGAATGCATAATTTTCAAATACGGTGGCTCCAAAGTTGATTGTTTACAATTTTTTGATTTTAGCTGCTCAATTCAAATAAAATAACTTGAAACTTTTACTGTATTCATATAAAGTTGTGTTTTTAACTAGACAACAAAAAACAATTTGACTGACTTTAATATTTTTCTTCCTCGACAGCAGCCTTTAAACTTTCAGAAAATTTGGTTCGCCCTAATTTTTTTTACTTTGTTTGTCTTAAAATTTTCTTTAAAGGGTCTCAGTGATGTTTTCAAAAACTAGAGATTTGATATTCCATCGTCGGTCCTTAATTATAATTCTCCATTTACCAAAAATTGATAAAAGTTGTAAATATTTAAATGTAAATATTATAAATATTAATTTTCATCTTACCAACATATTTTCACTTGAAAATATTGAGGACAACATGGATATATTTTAACAGATTAATAAGCTTAGATACTATTTCTGGGTAAACTTCGGTTTAATATCAGAAAGTTGAAAAAATCTGCAAAAAAAAAGCTTTACGATTATAAATGACAATTAAAATAATTAATAAGGATTAAATTAGACTAAAACAATTTTTAAAATAATTGTTAACTTATTTATTTTGTCTCTTTTTACAATTTAGTTTATTTATAATTTTTAAACTACTAGTTTTGGGAACAAATACCCATAATCAGATCTGCGTTACATTTCAATTATTTCAGATTGAATTTAGCAGCTAAAATAAAAAAATTGTAAAAAATCAACATTACAGTTCGCATTGCAGTAATTGTATTTTAAAATTAAACATACAAGTATTAAATAGGAGTGGTTTTGCAAATCTCAGATAAACAGTTACAAAAAAAATTTTGGCAATCTTTAAATGATCATGGAGTATAAAAAAATAAGCAAATATAATTGGTCAAATATTCTTTGAAAGAAAATATAAATGAAAAAAAGAAATTATATTTTGTATTTATACAAATAAATATCCCACGAAATGACATTGACATTATATTGCAGATTTTTAATATGTTTATGTTTGTTTTCCCATCATTCTACCAAATATACATCAGAAACATTCGTTTTACCTTTTCATAACTACTGATAATCCGAGGACACGGTGTCGGAGGTATCGCAATCAAGCAATTATATATTATATTATGTCCCTACAGTGTTATCCTTACACTTTCATTTATACGCTATAGATCTTTATTTGGTAGGATCGTTCAAAAGCAAAAGAGTAATTTCAAATTGGTAATCACGCGATGGCGCCAACCTCCTTACAAACCGGCAAAAATTTTAAGCCTTGTTCTTTGATTTCTTTTCATACCATTATGTATACATGCGGACATTTTTTAAAGAAGATACGGCTTTTATCCTGTTAATCCTTTATGGCTATTGGTTCGTTTCGTCTCCATCCTGGTTCATTACTTGAGAGCCATCGTAAATTTTTTTTGGATTACATTTTTGTGTTTCTGTATGTTTTAATTTATTTAACAAAAATAAATTTCTGGCCACTTTAACTATTAAGAAGTCTAATATATTCTATTGTATAGATTTTTGTGATACACTGTAAAAAATCTTGTGTAACGTAAAAATATTATGTAACGTTGGAAGGGGCAAGGGGGGTCAACCATTGTGTTACAGTCAATGTTAAAAGGATCATAGGGGCAAAGGTGGTTCAAAAAAACTAAATTTTGCGTTACGTAATTTATGAATGACCTTTATTTGTACTCTAAAAAACGCTAATCTATATGAAATTTATTGCACTAAAAAAGGCATATAGAGATTAAATTTTTTATATAGGGGTAAGTCTTTAAAACTCAATAATCCAATTATTTAAATGTATTTAAAATATAAGTGTGACCTTATATATTTAAACATAGAATTTGTTATTCAAAGTTTAGAAGAAAATATCTATTGTCTTTAGAAAGCGTTGTTTAAACGCCTAAGTTTATATTTGGGCTTACTTTTATTATTTTATTGTTACGTAAATCAACCAACTTTGGGTTCATTTGTAGAATCATCCTTATTCCCACACTTAATAATAAAATTGAATATAATAAGAATTATGCAACCATGAAACTTAATAGATAAAAAATTTTTTCAACTCTGTTTTTCATTAGCAGGATAATTCACAAAAAGAAGAATATTTCCAAAATATTTTTCAGGCTACCAGTGTTGCACCAATGCATTTATATTAATACCCATGAATTAATTAGTTTATCATACATGCACACAAAAATACAAATACAAAGCCTAATGGAAGTAAACCGATAATGAAGGTCATTTTTTATGAGTGGTCAGTGCACATGTTTTATACTACTGGGTACTTAAAAAAAAGGTTGAAAAAAGGGGAAGCGAAAAGTGCTACTGAGATACGCGTTGAATCGTCTTTATACAATATAATAATAAACGTACAATATAGTTTCTTCGTGGGTTACGTTACATGTATACCTGAGAAATATGTAATCATCATCAACTGATGTATATACACCATTTCTTAATTTTCTCCGCTTTTTTTACATATACAAGAGTAGTATAGATATGCCTACCTATAAGAAACTTATGCACATTAAAAATATATCTTTTAAATTTATTTTGCAAGTTTTTATGTATAGGCAGAAAAATAACTAATATCCTTTTGGGTTCTTAAATTATTTTTTTTTTAAGCGCTTTACACATATTATACTCATATACATAAGACTACCTATCAATTTTAGTTGTTTATTGATTTAAAACTGTTGATTTACTTTAGAAGTCATTATTCTTTTATATTGATAATTCAGCTCAAACTCATTTGATCGTATCCGGTTTGAATATCCATTTTTCGGCTTAGAACCTTTGATGCATCTGAGGATGCTAGTAATTGAAGCTGTCTTTTATTATTATTTTTTTTTTATATGATTTCGATATGTATTGTTTTTGAAGAAGGAAACGGATATAAAATTGTAATTAAATTAAATTCTATTTTAGCAATCTGCAAATAAAATTTTAGCTGTAAGTTCAAAATAAATCAAGAATTCTTATAAATTTTTTTGGTGTTCTTAAGTACCATTTTTGATAATTTGATTTGCAAGAAACTAAATGAAAAATTTCATTAAATAAAAAAATTTTTTAGTTTTAATGGTCAAATATGTTTAAGAAAAAATGTCTAGAGCAAAAAGAGAATCAAAGATATAGATAATAATAATTTTGGCATTCGCTAAAAATAGGTAGCCTAATATTAATAATATGAAAAACAAAATAAAATAAATTTAATAGGGGACAGATGAATTATTAGAGTACATGTAAGTTATATATTTATAGATTATAAAAACATATAAAATCTTTGGAACATAACGGATGATTATTTAAAAAAAACAAACATTAGATTTAATTAGAAAATTTGAAATGTTTTGATATTATATTTGTTTAAAAATAAATACATAGTATGAGCTTATTGAATGATATAAGTGTATTTATACATGAATTTTAAATGTTAAAGCGACAGACAAATTAGAAAATGTCCAAAGAGTAACGTTAATCGATGCTACACGTTTGTCAGTGACTTATGTACATGCGATCGTTAAAATCGGAACAGACCGTGTGAATTCTAGATGACTCGTTTTCTAAATTAACATTTTCACTTCTTCCACAACGTTATTTCTTCGTTTTCTTTTATTTCTTACTCCTTTTTACGTAAAAAATTTAGACGTTTAATTATAATTCTAATATTTTTTAATCACTACTGTTTACAGGTTATTAAATTTTATTCGCTAAATTGCAAAAGATAATTACAAATTTTCTGAAAACCTTACAAATCTCTTTTTTTCTCACTTCCAAAATTTTTTTTGGATTACCATAATTTTATTTTTGCTGAAAATACAACACTCAGTAAATTATAGAAATCATTTAATCGATCACTTAGCTCACTACATAACCCTATAAAAACAATTTTTAACAATTTTTCAAAAAAAAAGCAAAAAACAAATAACGTGTTATAAATTACAAAAAAAAAAAATCCTTTACAGCTATAATATAAAATATATAAGCGGTCAAATGAGCAAAATTACAAGGTTTACTTAATGATTCTTCCTATACATTTTTTTTGTATAAATATATTTTTTTTTAATGTGTGTATTTTTTTTAAATTGTGACTTATAATGTAAAAAATAAAAGATGACCGCACACGCAATAATATTTTGTTAATTTTTTTATATTATCGTTTACCTGAATAAATGATCAAAATTTAATAATGTATTTAAGTATAGCAACAACAAAAAAAAAAATTATTTTTTTCTTCGAATTTAAAAAAAAAGTACTTTGATTTATTTACGTACATAAAATTTTAAATTGATTTCTTAATTTTTTTCAATAAAATAATTACTTATTTACGTTACAGTTCTATGTAAAGACATATAATTATGTCATATGTATATGTTGTCTTCATTATTTGTAAAAATAAAAAAATTATCAACATTAAATTTATAATAATAATAACGTTTTAACAACTTTGGAATAAAAAAGAAAAGAGAATATAACGACGTTCTCGTAAATCAAACATTGAAACGTCAATTTACCATTTTTTTGTCCTTTCTCTTCATACGTTACAAGATTCTCATATAGTTTGAAAATTTACTTTTTTTTTTTGATTTCCATATGAAAATTCACGTACGAAACGTATAAATATAGAGAGAAAGCTCAACAATGAAAGACACAAAGCATTAATTGTTAAATTTCGAAAAGCTTTCATCTCCATCGTGCCGGAGCGCAGGAGATGCTCTCGGGTCAATGAGCAAAAGTGAAATACCACTTGAACCGGCGAGCTTTAGCTTCTCTTTATGGGTCCACATTATATATATTTTAAGAGAAATTATTACAAATATAACGTATATGTGGATGCTCCTCGCGGGCTCGTCCCTCGCCATCCCAATGGCAGTGTTTGCATTTCGTTATGTTCAATTGGTATAAATATAAAGGTAAAAGGAAGAAGAGGAGGCTAGCGGAGAGTAAAATAAGATGAGAACAATGGCATTTACGATATTTGTTTGTCCGTCATAGTACACTGGCTTCTAGGTATAGGAGCCGTCACATCCCGAGGGCTCTTTTACCCCTTTTGTCAGTGAGGACCCGGGCTAACCTTTTGCCGATTCTATTACTGTATTTATCAAGATAATTTTTTTTTATTTCTCTATTTTTTTTCCTACTTCAAATTATTAAATGTATATATGAAGTTGAAAAACTCAATTGTTTGAAAGTTTTATAATGAAAGCAGAAATATCTCAAATACGAGTTATTCTGTAAATATTTGTTTCTTTCTTTGTATTCAATGAAGCAAAAAAAAATCATAAAAGTGTAAGAATTTTATTAAAATATAAAAATAAATTTAATTAAATCTTGAAAAATTTTGCCAAAAAATCGAATTCCTTACAATTAAGAATTTTATTTATTAAGTTTAATAATTGTTGTTAGACGTACAAAAATTTTTATTTAATTAAATTACGAATATTTTTAGAGATGTAACAGATAATTTTGAAAATTGAATAAAATAAAAATGAAGTTATATATTTTGAATAAAAATATTCATATAAAAGTCAAATTATTTAAGAAACGTAATAAAAATAAAAATAAAAATTAAAAAGTTCATTAGTAAAATTGAATTTTTATATGGAAAAAAAAGAATCTTGTTTGCAAATAAAAATTCGTTGAAAAATCACATATACATAAAATGTAATCAAGTTATACCTCAATCTATTTGAAGTTTATATATAAAATGATTTCTACCTTATTACATTAAATACAAGCACGTCATTTGCATCTTCTCTTATAGGAACGACGACCTTCTCACCATATAAAAATAAATATAAAAAAACATATCATCTATATATGTGAAGGAACATATATAAGAATTCAAGAGATTCTCAAGATTAAAAAAAAAAAAAAATAAGTGATTTGCTCCTTTAAATATCCTTTTACATATACATACATTTATATTAATTTATCCATGGGTGTACCTCTCATAAAAATTTGTATATTCCGATTGCAAAAATAAAGAAAAAAATATCTTCGATACATACTCGTATTATATTATCCCACGTTGCGTCGAGGGGGACAAGTAAACGAACGAGTGGTTGATAGAGTTTGGAAGTTCGTTTAAATACATTGAATAAAATACTCGCGGATTTTAATCAAGCTACGATCTGGTTGATACGATGCCTATACGATGGAATTGCTATAATAAGCGCTAGATGGTGGCGGCCCACCACAGGGGTTCGACACGTATATGTATAAACCATGAACATCTCACTGTCTCTGATAGCAATAATTTCTTTCTTTTTTTTTGACTTCGAAATGGTATAACTTTTATAAGATGTTGGATCAATGTATTATAAATTTGATGTTAATTCTCAAAATTAAGAAAATATTTTTTTCCTTTTTTTTTATTGAAATATCTTTGATGTTTAATTAAAGGATATTTTTAATGAAAATAAGTATACTAGCCTGGCAAATATTTTTAAAAATCGCTTAGATTTTCGATTACCGAGTAAAAAAAGTTTCAATTATAAAAAAATAAGATTTCCGAAATGATAGCCCATGGGCATTGCATTAAATCACTTGTTTCCACCAAATAAATAGGCTTTTATATAGAAAATTTTAGGTTTCATAAGAGCCCATGTATTTGGTGTCAACACTTAGGAGTGATTTAAAAGCTTATCATTTTAGGAATCTTATTTTTTTGTAGATGGCCACTTTATTGGCATCTAGTAGTCGAAAATCCAAGCAAATGTTCAAAATAACTGCCAGACTAATGTATACTATACTGTAAAAAGATCGAGTATTTACTAATTCTGAAAGCAAAATTATTTTTTTAATGTAATGTTTAAAGATAATTTTACTTTCAGGGTAGTAAATTTACTATCCTGATAAATACCCGGGTAAAAATTTTTACAGAGTATAGATAAATAAAAAACTTAGTTTTAGGTATGGAATAAATTTTAAAAAACTTATCAAAAATTACCTTACGTTTCTTAAGGATTTTTTAGTTTTGAATGCAAATTATTATGAATATTAATATTTTAAAACTGTTTTATTTAAGAGGGTAACCTGTTTTTTTTTTTTTGGAAATCGTAATTTTTTTTCATAAAAAGTAAATATATGTCAAAAGTACACTGAAAAAAAATTCACATGGTCTACTATAGGTCTATCTATAGGTTTTTAGGGTCGCTAATTACGAATTTCAGGTTGTTTTCGGAAAGAATTTTAGAGAACACCCTTAAATTTACAAAAACTACTCCTGAAAGGTAGTTTTATTAAAAATTAATTTCTCCCCCCGAAATTAGCAAAAACTACCCTTACAATTATTTACAAGTTTTTTTTTTATTTTTAGGGGCTTTAATCTTGTGAAATTAACCCTCTTCTTCAAACTGTAGTAAACATTAGGAAAATATTTTAAATAGGTTTAAATAGATAGTTTGAGGGCTCCTTTACTAATTTTTAATAAAAAAAACCAGAAATTTTAGGGGTAGTTTCTGCTAATTTAAGCGTGAGAAATTAAGTTTTAGCAAAAAATTCCTCGACATTCTTGTTCAACAACACAAAAAAACCCATATAAACCGAATCTGTATACTGCAAGTGCGAAAATAGCAAAAAGGGATGTCAGTGGTAGATTTTGCATATATGAAAGTGTGAGAAATTAATTTTTAACAAAAAATTTCTCAAAATTCGTGATCCGCGACCAAAAAACCCATATGAACCAAATCAGAAAATTGAAAGTACGATCATATATTCTAAAACAACCTTTTAGGGGTAGTTTTTGCTAATTTAAGGGTGAGAAATAAATTTGTAACAACAAATTCCCCGAAATTTTTGTTCAGTGAACCAAGAAACTAATATGAACTGAATCTGAACACTGAAAGTGTTTACATAACAAAAACGCTCCTTTTAGAGGTAGTTTTCGCTAATTAAAGGGTGAGAAATTAATTTTTAATAAAAAACTGCCCAAAATTCTTGTTCAGTAACCCAAGAAACCTAAACGAACTGAATCTAAACTCTGAAAGTGCGAAAATAGCAAAAATACTTTTTTTGTTGCTAATTTAGGGGTGAAATATTAGTTTTTCATAAAAAAGTCTCCGAAAATATTGATAAGCGACCCATAAAACCCGTGTGGATCAAATCTGGCCACTCATAATTCGAAAAAATAAAAATGCCCCTTTATAGGGGTAGTTTTTGCAAATTTAAGGGTGTCCCCCAATTTCTCCCGAACAAAAACTCGAACTGATGAAACCGTTTTCGCCGTATTAGGTGAAGCTACGGCGCCACCGAATCGGTACTATTGAGAATAGCCAGAGTAAATCTTAAACTTGAACCGGGAAACTAGTAAAATTAGTTTCTTGCTATTTATAAAAATTTGTCATCAAAAAGTATAAATTAATAATATAAATATGATTTTTAATATTACTTGTTTCTTTGAGTATAAAATTTTTTATAAATAATAACAAAATAATTTTATTAGTTCAAGTTTAAGAATTAAGACTAGCTATTTTTAATACTACCGATTCGGTTCCGCCGTAGGTTCACTTACCACGGCGAATATTGACTGGAGTATAATACAAAATTTAAATAAGTATACGAAAGTGTATTATATTTTTACTTTCATTAATTTACAACTAGATGGCGTGTTACTTATTTACTTGCTTGCAAAAGAAAATGAATTAATATAGTATATAAGATTCATCAGCATATAATTTCTCTGATTTATTTTAATATAATTTACTTGATACAATGTTTAAATTTATTAATGTTCAATTTTAGATTGATTTCATTTGTACTTTTACCCAATGATTAGTTACATAAGACATTGATTTCTTTGGTAATATTTTTAATTTACTCTACACAGAAAGAGGTTTGAACTGCTCAAGTCGGTTCTAGTAGGAACCGAAATTACTCTTACCATAAGAACTGAAAATGTTTATGCTAGAACCGAGATTCACGGTTCTAAATAACTAGTTAAAAACCTTCTCTTAAAAAATTATTATTTTTTTCAAAGTCAAAATTAGTTAAAAGAATATTTTTTATATTTCTTTTATGAATCGCGTACAATAAATTAAAAAATATATTTGTAACTAATTTTGATTTTGAAAAAAATAACAATTTTGTAAGAGAAGGTTTTTAACTAGTGTTTAGAACCGTGAATCTCGGTTCTAGCATAAACATTTTCCGTTCTTATGGTAAGAGTAATATTCGGTTCCTACTAGAACCGACTTGAGCGGTTCAAACCTCTTTCTGTGTATAAAATTCTCTTTATCAGGATCCTGTCTTAAGGCTATGATTTGTATTCTTCTAATTGTCTTTCAATAATTGTTAAATTATTTTTTTAGTAACTAAAAACTTGCTTTATAAACATTAATAACCTCAAAAAACAAGATTATTTGAACATGCAGAAGTTGTCAATTGACGATAACTATAAAACTTTAATTCTACAAATTTGGGGTTAAATATGTTATGTTTAGTTTTTACTAAGAAAATTTTAACAAAAAATATATTATAATCATTAGTATTGAAAAAAAATCAAGAAGAAGATTAGAAGAATAAAACTGCATAAAAAGCAAAATCCCCAAAAAAAGATAGACAAAAAAATGTTGTTTCTATTTTTGTGTTTCCACGCAAGTACATGGCTACAAATATAAAATAAATGAGCATTTATAAAACATCTAACTTTTACCAATAACAAGCTAAATAGCCATTTTTTCTTAATCATTTCAATATTAAGAAATCATAGTTTACTAAAATGATAATTATTTATTATGTTTGTATTAGCAGATAGAAAAATTATTATTTCTTTTTCTACTTCATTCACAATTATTATCACAATTTTTTGTTTATAGATATAGAAGTTTATTTGTTTATCAGTATGATTGTTTCAAGTTTTATCTTATTTATTATATAAAGTAAGTATAATAAAAATCTTTTTTTTAAGCTAATAAAATCCATTTAGTTATTTTATTTTTTATCAAAGTTTAGTTTCTAATAGTAATCATATGATGTAAAAGTGCTTGTATTTTAAAATTTTCTTATTTATGAAAATAGCTGCTTTTAAGTGACAATAATAGTTGATTTACAAGTTATTTTTTTTGGCAAAAATATAATAATTATTTTTTAATACTTTTAATATTTAAAAGTTAATAAAAGCAAGATGAAAAGCTTCAAAACGTTTTTTAAACTCATAATATTTGTTATCACAATAAATTTTCTAAATGCTTTTGAGTGTCAATCAGATTCCAATTGTGACTGTAAAAAACTTTCAAACACAAGTTACGAAATTCAATGTAATAATGGTACCGTGAAAAAATTATACGGAAATGAAGTGTACGAAGTTATTTATTTAAATTTAAATAGGTCAATATCAAATGAAGACCTTTTAATGTATCCTCATTTGGCTGTTTTAAATATTTCAAATAATTATATTGGGAATGTTTCTAATGATCTGCTGAAAGGTGAGTATACTTATATTTAAATTTACTAAAAATATTTGATTCTTTAGCTAGCAATTATATTTATTTGTGCAATAAATTGCCCACGTATTGAAGACTTTCAGTCTTCATTATCAAGATTAAAAATTTTACAATATTAGTATATTTATAATGCTTTATAAAAACAAATTGATGCAATGATAAATATTTTATTTCAGGCCTTAATGAATTAGTATCTTTAGACTTCACTAACACATCTATAAGAATTCAACCCGGGTTTTTCAAAGACGCTAATAAAATTATGTATTTACATCTTTCTGATAATAACATATCATATTTAAAGCCAGGAATTTTTCAAGGCCTTAAGAATTTGAAGTATTTGTTTTTAAGAAATAGCAAAATTGAGAAAATGGATGCTGAATCATTCATAGGACTGCCAAACCTTGCTGGATTATATTTTGAAAATAGTTCTTTAAAGAATTTTAGCGATGATATTTTTCAGAATCTTAAAAATCTTCAATACGTCCATCTAGATCATAATGAATTTTCATCGTTCCCTGTAAACCTTTTTGCAAATAATGCATTATTAAATCAATTTTACCTCTCATATAACAAGGAAGAAAAACTTGAATTCCCGCCTAAATTTTTGGCTAATAATTGGAAACTAGGTTTAGTGAAATTAACAAATAATGTTGGCTTGCAAACTTTACCTCAAGATTTATTTGAAAATTCGTCCAGTATTACGGATATTTATTTAAATAACAATCAGCTTGGTTTTATTTCTGATAATATTTTTAAAACCAATGTAAGGCTGGAAAAATTAAGTTTGGCTTCGAATAAATTAAAATTTCTGCCGTATAGAATTTTTGAAAAAAATATATTACTTCAAGAGCTTGATCTTTCAAATAATCAAATCAATTCATTATCATTGTAAAGTTTAATTCTTAAATTAAAAAAATTTGTTAAGCATTTTTTTTGCTAATGATTTATTTACGTATTATCTTTACAGGGATCAGCTTATAGGTTTGGATTCACTTTTGACACTTAAATTAAACGGCAATATGTTGGGATTTATTAACGAAGATACTTTTACGCATTTAATTAGTAAAAGAAAATTAGTTATTAGAGAAGAAAATTTATATTTATCAAGTTATAATTTATCAAAAAATAATGCTGATAAACCAGGATACAAGCCTTTATCAAAACTTAAATTTTTCGACTTGTCTCGCAATAATATTGAAAAAAATACTAGCAATTGGATTATCAATCATCTTATTAACGCTTCAAATAACTTTAATGTTAATATGGTAAACATTATTATAAAATTTGTAAATTTAAATATTTATTTTTCAATTTCTCAATGTTTAAGGTCAATGACGAAAATATTTTATCAAGGCAAATCTACATTAATCTGCAATTTAATAAAATTGATTCCATTAATATTATTAATCAAGAATCATCCACTAAGACTGATACTTCTTTTGGCGCAATTATTAATTTGGGACACAATCCTATTAAATGTGATTGTGAAAATTACCAATTCCTTAAACAATTGAAGCTACAAAAAGTTAGTAATTCTCTGAATTCAGTTCGCATAGAAGCTTCTGCTATCACCTGTGATGGGCCAGATTATTACAAAGGAGTAAAAATTAATGATTTGGATTTAGAATCTTATCAATGTCAATTAGAAAAATCAATAATACAGCCTCAGGATTTTTGTAAACTATGTGAATGCTGGACAAAACCTTCTCAAAATAAATTATCATTGAATTGCTCTCATAAGTATCTAGGATCAATGCCAGCATTGAATGATGTTAGTAATGGAAGTTTAAGCACAGAGTTTTATTTGCAATCAAATAATCTAACCAAATTACCGAATTTAAGAAAAGAGATCTACAGAAATATAACTTATTTAAATTTGTCTAACAATAAAATTTCTACAGTAAATAAAATTATTTTGACACCAAATCTAGAGGTAATTATGTTTATGTATTAATTATTATATTTATTTTACAAAAAAATTATCTTCTATATTTTAGTAATATTTTTGATAAAAATCTGATAAATAATTTTAGGAACTCATATTGAATAATAATAGTATTAAGGAAATTAAAGGCTGCTTTTATAAAAATTTACCTAAAACTTTGAAAACATTGAGGATTGATAATAATCCATTGAATTGTGACTGCACGTTATTTGACTTTGTACAAAAAAATGTTGAAATAGAAGGTCTTAAAGAAGTATCGTGTCAAGGTTTACCTGATTACATCCATAAATATAACAGAGATATGTTCTGTTCATCTAATATTGTTCTTATCATAATTATCTGTGGAGCTACAACATTCATTGGTTTATTTGTTGGTTTCACTGCTGCAAGATTATTTGCTTAATTGAAGAATTAAGCTAGAATGAGTTACTAATAGTTAAAATTAAGATAGATTTTAATAAAATTTTATGATTATTTTTAATTAATTTATGACTGTAACTAAATTTTATACATGGAAATATATGTACAACCATTAGCATATATCAATGTCAAAGTTGTATCTAGATAACCCTATAGAGATTCTTTCTTTTTTTCGTAACAATTATTATTTGACCTCTGTTGAAATTACGTCTATGGTCTATAATTTCTCCTTAAAACTATAAAAATTCTTTTTTCAAAAACAAATAAATCCTCGTTACCCTGTTTAATACTTCCAAATTTTTTTCACAAAATTGATGCTAATACGTCATTCTCAATTACTCCCGTTACTTCTTATCATGGTATATAAGACTTTAACTAAAACTTGTAATCAGTTTGTGTAAACACAACCTAAATGCATGCAACATGTTTACTACAGCTAAGTGCTGGTTATAATACTTAAATGTTTCGCAATTGCAATACAATTTTTTTTGTAATTTTAATTATCACAATTACGAGATGTAAAGAATCTAAGCCTAAATTATTCCATTCACTAACTCTGAACTATTCTACGTAGCTAAATCAAAATTATTCTAAGTCCTTTAATTCATATCTTTCTAAATCCCTAAATTGAAATTATTTTAAGTCCCATTCGACGCTCCTCCTCCTCCTTGTTCTTTCGAATTCCCAGGATACCCTTCACGGCCAGGCTGCTTTGCTTGATTTCTAGCAAATCCTGTTTAAATGTAAGAATCGTAATTCTGATGACTTTAACCTAAAACTCTAAAAAGAATCTATACATGTGTTATTGAATTGTATAATTTTAATTTTTTCATCAATAGTGCAAAGTTTCCTAGTTACTGGAAGTCGATGTTCATTATAGCACTTACAATTAGTAAAATACTTCATCTTATTATATCCCTCTAATACCTGTGTTGCCAGTATGTCACATCGAGCAAAAGTTTTAGAAAGATTGGTAATTGACCAAGTTGTTAACTACTGAAAAAGTAATAATTTGGCAAACTCTCATCAATCAGGTTACACGAAAAATTTTAGTACTCAAACGGTCTTGTTGAATCTCAGGTCAAATTACATCATTTTTTACGATTCGCTAATATTTGGTTATAATTTTAGTGATAAATGAATGAATCGTGATCGTGAATCGTGACAAATGAAATTAAATTTTTGTATAAAATAACAATTATAAACATTTGTATCAACCAGAAAGTTTAATTATATTACATAAAAATATATTTACCTTCAAATATTTTAATATTTATATTATTTATTCAGAAGTAATAATTAGAATAGGCCTGGAGCATGGTTTTATTTGCGATTTTTTTTGAAAGCATGGCCATGGAATTTTTCGACGGGTATTTTAATTTTTGGGGTCGCTAATTCCAAATCCGAAGTCTGTTTTTTTTTTCTTTTTTGACCTAACGTGGTCCAATTTTGCGTAATTGCCCATTTCAGGTCATTTTTAACGTTTTTTTGCCATTGTTTGTTAAATTTTTTAATATATTACCATTTTTCTCACATTACTCTAATGTTTTTTGGGTCTCTATACCTAATTATCATATCTACTCATACAAAAAAAATGGTAGCCCATATTAGGGATTCTTAGGCTATTTTTCACGCTTTTTGGGCTACTTTTAGCTATTTTTATGAAATAATACCAATTTTTATCTACAGCTTCTGGTTTTTGAGTATTTTAAGGTAGATAAATACGAATATTATTTTTAATTTATCTAAAAACGGTGTAGTAGCCTAAAATAGGTACTTATAGGCTGTTTTTAACATTTTTTGGGTAATTTAAGCTATTTTTATGAACTAATACCAATTTTTTTTTACAGCTTATGGCTTTCGGGTCATTAAACGCAAATAACACATCTTTTTTTAACAAATAATGTCCAGTGGTCCATAATTGGCGATTTAGTACCAGAAGCTGTAGATAAAAATTGGTATTATTTCATAAAAAAAGCTAAAATTAGCCCAAAAGCGTGAAAAATAGCCTAAGAATCCCTATTATGGGTTACCATTTTTTTTGTATTAGTAGATATGATAATTAGGTATAGAGACCCAAAACACATTAGTGTAGTGTGAGAAAAATGGTAATATATTAAAAATTTGAACAAAAAATGGCAAAAAAACGTTAAAAATGACTTAAATGGGCAATTAAGCAAAATTGTACCAGGTTAGGTCAAAACGGACTTTGGATTTGGAATCAGCGACCCCAAAAACTAAAATTACCGTCGATAAATTCCATGGACATGCTTTCAAAAAAAATCGCGAATAAAACCATCTCCAGGCCTATACTAAATGATTTTTTGCATTTTAACCTTCTTTTAACGTGTTATCATTCACGATTCATTCATTTTTCGTGCAAAATATAACCAAATATTAGCGAATCATGAAAAATGAATAAATGGAATTTTACCCCTGATATTATTCGATGTGTTATTGAATTTGGATTTGTTACAATTTTATTTATGCTTGATTTCTCTAAAAGCTTTTGATGCTTTATATCATACAACTGAACTAAAAATGTTGTAATCTTAATTTTACCGATCATTTCTTGTTCTGGTTTCAAGATTGTTTGCTTCTTCCTCAGTAAGCAGTGATTGATTCTTTTGGCAGCTCCGCGGAATTTGTCACACTTATAGATCTCGGGTTCCACAAGGGTCAATAATTGATCCTATTTTGTTGCTCATCTGAATAAATTCCATATTCGATGACATTAGTCACGGCTAATTCTAATTAGAGCTGTTTGTTGATGATTTTAAAATTTTTATTCAATGTAAGCCTGCTTTTCTTAATACAGCTATTGCTGAAACGCAGAGGAATGTTGATGAAGTTGTAGAATGGATTGCAGATAAGTACTTAAAGTTGAATCCAAGTTAGGTAAGACCAAGCTCAATAATTAAAAAATAAAATTATGACATTAGTCATCATTCACAAAGAAAAAAACATTTTATTTTATTTACTATAAAGAAATATTTACTATAAAAATGATTAAATTTCATGCCTTTATGATAAAATCATCTTTTGCTTACGTAACCTTTTTTTTTAAAGAAAATTGTTTGAAGCATGGTAAGTAAGGAAAAAAAAAATATTCAAATTGCTAGATCGTTTTTACACTTCCCCACTATTTTTTTATGTATATGTCAGTAGTATTGTGCAGCCAGCTATAGAATAATATTATAATTTTAAACGTTTAAAACTTTTCAATTTTGAAGATACAATTTAACTTAATTTTTCATCATCAGTAGTTGGTAAACTTGAAACAATTCAAGATGTTAAAACTAATTTTTTTGGAGTAAAATTTTTGAATGAATAATCTCAATTAAATAAAGTTTGTGTCTAAATTTATTTTTTAACAATCATTAAAATATGAGAAAAAAAATAACAACAGTAATAATAAATCGTATCTTTGAAAAATTTAATTTATTTCACAACGAAAAATAATTAAATTTTGTAAACAAAAACTTATTATAAGCAATTTATGTTAAATATTTTTATGGTACTATAAGTAAAAAATATTCATTTCAAAAGATTATCTATTAAAAAAAAAAAAAAAAAAAAAAAACAATAAAATTTTATCTTTTATTTTATTAGTTGAAGTATTCGATGATAAAAATATTCTAAAATTCAAAATCAATAGATAAAAGTTTAACATTTGAAAATTTTTCTATTTATAATTTTTTCAGTATGAGAAATAAATATAAATATTTACTTTTTAAAATAAATTTAATGTTTGAAAAGAATGGATGATAAAGTAATAAACTATTTCTTAATAAAATATTATGAATTATAAGAATTTATTGTTCAAATTTTAGCCACTGAATTTTAGTACTACTGGCTTTATTTTATTTTGAGCATCTTAAAAATATTTTATCATTTTTTAAATTAAAGGTGAGTAGATAAAAACTAGACGTGAATTTCAAATATTCATCGACAGTCTTTAACAACAAAACATTTTTCATATTTAATGTTTTTCTTTTATGCTAAAATCACACACATATATCTATACTTTAAGTATTACGTACACAGTATAAAAATTGTATATTTGCATGCACTTTCAAAAGATATCTGTAATCGAAAAAATATTCACAAAAAATTAAAAAGAATTTATCCAGAGTTGATACTTTTTATTTATTTTAGATAGTCTTCTGTTTTTAAAAACTGCCTTTGAAAAATGAAGAAATTTAGTTTCCTCCTAATTATTAAAACGATATTAATCGTTTCTGCCTTAGAAAATAATTTAGCTAGAACTCCGCCTATGGGATGGCTTGCTTGGGAGAGATTTAGGTGTAATACAGATTGCCAGAATGATCCAAAAAACTGTATCAGGTATTTTAATGTTTTAACTAAACAAATTATAATGGAAATAGTGCTAAATATAAAAAAATTTTTTAGTGATCAGCTCTTTAGGACAATGGCAGATTTAGTACATACTGAAGGTTATGCAGAATTGGGATACAAATATATTATTATTGATGATTGTTGGCTGGAAAAAGACAGAGATGGTAATGGACAACTTGTGGCTGATAAAGAACGATTTCCTTATGGGATAAAAAGCTTGTCCGACTATGTAAATTTTAAATTATTATTTAAAATACATTTGATAACTTATCTTAATCCCATTTTTTTACAGATACATTCAAAAGGTTTAAAGTTTGGGATTTATCAAAATTATGGAGAAAAAACTTGTGCTGGGTATCCAGGTCTTTTGGGTCATTTAGAGGATGATGCTAATTTATTTGCTTCTTGGAATGTCGATTACGTAAAAATTGATGGATGCAACATTGATATGAAAGAGTATGATAAAGGTAAAAATAAATGATAATCTAAGAATTGAAGTATCATTTTACTCACTTTAAATATGCTTATAGGATATCCAGAATTCGGTAAATATTTGCAAAAAACAGGAAGGCCAATGGTTTATTCTTGCAGTTGGCCGTACTATCAGAAAACTCGTGGAATGAAACCTAACTATACTGCAGTTATTGAACATTGTAACTTATGGCGGTATGATCATGATATTGAAGATTCTTGGAAGTCCGTCGATAATATAATAGAATATTACGGTAATAATCAAGAAGAAATTATTAAGAATGCTGGTCCTGGACATTGGAATGATCCTGACTCCTTAATCATTGGTAACTTTGGCTTAAGTTATGAGCAAAGCAAAACTCAAATGGCAATGTGGGCCATTATGGCAGCGCCGCTACTCATGTCTGTTGATCTTAGAACAATTAAACAAGAATATAAAGCAATTTTACAAAATAAAAAAATTATTGAAGTCAATCAAGATCCACTTGGTGCTCCTGGACGTAGAACTTATAATGTACGAGAAGTATTTTGTAGATTCGTGTAATTTATTTTAAAAAGTCTCAAATTATTATAATTGGAATTATATTTATTAATGTATTAATTTTTGTTTATTATTCAAATAGAATCATGATATTCAATGCTGGGTGAGACCAATAACTCCGGTTTTCGAGAAAAACTGTTCATATGCTTTTGTTTTCCGGAGTAGAAGAACTGATGGTGCTCCATATACTTTTTATTTTACGCTAATGGAATTAGGACTGACATATTCAGATGGTTACAAAGTTGAGGTATTAAAAACAATTATATTATTATCATAAAAATTTGTTTCATAAACTATCACTGAAAAAAAAATCCACTTGCCGCAAGCGGAATTATTATTTTTTTCTTTGCAAACAATTGCAAATGACTTAAAACGTAAAGAAAATTAAAAATAAACATTTTTTCTTTTCTTTTTCCAAAATTTTCTCAAATTTCATCTTACCGATATACGCATATCCCAAGTATAAGGGAAAATTTTTTTTTTTTAATTTTCTTTACGTTTCAAGTCATTTGCAATCGTTTGACGAGAAAAAAAATTCCGCTAGCAGCAAACGGAATTATTCCGTTTTTTTTTCAGTGATCCCAAAATTTTTAGACATTTTCTAAAGTTTTAGAATACTATTTAGTATAATTTATAAGTAAAAAATTGCGAATACAAAATTGATAATTTAATTATCGGTAGTTCTTAGCAATTTTTACCCAAGTCTGAAGCCGATGTCTTGAATTTAAAAAATACCAATTGCACTGTAATTGGTAAAAATATGATTACTGTCCAATTATCAAGGCTTTAGATGTACTGGTTGCGATTTGGCAGCTGTTTTTCCAATTTCGATTTTTTTGCATTCCCAGCCACACGTTTCTTTTTTATTTTCTGAATGCCCTAAATAAGTCTAAAAAATATTTTCCCTGACAGAAAATGAAAATTTCAAACTTGATTTTCGGGTTCCTCAGGAAGTTTTAGGTTGAAAACTCTTCTGGGTAAAATTTTAGAGGCCTCTGTGACGCTGCAAAAAAAAAGATAAACAAAGTAACCTGCTAAAATCAAACTAATAAATAGAATAAAAAAATAGAAAAATTTAATTGTTTGATTTTAGCAAATTACTTTGTTATTTTTTTTGCAGTGTCTCAGAGGCCTTTAAAATTTTACCCAGAAGTTTTCAAACTAAAATTTCCTAAGAAATTCGAAAATTAAGTCAGAATTTTAAGTTTCTGTCAGAAAAATTGAGAAAATCGGAAAATTCAGTAAATGAAAATTTTTCAAAATCAATTTTTTGAGCTTAAAATTGGTTTTGAAGTACTTAAAAGGCAAATGGGACAAAAAAAGACTAATACTACAAAATGTATGGGGAAACAAATTAAAAAAAAAAAAAAGTGACGCTTTTTAAGAAATTTTCGGACTGGGCGGGAAATTTTATTAACTACCTTAATAAAGAAAATATTTTTAAGGCTTATTTAGGACGTTTAGAAAATAAAAAGGAGAGGGTGGCTGAGAATTAAAAAAAAATAAAAATTGGAAAAACAGATGCCAAATCGCAACCAGGTAGCCTAGAGCCTTGATAATTGGACGTTAACCATATTTTTACATATCAAATACACCTCAGCAGACTTGGTTAAAAATAGCTAAGACCTACCAGTTATGCATTTTGCTATCAGCATCATCAGGATTTTTTTTCTAAAAAATAGGATTTTTATAGTTTTATCAATCTAAGAATCTTTTTATTTTACTCAGTTTTTTTGCTTTTTAAATCTTTGATGTAATAAAAAACTATGTTTCTTATTTCAATATGCGTACACGGCAAATCACTTTTGTTATTTCGTACAAATTTAAGCAAACTGATATAATATAGCATGTTTCTAGAATATCGTCAAAAGTTTTAAAAATAGGATTTGTGATTGTTTGTGGGTTATCGTGGCTTTGGCATGTACCCGTGTGAATTCTGTTGGCACCACTAAAATAATGCTATTTTTTTACAGGATCTGTTCGAGAATATAAATTATGGAGTTTTAACAGAAAAATCTCAAATAAAAGTGAAAATTAATCCTTCTGGAGTTGTGATGCTTCGTTTCAACCTAAATTTAATTGACAACAATATTTAAAATAATTGTACAAAAATAAATGTAAAATAATTCCCAAGATAACTTTTAAATTACCCTAATTTTTTGAATTATAAAACTAAACTCTTGTCATAATATTTTCTTTAACACATTCGCTGCGGCAGGTCACGTGACTCCATTTAAAATACATGGGATCATGGGCGCATTTCGCCCATGCCGCAGCGAATGTGTTAAAAATATTTTAGATGTGCATTATATTATAAGGCATATAGTTAGGCTGTAGCATTTTCGTGGAACATAAATCTTAGGAGCTAAACATTGTCACGAAAGCATATTGTGAGTGTCTGTTTAGTAGCAATTTAAGCAAAAAATACTATAGAATCAATTTGAAGATATGACCATCAGTTTGAAACTTGTTGATTTAAATTTATCCATATAAAATTCTTAAAAATAAATTTTAATTAAATAATTTTTAATTTTAACTTTAAAATTTCTCCATTTTGAAACAAACCCTTTGAATACAAAAATATTCCAGAAACATTCGAATTTGAAGTCAGATTTTTATTTGCTTAGCAGGAAAAAGTAAAGTTAGATTAAATTATAATAACAGAAGCTCAATTATGAGCCAAAACGTAAATAATAATTTTTTCCCGCTTTTTCTAAAAGTTAAACATTTTTTACCAATACGTAAATATTTGCAGTAAATATAAGAAAATTTTCAAGTAATCCAAAAAAAAATACCAAAAACAGAAAAAATGCTACCAAAAATCGAGAATTAAACCTAGAACTATTTATCAGTTTTTGCTAAGGAGATGATGACTTTGTGATGAAAGAAATATTGCCAAAACTAGAAGATGGGACTAAAAACTATAGAGTATGTGTTCATACTCGAGATTGGCTAGCTGGTGAATTGATTGACAAAAATATAATAAAATCAGTAGAGTCTTCAAGAAGAACTGTTATCATTAATATTAAATAAAAATATTTGATTTCTGAGCTAACAATTTGCTTTATTTTTTCAATAAATTGCCCACGTTTCGACCAGAATTCTTAGAAAGTACGAGAGGAATGATGGAGTTCTGGTCTGCCCATAATTTGATGACAAAAGATAAACTTACGAGGCTTATAGTAATACTATATAAATACATTGTTGAAATAGACAATCTTGATTCCCATTTAAAAGCTTATTTAAAGATAAATATTTACATGAAATAGAATGATGCACATTTCTGGCGAACATTATTTTACTATTTACCACACGACTAGAAACTTCACAAAAATTTATATGTAATAATAGATAGATATTTATTGTGATATTTTTATTAATTTAACCAATAAATTGGTTAATTTTCAACTAATAGTCACGTAACAGTGTTTTGCCATAGTGTATTAGGTTGGCTCGTCAGTAGACTCCTAATACACCTTATCTAGACACCGTTTAATTTTATTTAAAAAACAAAAAATATTAAAAATATAAAATTAATTTTTTTTTTTTGTTGAAATTTTAGATGTATAAGTTTAGATGTTTTCAAAATTTACTTTCAAGATTAATTATTAACAATAATTTTATTGTAAATAAGTATTAACTTTTTGATTTTTTTACCTGTGTTTACATTTATCATACATTTAACAAATTATTTGTATTTAGCACTTTTTTTAAAGAATTTTAATTTTCCCTTTTATTTTTTATTGCATTTCCCGAAATGTACCCTATAAAAGTGTCACGTGTAATCATGCATGCGATTTAATTTATAAACAAAATTTAATGCATTATGATTAGACAAAAAAAAAATAAATAAATAAAATATAAAAAATAAGATGAATTTATGATTATGTAGCATTTTTGGAAACTAAAATTTAACTTTTTTATGGGAATAGTTCCCCTCCCTTTTCCAGTATACACTTCGTAATTAATTTAATGTGTAATATTTTTTTCGTGTAATAAAATGTGTAAGAAAATAGATGTGCAAGATCGAAATGTGTAGGTTTCGAGAAGACCCTACACTTCTATTATCAATATTTTATAATATTTTACAAAAAATTAATTATATTTTATAGAAAAAATTTAAAGCCATTTTTAATGTACACGAGCATGCAAACTATATACACTTAACAAATATCAACACTACACTGTAAAAAGTAACATTCTTAGATTAACAAAAAAATTAGTAAATTTTTAAAAAAATTTGTAAATATTCGAAAAAAATCGTATATTTACTAAATTTAGTACATTAACCAAAAATTCGAGTATTGTCGATTTTTTTTTGTGAATTCGTAAGAAAAATTGATTATTTACAATTCTTTTTCGAAAATTTTCAAAAAATAGTTGTAAATTTATGAAAACTAGTTGTGAATTTACAACTTTTTTCGTAAAATCACAAAAAAAAATCGAGAATTCTCGAATTTTTCGATACTATACTAAATTTAGTAAATTTACGATTTTTATCAAACATTTAAAAAATCTTTTGAAAATTCACTAATTTTTCGAAAAAATTCTATTTTTTTTGTAAATCTAAGAAAGTTACTTTTTACAGTGTATATAAAAATAGCTCATTTTTTAAATAAATTCTATATACATAGGATACATAAAATAGTATCTCTCTTTCGAATCGTTTAAAATCTAGTTTAACTTAAAATTAAATTCTTAACAAAAATATTTCCCGCTTCAATAAAATTAGTTTCTTCGTCCAGAACCAAGCGAATAATGTAAAGTAAAGTTTGTACTTGTTCCTTGAATATTTGATTTATTTTTGTTCCAAAAACATCTGTATCTTTATTTAAGATTCTGTAAAAAAAATCTGAAACTTTAAATAATAATTTATCACCAACATTATTTTCAGCACTAAATATATTTTTTTCGGATAGCTTCTTTTTATCCAGAAGCATTATTAATAAATTTTTAGAATTATCGCAGCTTTTATTATTTGTAGTATTAACTTTTTTATTAATATTAAGATCACATTTTTTAAAAAGTAATTCAGCCTGCAGTAACTTGATATAAGCCTTAACAATTAAATCACTAACAAACTGGACTTTCTTGCCTAATTCTTGAAAAACATCTGTTATATCTTCAATTGAATCTATCATTTTATTTACACTTTTTTCTAAATTTCATTAATAAAATTTAATTTATTACATTTGATTGAATAATAATTTGATTAATATTTTATCAATACCTTGTTTTAAAAGAATTTTTCCACATTTTTGAATTTCTTGAACGATTTCTTTGATAATAATCAACGTGATCAGTAAATGATTCTCGGCTTCGTATATCATTATTCTAATCATATTGTTGAGCTTGTTATGTTTTTCTTTTAAAATTTCATCAAATGAATCAGAAAGAAAAATATTTGAATTAGAAGTATCTAACTTCACTTTACTTTCAATTTCAGACATACTTTTTCCAACTTTTTGCATAGCTAAAATATTTTCTTGAATTTTATCTTCTTTTCTCCACAAATACTGAAGCAAATAATTTAATGCGTTCTTAGTTTTATCAAAAATTTCAAAATCATCTACGAACTTGTACAAATTTTCAGAAAAAATAGTGCTCAAGTTGAAAACAGCAATAAAACTTTTTTTTCCATTTTCAATAATTTGATAACCTGCTCCCGCAGCCTTAAAAATTTATTTAAAATTTACTAAAAAAGAAAATATTTAAGATTTTATATGTTTACTAGGGAGCTCCGCCCCCTGCGCGCTTCGCGCGCCAACCCCCGTAGAATGATTGAAAAAGTGGGTTAGTCATGAGAACAACAAATGTAAAATTTTAAATACAATTTTAATAATTACTTTCAATTAAAAGTATTGATTATATTGTTTTTCTTTTATTTTAAAATTCGTTAATAGGTTTATAATTAATTGATTTATCGGCTTAAAAATAAAAAAAAATAAAGTCACTTAGACCCATAAGGGCCGGTTTTGTCCAGTAGTACCTTATTGGCCCAAAAGTATCAAATTAGCCCAAAAGTATCAATAACTAAGAAAATGGAAAATTTTATTATACTCCATAAGGTTCGCTTACACCGACAAGGTCCGGTTTTGCCCAATAGTACCATATTGTAGTCAGAATGGCCCAAAAGTGTCAGATTGGCCCAAAAGTGTCAGAATGGCTCAAAAGTGTCAGAGTGGCCAAATAGTATCAGAGTGACCCAAAAGTGTCAGAGTGGCCCAAAAGTGTCAGAATGGCTCAAAAGTGTCAGAGTGACCAAATAGTATCAGAGTGACCCAAAAGTGTCAGACTGGCCCAAAAGTACCCTATTGCGTGGCCTAAAAGTGTCAGACTGGCCCAAAAGTACCATATTGTGTGACCCAAAAGTGTCAGATTGGCCCAAAAGTACCATATTGCGTGGCCTAAAAGTGTCAGACTGGCCCAAAAGTACCATTTTGTGTGGCTCAAAAGTGTCAGAATGGCCAAAAGGTGTCATTCGACAGCGGCGGCAGCGGCGACAGCGGTTATAATTTTATAATATATAGAGATAATTAAATATAATATCTTGCCCATTTTTTATGCTCGAATAATCTGGTTTTATTAAAGAAATCTAAAACTATTTCCGATGCTTTTGATTCTAATTTGTTATCTGCAATGTTAAGATCGTTTATAACATTTATCTGGAATAAAGCGCTGTGAGTGTCCTGCAAAGCAAAAGCTTGAATAATATATATTCCAAATAGAAAGGTCCTTATTCAAAAAGGCTTTGATAAACCCGACAACTCATAGTATAAGGTATACGAGATGACGGAGTCTGTATCATCGCGCTCAATGAGGACCTTTCTATTTAGAAGCGTCGATATATAAAATATTTTTATTAAAAAAAAAAAAATTAACTCTTAAAAAATTCTAAAATTTAATTTGTTTAATTATAAAATATTACAATTTACTTACAGCAAAGATAGCATTTAAGAGGATATTTAAAAAAATATTAAAATTATTAGAAAAAAGCATTTTTTTAGCTTTTATATTCTAAATACTAAACCATAATCAAATTTAAATAAAAACTGAGTATTTAAATTATATTAAATTATAAAATTTGAATGTATACTTTTTATGACACGTCATTTTTTATCATTTTTTTTTTCATAGTTGCACGTATTTTTTAAAAATACCTTATCTAGTAACTCACGTTTTAATAGATAAATATTAAAATAATGTACATGTATTTAAGGAAAACAAAAACTAATTTTAACTACTTTTGTAATTTTAATACAAGTAATTTATTTTTTTTTATAGTAATTTTATAAATATAAAAATTTAATTTCAATTATAAAACAAAGTTCTCTAAGACTTCGATTTTCTTAGACTAGGCCCTCTCTATTGTGAGAAAATGTTTGTTAGATATTTTGTGGTTTAGCTGGTGAAAAATATCCCGCAAACATGATTATTATAGAACATGATTACGTGTTGGTATAGAGAGAGCCTTATTATTTGAGTAACAAATATTTAAATTTTTACAACCGGTTACGATTATATTTTTATACTTATTGTACGATTTTCTAGATGTCAATTTCAAAAGTTTTTACGAAAATATCCGTGATCTATAACCAGTTGCGGGAGAGCAAGCCATCGACTTCCTCATGTTTACGGTCAATCGAAGCATCTATAGATTAGTTATGAGTCTAAAGAACCCTTAGTATCGTTAACTAAGCCCCCTGGGGTTCGAAATCTAATTTTTAGTAAAAAATTTAAATTATTGCCTATTTTTTTGTCTTTTGCTGTAGTAAAATTTAAAATATTCATGCAAACTTATTTCAACCCCCATATGAGCCCCTAGGCCCCACCCTCGATGTTGGTCAGTTGTCAAATACTGTTTTTTTTATAAAATCTCAGTTTTAATAAATTTCTAGCTATTTTGGAGTATATAACATAAAAATGTTTATGAGAACTATTAATATGGAACATGTTCATCGGATGGGGTATTTGAAAAAGTCACGTTTTTAGGGGGGGGGGTGAAATGGACTTAAAATATTTTCGATTTAGGGACTTAAAATAATTTAAAGTGGGAGTCAGGACCTGATCAGGCCCTAATTTTATGGACTTAGATAGTATATATTTCAGGATTTATTGTAATTTCGGTTTTTGAATTTATTACTATTATGAGTAAACATGTTCCATGCTCGTTGGTTGTGTAGTTACAAAAACCGGTTATAAATTTTTTAAATCCTTATTTCAGACAGAAATCCAACCCTAGCTCATTTGTTAGGTGGTCAAAAATTTGTGTTTCATAAAATTTTAATGTAAATTGCAAAATGATGCAGTGGCCCCTTGGAGGTATGGTAACAGATACTAAGGGTATTTTAGCGGTTCACTGGGGTTAGAAAAAAATGTGCATAAATATTTTTAGTTTTCAAAAAAAAAACCAAAGAATTTACATTAGTTTTAATTTTTTACTAAAAACCAGATTTCGACCTTCAGGGGGTCTAGTTAACGATACTAGAGGTGCTTTAGGGGCTAAAATGGAGTTCGAAAACAGTTCGCATAAATATTTTCGGTTTCTTTAAAATAAAATAAACAAAAATCTTACAATCTCAATCAAGTCATGTATTGGTAAGTACAAAACATGTTTCGAAACAATGAAGCAAACTGGTTCTTTTTTAAATACATTTACCTAATGTTATATGAATCTTCAAATAAATCCTTTGATAAATGTCTTAAACCTTTGTTATTTGCTAAATAAACTTTGTAAAACTTTGATCTATATACGCTAATAGTTTTAATGGAATGTGATAAATATTTTGCTGATTGTTTAAAAGATACAATTGTTCTAAAAGAATGTTTTAAAGTAAAAGATTTTGAGACAATTATGAAAATTTGTTATTATCAAGTAAATATAAAGAACTTCTCCTAAAGGAAAAAAGATCTTTTCTTCTAGATTTTTCAACGCATTTTTAATTAGTTCAAGATGCACAAGTTTTTCCAAGTATTTGAAAACATCAGGATTTACGTACCTTACATAATATATCATTATAACCCAAAAATAAGTATTGAAGCTATTAAGCTGTTTTAAATTATTAAATACTCCAGTTTCTAAGACTGATAAATTAATATTTAGCAAGGTTCAAAGAATATAATATTATATTCAGAGTTGGTCAAATATAACAGAAATGGATTTTTTTTACATATCCATATTCATATTTTTTCATATATGGAATCCATATTATGGCAATTTTTTTTCCATATAAATATGGAGTCCATATTATGGCACTCATATTAATATGGAGAAAAAAAATGATCATATTTGGATTTCATATTAATATGATATGGAATCCATATTAATATGATATAGATATGAAAAAAATATGGAACCCATATGGGGGTCATTTAGGGCCCATATTAATATGGTAAGCACGAATTTCATATTGATTTTATATATAAATTTCATAGTAAAAACTTTGCTCCCAGGGTGTTTTCACGCTATTTTTCACAAAATTCAAAAAATATGTCCCGACAATATATTAATAATAATTAGGGTAATTATAATCTCCACAACAGTTTGCATACAAACTTTACAATACAATAATTCAAATTAAAATAAATTAAAAGTGAACAACAATCTGTCAGTAATAAATAATTAAAATTAATAAATAAATTTCATATCTATATAGCAATTTAATACTTTTTTTGAATTGTTTGAATGAAGGGAGATCATGTATGCAAGGCGGGTTATCGAGTTATTAGTGATGCCACAATTGGATTATTGTAGTGTCATCTACTCTGATATTTCTAAACTGTTGGGTTGCAAGGCGGCATTTTGTTCCAAAATTTGGCATATTTGACTTAAAAAAAGTGCAAACCCCAATTATGTATAAAAGAAGGTATATCCAGATCTTTACGAGGTCTACGAGATGGTCTGTCTCTTTTGTATGGCTTAATTACTGTTAAAAGTAAAGAAGGTTGTTTCTTACGTATTATTTTATACATAGTCAACGATGCAAAAAAATAGTCCATATGCGTAGTTATTTGCATCCAAGTCGTCTTCTGTAAAGTGTTTTATGTTCCTGCCATTTTAAAGCAAAGATATATCTAATACTCGAATTAGAAAATCTCTGAAGCTGGTCACCCAACTGTTTAGAAAAGTCAGAGTAGATGACACTACAATAACCCAATTGTGGCATCACTAATAACTCGATTAGACGTTTACGGATAGATTGAGAGGTGCAAGGTCTAATTATCCGAAGACCATAAAGTACCCTATTCACTTTATTGGTGACTTGTAGAATTTGAGAACACCAGAAGAGGGTATTATCAAATATAACACCTAGGCAGGTAACTTGCTCAACGCACAAATAGGATACAATCACCATTCATATTGATGATTATATTTGGTATATATAGCTTTTTGAATGCTTTTATGATTTAACAGGATCCAATAACAATAGCCTTGGTTTTTTTTATATTTAATGATAAGCCATTTGATTCTGCCCATGACACCACTATTTTTGCTGGCTTAGATAATTTTGCTATGCCCTGCTTAATTAGATGTTTTGTTTGAAGATATGAAGATCATCCGCATACAAGAGCCTGAAAGTGTTATGCTCATCCAAGTGATCTTTTAGATCATTCATGTATTAACAAAATGAAAGTGGACCAAGTACTGAGCCTTGGGGCACTCCTACGTTTGTATCACGATAAGAGGAAGAGGATACTTTCGAAGCAACACGCATAGAATGACCACTCAAGTATGACCAGAACCAGATTAATGATGACCTTGAAAAGCCACCTGTAGTTTCTGGAGAAGCTTAGATGGTGAAACATTGGCAAATGCCTTGAAAAAGTCAAACTGCAATAACAGAATGGCTAGCTTCTTTTTCTTGCCCATGAGTATGTCATCAGTTAATTTAATTAAAGCATACTGAGTGCTGTGGTGTTTGCAAAAGCCTGTCTAATATATATATATATATATATATATATATATAGGAAACTTTTCTTTTGGTCAAGAAACCCACCACCTGATCACGAGCAAGCTTTTCCAAGACCTTCGACAGGAAGCATAAGAGAGATACAGGGCAAAAATCAGAAGGAGTCGATGGTATAGAGACTTTTTTGATTGCATAAAATTCTGGACTTTTTCCATTCCGATGGAAAGATACCCTTACAAATCGAGGCATTAAATAGTTTGGTAAGGTGCATAGTTATTGTTAGCAGAACCTTAGCTATGACACTTTGATCACCTTTCGCCTGTGAAAAAAATGAGAAAGAGCCAGGATAACACAATTTATAGACATGTCTTTGAAAACAAAGCCCTCTGGTGAAGAACTGTTAATGATATTTAACGGCCAGGAGGAATCTTCAGTAGGAGAGATAGAGATGTTTGAAAGATACAAATTGAATTTTTTCGGTGAAAACCCGTAAAGGGCATCCTTTACTTTTGGAAGGAGTCCAAGACTCTTTATTTCCTTCCAGAAATTTTTGTTAACGTCAAGAGTGCCACAAATGCGATTATGCATGTAAGAGCAACGAGCATTCTCTGACTGCTCCTCATATTCATTATCAAGCGATAGAAACTCATTTAGAAATTTTTTAGAGTCTGTTCTATGATATCTTTTACCAGTGGCATCACATCAGATTTGAATAATCGAAGCTCTGATTTAAGCCAAGGAAATTTAATTTTCTCAGATCATAAAGTTTTATCTGGGGCTAGTATGTCAATAGCACTGTGTATATTATCTTATTATTTGTCAATGTCGAGAGGCCCTGCTCAATGTCAAAGTCATTAATCTCAGAAGAAAAGGCTCTCCAGTCAAGTTTGGCTAGGTAACTGTTCAAATTATGACCTATTATTGTATTAATAGCTTTGTATTTAATTGGTACATTTGGAGGTTCAGGATAGAGTATTTCAATGGTGACTGAGATGATATCATGTCTACTTGGAAAGTTAGGAAGATGGCGATCGGAGCTTAGTACAGTATCACTCTTGTCAACAAAAATACTATCTATCCAAGTATCTATGGGATGTGATGGACCTGTATTTTTTAATTTAACTAATGAGTCACTCATGAGAGTATCTAAAAAACGTGTGTCAGAGTCATTAGAGTTTAGCAAATCAGCATTCCAGTCACTAATTATGACCTTATGATTGTAGTTTAAAATATGTAGGCATAACAAGTCAATAAATGTATCATTTGACCTACTATTTACATCAGGAGAACTATATACAAAAGCTATTAATGTTGTAATAGAATTACCCTGCCAGATAGAGCATAGAAAAAATTCGGGTCTAAAGGTTTGCCATTTCTAAATTTTCTTTTTTTTTTTTTTTAATACCACTTCTATCATCCAAAGACCGCGTATAATTTTTAAAGTATAAAAATCACCTGGAGACGAAGTTTCTCGGAAAATTATTTATTGATAAGACGTTTCCGTAGACTTTTCCATTTTTTTAATCTGATAACTCTCTAAGCCACGATTTCATCCATATACATTAGGGTTGTTCACAAAAAAAAAAAGTGCGCCAAAAATGTTCTTCCTGAAGTATGCTGAAGTTTAGGTGACAAAATGATCCCATAACAATTTTCAGCTCATTTGAGAACGATTTAGGGGTCGCACAAACCCAGGGTAGCTCTCAAGTGGTTGGCTGATACCGGCAATTAGTGAGAACGACAAAAATTTTTTTCAAAATAATTTTTCTATGCTTCCTAATATGTTTTCGGTGTCGCTAAACGTTAAAATGAGGTCCTCGGAGTCCGAAAATACCTTAACCCCTTAGTGCGGTATCACGAGTATATTCGTCATAAATATATGGGATTCCTATATTAATTCAACACTAAGGGGTTAATCACCCTTAAACACCGAAAACACCCCTTTTTTTACCAAAAATTTTTTTGATTAAGGTATTTTTGGACTCTGAGAACCTCATTTTCGAGTTTAGCGACACCGAAAACTTATTAGGAAGCATGGAAAACGTATTTTGAAAAAAATTTTTGTCGTTCTCACTAATTGTCGGTATTAGCCAACCACTTGAGAGCTACCCTGGGTTTGTGCGACCCCTAAATTGTTCTCAAATGAGCTGAAAATTGGTATGGGATCATTTTGTCACCTAAACTTCAACATACTTCAGGAAGAACATTTTTAGCGCACTTTTTTTTTTGTGAACAACCCTAATATTCATACGGTGATTGTGCGTAAAAAAATTAAAATGTATATAAATTATTTTATCTCTTGTTTGAATAATTAAAGTTTCAAATATAGAAATTCCCCAGTTTTTAATATTTTTTAAAATACAGAGCTAAAAAAATAATAATTTTAAACAAATAATTTTATATGTCAATCTGTAAAAATTTTTATAAGTTAAAAATAGCACCAGTTTTACAAATTTTTAAAAATTTTGTGATTTTAATCGTCATGATTAGCTGGAAATTATATTTGACTTCGTTAAAATCATATAAGTCTTTTAAAATTAGGTTATAAAAAGAACAAACTAATAATAAATGACTAATACTAAAATAAATTAAAGTTTAGCTTTCAGAATCTGGACATTTTAAACTTGTAGATGTACACTGTAAAAAACAATATTATGAATTATCATCAAGTATATTAACTCCATATTAAAAAGTAAAAAAAATCAAAGGATCAATTTAAAAATAACTATTAAAATTCTTTATTAGTAAAAATTTGAAGCTCTTGTAGTAAAAAGTCTTATATAAATGTTACCTATACCCTGGTTGCCGTTACATTAGATATACTTCATTCTGTGGTAATTGAAATTTAAATAAGTAAAACTCATTTTTTAAAAAATTTTTTTTGCGTGTCTAGACAATAATAAATAATTCCGCTACCACGACCAAAATTTTTCTCCAGTTTTTCAAATAAAAAATTTTTGCAACGTATAAAAATAATAAATTATTGTAAAAAGTAGTTGCCAATTAAAAAACTTTTTTAAATACCTAATAAAAATCGAAAATTTACTGAAATAAGTAATTAGCAAATTTATGGAAAAATTGAAATTTACAAATTCTTTTTTATGATTTTACAAAATTGTTAAATCACAACTATTTTTCATTAATTTTCGAAAAAAAATTGTATATTTTTAAACATCCTTGAAAATCTATGAATATAAATAAAAAATTTTTTTTTTTTAACATGCACACCAAACCTAAAAGAGTTTTTTGTTACGCAGAAAATATTGAATGTTTATTTAATTCTTTAGAGAGGAATTATTTTGAGGTTAATTATTTTAAAAAAATTTATTTTTGTTATAATTCTTTTTGAACAGAATAAAAACAAAAATAAATTTTTTTAAAATAATTAACCTCAAAATAATTCCTCTCTAAAGAATTAAATAAACATTCAATCTTTTCTGCGTAACAAAAAACTCTTTTAGGTTTGGTGTGTGGAACATATTATATAATTTATTAATTTTCTTAATAAATTTCTTTTCTTTTTTTTCTTAATTTAGCATTATTAAAAATGCGCTAAGAAATTTAAAAAGTCGCACCTAATTATAAAAAAACTAAACTTTTTTATTTTAGGTACTCATCTTACCCCTAGATTTTTAAATCTCTGTTAACATGAAATTATTGGTTATTTTCAAATCAAGGTTTTCCTAAATTTTTTTTTGGTTCCTCAAAGAGGAACCATTGTGATAGGTCTTTCGATTTTTGATTTTTTGGCATATAAGCACGTTTTGAGACCCCAGGAAGCTAAAAAACCGGTTTTTAAAAAAAGTATGTATGTGTGTGTGTATGTAATTGGTGATATTTCACAAACCTTATGGAGTTAAGACCTAATTTTTTTTTCAAAAATTTTTTTATCAAAAAAGCTCTAGGTACTTTTTTTTTTTTTTTAATTTGGATGTAATACCTTATTTATTTCCATGAAAGTACTTATATTTGAAAGCATGGTTTTTACTCGATATCTCGAATCTGATACTTAATTTTTTGAAAATTTTTTTCCCAAAATTTTTTTCACGAAAAAATACAAAAAATACCAATTTTTTTTTTCTTTTTGGACGTAGTACCTAATTTATTTCTATGAAAGTACTAGTTTTAGAAAGTTTGTTTATAGTCATTTTTTGGATCTGATACCGAATTTTTTTAAAAATTTTTTCTCAAAATTAAAAAACCAAAAAATTTAAAAAACCTGCAATATTTTTTTTTTGGGGGTGTAATACCTAATTTAATTCCATGAAAGTACTAATATCTGAAAATATTGCGACCGGCGATATTTCACAACCGTTTTGAAATTAAGAACTAATTTTTTTTTCAAAAACTTTTTCACCAAAAAAGCTCTAGGTACTTTTTTTTTTTTTAATTTGGATGTAATACTTCATTTATTTTCACGAAAGTACTTATATTTGAAAGTATAGTTTTTACTCGATATCTCGAATTTGATACTTAATTTTATTAAAAATTTTTTTCCTAAATTTTTTTTCACAAAAAAATAGAAAAAACACCAAATTTTTTTTTCTTTATCGATGTAGTATATACCTAATTTATTTCTATGAGAGTACTAGTTTTACACAGTTCGTTTATAGTAATTTTTTGGATTTGATACCGAATTTTTCCAAAATTTATTTCTCAAAATTGAAAAAGTTTTTTTAAACTACAATATTTTTTTTTTTTTTTTTGGTGTAATACTTTATTTAATTCCATGAAAGTACTATCTTGAATAATTATTATCCAATGAATTACGTTAGATTTTATTTGAAAAAAATAGATTTAGTTAAATTCAATACATAAATTTTCTTTTAACTTTTAAAAGTTAATAGAAATGAGTGTATGATTGCATGGTTGTAATCGGTGACATCTGTGGCATATTGGAGTATTTAGCTCAATGTTTGAGGAACCTTAGTGCCAGCTAGTTGGCAGGGCATTTTTTTCATTTTCAGAAAGTTTTTGAGGATCGAATGAAAACTTTTATTATTTACCCCAAAGTATTTTTTTATTTTTCAAGATGGTGGACCAAAAATCATCAAAAAAGGAACTTTATACATTACCTAGAGGTTTTTGAGTTCGAAAAATTCGAAAAACGTTTTTCTGAATTAAAATTTTAATTTTTCACCCCAACGAATTTTTAAATTTTCCAATAGGGTAGACCAAGTAAAAAGAAACAGTAACTCCTACAATACCTAAGACTTATTGAGGTCTAGAAAAACTTTTTATAAATGAAAATTTATATTTTTTCGAAAATTAATGCAAAATATGTAATTAATTAGATCGAAAAGTGTAAAAACTGAACATAACCGAGAAATATCTTCAAATTCTTTCAAATTAATGAACGTATTAAAAGATGATGATACAGTTAATGCTGGATATTTATTTGATAAACAATATCAAAATATTTTTAAACACGAATGTAATCAATGTAATATATCTTTTTATGTCATAAATATAAATAAAAATAAGACATGTACGGACCGTAATAAATTAAATCCATAAATGATGTAAGTCTAATAAAAGATTACAACAAACATCGATACGACTATATCCGATTGTGTCCATCATTTAAAGACAAAATAAATTTCAATACAAAATAAAGAACGATATTTATTAATATATATTATAAAATAAAGTCTGATACTTTGCAAATAATACATATCCATTTATTTATTGCTATTTCGGCTTATTAAAAAAAAAAATCTCATTACAGCAATTATAAACTTTTTAAGAATAAAAAAGCTTTAATTACGAACTAAATATAAAATATAACATTTATTATAAAATAAATACACTTTTTACTGCACATTAACTAATTTTAAAAGACAAAATCTATAAAATTAAATCTATAATCTTAGTTTCATTAAAGTTCACGCTGAACTCGAGCATTTTTTTTAGATAAATAATTTATCAATTTTATTTTTTTTCTTGTGTAAAAATTCACTGTACATATTGGCAAAGTATATACATACGTAGTTATATATATTCATTGGCTCTTGTGAAATCAAAATAAATTAAAATAAAAATAAAAAACAAAAATTTTTCATTAATCCTCGCAGAGAAAATGCATTTTTGAAATTATCCTTTTTTTATCAAGGTCTATTAACATTTTCATTTTGTTCCCTTTAAAAAATAACTTAATGCAAGCATGATCAATTTATGCAGATCAAAAATTCTTGTCAAATTATTGTTCAGCAAGAAGTTCGAATTCTTAGAAACCATTTAATTCTCAAAAATTTATGTGCGTTTTTGATTAAAATAATATTTTATTATTCTTAATAATGTCGTGTGAAAATGTTTTAAGTCAATGAAATTTTTTATTGCAAGATAAATAAAAGCTTATTTATTTATTTGATTTTTTTTAAATAAAAATTTAATTTATTATATTTGATGCTATAAAATAAAACAAATTTTAGATTAATTTTTATCAAAATTTATTTTAAATACGTTATTTCGATTTTAAATTAAGAAATGCTGAAACATTTTATTTTTTTCATATCATCTATTTAAAACTGTAAGTTACAAGAAAAAAAAAACGATAACGTTAATTGACTCTGATTTTAATTTTGATAACTTTACAATATGGTCTAAATAACCATCTTTTAGTCACTTTATGATTTGATACATGATTTGTACGTAAGAAATCCTGATTAAAAAATAAACTTATATAAAAAGTTACTTGTGACTGGTTGATTGTGAGTGTTATAACAAGAAAAGAAATAATTGTAAATTCCTGTGAAGTATAAATTCTAAATTTTCTAATTTTCATTCCATCTTATCATTGAGTATTACAATTTTCAATGTAATTCAGTAAGTTTTGTACAGAGTACTTATTTAATAGATTTATATGTATTTTTTTAATATTTGCTATTGAAAATTTTTTGATGAATAAACCATAATTTTCCAATTTTCGAATATAGCTCATCTAATTAATTTATAAAAAAAATAATTGAAAAAATATTTATTATCAAAAACGGTAAAATGACACAATTCCCGTATCACCATAGCGCAGTCTTTGTTTGGCATTTTACAACGGGCCTCTGGCCTTGCTGAGCTTCTTGACAGCCTTGCCACGGACTTTGCCAAGCAAAGTCTTGCTTTGCGACGCTTATTATTAACTCTAGGCTTCTGCTTCCCTACCATGACGGATACTTATATTTTTTTACTATAAAAAATGTGATTCTGAAAAGGTCCGATTGGTAAAAACCTCCGTTTCCACGTCCCTTTATTATTTTTACATAGTGAATTTCGTAACGGTTTTGCCTCGCGCGTGCTAATCAACGAAGGAGGTCGAAGTCAGCGATACCCTATTTTGGCTTAGCAGCTTTTGCTGTCCTTACTTCAATCACCAATCACGGTGCTATTATCGACGCTTTCTTTACTGGTTGGTGTACTTTATGCACTTGTAGGAGTCCTTAATATCAAGACATTAAATCCTCATTTATTGAAGCGGTTCGTAAGCTGCGATTTTTGAATTGCTTGGTGCAGTTTTCTGAGCACGTAGGCTGAGCACGTAGGCACGTAAGAGGTGGACAATTAAATTTTTGGCCAAAAGAAGTCACCTGAGTACAAGCTGCTCTCATGATTGCTCATATTCCAGTCAATATACGGTTTTAGGGGTATTCTTTCCATCTACCACCAGACTTGGTCTACTATAGGTTTTTTGGGTCACTGCCCTCGAAAATCTAGGTCTTTTCTATGAAAAATGTGCAGAATACCGTTAAATTTGCAAAAACTACCCATAAAAATTGGTATTATTAAGTATGAAATGACATGTCAGTGTTAAGATTCGGTTTATTTGGATTTTTTGGTCGCTGATCACGAATTTTAGAGAATTTTTTATGACAAATTAAGGTGGCAAATACAATTAGAGAAAAAAAGGTGTCTTTTTCTGGATAAGTTTTCGGGTAGAAATAATTCAAATACTTTTTTCAAAATTAGTACTTTATTAGATTTTAAGTTACTAAACATTTTTTTTTTTTTTCAAAATGGCACCAAGTACAGGTGCTCAAAGTTATGCCTCACTTTTCATGGCGTGCACGAATACAGCCTCCAATTTGTTCTGAAGCATGCAAAACAAAATTTTTTATATTTATTTGAATGTTGCCATCGCCCATGATTTACAGATATTTATAAAAAAATTGAATTTTATATAAATAATAAATATAAATGCCCAGTATTGGTCAATTAAAATTCAATTTTTTTATAAAATTTTTTATGTTTGTGAAACATTTTTCTTCTGGATAGATGGATTCAAATTTCGGAAAATGGAAAATTGTGAAAATTATTAAATTGTATTAAATACAATTATATTCACTGTATTAAATTTTTTTCAAAAAATGCAATTTTTTGCACATGTTTTTTTGCAATAAAAAAATTGGCACATTTTTTTGAAAATCAATTTCACCAAACCAGAAGAAAATTATATTTTAAAAATGTAGCCAAAAAATTAGGAAGATATCATAATTATTTTTTGAGATATCGTGCACGCCATTTCGAAAAACGTTTTTCGAGATAAACGCGTCTAAAATTTCGGTGTAACGTATTACTTCTGTAGTTGTCTCGCTTAATCTTCTATAACTTCCTTATTATTCAAGATATCATTATGAAATTTTTTTTCCATATTTTTAAGATGCTTTCGAACCCAAAAAAACAAAAAACATAAAATCGATTTTCCAAAAAATCTAATTGTATTTGCACCTTAATTTCTCACCCTTAAATTAGCAAAAATACCCCTAAAAAGTTGTTTTTGCTATTTTGGCTCTTCAAGTGTTTAAATTCGATTCAGATGGGCGTTTTGGTTGCTGAAAACGAATTTTGAGAAAGTTTTTGTTAAAAATTAATTTTTCAATCCTAAAAAGGATATTTTTGCTATTTTCGCACTATCAGTGTTAAGATTCGGTGTATATGGGTTTTTTTACAGAAATCAATATTGGTATACCTTTATCCCCCAACTCTGATTTGAATACTCAAGAAAAACATTTGATAAAAAATACTGCCCAGATATATTTTAAAGTAGTAAAATTACTCTTGTGATTAATAAGAACAAAAAATTTATAAACACAAAATTAAATACCCGAGTAACCTTTTTATAATAAAATTATTTATCTTTAAGAAATCGTTTTTTTTTTTAAGGCAGATTAATAAATTATACAATTTTGTACATATATATTATTATTCATTTTTATACTTTATTTGGTTAGCCATATTAACAAAGAATATTATATAAACGCAGTATATTATATTCTTATATTCTTTGATATAATAATAATGACTTAATAATGACAAGAAAAACTGTACAACTAAATACTTGAATTTTATTGTGATATTTTATTTCTACATGAATATTATTTTTTTCAGCAATTGTACTACAAAATAATAGAATTTAATGAAAAGAAAAACTGAATCAATTTTTTTTTGAAGAACAGTTTTAAAATCTGTATAGGATAAATGAATAGGAAAATAGTTTTTAAATATAACTATTTCATCTTAATTTATTAAAAATAATCTATTCTAAATTAAAATTTCCTACTTACTACTAAACTGCGTGGTAAGAAAATATCATTTTATTGCATTTGAACTGCATATTTATCCAGTATTATGTCAACAAAAATTCATAATTTTTTGTATTACAGAAAGCAAAAAATAAAATATTTCTTGAAAATGTTGAGTTTTAAGAAATTGGATATCATTTTATTATCATTGCTGAATTTTATTTGTATTACAAATGCTTTTGAAAAGTTTGAATGTAAGAAAAAATACAATGAAGCCTTAGATTGTCAATGTACTAAACAAGATGAAAAAAAATTCAATATTATTTGCAATGGTGGCTTCATAGAAATGATATATGATGAAAACGAAGAAAAATCTTACAGGCTACAAATTGAAAGGTTAGATAAGCCCTTATCAAATGAGCATCTTAGAATTTATCCAAAACTTAGCATACTTCAATTATCAAACAATGACTTGACGGATAAGATTCCTAATGATCTTTTAAAAGGTAAAATAACATATATTTTTAAAAATAATATAATAATTGTTAAAAATTTTGTTGCAGGTCTTGACAGTTTAAGTTCTTTCGAAGCTGCAAATACTTCAATTAAAATTTCGTTAAATTTTTTTAATTCTGCAAAGAATTTACATGCTATAGATCTAAGTAGTAATAAACTCACTAAATTAGAACCAAAAATATTTGACGGTCTTGAAAATTTGTTAGAATTAAATTTGGAAAATAATTCATTAAGTGAAATTGATTCAGAAGTGTTCTACGGTTTAAGAAATCTTGAAGTATTGATACTTAATGAAAATGAGATTTTGAATTTGAATGATAGTATTTTTTTCTATCTCGAAAAACTGAACACTATTCATCTTGATAAGAATAACTTTATAGAGCTTCCTCAGAAGCTTTTTAATCATAATAAACTAATGAAACGTTTTTATCTCCAAAATAATAAAAATAACATATTTAATTTATCATCAAATTTATTCACAAATAAATTTCATCTTTTTACAGTTTATTTAACAGATAATCCTGGTATCTGGGAGTTACCAGAAGATATATTCAAAAACTCTTTTAAATTAAGAAACCTTTATTTGAATAATAATTCGATAAGTACTTTGAATAAAGCTGTTTTCAAAACTAACAAGGAATTAGAAATATTAAATTTGAGTTTTAATAAATTGGAAAAAATTGCAGGAGATACCTTTGTAAAGTCATTAAAATTAAGGCACCTATTTTTGAATAATAATAAAATCACTTCCTTGAGTAAAAATATTTTCAGTACAAACAAGAATTTAGAAATATTAAATTTAGCTTCTAATAAATTAAAGGAACTACCTGATGGTATTTTTCAATTTAACGAACAACTTTTGGATCTTGATTTATCAAGTAATAAGATTTCTTCACTTACATTGTAATTAACGATTTGATTTTCATTTAATAAAAATTGACTAAATTTATTATTGACTTATAAATATATTTTACAGAAATCAATTAAAAGGTTTAAAAAATCTGCAAAATCTTGATTTATGGAAAAATAATATCACTAATATAGATTTTAGAATACATTTTCCTCAAAAATCATATCCGATAAAGGATATAGCATATCTTGATCTGTCTCAAAATAAAATAAATGAAAGTTCTAGTTATGATATTATTGATTACGTTATGAAAGATTCAAGTATTACCCAAATGGTGAGCATATTAAATTTTGCCTGAGAATTTTAAAATCTTTTGAATTTCATTATTTTTTGCAGACTAATACTTCGTCAAAAAAAGTTGTTATTGATCTTCAGTATAATAATATCAATATTCAAGATATTTCAAGACTCATGAAATATTTTAATAACAGTTATTCTTCTGGTTTTACTGTCAAAATGAAGCATAATCATATTATTTGCAACTGTAAAATATTTGAATTGCTATTTCATTTCCAAAAAAGAAAAAATCATAAGGAATCAAAATCTAACTTTGAAATTGAAGATCTTATCTGCAGTAAACCGGAAATATATAAAGAAACAAAATTAAAAGATTTAAAGTACGAAGATTTTAAATGTCAAGTTCTTTCTAAGATTAATAAAGAATACTGCTTGTTTAGGCCAATTGAGAATAAATTTATGCTAAATTGTTCTCACAACAATTTTAATACATTTCCTGAGGTTTCAAACTTTAACGAATTAGAAACTCATTTAAATCAGTTTCGGAAATTCAACCAGTTTATGGATAAAGAGTATAAAATTTTTCTAAATTTATCTTACAACAATATTTCAAATGTAGATACGTATTTTTCACCGAATCGTACAATTATTGTGGAGGTATAACTAAAATTATTTCTAATTTTTTACTAAAATGTTATAATTATTTTACAATACTGTTTTAAAATTCTTTTTTCAGGAGCTAGATTTAAGCAACAGTAGTATTAAATGTATAGATGAGTCGCTTCTTAAAGCATCTTTTGTTGGTATAAAAAAGTTATATTTTTATGATCTTAGCTTAGAATGTGGCTGTCCCTTACTTAATAATGACCCACAGCGTCCATACCAAATTATTATAAACAATAAAATACTATGCAAATTACGAACATCTGCTTCGTGGGAATCAATTAGAAACAATTCATTTATTATATCTTTTGGAATATTACTTGGATTTATAGTAGCTGTAGTTTTACATTTTAAAATACAATGTTGGCTGAATCAATTATATATTTTTTGCGTATCAGAAGAAAGACTTGATCGTCATAAAAAATACGATATATTTTTAAGTTTTTGTCACGAAGATGAAGCATTCGTATGTAATGAGTTACTACCAAAGTTAGAAGCTAATCCAAGAGAATTTCAAATATGTTTTCACAGCAGAGATTGGCTCCCTGGTGAATGGATACAAAATCACATCATACGCTCAGTTGAAGAATCTAGAAGAATTGTTATTGTTTTATCAAATTATTTTGTCAACAGTGTTTGGGGTTTGATGGAATTTAAATACGCTTATTACTATATGAAGAAAGAAAATCGCAATAGAATTATTATTATACTCTACGATGATATTCAGGAAGATAAATCTGTAGATGAAGTTTTAAAGAATTTTTTAAAATTAAATACTTACGTCAAGTGGGGTGATATTTATTTTTGGGATAAGCTATTAGATGCTTTACCAAATACAGCTAAGGAATTGAAGAAAAAATAAATTTTTCATTAATTTATTATAACTACAATAGTTGGTAATTTAAAGCAAAAAATTTGTTTTGCTAACTGATTTTAATCGAACTAAGTGTTAGATATTCAAGGTTTATAAATTTATGATTTTGTCAGATATACTTACTGCATAATTTAAAATAATTTTGAATTTTAGCATACATAAAAGTATCTATTAGTTATAGTCTTAAGGAGGTTTAGAGGTTGATTCATTTTGATTGATTTTGAAAACTATTAATAATTCAAGATTGAACCAAAAAAAATTCTCATAGTATTATAAAATATATAAAAACGTATTACTAAAGTAATGAGTTTTCAGTTTAGTTAGTTTTTGTAAATAAGTAAAATAATAAGTCGATAAGATAAATAAAACAAATTGGGATTTGAATCTGTATATATTTATTTATTATAGTTTTCAGTTTCATGTCTCTGTATCATCATTTTTATACGTTATCTTCGTCATAAATACGATTCTCCATAAAGACCTATGTATAAGAGCCTACTTTATTTCGTCTCTTACAAATTAATTAAGTCGATAACATATGTAAAAAAAAGTTTATATTTGCTTAAAAATGTTTAAGCTTTAATTTAATTCCAATTTTTTGACATTCCCTCATTATTTCCTTCAACCCCCGAACCTCTTTAACTTTTTATTTCTTATACTTTTATTGATTAATGTTTTAGTTGCAAAGTTAAATGCTGTCCTAGTCCATTTGATAGTCAAATTTATTTCCTCCAGTTGATTCGTATACGAGTAAGGAATGATTCAGTCAGACATTTTGTAATTTAAATATTGTAAATATCAAAAATAACTTTTCTTTGTTTAAATTGTATGAATGAATGATGTATAAATAATTAATGTTTTCGTACATTGAAGATAAGTTTAAATAAAAAGATGTTAGATTAAAAATTGTAAAAATTGTAAATTTTATTAGACTAATTAGAACATTCAAATTTTTATAATAAAGTTAACAATGACTGTAACAATAAATTATAAAAAGTTCTGTCCATGCAGATATTTAACATCACAGTAGTAAATACTGGGATATGATTTTTACAGTTTACATCTTATAGCCGTAAACCCGCATTTTACATCCACATCGATGATCAGTACATTTTTTTGATCCCTAAAACTACTTACTGCGCAGATTAGCGTATGTCATACGACTGTTCAGACGCTTCACTTCCTAATAAGCAAAACCTTTTTGTATAATAGAATGAATTATTAATTAAATTTATCCAAAACAGCCTTTTGATGCATCAACCATTATAAAAAAAAAATTATTTTATCACTGATTGGCATGAAATAACTTAATGATAAAAATTATTAGGTTATAATTTACATTATAGAAACCATTTACTTCTATGATAGAAACTCAAATTCACATAAAAACTATTGTGTAGTTTTTACTTTTCTAATCAGCAGCCTGAAAGCAAGTACTTCCCGGCTGCTGTGCATCCTGAAAAGACGTGTTTTCTCGCTACTGATGTAGAAAAATTTTATATGGCCAAATACTCCAGTCAAAATACGGTTTTGGTTGTATTTTCACAGGCGAATATGAGATTTGCGCTACTATAGGTTTTTTGGGTCTCTGAATACGAAAATCGGGGTCATTTCGTAAAGAAATGGGGGCTTCACCCTTGAATTTGCAAAAACTACCCCCAAAAAGGTTTTTTTTTACATATTCGCACTTTGAGTGCTCAGATTTGCACCATACATACGGGTTTTTTGGGTCGCTGATCAAGATTTTCGACTTCTTTTACATAAATAATTAATATTTCATCACAAAAAATGAGTAAAAATTTTTCAATAGCGACCCAAAAAAACTATATGGGCATATTCTGGACGTTCAAAGTGAGAAAATAACAAAAACTACCCCTAAAAGGGTTTTAAGGGTGAAATATTGATTATTTATGAAAAAGAAGTCGAAATTCTTGATCAGCAACCCAAAATAACCCATATGGTGCAAATCTGAGCGCTCAAAGTGCGAATATGTAAAAAAACCTTTTTTTGGGGGTCGTTTTTGCAAATTTAAGGGTGAAGCCCCCACTTCTTTACGAATTGACCCCAATTTTCGTGTACAGCGACCCAAAAAACCTATAGTAGAGTAAATCTAGTGTTCGCCATTGAAAATACAACCCCCCCCTCCCCGTATTTTGACTGAAGTAAAAGGACAAAAAAAGGAAACGCCCCGATATAGTCAAGGGGTTCCACTTAGCGCACAATTCAATGGGCGCCACTGTGTGCCAGTGATAATTGCATACAATCCACATTGAAAGTATAATAAAGTGTGCTCTGGTTATAGACTTTCAAACTTATGATGGAGCACACTTTTTTACGCTTAGAATATAGATTGTTTAACAATTTCTTACTGGCGTACTTTTTGATGCCGAGTAGCGCACATTGAATTGTGCACCAAATGGACCGCCCCTTGGATAGAGTTTGTCTCGGATGGTAATTTACGTACCATCTGAGCCATTATTTCTTTTCTGGCCATGAGCCGTAAATATAATATTATTTCTTTTGTAAAAAGTGTTTAATCAATAAATAAATATAAGCAGAGTTGGGTAAATATGACAGAAATGGATTTTTTTTTCATATCCATATTCCATATTTTTTCATATAATTATGGAATCCATATTAGGGCAATTTTTTTTCCATATAAATATGGAATCCATATTATGGCACTCATATTAATATGGAAAAAAAAATGATCATATTTGCACGGAGAAAAATATTTTGTATATTTTGCAAGTTTAATTTTAGTAAAACGGGGTTAGTTTTAAGAACAAAAAAATTTTGTAAATTTTACAAATATGAAATTAGAATATTGTAATTCTAACTATAAACATGGTTATATTTACAAAATATTTGAACAGAAAATAACAAAACTTTATGATGTAAACATAACCAGCAATTTTGGTTATGTTTAACAGTTATTTTTCTCCATGTGGATTTCATATTAACATGATTTGGAATCCATATTAATATGATATGGATATGAAAAAAATATGGAACCCATATGGGGGTCATATTTGGCCCATATTAATGTGGTAAGCATAGACCTGTGACGAGAGCGAGGCGAGGCGAGAATCACAAATTTTACCGAGAACGAGAACGAGAAAGGTTTAATCTCGCCTCGCCTCGTTCTCGGCCGAGGTGCACAAATCATTTTCTCGGCCTCGCCTCGCCTCGCCTCGTTCTCGGCCGAGAATTCCTCGTTTCTAAGCGAGGTACAATCTTGAATAATATAAAATCAAAAAATTTTAATCAAGGCTTCATAAAATTATAAAATTGCATGTATAATGCATATTAAAAGTATATTATACACATTTAAAGCACATTTATGATGAAGTGATAATTCAATATTTTTAAAACATTTATAAATATCATCTTTTAGAAAATTTTTTTCAAGCACAAGAATAAAAAAATAATAGAGCACAGAGAAAAAGCATTTAACACTTTCCTTCTTTAGTTCTTTTCCTTTACCGTAAGCAATAATTTCATATTGATTTTATATATGAATCTCATAGTAAGAACTTTGCTCCCAGGGTGTTTTCGGGACATATTTTTTGAATTTTGTGAAAAATAGCGTGAAAACACCCTGGGAGCAAAGTTCTTACTATGAAATTTATATATAAAATCAATATCAAATTCGTGCTTACCATATTAATATGGGCCCTAAATGACCCCCATATGGGTTCCATATTTTTTTCATATCCATATCATATTAATAAGGATTCCATATCATATTAATATGAAATCCAAATATGATCATTTTTTTTCTTCATATTAATATGAGTGCCATAATATGGAGTCCATATTTATATGGAAAAAAAATTGCCATAATATGGATTCCATATATGAAAAAATATGGAATATGGATATGGAAAAAAAATTTATTTCTGTCATATTTGCTCAACTCTGAATATAAGCATAAATATTAAATTAATCAATATTGAGGATAGTTCAATTTTATAATATTTTTAATAAAAGAATTTCTGCTTTCTAAAAACCTTTCCTCTAAACTTAAAATTAATCCAACAATATCCAGCAATACTTGAGCCTGTTTCTTGAATGTTTTTATAATTCTTATTTTTAATACTCCTGCATCTTTAATATCTAAAGAACTAAATAGAAAATCAGGTAAATTAATTAATAATTTAGCATATTTGATATTTTTTTCAGCAATCGATATTTTGTTTTCTTCAAATTCAGTTGTATTCAAACGAAGAAGCAACAACTTTTTTGTATTATTACAAATTGTTTTAATTTTCAAATCAAATTTTATTTTTGATAGATTACACACTTCAGATTGTAATGAAGCTTCCCCTAGTTTTATGCTAATTTTTAGAATCAAATTAGTTACAAAATTTATTTTAATCCTTGACTCTCGAAAAGTCTTAAGATTTTTCTATTGAATTTGCAATTGAATTCGGTGCGAACTCTAAAATTAAAAAAGAAATATATTTCAAATATTAAACTAACACTTTAATCAAAATTAAAATTGAATACCTTCGTTTTTTAAAACATCTCCGAATTTATAAAGGAATTGCTATATGGGTATATTTTATAATTGGGACCTTGAGTTTAGGTAATAATAGAAAATAATATAAATACAAATTTACCTTTAATTTACTTAAAAATATATAAAATATAAATTTATTGATATAAATACACAATTTTAAATTGTTCACTTAAAGTTTACTATTTTTATCTTAAAGTTTACTATTTTTATTTTACACCTGTCTTACACTAATAATATAATATATTATAAATATAATAACTGCTTAATATTAACTATTATTAAAACTACAGCCTATGCGACTCTCCGAGATCTACTCTAATTGAGATCCGGGAGAAGAAGATCGAACTTGACATAAGTCAGTGGTCCCAAACTTCTCCTCTTCTCCTTTATTAGAGGCCCGAGATTAGGCATGCGTACTAATTATACACATCACTATATATATTTCTATATAAATGAGTGTATTTTACCAAACTATTTTTACATGTTAAATTCTAATAAGGCGGGAATATAAACCGCATTACAAATTCTTTCATTTGTTGACCTACTTGGTTCAAATAATTTAAAGTACTATTTATATAATTTTTGATTTCCTTAAACGATACTCTAACATTATTATTAAATAAATAATGTTTTTCTTTTAAAACTTCTTTAAATAAATTAGGAAGAAAAATACTTGATCCAAAAGTTATTAATTTCACTTTGTTTCCAAATTCAGATATCATTTTTCCAATAATTTGTAGCTCTGATATATTTTTTTGCAAAATATTTTCTTTTTTGTAAAAATATTTAGAGAAATTTTGAAATTTATTTTTAGCAATGTATATATGTCAATGGTAATTAAAAAATTCAGCACATGTTTTGAAGATGAAATTCCAAAATTCCAAAATATATCAAAATATTCTTTTCCAAATTCATAGATTACGTAGGTAAAATTTGGTACAGTAATGAAAATTCCTTTTACTGTTTTTGAAACGCTGGTAGATCTATTTTCTGTTTTTAAAATTAAAAACGGAACTGCTGCGTTATTGTTTTTATCAAACTTTATTGATTTTGAAGCTAATGTAATTGTTTTGTTTATACTTTCAAACCGTTTATACATTTTTTGAAAACTGTTATGGTAGATTCACCAGTGAATGACCGATTAAAATCTAGTAAATGACCACTCGTTTTCCATAAGAAATACATGGTATTGGTCATTCACTGGCGCCGGTCATTCACTGGTGCATCTACCCTAATGTCTTTTAGAAAATAGCATTTTTTAATATCATAGTCAAACCTCAATGAGGTCAATCAATTATAAAATATTTTTATAATTAAAAACTTAAACTATTTTAAGGCAATATTTTTGTACTTACTGGCATTAATAATAACATGAGGACAACGCAAATAGTTATACGTTGATAGATCATTTTTTCTCGTATTCTAATATATCACAAAACAAAACTTGTTTAGCAATTATGTGAATTTTAAATGGATATTATTTTTAATATTGTCTTAAAGAGCTTGGCCGTATAAGATAGGCGAATTTGCACTCACCCTGTATAGCTAATTTCAATTAAGCATGTGTTTTGGCATCAAAAAAGAAAATTTTTCGCGTTGGTTTTAGCCCTCTAGCCCTTTTCTGTTGCGCGCTACCTCAAAAAAAGTCTAAAAATCGACATTTTTTTTTCACATATTTTCATAATAACACAACTTTTCGCCATGTTAACCTTTTTAGACCTAACTAGGCTTATTCGACGGGGAATCTAACGTATTTTTTGGGAATATTTTTTGCGCGCCCTCCACGGCCCTTCTCCCTCCACCAGACGCTTAAAACTAGATTTTCCAACAGTCAAAAAATTAAAAAAAACGATTTTTTTCGAGCACGTTCGGAGTTTTGCAAAAACTTTTTTTTCTTCTTATGTATATTTTTTGTTGAACATTACCCTAGTGGTCATAATTTTTAATTATAGGTGGTGAAAAATGCCGAAAAATCGGAAAAACCGTTTTTTGCTTATTTTTTTCTTTCATCTTTATAGCAACATAACTTTTTGCCATGTTAACCTTTTTAGACCTAACTGGGCTTATTCGACGGGGAATCTAACGTACTTTTTGGAAATATTTTTTTCGCGCCCTCCACGGCCCTTCTCCCTCCACCAGAGGCTTAAAACTAGATTTTCAAAAAGTCAAAAAATTGAAAAAAACGATTTTTTTTTAGCATGTTCAGAGATTCAGAATATTTTATTTTTCTTATGTGTAATCTTTGTTAACCATTACCGAACTGGTCATAATTTTTCATTAGAGGTGGTGAAACATGCCAAAAAATCGAAAAAACCATTTTTTCTTATTTTCTTCTTTCATATTTTTAATATTACATAACTCTTGAACATTTTAACCATTTTTGATTTACCTGGCCTTGTTTGAAGGGGAATCTAAGCGCATTTTTCGGAAAATATTTTTTTTTTATGTATATTTATTGTTGAACATTACCGTACTGGTCATAATTTTTTACTACAGGTAGTGGAACATTCCTAAAGTGATTTGAAGATTAATTAATAATTAGCAGTATTGAATATAGTATAGACTAAACAATATATAATTTTAATTTGTTTCAATGCACTAAATTTTAATAATTTTTACATATTATAGGTTCACTTTTGAAAATGATCATTCTTATGAAATCAGTATTAAAAAATGTATATAATTACAGAAGAAAATGAACCACCATTAATAAAATTAAATAAAAATGTTTATAAATATAAGTATATTTAATTATCAGTATTATCGTATTCCTAATCATCGTCAAAAAAATAGTCGGTTGAGCGTGGATTAAGACCATTCCATATTTTTATCTGAGTGTAAACGTTTTTTGGTATTGTTCCACCACCTATAATGAAAAATTATGACCAGTACGGTAATCTTCTACAAAAAATATACATTAGAAAAAAAAATTATTTACCGTGACTTTTAAAGTGCTAGGAAAATATCGGATTTTTTAATTTTTTGACTTTTCTAAAGTAAAGTTTTAAGTGTCTAGTGGGGGGAAAGAGGGGGATGGGAGGTACGAGGAATAAAAATGTTTTCAAAAAATGCGTTAGATTCCCCATCAAACAAGGCCAGGTAGGTCGAAAAAGGTTAAAATGCTGAAGAGTTATGTAATATTAAAAATATGAAAGAAGAATATAAGAATAAATAGTTTTTTCGATTTTTTGATTTTTTGAAAATCTAGTTTTAAGCGTCTGGTGGAGAAAGGAGAGCCGTGGAGGGCGCGAAAAAAATATTTCCAAAAAGTACGATAGATTCCCTATCGAACAAGCCCAAGTAGGTCCAAAAAGGTTAACATGGCGAAGAGTTATGTTGTTATGTAGACGAAAGAAAAAAATAAGAAAAAAATGGTTTTTTTGATTTTTCGGCATGTTTCACCACCTATAATTAAAAATTATGATCACTAGGGTAATGTTCAACAAAAAATATACATAAGAAAAAAAAAAGTTTTTGCAAATCTCCGAACGTGCTCGAAAAAAATCGTTTTTTTAAATTTTTTGACTGTTGGAAAATCTAGTTTGAAGCGTCTGGTGGAGGGAGAAGGGCCGTAGAGGGCGCGCAAAAAATATTCCCAAAAAGTACGTTAGATTCCCCGTCGAATAAGCCCAGTTAGGTCTAAAAAGGTTAACATGGCTAAAAGTTATGTTGCTATAAAGGTGAAAGAAAAAAATAAGCAAAAAACGGTTTTTCCGATTTTTCGGCATTTTCCACCACCTATAATTAAAAATTATGACCAGTAGGGTAATGTTCAACAAAAAATATTCATAAGAAAAAAAAAAGTTTTTGCAAACCTCCGAACGTGCTCGAAAAAAATCGTTTTTTTTAATTTTTTGACTGTTGGAAAATCTAGTTTTAAGCGTCTGGTGGAGGGAGAAGGGCCGTGGAGGGCGCGCAAAAAATATTCCCAAAAAGTACGTTAGATTCCCCGTCGAGTAAGCCCAGTTAGGTCTAAAAAGGTTAACATGGCGAAAAGTTGTGTTATTATGAAAATATGTGAAAAAAAAATGTCGATTTTTAGACGTTTTTTGAGGTAGCGCGCAACAGAAAAGGGCTAGAGGGCTAAAACCAACGCGAAAAATTTTCTTTTTTGATGCCTAAACACATGCTTAATTGAAATTAGCTATACAGGGTGAGTGCAAATTCGCCTATCTTATACGGCCAAGCTCTTTCAATTTAAATTTCTTAATTTTTATAGTTTTCTGTACAATGAGATAAATAATAAAAATTGTTAGACTAAAATCAAAAAATTTTAGTCTAGACATTAAAAAAATTTTTAATTTATAGTTTTACCTATTCAAAAATGACTACGCACATTTAAAACACATTCATAGTGAAGTAAAGAGTTAATAATCTTTTATCAATACTTTTTAAATCATTTACCAATATAATCTTTTATCAATATTTTTTCAAGCAAAAGAATAAATAAATAATCAAGCTCAGAGATAAAGCACTTAAAACTTTCCTTCTCTAATTTTTGAAAATTTTTTTATTTTATGTCGAGGATCTAGAGTTAATAATGTACTGTAGAACCAGTTACCATGCTGGTAGTTTTTTAATATGTAATTTATCTGGCCCTTTTTTAAAACGCTTTTATTAAAACCACGGTTAAGTTATTCCTATCAATTTTTTCATACATCTTAAAAACTATTTTTTCTTCTCAAACGATGCAAATGACTTGAAAGGTAAAGAAAATGAAAAAAAAAACATTTCTTCTTTTCTTTTTTCAAAAAATTTCTCAAATCTCATCATACCAATATGCACGTATCTCAAGTATATAATTTTCTTTACATTTCAAGGCATTGGCAATCATTTGACGAGATAAAAAAAATGCGGCAAGCGGATCAAATATTTTCGTAATTGATGTAATAATATCAATCATTCAAAATCTTTTTTGAAGACACCCTTTGAGTATATTCAACAATCGAAATCAACTCAAAAAGGCAAATCTTTTATTATAGTTTTTTTACAGATAAGGAAAATAAAGGGATCTTCAGCGAGATAGAGATGATAATATATCCCGCAGAGTGCGTATCTAGTTTTAGGATTTAAAAGTAAAGACAAGAAAAAAAAGTTTGTAAACATTAACTACATTTTTGTTCTTCAAGTAATCTTATCATTATATATATACTAGGGGGCTTTGCCCCCTGCGCGCTTCGCGCACCAACCCCCCGGAGATCGATTGTGGTAATGTGAAGTTTTACATTATGATTTGTGAGATAATTTTGTATAGGTTTATGGAACTTTTTTAAAGTTTTAAACATAATATTTATAATCTTATGTAATTATCAATTAATAAATTTTATTTCGTAGTTTTATAGATTTCTATATGGCAGCAATCAGCTCAGAGGCTTAAAATTACTTAAAGTTCTTAAATTGAATAACAATATATTAACATTCTTAAATAATAATCCATTTTGCTTTTCAAATAACCAAGCCAATTTAAAGATAAAAAGAGGAAGTCCTTACTTGCAGTCAAAAAGTAATACTCCTTTGAATATTACAAAATTATACTTATCAAATAACAGAATCGGAAACAAATTTAGTAACAGGATTACTTATCAAATGATTCAGGACTTAAATACAACAAAAGTTAGTATACAGTGATCTTAAAGAAATTACCTTATTAAGTTTATTATGTTAACAAAATATCTCTGATATCTTTTTTTATTTCAAAGTTCCAGCTAAGAATCACGGAGCCTCGTGCAAGTATATTTTTTGAACTAAATTTAGAAATAATCTACTTTTTTGCAAGTTAATTACAATTTTTAATATAAGTTCGAAAATAAAAGTTACCTTGAAGTCTGGAATTTTAAAATAACCAATTAAGTTGGGTTCAATATGTAAAAATATGATACAATGCAAATTTTTAAGATTCTAGGTTCAATGGTTTCGAAATAACAACTGGTTTTCGATTTTTTTTATATGCTGCAAACAGCTGATAAAATGTTTCAATTTTAATTTTTCACTGCTTTACATTGAGCTAAAAAATAATTTTCAACTATAGGGGGTATGTAAAATTTCCCGCTGAACGCGAATCTGCCATCAGTTTTTATATTTAATATTACGAAGCGCTGCGCTGTATCCCTTAACCTAAAAGAATTGAAAAGAACGAAGGATGATTGGATGTTTTTTTAACATATGAAACTCATCCATGACTATACAGAATGTAATATGCAGTCCTAAATATGGTGGTCTTACCTTGCAAGCTTAAATAAACTCGTTATGTATATTTTTTTCTTTTAGTTAAATCATCAAAATCTTTCTCTCAGACAAATATTTATTGATTTAGCAAACAATAATATCACTTCTGTGAGCCTTCCTAAGTCTAACTTGCTTTCACTTTCAAAGAACAATAATATTTCCGTTCACGCAACTATTAATTTGGGATACAGTAGACATTACCTATTACTTTTTGTAATAGCACTAGACTTTGGCTAAATTGTCTTCATAAGCGCAGATATATTGGAATAAATTTATTTTTCAAAAACCAAGAAATTAGAATAATTTTGTACATTTTAATCGTTATTTTATAGCAATAATAATTACGGTAAACTTTCCGATAAAAAAATTTTGCAATTGCTATCGCAATGTAAGACAAACCTTAAAATTTATCAAAAAAATAAGCACTTGTCTATCTCTGCCTCATAGATAGCCCAATTAACAGAAACTAATGAGGGTTAAAATAATTTTACCATGCAAGTATATAAATTCTGAATTGAAGATTGAAATTGTTAATTGTCAAAAATATTATTTTTTTTAAAACAAAATAAATTTCAAAATAATCATAAATGAAATAATAAAAATATATAAAAAATACAATTTAAGAGAATATTTTAAATTCCCATATACCTAATTAAATAAATTTATAAATTTATATATAATATCTATATGTTTATACAAATAAATACTACAAAGCAAACTAAAAATATAAATTATTACTCATATTGTGCAATTTATCACCCATAGTAAAATTAATAAAAATATAAAATTTAGAAATAATATTCTTTAAATACTCTTGAATATTTGTTGACGATTTTAATAAAAATTTATCTTATCATCCTTATAATAAAAATTTTCTATTTATATGGTTACAAAATCACAGCCACATTTATTATTATTATTTTCAAATTAAAGTTTACTTCATAGCCCATTCACAAAATACCTGGCTTACAAATATTATTTAGTTTAAGCTTTGTGATGTTTCTTAGTATTATTAATTTTCTAGATGCGTTTGAGTGTTAATCGGATTTAGAATGTGAAAGCAAAGCAAATATCTTACCAGAGCATTAGTTCAAATTTTCTCTAGAACTAAAAAAATTATTGGTTTTTAGAGCAGTCAGTTCTTCACTGCAAATACTATGCGGATTTTTTTCTCATTCAAATATAATTAAATATGCATTCTTTAGTTTTAACAATATTTCACACTTAAAACCTGAAATGTTTGATAATCTTCAAAATCTATTTGAATTGTCTTTGAATTATAATTCCATTAGCAAAATCAATCCTGAAGTTTTTAAGGACTTTGAAAGTTTAGAATTATTAATATTAAGTAATAATGGATTAGAAACATCAAATTCAATTGTTTTTCAACATTTTAAAAATTTACAATACTTGATTCTTGATTATAATAAATTTTTTTTTCTTTCTAAAAATATTTTTATGAATAATTCACTATATGAAGTTAATCTCTCATAATATAATAAACATTTTATTTTACCATCAAAGTTATTTATCATTGAAATGACAAACAACATTGGTCTAAAAAATTTACTAGAAAATTTATTTGAAAATTTATTCAGCTTAAGAAATATATTTTTAAATAATAATAATATTAGTTTTCTTCCTTAAAATTAGAAATATCGAATTTGATATCCAATAATTTAAGGGGACTACCGGATGAAATATTTAAATCAAATACTCTGCTAATTAAGCTTGATCTCTCATCTAATTTTATAACACCAATTTCTTTGTAAATCTCGTTTTATTTAATTTTTATACTTTAATTTTCATAGTTTATTTTTATTACTTGAATCTCAAATTTCTTAATAATTATTTTTTGAAACAGAACTCAGTTAAAGAGCTAAAACTCTTAAACAATTAACTAAATTAAATTAAAATTACAAACACTTAAATTACATAGAAATAAATTGATGATTATAAATATGTATACATTTAAAAACATGAATAATAACAATGTTCAAAAAATTCAAGAAAGCGATCGGATATCCTTTTGTAAAATAAAAGTCAATTTTTCAATAAACAATTGTACTTTGCTGGGAAAAATAAGTTTTAGCAGAGTATACCTATAATATACCTATAGTCTATACTCTGGTTTTAGTATCTTTCTCATAACAAAATTAAAAAAAACTTTACTGATTGGCTCATCAATCAATTAATTACCGATTCTACTAAAATAAGTGTAAGTTTACAATAATTATCACTTTAATATTTTAAAAACCAGATGTATTTTAATGTATTTCACACCTTTTAAAGATTCAAAATCAAAATTCATCGATAAAAGATTTGCGTATTGATTTTCAATACAACAACGTATTAATCTTCGATACAACAAAATAACTTCAGTAAATGTTTCTGCTTTAGAAAAAATATCAAATGATAATATTACTGTTGATATCATTATTGATTTGGGACATAATCCTATTCGCTGCAATAGTGAAATAATTCATTTTTTAAAGTATATCAATAAGGTACCTAATTCCTTTCTGATTGAAGTTAGTGAAGTCACGTGTAATAGTCCAGATATTTACAGAGAAATAAAAATTAAAAGTATTAAGGAAATGTTCCAATATCAGACGGATAAACCAGTATTGAGTCCTAAAATGTGCAATATTTGCAATTATTGGATAAAACCTCATATTGAATTGCTCAAATAATTACATTAAGAATTTTTTTTTTTTTTTTTTAAACAAAATTTACGGGATGAACCCTTTACATAAAAATTACAATATATTTAAGAGTAAAAAATAAGTATAAACATAATAAAATTTTAAATTATAAAATGTTTAGTGGATGGCTATGGTACCTATAGTAATTTTACATTGTATTAATATTAATACATCAATATCAAATGAAAACAATATCTTATAGTATTTATATTATGTATATTTTGCAATATGAATTTTTAGGCTCTTGCAGAAGCCGATTTCACTAGAGTTAGTTATATCTATTTTATCTTTATTTTCATTATAGTTTTCTAGCATCCTAAGTATAGAAGAAGTTTTTCTATTATTTTTAAATTCAATAGGTATGGTAAAGGATAAATATCTAGTTCTTAAACCTTCTTTCTTTGGTTCATATATGTTTATAACGGATTTAATTTCTTTGGCGTCTATTTGATTATTAAACAATTTATATAAAAATTTAAGATCTGAAATGTTTCTAGCTGATTCTAAATTATGTATACTGAATTTCTTATATAAATTTGAATAATCGTGACTTAAATAATCAAAGTCTATGTTATATTTGAAGGCAAGAATTCTGAGGAATTGATGTTGAATTATTTCTAATTGATAAACTTTTTTTACTGTAGTAGGAGCCCATATTAATGATCCATTCATTAGTATTGATCTAATTTGTGTATTATAAAATAATTTGATTTATTCTTGGTTATTAAATTTATGTAGTATTTTTTTAAGAAAATAATTACGTTTTTTGGCTGTATTAAAAATATTATCTATGTGTACATTAATCTTCAAAGTATGTACATCTTCAAAGAAAATTCCAAGATCTTTTAATACAGTTATGTGACTTATTTCATATTTACCTATTTTATATTTGGTATAATTTTTATCTTTGCTTTTCTTTTTATCATAAATCATTATATTGCATTTATCGAGATTCCATCTAAGACCATTAAAGTAGTTCCAGTCATGTAGCCTTTTAATATCTGATTTAAAGGCTTTAATATCCTTGTCATTACTTATCTCTTTAAATATTTTTAAATCATCTATATAAATTAAAAATTTAGAATTTAATATATTATATTTTAAATCGTTAATGTAAATAATGTATAATAAGGCACCCAAGTTAGATCCTTGTGGTACTTCAGAAGGAGGAATAATTGGATTAGAATATTTTTGATTAATTTTAACTATTTGCCTACGATCAATTAAATATGAGTGAAACCACTTTAATAGTTTGTCATTTACATTGTATTTTCTTAATTGATTTAATAGTTATGATTAACTGAATCAAATGCTTTTGCTACATCAGTATATAGTACATGTACTTGATTACCTCTGCCAAAAGTTTGAGAAACAAATTCTTTAAAGGTTAGAAGATTTGTAGTTGTAGATCTTTTATTAACCGATCCATGTTGGTCAAAAATGGTTTCTTTACTAATAAAACTAGAAATAAGCAAGATAGGATGGTTATTGGTCTGAAATTTCAATGTTTTTTATTTCACCTTTTTTATATATTGGTATAATGAGACCATATATCCATATGTCTGGTACAATACCTTTTTCAGTAGATTGGTTAAATAGTAATTTGAGTGGTACTGATAAGTAACTACAACAATTTTTTAAAAATGATAGATGAATTTTATCATAGCCTGGTGATTGGATGGGTTTCAATCTTTTTATGGCTTTAATAACATCTGTTTCAGTAATCATTAAATCATCCATTCTGGTATTATTAACTTGAATATTACTGGTGTCCGATGTAACATCGGTAGTACTGTATGTACTTTGAAAAAATTTAGCAAAAGAATTGGCTATATCCGTATCGTTTTCGATAATTTTATCTTTGTAAACCATATCAATCGGGATTTGGTTTTTTTTAGTTTCGTTAATATAATACCAAAATGGTTTTTGATCATTTTTTAAGTTATTTTCTATATCCTCTAATTCTAAATTGTAAATGTATTTACAGTAATTTCTGTGTTTATTAAATTTGGGATAGTGATAGAGTTTATTTTTCTTAGTACTTTAAAATTTTTTTTGATATATTTTTTTAAATTTTTATTAAAATCTTTTTAGTTTCTTAGAAAAAAAATTTGGAAAGAAGTTCTTTATAAACAAAGTTTTTGGTACTTCTTCTTGTATTATCTTATTTAAAATTCCATAAAAATTTTGTGTGTTAGTATTTATATCTTTATTATTGAGTTTATTATTCCAATTAATTCTACTAAGTTTATCAAAAATATTATCATAATTTAGAATTTAGAATAGAAAATTTAAAAACAAAGGAAATTAAAAAAATAGAATAGCACCTTCAATCTACTAATTTATACGAAATACCCGAATTAAAAAATAGTGATTGTGAAAAAATAACAGTTCTAAATTTATCACACAAAATGATTTTAACGAAACTAAATAACAAACAAAACAAAATTAAGCAGAACAAAATCAAAACTATATTTGCATTATGTAGAGCAGGTATTTTTCACAAAATAAACAATTCTAATAGATTTTATCATGGTTGGATATCTTATAAAATTTTTGAAGATTGATTTTGGTATAAAATATTGTAAAAAATGTTGTGAATATGGACATTCAACCAAAAATTGTTTTAATAATAATTTCATTTGCTCCTACTGTGCTGGAAATCATGATACCGATAAGTTTCAATCTAAAAGTAATAAAAAATGTGTAAATTGTTGTATTTCAAATCGGGTTAAAAAAACCAAATTTAATACTAATCATTGTTCACATGAATTTAATATTTGTAAAGTATATAAAAAGATTAAAGATGTTAGGACTGGTATCACTAAGTATTAAATATTATAAAGATGATAATCAAATTTTTGATGACAATGATTTTACTGATATTAATAATCTAGCAAATGCTTTAAATATTAATGAAATACACACTCATGATCTAAAAAACTTAAATTCACAATTACTGGCTACAAATTCAAATTTAATTATTGCTCACTTCAATGTTAGAAGTTTAAATGCTAACTTTTGTTTATTAAAATCTTTTATATATTCACTAGAAAAAAAACCTCATGTTATTGTTTATACCGAAACACGCTTGGTTGAACATTTACAATTTTATAATCTTACTGATTACACTTCCTATTATAACGAGAGTCAAATCAACATTTGTGATGGAACTGTTGCATATGTCTTAAATTCTATAGAACATATTACATCTATTAAATTAATTAATGAACTTAAATTTATAAAAATTCTATTAAAAGTCAATAATTTAACAATTAATTTATCAGCAATATATAGATCTCATGATATCAGTAAGAAAAGGTTTAATGAACTTATTGAAACCTTTTTAATTCAAAATAGCAATCTCAATAATCATTTCATTGTGGGTGATTTTAACATGAATATTACAGATAGTGGTTTTGAGAATAGTATTTTCTTAGGTCATATGCTATCCTATGGGTATGTTCCTTTAATTAACTCAATTACTAGACCATAATATAAAAATGCTACCTAGTAAAAACGTTAATTCTAGATATTAGTAATTTCATAGAAATAAATTAAGTACTACGTCCAAAAAGAAAAAAATTACGTATCAGATACAGAAATCCTTTACAAAAGATAATTCTAGATATTCATACTTTCATAGAAAGAAATTAAGTACTAAGTCCTAAAAAAAAAAAAAAATAATTGTTTTTTTCTAATATTTTTATGTACAAAATTATAAAAAAAAAATTGTTTGAAAAATTAGGTATCGGATTGGAGATAACGAGTAAAAACGATAATTCTAGATATTAGTACTTTCATTGAAAAAAAATTAGGTACTACGTCCAAAAAAAAAAATTATGGTATTTTTTTAATTATTTTTTGTAAAAAATTTTGAAACAAAAAATTCCCAAAAATTACGTATCAGATGGAGAAATCCTTTACAAACGATAATTCAAGATATTCGTACTTTTATAGGCAAAAATTAAGTATCAGGTCCAAAAAATTACTATAAACGATATTTCTAAAACTAGTACTTCCACAGAAATAAATTAAGTACTGCGCTCATAAAGAAAAAGAAAATTGGTATTTTTTGTATTTTTTGGTGAAAAAAATTTTCAAAAAATTAGTTATCAGATTCAACATATCGAGTAAAAATCGTACTTTCAAATATAAGTACTTTCATGGAAATAAATAAGGTATTAAATCCAAATTAAAAAAAAAAAAGTAGTTTGAGATTTTTTGATGAAAAAATGTTGGAAAAAAAAGTTAGGTCTTAATTCCATAATGCTTGTGAAATTTCACCGGTTACATACATACACACACATACAGACTTTTTTAAAAACCGGTTTTTTAGCTTTCCTGAGGTCCCAAAGCGTGCTTATATGCCAATAAATCAAAAATTAAAATTTGACCCATCACAATGGTTCCTCTATGAGAAACCAAAATAAGATACAGTCAAAAAATAAAAATTATAAACTATAAAAAATTAAATTTAGTTGCTACTCAAATTGACTGGAATAAAATCTTAAAAATTAATGATCCCATACTTGCTTTAGCTAATTTAAAGGAACTTATACATAGGTGTGTTGACTTTGCTAGTAAAAATACTTGTTTAAGGAAAAATTACAAATAATTTAGAAAAGTCTGGATGACTAATGGTATTCTTATTTCCTCAAAATATAAAGACTATCTCTATAATTTAATAAAAAATAACAAGATTAATAACTATCTACTAAGAAAATACTATAATTAGTATTGCAAAGTACTAAAAAAAGTCATTACACTTGCCAAAAATCTAAATGATTACACTAATGCTAAAAATTCCCTAAGCTCTTCGAAAAAAATCTGGGAGTTTATTAATAACAAGCTTGGAAATAGCAATAATACTTCTAAGAGTATTGATGTGAAACAACTAAAACATAATGGAATGATTGCTGATGACAATAAGGAAATTGCAGATCTCTTTAATTCTTTATTATAATAGCATTGGTAATAAACTCTCTAGTGAGATCCCTGATTCCATTATCAATCTAGAATCAATAAACAATAATACTAATTCTATTTTTTTAGAGCGACTAATAGTGCTGAAATTTCTAAAATAATTAATAATATGGGTCTTAAAAGTGGGGGAGTTGATGGCATTATTATTAAGACTATCAAAGTAATACGCCCCTATATAATAAATTCTCTTGCCTACATCTTTAACATGTGTATATCTAAAAGATTTTAGCCAGATGATCTTAAAAAGGCGCAGATAATTCCCATTTATAAAAGTGGTGAAAAATTTTTAATCACCAACTATAGACCTGTATCATTGATATCTAATTTGGCAAAAATTTTTGAAAAGATAGTTTTTAACAGACTATATTAATTTTTTAAAGTTAATAATTTTATTTCTGACAGATAAATGAATAAATAAATAAACAAATAAATAACCCTGCTAAATTTAAGGGTAATATAAATTAATTTTGTTCAACTCTTGATCTTTTTATTATACAATGTAACGCTTTGGCCCTTGAATTTCCGAATAATGATAAAGATATACAGTTTTTTAGAAAAAAGTCTCAGGAATTCAATGCAAAATTTAACACGGGTTTTCATGGAAGGTGAGGTTAGTTCAGTTTTATACTTTTATCTCGTGCACCGATTTAATCGAAAATCTGTTGACTTCATAGAATTTTATATATTTTTACCCATTTATTTTTTTAAATCCTTAGTAGATCATCCAACTCTTACAATTTTTTACTTTTTAGGCTCATCTTTTAAACATTCACAAAAAAAAATATTTTTTATTATAAACCGACCAATACAGCCATGAAGTAATAATTTTATGTAATTTGTATTAGGGTCCATATTCCTCAAGTCTTCAAATCAGTCCCAAAATATTTTTCCTCAATTTTCAGACTCTTAGGTATTCTCCTTGATTTTTTACAGCCATATTAATTTTTTTGGTGCTTTTTATTTTTTTAAATTTTAAGAGGGCAAAAATGACTAAAAGTTCTCTTAAACTCTTATTTTATTGGAAAAAAATTTTTCCTCTAAAGCCCGGATAAGAAATTTCCCTGACTATCCGATTCCGTGGTTCAAATTTTTTTTTAAGTCGCGCATACTTGAGACATCGAGTAAATACGCTCCAACTTCTAGCATTCATTTCTTCACAGCAGACAAACCAATTTTAATTTTAAAATACCCAAAATTTTTATCTTTATGTATATTTTTTATGGTAAAATTTTTGTTTTGTTTTTTGGCTTCCTTAAAAAACTAGAGCAAAAAAACTGATTCCAAAATTTTCATTTTTTTTAAATTTCAAATTTCTTGCCAAGTCACGTGACCAATCAAAAATCTGACAAAAAAAAAAATTCCCTGAGAGGGAAAATGTGCAACTCACCTCTAAAAGGAGGCGCGACCCAAAAAACCTATTTGACAAAATTAAGATTCATAGTGAGAATATATCAAAAATACCCCTTCTAGGGGTGTTTTTACCAATTTAAGGATGAATCGCGCCTTTTTGATAAAAAATAACTTAAAATTTGGATTCACCAATCCAAAAAATCCTCGAAAAACCTATATGACGATTTTCCAAAATTTGGATTCAGTAATCCAAAAAACCTATACTAGACCAAATCCGGTGGCCAGGAATTATATACCCAAACACGTAATTTGACTGGAGAGGACTTTCTAATACCCGAAAATGCATAGTCTTTGGTCACTATTTATCTACACTGTTTTGCTAATATAAAATTTTTATTTTAAACAAATTAGGCAGAAATTTAAAGTCATGTTTATTAAACTAATTTTTATCAATAGGTATCTTCTTCTACCCCAGTAGCCCTAAGTTGCTACTACCGTTCATCCGTACCTTATATATTTGAAGAGCAAAAAATATAGTCCCGACAGTCACCAATACTTGGCATTGAATTCGCAACTCATGTCTAAACACACTCTGAACTCATGTAGGCGGGTCTCTAAACTCAGTACGGAAATGTTCACAGGCTTTAGTCACTCAAATGAGTTCAGAAAGCTGACTCGAGCTCACCAAATTACGAGTTGATCAAGTTCTCATGATTTTAAAGATATAAAAAGACTACTTTTACATAATTTCATTTTTAAAAGTGTCAATGTAAGAAAACAAAATAGTTAGTACTCTTCAAAGAAACACATTTTTTAATAAAATTTTAAAACTTCTTATCTTGCTTACATGAAAAAGAGAAGCACGATTTATTATATTAAAATTATTTAGGTAAGTAAACGTGCTTAAAATTATAAATGTGAAAAATTGTTTATTTACAATATTTTTATTTTGATAGATTAGAAATAATATTTTATTGGGCGCGAAAATATTATTAAATCAAAATATTATTGAATGGATTCATAAAAAGTTTTATATACATACATTGTTGTGATGATGATAATTATATTTTATTAATTTTGAATAAAGCTCGATATTTTAAGGTATTAACGTCAGTTTTATTTTTATCTATTTCTTTTTTTTTTAATTATTTTACACAAAAACTAAAGATCAATAAAATTTATTATAATTTTTTTATTATTATATAAATAATATATTATTAGATTTAAATTTTAATTTTTTAGCTATTTTCATAAAATCATTTTTCATCCTATTTTGAAGCGAAAAACCAAATAACTGTAAATCAGTCGTGTTAGCGCTAATGGCTTAATGTAAATGATAGGTATTTAAATATCTTTTTTAATCAGTATCTTGTTGTATTAGTTTGGATTATTGGGGTTCTAGTGCGTTTTATTTCAGTATTGAGCAGTATAAAGATATAAATAATAAATCCATTAAAAATTTTAAAATTTGTATAATTTCATTTTTATTTTCTAGATTGGTTGCTTTAGAAAAAAAATGCGAGTGAAAATTTTAATTTTCTTAAAAATGCTAAGCATTTCTTATTGCTTAGAAAATGGTTTGGCCAGGACTCCTCCGATGGGATGGTTATCTTGGGAAAGATTTAGATGTACTGTAGATTGTAAAAATGATCCAGAAGAATGCATCAGGTAATGAATTTCTAAAATTATAGAAAATACTTTATTTTTTTTTAAATACAATTAAAAGTTGGTTTTAAATTAGTTTGCTTTTTTATAATTCAAGGAATGTCACACGAATTATTAAATTTTACTTTACTATTACTCTGAAAGATTAAATGTTTTACTTTTATTTTAGTGATCAACTTTTTAGGACGATGGCAGATTTAGTAGTTTCTGAAGGTTACGCTGATTCGGGTTATCAATATATTATCGTAGACGATTGTTGGTTAGAGAAAGAAAGAGATAATACAGGACAGCTTGTAGCTGATAGGCAACGATTTCCTTATGGAATGAAAAACTTGTCAAATTATGTACAAATTATAAAAATAAAATTAATAACTTACTACCAAAATAGTTTACTTTTAATTGTTTTGCTTTTTTTATAGATTCATTTTAAAGGTTTAAAATTTGGTATCTACGAAAATTATGGAACCAAAACATGTGCAGGATATCCAGGTATCTTGGGCCATTTAGAGAATGACGCAAATCTGTTTTCTTCATGGAACGTGGACTACATTAAAATCGATGGCTGCAATGTCAATGTTACGGAAATGGATAAAGGTAAAAAGAATTTAAAATATCTGAAAATATAAATATTACAATTTTTTAATAATTTTTAGGTTTTCCTGAATTTGGTCACTATTTAAACAAAACTGGATGGCCAATGGTTTATTCTTGTAGTTGGCCATATTATAAAGCATCTCATAAAATCGTAACAAATTACACAGCAGTTGCTGAACACTGTAACTTATGGAGGTATAATGATGACATTGATGATTCTTATAGAGCTGTTGAAGGCATCTTAGAACATTATGCAAATTATCAAGATTATATTATACCATTTATTGGCCCTGGACATTGGAGTTATCCCGATACGTTAATAATTGGTAATTTTGGTCTGAGTTACGAACAAAGTAAGAGTCAAATGGCAATGTGGGCAATAATTGCTGCACCGCTTCTGATGTCCGTTGACCTTAGAACAATTAGACCAGAATATAAGGATATTTTACAAAATAAAAAAATTATTCAAGTAAACCAGGATCCTCTTGGGATTCCAGGGCGTCGAATTTATAATGTTAGTAATAAAATAAAATTTAATGACTTGAATTTTAATCCAATAAATTTTTTTATTGAACTGTATTAAAATTTAATAATATATTCAAAAAAAATTTTATTAATTTGAACTTAGCCTTTTAGATCAAAGTTCAGTATAATTTTATCATTATAAATATTTTAATTTTTAACAGTACAATGGTATTCAATGCTGGACAAGGCCAATAACTCCTGTACGTAAAGAATATTATTCATATGCAATTGCTTTTTGGAGTCGAAGAACTGATGGGAACCCTCAAACCGTATCCATTGCAATAAAGTTTTTAGGATTACATTATTCAAAAGGCTACCTAGTTGAGGTGTGAATAAAATTTTAATTTTTATAAAAGAAACAATTCTGCTTTTGAACTAAAAAAAAATAAACAAGTATAATATTAGTTAAGCTTAGTTCCAATTTTAAAATTAATTTAAATACTACAAACAAAATTATTGATGACTGTATTTTTAGAATTTTTTTTTCAGTAAATACATAAAATAATTTCAATTTTGATAATGTTGTTCTGGTTTAATTTTTTTTTTAAATATTTTAATAAAAGTAAGATCGTTTGGAAAATTATTGCTGTACCATAATTAAATTCAAAAAACTTAAAATTTTATGTTTTAGGATTTATATACAAATGAAGATTTTGGTATTTTGACTCCAGAATCTCCAATAAAAATCAAAGTCAATCCAACCGGAGTTGTTATGCTTCGTTTTAATCTCAATCTAAAAAATAATAATTGTTTAAAGGAAACGTGGAAAAATATCTTTCTACTGTAAAAAGTAAACATATTTAAATTTTTTTAAAATTTAATAATGATTCTTGTATTAATAAATTTAGATTTTGAAATTTAATTATAACTGTACATTTCTTAGTTTAATGAAACGAATAAGAGAATATATGAATTAATAAAAATTTTTTTAAATAAATAAAAAAAAAAATGCTGACATCTATCACAAATTTATTCAATTATCAATTTTTTTTATGTTAAATAATAAACGTTTTATTTTTATCTACAAAACAAAGAAAAAAACCTCGACTTATAACTATTTTACATCTGTTGCGCAATACACGTTATAATATTATTTTGTTTGATAATACGTGTTACCTTTTAAAAAAAAATTTATTTTTTTTCCAATGAAAAATATGTGTATCATAAGTTTTTTTAACAGAAGTGATTTTTAAAAATGATTGAGATTAAATTAATTATGTTTTATAATTGCATTTAAAAATTTTAAATTATTTGTAAGTACCTAAATAATTAATTTTATAAAACTTTTAATATTGAGAATTTTTTAAATATGCTAAGACGTGTACTTATCAGTATTTTTTTATCTGCTATGTTTGAACGATAAAAAAAATAACTTTAAATTATATTTTTTAATTTTTTTTTTATTTTGTTGGAAAATTAATCAAATGAATGCCTTATTTACAAAAATAATGCACTTATTTTTGAATGAGCATTGTTAAAGTGAAAGAGATAAATTAAATTATGATTATTTAATTGTTTGAAATTCACTTATATAAATAATATGGTAAAAGTAGTATATTTCCTTACAAGTACTCAAGTTCTTTATACTAGTAATGTAATATACTATTTTAACTACGTACAAAATTTTTTAAAGTCTATTAGTCATTAATGTTAAATAAAAAATTATATTAAGATTAAATTATTTTATAAAATTTTTTTATGTTTGTGAAGTAAAATAATGATTAAATTTTTTGATAAATAAATATATTTAACGATAATATAAATGTTTCGAATATGAAAAAAAATAAAGTAACTCATTTTATTTAGTATTACATCACAGCTGAAAGCATCAAAACAAAATTATATTTTTATAAAATTAAAAATATTTGCAAGAATAAAATAGTTGTAAAATAAAAATTCATCCTAGAAAGTTTTGGATGATTGTGTTCAAAAATAGTAGTAATCAAAGTCTTCATTGATCGTACCTGTTTATTTTTTATTTAAACCATGAAGGAAAACACGTTATGCAATGAATATCAATTGGAAAGAATTTTGATTGACAGGTGGAAAAGAAGAAAAATTGAACGATTGGAAAAATGGCTCTTAATATTTTTTCTTTTCGTAATGTCTCTAATAATAGCAATAAACATATATGCATTGATACAGTATCGAGAAAATCAATACTTTAAAATAAACTGGTAATAATAAAAGTCAAAGTCAAATACATTGAAATTGAAAAATTGGAGATAAATGAAAATAAAATTAAGGTATGATAATTTTTTTTTAATAATTCAAAATTGATAATTGAGAAATAAAATACTTTTTCAGAGCATACACACAGCCCAAAAATACATTACCAAAGAATTTTGAATTCTTTATTTATTTTAATACAAATAGTCAGCTCCATAGTAGATCCAGAAAAAAACTTTACTTCATGGACTATTATGCTGACTTTTTTTTTAAATTATTTAATTTGAGATGAACAAAAAATTTTGAATTGTAAAAATATTTGAATAAGTATGGTACCCTCCAACATGTTGTCAAGTAACAATTACTAATTACAACTAATGTAGAATAGTCATCATCTCTGTAATAAGGCAGCACAGGTTAAATGATATTAAATTCAAGGAATAGTAAAGTATTCAATAGTTAAAATAAAGAGAACTTATTTAGAAATAAAAAATACAGTTAGAGAAAGTAATAAAAAAACAGGACAATTTTAAAATCTGAAAAATATGTTCTGATGCATTTAATATACACGTGAGTGATTTGTGAGAGTGATAAGTATTGAAAAAAAGATTTATAAGGTAATTTATGCTGATGGTGTGTTGAGTGAACAAGTGAAGATATATAATTAATGTACTAAGAAAAAATATAAAAACTAGAAATCAAGTTTAAATACGGATTTTCCCAAAAGTATGGTAGTAAAAACCAATTATTTGAAATAACAATTAAGTAGAAGAAATTTAAAAATTTAATTATATGGCGTACTTATTAATCTGCAATATCACTGATGCAGAAAACGTAAGAACCAAGTTGATAAAGCAAGGGCGTTACTGGAAAAAGTATGGGGAAAAGGGCAAAGATTATTCAAAGATGATGGATAAAAATATCCAGCTTGTTAGAAATTGCTGTTTATGCTGTAGAAATTTGGGACTGAAAAATATAATATAAAATTGAAATTTTAAAAAAGGCATTTAAAAAGGATACGAAAAATTGATGGGAATTCATCTGAATACGATTAAGAAATATTAGAATAGAGTTTCTCTTTTGATTTAAAAGAGAAAATATTACTAAATTAGGTAATGCTGATATTAGAAAATGAGTAAACAGAAAAATATATCTCCAAGGAGAGTTTTATAAAAATTAAAAAGAAAAAAATCAGGCGTTATTTGAAATGAAGTTAGCTTCAGATAAAATTTATGATTTGTTGAGAAAAGACAAAATAATTAGTGAAAAAATAAAAAAAGAATGTTTTCAGATTTTAAAAAAGAAATATTTTATAATCGTAGAAGAATCAATATTTTCTGAAGACGTACAAGATGCGAGGATAGGTGACTAGTGTAAAGATAATTTATAATTTCATCTACCAAAAAGAGTGGACATACAACTTTTATCAAAGTTTAGAATAGGAGGAGAATTTAAGAATTTTGAAGAAATGATTCTGAAAAGATTTTTTTTTAGACTATTTAATATAATTAGTAAGTATTATGAAACTTTGAATAGCAACGGATGGAGAATAAATAAGGTCATAGAATTATTGAAAGTCTAAAATTGTTTTAAAAAGAGGTAAAAAAGTAAAAGAGTAAAATTTAAATTAAAAATAAAAAATTTATTCTATCATTTATATGTTCATTTTATAGTCGCTTCATATTTTTAATAATTAAAAAAAAAAAAAAGTATTATTGTGCTATATAAGTTGAATTTATCGCTTATTTGATTTTTAATATTAAATAAAAATATTTGATTTTAGAGCTAACAATTATTTCCTTTATTTTTTCAATAAATTGCCCACGTTTCGAAGACTTTCAGTCTTCATTATCAAGGATAAAAATTTATAATTTTATTTATTTATTTAGAATTTGTTAGGTGCAGGCGTGGCCAATGCGCAACAATTTACAAAAGTTTACAGTGTAATTTTTGTATATAGTACATAAGGATTTTTATGAATAAGTATAATAAATTTACAAATGAAAAAATATTTAATAAAATTTATAAAAATTAATAATTAAAGAATTTAATTAAATTTCAGTTTTAATAATATTTACATAATTATTAATTGTATAATTAAAAATAATCATTAATAATAAATTTGTAATATCATCGCGATTGAAGGACAGGTGTTTTTTTGTAGATAAAGAAGGAATATGTAACTTAAATGTATCAATACATGTATACGCTTTTAATGTAAATGGCAAATTATTCCAATCTGTGATAGCTGTGATAAAGAATGAACTTTTATAGAAATCTGTTCTATAAAAAGACGGAAGGGAAAAAGTGAGAGGCAAGAAATTTGATAAGGAAGTGTCAGCAAGATTTCTTTGTGAACGCCTGATTTCCTCTTCAGGTTATTTCAAATATTAATACTTGTTTCTTTTATACTTTGTATCTTTAAGTTACTTTCTACTTCATCATATTTTGCATTTAATTCTTCTAAAGTTAGTCCTACTTTTTGTATTTGTTTTGTGTTTGTTAGTTTGTGTAAATGTATAAGTTGGACAATATTGTTTTGGATTTTTGGAAAATTCATTTTTAGTATTTTGGGTACTTCATAATAATTGATAAAATTTGTGTTTATTATTTGTTTTAGTTCTGTACTATCAAATTTTGCAATGCAGTTTTCTTTTAATTTGAGTATTATTGGGTTATTTATAAGAGTACTGTAGAAAATTCCTTGTTCGATACAACTTATATATAGTAAAATTTCTGATGCAGGCGCTATGTACCAACTTCTGCCATTAATTAATGGGTATGTGTATTCGTGAAGTAATTGGAAATATTCAGCTTCACAATTTGTTAGTTTTCATTTTATTATGTCTGTTTCACAAGTGGTTTTTTCGGAATATATAGGTAATAGTATTCCTATTAATACAGTATTTTACAGTATTTAGTATTTGTAGTATTGGTACAATGGTTTTCTCTTTGTTGGTTTTTATATAATTTGTTTCATCCTTTGATATATAAATAATTAATTCAGGTATTCTGAAACTTCTATATCTAATCACCCTGTTGGGTGATTGATTTCTTGAAGTACGGCTATGTATCTTGTTGTTTTATAAGGGACATTATCGACTATTGGAACTTGGGTAACAATAATTAGGTTTGTATTATTAAATTATTCATGATGTTCACTTATTTTCATGATAAGTGCATAATTTTTAATGTTTATTTTAAAAGTTAATTTTTTATGAAGCTCTGTTTCCTGTATTTTTCTTAATGCAGTTATTAAGGTTTTTGGAGGCATTAAGTATTGGCTAATTATTCCGTGCTGGGAATTTAATATGCTGTTGATGTATAGATCGATGCTTTTCTTATAGTCTTCAATAGCTATATCTAATTTGAACAAGCACTCATTTGTTCTTTCATTGTATTTTAATTTTTCAATGATATTATTACTTTTCCGAGTCCAGTTTTGTCCAGTATTTTCATTTTATATTTTGAAATTTGTATTTATGTTTTTAATTATTTGTCTTTTAATATATAGGTTGAGATTTTTACTATATTTATTGTCTCATTAAGTTTGTAAGTTTGTTCGTCTATTGCTTTATTTGTGTTATTTAAATCACTTTGTGCAAGGTTTCCCCATAATAGTTTTTAAATTCCTCCAATAGTATTTATTAATACTCTCTTTGTTCGATGGTGAAATTTAATTATTTCCAACATTTGTTCAGTATTTTGATATTTTGTTATTTGAACATTGAACTACATTGAATAGCCATTTTAAGGCTTGATGGTCAGTTTTAATAGTAAATTTTTTGCCTGATAAATATTATTATTACTTTTCCGAGTCCAGTTTTGTCCAGTATTTTCATTTTATATTTCAAAATTTGTATTTATGTTTTTAATTATTTGTCTTTTAATATAGGTCGAGTTTTTTACTAGATTTATTGTCTCATTAAATTTGTAAGTTTTTTCGTCTATTGCTCTATTTGTGTTATTTAAATCACTTTGTGCAAGGTTTCCCCATAATAGTTTTTAAATTCCTCCAATAGTATTTATTAATCCTCTCTTTGTTCGATGGTGAAATTTAATTATTTCCAACATTTGTTCAGTATTTTGATATTTTGTTATTTGAGCATTGAACTACATTAAATAGCCATTTTAAGGCTTAATGGTCAGTTTAAATAGTAAATTTTTTGCCTGATAAATATTGTCTCAATCTTTTCATTGACAAAACTATGGCAAAAAAATCTTTTTCTGTGATTGAATAATTTTTTTCGTATGCATTTAAAGTTCTTGATATATAACAGCATGGATGATCATCTTGGGACAGTATATCCTTTAATCCTGCGCTTGATGAGTCCGTTGTTAGTGTAAATTCCTTCTTGAATTCTGGATATCTTAATAGTGGTGGTTGTACCATTATTTCTTTAAGTTTGCTAAAAGCTTCTTAACATTCATACTTATTATTCTTTTTCGTTAGGTTACTTAATGGTTTGACTATTGCAGCAAAGTTTCTTATGAATTTCTGTAGTATCCTACTAAAACAAGAAATGATTGTATTTCTTTTACATTTTTTGGTGTTCTAAAATCTGTTACTGCTTTTATTTTGTTAGGATTCGGTTTCACTTGATCCTTTGTAATTATATGACCCAAGTATTTTAATTCTGGCCAAAGATACTCACATTTCTCTGGTGGCAATTTTAGACCAGTTACTTTTAATCTGTTAAATATTATCTCTAGATTCCTAGATCTTCTAGATTTTATATCTCGTCATACTATCTAATAAAAAGATTATAATCTTTATATTTTGTTTATATTATGTTCCTTTGCGTAAAATCTAGCACATGTAAAAATTGTTTTAAAAAGTCAAAGATTAGTATAAGATCTTTACTCAGTGAAGAATATTATATATTCTTTACTTAAGAATATTTAATAAGGTAAAATTAATTTTAAATATGAAATTGTATAATATTATAAATTTTTAGCCTTGATAATGAAGACTGAAAGTCTTCGATACGTGGGCAATATATTAAAAAATATAGGAAATAATTGTTAGCTAAAAAATCAAATATTTTTATTTAATATTAAGTATTATTGTGATTCAAAAGTAAACTGACATATGTAATTGCGTAATGTACATGTATAACTTAATTTATAAATAAAACTAATAATAATATATTCTTTGTAAACTAATTTATTTCTCTCGTAAAAAAAGTGCGAAAAATTATATATGTAAGTTAATTTGTACTTTTGTAAAGTTATCCAAAAATAAAATAATTTTTTCTGTTCCAATAACGCCCAAAACATCCAAAAACGGGTTAGGGGACAATATTTCACGAGGAATTTATTAATAATTGAAAATTCGTAATTCATAAAGGTCTCTACCAAACTCCAATTTATTATTCAAAAAGGTAGGCAAATTTCTTTCTTTGTGCAATATCTTTAATTTTTCTTTCATTTCTTGGTAAGAACGAAGCATCTTAAATGCGACATTAATTTTAGAATTGCATTAATTTAAAATAAAAATACAAAATATAAAATACAAAATATATATCGGATTATTATTTATAAATAATAATTTTAAATAATAATTCGATATATGTTTAGAAAATTATGGATGATGAAAATAATAATTAAAATACAAAGTTTTTTTTCTTTTTTCATAAACGCTCAGATTTTTAACCATTTGTTTTCATTCTCAGCTAAACCTGTTGAAAAATCCGAGAGTTATTTTGCTGAAATCCTTCTACTGATGTCTTATTTTGTATCTCAAACTAGCCTCGTAGTACCAAGTAGTTATTGGGAATTTTGACCTGATAAGTAGAATTAAAATTTTGCCTTCTTTTGGTATCTCCAGGTGAATCCCAAGAGAATAACGATTGTGTACAGTTTTGTTTCCGCAAGTTTTTATTTTACTATTGTTTTTTATAAATATTTTAATAAGTAGCTGAAGGTGAACGGATTTTCATGGTTTTTTTTAAAGCTATTAAATTTTTTACCTATAGATTAAAAAGTAGAGTTACTAACTTATTATATTTACATGAGGCATTATATTTATTTTTAATTCAAAGATAAAATTAAAATTTGTAAATTCGAAAATTATTTTAAACGATTGACATTTATTTATAACTAAATAGATACACAGCGTTCGTGCTCAAAATGTTTATAAAGCTTTAAAATATATTTAAGTTTTTATTATTTACATTATTAATACTCGCAAAAAAAAAAGAATAGGTAAAATTAACCTCAACAAATATAAATATAACCAAAAAATTAGTAAATTCTACTAATAAAATTTTAGTTTTATAAACAAATTTTATTAGTAAATTTTACAAAAAATTTAAAGTGACTTTTGATCAAACTAAATTTAGTAAACAAAACCGTAATTTTGGTTATATTTACTAAATTTTTATTTGCGTGTAAATTTGAAAAAATGTATTTTAGCTTAATGCTTTGGATATTCATTCTGACCTGAGAAGTATCAATATATAAATAAATTTAATTGTAAAATATTGTAAATTTTTAGCCTTGATAATGAAGACTGAAGGTCTTCGAAACGTGGGCAATTTATTGAAAAAATAAAGCAAATTGTTAGCTCAGAAATCAAATATTTTTATTTAATATTTAAAATTTAAAAGTATTTATTTGATCCAAAAATTGCTTATAATACTTATGTAATTAAAATGTATTGCATTTTGAGACTGTGAGGGAAATAAAATCTAAATCATAATTACAATCTTCACTGCAGATATTTACTTACAATTAGTTGCATTTTTAATTTAATCGATAAGATATAATATGCATTTTGATGAATTATTGTTTGGATTTAATTTTTATAATTCTAATTGATTAAATTTAAGTATATAAACAAGTGAAATTATTTTAATTATTTTTTATGTATTTTTTATAATCGAAGAAAGGTATAAATTTATACATTTCAGTAAATAAACAGTAGTGTTATGTAAGTAAAGTCAGTTTTATGTTTATTTTGTATGATCAGAAGAGAGTCGTATAATAGAGATTTTCTCTTCGAAAAACATTGTGTTTGTTGTTTTATTATTAAAGTATTGATTGTAAATTAAAGAAAAAATCATAGATGAAATATTTTTAGAAACCGCCTACTGAAGAGAAAGTAAGTATTTTAAAATACATGATTCATTATTTTAATTATATACTACCCTTTACAGTTATAGATATTTACAGTTTGATTGGTCTAGTTACTATGTTACTATGAACTGAAACTATGAAATTTAAATTTAAAAGCTATAAATAAACATATAATTAATTAATTAGATTTTTATATTATACACATTTGATTTATTTTCATAAAATAAAATAAACAATTAATGTAGAACTTAATTTAATTCAATAAGTATCAGAAAATCTAGATCAGAATGCATTATTCAATACTTTTTACTGTACTTTGTACTCTAAACTTTTGAGCATTTCTGTCGTTCATCAGATTCTGGTAATCTTTGGAAAGACCGTTCCAAAGACTTCTGAATCTGTAGGATGGAGAGTTAAAAATATTATCATTTGCAGTTCCGATTTCCTTAAATTTCTTTGGGATCTTAAGTTGTAATCCAAATTTTTGAGTTCTAATTTATTCTTTAAATTATCGTCAACAGCCCGTCCCGATATTATATCAGAAAAAATTAACAAGTCATTTATTAGATGATATGATTTTATTGTATATAAATTAGCCAACTTAGAAACTCTAGAATAATCATGATCTGTATAGTTCATGTTTATTCCACATTTAAATGATAAATATCTTTAAAAACGTTTATTTACGTAATCGAGCTCTTTAAAGTCAACCTCAAAGTTAGGAGACCATATTACCGATCTAAACATAAAATTTGGAAGAACTAGGGTCTTGTATAAATATAGAGTGGTGTTGAATGAAAAATTTTTAGTAATACGCTTTATAAATCCCAAGGTTTGCAAGGATTTTGACTTTACAAAGTAAAGTTTCACCTCGAAAACACCAACTAGAATTCACCAAGACTCCCAGAGCCCTAATAGAGGAAACTCTTTCAATAATAGAACTTTTAATCTTGTTATTATATGTTATGTTACTGCTGCACCTAGAAACAGACAATAATTTACACTTAACTACGTTAATAGATAATGACATTACATCACTCCATTTTATTATCTATTTCTAGCTGCAACAGTTCACAGACTCTAACTGATGCTATTTTTTTGCTTAACTTTGAGTCATCCACAAATAACTCGAGTCTCGCATTTTTCACAGCATTAGGGAGGTCATTGATAAATATATTAAAGAATATGGGGCCCAGATGGCTTGCCTGGGGTACATCTGAAGTGGTCCAAGTAGAATTAGAAATACTACTATTTACCCGAACCATCAGCTGTCTATTTTACAAATAGGATTTAATCAAATTTAGCAGAAGCCCCCGAATACCCCAATCATGTAGTTTTTTTACTAACAAGTATGATCTACAGTATCGAAGGCCTTTGAATAATCAAAATAAATAATATCCATCTGGTTATTAGCTTTTAATGATTCGTTTACATCATATGATAAATTCAATAAGTTAGTAATTATAGACCTGTCCTTTACAAAACCGTGTTGGTTATTTACAATAACTCTATTTAATTGAGTTCTTATTTTGTCTAAAACTAGCTTTTGAAAGAGTTTGGGTATTGTACTAAGAATGGTTACTGTTCTATAATTACTAACAAGTTTTTTGTTGCCATTTTTGAAAATAGGGCTTATAAATCCCGATTTCCAGACATCAGGAAAAACTCCTGATTCTAACGATATTTTAAGAAGAAGTAATAAAGGATAGGCAATTGATGAAGCACATTTCTTAATTAAGATCTTAGGGAGACCATCAGAACCCGAGAGATTTGAATTTTTCTCTTTTTTTGAAGAATTTTTGAAGTTCTTAAGACCATTTCTTACATCATCTAAAGTTATGCTAATATTCTCAATAACCTCAAAGAATTCAAAATTAAAATTTCTATTTAAAATTGGCGAATTTGGCTCTAATGGCTGCTTAAAACTCAAAGAAAAGAATTCAGCATAAAGATTTAATTTAGGAGATTTGTTAGTAGGTCTATCTAAATTTATAAAAGACCAAAATTTTGATAAATTATATTTAGCCGAATTATTAATGTATTTCCTATACGTATTCAATGAAATTTTAGATAGTCTAATGCATATTGCTCTAGATTTCTTAAAAAGAATGTAATAGTAAATTTTCTTTGTTTTTTTCCATTTGGTATGCAGTTTTTTTTCTTATTTATTTCTCTAATCAATTTTAAACTATGCCAATTTGGAAATTTTTTATATGTTATACATTTATTAGGAATTAATAATTCAATTAATTTAAAAATTATTAAATAAAATATATTAACGCATTTGTTTAAATTAAATAAATTTTTTTGAAAAAGTTATATAATTTAATAATTTTATTCAATTAAGATAAATTTTGAAAAATTAAAATATACTTTTATTTAATTAATTTAGTGCGAGATTTAGTTTTACTATAATTCATAGACCTTTGAAAACTTCGTGAATCACAAATTACAAAAAAATTTTACTATGTGCATTAATAAAGTTACATTTTTTCTAAGGATGATTTTGTTACTCTACTGTTCAAAAGATGGAATATGTCATAGATATTATATATTTCGTGTAATTATTTTTTGCTCCCACCAATATTATTTAATTCGTTCTACTTTTATTGATATTAACAGTAATATCATATACGGGCTTGAAAATTCAAATTATTATTATTAAAACACAATTGTTTATTTAATTTTCTTTTTTTAGTGATAAAAATTATAATTATATATGTACTGTTTTTTTTAATTTTTTTTTAATTTATGGCATTATTTTTATAGAAATATTTATTATTTCTTAAATCACTTCTTTCTTTTATCAGAAAGATTTCACCAAATGAAAGAAATTATTTATTTCGTTATTTTTGAGTTACTGGCCATAGCTACTGCCTTAGAAAATGGTTTAGCAAGGACTCCACCAATGGGTTGGTTATCCTGGGAAAGATTCAGATGTAACACTGATTGTAAAAATGACCCGGAAAATTGTATCAGGTATGCAAATAGATTCCTTTAATGATTTTTTAATAAAAAATAATAGTTATAGAAATAAGAATCAAGCATAAGAAATAGAAAAAAACTTTTATTTAAAAATAAAAAAACATATTCTAAGTGTTTTTTAAAACAATTTTTGTTACTAAATTTGAAGAATTAATATATAAAGAATTGTTATTAATTATAAAATTTTGTCATTGTTACTTATTATAAATTTTAAACATGCGTAAGCAATTTATTTTATTTTTCAAATTTACTTCTAAAAATTTGTACAATCTTCTACAATAATCTAATAAATAAAAAAAAAAAAAAAAAAAAAAAAAAAAAAAAAAAAAATTAATTTTATGATGAATTTGTACAAGATAAGTAAAAGGAAAATTGGTACTTATAGTGAGCATCTTTTTCGAACAATGGCAAATTTGGTTTCTTCCGAAGGTTATGCAGATGTTGGATACCGGTATATTATTGTAGATGATTGTTGGTTGGAAAAAGAAAGAGATAGTAATGGGCAACTTGTAGCTGATAGGCAGCGTTTTCCTAATGGAATGAAAAATTTATCTGATTACGTAAGCATTTTTTACAAGTTTATTTGCCTCCAAAAAGTAATGCAAAGTGTACAATTATATATATATTACTAGGGGGCCCGCCCTCTGCGCGCTTCGCGCGCCAACCCTCGTAGAGTTATTGAAAAAGTGGGTTAGTCATGAGAACAAAAAATGTAAAATTTTAAATACAATTTTAATAATTACTTTCAATAAAAAATATTGATTCTATTGTTTTTCTTTTGTTTTAAAATTCGTTAATAGGTTTATAATTAATTGATTTATTGGCTTAAAAATAAAAAAAAATAAAATCACTTAGACCCAAAAAGGTTTTGCCCAGTAGTATCTTATTGGTCCAAAAGTAACAAATTAGCCCAAAAGTGTCAATAACTAAGAAAATGGAAAATTTTATTATACCCCATAATGTTCACTTACACCCACAAGGTCCGGTTTTGCCCAATAATACCATATTGTAGTCAGAATGGCCCAAAAGTGTCAGATTGGCCGTAAACCGTGTATTTTTATCACTGATTCTCTCACCGCTATAGTCAATTAACCTATTGGTAATTTTTGACCCGAAAGGCCCAATTTTTAAATTTGTTTAAATTGCTGCCAAAATTGTAATTTTTGACAAAATTGAGTTTTATAGGCCTTAAAAGTTTTCTGCAAGCTTCAAGTTTCCAAAAATTTTTTACTCGTCTCTTTTCTTTAAATGGTTTTTAAGATATCGTTTTTCAAAGATAATGATAAAAATTGACTTTTTTTGAAAACCCTAAAATTGGGACTCGGTAAATTTGCGTTTCTAGCCCCAAAATTCCCTTTAGAATGAATGCAGGGCGGTTTGTATGTCTTTACAACATATAAAAGTATGTTTTCCAGTAAAAATTAGCATTTTAAAACGCTTTTTGGCTTTTGTGAAAATTCGAATAGCTAAAAACTCAAAATTCCCATGTTATTTAAATGGGAAAATTGATGTGGTTACAGGCACGTGTTTTTGCAGGGCTAAAGCAAAATCCTTGGAACTGGGAACTTTTTATGACCAAAACTTCACAAAAAAAACCCGGGGAGCAAAGTTTTTCCACAAAGTCCAAAAATAGGTCCACTCTAATACATATCCTATTCTATCCTATATCCATATATATAAATCTTTAATTATGTATGTCCGAACGCGATAAACGAGAACACGATAAAAGCTACAGACATCGGGTTTACGGCAAAAGACGGAAAAAATTACGGATCATAACATAGGCTAGGTTTTATTTCGATTGATAACGACAAAAAATTTTAATGTTGAAAAAACGATTCATTTAAGCTATAGTGCCCTGATCGACATCTGTTGATGGTTGTAATTAAATCACGATTCATGGTTTATTATAGGAATTATGAAATTACTCATAATAACTGACGCCTTAAATCTATCCTAACTCTTCTATGGACATTTTTGAGGCTAACTTTTCTCTTTGGACTAAATGGTTTCTTAAGTAGGTATGTGGAATATACTTTATAGTGGGATCTATTAAAGTGGCAGATTTCGACAGCTTGTCAACATTTTCATTTCCAGTTAACCCATGGTGTGAAGCAATGGTGACAGTAAAATTTTATCATATTTTTCAGATATTTAACTTTTTAACCAAATTTTTAAAAAATTTTATTTATTCCAAAAACGGTAAAAATTGAATATCTCCAAAAGTACGATAGCTGAGTCGCAAAACTATGACCTATGTCTGCCATAGGCTTTTTTTCTTTATTTTAACACCGGTTTTATGTAATTTCGTTCATTGGTTCGATTAAATACCATAAAAAATAAAAATATGAACAAAATAAATTTTTTACTAGCTTCAAAAATATTTAATAAGATTTTAAATATACCTCCGTTTTGAATAAAAGTTTAAGCGAATACGTAAAAATTAGTACCGAATTGAAAACTAAAATACATTTTTTCGATAGCCTAGATATATTTCAATTTTTGTTAAAAATTTTTTAAAATTTTGTCAAGTTCAAATATACTAAAAATTAAATATCTCAAAAACTACGAAAGGCGAGGAAGAAATCTATGGCCTATGTCACCCTTTATTTCTTTATTTTGACACCGGTTTCATGCAAATTGGTTCGGCGGTTCTTGAGTCATTAAAAGGTACAAACAGGCAAATAAATAAATTTTCAAATATATATAGTATTAAGATATAGAAGTAAAAATAATAATAAATCAATTTATTAAAGTTTAATTTGGTAAGAGTTTTTTTTAACTAAAAAAAATAATTTAACGATTATATCTTCAGAGTTTATACAGAAATGAAAAGTGGAAAATTTTAAGTCGTTCAGGTATTAGAGCATTTTGTTATACGCGGAATTTCCATTTAAAATTTGAGTGTTCGTGCATAGGAGAAAACATATTTTACAACAATCACTTAATTTCCTAAAAGCTCATTAGGAAAAAATTTTTTTGTTAGTAAGTAAGGAATGAAATGTATCGGAAATTTATCATTAAAAACAAAACTTTTACCATTAATGAGATTATTTAATAAATTTTTAATTTTAAGAAGCATAAAATGTATCGTAAATATCACTCAATTACATGAATATGAAATAAAAAACTACTTTGTAAAAAAATCGTGTGTTAATGCAATAGTAGCGGGTCATATTTATCAATAAAAATGAAACTTTTACCACAAAAAATCACTTATTGAATATTTGACATATAATGAATGAAAAATCTTAACCGTTCATTTAATGTTTTGAATACTTTATTTATTTATTTTTCTTCAAGATTCATTTTAAAGGCTTAAAATTTGGTATGTACGAAAATTATGGAACGAAAACTTGTGAAGGTTATCCAGGTCTTTTGGGACATTTGGAGGATGACGCTAATCTGTTTGCTTCCTGGAACGTGGACTATATTAAAATCGATGGCTGTAATGCAGACGTAAAAGACATGGACAAAGGTATATAAAAGCGTTTATTTCAAGGGCTTGATTTATATATAGCCTAATTAAAAATAATTTTTAGGCTTCCCTGAATTTGGCCAATTTTTAAACAAAACAGGAAAGCGAATGATTTATTCCTGCAGTTGGCCGTTTTATTTAATTATTTCTAAAATTCAACCTAATTATACGAAAATAATCGAAAATTGTAATTTATGGAGATATGATGGCGATGTCCAGGATTATTGGAGCTCTGTTGATACAATTATAGAAAATTATAGAAAAAATCAGGACAATATAACAATAAATGCTGGTCCAGGACATTGGAATGATCCAGATATGCTAGTAATTGGTAATTATGGATTAAATTATGAACAGAGCAAGACTCAAATGGCAATATGGGCTATTATGGCAGCGCCACTTCTCATGTCCGTTGATCTTAGAACTATTGGATCAGAGTATAAGGCTATACTACAAAACAAAAAAGTTATTCAAGTTAATCAAGATCCTCTTGGTATCCCAGGACGTTACATTTTTATGGTAACTTTTTAAACTATACTTTTCAGAAAATTTTTGTCAAATTTTTCTTACTTAATTTTATTTTGATTTATAACATCAGCATAAGAATATTCAAGTTTGGACAAGAGCAATTACTCCTATTCATGAAAAACATTATTCATATGCTATTGTATTTAGGAATAGAAGATATTTTGGTTTTCCGAAACTGATATCAGTTACATTAAACAGTTTGGGTTTGAATTACTCAGCAGGTTACAGCGTAGAGGTAATTAAATAATTTTATGCATCTTTTATGCAAATTGTTCAAAAGTTAAAACGTATCATAATTTTAAATTAATTTTAACATTTTTTTCCGTACCAGGATTTGTACGATACCTATAATTATGGCATATTAACTCCAGATTCTGTTATAACAATCAAAGTCAATCCAACTGGAGTAGTCCTTCTTCGTTGCAATCTTAATTTTATAAATATCAAATAGTTAAGTTATACTGAAGAATTAAAAAAAAAATATATGTTTAATTGAAATAAACTTGAAAACATTTAATAAAGTACTTAAATATTCATTTTAAAGTAAAAAATATCTTCCTCATTATAGAAATAATAATCCTCGATCCCGTCCAGAATTCAAGGTTTATTGAAAATCTGATTTTTTCAAAAAAGTCGGATTTTAACCTGTACTGCCCCTTAAACATTCAAAATTACACATTTATTCTTTTCAATACAAAAACAGTAACAGAATAAAATATTTATATTTTATAAAACTAAATTGTGAAATACAAAATAATTTTGAATTCTTTTAAAATATAAACAAGATTATTTTATATTTTGTAATATTTATTGATTAGTAATAGAAAATAGATAAATAACCATTTTTTTAATAAAAACCTATTATCTTTTATTTATTTGACATTCGTTAAACATAAGGATATCAGACATAGATCATTACTATTTGTTATCAAAAATTTCATTTTTGACCTCATTTTAGAAATATCATACCTAGATAAAAATTTATTGGCCGAATTTTTCTTAAATGTTTTCCAAAATATCAGAATTAATTAGTAAGTCTACAGTGCTCAAAGAATAAAGTTCATTTTATAATAGTTTTTAACTACAGGTTTTTATACCTTGGATTAAATAATTTTAAATATCATTATTAAAATACTTTAGGATAATTATTTATTTTTATCCATTTTAACTTATGTTAAAAGTATCAATAATTCTGAAATAATTAAATATTTATCTGAAAAATATAAAAAAATAGTGATTTATTTAAATTCTATTTTTGAGTCTACGCTACTTTTTAGCTACAACACTTAATTTTTTATCCAAGTATGTATTTATTCAATTTTTGACAATTAAATAATTGCAAATAAATCATCCAAACAAAGTTTGTGTTTTTAAAGATTTTCATTAAATTGAATGCTTTTAGGTTTCATTTACTTTTAAAACAAAACCTACACAAAATGAAAAAAATAAGTCTTCTGATTATTTTTGTATTGCTAGCTGTAGTTTTTGCTTTAGAAAATGATTTAGCCCGGACTCCGCCAATGGGATGGCTTGCTTGGGAAAGGTTTAGATGCAATATCGATTGTAAAAATGACCCAGAAAATTGTATTAGGTATACGTTTATTATTTTCCAACTTACGAAAAAAAAATATTATACACATTTACATTTTTTTAGTGAACAGCTTTTCAGGACTATGGCAGACTTAGTGTCCACAGAAGGTTATGCAGATGCTGGATACCAGTATATTATTATAGATGATTGTTGGTTGGAAAAAGAAAGAGACAGTAATGGACAACTTGCAGCTGATAGGGAGCGTTTTCCTAACGGAATAAAAAACTTATCTGATCATGTAAATTTTAATATAAGAAAAATAATATTCACTGTAATATAAAAAATAAATGCTTATTATTAATAGATTCATTCAAAGGGTTTAAAGTTTGGTATATACGAAAATTATGGAACCAAAACTTGTGCAGGCTATCCAGGTCTTTTGGGCCATTTAGAGAATGATGCAAATCTGTTTGCTTCATGGAACGTGGATTACATTAAAATTGATGGCTGTAATGTCGATGTAAGAGAATACGATAAAGGTAAAACTAGATCTAATAAAATTAAATATTTAAGGATTGCAAAATTAAAAAATTTACAGGCTATCCGCAGTTTGGTCATTATTTGAACAAAACAGGAAAACCCATGGTCTATTCTTGCAGTTGGCCATATTATCAAGAGCAATTTAAAATAAAGCCTCATTACACAAATATCATCCAAAGTTGCAATTTATGGAGATATTATCATGATATTGAAGATTCTTGGAAATCTGTTGACTCTATCATAGAAAATTATAGTGCAAATCAGGCTAACATAATACAAAATGCTGGTCCAGGACATTGGAATGATCCAGACATGTTAATCATTGGTAATTTTGGTTTGAGTTTAGATCAGAGTAAGACTCAAATGGCAATGTGGGCTATAATGGCAGCACCACTACTAATGTCGGTAGATTTAAGAACTATCAGGCCAGAGTTTAAAGCTATTTTGCAAAATAAAAAAATTATTGCAGTGGATCAAGATCCTCTTGGAATTCCTGGAATAAATGTATACAATGTAAGCTATTGTCTTTCTATAATAATTATAAATAAATTCACTCTGAAATTTATGTTAATTCTCTTTTCAAGAAATCCTTTTAAAATATAAAAAATTTTAAATTAAATATACATTTTACAATAATTAAGGATATTTCAACAACGTGTTTCAATCAAAATTTAATTCAAAAAAAAGTTATATATTTATTTTTATTGATGAAAGTAATCATTACAAAAACTTTTTGCTTTATTTTTTTTAGTTCACATGATTTTTTCAATAAATAACTTTTTCTTTGAAATTATGTATTTATTAATTTTGTGATCTTATTCGATATTTTTGATATTTCACACATTTTCTCGTTTTGTATTTAAAAATATTTTAATCTGAAAAAAACAATTTTTACTTTTAATAGATACGTGGTGTTCAAATCTGGACTAGGCAAATTACTCCAGTTCATGAAAAATATTATTCATATGCTATTTTATTCAGAAATAGAAGAGCCGACGGTACTCCTCAATCGTTATCCATTCATTTAAAAAGATTAGGATTAAATTACTCCAGAGGATACATCGTTGAGGTAAATGATACCCTTGAATTATAGTCCAATCGACTACTCAAACAGTAGAAATAGAATAAAGAATAAATATGTTTCTATTTTAGGATCTCTACGATGATAAAGATTATGGTATTTTAAGTCCAGAATCTTTGATAAAAGTCAAAGTCAATCCAACGGGAGTCGTCATACTTCGCTGCAATCTTAATTTAATAGTACAAAACAAGACATAAATAATATGTACATATTAGTAAATAAAATTAAAAAAAAAAATTATCTTAGCGTTTATAAAAAAAATTAATTAAATCTTGCTGTTATAAAAAGAGATTCCTTTATTCCTCGGATCAGATAAATATGAAATAAAAATAAAAATTATATGATTTAATTTACACTTTTAAAAGTTACTCATGCAAATTTAAAAAAAAAAATAATACCTATTCTTACACACAAGAACTTCAGCATTTTTAAATAAAAATTTAAAATTAAAAGTTAATTAATTAATTTAGAGTCATAAAATTATAAACTTTTAATTAATGGCCATAAATTAATTCTATTAAGTAGAAGCATCGTGTACCATGTCATTGGCTATACATGGTACATAGGAAATTCATGGAACACAGTCTATTAAAAAAAGGGTTTATTATAAGGAATTTTACGAATTGCCATCCTGTAAAGAAAAAATGCCTTATCCAATTATTTTTGCACTTACGTGTTAAAATACTTCCTGCGACTAATGGTTTATTTGAGATCCAAAAATATGAATAAAAATGGATGGGTAAATAAAATTTTGAAGAAGTTTTTTGAATAAAAAGCAAATATATTTAAATTTATTAATTTTATAAATATTTTTTATGCGAAAAAAAAAACACTAACACAATAAAATCTATGAATACATAAAAAAATGCTGTTTTTCATTAATTTAATTGACGACTTAAAATAATCAGATACCATATATTTTTACACAAAAACATTTAATAAATGTGGCGGTACATATAAATAATTATTATTTAGAAAAACATTAGTAATTGAGCTAGTATCTGCAATTTTAAAAATATTTAAAACATTATTTTTTTCAGCTGGTAAAATATTTCAAAACTAATAAACTAAACTTTTAAATTATAATTCTCCTGTCTTCTACAATGTTAGCTACATATTAGATCATTGTTATATTGTAAATAACATTTGATCGAAGTATAACATTGATTACCATCGTTTATTGTAATTTTGACTGTAAAATCATTGGTTTTAATTTTTTTATATAATACAGATGTGAAAAATTTTTCATTAATTTTGGCTTTTCTGAAAACTAAAAATTTCTTTCTGTTTCAAAAATTTTCTATTACAGCTTTTTCTGCCATTAATTTTTTCAATTTTCTAAGTGCTTGATCGGCTTAGCATTTTTACTTGTTGAAAAAATAAAACTTTTTGTAGAATAGAACTTTTTAGTTATTGGTAAATAATTCTATATTTGATATTATTTTTCAAAGGTTCAGCTATATTTCTATTGGCATTTACTGAATATGCAATAAATCCATTCCAATTTTAAAATGTCTTTAAGGATTATTTGGGCCACAAAATTCAATAATGATGTCAGAAATACTATTTGATTCCTTTCCCGGGGCGATTTTGGCCTTTTTCACCCTTTTTAACCCCTAAATATGTAATTCTTTAAATGCACGGTTCTTTTAAATTTTAAAATGTCTTCATGGGTTTTTTAGGTCACAAACTTTAATAATGCCTTAAAAAAAGATAATTAAGGTATTTCTGGGGGTAAGTTAGCTCCATTTTCACCCTAAATTTAATAAAAACTTTGCTTATTAATTCCAAAGTGTCCAAACGGGTTATTTGGGCCACAGAATAAAAAAATGATGCCAGAAATTTTATTTAACGCATTATTGTGGGTGAATATGCTCTTTTTTGCCCCTTTCATCCCCCCCCTAATATTTAATATTTAAGAAAATTTTATATTTTAATTTTAAAATGATTATACCTCGGCCTATAGTTTTTTTGGTCGTAGAATTCAAATATGATATCCGAAATGTCATTTAACGCATTGCTTGAGGGGTGAATTTGCTATTTTTTCACCTCTATTTCTCCAAATATTTTTTATTTCTTAAAAATACTTGAAACAATTTTTTTTTCTTATTGTTATATTTTCTTTTGGGAACTGATAATTTTTTTTAAATAAAAGAAACAAGATTTTCCATATATTTCATTTAATATTATAATAAGGAGGTTATATAAGAACTGAAATAGGCCAATTTACCCCCCCCCCCCGCAATGCATTGAATGACATTTCAGACATCATATTTTAATTTTACGCCCCCAAAAACCCGTATAGGCATTTTAAAATTAAAAAATAAAGTTTTTATGAATATTAAATATTAGGGTGGTTAAAAGGATTCAATAACGGCGAATTCACCCCCCGTAATATCTTAACACCCTTTTTTACATGTCGGAGATTAAAGGAGTAAAAATGGAGCTAATTTACCCCCAGAAATACCTTAATTTTTTTTCTTAAGTAATTTCTTAATTATCTTTTTTTAAGGCATTAATTTATGACCCAAAGAACCCATGAAGACATTTTAAAATTGGAAAAAACAGTGCATTTAAAGAATTACATATTTTGGGGGTAAAAGGAGTGAAAAAGCCAAAATCACCCCTGAAAAGGCATGAAATAGCATTTCTGACATCAATATTGAATTTTGTGACCCAAAAAACCCATAAAGACATTTTAAAATTGGAAAGAACATTGCTTTTAAAGAATTATATATTTGGTTTGTAAAAGGGGGTAAATCAAAATTATTTTAATTCAAACCTTTTAAACATACATGCAATTTAAGGAGGGGGGGGGGTTGAAATATGACAAAATGACATTATTTTGGGCAGTTGTGAAAAAACCTTAGAATAATCTCTGGTAAATAAAATATAAAATACATGAAAAATGAAACTTAGTTATACTATTTGTTGTTCTATTTCTAATCATTGTAATTTTTTTTGTATAATTTGGGTATTTTTTTTATATTGGATAATTTTTATGTATAGATATAATTCAGTAATTTTCGGATGTTCCATTTTCGGACACTGGGATCCTCGTTTTCGAGTTTAGCGACACCGAAAACATATGAAGAAATATAAAAAACGTATATAGAAAAGAATTTTAGTCGTTTATTCCAACTATCAGCGTTAGCCAGCCGCTTAACCCATTTATTTTATGAATAAAATTCATTTTATCTAAACAATGAGTAAAATTATTATTTTTTTTTTTTCGGTGTCAGAAAAAAAATTCGGAAAAAATGATTCGTTGTTTTTATTTTCGGATGAATGGTTTTCAGATAATTATCCGTTCGGATATTTTTTTTCGGAAAAATGACCGGAAATCAATTGGTTTAAATTAAAAATTAAGAATTTTCTTTTAATTTTTGTAAGAGTGTATTACGAACCAAAATGAATAACATTGAATCTTATAAGGACTGTCTGTTGAAGAAATTTAAGAAATTCGTAAATCAGCTTAAGAGCTACCGAGGGTTCGTTTCGAGTTCGTTCGACCCCTAAAACGTTCTCAAATGAGCTGAAAATTGGTATGGTAACCTAAACTTCAACATGTTTTAGGAAGAGTATTTTCGGGGAACTTTTTTTGTGCGTGTTTGCGTGTGTGTTTATGTTTATGTGTATGTAATATAAAAATTTTTAATGTAATCAATCAGTGTATTTCAATATTTCTTTTTTAACTTTAGCCTTTAAATAATTAAATCCATCACTGACACGTATCAACTGAAAAAGACTATTTCACTCTTTCTTTAAACAGAAAAAAAATTCCTATGGAGACGATTCCAATAATTATTTTTATTATAAGAGAATTAATAATAAACTTTTGCTGTATTTTTTTATTTTTGCAACAGATTTTAGTTCAATAACTAATATAATTAAATAAAGTTAAATAAAGTCAAAAAATAAGTTAGAACAATCAAGTTTATCTTTTTACAACTTTGCTTAATGATTCTAAATATTCTTTATAAATTTTTCTACCTTTTTTTTTAACTGAGTGATTTCTGGAGATTGTTTTGGATTTATTTAAATCTCAAGTAATCTCCAGAGATTAAGACGGATAAAAAGTAATCACCGGAGATCTACAAAGATCCAAAGAAATCACTAGAAATTAGCGATCGCTTCGGATGTCTGGAGATATCTTTTGATCAGCGGAGATCATAAGAGATATTTCGAAAATTCGTAGGAATATTTCACTAAAAAAACTGGAAGAGAACTCATATACAACCCTTTGTCATTCTTTATGCACTATTCTGTTGACTTATTAATTATTTAATAATGTATTTTTTTTCTCAAAATCACTAATACGATGAGGCAAAGAATAAAGCAGCATCCGCCAAAAATAGACGTCATTCCATTTTAGATAAGTAGTTGCTTTCAAATATGTTTTTAATGGATCATCAATGTCATCAAATGATCCGATGTCTTCGTAGATTATTGCTACAACTCTTGACCGTTTTTCATTTAGGGCAAAACTGTGAGCTGCTTTAAATTCTGCCATTGCCCAATGACTTCTTAAAAAATTCGGTGATACAACAATTAATGTTTTTTTTGAATTTTCAACTGATTTTATTATATTATTTATAATCCATTCACCCGCAATCCAATCACGAGTATGCATGCAGAGTCTGTAATTAATACTTTTATCTTCAAGTCGAGGTACTAATTCTTTCATTACAAATTCTTCATCCTGGTGGCAAAAGCTTAAAAATATATCATACAACTTATTATTATCAGAATTATTTTCTTGTACCCACCATAGACATAAATTTTTTGAATACAGATAAGATTTTATTTGTAGTTCAAATTTAAAATATATTGATACAATAAATCCAATAAATATACTAGTAAAAGTTATAATGAAACTAATCATTACAAATAACTTTGTATTTGAAGGACATATAATATTTTTTTCATAGTTGATCAGTAATTTATTAGTACCAAAACACGAAATTTTACTTAAGCCATCTAATTTATATTTATTTGATACTACAATTTTAAATAATCTACAGTCACATTCTATCGGATTATCATCTAACTGTAATCTTTTGATTCCAATATTGGACATTTTTGCAAGGCTGCTTTCCTTGATGTATGATATGTTATTCTGTACTAACCAAAGTTCCTTAAAATTTAAATAAATTAAAAAAATATTTTTCAAAGAAAACTTATTTGTGAATAAGAACATATATATTTTTAAGCATGAAAGGTCCAACTGAATAAGAAAAAAAAAAATTAATCTGCAACTAAATTTTAAAAGTACTAGAAATATTTTTAACTTCGATAAATATAAATTTATTTAAAGGAGTTAAAAAAGAAATCTGAATGTTCAAACCTTAAAAACTGTTAAAAAAAATGTATTTTGCATCAGATGGTATGCTATGGACATTTTTTCAAGGTATTTGCTATCATGAAGGTAAATTTACCTTAATAGGATGGTAATTTTATTATTATAAATTTACAATCACAGTCGTGATTTTACTATCAAATAGTAAATTTACTATCGTAAAAGTAAATTTGAAAAAAATGTTCAAGTAAATTTTACTAGCAAAATTTTTTCATATGGACATATTACTGTATCTTCCATTTGAACATGAAGTATTCTATAAAAACATTTGTCTGAAGTGTCTAATCATTCCTGTATAATTATTAATTTGGTTAATACTGAAGTGTAAGAACATATTTTTTCTTTACTAAGCATATGAAAGCAAAGTATAAAAAATATTTGGATAGTATTTTACTTCTCCAATAATAACATAATTATGATGCATAGAAATTAAACAACATTTGAGCGTCATATGATAAAGAAAGAAAGTATCTGATTTTTTTTAACGGCTTGTTTGCTGTCATGAATTATTAATTTTAAATTCCCTTCAAAAGAAAAGGTATTGAGGTATTTTCTGGATACGCCGCACCACAATGCAAATTAAATAGCATACTGAACTTCGAGAAGCTATCTTTGAAGTTGGTGGGTAATAATGTGAAATAACTACTGAATGAATTTAATTTTTTTTTTTTTTTGTTAAATCTAATTTAATTCATGAGAGAAACTCGGAAACCGATTTTGAAATTTCGATCTCAAAATATTTTTTGAACGATTTTTGTTTGTAATTTTAAATGAAAATTTTAAAATCAAGTTATTAATTTCCCTCGAGCTATGTATCTAATTAAACCCATTTTTTTTTATTCCCCAAAATGGACTTATGTTGATTAACGATATTATGACTTAAAAAAAAAATTATTTCTAATATTTAATAGTTATATGTAAAAATATAAAAAAAAGTTTTTCTTCTAATATCTTTTGTCAATTCAAAATTTACTTTGAAAAATCACTCTAAAAAATGGTCTTAGACAGAAAAAAATCCCTTCAATGGATATATCAATCAAAAAAAATAAATATCCCTTAACCTATTTAGTTCATTTAGTTTTAAAAAAAAAGTACCTTAAAGGTTTATGTCAATTTCGGGGGTATTTGGGGGTGAAAAATGGCCAAATTCACCCCTTGGAACCTGTTTAATGTCATTTTTGACACAAAATTCTAATTTAGTGACCTATTTAATCAGATAGCATCATATAAAAGTCGATAAAAAAATTTTTTACTACATTTCAAAATTGGGGGGGAAAAGGGGTAAAAAATGGGTGGTAAAATCACTCCTTGATATTTGCTACGATTCTCCGTTTGGACGCTTTGTTTGTATTATTTTTCTGAAGTGAATGCAAAAGGTTTCACCAAAATTCATCCACTTTCAGAGGCAGTTAGAGGTGAAAAACACTATTCCCCTGACTATTATTTTTACGAGTACAATAACAGATTTTGGTATTACAAAAATAGGTCGTTTCCAACAAGAGACCTTTCTTATAAGAATACCTATGTATTTAGAATTAATAAATTCAAATTTGATTTTACCTGTAAATTTGGAGGTAAATTATTTTCGTCTATTTTCGTTAGCATGTTATTTGATAAATTCAGGACAATAATTTTTTCATATCCTTTTTGTTGTAAACTCGGAAATCCAATGAAGTTGTTATGTTGTAAGTCTAATGTAACTTTTAAAAATCCATTAAAATCTAAATATCCTGGTAAATTTTCTAAATTCCTTGCAGAGCAATTTACAGTTAAAATTTTATCAAATGGTTGACACAAACAATCACATTTATTACAAAAATTGGCAGGATTTAAAATAGCGTAATTATTTTTGCATTCAAAAGATTTATCTTGTATTATTTGCCTTACTTCAGTTAGATTATAAATTTTAGGACCTTGACAAAGAAGCTTGTTTATATCAAAATAAATTGGCTTAAATGTTGCATTATCTTTCAGTGTATGATATTTAAGAAAATTAAAAATAATACAATCACATTGAAAAGGATTATGATTCAAATTTACTTCTATGTTACTGGAAAATTTTTTGGTTGTTTTGTAAAATTTAGGAATATTTACAGAAGATATTTCGTTATTACTCAAATCAATAGAGATATTTTTAAGCGATGCTTTAGATTTATACTGAAAAAAGTAATTTAGAGAAATTATAATTATATTTTACAAACGTGAAATTAATGTTTTAAGCATTAAGTGTAAATTATTTACCTTAATCACATCATTTATCAATTGATTAATGATCCAGTTACTAAAACTTTGATTAATTTTATTATGAGATAAATTTAGCACTTCGATTGCCTTACCAGGATACTTTTCAATTTCACTTTCTTCACCTACATCTTGAAGATAATAACTTTTAGGACTTTCCCACTTTGTTAAAAATTTAAACGTATCAAATTGAATGAATCTCAGCTGATTTCCTTTTAAATTGAAGATCTTAAGAGATTCTAGGCCCTCCATATGGTCCCTTTTTTAATACAAAGATTAATTAAAATTATAATTTAATTTTTAATAAAAATAGAAAACCAAAAATAAACATTACAAAGTGATTGTGGTAATGCGATTCATTGACAAGTCAAGATTCCACAACATTCTATTATTTTTAAATATTCCAGAAGGTAACGTTTCAATATTATTAGAAGCTAAATTTAATTGTTGTAGCCTTATACTTGTCTTGAAAACATGTTTAGAAATACCACTCAGAGCATTTCTGTTTAATATTAGTTCTATCAAATTAAATGAATCTTCAAACATACTGTCAGGAAGATATCGTAAACCTTTATTACCTAATATTTTAACGTAAGTAAGTTTTGTTTTATTTGACAGAAATCCTGAAGGAAGCAATAAAGTACTTTGAATGTTATCAGAAAAATAAATGGCATTCAAATATTTATTATGAAAAAAAAGGTTTTCAGGAAGAGACAAAAATTTATTATCATTTAAATTAATGTATTGTAAATTTTCAAGATTCTGAAAAATAAGCTCATCTAAATTAACTAAACGATTTTTGTTCAAATCTAATTGAATAAGGCTCCTTAAATTTTTAAAAACTTTGGGTTGTATTATACGTATATTATTTTCAGTTAAATGCAGCCGATATAAATTTTTGAGATTGTCAAATATTTTAGGCTCCAAGATTGGGATATCATTTTTAAAAATTATCAAGTTAATTAAACTATTTTGAAATAGCCCAGGTAACAATTTTATTGAAGAATTCACAATTTTTAAATAAACTAATTTAACAAGACCTGCAATTATAAATAAAGTTATTTTATGCGTGTTGTTTTAATTATTGATTTTTTTTCATACCTTTAAACAAATCCTTAGAAACATTTTTGAGATTACTGTTATATAAGTATAAATATTTTAAATTTGGGTACATAATAAGATCTTTATTTAACAACGGCCGCATGTGACTCATATATGTTAGATGCTCAAAATTTTTTCCGCGAAATTCCTTGATTGTTCCATTGCCACATTCAATTTTATAAAAAAATGATGATTCGATGCATTTGCATTCTTCTTCGCACTTAAATGCATGGGTTGAATAAAATAAATTAACAAATAATATTATATTTACGAGGTTCTTATATGCCATATTAATAAAAGCTGCTTTAAAAATGTAACCTTATCACACACAACGAGTATATATTACTATATCATTTTGAAATTATTTCTTCAAATTTTTAATAAGCTTTTTAAATTGAAATCTATATAACGTTTAAATGTCTTAAAATAAATTTACTCTGTACTAACTTACTCAATAAAATTTCAGAAAAATAATTCCTTAGTACAAAATTATCAAAATAAGTCTTTATATTATGTATTACACATTCCAAAAATTAAGAAATATTTATCTTTATTTCAAAACTTTATTACTTTTAATAATTTATTTATTTTAAATTTATTTATTTTAAAATCGTGTTTCTGATGTAATTGTGAGAAAAAAACCTCGGAACAGTTTTTTATGAAAATGCTTCTTTGGAGATACGAAGGTTGCTATTTTCACCCTTTAAAATTCGTGTTCTATGTCAGTTTTTCTGTTATAACTCAAAAACAGTGATGGACATAGCGCGATAATTTCATTATTTACTAATGAATCGTAACCGCTAATTATTATCAATAATTTTTTCGATAAGCGATAAAATATTTATCGTTAACGAATTCATTTCTCGATAAGCGCTTTCGATAAGCGCTAATAGAATTATCGATAACGAAAAAAATTTTCGTTAGTTGTAACAGAAAAATAGCACTAAAAAATGTCATTTTTTTGGTTCCTCAAAGAGGAACCATTGTGATAGGTCAAATTTCGATTTTTGATTTTTTGACATATAAGCACGTTTTGAGACCCCAGGAAGCTGAAAAACCGGTTTTTAAAAAAAGTATGTGTATGTGTGTGTGTGTGTGTATGTATGTATGTAATTGGTGATATTTCACAAAAATTATGGAGTCAAGTTTTCAAAAATTTTTTTACCAAAAAACCTCGAGGTACTTTTTTTTTTAATTTGGATGTAATACCTCATTTATTTCCACGAAAGTACTTATATTTGAAAGTATAGTTTTTACTCGATATCTCGAATTTAATAATTAATTATTTTCAAAATTTTTTTCCAAAAATTTTTGTCTTAAAAACATACAAAAAACACCAAATTTTTTTTTCTTTTTGGATGTAGTACCTAATTTATTTCTATGAGAGTACTAGTTTTAGAAAGTTCGTTGATAGTAATTTTTTGGATCTGATACCAAATTTTTTCAAAATTTTTTTCACAAAATTAAAAAAAAAAAAATTAAAAAACCTGCAATATTTTTTTTTTGTTAGTGTAATACTTCATTTAATTCCATGAAAGTACTATCTTGAATAATTATTATCCAATGAATTACGTTAGATTTTATTTGAAAAAAATAGATTTAGTAAAATTCAATACATAAATTTTTTTTTAACTTTTAAAAGTTAATAGAAATGATTGTATGATTGCATGGTTGTAATCGGTGATATCTGTGGCATATTGAAGTATTTAGCTTATTGTTTGAGGAACCTTAGTGCCAGCTAGTTGGCAGGGTATTCAATAAAGCTTAAAATTATCCATAATATGAGACAAATTAGAGGTCTGTATCATTAATATTAAAAAAGTTATGCCAAAAAAAAATATTTTTTTTTTTTCAATTTTAAAAAGGGTGGTCCTGTAGAGGGGTGAAAGAAAACTTAGATTGAAAGACCCACATAGGGGTTAATTAATCATATATATCTTATTATACCCAAAAATTTTGGCTGCAATAGATGACATACTTTATGATCTACAACATTGTACTACTCCAAAAACGTGCTATTTTCTAAGTTGGATTTCCAGTTTTTGGAAAAATGTGAGGAATAGACTGTTATTAAAGGAAAATTAAATAATGAGTCAAAATAATCTCAAACATTGCAGCATATTAGGTTCCTGGTATCAAATTTGGAAAAAAAAATGTAAAACTACTATATCGTTTGACTTTATTAGTTTGATATTTTTAATTTTTTAACAGAGAAACATATTTATTTATGAAAAATTATATTCAATTTTTATCCAGTTACTAAGGTTTTAACGCTTCAGCAGTGGTCGAGGGGATTAAATCTCCTGACTATAATATGTAAGTAGAGATACTTACATATAGAGTGGGTTCGCCTCCCGAGTAAGAGTTTCATAACTGTATATAGACGCTATTCGTAGTATGAAAATACTTTTTTTGTAAATATATCTATATCTGTATCTATATCTATAACTATATCTATATCTATATCTATATCTATATCTATATATATTTGAAAATTTATTTGTTTGTCTGTCTGTCTGTCTGTCTGTCTGTCTGTCTGTCTGTCCACTCATCACGCAAAAACCGCCGGACCAATTGACATGAAACCGGTGTCAAAATAAAGATAAAAAGTCTGCGGGTGACAAAGGCCATAGATTTTCTGTTCAGCTATCGTAATTTTTGAGATATTTAATTTTCAGTGATTTTAAACTTGATAAAATTTTTAAAAATTTAAAAAAAAATTGAAATCTCTCGAGACTATTGACAAATTTTTAAGGCACAAGTTGGTAGTATTCGATTTGGCACACATTTTTACGTATTCTCCTAAATTTTTATTCAAAACGGAGGTATCTTTAAAAATTTATAAAATATTTTTGAAGCTGGTAAAAAAATTTTTTTTCATTTTCTTATTTTTATTCTATTTTTAATAATTTATTTGTGTGTCTGTGTGTACTTTAAAATGTGATAAATGTAATTGATTTGGCACTAATTTATACGTAAAATTAGGTAAATTTGATTTAAAAAAAAAATTTCTTCAAAATTAAAAACAAAAAAAAATTTTGGCTTTCCAGTTTCCTGTAATTTACATTGTCAAATTTCTTTATTTAAAGTATAGTTATATACATCAAAAACACTTCCCGAGGCTTTCCAGTTCCCTGTTTTTATTTTCTGAAAGTATAACTATTTAAAAATATGAAGAAAAAAAATTTAGAAAAATCGGAGCATTATAAGTACTATTTTCAAGCCAACTTTCAATAATTATTGTTAAGTCTTTTATGTGAAAAAATAACTTTAAACAAGTTTATCTCAAAAAAATTTTTTTGTACCTCACTGACACGATTTCTCGGAATTCCGTGGACCGATTCTCGTAAAAAATTAACTGCATGTTTAAAATATGTATATTTATAATGTGAACTAGGATCTAGCGAAAATTTTTAATTTTACTATATTTTTTATATGAAAAACTTTTAAAAAAAAGCGTTTTTTTTCATAATTTTTTTCAAATGCTCGCCAATTATTTATTTGTGGTGCAAATTCTTAGATTCTAGTTCACATTATAACTTAACTCATAAATTATAAGAATTTTCTTTTTTTTTGTGTTTTAGACCATTCAGTCCGGAAAAATCACGTCAGTAATCAGTTCACTTTATTTATAAATAAACTTTAACACCTGTTATCAACCCTTTATAATTTAAATTATTAATAAAATAAATTTTTTTTATAAACTATAAATATGTATTATTTATCCCTAAAAAAATTGGTTTAATATGTTCAATCGTTTGTCTACAAAAAAATCACAAAAAACTGCTTTTTTTCGAGCGTCTGAATTACCATATAGAACCATCTATATATACATGTCTTAATACTATATACTACTATATCTTATCTTATCTTACTACTATATATATATGAAAATTTATTTGTGTGTCTGTGTGTGTGTGTGTGTGTGTGTATTATCATCAGGGTCAAACCAGTGATCGAAATTATATAAAACCGGTGTCAAATTAAAGAAAAAATGTCCGCGAGTGACATAGGCCATAGTTTTGCGATTCAGCTATCGTACTTTTGGAGATATTCAATTTTTAGTGTTTTTGAACTTGATAAAATTTTTAAAAATTTTTAACAAAAATTAAAATATCTTGAGACAATCGAAAAATTTTACTGTCAAACTTTGTAGTATTCGATTTGGCACCAAATCTTGCGTATTCTCCTAAATTTTTATTCAAAACGGAGGTATCTTTAAGATTTTATAAAATATTTTTGAAGCTGGTCGAAAATCTTTTTAAATTTTTTTATTTTTTGTGGTATTTATAATCATCTATTTGTGGGTCTGTGTCTGTATGTGTTTCATCACCAGGGTTGAATCAATGTCAAAATGAAGTGTCAAAATATAGAGCAAAAGTCAGCGGGTGACATAAGCCATAGTTTTGGAACTCAGTTACCGTACTTTTGGAGATATTCAATTTTTACTATTTTTGGAAAAAATAAAATTTTTTGAAAATTTGATTAAAAAGTGAAATAACTTCTAAATATGATAAAATTTTACTGTCGAAGTTGGTATTACTCGATTCCGCACTAATTTATACGTATTCAGATATATTTGCATAAAAAACGGACGCTTCTTTAAAAATGTGTAAAATTTTTTTGAAGTCTGAAAAATTTTTTGATAATTTGCAGTAAAATAAAAAAAATAGAGAAAAATTTAAGAAATTTTATAGATTCTTTACTATTCAGAAAACAAAAACATGATTGTTGTATCATAAATTAATTTTTTTGCAAATTAGTTAATTGAGTTTATCATTAACGAAAAATTAGGGCCCTCTGAAAAACTAGATTTTGCATATCCAGAAGTCAAATGTACGATTTTTTATTTAAAAATGACTGTATTATTTGCAATTTATATTGTTTACGCTACAAACTATTAGAACTATAAAGACGCCCCTGATTCTGTTCGTGCGGGAGAAACACGTCGATTCCATAAGAAATAAATTATCTTTGGGATTAGAAATAGTCTCTCAAATAACTTTTCAAATATTTTTCCGTAATTAATAATTATAACTTTACTGGGGACAGAACTAGGCTCCTCTGAAAACTCTTAATGTGTTTGCATAATTATAAATGTGCAGTGAAATGATTTTCTTAAGCAACAGAAACAGAAGTAAATGCAATACAGGGGGAGGGCGGAGCCGCCCCCTCCAACTTTTGCTAGTACTATATATATTTGAAAATTTATTTGTCTGTCTGTCTGTCTGTACCCTAATGACTCAAGAACCGCCGAACCACTTGACATGAAACCAGTGTCATAATAAAGAATAAAAGTATTTGGATAACATAGGCTATAGTTTTGTGACTCAGCTTTCTTACTTTTGGAGATATTCAATTTTTACTATTTTTAGGATACATAAAATTTTTTGAAAATTTGCTTGAAAAGTGAAATACCTAAAAAATATGATTAAATAAAAAATATGGTATTACTTGATTTGGCACTAATTTATACGTACTCAGTTAAAATTTTATTTTCTCTATTATAACTAGAGAATCAATCAGAACCTATAATTTTTCATTAATGTTTCACCTACGCTGCTCTGAATAGTTTGATTGTGTTTGCATTATTATAAATTTGCAATAAAAAATGATTTTTTGAAACAACACAAACAGACGTAAATGTGACACAGGGGGGGGCAGAGCCTCCCCCCTCCAACTTTTGCTAGTATATGCCGATAGAGAATTTTTTTAGTTTGATAGGCGTGACTAGACGATAATAGCTAGAGAGACGCGGTTTCCGGAAAAAAACGCGGAATATTTGCAGGAGTGTCATAGGCTATACAGGATTTGGATTGATGTGAAAGAAAATTTTTGTCGCAAAAAAAACGTTTTTTCAAAATCATTTTTGATGTTTTTGTAAATTTTCAAAAAAATAGTAATTAACTTATAAACTTGCAATTTTTTTGTAATCAGAAAAGTTTTTATATGATTTAGAATTGTTTTTTACGTGTCCACCTAAATTTTCAAGCAAATCGGTTAGATGTTTCCAGAGTTACATATATTTTTTAGCATAAAATTTGGATTTCAAATTTATATCCTGTCCTACCCACCTGAAGATAAAGACGTCTTTTTTCACATCCTAAATCACGTCTTTTTTCACGTCCTAAATCACGTCTTTTTTCACATCTTAAAACACGTCCGATTATGAGAATTTTGGACGTGAAAAAAGACGTGATTTAGGACGTGAAAAAAGACGTCTTTTAACAATTTAAAAAATTTTTTTAAATCTAACACATGAGTATAAATTGTAATAGTTATACACCGTACACAAAATTTAAAAAACTTCAACAATTTATCAATTATAAACTGGTCTTATGGATCAATTAAAAACTTTTAATATACATTATTATTAAAAATTAATTTATGGACATGGGGGCGGGAGGACAAATTATAATGGGTGGGCCACGCGCATATTATAATCGCGGCAGGATATAATCCGGATTGGGACCAATAGATCTCTTGGTGGAAAAATTCACCAAATGTTATTTATTCTATCATGCAAGATCCATTTTTCCCATGAAGACAATTTCTGGGGATCGATTAATACATCAGGATTTCATTTTTTCCCGATTGGGCCTATTAGGCCCCAGGATGAATAATTTATGCAAATATGCTGAAAATTTGTGTGTTCAATGTCAAATTTCAAAAATTTGCACAATACTTTTAATTGTGCAGTTGTGTCAAGAGATAACTCAAATTTTAAAATATATATTAGAGAAAGCAGGTCAAAAGCATAAGAGAATTATTATATCGTATTGAAGATTTATACAATTATAATGGGGGAGTTTATTATAAAGTTTGTGGAGCACAATATGAAATATAGTTTTAGACAATGACACTAAATTCTAATTAATCTCATTCTTTTAATCATTAATATTTTCAGCTAAATATTTATTTTTTAACAATTGGAGCGCTCTAAATAAATTCAAAAGATCAATTTTTGAACTACTAGAAACTGTTGGAGTGAACCAAACAAGTCCAAAATTGACTTGGTATTTGATATATCAAAATTAAATTTCAGGTGGGGCCTAACAGCTTTATCGGAAGGGCTTTTTATCATAAATAATTCAGAGCAAAATTTGATAATTATAAAGTTTAGTTTTTTACAAACTGCTATTTAAGTTCTAGAGGAAGCAAATAAAATTTAGCGTTGTTTCATATTTTGTTCCACGAACTTTATAACTATCAAATTTTGCTCTCAAAATTTCATTTCACTTCTGATCAAGCTGTTAGGCCCTTTCTGAATTTTAATTTTGATATTTTAAATACCAAGTCAATTTTGGACCTGTTTGATTCACTCCAACAGTTTCAAGCAATTCAATAATTGAACTTTTGGATTTGTTTAGCGCACTCCAACTGTTAAAAAATATAAAAGTACAAAAGCTAATCAGCATTTGCTCTTAAAATTTAATGATAAAAACCATTTCCGATCAAGCTATTATACCCTTTCTGAGTTTTAATAATGGTCTATATATTTTCAGATCAAAAACTATAATTAGCTGTTGTACTTTTTTACAAACTACTAACTAAGTTCTGGAAAAAGCAAATAGATTTTAGCGTTGTGTTGCTTAAAGCTTTAAATATTTCATATTATCAATCTTAATATCAATCCGATATAATAATTCCCTTATGCTTTTGACCTGCTTCCTCTAATATATATTTTAAAATTTAAGTTATCTCTTGACACAACTCCCCAATAAAAAGTATTGTGCAAATTTTTGAAATTTGACATTAAACACACAAATTTTCAGCATATTTGCATAAATTATTAAAGGAACTTTTTAAATGATGTGATTAATCCTGGATGTTTTATGTTCTATATTTTACTAATTTGTTAATTTAATCTAGCTTAACAAAAAATATGTACAGACTTTCAGAGTACATAAACAATAATAATAATAGCTTATAGCAGAAGTCATCATTACAATGCTCAGCTGTAACGATGGCTCGCGCGCCACAACTTATATCCTGCCGCGATTATAATATGCGCGTGGCCCACCCATTATAATTTGTCCTCCCGCCCCCATGTCCATAAATTAATTTTTAATAATAATGTATATTAAAAGTTTTTAATTGATCCATAAGACCAGTTTATAATTGATTAATTGTTGAAGTTTTTTAAATTTTGTGTACGATGTATAACTATTATAATTTATACTCATGTGTTAGATGAGTTTTGGCCGAGCTCGTTTAATCTCATTCCTGATGGACGCATTGTTCGAAAGAACGCGGGTTCGCCGCTGCCCTGGGTAAAACTCGGCAGTATTGATTTTTTTTTTTTTTTTTATTTATTTTTAAATATTGAATTTTATTTTTTATTTCAGTAATTAAATTTGCTATAGTTATAATTAAAATATTTTTTTTATTTTTAAAGACTTTTTAAAAAAATTTTTTAAATTGTTAAAAGACGTCTTTTTTCACGTCCTAAATCACGTCTTTTTTCACGTCCGAAATTCTCATAATCGGACGTGTTTTAAGACGTGAAAAAAGACGTGATTTAGGACGTGAAAAAAGACGTGATTTAGGATGTGAAAAAAGACGTCTTTATCTTCAGGTGGGATCTTATCCTATATCTTAATACTTTATAAATCTGAAAATTTATTTGTCTGTTTGTTTGTTTGTACCCTAATGACTCAAGAACCGCCAAACCGATTGACATGAAACCGGTGTCAAAATGAAGAAAAAAAATCTGCGGGTGACATAGGCTCTATATTTTCTGAACAGCTATCGTAGTTTTTGAGATATTTAATTTTTAGTGTTTTTGAAATTGATAAAATTTTTAAAAATTTTGAAAAAAATTAAAATAACTCGAAACTATGGACAAATTTTAGTGTCACAAATTTGTAGTATTCGATTAGGCACCAATTTTTACGTATTCTCCTAAATTTTTATTCAAAACGGAGGTATATTTAAAATTTTATAAAATATTTTTGAAGCTGGTAAAAAAATGTTTTTTCAGTTTTTTTATTTTTTATGGTATTTTTAATAATTTATTTGTGTACCTGTGTCAAATGAACGAAATTACATAAAACCGATGTTAAAGTAAAGTTAAAATAACAAAATTTTTACTAAAATTATATTTGGAAAATTGAAGTTATCGATCAATAGGGCAAAAGAAATAAAAAACAAAATTATTTTTTATATATCTTGTGACGTTTCGTGGTTGTTATTCCACCTCATCTGACAAAAATATTAATTATAACAGTCTTTAAAACATTTTACATTTTTCTAGTACTAGAAACAATGACGAGAGAAGTACACTTCTCTATTTTTAAAATTATATTATTATCTATGTAAAATGTTTTAAAGACTGTTATAATTAATATTTTTGTCAGATGAGGTGGAATAACAACCACGAAACGTCACAAGATATATAAAAAATAATTTTGTTTTTTATTTCTTTTGCCCTATTGATCGATAACTTCAATTTTCCAAATATAATTTTATACAAAAAAATGGGCGATAGAGTCATTGTCAATAAAATTTTTACTATTTTTGGGAAAGATTAAATTTTTTGAAAATTTGGTTAAAAAGTGAAATATCTGAAAAATATGATAAAATTTTAATGTCGCCTTTGGTATTACTTGATTAAGTCAATTCTAGAACCATCTATTGAGTCCGACCCTTCCCCACTCCGAAAGAAAATTGGAGCTGTGAAACGGCGATTTTTATAACTTTAGGTTCGGCTTGAATTGAAAACATAAAAAATATTAATCTATCCTTTGTTTTAAATATTTGATTTGATAAAATAGTTGTTAAAATAGATATTTTAAATAGTTATTTTTGGTTATTTGAATCGTAAAATGGTTTTTAATGTTAATTATTATATTTTATGCAAATTTTTTACTTATTTTTAATTCAAGCCGGACCCTAAGTTATAAAAATCACCGTTTCACAGCTCCCATTTGCTTTTGGATTGGGGAAGGGTCAGACTCAATACATATCTTAATACTATATACTATATATATTTAAAAATTTATTTGCATGTCTATCTGTACTCAGTTAAATTTTTTTATTTTCTTTTTACAATCAATCAGAACCTATAATTTTTCATTAATGTTTCACCTACGCTGCTCTCAATAGTTTCAATGTATTTGCATAATTATAAATTTGTAGTGAAACATGAATTTTTTAAGCAACACAAACTGAAGTAAATGCGACACAGGGGGGGCGGATCCCCCCCTATCACCTATGCTAGTATGTATATAAATTTTTACTTATGTATCTTTGTATGTCCGAACGTGATAAACGAGAACACAGTAAAAGCTACAGACATCGGGTTTACGGCAAAAGACGGCAAAAATTACAAGTCAAATATAGGCTATGTTTTATTTCGATTGATAACGGAAAAAAATTTTTATGTTAAAAAAACTGGATTTCCAAGAAAAAAATTTTATCAAAATTTAAAAAAAACCAAAAAAACTGAAAACCAAGGAAAAATTTTTTTATCAAAAAGAATTTCATTCGATTCAGGTATAGTATTTTTTACGTTTCCACCTAAATTTTCAAGATAATTGGTTCGATCTTTCAAAAGTTACAATAGTTTTTCGAAAATTATAAAAGTTTAGGACTAATATTATATATATTTCTAATTTTTATCAGCCACTGATGTAGTAACTGAATATAGTAACTAAAAGAAGCTTGAACAGCTATTATCAGACAGAACCCTAGAATGGGTATTCGAAGGAAACAACGAACATGGATCCTATGGAAGGGTAGCTAAGCATTGTATTGCTGATTACTAATTATCTGTCTGGGTTCATATGCCTGTAATTTTTATGATTTAGTAAATTTTAGATAATACTTCGGGTAAAAAAAGGTTATTTTACAAAATATTGAGTAACCTAAAACAACATATTTTTGGAAAAATAAAGCCGCGGGGATCCAGGGGGGCGCAGCCCCCATGGTGGCTGCCGGGGCGAGCGAAGTGAGCCGGAGGCAGCTAGTATATATATATACAGATTTAAAACTCTTCACCATGTTCAGACTAGGATCCTGTTTTCATCGTAATATTTAAAAGAAAACTCGAATATTCTGAAGAAAACAGGATCTATAGGCAGGATGAAGGTTTATGACCTAGGCCGTGGTTCTCAAAACTGAATTTATACCTGAAAAGGTGGTACCAGTTTTGAGAGTACTAGGCGCAGGATATTTAATGGGGGGTGAGTTTAGTCGGTAAACATGTTAAACATGGAGTTCGAAATAATCTAGGGTCCGGCCCTAGATATGCGTAACGCATTTTCACCCATTCCAACCCTGCTCGCATGCAAAAAAACAAAAATAAAACTAAGGTTTTAAGCAAAAATTAAATACTTTTATTTTATTTTTTTATTTTATTTCATATTTCTTTTTCATAATTTACAAGAGTATTATACACAAATATCATTTTTTATTATAAAAGAAACAAAACTTTTTTTTTTATAAAACCTTCAAGACACCCTGCACATAAATTTTTGAAAGTACCAATTTATAAATAAAAGCTTAAAAAATGTAAATTCCTGTTAAATATTAAAGATGTGGACTACAAGTCATTAAAAACCTACAGGGATACATTAAGGTAGGGGATCGAATTGGAAAGGTGTTTTTTAAGGGATTTTTCTTTATTTAATTTCTCAGCCCCTTTATTAGTTATCAGTTTACAATTTTTTATATGAATTTATTAGGCAAATATATACATGAAAAAATTTTTTTGTTTGAATTTTTATAATTATTTATATTTATAGAGGGTGCCAAAGTACAGGTGACGAAAATCCATTCGGTCCATGGCCGACAGTTTATCTCAGGATTGGCATGTAGTACACAAAAAAATCAAAAAGATTCTTAATAAGTGATGAGTCTCACAGGGCAATTCACCTAAAGTAGAAAAAAAACCCAAAAAATAAAAAAATGGGAAAGCCGGAAAAAGAATTGTAAATATTGACGTTTTTTTTTACCCTATTAAGCTTGGTAAAGGCATATTTAAATTAATTTTTTTATAACTTTATGGTGGATTGCCCTGTAATATACTTTAATAAAGATAACGCGCTTAAGTTTTTGAAAATCGGACCAGCCAATCTGGAGATGAACTGTCGGCCAGTTGAAAAAACGTAGTTTCGAGATAATCGCGTTTGAAAATTTTTTTTTTTGTATTATTTCTTAAGTATTTCGCACGTTTGGAGTCTTGTAATATTGTTATAAAGTAGAATTTTGCCTAAATATTTTAGGAGGGAATTTCTCAAGGTATAAAGAACTGGAAATAACATTTAAAAAAATTTTACGTTTTTGAAAAATCCAATTTGATCCCCTACTTTAAGCATACATTAACCTTAAGTCAATATACAGTTGGCTTAAGCTTAACTTTATAACTAAATGGACATTCATAATCGATGTATGTCAACCCATATCGACTTGGCATTAGCGTATTTTTTTTTTTTTTTTTTTAAATAAATGTCGAAAAGTGAAAACCATGGAATTTTTGAAAACAAAACTTATTAAAATTGATTTCCTGGTACGTTTTTGAGACAAGCATACACTGAAAAAAAATCACTAACACGTTTTCGCTTCTGGCTAGAAAATATTTTTCATTTTATTACCATAAAAATTTATTACAGTCAACACTGAGAAAAAAGTTTGGTCAGGATAACCAAATTTTGGTTACTATCATCAAATATTAGCGTAACTATAACCAAATATTTTGTTGATCAATTTTTAACCAAATTTTTTAGTCAAATTTACCAAATATTCAGTAAAAATTACCAAAATAACTTTTTAAGAAACATCAGGTTATATAAATAAATATAATTTAAAATTGTATAGAAAAAAATTAAATTATTTCAAATCTCATAAAATAATTATAAATACTGAAAAGTATTAGTAAATATTATTAACACCAAAATATAAATATATATATTTATTTAATAAATTTAAATTTTTATGGATATTGGTGGTTAAGGTTTTATCATTTAAATAAAATAGTAATTATTATAGCGCATTCAAACTAAGTAATTAATCTTTATTATACGTATACTTCTAAATGCTTTATGAGTCAAACCAAGACTACTCTAAAGTTGTTTTTAAGAGGACCGTTGCGGAGTACAACTGATCCCTACTCTTAACAAAGAGCTATGTCGAATTACTCTGTAGGGATACAGGACTCTACTCCAACATTTTCTCCATTCGACACGGCACCTTTCTTAAAATCTAAAGTATAAAAATTCAAAAATTTAAAATCAGAATGGAAGTAATCCCTATTTACTCAATTAACTCATTATCTTATAATCATAATAAAAACAGATAAACATATAGCATATATATTAGGATTGTTCACAAAAAAAAGTGAGCCAAAAATGTTCTTCCTGAAGTATGTTGAAGTTTAGGTGACAAAATGATCACACAATAATTTTCAGTTCATTTGAGAACGATTTAGGGGTCGCACAAGCCCAGGGTAGCTCTCAAGAGGTTGGCTAATACCGACAATTAGTGGGAACGAAAAAAATTTTTTTCAAAATACGTTTTCTATACTTCCTAATATATTTTCGGTGTCGCTAAGCTCGAAAATGAGGTCCTCAGAGTCCGAAAATACCTTAATCACCCTTAAAAACCGAAACAACCCCTTTTTTTACCAAAAGTTTTTGGATTTTAAAGCAAAAATCGTATATATTCAAAACATCTGGATTGTAAATTACAATGGATGATTTTTTATTATTTTTATTACATTATCGGCAGTGTCTATCCGAACAAACCGTTTTTCACGGCAACCGTCTCTAACGGTTGGGATTTCGTCCGTTTTTAACAAAAATCAACCGTCTCTAACGGCACCCGAGAAGAAATTTACTTGCCATTAAAAGGCATGCCCCATTAAAGGCCAAATCATTCTGCCGTTTTTAACCGTCCCTATAGTAAATAATAGTTACTTTGCCGTTTCTAACCGTAAAAAAGTAGAATTTAATGTCTGAGCCGTTATTAACCGTAGGAAAACAGATGTACAAGTTCCTGCCGTTATGAGCCGTGAGTATAGAACTTAATGAAACTCCTGCCGTTTTTAACCGTCCCATAGTAAATAATGGTTACTCTGCCGTTTCTAACCGTAGTAAAGTAGAAATTAATGTCTGAGCCGTTTCTAACCGTACAAAAAAGAAAATAGGTCTACAAGCTCATGCCGTTTTGAACCGTGAGAATAGAACATATTGAGAGGCCTGCCGTTTTAAACCGTCCCATAGTAAATAATGGTTGCTTGGCCGTTTTTAGCCGTAGGAAAATATATGTACAAGTTTCTGCCGTTTTTAGCCGTGAGTATAGAAGTTAATAAAACACCAGCCGTTTTTAACCGTCCCATAGTAAACAATGGTTACTCAGCCGTTTCTAACCGTAGTAAAATAGAAATTAATGTCTGAGCCATTTCTAACCGTAGAAAAATAGATCTACAAGCTCTTGCCGTTTTGAGCCGTGAGAATAGAACATATTGAGAAGCCAGCCGTTTATAACCGCCCAACAATAAATAATTGTTACTCTGCCGTTTCCTACCGTAGGAAAATATATTTACAAGTTTCTGCCGTTTTTTTGCCGTGAAAATAAAAAATAAAGAGTAGTCTGCCGTTTTAAACCGTCCCATAGTAAGAAATGGTTACTCTGCCGTTTCCAACCGTAGGAAAATATATTTACAAGTTTCAACCGTTTTTAGCCGTATGTATAGAAATTAATGAAACCCCTGCCGTTTTTAACCGTCCCATAGTAAGTAAAGGTTACTCTGCCGTTTCTAACCGTATTAAACTAGAAATTAATGTTTCAGCCGTTTCTAACCGTAGAAAAATTGAATTACAAGTTCCTGAGGTGTTGAGCCGTGTCAAAAGAAATTAATGAAACGCCTGCAGTTTGAAACCGTCCTATAGTGAATAATGGTTACTCTGCCGTTTCTAACCGTAATAAAGTAGAAATTCATGTCTGAACCGTTTCTATCCGTAAGAAAAGAGATATACAAGTTCCTGCCGTTTTGAGCCGTGGTTAGAGAACTTAAAGAAACACCTGCCATTTTTAATCGTTCAATTGTAAATAATGGTTACTCTGCCGTTTTTAACCGTAATGAAGTAGAAATTAATGTCTGAGGCACTTATAACCGTAGGATTATAGGTATGCGAATTCCTGACTCATTGAGTCGTACGAAAAGAACCATGTGGATTTAATAAAATTGATTCTGAGCCATTTTTAATCATGTTAAATTAATAAATTTGTTATCTGCCGTTTTAGACCATTGTAGAAATCCTGAAAAACTGATGTAACTAAGCATTAGGGGGCCGAAGGCCCCGTGCGCCTTTTTTGAAAAGTATTATATTTTCAACGACAGATTTTTTCTTGCTGTATGCATAATAAAAAATTTAAAAGGAACTATTGTAACGTAGCACATGAGACTTATGTCCAACTTTCATTCAAAACAAAATAATTTACTTTTTTAATGGTGAAAATATAAAGAACAATTTAAGATTTTAAAGTGCAAGCGCACGGGGCCTTCGGCCCCCTTATTCTTTTTAAAGATTTTCTAAAGCGTTTCAATAAGTTCTTTTCACACGGTTTAAAACGTCAGGAGCTTGTACATCTATTTTCCAGCGGTTAGAAACGGCTCATACATTAATTTATACTTTAATACGGTTGGAAACGGCAGAGCAACTATTATTTACTTTGACACGGTTCAAAACGGCAGGAACTTGCACAACTATTTTCCTACGGTTAAAAACGGCTCAGACATTAATTTCTACTTTAATACGGTTAGAAACGGCAGAGCAACTATTATTTACTTTGACACGGTTCAAAACGGCAGGAACTTGCACAACTATTTTCCTACGGTTAAAAACGGCTCAGACATTAATTTATACTTTAATACGGTTAGAAACGGCAGAGCAACTATTATTTACTTTGACACGGTTAAAAACGGCAGGCGGTATATTAAGTTCTTTTCACACGGTTCTAAACGGCAGGAACTTGTATATCTATTTTCCTACGGTTAAAAACGGCTCAGACATTAATTTATACTTTAATACGGTTAGAAACGGCAGAGCAACTATTATTTACTTTGACACGGTTAAAAACGGCAGGCGGTATATTAAGTTCTTTTCACACGGTTCTAAACGGCAGGAACTTGTATATCTATTTTCCTACGGTTAAAAACGGCTCAGACATTAATTTATACTTTAATACGGTTAGAAACGGCAGAGCAACTATTATTTACTTTGATACGGTTAAAAACGGCAGGCGGTATATTAAGTTCTTTTCACACGGTTCTAAACGGCAGGAACTTGTATATCTATTTTCCTACGGTTAAAAACGGCTCAGACATTAATTTATACTTTAATACGGTTAGAAACGGCAGAGCAACTATTATTTACTTTGACACGGTTAAAAACGGCAGGCGGTATATTAAGTTCTTTTCACACGGTTCTAAACGGCAGGAACTTGTACATCTATTTTCCTACGGTTCAAAACGGCTCATACATTAATTTATGCTTTAATACGGTTAGAAACGGCAGAGCAATTATTATTAACTTTGGTACGGTTTAAAACGGCAGGAACTTGTACATCTATTTTCCTACGGTTAAAAACGGCTCATACACTAATTTCTTCTTTACTACGGTTAGAAACGGCTGACTAACCATTATTTACTATGAGACGGTTAAAAACGGTAGACGATTTGGCCTTCAATGGCAAGTGAAATTCTTCTCGGGTACCGTTTGAAACGGTTGGATTTTGTTAAAAACGGTCGAAATCCCAGCCGTTAGAGACGGTTGCCGTGAAAAACGGTTTGTTCGGATAGACACTGCCTACATTATCACGGCATAATCTTAAAATTTTAAATTTATAAACACACAACAAAAACAATAGTTTAATGATAATTTTTTATTTAAAAAATTTAAAGATTTTATGAAATTGGATAATTTTTTCAAAAAATTAGCCACTTTCATGAAAAAGATTTACTTTTTAATTCTTTTTTTATTTTAAGTTTTTTTTTTGGTAAAATCTACTGAATATTTGGTAAAATCTACTGAATTATTTGGTTCTAAAAACCAAAATTTTAGTCATCTTTACTAAATGCAATTTTACTAAAATTTTGGTTATCCTAACCATACACTTTTTTCTCAGTGAAATCACTATTTTGAGGTTGTTTTTGATAACCAAAATTAGAAAAGGTCTTCTAAGAGTTTTTTGGGTCACTGATTCCGAAAATCGAAGTTTTATTAAAATTTTCATTTATATTCGTTCAGTATCAAAAAAAAACTAAAATGGAGATAACTGAAATAGTTTCAATTAATTAACAGAATCATTAACAGAATCAGGTAGGTAAAATAACAATTTTTGCCAAAAATTCGAGTCACTCCATTTTATACTAATACTAGATTCTAAATAAAGTTTTAATTCTGAATTTAAGTTTTTTATTGGGCCTTTGACTTCATAGATAATTACTAGATTTTTCAAACGATTTTCACTTATAGAAAAATTATGAGCAGTCTTAAATTCTAAAATGGCCCAGTGACTTTTTAAAAAATCAGTTGATAAAATGATTAATGTTTTTTTTGAATTTTTAACGGAATTTGTTATATTATTGCTGATCCATTCACCCGCTATCCAATCTCGAGTATGCAAACACAATTTAAATTTATTTTTGTCTTCAAGATACGCAACCAGTTCCTTCATCACAAAATCTTCATCTTCATGACTAAAACTTAAAAAAATGTCATAAATTTTACTACGATCAGGATCCTCTTCTTTTAAACAACACAAAAATAAATTTTTTGAGAATAAGAATACCTTTATCTGAGTCTCAAAACGAAAATAAAATGCTATAAAGAGACCAATTAATAAGCTAACAAATGTTACTATTAAGCAAATAAAAATAATTAGCTTTGAGTAAGATGGACAAATCTCATTTCTATCATAATTGATAAGTAATTTTTTTTCTCCAAAACATGAAATACTTTTTAGTCCAGATAATTTATGTTGATTTATTTGAACGAATTCGTATAACGTACAATCACATTCAATTGGGTTATTCTTAAGCTCTAATCTTGTTAAAATGTTAGAAAACTTTTCCCAAATTCTTTTTTCCAAGAACTTTATTTTATTATTATTCATGATCAGAATCTGAAATGAATATTTGAAAATCAGTCAATATAGAAAATTATTTAATTTGAATTTAAATGAATAAAATTGAGGTAAAATGATAATTATTAGGTTACGATTGTAAGTAATATTTTTTTAATTTGAAAATTTTTTGATAAAAATTAGAAAATTTAAAAACTATTTATTAAAACTTATAATCAATACAGATCCATGGTGCTAAATAATCATTACAGTTCCTAGGTGCTATGCACCATGGAACAGAAAACTTTCACATTTTGTATGATATGTAAGAACCTTTATAACATATGTTTCATAAAGAACTATTATTATATATAAGTTTTTAAATACCTTTAAATTTGAATTTGATGATATTTTTCCAATTTTAGAAATCATGTTATTGGATAAATCTAAGAAAGTAATTTTGGAATATTCCCCTTTATTAAGATCAGGAAATTCGATAATATTATTATATGTTAAATTCATTTCAATTTTTGAAAAAGTTCTTTCTTCCAGTGAAATTGAATGATTTTTAAACTGTCTGTTAGAGCAATCTAGTACCAATGTTTTGTCAAAAGGTTTTTTCGAACAATCGCATTTTTTACAAAGATGAGAAGAACCTAATATTGCATCTTTTATTTTACATTGAAACGATTTAGAATTGATTAAATTTTTCATTTTCTTTCCATTGTAATTAGGTGGACTGTTGCAAGTAACTTCATCAGCTTCAAAAATAGTTAACTTATCTAAACCGTATATTTTTTGTTCAAGATATTTTAGAAAATTTAATATACTACAATCACAAGTGACTGGATTATGATTTAAATTTATAAGTGTCTTATCAGAAAAATCCTTAAATTCAAATTCAGGAACATTTAGAACAGCAATTGAATTGTGGCTTAGATCAACCGAAATCTTTTTGTGACAGGTTTCACGTTCAAACTAAAAAAAAAAAAATAAATTTTACAATTTTTTAATAGAAAATTTAATTTTTTTTTTTGTATCCTATTACATGAATTGTTGAATTACTGCAATCTTCTTTAATATTATTCCAATCATTAATTAAATGATTAATAATCCAATCACTAAAATTACTACTCAATTTATTAGATGACAAATCTAGTTTTGTAATGCTGGATCCAAAATACGTTTCAGTTGCATTTATTTTACGATTAATGTTTAATGAGTAAAGAACGGTAAATTCTGGGATGACAACTTTTTTGTGAGTCAAGAGTTTAAACGTGTCTAAATTTATAAAAGTTATTTTGTTGCCTTTTAATATTAATGTTTCAAGATTTTCAAGTCCTACAAAGTGTAACCTGAAAAAAAAAAATAATAATAGTATCTAATAGCATTTATTTTTATATAAAAAGGTTTAAAAATTTTACATTGTAATTGAAGTCAGTTGGTTCATCGATAAATCTAATTCTTTAAGTTGTGAATTAAAATTAAAAATTCCAAATGGCAATTCTTTCAATTTATTACAACTTAAATCCAAATTTCTCAATCTTTCATTCGTTTCAAAAATATTTTGAGGAAGAAAACTAAGCTGATTATTTTTTAGTGAAAGGGTGCTTAAATATAAGGAATTTTTAAAAATATCCTGAGGTAATTCCGTTAACCCAATATTCTTTTGAATTTTTAGTACTGATATAAACATGTTATCAGCCATAATCTGTTTTTCAAGTTGCAGGTTACTGTGTTTGTTCCCTTCCAACGTAAAAATTATTAAGCTTAAGTCTTGAAAAACCTTTTTTTGTAGATAAGAAAAATTGTTATAAGAAATCTGTAGCTTATCCAGTAGTTTATTATTTTGAAAAATATTTTCATTTAAAGTTTTTAATTTGTTATTATTTAAATCAAGTTCCGTAAGCATCAACAAGTTTTCAAATATTTTAGGACTAATATAAGTTAAGTTATTATTTCTTAAAAATAATTTTTTTAATTTCCTTAGATGATAGAATATTTCAGGTTCTAAATTCGTTATATTATTTTCAGAAAGATCAAGAATTCTTATGATATTATTCGACGGAAAAAACCCCACTGGGATTCGTACATTCGCTTTTTCTAGGTATATTTCATCTAACTGAGTGAGACCTTTAAATAATTAAAAAAATACTAATTATAGTGTAAATAGTAAAAAGATTTAAGTGATCATTTTTCTTACATACCATAAAAAAGATTTTCAGGAACGTGACCTAAACGAATATTACTTATGTTAATGCGAGATAACTGAGGATAAATCATAAAATCTGTTTTTGAAAGAGGTTCTTTCAGATTCAGATAATGAATTTCTTTGATTGGATTACCAAGCAAAATTTTTGCTGTGCCATTTTTACATTTAATCTTGTAAATATTATATTTTGCATTAACACAATCACATTCTGAATTCAAAGAGCAATTGAAAGCATTAATCAGGCACAAAAAATTAGTAAGTACAACTAAATTTAATAAAACTGTGTTTTTAAAAATCATGTTTTTGGAGTAAAATTTCTTTATTCTCGAATTATTTCTTGAACAAAAAAAGTATATATTTTTTTTGTTATATTTATTAAAACAAGAATAAAAATTTGTTGAAAACTAAAAAAGCTATAAGTTATTTACGTATTGATAAGATTAAAATAATGTAGGTATTACATTTTTATTACTCTTATTCGTTAAAAAATAGAATTTTGAAATCTTTAACTCTGTAATAAAAATAAATTTTATACCTATTGAGATTTGAACCAAATATTTGTTAATCATCCATATTTCTGATTCCTCAAAAAGAAAAAATTGTGATAGGTAAAATTTTGAGTTTTTAGTTTTCTTTTAATAAAAAAAAAATGAAAAAAATTATTATGTAGAAATAAACTATTTTATAAAGGGTAAAAAACATGTCCCGTGTAAGTCAAGCAATAGTTTTTTTTGCTCTAGAAATAAAGTCACTATTTCTTAGCGTGTTATAAAAAAGTTAATTTTTGCTAAATGCGAAAGTTTACAGGCCCGAAAAGTTTTGCCCCGAGGGTTAGAGTTCGCATTCGATATAAAATAAACTTTTTGCGACAAGTTTAGAACAATATTTTACTTAAAAAAGGAAAAAGGTGTCCCCTACATGTAAGAAAGTACTCTTTTTCTTCTCATGTTATATAAATACATTTTTACCTATTATGAATATTTAGTCATTACATATTTAAGAACCCGTCGTGACTTCTTGCAACAGTCAATAACTTTTTTCAGTAATTAGGCAGGGTAAAAGTTTATCAAAAGATTTGCAAATTTAATTTAAAAAAACTTATTACTAGTTTGTGTTTTCACGCAACCAATGATCATGGAGAATATTCACTTAAAACTTTTAGATAGCACGAGTAAACGGCAAAATTAGTGAATCTCCACAATTATTCCACTAATGTTACGATCTTGATGAGCAAATACGAAAATTGAAAGTAATACTTTGTCCTTATTGCACTCAAATTCGTGTAAAAATCTCAAAAATCCGATAGGTGACAAAAAAAAAAAAAGAAAATGAGATTTTGTAAACAGTATTTATAAATTTCATTGCTTTTTATTGATATTTAAAATTTTTATTTTTAATTTTTTTGGCATATAAGTACGTTTTGAGACCTCTGTAAGCTAAAAACCGGTTTTGAAAAAAGTATTTGTTTATTTAAGTATGTATGTATGAATGTAACCATTGATATAACCAAATTAGCTTGAAATTTCATGCAATTGCATACATACTTGAATTTTCAAGCAGAGTATTTAATTTTTAGGCTATGCCTGATTTTTATCAGATGACGTATATAATATCACTTAAACAGCATTAGTCTGGATAAGTTATTAAGATTGATATATTTTTCAAAAAAGAATACTTATAACTGGTTTGTGTATGCACAACCTAAATGCATGGAACATGTTTACTACCAGCTGAGGAATAGGTATAATACAAATGTTACTCAACATTACAATACAATTTCCTAATTTTATAGTTGAGATTCTAAACCCAATTTATTCTGATTCCCTAAACACGTATTATTCTAGGTCCATAAATCAAAATTATTCAAATTCTCTAAATCCGAATTATTCTAAGTTCCTTAGTCGATATTATTCTAAGTCCATAAACTTGTGTTATTCTAAATATCTGAGCACAAAGTTTTGAAGTCCCGAAATTGAAATTATTCTAAGTCTCATTTGATTATCCCCCTCTTAAATCAGACAAATTTGACCCCCCCCCCTTAATTTTCAAGTTTTGAAGTATCCTCCCCTTATAAACATGTTACATTAGAGTGGACCTATTTTTTGACTTTGTGGAAAAACTTTGCTCCCCGGGTTTTTTTGTGAAGTTTTGGTCATAAAAAGTTCCCAGTTCCAAGGATTTTGCTTTCGCCTTGCAAAAACACGTGACTGTAACCACCTCAATTTTCCCATTTAAATAACATACGAATTTTGAGTTTTTAGCTATACAAATTTTCACAAAAGCCAAAAAGCGTTTTAAAATGCTAATTTTTACTGGAAAACATACTTTTATATGTTGTAAAGATATGAAAACAGCCCCCCATTCATTCTAATGGGAATTCTGGGCCTAGAAACGCTAATTTACGTGTTAGCTCAATGTTATAAAATAGGGTTTTTCGGTAATTTTCAATAAAACGCTACAATCTCAAAAATTAACCAAAACACTTCTGATTGGTCTACTTTTTTTGGTGTAAGTGTCACCTTTCAAACAACGTAAGCCGTATATTTTTATCACTGTTTCTCTCAGCGCTATAGTCAATTAGCCTACTCGTAATTTTTGACTCAAAATGACCAATTTTTAAATTTATTTAAATTGCTGCCAAAATTGTAATTTTTGACGAAATTGAATTTTAAAGGCCTTAAAAATTTTTTACAAGCTTCAAGTTTCCAAAAATTGTTTACTGGTCTCTTTTCTTTAATTAGTTTTTAAGGCATTGCTTTTCAAAGATATTGATAAAAATGGCTCAGTGATCCAAAAAACATAAGCAACACTTGCGAATATAAAAAAAAACAAATGATTAACCTAAAGTTGCCTATTGTGGGCAAGTAGACCATATTCGGTAAAAACCAATATCATATTCGTTTTCAGTGACCTAAGAAACATAAATGCACGTTATAAAATTCCATCAACCTATGAAAGGTATAATTCATCTAAGAAATCGGTCTGCAAGTCTGGTCCTATCTTTGATAATCATAAAATAAGCCGCCTTTTTGGATCAAAACGCACCAAAAAAATTTTTTTGACCATAATGATTTTTTGTTTTGGCCCCATTGACCAACTTTATTTATTTTTGGAAAGATTGAAAGCTGATTTTGGAATGATTTTTAAGTTGTAACAGAAAAATAGCACTAAAAAATGTCATTTTTTTTTATAAATATGACCGAAACCCATACAAGGGCTAATTTTTTTTAAAAATTCGACTCTAAATTCGAAATTTATGGCCTCAAAAATATAAGATCAGGTATTCTAAAATAAAATTTTTTTTCCAAAAATTATGCAGCTGAAATAATAAAAAAATACCCTGCCAACTAGCTGGCACTAAAGTTCCTCAAACAATGAGCTTAATACTTCAATATGCCACAGATATTACCGATTACAACCATGCAATTATACACTAATTTCTATTAACTTTTAAAAGTTAAAAGAAAATTTATGTAATGAATTCAACTAAATCTATTTTTTTCAAAATAAAATCTAACGTTATTCCATGGATAATAATTATTCAAGATAGTACTTTCATGGAATTAAATGAAGTATTACACCAAAAAAAAAATATTAGTTTTTTTTTTTTGTTTTTTCAATTTTGAGAAAAAAATTTTGAAACAATTCGGTATCAGATCCAAAAAATTGCTATAAACAAACTTTCTAAAACTAGTACTCTCATAGAAATAAATTAGGTACTACGTCCAAAAAGAAAAAAAAAATTGGTGTTTTTTGTATTTTTTTATGACGAAAATTTTGGGAAAAAAATTTTCAAAAAATTAATTATTAGATTCAAGATATAGAGTAAAAACCATACTTTCAAATATAAGTACTTTCGTGGAAATAAATGAGGTATTACATCCAAATCAAAAAAAAAAAAGTACCTCGAGCTTTTTTGGTGAAAAAAATTTTGAAAAAAAAATTAGGTCTTAATTCTATAATGTTTGTGAAATATCACCGATTACATACATACACACACACACACACACACATACAGACTTTTTTTAAAAACCGGTTTTTTAGCTTTCTGAGGTAGCGAAACGTGCTTATATGCCAAAAAATCAAAAACCAAAATTTGATCCATCACAATGGTTCCTCATTGAGGAACCAATATTTGTCAATCTTGACATTATTGGGGTTAAAATTTTTAATTTTAAGCAAATTTTCGAGCTTGAAATTTCACAAGTAAAGCGACCTAACCGTGACCTGATATTAAAATCAAATTTTTTTTCCATGGGAGTTTGAAATGACAATATCAAGAAAAAGATAATTAGTTAGTTTTTTTATTTTATTGTAAAAAATTTTTTAAATTTAAAATATAGAAAGTAATTATTTAAAAAAATTTTAAGTAATTTAAAAACACGCAGAAATATATAATAGTATAAAGATAGGATCCAGAGTAAAAGAAAATTAATTCGTGCTTTATTCAAATTCTAACAATTAAATGTCTGTCCCATGTCGCATAGCTAAGAAGAGGGTTTGACCGCAATCGTCGGTATGTCGAAGCCAGTTTGTTTCGTGTCCAATGTTTTCAATTTCAATAATCTAGTACTCGTGGTTAATTGTTTTCTGATTAATTATAAATTATTTAAATTGTATTTTATATTATAGATATTTTGATTGTATTGAACAAATAAGTTTAGCAATTACCTTAAATAAAAGCTTGCAAGCTTAATTCTGTTCGAATTGATATAATTACGACATTTAATATTATATGGAAGATAAAGTAATTTTTAATTTTGAATTATATAATATTTAAATATAAATTTATAAACGTTGAACTTTAGTCGACCGATTTTATATCAAATATCTGCTATGCATAAATTTTTTCAAGCACGCGGCGATCAATAAAATAACTTTTAGTATATATTAAAATAATAATTATTTTTTCAGTATTACAATCGAAAATGCCAAGTTTAAAGATATATACTTTTTAAGTCTAAGAAATAAAAAATATCTGTCATTCAATTTATAAGAACTTAAAAGTCTATCGAGACGATAATAACATCGCCTGCCAGGAAATTACAAAGCCTTGTACTGAACAATCAAATCGAAACTTGGCACGCAATAATACAAACGAAAGAATGAAAATTTCTTTTAATTTTTTTTTTTTTTATGAGAAGTATAGCAAAAGAAGAAAATAATTCGATTGCTCATTTGTCAAACTTGATAGCTCGTATCCGAAATTTCAATCTACGCTTTTTTCTTGTTCTTTTTAAATTACTAAAATGTAAAATTAAGACAATTTCTATAAATCAATAAATATAACAATATTTAAGAGCATATAATTTTTGACAGGCTTTTTTAAAATTTCTTTAAATGCTAGACATACGATGTTCAATTTATTAGCAACAAAAAGAATCCATGAAATTGTGCCCTCAAATTGTTCCAAGTCTTCATATTGAAGACTAGACAGAAGAAATAAGGTAGTATTTATTTAAGATCTTACTTTAGATGACTTTTATGAATTAGCTTTTATCTTGAATACGTGCCAATTAAAATCACAAATTTCCAATCTCAATCTAAATCTTAATGATTTGAATGAATTTAAATTAAAAACAGCTACTATTTTAAGTTTCTGTAAATTATCAGAATTTAAAAATTATAATAATTATTCTGATCTAATTTCAACTGCAACCATAAATAAGTACAAAAAAAAGCCCATAAATTACAAGAAATTGATCCAATCCTTCAAAAAAGGGCAATAAAATGCAAATGTAACAAAACGTCTGATAATTCAAAAAAAGCGAATAATAGAATAATATCCACGATATTTATGAAATTTTAAGTTTATATGAGTAAAAGTAGTATAGTCTTATACGGGGCGTAACAAGAAAAACACATAATTCGTGTCAGAATGAAAAAAAAAACGATAACATCATTGATATATAATACAAGTAGCGTTGTGTATATTTAAATTGGTAGGTCCTGTTTCTCTTTCTTTATCTAAAAAAAAGGTAAAATAATATATACCTATACATAAACTTTATAGAACGCGAGAAATCGATCGGTTTTTATAAAGAGAATTTTATATAACTTCCATTTTAACGTATTGAGTAGTTTATTGCTTTTCATGAAATTTGCATGCTAAGTAGTATTTGCGTGATCACAAGTAATATCATCGGTTATATATCTTGATATTTTAAATTGTGTATATACTTGCAAGCAAAGTAAGAATGACCCTATCATATATGTATATTTTCTTGTACCTTATTTATCTTCGATATTATATGAACTAAGTCAATGAGAATAAGGGGGTATTTTATTTTATGTTAGGAAAATAAAAAATAGGGGACATTTTATAAATTAAGATTTTATCTCATTTTGTATAACATCACCGACATTATTAAAACATTCTTAATTTTTTAAGCATTAAGTGTAAATTTGTTTTTTTTTTTTTTAATTAGCCTGTAAAACAAAAAATTTTAAAGATTTAGTTAAAAACTCGAATTTTTTTCATCACGTTAAAGATATTCTGATATATTTAATCTCATTATTGTGAAGATCGCTGATTTGGAAAAGCGCAAAAATTGATTTTAAATCTTAAATTATAGTAGGGGTGTGCGGTTACCCGAAAGTCGGGTCAGGTACCCGAAATTTCGGGTTTGCCGCTTCAAGATGGGTCAAATTTGTGGTATCAAAAGAAGCTTTCGGTTCAAAACTGCAACTGCAGAGCTTTTTTGGGAATTTCGGGAAATACTCGAAATCTGACCTGCAAAAATCTGACAAAAAAGACCGAAATTTCGGGTACCCGAGCCGAGTTTCGGGTAACTACACACCCCTAAATTAAAGAAATATCAGTTGTTAAAAAATTTTGTTCAGCAAATATTTTTTGCGAAAGAATTCACCAAATTTAGACTTCTATATTCAGTAGAAAAAATTTCCGCAATACAGATTCAGAAATTTTCATCAGTACTGGAGAAACTGCTTGAACTTTCTAAAGCAATACTGATACCTAAATTATGAATCTTTTGATTCCTCAAATTAGTAAAATTCCAATTTTTTGATATTTTTTAATATAATATTGTAAAAAAAAACTATGATGAAATATTTGAAGACAAAAAATACATTTTTTTTATCAACGTTCTAAATAAATATTAATCTTCAATTAAATAAAAGTAAACTAAAATAAAAGTATTTCGTAATTGATAATTTAAGTTTTAAATACTATAATAATAAAAAATTTAAAAAAATATATTTTTATTGTATTTGATGATATCGTTTCAAAATATATATCATTTTGAAAAATGTCCTAACATATATAATAAAAATAATAATGAACTATATTTTTTATATTGACACGTATGAAGCAATTTCACCTGTTTTATATTCTGATCAATATGGTTTTAGAATAGGCTCTTCTTTGTAATAACTTTTTGTTACAAATATATTTAAATTTGCCAATGAGACTTCAGGAGCTTCAGACAAAGGTCATTAGATGAACTCACAAGGGTATCACTACCTTTATAACACCAAATTACACTTAATAGTTATAGATGAGTTTATTATGTTGAAAAAATATTCCTACCACCCTCCATTCATGCCAATAGACCTTCGCAGGTTTCGATGTTATAAAATTGGGTTTTTTGCTAATTTTCGTTGTAACGCTAAAACCTCGCAATTCAACTAAAGCACATTTGCCTAGTCTCATTTTCTTGGTGTAAGTGACAGTGTCAGTATCTTTCAGAAGCTGAAAAAAGATTTTATAGATACAAAAAATTTGTATAAACACTAAGTTGTCAAAAATTCTTTCTTCCTTTCATTTCCCTGAGTCGTTTTTGAGAAATAGTTATCCCATAACCAACTGGTGTAATTTGATATTCCGAAAAAAGTGAACTCCTTGTTTAGATTATACTAAAGCTTTTGAAAAAGTTGATCTTGATCTCATGTTAAAGAAACTAGATCAGGTAATAATTAGAAATAATGCCTTGGAATAAGTAAAATTTTACTTATTAAATTATGAGAAAAACCGGGGAGTAAAGTTTTTCTTAAAACTCCAATTTTAGGTCCACTCTAATATATATATTAAATCTATCTGGATTTTGACCGAGATATTATGGAAGAATTTTCTTTAAAGTTTGAAATAATTTATACGGAGAGAAGCAAATTAGAAATCTTATTTATCTTTTAGAATTTCTTGAAAAGCTGGTAATTTTATAGACGAAGGAGAAGCAGAGGTTATTTGAAAAATATTTATTTAATTCTGAAGGTTCAAAAAATAATAATGGTGAAGAATATTGAGGTGAAATTAAACTAATATTATGAAAATATCGTCAAAGCCTAGAAGGATGAAGTTGTTTTAAAGCACGTTAACACTATTGATTTGTGTAAATTGAAAATCTAATAGTATTATGGCTAGCATAAATTCGTGAAGAAGGTGTAATAATGAAAAGAAGAATAATTAGCAAATCATTTCAGAATGAAAATCAGGCATTGCTCTATAATTTTAGAGCTTAAGCTTAAAAAATATCAAGAATTTATAATTTGTTATATGTTATTTAAAATTTTTTTAGCAGGAATAAACTTAATTATCCAAAAATATTTTCAAAGAACCCAATTTTTCCAATAAATTTACTAATGCTTTGAAATATAAGCTAAAATTAAATAATAATAATATTAAATAATGACATATGTATCCTGCAAAAAGTTTAACACGGTCCAGCCAATTTCTTAAAAAATATCATCTATCAATCGCTCAAGTCACTCCTCTCGACATAATTCATTTTATATGAATTCAATCATATATATTTTTCTCTTTGGTTTATTTAATACACGCTGAGATAAACATATATATAACATATCTCTCAGAAGCTACAGCGGCTGTCATTTGTATTCGCTACTATGTTATACAGAAATACATTCGTATTTATAATTTATTTCTTATACCTTTTCAATATAGTTGTATGATGACGAAGAGAAAATAAAAAAGTACTCAATCGGTTATTGTAATAATAATAATAATAATAATACTAATGATGATGATAATAAAGATAATGATGATGACGACGAATAAGATAACGATGATTATATGATTGGACCTCCCACTTGTAAAAATAAAAAAGAAAATAATTTTGTTTTTTCTGCAATGACATGGCATATTGTCAGTTGTATGATGGGGGTCGGTATAAAAATACTCGATATATAAATAAGAAATTTTTTTCATATTATTATTACATTTGAATGATTGTATGTACATGAACAAATCCAGTAAATTGAATATAGCTTTATGTCCTTGCAGGATTGGTAATAAATTCTAAAACAATTGTCTAAAAAGATTTTCAAAATGTAAAAGCTCATTTTTACAAGTATTAACAAAGTTTTTCTTATAATAAAAAAACATAATAAATGGTTATTTAGTAGATGAAAATGCATGATTTTAACCTTCTTGAAATCTTTACACACCAACTGTTTTTATTTTCATCCAAATCACTGATCATATTTTCCTCCTATGTGCAATAAACTCTTTTATATTATTTGTAAATTTTTTTTTTCCTCGGGTAGGAAACAAAAAACCAAAAATTAAGAAATTGTATTTTCTTATGTAAAGTAGAAAATATGAAATTTATAAAAATCTGTTTTGAAAATTTGATTTAATAACTTTTTCCACTTTTTTAGAAAATTTTAGAGTAATTTTAAGAATACCAAATGAAAAATGATTAAAAATTAAAGTATTTTACAATACAATATTCGAGATAATGGTATACTATACTTTATTAAATAATTACTCACCTTGATAAAAAAAATTTTAAAGGGTAAAAATTTGATGGTACAATGCTAAAAATACCTGATTCTAACGATTATTTTTAAAATAATTTGCCGCCTATATCGAAATGGTGCATAAACTATTTTCTTTCCAAAATTGTTTCCAATACCCTAAAAAAAAATTCTTCTTCTTCTGCAATCAAAGAAAATAGTAATAATAATAAATTTACCCATATACAACCTGCTTGTATGTAACACTGTAAAAAAAAAATGATAGTAAACTGGTCACATAATAAATATATGACAACTGGATATTATTATCTTCGATTGAAATTTATCGAAGCTTACATTATATGAAAATAAAATGATGATGACATTATGACTACTGTACATTATAATATAACTTATCAATCATAATTTTATAGGTATTTTTCTCATTATTTAATAATAATAAAAATAATAATAAATTATTTTTTAAAAAAATACAGTACAAATCGACAAAGTCTATAAAAAAAAAAGAAATTTAACTTGTCAACAACCTTGTATATTATAAACCCTCCAATAAAATAAATCAGACAATAAAAAAAAGCCCCATTCTTTTAAACGTAGTTCTATCTTTTTCTATAGCTATTAGTAACAAATGAATCAGTTAGTTTCGAAATTTGTAACGAAACAATAAATTTTATTCAACATATATATAACTATCTAAACTTTTGTATAAATGTTAAAAGCTTTTATTTTATTTTTTTTCTAAAATTCTCTTTTGTTTTATCTATTACTTTTTTACCTACATAATATATAAAAAGAAAAGTTTTTCATTCTGTATATTTTATATAAACAATTGGATCAATAATTTAAAAGATTATTATCAAGAAAAAATAAGCCTATTTTATATAAAATTTTATTTCTTTTAATTAGAAAAAAGAAAGAAATATTAATATCAAATTAACGTCCTTGATCCAAATAATAAATAATGTATAATTTAAAAAGTAAACGTACATTGGTTAATTCCCCCCTTTATAAAATCAATGGTAATTTCCCTATCTCGATGATAAGTATCGTTCGGTTTTCTTTTTTTACAAGCCACATACGTAATATAAAATAATGCATAAAAATAAAAGATCGATACAAACTACATAATACCAACTAACTAACAACAAGTGCGATAGCCAGAGTATTAGATTGAAGTACTTTTTGGTATATTGCAAATATATATATATATATATATATAAGTTATTGAACATTTTTTTTTGACGAGTGCGTGCACGCGATCCTTTTAAAAAGTTTTTGATACTGACGTCATAATATAACCGCGTATGTAAATCAAAAGAAACCACACGCGAAGTACTAAACTTATTTATATTTATTATCTCAGATTTTAAATTGTATAACATATTGTTTGATTGGTGGTTCACCTATATATACGTGTATAATTTCTTTTTACTAGAGATGTTAACAGTCTAATTATTATTATTATTATTATTACTACCTTTTTTTAATTAACATTATTGATTTTCAATATTATAGAATTTTAACTACCAAAAGTATCAAGCATTTTTTTTACGATAGACTGATTTAACATTTTATCATAAATTTTATTTGCAAATGAGCCATCATTTGAGGAATCTTGTTTTTTTGTTCAGTGGCACCAAATTTTTAATCGAAAATTCAATTAGCTTTTAAAAATAACAACCAGACTAATGTACATGCAATAACTGTTTATTTAGTAAATTACGAGTACATGCACGCATGCAATTTAATTAATACTCATCTTTAAGTGTTAAATTTAACGCACGAATTTTCGAAATTAACGAAAACTTACTTATACTTATCGAGTTGCATAAATTTTTAATTAAAGCTCTAGTAAAATTTTCTTTTTAATCAGTCTGTAACCAATTCAATTTTTATCTAATATTCCGAAATTAGCAGTATGATATCTCTAAGATGGTAATAAACAGTTTCCTTTGTTATGAATAACATAAATTTCTAATACATTGAATATATACATTGTGGTTTTAAACCCTTAAAATTTTCATAACTTATAACATGTTATTTTATCAAAACTCTGTAGATTCGCATCTTAAGATATTAGAAAGAGAAAATGTTGGAAAAGGTGGCATATTCAGAGTTCGAATATAATAAGTCACGTGACATTAATATTTGAAAGCATTCGGTATATGTCGTATACGTGGATTGCATTTTGAAATAGATAGATGCTTTTACTAAGCAGTATTCTATATCCAACCCCTCAGTATCATCTACTCTAAAAATTTTCTCTCCTTTCTCAGATGTTACTTCACTTATATATTTTTTTTGCTATATATTTCTTCATATTCATGTCAAGATACGTAAATAAATATTATGCTATATTTTATTTTATTTATGGCTTGAAGACTTTGTAAGTCTTATAGACTCTTTCTTCTATTTTCTTTTGCTTTTTCAATTATTTAAGTGTCTTTTAGACGATTGACGAAAAGGGAAATTTTATGAAAATCTTTATATTTAGCATATACTTTTTTTTTAAGTTTTAAATTGTAAATTTGCAATTTTCAATCAATAATCTAACAATACATCTCTATATTCAAAATATTTTTTAGAAATTTTTGGATTAGCTGAGTCCAAAATTTATCAACATTCTTTGTTTACTAGCCTAAGCATAATTAAAAGATTCCCTTTAATCTAAAAAACCTAAAAAATTTGTTACCTCGAAAATATTCAAAATTAGTTAAAAATTAGATTAGCCATTACATACCTAATTTCGAAAACCACAAAAATTAAAATTCTAAAGCACAAAATCAATAAAATTTTGTAAAATAACGTTGCTACCCCTTAAACAGAATTTAAATAATGTTTAAATAATAAATAAAATCTACATAAAAGAGTAAAAATTTATATTTATACATTTTTTTATTCATAAATTAAACATATTTACACTCACACACACACATACACAATAAAATATTTTATTTTTTTCACATTTTATTATTTTATACAGCACTATTATAGATCAGCCATATAAACTTTAGAAAAACGTCTCTTTTTTGTCACACACATACACGTAACCTGGAATAATATAAGATAGACGAATACTCTAAAAATATTTTTTTTTATGTATACACATTTTATAGACAAACTTATGTACAAAAAAAAGCATACATGTATGAAATAAATTTAACCTTTATACCTGTAAAATATTTCTTTCTCTTATTTTTATACTCTATACACAATAATATCTAAAGCTTGTATATAAGATAGGTTATATATAAAAGCTCACTTTTTTTTGTTGCTTCTGTATATATGTAGAAATTTTTTTTTTATGTATTTACGTTCGTTTTACTAAAAAAAAAAAAAAAAACGAAATTTAAAACCATAATTTTTACAATGTTATATGCTATAGATATATTATGTTTACCTGATTACTTTTTAATGGTCGTTGGAGATTTGAAGAATATTGTTGTACTACTGCTTGCTGCTACTGTAATTTTACTTACTTTTTTTTATGGCATTTGTAAAATACTATTTTTTATTTATATAATAAGAAATAATTATAATTTAATTTTATGTTTTTAAATGCATCGTATTTTAATTATTGTGTGCTTATTATATGGGCGTTTTCAGCTAAACTTACTGAAACTAAGTGGTAAATTGTAATTTGTTTTCTAAAAGTATTCCAATAGCAATATTTTTTAAAAAATTTAGGGTTGATAAAAATGTACTGCTACCAAAACACTGTTGAGATTAACAATTCTTTTGGAAGTAAGAATAAAATCAAAAATTCCAACTTTTGAGTTTGTAAAATTTCATTCTAAAAAAAAAAATTGGTAAGTAGTAGCATAACAATTGGAATAATAATTTTACAACCTTTAAAAAAATAAAATAAATTTTTTTTTTTTTGATTTTAAGGATTTTACCTGCACACAGCCATGTACATTTTATTATAAAAAATAAAATGCTCTTTAAAATCAGATTTTTGGTATTTACTGCATTGCGCTGTGTTATTTATACTTGTTGTAATCAGCTTTTAAAAATTTTATTTAGTAGTTACGTACTAAAACATCTATCTTTGTTTTAGATTACAATTTTATACATTTAATTTTTTTTTTTCAAAATAATTTTAGTTTGAACAAAGTAATTTTTTACTTGACATTAAATAAAATCAACTTCACTGATACTCCGCAAGTAAAAATTGGCACCACCAGCTAGGTTACACGCAGTATTATATACGATATTGTATAATGCTCGCGTGCAATTTTATAAGGCAATTTTAATATGTTTAACTTTAAATAAGCATTTACATTCAATGCAAAATTAAAATGTTACATACACTGAAATAAAATTTACTTGTTGATGAAGTCTTATTTCATTATTTACAAAAACGGACTTTTTAAGTAAATGTCACTAGCACGTGGAATCGCGAAACAAGTGAAAATAAATTTATTGAAATAAATTGGTTTTTGAGGTGGAAATATACTTAACGTTTATTCAGTTATTTTTTATTCAGAAATTCAATTACCACACAAAATAATTATCTTTCTGAGAATAAATAATAAATAAATAAAGTTACTTTTATTATTCTTATGCTCAATATTATATTTAAAAATTTTTTTAAACTTAAACTCATATATATTTTAAATTTTGCTGAAACAAATTTTCAAAAAAATGTTGCAAATTGTAAGTTTCTTATTGTTTCTGTTTTACGAATCTCTTGAGAAGACAACAAAAAAAACAGTCAATGAACTTAAACATATATATTTTTTTACGTATTTATGAAAAAGTTTTCAACACCGAATACGTCCGTTCTTTTTTACTCTGAAAACAAAGTATATAATATAATCATGCAATTGGACATTTTACTTCCCGAGTCTCTTGAAACTTGAATCGTTCCACACGAGAAAACGATATTCGAATTTCTTATAAAAATTTATATATATTTATGGTTCACATATTATTTCTGCTTGATATATCATCAGACATGATGACAAAATCTTTGTTTCAAAAAAAGATGTATTGTAAATTATACCTAAAATAATGAAGTGTGACTGACTATATCAAATTACTACATTTTAGTAAACATAATTAAAAACTTTTATTTTTTAATTTATAACAAAATTTTGATTCTTTTTTACATAAAAAAATTTTGCACGTTTTTAATTTCTTACACTAGTCTTATACTAATCAAAGTTATGCTATAGCATACATAATAAGAGTGCAGTTACCTGAAATTCTTCTGGTTTCAGATAGCTGACCCAAAATTTCAGCCTTTTTTGTTAGGCCAGATTTCGCGTCAAGCCATGCAAAATATCTGCATTTACAGCTTTGAATCAGAAGCTTTTTTGGCATCAAAATCAAAGCAAGAACCCGATTTCAGGAACCCGACCCAACTTCGGATAACTGAACACCCCTGATAAGTAACCTACTAAACTTTCGGGTTCATATATAACTTACTAATTATGCTTTTAATAGCTCTCCATGGTTTTTATAAAAATTTTTCTTCAATCAAAGGCTAAAATTTCTAGCCCAACTTGTCATTTTATAGAAAAAGTCCTATAATAACACGTACACTTACTTTTACCATATGAGTTTGCTCTTATGCCTTAAAATTTTTATGATTGTTTTTTGAGTTAATAATACACTGTAAAAAGTAACTTTCTTATATTAACAAAAAAATTAGAACATTTTCCAAAAATTAGTAAATTTTCAAAAAAATTTGTAAATATTCGAAAAAAATCGTATATTAACTAAAGTTAGTATATTATCCAAAAATTCGAGTATTCTCAATTTTTTTTTTTTTCGAAAATTTACAAAAAATAGTTGTAAATTTTCGAAAAATAGTTGTGAATTTGCAAATGTTTTCGTAAAATCACAAAAAAAAATCGAGAATTCTCGAATTTTTCGATAATGTACTAAATTTAGTAAATTTACGATTTTTATCGAATAAATAAAAATTTTTTTTTTTTTATATGATCCATGTACATTGGAATTTTATTCTCGTTATTTTCATTTTATTGAATATTTACAAAATTTTTTGAAAATTCACTGATTTTTCGAAAAAATTCTATTTTTTTGTAAATCTAAGAAAGTTACTTTTTACAGTGCAGATAGCAATTTTAAGAATAATTTATAAATGAAAATGAAAAATTACCCTTTAGTCTATTAAATATAAACAAATTCTTTTAGTAAACTTTTTCAAAATTTTCATTTAAAAATTGCCAATATAATTTTTATTAAACGATTAAATTTATTTTATAATAATTAAGAAAAAAAAGTATAGCTAAGACTTCAAAGGGTTCAGTACATTCAACAAAAAAGAATCAAATTAATAACAAAAATCGATTTATCCGTACATAAATTCTCTATATGAAGACAATTTATTAAAAAATAATTTTTCCTTTTGTAAAATAAAAAAAAAGTAATAATAAAAATAATGAATAAATGAGAAATGCCCATAATTTGATTAACTTTCTCATATAAAATAAATATAAATTCAGACAATGCATTAGAGATGCACACGTATACTGTAAGGTGGTCGTTCATTTTTAAGCATCTCGTCATATTAAATATCGAAATAATCGAACCAATAATAATCGGAGAACTAAATAAATTGACGATGGTCAAAAAAAGAAAAAAAAAAATGAAGCATTCCTGCTGCGCCGGAAGGCATCAGATACAATAAGATAAAAGAACCGACTGCCGATCAGCGGGTGCGAATAATTTCTTTGGCAAAGAATAAATGTATTACTAAAAAAAAAAGAGTTATAATAATTTATATGACGATCTGATTGATGGCTCTCTTTCTTCTTTTTTTATTTATTTATATATATCGAGCTAATTAAAAAAGTGCTATATCCGGCAAGATCTAATATTGCTTCTTGTAAGGAGCAAATTTTGTTTTTTATACACCTAGCGAATATTGTGTAACCAATCAAAAATTAGTATGCGAAATAAATTTTGATGAAAAATTGAATCAATTTATTTTAAATTTAAAAAAAATGTAATTTATAAATTTTTTAATTGTATATGTGTCAGACACACTCACATACACAAATATAGAATTCAATTTAGTAAATACTTAAGAGATATTAACTGATCAATCTTTTGAAAGTTTTGTTAAAATTTGAAAGGTGGTTTTCATAAATTTATACTTTTTCGTAATTACTTAAAATTAAAGAAACCGCGCAGTTGATAATACTTTTTACTAAGAATCTTATAATTTACCATAATATTAAATATTTTTTCTGTATATATATAGGATAATAATTTTGAAGATTGAATTAATACTTATAAATCTTTCTAATGGAAATATAATCGTTTTTCTCATTACTAATGTTAATATTGCATTTTTCTGAAAAAAAAACTTATGTAAATAATGTAATAGTAAAATTATTTTTCTAAGAAATTTTAATATTTTGCAATAATAATATTTGCTAACTAACTTTATTAAAAAAGAATTTATTTATATAGATAATCACACTTTTTTTACTTCGTTTTTATTTTTATTTTATCTTTAACTGCTTTACCTGAAATTTTAAGCAATTTTGCTTAAAAGCTAATTAGAGTTTCAGGCAAAGCATCCTGACCGTGTATCGTATTTATAAATGTATTCTTATGAACGACACTTGATCAAAATCTACTGATATGAAAATTAGTTTATTAATTTTTTTGTTTAAATGGAGCAGAGAAACCTAATTTTTTGATCATATTTTGAAACACTGGTTTAGCTGAAGAAAAAATTTTGTTTAGATTTATTTTTTTTCTAAAATATCTTTTTTTTTTGTGCATAAATGGGTCAAGAAATTCGTGGCTTCACAAGAATCCAGGTGGCATATTCTATAAGATCAACTATTTGGATCCCTAGAACAAAATTTAAAAAGTTTGAATTTAATTCTTATTCTGGAAATAGTAAGCCTAACAACAACAAAAATTATTTAATAAAATCTAAAGCTTTATAATAAAGTTATAAAATAGAAAATCTTAAAGCATTAAGCATAAAAAAGTTATTATTTTTATCAAATTACAGTTAAAATCGATTAGGATCGAATATAAAATAATGTAAAAAATGCACGCATGCAAAATAAAGATATAATAAAACCGTTATACAAGACAAATAAAATAAAAAGGCAGTAATATAAATATAACTTTGAAATTTGACATCTGTTAAAGAGAATTTCCAATTTTCTTCCTTAGGCGATAAGAAATTATAATTAACTTTTTTGTATTAAAAAAAAAATTAGAATTAAAAAGTTATGATATATTGGTTGACTTTGATATGCGGTGTCTGTAAAATAAGTTTTAGTAAGGAATATGAATCGACAAGAACAACTGTCGTTTTATCGTATTAAAACGATCAGACTTTAATTACTTCAATTCGTCATATAGCCCTGGTTAAATTTGATTATCAGTAGCAGTTAGTAGTACGACTGCATATTATACACTAAGAAATTGCCTAAGTGCATTTTATACGATACTTTTTGATTCGTGCATAAAAGTGATTCATTTCAGAGAATTTTGTGCACTTCATAATATTATATTAACTTTTATTTTTTACAATTCACCCTACTAAAATTCTGTCGTTATCGATTATACAAATTTTTTATAATATTTTATTTCTTATCACAATCTACGATTCCTTTAAAAATAGCTTATTCTATAAATAATATTTTAATTAAAAATGAGCAGTTGGTATTATTTTAAGATTTATGTAAAAATGTCGTATTTTTGTAAAATATGTTGATTACAAAATAATTGAATAGCATTCGACAAGAGTTTATTTATAAAACATCAGTATAATAAAGTCGGTAAAATATCTATAAAAGAGTGCATTTGTTGAAAAGAAAGGAGATATATTATGGTATATGTTGGATAATGTATTTTTAAAGATCGTTCTTTTTTATGTATTAAAATTGAGACCGATATTATATTAAAAAGAGTAAAGAAAAAAGACACCGTATGCTTTTTATGCTAGAAGCTATATTCAACCCCTTTTTTTTATAAAATATATTTCTTTGATGGATTACTATTTCTCTGATATATAATGTTTAATACCCCGAACTAATCAATAATATATTTTTAAATTATATTTTCTATCCTGTTTATAGGTTGTAATTATAAATGTCCTTGAATAAAATAAATTAATTAACTTTTTTGGATCATGTATTTTTTTATTTTGGATCTTCTTTTTTTAACACGAATTCGATGTTTTAAACAACTAATCAGGTTGTTAGTTTATTGTATTACATAACTGTGCTTTACAGCAAACAGATCATAATATAAGGATTTTACCAAAAATATTACAATAAATTAAGAGTTCTCAATTTCAATGCCTTTTTAGTAGCAATTTAGGAAGTTATTGTAATATAGAGATACTTTTAGATAAAATCATAACGAATTTACGAAAGTAAACTGTAAAAAACTGATTCCATCTTTACTACCTCGATAGTAAATATTTCTAATTACAGGGATAATAAAATCGAAAGCAGTTTTTTCTTATTCTCAGATCTAAAAGTGTTAACTTAATTTGAAGTAAAGAAAAACAGCAATATTCCTATTTGAAAAAATATTTCTTTAGTTATAATTTCAAATATTTTTTTTTAAACTGAGTGCTGTGTTTGAATTTTGCTTGATTTTGAATATTCGGAAATTCGCTTAGATATTCAAGCAATCGGCTTAAATTTTAAAACAATTTGCTTGAATTTTAAGCATCAGTTTGAATATGTAAGCAATTTTTGAAAATTTACAATTCAAGCGAAATTTAGGCACAGCAGCTGGGCAGTAAGTATTAATATTCAAACAAGAAATAATGATTAAAGTGAAATCATTCTCTAATGTATTTAATCAAAAGCATTATGAAAGCCATACTAGAAAAAATTTTTCATAATTAAGTCTATTTAGTTGGTTTGGTATTCGGTCATTTATCCGAAAAAAAATCTCCGAATTTTTATTTCTGAACATACTTTATTCCGAACGTTAATTTTTCCGATTGGACATTTATCCAAATTTTTTTTAAAAATGTATATTTATTTGAAAATAAAATTTAAATATTTAAATTTAAAAATTTATAGCTAACTTCAAGACATTCCTCTTTTATTTCATTTATTTATTTTTTTTTTAATCATTCCGTTAACTAAATTTTAGTTTTATTTATTTTATAACCAAAAACTATTTTTTTTTTTTAATTTGCGTGCAAAATTTTTGAATAAATTATTTTTAATTAAAACATGGAACATATTGGCGAAATTTGTGATAAAAAATTAATAATTCATAATGGTTACATATATTTGTATTCAAAAACTCGTGCCGGCAAAGTTTATTGGGATTGCAAACCCTGTAGCTACATACTTTGATCAAACTTATGTTAGAGGTATTCCTGCAGTAGGAAGAAGACGGCATGTGCCAGTCCAATATGCTTTAAATATTTGGAACCAATATGATGCAGCCACACAAGACAAATAATTTAAGTGAGGGGTGGCACAACAGGTTCCACCTGTTAATGGGAAAAAATCATCCAGATTTGTATTCTCTTTTGATCCAGTTCCAAAAAGAACAAGGTGCTACCGAAACCGAAATTAAACCTTGGTAAATCCATCAAAGCTGGACCAAAAAAGAAATGGTATGATCACTAACAACGAGTAAGAAATGTTGTCATGGACTATTAAAATTTTAAAAATGAGTCCAATGAAATGGATTATTTAAAAAATCTTTTTTACAATATAAATATTTAAATTAATTTTTATTTTATGAATAAAATTCATTTTATCTAAACAATGAGTAAAATTATTATTTTTTTTTTTTCGGTGTCGGAAAAAAAATTCGGAAAAAATGATTCGTTGTTTTTATTTTCGGATGAATGGTTTTCAGATAATTATCCGTTCGGATATTTTTTTTCGGAAAAATGACCGGGAATCAATTGGTTTAAATTAAAAATTAAGAATTTTCTTTTAATTTTTGTAAGAGTGTATTACGAACCAAAATGAATGACATTGAATCTTATAAGGACTGTCTGTTGAAGAAATTTAAGAAATTCGTAAATCAGCTTAATGTGATAAACACCCTGGTTAGAAAAAACGATTCGAAACGATTCAAACCGAATCGTTATGAATCGTGATTTCTCACTTGAATTTTACAACTGAAACCGATAGACAAAAAACAAATAAAATTATTTTCCCAATCGATTTGAATAGTAAAAAAAGGTCATTTAATAAAGAAAAACAATATCTTGCAAAAGTTGGCCATATTATTCAATAGTTATCAATCGGATAAATATTTAATTAAAAATTTAGCCAAAAAGTTCAATCGTTTTCAACCGGAGAGTTATTAAAAGGTTAAATAAAGCTTAAATTTTCAATAGTTTTAAATCGTGAAGAAAAAATATAGTCAAATTAAATTAAAAATTCCAATCGTTTTTAAATGGAAAGTAAAATTTGTCAAATTTAATTAAAATTTTCAATCGTTTTTAATCGGATAATTATTACAAGGTTAAATTTAGCTTAAATTCTCAATCGTTTTCAATCAAAGAGTTTATTCAAGGTAACATTTAGCTTAAACTTTCAATTGTTTCGAATCGTGAAGAAAAAATATAGCGAAATTTAATTAAAAACCTGAATCTTTTTCAATCGGTGAGTAATTAAAAGGCAAAATAAACTTAAAAATTCAATCGTTTTGAATCGGGAAGAAAAAATATAGTCAAAATTTGTTTAAAAAACTCAATCGTTTTCAATCGGAAAGTAATTAAAGGGCAAAATAAGCTTAAATTTTCAATCGTTTTGAATCGGAAGAAAAAATTTAGTCAAAATTTGTTTAAAAAACTGAATCGTTTTCAATCGGAGAGTAACTAAAAGGCAAAATAAGCTTAAAACTTCAATCGTTTTGAATCGGGAAGAAACAATATTGCGAAAATCGTTTAAAAAACTCAATCGTTTTCAATCGGCGAGTAATTAAAAGGCAAAATAAGCTTAAAATTTCAATCGTTTTGAATCGGGAAGAAAAAATATAGTCAAAATTTGTTTAAAAAACTCAATCGTTTTCAATCGGAAAGTAATTAAAAGGCAAAATAAGCTTAAAATTTCAATCGTTTTGAATCGGGAAGAAAAAATATAGTCAAAATTTGTTTAAAAAACTCAATCGTTTTCAATCGGAAAGTAATTAAAGGGAAAAATAAGCTTAAATTTTTCATCGTTTTGAATCGAAAAGTAATTAAAAGGCAAAATAAACTTAAAATTTCAATCGTTCTCAATCGAGAAGAGAAAATATAGTCAAAATTTATTTAAAAAACTCAATCGTTTTCAATCGGAGAGTAACTAAAAGGCAAAATAAGCTTAAAACTTCAATCGTTTTGAATCAGGAAGAAACAATATTGCGAAATTCGTTTAAAAAACTCAATCGTTTTCAATCGGAAAGTAATTAAAAGGCAAAATAAACTTAAAATTTCAATCGTTCTCAATCGGGAAGAGAAAATATAGTCAAAACTTATTTAAAAAACTGAATCGTTTTCAATCGGTGAGTAATTAAAAGGCAAAATAAGCTTAAAATTTGAATCCTTTTGAATGAGGAATATTGTTTCTTCCCGATTCAAAACGATTGAAGTTTTAAGCTTATTTTGCCTTTTAGTTACTCTCCGATTGAAAACGATTGAGTTTTTTAAATAAATTTTGACTATATTTTCTCTTCTCGATTGAGAACGATTGAAATTTTAAGTTTATTTTGCCTTTTAATTACTTTCCGATTCAAAACGATTGAAAATTTAAGCTTATTTCGCCCTTTAATTACTCACCAATTGAAAACGATTGAGTTTTTTAAACGAATTTTGACTATATTTTTTCTTCCCGATTCAAAACGATTGAAGTTTTAAGCTTATGTTGCCTTTTAATTACTCACCGATTGAAAACGATTGACTTTTTTAAACGAAATTCGCAATATTGTTTCTTGCCTATTCAAAACGTTTGAAATTTTAAGCTTATGTTGCCTTTTAATTACTCACCGATTGAAAACGATTAAGTTTTTTAAACGAATTTCGCAATATTGTTTCTTCCCGATTCAAAACGATTGAAGTTTTAAGCTTATTTTGCCTTTTAGTTACTCTCCGATTGAAAACGATTGAGTTTTTTAAACGAATTTCGCAATATTGTTTCTTCCTGATTCAAAACGATTGAAGTTTTAAGCTTATATTGCCTTTTAGTTACTCTCCGATTGAAAACGATTGAGTTTTTTAAATAAATTTTGACTATATTTTCTCTTCTCGATTGAGAACGATTGAAATTTTAAGTTTATTTTGCCTTTTAATTACTTTCCGATTCAAAACGATTGAAAATTTAAGCTTATTTTGCCCTTTAATTACTTTCCGATTGAAAACGATTGAGTTTTTTAAACAAATTTTGACTATATTTTTCCTTCCTCATTCAAAAGGATTGAAATTTTAAGCTTATTTTGCCTCTTAATTACTTACCGATTGAAAACGATTGAGTTTTTTAAATAAATTTTGACCATATTTTTTCTTCCTCATTCAAAAGGATTCAAATTTTAAGCTTATTTTGCCTTTTAGTTACTCTCCGATTGAAAACGATTCAGTTTTTTAAACAAATTTTGACTAAATTTTTTCTTCCGATTCAAAACGATTGAAAATTTAAGCTTATTTTGCCCTTTAATTACTTTCAGATTGAAAACGATTGAGTTTTTTAAACAAATTTTGACAATTTTTTTTTTTCCCGATTCAAAACGATTGAAATTTTAAGTTTATTTTGCCTTTTAATTACTCACCGATTGAAAAAGATTCAGGTTTTTAATTAAATTTCGCTATATTTTTTCTTCACGATTCGAAACAATTGAAAGTTTAAGCTAAATGTTACCTTGAATAAACTCTTTGATTGAAAACGATTGAGAATTTAAGCTAAATTTAACCTTGTAATAATTATCCGATTAAAAACGATTGAAAATTTTAATTGAATTTGACAAATTTTACTTTCCATTTAAAAACGATTGGAATTTTTAATTTAATTTGACTATATTTTTTCTTCACGATTCAAAACTATTGAAAATTTAAGCTTTATTTAACCTTTTAATAACTCTCCGGTTGAAACCGATTGAACTTTTTGGCTAAATTTTTAATTTAATATTTATCCGATTGATAACTATTGAATAATATGGCCAACTTTTGCAAGATATTGTTTTTCTTTATTAAATGACCTTTTTTTACTATTCAAATCGATTGGGAAAATAATTTTATTTGTTTTTTGTCTATCGGTTTCAGTTGTAAAATCCAAGTGAGAAATCACGATTCATAACGATTCGGTTTGAATCGTTTCGAATCGTTTTTTCTAACCAGGGCAGGACATTGAAGTTGATGTTAAAAAAGCTGAATATTTAAATTTGAAGGCATGTTTACACTAATATAATCAATCTGATCCGATCATGATTAAAAGATTAAAATTTGAAAATAATTATGAAAATTTATAGGTAGAAGTTTACAAAAACAAGCAAAAAAATATGGTTTAATTAAAAAAAAAATGGAACCATATAAAAATGAAAAAGAATTATGTAAAAATTAGTTTATGTAAGCAGAGAAATGTTTATTTTATCAATAATCAAATAATTAAAATTTTATTAAGGCTTAAGTAACTTTTAAAACGCACTTTGTTTACGAGAAAATATATTCCATCTAAAATTTAAACCATAGTAATAAAAATTTAAATTTTCAATAAATAATAAATTAGAAAAAAATCTTACAATCAAACTATAGTATAAGGCGCGCGACGCGCGCAGAATGTTTTAAAACTTTGAACCATTATTTTCTTAAATACCAAAATTTATTTGTACTTTAATTTTTTATTGATATCAGCTACTTAACATACTAACTAACCTAAAAAATATCAAAAACATCATATAAACAACAAAACAATTAATATTATCTTATTAACAATTAAATTTGTATGAGCCAATCAGAATAACTCTTTTCAAAAAATGTATAATCTTAAAAAATTAATTTCGGGCTTCAATATTAAATCTTAAAAAGTTAATTTCGGGTTTCAATAATAATAATAGATTTATGAACAATTGTATTGGAACTATAAATTTTTAATTTATTGCTTCCTTATATAATACAATGAAAGCATTTCACTTGCGAGAAATAAAAGCTAATATAATTATAAATAAAAATTTATATTTTATATATTTAATTTGCTTTTCATTAATAAAATAATTAAATAAATGCATTTAATTACTTAATAAAAAACCCATCAATATAAATCGTTATTCATTGGACACACCCTACGTATAATACAGATAGTGATTAAAGGATTCTAATATGTCAACAGTTATCACGCCACATAAAGAGAAAGTTTGCATTAAAAAAAAAACAATGTTTTCGAACAAAAAGAAAAGAAAATAAAAAAAATAAAAACTGTCGAATAATTAGCCTGTCGTCGTCAATAAATCGTGCGGTATACTGCACGTAAATGAAAAAAGTGCATATAAACGCAAAAAAAAGTAGAGTAAAAAAATATATTGCAGGTGCATTAAATTAAAAAGAAGAAAAAAAATTAAAAAAAACAAATAGGGAGTTTATTATATAAATGTATCGAAGTTAAAAAAAAATGAACGATAAGGTGAAAATGCAGTAATAAAAGCCACAAGCTCACACCTAAATTTTTTTTGATTCTCCAGAGAGAAAAGATATAGGGGTTAATATTTTTGTTTTTATTATTATCAAATATGTGCATATAAAATTTTGCATAAAAATATTGCACTTGATTCGTTAAACATAAAAAAGTCCGCACGGATTTATACGAAACACCTGCATAAAAGTCGATATATCAATAAAAAGAAAAGAGGAAAAAAAAAGCTTTGAATAATTCGAACATGCGTTTTGACTATACAATACACAGGTTGCAAGCATCGGAAATCAAATGAGGAAAGAGGGAACCGAACGTGCCGGGAGATATTTATAAGAGGGTGTGAGTACTTTTGGTTTGTCATGGTATGGGAAAGCCATCAATTTGAATGGGCTTTGAAAACCGAACAACTTGTTGCTCGTATTATATACACCGTTCGATCCTCACTTTAAATTCCCTCTCGATTTCCTATACATCCCAATGCAAACTGATGCACGCTTTTTCTCCAACCCTCGTCTCTCTTTTTCTCCAATTGATTTTCACAACACAATAGCTTTATTTATTCTTCTTTTTATCAATCGTTTATGCATTTTCATTTCTATTATTAACGTTCGATCCTCTTTGTTAACTTTATTCGCTTAGGTTAATGAAAATTTAAGTTAATTTTCTGTATTCAATATTGTTATTTTCAATTATATGTTTTTATTCTCTTCAATTAAAGATTCATTTATTATTCATATTATTAAAATTTATACATTTGTTTTAATTATCTTTCCTTTATTATTCACGAGTTTTACATGCTTATTTGATATTTTATATTTTCAATTACACTAAATTTACTAATTAAGTAGCAATAAATTTCTTTCTCTTGTAGTTGAGCATAAAGATATTAATTTATAGATTGAAAACTATTGCACAAAACTTGTTTGTAAACAATTCGATTCTATTATTTGGAAATTCTTTACAATGAGTTTCAAAATTTTACAGTCCTTTACACCTTAATGAAAGTTAAAATTTAAAAATTGTTGTCAACGTATTTTGCATGCTTTGAAAGCTTTTAATTGAATTTGGGAATCTCTTTTCAAACTTTCCAAATTCTCTTGAAATTTTTATAATTTAACTTTGAGTAAGTTTTGAAAATTATTCACAAAGTCAGTAGTTAGTACACCATTTTTGGGAATATGATGACCCATTATGACCCATTATGACCCATATATGGTCAGGCTTACAATTTCTCATAGAGCTTTTTCTGCACTCTTGACTGGTATATGCCAAAGCCAAAATAAAATATTAAAATGATAAAAAAATAAAAAAATAATATAGTAATCAAGAATACATAAATATTACAATAATAGTATAAGTGTCAAATATAAATAGATAAAGCGTATAAAATACTGAAAAAAAACTCCCTTATTATATAACTTGTCGAACTGTCTTTTTTACTTTTATAGTTCCTTTTTTCACAAAAAAAAAAGAAAACGAAGATTTCCACTCGATATCCGGACTTTTATATGCTATAGTTATAGAATAAAGTAATACCCGTATAAGAAACCACGAAGAAAAAAGTATGTAAGGGGTGTGGGTGAACCTCGACGTATAATTTTTTTTTTTCGTTCAGATATTCTTTCAATATCGAAGGGGAATCTTTAAGTGGATACTATAGAAAATATATACGTCTTGTATCAACAGGTTGTAAATCCTTTAGTTTTTTTTTCTTTTTTTAAGGAACAGATCTTTTTGGTTAGAGGTTAAAAAAAAATAAAAGGAAAAATTGTACTTTTTTCTTTTAGATTTTCAAAGTAATTTCCCTATATAGATATCGAATCGTTTGACTGTGTGTATACACTTGATCTCCCTTCAAATTCGTACGTTTTTTTAAAAAAAATACTTTCACGTATATTAGGTTAGCATGAGGGTAAAAAAAAATCTTTTCTGTTTTCTTGCATGTTTTCTAATCACGTTATTTTTTATACATAAGGGATTCTTATTTATTTTGTGAATGTATAAACAAACTTAACATAGATTTTAAATGTAAATAATGTCATCGAATAAAATTAAAAATATTAGATTAGTTATAAGAAGAGTAATTTAGACATTTTTTTGACCTATTTTTAGAAGGAAATATTGTTCTAATTACAATTAGTTTTAGAGCTTTTGTTTTGAATATACTTTTAGGAACTTTATTTTTTTGGTGAACTTGGTATTAAATTCGGTTCCACTTTACTTTCTTTTCTAATTTGTAAAATATTTTTGAGACTGAGGATAAAAAAATATAATTTTTATTTTAATTTATTTTATTTAATCATACTTTCATCATAATATTTTATGGAAAATACCTTGCAGGAAATGAGTTGTGGCAAGTTCAAAAAAGAGTATTTTATATTTAAAAAAATTTGTTTATATCGGTATAATTACATTATGACTTTTAGCGACAATTAATTTTAATTCTAAACTTGTAATTGAAATAAAATATAGCGAAGAAAATGATATACTGTCAGAATTAAAGTAAAAGAAAGTAATATATATTTTCATTAAATCATTGGTAGTAATAATAATAGACGCTTACGGATGTCTCAGCAAGTCAGTTAAAATAACATTGAGAGGACAAGCTAGAAGTAATTTCCGAGAAGAGTACCGGCCAAGAGTCAAGAATCACGTTAGTGGTTCAACAGTCAAAGTACTCTAATTTCGAGAGTAAAAGGGGATTTATGTATGTATATAAGTCCTGTTTTACATATGTAAAAGCGAATAAGCTTTAGTATAATGCAAGGCAAGAAGAGATCATATCCTGTTTACCCTGACCTTCAACCATTATAATACGTTTTTGAATGTTAGTACATTAAGTATTAGCTATCAACAGTAGTTTAAAGTGTTATTCTCTTATTTTCTCAAGAAACCATGCAAAACGTGATACGTAAATATATATTTTATCCTATTTATTTTATATACGTTATTACGTTCTTAACTTATTCGTTCTCAACTTTTTAATAAGACATTGTCTCGGGAGAAATAATAAAATTTTTATTACATGTTATTAGTTTTACAGAATAAATAAATCACGTTAGATTTATATTAAATAATTTCTTCTTCTCTCAAAATTTCTAATATTTTGGTACAACTTTTAATTTTATTCCTGCGAAATATTTTTTTTTTTTTATTGTAAATTAAATTGACACACTATAATAAAAATATTATGAAAATTAATCAACTAATTATTAAACGTTAATTATTAATTTTTTAACGTAAAATAACAAACAAATATGTTTTATTTAATATTTCCATTTTTTATAGACTACAACTCCTAGATCCTCATTAATTTACGAATTATGAAAAATATGCTAAAATATTTTGAAATAAAATTGTCCTTCATGAACAAGTATAAATATATATCTATAATTATCAACGTTTCTCCTCAGACTAAAAGCTTATATTTTAAAAATTATTTATATATTATAAGTGTTGCCATTCCTTATGATCTATTTTTATGAATATTTTCGATTGTCACTATACTTTTAATAGCTCGGGGATCAAATGACCATTTTTAATTATTTTGATCCAGTGCCTTTATACAAATAGGCTTTAGCCTCGTATCCGGTATAGTTTTCTGGATATAATGACGTGAGCAGGAAATTCGTTTTAAAATTAGAACGAAATTCATTGAAATTAAAGTATAACAAGATTTCAATGTACAGTAAAAAATTAAGCATTTGAAATTTTCATTTATTTAATTGATTTTAAAATATTTAAGAATTGATAAATTATTTTCTGCTAATATTATAATTAGTATTTAAATAAAAACTTGTTTATCAGACCATAATATTATTTCAACACTTTTATTCAAAAAGGTCATGCATTTTAAGTGCGAACAATATAAATAATACAACAATAATAATAATAATACTAATGAATGTAATTCTCAAGATATAAAATCTCTCTTATTCTTTAAAAAATTAAGAAAAATATATATCTTTTTATTAAACTGGCAAATTACTTTTAAATACTTACGCTTATACAATGAACTTTAATCATCAACTTTATTTGCAGAAAAAAAAATTTATGAAAACACGGAAATGGCACCCTCCCGTTTTTACATATTTTTCTTATTTTGTTTCTATTCTTTTAAATTTTCAGATATCGCTTAATTTAACTTATGAATCTCAAAACATTTAGACACAAGAGGTTTATAAAGTTTTTAAAATCTTATCAATCTTTTAAAATCTTTATCCCACACGAAAAAGCAAAATAAAAAAATGAAGAAACTTTTTCATTTATTTTGAAGGCGTGATACCGTAAATTGTTATTATTGTATAAATGTAGAACAAATCAACAAGACATTGTATACTATTAAACTCTTTATTTTATTTGCTATACCAGAATTTACCCATAATTAACAATGTCTAATTTCCTTATGTCACTTTTTTATTTTAAATTATAATGTATTTTTTTTTGCTTTATTTTAAATGTTATTTTCTATTTTTCTTTTGTCTAAATGATTTTAATATTATACAAAAGATAATTATCGTAATTGAAATCAATGCTCCATAAACGATTAATGAGCATACGCAGGTTTACTTTGAATTTATGTACAAACGACTTGTACGCCAAGATAAATTGCTGAAAATTAAAACAGTTAATGCAATTTATATGCAGAAAGACTAAAAATTTTATACGAATATACAAACCCAAAAATAAACTCTTATAAATTTTATTATACTAGTCTCTTATGGAGATAAATTATTGTTTAAATTTCTTATTTTATAGTAAATTTTTAAAATTCTTGGTGAAAATCTAGCCAGGTTTTTTGGGCTTTTAGGTTCCTGTAAAAAATTTAATAGCTATGCTGGTAAGAAAAATACTTCCTGTCATTTTGACCCATTTTTCCACTGGATTTAAAAAAATAGGTTTAAGTAGACTACTACATAATATTATACTTTTTTAATCAAAAACTATGGACCAAACCTTAGAAAAATCGAACAGTAATAATTCTTAATATTAAATAAAAATACTTGATATTTGAGCTAACAATTTCTCTCCTTTATTTCTGCAATAAATTGCCCACGTTTCGAAGACTTTCAGTCTTCATTATCAAGGCTAAAATTTTATAATATTTTACATAATTTTTCACAATTTTACAAAACATTTTACTTACAAAAACACATTTAAAATTAATTTACCTTATTGAAAAATTTTTTTAAGTAAAGAATATATAAATATTCTTCACTGAGTAACGCTCTTATACTAATTTGTAATTCTGTAAAACAATGTGTACCAGTGCTAGATTTTTTTAAGCGAAGGAACATAATATAAACAAAATATAAAAATTATAACTCTAACGTACATTTTTAACGACTATTTTTTAATATGAAATTTATTACTCATTAAGTACCCTGAATCTGTATTTTTTCAAAAAAATTTTTTCTGTCGCTCAACTCTTCTATATAATTTTTTAACATATAAAAATGTTCAAGTGCTTTAGATTTAAAAAATTTTTTAATTTTTATTATTTCCGTTTTCTTATTTTTTTACTCTTTTCCCGCGCACTTTTGAACTGTGCCGGCCAAGTATGGGCCGAAGTTCGGGCGACGTTCGGCAAAACGCACTGCCGACGTGTGGCGCACGTATAGCATACGTCCTTTGGTACACATCTCAACGACGTATGGCACATACTTCGGCCCACGTATGGCAGAAGATTTTTATTTTTTTTTTAGTAAAAAAAAAAAAAAAAATTTACTTTGTACAGGAATTGAACCAGGGACCCTCATTAAAATTTTAAGAGGGTCGAGGATTATACGAGCGCGGCCAACACTTGTATTTGAAAGCTATTGCATAAATGACTGTAAAATGTTGTATCTTATTGTATTTAAATTAAATTGATATCAGATTTTTCAAGTTCATTTAGAAAGTACTTCGTACAGAAAATGATTGTTTTTCACAACTGGAATATTTTCCAGTTTTTCCAAGATGGCGAAGTATATATTAAAATACTGATCTAAGATCCGTAAAATAAGGGCAGGCGCAACGATATAAAATTTAGTTTAAAAATATTTTTGGTTTTTCCAATATGTTGGACCATAAAATTTATATAAAAACTTCAATAAATTATAAATATTTTTTTCAAATTAATTCGAATGTGCATAGATAAAAAAAGATAGAGTATTAAGAGATTAAATCTAGAGGTCGGCGTGTAGCATAATTAGGATTAAGTGTCTCGCGACAAATCTTTTTGTTTAGAGGCCCAATTTAAATTAAGTCAGATAAATATTCAAATTAGGATATTATAAGAAAACAAGTACAATACAATTTTAAATCGGACCTCAAAACAAAAAAATCTGTAGCGAGATATTTAATCCTAATTATGTCATATACCCGCTACTTAATACGCTCTCTTTTATTACCCTTCTTAAAATAATGCATCAATTATCGAATTAATTTGAAAAAAATATTTTTAATTTATAGAAGTTTTTAAATAAATTTTATGATCCACCATATTGGAAAAACCAAAAAAATTTTCAAATTAAATTTTATATCGTTGCGCCTGCCCTTATTTTACGGATATTTTAATATATACTTCGCCATCTTGGAAAAACTGGAAAATATTCCAGTTGTGAAAAACAATCATTTTCTGTACGAAGTACTTTCTAAATGAACTTGAAAAATCTGATATCAATTTAATTTAAATACAATAAGATACAACATTTTACAGTCATTTATGCAATAACTTTCAAATACGAGGGTTGGCCGCGCTCGTATAATCCTCGACCCTTTTAAAATTTTAAAGAGGGTCCCTGGTTCAATTCCTGAACCAAGTAAATTTTTTTTTTTTTTTTATGAAAAAAAAAAATAAAAATCTTCTGCCATACGTGGGCCGAAGTATGTGCCATACGTCGCTGAGATGTGTACCAAAGGACGTATGCTATACGTGCGCCACACGTCGGCAGAGCGTTTTGCCGAACGTCGCCCGAACTTCGGCCCATACTTGGCCGGCACAGTTCAAAAGTGCGCGGGTTTACTTAACCCCAGTCTATTTTTATAATAAAAAATTCTTTTTTTGATTTTTTTGCTCCTTTTAATTAACCGAATGGTATTTTTGAAATGGCCTTTTAAAAAACAAGTGTCTTCTATTCTATTCATTGTATTTTCATTATATTCTATAAACATCATCTCCGAATGTAACCGTTTTCTATGATTTTTTTCCTTATCTAAAATAATAACTGACTCAAAATCGATTTTATGTTTATAGAATTTGCTGTGAGTATTTAAGACGTTGCGACTACAATTATTCTCAACATCTTTTTCATGCTCTCCAACCCTGATACCCAATTTCCTAGATGTTTGACCTATATACTTATGATCGCATGATTTACAATTTATCTGATAGACTACACCTGAATTTTCATTTTTATCTATTTTGTCTTTACCTAATCTTACGAACCTCTTTAATTTACTTTTTGCCGTGTTAATCGGAATATATTTGACCCTTTTTATATGTTTATTTAGAGAAGGGGTAGCATACTTGTAATAAGGCAAACTTATTCTTTTCTCCTTGTTATTAAAATTAATTTCTCTTTGTTTTCTGGTCTGTGCTATATTAACGTTATTTTTATTAAAATGATAGCAAAGTCTTTTTTTAACATATTTATACCCCTTCTCTAAATAAACATATAAAAAGGGTCAAATATATTCCGATTAACACGGCAAAAAGTAAATTAAAGAGGTTCGTAAGATTAGGTAAAGACAAAATAGATAAAAATGAAAATTCAGGTGTAGTCTATCAGATAAATTGTAAATCATGCGATCATAAGTATATAGGTCAAACATCTAGGAAATTGGGTATCAGGGTTGGAGAGCATGAAAAAGATGTTGAGAATAATTGTAGTCGCAACGTCTTAAATACTCACAGCAAATTCTATAAACATAAAATCGATTTTGAGTCAGTTATTATTTTAGATAAGGAAAAAAATCATAGAAAACGGTTACATTCGGAGATGATGTTTATAGAATATAATGAAAATACAATGAATAGAATAGAAGACACTTGTTTTTTAAAAGGCCATTTCAAAAATACCATTCGGTTAATTAAAAGGAGCAAAAAAATCAAAAAAAGAATTTTTTATTATAAAAATAGACTGGGGTTAAGTAAAAAGAGTAAAAAAATAAGAAAACGGAAATAATAAAAATTAAAAAATTTTTTAAATCTAAAGCACTTGAACATTTTTATATGTTAAAAAATTATATAGAAGAGTTGAGCGACAGAAAAAATTTTTTTGAAAAAATACAGATTCAGGGTACTTAATGAGTAATAAATTTCATATTAAAAAATAGTCGTTAAAAATGTACGTTAGAGTTATAATTTTTATATTTTGTTTATATTATGTTCCTTCGCTTAAAAAAATCTAGCACTGGTACACATTGTTTTACAGAATTACAAATTAGTATAAGAGCGTTACTCAGTGAAGAATATTTATATATTCTTTACTTAAAAAAATTTTTCAATAAGGTAAATTAATTTTAAATGTGTTTTTGTAAGTAAAATGTTTTGTAAAATTGTGAAAAATTATGTAAAATATTATAAAATTTTAGCCTTGATAATGAAGACTGAAAGTCTTCGAAACGTGGGCAATTTATTGCAGAAATAAAGGAGAGAAATTGTTAGCTCAAATATCAAGTATTTTTATTTAATATTAAAAATCAAATGAGCGATAAATTCAACATATATAAGTAATAATTCTTCCCCATATACTTGCTTAAGCCCACCTGTACCTATTATGCAACTTTTATTATTTCACTATCAAAATTTCGTCTACAATGTAAGTATGCGTGTTAATTAAATCAGCAGAAATCCAACCACCACGAGTAATTAAAAAATTAGTGATATATTTATTTATTATCGAGTGTATATAAATATATAAAATTTTAATTATCTGTATAACATAAATATAAAGAGAAATTAATTATAAAATAAAAAAAGGTTGAATGAATTTTAATTTTAAAACTTATTAGTAAGTTATTTATAAAAAAAATCATTACAAGTTTATAGCATACGTATAATATATTGACTATTGCATGGAATTTTCTTCCTTCCTCTTTTTATGTACAATAAAATACTTTTTTATAAAAAAAAACCAATTTCAACGGCATCTCAATAGCACAAATGATCATTATAAATATACCCTTCATTATTTATTAAACAACTCTCTCTCTATATATATATATTCGATTTTAAACGACACGTTAATTAGTTCCTTTAACGCTTAATGCGTAAATTACAAGTAAATTTTTAACATTTTAATAGTCGATATAAAACTCTATGGTTACATGTATATAGAGAAACAAAGGCATTAATTGTCTTCATTTGGATTGTACTTTTCTCGTAAATATTTTAATTTTTTTTTTTATAGATCTACTGTTTTATTTTATGACAATTTATTATTAGAAAAAAATTAATTGCAAATTAATGATACCACAAATAAAATAAATCTAAAATATAGAAAAGTGTTTTGATACGGAAAGTCCAATACTTTATCTAACACTTAATTTTAAGACTTTTTGAAACGGTTATTTATTTCAATCTTTAGTAAATTTAGTAATTTTTTTCTTGATATACCAAAAATATTGGATAATTTTTTATTCTTGTGATCCTTTAGATATGGAGAAACCTCGGGAGAAACTTTAGATCCATGGGAGCAGACTTGTCCTAATTTTGAAGTGCCAATATTTATAAAATTGAGGTTATTTATCTAAAATACAAGCAAAAAGTTTAAATGACCCATTACTTGAACGATTAAAATATTTAATTTTTTTCTCGAAAGAGAAATGCTTTTTCAATGCTATAAGTAAAATTATAAAACTCTGATTTACGTGCATTGAAACTTTAAAAAATATGAAACTCAATAAATAAATTATATTAAATAAAATTTGTAAATAAAATTTGTTTATAATTTAAAATTAAAATAATAATATTATGAAAAATTAATAATATTATGAAAATTATTGAAAAATACAATACAAATTTTTAATTAAAAATAGAAGTTACTTTGCCTTCCCACGTACCATTATATTATTAAATAATTTTTTCTTATAAAATTTTTTGAGATCTCTGTTTTTATATGGAATATTTATCGGCGATTTTCAATTAAATCTTTTTTCGCATTATTTGAATTTTGAATATTTATCTAAAAAAACATGGAAAGGCTTCGCTTTGGATATCAATTTATTCTTTTTTTTATCCCATTGATAAAATGCAATTTTTCTTTCACATCAGTGGGAAGAAAACGCGTTTTTTCTAGGTGTTCTTGACTCGCTAGGAAGGAAAGTTTATTTTGGCAAATTTAACTGATTTTATGTAGCTCATAATGTAGCTTAAGAAATTACATCTGCCAATGTTTGGTAATTCAATTTTTGATTATCAACTTATATATTTTTTGCTTTGCCTTTCCTTTAAACTCAGAATTTATTGAAAATTAATAATAAAAAAAAAAAACTATATTTTTGTTTAGCGATTTCCCAACTTATTGTATGATATTGTATGTCTTATTATATGAGAATATAAACAAACAATATAATAAGCGAATTCTGACAAATTATTGGCACTACAATTCATCAAGGAATGACAAATATTCGTATGAGTTGAAAATGTTTACCATTTTTTGTATCTTATCTGAGAACTAAAAAACGAAAAAAATTAGGCATTCCGTAAACAAGAAAAAAAATATCTATTTTTTAAACAAGGGACAAAATATTGGTTTTGACTTTGCATGCAGTTGTATTCACGAGCGAGCGTAGCGAGCAAGTGCAGGCAGCATGCAAAGATTTAAAACATAGTTTTACATATAATGGACAAAAAAGCCGTCTCCCTAGGGCAGAAATTAGGTTTTTTTTGCCTTAGATATGTAAAATAGTTTTTTTTTAAGGAAAAATTTAAATATACAAAGAATACGAGAAATTAAGATAGAATTAGGATAGATTAAGAATTTTTCAAATTTTTTTTCTCATAATTAAAAAAACAAAAAAATTAAAAAAACTGCAATATTTTTTTTTTGGGTTTAATTCCATGAAAGTACTAATATCTGAAAATATTGTAACCGGTGATGTTTTACAACTAATATGGAATTAAGAGAGAAATGTATGCGTATGATTGCATGGTTGTAATCGGTGATATCAGCAGCATATTGAAGTATTAAGCTCATTGTTTGAGGAACCTTAGTGCCAGCTAGTTGTATTTTTTTAATACCATAATGGTTGTGATATATCACATACATATACACATACACATACCCACACTCATACACTATATTTTTTAATAACTAGTTTTCTAACTTCCTGGGGTCTCAAATCGTGCTTTTATGTAAAAAAATCAAAATTTCACCTATCACAATAGTTCCTGTATATGAGGAACCAAAGTTTCTTTATATATTTTACAGTTATTTTCATACATAAATTATTAAAAAATTTTACATACCTATTTTTTTCTCAAAGTAAAAATTTACATTTTATATTCATCGTGCATGATTTGAAATTATTTTTTTTTTCATATAAATGAAATAGTTTTATATTTTTTAATTGAAAACATTTTTATTTTCCACAAACACAAATAATATAGATGTATATACGGAATGAAAAATAAATGTTAATAATATATGAAATATTACATATATATATTTATAATTTTGACATTTAATTTGATTAAAATAGAAAAAATAAAAAGTAATGAAAATGAACTTAATTTTAAATGTATATCCATATACATATATGTATTTATAAAAAAATAAAAATCTGCATAGTAATTTCATCTAGTAATACTAAAATATTTTTTTTATTTTGTCGAAAAAAAGGACACGAAATGCGCCCTGAGGAAAAAGAGAAAGACTAAGGGAATACCTAAAATATATTTTATAAAACGTATAAATTATCGTATATATATAATAAAACCCACATCGTACATATAATATTAAAGAGATGATGAAGAGTATATATATATATATATGAAAAATTGTAAAGCGAATGAACTTTGTCTTCATTTTTTTCGTCACGGAAAAGAGAAAACGGATTAAAAATGTAATCCAATAATAAACCAGTCTCTGATGGCTCTAGAAAAGTTAGTGATGCTAACCCTATATCAGCATATACATATACTACTAAAATTCAACGAAAAAATCTCGTGTCACCTTTATAACGTTCTAAAAATATCGAAGGTAAAATGTATAACTTTTTCATAATATATTTTAATGTGCATTTATATTTTTTTTACCCTGAAATTTTAAGTATTTTTATATAATACGAGAGCTTACGTATAAAAAAATCTCATTTATTATTCATTTCTTTAAAGAATTATTATGTATGTGCTTTTATTTTTAAGTATATTGGCAAAATGATACAAAGCTTTGATGTCTCATACATATTTTTTTTCTTTTTCAAAAAAAAATAAACTGATCATAATTGCATTATGTAAAAATTTTGCTTTAAGTATTAATCTTTTTTTTCAACAGAATTAATTTCATTTTTTGAAAAGGCATAAAGTAAATATTTCAATAAGAGAATTTAGCATTTTTACATTATTATTTGTAACTGAAATCTCGCTTACAAAAAAATGAATTCGGATTTTTACATCGGTTAATTACTTTTTGCGCAAATGCTATTTTGGCTTCTTGTTTCACGGTATCTCAAGACTTAGAACAATTATAAAGACTTTTAAGTAAAGAACTATGGACTCAAATAGCTATGATATAACAACAATATTTTTTTTTATATTTGCATTTTTCGAAAAAATGGATAAAAAATTGAAAAAAAATTAGCAAAATTTTAAGTTGCAAAAATAAAGCTGTATTTAAACTGCTAAGGTTTGAGACCGAAAAATGGTTCCAACGTCTGGTGGTCTTTAAACAACAATACCTCGAACAATACGCATATTTACGGTTTATGTACAAAATAGCAGGCCCCATCTACAAAAGCCGTAAGGCTGCGCTTACAGTTGCGACCCCCATTTACGGCTTTTGTAGAATGGCCCAAATCGTGCGTACATCACCTACCGAGGAGTTTTGGAAAATTCATTGTTTATGGACAAAGTCGGAACAAAGTTCGTATAACATTTTTCTGTATAGCAGTAGCGATAAAACACATCTTCACCGGACGTGCAGCGGCCGGGAAATAGGTGCTTTCTGGCCGCTAACCAGAAAATTTTATTAAATTTTTCTCGTCAGCAAGAAGAAAGAACGTATGTTTTGGTCGCTACGTGTCCGACAAAGACATGTTTTCTTGCCAATGACGGAGAAAAATAATATACCAACCCTTAGCAATAAAATAGGACGCCCCAAATCGCAATTTCCCATCCTAGGCATCGCCTCAGAAGGTAATTTATATGCGATTTTCGCCATTCTTTATTTTTCTCGCCATGTGTCATAATGTACTATTGTTTAATATATTTAGATCTGCAATGCATAACACAACTTTTAAGAATACCAATTTTCAGATTTAAGTTTCCCTGGTTATTATAAGAGCCCCATTCATAAATTTTTTAATATTAAAAAAATATTAAGGTGACTTACGCAGTTTATAAAAACGAATAATATGAACTAAAATTTACTGGAGATGAAGATAATTAAAAAACAAATCCATTGAATCCAAGCAATACGTAGGTTCCCGATTAATCAAGAAAGATATAAGCAACTGAAAATTTTTAAGATTAACACGCGTTCTTATGGGAGTTGATATTGTTTTACATCGTAAAAATTTTACTAATTCAATAACGAATCTGTTTAGATAAAATTCTACACACGTGTTATTTAACAAAAATAGAAACTTTTCTAAGAAAAAAATGCAATTGTTGACGATCAAATTATAAACACATAATTTTAGTCGCGGCCCCTTTCAATAAAATATTTTGTATTTAAAAAATTTTTTTTACACCACGCTCATTGTATAAAAAAATGCATTATTATTAATAATAACTTCAAAATATTATTCACATATCTATAAAATAAATAATAAAATTTTTATTAATTAGTTATGCCCCCCTCTGATGTCACCTTAGGGCCTCAGTCTCTTTTTTGGGATTTTGTTTTTCATTTTTGGTTCCTCATAAAGGAACCATTGTGATGGGTCAAATTTTGATTTTTGATTTTTTGGCATATAAGCACGTTTTGGGACCTCAGGAAGCTAAAAAAACGGTTTTTAAAAAAAGTATGTCTGTGTGTGTGTATGTGCGTGCGTGTGTGTGTGTGTGTGTGTGTGTGTGTATGTAATTTTTTTTTCAAAAATTTTTTTATTAAAAAATCTCAAACTACTTTTTTTTTTTTAATTTGGATGTAATACCTCATTTATTTCCATGAAAGTACTTATATTTGAAAGTACGATTTTTACTCGATATCTCGAATCTGATAACTAATTATTTGAAAATTTATTCCTCAAAATTTTTTTCACCAAAAAATACAAAAAATACCAATTTTTTTTTTCTTTATGGATGCAGTACTTAATTTATTTTTGTGGAAGTACTAGTTTTAGAAATATCGTTTATAGTAATTTTTTGGACCTGATACTTAATTTTTTCAAATTTTTTTTTTTTCAAAATTTTTGTCGCCAAAAAATACAAAAAACGACAAAATTTTTTTTATTTTAGGACGTAATACTTTATTTCTTCCTATGAAAGTACGAATATCTAGAATTACCGTTTGTAAAAGATTTCTCCATCTGATACGTAATTTTTCGAAATTTTTTTTTTCAAAATTTTTTACAAAAAATAATTAAAAAAATACCATAATTTTTTTTTTTGGACGTAGTACCTAATTTTTTTTTCCATGAAAGTACTAATATCTAGAATTATCGTTTTACTCGTTATCTCCAATCCAATACCTAATTTTTCAAACAATTTTTTTTTTTTAATTTTTTACATAAAAAAATTAGAAAAAAAACAATTATTTTTTTTTTAGGGCTTAGTACTTAATTTCTTTCTATGAAAGTATGAATATCTAGAATTATTAATCCTAGTAAAGGATTTCTCTATCTGATACGTAATTTTTCTTTTTCAAAATTTTTACATAAAAAAATTAAAAAAACACCATAAATTTTTTTCTTTTTGGACGTATTGGTTTTTGTGAGAGATGTAAGGCTTTGTATCTCTTGTTTGTTATGCTTGTTATTTTTGGACGTAGTACTTAATTTATTTCTATGAAATTACTAATATCTAGAATTATTGTTTTTACTAGGTATCATTTTTAAAAATAGCAAAAATTTTTTCTTTATTCCTGTAGCTGGTGTAATTATGTATTGAAGATATAACTACACCAGCTATACCAAAAACTGTCTATCAGACGTAATTGTCACAAAAGAAAATTATGTACTAGTGTAAAAAAATCTTTTTCTTTGTAAAAAACCTAATTTTTTCTATCAGATGTTAAACTAACAGAATCAAGGAAAAGATCATTCAAAGATCAGTCTTAGTTTTTCTTTTGGCATTATGCTTTGTTAGGTAAAATAGATCATTAAGAACATTTTGTTATTGCTAATGAGGAACCATAGTGCCAATTACTTGGCAGCGTATTTTTTTATTTCATTATCGTATGTTAAATCATTTCAAGAATCTATAAAACAAATTTCAAGCAAGAAAAATATGTTTTTTAGATATTTTGATTTTTATGGGCCATAGTCATATGAAAACATAAGCATTTAAAAACTTTAAACGCGTTTTTCTCAAAACTACTTGTTTGAAATCGGTTCCCACGCTAGCTCAAAAACTAATCAAGCTATCGACATGAATCTTGTTTCATTTTTTTTTTTGTTATTGCAACGCCTAGTGTGTGCACCAACAATATCAGCTTTTTATGCATCAGAAAAATGTTTATTGTCCGTTTTAGGTGCATTTTTTATTTTTGGTTCACCAAATAGTCAATTTTTTGCATTTTTTGCTAAATGTTGGTTCACACATAAGAGGTTCACACTTTTTATTTTTTTTTTCGATGCCTACAATAGGCGCTATGATGGGAACCGTTTTTCAATTTTTTTTTCGAGCCTCTACTTTCACGCCAGCTACAAAATGTAAAAAAAAGCAAATGAAACAAAAATTTTTTTATGATATCTAGAATAGTTTTGTAATTATTTTTAAAAAAAATTGTAAACTTTTATAATAATACAGCTGAGAAAAAAAATTTTGAAAATCCTTTAAAAATCGACACAAAAATGAACAGGGGCCTTAAAATATACAGACCTAAGACCGTTGATAAAAACCCTTAAAAGATAATATATTTATATTTGCATGAATTGGCAATTTTACTGGTTGAAATATATACTCAAAATTTTATTGCATTACTCTATTTATAATACTGTAAATGCATTCCTCTTGCGAGAAAATCAAAATTTCTTTTACATACAGGGCCAGGCTGCTTTGCTTGAAATTTATTTGTTGTTTGAATTTACAAGCGTTTTCTTGAATTTCTTAAAATTTCAAGCAATTCAAGCAACTGCTTGAATTTTCAAGCAAAGCAGCCTGGCTATGTAGGTTTATGCAACTTGGAAATGTTATGAAATTCTATGCTTAGCTAATTTGATAAAAGAGAAATAAAGTGATATTATTTATTTGATGTTTGTAAGGAAAGGTTGTATATTTAAAATGATTAAAAATATAATTTTAATAAATTTTATAATTCATTGCAATATCTAGTTTATATGAAAAACTTTGTAATAAAAATTTGATTCATATTTGTCAATTTTTGAATATTTATAATTATAATTGAATAAAGTAAAGAGGACTAATGCAAAAAAATTAGGAGCATTATAAAAATGTAAAAAAAAAACAAACTAAACTTTTCTTTTTTGGTACTCTTTATGAATATAATGAAAAGATATGAAAAAAAAATTTATGATGAAAAGAGTCCATTAGTATAGACATGTAAAAAAAAGAAAATAAAAAAGTATAAAATAATAATATATGAGGGTTATATTAATGATAAAAGTTTCTTTCTACAAAATTTTTATCACATCAATTCGAAAATTCTCAATATATATTTCGAAGAGCATATCGGTCGTGGTTTATCTCTAATTTGTCACCTTTTTCCTGTATATTTCTCTTTGCATGGTAAAGCTCAACGTTGCGGTCCAGTGGACCATACAGAGTCGAGTCAATGTCTCATATCGCGCGACTGTCCGCTTATTACCGACATGGCTTTGATTTGTAAAGGGTAGAATTACGCAATATATATTATGAAAATAAATGAAAAGAAAAAAAAGGAAAATGAATAAGGGACTAAGCTAGGAAAAGCTAAAGCTTTTTATATCTCCAAAAAATGAACAAGTATTAGTGTATATATTGCATCGAAAAACGAAAAAGCTTTCATATATTCTGATATATTACAAAACATAGGTTCAAAAACTTGTCTGGATAAGACTTTGTAGCATCTATGTAGATGACTGGCTTGGACATGTGTATATAATTTTATTTAAAACGTATAAGGGTATACTCGATGCGCGCTCATGTCATCCGAGGAAGCTATCTGCTCGCGTGAAAAGAGTTAAATTCTATAAGAGATGAAAGAAAATTAGCAATTACTTTTTACTTTTTTCCTTCCATATTTTAATGATAATTCTCTACATTCTAAAATATTATTTAATAAATAATTTTTATGTACATGTTATCATCTACCTCCTTCTCTCTATAACAGTAAAATAATAATAATAACACGTTTTAATCAAGATAATATAACATTTATATATATAGAGTGTCAAAAAATATATTCATTCAATGTGACTTCCTTCTTCATTATTATTATTTACTAAACAAAAAAAAAAGTTTCCCATAAACAATTGATATGAGAACACATTAAAAAAAAATATCTTATTAATGCTCATCGACGAAGTATACCGTTAATAAGTTTTAAAGAATTCAGAACAAGTATAATTCTTTATTTCTTTTAACTATAAATAAATATGCTTAAAATTTATGGTGAAATGCTTTCATATATAAAAAAAAATTTCTCATGATTGTTTGAAAAAAAAAAAAAATTTTTGCATCAAAAAATATAAGTATCATACATTTAAATCAAGAAAATACTACCATAATAGTAAGTATTATTACGTGAACTTTTAGTGACAGAATTATGACGCTCGTTACCTTCTTTTATTTTTGCATTTTAAATAATATTCAAATTTATTTATTATATTATAATTCTTTTATATATGTGAGTTATTATCTCTTTGCGTAGTTATCTATACGTAGAAGGAGGAAGAAGAAATCGAATTTTCTGGACAAAGCTTAACCAAACTAATCCTTATAAAAAAAGAATGAAATAAAATGAGATATTGTTGAGAGGAAATGAAAAAGTTAATCTCATGAAGAGAGATTGGAGAATATACTTTAAACTATATATTTTATAAAGTTAATGCTTCATCGTAAAAAATTGGAAAAAATATTATTATTGATTAAGTATTTTAATTTTAACTATTTATTTCTACACACATATTCTTAAAGTCCAGCTTTTCAGTTTTTCTATTTAGCTTGGATAAGTGTGCGTTTGTGATGTCTATATTTAAGGGCGATACTGATAAAAGAATTAAATAGCTTAGCCTTTGTAAAACATGTATTACAAGAAGGTCAAAATTTTGGGATTCCCAATTTCAAGGCCCTTTTGAGTTTTTTCTTGAATTTCAGGCCATCTGCTATTCATCAATATATATTTATAACACAGTTAGAAAACATCTATCATTATCATAGTCTATATGAGAAAATCCACCAAAAGATTGCCCTTAAGTGTTCAACCTTTTGAAAAAAAAAAATTTTCACGCACACCTTGCTAATACGTTTTTTTGTGTTCTTTAGATCATATATAGTCACGAAAAGGTGATGAACAGAAAAAATGTTGCGTGTACAATAGTTTTTTTTCAATTGGAAGGCTCAAAGTCACGTTTTTTCGATATTTGAAAAAAAACAATTTTCGAAAGTTTTTTTTAATCAACTAAAATCATTATAAACGATAAATTTATGTTTTTTCACTTGTATTGTACTCATAAATTACTAAAAAAAAGCATTTTTCTAAAAAAATGATTCAAATTTTTAATTATTAGCGTCTTAAGGGGACTCAAAAGTTAAAAAAAGGGTTTTTAAAAATAAAGATAGGTAATAATAAAAAGTTACATAAAATAAAATTTATTAATTATGAGCTTTAGAAATCACCTAAAACAGCTGAAAACGGGTCTACTCGGAACCTACACATTTCGATCTTGCACATCTATTTTCTTACACATTTTATTACACGAAAAAAATATTACACATTAAATAAATTACCAAAATAAATCTTACACAAGTGTAGGAAAATTAATAATTAAATATTTTATATATTTTTATAATTTTCATATTGTTTTACAATTAAAATATATAAAATATTTAATTATTAATTTTCCTACACTTGTGTAAGATTTATTTTGGTAATTTATTTAATGTGTAATATTTTTTTCGTGTAATAAAATGTGTAAGAAAATAGATGTGCAAGATCAAAATGTGTAGGTTCCGAGTAGACCCCTGAAAACAACTCCAAAGCTAAATTAACCAATTTTGGATCATTTTTAAAATAACAAAATCAGTCTTGTTTTTAATGATTTTTTTTATTTCTAATTTTTTTACAGGTTTTTTTATTATTTACTTTAATTATACATATTTCAAAGTATTATCTTTCTGTTAAAAGTAATTTTTCTTTTAATTTTCAACGTCTTAGAGCAGTTCAAATGTTAAATATTGGGTTTTTTAAAAATTCATAAAATTGGGATTTTTCTAGCAGATACAAATGATGTTACAAACTGGACTAAAAGTCGTATATTACTTAGTACTTTTTCCCGTAAAATTCGAACTCACTATTTATTTTAACATTTTACTACGATTTACAGGAGAAAAATTCCTTTTTTTTAGTTTTTTAGGGTACCAATTATGAGGGGACCAATTTTTAAAAGTTTGCAGTCTTCAAGAAAAAATTTTCTGAATAATATTTGTAATTTTTACTTATATATTTTTTCCTCAGAAATTCGATGAAATCACTAGTTTTTTCGTCTGGGGTTTTCCTTAGCCTTAAAATCTTATGTTTCTGTTTTTACTGGTTTTGTCCACTCTTATATATTTTGCATTAGTAGCCCATTTGAGCCTGAAGGGTTTTAAGTATTTAAAATTATTTTTAATAAATAAATAGTCAGGGAAAAACTACTGGATAAAAAGGCTAAATCCTTTTGTTTTTTTAATAAACGAGTTATCATTAATTAAATATTTTGCAATAATTCTCCTATAATCTCAATTTCACGTTATTTGAAGTCCAATAATTTAAAAATTTTATAAGTCAGTGTATTCTTATCAGAAAACTAAACAATTTCACTAAGTAGTTTTTTCCTGTCTATTTATTTATTAAAAATAATTTTAAATACTTAAAACCCTTCAGGCTCAAATGGGCTACTAATGCAAAATATATAAGAGTGGACAAAACCAGTAAAAACAGAAACATAAGATTTTAAGGCTAAGGAAAACCCCAGACGAAAAAACTAGTGATTTCATCGAATTCCTGAGGAAAAAACATATAAGTAAAAATTACAAATATTATTCAGAAAATTTTTTCTTGAAGACTGCAAACTTTTAAAAATCGGTTTTTTTCAAATTTCGAAAAAATGTGATTTTGAGCCTTCCAATTGAAAAAAAACTATTGTACACGCAACATTTTTTCTGTTCATCACCTTTTCGTGACTATATATGATCTAAAGAACACAAAAAAACGTATTAGCAAGGTGTGCGTGAAAATTTTTTTTTTTCAAAAGGTTGAACACTTAAGGGAAATCTTTTGGTGGATTTTCTCATATATATATATATCAAAGATTTTATCTGTTAGAAATTTTTAAGACAAAACTGTATTAAAATGATCCATGGTCAAAAAATATACATTTCTTATAACAAATTTAAATTTGGTATCTTTATTGAGTCTTTATATAAAAATTTTGTACTAAAATTTTTCTCGCAATTAAAATGTTTTTTGAAGACTATAAACACGCCATTCAAAATTCAATGGAAATATATAAAAGAATAACTTTGAAATATTCATAAACATAATAATAATAACCATGTCCAAGTAAAAAGAGAATATATTATCAATATATAATATACTATTTTGTGTAAGGATTTTTGGAATAATAACTTTGCAAGAAAATTATAATTTTAGGTTAAAAAAATATAAATTTATATAATTTTAAAAATAAATAGAAAAAATGCTTCTAAAGATCCCAGACCGTCAGCTTAAGGAATTTAAGGATTCCTAAAACCCAAAAAAAGTACATCCATCATTTTTTTTTCATACTGAAATTTTTTCGCTCCTCTGAATGTCTAAACATCTGGCCTGATTAATTAACCTGTAAAATAAAATAATTAATTTATTAGGTTAATGATCCAAAGTCACTTTTATTATTTATTTTTTTAAAATACAATTTAATTATAAAATTTTGAAAGATTAATTTCTTTTCATTAAAAATAAATAATTATTTTTTAAATTTAATCTTATTTTTCAACAACAAAAATATTTATTGCATGTGATTTACAAAAGCTTTGTGCTTCTTTCCCAATTACTATTAATCCATTAGTGCTGGGGCGAAAGTTTACGGAAACTCAATGAAAACACTTAGATTTTCAGTAGATAGAAGACTTAAAATCGTACCCTCTAGGTAAATGTCATGTTTTTTTCCAAATCTGTCGTTAGTTTTGACCTGCCACCCTTCTGCATGCCCAAAAAATAAGGATAAAAAGAGATAAAACGAGAATCATGTGAAAACAGCGGATAAGAGACTTCTAATGTTAAAAAATACAAATAGAAAGATAATGCAATATTATTTTCAGATGTAAAATTTATATTTTTTATGGAAAATTTTGACTGCATATCCTATAAAGTAAGATCTTCACCCTTATCTTGTGAATAGGAGTAGTTTTTTCAAAAACTTTGAAAATATATTTTCTTTTGTCTTTAGTGGAGTCCCATTAGTAAAATTCGTTGCTGAATCCGAGTTTGAGGTTGGCATTGAGATACAGCCTCTTTGAATACTCAAAAATAGGGGTGGAATGGGTAAATGGACCGTAAAGTTTTAAAAATAGCCAAATGATTATAAATCTGATTCTTCTACTGAATTGCTAATAAATGTTACTCATTAAATAAAATTTTACATTTATTCGAAATATGGGTGACTGGGGTAAAGAGGACCATTTTGTAACCACTGAACGATAAACAGGGTTCGTTTTTTCAAAATATATAAAATAAAATTTTGTATTTTTTTTTAATTTGTAACATAATTATCCAATTTCAAAATATCTAAACAAAAATAATTTTATAAATTTATTGCATATTTAATTAAAAAAAACCTTTTTTCTTATGATATCATGATCCATTCTTATTTATTAATCCTTAATATGTTTTAGGAAAAAAATCCAGTAAAGGTAATCTAAAATATAAACTTAAAATTATACTAAAACTTAGAATTTAATTAATAAATAAAACCCAAAACAATTTTTATATTGAATAATAAAATTTATAGGTTTATTTTAGTTAGTAATAAAAAGATTTTAGTAAATAAATTCTAAATATGTAATTTAAAAAAAATATATGATACGAATAATAAAAAAAAAATTATATAATAAAATAGGTTAAAAAACAAAAGGGACGAAAATTGAGATAAACTAGAAACAATAGTTGACACTTTCGTTTTTGAATTATTACCAAATACTTGCCAAATACACTAGTTTTTAACTAGCCTAGTGTATCTGCAAATTTGCTTAATACCGTTAGTGTCTGCTGATTATATGAGGACAATAATTACTAAGCTGAATTTTTAAAAAAGGCATAAAAACTTGCTAAGTACTGAAATACTTATATAAATTATTGTAAAGGCCATATGTAACAATCTCTTGAAAAGTTAATGGAAATCTACAATTGGAAGTAGTAAAGCCAAAAATTGATAAAATATTTCATTGCAGTTAGAAAACAGGAAAAATAAAATAAATCAATATTATTAGAAATAAAACTAAGAGACGTAATTGCAAAAGAAAATGTCACATGTTTTCTTTTAGGATGAAAAGAAAAAAAATTACATTAATGTTTTTCTTTCTTTCAATCCAATCAATTTATTGAGTGGGTATCTCTTAGTATCAATTTAACAAGTAACACATTGTGACTTGTAATCGCATTTCTCATACTCTTTTTGTTTGTTTGACTTATAAGTGTCGTGTATACACATAAGAAAGAAAGAAAAAAAAATCTAACACCAGATACAAAAATCAGCCCTTATACTAATGGACAAACTTTTCTCCTCTCTCAAAGGCTTTTAGCTTTATAAAAAGTTAATATCATTTCTTGACTAATGCGTTAATTATACATCTTAAATAAATAAATAAATTTTTTTCAATGATCTGGAAGATTCTCTTTATCAATTTAAAATATAAATCTAATAATTACAACAATTTATTATTTACAAACCATTTAACTAAAAAATTAACCATAATTATTTATTCTCATTTTATGTACTTGTAATTATTAAAATTTAATATTATTATTTTTTTTTTTTTATACACATAATATATAAAAAAAATAAAATTATTACACACTATACTAATTATATTTTTCTCATCCTGTTGACAAGTATTTTATAAAAAAGTTTACGCTTCTTGTATTATATTTATTAAAAAAGTATTGTAGCGTTTAAAATAATAATAATGAAAAAAAAACCGTTAAAATTAGTATAGTAAAGTAATTATTCGCAAAATAGATAAGATCGAATAAAACAATTTAAAAACTTGTTTACGTATAAATTATCGTTTTTTTTTTATTTTTCTAGGTGTATTATGAGAATCTTAGTATAAAAGTGTAAATTAGAAAATAAAAATAAAAAAATTAAAGATTAAGTTCAATGATGGCCCCGATATTATTAGCTTAGCGCATCGGTTATAAAAAAGAAACCTACTTTTTTTTCGAATAAATATTATACTTTTTTTCTGCAACAATTATTTTTCTATTATATTCAGAGCACAATAAAATAAATATAATAATAAAATAATAATAATAATTAACATCGTTATGTTTGTATAGCATTGTAATTATAAATATATATATATATATAGATATATAGAAGGTGCTGAATCATCAAAAGAAACTATAAGATTTATATGTACGATTAATAATTCTATAATTTTATACTTAAAATATATAAATAACGAAAACTTTAATTTATCTTTTGAAACAACAAAATCAGTCAATTGTTAATTGCATGTGCTGACTTTTCTTAATTGCAATACATATATTTATGTATATTATAGTCTCGGAGTTTTTACAAAAATTCCCTATTGGATAATATCTTGGCAGAAGAACTTTTATCAGACTTCTGCAAACACAATTTAAGAAAACGTAGCATGCTTTTTTTTCAGTGTAAGTCAAAATGAAAATATTTTCTTTCTCTTTTTATCTAGTTACCTGTAAAATATATTAATAAACACATCAAAAGTTTACTAGCTTATAAAAAATCTGTCCAAATAATAAAATTGTTAACGAAAAGACTTTTTTAAAAGTATATATGAAAATTTTTAAAATCTACAAAAGTTACTTCCTTATATTAACAAAAAAATCAGAATATTTTCGACCAAATTTGTAAATATTCGATAAAAATCGTAAATTTACTAAATTTAGTATATTATCGAAAAATTCGAGTATTCTCGATTTTTTTTTGTGAATTCGCAAGAAAAATTGATAATTTACAATTTTTTTTTGAAAATTTACAAAAAATAGTTGTAAATTTACGAAAAATAGTTGTGAATTTACAACTTTTTTCGTAAATTCACAAAAAAAAATCAAGGATTCTCGAATTTTTCGATAATATACTAAATTCAGTAAATTTACGATTTTTATGGAATATTTACTAATTTTTTCGAGAATTTACTAATTTTTAGAAAACATTCTATTTTTTTTGTTAATTTAAGGAAGTTAAGAGCACGCTGCGCCGTGAACTATCAGGACACCTTAATTCAGTTTGTATAATATTATATTTTAAAATTAGAGTTCCAATTTAAGGTCTTTTAAAGAAGTCAAATTTCAACATTATATTTGCATAGTGACATCTCCTAAAACGTTTGAGGAAAAGAGTAGAATAAAGAATTTTTAGAAAATTGAATATTCAACAATGTTTCAATAGTAACAATGTTTCATTCTTGATCCTGGCATATAAATTATTTCAAAAATTAAAAGCAAATTATTTGTTTGAGCGCATTAAAATTAAATATTAATATATTATTACGTAAAAATAAATAACCGGATATATTATAAAAAAAATGACAGTAGAAAGTTTATTACTATTATTATTTTAATTGATCAAAGATAATAAATATTTATAAATAATTAATAATATAATCAGTCTAGAAAATCGTATAATTATAATTGTAAAAAAAAAAAGAAAAATAAAATAAAATAAATAAATAAATACATATAAATAAGAAACTTGATTGGCTTATAAATTTCTTTTAAACCAGCTGTAAAATTACAATTGCATATGTGAGATTTCCTTAAGTATAAAGAATCGCAAGCATTTTTTAAAAGTCAATCACTCAGATTTAAAAATTCTCAAGCAAAACGTATAAGCGTTTACGCAAGGAAGCAATAAAATAAGACAACAACAAAAACGTATCAACGATAAAAAATCACTAACTCTCATGATAAATATCTCATTCACCTTTACATAAAACAACTCTCAAGATTCTCATTTTACCTATCTTTGGTTGCGTTAATTAATGTCGAAAAATAGTCTACATTTAAGATATTACATCATCTTATTATTGTTTATCTCAGCGGAACACAAATACACCTATAACTTTAATATTTATATGTGTTTGGAAAATTAGCATACAATATGTGATTCGGATCGAGCAACCATGCGCACAATGAGCATTTGGGCACCTCGATGATAGAACGCTATAACTGAAGAAACGTGAACTTGCTCAAGTGTTAGTTTTCATTTCCGTCCTTACTATTATCACACACACCAACAGAACTTCGAAGAGAATAAACGTTTTCTCAACGAAGGCGCCTATCCTGCGCTTGACTTAATCAGTAATCGCTAATTGCTTGGCTGACGCGAGTTCAACAATCGTATATATAGATGTGTTATTATACTATATAAAAGTATACAGTAAGGAAAACGTATGCAAATCATCTTTGAATTATCTATCTTCGGGACAATTAGACGCTTATTCTTGCCAACGCGATCCTAATGCTGCTTCCGCTTTTCATGAATTTTCTCTACATAATGCTATACGTATAAATTGTAAGAATAAACTGATAATGAATTAAACACCCGTTAAAAAAAAGATATACTTTAAGGATCTCAGAAATTTTTATTTATATTCAATTTAATATATACACAAACAATTTTGCATTAACGCGATTTTCAATTAATTTAAAATTCATAGATTTTTGCAATTTATTTTTGACAAACAAATTTTTCTCGGAATTAAGATAAGCCATTTGGTACTGGAGTAAAAGATTCTATGCAAATAAAAATAGATTTTATAGAAAAAACTTTCTCCCCGAAGGCATCATTGGGTCCTTGATTCTGGTTGGTTAGGTTTTTGACGCGTAAAATAGACTTGAGGTTAAAAAATTTTTTAAAAGACCAAAAAAATCCTACGGGTTGAGAAATATTATGCTGCAAAAGTTGATTATGAGAGGTCATAGATTTCAGAAATAAAAAAATAAAATAAAAAGACAAAAAAGATAATAATTTCTTTGCGGGAACAAAATGGACAAATCTACAAGACAAAACAGATACCAGTGAAATACAATTAACCCCGAGTTAACAATTACTTCACGGAAGCATATTAGCCTTTTTTTGCTACTAAATAATTTTGCTGCAAGAGATGATTTGTAAAAGTAGAAATAGATATTTGGACTGAAAATGAATTCTCGAAAAGTAAAATGTGGAAAAATAATTTTTTGTGAGGCTTCAAACTTCAAGTACGAAGTAACATAAAGCCTAAATTAGCTTATTAGTTTTGTCCTTTTTAGTAAAAAACCACATGCTTGAATGGAAAGCTTTTATCGGGTTCACTTGAAACAATGACATATCCAGATATATACTGTATAGATTTTCAATTTTAAGAGTTATTTAAAATCCAAAAGTTGCTGAGTCAAGGGTTATCAAGTCGAGGAACAACCGTATAATTATAAGCATACATAATAATTTTTAATTTTTATGATAACAATAGTTGTTTTTTATTCAATACTTTTATAAAAGAAAAAAAGTAAAAGCATTAACGTAAAAAATATAATTAAATCAATATTTAAAACATTATTTACAGTCTGAAATGGTTCATTAACTTAAAAAATTTTTTTAATCAGCTTTTATCTTGTTTTAACACTTTTTCACTTACCAAAAAAAAAAAAAAAAGAATACAAATATAATAGACATTAAACCAGAACAATAACGAGCTATCTATAATGAAAGGGAATCAGGATATTACAAAGAAGAGAATTTTCAAGATAAACATAGTGCCTAATTATCGGTGAAAACTTTGCACAGTCTCGTCTCTCTTCTTTCTCGTTCATTATCGCATAAGCTAAAAATAAAAAAAGAAAATTAAAAAAAAATGACAATGATGGGTGTTACACACTGCTGGATGTAAAAAAAACTCTAAATTTTGATTTTATAAGCTTACGATATAACGTACCGATATATATAAAAGGAAGGCAAAGGTCTGCTCTATTTTAAAAAAAATTTACATCTTTGTATCATTTTCTTATTAAATGTTTAACAATTTACAAAGCTTATGAGGGTAGTTCAGAGACTCACACAAACACAAACTAAGGGTAGAAAAAAAGTAATCGTTAATTATAAATGTTATCAGTCGTCATTTTTATATGTATCCAAAAGAGAAAGAGGGATCTTTCTAATTTTCCGCTTACTCGCCAAAAACAAAAAAGTATACACAGAGATTATACCAACTTCCTGTACGTAAATATATAATATCGAGAAAAAAAAATTGAAGAAAATAAATTAATGATAAAAGTATGTGTAATATAATCCAAAAAATATATTAAACTTTAGAATTAACCTTTAACACTATAAAAGCTTAAAACGTGTTTATACATAGATTTACAATTTTTTTTTACAAGGACAAGGACAAGATCAAAAATTTTTATTTTTTTAACGAAGACAAAGTCAAAGGTAAAATAATGTATACTAACGAAGCACAAACACCCTGTCAACTCCAATGAAGTTGAACATTTTTTATATCTATGTAGTATAAAGTTGTCACTCGATTGCTGTTGACATTCAATGATGCTACTAGAGAAAATTTTTAGACGTATACATGAATATTCATTATTACTCAGGCTTGAGTTATCTATGTAAATATAATATTAGACCTTGATTTTTATTATTATAATTATTATTTTTAAATTCATACACCAACGTAGATAAAATTTTTTTTAGTATTGTAAAAAGGGGTAATAATAAAAAAGAAAAAAAAAAATTTTTTTTGATTGATAATGGATGTGAGAACTATAGATGTCATAAATGTAACTAATACACGTATGAAACCCTAGATAGTTCTTGAATCTTTTTTTTTGTAGGATATTTAAATTGAATGGACTTTATACCTATATATATATAAAGATTGAAACAAAAAAAATTTATTAGATAGGGCTTTAAATTTTTTATACGTTTATAAAAGGGTTGAATTTTCGTATAAAAGAAGAAGTTTTATTGATTCAGACGTACATATCTCTACATATATCAATTAAAGTTTATTTATACAAAAAGGAAATAGAAATAAGTACAGCGTAACTTATTACAAAAAAAAAATTACGCACCAAGTGTCATAATTCAAGCTATAGGTAAAACCAATTCAATTATATATGCGTAGACAGAAAAAATTTATTCAACAAATATTGCTTAGGGGTATTTACAAGGTGTATATATGGTAAATAAAAAAAAAGCATCTTGAGAAAATTAACGCATGAGCGCGCATTTATTCGTGCACGCATACTGTGTTCGGTTGTTATATATATATATAAGAGAGGAGAGCTTGTAATTATTGCTTACACGAGCGGTTAGTGGCTGGTTAGCCATACTAAGAAGGTCATTATTATATAGGCATACATCACAGTTTTCTTCTGAATACACACATAATCATTTTTTTTTATTGACTTTGTCTGTCTGCTATATTAGTTAATAGAAATATTTTATAAAGGAAATCCTTACCTTTTTTTTTTCCTTATAAATAAAATATTCGAACACAATTACAAAGAATGACTGCATACAACAATTTTTTTTAATATATTCTTTAAAGAATTAATGATTCACATATAAAAATAAAAAATGTAAGTTGATCCTAAAGAATACTTTAGGATGGATAAGTGAGTGCACACGTGAACTGATGGATGATTTCTGATAAACGCTATTTCCTGTACGATTCTCGAATTAATATTATTACATATACATGTATACATTAATGTTTATTATAAATCTATGCGTATGTGAATAAAAAGTATATTACTTTAAAGGACGGTTATGTAGCATATTTTGAGGTCAAGTTTATAATCAGTTAAAATCAACTTTTTTATTTTATTTCTTTTTTTCTTTTTCATACATAATGAATTATGAAAGAAAACGACTCACCCATTACTATCTTTCATTTTTACAAATAAATTTTAGAAAAGAAATTAAAACGGTTTTTTGGCAACTGATTTTTATCTTTGTTTCTATTTTGTCTTTGGGAATAATAGAATGAATAGCTAACTGAAAATATATATGTACAACAAACAATTAAATTTGTATTATTTTTTTGTTATTGTCATATGAGATTAAAGGATGGTTGACTTAACGTTTAGATGACGATTTCATGATGGGTCCCAGGTTCGTTACTTAAACAGAGCTTTTTCAATCTATATAGGTATTGAATTAAAAACGTTGTCAAAAATTTTTTAAATTTTTTTTTCGAAAAATATAATGCACTAGATAATATATGCCAAATTTCTTCCAAAGAACATTTGAGTTTAACAAAAATATTACAAAAATTAAAGGTATGGAGGTCATCTACTCTACATCTAGTTATGGAATCCACTTACTAAAAAATCCAAAATACTATTCTAAACTGTATTAAAAAATTTATAGAAAAATACAGTTATTTACAGTTATTTCAATATATTGGAAAATCAAATATTCAATCATTTTATTAATCAAATCTAAAATTCAATATAACAGCTTAAAATAAAATTCTCTAGTCAGTGGCCAGAAAACATAAAATTCGTATACGACCCATGTTGTATACTGGCCTCCACTTCGGAAGATAATTTACGTAAAATTGAGGGCTATTCTTTACTTTTCTGAATACAGGCTCGTATATATTATCTCGTATATATCCTAAATGAGAATTCTTAGGAATTTTAATTTGTGTATAATTCATTATTAAATTAAGGCTGACGACAACTGGGTGAATTTTTAAGTAGCTGCTTGAATCAATTGCATAATTTTTCAGTAGATGTATGATTTAGGTAGTTTTAAATATTTAGGAAATTAAACATTCAGATAAAATTATGTGCATTACAGCAAAAATCAAGTATACCATAATTATAAGTGTGCTTGTCCTACTAACTACTCTTATACACCCTATTGACCTAAAATTTGAAAATAAAGGATGAGGGTCAAGAGAAAGGGGGTTCAAATCAACGAAAAAAATTTCATGAAAATTACTTCAAACTATTAAAGAGAGAGCAACCAATTCAAAGAATGAAGAGATGTGATGGATGCATTCATATAAGATTGTGGGAATAAGTTTTTAGAATTAGAAATTATTTTGATTATCTTTAATTCTGCAAAATTGAGTTTTATTTTGTGAGCTTATAAAAAGCAATATTTTAATATTATACTGTAAAAAGTAATTTCTTCAGATTAACAAAACAAAATAGTATATTCTTAAAAATTAGTAAATTTTCAAAAAAAATTTGTAAATATTCATAAAAAATCGTAAACCGTGAATGTTGGATTTTTTTTTCGTAAATTCACAAAAAAAATCGAGAAATCTCGAATCTTTGGTTCGAGATGTAATGTACTAATTTTAGTAAAATTACGATTTTTTTCGAATATTAAAAACTTTTTTTGAAATTTACTAATTTTTCGAGGATATAATATTTTTTTTGTTAATCTACAGGAGATACTTTTTACTAAATTTATTTTAAAAAGTCATTAGATGACAGTGAACCTTTTTTTGAAAATTAAATCAATTGAAGACCTAAAATTAGTAAATAAAGGTTTATGAGTTCATAAGTATGTAAACATATATTTAATCATAGAATTTAATTTTAGGTTACAATTTATAGGACTACACAAAAAGAAAAGCGATATTATTGAAAATTTTGTGAAAAACTTGCACAAAAAGACTGGAATAATTCTTGGTAAAGCTTCGTCCTATAATAAATAAAAGTACGTTTAAAATCTTAGACTAAAATTAAATATAAAATAAAATTTAAAGTGAATATAAAATAAATTTGAAATAAATTAAAAAAGTAAAATAAAATTTTAATGTTTAAGCATACAAATCAAAAGTAAGTAGTGAAAATAATGCACATACATGCATATAAGCTTTTAAGACAACAAGATGAAATCACGTTATAATGGAATTAAAATACAATAGCTGACATATATAGCTTTGCGTATATATAAATAAGCTTTCTCGTAAATAACTTTAATCGAGATTACTAATTACAGATCGCATTTTGTTATAATTTTATATATAGGACTATTATTTTATTCTTTATCTTTTGCATAAATATATTGCTTTTCTTCTGCTTATTTAGATTGACTGTGTGATTTTTATTTATAAATAAAAAATAGTGTAATTTAAAATATTGAAAATTATTTTTTTTTATAAAATTTTATATTCAATTATTTAGCAGAAAAGTCCATCCGGCGATGAATGAATAGATATAAAAATTAATTACAATAAATTTAACGGTAACAAGAGCGCAAACTTTGTAATAATAAAAGACAAGAAATAATATCTTTTTTTTATTTTATACCTTATAGATATTGTTTTCTTTAATTTTTATCTTTCAAATAAATTTTATTATTTTAATGTCGAAAACGTATAATGAGCTTCCTTTATAGATTTTTATTAGATTATTTATATACATATATATGAGAATTTCGATGTATTATTTTTCAAATTTACGCTCTAATTAATTACAAAGACATATTTTACACAATAAATCGCCCATTTAATATTATTTTTTAATTTATTTTTTATTTTATTAATGTAGGTACTTAAACATGTTTTATGAATTTTAGAATTATATAGAATTTCAAAATGTAATTATTTAAGGGGATTAAGATGTATTTTTATAGGTTTTACGAAACTATGGAATATATCTTAATTACTATTTTAATTTTTCAATAAAACTTTTAGATTTTTAAGCTTTCTTGAAAAATTTATGGTATAGACGTGACTTAAGTTTTGAATTATATTTTATAAGTTGGTCGTCTTTAAAAGGAAAAAAGTGACTGTAAAAATTTCTCAAAATCCGCCTAATTTTGGGCAACATGCCTAGCTTTATAATGAATTAAAATACTTAAAAAAATATTTTTTATGCAAATGCATCATATGGTATTCATTGGCCTTCAATGGTATACTACTCCATCCAAACTCTGAATCTCTGAAATTAATTTTTTCTTTATATTTTTTTTTTTTTTTTTTATATGAAGCTTCGAGCCTTCTTTGAGGCTATGCAGCTACGTTTGATTTACCTTATTTTAACATATTAGAGAGTGACTTAGAACATTATATCTTACAGATTAAACAAATCTTCTTTTTTTACTAACTAGACAAAAATTAATTATCATAAAGTAATTATAATTTGACTTAAATTTTAATTTGACAGTTGTTGAAAAATTCATTCACATAACTCATCATTTTTATGTTAGGTTTAGATAAGAATTCTGTGATATCTACAGGAAGTTGATATCCACAATGAATTAGTTTAGAAACAAGAGATTTTCTTTCTTGGTCGAAGCGTGGGCATTGCCAGATTACATGGTTCAGGTTTTCCACTGGATAACCACATGAACATGAAGAATCAGGGACTACTTTAATTTTATGCAACGATTCATTTAAGTTGTAGTGCCCTGATCGACACCTGTTGATGGTTGTAATTAAATCACGATTCAGATTTTTATTATAAAACCATGGTTTACTAAAGGAATTATGAAAGTACTCAAAATAACTGACACCCTTAATCAATCCTAACTCTTCTATGGACATTTTTGAGGCTAATTTTTCTCTTTGGACTATATGGTTTCTTAGGTCGGTATGTGGAATATGCTTTATAGTGGGATCTATTAAAGTGGCCGATTTTGCCAGCTTGTCAACATTTTCATTTCCAGTTAACCCCTGGTGTGAAGGAACCCACAGCAATTTTATATAAGTATCGCTATTGTTAAATTTATGAACTTTCTTTCTAATTTCAAAAATGAGTGGATTAGTTTGCGCGTTAAAGCTTGGGTGATTAAGACTTTCAATTGCGCTAAGGGAATCTGATATAATAACTATATTTTTATCCTTGTTATCCAAGGCAATATTTAAAGCTTCGTTGATTGCAGCACACTCTGCTGTAAATATCGATGCACGTTTGTTTATGCTCAGAATAGCTTGCTTATCTAATTTCTCACAAAAGCAGGCTGCACCTACTGATATTACATCAGTGCTCTTGCTACCATCGGTATAAATATGTAATGAGTTGCTTTCGTTATTTAAATAATCATTTAGTAATAGGTTAGGATCATTAGTATTTTGTAATAGTCTGCCAAAAAGTACGTCAGTATTCACCGGATTTGAAAGCAAGTAGTAGTCAAAGTTATATATGGGTATATTATCAAAGACTAAGATTTCAGATTCATATTTCATTGCTTCGTTGATGCATTCATTAATAAACAAACCCCTTTTGCGTTTATCCTGCTTAATTACTGTGCTTAAATTCTTGATGGTTTTATAAACCAAACTACTTTTATTAGAAAGAATTTTGGAAAAGAAGGTAGTCCCTAAATATTTGGCTCGGTTTTCAAGACTTTCGACTTTAGATTCAGACAAAATAATATTTGTTGGGGTACTAGTTCGGTAGCCTAATGCCAATCGAAGCGCTGAGTATTGAATTCTTTCAAGTTTTATATTAAATATTAAATAAAAATATTTGATTTCTTAGCTAACAATTATTTGCTTTATTTTTTCAATAAATTGCCCACATTTTAAAGACCTTCAGTCTTCATTATCAAGGCTAAAAATTTACAATATTTTACAATTTTTTTTATTAATTTTAGAATGATATAACACTTGTTTTTTGTTTTCAAGCTCGTTCTTAACTTATTTTATCATGTCTAGCATCAGATTTAAAGTTAAAATCTAATTGATCCTCCTTTAATTATTAACCAATATCTTATCTAAGAACACTACAAGCCATTGACTTATGAATATTGTGTAAAGAAACAAGAATGAAAATATAGTAGTAACTACCAAAAACATATTTTTAATTCATTTTGAGCTTTAAAAAAGTCCAATTGGGCCCAAGGTCTGTAAGATCTAAAATCTCAAATAATCACTAACAGTCGTCCATCCCAACAACCTTAGAATAAAAATAGTAGGTAGTGCCTACCAAAAATATCTTTTTTGTTTATTTTGAGCTTTAGAAAAAGCTTTAGGTTGAATTTTTTTCTTGTCGAGTAGGATCGCTACCTCCTATTTTTTTCGTCACATTACCAAAAAAATGAAGAAAAATGTATTAAACTAACCATTAGATAGATTTGCATAAATTTGGTTTGGCTTAATCTAGCAAGTCGGACTAAAAATCATAAAAATTTTAAATATATATAAGTACTTTATTTTTAACAAAAACGTTAACAATTAATTAATAATGTGAAAAACGAATGTGAATAAAGTATAAGAAATTTAATTTTCTTGTAAACAATAATTATTTTTTTATAATATGATATAATTTATTTTTATGTTTTCTTTTAATTAATTATTAAAATATGCACAGTTAATAAAAACAATATATTTATGCTATTGAATTAAAAAAAATGTAGAGTGCATTGTACTTGTTTATTAAATTTTCATATATAAGGATAAACATTGTTACATAATTATACGCGTATAACAACTGAGCACATCATAAATAAGTAATTTTCATTTTTATAAATTACTATGATTTTTCTCAAACAATATGTAATAATTTAATAGAAAAAATTTTTTTCTCGTAATTAAGAAAAGGAATATAAACAATAAAAACAAATAAAATCATTAACCAAGATTAAGTATTACATACGGTTAATATCGTTTATTTAAAATTAATATTTATGTGAAAATAATTTATATATAAATTAAACCTTATTAATTTTTACATACTAACTATTTAATTATAGCGTATAACAGTTTTTTTCCACAAATATTTTAGATCAAACTTAATAGATAAATCCACAAGTATAACGAGTATAGTATGTCTAAATACCGCGGTTTACCAACTATTTTATAGTGAATACTATCTCCTTTTTGAGAAAATATTGAAGGATCAACGATAAAAGGTCAAAGCTAATTTCACGTTTGTCTACTTTAACTCTTTGGAATTTACTATAACCAAACTATCAAACATCAACTCTATACTTTGCTCTATTTAATTATGCCCCAGGCTCATACGATTATTTATTTTTACAAATTACAAACTCAATTATCATTCACAAATTTTTCTTTATTATTATAAGTACCTATTTTTTATAAATATCAAAATCAAATTAATTAAACAATCTTTACACTTTTTAAACGCAATCAAAAAAAAATTTCTAAGTCATTATTCATTAAACATACTTGATGCCTTGAAAAAAGAGAGAAAAACTAATGACTCAATAAGAAAAATTATATCATGACCGTATCTACATTTTTGCCTATCATTTCTGAATTTTAACACTCCTGGCTAAAATTAGCGATCTAACAATTACTTGTTATTTTATTTGAAATTCATTTCTAAAATATTTTATTTGAGATTATGCAGCCCAAGAGGACTTAAACAACATCTACCAAATCCTGAATGAAGACTGTTTAAAAATAATAAGGGTGATCAATAATTAGTAACTAAATAATTTACGTTTTATATTTTTAGAAAAAATTAATAATCTTTTATAGTTTATATAATAGTCAAAATTAAATTTATTTGTGAGAAAAGCGACATCTAGATTCAACTTAAAAAAATAGCGTAATTTATAACATTTATTTTGCTTTGATAAATTTTTAAACACAATAGGAAATTTTCTTTTCCATATATTTTTTGTATTCTTATATTTCCATATGTGATTTTAATAATTTAATATTATTACCCTCTTCTACATAAGTTAAATTTCCTATAAAAATTAATAAAGTGAATGATTAATATTTGGGAAGTACATAATAAAGGCTTGCATGGATGGGTCTCGAAATCCGTTTAAAAATTTATTCAAAGTATATATAAAAAAATGTTCCTTTTTGCTGCAGTTTTAATTTTTTTCGTTTATTGATTATTTGCAACTTTCAAGATTGATTTTTTTTTCTTCTTTTTATTGTAACCACGTATCTTAGTACAACAGAGTCTCATAGGCCCCTAGAATCTAATTCTGGGGTAAAAATTTTTTATTATGAACTGTACGTGAGCAAGAATATTAGCCTTTATGCTTCAAGTCTTTTAGCTCTAATATTAAGATATCTCAGATGTAGATCCTTAAATTTTTTTCATCTCTCTTGTTTGTTCATGTACTTTCAACATATGAAATAATTGTTTTTGGGATACCCGAAAATTCGAGTAGCCGCACACCCCTAATATTAACCCTAATAATATTTGGAATCTTTCTCATAAGCGAGTTTGACCTTGTATTAAAAATTTGCTTAATACCACTTTATGATCTACTTTAAATTAGCACTTCATTCAATAAAAAATATTCAAAAAATTAAAAAATTTTTGTCAACATTAAAAATTTGAATATAAATTATTTATTAAAAAAAAAGGGAGAGAGAAAAAGAGAAAGAAGAAGAAATAAATGATAATATCCCGAGGGTATTAGTAATGTCCATTTATATATAAAAATAGTAGAAAGACATACGAATTGCAAAGCTTTTTTACCCGTCTTTTATTTTTTATACTTGTTAAGAAAAAAGTATCAAAGAACAAGTCAGATGCAGTAACGAAGATACTAAAACAAAGAAAAAAAAAGTAACAAATAAAGAAAAAATAAACATTTCACATAGTTAAAAAAAAAACAGAAAAAGAAATAATCCAAATAAATGTATAATGAATATTACCTAAGGCAGTTTTAATTTTTCAAAAATCTTAATTAGGCTAATATTGAAAAAGATCTAAATAATGTGATATTTTCCTTTGCAAAAAATGTATAAATTTTGTGGTTTTCTTTTACATGCAGAGAAATTTTTGATGATTAACATGTTGGATGAATTATCCTCATAAATATGACTAAAATTTATGAAATTAATGTATATATACGTATTTTTCGTTCGTTGGTTTTAAATATAATTAAATCATTTCAAAAAGCCAAGATAAAATCCGTTGAAAAGGAAGAAATATCAGGACAAGTTATGCATTAACTTAATATATAAATAAATTTATATTTACATTAATGTTAAATAATATACACATCAGTAAGTAAAGCACTGGATATAATTACCGCGAAAGCTTGCAAGCATTATGTCAAGCGCATACTGCTAGACGAATAGATGTGATTTTCTTCAAAATCAAACGGACCAAAGATGAAATCCACGATATACTTAGGAAACGGAAGAATGAAGAGAAGTATTTATTCGAGTATATTATTCGGGAACTAATACCTACTAAAAAAAATTGTTTAAATATTTTAATTTTTTTGAAAAAAGTGCCATATAATTTATACCAGTTAAAATTTAATAAATCAGATTCTGAAATTATGCCAAAACAAAATAAATGTCTTCATTCTTAAGAAAAATTTATATTTCATCGAAATTTTTGAAAAGAAAAAAAAATAACTTACCATTGATTTCAGTCTGATACACATTTATTTGCAATATTATACATATTTACGTCTAATAGAATCTGAGGATAAAGAAGAAGAAGAAGAAGTAGTAGCACCAACAGTAGTATAAAATATGTTAAAAAGGGGTATATAGTAAAGGTTATACATACATAGATATATAAAGGAAGCATATTTATTTGACATGAAACTCGACTATGCTTTAGAGTTTCATTAATTGAAGATCGCAGAAATATAAGCATGACAGACAGAGAAGTATCAGTAAGTATATTTAATACGAATCCAAGAAAATCTTTGCTTCTCTTATATATCATACTCCTACCCTACCACCCCCCCTATTTTCTTTATCAACTAAATCCATATCCCATATATAAGTATACATCAACTAAAATTTTGTTTTGCGGTGTTTCTTTAGACTTCTATACATACATGCAAGCTCGAGTCGCGTCTGCACATATGTGTCTTCTAATAACTCTCTATATTTATGAATTTTAAGCAATCAGTTTAAAATATTATTATTATAAGATGTATGTAGAAAATCTAAAATTTTAATAAGTATCTTAAGGAAATTGAATGAATATTTTATTTACTATTACACGATATTTATTTTAGATTATATTTCTTTGCATTTGCAATTTTCATTACATATTAATATATATATATAACTCAGTCTTATCTATATTAACAAAAAAATTATCAAAACAGAAAGTAATTGTTGAATTTAATACAAGATTTAACATTTCATGCAAATAAAACAGAAATATATAATTTCAAGTAGTAAATTTTCAATGCTCTAGATTTTCTTTGAGTAACAACTATTTTTCGAAATCGGAGTGAAAAATCCTCATTTCAAACTTTTGTTAAATCATGGATTTCTTCGAAGTAAAATAAATAAATTAATATTACGTTATATAAATATATTTTCTACAAGATTTATAAATTACAATAAACATTGTTAGAGAGGTTATTTTAAAACTTGTCTAAAATTTAACAAAAGTCTTCTTCGTATTACCTGAAATACTTGAAAACTTTGATAACCTTTGGCTGTAGGTCAGATTACGAAGAGTAAAATAACGTAATAGTAAAATGGCAATTTCGACGTGCAATTGCATCGTTTATACATGTATATATAGGTAGGATAGAAATCAACAAAAGTATTTTATATATAATACAATTGGATTTTACAACATTGCTCTTGTCGAAAGGCCACCCTCCTTCAAAGATTGCCAAGCTATTTCTCGCGACTGAATGTTTCATTAAGACCAGCCGGTATTGCTTTTCTTAGATAACTCTACAAATGCAAGAAGGGTAAATGAAATTTTCCGCTCTATCTCTTCGATATCGTTGTTTGGAATAACAACGTAAAGATTCTTGAGATTTAGTTTGTTTCTAAGTGTACGTTTATTTTGATCACGATATAGCAATACGATGCGCCGACACGTTGAATTTAATCAAAAAGGTCATTCAATGCGACGATTCTTCTTAGGAAATATTAAATGAATACGAATGTAAACACTCATAGAAGTTTCAGCAAATCAGAAACATTTTAGATTTTTTGAACTTGTCATTACAAATTATTAAATAATAACTCATTTTATTCAGCTCAGAAAAATTTGTATATATGAATAAAAATTTTTCAATTAAAATAATTATTCACAAGTTTATTTTAAATCCTCTATAAATTAAAAAAAGACTGTAAAAAACTACTCCGGTGATTTTACGACAAAATTGGAATATTTATGAAAATTTAGTAAATTTTCGAAAAAATTGTCAATTTTTCGACAAAAATTGGAAATTTAAAAATATTTGTAAATTTGCGAAAAAATAGTAAATTAACGATTTATTTTTTCGTAAATTTTAATTGAAAATTTGCGACAAACAATTGTGAAACTACAAACCATATTTTTTGTACCTAAAAACGCATAGCAAACTACACTGAAAAAAAAATCCGTTTGCCGCAAGTGGATTCCTCTTGTGGCTAGAGGATGGTTTTTTTATTGTAACTATCATAAAACCGATAAAGAGTTAAAATTATTGTGAAGTAGGTAATTGTGAATTAGTTTGTAATAAAAATTCATGTTACTGGCATTAATTATATTAATATTGTTTAAATTTTTATTCAATTTTAACTCTATCGGTTTTAATGATAGTTACAATAAAAAAACCATCCTCTAGTCACAAGAAAAAATCCTCTTGCCGCAAGAAGAATCCGCTTGCGGCAAATGGATTTTTTTTTCAGTGTATTTAGAGTCATAAAATAATGTTTTTTTGTTTTACATCATGAGAAAAGATTAATAATTTTTTTTTTTGCTACATTTCTGTTAGCTAATGGGTATATAATTATTAATATTTTAAGAATAAAAAATGTTTTTATTTACGTAAAAAGGGGTAATCTGGACGAACAAGTTATTATAAGCAAAAACAGAATGAGTCAAATAACTAAACATTTAATGATTGACAAAAAAATAAATAAAATTGAAGTGATAAAATATTATTATATATCACCTAGCAATTTAAAAACGCTGGGTGAATCAAGAAAAAATATCAAAAAAAGCTAACTCAACCATATGATTGAAAACTCAAGTAACAAACCAAATTATCATAAATTGCTTGTATATATTTCTTCAAAAATCACATTTGTAGCAGTCATGTGTTTTTTAAAATTTTAAAATATTATCAACTAACGTAAAACTTTCCAACTACATTAAATTAATTAACCAAATCAGAATGTTTCTTAAAAGTTTAACACATAAACTAACTTAAAACAAAGCATTATTTTTCTATCTTAAAAATAATAAAAATGATAATTTCTAACGCGAATATTAGTATTTCAAAAAGAAAAAACACAAAAGAAAAGTAATCGTTTAATGTTTCTAAAATACGAGAAGCAAAAAGAATATTGTATTCTTTAAATAATAAAGAAAGTTAGCGAGTACTTTATGTATTTTAACGTGTCTCATTTTACCCTTGTTGTTTATCTTTCATTTACTATATTATAAATTTTACACATTATATCTAAGAAATTATTAAAAATAATAGTTTTTATTCTGAAAAAAAATTTTAGCAAACCAATTTTCTTATTACTATTTTTATTTACCCTCTTGCGACGCATATCTTTTCGAAAAAAATAAAATAAAGAATGAAGAAAAATGTATATAAGTGCAGTTTATAAAAAAACAAAAGAAATATGTATGTAATAGGACGCGTCGCTGCATTTATATGAAAAATGTGTAGAGAATATATTCGTGTAGGCGGGAAAAATCAACCCTTATCATAAAGTTACTTTCTATATGTATGACTTGTGACAATTGACTATATAAAATCTTCTTTTTTGTTTTTTAACTCTTATAAAAAATTTCACCCTCTGTGTACCGACACCCTGAGATTTTAACCAGCCAGCGCGTACTAATATAGAATCAAGCGTGTTAGATTAATAAAAAGTATATATAATTGTACTCACTGTCTCATTTCGACAGTAAAGTAAAAAATTTAAAAGTAGTTGTAGTAGTACTAGTATACTGTGTACGATTCACGTCCGTCTCTTGCGTTGTTACTTCCGTTTCCGCCTAAAGCAGCTTGCAATTTGCGATCGCAATTTTCAATTTCTCCCGACTTTTCAATTAGACTAAGAGGTGCTCCTGCCAGTGCCAGCTAGAGACAGACGAATCTTTACGTCTATATATATTCACACATATAGTATACAATTTTTTTTTTCTTACTCAATCTTTAGTTACTTGTATTTGTATAAATACATACACTGGACGAACATTTATACCCTATACGTGCGAAATTTAAAATTGAAACGACGTGATGCTTTCTCGCTGTATAACATAAATGAACCTGAATAAACAATACATATATATACGTATATTTCTGTTATTCTGCTAAATATTGTTCTTTAGTATTTTATTTTTTTATCTTTATGCACACACTCACACAAATGCAAGCTGTTTAGACGAGAAATAAATTTTTTCTATTATTCTATATAAATTCAGATTATTTTTATTTATTATTCTAAGATTCTTAGAAATTTATGAAATACTTTTTTGTTTAAATTTAAAACTTTTTAGATGAATTTATGTGAAATTCATGCTAAAATAACATTCTTCTGAATTTTTATTTTATGCATGAAATATACATTTTGAATAACTAATTTGCAAAATATTTTAAGGGTACCTATTAGCTTAAAACTCAACATCGATTTATTTATTTCGAAATAAGTTCTTTTTTCCAGTCAAGTAGTTTTAAGCTCATTTTTCTCAAAGCTATATTTTGGTTTCCTAAGTTCTGATTATCAAAATCTAAAAAATTCTTTTTATAGTTTGTATTTCCGTAAATTATGTTCATTATATTTATTTTGTATTATTAAATACATATTTGCCAAAATATTGACAATATCACAAACCCCAAGTATCTTCACTTCTTAAAAACAATGAGTTATTAAAAAAAATACCCTACGAAATGTATAATCTTTCTTTTATATGAATGAGAAATTAAAATATTTCAAAAATATAAAAGTAATTTGACTGATGGTATCCACATTGAAGTCGAAAGAAAGAAAAAAAAATTAAAATCAAAAAGAAATGTCGATTTTCTATAGAAACAGATAATACTTTAGAGTATCTACATGGATATAACCTGGAGGTGATTTGGATGTATACTTGTAAGGACATTGAAGAAGTAATAGATAGGTTTGTAATCCATCTTAAGCTTGAGGCACTCAGGAATGAAATATTTAGGGAAAAAGGGGGAAAATATATTATAATGTAGAGAAAGTTTCGCGTCATGCTATAGATATCGGCAGAATGAAAATGAAATGGCACGGTTTTCGATTCATAATATGCCTTAAGGGTGACAAATGCCGAACTGACTTACTGAATGAAAAATACTTTTCTATTTAACCTTTTTCCTCTACATTATATTTTATTCATCCATTTGATTTATATATTTTGACGTGTTGAAAAATTGAATTCTTATCACTTATTCAATATACAAAAATATCCCTTTTTTTTATTTTTCTCATTTTTATATCTATCATTTTTCATAATTATTGGTTCCAGTTAGGGGAACCATTGTTTTCGGTCAAATTTTTATTTCTGATTTTTTGTTATATAAGAAGCACGATTTGAGACCTCAGAAAACTAAAAAAACGGTTTTTAAAAAAAGTCTGTATGTGTGTGTGTATAATATTATTGAATGTAATACCTTTTTTTCCCATGAATGTACTAAGTCGTGCGGACTTAGAAAAAGTCGTTCGGAAAAGGTCTTAAATGGCCTCTAAAGCCTTTTAAGATCTTTATAAGTCTAAAAGGAGACAAAATGAGATACAGTCCTTTCAAGTCCGGAGAGTCCGTAAAGTATCGTGAGTAACCGGCTCCTCGTATTGGGCCAACTGGCACAAATTTAAGCATTTCAAATTTAAAGTCCCTTAGAAAGCTCAAATTTAGTCAAGAGGCTTGTATTTAATATGCCATAGGTTAAAAAAAATCTTCGGTGCAAAAAAGCACGGTTATAAAATTAATACGCATTACAATGGCTTTATAAAAAATCACTTTTCATACATTTTAATTTTACCGCCAAATCACATGACCAAATGAAAATCTGAACAAATTTTTAAAAAATTGCAATTTTTTGGTAAATCGATCTTAAATAATGTCCCAAATATTATATTAACACCTATAACCTAATAATATCTGTTATAATATCTTTTTTATCCACCTGATTCAACCTTAAAGATAATCTAGGAAAAAAAAGAACGGCTCAAATCGCACGTAAATTGCAATTTAATAAACTGCGATATGGGGTATTCTTTTTTTATTGCCAAAGGTAGTATACAATTTTTTGCGGCAGTGGTGAGAAATCACGATTTCCTTGGCCACTTTCTGGATAATAGCCCCGGAAGTACTCGCCACTGCCGCAGAAAAATTTTATACAACTCTTGTATAAATAAAGAATGACCCAAATCGCAGTTTACTATTGCGTGCGATTTCGACCATTTTTTACTATTCTGGATACGAGCCGTATATATACTATTACGTACTGTGTTAAGATCTGAAATTTTATTAGCTACACGTTTGTATTATTTATTATTTAAAATTTTTTTTTATTTATCCTTAAATGCATATAATATTGGAAAATATTTTTTCCATTTTTATGCATGATATTGCATATTTTTGCAAATAAAAACATTTTTGGAATTTCATTTTATATTCTATTAAGATTATGTTACCTAAATAATAAAAATAAACTTATAAATGTTATTTTTTTTCAGATAGTAAATATAACCATTTTGTTCTGATGCATAGATTAATATAAACATAAAATTTTATAGTACCGTGAGAAAAAAAAATTAGAATTTAAAACTTATATATTAATTTTTATTTCAATCATCTCAGCAACAAAGACATTGTTATATTCAAGAAATAATCCTGCTTGGCGCAACTATCGACAAGCTGTCTGCGATAATAATTACAATAAACTGATAAAAGTTAACTAAATTTGATTGCTTTTTTACAGATAGTAAATATGTAAAGCCATTTTGTTCTAATATACGGATTAATAAAAACATAAAATTTTACTGCGCCATGCCGTGAGAAAAAAAATTAGAATTTAAAATTTACATATTAATTTTTATTTCAATCATCTCATTTAATTCTATTCAAGAAAAACCTAATCCTGCTTGGCGCGACCATCGGCAAGCTTTGTTTTAATTTCCACTATTTAAAAATATATATAATATATGTCGCAGTTACTTTCGTGAAATCATTGACTTTATAAAATTATTATCGATTTTATAAAATGTTTCGATTTTCTAGAAAATGATTTTATAGTTGAATAAATGAGATTATGAAATAAAATTCAACAAAAAAACTAATCGAAATTATTAATTTTATAAAATTACCGAGGCTGTTTAGTAACTTCGTTGAAAATTAGTATTCAAAATAAATTTTAATAATAATTTAGAAACTAAATATTAGCAAAGTTACTAAACAGTCTAGGTAATTTTATAAAATTAATGATTTTGATTAATATTCCAGTTAAATCGCGGCTTAGGGTGTTACTGTTAAGTTACCGTTCGTCACCAGATTTGATCACTTATAACGAATATCAGGGTCTTTTCTATGAGAAGTTGGGGATACAACCTTTAATTTGCAAAAAGTACCCCTAAAAAGGGTATTCTTGATGTACTTGCTGATTGAATTTTTAGGTTTGGTCTATGTAGGTTTTTTGGGTCGCTGATCACAAATATTGAGGTCCTGTGTTTGAGAAATTGGTGCTTTATCCGTAAATTTGCCTTTTTATGCATTAGGGGTATTTTTGCAAAAAGGGAGTAGCACCAATTACAATTGTAGACCGGATCCCGAAATTCACGATCAGTGACCCAAATAACCTTTATAGACCAAATATGAACATTCAATTAACAAATACATAAAAAATTCAAAGGTACCTTTTTAAGGATAGTATCTACAAATTCAAGGGCGAAGCACCAATTTATTATAGATAGGACCCTAAATTTGTGATCAGCGACCAAAAAACCATATAATAAACCAAATCTGGTGAAAGCCAGTAACTAAACACTCCTCTCCACAATATCAGCGGAATATAGTAATTTTGTTGAAAATTGTTTTTTTTTTAAACGTTTTCATCAATGTTACTTATGTTCCCTTTGTAATTTTATAAAATCAAGAATTTCAAATAATTATTTGGCTAAATTTTATTTCTTAAAATCGTTTTCTGCAACATAGATAAATTCTATAAAATCACTAATAATTTTATGAATTCACTGTTGTTACCAAAGTGACTGCGACATATATATCTTCTGTATAATATTTAAAGTATAGATATGAGCTTCTATTCTGATAGAGTTGTAGTTGGTAAACCATTGCTTTTACCGTGAGCGTAAGCGGTGATTGGGTTTTACTTTAAAAAATATTAATTTTTTTTATTAAATTTAATTTTTTGACCAATAATTTTAGTTTATAAATAAAAAGGTTTTTGTTTCTAAAAGATATACTAAAAAAAAAAAGTAAAAATAAAAGAGTTTAAATTTTTCAAAATTGTCCACTTGTTGGCTATCATCATTAATTATAAAATAAATTTATTAAATTAAATATTAAATATTAAAAAATTACAGAAGGAAGATGAAACAGTTTAAAATATTTTTCATGATGACAATATTCATTATCTCAATTAATTTTTTAAACGCTTTCAAATGTCAATCAGATTCAGATTGTGATTGTAAAAATCTTACAAGTTCAAGTTATGAAGTTCATTGTAAAAACGGAACAATTAAGCAATTGTTTGGAAAGGATGTTACCGAAGTTAGGTTTTTAAGAATGGAAAAACCAATATCCAACGCAGACCTTATTTTGTATCCTCATGTCAATATGCTTGATTTATCAAATAACTATCTTGGCCATGTTTCTAAAAATCTTCTCAAAGGTAAGTAGACAACAGTTTCTATTAAAAAAACCTATAATAATAAACATATGATTACAGGACTCAACGAATTGCGTAATTTAAACTTAACAAATACGTCAATACAAGTTCTACCAGACTTTTTTGCCCAAAATAAAAAGATTGAATTTTTGGATCTTTCTTGTAATAACATATCTTTCTTGGAGCCAGGAATTTTTCGTGGTCTCCAGCGTTTAAGATATTTATTTCTTTTTAATGTCTACATTAGTAAAATCAATCCTGAAGTACTTTTAGATTTAAAAAATCTTAACGGGTTATTTTTTAAAAATAATTTATTACAAAATCTAAATGAGGATACTTTTCAGTATCTTGAAAATTTATGGGTTTTGAATCTAAATTTTAATAATTTTTCATCACTTCCTATGAATCTTCTTAAACCTAATACGTTGTTAGTTCGGTTTTTTTTCTCTCACAACAAAAACAAAGTACTCAAATTGGAACCAAAATTTTTAGCCAATAAATGGAAACTTGATTTTGTTCAAATGACAAATAACATAGGTTTGTGTCATTTACCTGCAGATTTGTTCGAGAACTCTCAAAATATAAGACAAATTTATTTAAATAGTAATCAACTTGTTACCATTTCGAAGAATATTTTTAAAACTAATAAAAAATTAAAAATATTGAACTTGGCCTCAAATAATTTAAAAGTTTTACCAGACGGAATTTTTAAAAACAATATACTACTTCAAGAACTAGATCTTTCAAATAATCAAATTGACGCACTAACACTGTAATAATTACTAATTCTCCTAAAATATAATTTAATATATTAAAAAATTTCAATGAAAATTATTTATTTTTTAGAAGTCAATTGATAGGATTAGAATCACTAACAATATTTAAATTGAAAGGAAACAAATTACAATTTATAAATCAGGAAACATTCAAGTTTTTAAATAATCAATTAAATTTTGTTATTCAAAAACATAATATTCATTTATCAAATGATTCTGATAAAGATACCCAATATGGTTATAAACCCTTAGCAAATATTAAACTTCTTGATTTATCTCATAATAAAATAAAGAAAAATTTTAGTGATTGGATAATCAATCATTTAATTAATGATTTACAGAATATAAGCGTAAGTATTTCAGAATCCACAAAGTTTAATTTGCATATTTTAATACAATTTTTTTTATTTTAAAGGCAAAAAATGACAGCGTTACCTTAAGAAAAATATTTATTAACCTTCAATACAATGAAATCACTTCTCTAAATATTACACGATTTGAAATAACACCTAAAATCAAAACTTTTGTAGATACAACTATAGATTTAGGATACAATCCTATTCAATGCGATTGCAAAATTATCAATTTTTGGAATTATCTTCAAAATAAATCCAACAATATTAAAGTAAGAGCTGAAGATACTACTTGTGATGGCCCAATTATTTATAAAGGAATGAAAATTAAAGATTTAAATGGGGATTTTCAATGTCAACTAGAAAAACCTATCGTTCACCCTGAAAATTTCTGCTCTATTTGTGAATGCTGGTTTAAGCCACTGCAAAATAAATTATTATTGAATTGCACGGAAAAGAAGTATCAAAAAAAAGTTGAATTTTCAGATATAAACGAAGATTTAAAAATTGAACTATTCCTAAAGTTAAATAATTTGACAAAATTTCCTGATTTAAGGAGCAAAGTCTACGAAAAAGTATTTTTGTTAGATCTTTCTAATAACTTTATTTCGGATTTAACTGAAACGTATACACCACCAGATTTAAAGGTATGAAATTTTGATTTGTTTATTCTTATTACTTATTGTCAGTTATATTTGAGCACTGATATAAATGTTATTAAAGTTATTTTTTTAAACTAAAAGTTATTTTTTTAAACTCTCTAATTTTTTAAATCAAATGTAAAAACATTTGAAACGTTGTGGAAATAAAGATGAGTATTTTATTTTGCAAAATCAGTGAAAAATTAAAAACAAGTAGAATTAGGTATAAAAGAGTAAAATACAAGTAAACTAAAATAAAAAAAAAGAAAATTCCCAAAAATCGATTGTATTTTTAATGTTTATATTTTTTACTGAATTACACTAGTAATATGAATATTTGATTACTCTTGTAATTAAAAACTTCGTGGGTATAGAATTATTTGCATTTATATTCGCTGTAAGAATATGTTGCTTGAAAATTTAAAAGCAATTCCTAAAATAGGTATTTTTTTGACCAAACAGTTCGGGTCGGGACAAAGTTCTAAGTAGCTGCTAGTTGAAATTGTAGCAATCGCTTGAAAAAATAATTTCAACTATTAGGTAAGCTAATTTTAACATTGTCGGTAATTCCAGTTATTAATAATATTACCAGACCTAAATCAAAAAACTCAAAAAAAATGGGCACTTGTATTGACCATATTTTTGTTAAAACGAACTGGAGTTCTAATAACATAAATTCTTTTATATGTAATAATTCTATAAGTGACCACAATGCTTTAAATATTAATTCAGAAATGCAAAGTAATGATAAATTAAATATTGCAACTAATTACAAAAAATTGATAAATACAGTCAAAAGTGAAAAATGGGAGAATATATATAGTTGTAAGGATACTAATATAGCTACTAATAATTTCATTGATACTCTTAAAAAATCTATTAAAAAATCACAATTTGTAATTAAAAAAAAATTTGTAAAAAGGAGTGAGTGGATCACTAAAGGTATAGTAAAATCTTGTATAAAAAAAGAAAAACTTTACTTAGACTGGTGTAAAGATAAAAAAAATGAAAATAAAGAAAAGGCTTATAAAAAATATAAAATCCTTTTGAAAACCATCATTGATAAAGCAAAAAATACATCTCTTAATAATGAAGCCAACTCAGTAAAAACTAACACTAAAAAATTTTGGGAATTTGCAAATAAAAAATTAACGGGAAATAAAAAAAATAAGAGTAAAAATAATATCTGTGAATTAATTGTAAATAATAAGAGTATTAAAGATGATAAAATGATTGCCAATGAAATGAATAGCTTCTTTTCGAACATAGGAAAAAAAATCTAAATAAAAAAAGGAAAAAGATTATTAATAATATTAGTCAAACTGAACATATCAATCATTCTCTTTTTATGAAACCTACAGATGACAGTGAAGTAAGACAAATTGTTAATAAACTTGACAAAAATAAAGCTGGTCCAATTGATGGCATCAGCAATAAAGTAATTAAATGTTTGCTTGGATATATAATAAAACCCTTGGTTTATATTTTTAATCTAGCTATTAGTGAAGGTGTCTTTCCTATGCACTTTAAATAGGCCATAATAATTCCTATTTACAAATCAGGCGATAAAAAATTAACAACTAACTACAGACCCATTTCCCTTACCTCTAACATAGCGAAAATTTTTGAAAAAATATTAAAAATTAGGTTGGTTAATTATATAACAAAATTTCATTTAATATCATATAGACAGTTTGGATTTCAAACAGGTATCTCTACAAATGATGCCATAGCTTATGTTACAAGTTATATTTATGAAAACCTAGATCAATCCCTGAAACCCTTGGCTATCTTTTTGGATCTGGCAAAAGCTTTTGACACTGTAAGTCATAAGATTTTGCTAGACAAACTGGAAGCCTTGGGAATTCGAGGATTGGCCCACAAAATTTTTACTAGTTATCTTACGGATAGATCGCAATGTGTTAAGGTAAATGGGGTATGTAGTGATGAAGATATTGTTACTGTTGGTGTGCCTCAAGGCAGTGTACTAGGTCCTATTTTATTTAATTTGTTTATTGATGGTCTATTGAGAACTAGTGACAATATTGTTTCTTTGCTGACGATACTGTCATATTAGTACAAGGTGAAAATTGGGAAGCTACACAGAGTAAAGCAAATACGATCTTAAATAATACCTATAACTGGTTTAATGAAAATTCCTTAACTTTAAATGTGCAAAAATCTTGCTACATTACTTTTGCACTGAATTACAAAATGCTTTCTAAAACATTTGAATTAAGTGTAATTGATAATGGCTCAGTAATAAAACTGGACAGAGTTGAATCTGCCAAGTACTTAGGCATTATTATGGATCAATACATGCGATGGGATAGACACATATCTGAGCAGCTAAAAAAAACAAGATTTATTATTTTTCTTTTTCACAAATTAAAATATATTTTAAACTATCAACAATTAAAAATAATGTATTTTGCCTCATTCCATTCCATTATGTCACATGGCATCTTGGGTTGGGGTGGAGCAACAAATACGGCAATAAATTTAGTTCAAAGACTACAAGTTAGATTAATTAAGATATTAAATTCATTAAAACTTCCTAACAATAATTATAATGACACAATACTAAGTGTAAGGCAAACATATTATTACTTTACTATTAAAAAAGAAATTTTTAATTTGAATACATTATATCTAGATAAGTATGAAGATACCGATAAACGTATCATCAGCTTGGAAATACCTAAAAAAATAAAATCTATTGGCCAAAGGAGTTATTATTTTATGGCAATAAAAATATTGAATGCTATGCCTAAAAATCTTAAGTTAAATAGCAATTCTAGTCAATTAAATTCTAATAAACATAGCTTAAGTTGGTTACATAAATTAAAAAATTGGCTGTCAAATGGTGTAAATATCTAAAGAAGTAACCCACTATTATCAATTTAATTAAATGCATTAACTACAATACCTTTAAAAAAAAAAGCAATAACACAAATAAGAAAATTATAACATAATCTATTATAAAATTAAATATTCTAATTCTTTATTGTAATTCTAATAATATTATATATTTATGTATATTTTTATTGACCAAAGGTCCATGTACAGACGTTTAAGTCTCTATGGGATTGTGATTATTTCACAATTTGTAAAATACACCTTACATTATAAATAAATAAAATAAATAAAAAATAAATAAAATAAATATATAGTCTTCCTTACAAACAATAAGTAAATGAAATCAACGGAGATGTACACACAGAGCCGTAAACTCGGAAATTTTAAAAACAAAACCCTGTTTTAGCGTTATTCCGAGTTTTGAAACTTAGTTCTGAGCGTAAAAAGAATTGAAAACCTGAATCAGACTATTTCTATGTTTTAAAACTCGGAAGTAGGGTTATTCCGGGTTTACATCTAGACTCCGAGTTTCAAAACCCTAAAGTAATGAAAAACTAAGTTTTGAAAAACAGAATTGGAGGGAGCGCTTTGCCTTTATGTTAATAGTTTATTTATTTATATTTATATATTTTTATATTTACATTTATGTTTATATTTTATGTATATAAATATAAACATATTTAAGTTAATAAAAAATAAAATTAATAATTAAAAAAAATCTTTATAAAATTAAAATTTGTAATTAAAAATTGGATCAATTAATAAAGTACTCTTTCTAATTAAACATTGATTTTGATACATTGATCATGAATTAATAGTATTTTTTTATTTGATAAAAACGATAATTTAATTTAAAATAATTTTTATTATTGCTCAAAATTTTAATTTTAAATTATTAATTTTATTTTTTATTAACTTAAATATGTTTATATTTATATACATAAAATATAAACATAAATGTAAATATAAAAATATATAAATATAAATAAATAAACTATTAACATAAAGGCAAAGCGCTCCCTCCAATTCTGTTTTTCAAAACTTAGTTTTTCATTACTTTAGGGTTTTGAAACTCGGAGTCTAGATGTAAACCCGGAATAACCCTACTTCCGAGTTTTAAAACATAGAAATAGTCTGATTCAGGTTTTCAATTCTCTTTACGCTGAGAACTAAGTTTCAAAACTCGGAATAACGCTAAAACAGGGTTTTGTTTTTAAAATTTCCGAGTTTACGGCTCTGTGTGTAATATGGTGTAATATGTAATTATAATGTTGAAACTTAAAATTGTTTAGAATGAATAATATCATTAACCCTCCGTCGGCTATGTATGTTTTTTACTACGCGCCCGGCAACCATGGTCGTTTTCGGAGGGTTAATAAAACATAACAGTTGCTTTCATTTCAAACACTTACCTTGACACTCAATAACAGGGAATAATTGTTAATATGCATTAGGGTGTTTCTTATATCCCAAACTGCCCGTAGAGAAAAATACTGGATAAAACAATTTTCTAAAAAAAAATTTTGATTTTAAAGATGATTTGAAAGATAATTCGATGCTAAGTTTTGCTATGTATTTTTCATATTCCTGTAATCCTGTTTAAAAATATTTAGTGGAAAATTTTACCTACTTATTGTTGTTGAAAATTATAAAATTAGCTCAGATTTTTCCAGCAAATTTGAAAAAATTTTTAAATCGTAAAACAGCTGCCATTTCGTAGCCATTGAACCTAGAACCTTCAAAATTGACATGGTATCATATTTTTACATATCAAATCCAGTCCAAGCAGCTTTTAAGATACCAAAATTTTATCAATCGCTTAGGTCATTTTCTATAACATAGGAATTACTCAAATAAAATTTAAAGCATCCTTAGCCTGTTGGATAAAATATATAACAAATAACTTAAAAAAATGTTGCAACATTTTTCCAAGACTTGTGGGGTAATGGGTTAACCTGAAATGTTTTCGTTAAAATGACAGCTTTTACAAATAAAAAACAACTTTCAGTATTACAAGCAAATCCCTCTAGAATAGTAATAAAGAACAGATATTCAATTAAAATTACAAATGGAAGAATTAATTGTCACAATATTACTGTTAATGGCATATTTTTTGACTTTAAGATAGCTTGTGCAATACATAATTTATCTTTTAAGCCATTTAAAAACCATGAAATGGACATTCAAATTGCATATCGAAAGATTATACACTTATAAACAGAGAAAATGAGCTATCGAACTACATACTTACAACTTGTTTCTGAACCTAAACATTTTTTTCAGCTTTTATGTAATAAAGCAGCATCGTTTTTTAACATACACTGATTTTTGAGAAATTATAAGTATGTAATAACTCAAAACTGCAATGTCATTTGTTTAAAAAAATTGGGATGCTAATATTTAAATGAGTTAAAAATAATTTAAATATGTTAATCGGTTTTTATGTGTGCAAGAACTATATAATTTTAGAAAATAATAACTGGAAAAATGAGCCCATGCCCATGCTTTATAACTTTTCTTAAGAATACATAACCTTTTAGTGTTATTAAAAAAATGTTGAACAAAATTCTGGATGGTTGAGAACTTCTCCAAAATTATTAATTTTTTTATATTTCTAAGGGACTATGACTGTATCTCATTTAAGTCGTATAATTAGATATACAAAATTTTCCCTGAAATTCTGGGTCATCTTATGTGTATTTTTGATAATCATGCTTCAAAATAAATATTTTTGATGTGGTACAACGCCTTTTTCTCGATAAGTCAAAAACTGCTTAAGCAAAAAGTATATATGTATATTAAGATTTTTATCACTTTGAAATTTCTCTAAGCGGATTCGCTGGTTTCCGTAGCTCAGTTGGTTAAATGAGAGTATTCCAGTACAGATGGAAAGGTCTCCGGTTCGAATCCTGCGGGAGAGATATTAAAATTTTATTTCTTGAGAAAATAAATTTAAAAAATAAAATTAAAAATAAAAATATCTGTTAAAAATGTTTTTAATAATTATTTAAATTTTGAAAAACTTTAATTTAACTGCTTCGATGTATAGAATACGTTGTTGTCATATGATTATCGATTTAATGCAGTGTTTCATCTTTACCCCTGAAGATCGTAAAAATTATTGAATTTAAAAAGAGTAAGTCTTATTTTAGAAGCATCAAGAAGAACTTTGATCATTTTGTTAGCAGAATTTTTAAAAAGCAATGGGCGATGATGGAATTTCAATCAGCTCACAACCTGATGATGAATGATAAACTTATGCGACTAGTCATTATAATCTACGGAGACATTGGAACAATTGACGATCTTGACTCTGAATTAAAAGCTTATTTACAAACTAATACTTACTTGAAATGGAATGATAAATATTTTTGGAAAAATTTATTTTATTCCTTACCACATTACAAGAAACTCAAAAAGAGCAATATCTAGGGTAAAAAGAATAAATAGCCTTGCTCTTTAGTCCATAAAAGTTCTTCTTTCGCTACTAAAAACAGTCTGGAAAGTAAGTACTTTCGGATAGAGGATAAAGAAAAATTTAATTATTTATGAAAAGTATTCTTATTATTAATTTGTAGTTTTATATTAATTAACCAGTACTGGGTAAGGGTAAAGTAAAATGACTAACTTATTTTTTTGATAAAAATATGATGTTGTTTATTATCCAAGTTTTACGTTTCGCCTAATTCAAATTCGAATGTGCGAGATTTACATTTTCATAGAAAAGTTATAGATGAGCATGGCACCCTTTTTACATGCTCGGTGTTCCTTAAAAAAAAATAATGTTCTACTGTTAACAAAGTTTTCAAAGAATCCTGAATTTATTCTATCTATGCTAAATCAATTAATGCAAAAAAACGCTGCCAAGTAATTGGCATTATAGTTCCTCATTAACAATAACAAAATGTTCTTAATGGTCTATTTCACCTAGAAAAAAATGATGATTCTAGATAAAAAAAGAAAAAAAATATTGCTATTTTTTTTATTTTTTTATATAAAAATTTTGAGAAAAACACAGATACAAAGTATATAAGACACTGACTTTTTGGACAACTTACGTGAATTTTGCTCACTATTCAGTCATAAGGTTATTATGGGGGATTTAAATGCCGACCTTTTTAAAAATACTCCAGACAGTCAATTTATTCGAGAAATGGCTGACGAGATGTCACTCCACAAATCGTCCTCCTGGTGAGACAGAACCGAAGACATGGATAGACAATATCTTTGTTGATAACAATGACAATATACTATCCTCTAATAACACAGTTGCTCATTTTCACACAAGTCACAACACCATTGATGTTGAAATTAAATTATTTATACCAAAGCCTCCTAATGATAGTTTCAGCTACAGACAAATCAATGACATTACACCAGAGGCCTTGAATGAATTCTTGAATGCTTGTGAATGGATACCTTTTCATAATACTGTTATTAACATAGAAACATCACTTGAATGTCTTAATTTAAATCTCCAGTTGGCAATAGATCACCTTGCATCTTTCAAAACCATCAAACCCAAAAAACTCAAACAACCCTGGATTAATAATATTTTTCAAATATTAATCAGCAAACACAAGGCAATTGAAAGACGCTATATCAAAATTAAGGACCCTTTACTTCTAAAATAACTTTTATCACTATCGAATGAAATTTGCTTACTTTGCTAGTGTTTCTACATCTTCTTCAGGAAACCTTGCAAATGCTGAAGAAATTTTTAATTTTATTGAAGTCACTCTCAATGACGTGATCTTGGCTGTCAAGCACTTCAATTCCCAGGCTACTGGGGAGGATGGAATTAAGTAGAGGATCATTGCTAAGTCATTACCTATTATAGGCCCACTATTGGTTGATTTATTCAATAAATCCCTGAGGAGTGGCATTTTTCCCACATCCTGGAAAAAATCCCTTCTAATTGCAATTAAAAAGAACCCAATACCATCATCTGTTTCTGATTTCATACCGATTGCACTTTTGTGTTTTCTATCTAAAGTACTTGAAAAACTAGTCCGTGATCAAATCATAAACTATCTCAACACCAATAAATTATTAGATCCGCTTCAGACAGGATATAGAAGATACAGTAACACAGAAACTGCTCTAATAAATTGACAGATGGCATCAGACGTGGTATTAGCAATAAACTAGTGACATTTTTACTTCAATTTGATTTTAGTAAGCCTTTGACATCATATCGTCCACCAAGCTAATATTTAAGCTTAAAAATATAGGTTTCTCACGGGTAGCCTTGTTATGGATCCAATCTTACCTCAAAGATCGTCAACTCTACGTAGCTTCCAAAACTACCATCTCTGATACACTTGTTACCAATCTTGGTGTCCCTTAAGGCTCAGTCCTTGGGCCATTATTGTTCTGCATCTACATCAACGATTTAAAAGATCATTTACAAAATGGGGTCCTGCATTTATTGTATGCAGACTCACTTCATTTAAATTTACCCATATTAATATTTTAATGTTATTTAAAAAACTTATAACTACGTTTCTTATGGTCTTTACTATTTTACTAACAAAATAAACTCATAGAACTTAATTATTCTGTGAATTAGTTTTCAGAAAAAAAAAGCGCAAAGAACTTCAAAATTATATAAATATTTTTATAAATTTGATAAGTTTTATAGTTGTAATAAATATGATATACGTGGTTTTCTAATTCTATTTTATGATAAGTAAAGAAATACATAAAACTTCACTTATATTTTTTAAAATATAATGTAGAATTTAATTTTTTTTTTTATAATATCAGCCGAATTCAAATAGATTAAAACTTGTTTTTATAAATGTTATAGATGACTTATTTTTTTAAAATTGATAAGAAATTTAATATTTTTTGAACGATTAATAAAGTAGCAAGATGAAACTCCTAATATTTTTAAAATTAACAGTTTTTATAAGTATAATAAAATATATTTATGCATTCGAGTGCATTTCGAATTTAGAATGTGATTGTAAAAATCTCACAAGCTCCAGCTATGAAATTCATTGTAAAAATGGCACTAAAAAAATTTTGCACGGTGATGAAGTTAACGAAGTTGTTTATTTAAAAATGAACAAACCAATATCAAATGCAGACCTCATTATTTATCCATATATAGAGGTACTGAATATATCCAACAATTATATGGGCAATGTTTCGAATAATCTTCTACAAGGTTAGTAGGAATTTATTTAATAATAATGTGAAAAGTATTAAAAACAATTAATTTATTTAAGGGCTTCATCAACTTCGTCTTCTAGATTTGGCAAATACATCGATAAGAATTCATCCTGGATTTTTTGAGCATACTAAAAAAATCGTGTATCTACATCTTTCTCGTAACGACATTTCATATTTAGAACCAGGAAGTTTTCAAGGACTTGACAATTTAAGATTTTTGTTTCTGTTGAACAGTACTCTTGGAAACATTAATTCTGATCTGTTCGTAGGCCTGACAAATCTTGATGGATTATTTTTTGAAAATAATTCATTAGAAGATTTGAACGAGAATATTTTTGAACGTCTTAAAAATATACGGATTATTCAATTAAATGCCAATAATTTTTCATCCTTTTCCGCGAATCTTTTTAAAAATAACAAATTATTGATGCGACTTTTTATTTCATTCAATAAGAATAAAATATTAACCTTGCCACCTAAGTTTTTAGCAAACAAATGGAAACTCGATTTTATTAAAATAACAAATAACCGTGGACTGAGTATATTACCTGATGATATTTTTGAAAAATCATTTGGTATAAGACAAATTTATTTAAATAGTAATCAACTTGTTAAAATTCCGAAGAATATTTTTAAAACTAATGTAAGATTAGAAACATTGAATTTGGCTTCGAACAATTTGAAGATTCTACCAGACAGAATTTTTGAGAACAATAAATTACTTCGAGATCTTGATCTTTCAAATAATCAAATTGATACACTAACATTGTAATTTTAATGCTAAAATAAATATAAATATCTGCTACTAAAAAATTTAATGAAAACTATTTATTTTTTAGGAGTCAAATAACAGGGTTAGGATCACTAGCAATTTTCAAATTAAAAGGAAACAAATTAGCATTTATAAATCAGGAAACATTTAAGTTCTTAAATAATCAGTTAAATTTTATATTGCAAAAAGAAAATATTCATTTATTAAATAATCATTCGAATTATTTAATGTATGGTAATAAACCACTGGTAAATGTTAAGTTACTTGACTTATCTCATAATAAAATTCAACAAAATGTGAGCGATTGGATAATTAACCATTTAATTAAGGATTCACAGATTATAAATGTAAGTATTTTAAACTTATACAACTTGCCAAATCTTTTATGCGATTTTTTTTCTTTTTTTAAGTCTGAAAACGATAAAATTGCATTAAAGCGAATGTTCATTAATCTTCAATTTAATGAAATCACTTCTGTAAACATCACAACTCCTGAAATAGCTGCAATGAATAATTTTTCTTTGGATACCACCATTGATTTAGGATACAACCCTATTCAATGCGATTGTAAAATTATCAAGTTTTGGAATTATCTTCAAAATAAATCCAACAATATTAACGTAAGAGCTGAAGATGTTAATTGTGACGGCCCAAGTATTTATAAAGGAATAAAAATTAAAGATTTAAATGAGACATTCCAATGTCAAATAGGGCAATCTATAGTGTGGCCTCAGAATTTCTGCACTATTTGTGATTGCTGGATGAAGCCTTTTAAGAATAAGTTAACGTTAAACTGTACAAACAGTAATTATGAGATTACAGATTTGATAGACATAAATGAAGCTTTGGAGGTTGACTTGCACTTTCAATTTAAAAATTTGACTAAATTTCCAGATTTACGAAACAAAACTTACAATACCAAAATTAATTTGTTAGATCTTTCCAATAATTTCATTTCAGAAATAAATGAAGATTATTTACCACCAAATTTAAAGGTATTTACAATTTTATTTTTTAATCCTTTAATTTTATTTAAGTATAAGTTAAAATATATTTCCTCTAATCATAAGTAAATCAAAATATTTTTTTTAAAGCAAAAAATACGAAAATTTAATCTTTTATTCACTGCAAATTAATACATAAAGAGTCGGTATTTTTTTCAATATTTCAAAAACTTTTATAAACCAACCTAAGAATGTTTTTAAACGTTTAGCAGAGTTTTGTGTTAAATATTGTAGTAATTACACAAAAGTATTTTATTTTGCAAAATCAATGAAAAATTACTAACAATAATATTAAAGTAGTAAAAATTAATATACAGTATCAAGGGAATCATTTTGTGGAATAAAATTTGTTCATATTTTCTCAAGAATTGCAATAAAAAACGCCAAATAAAAAAAGCGTCTCTTGTTATCGTGAAAAACAATATTTCTGGTACTATTTAGAAATACTTAAAATATCCTAAACTGCGAGGAAATTTTTTCATATACTCCCCCCCCCCCCCTATTAAACACATTAAAGGTAAGTTTTTTTCAAATATGAATTTGCATTTAAGATGGATTTATAGATTCTGACCCTAAAATGGTAGTCTGGAATCAATTTTTTTTTTACACATATTTCATAGGAATTTTACCTAATTGTCTTCGAAATCACAAAATAGATGCCTTCAAGGTGCTATTATGTTAGATATATTTCATTGTCTTTAAAATTACTAACAATTTATTTTGGGAGTCGATGATTACGTATTATTAGGTTCTAATTTCTAAAAATTATAATATATTTAAAAATTAAATTTTTTCTGTGAAAAATTAAGAACTTATGTAATATTATTGTGGTGGAAAAAACTAAAAAAATATATTAAAACTTTATTAGCATGTGTCAGTGATAACATTTGCTTGTCTTTAATAAAGTAATCTAATCATAGTTTTTAGTTTATAATACAGAGATAACAGGTTTCTAACAAAAAAAATTTTTAATTTTTTTATTAGTCCTGATACTTATAGTTGATTGCAAATGTTGCGTATATTTACAATTTATTAAATATTTTTTATTGTTTTGATTATAAATATTAAATCAGTTGTAATTATGATATATAATATTTAAAGAATATAAAATTTTTTTGGAAAATTTTAAAATGCTTAGTCATTTATAAGTGTTTGCTTTTATTTTTAACTTGTAATCAGAAACTACTTTATTTTGACTACTGTACTCGAGAATTGACAGAAACAAATTTACTAGTACTGATAGTGAAGGGATAAATAAAATATATATTTTCTTTTTAGATTTATTGATCCTTATTATAATGTTTATTTCAAAAAAATGTTTGAGTATTTTAATATTTATAAATTTTTTAAATATGAATGAAGCTTTTTTTTGTAAATCGGACTTAGAATGCGAATGTGATATTCTTGCAAGTGGGATTTTTAAAATTTCTTGCCAAAATGGGACTGTGAAGATTTTGCATGGAGAGAATGTTCAAGAAATTGAATATTTAAGTTTAAAAAAGCCTATAACAAATGAAGATCTTAGTATTTATCCAAATTTAACTGTTATCCATATATATAATAGTTTGATTCATTCTTTTCCTGAAAATCTTCTTCAAGGTGAGGAGTATAGAATTTTATACTAAAGTTAAAGAATGTTAATAATGATTTCGTTACAGGTCTTACTAATATCTTTGAATTTCATTTATTAAATACAACAGTAAAAATCCCTCTTGAATTTTTTCAGTATTCTAAAACAATTAAAAGTATAAAACTTGAAAATTGTAATATATCGAATTTAGAACCAAAAATATTTGACAATCTTACAGACCTTAAATTTCTAAATTTAGCTGATAATGATATCAAATTAATTAAACCTGAAATCCTTAAAAATTTAAATAAAATAGCTTCAGTAAAATTAAAAAATTGTTCGTTAGATTATCTAGACGTAAACATTTTTCGGCATTCTGAAAAGTTACAAGTAATTAACCTCGATCACAATAATTTTTCTCACCTACCAAAAAATTTTTTCCGTTACAATTCTATACTTTGGCAATTTTATCTTTCATTTAATAAAAATCATATATTAAAATTACCATCGAAACTTCTTGCAAACAAATGGAATCTTCAACTGGTAGTATTGACTAATAACCCTGGCTTACAAAATTTACCTGTTGATATTTTTCAAAATTCACGCATTTTAAGCAATATTTTCTTAAACAATAACAATATTAGTCATCTTCCGGAAAATATTTTTGAAACAATTCCAAAATTAGTATTGTTGAATCTACGATCAAATAATCTACAATTTCTGCCAGATGGTATTTTCAAATCTAATACTTTACTCATGGAGCTTGATTTATCAAACAACCGGATTACGATACCTACATTGTACAGTTTTATAAATATTATTATTTCGTAAAAATAATGACTTGCTATTAAATTATTTCTTTTGAAGGGTCCTAAGTGGAGGCTTAAAAGATCTTCAAATACTAAATTACAATAACTCAGATATTTTAAGTTTTAAAATATATAACACCGTAAGGAATGAAATAGTTAAAAAAATTCAAAGCGATGGTCATTATTTACAAAGCAAATATTACACAGATTCTGAAAACCTATTATATTCTGGAGAATATATTGGGATACTTGATTTTTCAAATAATAATATAACTGAAAATTTTAGCAATTGGATTTTTAAGAATCTATTTAAAAACTCAACAACAAATAATGTAGGTAAACAGAGGAAATTTTATACTAATTTATTTAATAATCTAAAATTTCTTTATGCTTAGATTAAAAATTCAAAAGCATCAGTCAAAAATCTACTAGTTGATCTACAAAATAACTCAATCACCTCCTTAAATCTTCCTAAAATGACTGAATTTGTAATTAACAATCTACTTTTCAACACGACTATTAATCTTGATCATAACCCTATCAACTGTGATTGCCAAATAATTAATTTTCTTTCTTATATCAAAAAACAAATGAATCAAAATACAGCATTAAAAAAATTTCATATTAAATTTTCGGAGATTATTTGTGCAAGTCCAAGTATTTACGAAGGAATCAAAATTAAAGATATAGAAATGAATAATTTTCTATGTCAGAATGATAGTGCAGTATTAGATCCACAAAACTTTTGTAATATCTGTGATTGTTGGGTGAAGCCTTTTGATAACACATTGATCTTAAACTGCTCCCAAAGAAATATTGGAAAATTGCTAGAAAATATCACTGTTACTGAAATCGCTAAAATTGAATTAAATCTGCAAGCAAGTAATTTATATGAAATTCCTAACTTTCAAAAAATAGAGTATGGCAAGAATATAACTGTCATTAATTTATCCAATAACTTTATTTCAACTGTAGATGAAAAACTATTAACTCAAAGTTTAGAGGTAACTAAGAATTATATCAGTATATTCGTTAAAATAGCGATTTTTTAATAATTTTTAAGAGGTTGGAATCATCAGTAACATAAAATATAACCTAAACAACATTTTTTTAAAAGATTTTTGATTTATAAAAAATTTTGGGGTTACTAATTTTGATTAGAGTCCCTCAGTAGTAAAATTTTTTATTGCCTGAATAAAGTTTCAAGTGAATATTTTCATTTTTAGTGAAAAAACCTTGATCAAAAACTTTTTGCAAAAAAACTAGCTTTTGTACCTAAAAAATTAAAATATTCATTTAAAACTTGCTTCAGGCTATAAGAAATTTTATTACCGAGGGACTCTAATCAAAACTAGTAACTCCAAAATTTTTTATTAATCAAAGTTAAAAAATTTTTTGTTATATTTTATGTTACCAACGATTCCATCCACTTAAAAAAATATTTTTGTGAAAACTATATTTTAGGATCAGATAGCTTGAATGTTTTGAGCTTAGAAAGTAATTTTTATTCTATCATAAAACGAACGCTCGTTCGTGCATACAACAGCATGCAAAGTCCAAAACAATATTTTGTCCCTTGTTTAAAGAATAGCTATTTTCTTGCCAACGGTTGAAAAGCACGTATTTCCTGACCACGATGCGATTCGAAAATATGTGTTTTTTTGCTCATATTTTGCTCTTTGGTGCATCAAACGGGATCTTTTTTATTACCGAGAAAGCTTTCTGAATTATTTTAGTGTAATTATGGGTCGTAGAAAAGCCTCGGGGAAAATCCATCCTGAACTTATAACAACTCACATGGCTGCGAAAAATGGTGTGAATGTAGAGCAGAACGAGAACATCTTTCCAGAACGAGTATGGATGATTTTCAAGTGGATGATTTGAATGCTTCGGCAGGTCCACCTGCATTGCTGAACGATTTGCATGATAATTTGATTCCCTTTGATTTGATTTTTAATGAATAAATAGTCAGTAAATAAATTTCATGTAAGTTATTTGTGTACATATGCAAACCCGTTTTTAGTTTTTAGTTCTAAAATGATTCTTAGATTCAAAATTCTATGAAAATTAAAAGTGCTAGAGATCAAGAGTCAACTTTTGACAGCGCTGGCGCTAATGAGTAAAATAAAGTACTAATTGAATTATTTTCTGCTTTTTTAAAATTTTGAATTGATTTTGCAAAGTAAAATAATATTTTTGGTACTTGTCTTTATAATATTTGCCTTTATACGTAATTAAAAAAAAAAATTGGTTCATAAAAAAATATTTTCGTCAAGCATACAATTTTTTTTGCATAAAAAAATCTGCTTATGAATTTTTTTTTAAATTTTAAATAGGTTTTAATATCTAGTATTCGTATGGTGAAGATCGATTGAAGAGTATTTAAACCACAAATAAACTTTTACATTAAAAAAAATAAATGAGAATTATTTTATTATATATAGTGATGCTCTAATTTGTAGAAATATTCCAGATTAAATTCTGGAAATGAATTAGTAGAAAGTTTCCATTCAATAAACTTTATATTTGAAACTTATACTTTTATTATAGTAATGATCACTGAGTAAATGTTTAGAAAAAATTCAATATTTTTAATGTTTATATGTGTTTTAGATGCATTGCTTCGCTTCACCCATTTTTAATGCCAGATAGTAGATATTTTCATAATATTTTTTTAATAAATTTTAATTTTCAAAAATATTTTGCAGATATTTTTTTGACAATATGTTAACATATTTGCAAAATTAGAAATTTTTTTTCTAGAACATGGCTTATTCCATGTAAAACTTACGTTGACTTGCAGATGGGGTCTTTCGATTGAGCTGTAAGATTTCACAGGTGATCATTTATACAAATTGTCCTCACTACCAAATTTTCATGTCTTAAAATCTTTTCTAACAACTCTTTGAATTTTTGAAATTTTGGACCGTTTTTAAAGCTCTCAGCCACAAATTCTTGCTTCATTATATAAGCATGAAAAACAATTCAGAAAATTATACAAAATAGTTTTTGAACTAAAATTGACCTGGCCTTCCGAATTTCTAACTCGATTTTTAAAATTTTTACGAGGAAAGTCAAAAAATTTGAAAAATTAAGCCGTTCTGGTTGTTGCTTATAATTTTTTTCAAGCTACTAAAAATAATATCATACATACATCATACATCCATATATATGGAGGTGTTGTCAAAGTATTCCATATACTTTCACTAAGTATTAATTCTACATTAAAAATTTTTGAAATAGCAGCTGCTCTTTTAATTAAAAATATTTTCAAATTTTTAAGGAAAATCTAGGTATATTTTTCAAACACTGGGAAGTTCTTTTATTTTTTTTTTACCTTAAAATTTGTGGTTTCCTGTGTGTAGGTATAATAGTTTTTCATTATCGGTTTTCTGAAGAACCTCAAAATTAAGTTAATTTTCATTTTGTGATATGAAAAGATGGGAAATTTGAAGTTTCGAAAATTGAAACATTATAAATATTTGTTTTTTGAGTTTTTCAATACCAAAAAGGTTAAATACCCAGAAATAGAAATTAAAAAAAAAATTAAAATTTGCTTTCAGGAAAACAGAAATTTCAAGACAAAAAAAAATAACCAATTTTTGAAAACTCCGAATTAAAAAAACCAATTTTCTTTTAATTTTTTCGTTTTCAATCGATGTTGTACCAAAAACTGACGGCCGCAATAACTTTTCAGTAGAAAGTTTTAGCTATTTCCTATGGCTGAAAAAAGTTTTTCTGCCCTGTACAGAGTGTAAAAAAATTCAAAAAGATAATATAGCTACACACTAAACCAAAAAGAATTTTTTCATTACACGCTGCAAAAAAGATCTACTTTCTTACTTTCGTGCGATCTTTTTTTCGCTTTTAATAAAAAACAATGTATTGAACACGGGAAAAAATGTAGGAAATTTTACTTTCAATGCTGTATGCATGAGTGAGCGTAGCGAACGAAATTGAAAGCCAAATCCTATTTTTTTCCCTTGTTGAACAAATAGATATTTGTTACACAGAAAAGAATACATGTTTATTTAATTTTTTAGAGAGGAATTAAATAAACATTCATTCTATTCTGGGTAACAAATTTTTTTAGGTTCAGTGTGTAGATTTTTCTTAAAAATTAGAAAATATTTTTAATTGAAAAAACAGCTACTTTTTCAAAAATTTTTAATCTAGAACCATAAAAATTAGCATGGTGCCATAATTTTACGTACTAAATCCAAAATTCCTAAAATTTACCTTCTTTTTAAATCATTTTCTTGATTTAAAGAATTATTTAAATATTTTCTTATAAAAAGTCTATGACTATATATATAAATAGAAAAGGTTTCAGGGCATTAAATAAATTTTTTTTCATGATAAATTTTACATATGGAATTGGTTCTGCCTAAATTTCAATAAAAATATAGCTTTTTCGCTATATTTAAAATCGGAAAATTTCATTAATTACTAAAAGAACATTTCTCTATGTGAAAAAAACCAAATCCATATTAATAGTAGATGAAAGTATATGGAGAGCTTTAAAATTGATCCAAAATTTCAAAAATTCACAGATACGATTAAAAACGATTTTAAGATGTGAAAATTCGGGAGTAAGGAAATTTTATATGATCAGAACCTGTGAAAGTTACAGTTCAATTGCAAGATCCTATCAACGTATCAACGTAATAAGTCAACGTATGTTTCACATGGAATCGAATATGATTATTTACAATTTTTATGTTTTTACAGGAACTTATTTTAAATAATAATAACATTAAGAAAATTCAAGAAAGCTTCCTTAGAAATCCACCTAAAAACTTAAAGAAATTTAAAATTGATGGAAATCCAATAACTTGTGATTGTGCGTTATTTAATTTTGTCCAAAGATACGTAGCAACGATTGATGGTCTGAAAGAAGTTCCATGCCATGGTTTAAACGAATACATCTATAAATATGACAATTATAAGTTTTGTCTAGACTACACGTCGTACATTATTGCTACTTGCATTACTTTTGCATCGATTTGCTTCATTTGTACCTTGTACTACCGTTTTCAGTTACGAAAGCTTATCTACATACAAGTACACACGTAAATGAGATTACGATTGAAAAACATTTTTATTTAACGTGTTTACCATATATAAGCAAAGTATAAGGAAAATTTTTAAATCAATAAAAAATTTATGACAAGAAATTGAAGGGTACTTTGAGTTTCGGTAAAATAGAGAAGTAAATAAAGAGAATATTTTATTCTGTTGTAATTTTTTTTTTTTTTTTACCTGAGGAGTGGAGAATCCTTTTGCGTCTACCATTTAGCACATACTATTTGGTTATTAAATTATATTGTAATCAATTTATGGTTGATAATACAGGGCAGGGTTTCTCCACTAAAATCTACTACCCATTCGTTGGCATTATTTCCAGATGGTGTTAGTGACAATTGTGATTTGGTTAATTTGATATTTATGACTTGGTTTGTGATCCCAGGCCAGGGCTGACCTGGCTTTTCATTATCTACTTTCCTTCCTAACCCTACTCCTCCCATCCAGAAGATCTGCTCGTGATCTTATTTCAATTTCTTTGTCTTGCTTTATCTATAAAATTTTTTTAAATTAGCACAATTCTCGTCTCTGTCGATTTCAGAAGCTTTCTGAATTAATAAGTTTTGAAATAGAAAGAAAAAAAAAACTAAAACTTTCTGAATTATTTGTTCTTTATTTTACTTTATACGTGGCTCTGAAAAGGCCGTTTGATTATCCACTGGTGAAAATATAAAAGAAAAATTAAAAAAAATGACATAGCCATCTACTGGAAAAAAGTGAACTAGCTTTAATTTCTTTTTAAATGCAATTTAATTTTTTCCAGTAGATGGCTACGGCTTCTTGGTTCCTCAAAAAGGGACCATTGTAATAGGTCAAATGTCGATTTTTGATTTTTTGGCATATAAGCACGTTTTGAGACCCCAGGAAGCTAAAAAACCGGTTTTTAAAAATAGTATGTGTGTGTGTGTGTGTGTGTGTATGTAATTGGTGATATTTCACAAACATTATTAGTCAAGGAAAGGGGGTAAAATCTGGTAGCAGTAATTATACGCAAGTCAGATCAACTTGAAACCTTTTGCAATTTGTTAAGAAAGGTGTCTAGTTCAGAAGTAAACAACTTCCGTTGGTTGCCAAAAGGGCGGGGGGGGGGGGTGAAACTCATTGGGGGGGGGGGGGTTAAAAAAAAAAGTAACCTAACCAATCGATAAATTACCATTTTTTAAGATAAAAACATTCATTGCAATTTTTCATAAAAATGCACCCCTTCCGAGTTACAGCGCAATGAAAAGTGTGATTTTTGCCAAAAAAAATTTTTTTTTTTTTAGTTTTTTTAATTTTATTTGGAATCTGGTAGAATTACAAAAAAAATTATAAATTACTAATTTTAAGTATTTTCGTTGACAAAGACAGCGGTTTTTACTTTTTTTGTGTACGAAAAATATTAAAGGAGATATGACAAGTCAAAAATGGTTGTTTAACGAAAAATCAAGAAACCGGATCGTTCTGGCGTAAATATCTGGAAAAATATTACTTTTACAAAAAAAATTATTCGTATCATTTTTCAAGATGATAAAATTGGGAAAATTTTGGGACCACCTAGAACCGTTTAAAATAACCAGAAAAAAAGTTATGGGCAAAAAAAATTTTTTCCAAAATTTTTCATGCCAATTTTTTAGCGCCATCTGGGCTGAGTTGCTTCGAAAAAAAAATCCTTCGGTGAAAAGTCAGAACACATGTTCCTAAATATTTCCAGCAATTTTTGACCCTATCGGGTAATTATTGTTTATGTTTTGGCCTGACAAAGTTGGGTAAAATCGTGTATTTTTTAAAACATTTTCAGTTTTTGGCCAGCAGCTTGAACATTATTTATTTTAAACAGCCAAGTTTTTTAGCATTTATTTCAAGTTGTTTGTACTTCAAGTTTTTGTTAAAATTTTTCGTCTGCAAGCAGATTTGGCCGTTTAAAATTGCCTATTTTATGTTTACAACGGTAAATGCTCTTTTTTGTCCGGCGAAATTAAAGAAAAATGGCCAATCCAATTAAAATTTTGCATATGACATGAAATTTCGGCGTTAACCTTAGCTTTGAAATGGTTCATTGTACATCTCGTTATCATTAGCCGAAAAAAGTTATGGCCAAAATTCCTTTTTTTTTCAGCAATTCCAAACAATTTTTATACTTAATCCATTAGGTCACTCGATTTCTAAGTTTTATGAAAAATTTTTGTACAGTACCTTATGTTTACATGATAACTGAATAAAATGCTGCTATAAAATTTCAAATTCAGACTTTTTTCAGCTGTAAATTAGCCGTTAAACCTGAAGTAAGTAATAAATATGGTACGAAAGTCAAAGGTTTGTGTTTTTTTCGTATAAATATTTAATTAAACGGAAAATTGTTACACGTCAAATGTTTATAGGCAGGGGGTTTTTTAGGCACGTTTTAGGGGGGGGGGGTTGAACTGTGGGGGTGAAATTTGAGTTCAAATTTAGAAGTAAAAATTATTTTCATTTACGGACTTTGAATAATTTTGATTTAGGAACTTTAAATAATTTTTCATTCCAAACTTAGAATAATTTCAATGAAGGGGTAAAGAATAATAAAGAATTTAAGAGCTAAAAACTATTTTTTTGTGTGCCTTAAGACAATTTTCTTTGCTATGAGCGCTTTTTTAATGGATATTTTGAGTCGGGCTTTAAAAAAACCACTGTGCATTCAGTGGCGGATCTCGAAAATTTTGAGGGGGGGGGAGGGTGATTTGAATCAAATTACAAAAAAATTGCTAAAAAAGGACATTAAAAAGTAAACATGGAACATGTTAATAGGGAGGAGGTACTTCAGAACTTAAAATTAAGAAGGGGGGTCAAAATTTATTTAAAAATTTGATGAAAAAATGTTAATTTATAGCGAGAAAGACGTACGTTTTTAGGAAAAAATCGAAGCTTACATGCAGTTTTTTGTACATTGTAGGGTACTTTTTACACCCAGGGTTGCAAATCTTGTTACTTTTTCTGCTGTAAAACGAAAAGAGGCAAAAAAAATTTGATAACAAATAAATTTAATTTTTTTTTTTTTTATAAATTTAGGGGTAGTTTTAACCACCCCCCGGGGGAGGGGTGTAATTAATTTCTTAATAGTAAATATAAGACAAAATATTTTCGAAAAATTGATCCAAATACAAAAAAAATGATAAGGTCATGTTTTTTGTATTTTTTCTAATTCTGGGAGTAGTTTTTAACCCCCCCTATTATTAAACCTTATATCTCAAAATCGGGCAAATTTTTTGTACATTGTAGGGTACTTTTTACACCCAGGGTTGCAAATCTTGTTACTTTTTCTGCTGTAAAACGAAAAGAGGCAAAAAAAATTTAATAACAAATAAATTTAATTTTTTTTTTTTTTTATAAATTTAGGGGTAGTTTTAACCACCCCCCCGGGGGAGGGGTGTAATTAATTTCATAATAGTAAATATACGATAAAATATTTTCAAAAAATTGATCCAAATACAAAAAAAAAGGAGGTCATATTTTTTGTACTTTTTCTTACTCTGGGGGTAGTTTTAACCCCCCTATTATTAAACCTTATATCTCAATTTCAGTCCATAATAAAATAAATAAATATCTTCAATTAATTTTTCTAAAAAAATGCCATTCATTGGATAATTTTAGCAAAAATCCCAAAATTTTTAAAAACAACCCTTAAAAAAGGGTAGTTTTTACTGTTTACAGGGTGATTGAGAAATTTCTGACATTAAAATCGTAATCAGCGACCCAAAAAACCCCCTAGTACTTATTTTCAACAAAATTCATTTAATATTTCCCGAGATATTAAATATTTATTTATTTTTGGCCAAAAAAAACAGTTTGGCCAATTTTCGCAACATTTCGGACTAATTGCAACCAACCAAAGTTGTTTACTTCTGAACTTGACACCTTTCTTGACAAATTGCAAAAGGTTTCAAGTTGATCTGACTTGCGTATAATTACTGCTTCATTTTACAAAAAAATTTACTTCCTCTCTTGGATTATATGGAGTTAAGACCTAATTTTGTTTCCAAAAATTTTTTTATCAAAAAAGCTCGAGGTACTTTTTTTTTTTTAATTTGGATGTAATACCTCATTTATTTCCACGAAAGTACTTATATTTGAACGTATGATTTTTACTTGATATCTCGAATCTGATACTTAATTTTTTGAAAATTTATTTCCCAAAATTTTTTTCACGAAAAAATACAAAAAACACCAATTTTTTTTTTCTTTTTGGACGTAGTACCTAATTTATTTCTATGAAGGTACTAGTTTTAGAAAGTTTGTTTATAGTCATTTTTTGGATCTGATACCGAATTTTTTCAAAATTTTTTTCACAAAATTAAAAAAACAAAAAAATTAAAAAACCTGCAATAATTTTTTTTTTTTGGTGTGTAATACCTCATTTAATTCCATGAAAGTACTAATATCTGAATATATTGTAACCGGTGATTCGAATTAAGACCTAATTTTTTTTTCCAAAAATATTTTTATCAAAAAATCTCAACCTATTTTTTTTTTTTTATTTTTAGTGTAATACCTCATTTATTTCCATAAAAGTATACTTATATTTGAAAGTATGATTTTTACTCGATATTTCGAATCTGATAATTAATTTTTTGAAAATTTTTTTTCTAAAATTTTCGTCACAAAAAATACAAAAAAACATCAAATTTTTTTTTCTTTTTGGACCTAGTACCTAATTTATTTCTATGAGAGTACTAGTTTTAGAAAGTTCGTTTATATTAATTTTTTGGATTTGATACCAAATTTAAAAAAAATTTTTTTCTCAAACTTAAGATACTGCAATATTTTTTTTTTAGTGTAATACCTCATTTAATTCCATGAAAGTACTAATATCTGAAAATATTGTAACCGGTGATATTTCACAACTATTATAGAATTAATAGAGAAATGTATGTATGATTGCATGGTTGTAATCGGTGATATCAGTGGCATTATGTTAATGTATTAAGCTCATTGTTTGAGGAACCTTAGTGCCAGCTAGTTGACAAGGTATTTTTAAAGTTGAAAGAAAGATGTTTTCTTCAAGAAATATAACCACGTGATGAATTTAAATGCGGTTCATGGCAAGAAACATTTAGAAACCTAAAAATTAAAGATCATACCCTTTATCAAATGACAAAAGTTTTGACAAGATCCCCGCAAAATATTCCGCCGTTAAAAGATGAAAATAATGTAATAAAATATTTTTCACCAAAAGATAATGCCAGTAGATTGGGTAGCTATCTAGCTACCACTATGCCCCCCCCCCCCACTCGGAGCCTTTCGATCCCAAATTTATAGAAGAAACTGACGAATTCGTAAACGACTTCCTTAAGAAGTCCTGCGAAACGGAAATTGATTTTATTACCTTGGAGCAACTTAAATATTACATAAAATTACCAAAAATAACAAAGCCCCTGGAATTGACGGTATTTTAAACTTTGTGCTCAAAACAATTAAATTTAACCGACCTTTTACTAGAATATATTGTTGAAATTTTCAATGCTTGCTTTAAATTGAATTACTTTCCACCAGCACGGTAAAGATCCCAGAAAACCTGGTAGCTACAGATCCATAAGTTTTCTTAATACCATGAGCAAAGCTCTCGAGAATATATAATACCTCGTCGAAAGATAGTAATATAATAGTCTGCGAATTAAATAAACAATTAAATTTAACGCACGAATGGTGCACTAAATGGTGCATTAAAATAAATGCTGACAAATCAGAAGCAATCATCTTTACACGAGGTAATAAGGGCCTAAATGACGACCCTCCAGAATACAACAACGTTCCTATAGATTGGGTGTCCAGTGTCAAGTATCTGGGAGTACAGCTCGATCGTCGGTTAAACTTTAATAAACTTATCAATGAAAAGAGAAATCAATCTTAAGACGTTATCGGTAAACTAATGCCGCTATTAAAAATATTAATAAGACCAGTTTTTACATATGCCCTAGCCGTATGGGGGTATTGCATCGGAAAATAGTGTCAATAAGCTTCAAGTCATTCAGAATAAAATAATTAAACTAATAACCAACGCTCCCATGTGCATGAGACTGTCGAAGATTAATGAAAATCTAGACGTTGAAATGGTCAAAGAATATATAACCAAACTAACCAAAAACTTTTACGAAAAATGCAAGAATTCCAAATATCAGACTATCAGTAAAATTGGTAGTTATGATTATCAGGGTTCAAATAAATATAAAATGTCTAAAGATTTTGAACAATGTCCATTTAAACAGCAAACTTTAAACATAAATTGTATTATCAAGGCCTTTTCAAAATAGGAGCAATAATAAATAAATTTTGTTTTTTACAGTACTATTAACACCCTTGTCCTAAATCCTACCTTTTCATCTTTTATATCCTAAGTCAAATTAAATAATTAAAAATTTCATTAAATTTCATTAAGGTTTTTCCCCGCGTGGGGTTTTTGCCTGATAATTCATGCTAATTATCACCAGTTATTTTTCTTCTAACTTCATGATAGAGTGTAAACGCATAATAATGTGAAGCACTCAATACCTCCAAGTCAAGATTATTACGTTTCTACCGGATAGCAACAATGCATCTGCATACTTGTAGGTGGTTGTTCCTCACGAAAACTAGCGAGGAGGGGCTATTTTCTTCCTTAAAAAAAAAAAAATTCATTATATTATATATGAAAATATATTTTCAAAATACAAATTTTACGGACCTGAAAATTTTTTGTTTTAGAAAAGAAAGTAATGAAATACTTACAATTTACATAATAAAAAAAAATTAAAAAAACGCATTTCGTTACTCAGTAGGATAAATTTAATTTCAATTTATTGGTAAAAAAAATCGCATAAAAATATAGTAGATGAGTGTAAAAGAATTTCGGAGCCACCAAATTATGATCGAAATATATTTTTTTAGAGAATTCTTTTGCAACATTTTTGCACTCTATTTATCTACTTGCATACACTGTTTAGCGTTCAAGCAGCAAATACCCCCTTGGCCAAAGATTGCGGCTATATTTATAGTATTTTTGATGCTCTGATCGCGTTTGATAATAGGCGGGTGCGTGATAAAATCGTTACGAAGTTCACTATATAAAAATAAATTGGGATGTGGTAAAGGAGCAAAACTTAAGAAATTACCTTTACCAATCGGCTCTTTTTTAATTTGAAAAGAAACAGTCTCAATATTTACTACTGTCAGAAATTATGACAAAAACTATGTGAATATTCCCTAAGAATAATATTTTTAAATATTTTAAAACTGATCAAAAAGTTTTTGAAATAAAAGTATATTTTATTGCTTTGTTTTATTTTTAATTATCTAGTATCAACGCAATGGGTTAGAGAACTTCATTAAAAATACGTTGTATAATAGTAGCTTATGTTATTGGAAATATATTAAAAAATTAAAATAAAATTAATATGAAAAATATTTTTGAAAAATATCTACCATGATTTAAGATTAAATAAATTAAATATTTAAATTCAATTTTTTTTTCAAGTGATGATGTATATTGTAATTATTTTTAATATAATTTTCAGGAGCTTATATTAAATAATAATAATATTACGAAGATAAAGAAAATCTTTCTTCAAAATTTACCTAAGAGGTTAAAGAAGATAAAAATTGGTGGTAATCCAATAATTTGTGATTGTGCATTGTACAATTTTGTTTATAGCCATTTAATTGATATCGATGGTCTCAAAGAGGTTCCATGTCATGGATTCAATAAGTTTATTCATAAATATGATAGACATGAATTTTGTCCAAACTATACGTTATACATAATAACTATTTGTGTAGCTTTTGCACTGATTGGTTTCATCTTTGCCCTATACTTTCGTTTTGAGCTTCAGATAAAAATTTTTTTGTATTCGAAAAACCTTTGTTTATGGTGGGTATCTCAAGATGAAATTGATAGAGATAAGATATATGATATATTTTTGAGCTTTTGTCACAAAGATGAAAATTTTGTAATGAAAGAAATTCTTAATAAACTTGAAGATAAAAATAAAAATTACAGAGTTTGTATTCACTCTAGAGACTGGTTAGCTGGTGAATGGATTAGCATTAACATATTGGAGTCTGTAAAAACATCAAGACGAACCCTGATAATTTTGACTCCTGCATTCTTAAACAGCACTTGGGGAATGATGGAGTTTCGTACTGCTCATAACTTAATGATGAGTGACAAGCTTATGAGAATCATAATAATCGTGTACGCAGATATTGGTCCAATTGACGATATTGTACCCGAATTAAGAGCTTATCTGCAGACGAACACTTATATTAAGTGGGGTGATAGATATTTCTGGGAAAAATTATATTTTTCTTTGCCGCATAATAACAAACAAAACAAGCGTCAGATATATAATAATGATTTCTGACTGCAAGAATTTCTTAGTTATTATTTTAACCGAAAATTTAATTTTATTATTATTATTATTTTTAATATTATTTTAATTCTTGATATTTGTTATCACAAAAAATTGTTCAACATAATTCAATTTTAAAATAAATAAATAAATATGCCCATTCAACACTGCAGCTTGGCATATTTTTTCATTTCTTAATTGTTGTCCTAATTTCTCTTGGTGCAGTTTATTTTTTAACGTATTCAAAAAGCGTCATATTTCTTATTTATCCAAATAAACACTTTGAGGTTTGATCAAAAATGTATTATTGAACAAAAAATTTTAAACTAAACTTAAAATTTATTCATAATAATAATTTCTATTTTTTATTTTATGTTACCAAATTACCAAGTCATTAATATTTTAAATAGAAATTAATTTTAAATAATTTTTTTTTATTATAAATAATAAAATATATATACATCTTATAAAACTAACGGATTGTTAAAACTAACGGATGATATCAGAATGGGTAAAGAAAAGATTGGCTACTCTGCTCTTGCAATTCGACTTCTCAAAGGCCTTCGACAATGTTTCCCCTTCAAATTTGCGAAAAAAGCTAAAGAACATTGGTTTTTTCAAGCAATCCCTTCAGTGGATCTTGACATACATCACTGGTCGACCCATGTGCGTAACATCTAATACAACCACGTCCTCTTCTCGTGAAGTCAATATTGAAATCCCTTAAAGGTCGGTTCTCGGTCCCCTTCTTTTTTGTATTTACATGAATGACCTAAAGGATCACCTGGGTGATGATGGCACTTTTAGTTTGCTGTATGCTGATGACCTTCAAATATATGTCCAGGTCCCTGTCAATGAGATTGATAATGGTATTTCTCACATGTCAGAATCTGCTAAAAGAGTTTCATAGTGGGCACAGCTTAATTGCTTGTTCCTTAAAACCAAAAATTGTCTTTGGTTCTTCTAACACCTTAAAAAAATTTAATTTTCTAAATATTTACAACATTCAGGTCAACAGTATTGGTGACAAGGTTCCATTTGTTGATGTTATAACTAGCCTAGGGGTAAAACTTGATAGTACTCTTTCATGGAGGCCTCAAGTACTTCAAGTTACCAAAAATGTCAAGTCCTTTATTTTCTTAGAACTATCCGGCCTTGTACTTCAATTACTCTACGTAAGCGGCTGATTGAATCTCTTGCGGTCTCTTACCTTGATTACTGCAAGGTAGTAAACTTTGATGTTTTTAATGAGTTGGGTATTCTACTACAGAGATTAGCAAACTCTGGAATTAGATAAATTCATGGCATTTGGCGCAATGAGCATATTACTGCTTTCCGAAGAAAATTGCATTGGATGAGCAACTCAACTCGTACTGACTAAGAGCCTGATAGGCCAGTTCGTGGTTCCTGTGAAGACTTAGATCCTACCACAGTTACAACTGTGGGGCTTGTACACGTTTCAGGTAAAGAATTCAAACTTTTCGTGACTTGCACTCATTTAATTTATTTAAAAAGGCAATAAATTAGGCAATAATTTTGTTATTTAATTATTTATTTACATATTTTAACCTTTTTATATATTTATTTTTCGACTGATTAATAAAATCCTATTGGTAAATTTGTATACATACTGATATTATATTGACTGATTGTTGCTATGGTTAACTTATTTATTTATTTTCGTTTTTGAATCATTTTGAACTTCAAATTAAATTAATTTTATTACTTATAACTTTATTAATTAATTTTACCTCATAGGTTTTTTTTTACACAAATAAAGGCAATAAATATAAAATATATAAATATTATAATAATAATAACAATAATATACATATTAAAATATTTTATAACGTAAAAAAGGGGTACGTAAAAAATTCTTTTGTGAAAACGAAAAAAAATAATAATAAAAAAATAAAGATCGACTCGAAAAAAAACGAGCAAAGTCTGTAGATATTTCATTGAAATGTAGACAATAAAGTCTATAGAAAATACTGAAATTCATCTGCTTTTAGAATCGTATGGTTTCATTAGAAAATTATCCCTTTCGACAATAAAATCGTCCTTTTATATATATGTAATATAGAACCTTTTTTTTCTACTGTAGTACAGTAGCTTATAATACTGATAAATATACCATCTTTTTCTCATGACACGCGCCAAATTAAAAACTCGGTTTTTGTCCTGTTGATTCCTTTTTTTTTTGGAATGTAAATATTATATCCGATATCAAATTGAATATACCATGAAGTAATTCGTCTCTCGTTATATTATTGAACAGCTGAAACTGAGTCGACCAGCAAAAAAAAGACCAAAGAAAAATTTCCAAGACAATAGGATGCCATATCTAGACTTTATTATGCTCTGATGTAACGTTAAATAAATATTTTTTTATTCTATATTAATTATAATACAACAAAAAAGAAACGTTTTTTGATCAAGATCAGTTTAATAGTCCATCCTTGATGTTTTAAAAAAGATTAAGAAAAAAAAACTGATAAAATAGCAAAAAAAAGGGGTTTATTTGTACACATGGAAAAATATTTTAGCTGCAGAGATTAAATATAAAACATAAATGAGAAATAAATGAGCGTATAAAAATTAGAATGACGCATATAAACAATAGAAAAATAGTTTGAATAGTAGAGAAATAAATTATATCGTCATTAAAAATCAGTAGTAAAACTAAACGAACATGTATCTTAAATGTCAGAGCATATTAATTTCTCATATAAAAGACAGAAATACATGACATCTTTGTTTATAGATTGTGTATGTCAACTCATCCTCTTTATTTTAATGATAAATAGAAAATAATGATTCTGGTGATGATTATCAGTTAGAACAGAAGGCAATATATTCTAAAATTATTGTTATTTTCCGCGAATATATATATATATATACAAATATAGAAATTTATATTTCAAATGAACTAAAAGCCTGAGGCTGAGCAATCTATAGGAAACAGACATGACTTTCTATATATTAAGAACTAAAGAGAGAATAAGAGATTGCATACACATATAAATATACATCCAGCAGATTTGAATATTGTGCTTGCGATATATACCTTTAGGCATTAATAGTTATTACGTGATCGTTCGTTTTATAGATATATTTTAATAACGAATACAATATAGTTAACTCTTTCGAACTATAGAATGTTAATTAGAAATTTTGTAAAAATAACTTTTTCTATTTATTTTGCTCGATAGAAATATCCATTTACGTATGTAACGTAATTGTTTAACTTCTCTAACTACACATGTGCGCCCTTATTGCTTCGAATTTAATAACTTTATTGAAATCTAAAGCAGTTTTTCATCCAATATTATGAATACTCAAACTTTAAAAATTAGTCAGTTTTTATTAAGTACATTCCCGACGAATTGTCCTGAGATCTTTAGAGATATCTGGAGATCTCTGAAGATCTCTGGAGATCTCTAAACTTGTTTTTAATTATTTCCAATGATTGAAGCTTATTATGCTAAAAATGCTTATAAATAGCTCCAACAAGCCTACATTATTCATAATACATGTAAAAAAAAATTCAAGCTGTATTTATACATAGCTAAACCATCAAAATTTGCCTTTTAATCAAACGAAAATCTGTAAAAATATTATTTTTTTCTATAATTATTACGAAAATTGAAGCTAAACTTAGGTTTCTGACAAAAGATTTTTAAAAAGTGAATTACTATTATTATGATTAATAAAACTTGTATATTTTAAAGCTCAAAAAGCACTCTATGTCAATAAAATCATAATTTGCTTATGGAGAAATTGAAGAAATTTCAAAGATTTAAATCATTTCAACTGTTTGGAGATATTATTCAGAATTGAAGAATCCTTTTTCATTAAATAGACAAATAATTTATCATATATACCTTCAGTTTTCTTGAAAGAACCTACTGAATCTCGAGCCAAGTGCCCCAACTTTACATGAGAAGGGGATTCTTAGACGAATATTTTAAATTTTGCTGTAACTTTACTTTTCCACCAAATAACTTCCTGAGTCTTATTTTTCTACTCACAAAAATAAACATCTAAGAAAACGCAAAAAATAACTTAATGTTGCTTATTATGGGCAACTTGGTCATCTTAGATAAAAACTGATATCATACTTGCGTTCAACGACCCGCAAAACGTAAGTAATTAATAAAAATGTTTAATAACTACAAAAAATAACCTAAAACTTCTCATTGTGCTAACTGGACCATTTTCGATTAAAATGGATTTCATATAACAGAACTACAAATCTTAACTATTTTCAAGTTTCAAGTTATAATTCTTTAAAGACAGTGATTTTTGATATTTTATAAAATATTTCAATTGGGATTCCAACCTTTAATCGCGAAATCTCACAAATGATTTTAAGAAATATTGCAAGTAAACATTTTAAAAAATTTGAAGCTTATAAAAATTTTTTCCATCAACGGACACAGAAATATCGTATATGACCCTGGGTCATAAAAAAAGCTTCGCCTCAGATAGTAATTTACGTGCGATTTGGGTCATTCTTTACTTTTCTGGGTATATGCGAAATTAGAGGGAGAAAGCTAATATAGAGAGAGAAACTTAAAATTCCTGTATATTAGTGCTTCTAAGTTGACTTAACTTAGTCGCGCGTCCTATCGGACGCCCGCGCCGTAATAAATTCTAATTTTAGCAGTAATTTAAACATTTGGTAAAAAATTGTATTTTAATTTTTTTAATATCCCTGATAGACCATTTTTGATATTGTAAAGAGGCCGGTTTTCGGAAATTTCGACAAAATAACACGCTACTTTGTTCATTTTTTATTTTATAGTAATTTAAGTTAGAAAGACAGTTATGATAAAAGTTAGCAGTAATAATAATAACAAATTTTGTTTATATGTAATATTAAACGCTTTAAATGTTTATTCGCAATATTTCATTAATTCGTTTGTGAGTAGAAAAATTGAATAAAAGACTCTGGAAGTTATTTGGTGGAAAAGTAAAGTTACAGCAAAATTTAAAATATTCGTCTAAGAATCCCCTTCTCATGTAAAGTTGGGGCACTTGGCTCGAGATTCAGTAGGTTCTTTCAAGAAAACTGAAGGTATATATGATAAATTATTTGTCTATTTAATGAAAAAGGATTCTTCAATTCTGAATAATATCTCCAAACAGTTGAAATGATTTAAATCTTTGAAATTTCTTCAATTTCTCCATAAGCAAATTATGATTTTATTGACATAGAGTGCTTTTTGAGCTTTAAAATATACAAGTTTTATTAATCATAATAATAGTAATTCACTTTTTAAAAATCTTTTGTCAGAAACCTAAGTTTAGCTTCAATTTTCGTAATAATTATAGAAAAAAATAATATTTTTACAGATTTTCGTTTGATTAAAAGGCAAATTTTGATGGTTTAGCTATGTATAAATACAGCTTGAATTTTTTTTTACATGTATTATGAATAATGTAGGCTTGTTGGAGCTATTTATAAGCATTTTTAGCATAATAAGCTTCAATCATTGGAAATAATTAAAAACAAGTTTAGAGATCTCCAGAGATCTCCCGAGATCTCCGGAGATCTCCCCAATTTAGAGATCTCTAGAGATCTCAGGACAATTCGTCGGGTTGTAAAAACCATTTGGTTTTGAACCTTTGAAATTTGGTTAAACATTATCAATTAGGCTCGAGGCTCATTTTTTTAATATAAAACACATTTTTAGAGAGGAATACATAGTGAATCTTAAAATCGATTGTAGGTTTCAAAAATTTCTGGCTTAAAGGAGACGGGGTCCAATTGAAGGAATTAGACTTAAATTTGGGATCAGGTGCTTAGAAAAATATCTGTTATAAAATTAGCAGCTCTGGTTACTAAACCATAGACAGCAAAATTATGATGTTATTATTATTGCTACCTAACACATAGTTCTATGTACTTCTATTGTGCTAACACAAATCAGTTGTAAGTATTATTTAAAATAGTAAAGTTAAAAATGTTTGCTAATTTCGCAATCCATTTTCCATACCCTTGAGAAGCCGAGCTTTCTACAACTCAAAGCAATAATTAAAATTTAAATCATCTCAAAAATCCTAATGAAGATTCTATAAAATAAATCATGTATTGTATTCTTTAATTGTGTCATGTAATAATGAATTCTAAATAAAAGCAATATTTTATGAAGAAATAAAATTTTTATTTGTCTTAAAAAGTCATGATTGAAATGGAATCGTAAAATAAAAAAATTTTATGAATAAAAAAAAATCAAAACCAGTAAAAAAAAGTTAATAAGAAACAATAACAAGAGGATAGAAAGTAACAATACATGTTTTCTATGTTTGTTTGATGGTGAGAATAAAATTTTATTGAATCATATAAATGAGAGAAGACGAGTAGACCTTTGGTCAAACCCCTAAAGATATCAAAACCTATATTACTAATAACTCAACATTTTATAACTTTATAAATGATTGCTTAGGCTTCTATCTCTATAAAAATACATTAGCCAAGTAATCTTATTTATATATTTATTAATATAAAGCTTTTTTTATACACAGAAATAAAAATAAAAATAAAAAACAATGATAAAAAGTTTTTCTTTTTCTCTTTCTTTTTTGTCGCGTTGTGTACCTTCGAGTTCTGTTTCAACCAATTTATCATCTAGAAACTCTAACATTGGAAATGGATTTTCCTATGGTTTTATGAGAAATCGTAAAATTATTTAGGGTTATACTACTTTTTTTTTCTCTCTTTTTGCTTTATTTTAGATTATCATAAAATAATTGATGGACGTAATAAAATTATTATTTCAACAGATATTTTATGTTTGATATTATGGCATTATTTTATTTATTACTTTGTAATAATCCATTTATGGTAAAAGTGTAATAGCAATAATAATTTTTGACATTTTATGTAAAAAATTCACTGCTAATTAGACCAAAATTTAATTAATTTTTCTACGTTGAAGTATGGAAATTTGAGCTTTTACATAACCGAAGTCTTAAAGTGCACAATAGAATAAAAAAGTATGTTTATATAAATGGAGAAAAAAGCAAATTACATAAGAAAACATTATTATTACAAAAAGCAGCATGTATTTACAATAACGAGTCGAGAGAGAAAGAGAAGACTTTGGTGGTTGGCAGGACATAGAGCTAAGTACATTATAGAGCATGGAAAGGGAAAACTCGCGACGCGTCACGCGATCCATGCATAATACGTTAACGAGTTAACCCAAGGCCTGCTTGTTTAACAGAGTGTTATAATCTATTTACGTAAACATTAGCAGCGTTTACCCTACTTGCACTTACCACACGATTATCTACAAGCCCATCCTCCGCAATGACGATGATTTTTGGCCTAAAATTATATTCGCGAAGCTTTACATAACGTTTAATATTTTATTATTTAGTTATTTTGTTTTCCTCTATAACAAAATGTGTCATGAGCTTTTCTACATTTCTAAGGATTTTTGAAAGGTTAAAATATTAGAGAAAGAGGCTATAATATATTCGCGATAGGAAAGGATTGAGATATGAATATACGCGAAAATATTAAATAGACTTTTCTCTCGTAGTAGTAATACGCGATAACTCTGTAGTAGACAGCTGCTCAAGAATTGTCGCAGACATGTTAGAGCTTTTGGAAACAAGCGTTAATTCATGCGTTCGGTTATACTTGAGCGCATTATTATCTATACGTACATATACTGTTTGTTATAAGCTTATATGTTTATGATACACACTTTTAAATATAAATATTCCTATTATTATTATTTTACTGACATTTCCAAGCCTTTTCTGGATAAATTTTCAAAATTATATTTTCTATCTTTTTGTATACTCTTTATTGTGAACTCAGATTATATCATTAATGGACATATTCGCTTCGTACAGTTTTTCTTTTACTCGTATGTATTATCATTTTCTTTTAATTATACTTTTTAAACGAAATAATTAATCGTTTTCATATATTAAATAACATTATTTTAAATAAGTTAAATAATAATTATCAATACATTTTTCAAAATTAAAAAAATAAATGTAAAATTATGAGTTTTAACTTTAAAATTTTCCATTTTTACAAAATGTTATATTCCTATTTAAAATTTCCTGAGGAATCTATATTTTTGTTCAGATTTTCATTTGGTCATGTGATTTGGGGGAAATTTGAAAAAATAGTAATTTAAAAAATATTTTTTTATCTGGAGCTTTCAGATTAGCGTATTCCACGTATTTTTTCGGATAAAAATAGGTTATAAAATAAGAAATTTTAGCCTGAGTAGAAGGAAATCGTACCTGCACATTTTTTTTATTGAAGCTGAAGGGTGCAGTAATGAAAAATGTAATTTCTCGAGCATGCACATTCCAAATAAAATTTTGATCCTTGAAATCAAATTCTAAGAGAAATTTCCTATAAGCAGAAAAAATTAGTAAGAATTCACGGAGAAAAATAACTGTTAAAAATAACCAAAATTGCTGGTTATGTTTACATTATAAAGTTTCGTTATTTTCTGTTCAAATATTTTGTAAATATAACCATGTTTATAGTTAGAATTACAATATTCTGACTTCATATTTGTAAAATTTACAAATTTTTTTTGTAATTAAAACTAACCCCGTTTTACTAAAATTAACCTTGTAAAATATACAAAATATTTTTCTTCGTGAAGAATATATTTTTTACCGATTTCGAGATTTGCTGTTCTTAAAGGGGCGGCAGATTGCTCAGGGATAAATTTTGCTAAGTCCAACTCTGAGTATTTGGATGCAAAATTAAGAATATTTTGAGCCAAAGTAAGCCAAAGACAAAAGAAACTAAAGAGGCTGAGAAAACTAAAGAAAACTAAAAGTGGCTGAGAGTATTTATTAATAGTTGCATTTTTGGAAAAAACAGTTTTAACCAATTTCCGCTACACGCTAGTCCAACTTGGGCTCACATGGGGTGGAATCCCTTGTTGATAAAAGTTCAAAAAATTTAATAATCATAAAATTATTATTCAAGTAAAAATGGTATTTATACTAACAAACTTTATTAAAAAAAAAAAAATGATATATAATAAAAAGAAAATAAAAAGTGTTTAAATATTAATAGTAAAAACATAGGTTCATAAAAGAAGAAACATCTGTTTCAAATAAAAATAAAATACCACAAAAAAAAAAGCAAAAAATAATTCTTTAAATGTAGGTATATCAAAAAAAGAAAAGATGTTTTACTCTTAAAATACACACAAACACACATAGAAATATAAATTTTTTGTACAAGTCACACATTTTCTATTTTTTCTTCTTTATATAATGTGACTATGCACACGTATCTATAAAGATCATGAAAAAAGCTGAAAATAAAGAAAAATAAAAATACCTTCTTGCCAAAAATTATATGATTCACCTGCTTCCTATTTTACGACATTTATATTACAGAAACAATGCGGTAAAAATCTTAGCTATAGAGTACTTTTTTGTTACTTATATAGTTAGTTTATTCTTTTGCTTTTAGCCCCCCTATATTATACGCTTTTTTTAGAAGAAATATGTGAATGTGTGTTTATACTTTTTCACCTTAAATACATTATTATATTTTGTGGACATATTATAAGCTTTATACATATATATATATATAAAAGAAATGACGACCAACATTTCTGAAACAAGGTATAAAATATTATGACAAAATTTTCTACTTCTTTGAACAAATGAACTCGAACTTTCTACATTTCTTTTGTGCATATGGAGCATTTCACTTTACTCAATAATGTTTAAAAATTGGTTTTTTCTTCAAGAGATTTGAAACTGGTTAAGTTGGTGACCTTTTTTTAAATAACTCCTGCAGAACTATAGATATTAAAAATAATTTTTTTTTTAATTTGAGTTTTAAAAGAAAATTAATTATTCTCATCATCATATTTTATTAATATAATTTAAACTTTAAAAAAATATTAAAAATAGTATATTCAGTATCAAGAGGGCAAAAGTTTAGACAATAGAGTGAACTATAATACGATGCTTATGCTAGTTTTTAAAGTTTTGTGTTCATAGTGTTTACAATTTTGGAAAATTCGGCTCCAAACTTTACGTACAAGTTATACCCAGAGGGGAAAAAAATTTTACTTAATTTTAAAATTTTGGCAGTCTTACACTACCCTTAAAAAGGCACTTAAATGGGTATCTCTAAATAAATTTTCCTGAAAAATTTGAATTTCTTACCAAATTTTGACTTGGTTTTGTAACTTGGTAGGAAAATTTAAATTTATGAAAAATTCATGCAGTCACTGAAATGCATATAAGTTTCTACGAAGTATTGAAAAGTAAGCGTCTCAAACAATTTTAAGCATTCTAAGACGTGTAGGATTGCAGAATACAGACATCCGAAGGCAAAATTTTTAGAAATTAAATTGTATTAAATTTGAGTTTAGCTGGAAATTTCACTTTGTTGTATGTCCAGAAACTTTTTTCAGTTTCCTTGTAACTGTTATTGTTAATAGTTTACTAAAAAATTGCAAAAGACCAAAAAAAAAGCAGTTTAGGTCTGAATAGATTTGTACTTAGAGAGTTAAAGACAGAGATTAAAATATACCAAAATATTAGAAAAATTTAATAATTATTATCATAAGTAGTATTCGATGTATCACCCATATTTAGTTTAATATTAAATCGTTTTAATAATTATTATTTTAATTTTTTATTTTTAATTTTTACGCTGCGCGTCCGGCAAAGACGTATTTTCTCGCCACAGTCGCAGAAAAATTTTGTAGAATCCTCGGCTTCGATTTGGAAGGTAATTTACGTGCAATTTGGGCCATTCTTTATTTTTCTGGCCTAGGACCGTAATATACTATTCTTTTACTTTATTGTATTTTATTTTATTTGCGAAATATTACGTACAGTTTTTAGCTTGATCTCATTAGACTCTCTTTATTTAAAAATGATATAAAATATTATACAGCCGCTAAAATACCCAGTTAATAGATATTGATCTGTTAAAAAATGCAAGGAGAATCAGAAAAGTGAATAAGTAAATCCTCCCTGCATAAATCATAAAAAAATTTTTAATGAGAAAGTTTTTCTTTATTACATACTTTATTATCTGAAAGTAAATAATAATATAATATATTTTAAGAAAATCATAAGCATAATAGAGGGTAAGATATTGTACTAATGGTATTTTTGATATCTTCTAGATATTGTTGTTAATGGTGGTCATGAACAGACATTAGTCTGATAAATAGTAATGGGCTTTATTGGCGGAAAATCAGAAAATATTATGTGATTTTTCTTTCCATCTTTTAAAAGATATAAAGCGCGGAAATATGGACCTCCGAACTTTATTATTATTATATTTTCTTTTTGGCCGTATAAAAGGATACTTCATCGGCTATTACGATTATTTATTACTTTCGGATGCTTTTGGCAATCATTTTTTTTCTCCTTCTTCTTCTTCTTATATTGTTATTGTTATTAGTTTACTTTCATATTTATTATGAAAAATTACGTTAAATTTTTTATTTGCTCAATATTTGAAATCGGTATAAATAAATAGAACACAGAGGATAAAGGTATGTACAAAGTTAATAAAGGATAAAAAAATTCTCTGCTATTCATATTTTGTGAATATACTTTTGTCTGTAATTTTTTATCACTCTAGGTATACTGAAAGAAATTTTTTTTTTTATATTCTCAATACCTGCATTCACAAAGATAATTATTTATCAGAGTGTGAATATTATTTTTTTGTTCGTTATTTACATTAGAAAACCATATGGAACTAAAAAATATTTAATATCAAACATAGACGAAATTTATTTTTTTATTATGAATATGTGTGAACAAGTGTTTTATTATTCTAAAAATTTATGACTTACTAATATAAAAAATATTTTTCAGTATAAATATTTAAAAGTACTCTGTTTAAATATAATAAATTTATGGGATGCATAGGTGGGTATAGATTTTTGGTTGGCTGTTTTTACCTGCATATGTCAACTTTTTAATAAAATATATCTGCGTATTTACCTGAAAAAGTTTCAAAAAAAATTTAAATACATACATCAATAATAAAAAAAAATTAATTAATTTTGGATTTAGGCGAAAATTATAACAAATTTTCTGCGCAATGTCGGATTACTCAGCTAGAGTTACTCAAGCATTTGGTCAAATTTTGAACTATTTTCTGAATATTACAAAATTCAAGTACTGCTTAATGCAAAAAAATTTTTCCTAAAAGAGTCCAAAGCTATTATTGCGGTCCTATTCAAAAGTGGACTGACGAGCTGAAAATGTCAGTATATTATCATTTATATGAATAATTTACTAAATTTGTAATGTTAAAAAAAATTTTATATTGATTAAGAGTATGTGGACTTTAAAAATGTTTGAAATTATTGGTTACATAAAATTTGTAATCAATTTAAACCAAATATTTTATTGTCGATTTATTCACAATTTTAGTAGCCATTTCTAAATTCAGGATTAATCTAGAGTCAGTTGTAAAGCATTGAATAAAACTCCTGCAATTTTGACAATCAAATGAGACTAGTATTTTATAATTAAAATTTTTCGTAGCTATAGAAAATACGTAGGTATAATATTTCATAAAAATAATCTAAGGAAAGCCTTATTTTTTCGTTTTATTACACATGTATAGACAAGAATAAATATTTAAATTAAAAGCAGTAAAGGTGCTTAGAGCATTTAAAATGAAAAAAAGCCCTTTTTTATTATTCCTTTAAAAGCACATATAAATAATGATCGTCTCTAATTTAGCTTATAGAGCCTTAGGTAGAACATCTCTTAATGGTATAAAATTCTTTCCCTTTTTTGTATTTTCTCTATATAAATGTATAAATCGTATAATTATAATGCTTGACCACATTAAAATTTATTTGACAATTTTCTAGCTTAATTTTATGTAAGTTTATACATCGACTCTTATATTATACACTAGGTACTTTTGTATAATCCGATTCAACGATATTTTTTACTAAAATAAAGCTCTGTTATATACGTTGGTTAAAAAATTTTATTTCTTAAAATTTATTCACTAGGATAAATTAATATATTAGCTAATAGTAAATGTAAAATCGGATTTTCGAGCTTTCGCTTGACTCGATAATATAATGCCGATAGAGTGGCACCTGACAAACTCATTGGTCTGACAAATTGAATCATTCGCCGTTCAATTGCTCTTTTGCACGGATATGCGCTCGTCGATTCCTCCCATATATTTCCCATAATAATACACTCTCGTAACACTTGCTTCATGAACATCGATTGAAATTTTCCACGCTTCGAATCATGCTTTATCATCAATATCTATATTATTTATTCATTCATTCGTTGGATCATATTTTAATATTAAAATTTTACACGCATTTTCTACATACAACGTTTATCTCGTTTCGTTTATTATATTATATAAATTGTTGTATGAGGTTATCGACATTTTATATTGTTAAATATCATTAAATCGAGTAATTAAGTGTGTTGAAAGGATTATTGTTTATAATATTATATGCTTCATTTATTTTTATACTGGATAATTCAATTTTTATTTTGCTTTTCTATCGTCATTTTCTTTTTAATTAACTATTTTATTTCAACAGATTTATTTTATGTTTATAAATTTAATAAATAGAAACCTAATTAATTTAAAGTACATGTAACTTTTTAATTAAAACGAAATTAGTAATGAAATGAGACAAGAAGCTTATTTTTGACTGAAATTTTAGAAAATAATAAATGTATTAGATTGATACTAACATTAAATAGTATTATCTTCATATTGTCTCAAAATCAAATTTTTGTTTATAATAATTATTAATCCTGATTAATTACCTAAAAATTATTAACCTAGATATATATAAAATACCGCAATCCAATTTTTGAAATCTTTTCACCACATTTTTTGCAACTTTGTCGATTTTTTACAAAAATTTTTAAATATATCTTTAAACAACTTGAAAAAAAACGTTAATTTTACTAGAGCTCTGCCTTATTCACAAAATTGTCTTTAAATATTGTTATTTTGCCTAAAAATATCTCTAAATTTTAAAGTCTACACTTACGCGTTCTTATTTATATTTAAATGTTACACCCCATTTGTGAAATTGATCAATTCGTGAACTGGTCAAATTTAAAAAATGTGTTGACCAGTTCGTGAAACGGTTAATTTTTTCTTACCAGTTCGTGAATTGGTCAAAAAAAATAAAATTTATTTCACAAATGGGTCAACGACATTTAATTCTTTATTTTGAATGCTTGTAAAAAAATGATTAGGAACAAATTTTTTTTTTTTATAGCTGAAATCAACAAACTTTATTTATTTCTAAACCAATATAATTATTAATTATTATAATAAATAATAAAATAATTTTTATTCCTAAGCCGCTGAATTCTTTTTCTAGGATATCGTCTGCTTCAAGTCCCTTATATTTAATGCATTCAAAGCAAGTACGGTCAAGCCAATTTTGAATTATTCCCCATTTAGTATCAATTCTATACCTATCATGTTTTATGTCTAAAATAAGCCCAATCTGATTTATTGGATCGCTTCGGCCTCCATCAAATTCTGATACAAATACAGCTACGCTATCTCCTACTTTTGCAGCTTGCAACTTACAACCTGTTCGAAGTTTCATTTTATCAGCGCGTTTTTTTGCATATTTTTGGTTGCCTTTTCTCTAAAATCTATAGCTGCATGTACTACTTCAATCTTTAGCTCCTGAAATTCACTACAAAAAAATTTATAACCGGTTTGTGTAACTACACAACCAACGAGCATGGAACGTTTACTCATAATAGTAATAAATCCAAAAATCGAAAATTTCAATAAATCCTGAAATATATACTATCGTAATTCCATAAACTTAAAGTATTCTAAGTTCTTGTTGTTATCAGGAAATGATCAGGGCCTGAACAGATCCTGACTCCACTTCAAATTATTCTAAGTCCCTAAATCGAAAATATTCTAAGTCCATTTCACCCCCCCCCCTAAAAGCGTCACTTTTTCACCCCCCCCCCCCTGCCGAGCCAAACTTTTTCAAATACCCCATCCAATGAACATGTTGCATGTTAATAAACTGATAGTAAAAATTTTTTTTAATGATTATTTTTACTTACAATTAAAATATAGTATTATGTACCTGTTACTGGCTGCTAAAAGCAAATTATGAACAATTGGTTCCTCTGTGTTTTGTTCTTCTCTAAATCGATAGTGTACCGCGAAGAAATAAATAATACGATAATAATATTAACCCATTAACGCCCAATCGACACACACAAGCCATTTGAATTTTTTTAATGAAAAAATCGATATTTTGAGCTAAAAATGTTACCTAGTAGGTAATCGGGGCTGCTCTTTTCATTTCCGAAGTCCGATTTAACGTGCAACCCCTAGAAAATGTTATATCATCCCCTAAAAGTGGGGTAATTTTTTTATAATTTTTACATGTTATTTAAATTATTATAATGGGCACAAAAAATATTTTTTGGCATTAAAAACTTAATATGGGACTAACAGGAACATAATAAAAACGAATTTATGTCAATTTTTTATCTTCAACCCCTTGAATGGGGTAACGGGTGGATTTGTAGCATAAAAGAAAAAATGAATATTTTGAGTTAAAATTGTCATTCAGTAGGTATTTTTGCCCACTATTTTCATTTCTGAAGTCAGTTTTTACAAACAACCCCAAGAAAATAAGATATCACCCCCTTTTGCATCGAAAAAATAATGTAATATTTACCTTATCTTTAGGGGGTGATATCTTATTTTCTAGGGGTTGTTTGTAAAAACTGACTTCAGAAATGAAAATAGTGGGCAAAAATACCTACTGGATGACAATTTTAGCTCAAAATATTCATTTTTTCTTTTATGCTACAAATCCACCCGTTACCCCATTCAAGGGGTTGAAGATAAAAAATTGACATAAATTCGTTTTTATTATGTTCCTGATAGTCCCATATTAAGTTTTTAATGCCAAGAAATATTTTTTGTGCCCATTATATTAATTTTAATGACGTCTAAAAATTGTAAAAAAATTACCCCACTTTTAGGGGATGATATAACATTTTCATATTTCATATATCTAGTTATTTTAATCTGACTATACACTGAAAAAAAATTTTGATTGTTACTTTTCTCATTATTGAGCATTAATCTTAAACTCAGAAAAAAATTCAAAGACAAAAATATTTTTTAAAAATTTCAACGCTACGCTATTAATTAATTACTTTTTCGATAAAATCTGCGTAATAAACTTCTCATTTAGAAAATCAAAAAAACAATTATTTAATATTTAAAGCACATAAATGTCCATAAAAATATCACACGTGTAAACTAAACTCTACAACATATTTTCTTCAATAATTACGTATACAAGCAATAACCCCTTTTTGCATATAATACGGGTACATTGAAATTGATACCATATCTCGATTCAATGATGACTTTATAGGAAAATGCATAAATATATATGTATATAAATGTATATAATGCAACTGCAAGCATAGGTGGAAAATTCATCGAACGATGCAAAATGTTTCACACTTCTGAAAACTATAGTTTATAATATAGCAGATGCAACGTGTGTTTCTATTATTGCTTCAATAGATTATATGTTCCATCCCGTCAATTGTCGATGCATTTAAATATATGCACTATATATTGCATTTGTTGCAATAAATGAACAATAGAATACTTGCCAATAAACTTCCTGTCATAATTTTAATATATATTTATTATTTACTTTTTATTCATTTATTTATTTATAAAAGCATTCGAATAAATGGATGTTTTATAATGATAGTTTTCTATTTAAATATGCTGAATAAATAAACAACACGCAAGTTAACCAAAGATTTTTTAAATATTTAAATAATTTATTTTTAAGATAATAAGAAAATTGATCTAACCTATACACATATTAGATTATTAAATAATAATAATAAATTGAAAATGTATATGGCTGCACATGTGTTACAAAATAATATATATAAACCGTATAAGCCTTATCATTTCAAAAACGATTTGACGGCTTTAGAATGATACAACGCGCGAATTGTGCACCGTCTGGCTTTTGGAATAATACAATATTAATGAAACCTATTGCACAAATCATATGCATTATTGACTATACTCTATTCCCTATACATAATATTACTTTGCTGACACGTTAACTGAAATTCTCGCTCTCAATATATAATATATATTAGACTGGCAATTATTTTAATAAATCGCTTGGATTTTCGATTACCAGATGTAAAAAGTTGCTAATAACCAAAAAAATAGTTCCCTAAAAGTGAAAAAATAAGTTTCCCAAAGCTCATTTAATTACTCCTAAGTGTTGCCTCCAAATAAATGGATTCTTACGGGACCAAAAATTTTTCTTCCATAAGAGCCCATATAATTGAGCTGTAACTTTGAAAAACTTATTTTATTAATAATTGGCAACTTTCTTCACCTAGTAATCGAAAATTCAAGCAGTTTTTTAAAATAACTGCTAGGCTAATATACATATATATGTATTTGTGTATTATATTGTTTCCTTTTATCAAAACTTTTTACTTCAAATCAATTTTCCCTATAAATACATTAAATTTTACTTTTATAAATAAATTTTCAAATCGTAATACATTATTATAGTTATATAATATCATTTTACCTGTTCATGTATATACAATTTACATCTCAAGATCACGTTCAGAGATGTTAATTAAAATTTTCTCTATGAACATCGTTGTCGTCATCGTCGTCGTTACTACTGAATTACATACATTTCCGGAATTCATTAAAATATATAGAGAAACGAATGATTGTCTAAAATACGATAAAGGTATCTCTTTGGAAATCGCCCATCTTTCATTCCTGACATTTGTCTATTTTATATTCATTTTAATTTCGTTTCTAGACAATATTTTTATTTTTTTTATATTTTTAGTTGATGGATATTATCAAATTTGTGTTATTTAGAGATTATGCCTGATACCTATTTGAACTTGAATTTTTACTGAAACTTGTACCTGCTTTATAAACGATAGTACGATTGTTATATATATAAGTCACAAAATTGAGCTTTCGGCACTGTAACTAATTGCTTGAGTTTTGCCCAATAGTAATCTCTTTATTAAATAACTAATCTTGAAACAAATTTTTATTTTGGTTTTCCAAATGAATTTTTAAAACACATTCGTATAGTTTGAGTTTTCGGGTCTCCAAACCGATTTAAAAATACTTCTTACCTATTATAAAAATTCCTGTTAAGGTATTTCCACTGAAAAAAAATTCCGGTTGTGACAGCCGGATTTTTCATTTTTACTTTAAACAGTCGCAAAAATCTTGAAACATAAATAAAATTAAAAAAAAAAAACTTTACTTAATTAAAATTCTGGTACCGTGGCATGGTGGGACTTATAAAGAAAATTAAAAAAAAAAATTAAACACTTTTCTTTAGGTTTTTTGCCATTTGTTACCATTGGCATTGTACTATTGAATCCAGTAGCAGCAAGCGGATTTTTTTTTCAGTGTACTATCACAAAGCATATACCTGATTATTTACCGTGATATAGTGAAGTTTTCCAGGAAGTTTTTGTGAAGGTCAATATATACTAGTAATACAATGACAGGAATTTTTACAGTGTTCAGTTAATATTAGAAAACTAAAATTTAAATAAAGATAGAATAGATATTACTAACTCATAGCGAAATCAGTTTTTGTTAGAGTTTAAAATTATATATTACGAAATTAATTATTGTTATTAATTAAAAAAAATTGGTAATCAATCAAAAATGATTACACAAAGTTTTCAATTTTTTCTATTTTCAAGTATTATATGTCTTCTACCAATCTCACTAACTAATATAATATAATTAATATACTATTATAAATATTTGCGATAATATTTTTATAAATTACTAGCCTCCTAGGGTCCCCATCTCCCTGTGCGCTACTTGCACCAACCAACATAAAGTGGTTTTGGGATAACCTAACTGTTTAGTTGACTTTTTGTACACTGAAAAAAAAATCCGCTTGTAGCTAGCGGAATTTTTTTTCTCGTCAAACGATTGCAAATGACTTGAAACGTAAAGAAAATTAAAAAAAAAATTTTTTCCCGCTTACTTGGGATATGCGTATATCGGTATGCCGAGATTTTAGAAAATTTTGGAAAAAGAAAAGAAAAAATGTTTTTTTTTTAATTTTCTTTACGTTTCAAGTCATTTGCAATTGTTTGCAAAGAAAAAAAAATTCCGCTAGTCACAAGCGGAATTCCGCTAGCCGCAAGCGGATTTTTTTTTCAGTGTACAGATGAATATTTATATAATAATTATTATTCAAAACTCACACAATTTAAAACTCTAAAGCGTTCCAAAAGTCTAAAACTGTCCTAATAGCCTAAAAGTTTCCCAAAAAATCAATCCCTGTTGGTGACGGCAGCGGTTATAAATTTATAATATAGAGTGAATGTAAATAAATAAAATTATTACTTATATTTCATGTGTAATTTTTTCTAAATTTTTATGCGTACATCTACGTTATCAAAATGCAGTAATAAGACTGTAAAATATGTAATTATTTAGATTTTCACAATAATTTGTTTTACGTAAAAATATTTTAAGTTAAAAGTAAACGAGAAAGTGACAAAATCAAGACAGCTGGTTTACCTGTTGATTTATTAAAATAGCAATAAAACATTGCAAATATCTTAACAATATATCACAATATCCTGTAATCTTGTATACCCTATCCTAGTCATTTATTTCTGTGATATATTTAGAGGAAAAAAAGATTCCTAATGATAATGTAAAAATCTCATTTTATAGATGTTAGCTTCATATTTACCGATTACTGATTGGTTAAATAGTTAGTTAAATTATAAATAGTTTGGATAAGCGATAAAACAAGATCCATAACACACGCGAGATAACAAATCATGAAATAGCCGATGTCTACAAATACTTGATGAAAACCCATACTGTACCTTTAATGATGTTTTCATATAAATAAAAAGAAAGAACCTTCAAACAATCAACAATTTCATCTATGTTCATTGACATAGAATATTTAAGACATCTAAGTTTTACAACACTTTAAATAGGTATGTAGATGATGCATGAAATCACGCATTTTAAAGAGCAGTCAAAATTGCTTAAATCAAAAAATAAAATTTAAAGAAAACATAGGCGATAATAATAATAATACATATCATTAATTTAGGAATTTTAGGATATTATTCTTGAAATTCTAATTATAATCCATAATAAAATAAATAACCTTATAATATGTAAAAAAGAAACTGCTAAATTTTTTAAGTAACCAACTTATATAATGTTAAAAAGTACTTTCTCTAACGAGAAAAATTAGGACTACGACATCTATTGTTGAAAAAATGAAATACCATATTTTTGTATTATAAGAAGTGAAAACTACAATTCAAACATTTACCTTACCAAAAGAATAATTTTATTCTTAAATAGTTGAAACATAATATTGATGATTATTTACGAAAAAATAAGGAATGATTTTTTAATTGGTTTATCTGAAGGTCGAAATTACGAAATATAAGTAGTATTTGAATTGTTTTCAATACACAAGGGTTCATAAAACAGTAAATTGTATAAAGTGTTTTATATTTTAGAGTTGATTATAATGAAATGCAGAATAATGTATATTAAGTTTTATTATACGAATAGCGTCCATAATTTGTCTATGAAAAATCCGTTCGTGAGTGTTGACCGCTAATAAACTAAATACGGCATCGGAAATGACCAGTGGATATTATTTATACGTAGTTTATATTAGTTGACGTTGTGCTATGACTATGCTTTTAATGTATGTTATACGTTTTATGTTACAAAATATACAATTATATATTACTCTCTTTTACTCTTTCTACTACTTGGTATTTATACTCTTTAACTGTTTTGTGGTTGTTACATTTATTTTGTATACCCACTACAGAGCAATAACATTATTAGCTAGCTGGCATTTACATATAAATTTTACCATTACAAACATTCAAGTATCAACTATTTATAATAAACCCCCCTTTTTCGAATTTTCGACTCGCGTATATATAGCGATTGCAATAATTTTTAGATTACGTACATCACGATGTTTTTAAATAAATATATGCGCTCTTTGAAAAATTAACCTATACTGGCACACTAATCGTTAAGCTTTTCCGCTACATTATTTTCTCGACATTTTTTAATATTTATTAGAATTTTTTTATTTTTTACAATTCTGCGTTATTCTATACGAATTAAAATACAAAACGATAGATGTTTCTTTCTTTTATTATGCTTATTAAATCAAAAATACTAAATTTTACATACTATTATTTTATTAATATTTTAATGAACTATAAATATATTTTTATTTATGCAACAATAAAACAAGCTATTTCCGAACTCTTTTGTTTAGTAGAATATATTTTTTTATGTGTACGATACCCACTCTGGTACACCTTTACACTATTAACCATTCAATGGGGTAGGGCGAATATACTTTGAATGTACTCAAAAATTCATCTTTTCTTAAAAAAACAACCCTGGAAAAAAATTTGAGCTGAAAAGATTTTGTTCACTTAAATTTAGAAATCTTTAATTATACATTACATTTAATGCTAAAAAATTAAAACTTTAAAAAACTTTAAATTTAAAAAAAAGCTCGTGTAGGTAGTTTTTCAGTTACGTATCAGATACCTTCCCTATTATTAATTTTATTATTATTTAATTATTATTTTTATCTGTTATCAAAATGTTTGGATTATTTAATTAAAAAAAGATGCTGTAAGTTTTAAAATTCCATTCAGACTAATATTTTAAAAAGATGCAAATAATATTTACTTTTCTAGAGCGAAGAAATTTATTCTAACCAATAATTGTTAATTTATGTAAATATCAAGAAAACTAGTTTTTATAAAACATAATAAGACTAAGATGCATAAATAGGAATTAAAAAACATTGCTTTAAATTGCGTAAATATAAAAGAAAAAAAAAATTACTGACGTAACAATAATTTAAGTCTAATCAACCGATAATTTTCTAAGATGCAAATAATAATTTATTTTTTTTACCTAGTTAATCTTTGATATTTTTCATTAATCATTATTTTTATAATTAAAAAAAAATGTTATTGTAAGAAATCGATTAATTCTAATTATCAATTTTTATATGAGAGATTCCACCTTGAATCGGCCTAAGTTGGACTAAAGGATCGCAGTTCCGAAAGTACAACCAAAAACAAGTACTTTTAGCAAATATTCTTATTTTTGCTGCAAAATGCTTATTTTGCAGTGAAACTATTTTCATTTATAGAGCTTATAGGGAATCTCCGGCAAAATTCGTTTCCGAGGTTTAAAAAGCCTTTAAGCTTAAGTAAAAAAAATGTAAAGGCTCGACTTTCTTCGAATTGAATGTACCTAAAAAGCTGAAATTATCTGAAAGTACTTAATAATAGTTTCATTTTGGATTAAAATAATTAGAACCGATTTTCGCGACCCTTCAGTTCAGTTTGGGTTCAGTTGGGATGGAATACCTGATATATGAAGAATAAAGTTATATCTGAATTTAATAATAAAATAAATTAAAATTTTATTTTTAACAAATTCAATTACATTTAGCTTTTTAATTAATAGTTTGCATAAAATTTTTTTAAAGACTACACTGTAAAAAATAGTCGTAAATTTATGACAGTTTCGTATTTTTACCTTAGGTAATATTTAAAAATTTAATTTTCGTTTAAATAATAAATAAAAAATTAAACACAAGTCTTTATAAATCATTTTTTATGTAAAATATTTTTTGTTAAATGATTTGTGAAAAAAGTATGTATATTTATTACTTTTAGGTAGTTATTTATTAACTTTATTATCGTTTTTTCTATCTCTGCCAGCTGCATGGTCTAATCCAACCGAAATACCAGAAAGAATATCAGCTGCAATATTTAAGCCAGGACCATGTTTTCTAGCTTTCCCTTCTGATGATTTTGCATCCATTGCTGCGTTCGACATTCCCGATGATAATCCATCTAATATATCGCTAGCTTTATGAATATTTAAAAATAAATTATTAGAATAAACAAGAAAATAATTTAATACTATTTGTTTTAGCTTACCAATTCCAGTTAAAAATCCAGCGACGTGTTTTGGTCTTACATCTTCATTGTCTACAGCGTCAAAGATTTGTGGTGCACCTGTTTTTCAAAAATAATTGTTAGTTTATCCTTTAATTGATTTAAATTAATTAGTTAAATTTAAAAAATTATTTAATTACCAAGCACTGACACTGAAAAGACTATAAGCCCGAAAGTTATAAAGAATAATAGTTTCATTATCACAAGTTCTCTTAAGAAAATAATAAGTTTTTAAGCTAACTCATTGCTTTTATACATTGCATTTTTCTACTATTTTAAATAATGAAAGAAAAAAAATTTTTTTATACAACATTTACATTTTCATCTTGACGCATTTCCTAGTATGTATCTGAGATCGAGGCTGCGATTACATAATAATATTCATCGATGAATGAATATTTCTCAAACGTATTGCACACTAAATTGCAAATAAATAAATTTTGTATGATTAATAATTTGAGTTAGATCAACAATGAGAAAAGTTAAAATGTTCTTATCTATACTAAAAAAAAAATTTTTATTTAGCAGCAATTTAAAAATTGATCGTGTTGGCCCAAAAATAGGTTTCTAATAATTAGAGATAAAAATTTGAAGTTAACGATTTTAAAACTCAGCCCAAGAAAATTATTTTTTAATATGTTAATTGGTGTGGTTCACAGAAGGCCCATTTGTTGTCAGACGTATTCCAACCTATTTAATATGATTTAGTTTTCCAAGTTCCTTGTTAAACTTGAAAATCTTATTTGCATAAAATTAAAATATTGACTGCCTTTGTAATTAAAAAAAAAAAATATTTGCAATGAATATATAAACAAAAGTCGTTAAAAATAAAAATCATATATTATACTTTAAAATAATTTAACAAAATACATTTACAATGTTAGAAAATAATCTTTTTCATTTAATAATTACTTTTTAAATTATCAGAATTATTTATTTGATGATAAATAATTGTGATAAATTAACTGATAAAATCTTACATTCAATTCTTATATAATCAGAGACAAATCAAAAATATCATACATCCAATTTTTGACTAATAAAGAATGATCTATCATGAAAACTTTGGAATAGAATATAATAGTATATTAATTTGAATAAAATATAATGTGTGTTTTCTTATTATCCGCTAATTTTAAGTCTTTCCAGTATATTATAAAATAAATTTTGAGAGATTACAATTTTTTTTTCAAAATTTCCCGAGGCTAAAAATAAATTAAAATTCGCCGAGGCTTTGATAGACAGGGCGACGATCACAAATAAATAAAAATTAATTAATTTAAGATTTAATTTATTCTTCGCTACATACTATTAACACATAGATAGTTAAATGTCGAAAAAAAAAACAATTAAGTTTAACTCACTAATTCAATAAATGAAATTTGACAACGAATCAGGGTTGGGAATACGGGACGCGTACCATATCCGCATATACAGAAATGAGAATTTTGAATTTTGATCTTTTGCTCTTTATACGGTTTATTTAATATGGAATCCATATGTACCGTGTACGGTTCAAAAAAAAAAATTGAAGGCACATTGGTAAGACCTTTGTTTTCGGGTAGTCCCTCTGGTAAACGGTAAACCTCCAGAAAATATAGGTTCCATTTCAATTTTTGACAGATATTATTTCTTTTTGGGATTTTTGCTATCGAAAAGGTATATAAAGTTCAAAACAAATATAAACAAGGATTCAGCATCGGTTTTAAACAATATTTTTACATTTATAAGTTATTCCTCGATTCCAGGGACAAGTTAAGTAGTAATAAAAAATAACTGGGGGTGGGGTTCAAAAATTTTTGGATACATCAAATGTTTTTAGTCTAACAATTGCAAAACGAAAAGTCAAGTTTGAACCCCACCCCCAGTTTTATCTTTAAAATATATATATATATATATATATATATATATATATATATAAATTAGGGCAGCAATTTAAAAATTGGACCAAAAATAGCAATTCCGTTAAATGATTATAGCGATGAAAAAATTAGCAATGAAAAATTAGAGTTTACTGGGCTTGAAAGGTGACATTTACACCGAAAAAATGAGACCAACTAGAAGTATTTTGATTAAATTGGGATATTGCAGCATATTTTATATTGAAGATTAACAAGAAATCCTAGTTAATTAACATTGAGTCCCGTGATTCTAAGCCCATGAGGTCTATTGAAATAAACAGAGGATATTGGGAATGTTTTATTAGATATATTAAAGTCTTCTATAACTATAGATTGTAATTTTGTTTTCTAAAGCTAGCAATTTCCTTGATGGTACTGGAAACTTGAACCAAATGTATGACAAAAACGGCCTTTCTAGACTTCTAATAGTATATTAAGAATTAGGGGGTTTAAATTTTTAGAAAACTAGCATGACTAGTACAAGAGCTCGGCAAGGTTGTGCGCGAGTGATATGTATTCAGGCTAGTGCCTAAAGTTTTTCGCTCACGGAGTTTAAAATATTTTTTGCCTACTGAGGCGTTGAAAAATTGCAGAGAATTCCGCGTCAAGTTTTACGCATGAGTTTTATGTTCATAAGGGCAAAAAAAATATTTCAATGCACAATATATTTATCTTTATGTAATCTTATTTTAGGCGTTGATACTAAAATATTTGAGGTTATTAAAAGGTCGTAGCTCAAAAAAAGCAAAAAATCCAATTATCGATAATCGGAAAATTTTCCGAGAAAGTAGCATGTTTGAAAAATAAAAATATTTAAAAATTCACGTTTTAGTACAAAATGCTTAAAAAAATATTTGTAAAATCAAGGTTAATTTATACATATATACATGCAGCCTCTTCTTCAGCTGACAAAAACCAATGAAAAAACATTTTTTATAAAATAAATTTTAGGTAATTCTGTTTAGTTTAATTAGCTTAACTAATCCCTGGGTAAATTCCAATCTTCTTTTATTAAATCAGCAGCTTTTTCTCCTATCATCATGGCTGGTACATTTGTATGCCCTGAAATAATATAAGGACTAATTGATAAATCAGCCACTCTCAAACCTTCAATACCATAAACCTGTAAAAAATGTTTGAATTATATTTAAATTTTTTGAACGAATAATTGTTGAACTTAAAATAAAAATATTTAATAACCTTAAGTCTTGGATTTACAACTGCCATTGAATCATTTATGGGACCCATTTTATTAGTTCCAGAGAAATGCCAAAATGTAAATGGAAATGTTCTTATGTGACACTCCCAATACTCATCTGTATCAAATATAAAATTTTCACATCCATAAGGAGGTTTTGCGTAAAACTTAGCATTAAGTTTCTGAAATGCTTTAGTTTCAGCAATTTTCATTGATAACCGTATCCCTTGAATTAACCTTTTCATATCTTTTTTTTTATTATAGTAATTGGGAATTATTTTTGGTCTATCATATGGATTTTTACTTTTTAAATACAACTTTCCACTGCTTTCTGGAGATAATAATATTGGAAACAATTGGAAAGTACTTGTAAAAACTAATTTTTTGTATTCTGCTGCATATTTTTCATTCGTTCTCAATAATTGATAACCAAATGGATAACTATAAGCAGATCCAGAAGTGCACATTATTTCTATATTCGGCAATCCAACTGTAGCTGTTAAATTTTCAATGTTAACAAAGCCAACAACTTCGGTTCCTTGAGAGGATAATTGACCTGTTCTATGATTAATATAGTCATTTATAGTATTATCTGTCGGACTTAACCACTTCAAAGTATTAATGGTATCAGTAGAATTGACAACATATATCAAAGCATTAATTCCTATGTGATCCATTAAATTTTCTCCAACTCCTGGTGAATCTCTCAAGACGTTAATTTTCATTTTTTGCAAATGATTTTTGGGTCCAATTCCAGATAACATTAAAAGATGTGGTGAATTAATGGCTCCTGCACTTACTATTATTTCTTTTCTTGCTTTAACTACAATGCGTTTTGAATTTTTTCGATACAATACCCCGTAAGCTTTTTTATTTTCCTGATTAATTAAAACTTTTTCAACGTGACTGTTTCTACTTAAAAACAAATTTTTGCGATTTCTAGCAGGATGCAAATAACCTCTATTTGAACTCATTCTTTCTCCATTTTTGGATGTTGTTTGCCATCTTGAAAATGAAATTTGTTCATTGCTGTTGTAATCTCTATATTCGTATCCTAGTTCTTCTCCAGCTTCCAAAAAAGCTTTGCCAACAGACGTTCTATATGGAGCATATGAAATACTAATAGGACCGTTTTTGCCTCTAGAACCAGGTATGACTTCAGGGGTTTTCTCATTGAATGTTTCCATTTTAATAAAATATTTGACAACATCTTTATAAGCCCACCCCTCATTTCCTAAAGATGCCCAATAATCATAATTAGCTGGGTTACCTCTTGTAGCAAGCATAAAATTCAAAACACTTGAACCTCCCATTACTTTTCCATGGCCCCATGCACATCTGTTATCGTTAAAACCAAGACAATATTTATTTGACGGCTCTGTTACATCACCCCAATTTACTGGTAAATATTGTAAATATAAAGCAATTAGCGGAATGTCATAGAACAATAGTTCTTGACCTCCAGCTTCAATTAAAAGAACCGTTACATCTGAAACTTCTGAAAGTCTTGCTGCCACTGCTGCACCTGCACTACCAGCACCAACAATAATAAAATCAAATTCAGAGTTATTTTTTATGTTTCGATCTGGTAATTCTTCGTTACGATATTGATTGTAGTCCGTCATAAATTTCATGAAACCTTGTGATAGATTGATTAAGTTATTCAAAAAACCACCATATTCACTTGTATCGCCAAAAAAAAATGTCGATGTCAAAGGAATCATTAATAATACAAAACTTAAAATAATTAGTTTAAACATTTTTGATAAGTTTTACAGCTATTTATTTGAGGTAAACGAAACTTTAATAATTAAACTTTCATTATACTTAAAAATATCTGTCCACGAAATTAATTATTCGTTTCTTTTATTTTTAAAAAGTGTACCAAGTTTTAAAAAATGTGTATAACGCTAAACTAGAAAATACTAAATGCAAGTCTTTAAATCTCAATGTGGAAATCTATTGTTTTCAAATCTTGCAGAATTTGTAAGCAGCTATAAGGGGGGCAAAATAGAATTTCTACGTAACTATCTATTAAATTATTTAATCAAGTAAAAATAAATTATTTTATAAAAAACCTAATTTTCTTATTATTTTAATTACAAAGCATTTCTTAATTGTTTTAAAATTGTGTTTAATCAATTTTTTTTATTACATTTCAATGAAAAAAAACATATTTCCTGTCATTTCATATATTTTTTATATAAGAATAAATTAAAAAAAAATAATTAAATAATTAAAATCAAAATGCCTGTTATGCATAGATTCAGTTAGTCTTCCTGAGATTTTTATTAAAAAGTTCGAAGCTCTGAATGCTTCTAAAAACTTGTAAAGACAGTGCAAATAAAAAATTAGTAAATAATTATATGCCAGTGAAGATATTAAGTTCTATTCTCATTTGAATAATTTAATACTAAACATAAAAAAATAATATTAAATCACCAACATGGAATTAAAAAAGGTCGATCTATAATAACAGACTTGTTAAATTTATTCAATAAAAAATAAGAAATAACTGCATATTATTTATATTGACTATGCTTAAGTTTTTAATGAAATTGATCGTAGTTTTAAAATAAAAAATCGCAAAGAACACATGCGTCATAGACGCCACCCCCCCCCCCCTCATTTCCGGACTATATCAGCACGGAAGAAATGAGGGGTTTTCAGGGGGTTGAAGGCGTTACTGAGCTAAGGTAAGTTTTAGTGGGAATTTAAAAGTCTAAAAATTATCAGACTTGTAATTTCTTTATTTTTACTAAAAAAATAAATAATTTATAATACTTTGTGTGGGGATGAGAGAGATGGTAAAGAAAAGAAGTAATAACAATAACAGCAACTTTACCCAAAAACGTCAGCTGTCTATTCATTTTTCATGCATTTGTATTTTTCATTTTATTTTTCTTGAATTTTTCAATATGATGTGCTGTTGTGTTGACGATTGCAAAAAAGTGTTCAAAGCAGGGGTTACTGTTTTCCAAAAAATGCAGGAAGGAGAAAAAAATGGATTAAAGCCATAGGAAAAGATGAAAACTGGAGTCCACGTATTCATGACAAGGTTTGCTTCAGACATTTTAGAGAAAAAGACTATGTGACTCCATCAGAATTTGTTAGGAATATCAATTTTTATTTCACCAGTTTATTGACAATGTTTTATTCTTATTCTTTTTGTTATTTCAGCTAATGGAATGAGAAAAAGATTAAAAAACGATGTGTTTGAGTGGCGAGACAAGGCCAAGGAAATCAATGATATTAAAACAATGCTTGGTTTAAGAAGAACATTGATAGAAAATAAAATGCATAATAAAAAAGTTTGTTCCAAGTTAGATGAAAAAGCTGATAATGATAAAGATTCACCTGAAAATACATCAAATGAAATAAATGAAAGGAAAGATTGTAACTATGTTGACAATATTACAGATGAAGATAGTTATTTTGAAGTTGAAGATTGCAATAATGAAATTACAGAGTCTAATATAAATGAGACTGAAACTGTTTCTGATTTTATGCGTAATGATTTTTCAAATACAGGTAATATCGTAGTTTCAGAAATAGAAGATACAGTACTCTAAAATTGTGATACTGAAGAAGTAATAGATGAAACCATTGTTAATAAAGATTTATTAGAACATGGCAGTAAAATTTTATATCAACATGATATTAAAGATCATAAAACAAATTCCGGTTTTTATTGCAAGGTTAAAGATAAAGAACCAGTAGATGAAAAAGTTATAATGTTTTTAATAATGTTTTAAAATAATGTATTATATTTAAAATAATGTTTTTTTATTTTACACCATGAAAAAAGATGAATACTTTCTTTTTTTTTCGCTACATTTCTGTTAGCAAATAGGTTTATATAATTATTAATATTTTAAGAATAAAAAATGTTTTTAATTACACTGTAAAAAACAACTCCGGTGATTTTACGACAAAATTGGTAAATTTACGAAAAATTATTAAATTTACTAAATTTTTATAAATGTACCAATTTTGTGTGAAATCACCGGAGTTGTTTTTAGTTGTTCAAAATTTACTAGGAAAAAAGTTGGATTTTCTGAAATTGCTTTTTAAAATTCGAAATCAAACTCCCCGCCACCAAAACGGCCAAAAAACTGTCCAAAAACCTGTTCTTTTGGTTATCATTTTTTTTCTCGGGGACGACATTGCTAAAAACCCTGAAAATTGGCTACAATGGTCCCATTGCATATATTTTTCACTAAAAAATTTTTGGGACCTCTAAGACCACTTTAGACCACCAAAAATTAAATTCATTGATTTCAAAAATCAATTATTTTACAAAATTAAATATTGGGGGGCTGCTCAAAATTTTATTTCAAATTATTTTTTCTAACATAAAAACACAATTTTTCCAAAAAGTTTTAGACCTCTAGACCCGGTGCGACACAGTGAAAATTCCAAAAAACTCGTTTTTTTATCATTTTATTATGTTAAATTAGAAAAATTATATGTATTTTGAACGGAACTTAGTAATAAGACAGATTAAAGACCTTTATACCCCTTTAGACCACATATTTTGCACTTCAAATTTTAAATTTTCAATATTTTTTTTCAATTATTTTGTTTTTTTATAATTTTTTGACGGAATATCCCATATATAAAAGTTTTTTAGTTAAATATATTATACTTTTGATTATATAACTTATTTTTTTATTTTTAGACCCTTTAGACCCCATATTTTGAACAATAAAGTTCAAATTTTTGAATTTTTTTCGACTTTTCTTACTACATTGCATGGGAAATCCTATATATATAATTTTTTTAGTTCAATATATTATATTTTTAAAAATACGATCTTCTTTTATTTTTTAGACCCTCAAACTCTACTTGTTTCTCTCAAAATTACAAGTATTATTTCTTTTCTTAATAATTTTGTTTTTTTTATTATATTTTGTGGAATCACCCATATATAAACTTTTTTTCGATCAATATTTTATATTTTATGCAATATTTTTCAATCAAATAAAAAATAGTTATATTTTTTTAGACCCTCAGACCCTTTGTTTAAACTTCATAGCTTAATTCATTATATACTGTTACATGTTAAACTACCTACACTTTTTTCTTGATTAAATAATAATTAGGCAACCAAAGTTGCAAAAGAGAGTTTATTTCATTTTTTAAAGACTTTATCTTTATATTTTATAAGTTTCATTCATTTCTGTTATCATAAATTTTTAGTAATGTTACACCTTAACAGCAAACTTAATTATTTAAAAAAAACTAATCTCGGTAACTATCCTACCTTACCAACCCGTTAATGTAAGTACTTTTTACTGAAATTACTAAATGGCAATATGCATGTACCATGTTTTTGGCAAAAATTATTCCAAATCTCAAAAATCCTCTTGCTTTTCCATTTAATTATTTTTTTACTAGCGTATTAATTTATTGGTACAAATCCATAACCGTAAAAAAATATAAAGTATTAAAAGGATAAAATTAAAAACATTAATGAATATTAGAATCGTAATTAGTAATTTGATGGTGTAATTGGAAATGAATCTTCATGTTTATAAATTAAAGATAAAAGTATATATATATAAATACACTGTATATATTTCTTAAACTAAAGTTTGGTTACTCGAAATTATTCGTTTCGTCTCATAATTAGAAATCTAATCGAAAGTTTTCCTTTCAACTTATTTTTTTTTCTTGAAATACATTTAATTATCAAAGAACCTAAATTAAAAGTCTTAAGAAATTTGTTGATAATAATCAATGCTGGTATAAAAGCTAGCATAAATTTATTAGTGAAAAAATAATTTAAAAAAAAAATATCAAATCCAGTAATAAATGAATCTACCTATAAATCAAAAAAAAAAAAAGTGAATTTTGGTCATTCATATATTTCAATGTAGAGGATGTCGAGTTTCGAGTACTAATAATTTTTTGGCATTTTCCTCATATATAAATAAGAAGAAAGGAAAAAAAATGTAACATATGGAGATATTTTATTTGTTGACAGAATATACGCAACTCATAATTATACACCTATACATACACATAGACATGTAATACTAAAAAAAAAGAAAAAATTAAAAGTTTTCAAGGGGCTTATACGATATGAGAGCGAAGAATAGATGGATATGTATGCATCATAATAAGAGAATTTTTGCTGTTTTCGGCAGAAAATTCCGATGGACCATATATAGTTTTTTATCTTTGTCGAAACTATTATACTGTATTTTTCTAGAAATAAATCAAAAATATTTGAAATGATGATATGCTACAAAATAACCACTGGGTATATATGTTTTAGGTTTACATACGATTTTATTTCGCATATACTCACTCTAATTATTTATTACTCGATGGGATTTAATGATACTAACTTGTATGCTTTCGTATTTCGTATATATAAATATAAATTTTAGCTCAATATTTCCATCAAAAACATAACATTTATATTAATATCTAACAGTCGTTACGCCTTTATAGACAAATAATGTCATGTAATAACATTACTTATATAAGATCAATAAATCAAATAAAAATTTTTTTTAATTATTTATATTCTTATAAATTATTCATTATAACAATTAAAAGTTTATACTAAAAAATAATATCATGTTATTTAATTACCAACATCAATCATCCTTAATTATTCTAACGATGTTATTATTTATTATTTCAAGTAGACTTTTATTGTTACAAATATAGAAATTTTTTAACAAATGCAAGCTGTAACGACATACTTTATTGGTAATTAAAAATAAAAAATAATAAGCAAAATACGCCATTAGTAATAATTTAACGAAATTTTGAAAAGCGTACGCGACACGTGAGAGTATTTTAAATATCATACAAGAGCTTATTCTATTATTTATTATACATTATATTCGTATCATTAGGCTGCGTATCAGTAATTACTACTAAATAATTTTCATAAATACTTGAAATCTCTTTCACGTTTATATTATTTTCTCTTGTCACTCTTAAAAATACATGTATATATTTATGTACGTGTATGAGTTCGTCACATCTAACGAGAAATATGACATATGATTTTATCTTTTAGCAAAATTATATCTTTAAAATTAAAAAAATTTTGACTTATAAGGCAATTTTGTTATGCTTGAATTTATGCAAATTCAAATTTTGATGATTAAATTGAGACTTAAAAATTATAAAAATTCAATTTAATTAAATATTTTTAATTTTTTGACCTGAATTCTTGATTGAAGTTTTTATTTCCAATTCTTATAAGATGTTTGAAGCTCAAAATTACAAAAATATTTTTAAAAAATTTTATAATGGTAATAAGAAAAGATGTGAGGAAAAAAATAGTTGTATTAATGAAAACATTACTAAAAATTTTTTCAACCTTTTAAAATAGGGCTACTTGATTAAAAAAATTTAAATACATAAATCGTAACGAATCTGAACAAGTAAAAATCTTATAACCGCTTTGTGTAAACACAACCTAACTGCATGGAACATGTTTACTTCCAGATGAGGACTAGGTATAATACAAATGTTACTCAACATTATAATACAGTTTTATAATTTTCTAATTTGTAATTATCACCTCACTAGCTGTTAAGATTCTAAACCCAAACTATTTAGATTCCCTAAACCTTATATTATTCCAAGTCCCTAAACCTGAATTATTCCAAATCTCTGAACCTAAATTATTTCAAGTCCCAAAACCTATATTATTCTAAGTCCATAAACCTGTATTACCCTAAGTCCTTAAGCCCAGATTTTTCAAATCTTTTAGAAATATTTTATTTATTTATATATACTTACCTAATTATTCAAGGCTTATTTGACCCCCCCCCCCCTTAATTTTCAAGTTCTGAAGTACCCCCTCCCTATAAACATGTTGCATGTTAAAAATTTGGATTTAATCATAACCAATCCAAATTTATTTTAATAAAACATTTATTTATGGAGTTTTTGAGCTTTTGCCCGGTAAGTTTGCTTTGCTCGAAATTTCAAGAAATTCAAGCAATGTATCCTAACATGTAGGTTTAAAGTTACAAATGCCGCAAAAGAGACAATAACTTGGGATTATACTCTTTTATCGGGTTACAGGGGTAAGGAAACTTCACTTTTACGAAAAATTAGGAGTTCATTTGATAAAAATACAATAAGTGATCTCCGAATATTTAAGATGATAACGAAATTTACGAAATCGCTGTAGATCAAGCAGAGATTTCAGTTTTATTGGTCACTTAAGAGCTCTGAAAATTTAAATAAATTTACCCGAGATCTAAAGTGAAAATTCGTCGTGAAATCACTTTACTTATTTTTTAATACTGTCCATTTTTTATGCACCACTGATTCTTATGATAATAGTATTATACTATGATTTCATAAAATTAATATTTTTGAAATAAAAGCTTATTTTTCAATGAAAAATTTTCTTTGACAAGTTAAAAAAATAAAAAAGTGGCAAACGTTTACTTTTTTCCCCAAAATTCAAATACATTAAACTCCGTATATTATATGGATCTACTCAAAATTCCTATCTCGATTTAAAAAATTGCAACTTGTGCAAGAAAACACGTCGAGTGCAATGAACGATTTTTGATGCCAAAAAAAAAAAAACAAAACAAAAATATATAAAAATAAATAAAAGATACATCAGTAAAGTTATTGTTTCTGTACAGGGGCGTCAGTTGCACCCTGACATTATTTCATATCTAGACAAGAGTACACACATAATATCAAGAGAAATGAACATTTATGTATACCTATACCTATAAATTTATATGTGCAGTTGAGCATACACATCGTATAAAAAGAGTTAGGCAAGGAATTTTCATTCTTTTTTTTGGAATAGACGTATAACAAAAACAAAATTACTTGCAAAGTTGACAATATTAAAAAAAAAGGAGTAGAGTATATTTAGTTTACACAACAAGACCACAGAGGTAAACTGTCGATATCAGGTAAAAACACTCTGTGAAAAACAAACATACTGCAGAATGTCGTTAACACTTTTTTTTTAAATACGTGCATGTAATACACGAAATATTTCGTCTCTAAAAAAAAAAAAAAAAAAACAAATATAAATGCAATCTTTCGCTCGATTTTTGCGAATACATGTAATATGCAAAAACGAAGAGGACACTTCTCCAGCAGCAGGCAACTGACACCAAACAAATCTGCACTACTGCACCCTTCTTTTTTTTCAATATTTGTTCTCGAGGGTAATTCTTTCTACGATTTGATGCGTAATATTGACCATTATTTAGTCGACAAAATATATACTTTTGTCGTTTTTTTTGCTTATATAGTACGTTGGGTGCATAACAATTTTTATGGCTCTCAACATTAATGTATCGGATAGTCGTTAAAAAATATAGAGTTTATAAAAATGTATAAAAATAAAAAAAAAAAAAATAGAACGTCAGTTGCAAACTTTGAAATTAAAAAAGCGAATGTAATTTTTGTTTTTTTATTTTTTAAAGCAATTATAAAAAATCTGTTTATACACAAAAATAAAAAAAAAAAGCATGAATGCCATTGAAAATATTTTAGTTAATAAATTTTCACATTTATTTGACTTTAAATAATATTACTTTATTTTTAGTAAAAAATATATTTTTTGTATGATTGAAAAAAATTAATCTCAGTTAATAAATTCATGTTTGCGTTCATTTGCCAGTCGTTAAATAAAATTATTTTTTATTCATACAGTTTTTTAACAAAATTACAAAAAAATGATATAGTTTCAAAGAACGTAAGGACTAATGCATTCGTTAATTAAAATTCTGATTTACCTCCAAATTTTTTAATAAAATTTTTTATTTTTTACAAAAAGTATAAAATTTTTTTAATCATTTATTGCTCAATTTTTGTGTATAAGATTAGTACTAATTATTTGTTCCAATTATTTGTAAATTAGATATTTTGAAACCTTAGACACCATTAACCAAAGTAATTCCTGCAGAGCTAAATAATGTTTTTAATTGTAACATGCACTATTGCACTTGTTGCTCGGCGTTGGATGTGAAATTTTACAAATCGTAAAATTTTAGTCCTTAAATTTTAAGCACTAAAAAAATTAATTAAATACTTTTCTTGGTAAAATTAACTGTATATAAAAAAATTTTTTTGATTTTAAAAAATGCATCTATCGAAAACATTCATATAATTAGATTTAAATAAAATATAAAAATGTATTTTCAATTGAACCATAAAGAACATTTACTAATTATGTAATGATGAAAAGAAGATTATAGAAAAAAAAAATGACTCTCGTTGAAAAACCCTTATCCCTGATCGTAGCTTGTTAGTGAATTCGAATCAATAGCACAAAATATGTAAGTATAAGAATCCAAACACACAAACACACCCATAGACACTTATAATATAATTTTTTTGTGGTATACCTTAATAAAAAGCTTACATATTCAGATTATCAGTTTGCGTGACGATCTTATGATGTATCCTATATATAGAAATTCTATAAAGAAGATATAAAGGGGATATAAAAATCTCGAAGGGTGAAGAAGTAACAGAATGTTGAATCGTCTTGTTAAAACTAACTTGGCTCATTGCCTCCAATATCTCTCTTCTTCTCCTTTTTTTATTCCTTATATATGTACTTAACTTTTGCATAAGGGTTTTAAAAAAAAATTTTTTCAAGAACCGAGCATCGTCAATAGCCACTCATCTTTTCCACGTGGCATGTCATCTTATTACAATTTATTTATTTATAGTTAAATAAGACATTTTTTATTTAAATGCGATTTTTTTCGCTTTTTCAATAAAATTGCATTGAAATAAATGACTTCTCTCGAATTTCAATACACATTCAACTATACATTGTAATTAATTAAAAAAATATAAGTTATTTTTGTCATTATAAATTCAAAAGAAGAAGTAAAAATTCCCATGATAAAAAAAAGTATAGTATATGTTAATATATCTGACAATAGAATAAATAAGAAGACATTTATTGTCCTGGAATAAAAAAATGTATAGAAATGTATATCACATATCTCTTCTTTTTTTTTTTGGATCACAGGATAAAACGTATGTTTTTATAAAAGGAAATATGGTTGAGTAACCTTAACGAAGTCATATCGCCAAAGGCTACTTTATATATATATGTTATTTTATACCTATATGGTACTTAAGTTATCACTGAGATTCCCCTATAGGGAAATTTTTACAAAATCTTTTTTTTTTTTTTTTATTTTAGAGAGATGAAATATATAAAATTATTTACTAAAATAAGAAAACACCTTAAGGCAATCGAGTGCCCATATTTTTATGTATAAAAATTTATATTTACATACATACATTTTACTTGCTTTTTTTCGAAGGGAAAGTGTGATGGTCGAAATAATAAAGAGGACCCTTGGTTATACTTTATAGAGCGTGTATCGACTATTTAATGCCATTTTTTTTATGTATTATACCAATTATGTTTTAGATAACTTACATACAATAAAATAACATTTAAATCTCAAAAAAATATTATCTTTATAGTTTTATGGAAATATTATACATGCAATTACGATCGTTTTTAGGTACGATCACCCTAGTCATAAAATGTTAAAGGTCAAATTGTGCTACGTCGTTTTTGATATAACTAAAAATAAAATTCAACTAAAACGAACAAGTTTTTAACAGATTAGGTCACAAAATAACTTCTGAGGAAGCTTAAAAAATGGCTTGTAACTTAACACCAGAAGTTAATATAAGTAAGTGTGAAAATACTGAAAATTTTTTTTAAATAATCTGAGTAAAAAAAAATAGTCAACATTTTTTTATTATTATTGAGAACTGTTCATGTAAATTTTGGTTTTCCTGTGTAAGACAAATACGTTAAAACCGAAATGGTACCTACGAGTAATTTAAATAAACTTTAATGCTTTAAATGAAAAGCTAAATAGTATATAAAAATGGCAAATTCTAAACAAATTTGCATTATTTAAAAAAAGGAAAAATATCTTTTACAATAAAGGTATACGATCTGTCGAAATTTATCTGCTATTCCACGTAATTAGGTAAATAAGCAGTCTAACAGGAAAGACAACTAAAAAGGGAAAATTTTACATGAAAGGGTGGAATGACAAACAATCTATAGATATATTTTTTTACCTTCTCGTTCTATCAAATACTTAACAAAATATTCTATCGCGGTTATATCTGACTTCCTTTAAAAACCTCCCTTAAATATATAAAACTACCCCTTTCCAATCACACGTCTTTTATATATCTATATATGTTTATTGAATAAGAGAAACATTTCATTTCATTTGTTCATCCCTCGTTTTCTATTCTATCACACGCGATCTGCATCCTCTCATTTTCTACTATACTTATATTATACAGAATCAACGACGACTACGACGACAAATACTCTTTCAATTCAAAAACACCCTCTAATTTGCTACTGACTTTATGTATCTGTACTCTTATATATGCTTTAAACTCTCTATATATTTTCAAATGACATACTCAAAATAGGGAAAACTTTGTTCGATTGGAAACTAAATTTCAACTCTCGAGACGTGAGCTACCATGCTTACAATTGTTTTAACTAATTGCTAATTCATTCTTCTTATTATAATAAGAGATCATATGATTCATTATCGAGACAAATTTCATTCTTGTTTTTTTTTCAATTCAAAATACAGCCTCATTTTCTATGAATAAATTTTCTCTAAAAATATCATGTGATTTTACCATTGAAATTTATTACCAGAATCTTATTGATTTAAAAATTATTTTTTTTTAAACATCCCTTACTTTTCGTTATTATAGTTTTATGATATTTTTTATCAAAATTATGCAAGCATAAATTAATTTCGAGCACTTATTTATTCAAATATGCACAATTATACAAAACAAACATACGCATTTCTAGTCGTTTAAGAAAACTTTTAGGTTCTCATTTACATCTGACAAGCTTCTGTTGTTTACAACCAGGTAAGGGCCATATTGGAAATTAATGAGTAAGCATAGAATTTTGCTGTTTCTGACAGAATGGAAACAGTCAAATGAGCATCGTATTCTAATGACAGTTAAATAGATATTCATAGATGATCCTCATAACATCGTAAAAATTACTGAACCTATTTATCGTTTAGATCGAATAATTTTTAAACGATTTCTGTTGTATGACAATTAGTTATATCTTCACTTTGACAATAGTGGAAACCAAAATCTTTCTGTAATACATAATTTTCAAAGACTGTTACAACTGACTTACAAATATCTGATAAAATCGAATCATTTTTTAATTTATATATAACGGCAACTAGTAAGATTTAGAAATAGTTTCGATGAAACAAAGTGTTTCTACACAAAGTTCGATATTTAAAGGTTTCTTGGGGTAGGGGGTTTTATGAGGAATGGATATTTTTCTCTTTTTTAGCTAAATAATTCGTTATTTGTTAGATAAACGTTAATATATATGGGTTAACAAATTTTCTTTTAACTTTTTTCAAGGCGGGGAGCAGGGGTCTTCATCTCCAGAATATTCATCGGGTTGAAAAGTTTATGGTATAGAATGCCAGTCTTCTTAAAATTCTTTAAAGAATATTTAATAATAAGTTCAATTATAAGCTGTTAATTTAACGCTTAACTATCTTGAGTATAATTTACGCTAAAGAAGTTAAATTAAAACAATATTTTTCAATAACAGCTGTTAAAAAAAAATAAAAATCTTCTGCCATACGTGGGCCGAAGTATGTTCCATACGTCGCGGAGACGTGTACCAAAGGACCTATGCTATACGAGCGCCACACGTCAGCAGAGCGTTTTGCCGAACGTCGCCCGAACTTCAGCCCATACTTGGCCGGCACAGTTCAAAAGTGCGCGGGAGAAGTTATTTTGAGCTTGGACTTTTGAAAGCTAGCTACTTTTTGAAAGAAATAGTTTGAACAGATTTAGGTTGGGCTCAATTTTTACCAAATTTTTGGCTTCTTTAGGAAAAATGAGTGAAATTAAAAATAAGTCAAAAAATTTATGTGCGTAATGCGTATAAATAATGTATATTACTAAAACTGTTTATACATTGTTTAAAGAAAAAACCAAACCTATTATTTTTTATATAATTTTTTTTTTAACTTTCAATTATTGAATTATAACGAGTGCAAGTAATGTAAAGTTTATGCATGGGATTATTAACATAAATATAACATCTTTTTCTTGATTCGACAGCAGTAGTGAGAAGGCCATTACACCTTGAAAAAATTTCCAGACCGATGAATAAGATTGCGTGTGACTTGTGTAAGAAAATCAAGTAAAAATTAAAAAAAAGGGTTAATATAGTATTTCATTGAAAAGACTGCTACTGATAGTAATTAAGTTCTCTTACTAATGTAAGACGGCTTTATTTTCTTTTTAACTTTTTCTATGCTTGCACATGTAACGAAAAAATCACGTGTCATTATTTGCGCATTGATGCACTGCTATGACCGAAAGGATTTCTTTTATAACTACTTAAACTATATACATACACTCTTGAGTGAATATTCAAAAGGTTATATCGTCAGATTATCGTTTAAGTTCCTTCCTAGCGTGGAAAAGAGCGTCTGGTTTTTCTAATGCAATATAAACTCTGATATCGGATTCTGTGTAATATTTTTTACATTTTATTTATAATGAACTATATAAACTTCTTTCAATAAAAACGACAGATGAAGAAAACTTTTTTTATTAAATAAATTATTATATGAGGTTTTATATATAATTTGACTATATTATAATATATTAGATTGCGTGTTTTCTATATAAAATCTTATGTTTTTAAAAAAGTTATAATATATTTATTATTATTATTCTATATAAGGCATACTGGATTAATGAGTTTTTTTCTTTTTTTATCACTCATATTTATTATTTAATTAGAAAATTTTTGTTTACAGCTTTTTTCATGCATATAATTTTACACATACATTCATAATATATGTGTTGAGTTCTTTTTTTGTCAATTCAATTAGCATTTTCTCCTTATTTTTTATTGTTTTCTTATATATAAACATTTTTGAAGCTGTACATGGGCTGGAAAACAAATTATTGTTAATTATTCGTAAAATAACCGTTTTATGTCAATCCTCAAAAAAAAAAAAAAAATGCTACCCAATATTTGGTCTGAGGTTCCTCAAAGAAAAAAAAAAAAATATTCTCTTCAATTAAAATTCCCATAGAAAAAATCTAACATTAACAAAAAGAATAGCATGATTACAGCTCATGTCGGGCTTAGAAAAGTAAAGAATGGCCCAAATCGCACGTAAATTACGAGTAAACTGCTGTTTGGGGCATTATTTATTTATGGACAAGGGCAATATAAAATTTTTCTGTGACAGTAGCGAAAAATTATCGTACTTTCGTGGCTACTGTACAGAAAAAAAATTTTAGGGCTATAATTTTGAGTAAAAAATTTTTCTTTTAGGTACTAGATTTAAGAAATCGAGTATAATAACGAATTTTCTAAAATTAAAACTCCAATGGAAAAAAGTAGGTATTACGTTCAAAATGAAAACAGAAATAATTTTTCATTTATCTTTGACTGCAAAAGATTTTTTTTCTTTGCAGAAATTCCAAATTCACACTTTTTATAAAAAACGACTAGATCTGAATGCATTGATATAATATCTAGTCTAGTTTAAATTTAAATCCTGTAATGAGGCTTGCATATATATTTGAGGCTTGGGGGAAGAACGCAAACAGTAGGTATTTTTTGTTTTTGGAGCCTATGAAGTAAGAAAGTAACTCTATCGTATACATTTTCTTCCGTAGTATAAAAGCTCAAAAATAAATTATTATTTGAAGTGTAAATTTTAAGTAAATATGTGATGAAAATACCATAAATTGAAGTATATGTTTATAAAGTATAAAATCTTATTCATAGAAAATTAACTTTTTGATAAACAAGGTACTCAATAAAGTTGGCTCATACTTAATAAATACTTAAACATAATATAAAACTTGAGTATAATGTCATCGGTCTAATTTGGCTAGGGTAAAATGACAGAAGAAATATAATCCATACATGTGAAACTACCCAGTTAAAGTATACTTTCTTATTTTCTATATAAAATATAACACCCTTTTGGATATATATACACTCGAAGCTCAAACTTCTAACACTTATTTTCCTCCCTCTCGCTCTCGCGTTACTTCTACTTGTCAACGTATTCGTTGTTTGATATGCCATCAGTTTCGTCTCTCTTTTCTTTTGTCTTTATGATTTTGCATCTACTCGAAACTTATATATATATATATATTTTCAACGTCAATTTCATATATATTGTATGAGCTTTGTCGCTTTGAAATTGTGCGTATATTTAAGACAATATATAAAGAGTTTTACTTGGATTAGCAAAATTAATGAAAACTTGAGATATACGAGAGGCGCACGCGAATACATAAATGCAGGCACTAGTCTAAGGAAAAGAGCCCTTGGAGGATCGAGTAATCGTGACAAATACTGATCTGGGATTGCCAAATTATAAACTAATGTTTTACCTATATGTATGGAAGAAAACTTTTTGCTAGTGTCTGCACGTTTAAGAATTTAATGCAGATAATGAATATTAGAAAATCGTGTCTATCTTAACGTACAAGTATGTGTACTTAACAAATGTATTATTTTATTTATATTCCTGTTTTTTGGATTTTATAAATAAAGATGGGATTATAATTATAATTATTATCATAAAAGCTTTGCAAAACTATGTTTACAAAAGTAGCTTTAACATTGTTATTACGTTAAAATGTTTTCCTTATTTTAATTACAAATTTTAAAGGATTTAAATTTTTAAGTCTGTGCCTCAAAAGAAAATTCGATAATTTGTTAAACGAAATAAAATTTCTAGAAAATTAGATACTTTTTATTTTCAAGAACGATCAAATCTCATTGGCAATTGAAAGAAGAAAATATAGTTTCCTGAAATTGAAAGTCTTACTTTATATATGAGCATGATTTTTAGTCGTTTGATTTTTCAGAATTTTTTTATTGATTTAAGCCTACACTGCAAAAAGTAACTTTTATAGATTTACAAAAAAAATAGAATTTTCTCGAAAAATTAGTGAATTTTCAAAAAATGTTGTAAATATTCGATAAAAATCGTAAATTTACTGAATTTAGGATATTATCGAAAAATTCGAGAATTCTCGATTTTTTTCTTGTGATCTACGAAAAAAGTTGTAAATTCGTAACTATTTTTCGGTAGTTTACAACTATTTTTTGTAAGTTTTTGAAAAAAAATTGTAAATTATCAATTTTTCTTGCGAATTCACAAAAAAAAAAGAGAATAGTCGAATTTTTTGTTAATTAATATACTAAATTTAGTAAATAAACATTTTTTTTCGAATATTTACAAATTTTTTAAAATTTACTAATTTTTCGAAAATGTTCTAATTTTTTTGTTAATATATAAGAAACTTACTTTTTACAGTGTATATTGAATTTTTTGACTTATTTTTTTGGTTTATCCGTTTATTTTTAGTAGGGTACTTATAATGACTCAAAAACAATTTACCTTAAAAATCAATTAAATTTTAATTAACCATAACGAATAGGAAAAAAGTACAAAAATAAGATTGAAATATTTTAATAGCTAACAATTCTTGGTTTCAATAACCAAGTATTACATTACAACGAAAATATTAAAAAATGAAAAATCAAGCTCATGTACAAACGAATTTTCTAATATAAACATGCAACATAAAATTCAGAAATAAACAGAAAATTGAGAATACAAGGTAAACGAATAAACTATGTACAAATATAAAATTTTTACCTTGAGGCTTAAAATTTTAGGGTTTTTATTATTTTTAATATTTTCAAGAAAATAAAAAAATACGTTTTGGCGTATCAATAAAAGAATCTAAGAAAATTAGTTTTTCATCTACTATAATTTTCTCATTAATAATAATAATATCTCTTCGTTAAAATATAAGAGAGGACACGTAAGAAAATATATATAAATTATACATAAAATCTATATAAGGGTAAATTTAATGAGTGTCTAAAAAGCGTCAGCAGCATCTAATGTTAGAAATTATATAGCATATTGCCAATAAAAATAAATGATCTTTTTTTCTCCCCATATTATACTTATTTTTATATCATAAGAAAAATTATATCGAACTAAAAATTCTTTTTTTCCTGTAATAAAGGGAGGTTATTGTAATGAATGGGACACTATATATTGCGATTTTTGGTTTTCTGTTTTTCTTTTCTTCTTTGCTTCTTTTATAAATAGGGAAAAAAATTCTGATTCAGTCTAATTTACCTCATTTTTAATATTTTTATAAAAATGAAAGTCTTATTTTTTTGTGAAGTAAAATAACAGTTTTATTGATAACATCTTAAAATTTTAAAACTAAAAAAAAAAACAAAAAAAAATTCAACTAACAATTATTTTTTCTTTGATTGATTATAAATTTGTAAGACATCTTTTTTTCTATATTTCTTTTTTGAGGTACCTGAAGAAGTACTTAACGAATTTGTAGATTCACTAAAGTCAATAAAATCCATAGTATTATTAGTCTGTGTTGTCTGTAAACAAGAAAAAATCATTAAAAATAAAATAAATTTAGGCAAGTCAGTGAATTAGAGTACCTGAAAAGATCTTTCACTTGATTTTCTACTTAGATGACATGGTTTCTCCTCATTAATTGTTCTAATAGACGAAGAATGTGATTGCAAACTTGTACAAGACATAAAATTCAAATCTTCATCATAATTCGATAACTTCCAATCCCCAGATTCTGCACTATGATGATATTTAAAATTTTCTTTACTGTCATTAATTTTATATCTTTGTTTTTGTTGATTAAAACATTTTTTTAGTTTTTCTGGTATTATGTTGTTTAGTTTTAACGAATCATGTAGCTGGTGTACCAATTTTTCATATCTTTCAATTGTTATATTACGATTTCTTTTGAATAATTCTATTTCTCTCTCTTTGTCTAACAACTGCATTTTTAATTTTTCAACTTCACTATTTCGGTTTTCGTTATTACTGCAGATGATATTTAACAATTCGGTATTTTCTTCAAATATCGTTAACCTTGAACGTAAACTAGCTATTTCTCTTTTAGAATTTTTTTCAAAATTTTGTCTCAATTCTTTTATCTTAACAATGTCATCTTTCATTGATTTAATATTATCTTGTATGTTGATAATTTCATTACCAAATTCTTTGGCTTTATTACTGTTTGTTAAATTAATATTAGTTAATAAATCAATTTCATTTTTTAATATTACTATTTCTTCATCTTTCTTATCAACTTTATCATTCAATTTTTTTAAATCCTTCTCTATTTCTATTTGATTAATCGTTTTTTCATTTAAAATATTTTTGAACTGTAAACGTTCATTATCAATTTTAGTCAAGATCAATTTAAAACTATCAACTTTATTTGATAACTCTGCCATACTGTTTAAATCTGATTTATAAACTATGATGGTTTTTTCTAATTTATCAATTATCTGATTTTTATCATTTATGTCTTTTTCTAGCTTATCAATTTTCGTTACGTGATCGTTAGCACACGATTCTGAATTCTTTTTCAATAATTCATTTGCTTTAAATAATTCATGGGTTAAACTTAACGATTTTTCCCAGTAATTATTTATTCTTGCAGATGATTCTTTTTCATTATCTTCATGAAGCTTGAGTTTTTGCTAAAAATTAAGTAATTTTTAATTATATAAATTAATAAGTAACTTAAGTATAAATTACTGACCTCGAATTCTCCTAATTTTCTTTCATAACTGTTTGCAACATTTTTTAATTTGAATATCAAGTCATTGTATTTCTTATCTGCCAATAATTTATCATTATTTAATTTGATGATTTCTTGTTTATTTGATTCAAATTGTATTCTATATTCATGTAGCAAATTTTCTTTAGTTAAATTAGTATCTTTTAAATCTTTCATACTATCAGTAATATTTTTTAATTTAAGTGACAATTCTGATACTTTAAATAATTCATTGTTGTGTTGATCTTTCATCGAATTATAATCTAATTTTAATTGCTGCAATTTATCTTCTAATGATTTATTTTTTTCATAGTCTGATGGGAATTCTGTTTGACATAATTTATCATCGTATAATTTGTTGTCAGGATTTGATGATATGCCAGATTCATTGCTGCTACTGTTGGTACTCAAGTTGATATTATTAGATAATGAATCATTAAATGAATTTTCGTTTTCTGCTATTATTATTTCATTCTTTGCTTCTAAATCATTATAATCTTTTAATAATATCATCTTTTCATTTTCTAACTGCTTATAGCTACTCTTGGTCTGCAATAATTCTTTTTCCATAACTTGCATTTGTTCTTGTAAATGTTTGATTATTTCTAATTTTTCTAAATTATCATCTTCTGATTTTTTTAATAAATTTATCTTGGTTGATACTAAATTTTTGATTTTTAGCAAATTATTATCTAAATCATCTTCTTTAGCAACAGTCAAATCATTAGCTTCATCAAAATTAATTAATACAGGCTCTAAAATTTCTTCTAATTCTTTTAATGTATTTTTTAAGTTTATATATTCTAAATTACATTCTGATTCTTGATTTGTTTTTTTGATATTATTAATTTTTTGTATTTTTTGTTCATTTTTAAATGAATTCGCAATGCACTTGTTTATAATTTCTAAGTTATTTTTGAGGTCACTATACTCATTTTTATTTATTATTTTATCGATTTCCGAAACATTTTCTATATGTGATTTTCCTCTTTTAATGTTATCTGCTAAATTTTCAATAAATTTCTTCAAAATCATCAGTTCTGTAAAACATTGATTTTTTTCTGATTTAATTTTTTCTGTAGTATTTTTAGCTTTTTCCAAAGATTCTTTACATGATAAAAGCTCTGCTTCTAACTTTTCTTTATGATTTTTTGTCAATTTTAAAGTTTTCTTACATGAATCAAGTTCTAATTTTATTTCTTCCTTATTATTTTCAGTCAACTTCACGAGTTCTTTATATGATTCTAGTTCTGATTTAAGCTTATCTTTAATGCTTTGTGTTAATTCTAAAGTTTGTTTGTATGTATCAAGTTCTAATAGAACATTTTCTGATAATTTTATTTCTTCCTTGTACGATTCAACTTCTGATTTAATCTGTTCTTTATTTAATTCTAATGTTTTCAATAATTTTTGACATTCTTCTAGTTCTGATTTAAGCTTCTCATTATTATTCTCTGATAATTTTAAGCTTTCTTTACAAAATTCAAGCTCTAAATTTATCTTTTCTCTCTTATTCTCAGACAATCTTAAGGTTTCCTTACATACAGAAAATTCTGAACTAATCTTTTGTTTGTTGCTTTCTAATGATTTTAATGCTTCTTTGCATGTTTCAAGTTCTGATTTCAGCTTATTTTTATTGATTTCTGTAGATTTTAAAGTTTCTTTACATGAATCTAATTCTGACTTGAGCTTTCCCTTATTTCTCTCTGACGATTTTAACATGTCTTTACATGACTCCAATTCTGATTTTAGCTTTTCCTTATCCATTTCTGATGATTTCAAATTTTCCTTAAAAGATTCAAGTTCCGATTTAAACCTTGCTTTATTTCTTTCTGATAATTTCAAGTTTGCTTTACATGACTCAAGCTCTGATTTAAGTTTTTCTTTGTCCGTTTCTGATGATTTTAAAGTTTCGTCACATAATTCAAGTTCTGATTCAAGCCTACCATTTGTTCTTTCTAATGTCTCGAATGCTTCTTTACATGAGTCAAATTCACATTTAAGCTTTTCATTATTAATTTCTAACAGTTCTAATGATTTTTTACAAGATTCAAACTCCAATTTTATTTTTTCTTTATTTTTCTCTGTTAATTCTAATAAATTTTTACAAGATTCGAGTTCTGAAAATATTTCTTCCTTTTTACTCTCTGTTATTTCCAATGATTCTTTACATAAATCAAGTTCTGATTTCAGCTGTAAATTTTCTTTTTGAAGATTTTGAAAGTCTTCATAATAATCATCTTCGTAATCCCCACATTCAATTCTTCTATTTTTACGTTTTCTTTCCATTTCTAATTCTTGCTTAAAGTAATCTTCAGCTTTTTGTACTGACTCATGCAGCAGCTTTTTATTTCTTTCTTCAATAATTAAAAAATTCTTTTTCCAATTATCATCAATTTCATGAAATTTTTTCGTATAAAATTCAACTAATTCTTTTTCTTTTGTAAATAATTCTTTTTTTAAATCATCAATCATATTGAGTAATTCTTCATTTTTATTTAACAGTCCTTCGGTGTAAATATCAGTGAAGGCACTTACAGGTCTTGATGACAAAGTAGTATGAGTTCTAGAACTATTTAAATCAGATGAATAATTGGAATAAAAATAATTATTTATATTTTCAGTTGTTAATCTCATTGCTGTTTTTGATAAATTTAATACACTTTTCGTTTCACCATAAACTTCTAGACCAGGATTAATATTTATTAAAAATATTATTTTTTCGTTACCACAAAATGAATTTTGAAATAATCTTGTTAATTTTGATTCCCTGAATGAACCAGTCATTAAATTTTCAGTTATATTTTTTAAACATTTTCCAAATGCCAATAGACTTTGATTTATATATTTTGATTCTTTTACTTTCTCTCTTAAATCTTGCCTTCCTATACGACCAACACCTGCCAGATCACAAAATGTTAAGGTACTAGTCTGTAAAGCAAAAAGTAGTAATTTGGAATAAAAGAATTTTTTTTAAAAGTAATTTAATTTAAATTTTTTTTAAAGATTAATTATATTTTTTAACCATTATTACCTCGACATTTTCAGGAGCTAAATCTTTATCGTGCTTTAATAATTTAATAGTAAAAATTGAATGTGATTTTGAACTCTTGTAGTTAAGATCATTGAATGTAGTAAGCTTTTGCTGTCCAGCAAGTAATACTTCATAAGCTTGTAGGCCAGTATTAACACATATACTATTAATACCTTGTATAAAAATATGACCATTTTTATCTTCAGCTATTTTTAAGCTAATATTTTTACCATTTTCGTCGGATTTTAATAAATCATAAATCGTATCATTATAAATTTCAATAAATGTTATCCATGCAGAATACATTGAATCATTTAAATTTTGATGACAATTTTCTTCTAATAAATTTTCAAAGGAATTTTCAAAAATAATTCTATTTTCATTTAATAATCTCATTTGTAAAAAATTTTCTCTTGTCTCGTACTCTAATGTGCTGTTAATTTTATTTAGTTTAGTTATTTGATTGTAATTAATTGGCTTATACCAGGGTTCTAATGTGCAAGTTATTGATGAAAAAATAAATGCTATTGATCTTGGTATAATACCAGGTTCGTCTAATTTACCAAACATTGTGTATGTTTTACCAGAATCAGCTGTGCCATAGGTTAAAAATGTTAAATTTTGATTGTTATTTAAAAAATCAATTAAATTGTCTTTTATTGAATTATTAAAAAATTCATTTTGGGTTACGTTTGATGAAAATATATGAGTAAATTTATAAGTTTTCTTAGCTGGATCATCTACTGGTTTTGAAAATACCGAACGTTTTGCTACTTCATTTGTATTAAAATCTTTAACCAATAGTGTTTGTGAATCATCTTGTATCGCGTAAACGTTACTATTTTTTGAATTTATTACAGTTAATGGAATTTCACGTACTCTTAAATAAACTTGAGTTTTTTGATACAACGATGTACTGCTACGTGCTGAATCACATCTTATTGTTGATTCTTCATCGGGTTCTGTATCTTTTTCACAAAACATTTTTAAAAATTTTAATTTAACTAAAACACACAAAATTAAAACATAACCTTTTGGAAAAAAATAATAAAAAAATAATAAACTAAAACACGTATTTTTAAATTATTTGTAATTTAAAATTCGCGGCCTTTAAAATTTTGAAAATTAAATTTCACTTTTAAACAATATTTTTACATTTTTTATTTAAATTAAAAAAAAACTTTTTGGATGAATAAAATTAATAAAAAAATAAAATTCATCACATTATTTTAGCAGAAAATTTTAATGAAAAGGGGTTATAAACAACTTAACCTGATATTCATAAAAAAACAAACAAATAAATATTTACATGTACAGGGTGTTTATACAAATACTTATTTCAAAAAATTATTTTATTACAACAAAGAAATAAATAAAATTTTAATTTAAAAGTATTTTAATATGAAACTAAACAAGAGGCAAAATCATTGTATTGAGAGATAAATACAGATTTTGTCGTAAAGGTTTCATAATTGACGAGATTATTATAGGCATCAGAGGTGCAAAAATTTTGACACCAACAAGTGCCTGGTATAGTTTAACCAAGGCATTTATTATCCTTAGAATTTACAAAATATTTGGCGTACATGACGAAAGCTGAATCCAGGTGGATGAAAATTGATTTAATTACAATAATGTAAAAAATCATTCATTCTTTTTTTTTAAGTCTTTGAAGATACATATTTTAAGAAAAGCTAATTATTATTTTTTAAATAGTGTCAAAACTAAACTGAAAAAAAAAACAGTTGTAGCCAAAGAACTGTTTTTTCGTTTAAACGATTACGATTTGCTTGAAACGTGAGTAAAAATTTATAGAATTGATTTTTTCTTATTTAAAATTCAATCACGGTGGCATGATGTGATTTAAAAAAAATATTTGCTCTAAAAAAGAATGTTTAACTTTTTGTTTTAGATTTTGAGTCATTTAAAACAATTTAAATGAAAAAAAAATTTCGGGTAACACAACTGGGATTCCCAAATCTACAACAGAAAATCCAGTACGGATAACCAGAAGAGACCTTTAAATTTATAATTATATTTGTGCAATGAACTAAATCTCGTTACGGTTTGTTAGTATTGAAAAAAATATTTTAAAAAGGCATTTTTTGCAAACTTAGATGTTAAACAAATGTCGCATGAAAAAAACCTCGAATTTCAGAATCAGCGACCCAAAAACCTGTAGTAGATTGCTTCTCATCTTTCTTGACAAAAACAACCGCAAAAGCATTTGACTGAAGTTTTACACAACCTTGATTAAAATTTTAGGCATCATACATATATGAATATTTTAATACAAATACAAATTTATTATTTTTATAAAGAAAAAGGGTTGGTTGCTTTGCTTGAAATTTCAAGCAGGATCGAAAACTCGCTTGAAATTAAAAGTTTTGTTATTAATAAATTATTTATACTAATTATGTAAATAATATTTTTTGAGTGATATAATGTATAGCAAATCAGAAGCTTAACCCTAAAAACTATACTCTGCTTGGAAATTAATGCATTCGTTTGAAATTTCAAATAAAGCAACTTATAATCGCGTTTTTCTTTAAGTGTATTGCTAAATTCTAAATAGAAAATAGAAATAGAGTAAAAACGGAATCGATTGGTATATGAATTAAGTATTGTACAGAGCTCTTCCTATAAATTCTACACATGCAGACATCAGTATTCCCAATTAACAAGAGATCCTTTTCATCAATTTATATATCTTGTAGTTTTAGGTTTGGATATATATCTTCTTGTATCAAGCAAAAACATATTGGAATTACTTATGTACATTATATTGAATTTACGTATAAAACAACATGGGTTATGTACAAAAACATTAAATTAATTTATCAAATTGTTTTATTTACGTTTACTTTTACTTTTAATCAAAATATTATTTTTTTCAAATAATTTCGTTTCTATTCAAAAAAAAAATAATAAAAATTGTATGATTGCAATATACTCGTATTATACAGTACATCAGTGTTTTATAAGGTCAAAAGAAAAAAATGAATGAAAAAAAAGCAAGTAACTAGAAAAAGAAAAAAAAAGGTGTATAAACGAAAAAGCATCTCTCGCGTCAAAATTGGAGACATTATATTAGTCTCTGTCTGTGAAAAAGCTGATCAAAGGCGATGAAGCTTTGAGAAGGAAAATTGGTAAAGAGGAAACTCAAAACGAGTTGTTACACTTAGATGCAAGAGAATTTTCTTCATTTTCTACTATTAGCTTTTCCTATATGTGTAATAAATATGTATAGACAAACTAATAAATATTACACATACTACTTCCTAAACTTAATCAAATGTACACATGCACATGTATAAAACTAATCGAAAATTATACAAGTGCTATCAAATTTAAATTTGTACAAAAGTTTTTGATTTACTCTTTATATGTTTACTGCGATTGCTTACGATGAAAGGCTCCACTCTTTATTTTAATTATATTAACTAATTTTCTTTTGAAGGAAATTCAGTATTAACTAAATGCAAATAATAGTATTAAATTACAATTACGAAAAGTTTACAAAGAAATATTATTTTTATAAAATTTCTTTTAAAACTTCACCAAATATTTAAAAAGCGATGGAATGCAATTTCCGTATTTGCTTGGCCTGCTTTAATAAATTGCAATTTATGAAAATACTTCAATTTTTCAAAAACTTCAAAAATAAATTGGAATTCTTGCGTATCTAAATATAAAAGTCTAAATTTAATTAAAATTTAATTTATTCTATCAGCTATTAATTTTTGCACAATATAGTATTCAACTATCGTTTAGCTTAATACTACTTTAGCTCAGTTTCCTTCAGCCTCTAAAATTTGTAGTTTTATTTATTTCTAATAAAATTTCTTTCATAGTCTGAAAATTTATTTTTATACTAATGTTTTTTTCTGCAACTAATATGCAAAAGAAGCTAATTATAGGCTGCAGAACTATCAAATTTTTTATATATTTGAATAAAATCTTTTTTATTTTCACTCTAATTTTCAACTTTTAGGAATTCACGGCAGTGGAAAATACATTAAATTCCTGCTGAGTATTAAAAAAAAACAGCTAATAAAAAATATAAAGAGATTTTCTTTTATGTGCCAAAAAAAAGTAGATACCTAAAATTTGTAACTAAGTAACATTGATCTTAGTATATTTTTTTTATATAAAAAAACATAAATTATTTATTATCCATATTGGTGTAAACACGTATAGCGAATAAAAAAAAAAGTGTACCATAAACATATAAAAAATCCATAAATTGTATTTCCAAAATCATATATAGAAAATCCTAGAAAATCTTCTAAATATAACGAAGTATTGAAAGAAAATAATATCTCGTAAAGTAGCCTCGTAAAGTCCAATAACCTGATAAAAAAATAAAAGCCAATTTAGTAGGAGAATCACGTCTCCTTTTCTATATATATAGAAAATTCTAAAAGTAGGACAACGAGAAAAACTGATATTTGAAGAAAACAAATCATTTACTTAGAGAGTTTTTGAAAGTATGTGTGTTTGTTTATTTGTTTGGTAAAGAACAAATGGGAATCAGTGTTCATTAGTTGTGGGAATCATAAAATGTGGCTCATAGTGTCCAAATAGAGAATCCTTAGGGATCTTTTCAATAACTCTTGGTCGTCTTGTAATTGCTGTTACTGCTGCTGTCTGGTGATATCTTTTATGAAAAGTTTTTACTTTAGTTTTTCTTTCTCTCTATTTCATTTTGTCTAATAAAATAAGAAAAAGGACAAAAAGAAAAAATAAAAGCAGTTTTCATTTATTTATAATTGCATTAAAAGCTCGAGAAATATTTATAATACAAAATGAAAATGATATTTTAGATGGAAGCAAGAAAAGACATAACTGATAAAGTAAATCTCGGAGAGAGAGAGAGGAGAGGAGAGAAAAACATAATAAACGTTTATATTGCTATGGTCTGTATTGCCCTTTTAATACCGATATTGGCAAGATATTGAGTTTCTTCCCCTATTTTAATAGTAGAATCTCTAGAAAATCATCTATATAGTATTAATAGTTAGCCTTGTCTATATTGCCTTGCTTATATTCTCCTTATAATCCGTGAAAGTATCAATGTCCTTCCTATCTAGAAATACCTTACCGACAATTTCAAGAGAAGAAGATCGGAAACTTAATTGGAAATATCGTTGTTGTCACACAATATATAACCTATAATACTCTCATCTCTTTTTATCTTATTAAAACCTTATCAAAACTCCATGTATTTAAGCTTTCCAATATTTACGCAATGAATTAAACTAAAACTACAATTTACTTAAGTGAATGACGAAACAAGATTCTATTAACGATATTGGAATTTCTATTTCAAAAAAAATCTAATTATTTAATTTAAAAGTTTTGAAAAAATATTTAATCCTTAAATATCTTTAGTGTCGCACCGTAAAGAAAAATCCAATAAAATGATATCGTATATTTTTAAGCTCACTTTAAGACTCCTACAACTCAAAGTATATAAAATTTACGGCAAGGTTTATATAGGTAATTTTGATTACAAGTTAGTAGTTCGATGTGACGGCTTATATAACCTATAATATCTAAAAGAAAATATAAGGGAAAAAAATCACTCTTTCCCCCTTTTTATATATTAGCTCCGAGTCTACGCTATGACCATACATATAGATTGTATTATAGCTTTAATACTGCCAATGTTATTTGATGGCCAAATGCACTTTAGTTGGGTTATTTATGTTTGCTTTTAAGACTTTTACTTTCTTTTTATCTCTCTTTTTTCTAATGTCCCAATCTTTTAATATAGAATAAAAATCTAATTAACCTATAATATTTTATATTTGACAAATTAATGAAAACAAATTTAAGGAAATAACACTGTAAACACTGTAGAAAGTATCAAAAGAAGATTTTTTACAGTGTATAGGAGGGGCGTAAAATATATGCAAGATATGTACCAGATGGCCCAAAAAAGACAATGCAACACCATTGACACTGAGTTTCCACAAAGAATAGAGAAATATTTCCTAAAATTCGGACTAAATTAATGGAAAGCAATTATATACTACGTCCAAAAATAAAAAAAAAATAATAATTTACTTTTCGACTAAAATAATTTTTAGAAAAAAATTTTTTACAAATTAAGTATCTCAGATGACATCAAAAATTAAAACAAGTAATAAAAAATTTTTAAATTTTTAACAAAAAAAATTTGGAATCAAAAATTTTCAAAAATTTAGATCTCAGATCCAGATCCAAGAAATTTATGAATAACGATTTTCCTAAAACTAGTACCTCCATGTAAAAAATCTCGTAAAAAATTTAAGTATTACGTTCATAAATAAAATTATTAACAGGGTTTCTAGTACTTGCATCTGAAAACTAGAACTTCCAAAAATTGAAAAAATAACAGAATTATCTTATTTTTGACACAAAATTTTTTTTAAATTTTTGTACCGGATCCAGTAATAAAAAAAAAAAATTGAAAATCGAATTTTTGCCTTTAAAAAAGGTTAATGAAAAACAGCTCGGGAATTTTGAAAAGTGTTAGAAAATTGCGTACTTTATTTTCAAGTTTCATTTATTCAGCTTCATTTGACCGATAAAAAAATTTTAATCTAAAGTTAGATAAATATAAAATTTCAATAATATTCCCTAGTGAAAAAATATAACCCAAAAGCAACAGAATTTTTGGGAGAAGCTTACTTGTCACCGGATTCGAATGAAAACTCCGAAAAATTATGACACAATTATTTAAATTTTTTTTATATTTGAAACAAATTTTAGATATTTAAAGCGTGGATTGAGTCAAATTAAACCTTTTTGGCTAAATCCACGCTTAAACAAAAGAGGTTGAGCGTGGATTGAGACCTTTCTTATTTAAAACGCTTAACAAAAAAATTACTATACCTGAAAAAGTAACGGATTAAAGTTAACATAACATACGTTTTCTCGGATAAATATTTACCCTGTCAGGTAGCTATGCTTGAATTTTGCTAAAATATCTAAGATCATTCTTAAAAATTCACATAAATTTAGGCAAAATTTAAGCACAGCAACCTGACAGTGTACACGTCATTTTAATTATTAAATTTTAGTTAAAAAAAATTAACTGCTATTTGCAATAAAACAAAAAATGAATAAGTAAAATAGAAAAATACAAGAAAAATAATTTTCAAGTATTCCGTCTATACCGATGTTTTCGTTAAAGGTGTACATTTGTATATTGTTAAGTAAAGTATAAATAATAAAAAATACAAGAAAGAGTTAGAAGAGTCATTATGAGTTAACAAGAGTGTAGTGAAATATGTGGATGAAAATTAAAGAAATATATATGTATAATAATCAAAGCATATATACTTTGTTGTTAAACCTAGCAAGAAAATCGTCGTTCAATTTCACCTTCTTTGCTATCACAAGTGCATTAAATACATAGAGAAGTTTATTTTTTCTTTTTCATTATAGAGCGAGTTATGCAGCCTTTTCTTGTTTCAACTCTTATAAAGGTACTTTTATATTAAATATAATATTTCCAAATCTAACTCCAGTATTTAATATTAGAGTTTTAAAATACCCTTCAGACTTTCGCGGTTTCTCTATACACGTATCGAAAAATATTATATCGCGGCTTTTCTTTTTGATCTTGCTAAAGAATTCATTAAGTTCCGCGGGGATATATTATAACTGGTGGTTGTTGGTATAGCGGTTTAGGTATTAATAAGGGGTGGTAGTACTAGAAAATACCAAGTATGTTTCATATGCTTCGCTTATTTTTAGAGTTGCTTTTTGCTTTTAAATATTATATTTAGGATGATAGACTTTTGCTTATACGTCTCTCTCTAAGCGCTTTAGCTTTTTCTTCTCTTCTCTATTCACATATTATACATTTTTTATAAATGACTGATTTCTTATCATATGTTTTTCATGTATGCTAAACAAAAATTCATTAAATTTTTAGTTTACTACTTTTTGTTTCGTTTTAAATATTTTTTGCAATAGCTCAACAAATCTTTTTAATGTCGGTCAAATTATTTCTTTTAAATCTATTTATCCAAGTTTTTAAACGGATTAACCCACATCAAACACTGTCAGGTTACTTAACTTACATTTTCAATAATTTGTAGCGATTGAATAACTAAAGTAGCAAATAACACCCGGGTAAGATTATTTCTATAAGATGAGATTTAGCTTTCAAAGTATCTTTTTAATAGATTTGCTCTCTGTCAAGAAAATAATCTGTTTCAATATAACACTTCAATATATTTGAGTAAACCGAAAAACATATCAGATTAGATATTCTATAAAATTTCTTTTTTTCTATATTTTTTTGATATTAAATAATTTTACCTTAAGGGTACCTTCTGCCAGTTTTGAAATTCAAAATCGATTTTTTTTTTTTAATTGATTAGTGTTCAAAAAGTATTCAAGAATATGAGAAAAAAATTTTAAATGAATCCCGCAAATAATAAAGAAACGACAGCGCCTAAAAGTTAAATTATCAGTAAGCAAGAATACAAGATCCCAAACTTTAAACGCGTTTTTCTCGAAACGAACTTTTTGAAAATGGCCCGCACGATAAAAAAAAAAACTATTAGTCCGATTTCAATTTTTTTTTTTTTAATCAATTTGTTATCCAATTCCGCGAATCTTAACCTACAATGAACCTGATCGGATGATTATTTTGGTCTCTAGGCCCCCGTTTCGAGCCTAAAAATAGGTCAAATTTCGACTTTTTTCTATTTACCTTCATAACTTTTTTAATTTTTAATATTTTTCATTGATTGTAGGTTAAGATTCTCAAAAACTCATGTACTTTATGGTGTTTTTTTTTTTTTGATTTCAGACGATTCTAAACCGAGTTATGATGCGGGCCAATTAGCAACTTTTTTTTTAGGCACCAATTTCAGCGCCATCTCCTGATATGTAAAAAAATAGAAAATAAAAAAAAAAAATTTTTTTGTGTTCATTATAAGTGTATAAAACAGCTATAAAAAAATCTTTTTTACATGCAATAATCTTTCTGAGAAAATTAATCTGAAAAATAACGTCATTTTTACTCAAAACTGGCAGAAGGTACCCTTAAATACATTGTTTAAGAATTATGCTTGACTTTTTTAATAAATATTTTATAAGGACATTTTTGGTTTTTTTTTAAATCAAAAATTTTTTTTCTCCATAAATCTCTTTATATATGTATGTCTCAAAAATATGTAAAAAAAAAATTTTCTCGAAATCCCATCTCTAAATATATTTTTTGTCCAATTTTGCGCGCGAACTCAAACTTACGTTATATTTTTGAGTTACTTTAAACCTAAATAAATTCAAACAAAATTTTAAAACAAAAATTATTGAGTGGATTATCCGATAATACGGATACCTGCACTTCCTTAATTACGTAAAATAAGGCTTTTAAGTTTTTTTATAGCTTCAACCTTGCATTAAGATTTTTTCAGATTCATATTAACAATTAATTTCTGTAAATTTTTACAAAAATACACTGAAAATCTTTTTGGCTTTTTTACCAGTTGTATTAAGTCGTTACTTATTGATTATTTGTTGATTTTAAAGCCGAATTTCTGGGAGTAGTGGCCCAAAATAAATGTCTATTTGCCTTTAATAATCATTTTCTTTTGTTTTTACTTTTTTTATAACCTAAAATCCAAAAAAAATTTCAAAATAAATATAAAGAATTAATCGTGAGCCTAATTTCGTGTTATAGAGTTCTCAAATTTGGGGCTATACGCCCCGAAAAATTTATGAAGCAAGCTAAGGATTTGGAGCTTTAACACACTATTCAAGTGATCAGAAAGCCAAAAAGAATTTCAGTGTAGGTTATTTGCAAAAAATTAATTTATTTTCGAAAAAAGTATTGAAAATTCACAAAAAAAGTTGTAAACTATTGTTGTAAACTTTACAAAAGTTGTAAAGTATAGTTGTATAACTATTATTTTCGAAAATTTACAGGAATTACTTTTAGCAGCATAGCATTTGTGTGTTTAATAAAATCTACATAAATAATGCATAATTATTGACAACATTAAATTAATTTTATTTAATACAAAAATGGTAAATTAAAGGGCAAGGAGGGATTTTTTCAAAATTTGAAGATTAATATAAAACAAAAAATACATCAGTTAAAAACATAATGAATTGAGTAGTTTTTCTTATAATTTCTGCAGAAATTCATTTCTTTTTTAACTGATATATTTTAAATTAACATGTTAATTTATTTAACAAAAATGTACGCAGCTACATAAATAAACTGTCTAAATTCATTTTATTTAGTAAACGGGAAAATAGAGAAAGATCAATGTTTATTATAGTTGTAAATAGGTAAAAGACGGGACGGTTTGATATACGAAATGAGAATTGTTGAGAACTGCATGTCTTGGGGTGATTGGAAGTTATGACTCCTAAACCTTACATTATAGTACGTCGGAAGAAGTTGACAGAGGTCAGATACCCGTTCTCATAAAATTTTATGAGAATTAATGTCATCTAGTCCGTCTTAGTTCACCTCGTGTGTTACTACCCTTAACTTCCTTCCGATATATTAAACACGCTTGAGTTTACTTCAATCTATTGTAATATGGGAAATAATAAAGTTAAAAAAAAATTTTTTTTCCGCCATTCTTTTCGTCAAAATTAAAAACACAGCTTATTTTATAATAAATATAATTCATTTTATCCTGTCATAAAAAGTATATTAAATAAAATAATTGATATAATAAATTTTACCTACGTACAATCGTAATATATTAAGTTTATAATGACTGATTACTCGATAGTTTCTTCCTGTCATCTATTTTTATTTAGACTTATAGAACCATATACTTGCTTGTCAGCTTAAACAATGATTTAGTATTATACATTGATTAAGCTCGATCTAAGAGAGAAGAAGAAAAAAAATTCTGATTTTATATTATAGTCTTCAATCATATCAATATATATATAACTGCACAATTTATATTATATATGCTGTGTACAATCTGCAGATTATCGTATCAATTTCAAATAATAATATTTACTGTATGAGTCTATACATTAGTCTTGGCTTTGTTTTTAAAAAAAAACTTGTATTTACAGGCTAAACTTGAAGAGAAGAAATTTCAGTTGATGCAATATTTATATAAATGGTGCATTGAATCAGGAAGCTATTATATTGCCCTATTTTGTCATTACATGATTTTATATTCACTAATACAAATAAATAAAAGCAGCAAAATTTCTTAACCTGGCATTCATTGAAAACCATGCTAAAGTATTTTTTCAGGCTAATTTTAAGTATTTTAGAAATACTGAACAAAAAAAAGGCCTAGAATTCAAAAATTGAGTCAGAACTTTAGTTCGATTACAGAAAAAAATGGTACCAGAACATTTAGAATGAATCTGCCCAAAAATCCCAAGACTTCAAATATTCTATTGTTTTGATGTTATTTATTTTACTATAGTTATGATCGAAAAATTCAATAATTTGAAACTAAACCCAGGCTACTATACATTCGACATGTATAATACTTATTACATAATACATTATTGAAGAATTATTTTTGATTATTGTTGATTGGAAGATTACATTTTGTATTCCATGGAAACTCTAATATATTTAAATTGTAAATTAATGATGAATAATGAGATTTTTAAAAGAATTCATTTAAACATGTTACTGTTATTCATTCTTTTAATATTTTAATTACTTCGACATAAATGGGCCATTTTGCAGATTTTAAAGCTATTGCGAGCTTGAGAGTTATTAGAGTAACAAACTAGTTCTTGTTGTAACAATGATTGGGTCTAAATGTACAAAATGATATTTAACGAAAATCTAAATTTAGAATGAATACCAAAAACAGAAGAAAAGGTTATCTTTAGAAATTTATAAATTATGACCAATTTGAAAGTTTTTCCCAACTCTCCGGTTATCCATTATCTTGAGAAAATAATTTTAAAATTTAATATTTCTCATCAATAATACATTAAATCCATCTATCGGAGCATTAAATTTTTTAAAAGCTAAAATAAAAAGCCTAATATAATGTATTAATAAAATAATAATAATAATAATAATAATAATAAAAATCGTTTAAAAAATATTTTTGATCTCTAAGTATAATCATAAATTCTTAAAAATCCAAAGTACCGAGTCAAAGATAACGAGCTTGTACTTTGAAAAAGTTCAAACACTCGATAATCGAGGGGTTCGTAAATATATAACAAGCGTAGAAAATTAATTATCATAAAAAAAGCTCTATATATATCAATATTCATTTACATAGCAATATTTATTAAATATGTATATGTATAATCTCCTATAATATGTACATAAAAAAGGTAATATTTTCCATCAAAGAGTTTTCCAAAGTCGCTGTTTTATACTTTCGTTTATTTTTTTTTTTCTTCTCCTCTTTTTACGTTTATTACTTATTGGAACATACATCCATAAACAGTGAGATCAGAAGTAAAAAAAAGAGAAACAAGGGGGCGAGAAACCGAAAGAATCTACAATACATAGATATAAAAATTCTCTATGTCTCAATATTTTCAAATTACAGCCCCAATGATTTTTTAACGAACACAAAGCGTTCTTTCTCCCCGGTCATATTTCAATCAATATTCTCGCGAATGTATGTAAATATACGATGTTCATGAATTTTTTTACGTTTCTTTTTTAACCTTTACGAATTTTAGTATTTCTCTGTTATGAGCTTTTTACCAGCGTAACGCCGCAAATAATAATAAAAAGAAAAATCTCTTTTCAGGATATAAAGCTACTGTATCATTTGTATCCTGGGCTTTGCGCCTCGATTAAAATTAATATTAGAAAGCGTGTTTCTTCATACAGAAAATGTTTGACATGTACCCTTCAATTTTCTTTTTTTCCTTTTATAATATATTGGCACATTGATTTTAAAATGTATAATGTACGTGTTTTAATATTAGCCGACACGCACACATTTCTATATTTAAATTTTTATACTAGAGTGATTCTTAGCTTCTTATTTTGTGAATTTTAGTGAAAAACCCCCAGATACCAGTTTTAGAGCTATCGACACCTATTTACTCATGCTATCAAAAAAATTTATTTGGTAAAATTAAATACCTCCATTAAAAGTTGGAATTTTGATTTTTAATTAATGTTAATTCTTCAATCTTATATTCTAATAATTTGGTATATCTTTTTTTATGAATTTTATTTTATCAGAAAGATCTTTTAAACAAAATCACCTCAAAAGTTGTACTTTCACTCGAAAATTATTTTACTCTGTGCAAAATTTTGTCCTACTTTGTTTTCCTTATTCAAAACTCCCAGGTTAGGGATCATCAATTAATGATGTCACCTTTTTAGAGAAGGAGATTTCTTGAAAATGGGTTTTTGAACCTTTAAAGACTTCATGATTTTAAAAAATTATTTTAGTTTTTTTTTTTAATAATTCAAATTTAGATCAACGCAACTAGCACCAATTAGTAAATAGCATAAAGAAACATCCAAAAATTGACAACGAGTAGTGAATACTAAAAATTCTTAATTTTTAATAATCTTAGTGGGTGGGTATTAAAATAATGGATTGCATCAGTTTTAGGGACGGGATTATAAATTATAACATAAAATGACAAAGGAGCGGGGTGCAAAAAAGGCCTAAATTTTGCTGACTTTGTTAATGGATACTTCCTAATGTAAAAAAGATTAATCCTAATAAAATTTATGATTTTTAATTTTTGTATTAAGTATGAACCACAATCTTCGGTAATTTTATTAATTTCCTTGAAATTTATATTTCTCATTTTGGCTTAAAATATTCAAAATTTGATTCAAATTTTAAGGTATTACTTGAATGTAGTGTATAAAAAATTATTCTAAATTTTATTTTTTTAAGCCAATATCTCGTTTAGAGGAAAATCGGTTAGGGTCTAATATACATAGGTATATATTATATTATTTCTAAAGTTTTTTATAGGTACAGTTAAGAAAAAAAAATTATATAATAAAGTTAATTTAAAGCTATTGTTAGAATAAAAAGTTCTAAAAGAAAATTTTTCCTTTTTTTTCTTTGAATGAGAATAAAAATGAAAAAAAAGTATGTAATATTAGAAAGGTACAATATATAGTTAAATATATAAACACTGTACTGTAATTAAAAAGGATTGTATATAAAGGAAAAGATAAATTTATAATTGAGAAAGCGAGTAATCGAAGGTAGCCAAGCTAGTAAACTTTTTTTTTTCACAATACTTCGGCATGTTAAAATGGTAGCAATCTAGCGTCTTATAGTCACGTTTTCTTTTCTTTTTTTTTTCATCGACCTTCTCCTTCGGGATATTTCAAGCGGAATTATTCGAAGCGCGAAGGGTCCGCGATTCAAACGACTGCGAGAATTAACGTCTCTTGTGGCATAAAAAATCTGTGTAATCAATTATCGAACCTTTTTACCCTATATTTCATGGCCAATAAGACGATACGCGAATGTTCCCCATACCACCAATTTTTTTTGGTCTCATTTCAATCTGATACTGTTTTTTTTAATTTTTTTTTATTATCATTTTTTCTGTTATAATGTACGTATTTTTATTTCTTGATACCTTCAATTTTCCTTAGCTCATCAAATATATTCGCTTTTCAATTGAGCATAAAAAATTATAAACTTCTCCCTTAATGTTATATAGTTTCGTATTTCATAATATGAATTCTAATAATATGAATCTATATAAATGTGTTTTTTTTCTTTTGCACGAAAGAAAAATTGTTCAATATTTAAAGAGTATTTTTAATAGGGAAAAAAATTAAATTACATAGAAATTTTTTCATATTTCAATTTTTATTCTATCAAGTTTAATGATGTCTTATAAAGCTTAATATAATAAATAAATTATTATGATATATAGCTTGGTTTAAATTAAATTTAAAATCCCTGTTAAAAAGATTGCACGAAAAGTACCAAAATTTCTGGAAAGTTGTGTCAAAAATTTTGTCATTTAGTGATTGTGCTAGAAATAACGAAAAATGATTGAAATTTAAAATAAAAAAAAATTATTTTTCTTGTTAGTGTCCAGAAAGTGCGTGTTTTCTGGCCGCTGCGCTATTCGAAAAAACGCATTTTTTCGACACTGAGCAAGAAAAATTATGTTTTGTCCTTGGCCACAAAAAAAGGATGCCCCAAATCGCAGTTTACCATCCTCGGCTTCGCCTCGGACGGTAATTTACGTGCGATTTAGGCCATTCTTTACTTTTGTGGCCATGGGTAAAAATATACTATTAATCTTAAAATAACAAAAATTACCTAAGAACGATAAAATTATAATAAATACAAATGAGAATACTCGGAATTTAACAACAAAAATAAAAAGTAATATTTATTTGTTTATGAAGTGTTACTATTAGGGGTGTGCGGTTACCCGACCCGAAGCTTCGGGCGGTCTTGGATTTTTTCGGGTCGGGTCGGGTCGGTCTTCGGTTATACCCGAAAAGCTTCAGGGGTCTGAAGGTATAGTTTTTAGGTGGGAAATTTCCCTGGCATTACGATTCTATCATCCTTTTTGCGGAAAATTTCCATTTGGTCTTAAAAATGAGAATAAAAGGGTCAAAAAATGACTTGCTAAAAAAAAGGATAATTTTTATTAACTTTAATTTTTTATTTATTTTTTTATGTAAATTAAATAAATAAATAAATAAATTTGCATTTTTTTCAAATTAATACTTAGTATGCTATTTTTTTTAATCATAAAAAATAATGAAACCTATTCCCAAATAAATTCAGGAATTTCATAATAAAAAATAAAACAATCGTCTTGAAAATCTATTTTTTTAAGTATATTAATACTCAATTTAATTTAAAAAACCATAGATTTAGCAAGTAGTATTTTCATAAGAACTCAGATTTCAAAGGTTGTTAACCCCCTCCCCCCTTTCACTTGCCAACCCGCGTCAGTTTTTGAACTTCTCTTTTGTAAAATGATAGCTGTACCATTAAGAGCTGATATTAAAAAATCAGAAAAATCCAAGAAAAGATAAAACATAGTTTTTTTTTATAAAGTTAGTTTTCTCACAATTTTGTATTTTTGAAAACAAAAAAATCCAGACCGCCGAGGTAATTATAATATCACGATGATTCCTCTAAAAATTTTGCCAAAGCTGAGAATTTGAACTTTGACTACTTATAACTCAGAAACTAGAGGTCAAAAATATAAAAGTAAAATTGCAAAATTGGGTTTTTAGTGCAGAATAATTGTTGAAAATTTAAAGATTATTCATGGAGAAATTTTAGATTTAGTATTTTTTCAAAACCCAACAATTGCTGAATTGGAAACTGCTTGGCGAATATTCTTAAATGTTTTCTACTTATTCTACACTAAAAAGCAGCCAATTTTGCACTTTCACTTTTATATTTTTGAACTTTAGTTTCTAAATTATAAGCAGTCAAAATTAAAACTCTCAGCTCTCGCAAATTTTTTAAAAATATGGTCGTATTTTATTACCTGAGTGGTCTAAATTTTTTCATTTCCAAAATAAAAATTATGAGAAAACTAACTTTATACAAAAAAAATATTTTTTATCTTTTCTTAATTTCTTCTGATTTTTTGATTTTAGCTCTCGATAGTTTAACTGCCATTTTGCAGCTGGGTAATTCATAATAAAAAAGTACCATAAGACATTGAAAACTAGAGGGTTCAATAAAAAAATGATCTATTGCGGATTAATTTATTTCAAAAACTGTGTTGTGGATAGTGATGGACGAGACCAAGTCGAGACCAAGCAACAATTTTTCGAGACGAGGCGAGATTATCCCACCGAGACTCTCGGTCTCGTCTCGGTCTCGAAATTTTTGTTGAAAAATAATTTATATGACAAATTTAAATTTAAGTACAAAGAAGTCTTACGTAAGCTTTTATTGCATACCTAATAAATGTATATTCATGGTAGGATCAAACTTTTGACAAAAAAAATGAAATAAAAAAATTTATTCTTATTTTTTTTGTACATTCAGTACTAATACGAATGGAAGATAATTAATAACTATTATTATTATGTATAATAAAAAATATGGAATTATTAATTTTTGCTATAAAGTTCGCAGCTGCCCTAATAAAAATTTTTTATTTTTAAACAGTTCAACTTAAATCATAAATAATAAATAAAAAAAATATTTGATTATTTAGAATAATAAAGTTATAAAAGAGGCAATAAATAACTTTATCAAAATAATATTGAACAGGTATAAATAAATTCGCTATTATAATAGATAGGAAAATGAATATAATTATATAATTTTATATTTAATTTTTAAAATTGACATAATTTCATGTTTTGTAAAAATATAGCAATTTAATTTTAAGTCCTTTGCGAGGGGGGTGTTAATTTCCTTTACTACATGCTAAATATAAAAAAATTTATCCCAAAAATGTTATCATGGTTATTAAATTTGTCTAATATTCATGAAAATTATTTGTCTCGATTAATTATTGATATTGTGAAATACTTGATCTGGTATATTTTGATGCATATTAATTAAATACTTCTGAAGAATTATGTAAAATTATATTTCTTCGTTGGCGCCGTTTCAGAATTCAACTTGGATGAATTAGCAATAACAGGGCATTAGAGAAAGATAAAAATTTAAACAATTGTTATAAACAAATTATTTTTTTTATTATTAAATTGTCACCGGAAATGAAAAATGAACTACAATCAGAAAATAATAAGATTAACCAGTTTAAATGTCTAAAATATCGCAATATACATTTTTAAATGCACATAAAGATAACTTAAGTTTTTTTCGAGACTGTCTCGAAAATCGAGACGAGACCGAGGCGAGACCGAGTCGAGACCTCAATTTTTGAAAATTTTCGAGACCGAGACGAGACTGACCCAAAATCTCGTCTCGTCTCGGTCTCGTCCATCACTAGTTGTGGAAAAGGATGTGACTGATTTGACAAAATGGCCCATATATATTTTTCTTGTTTTATTTTTACCGTTTTATTAATCCCATGATTGGTAAATTAACTTTTAGGCCTCTTTTAGAACTTCATGATATACATGTGACTCTAAGAAACAAATCCAAAACTATATTTTTAAATGCTTTTTGATTTTTTTTTATATGTTTAGTTATTTACAGGATTATACTTTTTATAGAATTGTTTTTTTTCTAAGTATTTGGAGTTTCCAATGCGCCTGCAGAACTCGAAAATATAAGAAAAAAAATAAGTTTCTCGTTGGATTTAGACAAAAAGATCTATTTTCAAGCCCACACGATAGCTCTTGAAAGTTTTTTTAGCCTCCTTTAAAATTGGTATTTACTAAAAACTTAAGATTTTTCCAATGGATTCAAATCGTGTTTTATATTATTTTAAAATTCATAGTTTTCCCCCGGAAATCTGATGAAAACATTTATTTTGGCTTTTGAGAACGTTTTATAGAAGAAAAATCGATTTTTGTCGTTTTAATGGGTCCCAATTTTAAGGAGACCTAATTTAAAAGTTCTGTAGTTTTTGAATAAATTTATTTGAATATTATTAACAAGAGAAATATGCGTTTTTCCCCAAAGAATCAAAAGATTAATTTCTTTTCAAAAAAATTTTATTTGCCAATTTTTTTACGGAATTTCAAAGAGTACTCATAGACACTTCTTTCCTAAAAATTAGAAAAATGTGTTTTTCATAAGTCTCGAAGAATGCGTCCAAAAATGCGTTTTTTGAATTTTTATCATTGAAACGCGTTCGAAATTGTATGTAAAATTTTTTTTAGGTGTATTTTTTTATTATAAATTTTTTGAGACCTCCTGCATCCCGATAGAAATTCACGTTATTCGTATAATAATTTCTAAGTGAAGTCCAAAAACTGACGCGGGTTGGCAAATGAAAGGGGAGAGGGGGTTACCAACCTTTGAAATGCAAATTTATTTATTTATTTATTTAATTTACATAAAAAAATAAATAATAACTGAAAGTTAATAAAAATTATCCTTTTTTTTAGAAAGTCATTTTTTGACCCTTTTATTCTCATTTTTAAGACCGAATGGAAATTTTCCGCAAAAAGGATGATAGAATCGTAATGCCAGGGAAATTTCCCACCTAAAAACTATACCTTCAGACCCCTGAAGCTTTTCGGGTAAAACCGAAGACCGACCCGACCCGACCCGAAAAAAGTAAAATCGGTCTTTCGGGCGGGTACCCGAATATTCGGGTAACCGCACACCCCTAGTTACTATGAATTAAAGTATATGAGAATTTTTTCAGGTAGAGAAATTAAAATACTTTTTGAGATTAACTTTTCTATTTTTTTTTTATTTTTTAACTCATATTTCGTTAGTTTTTTCTAAAAAAAAATTTGGCTTGCCAAAATTTCTGGCACAACTTGTCAGTAGCCAGATGGTAGTTTCTTGCATTTTTGGTTCCTAAAAGAGGAACCATTGTGATAGGTCAAATTTCGATTTTTGATTTTTTGGCATATAAGCACGTTTTGAGACCCCAGGAAGCTAAAAAACCGGTTTTAAAAATAAGTATGTATGTATGTGTGTGTGTGTGTGTGTGTGTGTGTGTATGTATGTAATTGGTGATATTTCACAAACATTATGGAGTTAAGACCTAATTTTTTTTTCAAAAATTTTTTCACCAAAAAAGCTCGAGGTACTTTTTTTTTTTTTAATTTGGATGTAATACCTCATTTATTTCCACGAAAGTACTTATATTTAAAAGTATGGTTTTTACATTATATCTCGAAACTGATACTTAATTTTTTGAAAATTTTTTTCCCAAAATTTTTTTCACGAAAAAATACAAAAAACAACAATTTTTTTTTTCTTTTTGGACGTAGTACCTAATTTATTTCTATGAAAGTACTAGATTTAGAAAGTTTGTTTATAGTCATTTTTTGGATCTGATACCGAAGTTTTTCAAAATTTTTTTCACAAAATTAAAAAAACAAAAAAATTAAAAAACCTGCAATATTTTTTTTTTTGGGTGTAATACCTAATTTAATTCCATGAAAGTACTAATATCTGAAAATATTGCAACCGGTGATGTTTCACAACCGTTATGAAATTAAGACCTAATTTTTTTTTCAAAAATTTTTTCACCAAAGCTCTAGGTACTTTTTTTTTTTTATTAATTTGGATGCAATACCTCATTTATTTCCACGAAAGTACTTATATTTGAAAGTACGATTTTTACTAAATATCTCGAATTGTATAATTAATTTTTTGAAAATTTTTTTCCTAAATTTTTTTTCACAAAAAAATACAAAAAACACCAAAATTTTTTTTCTTTTTGGATGTAGTATCTAATTTAATTCTATGAGAGTACTAGTTTTAGACAGTTCGTTTATAGTAATTTTTTGGATTTGATACCGAATTTTTCCAAAATTTATTTCTCAAAATTGAAAAAGTTTTTTCTCATTGTTTGAGGAACCTTAGTGCCAGCTAGTTGGCAGGGTATTTTTATTAGGGGTGGTATATTTTCAAAGGTAAAACAGATAAAAATGGCGTTGTTTTCGAGGTCAATTTTTGAAATTAAGGAAAATAATTTTAAAATTGGAAGAAAATTTAAATTTTATTACTATAAATGGATAGGAGTTTTTAAGACTTGGTCGCCCAAAAGTCAGTTCTGCTTTCTAAAATAAAAAAGTTGTATTATTAGCTTATAATATAAACAAACAACAAACACAAGCATAGAAACATTATAATCTGGACATTAGTTCCAAAACTTTTTTTTTTTATTAATGCAAGTGTTTTTTATGGTAAGGTTAATTTCAATTATTATATGAATACCTTGCAATTATATTTAAAAACTATTTATTTAAATATATTTGTGATTTTGTTTTTTTTTTTAATTTTTCTAAATTAATATATTTATTCAAATTTATGAACCGTTCTGAAGTACATTTAAAAAAAAAGACAAGCTTCAAAGTAAAAATGATAAATTAAAAAAAAAAATCCACCCTTTTTCAAAAATTCCCATTGATATATCATTAATCCAAATGAATGAAAATATTCAAAAGCTTCATGTAATTTATAATGTTTTATCTATTCAAAAATGAGTATGTAATTGTAAGTACGTAATTTACAAAAAAAAAAATGTTAATTAATATTGATTGGCATTAAATAAGCTTATAAAATATTTAATAATCGTAAAAAAAATGTATACCTGGTTTATACAAGTTGTTAAAGATTTTCACGATAAAATTTATTATAAATTCATAATCTCATAAAAATTTAATGAATATATATAGAAGGAAGGTATAAGGTATAAGATAAAACATTATAAAACCAATGTATATTTGTTTTTCAAAGTTCGTTAGTTGAAATTTTCCGATATTTAGTATTATTAAAGTTTTTGAAAGTATATATAAGGAAAATGTAAAAGAGGAATTCACGATATTAACAAGCAATAGTCTACCCTCTCTATGTAAAATTACTAATAAGCAGCTATAAGAGAATATCGATGAGAAAATTACTGAAGCATAGTCTTTCTTTGCTTCTTAAGCTTTTACCTGTCTTCTAAGTATTTAATAATATATGTACAGGGGGTGCAGTGAGAGAGGACTCTTCTCAGGAATTTATTTCTATAAAGCTCAGGAAAATAAGCTTTTTGATGAAGAAAATACTCCTACTCCTATTTATGTACTTACTTATTTGTTTTATGGATCAAATTTCAATGTATAATTTATATTGTGTACGAGTAAATAATATTTATTGAGGAAATTATATATATTTTACTTATTTCAATGCTATTTATACCAGGTATTATATTAATGCTCTTCTCGGCTCTTCTTTAATATCATTTCAAATATTCATTTCTCCAGCCTAGAATTTCTAAACTCGTGTATCACAATTAAATTTTTCTTATTGGTTAGTTATTGTTTGTCGAAATATCGCTTTTCATGAAAATAATAGTCTCCACATTTTTTAAAATTCCTAAAATAAATGATGAAAACAATGTGATGTATAAATATTTTTTAACTATCTCCGAAAACATGAAAATTTTAAGAGTTTTATCGTACAAGATTATTTCTGCAATAGAAGTCAGAATAAAAATCATTAAAATTTTTAAGAGACGTATCTATAAAAATAAAGAATGTCCCACAAATTATACAAAAATTAATCTGTATTCACAGCATTATTTACTTATTTTGCGTAAAATTTGGGTAATTTTTTAAATTTTATACACGTGGTTCATACTATACTAATTCTTCTAAGTGACCGGAAAATGAACGATTTCTGGATGATAAAAAAATCCAATGTACTAAATCTTTTATGGAAAATAACAACACAAAAGAATTTAATTTGATTTTAACATGGAACATATTCATTGGAAAGGGTGTTTGAAAAGTCCGACTCGGCAGGGGGGAGTGAAAAATTAACGTTTTTAGGAGGTGGTAAAATATTGACGTTTTTATGGGGGATGAAAAAATGACGATTCTAGGGGGAATACTTTTGATTTAGGGACTTAGAATAAATTAAAGTGGGAGTAAGGGCCTAATCAGGATCTTGTCAGGTCCTAATAAGAACAAGAACTTAGTATACCTTAGGTTTATGGACTTAGGATTTATAATAAATAGGGAGTATACGATAAAACTGTTATAAGTGAAACAGTTCCATGATCGTTTTTTTTAAAGAATATTTATCAAAAGCCCATTCTATTAAATTATAATAAATTAATGAATAATTAAAGTAAAAAGCTTTGCAAAATCTCATTTAAAAGTTGGCCATCTTTAAGTTGGGACAATTGATATTAAGTCTGTTCTTTTTATCCCAAAAAAGTAGAACTGGAGTTAAACAGAGAAAAAAAATGCGCGCTCATTTTAAACATTTTGTAGGTTAAATTGTATTTTTTTAAAATTTTTATTAATTTTTTTTATTTTAAATAATAAATAATAGATTATTTACTGCTATCAATAAAAAGCTAAATTAAACATGTTTTAACATTTAATTTTTAGTAAAAAAATTTTATCCCCAAGAAATGTTTTGTTTTTTGAATTACCGCTATGAAAAAGAACGCGCGTTCTGTTTAGTTTTACCCCAGTTTTGCTCCAAGTTAACTTTTTTGAGAAAAAAAGAACAGAACTATTAGAATTTTCTGCACAAGTTGGTTAAATTTTCGGCACCAGTTCAAAAGTGTACATGATATTTCAAATTTTAATGAACATAGATCAAAGATATGATAAATAAAAAACAAAAATATTTTTATTATTCTTTTATTTAATTAACTAATAATTTTTATGAGGGTTATAAATTAAATTAATTTAACATTTGCTATTGCTACTGTTATTAACATTATTAACATGGCGAGTATTATTATGATTATTTAAAGAAACCGGCCCTTTAAAATATTTTTGGCAAATATGACAATAATACTTAAATTTATTTTCATGACATTTAACATGTTTATTTAACAAATCCTTACGAGCAAAAGTCTTATCACAATAATCGCAAGAAAATTTATTTGGATTAACATGACAAATATTATGTCTCGTTAAATTATCTAATCTTGAATATTTTTTTTTACATATTGCACACGAATATTTTAAATTTTCATCGTTATGGGATTTTTGATGATAACGTAAATAACGTTTTTTACCGAATGTTTTATCACATGCGCAGCATACGAATTTATTTTTATCATCCGATTCGATATCATCATTTAAATGCTTATCTAATAAATTTTTATCTATAAATTCTTTTTTACAGTAAGGACATTGATTTTTTTCTTTTTTTAATTCTTTTAAATCGCGCATGAAGTTCGGATCTGTCATTAATTTATACAAATATGTATTTTTAAATTCGCTATCATTATTACTGCTCTTCTTTGATAAATCCAAAACTTCTTGAACACCTGTATTCACCGTCACATTATTCATAATTGGTACCTGAAATTAAATTAATGCTTGTCAATTTCAACAATCACTTGAAGTTTGTTACAATAGTTTGATTAAAAAAAAAAAATCTTCTTGCCACACTGAGTGAAAAATTTGGTTGCTGTTAACGGAATTCCGTTTACAGATACCGGAAATCCAGTTTTTGTTGCTATTGTATTTTTTTTCTTTTAAGGGACCAAAGGTCACGTGTTAAATATAGGGAATAATAGCAATTTTTTTAATTAGACTTGTTTTAAAGCTGGGATTCCGTAGAATTGCGTGATTAAAATATTTCCTAAATCATTTGATCCAAATATTTTATTTTACAAATTATTTTCTATGTTTGTATGATTCTGTTGACAATCAACTGTTTTTGTTTTTGTAACCAAATAAACATTTATAACCAAAAAAATAGTTTTAATAATTATAAATGTATTTTACACTGCATATTTTATAAAATACTCGATAAAATATTTATAATCACATAAATCTACCAATTATTAGCTCTCAAATAATATAAGCTCACCCACTTTTGCCTTAAATGTCTGGTTTCTTAGAACCAATGGTGTAAAAAATAGCTATGATTCCCTATATTCAAAACGTGACCTTTGGTCCCTTAAATAGTTGCTAATGGCATTAAATGTAAAAAAAAAATTTTTTTTAGGCCAAAATTGTTTTTTAGTCCTACCATGCCGCAGTACTCGCGTTTTAATCGTTTCGACAAAAAAAAATTTCGGCTGTCTCGGCGGGATTTTTTTTCAGTGTACAAGAGGATACTTTTTCTGAAAAAAATTATTAAATTGTGGAGGAATGATCGAAAGTTTAATTGTTCAAGTTTTATTATCAAATATCAGAAAAGAGTACAAATAAATTTTTAAAAATGTCTAGAACGTCTAATTATTATTTGTTACAAAAAAAATTAATTCAAATGAAAAAAAAAAAAAATTTGGAAAAATTTGAACAGGGCACGTATTTAAAGTACGAAAAGCACGGTTAATTTTATAAATATTATTAAAAGTGGAGAGTATATTGTTAAATTCAAAGAAATCTATTAAACAGCGGCCTCTTATATCAATGTACATAATATCTAATTCATATTGTTTTGTTTATATTTCGCGTGATTCCAATTTTATAAATAATATCACGTTGTAACCTCCGTCAATGACCTTAGATAAAATTTATTAAATTTAAGTTAAAAATTTTTTTTTAAATACTAACCTGCAAATCTTTTAGTGATAGATCTTGTTTTTTAAGTCCAACCTCATTTGATGATGTTGCGAAATTCTTAACCTCCACCAATTGCAATTTTTTATCACTTCTTACAAACGAATCGTAATTTTTAATAACCAATGGATTTTTCGAATCAGAATTAGTAATTTTAACATTTTTTTTTAATATTAAATGCCTTGGAACACTTTTAAATCGCATTTTTTTATTTATTTTAATTTTAATTCCTTCCTGTTAAAGAAACAAAAAGTTGATTAAGAAATTGCAATTTTAACATTAAATAAATGAATGTAAATAAAAAAAAACTTACAGTAAATAAATTCGTTGATTGCCCCAAAAATGTAAATCTGCATCACTCTTATCAATACAATATTTAAATATTAAATAAATAAATTAATTAAAGACGGTTGAAAATCGATGTGTCAATGTCAAACACTACTTAGGAACTAAATAACCAATAAATAAAAATATGTTTATAGAAAATTTCGGCAAATATACAAGTTTAAACTTTTAAAATCACACGTATACTACACATGGAACGACACCTGTCTGTGTATTTAGCGGAGTGACTAGTACACGTTTATTATTATTCTTATTATTACGAATTTATGGTTTTTATTTTTAAATTTTATTTTTACATATTTGACGCTGTTTTTTGAAAATATTTAAAGAAAATTAAATAAAAAAAGTAAAAAATGAAAATTAATTGCATAAATAAAACACAGTTTTTTATTTTGTTTTAAATTTTTTAATTTTCTGCAAATTATCATACAAAAGGGTATATACATATTCTCTCTATTTTGAGGTCAATTCCAGATTCATTAGGTTTAAATGCATCAAAAATTTCAAAGCTAAAATCTGTCTTTTTAGAAAACGGTTACACAGCTGAACAGGTCTTGAATTTTAAAATACAAATAACTTAATTTAGCCTCATTCTTATATTTTAAAATTTGCTATTTTTATTGAATTCTTTTAAAAAATATCTTTGTAAAAAAATAACATAAAAATAAAAGCAACAGCATTATTCGGATTTAAAAAATTTTACTTAAATGTTTCTTTTCAGATAAATTTTAGATCATTCTTAAATGCGCTGCACGCAAAAATGGAACCCAGTAATCAAGTCAGATAATTCTCATTCAGTGAGAATAAAAGCTGGTTCAGTATTTAGTACTGGTCGAAATCTACCCAGCAAACCCACCGAACCCAGAAATTCTCTTGCTTTGTAATTTTTGTTATTTTTTGGTGCAAAAAAATTTAAGATAAAAATCATTATTAGGTAATGGATCTGAGGATGGTATTAGACCCAAACAAAAAAAATTAGTTTGATATTTTTTGGAAAACTAAATTTTGAAAAATAGTTTAGCCCTTGATACCGTAGTGATTTGAAAATAAAGATCAATCAAAAAATACATTGAATTTTATGAAAAAGCCTTCTCTTATACACACCGATACTTTTTTTAAACCGTTTTATTAGTGTTAAAAAAATGAAAAAAACGTCAAGAAGCGCGCTTAAATACGTGCAGAAAAATAAATAATCAAAAGTTTATCTGTCACAATGGTTCCTCTTTTTTTAGGAACCAACAAATAAACCATACTTAACCTCTATCAAAATAAAAAAATTGTGCCGACTAAACCACAAGCCTCGCCACAAGCTCAAACTTTCCTGATTTTTTCTACACTATACTAAATAAAATAAATAATATTTATGAAAACAAGGAAAATTGAGAAAACCAAAAAATAAAAGGCTTGTAAAAATCATTCAGCGAATATTTTTAATTGTCCAAAGACAATCGAATCGCAAGAATTCACGCCAAATATTTTATTTTTATGCTTTTATAATATTTTTTATAAAACATCATATTGTACGTTACAACACAGACACTATAAGAGCGCAATGTATACCACGGCGTTTTTCTTTATTTCCCTAGTGACATTTAGATTATATATTTTTTTAATTTTTTCTATGACTCTTTATAGGTATTTTTTTGTTCTTCTTGTCTCTTTTCATTTTTATCATTGTTCTTTTTTTTATCGCTCATTTTTGCTAATATATTCTTATTATATGTATATTTTACTTGTTTGTTCTTTTAACTGTCTATATATAAGAATATTTTGTCCCTTTTTTTTATTTTTAAATATTTTTTCTTCTTTTTTCTTTTATTATATCCAACAAGTAATGCTACCACCCATCTTCTTATTAGCAAAGCTAATTGGAAATACAAATGGTATATAAGAGAAAATTGGCGAAGATTTTTTCATATAAATTGTAAATACTATGGGACAAAACCAAGTGTATAAGTACTTGTGGTAACTTTTATTCAACTTTTTTTTTTCTTTCTTTCTTTTTTTATTTTACTAGCAAATGCCAAGAGAGATAGAATGAAATCGAATCAGACTGTACACTTCTGTTCAAGCATTAAGCTTGTATTTGCTTTAGATAATTAGGACTTTTTTCCCGGATGATTTGAATGAATAATTGATTTAATGTCGTTTAAATAGGGATTTTAACAATTCGATGTTTTATTTATTATGCATAAACCGTCATTTTTTTTATATATACCTTCAGATTTTGTGTATTTTCGAAAGAAAAGTTACATAAAAAAGTTGTCAAAATTTATAAATAATTCTAATAATTTTGTTGATGAAACATGATAAGTACATATTTTTTTTCGTTGCTCAGATAAAAATAAAATTGTTCATCAGATTGGGGAATTATCGGTTATAGGTCATTTAATTAAAATTCTCAAACGTTAGTTATGACCATTTTAAATCAAAATAATCAAAAATAATTTTTTTTCCAAGAAATCAGAAGATTTAGGATTAATTTTAAAAAATTTTTAGATAATTTGTAAAGTTCTGTAACTTACAAAAGACTATTGAACAACTAGTTACAGATGACTTTCTTTTGTTGAAAAATAAAAATTCCCTCATTTTTTTTTTACATTTTTTTCTCAATTTCTCAAAAGCATATGGATAAAAAATCCTTTAATAGAACTCAAATTACTTCTGACACTTCAAATTTTTTGATGAAAGAAGAAACCGATGGGTATTGCGTTTTGAGAGCTCTAGATTTAAAAATAGCAACTTTTAAATGTTACTATTCTTTAGTAGCAAAACTGCCCCTTAAAAGGGGTATTTTTTATTTATACACTATTTGAATGTTCAGATTTGGTCCAGATAGATTTTTTGGGTCACTGATTACAAATTTTGACGTCCTGACTACGAAAAATTAGCGCTCTACCCTTAAATTTGGAAAAACATGAAACAAATTAAAAATCTCCCTTTTTATGGGTAGTTTTTGCTAATTTATGAAACCCCAATTTATCATTAAAAAAAAAAATCTGAAATTGGTGATCAGAGATCCAAAAAACCTTTACTAGACGAAATCTGGTGATGGCCGGAAAGTATACAGCCAAAACTGTATATTGATTGGAGTAATAGCGATGAGCGACTTGGTAATAAAAAATTTCATTTTACGGAAATTAAAAGATGACACTTGTATGAAAAAAATATGAGTCTAATTGGAAGGTGTTTGGTGAAGTTCCTAGGTAGCGACATTTTTTAGAAGTTAGTTTAAAAATCCTATCTTTCAACATAAGGCATAACATGGAGCCCTGTTTTTCTAGGCCCAGGAAGACCAAAGGAATAAATGGAGGATTTTGGGGATGTTTTTTCAACAAAATAAACTCATCTATAACCATTTTGCAATTTGGCACCCTAAATATTTCAGTGTCCCCTTGTAAGATTAACCAAATAATAAAGAATTACCCAAATAAATAGTCTTCACCTTGGATAGTAAACTAAGGGGTCTTATACAATTTTTCTTCGACATCAATGACGAAAAAATAAGTTTCTGACAATTAAAATTATAACCGATTTCGATAAATTGAAGAATTTTTAATAACATCTGTAAAATACAATGAAAACGAAAATATTGTAAAACCGAAAATGCATAATAAAATATACAAGTATTTAAAAAAAGTTAAGTTTTGTTCTAATCTATAGGTATATATGTAAGTTATTGATTTACATATCAGAAAGGGAAAAAGATTTAGAAAATCAATTAATTTTTACAAAAAATTTAAATAAACATCATTGAATTTATCCAATAAAAATCTAACTTAAAGATCATAACTATAAAGGCTAAGAAAATGAAATTTTGCAAAATGTTATTTTAAAATTGTAAAATAATCAATGTAGGCTGTTTATATAAATTTTTATTTAAAAGCACCAACTTGCTCTACTTTCATTTTATTGTTGTAATTATAAATTTTTTACAAAAAAAGAAAAAAAATATGTTAATTAACTAACGAAAATAATTATAGCCTAATGAATATAATATTATAATGAAATTTGCTTAGCAACTGACGATAAATAAACGATTGCGTAAATTAATAAAAAGCATATTTAGTTCTGTAGTAAGTGTGAAGACATTAACTTTGACATTTATTTAATAGAAAAAATGGATTTTTCTAAATTTCACTACAAGATATTGATGTTTTTAGGCATTTGGTGGCCTGAATCATTATGTGATTCTAAAGTATCAAATATTTATTATAAAATATACAGAAGCTCCAGCACTTGGTTTTATTATTTACTTTTGACATTTCAAATAATTGTTGCTTTACAAAATGTAAAATCTATAACAGAGTTAGTGAATAATATTTTAGCATTGTACTCTCAAATAATTGTTCTAATTAAAATAGTTATGGTTTCAACAAATCGAAATAAAATTAATAATCTATTAAGTATGGCAAATGAAGAATGTTGTCTTTCAAGTTCAAATGCAGAAACTAGTATTAAAAAAGATTACAAAGTTTATTTTACGTAAGTATTTATTTATTATGAAAAAATTACGCGTGACGTCACAATCCAGGTTCCCTATACTTTTAACATTGCGTTTCATGGACTGTGGCGTAATGGTTCCCCCCACTACCAGTATTTTAACTACTTTAATTAATAATTACTCCGTCAACTTTAATTTTTATGAAAAACAAAAAAATACGTATCGAATATTTTTATATATTTTCAGAATAAAAATCTCGATAGCGTTAGACAACCCTATTTTTTTTCGAAAAAAACATAATATATTTTTTTTTTAAACCAGCAGAATTAAAATTCTTTCAATTAATTATTGTTATCTAAATACTTAATCATAATTGGGTGATAGAAATACCTGGAAGGTACAAATATTTTAGAATAACCTCGTCCATATGCACGCATATTTAGGTAATACGATTTCTCTTAATTTCATAGACTTCAAAGTGTAAAACTGTCCAAATCCTCCAGTAAAATACGGGGGGGGGGGTTATTGTTTGCGGCTGCCACAAGATTTGGTCTACTAAAGATTTTTTGTGTCGCTGAACACGAAAATCGGCGTCTTTTCTATGAGAAATAGGGGCTTGACCCTTAAATTTGCCAAAACTACCCCTAAAAGGGGCGTTGTTGCAACTTTCGCTCTAGCCCTCCTAGATTTGGTCTAATAAGAGTTTTTTGGGTCGCTGATCACGAATATTGAAGTTTTAACTATGAAAAATCACCCCTTCACCCTTAAATTGGCTAAAACTACCCCTAAAAAGGGTGTTTTCGCTACTTTCGCTCTAGCCCTCCAAGATTTGGTCTGTTAGGATTTTTTCCTTCCAAATAAGAGCTTTTCTACTAGGAAGCGTCGATATGTATCGTTCTCTCTGCTAAAAAAAATAAGTATTTTTCTGTACAGTAGCCACGAAAGTACGATTTCCTGGCCGCTGCGCGGCCAAGGAAGTTCAATTTTCTCGCTACTGTCGCAGAAAAATTTTATACGACCTTTGTCCATAAATAAAGGATGCCCCAAATCGCAGTTTACCATCCTTGGCTTCGCCTCGGAAGGCAATTTACGTGCGATTTGGGTCATTCTTTACTTTTCTGGACACGAGCCGTAAATATACTATGTACTCAAAAATTAATAAAAATAATTATCTATAAAATAATTCTTTGAAAAATCAATAATTAAAACATTAATAAAAAATAAACTAAATAAAGAATTTATTTTTTTTAACAGGAATATTGTTATAATAAATTTTGGAATATTTTCTCCAGTTTTATTATTTAAAGATATCTGTGCTTTTACTGAATCAGAAGAGTTGCAATTACCATTAAAGTTATTTTTTGAACATAATAACTGGAACTATGGTATTCTTTATGCTCTTGAAACTTATTACATGTTTTTCGCGATTTCAGCAAATATAGCTATCGACTGTATATTTTTTGAAATTGTGTTAAAAATATGTTCACAGTTGGATATTTTAAATAGTCGTATGGAAAAGATACCTGAATTTGTAAAAGAAAGAATTCAACATAATTGTTCAAAACATTTTATACAAGAAGAAGAAGATAAATTATTTGCTAAAAACCTTGACCACCATAATTACTTATTTACGTGGGTATAATTTTTGAGCATATCTTCTAAAATCTGCACTGTAAAAAGTAACTTTCTTAAATTAACAAAAAAATTAGGACATTTACGAAAAATTAGCAAGTTTTCGAAAAAATTTGTAAATATTCGAAAAAAATCTTATATTTACTAATATTAGTATATTAACAAAAAATTTGATATTTTCGATTTTTTTTTGTGAATTCTCAATTTTTTTTCAAAAATTTACAAAAAATAGTTGGAAATTTACGAAAAATAGTTGTGAATTTACAATTTTTTTCGTAAAATCCCAAAAAAAAATCAAGAATTTTACGATTTTTATCGAATATTTAAAATTTTTTTTGAAAATTTACTAATTTTTGGAAAATATTCTATTTTTTTTGTTAATTTAAGAAAGTTATTTTTTACAGTGTGCATAATAAATTTTCTTATGTTTCAGTTACTTAGAATACTTCAATAGAACTTTTAAATTCATAACAACAATCGAATATTGTAAGAGCTCATTTATTATTTCCTTCATTACATTTGATCTGGCGAAAACCAAATATTCTCCTTTTGGTATCGCTTTTAATGCTGTTTATTTAAACAGCATGATAGTAGAATTTTACATGTATTGTCATTTTGGAAATATGTTAGAAAAAAAGGTAAATCAATAAAATTATTTACACCTTGATTAATAATATAAAATAATGTTTTAATTATATTTTAATTATATTTAACCATATTTTAATTCAACTGTAGAGTGAAGAATGCATGAGGAAATTCTATGAAATTGATTGGCTTGTATTTAGCAAGAAAAATATTAAAACACTGTTAATAATGATGATTTGTTCGTGCAAAACAATGAGAATAAAAGCATATTCGTTGATTTGGATAAATAGACCAACTTTCGTCACGGTAAATTTTGAAATTCTGACTTGATAATTTTTAAGTTTATGCTATTTAAAATATTTTCTTCAATTATGCAATATGAGAAGCAGTTTTTTAAAATATAAATTATTTTTTCTTTTCAGATTATCAACACAGCGTATTCAATTTTTAACATTTTAAGAGAATTATCATTAAAATAGTAACAATATAGCATTCTTTCTGCAGTGGATTATAAATTTTTGCAACATCTTATTTCACAAAATGAAATTTAAATCTACGTTCTTACAGTATAATGGGGAATTCAGATCAATTAAAACAAAAAAATATATTGCAAAAAATAGCAAAGCAACTGTTCAAGCAGTTTTACTGCATAAAAATAATTTGTATAAAATAGTGTTTTTAAGAATTTAGAACCATATTTTAATTAAAAAAAAGAAATCTAATAAAATTTGATTATTTTTACCATAAATTTTGGAAATATGTTTTGCAAGTTTATGGATTTCTCACAATTCTCGCAAGTTCGAAGCATTATACAAAGGTATAGTAATCGCATCTATAGCTAAAAATTCTAATAATGTATAAGATAGGTGAGATATGAAGACTTGTAAAAAATATGAGTTTAATAAAGAAGAGAGTATGATGTATGACTTATAATAGTAAAGAGGGAAGAAACTTGTATTATATACTTGTATGCTTCGATATTTCAGGTATTATAATATATATCTATATTTTTTGCGTTAATATTAGCTATGCGAAACAGACGGTTAACTTTCTATGTATTCAAAAAACTCTATTCCACATACACATAGACAAAGTAACATACTTTGCTTGACAGTTTTATTATATTCGATCGACATTAAGATTTATATGAACACAAAAATAAATTATTTTTTATTCTCAAAATTTTTTAAAAACTTTGTTATATCAAACTTTTATAAAAAAAATGTATTATACCCTGGAGGTTTTCTGGCACCTTATTTTTACGCACTCTTGGAAAATATTTGTTAAATTTTAAAATTTTATCATTGTAAATTTACTCAATTTCCTCTGCTAATACCATAAGGGTGCTTTTCACAGGAACAGTATACATACTCCCCCCCCCCCTTTATATTCTAAACGAAAGCTCTTTTGCACTTTTTTTTTAAATTAAATAATAATATTTTTTCAAACGGCAAAATTTTCTTGAGCCTATTTGTTCAAAATGTCAAAAACGTCCGCTGTCCTTTTACTTTACTATAAACTTTGAGTATAAACACACGGTTTAAAATTTGAATATTTTTATGTAGGGTGCATATGACGTATCCAGGTCCCAAAAATTCATTTTATTTAATTTTTATAAGAAAATTTTGTGGTTTCAATCAAGAGCTAGTCTCAAAATATCAAAAACGTCCGCATACATAAAAATATAAGAATAATACGCAAAGTTTATTTTTACATTTTTAGCAGTACCATTGAAAATTCCAGGTATTTGGACCTTGAAAAACATATAAATAAAAAAAAATTTGAAAAAAAAAGATAAGTTTTGTGCTGTAAGTGATAGAAAAATATACTGTTTCTGTGAAAAGTACCCATATATTATAATTACTATTCCATTTTATTTTTTTGTTACTTTCTTATGCAAGTCTTAAGGCTTCATTTAAAATATATAAAATTTTAAGACATTCAATACATAAAAAATCTAAAATTCTATTTTAATCAAACCTTTTTTATAATCTTCGTTAGATAATTTAAAATTGGCCTGGGTCACAATAAAAAATTTTTCGCAATTTGCGGAACATAAAATATTACAGAACATAAAATCATGTCAAAAATTTCAATACATAATATGTTAATACATTTTGAATAATCATTTAATTTTGTCTTACTTACAAAGGCATATTATGAGAAGACTAAAAAAAGATAAAAACAAATCGAGTTAAGAAAAAATCTCAAGTGATCCCCGTGATATAAGCTTTGAAAAAAATACTGTCAAAAGAATTTGTTTAGCAATTTTTTTAATGTAATTCGATGATGTTATCATAGATTTACCTTGACAGGATTTTCTATATATTTTTGGCTGATAGTCTTGATAAAGCGTGAATATGCCTTTGCTCATTAAATTTTCTCGTGTTTTTCTCTTTATACTCTCTATATCTCATATGTTGTTATCATTATTATTATTTTATGTATATGAACGAAATATAGTGTACACAGAAAAAAATAAACAATTTCAAAGTCAAAGTTATTTTTCTTCTATACCCTTGAGATATTTTAGATTTTATCGACTAAAATTTAATTATTTTTAAGCTTGTCATATTTTTAGTATACATAAATTTTGTAAATTTGAACTATGAAACTGATAATAATTACAATCTATAATAAATATGCAAAGTTAAATTTTATAGATTAAAATTTTAATAAAATTAAGAATATTTTAGTTTAGAAAAATCTTTTAGACCCTTAGTTAAAGGTTTAGAAAAAAATTTACTCGAATTAAATTAAAAATTTTATTATAAATATATAAATTTCGTGTAATTTTCCAAAAATCATGTGAAACCCTAGATGATAAAAAATTAGCCCAGATCGCAGTATTTACGTGTCATCTGAATCACTCTTTAGTTAAAGCTGACTAAATATTTACTTCTCTAGTGTGGAATTTAAATCCAAAAAATTGATTTTTTTAGTAAATTAGAAATCAAAACTTTATAAAAAAGGCTTTTCTTCGAGGAATCAAAAATTAAAAAATAAATAATAAAATTCAGTACTGACTGACCTTTAAAAAACTTAGATAGCAAATCAATTTTGACTTATTCTTACAAAATTATAAAATTTTTGTGTGAACTTAAAGTTAATAATCTTAAGGTAAACATCTGATAAATCTGAAAAAAGTATAAAAGTAAAAAAAATCATGTAGCTGACTAAATATTTAGAATCCATAAAATTAACATATTAATACATAATCATTTGCTTACACAGTTCAAATGTTTAAGAAACGTAAATATCTTACTAATACTTAGACAAAAACATCAATTGTGCGTTGCTTTATATTTGAAAAAAAGTTAAAGATTTTTCTTTATTTCGTTATCTTTACTGTGTTATCGACGTACATTTAACTATTTTCAACCCTTCATTTATTTCTCTTCTTCTTCTTTTTGTTTTATTTTATAAGATCTTTCGTGTATATGGGTATGGTAAATACATTTATATTAGACTTTGACTTACTAAGTTTTCTGCCCAATTTTCTTTCCTCTTTCCATTTCAGACTGTAATGCAATTAACCTAGAAGCTCAATTTAACAACTTTAGTTAATTATTTGAAAAAATTAACTAAAAAATTCGGTATTTAGAAATTGAAAGTATTAGAGAACCTAGATTTGAGTAAAGCGAAATCAAGTCGAGGTCGAAGATGGAAAAATAAATTCTTATCGAAAAATCTGTATGAAAAAGGGGAAGAATGATACATATAATAGTGATGACTGATAGGGGTATTGTAAAATAAAGAAAAAGGGGAAGAAGAGTATAAAGAGGAAGGGTATAAAGTCTCGTCACGTTGTAGAGTATATTAAGCTAATAATTTTTGAATATTCATTTTCTGTTGTTGCGTCTTTATTTACGCACTACATACCTTTAGGCTTATTTTATAAAATTTTGCAGGAAAATCTTATTTATCTATTTATGCTTATATAAATTTTCAACATGTCGAAAATTGATTTTATTATAATTTCTTTGCATATTTGAATATTTGAATTAAAAGTAATTAGTTTCTTTTATTTGCACTATTTTTTTTAATTATTACTTTTTGATTATTTAAAGAAAAGATTAAAAGGGAAAATTTTTGGAGTTATCAAAGAATGTTTAATAGATCAGTAGCCATTAAGAAAATATATATAGATAGATGTTCGTTTGATGAAGAAAAAGTTTTTAACGTCTATCTCCATAGTAACTGCGAATTAAATAATCAACGAATTATTATTGACATTGATGTCTTTCTACTTATTTAATATAAAGAAGAACTTCTTATGATTTCTCATTTCCATAATATTACCCCCTTTTTACTTTGTCACTTTACTTTTGGCAACTTTTTACTTTTACTTCTTCTTCTTCTTCTTTTACTGCTTCTTCTTTTATATTATTGGACATCTTATAAGCGAATTTCTATATCAAATACTTTCATTAACTAGATTAATTAAATCTGACTGATTTTAAGAACAAAAATATTTTACCTAAAAAGTCTCATTGATAACGAAATCTTTCAAATTAAAATAATATTTTTTACATTTATTAATCATATCAGAAGAAAATTTCTTTATTTTAAAATCTTTTTTTGATTTTACTGATTTTGTTATTTATTTGAAATGAATATCTGTAATTTATTTTTTTTTTTTGATTGACTAAAAAAAACCAGTTTAAGTGTTGGTTTTTTGCTTTTGTCAAAATGCAGAGGAAGGTTGATATTACCAGATTACCCATGACAGGAGATTTTCTCTACCCTGTGTTTCTTTCACTCGCAACCATAAATTTATAATCATAATGTATTATTAATCACAGGAGGTATATTTGTGAAAACCACCAATACTGAAAATTTAAAGGTGATAAGTGGATCAAATAGATTTAGAATTATTTAGATTTAAAGACTTAAAATAAATAAATAAGGAGCATCTATCAGGTATAATATTATTAAAAACTATGACAAAGTCAACATGTTATTTGTTTTGCAGGTACTTTCAATAATTCAGTTGTTATATGTTTTAATTATGAGCAGTTGGAATTTTTAATTCAGAACACATGTGAAATTCTAGTATACAGTAGTACAGGAGAGAAAAAAGTCAGACAAGTGCATATACTAATTTAAATATAGTCTGATAAATAGTATAGAGAAAATGAAAAATTATTAACTTTTTTAGCCTTAATTTGTCCCTTTGCATTCGCCTCTCTCTCTCTAGAGATGCGGTATTAAAAAAAATTATAATGTTTATAAGCTAAAATACGCATATTATATGTTATTATAAATCTCACTAGTAGTATAAACCCATGATTTCTCCTTCGTACTCTTCTTCACTTGGTGTCCAAACTATAACCAGAATTATTTATAAGCGCATAGGAGTCTCTGATGATATAACCTCTCTCGCATATAGTTTTCCTACGCTATTAAATCAAAATGAATGACCTTTTACGAAAACCACACTCTGATTTGCTTTACTTTATATAAAAATATATTATGTTAGATAGACTTTTTTTTAGTTCTTATGTATTATTTACTGAGAGAATTTTTAAATATATGCACGTTATTTTTTATATTTATAATTTTTTTATGCCCGCCTTTTTTTTTAATCTTTTTACCTCATACAGGAAATAACGTATATTTTGTTAATTAGTTAATTTATTTAGGACTATTTTTCTAATTAATATTTACAGTTAAATTTTTGTCAAAAGTTATTTTTTAATAAGGCAACTTTTTTTATTTTGCGTTATATAAAACAATACTTGGATTAAAAAATATGCTGCAACAACTTGTTTACATTTGCTGGACACTTTTTTACTTATTTTAAAATTTATAGCATTAATAGTCATTTGTATAAAACAAAAAATAACTGTTTTTGAAACTCGTAATAAATTAAAATGTTGATTAGTATTAGTATCAGATCTTTATTGAGACAGAAGGTAACCTTCTGCCTACCCAGTCTAATTAAGCAGAACTTTCTTCACTTCTTACCCAACATCCAACCTACCGGTGTCGTGGTTTACGCCCCAACAGCTAAATCTACTAGTATGGTAATGTATGTCCCACATATAGGCAGGATGCTGTGTCAGTTAATAATTTTTATTTCACCCACAACCCTCAAGTACTCCGGTATCCTACCCATATCCACGTGGGCACTTTCACGTGCCCTTTTAGTTCTGGGAGATTCAAGCTTTGAATTACTGGTTTCTATATGGATTTATTTGCATATAGAAAGTTTTCCTTCTTTTTTTTTTTTTGGTTAAGTGACAGTTACCTATGATCTAGGTGGAATTCTGGTACCCAGCACTAAGAGTTCAATTATTAATTTACGAAAACTATTTTCAATATGAATAGAAAGAACAAAAAAACTTTTTGGAAAAATTTTGCTAATTTAATAATTTGTATTGATTTAATTTTCTCTAATAATGAGTATACCTTATCCAATTTTGGTAGATCGACATTTACACTTTTGATGTAAAGAAAATAAATTATAAATTTTGTTAAATAATCGAAGTATTAAAAAAATTTGTTTAAATTAAAAAAAGATTAAATTTCGTGGAATTACCAGTCGTTGAATACATATCTAAAATATACATGAGTACCTAGGGAAAGTAACACCAAGATTAGGATATTCATTAAGAGGTTAATATATTAGAATTAACTTGGTCGAATTGTAAATGAAAAAGAGAATAATTTAAATAATTTTAAAATTTATTTATAAATGTATAAAATAAATTTAAAGAAATCCCAAAATGTTGAATATTTTAGTATGCACATAAGAGTATAATTTGATTATACAAAGTTTTTAGTAATTCTTCCAGAAATAAAAGCACACGATAAGCTGTAAAAATATTCAACATATATGAGTCAGAGAAAGAGATCATTCATTTTAAAACTGAGATTTGTCAGAATTGCAAATTCTTTAATCCTTGATAACAAAGTAGTACGTGAGAATTGAAGAATATTATTATTATATACCAAGATTTCTCGCGGTTACACAATGTCAGTTCGCGATAATGACGATAATAATATATTCGTTGAGGATGACCTGTACAAATAAATTTAGAGTGTAGAAAAAGAGAAAATGCAAAATTTATATATATTCAAAAATTTACATATAGCTACTGCTGATTAAAGAGAAGCCGAGAAACTAAATCTAATACTATTTTAACTTGACTATATACTTTATATGATTTATCTTTTTGCAATGATGACGAGCTTTTTAGAACATACAAAATTTTATATATTTATAAACTTGATTTAAAAATCTACATGAAAATGTAAACTAGAGAAAATAGATTTTTATGAGAGACATTTTTTATACACGGAATTTAATAAGTACAAGTATTTTTTAAAGTAAATATTTGCTAAATTTTTTTTTAATCATTTATATTCACTCGGGAAAAAAAAATTACTATTTTACATAAAATGAATATTTTATATAGTTACTCGGCCACAGGTTTCATGAGGAAATTTAAAATATTTTGATGAATCCGAATAACTTGGCTCTAAATTTTTCCATATATAGCATTAACTTTTTCTATACGTTATTGAAACTGATAATGATTCGTATTGATTTTTGTTTGTTTTTTAACATCTAGATGGCGTTTTGTTCTCTCGCAAACGAAATGTGATTTACATGATATATAAGATGCATGAAATGTAAAATATTTTTTAAACTAATCTATTTCTAATCATTAAGTTATGAATTGCAATTGCTTAAATTATTTTTTAAATAAATTCATGCTTCCGTTTATTGGGTAAATAATGTTTTAATTTACCAACATTGAGTATTGAAAACTTTATATTAATTTTTACTTAAAAAATTGTTTTTGAAAAACAAAATTGATTACAGTCATACAAGATACTGCACACTATTATTATTACTAATATTTGGTAATATTGTGTGCATTATTTTTTACTGTTTAAAATCATAATTTTTAGTATAAAAAATTTAATATAAAAAAATTGAGAAAATTTGAAACATACTATTAGTGGTTAACTTCTAGTTTTTCAAGCTAGTTAAAAAAAATGGCTACCACTAAAACTTAAAATTTAAAAAAAAGGCCTATAATTTTGGGAAAAAAGTATCTGCAAAAAATTTTAAAACTCTAAGTCAACCATAAATATATATATTTTTTGATTTTTTGATTTCCTGATCAATTTTGAAATTATAATGTAGTACTATAGTTATTTCGTAATCTTGCAGACCGATTTTGAAAAATAAGTTTAGAAACAAGTTTCTTGTATAGTGAAATGTATAGTTTTTTTTTCTTTTTACTTTTAAAATAAAAAAAGTAGACTCTTGTGATCAAAAATGAAATTTATAAAAGTTACTTTTCTATTAAAATTTATAAAATTTAAAAATAAAGATGAAAATAAATAAAAAAATTTGAAGAAAAATGAAAAAAAGTAGTTGGCTATAATTATTTTACATGAGTACTTTTAATAAGAGACAGAGAAGAAAATGACCACACATAAATATAATATTATGAATCTCATGTAGGAGAAGTAAAAGTAGAGAAAACGCGAGTACAATTATAATAACATTACTTGACAAGAGAGTAAAAGAGAGATATATATGTCAGTCCAAGTGACCCAAGCATTGAAATATTATAGCCTTTTCCAAAGAGAAAATAATTAAAATTCAACCCTTGCTCAGTTCTCTCAAGCTTACATTCATGTACTGATCTCGCATATCACACATACACTACTTAAATATATTTATTTTTTTTTTTTTCTTCCACTTTTCTAGTTACTCGCTATTCCAGGAACGCTTGTTCCTCGTAATAACAAATTTTTCTATCTGTATCCTTTCGTTATTTGCCGCAATTTCGCGCCTTTAATGTCATCCAAATCTACACATTTGTTACTTTTTTTCTCAAAGCCTTCTACACGTCTATATATATTAATTTTATTACTCCTTTTATTTCCCGGAGAAAAATATTAAATATATTCAAATGCTACAGAATTACGATTATGACTTTTTTTATAAATTACTCATAATATAATCTTTATAAAATAACCCCTTTTTTATTATTTTTTGGAAGTTAAATAAGAGTTAAAATTATATATCGAATGGAATATAAAATCTGATAAAATATATAAGAAGTGTCGAAGCGTTAAGCAGACATCTCCATCACAAAAAAAAGCATAAACCAAGTAAAATCGGACTATATTCGGTTATATAACTTTTTAATGAATAATACCATAGCTAATTTAAATAAATTATAAGCAATCTTTCATGGCCATTGTCTCTTCCTTTTTTTCCTATATAAAAAGGTATTTATCGATAGCCAGGAGTCGAATTTTCAGTACTTATACAGTAAGGTTTGACGTTGATATAAAAGGAAAGAAGGGTGAAAATGAAACTGAATAAAGATTCATAAAACCGTACTTTTTTTTTATTAATTTAAATTTCTTGATTTATTTTTTTTAATGAATTTTTTATATTACAACCAAACCATTAAAATATCAATTCAGTTGACATTTTCTTGTTTCAATAATGAAACGTGTCAGTATATAAAAATATAATTTTTACCATATTTTTTCTACTTATTAAGCAAATGATATTTAATTTTCTACTTTTAACTTTTTTTCTTGAAATCTTTAGGTAAAATTGAATCGGTATATATACTTGGGTAATTATTTATATTTATCCTAGTAAAAAAAAAAATCTAAAACGCTGTGCAAAAAATAGCATATATAAAGTTGGTGTATTTCAGCTTATTTTTGTACCCAACTTACCTATATTACCTATATTTATTATATAATTTAATTTTATTCTATATAAACTTGGGCCTTACATAGATAGCTAGTTCTAATTCAAAGTGCTTACTTTTTTGAAGTTCTTACTTTTTTCCTAACATCTAGAATATAATCATTCAGTCATAATCTTGTGTCAAAAAAAATATTCTCGAATGAGAAATGCTTTTTGAATAATATATAAAGGTTTACATTTAAAAAAACTTGTAAACGTTATAATAATACTATTTAATTATTATTGTTTATTTTCTTATAATTTTTTCTTGCAAGTTCGCTTATTTTTAAATTAATATAAAAATACTCGATTCATGAGCTAAGTCAGTGCATGAATTATCGCCTTATCAATAATTCCAAAGTTAGTTATGGTACAATAATACATCTCTCACAAGACTATTAGTTTATGTTTGGTTACAGGAGGGACATTTAAATCAGTCGTATACAAAAATTCTATTTTCGATGAAAGGAAAATATTTTTAAAAAAATAATGTGCAGACTCCTATCAGACAGTTTGGTTTGAGTAAAATCAAATTTAGCGAGAGGTGAGATATTTGAAGGATCTCTCTCAAAACCAGAGAAAGTCTTGTAGCTTATAAATGGTTGTTTTTGAATTTTATATATTAGTCCAGCCCGATTACATAAAATCTTTCTAACAATAGCCGCAAGCACACTGACAAAAAAAATCTATTTGTCTCAAATAGAAAAGCTGCTTGACTGATTTCTATTTGAATCAAATAGAAATCTATTTAAACTAAATATATTCTATTTGCTTCAAATAACGCATTCTATTTGTGACAAATAGAAAATCTCCTTGACAGAAATTTAAAATTTTTCACGAAAAATACCGCTTTGGGTTACCAGATGAAAATTTTTTATTTTTCACCCTAACGTATTTTCCGATTTTCCAAGTTGGAGGACCAAAAACATCAAGAATGGAACTTTCTACATTACCTGAGGGTTTTGGAGGTTGAGAAAAACGATTTTTTTAATGAAAATTTTTTATTTTTTACCTTAACGTATTTTCCGATTTTCCAAGATGGTGGACCAAAAATATCAAAAATGGAACTTTCTACGTTACCTGGGGGTTTCGGAGGTTGAGAAAAACGATTTTTTTAATAAAAGTTCTTTATTTTTCATCTGAACGTATTATCCGATTTTCCAAGTTTGTCAGGTATTCTTGACCTCTTATTCTTAAATTAACGCAATTTGAATCTATTGAGCTAGTTTATACAACAGTTGTATCTAATATAATGTTGAGAGTTTCTTTTTTTATGTTTTTTTTGGTTCACCATCTTGGGAAATCGGAAAATACGTAAGGTTGAAAAAATGAAAATTTTCTTTAAAAAATTCGTTTCTTTCAACTTCGAAAACCCCCAGTGAAAGTAGAAATTTCCTTTTTTGATGCCTTTTGCTCCACCATCTTGGAAAATCAGAAAATACGTTAGGATGAAATATTGAAAATTTTCATTAAAAAAATTGTTTTTCTCAACCTCTGAAACCCCCAGGTAATGTAGAGTGTTCCTTTCTTAATTTTGTTGGTCCGCCATCTTGGAAAATCGGAAAATAGTTTTAAGTGAAAACTGAAAAATTTTACTTCGATATCTACTTTTCCTCGGACGGTTCATTTTCATTCCGAAGGTTTTCCAGGAAAAACTAAAATCTTTTAGGGTCAATAATACACCTTATGGTTTCTTAAGAATCTATTTGATTCAAATAGGAATTTTCCTCAGTGCAAACCTGCCATGTTTCTATGTCCATATTAGCTCATCTTTTCTCATAAATCAAATAAAAAAATTTTGTTTCCAATTTTTTACTCGAAACTTTAAGTTCTTGCTTTGAACAAAAATTAAATTATGGCTAGAAAACAAACAGTAAATAAAGAAAATTGTAAAGATTAAATTGCTAAAAATATCTTTAATATAAAAAAAAAGAAATAAATGAGTCAATATAATATAAAATTTCTGTTGTTTTTTGAAAACTAGAATATTATGTAAGGTTGAAGTTAAAAAATATAGTGCATCGGTAGTTGACTAAAATTGAAAACGAAGATAAAAAAGCAAATTGCCATAGAGAATATACATATTTTTGTTAAAGTAAAAAGGGCGTCGATCTTTTAAAGAAAAAAAGACTATATCTTTTATAGAAAAATATAAAAGTTTGAAAAGTACATATATATATTAAAAGAGTAAAAGAGCAATTCATTTTTGTATGCCATATCAATTTCTTGTCTTTTTTTTACATCTTCTTTTGGAACTTAAAACATCTTCTACTTCTTTTTCCAGCTCATAATCATTTGAGGTTATTTTTCATTTTCTTATATATATTTTCTTTTTATCGTATATTTTTTTTAACTTAAAAAACACTACACACACATCTATAGTTTTTTTAAAGGTAAAATTTTTGTATTCACTTGAAAACACATTGAAATAGTTTTTATACTTAATATATGAAATCGTTATAAACAGGCATTAAAGAAAAATAAAATAAAAAAAAAGGCGAATTAACTCGACGAGACTTATCGCATCGATGACTTTCATATATTGAAAAATATAAATCTACATCATTTTCTTTCTTTTTTCATTTTATAAATTCTTAAAAATAATGAACTAAGCATTAAGAACATTTCTATATTTTTTTAAATTTATGTTATTCATCCTCTTGGCTTTTACTTACATTTTTTTTTTCTTTGCTTTATTTTTTTAATCTTAAGCTTTTTTTAAATTATTAATTGTAGATATCAATTATTTTTATTATTTTAAGTACACATTAAAGAATTAATTTGAATAAATAAATTGTACTTTAGATTGACCTGTTTCAATGATTTTTCTTAACTTTAAAAAAAGTAAAATTAACAATTATTTCTTTCGACAAGTGATGTGGCCGAATATTGTGTCATCCAGTATGTAAAAAAAAACTTATTTTCTTCTAAACAAGTAAAAACTAAATGGATTTTAAAAAAGTAGTATATTATTTTATAAAAGAAGATAGTTCGTTGCATAAAAAGTTTCATAGGCCTGTTGCACATGCTAAGAACATTTTTTAAAATGAGTGGTTAAAACATGCAGCAAGTTTAATGCAGCTTTAAAAAATTTTATCTTGAGGTCCATCAAAAACTCTTCGTTCTTATTTCGTAAATTCATATATAATTGGACGTAAATTTAAATTACACGGTACTAGTATATAAAATAGAAGAAAATATTTGGTCGTATAATCTATTATTCTAAGCCGATTAACACTAATATCCGGATAAGTGATTGTAAAACTTCCTGTTTACCTATGTAGTTTATTATTGTATAATCGTAGATTCCGTACTTCTACAAAATATATGAGGGTACAGACTATCATTAGAGTATATCGATATTTATAATGGTTTAAGATGCTATATATTTGAGTATAAAGCTAGTTAAATTAAAATTATGAAAATATTTTAATGATATAATCAAGTTTTACTAAATTTTAAATTTTTTAAACAATATTGTATTTTTTTTATAAATATGTTTTATGGTACAAAATTTCTATTAATTGCTGACAATGAAAGAATACAGAGATTTAATAAACACTTCTTTGAAATTAATTAATTCAAACTAGCCCAGAATTAAGACAAAAGTATTTTGAGTTCTAAAAAATTGTGCTTTGAATTTGAAGGTCTGCGGTCTATATTTAGTAAACATTTTTGTCAGATACATTGATTGACCTTAGCGATGGGGATATCGCAATATTTTCATTACCCGTTTTCATTACGTTACATTTTTTATTTTTTATCAAATATTATAGAAAAATTTTTCAATAAAAGATAGATTTTTCTGGACAGTAGCCACGAAAGTACGATATCCGGCCAAGGAAATCGTACTATCTCGACACTGAAATAGAAAAATCGTATACGACCCTTGACCATAAAAAAAGAATGTCCCAAATTGCAGTTTACCATCCTTGGCTTCGCCTCAGAAGGTAATTTGCGATTTGAGCTATTCTTTGTTTTTCTGGCCATGATTCGTAATATGCACTGAAAAACAATTCCAGCTACGAAAAATGGATTTCATTTTACGTGAAAGACGAAGTATAAAACAATTCTATCTATAAAAAAATAGATGTTTTAAGAAGAATAATTTAAATTTTTTTATACTTTTTAAAAGTTGTATAAATTAATACTATTATTTTTTTTACAAAAACTTTATGTAGTAATACTATTAATCTGTTAAAAACAAATAAAAAATTAGTCTCTAAAAATAATTTTATATTTCTAGGGCAAAAAAGACTATTTTCTACTCTAGGGATACGGCTTTTTTACGTTTTGAATCAGGAGTCAAAATATGGGGTTCTACTTTTGAAAGTTAAACCAAATATTTTGTCTTTTGTGTAAAAAATATAATTATCATCTCACTCTTTTCTATATTGTGCAACTTCACTATTTTGAAGCTCTTGGTAATATTAACCAAATATTAAGTAGTTATAAATTTTAATTTAAATAATAAGGGTATATAATTTATATCATAATTTAAATTAGCTAAAATGTAATAAAATTTTTAATTATTACGACATTATACACACTTTCTATTTAAAGTAATTACTAATTTATACATAATAACCTGGACCTTATTTTACAAATTTTTATTATCTATGTCTGGGTAAGGAAATTAGCGAAGCTTATAAGAATTACTTCTGAATAAACCAAAACAAAAATTTTCCTTGTTTTACAGAGAATTAAATAAAAAACTGGTTTGTTTATGTATTAATACAAAAAACTGGAGTATAATATATTGATCTACAAAAGTATGAATTATTTGTATTCGGTAAGACTTGGGAAATCTAAGAGTGAGTTTTTGTTTCTAAATATGTGTCCCAGAAGGCTCAATATGAGGGCCCTATTTATTTCTTGCGTGCATATTAATGATTTACTCAATGTAGCTTCTCATATACTGGTGACATAGCAATTTTTACGTTTGAAAGTACGTGGCCAAGGGCACAGGAATCTATATGAATGATGCTCTTGTTACTTTTAATGAGTGGTTTATTTCTAATAAACTTACACTAATTCTGATTAAGTTCATCAAGTATTAAAAGGGTAAAATTTTGGAAATAGTTGGGTGTTTGCATTGATCAATTTCTAAAATGGTATCAGCACATTAAATATGTAGTTCAAAGAATTAGCATATATATATTTTCTACAAATTAAGAAAGCTAAGTCAGAGAATCTGAAGAATTATTGAAAATTCTTGTCTTGGGCACGAACAGATAGATTACAGTCAATTAGTTGTGTTACTATTATGACTGCTAGTGATTCAAGTTTTTGAACTTTAAGCTGGGTAGTTGAAAGAGGATTTATAATTAAACTCTATATTATTGATGTTAAATAAATAAATTAATATAAAAATTAATTAGAATTTAAACTTCTCAAGTCAAGAAATTTTTATAATTATTTCATACAAAAAGGTAAAAAAAGAAATTGAATCCAATGTGATTTCTGTTTAATTTCACGTTTTTAACTTAAGGCTATATTTAATTAAGAAATATCGCCAATGCGTTAGATTAAACAAGAAAAAAAAATTCTGAGAAAGTGTAGATATAATAAAAAAAAATAAAGGAAAATATAAATAAAGAAGGAAACTTTTCTTTTTTTTTCTTTTCAAGAATGAAATAATAAAAAAAGTATATAAAAAGAATCTTCGTGTCGCCATCTTTCCTCAAAAACCACATGAAAAATAGAGAAAGAAAAAAAAAGTTAGGCAAAATTAAAATGAAATATCAGAAACGTTCAATCCAACAAGGAAATGAAAGAACTTTTTTTTCTCCTACAAGAATATCATAAATATATATAATTTAACAAAAAAAAAAAAGTTCTATATTACTACCACTTTTTTAACAAAAAAAAATCTGTGAATAACAAGAGCTCAAGTATTTAACATTTATTCATTCAATCTTTTACCCTGAAGCAGTCATCATTCGATTATAATTATTCGCTAGAATGAAAAAGAAAAAATAAAATTTTTTTTTAACAATTCACAGTTTTATATGCAAAAGAATATAAAAATTTCTTAGTTATATGAGTCTAAGAAAAAGATGAAAGAAAAATAATAAAGTAATAAAGAGAAATGAGTAAAACAAAAGGGGAAAATAATGTAACATCCGTAAAAAAAAAAGGTTAACGTCGATTGAAAATTATTTTTTCACGTGACTCGAAAAATAAAATGAATAAAAAAAAAATTTTTTTTGTAGTCGGGAAGGGGGTATAAATAGAAGTTTAGTAGTACATATCCATGAAGATCAGGAAGTAATTCAATGGGGAAAAGTATGTATTCGCGATAAAGATGAAAAAAAACTTGTGTTATTACTATATTTTTAAGGATGAGAGTAACAAAAAAAAGGAAGACAGTAGTATGAGAAAAATAAAAGGAAAGAAAAGGAACCCTTGCGAGTGTTCAACCAATTAATCCACTTCAATCTTATAGTATAGGCGAATACGGTCCCGAGAGTATCGAAAGAAAGGAAACCTTTACTTCTATTTTTTTTATTTCAACGTTGACGTTTAAGATGTATTGTGATAATACGGAGTAACAACAGACACGTGATCAAATTTTTTATTATTTTATTTGAGAAATATGTCATTAAAACATTAATATCATTTTTATCAATAAAATATTTAATTTTAAAAAATAGAGGCCCTTTAAATGGAACAGAAAATTGAAAATCGTTCCTATTTAATTGGAAAAAAATTTAAATTACTATTTTTTTTTTTTAATTTAATTAAGCCTCTTTGTTTCAATAATTTAGAGTTATAAGGTTTGTATTCAGGTTTTGAATGTATTCTTGTGTTATCTTCTATAAAATAGAGAATTAAGCAACAAGTGGATAAAATTTAGAAACCCTAAGTTTTCGTTAAATTTTACAAAAAACATTTTTGGATTCCAAATTTATGAAGAGTTGAAAATTGGTATAACCAATTATACAACCAAGTTTTATAAAAAAAATATTGTTTTTTTAGTTATTGTTGATAATTGACTGACAAGCTTTTGAATTACTTTAGCATTTAGCAACTGGATACGTGATACCTAAATTTTGATTCACTTGTTAATTTTAATGATTTATAATTTGTTCTTACAATTTGGACTGATTTTTTTTTACCAAATTATCTTTATAATTTTGGTATTTTAATTTTTTTTAGTACAGCGAAACAGTTGAAAACAATATAAAAATAATGGAAAAAATAACTGAGCTTGCAGATTTAAGTAGTACAGCAGCATTACATTAGAAATAAAAGTTATATTATTAAATTAATCATTACTTAAAGAAAAGAATTGAAACATTTTTTAAGGATAAATGACGCTTTGAATGAAATCATACGTATTAAAAACTATTGAAAACAAAGATTCACTGGTTACTTACCTTATTAATGACTTTATAAAAGTGTCAATTACAAGAAATAACTTTTAAATTAAGGTATCAAAACATCAAGTAATTAAACACTTACTATAAATTTGCGTTGGTCAGCCAATAAAATAACATGATTAAATACATATAGACTAAAAACTAATCTACGTCGTCCAACCTCTTCTTCATTTTCTTTCATTTACACACATAACAAACGATCGAATGTGGCTATTTGGTCAACTGAAGGATTTCTGTATATAAGGAATAAGAAGAGACTTTAAAGCCAAAATTACTATGAATCCCTTTTGGCTTAGATTCTCCCTTATAAACATCGAATCCCAATGTGGATTAATAGTACTTAATATTTTCTCCGGTAGATTCATTTCTCAATTTTCTTTCTCTACTTCTAATTTTAAAAGCCAATATTCTAATACTATAAATTTCTATTCGTCTTTTTAACCAAATCCCCAAAAGGGCTAAAATTTCATATTATTTTATATTATAATAAAGTTACACAAACAAGAATTTCCTATTATCGAATAAAGCAATTAACTTTAAAACTTGTGACTTTATTATTACCAAATGTATATATGTTACATATGTGTGTACTTTAGAAAACTTTCAAATTATTGTTTTCTATAAACATACTAAATTTTCTATATTTAATTAATATTTAGCTTCTCTCTGTAACTCGCTTTAATTAAAATAAATTTAATAAATCAATTAAAGGAAATGAATAAACTGATAAAAAACTACTTCTTTTTTTTTTAAACGTCGTGGACCACGAAGAGAAAATATATAGTGAATTCAAACGAGCGTAAAATTGGCAATATCGTAAAAATACGGAGGAATCTCTAATATATAGTTAAATTTTATATCTTTATGTCAAAGCCGGAAAAAAAGATGATTATAGAAATAAGGGTCGTATAAAAATTTTTTCTTTTTTTTTTTTACTGATTTCAATGTTAGAATTGAAAAAAAAAGTACTAAGTAATATTTCCTATATTTAGTTGTTTATAAATATAAGATACAGAAACGTGTACAGTTTGTATTTAAAGCGTAGAATTTAAAAATTTTTTTAATAGAAAAAAAAGAAGGTAACAATTCGCGAGGGAAAAAGGATAAAAAAAAGATAAAGAATTGGCTTCATAATTTTTATCCTACTAAAACTGTGGTATTGCCTTATACATTGAAAGAAGTAATTCGTTTTCTTTTTGAAAGTACAAAAAAAAAAACGATATTGTTAATATGCAAAAGAGCATCGGAAAAAATAAAAAAAAATTGGGGTGGCAAAGTAATAAGGGTGTATATTTATAACGATTCAACCATAACAAAATTTTATATAAGTACTTAAGAAACTTTTTTTTTTCTATTCTAAGATTATAATAAGAGAATAATGCAATCACCCACAAAATATTACCAGCAAACGAGCTTTGACATATTTCAATAATATCTTTTATTTATTATATTTTATGATCATAATTTTTTTTTTTTATTCAGTTTAATTTAAATATTTTTTTATGAAGAATTTTTAATATTCATTAAAAGAAATAAATTAGTCAAATTTTTTTATTAATTAAAAAGAAAAATATATCTCTGATTAGGGTTTAATTATTTTAGCCTTTTGTGAGAGAATTATTACACCTTAGTCTAGATAAATAACAGTAAAATTTTTTATTTGCTAAACATTGGGTTCCTGTCATCAATTTATAATTAAAAAAAAAATAGACCAGTTTTATGCGTAATAGGTTACAAGATTTAATTTTAGTGTTTGTAAATATGAAAAATCCACAGAATGATCTTAAAAATTTTACTTTGCTAAAATTTTTTATTCTAGGTCAAGTTAATTTTTTAAATTTTAAGCTATTCTAAAAATTTGATTCCTTATTCAGAGACTCAAGGGCATTCCAAAGAATATAATATGTAAATGAATGATTCCTAAATAAGTAAAAGTCTGCTCATGATGTACCTAGCTATACAATAAGAAACTAAATTAACTGGAAAAATCTTAATCAATTTAGCAAAGTTTATTCAAATATCATGGAACTTTTGCATTTAAAAAAATTCAGTAATGCTAAATAAAAAGAAAAGAAGAAATAATATTTTTTAGTTACAAAATTTGAATAAAGTTTGGTAGTTAATTTTTCTTATTCAGACAAATGTGAGAATGTAGCAAACTTACCCAAGAGACAAGTATTAAGTCTTAGGTATATAGGAATAAATTGTTTTGATAAGTCGGTAGAGACAATACGTCGTTAAGATTCTATATAGTGTGTAGTTTTAAGTTAAAGAAGAAGAAGTCGCGTCAGAAAATAGTCTAGCATTGGATCCGCGAGGGGCCAAGAGAGACAATTTCTATATTATGTATACATTTATACCTATACTTATATACATTATTATAAGGTAGAGTCTCGAAGTTTAGATTAAACTCGCCGCGGATAAATATTCGTAATGGAGCGCCTGGGTGCCATAAATTAGCATGCTGCCCTTCCGTCCTTTCCCTGATACCACGCCAATTTCCGACTTGTTCATCTCTTTCTCTCAAAGTTCTATCTCTCCTTCGCACTTTCTTCACTTTTACCATCAGAGCTTTTCACTTCAAAATACTTCCTTCAATTTCCCTATAAACTCGACTTTCCACCTTACATTTATATTTTATTTTTCTTTTACTTGCTGCTTATACGATGCAATCATGAGTTTCATGTTTTAAATATCTGAATTGACTTTATATACTCTATACTATACACATTTCAAACATTATTACTTTTTTTTATTTCTTAAAAAAATTACGATATTTAAGTGCTATGCTAATGAAAAATATTTTTAATTTAATAAATTATGACTTTTTAGACCTAAACTCTGCTCTCGCTTTAAAGTTTGTAAAACGCAGTGTCAAAAAAAAAGTTAGTTACTTTGACTTGAATTATTAGAATAATGATCTTCTAAATATTTCAACCAACTGAAAACTTCACTTGGAGTTGCAAAGAGTTCTAAAAGAGTTTCACGGAGTTGCAATGGAGTATCATATTTTATCGAAAAAAAAGCAAAACTCTTTGCAAATACAATACATACATTTGCATTTTCTGGCTTGTTGTTAGAAGTATGTAAAACGCAAACAACTGTTATTTTCATCTAGTTTAAATAAAATAAATTAAAAAATGGATGCGTCGGGTATTTTTTAATAGTTTACCCAGCTCGTTTAGAAATTTATAAATAAAAGTTCCCACGTACAACTGGTCCCAAAGAAGAGAGGTTCAAAACAAAACCTGGAGCACTTTAGATCTTAGTAAATATAAAAATGATTTAGAAGATACAAATTCATAATTCATTACTAGAACAAGTAGACAATTTGGATGGCTGGATTAAAAATTTTCTAAGACATAATATAATCCAAGATAACTATAAAAAGTTGCTTTTACTGTCCAATATTCTTTGGCGAAATTGCTCCAAATGAAGTTAAATTTTACAAGCCAAGGGCAGAATTTCATTCTCAAATTTTGGAAAATGCTAAATATATTCTAAAATTTTTATCTTTTTCGTGATAATCTGAATTGAAGTGGGTCATTTACTTTGGGAATTAAAATCAGACCCCTCATATTTTCCAAAAATTTTTTATTGGCATCTAGCGTTCTGCAAATGCGATTATTCATGTAAGCACAAGGAATCATCTGTGACTGTTCCTCACAGGAGTTAGCAAGTGTTAAGAATTCATTAAGTGATTCGGAAGAGCCTGTCTACTAGATATTTTTTCTATTCCAATAGTGCTAAAAACTCAAAAAAATCAAAAAATGGTCAACTGTTATCAGCCTCATATATATTTGAAATGTATTTTAAAAAAACAAAACAAAACAAAGATAATAAATCAACAAGAAAAGTTGAATATTTAATGATTTTTTATTATTTTTCATTATACAAATGTCATCTGATGGGTAGATAGATAGGTAGATATCTTTTGTTTTTGATATTACAAAAAGCTTTTTCTCTCATTCATTTCTTACTGTACCATCGAGCTTCTCAAATTATAAAGTCGTACTGAAAAAGAATCGTTAAAAAGGCAAGTTAATAATACGGAGGCGAGAGTAGTTTCTATAATATTAAAAATAAAAGAAGATAGGTGAATCTATCAAGGTTTGTTAAAGTGGCGAAATGCAATATTCTAAGAATTATATTCGGCGCCTTCGAAATGAGAAAGATGAGCTAAAAGTTTAATATTATAGACATAAAAAGAACGAAATAAAAGAGAAAGGAGAGAAGAGGAACTTTTATACTGGGCTCCATGGCTCAATATTGGTATAAATTTCTCTATTTTTACTGTTTCGAGTTTCTTAGCTATATTTATATTCTCTTTCTCTCATTCAAACTCATTTTCTCAATACTTTATAAGTTCTTTCTGCTTCGCGGGGTACCTCTTTTCATTCAATGCGAACAAGTTATACACTTGACAACTGTTATTTGCATTTCTATCCCATTGAAAAAAATATCTAATAAACTTTTTTTTCAAGAAAAATAAAAATTACTATCCTGGACCTTTATCATAGAAATTCTTTTTTCCTTATTAAATTTCAGCATAAAAGTAGTATTAAAGATACAATAATGCATTATATTAAATACACCCGGATGAAAAATATTACCTTATAAAATGAATATTTTATGCAATAAAATGTGATAAAATTAAAAAAAATCAAATTTACTATTTTATGAATACAAAATGCTTAACTGGTTTGTGTAACTACACAACCAGCGAGCATGGAACATGTTCACTCATAACAGTAAGTTCATAAACTTAAAGTATTCTAAGTTCTTGTTCTTATCAGGCCCTGACTCCCACTTCAAATTATTCAAAGTCCCTAATTAGAAAATATTCTAAGTCCACTTCACTCCCCCCCCTTAAAAACGCCAATTTTTCACACCCCCCCTCTGAGCCAAACTTTTTCAAATACCCCATCCAATGAACATGTTCGATGTTAAAATAATGAAATAGCCATGGTCAATATCCAGAAAGGAAACTGGACGTCTATTTTTCAATGTTTGTACGGAGTTTTCGAGATATAGTCACTGGTATGAAGTATAGTCCCATAATTCGTCAATAAACAAGTACAAGCCAAAGAATATATATATATAAGCGGAGTATAGGAATTTCATATATTCATGGCCAGTATACTCGTCACACTTCGCTAAGGGGTTTTAATTTTAAACTTTATGGTTATGATTATTAAAAAAGAAATTTTTTTAATTGTTTTTCAAATAGGAACTATTGCAACACTAAAATTTTTTTTCTTCAATGTTTTCTCAGATGCAGAAAGATCAATTTTTTATAAATAAGAGAGAAAAGCATGTTTAAAATTTTGAGAATATTAGGTCCAGGAGGTTAAAAATAAAGAAAATCTTTATTGGAAGACCTTGAAGACCCTTTCATTCAAATCCATTAACATTTAACGAAAAAAAGAGGATTTTTATTAAAAAATTATCATTTTTTATGATTAATACTAATTAAGGTACGTCCCAAAATGGATATTCATCGGATATGTATACACATGTATAACTTTTCAAAATTTTTTTTCTAATAGTCAAAAATTTTTTTTTATTTCTTTATAAACAAGGAAATTTAATATTCCTTAACGTTTTTTAAATCAGTGTTCTACATGTTGAACAGAAAAAAAGTAATAATAAACACATAAAGATGCATAAAAGTATATATGCTCTAAAAAGACCTTTATATGACATGAAGTTAGAGGGTAAAAAAATCTATGCACATACAAACACACATAAGAAAGAAAAGTGATCCTTTATTTTTTTTATAGTCGGTACATAAGATATTAAAAGGTTTTAAAACTATAATATAAAATAAGACACGATGATCAAAGACATAAAATATGCATGTATATTTTGTCAATATCTAGCTTCTGTCGATACAATATATTATTTTATGTCACATATATTAAATGTTGTAAATATATTCTCAAATGATATTAACATATTATACCCCCCGTTATGGCTTTTTATTTTTTTTGCTTTTCTCTACTATTATTATATAATATGCAGATATTATTATATCGTTTTAACATTTTAATATCGCGTGATATTGAATTTTAAATGGGCGTTTTGAAAATTTTCAATAAAGTATTTTATAAATAATATGACATTTATATATATTTTCTTATACTTTTTTTATGGATTTTTTTTTTTATATCTTTTGGTTTTAGAAGAAAAGTTTATACCTTCGTGACAGAAATTAATTGATCGTATCATAAACTTTAAGTCTGGTTTTTATTAATTCTATAGGCCTTTGATTTTTTTCTTCAAAAAACTATTAAAAACTTTTATTTCTACAATGAGAGACGGTTTTGCTTACTTGGCTATGATTTTTCTAAAAAATATTTTAGTGAAAAATAAAAATATAAAAATCTTCCTAATTTATGATAATAATACTTTAATATTACAGATGCGTTCGCTCATCCATTGACAGAATATTTTTTCCTAAACTCAACCCCAATTTATATATGCTTTATTTTCTAAGTAGCATAAGCTTTTTTAAAAGTGTGTCAAATTCCTTAGTAATTAAGAAATAACAAAGACAACTAAATGTCTGGGAATTGTGATAGATTCCGAGAAATTCTGGGACCCTTCAGAAAAATTCTGACTGGATTTTCAAATTCTTTGAGAAATTTTACTAATGTCCCAATTCAGATATTTATAAAAAAAATAAATAAATAAAAAGCTATAAAATTTCATTAAAATTTTAGAATTTTTTCAAAAAATAACTCAAAAGGGGGACTTTTACGAGTAAAATTTCCTGAAGAACTCAAACATCTAATCAGAATTTTACGGAATTTAATAAAAAAATAAAATAAATTGGAAAAAAAGTTTTGATCAATGAGGATTATTGTAACAATTGATTAAATGTAAAAAGTTAGCTAATGTACTTAAGAATAATAGAATGTTGAAAAAACAATCAAGAAACACAAGACTTAATAAGACGAATTACCAATTGCAATTTAAATTTGTATAAAATAAACAAAAGAAGCTTTTTCATTTTCTTCTTCTTATTTAGACATTAATAAGTATTCTCCTTATATTTTATTGAGAAAAGTATAAGGAAAAAGGATTTGTCAAAATGAGCGAAAATAAAATAAGCTTTCGAACTAATAAGCAAGAACAGTCGGTGTCCTTATCTCAATCGAGGCGTGATTCGAAGACGATGACGGTCCGTTTCTGTTGTTGTTTCCAGTTTACGCTTCAAGTATCTCTCAATCCTATCAAAAAATAAAAGAAAGAGATGAAACATAATTTAAGATTTTATATATTTTCCTTATTTTATATTTAATAAATATTAACTTATTCGCTCCCTCCCTCCACCGCTCCTTTGCTTCTCCATTAAATTTTAACGAAGCTTTGTTTTCTACAAAATTTTCTTTCTTTCTTCCTTTATTTTTTTTATAATTAAAATACCTTTTGAAAAAAAAAAAAACAAAGCTCTTTCTAAAACAGACTTCTTAATGTCTTGGATAGAAAAAAATAGCTATTTGTTTCTAATTACGTTCGATTCCCAACAGATTTCCATCTATATTCACCGAGCTTTTTTTTGTAATTTTCTCTTTCCTATTTTCTTTTCTTGTTATTTTTTTATTTATATACAAATAGTACACTTCTTTTTTTTACTCATTGAGTGTCTCTTTTATTTAATTTTTTTTTACTGTATGGTGTCGATTGGAATCGTTTAACGAAGCTTTGTTTTTGTTATTAGTACTGGATTTTCTTTCTTTATTTATCTTTATAGGGAAAAAGAAAGAAATAAAAAAAAATCGTTTTATGTGGTAATCGAATAATTAAGCCGTTGATTGAAGCTTTATTATCCAATCCACGAAGTGACTTTTTATCGTTACTGCCGATGACAAAGACAAAACTTACTTTAGGGTACAAGTTAAAATATAATGAAGAAGAATAAAAAAAAAACAGTATTTAAAAAGTAAACTTGATTGCTTTTTCACAATGTTGAATTAAAAAAAAAAAAAGTGATTCATTCATTGGATTAAGTTCAATAAAGCAGAGAGCATTTGTTAGCACTTTATTTTTAAGAGATTTTTTTTCTTTTTTTTTTTTTTGATCTACTTAAGATGTTTATTTAAAACTTTTTCATATTAAATTATTCTTAATTACTAATATAATAAATTTTATATTTTTTATATACATAAGTAAATTAAATTTTAAGAAAATTATCTTTTTTTTTTCTTATATTGTTAATATAAATTTTTTAAATATCAATTTAATACTTTTAGCACTTAATAAAATGTTGTACTTAAATTATTATTTTTGATGCTTTAATCAAATAAATTTTCATGCATGGATAATTTTTGTAAAAACTTTTTTTTAATTAATAATAATAGAAAACTTTATTTATTATAAATTTTTAATATTTTTAATCAAAATTTTTCAAAGATAATAATTTTAAATTTAATGGAATTTAAAATATAGAGAAACTAAGAAATTTAATATAATTTTTAAAATAACAAAACGAAATTACAACTGTATAGAATGAATATAAAATTAGGAAATTTGAATTAATATTAAATTTATGCAGAAACAGATTGTTTTTTTAAATTTTTAATTATTTTTGTACACAATTTACATTTTCAATTTAAACTCAATCTGCTCATGTTAAAATTATATTATTTATTAAGGGTGTGCTGACTTTTCCAAGCATTTGGAGACTTTTTACCACCACAGTATGGCTTTAGATGTGGAAGATCGAGGATCGACGCAGTTCATGAGACAGTGGGTTCAATAAACAGGGCTCAGATTCTTAACTATAATTCGCAAAGAATTAACCCTTCTTGTTACCGTAGACGTAAGAAATGCATTCAACCCGGTAAAAGTGGCAGACTTTTTGGAATCTCTTACAGACTTTGTTGTTCTGGAGTTTGTCTACTTAAGCATAATCATTCTAGAACCGCGAAGGTTTTGAACTGGAGGCCAAACCGTTAAGGCGTTTCCTGTGATGGTAAACTTAAGCTCCAGCTACTTAATGGTTAGTTTATGATGGGCTATACTAACCAAATTTCGCTAGTAACAGATACAAAAAACTTGGAAATTGCATAAAGTTGGTTGGATGCATGCATCTAGCTAACAAGGGAAGCGATGAGCATGCATGGTCTTTGCCTAAATGAGGAAAATACGGAGATTGTATTATTTAAATTCGGACGATATAGTCCCAGATCATATTAACGAAGACATCATTATAAATACGAAAAATTGTTTTAAATATCTGGGAACCACTCTCGATACAAAGCTTAACTATTGGAGAAAGGTGATTCCTGAAAAATGTTTTTCAATCAATTTTCAAATAAATTTTCTTTGAAAAAAGAATAAATGTTTAGTTTCTATTTCTTATGAAATAAATATAAGAAGAAGAAGAAAATGTCATGAAAATCCACATTTTTAAAGTAAATCAATCATGGTTTTATATCATCTTGAGTAACAAAAAAAAGGAGACACAAAGAAAATTGATGTTTACGAGGATTTGATGATATATATACATATGTCTCCTCATATATGAGTTTTGACATAAAAACCTTAAGTATTATATTTTCCTAGAAAAATATGTACATAATAGTTTGTGACATTTTCAACTATATAATAATAATAATATTTTCCGCGATATGGTAACATAAGGAATTTTAAAGATATATTCCTAATGATCAAGAAAGAAATATTTACGTTTACATGTATTATTGTTGAATAAAGTCTGTATATAAACTTTGAAAACGATATGTCACAGTCAAATGATAAAAAAAAACTTTATTTTATAGATATCACAAAATTAGCTTTAGATGTTACATTTTAGATTTGATATATCTTTGATTTTCATTTATTGTATTTGGTGTTTATCTGCTTTTCTATCGCCTGAAACTATTGCATACATTGAAAATTTTTACCTTTACTATAAGATTCTTACAAGGAATCAATTTATCATAAGCTTCGAGAGAATAACGTAGCGTGTTCAATAATATAAAAATTGATATTTTTTATTAATGTGAATAAAGTATTGTAGTCTTACTCACATTTTTCTACGGGTTAACATTATAGAATTTAAAAAAATCTAAGAAATATCTAAGAACACAAGAGCAGAAGTCGAAAATTAAACTTTTATAGCAAGTAAAAAATTAGCTTATTATCCAGAGCACACCGATCTTGAATGAGCGAAAATTCGGAAAAAATGACGACAAAATCTAACCTTGCAATCTTTTTTTAAATAATTTGTTATTTTCGAATTTTCATAGCAGTATGTTGGATCTGCTCATCTAAAAAATTTTTAGTCAATTTTGTGGCTGACTGAGAGATCAAAATCAGAAAATTTGATTTTTAACAATTAATCTTTATTAAATTTAAAGAAATAGATAAAAAATTTGGATTTCCAGGGAAAAACCACTCAAAACGAAAAAAAAACTTATCTTTTTACGATGAAATTTAGCCAAGTTATCATCAATTTAAGATTTTGCTCAAATTTATCTTAACCCGTATGTACCCGGTGGAATACCTGGGTACTATTTTGGCCGAAAATTGTCGATTTCTTGGATTTGACTTAAAATTTTGAACTGAGCTTTTAGGCCAGCTTAAAACAACTAATTTTAAATAGATTTTTGCATACTGCGCATGAAAAAAATTGTTTAATATAAAAAATAAAATCGTTAAAAAAAAGGACACTCCTGACCCGGTGGAGTACTCGGGTACTATACTACTTATATATGCTTTTTTTATGTACTAAACGTTTGAAACGGTTATTCAATTATTATTCAAAGATTAAAATTTTATTAAATTATATATCTTTCTTATATACCAAAATCAGTTTTTTTGAACATTGATGCCTTATATATATACCCTCGCGATTTCATTTCCTTTGCGAGAAAAAATATACAAGCAATCAATGTAATATAACAAGACCATTACATTCATATTAACATCTAATGTCATGAATTTGACGCTTTGAATGTAATATAGCTTATTACACAAATCATATTACACAAATCAAATAACGTAATCAACCCATATAGCGATCAGCTTAGGACCATAAAACTATAGTTGATAAATTTATTATGTTTTTAGTAATGTAGCGATTTTTTTTTTATAAATTTTAATTTATGCATGTTTAAGCAAGGATCTAAAAAAAAGTATTTTAAAAAATAATAATTTTTTACGATTTAATAAGGGTTTTAGTAAGTATAGTGATAAACCCCATTTATGGATCACTTTTATCTTACTATCTCAATTATGAATCACATAAGTCCTAATTAGTGATCATACGATTAATTTCATTGGAGGTATTTATTTAAACAATAACTAATAATTAATTAATAAAGTAAAAGTAATTTACTGTCAGAAACATTGAAAAGTAAATAAAATTGAGAATATCTGTATATTTTAACCTAATTATATCTAAAAATAATTTATCGTAAATGGTCATTATGGATGGGCAACGAATGGGCATATAATTAAAATCTATAGTACCATATAAAAGGAATGAATGAACCTTTTGTTTATAGATGAATAAAAATAAAAATTATTCAAATTAATAAACTACCACCAGGAAGTTTTATGAATTACTCAAAGTTAGGGTATTTAATATATAAACGCTGATAAACGTTATAAGAAAAAAGATAATACAAAAAAAATTTTGAATGATATTGAAGTCTGTTAAAATTTTTTATTTAATTATTTATGTGTTAAAAATAAAAATTTTTTCTATCTCCTTTTTTTTATCTATTTTTTTAGCAGGAGTCATTTTTGAACTGTAAAAAAACATTGTTTTTATAAACATTTAATTATGAGTACATGTAAAATATATATTCAAGATACGATAATTAATATAAATGCATCAAAATAAAAAATAAAAAGCTTTAATAATTAAATATATATAAAGGAAATTAATATTTTTTGTGATACATAACCTCTGATTCATAATTACTAATTACTTTTGTTCTGCCGAAGCCCAAATAAGAATCACAAATATTTAATATTATTTATTTATCAAATTAAATCTATCATGATTGTTTTTATTTTAAAATTACATATTTTATGTAAATAAAACAATTAAAAACTTTAAAATACATCTTTAACGACGAAAAATCGCTAAATAGCAACGTGACTTAGCTTAACCTAGCTGTTAAGAACATAGAAAACGCGACAATAAGCTTATATTTTTAAAGTTAAAACTTTTTTTTTTATTTTCTTATGAACCATTTCGTTTTAACTTTTTTTTTAATTAGTTGTTAAAACTCTAAATTTTAAGATGCAAATTAAAAGACAATAAATTTTGCTATAGTAAAATTATAATCAATATAAGTATAAAATATTGATCGCTAATTAGGGGCTGATCGCTAAATGGGTTGATTACGTTACAAGGCCTTAAACAAAAAACAAAAGTCTTAGATAAAAGAGGGGTGTAGTAAAATAATTAAGGATAATAAATAATGCTTTGAGAAATAATATTCATTTATAGGTCAATTTAAGTTTTATTTACTGTATATTTAAAACAAATCAGTTTTTTTAAGCCCCAACCCAATCATTGAATCAAGTTGTTTGCTTAAAAAAAAAAATATTAATTTACTTACTTGTGTATTCAAGTCTAAAAATATAATTATTACTTCTTATACCCCTGATTTTAATTGAAAAGTAAAATAAATGAAAAAAAAAAGGAAAAAAAATTTGATTATTCTTTCCTATTCATAAAACTTAAACAAGATATAAATACCCTTCGAAAATAGATAACTTACTTTTTTATTGTTTGAAAAAAAAATTTTTTTTTTCCGAGACATTTTTTTATATTTATATTTCCTTTTCAGTATTTTTTTTAATTCTTTTCGTCGTCGTGTATACCTGAGGCACAAGAAGAAAAGTTCTTTTAACTGTATGATTATTTCTTTTTGTTTTTGTTTAATTACTGATGTCAAGAAAGAATTTTTCATGTATAGTACTTTTTTTTATACTTGTATAACTTTCGTGTTTCTTTTCTTATATTTGACATCCCTCTCTCTTTCTCTCTCTTCTACCTATATTATTATTTCTATATTTATTTCAATTATCTGAACTACGTGAATTTGTCATTGCCTTTAATTTTTCTTTTTTTTTTTGTTCTTTTTATATAAATTTTTCCTTTTTTTTATATTATTTGTCCTACTTTACGTTATATTCTCTTGTCAAGAAGTTTTTTTTCTTATTCTTCTTCTTCTTGACTGGAAAATTCTAAAAATTCGATGTTCTCTCTACGTTTCCCGTTCATTATTCAAAGACAATACAAGAAATTTTTTCGCCTTGCATATCATATTTAAATGAAAATATTCAAATTATTTTCTTTTATTTCAAAAATTTTCAACGAAATAAAGTCATTGTTTTTCATAAGAATATCGCGAATTATTTGATATGCGCCAACCCATTAAAACCATTATCATTATGTATACAATATTTTTATTTCTCGTTTCATTGCCTGGTAAGGGTAAAAAAATCTTTTGTTTTCATTTATTTCAATATCAATACATATTTTTTAGGATAAAAAAGCCTTTTTTATCATTGTGTCATCAACCGTAATTTTAAAAAAGGCTCTTGCCACCCGCGAATAAAATCGCAACCATTCGTTTGTCATACATCAAAGCATTACTTTAGCACTTTCATTACTTTTGCATTTACCGTCATTATTTTCTTCAATTTTTTTAATGGCTTATTGATTATTTTTGAAAATTTGATTATTTTTCGACTCGAAGGAATGGAAAGAAAATATGAAATTGTATAATAACAGACTAATTTTTTATGAATACATCATTGATTAAGAGATTCGTAAGTATAAAAGATAATTTTGAATATCGTTAGGAAATATAAATCTAAAGAAAAATATCATAAAAAGCTCTGTATAAGCAATCAGGTATAAAGAAATCTTTCATTTCTATTTACGATTATATTCTTTTAAAACACAAAAATTCAAAGTATACAAATATTTATCAATTAAGTAAATGATGAGCTTAATTAAATGTTAATTAGAAATTGAAAAATATGAATAGGAAAAAAAGTTCAAGTTGGGATAGTTTTTTTGCAAAAAATTATTTTAGAAAAAAAATTGTATGATAAGGTCGTATTAATTATTGATTAGATGTGTTATAAAAGGATGGTTTTTTCAAATAAAATATAAGAATTTTCATGTTTCATTAAGTTCTTGTGCTACACACCGAAAACTCAAAACCCAAGAACTTACACGGTCAGGCTGCTTCGCTTGAATTTTAAAGCAAATGTTTTATCAATAATTTATAGAAAAAAAAAATATAATTTTTCATAATTTTACTACTATCTATTTTTTATGAATTTCCGAAAAAAATTGTGAATTTTCAATTTCTTAAACGTTTTACAGATTTTCTCGTAAATTTATATTCCTGTTTTTCGCAAAATTCTATTTTTTTGTGTGTATATTTACGTAAGTTATAATTTTAATTGTAAATTCACAAACAAAGCATTTTAAAATTTTCTATTTTTTTTTAAATTTACCGTACTTTTTGAAAATGGAGTTAAAAATTCAGAAAAAAATTTCAAATATAAAAAATTAAATTAATTGAAACCTAAAAAATAGTTTTAAAAACATTTTAATGGTATTTATTTCTAATTCTTTGTTAATTTTTATCTTCTGTTGATACGAGTCAAAAAAAGAATGTTGGTCTACTTAAAATCGAAATAAATTGTTTAAAAAATTTTCTAAGTATACCAAACAAATGACAAAAATGTTACCTAAAAATCCTTTGATTATTATATTTTATTTTCATGACATAAAACGCTAAAAACTTTATTCACAATAAAGAGTTAAAAGAAAAACTATAAACAAAAATTTTCTATTTATTGTTTAAAAGAAATAAAAAGAAAAATATCCATTCGAGCTTACTATCTCTGGGCTATTACCATATGTCTTTCATCGTTTTCTTTGTACGTTTATGTATATAATAACTAAAATTCTGACTGACATTTTTATGGAAGAACAATAGTACACATAAATGTACATTTTCTGATGACAGAAAAGACAAAAAGATTTTTAATAAACCCTGAAAAATCTATAATAGCATACATTTTGAAAGATTTACAGTAAAAATGTTAAACTTTTATCAAATAATGTATTTTTTTTTCTTTGAACTTTATAGAAAAAGTATGCGATTAGTACTAATTGGTATTAAAATGCAATTTTTTTCAAATTTATTCTAATAAATTATAACTAAAGCAGAGCAAATTAAATGCAAGTAATAATCGAGCACCCTCATTTACTATTGACACGCACTCTCTATTCAATGTTCGGTAGAATATAAACCTTAAAGAGAGACTGCCAATCAGTGGCTTTGATTGACTTTTCGGATTGGATCAGTCTGATCCCGCAAATTATTATGGCAAACTTGTACATATATATATGTATTTCAATTTAAGTGTCTTTTATAATATATGCATTCGACACAAAATATGAATAGAGTGCGGTTCCATTGATCTTCTCGCAACTGAGATGACGTTATTATAGAAACGAACATAAATGTTTAAGAGTTATTACAAGAATATAATATATCTAAGAAATATAAAATTAAATTGACATGAAAAAACCGCTGTTGATTACTCGTTTACTTGTGTGAAAAATTATAAGAGCAAGAATTGTAAACTTTAGGGTTAATGTAACGAATTTTTTTTACTTATCATTTTATTTGAGTATAGAAAAATAAAAAATTATTATGCAATAATCAGTATATAACCAAACTTAGGAATAATTATTTAATTTTACGGGTAACAGTTTCATCAAAATCTTAAAATATAAATAAAAATCTTTATGAGCGATCTTTTAAATAATATAAGAAAGTCTTTTCGTTGTCGAGAATGTATGACAGCGGTGCCATCTATGTTCAAACGAATAAACATTAATAATAAATTTATTCACCGACTGTTTTAATCATATATCCAAGAATAAAGATATATTTATAGTGTGAACCCCTTTTTTAAAATTGTTTATCCTGATGGAATTCTCTGCAAGTATTTATATTTTTGCGTGATCACCAAAAAAAATAAAAAACCATATTAGTTTTTTCCGAAAAATGTTTCGGATTATTTTTTATCCAAAAAACATGAACGATAGATTCTTATCTATTATTTTATTTTACCTGTGAGCCTAAAAAGGTCAATCTATCCTTATTAAATTTAAAATAAATATAATAGGTAATAATAGCAATAATCAACAGATTTTACCGTTAACTTTCTTCCAGAAAATTATCGTTTATTTCTAATATTCATAACTAGACATGAAAAAAACAAAATAAAACCATTTGGCTTATTAATTTGTAAGTTACAAAACTTCATTAAAAGGGTAAGAAGAGATACAGTTTCAAATATCCAGAAAATTGCAAAGTTCGCGCTAACGTATATGCGATAATTTGATAAGCTATTTAAAAGAATTATATCATCGAAAATTTTTGTTAAAAAAACTGTCGTGATAATTATTTCTGTCAAATAAGGATATGTAAATCATCGTTACCGTCCATCGAAAAAATAAGGTATCATTCTATCCTGGTTCATTTACCAAACATGAATCTTTTTTTTCTACGGTTATTTCAAGTTATGTCTCATGATATCAATATTATGTCCGTATTCAACAAATGTAGTCCGTTTCCAGCAATAGAAAATTTAAGATCCAATTTTTGGAAATTTTTTATTGTGGGTAAAAACAGATATCGTATTCGAGTTCAGTGTTTACAAAGTAAAATCGCAAACCTTAGTTATGCCTAAGAAAACCACAAAAAATAACCTTAAATTATCTGCAGTGACCCATAAAAAAGAATAACTATTATCAGAAAAATTTGATCTATTCTTAAAGGGTAAAAAGTTCTTACTAAACACACATTTCTTATTAAACCTAAAATTTAATTAAGGAAATTAACATTAAAAAAAAATATTTTCCAATTTGTAAAATTCATTTTCTAAAAAATCATATAAGGGTTAATATTTTTCAAGTGAATTAAAGTAAAATTAGCTTGATGGATGGGTCACCAAAAATTTGGTCGAAAGTATATCTGAAAAAAATAATTTTTCCATCTTTTTAACCTTCTAGATCCGTTTCTCTCTTTTTTATAGTGTTTTTGATTTTTTTCGTTTTTTGAAACTTACAAGTTTTCAGACATGATTTTTTTTCTTCTTTTTTATCTAAAACACGTATTTTTATAGCAAAAAAAATTTAACATGGAACATGTTTATAGGGAGGGGGTACTTAAAAACTTGAAAATTAAAGGAGGGGGGTCAAATTTGTCCTATTTAATGGGGGGAGGGGTCAAATAAGACTTAGAATAATTTCAATTTAAAGACTTTGAAAAATAGGGGTTAGAGACTTTGAACAATATAGGTTTAAGGATTTAGAATAATATCGATTTAGGGACTTAAAATAATTCAGGTTTAGGGACTTATAATTTTTATTTAGGACCCCAGAATAATTTGCATTTAGGAGATTAAAATAATTTGGATTTAGAATCTTAACATCTGGTAAGGTGATAATTACAAATTATAAAATTAAAAAATTGTATGATGTTGTAACGTTGCGTAACATTTGCATTATACTTAGTCCTCAGCTAAAAGTAAACATGTTCCATGCATTTAGGTTGTGTTTACACAAACCGGTTATAAGTTTTTTTTCTTATAGAGATTGATTAACAATTTCTCGTAAAATCCAACTCTGAGGTTCAAAAATTATTAATATATTATAATATTTTACGTATAATTTCGAACAAAAATATTTTTGGAATGGATTTGGCGACCCATCCATACAACTCATTCATATTTATTTAGGAGTATTAACCCATATATGTTTTACTGTTTAATAAGATAAATCAATAAATCATACTTTGAATAATGCTTCATAAAAATCAAATCTAAATTGATAATTTATTTTTGAATAAAGTAAAATTGCTAAAATTGATAACTGCTAGTTATTTATTGATTGAAATATCGCGTGATTGAAACAATATGATTCCATTTGCAAATCGAAAGCCTTTAACATGCTACATTATGTATATTTTTTTTTAAGAAGTACATGCCATTCTTAGAAAATAAGTTTAATAAAAGTTTTTTATTGAAGCATATAATTAGTTATTTTTTAATATTGATGAAATAAAAGTCAATGAAAAATTTGATATTAATATTTAATGCAAAACTTTATACAAAAAGCACTTACACGTAGAAAAATTTCATTTTGAACCATCAAAAAAAAAATAAAAATAAAAATAAATAAAAAGATCTAAAGCAAGCTTTCAATAGCTTTTTACCCCACCACTAATGGGTGCATCAGAGGAATGCGAACCGATAATGGAAAGAGATAGTGCAGAAAACAAAAAATTTCTAAAAGGCGACAAAATGAGGGATAAAAGGTGTATAAAATACAAGCGACCAAAAGATAATGGAAAAAAATATCCCTAGAAAAAGTAATAGAGACAAAACGTTAAAAAACATGTGTGTGGTACATTGGACAAAAGAAAAGCTTTTCACTTGGGATTTTTCTTTGTATCGAGACTTTTACACACACACTTATAAACTATTTTTTAAAAAATAACGCGAATGACGTGTGATATACTTTATCGTAGTATTGCATACGGTCACTAGCTTTTATATAATAAATAAAGTATTCTTTGTTGCTTTCCATTTATTAATATAGGTTAATAAAGAATTTTTTTTAAATTAAAAGAAAAACGAGATTGAGTTTTAATAATAATAAGAAGAAAAATTAAAGGTCTGCCTGAAGCAAATCCAGTGTGTACGTTGTTACGTTATTGTCGAATGAATCCTTAATTATTTAGAATTTTACGCTACTAGGCAAAATGTAATTATAATACACAACATTTAAAGTAAAAGCTTGCGTTCTTTCCTCTTTTAATTTTCTCTTTTGCAATATTTTGCCAAGTACCACAACACACATAAAATTCATAAAAGGGCTCGAATAGAAGTAAAATATGTTATAATACAAAATCACAAGTAAATTTATTATTCTCTCTTTGTACTAGTAGATTAACTTTTAGAAATGAATCGTCCAAAAGATTATATTATAGAAACATGCTCTATGTGTTGTCTGAGCTGAGAGTTTATGTTTATGTACCAAAAGACCACTTAACTCATAAATGAGGAATTATTTCATCGTTATTACAATTACTTATATGGGCCAAAAACATTACAATTAACGTTAACAACTTTACTACTCTTTTAAAGCGTTTCATAACCCATTCCCTTCTCTCTCTCCCTCTCTTCTCTAACACAATCATACAAATATAAATTTAATCTTATAAAATATTTATATTAATTAAAGATTCATAATTTCTAAAACCTCCCCTCGAAAAAAAATTTTTTTATTCAATATCTATTTGCACGAAATCATAAATTTATAGTAGTTCATTTACATAAAAAAGAAAAAAAAAATTTATAGAGTGTTAGCTTATCACATATAAATATACATAACTCAACAAAAATTTAATACTGAAAAAAAAATAAAACTCGATGATTGATCACAGGTTGGCATGCCAAGATAATGCATTTTTATGTATTTTATTTGATTTTTTTTTTTTTTTTTGCTAAAAAGGTAATTGGTGTAGGTACTTTTTTTCATATTTTTTTGTGTATATAAATATGGTTTTTATCAACCGAATGATGTATTGGCCTAATTTTCATAAATACGTATTTTTTTATCTTTATCTTTTTTGTTAAAACTATAAATTGAATTTTTATTACTCTTATTCAAATTTTTTTTAAATAATAGTTTTGTTTTGTTGTTTAAAATTAAAGATAAAAAATTCTTCCTGTTAATCAATTTACTTCCTGATAATTAAGTGCTGCTGAGTACTAGCACAAACAGTTGGTATAGAAAATTTGTCGGTTGACATATTCCCGGACGATTGCGTTTTCGAGATATAGAGGTGGAGAGAGAAAGAGAAAGAGAATATCCTTAGCGACTCTGCATTCAATTACAGAGATACAATTATCAGATAAGAGAGAAGCTTTTACTTGATGTTAAGGAAAAGCAACGAAAACCATTGACATTTTGCAAGTACTTACATAAAGCATACTTTTGCTTGGATAATTCTATCGGTCTATTCATCGTTAAATTTAGTTTAGTACTGCTGATGCTGCTTATAGTGGATTAATGTTAGATGTACTCGTTGATTTCCTTAACAATAAGTCATCTTCAAAGCTTGGTAATAACATTTCTTGAATGCCAAGTTCAAAACCTTAGATGATGATGAGAAATTCTCCTATATTACTGGACTAAAGGACCTCTTCAAATGTTATTCTACATTCGATTATATATAAACATAAACTCTGAGTAGTATTCAAATTTATGTAGTTTTAAGTAAATAATAATACGTTTCATTTGTTATTGTATGCAGCTTGTGTTAACATCACTTAATTATGTAACGGCTTTAATCAAATTACATTTAGAAAGTTTATTTGTTCTCAGTTGCTTGACATTTTTTTAAGCTTATTTTAATTAATAAAACTAAAAACTTAGAAAAACGATAACCTTCGTTTTAAGCACAAAATTTTTTAAACACAGCGAAATTTAACAGTTTATGTTTTAAGTTAACACATAAATTCAGCAAAATAATTTTTAGAGACACAACATTTTGTAGAAACTTATTTTGTCTAAATATATTTTCTTTATTGAAAGTACTGTAATCAACTTCATGTGTGCTTAACTTTTTGATGCTCTACTGTTCTAATTTTGGAGTTCGATTTCGCTGTGTTCAAAAAATTTTGTGCTTAAAACTAAGGTTATCAGATATTTTCCAACTCTAATTTATTTATTAAGTTTTTATTTTTTTTTTCAATTCAAGCCTTTTGATATTTTTCCTATAAGATAAGTAGTTTTTTAAAATAAGCAACAGGAAAACATCAACGTATATACATGTTTAGATTAGTAAATACGCTCACTTTGCGAATCGTCAATAGTACATAAATATATTTAGAAAGTTATTTCAACGTTGCCTGAAGTCTTCTTCAAGTTTTCTTTTTTAATATTATATTATTGAATATACCACAAGTGGAAAATCAGTTTGATTCTCGATTCAATTCTATGAATAAAAAAAACATGGGATGTTCACATCATCATTTTTTTTATGCATAAACTTATTTATTCACAATTCAAGTAGCTTATTGACTTTAAGTTGATTTAAAGTGAAAGGATAAAAGAAAAATAAGAAGAAAAAAAAAAGTATTCTAATATTTGAATAGCAAAAGTTTTTGATTGAAATTATTATAGCGAATGTGAATCCTGTCGATCATAAGCTAGTTTTTTGATTTCTGAATAGGTGGTAAATATACATACAAGATTCAAGTAACTCTTGTATAAAAGCTAACTTTCCTTTGTATAGACGTTTCTGTATATGTTAATTTCTTCTCTTTTTTTTTGAATTATTGTAGGGGAAGATTGACATATCTCATGGGGTATAAAAAAATTAAATTAGAGTTGGAAAAAAAGCAAATTTATATTTTAACCTTCTTATGTATATTTTTAGAATAATCGTTATTTTATGAAAGCTATATTTTTATTATGATTATTTCAATTGAATTTCTAACTTAAAAATAGCAATGTTATTTTTTTTTTTAAATTGATTTAGGATTATTATGAGAATATAAGTTTTACGTATATAATTTAATTTTAGATATTTTTTTAGAACTTGTAATTTAAAAATAAAATTCATTTTCTATTTTTATTAAACATTTTGTTTAACTACTACATCGCCGCTACTAATAAAGAAACACCAGATCGATTTGAAGCTAAAGACTAAATCAACTGAGGGTTGATAAACAAACTTTGCCCCTAACTCAAGGGTTTTTAAATAGCGCAGTTTTCGTGCAGCATCGATATATGAGTGTATTTATTATATATATATTAGGTTGTTTCTTATTTCCCAAATTGACAGTAATAGAAAATACTGGCTCGAATATGATACTTCAGGTCATAGAACTAATCTCAAAAAAAAGAAATTTTTACCTATAGCTTAATGTAGTGTGCGGATTTGAAACTGAAAATCAGTAAAAATCAGGAAAAGGGTTTTAAAAACCTTTTAGAAAGCTTTTAGAATTCTAACGTTAAACGTAAACGTTACTAAAAACTTATTACTACTAAAATCTTCTAAAGGCGAGTTAACGACAAAATATCTATAAAAAACTATAAATTATAACATAAGAGATTATTTTTAGGTATTTTGACCATTTAAAGTAGTCTTTTTTTATTGCCTCGTCACTAAAATAAGAATTATGCATTTTTTAAAAAAGCAATGAATAAAACAGTTAAATTGCAATTGGCGTGGATATTTGCTTTGTAGACGACTGTAAATTTTAAATAAAGTTCAAATATCAAAAATTATAATTTATAGTTTTTTTAGATATTTTGTCATTAACACGCTTTGAGAACATATTAGTAGTAAAAAGTTTTTGGGAAGGTTTCTAAAAGTTTTTTAAAACGTTTTTAAAACCTTTTTCCAAATTTTTGCCGATTTTCATTTGCAAATCGGCACTTTACATTAAACTATATGTTTATTTTAGTTTTAATTTAGTTTTATGACCTGAAGTATCACATTAGGCCAGGTATTTTTCTCTAGGGTCTGTTTGGGAAATAAGAAACACCCTAATTTATATATGCGTAGTTGCAGTACTTTTCGTGCAGATTAGGGTGCACTCGTGTCACCGATTGAGCTCAAATTTTGGTGTATAGTTTGGAGTAATAAAAAAGTCACTCAGACAAATTTTTAGACCTCAATCACCTCATGGGGCCTAAACATAGCCGTTTAAAGGTCCAAAAATAGCCTTATTTGGCCCATTTTCAAAATTAGGCGATTCCTTTGAATTTACTTCAAATTTCAACTTATTGGTCGCATTTGAACCGGTAAAAGGTCAAAATTTTAACTGATTTCAAGGCGTCAATTTTTTTTGGCATTGATAAACGTAAAATGAATTTTATTAAAAGTTGATTTTCAAAATAATACAGTGGCTTAAGATCAACTCTAAATTTTTTTTGTCTACTCATGTCCTTTCAAATGCAACCCCAAAATTTAAAATAGGTGGATTTAAACCGGAGATATTTTGAAAAAAAAAGTACCTCGAGCTTTTTTGGTGAAAAAATTTTTGAAAAAAAAATTAGGTATTAATTCCATAATTTTTGTGAAATATCACCGGTTACATACACACACACACACACACAGACTTTCTCACTGAGGAACCGAAAATTCCGCTACTTACAAACGAAATTCAGCTTCTGGCAAACAGAAATCCACTAACGGCAAATAGAATTATTCCGCTTTCCACTATCGGATTTTTGTTTAGTGTATACACAATATATTTCATAAAATCTATTTTTGTTGAATGGCTTAAAAAACTGTAGTTAACCAAACTTGGAATTAATCATAGAAATTTCGATATCCTCAAAAGTTATATTACGAAATTTTTGATGTTCGCAATATGAAAAATTTACTAAGATTAGTGAAAATTAGTAGAAAATGTTTAATTATCATACTGAATTTTATATTTTAACCGATATTAAAGAAAATTAAGGAAAATTATAATATTAAAACAGGAAAATAGAACTCGTGAATTTCAAACAGACATTTGGATGGTTTAAAAGCTAAAACATGATATGTAATGGAAATTTTTTTGAAATTATATATTTTTAAGTTATATTATATTTTAGTTAGTTTTTCGGTACTTTTTCCTTCTCAAAACTTTTTTCCTGCAAAAATTTCGTGTAATACGTACTTTGAATTTTTGCTTAAATTCAAAAAAATAAATGTGATTTTTACTGAAAAACGGCCGCGAATTTTATAAACCATGAAAAATTTAATTTTTGCTTGTCTAAGATAATTCACGAGGGAAAGGCGTACCTTTAATTTTAATTTATGCTAAAATCTGGCCCCTATAAAGGCTTTTTAATCGAGGTTAGGTTAGGTTGGGTTAGGTTTTGCAAATAGGGATCTTTTTCAGCCGTGCGTCAGTATTAATAACTTTCCTTGAAGCTGATAATTAAAGTAAGTAAAATTTATGATGCAAATACTAGAAATAGAAAAAATATTAATGACAAAATTATTAGAATTAAAAGCTTTGGCGTAGAAGAATTCATGTAATTAAAAAGTATTTAAATAAGAATCAATAAATTTTTTATACTGAACTCCGGTAAAATCAATAATGTTTTTACTTTCTGTTTTTGTTTGTATACTTTCAGTTATTAGTTGAAAAATGATGTGTAAGGTTATCAATATTTTCTGGACATTTTTAGTCCGAAAATACCACGAATTTTATAACAAAAAAATAGATTATTTTGAGCTTCCACTCGAATTATTGAAATATTTCGGTTTTTGGTCACCACTGTGCATTTTTGATTCTAAAAAAAAGGAAATTGTTTACAAAATATACTCCATTTTGAATATCGGTTATTTTATACTTGTCATATTATCAGCACTATTGTCAGTGATTTCGAATTCTAAAAATTTACTAGATGTTGTTCACAGATTTTATTTTCTGCACATTTGTGTAAGTGTTTTAAAGTTGCTGTCTTTAATAATAAACAAAAGCAAAATTATCGATCTGCAGTATCTTTTAAATAAAGGTTCCTTTATTGCAACATCGTCTGAAGAAATTGAAATTGAAGAAAAGAATCACAAATTTTTTAAGTAATTTTCTGGAAATATTTTTATTTAAAAAATTAAAATTAATTTGAAAATATTTTTTTACAGACGATTATTTTTGTCCAAATTGGTATTTTATGTTCTCTATTATATAGGGATATTAATTGCACCCTTAGGGAATTATTCAAGAAATTTTAAATTAATTGGAAAGTATTGGTTACCTTTTGAATTAAATTATTGGAACTACTGGATTTTTTATGCTTTGGAGCAATATCATATTGGTTTTTTATATTTTTCAAATATTTGCTACGATTTTATGCTAAATTCATTTTTATTACAAGGATGCGCAAGAATTGATTTTTTAACTAGCCGTTTAAAAAATCTACCAGATGAATCTAAAAAAAATTTATCAGATGATAAAAAATATTATGAAGAGAAAAAATTTCTTGCTAAAATAATTGAACATCACAATAAAATATATGCGTAAGTTTTGTTTTAAACTGTTTCTTAATATTCTAAAAAATAAATTTTGTCATCGTAGTTACACAAATATGTTTAATGAAATCTTTTGGTATATAATTGTCGCTGAATATTGTGAAAGTTGTTTTCTTATTCCTACTACAGCGTTTATTAATCTGAGAAGAAAAGAAAATTTAGCATTAAAAATGTCTGGTTGTCTTTTTTTAATAAGAAAATCATTAGATTTTTATATATTTTGTTATTTTGGAGAGAAGCTGAGATCAAAGGTACAAATATAAATAAATAAATAAATTTATTTAAGTATGCATTCCGATTGGGTTCGAATGAGATTTAAGGGTCGCGGGATTTTGTCAATAATATTTTTTTCTGATATCGTATACATAAAAATTAGCTCTTCCTCCAATTTTTTGCTTGTGAGAACCATTTTTAGATTTTTTTTCTTATTTTCTAAATAAAAAGCTAGTTCTCTTTAATAAAGAGTTAATTTGAATTTTAATTTAGAAAAAATATGTTGACCGATTTTATCAACCATTCAGTTGAACTTGGGCAAAGTTGGAATTAAATTACTTATTAACAAAAATACATAATTGATTTTCTGATTCAATTTTAGAGCGAAGAATTGTCTCGAAAATTATATGAAATGGATTGGTTGAATTTAAACATTAAAACTAAAAAGACACTGTTAATATCTATGATACGATGTAATCAACCAATGGAAGTTCGATTCACTTCATTAGTTGGCATCAATATTCCAACTTTTGCTGTAGTAAGTGCAATTATAAGAACTCATTTATTATTTTAATCTATATTTCAGTTGATGGGAATGTAAGATTTATTCTCTGAAAAAATTAATTTTACTTCCAGATTATGCATTTTACGTATGATCTTTACAATATTCTAAAAGCTGCTGAAAATAAAATAAAAATTTAATTATAAATAATAGATTCCAATTTCATAAATATGCAGTTTGATAAAAAAATTTAAACTACACACCTCACAAATGTAAATTTTATCCTAAAATTTTAAGGATGAAGATTTTATAATATCAAAGATAATTATATGTTTGGCTAAGGCTCCTCGCGCGCAGGAGTTTGATATACACTTGGAAATAGAAGATTCTTAGACATGGTGAAGATTTTAATTTTTGACATTACTCATTCTCCGGTGTGTAAAATATAAATACTTTTAAGTTCACCGTCAGCCGTAGTACAGTATTTGTGGAGTAGCTTATAATTTGGAAGTAGGCCATTGTCATTTTATATGTTTATATTATAATTTAAAATAAACACGTTATTTAAAATGTTTAAATAATATTTCTATTAATAAATCTGTTAATCACAGTGAAAATTTTGTCCATCATATTACGAGTGCACACACCCAAACAATCGAAAAGTCTTTGTCTAAAATGAAACGAAAAACAAATAAAGAGTGTGGTACTTACAGAACTATGATTGATTCATACTTGTCCTAATTTTTGTGGCGGCAAGAATGTAAAATTTCTAATTTGTTTCTGCAAATACTAGATGACATAAAATCATTTTATCTATTAAGTATTAAAATAATTGTATTTATATTATATTTTAATAATAAAAATTTTTGTGTACAAAAAAACATTCCTCAATGAAGAACCATTGTGATGGGTCAAATTTTGATTTTTGATTTTTTGCCATATAAGCACGTTTTAAGACCTCAGGAAGCTAAAAAATCGGTTTTTAAAAAAAGTCTGTATGTGTGTGTGTGTGTGTATGTATGTAATTGGTGATATTTTACAACCATTATGGAATTAAGACCTAATTTTTTTTCAAAAATTTTTTCACCAAAAAATCTCAAAATACTTTTTTTTTTTAATTTGGATGTAATACCTTATTTATTTCCATGAAAGTACTTATATTTGAAAATATGGTTTTTACTAGATATCTCGAATCTAATAATTAATTTGTTGGCACAAAAAAATACAAAAAATACAAAATTTTTTTTTCATTTTGGACGCAGTACCTACTCTATTTCTATGAGTTAGTTTATAGTAGTTTATCCTCGTAGTGAGTGTTGTGACAATAATAAAAGGATGGCTAAAAAGACGTGGTCTAAACAGGAAGTTCCTATCTTAATACATGTAAGTAGTATGGCGTCGCTTCCTGTTTAGACCAAAAATTTAGTTATTGGCAGAACACTCACTACGAGGATATACTAGTTTATAGTAATTTTTTGGATCTGATACTGAATTTTTTCAAACTTTTTTTCCAAAATTAAAAAACAAAAAAATTAAAAAAACTGGAATATTTTTTTTGTTGGTGTAATACCGCATTTAATTCCATGAAAGTACTAATATCTGAAAATATTCACGGCCAGGCTGCTTTGCTTGAAAATTCAAGCACTTGCTTGAATTGCTTGAAATTTCAAGTATTTGCTTGAATTTTCAAGCATTTGCTTTAATTTTCAAGCAATTTGCTTGAATTTTCAAGCAGTTTGCTTGAATATTCAAGCATTTGCTTGAAAATTCAAGCAAAGCAGCCTCGCCGTGTTGTAACCGGTGATATTTCACAAATATTATGAAATTAAGAGAGAAATGTATGTATGATTGCATGGTTGTAATCGGTGATATTAGTGTCACATTGATATATTAAACTCTTTGTTTGAGGAATCTTAGTGCCGGCTAGTTGGCAGCTTATTTTTATTTTTATGCAAATTCGTTCTTCTTTTTTTTATGCAGCATCACAGAGATATTCAAAATTACTCAAAAAAGAGGGTCTATAGTTTGTAGTTGACGCCTTGAAATCAGCTAAAAATTTTTTCACATAATGTTGACCTTTTACCGATTCAAATGCTACCAATAAGATGATATTTGAAGTAAATTCAAAGGAATGGCGTAATTTTGAAAATGGGCCAAATCAGGATATTATTGGACCTTTAAAAGGCCATATTTCGGCCCCATGAGGTGCTAGAGGGCTTAAATTTTGGCTGAGTGATTTTTTATTATCCAAAAATTTGAGCTCAATAGATGACACGAGTGCGCCCTAATCTGTACGAAAAGTACTGGAACTACCCATATATATAATAATAATGTTTATTTTCGTCTTTTGCATATTTCAGCAAGCTTTGTGAACCAGGGAAACGAAAAAACTAAATTTTACACTAATTGTGTGAATGAAATTTATAAATATTAAAAAGCTTGTAATAGAATAAATTCCCAATTTAGAGTTTAAGAATCCTCCACTTTAAATTTTTAAAATCTGAATTGAAAATCAGTGATCCCAAAAATCTAAGAGGGGTACCAAAAATTTATTTGGAACTTTTGAATACATTTAAGATTATTTTTTACATTCAAGAACTTTATGCAGAAGTTTTTTTTTAATTAATTAGTCTCTATTTTATATTTTCTGTGATCTTAAATATCTCATTTTTAAAAAAAATATGTATTTACGTGTTTATACGTGAACTAAAAAGAAGCAATAGCGTATTTTTAGTTTCTTTCAAAACGAATAACGATCAATAAATTTTTTACGTTAAAAAAAAAATAAAGCATCAGGTAAGAAAAACAAAGATAGAAAATGTTGTATTACTTTTGATAGAAATGGTGATAAAAGAATACGATCACAAAGTGTATGAGTTGCATAAAGGGGAAAAAGGATTTTTTTTCGGAATAGACTAAAAGTATGATAAGCGACTAGGTAATGGTAATGGTATATTATAGGAAAAAGAAAGTAAAAAAAAAACATCGTAAAAGCCAGAAAAAAAGTATAAAGAAACAGTAGTAGGTATTAATATTTAGTAGCATGCGGTTGTATTAAAGTCAGTGAGAGATTTCGAAATTTCCATTTACCCCGCGATTTTAAAAAATATATATAGAATACTACTTTGTATTTTTTACTTCAATTTTCTTTTTTATCGTAAAACATGCAAATCTAACCAATATATTAAAAGATATACAACATATTATCTAATGTTTCGAAGCTTAATAGAACGCATAAAGTATACGAATGTTTTTTTTCCTTTCATGTACAAAAGAAAATCAGCCAAAGATAATTTCGAGCACAAATAATATATTTTGAATTTAAATAAAAGAGAAAAAAACAATTATTTTATTGAAATAATAACGCGAATGTAAGAGTAGATTGAAAATTAAAATTTAAAATGAAAATAAAGATTTTATTAAGATTTTAATTATCTTTGGCTTTTATTGTATAGAATAGAATATTCAAAGGTTAGTAAAACTACTTTTTATTATAATATAGCGATTATCGAAAAACGTAAGAGAGAAAATTTAATTTCTATTATATACTCGTATTCTGAATTTCATCTCATCTTTATTTTACCTTTTTCGCGACGAATTGTAATTTTCTTAGAAAACAAATTGAATATAAATGACGAAGTAATTCGGAATGCTGCCTGCTGCAGTCTTTTAACTTGTATTATATTGTCTCTCTTCCTCCCCCTCTCCCTCTCTCTCACTCTCTCAAAATAAATGTTCATACAGGACCTAAATGAAATAGTAAAAAAGGAAAATGAAGAAATTCTAAAATAAAGATTTGTATTTATTATTTTATTTTACTTTATATATAAGGAGAAAATAAATAAATGAAATATTATAAAATAAACAAGAAAATTGAATGAGAAGAAGATGAAGATATTGCGAAAAAGTTAAGATTCAAACAACAACAACAAAAAAACACACGTAAAATTAAATTTATTCGTGCGTGAAATAAAAGTAATTTTTAAATATTTTCTGCTTTCTTTTTCTTTTTCTTTTTTTCTTTATCATTAAGATCTCAAATTAATTTGATTTATCTGCTTTTTTTTCATTTATTTTTAATTATTTTTCTGTCTGACTGAAAATTGACTATAACTACTTAGATACAGTTTATTAATTCATTTTTAAAAAATTCTCTTTATACAAAATGTGGTTGAGAGCTGAGTAATTAAATTACTTTGCTAAAAAAAACAAAAATCTTACAATTATTTATTTAAGTTTCCTCTGTGGAAAATACCAAAGATATAAAAGTAATAACTACAGTCAGAAAATTTTTTAAATGAAACAGATTTGAGTAATGGTCACATGTAACGAAAAACGTTTGGTGAGAGTTAAAACTTTACTATATCAAAATCTTTTTTTAGCCTAAAATGTAGGCCCTATTTTTTTGGAAATTTTATACATACACTGTAAAAAGTATCTTTCTTAGATTTACAAAAAAAATAGAATTTTTTCAAAAAATTAGCGAATTTTCAAAAAATTTTGTAAATATTCGATAAAAATCGTAAATTTACTAAAATTAGTACATTATCGAAAAATTCGAGAATTCTCGATTTTTTTTTGTGATTTTACGAAAAAAGTTATAAATTCACAACTATTTTTCGGAAATTTACAACTATTTTCTGAAAATTTTCGAAAAAAAATTGTAAATTATCAAATTGTCTTGTGAATTCACAAAAAAAATCGAGAATACTCGAATTTTTTGTTAATATACTAAATTTAGTAAATATACGATTTTTCTCGAATATTTACAAATTTTTTTGAAAATTTACTAATTTTTCGAAAATGTTCTAATTTTTTTGTTAATATAAGAAAGTTACTTTTTACAGTGTATCTGTAGCACTGTACAAAAAAAAAATAAAAAACAATTTAAAAAAATTAAATAATGAAAATTGTTTGATAAATAGTATATTTACGGCTAATGTTCAGAAAAGTAAAGAATGGCCCAAATCGCTCGTAAATTGATAAACTGCGATTTGGGACATTCTTTATTTGTAGACAAGGTCCCTATAAAATCTTTCTGCGGCAGTAGCGAGGTATTTCGATGGAGGAAATCGAACTTTTGTGGCTACTGTCCAGAAAAAAAATTTGATTTTTTTAATTTTATGCACATTTTATTTTCTTTAATATGTACAATGGTAAATAATGTTTAAGATTTCCCTAATACAAGGGACTACAATAAAATTTCCCTAAGGATCCGAAAATTGAGTCAGAATTTTTATTGGAAATAGAAAATTTTGGAAAATGGAAACTTTAAAAGGCAAAAATTTTTCAAAAACTTTAAAAAAAAAAAAGATATATAAGGAAACGCCATTATTAAGGTCAATAGGAAGCAAATAATTTCCTGGTATTTAAAAAATTCGCAATTTCAACACATTATAAATACTGATATTATTGTCTGAAAGTACAATATTTGCTCAGCTCTGGCATTTACATTATCAGTTAATCTTCCCACTTTTGAAAAGTAGTTACCATTTCAAAACGCTTGAATTAAAAAAAAAAAATAGATTTTTATGAGAAAAATTTTTTATTCACAGAACTGAATAAGTTTATTTTTTTTATTTAAGTAAATATTTTGTTGTAAATTTTTTTTTTTATTTATATTTATTCGAAAACAAAAATTACTATTTAACATATACAATGAACATGTCATATAATTTTACTTACGTACACGAGTTTTATGAGAAACTTAAAAATTTAATTTTAATATATTTCGATATGTCTAAATAATTTGACTCTGATAATAATTCGTATTAATTTTTGTTTGTTTTTTTACATCTAGATGGCGTTTTATTCTCTCGAAAATGAAGCGTGATTTACATCATATATAATGACGTTCATCTTTGATATAAATGATTGATTTAATTGATATAATTGATATGCTCGGAAGAGGCAATTTCCGTCATCAAGTAGAATAAAGTTAATAATTTTTAAAAATTTTCAATGAAAAAATATATAATTATCTACATGATTATCTCTTTTGAATTTTTTGTCTATACCATTTGTGATTTCGTAATTTTTTGCTAGAATTAATTTTAATTTAATATAAATTATAAATTCACTGGGGTGTATTCCTCATATTTGAAACGGATGAAGCCAAAGAAGAAAACTATTTGTAAATTATAAGAGAGAAAATATTTATAAAACATAGGTCAAAGAATTTAGTCTTATTATTAAAAAAAGATTCTATAAATGTCTAAAAAGTATAAAAGATTTGGAAATTATTGTTTCTTCGAAAAACGAAAAAGACAAGTAGTATCTTAAGAATTCAAAGGAATTTACGTTGATACGACAATGTGGTCTCAACGCCATTTAAGAAAACAGATTTCGATTCTTGAATGATAAGTAAAAGGAAGAAAGACGAAACCCTCTTCTTCTTCTGCATAAAATTGTATAAGTCGTTTTCTAAAGAGAAAATATATACAAGGAATGTTAAATATTCGTAAAGCTACGCAAATACTTACTAGATATCTTCTGTTTTCTCGAATAGATCGAGTTAGAAAGATCCCTTTAGACAACATGATGTTGAATTTATACAAGATCGGTATTGTTTTTCTTTCTTTTATTTTATTTTCAGAAATCTTGTTAGTTTTAACTGTTATTTATAAAAAATCCTATATTTTATTTTATTGTTTTTCAGTACATTATTTTTATTTTTTAAATAAATTTGAATTAACAAGTTTTTAATAAATAAAATTTAAAATTTAATTTGAATTACATTTTCCTTTAACTGAAAAAAAGAAGATAAAAGGGCCATTAAAAGTGAATTTCAGACCCACTCACTCATCATCAACTTAAAAAATAAGAAACAAGAAAAAATATATTTTAGCTAAAAAATAATGTTTGTAAATATTTCGGAGAATATTTCACTACATCATCATATTTTTAATGTATATTTCTCGCGACTAAAATTAAAAAAAAATAATAATAATTAGAGCATAAAAAGTATAAAAAAATAGCAATTAAATAAAAGATATTTTACGAATTCTTTAAAAATAATACAAATAAGAGTTATTTAGCTTTAGAGTCTTAGACTTAAAATGACAATGAAGAAATTCAGGAGACTATAACATGAAAAACGAATTAAAATCGTATATATTTATTTTGTATATGAAAATTTGAATCGAAAGGATGGATAAAATTCTATAACTGTCACGTTATAAATTAATCAAAGAATTTCATTAATCACAGATAAGAGGTTTTATATTCCTGCAAAAGGGATATCGTTTGAAGTGACCATAAGGAGAAAGCTCGAAAAAGAGAGAAGAAGAAAGATTATATTCCTTGGTCTTTAAAGAGGTAAAGTAAGTAAGAGGTAAAAGAGAGAAAAGCGTTGTATACAGGCGATACGCCGTAAATCTTTGAATCCAAGAGAGCTCGTAAAGTGATCCTTAGAGTCCTTATCCTTGCCAAGTCCATCCTAGGTAATTACGAATCCTTTTCTCTCTCTCTATGTATAAGCTATAGTTTAACTTTTCGATACAAAGTAAACTATAGATCGATCTTTTAGTGTTTTCTCACACTATCGGAATGAAAACTTTAATGTTTCGAGGATAAGAGTGTCCTTTATATAAATCGTGATATAAACTTGGAATTCTAGTATACCAAACACCCCTTTCAAGAAAATGATCTTTTTGATTCCTACTTGAATCTTTCATTGCATTATTTAATGAAAAAGAAGAAAATATAATTAATTGTAAAATTCGTCTTATACGAACGTCTAGCTTTAATTTCAATACGGGCTTATTCTTTATTGTTAAATCTTATAATTAATATACATCTTTCGTAAGCAATAATGATAATAATAATAACAATAAAAATAATATAATATAAATAGATATCATAAGGTTTCGTTGTTAAAGTCACAAATATAACCATTGAAAGATCTCATTTTCTGTATCTGACGTTAAAACTATACAAGTACACTCCTTATTCTGATACTTATGTATTGATGATATTCACGAGTATTCGTTTTGTTCAAAATATAAGACGATCCCTTATTAACTCTAATATATACTAACTACCTCATCAATTAAGAAAACTAAAATCCTTGCCTTAGCATATATAAGATTTATAGAGGTTTGGTAAATTTGTTAAGAATTTATTGCGCTAGATTATATATATATATAGCTATAGATAGAATTGAAAATTTTAAGGAGTTGAAAGGTTTAATTTATTAGGTAAAAATTACTTTTAATTAGCTTTACATTACGAATTAAAATTTTATAATGGCTTTTATATCAAGAACCAATCGATTTATTGTTCTGTAAAAAAGCTCTACAAATTTATTCTTTAGTTTTAGTAAGAGCTTTCGGTACATCATTTTTTTTTAAAGCAGCTCTTTAAGATCATGGAGATTAATGCCCCTTGTTATTTATTAAAAACCATTTATTAACTGTCAAAAATTCTCTTTCTGTATCTTTGTCTAAAATGTAGTAAAATTACTTTTCAAACTTATTGAAATTCGAAAATTCTATCTTTCAATGTAGTAAGTTTTTGCCTTATTTTAAAATAATTCCTTCTTAGCTAAAAGTCTCGTTGCTTCAAGTAATGGTGTTAATTTTCATGCATAATGTATATAAAATCCATTAACCTATGAATCGACTTTGGCTATTGTTATTAGTATATCATTATTATTACTATTATTTCCACGGCCACATCGAACTCGTTAAAACTTTTGATATTATAGAGTTTGTCCTGTATTTTCTCGCGTATATCCTTGTTCACCATGCACGTAATACCTGTGATTTCAAAACTTCCTATGTACATGCATATATTTATAAATGCATGAATAAGATTCACGTGCAAAATTTACTGCAAAATCAAACGCAGAGGAATTAAAAAAGCACAATGGCTCATTTTAATATATTTCAGTTACTTAATAGTATTTGGAGAGCGTATATAATTGTTGAATTAGCTTTAAAGATCATAATTATTTGTAATTGGGAATAAATACCAGATAATGTTTTATGAATAACAACAAATCTAAGGGTTAAAATTTAAGTTGATAGACTTAAAAACTTAAGAAACTTAAATTTAAAAAATTTGGAATTTCAAACACTGTAATTTAATAATATCGCAAAATAAATGTTTTACAAAGAAACTTTGTTTATTTATATTTCATTTTTCATTTTCAGTCATGGATAAAATTTAAAACACTCAATCAAACTTATAATTAATAAATTTGAAATTTCCGTAAATTGAATATCCATAAATTAAGTATTCAAATTTCTCTGTAAATATATACTTTTCAATGCATGAAATGAAATCTATTCAGATCGCAATAAAAAAAGGGACTTTAAAAAATCGATGTATTCATTAATGTTATAAAATGAAATTAAACGAGGAAAAAAGAAAAATATTTTTATTTTCCATTTAAAAGGCAAACATTGAAAGTTTTCAATATATTCGTTGAGTCCGTTAGTTTTATGAATTATAAACATGATAAATAATATAAATGTATTTATATTCACACATTGAGAAAACAGTGTTGTGGCCTGAATATATGAATAATATTCAAAATGCTAACAACCGCGTGGCATATTGAATGTCTATACTAAAGTCTCTCCCTGTTGATTACGAGAATCTGTAACTTCGTTAACGATTGTCTGTATGTACAACCGCGCATTTGCTCTTTTCTTCGATGCTTGTCTTCTTGTCTAATCTACATGTTACCCTAAAATATTCGACAAAATTATTGAAAACAAATATTTTCTTTAATTCTATTTCCCATCTTTTCTTTCCATCAAATTAGAAACAAATATTTTATTTAATTATGTATTCTATTTTATTTATATTTTATGCATATATCATTTTAAAGCAAGACTAAATGAATTCACTTTAAGGCACAATTGATAAAAAACATTGATAGATTGAATTACTTTTGTTCTAGCAAATCATAAAAAGATAAAGTTTTACAGAAGTAAAATTGAATTTTATTTATAATTTATAATAGTAAATTAATTCTCAAGGGCGTAAATACTAACGTGATTATGAGTACGAGTAATATGCTTTCATTCTGGTGGCAACAGTTTTTTGCCGATGGCATTTAATATATTTTTTGTATTCCTTCACGTACATTGGAGACAGAAATTCCGCGCAAAGTTTTTGGGGCTTTTTTTCCTTGGTGGAGCAAAAAATATTTTTTTATGTTACAATTATTTAAAAAACTTTTACGACAATGATTACAAGTTACATACTAATAGGTAAATTTAAAATGGTTTTTTTTAACATGGCACATGTTTATAGGGAGAGGATACTTCAGAACTTGAAAATTAAAGGGGGGGTCAAATGAGACTTAGAATAATTTCAATTTAGGGACTTTAAAAAATCTGGGATTTAGTACTTAGAATAATACAGGCTTAAGGACTTAAAATAATATCGATTTAGGGACTTAAAATAATTCAGGTTTAGGGACTTGGAATAATTTTGATTTAGGGACCCAGAATATTTCCATTTAGGGGATTAAAAATTATAAAATTATAAAATTAGAAAATTGTATTGTAATGTTGAGTAACATTTGGATTATACCTAGTCCTCAGCTGGAAGTAAACATGTTCCATGTATTTAGTTTGTGTTTACACAAACCGGTTATAAGTTTTCTTTTTTAATGAAGGAATTATTGGTTGGATTTAAAAATATTGCATTTGAAATTAAATCATACAAAATTTTATTATTAAAGATAATATATGAATATTGTTTTTCTCGCAATAGAAATGACATTGCAATATTATATAAGTAAATAAAAGCATCTAATTATTTTATATTTCATTTCACAATAATATGGTGTATGTTTATTCAATTATTTTAAAAATACCATTATGCATTATTTTTTCCTCATGTTTTATATTTACGAATAGATAAATATTAATTGCCTTTGTTGTATTTAGTAATCGTATGGTTGGATGGACATTTTATATGGATATAACGTCCTGTATAAGAACCTATAAGTGAGAAATTACTACTGCAAGAAAGAATAAGATAAATTTTTATCCGGCTCTATATCTCTTACTATTGGTTTATCTGTAATTAATACGCAAAAATTAGTGCATTACACTGATGATGGCTCACACTAATTTTTGCAAGAGCCGAAATAGACCAATTAATATTTTGGTTGTTCCGTTATGTGCGTTAAATTTCTTATTAAAAATAATTCTTTTCAAGAATTAATTTTATAAGAAAATTTAAATAATTTTTTTATTTGAAGAATATATATTCGATGTTAAATTTTGGTAGGGGTTAAAAGCGTAGCATGGAGAAACTGGAGAAATATAAAATTATAGTAAATGAAAAGGAAACAAATAAAAAGAATAAACTTATATTTTTAAGTGTATTATAAAATTTATTACATACATATGTAATTTTATACATCGCCTAAGATAATTCTAATGAATAAAAAAAATAGTTTATAATATTTATAATAATGATACATTTAATAAAATAATACTGAAAAATAATTGCAAGCACTGGACTTAGAAATATATATAAATATATAAAAAAATTATTAAAATTATTAAAATTCTTAAATATAGAAAAGTCATTTAACTTTAAAATCTTTCGACAGTTTTTTTATAATCAAAATAAAAAATGATTTTTCTATAAAAAATCATTTTTTTAATATCCTAAAATAAAAAGATTATAATTAAATGTTTCTAAGGACACCCCGATAGCTTTGGAAAATTGGAAATCTGATGCATTTTATTATATAAATAAAATGTTTATAATTCACCGTATAAATAAAAAAAAATGTACATATACCTGAAAATAATATAATCTTTTAAAATTAAATGCTTTATTTTTGAAAAAAATAATAATATTTGAGTTAATATAGGGAAAAAAAATATGAGATTTATTGTCATATTGTGTATCCATGATTCTACGTAAAAGGAGGTAATGTATCTTGAGTCTATTTAGAGGTCCAATTGTGACGTATTTTCTAAAATTATCACTAGGCGGCGCAGTTTTTCATTCATTATCAGAGTGTACTCTATTAACATCATAGAAAAAACAAACTCAACTGAATTCTCTCAATGAGTGTCTTAAAATCCCTTGAAACAACTTCCAAAGTGAACAAAGAATCTCACTTAATTTTAGAAATTAAATAAAAATTAAAAATATTGTAATTTCTTGGGAAAAACGTCGATCTCTACTGGATTCCTGCTCACTGTAACATTCTAGAAAATTAATAAGTAGCTAAACTTTCAAAAGATTCAATCAGAAATGGTATAGACACTCAAATATCAACCCCTATAAAAGATTTTAAGAGTTTTTGGAAAGAAACTACTCTAGTGAAGTTTCATAACTGGTGCATAGAATCTTCCAACATCAAAGGCAAATATTATTTTACCAATTTCTATTCAAATAAGAAAAAACCCTGGTTTGACAAAATGGAGCTAAAACGTAAAACCATCGTTATCATAAATCGCATTAGATTAGGACATACATCAACTAAAAAACATCTATTTAAATTCAACATAACCGAAGATCCTAACTGCTCCTGTGGTTTTGAAGAATCGGTAGAACATATTATATGGCAATGTTATAAATTTAGTGCTCAGCGGAAGCTGTTTTTAAAGGAATTAAACAACTGCATAGGTCCAAGTCCTTACAGAACAGAATTAATTATTAACTCTACAAATAGTAATGTTTTCAATAGTTTTATCAAGTAAATTAACTCTTTGGACATTTTTGTGTAGTATAATAGTCTAATAAATAAATGTATTTAATTAATAATATGTATTAGCAGCGTATTAAATGTAATAATTTGTAACCATGTAATGTAAATCTTTTGCTGCCTTGCAGCTTTTAATTTTTCTTAATTTTTCAATTATCTTTTTTTTTCTCTTTTTATATAAAACCTAGAATTAAGTTCATGTACATAGATATCTGCAATACTAGTTGGTGATACCATTGGTTATATGGGCTAGTTCCCAAACCTGTATTTTCTTTTGTTAATTAAAAAAAAAAAAAAAAGAGTGTACTCTACTGTTTATTATCTGTATAGGGTTGCGTTAATAGTAGTATAATAGCGCGATATTTAAAATATTTAATTAACCTATTAAGGTCTAACCGACCTTTCTTGGACACTTGAATTTTTCGGTAAAAAAACTGCATATTTAAAAACCTCACCTAGTTGATAATTCGGGCCGCTCTTTTCATTTCCGGAGCCCGTTTTCTGATATAACCCCTGAAGTGGGGTAAATTTTCAAATAATTCTTAAAGAAACTTAAGTTCTTCCCAAATACAAAAAAGTTTTTATTTAGCATAAAAAATTATTACTAGAACTCCCAAGAAATAGTTAAAAAGTCAAATAAGCATTTATTAGCCATTGAAACCCTTCCTGGGGGTGTCTTTAGTAAGGAAAGGGGTGAGTTATATAAATAAATGAAAGATTAAATATTTTGGGCTAAGAAACTCACCTAAAAGGTATTTTGGATCGCTTATTTCATTTCTGGGGCCTCTTTTTAGCTACAACCCCTACGAAATGAGATATCAACCCCTAAAATGGGGTAAATTTTTAAATAATTCTTAAAGAAACCTTAGATGTTTTCAAATGCAAAAAAAAATTATTACCAGGACTCCTAAGAAATGGTTAAAAGTCAAATAAGGATGCATTAGCTATTAAGACCCTCCCTGGAGGTTTCTTTAATAAGCAAAGGGCTAAGTTTTATAAACAAATGAAAGATTGAATATTTATTGTATTTGCATTTCGAAAGATCTTAAGTTTCTTTAAGAATTATTTGAAAATTTACCCCACTTAAGGGGTTGATATCTTGTTTTGCAGGGGTTGCATAAAAAACGGGCTCCGGAAATGAAAAGAGCGACCCGAATTACCTACTAGGCGAGGTTTTTAGCCTAAAATATGCAGTTTTTATTAGGCTTTAATAGGTTAAATAAAAAGTTGAAAACTAAATTGCCTAAGGAATTTAATGTAAAAAAAAAAAATAAATCTAATTTACGGCGCAAGCTTACAAAAAATACCACACGCATTAAACCTAACACAGCTTAATTTTGTAGTTTAAGAAAATAAATGAAACAAGAAAGTTCATACAGAATTCATTATTTATTATTATTATATAATATGTAAAATATCAATAAAATTAATAATTTAAACTATTAGAACATTATTAATTTTGATAATAGCATATTATAAACAAATTTTATTGGGTAGAGAATAAGCGTGAAGACGAGTTTATATGAGCAATTATTTTAAAAGTGATACTTAATTTGAGCCTGGAATCGTAAATTTTTTTTTTGAGGGCACATCGATATGACCCGTGTTTTTAGATAGTTTGAACCTTCAGAAAACCGAAAAAAATCGTGAACAAGAAATCAGCGATAGGTGCCAAAAAGATTTTTTCACTTTTATGTCAAAAAAACGTGTTTTTCGTATCTGAGCTGCCCCAAATTTTTAAAATTTAAGATTTAAAAAAAAAATACCCTGCCAACTAGCTGGCACTGAGGTTCCTCAAACAATGGGCTGTAATCTTAATTTACAACAAATATTATTGATTACAACCAGGCAATTATACATACATTTTTCGTTTTTAGTAGCTGGTAAAGTAGATTATTAAGATCATTTTGTTATTAAAGTGAAAATTCTAGCGTCCATGGATTGGTCGCGCCGGCGTTAATGGATTTTAAATCATTTTTGCATAATCAAAAAGAGACAAATATAAAAAAAGCTAATTTTATTTATTTTTATAAAATTTTATTTTATTAGAATATATAATTATCACTTAATAATTAAAATATTGGGTAACATGATTTTTTTGTTTTGTCAAAGAAATGGTTGGTAACGATGCGAAAATTACAAATATTCGCTCAATTGTTATAAAAAGATAGGAGTTTTTACCAGAATTTATAATAATTTCTTATAATTTATTTTCTCAGTGTACTTCTTGCATTTGACCAATCTTCCGCAGCAATGATAATAATAATAATAATAATATTTTGTAATAAAAAAAATAACCACATTAATTGCTTCAAGATTTTAACATTATTTATATTATTTCTATTAATCACAAAATAATAAATTATTTAATTTTATAAATTGTTTGATTCTTTAAAAAATGCCAATATAACTTTTAAATCTTAATTTTAAAATGCAAACATAACCATTTAATATTTTTGGCTGTTAATTATTGTTTATAATTTCATTAAGCTGCATACATAAATAAACATAGCAACGAGCAAAATAATCCAAGGAAGTCAAAAAGAGGCAAGATTTCCATCACTCTTTCTTGTGTGTTATAATTTATATCAAAATAAAAAAAAAAATTGTGATAGGATACAAAAAATTACTATAAACTAAATTTATAAAATTTGTACTCTCATTAAAATAAATTAGATATGTCCAAAACGAAAAATAAATTTGATGTTTTATGTATTTTTTTGTGACGAAAATTTTGGAGAAAAAAATTTTCAAAAAATTAGTTATCAGATTCAAGATATCAAGTAAAAATCATACTTTCAAGTATAAGTACTTTCATGGAAATGAATGAGGTATTACATCCAAATTAAAAAAAAAAAAAAGTATTTTGAGATTTTTTTAATAAAAAAATTTTTGGAAAAAAAAGTTAGCTATTCGTTCGATAATTGTTTTGGAATATCACTGGTTGCCATATTTTAAAATATTAGTACTTTCATAGAATTAAATGAGGTATTACACCAAAAAAAAAATAAATATTGCAATTTTTTTTATTTTTCTTTTTTTTTAATTTAGAGAATAAAAATTTTGAAAAAATTAAGTATCAGATCCAAAAAATTACAATAAACAAGGTTCTTAAAACTAGTACTTCCATGTAAATAAATTAGGTACTACGTCCAAAAAGAAAAAATAGTTTCGTATATTTTGTATTTTTTTGTAAAAAAAATTTTAGGAAAAAAATTTTCAAAAAATTAAGTATCAGATTGGAGATATCAAGTAAAAACCATACTTTCAAGTATAAGTACTTTAGTACTTTCATGGAAATAAATGAGGTATTACATCCAAAATAAAAAAAAATGGGGGGGTTTGAGATTTTTTGATAAAAAAATGTTTGGAAAAAAAATTAGGTCTTAATTCGATAATAGTTTTGAAATATCACTAGTTACAATATTTTCAGATATTAGTACTTTCATAGAATTAAATGAGGTATTACAAAATATTGCATTTTTTTTTTATTTTTCTATTTTTTTAATTTTGACAAAAAAAATTTTGAAAAAATTAAGTATCAGATCCAAAAAATAACAATAAACAAGGTTCTTAAAACTAGTACTTCCATGGAAATAAATTAGGTACTACGTCCAAAAAGAAAAAAAAAATTTGTATTTTTTGTATTTTTTTGTGAAAAAAATTTTAGAAAAAAAATTTTCAGAAAATTAAGTATACGATTCGAGATATCATGAAAAAACCATACTTTCAAATATAAGTACTTTCATGGAAATAAATGAGGTATTACATCCAAATTAAAAAAAAAAAAAATTACCTCGAGCTTTTTTGGTGAAAAAATTTTTGAAAAAAAAATTAGGTCTGAATTCCATAATATTTGTGAAATATCACCGATTACATACATACGCACGTGCACACACACACACACACACACACACACACACACACAGACTTTTTTTAAAAACAGGTTTTTTAGCTTCCTGGGGTCCCAAAACGTGCTTATAAGCCAAAAAATAGAAAATTACATTTTGACCTAACACAATGGTTCCTCTTTGAGGAACCAAAATTATAATTTTACGATGAAAATCAAGCGAGTAATGCATGTTTAAGGTTCAGAAACAGGCTTTTTTTAATAAAATCTCAATATTTTTTAAGACGAATTTGAGCAAAATCTTAAATTGACGATAACTTGGCTAAATTTCATCGTAAAAAGATAAGTTTTTTTTTCTTCTGGAATGATTTTTCCCTGGCAATCAGATTTTATTATCTATTTAAAAAAAGTTTTTTTACCTAAAAAGTTATTTTAAAAATTTGGGATAACTTAGATACGAAAAATACGGTTTTTGACCAAAAAGTGAAAAAATCTTTTTGGCACCTATCGCCGATTTCTTGTTCACGATTTTTTTCGGGTTTCCGAAGGTTCAATTTATCTGAAAACACGGGTCATATCGATGTGCCCTCAAAAAAAAAATTTACGATTCTAGGCTCAAATTAAGTATCACTTTTAAAATAATTGCTCATATGCAGTTTTTTTCATATTTTACATATGCATCGTGATTATATTAAGCGAAAGGTCAAGGGATCGAAATCGGATGTTTTTTTTTTTTTTTTATTTAATTTATTATTTTTTTTTTTTACTGAAATAATATATAATTAATTTTTTTTTCATAGTTTACTGAATATCTCATATCTGATTGTTAATATTTTTTCACAAAATATACTAGTTTTATGAACCTCGTTTATAGTAATTTTGTTGTATCTGATAGATATTATATGTATATTATATTATATCTTATATTATATTATATCTTATATTATATTATATCTTATATTATATTATATCTTCTATCTATCTATATATACTTAACTTGTCCAAAATTTTCTTCTCAAAATTTAAAAAAAATAAAATAAAAAAACTGCAATATTTTTTTCCTTTTTGAAAGTAGTACCTCATTTTTTTCTGGGAGTACTAGTTTTAGAAATATCCTTTATAGACAATTTTTTTTTCCAAACTTTTCTCAAGGCCAAAAATCGGTTTACCAGGGATTTTCTTACATATATACTCTTCAAGAATATTTTTCAAGCTGTTTTTTATAAATTTTTAGCATTTTCCCAAAAAGCACCAATACTGATTGATAGTCACCCAATGGGTTTGATTGGCCATAACTCGGGCTGTTTAAGACCTAGAAGCCTAAAAATTTCAGGATTTTCCTGTCTTAGTGTTATAAAACCACGAGGAAAATTTGAGGCCGATGACCCCACCTGTCAACCATTGATGTTTTGGCAGAGAATGACTCTAACATAATAAAATACAAATAATAGCAATATTTTTTTCTTTTTGAACATAGTACCTAATTGATTTCTATAAAAGTATTAATACTCTATATCTCGAATCTGATACTAAATTTTTTGAAAATTTTTTTCTTAATAATTTTTGCATGAACAAAATAAAAAAAAACACTATTATTTTTTTTTGTTTTTGGACGTAGTATCTAATATTTTTCTAAGAAAAAGCTAATATCTGAAAGCATGGTCTTACTAGAGGTTTTACTCCATATCTCGAATCTAATAATTAATTTTTTATATAGGTATATAATATATAATACAAACTCGAACGCCTATACAAATCTGCTTTCATGGGCTTTAACTGACAAGGCTTGGTTAAAGTTAACTTTATCTTATATAAACCTGTTAATGTTGTATTTTTATTCGTTTTAATCGTATTCGTAGATTTTAACGAAGACGCTTCGCTAAAGTTAACTTTAACCAGTTAAAGCTAACTTTATCGGCAAAGCGGACTTTAACGGTAACATATACAATATATTTCCCCTTTTGTCTCATCAACATAAGTAGTATCAATCGAGAAATGACATTTATACATATATCAATATATGAACATATTATGTAGATTGAAAAAAAGAAGAAAAAAAGAATGATAGAGTAATAAAAAAAGGTGACAAGAAGTACGTCGTTGATTAAATATTTTTTTCAGTCTATGCATATTATAGGAATGTGCATTTCTATAAAAATATATATTGCTTGGTTTATGCACTTGTGTTCGGCTGACGCGTTGTTACAATACCAATGATATATATAAATATACATAATAATGATGCCTTGGGTAAAATAATAAAAAAAGAAAAAGAAAAATGAATAATATCGGTATATATAAATATATAGACAAGTAAATATACCACGAAGTGACACCTTTCAATGACACTTATATATAGTTCGTTTCTCTTCGATATATACAAGCTTATCGCTATAATTATACATTCGTAAAATGTATAACTGATGCTGCAATTTCACTCTGTGTTGACACGTTCATCCCCTCAAGTCGAAATGAGACGAGTTGAGGTGCTTCACACTTTTTTTTTGTCGTATTATTATTATTTTTTTTCTCTGAATGAACGCGACACTTGTGCAATATTATAACGTCGATGCTATAACATATTACAAAACACTTGTTTTTTAATGAGAATAAATAACGGTCCGAGAGAAGTGTATCTTGTCTTTATGTATACAAGTGTCTCGTTATTGGGGACTCTTTCTTTTTTTTTTGTTATTTGTTATTTTGACGTTCTATATAGCCCTTTTTTATTGTATCATATACTTAAGAAGTACCTTTTTTTATCATAACTTATAGCTTTTTTTTTTAATTTTAGTAATTAAATCTAATGTATGGGATTTCATTTCTGAAAAGTTTTAGTATTGATTTTTAAAATACAATAATTATTTACAAATGGCTTAGGGTTTAAAAAATATGATAGTCTCTGACCCAGTGCTCCACATTATTTCAAAATAAAGACTAAAAAATTTAATTACAAACTACCCTAAACAATTTGCAGGTGTGTGTAGGAAAAGCTATAAATAATAAACGATAATAGGAAATTTCGTTAATAGTAGAAAATTGAATAAGTTTTGAAGCTGACAGCAAGCGGTAAATCGATGCTCTCACATATTATATAAACACTTATTGTTGCCTAAAGCGATATATCGACTAATATAGTGTAGTTATCAACAATGCCAATATACATGTATATTCTTCATATGGTTTATCGCGACTCTCTATATACTACCTTTACCTCTAATTATCTATTCAATTAGCCCCGAGCAATTATGATTATATGTATGTGCACTAAGTTTATAATAACAATTAACACATATCGAACGGTATAAGCTGTATAATCATTTATAAACGTTAATTTTCACTTTTGCCACAGGCACATTATTGTTTTCCGATCTTATAACTCGTACTTTGAATTTTTAATGCAGAAACATGCTTTTTAAAATTTTATTGCATATTGGTGCTATCATATATGCAACAAGTGCGAGTTATCAATTTAATTATTCTTTGATTGAGATAAAAACAAGATTTAATTAATATACATGTAACATATGTTAGGATCATTTAATGTACAATACGGATATTATTTAATCTATAATTATATTTTATCATTATTAATAGATTGAGTAATTACGTTATATACTATCATCTTTAATAGATGTTTCAATTTAATTTTATTGTTTTTATTAAGTTTTTATAATAAATATTATTTTTTTAAATTCTGCTTACAATTTTTATTGTTATTGTATTACGATTTTCTCAATAAAACATAATAATTTTTTTCACAAATTTTAGTTACTATGAATATAAGTTCTATAATAATTTTTTAAGTTTAATTATAAAAAAGAATGTAACACAGTTTGAAAAAAGTTTTCGTCGTTTTATGCTATAATCGTGCTGAAAATGTATTTAAAAAAACTCAAAATTTGTTGTAAATATTCTGACAAAAAAGATACACATTCTACAAAATTATTATAATAATTTCCAATATTTCCTTGAGGTTTTCTTTACAAACGTATAGATGGCGCTATTCTTTCTCATTAAAGAAAAGCATTTTATAAAGTATATAAGATGTTCGTTTTATTGTCATTATTATTAATTATTTTTTATTGACATTTTACTCAATTTTACTCTTTATTAAATTAATACTAAGAAGTAATAGTCTCGTAATAATTTGTTTTTAACTCAGTAATCACATTTTATATTAAACTTATAAAACTACTAAATATTGTATATAAACTTATATAATTTAATTAATAAAATCAAAATAATAATCTTATAACGATTCACATGTGCGAAAATTCATTTGAAAATTATTTGCTTATATTTTTTTACGTACAGCTGTCTACTATACCGATCTTTTTCTAAGAATTTCTCCGAGCTGATCGCTAATGCAAATACCTATTATGATTTACTATAGGTGATTGGATTATATTTGGTAAAAACCCGTATTATATTCCACAAACCTGTATTGGATAAAAGATGTCTAGAAAACGGATTGCTACACTAGATATCTTTCATCGCGAGTTAAAATCAGAATACAACTAGGATAATCAGGAGAATTGAATAAGGACATCAAGAAAACAAATAATTATACTTAAAAAAATAACCATAAAATAATTTGAAAAATTCTTTACTCTATTCCCTAGTAACTATTTATGATGTTTTACAAGAAATTTATTATAAAAATACAATTTTATGATGTAGTGATATTTGAATTATTAAATATTTTATTTGAAAAGAAGTCAAACACATGTCTAACACCTTTCATTGCTGAATTACGTAGTGCTAGATCAACATAACGATGATCTTCTTCATCCTTAAAAGAAAAGCGTTAAAAAGTAATTATCCAATTATTTAGCAAAACCTTTATTTCTTACCACATGATCTCGAAAATCTACATAACCATCTTTATCACAAAATATTATTTTTAGCAGAATACTCAATAAAATAGCAGATATTTGTAATATTTTCATTATTAAAATAACAGAGTCAAATTTATCGAATTCAATATGCTAAATAAAAAACAATACTGTGATTTGAATACAAGAAAAAAGAAAAAACAAAAAAAAAAAACAATAAACTTTTTTGTACTTTTATATTTTTTCAATAAAATAAGTTTCTATTTATAAGATTTTTTTATGAGAATATTTTAACGACTTTGATTGTAAAGTCAATCAAAAAATTTCAATAAATAAAACTATGTCAATGTATTTTATTTTTGATCATGCTATAAATACACGTAGTATAACAAAAGGGAAAAAAAATAATAAAAACGTATTTATAATCAATAAATAATTGAAAATACGTATAGAGTGCATACTATAAAATCGTGTCTACGTAAAAAAAATTATTATTCATAAAAGGAAATATCCATTGATCTTTTTACCCTTCGTAATACATAATAATAAAAGAATCTTAAAGTGCTTTTAACTTATGAGCATAGTAGGGAGTTTTAGTTTTAAAATTTGCAGGAAGTTGGACAAAAAAAATTTAATAATATTATATCCCGTGGTCTTCCATTTTTTTCATTATTAATATTTTTCAATCGATTAAATAATCAAATACTGCAATCAGTTTATTTCTCTTTCATGATCACAAAAAATGTAACTGCTTTTTTTTGTAAATAAATTCCGATGTATTGCTCTTGAATCGAATACTTATTATGTACTTATTATTCTTTTTTAAAATGCATATTTTATAACGCCTACACATTTTAGTTTAAATATCATGTGTATGTGTGTGTGCATAAGTTATACAGCAATTCAGATCGAGTTAAAAAATATATGATCTATAGATTTCTTCTTTTCATATTTAAAATAGTTTTTTGCATTCATTGATGCTTCAATGAAGAATATAAATGATAAATTGTAGGCGTATGAAAACGATTTCATATGTTTTATTGAGACGAAAAACAAAAATATTATTCTGATGACATTTTTTATAGATAATTTATTATTCCTTATGAAACCTTGAATGTACCAATTTTTTTCGGAAATATAAATTATCTTGAACAGGACGAATAAATTTAAAGGAGTTAGTGGGAAAAGACGATGAAAGATTAAGTAAAATTCTAGATTGCAAGAAAATATCCTTCGTATCAAAAAAATATAATAATTATGGAAAACTAAATCTCAAAAACTATACTGTAAAAAGTAACTTTCTTATATTAACAAAAAAATTAGAACATTTTCGAAAAAATTTGTAAATATTCGAAAAAAATCATAAATTTACTAAATTTAGTATATTCACAAAAAATTCGAGTATTCTCGATTTTTTTTATGAATTCGCAAGAAAAATTGATAATTTACAATTTTTTTTCGAAAATTTTTAAATTATAATTGTACAAAAAAGTGTTGTGAATTTACAACTTTTTTCGCAAATTCACAAAAAAAAATTGAGAATTCTCGAATTTTTTGTTAATATACTAAATTTAGTAAATTTACGATTTTTATCGAATATTTACAAAATTTTTTGAAAATTTACTAATTTTTCGAAAATGTTCTAATTTTTTTGTTAATATAAGAAAGTTACTTTTTACAGTGTAGATAAATGTCTAGAAATTATCTATTATTAATTCTGTTTTTACAGCAATTTTTTGAATCCAAAATGCTTGAATAATGTTCTATGTATCAAAAAAAGGATTATAAACAGAAAATAAGTAGGAATAAGAAAAACAAAAATTCACACATGTGTAATAAGACAAGATTAAAAAAATGTTGATCAGTAGTATATACTTTGTTAAAAGTTTCAAAGTGAATTTTAGTTCGATATATTATGTAGGATTGATTTAACGCAACATTGCACATTATACACAGAGAGAGTCTATAATATTATGCTTATACTTATGATATAATAATAAACTGTTGAAGTAACATAATAACAGAGAAAGTTAAAGGTTACTATGGACGATGTAGGAAGAGAGGTCGAGATTTCTAAATAGGATTGTTCGCACCATCGGCCAGAAATCCCATCAAGTGTATCATAGTCCAAAAAGGAGTAAAAGGAGAAGAAGAACCCCAGGATCGAAAACTATATTTAAGTTATATAAGGATCGCCCTAATATCTATTTATCGGGTGAAAATGTCTTCGGATCAAAATCCCCGTAAAATAACCTCGAGTCGTTGAATGAAATGAGAAGAGGCAAAAACCGATGATGTTGTATTATAGCTTTTGAATTCCAATAAGATTTTCGATCTACCGACTGGAAAAATCGAATGCCGAAGTATGTATAATAGAAATTTTGATTTTCTATATATCATCATCCGATTAGTTCAACTAGATTACAATTTTATAAGCTCTCTTCTATAATATTCATTCAATCAAATCTTTTATTTTATAAAAGTTCAAAGAAGATTAAAGGGTTAAATTTTATATTATTATATTTTAAACGTGTTTTTGTGGTATTAAATATGTCAAAATATATAAGACGAGATTTATTATATTTTATAAAGATTCTTTGAATTCTTTTACCAGTTTTGATTTTATACGAATTTTTTTTTTAAATCGCAAGATTAATTTCAAAGTATAAATAAAAGTTATATTTTGCTTCACATTTTTCAACTACAGTAATTCTTGAAAAGTTAATTTTCTAACTCGGTATATTTCATTCATTTCTCATACTGGCATGCTTGCTAATATTTTAAAAGGTTAACAGTATGTATTTTATTTTTCATCAAAAAAGGTACAATCAAAATTCTTTACAACTAATTTTTCTACTATCTTTATAGAGCGTAAATTTTTCCAAAAATTTTTAAGTTAAGCAAATTTTGATATATAAAGGTTTAGGAAAAATCTCAGTTTTAAGTAAATCAAATTATTGAAAAAAATATTAGTAAGATATTTCTTAAAAGATACCTACTGCTATAAAAATGTATTTAAATACTCATATTTTTTCAAGTCTTGTACACCTGTACGTCTATCATTTTTTTTTTTCATAACTTCTCAAACGACTTTGTAAAAGAAATTTTAAATAATATGAGTTATACGAAAAAAAAGAAGAAAGACAACGTAACTTGTCAGTAAATTGGTTGCGCGCGTGAGCGCACACCGCATCTTTTAGTTTCCTTTTTTATTTATATATAACAGCAAACGAATTAAAATCCGATCAAACTTTATAAATTGACGTTTCAATATTCAGGAAGAGAGATAAAAAAGAAGAAAATAAAGAAGAAAAAAAATTATATATAAGATTGAAAGAACACGCCCGAGATTGGGCGTGACGTAGAAAAAAAACAGATCAGGAAGGTTTTTTTGTTGTTTATTCGTCCTATGGTTTAAACTTCGTATCACTTATTGCATTTTCAATGAGAAACGCGTTGACTTAGCTAAGAAATAACTTTTTAAGAAAAACAACAAGAATATAATCAAGTTCTTTATATTATAATTCCTATTTGATGATCGAGACGACCCAAAGGATCAACTTCAAAATTTTATCTCTTCTTTTTCTTTAAAAAACCCTTTTTCTCACTTTTGCTGATATTAATATTAATATCCTATTCATCCTTAAGGGATTGCTTTAAAATTGAGAGAATGAGTTTTTGATTTGACTTTAACCCTTAAGCGATTTCATTGAAATGGAAAAATATAAAAAAAAAGAAAAAATAATAATATAATATAATCGGTAAGATATCTGACTTTATATAGATTCAAAATGTTAATTATTCTGATACTGAGTGATTTCTTATTTATTTTTTTTATGCAAAGTCAATATTCTCAAATCTAAATGATTTTCTTAATGCTTTTTATTTTGTCGATTAAAATTTCATTTATACGCCTTAAGATAAAATATGTAAATTTAATTTAATGTATATGAGCGAATCCAGAAAAATTACTACTTTGTACTTTGATTTTTAATTTTGCATGCAAAAAAATTAGTTAGGGCCTTAACTGCTTTTTCTCAGTTTTTATATAAAAAAAATGCTTACATTAATTGGGAACTTTTAGTGAAAAAGTTTATAGAATTTTTTTGCATATAAATTTTGGGTTTATTATTATTTTATTTTATTTTAAACTACACTTCGGTGACTATTGTTATTTTGGGTAATCAGGAATCTCATTACTAAAATATTTTATTTTTAAGTTATTTGGGTTAAATTTAAATTAAGAGCATCATGAAAAAATTTACCTTACCAGTTTGATTCATATAAGAATGGACACTGCAAATGGTGATAAAAAATTTATTAAACCAGACAAGCAAAAGCACAATTTTTTCATATTTGTATTTTTCATGGGATAACAAAAAGCATACTAAGTATATTACAACTGTTTGAAGAAAAAAATGGTACAAATTATAACCTGTATAAAAAATATTTCAGCGGCAGATATAACTAATAGATAAATTTTATGAATATATCAGAATTAGACAAATAAACTTAAATAATAATACTTGAATAATAAATAAAAAAACAATCGTGTGAAACTTAAAAGATAAATATTATAGGTACATACAAGTTGTAAAAACTAATAGAAAATAAACTCTATAAATATAAAAGAGAATAAAAAGAATAAAATACAGAAGCAGAACAAGTAGCTTTTATTATATGGAAAAAAGGAACAGGTATTTTTTTTTTTTAATATATTTTTATACCTACATGAATATAATTCAGTAATAGTTCAATGGACTGATCTGATACAATAGAGAAAATAAAGAATATTTATAAATAAAGGGTTATGCGATCGTTTGGTTTTATTATCTATAACGATCGGTAATTTGAATAAAAACGATACACAATATAATAATACAAACGAAGAAGGACCTTCTGTATACTCTAAGTACTCATCTTGACATACATTTAAATATTAGCCTCCTACGTCTCCTCCTTTTTTTAATTTTTTTATTTGTTCTTTTATACTTGAAAAAATTGCAGGTGCAGCATGTTAGCTTAAATATCGTATTCCAATAAAATAAGTATTCGTTTTTGAGTTTCAAGTCATGAGTAGAAAAAAAGGGGCTTTTAATATACCTCCCTCTATCATGTAATATACTTTCTTTTCACTTCATATATTTAAAATTAATGTGTATTAACCTTTAGGCTATACGAATGTATTCGTTTCTTCTTCTTTAACTTATATTTACAAACAAATATATCCGATCATCAAGAAGATACTTTTATATCTTTTACATGGAAGGTCGAAGGAAAGATTATTAGCTGGACGTACTCGTCAAAGGGTTAAGAAAAGGTTTTCATTTAATGTCTATGGGAACTGATGAGACCTGCCTTAATAATATTAAATTAAAAAATATATATAGAAAATATTATCTGTACTTGTCAGATGTTAACAGTTTATTTTATAGTGCATTTAATTTTAATTTCTAATTTTTTTAACTTCTTTCTAGAATTTTGATTTTCAAAGTATTTTGTTAAAATCATTTCCAAAATTAAAAATTATTATGTGATGTTTTGAAATTCTGCCAGGCATCATATTCAGCACATCTACATTTCGAAGAGCTTTTTCATGTTCACTTACTGCAGTTTTTAATAAACGTTTGGTATAGTTAGAACAATTTTTTATAACGAATTTTTGTTATTGCATTTTTTGAGAGGATATTTACTTGCTTTAATTATTGGATTTAATGTTGAAAAAAAAACAGATGATTTTTTAAGTCAGCATATTGATGTTATCATCGTTTATTAAAAACTACAGCAAGTGAGGATGAAAAGGGGGCCTAAATGTAGTGCCTGGCAGAATTTCAAAACATTATTAGAAGTTTTATAATTTCTTTAATTCGATTAGTTCAAAAAAATATTAAATGGCACAACTAGCACATTTTTACTGTCAAAGGCTTCAAGTTTTAAAACACCTTCTAGTTCTGAACCATTCCCTATCAATATTATGGAAAGTCGCTCTAACTTTTTATAATTAGTGAATCAATTTTTTTAGAATATTGATACTATAAATATATAACCTTTCTGATCCAAGTTAGTTTGATTAAAATTTATCATAATGTGCTCTATTTTTGATGTCGTATTTTTAAGGAAATATTTATATAAATATTGAAGAAAATTCAGAAAGATCTCACCTTGTTTTTCTCAATTTTTAGGGGACGTTCTGCCCCATTATCATTTTTGGAAATATTTTACTTTATCCGTTGTAGACTTTCATTGAAGAATATTTAAAATTTTGATTGCATATTTTAGGGTCATATTGTATCTCTCTCTCGTTTAAAGGAATATACTTTAAAATTCATGTATTGCAATATGGGAATTTAAGAACAATAATTTAATTGTGAAAATTTTAATGAGAGTACAATAAAGATGAAAACAATAAATCAAAATTAAATAAAATAAATAAATATACTGTCTTGGGAAAAGTTTCGAACAGTATAGATCATACAATGGTATATATTTTCTAAGAAAAGCAACAGCTGCAAGTCAGTTATCACTTATAAAGGAACATAACTAGTAACTACTAATACCACTATAATGATAAAGAGAGAGAGAGATAGAAAAGGCTGGTTACTAATGGCCTTTTGAATTTAGACATTTGCATCGTGAACTAACTTCCTCTCAACGAGCTTGTTTTCACACAGAAAGTTATTATAGTTCTATTACTTTGATGCTTTCCCTTAAAACCCCTTTCTTACAACTAAATTAGGCTAAGGAATCGGACAACCATTATAAACACATACTATATTATATTGTACTGACGTGCTGCACTTGTATAAATACATAAGTAAGTAAGTATTGTATATTCTCCTTTAACCTTTAGGAAATTATTAGAAACCTCTCATATAAGGATATACATAGTATACATTGTATAGAAGATGAAATATCAGAATATATACATAAGGAAGAAAACATAAGGTGATATGCCTGTGGCTGTCGGTGTCCGTTTGGAAGTTTATTTGTGCAATATTCCGTTTGTCTTGTTCCTTTGCAGTCCCTGTGCTGTGTATATAAACTAATGTACATAACACTTTGCTATACGTTTGCTTGGTTACTTTCAAGACTTTATAATATATATGCGATATATCCATGTTATTCTATAATTTACTGAGACCAAAGAATCTTTTGGACATTAATTTTGATACATACGTAGTGACATTATAAACTTGCTCGCTTTCTTGAATTTTCCTTTGTAACTCTCTTAATTCACTATTTATACTCAAAATATATTGTCTTATGCAACTATCAAAAATAACGATATTTAATAAATAGATCCAAGCGTATATTTTACTCTTGATTAAGATCAAAGAGTTAAGGTAGTCATCTAATTGTAACGTGGCTAACCCTCGAGGTCTTTAGTATTATGTATACATAGTAAAAGAGGAGCTTTAGTTTAATGGAAAAGACAGTCGTTGCGTTGCGTTGGTTAGTGATTCGAGAATTTCTCGCCTAATATATTTGTATTTATAAGGAAGTTGAGGTGTCCTTAAATTTGTAGTTTCTACGAATGACATGATTATTTTGGATTTTCAATTTTGATTCATGTCAGCATAATTTTACAAATAAATGCCCTTTGATCATTTATACAGAAATGATACTGATCAAGTAAAATTTAATTCATTGGCTTGTTTATGAATCTCAAATTTGGTACTAATTAGCCTAACTAATACAGGTTCTAATTTTTAAAATTAATTTTCTAATTAACTGAAATTAGATTATAATAAACTTGTGAAATTATTAATATCTTACAAACATTCTTTTCTTATTATTAACAGGTGATCTATTGATTGTCTTATTACCAGTTATTTATAAATTTTGGATATTCATTCATTTTAAAGAGATAAAATAGATCTTTAAAGTAAATGATAAAAAGTAAAGGGCCTAAACTGGATCCTTGAAGGACTCACTAAAAGTATCATGTTTTTTAGTTATTTTCATTATATTGCTTAAAATTAATTTTTTTAAAAACCAAATTGCTTTTAAGAAATTAAATTGAACTTTGTTAAGAAATTCGCTATATTTACATGAAAAATTTTTTCAAATATTTTTGAAAAGATTGATAATAGTAATTAGATGGGCCTATGATTGTTAAAGAAATGTACTTTGATTCTATAGACACAACTTTTGAGTTATTCCTCCAGTCATAAAGTTTTTGCTTTATATTATAAGATATAATTAAACTCTTGATGATTTAACATTGTCTGGATTTGGATTTTTTATTTTTTTGAGTCTATTAAGCTGTTGCTTCTCTTATCTCATTATAGTCTGAAATCTTATTTATTTTTTAAGTTAGCTAAAATATTTGTGACTTGATATTATTTGAAAAAAAGAACGTTAATTAAAATAGCTTAAATATTTAAGTTGAGACTATTTTATTGAAATTTAATATACATAAGAAAATAAATTTAAGTATATTTGAGAGTAATATATAAGCTTTTTGCATAAAATATTTAAACATTATATTCCTGAAGTAAAGATGTTTACAAAAGACTGCTTATCCAGGTTAATCATCGAGAAAGACAAACTAATAAAGTCGAAAGCTTTGCATTCCTCTCTATGTTCATAAATTTACATACAAAGTCGAACGTAAAGTGGCTGTTCTTAAACAAATAAAACATCACTTTAGTTTTGAACGCGAGAAGAAGCACTTAATTGTAATCTTTGTATATAGTAAAATACACATTTTATTAATATATGAAATCTTTGGTCGTTTACTTTCTCATTGTGAAAATATACCGACAACAGAAATATGACATATGCCAAACTCGTGGAAGGGTGCGAATAACTCAGAAACATCTTTGCATAAATGAAGGAAATATTCTCTATATATATCGCGAATGCAAATTCACTTACGGTTATATGCACTTCTATATTTATAATGTTATAAGCTTTCGACGTTCTTGAATTTCTAAATTATTTACTTCTATCGAAATCTCGGAGTTCGTATATTTACTGACATTTACTGTCTAATCTAAATATTTCAATTTCTAAATTATATATATATATATATATTTTTTGTTTTCGTTTTATTTACTACGCAACGATAAATTATTTTTGTTCAAGCAGTCTATGAGTACTTAACGCCCATTTAGGAAAGTAAATCGTACGTGTGTCATTGTCAGCTGTACTTTAAATCGTGTCAATGCTCAAATTTTACGTTATTTCAAAATAAAATTTTTAATAACAAAAAATGCCAAATTTTAATTTTCGAAAGTGCATACTAATGAGTTAGTTTTAAATAAGCCCTAAATTATTTCAATGAAAATTCAATTACTCGAAACTTTTATGCAAATTGATAAAATAATAAAATTCAATGAAAAACTAATAGATATAATTAAAACTTTAGAAGATTAACTTATTTAATTCGAAAAGATTGAAAATTATCAAAATCTTAATTGAAGAAGAGATAGAAAATTACTAATAAGTATACATCTTGTAAGGAAAAGTATTTATTTTCAAAGTTCCTTGTTAAACTAAGACTTTAGCTATTTGATGGTCGCGTATAATAATAAGTGTAACTTCCTCCCTTTGCACACATATAGTAAAGTTCGATATTCAGTAGTAGATATACAATAAAGATTGGTATATATCTCCTCTCTTGCTGAATAATCAAACAATTATGCCAGCAGCAAGGTTCTGTACATAGGAATAGGAAAGGATGATGCTATTTTCACTTTTGTATTATCTATACATACATTTCGCGAAAGTTCAAAATTTTCTGGGGGTTCATTTGGCGTTAGCTATTCAAATGTATGAAATCTATGAAAATACATAGACTATAGAGCTATAACAATGATTTAAGCCAAAATAACGCTTACGAGTCGATATTATCGTAGCGGTAACCAAAGTACTATATAGGAGTTCGGCAGCTCGAAACGTAACCTAATTGACTGTTAAATTATCACGGACGGGAAATTCCATGCTTACGAATTTTACTTTTGTATATATGTATTCGTTATATAACTTTATACTCATTGATGCTTCGCTTATTTATTCCTTCGGATAAATTTTTTTTTTTTTTAACTTTACCCTCATCTACATAGTTTATTATTTATTACAATTATTATATTGTTCAATAAAATTTTAGTTTAGTCGAAAATAACTATATGTTTACCATGTTACGCTTATACTATGATTAATATTATTATTTGGGTTTGAAAATATCGTAAAATGTTAAAGAGAGTTTAAGCTAGTACGTTTTCAAGATTTATACTGATTAAAAAATAAACGATAGTAGAAAAAAAATTTGAAGCAATATTTTTTTATTACCTAGTTCAAAATTCAAAGCTCAGTATTTCGTTTTTAACACCGACCCCCCCCCCCCCGCCCCTAAAAAAGTCGATAATATAAAATTTTTCAGACTCATCCAAAAGGTTTATAAAAAGTTTTATAAAAAAAAATTATTAAAATGAATATATCTTTCAAGTTCTCGTTACATTGCTAACAGATGTCTACCTATCACCAGACAAAAATTAAATTTTAATATTCAAGTTGATTTTCTAGGATAAATTTAAACAATATAAATTGCTAATTTTTTAAAATATGGATGCACGTTTTTGTTTCCTCAATGAAGAACCATTGTGATGGGTCAAATTTTGATTTTTGATTTTTTGGCATATAAGCACGTTTTGGGACCTCAGGCAGCTGAAAAACCGGTTTTTAAAAAAAGTCTGTATGTGTGTGTGTGTGTGTGTGACCGGTGAAATTTCACAACCATTAAGAAATTAAGACCTAATTTTTTTTCAAAAATTTTTTTATCAAAAAATCTCAAACTACTTTTTTTTTTTTAATTTGGAAGTAATACCTCATTTATTCCATGAAAGTTCTTATATTTGAAATTATGGTTTTTACTCTGTATCTCGAAACTGATACTTAATTTTTTGAAAATTTTTTTCCCAAAATTTTCGTCAGAAAAAAATACGAAAAAAACCAAATTTTTTTTCTCTTTGGACGTAGTACCTAATTTATTTCTATGAGAGTACTAGTTTTAGAAATTTCGTTTAAGATAATTTTTTGGATCTGATACCGAATTTTTTCAAAATTTTTTTTTTCAAAATTAAAAAATTTTTTTTTTTAATTTGGATGTAATACCTCATTTATTTCCACGAAAGTACTTATATTTGAAAATATGGTTTTTACTCGATATCTCGAATCTGATAACTAATTTTTTGAAAATTTGTTCCAAAATTTTTGATGAATAAAAAAAACTTTTAAAAGTTAATATAAATGTATGTATGCTTGCATTTTTGTAATCGGTGATATCTGTGGCATATTGAAGTATTAAGCTCATTGTTTGAGGAACCTTAGTGTCAGTTAGTTGGCAGGGTATTTTAAAATTTTTTGAAAATTACAATTATAAATTTAATAATATAAATGAATGAAAATTAATTTAGGTAATAAAAAAGCTTAACAATAAAAAAGTAACTTTGTTTTATTTTATTAAAGGAGGAAAAAAAAATAAAATTCGATCATTTATATTATATTATATCCTTGGCCACAATGAATTTGGACAAAGAAATGAATGTATTATGTATAGGAATATATAAAACTAAAGCTTGAATTTATCCTTCGTAGAGCTAGAATTTTATATATAAAGTGAGAGAAAACAAAGTAAGTCTCGAGTATAGACCGAGCTAATAAGCTACTAGAATATGTGTGAGTGAGCCAGGCACCTCTTTATGAGCAATAAAACATCTAAAATGTAAACTGAAAAGTATTCGTAGAAAATTGAAAACTTGACGATATGAATATTCATGAATTATATATAATATAAAATTTCATATTTTACATTTTTGAAGCTAACGAAAAAGGAGGAGGATCTAGAATTAGAGGAGTATATAGAAAATAAAACGTGGGGTCATCAGAGCTTATAAGCATACGACACTGACCCTTTCTCCACATATATACTCTTTTGAGATTTTATATATTCTCTCAATATATATTAAGCTAAGGTTTTATAAACCAACATAATGATAAAAATATATATATATATATTATATTTTCTATTTATACAAGGCTTTTTTCCTATGTATTGAATTTCTACTTTTATTCGTCAAACAATAGGATTATAGTTTATATGCAATGAAATACTGTAATTTTGCTGACCAAGATAAACTCCTCTCATTCATTAATAAAATGACGCTTTTATTTTATAGTCGAAATAAATTCTTAAGCATCGCATTAAAAAATAACTTTATATTATCCTTAATATATTCATTTTAATAATAAATAACAATTTATATATCGCATGCATAGACTTTATTGTTTTTTATAATAATTAAAAATATCCTTTACAAAATTTCCCACTCAAATAACTTGCAAGGGCTCAAAATTAATGAACCCTTCGCTCTGTTTTTCATTTTCTCGAAACAAACAAAGGTAATTTTAGGTCTAGCTAGAAAATTTGCAGCTGATTTTTAGAAAACAAAAAATTTACAGTTGTGTTATATTTTCTATAATTTCATCTAGTAGAGTGTCTATTCCTTTATTTACCGTTAATCTGTTTCCCAAATAACGTGTACCCCCTTTACTGAAAAATTAGTTTTAATCATATTAGTAAAATTTAGTAGATTTAAAATTTATAACACGAGTCGTAAGTTTGTTTAAAACTGTAGATAGGATACTATTTTAAGACTGGATGTATATAATATATTTGACGTTCAAAACTAATGGCTATTAACATAAAGTACTAATAACCCCTTTAACGTCTTTTTCTTCGGAAAAAATTATTATTTTTTTTTTAATATCGTATATAGGTATTTGTAGCTAAGTGTTTTTTCCACGCTTTTACGCCCCATTAGATTTTATGATCTTAACCGAGAAAAAAAATATACATTTTTCTTTTCTTATGTACATACAGCAAACTACTATTAAAGCATTATTTTTTAATTTATGAAAAATAGTTGTTATTGATCATGAATCTAAAAAATTTATTTTTATTATGGGTAAAAAGTTTATGTATTTTTTTTTTAAATATTTTTAACTGTTATGTTTTAAATAAGTCTTAATTTATGATTATAGATTTCTAATTCAAATTTTAATATATAGAGGGCATGTTATTTTTCTTATAAATGAAAGGTTTTTTAAGGTGCATATAAGGATGCGCGGTCATTACTTTTAGAGATTATAAAATTAACAAAAATTGAAATCTCAATGAATTGATTAAACCGTATTTGAAATAATTTACTTTTTTGTTTTATTTATTTATTTATTTATCGAAAAATTTAGAATCTTTTTGAATTACATTATTTGGTACAGTTTTTAAAATTTTAAAATTTCTGAATTTTTGCCAAAAATTTTTATACCTAGATAGTTTTACTTTCGAAAGTCATAAGGTGATTTTTAATATTTTCATAATTTAAAATTAAAACCAATATAATGCATAGTATGTTTTGCCAATTGAATATAGAGGTTGTATTATATTATTAAAAGCTTCAGTTCAAGTGATCAAGCCATAAAAATAATAGTTTTAGTGGAAAATGCAACAAGCAATGGTTAATAATTTGCAAATAGTATATTACGTCCCATGGCCAGAAAAATAAAGATTGGCTCAAATCGCACGTAAATTACGTAGGATGGTAAACTGCGATTTGGGGCATTCTTTTTTTATGGCCCAGGGTCGTATACGATTTTTCTGCATCAGTGGTGAGAAAACACGTCTTTTCCGGACGCGCAGCGGCCAAGAAATACGTGCTTTCTGGCCGCTGACCAGAAAATTATATTTAACTTTTTCCATTTAACATTTTATAATGAATATTTGCAAGAGAATTATTTAACCGATGATAACAGATTATTCTGTTTATGTAATAATAATAAATGTTTGTTGAATTTACCATTATTAGAGACAATCTATACAATTTGAGATTGTTTTGTAATAGTTATATATAAAAGTATTTAAACGATAATTGTATGCATGTACATATGTTTGAATCGACTATCTCGAAAACCAACGGATTTCCTTAAGATTCAGAATTTATAAGTTTATCATCCCAAGGGATCCAATAGCTTAGGTATCAATTTCGTAAAAATAAATTTTCTGGGAGTTTTCTAATTTAAGAGAGACATCTGTTTTTTTTTTTAATGATCTCACTTTAAAAGATTGTAAAAACTTTTTGTAATTACAAAATAAAGGCATATTAGCTATATTGGTGCATGTAAGCATGTAAATATATTATACGCAAGGTACTAAGATATTAAACCTGCTATATTTGATATTTAAATTGCAGCTTCGTATACGATTCGACTACGCAAAAAATTTAATTTTTCTAAATATTGACTCTCCAAATATTTTTTGAACCACTTTAGTACATATTTATGATTATTTAAAAAAAAAAAATTTGGAATTCGCATGAAATCTGGAATAAAACTACCCTTAACTTACCACTTAAAGTTACGAATCAAAATTTATATAAATCAAATAAAAAAAATAACTTTTATAAAGCAAATTAAAAATTTAGCCTCTTTTAAAAAACTACACTCTCAAAAAATTGCATAAATTTATAATTGCAAAAATGAGCCAGATTCGTGTAGTTGTGTATTCATTTATTTAAGTAACAACGTTTAAGGAATAACAATGAGAATCGAAGAATCGCGGTTTTCGCTTTAGTCATAAGTGGTCACCAGAACATCGAATGTCCTGCTGCGACTAATCTGCATTTTACATACATCATATTATACACATGTATGTAACAACCTTTACCTGCCCTTTTTCTCTTCTTTTTTTAATATTATTATTCTCTTTCTTAGAGTTCTCTTGTATTCCGAGCTCATCTTTCATAACAATTTGTTTTAATGTTTATTTTATAATAAATGCACTATTTATAACCTTTATTGCGTACTTTGCAATTAAATTTTTATCTTGTATTGTTATTACTGCATAGAAAATATTTTTTTTTTTATTTTCTTATGAAATTCCTTATAGTTGCTCGCTTCAATTCAATATATTTAATCAGGATAAAAAATTTTTAAGTTATATTTTTTTGAAATTCAATTTTAAAAGACAATTATTGATTTTATAACATATTTCAAGCAAATATATGGCGAATGAAAATTATAATATTCATAATTATTATTAAAAGATAGAATACATTTAAAAATAAAAGAAGAATACTCTTGATAATGGATAATCCTAGTTTATAAAGAGTAAAACTTGTTTTAAAAAATTTTTATTTCATACAGTACATTATACATTGAAATTCGTATCTATCTCATCAAAGAGAAAATAAATTAATTGACGGATGCAGAAATATATATATATAATATAAGCAGGTAATTCCTGATGAGGACTTTGTATGGTTTTCATCTTGAAGGTTTGTAAATCGAGTGGCAACCCTCGAAGCCTCGCGAGATTAACCTGACAGCCAGACATAAAAGTTCTCTCTCTTCCAAAATAAAAAAAAAACAGAAATACTTATAATATACATGGAATATAATAATAATAACAATAATATTAACGATAAACCTCGTTGAAGGGTGACGGGGGACATTGAAAGATATTTTATAGTTGAATAAAAGAGAAGCTGTAATATAGGTAAAGATCGAAAACGCGATGTAAATATATACCACGTTTAAGAATTACGTATTTCTTTTATTTTTATTCAGATTTCGATTATCTTGCTTGTCTTTCGCGCCATGCCGCGGAGTGAGCCAGAGAACGAGACCTGTTTGATGGAGACCACCTAGAGGGGGTCGCAAATATCGTAATTCTCAATTTCTCAAACCCTTCGGGAATATTTTTCCGTTCTCAAATACTTTGTTATACTTGATCAAATAAATTAGCTTAAAATTTATCAATCTTTGAATTTTTAGTAACAAAAATTCTGAGTAACAATAATGATGAATTTCTAAATATTCAACTGTGAATTGGCAGTTCAGTGAGGAAATTAGATTAAATTTCAATTATTGAAAAACATTTTTTTTTAAGTAAACCAAATTAAAAATCATATATGCATACCCATAGAAATTTTGCAATCCATTTTTGATAATCAGTTGAAGACCCTTGTACAAAAAATTAGTGTTTTAATATCAAGATTAAAAAATGTCAATAAACTTTAGGAAAATAGAGAAAAAATCAAATTATAATAAATGCCGTTAATAGAGGAAAAAGCGAATGAAGAAGTATTGTGTAAAAATTGTTATAGAGGAAAATTTGGCGATGCATCCAAAGTTGATTATAAATAAAATAGATGAGAAACGACTAAAACTCAAGAGCGTTAAGATAAGATCCAATGGCACATACTGCTTGAGTAAACCTAAAATTTCTCCCTTTGGTATGAAAGATATTTTCGTTATATCAAGAGAGAAGAAGTAGATCCCATAGGATCTACTGTGAACATACATCTTTTATAAAATCTAAACTGGTTTAGCTTTAAGCCCGTTAGAGCTTCTTTAATAGCTTATAGGTAAACAAAATTAACATATCTTAACAACGTTAAGAATTTCCAAAAGCTTTTACTTTAGCTCTTTCTCTCTTTTGCGTACACGAATTTATTCACTTTTTTCTCCATCTATCTCTTTACCTCTTTAGTTTCGGTTTGTAAACATTTAGGATGAAAAAATTATAACTGCTATTTACTCTAGAGTGCATCTACTAATACTGATATAAGAAAAGGGTAACTTTCTTAAGTATAGCATTAAGTCAAAATTATCTTGGATACTTTTTGATATTTGATACACTTTCTAAGCGAAGATAAATTTGATAATTGCTTTTAACAATTTATCTTTTAAATAAGGTGTCAAGGTATTATTTTTAACTATTTTGCTATCAAACAATTTATATCAATTTTTTATAAATAAACTCTTAACATTTATAAGTTTTCTTTCAGTAGTTAACATTCAAACATAAGTAGCCAATGATAAGCGTTTTAAGAACTTGAATTATTTTCGATATATAAAACTAGAAGCTTAGTATTCAAAGATTTTAAAAAAATAAAGTTTTTTGCCGATTTTCAAATCAAATTTACAAATATGTAAGCGAAGAAAGAGCTCTCTTTTCTTAAAACGACAAACAAAAAATGAAAATGTCAAAAATTTTATTCAACTTCATAAGCTGATTTTTGCTTGTACTTTGGGATGAAGTACTTTCAAGCAGGTTTGAATATCCGAAGATAAGTTTCATGTAAATTATATTTTTAAAATATCCAAAATAAAGCTTTTGGCGAAAATTAAAATTTAAAAGAAATAAAATAAACCTATTAGTTTCATTGATATTTTAGTTCGAATTATGGAAATATTATGTTAAAAATAATAAAAATAAAAAGTGCTCAGAATAAATGAATAGTTGCAAATATTCTGACAGAAATGATTATAATAAAATAAAATACATACTTAATATTGTGATTATAATAGCAAATACACCCCTTTTAGGGGCAGTTTTAGCTATTTAAAGGGTGAAATATTGATTATTTATGAAAAAAAAAGTCGAAATTCTTGATCAACGACCCAAAAAACCCGTATGGTGCAAATCTGAGCGCTCAAAAATGCGAATATGTAAAAAAAAACCTTTTTGGGGGTAGTTTTTGCAAATTTAAGGGTGAAGCCCCAATTTATCTTCCAAATTACCCCGATTTTCGTGTTCAGCGACCCAAAAAACCTATAGTAGAGCAAATCTCGTGTTCGCCAGTGAAAATACAACCAAACCCATATTTTAACTGGAGTAGTTGCCGTTACCAGATTTCAAGTTATTGATACCGAAATTCTGGTTACACTATCGGAATTCCGGCTATAGAAGCCGAAAATTTTCTTATCTTTTAAATGGTTGTAAATTACCTAAAATGTAAAGAAAATTACAAAAAATTAAAAAAAAAAAATTTTTTTTTTGCTAACTATGCTAACATATTAAATCCATTTAAAATCGATTAAAAAAAAAAAAAAAATCTGGCTTAGCAAGTGGCCTTCCACAACCAGTTATATTTAGTAGCACGATATTCCAGAAATTGGAAGTTTTTTCAGTAAAGGGGTGTGCTCCAATTTTCGGGTACCCAATCCATTCAGTTTTTTTTTTTTTTTTTTTTTAATGTTTGAGAGTTCTGTAGGTAGGATTTTGAATCGGAAATTTTTCTGGCTTTAAGATTCTTTGAATACAAATTTTTAATTTTTCTCTTAAAAAGAAGTAAACATAGTACCAAAAATACCAAAGTTTTTAAAAAACTCAAAAGTGAAAATTTTTATAGAATTGTAAAGACAGGGAAATTTCCGATTTAGTAGCGAACTTTTAGACATTTACACATTTCGGATTTACACAAAAATTGACCCGAACAAAGTGAAAAACCCGCGATCAAGTCGACTCGAAAAGTCGGTTAATCGCATACTCCAAGTATATAATTATGTCCACTTCAGCTGCGATTACTCGTCAAAATTGGTTATGACTATACAATTAAAACAAATATAAATACAAAATCATTGTTATTTTTTTACATAAAAAATGTTATATTTTTTAAACTAAAGATATTTATTTGATTTTATACATGTATGTAAATTTTTATGCAATCAATATGTGATGATTTTTAATGACTTTAAAAACTTTTTATTTAATATTATTACAGAAATAAATTTTGTAAACTAAAAAATAAATTTTTATATACGACAATAAAATTTATAGCAATCAGTATATTTAACTATTGATATAAAGTACAAATTTATTTATTAAATTATAAATTTTATTGTTGTTTCTATCGTACACAGTTTTCTGAATACATATCTACTGGTTTCTATAAATTGACTTGGACTAAGCTTGTAGAAAAAATTTTTTTTTTAAACTTTAATTTTGAAAATATGTATTTTTATTCTATTAAACGTTTCGCCTTTTTTTATAAAATCACAGGTCTCTAAAAATAAAAGATTAAAATATAGAAATTATAACCTTTATCATTCACATGAGTCAGATTATACTGAAAAAGTTGTCAAAATTATTATTTTTTTTCTCCAAGTTTCAGGTGATTTGCTAAATTCCGCTTGCTTGGATTGGTTTTTCAACGAATTCCATGATTATACAATACCTTATCTGAACTTAAATTTGCAATTAGTTTGCTTTGTTTGAATTTTCAAGAAGTTGCTTGAATTACTTAAAAATGCAAGCAAAACAACCTGACCGTGTATTGCACCCACGTTATATAATAAAATACTATCCATTTAATAAATCTTTGATTAATATCATGTAAAAAAAAACTTAATATATAAGTTATTATTATGATTACGCGCATATCATTTTTAATTTTCATTGACAAACATTATGCACATTAAATATCAAAGGACAACATAAATCTAAAAAGAAAGAATTTACAAAGGATCAGTGTGTACACGCGCAAATTCGTTATATTTTGTATATTATAAATGTTGCATCGCGAATATATTTACAAAAGACAAATGCGGCCCCCGGCGGTGTAATACACTAATATATACGCGTGTGAGCTTTTCACATTTACAATGTACATACTAATAATAATAACGACGATAATAATTATAATAATAAGACGTCGACGTATATTACTATTTTTTTTTTATATACCAACTAACTAATAAAAAAAACAGTGATAAACAGTGACGCTCATTCACAATAGTACTGTGAACATGCATTAAACCCACTTAATATGAAGTGTATTAATGTATGCTGTATTGTTCGATCTTATATGGTACATAAAAAAATATTTCAGAATGCTACTGATGTCACATATATTTTTAAAGGTTGCAAGTTCCTTTTTTATATAATCTCGCTGGGGGGGCTTTGCTGCAACCCTTTGGTTTATTCTCGATAAAGAAAAAGAAAATTAATACTATACATAAGATTGTTGATTTTTACTTTATATTTCATTGTTTGGACTCTTATTTTTTTGATTATATACAAATATTTTTTTATTGGACATTTTTTAATTATGTTTGTTTTTTGCTTTTATTTTGGATGCTAAGCAAAGATTTGTATTAAAATTATAAGAGGTTGTTATGTCACTAAAATATTTAAATACATATTTTTCATAACATTTGCTAATCGAAACTTCTCTATTATTAATTTCAAGTGAAACAATGTGTTCAAACAATTAAATTATAAAAAATTAACTTGAATAATAAACTTGCTAATTAATAATTAAATAGTATAATAATGTAGAAAATTGAATTAATAAATTTTAATTTTTTGTAAATTAAAAATAAGTCAGACAAAATATGAAAAAAATGAGCTTTTAATTTTTTAATTCTACATTTTTCTTATCGACCAAAAAATTCATGAATTTATCAGTAAAAAAATTAAAAAAAAAAAAAATTTAACAAAAATAAATTGTCATTTCATTTTTGACAAGAAATAAGTCTAGACGTAAATCTCATTAAGTTAAAGAGGTAAGTGAACTTTTTCGATAGTACTAAATCTGTCAAAAAAAAAAAAAGAAAAGTATTTAGTACGTTATAGCTAATAATAATGAAAGCCAAAGTTATTCCCTATATATTTTATGATTCTTTATGCAGACAATGATTACTTTGTCCCAAGATAGAAGATTAAAATGATATTTTAGTGCTTGTGAAAAATGAATTTAAAATATCTAAAAATATCAAAAATCATTCGTATTAAATGTAATAATAACTTTCTATCTATATTTATAAAAAGACAGTCTGTTGATGCATCAAAATCTCGAATAATAACGAGGTCACCGGCCTTCTCAATGCTATTCCAACTTATAAATGATTACCCATCTTCTTGTGTTTTAAAAAAATAAAATAAAAGAAGGAGAGTTGCTTTGAAATAAGAAAAATAAGAAATGCATCAGAATATTGTAAGAGTCATGTACTTTTCACCCACACAAAATATTTTAACGATATGGATAAAAACAAAACATATAACATAATATTATATATATAAGAGTTATTTATCTTGGACGGCCACACAGGCCTAGATTTTCAAAAAACATTCATACGATTGGACTTTAACTGATTATTATTAATGCTCAAACACGAACGTAAATTTTAATTATGCCTCTTAGTTGCATTTCTTTATTTATTAATATTAAAATAAATTTTGTGAAAAATTAATTATTGATTTACAAATTTTTGAGAAAAAAATCTGATATTATGTCTAAAGACAATAGTTTTAAATAGATCAATAAATTTTTTTCTCTGCACCAAAGTCTGAACTCTTCATATATTTATTGTACCAATTATTGTTTTTATATTTATAGCTGTTTTGGTCAATTGAATACTGCTTAGGTAAACAACAAAATGTAAAGATAATTTTTTAATTATGTAAAGATTTATTTCTTTTAAAGAGATTCAATTTGAAAATAAATCTTTTTAACCTTTATTTAATTGAAATTAATCATTCAGGTTATCAATATAATGTTCAAGATTTAATTTCAAATTTAATCTTTTTAAAAGAAATATTTCCTTTCTTGCGCTGAATAATTCTTGTTATTTTATCTAACTGAATGTGAATTCTCTATGAAGGTTTATTATCAGTACAAGTATGCTCACCTTGTGGAATTCCCAGCGAAATTCCGAAAAAACTTTAAAAAAGAATAAATAATAAAAATAATTGATTAATAAAATAAATAGATTTTGAATTTAGAAGAATTAAATTTTTTTTCAGAAACTATTTATTTATTAAATATTAATAAAATACCCTGCCAACTAGCTGGCACTAAGGTTCCTCAAACAATGAGCTTAATACTTCAATATGCCGCTGATATCACCGATTACAACCGTGCAATCATACTTAATTTTTTTGTTTTTTTAATTTTGAGAAAAAAACTTTGAAAAAATTCGGAATCAGATCCAAAAAATTAAATTAAATTAAATTAAATTATAAAATAATCGTTATGTTTATTTTTTATTTGAAGTATTCTCCTTATATTTATATTATCACCAAGTCATTTCAATTGTGAGAGAAATATTAATAATATTTTGTATAAGATTTTATATTTGCAACGATGTATTTCTTTTTTCTGTCAAAAAAATTTTTTATATTCAAAATGTTCTACTTTGGTCATAAAAGTTGTCACAGTTTAATTTTCAAATTACCTGTCAATTATTTTAAAATATGGATATACATGCTTTTAACTTTGTCAAAAAATCAATTGTATTAATTTCTAATGATTTTAGCAAAAAAAAATAAAAGTTTCTCATCTAATTTAGTTTAAGATTGAATTAAAAAAAGACTATATTTCATTTGGTTCTGAATCAAAAAATTTTTTTAAAACCTATTATCTGTTTTCACAAAAAAATATTATCTTCGATTAAAAAAAAAAGGAAGCAATAACTGTAACAGCAAGAAATAAAATGTCTTACATAAATTTCTAACGACATATTATTCATATAAGTCTTATTACTCGAGATTAAAAATGAATAATAATTTAATATTTGCAAGAAATAAAAAAAAAAGTAAGTGAAATAAATGACTTCCTGTTTGTTTATTAATATTAAAAAAATTTCTTCGAAAAGGAAATCATTGATTAAACATCTCGAATGTTATAAAGCACATAATGTAATACTTCTTAACAATGAATTGAATATAATAAAGGATAAATTTAAAATCAGCTATTTAATCCAAATGCAAGTTATACATAAATAAAGCAACTTCTTTGATAAAATATACAAAAAGACATATTAGAGACATCATAATGCCAGAGTAAAAGTTTGTTCCAATTTATAAACCAACTGATATCGTGATATAGTCTCGGATTTATTTATAAAGTATATTCTTTTGATTTCTTTTTTAGGTGTGCAACATAAATAAAAAATAAATAATAAAAAAATACAATATGATACGAGTAGCTTCTTGGTGGCCAAAATAAAAAGATTTCCTTTGATATCCTGTTAACTAATGTCTCTCATTCATTACGATGTAACCTTGACATAAGTATATATCATTTCGTATATTAAATAACCTCACTTCTAAATTTTTTTTTCTCCAAAAAACCCCCTTTATATCGAGTATCATCCAGTTTTCATTTCTTTTATTCTGCTCATGCCTCATCTATACCACATGCAAAATACAAGGCGATTGATATAACGTAAAGTTTTGCATACTTTTTTTTTTTTGCTTTCTCAGAACTGATGCATCTTTAATATTTCATAGATACAATTTTTCATCCTTTTATTTATATTATAAACTTTGAATATACTTTTTATAATGGAGAAAAAATACAATAAAAGGTATAGTTAAAACCGGAAGCTCAAAAAAATATATACAAAATTTGTTTATAAACAAAAAATCGTGTCTTGAAACATCGATTACTGTTTTTTATTTTTTTCATTGGATTCTTCAGTATTGTCTTTTTTTTTATTATTGTTATTCATCGCGACGAATCTCGGTTACATTGAGTAAAAAAAATTTCAATACATAAATGCTTGTTTATTATCATAAATATACTATTATCTAACGTAACAGTAAATTTCTTACGTGTAATTTTTTTTTCTGCATATGAAATTTACATATATAGGAAAGATTTGGCCGTGTTATCTGGTTTCTATAAAAACTAAAATACATTGTTGAAGGTTCAAAACTCGTAGGTTAATTTTTAGAATAACACAAAAACTGAGGCATGAAAAACTTTTTAAAACTAGGTGTTTATCAAAATGTAATTAATTTCATATCTATTTATTCTAATACGTTATTGTTGCATCAAATCCCATAAAAGAAAAAAATTTTTCGTAAATGCAAAAAATCTTAAGATGTACAGAAGAATTTCAAACTAACTGGGACCAACATAAACTAGAACGTCACGAGAATCAATCAAAAACATAATATTTTAGTAAAAATCTGTTTTTTCAAGGATTTCTAGTTTTCTAGGATCCTTTCTCAGTTTTTTGCAGTCATTTTTATTTTTTTAGTTGCTTAAAGTAAAAAGCTAAATATAATAAACTGTAAAAAAAAGTTTTTCTTTCAAATAAGGATAAAAAATTTGCTTCGAAAATCGATTTCATCCCATAAAATTTAATTTAAATTTCACCAGAAATCTTAAAGTTACATTGTAAAAAGTAACTTTCTTAGATTTACAAAAAAAATCGAATTTTTTTGGAAAATTAGTGAATTTTCAAAAAATGTTGTAAATATTCGATAAAAATCGTAAATTTACTAAATTTAGTATATTATCGAAAAATTCGAGAATTTTCGATTTTTTTTAGTGATTTTACGAAAAAAGTTGCAAACTCACAACTATTTTTCGAAAATTTACAACTATTTTTTGTAAATTTTCAAAAAAAAATGTAAATTATCAATTTTTCTTGCGAATTCACAAAAAAAATCTAGAATAATCGAATTTTTCGAGAATATGCTAAATTTAGTAAATATACGATTTTTTTCGAATATTTAAACATTTTTGGAAAATTTACTTATTTTTCGAAAATGTTCTAATTTTTTTGTTAAGATAAGAAAGTTACTTTTTACAGTGTAAGGTTCACTAAAATTTATCCACGAATTTCGAATTTTAATTATAAAGTGTTGTAAACTTATTTTTGAGATTTTTTGTGAAATACGAGTTTAGATTAAATTTTTTATGATGTAATAGAAACCTGCAGGAAATTTTCTACCGAGACCTAAAAAAAAATGGAAAATTTCAAAATCGAGAAATGGTTATAGGTGTCTAAAAATTTTTATAGAAGATAATTTTCAATTCCATTTTTAAAATTTTTCATGGATTTTCTACTGTTACTGTTTAGTACAATCTTGGTCCCAGTTAACTTGGAATCCCTCACGTGAAATGGCTATGATCAGTAGTTATTCAAAAAATTACAAAACAGAATTTGAGTGGAGTATGGTTAAAGCATATTTTCATTGAAGCTACACGGTAGAGCTGCTTTGGTTGAATATTCAACCAATTGGTTGAATTTCGCAGTTTTTGGTTGAATTTTCAACCAATTGGTTGAATATTAAACCAAACACTGCGATTTTCAACCAAAAACTGCGATATTCAACCAAATACTGCGATTTTCAACCAAAAACTGCGATATTCAACCAATTGGTTGAATTTTCAACCAAATCTGGTTTAATTTTCAACCAAAAGCTAAAATACAAAATAAAAACGATGTTTTTATAGTACAGGGTATAAGAAATGATCAGGGCATCCATTAAAAGTGAATGAATTTTATTATATTATTGTAATTAGTAATTTTTTATGTACTACTTCTTTTGGCTTTGAAACTGAGGAATGACTAATTAAAAAGGTTATCATACGATATAGAATAACAAAATGGCGGCTACCTAGAGAAAGTTAAAATGAAATAAAAAGCCTTTAATTTTCGAGCAAAAGTAGCTGTAAAATTTTTTTTAAAAAATAAAAATACTAAAACTCGACGACATCCCGAAATTAGTGCATTCATTAAGTTGCTTAGTAAGTTTAAAGTAAATTGGTGCAGATTTTATCGCGCAATCGTGTGCATTACTTTTCAAAAACGTTGTTTCGAGTAAAATGGCTTTAAAGTTTTCGATGAATTTTTTCGGTACTTTTAGTTATTAAATTATTTATTTTAATGCAAGAGATCTGATCAACACAAAATTATTCGACACATCAATTATTCTACACAAAAAAGTTTTTCGGAATCGTTCTATACCAAAAATCGTTGTGCTAAAAAGATCAACACAAATTTTTTTTAGTCAAAGTATTCAACACTTATTTCTTTCGTATGCTAGCATAAATAAATATCACTTAAAACAGCGTATTGAATATTTCGATTAGAAAAAATTTGTGTTGATCTTTTCGGTACAAGGATTTTCGGTGTAGAACGATTCCGCAAAACTTTCTTGTGTAGAATTATTGATTTGTCGAATAATTTTGTGATTATCAGATCCCTTGCCTATTTTAACATGGAACATGTTCCTTAGATAGGGTATTTGAAAAAGTGTGGCTAGGCAGGGGGTGGGGTGTGAAATGGACTTAGAATATTTTTGATTTAGGGACTTAGAATAATTTGAAGTGGACTTACGATAATTTATATTTCAGGATTTATTGTAATTTCGGTTTTTGGATTTATTACTGTTATCAGTGACATGAACATGTTCCTCGATGTTCCATGCTCGTTGGTTGTGTAGTTACACAAACCGGTTATAGATTTTTTTTTATTCGTTAGAGAAATTTATAACAGAAAACTCTAGATCAAAAAAATTAAAATCGGTCACGTAGTTTTAGAGAAATCTTAATTAGATGGTGTAAAAAAATAGTTTTCTAAATAAGAATACAAATTTTTTTTTGTATATTTAAGTATAGACTTATAAGTTATCAGTTATTTTTTAGCCATAAAGTTATCTTTTTGGTTTTCATACTGAACCTGTAGCTGATTTTACCCCTGCTGCTTGTTTGATTTGCCATTTTTTACCATTTTGGCATGGCTAAAGTTGGCGTCATAAACAATCGCGAATATTAGCAAAATTTGCTCATAATTTCTATCAATGACCACTTCCAACATAATTTCTAACTATATTTAACAAGAAGGATTTAAAAATAAATTTTTTTTACATACTCTTGAGACATATATAAAGTAATTAATAAAAAAAAAGAATTTGATTATTAAAAAAAAAATTAGGTAAAACGACAGGAAGTTAAAGCATACAATATTAGGTTTAAAAAAATTTATCATACTATGTACATAAAAAATTACTAATTACAATAATATAATAAAATTCATTCACTTTTAATGGATGCCCTGATCATTTCTTACCCTGTACTGTAAAAACATCGTTTTTATTTTGTATTTTAGCTTTTGGTTGAAAATTAAACCAGTTTTGGTTGAAAATTCAACCAATTGGTTGAATTTCGCAGTTTTTGGTTGAATATCGCAGTTTTTGGTTGAAAATCGCAGTGTTTGGTTTAATATTCAACCAATTGGTTGAAAATTCAACCAAAAACTGCGAAATTCAACCAATTGGTTGAATATTCAACCAAAGCAGCTCTACCGTGTACAGTATAATATTTTGTAAATTGTTTTTTAAAAATAATTTGTTTCGGCATCTAAAATAAAAATAAGAAACATTGGAGTAAAAAATTATAGAATTAAGATAAACTACTAATTATCAACGAAATTATAAAACAGTTTATTAAAAATAAAAATAAAAAATAAATTGTAAACGTGAATACGTAAAAAGAAAAAAAATAGTATCTTTAGGCATTTTTACTTTATTCACGTATTTACGTATTGCATTATTATTATATATTAAAAGCAATTGTGAATCAATTTTGCTGTTGGGGTAATCATCAGTCGAAAAATAAAAAAAAATAATACAAAAGAAAAAAAATATTGCATTTACTGATGGTCTGGACAGGAATCAGTTTAGTAGGCGTTCCCATGTATATAAAAGCCAAGCCTACAAATAAAAAAAATAAACATCTTTAAATCCTCATCAAATAACAATGAACTTTTGATTCATTTTTGATGCATTTTTATTAATACACATTGTAATTTAAACTTTTAAGCAATAATAACATGATACATTTTTCGTGCATAATTTTTTTTTTAATTTTTAACTTTTATATGATTTCAGGGGCTCACGTTTACAATGTATTTTAGGAAATGAAAATGTCAATTTATAATATTTTCAATTTTTTTTAATTTGTTAATAACTTAATATATTATTGTTCCTAATTTAATTTATTAAGAAATTGTTGTTGATTGAATAAATTAAAGATTTTAATACAGATTAACCCTATATTTTCATCAAAAAAAGGGCTTATTAATTATGAATATGAACCTATAACCCAGCCTATTTATCTTAGAACTATAAGAATTTATCGAGAATTTACGTAGATGTTGATTAAAATGAAAAAAAATTGAAAAATTATTACATGTATGCAAAAATGAAATTATTTTTTAATTTATAAAACCATTTTCGTTTTTAACGACTTACGCACGTACTGCAGAAATGTAAATAAAAAAAAAGAATAAAAATTATCAAGGTCTTTATTACCTTGACTTTTTACATATAAAATATCTTTAACAATAAAAGAGTATTATAAAGCCGCGTATAATTTTTTCTTATAATAATCATGAGTCCAGTTTTGCTACCGTTTCTCAGGAATCATATATAAAATCTGCGGGGTCATCAAAGAAGGAAAAAAAGATTCAAAAAACGGATATGAGAATAATATTCAAACTCTTTTTTTATACAATTTACAATGTTTGTATGGTAAAAAAAAGGTTATACTCTTTGCATTTTATTGCAACTCTATCATCAAGATGTTGAGCTACTTCTTGACATTAATTTTTTTCCCTTTTTTTAACTATATGCATTAAAATCAACAAAAATTATCAGATTTTAATATATTTTTTTTCGCTTTAGGTTATTACCATAAGTTCTTTTATTATTGCTCAAACGACCAATTATGATGTTACATTCATGCACGTTGAATAAATGAAACACATAAAAAAATTTTTTATTTTCGTAAATCTTTGATTAAGAGATTACGATTTCAGAGTTTCACACCAATTCAAAGTATTTTTTTTTATTCCTCTTTTACACAACTAAGAAGTTTCGGACACAAATAGATACAGATTTTATGAGATAATATATTTTTTTTATTTTTTAATAAACATTCCTTTTATGCTTGATTGATACTATCTTCTATAAAAATATCTCTTATTTCTCTTTTTAACTCTTTTTCGACCATTGGATCCGATATTACATATGTATTTAAATACAAAGTAGGCATAAACATACCCTAAATTTTAATTAATTCTTATCTATCTTAAAATTTTGTTGGTTCAGATTTATCATAACATTGGTATACCTTAATGTCCATACACCAAAGAAAAACTGGTTGTGAAAAATGTTACAAAAAAAAATTCAATAAAAATCACCAAAAATTTTTATTTTTTGTCTATAGTGTTAAAAAAAATTACTACCACGGTGCGGAGTTAAAAACTAAGTCGAAATTATTTTCTAATCTTTTTTTTAGGTTCTAGAAAAAGTCATTAGAAAAAGTAAACGAAAAAGAAATTTCCGCAATTAATTTTTTTTTACTCTACCTAAAAATTTATATTATCAAGATTATTTAAATTGATAAAGTAAGATTGTTTGGTGCCAAAATTTAAATACTTGAAGTTGGAACAATAAAGCAAAATTTTACTAATACTTAATTTAATCGATTTTGAATGAAATTAATAATTTAAAAAAAAAAATAATTTTCTATTAAAAAACATTTATTCATCAGGGACATAAACTACTAAACGAGTCTTGTTTTAAATACAAAATACAACATAAATAAAATAATTCTTTTTTCGAACGGGCAAAGTCATAAAAATATCAATGATCGTATATCTGTATCAATTGTATGCATAATAGTTGTTAAATAAAAAAGAAGTTTTTTACTACTTACATTTGTCTGAAAAGCGTTAACCATTGTATATAATAAAAAAGTTCGTGATATTGTTTTTGCCAATACATAACATAAAAATTAATACAAAAGTAATAAAATATCGTATAAATTCATTTGAATATTATTATGGATAAAGCAGTAAGATAATCGTGCATTTAAGAGAATTTTAAAACCATCAATTTTGTATTCAAATATACAGGACGATCTTTTATTGTTTAAACGACAATTTTTCGATCGAGAAAACTACCTATAAACCCTGAATACATTTGCAAATCGATTTATTTAAATTTATTGTACCATTTACTTTGAATTTTATAAACAATGCCGTATGAATCATTTATAAGAATTAAGTTATTAGGTTTACACGCTACGCAGCATAATATGACAATCGATATTTTATCGACAAAACTTAACTTTTATAAGAATAAATCAGATGCAACTAATGAGTATAGCAACTTAAGTTTTTATAAATAGTTTAGGGTTAACCAAATTAAAAGTTTTGCTAAATCCTTAAGGAACTTTAAGAAAACTATTTTAACCAAAACTAAATCATATTATTATGGTAGTTCCTCTTTAACATATTAGTACACGAAAATTAGAAGGATATTTATTCAGTTTAGTTATTTTATTAATTTAACGTTTTATTTATTTATTTATTAAAAATTAGTTTTATTATAATTATTTAGTTTATTATTTATTTTTTAATTAAATTAATTATTAATTATTTTAAAGTAAGTCTTTTTTTTGCTATTTTTTTGAGTCAATTAAAAGTAATTAATTTATTTTTATTTTCATTAATGAGTAATTAACTTTTAGACCAATACATAAAATACATTGAAAAAACAAAAATATTGTACATTTATTTTAAAAGTTTGTAAGCGTACAAGTAATGCCATCTCTCAGATTATCCTGCAACTTCCATACACAAAATTTAATGAATTGATTATGTGCTTTTTATTTTAAAATTTAATGCACTTTTTAAGATTTTAATGAATTTATTAATTAAATATTTTTAATGAGTATATATTTTTTAAAATTTAAATCAATATTTGAATAAAATTACAATTTTAATGTACATTTTATAATATTCATCAAGGTATATGCTTAAAATTATTCTCTTGGGTGTAATAAAGAGAAAATTTCTATTCCATATCGACTTACTTATACATGGCTTTCGATTTATTAAACATATATTTTTTTAATTTAAATATGTATTAGACTTTAGCTTATTTTCATATTTTTTGAAATTTTTTTTCGATAAATAATGTTAACGTATTTGAACTCAACTAAAAAAATGCAAAAAAAAGTAATAGAATTTCTGGAAACTGATATGATTTGTGTCAGAAATAACGATAAATAATGATTAAATGAAATTAAATGAAGAAAAATTATTTTAATCATAAGAGTTAATAAAGAAAAAGCCTTTCACATCAATAAAGTTATCTAAGAACTAAAATAATATTAAACGCAAGTGATTATAGGTTCCATACTTTGCATTTATTATAAACTATTTACTCCTGTCCCTATTTTCTTAAATTTTCATCAAGTCATCATTATTACGTTATTTTTTGCACAAATCTGGCAAAAATATGGCATGTCACATTTCAGGAATTCTGGCACTTTTAAAAAAATTTTTTCACTTTTGACCCTAAAATAAAATTTAAACAGATCTGGTGTAAACTTGGCCTTGTTTTGGTTAGTAAATTTTAATATAGGGCATTTTTATTATGAGCAAGGTTTGTATCGAATGTTTTCTTCATTGTAGCGAGAAAATAAGCATTTACCACAAACGAGTAACGCTGAAAATAGGGCACTGATTAAAAAAAAATATTTTAATAATTTCAGATTACTCTAAAATTTACTGAATTTAAAATTATATGTTTAATTATCTTTACAAAAATTCTTTTCATATTGTTTAAAAAAACTTTTTCTTCCAAGCTTCTGAATTACCTGAAAGTAAAAAATGTGTACAGCTTTTATTTCTGCGATATTTTTCAAGCGCACAGGAATTGTAAAATTTACTATCAAATATTTGCAGATCCAATCTTGCTTACATTTTGGTAATTTAAAATATGATAAAAAACTATAAGAACTACTCAAGTCTAACACATATTTGTGAATTTTTTACAGCTAAAATAATAAGCTATAAGCTTATTGTACACTTATTTTAAGACTATTGATTAAAATTAAGAAAATTAAACTATAAATAAAGTAAAGCTAGCATGTAAAAAAAACTTGAAAAATGACATTCTTTTATATTCGAAAATTGCTAAATTTTCAAGATTCTTTATGTATACCGTTATTTTCACGTCCGATCAATTTTGAAAATCTCTAGAGTCTCGTATATGTAAGCATCATTTCGTGCACAAGAAAATTTGAACAGAATATGAAAAGAAAAAAAAAACGTTACATACTATTTTTTTTCCTTCTATCTTTTTTTATATATCAAGAGAATAAAGAATAAAGTATAAAAAAAAAAAAAGAAAATATTGTATCGTACGTGTACTCGCGTATTCTTAGTGATAAATAGCAAAAGATTTGCAAAATATATCGTGCCTATAACGTTGAAGGTAAAGTCATATATACGTTAAGGTATAAAGCTTATATTCAAGACAGTTTATATTGCTTTATAAAAGAAAAAAAAAGGACACCAAAAAATTTTACTACGTCTGCTTAATATTATTCTTTTTCTCAAAAATATAAAAGTTTGTAAAAATATATAATAAAACGAAAAATTGATTTTTCAATAATTGACTTCTGTAATACCTATTAATTTTCAAAATTTAAATGCATAAAAAATTTATAATTATTGATTATATTGTCAAATTTACTTTTGAAAATAATTATTAAAATAATAAAATGACACTTTCTTAACTATAAAATGACTTTTTTGGTATTATCTACTGTCAATCAATCAATGTCATAACCTTCATTTTCATATAAATCTGTGGCTTATAGATATTTAATTAAAAATTTTAATTTATTTATTACAAAGTATATTTAACAAAGATTTAATTTTTCGATTTTTAATCAAAAATTCTAAATAGTTTGGAAAATAAAATTACTAAAATTATTTATATTTTATATAATTTTACTACTGATCCATTTCCTATATCTAAAATGGAAACCCTATAATTCATCTAGAATGTTTATCAAATTAAGAAAAGTAATATCTTAGGTCATTTGTCCCTAGTGGGTTATACCTTAATATATTGTTTCTATGTTTTAACATGCACATGTAACGTTTTCAAGACAAATGCAGGCTATTTATTTATTGTCATTATATTTACAATTATTTATTACTACATTTAATATAAATTACATTTTTTTTAATTAACTTACGTCAGAATTACTACCTAATTCCATCAGATTTAATATTTTATTATCCAAAAGTTTCTGCTTATGTTGCATATTAATAAATTTTAAATATAAATATATTAAACAAATAAAGTAAATAAAATAGTTAATAATTAATAATTTTATAAGAATTTAAATTCTAAATAATTCTTAAAAAGATGCACACAGCAAAAATAAATCATACTTGTTATAAGAGTGCTAAAAAATAGATTCTAAATATGGTAGTACAAAAGTGGTTTTAAAAGGAAAAAAGCAGAAAAATTTCCCACAGACGTAGTCGATATAAAAATACCCCAAATTAAAGCGTAATAAAAACGTTCCCTATAATTAGTATGCCCAAAAGTATTGTGAAAAAATAAGTATTTTCATGAGCCCCTTTTCAATTACTTGTTTACCGGATATGATAATTTAAATTCAGAGGAACTCTATTGGAACAATTTAAGAATTTAAAAAAAAATTTTTTAACATCCATAAAACTTTTTTTCATAGAAAATTGCGTAATTTCGACAGCAATTTAAAAATTGTTCATTTTTGACTAAAAATTACCATTCGGCTAATTAGCTGTTTTAAGGTGTTTAATTTAAAAACTGGTCCTTTTTTATAAAAACTTTATTGGCTATAGCAATAAGAGAATTAGTTATAAAAAATTGCAGTATAGGGGGCTTGGAAGATGACACTTTTACTAAAAAAGTGAAACCAATCAGAAGTGTTTCAGCACTTGCAAAGTAGCAAAGTTATATTGAAAATTACCAAAAACCCTATTTTATAATATTGAGTTTTGCGTTTCAATGCCCAGGAAAGTCCTTTATATATTTTTACAAATTTTGTGTAAAATTGTTTAATAAATTGTTCTAAAGATTTTATCTTGTAGAGCACTCTCCCATCCTACGATTTCATATGCAATATTCTATTCAACCAGTACATAATAAATTTGGATAATTTGTTTAAAAGTGTATTTTATATTCTATCAAATTAATACTTCATTACTCATAATTTAAATGAAAAATTTAAAAAAATTAATACATCAATGACTTAAATAAATTTTCATCGATTATTCTTTAATAAAAATAAATTAAAATTCCAGTCTGACTAATGGATCTAACTTTATTAATCATTTAATTAAATGCCTTATATAAATCATGATAATCTTAAATTAAAAAATTTTTTTTGTAATCTCATGGAATATATTTGTAAAAAAAAAAGTTAAAAAGATCTATTGCAAACAAGAAAGTTCAATCTGAAAGAACATATAATATATATAGAATAAACTAAAGTCGTAATATATTAAAAATGTTTCGAATCTTTATATTTTATATTGCAAAAGGACAATGTTTATACATAAAGAATATCTGTGTAAATAACGACACACCAATAATGTGTTAACATATAAAAGTAATATGCATAAGATACACATTTTTGAATTGACTTTGCATATATAAGTCACTCGCGTGAATTTTAACTTGTTTTACCATCTTGACTACGGTAATGCATATATAAATCACGTTCAGTACGGAGACCACCATAAAGCATTACTATGTTTCGAGGTCCTTTATTTATCACTTATATAAGCATTCCTTTGGTTCTTGGCCTTAAATTGGCTCTTTTAAATTTTTTCAATTCAAGCCGCACACGCGCAAGTTTTTTTATCATTTTAAGATTTGGGATCTCAGTGTCCAAAACTTCCCAATTTAATGATTTTTGAACAAGTTTTGAAGTACTCAACAATAAGGTTTTAGGCCAAAAATTTATAAGATCCAAAAAAAAATCTCTAATTGATATTAAAGTGAAATGATTAAGTTGAATGAATTAAAGTATCAACAAAAACCTCTCAATTCTAAGATAAAATTAAATATTTTTTTATTATTATCGAAACATTCCATCGATGAAGGCGTCAAAATAAGTTATTACAATAAACTGTAAATCATTTATTTTAACTTAACAACTCAGCAGGTTTCTGTTATAATCATATAATTGTTATAGTCCTTTACATAATATAAATGTTTCTCTTACAACGTATATTTTTGTTTTCTTATAAATTTATAAAAATTTTTAAATTGAAACTATTAGTTATAGTAATCTTTAATTTATGTTTCAATAAAATGACAACGGTTTTATTGATTTTTTATGCCGATTAAAATAAGCTGTTATTTTTGAAAAATCTTGCTTTATCCCTGTCATTTATTATATTATATCTTAAGGCTGCATCTTAAACAATGCGATTTCTTTTATGCATTTATATTTAAAACTAAATTTATAGTCTAGCCTTTGCTTAATTTTCTAGCGAAAATTTACAAAATATTAATTTTTATGGAAGATATTTAAAATTTTTAGCACAACCAATTTTAGAATTTTGAAAATTTTAGGGACATTTTCCTACTTCGATTTCCAAATTCTAAGGTGTCTTAAGATTTAAAAAGTAATATAGACACGGCCAGGCTGTTTTGCTTGAAATTTTTTTGTTGAACTGCATGAATTTTCAAGCAAAGCAGTCTAGCCGTGGATTATTAGAGTATGTTTATCCTAAAAACGGTGGCATAGCAATATCGTGAAATTAAACCTTCTTGATCAGGGTGCGTTAAATCTAAAATAGCAATCGATTTTCAAATCAATTTATTGCATTCAGTAATCAGCGCCGAGTCAACTTTGGTGTGGGTCTGTGGGAGACAAAATGTTGGAGGCCCATTAATAACGATGGAAATTGTAAAAGTTTTTTTTATAAATAATTACAAGGGGTGTATAGGTGAACATTTGGAAAGTCAAATCACAAACTACATAGTTATATATAATATATGAGGCATTATTTTTTTTTTACTACTTAACTTGGACAAAAAACTGAAAAAAAAATTTGAAAGGACATCCATATGACCTGTGTTTTCAGGTAGTTTGAACCTTCAGAAAACCTAAAAAAATCGTGAACAAGATTTCGGTGATAGGTGCCAAAAAGATTTTTCCACTTTTATATCAAAAACTGCCTTTTTTCATAACTGAGCTACCCAATTTTCGAAAATTTTTATTTTAGGGGTTTTTCACGGTATTTTTCGGAATTTTTGTTTAAAATAAATTAAACAAGTTCAAAACTAATAGAAAAATGGATTTACCACCGGTTTTTAGCAATATTTTGACATTTATGAGCTAGAAAACTTGTTTTTATTTTTTACTTTTTTTCAAATTTGGTTTTATTACTTTTTCTTGCATCTTAGGCTGTTTTTAATCTATGTAAGAGTTAAAATGGTAAATATTGATAATTTTTAGTCCAAATTGATTGCTACATACCATTAAGATGCCCGAAAATAATTATTTTAATGCGCTACAATTATAGAACCCCTAGAGTCCCAATTTATAAATTTTTGTTAACGTGAAGTAATAACACTTTTCTATCTTAAATATTTTGTCGAATTTATTTTTATCTCATAGAATATATTTTTTCAAGCAAATAAAATTCCATTAATGATTATATGCCGAAATATTTTTCATTTTTACACGTTTATTTGTCAAAAATTACCAATTTTTTCAATTTTATACATTACGTAATTTTTGACTTATTATACATATTTTCAAGCTGTAGAATTTAATTAAGTAAACAATAAAGAATGGAAACTAAAAAATGTTTATAAAATTAGTTATTATGTTAATATTTTTGTGAAAATAAAAATTTTGTTGTTTTTTAATTGGGTAATTTATTCAAAAAATAAAAAAAAATAAAAAATGTAAAAATGAAAAATATTTGGGCATATAATCATTAATGGTTTTCTATCTTATAAATGTCAAAATATTGCTAAAAACCGATGCTAAATCCTTTTTTCTATTAGTTTTGAACTTGTTTTTGAAAATTTTCGAAAATTGGGTAGCTCAGTTACGAAAAAAGGCAGTTTTTGATATAAAAGAGGAAAAATCTTTTTGGCACCTATCGCCGATTTCTTGTTTACGATTTTTTTCGGTTTTCTGAAGGTTCAAACTACCTGAAAACACGGGTCATATCGATGTCCCTTCAAATTTTTTTGTTCAGTTTTTTGTTCAAGTTAAGTAGTAAAAAAAAATAATGTAAAAAAAATAATATATATATATGAGTTTAATTTGTTAAAAAACACCCTCCATTTATTTTAACGCACCTTCTGGGCCTAGAAAAATAGGGCTCCATGTTATGCCCTATGTTACAAATCTCTTAACCAAATATCTTCTTGATGATCTCATTTTTTGCACGTGTCACTTTTTAATCCCATACAACGAAATTTTTTATAACATATTTTCTCATTGATATATTCCATAAATCAAATGCTCATTCTTGTCCCAAAATGTTCAATTTATTAATTACTGCGAAAATTCAATTAGACGAGAACAGGTTTTATAGGTCTCAAAAAATTTTTTTTGAGCTCTAAGTTTCTAAATATACTTAAGGTGTTTTTCTTAAAGACTTTATCTTTATATTTTATAAGTTTCATTCATTTTAGTAGACACTGCCTACTCTGCCTACATGGATAATCCAGAACTTTTTAGGTTTATTGGGTAATTAAAATCTCTACTGATTTTAAACTATATTTAAAATTTCTTTTTTTTATCTTATTTATGAAAAATAATGAACATATTATAAAATGGAAGATTTTATATCTTTGAGAGGGTTTGAAAAGATGTAAAAGATTTTTTAAGAACTGTACCTCTTTACATTTTTCTAATGATATTTTTTCTAAAAATTCTATTGCAAGCTTGTAGAGAAATGGTGGTGAAAAAATACTGATGGAGAGTCCTGAATTTCAGAACTAAAGGCTATTTAATAGTATAAAGGTTGCATTTAGTGAAAATCTTATAACTTATAAAAATAAAATTTTTACAGTATAGTTTCTTTGATGGTAATTTTTTAACATGGAACATGTTTATAGGGAGGGGGTACTTCAGAACTGGAAAATTAAGGGGGGGGGTCAAATATGTCCTTTTTAAGGGGGGGGGGTCAAATTTGTCCTTTTTAAGGGGGGGGGTCAAATTTGTCCTTTTTAAGGGGGGGGGGGGTCAAATGGGACTTAGAATATTTTCGATTTAGGGACCTTTGGTGCAGAAGTACTTAGGGAGCATTGGTGCAGAAGTACCTAGGGACCTATGGTGCAGAAGCCCCTAAAGACCTTTGGTACAGAAGTACCTAGAGACTTATGGTGCAAAAGTCTCTAAAGACCTTTGGTGCAGAAGTACTTAGGGAGCATTGGTGCAGAAGTCCCTAAAGACCTTTGGTGCAGAAGTACCTAGGGACCTATGGTGCAGGAGTCTCTAAAGACCTTTGGTGCAGAAGTACCTAGGGTGCAGAAGTCTCTAACGACCTTTGGTGCAGAAGTATCTAGGGACCTATGGTGCAGAAGTCCCTAAAGACTTTTGGTGCAGAAGTACCTAGGGACCATTGGTGCAGAAGTCTCTAAAGAACTTTAGTGCAGAAATACTTGGATATAAATAGGTCAAATTTGTCCTAAGTATATATAAATAAATAAAATACTTTTAAAAGACTTTGAAAAATCTGGGCTTAAGGACTTAGGATAATACAGGTTTATGGTCTTAGAATAATATCGATTTAGGGACTTGGAATAAATCAGGTTCAGGGACTTATAATAATTCAGGTTTAGGGAATCGAAATAGTTTGGGTTTAGAATCTTAAAAACTAGTAAGGTGATAATTACAAATTACAACAATAGAAAATTGTATTGTAATGTTGAGTAACATTTGTATTATATCTAGTCCTTATTTGGAAGTAAACATGTTCCATGCATTTTGGTTGTATTTACACAAACCGGTTATAAGTTTTTTTTTTAATGATGACTCAATTATGGGGGATGCTTGAAAATATAGTAATTTTATACATTTTTCATAATTTCTATGATTTTCAACATTTTATTTGAAAATCATATCAATAATAAAAATAAGTTTTAAAACCACCACAGTTAATAAAGAAAATCAAAAGATTCATTCAAATTTTCAATTACACATTCTGTCATTTGAAATAAAAAATAATTCTTAATTTAATTGATACTTGAGAAAAAAAGTAAAAAAATTTATAACCTAAAAGAACAATTGCAATATTAATAATATTTTTACACATACAAGGGTGACTTTAAAGCGGTATAGATTAAAGAAAACCACGAATTGTGGTTATTTTTATAAAATTATTATATTTATATGATGTATATTACCACGCCAATAAACTTACAAAGTCTCCGTATATAGGAACTTGTGGTATTATGTACAGTACTAATATATCTATATATATTATATTCTGACACATAGATGCAGTTATTATTATATATTAGTTAGTGGTATGAAAAGTGATTGCAAGTGCCATGCCGCCTTTCATATGCTGATGTCAATTCGTTCCTTTCGATTTATTTTATCTTTTGACTTTTTCATACAATTATTCAAATTCATATGAATGTCTTTTGAAAAACTTTTAAAAAAATCTATAATTACATTATTTTTTAACGATTTTATAATGTATTTGTCATTGTCAGCACTTGTATTTATATATTATTGCTTTGATAATATCATTATACATTCGATATAAGATGCGTGTATTTTAATAAAACTAAAGAATATGCATTAGTCAGGGCGTTATTTGAAAAAGAAACGCTACTTTTCACCATGATAATTAACAGAGAGTGCTATGTACTGAAAAAAATATTGCCTGTTGGCTTTTTAGTTATAAGTTTAAATTTTAGGAATCTAATTTTATGCAAAGGTTATTGCAGGGTAAGTATAGTGATTTGGCCCCCGCAACCAAACTTAGCATAAGAACCAAATAAGAACTCACTGGTTATCGTTACTGTGGTAACAGCATTGAGCGATTGGGGCAGTAGAATAATTGCTATTAATAAAAATCAGTTTAATAACCATATACCTTTAAATTTTCACATAATAATAAACTATTTAAAATAAAAATTTTGTCACTCAAAAAAGCGCGGGTTAACGGCGGTAGATAACCTTTTTAAAAGCGGATTAAGTTTTCATATTGAAGCAATCTTACATTTTTAGGATCTCAAAACTTTTTCACCAGGACCATTATAGAGAAACAAAGATTATTTTTTTTAAGTGACAGCCTAATGTACATATATTTGTATAGGCAAAATACATCGAATAAAAACGTATATATAACAGAGTTATTTTGAAGAAGTTTTTTTCTACCCACTCGCGATAAGTCATTTGCGTTTCTCTGTGTATACAACTCAATCCTCTGATGTACTTATATAAATTCTTATTCGATAATATAAATCAACAAAGACAGATAGGATTCTTATGTAGAAATGTAACACGTGCGATACATACAAAAAAGAGAAGAAGACCCTTCGATTTTATAAAGACATAGTATTTCTTCTTCAAGAAATACATTGTCATTTATCAAATTAGACATTATAACACTAAATTTATTAATTTTATTTTTCTGATAATAGCATTACATTCAATCCAAGTAATTAATTTAATATTCTTTCATTTTAGTAAAAATAATTTAATTATCTGTTAAAGATGTCAATTAAAATTTATTAAGGGTTTTAAAATATTTATTGAAAATTTATAATAAATATTCAGTCAATAATTAAAGATTGACAAAAATTTTCATCCAATATAATTAAATTATGTATGACCCTCTAGGGACAAAAACTTTTTAAGATTTTTTTGGAAATTAGAAGTTTTAAGATGCATGATGATTTCTTATATATAGGATTTGAGTTGTATATTTTTTTAGTAAAATACAACGTTAACCTAGATATTTTATTATTTATATTTTCATTTTTCACTGGAATAGAAAACTAATAAAATTAAAAATATTTCTTGTCTGCTACATGAAACAACCTCCTCTAGAGGGTTTAATTAAAAAAAATTTTCATTATTGAAGATTTTAAGGATATACATTTGGCTATTTTATGTCTACCAAAGTAGAACTTTTGAGATATTTTTAGTTTGAAAAGCAGAAATATACTTTTTTTTGAGTATTTTCAGTATTGCGACAAAAATTTTAAAGATATCCTAATAAAAATATTCTATTTTAAAAAAATTAGTTGAATTTTGGATTCTCTTACTATATGGATTATATTTATATTAGATTATTATTTATACGATTTTGTTCTGTTATATCTTCAGAGTTGGGATCATGAGTTGGTTATCTGTCGTGTATATTTTATACAAATTTCGTGTATATTATAATATATAAATTGAATTATTTTATTAACCCATTTTCTATTATTTCCCAAAAAGTAAAATTCTAAAACTAAAGTTTTTTTTATTAGAGCGTAAATTAAGAAATGACTAAAAAACAAAATAATCCTGTCATATATTAGGGAAATATTATTGGAAAATAAAGTTGAAAATATTTATTTTGTGAAGATTGAAAACAACAGTTTAATTTATAGTTATATAAGAAAAAACATAAATGTAACCCTATGGTATAAAGTTAAACGGAATCCAATCAGTTGAGTCATCTTGATAGATATCGTTCCGGAAGAAGAAACTTGCGACAAGTGTATTCGAAGGTTAAAATACCAAAATTTGTAGATTCTAACCTTTAGTATTATTGTTATAGTCCATATCGGTTTCGTTTATATTGTCTGTTACTTGACCCCGAGGAAGTTAATGTCGCGACGGGATACAAGTGAAATACCGATTACACATGTTACTTATATATATCACTTGATTTATCGGATAAAAGTAACCAATGTTTATTTTCAATGACTTATTTCATACGTAAAAACGTACTTTATACTTTTTTTCTTACAACTTTGTATGTTTGAGAAAATGGGGTGAATTGAGCTACCTGAAATACTAGAATAATTTCAGTAACTTGTAGAACAACGCATACTAATTCATTTGGAAAGTTTTAAACTCCAAATATTTTTTTATTTTTTATTCAAAGTAGAATTTTAGAGTTTTCTATTTTTGAATTATCAGCCTTCCGAATTAAAAATTATATAAAATTAAATTAGATAATCAATTTAATTATATATCTAGGTCAAAAAAAGATATTTTTCTTTTAGGAGGACCAATTATACACAGACCATACCCAAAGTTCCTTTGCAACTGAATCTCTGAACACTAGAGTCGATCATTGACACGAGGATTTTAAGGTTGAATGGGGTGGATATAAATAGCATTTTTCTATTTAAAATTTTTGGAAATCGTAACTTCTGGAATTTTCAATTTTAATAGAACTATTGATCGAGCTATAAATACTTTAGAATTTAAAAAACTAATTTTGTAATTATTAAAAACGGAGATATTAATACTGAAAATTTCTTTAATTTTTGGGGTACTAAATTAATCAAGACTTTTGTATGAAGCTTCAGATTTTAAAAATAACCTTTAAATATACTATTTAGGTCATAATTTAACAAACAACTTAGCAAGCTTTACAGAAAAGAGATTGCTGACCGCTGTAGACTCCCTTAGAAATATTATAACTGGATAACAAAACATCAACATAACTTCACACGAATATCTAGCATTGATGTTTCATATTCATCAAGTAATATTACATTATTGTATTTACAAGTAGAAATCCACTTTACCCCAAAATTCCTCCACGTATGTTTATTATATTTTTAAAGAAAAGACACGACATCGTAAATATACTATCTTTAAGTTTTTCTTATATTCTCACTTTATCCAATTTATTTTATCTCTATAACTTCAGCACTTAAGTGTATATCAGATTGTTAATTGATAAAAAGAAAATACTTTTTTTTGCAGTAATTTATTTGATAGATTTCAATATGATATATATATTTACAATAAAATTTATTTTATATTTGAAGAAAATAATGCAGTTTAGGAATAATAATGAAAAATTACCTAAGTATTATCCGTCGTGTGTGACTTCGTTAACTCGTTACGAAATCCAAACCAGGCTTTATAAAAATGACTTTGTGAAGCTATATAAAAATTATGAAATAATTTCAATAAACGAAATTTACTTAAAATTTTAAAACTTTTTCTTTAGTAACCATTTTCTTAACTTTAAAGAGCAAGAATTTGTAAAATGTTTTTTAAAATATCTATTAGTTAAATAATTTATAATAAATAAATATATTTTCCATCAAACAGTAAAGTTGCATTCCCAATTACTTGAAATTTTTCAACAAGCTCTTGTGCTAAATAAAAAAGCTTTGAAAAATTATTTTCTCTAAAATTTAAATCTTTAACCTGTAATATTATAATACAGGATTTTTTATTTGATCTTTTGAGTAAAAATAAATGTATACAATTTATTCCATAATTTTTATTTGCTTTAAAGTTTCATCGCCAATGCTGATATCTCCAAAATACTAGAATTTTATATAATTTTTTACAATTTTTATAAAAATTAGCACATAAGCAGTCGTTTTTGGTCAGTCTATTTCCAATTCCTTTACTTTTACATATAAAATAACCTCTCACTAGAGACCACTACCTATAGCGACCGCGACCACTTATTTTGGGCAATAAAGAAAACCTTTTCTCACAATTGTTTTTTTTTTGTCCATATATTAAAGTATAGTGTACGGGTGAGAATCGTGTTTCGACGCTTCCTTTGTACCTTTAATCTAGATTTAAAGCCAAAGAAACAATAAAAATTGATAAAAATGTGTCAGTTTTAGATGCAATATTGAGAACAATTTCATCTATTAAATCTATCAAACATAAGACTGTTCGGAAATGTTTTATACATGCTGGTTTCCTAACTGACTCTGAAATTGATACGGAAGAGAAAGACGAAGAAAATAGTGAAAATAATGAAGAAATTCAAATTTTAGCAAAATCCTTGGAACTGGGAACTTTTTATGACCAAAACTTCACAAAAAAACCCGGGGAGCAAAGTTTTTCCACAAAGTCCAAAAATAGGTCCACTCTAATATACATTTACATACATATGCAAATATATATCCATGTATATACAGCACTGTTATTATTTGAAACTGATATGGTTTACATTTGGTGTTTGATATTTCTTCTCATTTTATAAATTGAACATAAATATGGTATGTAAAGATTTTGTAAATTTTCTTTCTCATTTATTAAATCTAATTTTAAATTTGTATAGAATGTTTCGGAAGTGCGTCGTTTGTGAAAGTTGGGTTCACGATCTAAAATCTTAAAATCTTTCCAAGCAAAAGTATGGCCCATTTTTTTCAGTGATTATTTTTACATTATTTTTCTTAGTAATAGTATTATTAACTGGTAGAGCAGTTAATTATTTATTTTTTATTGTTTTTCATTTTTTAACTTAGTCATCGTAATAATATGAGAATTACTTCCTGGAAGATTTTTTAAAGTATTTTGATTTTTAGACAATTCCTTAGCCTTAATAATTGAATCTACAGGTATAGGAGGTTAATGAATACCAGCATAACTAACATTGCAACTTGCACTTTCAATCTTATAAACAACATGAGTTTAATTTTCTTTATTTGATCTGTCTTAGGCCTTAACTACAATGTTATTGAGTTTAATAGGAATTTTGGAAATAGTAGTGATATTGTGTACTGTGAGTGCTTGTTTTACATTATGAAAATAAAATTTTTAACACGAGGAATACACACTTTTGATTTGGTTAAACTGTAATATTATAGCAAAAAAATACTTTTTTAGTTCGATTAACCTCATTAAAAAAAAAATTAAGTAATTTAATAAATTACAAGTAAAGTACAAATAAAATTTTATCGAGGTTATTAACTAAATAAAATATTAAACACAGAAATAGTAATCATAATTAGAAAAATAAAAATTAAATAAATTTGTGGAAGAAACAATTTTAATTAGCAAATCATTTGATAGCATAGCGTATAATAAGAGGATAAAAAAAATCACACAGGCCACAAAGTTTTATTACATATTGAAACGAGCAGTTAGATGTATACAGATAGCCATGAAAAACAATAACAATAACTTTATAGAAAATCGTCAAAATAACTATATAAGTAATTTTAGGAAAAAAGAAATTTTATTATCGGATAGAAAAAGCTCATATATGCCTGGGGTGTAAACACAGTCGACTAGGCAGACCGGTAATAAAAGTAAGTGGGTATAGATTCTCTCTTGTTCAAAATTTCAAATATATTGGTATGTATAGAAGATAGAGAAAGAGAGAGGAAAAATAGTCACATATACGTGTAGTTCAATTAACGTCTACCTCAAACTAACTTTTACTAGTACAGAAACGCAGTTAATGTTTATACCCTTCGAAGTACTCTTATTCTATGGTTATACAGTTTCTTTTTATGACCAATTGTGTTTTGTATTGTTTTCTCTTCTATATGCTTGCCTGGATATACCTTTTTTTCTACTTTCTTTTAACTATTTCACGAAAATTTTCTTATCTTCTTTTTCTACTAATTACTATTGAACTTTTATTTTCTGGCTAACATTAACGAAACATGTGTTTTATATGTACTCGATACTATAAATACGCTCGTTATAGACTTTTCTTTAATTTCCTTAAAGAAAAAACAATTATTTTTACCTACTGTGTGAGGTACAATTTGCTACTTACTTTTTTTTAAAGATTTTATTTTTTCTATACGATTTCCTGATAAACGCAATAGAGGCAACGACAGTGTTACTTATGAAACATACTGGTAACTTACAACTTTAAAATAAAATCAATTTAAATAAGAACGCTGATTCTAAAAATTAGAAAAATTTCTGTAAAACTAAAGAAAATTTTTGAAAAATTTTTGTCTAATAAAAAAATAATCTAAAGCCATTTAATTAAAAAAAAAAACTGTATTTTTTCCAAAAATTACAATGAAAAAAGTTTCTATAAGATCAAAAACTGTTCGTATTGAAGTAACTGTAAATACAGAATATTTTTTAAAAATTTTACCACCTCTATATAATTTTTGACATATGTTAGAATAAATATACAGGAAAATATATATAATAAGAAAATATAGTCAAGAGAGATAGTTAAATTTTCAAAAATATATATAGTTATAATATATTATATAGGCGTATATAAATAATGTTGAAATGTGAAAATTATTGATATTGCTTAGGTTACATATCATTGTTTTTTTTATTTAAAAATATACATCTTTTGCACCCCCTTATTATTCTCTTTTTTTAAAATGGTACCTTTTTAAAAAAGCTCGCTTCTTCTTAAAAAAAATAATAATATGAAGAGTTATATATTCCAAAAAAAAAATAATAATATCGAAATCTCATATAAGTAGAGTAAGTATAAGAAAAGAAAATTTAGGGATGCCGACATATTTGATATATTTTTGTAATATTTTTCGATCATCGCGTGCCGTAGAGATTTATATATACATTTAGGGAAGGCAAAGAAAGAAAAAGGAGCTTAGTTTAAGTTAGTATCTATGTCTATATTCAACATCAAAAAAATGTATAAGAACCACCTGATCGCGAATATATACCCTTCTAAGAAAATTTTTCTTATTTTTTTGAATATCTTTATAAAATATAGAAAGAATTTTTTAACGTTATATGTATAAAAGTTGTCACCTTATATATATAATGGTTTATTTAGACTGTACGCGATTGAACTTGTCACTAAAAGTATTATCAGTTAAAGTTTCTAAGGAAGTGACAGATGAATGTAGGATACAAGAAATATTTATATTAAAAAATTTTCAAAATAAAATATTGAATTTTCTAATCTTTTACATTAGAAAAGTGATTAAACTCGGATAAAAGATATAAATACGAATCTTAAGACCGTAATGTCATTTTGATTTGTAAAGATATCTATATATAATATAAGGTAAACCAAAAGTTAGTTAAACTGTTTGGAAATTTCCTTGCTTTCCAATTAAGTAAAGATCCTATAGGATCAAGTACATGGGTCAAGTTACCTCTCCTTTGTGTCGTTTAAGAAAAGGGTCGAATTTTACTTTATATAATATTGTGCTCTCTATATACTGACCACATATTTAACACTACATAAATTTTAACTGGCTAACCTCTTATATATATATATATATTATTTTATACAGGACGTTATAATCTAATAATTTTCCGATATCAATCAAGTGAAAATTTCATTTTATTTATATTTATAACCTATATTTAGTTTTACGACATTTATTTTAATTAATAAGTTTCCTTGGCATACCGGATTATTAGTTTGTTTTATATTGTAAAGCTCTTTATTTAGTTAAAGATGAAATAAAAAGAAAATGCTGCCAAATTAATGGCACTTCGGTTACTCAAACAATAACAAAATATTGTTAATGGTCTATTTAATCTAACAAATTACTAGATACCGTCAAAGACGGGTAGAGCGAAGCTGATCATGTTAGAAAAAAGCAAGAAAAGAGTTTCAGTAATTTTTTAATTTAGGGATTTTAAAAGTTTTGATTAGATTGAGTTCAATAATAATGTTTAAATAAGACGTAAAAAAATGTTAAGCATAGTTAAAATTTTTAAGTATTGGCCAAAAAGTACACGAAAAATCCGCCCCTTATTTTGAAACCTTATTATTTGTTTGCTGAAAAGATTTCAACCAAACTTTTGTTGGCGGAACTTTGTTATTACGTCCTTTTTCTATAATTCACCAACAACAAAAAAGTTACTCTGAACTCTAATACCCCTCAATTAACATAATTACCAAAATAATATTATATACAAGTCAGAATGTGGTGTAACGGTTTCGGAATTCGTCAACCAGAGAAAGAAAAAGTCTTCTGTAGGTTTTGTATGTCACTGAATCCGAATTTGGGGTCCTACTGGGTTAGAAAATAGGAAAATACAGCAGAAATATTCTATCTAATGAGTTTTTTCACAATATTTTGGAACTAATGATCAAATTAATAGTGCCACATTTTAAGAGTAATTAACTAAATATTGAATTTATTCTTTTATTCTGTATCAATAAAGGAATATTAGAGCTAACTATTGGTGTTGAAAAATATCTCCAGGGTAAGATAAAATCGGAAAAATACAATGTGAGTTTTTTTCTTCATTTTTCTTTTAATCTTGCATTTGAAAAAGTTTTATCCTATTTTAACTTTTATTTAATTTACTGACTCCTATACTGGGGCAAAAATGGATAAAACTATCCCTGAATTTAACAAAAAATGAAAAAAACTTATAACTGGTTTGTGTTTTCACACAACCAACGATCATGAATCATATTCACTTATAACGTTTTAACGTATATTCCCTAATTATTATAAGTCCTAAGATCGAAATTACAATAAATCCCAAAATATAAATTATCCTAAGTCCATAAACCTAAAGTATTCTAAGTTCTTGTGCTTACTCCCACTTTAAATTGTTCTAAGTCCCTTAATCGGAAATATTCTAAGTCCATTTCATACCCCTCTCCCCTAAAAACGTCGTTAATATTTCAACCCCTCCCCCCCTAAAACGTCAATACACGGTGATCCCGGGTGGGACGTGAATTTTATTTTGTTAGGTGCATCGCTAGTTGTTGATGCTTGTAATCTTAGCTGCGATTGGTTAACTAATAAGCAAACAATGCATCCGCTCTGGATCGCCCTGAATTTACCCCCCCCCCCCCTAAAACATCACTTTTTTACCCACCCCTGCCCGGCATTAACACACACTAACACTATTATATCGTAGTATAAGTACGCAGTAATATTATTCTATGGTATAAGTGAACGCAACGTACGGAGGTCCCATTGATACCAACCTATGAATTTAATTTTGTCATATGACTTTAAAAATACCATGTCCAGCACCGGTCATGATATAACAAAGATCATGTAATAACAAAGATTGCAATGCAAGAAAAAATTTTGTTTAAGTTCCCTTATGCAAAAAGTTAACAAAGATGCAATAAGAGGGCAGATTTTTCGGAGTCTTTACTTTGCTTTCGCTAACAAGAGACCCTTAACTTTAGGAAACCAAATTACAAATTACTTTCATTAACAATTGAAAAAAACCTCCGATAACCTCCGTTTATTCCAACGGGCCTTCTAGGCACAAGAATACTGTGCACAAGGCTTTTAAATGTAGTTTTTTGGTAATATTGCTTTTTAGTTAGTTAGTTAACAAAAACACTTCTTGTTGGTCACAATTTTTTGGTATTAAAGTCATTTTTCAAGCCTTGGATACCGCAATTTTTGTCCCGAAATGATTAATTTTTAAATTATCTCAAAAATTGCAATTTTAGACAAAAATGGGTTTTATAGGTCTCAACAATTTTCCAAAAGCTTTTTTCTAAAAATTCTTTATTTGTCCTTTAGAATTATTTGTTTGCAAAACATTATTACCTTTCTAATTTTTTATATTAAATTCTCTTATTTACAGCCAGTAAATTGAATGCCCATTTTTGTCCCAAAATGATCAATTTTTCAATTTGCTGCAAAAATCGTAGTTTTAACATTAAACATGTTTCTAAGGAGGGGTAACCTGTGAATCTGAAAATCAAGTGGGGTCAAATGTCAAAAATCATGTGGGGTTAGGAACTTAAAATATTTTATATTTAAGGACTTTGAATAATTTACTTTGAGAGGCTTAGAAAAATTCAAGTTTAGGGACTTAAAATATTCCGGGTTTAGAGACTTCTAATAATTTGAGTTGAGGGACCTAGAATATTTTCAATTTAAGGACTTAAAATAATACAGTTTTACAGAATCTAAATAATTTGGGTTTAGAATCTTAACATCTAGTAAAGGTGATAATTACAAATTATAAGAATAGCGATTTTATTGTAACGTTGTTTATCATTTATGTATTATAACTAGTCCTTTTTAGAGGTTTAGTTTTCACGTCCTATAATTAGTCTTATAGCCCAATTAGAGCTTGTAATTATTGAATCCCAATATTTTCTTACCCTTTCTTCAAAAAAGGCAGTTAATTAGATAATTTTAGCTCTTCTTTCAAAATATTGCAAAAAAACTAAAATGGGGTAGTTTTTGCTGGTTTCATGTCCTTTACTTCTCAGCCACTTGTACCCCAGATTGCGTATTTCAGAATCAAAGCATACCTACTTTTGTATTCTAATTTTTTTGGTCGCGTGTTCTAGAAAAAGTTAACCAATTTTTGGAAAAAAAACTGAAATTATGAGACCCCGGATTAGACTAGATTTTTATATTAGGCCAAAACATACTGAATTTATATTTTAAATTTTTTGGTATTTTGGCTCTGGAAGGGCATGTCGGGCTATTGAAGACCCGCCGTTTATTCACGCTCTTAGTTTATAGTTTACATGATTTTGAGCTGGGATAAAGGTCTTCAATGGCCCGACATGTCTCTCCAGAATTAATATACCGAAAAATGTCAAATATAAACTTATTATGTTTTGGTCTTAGTTAAAAACCTAGCCTATTCCAGGGTTTCATACTTACTTTTAGTTTTTTTTTTTAAATTGGCCATTTTTGTGTAACTTTTTCCAAAACACGTGGCCGAAAAAATTAGAATACGAAAGTGTATGTATTTAGGTCTTGAATATCTCTGTGCCAAAATTTAGCTGTGTAATACTTACACGCACTTATTACCATACCATTATTATTACCAGGTTCCTAATCTCTTTTTTATTTAATAAAATTACGCTATTTAAAAAAATCAGTTTTTAATCAACCGGTTTTATTTCAATGAAGTAACCTTAAGAAGAATTAAAAACTTATTAGTTATTAGTTTCAAATCAATTTTTCAAACTGATCAATGTATAAGAATAAAAAAATTCAATGATAATAGAATTATACATAGAATGCATACGGATACTCCATCCGCATATTATTTGCATATTATTTGAGCTAGGTTTAGTCCAAAAATATATATCTAATATTAATATTTGAAATTTCACGTTTAGATTTCTTTTTGAATACTAAATTAATTTTAAAACCAATATTTATGTAAAATTCCAAAAAATATTCCTAAAAACAAATAATCTAATGCAACTTGTTTTTCGTATTTTTTTCTAATTCTCCATCCGCCATTTTCAAATTAAGAAAAATCATGCAAAAAAAATGTGTCCTAAAACATATACAAAAAATGAAAATTTTATTATTCTTCATTAAATATACCTTTTTTTGATGCTATTTACAATAGTGATAAGTAGCGTGACGATTTTTTTTAGTATCCAACTTTTACCCTAAATAATGAGTTTCCGGTTAATTTTATAGAAAGTTTGAAATCAAATTCTGAGAATAGAGACTTGAAAAATAGATTTTGGTTTTAAAATTAATTTATAACTCGTAGATAGGCTCTTGGGCGTTAAATGTTTAATTGAATAAAATTTGGATTAATTAATAAATAATAAAAATCGTAAAGAATTATAAAAAAGCTAAGGCTTTTTTATTTCAGGCACGATCACATATTTATTGAGTATTTTCTCTTTAATAACGTTGATGGGATCCACGCCCTCATAAATTGAAAACTATTATTTATTATTATACACCAAGGCAATAAAAGCATGTAGAGGCATCGGAATGACCTTGGGACCCCTTGGGTTATCGTGCCTAAAAAATAAATTTCAATTAATTTAGTTATTTTCTGGTTATTTTAGATCATTAACCACATTTTGGATGTATTAAATTCAAAACCAATTCATTTTTTACCATTTTTATTATTTTTTAATAATTTTTTTTGATATCTGAAATCAGTTTTTAGGACATTTCTCTGCAAGTACTTGATGAAATCACTTGAAATTGAAAACCCTACAACTAGATCTTATTTCAACAAATTTAGTTTAAGGGATTTTTGATTCATCGAGTAGGTTCTGTGATCTTCAGGATACACTTTCTCGAACATACATCCCTACACACAACAAGGCAATATAAGCATTTAGAGGCATCGGAATGACCTGGGGACCAAATTTCTCCACGAATTGGACAATATTGAAATTTTTCCGTTTTTTGACCTGACAAACTTATAAGGCACGATTTCATCTATGTATTGCATACATAGGGTGATCGTGCCTAAAAATATAAGAATCTTGTGTTATTTTGCATTTTTATGATATGTCACTGATGCAAAGTTTATGCAAAAGCTATGAAATTTATCGCGCGGATAACATTTAGAAGGTTTTTCACCTGTATGAAGCAAAAGTACAAGAATAAACATGCCTTTAGAAATACCAGATTGGGCCCAAAAACAATAGGTGTCATTAACTCGATAAAATAAACTCAGTTTTAAAAAATGAAAGCATTCCGTTTGATCGTTTTGGCTATATCGTGTCCGAAAGGTGTCGATTTTTGCATCCATTAAGGTAGAGCTTCGCTCTATAATAATTTATAATATCACAAAAATAACTAAAAACGATCTTTGCTGATACTGTCATTTTATACTCCCATGGAAAAATTTAGGTATTACCATGGTACAATATATTGTATTACATCTAAAAAGAAAAAAAAGTTACTGTAGAGTTTTTCTGAGCCAAAACAGACATGGTGGCAGGTCGAGTCATGGGATTGGTCTTGAATTTTTTCCATGCTTTTATAACATAGGAATATATCCATGCTTTTATAAGATAGGAAATTCCTGAAATTTTTGGCCCTCTAGGTCTTAAACAGCCTGAGTTATGGCTATCGAACTCATTAGACGGCTCGCAAACAGCGTTGGTGTTTTTCGGAAAAATACTTAAAAATCATAAACATAAGCTTGAAAAAAATTTCTAAAACTGTGGGTATATAAGAAAATCCCTGGATAATCGATTCCTTTCATTATTTTTTCGGAAAATTTCTAAGAAAACTCGGAAAAGGGGAAAGTGTATTATAAGAAAAATCTCAATTTCCCATTTTTTTTTTAAATTTTTTTTCAACCGAAATCCCATTGAACTGTCCAAAAAAAAAATTTCGTTTCGTCCATTAAAATCGATTTTAGCCTGTTTTAGATTATTTTCACATTTTTAATACTTATTTATTTAATTTACCATAAGGGTTAAGAAAATTGAGTTTTTTTCTTTCAGAATCAAAAAGGCAGGGAAAAAATAGTCCTAAACAAAAAAAAAATTACTATTTTCGATGAAAAAATGGCGGAAAATGAGGTATTGAAATTTTTCTTAAAATACGTTTTACCATTTTCCGGAATTTCCCGGAGTTTTTCTGAAACGTAAAACTTTATGGGACAAAAATTTTCAAAAAATTAGGTATCAAATTCGAAAAATCAAGTAAAAACGAATTTACTAAAACTAGGACTCCCGTGGAAAAAAATTAGGTACTACTTAAGAAAAGTAAGAAAAAAAAAGTAAGAAAAAAAGTAAGTAAAAAAAGAAAGTAAGAAAAATGAAAAGTAAGCAAAAAAATTTGCACATTTTTAACATTTGTAAGACTTTTCACCTGTGTGAGTTCTTTTATACCTTGCAAAATGATTTGAATAATTATACATTTAAAACCAAATTTTGACTTTGCGATACCCAAAAATTGGGTCAAAAAATAATTTAGGATCATTATAAGATTTTCCTTTTTCTATAAAAATTTACTCGAAATTGTGAATAGTTAATTATGACATAATTGACAGCTACTCGACAGCTACAAAAATACTAAAAATGGGTTTCCCATAATTTTTTTTTGTATACAGTGTGATTATATTTTAAAAACAAGTAAGTGACAGCTGTCAATTGCCAAAATCATCAATTTGACACTGAATATGAATAAAAATTTTAAAATTATTAAAAATTACTCTTAAAACGTAAGAATTAGTCAAATAATAGCGATTTTAACAAAAAATTTTTTTTTACTAATATTCGGGAGTCGTTGGGAGTCGTTGGGAGTCGTTGGGAGTCATGATGATCGGAACCTTTTTAAACCCTTCTCAAGCCAATTCGAGTCGTTTCTGACTAAAAAAAAAATTTTGACTCCCAAAATGGGAGTCACGACTCCCGACTCCCGTTGCGTACCCCGGGATACAAATAGCTTAAGTTACCCCAAATCGTTAAAAACAGCCTATAAGTGCCTATTATGGGCTACTGCACCGTTTTTAGATAAATTAATTAAGACAGTTTATTAGTGGTATAATTAAAGAGAGACATTTTTTGCAAGCCTTTAAAATCTCAAAATTAAGGAGCATGTTGAAAACCTCAGTGGGTATTTATAAATTTATTGTATTTACGAATTTTAATAATGAATACGTATTGAATCTATCATTAAGTAATTTTTCAGATTCCTATTTATATATTATCATAAATTCATTTCACTTGCGAGAATCGATAATATAATTTTTTAGCTTAAAAATTATTTTATTTCCCCTCTATTCTCGCCTCTATTTCAAACTCACAATCACTTCATCAAAAATTAAAATGACAAACTAATAAAAAATTAAAGTATTTATTTTATTTATTATTTCTACAGTTTATTGTTTACATAATTCACAATATAACATTTAAAAAGTCAAATCTTATATACTTTAATGTAAGCTATATATCAAAACCAACCGAATAGAATTAAACATTTTTTTAAATTAAAAACCCTATTTTTTGCATTTTTTGAATGTTATTAGTAAAATTATACAAACAAAGCCTTTTTTATTTATAAAATAAATACTAATTTAAAATTCCATTTGTAAAGTTCAAAAAAATCACATTAATAATTAAAAAGTTTAAATACTTACCATCAAAGCAATAATATTACTATACAAAAGGCGTGAAAAATAGCCTAAGAATCCCTGTTATGGGCTACCATTTTTTTTTTGTGTGTGTAGATATGATAATTAGGTATAGAGACCCAAAAAATATTAGTGTAGTGTGAGAAAAACGGTAATATATTAAAAATTTTAACAAAAAATGACAAAAAAACGTTAAAAATGACCTAAAATGGGCAATTACTCAAAATTGGACCACGTTAGGTCAAAACGGACTTCGGATTCGGAATCAGCAACCCCAAAAACTAAAATTACCGTCGAAAAATTCCATGGACATGCTTTAAAAAAAAATCGCAAATAAAACCATGCTCCAGGCCTATAATATGTATAATTTACTATTAAAATTTATAATATTTTGAAAGATTCCAGTATAATTAAATTTTCCAACATGATTCGTAAGGATCATTGTGGGTCAAAGGACCATTTTATCTAAGTATAGTTCAAATTTTGGGCATACTAGAGACATATGAACCATATGCCATGTATACTGTTTTGTTCAGGTTTAATGTGAGCTGGTTCTTTCATTTGATCCTGTGCTTGTAACATGTGTTATCAGAGCTGATCACTGGAGTATCGTCAGCATAAGATATTAGAAAATTTTTAGAAAGTATTTAGAATATTTCATATTACATCTAATTTTATCTGTAAAATACTTAATTCTTAAAGAGTTGATTATTGTTAATAAATCATTAATCTAAGACCATCCAGCAGGCTATTGAAAAGAGAGTAATCTTTAGTATTTAACTAGAGAATGTTTAACGTAGCAGTAAAGTACAGGCATAATGTATAATGCTCGGAGACAAAGAGCTCCAAAATTTTGTCCTTTGTAATTGGAAAAAGGAAATGCCACAATCTTTTAATTCATGGAGCGGTAATTCTTTTCAAGTTATTCGATCGGTTTCTCGATGCCCAATAAGCTAAAACTGATTAAAGAATTGTTTTTAAAAGAAAATTTTACAACTACTTTCAGAAATGATTTTTTGTCCATTTAATTCTCAAACATGGCTAAAGAACAGAAAAACCTGCAAAAACTTATCAAATAATTTGAAAAGTCTTAAACCTAGATGGGTAAAAGTTTGAAGGGAATCATATTTCATATATACATAAAAACGTATGCAAAATACGATATCATTCTGCAAGAGTTGTGTTGTATTTTATTATTCATGTACACTAATTAATTAGAATAATATAATGAGTTTATGGATAATTTAAGCAAAAAGGACTATTATATTTAAATATTGAAACGAAAAGAGAAAATAATGATAGCCATAATAATTTACCAACATGTTTTTCTATACAGTATAGTTTTATTGGAGAGGCCATAAGCACTTAACGCCATAGTAAAATCAATTAAAACCATTCCACAAAGTGCCTCAGAAGAAACCTATAACGTCTTTGCTTCTATCTCTGTTGGTAAAAAAAAGTAAGCTTAAAAACAATGTATAAGTAAAAACGTATAGAAGAAATGGGAACCATAAGACAGCCCTTATTTTATTGCTTTTGACTGTTTCTTCTATACTTACTTCTTGAACAACTACAGTCTATATATACAAGTTTCCGGATGTTCCACCCACTTCCGTTTTCACGTCGTCATCTTATATATTTTCCTTTTATATATTACAGTTATATATCTATAAAGCGAGAAAGAGATACGCATCCGGACGATCGAAATTTATAGATGGTTTTATAGCCTATTCGCGAGTTGTTCCCAAATATCCTTTATGCTAAACAGTTAATGTTATATACAGAGGCTAGATTTTCTCTTTACATATATTAAGTACTTTATATATAAGAAAGAGTAAGCTGTCGAAGGCGTTCATATATGAAGCGTGTAATGTTATTTCCATTTATGAAAGAACGGCAATCAATTTGTCTAACACTTCGGAATTCACCCTATATATCTTTCCATTCTTTATTTTTTTGGTTCCTGTATATTCACGTTATAAATCACTTATTTTATGTAAATTTTCATTTTTTCATTTTTTCACTTTTTTTTTTTGCAGAAAAATAATAAATTGTTAAAAATATCTGGCAATTATGTGCTATATTTATCATAATTTTTTACATATTTTTATTACAAAATTTGGTTACAACTAATAGGTTGTCTCTGATGATTTTATTATTATAAATCTGCAATAATATTAAATTTTGAAATCCTGCTTTTAAAAAGTACGCTATCCTTTTTTCAATAAGTCTTTTGAGTAACGAAAAAAATTTAGCCCAAAACATGCTAGAACAAACATAATGATTGAAGTAATCCTAAATCACCTAATATTATTATCTAGCTCTTAAACAGATGTTTATAAATTTAGAGAAAAAATAAAATTATGTAAGTTTAGACCTAACCTAACCCTCAACCAACTGAAAACTCTAAATGGAGTTACTACATGAGAATTTGACGGAGTTGAAAATTTTCCGCGAAAAAAATCGCAAAACTTTTTGCAACTCCCTGTAATTCTACTGAAACCACGTGCAACTTATTTTGCATCTCTATGTAGAGTTTTCAGTTGGTTGAGGATTTTTTTAAGTTTTCATGCAGATATAGTAAGGTAGAAACCATATATTTTTTACGGTTTTTTATGGTTTTTTTAAAAAACAATGGAAAAATAGGTAGAAATCGTATCATTTTTCAGGCAGGGATTAATATTATTAATTATGAAATACTTTATCGATTTTCTTATTATAAGATATTGCACGCAAAAAAAAGAATAGTAAAATTAACCTCAAAGAATTTAGTAAACACAAATTAATGAATGTTGGTAAATATAACCAAAAAATTAGTAAATTTTTCTAAAAAAATTGAGGTTTTAGTTTGATGAACAAATTTTATTAGTAAATTTTACTAATATTTTATAGTGACTTTTAACCAAACTGAACTTAGTAAACAACATCGTAATTTTAGTTATATTTACTAATTTTTTGTATGCGTGTGAAGTATTCAGAAAATTAGTGAAGTTTAGGTTAATTAATTTACTTTGTTGTTCATTTCCTGGAATTATTTTCGAATATAACTTTTGTTAATATTTTACTATGTGATTCCGAATTATATTTGAATGTAAAAAAAATATTTACATAAATAATATTAGTGAAGAAAAAATGAAAATAAAAAAATGAAAAATAAAAATAATAATAAGAATAAAATATTTTGAGTTTTCACGTATGAATCGAAATATATAATATTTGGTAAACGTCACGATTCATCCAAGCAATAACATATAACGATATTTTATATCAAGATCACATTTGTTGTGGGAAAGAAAAATGACAGCCAACCGTCACGTTATTTTTATTTTTATTTATTTTTATATTTTTTTTTTGCGTGTTTGAGCTTTCGCTTGGTCTATCCCAAGTGAAATACATTTTGACAGATTTTTATACATTTGAATTGATGTTTATATATGTGTTTATTCTTTTAAAAGTCAAAATTTATAAACGTTTTATATTGTTTATAAAATAATTAAAAAAATAAAAATGATGGATTATAAGTAATATTATTTTTTTTTATGGAAAAAATGCTAATTTTATGACTCTTATACACAAATATAAGTCGTTTAATTTAGTACGTGATCTACGAGCTTGAAACATAAATTACTTGATATATTTTTTTTAATTAGAGAATATTATTTATTAGTTTTTATAATATAAAACCATAAAAATTTCATTTATAAAAATATATTATCTTTCATAATTCGTAAATATTAATTTTTAAAATTCAGTACGCCTGGTTTAAACTAATTTATAAACCTTTTTTCTATTTTTAATTCACGTTATGGTCTTACAATATTAATATCCTTCTTAGAAATTAATTAAGCTTTAAATTCTACGTTCAATATTGTAAGAAATTTAAAATAATAAGTTTAAAATACCAATTACAAGTTTTTCTTTAATGAATAAATTGAATAAAAAACTAGATTCCGTAAGAAGAAAGCATGGTTCTCTCTTTAGACTTATAAAGTCGTCTTTCCAACCTCACCTCCTAGATTCTTAGTTGGTCCTTTTCGATTATTTGTTTGCGAGATATGATATTATAATACACCAGGCTACTACAAAATGTTACAGACAATCTCAAAATCCTTATTTTACACCTATATTTTTAAGCCCAGCAGGCCCAGAAGATCCATTGGCATGAACAGAGGGTGTTTTTTTTAAAATAAAAAAATGATCCATAACCATATGGTGTAATTTGGTATTCCAAATGTAGTGTAGTCCCCTTGACAGTTTGTATTAAAATTGGTTTTCAGATTTGAATTTTGATCTTATAAATTCAGGTTTGAGTTTAATAAGTTATAGTTATTCAGTCCTCTTTTAATTTTCACTATTTAAAATACTGTCCTCACATACATATTCAAATATATTCTAAATTATTAAAATATATTTTCTAATAGTGTCTATTAATATAATTGATCATAAATGAAAAAAAATTCACTCAGTTTCAAAAATTAATAAATAGGGAAAAATAAAACAATTTATCAATAAATATATCATTACGTTTTTCTGCTGTCACAATATATAGGTACGAAGAAATATTATCTTTCATTTTATACGTGGATATAAAACTAGATCGATGATTGGTGGGGTATATTTTGGCAATTGGATTATGATCTCATGGGATGTTGTGATAAAAATGACCAAATATCAATCTTTATAATACTTACTACATCCCTAGGGCAAGTAAATTTATTTCAATAATATGTAAACAAAAAATTATAATTTAAAGACTTTCAATTTTTCATACTAATTTACTAAAACACAGAAAAAAAAATAATAAGCTATAATAATAAATATTTGGTACATTAACTTGCAATGCATGGGATATTTTACTTAACGAATATGAACATTAAAAAAAAAAAGAACTTGTTATCTTCTATAAACATGTTGTCTCTTGACTTATCTAATGATTAATTAGTTTTACTTTATAATAATTGTCACCGACTTCCTTAAAGAAGCAAAATAAAATGAGAATAGAAAAAAAAATGAGAAAGATTGAAAATGTGTAATTCCTGTAACGTGTAAGTATAAATAACTTTTATTGTGTGCTTAACGATCTACTTGATGCGAAACGATCTTTACGCCTAAACATTTCTGGAATTTAAGTAATTTAAAAAAATAATAATACATATAGACAATTAAATTTTTTTAATTACTATACATGACAAATTTAGATAAACTATTTGAAAATTTGAATTTAAAAAAATCTGTAGCTTGTTCGTATGAAATTCAAAAAAAATGTATATATTTCAATGACAAAGTGCCTTCACCTATTTTAAGAAAATTGGAATTTCGTAGTAGATATTTTTTAAATGAAAGAATGATATAAGAGCTATTTCGTTATGACACCTTAGCAAGAAAAAATTTATGTATCTATTTTTATTTAAAATAAAAAATAAGAGAATAAAATTAAAGCTAATAAATAAAAATTATGACACTTAATATAAATTCAATTCTTTACTTTGTATAAACTAGGGTATAGATAATAAATTGAATTCGTATAAACCCTAAGAATTTAGTGGTCAAATAAAGTTTTTTAAAATAGATATTTTTTCTATTCTGTAGTACACAATTTGGTAAACTTCAATATTATATCCTTTTTTTATACGATGATATATAAAAAAGAAAAGAAAAAAAAGGATACAGTAAATCACTAAAGTCGAGGGGTTTACTAAACCATGAAAAACTTTTTGTATAAATTTTATGTTAGGTTAGAATATGTGAGCTTGTAAACCTAAAACCGACCAATATAATATAGTTTATATATTGAAAGTGTTCGACCTGGATAATAAGGGATATGTTCCATTAAATCTCTTCAATGGATATCTATTTATCTTATCATTTGATTTTCCAGAAATTTATCGATAACGTTTTTATTTTTATATGATATTTTAAAATGAAAATACTATTTTATTTTCGAAAATTGTTTTTAAAACTACCACTTATAGAAATTTATGTCTTTTTATAAAGGCTCCAATACAAAGTTATAAATTAAATTTTTTTGTAAAATTACTTGGACTATATGCTACTTTGAAATTAAAATAAAATTAACATTGTCAATTTAGGATAGCAATAGTCTAACAAATTAAACTTTCCAAGAAACGTTGAATTTTTGATTTAAGTCAGTTTGCTTCAGATTTGGCTAATTGAAAAAACATAGGATACTTGGATCTAGAAATATCCTTCTATACTTTATTTTCTAAAAAACGATGCCATCTTATAAAACAACCAATTACTTTATATTTAGTCCCATTTATTTAAATGTAGATCTAATTTTAAACATTCCTGACTTTATTATTTTGATTATATATTGTGGTGTCTTTTAAATTTTCAAACGTTGCTTGAGTTTTGAGCATACAGTATATTAGCAATTAATAATATGGTGGATTATATTTTAATTTTTATTATATATTTAGTTTTATCATTGTGATCAACAATAAATATCTCTTTTTCAACCTAAAATGGCCAGTTTCTAAGAGTTTGTAACATAGTTTACAATTTCGGACTACTCTAGCGTTTGAAAACCTGAAGAATTTCGTAAACATCAATTTTGCGAAAATATTTTAATCACCTCCTAATTTGAAAATGTTTTACTTATAAGTAGGGTTATAGAATTACCCGACTTTTCGAGTACCCAATCTGAAAGTTCGATCTTTTTCGGGTCGTGATGGATCTGTTTGCGGATATACCCAAAATGTTTGAGAGGTCTGTAGGTATGGTTTTAAATCAGAAATTTCTCTGGATTTACGATTCTATGAATATTTTTTGTAAAATTTTTCATTTATGCTTTAAAAGAGGAGGTAAAGAATAAAAAAACTTTCCTAATTTAAAAAAATAATTATTTATTACTTATAATAAGCGAAAAATTTTCAAAATACTTTAGCAAAATATTTTTCAAAATATTTTTTGAAAGAATTTTCATAGAATCGTAAAGTCAGGAAAATTCCCGATTAAAAACTGTACCTGCAGATCTTGTCAACTTTTCAGTTTTTCTCAAAAACTGACCCGAAGTTATAAAATTAGTATTTTTTAATGAACATCTTGAATTAGACCCTATGCTTTCTAAAATACATAAATTGCAAGAATAATTTCAGGTCATAAAAATCCTGTTTTTTTATATTGTAATTTTCACAGTATTTTAAAAATTCATTATGTTTACTGAAATATGGTTGACTCTATTGGTGGCAGTATATATTTTTTTTTTTAATTTAAGAAATCACATCTTATGACATGCATCCCTTTATTTCTAAGCCTAAGATTGAAAATTCTTCGGCCAAAAAGATAAATTTTTATGACAGTTTTGATGTTATCCTTTGAAGTTGTATGTACATAATAGCAAGCTATGTACCCTTAATCCCAATGTAGGCAGATATCTTTATTTACAATGGATAAATAAAAAAGATATACATCTTTTAATTAAGAGAAAAGCTATTATTGAAATTTCTTGTATAGTATAATATATATAACTAATTTCGTTGATATACTATAGAAGATATAAAAAAAGTCAATCGAAACAACGCTTAAGTATAGTTCAAAGGTCAAAGTCTTGATTTTTTCTTTTTAAAAAGCGAAATCTTAAAGATGAAAGGTAAGTCTCTCTGTATAGAGTACATTTAATCGTACGATTTTTCCTCAAACTTTTTCTTTATTCGTTTATATACAAACGAACGGAGGTACTCGGTTTGTTCAAATATTCACTTATCGGGAATTAAGCGTCGCAGTAATCCACGTGTATTTTATATTTATATACATGATGGCTTTTTAGCTTAAACATAGGATATATAAAGCTTCTTTCGTTTGGGTAAAGATTTGCTTCTTCGATTGACTTTAACCACAGTGAAATTTAAGATAAAAAAGATAAGGGTAATACTTTGGGAGAGGTAGCCAAAGGAGCTCAAGGCGAAGCCGAGAGACTTTTGACGCGTGAGCGATCAAAGTATATCTTTACAGTAAATGATAGAAAAAGATAGAATCAAAAAAAGAAGAGATACCCCTTAGTAATCGGCAAAGGATGATGCTCTCTTTATGGATTTCTTATTCGGATTCAATTTGGAAGCAACCGAGTGCGTGATTAGCGGTAAAAAAATCACGCGATATCTTGTTTCTTATTACTTGAATTTTCTTCTTTTTCCCTACACAGACATACGCACATACACACGTTCAAGAGTTTTAATTTATTTTTATTCCTATAAATGTATACTTATGCTTACTTACTTTAGTTCGCTTATCGAAAATAAAAAAAAATTATATCGAAAATTACGGAATGGCCCAGATTAGATGTTAAAGAAAAATGTTTTGGCAAAGGTGAGAAAACATTCCGTTTTTAATCGCATAATTATGCTTTCATAATTTTGTTTAAAATATTTAATTTTGTGAGAAATTGAATCCCTTACGTGATCATAAGGTTTTAAAAATTTAATAAAAATGTCCAAGTTGTCTAAATAAGTTGTTAAATTGTATATTGTATATAAATAGTAAATAAAGCATAATAATTTACTTACTAAATTTCCATTAACAATAAAAATGAATTATCAATGTATGAATATATATTTACAGTATATAAAGTTATATAAGCAACAAGGATATGGATAACAAGAAGGATTTGAATAACTGTATTTAGTATGCAAACCTATTGCCGACGGGTGCATCCCAAAATGCACATTACGTCAGATTGCGTGCTTTCAAATTCTATGAGACAATAACGTACACATATATATATATATATAATTCTATTTATGGACATCACACCCTTTCTTCTCCTATTATACAGCAATTCACTTTTTTTTAAATACTCGATATTTTCTCTTTTTTTCAATAACATATCAGCTTCTTTATTTCCTAATTCTGAACGGATGTCATGAATGTAAAAACATATTTCTCTTTTATTTTAAAATAATTGTATTTTGAAAGTATAAAATGTAATACAATTTTTTTATAGTTGAATTATAGCAATTTAAAATTATTACTTTTTTTTTAGATCACTCATTTTGGTCTTCAGGATTTCGCTTTTTAGCTAAAATTTCTCGAGTTATTAAATATTCAGCAAATTTAAAACAATGTAAAAGCTTATAACTATAATTTTAGTTGGGCAGCCCTGGTACCATTCTTACCCCTAAAAATTGGTGGTATTTATGTTTTTTTGGTCTCCGTAAACCAAATCTGGGATCCCTTTTTACCTGAAAGAGGCAAATTAATTATTATTAACAAAATATTGCAAATTGTACATATTTTAAGGACTGAAGCTAACAATTTTCGAAATAATTAAATGGAATCAAATAAACTTTATCAAATTTATCAGCAGATCAAAAAACACATATTAGATTCATTGCTTATAAATTTTAAAGATTTTTTGCTTAAATAATTTATAAACAATTAAATTTTGTTTAAACTTTTAAATCAAAATAAGAAAATTCGCATTTGACATAAAATTTGATTAGTACCTTTTAAAAATTTTTTAAATTCTCTTAGATTCGGCCCTTAAAATGTAGCCAATTTTGCAAATAACAACTAATCTACTACTTTTATGTAAAAAAGGGACCCCATATTTCGTTTCAGGAGACCTAAAAACATAACTGCTATCTAATGTTATTTACGCAGGATTTACGTGCAAAAATGATGCATTATTTGTGCGTCGCTACAACAAATGTGCATGAAATACCTTGACCTATATAACTTTTAAAAATACTTCAAAAATTTTTTCAACCACCTTCCTCACTCCCCATCCCTTTTAGTGAACTCTTTTTCGAATATCTCTTACCATGAATATGTTCCCTGCTAAGAGTTTGATAGAGAGAAAGTTAAAATTTATTGTACTATTTTAGTGTAACTTATAATTGATTAAAATTGGTGATTAATTTTAAAATATTGAGGTCTGGATTAATAGGGTTAGTTTAAGAAAAATTGTATCAACATTTGGAATTAATGTTTGAAAAATCTTAAAGTTAAGCTTTTATATACGTAAATTATTTTTAGTTTTTATAAAATTTTAAGCATAAAAAAAATCAGAAAACATATTTTAGTTATTTTGTGTACTTTCAGAACATATTACATCATAAAGGTTTGTCAATTTTTAAACAAAAAAAGATAATTTTCTTATGTAAATTATGAAAAAAAAAAATGTTACACATCATTTGAATTTTACGTATACTTTATATACATTTATATCTAAACGAAAGATAAAAGAATATACAATTTTTTTTTATTTAAAAAAAAAGGGATGAGATAAAGATAAATGAGTATACAGAATCAAAGGAAAGGTAAATGAAGTAACCTCCCCTGAAAAGAACTATTACAGAATTCGAGAAAGCATATATACATATGAAAAAGAAAAAAAAGACAGAAAATTTAAGCTTTTTCTCATCCTACAATATCCAAGGCAGTTTCAGCCAACGACTAATTGGAATTTGTCCGTGTCTGCCAGTCGAAGCTCAAGCCTTTTCTATAATTGAGACGTGGACATAGGACATTGGACTAACGTAAAAGAACTCTCTATGTAAAAAAAAAAAAAAAATAGGGGAATGAGAATTACACATACATGTTAAATATATATACACAGTTAGCATCAACAAAAAAAAATAAAAATTTGTATCATTCGTCTCTTGGACTGACTGTTATATATAATAAAGAATGAGGGAAAGCTTATATATTCATAAAATTAGAGTAAGCGAGAGAAGGAGAAAAAAAAAGGTTTTTTGAGAAGAAAATACGTGTATGGGCTTTCGATGATAAGAGTGCGAAATTCTAGACGCGCGTATATGGTCTCACGTTACTTTTATATGCCGTACCACAAAATCAAGGGTGTCACGATTCAAATTTCCCTATTTTTCCCATATACGTCTATCTCTCTCTTGAGTGATTTTCATCAAGAAAAATTTGGTTAAAGCAAAAAATACAAATATAAATATAACATAAATTTTATCTAACGATTTTATTTATATGTACCTACCCTATCCTTTTCCTTTACACCTCTTAATCATTACTTTATTCATACATAAATAAATTTCTCCTTTTTTTTTTTTATTTTATTTTATTTGTACGTGTGTGCGGTTGTTATGTTTATTTTAATTACCTTTCCTATAACCATGGCTAGTTTTATAATAAAAACGGAAATCCTTTATACATGTACATGTTTTCTCAAACTAGAGTTTATAAACCTTTTTCTTTTTCAGTATTTATGCAAACTATTCTGAAATTAATTAAGAGTCAGAGAAAATAATTAATTTTTCTAATAAGTCTCTATCTTTATATTTTATGCAAAATGGCATTTTTAAAATAATGTTATTATTATGTATATATTTTTCCTTAACCCTTTTGGGGTCGAAATAATTTTATTTAAGGGCGATACACATTCAAAGTATAGAGTAAAAGATTAAGGGTAGAATAAGGGAAAAAAGGTGGGTTAGAGGTCAATTATAGAGAAAATGTTAATTGTATGTATAAATGTTAAAATAAATTTTTTATCTCTTTTCTTATATTTGTTCTTTGACCTTTATATGGACAGAGAGATAAATGAACAAGATCTCTAATTTTTATATTGCTGAATAAATTAAATTTTAGAAAATTAATAGATATAAGAATTTATTTATTTAAAAAAGAGTTAGACTAAATATAAAAATTATAAGAACCAATTTCGAAGTAAAAAATTGACTCCATTTTTTTCGACGTACATAACTTTTTCATTTTCTTTTATATACGCTGTTGGATAATAGATCGATTCAATTCCAACATCACTGCCGAAAGTAAATTTTACTAGTTTCTTTTCATTTTTTTCGATGCACTTACTATCTATTCCCATGAGTTCGAATGTACAAAAAACAAACTTTTATGGGTATTTGTTATGTTGTTCCTTGCAAGATAACTTACTTATAAAAATTGATTACACCAACAAATACACTTTATTATTTTTTTTTGTGTTTTAACAAATTTATTTTACGTGGAAGCTTTACTTAATTTCTAAATTTTTTAATGAAAATAATAATAGAAAAGTAAAACATAGAATTCAAATTACAAATTTTATTTTCAATTTCTAATTTAGTCAATTACATATCCAGGTCAAAAAAGCCTATTTTCTAGGGAAATTTTCGGGGTCCAACTTTTGCATACTGTTTGATACAACTGCATACAAAGTCAAAATCAATATTTTCTTCCTTGTTTAAAAAGTAGCTATTTGTTTATTTTAAAGAAGTAATATTTTGCTAATACACGTTTAGGTTGCTGCGTTTCAAATTTCAAGCAGAATATTTTATATTTAGAATATACTTCTGATTTTTATTCGATCACTTAAACCACACATTAAAACATCAAAAATGTCTTTTTTTACATTTATATAGCCAGAATAACTTATTGATAACTAATATAACTTAAAAATTTTTAATTTTAATTTTTAAATACAACAACGTAACCGTGTTATTAAAACAAGGGTTTTAAACGTGGAACTCTGTAAGAAATAATGTAGCAGCTTTTTGTAAACTATATTTTGAAAAATTCTGCAAAAATAATTAATGGTTAACACGCTTGCTTTTCAAGTAGAAGTGCTTGCTTCAAAAGTATTTTACCGCACATTTTTATTTAAAATTTTTATGTAAAAAAAATTACTTGTTTTACTTAGGTAATTATTAGTGCAACTTTTATAAGCGAAGAGGTTTATATTTATAAGGATTGATTAACTTTATGTGCTACAAAATTTAATAATTACATTATTTTAAATTATTGTTTACTTTCTTCCTGATCTCATTGATAAGAAACGGAAAGATGTATTTGAGGACATTAAAAAAAACCAAAATTACTTTTCAAAATCAAGATGAAAAGCTGTAAAGTTTAAAATTAAGGTAAATATATGGGTCTACCTCACTTGACGTGAAATCTCTCCTATAACATTCAATAAAAAAGAAAAAAAAATTATTAAAGATAAAAAATTGATGTAAAATCCCTTACAAAAAGATAATTAAGTATAAAAAAATGTTATATTCTATCAAGAAGTGGTTTAAAAAGAATAAAAGAATAAATAAATTACGAGGTAATAGGTAACACACGAGTGCTTTAGAGATTTAATATTTACAAATGAGCTTTAGCTAAAAACGAGAGACCCTCTCGCGAATAAAAGCCTATATAAAGCTTTACCTTATTTACTATATTGATATAGAATTCACCTGACGATATATATGCACATAAAGAAGAAAGAGAACATGCGATTTAACTAACCGCGTGGTTTTGGAATCTCCGTAGTACATAAACATATGAAAATCGTTCTATGTCCGAAATCTCATCGGCCCAAATGGCGCATCAACATCTATTATTAAATGAACCTAGAATATTAACGATATAGTTAGACTGGAAGGTAAATTAGCGCAGATTATTATAGAGTTTTGACTATCTCTTGTTTTTACTAACTGACCCTTACGTAAATATATACATATATATATTTCTTTTATAATTATATATATATTTGAGAATTTCTATATTGTATTAAGGTTAATACGTGAATCTTGTTTCCTTTTAGAACTTGAATGTTTTTGCAAGCTTATAATATCTCTCTTTCTATGCATATAACCATATTTAATATGTGAATGTATTTCCTTCGCTTTTCAATGTAATAAGCTTGAATGTTGACTTTAAATTATTTATAAATTAAATCAAACTTTATACCATAAAGTTAACATGTATACAATGATATAAAATTAAAAATTAATATCATTGTAATAAACATACTCGTGTACAGGAAAATATTAATTATGTAATAAATTTTCTACATTCTCGATTCTTTTAATAGTGGATTTTTTTGGGATTTGAATTTTAAAATGTGATTAAAATTTTTTTTTTGGCACCGCTAATATTAAAAAATGGGCATCGGACACTTTTTCCGCAAATACAAAGTTTGAGCAAAATCGAAAAATATACTTTATGAATTGCTTGCTTTTTTTGAATTTTGGTAATTTTATGCGGGGAGTATATAGATCTCACGGCAGAGCTGCTTTGGTTGAATATTCAACCAAATCAGGTCTGCTATACTGGATATGAGTAGTCTCATCTTGTTAGATGTTTTTAAAATTTTTTATACACGAAGTGTACAAACCTTAAACTGTTTTACATGATTGTGATGTTTTGCGATGCTTGTTTTTGCAATGTTTTCACTAACGGAAAGCGAATTTTTTTTTTCAGTGAAAATAAATGTGAATATATTTTTATAATTTAAATCTTTTGAATTTTATTTTTAATTAATTATTTATAATTAAGCAAAAATTTTATAAATTACTAAAAACATCGTGCACAAAGCATGCGTTACAAATTCAATTTATGTTAACCTTTGTTTCAGCAAATTCCATAATTAAATAACATTAAATAATAGCAAATAGACTTAACACGTATAATAAACAATAAATTATACGATAAAATATTTAAATGACAAGAAAAACGTACGTTTAAAAGAAATTTGAATCTTATTATATAGTCTCATGGGATAAATTTTCATAGTCCAATCTGTATCCCTTATTTTCAAAGAAATCGTATAAAATAAAAAGAAAAAAAAGCGATAGTATAAAATATAGTTTTACATCACGTTTATAGATCGTCTGAAAAGGTCCATGCCACTGGATTTTCAATAAAAATAGTAGTGCCCTCTTGTTATGTCTATATTATATATTCTCATGGGTCGTTTTTTTCCGAAGGCCTTCTTTAAATTGTCATTTCCATATTTTTCTCAGCGCTTTCACAAGAACTCAATTTTCTTTATACTGGATTTGGCAAATAGGGTTATATCCTGTCATGTATACTCTATTTGTATCAAAATTTATTTGCTTTACTTATACTATAATACATACGATTTTTCATACCGTTTATTTTTTTTTATCGAATATTATATAATGTGATTTTTTTTATGTTTCATATAATAAATAGAATAATTACGAAACTTAGCTTTATTATCGTATGATATTTACATTGATCATTATATGAAATAGCGGTCTCATATAAATCCTATAATCTAATCTATAAACTTTGCGATTTTCAAAATAAGATATTTAAGCATCTAATTTATTCTATGCTTCGTAAATAGCTTGTTACTGCACTTATATTTATTTTTCCCCGTGGTCAACCTACCTGAACACCAATACTTTAGCCTACAAAAATTACTAAACGCCCCTGTAAGTTATGTGTGTGTAATCAGATTTTCTACAAGAACCCCTGATAGTATAAAACTTGGATGGTTAAATGTCAAGAATCGAGCTATAGTGCCATAGTGCTAAACTTTCCTCACGATTCTTTAACTCGAATCCTTAAGTGGTTCCATCTTTGAATAAATGAGGTATGGAATAGTAGTAGCTAAAGATGTTATACCCATGCCACCGACTTTACAACTCGCATGGATATAAGCAATGGGTATATCCTTTGGTAGAATAATCCATTTTTTATGTACCCATTCATACTTTTGTCCATCACTCTTAGCGTTTTAATATTAATCCTTGAAAGCGATAAATTATAATACCATCTAGGTATTAGGAAGGATCTCAAAATCTTCAATCTCTGTTGCGGCTTTAATTGGAACTTTGGTAACTCTCTATCAAAATTACCCATACATCTTTCAATGCTAGCTGGTTCGAATAATATTCCCAATATCTTTATACTTTCTGATGGTTTTATCTGCTTAACTATAAAACCATTAACAAACTTAAACCAACGTTCTTTTATTCCCTTCAATTTTTTCCCTGCTTGCACAAATGAAATTGAAGCACACTTTTCTCTATTTAGTCTAAGGCCTCTTGCCTGACAAGTCTTCTCCAAAGCTGTTAGGGCTTTCTGCATCCCAACTTTAGAAGACGTTATGATGTTGATGTCGTCAGCATAAGCTTTCGCATTAATTGATGTGCCATTTAGAAGATACCCAACCTCAACAGGTACAGCATTAAGTAGTTCGTCGGCTAGTATGCAAAAGCTGAAAGGGGGTCACCTTGTCTGATACCTCTTCTAACTTCAATGCCCTTTGAAAATTCATCACCAATTTCTAGGAAATTTGTGCTCTTAGAGTACATATTAGAGATACATTATATAAAATCTCCTAGAAAGTCTTTCCTCTCTAGAGCTTTCACAATCGCATAATGCGAGATACTTGGAAAGGCTTTTTCTACATCAATAGAGGTAATATGTAGCTCTTTAAGATGTTTCCTCGAATCTTTTATAATTACCGCTATAATGTAAGTGCTCTTGACACATCCATCATCGAGGCTCCTTTGCCTTTTTTCTATGACCTCAAAGTCCATCAATCTACTAGCTACAACTTTATGGAGATGACGAACAACAGCCGAACCAATCGTAATTGGTCGAAATTCTAAAGGATTTTCAGCTTTGTCTTTCTTAGGAATGAAGATCGTCTGACTACTTAATAAATCCTTTGAAAAGCCGCCAATAGTTATTATTAAATTGAAAAAAATAGCCTTTATACATTTGGAAACATTAGCCTATTATTTAACTAAGATTCCGTCAAGGCTAGGTGCCGATTTTGATGGTATCAAGATCTTATCGACCTCAACTTGAGAAACTGGAGCTAAGATGTTTATTAGCTCAGCCGCTTCACGCACATGGACAATTTCATCCACAGGAACAGACTCCTCGTTAATAACAGGGCTCCAGTACTCAATCATTTCATATATAATTGGTAATTTTGAGCTTATTTTTCCATCTGATACCTCATGTGCAGCTTGACACATGTTCTTCCTGAATAAGCTTTGCATGATTGCATATTCTCTCTTTCTTCTTGAATTCCTAGCTCTTTGTGGGTTTCTGGCAGCGGAGCTCTCGTTCTCCTACTTCGTTTCTTTGGAAACACAGATTCAAGCCACTCAACTAAATCTTCATCAATAATACCTCCCTTGATAAACTAAATATCATTAATAACATTAAGCTTACCACTCCTAAACGATTTAAACTCCTTCACCTCTAACTGAAGAGACTTAATTCTGTTATAGTAATACGGCCTCCTTGAAGGGGCAGCCTCATCCACTTGAATGTTATCTTCAAGACTTGAACTCGAGCTATCAGCAGTAATATAATGAACACTATTAGAACTATTTGATTCAGTATGACACGATTGCTCAAGTAGGGCTTCGAGAGCATGTGCTAAAAGCTGTTTATAATTATGTACATTTCTGCGTCTGATATATCTTAAACTCTCGTTTTTCCGTTCAGGGAATTCATTTTGCAGATGTACATGTATGTGTAAACCATCGATAATAGCTTGCGCTTTGGCTTTAGCTATAAGTTTGATCTCCTCGACGTTAATCTTTTGGATTTTAGCAATCAATAAAATGTTAATCAATCAAATACCTTCCAGTTGGTCACATTTTTTTTGAGCAAGTGTTACCTTTTATTTCTCATTAGACTTAGACAAGACAGAGACCCTGAAGGAGGGAATTCAATTTTATATATTCGCAATACTTTAAAGAGCTAGCACTACTCCCCAGCACTACTCTTTCATCGACCTTTGTATTATCGATGAGAATGATCGTGTCATATCTTTTGGAAAACATCCTTTTATTAATAATCATTTTCTAACTGATGTTACTTTAGACATCTTCGTTCCAAAAACTCCACTAGCCCAAATAAGATACAGGAATATAGATAGTATTTCACAAGATGAATTTACGCTAAGATTACTTGCATTCGATTGGGTATTTGCCTTTAAAAGTTCCGATATTGATCTAATTTGGGAAAACACTGCTAAAAATATTACTTCAGTCCTTGATGTGTTAGCTCTCTACAAAGAATTTACTTTAAATAATAAATCCCTACCGTGGCTCACGTCTGAATTAAAGTCTGAGTTGAAGGAACTAAATAAACTTTATCGTAAATACTATAGAAGCCGTAGAGAGTAATGTTACGATCGATATAAAATTCAAAAAGATAAGTTAAATCAAAAAATCACAGACGAAAAAATCAAATTTTATTCTGAGAAGCTAAATACAAACTGCTCATCAGATACACTTTGGAAAGAAATAAACCATTTGGGTCTTACTAAATCTTCTATAAAAGAAAAACCAATTTTCACTCCTGATGAATTTAACAACTATTTCTTAACTACCCAAAATGCTTTTCCCTCTGTTTCTCTTACTCAAAATTCAACAAGCCCAACGAGGTCAAATAATTTTAAATTTAAACGCATAAAAATGGAAGATTTAGATTGGGCTTTTAAACAGTTCTCAACCAAATCCGTAGGTCCAGATGGCATTTCCTTAAAGGTACTGAAACTTTGTCTTCCTGCTCTTTCAAGGGTTTTTTTAGCCCTTTTCAATAAATCAATTATATTGAACAAGTTCCCCAAAGCATGGAAACATGGTAATATTCTTCCCACAGCTAAAGTTCCAAATCCTAGTTCTCTTGTTGATTACAGACCTGTATCACTGCTTTGTATAATATCTAAAATTTTTGAAAAAATTCTGCATAAGCAAATTTTTGACTATTTAAATCAACTAAATCTGTTAGATAGTTTTCAATCAGGATTTCAGAAATTTCACAGCACTCAGACCACTTTGACCAACCTTACTGATGATATTTGTCGTGGCCATCATTTGGATCTAATAACCATTTTAGTCATGATTGACTTGTCAAAAGCTTTTGATAGGGTCTCTCATGAAATCCTCTTAAAGAAGCTCTCAGTTTTCGGCTTCTCTGATAGTGCTATAGGCTGGTACTCTGAGTATCTCTCTGATAGAACTCAATCAGTGATTTATGATGATAAGGCCTCCACCATAAAAAAAAATTATAAGTGGAGTTCCACAGGGTTCGGTGTTGGGCCCACTTCTTTTCCTAATTTATTTAAACGACTTAGGTACTAAAATTGTGTATTCTAAAAGGCTTCTTTATGCTGACGATCTTCAAATTTATATTCAAACTCCCTATAAAGATTTTGATCTTGGTATTTCTCTATTACAAAATGATATTAAGGAAATAGAAGCCTGGTCCTCTTTAAACAATTTTGTTATAAACAAAGATAAAACTAAAATAATTCTTTTTGGGAGAAATGTAAATGATTTTTATAACGCTGATAATTCATTTTATTTTTGTGGTGTAAATATTAAACTCTCTAAAGTAGTTAACAATCTTGGCATATTCTTCGATTCAGACATGAAATGGAGTACTCACATTAATCATGTTGTCAAAACAGTAAATTATTCTCTTTATAAATTAAGGTATTTTAAAAATTTAATTACAAAAAACCTTCGTAAGCAGTTAGTTTCTGCTCTTATCTTTCCCTTATTAGGTTATTGTATGTTTCCCATAGGTAATCTTCCTGAACATCAATATGTGAGGTTACAAAAATTGCAAAACGCGGCAGTTCGATATGTCTGTGATATTAAATATCCTCTTAGGACCTCTCCTGCTAGGATAAGTCTAGGTTGGCTAAAAGTTAAATTAAGGGCTAAATATCTTTGTGCTTCATATATTTACAACATACTTCAAAATGGTAAACCTACTTATTTAAAATCTAAAATCAATATATATACGCCAGCCCGAGAGCTGCGTCCAAAAAACAGGCCCCATCTAAAAGTTGATCTCACGAAAAATCCTTTTTACAGTAATTCTTCCCTCGTTTATGATTTCCTTTTGGAATTCAATTCCCGAAAATATTGGATTCTCGTCCTCAATTAGCTCCTTTAAAGCAAATTTACACAAATTCTTACTAGAAATCACGAGAATCGGGTATTCCTTCGTTGTCCCCCCATTTTTAACTTCCTTCATAATTTTTTAAGAAATTATTTATAAACTGTTTCCTCCTTTTACTCATCCTTACACTTACTAACACTACAGATTGAATACTTATTATATTTTTATTTTGAATTTATATATTATATTATTGTTTTTTCAGTTATTTTTATTCTTACTTTTTATATATTTATGTTTTTCATTAAAAATTTTTTTATCTTTTTATATAATTAAACTTCATGTGCAATGTAATTATGCTAAATCATATGTAATCTCAATTTTTGTATAATATTTATACAATAAATAAATTTAATAAAAAAAAAAAAAAAAAAAAAAAAGAGCTCAATTTCTTTCTCACTCAAAGACTGCAGGCCCTGGAAAACCATTCAAGCCTCAGTATATTATATGTAAAGTTTGGGCTGATAGAATTCCTTCAATATAAATCTGTCTTGCTTATAGGCCACCAAAAAAAACTTATGACCGGTTTGTGTAACTACACAACCAACGAGCATGGAACATGTTCACTAATAACTAACACTGATAATAAAGTATCTATTCTGTTCATAATATCAATATTTATATCCAAGTATTTCTGCACTAAAGTTCTTTAGAGACTTCTGCACCAATGGTCCCTAAGTACTTCTGCACCAAAGGCCTTTAGGGACTTCTGCACCATAGGTCCCTAGGTACTTCTGAACCAATGCTCCCTAGGTACTTCTGCACCAAAGGTCTTTAGAGACTTCTGCACCCTAGGTACTTCTGCACCAAAGGTCTTTAGGGACTTCTGCACCATAGGTCCCTAGGTACTTCTACACCAATGCTTCCTAAGTACTTCTGCACCAAAGGTTTTTAGGTACTTCTGCACCAAAGGTCTTTAGGTACTTCTGCACCAAAGGTCTTTAGGTACTTCTGCACCAAAGGTCTTTAGGAACTTCTGCACCAATGCTCCCTAAGTACTTGTGCACCAAAGGTCTTTAGGGACTTCTGCACCATAGGTCCCTAGGTACTTCTACACCAATGCTTCCTAAGTACTTCTGCACCAAAGGTCTTTAGAGACTTCTGCACCCTAGGTACTTCTGCACCAAAGGTCTTTAGGGACTTCTGCACCAAAGGTCTTTAGGGACTTCTGCACCAAAGGTCTTTAGGGACTTCTGCACCAATGCTCCCTAAGTACTTCTGCACCAAAGGTCTTTAGGGACTTCTGCACCATAGGTCCCTAGGTACTTCTACACCAATGCTTCCTAAGTACTTCTGCACCAAAGGTCTTTAGAGACTTCTGCACCCTAGGTACTTCTGCACCAAAGGTCTTTAGGGACTTCTGCACCAAAGGTCTTTAGGGACTTCTGCACCAATGCTCCCTAAGTACTTCTGCACCAAAGGTCTTTAGGGACTTCTGCACCATAGGTCCCTAGGTACTTCTACACCAATACTTCCTAAGTACTTCTGCACCCTAGGTACTTCTGCACCAAAGGTCTTTAGGGATTTCTGCACCATAGGTCCCTAGGTACTTCTACACAAATGCTTCCTAAGTACTTCTGCACCAAAGGTTTTTAGGTACTTCTGCACCAAAGGTCTTTAGGTACTTCTGCACCAAAGGTCTTTAGGGACTTCTGCACCAATGCTCCCTAAGTACTTCTGCACCAAAGGTCTTTAGGGACTTCTGCACCATTGGTCCCTAGGTACTTCTGCACCAAAGGTCTTTAGGGACTCCTGCACCAATGCTCCCTAAGTACTTCTGTACCAAAGGTCTTTAGGGGCTTCTGCACCATAGGTCCCTAGATACTTCTGCACCAATGCTCCCTAAGTACTTCTGCACCAAAGGTCTTTAGGGACTTCTGCACCATTGGTCCCTAGGTACTTCTGCACCAAAGGTCTTTAGGTACTTCTGCACCAAAGGTCTTTAGGGACTTCTGCACCAATGCTCCCTAAGTACTTCTGCACCAAAGGTCTTTAGGGACTTCTGCACCATTGGTCCCTAGGTACTTCTGCACCATAGGTCCCTAGATACTTCTGCACCAATGCTCCCTAAGTACTTCTGCACCAAAGGTCCCTAAATCGAAAATATTCTAAGTCCCATTTGACCCCCCCCCCTTAAAAAGGACAAATTTGACCCCCCCCTTAAAAAGGACATATTTGACCCCCCCCCCTTAAAAAGGACAAATTTGACCCCCCCCCTTAATTTTCCAGTTTGTAAGTACCCTCTCCCTATAAACATGTTCCATGTTAATATCTTTTAATGATGATTCTGAATTTCTCGATAACCTACATGACTTCTTCTCCTCATTTAGTCATAAGGTGATTATGAGGGATTTTAATGCTGATCTTAAAGCAACCCTAATAGTAATTTCATTCGCAGCCTAGCTGATAAACTGATAATTCAGATTATAAATCATAAACCCACAAATTGTTCTCCAAAACATCTTGGATAGATTTTCGTTGACAACAATGACAATATATTGTCCATAAAAATTTCTCCTTTTTACATTAGTCACAATCTCATTGATGTAGAAATTAATTTATTTATACCCAAGCCTCCAAATGATAGTTTCAGTTTTAGAAAGTTAAATTACATTACATCCGAGGCCATCAATTAGTTTTTGGTTGGAAATGGGCCTTTTAACACTCCTGACTTTAAAATAGAAACCTTCAGTTGGCAATTGATCAGCTTGCTCCCCTGAAATTCATTATTCCAAAAAAAATCAGGCTTCCATGGATCAATATTAAAATACAATTGCTTATCAGCAAACGTAATTTTAAATTGGTCATTTGGGTCCAAAAATGGGCAGTCGGTTTATTGACTATAGCGATGAGAGAATAAGTAATGGAGCATTGCGGTTGTCGGAAGTTAAATGATGGTACTTATACAGAAAAAATGAGACCAACCGAAAGTGTGTTGGTTAATTTGCGAGGTTATAAGGATAAACGGAGGGTATCTTGGGTGTTTTTTCAACATATTGAAGTCATCTATAACAATAGATTGTAATTTCACGACCCAAAGGTTCCGGTCTTCCCTTATAAGTTTAAATTTTTCATTTTAACATAAGTATGGTCATATGGCAATAGCTTGACAACAGCAGAAAAAAATCCATTTTACAAATTTCAGATAAATCTGATTTGGAATGAGCACGTCAAAACGTTCGATTTCAAAAATGATTTTTTAACTTATATCCTTTATAAAAACAAATAACAATAAAATAATTCCAATATAATTGATTTATTCAATTTTCTATTCTAACTTTGAAAACTAAAAAAAATATATAAACTTTTTAAAAAATACGTAGGTTTATTTCTTTACAAGTTTTTTGATAATTAGTTTAATTTTATAACTATTATTTTGTTCTGTTTACTTTTTAATTCATTCAATCATATTTAAGTATTGATCTGTACTGGACATAATTTTTAAATGAATTATATTAAAATTGAATTACCCTGTATATCACATCACTTTTTTGTGTCTCAATATGGCTAAATTTAAACCAAACCGGGATAAGATGCATGGTCGGGTATTTAAATCGGTTTCAAAGAATTTTTTTCTGAAAGTTCTACTAAAAATAAGCCTCCACGTCAATTTTTAACATGGAACATGTTTATAGGGAGGGGGTACTTCAGAACTTGAAAATTACCTTAACATTACAGTATTATAGGCAACCGAATAACGCTACGTCAAAATGAACCCGTAGCTCTCTCAAATGAAATAGTAGAACACCCTAAAACAACACGTTGCTACTTTTATCGGAAGCAAATTAGCAATGCAGTTAATAATAACCAGAATATATTGTGTAAGCTAAGGTATCTAGGATTGTTACCAAAACCTAAGTGTGAGCATCATGTATTTTACCTAATTATTTCATTGATTATTTTGCTAGTGTATCTACTATCTATATCATCTTCTGAAAATCTTGAAGATGTTGAAGAACTTATTTCAAATTCCTCGAATTATGGTCTCAAATAAAATAAGGTTACTCTTAATGATGTGATTCTGGCCGCTGCGCATTTTAGGTCCCAGGTAAAAAATCGCTCGTGGTTGTGATTAAAAAAAACTTTATACCATCATCTGTTTCTGACTCCAAGCAGGATTCAGGTAATTAAGTAACACAAAAACTGCCTTAATAAAATTGACAGACGACATCAGACGTAGTATTCGTAATAGGCTGGTAACTTTTTTGCTTTAATTCGATTTTAGTAAAGCATTTGACACTGTGTTATCTACAAAACTCTTGATTAAACTCAAACATATGGGTTTCTCACGAATAACCTTAATTTGGGTCAAATCCTTCCTCAAAGATCGTCAACTTCAAGTAATTTCTAAAACTTTTAGCTCTAATATGCCCACTACTAACTCGGTGTCCCTCAAGGATCAGTCTTGGGACTATTGCTGTTTTGTATCTATACCTATGACCTAAAAGTTTATCTACCACATGGGGTATTACATTTATTATATGTTGACGAACTTCAAGTGTACATCCAGATCCCTCCCGAAGATGCTCTACTTGCTTTTGACATCCTTACTCTCATTGCATGTAAGCTCTCAGAGTGGGCAAATATTGTCTCACTACATCTCAATGACAAAAAAACTATGGCTGCTTTCTTTAGAACATCATTTGTTGCTCATATTACTAAATTAAATCTAGAAATTAAAGTGGGCAAAGGTATCAGGATTTCTTTCTCTGAGAACGTTAAAATTTTGGATGTAGTGCTAGACAACAAACTCGCATGGAATTTTCAGATTACATCTGTAGAAAAGAAAGAAATTAAATTGTTAGTTCAGTTCATTTCGTTAATTCAGGCTCTAGTCACTCCACTCTGTAATATGGTTTACCTTGACATATGCATCACGTTAAAAGCCAGAATTCAATGCCTTAATAATTATAGTATAAGGTATATTTTTGGCATTATAAAAGACGAACACATTTCTTCTTACAGTAAATAGTTAAATTGGCTTTGTACGGATACCAGAAGATTCTATTTAATGGTATATTCTATGTTATTATAATCACATACAAAATTTTACGCCTTCAACAGACTTATTTGCCAAATGTATGCCAAGATATAATACAATCATCCTTCTCACCAAAGAACTAACCTACCTTCCAAAAAAGGGTTACGTTCTTAGTCTTTTCAATTACATAGGACGATTTTTTTGAACTCAATTTCTCATAATATCAGACTTTTGTCATTTATTAATTCTTTTAAAACGGCATTATTTAAATACTTCCTCTCATTAGACTCTTAATGGATACTGTTTAATTTAACTGCAATTACAGGAAACTGATCCTATTATGATCTATATTTACTACTTTTCCGTATGTAAATAAATTTAAATATTTTTTATTTACAAGAACTCTGCATTAATTTTTTGACTGCGATAATAAGTATTATCAGTTCAAAACCAAAATTTCCTTACTTAAATTGTTATTTTATTAATTATCATATTTTGATATACGTATTACAATATTTTTATCGTATTTGTAAATAATTACTTAAGATAATTGATTTATTTAAACTTATATTTATATATCATACATATTATTGTAAAAGACTGCTATGGTCAATCACGTATATTTACTATATTTTACAAAAAAATTCATCTATCTATCTATCTTTCTATCTATTTAATTTTGAAATATACGAAATATCTTTTGAGAAGAAATAGAAAGATAAAAACGATTGTCTACTCTTCCATAATTTCAGTGCTCGATTAATAAATAAATAAATTAGCAAATTAAAAAATATCCATTTTAATAATAAATTAAATTATAAACTAGGGTAAAAAACCATCCTAAAAATAAATAACATTGTATCAATATAATTTACGATTATAAATCTGAAAAATATAAAATTCTTTACACAAAGATAAATGTATAATAAAAAAAAAAAATATTTTTATTCTTCTTACTATGTAAACCTCATTTGTTATTTTAGTATACACATAATTATAACTTTTGTACAAAAGCAAATATATTTGAAAAAAAAAAGAAAAAAATTAAAAGAAGAAGAAGAAGAGAAAAAAGAATAAATATTAGGTAGGAAACACACATGTATGAAAAACATGAATTTTCTTTACTTATACAAACAGCGTTACAGTAGATTAGCCAGGGCTTTTTTTCGCGATATCTCAAAGCATTATACAGCGACATCGTTAACCCTTGATATCCGACAGTTTCTATAAAGTAAGAGTAGGAAAAAAGCTCGTTCAGATTTATTCCCTAGACACCCTTTTTCTATACACACATAGCTTCGGTCATCTATACATTTTGAGGCCATATATTATAAAAAACAATGTATATATAGAAAATATAAAAGGCAAGAGTTCTTTGCGCCGCGAGGTCTTTATTGACCCTTTTATACATCTATTTGTTATAACTCTTTTGTATTTTATAAAAAACTACGTCTCCATATTATAAGAGCTTTCGTATATCTATAAAGCTTTAACAACACTTTGGCTATATAGATTTTTATATTATAAACTTTTCTTTCTCCCTAGGCTATATTTGACCAGTATTATAAAAATCAACCGACCGATTTCCTTCGTGAAATATATGTCCCTCGAGCGTAGCTTGAATATTTTATCACTGTCCACCCTGTTCATTTTTTTTCCATATATGATTGTACTACCCTTATATTATAAGCGTGCTCAAAAATTTTTTTTTTCTTTTTTTTTTTAACAAACTAATATACATATATAGAAAGATACGTTTTCCGTTTTTTTAATACATGTGGGAATCCGCGATGTAACTTTCGAATCAATCGTTTCTATTATAATAATTTCTTCTTCTCTATTTTTTTTTATACGCTAATAAAATGACAATGCTTGTACAAGCTACGTTCTTTTTATTTTCATTTAAATGATTACATTATCTTCTGATTTATTTATTTATGTGTTTAAATTAAAAGTCAAGATTTTTTTTAAATCTGATTTTAAAATTAAAGAGTTATATTTTTTTAGGAATCTACATAATTTTTGCAACTCCTAAGTTAAATTAAAAACTAAAGAATTTTATGTCCAAAGCCAATTAACATTGCTTTGAAATATAAGAAAAATATACTATAAAAAAAAATTACTGGAATTAAAATATTTATAATTTTAAGAATTTATTAAACTATTACTTAACTAATAGTTTTCTGATAGATTCCATTAAATTTATCATTTTCAAGTCTTTAAATCAAAGAATCTGAAATAATATTAACCACAAAATAAAAAACGTAAGACTAAAATAAAAATGACTAATTTAAAAATCAACTAAAAGCAGAAAAACAAACGACTAATTCAAATTGACCAATATTAAAAGTACTTCCTGGTTTTCTTAAACGTTTAAAAGTGATGAAATGATTTGAAAATAGATGATAAATCTAAACTATTGGTATCGCATAATAATTTTTAATTCGAAACTTATTTTAGTAATTTTCTTTCTGGATTCGGATCTTTAAGTAAAAGCCATTGGGAATTATTGCCTTACGTTTGACTGTAAATAAGAAAGAGTAAACTTTGCATAAATATTAATATTAAATAATTATTTGGTATATTTACGTATATTAAATACATATATTATTATAAATCTTGTCACATATAAGGGCTGAAATAATTACTTCCTATTAGCATAACTATCTATATAACATAAATAGATGTAATATCATAATTGATTTATTTACAGTTACTAAGTCTTCCGTTGTAGAGATGCATCCATTCTCATATCTATAGATTATAGTCTAAGAGGGGTTTCTATAGATTATAGGACACTACTGAGGCTAATTGTCCACAATGTGTTCATTGTTTAACCAGGGTTCCTAAATCGTTCTAGTATCCAATAACCTACAATCTACAACACTGATGGACACTGTACTCTTGAGCTTCTCTGCTCTGCACCCTTCGAGGTGTAATAGCCTTGTATTTCTACTTGTTTCTATAAACATATACAAGGTGAATGCTTGCATTTGTAATAATGAAGACAACGATAAATCAACATTCATAAGGGGGGAAATGTATGTTTATATATATATAAATTCGCGGATACATACCAAATATTCTATATGCATAATATCATATCATTATCTTTGACATATATATTATATACATGTGAAACAAATTTTACTTGAAATTCATGTATATATATAACTGATGCATGAAGACTTTTCACGACCAAGAAGCTTCACTTGATTTCTATTACACATGCAAATTATTTTCTGTTATTGTTTTGGAATTGATTGACATAATTAAATTGAAAAATTAATAAATTTTGATGTAAAGTGCACAAAAATTGTAAGTTTTTTAAGTTAATCATTACATAAGAAGAAGTCATAAAGGTTATAAAATGGTTCCCTCGATCATGCTTATTTTTGGTACACTTGATATTGACAAAAAATATGAAAACATTCGAATGTTTACCTTTCCATAATCAAAACTGTCCAGATTACGTTTTTTAAGTATTTTTCAATCACATTGCAATTTTTTTGAAATCTATAAACAAATACAATTTTAAAAGTATTAAAAATAACTATTTTAAGAAATTTCTAAATAAAGTTTATAGTAAAATTTGCAAAATTTCACCTCCAGATGGTTGAGATTGCTATTTTTTTTCAAATAAATAATTATTAGATTTAACACTCAAAATTTGTTAACATACCTGTTTTAGAATATTTTTTAGGTTTTTAGAGTCCCAGAGTGATTAAATACAAATATATGAAAGCTTCATGCATTATGAGGGCAACATAAGCTATTACCTTTTATTGACTTTAAATTTTACGCCCAATCACGTGACCAAATGAAATTTGACCAAAAATTTGGATCCACGAAAACTATTAAGAACAAAAAAAACAAACATAAAAAAAAATATTAAGTGTTTTTTTGATGTCTCGCTTTTCAAACTTTTTTAAATTGGTACTTAAAATTAAAAATCAACTATGCCTAAAACGTGATAGATATTTAGAATAAGAAATATTTGGTTTAAAAATTGGTTTAAATTTTTATATAAAGACGTTTATTTTAGTAAGTTTATGTAAAAAATGGGATATAGTTTTTGAAACATCATTTAAAAGGGGTCAATAAATAGACTATGTTTACATGATAATTGGTTACTCAATACAATTCTAGCATGTCGAGAACATTTGTTCGACGTTCTGACTCGTGACATTTGAACATCGATTGGAGAAATTTATACGATTTATACGTATACTATATATATTTACCCTTCACTAAACTTCTAACCGATCATCTATCATCTACCAGCCAATGCAACCCTCAACAAAATGCAATACCAAATCAATCGTTTGATATAACGATTGCAGTATTTTCATGACAGTCTCATACGTTGTATTTGAATGCATAATCTATATTGGTCTTGCTGCGATAGACAATAATTTAATCGTTTATGTACGCTATATATATCATTTATACATCCTCAAATATTGAAGGCTTTTAATGCATTTGATTGCATTTTTTTTTTCATTCTTATTTCTACCAAATAATAAATCTTTGGATTTAATAAGATATAATGCAACGTAATACAATCTATATATTACGTGTAATGAAGATGGGCACGCGACATAACTTTTCTTTGCACAATTTTTATTATTCAAAGTCTTTCCGTTTGAAATTTAAGATAATTAAATAAATGTAAGGATGTATAAGAGAAAAAATACCACAATAAAATCCGGTAATTTAAGATATTATTCAGTGAACCAAATGTACTTTTTTTTATTCTTTAAAGAAAATATAAATTTCTGTATAAAAAAAACATATTAGAGGTAATTGTAAGAGCTTGGTAAGAGAATTAAAATAATACAATATGTGTGGCTTGAATTTCGTATTTTATTATTTTTCAATACATGCTGAATTATTTTACGTAATTATTATAAAATTATAAAAATACTTCCTGATAAATTTTAGCTTATTCTAAACAAAAATTAATAACATTGAGTAGGTAATATTATTTGAACTGATGAATAATTAATCACTTGGAACATAAAGATACATCTCACTTGCAAAGTCTCAGTGGAGGTATTTACGTCGTTATCAAATATGTAATCAATTTCACTCAATTAGACTGATCATTGATTATTGCCTTGATATTAGAAAGCAACTACTCAGATTACATGACAAATATTTTGTTATGTTGAACTTAAAGTAGATACACTGGGTTATAACAAATAGGTAATTATTGGATAATATAAGTCTAAGTTTACCTAAAAACATTTTTAACAAGTAAACTTTTAAAATTTTTTATATAACTGAATCTATGCTTTTCTTAAATTTTTGTCAGCTTAATTTTTTTATTTTTTTGTAAATTTTTTATTACGGTATTAATATCTAATCTTTCTTTTTTATATTTTATATTTTTAATCATATTTTTTAAAATAGTTTATACAATATTTTCTTTTTTCGTTGTTATTATAGGTATCATGAAAAAAAAACAAAAATGGAAAATTTAAAAAATTTTTTAAAATTTAAAGATTATGATAAAAGCTATATAGGTCAAACAGGGAGAACATTTTCAATATCAAAAGATATACTAAACACCTACCAAAAATTGGTTTAACAAAAGTTGACTCAGTTTTTGCAAAGCATCTAATGAATGAAAACCATGATCCTCAAAGTTTTGAAGATTTTTGTGTATTCTTACATATATGATATTCAAAGGTTCTGTTATGAATTCAAGAGTTTGAGATATACAGTGCTATTAGAAAAGACCCAAAAAGTGCTAAATAAAAAGTGGAAATTTAAAAACAATTGTTTATATGATACAGTTTTAGATACATACAAAAAAAAGTAACATTATAATAGAAATGGACTAAATGAATTATTTTATTTTAAAAAATAAAATTAAAAAAAAAATTTATTCTACGTAATAAGTGTTTTTATTTGTAAATATTTTTTAATTAATACCAGATAATATTAATAATCATTTTAACATGGAACATGTTTATAGGGAGCGGATACCTCAAGAATTTAAAAATTAAGGGGAGAGGGTCAAAATTTGTCCGATTTAAGGGGGGAGGGGGTCAAACGGGACTTAGAATAATTTTAATTTTGAAATTTAGAATAATTCTGATTTAGAGACTTAGATCAATTTTGATTTTGAGACTTGGAATAACCCGGGTTATGACTCAGCTATAAGTAAACATGTTTCATGCATTTCGGTTATGTTTAAGTTTTAGTAATTGCAATTTTTATACTAATTCTTTTTTTTCTAATTTATTTACGTTTTTTAAGCAAATGTTTTTAGGATAACAAAAATTATTGTATTTTGAGAATTTATGTAAGTTTACCAGGAACCACTGCATAAGAAAAAAAAAAGAATGATATAATGAATAGTAATTTGAAATAAAATTGTAAAAATTTATCGACATTCTCTGAATGATTAAAAAGTAACAAAAAAATGTTAAATATATTAAAATTTATATCAAGCAATAATCTTTGTTTCTAATTTGGTAATGCGTAAGATAATTTTTGCCAAAAAAGTTCATCCTCCCATTTAATGTAGGTATAATTCTTCAAATAGCTGCTTAATACAGAATCAAGATTATTTAACTTTTCCACGTCCTCTAAAAGTATAGTGATTAATTTTGTACGTCCTTCAAGCATATGATAATGAGCTGTTGTGAATTCCATCATTCCCCAAGGACTTTTCAAAAAACTGGGTGATAAAATAATTATCGTTCTCTTTGATGATTGTACTGATTCTATAATATTCTTGGGAATCCATTCACCGGGCATCCAATTTCTGGTGTGAATGCAAACCTTATAAGACTTTTCTCCATTTTCTAAAAAAGGAATCAAATTCTTTTCAACAAATTTTTCGTCTCTGTGACAAAAACTCAAAAATACATCGTATGGTTTGCCTCTCTCAAGTTCATCTTCGTTTATCCAGCAGAGGCATAAATTTTTTGAGTATAAAAAAGCTTTTAATTCTAATTTATAACGGTTTAACAAAACAATAGTACTACCAATAATTATACCAAATAATAATATGATGATTGATGATATCAATAATAAGCGATGATTGAATGGATAACAAACGTCTTCTCTTCTTAGATCCATGAACAAGATTTTTTCTTTGTTTGTTAAACATGTAATATTCTCATACGTTATAAAATGCTTATTTTTTTCCAAAAAGTCGAAAATAGAACACGTGCAATTTAAATGATTATTATTAATTCTTAAATCTTTTATTAAAGTTTTTAAATTTTTAAGAACTTCATAATCAATATCGGTTATGTTGTTGCTACTTAAATCAAGCTTCTAAAATGGAATAAATATCAATTATGACATTAATACAACATTATAAAATATAATTTATTTAATTTTAATGAATATACAATACCTTCAAATTATGTGGAAAAGAAGTTTTTTTAATCTCATAAATTGAATTATTAAATAAATCTAAAAGTACAACATATTTGTATCCATCCTTTGTCATGTTAGGAAGTCTTTTTAGCTTATTAGATTGAGCAAACAATTCAACTTTAGAATAATTTATATTCAACATAAAATAATCAGGTAATTCAAAATTTTTGTTTGAACAATTTAATATAACTGTTTGATCAAATGGTCTAAGCCAACAATCACATTTGTGGCATAAACTTTTCGGATAAATAATTAAATTTTTTTCTTTGCAAATAAATTCATCAGTTTTATGACATTGCCATGGTAATCTTTTTACATCTGTTGACGAAGATTCGGCGCATCCTATATCTGATACAAAGCTCACATTTTTTTTCAGTCTTATTTCAAATATATTACAAATATATTTCAATAGTTCAAACATTGAACAATCACAATTTATTGGATTATTTTCAATAATTATTATTACGCTTCTAGTAGAATTTTGATTGTAATTAAAATAATTCAATTTTGACATATCAACTTTTGATATATAATTAAAATTTAAATTAATTTCCATGATACTTGTACTTTTATAAATTGTGACCTAAAAAACAATTTTTTTTTTTTTTAAATTTAAATTAAAAGTTTTTTTGGTATTCTAATATTCAATCTTTGTATTAAAAAAAAATCTTTATTTTAAGGTATCGGATCACATTGGATTTTTAAAAACTCAAAATTTTAAAAAATTTTTTTTCTAACTCTTTATACCATGAAAAATTCCCTCCTAAAATATTTAGGCAAAATTCTGCTTTATAACGATGTTACACGACTCTAAATGTTCGAAATACTTAAGAAATAATACAAAAAAAAAATTTCAAACGCGATTATCTCGAAACTACCTTTTTTCAATCTGCGGATAGTTAAGGGAGCTTCCATTAATGATGTCACGGTTTTTAATGATAACAAAAGTAAAGTAAATTAAAAACAGGATATTTGACATTGTGACATCATAATTATCCAATATCCCCCTTCCCCCAGTGTCACAATCTGTCACAATCGCTCGACCCCTCCCTCCCCCCAAAGCTGTGACATCATTTATGGAAGCTCCCTAATCTCCGGATTGGCTGGGCCGATTTTCAAAAACTTAAGTACGTTCTCTTTATTAAAGTATATTACAGGGCAATCCACCATAAAATTATAAAAAAATTAATTTAAATATGTCTTTACCAAGCTTAACAGGGTAAAAAAAACGTCCATTTTTACAATTTTTTTTTCCGGCTTTACCATTTTTTTATTTTTTGGGTTTTTTTTCTATTTTAGGTGGATTGCCCTGTGAGACTCATCACTTATTAAGAATCTTTTTGATTTTTTTGTTTCGGACATGCCAATCCTGAGATTAACTATCCGCAATGGACCGAATGGATTTTCAGCACCTGTACTTTGGCGCCCTCTATAAATATAACTAATTATAAAAATTAAAAAAAAATTTTTTTTTTATGTATATAAATACCTCATTAATGCATAAAAAAAATTTTAAACTTATAACTAATAAAAGGGCTGAGAAATTAAATAAATAAAAATGTCTTCAAAAACGCCTTTCCAATGTGATCCGGTACCTTAAGTTATCCAAGTCTTCATTTTCAATAATACTTTATGGGTAGATTTAAATGAAGTGAGGGCGATTTGTAAAGTCGGGTCTTCGAAACTGCCCCAAAGTGTTTTTTTCTGAAAGTACTACCAAAAATAAGTCAATAGCCCAAGTTTTAGTATGAAAAATTTTTTCTTTTCAAGTCCGGATAGGAAATTTCCCTGGCTATCCGATTCCGGGGTCAACATTTTTTTTGAGTAGCGCATGCGCGAGAAATCGCTAAGATAGGCTGTTTTTTTCAAAACTCGATTTCTCAAATGCCTATTTGTGAAAAATCTTCTAACCAGGTTTAAAATTTTCCTTGAACCTTATATTTTTTGGAAAAAAAAATTTCGATAGGACACTGCTTTTTGGGAGCTCTAGATAAAAAAATAGCAGCTTTCAAAACCTCATTTTTTACAAATTTCAAATTTCCTGCCAAGTCACGTGACCAATTAAAAATCTGATCAAAAATTTGGGTTCCGCGGGAAATTTTGCATAAGGATATATCTTTTTATGTTTTTAAGAGCGTTTATGTTAAAGCAGCGAAGATGTTAAAGCAGCAAGAAAAAAATTAGTTTAGTCGATAAAAAGTTTTTTCTTGGTCAAAAACTAATGTAACATGTTAAAGACTGTTTTTGATTATTATCATTTTTTACCAAAAAAAATAAATTTCTGTCAATAAAATTAATTTTTTTCTTGCATTAAAGAATGACATAAGAAAAAATATTCGATAATAATCCAAAACTTTTCTTTTTACGATAAAATTTAAGCGAGTTATGCATTTTTCAAGTTATAATGTCGTTTGAGAGCCTAAAATTGGAATTACTATAAAAATGGTAGTTTTTGACAGTATCTTTACTTGGTTCATTTTCATCGAAAATAGTAATTTTTTTGTATTTAGGACTACTTTTTCCCTGGCTATTCGATTCTAAAAGAAAAAAATCAATTATTTTAACCCCTTGTGGTAAATTAAATAATGAAGTATTATTAATGTGAAATTATTCTAAAACAGGCTAAAATTGACCTTAATGGCCGAAACCAAAATTTTTTTTCGGACAGATAGTTGGGATTTCGGTTGAAAAAAATTTTGAAAAAAAAATTTAAAAAAAAAAATGGCGGAAAATGAGATATTGCGATTTTTCTTAAAACGCATTTTCCCATTTTTCGGAATTTCCCGGAGTTTTTCCGAAAAACTAATGCCGAAATGGATTTACTAAAGGTTCCCCAATATATATACTCTTTCAGAATTTTTTTTCAAGCTTATATTTATGATTTTTAACCAATTTTCCGAAAAGCACTAACGCTGGTCATAACTAAGGCTGTTTAAGACCTAGAAGGCTAAAAATTATAGGATTTTCCTTATCTTTATTTTATAAAAACATGAGAAAAATTTGAGGCCGTTTCGATGACCCAACCTGCCCACCAATGCTGTTTTTGCAAGGAAAGACTTGTAAATAACAGTGCTTTTTTTTAGAAATGCAAACACTCAGCGCCATTTGGTATCGAGGCAGCACCAGTATTGGTGTGTTCACAAGTGAAATATACCTGGTATTATAGAGAAACAAAGTTGGTCGTGTGACGCTACCAACTCGGTAAATTACGTGAAATCAGCGAGGGTAGCGATTTTCAAAGTTTTATATGTTTAAAAAAAATTTTTTGCTCTGTTATTTTGTATCTTAGAGTAACATGTTTTTTTTATGATAAAAAAATAATTATAAATACGTTATAATTTTGTTTGTATATTAATTATTTTTAATATTTTAGGTGACATATAATATTTTTAGTATATTAGATATGCAAAACTAAAAATATACATGAGCAATTATTTTAAAATTGATACTTAATTCGAGCCTGGAATCGTAAATTTTTTTTTTGAGGGCACATCGATATGACCCGTGTTTTTAGATAGTTTGAACCTTCAGAAAAACGAAAAAAATCGTGAACAAGAAATCGGCGATAGGTGCCAAAAAGATTTTTTCACTTTTATGTCAAAAAACGTGTTTTTCGTATCTGAGCTACCCTAAATTTTTAAAATAACTTTTTAGGTAAAAAAACTTTTTTTAAATAAATAAAAAAATCTGATTGCCAGGGAAAAACCACTCCAGAAGAAAAAAAAACTTATCTTTTTCGGATGAAATTTAGCCAAGTTATCGTCAATTTAAGATTTTGCTTAAATTCGTCTTAAAAAAGATTGAAATTTTATTGAAAAAAGCCTGTTTCTGAACCTTAAACATGCATTATTCGCTTGATTTTCATCGTAAAATAATAATTTTTTTTTTTAAATCGATTAATTTTTTCCTGGCAATTCATTTCTCTAAGAATAAAATTATTTTTATTGACCAAATTTCAATTTTTAGGTCAAAAGCCTTTGAAAACTGTAAGTAGCAAGATTTACTTAACACAGTTTTTGATCTAAAAATTAAAATTTTGTCAATAAAAATAATTTTTTTCTTAGAGAAATGAATTGCCAGGAAAAAATTAATCGATTTTAAAAAAAAAATTATTATTTTACGATGAAAATCAAGCGAGTAATGCATGTTTAAAGTTCAGAAACAGGCTTTTTTCAATAAAATTTCAATCTTTTTTAAGACGAATTTGAGCAAAATCTTAAATTGACGATAACTTGGCTAAATTTCATCTGAAAAAGATAAGTTTTTTTTTCTTCTAAAGTGTTTTTTCCCTGGCAATCAGATTTTTATATCTATTTTAAAAAAGTTTTTTTACCTAAAAAGTTATTTTAAAAATTTAGGGTAGCTCAGATACGAAAAACACGGTTTTTGACATAAAAGTGAAAAAATCTTTTTGGCACCTATCGCCGATTTCTTGTTCACGATTTTTTTCGGTTTTCTGAAGGTTCAAACTATCTGAAAACACGGGTCATATCGATGTGCCCTCAAAAAAAAAAAATTACGATTCCAGGCTCGAATTAAGTATCAATTTTAAAATAATTGCTCACATATATTTTGAAAATGCATTTTGATCAAAAAATATGAAGATAAGGATTGATAAAAAGGACAAAAATCGTTTTCAGATGATAAAATATTTATATTTTTAAATATTTAAATATAAAAATATAATAATAATGTTTTATAATAATAATATTACAATAATAATATCTGCGATCTAACCTAGTATACTTTAAAATATATGTTTATTTTTTTAAAACTTATTATACCGACTATAATTTAGTTAATAACATTTTTTGATAAAATTGTTTTTTTATAAAACAGTGATCTATTTACGTGTTTATCAATAATTATAATGCAAGGTCAATGAGACAACCTGTTTTTAACGTCTTTACTAAAAAAAAAAAAAAGTTGTCACTCTCACGATACCGACTATACACTTGTATAATACCGCAGCGCTATTGGTGCTGCCACGATACGAAAAGGCGCTGAGTGCAAATCACAAAAAGGGGTGGGGTAAGTGGTAGGAGGGGAGGAATACGAATTCTGCTTATTTATTAACAAAATATCATCTCTTTAAATTTTGGAAAATTACCTCAAAAATCACTTTTTATTAAATTTATTGACCATGTAAAATATAAATATAAAATTCATTTATTTTAGAATATAAAATATTTTTTATAAAAAATCAAAAAAAATTATTTACTAATACCTACATGTTTATCAGAGATTGGTTTATAAGCAGTATCAGTAACCTCCAAAAAATTGATAATCATCTCATCCTTTAAACTGTGTATAATATTCTGACTTAAATCTAGTCTTTTTAAATTCTGACAATAATAAAATAAGCTTTTTGATTTATTATTGTTTTTTACAAAACTGTCTACAGATAAGGTGTTTGATGACAGGTCAAGTTGTATTAATTTATGGAACTTGTGGAATGTATCAAAATGTAGATAAGATAATCCATTTTTAGATACATTCAATTCTAATAGATTTTCCAAGTTTTTGAAATCGGTGCTGCAATAAATATATTTTAATTAGTATGTTCTTCAGCACTGCTAAATTGGATCTATTAGATAAAACACGTGTGCATGGCTCTATTTACCATTTGGATGTTTCTGACCTTGTCCATATTTTATTGAAAATCAGAAAATTTAGAAATTTTTATTAACCATATTACTTATTAAGAACCAAAAGTGAACGACTTTCGGAATTTTTTTTTCACATTTTGTAGTATTTACTTCAATAAAACCATATCAGATTATGAATTACAGATATAAAATTGTAGTTACTTTAAAGTAGGCCCTCGAAAAAACAAAAATAGAACAACTGGAATTAGAAGCTAATGTATCAATCTAATACAAAGTCTACTACATTTTGGTCAAAATATGATTTAAAAACCTGAGATATTATCATAATATTGAAATCCTCTAAAATATGAACAAAATTGGAAACTACCATTTCACGCATTTAGACTCGTATACAAAATTTTGATAATAATATATAATACTAGAATAGCCGCGCGCTCTGCGCGCGCAGAATAATTACTTTTTTTACAATTTCGTTATAAAATTAATTTAATCCCTATGAAAATTTTTTACAATATTATGGTCATAATTTATGGTGATGAGACATACACTGGCCAACATATGACCATCTACTTGACGTTAAATCATCATTAAAAAAAAATTATTTCTTGTTCTTATTGTATAAAATCATAATTTATACTCCTGTAAAGACTATAGCAAACGTAAAAAACACACAAAGAGTAGGCCATAAAAAATAAAAAAATTAAGGTTTATATTTTTTAATTTTTAAATTATTAAAATAAAACAATTATTCAAATTTATTTCAAACATTTATTTAAAAATAGCTCCAAAATCATTCCCAGAATACAGAACAGTGCTTGAAAGTATATCTTAAAACTTTTTTTTCATTATTCAAGGCCAAAAATGCTCATAAAAAAATATTTTTGAGTAACGGGAGTGAATAGAGCAAAACCTTAGTTTCATTTCTGTTGGCAATATTTTTCAAAAAATAGTTTTAAAATCATTTCCAAAAGACACAACAGTGCTTGAAAGTATATTTTAAAACTTTTTTTCCGTATTCAAAGCCAATGAAGCTCATAAAAAAATACTTATATTTTTTTAAATAAAATGTTAACAAAATGGCCATTTTTCACTTGCTACGGGCTTGTAAGGGGCATAGATGATGATTTTATGAAGAAAAGCAAAAAAAGTTGATAAAAAAATGATGATCAAACATCAATCGGATTCCCATATTATGGTAAAAACTTTACACAGGGATTAAAATAAAATTTATGGTTATACTGATAAAAAATACTAATATTTTTATTACTCTCAAATATTTTTACCTTTAAAATGCAATAATTATCTATTAGTATACTCTAGGGCATTCTAGGCTATAATGATTGGCACTCATGTTAAGCTCCTAAAATCCTTATTATTCGAGAAACCTTTATCGAACTTATTCCAAGCCTCTTAAGTTCCTAAACCTGATATACTCTAAGTCCCTAAACCCGGATTATTCTAAGTCATTTGAGCCCCCCCCCCCAAAAATTATATGCTTGAGGTACGCCCCCCCCGTCTATAAACATTAGGATATTTCTTATTTCCAAAACTGACAGTAGAGAAAAATACTGGCCCAACTATGATTCTTCAGGTCATAAAACTAATCTCAAAAAAAAAAAATTTTACGTACAGTTTAATGTAGTGTGCCAATTTGCAAATAAAAATCGGTAAAAATTAGGAAAAATGTTTTAAAAATGTTTTAGAAAACTTCTAGAAATCTTGCTACAATCTGTTTACTGCTAAAATGTTCTAAAGGCTTGTTAGTAACAAAACATCTAAAAGAAACTGTAAATTATAAAATAAGAGGTTATTACGGAAGCCGCATAGTATCATGGAGAATTAGAGGGTGGGTAAATAGTCGAGAGACTTGTTGAGAGACTTGTTGAGAGATTTGTTGGGCGAGTTGTAATACATTAGAAAATGAACTTTCTACGTTACCGGAAGATTTTTGAGGTCAAGGAAAATGAATTTCAAAGAGAAAATTTTCAATTTTTCACCCTAAAATATTTTCCGATTTTTCAAAATGGCGGACATAAAAAAATATTAAAATGAACATTCTTTCATACTTTATCGCGGGGTTTTTGAGGTCGAGAAAAACGAATTTTAAAAAGAAAATTTTCAATTTTTCACCCTAAAATATTTTCCAATTTTTCAAGATAATGGTCATAAAAAATATTAAAACGAATTTTAGAGGGAAAATTTTCAATTTTTCAACCTAAAATATTTTCCGAGTTTTCAAGATGGCGGAAAATTTTCCTTTTAAAATTCGTTTCTTCAACTTCAAAAACCCATCAGTAACGTGCAATTTGTCATTTTCATATATTTTTAAGTCCGCCATCTCGAAAAATCGGAAAATATTTCTGGATGAAACATTGAAAATTGTCTCCCTTAAATTCGTTTGTCTCGACCTCAAAAACCTTACGTAGAAAGTGAGAAGGTAACGTAGAAAGTTCATTTTCTAATGTATTACAACTCGTTCAACAAGTCTCTCAATAAGGCTCTCGACTATTTACCCACCCTCTCTCTAATTCTCCATGATACTATGCGGCTTCCGTAGGTTATTCTTAGGTACCAGTTACAAAAGCTATTTTTCTATTGCCTCTTTACGTAAATAAGAAATATTCATTTTTTCATTAAATCAATGAATAAAATTGTCAAATTGTAATTGTCGTGGAAATTAGCTCTGTAGACGACTGTACATTTTGAATTAAGTTCAAATATCATAAGATATGTTATAATTTACAGTTTTTTTTAGATATTTTGGTACTAACAAGTTTTTAGAACATTTTAATAGTAACAAGTTTTTATCAAGGTTTCTAAAAGCTTTCTAAAACATTTTTAAAACCTTTTTTCTGATTTTTACCGATTTTCATTTGCAAATCGGTACACTGCATTAACCTATAGGTAAAAATTTTTTATTTAGAAAATAGTTTTATTACCTAAAGTATCATATTCGGGTCAGTATTTTCCTCTACGGTCAATTTGGGAAGTAAGAAAAGCATTTTTGAACCAATCTGATGCGTTTGAATTGGAGTTAAAATAATTTCAGAGTCAATAACCAATTAACATGTTTACAGCGCATAAGCCATTTTGACCCATATAGCTCTATGTATTTTTAATACGGCTCCAAAATCTTCCGTAACGAATTTGCTAATTTAATTTCTTCATCCACAAAAGAAATTTTATTTTTATATTTGAATTAAATGTTTTATTTTTTTTTTTTACTGCACTGGATACTGGAATACCTAAAGTGAGTTTCTAAATAATTTTGGAGGATAATATTGCAAAATTATTTAAATTTGTAGACTTTTTTGAGCGTGGATTTAAGGTTATTTTTTTGTTTTGTGGATTGATTGAGACCTTTCCTAATATTTAATAATAATCAAAACAACCACATTAATTGCTTCAAGATTTTGACATTTTTTAAATATTATTTCTTTTACTACAAAAGTATAAATTATTTGGTTTTTTTAAAAATACCTATAATTTTTAAATATTAATTTTACTTTTTTTCTTCACCTATATATACCTAAGCCTAATTGATTTTATAAATATTACAAATTTTGCTTTTAACCTCTTTTTATTGCACGTACATTTCTTGTATATTTTAATTTATAAACAAACTATAAAATAACATAACCACTCGCATAACCATTAATTTTATTTACTTAAATTTTTCATATAAACAACATTTTTTAATTATCATTAGTTTATTAATTAATCTTTAAATGTTAAGAATAAATTTAAATTATGATAAATATTTTCTTATTATAGTATATTTTTATTTTATACAATATATTGATAATGAATCCCAATTTTTAGAATAAATTTAAATATAATCGAATAATCGATTATAATTCAGCCAATCAGAAGGCGAATAAAAAGTTGAATAGAAGCAACTTCAGATCTCCATCGATCTTTATATAATGGATTAATTAATCTTTAAATGTTAAGAATAAATTTAAATTATGATAAATATTTTCTTATTATAGTATATTTTTATTTTATACAATATATTGATAATGAATCCCAATTTTTAGAATAAATTTAAATATAATCGAATAATCGATTATAATTCAGCCAATCAGAAGGCGAATAAAAAGTTGAATAGAAGCAACTTCAGATCTCCATCGATCTTTATATAATGGATTAATTAATCTTTAAATGTTAAGAATAAATTTAAATTATGATAAATATTTTCTTATTATAGTATATTTTTATTTTATACAATATATTGATAATGAATCCCAATTTTTAGAATAAATTTAAATATAATCGAATAATCGATTATAATTCAGCCAATCAGAAGGCGAATAAAAAGTTGAATAGAAGCAACTTCAGATCTCCATCGATCTTTATATAATGGATTATAAAAATAAATATATAAAAAAGTTATTATCAGTTGAAATTTAGTATGTTCTATAATTAATCGCCAGAAAACACGTATCACCATTCTTTATCTTTCTGTTAATTTAAAATATTAAAACATTTTATTTTACTTTAAAATATTTTTAATTTAAAATATTAGAATTTTATAAACTAAATATAAACTATGAAAGTAATTATTATCAGAGCAAGCAGTAAATCTTAGCTGATAATAAAACTCTATAAAATATTTAGTCCTAATAAAAATAAGATATTAGACAAATATAAAAAATATTATTTTTATTTTACATACCTGTTGATTGAAGTTATATAATTATTAGACAAATCAAGCTTATAAAGTCTTTTATTGTCATAAAATAACTTTGATATTGATGTTAAACGATTAGAACATAAATTGAGATACTGCAACCTAAAAAGTTTTCGAAAAATATTCTTTGGAAGAAAAGATAAATGATTTTTGGAGAAGTCAATTATTTCAATTTTAGGAGTTTGATGAAATAAATCTTCGGGTAAACTTAATAATCCCAATTCTTTTAAGCGTACGCAAATTAAATAAGGTTTCTTAGAGAACCAATTTGATGGTAATCCAGACACATTTTGTGAGTTTCCTTCAAGAAATATACCCTGCAGATATCGGTTCTCAGCAAAAAGTTTTTCTGGGAATGATGTGATGTTAATGTCACTCAAATATAAAAATACTAATTTGGTTAGATTTTGGAAATCTCCCGCATTCAGAGCTTGAATTTCATTATTCTTTAGGTTTAATAATTCAAGACTTTTTAAGTTTGCAAATATTTCAGGCTTCAAAGAATTTAAACTGACATTCAACAAAAATAAATTTTTTAAATTTTCAAGATCTTTGAATACTTGTGAATGAAGATCTTTCAGATTATTATCAGATAAATCTAAATATTCTATGCTCTTAGTTTGATTAAAAAAATTAAAAGGAATTTGAAGAGATGAATTAGATAAATCTAGAGATACCAAATTTTTCAACCCTAAAATTGTACATAACTTTTAGTAAAAAATAATTTAAAAGTTATTAAAAAATGTATAATTTACCTTGAATTAAATCTTCATCAGGAAGGCCAACTTTAATATTGCTTATTGTTAACGATCTTAAATTATAAATCCTAAGATCTGAATTTTTTAGGCTTTGGTTCAATGTTATGTACTTGAGATTTATATAGTCTTCACCAAATAACAATTTCCTTGTACCATTACGACATTCAATCAAATATTCTGAATCCTCGTTTTTTTCACAAAGACATTCTGCATCATTTTTGCAGTCAAAATCAGTGCTAATGAAACCGAAATTAAAAATTATAATAAGAATAAAAATATAACTATTATGTTTCATAATTAGATCTCTAAAACCAATTAAATCATACAGAATTGAAACTACATTAAACATTTTTTATTTACAGAATAATTTGATAAAAATTACTTTTTTTTTATTTTGTTATCTACTATTCTTATCTCCAAAATACTATAATTATTATTTCCTTCTAGTTTACTTTAAATAACCAGTACGAATTTATTTAATTAGTATATCTTTTGTTCATATAATAATAAAAAATAATTTAATCTACATTTATATTTTAAAATTAAGATAAAACTTGATAATAATTTATTTCTAGTAGTTTTTGTTTGAAATTTTTTAAAATAGCATATTTTATATTTGGGTGCTTTTTACAGGAACTGTATATTTTTTTATTATTTACGGCTCAACACTAATTATTTTATTTAAAAAATTTTTTTGTATTTTTATATTTATCAAGGTCTAAATACCTAAAATTTTCAGTGGTACTGCTACAAATTTAAAAATAAATTGTATGTGTTATTCTTATGAGAATTTCTATTTATGCAAACGGTGGCGACACGGACGGTCGCAATATTTTGAGTGTATTGAAATAACTCTGTATTGAAGTCATAAAATTTCTCAAAATCTGGGTACCTAATTTTTTCATCAAAACACATTATTGAACAAGATATATTAAGTAAAATATGGCTTACACTTGGAGAAAATGACATGGACGGTGACGAAATTTTTTTTTTCGTAAAGGCGTTCAAAAAATTTAATAGTTTTAATTTTCATAGTTAAAGCTTTCATATATAAAATTTTAGGTTTTTCAAGGTTCATATATGAGTAGTTAAGTAAGAAAAAAAAATATAACAGTGCTTTCAAGTGCATAAATATAGAGTGATCACCCATAAAAGATGGGAACCTTAAAAAAAGCTGAAATCGAGGGAGATTATTATATGTGACGATAAGCTAAAAGGACATCATAAAAATTTATTTTGAGAAAAAAAATATATTTTTGGGACCTAAATATGTCATATGTATGCTACAGAAAAATTTAAGTTCAAATTTTAAGCAAAATATAAATATCGAAAGATTGCCATATAGCAAAAAGACAGAGGACGGTTGCAACATTTTAAACAAATATGTCCCAAAAAAATTTTTTTTCAACCTTTTTTAAATATGTGCAGTAGGTTATGACTTTAAATAAATATTACATACACGGCCAGGCTGCTTTGCTTGAAAATTCAAGCAATAAATATATCTGCTTGAAATTTCAAGCAATCAATTAACTCAGATAAAAAAGGCTGTAGGAAAGCTTAAATTTTGTTCCCCTCCCTTTTTTTAAGAGTTATTTGAGAAAAAAAATTTGGATTACCTATTGTTTTACCTAATTGCCTCTTTCATTTATTTTTTAGTTATATAAATTTCAGGTTTGTTACTGCTTTTATTTTATCCAGAGGGAATGGGGGGTAGGTAAATTAAGATGAAACAGAGTCATGTTTAAAAAAATTCAATATTGATTTGCAGATAAAAACTAAATTTTTAAATTTAATATAAAAAACTAAATTTTTAAAAACTAAAAATTTTTAAAAACTAAATCTACGAATCAATATTGAATTTTTTTTAAACATGACTCTGTTTCATCTTAATTTACCTACCCCCCATTCTCTCTGGATAATATAAAAGCAGTAACAAACCAGAAATTTATATAACTAAAAAATAAATGAAAGAGGCAATTAGGTAAAACAATAGGTAATCCAAAATTTTTTTCTCAAATAACTCTTAAAAAAAAGGGAGGGGAACAAAATTTAAGCTTTCCCACAGTCTTTTTTATCTGAGTTAATTGACTGCTTGAAATTTCAAGCAGATATATTTATTGCTTGAATATTCAAGCATTTGCTTGAAAATTCAAGCAAAGCAGCCCGGCCATGTATTTATCAACTTTTGAACAGAAAGAAAGTGTCAAAGAGCTTTTGTTTTGGATATAAGTGGGGGGGACACTATGGATACCGTTCCTGTGAAAAGTACCCATTTAGGTATTACATTAATACAAATGTATTTATTATTTTGATTTACCTGCACTTATATAGTTTACATTACACTTTTGCTCACCCCCCCCCCCCCTCTCAAGAATCCACTGTATGATATCGATTTTAAAGTAAAGACATAATTAAAATTATTTGGTAATAAAAAAATCATATCTATTCTGATATATTTAGAGCGGGATAATAAACATTAAGATACAGCAAAGAGCCAAGTATTTGCTTTTTAAACTTTATGTCTGTTTTTAATCCTCGTTATTACTCGATTTCTTTAATCTGAAACCTAAATTTATCAAAATTTTACTTTAAAATTTTTTGGGTCAATAAATTTTTTATATGAGAGTTCTAAATTTAAGTAATTCGTAATCATTTATTTCTCCATTTTTTTGATTTCAAAATAGCATTATCTTTATTAGAGTAATTTTTTAAATGTAATACCTAACTTTTTCAATGAAAGTTTGAAATGACAGTGTTGACTCAAAGATCATTTTTAGTTATTTTAGTGTTATACTTTGTTAGATGAAATAACCATTAAGAATATTTTGTTATTGCTTAAGGAACCGTAGTGTCAATAATTTAGGCATCGTTTTTTGCTCTGGTTTGCAATAAAATTTTAAATAATTGCATCATATTTATTATGTGATTTGTGAAAGCAAAAACTACACAAATTATAAGTTAATGAAAAGACTGGCAAATTAAAAAAATTAATAAAATAATCGTTTTTTTGCATGTTCAATCAAGCCTCAATAACATCTACAAAATGACTATATGCATTATTTAAAAAGAAAAGTATTTCATATGTCAAAATTTTTTTTCAATCTTTTGTTATTTCTATCAAAGAATATAAAAAAAAAACAAAAATACCGAATAAAAACGATTTTACACGCTTTGATTAAATTAGCTTACACTTGACTTCTTTTATAATCTTGTTGAGTTGTCAGTCGGATTTAGCAAACTGATGATATCACTTACCAATCTATACAAATCTTTTTATTTCATAAAAATAAAATAAAAATCTCATCACTTTTTATATACTCTGTATATGTAAAAAGGATTAAATTGATTTAAAAACGAAAAAAAAACCCCAAATGTTTTCAATATAGTATTTGCATTAGAAATTTTATGTCCAAAAAAAGTAGAAAAGGAATAAAAAAAAAAAAAGATGAGAAGAATTTAAAAACGATCAGCTTCATTGGCGCGAGACCGCAAAATGTAAAGAGAGAATTGGATATTAAGCTTACATACGTGAAGTGTCAGACAAAAAGAAAGAAAATACCGATAACCGCACAACGAGTGGACTTCATATATACGTCCGGCTTAAAAAACAACTATTTGGTAAAAAAAAAGAAAAAAAAGTGTGACAAGGGACAAGAGAAAAAAAAATTGTGCCAAAGGAAAGGAAAAAAAAAACAAACAAACAAACAAGTGATAAAAAATAAAAATAAAAAGAGAGGTTAATCCTTGTATGCAATAAAAAAGAGGGTGATGACCGTTGTTATAAAAACATACATGCAGTACATGCATTAATGACGTATCTATAGATATGCAAATAATAAAAAGAGATTGAGAGTGTATTATAATACATTTGTGTATTTGTGGGTGGGAAAAAGGAAATTGTGGATGAACTGAAAGTGGAGGCGCGATGTATTAATTACCGGTATATTGATGTCCGTTTTCAGTGAATTGATGTGTGGTCAGTGTATATAGCATTGCACATAATGTAGAAACGAGGGATAAAGACTATCGAAATGCAACTGCTCCCTATACTACGCTATGCATGCATTATTACGGGAATATAATTCAACAAGCAAATGGATAATATCCCCTTTCGATTTCAATCTTGCATACACTTGATACATCGAGTGGCATATTCTATAGTTCAACTGTCATATAGAAAAATTCACTTCATTTTATATGTATGTAACAAAATGTACGTTTAATTATACATAAATATATAGATTTTACTGCTTTTGATCTTTCTAACAGGTTTTAATTATCCTATAGACAAATTGACAAATAAAGTGAAAACATTAATTCACACGTTGAATTTACATTTTCAATTTTAAACGCGATTATATTTAGTGGTTTCATTTTCGACTGCATATATTCTTGATATGTTTTTAATGGAAATCATTACACATGTTATCAAATTTATTTTGTTTATTTCTATATCTGCATTTTTCAATATAATTAAATTCTCCTCCATTTTTTTTTTGACATATATTAAAAACAACATCACGTTATTTTAAAAACAGTGAGTAAATTTTTACAAATATACAAATTAGGTCATTATTTTTTAATCAGATTTTCTTCTTAATTTGTAAAATCAGAAAAAATTTTTGCTATAATTAAAAGTACAATGTGCTCCATTACAAAGCATTCTCTTTAAATATTTTCTTATATTTTTCTTTTTTTTGATTTGTAAAAAAATCCTTTAATTTACCAAATAAATTTTAAAGTCGAAATAATATGATTGCTTGTTGACCTAATTTGCTCAATTTTTTCGTACATCGAACCAGTGGAAAAAAATTTAATAAAAATGAATCCTTCGAAAATGCGTAATAAAATATAATTCTACATAATCTAATTAAAATAAATGAAATAAAATTAAATAAAAATAAAGAAATAATATATCAAGTAGTTTAAATTTACGAGCAAGTCTCTTTGGACAAATTTGTGGTATTTCCCAAGACGATCGTATATATGTATATGTAAAATATCCTTAGCGTTCGCGATGCAGAAACGGCCGTTAAGATTTATGTTAGAACATTGCATAGTCCTGGAGTCTTTAGTCGGTTATTAGCATGCGGTATATCTAACGCGATGTCAGGTTCCGCGACAATAATTATATAGATACTGGGCTAACCTCGTCCTTATATCATAATGCATAACGTAATATATAGCGAAAGGACCGAATTATTATTATATATGAGAAGTTATCTATCTATACAATGTCAACTTGAAGAGAATATTCTAAAGGATGCAGATCAGAATATATACGATGCTTTTACCTATACAATTTATGCAAATTTAAGATATATGTCTAATATTGTCCTAAAGGGCTACTAAACAATAACATTAAGATATTTCTTGCTTATTTATGATTTATTGACTATACCATTGTAATCAACGTAATCATTATTTATTTGAGTATTATTTTTTAATATCATGACATGTTCAAACAAATGAAAGTAAATTGGTAAATAAATAAGAAAAATATAAATATTCCAAAAAATATAAAAATCATAAAGTAAACAGCCAGTTTGTTTTTTTCAACATTTTTTAATTTATATTTATTAAGTATTCTCTTTTTACAATACCTTGATGGGACCCACACCCTCTTTAATTGAAAACTATTATTTATGATGCGTTCATAAATAAGGATAGGGAAAATTTTTTCTTTTATCTGGTCTTAAATAAAAATATTTGCTTAATTATTGGATATCTAAAAGCAGTGTTTTTGTGATTACTTGACAAAAAATGAATAAAATTTAACTAAATTAGAGGAGGCACGACTAAATACAATTTGAAAAATTTTGTTCCTGATATTTTACATTTTTATCATTTTTTTTTTAATTTTTTGATATTTGAAATCAGTATTTTCGACATTTCTATGCAAGGACTGGATGAAATCATTTCAGATTGGAAACCCAGCAACTATATCAGATTTAAAAAAAATTTAATCCAGGGAATCTTTGATTCATCGATTAGTTTCTGAGATCGTGAGGATACACCTTTTCTTACATACACACATCAAGGCAATATAAGCATGTAGAGACATCGAAATGACCTGGAGACCAAATTTCTCCTTGAATTGGAAAATTTGAAGACTTTCCCGTTTTTTGACCTGACAAACTTATAAGGCACGATTTCATCTATGTATTGCAACATGGGTGATCGGTACCTAAAAAAATAATTTTTAACTCCTAAAAACCTTTTTAATTTTATACTCCTGTACCGAAATTATTCTAAGTCCCTAAATAAATAATATTCTAAGTCCATTCAACCCCCCCCCCCCTAAATTACATTTTTGAAGTACCCCACTGTCTATTGACATGTTCCATGTTAAAAGGTTTATTATTGGAACAAAATTGAATGACGCAAGTCAGACCGATTGTGAGTCTCAATTTTAAAATTAATAAGATTTCCTACCATAATTGAGATTAATGAAATAGTAGTTTTCTAAAACAAAGTAGCAGTTTTTTAACGTATTATGTAAAAATTAATTTTTGCAATGCAAGGGTTTATGGGCCCGAGGGTCAGTAATTTATTCGATTTTTATAAAATGTTTAGAAAAATATTTTATACAAAAAGTTACGGAATTCAGTGAATTAATATTCGGAAATCAATTTTGTAAATGATCAATTCCGATATAGACAAGATAATAAATATTAAATGTGCGGTTATTACATTATATGTTTAGGTAAAGGGTTGATTGAAAGTCTTGTATGTCAAGGGTGATGAAATTCTTGTTTCATATAATATTAATAAGTGATCAGATAGAAAGAGAACGATTTAGTAAAATAGTTAAAGAGGGAAGTAAATTTGAAGAGATATCTTATACCGCAGTGACATGTGGTCGAATCATTCTAACAAAATGACGGATTCTGCAAATGACATTCAATATAACGTTTAGCGGCTATAATATTAACGATATAATTTTATCAATATAGATATAATTTACAATATACATATGAATTTAATTTCATTTTCTGTATATTTTTTAACATAACATTCAAATCGATTATTCTTTTTAATTTATAGGAATAATTTTATAATTTCCAAAAAGCTTATTTTAACACATTTCTTTAATATACTAGTTAAAAAATAGTTCCAAAGCAGTTTTCTGGGATCTGGTCAGATTTTGTCAAGAATTCAGGGACTCAGTTTTGTGTCATAGGAGGAAAATTATTTAAAACTATTTTTTTGGCATAAAAATAAATAAACTATTACCATTACTGTTATACTATTCTAAGTTATTTTTTACCTTTTAGTATACATTTATATCTCGAAGTACATAGGTAATTTTATTTTAAAAAATCGCATTGATTTACAAAAAATCTAAGGCTTTTTTATTTCAGGCGCGATCACATATTCATTAAGAGTTTCACCTTTACAATACGCAATTGGGTCAAATTTGTCCAATGTAAGGAGGGGAAAGTATCAAATTGAACTTAGAATAATTTTGATTTAGGGACTTAGAATAATACGATTTTGGAGAAAATACTTAGAAATTATAAAAATAGCGAATTGTTTTGTAATGTTGCATATAATTTATGCATTATACCTAGCCCTCAGATGCAGTCAACATGTTGCATGAAATTAGGTTGTGTTTATACAAACCAGTTAAAAGTTTTTAACATGAAACATTTTTACTGGAAGGGGGTACTTCAGAACTTGAAAATTAAGGGGGGAGGTAAAATTTGTCTGATTTAAGGGGGGGGGGGTCAAATTTGTCCGGTTTAAGGGAGGAAGGTCAAATGAGACTTGGAATAATTTAAATTTAGGGACTTAGAATAATACAGGTTTATGGACTTGGAATAATATCGATTTAGGGACCTAGAATATTACGCTTTTAGGAAATCAGAATCTTTTAGGTTTAATTACAAATTATAAAAATAGCAAATTGTATTGCAATGTTGCGTAACATTTATGCATTATACTCTACACTTAGCTGCAAGTAAATATGTTTCATGCATTTAGTTTGTGTTTACACAAACCGTTTTTTTATTGATATAGGTTATTATTAGAAACCCTTTGGATAACTTAAAATTAAAAAATAGTTAATTTTTTAGAATTTTTTCTTTTTTTTTTGATATCTGAAATCGGTTTTTTTGTGATTAATCAAAAACGACTGAGTGAAATAACTTTTGGCTTCATGCTAGCCTCACTAGATCAGATTTACAAAATTTTCATTCAGAGCTTTTGTTAATTTATCCAATAGGTTCTGACATTCGGTTTACACCTTTTTGAGCATATTTATCTACGTACAGCGAATCAATAAAAATATGTTAGAGGCATCAAAATTACCTGGACACCAAATTTTTCCACGTATTTGACCTTAAAGTAACTTTATCGTTTACTGTTTAATAAATTTTTTTATTTAATTACTTGAAAATTTCTTAATAGACATACATCATGTAATTTAGCATTATGTCTCCATGTCTTATATCAGGAGTAATAAATGTATGCAAAACAATCGAATCATTATAATAGATTTGATTGATTGGGTAAAGTTATGTAGAAAGATATCAGTTAAGATATATTGAAAATTATATAATATGAAATGCAGCAAACTGGTGATATTATATATGTATCTTCGGATGATTCTCAGAGTAAATACACACATAGAAGTGAGTAGAACGATGATGATGATCAGTAAATGTATAAATACGTATTCAAAATGTATGTCTACATTTCTATATTATATATAGTTACAATATATTAATATAGGGACGTTAGGACACACGTGCATAAAATGTCGTTTGTCATCGCGACTAATTTGCCATGTTCTGAGATACGGTGACGCTTCTGACGCGCTCATTATTAAGATGCGAATTAGTAACAATTTGAAACCCGGATTTAGTCTCATTCTGAACTGTTTACGACCTCTCTCTATGGATTATCCAATGTCCTTCCTATTTATATTAATCAATATTATACCCTATTTTCTAATATGCCTACGTACTCTTCATGTAAACATATATTCTCATCCATACATATATATTTAAAGCAAAAGTTACTCCCTTCTCTGGTTATAAGTAAAAAATCTAAGATTAAAAAAATGCTTTGCTAGAAAATTTTATGTTTTAAGGATTTTTCTCATCATAGACTTGGCGTACACTAGAATGACTGCAAAAAATTATTTTCACTTAATGTAATGATTTTCAGTTGGTTTTGAAAATATTTCACTATAAACACTATACACAGAGGCCCCTAATAATATTTAAAACATTCAGTATTATAAAAAAGACTTAATTTTAAGAATGCATACAAAAAATACCGTGCCAAATAGCTGGCACTAAGGTTCCTCAAACAATGAGCTTAATACATCAAAATGCCACAGATATCACCGATTACAAGCATGCAATCATACATATTTCTATTAACTTTTAAAAGATTTTTTTATTGATCAAAAATTTTGGAACAAATTTTCAAAAAATTAATTATCAGATTCGAGATATCGAGTAAAAACCATACTTTCAAATATAAGTACTTTCGTAGAAATAAATGAGGTATTACATCCAAATTAAAAAAAAAAAAAGTACCTCGAGCTTTTTTGGTGAAAAAAATTTTGAAAAAAAAATTCGGTCTTAATGTCGTGTTGGCTGTGAAATATCACCGGTTCCTCATTGAGGAACCAAAAAAAGCTTTTGAAATTAAGAGTAGTTAGTCGTAGTCATTTTCAATCGTTTTACTCAAATTTTATCACAAAGGTTAATTTTTACCTTAGCAATTATTTTATAAAAACTATAGTGACCAGTAAAAAATAATTCTTAATAAATTTTTTATTACTTTTTTTTTTAATCGATTCTGGCAAAACTGTCATTACGCAACAGGAATTCTCGTATTTAAGTATTATAAAACTATTCAGGTTAAATGTAATTTTTGTATAAGAAATTTAAAATGCTTCAACGAAATAAGAAAATAGATATCTTTTTCTAACTAATTTTTTTCGACCATCTTTTAATCTTTTACAATGAAACTTACAAAAATCTACTTTGCAAGAGCATTTCAAGCTTTAATTTGAAAACTGGTTAAGTTACATGTGAGTACTTTAATGAATAACGATCCATGCACAAGGTAAAACATAAAGACGAAAGAAAATATAAATTATTCAAAATTTAAAATTAAGTTAGAAATAATAGAATAATAAGTAAATATACGTCAATTCCGTTATTATTATACATATTTAGTATAAAATATTCTAAAATGTATAACGCTTATATAATAAACACAATATCTCTGATATGGTATTCAAGTAAAGGTCACTCGTCAAACTTCGTTCCTCCGGAATATATGTATAACATAACGTATGTGTATTTGTTATCGCCACTGAAACGACAAGTGAAATATACGAAATAAATCTTGCAAAACCTCTATTCAAAACTGGACAATGAAAACCTTATATATATATCATGCATGTATGGTATTTTATTTAAGTAAGTATATAGAGAAACTCAAACTAAACGATATTTTGATTATATATTTTATATATTTATAGTTATAAACATAATAGAACTCTCTGCATTGTGAAACGCTACCAAACTGATTCCTTTACTTTCAAAACCTCAAACTCTTGCGAATATTTTATAAAAGCTCGAATTTTAATAATAATTTGTCTTCCAATAAATAAATAAAACAAAAGAAAATAAAGAATAAAAAGAAAACACAGGAAATATCTTTTAAATCCATTCAAAATGAAAATGCCAACTCAATGTATATTTAGTCTTTTTTTGCATGAAAAGGGGTGACCGTAAAGAATGATTCGGTATTCAAAAGTCTCTTCCCCGCATTCTCACATACAACAGTAGCAATAATAGTATAGTCTCCAGATCCGTTGTATCTTTTTCTTTATGTATAAATATATACACCCTCTTCCAAAACCCGTGTCTCAGTTGTCGTTTCTGAGACCACAGTCCAAAGTTTCTGAAGCGAGACAAGCCGCAATATAAGTCCACCCCCCTTTCCGATAAGCATTTATACAAACGTACCGGACACTGGACAGGAGACACGCGCCTACTTTTGACCCCTTACTTGTATATTGGTTTTTTTATAGCATTCTTTTTTTTTTCTCTTGACCTCCACTCAGCAGCTTTGAAATGTATCCATGCCTCGATATATAACCTTTTTTTTTCTATTTTATATATTGTTATACAGGCTTTTTGTAACTTAGGAAAAGGAAACCTTTCTTTTACTTTTTTTTATTGAAATCGGAAAGACAGTTTTGTTTCATTTATAAAAAGCAAACTTATTTGTATATTTTTATATAAGTTGAAAAATTATGCAAAAGAAAATTATAATAAAATTCTTCTGAATAATGAAAAAATATTTTTCAAACAATATATTACTATGAAATTGATATTTATTTTTATTGTAAAAAATTACAAATTATGAAAAGTTACAGATACATTATAACAAAGGCTTATTTTAAAGTTTTGTAAGTAAAATAGTTGAATCATATTTAAAAATGTATTAAAAAATAATATCCTCAATTAAAAACATGATAGATCTAGCAACGAAAGTTGATCCAATCATGATAAGAAATCTAAAATTTTAAAAAGATTTTGAGAATGCATTGCAAGTGTATAGAGATCTGTATAAGAACTTAGTTCGACTAAAAAAAACGTAAATGGTGCAATTTCTACAATCATAACATAAAATTATATATGAAAATAAAAATTTTTTTAGCAAAATTGATTTTCTTTAATTTTTTTGGAACTTAATCCCTAATTCCGCCTTTTCCAAGCGGAATTTTCTCTTTAGCTTAAACGGTTGAAATTATTTTAAAATGTAAAAAATTCTTCAAAATTGTAAAAAAAAAATTTTTTATAATTTTGAATATTCATCCAGCATTATATTAAAAAATTATTTTTTTTGTATTTTCTTGGGTTGATAAGAGTAAACATCAAATATTTTGGTACCCTTAAAAGAGGATTGACTGTTTAGAAAATAACGCTAAATTTTTTTATTGAAAAAATTTTTTATTTTGTTGGTAAGTAGTAAAAAAAAGAAGCATAAAAGCAACAGAATTACTGGAGTTTGGTCAGATTCTAAAAATTAGTTACTATTTTTTTTAAATAAATATAAAAACGAAAATCAAGTAGTACCTTCTGTAAAAAATACTTTGGCACCAATTTTAAGATCTGACCATAAGTTTCATTTCCATATAAAAAATACCCATAGAAACATGTAAAAATTTTCCTGGAAACTTTAATTTTTTGTCTAGAAGGCATAAGATCAAATTCAATATTACTTTTTTAAAATTTTCAAAACTTGATTTATTTATTTGCATAAAATTTTGAAAGAACATGCAAAGAGCCTGTGCAGTTATTAGAACGTTATTATAACTAAAAATAAATATATTACTTTTAGAAGGGTAAAATTTGATTTTATATATCATCTTAGATAAACGTGATGAGTAGTGAAGCGAAAATTTGTGGATTTCTATATGTATAGAGAGAGTTGAATAGAAATAATAAAGGTATATATAATCTGAAAACTATGTATGCATTGATTTGATATGTTATTCATTTCGCATACCTAAAATAGATCATTTTCTATCTCTCTACATATTATATATTCTCTGGAAACTAAAAGATATCGATATGTCTATTGTATATTAACAAGGAATTTCTCTGACTAATATATATTGTTCATAAACAACTAACTTTCAGAGCAATACTCTCTATACATATTTGTTCAAAAGTATTTTAATTAAAAATTTATATTATATTTTTAATTAAATGCATTTATTTATTTTACTTTCTTTGAGGTTTTTGTAATATTCAAAATATTAGCACTGAAAAATTATACCTCTGCAAAAAATAGACTCGCACTGACCCTTCTCATCACAAAATGAGCTTATAAAATCTTTCAATACAAAATTTTCTAATATGAGCAGAGTAGTATCAATACATTATACTTCCACAATTAATTAGTGACTTAACAGTTCTTCTCATCATCAGATTCAATTAACTAATATTTAAAAGTAGGTCAATAATATCAAGTAATATTGATTATAACATGGAACATGTTTAGAAGAAGGGGGTACTCTAAAAGGACTGAAAATCAAGAGGTGGTCAAGATAACTTTATGATATTTTGTTTTCCCAAATTTTCAAGCAACTGTTCCAATAATATAATTACTTTTTATTTTTGTAATTGCAAAATAAAGGACCATAATAATTTACGCAATAGTACCAAAATAATCTATTATATGCAAATTATCTGAAGACGAAAAAAAAGAAAATTTGTTAAGTAGTTAATTTTTTTGTTCAATTCTTTTTAACAAATGTAAATAAAATCTTCTTTACCAATAAGTAAATTCCAGTATTAATTTTACAAAACTTAGATATTCAATTGATAAAAAAACTATTTATATGTAAATATTTGATTTTCAGGCAAGTGATCTATACCAAAATACAAAAAGTAAATAAAAATAAATACTATTCGATAATTAAACTTAATTTATGTATCTTTGAAATATTAATTAAAAAAAAAAAACGAAAGCAAGCAAAAAGAAAACTAATCAAAATAAATTTAAAAATAAATTAGTCTTTCATTAACCTTTTATTAAGTTTTATACTTATTAAATTTATAATGTCTTCTAAAAAAAAAAGGAATGAAAATATCTTGTTTAATTTAAAACAGGAATAAATTTTTTTCTTTCGTATTATTCTTCTTTTTTTTTATTATTTTCATGATCAATTAAAATATCAATTATTCAAGAAAAAAAAAAGAAATAAGAGAATTCCAAAGGGAGCTATCAATATAAAAATTAGACTATAAAAAAAATATAAGGAAAGAAAAATACAAAACAGTCATTGTTTTTTAACGTAAACGAAAAGTATTTGACTAGGCACTGTTATAAAGAACAATAAAGTCCTTATCGTGGTCACAAATTAAAAATAATTATTTTTCAAGCCTGGATTCTTAATCAACATAGTAAAATAAGAAAGGCGATATCTAGTAAAGAAAAAAAAAATTTCTTACATTTTTTATACATGCAAATATATTAGCTTGAGCTTTATATATAGAAGAAAACGGCTTCCATTATCCAACCGATGAGATTCTTGTCAATGAGTTATTGGCGTCTCCTTACTAAACTTATACATATAATCTTTTTTTTTACCCCGTTTTTTACGCTTTATTACATTTAAACCCTTCTTTTTTTTATTCTTAAAAAGTTCTTTAGTTAAAAAAAGAAAAACAAGCAGTCTACTTATACTACACTTACCCCCTGTGTAAAAAGTCTTCTATAACTTCTTAAAAAACCCTTTTATGGATATTCTGATAATCGAAAAAATACGCCACCTTATATAACTTTTTTTTTACTGTACTCTCTTTTTAAGCAGTTTTTGATTTATTCAAGACATTATAGATAAATGAAAGATATGATATTACGATGGAAACTAGTAATTATTTTTATCTGGTCTATAAACAAAAATTTTTTTTACTTCTTTCTTTTTTTAATTAATGACTATTATAAATATCCTTTTTATTTTTTTTAAATAATAAATGGTATTCATTTTTTTTTCTTTTGGTTGCCTCTTCTGTTCTTTATTTTTTTTATTGCTTTAATAAAATTCTTTAATAATTAAAAAAAAAGAAATTTATTGACTTAAAATATGTAATTTTCTGGTTTATGTCAGCCTGATTGTATGAAAAATATTCTGTTTTTTATTGTATTTATTGTACTTACATTAAAATACATTCTAACATTTTTTTAATTAAATTTTTTTTTACCCGGAACTTTTGTTATAAAACAATTAATAATTTGTAATTGTTTAAAAATATATAATATTATTGTCTGATTATTATAATAATAATTTGTTCTAAATTTAATTATAGAGCGAAGCTCTACCTTAATGGATGCAAAAATCGACACCTTGTGGGCACGATACAACGAAAACGATCAATTGGATTGCTTTCATTTTTTAAAACTGAGTTTTTTTCATCGAGTTGATGAAACCTATAGTTTAGTCTTGTATTTTTGCTTCACACAGGTGAAAAACCTTAAAATTTCGATGTGTCGTTTTGCTTTCGCACACTAAATTAATTTTAAAACCAATATTTATTTTTCAAAAATGTATCCCTGTGTCAAAAAGTCTAAATTTTCAGAATCTGATATCAAACTTAAGATAAAATCTACCGGAAACTCAATATTTCGCGTCAATGTTGGCTACTGAAAAAAATCGACGCATTGCTTATTCAGCATTATAAATAAGATAAAAAAAGATATATTTCATGAAAAATATATATATTTTTACATGCATTTTTTTTTAATTTTAGAATGGTGGATGAAAAATTGCAAAAAATTATTAAATACAAGTAGCATTAGATTATTTGTTTTAACGTGAAACATGTTTATAGGGAAGGGGTACAAGGGGGGGTCAAATTTGTCTGGTTTAAGGGGGGGGGGGGTCAAATGAGACTTAGAATAATTTCAATTTTGGGACTTTGAAAAACTTGGGTTTAGGTACTTAGAATAATACAAATTTTAGGACTTACAATAATTTTTATTTAGGGACTTGAAATAATTCGGTTTTAGGGACATAGAATAATTATGATTTAGGGACCTAGAAAAATACGCGTTTAGAAAATCAAAATAGTTTGCGCTTAGAATCTTAACATCTAATAAGGTGATAATTAAAAATTATAAAATTAGAAAATTGTGTGATAACATTGCGTAACATTTGCATTATAGCTAGACCTCATCTGGAATTAAACATGTTCTTAGGTTGTGATTACACAAACCGGCTATAAGTTTTTTAGTAATTTTTTTTAAATTTTGAAATTGAAAGAAAATTTTTTTAACTTTAACCCAGAATATTGAGTTCCCATTTGATTTTATCGTAATTTGACTTCAGATTCTGAAAATGAGTTCATGTAACATAAGTACTAAAAAAAAAAAACTATTACATACCAGAGAGGCTGAAGTTCCTGTGTACACAAAAAAAAAGAAATTACAAATTAATTTAAAAAGAAAAATGATTAGCAATAATATTAGAAACAACGATTCTAGAAAATAAATTAAATTTGAAGAGTTTATTTCTAATGAGATATCCGTGAAAATAAAAAATGTAAGAGACAGCGACTAACTGCTTGGTATTTTTTTGATAATTATAAGCTTGTAAAAATTTTTTTAAACCTTTAAAATCTATTTTAGTCAAAAATTACAATTTTGGAAGCAATTTGAAAATTGGTCATTCTTGAAAAAATATGGTCATTTGGTTTACTGACTATAATGGTAATAGAATTAATGATGAAAAAATATGTTTTATGACTAAACTGGAAAGTATTTAGTTGAGTGACAAGGTAGCAGCGTCATTTAGAAGATAGCCTAAAAATCTCTTTCATATAGCATACTAGGTCCAGGGGCCTATTTAGGTATTTCGAGGATATAGGAGATGTTTTTTCAACTACCATAACCTGTCCTGAAAGTTACAAGCAAATAAGCTGCCCAAACATTTGAACCTCCCCTTGGTTAGTGTTCGAACTATTCTTGACATTAAGTATAAAAAAAAATTACTCCAAAAATGTTCTTCCTGAAGTATGTTGAAGTTTAGGTTATAAAATGATCCCATGCCAATTTTTAGCTCATTTGAGAACGTTTTAGGAATCGCAAAAACCCAGGGTAGCTTTCAAAATAATGGCTTAGCAATTTTAAAATTGATCATTTTTGGCAAAAAATAAAAAACTAACTATAGCGATGAGAAAATCGATGATAAAAAATTACGGTTTACGGGGATTGAAAGGTAGCACTTATAAAAAAAAATGAGACAAAACGGTAGTATTTTGGTAGAATTGCAATATGACAGCGTTATTTGGAAAATTGCCTAAAAACCCTATCTTATAACATTGTTATAGAATTGAACCCTGCGTTTCTCGGCCCTGAAGGCGCGTTGGAATAAACGGAAGGAGTTTTGGGTATTTTTTCAACATATTTAAGTCATATATAACTATACATTGTAACTTACGATCTAGATGTTCCGAATATATACGATTTTTGCTATTTAATCTAAAAATTGTTGGTAAAAAACCGGTTTGTGTAACTACACAACCAACGAGCATGGAACATGTTCACTTATAACACTGATAATGAAGTATCTATTGCGTTCATAATATAAATATTTATATACAAATATTTATAATTAGATTTTTATTATAGAAATCATACTGCTTAGACATCAAAGTGAACAAAATTAATTAAATTTTCAAATTATTATAGTTTTTTAAATAATATGAATTTATTTTTTATTAATTTTTACAATAAATTCTTTAAAAATTCTGCACCAATGGTCCCTAGGTACTTCTGCACCAATGCTCCCTAGGTACTTCTGCACCAAAGGTCTTTAGGGACTTCTGCACCAATAGTCCCTAAGTACTTGTGCACCATAGATCTTCAGGGACTTCTGCACCATAGGTCCCTAGGTACTTCTGCACCAAAGGTCTGTAGGGACTTCTGCGCCATAGGTCCCTAGGTACTTCTGCACCAGAACTCCCTAGGTACTTCTGCACCAAAGGTCTTTAGGGACTTCTGCACCATAGGTCCCTAGGTACTTCTGCACCAATGTTCCCTAGGTACTTCTGCACCAAAGGTATTTAGGGACTTCTGCACCAAAGGTTCCTAGGTGCTTCTGCACCAATGTTCCCTAGGTACTTCTGCACCAAAGGTCTTTAGGGACTTCTGCACCAAAGGTCCCTAGGGACTTCTGCACCATAGGTTCCTAGGTACTTCTGCACCAATGTTCCCTAGGTACTTCTGCACCAAAGGTATTTAGGGACTTCTGCACCAATGTTCCCTAGGTACTTCTGCACCAAAGGTCTTTAGGGACTTCTGCACCAAAGGTTCCTAGGTGCTTCTGCACCAATGTTCCCTAGGTACTTCTGCACCAAAGGTCTTTAGGGACTTCTGCACCAAAGGTCCCTAGGGACTTCTGCACCATAGGTTCCTAGGTACTTCTGCACCATAGGTTCCTAGGTACTTCTGCACCAATGTTCCCTAGGTACTTCTGCACCAAAGGTATTTAGGGACTTCTGCATCAAAAGTTCCTAGGTGCTTCTGCACCAATGTTCCCTAGGTACTTCTGCACCGAAGGTCTTTAGGGACTTCTGCACCAAAGGTTCCTAGGTGCTTCTGCACCAATGTTCCCTAGGTACTTCTGCACCAAAGGTCTTTAGGGACTTCTGCACCAAAGGTCCCTAGGGACTTCTGCACCATAGGTCCCTAGGTATTTCTGCACCAAAGGTCTGTAGGGACTTCTGCGTCATAGGTCCCTAGGTACTTCTGCACCAAAGGTCTTTAGGGACTTCTGCACCATAGGTCCCTAGGTACTTCTGCACCAATGCTCCCTAGGTACTTCTGCACCAAAGGTCTTTAGGGACTTCTGCACCATAGGTCCCAAGGTACTTCTGCACCAAAGGTCTGTAGGGACTTCTGCGCCATAGGTCCCTAGGTACTTCTGCACCAATGCTCCCTAGGTAATTCTGCACCAAAGGTCTTTAGGGACTTCTGCACCATAGGTTCCTAGGTACTTCTGCACCAATGTTCCCTAGGTACTTCGGCACCAAAGGCCTTTAGGGACCTCTGCACCATAGATCCCTTGGTACTTCTGCACCAAAAGTCCCGGAATCGAAAATATTCTAAGTCCATTTCACCTCCCCCCCCCTAAAAACGTCACTTTTTCACCCCCCCCCCCCCTATCAGTACCATATTTGTGACAATTTTTATCCTGGAAATCTTGTGAAAAATTTTACTGTAAGAACGTTGCGATACCATACGTTGAAGATTCTTAGAAGCCACCATTAACGTGAGTTAGAGGAAACTTCTACCTGAGATTATTATATTAAAACTCGAAAACTAAAATTAGAAAAATAAAAGATCGTAATTAATTGAATTGGTACAAGGAGTCTTAAATATTGCTGAGAAAATTGGTAGACAATGTCGATGTCTGTTGTTTGTGACTTCATTTTTATTTTACTTTTAATATTTTGTATATCAATACTTAACTTTTTCTTTTGATATTATTAAATTATAATTATATTACTATGATATTCTATAATCTGTGCGACAACCTTCTGAGTTATTATTTATATAGACAAGTGCATGCAAAATTGACTGGTATTATTTCGACAATAAGTAGATAAGGTATTGAAATAGTGTTCCGTTGTGAGTGGTTTTGGACGTGAACTTAATTAAATGTAGAGTAGTTCTTACGGTCCTAAAATCCAAGATCTTAGAAACTTTTTACTGGTGATAGTGAATAAAAATATACTTGTTAAATTGTATTTGATTATGTTTATTACTACTGATACAATGATTCAGAGAGATCTTTGGTGCATCGTCGTTTTACCTGAATATTTAACTCTTTTCTCCCCCGCAATTAGGAGTGGAGGAGTCTTTTCTAATTGGCTAAGATGCAAATTTTTATGTATAGTCAACGCCTGTCTCGCCAATCAAGAGCCATTGCCCACAAATTATTTCTTACAAGCTAACGTCTGGCCATCTCTAATTATTGCTGTCTTAGAATTTACTCCAAATAATGATCTTATATCTTATTTTATATTTTATATTTATTCAAATTACCCCGGTCACAGATGATACTCCTGTGACAATAGTAAAAAAAAATTCCAGGTACAGCTACCGGAATTTTTTTTTTTTTAACAATTACAATCGTGCGACTTACAATTAGAAAAAATATTTTTTTTATGTCATTTGCAACCATTTAAAAGAAAAAAAAATTTCCGTCTGCTACAACCGGAATTCCAGTTGCTGCAACCAGATTTTTTTTTCAGTGTCAGGTAGCTTTCTTCTTTGTTACATTATTTAGATTACGGTATTGTGCTTGCAATGCTTAGGACTAGATTATGTAGTAAAAATTTTATCACAATATACTTTATTAAAAATAATCGGAAAATAATTTTTGGAAAAAATAGTTTAAAAATATTTTCGGTAAAATAATTTTTGGCAAAAAATTTTTTTGAAATATTAATTTTAGTAAAAGTATTATTTTTCCATCATACCACAAACAACAACGTTTTTTAAAAGCATCGTAGAGCTTTTTTTCGTTCCAGTCACCATTCATACCAAAAATTCTATCCAATTAAATTTTTATATATTGAACCATTTAAATTTAAATTAAAGTTTAAGACAATTTATTTATAGGTTTTCATTACACAGTTCTTATGAAACAAAAAAAAGGGTTACATTGCTATTAAAATATATAGAACAGAAACTTTTTTTTCTTACTAATACAAACTTTTTTTTTGTAAAAAGAAGATAGCATACAATTATTTTTCACCACAATTTTTACGGAGCAACGCGTTATTACCCCTCTTCTATATCTCCCTTTTTTAAAAACCCAAGAAGAACTTCTCGAATCAAACCCTAACTTATATAAATATATAAATTTTTTTTTTATTTTCGCGCTTAAAACCTCTTGAATGTTTGATAAGTACCTCCGTTACTACTGAACCGATGCAAATAAAAGTGTCAAATAAACTTCGATACCAATCTCCTTTTTTTGATAATATAAATTTAAGAAAGAAAAAAAAGTGTAGAGGGTTGGATTAACCCTTTTTTTTTATTTGTAACTTCTTGCAAAATCAAGATGCTCTTTTGTCCCGCGTTAGGAAAAGAATTACTCGAAGAAATAAAAACTCGTTTTCTTTATTCATATATACTTGGATTAAATACTCAAACATTTACTGATCTTTTGTAATAAAAGCAAAAAATAATCTATCTTTTCTTAAACCCTTTTATCTGAAGTCCATTTAAAATAAAAGTAAAATATATATCATTAATTATCATACGAAAATAAATGGTAATTAATGGTAATAAATTAAGTTTTTTTTTATAAAATAAAATAAAATGAAATAAAATAAATATTTGATTATACAATAAAATATAATTTCAGTAAAATTATTTCGACTAGAGACAATTATTTCGAATTTTCCCTATTACAATTAAAAGTTTCTATATTTGAACCCTTTTTTGCTTTTAAAAATTTATATAATAATTTAGAAAATCTGTTATAACATATGGAATTTTAAGTTAGAAATTAAGTGGAGAAAAAGCTTTGGGATTGAAATTATTGAAGTGAAAATTAAATGGTCACGAAACAAAATATTATATAAAAGAGTGTTTCTCTTTCTCTAGCCTTTATGTATATTCGCGAGAAAAAGGGTTATATATACCTTTCGATATAACAAAAGAATGTTAGTGGTCAAGTCTTTTCTCTCATTTTATACAAACATTGTTACACAGCACATGAAATTAATAGTATAAAGCCTTAATGTGCATTTTATGGAGAGAAAGAAGGAGAACTGCCCCGCGGATATATACTAGTATTGTTTCTATACTGAGAACTTTCCAACAAGTTTTGTTTGTTAGAAAGAGACCGGAAGGTCCAGTAGTCTACACCACCGCCACCCCTTAAATTTAGTTGACTGGAATCTCTGGAGATTGCTTCTCTTCTATTTTAACTTCGAATGTCTTCTTGTCACTCTGCGAATAAGGAAATGTCAAACTTGCCTTTGACGCCTTTATTCTATATTTATAAATAGAGCTTCTTCGTCCCCATTAATATTTTTTCTTTTTAATTTTCAATTCTCAGTTCAACGCGAATTGATAAATTCTTATTATTTAAAATCGCAATAAAAGCAAGCGCTCTAAAACGCTTTTATAAAAATATATCTAAGTCATACGGTTATTTTATGAAAAGGACTCAATTTATCCATAGAGCAAAAAAAAAATTATAATCTTTCCTCCACAAACCAATTTTTATTTATATATATAGGTATTTAAATTAAATATTTTTTTTTTTTTTACTGCACTGAATACTGGAATATCTAAAGTTAGTTTTTAAATAGCTTTGAAGGATAATATTGCACAAATATTTAAATTTTTATATTTTTTTAAGCATGAATTTAAGTTTATTTTTTTTGGCTTATGGATAGATTTATACCTTTCCTTATTTTATAACTTTTAAATAAAGCATCTCTTTTTTTGGAGAAAAATTACTATACATTATGCAAAAAAAATTTACAACCAGTTTGTGATTTCACAACCAACGAACATGGAAGATATTTAAATTTATATTTTGAATCTTGAAGCCTTCGAAATTTTAACTCAATAATTTTAAGCTCCTAAAATCCTTATTATTCTGTATACTCTTACCGAAATTATTCTAAATCCCTAAATCAAAATTATTCAGTTCCTAAACTCAAATTATTCTAAGTCTCTACTTCCAAATTATTCTAAGTTCATTCTCCCCCCCCCCCCAAATGACATGCTTGAAATACCCTCCGGCCTATAAACATGTTCCATGTTAATAAAGAAAGATACAGTTTTGGATTATATGTCTGTAAAAAATCTTATTTTGTATTGACATTTTGTAAAGAAAAATTATTGATCTCTTGTGATGAGAAACATATTTAAAATGCAAAATTTTATTTGATTTTGGCGAAATTAGCAACTTTTAAAATTAAATTAATCAATGATATTTTTTTACTCACTTTGATTATAAAAATCTGTTCATATCCAGTGTTCTGTGTCTCTTTCATTGTTGTTTTAAAAATTTTTTCAGTCCAAAATACGTACGTATGTACTTTCAACTATTATTCTTACCAAATTTTTTTAAATTCAGCAATATAAATAACGCTGATTATTTTCTCCGTATTAAAATATGTAATAATTAATAAAATCTGAGATTAAAAAAAAATTAATTAATACTTACATTCAAAAAAGTATAATTTAATTTATAAATTGAAAGTAAAACTAGTATGTAGTAAAAGTTTTGTCTTCTTAGTATATAATTTGCTTACTGAATATATTCACCAGATGTCAGCAGCTACTTGCTGCATACTTTACTGATTGAATTTATACTTTTTCGAAAAAAACAATTTTGCCAGAATTATTTTTTCTCATATTTTCTCGTTCATAATAATTATTTTATGTAATTTTCAAAATCAAATTTATATGATTAACTAAACGAATAAGTTATTTTTATTAATAATTTGATGAAAATTACTGATTTTTAGAATTCGCAAAAATAAAACTTGTAAAGTATTAATTTTTACAAATAAAAAAATGTTCTCTTATTTATGAAATATTTCCTTAATATATTCTCTCATTTTCTTTAAGCCACAAAAAGTATTTAATTACTGTTATCTAAAAAAGTATGTTCCTGAGAAAGAGAGCTTGCGATTCATTCCGGAGTAGCGTAGACAATGTAAATTACCAAGAAAAAAAAATAACAACAAAATTTTACCATTTAATTATTTTTTTATCTTTTTTATCAGTAAAGTATATTTTACTGCTTATTTTTCCGTTTGCAAATATAAAAATATACGTAAAGACCAACGTACTTATGAAAACCATGAGAATCTTAGTTTCGAGATTCGAATTAAGATGTATAAATTAATAAAAGTATTACAGATTTTAAATTAGCTAATGAGAAAATTTTTTTGAATTATTTTATCTTTTCAAATACATTTTAAATTTATGTTTAACATTAGTAATAAATATCATCTTTCCATTTTTTTAATTTATTGCATATTATGGAATCAGTTAATTATTTATTATTTTTTAAACATATTTTTTAATATTATTGATTGTATAATAATTTTGTTTTTATTATTATATGTCTTTCAGCAAGAATAAAATTAAGATGTAGGAGAAAGTTAATAAATTTTGGAGAATTTTTAAATAAAAACTGCGTAAAATTTTTCCTTTCTTATCAGTAGCTTCAAAACCAGAGATGTTGTAGAGAAGAAGCTGCGTAAGGATTGTTTTACTTTATAAAAAACTCTTTTGAATTTTGTAAAAATAAAAAATATATTGATCTTTTGTCGAGTAAAATTTGTTTATTTATTAATTTATAATTATTGACTTTTTGATTTCTGATTCAAGATCCTTTTCAAAATCTACTAAGAAAAATTTTTATAAAAAATAATGTGTATAACATAGATTGATACAATTTTTTGAAAAAAATTTAAATTTTACGTTTTTAAATAATAATAAAATTTTGATGTTTCTAATACTCTTGATTTTTTATTATTACAAATAACCAGATTAAGGACTCAAAGATTGTGGATTCTTCTTAAAAAACCTGTTGCTAATCTATTCAAACTTTATTAATACTTAAATTGTAAAAATCTTATGCAGGTATGTACTTACTATCAATATCTAGAAAAGATTTTTTGCAGTGTAAGTATTAAAAAATTTTGAATAGATCAACAACATATTTAACAAAAAGATTTCGCAGTCTTTGGGCCCTTAGTTTATTCCATTGGAAAAATGGGTTTCTTATATTTTCAATAAATGACTTTTTGTTAATCTAAAAATTTTTGTGCAAGGGCTTATTTTGAAACCCCGAACTTTGAAACAAAGAATTTGCACTTGTATCTAAAATAATAAAACTGTTAAATATGGTAATTCTAAATATATAATTTTACAAAAAAGGTAACTTTTATCATTGAGTTTTAAGTACAGAAGATTAAAAATATTTATTTTGCAATTATAGATTTAATAATGAAGAGATTTTAAAATTTATTACAAGTAAATGGACAAAATAAATTTTATCAAAATGTTTAAATTTAGAAGTTGAAATTTTTGAAAAGAAAAAAAAAAATTTAATTTATTTTTTAATTTATAAAGAATCCGTAAATCATGGGCGATAACAACATTCCCATTAACAAAAAAAAAGTTTGCTATTTATACTGAACTAACATATGCTTGTGATCAGAGTGGATATTTCTTCACGACATAAAATTTTTGCCAGCAAATAATAATTATTACTTTTCAAAAAAAATAAAACATAATAAAGAAACGTCGATAAAAATAAACTTGAAAATATTTTTTAAACTTTAATATTATGATAAAACTATTTTAATCGAACGAAATAAAAGTATCTAGCAATATTGAAAAAAAAATAATTTAAAAATTAAATTATTTATAAAAGCAAAATAACTTTTTTTCATTATTTACAAAAAGCTAGAAAATAAAAAATTTAGATGAATCATAAAGAATAATAAGAATGATATAATATTTATACTCTTTTTGAGTTGAAAAGCTCTGATGGCTTAACATTAACTATTCAGTAGTTCGACAAGCAATACGATCAAAAAAAAAAAAAAAAAGAAAAAAAGCACCCTCGCGAAAACTGTTTATACTGAATGAGAGTAATATATAAACATGAATGCATATATGGAAAGCTTTCTTGATCGAACTTGTTATACATTAATGTACATAGTGTTGCGTGTTACCAAACGTTTTTCAAATATAATAGAATGAAAATTACGTGTGTAGGCTTTGATAAGACCTTTCGATATTGCTAAACTTTTTCTTTTTTATATGTTTATTGATAATTGATTCTATGTTTATAGCACTTTTCAAAGATTAAAATGATAGCAATTATTGATTAAATACGCCTTTATCCCTACTTGTTTTATGAACCTACATGCTACAACTTTTGCCATTTAACAGGCGCTAAAACTACGCGTGTTTTTCCAAGATTTATACATGCATTAAAAAACTCGGCGAAAAAGAAAATGCCATAAGCAAAATATGTAGATGGAAAACGATCTACAACAATTTAACAACTTTTAATAACATTACGATATTCTATTTTTAATATAAAAAAGCTTTTTCCTGAAAGAAGAAAAAAAAAATTAAACGTAAAACTGTAAGCTACTTTATATATAATAATAGCTAAGATCAGTCGTTCCACTTGGCGATTTCTTTTTCTCATCCTTTGGTCTTTTCTATACTACACCATCACGTCCCACGGGCTATAAGCTTATACTGTGTCTTTTAAGATGGATATGTACATCCGCAACTTTTCGAAGAATAAAATGAGTACCTTTTTTTTAGTTCTTTCTATACCTTTTTTTTTATCATATGACTAACTATAGATGTCTCGCGGTTGCTTTTCGACTTTTTAGTTTAAAAAAAAAGTATAAAGTATAAGAAAAAACGAAACGAAAAGCTCAAGGCTTCTTTTTTTTCATTGAATATATGGTAGTCCTGCTCCTGGGAACTATATATATACTTACTCTAAGGACACGACATACTAAAAGAACAAAGTTTATAAAATATTTAAAAGTAAGAAAACGTCTTCTCTATCGCCTAAGGTGATAAATTTCTACTTACATTTTTATTTTATTTTATTTTTATTTTTTATTTTCTTTTTTTTTTTTTTACTCAAACTTATTCTATCATTTTACTATATTTTATACATAATGTATCTACATAAATTTACATGAGATTATTATTAAACCAAATCGATATACCAATTATTTATAAATAGCTGATGTAAGTTTTGTTTTCGGTATGCAAACAATATGTAAAAAAGCACCACTCAAAATTGTTAATTTATTCACATCAAAATAGAAAAACACAGTTTTTAAAAATCGGAAGTTAAGACTATTGAGATTCACGAGATATTTTTAAATAAACACACATATTTTTACTATTTTTCAATTAGGCTAAACATCATACTGAAAATCTACTTGCGATAAGTAATATTTTTTTCTATCAAACTATTGCAAATTAACTTTAAAAAATTAAAAATTATTGTGATCAATTATGCCAAAACATGTAAATTAACAAATTTTAATTCTTTGTAATTTTAATTGATATTTCAAGATTGACTAAATCATCAGAATTAAAAAATATGAGTATGAATATTTTATCAAAAAATTGGATTAAAAACATTATCATAAAATCCATTGATTTTATTCTTTTGTTACTTAGAATATTTTAGCACGCATAAGAGTAAAATGTATAGAAAGTTTTTAATACTGACTGAGAGTTATTTTCACCAAAAGAAAATAACACGATTAGTATCATGTATTTTCCGGTTGGCGATGCAAGACCTATTTAACGGACGCGAGTCCGGTAATGGGATTCGAACGTAAGTCCCATGGGTGCCATATCGTTGGATGTGGTTATCTTCTTATAAGAAACTTTTCTTTACTTTTTTTCTCTTCTATCTTATTTGGTATTTGTTTTTATGCTTTGCGGTTATACCAAATGAGTTAAATATATAGGTATATAAATTTCATCTCCTCTTTTCATATTTATTAAATTATGACAAAATACTGAAATGGAAAAATCAAAATTTTTCATGCTATTATTATCTATAGAAAATCTGCTTATAAGGGTAAACTGTGGTTTCTTTTATAAATTTGACAATGTTCATCCTATTATAGGGTAAAACGATGCACTTGTATATTTTTTACCTTTATAGAATGTAACCGTAATTCCCTTACAATTTTATGGCTTTTCTCAATATATATGTACGGAACATTTCATTTCTACTATTATCAGATAATTCAATCCTTAATTGGAAATTTACCTCTTTTAAATGACTTATTGAACTTATTAGAAAAAAAATTCTATGAAAAAATTAAGGAACTGTAAATTAAAGTCAACAAATTGAAATAATTGGAATAATTGAAATAATTAAAATAATTTAATAATAGTGGTTAAGAGTGAATTTTCGATTTTTTAAAAAGCATTTTATTTTCCTAAAAATAATGATATTTTTAAAGGGAAAAAATGAAACTTTGCATCAACCTTGAAAACGTTTTGCAAAGTTCAATGACCTAAAATAGGAAAACTTCTTTTTTGTTTTTCATAGTGGTCCTTGCTTACTCTACTATTTTGCACCAATTTTCGACGTTCCGCAGCATTTCTTGGACAACTCCCTTTGCTACCTCACTCACGCAGTCTTGAACTCCTGTAAATAAAAAAGAATTTTTTATCTAAACAGTTTAATGTGAAATGCTCCATATTTGTATTGAATAAATGTACAAGTGTACACTGTGAATAAATGAAGAGTAGAAATTGAATTTTGACTAATTTATACTATTCTTGGAGCAATATTTTTACTCTGATTAATAGTAATTTTTAAACTAGAATTAGTAAATACTTAGGTTAAAGTTAGGTATGGTCATTTCGAATATTTTTACTATTTTTAAAAGTAATTTCGGTGTATGTTTATTTTGCATATATATTGATAAAATATAATATTTGAGTAAGCTGTGTAAGAAAGAGATAAAAGTATATGATTTTACGTTGTTGTAAGCTTTTGGTGAAATTTCTCAGTTATGGTCAGTGGTTAACGTTTATACTGGAAGCTAACCAACAAAGCATACGTTTTCGTGGTTATACACTGCGGAATATATAAGAGGATCCAGGAGGCTTCGATGTACTACATGAAATATGAAAATTACTACACAAGAAGCTTTCTTCTACAGGAGCATACAATTTATATTCGTAATTCTAAAATGAAAAAAAAAAGCGTATTTAATTTTTCAATTACAGCAGTAAATAATTTTTATAAAATCTAAAACGGATATAATAATTTAAAGCGGCCAAGAGAAAATTTAATGGCAAATTAGCTAATAATTACAATGTACTAAATGAAAATGTTCGTTATAAGTAATGTACGTGACCTTAACTTAAATACAATTACATATATGAGCTTGTTCGATAATGTGTATTATTCATAAATATAAAGCTCATTATCGAAATAGTAATTAGAATAAATCAAAAAATACTCTCTAACAATTTAAATATTACTTTTATTATAATAATTTTTTCTTTTCTTTCGTTTTTTTTCGCATACTCTGCGATTTTCTAAAAAAGAATTATCGTTTCTGATTTTATTTTTACAGAGGAATATATTTATAATCCTAATCTTTTTTTATACATTGTTTTATGTGTATAACCTAAAAGATAAAATAACGTATATTTTTATGTAAAAATTTATGCTTATCCGATTTATTCACGACAAATTTATTCGAGCATTTTGAAATTACTACTTTTACATAATCATATGGTACACACTAATGTTTTATTATATAGTTTTCATATTGATTTTATAAATGTATATGTGTGTGTGTCTTTTACTTTTATTTATGTATATGTAAATATTTTCTTCTGCACTCTTTTTTTAATTGGTTATTCGAAAAACAAGATTACATTTATAAGCCTAGGTCTGACAATTTTGTTTATGGATTTTACTTCTATACTGAGTTTTAAGTGAAAAAGTCAGTATTATGGCAGACATATAGAATAGTTACTTGCCTCTGTCAAAAATGCATAATTATAAATATTATTTTTTAAAACTTGGCTTTGAAAAATTTAGAAAATTCTAATGTATATTAAAAATAGGCTAATAATAAAATATATTTTTGGAAATTGCTTGCGTAAGTTTGCTCTCTAGTACATTATTATGCAAAAGTAATACTATTTAAGTAATAGCAACTAATATCTTTCATTGACACAAAAAAATTAGTTAAAAGGAATATGGTGCTGCTGAAAATAGCGTACATAAATCAATACCCAAAATGTTAAATATGGAAGATAAAAATAATAAAAATAATAACCAAACAACTATCTTCCTGTAGTGGAATAACAGGCCAGACTTAGGAGAGAAAGCTTATCTATCAGAGAAACAGTCATTGGTATATACAGCTGATTTCCAATAGCTGAAAGCAACTCTAAACGAATGCCGTAATCTAGTACTTCAAAAATATAACATAGGTGTCAAGGCTGGATTATTCAACAATTCAATTAGAAGCAAACGAGGTGACCCCAGGCAGCCTAAATTTTGAAGATCCCTACAGGGAACCATGGTAGTGGATATCGTTGGTAACAACTACGAAAAAATGTTGCAAAAAAGCTTATTAACATGGAAAATTTTTATAGGGAGGGGGTACCGTGGAAATCTGAAAATGAAGAGGAGGGAGGGTGGTTAAATAGGTAAATACACCTATAAAACTGTTTATTAACAAAACACAAGTTTCCTGAAAAAAATCCTGATTTTGAGAAATTCACATGGAATTTTCCATTAGTTTTTCCGATTTTCCGAATTTCCTCGAAGTTTTTCGATAAAACTGATAGTAGGATCCGATCGACTTCAAGAGGAAAGTTTTGGTAGTATATGTTCCCTAAATTTCACAATATTACCGATAGATACTTGGTTTTTGGTTTTATGTTTCGATTTTCGTGGTTATAGAATAACTTATCTATAATTTTGCTATTGTGACTATTAAATATGGCTATATAATTAAAACCTTTATTAATTACTTTTCAAATAATCTATTTAAAATTAATTTACAGTAATTTATCAAAATTATAAAAAATAAATAGTCCACAAAAACAGAGAATCAAAAAAAAAATGTTTAGCTATAACAGTCAGAATAATTTAATTTACAAGTTTATTTACGAAACATTTCCATTGTCAAATCTAAAGTATGCTTAAAGCCATAGTTTACATATTTAAAGTAAAGTTAAACAAGAATGAACGAAACAATAATAAATTGCTATTGAAAAGAGAAAATTGCATTGGTCTAAGATTTAGCCTTTTATCCAATTTACTTGATCCCTTTTTCAAGTTTCCACTGGAGACTTCCGATGACAATACTCTTGACTCTATTATTGTATGTGTATAGCCTTAAGCGGGAAAAACAAGTTTATCATTGTCCAGAAGAAGAAAAGTTAACCAAAACTTGACCTACTTGTAAGTCTAGAAATTTTCGTTAGATATAATAAACACACAAAGTCAAATAATTTTCATGTTTCTATATAATAGTAAAAGTGTATATTATGTAGCCTAAGGGTACTTTAATGTTATTATACTGACCCTTGAAAATATATATAAACTGATACTATAGGTTCTTATATAAATGAAATTTCAACACTAACAAATTAACTAAATTGTTATTAGTACATTGCAGAAAAAATCGAGCGATTTACCAAATTTTTTTCTTTTTCTTTTTATTTTCCTTTTTTCTGCATGAACGAAACATTTCCAAGATCCACTAAATGTAATTAAATAAATGAACGTACCGTGTATTGTACCATTTTTTTTTGTGTCTTTCGATTTATATTACTTGAAATTCTTATAGAGTCTGACTTTTATTGAATTGGTCTGACAATGAGAAAACGACTTAATGCCTTAGGGAATAAGAAAAGAGCTTTTTCTTGTTGTCTTTTGTTTATTGTAATTAAAAATAAGAAAAATATAAATCAATATCTCAAAATAAACTATAAACATGTATATTTAATACACGTTTATGTGGCTTAAACTTCTTGATCCAAGTATAAACTTGATTACTGTGGTTTTAACCTTATAGAGCAAGAGCGTGATAACACGAACAAGTATTACAGTGTGACATGAGAGAAAGTACAGTGGCTAAGCATCGTTTAATAGACGTGCAATTCAAAACCCTATATATATAACTAGTACACTCAATTTAATCGATGAGTTAACTTTCATCGTTTTAAGCTTAAATAATATAACTATCTATTATGTATTTATAATCTACGGGATAATTAAATTTCTTATCAATATTATAATTCATTTACTAAATTGTTTCATTTTATTTAATTACTAAAAAATGATTTTCATTTAATTTAATTTATATAGTTGCTTAATTTTTCATAAATTTCTTGATGTAAAAATATCGTACTTGCTCAAAAACTTGAGTCCTAAGGAATTATAGAGTCTAGAGTCAAAAGTTCATCTGTTTAAAATTGAGTTTATTATTGTCAATTTTTTAAGACTAATTATACTTTTGCAGCTATATTGCAACTAAAATTTATTTACCAAATAATCTTAAAATTCTATAGGCATAAATAAATAAAGCCCTATAAATATCACCTAAACAGTTTTATACTCAATTATATGCTTGCTTTTATTACAAGATATTTAATTTTTTTTCTAATCTTAAACACAATTTCAATTTTTTATTCTTATAATTTTAATAATTTTAATTTTTTGTAAAAAATATCTTACACATTGTGCTTGGGAAGAAATTAATAATTGTTATATTATGATAAAATTGTTTAAAACTGAAGACCTTTTTAAAATGCAAAGGTATATATATTTTGTATAATTTGTATTTAGTATCAACAATGTATGTCAAGATATTGACTTATACTACTTGTATTCATCATTTACTAATATCCAAGCAAAGAACTTGTGTTATAAATAATTTTCCAACATTTATTTTTCTTGATAATTTAAATTTTATAATAATTTTCATTTATTTAAGGGTCTTATAAACTAATAAAATCTTTTAGTATAAGCAGAATTGCCAATACTCAGCACTTTCATATGTTCCAATTTCAAAAAATATTTCAGCTATATTATTCGCTGGTAGAAATAGATCCCTATTTTTTTTAAATTGCAAAAAATCAAATAATAGTAGTTTTCATGATAAAATATCATTTGTATCATTAATTTTAATAAAATATTTTAACATCACAGACACCTATACAATAATCTAATTATTCATAAACTTAATATTCTTTTATTAAATAAAAAGCCTGAAATTATTAGTCATTGCCATTCATTAAAAAGAATAGCGAGAAAAAAAATCAATAATTTTCTTTTATTAATAATATGCGTATAATATTAGCTATGTGTTTGGGTATAAAATATTCAAAGAAACGAAAAACCGCCTAGGACATCCGTACAGGAAATTTCGCTTCGGTGAGCAAGATCGGACAAGAACTCAGGGTAGCAAATTTAAAACAAAAAGAAAATGAAAAAAAAAAAATTTATACACGAAGTATACGCGAGAATTATAGGGAGAATCATATCAAACCGTTATTACAAAAAAAAATGAAGAATAATATATAATAAACACAATGTAAAAAAATATATAAAGAGCAATCACCTCCTCTCTATATATATAAATTTTTTTTATCTTTTAACCAAGGGAGAAATTTCTTTTCCTATATTATTCGCAATGAATAACGAGAATACTCCGTCATTCTTTCCAATTTAAGTGTAACGAGCCACACCGATACATTTCTTCTAATTCTTTTGCCTTGTGGTTTTTCGCGCCACTCTCAAACTTTGTAATATGTATGTATATTTTATATATAAGCACAATATTTTACCCATTTTCTTCAATGTAATCCCTGTTGCAATCCAGACATTTTTCACTATTACTTTGTTAAAGTCAACCTACAAAAACAATGGAGTGAGGGAAAAAAGTTATTCCAAAGATTCACTTTATACCCTTACACTCTCTCCTCATTTTTATAAGACTCACTCAACGAAACCTATGAGCATCTCTTCTTTTTCAACAAATAATTAATTTCTCACAATTCTATAACTAACGAGCAAGATATTTCTTTTTTTTCTTATCCTCGGATTTTTTTTTATTTCGTTGACAATAAAAGCGATGACATTTTTGCAATAGTAGAAAAATATTTTTTTTTTATAACCATAGAGTTATACAATATATATTTTTTTTTAAAAAGAGAGAAGGTTATATTTGTTAAAAATTTAGTCATTTACTTATCCTTTTTATTATTACTGCTCCATTTATTATGTAATTCTAATTTTTACTAAAATTAGTTAATCATACACTGTAAAAAGTAACTTTCTTATATTAACAAAAAAATTAGAACATTTTCGAAAAATTAGTAAATTTTCAAAAAAATTTGTAAATAATTATTCGAAAAAAGTCGCATATTTACTAAATTTAGTATATTAACGAAAAATTCTAGTATTCTCAATTTTGGTTCCTCAAAGAGGAACCATTGTGTTAGGTCAAAATTTGATTTTCTATTTTTTGGCATATAAGCACGTTTTGGGACCCCAGGAAGCTAAAAAACCTGTTTTTAAAAAAAGTCTGTATGTGTGTGTGTGTGTGTGTGTGTGTGTGTGTGTGTGTACGTATGTATGTAATCGGTGATATTTCACAAATATTATGGAATTAAGACCTAATTTTTTTTTCAAAAATTTTTTCACCAAAAAATCTCGAGGTACTTTTTTTTTTTTTTGATTTGGATGTAATACCTCATTTATTTCCATGAAAGTACTTATATTTGAAAGCATGGTTTTTACATGATATCTCGAATCGGATACTTAATTTTCTGAAAATTTTTTTTCTAAAATTTTTTTCACAAAAAAATACAAAAAATACAAATTTTTTTTTTCTTTTTGGACGTAGTACCTAATTTATTTCCATGGAAGTACTAGTTTTAAGAACCTTGTTTATTGCTATTTTTTGGATCTGATACTTAATTTTTTCAAAATTTTTTCTGTCAAAATTAAAAAAATAGAAAAATTAAAAAAAATGCAATATTTTTTTTTTTTTTGGGTGTAATACCTCATTTAATTCTATGAAAGTACTAATATATGAAAATATTATAACTAGTGATATTTCAAAACCATTATCGAATTAAGACCTAATTTTTTTTTCAAACATTTTTTTATCAAAAAATCTCAAACCCCCCCTTTTTTTTTTAATTTGGATGTAATACCTCATTTATTTCCATGAAAGTACTTATATATGAAAGTATGGTTTTTACACTATATCTCGAATCTGATACTTAATTTTCTGAAATTTTTTTTTCTAAAATTTTTTTCACAAAAAAATACAAAAAATACCAATTTTTTTTTTCTTTTTGGACTTAGTACCTAATTTATTTTCATGGAAGTACTACTTTTAAGAACCTTGTTTATTGTAATTTTTTGGATATGATACTTAATTTTTTCAAAATTTTTTTTGTCAAAATTAAAAAAAAATAAAAATAAAAAAAACTGCAATATTTTTTTTTTTTTGTTGGTGTAATACCTCATTTAATTCTATGAAAGTACAATTATCTGAAAATATTGTAACTAGTGATATTTCAAAACCATTATCGAATTCAGACCTAATTTTTTTTCCAAACATTTTTTTATCAAAAAATCTCAAACCCCCCCCTTTTTTTTTTATTTTGGATGTAATACCTCATTTATTTCCATGAAAGTACTTATACTTGAAAGTATGTTTTTTACTTGATATCTCGAATCTGATACTTAATTTTTTAAAAATTTTTTTCCTAAAATTTTTTTCACAAAAAAATACAAAAAATATGAAACTTTTTTTTCTTTTTGGACGTAGTACCTAATTTATTTCCATGGATTATTTTTTTTATTACAAAATATTATTATTATTATTATTATCATTGTTGCGGAAGATTGGTCAAATGCAAGGAGTACGCTGAGAAAATGAATTATAAGAAATTATTATAAATTCTGGTAAAAACTCCTATCTTTTTATAATAATTGAGCGAATATTTGTAATTTTCGCATCGTTACCAACCATTTCTTTTATAAAAAAAAATAAAATTAGCTTTTTTTATATTTCTCTCTTTTTAATTATGCAAAAATGATTTAAAATCCATTAACGCCGGCGCGACCAATCCATGGACGCTATAATTTTCACTTTAATAACAAAATGATCTTAATAATCTACTTTACCAGCTACTAAAAACGAAAAATGTATGTATAATTGCATGGTTGTAATCAATAATATTTTTTGTAAATTAAGATTACAGCCCATTGTTTGAGGAACCTCAGTGCCAGCTAGTTGGCAGGGTATTTTTTTTTGTAAAGTTGCAAGAAAAATTGATAATTTACAATTTTTTTTCGAAAATTTACAAAAAATAGTTGTAAATTTCCGAAAAATAGTTGTGAATTTACAACATTTTTCGTAAAATCAGAAAAAAAAATCGAGAATTCTCGAATTTTTAGAGAATGTACTAAATCACGCGAAGTAGTATTTGAAATAAGTCAGTCTATAGATAGTTTTCTGCTAGTTAGTAGGGCGAGAAAATCGGTAAAAGAGAATGGTCTAAAATTTTCCAAGAAAGAAAAAATAATAAAATTAACAAAATTTTTTCCTTTACCGAGTAATTATGATATGATATTACTTCTTGAAAATTGAAAAAGTATAGAATGTAAAAAAACTGCAACCTATTTTCTATCGTGTAGTAAAAATTTTTTTGAAATTTCTGTAAAGTTCTTAGAAAATTTTACTATCAAGATAGTAAAATCAGAGGCAGTTGTTTTTACAGTGTAGTTAAATTTAGTTGTTGAATTACTATAAGTACAACTAAGCTTTTTTATACGCATTTATAGAGACTTTTAGGTGTATAAAAATGTAATATTTATAGTCATATAAGATAAATTTAGTATAAAAAAAAGGTTTATAACTTAGATTTTATATTTGACGAGTAATCTTATGTTTATGTATTAAAAATTGAGTCAGTTATCCCTAGTATGGGTGACAATTTTTTTATATACTTGATAGTTTTATAGTAAAAGAGATTTTTTTTATCTCCTATGTTATATCATAAATGTATAAATATTTTGTGGTTTTATATGTGTATAATTTTATGTTTAATGTCAAAATCTCTTCTTTCTTTTTTGTTCATAAAAAATTTTTTCGAGACTAAAGATATTATTTAAATTTTATTGGCCCTATTTAATTTAATAGTTTTAAGATATTAACATAAATTTGTATAATTGTTTAAGAAAATCTAAATTCTTAATTCCTATAAATAAAACATTTATAATAGAACGTCTAATGAATATCATCTAAGAAATTCTAGCAAAGGATGTAAGTTACATTTAAGTGAGTAACTATATTAATGTGTATTAAATACATAGAAAATACGGAAGCTTAAGAAATCAAGAGGGCGGTAAAGTTGTAGGGTCCAAAACTATAAGTTTTAAGGATGTATGAAGTGAGAAGGAAAAGTGAGTTGAGTTTGTTGTACTATAGTTTCAAGGATCTATGAGCTAAGTTTTCTAAAAGACCGCGAAAGGGTGGATTTACTAGTCCATGCCAAGTTCACACCACACAAATCCAAGTGACCGTCGGTCTTTGGTTTCTGCTTTCTATATACTTCGCTGTCTTAGTTATAGTACAGTTATATATAGTACAACTTACGCCACTCGAGGCAAGATTTTATAGAAAAAGAGGGCTACATTGACTTTCTGCAAATCGACAAACCATGACCAATTAACTTATTCATTTATATAAACTTTAGAAAGAATACATACATTGTAACTTAATGTAGTGATATTTAATATTATAAATTCATTTCTATTAATATATTTTTGGATATGCTGTATCGTTTATGATACTTTCATCGTATATTGCACCCAAAAGAGTTTTTTATTTTAAGAAGATAAAATTTTGAAAAGCCAAATTTCCCAAATGAAGATATCAAATCCGAAAAATTGAGGTTGTTGTTATTGATATTTTAATAAAAACTGACCATTTTCTGAAAAGTCCCTAATTTGTAGTACTCTTCAACCCCCCCCCCCCCCTGTGTATGTAGCTTTATTCAGGTACCCTTCCCTATAAACATGCTCCATGTTAAAAATGAATAATTATCGTGCATAAATACCAAGACTCATAATTTTCTTTTAAAATTGCGTAGGAGAAAAAAATTTCATTTATATAATGTGACTCTTTAAAGCATTCATTATAAAAACTTCTCCTTTTCCGTATAATGCTCGATAATATTAGCTGAAAATACATAGACAGTAGCAATAAGGCCAACTCAGATTTTTTTTTAATTTTATCTTTGAATTCTTAATATAAATATGCGGATAAAATTTTTCATTCTGATGAGCATTAAGTAAAAAAAAAAATTTATACGTACTTTTAGTCATTATTATTATTTTATAAAAAGTAAAAATATATTACACAAATAGCAAATGAAAAAGAAAAAAATATGGATTGGTGTAGGGGCTTAAAAAAATATCAAGTACATCAAGAAGCGAAAATTGGGGGAGGGTATTACAGCACAAGATACTTAATGGCGCATGGTGATATTAAAATGGCATAAAAATGATCTGTAATTTGTATTCTAGTTTAAATAGTAAAGAAAACCACGTCATAAACTAGCTACATAATACTTGTTCCTTTTATTATTATTATTATACTTATATTATTAATACAAGGTCTCGCACTTAATATTTTGAAAAATCATCATATTTCCGCATAAATTAATTTAATGTTATCTATCTAATCTGTACAAAAAATAAGACACAATATTATGCAAAAATGTATCAGAGTTTTCTTATTTTGTGTAGACATAAAGATCTTTATTCATTTTTTTCGCAGCAAATTTTCTTTGAATTTTCCAAATCAAGTAGTTTAAAAAGAGAAATTAAAGTACCAAGTGAAATTTAAAACTAATGGATCTAAGAAATAGTAAAGAAACTACAATGAAATTATTTGAAAATCAAATTTCTCACACTGCAACTTGAGTACTTATATTTTTTGGCCTCCTAAAAACGATGCCTACTTCGAGTTACCAAAAAAATTGTCGGCATGACCTGTTTTAGGGCATAAAAGTCGATTTAATTTTATAATTTGCTTGAATGATTAAAAGATTTAAATAAAAACTTACAACCGGTATGTGAACTTACAAACAACAAACATGGAACCACATACTTTAAATCACCGATAATATTTTGCAACCATTAAATAAATAGTATTATAGGATAGTGATTGGCATTCATATAAACGCAACTGCAGAATAAGGTATGGTTTCTGGTACCAGCATATTTTTCACATTTTTTTGACTCAAGGTGATGATTTACTATAAAAAATAAGATTCCAAAATTAATATCTCCGGACCGAATGATCCGATTGTGGTGCGGTTGGTATCAAAATTTTTTTTGTTTTGAAAAAATACACCAAAAATTTATTTTTGAACTCTTTTTGAGGTTAAAAACTTCAAAAAACGTCATTTTTAGCTTTTTTGACAGTCTAAAAATTGAGATATCTCGGGATATAGAAAAAACTGCTTTTTTCACGCTCAAAAAAACTTTGCCTAAGACTAATTTTCAACATCCCGTCGGATAATGGCAACTTTTACGGTGCGTCACTCGCAATTGGAAAAATTTCTTTCAAAAAACAAAGATCGGTGTCGTTTTTACAGTGAAAAAAATTACGTTAAGCAATGAAAATATTATGCGAATTGAATATTTAATTAAAAATTGAATATTTATTTAAATCTGTATATAGTTACATTTAACTTTATATAGCTCATATAAGACACCCATATATACATTATCTGTCAAATTATGCTCATAAAACATATTTACGCAAGCTACGAGGCCAATTGGAAAGGATAATATTAATGATAAGTCAAAAGCAATAAAACAAAAAAAACTCTTTGTATGTGAAAATATTTATTTGAAATTTCGAAGAAAATCATTAATTTAAAGAAAAAAGACAGTAGAAAGTTATGTGTATATATTTAGTAAAAAAGCCCTAGAGCAAAAGATTGCGTTTTATTTAAATGCTGATCTTAATAAAGACTCTGATTAAATACACAGAATAATATAAGGAAAGAAAGATTCAAATAGAAAACCAAAATCTTTCTCTTTAAAAAGGGTTTTATGACAAAGTTTATAATGTATCGTCATCATCGTCGCACGTGAGTGTTAAATTACAATCTCTTTTGTCAGTACAAATACACTACAAACACATAGTAAAAATGGTTAATAAACATGAAAAGCTTGTGTTTATTTATATGTAGAAAGAAAATATATATACTCGACTCTTCTATCTTATACTACAATTAACCTTCTTATAATATATCTAATTAACGAGATTCTTGATTCCTTGAGGTTTTGGATATACAGATAGCTACTGTAAGTAAAAGATGCTAGTTTCTAGCTCTACACACAAAGTTTATTTCCCAAACTGTATACTTTCTTCATTGAATTACGACTGGTTCAATTCGAATTTATATTAAATATTTATCAGTCTTATAACCAGTCTAATTTTCAAGCAACTTTCATCCATTATCATTAATAATGAAAATTAATTTTGGTTAATTTTTAAGATTTAACTACTCTAATGAATTTTTTAAAAGTGAAAATAAAAAAAAACAATTATGTATCTTTTTTTTCCAAGAGCGTAATGTAAATTTAAACCTTTTACATTTATTTTTACATGCACGTATCTGTATATACATATAATAAAAAAAAAAAAAATTTTTTCTTTGGTGAAGAAATACTACGTTTACATTTCGAGATGAAAGTAATAAAAATATTCAACGAGTAGTTAAAAATTTTTTTTAGCTAAACTAAAATAATTATACTTTGAGGAAAGCTATTACTTTGTAGTCCACATGTTATAATAAAAAAACGACAAAAGAATGTTTTATTTTTTATATTTACACATTTATGTATATGCTAGTCTAAGGAAATATAATCTCAACCATACTCTACCCCCTTATTTAGCTTTTCTGTGTATGAATAATCTAGTCCAATTAGATGTGAAATTTTCAACTTTTAAAATAAATAAAAGAGATCTTTCTAAATAATAAAAGCTTCATGAGTGATACTCTCTTATTGCGTTCGTTGTTTTTTTTTTTGTCACTTTTTACTTTTTTTTTAATGAACAAAAGGAGTCATCTTAACATCGAGCAAATGCGAAAATTATGCAAAGACTCTTATGCAAGCTTAAATACTTTCTTTCATTTTTAATATATTTATTTTCAAAATATTAATTTTTTTTACAGATATGTAGTTCCAGCTTATAAAAGCTTTATTATGTATAACTGTGAAATATTTTTTTAGATTTTATTTTCAACAGGTTATAAGTATGAGCGAACTTATTATAATAAATGAAAAGTCTGACTTTCTAATTTTATAATTTTTAAATTTTATAATGTAGGTATTTATAAAATAATTAATTTTTCATGAAATACTGTATGCTAACTCCTCATATATTTCTCTTAAATTAATAATAGGCTAATGAAAAATTATGATTAAGTTAAACATTTTTTTAAAGGCTTCAAACCCATGGTGGATAAAAAGGCTGTCATTCATCCAGGAGCACAAAATATTGCGAAAGAATAAAAGAAATTTTTTGGGAATATGAAAAACCTCTGAGTTCAAAGATTAAGATCAGAAATTAATTTTTAGTACTCAAATTATGAGGATTTTTTAAATTTTCTAGAATTCCCTTTAGAGTGTTCTTTGTTACCTTAGAATTTATAAAATTTTTCGTAAAATTTGCCATGGTTTATTTTAAAGAATTATATAAATAAAAATTCATTAATTCATAATTTTCGATAGTATTTTATTTCCAACAAATATAGGCAATCAATTTCAAAAAGTTAATTTTTGAAAAAAAATTAGGTTTTTTGGCCAGAAATTTTAAATTTTCATGTTTAAAAAAAAATTTTACAAAAAGTCTTTAAATAAGGAAAAACATAATTTGCTTAATTAAAAAATTAACATTAATTTATTTTTTTATAATATATATTATAGGTACCAAGTAATATAAAATTTAAAAAAAAAGTAACATTAAATGTTTATTATACAATCATATTTTTTTTATTATTTTAAATTAGTACCATAGCAAAGGACATAAAAAACATTAATCTTAAACTATATAATTTTGTTCAATAAAAGAATTTACATTCTATAAAAAAAAGAATGGTAACAAAAAAAATATTAAAAAAACTTTTATCATAATGAATATACATTTTTTATATCAGTTAAAAAAAAAATAGTTTATGTAGGACATTGACAAGTTATCGAAAGTAAAAGAGAAAAGAAATTTATTCATTTTTTTAGCATAGGCAGTTAAGATAACGATCACAATAATAATATAAGAAGACGAAAATATAGTCAAATGGCAATAATAAAATAAAAAATATGTCTTTGAAATGTGAATAAAGTAAAATATCTCTGTATCCGGAATTGACAATATGAAAATTCCTGCTGTTATTTTTATTGTTTAGTCATAACAGTAAAAAGCAGGACGATTTGCCTATAAATACTCATGGATGTATAGCTTTGAATAAAAATTGGTTTTTAAGGGGACTAGGGTTAAATGTTAAAAAATATTTTCAAAACTTATACTTTTTTATGAGGCAATTTTTTTCTCTAACTTTCTTTATAATATGCACAAAGATATGATAGACAGGAAGTCAACTTCATGGATTTCTTTTTTATTCAGAAAAAAATAGTTATGTGGTATTATGGATTTCAAATTTTTTTCTACGTTTTATTTGTAAAACAATTTTTTATATTTAAATTTATAAAAGAATTTCCATCTATTTTAATTACATCAAAAGTACTTTCACAATAAATATTTTTTCTAACTAAAAAGGGTTATTTTTTCGGTCATGTATACTGTTATTTGCAAATATTTTTTATTTATGAATTTTTATAAATTTTTCTTAGATACAAAGCTTCAATAGGAATTTGATTTCCTAATTTTTGTGGATTAGTTACATTGATAATATACTTTTATAGAATTTTATTTTAAATACAAAAACCTCTTTCAATATAATGGACAAGCCCTGAAGTTTTTTTTCTCCCCGAAAGGTTAATTTTAGTAATAAAATTTCGTTTTAACTATTCAGAACATGAAATTTTATTCCTGAGCCATCGAGCCAGAATAACATACAAAGGATACTTCAGTTATCAATTTATGAGCTTTGCAAATCTAATCCTTAAATTTAAAAGTTCCGTATTTTTTGCCAATTAAAAATAAATCTGATTTTTATTCTTTCTTTTTTTTTAGAGCTCTTAGGAAACTAGAATATAATTTGAGAAAGGCTATTAATGGATAAGAATAGAAATTTTTTACCCCAAATGAAACCTAACCTTAGTAGTAGCATTCAAAAAGTTATCAAAAATTTTCTTTAGTCTTAGTTATAGAATTAGACCTTTAGATTTCATCAGGCCCTCAAAATCCTTAAAAAATCGTTATTTTTTATTTTATTTAATTCCTTCAACCCAGAAACAGATAATACTTTGCTTACAGGCAGAAAACTTAAAATTTCACCACATTTCAAGAAAAAAAAGTTTTTGGGGCTTTAGGTCCTCTTTAATACCGCGAAATACAATTTAAAATTTTTCGAAAATCGGTTTTTTGAACATAAAAAAAAATATATACCACCCTTAAAATTTTTTATAGTCCTGCTGGGGTTAAAAAAACCATAAAAAAAATTCATTATGAAGCCTTTTTTCGTGATCCTATTGGCTGCTGAATAGTTGCGAGCGCTGCATGACCGAAGTTTTGAATTGTTCGAGAATTATTAAATTTAATTGAAATTGAATAGGGTTTTTGCATGAAAAAAATTTAAATTATGTTTCTTTGGTTTTGTAGTTTATAAAAAAATATTAGATACTTATTTTTTGATTTTTCATTTAAACAATGTTTAATCGGTGAAATAAAGAGATTAATAAATTACGCCTGACGTCATAATCGAGGTCATAATCCAGATTCCGTATACTTTTATTCACTGTAAACATCGCAGTTGCCTCAATATTAGTATTTTCACTATGTCATTTTTAATTTTTATAAAAAAATAAAAAAATACGTATAAAATATTTTTTGCTTATTTTCAGAATATCAAAAAATCTCAATATTGTAGCACAACCCTGTGAATACTCATTGAATCGAAGTCGATTGAACTTTAATCTGGAAGAATTTTATATAGAGTGAGTGTATTAATTAGTGAACAAAGTTTTCCCTATTAATGACCACTCACCTTCCATAAGAATTAATTTGTTCAGTCATCTTAATATAAAGAAATTTTGAAATTTATAAATACAAGTTCTGAATTCAGCATTTAAAAAGCCAAAATATGCGAAAAGTGCAGATAAATGATGGTAACAGAATAGAACGATTAAGACTGCAGAATGAAAAATCAGTTTAAGTTTGAATCAGGTGGATAGAAATAATATTTTTTGGGTAAACATTTCTAGAGACCGAAACTTCTAGAATGTTTCATATTTTTAGCCATTGATCATGTTATGTGTTCCATAAAATTAAAAAAATAATTTTGAAAATTTATTGACTACTGATGGAGATATTAGCGATTGAAATTTCATTAATTTTTGAGGACTTAATTAATCAAGACTTTTTTATAAATAATCTGATTTTAAAAATCTTTGAATATAATATTTAGGAAATCATCGATTCGATTAAAGCATCGCATAAATTTAATAGCATCGATTCGCTAAAAAAAATTTTGATTTTCTACGTTTCAACGCGAATAAATTGATTTTTTGAAAAATTTAGGTTAGGCCGAAAATCAAAAAACTTGAAATATATTTCACATTATTGTTAAAAATTGAGATTTTTTTTAGTGAATCGATGCTAAATAATGTCCTAAATATTATATTCAAAGATTTTTGAAATTAGATTATTTATAAAAAGGTCTTGATTAATTAAGTACCTCAAAAATTAATGAAATTTCAAGCGCTCCTAACCTCCAAAACTTTAATTTTCGTTAAAAATAAATGTTTTTTTTTCTAGTTTTACTCCAGCCAAAATACGGGTTTGGTTGTATTTTCACTGGCGAACATGAGATTTGCTCTATTATAGGTTTTTTTGGGTCGCTGAAGACCAAATTCCGGGTCATTTCGTAAACAAAGTGGAGGCTTCACCCTTAAATTTGCAAAAACTACCCCCAAAAAGGGGTTTTTTAAACATATTTGCATTTGGTGCGCTCAGATTTGCACCATACGGATTTTGTGGCTTGCTGATCAAGAACTTCAACTTCTTTTTCATAATCAATATTTCACCCTTAAAGTAGCTAAAACTACCCCTAAAATAGCTAAATCTACCCCTAAAATGGGTGTTTTTACTATTTTCGTACTTTTAGCATACGGGATATGCCCATATAGGTTTTTTGGGTCGATAATCAAGAATTTTGACTTCTTTTTAATAAATAATTAAAATTTCACCACTTAACTGGCTAAAACTACCCTAAAAAATGGGCATTTATGCTATTTTTCTACTTTGAGCGTCCAGGATATGCCCGTATAGGTTTTTTAGGTCGCTAATCAAGAATTTCGACTCCTGTTTTGTGATTAAATATTGATAATTTATGAAAAAGAAGTCGAAATTCTTGATTTGCGACCCATAAAACCCATATGGGCATATCCTGGATGCTAAAATTACGAAAGTAGCAAAAACACCCATTTTAGGGGTAGTTTTAGCTATTTTAGGGGTAGTTTTAGCTACTTTAAGGGTAAAATATTGATTATATATGAAAAAGAAGTCGAAGTTGATCAGCGAGCCACAAAACCCTTATGGTGCAAATCTGAGCGCACAAAATGCAAATATGTTTAAAAAAAACCCCTTTTTGGGGGTAGTTTTTGCAAATTTAAGGGTGAAGCCCCCACTTTGTTTACGAAATTACCATGGTTTTGGTCTTCAGCGACCCAAAAAACCTATAACAGAGCAAATCTCGTGTTCGCCAGTGAAAATACAACCAAACCCGTACTTTGGCTGGAGTAAAACTAGAAAAAAAACATTTATTTTTAACAAAAATTAAAGTTTTGGAAGTTAGGATGTCCCAATTCAAAAAAAAACTTTTTTAACCTGAAAGTACATGAAAAATGTGTAACTTCTAGAAAAAAAAATTCGAGGGTCCCATTTAAAAATTTTTAGCTGCGCTAGCCCAAAGTTAGCAAAAGGAAGAATTTTTACTTTGCGCTGTCAAGCAGTAATTTTTAGCAAAAAATAAAAAAACCTTTTTCTAAAAAATTGTGATTTTACATGTAATTTTTTCCTGTTTTTACGAAAATTTAATATCCGCTGTTATTAAAAAAATTTTAATGGTAAAACTGCTTTTTTTTAAAGTTTTTCGCCATTTTTTGCAATTTTAGGTTATGTTATGTAGAGCTGAGTCAAAAATAAAAAAACCACAATAAAGTAGACTCTTTGACAAAATTTTTGAGACCTTACACGTCTAAATCGGTTTTTTTCTATTTGGCGCGGTGAATTTTTAAAAATTAAAAATGAAAAATTCCGCTCAGAAAACAGCTTTAAAAAGTATGAGCACACAAATTGCCCCTCAAATTATCATATAGATATTGAAGGTGATCGATATTCGAGTCGATTAGTATAGGTTAGAAAAGTGGAACCCCCCCATTTTTCGCGCTATTTTCAAAAAACTACTTTTCCAAAGTTATTTAAATGGAGCTCATTTTGGCCAATATCGCCAAAACTGGTACTAAAAATTAAAAACCGACTTCGGGAGGCTTTTTGTTACCAAAAACGCACCACTTTCCTGAGAATCTCAAGTCGCCGAATATTCACCCCCCCCCTCACCCTTTACAGAGTTTAAAAGGACAAAGAGAAAAAAACCAGAACCTTTTTTCGTAAACTTAAGAAAAACAAAATTCTTTTAAGTTGCCTAAAGTTTTGGACAGGGGGGATCGCTGGTTTAAAAAAGCATCGCCCAGAAAATTATCAACGAATACAGAAATTCTAGCATATCACATTTTTATATAAATATATAGTTTTTAAGCAACACAAAATAGTTAAAGAGAAAAGTATACAAATACTGGGCGCGTATATAACATATCTAGGTGTAAAAGGAAAATAAAAGAAAAAAAAACATCGTTTAATATTTTGTTTATTTCAAGTAAATTTATATGTTGTTACCATAAAAATATCGTATTTTTTTAATTTTATAATATGAGCTACAGTAACGTAAAATCATGCCTAGTCATCTCGTAATTTAGGTTTCTATACTTATCATACTATATTTTCTTATCGTAGAAAAGGTTTTTTTTTTAATTTTTATTTATTAAAAAATTAATATATTTTAAATATTCATTAATTAATTATGTTTACTTTTATGCAATAAAAAAAATAATTAAAAAACAATTCCACATTAGATAAGATTTTTATCAGTCAAAGTAACCATTTTATTAATTTAATATCAACCAACTTAAATTATCCTTTTAAATCAAATACCCCTAAAATATACTTTTTGAGTATTAATGTTCGGGGTGGGCTTTGGCTAGGGGGGGGGCTCTATTGTATATTATGATCATCTACATAGTCCATTTATATTAACACCTATAAATGCCTAAAATTTTTGTATCACAATACCTTTTTTTTTAATATTATTAAAAGGTTCAATAATGGGATATAATTTTAAATCAGATTTAAATTCATTAATGTCTTTGATTCTTATCACCAGATCATCCTTTTTTTGTTTATTATCTTGATCTTCTTTTTTCCCAGAATCAGGTACTATTCGAGTAATAAGTATGCTTCTATTGTCTGAATTTTTAGAAAAATAAGTCTAAAATGAAAAAAGAAAAAAAATCATTAGAAAACGGGTAATTTTTAGAATACTTTGGATCTTCAAAAAATGGCATATTTACTTCATAGAATATTAAAATATCATCTTTTGTTATTTCTTTTATCAAAGGTACTTCTATTTCAGTGCGGTTAAACATGTATTGCTGATTCAGAATTTCTTTCCAAAATTTGTTTGTTAAAGAATCCAAGTTTAAAGGTTTCATCTTGAGTTGAACTTCTAAAGCAGTCTTGTGATTATTGAAATCAGTATCTGATAAATTTCTTATAAAATTTTCCATTGAATCCATAAATTCCTGAATTTTATCTTGGACAAATTGCAGATTTTTATTACTCTGCACTTTTATTGTTACTCCTAGGATTCCATTTTCACTAAATAATTTACTCCCCACAGAATATCCCAGTTGCTGTTGAGTGCGTAAAGTATGAAAAGATGGCTCTTCTATTATTCTATAAAATAATTGAATTATCATATTAGTTTTTGGTGATTCTAATCCAACTTGATAGTAAATTTCAACAGCCGAAGTAGTATGAAATTTGTTTTCAAATTCGTATAAATAAGAACCTCCTAAATTTTAAAAGTTAAATAAATATTTGAAATTGTTAAATAAATTTTTATATTAATTATAAAATATGAACCTTCTGGCAATTGAAATCGACGAGGAACCATTAATTGCAGTGCATATAAAGGAGTTATATTCTTTATCGAAGGTGTTACTTTATTCTCTATCATATTTCCAATATCTAAGCTTTCTGATTTTAAAATGTTTCCATGTATTAAACATTCAACATGAAGTTTACTCAAAAGTTCATTATGAAAATCCTGTTGTTTTTCTTTAGTGATAACTTTAACGTAAAAAAAATTTTTCCTCAATTGACTTGTAACTTACAATTTAATTTTTACTTACATGGAATTATTCTTAGTTTCTCAGATGCCGTCCAAAATAATTTCGACAAAATAGCCTCTCTAAAAAAAGAAGCCAGGAAATAAGGCTGGTTAGAATTAAAGTTTTCCAGTTTATTCAAAATCTAAAAGATTATATAAAAAATGTCTGAATAAAATTTTTTATTATATTTTAATTAAATTAATAATTCATCTCTTACGTTTTTCTTTTTTATTGCAAATGTTTTTTCATTAACAGAAATGTTTGTCATTTTATTTAATACATCTTCAATCAAATCATATATTTTTTCATTATAACCTCTGATTATCATCTAAAATAATTTGTATAATCAATGTAATATTAAAAATATGAGCATTTACAAGAAGTTAGCAAGAGCTTTTTAATTTTCAAAAATTGCACGGTAGAATATCTTTGGTTGAAAATTCAACCACAATGGTTGATAATTCAACCACAATGGTTGATAATTCAACCAAAAGCTAAAATAAAAAATAAAAATGATGTAATTATAATTCAGGGTAAAAAAATGCTCTCTGCATTCATTAAAAGTGAATTAATTTTATAACATATTGTAATTAGTGGTTTTTTATATATTACTTCATTTGGCTCTGAAGCTAATGAACTGTAATGACTAATTACAGTTTTAAATTTAAGTAAAGATCTTATTTTAACTATTATATCGGTAGTTCTTAGCTATTTTTACCCAAGTCTGAGGTCGATGTCTTGGATTTAAAAAATACCAATTGCACTGTGTTTGGTATGTAAAAATATGGTTACTGGCCAATTTTTAAGGCTCTAGGTGGCTTGGTTGCGATTTGGCAGCTGTTTTTCCAAATTTGATTTTTTTCGAATTCTCAGCCACCCGTTTATTTTTTATTTTCTGGACGCCCTAAATAAGCCTAAAAAATATTTTCTATATACAGGTGGGTAGTAAAAATTCCCGCCCAATCCGAATCTGACCATATTTTTTCGGAAAAACCTCAGGGAAACCCGGAAAATCGGAAAAACTAAAGGAAGCTGGAAAATACAAATTTCTCAAAAATCGTCACTTTTTTTTTTTTTTTTAATTTTTTTTACATGTGTTTTTCCATACTTTTCATGCTGGTAACCTCCTTTTTTGATCCATTTGCCTTTTAAGTACTTAAAAATCAATTTTAGGCTCAAAAAAATGATTTTAAAAATTGATCATTTTCTGAATTTTCCAATTTTCTCGCTTTTTCTGATAGAAAATGAAAAATCTGACTTGATTTTCGGATTCCTCGGGAAATTTTACATTGAAAACCTTCTTGGGTAAAATTTTAGAAGCCTTTGTGACGCTGTAAAAAAAGAAAAACAAAATAACCTGCTAAAATCAAAAATAATTAAACATAATTAAATTTTGCTATTTTTTTATTCTGTTTATTTTTTTGATTTTAGCAGGTTATTTAGTTTTTCTATTTCTTACAGCGTCACAGAGGCCTCTAAAATTTTACCCAAGAAGGTTTTCAATGTAAAATTTCCCGAGGAATCCGAAAATCAAGTCCGATTTTTCATTGTCTATCAGGAAAAGCGAGAAAATTGGAAAATTCAGAAAATGAACAATTTTTAAAATCATTTTTTTGAGCCTAAAATTGATTTTTAAGTACTTAAAAGGCAAATGGGTCAAAAAAGGAGGTTACCAGCATGAAAAGTATGGAAAAACACATGTAAAAAAAATTTAAAAAAAAAAAAAAAAAGTGACGATTTTTGAGAAATTTGTATTTTCCAGCTGCCTTTAGTTTTTCCGATTTTCCGGGTTTCCCTGAGGTTTTTCCGAAAAAATATGGTCAGATTCGGATTGGGCGGGAATTTTTACTACCCACCTGTATATAGAAAATATTTTTTAGGCTTATTTAGGGCGTCCAGAAAATAAAAAGTAAACGGGTGGCTGAGAATTCGAAAAAAATCAAAATTGGAAAAAAAGCTGCCAAATCGCAACCAAGCCACCTAGAGCCTTAAAAATTGGCCAGTAACCATATTTTTACATACCAAACACAGTGCAATTGGTATTTTTTAAATCCAAGACATCGACCTCAGACTTGGGTAAAAATAGCTAAGAACTACCGATATAGAAGTTTAAAATTATAAAAAGAAAAAAACGAATACATTTTTTAATTTCATTTATAATAATCCATTATATATGCAAATTGAAATTAAAATACATACAATTTTATTTGGAACTTTTGACTGAAAAAACACCAGTCAAATTAATTAAAGTGAATACGCCTGTAAAATTGCTAAGAGGTAATTCGGTACTTTTTTTTTTATTTATTGTCAGAGTTTTTCATATAAGCGAATTTCCAGATGGAGCATTGATTGATCAATATGGCTAAGCTAAAAACTGTTCAATATACATAAATAAGAGTTTGTGTTTTGAAAAAATTGAAATTTTAGATTCCATTTTAATTTAATTAGTCATTCCTCAGCTTTTGAGCCAAATGCAGTAATAATACATAAAGAATCACTAATTATATAATCTATTATAAAATTAATTCACTTTTAATGAATGAACGTCTTTTCTCACCACTGTCGAAGAAAAATCTTATACAACCCTTGTCCGTAAATAAAAAATGAACCAAGTCGCAGTTTACCAACCTCAGATTGTAATTACGTGCAATTGGGGACATTTTTTATTTTTCTGGACACGGAATCCTAATATACCATTACCAAGCAGTGAGACGATTGTCCAAAATATTTTCTATTGTTGTTTAGTCCGGGATGCCAACTATTATTTAGAAAAAAAATTAGGTTCAACTAAAAGATATTAACAATTTTAATATTCCGTTTTCCTCCTAATATTCAAAAAGCGCAGCATTCAAATGGGGCGAGACGAGATTACGGTAAAGGTTCTTATAAATTAAAGCAAATTAAAAAGAAAATTATTTTTATATTATATCACGTAAATAGATTCCAAGTATCGTGGTCGCAGATTTAAAATAAAATCTTATTTTCTACGATTAGCTTATTGTTTAATCAGTAACTTGGTTTTTTTTAAAATAATTTAAAATATTCTTTACCTTGTAACCTTTCTTTGTTGCGCTAACTATGAATTTCAGTCCAGCCTGTCTAGACAAATACACTGTCTCTTGCAAAGCTTCTTCTAACAAACCTATAAAAATATGTGTCATTACCGAACTCGAAGGATCCTTATGAGAAACAGGGCTAAAAATTAGAATCGATTATTCATTAAAAATGATAGGAATTGGTTCACAATTATTAAATTGAATGTATATTTTAACAAACCTTACAAAATGAAGAATTACATTTGCCTTAGGTAAATTGTAATAGTCATCTTGCATAAACCATAAACGCAGATAATCGGAATCTTTTATGATGACAGGGTAATCGTTTGGCTGTAAAAATGTTCAGAATAAAATTTAAATGCAAATAATATAAAATAAATAAGCAAAATTACAAACTTTTGTGTTAAATTTTTTTATCGTGAAATTTGTTGGAATAAATCTATTCGGTTTTGGAAAACGAAAATTAGGATTTATTCCAGCATTTTTCCATCTTGTTAAAATATTCATGGATATATTTTCTACTCCGAATTTAGTCCCATACCATGGTTCAAATTCGTTTGCCTTATTTTCAAATACTTTTCCTACTATTTGTACTCTCATTTTTTCTGGTACTAAATAATTTCCCACTGATTTTATCAGTTCTGGTTCCCAGTCAGTAGTCAATTCTCCCGAAATAAAATCAGTTATTGGATAAACTGATAACAACATTGATATTATAGAAACATATGTATATGGGCTATATTTTTCCTCATACGTGTAGCTTAACTTTTCAAGGCTTGTATATTCCTGAAAAATGAAGTCTTAGTTATAAAAAATTTAGGAATTAATATACTTTCTATACAAACATCAAAAATCCATTTCAACGGTTCTTCTTTTTTTATCATGTTTATGTTTTGGAAAATTGTGGTTATTATTTTATATATGTGAGATAAGCCTTCTTCGGTTAATTCAACTTGAATATCAAAATAATTAATACCACGAGCTTGACTGCCATAAGAAAAATGTATTGAATCAATCCAACCCTTATTTTTCAAAACTGATGTTAGCGAGCCTTCACATTGATGATTCATAATGTATTTCCAGTAAAGTGCAGGCTAAATAAATAAAATTTTTAATTTTTTAATTAAAATAACTAATGTATAATTAAACCTATTAAAAATACGCTGCCAAGTAATTGGCACTATGGTTCTTCATTAGCAATAACAAAATGTTCTTAATGGTCTATTTTACCTAACAAAGTATAATATCATAAGAAAAACTAAGAATGATCTTTGAATGATCTTATCCTTAATACTATTACTTTAACATCTCATGGAAAAAATTAGGTTTTTTACATAAAAAAAAGAATATTTTTCTATACTAGTATATAATCTTCTTTTATTATAATTATGTCTGATAGACAGTTTTTGGTGTAGCTGGTGTAGTTATATCTTGAAGACATAATTACACCAGCTGCAGGATTAAAGAAAAAATTTTTGATTTGTTTAAATTGAGGAATAAAAATGATACCTAGTAAAAAAGTTAATTCTAGATATTCGTAATTTCATAGAAATAAATTAAGTGCTACGTCCAAAAAGAAAGAAAAATTGTTTGAAAAATTATGTATCTGATTGGAGATAACGAGTAAAAACGATAATTCTAGATATTAGTACTTTCATGGGAAAAAATGAGATACTACGTCCAAAAAAAAAAATTATGGTTTAAAAAAATTGTGATAATATACAAACAATTGAGTACTTAACGGTTGATGATAAAAAAATATATAATGATAAAGATATTGCACTTGAATTTAATAAATATTTTTGTTCCATAAGAAAACAAATGGTAGAGAATATCAATGAGCCTTTAAACATTAGAGAAATTCCTGCAATAAAGTGTAACCCTGAAACTATGTTTCTTAACAGCACTGACAAGTATGAAATTGAAAAAATAATTAAAAATCTTAAAAATAAAGCAGGTGGTTATGATGGAATAAATACTAAAGTAAAAAAAGCAATTTAATCTAATCTGAGTGAACCATTTGCTCATGCGTTAAATGTGTGCATAAGTCAGGGTATTTTTCCAGATTCTCTTAAAATAGCCCTTGTCATACCTATCTATAAATCAAATGATAAAAATTTAATTACTAATTACAGGCCGATTTCTTTATTACCAGTATTATCAAAAATTTTTGAAAAAATAATACACATAAGAATAGAAAACTTTTTAAATAAATTTAACCTAATTTTGCCAAAACAATTTGGTTTCTTAAAGAATCTGGGAACTACCGATGCTCTGGCTCATTTATCAAGTTTTTTACACTCTTATCTTGATAAAAGTCTTCCTACTATTGCCACATTTATTGATCTGTCTAAAGCTGATACAGTGGATCACAGCATACTAATAAATAAGCTTGAGTTACTGGGAGTGAGGGGTATTGCTCTGGATCTTGTAAACACTTACTTAAATAATAGAATACAAATTGTTAAAATTAACAATACATTTAGTGATAAAATGTCAGTAAACATCGGTGTACCTCAAGGTTCTATTTTAGGACCTCTTTTCTTTATTATTTATGTTAATGATTTATTGAACCTCATTGTCAATATTGTATCATATTCTGATGATACTGTGATCTACTATGCTAGAAGAACATGGAAAGATGCTGAGAAAGTTATGAATGAATATTTAACACTAGCAAATAATTGGTTTTATGTTAATAAATTATCTGTTAATACTAAAAAAACTGTATACATAACTTTTGCGATTAAAATAAACTCATTACCTAAAGATATTAATAACATGATAAATAATGAGTCATTACACAAAGTATCGAGTGTTAAATATTTAGGAGTGTTTTATGACCAGCATCTGAAATGGAAGGATCATATAAATGATATTTTTAAAATAACAAGATATCTAATTTATATTATATCAAAATTGAATAACATACTAAGCCTTAGCAATCTCATATCTGTATATTATGCCTTTTTTCATAGTATTGCTACATATGGCATAATATCATGAGGAGATACTTACGGTAATTCAATTGATATACTTCATACTTTACAAAATAAATTAGCCAAAATAATTTCTAATAATAAAGAAAACACAAATAATGTTTTAAAACCTCTCATAAATATTCAACAAATATTTGTGCATAAATCATTGATAAAAGATTATTCTAAATTAAAATTAAAACATATTAAAAGTAATAGTAAAACTAGAAACAAATCAATGAATTACCAAGATGTCAGTTGGAGGTAGGAAAAAGAGTGTACAGTTATACAGCATTAAAAACATTTAATAATTTGCCAAATAACTTGAAAAGTCTTGACATTAATAAAAAAAAGCTCTAAAAATCATCTAAAAAGTTGGATACTGAAGAACATACTTTACTAATTTAACTATTATTTTATTTAATTGTATTTTAATACTATAAGTATATTGTTATTGCAATAAAATTGTTGTCTTATTATAATATCTTTATAAATTATATTTATTTACATTTATCTATATATATTTTGACGTTTAATGAAATTATATTTTATCATATTATTCCACCTATGTACAGGTATTTTACCTACTGTAGGACTGATATGATGTTACTTTTGTACATTGTATTTTTATTTGGAAATAAATTTATTATTATTATTATGGTATTTTTTTAATTATTTTATGTAAAAAATTTTGCAAAAAAAAATTTTGAAAAATTACGTATCAGATGGAGAAATCCTTTACAAACGATTTATTCTAGATATTCGTACTTTCAAAGGAAGAAATTAAGTACTGCGTCCAAAATAAAAAAAAAATTGGCGTTTTTTGTATTTTTTGACGACAAAAATTTAAAAAAAAATTTTTTTAAAATTACGTGTCAGATCCAAAAAATTACTATAAACGATATTTCTAAAACTAGTACTCCCACAGAAATAAATTAAGTACTGCGTTCATAAAGAAAAAAAAAATTGGTATTTTTTGTATTTTTTGATGAAAAAAATTTTTAGAAAAAAATTTTCAAAAAATAAATTATATGATTCGAGTTATAGAGTAAAAACGATACTTCTAGATATTAGTACTTTCATGGGAAAGAATGAGGTACTACGTCCAAAAAGAAAAAAAATTATGGTATTTTTTTAATTATTTTATGTAAAAAATTTTTTAAAAAAAATTTCGAAAAATTATGTATCAGATGGAGAAATCTTTTACAAATGATAATTCTAGATACTCGTACTTTCATAGGAAAAAATTAAGTATTACGTCCTAAAATAAAAAAAATTTTGACGTTTTTTGTATTTTTTGGCGACAAAAATTTTTAAAAAATTAAGTATTAGGTCCAAAAAATTACTATAAATGATATTTATAAAACTAGTACTTCAACAGAAATAAATTAAGTACTGCATCCATAAAGAAAAAAAAATTGGTATTTTTTGGGGAAAAAAATTTTGAGGAAAAAATTTTCAAAAAATTAGTTATCAGATTCGAGATATCGAGTAAAAATAGTAGTTTCAAATATAAGTATTTTCGTGGAAATAAATGAGGTATTACATGCAAATTAAAAAAAAAAAAGTAGTTTGAGATTTTTTGAAAAAAAAATTAGGTCTTAATGTAAAACTGGTTAACATACAGACTTTTTTTAAGAACCGGTTTTTTAGCTTCCTGAGGTGCCAAAACGTGCTTATATGCCAAAAAATCAAAAATCAAAATTTGACCAGAGGAACCAAAAATAACTGCACTCAAATTTACTGTCGAGGTAAACTAAATTTACTGTTTTACGAAAATATAATTTTTTTTATACCTTTGACTTATAGTTTGACGTATAATCAGGAGCAGGAAATAATAAATTTAATAACTTCTTATCTGATAATGGAATAATGTACCACTTCTTTTGAAAATTTTCTGCAGCATTGTAAGGATTTTCAGGCCATGTTTCAGGCGTAACGTTTTTGTTTTCAATTTGCGTAAATATCTTGGTAACCATCTCTTCTAACTTATCTAAACTTTCTATTATACAAAAGAAACATGTATCATTGAAATTGAAAACACAATTTTCTAAAATAATTTGTTTACTTACCTTGTCCATAAATAGCGAGTGTCATAATATTAGCAGAATACCATGTTTCATAAAATTTTATTAATTCCTTTTTAACGTCAATATTTTTCTTTTTAGGTGTTCCTTCAAGAGTATTTTTATTTCCGGTGTTAAGATTATTAAAAGGATAAGTTTTAGTAGCACTTTTTCTGACTTGATCAATTCTTACAATGTCTACTTTTGCCTTCTTTTCGTTTTCTTGATCAACGGCATTAATTTCTTTTTCGAGAAATGTTTGATTAAATAATGGCGATATAAAAAATTGAGAAAATCTTTCTAGTCCATCTTTATAGTTTTTGGAGTTCACTTCAAAAATGTAAGAAGTTGTATCTGCAGAAGTCATAGCATCAGAATATCCACCATTATGTGACAAAAATTTATCAAAATCATTGTCATCCGGATACTTTAAAGTTCCCATATAAAGCATATGCTCGCATAAATGTGCTAATCCTGGGATATCTTCTGGATCACTTAAATGTCCTAGTAAGAAATTTTATTTCGTATTAAAAAATTTCAAAAGCTTGCAGTATCGGTTTTTTATAGGAGGAACCATTTTGAAAGGTAAAATTTTAACATTTTATTTTTTATATTTAAACACCTTTTGAGATCCTTGAAAGCAGGTAAACCGGCTTTTCCAAAAAAATATACTTTTGTATATGTAGAGATGTAACCGACGATATTCCCGAAGCATTGTGGTAAAACCTACTTTTTTAATTTTAGTCATCAAAAAATCTAAAATCACTTTTTTTATTATTTGCATGTAAGATAATCGTACCAGTCCATAAACGATCAACATTATCTGAACGACCGTTCAGAATTAAAATTTTTTTCATATTAACATGGAACATGTTTATAGGGAGGGGATACTTCGGAACTGGAAAATTAAGGGGGGGGGTCAAATACACGGTCTTTGAGTGCTGGACGTGGTATTTTCAAAGTCATATGACAAAATTAAATTCATAGGTTGGTATGAATGAGAGATCTTCGTATTTCGCCTTAACTTATACTACGAAATATAGTGTTAGTGTATACTAATGCCAACCCATAATTTTTTTTTTGTCATTTGACTTCGAAAATACCACGTCTAGCACTCAAAGACCGTGTATGTCACGGGGGTCAAATTTGTCCCATTTAAGGGGGGGGGGGGTCAAATATGTCCCATTTAAGGGGGGGGGGTCAAATTTGTCCCATTTAAGGGGGGGTCAAATATGTCCTATTTAAGGGGGGGGGGTCAAATGGGACTTGGAATAATTTCAATTTTGAGACTTAGAATAATTCGGGTTTAGGGACTTAGAATATTTTTGATTTAGGGACCTAGAATAATGCACGTTTAGGAAATCATAATAGTTTGGGTTTAGAATCTTAACATTTAGTAAAGGTGATAATTACAAATTATAAAAATAGGAAATTGTATTGTTTTTTGTGGGTCTATGCTGTAAGATTACAGATGTAAGTAAATATGTTCCATGCATTTTGGTTGTGTGTACACAAACCGGTTATAAGTTTTTATTTTTTAGATTTGAATAAAAGAAGCGGATAATTATTAAAGCTGAAGGATGACTACAAAATTAAAATAAAAAAATTAACCTAATATCTTTAGGAGTAACAGAGAAACAAAGAATTTAAAATTCAGGCAATGGAACACTTTCTTACACACGGAATTTCCATTTAAAATTAAATCGTTCATGCAAAGCAGCTTAAAATATCTCATGAATATCGCCTAATTTTATGAAATAAAAATCTGCTCGGGACAAAAATTTCAAAGTAACCATTATAAAAAGAAAATTTACCATAAATAAGATTATTAATTAAATATTTCAATTTCAATATTAACAAAATTTCAATGAACGAAAATCCTTAAGCATTTATGGACTGATATACTTGCCTTAATATCTCATTTTTTTACACAGTATTACTAGTTTTATAAAATTCTTTATTACTAAATTTTTCGGATCTGAAACCTGAATTCTTTTTGAAAATAATACCTAATTTTATTACACGGGGGTATCAAGTAATTCATTATTTTTTCTTGTAGTTCTCAATTACTCTGATTTGAATTCAAAATTTGGGTATATTTTTCTCTTAATTTTTTTATACGTGAATTTTTTTAGTTTTACGAAATTAAGTGACACTTTATTTCTTGAATGTAATAAATTAAAAAATATTTTGAATCATAATTTTTTTGTCAATAAATAAAATTATGACAATATTTTTTCTTCTTTTTTAATGCAATACAAAATATATATTCGTTGTTAATTCTCACGTTTGAATGACAAAATCAAGGAAAAGATTATCTTTAGTTTTTACAATTAGAAAAAATAAATTTTCAGACATTATTAATATTTTGTCATTGCTTGAGGAACCGTAGTGCCAACAATTTAGTAGCGTTTTGTTTTTTTTCAATTATTCAAAGTTATGAGTTTGGGTAAGTAACAAATAATCTTGGATAAAAAATTCTAAGTACCTAATTATATTTTTTTTATAAACTGTTTAATAATACTCTAATAATAATAAATATTCAATGAAATCTTACCAACTTGTACGCTTAAAGCCGCAGCACTTTGATTAGTTTCTGGATCACTTATAAGTAAAACTTTCATCTGATTATCAAGGACCAGGCCTCTATATTCTCTTTTATCACTCGGAGATTTGGTAATATTATCAAATCGATTTGGTTTATTACTGTTTGGTACACTTTTACTATTAACAGCTTCATTCTGAATCTAAAAAAATCAATAACAACAAAATCTTTACTCAGTGAAGAATGTTATATATATTCTTTACTTAAGAATATGCGATAAGCCTTGATAATGAAGATTGAAAATCTTCGAAATGTGGGCAAGTTATTGCAAAAATAAAGGAAAAAATTGTTAGCTCAAAAATCAAGTATTTTTATTTAAAATTTGTTTACTCGTATGATTAATTTTTGTACAGTAGTTTTAAAATTGTTGAAAAATTAATTATTTGTGAAAATGGAACGCTAAATATTTAAAACTTTTGATTTCTACTTACTAATAATATAATATTTAAGTAAAAAATAACTAATTTTAAAAAATGTAACATTTTAAAGTTTGTGTGATCCTCTAACATCAAATTCTAAGCTATTACTGACGTATTTTGATATTATTTAGAGAAGGTGTGGTCATTCAGAAACTAGTTTATTTTTTTATCAAAATTTAGCCTCTAAAAGAGAAGATTATTTTAAGATTTTTAAAATTTTCAATTTGTGTGTATTTAAGGAAGAGATTGTTTTTGTTTTATTAACATTTGAATAATCTTATCTGGTTTTTTTAAACATTTATTTTAATGAAAATTCTTTGGAATTTATTCATTAAATATTTGTAATTAAATACGTTTTATGTCGCACACGAGCTATTTATAAAAAAACAAATAATATTTAAAATACTACCACAACTCATTGAGCACGTTTTGTTGAATAAATTGGAAATTTAACTCTTTGCGCAAACATCTAAACACTCAATGTAAAATATCAATTGTAACAATTTTATTTTAAAATTGGTATGAACTGTTAAAAATAACATCTGTAAATTATGTTTTATTTTATTTTAATTAGAAGCATACACAAGAAATCTTCCGTTATTTAAATTACAAAATGTATAAAAAAAGAAAATTTTTCCATATTTTAATTTTTATCACTAATGGGAGAGTAAGTTAATGTTTTACTAGTATATAAACTTATGAATTTATTAAATGACATAGTGAAATCCATCCAGAAAAATAAATTTTCATTATACGCTGCAAAAAAGATCTACTTTCTTACTTTCGGGCGATCTTTTTTTCGCTTTTAATGAAAAACTATGTGTTGAACACGGGAAAAAAAGTAGGAAATTTTACTTTCAATGCTGTCTGAACTCGATCGCTACGCTCACTCGTGCATACAACTGCATTGAAAGCCAAATCCTACTTTTTTTCCCTTGTTGAACAAATAGATATTTTTAAATTCACAAAAAAATACTTTATTTACGAAAAAATGTTAAATTTACTAAATTTTCGTAAGCTTACGAGAAAATTGAAAATTCTTGTGTTATTTTGGTGGTTTTTCAAAAATTTTTAGACTGCAAAGTCTCTTTTAATATAAACAAGCAGTATTTTATTCTAGATTTTATTGGTCAAAATCAATTTATTTCACAAAAAAATAATTTTAGTTTTGATACAAAAAATTAGCTTGTTATTAAAATAAAATTAAATAATCCTTGAAATTTTCGTTTGTGGTAGACGAAAAAATTACGTTATTGGATATTTTTCCAGGGTATATTTAAATTTTATTTGGTTATCTTTTTTTATTTACTCTTTTAACGGTATAGATTGACGAGACTTGATAAGGTATATGACTCAAATAATAAGTACTTTTTAGTATTTTAAACCAATTTGGTAAACAAAAAACTTTAGATTCATGTAAAATATGATAATATTTATTTACTTAATTGATAACTTACTTTTAATTGGTTGAAATTGTCTATTATCAGTCTACGTGGATTTTTTACAATAATATTTATTTTTTTTTTTTAATTATAACAGCAATTCACTGGTACTTTAGTAGAGTTTTAGTGGGTATGGTTAGGTAAGGTCGAGCCCCCCACAACCGTTCGGTTCTGAACGGTATGCGTAATGTATTTCTCCACTTCCTACGTAAAACAAAACAAAAACAACAAAAAATCATCGGTATAGATTTTTTGATGTGCTAATTCAGAATCTTTTGGTCCTTTTGGCAAAAAGTGGTTCCGTTAACAACTATTGTTTATTTTTGAACATTTTTTCACTTTTTTTTAATCCTACCACTTCCAGTCTTCATAAATAATTTCGTTCTTTATTGGTTATTATATTTTTAAATCAAAAATCGCTTTAGCCAACTAAGCTACGGCACCTGGGCCAATCCACCGACTTTATTTTGACATCTTCTTCAATTCGAGAAGGCAACGATTCGACCTAGTGCCAAATTTAAATTAGAAATGATTTTAGCGTTCGTAATTTTTTTATAAGCAATTAATTAAGTGGTCTATTTGCTTTATTGTTGCCTCAAGTTTCGGACAGGGGGGATGGCAGTTTTAAAAAAGTATCGCCTATATATATTACAAAAATTATCAACGATGACAGAAATTCTAGCGAATCACATTTTTATATAAATATATAGTTTTTAGGCAACACAAAATAGCTAAAGAGAAAAGTGTACACATATATTATTGGGTGTATCCATTACTTTTCATACAAAAGTGGGCGCACGCATGTCACCGATTGGGCTCAAATTTTTAGATTATGTTTGTGGTTATAAAAAACTCACCTAGCCAAATTTTTAGCCCTCTAGAACAATATGGGGCCAAGTTATGACCTCCAAAAGTTCCAAAAAATGACCTATTTTAGCTTATTTTCAAAATTTCGCCATTCCCTTATTTTTCAGTCAAATCACTTCCGGTTGGTCGCATTTTTTTGGTATAAGCTTCAGAATTTACCAAAAAAATTTATAGACACTTTTATCACGTAAATTTTATTTGGCGATAAAAAATGTTAGATGACTGAAACGAAAAAAAAACAGGAATTTCAAATTGGCGCCAAATCTGGAAATCTTTATATAACTACTTCCGGTTAGTCGCAAAATTTTGTACTACTCAAGACCTTTCGAATGCAACCTACAAAATTAAAAACGGCTTATTTTATCCGGAGTTATGTGTATTTTAGTTTGGTCGTTTTTCGGAAATTTTGATTTTTTTGCATTTTCAAATTACTATAACTTTTTTCTATCATCACCAAAATGGCCGAAAATTTCAGAGAATATTCTTCAAACATTAATAAATAATGTCTGATATTTTGGTGGATGATATTGGCTTCTATCCGTTTTTATACATTCCCAAAAAAGCCTTATTCTTCACGTATTTTGTGTATTAAAGTGGACCTATTTTTGGACTTTGTAGAAAAACTTTGCTCCCCAGGTTTTTTTGTGAAGTTTTGATCATAAAAAGTTCCCAGTTCCAAGGATTTTGCACGTGCTTGTAAAAAACACGTGCTTGTAAGCACCTCAATTTTCCCATTTAAATAACATAGGAATTTTGACTTTTCAGCTTTCTAATTTTTTACAAAGCTTGCAGAATGTTTTGAAAAGCTACTAATCGATGGAAAGTACTATTTAAATATATAAAAAATGATACCCAACTTCAAGTAGCCAAAAAAAATATTTTTAATACGATTTTACCGGTAATAAACGAAAAAAAAGTACTCCATGGCTTCATGTAATTTAAATGGAGTACTTTTTTTTCAAAACATTCTGCAAGCTTTGTAAAAAATTAGAAAGCTGAAAAGTCAAAATTCCTATGTTATTTAAATGGGAAAATTGAGGTGCTTACAAGCACGTGTTTTTGCAACGCAAAAGCAAAATCCTTGGAACTGGGAACTTTTTATGATCAAAACTTCACAAAAAAACCTGGGGAGCAAAGTTTTTCCACAAAGTCCAAAAATAGGTCCACTTTAATACACAAAATACGTGAAGAATAAGGCTTTTTTGGGAATGTATAAAAACGGATAGAAGCCAATATCATCCACCAAAATATCAGACATTATTTATTAATGTTTGAAGAATATTCTCTGAAATTTTCGGCCATTTTGGTGATGATAGAAAAAAGTTATAGTAATTTGAAAATGCAAAAAAATCAAAATTTCCGAAAAACGACCAAACTAAAATACACATAACTCCGGATAAAATAAGCCGTTTTTAATTTTGTAGGTCGCATTCGAAAGGTCTTGAATAGTACAAAATTTTGCGACTAACCGGAAGTAGTTATATAAAGATTTCCAGATTTGGCGCCAATTTGAAATTCCTGTTTTTTTTTTCGTTTCAGTCATCTAACATTTTTTATCGCCAAATAACATCTGACTTGGCCCCATATTGTTCGCGTATATAACATATCTAGGTGTAAAAGGAAAATAAAAGAAAAATAAACATCGTTTAATATTTTGTTTATTTCAAGTAAATTTATATATTGTTATCATAATAATATCGTATTTTTTTAATTTTATAATATGAGCTACAGTAACGTAAAATCATGCCTAGTTATCTCGTAATTTAGGTTTCTATACTTATCATACTATATTTTCTTATCGTAGAAAAGGTTTTTTTTTAACTTTTATTTATTAAAAAATTAATATATTTTAAATATTCATTAATTAATTATGTTTACTTTTATGCAATAAAAAAAATAATTAAAAAACAATTCCACATTAGATAAGATTTTTATCAGTCAAAGTAACCATTTTATTAATTTAATATCAACCAACTTAAATTATCCTTTTAAATCAAATACCCCTAAAATATACTTTTTGAGTATTAATGTTCGGGGTGGGCTTTGGCTAGGGGGGGGGCTCTATTGTATATTATGATCATCTACATAGTCCATTTATATTAACACCTATAAATGCCTAAAATTTTTGTATCACAATACCTTTTTTTTTAATATTATTAAAAGGTTCAATAATGGGATATAATTTTAAATCAGATTTAAATTCATTAATGTCTTTGATTCTTATCACCAGATCATCCTTTTTTTGTTTATTATCTTGATCTTCTTTTTTCCCAGAATCAGGTACTATTCGAGTAATAAGTATGCTTCTATTGTCTGAATTTTTAGAAAAATAAGTCTGAAATGAAAAAAGAAAAAAAATCATTAGAAAACGGGTAATTTTTAGAATACTTTGGATCTTCAAAAAATGGCATATTTACTTCATAGAATATTAAAATATCATCTTTTGTTATTTCTTTTATCAAAGGTACTTCTATTTCAGTGCGGTTAAACATGTATTGCTGATTCAGAATTTCTTTCCAAAATTTGTTTGTTAAAGAATCCAAGTTTAAAGGTTTCATCTTGAGTTGAACTTCTAAAGCAGTCTTGTGATTATTGAAATAAGTATCTGATAAATTTCTTATAAAATTTCCTATTGAATCCATAAATTCCTGAATTTTATCTTGGACAAATTGCGCATTTTTATTACTCTGCACTTTTATTGTTACTCCTAGGATTCCATTTTCTCTAAATAAACTACTCTCCACAGAATATCCCAGTTGCTGTTGAGTACGTAAAGTATGAAAACATGGCTCTTCTATAATTCTATTAAATAATTGAATTATCATATTAGTTTTTGGTGATTCTAATCCAACTTGATAGTAAATTTCAACAGCCGAAGTAGTATGAAATTTGTTTTCAAATTCGTATAAATAAGAACCTCCTAAATTTTAAAAGTTAAATAAATATTTGAAATTGTTAAATAAATTTTTATATTAATTATAAAATATGAACCTTCTGGCAATTGAAATCGACGAGGAACCATTAATTGCAGTGCATATAAAGGAGTTATATTCTTTATCGAAGGTGTTACTTTATTCTCTATCATATTTCCAATATCTAAGCTTTCTGATTTTAAAATGTTTCCATGTATTAAACATTCAACATGAAGTTTACTCAAAAGTTCATTATGAAAATCCTGTTGTTTTTCTTTAGTGATAACTTTAACGTAAAAAAAATTTTTCCTCAATTGACTTGTAACTTACAATTTAATTTTTACTTACATGGAATTATTCTTAGTTTCTCAGATGCCGTCCAAAATAATTTCGACAAAATAGCCTCTCTAAAAAAAGAAGCAAGGAAATAAGGCTGGTTAGAATTAAAGTTTTCCAGTTTATTCAAAATCTAAAAGATTATATAAAAAATGTCTTAATAAAATTTTTTATAATATTTTAATTAAATTAATAATTCATCTCTTACGTTTTTCTTTTTTATTGCAAATGTTTTTTCATTAACAGAAATGTTTGTCATTTTATTTAATACATCTTCAATCAAATCATATATTTTTTCATTATAACCTCTGAATATCATCTAAAATAATTTGTATAATCAATGAAATTTTTAAAATATGAGTATTTACAAAAAATAACTATTTTCTAGCCACTAGCCGATTTTTTCCCCATTTTAATATTAAGCCAAGAAAAAGTTAGCAAGAGCTTTTTAATTTCCAAAAAATTTTTTTTTTGTTAGCGACCAAAAAGTGCGTATTTTCTGACTGCTGTGCGACCGGAAAAGAGGTGTTTTCTCGCCACTGACGAAGAAAAATCTTATACGACCCTTGTCCTTAAATAAAAAATGACCCGAATCGCACTTTTCCAATCTCAGATGGTAATTTAAGTGTAATTGGGGCTATTTTTTATTTTCTGGACACGGAATCGTATTATATCATTACCAAATAGTGAGACAATTGTCCAAAATATTTTTTATTGTTGGCTAGTCCGAAATGCCAACTATCAGGTGTAAATTAGGTATAACTAAAAGATATCAACAATTTTAATAGTCTATCATATGCCAAACTATGCGCAGCATTAAAATGGGGCGAGGCGAGAGTATAATACGGTAAAGGTTATTATAAGGTAAAGCAAATTAAAAAAAAAAATTATTTTTTTTATTATATCACGAATATATATAGATTCCAAGTATCGCGGTCGCAGATTTAAAAAAAATCTTATTTTCTACGATTAGCTTATTGTTTAATCAGTAACTTGTTTTCTTTTAAAATAATTTATTCTTTACCCTGTAACCTTTCTTTGTTGCACTAACTACGAATTCCAGTCCAGCCTGTCTAGATAAATACACTGTCTCTTGCAAAGCTTCTTCTAACAAACCTATAAAAATATGTGTCATTACCGAACTCGAAGGATCCTTATAAGAAACAGGGCTAAAAATTAGAATCGATTATTCATTAAAAATGATAGGAATCGGTTCACAATTATTAAATTGAATTTATATTGTAACAAACCTTACAAAATTAAGAATTACATTTGCCTTAGGTAAATTGTAATAGTCATCTTGCATAAACCATAAACGCAGATAGTCGGAATCTTTTATGATGACAGGGTAATCGTTTGGCTGTAAAAATGTTCAGAATAAAATTTAAATGCAAATAATATAAAATAAATAAGTAAAATTACAAACTTTTGTGTTAAATTTTTTTATCGTGAAATTTGTTGGAATAAATCTATTCTGTTTTGGAAAACGAAAATTAGAATTTATTCCAGGATTTTTCCATCTTGTTAAAATATTCGTGGATATATTTTCTACTCCGAATTTAGTCCCATACCATGGTTCAAATTCGTTTGCCTTGTTTTCAAATACTTTTCCTACTATTTGTACTCTCATTTTTTCTGGCACTAAATAATTTCCCACTGATTTTATCAGTTCTGGTTCCCAGTCAGTAGTCAATTCTCTCGAAATAATATCAGTTATTGGATAAACTGATAATAACTTTGATATTCTAAAAACGTATAAAAATGGGCTATATTTTTCCTCATACGTGTAGCTTAACTTTTCAAGGCTTGTATATTCCTGCAAAATAAAAACTTAGTTATAAAAAATTTAGGACTCAGTATACATTCTATACAAACATCAAAAATCCTTTTCAATGGTTCTTCTTTTTTTATCATGTTTATATTTTGGAAAATTGTAGTTATTATTTTATATATGTGAGATAAGCCTTCTTCGGTTAGTTCAACTTCAATATCAAAATAATTAATACCACGTGCTTGACGGTCATAAGAAAAATATATTGAATCAATCCAACCCTTATTTTTCAAAACTGATGTTAGTGAGCCTTCACATTCTTGATTCATAATGTATTCCCAGTAAAATGCAGGCTAAATCAATAACATTTAAAAATTTATTATAAAAAATAACTGTGCTCAAATTTACTATCGAGGTAAACTAAATTTACTAGTTTTACTAGTTTTACTAAAATATATTTTTTTTTTATACCTTTGACTTATAGTTTGGCGCATAATCAGGAGCAGGAAATAATAAATTTAATAACTTCTTATCTGATAATGGAATAATGTACCACTTCTTTTGAAAATTTTCTGCAGCATTGTAAGGATTTTCAGGCCATGTTTCAGCCGTAACGTTTTTGTTTTCAATTTGCGTAAATATCTTGGTAACCATCTCTTCTAACTTATCTAAACTTTCTATTATACAAAAGAAACATTTATCAATGAAATTAAAAAACACAATTTTCTAAAACAATTTGTTTACTTACCTTGTCCATAAATAGCGAGTGTCATAATATTAGCAGAATACCATGTTTCATAAAATTTTATTAATTCTTTTCTAAGGTCAATATTTTTCTTTTTAGGTGTCCCTTCAAGAGTATTTTTATTTCCCGTGTTAAGATTATTAAAAGGATAAGTTTTGGTAGAACTTATTCCGACTTGATGAATTCTTACAATGTCTACTTTTGCATTCTTTTCGTTTTCTTGATCAACGGCATTAATTTCTTTTTCGAGAAATGTTTGATTAAATAATGGCGATATAAAAAATTGAGAAAATCTTTCAAGTCCATCTTTATAGTTTTTGGAGTTTACTTCGAAGATGTAAGAAGTAGTATCTGCAGAAGTCATAGCATTAAAAAATCCACCATTATCTGACAAAAATTGTTTAAAATCATTGACATCCGGATACTTTAAACTTCCCATAAAAAGCATATGCTCGCATAAATGAGCTAATCCTGGGATATTTTCTGGATCACTTAAATGTCCTATTAATAAATTTTATTTCATATTAAAAAATTTCAAAAGCTTGCAGTATCGGTTTTTTATAGGAGGAACCATTGTGAAAGGTAAAATTTTAACATTTTATTTTTTTATATTTAAACACGTTTTAGGATCCTTGAAAGCAGATAAGCCGGGTTTTCCAAAAAAATATATGTGTATTTCCAAAAAAATATGTATATGTAGAGATGTAACCAACGATATTCCCAAAGTATTGGGGTAAAACCTACTTTTTTAATTTTAGTCATCAAAAAATCTAAAATCACTTTTTAATGACTTTATCGACACAGAGAGCTAATTAATAAATTTTTGATTTATTAAACTCGACATGATACGTGGATGCCATCTGCAATCACTTTTTTTTATTTTTAACGTATCACGCAGTTGTTTTAATTTTTTCAAATTTTATATAATCAAATAATTTAATTATAATTTTTTAAAAATTTTAATTTCATCGAAATTAATTTTTTAAAACATAGAAAATGATGTTAATAATATTTTAAGCCTAAAAAGGCAGAAAAAAATTTTCAAGAAAAAAGTCCCTCCTGGTGGTTGCGAAGCCACGACCTTCAGATTGCTAGTCTGACGCTCTAACCACTGAGCTACAGGAAGGTATGACATTCGCAATCCAGAAAGACTCTCTTCTTGAAAATTATCGGTTGATTCTTGGTCCACAACCATTTTAAGATATTTTTTTAATGACTCTATTGCTCATAATTTTTAAGAATGTTATTTTAATGACTTTATCGACACAGAGAGCTAATTAATAAATTTTTGATTTATTAAACTCGACATGATACGTGGATGTCATCTGCAATCACTTTTTTTTAATTTGCATGTAAGATAATCGTACTAGTCTATAAACGATCAACAGTATCTGAAAGACCGTTCAGAATTAAAATTTTTTTCATATTATTTTTTAGATTTGAATAAAAAAAGCGGATAATTATTGAAACTGAAGGATGACTACATAATTAAAATAAAAAATTTATAACCGGTTTGTGTAACTACACAACCAACGAGCATGGAACATGTTCATTTATAACATTGATAATAAAGTATTTATTGTGTTCATAATATAAATATTTATAAGCAATTTATATTTAGATTTTTATTATAGAAATCATGCTGCTTAGACATCAAAATGAACTAAATTAATTAAATTTTCAAATTATTATAGTTTTTTAAATAATATGAATATGAATTTATTTTTTATTAATTTTTATAATGAATTCTTAAAAATTCTGCACCAATGGTCCCTAGGTACTTCTGCACCAATACTCCATAGGTACTTCTGCACCAAAGGTCTTTAGGGACTTCTGCACCAATGCTCCCTAGGTACTTCTGCACCAAAACTTCCTAGGTACTTCTGCACCAAAGGTCTTTAGCGACTTCTGCACCATAGGTCCCTAGGTACTTCTGCACCAATGCTCCCTAGGTACTTCTGCACCAAAGGTCTTTAGGGACTTCTGCACCAAAGGTTCCTAGGTACTTCTGCACCAAAGGTCTTTAGGGACTTCTGCACCAATAGTCCCTAGGTACTTCTGCACCAATGCTCCCTAGGTACTTCTGCACCAAAGGTTCCTAGGTACTTCTGCACCAAAGGTCTTTAGGGACTTCTGCACCAATAGTCCCTAGGTACTTCTGCACCAAAGGTCCCTAGGTACTTCTGCACCATAGGTCCCTAGGTACTTCTGCACCAAAAGTCCCTGAATCGAAAATATTCTAAGTCCATTTGACCCCCCCCCCTAAAAACGTCAATTTTTGACCCCCCCCCTAAAAGCGTCAATTTTTGACCCCCCCCCCCTAAAAACGTCAATTTTTGACCCCCCCCCTAAAAGCGTCAATTTTTGACCCCCCCCCCTAAAAGCGTCAATTTTTGACCCCCCCCCCTAAAAGCGTCACTTTTTCACCCCCCCCCTGCCGAGCCGGACTTTTTCAAATACCCCATCCAATGAACATGTTCCATGTTAAAATTAACCTAATATCTTTTGGATTAACAGAGAAACAAGGAATTTAAAATGTCAGGCCATTCAGGCAATTGAACACTTTCTTATATACGGAATTCCCATTTAAAATTCAATCGTTCATGTAAAGGAGCATGAAATATCTCATGAATATCGCTTAATATTATGAAATAAAAATCTGCTCGGGACAAAAATTTCAAAGTAACCATTATAAAAAAAAATTTTACCATAAATAAGATTATTTATAAAATATTTCAATTTCAATGAACGAAAATCCTTAAGCATTTATGGACTGGTACACTTGCCTTAATATCTCATTTTTTTACACAGTATTACTAGTTTTAGAAAATTCTTTATTACTAAATTTTTGACTAAATTTTTTACTAAGTTTTTACAATTAGAAAAAATAAATTTTTAACCATTTTTAATATTTTGTCATTGCTTGAGGAACCCTAGTGCCAACAATTTGGCAGCGTTTTTTTTTTTAATTATTCAAAGTTATTAGTTTATGTAAGTAACAAATAGTCTTCGATAAAAAATTCTAAGTACCTAATTATATTATTTTATCAACTTTTTAAGTATACTCTTTAATAATAATAAATATTCAATGCAATCTTACCAACTTTTACGCTTAAAGCTGCAGCACTTTGATATGTTTCTGGATCACTTATAAGTAAAACTTTCATCTGATTATCAAGGACCAGGCCTCTATATTCTCTTTTATCACTCGGAGATTTGGTAATATTATCAAATCGATTTGGTTTATTACTGTTTGGTACACTTTTACTATTAACAGCTTCATTCTGAATCTAAAAAAATCAATAACAACAAAATCTTTACTCAGTGAAGAATGTTATATATATTCTTTACTTAAGAATATGCGATAAGCCTTGATAATGAAGATTGAAAATCTTCGAAATGTGGGCAAGTTATTGCAAAAATAAAGGAAAAAATTGTTAGCTCAAAAATCAAGTATTTTTATTTAAAATTTGTTTACTCGTATGATTAATTTTTGTACAGTAGTTTTAAAATTGTTGAAAAATTAATTATTTGTGAAAATGAAACGCTAGATATTTAAAACTTTTGATTTCTACTTACTAATAATATAATATTGAAGTAAAAAATAACTAATTTTAAAAAATGTAACATTTTAAAGTTTGTGTGATCCTCTAACATCAAATTCTAAGCTATTACTGAAGTATTTTGCTATTCTTTAGAGAAGGTGTGGTCATTCAGAAACTACTTTATTTTTTTATCAAAATTTAGCCTCTAAAAGAGAAGATTATTTTAAGATTTTTAAAATTTTCAATTTGTGTATTTAAGGAAGAGATTGTTTTTGTTTTATTAACATTTGAATAATCTTAACTAGTTTTTTTAAATGCTTATTTTTATGAAAATTCTTTGTAATTTATTCATTATATATCTGTAATTAAATACGTTTTACGTACATTTGTCAGACACGTGCTATTTATAAAAACAAATATTTAAAATACTACCACACCTCATTGAGCACGTTTTGTTGATTAATAATCCAAGAAAGGAAGTAAATTTTTTTGTAAAATGAAGCAGTAATTTTACGCAAGTCAGATCAACTTGAAACCTTTTGCAATTTGTCAAGAAAGGTGTCAAGTTCAGAAGTAAACAACTTTGGTTGGTTGCAATTAGTCCGAAATGTTGTAAAAATTGGCCAAACTGTTTTTTTTGGCCAAAAATAAATAAATATTTAATATCTCGGTAAATATTAAATGAATTTTGTTGAAAATAGGTACTAGGGGGTTTTTTGGGTCGCTGATTACGATTTTAATGTCAGAAATTTCTCAATCACCCTGTAAACAGTAAAAACTACCCTTTTTAGTGGTTGTTTTTAAATATTTTGGCTAAAATTATCAAATGAATGGCATTTTTTTAGAAAAATTAATGAATATTTTTATTTATTTTATTATGGACTGAAATTGGAATATAAAGTTTAATAATAGGGGGATTAAAACTACCCCCAGAGTAAGAAAAAGTACAAAAAATATGACCTCCTTATTTTTTTTGTATTTGGATCAATTTTTTGAAAATATTTTATCGTATATTTACTATTAAGAAATTAATTACACCCCTCCCCCCGGGGGGGGGGTTAAAACTACCCCTAAATTTATAAAAAAAAAAAAAAAATTAAATTTATTTGTTATTAAATTTTTTTTGCCTCTTTTCGTTTTACAGCAGAAAAAGTAACAAGATTTGCAACCCTGGGTGTAAAAAGTACCCTACAATGTCCAAAAAAATGATTATGGCCCGATATTCAGATATAAGGTTTAATAATAGGGGGGTTAAAAACTACTCCCAGAATAAGAAAAATACAAAAAACATGACCTCATTATTTTTTTTGTATTTGGATCAATTTTTCGAAAATATTTTGTCTTATATTTACTATTAAGAAATTAATTCAGCCCCTCGCCAGGGGGGGCGACTACTACAAATTTTTAAAAAATGAAAAAAAAGGTATTAAGTTTTTTTTGTTGCCTCTTTTCGTTTTACAGCCAAAAAAGTTACAATATTTGCAATCCTGGGGGTGAAAAGTACCCCAAAATGTAAACAAAATTTAAAAAAGTCGTAATTAAAATTTTTTTTTAAAATCTTTTAATGTAAGCATAATGATTAGCGATGTGTAGGGGGTATTGTGATGATTGTAAAGAGATAAAGAGAGAAGGAGCGATCACATTATCCTATGTTCTAATTAATTATAAGTTCTGCTAATTTTAAGTTCTGAAGTACCTCCTCCCTATTAACATGTTCCATATTTACTTTTTAATGTCCTTTTTTAGCAATTTTTTTGTAATTTGATTCAAATCACCCCCCCCCCCCCTCAAAAATTTCGAGATCCGCCACTGAATGCACAGTGGTTTTTTTAAAGCCCGATTCAAAATATCCATTAAAATAGCGCTCATAGTAAAGAAAATTGCCTTAAGCCAGACAAAAAAATAGTTTTTAGCTCTTAAATTCTTTATTATTATTTACGCCTTCATTGAAATTATTCTAAGTTTGGAATTAAAAATTATTTAAAGTTCCTAAATCAAAATTATTCAAAGTCCGTAAATGAAAATAATTTTTACTTCTAAATTTGAACTCAAATTTTACCCCCACAGTTCACCCCCCCCCCCCCAATAACGTGCCTAAAAAACCCCCTGCCTATAAACATTTGTCGTGTAAAAATTTTCCGTTTAATTAAATATTTATACGAAAAAAACACAAACTTTTGACTTTCGTACCTTATTTATTACTTACTTAAGGTTTTACGGCTAATTTACAGCTGAAAAAAGTCTGAATTTGAAATTTTATAGCAGCATTTTATTAAGTTATCATGTAAACATAAGGTACTGTACGAAAATTTTTCATAAAACTTAGAAATAGAGTGACCTAATGGATTAAGTATAAAAATTGTTTGGAATTGCTGAAAAAAAAAGAAATTTTGGCCATAACTTTTTTTTGGCTAATGATAACGAGATGTACAATGAACCATTTCAAAGCTAAGGTTAACGCCGAAATTTCATGTCATATGCAAAATTTTAATTGGATTGGCCATTTTTCTTTAATTTCGCCGGACAAAAAAGAGCATTTACCGTTGTAAACATAAAATAGGCAATTTTAAACGGCCAAATCTGCTTGCAGACGAAAAATTTTAACAAAAACTTGAAGTACAAACAACTTAAAATAAATGCTAAAAAACTTGGCTGTTTAAAATAAATAATGTTCACGCTGCTGGCCAAAAACTGAAAATGTTTTAAAAAATACACGATTTTACCCAACTTTATCAGGCCAAAACATAAACAATAATTACCCGATAGGGTCAAAAATTGCTGGACATATTTAGGAACATGTGTTCTGACTTTTCACGAAAGGATTTTTTTTTCGAAGCAACTCAGCCCAGATGGCGCTAAAAAATTGGCATGAAAAATTTTGGAAAAAAATTTTTTTTGCCCATAACTTTTTTTCTAGTTATTTTAAACGGTTCTAGGTGGTCTCAAAATTTTCCCAATTTTATCATCTTGAAAAATGATAAAAATAATTTTTTTTTTGAAAGTAATATTTTTCCAGATATTTACGCCAAGAACGATCCGGTTTCTTGATTTTTCGTTAAACAACCATTTTTGACTTGTCATATCTCCTTTAATATTTTTTGTACACAAAAAAAATAAAAACCGCTGTCTTTGTAAACAAAAATACTTCAAATTAGTAATATATAATTTTTTTTGTAATTCTACCAGATTTCAAATAAAATTAAAAAAACTAAAAAAAAAAAATTTTTTAGGCAAAAATCACACTTTTCATTGCGCTGTAACTCGGAAGGGGTGCATTTTTATGAAAAATTGCAATCAATGTTTTTATCTTAAAAAATGGTAATTTATCGATTGGTTAGGTTATTTTTTTTTTTAATCCCCCCCCCCCAATGAGTTCCACCCCCCCTCCCCCCAACCCTTTTGTCAACCAACGAAAGTTGTTTACTTCGGTACTAGACACCTTTCTTAACAAAATTCAACTTACATCAAGTATCTGCTACTTGCGTAAAATTACTGCTACCAGATTTTACCTCCTTTCTTGGATTATAAATTGGAAATTTAATTCTTTGCGCAAACATCTAAACACTCAATGTAAAATATCAATTGTAACAATTTTATTTTAAAATTGGTATGAACTGTTAAAAATAACTTCTGTAAATTATGTTTTATTTTATTTTAATTAGAAGCATACACAGGAAATCTTCCGTTATTTAAATTACAAAATGTATAAGAAAAAGAAAAATTTTCCAATGCTAATTATAAATTATTATGACCAAAGGGAGAGAGAAAAGATTCACTATTTAAAAGTTAACATTTTTCTTATATTGTATAAACTTATGAATTTATTAAATGACATAGTGAATTCATCCAAAAAAATAAATTTTGTAAATTTACAAAATAATACTTATTTTATTTACGAAAAATTTGTATTTTATTAAACTTTCGGAAGCTTACGAGAAAACTGAAAATTCTCGTGTTCTTTTTGAAAATTCATGAATAAAGTTGTAAAGAATTTTTTTTTCATAAATTAGCGTTAATAATTGTCAATTATGTCGCAAATTAACTATTTTTTATAAAAATACCGGAGTTACTTTTAACCATGTTGTGTTTCAAAAAATTTTTGACTGCAAAGCCTACTAATCTAAACAAACAGTATTTTATTCTAGATTTTATGGGTCAATATCAATTTTTTCACCAAAAAAATAACTTAAAACTTGATACAAAAAATTAACTTGTTTTTTAAATAAAATAAAATAAAACCAGGAATTTTAGTTTGCGGTGGACGAAAAAATCCGTTTGCCGCAACCGGACATTTTTCCAGCGTACATTTAAATTTTATCTGATTATCTTATTTTTATTTATCCTTTTAACGGTATAGATTGACAAGACTTGATAAGGTATATATTATATATTATATTATATGACTCAAGTAATAAGTAAATTTTAGTATTTTAAACCGATTTGGTGAACAAAAAAATGTATATTTATGTAAAGCATGATAATGGTCACTTACTTTTATTTGGTTAAAATTGTCTAATATTAGTCTACGTAAATTTTTCGCAATAATATTTTTTTTTTTACATTTTAAAATATTTACTAAAATTGTAGCAATTTAAGTTATTTTTATCACTGGTACTTTAGTAGAGTTTTAGTGGGTATATGACTAGATAAGTTCGAGCCCCCCCTCCACAGTGTGATAAAAAAAAAATTTTTCTGTTCAGCGGCCAGAAAGCACGTATTTCCCTCGCCACTGATGCAGAAAAATCTTATATGACCCTGGGCCATAAAAAAAGAATGCCCCAAATCGCAGTTTACCATCCTCGGCTTCGCCTCGGAAGATAATTTACGTGCGCTTTGGGCCATTCTTTATTTTTCTGGCCATGGGTCGTAATATACTATCTGCTGGATGGAAAATGACCGTTTTTGTGTGTACTAAATGATAGGCACTCGAGTTAAAAATTTTTTTTTTTTTTTTTAATTTTTTTAGCTGCTAAATGAAAAAAAAAATTCTATTTTTTACCATAGAGTCTGTCTTAGCCAAAACAGCAATGGTGGGCAGGTGGGTCGTCGGTCTCAAATTTTCCCCATGTTTTTATAACACCAAGACAAGAAAATCTTGAAATTTTTAGCCCTCTAGGTCTTAAACAGCCCGAGTTATGGCTAATCAAACTCATTGGGTGGCTCTCAACCAGCGTTAATACTTTTTTGGAAAATTCTAAAAAATAATAAATAATGTCTTTAAAAAATAATATTCTGAAAGAATATATATGTTGGAGAACCTTCAGTAAATCCATTTCTGCCATTAATTTTTCGGGGAAACCCCGGAAAACTCCGGAAAATGGGAAAACGTGTTTTTGGAAAATGAAATATCTCATTTGCCGCCATTTTTTTTTTTGAAAATTTTCTTCAACCGAAATCCCATCGATCTTACCATAAAACATTTTCTATTTCGGCCATTAAGGAACGATTTTAGTCAATTTTAGATTGTTTTTAGATTGTTCTTAATACTTATATAAGTAATAAACCATAAGGGGTTACATAAAACGCCTATTTTTTTTTCAGAATCAAATAGCTAGGGAAAAAATAGTTGAAAATTAAAAAAGAAATTGCTTTTTTCGATGAAAATTAATCGATCTATGGTCAAATAAAGATACTGTGACAAATTACCATGTTCATACTAATTACAATTTTAGGGTTCATAACGACATTATAACTTGAGAAATGCATAACTCGCTTATACTTTATCGTCAAAAGTAAGATCGATGGGATTTCGGTTGAAGAAAATTTTCAAAAAAAAATGGCGGCAAATGAGATATTTCATTTTCCAAAAACACGTTTTCCCATTTTCCGGAGTTTTCCGGAGTTTTACCGAAAAACTAATGGCAGAAATGGATTTACTGAAGGTTTTCCAACATATATATTCTTTCAGAATGTTTTTTTAAGCTATTATTTATTATTTTTTAGATTTTTCCAAAAAAGTATTAACGCTGGTTGAGAGCCACCCAATGAGTTTCATTAACCATAACTCGGGCTGTTATTTTAAGACCTGGAGGGCTAAAAATTTCAAGATTTTCCTGTCTTGGGTGTTATAAAAACATGGGGAAAATTTGAGACCGACGACCCTCCTGTATACCATTGCTGTTTTGGCTAAGACAGACTCTATGGTAAAAAACAGATTTTTTTTTTTTTTTTTTTATTTAGCAGCTAAAAAAATTTTTTATTAAAAAAATTATTATTTTAGTTTTTTCGTAGTCTTGAATTTTCTGTATACGTCTTATTTCAAAAATAATAAAGAAAATTAAGCAAAAATCTTATACCCAATTGATTCTTGTTAAAAATAATCTCTTTGATTATGTTATAACCGATACATGGTAGAGAAAAAAAATTCCATAAAAAATAGACGTAAACATTGCTATACATTCACAGACCCTGGATAATCTGATAGCGATTTTTCACTTTTACACCAAACGTATGATAATACTGATTTGTAAAGAGAACTTCTATTTTCGGCATAAATTTCTGTCTGCCCGTGAGATGGACACCTAATTCTAAAGTTTTTTGGTGAAACTAGAGCTAAAACAAATATTTTTAATTTACGTTAAATATACATAAAATATAAATATACTAAAAATCTTGAAATATATCAGGTATAAAAAACTTTAATATCAGCAAGAGATACTTCATTGGCATAATCAAACGATTAGTATGTTTATTAGTATCGGTTATGGCTCTTCTTCAATTTTTGTTTTTGTTACTTGGAATATATTAAATCCTATATATATCTGTTAAATATTCCCCCTTGAAAAATATATATTAATAAAGTTGAAAGTTATAGTTATGAGTATACTTACGATATTTATTCAACGAACGATTTTTTCACCTCGTAAAATTCTTCGAAAAGATGATGAAAAAAAATGAAAAAAATTCAATTTTAAAGTAGGATTATTATTATATATAGGTATAAGTAATAAAATAAAGAAAAGAATACCTATATTTCGATTATTAAGGAATTTTTTTTTGCAATTTTCCTAACTTTCGTTCGTATAGTAAAAGAAATTTTTTAGTTATAGACTTGGTATTTTTATTTTATATGGAGTAATGTATGGAAATTCAATTTTACGAGCTTTCATATTTGCCTAAACTTTTGAAAATAATATCAACAATGCACAATAGAAAAGAATGAACCACATAAATAAAGCAAATAATTTTAGCAGAATATTTTAACATATTTGAATTTATGTATGGAAAAATTCATGAAATCTTAACAAAAGATTTTTTATTGATTTATCAAAATCAAAAATGTTACCAAATGTCAATAAATATTTCAATTATTTTATTATATTGAAACACTCCTTAAATGTAAAAATGTTATTGTAGTTTTTAATAAATAAAATTAAATATTCTTCTGCCATTCAAATGGTTGGCGGGCTTGAAACGATTTTAAGTCGAAGGGTGATTTACTAAAAATTTTGAAAATGGGATCGATTTGAAATATTAGTTAAGTTAATTGCGATAAAAATCAAAAAACTCCCAGAGCTGTTTTTTTTTTAGGTAAAAATCCGCATTTTGGAGGTATTTTTCATTTTACTCTATTTTTAAATTTCTTCATTCCTACCAAATAATGTTCAAAATCGTTCAAAACCTTATAAAATTTATCTCTGAAGTTAAATTTTTCTCCCTCGAGCACTGATGTACACTTATTGGTTTCGGTAAGATGTGGATGGCTGAGAGTTATATCATTCTGTATGAAAAGTCATTGGCAGATTGAGTACCCCAATTTGACTTATTTTAGACATACTATTTTATATACATAAAATATGAACTCTCTCAATTTTTGAGCCCTCGGCGTATCTTTCAATTTAGACTCAAATTTCGTTTTTAAGGAATTTTTTATTTATTAATGAAAATTTTTAGAAGTTTATTGATAAAAGCAATTACTATAGAGCATTAAAAAATGTTTTTGAATATAATCCATAGCCAAATTTCTAACTCCAGCAAAAAAAATTCTCTCGACCAATTTTAAATTTTAGGTAGAGTAAAATGAATAAAAACCTCATAAATACGGTTTTTTACCTAAAAAAAAACTGCTTTGGAAATTTTTTTTAATTTTTACAATTAAATATTAATTTGAATGTTGTCATCGCCCATGATTTACAGATATTTATAAAAAGTTGTATTTTTATATGCCCAGTATTGATCAATAAAAATACAACTTTTTTTACAATTAACTTCAAAAAATATTTCAAATCGATCGAATTTTCAGTTCTGAACAATTTCAGTAATTTGTACTTTGATTTAAAATCGCTACAAACCCACCGTGATAGATATATGAATCCATGTTGTTTTAAGTAATAAAAATTTAAAATTTTACAATATTAGCATAACTCATAACAAAAAGGAAGGAATGTCAATATTTTATGCACATTATATTAAACGAAAAATAGAGGTTTTCCTCTAACTAAAAAAATGAGTCTTAAAAATGAGAAATATAATTCTGCATGATAGAGTCCATTTAAAATTCTATACATAAATAAGGTATAGTGTACTTCGGAGAACCCTTTTTCTTTCTTCCATGTAGGAAAACAGGAAGATCAGAAAATATTAGGAGAATGTTTCTCATATCTATAATAGAGACGATGAAAACGCGTCGCGACTTCATTAGCCATCGCGCCAGTTTATCGAGAACGTGCCTTGAGCTTTCCTCGACTAATTTATATTTATATCTCGCGGTGTGTTCATAATGCATTTTTATAATCTGTCCTCCGGGTAAAAGGGATGCTTCGGTTTTACGATTGGTATAGAGGGGTTACGTATAAAAGGATTTTCTTCTTTATTATAGAGTGAGAGGGAGGGTTTTTTATCTCTTTTTGGTCTTACGATACGTACTCTATATAACTGTAATTAGATCACTATACCTGTTATACAGTAATATTCGCATGGAATCCCTTCAAATGACATGCAATTTGCCTTTCGTCGTTCGTTTTCCTTTCACTCCTTTTATTCCGTTTAATCAAGCTCATATTTTACAAAGCTCTGTTGAGTTTGCTAACTTTTTACATACATAATACATAGAAAACTCATCTATTTAAGCAACTTTTCTAATTCAATAGTAGTATTAAAATAATAATAAAAAAAAAAGTTTTTTTTAATCAGATAATACAAAAATATTAATCTACGAATACATACTAAAATCAATATTGTCCATCACATTTATAAGATTAAATATTGTGGTCAAAAAGTTATACACATGCATATATAGAGAAATATATAGAACTGGTTGAATAATTCGAAAGCGTATATAATCGACAAGGGATGCCCATAAATGACTATATACTAAAAAGGACAGAAAGGTTTTCATTTTAACGTGTATAAAATTTTCACACTAGGGTATAGGAAAAGTTAAAAGTATAGAAAGGAGAATGAGAATATTGGTGTGATCCTCAACGGGGCAACTTGACGTTAGCAATGGCGCCTTTTCCATCTCTGAATATAGTTTTCCTCTCCCTTAACTCATCAACATGAATATTCATTATTCGATGATGTTTCTATCTTTCTCTTAACTCACCACCGATATATTCTAATATATAATAATATTCTTCCTTCTTCCTCGTTCGATATTATTCGCAAGTCTCTTACACTCCCGTTGAATCGTTAATTTATAAGTATACGATCGGCAGCTTGGGAGAGAGGGGTGGGTATCTTTATTGCCATATATATATACCCCTTTGAGCCGAACCGTTAAGATTGTTATTAGACAGAGAGAAATATCATAACATTATATAGGCATCAATAACCATATTTTTAGTATAGCTAATGTTTTTTACCCTTGCGTCACATATATTATTATGGAAAAAGAGTTTAATTTTGATTAAAGATAAAATAAACCTACGTCGAATTTATTTTAGAATTTTTAATTAGTAATTTTGTATTTGATTGAAAATTAACATTAAAATGTAGAAGAAAGTAAAAACAGGAAATTGAAATCATACGCTTGGGCGTCAGATGATAATAACATATATATTTATAAGAAGGGTAAACTTATAACGTTTATGTTGCTTTTGAAATATTCAGGTTTCTAGGCTTCTATCTATACCTATACTTTACCTTTGTGATATTTAGTCTTGTAAGTTTAGATAGATGAAGGGATATATCTGCGGTTTTTAGATTTTATGTGTAAGTGGTTAACTTACTTGGCTACTTAAAGATTTATATTCTATATATGTATAATTTTATAAATAAAGCTCGCATTATTTTATCAGAAATTTTTTTTTAATGTATCAGTCTCTTATTTCCAAAATTAGATGCGTATAATAAACTCTAAACATTCAAATGCAGAATAGCAGCTGCTATTTTGGAAAGTTACTAAGATTGTAAAATTCCAGGTGAAATTAGATGCCATTTACCAAAAAATAAGTTTCCTTGAATTTTTTAAAACTAGTACTTCCATTTAAAAAAATTAAGTGTTACGTTGAGTAATAAAAAAAAAATAACAGGATTACCTTATTTTTTGGTGGTGAGATAATTTTGAGATAACACTTTACATAAATTTATTTAATAATTCCTCAGCTTTAGAACCAAATGAAGTAACACATAAAAGTCACTAATTATAATATATTATCTCGTATATTATTAAATCAATCAACTCTTGATGGATGCGCAGATAATTTTTTTACCCTGATGTATTATAATCCTATCATTTTCATTTTGTATTTTAGATAATGTTTGACAATTCAACCGTTTGTGGTGTAAACATAACCTAAATGCAAGGAATATGTTTACTACAGCTGTGGTCTAGTTATAATGCATAAATATTCCCGTATCGAAAAATCCTGTGTAAGCGTTGTGCACAACGTTGTGCACATAATAGAAAAATCTTAATTTTAATAAATATGGACGGCAAACCCAAATAAAGTTCCCAAGGGGTCCAGGTAATGTTGGGAAAGGTATTATTAATTGAAAATATGATTTCCCGAAAAAAGGGTATTTATTTTTTCAATATGGCAGACCCGAAAACTTTGAAAACACCCGATAATCAATTTTATGCATTAAATTTTGTAAGATCAAATTATGAAAAATCACATCTCAAATTCGTTTTTATTAAGCATAAAAACCCAAATCTAATGCAAAAAATATTGATTTTCGGGTGTTTTTGAAGTCTTCTAGTCCGCCATATTGGAAAACCGAAAAATATTCAGTTAAAAAATTTCAACAAATTCATTCTTTTTGGGCCTATAAAAACCCGAATCTTATGCTGAAATTAAATTTTCGGGTCCCCCATTTCGGAAAACCGAAAATTGTTTGTGAGGTCAAATTGTGAAAATTTGCGTCTGAAATCGATTGTATCGAGCCTAAAAACCTAAATATTATGCAGGAAATTGATTTTTGGGTGTTTTCGGGTCCACCATATTGGAATAGCGAAAAATATTTAAAGGTCAAAGTTCGCATCTCAAATTCGTTTCTATTGAGCCAGGAAATCCAATAAATATCCAGAAAACAGATTTTCAAGTTTTTCGGTCCGCCATATTGGAAAACCGAAAAACCTGTAAGATCAAATTATAAGAAATAGCATCTCAAATTCGTTTTGGTTGAGTCTGAAATCCCAGAAAATGTGCAGGAAATAGACTTTCGGGTATTTTCAGACTTTTCGGGTTCGCCATATTGGAAAACCGAAAAATTTGTAAGATCAAATTATGAGAAATATCATTTCAAATTCATTTTTATTTAGCATAAAAACCTAAATCTAGTGAAAAAATTAGAGTTCCACGATATCGATACGATACGATATTTTAAGTAATATCGTATCGATATCGCCGGCCTTACCTAATATCGAAAATATCGAAATATCGAGTTCTAAAATTTTTAAATTATAAATTATTTATTTTTTTGTCAAAATTATTGTGTTTGTCTTAAATTTATAAATTATAATTAATAATTATTATTTTATAAAAAATTAATTCTTTTCAAAAAAGAAGAAAGAAAACGTGTTTTTAACAATATTTAAAAATTTTATCTAAATATTAATAAATAATGGCTGAAATTGATTGTATTTTTGAAGTATTCGCGTTCTGAGTAGATAGATTTGTCAAAGAATTGGTTTCTAAGGGTTATATGGGTCGCTAATTAAGAATCTCGATTTTTTAAGGTAACATTAATATTTCACCCTTAAATTATCTAAAACTACCCCCAAAAAGGGGTGTTTTCGCTATTTTCAGACTTTTTGCGACCAGATTAGGTCCACAAGGGTTTCTTGGGTCGCTGAAAACGAATTTCATGGATTTTTTTATGAATAATTAATATAACACCCCGAAATCAGCTAAAACTATCCATAAAATGGACGTTTTTGCTATTTCTGTTCTTTGTACGACCAAATTAGGTCCATAGGGTTTTATGGGTCGCTGAAAACGAATTTCATGGATTTTTTTATGAATAATTAATATATCACCCCTAAATTAGCTAAAACTACCCCTAAAATCTACGACCCAAAAAACCCTATGGGCCTAATCTGGGCATACAAACTGCAGAAGTAGCAAAATGGTCCATTTTAGGGGTAGTTTTAGCTAATTTAGGGGTAATATATTAATTATTCATAAAAAAACCCATGGAATTCGTTTTCAACGACCCAAAAAACCCTTGTGGAACTAATCTAGTCGCAAAAAGTGCAAAAATAGCGAAAACACCCCTTTTGGTGGTAGTTTTTGCAAATTTAAGGGTGAAGCCCCATTTTGTTTACCAAATGATCCTGATTTTCGTGTTCAGCGATCCAAAAAACCTATACTAGAGCAAATTTCGTATTCGCAACCGTAAGTGTAGCCCCCCCCCCCGTATTTTGACTGGAGTAAGTGTATTTATCAAGACTCTAAGGTTCTTAAATAGGAAATTTTAATTTAATTTAAAAATTTTTGAAAAGAAAAATTTTAAAGTAAAAAGTATATTTTTACATGAAAAATTCTTTAAATATTTAAAAAATGAATATACATCAATAAGTATTATTTTTTAATAAATATAAATAAATGAAATAGTTTCTATCCTCGTCTTTTTTTATTTCATATTTATATTCGCAGAAAAAAGAAGTCCTATACCACATGAAAAAAAAATTAAAATTTTTTAACCGCATGCATGAAAGTATATAATTATAGAAAAATATATTACGAAGATTTTAAGCTCAGTCGACGTCTCCTCGCATGGTGGCTAATCTTGTGAGATCCGGTCCGGAAAGAAGAGAGCTCCTGTTAGATGAAAGTTCCGGACTTAATTAAGATATAAATTTATATATATATGTATATTTTTATTTATTTTAATTCAACTCGTACTTTCCAGATGTCCAGATTTGATCATTATACGTATAATTTAAATATTGAAAAGCTAAGAAAAAAATTTAATTTTTAGTTTTTATGAGAAAACTTTTTTTAATAAAAATTAAATATTAATATTATATATCTGTATACTCTTTTAAATTAATTATGAACATAAAATTTATATAAAGATTAATGATAAAAAATTTTATATCATTAATTGTATTTAAGCCACATTTACTTTTAAAATATTATTATATGAATCAAACAAGTATAAAGTTAATTTAATTTTCGTTTATATTTTTAAATTTATGTGGATTCAGTATTTAAAAATTTAGGTACTAAAAAGATTTAAGATTTTTTCAACTAAATCGATACTGTGAATATCTAAATAAAAAATAAAAACATTAGTTAGAAACATAAAAGAAGTAATAATTTTCACAATTTCATCAACAAACTTCTCTCTATTTTAAGAACTTTCTGGAATATTTGCTAATATTTCAATGATTTTGGATATTGATTATTGATATGTGTTTATTGAATTGGATATCTTATTTACACTTTGATTGTGAGATTGATTTACGTAAGTTTGTTTGATAATTTCACTATATGATTTTCCTTTTCTTTTATTTATTTTTAATTGGGCCTAACTATTATTATCATTTGCAATAATTCAAATAATTTCTTTTGCTTCTAAAAAGGATGTAAATTTTGAGTTGAAAACGTGATGATTTCGCAAACATTTTAAACACTTACGAACTTTATCGTGTTTGTTATTTTTAATATTAAATAAAAATATTTGATTTCTGAGCTAACAATTTGCTTTATTTTTTCAATAAATTGCCCACGTTTCGAAGACCTTCAGTCTTCATTATCAAGGCTATTTGTTATTTTTGTTTAATTGGTGTTTTTTATTACCACACAGTAAATATTTGTCAACATAAAACTTTTAGCCAAATGACCAAATCGAAGGATATAATAATAAATACCCAAACTTAGTTTCCCAAAAAACGTGTTTTTGTACCTTTTTTTTTGTTTCGAAGCCGTGGAAGAATGAGAAAATTGAATAATAAAATATTATATACTCATGCGCACTCGCATTGCGGAATTGAGAAGAACTTTAGAATTTGACCGTTTACACGTGTAGTGTTGTATAACAGATTTCTATATCATAAATGTATCTTTAGAAAGATTTTTATAAAGTAAACAGAATCCATACCTTCTTTTAATATTATAATCTAATATCTTTTAAAAAGAATCGAATAATTTAATTTTTGTAACTTTTGTTTTAACAATAATTTAGTGTATAATTTGTTTTAATAAAATTATTAATAAAAAATAATGTATAGTAGTCAACCCTTTTCATTTATAATAAGTAAAAGTCTGAAGAACAGAAAAGTGGTCAAATATCTCTTTGCGTTTATATTTAAATCCTTTTCCTTTTTTTTTTCCTATCTCTCTTGAGACCTTAAAAAATAAGTATAAATTTTCAACAATTTTCAAAAACTATACATTTAAAAAGCATTGTTGGATATTAAAATCCGTTTTTTCTTTAAGCTAAGAAACAACTAAGTTCTTAATGTAAATTAAGATGCAATGTATATAAAATTTTATAATTGATACGAATGGCTGTGTACGGATTTACTTTGTTATATTTCTGACTTTTAAACCCTTTATAATAAAATACATAACCTCCTTTCAGTTTTTAAATTTTCTCTTCTGTAAACCTCCAACGCTAATAAATTAATAAAGTATTCTAAACTTTATTACAACTTTAATGGAAATAATTATTAAATATTATGCGCGAGGCTGTGTCAAGCCAGTCCACGAAACTCGTCTTTTTATACATTTATATTTATATTTTTATAACCACCAAAAAAAGCTCATATTTCTCTGCTCTGCGAAAAGTCAAAGAAGAAAAAGGAAAGAGTTGAAAAAAATAGAAAACAAAATTAAAATAGGATGAAAGCTTTCCTTTAAAATATTAACCCTTTTCTGTAAATTTAATATCAACCTAATGAATTCTGGATGAGAGGATGCAACCATTAGAAAATATTTGTACATGTTTTGTATAGATATTATTTAATGTCTCTCAAGAATTAAAATATGACTGGCAATGTGTTTTCATTTTATAATGCTAAATGTGATGTGACTGACAAAACAACGTTATGTTATACACATACTATAGCCCACTTAAATTATAATAATGTGCATTTGGTATGAAAAAGAAAATTTTTAATAATATCATTATTTTTTGCAAAAATTGTTTTGATTTAGAGTTATTAGTTTACAGGGTGCAAAAAATTAAAAGAAAAAAGGAACATTCAAAAAAAGTTATTTTTCCAAAGTGTGCTAATGCAAAATCATACATATATATAACATTATAACATTACCTTATTTCATTTTTTGCCATACTAATGGACTATTTAGTAGCAAAATAAATTTTCAGAGAATTGAAATAAAAACAAGCTGTAAATCGCTTATAACTTCATATGGATCTTTTTGACTATAACCAATTTAGAGGTAAAAAATCATCCAAGATTTCAAAACAGAAATTTTCGGGAAAATCAAATATAATTTCAACAGAACTTCAAGCTTATAAAAAATTGTTGATCCTATTGAGAGCAGGCTTTATTGAAGGATCCTCTTCACTCATGCTAATTATAAGAAAAAAGCAGCACATTTGCTGGTCGTGCTTGTAATGTCGTGTGCAAGCAGGTATATTCTAACGTCCAAATTAAAACTACCGTTATCTCAATGAACTATTATTTCCAGATACGAAGAAAAGAAGATTTTTTTACTAAATCTGAGAACTCAAATTAAGAAACACCTTATGCATCAAACATTAAAAACCTATAGAAGATACGATGTTGCTTAATTTGTTTTATGTACATACCCTGTTTACTGTTGTAATTTCAAAATTGAGTCTCACTTAGGGTGTTTTTAAAATTCATAAAATCGCAAATAAACGATATTTTGCTAAAAAAAATTTTTATCGTATTTTTCATGTTATAAATATAGGAAAAATGTAAAAGTCAGTTTCAGATGATCACCTAAAAAACGATGTTTTTAATTTTGACGGCAGTATTCTCGTCTTATTGATCGACTAAATTTTAAGAATTTTAATTGCACACACAGCTCTAGGTTTATACCACAAGAGGCACTTGTTTCAAAGCCATTGTTTCAAAACCAAATTAATTTTTTTTTTTTTTTTTTTTTTTTTATGAGAAAGAAATATGAGAAAGCTCGCACTCAATAAAACCCGTTTTTAGCTGAAAGTGAAAATTTGGCAGCAATTTAAAATATGGTAACTTTGGGTTAAAAATGAGCATTCGGTTTATTAACTATAAAGAGAATCACTGGTGAAAAATTTGCAGTTCACGGTAATTAAAAGGTGATACCTACACACAAAAAAATTAGATAATAAAATGGAGCACTGCCTTTCTGGGCCAAAATCAGGCCCATTGGCATGAATAGAGAATATTTGACATGTTTTTGTTAACAAAAACTGATGCTTAATCATGCGGTGTAATTTGGTGTTCCAAATGTAATGAACTCCTCTTGTTAGTTAAGTTGGAACAAAACGATTGCAGTTGAACCTACTGGCACCAAAGTTACTATCTGTACAATGTAAAAATAGTTACAGTGACTCGATTTTTGTGAAAAACAAAAAATTCGTGTCTTATATATATATATTTTTTTTTTTTATTGTATATAATTTAAAATTTTACGAAAAAAATTCATTATACTTCTGACCTATGTAAGCTAACTACTAAAAAATTTAAATCTAGAGAAGAAAAACTTGTGTTTAGCTTGACGAACATTTAGTTAGTAAGTACATAAGTAACTCAGGGTTGAATTAAATTATCAAATAAAAGTTGCTATGAACTAAAACTGAAAAGACTTTTTGTAAAATTATTTAATTAAAGCATAATTATTTAGAAAATATTTTCAAATGCCGTTATTTTTAAACGCATAAATAAATATGTATAAGCTTGCTCTTCGTGCAACAAGATTTATCTAAAATGATGTTTTGATGCGTTATTTAAAAAAAATATAAAATTCCATTTAATACCGCACACTTGAAACAAAAAAATTTAACTTTAATTTACCCTTATTTAAATGCTTTTTAACACGTAAAGTCTTAAATTATTTTTTTTTAACAGTATTTTCAGTGATTCGTATGCATTTTTTGAATAAATCAACCCTTTTATATAATTCTAAAGAAATAAAAGTAAAATTATATAACTTGTATTAATCAAAAAGATAAATAATAAGTAGGTATAATACTACTTAAAACACTTTTGAATAAAAAAAAATAACCTTTTAAATAAATTTAAATGCATATAAAGAATTCTGGAGTATGACAGTAACAAGAATGTCACTGCAATACATGCTTTTAATTTTTTTTTTTTAATTTCTTTGTAAATTAAAAAAAAAATTTGTACATACATATAATATAATAATTGTTAATGTTAAATACAAGTATTTAACGTCTGCTACAAAATTTTTGTGCTTAACGAAGCAAATGTAAGTCATACATAAAGTAAATAAAAAAATAATCAAAATGATAAAAAAGGGTAGGTACATCAACAAAATGTTGAAAAGGAATTAAAAATAAAAAGCTATAGATCGTTAGATTTAGCAAACTGAAAAAAGATTTTATTTTTAACTTTTCTCAAAAAGTATTACTTTCATTTATGATTATACGTATTGCTACAAAGAAATAAATAAATTTTTTTTAACTTAAAGTACTTTTGCTATAAACTAGTAATTATAATAAAACGCATACAATGAAAATAAATTCCGGTTGCCACTACCAAAATTCCGGTTATGGCAGCGGATTTTTTTTTTTGTTTTAAACATTTGCAACAATTTTCTTGAAATGTAAAAAAAATTTTTAAAAACGATTTTCACTCGAAGTTTTAAAATCAAACTACGAGTTTCCCTCGAACTAGGTATCTAAATTAACCTTTTTTTTTCTTTATGATGATCCAAAATTGTCTCATGTTGCCCACTAATTAGGTTATTAATAATTGTGATAGTTGATACTTATGTAAAAACATTAAAAAAAGTTTTTGAATAATTCTTTTGTAGTCCTTTTCAAATAAACTTTGAAAAATTCTAAAGTCAGGCAGGAAACCCTCCTTAAATCTTTAAAAAAATTTTTAAAAAGTTAACATGAGAAAATTTTAAAGTTTACTTTAAACTGCGTGATTTTAAAACGATTACTATAACTTAAAACTTCATAGAATAATTTCCTGGTCAACTAAAAAATAGTTTTCAAAAACGTAATTGATTAGAATTGGTATTATTTTCTGTAATAAAATAATCTTCTTCTTATGAGCTTTAATATAATAACTGGCTTTTATACTTTGTCTTCGAAAATATAATATAAGAGAAGACGACAAATATCTTTCAGAAGATAGGTGTAGAGTAAAGATAAGTATCGTTTATAAATACAGGCTGCATGTATGATTTTAGCGTTATACAAATATATAAAATAAAGTTTGTTGAAAGTAGAGTAAACTGATGCCGAAAGTGACATGATATCCTGTATATACCTATGTGTTTCTGTCGCTAACAGACTACAGTTTTCGAACTTTCATATATTATATTTTGAGCTCTCATGAACTGGAGAAAGAAAATCAAGAGGAAGAGGTAATGAAATATATTATATAAAAGGGAGTGCATATAGGAAGAAGTGAAAAGACGTTAGTTTAACTTATATAATAAGGTGTCGTCTTATCTAATAGGGGTTGGGAAATTCCTTTTCGCGGAAGAGTGTATCGCCATGTATAATAGTAATTATTCGTTATTAACAAGCCTCAGGGGGTACAAACTATGCTGGATGACGTTAACAGTATGATATTCTATAGGATCTATACACATATTTAAAAAATACTATAGCATACATCTTGTCTAATTAACTAAATTTAATGCGACACCTGTACTTCTTTTGCCTTTTAAAAAATTACATTTTTTTTACTATTTTATAATACCAATTTGGAAATTAGATGACTTTATATAAATTAATTTGTAAGTGGAAAATACATTAAATAATGAGATATTACTATTTGAAAAAGAAGTATAAAAAATAGAAACCTAAATATTTTGGTATTTAAATAGAACTGTAACAAATAGTTCCAAATTTTGGGAATTTGCTAATAAAAAAATTTTTGGTAAAAAAAAAATATAATTAATGAATTAGTTGTTAATAACCTTAAGGTTACAGGTAATGTAAATATTGCCAAGGAAATAAATACATTTTTTGCTAATATTGGTAAAAATCTAAATAAAAAAAAGAAAAGAAAAAAAATAAATCTAATGTTGAATAATAATAACTATTAATCTTTTTATATGAATTACACTAATGCTTCTGAAGTTAAAAAAATTATTAATAACCTTGATAAAAATAAAGCAGGTGTTGTTGATGGCACTAGTAACAAAGTAATAAAGTGTTTGGCTGATTACATTGTTGATCCGTTGGTATACATTTACAATTTAGCTATCTCTGAAGGTGTTTATCTCATGCATTCTAAAAATGCAATTGTTGTTCCAATACACAAAACAGGTGATAAAAAATTAGCAATTATAGATCTATTTTCCTTACCTCTAATATAGCAAAAATTTTCGAAAGATTAATAAAATCTAGACTAGTTAATTATTTAACAAAATTTTCATTTATTTCAAATAGACAACTTGGTTTTAAAACAGATATTTAAACTAATGATGCAATTTCTAAAGTAACTAAGTTTATTTATGAAAGTCTAGATAAATCGCTAAAACCTGTGGCGATCTTTTTGGATTTGGCAAAGGCCTTTGATACAGTTGATCATATGCTTTTGCTAGATAAATTAGAGGCTATTGGTATTTGTGGTACATCTGTACCTTTTTGCTAGTTTTCTTTCCGATAGAAAACAAAGAGTTAAGGTAAATGGGGTCTTAATTGAAGAGGATGATGTCGTATTTGGTGTTCCACAAGGTTCAGTTCTGGGGCCCATACTTTTTAATATCTTTATGAATGATCTTCTGGAATTGAGTGACAGTATTGTCTTATCTTTTACTGATGATACAGTCATTCTTATAAATGGTACTAATTGGAATGAATCTCAAATCAAAGAAAAATTATATATTGAATAAATCTTATGAGTGGTTCAATGATAATTTGCTTAGTCTTAACATCATGCTATATTACTTTTGCCCTTAATCACAAAATGTTACCTGATTATTTTGATATTAAAATAACAGACGAAAATACAATTGTCACATTAGAAAGAGTTGAAAATACTAAGTATCTTGGAATAACAATTGATCAACATATGCGATGGGATGTACATATATCTAATTTGTTAAAAAGACTCAGAATCGTTGTTTTTCTTTTCCATAAATTAAAATATATTTTAAATTATAATCAATTAAAGATAATATACTATGCTTCTTTCCATTCTTTAATGTCATATGGTATTCTTGGCTGGCGAGGAGCTTATAATAATTGTGTAAATATCATTCAAAGACTCCAAAATAAATTATTAAAAATTTTAAATAAACTACAAGGTGCCAATAACGAAACAAATGATAATATTTTAAATGTGAGACAAACTTTTTATTACTTTGTTATTAAGGGTCCTTTGTGCTAAATGTGTTTTTGAAAATTACTTTTTTTTTTTTTGCATAAATAACTTCATATATGTCTCAAGAACATGTAAAAAAATTTTTTATTTTAAATTCCCTCTCTAAGTATACTTTTTGGCCTGTTTTGCGCGCGCCGTCAAACTAATTTTTTTTTCTAAAATTGAATAGATATCCATATTGTCCTCGCAAACCTTCCTAGGTCTTTCAAATTATTATATTATATTAATTAATATATATTGTATTATTAAATACTCATAGAATGTGTATATTAACGGATTTTTCCGTCAGTAACAAGTTTTAATTCACTATATAAGCATAGTTGGACAAAAAACGAAACTCTGACCAACAAAACGAAAAAAGTCAAGTAGTAGTACAATATGAGCCAGCCAAAAGGGTTATTGTATGTACCCAGGATCGCAGACGACTGGTAAGTTGAAAAAAAAAAATAATTTTTCATTTTTTCAAAAAAAAAAAAAAAATTCGTTTTTTTTTAAACCACGTATTTACTCTTTCTACTTAACATTTCTGTAAAAATTATTAACCGATTGTAATGTTTATGGTCTAGATTTTTTTGTTTTGAGTTGTTCTAAACGAAAAAAACAAAAAAAAGAAAATTACTTAATTTAAAGTATCGAAAAACTTGTTTTGAAACTTCAAACGCGTTTATCTCGAAACACGTTTCTCGCTAGCTGTGTACACGATTAAGCAAAAACAATTCTAGCAATTTACTTCATATTTGCTGAGTAGTTAAAAAAATATATTTTTCAGGGGCTGACTTCGAGTTTTTTTAAAAAAAAGTTCTCAAAAAGTTTTTACAGCTACTGCAGTCCTAAAAAATTAGGCCTTTTTTTGCATTTTAACTTTAAACAGCCGCCATTTTGTTTGTAATTAATTTTTTTGAAAAAACTCGAAGTCAGCCCCTGACATTTGCTTTAAACTCTTACCCATTTTTTTTTTTGTTTATTTCAGATAAGTCTAACTGGAGATATCCTGTACACAGTTTTGACATAGTGCCTTATTTACGCACGTGTAACGCGGAAGTGACGTCATGAAAATAAAAAATAAAAATTTTTTTGTAAAATATAATACTTAAATAAAAGAATAAACAAACATTTACTCAAAAATCTGTAACCGTCTCTTAACAATCCTTGCCTAAAAAATCGTCATATTTAGCACAAAGGACCCTTAAGAAAGAAGTAATAGAATTGATTAGTGAATATAAAAATAAAAATGATTAAACTAGTAAAAGATATATTAAAATAGCAATTCCTAAAAAAATAAATCTGTTGGCCAAAAATGTTACTTTTTTGCAGCTGTTAAAACTTTTAATGCAATTCCCAGTGTATTTAAGCAAATTAATAATACTAGGCAGATAAACTTAAGTTGGATCTATAGAATTAAAAAATGGCTCTTATTGTATAAACATTAAATTGGTCATAACTAAATGATTAAATTTTATATTTATATTTGCACATATTAAAAATTATAAGACTGTTATATAATTTTTTAAATTTGTAACTTTTATATTTATACTACAATTTAAGAATTTTTATATGTATTAAATTTTTTATTTTTGTAATTCTTTAAAAAATGATTACAGGCCCATGCACAGACTATTGTCTCTATGGAGTTATGGCAAATATGTCATAGTTTGTATAATGTACACCTGCATTGAATAAAATTCAATTGAATTGAAAAAAAAGTTTAATTGAATAGGTACCATATAAAGAAGTAATTAAATCAATTAAATTAATTTTAAACAAAAATTTAAACGAGAATTACGGAGCCTTACAAGTAAACCTAGCCAAGTGTTATGATGAATTCCTTTGAAATTTTGTATACAAATATATTAGATTTAGAAAAAATATTTGACACATTCACAAAAATCACCCTTAAAGTTTATCATCATAATTAAATTATTACCTTTATCTCAAAAAGAAATTAATATTTCAACAAAAACGACGCTCAAAAACAATGTTACAATAGCTATTTATTAAACAAAGGATAAAATATTGGTTTTGGCTTCGCATTCAGTTGTATGCACGAGCGAGTGCAGACAGCATGCAAAAGTCGAATCCCATATTTTGTCCCGTGTTCTAAACAATAGTTTTACATATAATGGGCAAAAAAGTCGCCTCCCTAGGGCAGAAAATAGGCTTTTTTTGCCCTAGATATGTAAAATATATTTTTACCCTCCCGGGCGTAAAACTCGTGTGTAAAGAATTTTCTGAATTCGTTTTACGCCTCGGTGGGCAAAAAATAGTGTAAGCATCATGGGCGAAATACTTTAGACACGAGCGTGAACACTCGTGCTAGTGCTCACGCTAGTGCCGAAACTTTTACGCCCTTGATACTTAATATACTATTTTGACCTTAAGGGTTGCAAACCCTAGTTAATTTGTTAAAAAAACCAATTTTTTTGCTCATTTTATTTGCAGAATTCGGCCTTAAGCCTATGAATTGGAAAAAAGGTTTGCACCCTGTTAGAGGGTAAAATTACCACTAAATAAACATGAACATTCGTATTATTATTTCTTATATGAATAATCAGTTAAACTTTCTGAATGATAAATGAAGAAAACGAGTCTTAGTTAAAACTAATCTCGTAGATATTAGGTATACATAATTAGTAATAGAATAAATACTAATAGAATTTGAAAATAATAGATTTAGATTTTCAAGTTTCAGAATTTGATTGTATATTTGCCACTTAAAACACATTGTTACCACGAAAAAAAAATTTTATCAGTATAATATATTAATTTTTTTTTCTTTGATATGATAAATTTCTTTATTATAAAAGTAAAGTTATATATCACAGCATAAATCTATATGTAAAAAATAATTTAAAATTTACATCCCTGTTACTTTCTTAAAATTTTTTTTTCTAAGTTCGAAATGTTAAATATCGTTATCTAACATAATATTCGATGAATGTCAATAAATCAGAAGGTATTGCTAAGTAAATATACTACCAAGGGAATTCAGTACAAAATCTCATTATGCACAAGAAATGAGAGAATATAAACTATGTAGGTTGATTCAACAAATACATGCATAAGTTATTACAAAGTATAAAATAAGGAAAGAAAAAATAAAGAAGCATCCCATAGGAGTGTAAATTTTTCTATATACACGTATTACCCTTGTAAAAGATGATCACGCGTCATTCAATGAATTTTTACCCAACCTATAAATTCTGTACCTTTGTTTTCTTTTGTAATTTAAAATTATATTAACACTGAAAGTATTTTTTTTTTCTTTTAAATGCAAAATTTTTCCGATGGACGCAATGTAAGAGTAATATTTAAAAATATTTATCTAATACAGATTTTTTTGTCAAATGTAAAAAGATGAGGAGCACCGATGGACAGTAATTCATTAAAATCTTCTAAGATTAACCAGCTCAATGGATCTTTTTATTTATAACTTAAAACATTGTAAAAAATGTATTTCGGACCAATTCCAAGGCATTTTATTAGGTAATAAAAAAGTTTTATTTTTTATTTATTACAAATAAGAAAATAAATACTTTAAATAAATAAAAGTAGATTTAAATATCCAAGGAAATTATATTTAAAAAAAACTGGAGTAACTCTGAGGCCACTAATATTGTGAAAATGAGATCTAAAACATTTCTCTATAATCTATGAACTTTTCTATGAAAATAAGTATTCTTCAAATTAATTTTTTTTTAATTTTGCATTAAATAGCAACAAATTATTTACTTAAAATATTAACCAGAGGGGGTATTTCTACCATGTCATTTTGGGAGAGAGGGTCAAATGGACTTATAATAATTTCGATTTAGGGACTAATATTTTAAATATTTTATATTTTTTACTGTAGATATTAAATTTATAAAGATTAAAGTAACTATAAGAATAATATCAAAATATCAAATATGAAAGAATTGATGGGAACTTAAATTTAATAGTATAGGAATATTCCACTGTTCTTGTTTTTGCAGTATCAATTTTATTTTGATAATTGAAGGTACATTTTAAAATTAAATATGTATTAATTTACTTATTTTACGAAATTGTTATAAAATATAAATGTTCAAAAAAAAAAAAAAATGAAAATACATGAGTTAGTTTTTCGTGTATTTTTTTAGAGAGGCTGCAATGAAATACATAAAATAAAATAAGAAATTGCGGTAGCGATATTCAAAACACCTAATATGCTTTTGTATATTTTCTCATATAGGGTAATACTAAAAGACGAAAATCTACTTCAAGTTCCCGAGTGTATTGCCAATGTAGTATAAATAAGTAATATCTATACAACATAAAGAAGTTTCGCGTAAATGTAACATCATGAAATGAAAGAGGAAAGGCTAAAGCATATGCAAAATAGTTTCAAATATATTGCCATGTTTTTAAGTGCTTCTATATGTATTGAAAATAAATGTACCACTATAGGCGTACGTACTTATACTGAATCCAAATTTTCAAATATTCAAATCATAAAACTCACGTCGCTTTACATATGTTTGATTTATTGACTTTGTTATTCAACAAAACTTAGAACATAAAAGATATTAAAAACATTACTTAGAAAAATATATTTTTATTCATTTATTATTATTGTTATTATTATACAAATTCAATTTATATACAATTTGCTATTTTTCTAAATTTTAACACAAACTTATACTATGTAAGCTTATACAGATAAACGTCTCTAGAAAGATTTTAAAACAAGAAACTAGGATAAACCCTTATATGAAGATTAAACACCAATCTCGAAGTTTAAATTTTTGAACATTAATCAAATTAGGATGTCAACTAATTGGTTATTCTAACTTTGGTCTATTCAATACTTTATTCTGCACTGAAAAAATAATTCGGTTGCCAAAACCAATTTTTTTTGTTACTGCTACCAGAATACAAGTTGTGGCAGCAAGAATTTTTTTAAAAGTTTGCAAATGACTTAAAACAAAGAATTCTAATTTTTTATCATATTTTCATTTAGTCACGTGACTATAAATAACTAACAAGTCAAAATTGAAAAAATTGGAAAATTCACGAAAATCAGTATTGCTTGCTTAAAACAAAAATTAATTTCGGGAAACTTTTTTCAGTGAAATATATATGCAACTTTGAAAAATTTTTAGAAAAAATGTTTTTTTATAGTGAAAAACTTTTCAACTATTTTCACTTAGAGTTAGGGCATAAATTCTGATTTTCTCGCTAATCAACACAGAGTTGAAAAAATCTGACTAAAAATTCGAATTCCTTATCAAATTTCACATCGAAAGAGTCCTAAATAAAATTCAACATTTTGCTAAAAAAAAAAAGAAATTTTATTTAATATTTTTTCAATGGATGAGGTAACGAAGCTAATAATTTTTCCCAAAACAATGCTTTTCTCCATTTTATGTAATTCATGTTGAGATAAACTCTAAGTTCTGGCTCTAAATTTTTAAATGGCCCAATATCTCCATAAATAATAATTCTAAGTTTATTGCGTCTTTCGTGTAGCATATTCTTATAAGCTGCTGTAAATTCCATCATTCCCCAAATACTACGAATAAAAGAAGTTGATAATATTATCAAAGTTCGTTTTGACTCTTCAACTGACAATGAATGAATAATGTTCTTTTGTCATTCGCCTATTATCCAATCCCTTGTGTGGATACACAATTTATAATTTATTTGACCATTTTCAAGACTCGGTATTAATTCTGTATTGACAAAATTTTCATCTTCATGAGAAAAACTAAGAAATATATCATATTTTTTATCTTTATCTACTTCAGATATCATATCCAACGTAACATATTTTTTGAATACAAATACAGTTTAATTTCCAAATTGTTAGGATAAAACAAAGCTAAAATACAACCAAAAATAAGGCATAATAAAGATATTGTAGAGAATATCACTACTACTAAAGTAATACTAGATGGGCACAAATCTTCTCTTTCAAAATTTAATATAGACATTTGATCCTCATAACAATGAATATTTTTTATCCAGAGAGTTTTGCACTGATTAGAATTCACTAAATCAAATATAAAACAATCACATTTTAGTGGATTATTTTCCAACCTCAGTACCACCAATGAAGAACATAGTCTCATTTAGGGGTGTGCGGTTTCCCGACCCGAAGCTTCGGGTCGGTCCTGGATTTTTTCGGGTCGGGTCGGGACGGTCTTCGGGTATTCCCGAAAAGTTTCCGAGGTCCGAAGGTACAGTTTTTTTGTCTTAAATTTCCCTGGCATTATGTTTACATGAACCTTATGCCGGGAAATTTTCGTTCACGCTTAAAAAAGATGAAAAATAGTCAAAAAAAAGCTTACTAGAAAAAAATTATAATTTTTATTACCTGTAAGTAATAATTTATTTTTCATGTAAATTAAACAAGGAAATGCACTCTTTTGCAAATGCAAATTTGCACTATTTTTAACATTTATACTTCCTATACTTACAAATTTGTCATTTTCTTAAAAAATAGTAATTGATCCTAATTTATATTTTTACAAAAATAATAACACACGCACACAAAAAAAAAGTCATGTACCAGAGGGTAGAACCCCTGGTATAGGGGGGTTTTTGGTGATGCTAAAACCAAATATGGCTATAGAAATGCAATAAAACTAGACAATTCCCCCTCAGCGCCCCCATATGCCCCCCGGAAATAAGAAAAATTTTTTCTTTTCGAAAAATGAAAATTGAACTTTATACTCATGTTTTTTGGGACGCTGATACCAAATATGGTTATCTCATTTTGGTGGGATGCAAGGGAGCACTGGGATGATCTACAGGGCCAAAAGTTCGTAGAAAACAATTTTTATATTCATTTTTGGTTTCACCGTCCCAAAAAATATAAGGATACACTTTGACTTTTAATTTTCTTAAGAAAAATATTTTTAACCCGTTTGGGGGGGGGTATGAATGGGGGCACTGGGGCTATCTAAAGAGCCAAACGTTGGTTGAAAACATTTTTTATATCCATATTTGGTATCAGCGTCCCAAAAAACATGAGTATAAAGTTCAATTTTCATTTTTCGAAAAGAAAAAATTTTTCTCATTTTCGGGGGGCATATGGGGGCACTGAGTGGGAATTGGCTAGTTTTATTGCATTTCTATAGGCATATTCGGTTTTAACACCACCAAAAACCCCCCTATACCAGGGGTTCTACCCTCTGGTACATGACTTTTTTTTTGTGTGCGTGTGTTATTATTTTTGTAAAAATATAAATTAGGATCAATTACTATTTTTTAAGAAAATGACAAATTTGTAAGTATAGGAAGTATAAATGTTAAAAAGAGTGCAAATTATTTATTTCCTTGTTTAATTTACATGAAAAATAAATAATTACTTACAGGTAATAAAAATTATAATTTTTTTCTAGTAAGCTTTTTTTTGACTATTTTTCATCTTTTTTAAGCGTGAACGAAAAATTCCCGGCATAAGGTTCATGTAATCATAATGCCAGGGAAATTTAAGACGAAAAAACTGTTCCGTCGGACCTCGGAAACTTTTCGGGAATACCCAAAGACCGTCCCGACCCGACCCGAAAAAATCCAGGACCGACCCGAAGCTCGGGTACCGGAGAATTTGGGAAACCGCACACCCCTAACTTTTATCTTATAAGATATCTGGACGCTACACTCAAATTTTCAAAATACTTTATATATTTAAAAATTTATTTGTATGTTATTCAAGATCCACTGAACTTTTGTTGTCCAAATGAAGAAAAAAAATTTGTGTGGCTGTAAAAATATATTCAATTTAACCTATTTAACCTATTAATGCCTAATCGACAGTTCTTGGACATTTAAATTTTTCGATAATAAAAACTGTATATTTTAGGCTAAAAAATTCACGTAGTTTGCCTCCAATTACCCACATACTCTCGTCACACCGAAGTACTTGATATTTTTTTAGAAGATTATTTGAATACATAATAATAATTGCAATACTAGCACTCTTAGCTTATATATAGCCAATATACACGTGACCACGAAATCATGGAGTTGTGATTATAAGCCAAAGTGTAGGTAGAAAAAGCGAAAAATAAATTATGGGATTTGAATGATTTTATGCGTTCTCTCGATTGGTAACTTCAAAATTTTTGTACGGCTTACCAGTTTTCCAGAAAAAGAATAATTTTCACCAAAAAAACGAAAAAGGTCAATTTTTTTTATTCATACTTTAAAAAATGTATAAAAAATAATATTCCACCGATTAGTTTTAATTAATATTGCATTTTTTTTAAAATATCTTAAATTAAAATTTCAAATTTTTAATCATTTTTGAAAATGGTAATATTACCTTTTGAAAGGTAAGCCGGCTAAGTTCAGACGATATATCATATAGGTTAGTAGGATTTAAAAAATAAATAAACTATAGAGCACGTTAGTTCTTCTGCTACTCTAATTATCGATAACCGCATAAGGAAAATATTTCGAGGTTATTTATTTATTTGTATTTTTAATTAATTATAATTGTATAATAGTTTATTTAATTAAATGAGCGCGTAAAGGAATATTTTTTCTGCAAATTAAATCATGTTTTCTCACATTATTTTGTAAATTAAAAGATCCTAACCTACCAAATAATTATACAGCTACTACAAGATGGAAAAAATTTTTGCAAGCAAATTTATTAAATTGAACCTAGATACCAGGAAATAAATTAACAATTATTTACAAAGATCTATTTGTTTAATAAGACTATCTGCTAAGAAATTATAAATTTATTGTTAGGAATTATAAATTTATTTTTCCATTTGCGATTGGCTATGGTAAAAGTTGGAAAAGAGCCAATAAACAAGCCAATAGCAGTTAAGTTTAAGTTTAAGTTTCTTTTATTAGGCACTTTTAATACCGACTGTTTATTGAAAGATTAAAATAAAATAATTTTAGTACCCAAAGAGAAGCGTTTTAAAAGGGGGTAGTTTCATGTTCAAGTTTCATGATCAAGCTTGCTGATCAAGTTTACGTTCATTGCGTTGCGGCTAGCTTGCAGTCGTGACCCCGATTTTATGGTAGAATCACCCAAAGGATATTAACTTTTGCGCGACGTAACCGATCGAGAAACTCAGATCTCTAAGCTCCGATCGAGAAACTACAATCGACCAGCTTTTCTGATTGCCCCGTGCATTAAGCTTGCGCATACCTTCTTGCTAAGCATTCAGGAGAACCCTGCTTGCCAAGCATTGAGGAAAAGCCTGTTTGCTAAGCATTCAGGAAATTTCTGATTGCTAATCATTCAAGAAATTTGGAATTGAATTCAGTGGTTTTCCTGTAGGTAAGCTAATAAGTTTTTTGAACTCCCAAATAATTAATCCCGTTAATTATTATTATTATTATTATTAATTATTATTTTTTTACAAATAAAATTAAAATTAAAATTTTCAATTTTTTTTTTACTTGGCGGCCTGGCAAGTTTTTTAAAATAATTTTTGGTAATTGTAAGTTGGATTAATTATGGGTCAATTCGCTTCAGATAATAATTGTTAATATTCAATACAGAAAATTTAGATAATATGTATTTTTTAAATATTTATAACTTGTGTAAAGTTTTTCAAATCCAAAAACTTTAGCAGTGAAAAATTTTTACAGCTAAAAACAAAGGCTAAAATACAAGCACATAATTATAGCAAACTTGCGTTATTTTTACATGTAAATATTTTTGTTGTTGTAAGATTTACAATTTCATTATACTTTTAGCTGAAACTTGTTTGCCTATAAACGGAGATATCATAACGATAAAAACGCGCAAATTATAGTGATCAAAAGTAGACCTTTAGAAAAAAAGTATATTTGTTTAAATTACTAGTTAGGAACTCCTTCTTTTTTGAAGTTATTCTAAAAAGTCCTATCACATACAGCACAAAACGTTTTTAAATTTCTAAAACTGGAAACAGAAACGTTTATAGAATGTTTTCTGGTATATGCTAATTAAGGTAAGTATAAAAATTAAATTTTTATTATTAAATGATATTTACCGTTTAGAAAGAATCGAGATTTTTTATACTCCTAAAATTCAAAATTTTCTCCTGAATGCTTAGCAATCAGGAATTTCTTGAATGCTTAGCAACCAGGATTTCCTGAATGCAAAGCAAACCGGATTTCCTTAATTCTTAGCAATCAGGCTTTTCCTCAATGCTTAGCAATCAGGCTTTTCCTCAATGCTTAGCAAGCAGGGTTCTCCTGAATGCTTAGCAATCAGGCTTTTCCTCAATGATTATCAATCAGGGTTTTCCTCAATGCTTAGCAATCGGGAATTTCTTGAATGCTTAGCAACCAGGATTTCCTGAATGCAAAGCAAACAGGATTTCCTTAATTCTTAGCAATCAGGCTTTTCCTCAATGCTTAGCAAGCAGGGTTCTCCTGAATGCTTAGCAATCAGGCTTTTCCTCAATGATTATCAATCAGGGTTTTCCTCAATGCTTAGCAATCGGGAATTTCTTGAATGCTTAGCAACCAGGATTTCCTGAATGCAAAGCAAACAGGATTTCCTTAATTCTTAGCAATCAGGGTTTTCCTGAATGCTTAGCAAGCAGGGTTCTCCTGAATGCTTAGCAATCAGGCTTTTCTTCAATGCTTATCAATCAGGGCTTTCCTCAACGCTTAGCAATCAGGAATTTCCTGAATGCTTAGCAAACAGGATTTCCTGAATGCTTAGCAATCAGCAACTTCCTGAATGCTTAGCATACAGGATTTCCTGAATGCTTAGCGATCAGGAATTTCCTGAATGCTTAGCAAACAGGATTTCCTGAATGCTCAGCAATCAGGAATTTCCTGAATGCTTAGCAACCAGGATTTCCTGAATGCAAAGCAAACAGGATTTCCTTAATGCTTAGCAATTAGGGTTTTCCTGAATGCTCAGCAATCAGGAACTTCCTCAATGCTTACGCAAACAGGTTTTCCTGAATGCTTAGCAATCAGGCTTTTCCTCAATGCTTAGCAATCAGGAATTTCCTGAATGCTTAGCAAACAGGATTTCCTGAATGCTTAGCAATCAGCAACTTCCTGAATGCTTAGCAAACAGGATTTCCTGAATGCTTAGCGATCAGGAATTTCCTGAATGCTTAGCAAACAGGATTTCCTGAATGCTTAGCGATCAGGAATTTCCTGAATGCTTAGCAAACAGGATTTCCTGAATGCTCAGCAATCAGGAATTTCCTGAATGCTTAGCAAACAGGATTTCCTGAATGCTCAGCAATCAGGAACTTCCTCAATGCTTACGCAAACAGGTTTTCCTGAATGCTTAGCAATCAGGCTTTTCCTCAATGCTTAGCAATCAGGAATTTCCTGAATGCTTAGCAACCAGGATTTCCTGAATGCAAAGCAAACAGGATTTCCTTAATGCTTAGCAATTAGGGTTTTCCTGAATACTTAGCAAACAGGATTTACTGTTTATAGGTCAAATCCTTGAATATTTGGCCACATTTTTTTGGATTTTTGGCCTACTTTGGAAAATTGACTCAAAATATTAATATTTTTTCTACTAAAGACTTTAAAATTCTTCTTCGTTACCTACAGAAAAACCACTGAATTCAATTCCAAATTTCCTGAATGATTAACAATCAGAAATTTCCTGAATGCTTAGCAAACAGGATTTCCTGAATGCTTAGCAATCAGGGTTTTCCTGAATGCTTAGCAAACTTATCAAAAAATTCTTTTAGGTTTGGTGTGTATAATTCCTAACAATAAATTTACAATTTCTTAGCAGATAGTCTTATTAAACAAATAGATCTTTGTACATAATTGTTAATTTATTTCCTGGTATCTAGGTTCAATTTAATAAATTTGCTTGCAAAAATTTTTTCCATCTTGTAGTAGCTGTATAATTATTTGGTAGGTTAGGATCTTTTAATTTACAAAATAATGTGAGAAAACATGATTTAATTTGCAGAAAAAATATTCCTTTACGCGCTCATTTAATTAAATAAACTATTATACAATTATAATTAATTAAAAATACAAATAAATAAATATCCTCGAAATATTTTCCTTATGCGGTTATCGATAATTAGAGTAGCAGAAGAACTAACGTGCTCTATAGTTTATTTATTTTTTAAATCCTACTAACCTATATGATATATCGTCTGAACTTAGCCGGCTTACCTTTCAGAAGGTAATATTACCATTTTCAAAAATGATTATGAAAACGAAAGGGCAAAAAAAATCCTTTGATAATAGAATTATCAAGCACATAAGGCTGGCAAAAGCTTATTCCCCAAGCCAATAGTAATTTTTCTCGGTTAAAGTGGTAAAATAGCTAAACCACACGCGTTTTACTAAAAGAAGACATATTGTGAAAAAGGTATATAATATATATTTTGTTTATATCCAACGATTGAGATTCTCTGTCAGCAATTCTCTTGCGGGTTTACGAAGATGCGCTTTCGGACTTGACTCGTCCCTCGTCAATCTTTCTAGAACCCTTATATATCAATTTTCAAATCTTTCTTCGTAAAAACCTTTAAATTTTATACAGCATCAACATTTATCTCCTTTTTCACTTTGTAATTGAATCGACTTACTTTATTTTATTAAATTTCAAGTTTTATCTTTCTACACAACTATATTTTTTTTATTTAGGTCAGTATTTTACAAGATGTTTTTATTTTAAATTTTAGTAGATGCATGAAGGTGTATTTCGAATATTGCATTATTTCAAATAACCACATATATATTCCAAGAACTCCAAAGGGATTAACTGGCAACTATAAAGCTAATACGATTTCGCCACAAAGCGTACACCACATCTTCGTTCTAAGACTGAACCAAGAAGTAAATTGTGAATCTTAAGAAAATCAATCTTATTTAAAGTAGAAAAAAATTAATTCTAGTTAAAATTTATGTAAAAGAAAAAGCAGAGCATAGCAAATACAATTAAAAGGAAATCAAGCGTATAAAATATAAAGTTTCTTGTATTATGCTGTAGTAGTAAAAGATGTTTGGCAATAGTAATTGGTGGCAGTAGACGACAATGAATATCTATATGTATATAATTTAACAAATGTATAAGAAAAGTCGCCGATGTTTTTCCTAAAAGCAAATGGTACGTGTGATAATTTATCTGTATATCAGGAAATACTGGAATAGATCCATATTCCAATTAAAGTTCATCCTTCTGGAATGAAAGATGCATGTTATTATTTCTTTCCCTTTACTTATTTTCTATCTCTCTCGTTTGCACACAATATCAACTTTTTTTTTAAACCTATATATTCCAGTCCATTTGTTGCTGTAACTTCAAGTTTATTGAGTTTTTAAAAGTAGGCAGAAGTTTTAGTGCAGTGAAATAGTTAATTTTTTATTGAGAGAAAAAAGTTTCAACGGTAATAGATTAAATAGTAAATATCTCTAAAATTTTCATAAAAGTCTATTTTTCTTGAACGTAAAGGCTTAAAGGCCCGAGTGACAATAATTAACTTTTTTATAACAAGTATAGAAAGCAGCTATTTTCTACATGTGGGTAAAAAACATATTTGCATTTTCGTAAATCAATTTGAGAGAAATACTAAAATCGGAAAAAACAAAGTTAAAAAAACTTTGTTTTAAAATTTTTCAGATTTCAAACCAATAAAAGAAAAAACATTAAATTTTCATCAATTTATCTTTTATTAATTTTTTAAAGATGAATTTATTAAAATTTTAAAGATTTAAATATACTTCTTATCATAAGAAACTATCAATTTTTATTATAAACATTTAGATATAGATACTTACACTATAACACTTACACTAAATAAAAAAATTTATACTGCTTATGAGATTTCTCTTTCAATTGATCACACATTTCTTGTCATCTTATTTTGTATGTATTTTAGCAAGTGCTGCACGCTTTTAGATAAGTTAAACTATAAATTAGATGAATCGCTAGTAAAGTAGTTGCTCTGGCATCTGAATATCTATGATTTATGTGCATACATTTTGGTTTATATGAACTAGTAAGTACTTTTCGATACATTTTAATAAATACAAAATACATTTTTCATTTAAATTTTAATAATATTTTAAAATTATTACTCTGTTACGAAATTCTGTAATTTATGTATTTTATAAAGAAAAGATTCATGTTTTGTAATCTTTAATTATTATTTGGAAAACCTTTGAGGATCATTTATCATCAGACCATTGAAATAAAGACACGCGAGTTGACTTAGGATATGAAGGCTTCGATCGAGCGAAAAGGCTGCTCGAACAGAATACTAATCAAAGACACTCAAATATCAAGGCTAATACTTCAAATCCCCTATAGCAAGCTTCTCAAAATTAAATTATTGGATTAGCCGCTTGACGTCTGTACAATACACATATATGGGCCATTCTTTGTAAAAGTAGCCACCCCCCCCCCCCACACCTTTGCACGATACAGTTTTTGAGATAAATTGCTCTGCAATAACTCATTTTTTTTCACTGAACCCTCTGATTTTCAATACGGTATGTTACTCTATTATTTTGAATATGACAGTTGCAAAATAGCGACTGAACCATCGAAAGTTGAAAACAAAAAATCAGAAAAATCAAAAAAAAAAGCTAAACAATAATTTTTTTTTACAAAGTTACTTTTCTCAGAATTTTCTATTTCCAGAAACAAAAAATCTAGATCACGCATAGCAGATATTAATACTACAATTCCTATAAAAATTTTATGAAATCTGAGAATTTTCATTAATTTGAACTTTGATTGTTCATAACTAAGAAACTAGAAATAAAAAATTAAAAGTGCGAAATTGACTTTTTTCATGTAAAATAAGTTCGAAAAATTTTAAGAATTTCCGCCTCGCAGTTTCTAATTTAAAAGTTTTTGGGTTTTGGTAGCTCAGTAGCTTAAATTTTCTGAATCTAAAATATACAGTTCAAAAATTTAATACAAAAATTTTAATACAAAATCTTAGTTTTCATAAAATTTTTAGAGAAATTGCAGTATCAATAGGGTGATCTAGATTCTTTTGTTTTTGAAAATAGAAAATTATGAACAAACTTTATAAAAAAAATTATTTTGGAACTTTTTTTTTATTTTTTTTTTTTAATTTCAATTCTCGATGGCTCAGTCGCTATTTTGCTGCAGCCATATCAAATTAAAAATGGCATTGAAAACTAGAGGGTTCAATGAAAAAAAAAAATGAGCTATTGTGGATCAGTCTATCTCAAAAACTATGTTGTACAGATTGGAGATGGCTGATTTAATAAAGAATGACTCATATATACCCTTTATCTTTCTTTTTTTCTCATTTTACAACGAACCATTTTTTAACCATATAAATAAAATATCTTTTTTAAGATAAACTAAGTGGTCTTTTCCGGGAGATATTTTCGGCACATCCTTAAATTTGCAAAAACTACCCCCAAAAAGGGGTATGTTTGAAAAGTTCGCATTTTGAGAGTCCAGATTTAATCCATTTGAGGTTTTTGGGTCGCTGATCAAGAACATTGGGGATTTATTTATGAAAAATTAATATGTCATCCTTAAAATAGTAAAAGTTACCCCTAAAAGGGGGGGTATTTTTGCTATTTTTGAACTTTGAGTGTCTAAATTTGGTCAATATGAGTTTTTTGGGTCACTGATCAATAATTTTGGGGACTTTTTTTATAAAATATATTAATATTTCACCCTTAAATTAACAAAATTGTCCCAAACAAAAGAAGTTTTTGCTATATTCATGCACTTTTTTACTTTTTTTAAACTTATTTTACTGAAAATATTATAATAAATATTATAAATATTTCATTAAAAAATCTCCAAAATTCTGATGAGCGACCCAAAAAACCTCCAGTAGACCAAAACTCATGACAGCCAGTAACTAACCACCCTAAACTGCGATTTGACTGGAGTATGTATACTAAGATATGTACATTCACATTAGACACTCATGCACAGATTCTGCAAAAAATTGTTTTAAAATTTATGTTTGTTTATAGTCTTAGTGTGATAAAAGTTTATTATATAACTTAATTTGAAAATATATTTATCATTTTTTATCTCAATTAATTTAAAATATAAATTATCAGTATTTTTAAATTGAATAATTTATAATCTTCTTATGTAACAAAAATATTTGTACATATTTTTTTGAGTAAACATGTTATACGTTTTAATAAATCTTATTTATTATGAGATTTATATTTTAAATTATCAATTAAATTATTTTTCTTAAATTATTGTTTCTTCATTTAGGATGATATTTAAAATTTTATGTATTTTTAAAATTTTGTTTGATTTTTTGTTTGTCTTTATTTTTATTATGAAAGGTAATTAAATAAAACAAATATTGAAATTAAAAAAAATTGTCAAAACAGGCACTGAGGTTCTTCAAGGAACAGGAAAACATTTCCTTAAACTAGAAATTCCATGAAAAAAGTTAAAATTAGGAATTACAGGATAATTGAAAAAATGTTTATTTTTCTGAATAAATATTTTAGAAATAAAAATATTATCGGAATACGTCCTCTAGGATTCTAATCCGAAAATCAGTTTCTTAGCCTCTAGGGGTCACAAAACGTGCTTATATGCAAAAAAATTTTTAAGCAAAATTTTGCCTTTAACAATGGTTCCTCTTTGAGGAACCAAAAAAAAAGAAAAATTAATAAGAAAATGCCGTTTTTTAGTTGTATAAATATTTCATACCATTATACAGATATAAAAGGTAATTTTTTTTCCATATGAAAAAGTTTATCCCATTTTCATATCAATGATTTTATGACCATATTTTTATCCAGTAGTATTATAAACTCTAAAAAAAAAATTTCTTCAATTTTATTCTGTTGAATTTATAAAAATAATAAAATAAAAATCTATATTTTATTGCGCGTGAAATTTTTTTGCTATTTATTCGCATATATAAGAATTTAAATGTTTTTTCAAAATATTAGGCTTATAATATGATCTTTATTCTTTTTACCTTGGCTTTTATCCCTTTTATTTTATTTTATTGGATAAAAAAGATATCGAATATGTTCTTTTTTTTAATTTTTTTTTCATGGGTATTCTTTTTCTTATTTGAGTAATCCCTGTATGATTTACATTTTTTTAAATCATGGAGCCATACTATAATAGATATAATATAGTAGAAAATTGTACATACTAAGAGAGTATTTTACCTTATTTAACATTTTCTTTAGTTGCAATATATGTGTATCAAATGATGTCAGTTTTAAGCAAAAGTTTCAAAAAAAATAATATCAAAGCCCTAAGATTCTTTTGGCATTATCTTAGCATTTTCTACACTGGGTGAGAATTATTTTAAAATTCGCTCTTTACCTATCCCGCTCACTATCCCGTAAATTTTATATTTAATTCAGCCTTATGTGCAAGGTTCTACAAAACAATTTTACTGAGCTAATAACAACATATATTAAATTCATGAATTCTGAGTTTTCAAAAACGGTGTTTTAGAGGTTAAATTTTAGTGGCCAACTTTAAAACAACATAATACTCTTAAAAATTTATAAAAACCTTCAGATTTGGTAAATCATCTAATTTTATGTAGTTTTTTCGAAAAAAAACAAAATTTTTTATTTTTTAGACCTCACGTTCCATTTTTTGCTTTTTGTCTATAAAATTACCCAATATAGTGATATGAGATTTAGTAATATAAAATTGCGATTTATTGCGGTTACACACAAAAAATCAGACTAACTAGAAGTGTTTTGTATAACTTGTGAGGTCTTAATGATATATTGAAAATTACCAAAAAACACTATCTAATAACATTGAGCACTGCGTTTCTAGGCCCAGAAGGCTCTATGGCATTGACGGAGGCTGATCAGCATAGTTTTTTAATATAATAAACTCATCCATAACCACTTGATGCATTGGTATTTCAAATGTAGTGAAATCTCTTTGTAAACGAGCTAAAAATACAAATTTTGAAGAAGCTAAAAATTGGAGGACATATTTTTTGTCGTAATACGGAATATACTTTGGAATTGATTTTAAGACTCGAAAATCAGATTAAAACTCGAGATATTTTTCTTGTAAGCAGCTAAAAAACAGCTAGTTAAGACGGCTTTCCACGTGCCGCTGTCGATCAAAAATTGTACACAACTCTGGTCCATAAAAGAAGCATGCCTCAGATAAAAATTTACGTGCAGTTTAGATCTTTCTTTTTTTTCCAGATAGGGGATCGTTATTCAATTGAATTTTTGCTGACAGACTTGAAATCCAATAAATTTAGGACAGAACCCGTCTAAACCCACGGAGATAAAATGAACACAAAAAAAATTAATTTGGGTAATTTAATGTAAAAATAAGTCAATAAATAATAAATTTAATTGTTAGCTCAAGACTCAAGAATTTTTATTTAATTTTAAAATTAAAACTTGTTATTCCAAGCAGCGCCGAAATTATAATATAGAAATCAAGTGAACGTTTATTTTTATTTTGACTATAACTTGTAACAAAACATATATGTTTATTTTAAAATATCAATGTATAAGAAATTCAGATAAAAACAAGTAAAAAAAAAGAGAAATCTGCAGGGAAATACTACACGATGTTCTAAATTCGTCGATAATATATCGCATTTTGACCTCAGTTTTTATATCTCTTTTATGTATACATAGTTACAATAAGTTATACATAAATTTGTCTTCTCAAGAGACAGCAAACCGATATACTAGTATTTACTTTATTTAAAATTTTTTTTATGCTTTATATTCTCTTCGTACTTTGGAGTTCTCTTATAATATTATACAGGCGACTAAATTTTCATGCTTTTTTGTAATATGCTTTGTTCTTTTTTGACTTTATACTTTAAATCCAACCTATAAATATCGTTGGTTGATCTGCGATATTTGCCTTAGAGGTTCGTCTTGTGGTACGTTTTGTGGAGAGTTTCAAATTCGTGAGCTTTTTTATACTACACTTGATATATATATATAAATATAAACGGATTTAGGGCTGGTTTCCGAAAGATTGGCTCGCGGTATCCTTCGTGGGAATCGCTCGAAGTCCTCAACGTCGATATATTAGGGGATGAAGAAGTAAAAACGCAAGTATTTATGTATATATATAAATTCATTCAAAGCCTCAAACAACTGATGTGGATTTAGTACTTCCCCTATAAACATTGCCTTGACTAGACAACGACGATTCTTCATCTTAGAACTGCTTATTGTTATATATACGTAAAATTTACCGAATGAATCGTGGATATTTATTCATTTTTTGGACACGTATTTGTTCGTGGTTTGAATAAAAAATATAGAATAATGGCATATATTTTTCTTAAAATTTTATCCTTCTTTTATTTGTGTCAAATAACATCAAGTGGCGTGCATTAAATATATATTAGGGTGTCCGTTATTTTCCAAGCTCGTTGTTTATTGGAAAGAACTCTTTAAATCAAAAGTACTTCTCATTTTAAAAAAATGCACTGAGAAAAATTGCGGTTACCGTAAACGTAAAAAAATGAGAAAAAAAATTTTACATGCATTAAAAAAATACCCTGCCAACTAGCTGGCACTGAGGTTCCTCAAACAATGGGCTCTAATCTTAATTTACAAAAAATATTATTGATTACAACCATGCAATTATACCTACATTTTTCGTTTTTAGTAGCTGGTAAAGTAGATTATTAAGATCATTTTGTTATTAAAGTGAAAATTCTAGCGTCCATGGATTGGTCGCGCCGGCGTTAATGGATTTTAAATCATTTTTGCATAATTAAAAAGAGAGAAATATAAAAAAAGCTAATTTTATTTTTTTTTATAAATGGTTGGTAACGATGCGAAAATTACAAATATTCGCTCAATTATTATAAAAAGATAGGAGTTTTTACCAGAATTTATAATAATTTCTTATCATTTATTTTCTCAGTGTACTTTTTGCATTTGACCAATCTTCCGCAACAATGATAATCATAATAATAATAATATTTTGTAATTAAAAAATAACCACATTAATTGCTCCAAGATTTTAACATTATTTATATTATTTCTATTAATCACAAAATAATAAATTATTTAATTCTATAAATTGTTTGATTCTTTAAAAAATGCCAATATAACTTTTAAATCTTAATTTTAAAATGCAAACATAACCATTTAATATTTTTAGGCTGTTTTTTATTGTTTATAATTTCATTAAGCTGCATACATAAATAAACATAGCAACGAACAAAATAATCCGAGGAAGTCAAAAAGAGGCAAGATTTCCATCATTCTTTCTTGTGTGTTATAATTTATATCAAAATAAAAAAAAAATTGTGATCGGATACAAACAATTACTATAAACTAAATTTCTAAAACTTGTACTCTCATTAAAATAAATTAGATATGTCAAATACGAAAAATAAATTTGATGTTTTATGTATTTTTTTGTAACGAAGATTTTGGAGAAAAAAATTTTCAAAAAATTAATTATCAGATTCAAGATATCGAGTAAAAATCATACTTTCAAGTATAAGTACTTTCATGGAAATAAATGAGGTATTGCATCCAAATTAAAAAAAAAAAAGTATTTTGCGATTTTTTTAATAAAAAAATTTTTGGAAAAAAAAGTTAGGTATTCGTTCGATAATAAATTGTTTTGGAATATCACTGGTTACAATATTTTAAAATATTAGTACTTTCATAGAATTAAAAGAGGTATTACACCAATAAAATATTGCAATTTTTTTTATTTTTCTTTTTTTTTAATTTAGATAATAAAAATTTTGAAAAAATTAAGTATCAATTCCAAAAAATTACTGTAAACGAGGTTCTTAAACTAGTACTTCCATGGAAATAAATTAGGTACTACGTCCAAAAAGAAAAAAAAGTTTCGTATTTTTTGTATTTTTTTGTGAAAAAATTTTAGGAAAAAAATTTTCAAATAATTAAGTATCAGATTGGAGATATCAAGTAAAAACCATACTTTCAAGTATAAGTACTTTCATGGAAATAAATGAGGTATTACATCCAAAATAAAAAAAAAAGGGGGGGGTTTGAGATTTTTTGATAAAAAAATGTTTGGAAAAAAAATTAGGTCTTAATTCGATAATGGTTTTGAAATATCACTAGTTACAATATTTTCAGATAATTGTACTTTCATAGAATTAAATGAGGTATTACACCAAAAAAAAAAAAAAATATTGCAGTTTTTTTTATTTTTATTTTTTTTTAATTTTGACAAAAAAAATTTTGAAAAAATTAAGTATCAGATCCAAAAAATTACAATAAACAAGGTTCTTAAAAGTAGTACTTCCATGAAAATAAATTAGGTACTAAGTCCAAAAAGAAAAAAAAAATTGGTATTTTTTGTATTTTTTTGTGAAAAAAATTTTTGAAAAAAAATTTTCAGAAAATTAAGTATCCGATTCGAGATATCATGTAAAAACCATACTTTCAAATATAAGTACTTTCATGGAAATAAATGAGGTATTACATCCAAATCAAAAAAAAAAAAAAGTACCTCGAGATTTTTTGGTGAAAAAATTTTTGAAAAAAAAATTAGGTCTTAATTCCATAATATTTGTGAAATATCACCGATTACATACGTACACACACACACACACACACACACACACACACACACACACACACACACACACACACACACACACACACACACACACATACAGACTTTTTTTAAAAACAGGTTTTTTAGCTTCCTGGGGTCCCAAAACGTGCTTATATGCCAAAAAATAGAAAATCAAATTTTGACCTAACACAATGGTTCCTCTTTGAGGAACCAATAATATACGAAAAAATGGCTTATCCACATTCATTCGTAGAAAAGGAGGTTATGAAAATTATTTTTTAAATATCTCAAAATCGTCAAAATAAAGATATGGAGGGTTTTAAACTACAGGGAAGATGTAGCAGAGTTATTGACAAATTAAGATTCTTAAAAATTTTACTAAAAGCTCCAATTTTAAGGGGCAGTGCAGGTTAAATCCGACATTTTTGAAAAAAATTTTACAAAAATAAAAAAGTTAACAAAAAATTGAAAATCCAAGAAAATGGTAACATTGCCAAGACTTTGGCTGATTCAAAACTGTGGGTTTGGTCTTTTTATAATAAGTTTGCTCGTAGAATTTTTTCTTTAAAAAATAAAAATTAAAAAATTAAGGATAAATAAAAAATTAAGGATAAATTTTCAAAGAAAAAATTCACCGAGCAAACATATTATAAAAAGACCTAAACCCACAGTTTTGAATCCGCCAAAGTCTTGGCAATGTTGCCATTTTCTTGGATTTTAACCTGCACTGCCCCTTAAGGGTCGCATTCTATTATATAAATTAAAAATTTGTAAGGAAGTTAGTTTTTGGAAAAAGGTTTGGAAAAAGACTATCTCTGATTTCAAAAAATTTGTTCCATCGAGTAGGTTTTGAAAAATAGAGGATACACTTTTTCGAGAAATTCAACAAAAGCAGAGGCGTCAAAATGTCCTGGGGAAATAACTTCTTCAAATTTAGAGGCTTAAAATAAAATTTTCCACTTTTCACCATCATGGAATGATCGTGCCTAAAAAAATGTAAAAGAGACGAAGATTGTAATTTTTTGAACAATTCTAAAATAATTATAAAATTTATGATAATGAAAATCAATATTAGTTTACTTATTAGAAAGTTAATTTATTTGAAAGTTGTATGTATTTAAAGTTAAGTTTTGATAAGTAACTCGAAAATTAACACCTTTAAACAATGTGAATTTATATCACGTACATTATGTATAATACTCGTTCATTTGACTAAAATTTATATATACGAATTGTATGTATTTCCTATATATGCATAAGGGACATATTATATATCGACATACATATTGGTTATACTACTTACTTTAGAAATTTCCCTTTCTATCCAGTATTTTGAAAATCCCATTACGAAGTATCTATACATGGAGATATTAAAACAAGTCCCTAGTGCTCTGGCTTTGTATATAGATCAGAAATTTCTCTTTCCTATAAAACTTATTTTCTATATAAATAGTATAAGCAGAAAATCTTTTTGCATGAATATGTAAATCCTTATTTTCGATTTGAGTGCACTCGAAGCCTAACAAACCAAACTGTGGTTTATATAAAAGAAGGAATCAAAATCTACTTAATATTTTCTATAATATAAGATCATATTTCAAAACTTAATTAATTTATTAACCCACTAGTATTAGATATATAAATATTAATATTTTTTTATCCATGGAGATATAAACCGTGGTTCAGAAAGGGATGTTGTATTAAATTAAGTCTGTTTAACTGTTCTTGATCACTCGAAATTTAAACCTATAATTTAATTAAGTGTTTGAAAAACAGTACTTTTTACTGTGTATCATGCACATCGGTGGACATTTTTACGGTTTTGGATTTCGTATAATGCCCGTATCAAACTGCACTTAAACTGAATAGCATACAACTTTCTTGTATATGCTATTTTCAGGGTAATAATAGCTTTTATAGAATTTTTTAATTATTTAATATTGCTTACTCGCATCTTTTACGAAAAATCTAATGTTGGCTGTGGCCGTATTACAGCAACATTGTTTTCCAGAGTAGTCGAGTGCTTAATTTAGTTTTATCTAATTTATTGAGTTACTAATTGAATTTATTTTTTTAATAAAGGGTTATTTTGTAAGGGTCACAATTGCAAGAAAAGAATTAGGGGGGGGGTGCGATTATAACCGTTTTTAGGGGAAAGGAGATGTTTTTAAAAAATTCACATAAGAAAATTTAAAAATAAAATTATAAACTTGCTCTATTTGAGAAATTTTAAGCAGTATATGTAAAATTCAAGCAGAGCAAGCTTAAAAAAAAAAAGGATAATTTGTCAATGTATGAAAATGTTGGGTTATAATATTATAACGTAGATTACAAATCATGTGAATATATAAAGGGTAAACAAAAACATTTTATAAATTTATATAATCAGACATAGAGAAAAAAAATTTCTTTATTTTTTTTTATTTTATATCCGTATAAGCCTTCAATTTTACTCTTTTCTAAATGTACTATATAGACCACCCTCGAAAGTTTTAATAGCACTCTCTCTAGACAGGAAGAAGGAATTCATATATATATAGCGATATGGAAAACCGAGGCGCGATCAAAGATATATTTTATATATATATATATATGGCATAAATATGTATTTGTATGATTGGTATTGTTACTATGGGATATAGAAAGCTAAAGGATCGAATCAAGGCATCATCAAGAGTAAAAGATGCGTGTTAGAGAAAGAGAAGATATAACATAAATTTTAGAGGGGAAGGATTTTGATGTTTCGCCACTCGAAAGTCTATACACTACTTTGGATATTCAAATAGGGTTGGCCATTAGAGTTATATATATATTGATTATTGGGGAAGATGAAAGGCGAAGGGAACAACTACGACGACGAAATGACGCCAAAGGAAGATATTTCTTTGAATTTCATCTTTAAAATTTATTTATTCATGATTTATGATTTTCTGTAAAGCTCGGTATCGATTTATTTTTGGTTCCTACTGAATCGAAAATAATTATTGCAATTATATCATAACGTCATTGAAATTTTGTTATTCAAGAACATACATCATTTCCTAAAATTATGTATATGTAACAACCGCATCTCTATATCAATCATATATATATATATAAATTTTCCTTTAGCTTTGATGCTCTCTCGCTCTATTTTTAGACAGATGACACAGGAATATATAAACGGCACATTAAGCATATCTATATGTCATTCCTCTCTTTAACTTCTCTTTTATAAAGAGATATGTCTACTAGTAATATGGTAGCAGATTTTGTGATCTAAATAAACCACTAACCGATGTTCGAATTGATAATTTATGTCCGTTAATTATGAGCCTAATGCGGTTTTAGTTTTAGCTTTCAATCGTTTACACAAAGAGAGAGATAGAGATGAACGCACTCGTGTAAAAGATCGTTTAGAGGGATGAGTTTTCTCTGTACTCTATGATTTATATATTTATGTTTTCTTAATTTTTATTAACTTGCATTTTTAAAATTAAAAAAATTAGTGTTGTTGACATTCAGTCAATGAAATACGATTTAATATAACTTGATTAAAAAAGTTTTGGTAAACTATAATGTAAGCAGTGGCCAAAGTTTTTCTGAGTCTGTAATTTCCTGTGTCTTAGAGATTCAAAATGACGTACAAGATTTTTATACTTCTAGATTACTGAAAATTCAATCGTAACCATGGAATTGTTAAAAAGAATTAAAGTCTAACTTTCTAGAATCTACAGGGCTAAAATGGATGCAACATTATCTATGATACTTATATAAAATTTATAACCAGTTACTGTTAACAAAATTCTTTATTACGGTTTGTCCCGTAAATTTTGTTTAATAAAAAACAAAGATCTTATTAATATTAAACCAGCTAAATTAACCATCTTAATTGATCCAAAAAAAATGCATTTGAAAAATTCATAAATTATCAATAAAAATGTAGAGTTTTACCCCTTAAAACCGTAAAAAATTTTTCTTTTAATACATCATTCAGATTTATTATTTTATTTTAGCAAATAAATCGATTAGTAAAAAAATAAAAAAAAAAGGAAGATAAATACTCTATTGTTGATAGGTTTATTGCATTTTAAAAAGACCAAAAAATAAAAAAAGAAAAAAAAATGCTATACACATTGAATTTCATCGCCATTGTGCAATGTGCAATAATAATTTTTTTTTAAAGAGAAATCTCTTATCCTATTTGAGTATACACCCAAAACCCATATAGCAACCTGTTTTTCTTCTTTTTTTTATTCAACACACAGTATTTACGTTTATCTACAGAAATACAATAAAAAAAAGTTAGAGAAATGCAGATAACCGTAGTATAATTTTATATATGCATCTATACTAAATATAATACATAATGGATATAAATAATCGGAAACTACTCGACTTCTCTCGGTAGATGCACAATTTTTTTTTTTTTAAATACTTTATGTATATCAAGGTATAGTTGTTATACACTTGCGGCACTGTGTAAAAAATAACGTAATACTACTATATACAGGACCTTTTTTTCATGCGTTTGAACGTAAGCGGACGCTTATATGTATACTGCGTTTGGTTTTTAAAAATCCGGAAATTTTTTTTTTTTTTGCATCTCTATATAATGTATATATTTTTTATTATTTTAAATGATTCACACGTATTTAAAGTCAAGTGAATTCCGGTAAATTTTTTTTTCAAAAAAAGAGTGTATGTATTTATTTTTTTTTCTAGATGCGAAATTTCTTTTATTGTTATTGTTATTTATTCTATTTGTGTATTAAAGAAAAAAAAATGTGAATGCATATAGAAAAATTATTTCATTTAAAAAATAAAAAGCTTTAAAAAAATAGTAAATAAAATTAACAAAATTTCATCATGTATTTTTTTTTGAGACTACATGGGTCATTTAAATTGAATTTGTGTGTAAAGAAATGTAATTTTGTCGGAAGAAATTTCACCCATCGAAGGATAATATCTATAAATTTAAAAAAAATTAAAAAAAAAATGATTTCATAACTACTTTTAGAAAATAATTAGGCAACAGGGGACATATTTTTTGAATTTTGTGAAAAATAGCGTGAAAACACCCTGGGAGCAAAGTTCTTACTATGAAATTTATATATAAAATCAATATGAAATTCGTGCTTACCATATTAATATGGGCCCTAAATGACCCCCATATGGGTTCCATATTTTTTTCATATCCATATCATATTAATATGGATTCCATATCATATTAATATGAAATCCAAATATGATCATTTTTTTTCTCCATATTAATATGAGTGCCATAATATGGATTCCATATATGAAAAAATATGGAATATAGATATGAAAAAAAAATCCATTTCTGTCATATTTGCCCAACTCTGTGAATGACATATTAAAAATTTGCAATGATATAGAATAATAAAAAAAAGGCGTCTAGAAGGAAACCGCTATTTTGAATAATGTGATAAATAATTAAAAATAATAAGAATAAACGTCATTAAAAATGATAAGAACAATAATAAATATTATAGGTGATAATGTATAAAAAATTGACAATAGTCTCAAGTAACATTTATAAGTTACAAGCTTTTATATATTAGTGTAAAAGGATAGGGGTGAAAAATTGAAAAGCCAAAGAGAAGAAGCCTTGAGGGTTTTCTATTTTATTTACAGATCAATGAAATATATATATATATATTAGAGACAATATCATCAGGCTCTCTTTTCATATGCTTAATGATGCAATGTCACTTTATAAAATATATTATTTAAATTTTTCTGTACTCTATTCGATAAATCTCTATATTTATGATTTATAGTTTACATTTTTTATTATGACATAATGATATATTCTTAATATGCATTAAAATACACTACAAGATTATAATGGCCTAACTTTTCTTAAGTGTAAGTGTATATAAAACAGGGTGAGCTTTAATCACTTATTATAAATCTTGATAATAAAAAATTATATCTTTATTGATTATTTAAAATCATAAATCTCTCCTAGTATTGGTCACGCTCCTAATGTGTATCAATAATTTATGGAAATTTCAGTACCCTCCTTCGAAAAGGCTTACTGCTGTTACCAGTCTGACGGTAAATTACGAGTTTTGAGCAAAAATTTAGAAAAAGATAAAGGAGAGGAAAGTGAAATTGGATAGAAGATTTGGAAATATACATAAAGGCCTTTTGACGTTCCTAACCCTTTTATTTTATCGATTTTACGAGAGCACTTAAAAACTTACATACATTTTCCTATTGGCATCATTGGCTAATGCTTCGTAATATTCAACTTCCTATTCTCAAAATTATGAATCGAGAAATAGCACACATTATTTCTCATTTTTTATTCAATTTAATGTACAAATACGTCTGTATGTGTTAATATTTTATTTCGAACAAGAGAACAATTAAAAGTCCTTACATCAACGATAATGTACGCTTTAAGAGAACATTTTCATTTATAAACTCGTATTATAGATGGAGAACAATTGTTATATATGGATCAGAAGTACTTAAAAAACGATTATTTCAATTCTTAAAAAAAAAGTAATAATTTCGTTCTATATAGATGTGTATAATCGTTAAAATTTAACAATATACGAAATTTGAGGTACTTATAATATTCATCAATAAATGGAATTTTATTTTTCATTTTAATTTTACATATTTTCCTGAAATTTCTCTAGTTTGTTTGTGAAAAAGTAATATATATGTATTTCAAAAACATGCTACCTTTAAAAATACCCTGCCAACTAGCTGACACTGAGGTTCCTCAAACAATGGGCTGTAATCTTAATTTACAACAAATATTATTGATTACAACCAGGCAATTATACATACATTTTTCGTTTTTAGTAGCTGATAAAGTAGATTATTAAGATCATTTTGTTATTAAAGTGAAAATTCTAGCGTCCATGTATTGGTCGCGCCGGCGTTAATGGATTTTAAATCATTTTTGCATAATTAAAAAGAGAGAAATATAAAAAAAGCTAATTTTATTTTTTTTTATAAAAGAAATGGTTGGTAACGATGCGAAAATTACAAATATTCGCTCAATTATCATAAAAAGATAGGAGTTTTTACCAGAATTTATAATAATTTCTTATAATTTATTTTCTCAGTGTACTTCTTGCATTTGACCAATCTTCCGCAACAATGATAATAATAATAATAATAATAATATTTTGTAATAAAAAAAATAACCACATTAATTGCTTCAAGATTTTTAAATTGTTTGATTCTTTAAAAAATGCCAATATAACTTTTAAATCTTAATTTTAAAATGCAAACATAACCATTTAATATTTTTAGGCTGTTTATTATTGTTTATAATTTCATTAAGCTGCATACATAAATAAACATAGCAACGAACAAAATAATCCGAGGAAGTCAAAAAGAGACAAGATTTCCATCAATTTTTCTTGTGTGTTATAATTTATATCAAAATAAAAAAAAAAATTGTGATCGGATACAAAAAATTACTATAAACTAAATTTCTAAAACTTGTACTCTCATTAAAATAAATTAGATATGTCAAATACGAAAAATAAATTTGATGTTTTATGTATTTTTTTGTAACGAAGATTTTGGAGAAAAAAATTTTCAAAAAATTAATTATCAGATTCAAGATATCGAGTAAAAACCATACTTTCAAGTATAAGTACTTTCATGGAAATGAATGAGGTATTGCATCCAAATTAAAAAAAAAAAAGTATTTTGAGATTTTTTTAATAAAAAAATTTTTGGAAAAAAAAGTTAGGTATTCGTTCGATAATAAATTGTTTTGGAATATCACTGGTTACAATATTTTAAAATATTAGTACTTTCATAGAATTAAAAGAGGTATAACACCAAAAAAATATTGCAATTTTTTTTATTTTCCTTTTTTTTTAATTTAGATAATAAAAATTTTGAAAAAATTAAGTATCAATTCCAAAAAATTACTGTAAACGAGGTTCTTAAAACTAGTACTTCCATGGAAATAAATTAGGTACTACGTCCAAAAAGAAAAAAAAGTTTCGTATTTTTTGTATTTTTTTATGAAAAAAATTTTAGGAAAAAAATTTTCAAAAAATTAAGTATCAGATTGGAGATATCAAGTAAAAACCATACTTTCAAATATAAGTACTTTCATGGAAATAAATGAGTTATTACATCCAAAATAAAAAAAAAGGGGGGGTTTGAGATTTTTTGATAAAAAAATGTTTGGAAAAAAAATTAGGTCTTAATTCGATAATGGTTTTGAAATATCACTAGTTACAATATTTTCAGATAATTGTACTTTCATAGAATTAAATGAGGTATTACACCAAAAAAAAAAAAAAATATTGCAGTTTTTTTTATTTTTATTTTTTTTTAATTTTGACAAAAAAAATTTTGAAAAAACTAAGTATCAGATCCAAAAAATTACAATAAACAAGGTTCTTAAAAGTAGTACTTCCATGAAAATAAATTGGGTACTAAGTCCAAAAAGAAAAAAAAAATTGGTATTTTTTGTATTTTTTTGTGAAAAAAATTTTAGAAAAAAAAATTTCAGAAAATTAAGTATCAGATTCGAGATATAGTGTAAAAACCATACTTTCAAATATAAGTACTTTCGTGGAAATAAATGAGGTATTACATCCAAATCAAAAAAAAAAAAAAGTACCTCGAGCTTTTTTGGTGAAAAAATTTTTGAAAAAAAAATTAGGTCTTAATTCCATAATATTTGTGAAATATCACCGATTACATACATACGTACACACACACACACACACACACACACACACACATACAGACTTTTTTTAAAAACAGGTTTTTTAGCTTCCTGGGGTCCCAAAACGTGCTTATATGCCAAAAAATAGAAAATCAAATTTTGACCTAACACAATGGTTCCTCTTTGAGGAACCAAAAAATATTTTCCAAGATCTGGCATTTAAAGAGGTATATTGAATCCTGATTTTGGAGGCTCAAATTCTGTATTTTTTTTGTCTACCGTAAACGTTTGAGATCTCCAGAAACAAAATTTTTTAATTTTTTGGTAAGATTTATCATTAAATGCTGATGATCTTCAGATATACGTCTCATAGAATAATTCAGGTTTAGGGGCTTGGAATAATTTTGGAGGTTTCTCTATGCTAAACTAAATTAAGCATTAATTTTTCCCCACATAGATTATAATTTGTTTCCCATACGAATACTAATTGATTACCAATATAAAAAACTTTTAAAAATGATAAACTCCTGTATAATTTATGTTTGTGATATCACTCATCGTAACAGTTTGTCTCCTTATAAAATATAATTAGGTTAGTTCTCTTTTCAATCCCTTAGTTTCGCAATAATTTTTAAAATAATAATCAACTTTTTTTTGCTCATAAAATCAAATTTCATAAAGACAGCAGAGGCTCAAGAAAAACCTATCCCTTTCTGAACATTTCACCAGGCAATTCACAAATTCACGAATTTTCAAAAAGTATAAGTTAGTTTTAAATCTTACTAGCATTTTCTCTAATGGAAGTCTTGGAAGTGAAACGTAGAAGTGTAAAAAATGTAATAGCATTTGTAGTGTTTCATCTTGAGTGTTCAAAAAATAATATATCTTACCAACTTATTTTACATACTCAAATTAATTTCATCGATTCTTTGACAAAGAAAAAAGAAATTTTCAAGACTTGCTAGTTTGAGTATTTTTCACAAGAGAAAAAGTGGTTAAAAAATTTTTTTTTATAAAAACTACAAAAAATTCTTATTTGTTAATATTTATGATAGAAAAAAAAATTGGCATTTCCAAAGAGATGAGAATAATTCTTAAAAGTATACATAGAACCGCAAGCGTTAAAGATAAAGATAGATAGTCAAAGCATGCATTTAATTGCAGATATGTAATGTAAAGAGTGCTTTGCAGATCCTATCTGAACGAACGAACTGCTGATATATGTAAATATATATATACGCTTTAATTCCTTCGACGGTTTTAATTTTCATATTCGTATTCCGCGCTTCGTCTCTTTTAAACCCTGGCAAAATACACAGCGAGTTCATCCTTATATGTATATTTGGACGCACATTCGTTGATTTGTATCACTGAGCATATACCCACCAAGTCTACCGCAATTGACGGACTTTGCTTTTATGGTTAGAATTTTAAGCCAACTTCGTCAATGTCCTCTGACGAGGGAAAAAATACATTTTTTTATTTCAATTTTTATATAATTTTTAGTTTCAATCCTTAGGAAATAAAATTAAAATAAAAAAAAAAAATAAAAATGGCTCGATGAAAAATTCTAAATGAAATGACTGGAAAATCAGATTTAACTTGCGACGGATTACTGCTTAGTAAACTAAATGTACGTAATATGAAAAAAAAAACTTTTTTTATTTTATTTTTTTAATTTACGTACCTATAGAAGTTTATATATCCATATATGAAATAAATATAAAGTAAAAAAAATCTATATATGTATAATAAAGTATGTGTGTGTAACATAATTTCTATTTGTAAAGAATGTATAATAAAATTAAAATTTTCTTTTGAGATTAATAAAAAAAAAAATAAAGAAATAAATTAAAATAGTAAATTCTCTGTTTCATATTTAAATACTTTGGTATTTAAGTAGGTGAAAACTATGAATTGTAATTTATAAAATTTTAACTTAAAAAATAAAACTGAAGTAAATCTATACAAAAATACTAAGATTACGTCATGGAACCGATTCAATATCTAGGCAGTATAGTTTGGTTTAGGAAAATTATCTTAAAATTTAAAATATACTAAAATCACGACAATCCGAACCAAACAGCGAAATATAGATTTAGTGATACATGCATATAGGTTAAATTTTATGCTTTGTCCCATTAGTATGTGATATTTTATCAAAAGCAATAATAATGAATTTCTAGTATGCGATGAAAGAATTATTTTTCAGACAAAAGTAGGTTAGTGTTCAAAAAAAAAATTCCTTAATAAAGTAGATTCGCGTATAATTTATAATGCATATTATCCTCGAAAACGAAAATTACGAAGAAAAAAAAACTTAATTCAGCAAAAAAATTTAAGGAATTATATTTAATTTAGTATTATTAAAAAAAAAAAATAATTATTTTATGGATTACTCTTACATAAATAACTTGAACAAGCGTAATTTTAGAAATTTTAAATTCTCTTGCCTGGGCAATCCGTAAACATAATTCGTTTTATTATGATTATTATTATTTTTAATAATCCATTATTATATAAAAATGTACATGTATGTAAGTATATTATTCTTTATGCTCATTTTCGCCTTTGAATAATAGAGATGTTAATATAACTATTCTCTGATGTAGATTGATGAACATATAATATAGAAATTTATATTTTTTTTATTTTTTAATATGTCTCTTTACATTTTACAATCCCTTTTTCTTCTCACATTTATCTACATATAATAATGGCTCGGTTAATTGTTTCTCGCACAAAACTACAAATAATTTTTCTATGTGTATGCAAAAAAAAATTTAGCTTATTGCGCATTATAAGTAAAAAAATAAAAAAATAAAAAAATAAAAAAATTGACCATTAGGAAAGAAAAAGCTTTTATAATCGACTTTTATATACACATTCGTTATTATCATTACCTTCATATATGCAAGTCGAGAAAAAAAAATTTTCCGTTCTTTGAATGAACTCAACATAAAATAATGCTATATGGAGAATAAAAGACGCGAGAAGAGGCCAGTTTATAATGAAATGAATATACCAAGTCAGCATATATCCAAAGTTAAAAGAGAGCTTTCTATCCCGGGAGAGAGCCTCCATTACTAATCCATGCAAAAACCTGAATATTTTTATCTTATGAGAGAGAGGAATAACAATAAAACCTGGGGACGTATTTCCGGAATAAATTCTCGAGTTCTTTCGTTGAACCGAAGGTGAGTTGTTTTATACATATATTATAGAAAAGTCGAGAGCTTTTGAACACGTATTAAAAGTGAGATAGAAAAATACTAATATTACCTGCACATACGAGGGAATATTAATATACGATCTAGTACTATTTGGCTTTAGATGATAACGCTATCAACTACACTAAGTACAAGAGTTTTATAATGAAAAGAGGAAAATTTAGATTATAATTTTGAATATTAGCTCATTTTAATAAATTTAAGAGCAAATCTTTTAATCATATAAAATATAAATTTTTTAATTATTCCTTATCTGTCTGATCACTATAAATCTTATACCATTTTGGTACAAAAATTAATGCAGCATCCGAATTATATTATTATTTCCACTACTTTCTTTTTAGTAGTTAATTATACGTTTCAAAAATAATCTTTCTTTCATTCTATTTATGTTGAAATGTATTTTCAAATAAACTTCTAAGTTACAAAAATTCGGTTGCGAAGGATTGAAATTATGACTAAAAGCAGACAGAATTCTAATAAAAAAAAATTTAGTTTTTGACTTATTTTACTATAAATATCAAAAATTCACATGATATGCCTAATACATAATATTGGCGTTTATAAAAAACTAGCTAATTTTTTTACTAATGAATGGAGAAGACTAGCTTTATCAGATTTTAACATCAAATCAACACCGAAAAAAAATTTCAATTGTAACAGACGATTTTTTTTCTACGATTGCAAATTGCATAAGAGGTGTGATGGTAGATTTGCATTATATTTTAATTAATTATTAACTTATTTGTTTTAATTTTTAATAATAATTTAAGAAATCAATTTTTACAGATGACCTTAATTTTTATTTTTATCTTGTATACTTTAGGCATTCCAATCTATTTCTATCAAATACACATGTTTTAAGGTCAAAAGTTGAAAAACATGATAATTATTAAAAAAATCTTTGGGTCTATACCTTTTAAATTTTTAATTATATAAGATAAAATTATTACAATTTTTAATTGTTATTTAGTCATCTTAATAATAAAATTTTTGTAATTACCTAAAAGTAAACAATTTTTTTTTTTTTATAAAATGCAGTCATGGGAATTCTTTTGATAACTTGTCTATGACGTTTTTCTTGTAAAATACTCATGGAATGAGAAATCAAAGGAACCACGTTCCCAAAAACTACATTTCATTTTATTTGCTGTGTGTAGGTAAATATGTTTAAAAACGTGTATCCTCTGTTTTCTTATGAATTGAAAATTCCTTGGAGCAAATTGTTTAAAATCAGATATAGTTTTGTGGAGTTTAGTAGGAAGTGATTTTATCCAATCTTTGCAGAAATATCATGAAAAAACTGATTTCAAATAACAAAAAATTAAGGAAAAAATGCTAAAAATTAAACTATTCACTGTATTTAAAATAATCCAAATGAAACTAATAATAACTGAAAAATATCAAATAATGCTGCCAAGTAATTGGCACTATGGTTCCTCATTAACAATAACAAAATGTTATTAATAGGATTCCCGGTCATTCCCCCGAATACCAATCCCCGAATTGACATTTCCCTGATGACCTTTTCCCCTATGGCCATTTCCCCGAAGCCGATACCCTGAATGTCTATTTACCCGTAAGCCATACCCCCGAAAAACCACAGAAACCCATTTCCCCGAAAATAAAAACAAGAAAAAATCAAAAATTATTTAAACCCAAATTAATTTGTTTTTAAATTATTATTTAAAGAAAGCCAACTTTACTTTATTTATTTATGTATTTTTATTGTAATATTTATTTTAATTCAATTCCGAGGTATTGTCCATCATTGTGGAATCAGTATACTAGCACACTGACTAACCACAGTAGAACAAATAACGCCAGCGAAGGCTGGCTTACAAGGTTTCGAAGTTTGAAAAAATCTTCCCGACATATTTACCGCCATTGGAAAATTCAGAAAAGAACAAGGAGCTATCTTTAGGTAGAAAAGTGAGAAATTCACCTAACAAAAAATGGCTGGATACTCAAAATAGAATACAGAGAATTGTGGAATCTTACGAAAATTATGGAGTTGCTCGTTATAAAGATTACCTGTATGCTATTGATTGCAATATTTCGATGTAAATAATAATAATAATTTTAAAAAAAATTGTAAAAAAATTATAATAATTATTGAAATTTATAAATAAAAATATAATATTCGTATAATATTCGTATAATATTCGTAATTTAAAAGATTTTCGGGTATAAGGTTTCTCGGGGAACTGTCCGTTTTTTAAATTCGGGGAAATGGTCGTAGGGGAAAAAGTCATCGGGAAAATGTCCATTCGGGGATTGTTATTCGGGGGAATGGGCGGGAACGTATTAATAGTCTATTTTACCTAGTGAAAAAGATAATTCTAGATATTAGTACTTTCATGGAATAAAATTAAATACTACGTCCCAAAAGAAAAAAGATGTTGCTATTTTTTTATTTTTTTTGCTTGAAAAAAAAATTTTCAAAAAATTAAGTAACAATTAGAGATATCAGGTAAAAACGAAAATTCTAGATATAAGTACTTTCATAGGAAAAAATTAGGTACTACGTCCAAAAAGAAAAAAAATATTGCTGTTTCTTTAATGTTTTTATGCAAAAAATTTTAAGAAAAAAAATTTTAAAAAATTGAGTATCAAATTTGAGATATAAAGTAAAAACAATATGTTCAAAAATTAGTACTTTTATAGAAATAAATTAGGTGATACGTTCAAAACGAAAAAAAATATTTCTGTTTTTTTTATTTTTTTGTTTGAAAAATTTTGAGGTAAAAATTTTCAAATAATTAAGTTAGATCCAAAAAATTTACTATAAAGTATATTTCTAAAACTAGTATTCCTAAAGAGAAAAATGGGGTACTACTTTAAAAAATCAAAAAAATATTGCTGGTTTTTTTATTTTTTTATGCAAAAAGTTTTGAGAAAAAAAAAGGTTCAAAAAATTAAGTGTCAGATTGCAGATATCGAGTAATAACCATATTTTTTCAGATATTGGTATACTTTCATAGAAAAAAATTAAGTACTACATCCAAAAAGAAAAAAAATATTGCAGTTTATTTTATTTTTATTTTTTTTTAATTTTGAGAAAAAAAATTTGAAAAAATTAAGTATCAGATCTAAAAAATTACTATAAACCATATTTCCAAAATTAGTACTCCCAAAGAAATAAATTAAGTACTGCGTCCAAAACGAAAAAAAAATGGGTATTTTTTGTATTTTTTTGTGAAAAAAATTTTCAAAAAATTAATTATAAGATTCAAGATATCGTGTAAAAACGATACTTTTAGATATTTGTACTTCCGCGGAAAAAAATGAGGTATTACATCCAAACTAAAAAAAAAAAAAGTATTTTGAGATTTTTTTAATAAAAAAATTTTTGGAAAAAAAAGTTAGGTATTCGTTCGATAATAAATTGTTTTGGAATATCACTGGTTACAATATTTTAAAATATTAGTACTTTCATAGAATTAAAAGAGGTATTACACCAAAAAAATATTGCAATTTTTTGAGCGATCACAACGGTTCCTCTATGAGGAACCAAAAAGTGAATGGTATATGTGATATTGCCTGAAAGAAAAGTCTTCTTTTTTATAAATTAAAGCGATTTTTTTTTTAAATACAAGTTGTGTTAAAAACTCAAGATAAACAAATAAAAAATATTTTATTTTTTTAAAATAATTTTTTTAAGTCTCACGGTACCTTGGTGCTTAGTTACTAACTAACTAAATAAAAATTATTTCTTTTTATTAGTTTATAATTATATATAGGCGCGCGTGTTTACCCATACATCTGGTAGGGTATCCGAAATTTTTGCCAATTTTGTAATATCAGATTTCTTATGAAGCCTGAAATTTCTCGAAAAAAGTCTACAGTTACAATTTTGAATCGAAAACTCCCTTGGCTCGACTCAACTCAAAGCAAAAAACCTGAAATTTAAGGTAACCGATCCGACATGAAACATACGCCTCTGGGCGCCATTTATTGGTCATAATCGTCGTTGTCAATCTGGGGCAGTTTTCCGAATCCCGAAAATTAAGTAAACAAAATTTCTAATGCAGGATAATAAAAACTAGAAGGATTATAAGGCAGATAATTCTAAATTCCTAAAAATCAGTGCAAATTTAATAAAATATCAGAATTTATTATTTATAAAAAGCAAAAAATTACCATGAAATACAAGGTTTCATAAAATGAATTTCGGAAATTATCACATTCTAAATTTTGATGTATTCTGATTTTACGAATCCGGAATTGAAATTTTCTGCAAAATTCATTTATGGGTCTATTTTTGGAAAATCTAGATTTCAAGGTTCTGAGAATCGACCCAGATGGACAACGACAGTTATGACCATTGAATGGCGGCCACGCCTCTAATTATGTCATTTGTAGCTGTTTAAGGTAGGGGGTCGAATTGGATTTTTCAAAAACTCAAAATTTTTAAAAATTTTTTTTCCAACTCTTTATACCTTGAAAAATTCCCTCCTAAAATATTTAGGCAAAATTCTGCTTTATAACGATATTACACGATTTTAAACGTGCGAAATACTTAAGAAGTAATACAAAAAAAAATTTTCAAACGCGATTATCTCGAAACTACGTTTTTTCGACTGGCCAGGAGTTAATCTCCGGATTGACTGGGCCAATTTTTAAAAACTTAAGTGCGTTGTCTTTAATAAAGTATATTACAGAGCAATTTACCATAAAGTTATAAAAAAATTAATTTAAATATGCCCTTACCAAGCGTAATAGGGCAAAAAAACGTCCATTTTTTTTAATTTTTTTTCCGGCTTGCCCATTTTTTTATTTTTTTATTTTTTTTTCTATTTTAGGTAAATTGCCCTGTAATATACTTTAATAAAGAAAACGCACTTAAGTTTTTGAAAATCGGCCCAGCCAATTCGGAGATTAACTCCTGGCCATGGACTGAATGGATTTTTCACACCTGTACTTTGGCACCCTCTATAAATATAACTAATTATAAAAATTAAAAAAAAAAATTTTGTCATGTATATAAATGCCTAATAAATGCATAAAAAAAATTTTAAACTGATAACTAATACAGGGGATGAGAAATTAAATAAAGAAAAATATCTTGAAAAACGCCTTTTCAATTCGATCCCCTACCTTAAATATAAAATAAATTTTTGGTTGCTGTAGTCAATTTTTTATTTAATATAGCTTGTAGGCTTAAAAATTTTTGCAAATGCATTAAAAATTCAAGAATTTTAACAGATTGAGTTAACCTCAAAAATGAAAATAATATGAAAAAGCAGTTTTTATTGATATAAATTGTTTTACCAATAAAGATGAAAATTGAAATATCTATTATGTGATAAGAAAGAAAAAAGTAAAAAATCAATAAAAATGAAGTAAAATTAAATTAAAACGCAAGCTAAAAATAAATTTTCTATTTATATACATATAAAAGATTAAATTAGAAGTAATAAAATGAAACATAACAATTAATAGAAAAATCTCTCAATTAAAATAGAAAATTTAAAATTAAATAAAATGTCAAAATAATTTCATATTAAAATCTTAATATAAAACAGCGTAATAATAATAATTGAAATAATGGAATAACGAAATTTTCATTTTGAATAAAACTATTCTTATTATAATGATAATAAGAAAAAAAAGAAGAAAAATCAAAATTCAATTGAATTTTCAGTAATAATAAATTATTAATAAAAGGCGTTAGCTTATCATAAAATTTGCATGGACTTAAATAATGAACGTCAGAAGCATATAATAATGTTTCTATATATATGTGAGTGTGTAATATTCGCAATGATCAACTATGCATACATTTTATTAATATATATAAAAAGAGAGAGAGAGAGAGGCGAATATTCAGGTATTCGCGGTTCATCTATATATAAAAAGGGATATGAACAAACGTAATTCATAATTTAATATTATAGCAGGAATACTGGACATAGAAAATTTAGGTAGGAAAAGCATTTTCTTGATACAGCAGTCGAGAAGGAAAAATGAGAATTGCAGGGAAATGGTTGATAATAATTTAGAGAGAAAATATGTAAATTTTAGTTAAGTGCTACTACTTATGCATTCGATGTCTTGTTATAATATTGATGTGTGTATTAGTCATTCGATGTTTGTGTTATGTACATCGAATTTCTATTTTCTTCCTTTTTTTACCCCTTTTCTTTTCTCTTTGTCTCTAGCTAGTTTTTATCCCTACTACCTAAGAATTGTTAAAATTTAATAGACGTAGAGTGGGAAAACTGTAGGGGTAAAAAATTTTCCTACCCCTACGTCAAATTCTCCTACTCTCTTGTATTTCCAGATGAAATAACAGCCCTTCCAAAAGTCACTTGTTTCTTCTTATACTCTTATTATTATATGCATAAATTCTCCTTGATTTTTCATGTTCTCTGTAAACTTAGTTGGAGAAATTCACTTCACGTGGCGCTAGCTCATGGGCTATTACTTTACCTGGAAATGCATTTAAATTAAACATAAATACTAATTTACAGGAGTATTTATTACAAAATTAACATAAAATTTTTCATTAAATAATGCAAAAAATCCTTTCATGTTTACAAATATAAAAAATTCGTCTATCGTGACGAAAAAATAACTGCATAATAGTACCTGCATAAGAAAAAAAACGAATGATTTTTTTCTATCCAAATGTTGTTTTCCTCGTTAAATAATTTGTATGTGAATAAATTAAGGTAGATTAATACGTTAAGATAAAGTGGCTAACGTTAATTTATAAATAGTTTTAGAAATATTTTTTGAAGAATTAGCCGCAGTTTTTTTTTCAAATTTCAGTAAATTTGAAAACGCAGGTTTTTTAGGAAATCACAAATGTTTTTATTTAAAATGATTCTACACAACTTGGGCAGAAAAATACTAAGCTGGCCTTTATTTTTGTAAATTATGGTTCTAAACTTATTACAGAAATGTTTGTCATGTTAAATGCAATCACTAACCCTCCGTCCCGTAACCCTTCGCATTCGGTAAAAATGAACTCTTTCACAACAAGTTGAAAAATAACTATTATATAAGTTAACTAAGCAAAAGATGCATCAAAAGATAATTAAATAAAAAAATACTAAAACTGCATAAAATAGTTTTTTATTTGCATGCAAGTAGTATTAGTAACGGTATGGTCAGACCCCAACAAATTTAAAATAAATTTACTTAAAGCAATTAAAATCTATTTAGTATTAAATTAGATATTTTTTAAATAGTCTTTTGTTGGACAAGATTGAGGAGCAACCGCACAAGGAGTTATATATTTCCGAGGTCAACCATCAAACTCGTAAACAAACTAACTAATACATTCTGCATCTTTGCTTTTACACACGGATGGTTAACGTTAAGATCGTAAGCAATAAAAAATGAAAGAAAGAAAGTAATTTGAAAAAAGTAGAAAAATTTAAAAGCAAATATATAAATTCTTAAGTAAATTTGTACAATAAGATATTTGATAATTGGTGTGGATAATTCTTAAAGTTACTAAAGATTTTCTGAAAAGTAAACTTCTTTGGGTTCTGTATATATAATTTTAGTGATTTTCTTCTGCATAACCAACTTTTTCCTTCATTTATTATTTGTTCAAACATCATATAATAATAAGAGAAATCAGAGACTTATATAAAATCTGTTTCTTTACACAACGAAGAATATCAATTGTTTGAAAATACAAAAGGGGCGAAGTTAAAGGAAAAAAAAGGAAAATATTGAAATTTCTATAAAGTGAAAAGAAATATTTCGCGGACTGGCTTTAAGAAATACTCAAGGGTCTATAAAGGATGTTGGTTAACCGTTTGAATAGCTCGCAAATCTATTGCAAATGTTTACATGGTATTTCACGCGGGTTATCTTAATATACTTTTTTTTCTCTATTTATTTTCAGATAAATTTTTTAAATTATATGAATTATTAGAAAATTACGTGTGTGTAATGACTTTAATCTGAAATAAAGTTTTGTGTATTCATATTTTTAAAACTTTTTAACGTATCAAATTAATAGAGGTTTCATTATATAAAACATTCCCCACATATGTACTAAAACTTTCTAAATAAAAATCAATATTTCATTTCTATATTGTTTTTCTTCTTTTTTAACGATAAAAAATAATGATAGTAAATCAAATCTTTTTGCTAAATATTAACAATTTTTTAGCACTAACTTTAATTTGTTTGCTAATAAATTTTAGGTAAGTTATCGGTATATATGAGGTATACTTTCTAACTTGGTTTTGGGCATGAAGACATTGAAAAAATTTTTTTGTATTTTGTGTCGCATCGTAGAACGATGAAAAATTTTATTAAAAAAACAAATTAAAAACATAGCTTGACCGATTTATAACTATAATTTTTCAGAAACTAATAATAAATTAACAGTAAAATTGGCTTATTATCAAATGCATTGCCATTATTGTTTGAAATGCGTAGGATTTTAATTAAATAAATTAAAATTCTTTTGTTTTTTCATTTATTCAATAAGAAATTCATAAAATATGCAGAATATTTTCGAGTTTGAATAACATTTCCAATTTTTAATCTTACGAAATAGCAATTTTTATGAGTAATTTCCTTTTTTTTAAACTGATATTTTTGAGCTTTATTGAAAAATTTAATTCCAGGCAATTTTTTTAAATGCCCACCATTTTAAAAATTTTTACAATCCAAGATTCACTTTATGTTATTGTTCTAAAAATGGGTCGTCTACTTTAAACGTCTTAAAAAAGCACATTTAACTTCTTATAAAGATTTAAAAAAAGGAAATTTAAATAAGATCAAATACGGGACCACAAGGAGCGTTAGCGTAGCTAATATTTTAGTGGTTAAACAAATGAATACAAATAAATAGAATAAAGAGTAAAATATATCTAAGACTTACAACAAGATATCTTGTATACATAAATAAAAGTATCAGACCGGTAGTATATAACTGCAAAGAAGACCCTTTAAGATACTTCCTTAAAGGTTTGTTTGTGTGTTTTGAAATAGTAAGAAAGAGAAGACCACAGAAAAGGGAATCTTTAAGGTAATGATAGGGTACTCTCTTATAAAGACAAACAATATAGCGGTGTCTTAACGAGTGGACTTTCTTTATAAACAGCCAAGACAAAAAGGGATTAATACCCCTATACAGTTGAAATCTAAACTTCCTCTTGAAATAAGATAGAGAGAAAACCAAAAATCACTCTCTTGTCCTTTTGGGAAATACGCTGTAGTTTTAGAAGGTCAGCTCATGTTACTAATTAAACAATCAAATACGGGTTAGCTTAAATTCTTCGTTTAAACTGACCTTAAAGTAGTTAATCATTTAGTCTTTTCATTTTCTCAAGAGACTTTCTGTCTAATAGAATCAATAAACTTTCGAGTAATATCTTTAATTGCTTTTGTAATTCAATAAATTTTTTAAGATTTCAATCTTTATATCCTTTTTCACACAACAAGGAAGAAAAAGTCATAAAATTAAACTATATTTTGCATTATATTGGAAGATAGGATATAGAGAAAAAGTAAATGTATAAAATGTGATATTCGCTCTTTGATAAGAGAATATGTGTTAATCCCCCTTCTGCAATCCTTTTTCTTATCGTTATTTTAATGTTGCAAATTCTATACCTTAATTCTAACGATGTTTTCTCCTTTTAATGTCTTTAATTGGAAAAAACGAGTGAGAAATAAAGAAAATTTTTGTTGAATTTTAACAATCCCAAACTATACGATATTTCGAATTAATTTGATACGGGATTTGTGATAAAATTTATTACCACCAAGTTAAAAATCAGTTAGGAATAAAATTTTAAATTTAAAAGAATATTAGTTGGCCAGTAGACCACGAAAAAATTCCCCTCCTTTTTTTCCCATTCAAATGATGTAATAAGAAAATAATCAGACCTTGAAGCAATACACAACAGAATGTCCCCAAAATGGAAAATTTACGATAGCTTAAATTTCTTAATATTGAATAAAAGTTTATTTGATATCATTTGAAATGTATACTTTTTCAATAAAAAAGATAAATTCAGCAACGTGTACAGAAAGATAGATATTAAATATTTGAGAAAAATAAATAATATTCGGTATGTTATAAAATACATTGTTGAATATTTTCTTTGACATGATTTATCAAATCTAAAATGTATAAGTTCAGTAAATACTTATAATAGTAAGTTTATGGCTTTCTTATTTTCTCAGGAATGAAAATACATACTGCTGTATCGAATGTCAAGTAAGGAAAAAAAAGAGCAAAAGAGATGACAAATTGAAGTTATAAGTATTTTGATATATTGAATTCCAGTATAATAATATTTATATCTTTCTGAGCTAAATTTTCATTCTTATCATACTCGAGTTTACTAAACATTTTATTGGAATTTTAGTTTACTATTTCCTTATAACTCTCGATCTCATTGGAATTTACGAAAATATATGAAAATATAATATTATTCTAGCTACCATAGTACCAACGATAAGAAATTTATTGTGAATTTCTATTTTTAAATTAAACACATTTTATTTTGTCAACTTGATTTTTTTATTAGATTACTTGAATTTTCTAAATAAACTTAGTTACTTTCTTTAACAAAAATTTTAAATTAAACGTTTTTCAAATTCATTATTTCTAAGTGTTTGCTAAATAATACCATTTTCTAGATATCAAAAAAATTTCAATTATTTGGAATTTTTTCAAAAAAACCCTTTATAACATCTAAGATATTTATAGGGAAGAGTACTCTGGGAATTCGAAAATCAAGAGGGGGGGGGGGGGGGTCAATGGGAGAATAATTTCAATTTAGAGACAATATTTTCGGTTTAGGGACCTAGAATAATAATAACACCGAATCAGCATAATTTGGATTTAGAATCTTAACTTAGTAAAGATGATAATTAAATATTATAAAGATAGCAAATTGCATTGCAATTTTGCGTAAAATTTATGCATTATACCCAGCTCAGAGCTGTAGTAAACCTGTTCCATACATTTTGGTTTTGTTTACACAAACCAGTTACAAGTTTTTTAATGGACGAAAATTTTAGTGTTATCAATTAAATAAATTAAATCTATAGAATCGTAATTAGCATTAGTGCAATTTATTTTATTTTTAATTTTTAAATTTGAACATTAAAAACTAATGTTCTTTTTAGGTTAAGATGGGGTGTTATTTTACAGAATAGTCAAGCAACAAACTTTTTTTTTATTAAACATTTCGGAAAAATTAAGACTTTTCTAAAAAAGTTTTTTTGTTTTTTTTGACTCGTGAAAGGTAGAAATAACTTATAAAACTCATCCTTTCATAATTTTTACAATTTTTTTTAGGGTTAAAGTAAAATTTAGGAGATCTAATATATTTAGTAGTTTTTGGTAAATAGCATATTTAAAAATAATCAATTTGATAAAATAACGCCCATGCTAATGTACATAATCTATAATGAGCCATTTACTTCCACATAAAATTTTCTATATTTTATAATACACTTAAAGAAAATTTTAATTGTACAAAATAAAAGAGACGATTGTGTGAGTGTATTTAATGTATTAAAAGCTATCGAAGAGCTTAAGCTTGCAATATAATATATATATTTTCTCTTTGTTGATAATAATGACGACAAGGACCCGATCAAGAACCCTTTTCGCTGAGTTTATAATAATGTAAGGGTGATATGGAAAAAGTGAATTAGTTCGAGAGAGAAAGCGAAATATAAGCGTCAAGTTGTTTATCGGCACTTTGTACATTCTATATACTTTATTGTTCGATCAATTTTCTAATGTGAGTCTTGCTATGTAGCATTGGTCGTTAATTTATATTATAAAGTTCCTATAAAGTTTATTAAGTTACTACAACATATCGCTGAATTGATAGTTTGAATTTATAGCTTTTGTTTTGTAAGAACTATGCCAAAAGTCAATAAACCACTAGTCTTTATACCTATTGAATTTAACTCGAATCTGAATAAATAAGGAAAAATAATAAGTTAAACTACTTAACGTAAACTTGACCAAAACTAACATGCATCATTTGCAAGTTTATGAGATAAACTGTTAACGATAAGACTAACCAAAGATGGATCGTTATATCAGTAAACATATTGGCTATGATTATTAATTACCTACACGAACAAGTTTAGAACCTTATCTATACTAAGAGTTGCTTCGATAACAAGTAATCAAAGTCGTCATTCCACTGCATATTACATCAGATAAATTATAATATCCTAGATTCACCTTAATGTAAAACTAAAGCATATGCATATTAGCTTTATGTGTATTAAAATTAACTTTCCTGATAAACTTTATTAAAAACCTTATATATAGTTGCTCCATTTCAAAATAGTCTTTGCACTGCAATTGATCGATGAAATTTATATTTACCTTTGCATGTTTATTTATTGTTTACGTATTTTATAAAAGATAATCTGTCCTGATAATAAATTTAAAATTAAACAATTAATGTGTATACTGAAAAAAAAATTGTTTACAGCAAGCGGGTTTTCGTTTGTCGGTAACGAATCAGCAATTCTTTTTTCAAACGATTGCAAATGATCTGAAACGTAAAGAAAATTAAAAAAAAAAAATTTTTAAGATTGAAAAATTATTTTTAAATTTTTTATACGTTTTAAGTCATTTGCAATCATTTAAGCAAGAAAAAATTGCTATGATTTATAAAAACCAAGACTTTTACTTTAGGCAGAATCACATACTCCATTAAGTTTTTAGTTATTAGACGTAGCTTTCAGTTATTAGACACCGTCTGGAGATTAAAATTAAAAAATATCTAAAATCGCAAAGACTGGATGAAATCATTCCATACTGAAAGCCCACATCTAGATCTGATTTCAAAAAATTTGGGATTTTTGATTCATTGAATATGTTCTAAGAAATAGAGGATACACCTTTTCGAGCATACACCCCTACACATAAAGAATCAATAAAAGCATGATAAAGGCGGAAATATCGAAATGAACTGGGGACCTAATTTCTCCACGAATTGGACAGAGCGCTCTATTTTTTAACCTGAAAAACTTACAAGACACGATTCCATCTATATACAGGGTGATTTTGTCTGAAACAATTCTTCAGCCACGTGTGGAATTCCACTTGTGGCAAAAGGATTGTAAGTAAGCTAATGGATTTTATAAATAATAATTTAACCCAATATTAGGAAAATAAAATAAAAAATGATGAAACATTTAAAAGCACAAAGAGCCTATAATAAATGATTTGCTCTTATAAAACAGAAATTCTTTATACGTGGACAGAGTATTTTAGCCCTAAAATATAATACATCCCACCCTATCAATTTTATCCCTCTAGATATCCCTTCTCTAAAACAATATTTCGCGAAATGCCAGAAAATCCATAGGGAGAAAATAAAGAAAATATATTTGTTGTTTTTTTCATATACATACACTCCCCCATTTTTATTTTCTATATTATAAAATATTGATGTGCATCGTTGCTCAAGTAAACGAAACCGACTATTTTCTAAAAGTAAAGATGTTTTTTGTCAAAAAATTCTACATAGATTAGTCGAAGTTTATACATTTATAGTATTTATAGTATTATTCTACTTTTTTTTCTTGTATTGGCAAGGGAGACATGTAGTAAAACATACATATACTATTTTGATGGGGTGCTACTTAATAATTCAACCCTCGATTTTCAAGTTTTCCGGAATTTCGAGCCCGTCATTTTCAGATCGTTTCTCCCACGCGAATTTAACTTTTCTTCCTTTAGGCTTATATCATACAAAATACATTGAACTTAACACGCAATTACGTTCAATCAGCTCTTATTATTTTATTATACATTTTGAGAAAATCAAACAAAAAGTTAACTTATAATAATTTTGATAGACGGAAATTTCATTTCCACAACAAAATAAATAAAAAATTAGACTTTTAAAATTTATAATTTATTCAGGATATAAACTGTTAACAAATTAAATCTTAATTTTCTAAACTTTTTGTTAAAGCTAAATTTTGATTCTACGCAAAACAAATGAACTTTTTTTAACATTAAAATACTCGAAGAATTTGTCAGACACTAATTATCAAATTGAAGGAAGGGAAATAGGAGTACTGAGTGATTAGTTGCTGAATATAAATCGCGGTATCTGACAATAGTTTTTAGTAGAGATTTGGCTCAGTTTTCGGATATACCCAAAACACTTCAAACGTCCAGTTACAGATCTGAATCGAAAAATTCCCTGGCTTTACGATGCGATGTCTTGATTATATTTATCAAAATTTTTCGTTAATTTTAAGTTATAAGTTATAATGATAAGTCATAATTTTTTTAATTGCAGTGGTTAATTTTTTACTATTTCTCCTCTTTTTTAACGTAAATAATCTTAGAATCGTAATTACAAAGAAATTCTCGATTTAAAACTGTACTTACGGACCTCTGAAGCCTTTCGTACACCCGGATTTTCAAGTAACCACGCTATTACCTCACATTTCTAAATGTATATAGACAGATAAGTTGTTAAATTGGTCATCAATTTATAGAGAAACACAAATCTCTTATTTGCTAATGATGCCTATCTAAATTAAAATTATTTAAAGATCAAGTAAATAATACTAATTAGGAGAATTATAAAATGTTTGAATACTTTGAATAGTATCATTCTTAATATGAGACTATACGGTATTTAAAAAACAGTTTGCTCAAAATATAAATAATCAGTTTATTTTCTTGTACTAGCAAAACACAAAGTTATCAAAGAAATAGGTAAGTTACCAAACTTATTAAAAAAAATAATTATCTAAAAAACGTGAAATATTACATAAATAAATAAAAAATGTTTATTAACATATAAATTTAGGGGATCAAAGAGAAATAAATATTAGTAATATAGAAGCGACAGACTGGGTAATCGTACATAACACACACTTAAAAATAAAATACATACAATAAACCCCTATTAAACGTAGGTGTATTTGTATTAAAAAACAAGGGATGTGAAAGAAAAAACTCTTTTCTATAAGTCCAAGCAATCGACCACGAGACTTTGTACGTATCGCACTTTGTATCCCAAAACCACTCCAAGTTCCTATAAGAGAGCAAAAAGTAGGGTTATAATATTTGAATTGGCTGAATGTGTATTTTTTTTTTCAAGTTAGTTTTGATAAGAACATCACTTTGGTCCATTCGACAGTAATAAAAAAAAAAAAATAGAAAAAAGAAAAAAGAGGTTATAAAGAACCTGCGAACTTGAAAGATCCAAAAGAAAAATAAACAAGTGTATATCCTATGTATAAAAAATATAGATTAACTAACATAAGAAAAAAAATATTCTATATAAAAGGGATCTAAAATAAAGATAGGGTACTGGCTGATTTCGATTGAATAATTTATGTTTCATTAAGCAGGAGGCCGCGTGGTTTATAGGCGTTTCGTATATACATAAAGGTCCATATAATAGTAAAAACCGCTTGCTTTACAAAACTATATGTACATATATTTCCTATATAGACTCATTGAAAAGAGAGAAAAAAGAAAAATTCTTTCAAAAGAATTTTGTATCGACTAGGGGTATTGAGGCTGAGTCCATATACCAATAAGTAGTATAAAGCCATCATCGTCAGAGATTCTTGCTAATGTTTATATATACTCAATCCTCTCTTTTTCTTCGAGACTCGATTTTTTTTTTTCAAGTAGACTGGGTAAACATTCTGTCTTTATGTACCTTCAAAGATTTTTGATAATTGCCTGCATTATATCTATACCTCTATATTTTTTCTTTTACTCTCCATAACTCTATATTTAATTAATCCAATATTATTTACCTACTATTTTTAATAAAAATTTCATTTTTAAACAATTTCAAAACAAAAAGTACCATAGCATCTGAATATTTAGAATGTCTACTTTGAAAAAAAAACTGCATGTAAATTACTTCAATAACAAAAAAAATTGAAAATGGTGCCAAATTATTGACACTATGGTTCCTCAGGCAATAACAAAATATTATTAATGGTTTATTTCCTCAATAACTAAAACTGATCTTCAGAAAAGGTCAAAAAAAAAAATAATGGTGTTCTATAATTTTTTACGGAAAAAATTTTAGGATAATAATTTTCTCAATTTTTAATTGGGTACTGCTTCCAAAAAGAAAAAAAGCTAATAGGTGTTTTTTTTTTCATTTTTGGATGCAAAAAATTTTTATAACTAGTAATCCATAGAAAAAAATTAGGTACTACGTCCAAAAAGAAAAAAAATTATGGTCTTTTTTACGTTTTGATGCAAAAAAGGTTGAAAAAAAATTTTTAATAACTAAGGATCGGATAAAAAAAATCGATTAAAAACAGTATTTCTAGATATTAATACTTTCATAGAAAAAAATGAGGCATTACATACAAATTAAAAGAAAAAAAAAGTACTTTGAGATATTTTGATGAAAAAGTTTTTGAAAAAAAAATTAGGTCTTAGGCTGTGAAATATAACCCATTACAACGGTTCCTCTGTATAAAGAACCAAAATAAAATGTTTGTTCTTCTATGGACATTTTTGAGGCTAACTTTTCTCTTTGGACTATATGGTTTCTTAGGTCGGTATGTGGAATATGCTTTATAGTGGGATCTATTAAAGTGGCCGATTTTGCCAGCTTGTCAAATTGATTAAGGGTGTCAGTTATTTTGAGTACTTTCATAATTCCTTTAGTAAACCATGGTTTTATAATAAAAATCTGGATCGTGATTTAATTACAACCATCAACAGGTGTCGATCAGGGCACTACAACTTAAATGAATCGTTGCATAAAATTAAAGTAGTTCCTGATTCTTCATGTTCATGTGGTTATCCAGTGGAAAACCTGAACCATGTAATCTGGCAATGCCAACGCTTCGACCAAGAAAGAAAATCTCTTGTTTCTAAACTAATTCATTGTGAATATCAACTTCCTGTAGATATCATAGAATTCTTATTATCTAAACCTAACATAAAAATGATGAGTTATGTGAATGAATTTTTCAACAACTGTCAAATTAAAATTTAAGTCAATTATAATTACTTTATGATAATTAATTTTTGTCTAGTTAGTAAAAAAAGAAGATTTGTTTAATCTGTAAGATATAATGTTCTAAGTCACTCTCTAATATGTTAAAATAAGGTAAATCAAACGTAGCTGCATAGCCTCAAAGAAGGCTCGAAGCTTCATATAAAAAAAAAAAAAAAAAAATGTTTGTTCGCTCATTTAGGATATGCACGCAGGGAAATAAAAAAATGTTTAAGATTTTTTTTAACTTTCAAGTTATTTGTAATCGTTAGAGAAAGAAACAATTCTGCTAGCCTCAAAAGAAATTCCGATAACCGAAAGTGGAATATTTCCACTTACGTCAAATGGATTTTTTTGGGTTTTTTTTTACAAGGAACAAATTTTTTGAACCAGTTTTTTTAGAAAAACTTTCGCGATAGAAAGTCGCTTAATTAAAATTTTTATTTAATTTTTTGTTTTCTAGAGACAATTCACTGAAGTTCAATTTTAGAAATTTTTAAAATGCAAAAAAAAAAATAATATTAAACAACGAATTTTCATAATATAAAACATATCAAGATGATAAAAAAAAATTAGCCCTATTACATAATTTTTAGATCTGTTTCCTTCTATTTTGTCATCGTTTCAATAATTTCTAAAAATTTCCTGAAAAAAGTGACTTTAGTCAATTTTCCAAAAGACCCCAGATCCTAGAAATTGTTTAACTATTTATATTTATTGAGATGGTCACTACCCACTCCTGTAATTATTTAATTTAATTTTATGTAAATTTTGTAAATAATAAACCATTCCCATTTATGTACCTAGCCCTAGCTAAACTTATTCAAAAAAGTGTAACATACTCTTAGGGGCACTTATGTAATAGTTAACTCAATGACATTTTTTAATTTAATTTAATGATTAATTAATAATAATCAATTGGATTTGTATATAATAATTTAATTTAGAGTTTTTTCATTCATACTTTATAATTTTTAGTTATTAAAAATATTTTGTTTTGTTAATCACAAGCTCCAAACTTTTTGTATAATTTCGTCTTTACCGACAACTATAATATAATATCTATCGCGCTCTTTCTATCTTATGTAAATCATAGGGCGAAAAGGGTATAAATAGCGTGAACTAAATACATAAAGCAAGCATTCGTGCATTATACACTGTATTGTGTAGAAGGTCCAAAAGGTCCTGGTGAACATCCTCTCAACGAGTGTAAGTTAAAAAGGTATAAATTTTTCTTTTCTTTTTTTTATTACTATAACGCGATCCCCCTACGTGATGCCGCTATTCCACGTTTAAGGGAAGAAAACATTTAATTATTCACGAGATCCCCCTACGTGATGCCGTTAATTCCACGTCTAAGGGAAGATATTATAATTCCTCATGTGAGATTCCTATACCGCATGAGAGTACGTGTCTAGGTGATGCTTTACCACCTGAATGTATATAATCGCGTATTTATAGTTGTGAGCTTTAATTAAAACCATTCGCTGAAACGTCATTTTTATCAAGCGCGGGTAAACGGCTGAAATCTCCTTAAGAGGCTGTCGTTCATTCTTATAACAAGCGCGGGTAAACGGACGTGTTCTTTTTTAAATATTATTTATTAAATATTTATTTTACGCGGGTAAACGGCGGTGCATAAATAGTTGTATATGTGAGTTTCCTTATGTAAAATATTTATAATTATTGTTATATTCTATTAGTACACATACTTTATAACTTAATTATATTAAATTATTCGCAACGTTATTAAATCCTGTATATATTTTTGATATTAATAAAATTAATCAATATTTTTGTTTATTCTCTTGTATAAACCATTGAGTTGTTATTTACAAACCTTATCCTGGTATCCTATATTTTTATAATATAAGTAAAAGAACCAGTGGTCTACCACCCCCTGGGTGTGACCATTACATTATATATATGCAGTGCTGTCACCTAAAAGCAAAAGCTTACTAAAACCGAATAATTTGTAACTAATTAATTTAACATAAAAATTAATCTTTGACATTAACTTTTATTAGAATTACACTTACTTACAAATAAAAAACAAAAATAACTAAAAGTGTTCATAAACATGTGTTTTTATATTGCTAGCAATAATATAAAATGTTATTTTTAATTAAATTCATTATAAATTGTAAATTTAATGTTCTTATATAAGAAGCTGTGTTTAAGTTAAGATATATAAAAACTTTTTACCACGATATTTTATTTTAAAGCGAAATAAATAAAAATTTTTTTATCAAAATTCTGGAATGGTAATTGATAATGCTTATATCTTTTATTTTTTATTTATTACGTTATTATTGAGTTAGATTAAATAACATTTACTTAATAAAAACATTTTTATTTTATCAATTAGAAAAAAATACGTAAATATTCAATCAATTTATCATATTGTTTTTAAAATTAACTAAGAGTTTTCTGATCAATGTTTTCAAAATCTTTTTAGAATAAATTAGAAGACTTTTTATAAAATTTTATTTATTGAATACTATATTTATTGAATTACTTTCATGAAATAATAAATTAAAACTATAGTTTAAAATCAATACTGATCTATTTTTAAATATATCCTTACAATATAAATAATTTAATAAAAATTTAAGAATTTCGAAGATAATTCTGATGTTTGATCAACTACTGTTTTCAATGGTATTGAAGTTCAAATTTAAGTGCATTTACTACACTGAGAAATTCAGGAAAATTATAATTAATTATAAAATTGAAGATCAAAATATTTGGACGAGCATCACATAACGCTAAAAAGAAGTATTAGCCATTTTTATGTGAGACAAATCATGCCAAAAAAAAAAATCAGGTGATGTAATAAAAAAATTTTATGGGAGAGGTGTAATCTAATTTTGTAATTTAAATTTTAGTAGGATTGAAAAATAATTTTTCCCGAGAGTACGCATAGATTAAATAAATTATTTTTCTAATTTTTAACTCCTTAGGTATAATTTTTTCCTCTACCTGAAAAATACTTTAATTTACCCACAATGATTATATTTATTTTGACAAACACGTATTTTATGACTAAAATTTCTTAGTAAATTCCTAGAAAAATCCAAATCTTAAGACAAATTTTCATTATTTTAAGAAAATTACCAGTTAATTTGAAAAATCTGTTGACATATCTTATGAATAATTTACTTTGCGTTCTAATACTGCTACATTAAGGAAATAGTTTACAAAAAGGTTAAATGCATAATCAAAATTTTAAGGCTATATGATTTTCTCCAACGTACCAGATATTATTCCTGCATCAAATTCTGCAGAGAATTCCCTATCTGTTTAAAGAAATAAAAAAGTTTTTATTATAAAATAAATTTTTAGAAGCAAAAATTACGGAAAACTAAAGTTAAAAATTTAAAAATGGCCAATAAAATTAAAGAGGCTTCCAAAAATCTAGTGTAGGATCTAGAGAGGTAAAAATTAGTGAAAGGAGTTAGTTTTAGTTACATTTTCAGACAATATTTCATTCTGATTTTCATAATCCATTTCTGCAACCTAAACTATTTTTATAAAAATTATAAATTTTTTGTTAAACGTAAAAATATGCGAAAAATCATTTATTATTTGAAATTATTTACTACAAAATAAATTCATCTTCAATAATATTTTTAGCCCTTTCTAGAGTAGATTAATTTTTTTTAATCCCGTGTGCTTTGACTATACTTTTTTTTGCTGTAGTAAAAGCACATGGGATTAAAAAATATTAATTTACTCTAGAAAGGGTTTTAGCAGGTTTAAATATAAAAATATATTTAGTATATTTTTAAGTGTGAAAGTGTATAACACAACATCAACGACATTTGATAGCAGCTACCCCTTTCTCAAAGAAGAAGCTCAAACTAAAACAACATTTCAGTCGATAATAAGCTTGAAAATAGTTAAACTTCAATGCCTTACCCGCACTACTTCCATACCGACTGCAGTCATTTCCACGAATATTTTTAAATTTTAACTTTTAAAAATTGTTATATATTTTTTTAATAAATTGTAAGGATCTATATAGTAATTGGTTTCGCAGTAAATTTCAAACTTTTTATATGATAAATTTTATATTTGGCTCGAATTATTTTCTGCAGAGTCGGAATGAACCTTGTGGAACGTAATTTCTTTATTTTCCCATTAAATAAATTAGTATTAACAAATTCATAATTTTAGAAGATTTTTTAAAAAATTTTAGTTCCATAGTATTTATTATTTATAATAAATTTCAAAAAATCTATTTGTTTTTGTGATAGGTACTATAGATGTACATGCTTTCTGTTTTTAGATTAATTTGCAATTAAAAAATTTTAACAAAAATCTACAATAGAGAATTTACTACAATTTAGTAAACCAGAATGTAATCAACGCAAAAAATATTTTACGAAAAACTTTTGGACCCAAAATTTCAATAAGCTAACGAAAATGCAAAACTTTGAATGCAAAATGTGTCAGGTTAGAAATTTTTACTGTTATGCTGTTTTATTTTGGTAAGTTTTGTGCGGTTTTTTAAATTTTCATAAAAAATTTATCAAACAAAATGCATTCTTTTTGAAAAATTTAAAACTGTCTAAAATTTTATTTATCTTTTAAAGCTCATCAGCAAAAGAAAAATGAAAAGAATGAAAAGCATTTGTTAAAAATATAACAAAAAAGCTCTTTATTTTATTCAAGAACGCCAATGCACATATTTCTTTGCCTAAGGATATTAACATTTCTAATATGTGTATAATAATAAAATTTTTTAATTGTGACATTAAAATATGTTTTGTACACAAGTTGGCATTTTTTTTTGGTCTTGTTATTTATACACAAGTTATATGTTTAATGTTATATTCATATAAATATTTTACGTATATTTAAACATTTTCAACTGAACTTTCAACACGTATTTTAAAAAAGCGTTTTACCTATATTGTAAGGCACGTAGTGTTTTTATAAAAACATACAAAAATATCAGACGAAGCCTTGTTATTTATATTCTCAGTCTAAAGAATTGTCCGTGACTATAATTTTTTCTTTTTTCTTTTGCATATGATCTTTTCTTTTTTTTTTCTAAATAATTTTTTTCCCTTGTTATTATTTATATTATATATTTTTTCTACGATGATTTTACACAAAATATATTCATTTCTTTTATGGCTCTGTTTCGTTGTGCTAATTGACAAATGTGTAGAAATTTTGTGCTTTTAAAATATTTTTATGGGAGTATTTTTTATTTTTTCAAAACTGAATGGTGATATTTTACTTTGTTTATTTATCTTTATGTTCTTTCTGCTTATGGAATCAGAATTTATTAAATGGTTTTTTGCAAAAATACAAAGAGACTCAAAAAATGTATTATATAATGATGTATGAAAATATACAAGTATATAATTTTTTAACCCTCAACCAACTAAAAACTCTACATGGAGTTGCAACATAAGTTGCAATATTTTTACGGAAAAAATAGCCAAACTTTTTGAAACTCCGTGCAACTCCGTGCAACTCATTTTTTTCAAAAATAATCAATTTTTAAACTGCTGTCAAAATTAGAATTTTTAAAATTTTCGTCTTTTATAAACTATTAAAATTCTGATTAAATAAAACTTTATTAAAAAAACCGTTTTAGATAAAGAGTTCTAAAAAAACTTCCGAAATAAACATATCGGATAATTTATTATGCATTCAGTTATTTATTAGGTCCCGACGAATTTTCGAAATATCTCTTATGATCTCCGCTGATCTTTTTAGATCTCCGGAGATCACTTTTGATTTCTGGAGATCTCCGGAGATCTCCAGAAATCAGAAGTGATCGCAAATTTCAGGTGATTTCTTTAGTTCTCTGGAGATCTCCGGAGATCTCCGGAAATCACTTTTGATCTCTGGAGATTACTGGAGATTAAAATAGATCTAAAGTGATCTCCAGAGATCACTGAGTTAAAAAAAAAAGTTAGAAAAATTTAGAAAGAATATTTAGAATCATTAAGCAAAGTTGTAAAATGATAAGCATAATAGATTTACCTTATTTTTTGACTTTATTTAAATTTAAAAAATGATACTATTAGTTATTTTACTAAAACCTTATGAAAATATCAAAAAGTACAGCAATAAGTTTACTAATTTTTATAATAAATATAATTATTGGAATCGTCTCAGTAAGAAATACAATTAATAGAAATACAAAAATGAAATGAATAAAAAAAACGCTGCCAAGTGATTGGCACTATGGTTTCTCATCAACAATAGCAAAATATTTATAATGGTCTATTCTATCTAATAAAAATGATGTTTTTTTAATTTTTTTATATGAAAAATATTCACACAAAAATTTGAAAAATTGCGTATCAGATGGAAAAAATCCTTTAAAAACAATAATTCTAGATATTAGTACTTTCATAGAAATAAATTAAGTACTAAGTCCAAAAAGAAAAAAAATTATTGTTTTTTTAATTTTTTTATTAAAAAAATGAAAAAAAAAATATCGGAAAATTACGTATCATATGAAATAATCATTTAAAAACGATAATTCTAAATTGGCATTTTTTATATTTTTTGGCGGCAAAAATTTTGAGAAAAAAATTTTCAAAAAATTAAGTATCAGGTCCAAAAAATTACTTTTATAGAGATTCTTAGAACTAGTACTTCCATGGAAGCAAATTATGTACTACGTTCAAAGAAAAAAAAAAATTAGTGTTTTTTGTATTTTTTTATGAAAAAAATTTTGGGAAAAAAATTTTCAAAAAATTAAGTATCAGATTCGAGATATCGAGTAAAAACCATACTTTCAAATATAAGTACTTTCGTGGAAATAAATGAGGTATTACATCCAAATTAAAAAAAAAAAAAGTACCTCGAGCTTTTTAGGTGAAAAAAATTTTGAAAAAAAAATTAGGTCTTAATGTCGTGTTGGCTGTGAAATATCACCGGTTACAGTGCGACATACATTTTTTCTAAATAAGGGGGGTGAGTAAACTAATTTAAAGTTTAAATTTCAAATATTCACATTGTAAAGTACACACCAAACCTAAAAGAGTTTTTTGTTACGCAGAAAATATTGAATGTTTATTTAATTCTTTAGAGAGGAATTATTTTGAGGTTAATTCTTTTAAAAAAATTTATTTTTGTTTTAATTCTTTTTGAACAGAATAAAAACAATAATAAATTTTTTTAAAAGAATTAACCTCAAAATAATTCCTCTCTAAAGAATTAAATAAACATTCAATATTTTCTGCGTAACAAAAAACTCTTTTAGGTTTGGTGTGTAAATTCGTTTATCTTTTATTGAATTTAATAAACTGAAAGAAAGATGTAAAATATTGTTAAAACACAGTATCATATAATAATTACCATATCTTGTAACAATTATGTACTAATTATAAACAAGAATAAACTATACTACTACTACTACCAGTGCGACATACATACATACACACACACACAGACTTTTTTTAAAAACCGGTTTTTTAGCTTCCTGAGGTCTCAAAACGTGCTTATATGCCAAAATATCGAAAATCAAAATTTCACCTATCACAAAGTTTCCTCTATGAGGAACCAATAGTTAGTTGATCATTAATAATTTTAATAAATATTTATAATTTTAATTCAATATATTAATAGACATATTTTAAATTAGTCAACAATTTTTATAAACAAATAATTATAATTCATTTTTATAATAACAATAATTATTTATAAATATTTATTAAAATTATTAATGATCAAATAACTAATTTTTTTTAATCATTTACCTTTTGTATTTCTATTAATTGTATTTCTTACTGAGACGATTCCAATAATTATATTTATTATAAAAATTAGTAAACTTATTGCTGTACTTTTTGATATTTTCATAAGGTTTTAGTAAAATAACTAATAGTATCATTTTTTAAATTTAAATAAAGTCAAAAAATAAGGTAAATCTATTATGCTTATCATTTTACAACTTTGCTTAATGATTCTAAATATTCTTTCTAAATTTTTCTAACTTTTTTTTTTAACTCAGTGATCTCTGGAGATCACTTTAGATCTATTTTAATCTCCAGTAATCTCCAGAGATCAAAAGTGATTTCCGGAGATCTCCGGAGATCTCCAGAGAACTAAAGAAATCACCTGAAATTTGCGATCACTTCTGATTTCTGGAGATCTCCGGAGATCTCCAGAAATCAAAAGTGATCTCCGGAGATCTAAAAAGATCAGCGGAGATCATAAGAGATATTTCGAAAATTCGTCGGGGTGTTAAATGAGATGTGTTTTTTATAACTATCTAAGGTATAAACGCCGCCTTCCGCCACCGATAGTTGTAGACTTTTGGGACACTTAAGACTTTTGGATTAGTTTCAAACTTTTGGGACAGCTATAGACTTTCTTTTTTAGACTCTACGGAGGTTGGCGCGCAAACCGAGTAGGTATATAAGGTTTTTGGAATTTGAAGTTTGTTTTAAATCAAGGACTATAAAGCCACTTACTTTATAAATTATAATTACTATGACTACTGTGAGAAAAAGGTGAAGAGTATTTTAATCTTTTTAAATTTTATAATCTAAGACAGCATATACGTGAAAATATAGTATAGATAAAAAATTCACCGAGATAAAAGAAGGCTAAGTTTCGCTGCAGCAAAAGTCGAATTAAAAACGCTTGCAAGTAAGAAATGCCCTTATTATAATTCCAAAAAATTGAAAAGTCACGTGAATAGCAGGAAATTTGTATACAGTGTAGGCTTGAACCTTTATTTCGAAGTTACTTTTTTTTTTATAAGTCCATAAAAATAAGTCCATAAATTTTTCTACTAGTATACATGTTTTTTGGGTCCCTGAACACAAATAGAAAGTCCATTTTTACCTAAAATTCTTCGGTCTCACTTAATAAGAACTATCTAAAAAACCTCAAAAAGTAACCTAATATTCCTTATTGCGGACAACTCAAGCATTTAAAGAGAAATACAAATTTTATATTCGTGTTCAAAGACCTAAAAAACAAGTGAACAAGTTTGGTAAAAACGGATTTCATATTCGTACTCAGCGATCGATTTACGTATTTTTTAACTTTTGATAGATTTTCCGAAAATTTTCAAAATAATGTAAAAATGGTAAAAATAGCAAATATTTAATTTTACGATATTTTGACCATATTTTATCTAAAAAAAAATGATTTTTTTTTAAATCAAAGTATTTTTTCCCGAGGAATCCGAATTTTTCATTCTTTTTTCAAAATTTTTACATGGACAGTTTTTACCGGCTAAAATAAGAAAATGAAATTTTAAAAAATCATCATTTCTTCTCATAACTTTTTGTCATGTTAATATATCCAGCCAAAAGTTTCTCCAACTTAAAATATATACTTTCAAAATTTTTTGGTTTCAGTTAGAAAATTTTTGACTAACAGACTTTTTAGAAAATCAAATTGACTAAAATATAAGATTCAAGAAATTTCATATAGTTTGATACCCTAAAGCTGTTAGCAAACTTTATATACTTATATGGCTCATTATCGTTTTTTTTGCAAAAGTGACGTACAGCACGTTTCTGACTACCAGATGCATTAATTAAAAAAATTTTTTTTTTTAAATTTTTAATTTCGATAAGTTTTTGATGGTACACCATAAAAATCAACATATTTTAATGTTTTAACTACTATAAAACATAAAAATATAGCAAAAAAGCCTTTACCGTTCCCTGTCACAAAGGAGATTCCTATACTTTGAGTGTCTGTCACTCACACCTATCAATTAATTATCAAAAATTTTTATTTGGGGATTAATTGCTATACTATAAGGTTAAACTTTTTCCATATAGAAAAAATTTAAACTTACTTTTCCTAATTATTACAAGGGTGAGAAGGTGTGTCACACGATTTTACAAAATATGTACGTAAAACGTATTTTATTTATATTAAATTTGATTTCTCTTCATAAAAACATTTTTAAAACCTTTTAATCACATAAATGACAACTTAAATACATAAAAAATAAATTCTCACATCGAGAGCACTTTAAGAGGTCCTTAAATAGGAAAACAAAATCAGTTTAATTTCAGAAATCACGAAGGGACAAAAACAAAAGCCTTTACCGTACCCCCCTAGATCTCCTATTAAGAAGCGTTGTAAGTAAAATATTAAAAACTTAGTAAGTTTCAATCATAAAAATACTTTACTTTCCAAACGGAAAAGTTTTTTTGTTCATTTGTCTACGAATTATTTTGATTTTTCTATAAAAAAGCCTTTACCGTTCCTGCCTTTACCGTTCCTCTTTTTTTTTTAAATTATTTAATACTTTTAAAATTTACCTCCAAAACTCGTTTTTTTAGTAAGAATTCTTTAAAAATATATGATATTGTTCTCTAAAATACATAAAACCTAGAAAAATTCATACATTAAGGCCGTATGTAACGATTTTGGTTTTTAATGGTTTTAACCTGTTTTTACCTTATAATTATATGAAAAAATGTAATAAATTGATGTAAAAGGTTCGTTATGGTGATTTTTATGCAACACTGAATAAATATTGGTGAAAAAAGTCTAAAAAGTCTTGTTTGGACTTTAAAAAAGGAATTTTTTATTTTTATTTTTTGAAAGCTATTTTTTCAAAAAAAATGAAAACGAGCCATATATATTATGTGCTAAATAGCAATTACAATTTAAAATGTCAAGAAAGGGGATAGAATTTAATTTATACATTTTTTTTTATATTGACATATAATTTAAAATATCTAGTACATATAAATTGCGCATAGACTTTTACGAAATTTAAAGAAATGAAATCTAACCAATATTTTGAAATCTTTTCCCTTGAGAAAATACCAAGTTTTTGAAAATAAAGGAAAATAAACAAAAATAAAACTAATGTTCTCAGCACTTATTTTATTTTAATAACTCCCTTATATTTATAACAATAACAAACTCCTTAATTCCCAATGCACCTATAATTTACTCCGCTTCAACACTATAATGACCTGTAATCCTATGTGATACTAAAATCATACAAGGCACGCGCCTGTGTAACTTCTTTACTTTTTGAAAAAACATTTGAGTATGTACAACTGCTTTCTTGAAGGACTCAATTCGTTAAAAATTAAATATTTATCCCTCCATTATTATGCACAATACAATACTTTTATATAAACATATCAATTTTTCTTTATTTTATTAATTTTTTACAATTAATGAATTATTTTTTAAAATTTAATCTTCGTTTTAAAGTAAAATAAATTTTTTAAGTCCTTGATTTTTATTAAAGCTGCACCACTAAATTTTTTTTATTATAGTTATTTAAAACAATTAATTCGATTTAAAAAAATTTTTTTTATTTACAAATGGTCAATAAAAATTTTAAAAAAATATAAAAAAATTATTTAAAAAAAAAAAAAAAAAAAACGCCCCTGGGTGGGCTCGAACCACCAACCTTTCGGTTAACAGCCGAACGCGCTAGCCATTGCGCCACAAGGGCCGTGAATGATGCGCTCTAAAAAACAGTTTTCTCCATAAAAAAAAAATTCAAACTTTTATCAAATTATTTTTCCTAAATAAAAAAAAAAAAATAAATTAAAACATAAATAAAAAATTTTTTAGATATTTTATATGAAATATTTTGAATTAGAAATGTACCTTTACTTTTATTATGCGTGAAAGTAACATGTTTTTTGAATATATACACAGGATACTTATAATATTTTTTGTAACACTTGAATTTGTATTAGAAAAAAGACGTAAAGACTAGAAGAAAAAAGATATTATTTTTTATTTTTTTAAACTTGTTAAAAAATAAAAAAATTTTCAGTAAAAGAGAATGTTTTGGAATTTTTGGTATTAATCATCTATTACTTTTATTAAAAAAATAAAAGGAAAAATAGCATTTTTTTTAAATTATAAAAACAAATCTTTAAATTTTAAAAATCAAATTCACTTACACATACTTATTTATCATTCTTGTTCTAATAAATATAACAATGCAGAGATTACAATATTACCAAACTTTATAAATTCAAAGTTTTATTAACTAAATATTGAAAAATAAACACAAAATCGAAATAGAATAGAAATCTATTACTAAATTATTGACAAATAATTTATTTAAATAAAAAAGAAATTATTATTTAAATAAAATAAATTTGAAATTTCGCGCTTCCCACAAATAGCTATGCGACTGCAGCATTCGAGTTGCGAGACCGGTAACTAAATCGAATATTGAAAGCAGCGCGCGTGCTCATCTTCTGCTAACTTCATTGTTTATATTCAGCACAAGTTGTCTGTAAAAATAACAAAATGAACTCGTGTACTGATCCTCTTGATTTAAATAAAACAAAGTTATTTAAAGACTTAAAAAGTGGTTTATCTAAAGGAATTAAAGATACTAGAAATATCCTTGAAATACGTGATGATATTCTTTTTGTTTGGCATCCAGAAAAAACGTCTATTCTCACATTGAACATCAATACAACACGTGAAAAAAATGATACAAATTATCAGGTATTTAATTATTTATTAAAATTTTATTTTTTTTAGTGTTACATAAATTTTAAATTTCTGCAAGTTGTTATAAATATTTAAATTTCCCTATTTTTAACCTAAAGAAAATATTTTTTATTACATAATTCATGTTGTATAAAATGCAAAATGTTTATTCTTTTTTTTATCTTTCTTAATTGTCAAAATATATATATTTCACTTATAGTCAACTTTTTTGTTTACTTTGCTTGCTGTAAATTATTATCTTGTACTTAGTATTTGTATTACTACATTATGACAATATAATAGACTTGCAATTTCAATTGTCGAGAACAGCTGCTCATACTTTTAATTACAGTTAAAGTCTTATAAAACATTTATAAAAAATATATTACATAAATAATACAAAAATTCATAATGTCCATTATAAACTTTAATTTATAGTTCATATTTATTTATTTTATTTGAATTTTATTTAAAGACAAGATCAAAGATTTATATTAGTGTATATTAATGTCCAAATCTATAAATGGGTTTGTTAACCATCAACAAAGCAATTTAATTTTTTAAAGTTTAAAATTAACAATTTTTTTTATCAGATCTAGAATTTTTTCAGTTTTCTAAAGAATTTTTTGTTTGGAAATTTTATTTTCTAGAAGAAAAAAGCAAAGTTTAAAATTTTTTAAATTTGGAAGTAAAGATATTATATATTAAAAATCAAATCTTATTTCAGTCTTATCGAGTGATTTATTCAATTATTATTGCCTATATCTTTAAAATAAATTTAGTTTAAGTTAAAACAATTTGTAATTTATTGATGTTTAAAGATAAATAAGTTAGTTATAGGTTTAAAAGTTTAAGTTAGTTATTAGATTTTAAAATTATAAAAATCCATGTTTACTATTCAGGTAAGTCTAATTCACATGGAATGTGCAGGGCATTTAGATCACCATAGTATTCTATACTTAAGCATGAAATAAAACTTGTAAAATAAATTTCTGATTCTTCAGCTAACTTTAATAATAAATCTTTTAGCTTAAAAAATTCAAAAAATTTCGAAAGTCCTGGCAAGTCACTTAACCAAATAAAAATATGGGTGAAAATTCGGATTCTGTGAAAAATTTTATTATACTTAAGGCTAGTCACGTGATAGAAAAAAATAACATGTATAAAATGACTATCCTCGAGAACCCTATACTTATAAAGCATTGTCACGTGATCAGCCCAAAAAGGATTATTAATTATTATTCTAAAGGTTAAAAATTTTTGATAATTAATAATCGCACTAGTCAAACTAATGTAAAAATAAAAAAAAAAAATTCACTATTTTTATATATTCGAGACATTAAAAAGTATTAATAGATTAAAAACATGTAGTCAATGCGCCAACAATGTTAAATGCATCCAAAAATTTTATCAGCACTAGAATGGATGCACCTCAGTAAAACGTGTGTATTTTTGGTCGCTAAAACCGATTTTGAAGGTTTCATCCATTTTCGGATGACCAGTTTTGCTCACAGTTTTGAGTAATGGACGCTATATAATAAAAAATCGGCAAAAAATTAGCAAGATTGGTAATATCTTAAAAACAATTGCTAATTGAGCCTCCACATAAAATTGAATACTCTTCGACATGAACAAAGCAGAATTTGGATTCAAGTGGCTCAGATTTAGTATTTACGTTTAAACAAATAATAAACATTTTTAATTTGATTTTTATCGACTCTTTCATTGAAAAATAATTTAATTGGAACTTTTAAGTGACTGCAGTTCGCGTGTATGAAAGGCAAATATAAAAGCTTCAAATTCCTGAATTTCTATATTCAAGAAAATACATTTTTGTACCAATTTTTTATATTGTCCTTTAAATTATTTAAAAGTCTCTTATACTCTGCATTATAGCACAGACCACTAAAAACACGATATAAACCACTCTTTATTCTCAGTCCATCAAGCGATTCTCCATTAAACCAACTTCCTCATTAAATAGAAATGGTTTTGAAAATATGCACTTGTGAAGTTATTACAAAGTTTAAATAAATTGAAACCTTTAGCTTTTATATACTTTTCATTTCACGCTTTTTATCTTTTAAATTCTTTCTCTGTGTACAGAAAATAAAGAGTTGACTAAAATCATGTAAACGTTTGTAGAATGGACATCAAGAATTGCCATTTGCCATTCGCCATATAAAATAATAGAAAACTCGTAATGTATTCGAACAATTTTCAGCCACAAAATATAAAGGACCAAAAATACAAACCCATAACAGGAAAAAAAGGTAGAGTAGTAAAAAAGGGAAGACTATAATAAAACACTTAATATATGTGTAGAGAAAAAACAAGAGAAAATAAAATAATAAAATATTCATAGGTGTGAGAGATAGGTAAAGAGTCTAGTGCTTTTATTTCATTTCAATGGGCTCATAGGATCACTCGCATATAATACAGGAGTACATTAATGCGTTTGCGAACTTTTGAGAAAGAGAGAGAAAAATATTTGGTATAACTTATATTTACATATATAGAGAACTGAAAACAAAACGCACACTATGCGAATAATTTATAGGAAATGGGTTGTTCGACTATATATACATACTAAGTAATTTAATTAAAATAAATGTCCGAGTATATATACTCTTTCGATCTTTCTCCATCGTTCTTTTGTTATAATACCATCTTTTCAATTTTATGTATGCGAAAAATGCAAATTTTGTCCCTTTACTATATCCTAACCTATATGCCTCGCTGATTTTCTTTCTCCTTCTCATCTTTTTACACTTACTTTTTTACCTTTTTTTCACCAGAAAAAGATAATTTACCTTAAATTTACTAACACATAAATTCATATGTGCATATTATATAAAAGAAATTTTATATGATCACTATTATACCTAAGTAATCTATTCATCCCATAGATTTGATAAATTATCTTTGAATTCCGTTGAAACTTTTTTTTTTACTCACATAATTTACATTTTAATTTTATTCTTTCATTATTATTAATTTTGGCGTTTACGATGATTTCTGATCTACCCAGTTTTTCATTTGACAGATTTTTAAGGAAATTAATTAAACCCATTGCAATTTCTGTCACTAATAGTAAACATAGATAAATCTCAAGTTTGGTTATAATTAATGTTTCACTTGTAGTGAATACTTTGTACTGCAGTCAAATCACGGTTCTCTGATGACTTATTCCTTATGAAATGTATGTTAACTTGTAGATGGGATCTTCCGATTGACCTGTAGCAATTCACAGTTGATCATATATATAAAATTTCCTCACTTCCCAATTTTTACGTTTTAAAATCGTTTCTAGACGTCTCTATAAAATTTTGAAAATTTAGACTAATTTTAAAGCTTTAGCCACTAATTTTTGCTATATTGTATAAAAGCATGAAAAACAGCTCGGAATATTACCTGAAAATAGCTTTCGATCAGAAATTTCCCTGAGCATTTGAATGATTTTAATTTCCAAACTGTTTTTTTCTTTTCTAAGTCCCTGAACTTGAATTATTCTAAGTCCCTAAACTCGGATTATTCTAAGAACCATTTGACCCCCCTCCCTCTTAAATTGGACACATTTGACCCCATCCCCTTTGACTTTAAAAAAAAATTTTTTAATGCCCTAAAAACTTTTCTATTCATATATATAGTCAAACAAAATAAGAAACTTATTTATAAGAAACTTTTGTTAAGTAATTCTTAACAAAACTGACCTAAAGGGAAGCTAAATGTCTGGGATTTTGAAAAATCCAAAAATTATTGAAATAGCAGCTGTTTTTTGAATTAATAATATTTTTAAAGGAAAATCTAGGTAAATTTTCTATTTTAATTTTTTTAAACAATGTACAAAGCTCAAAATTTCTTTTCAACCGTAGGAAATAGTCTCGGAAATAGTTCAGTTTTATACAGTCAGTTATAGTCAGTTTTTGGAAAAACATCGAAGAAAAACTCTGGAAAAAACAGAAAAATTAAAGGAAAATTGCTTTTGAAATGAAAATTTTTTTTTAATACGGATTTTTCAAACACTATGAAATTCTTTTCTTTTTTTTTTATCTTAAAATTTTTAGTTTTCCTAAAAGTAAATTGTAATTTTTTTTTTGAAGATCTTATTGGGTACCTAAATTTTTTGAAATTAACCTTTTTCGTATTGAAAAACTTAAAAAAGGAATGTTTATAATTTTCGAGATAATTTTACCTAATTTCCGAAATTTTTAATTTCCAGAAAAGCAGCCTTGCCGTGTAAAAATTATTAGGAGAGACAAGATAATAGGTTTCGTTATTACGTAGATCGCTTTGTAAGATTTTATTTTATCTATCAATTCTTATTGTAAATCTTAGTACAATTCTCACAGACAAACTCGATTTGTCTCAGGAGTACTTTGCGGAATTCCTATGTATTTTCAGAATCAGTAACCCAAAAAACTCTTAGCAGAGTTTTTCTTTTCTTGGTTGCTAAAACAATTACAAAACCGTAATTTTACTGGAGCATTGTATCAATATTATGATGGATTATTGTACCTCAAAATATCGTGAAAAATATAGTGAAATTATAAATGTATTTTACAATTTAGCAAAATTTAAAAATCAATAAATTGCTTGAAGAAAATACACATCCAAACTCATCTTTTACCGTAAATCTTTTTAAAAAATGATACTAATTCAGAAAGTTGAAGTAAAGTCGTTTTATCCTGAAATAAAATGTATCAAGTATACAAGTCGACAAGTTTAGAGATAGAGTAGGTGGAATAAATATAAACATTGTTGAATGAAGATTTTTAGTAGTAGGTATAGTAGGAATATCAGTCGTAAATAATAAAAGTTAGCGAGGTTCCTCTCTAGCGCGCTCGCACGCTGGGACTTTACACCGGAAGATAGGTGTCAGAATTGTATATACCTATATATTAATATTATATAACTAAAACGAAGGCAGACAAAGACAAGCTATTGTCAACGAAGCTCCGCCATCGGAACCTCCATCCGCCGCGGGAAACTTTGAATCATTTTTATTGCATAGAGTTATCTTTATAATATAAACCCATCCCATCCCACCCCTTTTTCCTCATCTCACCTCACTTTACCGACTCGTACTTTTTCTTTTCTTTCTTTTTTTCTCCATACACACTGTCAGTATATATATCCAAAGAAAGAAAAAGTATATTTTATAATAACGAGAAAAACTAGATAATGCATCTATTCTTTAAAGTATTCACACCCCTTTGGCTGCCCAAATGGAATAACTTCTTTAATTCGTGAATTTATATATCTTGAGATTCTTTCTGCACTTTTATAAACTTATCTTATCTCAAAAAAAGAGGATATAGGTATACTCTTAGTTGAGACTAAAATTTTTAACTATATTTATTATTCCTTTATGTCAAATTATATAGTACGAATAGTCATTGTTCTTTCTTTATGTCATTTTTTTTCTTGGATCTTTTAAATTTAGTGTTCATTTTATTATATTTCATTTTTTAAGCAAGTACTTTTTATCGCTAAGGTATAATTTGCACCCATGATTTTTTATATTGTTTTAGTTTCAAAGTTTTCAAATAAATCTAACTTTTTAATTAATTTTGTTATTATTTATATGTAGGTGAATAAAGATGATGATTTTTAAATTACTTTTTCTTTATCAAAATAAATGATGGATTGCAATTTGCATATTTATACTTAAGAGTAAATAATTACCTGGTTTTCATCAGAAATCGAGTTATAGATCTGTTTTTAAAAATACTAGGTTGGTGTTATAAAAAAACATCTTTATTCATCTAAAGTATAACTCGTATAACTCATAAACTTATCTAGTTTCCAAGGATTATTTAACATTTTTTAATTGACAAAGTCTGAAATTCTCAATTATTATGCATTCTTTAATCTTTATGAATTTTAATACTATAGAATTCATGTATGCAAATATATGCAATTATATACATTTTTAAATGTATCTATCTCCACTTAATTAACAATTTTATTTGATATAGTTACTTTACAAGATTTTATTTTAAAACTATTTATTACAAATTTATGACAAAAAATCAACTATTAAAATAATTTTTACTTGAAAAACACGTTACCTAAAAAAAAATCTTTAAAAAAAAGTAAACAAGTTAAACGTGGTGTCCTTCAATTATCGTTATTAGGGGTTTTGCTTTTTTGATATATTTAAATGACAATAGGTCTCATATTTTTTACTCCAAAAGACTTATCTTCACCGATGACCTACACATCTATATTAGACTGACAAAAAAAAAATCGACTTTTCAATTTTTTAAGGTGCTCAAGCGTTTTTGGGTACCACTTTATGAAAAAAAAAGCCCTAGGTAAAGCGCATCTAAAAATATTTAGTCGTTGGACAGCGCCAAAGCATTTTCGATTTTTTGAAATTGGTCCAGGAGCGCCGGGGGGGATTACAGCTACTAAATTTAAAAGGCAACATAAAAATAAAACTTCGGGGGGTATTTCATAGTTTTTTTGGTCACTAAAAACGATGGAATCATTTATTTTGAATTTTTTCTTTAAGGCAAAAAGTTATGATCTAATTTTGGTCTTAAAAATATCAAAAATTGGACAGTTTTTGGCGTCAAAAACATGCTGCGGACTAAAAAATGTTTAGAAATTATTTTAAAGGGGTATTTCGAATGATCATTGGGTCACTAAAAACGACGAAATCGGTTATTTTCATTTATTCTTTACGGATTCAGAATTATGCGCCAAATATTGTAGCTTGATTTCCCAAATATAGCATTTTTTTGAGTTAAATGACTGTCAAGCGTACAGAGAACTTTTTTGAGCCTCTAGAAAGGTAAGTTATCATAGTTTTGTGTTTTTTAAACACCGATGCATTGGTTGCTTAGATTTTTTTATGTATTTTTATTTTTTTTATTATTTTTATTATTTATATTATTTTATTATTTTTATTATTTTTATTATTTTTATTTTTTTATGTATTTTTTTATTTATTTATTATTTTTTTATTACAACCAATGCATCGGTGTTCAAAAAACACAAAACTATGATAACATACCTTTCTAGAGGCTCAAAAGAGTTCTCTGTACGCTTGACATTGACATTTAACTAAAAAAAATGCTATATTTGGGAAATCAAGCTACATTATTTGGCGCATAACTCTGAATCAGTAAAGAATAATTGACAATAACCGATTTCATCGATTTTAGTGACCCAATTATCATTCGAAATACCCCTTTAAAATAATTTCTAAACATTTTTTAGTCCGCAGCATGTTTTTGACGCCAAAAACTGTCCAATTTTTGATATTTTTAAGACTGAAATTAGATCATAACTTTTTGCCTTAAAGAAATAATTCAAAATAAATGATTCCATCGTTTTTAGTGACCAAAAAAACTATGAAATACCCCCCGAAGTTTTATTTTTATGTTGCCTTTTAAATTTAGTAGCTGTAATCCCCCCCGACGCTCCTGAACCAATTTTCAAAAATCGAAAACGCTTTGGCGCTGTCCAACGACTAAATATTTTTAGATGCGCTTTACCTAGGGCTTTTTTTTTCCTAAAGTGGTACCCAAAAACGCTTGAGCACCTTAAAAAATCGAAAAGTCGATTTTTTTTTTGTCAGTCTAATCTATATCCAAGTACCCAAAAAAGACTACAATCTTGGAATTCCTTTTACAAAGTGATGTAAGAAATATTAAAAGTTAATTCGACACTTTTGACCTTCCCCCTTGATTTTCGGATTCTTAGAGTATCCCTCCCTATAAACATGTTCCATGTTAAAATTCTACATTATAACCCGAATTTATTGTTCATGAAATTTCGTTTTTATCGATGTTATTAAGAAATTTTTGAATCGAATGATTCCAATAAATGCCAATATTTTAAAACGAAATTGATTCATTTTTTTGTATTAAGGATTATTTGCATGTGCTTGAAACAAGTAATTAAGTCATCACAGACTTTGAATAATGTTTTTTTAAAATGTGGTTATATTACGTGAAATATAAGTTAATAATTAATAAAAGTTAAAAATGTACGTCTCAGTTTAATGAAAAAATTCTCTTAAAAATGAAAATACATAAATACATCTGAAATCCAGTTTTAATGTAATACTAGTATGATAGCTTTATTCTTGCACGCAAATAAGTGTCGGAAATTTCTATTTGTAGAAGGTGAGAAGGGAAAAGTCGAGAAAATTATTACTTAAGATATCTCAGGTCAAGGGTCACCAACGATGCCGGTTGTTATTATCTAAATTAAAAATGCCGCGAAATCTCGTATCCACTCGCTGTGAAAGTAATCAAGCTTCTTGATAGGGCGAAATAGAAAATTCCTCTTAAAGTAACAACCATGCGAATTGTTATTCTTTTCTTGGCACGAATTTCTGGGTAAAACTCTTTTTTTTTGCTCTATTTTGCTCGATGATAAGTAAGGGATAAAAGTTAGCATAAAACGAAAAAGAAAAACAAGAAAATGTAGAGAAAAAAAATTATAACTGGACTAAAAAGGAGTAATGTAATAAAAGCTAAATCCGCTTGGTGATAATTAAAAAGTAATTTCATCCCACTGCTTCTACTACGAAATCCGCTGTGTGACAGAACAAGGAATCAAAGTACGTGAAATACGAAGATCTAAGCGTGGAAATATATATCCTCTCGTTGTATTATGTGCTTGCGATAACTAAGAAAACCAAAAAAATTATGCGCTAACATATAAAATGCAATAAAAAAAGACACGCACAAAAAAAGTATTCAAGTTTATAATACGCTAGAGGATTGGACTTACACGGAAATTTTAATACTTTTAAAATCTCCAAAACTTTATCTCTTGTAATTAGAATGGAACATACATACAAATTTAATTCAAAAAAAAATTTTTTTTTAACGTATATGATAATATTAAAAATACTATAATGAGATTCTTGTATAATAAAACGAGACTAAAGAATATGAAAAAAAAATTTGTATTACTTGTGAAAATTCTTTTTAATAATACAGATATCCGTATGTTAAAAAAATTTTTTAATTAAATGTAAGAAAAATATAACATTATAAATAAGAAAAAAAATTTTATATTATAATTATTTCAATTTTTTTCATTTATTTTTTAGCAAAAGGTTAAATTAACAAGATAAATAAAAATAAACACTAGAATTCGTTATGAAAAATTAATTTAATTTTCAAAAAAAATGTTTTATAATTTATAGATAAAAGCTTGTTAAAAAAAACTTTAAAATGTTTTTGGCTCCAAAAATGTAAAAAAATCAAGAAAATCCCATTTTATTAATTTTTATTTTTATTGAATTTTAATAATTTATTTTAATTAAAATTCCCGTAGAATTAAAATTTTTTGTCAGATTTTCATTTGAACTCCCCTTGTCTTACAAGGGGAGTTCTATACATTTGGAACACCAAATTACACCAAATGATTATGGATGATGAGTATGTTAAGTTGAAAAAATATTCGGACTACCTTCCATTCATGCTAATGGGCTTTTTGGGCCTAGAAACGCAGGGCTCAATGTTATTAAATAGGTTTTTTGGTAATTTTTAATGTCGGTAAAGCCTCACACGTTATCCAAAATACTTCTGGTTTGTCTCATTTTTTTGTTGTAAGGGTGCTTCTACAAACGCTGTAAAATTGGGTCGCAACCGCAAGTGCAGCCTCTACTCAATACGCACAACACGATATTTTTCCTCTACGCATTGCATTGCGGCAACGCTTGTGGTTGCGAACCCCATTAACGGCGTTTGTAGAACCACCCTAAGGCCCCATCTACAGAAACCGTAATTCCGAGGCGCACCGCAAGCGTGAGCGCAACGCAATGCGCAGAAGAAGATTTTGTGTATTTGGAGTTGCGCAGAAGACAAAATTTGTTTCTGCGTATTGCGTAGCGTTCACGCTTGCGGTTGCGACCCCCTTTTACGGCTTCTGTAGATGGAACCTAAGGCTGGTTCCATAAACCTCCGTAAACTACCGTAAACGCAAAAACGAAGCCACAATGCAATGCGCACAACACTATTTTCGTTTGTGCGCATGCATGTTGAGTTGTGCGCATTGCGTTGCGGTTTAGTTTTTGCGTTTACGGAGGCTTATGGAACCAGCCTAAGGTGGTAACCTTTCGTATACCGCAATTTTTATTCACTAATTCTCTCATTTCTATAGCCAATTAACCAAATGTTCATTTTTTTCTAAAAATTACCAATTTTTAAATTGCCGCCAAATTTGTAATTTTTGAAAAAAATGGGTTTCATTTGCCTCAAAAAATTTCCACAAACTTCAAGTTTCCAAAAATTTTTTACTCTACCCTATCCAATTATTTGTTAACTAGACATGATAATTTAAATTCACAGTCCCAATTTTATGATTTTTTAAAAAAACTCATATTTAATGAGACGAGTAAAGAATTTTTGGAAACTTGATACTCATACAAAATGTTTGAGACCTATAAAATCTTTTTCATAAAAAATTGCAATTTTGGCAACCATTCAAAAATTGATCATTTTGGACCAAAAATTACCATTAAATTAATTTCTGCTTTTGACTTATTTTTTTTAACCCTTTCATAGCTGAGTTTTTTTATTATCCAGAAATTATAATAAAAATATGTAGGAAAATAACTAAAAATGCTTTTCTTTCCAAAAATATACAATATCATGCATTAAAATTCGATTAAAATTAAAAAAAAATTTTTTTATTTTTTGCATTTTACAATAAAATGAAAAGAAATGTTAAAAATAAATGGCACCATCTTGTAGCCAAGGAAGCTTCAGTTTGTAAACTCTACTTATAGGTTATTTTATCTCAAATAGAGCCAGATGAGAAATATTAAAAAATATATTAGCCTATTTAGACTCGTGAACCCTAAAATCGGATATCTGCTAAAAATCAAAAATTAAATTTATGAAACTTAAGCTTTTGAAAAAATTATTTGATTCTTATTAAAAATTTTTATTCATAAGTTAATTTTAATTATTTATGACAAACAAAAATTATAAATGAAAAAAAGTTATTATATGTAATAAAAAGCTATAAATATTTAAAAAGAAAGTTTGTATAAATTTTTTATGATATTATTAAAATATGTGAAGTTTAAAAGTTAAAAAATTTCGAAAGTTGTTAATTTTTGAAGATAATAAGAAAATGATGTAAGTGGGTTTCTTGGGGAATAAAACTATATTTTAAGAAATCTTTTTTGACGACGATGGTGTGGCTAATGCATTTCCTTTACATAGTTTTAATGGACATTCATAACTAAAGTTTAATAAGACTAAAAAGTATAAAGAAAATGAATAGAATATATAAATATATTGTTTTCTTAAGTTTATACAGTTACATGTCTAATAATAATTTCACGAGTTTTTACTGTCTTTTATATAAAATAAACTACTTGACTTAGTAATAAATTTTATTGTCAAACTTTTGAGAGCTTATACAAATTATAATTTAGATGCGAAAACTTGTTAAATATTTAATTATTGAAATTCGCTTTTTTTTCCAAAAGTTTATTCTTAAAAATTTTTAATTTCAATTATAATGAATAGTTGGCAATAATTTAAGTGTGTCAAGAAAGACTTGTATTATCATGGTAATTTGTTAGAAACAAATGTTATAATTACCTGCTATAATATTACGAACGAGTGGTGGTAGTAGACTTGTTGAAAGTTTTACTTAAGAGTTAAGATTCAGGCTGTTTTGGACAGTGTCCATTGTTTCATTATTATTTATTGGATTTAATGTCTTATATCAAAAACTATATTCATATATAAGACGTCGTTTATATAATAAGTAGATTTATGTTGTCTTAGATAAGGATTTTCGGTATAGAAAAGATGTTATTATTGTTGGAAACTTTCTTATCTTGTATATCCTTTGTATCTAAGAATTACCTATTCATCAAATTCCCTTTACATTATAATTTTATTCATTTGTACACAATAGCAAAGATTATTCTAAATTAAAGGAAATCATGATAGATAGACTAAAGTACCAGCAAACGACTATGGCAAAAAAAAGTTACAAGTTTTTTCTGCGTAGACTTCAAATTTTAGCTTTATACCATAAAAGCAGAAAATTTCTAACAATTTGGAAGATACTTGAAAATTTGAATATCGAAGTGAATTTTTTCAGACTAAAAATTATATCCATGATAGCTTACAAGATAAAGTCCAACTATTTCAACTATTCAAACTAAAAATAAGATTTTATATTTAAAAAAATTTTTTTTCTTTCGCTTACAAGCCAATTTAGTAAAAAAATCTTTATGTTAGACAAAAATGCTATTTTTCAAAAGTCAAGCCAAAAATATACTACTTCTAAGCATCAAACATTACTTTGATTTTATTGAACTGAATTTAAAATAAAAAAATTGCGTGTGTGCGAAATGTAATAACAACTTTTTCAATACTCTATAACTTTTGGAAAACCCTTTGTACGTGACTTTTTAAAAAGAAAAACATAAAACTTATTTAAGTTCTCTGTATATTACAGCTTTTATACCCAAACACACCTAATAAAAAAAAATTTTTTTCATACTTTAAAATTTTTTTATGAATATAACTTGTTTTATCGAACAATTAAACCAAATCCAATGCCTTGTAAATTTGAAAAAAAAAATTATATTACCGTATTAAATCTATGGATTATAGTACTTAATAAAAAAAAAAAAAAAATTAAGAAAGAAAAATAAAAATGAAATTGACAAATGATGCTTGAAAAAAAAAGTTATTTAAGATTTTTCCTTTTTTATGCCTTTGGCGGTAATATAAATCTAGAAACAGTTTTATGGTTTCTAGCGAAGATAATGCGCAATCATTTTGAAATGGAAATTAAAATCAGATGATGAATCCTAACGATGCCGTTTATTATTTTAATTTTCCACAAGGTAAAAGACTACTACTCGTATACATTTATAAAATTTTATTACATTTTGACTTGTGGTATTTATATATAGCTAAAGTCACTTATTTTATCTGACTTCGAGACACTAAATTACGTTCCTATTAGCTGTATAATTACAAAATGGCCCCTGTAATTTCAGCTTCTTCAGTCCTACCTTTTTTTCCTTTCCTCTTCTTTTTCTTTAAACCTTTATTTTATTCCCCTTTGAATGGACTTTTATCGTTTTAGAAAATGCATTTTTAAACGAGTAAGGCAAACTTTACTTTCGAGTAAATGTAAGGCTTGTATACTCTTCTGTATATCAACTAAAATAGAAAAAGTTATGAAACTAAAGGATATACCTTCAAGAAAATCTAAGAAATTATTTAAGATTCATAAGTTTATATTTTAAAATTTAATAAATTCTGAGATAAATTCTGTATTAACTTTTATTAAAATTGACAAGATTGTGTTTTGAAAAACTTACAAACTTTTTTGCATAATTAACTTGATTTTCCATTTTATCTAATTACACATTTTTTTTCTTATTTATTTTTTAATTTTTTCAAGTACTAACGCTGGTATTTTCATTAATTTTTAACGCTTATATTATTTTAATTTAATTTCTTTATTAAGATATTTTTATAATTTAAAACTTAAGTAAATAAAATTGATACTTAATTAAAAATTTTAATTACTCATTGATCAAATTCAATAAAATTATTAGTATTATTTAAAAAATCGATTTTTTGGTAACCTAAAAACTATTTTTTTTTTTATAGCAAAAAATTATTTTCTGAATAGGCTGAATTAATTTAGAAAAAAATAATATATTTTACTTATTGAAATTTTTTAAATAATAATTTGCCTCAAAATTTCACACAAAAAAATTTTTTTTTAAATTATTTAACAAGTTGAAATGGTTAAAAATAACAAGTTTTTATTTTTTTTTTTTTAAGTTTATATTAAATTTTATTTTGAAAGAAACAAGTTGTAGAAAGTGTTGAAAAAGACGTACTATTAGTTGGCTGGACACTTTCACTCAAATAAAAAAAATATTATTGCTTAATTTACTGCTTCTTAACTGCATTTTTTCTGCGCAAAGAAAAATTTTTTAGCTCTTTAAATTTTCCGGAAAATTCGTTGTCCGCTAACTAAAGTTTTAATTAGCGGGCACTATTTTTACACACGACTTAGAAAATTATTCTTGCGGCACAATTTTCTGCTTTTTAACTGCTTATTTTTTGCTATAAAAAATATTTTTTTGCTCACTTATAAAGGCAGCATATTTGACATTTTCATCCGAAGGGCTACCGTCTTGGAAATCACAAATTTGATTTAAAAAAATTTTTTTTGATTTTTTTCTGATTTTGGCTTGTTTGTACCTCAATCATGAATCGTTACTAGTTGAAATGGTTTATTTCCGTCTTTAAGCGATTTTTTTTGATTTTTCGTGATTTTTTGTGATTTTTTGTGATTTCTCGTGATTTCTCGTGATTTTTGGCGTTTTTTAACCTTATAACTCACCCTAGACCTCAAAAATCTAATTTTTAATATTCAATATAATATTTAGCGGTTTTTACAAAAAAAAATTATGTTATTGAAATTATAAACGTTCAGCGAACAATACCTAACCTAAACTGTTTTAAAAAAGTGGATTTATCTGGATAATAATGTTTAACTAAACACCCTAAACCGCGATTTCACTGGAAGTTGTGTACTATAGAAGGTTATCGTTCCTAGGCAATAAAATTTAATGTTAAACTCTAAATCTTCCATTTAATTAATTATTCCTTGTAAGTAATCTGTATTTACTGAAAAAATAGATTAAAGACTAAAATGAAAAAAAAACGCATCCCTTAACCTACAAATTTCTAGCATTTTTCTTCTTTTAAATATTTTCCGGTGTTTTATATTTTTAAAAAAATATCACAAATAATAAAAAATTAAATATTTAACATAAATATGAAGATTTTACTTGGGAAAACTGAATCAAAAGTAAAAAATAACATAAAAAGCTTAAAGAGGAAAAATTTCTTTCTTTACTTTTTTATACTTCCGGTGCTTTAAACCATGTAAAATCTTTTATTAATTATGCCTTTTTTATCAAAGATTCATTTGCGTTTAGTATTCCTTGGGAAAAACCACCGGAAAAATTATTATCCAGATAAATCCACTTTTTTAAAACAGTTTAGGTTAGGTATTGTTCGCTGAACGTTTATAATTTCAATAACATAATTTTTTTTTGTAAAAACCGCTAAATATTATATTGAATATTAAAAATTAGATTTTTGAGGTCTAGGGTGAGTTATAAGGTTAAAAAACGCCAAAAATCACGAGAAATCACGAGAAATCACAAAAAATCACAAAAAATCACGAAAAATCAAAAAAAATCGCTTAAAGACGGAAATAAACCATTTCAACTAGTAACGATTCATGATTGAGGTACAAACAAGCCAAAATCAGAAAAAAATCAAAAAAAATTTTTTTAAATCAAATTTGTGATTTCCAAGACGGTAGCCCCTCGGATGAAAATGTCAAATATGCTGCCTTTATAAGTGAGCAAAAAAATATTTTTTATAGCAAAAAATAAGCAGTTAAAAAGGAGAAAATTGTGCCGCAAGAATAATTTTCTAAGTCGTGTATAAAAATAGTGCCCGCTAATTAAAACTTTAGTTAGCGGACAACGAATTTTCCGGAAAATTTAAAGAGCTAAAAAATTTTTCTTTGCGCAGAAAAAATGCAGTTAAGAAGCAGTAAATTAAGCAATAATATTTTTTTTATTTGAGTGAAAGTGTCACGAAAGTGTCACGAAAAAATCACGAAAAATCAAAACAAATCAAAAAAAATCGCTAAAAGACGGAAATAAACCATTTCAACTAGTAACGATTCATGATTGAGGTACAAACAAGCCAAAATCAGAAAAAAATCAAAAAAAATTTTTTCAAATCAAATTCGTGATTTCCAAGACGGTAGCCCCTCGTTTTCATCAGAGCAGGGCAGCGCCAGTATACCTTAAATGCAATAAGTGAAATTCAGAGAGAAATAGGATGCGCGCGCGATTTAATATTTAATATATAAATAGTAAAAATATTATTTTTTTATAAAATAATCAGAATTATTATAAATCAGAAAACCAAAATAAATATTAAGTTTTTGCAGTTCGGAAAATTAACTCGACCACGTTGGCGTTGTTTGTTGATATATTATTTATTTATATTATTTATTTTATTTAAAATTTTTATTAATTTTTAATTATAATTATACAATTTCCTATAATATATATATTTTTTTAATTTTATCAAGATGATTAACTCTTGTGTTCGTGGCGCGCAAAAAAAAACTAATATATATTAGAAATAATATCAAAAAAAGATGAGATTATTGGCGATTCGAAAAAATTGTGTCCAAGACCAATAAAGTGTGGAGTGAGCTATCAGAATTATTCAATATTAAACCTAAAACTATTCATGATTATGTTGTTACCAATAATTACGGATTCCGTAACGCATTATTTGGAGATAACAATGCATTGAGTATTTACGAGTCATCGATAAATGATAGCAATGCAAGTGTCACGACATGTCCTGAAAAATTTTTTTTCTTTAACGAAAAATGAATTCAAATGAAAAAAAAAATCTTAAATTATTCATGGAAGTAAAAGATACCGAAGGAAAAAATATATTCTCAAACCTGAGGTTTGGAGAGAAAATATTTGATACAAATAGATCGCACGCTATTCATTTTGACGAACACTATTTATTCATCTAAACTTGGAGGAAATTTCAAAGGTAAATGCGAAGCTGAAGTTCGTGGTGAAATTGATAATTCACATGAATTCACAGAAAAGTTCATTGTAAGTTTCTAAACGAAGGAAATTTTTTAACTTGTGGTAAACGTCAAGGCAGAGGCCTAAAAAATGAAAAATGAAAAATTATTGGTAATCATTTAGAAAAAGCTTCGACAGATGTGTATATAGCTAAAAAAATACGTATGCATTAGCAAGTAGGAGAACCAGAACTATCAAAATTACCTAACATCCAAACCTTGTATAACATCAGACATGAGAAACGGAAAAATCAATATTTATTTATTTATTTATATGCAATATTTAGACAATGATCCTATTTGTGCAATTTTTAGATTAGAATATAGTTCAATTGGGAAAAATATTATACATGAAATCGGTTATAATCCATTTTTTGCGTACATTTATTTCGAACATAAGGTACGAATTTGGAACCATTTTTGTGATCAAACATCGTTGATGGTAGATTCCAGTTCAGGAATTTCGCAAAAAAATAGAAAAAAATCATCAACAAAAAATCAAGGTGCAAAAATCATTGCTTTTGCATACTGCAGTCATAAACTGCGTGTTGGGACAATTCGCTGTTTTAGTTGATGTCACGGAGATACAGGCGATTGTTACACTCGAAAAATGGTTAAATAGATTATTAAAGCTGCCATTCAAGACATCCGAAGGAGAGGGTGTTTGTGTGCCCTGTTCGCAGATGTCTGCACACGCCTCACAGTTCGACGTTAATCAGCGAAGAGTCATCCCAACTGGCGTCCCAAGGAATAAAACAAAACTGTCAACATGTCAACATGTGGAGCCATTGAGACCCCAGTCAAGAGCCAACGGTTCAGTAACGCACAGGTATAACGTGTGCAAACCTCAGCATTGGTCAATGGGTGAACATTTGTATGCTCTTATGCGCAGTTAACGAAAATTACAAGAAGGCTGTTTAATCCCACCTAGAGTTATCAACACTAAAGGACCAAAATGGTGGTCTGGGGCTTATGTAGCGTCGTGTCAATCGGTAACTCCAGCCAGTCCATAGGCCCAAATTCCCATATCATCCTAGCGTGTCAAGTATTTACCAAAAGTGGCTTATTTTTTGACCACCCTGAAAATAAATTTTTACTGATTCGATTGATAGACTACGGTGGGCCTGAGAAAATGTTAAATTCTAGAGATATTAGACACTACACATCAATTAGATATGTATGTCCAGGATGGGTTTGTTACGAAGATTTATCTGATTCTCCACAAAATTTAAAAAGCTCTCATAAAACTAATATAAAATTAATTTTTTATTATAAAACTGCTCTAGATTAAAATTCATGATTGGTGAGATTGGATACGTTTACGTTTATAAGGTATAATTTATTATCAATTATATACTCATAAAGAATAATTGATTGGTGGTTAAAGTAGGACATATTTACATTGTAATCCCCAAGAATTTACATATATAATTTATTGTTAAAGTGAAAATATTTTTCAAGAAAATCAGCACTGTATGAGAGGGGGTGATCTGGAGGTATGTAGGCTAATACAACCATAACCTGAGTATTTAAGAAAGAGAATCCGTAGATTAGGTCTCTGGAAATTTGTTTTCACCGGTGCCTTCGATAGCTGACAGGATTTTATAGTTAAGATTTGTTGTTATGTATAAAGCGATCCCTTTAAAACTCCTGCCTTGCCTGTCGTTTCTAACCGAGTTTCTAACTAGAGAATATCCTTGGATTTCTGTTATAGCATTTGTGAAAGCTGAATGGAAGCAGGTTTCAGAGACGGCTATGGTATTAAATGAGAAGGGAAGAAGTTCAGCTCTGCAGAAGTCCAATCTTTTGGACTTTTAGTTGGAACTGGCATGGAATGGCATACTTTAAGAAAATAAAATGATTTGGGAATACGATGGTTTGTTGTTGGGACGGGCATGGCTGTAGTGTCAGTAAGGTTAATTCCGGGTAATTACTAGCCCTGAGGCTATGTTTGAGGCTATATTTGAGAAAATCAATTTGGGAAGCGGGAGAAAGTAAAGGAGGGCAGAAGGATGACTCAATAAGGGCTGGTGGAAGAGTAGTAATGTTGGGGGTGGAAGTGGGACTTAAAGAAGAGCGTGAGATAGTAATATAAGAAGTATATGACATGGAATTTATTATTGGTTAAGATATAGGTGAAGTGGGATCTATGACCATTTTCTTGAGGGGGAGAAACATAAAAACTCAGATCTAAAATTACAGCTAGTCTAGTTTACGAATTGGAAAGGGTATAAAGGATTGCTATTATCTCAAGAAACTCAATGTAATACAAAAGCAAATTCTCAAGAGGTATGTAAACTACTGCGAATATTACCCGAGTATTTGAAAAAGAAACTTTACAGATAAGGTACCTCGGTATTTTATTTGCATCAATGACTTTGATGGCTGACAATACTCTATTAGAAAGTATAGATTTTAAATATAATACGATTCCTCTAGATCTACACATAACTTTAGTTTTTTAGTTATATCCAGAAGATACTTGAGAAATTATTTACAGCATTGATTTATTAAATTTTATTATTTTTCTACTACTTCAGGCAGTAATTTAATACTTTAGGCTTCATTCCATGTCACATGTTAAGCAGCTACCTTAAATACACGAAAAATCATGCATCCAGGCTGTTTTCGCAAATTTCTCCTTTTGATAAAATCTCTAAAATTTACATTGTCTAAAATTAAAAAGATAAAAATGAAATTCTCATATATCTCATAAAACAAGAAATATAACGTTAATATGAGAATCAAATTTAATATTATATCTTAGGTATAAAAAAGCTTACACCGTTGGTGGATTAAAAATAAATTACATTTTTATAATATAGAATTATCTCATTTCATATTTAGTCTAAGTACAAACACATAATATATAATATATCATATTTTTAATAAATCTCATTCGCAAAAAAAAAAATTATTTTTTATGTATTCTTGTTACGTAATATTATATTATGTTACCTTTTTTTAATAATATTGTAAATTATTCATATTTTATTACTTTATTTTTTAAACAAAAAAAAAATCTTTTCTTGCATAAAAACCATTGTAAATTTTTGTGAATTTTATCAAATACATTAGAGAAACTTTGTATAATTAATTTTTTTTTACAACTTTCTTCTTCTTTCTTTTTTATTTTAAAAAAATGACCAGAAAAAAAACTTTCTTTCTACGTCTTTTTATTATATTTATGTCATAATCTCGTATAGCAGGTAATTAAAAAACCACGAGTAGGTAAATACCTAAATAGAAATATACATTTTATATGCTTTATATACGTATTAAGATATATAAGTTTAGCCTCTTATATAACTGAGTTAACATAAACAAATGAAAAAAGGAAAAAAAATGGGGTAGATATAATTTTAAAAGAAAAAAAATTTTAACACAGGCAAACTAACTTTACTATTTTTCGACTTAATTTGAATTCTGTAATTAACCAAAGCAAACGACTTGAAAAAAAAATGAATAAACTATCTATGAGTTGAAAAAAAATCTTACAAGAATACCTACCTATTCATAAAAGGATTCAGAGTCCCCTTAAATACTCGCAAAAATTTTTTTTTCAACCCCTTTTATTTTTTTTTATAAATTACATAAAACGATTTTTTTTCACTATGTAAAAATTTTACAAGCTCATTTGTTTTTCCTTTTTATTTTTTATTAGGTAAAAGTTTAATTTAATTAAATACAAATTTAAACAATTTCAACAATAATTTTCTATTGAACTGGTCTCTTTAATTGCCAATCAAATAATTGCTTCTTTTAAGAACCCGGATTAAAAAAACGTAAGATCTTTACTCTTAATACGGAAAAAAGGTAGTTCTATAATAACATTATTTGTTGGTCAGGGACCAGTAATTTACTCACAAATGGTAAAAATCAATCTAATCTTATATTAGATTAAAATTACGCAATTGCTCAAATGTTTGGTATTTTAACTCATCTATGCTTCGTGCTGCAGCTTTCATATTATGTTATTTAATACTTTTGGATTCTTAATTATTACTTAAAATTAATACATTTCTTTACTTGGTTCAAGAGGGTAAAATGCACTCCTAAATAACCAAAAGATGAATTGGGTTAATATTTAAGAGTTTAATAATGTGTGTTTAATTTTTTTCATTTATTTAAAATTGAAAGCATTTAAGGACCTCTGAAAATTTAAAACAACTTATAGTAAAAAAAAATAAGGATTAAATAAATATTTTTGCAACAAAAGATACATGAAAAAATTTTTATCAATTTTAAATCAATTTATGCAATTTAATAAAAAAGAGTATTTTTTTCAGTGATAAAATTAAAAAAAATTTTAAATAATGATTATTTTTTCAGTATAATTGATAATGAGTCATTTAAAAGCTTTTTTAATAATTACAAAGTATTTATTTTTTTTTTTTATTTAGGGTGAATTTACCCTCAAAGTCAATTGATATTTTATATTCATCGGTGCGAAGAAGAGTCATTTTTAAAAAGACAAGTTTAAGACTATCTGATTAATTTATGCTCTATTTAAAAGATTTCTTTTTTAAATTACTTCATTATTCTTTATTTAATTTATTAAATTATACAAGTTTGTATTTAACTTTTTAAATCTCTTAATTTCCAAATTAATTTACTAATTATTTAAACTATTAAGTTTTTTTAGGCACGATCATCCTATGTAAGCAATACATAGATGAAATCGTGCCTTATAAGTTTGTCCGGTCAAAAAATGAAATGATTCTAAAGATGTCTAATTCGTGGAGAATTTGATACCCAGATTGCTTCGATGTGTTTATTGCATTGTTGTCAGATTGTTGTTTATAGGTTTGTATGTTCAAAAAGGTATATCTTCTATTTCTTATAGCCCATTCAATGAATCAAAAATTTTCTTAAAGCAAGCTTTTTGAAATCAGATCTAGTTGCAGGGCTTCCAATCTGAATTGTAAAGAAATCGTGAAAAAAATGATTTTAGTTATTACTTCGAAGAAAGAATGCTAAAAATCTGTTTTCTTTATTTAAAATAACCTAAAGGTTTTCTAATTCTAAAAATTATCAAAATACTCAATGCGATTTTTGTTTTTTAACTTTATAAATGTATAGTTACATAAATAAAAAAGGTTAAATAAAAATTTAAAAATTTTGAAATAAACGGTTTTTTTGACTTTGGCGAAATTCAAGAGAGTTTTCTTTTCCACAAATATCCCATACTATTTTTATGCTAAGCGTAAACTTTAAATAAGTTTTACGTTAGTTTAAATGCAAATCTCTTAAAATTTTAACGAAAATTCTTAAATATTTAAGCAATTCAAGAAACAAAGTATTTGTTTTATAAAACTTATTTGTTTTTATAAAGGCTCAATAAATTAAGAAGATATTCTCAATCTGGTATTAGAAGTCTGTACAGTCATTTTCAGAAAAATTCTTTTAAAATTTAAGTGAAATTTTTTTATATTATTGTTTGCTACTTTTTTTTTCTCTTTTAAATGGTTGCAAATAATATAAAACCTGAAGAAAAGTTTAAAAAAATTTTTTTTTATACCATCATGCCACGGTGTTTGTATTTTGTGTGAGTGAAAATCATTTTTTTATTAATTTTCTCTACTTTTTTAATCATTTGCAATCGTTAAAAAAAACTGAGATTTCAGTAACAAACTTTGATATTGCCTTCAATACTTGTAAGTCTAACTAACTTAAATTTTAATTATAGTTTAGTTAGTTAGTTGATGTAAATTTAATGTAAATTAAAAATCGATAAAATTGTAAAAATTATATTAATTTCTTATAAAAAATTATGTATTCAATTGAAGTGGACTGCGACCCAATTATACAGCTCCCAAGTAAAGAAAACTCTCATACTGAAAAATTATCATTATTAAATTATCCATATTTGTTGATAATCATTAGAAGTCATTCTGTGAAATAAAAAATAAAAATATTAATTGCAATAATAATAATAAAGAAAATTAAAAAAAAATGACGATAAAAACAATAAGGATCAAGAATAACGCGCAATAAACTGTCAGAAATTAATGACAGTCTATAAAGGTGTGACATTATAATTTCGTAAAAATAAAATTGACGATAAAGAGATAGACATTTAAAAAATTATATTAAGAGAAAAGAGATGTCTTAGAAAACTCACGCCCCATTTCTTAAAAGGTTCATCTTTAATTTCTTCTCGTTTATTTTACTTTTTTTTTTCTTTCAACACTCAACTCGACACTCTTTTAAATTTAACATCTAGTCATAGACTCTTTTACCCCTGTTACTCGTGAAAAAAAAAAACAATCTTCACCCTTGTGACCAAAAACTCCCTTACACTGTCCTGTTCGCTCATTTCTTTGCTTGTCTTATGGCGATTAACCAGACTATGTTTTTAAATATATATATAGGATAAATTCTTTTTTTTCTTCAAGTAGGTTTATTTTCTATTCTTTTCTGACGTTTCTATGAGTTGTATCTCGCTCTTATTCAGTTGATTCAACATTAAGTAAAACAGTATAAACTTCTTTTTTCTTTTTTTTTTTTGTTCTTTTTAGATTTTAAATGTACTTCAGTTCATCTTTTTTTTTTCATACTTTTATCATCCCCTTCCTAAATACTTTTCTTAAGAATCGTGTTAGTCACATTCTTAATATCGTCTCTTTAAGATTTTTCTTTTATTTTAAGCGCCATTAAGAAAACTATATTGCCACTCTCTTAAACGAACACCTTTTCTTTTATTTTTTTTTTTTTTTACAAGAGGGTTTTTTTTATTATAATATACGTAATATCTCCAAAGTTAAAAGCTTATAAAAAATAAAGAAGGGATGATTTTAAAGCTTTTGGACATACAAGAATTTTCCTTTTTAATGTTGATTCAAAATTACACAAATAAATTTTCTTTTTTATTTTAATTGCAGTTTTTCAGGTATCACTAATAATTCTTTTTTATTTATATTACAGAATTTTTACAAGGAATTTTTTAATATTGAAAATTTAACTTTTATTTCCTTTGAGTAAATTTTAAGTAATTAAATTCTGTTTTTACACAGTAGGTACTTAAATTTGGATTTATGATTATGAAAAGCTTATTTGTATAAAACCACTGGTCAATATACATTAAAAATATATATATATTGTCTTTATTTGCCATCACACTCTTACAGTAATTAATATTTCTATATGAATATAATAATAATAAGCATGAATAAATTTTAGTTAGAATTAATAATTTAAATAATTAAATAATATAAAAAAATACAAACTTATTTATTTAACAATTAAGCGAGCAATTAAGTTAACAATAATCAATCAAGCAACCAATTAACAAATCAACAAGAAAAGTTAATAGAGTACGTTAGGTTATTATTATCAAAAAGACTGTCAATTAGTTACCTTATAAAGATATTGTCTTATTGTGTTTTTGAATCTTAAGTAGGAGGAAAAGTCAGGTATACATGGGGGAATCTTGTTCCAAAAGTAAAATTTTGAAAATTTATTGACTATAGACAGAGATATTAGCGCTTAAAATTTCCTTCATTTTTAAGCTACTAAATTAATCAAGACTTTTTTACAAATCTTCTGAATTTGAAAATCTTTGAATATAGTATTTGGGACATTATTTAGCATCGATTTACTAAAAAAAATTTCAATTTCTAACACGAATATCCAATATTTTTCAAGATTTTTGATTTTTGACGACGCTATATTTTTTTTTACCAGAAAAAAAAGTGAAAAAAGAATTGTCGACCAGAAAAAAATGAACAAAAAAAATTGAACATAGAAATTTTTGAACAAAAAAAATTAAACATAAAAATTTTTGAACAAAAAAACTTGAACAAAATTTTTTGACAAAAAAAAAATTAATTAAAAAATGAACATAATGCGCTTAGATATGACCAAAGGCAATGGAAGGATAATTTAGAAAAACCATTGATCTTTAACATTTGTAATAAGTTAGATGGAGAAACATTAGCAGTGTATCGATCTCCAGACTCTTGTCTTTACCCATTTGAGTATCATCAGTGAACTTAATTAATGCAGACTGGGTACTGAGATGTTTTCGGAAACCCGTTTGAAAGAGAAAGTCTTTGATTTAGACAAGAATCTGACAATAACCTGATCATGAATAAGCTTCTGAAGGATTTTAGATAGAAAACCTAGTAGTGTAATTGGGCAAAAGTCAGATGTAAATGATGGGACCGGGAACTTTTTAGGAGCCAGAGTACGTGATTTTCTTCGAGCTGATGGAAAAATTTTCTGTGGTATGGAAGCATTCAAGAATTTAGGAAGATGAGAAGAAATTGTTGCAAGAGCTTTAGCTATAATGCTATGGGGAAACCCATCACCTCTTTTGGCCTGAGTTTTAAAGAGAGAGAGAGACGGCTAGTATGACATCATTGACTTAAAAACAAAACCATCTGAAGAAGCATTGTTTATAATATTTAAATATATCATCAGATCTTTGGTAGGGAAAATCGACAGGTTGGGAAAATGTATTAATTATATAAAGCTATTTTTGTTTTATAAAAACTTTTATAAATAAAGAAATTTAATTTTGAATGTGAACCTAAGTGTTGGTTAAATCATGTATTTACTGTAATAATAAAATTTCTAAATAGGAATTTAAATTTTAAACTATAATAAAGTAAAGAAAAAAGTTAAAAGCAGAAACTTTATAATTTTCTTAATTATAAGTTAAATAAAAATTAAAAATTATTATATTATTGTATAATGTGATTTTGACTGTTGATAAAACTAAAAAGAACGGGATATTTGTAATTAGACTTTTTAATTTTTATTACTGAAAAAAAAGAAAGAAAGAAGAACGGGTATCTTTTCTTAGTCGTATGCATAATGCTATGAATATTTTGCTCATAATTTTCGTAACTTGTCTCCTAAGGAATTAACCCTTAAATTAGCAGTTAGCTCAGAGAAGAGTAAAGTCCTTGGCATCTTTTATAGCTATATAATATAAGTTTTGAGCCTAGCTAACTCTTTTTATCTGACTTTCTCTTATTTATCATTTCTGATGCATGCAAACCCCTTTTATACTTTTAAAATAAAATTTTAACTTTTCTACTGAAAATGTTAATTTTTTTTAAAATATTATTGTATTTTGTTGAATAGAGATTTCAATGCCAATGAATCGAAAGCAAATGAGAATCTCATAATTTCAGGCATAATTTCATATTTTGATCCATTTTGTCATACATTAATTATAATATCATTTAACCTTTTCAACGTTACAAAACACACCTGTACTTTTAAAATAATGTTATTGCAAGAAGAAAAAAAATGTCAAGTGGTATTTTAGCATTTTCCTAATTACCAAATCGTGACTAGTTTATATAATTTGTTTCTTATATTTTCTCATTATTTTGTATGTGTTGCAACTTTTTACTTTGTATATAAATTTAAAAGTTTTCTTGCATTATTCTAATTTATCCTTCCATCTTTTATATTTTCTTTTTTTATATAAATATTTTTCAAAGTAACATAAAAAGAGCAAAATAATATATTTTCATTATTTTATTTTTCTAAAATAAAAATTTTCTCATTATAATTATCAGTACAAAAAAGAAAAAAAAAAAGTTTTGGTAGGTAGGTAAGATTTGAAACTAAAAATAAAAAGCATGTCATAAGATAAAAAAAATGCATTGGTGGGAAATTCAAGTTTTCAATTGCATAGAAAAATAGTATGAAGGGGGTAAGAAAAATATAGCTGGATTGTTTAATAGGTCGAGTCAGACCGGCGCGCTGGACTTTGTGGGTGGTACCTGTTCGAATCAGTGAATATTTCTATTCGTTTGCCCAACCCTATTTTTAATCTTTAAATTTGTTTATATTTTAATTTTATTAATTTTTATATAAAAGGCCAACCCACTAGTTATACATATAAACTTCATATTTTATTTTAATTATTATATAAAAATTTTACTTTACAAATTTTCATTTTTAATATTAATTAAAATTAACATTTTTTATAATGACTATACCTACGTCATTATTTTATGTTTCTTTTCTTTTTTCATATTTCATTTTTTTGTTACAAAAAAAAATTCCTACTGCAGACAAATATTTTAAAAAATTTTATTTTTATTGTTACTAATTTTAATTAAAAATTAAAAATTTTAAATAAAATAGATAGTAGTTCCATTTTGATCAAAAAATTCGGATCCCCGTGGTCCAAATATTTTTTTGAGACATTGTGCTCCTCTAATGAAGGAACCAATAAACTTATTTTTTAGGGTTTTTCATACATATTAGCACTATATATTAACTTTTAGGGAGAAAATATTTTTGATGTTTTTTCAAGTCCCTTAAGCCCATTTTACATCGAATCTAAAAATAGAAAAATATTTTAAAGTACTTATTTTTTTCACAGAATGACGGTACAGAAATTTGTTTTCAGTGGGGGGTATGTTAGCACTATTGCAGGGCACATTCAGGTAGAGTGGGATATTTGGTATCGTTCGAAATGATATATTTACGCATATTTTTATTGGTGCGTGAGACCTTGTCCACAAAAATTAAGCTGTCGGTGATTTTTAAGTTCCGAATGATTGCAGACCAGATTTCAATAAAAATAGGCAAATACCATTATAAAGCTTAATCCTACTCAAACTGGATATATATTTGCAACATATTTATCTTGGAATAAAATAACTTTTGAGCACTCTTTTGCAATCTTTATTTATCAATTTTTATTTATATGATTGCTTGATTTTGCAAAGAAAAGCATTTTTTTACATTTACAGAAGCATTTTGGGTTAAAAAAATTATGTTTAAAAGTGTTAAATCGTTACTTATGATTTCGTCCACAATTGATCTGATATCACTCTTTATTTCTGTAATAACGGTATTTCTGTAGTACAAACGGTTGGTGATTTAAATTGAATAAAAATTTTTAAATAATTCATAAACAATTCCAATTAGCAGTAAGTAATTTTTTTTAATTATTCCATGAAAACGGCTTAGGAAAACGCCAGAATTAGTTATAATAAGCATATACTTTGTTAACCTTCATTTGAACTTAAGTAAGCTGCAATGAAGGCCACTAACATTTACATAGGTAATTCAGCCCCGTGAATATATTGCCAATATAGATATGGTTAAGTACTCGTTGGTTTTTATAAATTATGAAAGGGTTAGTGACTTATTCACGAGTATATTGTTGTTTTGATAAAAATATTTTATTATTATCCACTTTCACAATTTATATATGTATTGCTTATATTTTATTTAGCCTAAAAACAAAAAAAAAACATTTTTAGGTTATAAGTTGCCTAAAATATAAACAATATATTGATAATATATGTCAAAAATGTCAAAAACAATATATTGAAAATATATTCTCTTGCTAGCTACTATCTGCAAACGAAAAGTAAATAATCACGAAACTATGAAAAAGTATGGTAATTTTAGAGTAAAACTTTAATTATATGTATGTCTTATGAGCTTACTATTGATATTGATACCGAGTTTAAGTCACATAACATTGTTGGTAGCACTAAACGTAATTTTAGCATTAAAAAACGAGATAGTTTTGGACACTGAGTGCTTTTTGATTATTAAAAATATATGATAGGTTATTTTAGATTATTTTTAAAAGTTGCTGAGATACAAGCTAAATAAACTTAGTTGTGGATCAGTTTTAGGCCTCGAGAAAATGTATTGTGCTTATTAAAATTTTCTGATCTTCGTTCATTAAAAGAATTCAATCAGTTACTTCCAGGTGTCATTAATAGATTTCATAAAATGAGAAAAATAGAGCATTTTAATATGAGTAGTAAGCCAACTTTAAAGTTGCCCTATTTTTCATACTTAAGGGAATTTTTTCCTTATTTACCATTTTAGGCCAATATATTGTTATGCCAAGTGAAATCCCGAACATAAGAAACAACCTTAATCATGTAAAAAAAAAGGTATTTTATCTAAAATATAATAAAAAGTAATGATAAATTTTGAACAATATTAATTTCTCAGGATTGTATAACTTTTAATAAAATTCAAAAAGTCGTACCCTAAGAGCCATATTTGCAGTGGGAAAAGCAATGACAAAACATAACAAATAGATTTGACGTTCTATATAACATTCCTTGGTACCAAAGATTATTGTGCCTCCATATTTTCAGGTTAAAATGTAATGATTTCATTTTAAAAGGGCGTGTTTAATAATGAATTCCGTATCCAAAGGAAGCTCCACCCCGATGGCTCAGTTTTCTGAATAGCGATGCAGAGACTATAAAATAGCGCATATACATAAAATTCAAAGAAAAGGTGGAGAATGGATACACCTTGATAAAACGTATATACATGTATAAATTGCATTACGTAGGCGGTATAGGTTTGGGTTGGCGCGCGCATCTATGCATTTGTATTAAATCTATATATTTGTAAAGTTGAAAATTATACGAATATACGACATGGACAGTAAGTTGAAAAAATGACTTCGCCTTAATTGCAATGTGCATTATCCCAGGCATTGCTGAGATTTTATAATTACTTATTTTTGCGCCCAACCGTATGAATGCTTGCATGGATGACCCTAGATGCATACTAATGCAGATCTCTACAAAATGCCTTTTTATATAAACATTTCTTTATTTCATTGCAAAAGCTTTATTCTCTATTAATATTATATCATTTATATTATACAGAATTTTTAAGCTTAAAGCATTCTATTTATGTAAATTTCTATAACATAAAAAAAACTTACATTATGAAAAACAGTTTTAATATAAGAAATATAATTTTCTTTTAAAATATTTTTTTAATTTTAATTAAAAAAGTATAAAAGTAAAAAAAAATTTTATTAAAACATTAAAAAGTTTATTCAATTTTTTTTTAATTGTCCTTACGAAACAAATTTAACCCTCAGGTATACACGACGTGGGTCACAAAAACCCAGCGTTTTTTTTCAAGTTCCCTGTATTTTATACAACGCCCTCTATAATAGGATGGGAATTGAATTTGACATGTGTGTTAAGAATTTGGCAGTAAAACCGAATTTTTTAAAAATTTTTAAAAAAATTTTTTACATTAAAAATTAATAAAAAAACAACATATTTTTTTTTCTTTTTGGACGTAGTACCTCATTTTTTTCTACGAAAGTACTAGTTTTAAAATATTCATTTTTTCTAAACATCTCTTATTTGAAATTGATATTTAAAAAAATTTTTGTTATTAAATTTTTTCTTTAAAAAAATAATGTAACTCTTTGTTAAGTTAATGTCTAATTTTTGGCACGAGACTTGAAACATTTGGTGTCATTTTATTTCTTAGATGTGATACATAAAACAGTAAACATTATGTACTCATATAAGTATTTGTCATTGCTTGAGGGACTGCAGTGCTAATAATTTGGCAATATTTTTTACATGACTTTCCAATAGTTTTAGGGAATTCATTGTTACCCAATTTCTCTTGGATTTCTCGGATCCAATACTTAAATTTGTAAAAGTTTTTATTTAAAAATATTGGCCACATTATGATAAAAAGAAAAAAAAATAATTTTTTTTACATTGGTGTTCTAGTTTTGGGAAATTTATTGTAACTGGATTTCTTGGATTCAATACTTAAATTTGTAAACATTTTTATCTCAAAACTTTTACCATCAAATTTCAAAATACATTTGATAATACTTTCATTTTTGAAAGTAATAATTAATTTTTTCAAATAAAAGTATTATAGTCAAGGCGCCAGCAATGTTAAATGCATCCAAAAATTTTTTCAGCACTAGAATGGATGCACCTCATTGAAACTTATGTAGTTTGGTCGCTGAAACCGATTTTGAAAGTTTCATCAATTTTCGAATGGCCAGTTTTGAGTAATGGACGCTATATAATAAAAAATCGGCGAAAAATGAGCAATATTGGTAATATCTTGAAAACAGTAGCTAATTGAGCCTATTTAGGGTACCCCAAAAAGGTTTTTGGGGTCACTGATCACGATTTTGAAGACATATTTATAAAAAACAAAATGGCGGACTCAAAATGGCGTGTTTCTAACCTCTGAAACGCGATTTATGCTGTTTTAAGCATATTTACGTTGTCTAATAAGTTTTTCGGACCAGTTACAAGGATTCTGAGGTCATATTTTTAATTTTCAAAATAGCGGGCTAAAAATGGCGGATTCCTAACCCCAAAATCGACAATAAGAACTATTTTAAGCAATTAAACCTCAGAATCGTGATCACCGACCCCAAAAACTTAAAATGCAACACGTTTAAATGCTTAAAATAGCATTTATTGTCGATTTTTGGGTTAGGAATCCGTAATTTTTAGCCCGCTATTTTGAAAATTAAAAATCAGACCTCGGAATCGTGATCACCGACCCCAAAAACTTAAAATGTAACACGTTTTAATGCTTAAAATAGCATTTATTGTCGATTTTGAGGTTAAGAATCCGCCACTTTTAGCCCGCTATTTTGAAAATTAAAAATCTGACCTCAGAATTGTGATCACCAACCCCAAAAACTTAAAATGCAACACGTTTAAATGCTTAAAATAGCATTTATTGTCGATTTTGAGGTTAGGAATCCGTCATTTTTAGCCCGCTATTTTGAAAATAAATATGACCTCATAACTTTTATAACTGGTCCGAAAAACTTATTAGACAACGTAAATATGTTTGAAACAGCATAAATCGCCGTTTCTGAGGCTAGAAACACGCCATTTTGAGTCTGCCATTTTGTTTTTTATAAATCTGTCTTCAAAATCGTGATCAGCGACCCCGAAAACCTTTTTGGGGTACCAAAAATAGGCTCAATTAGCTATTGTTTTCAAGCTATTACCAATATTGCTAATTTTTCGCCGATTTTTTATAATATAGCGTCCATTACTCAAAACTGGCCATCCGAAAATGGATGAAACCTTCAAAATCGGTTTTAGCGACCAAAAATACGTAAGTTTCAATGAGGTGCATACATTCTAGTGCTGAAAAATTTTTTGGATGCATTTAACATTGCTGGCGCCTAGACTATTAGTTTTAAAAAGTTTAGAAAAAAAAAACAAACAAAAAAATTTAATATTGATTGTTTTTCATCGATGTTGTTCTAGTTCAAAGAAATATTTTGAAAATTCAAGCAATTGCTTAAATATTCAAGCAAATCCTTGAATTTTTTTATTTTTATTGTTAATTAAATCATGAAATTTTAAGATAATTTGCATATTATTTTTATTTTAAATTTTATTTTGCCACATGACAGCTGGGCATAGTTTTGAGTAAATTGCTTAAAAATTCGAGCAATATATTTAAAATATACATTGAAAATTTTTTTGGCAAATATGCTAATATGTAAATCTTAAAATTAAATATATTTTAGACTTAGAAGGCCAATTGGTGCCAATAATGAGTATCTGATATGTTTTTTCATCTTAAACTGATCCATAACCACATGGTGTAATTTGGTATTCCAAATATAGTTAACTACCTCTGCAGGTGATCGCGAACCCCGAGTTAATAAAGTAAGTCAGCAAGAGGTTCCATTCTATCTATATCTTTATTTATAATTTTTAAGTAATCTTTCCTTGTACTATTACATTATATTCAAATTAATTAATTTTTTAATTTTAATTGTTTGATTACTAATGGCACAGCCTCCAAAAAAAAATTTTGGGACAAAAGCGCGAATAAGGTTTTCATGAGTATTTTTCGAAACTGAAAACGAATCTGAAGTCAGCTTTGGCCGTATACCCTCAAAATTTAATGATATGCACTCAATACCCAATAAAAAGTTAGAAAAATTTTTCCAACTATGGTTTTTTTATGTATTTTTCGAAGCTGAAAACGAATCTGAAGTAAAATTTTGCAACGTAAGACAAATTTTTACAAAAAATTTATATGGTATAGGGCACTTAGTGATAAATTTCGATAGGTATTGCAAAATTTAACTTCAGATTCGTTTTCAGCGTCAAAAAATACTCAGGAAAATGCTAGTCGTGCTTTCGTCCCCGAATTTATTCGTTTTTTTGTGGGGCTGTGTGATTAATTTAGAAAGCTTAAATATTTAATTTTATATTTTTATGGATTGCCTCTTACAACCATCTATACCTCCAATCCAGTATTAAAATTCTTTTTAAAATTGGCTTTTCTGTATTGAGACATTGTCTTGAAGCTCGAAAATTATACACATATATTTATTATGTATATAAAAGATCTTTAAATATATAATATTTCTCACAGCTTTTGGTCACTCTGGCCAGAAAGCTCAGGCAGGACAATTAAAATAGCTGTGCTTAGCGGTCATATGCGAAAGAATCAGTGGTATGAGTTGGAGAAAGGAATGTGTTGGATGGCTTCGGACGGACGAACATCGTGTGCACGAGGCAATGTCAGGGCGCTACTAAGTTCTTTTCGCTTGGCTAAGTCCAGAAAGGGAATTATTTTAATTGCGGTACCAACCAGCTTATACAGCCTCCTCTTCTTCTTTTTCCCCCTAACTCTTATCATTTTTCCTCTCTAAAGTTTGCTTTTATATATATAAATTGTATATTCTTTGTCAGTGAGTTTTATAATTGTTAGCATGCCACTGGACATTTACTATGTGTACGTATTTCTATATCTGCTGACTACACAAATTTTAAGGGTCAATAGATAGTTACAGAAGTAAAAAAGAAAAATTTTTAGCTATACTATCTTCAAATGTTTGTAATTAATTTAATTCCCGTAGGTACGGTGGAAAAAAATCAAAGAAATTTTTTTATTCTTATTTGAATATTTTTTATAAATAATAATCAAAATAATCTCTTCTATTTTGCAATGCAATATAACAATTATTTCTTCTTGAAATTTTTTCTCTAACCTTTTCACGAAACAATTACAATTGCTCTCTAGTTTTCAATGCAGGCAACTTACAAGATTTTCAAATTGCTCGTTGAAAATAGAAACATAATTAATAATAATTAATCTTAAATGCATATAAAAATGAAATGATATTCTTTTTAATACAAGAGGAAGTAATTATTATTTCTTACTTTTTTTGATTTATAAAGGTTGGGTGTTTTGCATGCGCGTATAACAAATAAGGGTTACCATTCACTTAAATTGTTCACTTGGCATCTATGTGCTTATATGAACCCTTAAAAATTGTTGAAATATTTCTTTAGTTTTATTACAACACCTTTCTTCTTTTATTAAATACAATATAATGTAATAATCTCAGTTCATAATTTTTTCGATGTTCGAGGAAACAATCAAACTCGTTAATTCAGTTCTTAGGTAACCCGTATAAAATATAAAAATACGACTAGACGAGGTTTAATATTTAATAGCTCTTATGAATGTGAAAAGCTTCCTCTATTGAAGTGTCGAAATTGCAGTTTTTAAACACCGACATTTAGCGCCTGCATGTAATCAAATGTTTTTTTTCTCGTGTATAGAAAGAGTATTTGAAATTCCCTATTTATAATTTACAAATTAATGTAAGTTTAACAACTGATAAAGGGACAACCAATGTATGTAATGACATTTTGCGGTTTAATTAATCTTTGTTTAAATGAGATCATAAAGGACTAAAACAAATGTAAGAGAGAAATAATATTGTGGTAATGATTATTGTATGTAATATTCTAAACGTTATTATCTTTAATATAAACTGAAAACAATAATAATAATAATGAAAATTAAGCTCTTAATGTTTTGGTCTTTTTGATTAAATTCTAAGCTATAAAATTAATATCCTAAAAAATATATTTTTCATTCTTTATGTACAAAAGAAATTTTAGCGTATTCTTCTATCGCGAGACAATATATAAGATATAAATACGTCTTAACATTTATCTAGATAAATAATGGTAAATAAAAAACGTTCTCAGGATTTCAAATAAAATGTAATACTCTATACATTAGAAAGGTCCGCGAAAAAAATATATATTAAAAGAAAAAGAAAAGACTTGTAACAAATGTTTGCCACTCGATCTAAATTGAGTTAGAGACTTTTCTATCTTTACTATAATGTTTTTGTATATCTTTTTAACTTCAATTCTTTTCGACTCTGCTCTTATTATATTCCCTTCTTTAGGAAATAGATATATTGTTCTTAAAGTATCTTCTGCGAAATTTAAGATACTTTCTTAGTATTGTCGTTTTAGTCTAAAAGTCCATTCGGTTAGGTGAAGGGGTGGCTGGATAGATTTTTCTTTGCGGACTTAATCTAAGCCCTATAAAAAGACGATCCTACAAGTTTCGTATGTCGCAATACCTACATATATATATATTGTGACAACATCAAAATCTTATCTTTAAGAAATCTTGAAAAAAGTAGTTTCTTTTTTCTCTTTTATTGTTTATATAGTTTTTCTTTTTCTTTGTTTTCAGACTTTTTATCAAGTGTTACAGAATTTAATTAAATGTATTAAATATTAGTAATGTTACTTTAGTATAATTTTTAGAGAGATTATTATTGAGTATACTTTTAATTTTTATTCTAGTCCTATATCGAATTCTATATTAATTTAGACTGGCTTAAAAACGTTAAGCTTGAAGCAAATATTTGATAGGAATTGATTAGAAATTTGTTGTTTGTGTTTGTTTAATGCTGAACCAATTTCGAGAATTCGTAACAACTTTTTGACCATTATTAGAACTAATTAATATTAAATTATGAAGAACTTTGTTTTTGGTACAAAAATTTAATTCAAGGTCAAAAGCAACAACAAAAAAATATTATTGTTATTAAGATAATAATATATCTAAATTTTTTTAAATCAGATTAATGGATATGGACATGAATAATTTCACAGCTAAATTCCAGGTTGGGCGGGATGAAGTCATGAAAATTATTTTTTGGTTCCTCATAGAGGAACCATTGTGATGGGTCAAATTTTGATTTTTGATTTTTTGGCATATAAGCACGTTTTGGGACCTCAGGAAGCTAAAAAACCGGTTTTTAAAAAAAGTATGTATGTGTGTGTGTGTGTGTGTGTGTGTGTGTGTGTATGTATGTAACCGGTGAAATTTCACAACCATTATGGAATTAAGACCTAATTTTTTTTTCAAAAATTTTTTTATCAAAAAATCTCAAACTACTTTTTTTTTTTTTTAATTTGGATGTAATACCTCATTTATTTCCACGAAAGTACCTATATTTGAAAGTACGATTTTTACTCGATATCTCGAATCTGATAACTAATTTTTTGAAAATTTTTTTCTCAAAATTTTTTTCACAAAAAAATACAAAAAACACTAATTTTTTTTTTCTTTTTGGACGTAGTACCTAATTTATTTCTTTGAGAGTACTAGTTTTAGAACTATGGTTTATAGCATTTTTTTGGACCTGATACCTAATTTTTTCAAAATTTTTTTCTCAAAATTTTTGTTGCCAAAAAATACAAAAAATGCCAAAATTTTTTTTATTTTAGGACGTAATACTTAGTTTTTTTCTATGAAAGTACTAATATTTGAAAATTTTGCAATCGGTGGTATTTAACAACCATTATGGAATTAAGATCTAATTTTTTTTTCAAAAATTTTTTCATCAAAAAATCTCAAACTACTTTTTTTTTTTTTTTAATTTGGATGTAATACCTCATTTATTTCCATAAAAGTACTTATATTTGAAAGTACGATTTTTACTCGATATCTTGAATCTGATAACTAATTTTTTGAAAATTTTTTTCCCAAAATTTTTTTCACCAAAAAAATACAAAGAATACCAAATTTTTTTTTTGTTCGGACGTAGTACCTAATTAATTTCTATGAGAGTACTAGTTTTAGAAAGTATTCATAGTAATTTTTTGGATCTGATACCGAATTTTTTCAAATTTTTTTTCTCAATATTAATAAAACAAAAAAATTAAAAAATCTGTAATATTGTTTTTTTTTTAAGTGTAATACCTAGTTTATTGAAAATTTTTTTCTAAAAATTTGTTAAATAAAAAACATTAAATCACAGCAACATTTTTTTTCTTTTAAAATACGGTATTTAACTTTTTTTTATGAAATTCTGATATCTCAAATTATAATTTTTATTAGATAAAATAGACCATTATAAATATTTTGCTATTGTTAATGAGGAACCATAGTGCCAATCACTTGGCAGCGTTTTTTTCTCTCACCCAAAAAAATGTTCCAAACTTAGATGTGAGCTCCAATTTCAGCTCTTTATATTGATTTTAAAAAATTTTTCCTGAGTGGGACATTTTAAATGCAAATTTTAGTACTCAGCCATCTTTTTAAAAGTGCCGTAAATTTCACACAAAATCTCAACAAAAAAAACGTAGGTTTTAATCGAAAATTTTCCGGAGACCCAAATTTTTAAGCAAAATTTCACCCACTGTGTACCGTTTTTCGGCAAAATTTGAATTTGTATTTTTATTCTATTCTCAGGTCGTAATAGGAAAAAAAAAAATTTTTACGTGTCAAGAAACATGAGAACTTTCATGGGATCGATGATTTCCGTATTTTAATTTAAATTATATTTCTGTCAAATTTTTGATGGTAGATTTGCATTATATTTTAATTAATTATTAAATAATTTTTTTTTTATTTTCAATAATAATTTAAAAATTCAAATTTTTTCAGATTAACTTAATATTTATTTTTATCTTGTAGACTTTAGACATTCCAATCTATTTACTATCAAATACAAATGTTTGAAGATCAAAAGTTGAAAAACAAGATAATTATAGAAAAAAAAACTTTGGGTCTATACCTTTAAAATTTTTATTATAATAAGATAAAATTATAAATTATTAATAAAATTATAAAATTTTTAATTGTTATTTAGTCACCTTAAAAATAAAATTTTTGTAATTACCGAAAAGTAAACAATTTCTTTTTTTTTTAATGCATTTTTTTATAAAATGGAAATTTTTTTAATAATTTGTCTATGATGTTTTTCTTGAAAGATACTCATTAAAAGGGAAATCAAAGGAACCACGTTCCCAAAAACTACATTTAAAAATGTCTCATTCAGGCAGTCAAGCTATAGACTCAGCTGAGACCAACACGGCCCACGCTATTAAAAAAAATCATTATTCTTAATTTATTTTACTTTAATTTCTCACAATATTGAACTTGGTTTTTATTTTCGTTTAAAATTAAATAATTTTGCAAATCAAATTTTTTGCATGAATATAGACACAGGTATAGTAAAAAGGAAAATAAATTGATATTGTGTATTACAAACGTAAATGAACTTCGAAAGCTATATTTAGTTGTATCTGGCTGAAAAATAAAAAAATTTTAGTAGTAATATTTTCAAATGGATTGAGTCTATCTAGACTACTCTAAAGCATTTGACAAAGTTGATCTAGATCTTATGGTCAGAAAATTAGACCACATAGGAATTAGAGATAAAGCCTTAACCTGAATTAAATCCTATTTATTTGGAAGAAAACTAGCAGTATCTTTAAAAGGTTCTTATTCAAACTGGTTTGATTGTACATCAAGAGTGGCCCAAGGCTCACACTATGGTCCTCTTTTATTCTTAATATTTATCAATGATCTACCTGACCAGTGTATCCAGTATTCCACCCTTGAACTTTTCGCCGATGACACCCGTCTCAGAAAAACTAGAACATCACCCATTGACAGTATACTACTTCAATGTAATATAAACAATCTTTTCCAATGGTCCATTGAAAATGGTTTAAATTTTAACATAAAGAAATCACAGATTATTAGTTTTACTAAAAGAAAAGAATTTACATTTCACTATCTATTCAATGGCATGTCTATCACTAGAGTTACTGAAATCAGGGACTTGGGTGTAATACTGGATGCGAGATGGACATTTGAACCTCACATCAATAAAGTAATTGCTAAATCCAACAAAAGAATTGGAATGATAAAGAGAGCATCGAAAGATTTTAAATCTTCAAATACTTTTAGCTACTTATTTAACACTCTCATCATGCCTCTTCTCACATTTGGCTCAGTGATATGGTCGCCGTACACCAAAACACTTTTCAATAGACTGGACTCTGTGCCACATAACTTTATAAGGTATACAGCATACAGAATTGGAGAAAAAATGAAGTACGATGACCATTCTTATAAAAATATATCTATTAAACTAAACATACACACAATACAATTACACCATCTTGCATGTGACCTAAAATTTGTTTGTGATGAATTAATGTTAGACCGTGATAATACTAATAAATATACATTCACATTCGTACTCGTAAATATAATTTAAGAAATCCTAGGCCTTTAGAACAACAAAAAGCAAAATCAAATTTTGTATTTAATTCTCCATTTATTAAGCCTAATAGAGAATGGAATACTTCAACTGACACACTAAATTTCAAAAATATTAAAGAACTTAGTTTAAGTGACTTTAAAAAATTTATCCATTCTAATATAATGAAGAGTTATGAATAAAAATAATCTCTGCTGAAAATTCTAAAAAAAAATTTTTTTTTTAAAATTCTTAATATATTAAAATATACAATTTTATGTAAAACAAATTGCATAAATAAATATAATTATAAATATTGTCTTCATTATCTTTTACTCATGTGTATGTAAAGAGTGAACCATATTTTTGTCTTCGCAGAATAAGGATTGTAATAATAATAACAATAATAATTAACTAGACATATCAGAAGTAAAAAATTAATGTACAAAAAATTACTTGTAATAGATTAAATAAAATCGAATAATATATTTTTTTTATATAAATATTGAATATTTCTTTGCATTAAATGTATAGGAAAGAGAATAGAAAAGAAATAAATTTATCAAAAACGCCTAAAGAATTGAAATATAAGAAAATTATTTAATGTAACTAGAAGTTAACGTGAATTAAATATTTTTATACGCGTTTATATTTTTGATCAGCTTTTCGACTTATTTTATATATATATTACCTAAATTTTAGTCTATACACCCTAAAATATATATTAGCCTGAACGTTATATTATGATATTATGTATTTATATTTATAAAATACATTGACCATTTTGACCATAATGTAAAATATTAAAAAATAAAATTATAGATCTTTTACTTTATTTAAACATGGCGTTTTGTTAGTAAACCACAATTCTCATCAGACATAAGTAGCAAATTAATCCTCAGTAAAAAAACTTAGATTTCTAAAATTTTATATTAAAAAAAGGTAAACATAATTTCAAGTCTGCTAGATTTTGTCCAAAATTGTTATTTAATTAAACGATTAAAAAGTAGTGACTTTTTTATCCTTGTTAAGTATATATCAACTTTTGATATTTTTTTTATTGTAAAAAATATGCCGAGAGTAAAATATATCTTGCACAATTTATATAATTACAAAAACATTTGAAGTGTATAAGTAACAGAATAACTTATTAGATAAAATGTCCGAGAAAAATAGTGCATTCAATAGTAAATGAGAGCATGTGTAGAGTAATAGTATAGATTATTATAGTTGGAGTGTAACATACATTTAGTTGATGTTATCGTTTAATAAGAAATTATTTTTGAAAGTATCAAGGGATGAGGATTATCTTGTAGTTGGGGGGTAAAGAGTTCCAGAGAAACGTAGTGCTAACAAAAAGAGATGACGAATATGAATCTTAAAAATGTGAGGGTACCGATGAGGGCACCTATAATGCTTTAAAATTAGGCCTGATTTTTATTAATGAAGATCTTAAGAGTGAAACAGGAGTTATTAAATCTTTACTGAGGAATCTACGTGAAAGTGTATGAATGTCGTTTGCGTTATTATGAGTGTACTGATAATAATCCTACTGCTAACTGGAAGAAGAAAGTTTTTAAGAGTTCCTAAAATAGCCAAAAAAATGAAAAAAGTAATGGATATTTTAAGAACAGCTTTCAGCCTAATATATAATTTTAGTACGAATGGCTTTCTCGTATTACTTTTGATTAATGATATTGTCACTATCCTCTAAACAACTCACTTTTCCTTTTACCTTTTTTTTTTGTTCGATTTTATTCTTATGATATTGTAGAGAGAGAGAGAAGGAGGGTCTAAGATTCTTATATTTATATAGTCAATCATCCTTTTTTCTATTTTATTTATTATTCTACTCATGTCATCGTATAATATAGATATATTCAATATATATCATTATACTGTTATATATTGTTTTGATACTATTAGAAAAGAAAAATGTTCTTGGATTATTAATATTTCATAAGTATCAAAAATGATATTCCTTTAATTATACTGTTGATATATATAGATATAATATGGGTAATAAAATTTGTTAATAAATCAATTAAAGTAGAACAAAATAAATAAACTATTCAAATAAAATTGATAATAATATATCTAAAACAGTCAGACCAACATGTTGGTCTCATAAAGACCTTAGCATTCCTAAAGCTACTTCCGGATAGCGTTCTACCTTTCAGTTAACTTGCAATTAGCAAAAACCTGCGTTCAAATTAAAAAAAAAAAAAATATTATAACGGGTTTTCATATGTACACGAATAACAACTTGCATGGAACATTATTATTATTATGTTTTACAAACATTCTAGCTTCCTAAAATCCTTGTAAAATTAAATAATCCCTAAACTCAAATTATTCTAAGTCCCATTTGACCAATATTTGATCCGTCCTCCTCGATTTTCAGACTTACTGGGGTAAAATTTACTATAAACATCTTCCATGTTAATACGTTGAATAGCACATACTTAATTTTAAATTAAACTTTATAAACTTGAATTAATCAGGCTCTATCTGAAAATAACTTCAAGGATCATTCTTGGATTTTCATCATTCCAAGTTAATTTTACCCATTTTTTTAACGAATTACACACTCGTATTCGTAAGAAAGATAACTTCGAGAGTTTTTCATAATTTTCCCTTAATTTATAGGTAATATAGCTTCCTTATAATTATAGCCTGTTGAAAATGTTGAAATTAATTCACTTCTTGCTAGAAAAATGTTTACTATTGGATTATTTTTAAATGAAAAAAATAGTTACGTGAAAAAAATAGTTGATTTTTATTATAATAATGAAAACTATGTTGCTACAGAATCTTTTCAATACCAATTTGGGATAAAATTTACCTCACAAATAAAATTGCTTCTTAATTTTTAATACAAGGAGGACAGTCAAAGTTGAGTTTCATGGGGTAGTTAGCGCTTCTTCAACTACGAATTTGCAAGGAATTGGCAAAATTTTAAAGTTTTAAAAGTAAAAATCAAAATATCATAGTGTAGTTCCTTGGTTTAAGTTTTGTATTTTGTATCTTTCATTATTTTTTCTCTGCTACTTTTTTCAAGTTATATAAAGAAAAGACATTATAATTCAGCTCACAAACCAACTTACTAACTATCCTCGAATGGTATTAACATAGAAAACAGACGATTCAACTCATTTTCATTGTCAACGACTTATACCTATAACATTCAGCTTTCTAAACCAATAATATCTAACAATTAGCTTATCCTATTAAAAACCTTAACAGATCGTTTTCTCTGAATTCATTAAAATTAACTTTTATTATATTCAACAAAAAAGTACCATCTTTTTTTCAAGATTCCAGTTTTAGTTTCAAGATTTAGTTTTTGAATTTTAATGTATCTTAAAAAACTGAAAAGTTTACTTATAAAAACAAAAAATTCAATATTACTAATTACAGTATAAATTTTTCAATAAATGCAGTATGAATAATAATGAATAAGGAATTTTTTTAATAGAAAACATTTTTTATTTTATTTTTTGGATAATATTTCAGCGTCAAAACAAAAAAAAATCTCAACCACGTATACAATACTTAAAAAGTAAAATTGAAGGTTTCTCACGTACACACGTATAAAACTAACATACGTATATTTGAATTGAGGGTGACGATGGCCTGCCAAATCCCCGCAGAGCTTTATACCGAGAGCTATAACTTTTGTATATATAAAACTAGCTTCTGAATGTAACCCTGCCATTATCAAAATGGATTCTTTTTTTTTTTGTTCTTTTGAACTTTTTGCACGCACGATTCCTCCCTATATAACTTGACTGTATGTACATATATTTCTCTTTTTACCTTTTTTATTTATAAATACCTATATATCATTATTTTTTCTCGATAAAATAAAGCAGAAAAAAACATACTTTTATACAAATTAAATGTAATATTTTTTAATTTATGAACCTTGTATATTGGTTAAAATAATAATTATACTGATTTATTTTTTTTTATGGGAAAAAATTAGCGTTTATCAAAACAAAAATGTGAATCTTATTTAAACTTTGGATTTGAAGCAGAGTATTAAATTTTTGGGATATTATATTCTGATTTTCTTCAGATGACTTTAACCACGTAATATATAATTGGAAGAAAATTTTTTTAAATATTTGGCTTATTATTAAACTTATTTAAATTATTAATAACCAATATAACTAAATAAAAACCTTAAATACATTTCTAGTCATGCTTGAAATTTCAATAAAGTAATCTAACTGTTCAATTTTTAAATTAATAGTACATTTTCAAATGGGTATTAGAAAAGTTTTATTATAAATAGTATAAAATATATAAATATATACGTATATTTTATGCATTTTTTTAAAAACTGGATTTCAAAAAACTATAAACTGTTTACGTTGTATACTACGTTAGTCATTTTTTGCATTGTTGTAAACTTTATGTAATAATAATAAAAAATAAAAACAAGTTATTTTAAGGGTATTATTATTATCATCAAAGTATTAGATTTAATTGATAACAGATCGAAATTCGGATATTAGGACTAATTGTAGGATGTAAAAACTACCCCCAAATTAATAATATTTTTATACTTTCTCAGGATATTTGTTAACCCATAATATTTTTGACGTAATTTTTTAGTTCTTCTAATAAAACCGTTCTTATAATTATATAGCATGTCTATTTTTTGTTTTACCGGGTGGTTGGAGGGAGAATGTGACATCCGCCCCAAAAATGTTCACAAATAATTGTGATTTGTAAATTTTAGATTTGAATTTATTATACTATTAACAATTTTTAAAATACCGTTGATTTTTTTATTTCATACTATTTATCATTTGTTAGTTTTTAAAATTCGATTTTAATCGAGATACTTAAGTCGCTAAATATATACTGCTATACTACTTCGAGACATTTGCGTTCTTATGATATAACCTATATATTGCAAAAACTAAAACTAAATTGCTAAAAATTAAATTCCGTTTGAATTAAGAGGATTTTTTGCATTTAACCTTTTACATTTCAATGGACCCCAAATTTAAAATAAAATTTTTCTCAAGTCTCACAATATAGCATTTTGTGCCAAATTTTTACAAGGAGCAAATAATTTTTTTTCTACAAATTTTAAGTCATTTGCAATAGTTTAAAGAAAAAAAATCCTTTTGCCAAAACCAGAATTTTTTTTCGGTTATCAATATTAACACAAAAATTACATGACTTAATCTGCAGGTACAGCTCAAGCGAGAGCTCAAGGTTCTGTTTATTTATTGTCAATAACTTTATAAATTTTATTTAAAGTTTCTAAAATGACTAAATATTTAATTCAAAAATATTTTAAAACTCATGGCATCAGCATAATATTATTTCAAAGTTATAATATCATATAATCTTAAAGTTTTATTTTCTTTAATTTTTGACAAACGAATATAAATTAAATTATACTCAACGCCTACAAACCATGAAGATTTAATTTGAGGTCACTTTACAATTGAGCATCTTCTGACCCTTTATTTTTGTTTTCAAGTCTGACTTGTCTTTGACTTAGATTTATAGAAACTTGAGAAAGTTAAGGGTATATCTTGAAAAGAACCCTTATAGCACTTTAAAAGACGTTAGTAAAGCGCGAAATATAGCAAGTTTGTTAAATTTGATGTCGTTCGTGCCGCCGGCTAGTATATACATTATACACTTACCAATATTATAGGGTCGTCCTTTTTCATTCCCTTTTCAGAAATTCCATGAAAATAGCCTTCAAAGTTTATATAACCCTCGTTTCCCGAACCCCATCGTTTTAGTTATAGCAACAGGTGATATACTTTACCAATATCGGACAAACGACTCTGGTCTTCTGTTTCTCTCTCTATATATACCTAACACACGTTCTCGGCTACTGCAGTTAATGTTTTGCAAGTGAAATAGGGTGTGCTATTACCATTTACATACGTAGATAAAAAAAGGAAACTAGTGATAAAACCAAAATACCGATAACATTAAAAGGATGAAATATACGCTCGAGGGTATTTATTGAAAAATTGTTTTTACATATTTTTCTATTGATTTCAAACTGCTTTATGGCGACACTTAAAAATTTGATTTATTACTTATCATTATTAAAAGTATATTTTCAGCTAAATAATTTAAGGTCAGTCATGTATATTTCTATTCGTTACAAATAACGAAAGCTTTTCAAATTAGTATTTTAACGAGGTTGAAATTTAATAGAATTATTTGCAATAATATTTTTCTTCAAATAATCAATTATTAAAAACTAAATTTATTCAGGCTTGCCATGTTCTTGTATAATAGGTGAACGTTCAATTTTCGTGGGTAACAATTAATAAAAGAGGTAATCTAAAAGAAAGGGCCTGAATTTTTAAGCAAAATATATAATATTCAAGTTTTTATTTACTCGAAAACTTATATCAGTGGGTTATGCCTCTCTGCCTTAGAGTCACAGATGTAAAACTTTTTAGTAAAGCTTGTTTAACTTTTTTAACCTTTTGATGTAATACATATATTTATTAACATGAAACATGTTTATAGGTAGGAAGGGTACTTCAAGCATGTCGTTTGGGGGGGGGGGGGGCAAAGGGACTTAGTATAATTTAAGTATAGGAACTTAAGATAATTTTTATTTAGGGGCTTCCTTGTATTTTATAGTATTTTTTGTTTCATTATTATTGCTGATTAAAGACAGATTTAGTGGGCAAAAAGTAAAGCATATGTATATCATGAAATAAAAAATATTTATTTTTTTATAAGCACTGTTGTTAATTATAAGTTATTAAAATTGACTATTTGCGAAAAATTATTAGTACATTTTCTATAAGAATTTTAAATTTACCAAATTTTCGTAAATTAACTAAAAATCGATTTTCTATAATTTTTTTTTTTAAATTCATGAAAAAAGTTGTAAACTCAAAATTTTTTGTCGTAATTTTGCGAAAAATAGTTGTAAATTGACGAAAATTTAGTAAATTTACAATTTTTATAGAAAATTTATTAATAATTTTTCGCAATTTACTAATTTTTTTGTAAATTTACAGGATTTTAACAATGTAGATAATTATGAAACTTTATGATGATTTGCATATTTTTAAAATTTTCTTCGAATATTTGGCCTTATAAGATTAGGATAAAGTTTTGAGTAACTGCTTAAATGCATACTTAAAAATTCAAGCAACATATTTTTACAGTGTGTGTAAAAGCAAGCAGTTTTATTTGTGAATAAATTAAATAAAATTTTGTATTTTCATGTAATAAAATATTATGAATGTCAACAAATTTAATAAGTTTAAAATTTAGTAAAACCTTTGTGAATTTATGCTATTATTTAGTTGACAGCGGCAGCGGCATGCAGTACTATAACGTTAGGTTACTCGGTGCTTTAGTTTACATGTATGAGAGTCATGAGGTCAGGCATAAGAATCGTAAACGTAATACAATAATGCAATCAAGTTTTAATCATGCTCAAAAAGATATAAAGACAAAAGATGATGATGATGATGATGATGACATAAACTAGACTAGTTGCATAATTATTTTATATGCATAAAGCTTTTACAAACTGAAATAAAATGTCCTTTACTCTATTTTTAAACTCTATTTTATAAAAGAGCATTTTAAGAAAATTATTTAATTAACTCTCTGTGCAGAATATTTATTTTAAATGAAAATTTAAATTAAAAAAATTATACCATTATCTTTTATCTTACTGACAAGGGTGGTCCACGATATTTGGCTCCTCAAAATACTTTGCAATAGCAAAACTGATTTTCATATTAGTTTTTTTGAATTCCATTATCTGATTCATTTTTTTTTTAAATACTTTTTATAAATTTTTAGCATTATTGGAATGAAAACTAATAACAAAAATATAAAAAATTTTATTCTATCCATAAAATATAATTTAATCTTTCATTTAAATATTTTAACTTTTCTTCCTATAAAAGAAATAATATTTTAAAATAAGTTTTACTTGAAAATTTTCAAATCCATTAAACGCATTAAAGCAATAAGGGTTGCTTTATAAAATGTATAAGAAATAATCAAAACTTTTACTTGAATCTATCAGTCAAAAAATTTTTTACAGACTTTGTTAAAATCAAAAACAGTAAAAAAGAAAACAAAAATTTTCTCTCTAAACTTTTTAAAATCTGTATAAACTTTATTTTATAATAAATGCGTCAATCGTTTATGTGAATTCTCATCGGTTTATGTCAAAAACATAGAAAATAAAACCCTTTCGCAAAAAAATTTATAAATAAAATCAACCGAATGACATTATTTTAAATCAAAAATAATAACAATAATCATTTTTAAGAGGGTTCAAAATGTTCGATTCGAAAAAAGGGGTTTGCAAAGAAAGAAATATTACAGATATTTTCGAATTCATTTTCATATTCTAATTTGTAGAAATACAGAGAGAGAGAGACATTTATAATTCTTTGATTTATTAATGATGAAAAAGTCTTTGTTACTCTGCCAATGACACACCTAACGATTCAAGGAAACTTTCGATTGAATAAATAAAATGAATGCGATATTTACATTATTGTTCAATGGAAAGAAAAATTATTTTTCGTTAATTATTATTGGTTTTAGACAAAAGAAATTCAAATTTTATTGAGTAAAGATTGGGGATAATTTTTTATTTTTCATTTCTCAAAATAAGATTTAGACTTTCATAGGTTCTTAAACCCTCAGAAAAAATGTGGAAATAAATCTAGTTAGACTTTTAAGAAATTTTAAACTAAAACTTCAAAAACAGTCAATTTTCTAAACTTTCAAATTTATCAATTTTCCTCATTTTGCTCTATAGATTTAGTTAAAAAAGAAAACTGAGAAAAAAACTTAACTCAGTAAACAATAACAAGTAAATTAACGAAAATGTTACTTTTTAAAACTTCGTAGTATTTAAGCTTGTAAAAGTTGTTTACAAAATTTTTCACTTTTATAAACAATTTTATAATTTTCTGAAAAAGAAAAAGTAAATAAAATTCGTAAAAAATTTATTGAAATAAATAAAAAATATGTTTAAAAAAAGTTTTTGACAAACTAAGAAAAGGTGGGGGAATAAAAAACAAAGTTTGGTCTTTTACAAATACAATTTATAAGAGAAAACTCTAAAAAGTAACTTTTCTTCATTTTTAGTTTTTATTTTCCATGTAACAACAAAAATCATGATTTTGATGTAATGCCAAAAGTTGTTTTAAACTTTTAATTATTTTTTTTGTTGATCGAATCATACATGAAAACAAATTAATCAATTGAATATATTTAATTGTAATAAAATATAAGAAAATCAAAATTTCAATAATTACGTCAGTAACAGACGTTTGAAAATCTGCTTTTGATTCATATAACTTACAACACAGAAAACCACACTAAAACATGAATATAGTAAACCACAAAAAGAGAGAGAGAGATAGAGAGTGAGAGGGTGAGAGGGTAAAATCTATCTATAAAGTTTTTTGTATTACGTATGACTGTAAAAGATAGGAAACAAAGTTCTTTAGATTATCGGAATTCAATTAAGCCATTAGCAAGGAAAAAAAGCGAAAATAAATGAGGGAAGAGAAATTTTCTAAGTATTTGATTCGGAAGAAAATTTTAACTATAATTTTAAAGCTATAATATGTTGAAATCAACCCCTGATAGAAACAAATATAGCAAAGTTTATAGTTTTTTTTTACCTCAAGTTTTATTGAAAGGTGACATTTTTTATAAAACTTTCTACAAAACTGTATAATTATAAATTTAATCAACATCTGCGTTAAATTACTAAATCATTGGGGACAAATATTATAATTATTTATTTTAATAGAATTTTGATTACTTTTTCTTCAGAATTTTCTTATGGATTTATTTAGACGTTGACAAATCATTTATTCAATTTTTTCTTTCTCTTTTATTAAATATATTTTAGCCAAACATTTTATTCCTTTCAATTTATTTATATGCTTGCTGTTAGAAAGTACTAGTCGTGCTAAATTTATAAATTTTCTAGGTAAGAATGAAGATTCACATTTTACCTTTGCATTTTATTCTAAAAGCCACAAAACAAATTGACCTATTTTGATATTTGATTTTCCAGCCTACGTTAAAATGACATTTGCTCTTGTTTGACTTACCAGAGTTTTTAAAATATTAATCAACACACAAAAATTTTCATTAAATTTCATTTTTTTGCTTCTTGTTTGCGACCAAAAAGCAATGTTTTTTTATTTTTTTTTATTTAGTTTTATTATATTCTTTCAAAAACTTATAAAAAACAAATGTAAAGGTAAACTTCGAAGAGCATGTTAAAAACCACAAAGAGAATGTTTTATTTGTTATATGTTCTGACAATTATGATTGATTGATTATGAATATACTAATATCCTAATATCCGCGGGAAATATAACTTAAGTAACCAGGCCTTAATCGCTCTTTTTTTAAATCAATAAATTTACAACAAATTTTGGACAGAATATTAAAGCACGTATTAGTAAAATTTTGATTTATTTTCAACTTGAGAGAAAAAAATTTTTTCATTTTACATAATTGGTTTTGTTGATTACCATAATACAACGACATAATCCATTGAGTAATCAATAATTTTGAAATATATAAAGGAATTTAATATACTGTATCTTGAAAAAAGGCAAAAAAAGAGACATAAATCACATAGCCAAATATTTGTCTTTCTTATACATAAATATTTCTTTGCTCCCTACTTCATTTTCTTGTATGCCATTACAATAGTATAAGACAAAAAAACCGAATCCAGTTTCTTCGATAAAATAAAAAAAGGCAAGAAAAAGATAAAATGAATGAACATCGATTGTGACCGATAAAGTAAAAATAATATAATGTCAGGGTAAAAAAAACAACGTGTTACACATCGGAAATGAGAATAAAATAAAAAAAAAAAACTATGGCATTATAGTAATAGCTTTAACGCATCAATATACATTGCACGAAATTTTGCTGAAAGAAAAGAAAAAGACAGTACAAGCTGACGGGAGTTAAGTGGATCCTCCAGCTTTCTTCTTATACTTTATTTATATCATTGGGGGCTGATACATCCTATGACATATATCATTCGTTATAGAAGATCCGATTTTTTCATACCGAACATGTCCAAATTTTCTTTATATATTAAGTGGTATAGTTTTTTTCTTCTCAAATCTACCGCATATACACTTGCTGAAAAAATAACTTTTTTATGAAAATATAAAAATACAGTTATCATTTTTATTATTTTGAGGTTGTATTTATATTTGACAAAAAATAAAAGTATATTTATCAAAGTATTCGTTTCAAAGTATATTTTTCTTTACGAGGTAGCAGGAAAAATACTTAAATCGTTAGACTCCTTTATTTAAGTATTGTAATGCACTTTTACATGGCTTTTATCCATTATGAACTTCCTTATGATCCAAAAACGGAATTTTTCTTTATTTATAAATTAATATATAACGGAATTTTTCTTTATTTATAAATTAATATTTACTATTGAAATGCATTTTAATGTTGTGGTATACATAAGTCATTTAATTACAAAGTTGTATATAAAAAGAATGAATTTAAATTTAATTTTAAATTATACCTTTTTGTCTGTCTAGTGACTTCGATTTTTGTGTCTGTTCGGCATGTTTCGGAACATTTGTTCCATCATCAGGTTTTCCTAATATTTACAAAATTATGTCAATTTATTGTCAATAATTAATAAAATTAATAAAATTATGTATTTACACTATTTTTACAATATGTTATCATTAACACTGTCACTTTATTACATTTTATTTGCGAGGTGCGCACCGATGTAATGCCGATTGTACACTAAATATTATTAAATTTAAATTTAAGAGATATTTTGTTGTTTTGTTATTATTATTATTTTAATTTCAGCTGTATTCTTAAATGGTATTTAATTTAATGGCTGTATTATATATAATTTATTTATTAATTTTTTTATTTAATAAATAGGATCAGTGATCCCAAATAATTATTACAATATAAATTTATTAATTACATTTTTACAATATTTTTATAAGCAGAGTAATCAAAAGATATGCTAGTTAAAAAAAAATATTAAAATCTAAAGAGTATATAAAAAAGAAAAATACAGATTTTTAAGTATCTTTTATGATTAGTTGTAGTATAGTCTAGTATCACAAATTAATAAAAGTAACTCAAGTATAATTCAATATCTTGCAAGTTAGACCTCTAACAGTATAAATAGAGTCACCAAACACATCAAACAAATCTTTATGCTCATTATAAGTATTACAAATTCTTATTAAAACTGATTTGTTTGAGAATTCATTCAAATGATAAGGCGTTTCAAAGACATAATTAAGAGATCTAAGGCTGCTTCCACACGGAGCGCTTTAAACACAAAGTTATCTCAAACCTGTGTTTAAAATACATTGCGTAGTATATACATATATGTAATATAACTACAGATTTAACGCTAAGTTTGTGTTTAAAGCGCTCCGTGTGGAAGCAGCCTAAGACTACTTTGAGACACACGATAAAGCAGTTTTGATAATATAGATTGAGAGTCAATAAAATTATTAACAATTTTACTAAGACAGGTTAGGTCAGTTTTCTTTATAGCACTAGTAATTGTGGCAATATCTAGCTTTGTCTTAATAGCAAGATAGTCATGATCAATGATTTGCATAGGCATCCCCATCCTGTAAGCAACAAACCTGAAGTTTACAAACTTATGGTTTAGTGCTTCAAGTTGCTTCAATTGCCCTTTATTTAAAGACCCCCAAATTTGAGAGCCATACATTATACCATTATATATATAAGAAAAGTAGACTCTTTTAAATACATCAACAGATCTGAAATCTTTTGTATGTCTTTTTAAAAGATTTATAATTTTTGTCATCTTAGCTACAATAAAATCAATACGATTTTGGAAAATTAATGTTGAATCGAAATAAATGCCAAGATCTTTTATGACTAAATTTCGATTTAACACCTTGTCATTAATTTTATTTAACAATTATTTTTTTGCCATAAGTAACAGCCGAGCATTTTTTTATTTCCAATATCATCTTGTTCCTATTGCACCATTCATTAACACCAGACAAATAATTTTGCAACATTACAAAATCATCATAAGTTCTAATACGTTTATACAGTTTAAGGTCATCAGCAAAGAGTAGGAATTTAGAGTGCTGTACATACAAGGGGAGTTCAATACATTTGGAACACCGAATTACACCAAATGGTTATGGATGAGTTTTTTATGTTGAAAAAACATGCTGACTACCCTCCGTTCCTTCCAATGGGCCTTCTGGGCCTAGAAACGCAGGGCTCAATGTTATAAAATAGGATTTTTTGGTAATTTTCAAAGAAACGCCAAAACCTCGCAAGTTAACCAAAACTCTTCTGGATGGTCTCATTTTTTTGGTTTAAGTATCACCTTTCATACGCCGTAAACCGAAACTTATTATCACTAATTCTCTCATCACTATAGCCAATTAACCAAACAGTCATTTTTAGCTAAAAATGACCAATTTTTAAAATGCTGCCAAATTTGTAATTTCTGACGAAAATGGGTTTTATAGGTCTGAAAAAATTTGTACAAGCTTCAAATTTCCAAAACTTCTTGACTTTACCTTTTGCGATTATTTGTTAACCAGATATGATAATTAGAAGTCACAGTCCCAATTTTACGATTTTTTAAAAAAGCTCATTTTTAATGCTAACTTTGAAGAGCCATTTCTTAAAAACGAATCAAGGAAATGAGGCGAGCAAAAAATTTTTGAAAACTTGAAGCTTGTACAAATTTTTTTAGACCTTTAAAACCCATTTTTGTCAGAAATTACAAATTTGGCAGCATTTTAAAAATTGGTCATTTTTAGCTAAAAATGACCGTTTGGTTAATTGGCTATAGTGATGAGAGAATTAGTGATAATAAGTTTCGGTTTACGGCGTATGAAAGGTGATACTTAAACCAAAAAAATGAGACCATCCAGAAGAGTTTTGGTTAACTTGCGAGGTTTTGGCGTTTTTTTGAAAATTACCAAAAAATCCTATTTTATAACATTGAGCCCTGCATTTGTAGGCTCAGAAGGCCCATTGGAAGGAACGGAGGGTAGTCGGCATGTTTTTTCAACATAACAAACTCATCCATAACCATTTGGTGTAATTCGGTGTTCCAAATGTATTGAACTCCCCTTGATAGTACTTAATATCATTAATATAAATAAGAAAAAGAAGTCGTCCAAGGTTAGATCCTTGGCTAACTCCAGAAGTGACTATGATTTCATCAGTTGATACTACTTTCTCAATTCTCAATCTTTGCGTTCTTCCAATTAGGAGAGAACAAAACCATTCCAATAAATTACTGTGAATACCATAATATTCGAATTTGTTTATTAAAATATTGCAGTCAACTTTGTCAAACGCCCGCTGAAAATCTGTGTATATTATGTCAGTAATATAACCTTCACATGAATTATAAACAATATCATCAACCAGAACATTTAAGTTGGTAATAGTTGATCTTTCCGCTAAGAAACCATGTTGTTTATCAATAATGTACCCAACTAATTACCTATAAAGCCTTTCATGAACTAATTTTTCAAAGATCTTAGCCAAAGAACAAATTTTTACTAAAGGTCTGTAATTAGATACATCATGGATATCACCATTCTTAAAAGCTGGTGTTATGAATGATTTTTTCCACAAATCTGGGTACACACAATTTAATAGAAAGATTAAATAGTTCAGTAATTGGCTTCAGGAGTACAGCCATACAATTTTTTATAAGTAAAATATGAACATAGTTTGGACCAACACTTAAGGTGTCAGCCAATCCTATCAATGCAATCACTAACTTCCTGCTCCGTAAAAACCATATTACCAATACTATTATTTGAGAGAGTAACAACATTTCTATAAGTTAAGCTATCTTTTGTGTAAACACTTCCAAATTTTGTAGCAAATAAATTCACTGTATCACTAAGATTATTAACTATTACATTATCTAATTTCATTATAGTTGGGATATCACATTTATCATTTTAACTTTTTATATAATTATAAAAAATAGTCGGCTTATTAATTGTATAATATTATTTTTAAATTTTAACTGTTCATTTAGTAAATTTTCATTATTTTTAGATGCTTTGTAAATCTCATATTCTTCTAGTGCATCCATAATATTACCTTTTTTACATGTATGTAGCACCTTTAAATTTTCATTTAATTTTGAACCATTATGTTTTGTGGAATCAAGATGTTTTGCATAATTTGCTGTGATAATGTTTTGTCAAAAGTTCGTTCTGTTTGTCCAATATATGCGCAATCGCAATCACTACATTCATTTTTATATATTCCACTTTTGGACTCTCATTAGGTACTTTTTGTTTGATGCAGTATTTTTTGGATCTTGTTTTCAGCCCGAAACGCAATTTTATTAATTAATTTTTTAAATATTTCAGTTAAAATGGGTTCCGTAAAATTACCATATACAGGTGATATATATTTTGCATTATCTTTTGGTAAATTTGGATGTTTTTTCTTGTGCTGTTGTTTCTTGATGAGTTTATTTACAATTTCACTATTGTAACCGTTGGCAATGGCAATTTGTTTGATGATGTTTAATTCTTTTTGGAAATCATCTGGTTCTAGAGGAACAGTTAGTAATCTAAGCTTAAATGAATTATATGCCATTTTTTGTGAATATGGATGATGAGATGTTGTATGAATTGTTACATCAGTTGTTGTTGGTTTTCTGTATATCTTGTATTTAAATTCATTACCTGATTTGTATATAATTAAATCTAGAAATTTTATTGAATTATTTTCTTTAATTTCTAAAGTGAACTGTATAATTTTGTTTATGTTTTTTAAATAATTCTTTAAATTTTCTATTTCTCTATTTGAGCCTTGTATTAGAATAAAAGTGTCATCAAAATATATGGGTGGTTTTCACTGTAACTATATATTTTTTTATTGTTTACGGCACAACACTAATTATATTTTTTTTTTAATTTTTTTTGTATTTTAATGTTTATCAATGTCCATAAACCTAAAATTTTCAGTGGTACTGCTACAAATGTAAAAATAAATTCTACGTGTTATTCTTATGGGATTTTTTTATTTATGCAGACGGTGGCGTTATGGACGGTTGCGACATTTTGAATGTATTATTGAAATAACTTTGTATTGAAGCCATCAAATTTTCTCAAACTCTGGGTATCTTATTTTTCCATCAAAACACATAACTGAACAAGATATATTAAGTAATATATGACATACACTTGGAGAAAACGACATGGACGGTGGCGACATTTTTTTTTTGTAAAAGCGTTTTAAAAATTTAATAGGTTTAATTTTCATAGTTAAAGCTTTTATATTTAAAATTTTAAGTTTTCCACGGTTCATATATGAGTAGTTAAGTAAAAAAAAAAATACAACAGTGCTTTTAAGTGCATACATATAGAGTGCACTCTCATAAAAGATGGGAAGCTTAAAAATAGCTAAAACCGGGGGACAGACTTATAAGCGACGATAAGCTAAGAGGGTTACATGAAAATTTGTTTCGTTGAAAAAAATGAGTTTTTGGGACCTAAATACGTCATATGCATCCTACAGAAAAATTTAAGTTCAAATTTTAAGCCGTTTGTTAATACTCAAAGTTTACAGTTAAGCAAAAGGACAGCAGACGGTGGCGACAATTTGAACACATATGCTCCAGAAAATTTTTTTATTAAGTTACCAATATATGCATAGTAGGTTGTGACTTTAAAAAAATATTATTTATGAACTTTTTAAAAGAAAAAAAAGTGTAAAAGAGCTTTAGTTTCGGATATAAATGGAGGAGGCACTATGTATACCGTTCCTGCGAAAACCACCCATATATATTATAAAATTTAATGATATTATAAAATTTATTTGTGTTTAAAAAAATATGGTTTTGTTCAAAATGATTCACATATATTTCTGGTAAAAGTCCAGTTTGTCTAAACACAACCTAAAGCCGTTTTTTTGTAATCAATTAAAAAGGCTTAATCCGTTGCAAAATTCTAAAATTTTTTATCTACATGGCTGCATTTTATTTTGATCTTTTATTTACAGAAACCGGTTATAAGTTTTTTTTATACTTTTCATCTCAATCCAAAATCCAACCCAACCTCGTTTAAGTTCTGATTGTTTTGAGCTCCTAACTTAACAGAACTTTTCCTAAAATATAAAGTAAAAACAAACACAATTAAGCTGTATAAAACTTAATAATATACATAAATGAGCGTAATAATTTTTAGAAGGAAAAATTTCTATAATTTATAAACATGATTTTAAGTTTTACACCAGGATGAGACAGAATAAAAAAATTTAAGAATACTCAAAAAGTCCATATCGAAAATCTTATAAAAATTTAAATTATATTGGATATTACAGAGTTCTCTAATAAATCTGAGAGGATACATAATTTATGTTCTTGTTTTTTTATTACCCAGAGAGAGATATATTACTTAAAAAATAAAAACGAGGAAATGAAGATAAAAAAAAAGATGAGATTGATACATCAATTTAAATTATTTTGAATAATTCTTATTTTATATATTGGATTTTAACGTCTTTCCTATTTCACCTAATGGGAAATTTTACGAATTGAGAAGTTAATGGAATATTTTTTTTTTTTACTTTTAAATTGTGTATATATTATAAGAATCACACGTAAAAAGGAAAATAAGATAATGTATATGAAATAAGAAGAAAATTTAAATCTCTTATTTTGCCTTAATGACTTTCGATTTAAGTTTTTTTATATTTATTTTTCTGATCTACTTTATTATATACGAATGCTTTTGATAGAAAATTATTATATTTATCCATACATAAAAAAATAGCTATAAATTATGTACATTTTTTGCTTAGATAAAATTTTATTTTTATTTATTATTGGCTGTCCTTTAAAGAAGGAAATTCAATTGCAAAATTTACTACAAGTATTAGTGAATTATTAATAGTATAACTAAAAATATAGTATAGGTAAACTAACTAAGATAGGTAAATTCTTTTAAATATAAATTGCATACTATTTTTCACATGTTATAATTAAAAGTATTTTTAATCAAAATCATTCCTTTGTTGATTATCTAAAATTCATTGACACAAACCGACACAAACCAAATTTTTTTTACAACAATAATAGTATATTTACGGCTCGTGTCCAGAAAAGTAAAGAATGGCCCAAATCGCACGTAAATTACGAGGCGAAGCCGAGGATGGTAAACTGCGATTTGGGGCATTCTTTATTTATGGACAAGGGCCGTATAAAATTTTTCTGCGACAGTAGCGAGAAATAGTGATTTCCTTGGCCGCGCAGCGGCCAGGAAATCGTACTTTCGTGGCTACTGTACAGAAATAGTATATTTTTACCCATGGCCACAAAAGTAAAGAATGGCCCAAATCGCACGTAAATTACCGTCCGAGGCGAAGCCGAGGATGGTAAACTGCGATTTGGGGCATCCTTTTTTTGTGGCCAAGGACAAAACATAATTTTTCTTGCTCAGTGTCGAGAAAATGCGTTTTTTCGAATAGCGCAGCGGCCAGAAAACACGCACTTTCTGGACACTAACAAGAAAAATAATTTTCTTGTTAGTGTCCAGAAAGTGCGTGTTTTCTGGCCGCTGCGCTATTCGAAAAAACGCATTTTCTCGACACTGAGCAAGAAAAATTATGTTTTGTCCTTGGCCACAAAAAAAGGATGCCCCAAATCGCAGTTTACCATCTTCGGCTTCGCCTCGGACGGTAATTTACGTGCGATTTGGGCCATTCTTTACTTTTATGGCCATGGGTAAAAATATACTATTTCAATCGCGGTAATTTAAATTGTATCATACTCCATACTAATTGCCCACCTATATTTATTTAAAAGGTAATAAATCATCCAATTAAATGATTATAAAGAAAAATTTATATCCAAGCTTCCATTAAATTTTTCTTAATATTAAGCTTTGCGTCGTTTTCTGTAACCTAAATGCCTGCTTTCTTTTGTAGGTTAAAAACATGTATGGGTAGATGCTAATATATCAAAAATATACATAATAACGTAAAAAATAGCCACTTTATGCACACAAACTTACACACATCCACAACAATGTTTTGAGAATTTCTTCTCTTGACATTACTAATGTCTAAAGTCATTCTTCTAACTCTTAAATTTAACTTTTTCCTTCTCTCTTTTTTTATATAATATAAACTTATTCACCCTGTTATACGTACAAGAAAATTTTTGCGTGACAACGTGTTTCACGTAGAATACAAAATGTTAGAAACAAATTTTTTTTTTCTACTATTTTTTATTTTCTTATAAGACTTAAATTTAAGCCAATTATTCTAATTAATAGATAATTGTGTATTTGCTTCTTGAATTTTAATTATTTTTAATTTATCTCCAAGTAAATATTAAGAACGATATTAATTAAGAAAAAAATTTTTAATTAACATATGTTTTTTAATTTAAATTATAATTAATTTAGAAAGAAAATTTATTTTACAGTATTTTCTTCCTTTTTTTTCTTGGTTTAATTAACTAATTATTATATATCGTTTTTGTTTCAGGTTAGTATATAAAACATTATTTGCTTAATCAAGAGGTATATAAGATTTAGTAGAAAATTAAGTAAGTAAATGCTTTAAAACTACACAAACTTGAAGAGTTGAATATTTTCGTTTTAAATAAAACCTTTCTTTTATTTTCTTCTTTTTTTTTTATTACAACTTTTACTTATAATACGTGATATTTACTATATCTACTTCATTTAACGACCAACCAAAACTTACAAGAAGATCACGAAAATTTTCTTTCTTATACACGTGCGTACTATGTTTTCACGAATTACGAGCTTTTGAAAAGAGTTTTGTCGTACTCTTAAATACATAAAATTTATATACCAGAATGAGAATTTCTTATTCATTTAAGTTTATGATCTTTTTTTAATCCTAATACATATTATGTATATTACCCTGACAGTTTTTTCTTTTTTATTCATTAAAATTACATTTTTTTTAGTTAGAAAATTTATTGTACAGGGTTGTACAAAATAAGTTAGTACAAAAGAATTTACAAGTTAGTTGCATAAAACATATAAAATTTTATCAGAGCTGGGTAAATACTGTACTTTCGAAAAGCAATATCAGTATTGAAGCACTTACACTAGTATTGACCCATATAGTTTTTTTATAACATCTGAAAATTAAACGAGGTAAGGATAATATTTATTTGAGGGGACAAAAAAAACGAATAATTTACTAGAAATAAACACCCAATAAGAACACAACATGGTATAATGCTTCATTACCCCTCCTATTTTTTATTATAAAGTGGAACATTCTTTAGATAAAAAATAACATAAATAAATAAAAATTTTACATATCTTTACATTCTATTCAAATCACAATTTCATAAAGTTTTTTTATTTTAATTTTTAATTGTCATTTTCAGTCTTCACTTAGTACTCACATTCACTTACTTTGATTATCACTTTTTTTTATTGATATTACATTAAGTATAACTGGTCAAAAACAGTTTTTGATGTTTGCAGCTTTTGGTAGCGCTGTATGACTGACTCCATTATTTTTACTTTAATATACAATTCTTCATATGTTAATTCTTTTTCTCCCATTTAACTTCTTTTATTTTCAATTTATTTTTAACTTCAACTTATTTTTATATTTTCTTCTTTATATAATTTAAGATTCAGGCCATTTAATTAGCTTCAAAAACTTGACATTGTTCCAGGATTCTTCGAGTTATTCGCATGATATTTATCCATCAGCACCATTCATTTTCGTGGTCGCTCTGAGGGAGACCTACCTACTTTGCAGGATTTGCTGGAATCTCGGCGACAATTATCGGCTCATTTTTGGTTGTTGATGAGTTATCTTTCTTCAAAGCATCTAGCTCTTGGACCCTACTAATTTACTTATTTACTAATTTAAAATTTACATTTTATATGCCTATTGGAGAGTAAAATTTATTTTTAAAAATTTCTTATTTTAATTCTCTTGAACTTGGACAATTGAAGTAACTTTATTATTCCTACAATAATTATTTTCTATCTGGATGTCGACATCATCAAAACTTCGACTACATTCTTCAATTATTTTCAATTTCAAGCAATACTTTCTTAGGTTCAATAATATTTTAAATATTTATAAAAAATCATTTAAAGTTTAGCCCTTTTTTAGTGACCGATACCTCTTTACCTAGAGCACAGTTTACCGATTTAATAAAAAATCTGCTAACTTCGTAGAATATTATATTTTGACCCACACGTTTTTTTAAATCCTTCTTACCTTATCCTACTCTTATGGAAACCTGCTATTTTTAAAATTTTTACAATTAAAATTTACCCCTTATACTTTAATGCATATGCAAAAAAGAATTCTCTAGCAAGTGAAAAAACTTATTTCAGTGTTAAAAAAATGTCTCTTCAAATCGTAAATGATTGAATATTCAAAATATAGCCGCTTGAATTTTCATTTTTTTTTATTTATTGTATTAAAGGTTGTTATTATTCTATAAGTTGAGAAAGTTTTTTCACAGTTTCGAAAATCTTCTGGTAATCCAAAATATATTTCTCTATTTCTTACATAACTATCAGGTATATTAAATATAATTATAAATATTCAGCTAAAATTTTAATTTACTAAAATCATGAAATGAAACATTAATTAAAATAAAAGAAAAAATAAAAAAAATAATGAAAATATGAGGGTTGTTTCTTTGAAAAGTTATGATATAAAATATTTTGTTTAAAATAACGTAGAGTAGGTAGTGGTCAGAAGTATATGGGTGGTGCAATATTCATAATAAGTAGAGGGAAATCAAGGCAGGTACTTGTTTCGCGGATTAGATTTAGCTTAATAATAAGATCCGCCCTTTGCAGCAAGTTATCTATACGTGGAAAGAAAGAGTGAGAAAGAGAAAGAGAGAATGACGAGTAGGATATATTTGCAGTTATAGTAAAATTCCAGAAAGAGATTGCAATAGTAAGTTAAAAAGATGGAAAGGGCAAGAGTAAAGATAGAAACTACTTTGAGATATGACATTCGTATATATAGAGTGTGGTTTTAACTCTTGGTTATATATCCTTATAGTTATGACATTGTCGGATTCAGAGAACCACCTGCGAACACCCCCTTTCTCTTACATTAATATATAGTAAATATGTGTGCATAAATACCTTTTCCTATCTCTTGCCTCAGAGTATTTCAAAACTTACTGAATTTATTCAACTTTCTACTCTAAATATATTTGTAAGTGGTATAAGTAAAGCTTTAGACCTACATAAAGAATCGTCTCTACCTATCTGCTGGGCTTTATACTAATTTTAATTAATTTATTTCATCTGCGATTCCTTTTTGTCTTTTCAACATAAATTTTTTCCTCCAATTTCATCCGAGTATATATATATTTTTGAGTATGCAACATGAGATATTCAAAGAAATATAATTAAAAATTTTAACCTCAACGCAAATAAATGCCTAAGATTTGTTATTTTTTTTTTTTAACATGACAATTACACAAAAGTCTTTACATAAAATATAAAATTCTATGTAATTACATAAGACAATTATACTTTGAAAATTTTGAAGTCCAAAATGAAAATTCGCATAATTAACTCCTTAATTATAGCAATTTTTCGTTATTCAACTTCCTTCCTCTTGAATATTGCGGTCAAAAGAAGAATTTATTAAAGTATACGGTAGTTTTGGTCACTTAGAGTACAAGTATTCTTCTTTTTTGAAGTAGTGGCGCATCGAACACATACATGTATTTTAATGATTTTTATACCATCTATAGAGAGAGGTAAGAGAAAAAGTAAAGAGAAGTCAGAAATATTAAAAAAAAAAAAAAAATAGGGGTAAAAAAATACATACATATATAAAAAGAAAGATCTAATTTGTCCATGTCCAGTCGCGTTTTCTCGCAATGGCTAAAGGCAAAAGCTGAGGGACAAAAATTAATATTCATAAGCGTCCAGAGAAAAAGAGAAAAATCCCGAAGGCGGGGTCAACTTACATGTATCTTTTATATACATAGAGCAAGAGTGACCTGTTCGTTCATAACTATAAGTATGTACACTTTACCTATACGTAACAAGAATTCTTTCTCTATACACATTTTCTCTTTTTCTATTTATAACGCGTGGAGAATTAAAATATATACTATAACCACGTAAGCGTGCTCAAAAGCCCGGGATTTTAAAATTTGCGTTTTCTTCTTCTTTACGATTGTATAACCCTTTCGTTTATACATACCTTTTTTGCATAACTTATGTATAAAAAAAAAGAACCTGGTAATAAATTTAAAGCAAACCTTTTTATTCTTTCTGATATGTGTTGAATTATCCATTGGTATATTCCCAGTAGTAAAAATCAAGCTTAGGTCAGCTTAATATTTATTATTCGTTTGAAATTTTTTTTTTTTTATTTTAATGTTTCATTATCTTAATTAATTAAAATATGACTTTTTTAAAATAATACATTTCAAACTTAGTCTTACATTTAATAACATTGAATTGATAACCTCTAAACATTCGTAAGCTATATATTATTAATAAAATAATGCACTTTCAGGTTGCTTTCTTTGTAATTGACTTTAATGCGGAAATAAAATTTAAGCGACATTTTTAATTAGTTGACTGTGCATTTTAGCATGACATTTTGTTGCCCTACTACCAACTACAACAATAATTTTATTATTACAAATATTTTATGAAGTAAAAATTTAATGATTTTAAATACAATGAAAAAACGGTCATTTTTAGGCCATAATAATCTTTTAATTATTAGTCAACGTTTCACATCTACATGCGTGTCTCTTCAGAATTAAAAAATATATAATGAAGTGAATAAGTATTTAAATATACCCACATAAAAAGATTAATCTTATCAGTAAGCTTAATTTTGGTTAAGCTTACTCGTTAGCTTAACTAACCTACAAAATTGGAAAAATTTCAAAAGCTCCTAAATTGAATTAAATATTATAAGTCCTCAAATAAAAATTATTCCAAGCCCATTTTACTATCCCCCTAAAATAGTCAATATTTGAAGCTTCCCTCAGAAAATTTGTTTTTTTTTCACTTCCCTAAAAACGTTAATTTTATACCACCCCCTTGTATTGACAATCTTTTTCAGGTACACCTCCAATGATCAAGTTAAAATTAGGTTTTATGGTAGCAAAAGGTAAATACAAATAGTTCAATAGAGTCAAAGCCTCAGCAAACAACTATTTCGGCTATGAACTGTCCAATTAAATATGATCTATCCAAACATTTAGATAGTAGTTTTTAAACATAGATTTTGAAAATCAGATGTTGGACAAAGAAAGCAGTTATTACATCCTATAGTTTTCAGAAATGATTAATGTTAGAGCTACTGACAATACTATTAACAATAAAGCAGATTGCAAAAATTTTAAGTAAAAAATTTTTATTATCCAACAATCTAAATTAATAGTTACCTTCCTTTAGTTATCTAGGTAGAAATCTATTGTTGCTTAGGAGTCTCTAAATATGCCATAATTTTTTGTAAAAGTAAACAACCTTTTTATGATAAATTATTTATTAAATTTATGTATAAGCTAACTCATATTTTTCTTATTTAGAAATTAAAAAACCTAAACTTATTTGAAATATCATTTACACAAATTTCTTGCAGATGTTTACTTGAATAACTGTGAACAGAAACATCTATTCTCGAACAACAATTCATATACTAACATCATTTTTTACGCACGGTAAGTAGATGACACTCTAATCGTATATAATGGCTCTGATAGACAACTCGATAAACTAGTAACATATCTAAACAACATACATAGTTACGTGCAATTTCACGTTGGAGGTCGAGGAAAAATAAACTTAATTTCATAGATTTTAGTCTAACAAAAATCGTTGATAAGAAAAAATTTGACTTTGACATCTACAGAAATTTAACGACCACGGATCTAGTAATACCAGCTGACTTTCATCACCCCTGCCCCCAAAAAATGGCAAGCTTCAATGCATTCGTTCACAGCCTCTTTATTATCCCTCTTAATGACGAAAATTTTAAAAAAGAAGTAAACATTATAAAATACATAGCCATTTCTAACGGCTACAATAATAATATAGTGAAAAAGAATATCAATAAATACCAAAGTAGCAAACATGATAATAATAATAATAATAATAAAGGTAAAATACGTATCAGCTATTTACAGGAATTTCAGGCCATACATACTTGTTAACGCACTTAAGGAATGCAACATCAACGATGGGTTCAAGACCAAAAATAAACTATCAAAGCTATTAAGAGATAGGAATAAAGTACCTTTAGGAGACAAATCTGTCGTATATAAATTGAAATGTAATGACTGCGACAGTTTTTATATTGGGCAAACGAGTAGAAGATTTTCCAAGAGACATCCAGAACCTGTACCACCAATGTGCCAAGATGCAGATAAAAAAAGAACAAAATATTCTTCATACACAGCATCAGATTCAGACATAGATAAAAAAAGATCCAACTTCGCGAAACATCTACTCAGCGAAAAACATTATTCTACAAATTTGGAGGAAAATATGACGCCTCTTTTTATCCGTGAAAAAGGACCAATAATGGATACATATGAAGAATTTGAAATATACAGGGCCTTTAAAGATCAAACACATAAGGACAATATATTAAATGATCAATTGAAATAAAATTAAAATAAAAACAACCTGTATAATTTAGCTATAAAATATTTAAACTACGACATAAACAATGATTTTAAACATACGTAGTTTAAAATACAATAAGTGTTTTTATGTGTTATGTTAGTGTAAAAAAAAAAAGTGTAAATAATTTTATCCAGAAGATGTGACAAGAGTCTCGAAACATGTCTGTATAGACGAGTTAACGATGTCATACACGATGGATAATACTTAAGTAATTTTTTATTATCATTCACACAAACTTTATCAATATTTGAATACAGGTATTAGAAAAAGAAAAATATATTTTAAAATTTTAACATGAAACATGTTCATTGGATGGGGTATTTGAAAAAGTCCAGTTTGGCAGGGGGGGTGAAAAATTGACGTTTTTAGGGGGGGGGTCAATAAGTGACGTTTTTAGGGGGGGGGGGGGGGGTGAAATGGACTTAGAATATTTTCAATTTAGGGAACTTTGGTGCAGAAGTACCTAGGGAGCATTGGTGCAGAAGTACCTAGGGACCTATGGTGCAGAAGTCCCTAAAGACCTTTGGTGCAGAACTACCTAGGGAACTTTGGTGCAGAAGTACCTAGGGACTATTGGTGCAGAAGTCTCTAAAGACCTTTAGTGCAGAAGTACCTAGGGACCATTGGTGCAGAATTTTTAAAGAATTTATTGTAAAAATAAATTCATATTATTTAAAAAACTATAATACTTTGAAAATTTAATTAAATTTGTTCACTTTGATGTATAAGCAGCATAATTTTTATAATAAAAATTTAAATATAAATATTTGGATATAAATATTTATATTATGAACACAATAGATACTTTATTATCAGTGTTATAAGTGAGCATGTTCCATGCTCGTTGGTCGTTAGTTACACAAACTGGTTATACATTTTTTTTAAATGATTGCAAACTTAAATTTTGTTATATAATAATTTAAGAACTAAATGGTGGTTTGACTTAAATTTTTGAAGTAATTTAGGAAAGGAAAGATATAAAAATATACATTATTAAAATATTTAAATGCTTTTTGACATAAAACTAATTTGTATAAATTATATAAATCATTTATGAAAGCTCAATAAATTCAACTTAAAAATGAACTAATACCAATAAAGAGTAGGGTAATAAAATTAAAATACATCTACATAGATAATGATGATCTTATTCATTAGTTATTAGTCTTTTTTTTAAATACGAAGCCCTAAAATGCTCAAGAAAATCGCAATCCATCGTAAGGTTAATCGCTAAAATTTGCAAGCTAAGTAAAATGCTTCAATAAAGCTTTAATAAAGCAATAGATATAATTCATATCCATCTCTCGAAGGGAACTCGGCAATAACAAAATGATATAGGAGGCAAAATATGCATTTAAATTATCGCCACGCGATAATAATTTGCATAGCACAGTCTACGTATTCCCTCTTTTTCTCTACCCTTAGTTCAGACACTCTTGTTCCGTTCGCTTATTTAGCCTCGTTTAATTTAAATAATACTATGTACTCATCTTCTAAAAGAGATATACATAAAATTGCTATAACATTGTAAATTATAACTGATACAGCTTAAGTATATAACAGTCTTTCTCTTTCTCTTGCGATATTTTCTAATATACGCGAGCTTTCGCGGACAATTAAGGGATGGGAAATTAACGCAAGGTTTTCTTCCAAGGAATAACCGTCTTTTATGTCTTACTTGATGCTTTATTTTATACGATTTTATACAAATATATACAGGCTCTTAATTATCCACTATTAGCCTTCTACTTGATATAATTAAAAATTCTTCTATTTCATTTAATATATTAAATTATTTAATTTATAGGAATAATAATTTTCTTCTACATTTCCCTTTAATTTCATATTTAATTTATTATTATTATTGTCTAATCCAATAATAATTATTACGTTTTCTTTATCACTTAACACTTATAAAACTGTTAATTTACAAGTATATTTTAACAAAATCTCATTATAATATTTCGATAATACGATGTTTCTACGATACATTTTTATACCAAATTATATCAGTTTAATTAGCAATAATAGAATAAACACATTAGTGTTGAACACAGCTAAACTAAATACTAAGATGATTCTGTTTTTTGGCCAATTGGAATATCGTTCTCACTGTAAGATACAAGGGCCATATAATTTTATGTAAAGTTATGTACAAGCAAAATCAGAGCATTCTTAAGAATAAATAAAAATTGAACATTAAATAATTTGGACTTATTTTGGACTTATCTCTATACTGTCAAGCTAGCATAGAATATAATAATAATAAGAATAATAACAATCTCTATTTTGAAATCAAAAATAGTACACTCTTTAAATATGTTACAGTAAATAAGTAAATCTTTCATAATAAATAAAATAACAAAAAAAATATAAAAAAAAAATATAAAAATTATAAAATAATACAATATAATATGAGTTTAATGAGTCAATAGATTAGTACGTCAATAGGTAAATATGCGTCAATATAAAATCAAGGAAAGGAAAGAAAGTATATAAAATCTGCTGTCAATCAACTGTATAGTATCTAACTTATAGATGTATTGCTTTATTGCTTCTTTAAAGCGTGAGTAAGATCCAGAACTTTGAATATTTGACTTGGAATGAGAAGAGTCCCCAGTCAGTGGTAACAGTTGCTGGGTCCAGGTCTATTCGTGGGCCGCGGGTGGGTTTGTCAGATTTATAAGGTGTGAATAGAGGTAAGAGAACGGGGGCTCCTTCATTCTTACCAGTCTATACATAACTAAGGATGCAAAGTAGTCAGTACGTGCCAAGTTAGTCATCTATCCCAGTTTTCTCCTATACGGGGAAATGTGTTCATGTCTGCTTATTTCAAATATATACCGAATACAGGAATTGAAAAGCCTTGAAAGCCTTTGCAACTGAGTGATTAATTCATTGGAGATGTCAGAGTAAATTACGTTACAATAATCTAAATGAGGGACTACAAGTGATTCCACTAGTCTTTTACGTAGTAGTTGTGTTGTACAAGGTCTGATGGTTTTGAGACAGCATAATACTCTAATCGTTTTTTTGGTAATTTGGAGCACGCGAGGTTTCCATGAAAGTGTGCTGTCTAGTATGACGCCAAGGCTAGTCACCTCATCAACAAATGGAACATTATATCCACAGGAACTGACCTCAATACTGGGTAAACTTAAATTTGTAAACTGCTTAATAGTATATGAAGAACCAAAGATTATAGCTTAAGTCTTTTTCATATTTAACGATAGACGATTAGTTTCCGCCCATTTGGCAACTATTTTAGCAGATTGTGAAAGACTTGAAATGCCCTCAGTAATTTTATTAGCAGGTACTTGAACATAAATTTGTAGATCGTCAGCATATAATATTTTGAAAATGCGGGTGTCTAACAAGTGGTCTTTAAGATCATTCATGTATAAACAAAAAAGTAGGGCCCATGGACGGAACCTTGGGGCATTCCTATATTTATGTCTATGTAAGACGATGTTGATATTTTGGTTGATACACATGAGGATCTGCCACTTAGATATAACCAGAACCAGTCTAATGAGGATTTTGAAAAACCAACATTCCTTAACTTTTTAAGTAATAGAGATGGAGAAACATTGTCGAAGACCTTTGAGAAGTCAAACTGAAGTAACAAAGTGACCAGCTTATTTTCTTTACCCATTTGTATGTCATCTACAAGCTTAATTAAAGCTGTTTTGGTCGAGTGATGTTTACGGAAACCCGTTTGAAGGGGATCTAATATCTTTGATTTGTTTAAAAAGCTAAAAACTTGATCATGGGCAAGCTTCTTAAGGACCGTCGATAAAAAAGCACAATAGGGCTATGGGCCTGAAGTCAGTTGTTGATAATGGTACTGGTACCTTTTTGAGTGCTAAGATTTTAGATTTTTTCCATGATGATGGAAAGAATCCTTTTGATAATGAGGCATTAAACAATTTAGTGAGATGGGAGGCAATAGTTGGTAATGCTTTCACTATTATGCTTGGAGGAATGCCATCATCTCCTTTTGCTTGTGAATTAAAATGTGAGACAGTTAGTATGACGTCATTTTTAGATACTCTTTTAAAAGCGAAACCATCAGGTGGGGCACTGTTGATAACATTTATCGAGTCAATTGGGTCCTCATCAAGGGATATCGATATCTTGGAGAAAAACGAGTTCAACTCTTCAGGCAAAAAGCCATGAAGAGCATCACTGGCGTTAGGAATCAGCCCCAGGGTTTTCAATTCTTTCCAGAAGTTTCCCTTTTTGTCTAGAGTATTAGATATGCGATTATGGATATATGCATGACGAGCTGCCTCAGATTTTTCTTTGTATGAGTTAGCTAAAGCCAGGAATTCATTAAGAAGACTACGAGACCTTATCCTGGTGTAACGTCTGCTGGTCGCGTCTCGCTTTAGTTTAAGTAGTCTCAATTCAGAATTTATCCAAGGAAACTCATCTTTGCGTACCTTTAATTTCTTTTCGGGGGCTAGTTTATCCATAACACTATGAATGTTTTTCGTCAATGTAGAGAGCCCGCACTCAATATTAAAATCATCCTCAGATTTTAAAAATGGTGACCAGTTGAGTCTACGTAAATGTGAGTTAAGGTCATGGGCTGTGATTTTATTAAATTCCCTGTAGACCGTTGTAACATCAGGAGGAGATGAATAAAATATGTCCATAGTTACAGATATAATTTCGTGCCTACTTGGGAAATTGGTAACATACGGTCGTAGCTTTTAGCAGTGTCACAATTGTCAATAAAAATAGTGTCAATGCAGGTATCATTGTCGTCAATATTATGATGTGAAGGATCTGTATCAGTTAGTTTGAGTAAAAGATCACTCATTAAGTCAGTAACAAAACGAAAGTCTGAGTCATTTTGTTTAACCATATTGGCATTCCAGTTCCCAATAACAACTTTATGGCTGAAATCAGAACAGTGAGAGTGGATCAGTTGAACGAAATCATTATCAGACCTGATTGGGACATCAGGTGGACGATAAACAAGGGCAACAAGTGTTGGAGTGAGTTGCCTTCCCAAACAAAGTAGAAAAGATATTCAAACTTTAAAGGCTTACCGATTTGCTGAGTTTTTGAAGAGCAAAGTATTTTTGCCTTCAGATTCTCTTTGATGTAAATTAGAATACCGCCACCACGAGTGTTTCGGCCTTGCCTTATTACACTGTAGCCTGGTACACTTATAGTGCTATCGTTAATTTCAGGACCAAATCTAGTCTTAACAATGCCAAATATATGATAGGAGTTGTTATTAGAGAGATATTGACTGAATTCCCATAGATGTTTTTTTAATGAGGTTGCGTTTAGGAAACCTACTTTTAAACTAGTTAATTTTGATGTAGTTACAGGTCCGGCAGTTGGTTGTAAATTTTTATGGTTTTTAATTTCATGAATGGGGCTTGGACCAGAAGTATTATGTTGAGCATTATTATTGAAGCCCAGTGTTTGGATTATGGTATGTAAGTCAAAAATGGACCTGACTACATGTGACATCGTTCTATCCTCCCATCTTACCAAGAACCTGCCAGCACAGTGCCAGACAAATTTAAAACCCAAGTTTTAATACCAAGGTCCGAATAAAAATTATCCAATAAACGATACACTAGTCAGTCCTGCCTGAAAAGCTAGATAATGAGTAAATTAAACGAATAAAAGTTAAAATATAAAACAATTTATACTTAATATTATAAATCTATATTTCTGGTGCCTTAGTTTGTAACTTTTTGATAATTGTCAAATAAGTATATCGGTAGTTCTTAGCTATTTTTACCCAAGTCTAAGCTCGATGTTTTGGATTTAAAAAATACGAATTGCACTGTGTTTGGTATATAAAAATATGGTTACTGGCCAATTTTTAAGGCTCTAGGTGACTTGGTTGCGATTTGGCAGCTGTTTTTCCAATTTTAATTTTTTTCGAATTCTCAGCCACCCGTTTGCTTTTTATTTTCTAGACGCCCTAAATAAGCCTAAAAAATATTTTCTATATAAAGGTAGGTAGTCAAAATTCCCGCCCAATCCGAAACTGACCATATTTTTTCGGAAAAACCTCAGGAAAAGCCGGAAAATCGGAGAAACTAAAGGAAACTTTAAAATACAAATTTCTCAAAAAGCGTCACTTTTTTTTTTTTAATTTTTTTTACATGTGTTTTTCCATACTTTTCATGCTGCTAAACTCCTTTTTTTGACACATTTGCCTTTTAAGTACTTAAAAATCAATTTTAGGCTCAAAAAAATGATTTTGAAAATTGTTCATTTTTTCAAGGAAATTCGAAAATCAAGGAGGGAGGTAAGGGATTAAATGGGATTTATTGTTTAAATAATGTCGATGTAAAGACTTAGAATAATACTGGTTTAGGGAATTAGAATAGTTTTCTACTTAGTAAAAGGGTATAGAATGTGTCCCTGGCATTATCATCTATAATTTGTTATGTTTCTCAATTTACCTTACCTTAGAAATTGCTTTATCAGTTTTTTTGGTATTTTAACATGGAACGTGCTTAAAGAAAGGGGTACCTCAGAACTTGAAAATTAAGGGGGGGGGGGGGGTTTAATGAGACTTAGAATAATTTCAATTTAGGAAATTTGAAAAATTTGGGCTCAGGGACTTAATAATACAGGTTTATGGACTTGGAATAATTCGGGTTTAGGGAATCCGAATAGTTTGAGTTTAGAATCTTAATATCTAGTAAGGTGATACTTACATATTATAAAATTAGAAAATTGTATTGTATAATGTTGAGTAACATTTGCATTATACCTATCCCTCAGCTGGAAGTAAACATGTTCCATGCATTTATGTTGTGTTTACACAAACCGGTTATAAGTTTTTTATTAGCATCCTTAAAAAGGTAAACTTACATCTATCGTTAAATTGAAGTTTTACTTCGTACTTGCATTCGCTTTCTCCTTTGCATAGAGATGACAATCTCTATGTTTTTTAATGAACATGGCTATCTCCATCTTGGCTGTTGCCAAACTTAACAGATGCTGTATATCTGCCTTTAGAGATATACCGTATCATTCCTTTGTCCTATGAAGAGCAGGCTCAGAATTACTCGAAACTTTTGGTGAAGTAACTCTATTTAGATGAAGCATTTTCCATGTTGAGAGTAAAAAAATATGTAATTTTTTGTTAATAATAACAGCATACAGAATATACCGGTCTTCGTTTTCTGCAAAAGTATTTCTGCAAAAGTAATAATAAAAATAATAATAAAGATTACAAAATAAAGTAAAATGTAAAGCGAAAAGTTTTATAAATGATAATAATTTTGTTTTTTCGTAAGATACATTGATGTCATTAAATCTAAACATTACAAATAGCAGAAAATCTCATACATTAGTAAGATTAAAAGTTATATAGGTGTTTGTAGTGAATGTATAAAATTAGGTAGGAAAATATAATAATATGCTCATGCATAGAATCGTGAAAACCTTAAGTAAATATTACCCATATTATTATATGTATAAAATAAAGGAGGCTCTGAAATATATGCTAACATTTATTCATATTACAGCACTGCGTGTCTTTTCATTCATCTTCGTCTGTAGTATAGAAACGACAATATATAAAAGAAAATGAAATTGATACTAATGTTTCAAGTGTACTTATTATACGTAAAACTTTTAATCTCATTTTCACCTAATGTACATCATTTCATATTTTTTTCTTTTCATGCTATAAAATTTTACGTCTCTTGAGTTTTACAACTAAGCGTATAAATTTTTTCAGCCATAAATATAATTATATTAATTAAATTAAATTTAATTAAAAAAAGTCTACGGTAATGATAAGATGAAATTTTATACGTACAATATCAATAAATTGCAGGAGATTTCATGTATAAGATTACAGAGCGAAGAAAATACGATTAGCAACGAGTTGACAAACTTTAAAACTGTATATAAGTTGAAAACTAATAAGCCAAGACATGCGAGAGAGTTTGCATCTTACAAGCTTATGACAGTAACGAGACACCGATTATACGAAACGGCCTGATCGTCGTCCATGAGAATAACATATATTATTAAATATGTGTATAAGCTAAATTGGCTAACTTCAAAATATGAAAAGCTTACAAGCAAACACGCTTTACTCATCCTTTAACTTTATTTTACGTAATATAAGCCTAAACATATTTATTATACTTGCTTTAAGTTTTCTCATAATTTTCACCTTTTCTCTATTTTACATATTTATGTAATTATCATTTCTTATAATTAATGATTCTTCTTTATTTTATTTCTTCACTCCTAACTAACGGTTTTCAAAAAACTATTTCTTTTATTTCCAAAGAATTTACAGTTTACGACGACTAATCTGTCCAAAAAACGTTTCAATGGATTCAAGTATTAGATAAGTTACTAAAATTTTCATTTCCCATTTTGGCTTAATTAAGAACTAAAATATGCTTATGTTGTATAAGACGATATCAGATACTTAGAGTTCTAAATAAAAATTATTCAATGATTTATGTAATGGTTAATTGATTTGCCATATTAGGGTTTAACACAAAATATAAAAGAAGTACGCAATTATGTAAATAAAAATTTAACATTAAAAATTAGGAAATAAGCCCTGACAAAAGCTGTGCCCGAATTATTAACAGTAACCAAATTTAGTTTGACCCATCAAATTTCTTAAACATTAAGGCAAAGATTTTCAATCCAATATTAATCTTTACAGGTATAAACATTTTGCTTTTTACGACAATCAAATACTTCAAATATTTTTACTATTGTCGACGAATAAATGTATATCAGTATGCTTTTTTATGGTACAAAAGCATTCTATGGTTTTCTGATAACCATCATAAATGAGCTACCTGAAAATTTGAAAGGTCCATGATTTTATCTGCATAGTCATTAATAGGTTACGTGTGTAGTCTTATCACAAAAAGCAAGGATTTGATATCAAATATCGTATACATTTTAAACTCTCTAAAAACGCAATCTCCGTTTATTTCCCATAGAAAGCTTATAAAAAACCAACACTTTATAATCAAGCATTCATATCAATTAATTTTCAATTATACTGCAGAGTTAAAAAAAGTAAAAAAAAAACTAATGGGACAAAAAATAAATTTAAAAGGACAAACAACAAAAAATAAAAACTAAAAGGGATACTGTATGCTTTAATAACATTATTCTGTGGTTTAAAATACAATTCAGCGTGTATAATATACTATATGTATAATAAACGTATTACAGCTGGCAATAAATTTAAATTGAACAAAATAAGTTGCCATATATAGAACATTCCAGTATAAAGTTAATAGCCTAGGAACGATTAACTGTGTATCCCAAAATGCCTTTCTCTCACACCTCTCTTGTACTACACATTTTGTATTATATTGCGATTCACTTTCTTTTTGGTATCTCGTGGTAAAGCTTCTAATAATATATGTTTTCCAAAATGTCCTGAAATTGCTGACAATAAGCTTATAAAGCTACAAACATAATCTAATACGTATTCTTGCTTATTCAATACAATTATTAATATTTTGTGAATAATTTTTTTGGCTTTGAAAAATTTAATAAAAAAATAATAATTAAAATTTTTTAATCGTATGAAGCAATTATAAAAGAAAAGCAATACTATTAACTAAGCGTTAAAACGAACGTGGCAAGTTTGGAAGGTGTTAGGGATGTTTTATAGTATAATTTAGTGGACAGTTTGATATACAAACAATCTTTAATGAAATTCTTGGTGTTCATTAATAACGCATTACAGGCACGGTCTTCCACGCACCAACTATACATACACATAGATGTATGCATAAAATTTGACTTTCCATATACCCTTTTTCCCTTTATAATATAATATAAACCCTACAATTCAGTTTGCTCTTTTCCAACTTCTTATATATACCTATTAAATATATTATTATTGTTATTATTATAGGTATAGGACTTGTCGCGAATATGTACAAAGCTGCACGTATATGTAATGAACTTCGCACGCATTTCCTATCTTTTGAATTACGAAATTCTATAAAAGAAAACGATTTATGAGAGTGGGCTTATACAATTATTAAAAATGTTTCTGATGCGCTTCTTTCCGCCGAAAATACTTTCATGACTTTTTCCTTCCTTCCGCTGAAAAATATACTTAAAATAACACATGTCCAAAATCTTAGAAACTTGCTAGACTTCAAATAGTTTCCGCTGATCTCTAAATCTTAAATATTTTCATAAGTATAAAGGTCAAATATATAAGCTAGCCAAATCAGTAAAATTAGTTGAACAAGCAGTTCTGTTTTGAAAATGAAAGAAGTCTTAATAAATTTTATCGTTTAGTTCTTAATTAAAAAAGTAAAATTTTATAAATAAATTTTAACATAATATGCTAATTTATAAAACTACAAGGTTACTTGGTAAAAGTGTATCTTGATAACATAGCTAATTAATTTAACAAAAAAAAAACAGGTTTCGCTGAGATAATCATAAATATAAGGTCATAAATAAATAAAATGAAAAGTTTAAATATATTTCATATGATTTTTTTTTTTGCAAAAAAAAAAGGTTAAATTTGGTGTGCAAAAAGTTACTCTAATTATATATAAAAGGTTTTATTTTTCGAGAGCGTATTATGTGATACGTGAATATAGGTGAGTTCAGAAAGTACCCGGGGATTCATTAACCGACCGTGAAATATTGTACTAAAGTAAGTTATGTCGTTTAGTATGATTTGACTTTAATAACATATTTACGACTTGGACATAGAACTCGAGGGAAACTACCTAACTCGTACTATTTCGACCCAGGAAGTCCACATAAAATTTGACAAATCTTTTTAACAAGCAACCAATTGACTTACTTATCCTTTCTAAGTAAATAAATATATAAAATTTACTATATCTTTGTAAGACGAAAAAGGTTAAATTAACAATTTTTTTTTCATAAAATAATAAAATTTTTATAGTTAATCTTTTTTTAATTTAAGATATTCTAAAATTTAAGGAGGCTCTTTGACGAACCATGAGTATAGTGAAGCCTTTTGATTTGAATGACCTTTAAATCTAACCTGAGGCCAGTTTGAATCCCTCAGATATATTTTTTTATTACTTTGTTCTTTAAAAATCTAACAGCAAATTTTTTTTCTATTACACCTTAATTTTAGCTATAAAATTTTTCATAGTTATAGAAAGATCGATTTTTAAAATGCAAATTTTTTCGCAAAGAAATAAAAAATAAAAAAATATTCATAAGCCATGTCCATAAAATATAAAATAACCACAGCTATGCACGTCATAAAATGGATTCAATAAAACAAAATATTCAAATGTTCATAAAGCTAAAGTCGTGAAACATTTAAAATCGGCCGTACAAGTTTATATATTCATATAATAATATTATACGCAAGCAATTTACACATAAACACATATAGACAGATCGTCCTTTTCGCAAAATCTCATATATGTAACGTATATAGAAAGAGAGATTGAAGTTAAAGCTCTCGGTAATAATGCGACGATATAGAATTTTAATATTGTGCTTTACGAGCGCGATAGTCCTTTATTTTACGGTTGAAAATGGACATTTGAATTCTTAGATCTACATATTTCTGTTGAATTGTTCGCGATTCCTCTTTTCCCTATTCTCTTGTTTAAGCCATGGAAACGCGAGTGCCTAAGCGTGTCGACTCTAAAACATCATCGCTTTCTCCAAGAAACGACTCTCAAAATATACATAATGTGAATTTCATAAAATAAAACTACGCTATATTTCTGAGCTGGACCTCGTAAAACTATCAGTACGTTTATGTTTATTGTTATGTGGTTGTCGAAATATATATACAAAACTCAGCCATTTCATTACCATAGAATTCGCGTTTCATTCGATTCTATGAGGCAATAATATAAAATGAATAAAAGAATTGAATATTAACTTTAAATACTTTAGTCAAATAAAATTTTAGCAAAATGGAATTTGTAATATGGAAAATTCTTAATATTTTATTTTACTTCGTATTATTAATGTAATAAAATAATTATTATATACTATAGCATTGTATATTATGGAGCTAAGCTATATAATAAAGTTGTTTAAATGTATAAAATTTTAATTTCATACTTTTACGAATTTATAAAATTTACATTATTAATGTAATTTTCTGTTTATAGTTTTTATACGTTTAATTATTATTATACCTTAAATAAAAGGTAAAAAAGGAAGTTGGCTACTCTGCTCTTGCAGTTCGACTTCTCGAAGGCTTTCGATAAAGTTTCCCCACGAAATCTGTCAGAAAAAAAAGTTAAAGGGCATTGGTTTTTCTAAGCTATCCTTCTGGTTTGTCTATTTGTGAAACTTCTAAAGCCTCAACATCATCTTTACGTTAAGTAAATATTGGAGTTCCTCAGGAATCCGTTTGTTGACAGGGGGCTAACCACAGGATTCAGGGATTCGGAATCCCTTGTGAATCCTGAATCCGGATGAAAAATTTTTTTTTTCGGGAAAACGCTTGGAATGACTTAAAATGAACAGAAAAACATGTTTAGAGATCTGAATCCCTCTGAATCCCTCTGAATCCCTCTGAATCCATCCCCCTCTTTTTTTTTAGTAAATCGGATAACTTTTTGAAGTATCCAATTTTTTAATTAATATTTTATTCTAAAAGTTCGTACGTATACTTTTTTTTGGTCACTAAGTTCAAATATGAAATCAGATTTTCGATATTGACAGTTGACAGCTGTCAAATCACTTAACTTTGTTATGAAACTTAAATTTATCCTCATTGGTTATGTTTTTTGGGTCGGTTATTTCAAATTTGATGACAGATTTTCGGCATTGATAGCTAATTGACAGCTGTCAATTAGCTGTCAAATCACTTTAATTTGTAAAAAATATTAAATTTATCCTCATTTGTTATGTTTTTTTAGTCGATTATTTCAAATTTTGAGTATGATTTTCGGAATTGACAGCTGACGGCTGTCGATTAGCTGTCAAATAACTTTAATATGTTACAAAACCTTAAATTTATCAACATTATTTATGTTTTTAGGGTCACTGATTTCAAATTTGGACTCAGATTTACGGTACTGACAATTAGCTTTCATATTACTACTAGTTGTTGAAATGCTAAATTTAATCTTTTAACTTTATATTTTATGTTTAATTAACCTATTATTGACAAAACGACCATTCTTGAACACTTGAGGAGTACAAGGGGAGTTCAATACATTTGGAACACCAAATTACACCAAATGGTTATGGATGAGTTTGTTATGTTGAAAAAACATGCCGAATGCCTTCCGTTCCTTCCAATGGGCCTTCTGGGCCTAGAAACGCAGGGCTGAATGTTATAAAATATTTTGGTAATTTTCAATTTGGATATTTTGGTAATTTTCAATGAAACGCCAAAGCCTCACAAGTTAACCAAAACTCGTGGTAGGGTTATTTACTCAAGAGTTGCACCCCACTTTTTCGAAACTTCTGTAACACTTCTGTGAAGTCGCGGGCCGCACGTAACAGCAGTGATGCGCTATGCCGTGAAATATATCAAGGGTTGGCAACGAAAATACTATAAGATAAAACAAGACAGAACGAGTTTTCCTTTTCTATCTTATGGTAATTTTGTAGCCAACCCACGTTAAAAATTCACGGCATAGCTCACCACTGCGTAACAGACACTTCTCTACACTTCTACGCACTTTTTCCCGGCTGAGAAGAGGGGCGCAGACAGTGGTTCTCAGAGTTTTTTAATAATATTGTTAAAAAAACTAATAATTATTTATTAAAAGTAGATAATTTTTTTAAAATAATTATTAAATAAATATAATGAAAAAATTTATAAAAATAATTTTTTTTTTTATTTTTCAAAAAAAGAAACATAAAATCGTATTTTTTAAAAATTATTTAGATGAATTCTCGAACAAATTAAAATATTCAGAATTATATTTATATTAAATATATATAATTTAAAAATAATTTTTAAAAAACAATTAAACTGAATAAATTATTATTTTTTAATTCTGAGGAATGTAATAGGCTTTTTGGGTCTTAGAATTCACATATGATGTCAGAAATGCTATTCGATGCCTTTTCGGGGGTGATTTTTACCTTTTTTCACCCCTTTTACCCTAAATAATATATTTCATTAAATGCACTGTTCTTTCCAAATTTAAAATATCTTCAAGGGTTTTTTGGATCACTAAATTCAAAAATGATGCCAGAAATGCTATTTGATACCTTTCCGGGGGTGATTTTTACCTTTTTTCACCCCTTTTACCCAAGGGATCAGCAACGCTATGCAAAATTTAATACTACGCCTCAATAAATAAAAATTATATATTTTATTAATAATAAATTCGACCTCAAATTTCGAAATTCAAAATAGCGGAATAATTTACCAAAACCTAACGAACTAGTCTATCTCAATAGGAAAAAAACTACACGTCAAGCATTACACTAGCGTAACTTAAAGTAGCCTATAATAAAAAAACCACACTACACTAGCGTAACCTAAGGATCTAGGCTGTAATAAAATAACGACACGTCAAGCCTTACAGTAGTATAACTTAAGGAAGTAGGCTACAACAAAAAACGATACGCCAAGCCTTACAGTAGCGTAACCTAAGGAAGTAGGCTATAATAAAAAACGACACGTCAAGCCTTACAGTAGCGTAACCTAAGGAAGTAGGCTATAATAAAAAAACAACACGTCAAGCCTTACAGTAGCGTAACCCAAGGAAGTAAGCTATAATAAAATATCGACATGTCAAGCCTTACACTAGCGTAACCTAAGGAAGTAGGCTATAATAAAAAAACGACACGTCAAGCCTTACACTAGTATAACCTAAGCAAGTAGGCTATAATAAAAAAAACGACATGTCAAGCCTTACAGTAGCGTAACCTAAGGAAGTAGGCTATAATAAAGAACTGCACGTCAAGCCTTACAGTAGCGTAACCTAAGAAAGTAAGCTATAATAAAATATCGACATGTCAAGCCTTACACTAGCGTAACCTAAGGAAGTAGGCTATAATAAAAAAACGACACGTCAAGCCTTACACTAGTATAACCTAAGCAAGTAGGCTATAATAAAAAAAACGACATGTCAAGCCTTACAGTAGCGTAACCTAAGGAAGTAGGCTATAATAAAGAACTGCACGTCAAGCCTTACAGTAGCGTAACCTAAGAAAGTAAGCTATAATAAAATATCGACATGTCAAGCCTTACACTAGCGTAACCTTAGGAAGTAGGCTATAATAAAAAAACGACACGTCAAGCCTTACACTAGTATAACCTAAGCAAGTAGGCTATAATAAAAAAAACGACACGTCAAGCCTTACACTAGTATAACCTAAGCAAGTAGGCTATAATAAAAAAAAACGACACGTCAAGCCTTACAGTAGCGTAACCTAAGGAAGTAGGCTATAATAAAAAAACAACACGTCAAGCCTTACAGTAGCGTAACCTAAGGAAGTAAGCTATAATAAAATATCGACATGTCAAGCCTTACACTAGCGTAACCTAAGGAAGTAGGCTATAATAAAAAAACGACACGTCAAGCCTTACACTAGTATAACCTAAGCAAGTAGGCTATAATAAAAAAAACGACACGTCAAGCCTTACAGTAGCGTAACCTAAGGAAGTAGGCTATAATAAAAAAACAACACGTCAAGCCTTACAGTAGCGTAACCTAAGGAAGTAAGCTATAATAAAATATCGACATGTCAAGCCTTACAGTAGCGTAACCTAAGGAAGTAGGCTATAATAAAAAACGACACGTCAAGCCTTACAGTAGCGTAACCTAAGGAAGTAGGCTATAATAAAGAACTGCACGTCAAGCCTTACAGTAGCGTAACCTAAGAAAGTAAGCTATAATAAAATATCGACATGTCAAGCCTTACACTAGCGTAACCTAAGGAAGTAGGCTATAATAAAAAAACGACACGTCAAGCCTTACACTAGTATAACCTAAGCAAGTAGGCTATAATAAAAAAAACGACATGTCAAGCCTTACAGTAGCGTAACCTAAGGAAGTAGGCTATAATAAAGAACTGCACGTCAAGCCTTACAGTAGCGTAACCTAAGAAAGTAAGCTATAATAAAATATCGACATGTCAAGCCTTACACTAGCGTAACCTTAGGAAGTAGGCTATAATAAAAAAACGACACGTCAAGCCTTACACTAGTATAACCTAAGCAAGTAGGCTATAATAAAAAAAACGACACGTCAAGCCTTACACTAGTATAACCTAAGCAAGTAGGCTATAATAAAAAAACGACACGTCAAGCCTTACACTAGTATAACCTAAGCAAGTAGGCTATAATAAAAAAAACGACATGTCAAGCCTTACAGTAGCGTAACCTAAGGAAGTAGGCTATAATAAAGAACTGCACGTCAAGCCTTACAGTAGCGTAACCTAAGAAAGTAAGCTATAATAAAATATCGACATGTCAAGCCTTACACTAGCGTAACCTTAGGAAGTAGGCTATAATAAAAAAACGACACGTCAAGCCTTACACTAGTATAACCTAAGCAAGTAGGCTATAATAAAAAAAACGACACGTCAAGCCTTACACTAGTATAACCTAAGCAAGTAGGCTATAATAAAAAAAAACGACACGTCAAGCCTTACAGTAGCGTAACCTAAGGAAGTAGGCTATAATAAAAAAACAACACGTCAAGCCTTACAGTAGCGTAACCTAAGGAAGTAAGCTATAATAAAATATCGACATGTCAAGCCTTACACTAGCGTAACCTAAGGAAGTAGGCTATAATAAAAAAACGACACGTCAAGCCTTACACTAGTATAACCTAAGCAAGTAGGCTATAATAAAAAAAACGACACGTCAAGCCTTACAGTAGCGTAACCTAAGGAAGTAGGCTATAATAAAAAAACAACACGTCAAGCCTTACAGTAGCGTAACCTAAGGAAGTAAGCTATAATAAAATATCGACATGTCAAGCCTTACAGTAGCGTAACCTAAGGAAGTAGGCTATAATAAAAAACGACACGTCAAGCCTTACAGTAGCGTAACCTAAGGAAGTAGGCTATAATAAAGAACTGCACGTCAAGCCTTACAGTAGCGTAACCTAAGAAAGTAAGCTATAATAAAATATCGACATGTCAAGCCTTACACTAGCGTAACCTAAGGAAGTAGGCTATAATAAAAAAACGACACGTCAAGCCTTACACTAGTATAACCTAAGCAAGTAGGCTATAATAAAAAAAACGACATGTCAAGCCTTACAGTAGCGTAACCTAAGGAAGTAGGCTATAATAAAGAACTGCACGTCAAGCCTTACAGTAGCGTAACCTAAGAAAGTAAGCTATAATAAAATATCGACATGTCAAGCCTTACACTAGCGTAACCTTAGGAAGTAGGCTATAATAAAAAAACGACACGTCAAGCCTTACACTAGTATAACCTAAGCAAGTAGGCTATAATAAAAAAAACGACACGTCAAGCCTTACACTAGTATAACCTAAGCAAGTAGGCTATAATAAAAAAAAACGACACGTCAAGCCTTACAGTAGCGTAACCTAAGGAAGTAGGCTATAATAAAAAAACAACACGTCAAGCCTTACAGTAGCGTAACCTAAGGAAGTAAGCTATAATAAAATATCGACATGTCAAGCCTTACACTAGCGTAACCTAAGGAAGTAGGCTATAATAAAAAAACGACACGTCAAGCCTTACACTAGTATAACCTAAGCAAGTAGGCTATAATAAAAAAAACGACACGTCAAGCCTTACAGTAGCGTAACCTAAGGAAGTAGGCTATAATAAAAAAACAACACGTCAAGCCTTACAGTAGCGTAACCTAAGGAAGTAAGCTATAATAAAATATCGAAACGTCAAGCCTTACACTAGTATAACCTAAGAAAGTAAGCTATAATAAAATATCGACATGTCAAGCCTTACACTAGCGTAACCTAAGGAAGTAGGCTATAATAAAAAAACAACACGTCAAGCCTTACAGTAGCGTAACCTAAGGAAGTAAGCTATAATAAAATATCGACATGTCAAGCCTTACACTAGCGTAACCTAAGGAAGTAGGCTATAATAAAAAAACGACACGTCAAGGCTTACAGTAATGTAACCTAAGGAAAAGGCTATAATAAAAAACGACACGACAAGTTTTACACTAACATAACCTAAGGAAAAAGATTATAATAAAAAAGCGACAAGTCAAGCCTACTAATTACATCGAGATCAGTTACTTATATTTTTTGGGTCACTAAACACGAATATGATGTTTGTTTTTACTTAAAATGCACCAGTTGTCCACATTAAATATCTTTAGGTAATTGCTACGCATTCATCTTCTACTGTGGGGAATAAGAACAATTTAGGTGAAAACGAATGTCGTATTCTTGTTCAGTAGAGCGTGTTTTAATTTTTTGTTTTCGAGATTTTTTTGTTCTCCACACATTTGAATATTTTGGTCATAAAAACCCCCTCTCTTCAAGGATTCTGCCCGTACCACCGACGAGCACTTAAAGTTTCCCATTTCCCAATTTTGACTTTTCAGTTTTCTAATTTTTTAACATGCTTTAAGATTTTTTTTTGTACTGCGGCCCGAAAGTACGTATTTCCCGGACGCTACGCGTCCGGCAAAGACGTATTTTCTCGCCACAGTCGCAAAAAAATTTTGTACAATCCTCGGCCTAAACAAAGAACGACCCAAATCGCAGTTTACCATCCTCGGCTTCGCCTCGGAAGGTAATTTACGTGCGATTTGGGCCATTTTCTGGCCTAGGACCGTAATATACTATTTTAAACACTAGCCAGCAGATAGAAAATGATGTTTAGACATATAATATTAAAAAATGATCATTTTATTTTTTTTTTTTCTAAATACTTTTATCCCTTCCTGTTTAAATCAATTTAATAATAAAATTATATAATACAGAAAATATAGTAAATTTAATAACTAAAGTGCAGATTTAGTTGGGTATTTAAATTTAATATTAAATTTTGAAAAAGAAAATGTCGGAAATTTGCTAAAATTTGTTCATAGGAAACTCTGGAAATTCAGGGAATTTGGTTGAAACACTAAAAAAGTACTGGAAAATTTTTAAAAATAGTCTGGAAAGTCAGTTGAAAATTTTAAAAACTTCAGTTCCGTGGCCACCCTGACTATACCATTGCATGAGGTTATGTTGATGTAACTCTTGTGTATGTGTGTGCGAAATTTTTGTCTCAATTTAATGCTTTCAAAAATTATAAAAAATACCTAAATTTTTATTATTTTTGGACGTAATACCTAATACTTTTCAATGAAAGTAATAATTTTAAAAAACTCGGTTTTAATAGATTTATTGGATCTGATAATTAATGATATGAAAAATTTTTTACTAAAGTTTTTGTCTCCAAAAAAAAACTCGAAAAAAACTGACCTGATACTTAATTATTTGATAAGTTTTTTCTCCAAATTTTACGTTGTGTTGGTATAAGGCTTGACTTTTCGCTTTTTTATTATAGCCTTTTTCCTTAGGTTATGTTAGTGTACGACTTGTCGTGTCGTTTTTTATTATAGCCTTTTCCTTAGGTTACGCTACTGTAAGGCTTGACGTGTCGATATTTTATTATAGCTTACTTCCTTGGGTTACGCTACTGTAAGGCTTGACGTGTTGTTTTTTTATTATAGCCTACTTCCTTAGGTTACGCTACTGTAAGGCTTGACGTGTCGTTTTTTTTATTATAGCCTACTTCCTTAGGTTACGCTAGTGTAAGGCTTGACGTGTCGATATTTTATTATAGCCTATTTCCTTAGGTTACGCTACTGTAAGGCTTGACGTGTTGTTTTTTTATTATAGCCTACTTCCTTAGGTTACGCTACTGTAAGGCTTGACGTGTTGTTATTTTATTATAGCCTATTTCTTTAGGTTACGCTACTGTAAGGCTTGACGTGTTGTTTTTTTATTATAGCCTACTTCCTTAGGTTACGCTAGTGTAAGGCTTGACATGTCGATATTTTATTATAGCTTACTTCCTTAGGTTACGCTACTGTAAGGCTTGACGTGCAGTTCTTTATTATAGCCTACTTCCTTAGGTTACGCTACTGTAAGGCTTGACGTGTCGTTAGTTTTTTTTATTATAGACCACTTCCTTAGGTTAGGTGGAAGTAAGGCTATATGTCATTTTTTTAACTATAGACTGCTTCTTAGGTTATGTGGATGTATAAGGCTTGACAATCCGTTTTTTTCAAGGTTTTTTATTTAAGACCGTCCTCTTAAGTTTTTTGGGTTTAAAGCCTGACGTTTCATTTTTATTATAGACCACTTCCTTAAGTTGTGTGGATTTAAAGCTTGACGTGTCCTTGTTCTTATTATAGACCACTTTATTAGGTTTTGATGGTGTAAGGCTTGTGGTGTAGTTCTTTTATTCTTCTTCCTTGTGTTATGTAAAATTAAGGCTTGACGTATAGTTTTTTTTCGAGTTTTTATACGACCTTCTTAGGTCATGTGTAGGTTTTAATTTTAACAATTTAAAAAATAGGGCTTTTGAATTACTCACGCTATAAATTTTAATATTTTATTATGAAAAGAAAAGCTAGACAAAATGAATTTAATTGAGTTTTATCGAAGTTTTATTTAATTTTTTTTAAATTAAGGGGAAGTTTTTAACCCTTTAGGGTGGAGGGAGTGAAGTAATTTTTTATACTATAGAAATTTAAGAAAAAAATTTACTAAAGAAGAAACGCTATTAATTGTTTGCTCGTAATATGAAAAATTAAAAAAACAAAATTTGTAACGTTAAAAATTTTTTTTTTCATGTAGGGGCCGAGTAGGGGCAGTTTTACCCATTTTATTCCCTAGGAGGATTAATAAATAATATATCGGAACAAATATAATTAAGTATTAAAATGCTTAATTAAAATAATAGTACAAAAGAATAATAATAATAAACTTGACCAGATATGTTGGTTCATCGTTTTTTATTTTGAGGGTAGTTTTCACCCCTTAAAATTAGCCTTGTCTCACAATGCCGGTCATTAATAAAAGAATCGCAATATTTATTCATATATCATTTTTAAATAATGGCTTTTACTAATGGATTATTGCTTTACATTCAAAATATTGCAAAACTCCCTTGAATAGGGAGTTTTAATCATTTTAAGAAATTTCATGAGGTTTTACACAATTTTATTTTTAATTTAATTAATATAGTTTTGAGTAACGGCTTGAATTTTCAAATCTGAGTCCAAATTTGAAATCAGTGACCCAAAAAACATAAATAATGATGATAAATTTAAGGTTTTGTAACAAATTAAAGTGATTTGACAGCTAATCGACAGCCGTCAGCTGTCAATTCCGAAAATCACACTCAAAATTTGAAATAATCGACCCAAAAAACATAACAAATGAGGATAAATTTAATATTTTTTACAAATTAAAGTGATTTGACAGCTAATTGACAGCTGTCAATTAGCTATCAATTCCAAAAATCTGTCATCAAATTTGAAATAAGCGACCCAAAAAACATAGCCAATGAGGATAAATTTAAGTTTCATAACAAAGTTAAGTGATTTGACAGCTAATTGACAGCTGTCAACTGTCAATATCGAAAATCTGATTTCATATTTGAACTTAGTGACCACAAAAAAGTATACGTACGAACTTTTAGAATAAAATATTAATTAAAAAATTGGATACTTCAAAAAAAGCTAATATCCAAATTGAAAATTACCAAAATATTTTATAACATTCAGCCCTGCGTTTCTAGGTCCAGAAGGCCCATTGGAAGGAACGGAAGGCATTCGGCATGTTTTTTCAACATAACAAACTCATCCATAACCATTTGGTGTAATTTGGTGTTCCAAATGTATTGAACTCCCCTTGTACTCCTCAAGTGTTCAAGAATGGTCGTTTTGTCAATAATAGGTTAATTAAACATAAAATATAAAGTTAAAAGATTAAATTTAGCATTTCAACAACTAGTAGTAATATGAAAGCTAATTGTCAGTACCGTAAATCTGAGTCCAAATTTGAAATCAGTGACCCTAAAAACATAAATAATGTTGATAAATTTAAGGTTTTGTAACATATTAAAGTTATTTGACAGCTAATCGACAGCCGTCAGCTGTCAATTCCGAAAATCATACTCAAAATTTGAAATAATCGACTAAAAAAACATAACAAATGAGGATAAATTTAATATTTTTTACAAATTAAAGTGATTTGACAGCTAATTGACAGCTGTCAATTAGCTATCAATTCCAAAAATCTGTCATCAAATTTGAAATAAGCGACCCAAAAAACATAGCCAATGAGGATAAATTTAAGTTTCATAACAAAGTTAAGTGATTTGACAGCTAATTGACAGCTGTCAACTGTCAATATCGAAAATCTGATTTCATATTTGAACTTAGTGACCAAAAAAAAGTATACGTACGAACTTTTAGAATAAAATATTAATTAAAAAATTGGATACTTCAAAAAGTTATCCGATTTACTAAAAAAAAAGAGGGGGATGGATTCAGAGGGATTCAGAGGGATTCAGAGGGATTCAGACCTCTAAACATGTTTTTCTGTTCATTTTAAGTCATTCCAAGCGTTTTCCCGAAAAAAAAAATTTTGAATCCGGATTCAGGATTCACAAGGGATTCCGAATCCCTGAATCCTGTGGTTAGCCCCCTGTTTGTTGATGTAATAACTAGTCTTGGAATAAAACATGATAGTACTCTCTCATGGATGCCTCGAATACGTCAAATTACCAAAAAATAAATAGAGTACCTTACTTTCTTAAAACTATCTGTGCTCAAAGGGCCATGTAAAATGTTGAATTAAGGCAAAGGTATGAAGGTGAAATGATGGTATACAAACTAATTAACACTACATTTAAATTAATAATGCAATAAGTTTAGACATTAAACCTAAGTTGGGATGACGCAATTCCAAAGGACCTAGAATCCGAATGGTTACAATACAGGCAACAAATAAATGATTTGGCAAAATAACAATAAAGTGACACGTTTTACAAACGCAGGCAGAGTTAATTGAAATGCACGTACTCTGCGTTGCTTAATAAAAAGCGTAGGGTGCTTGCGTATACCTTACTTCTGAAAAAACGGAAATAGGGTCGGAATAGGGTTGCTAAACTAGAGCTGTGTGCAGTTCTTTTAGAAGCTCAACTTAAAAAAGTTGAAAGAAAAGTTGACGTGCAAAATTGATGCAATATACTTCTGGTCTGACTTAACTATAACGCTTGCATGGATAAAAAGTCCACCACACAAATGGAAAACATATGTTTCAACGAGGTCAGTTAGAATTCAAGTTAGTTTTGCTGAAGCTTCTTGGAGACACGTCCCAACCCAAGGGACGACTCTTATCGCAGGTTTTGACACTTCTAGTCGAGTTAAAAAACTCAAGGTTGTCAGGGCCATCCTGGCTTGCATCAAGTCAAAATAAAGGACCAGCTGATCCACAATCAACATTACAAACCTATCAAGATATTAATGGCAAAAACTATTTGCCATTTAGTCATCAATATTCAGATCCCGTTCATAGTAAAAAAGTATTTTAAAAAAATTTTCCGTTATTCAAAAAATTCAAAAAACCATGGTGGCTGCGACATGTGAAAAATTTTTTTAGTAGCAAATCGAAATACATTAGCAAGGCACTACTAATTAAGTCAATGACTTTATTAGTCATATATGTACAAATCACAACATTTAAAGACGAAATATATAGATTATTTAATAATACGCTCCTTCGCAATAAAAGCAAACGTTTAGATCTGAATATCTTTCTGGATTCTGAAAATTTAATTCAGGTGGGGGGGGGGGCAGAGTTACTAATGCTAAAATTGATTATGGAACAAAACATCAACTAGTTTTTCATCATAATCATAGGTTGACTAAGCTAATTATAGTAGCTGAACACGTCAAATTGCTACATTGAACTCACTTAGACAAAAATAATGGCCAGTGGACGGAGGAAGTGCGGTAATACAGGTTATCAAGAAATGCATGAAATGCTTTGGGGAAAATATAGTGGGAATTTTAACAAACAAAATCGGGGATTTACTAAAAGAGTAACAAAAGCATCGCATTTTCATTCGACTGGAGTGTACTTCTATGGACCATTTTTGGTTAAAGAAGGTGCCTTGCGTGGGAGGAAAACAGTAAAAACGTACATCTGCTTATTTGTATGCGTGGCTACCAAGGCTGTACATCTAGAGTTACCCAGTGATTTAATTGCAATAACTTTTTTGAATTCCTCAGACGATTTGTCTCCAGACATAAACGCTGTGAAAAAATATAATCAGACTATGGCACCAACTTTGTTGAATGAACTAAAAGACATAATCTGTAAAATTAATGAAAATCCACAAATTAAATCATTCTTATTAGAAGGGGGAAAGTACAGTAAAAAGCGCAAAGGATTACACGAAAAGAATATTTGCCAAGGCTCACATGACATGAAAAGTTTTAAAATTTATTGACTCAAATCTATTCCTGCCTCAATTGAAGACTTCTATTACAAATGTCTAAAGATCCTGCAGACTTGTCAGTTTTGACACCTAGTCACTTTTTAATAGGTAAATATTTTGTTTCCTTACCTGAACGTAATGTATAAGATATTTTAGTTTCTTCTAGAAGTTAGTGGTAAAAACAAGCTATAGAAATGGAAATAGTTCATAAACTTTAAAAATACCTAACCCATGTATCGCAGTGAATGTAAACCAATAGAAAAATGATATAAAACTGGTATTTATATAAGTTCTTTTATTCCCTAAAAATGATGCACCATTTTATTTTAAAATTGTAGCTTGCCGTCATCCGTTATGATCCGATTTTGGACCTAAAAAATGGCATTTTTTTGTTTAAAAGGGCTTTTTGACCTGTACAATGGATTCTCGCAGAACTACTAGTCATTAATTACTTAATTTAACCTCCTGAAAATGATAGGATGACTTATTTTCAAATTGGTACGTACCAACATCCGCTATGATTTTGGACGTAAGAAATGCTATTTTTTGTATCTAATTCATGGATATTTGATACAACTTTTTTAAAAAAGTTTAAAAATATTAACATAATTTTTTGATTTAAAAAAAGAAAAAAATTTGTTCTTGAACTTTCAAAAGCTTTCGATTAAAAAAGTAGTTTTAAAAAAATATACATATAAAATCCAATGTCTCATCTGCTGTTACTAATATTTTGCCTTAAAGCAATGAATGTCTGCTTAACGAAGTCCCCCTTATATACCTTCAAGTTTATTACATTAAAGATGAAAATACACGAGTACAAAATGAGAGAAGTTTGATAAGCAACTTTTATGAAACCATGCAAAAAAAAATTATTATACATGAAATCGACCGATGAATTAATATAAAACTAAAAAGAGAAAAAAAGTAGTCTTGTATCCTTATTTTTTTAATTTTTTTACCATTTTAAATATCTTTATCAGTGATTTCTTTTTTGTAAGCCTTAGGCAACCAAATCGAAGGCCATATTTTATGTTCTCTATTTCTCATTTCTACTTTATAAAACTTTTTTTTTTTAATACTTTTCGCGAATTTTAGCCGCAAGGGGCAAGCCAAATAATAATTACCAAAACGCTTATATATATTCATCTGGATAACCGCGAATATATAACGTCTTTTCTCCCCCTTGTATGTACTTCTTTTTTGTATTTTGTTTTTATATGCGGACGATTCAGAAACCCGGATAAGTAAAAAGCACGTAAAAAGCTTGCTTATCTATATATTTCTTTCTTCCTTTGCTTTTAATTTTTTGTACTAATTTTTTTTTTCTAACTAGACATACGTAAATGAAGAATGAAATATCCGAGATTTTCTAACTACCACTTGTTTTAAAATTAATAACGGTCTCTCTCATCTTCGTTTGCTTTCTACTAAAACATAGTTATGCCAATTTATTCTTGTGACATTTTTTTTATTTGATAAATTTATGAATATAAAAATTAAATTATGTGTGTAATATTTTATACTTTTATTTAAGTATTTATCTTTATTAAAAAAATAAATTAATTGCTATTTATTACAATTTAGTTTTCTTACAATTAATAAAGTATAAAGAATAAATTATTAAGTACTTTATTTAATAAAAATACAAAAACATGTTTTTTTTTTAAATAATTTTATCCTAATAAATACATTTCATAAAGTTTTCTATCATCTTCTGAATTAAATTTAGGTACAAAATTAATTCTAACTATTTCTTCGAATCCTTCATCATGACTTGGTGGTGAAAATTTTTTTCTGTAAGATTTTATTATATTTTTGAAGACATTGATGTAAAAATGGAGATAAAAACGTAGTATAAACAAAAGTAGTAAATTCATAAAACTTAAACATCTTCTAATTATTTGGATTGTTTTACTGTTAATTATAAAAAATAATACTCAGAATAAAGTTAACTTAATTTTCATTAATTAAGCATTATTTGAAAGAAAGTATTATTTCAAGTATAATTATTAGATGTGGCATAAGCAAAATGTGCAGTTAAAAATATTTTATTAAATAAAATTCATACCTGTAAGAATTTATTGTAGCCTCGCTAACTGTGGCGTGATTTGGATCTGTCAATATTCGAAACTAGAAAAAAATACTAATTAACTATCGGTATTTAATACTAATTGTTTTAAAATTTATTTTCTTACAATAATATTGTGCTTTATTTGTTCTCTTTCAATATTCATCATAAAACATCTAACAGGAACATCAAATTTCTTTGCAATATCAATAAATCTTTGTCTTGTTATTTTATCTGCGTTCGTATTGTCAACAACGACACTTTTACCTTCGGATAATGCTGAATTTATCCTAGATATACATTTATTCCAATTTCTCAAAAAAATGTCTCTGTGAATGTAACAATAATCTGATAGATAAGTTTTTGCGAAATGTGATTTACCGGATCCTGGGTAACCCACTAATATTATGACCTAATTATGAAAAAATTATTTTAAATGTAACTTTTTAAAAAAAGATGATTTCTTACCTCTTGACTATCCATTTTTAATTTTGCACCTGGAGGATCTGTTAAAATACTATTTTTACTGGCTTCTTTTGGGTTAAATATTGGAGGAATGTATGCTTCTTTTTCGTGACCTAAAAAATGTTCTTCTGGTGTGTAAAATGTCAAGTTTAAATTTGTTGCTAAAAGTCTATCGGCTATTGAAAAATCCTTTTTTTTTAATTCTGTGCTATCACGACCGGCTGCGTCTCCAACGTAAAAAGAATTCTCTTTGTCAACTGGTACACCATCGTTTTTCTAATTATTTTTATCATTTTTTTTTATCATACTTTCATTTAAAGAATAAATTATATTAGATTAAATATTTTCTTACATGATTAACTAAAAAATCCCACATTCCCGTACGTGGTTTGCGGTAAATACTTTCTCCAGCAGCAAGAAACACCTGTAATCATTAAATCGTCAAATATTAATTTAACATCAAAAATATTTCATTCTAATAATTAATTTTATTTAATTTAAACTCATACTCTACTGGAAACAATCATATGGCTAAATTTAAACCTAACTAGACCAAACCTAATGGTCGGGTCTTAAAATCGGTTCTAAAATATTTTTCCTCAAAAATAATACTAAAAACAAATCTCAATATCCTTTTTCTCGCCTTTTTCGTTTTTTGGACATGTTTAAGAGTTCTGCCTGGACGCCATTTTATTTTTCAAATTTTTTATTTCTTTTTCGTTTTTTTATTAAATTAGAAATTTTTTTTGCATCTTATCAGAGTTGTCCCGCATTCTTTATTCAATTTAGAAAAGTTTGGCATAAACACTTTTTTAATTTAATCAAAAATAAGGACATGATTTGGTGAGAAAAATTTATTGTCGAAAAAAGTTTACTCAAAATTTTTCTCACCAAATCATGTCCTTATTTTTGATTAAATTAAAAAAGTATTTATGCCAAACTTTTCTAAATTGAATAAAGAATGTGGGACAACTCTGATAAGATGCAAAAAAAATTTCTAATTTAATAAAAAAACGAAAAAGAAATAAAAAATTTGAAAAACAAAATGGCGTCCAGGCAGAACTCTTAAATAAAGAAAGATAATTTTACTTTTCTGTTAAAAACTGCCATTAATGTGAAAAGTTATTTCCTCTTAGATCTGGATAAGAAATTTTCCGTAGAATCTGATTCTAAGGGTAAAATTATTTTTTGAGCTGCGCATGCGCAAGAAATTTATAAAATACGTCGTTTTTATTTCAAAAGTCAATTTTTCAAAAAGAATATAGATAAAAAATATTATTAGGACTCAAATTACTTCTGACATTTCAAATTTTTTGATGAAATTTTGCATTTTGAGTTCTTTAAGTCCAAAAATAGCAGCTTTTGAAAATTCATTTTTCTCAAATTTCAAATATCCTGTCAAGTCACGTAACCAATTAAAAATCTGACCAAAAATTTGGATTCCGCGAGAAATATTTTTATGAATTGGAAACATACGATGTTAAAACAGCGAAATTTCAAATTGAAAGATAAAAATATCTCATATTTTGCTCATATTTTAATACATTTTTTTATTTTTTAATAAAATAACCGGCAATTAATTAATTCTCATAAATTTGCATATTTTAACATAAAAACTCCTAAAAACAAAAAGTTATACCCTTACATAATTTCTCGCGGAATCCAAATTTTTTGTTAGATTTTTAATTTGTCACCTGAATTAGCAGCAGGTGCTATATTTTTATGTGGCTCACAAAACACAATAACCCATACCAGTTTCTTTTATATTATCAAAAAATTTGAAGTATGAGAAGTAATTTAAGTCCTATTAGAGGATTATTCATCTACTATAATTATGCTTTTGAGAAATCAAATTTCGAAAAAAAACAACGAATTTTATTGATTTCTCGCGCATGTAAAGCTTAAAAAAAAATTTTGATCCCAGAATCGGATTCTACAGAAGAGTTTCTATCCGGTCCTAAGATGTCAAAGTTTTTCGTGTTAATATGAGTTTTTTATAGAAAAAGGAATAAAAATGATCTTTCTTTTTTTAATAACACACAAAAAATGAAAATAGATGTCAAAACCTTAAGAGTTGGAAAATTACACTGAGACTTGTTTTTAGTAGTATTTTCAGGAAAAAATACAAATGACCAGTATAGGTTTAGTCTGGGTTGGAACCGGATATATTTTGAACCTGCTGCCGGCAAAGAAAAAACTTCGAAGACGATTTTCGCAAATATAAAATGTATTTAATATTATAAAAGTGTAATTATAAAATTTTTAATATGTAAATAATTGCATAAAATCTATTAAGTAAACACCTCGCTAAAAATATTTAAAAAAACTAATTTCATCACATGTATTGAAAATAACTACTTTTCTAGGTTTCAATTTTTTTCGCTTTTGATAAATAACCATGTGTTAAACCAATGGAAAAAAATGAATGGTTTGACCTTTTCATGCTGTTGTGCATTTGCTCATACATACATAACAACTGCATGCAAGGTTAAAAGATATATTTTGTCCTTGGTTAAAAAATAGCTAATACCGTAAATTTGTGAAGGATTTTAGCAAAAAATTTTCAAGTCCTATTATATTTAATTAAAATAAGTTAAAAAAGTATTTTGGTTCTAATTTATGGTTTTTAATAATAAAAATGAAGAAGAAAAAAACATACTTGCATTGGTACTCCAATTTTTTGCACAAGTTTTTCAATTTTAATTTTAAAATCTTTAACTTTGATAATCCCATAATTTAAATTGCCTTGATTTGATAGTATAACAATTTTATAGCCATTCTGATAATATTTTTTAATTATTTCTGGTACTTCTGGATATAGCAGTTGCCAGTCACTGGCATCCTTTGGAACTTGTTTACCTGATTTTGTTTTTATCAAAGTCGTATCCATGTCATAGCCTGCTATCTGAATCATTTGTTTTATTTAATTCTGATAACTTAAAATAACATTTTACCATCTTACCTTTGAACGCCCATAACAATTGTTGCTAGTGTAAACATACAACGTATTGTCACTAAATGTTTCCCAAGTACCATTTTTTTCTTTATTATTAACATTGTTACTCGAAGTTGCTAATTTGTTATTAATTATTTCATTATTATCACATTTTTCGGAATCATCTTTGGTTTTTTTGTTATCTTCTATATTTTCAAATATTTCTAAAGTATGCCTTCTTTTTAATACTTTGTTTTCTGAACTCATTTTGTTTTTTATTGCACACGCCTACACCATGTAACTAACCTCTTAAATTAAAGTTTACAATTTTATTTATTTACCTAAATCTATTTTTTTAAATTTAGGCACTTATTTATTTATTAAAAAATTGCTCGCTACTTCTATTAAAAATATTTTCATACAAAAGTACATTATTTTACAATCTGAATCACTTATACATTTCTAAATAAGCATTTTCATAAAATACAGAAAATATTACATCAGAGATAATAATTGTGCAAAAATACAACGACTCCGACTTTATTAATGAAAAACTTAATTAAAGATTAAAAACTTCAATATCGTTGATTATTTAATTTATAAAAAACAGTTAAAATTCAACGTAATTCTTGATCAGCTGTTTCACTTCACTGTTTACAAGCAAAGCGTAGTGTAAACGATAGTACATATGTGTGCGTGTGAATCGTGGTATCATGTGACCTATCACATGTTCTTTGGCGGGTACAATTTCAAAATTTAAAATATTAATTCTAATTAAAATTTATTTTTCGCACAGTTATTGTTATTTTTATTGTTTAAAAAAAACTTAGAATTATACACTCTTTAAATAATGAAAAATTCTAAAAGCTTTTTTCAGGATATAGTAAGGAAAATGTTTGAAATACAATTTCCTTTGCTCGATGCCACTGTTTTTAGTCCATTTTAGGTGGATGTAAAACGTGGGTAGTAATAATACAAACAAGTATAAACATCCGGTTATTAGCTTTGCAAAAAATTTTAAGTACGTAAACGTAGTAATAAAATATTTATTTACCGGAAGTATCCATTATTTTTTAAAAATTTTCTTTGAAAAACAACCAGAGTAAGAGAAAAAAAAATTTACATAAAAGTATAAACTTTTTAAAGTATTTTTATAAAATTCAAGAAAAATTGCCAACGCAATTTAATTTTTCATAAATTCTAAATCATACAAGGGTATAATTCAGTCCAGAATTTTTTTTATCACAAATAAATTTCTTGACAATATTTACGCCTAAAAAGTCGACGAGTACTTTAGCTTTATTATTTTCGTTTTTTTTTATAATACATTAAGAATAAAAATGTTAATGTTTCTTGAATTTTTATAATATAAAATCCTTATAAATTCGCATTAGTACTTTTTTTTTCTTATATACTTACTTTTTATTCTTTTAATTTCTGCAAAAGAATAAGTCGTCAACTACGTATATATATATATCTGTTGAATTTACCTAGATTAATAAAGCAAAGATGTTTTAGGAGTTTTCTTTTTAAAAAAAGAATTTTTTTAGGGTGTTAAATTTTAGTATTTCATTCCCAAAGGACTTTTATAAAAAAAGGCATTACTAATTATTCATTTTAGTTGATAAAAATATTTATTGAATTTTTTTAAAAAACTGTTATTAATTAAAAACTACACATAATTATACAAAACTTACACTTCATTTCATAAAATGATTTTTTTTAAAATTTTATTAATAAAGACATATTTTAGTTTAAAAAATTTACTTTTTGGCAACTTTTTGGTTCATAATTATTATGTACTATTATTATTGAGTTAAAAAACTTAAAAAGTTTGATTAAAATTCCACACCAATAAAATACACCACCCCAAAGAGTTGTGAATTTTCCAAGTTCTTTACAAGGCCCCCTTTTCATTTTTTTGTGTAATTTTAATGAATTTTAAACATATTTTTTCTGAAGAACTTCAAATTTTTTTTTAAATTGTTAAAAAACTATCAAAGAATACAAAAAAAATTACCATTTTTATTTTCCAAATTTTTTACATTTTATAGAGGGCGTGAAAGTAGAGGCTGAAAAAAAAAGTAAAAAACGGTTCCACACCTAGCGTTTATTGTGGGCATCCGAAACAAAAAAATAAAAGAGCATTTTCTTCTCTATACACTTCTCAAGTGCTGGAATTAAAAGTTTGCAAAAATTCCAAAAATTGACCATTTGGTGCGCCAAAAACGAAAAATGGAGATTTTTAAGTACAAAAAAAAAATATGGTGAATAAAATATTTTCTAATCCACTTTTTTCTGATCTTCTAGTTCCAGCACTTGGCACTACAATTACAAATGAAATGCACGAAGATTTAGGTCAATAGCTGAATAACTTCTTGAAATAGAACTGGAAGCGATTTAAAAAAGTAGTTTTGAGATAAACGCATTTAAAGTTTTTAAATGCTTATATGACTCCGACCCATGAAAATCAAAATACCTCAAAAACATATATTTTTTTTGCTTGAAAATTTTTTTATATATTCTTGAAATGTTTTTAAGCAAGAAAAAAAAAGTTCATTACGAATTTTAATTTTTGAAAAAGGGACCTTAAAGGATAGAAAAACGGATACGCCAAAAATGTTAATAATTAGTTTCAAATTTGATAAAATATCAGAAGTTATTATTTGTAAAAAGCATAAAATAAAGAAAAAAATCATTATTTTTACTCCCAGACCTTGTTTTAGCCAAAACTGTAACACAATAGGATAATTTAGCTTAAAAATAAAACAGCCACTTTTTTTCTAAGCAAATTTTTGACCCTACTTTATGAAAGCATCATAAACAAGGATGGAAAAGAAGCAAAATCACGTAGGATATTTGATTTGACCGAATCTGTGCAATTTTTCTAATTTTTGACGAAAATATTCAATATACTCATTTAATTAACATGGAAAAATTGACATTCTTACAGGTTTCTCGATAGAATTAAAGAAAACCCTTGATGTTTTTTTATGCTAAAAGTATCTCATTTTTGTTCAGTGAGCAAAGAAATTTCAAAAAAATATTTTGTGCAATAAAAAAACAAAAAATAGAATCTTCTTAGCCAGAAAGTTTGTTTAGAAAAATTAATAATAATCTGCATTATAAAATAAAAGAAGCTGAAAAAGTGATTATATTAAGACTAAAAAAAATCAAAGCCTAAAATTGTCAGGAAAAAAAAGCAAGGCCTCGCATTAAAATCAATATACATAATATAGTTTACATTGTACTATCCGAGGGAGAGTAAAAAAAATGACTACGCTTGTATTTAAAAAAGTAGTAGCATCAAAATAAGGGAACTTTCTTTGACAAGATACACGTTAAAAAAAAATAATATAAGTACTAAAACAGGAATTAAAAAAAAAAATAAGTTTTTATACTATTAAATAAAAATTGAATGCGGATAAAAAAAAAGGTACACGTTAAAGTTTTAGAATTTGTATTGAGAACGAGCGAAATTTTATATTTTTTTTAACGCGTCTTTCGGCTTATATTCAAACTAAGTAGTAATGAATTTATAATTCGACGAAAGAACAAAAGTACTACTTTGATAATTTTTTTTTTTTAATCTACCCTCTATGTATTTTTTTTCGCGCATTAATTTAACGAATATTAGCTTTGGGAAAAGAAGCATAAAACAGAATAAATAAATTGTTAATCAAAGTTATAATTGCTTATTTTTTTTTTTTTTTTAGACTTTAATACCAATAGATCCACCAATTTTCGAAGTTACACATTTGGTCATCAATGAAACGGTCACGCAAATAGCTGTTTGGGGTGATTTAGGAATTATTGTTGTTGAGTTACCAAAAAGATGGGGAAAAGAAGGAAATTTTCAAGGAGGAAAGGGCATGATATCTTGCATGTAAGTAAACACTTTCTTTATTGCTAAAATTAAAAGAAAAAAATTTTTAACCGGTTTGTGTAACTACACAACCAACAAGCATGGAACATGTTCACTCATAACAGTAATAAATCCAAAAACCGAAATTACAATAAATCCTAAAATATATACTATTCTAAGTCCATAAACTTAAGTATTTTAAGTTGTTGTTGTTATCAGGGCCTGACTCCCACTTCAAATTATTCTAAGTCCCTAAATTGAAAATATTCTAAGTCCATTTCACCCGCCCCCCTAAAAACGTCACTTTTTCACCCTCCCCCCTCCTGCCGAACAAACTTTTTCAAATACCCCATCCAATGAACATGGTCCATGTTAAAAAGATCATTGCATAAACTATTTAAATACATTGCTGGTTAATAAAGTTTGGGTCAAATAACCTGAAGTTTTATTTATTTAATGCAAAAAAAAATAATCCATAGATAAGAACTCTATAATTGTCTTATTAGAATGTGGCCGAATTTACTCAGCGAATGATACGGAAATTAATGATGCAGCCAAATAAACAGCCAAATAAGCAGGGCTTTATTTTAGACCCTCAAGCTAGTACGCTTTTTGATTTTTTTTTTTTTTTTAATGCAAAAATTCTAGTTTTAATAATATCTTTAATAATTCAAAGTTGAAAATATATATTAATAAATAAATTTAAAATTATACTTGCATCGTTGAATACCAACTATCTTTATCAAGAACGCGTGTCTAGGCTTTTCTAGCACACATAATCTTATATTATTCATTAACTATATTCTTTACTAAGTCTTTCTAATATGAGGAAAGCTATTTAAAGTTCATAAAGATTCTATATCTTTTGCATATTTCTTCAAAATCTTATGATTATAACGTTTTCATCTCTTAAATATTTTTCTTTATAATACAGCATGCGTGATCATTAAAATTTATGAACTTCGTGTTTAAACGATAACACTTTTGCTTTAAAACCATAGTATCGCATGATAACCTTATATTTTATCTATTTTAATAAATTACCTCACTGATAATTTATATTACAAAAATTTTCATTTTTAATTCTTCTTAAGATTTCCAGAAAATGGTAGGTGAATTAAAATTTCTTAAATTTTCTTTTTTTTTTTTTGAAAACAACAAAAATCGCAAAGAATTATAAAATATTTTTAAGTACTACACTGAGAAAATTATATAATTGTGTCAATGATATCATATAATCATATTTGTACGATTATACATGTAATCACCCTGATGATATTATATCATCAGGACAATAATATTCTGTAATCCTGACAATTATATGCATATCATTGGGGCAATTATACATATAATCCTCCTGATGATATCATATAATCAAGGCAATTATATTTAATTTTTTGTTTTTTTTTTCAAAATATTTATTTTTTGGGTATATGAAGAAACTCACAGATATTTAATTATGTATTTTTACCTAATTTATTATTTATTAAAGTTTTTTTAAAGATTTTTAAAGATTTGAATTTTTATTATTTTTATCTTTGGTATTTTTGTTAATTTTTTTTTCGCTCGCACGCTTTCGTTCGTTATCAATTATCGATACGGTATAACCCTAATCTAATCTAATCGCACTTGCATTATAGAGAAATATCGAGCGCTCGCCGATCATCATTCTTATTGAGTATTATATTCTCGGTCCTTATATAGTAACTGGAACGTATTTTTGAACCTTGCGAGAGAAAAGACCTTAGCATCTAGCGGTTGAAAATTAAAACAACACACCGCGCTAAATTCAAATTTAAAATAAATTTTTTTTTAAACTTTTTTTGAATTCGAATTTTGCGCGGTGTATTGTTTTAATTTTCAACCGCTAGATGCTAAGGTCTTTTCTCTCGCAAGTGTCAAAAATACGTTCCAGTTACTATATAAGGACCGAGAATATAATACTCAATAAGAATGATGATCGGCGAGCGCTCGATATTTCTCTATAATGCATATGCGATTAGATTAGATTAGGGTTATACCGTATCGATAATTGATAACGAACGAAAGCGTGCGAGCGAAAAAAAAATTAACAAAAATACCAAAGATAAAAATAATAAAAATTCAAATCTTTAAAAATCTTTAAAAAAACTTTAATAAATAATAAATTAGGTAAAAATACATAATTAAATATCTGTGAGTTTCTTCATATACCCAAAAAATAAATATTTTGAAGAAAAAAAACAAAAAATTAAATATAATTGCCTTGATTATATGATATCATCAGGAGGATTATATGTATCATTGCCCCAATGATATGCATATAATTGTCAGGATTACAGAATATTATTGTCCTGATGATATAATATCATCAGGGTGATTACATATATAATCGTACAAATATGATTATATGATATCATTGTCACAATTATATAATTTTCTCAGTGTACTTATAAACTCAAAAAACGAATTTTCATAACCTTTCATTTTCCAAAATTTTCCATTTTCCGACTTTTCTTGTCGACAGATAAAAATTTTGATTTGATTTTTAGAAATCCTCAGGAAATTTTACCATTAAACCGAATTTTAGAGAAATTTTGGACTTTTCCGTAACGCTTTACAAATTAAAGAAATTAAAAAACTAAGATAAAATAAAACTACTTATTAATATAGAAAATAAGAAATTTTATTTCTTGATGTCAGTGATATATTTATTCATAAAAAAAAACAATAAAAAATCATAAAATTATGAAAATTGTAAAATAAAAAAAATTTATTTTTTTGTTTATGATTTTTTTTATTGTATTTTAGTTTATTTAATTTTGAAAGAGTTACAGAAGTATAAAAAATTTCTCTAAAAGAACAAAGATGAGTTGATCAGAAAAAAATGAATAAGAAAAATTGTACATAGAAATTTTTGAACAAAAAAAATTGAACATAAAAATTTTTATACAAAAAGAGTTGAACAAAATTTTTTGATAAAAAAAAAAAAAAAGCATTAATGAAAAAATATAGAAACATAAAAAGTGAACATAGAAATTTTTAAGTTGAACAAACTTGAAAATGTCTATGTTCAACTTTTTATGTTCATTTTTTCATTAATTTTTTTTTTGTCAAAAAATTTTTGTTCAACTTTTTTTGTTCAAAAATTTTTATGTTCAATTTTTTTTTGTTCAAAAATTTCTATGTTAAACTTTATTTATTCATTTTTTTCTGGTCAACTCATCTTTGTTCACTTTTTTTCTGGTAAAAAAAAATGGCGTCCTCTACAGTAAAATTTCCCGAGGAACCCAAAAATCAAATCAGAATTTTTATTCGTCAACAGGGGATTCGAAAAATGACAAACAAAAAATATATGGAAAAAAACAACTTTGAAGGTCAATTGAATAAAATAAAAATACCGCTTTTTGAGAAATTCGTAATTGAAATTTCCCGCTAATTTTTCCCATTTTCCAACTTTCCTCTAGATTTTTCCATAAAACTGATGGAAGTACTGGTTTTGGAGAGAAAGAATTTTTCTTGAAAATAATTTTTTAGCTTTATTTATTTCGTAGAAAAATTAAAATAATAATTATTGCGTTAATTTTAGTTGCGAATTTGAAAATATTTAAAAATCGAAAAACTACTGCCATTTTGAAACCTTTGAATATAGAGCCTTATAAAATCGTATAATATGAAACTCTTACATACTGAATATTCCACCTGAGACATTGAAACAGTATATGATACAGTTATACTATGTGTAAATTATAGGTAAACAGTGTTATCACATCAGTTACACATAATTTAACACTGTTATCCTATATAATACGTACTCTTTTCTTTAAGTTCAAAATAGCTGCCATTATTGAAAAATATTGTTTTAATTTTTAAATTTTAATATTTTTTAAAGAATTTTAAGAAGACTGGCATTCTATACCATAAACTTTTTAACCCGATAAATATTCTGGAGATAAATTAAGAAATAAATGATATATTTAAAATAAATATTTCTTTAAAAATATTTTGCGAAATATTACTTCATTTTTATTTATACTTTTTATCTAGAAAAAAAAACAACGTAAATTGTAAATATAATTTCAAAAAATAGATGTCAGATTTTAATTGACAGGGAAAAAGCACTCCTGAAACAAAAAAATTTTTATTCTGTGATAAAAAGTATAGTTGAGTTATCAAATAAAAGTTTTTCCAAAATTCGCTAAAGAAAAATTGAAATTCTATTAATAAATGAAAGCTTTTGAACTTAAAAAGTGCATAATTAGCTTGAATTTCAACGTAAAATAATCATTTTATTAATTTTTCCCTGATTATTCATTTCTCCAATAGAAAATTCCTAAGAGATCAAACTACCTGAAAACAAAAGGATCATATTGACGTGCCTTCAATTTTTTTTTTTTTTTTTGAATTCGTAAACGAATTAGGTAGTAGCAATTGAAAAGATAAATCTTCATAATATATGCGCAGTTTAATAGAAAATTTCGACCCCAGAATCAGATTCTATGGAAAATTTCCTATAGGAATCTATGAGGAAAAAATTTGTCGTAAAAAACAAAAAAAGTAGTAAAAATTAGTCGATTTTTTTTAATAATTACCAAAAAACGAAAATATAGAATTAAATAGGAGCTAAAAATTTCCATGGAGGCTTATTTTTAGTAGTACTTTTGGGAGAAAATACTATGGAACCGATTTGAAGACACGACCATTAGTTTAAAGCTTGTTTGATTTAAATTTAAATTTTGTATAAAAATAATAACATATAATTAAAAAACTTAGAAACTTAGTATTGGTACTCATCGTTGTGGGTATGCATATACATTCAAGTAATTAATTCACGAAAAAACTCTTTTAGTGACCTTTTTTCTCAGTAAAAAATGTATTCATAACAGAATCCATCTGGGCCTCAAAAACGATAGTTTTGAAGATTTTGCTTTTTAGTTTGGAGAACTTGATTTGATAAGAATGGGTCAATGGAAAACACTGAATGAAAAAAAAAATAATTTTAAAAATACACGGTAGAGCTGCTTTGGTTGAATATTCAACCAATTGGTTGAATTTCGCAGTTTTTGGTTGAATTTTCAACCAATTGGTTGAATATTAAACCAAACACTGCGATTTTCAACCAAAAACTGCGATATTCAACCAAAAACTGCGAAATTCAACCAATTGGTTGAATATTCAACCAATTGGTTGAATTTTCAACCAAAACTGGTTTAATTTTCAACCAAAAGCTAAAATACAAAATAAAAACGATGTTTTTATAGTACAGGGTAAGAAATGATCAGGGCATCCATTAAAAGTGAATGAATTTTATTATATTATTGTAATTAGTAATTTTTTATGTACATAGTATGATAAATTTTTTTAAACTTAATATTGTATGCTTTAACTTCCTGTCGTTTTACCTTATTTTTTTTTTAATAATCAATTTTTTTTTTTTTATTAATTACTTTATATATGTCTCAAGAGTATGTAAAAAAAATTTATTTCTAAATCCTTCTTGTTAAATATAGTTAGAAATTATGTCGGAACTGGTCATTGATAGAAATTATAAGCAAAGTTGGCTAATATTCGCGATTGTTTATGACGCCAAATTTAGCCGTGCCAAAATGGTAAAAAATGGCAAATCAAACAAGCAGCAGGGGTAAAATCAGCTACAGGTTCAGTATGAAAACCAAAAAGATAACTTTATGGCTAAAAAATAACTGATAACTTATAAGTCTATACTTAAATATACAAAAAAAAATTTGTATTCTTATTTAGAAAACTATGTTTTTACACCTTCTAATTAAGATTTCTCTAAAACTACGTGACCGATTTTAATTTTTTTGATCTAGAGTTTTCTGTTATAAATTTCTCTAACGAATAAAAAAATTTATAACCGGTTTGTGTAACTACACAACCAACGAGCATGGAACATGTTCATGTCACTCATAACAGTAATAAATCCAAAAACCGAAATTACAATAAATCCTGAAATATAAATTATCGTAAGTCCACTTCTAAATCAAAAATATTCTAAGTCCATTTCACACCCCACCCCCTGCCTAGCCAAACTTTTTCAAATACCCTATCTAACGAACATGTTCCATGTTAAAATAGGCAAGGGATCTGATAATCACAAAATTATTCGACAAATCAATAATTCTACACAAGAAAGTTTTGCGGAATCGTTCTACACCGAAAATCCTTGTACCGAAAAGATCAACACAGATTTTTTCTAATCGAAATATTCAATGCGCTGTTTTAAGTGATATTTATTTATGCTAGCATACGAAAGAAATAAGTGTTGAATACTTTGACTAAAAAAAATTTGTGTTATTTTTAGCACAACGATTTTTGGTATAGAACGATTCCGAAAAACTTTTTTGTGTAGAATCATTGATGTGTCGAACAATTTTGTGTTGATCAGATCTCTTGCATTAAAATAAATAATTTAATAACTAAAGCCATTTTACTCGAAACAACGTTTTTGAAAAGTAATGCACACGATTGCGCTATAAAATCTGCACCAATTTACTTTAAACTTACTAAGCAACTTAATGAATGCACTAATTTCGGGATGTCGTCGAGTTTTAGTATTTTTATTTTTTAAAAAAAATTTTACAGCTACTTTTGCTCGAAAATTAAAGGCTTTTTATTTCATTTTAACTTTCTCTAGGTAGCCGCCATTTTGTTATTCTATATCGTATGATAACCTTTTTAATTAGTCATTCCTCAGTTTCAAAGCCAAAAGAAGTAGTACATAAAAAATTACTAATTACAATAATATAATAAAATTCATTCACTTTTAATGGATGCCCTGATCATTTCTTACCCTGTACTATAAAAACATCGTTTTTATTTTGTATTTTAGCTTTTGGTTGAAAATTAAACCAGTTTTGGTTGAAAATTCAACCAATTGGTTGAATATTCAACCAATTGGTTGAATTTCGCAGTTTTTGGTTGAATATCGCAGTTTTTGGTTGAAAATCGCAGTGTTTGGTTTAATATTCAACCAATTGGTTGAAAATTCAACCAAAAACTGCGAAATTCAACCAATTGGTTGAATATTCAACCAAAGCAGCTCTACCGTGTAATTTTCAAATAATTTTGAAAAACTGGCAGTTATTTGCAAAAAACCTATTTAAATATGAAAAACCAAAAAATTATTAATGGTAAAGGATAGTAGGGTAAATTTAAATCAATATTATGAAAAAGCCACCAAAAAATAAAACCTCAAATTAGCCAATTAATTTAAAATTTAAGCGTTAGTTTTATGAATAGTTAAAATAAGTTAACAAAATCAAGAGTACAACAGAACAAAAAAAAATGATTATTTTCAAGAATAAAAAAACTTGATTATAATTATAAAAGATAGATAGCCTTTGAACTTATCTTTCTTTTTTTAGTTACTTTATGTATAAAACTATGATTAATAATCAACATATTTTGTCCTTGTAGAAAAAGTTGTATTTTATAAATACATTAAAAAAGTTTTTCGTATAAGGAATTGTCCTTAAAATAATTTATAAGTACACAAGTTTTTACGATCTTTTGAAAATACGAGTCGGTAACAGTCTACGCACCTGCAGAGAGGAAAGAAATAACAATGAGCTTAAACTACACAAATATTCATAGTCTTATAAAATATATGTGATCGCGAGGAAACGCAAGTAGTAAAGACAAGAGCGCGAAAAGCATTTCGAATGGAAATACAAATAGTTCCCAAGCAAGTTGTGGCCATTAGAATGAATCTCTAGGATTTAGGACCTTTCTGTATGCATAAACTTATAATAAGTGATAGCATGCGTACTCTAACCATCCTGACATGCTTTGGTATGTACATAACAAACTTTAAATTCAACTTGATTATCTTGTCCTTTTGTATGTTGGAAGAAAATTAGTATGATTCGTTTACAAGTTTGCGTAATAATGATATAATTCTTTTTTACTTTTGATATACTATTTTGATTTTAATCATTTATGAGTTAAGTTCTTGATAAAAAAAGTAATTTAAAAAAACTTTCTTAATATTTTATTCAGTTAAATTCAAATAATTAATACTCTTATTTAACCAAAAATGGTACATCTAGAATTCTCAACATGAGATTTTAAGCTTTTAATCAACTCCTTACCTTAAATATATAATGAATTGTTTAATAATTATGGCTGTATTCGAAAAGATTTTTTATTAAGAAATGACAAATGCTCGCAGTAAAGAAATAAAATTAAAATAATTGTCCGTCTTTCTCTGGACCATTCGGAATTGGATTTGTTAATTTCGAATAGTGAAAGCAAGCAAAAAGAATTTTGGCTATTTATTTGTTTGCATAAAAGATAATAACAAGTTTTTGGTTATAAATTAAATATAATCTTGGAAAGCATGAGTAAGTAAGAAATTTTCGACGATTTTCGAAAGAAATACAGTAAAAGTTAAGAAAATCGGTGTGCGCAAAAGAAGATAAAGATAGAAATAAAAATGATAATAAAAAGAAAAGAGAAAGATAGTAAAATATTATTATGGGAAGGATTAAGTAAATGGCGGCAATAATGGCGATTATTTGGATTATGATATCAGGAGCGCGAATATACATTTTAGGTACTATAACTGTCGCCAAACGAAATCCAGAGTTGAAGGCTGAGGATTAAAACTATTACCACTTAACCTCATTCGTTGTCCATTTTATTAAGAATTTAGAATTTAGCACGTCTTAAAAAAGCATTTTAAACATTTTTCTTTTTCTTTTTCTTTTATTCTAGCAAACTCTATATAATTTCATATGAACGAAGCTTAAATAATATTTCTATCCTTTTGTTTAAACACATTTATATTTACTTTGCAGCAAAGATTATAAAGTCTTCCACCGTAGGCACTTAGAATATGCCGATTTAGTTTGTTTTAATGCTACAGGATGTATTATTGCTGTTACAAGTTTAGTGCTTTCGAAGGGGAGGAACTAAATTCTCTGCATGGCAAAGCATTTTCGCGAAACTAATTATTGTTTTAAGGATTAACGTTATGTCTTTATTATGCAAGGATCTAGCTTGGTTATCTCTCTTCTATGTACTTTCTTCGATATTTTTAACTCTATGTACTATCTGTATTTATCATTTCATATACTTATATTTTTAGTACCATTCCCTTCACACCTCCTCTAACAATAATCTCTTATTAACTATTTTTTTGACTCTCAACTTTTTTTATTACAAAACTCTTTCTTCGCGTACATTCGGTTATATACGAAAATTCAATAACCACTTGTTGCTACGATAACGAAGTTTGGTTTACGAACGTAAAGCATGGCTCTAGACTCGTTAACTGGTATAGCAAAGTCAAGAAAAGTATTAAATTTTTCAAATATTATGTTACTTTTGTTCTTTTAATGACGCAATTTTATTTAACGAAAATTCTAAAAACTCTGTTAATTACATGTTACAATTATTATATTTAAATTAAATGGTATTAAACTGAAAGAAAAAACTCGTCTGCTCTTAAATCATTACACAGAAATCTGAGCATAAAATTTGTTAGTTACATAAGAAAAATTCCATAAGCATTTTTTTTGCATATAATAAAACGTAACCCAAGCAACATATTTTTTACAAGAAGAAACGAATTTAATTACGAAGCTTCATTATATACGTTAGGTTTGTAATTTTTTTTTTCTTTTTTTATCTTTTCTTTCTCGCGAGAACATGAGCGAATTAAAAGAATTTAGTTTGACGCTAACGGCATACGTTATAAAAGTTAAAGTAAAAATAAAATAAATAGAATAAAAAAAAAAAAAAAGAAAAATTTATACATGTATAAAAGTTAAACCAAAAACACGGAAATAAGATATATATGAAAAGACTAGTCTTTTTTTTACAGGTTATACATAAATACATTTTATGAATTTACCGCTTGAAATAAATATAATATATCTCTCTAACAACGAAAATACAAAAGAAATAGGGTTTTTTTTTAAAAAGGAGCGCTCTGAACGCTCGAGTTCATTCCTTGCGGGGATTTCTAATCAAAGAATTCTCGCGACGATGACAACCCACGACGATGACGACAGGGCAAAAGAAAAAAAAGACATGGGTTTTAATGCAAACATAAATTAATAAAATTAATATATGAAGAGTGGACGTGTAGTTTTAAATATTATACGACCCACGTCGTAGTCGTCATCATTTCTAAGAGACATCTGTTGGTTCTTTTAATTACCGAGATACGTGTACATTTTTATTTTTTTTTATTTTTTATTCATAAATACAGATATATAAGTTTATATATTATATTTACATCTTCTTTTATCTTTAATTCAAAGTAGAAAATGTTCACTGAACATTTTACGTTTAAATATATGCAAAAAATGTATGTCGAAACGCGGCTACCAAACCCTTTTTGTTACATCTGTATAAAAATTTCTACTGTTTGGACAAAGCTTTTTTATTTTATTTTTTGAAATCGTAAGAGAGAGAGAGAACAAATTTGCGTGACGATGATGATTCATTCATTGTCTCTTGGGTTTCGTCACGTTCGTCTCTACATCAATTTTTTTTTTATTTCAGCTCCTAAAGCTTTCTAAATTTTATGTAAATTTTTTCTACATGTCGAGATTTTACCATGAATATTTTATAAAATATAATTAAATTAAATAATATCATTAAATAAATAAATTATATTCCTAATTTTTTTCTGCTGGAAGCATAATAATAACGGAAAATATACTTGAACATAAACGTTATTAAATTAAAGTTGGAAATTCGTAGTACGTATATTTTGAGCTAGGATTTCCTCTATAAAAGCTTCAAATGATGTCTATGCATGCACATGTAAGAAATTCAGGAAACAACTTTTCGCAAATATGTATAATATTATATCTAATAATAAATATAAGACATCTTTCTTGAAAGTCCAATAATTAACGAGTTTTGTTGCCTGAGACAAAATGTCTCTTATATGTATGTACAAGAGCTTAAAAATCTCGAGGACGACACAGGACCAGAGTTATGAATTATACGTAGAATGCTGTCAGACATAGATTACTTAACGTATATAAATATATAAACAACACGTACATTTAATATTACGTAACATCCTGATTTTATGGAAATAGTTTTAATCTTATTTATTAAAACATTTTATAAACGATCCATTAGGTTATGCGAAAATCCTTTTAATAAGACTCTCCTCAAAGGTATTATCATTTTTTATAATATAGACATAAGATCATTCGAACTTCTTTATTCAATGATACTTAATTTTTTAAATTAAAGTTATTACTTTTTAATCATCAGTAGTTATAATCAATATATAGTCAGACTGCAATTGAAAAAAAGTAGTTAAGTTGTTAAGTCACTGATCTTTGCTTTTAAGTCAAGCTATAAATAATATTACCTACAGAATAAACTTTATTTAAATAATTTATAATAATTATATACTTCATTTTAAGAATAATTCACTTTTTTTCTGATAAGGAATAAGAGATCAGAAGAAACCTCCAGCTCTGGAGATCTGAATTGATCGCAAATTTCGAGTGATTTCTCTAGTTCTGTTTCTGTAGTTTGAAATATTTTGGTAACATATACACTAAAAATTCTAGGGAAATTAATAACAACACTGAAAGTTTTGATGAATATAAAAATTTCATAAATAATTTTAAAAAAATTAAATTGATAGATGCAAAGTTTTTTGACATCACAGTCAATGAAATAGAAAACAGTATAAAACTATTAAAAAATTCTTTTGTAACAGGGCCAGATGGTGTCCCAGCAATCTTTATTAAAGGCTGTTGCTCAACCATAACAAAACCTCTCTTTATACTCTTTAATTTGTCTTTACGTACTGGCTCAAATCATCCATTTTGGAAAGCGGCCCACATCACACCTTATTTTAAACATAAAGGCTCTCAGCAAATGATTGACAACTATAGACCAGTTGCAATTATGAGTGCTATTCCCAAAATTTAGTCTCCATTTTTTCTAACAAATTAAAATCATTAATTGGTGATCTGATTTCCGATCAGCAGCACGGTTTCATGAGTGGCAGATCAACTGTCTCAAATTATCAATATTTACTAATTACTTATTTAACTCTATTAAAACTAAATCACAAATTGATACAATTTATTAAGATTTTAAAAAAGCTTTTGATCTGGTTAGTCATGAAGTTCTGCTGCTGAAGATGAAGGGTTATGGGTTTCCACAACATTTCATTAACTGGTTGTCAGACTACCTTAATAATAGAATATTAAATGTTAATATTAACGGAACAATATCGGATCCATTTGTAGCTAGCTTTGGGGTACCTCAGGGATCACATTTGGGACCGATATTGTTCTTAATTTTTATTGATGACATTGTTAAATTTATCAAATTCTCCCAAATTTTTGTTTTTGCCGATGATATTAAGTATTATTTTATTAACAAAATTGATGATTATGCTGACTATAAACGTCTACAGGATGATTTAAGTAACATAATTAATTGGTGTTCATTGAACAAATTAAGTTTAAATTTTAGTAAATGCTTTTCTGTTTCTTATGGTCGTTTTATTACCTTTGATTTTGACTATAAATTGGCTGACGCTGTTTTCTGTCAGAAGACAGATGTTATAACTGATCTTGGTGTCATCATGGATCAAAAACTAAATTTTAATGATCACATAACATCAGTGGTCGGTAAAGCCAATAGAGCCTAGGGATTTATCCAAAGACATTCTGGTAGTTTTGACTATAATACTATCAGGATGTTATATTTTAGTTTTGTAAAATCAATAATTATGTATGCCTCAAACATTTGGCGCCCGGTATTTGAATGCTCTATGGAAAGACTTGAAAGAGTTAACCATAGAGCGGTTAGATATCTGGTATATAAGATGGGAACCCCCATAGACAAACACATGGATTACACCGCTATGGCAAGAAAATTGGCTTTACCTACCATTGAATCATCAATGAAAGCCAGTGATATTATTTTCAATCATAAGATTATGAATGGGGACATTAATTCCCCCACTCTATACAGTTTATACCCTATCAACAACTCTGATAACTATCAGTTGAGGTGTAAATTTCCATTCAAAAATGATACTATTAAGTCTAAGTACCTAGAGGGAGAGATGATTCAAAGATCATCGACCCTCTACAATTATTGTTACAAAAGAGTCCCAAGAATTTTAAAATCCAATTCTAGAATCACCACTGTTGCACATCATGTCAAAAAGACTATGCATGAATATGGTTAATTTTTATTTTTAACTTTTACCTTTTATGTAACCATATTCTAGCATAGTCTTCTATATTTAATCTTTATATTGTTGTAAAAAATTTTTTTTAAATTTATAAATTATTCCTATTTTTAATGTGCAATCTAATAAAAATGTTGAGAGATTATTTACTTACTAGTTAATTATTGTAAATCTAATTTTATTACTTTTATACTTTGTAGAAATCACATGAATTGTAATTAATGTAAAGGGAAACCGTTAATAAATATAAATAAATAAATAAATAAATATTATTTTACTAAAATCTATTGCGACGGAACCATTTCTCAAAAACACTTCAAAGAGATTGAACGAGTAAAAATTAAAAAAAACTAACTATCATGGTCCCTAATTATTATAAGTCAAAAGCCAGAATTATGTTTTCTACATGTTCCAGGTTAAAAATTTTTAAGACCGTAAGGCCTTTTTTCGTCATCAAAAGAAGTAAACGCAACCATAAGTATTATAATTAATTTGTAAGGTTGGAGCGATCTAGTGAAAACTACCAAAAAACCTGACTAATAACATTAAACCCTGCGTTTCAAGGCCCAAAAGGCTTATTGGAATGAACGCAAAGTGGTCAGCATATTTTATCGATATTATAAACTATTCCACATCTATTTAGTGTAATTTGATGTTCCAAATGTGTTGATCTACTCTTGTTGTGATATTGGGCTGGTACGTGAAAAAAAGTCTTCAGTTTCGAAAAGCAAAGCCCAAAAGATCATCTAAAAACTATTTTTAGGCAAAAATTTAAATTTATTTATGTACCTCAATAGTTAAACCCCTCAGCACCATAACGTGACCCCTAATGTGGTAAAACAGTTAATAATATTTTATTTTTTGAGGTTTTTAAATGTTATAGCAATTATTTTTTATAATAATATTATTAAGCGCGCAAAATGATTTAAAACTATCAACCTTAATTATTTTCTTAAATACAAAAATTTATTCTTACTTTAATTTTTTTATTCATATCAACTACTCGACGTACTATAACTAACCTCAAAAATAATAAAAATATAATATAAACAATAAAACAATTAATTTTAACCTATTAACAATGAAATTTATATGAGCCAATCAGAATGACTCTTTAGCTATAACAATATACATAGTTACTGTTGCGATCAACATGTCCTTTTTAAAAAAGGATCAACTGTTTCTATTACTAAAATAACATTATAAAGAAAGTTTAAAAATTTATTTTAAACATACCCCACTTGGAAGGTTGATATCACACAGGTGAAAACAGACTTTAGATTCGGAAACGGCAGCCCTAAATACCAACTAGGTACCATTCTTGGCCCAAAATTTCAGTTTTTTCATTTCAAATCACCCCCCAAAGTATGTGGTACTTCTTTACCAAATGCCATCCTTAAGTCTTGGTTAGACTTTTCTTTTCTTCGCGTTGGCGTGTGATAGATGAATGTACTGCCGATAATTTTTCCGGAGGTTCCAAAGTATCGATTGAAATTAGCAGAACATTTTAAACTTAAGGTCACCTTATTAATAATCTATCCGTCATCTTGTTCCACCAGCTCCAGTTGGTATGAGAGCCTTAGATTGCCATTGTATTTAGCGTGGAAAGCAAACCTTTTGTTGAGCCTAGACCTAACAGGTCCTCCTTTGATCTGATGACCCATATCTCTATACTATATGCACAGCATATAAACTTGATATTATCTTTGAGTAAGTAGATGTCCTATTTGTAATACTGAGTTACAATCGCATCTCTGATTTCATCTTTTCTGTACTTAATAACATTATCTTTGTTTTACTTAATTTAGTGGTTTATAATCCTATTAGTTGTGTATCGATAACTCATACTTTCTCATCTTTTATGCACACTAGATAAGGTTTCCGTAGGCCTTCACTCGTTTGGAAATCATTTTTCACCTCAACTTTCCAATTTTAACTAACATCTTGGAAACCACGTCATCCCATTTAATCCGACCACCGTGTGTTCTAAAGCAGTTTTAGATGATATGTGTTGCTGTATCCACAACGTTACATCCTGCACGACATAATCTGTCTGCTCTCTCTGACCTAGTGCCCCTGCTCCTCCTCGATCTTTGTTGGAAGAGCGTTTATTCGAATATGGTTATACTGTATATAACCCCTGCCAGATACTCCATTACTGCTGGTATCAATTCATCTGGTGTTTGTGTCTTGAAGTATTCTCTTAAGTCTGTCTCATCAACAGAACTATCGAATCTCTTTTTACAGTAAGCGAGGGTTGCACCTTCCTTTATACAATGATCCATACGCCTATTTTATTCTATTCTGAACCCAAAAACTGTTATATAGTTTTCTCACGACTTCGGAGTTGGATTCTTTCAGGCTACTGAATCTTGAAAAAATTAAATAGGGAGTTGTTGTTACAAAAGATGGTATGCCTAAACCTTCATCTTGACAATTAGCGTGAATATAACTAATTGGTATATCCTTAGGCATATTCAGCCAATTCTTAACGTGTCCTTTAGGTGATCCTTAATCCAATAATTTATGCCATGGATTGTCATTTTCTGGTGCAATTTATCCTTGGCAATTTTGACATCTTTCGAAATGATAACTAAGGACAAATCATCTGCGTATCTAACAGACAAAACATGCTCAAGCATAGGAAGCCTAAGTACCAGGTAAAAGGACCGTTCCTCGTATTGCTCCTGCAGCTTTTCTCAACCTTGTTCCTAGATTAATATTCGAAATTAGAGAAATGGTATTTTTTTTTTTTTTTTTTTTTTGTGAGAGATGTAAGGCTTTGCTTTTATCTCTTGTTTGTTATTCTTGTTGTGATATTTTTTTAGTTTTTTCTAGATTTACTATTTTTTATAAGGTCTTTCCTCCTTAGTGTGTGCGAGTTTTAAATGTTTGTGTTATGTGCGTTATTAACCTGTGGCCTCAGAGGATCACACTATTTCTCCTGCCCCCATGCCTGCTTATAGTGCACATGGTCGCACTCCGGACTGCGTTATCTACATAATGATTTTTTTTTTTTTTACAACATTACGCGGATGCCTCATCCTAGAGCAATGATAGAAATAATTTCAGAATTTAATCTTCTCAAAAAAGAAACGGAGATTATGTCCGGGTTGGGACGCGAACCTTTAAGGCTCACACACAAACTCATGGGCACGAGCAAAAAGCACACGAGCACGAGCGAAAGTAGTATATAGTGGGAGTTAGAATGGAGGGGCTAAAGAGGAGAAATTAAAAATATTAATCCCACTTTATTCAATATTGCTCGTGCTCGTATGCTTTTTTGCTCGTGCCCATGAGTTTGTGTGTGAGCCTTTAACGTTCAGATCGAAAAGTTGACGCGCTACCGACTGAGCTATCAATGCTCTTGAGAAATGGTATTATTTATAATAATGTTTTTTCTCAAAAAATTGTGAAGGCTACCTTCTAAAAAGGTAATTTTAGATATTTAAACATATTTTCAGGGGTAGTTTACATTCTTTACAGCACAAAGTTATTAATTTTGCTTTTTTATCAAAAAATCATGATAAGGAATCTCGCAAAAAAAGGAAATTTTTCGCAATTTCGAGGGTGCTAAGCATATATTTGAATATATAAAGCCAATTTTCAATATTTGCAACTAAAAATCATACTCATGAATAGGTTTTAAGCCTTTATAAATATAATTATGTTTAAAAAATTCTTCATCAACCTATATAATATAATAAGTGAATTGAAAGCTGCCATGTTATGTTTTGTGGGTGATATAAAGAATTTTTTTGTATATAATAAAATAAGTATGTTCACAAATTATGTTGGGATGGATAATCTTCGTTTTTATTTCCGATACTTTACACCTTGTTATGGGGAGACTCCTTAAAAGTATTACTTTTAAAGTTTAAAGGAAAAACGAAATAAAAACTTTTGTAACCACGAACTTTGTAAGTATCAGATTTTATAAATTCCATGCCATCAAATGTCTCATTATATAGTTGAATGAGTTTAATCTATGCATCGAATTATTATTAAAACAAAACGGCTTGATTCTACTCCTATGAACTCTTTCTAATGTTAAGAGTCTATATATGTAAGTACCTAAGTAAACAACACCCTCGCGACCTTTCCAAAATCACGAGGCTGATATATGTTTTTGCAAGTCTTCTCTTTTATTATAAACATCCTCTTTCAAGACTTTAGCAAATGTTATAGGCTTTCTTTGAAAATCGTGTATGCTAAAAACTATTTCTTAAGAAACCGAGTTATCGTAACAGGGAATCCAACGAAAAGGACATAAAGTACAGGTGCCGCGAGACAAACGACCACTTGGGAAGAAAACTATACTTATAATAACGGCGTATTATACAGCAAGACAGTAACAACAACGAATAGAGTGTTATTATTACTTACACCCTTACACCCTTCTCCATCTTTTTCTATCCACAAAAAGACTTTCTAGTTTCTTGATAAGAATTCACCTTTTCACATAATATACAGACAATAACTTGTTGTAATAACAAAAGCTCCATTATATAATAACATCTTTTTCTCTCGCGTAATTACTTCAATTTTTATGAGATGTTTGACTAATGGTACATCTGAAAATTTATAAGATTATAATAATTATTATGAAAAATTTTGGTTCTTGAAAAGTTCATTAGGGTGATATGTAAAATAAAAATTATGAGCATATCAAGGAGAAGTTCTAGAAGAAAAAATACTAAAGATTATCCTAGGTATTACGGCCCATTTACCCTTGGTTAAGTCATATTTCTAATTACTTTCCGACAGTTCAACCAATTCATTTTTTTTTACGCTTTTGTGTCCCCTTTCTTTAAAAAAAAAAAAAAATTGTATGGCCAATGGTTGATTCCTTAACTTGATATTTTTTAAGAAAAAAGTCATTTTATTTTACTTGTGTAATTAGTTTTTACATAATAAAATGGACGTGTAATTCATGCATGACGAGAAAGTAAAAAAAGGTTCTTCAAAGATTCCTTAGAAAATTTCTATTCAAAATATAAACAAAAAATGTAAGTTTTGTAAAAAAGAAAATGCAAATACCTAAAAAAAATTATTACCTTGCCGTATCTTTTTCATATGTTTTGCGTTAATAAAAAAGGACATAAATATAAAAGAAAAAAGTTTTTCTTACCCTAAAAAAATAATAACAATAATTAAATGATAAAAATAAAGTCCCTCTCGTACGTTTCTTTGTTAACTCTGTTAAAAAATCAAAAAAATAAATTAATTGTCAGAAAAACTTATTCAATTGCAAAAGTTATGTCTAACAGTAATTTTTTACAAACAGAGGGTCAAGCATCGTATTTTAACTTTTATCGAAATTACTGTCTTCTCTTATCATTTTTTTTACTTTTTACTCGTAATTCAGTTTTATTTATTTAAGTTAAGTTTTTTTTGTATTAAATTAAAAAAAATCATACTTTTATGATTTATTAAGATATAAAAATTGTGTAATTGATTATCATTTATATTTAAATGTTTTCTTTTTCCTTTAATTACTTTTTCTTTTGTAATTTATAGGTTATAATAATAATTAAAAATATTTTTATGGTTAGTATATTAAATATATAAAATTTACATAATTTTCAAATTTAATAGTAATATAAGTTTGATTCAGTGTAATGAAAAAAAAGAAGAAAAAAAAATGAATGGGTGTAATGAATTTGTAATTTAACAAAATTTCAACGATCCTTTTTTTTTAAATATTATTATTTTAAAAAAACAAAAGGGGATAAAGACTAAAAGTGATTTATTTTTACGAGGATTTATAATCCGCGAAGGGTGCTTTTTATTTAAAGAGATGGTGATATAGAAAGATGCAGTAAAAGATAGGAAGAGATTGTAGAACAAAGTTAACAAAAATTAAAAAAAAGGAAAAAAAAATGAAAATTTAAAGAGCATATAAAATGGGAAAAAGGAAATACGAATAAAGAGAGAAATCAGTCGTTAATCTCTTGGTGGTTTCCATAAAATCGAGCCGCACATCGTTTTATGCGAATTCATGGCACACGACACTGACCACGAACTCACACCAACTAAAGCTAAAATATTTCGATGCTAGAATCTCTATATAATAAATTTTCTAAGTTTCATCTGAATATTCTCCTTAATTAAATTTGACAGTGTAAACTGTAAAAAACAATAAATTCCAATTAATTTATATTGCTCGTTATTGCGAATTTCTACACATCCATTAAATCATTTACATTTATTTTTATTTTCAAATTATTTGATTTTACACTAAACAGATAATAATTCAAACTATTAATTTTTATCAATTCCCAGTAGCTGGTAATAATTCATACACAGATAATAATTCAAACTATTAATTTTTATCAATTCCCAGTAGCTGGTAATACTCTTTTTTTATTTTTTATAAACTTGTCTTAGAGTAAACTGTGATCTTGCATCAATTATCGATTCACTCTTACCCTGAAATTCTTCCAAGTATGCATTATCAAAAGCAAAAGCTATTAACTATTCGGCTTACCTTCTCTCAGAAACTTCCGTACTTACACGTAATATTATCAGATTCTCTTGATTTACTATTGCAAGTATTAAATTTATATCAAAAGTAAAAAAGCACGGTCACTGCAGTCTTGTACTCTTTTCATAATTATTAATTATTTCAATCTGGAACTTGCAGCCTAAATAATATCCTTCTTATCCTTGCGCCTAAGATTCTTTCTTCGTCATTCTTTTTAAAAATAGTTATTTAAGAAAAATAATACTACTCCTAACTAAATCCTACCGGTTTTAAGTACTCAATAACATACGCTCTTTAGTCTCCACTTCGCAAGGAATTCTCTCGCAAATAATTAGTAAAAGAACCCTTAGTAAATAAACAACCTTGTATTCATTCAGTCAGAAGTCAGGACTAGCTTAAATAGAACATATTTTGAGAAATCGTTATATTTGTTTATTATTCATAAATCACTACTGCTCTGATATCCTTAGCAACCAAAATCTTTGCTGCCATTAATATTATGTGTTAACTCATTAACAGCGGGGAAGAGACTTTTGGAAGTGAGCAAAAATAAATATATTTCCTTATAAACAAGTGGCTAAAAAAAGTTTATCCTCCAGTTTTCACCTACAACCATTAAATATACCCTTAAAAAAACGTAAAAGGGATAGGTAAGGCATTATTAGGAATTGTTTGGAAAAATCAATGAAAAAAGTATCTAATTATATTGAAAAAGGTTTGAAAATAATATTTTTTATGTAAATTTAAGTAAACTTCGTATACATTAAGGTCTCATTCATTTTGGCTCTATTTAGAACCCTTAAAAGGTTAATAGGGGTGGCACTCCAGTCAAAATACGGGTTTGGTTGTATTATCACTGGCGAACACCATTTTCGCTTTACTGTAGGTTTTTTGGGTCACTGAACACGAAAATTGAGGTCATTTGGCAGAGGAATTGGGGCTTCACGCTTAAATTTGCAAAAACTACCCCCAAAAAGAGGTTTTTTTTACGTATTCGCACTTTCAGCGCTCAGATTTGCACCATGCGGGTTTTTTGAGTCACTGATTAAGAATTTCGATTTCTTTTTCATAAATAATTAAAATTTCACCCCTAAATTGGTTAAAACTACCCCCAAAAAGGGAGTGTTTTTGCTATTTTCGTACTTTTAGCCCGTGTAAGTTTTTTTGGTCGCTAATTAAGAATTTCGACTTCTTTTTCATAAATAATCAATATTTTACCCTTAAAATAGCTAAAATACCCCTAAAAGGGGTGTTTTTGTTATTTCCGAACTTTGAGCATCCAGGATATGCCCATATTAGGGATATTTTTAGCTATTTGAAGGGTAAAATATTCTATAAATTATTAGACTCCTAATACTTGCTTCTAATTTCTAAATGTAATCAGAAGTATTTGCGTTTATTACCATTATTATTTTTACTTACCTTCCTTGCATTCTTTCAACCTTTTATACACGGAAAAAAATTCTAAGTTGTATTGACAAATAACTTTGTTGAAATATGCCAACAAAGTATTTGTTGAATTGTCATAGTTACTTAGTTGATTCAAACAGAGTGAAAATTTTGTTTAAAAAAAATTATTTTTTTATAATTTTTTTTTTTTTTTTTTTTTTTTTTTTTTTTTTCTATTGATTATTTATTTTTAATAATTATTTTTTTTATATTTATTTAGGGTATTTTTTTTTATTAATAATTTTTTTTTTTGTTAATTATTTTTTTTATATTTATTTAAGTACTTATATATGTATTAATTTAAAATCTGTTAAAAAAAACCGAAGAAAAATTTTGACTGCTACTGGGATCGAACTGAGTCCGCCGGCTTCCGAGACTGCGTGATTATCCATTCTGCTAACAGGACAGTTATATTTAATAAAAAAATTTTAAGTACTATATGTTACAGATAATAATTTTCGAAATTATATGCAGAGTAAATTATGCATACCCAGCGAAATGCATATTATTTAAAAATAATAGTTAAAACTATCATAAATAATTTTTAGGAAATTCCATTTCTTTATTATAATAATAATGAATAATAATATAAACAAAAGCGCGCTGCTGAAGAACAGGTTTCGACTTGTCGCCGGCCGCGGTGTTAAATACATAAAAGGATAGAAAGAGAAAGAATGAATAAATATTTTAATATAAAAGAAAAAGCATTGACCTAACTATAAAAATTAATCATATTAATGTTGTAGGTTGTTGGTTTATCTAACACTATGTTGATTCAACAAAGATTTAAGTGGTTAACTTAACGATTTTAATTTTGCTTGAATCAACAAAGTATTTGTTGGTCTAATGTTTTTATTTGACAATTCAACGTTTAATCTTTCCATTCAACAAACTTACAATACTAATCATATTTCAGTAACGTAATACGTTTAGTTTGTCTTATATTTTTTTTACGTGTAAGCATCCCGACCTCGCTAAAGTTTGCAAAAGATACATTTTCTATAACTTAATTTCGCTACGCCCATTCTTTTCATCAGACCCCATGAGACGCTCATTGCTTTTCTGGTTTTTCTGGCAATGTTTTTAAGATGTTTATTTTTCGAATCTTATGATAAAAAGAGGAGACCTAAGAATCTGTATTTTGGGGTAGCGGTTCTTCGCTTTTATAAGTCCATCTTTCATTTTTGCTAAAATTTTCCTATTTTCTGCCAACCATTACTTTTAATTAATAATTTCGAATTTTTACTAAAGAGTCATAAAATTAATCGTTAAAAAATTAATTAAGACTAATCCAGATAGCGTGGATGTTAAATCAAAATTAAAATAATTAAAAGAATTATGAAAATTAAATTTTCGTAAAATTAGTCAATTTATTGTTTAAAATTCTTTTCTTTTTTGAAAAAAAAAATTCAAAGCGAAAAAAAATGTTTATAATTATAAAAATAAAATAAACTGTCTTCTTTATAAATTTCTCAAATAATATATCTTTTTCTATAAAATTCTTTTACTAACTCTTATTATTATAATTATACATACTTTTTGAAATGAAAAAAAAATGTAGGTATATAAGTTCACTCAACAAAATTATTTTTAATTTCTCAAACGCTTAGAAAAAAAAAAGAAAAAGTTTTTCTGTATGTATATTTTGAAATAAAATTAAAAAATATGCGGGAGAATAACGATTCAGTTGAGTTAATATAGAAAGACATACGTAGGTACGTTTTTTTTGTACGTATAAGAATTTCTTAATTAGATCCAAGACTGCCTGCAGGTGACCCAAGCCTTAAAATATATCTATTCATATAAAATTTTGTTCTTTTGTTCTTTTATGCGAAGTACATACATGCCACTATCTAGTTATATCATTCATACACACACTTTGGACGTAGCCTTTGACGTGGTTAAAACTTGCTAAAATAAAAGAAAGAGAAAAAAATAAAAATAATACATAAAAAGAATTACGGAAATCGCATTCTTTACTCTCCCGCGGGTACGAATAACGACATATAAACTTTAAACGTTGCAGACCGTTTGAGCTTTTGAGATAAATTCGACGAGCGAGTCTTTTTCTTGTAAAGTTTGCGTTACTTTTTATATACGTCTATGGTAAGTTTCTTCCTGTAAAGGCGTATTAAATAATTCCGGAAGGACGCTCGTACTCATTTTTTTTTCCGGCATTCTAATGTACGTTATAGGGCATCTCTCGTGCGAAAAGCATAGACGAAAGGGTTTAAAAGAACATATATATATTTATTTATTTAATGCCTGTATGCGAAGTATGGGATGATGCTCCTTTTGGTTATGTGGCTTTGTCCAATTTATTATTTTTCCAGGAAATTATGTGCTCGTTGCAAAAAGGGTGTATAAAAAATATTATTACATAGAAATATGAAAAGATAACGCGAAAAGAAAAAGGGGTGGAAAAGTAAATTTTATTGTCTCTGGACAGTCCCGCATCCTGTTAGATGATGTTTACTACAACACTCTAAAACTTCCTTCTAGTGATATACCTGCTTTCGAAATTTGTTAAAATAAGCGAACATCAACCTATCGCAAAAACAGAAAGTTACTCAAAAAACTTCGTTTTGTTTTCTAATAACTAGATGAGGGATTAACTGCTTTTGTTACCGATGCATTTTACTGGAAAATTTCATTTAATATTACGATAATCACAAAAGCTTTTTATTTCAAATTCAAAAATTTTTTAAAGTATTCACTGTGTAAAGTGGCTTTATTTGAAAATTTACAAGTATTTATATCCTGATTTACATTGGTTATTTCAAGTGGTGCAACCTGATTATATTGTGCTGCCAAAAATGATTATTATAAATCAATATTATTCTAGTAATCATTTTTTTTTAAATCAATACTTTTTGGTAATTTATTGGTACCAGAAATTAAAAAACTGAAAATATTTAAGTTTTATAAAATCTTACGTCTGGTGAAAAAATGATAAGTTGTGAAATAAATGACCATTACAGACACTTTATTAATAATAAATTTTTCCCTTATTATTAAAACAAAGATGTTCTGTCCTACAGTTTTGAGTCAATATTTGACTCCTTTTCAAGGAAACTACAAAATAGCTATTTATTAAACGAGGGATAAAATATTGTTTTCGGCTGTACAGACAGCATGTGCAAAAGTCGAACCCCATATATTATCCCGTGTTCTAAAACATAGTTTTACATATAATGGGCAAAAAAGCCGTCTCCCTAGGGCAGAAAATAGGCTTTTTATCCCTGTATATGTAAATATATTTTTGTAACTATAGTAATACACATTATTTTACACTGAAAATATTTATTTGTTTAATTAACAAATACGACTTGTTGAATTTCGTATTTTTGGGTTATCAATGCCAGTTTTTCCAGACCTGGGTCACTTGGATCAAAATTCTGCGTATCTCATTTTGAAGAGCATTCAATTTTAGGGGGAAGGGCGCATGAAAAATTTTTAATTCGGCTTTCCAGTACTGAGTTATAGCTAATTGTTTATAAAAAAAAGTTAAAAACTCTTAAAAGTTTATAAACAATTAACTATAACTCATTATTGCAACATTATCAAATCGAATAAAAATTGGCGTGCACTCATTATTTCAAACATTAACGGGTTAAGCATTAACCCACATTATCATACTCCCGGAAGAGCCAATTTCAAAGACTTTCTTTATTTTTTTTTTACAAAACTCAGTAAATATATGTGATAAATTATTAAATATTTATAGTAAATATATATGGTTAGATCAATTACTTTTCATAGCTATTCGAGCGTAAAGATAAATGTTACATGCAATAAGCTAAAATGTAATAGATAAGGTTCATGAAAATACTTCCGCGATTCGATAAAATCATCAAGTCTTTTGATAGATTCGTTATTAAATAATTAAATTGAGTCAATACTCTCATTGTAGGCCCTTTATCCTATTTAAGAAGCAACAAAAGGTTTAAAGAATTTCGAAACGAATTTAGATAAAAGGATTATAATTGCCGGTATTTTATTTTAAATTAAACAATGGCCACGATTATCTCGCGGTCATACGGGGAGACTACACGCAGAATTCAAATCGCTCTTTCCTCTTCTTTTTTTTCTAATAAGGTATATTTGCCATAGAGAAAAAATTAAAACAACAAAACCTGAAACACCTCATCTTCACCCTCTTATCCAGCAAGTGAATTTTTCAAAGACCCTCCAGCTTTACCCAAAATAAATTATACAAAATTTCTCTTTAAATCTATACACAATATACATATATTTACATTAATTTTTTATGTATCTTAAAAAAATTTTTTTTTTAAATATATACAATTTTTTTTAGGAGTCAAAATTTAAACGCATGCTGCTCCCAATTGTCAACCACGGAAATAAGACAAGCTCGATGGCATCCAGGTTCAGCAAGTGACTCTCATCTAGTGGTTCTTACTTCAGAAAATATTTTTCAGTAAGCAACCGTTTGTGTTCTTTATCTAAAAAAAAATATTTTTAACAAATTTTAAAATATTACTTTCTGCTAATTTAGTGAAAAGTATCATTTTTTTACTAATAAGCTTTACCTTGTAAATAAATTTATTTATAAATTTTTGTTCAAAAGGTTGTATGAATGTGAAATGGGTAGTGCAGCGAAAATTATAAAAACCTGGAAAGTTGGCCCTTCTGTACATTCCCCTTCAAAAATTCCAAATATAGCATCATTAGGTGAAACAGCAGTAGATTTTGATTTCTCTTCGCCAACTATCAAAAATGATTACGACATAGACATAAACGTAATTAATCAAATTTAATTCAAATTAGAATCTTTACTCCACTGAAAAAAAATTCCAGTTGCGGATACCGGATATTTTTTCAATGTAATTAAAACAATTTTTTTTCTCTTTTAGGTAGACAAGGTTAATTGGAAACAAATTGAATGGCCTATTTTAGTTTTAAAAGGGAATGGAGATGTTTTAATTGTAAAAGGAAATATTTTAATGGGATAGTAAGTTTAATATTGTGAATTTAAAAAAAGTTGGTATATTCAATTTATTCATTTAATGGCCATTTCACAAAAATTTTTCAGCTTTTCGAAAACTACAGTACTTGGTAGTCTGTCTATGTACCCAGAGGCTGTTGATAATTATGGACTTGACTCTTGTTCAATTATGTGTTTGCAAACTACCCCTACCATTGTTGTAATTGCATCTTGTACTGGTAAACTTTACCATGCAATTTTATTAAACGAAAGATATGATGACGATGATAAAAAAGTAAAATTATTTAATGATCAAATTATATTAATTAAAAATTTTGAAATAAAAAATTGAAAATTAACATTTTAGACATGGTCCGAATCAGGTTCTACATTTAGTTTACATACACCAGATGAAGCACTTTATGTGTATGAATGTATTGAATTAGAACTAGGTTTATTTTATACTGACATTGACAAAAAATATAATTGCCCAATTTACCTGCACAGCGATAAAGGAAACAAAGCCAGGTAAGCTTGAGATAAAAATAATTTGTTAATTTAGTAATGAAAAATATAAAAATATTTTAGGTATTTCTGTTCCCATAATGCTGGAATTCATGTAATAAATGTACCAATGGTTTTACAACTTGAAGAATACGTCAATTCTAATGAAGGTAATATTCTAACTATATTATACCTAAACTACTTGTTTTAGTTAATTTTCGATAAATAATACTATTTGAATTTCTTATAGAAAGTAGTGATTTGCACATGCCGTCGTTAAGTAAACAATCGTCAGCACATTATTTAGTTAGTACAAGGACAAAATTTACAAGCAAAGAAGAATCAACACCAGTATTAGGTTTTGGGTTGCTTCAAGAGCCTTGTATATTAATTGCTCTTCTTCATACTGGTGTTGTTGTTGATTTATCGGTTATTGGTTTTTATTACACTCCAAAAATTCAAACTAGCGAATCTTTATATACTACTAGTAAAACGGTTTGTATTTTTATTTTAATTATGAATTCAATTATTTGGTTACAAATATTCCATTTAAAATTAAAAATATTATTCAACGCAGGTTATCAGAGAAGATTTTATAACTCATATTAAAAAATTATTAGCAAGAGAAACTTCACAACCGATAACAAAACTTGGACTTAGAAAAAATCTTACCAATCACGAGTGCCTCGAGGTACTACAATCCTTTAATTGACCCACGATTTTTAATTAAAAATTAACTTCATAACCATTTTTTTTTTCTTTTTTTTCAGTTCTTGTATCATTCGACAAATAATTTTAGAAACCAATATTTTGTGCATCATGACAAAGTTAAAGAAGAATTAGGTAAAAAGGCACGTACACTTAAAGCACTGAAAAATCACCAATTGATTGAACTTGAAAATTTAAGTGAAATGAAAAGGGACTTGCAAGAAAATGCTGAAAATTTAGCAGAAAAATATGAAGACATCAAAGATAAACAGGAGAATCTTGTTAAAAGGTATTATTTATTTTTGTCAATTTTAATTTTTTTATTTTGATTGATATTGATTTTAGATCAGAGGAAGTTTTAAGATTAGTAAATCTTAAAGAACCATTCATGAATTCGGCTGAAAGAGCCGAAGCATCGGAAATAATAAAAATGTCGGAAAAAGTTAAAGATTTAAATATTCGACTTGAGCAATTAAAAAAGAAAAAAGAATCTAATCAAAAACTATTAAATGGAAAACATGAAATAATTGGTGGTAAAGCTGAAGTTGTACTCAAACAATCACAAATCGATGCTGTAACTTCAAACTTGACGCAAATGTAAGTATATGATCTACTTTTTGAATTAAAGAATTATTTTAATATAATATATACAATTTTAGGGGAACTGATATTTCAGAATTAATTTCTAGAATTAAAACACTTCAAGAAAATGTAGGTTTGTAAATGAAAATTTTGTACAAAATATTTAAATAAAATGATGTGATTATTACTATTTTATTATTATTCGCATTCTAAATTAAATTCAATTTAAAGGAATAAATATTTTAATAAAAATAAAGATTTTTAACAGTTAACATACCTTTTTTTAAATTTTCTTTCATTTCTCTTGGCTACTCTTATTATACAAACATATATTACATATCAACTTACAGTGTTAATTTATAAAAGAAAAAATACATTTAATTAATTGGTCTATTTTGTATTTTGGTTTAAGCGTTATCTTTTAAACCTCATACTGCTTTAGGGTTGAAAAAGGACAATCCAGTGATTTTAGCGTAACAAATATTTCATTTTCTTCAAGTTTCCAAAAATTTTGAAATTGACTGTTTATAAACTAATTATATAAGATCAAGTCTAGGTTAAAACGCCGGACCAACATTTTTTTTTTAATTTTGTTTCTTAATTTCTTATTTTAGGTTTTAAGTTGAAGTTTTGACCAGCATTTTTGAAAACTATTAATTTTGACTAAATAATTTCTGATACTCGAAAATTAGTTTTTTTGCGAGATTTTTGAATAAAGAGCTTTAAGAAAACTTAAATATCTTAAAACCAATGCTCTTTTTTGTATCGTTATTGTTATGAAAAAATGTCCTTTTAAAATGGACTACACCAAAAAAATTTTTTTTAATTTTTTACCACTTCTGGTTTTATTTTTAAGGGTTTGAAATTTTCAAATTGACCAGAAATCAAATTTGCTATGATGAAATTTGCTCAAATTTTCTCAGAATTCTGGCCTATGTGTCTGTTCGCCCGAAAAAAAATTTTTGAGAGGTGGCATTAAAATGAGCACCCACAATCTTACTTTAGTTTGCAAAAACTAGCCTAAATTAGCTAATAAAGGGGTGAAACAAATTTTTTTTCTTCCAATCAATATAAATTAATTATTGTCTTTTTTGGGCAATTCTACCCATAAAAAATATGTTGCTACCGATTATACGTTGATTGGGAGAAAAAAAAATATTTCCACCTGCTTTTTAGCTAATTTTGGCAAATTAAAGTAAATTTTGGGCACTCATTTGAATATTACGTCTCAAAATATTTTTGGGACAAACACGCCAACATTCTGGGGAAATTAGAGCAAATTTTATCACGGAAAATTTGATTTCCGTTCAATTTGAAAAATTCAAACTCCTAAAAATAAAACCGGAAGTGGCTAAAAATAAAAAAATAAGAAATAAATTTTTTGGTAGTCAAGGTCAAAAGAAATTTTTTTTTCAACCATATGGATACATAAAAAGTGCACCAGTTTTGAATTAATCCAGCCTTTTTAAGCCCCTAAAAATCAAGAATCTCAAAAAACCAGTTTTTGAGCATCCGCAATTTTTGGTCATAATTAATATTTTTCAAAAATTCCGAAAAAAAACGTTTATTTAAGGCCTAAAATATAGGTTAAAAAAAAATTTTTTGTTAAAAAAAATGTTATAGTCCGGCATTTGAACCTAGTTTTAAACATTTTTCGGGTTTGGTACCGTATTTAATTTTGCCAATACTCCTATACTTGTTGAGACTCATTTTGTCTTTCAAATGTATAGTTAACACTTCTTGAAATTAGCCATTTTCGCTCAAAGGTACAAGTTTTCTGCAAAATTTAAAATAAATTTAATTTACATGTACCTATTTACCGCATAACATGCAGTATTTAATCACTTGCCATTTTCTATTTATCGTTAAGACTTTACAAAATTTGAAACTTAATTTTTCATCAATATGATAGTAGTTTTGTTTTAAAGAAAACTTCCCTATTAAATTTGCTTTTTATACAAACATATTCTGTAAAAGAACTGCAACCGACTTTACTATTGAGAAAATAAAAACTTCTTGTGAATTTCTGTAAAATTTTCGGAAAATTTTACTATTTTCAACTCTAATGACTAAAACTTATGCGGTTAATATCGGGTTAAAATTTTAATGCTACATTGTGGAATATTTATAGAATATGCTAAATGCTACATCTTTTATAATATTTTAAACTACCATTCTAGAGCGCGGTTATTTTATTCTTATATAAAATACCTATGTTACCAACCAAAGAAAAGAAATGAGAGTTGTCTGCACCTTGCAGTGTTGCCTACTGCTGCAAGCAGTATAGTATAAGCTGCAAGTTTTATAAATATTGGTAAAATATCCAAATCAAGAATTCCAAAGAATATTTAAGTAATTTAATTAATTTAAATTGTTGATAGTTAATTTTATCAAATAAAAAATTTTAAAAATAACAAAGTTTATCAAAAATTTCGTTTGAATATACAAATAAGACTTTAATAATTAATAAAATATTCTAAGATTAGATTATGTGGTCAATATAATCTCAATACAGAATAACATAATGAATTACATTAATCCATCAGATATTGATAAATACAAATCAGAACACGAATGTATAGAACACTGGCAATTGCGTCGACAATTTCTTTTGGCCCATTGTGAAAAGTATCCTGAAGACCAATTATTATGTCTTGCTCAAGTTTTTACTAACGTAGAATTTTTAGGATGTAAATACCCAAATGAAACAATGAAACTTGTGGCTGAATTATCTGAAGATATAGTTGGTGATTATAGGAGTAAACAGAAAAATAGATTACAAAGAACATTTGTAAAAGCTTCTGATGCTGCTTCTGCTAAAAGCAAAAAACCATCTCAAAACAGTGAACCAAAAACATTATTTGTTAAAGCTAGTGAGTCTACTACACAAAAAAACAAAGAAAAATCAAAAGCAGAAAGTAATTTATTGTCTTTAAAGAAAGAGAACTTTAAAATTAAAATAAATAATGAATATGCAAAAAAGAGAAATATTAATACTAACATAGTTTTGTTTGAATACCCTAATGATACTCCTCAAAGTATAATTGCAAGAGCTGCAAGTACTTTTAAAATAGCAGTCGAATGGAAATTTAGCATGGCTGCTAATAATAAATGCTTGTGTACTTTACATTTTAATCAAAAGGTACTTGCTGAAGCATTAGGATTCAGTAAAAAAGCAGCTAAAGAGCAAGCATCGGCTGTTGGCCTTGATAAAATAAGATCTACCTATTATACAATAAAAGTACTACAGAATGTAATACCATCAGAAAGTGATGTGACTAAGGAAGATTTGAATAATGTTGCTGTTAAAAATTTAAAAAATGATAGTATTGGATTAAAATTAATGAAATTGATGGGATGGTCAGGAGGTGGCTTAGGTAAAGAATCACAAGGCATTGTAGAACCAGTAGAATCGGTTCGCAATATGACAAAAGAAGGTTTGGGATTAAAATCTGGTTCTTGTAACATAGCCTTATTTAAAAAAAAATGCCAAGAAACATTACAAAATTATGCTTGCACTAACATGAAAACAGATTTAGTTTTTAATCCCAGTTTTACTAGTGATGAAAGGGCAATTATCCATCAAATAGCTCAACAAATTGGACTTAAATCACATAGTTATGGACCAAAGAATAAAAGAACTTTAATTGTCTCTCGAAAAATTCATCCAAAAGAACTTGTTTCAGAATTAATTGAATTAGGTGGAAGTACAGAAAAATATCAACTCATTGAACCTTCTGGCAAATAATATGTAGAAAAATTTCTTTTTAGGTTCATCAATGTAATGTCCAAATGTCTATAAATGTATAAATTTTTTAAAAACTAAGCTCTTAAAACCTATTCTTTGATGCTATCTAGTTAATATAAATTCATGAACACAGATTATCCTCTGCTTTATTATTATATTTATATTTCATGTATTTTGTGTTCATAATATTATCAATTCACGGATGTAAAATAAATATTTATTTCAATTGTTTACTTTGATTGTACCAGCTTGAACTATTAAGATAATTGAAAAAAAAAAATGAATTAACAAAAAGATGAACTAAATTAATAATTTTAAACTAAGGGTGAATTAGATGGATTAAATGTGCCGTTTTTGGGATAGGAAAATCATCAATAGCAAGGGAAAATTTTTTGAAAATTTAAATTTTTGTGTCTCGCTTACACCAGAGTGTAATATTAATCTCTGCTTACAACTGTGTATTTTCCTATCCTAAAAATATAAGCACATTTTTACCATTGAATATTATTCCGGGTGAGAATATTTCACGTAGCTTAGTCAGAGGTCTTTTTTTAACATATAAAATCAATCGTAGATTAAACGTACAATCAAAATACGTGTAACTTTCTCGCCCGGGTATATGTTACATTACTCGCACATGTCGCCATGCTTGCACTCTTGCCCATGTGACGTTTGTCTGTTCTGCGTTCTGCACTTCCCGGTTTTCTAAAAAATTAAGGTTATATTTTACGAAAAATATTAATTAAAAACTGTTAAATCATACGCAAATAAGGAATTAATTTTATCATAAAATGGCACAAAGTAAATTAAATGAGATGGCCAGTAAATTTGGTAAAGGCCCAGCAGGATTGAATGTTGGCGTAAAATTACTTGCTTTTGGAGCTGCTGCAGCTTACGGAGTATCTCAATCAATGTACACAGTAGATGGTGGACATCGTGCTATTATATTTTCTAGATTAGGTGGAATACAAAAAGAAATTATGGCTGAAGGATTACATTTTAGAATACCATGGTTTCATTATCCAATAATTTATGACATTCGTAGCAGACCAAGAAAAATATCATCACCAACTGGTTCAAAAGACTTACAAATGGTAAATATTTCACTTAGAGTCTTATCGCGTCCTGATGCCAGTACATTACCTACTATGTACCGACAATTAGGACTAGACTATGATGAAAAAGTATTACCAAGTATATGTAATGAGGTATTGAAATCAGTCGTTGCAAAATTCAATGCTTCTCAGCTTATCACTATGAGACAACAAGTTTCAATGATGGTACGAAAGGAATTAATCGAAAGAGCTAGAGACTTTAATATTATCCTAGATGACGTATCTATTACGGAATTAAGTTTTGGAAAAGAATATACTGCAGCAGTCGAAGCTAAGCAAGTAGCTCAACAAGAGGCTCAAAGAGCAGCATTCGTTGTTGAAAGAGCCAAGCAAGAAAGACAACAAAAAATTGTACAAGCTGAAGGAGAAGCAGAAGCCGCAAAAATGCTTGGTATAGCAGTTGGTCAAAATCCTGGTTATCTTAAATTAAGAAAAATAAGAGCAGCGCAAACTATTTCTCGTACAATTTCAAATTCACAAAATAAAGTATATCTTAGTGGTAACAGTCTAATGTTAAATATTCAGGATCCTACTTTTGATGATCTTTCTGAAAAACTTAAAGGCAAAAAATAATTTAATCTTATAGAAGTATAACATTTTTCATTTTTTATTTTATTTACTTTTATTCCAACATAAAGAAATAGTTTTGAAAAGTATAAATTTTTTTTGTAAATTTTTTTGTATTTAATTAATAGTTTTGTTATTATTTGTAAGAAAAAGTAAATTTATAAGATATTAATATTATTTGTTTTTTTATAACCTTGTCACCTATATCCTTTACCTGGAGTTGATTATTTAAACTATAAAAACATCTTAATTAATAATTTCATATTTTCTGTGAAGGGATCATCAGTTTCTTTATTTTTTGCTTTAGAATGTATTTGTTTAAATCTATAAAATTTACAAGTTGAGAACAAACTAATTAACGATAAAATGTATATCTTATAAGAAACATAAAATTCAATTCCAACTTTTACTTTACTGTCTCAAACACTGATATATTATTCTAAGAAATATATCAGTGGTCTCAAAAAAATTAGACCTTGTACTTCTCAATTACTTTGTAAGAAACTAATAGAATCACTTGTTCCACAACTGGACTACTATAATATATTATATTCTGACATCTCCAATGAACTAGCCACCCAATTACAAAGACATGCCAATATAGCATTAGATACATTTATGGCGCCATAAGAAGAAACAAACATTCCATGCAGGAGAAAATTAGGTTGGATGACTTATTAAGCACTCACTGACTATTTCGCATCTCTTGTAATGTAAACTAGAAAGAACCCCCCTTTCTCTTACCATTATTTAAACCATATAAAGCAGACAGTGGGTCCTTAAATAAATCTAGATCCTATGACCGTAACCACAGACTGGGGGCTCTACTCATTCTAAGTTAAATACTCAAATTTTTGGAATAAAATTCTTCCCGATATAAGGGATGTGCCATCCTATTCACTAAATTTACAGCATACAATTAATTGGCTTATAATTTGACTCAATAGTTAATTGACTTATGACTTGCTGATCCCTATATTCCCACTAACAACTCACTAAATTAAGCCTTATTATACATACTTATTATTTATTGTTAAAGATATGTAATTTTATTTAATTTTATATCACTTAATTGTTATATAAATTTAATTATATACCTTATTCTTATGTAAGTATTTAAAACCTATTTAATTTTCTTTTAAAGATTTATGAACCTATGTAAAATATTGAGAGAGTGTACCAGGAATGAGCTATCAAAATATAACATTATATATTCTTTGGTACTATATAATGGATAAGTAAAAGAAAGTACAGCTGTACAATATTTGTTTGCAAAATAAAACACGTTCAAAACTTTTAAGAGATGCAATTTAAATTCCGCGCGTTTTTATATGCATATAAAAATCCCCTCTCTTCAATTTTCCTCTCACACAAAAAAACTCCAAAATAAAAATAATGTAATTGTAATTTTGTCATTTTTTTAAACAATTAAATTTTCTATTATTTTTATCTCCGTATTAATATTTTAATCTATATATATTTTATCAATTTGCTTGAAAAAACATGAGTGATGAAAATAAATATCAATATTCAGAAGAAGAATTAAATCAACAACACAAGAAGGAAAGAAAAGAATTACAAGGTTTAATATTATAATATTTAGATTATGATTAGATTATAAATACTTGTTTTTTTTAATTTATTTATTAATTTATTCAGCACAAATTCAAAATCTAAAAAAATCAATATGCAAAGGGGATAAAAAGAGAAAAAAAGAACTTACCGAAGAGTTGGTCAAATTAGAAACTGAATTAGATAAAAAACAAAATGATGAAATTGCTCAGTTTAAATTAAATCAATTAAAAATTGAGTCTGAGCAAGATAAAGCAGACGTTAGTGTAACGACAAACAAAATAGCTGCTAGCACAGATAAAGAAGTTTCTAAAGTCAAAGTAACAAAGGCTCAAAAAAGAAGAGAAAAAAAAGAAAATGCAGAAAAAGAACGAAATCAAAAAATTTTAGAGCAAGAAGAGTTGAATATCAATGGTAAAAGAAATATTGAAATACAAACAATTAACAAAATTCTACTTGATAGAAACTTAATGATTCATGAAATACCTAGTGACGGACATTGGTAAATTCATAAAATTAATTTAATTTACTTAATTTTAAAATGTTCAAATACTTTTTAGCCTATACAACGCAGTGGCTCATCAATTGCAACTCATTGGACATGTGCCCATTTTAAATTTTCACCAACTACGAGAAAAAACTGCATTATATTTAAAAGAAAATTCAGATGACTTTCTGCCATTTATTCATAACCCAGATTCAGATGAATTATTATCTTCTGAACAATATGAAAAATACTGTGACAAAGTAGCTGAATCTAGTGCTTGGGGAGGAGATATTGAGGTACATTATACATACCTTTTTTATAAGTTTTTTTAATTGAATTTGTTCAATAAATCTTATACAGTTACAGGTCTTGTCTCGAGTCCTTAAATGTCCCATAGAAATAATTCAAGCAAACGGTGTTGTATATATTGTGGGAGATGAATTTGATTTGAGTCGGAAATTGATTTTAACATATCATAGACATATGTATCATTTAGGAGCTCATTACAATTCAGCAATAAAGCATATTTCAAACTGTGTAAAAAGCAGTTGATTTTAATAAAATTCATTAATAAAATTCAATACTTGTGTTATGAAACTATAAGTGAACTTTACTTTTAAATTATGACAAGATTATATATTATTAAAAAAAAAGTGATGTATTTATATGAAGAAAATTCAAAGTTGTTAAAGTATTTTTTATTAACTTGTTGTTTACTCATGTGATAATTGTAACAAATTAGTATGTCAAATACAAAACTATATTACAATGTTTACAATTGAAAACCTCTTCAAAGACTTTAAAAAGTCTTTAACAAATAAATTAAAAAATATATCTATTTATAAAAAATGTTTTTACTGCTTATTTAGCTTCTGCTGCTTCTATTTTCTTATTTTGATCATCCGGTTTCATAGCCGGGAAAAATAATACTTCCTAAAAAAATAAAATTCAATTATATATTGAAAAAAAAAAGTTTGTGAGACACAAGCAAAAAATGAAACCTTTATATTATTAGAATCTGTAAGAAACATGGTCAAACGATCAACTCCAAGACCCCAACCTGCAGTAGGAGGTAGCCCGTATTCAAGAGCAGTACAAAAATTCTCATCCACCATTTGAGCTTCATCGTCTCCAGCTGCTTTATCTTTAGCTTGTTGTTCAAACCTGCAATATTTTTTGGCATATTAAATACTTTTAATTTTTAGATTATTTTAGTTATGTACCTTTCTCTTTGTACAAATGGATCATTTAATTCAGTATAAGCATTACACACTTCTTTTTTCATTATAAACAATTCAAAACGTTCAGTTAACCCAGGCTCCGATCGATGCCATTTAGCAAGCGGAGACATTACTTGTGGATGATCTAATATAAATGTTGGGTTAATACATTTTTCTTCTATGAAATCCCCAACTAACTAAAATAACAAAAACTCTTATTAGAAAATAAAATAAATAATTAAAATAAATAATTTGTTATTTTACCTTATCAAGCAATCTAGTTGTAGTTCTTGGAGGAGGACATTCAACTTCATGCTGTTGGCATAATTTGTCAAAAACTTGATTTGCTTCAGCAGTTCCAAAATTTTCAGGTTTAGGTAATTTAACTTTTAATTCTTCTTCTAAAGTTTTCAGCATTGGTAGTCGTTTAAAAGGTGGTGTAAAGTCTATCTCTACTGGTTCACCTTCCTCGCCATCAGGGTGATATTTTATTTTGTACGTACCATAAATACTTTTTACCATCCCTGATATTAATTCTTCAGTAAGTGTCATTAAATCATTATAATCTGCATATGCCATGTAAAATTCACAAGTTGTAAATTCTGGATTATGTGTCATATCAATGCCTTCGTTTCTAAACTGCCTGCCAATTTCATAAACTCTGTCAATACCTCCTACTACTAACATCTATAAAAGTATGGATAGTTTTAGGTCAAAACACAACTGCATTTAATAAATTACCTTATGATATAATTCGGGGGCGATTCTCATATATAAATCCATATTCAAATCATTGTGATGTGTTACAAATGGTTTTGCAGTTGCACCACCAGCAATCATATTCATCATTGGTGTTTCAATTTCTAAAAAGCCTAGGTCATCAAGAAACTTGCGAACATATGCAATAATTTTAGCTCTGACATAAAATTTCTGCCTTATTTTGTCATTGAGAATAAGATCCAAGTACCTTTGACGGAATCTGGTTTCCTTAAAATTAAAAAGATAAACATGAAGTAAAAATTTTAAATTTTATTGTTAATAATAAAATTTTACTTTATCCTTTAATCCAAAATGCAAATGAGGGAGCATGTGTAAGCAAGGGCTTAATAACTGAATACTTTCTGGTACAATTGAATATTCTCCTTTCTTACTTTTTCCTGGATTCCCAGTAACTCCTATAATATCGCCACGACCAATTTTATCCGTATCTTCAGAGAATTTTTCTTGATCTCCATATAAATTAGCATTAGCTAGTACTTGTACTTTGACTCCTTCTCCTCTTAAATCAATAAAAATTAATTTTGTACCAGCTCTTCTAATAGCATGCACTCTACCAGCAATACTATGACGAACATCTTTTAATGTTTCTCCATCCTTAACAATAGTACTATATTTTTCAATGAAATTTTCAAGTGATATAGTTACATTAAATTTGTGAGGGTACGGGTGATTCCCATCTTTTTTGAGTTTCTCAACTGCCAAACTTCTAATTTTTAAGTACTCCTAAAATTTTAATAATTAAAAAAAATTCTGGACTGTTAGTTTTATTAAAAGTGGTATACATTACATTAGGACTTATATTTTCTTCTGATATAGCATTTTCATTAGATTTTACTTTTTCTGGTACAGGTGCAGTTTCCTTTTTCTTACTTTCCTTTTCTGCCTTTTCATTCAGCTTCTTTTCAGCCTTCAATCGTTTTTTCAACTCACTGAAAGTGGATATTCATAAATACGTTATTAAATTTGTGAAAAAATTATGTCAATTTTTAAAGTTAAGGAGTCAATCTTTTATATCTATCATAAAAAAAGTATTTTACGATAAATTTACGCACTTTTTTAAAGGTTTGCAGATTGATATATGTCGTAGGATGGAATGATTTTGACAAGAAATCACCGGTTCCAAAGATATTGTTAAAGAATTAATCCTAAGAAGACTTTTTCCAAAAGTTCTAAGCATTTTTTAAAAATTTTCCGACTTAACGCATTAGTTACTGCATAATTTTTAATTTATCAAAAAAGTCAAATAAAATTACAAGTTTGCGAAAATTAGGTTATATTCCAAAACCATGTGTAGCGGATCATAAATTAAAATCTTAATTACTCACTTTTTTGATAATTTTACTTCGCCTATCTCATCAGCCATGACGAGGTAAATTATTAAAAATAAGTTAATAGCTATTAGTATTAAAGTTAAAATTTTGTAAAATATTTGCAACAAAAGATATAAAAAAAGTTTTTAAAAAAGGGGTTTTGGAGCAGCTGTCAAACAGCAGAAAAACGGCGCGGCGTTAGCCGAAACCTGGCAGAAACAGCTCACGGAGAGATAGAAATCTTTATTATCAACAACCTATTTGATTCGATTTTGTTTTTGATTAAAAATTTTTTTTTAAATATAATAAATTTTTTGCTAACATTTACATGGTTCAAAATTATTGTTTATTATAGTTAAATTATTCCAAAATCTAAAAAATAATTGAAAAAAAATGGCATTTACAATTAAGAGAGAAATTGTTGAAATTGCAATAAAAGTTGCTCTTATAACATTAGTATTCATTCTTTCAAACGCTTTAACCATAAAACTTGTTTATTCAATAGTTTGGATATTTTTGGCCCTCGTTATTTCAAAAATAATTTTGGAGTTTGCAGTACCTTCAAGATCAAATTCAGAAAACATTTAAAATTTGACCACCAATAGAAATTAACCAATAGCAATCGACTTGGTGGGTGGTGTGTTTTCCTACTCTCTCTATCACAACATAGCATATGCAGTGTATGGCTAGAATGTATGACTGATGATTATAAGTATTTTTTTACTAAATTTATGTGTTTACATATACTGGACTGAATACGTATTACAAAATTTACAAGAACAATGATAATAATAACAGTTGATATTAGTAAACTTTGAAAAGAAAAAAAAATAGCTCATTTTTCAAATTAAAAATGTGGCAGAATCGAAATTAATTCATATAACAGTATTAAAGCAGAAAATATTAAAAAGTGTCAAATATTTGCTACACAAATAGACTATTCATAATAAATAATTTGAAATAATGTTTACTAACTTGAAAAATAAAATAAAAGAAGAAATAGGAACTGATGTAGTAACAGTTGTTAGAAATGCAAGGACTGTTCATGGTTTAAATAATATAAGACACCGATCACAGGTAAATTTTTAATCAGCCAATTTTCCTATTGTCAAGGCTATTAACTAGCTCAGTAAGTAAGGCCTTATCACTTTTTATTGTATTTTCAGAATAGTTTAGCAAGCAGTAGTGTCAGTGGTTCTCAGGTGTCATTAAATGACATAAAAGAAGAAAATATTTTAACTTCAACACATGTTAATTTAAAACGAGAAGATAGTTGCGAATTGAAACTTGAAGATGGGACTCCTTTATCAGCTAAAGATATAAAAAAACTTGTTAATCGAGAAGACGAATGGAGAAAAAGATTTCAAAAAAAAGAAGAAGAATTTAACAAAAGATTAGAGAAAAAAGAAGAAGAATGGAAAAGAATCTTAGATAAATATGAAAAAGAAAAAGCAAAACTGAAAAGTGAATGTTCAAAAATTGAAAATGATAAAAAAGTATTAGAAATAACATTAAGCAATGTTGAAGGTAATTTGAATCTATACAAATAATTTTTAAGTACTAACTTTATAATATTTGCTTGCAGATTATAAAAAAAAATTGTACACTTTTCAAGAGAATGCAGATCAAATTGAAGGTTTCCAAAGTCAAGAAATGGCTAAGATAAAACATTTAGTAAGTTTTGTTAATTTGTTTATTTCATGTAACATTTATTAATACTTTATTTGAACTTTCATTAAAGTTACTAACAAAAGAACAAGAAGTCGAAGAAAAATCTCAACGCTTAAAAGCAAGTTTTAATGAAATAGAAATTTTGAAAGCAGAAGTGTCAAGGCTAAGGCGTTATGAAGATGAGTTGAATAATGTACAAGTAAGTTTATTAATTTATTTTCAATTTATCACCCATTTTTGTATTCACACAAATTTTTATCTAATGCGTTTTTTATTACATTTACAATTTTGAAATATTGTTCACTTTGAAAACGATTAAATAATTCTTAACACCTTGACAACGATTTTTTTCAAAGCTTTTTGTTTTGTGATTGCGTATGTAATTATTATTATAGCACTTATTATATATACTAACTTTGTTTACAAAATCGTTATTTTTTTTCAAATATTCAAAATTTTTTTCGGGCTTTCCATGAATCATTTTTTTGATAAAATAGAAAATGTTCCATCACTTTTAAATTCTGCCATAACTTTAGTTTTTCTTATTATGAAATTATTATAATGGCTGAGTTTTTAGTTATGGTTCATATAAAAAATTGTAGCTGAATATTTAGTGTGAAAAATAAGCATGCAGACTTAATCCTCAAGATTTTTGAAGATTTTATAAGCAGAATATTTTTATTTTGATTCACTGATACGCTACTGCTGTTTTGCCTAAGGTACGTTTCTAAAAGCTTTAGTTGCTAATGCTATTCATATGAAGAAAAAAAAATAATTTCATGGGTGCTTTGTTTTTTTATTTGGTATTAAAAATATTAATAAATAAAAAAATTAACAGTATTTTTTATGTTTTGAAATTTTTTGTAGGATGAAATGGAAACATTGCGGCATTCAACTCAAAAAGAAAGATCTCAACTTTCCAGTCAATTGGCCCAAAGTGAAGAAGAAGTTCGTCATTTAAAAGATAAACTTTTTGTTTTGGAACAACGATTTGCTTTAAATACCCACAATAAAGTAACTGTCGATGAACGAGTAGCAGCCTTAATGCGAGAAAGAATGCTTTTAGAAAGAAAATTAGAAGAGGCTCATTTGCATTTGTCAGACATTAAGACAAGCTGGTCTGAAAAAATATCAAGCTTAGAAACTCAAGTAGGGAGGCTAAGTAGGCAAGCTGGTGAAGAAGGTATAGAAAGAAGAAGAGTGGTAGAAGAAAAAGAATTACTAAAAAAAAAAATTAAAGAACTAGAAGACGAAATTGAAGTAAATAACGTGGTGATATCTACAAAAGATGCAAAACTTTTACGTATGGCTGAAGATATTGATGAAATGGCATCAGAGTTAAAAGAATTAAGAGCAAATATTGACGATGAAGTAGAAGAATACAAAAGGGAAATTGTGAGTTGGTGTGATTAATTCTAAGGACTTTTTATCAATTATTATTATATTACTATAAATTTTATACATTCCACTTAGGTATATCTGCACCATTATTTTAAACTAGCATGAAAATTTCTTTATAAATGCACTGTAAATAAATTTTATTTCATTGCAATTTGGTTGCTTTTGTATAATGAAAATTATGCATGCTTGTTTTTTATTTTTCCTAACAAAATTTACTTTAGATTAATAGATTCTGTTATCGATCGTTTAATTGTTAAAATATATAGATATATTTTATTACTTAGTTATATTCATAATGTATAGTGTAAAAAAAATCACATGTATTTATAATTTTTTAAGTAAATAAAAAAAAAAACTACAAATAAATAATTATTAGATTTTATTTTATTTTTATGTAATTTATAAACCTCTTATTCATTAATAATTATTTAAATATATTCAAAAAATTATTTGTACATATCTTAATTAATTGTGAATTAATAGGAAAAGTCTTCAAAGGAAATCAAAGAACTTGAAAATCGTATGAAAGAATTTATGAAAACCATAGCTGAAAAAGATAGCAGCTTATTAGAAACTGATGAACTTTTAAAAGATGAAAGATCAAAAAACTCAGTACTTCAAAAAGAAATATTAATTTTAAAGAAGGAACTTGAAAATGAAAAATTAGTAAAAGCTAATTTAGAAAAAGAAAAAATTGAAACGGATAAAGCAATGATAACAAATGATTTGATGGTTAAGGAAGAATCACAAATACAAAAATTGGAATATTTAGATCTTAAAAATCACATTAAAGAGCTCGAAAGGAATTTAAATAATAAGGAGAAAGAAGCCGAAGAAGTAAGTAGTAAATTAGAGCATGCCTTAAATAAAATCAACGAATTTGAAAAAATAAAAAATAATACAGAAGTATTAGAAGACAATGAAAAAATATTAAAAACAAGCATAACTGATTTGGAAGAACAATTGAATGACAAAACAAAGGTAATTTTAAATAATTTATTTTAAATCTTTATAATAAATTATTAAACTTTTTGTACTTTTTATTATTTCTAGACAATTAAAATACTACAACAAAGACTTTCTGATATGAAAAAAACTTTACAAAATGAGTTAAAAGTTCCTGCACATTCTTTGGATAACGAAACAAAATTAAATACTGCTGTAATAAGCCCAAGTTCTTCTACAACAGTTACAACGAAGCAGAACGTGAAAGAAGATGATGTTAATTTTCAATATCTTAAGCATGTAATAATGAAGTTCCTAACTAGCAGAGAATATGAGGTTTTCAATATTCAAATAAAGCTAATAAAACTTATTTTCTAAATATTAAATTTTATATTTATTATTTTTAGGCTTTAAATCTTACCCGAGCAGTAGCGACGCTTTTACATCTTACAAAAGAAGAAGAAAAATTATTGCAAGAAACGCTAGAGTGGAAAATGTCCTGGTTTGGAACAAGACCCAATTTAGGATTTGGTCAGACAGCAAAAGCAATACCTCCCAGTTGATAGTAAATATGCTAAAATTTGTTACTGTTGTTAATTAAAGTTGAAATTTGTATTTATATTTGTACCATAAAGACTAGAATGCATAAAAATTTTCAAGATACTTAAGCTAATTTTATATAAACTGTAAATAAAAGTAAAATATAGTTGCATTTTCAACTAGCAATTAGTTAACTAGTCAATCATATTTATAAGGTTTTGATTTTTAAATTTATCAAAATAAGAAAAAATTCTTTTGAAATTTTAATTTAAATTATATTCTATATTTATTATTAAAATATTTGGTAAATGAAAACAGGGGTGAATCCAGAAAGCACTTTAAAAAGGTAGGAGGGGAAAATTTTCAAAAAATAAGTTTTAATTTTGTAGTAAAAAACAAGTTTTAACAATGACAAAAAAAATTTCTAAAAATTAACGTTCAATTACGGGCGATTGCCCCTTTGCCTCCTCCTTCCTCTGGATCTACCACTGAGTGAAACATGAAATAGGTTTCTCATAATTAATTAATAAATAACAAAGACATCAGTGTATAATATTTTATAAAAATATTTTAAAAAGATTCAAAATTAAATAAATCAAGTAACAATAAATAAGAATATAAGATAACTAGATATTATAGATATTTTATACGATAAAATTTTAATAAAATGATTATTCAATATATACTATATTTTCTATTATAATTTTACTTCTTAAACTTCACTGTAAAACACCGTACTCAAACGTATTGTTACAGGAAACATGAGCTAAGTAACATAAACTGACTGAAGGTTCAGAAGAAATGGTTGTTTTTTTCTGAATTTAACAATAGTTCTTACATACAACCCCTTCGGAAGAAATTAAAATAGAAGTCAAAATGAATTTTTGGCTTTTTTTGAATTCATTCTGGATTTTTGACCAAAAAAACTTTCTGTTATATTTTTTTGACCCCTGATGTATGATAAAAAAATGATTAAAAAATATTTAAAACAATATAGAATATAATAATTTTAATTTTAATTAATTAAGTAAAAAACTTTTTTTTCGCCCTTATAATACAGGCGACAGCCATACTAATTATGCCCAAAAATTAAATTTCTTTTTCCTAAGATAAAAATAGGTGGTATAAATGTTTTTTGACCCGCTGAACACGAATCCGGGGTCCGTTTTGCGGATTTCGTGGTTGATTTTTTTTATTAACAAATTATTGCAAAATTGACCAATAATTTGTTAATAACAAAACATTGACCACGAAATTCGCAAAACGAACTCCGGATTCGTGTTCAGCGGGTTGAAAAACCCAAATACTGTCTATTTTTATCCTCGGAAAAAGAAATTTAATTTCTTAATTTTTGGGCGTGATTAGTATGGCTGGCGCCTAGACTATTATGCAGGCGTAAAATCGTGTGTAAATCTTGTCACGAAATTTTCTACCCTTGTTGTAGGCAAAAACATCGTAATCACTATGGGCAAAATACTTTAGACGCTATAGTGTGAACACATATCTCACGTAAGGTAGTAAAATTTCCTGCCCAATCGGAATCTGGCCATATTTGTTAAAACTTGGTTAAAACTTTTTTTATGGTTTTATTTAATTAATTAAATTTTGTAAAAAAAATTATTTTAATGTAACAAAATTTTAACTCCATTTTTCCATAGCGTTGAATTTTACAAAAATATTTTAAAAAAAAGTTAATTAACAGATTTTGCTAAAATTAGTTTTAATTATCATTAAAACGTAATTTCTTTTTTAAATGATGTATGTGGGTGGCTTTTAGAAGAACGTTGTATTCCTTTATTGTTTGCGGCACAACGCTAATTATCTTTTTTTTTTAAATTTTTTTGTAGGTTTACACTATAAAAAATAATAAAATTTTAAGAAGTTAATATTAACTTCGTACCCATTAAGTCCCCGAAAGTGAATAATCCCTTGATTCAAGTTAACGGGGTTAAATCAATGCATCTCAACCTTGAGTCAGCTGACGTATATTTGTTAAAATAGCTGTCTTTTAGACTCAGGTCAACTTAATATTAGGCTGAATCCGGTAAATATATATTTGACTCACGTATTAGTTATAACTCCCTGAAATTTCTATCATCTCCTCGAATACCTTCGGGATAAAAATGGACCGTACGAGGGAAACTGATATTCTGGAGGAAAAATTTTTAATTTTTCATCCAAAACAATTTTCCAATTTTCCAAGATGGCGGACCAAAAAACATGAAAATAGAAACTTTCTACATTACCTTGGGGTTTTCGAGGTCGACAAAAACGTTTCTATTAATGAAAATTTTAATTTTTTTACCCCAGCATATTTTCCAATTTTCCAATATGGCGGACCAAAAATTATTTCAGAATAAGCTTTTTACATTGCCAGGGGGTTTTCGAGGTCGAGAAAAACGTTTTTATGAATGAAAATTGGAATTTTTTTGCCCCAGCATATTTTCAAATTTTCCAAGATGGCGGACCAAAAAACATGAAAATAGAAACTTCCTACATTACCTTGGGGTTTTCGAGGTCGACAAAAACGTTTCTATTAATGAAAATTTTAATTTTTTTGCCCCAGTTTATTTTCCAATTTTCCAATATGGCGGACCAAAAAACATTTCAGAATAAGCTCTTTTCATTGCCATGGGGTTAGAGGTCGAGAAAATCGTTTTTATGAAATTTTATTTTCATGTTTTTTGGTCCGCCATCTTGGAAAATTGGAAAATATGCTGAAGCAAAAAAATTAAAATTTTCATTTATAAAAACGTTTTTCTCGACCCCAAAAACCCCCAGGTAATGTAGAAAGTTTCTATTTTCATGTTTTTTGGTCCGCCATATTGGAAAATTGGAAATAAATTCTTTAGGATGAAAAATTAAAAATTTCGTGTCTAGGATATCAGTTTTCCCTCATACGGTCCATTTTCATCCCGAAGGTATTCGAGGAGATGACAGAAATTTCAGGGAGTTATAACTCCCTAAATCAGGGAGTATATTATATTTACGGGCTTGTACTATATTTTTTTTTATGTCTAAGATAAGCTTGAATTTATTTCAATGTTATATTTGGATATAACAAATTAGAATTAGCTTAAATTAGCCCAATTACATTTTTTGTATCAAGCTAATATTTTGCTGAAAGAAGCTTGCTTTCAATCGAATCACGGGATCTCCCGTCAAGTCACTGTTTAAGTTGATTCAAGTAAATATTCGCTTCGCCGTATTTACCTTCGCGCTTAGGTTGCGTCAACTTCGCATAGCTTGGCAATACTCTATATTTTTCATAGTGTATGTTTATCAAGATCCAAATATTAAAAATTTTCAGTGGAACTGCTACAAAATAGCATAACAAGATCGTTGAATGGCGAGCATGCATTACAAAATTATTTTTCAAACTCATTGTCAGTTAAATATGTGACTTTAAAAAAATATTATTTATCAACTTTTAAAAAGAAAAAATAAGTGGGGGACACACTAATATATATGCATGTCGTAGGGAAGTAGAGAAATCCGTGATTTGGCCAAATCCAACAGCCTTTAGGGAAGTAGACGAATCGTCTACTTCACTGATATAAACTCAGTGGATAAACTAATTTATTTTATTTGTCTACTTCACGGATGGCTCTTAGGGATGTAAAAAACAAAGAGAATTTGGTGTTTATGCCTTATAAATTTTATTGTATAATAAAAAATTACAAGTACAATTTTCCGAGTTCCGATTTTATATAAATCATTCTTTTTATCCAATACGACGCCTCGTATGTTGGAAAAATCTAATGGCCCACGGTCAGCTGATGGTACTGTTACAGTAACTTCATCACCTCCTTCAAAATCGGAACAAAAAACGGTGTCACAAACGGATATTTTCCGAGAAACGATTTGCATAAATGTAAATCAAAGCTAATTTAAGTTTCCGAAGTGCCTAAAGATGTTTTAATTCCTTTACGTGTAGCTACTACTCAACAATCTATGACTGGTTAACAAGGCTTCCGCAAACGCAACTGTAAATCAGCCAAAAAATTATGCGGCACTAATAATTGTAAATGTTTTAAGTCAGGAATTCCTTGCAATTCTCGATGTCATACAGGACTTTCATGTCATAATAATAAATAATATTTAAAAAAAAGTGTAAATAACGTTTAAAAAGGATTGTTTATATTAGTTAAAAATTGTAACTCTCTTTTTTGCAATAATTTTTTATTATATAATAAAATTTATAAGGCATAAACACCAAATTCTCTTTGTTTTTTACTTCCCTAAGAGCCATCCGTGAAGTAGACAAATAAAATAAATTAGTTTACTCCACTGAGTTTATATCAGTGAAGTAGACGATTCGTCTACTTCCCTAAAGGCTATCGGTGTAGTAGACAGCAGCTATAATTTTCGTCTACTTCACTAAAAATTTTAGGGAAGTAGGCGATCAAAACTTCCATTAGTCTACTACGTACAATTTGGCCAAATCACGGATTTCTCTACTTCCCTACGACATGTATACCGTTTCTGTGAAAAGCATCTATGTAAATAATTCATATATGCGTTTATTGTCACCCCCCCCCTCCAACGCCTTATCTTAACCCATTAGCGCCGGCGCGACCATACCACTGACGCTCGGATTTTTGCTTAGAAAACAGATAAAAAAATGATTTTTTTTAAAACTTAAAGTCTTTGTTTACTAAAAACGACTTGCTTTACAAGATTCTGGGGTCAGATTTTTAATATTATTGACCGTTAATTAAATATGGCGGCCTCAAAAAAGACAAAAAATCGATTATCGATACAAAATTAAAAATTTGACCCCGGAATCTTGTAAAGCAAGTCCTTTTTAGTAAAGAAATACTTTAAGTTTAAAAAAAAATTATTGTTTTACCCGTTTTCTAAGCGAAATCCGAGCGTCAGTGGTATGGTCGCGCCGGCGCTAATGGGTTGATAAAGATAATAAAGAACAATCCACGAACATCTGTCATTAGGCATTAGGATAATTTTGAAATGAATTATTTTTACTCCAAAAACTTTAAGGCCATTTTTTTATAAAGGGTTTTGAAATTTTCAAGGGTCAGAAAAGTATTTTCAGGACATTATAAAAATAGAGTATCGATAAATCTACTGAATATCTTCAGAAATTTGCTTTATCTTTCTAATTAATTTCCATATTTATATTTGTTAACGTGCTTTGTACACTTATAATTAGTTTATAATATAATGATTTATTAGATAAAAATTATTTATTATAAAATATAATTTTATTTATTGATTTTTATAGACAAAATTAATCATACAAAAAAAATTTTGATTTTCAAATTGTTTAAAAAATGGTTATTTTTAGAATACATTTTATTTTATTCGTTTGTTCTTACCCATTGATAACACAGATAGCACGAAACGCTTCTACGTAAACTAAAAATTGTAAACAGAAACGTTTCTGAAACGTATCAGAAACATTTGAGAAACAATATTTTTTAAGTTTTTTTTTGCTTTGCTTGCTTTTTTCTGCATTTTTAAACAAAAAGCATACTTCGCAAAAAAAACTTTAAAAAATTTTTGGAAAACTTAACAACTCGAAACATTTCCGAAACGTTTTTTAAGGTACACATAGAAATGTTTCTGATATGTTTCGGAAATGTTTCAGAAACGTTTCAGTTTACAATTTTTAGTTTACATAGAAACAGTACAGAAACGTTTCGTGCTGTCTGCGAAGGCAAGAAAATATTATCACTGTATTTATAGTTTCTATTATTTTTTTTAAGTACAGATACTAGTATTTATACTTAAATTTATTACAAAACTTTATTTTTTTTTAATTTTTATTTTGGTCACATACAAATTTCTTAAGCTCTTCTCCCTACTAAAATAAACCGACAGCAACCGCCTTAATTTGACGTGGCCCACCGGCGGCCCTTAGGTGGACCTCCACCGGTTTGTTTTAATAGGGCTCTTCCGTATATTATAACTATATAATACTAAAAAATATTATTCTAAACAATATAATTATATATATGTATTAAAAAAAAAAAAAAAAATTGTATTTTAACAACATATTATCAGTCTATATATTTTTATATATAGGCACCACATATTTTCATATAAATTCTAAAAAAAAAAATTACACCACTTAAGTTAATCAAAATTTTGCTACTCCAGATATAATGTCTTGATATACTTCTGGCGTTAAAGGAACGTATTCCTTACTAGACCAAAAATAAAGTTTATCTTGTATTTTAGTTGGGTCAAACCCTTCTCTTTGTAAATTAAACTTTTTTAATTTGTATGTTTCAGTTATTTCAAGTTCTTTAACTATTCTTAAAAATATTGGTCTTGCATAAGCTGGTAATGCTCTTGTAAGACCTTCAGCTAATGCTTTGAAATCAAGAACGTTGTCAGGATCAACTATTGCTGCCATTCCTGCTTTACCTTCCATTCCAGGAATCTAAAAATCATGAAATATTATGGTTTAACCATAGTTTAAATTAACCACAATGAGGATCAAAGTTGATAAAAATATAAACTCGAATATAAATTGAGGAAACAAAAGTTTATGAAAATTATATAAATGATTGTAAAAAATTAACGAGGTGACATTTCGAGTTCTAAATGGTCTCAAATTACGCGTTTTTAAAAGATCTTCAAATTTTGTGAAATAAATTTTTTTTTCTAAAATGCTTCATTTAAGAGTTATATGCAGTAAACCGATGTTACTTTTTTATATTATACTGAAATATCTATTATATATATACAGTATACACAATTAATTAATACAGTTTTTTTGTATGGTATATTAAATTAATCCAACCTGAACTCCGTAAACACTTGCATCTCTGTAGCCTGCTACATTACTGACAACACCTTCAACTTCGGCTGTTGCTACATTTTCACCTTTCCACCTAAAAGTATCACCTGTCCTATCCTTAAAGTATAAATAGCCTAGCTCATCTTGAACTAATATATCACCTAATAAAAAAGTAAAAAAATTAAAATCATAAAATCTGAATATCAAAAAAATTATAAGCAAATTTTCTGCTCGTTACCAGTTAAAAATGCTTTATCACCCTTGGTAAAAACGTTTTCAATAATTTTTTTCTTAGATTCTTCTTTATCTAAATATCCGTTAAATTCTCTTTGAGCGTTTCCTTGTTTTATCATACCTATAAACATTCCTGGTTCATCTAAAAATATTTAAAAATTAATAAAAACGATTGTTGAAATTAAAATTTTTACAATATGTATTAAAAAATGATTTACTTGGTTCTGTTCTCATACAAAAACCATTAGAACCTCTGATAGGTTCACACGTTTCGGGATTTATTCTTATTAAAGCAACGGGATGTAGAGATTTAGGTAAAAATGAAGGTATAAAACCAACGGCACCAACAGTAGAATCAACATTTACTAAAATAATAATAACAATTATAGTACAGCATATATTTTTGATAATTAATAATGACAATAGTTACCAATATTTGCATTTCCTTCACTAGATCCGTAAATTTCTAAAACTTGTTCAATTTTAAACCTATTAACGAATTCTTGCCAAATATGGGCTTTCATACCATTTCCCACCATCAATCTAATAGAATGAGCTGAATCTTCTGGTTTTGGTGGTGCTGATAACAAATAACGACACATTTCACCAATATATTGAGACACCTATTAAAACATACTACTTTAATCCTTGAATTTTGAATTTTAAATTATAGGTCAAATCTATTATCTGATGTTTATTGAAGTGAATCATTTAATTTAATGCTTTACGCACTTGGTTTGTTTCAATTGTTTTACAAATTTAAGCTTAGCATTTTTATTTTAATTCGGGAAATGCTCGATATATACGTTAAATTTAAATTTAATTTCGGAATAATAGGTATAGTATTCCAAATAATACAATCTAAATACATTTAATTAAAACTTACCGTACAATTATTTTTAATACAATCTGTCCAATAACTAGAAACGGAAAATTTACTTTTCAAAACACTTGGTATTCCAAGAGTTAAAGCACAACATATTCCAACAACACCACCAGCTAAATGGTAAAGAGGTATTGGATTATATATAATATCACTGAACCTTAATCCAAGCATATTGAATGTTGCACATTCTACAAGTAAGAATCTGAAATAATAAAAGTGTTTAGTTTTTTTTTTTAAAAATTCATCTCTATAATTATTCTAAGCATTTAATTTTTTTTTATTCAATTATTCAACTCTGAAAAGAACGAGTTTATAGGTGTTTCATAAGCACTCAATTTTCATTTTAACCTATTAAAGCCTAAGCGGACACTCTTGGACACTTGCATTTTTCGGTAATAAAAACTACATATTTTAGGCTAAAAACCTCATCTAGTAGCTCTTTTCATTTCCGGGCCCTGTTTTTTGATACAACCCCTGCGAAACGAGATATCAACCCCTAAAGTGGGGTAAATTTTCAAATAATTCTTAAAGAAACTTAAGTTCTTCCCAAATCCAAAAAAGTTTTTATTTAGCATAAGAAATTATTACTAGAACTCCCAAAAAATACTTAAAAGTCAAATAAGCATGTATTAGCCATTCCAACCCTCCCTGGGGGTGTCTTTAGTAATCAAAGGGGTGAGTTTTATAAATAAATGAAAGATTAAATATTTTGGGCCGAAAAACTCACCCAGAACGTATTTTGGGTCGCTCTTTTCATTTTTTGGAGCTCATTTTTAGCTACAACCCCTTCGAAATGATATACGAACCCCTAAAATGGGGTAAATTTGCAAATTAGAAATTTTATAAATATTTTATTCAATTTGTTATAATAGGGGTTGATATATGTTTTTGCAGGGTTGTAGGTGTAACCCGGCTCCGAAAATGATAAGAGAGACCCAAATTACCTACTAGGTGAGCTTTTTGGCTAATGCATGCGTATTTAACTTTTAACCATTTTTTGGGATTCATAGTAAAAATTTTTTATGCTAAAACTATAAAGCAACTAAAGATTTTATGCTAAAACTCTAAAGCAACTAAAGATTCCTTAAGAATTACTTGAAAGTTTACCCTATTTTAGGGGTTGATATCTCATTTCGTAGGGGTTGTAGCTAAAAATGATTTCCAGAAAAGAGCGACCTAAATTACGTACTAGGTGAGGTTTTTTAGCAAAAATGCAGTTTTTATTACCAAAAAATGCAAGTGTCCAAGAGTGTCCGCTTAGGCCTTAATAGGTTAAGCCTACACAGGAAAAGGAGTACTAAAATTTTCCAGAAATGACTCTTTTTTTGTCATGAAAAAATTTTTAGTAGGGCCTGGATACAGAGTTTGGCATTCGAAATTCAATAAGTGAAAACTAAAACTGAAAAGAAAAGCATTTTTTCGATTTCCGAAAAAGGAAAGATAGTTTTAATGAAATGTTAGAGAATATTTTCCGCGAATATTTATGATTTCATTAAAAAAAAACTTAAACATACAAGAAAAATCCGGTAATTTACGCGGTTAATTTGAATTGAATTTTACTAAAAAAGTAAGGTTTACAAACATATATAGATACAGTACATTGTTTTTTTTTTTTTTTTGATAAGTTACCGAAAGTTTAATATAACAATTGCAAAACAAAATAACTTTTTAAAAACTACCAGGCTAATGTACATAGATATGAAATCTTATTCTTTCTAAAGTTGTCAGGTATCTCTAACAAGATTACTCACATTTTTTTGCATTGGATTTTTTTATTATTCAATTTGAAAGAACGTTACAGTTATATGTAGTTATTAATAAGTGTCAATATTTTTCTTATCGAGTTATTTAACAAATAATTGATTAAAATTTTATCTTTTAATTATATAAAAATTGTAAAATTAATAAATTATCTCAAGCCCTTCCTCTTCATTCGGAAAAAAAGTTCTTGCGGAAGTATTTTAATAAATAAAGGAGGTGGAAGAGTTTTATGATACTTTGAAGATATTTGAGAGTTAATTAATTCTCGTAACTTCCTAAAAACCGTACCTTCGTATAGAAATATTCATATTTTATTCGAGTCAATATGTAGTGGATGGGAAGGGGGGGGGGGGGGGTTGATATGAACGACCACCTTAAAACTTTCTCTTAGGTTTATTTGGTTGCTGATCACGAATTTTTGGGTCTCGAGGGCTTTCTGAAAGTGCATTAATATCCTAAAATTAACAAAAACACCCCTTCAAGCTAGGCTAAAGCTGTTTAGGAAAATTTAAGGGTGCTCGATTGACTTTTAACCTCCGTGAGCCCAAAATTCGTAATTAGAAATCAAAAAACGCATTAATTTTTGTTAATATTGCAAAAACATACCTTTTTTGGAGTATTTTAACATGGAACATGTTTGTAGGAGGTACTTTAGAATTTGAAAATCAAGGGGGGGTCAAATTTGTCCGATTTAAGGGTGGGGGGGGGGTGAAATGAGATTTAGATTAATTTCAATTTAGGGACTTTGAAAATCTGGGGTTAGGGTCTTAGCGAGGCACTTAGAATAATACAGGTTTTAGGACTTAGAATAATTCAGGTTTTGAGACTTGGAATAATTTTCATTTAGGGAATTAAAATAATACGGGTTTAGGGATTCGGAATAATTTTGATTTAGGGACCTAGAATAATACGCGTTTAGGTAATCAAAATAGTTTGGGTTTAGAATCTTAACAGCTATAGTAAGGTGATAATTACAAATTATAAAATTAAAAAATTGTATGACGTTGTAACGTTGCGTAAAATTTATGCATTATAATAGGTATACCTAGTCCTTAGCTAGAAGTAAACATGTTCCATGCATTTAGGTTGTGTTTACACAAACCGGTTATAAGTTTTTGAAGATTTAAGGGTTCTAAATTTATTTTCAACTCCCAAAATACAGAAATTCCTATTTAGCAACCGAAAAAACGTTAAGCGTGACATTAAGTAACCCAAAACTCTATATTTTTTTATGAATTTTTCCGAAGTACCTCTAAAATTTATAATTTAATTAAATTATTATTTATCTAAAATAAAAATAAACCAGTTTAATGATTTTTCAAAATTTTAAAATAGTGTCTTTTTAGTATCTAGAGTTACTGAAATCAACTTGTATGCTTCTACATTGGCGGTTTCTTGACAAAATACATTTTTTTAATGGTTTTTCATAACTATTAAGAGTTTCCAATCGATTTTCCGTAAAATTCGCGAGATAGGGTAAAAACGCATAAGGACTGAATTGTTTATAGTTAAATTTTTACTTTAAATAAATTTATTAGTAGGCATTATTAAAAATGAATATGACTTACCGAGAATGTGGAATCTTAGCTGCTTTTGGCAATCCAGTTGTTCCACTAGTATAAATATATAAAAAATTATCATTATAATTAGGCTCATCATTGACTATCGGTTCATCTTTACTAGCATGAGACATTAGCTCATTTAAATTAAAAGCACCATCTGTTACCACTAAATTACCACTGACATCACATTTATATCTTTGGATTCTAGGAATTGAATTGACTATTTCATCAATAGCTAAAAAATTTATTTTTTTTTAATTTATTAATTTTTAGAAATCTTTTACGTATTAAAAAATTTTAAAATTACCATTTGAATATTCTTCAGCATAAATAATAGCTTTCACATTCGCCACTGACAAACAATGAACTAAAGATTGCAATCTTAAATTAGTATTTATGAGTGCAGTAATGACTCCAATTTTTCCTAAACCAATCCAAGTTGCTATATATTCAGGCCTATTTGGCATCATCAATGCAACTGCATCGCCCTTAACGTATCCAGAATTTTGAAATACTGATGCTATTTTGTTACTATATTGAGATATCTTTAAAAAAAAGAATTACTTTGAATAACTAAATTATTAATAAAATTTGATTTCACAAACTCACCTCAGAAGTCGTCCAAATACGACCTTCGAATATAAAACATGGCCTATTTGGATACTTGATTGCTCTTTCCTTAAAAAGTTTTATTACTGTCAAGTTATTCTTTTTGTGCTTTCGCATACGCAAGTCGGCATTGATGTACCGATAAATAAATCTGAAGAAAAAAAGTTTTCATTTATCAAGATTATTAATTAACAAAAAATAACAAAACTAGTATTTTTATGTTTAGTTCCATGTAAAAAATCAATTAAATTTTTTAAAATAGTAAAATTAAATATTTTCAATTGTTTTATCAAAGAGTTATTCGCTTGAGATGATGAAAAAAATTTTTAGTCAAAAATTATTTTTTGTTCTAGATTTAAAAATAATAATTTAACTTATTTCGTATTATTAGATTAAAAAGAAATTAATTGTTGTTTACTAAACCCTTTTATTATTATTCAATTACTTTTTAATTTTTTGAAAAAGTTTTTTAACTAGGGAATATGACCTAAAAAAACAAAAAGTTAAATTGTATTTTATAAGTTACAATAAAAATAAATATACCATTTGAATATTCCTTTTCTTTTTCAAACACAACTTTCGTCTAAATTATTTTAATACTCTTTTATTTCATTTTCATATACATTTTTTTATTTCTTTAATTTTCAAAGCAATCTTAAAAATTACTATAGTAAAATTAGGTCCATTAAAATTTCAAAATTAAATGATAGCAAGTAGTACCTAAATAAAGATCTAGATTTTTTTCACTATTCAACCCAGGATTGGATTCATCAGTACAAAAATCGCGAGACTTATAAAATAATATTATTTTTATGTTTTAAAGTTTTTATATAGGTTTATTAGCAACATTTTCAAAAATTAAAAGGAACTGAATTTTTTTGACGCTGCTTTCTCCTACCAAAATCCTTTTTATCCAGTTTTTATCTAACAAATAAATTTATAATTATATACACTATCAAATCGTGGTTTAGGGTGTATAGTTACTAGCCGTTGTCAGATTTGGTCTGCCATAGAATTTTTGGCTCGATGATCACGTATTTAGATAAGGTCTTTAGGGCTAAATCCTTAAATTTGCAAAAACTATCCAAAAAGGGGTATTTATGATGAAATCGAAATGTATGAGGAATTGGCACTTCATACTTAAATTTGCAAAAAATATACCTAAAAGGGGTTTTTTTTTGAAAAAATTTGCGATTCTTTACAACTCATGTTGCAATTCCATGCGGAGTTTTCAGTTGGTGATGGTTGAATTTAAGGGTGCGGCCCCGAATTCTCATAAAAAAGATCCCAAAATTCGTGATCAGCAATCTATAAAACCTTAATACCGCAAATCTGTTGACGGTCAGTAATGGAACACCCCTTCCCCGAAGATTTAACTGGAGTATAACAGGTTATTAGCTTAAGAATCAAAAGATACTAATAAATTAAGCATTGATAACAGATTTGTAAAATATGCAAAATTATCTGGAAATTTTTTCTCATTTTATTATCACGGAAATATATAAGTGTCTTAAAAAAAAATTGATCCAAGTATTTTTAGAATTTATACAAACAGCACAATATTTTTTTTCATATTAATGGTTTTTTTATAGTAATAAACGTATGAATTGTCGGTCATGTAAATCAATAAAAAATGTGTTACCGAGTAAATATAAATTTTATACGATTATAAAAATACAAACTTGAAGGATATACAAATTAATTATATTATATATACCTATAATGAACTTCGTACTATAAATTTATTATTTTTATAACGTATATTCTTGCTCTGAATTATATTCGAGAATACTTTAACGTATAGTAAGAAATCATTAAAAAAAATTGATTATTTTAACAATATTGATCAAATTTACTAAACTTTTTGAGTAAAACTTTTTATTATATTTATGGAATTTTCATAACCACTGAGGAAAAAAACACTAAAAAAATTTGGACTTATGTAAAATTGCGATATCTATTTTACTTTTTTGAAATGATTATTAGGTAATTTTTTAAAATTTATCTATTGAGAAGTTGCAAATTATTGATTGATAACCTTGAAAAGTCGACTAAGTAAGATCTAATACAAAACTGATAAATATAATTACATACTTTTTTCTTTGTTTTCAGTAATTCTTGAGATTGCCAATTTTTGGGCAGGAGTGAATTTATTTATTTACCAAGAGATCATCATGTTAAATACTCAAACAAGAAAATTTTATATAAACAATTTAATTCAAATTAAATATTAAATAATTCATTTTCAGTAATATATGATAATAATAATCACGAAAGGATAAACATTCAAAGCACGAATGAAAAGTTAAGCAAGAGAAAGAAGAGTAAAAACAACAATAATAAACGTAGAAAATAAAAGAAGTACTTATGTTATTCACAACGTGTAAATATTTTTTATTGTTATTAAAAAAAATTATTTCTGATACCTTCCATTCATGCCATTAGGCCTTCAGAATCTAAAGCTACTAATTCATTTGTAAAAAAATAGGGGTTCTTGGGTTACCATCATTATTAAAAGTAACTTCTGTAAATTTATTTAAAAAAATAGTTTATTTACCAAAAATTAGTAAATTTATTTTTTTTTTACTCCTAACCGTACCTGATCGATCGTTCAGGAATTGGATTTTTTTCATAAAAAACTGGTGAATATTGAAGCTAAAGGTTCACTGCATAATTAATTGGAAATTACTGAGAAATAAAGAATTGAAAATTTTAGATCGTTCGGGTACTGGAGCATTTTCTTATACACGGTTTTCCCATTTGAATTTCGGTCATTCATGTACTGGTACAAAAAACTTGTCGTGAATATAACTTAATTTTACAAAATAAAATGCTAATTGGGAAAAAATTTTTGTGTTAACGTATTGGTAAGGGTTTAAAGTAACCACTAAAATCAAAACTTTTACCATGAATAAAATTATTAATTAAATATTTTACTTCAAATGATCGAATATCCTTAAACGTTTGTGTACTGGTACGAGTACCTTATGTAATACTTACTTTTTGTAAGGTTACGATTATTTTTCTAAATTTAAATTTACAGGAGTATTTTAACTTCGATTTTAATATTGATCCTAATAACCAAAAACCTTTCAATAGTCATATTAGAGGTCTTATTGTCCATTTTGGGCTAAACATCAATAACTACCCACTCCGCACAATCCAGAGATTTTGGAGCATTAATCCAGAATATAGGGGTCTTTCAGGTTTTGAAACCATACAATACTATATTTTCTTGATTTAAATCCAGAATAATGAATATTTCAAATATGCGGTAATGATTTTCTTGTTTTAAAACTAGAAAAAAGTAAAAATCTGTTTTACAATCCAGAAAAAATCAATATTCTGGATTTAAAACAAGAAGATATAAGCCGGTAAAGAAGAGTGAATTTATTTTTTGATTTAAAACCAGAAAAAAGTAAAAGTCTGTTTTACAATCCAGAAAAAATCAATATTCCGGATTTAAAACAAGAAGATATAAGCCGGTAAAGAAGAGTGAACTTATTTCTTGATTTAAAACCAGAAAAATGATTTCCTCTGTTTTATGAACCAGAGTTTTGATTATTTCTAGTTTTAAAAAAAGAAAATTGAATTTCAAAAATTATAACGAAATAACTTCTGAATTTAAAAACATTATTTATGGCTTTAAAACCAGAAATGTTCATTGTTAATTACTAAAATTAATTAATATTTATAATTTTCTTGTATCTTTATAAAGTCATAAACGCTGCCGCCGCTGTCGAATGACACTTTTGGGCCAATCTGGTACTTTTAAGCCAATTTGGTACTTTTGGGCCAAACTGGTACTTTTTGGCCAATTTGGTACTATTGGGCCAAACTGGTACTTTTGGCAAAATCTGGTACTTTTGGAACAAACTGAACCTTTTGGCCAATCTGGTACTTTTGGGCCAAACTGAACCTTTTGGGCCAACCTGGTACTTTTGCGCCATACTGGTCCTTTTGGGTCAAAATGGACCATTTGGGATAAAATGTAACATTTGGGCCAAACTAGACCTTTAAGGCCAAACTAAACCTTTTGTGCCAAACTGCGCCTTTGGACCAAACTGAACCTTTTGGGCCATAGTGGCTCTTTTTACCTAAAAACTGTTGCATAAGCTTATTTACCCAAAATGGTCTTTTTGAACCAAAGCGGTCCTTTTCGCCTTAACAATTGATGTTTTATAAGACCCCTTACCAAAAATGGTCATTTTGGGCTACTAGGAGCTACTACTATCTTTTGCAACTTCTAGGAGAAAAATAACTTTTCAACATAACCAAAATCGATGTTCATGATTACATTATTTAAATAAATTATGTAAATATCACCATGACTAACCTAATATTTGTAAAATTTACAAAATTTGTTTGTTTTTAAAACTAACCCAGTTTTCTAATTTTTCTACGGGGGTTGGCGCGCGAAGCCCCCTAGTAAATATAAAAATATATTAGTTGCTTATTATAATCATTTATGCATTTGATTAGAAAAATTTCAAAATAACAATTATTGCAATAATCTTTAATAAATATAAAAAATAAAATTTTTTTAACATAATATACATATTGGAATTCAACCTTCCCATTTAGTAAATTACAATTTTGAACCAATCTGCGGATTAAAACTCAATCAATTTAAAAAAATTTTTTCCTTTAAACATTTTAAAAATATTATATTCAATAATCTCTATTTCCATTCTGTTATCTATACCAATCCTACTTGGCAAAAATTTAAAAATGAATTTAATTTTTTTGTTAAAATTTTCGCCCATAATTTAAAAGCATATAAATAAGAAGCAAAAACAGTTTATTTTGTCAATAAATTTTTCCATATCTAATTCAAATTCTACCCTCACAACTCAATCCTAAACTTCTTAGGATCTTAACAAGAAAAGAGAATGATTTCTTGATTTAAAACTAGAAAATCTATATCTCTAGTTTATAAAAATGAAATCTACTCTTTACTGGTTTTGAATCCAGAAATTCCAATATTTAAATTACAATTTCAGGATTCAAAACTAAAAATAAATCATTAACTTGTTTATAAAACAGAAATTTACTCATTCCTGGTTTCAAATCCAGGAATTCGTAAGCTCCAATATTAAAAATACAATTTCAGGATTCAAAACTAGATAGAAACAAATTAGCTATCTTGTTTGCAAAAGAGGATTTCCCTTTTTACTAGTTTTAATAGTTTAAGGTTGAATCAGGTGATTAAAAATAGCATTTTTCTTTTTAAGATTTTTGGAAATTGAAACTTCTAAAATGTTTAATTCTTATAGCCATATATAGCCATATATATCAAGTTAAGTCTCTTAGAATTTAAAAAAAAAAATTCGAAAATTTATTGACTACAGACGGAGATATTAGCCCTTAAAATTTCCTTTATTTTTGAGCTACTAAATTAATCAAGACAAAAAAGTATTTTATATCAACGCTTCTGATTTTAAAAATCTTTGAATACAATATTTAGGATATTATTTAGAATCGATCCCCGAAAAGAATTTCAATTTCTAACAATATTATAAAATATTTTTCAAGATTTTTGATTTTTGATTTAACTTATAATTTTCAAAATATCGATTTATTCGGGGAAAAATTAAGAAAATAAAAAACATTTTTCAGTGAATCCATACTAAATAATGTCCTAAATATTATCTTCGAAGATTTTAAAAATCTGAAACTTTATAGAAAAGTCTTGATTAATGTAGTAACTCAAAAACAATAGAAATTTCCAGCTCTAATAGTTCCGTCTGCAGTCAAAAAATTGTCAATTTTTTTTTTTTTATTTTTATGTAAATGTAACTTGATTAATGAGTATCAGAATCTTAGTTTCCAGAAGATTCAATATCCAGAAATCTTAAATCGAAAACAACCAAGTAGGCAATAACCCAGTAGGCTATAATAAAAAAAACGACACGTCAAGCCTTACACTAGCGTAACCTAAGGAAGTAATCTATATTAAAAAAACGACAAGTCAAGCCTTACACTAGCGTAGCCTAAGCAAGTAGGCTATAATAAAAAAAAAGACACGTCAAGCCTTACACTAACATAACCTAAGGAAGTAGGATATAATAAAATAACGACACATCAAGCCTTACACTAGCGTAACCTAAGGAATTAGGCGATATAAAAAATGAAACGTCAAGCCTTACACTAGTGTAAACTAGGCTATAATAACAAAACCACACGTCAAGCCTTACACTAACGTAACCTAAGCAAGTAGGCTATAATAAAAAAAACGACACGTCAAGGCTTACACTAGCGTAACCTAAGGGATTAGGCGATATAAAAAATGAAACGTCAAGCCTTACACTAGTGTAAACTAGGCAATAATAACAAAACCACACGTCAAGCCTTACACTAGCGTAACCTAAGAAAGTTGGCTATAATAAAAAAAACAACAAGTCAAGCCTTACACTAGCGTAACCTAAGGAAGTAATCTATATTAAAAAAACGACAAGTCAAGCCTTACACTAGCGTAGCCTAAGCAAGTAGGCTATAATAAAAAAAAACGACACGTCAAGCCTTACACTAACATAACCTAAGAAAGTAGGATATAATAAAATAACGACACATCAAGCCTTACACTAGCGTAACCTAAGGAATTAGGCGATATAAAAAATGAAACGTCAAGCCTTACACCAGCGTAACCTAAGGAAGCAGGCTATAATAAAAAAAACGACACGTCAAGCCTTACACTAGCACAACCTAAGGAAGTAGGATATAATAAAATAAAATCACGTCAAGCCTTACACTAGCGTAACCTAATTAAATAGGCTACAATATAATATAACGACACGTCAAGCCTTACACTAGCGTAACCTAAGGAAGTAGGCTATAACAAAATAACGACACGTTAAGCCTTACACTAAACTAACCTAAGGAAGTAGGATATAATAAAATAAAATCACGTCAAGCATGAAACTAACGTAACCTAAGGAAGTGGCCTATAATAAGAAAAAAAACATGTTAAGCCTTACACTAACATAACCTAAGGAAGTAGGATGTAATAAAATAACGTCACGTCAAGCATTACAGTGGACGCTACCGTAACCTCAGAAAGTAGACTATAATAAAAAACGACATGTCAAGCCTTGCACTAACATAACCTAAGGAAGTAGACTATAATAAAAAAGCGACAAAGTCAAGTTTTACACCAACACAACGTAAAATTTGGAAACAAAAATTTTTAAATCATTAGGTATCAGGTATATTTTTGCGTAGTGAAAAAAATTTAAATAAAAAAATTTTCAAGTAATTATTTATCAGATCCAAGAAATCTATTTAAATCGATTTTTTAAAATTATGATTTTTATTCAAAAGAATTAGGTAATGATATATATATACTCAATGATACATTAGAAAACAAAACTTCGCGGTGTATTCCAGCACATACCCTAAGATAAAGGTGTATAAAAAGAACAAATTATTATAGACCAATTCATTAGGCTATATTAGTATAATGCTTGATGTGCCGTATTTTATTATAAACCACTTCCTCAGGTTGTGTTGTTTAAGACTTGAGTTGTCATTTTTTTCTTATATAGAATCGTTTTTTTATTTTAGCCTACTTCCTTAGATTAAGCTAGTTTAATGCTTGACGTTACGTTATTTTTTATAGCCCACTTGCTTAGGTTACGCTAGTGTAAGGCTTGACGTGTCGTTTTTTTTTTTTATAGCCTACTTGCTTAGGTTACGCTAGTGTAAGGCTTGACGTGTCGTTATTTTATTATATCCTACTTCCTTAGGTTATGTTAGTGTAAGGCTTGACGTATCGTTTTTTTAATATAGATTACTTCCTCAGGTTATGCTAGTATAAGGTTTGAAGTGTCGTTTCTTTATTATATACAACTTCCTTAGTTTATGCTAGTGTAAAACTTGGCTTGTCGTTTTTTTATTATAACCTACTTTCTTAGGTTACGCTAGTGTAAGGCTTGACGTGTCGTTATTTTATTATATCCTACTTCCTTAGGTTACGCTAGTGTAAGGCTTGAAGTGTCGTTTCTTTTTTATATGCAACTTCCTTAGTTTATGCTAGTGTAAAACTTGGCTTGTCGTTTTTTTATTATAGCCTACTTCCTTAGGTTACGCTAGTGTAAGGCTTGACGTTTCATTTTTTATATCGCCTAATTCCTTAGGTTACGCTAGTGTAAGGCTTGGCATTTCATTTTTTATTCTCGCCTAATTCCTTAGGTTACGCTAGTGTAAGGCTTGGCGTTTCATTATTTATTATCGCCTAATTTCTTAGGTTACGCTAGTGTAAGGCTTGACGTACCGTTTTTTTCGATTTAAGATTTCTGGAAACTATGATTCTGATACTCATTAAGCAAGTTACATGTCCATAAGAATTTAAAAAAAAATTTGAAAATTTATTGACTTCTATTTTTTTTGAGGTACTAAATTAAATAAGACTTTTTTATAAAATTTCAGATTTTTAAAAATCTTTGAAGATAATTTTTAGGACATTATTTAGTATGGATTCACTGAAAAAAGTTTTTTATTTTCTTAATTTTTCCCCGAATAAATCGATATTTTGAAAATTATAAGTTAAATCAAAAATCAAAAATCTTGAAAAATATTTTATAGTATTGTTAGAAAAATATTAAAAATATTAAAAATATTTAAAAAATATTGGTTAATAATCCAAAACTTTTCTTTTTACGATAAAATGTAAGCGAGTAAAATATGCAGTTTTCAAATTATAATCTTGTCATGGACCATAAAATTGGAATCAGTATAAACATGGTAATTTGTGACAGTATCTTTACTTGACCATAACTCGGTTATTTTTCATCGAAAAAAGCAAATTTATTCCCTGGCTATTCGATTCTGAAAGAAAAAAGTCAATTTATGTAACCTTTTATGGTTTATTACATATATATAAGTATTAAGAATGTAAAAACAATTTAAAACAGACTAAAATCGATCCTTAATGGCCGAAATAGAAAATTTTGTATGGCCATATTGATGGGATTTTGGTTAAAAAAAATTAAAAAAAAAAAATTTTTTTTTAAAAATGGCGACAAATGAGATATTTCGGTTTTTCCAAAAACACGTTTTCCCATTTTCCGGAATTTTTCCGAAAAACAGAAATGGATTTACTAAAGGTTTCCCAACATATATACTCTTTCAGAATATGTTTTTTTGGTCAGCGGCCAGAAAGCACGTATGTCTCGGCCGCTGCGCGTCCGGCAAAGACGTGTTTTCTCGCCACTGATGTATACGACCCTAATCCCCCAAATCGCAGTTTACCATCCTCGTCTTCGCCTTGGAAGGTAATTTACGTGCAAATCGGGCCATTCTTTATTTTTCTGGACATGGGTCGTAATATACTATTCAAGCTATTATTTATCATTTTTTAGTATTTTCCCAAAAAGCACTACCGCTGGTTGAGAGCCACCCAATGAGTTTGATTTACCATAACTCGAGCTGTTTAAGACCTAGAGGGCTAAAAATTTCAGGATTTTCCTATCTTAGTGTTATAAAAATATGGGGAAAATTTTAGGCCGATCCGACGACCAAACCTGCCAACCATTGCTGTTTTGGCTCATATTTATTAAAGATATTATTGCAATAATTGTTATTTTAAAAATTTTTTAATTAAATGCATAAATGATTAAAAAAAGCAACTAATATATTTATATATTTACTAGGGACCCCCTGCGCGCTTCGCGCGCCAACCCCCGTAGAAAAATTAGAAAACTATGGGTTAGTTTTAAAAACAAAAAAATTTGTAAATTTTACAAACATGAGGTTAGTCATGGTGATATTTACATAATTTATTTAAATAATGTAATCACGAACATCGATTTTGGTTATGTTTAAAAGTTATTTTTCTCCTAGTAGTTGCAAAAGATAGTAGTAGCCCAAAATGACCATTTTAGTTAGGCGAAAAGGACCACTTTGGTTCAAAAAGACCATTTTGGGTAAATAAGTTTATACAACAATTTTTAGGTAAAAAGAGCCACTATGGCCCAAAGGTTCAGTTTGGCCTTAAAGGTTAGTTTAGGTTAGGATCTAGTTTGGCCTTAAAGGTTAGTTTAGGTTAGGTTCTAGTTTGGCCCTAGTTTGGTTACATTTTATCAAAAAAGGTCCATTTTGACCCAAAAGGACCAGTACGGCGCAAACGTACCAGGTTGTCCCAAAAGGTTCAGTTTGGCCTAAAAGTACCAGATTGGCCAAAAGGTTCAGTTTGTTCAAAAAGTACCAGTTTAGCCCAAAAGTACTATATTGGCCTAAGAGTGCCAGATTGGCCAAAAGGTTCAGTTTGTTCCAAAAGTACCAGATTTTCCCAAAAGTACAAGTTTGGCCCAAAAGTACCATATTAGCCTAAGAGTACCGCTTTGGCCCAAAAAGACTATTTTGGGTAAATAAACTTATACAACAGTTTTTATGTAAACAGAGCCACTGTGGCATAAAAGGTCTAGTTTTGCCCAAAAGGTTCAGTTTGGCCCGAATGTTACATTTTATCCCAAAAGGTCCATTTTGACCCAAAAGGACCAATATGGCCCAAAAGTACCAAATTGGCCCAAAAGTACCAGGTTAGTCCAAAAGTTTCATTCGACAGCGGCAGCAGCGTTTATGACTTTATAGAGATACAAGAAAATTATAAATATTAATTAATTTTAGTAATTAATATTGAAAATTTCTGGTTCTAAAGCCATAAAATATATTGATTCTATTTTGTGAACCGGAATTTCATTAATTTTTGTTTTTAAATTCAGAAGTTATTTCGTTATAATTTTTGAAATTCAATTTTCTTTTTTTAAAACTAGAAATAATCAAAACTCTGGTTTATAAAACAGAGGAAATCATTTTTCTGGTTTTAAATCAAGAAATAAGTTCACTCTTCTTTACCGGCTTATATCTTCTTGTTTTAAATCCGGAATATTGATTTTTTCTGGATTGTAAAACAGACTTTTACTTTTTTCTGGTTTTAAATCAAGAAATAAATTCACTCATCTTTACCGGCTTATATCTTCTTGTTTCAAATCCAGAATATTGATTTTTTCTGGATTATAAAATAGAATTTTGCTTATTTCTAGTTTCAATTCAGTACAATTACGTAAATCTGGTTTTCAAACACGAAGTATACCTATGTTCTGGATTAATGCTCCAAAATCTCTGGATTGATGCGGAGTGGGTATACTTGTCAAATTATAATTTTAGATAAAAACTGATTTTATATAAAAAAAAATGATTACTCGGTTCTTTTGATTTGACCTAATTCACAAGGATTTTGATCGAAATCAACTTTTTTTGCCAAAACTTAAACCTTAAGGAGTTAGGAGGATAAATAGAAAATTTGAGTCAATATCCACATTACCGACGCTATTTTTTTTTTTATAATTTGCAGTTTAACATAAAATTAGTCGTAATAATATTAAAAAATGTGTATATATGTAATATTATTGCAAAAAAAAGTTATTTTAATTGTATAAATTATGAAAAAACATTATTATTTTAGTTTATGTTACTTACTAAAACTTGGTTTTTACCGAATAATTAATGATTGAATGTGGTAACCTAGATAAAATAAATTGGAAATATAATCTTTGACAATTTATTTATGATATCTAATTAGTTTCATTTCCCTGTGTCATCATTATCATACTTTTTGTAAGCTCCAAATATGAATTTCCATAAGAGCAACGTTTAACTGCCTATTTTTAATTTGCAATAAAATGAAAATTAATGTGGTAACAAAGGTAAAACCAAGATCTATTCAACTTTAAAATTGTTTAATTTTAATAATTTTCCAGTTTCATTCAGTTCTGTTATCATTTTTATTTACCCTCCTAACTCCTTAAGCTATACCTCACAAACTCTGCCCTATAGATTAAAAACCTTAATATCTGCATTTTTATATAAAGTGAGTTTTTTATATGGCCGTAATCGTTATAAAATTCTCTATTCGATGGTGCAAAAATTATTTTCTTATTACTTGTTATTTGCAAAATTCGATGACACATCTGCAGAGTCCTAGGTATCGAAAAAAAAAATTTATATGGATAAAAAAAAGAATACAGGAAAAAATGGCATATCTGCATGTGTTTGTAGATATTGAGGTTTTTCTTATGTATTGCCATCGCGCGCTGCTTCTTCAATACCTGAGAAATGGCATATCTGCATGTACCGACAAAGAATTTAAAAGAAAAAACAATAATGATGTTTTTGATTTGTATTTTCCATCGTAATGAGGTTTCAAAATGGCACATCTGCAGTTTTTTACCCAAGGAAATCGGTAAAAATTTTTTCACCATTTAAAAGAGCATACCTTAATTAGTATAAAAGGGCAGAACTACTAACAGAAAATGGGACGAGTAAAAAAGATTGGAAAATCGAACTAAGTATGCGTCATATTAAAACAGTTTCATAAGAAAAAATTTTTAAAGTTAAAATTAATTTAATCCTTATAAAACCGAATACTAACAGGGGAGTGTCAACTGCTAGGGGGGCCGATTTACTTCTAATTTTTAAGTTAGGTTTTACTGGTTAAAAAAACACCCCTCATATTCTCATAATAGGGGACATTGTCTCAAAAATCGTTTTTCAGAATTCTAGAAAAACACTATTTTTTAATTGAACTTAACAAATAATTTTTGTTCTAGAGAAGTACAAGCACGAATCTGGAAATTTTTTTCGGAATAGGACCAAAAAATTTCGGGGGGAGGACAAAACATAACAACACTAATAACACAAAACATAATAACACTATTAATTATGGTTTAAATTTGTTTAGTAAGAATCAAAATGTAATCGTTTCTTTTTTTAAATTGTTTAGAACTCGTTTGAAATTCCTATTTTTAATAAAAATTTTCATTTCAAGGGATGGGGAGGGCATGGCCTCCATATGGATACGTGCTTGGAAGTACTACTAGTTGTTTACTACTGCCGCATAAAAATAGTTAATTATTGATTTTTCACATCGGATATCTAAATTTTGTGAAAATTTTGCGTCAGAAATAAAAAAAACGTCATTATTTTTTTTTATTTCTATTTTTTTTAGAAAAATAGTTACTTCGAGTTCCTAGATCGGGCAATTAAATTGTGAAAACTTTATTTGAATTTTTTTCGCACAAACTACTTTTTATTTTATTTTTGGGCATAATACTCAATTTTTGTTTATGGTAGGACTACTCACGTAAAAAGATTAAGCTTAATTTTGGGTAAGCTTACTTCAGTAAAAAGTAAAAAGGCTTAATTTTTAAAATTAAGCTTACGGACTAACCTAAAAAGACTTAATTTTTAAAATTAAGCTTTTTTAGGTTAATCCGTAAGCTTACTTCAGTTGGCTTACTCCAGTAAGCTTACTTCAATAAGCTTACCCAAAATTAAGCTTAATCTTTTTACGTGGGTAATTTTTGGAAAATCGTTATTACTCGATTTCTCGGATTTGATACCCAAATTTGGAAAAATTTTTGTTCTCAAAAAATAAAAATACAGTATTTGTTTTCTTTCTTTTTGGGCGTAGTACCTACTTTTTGGTATGGAAGTAATATAGTTTTTGGGAATTCGTTAATTCGTTAAATTCGCTGAATAGAAAAAATTTTAAATGTAGACTGTAAAAATGTTAAAAAATTCTTAATAAAAGAAAATTTTTAATAGCTTTTACCGGTACAATTGGCAATAAATATGAAATAAAGGTAAGAAAAATAAAATAACTTACTTGACATCTCTTGGTAAGGTTTGAATAATAACACAGATTTTTCTACGATAACTGTATATCAATTGTAATAAAAAAATTAATAATCCAATTTGACTAAACCAAACAAAAGAATTAATCCTAATATTGTATCCAATAGCCATTAGACCAACGACAAATGCGATATATGCGATTCTGATATTCATTCTGTTGATTATTTAGATTATACTTTCTTTCTTCTTTTTTTTACCCCCTGTTAAAAGAAAATGAATAAATTATTAATACCATCGTAAGACATGAGTAAAAAGTATTACATTAATATGTGATATAGCAAATATCCTCTTTCTTTTACTTCTTTTATGCTTGTATATACCCTCATTTTTTATTCTAAAAGAAGCTAACATTTTATTATAGAATCGTATGTATACCTAATAATCGATTAAAATTGTATGCGTTAAAAAAATTCTTTTGCACTGGTTTTTTATTTATTTATTATTATTGTCTTCTTTATCAGTACAATTTTATTGATAATTATTGTATTTTAGTATCCTATTAGGCCTAGATTTTAAGATTCGGCACTAACCCCGATTTCCTTTGTACAATGTTAGTAGGGCTCTGTGCTGTATGTATGGCTTCTTGGACTCCAAATAACGAAATCTTAAAACTATTGACCAGAAAACTTCCGGTTGTATCATTTTTTTATAGTCATAATCAAATATTCAATTTTTATTAGTTTAAATTATTTGAAGTTTTTGATAAAAGTTTTATATGCTTCATTTTTCCAACCATTTTTTCTGTCTTTTACTTAAGTTAATTTTGAAGCTCTTCAAAAACAAGATAACAATTATAATTTTCATTTTGAAGCACCAAAATTTTAAAAAACGGATCGGAAATTCGGCTAGCCAGGGAAATTTGCAATCGAAAGTAGTTTTCAGATAATTTTCCGAGTGGGTTTACTTGCTTTTATATAATAATTAATAATGCAAAAATTGGCGGCTGAGTTCTTTAAAATCAGTCCAAAATTTCAAGAGTTCACAGAGACGACTAAAATCGATTTTAAGATGTAAAAATTGGGCAGTTTGGACAATACAGCTCAATTAGAGGACTCCATCTGCAAGTCAGTGTAAGTTTCACGTGGAATCAGGTTTATGGATATATATTTTTTCTACATAATAATAATAATTTTAAATTTAAAAAGATACCAAATTTTTTGTTATTTTTTAAGATAAGCATATTATTTATCTCAAATTGTTTATATTTTAAATAAATATGAAAATATTTAGTATTTCAAATATTTGGCATATAATCGCCAAAAATTTATAAAAAAATAAAGAGAAACCGCTTATTTTAACTCAATAATTACTTAAGGAATTTATTGGAGATCATTTTTTATTTTTTGGATATAAAATATTTATATTTTAATTTTGCTAGAAATATAAATCAGCTTATGAATAAAAAAGTATCGTATAAAATTTTTTTTAATAGATGTTGGTTTATATTCCTAAAATGAAGGGACAAGTCTTCAAATTAGATCAAATTTTTTTTTTCGAAAGCATGATTAAAACAACTAATTTTTCCTAACTCTAGACCTCATAACTCTCTTTTTTACAATGTAAAAATATAAAATAACAAAATATTTTTAGCTGTAACGAAGAATCGGACAACTTCTATTTACAAAGCATATTTATGTGCTTTTATGTACGTGCAGCCTGATACCTCAAAAAAATTTTGGATTCGCCCTTGAAAATTTTAAGCGATTCAGGAGCCACTCACGTGTATGACTTTCTTTCATGTGAGGACTGAATAAACAAAATTTATTGTGCATTTATTCAATATATATTATAATCTTTAATAATTGCATTTGTTCACTTTAAATTGGATTAATTTCTATAATTTTTAACAAAATGCACTGCTGCTAAAAATAACTATTCGAGTTTTGTAAAGTAGGTATCTTAAAAATGTCTGATAGTATAAAACTCTTATTGAAAGAATAAAACAATTTCAAACATTTAAAGAGTTTCTTTTGCAAAAAAAAAAAAATTTTTATCAAGAAAATGAATTTTATATTTATAGCAAAATGCATCTAAGCTAATTTTCACCATAGCACAGTATAAGGTTTGAAAATTCAAGACGTCGGTCATTAAAGAATTTGTCTGAAATGACTAGGATCCTTTTTTTTGCTTCTAGGTATAGCTAGGTAACATGGAATTTAAACACTTTCTAGAAGCATAAAAATTCAACAACAAAAATTTCTTAATAAAGCCGCTTCAGACTAAATATATATTCAATATCTATCGAGATATCTATAAACACGTGTAATTAATGATGTACGCTTGCGCAATTTATTCTATGCCCTTTAGCTGTTATAGGGCAATTCGTAAAAAATATTTTTTTTAAATTTAATTTAATTTTAGGCAAAGAATTTCGTAGTTTTGTAAATTTTTTACTGTTAAATTTATACCGCCAAAAAGTGTTATGCTTTATTTGCCAAATTATTAGCAATAAAAAAAATGTAAGTAATTGTTAATATTTGAATAAATAAATTTTTGCTACTATTTTTATTGGAGCAATTTTAAAAAGGAAGATGGCTACCCTTCAATGTTAGATAAATCTAACCTTATTATCTGCATCATGTGCAGCAAATACAAACGTCTATTTCCCGGTTTTCTGTCTAGTTTGATATTTAGCGTAAACAAAATGTATTGATACTAATGACTGTTATTCAAAAATATATAAACAATGAAAGATTAAAATGTTAAGAAAGATATTTAACTTGATTGTGAGAATTGCCGAAATAAAGAAAACTAATAGGATTAGTATTAAAACGTGTGAATTAACAGATTAAAAAAAAAATAATAAATGTATGTACTTACAAAAATGACATGTTTTAAAAATTGCAGATAATTAAAATACAGGAATGCATGCACAAAATGTTTAATTAAATTACTTAAAAGTCCAATAATATAATTAATCTATCACGAAGAAATAATAAGTAATAACTGAAAAATTTTAACAAAACTTTTGTTGTCACGCATGAACACTATTATACTTTACAGTTTACCATGCAGTTTACTCTGTCCGAACTGCGAAGTTCAAATGTGCGCACGTTTATTTTAACCCTACTCCCTACTTCTGCAATATGCCTTATGCTTGTGAACTTAGGTAATATACGAAGGGGATATTTATAATGTAACATATAGGTAATAATCAACCCCTCCTACCGAGTAAAATTTTTATTTCTTAATTGAATTTTTTTTTTATTTAGGTTTACAAAATATTTATAGGTCACTCAAATTTTTTACTACTACCTGATATAAATTTGAATTAACGTCAATTAACAAAAAAAGTCAATAAAACAAGCAGTTGATTTTAAACAGATACTTACGTGTGTAAATAGTTTTATATTATATTATTAGATATTATAAAATCAAAGAATTTTCAATGTCATGATATAATATTTGTGGAAATAAAATTTTATCATTTAAAAACGTGTGTTTAAAAGAAAAAAAATTATAATGTTTATCAAAATAAATGCATGCATAATAACATATTCAGGGATTTTTTTTGCAAAATTAAAAACTATTATGAAAAAATCATATTTTTTACTAATTATACAATATTTCTTGCAATTTCCCGAATAGTCGGAATATAGAAAATCATTTTTCAAATTCAAACTAGTACTTCAGTCACAGAAAACACATAAAAAGTATTGGCGGGAAAGGCGTTTTTCAACTAATGAAATCATCATAGCATATAGGTCAATATTTGTGAAATGTATATGATTGGGTTTTTGAATCTCAAAATGTGCTCCAAAATATTTTTATTCGAAAATATACATACAAAATAGTATATTTACGGCTCGTGTCCAGAAAAGTAAAGAATGGCCCAAATCGCACGTAAATTAAACTGCGATTTGGGGCATTCTTTATTTATGGGCAAGGGCCGTATAAAATTTTTCTGGTCTGCGTCGAGAAAGCGCGTATTTCCCGGACGCTACGCGTCCGAAAAAAACGTGTTTTCTCGCCACAGACACAGAAAAATGTTATACGAGCCTTGTCCATAAATAAGGAATGACCCAAATCGCAGTTTACCATCCTCGGCTTCGCCTCGGAAGGTAATTTACGTGCGATTTGGGCCATTCTTTACTTTTCTGGACTCGAGCCGTAAATATACTATTTCTGTGGCAGTAGCGAGAAATGTCGAGTTTCTCGGCCGCGCAGCGGCCAGAAAATCGTACTTTCGTGGCTACTGTCCAGAAATAGTATACTACGACCCATGGCCAGAAAAATAAAGAACGGTCCAAATCTCACGTAAATTACCTTCCGAGATGAAGCCGAGGATGGTAAACTGCGATTTGGGGCATTCTTTTTTTATGGCCCAGGGTCGTATTCGATTTTTCTTCCTAGTGGGTCGAAAAAACTTTTTTCGCCCCGCAACGAAAACGAAAAAAACGCGTTTTCTCCTCAATGAGAAAGAAAAATTTCGTTTTGTCCATGGGAACAAAAAAAGAATGTCCCCCAGATCGCAGTCTGGGCCATTGTTTTTTTTTTTGTTCCCTTGGTTAAAAATGTACTATTTCTGCATCAGTGGCGAGAAAACACGTCTTTGCCGGACGTGCAGCGGCCGGGATATACGTGCTTTCTGGCCGCTGGCCAGAAAAATAATTTTCTCCAATTGTTAGCCTTCCTCTATTTTTAACACAGAACATGTTTATAGGAAAGTACCCTGGAATCAAGGGGGGTTTCAAATATATGAGATTTAAAGGGGGGGGGGGGTCAAATGGGACTTAGAATAATTTCAATTTTGGGTCTTGGAATAATTTTGATTTAGGGACTTAGAATAATTTGAAGTGAGAGTCAGGGCCTGATAAGACCCTGATAAGAACAAGAACTTAGAATACTACTAGGTTTATGGACTTATAATAATTTATATTTCGGGATTTATTTTAATTTCGGTATAATTAGGGAGTATACGTTAAAACTGTTATAAATGAACATGTTCCATGAACGTTGGTTGTGTGAGTCCAGTTATAATTTTTTAACATAGAACATGTATATAGGGAGGGGGTCCCCTGGAAATCTAAAAATCAAGGAGGGGGGTCAAATATGTCCAATTTAAGGGGGCGGGGTTAAATGAGACTTAGAATAATTTCGATTTAGGGACTTAGAAAAATCCGGGTTTAGGGACATAATAATTTCAATTTAGGGACTTAGAATAATTCAGATTTAGGGATATAAAATATTTTTGATTTAGGGACCTAGAATACGCGCTGTGTTTTTTTGATTGATTAATAAGTTTATTTATACAAAATTGTACAAAATGGTGAATTACAATGATAAATAGAAAATATTGCGCGAGCACGTTTTTACAATATAAATAAATTTAAAATTAATAATACATAATAAAAATAATTTGAGATAAAGTTTTTAATAAAATATAATTTAAAATGAAAACAATGATAAACTAGTAAAGAAAAAATTAGAAATACAAGCTATTTACAAGAGAAAGATTTGGAATCTTTGGATTTGGGTTTAGCATACAGGTTTTGGGGTTTGTGGGTAGGGGGCGAGTAGCGAAGTAATAGGAAGTAATCGGTGGAGGGCTAAGGACTATTAAATATTAGGATGAGAAACTTATTTGAGGCGGGTGGAGGAGTCATATTGTAAAAGGTAGTGGTAAATATTTTGTTTGAAAGAATCTAAGGAGGGGGCGAGACGAATATTTTCGGGGAGGGAGTTCCAGAAGTTTAACATATATACTAGGGAGGAATTATTGTATTGGGAGCATTGGGAAGTAGGGACTGAAAGATGAGGGCGTAGATGAGGGCGTAGGTCTCTTGAGGGGATATAAATATTGATTTTTTCTTTTAGATAAGAAGGAGTATGAGAATTTAGGATGTTGTATATGTAAACTGAGCATAAATATTTTTGACGTAACCTGACGTTCAGCCAACCTAGTTTTAATCTAGAAGGGGAGGTCCTATCAGGAAATTTAATGTCGGACACATACCTGACTGCGGCATTTTGAAGTTTTTGTAGCCGGTCATATTGGTACCCTAGGAGCTTGCCCATGGGAAAGGCGCCATAATCAAAGAAAGGGAAAATTAGGGAAGTGACTAAACGTCTGCGGAGTGGGGGGGAGATGAAATTTTTGAAGTATCTGAGCCTGTAGAGAGTGTAATTCAGGGATTTTGTCATATGATTGATTTGAGTTTTCCAGCTCATGTCTGAGTCAAGGTAAAGGCCAAGGTTTTTTACAGATTTAGTGATTGGAATGTGGGTACCGCTGAAGTAAAAAGTTGTATTATTGAAGTAAAACTCCTCTGTTTTTTTGCCAAATATTATAAAATTAGTTTTTTGCTTGTTGAAGTAAAAATTGTTCTGGGAAGCCCAGGTTTCAATATTCCTCAAGTCGCTTTGTAGAAGAGAAATCCCTAAATTGTAGTCTTTCTTGGGGATTTGGATGTAGATTTGAAGATCGTCGGCAAAAAGTAGTCTTTTGGCATAGAGGATGTGGGGGCCAATATCGTTCATGTAAATGAGGAATAATAGGGGGCCCAAAACCGAGCCTTGAGGGACACCACTTTTGACTGTTTCTGCCGAGGATGTGGTATTGCCTACTAGAACAGATTGGGTTCTGTTGGAGAGATAGCTCGAGAACCAATCTACTGTGTCCTTGGATAGGCCAATACTTAACAACTTGGACAGTAGAAGTTCGTGAGACACACGATCGAAGGCCTTGGAGAGGTCCAGCATTAGTAGGATAGTGATATTATCGTCATGATAGCCTCTGCAGATATCGTCAACAAGGGTAGTCAGTAAAGCTTGAGTACTATGGATTTTTTGAAAGCCTTACTAACTTATATATGAGCAATTATTTTAAAAGTGCTACTTAATTTGAGCCTGGAATCGTAATTTTTTTTTTTTTAGGGCACATCGATATGACCCGTTTTTTCAGTTAGTTTGAGCCTTCAGAAAACCGAAAAAAATCGTGAACAAGAAATCGGCGATAGGTGCCAAAAAGATTTTTTTACTTTTATGTCAAAAATCGTGTTTTTCGTATCTGAGCTACCCTAAATTTTTAAAATAACTTTTTAGGTAAATAAAATTTAAAAAAATAGATAAGAAAACCTGATTGCCAGGGAAAAACCACTCCAGAAGAAAAAAAAACTTATCTTTTTACGATGAAATTTAGCCAAGTTATCGTCAATTTAAAATTTTGCTCAAATTCGTCTTAAAATATATTGAAATTTTATTGAAAAAAGCCTGTTTCTGAACTTTAAAAATGCATTACTCGCTTGATTTTCATCGTAAAATAATAACTTTTTTTTTAAATCGATTGATTTTTCCCTTGGAATTCATTTCTTCAAAAATCATTTTTATGTACCAAATTTCAATTTTGTGTTAAGTAAATCTTGCTACTTACAGTTTTCAAAGGCTTTTGACCTAAAAATTGAAATTTGGTCAATAAAAATGATTTTTTTTCTTAAAGAAATGAATTGCCAGGAAAAAATTAATCAATTTAAAAAAAAAAATTATTATTTTACGATGAAAATCAAGCGAATAATGCATTTTTAAGGTTCAGAAACAGGCTTTTTTCAATAAAATTTCAATCTTTTATTTAGACTTTGAATTTGAGCAAAATCTTAAATTGACGATAACTTAGCTAAATTTCATCGTAAAAAGATAAGTTTTTTTTTCTTCTGGAGTGGTTTTTCCCTGGAAATCAGATTTTTTTATCTATTTTTTAAAATTTTATTTACCTAAAAAGTTATTTTAAAAATTTGGGGTAGCTCATATACGAAAAACATGGTTTTTGACATAAAAGTGAAAAAATCTTTTTGGCACCTATCGCCGATTTCTTGTTCACGATTTTTTTCGGTTTTCTGAAGGTTCAAACTAACTGAAAACACGGGTCATATCGATGTGCCCTCAAAAAAAAAAATTACGATTCCAGGCTCAAATTAAGTAGCACTTTTAAAATAATTGCTCATATAGAACAAAATTACAACAACTGGAAGTTTTTTGATTAAATGGTTACGTTACTTTGGAGATAATTTTTAAAATATAGCCCACTTTAATGAATAATGTAGAGTTGCATTTGTTATGCTGTTTAGACTTTATTTAAATTGATCCAAGATTTCCAAATAAAGTAAATTCTCGAGATTACTATTAGATAAAATTTTTGCTTCAGCTATCAAGAATGAAATGCCTGCACAATTATGTTCAGAACTCGAAAGAATCAATTGAAAGTTTAGTTGTTACTATCAAGCAAAAACTAAGATAGAAGTCTAATCAAGATTAATCCAATTGTCTGAATAAAATATTTTATATATTTTGAATTAAATAGAATAAGAACCGGAAAAACTTTTTTATTTTAAGTATATGATAAAAATATTTGAAGAAATTTACTATTGTATTTTAGATATATAATAACTTTTTTTTTATAATTCATGACACGATATTTAATGAAATGATTAGTATATTTAATTCAAATCTTTTTGTTATTCAGAAGACTAGCGGGGTATATAAACAGAAATTATGTGCACGGAACAAAGTACTTAAATATCATGTGTACGTGCGTACATTAGACATTGGCTTGTATTTTGGCTATAAAATTTTTTATGCTTCCTTTTCACTTGAAAAATTTGAGACCTGTATATCGGGTTGCAGCTGAAAGGTTTCAATTGTTTAAAATCATGTTGCTTGATTTACTTAAATTACTTAAAATTAAAATATAACTTGAAAAATTTAAATTCTTGCTTGTAGTTTCAAGAACAGCAATTCGACCGTGAATTATTGAACAAAAGTTTAGGAATTTCATATCAAATCTGAAACTTTGTAAATTGTCTCGTGAATTGTTGAAAAAAATTTTTTTAAATTTAATTTTAAAAAATAATAATTAGTTACGCAAAGCTGATTATGGATAAAAAATTTTTCATAAACCAAGAGTTTAAAAGTTCAGCTGAATGAAAATAACTCAAAGTCTAATATACACAAAGCATATCCATATTATCTTATTAATTTCTTTTGTTCCTCAAATTTAATTTAATTATTTAATAAATTAATTTTTTGGTCGAATTGTTTATTATTATTATATTATATTGTTAATGAATCAAAAACGTGATTAAACATTTTTTAAATTTATTTTAACACTATCAACTGATAAAAAAAAAAGATTTCATTGATAAAAACTGTAATATGTATCGAGTCGATATTTAAAAAAAACTATTTTTACGTAAAAAGGTGAATAAGCTACATACATTCTGTTCTTTGAAGAGCCCTTGTTTTAATTAACCAAAACTTATATCAATCGTGAATTTATAATTAATTTTTGTACATATTATTAATTATTTGATTGACAATAAGGAGATTTAATGACTTACCAAGCTTTATTTTTTATGAATAAAATTAAGTAATTGAGGAATTATTTAACATTTTAATTACTTAACACAGTACTATATGTAACATAAAATGTCTTTTTATAAACTGCAAGTAAAATAAGAGAAGAAAGAAGAAAAACTCGAAAATAGATGTCTTAAATCTTGATAGAACGTACCACGTGTCCATTCATTTTTTTGAACTTATTATATTCTGCATTATAGTGCAAATTGTACTAATTTTTTATCAATTAAACAATATAGCCAAATTATTAAATTATTTTTTTACAATCTTTAGTACAGGAGTAAATAATTTTTTGTTATATTTAAAAAAAAATTTAATTGAAGCAAGTATTTAAAAATTATAAATTAATTATTTTTATAGGTCAGAATTTTTTGTAAAAAAAAACTTACTTGGATAATATTAATTTAGATAAATAAAATATCTCCTTTTTTTTTCATTCTCCAGAAAAAAAGTATTTACAAGAGAGTATATTTATTAAAATTGAACTTCCTCTACTCTCGTGTAAAAAGTAAAACGCTTCTGATAAAACTAATTAAATCCACTATTTTTTGTCTTTAACTAAATAAAAAATTATTAATAAGAATATTTGAAAAAATTATGCATTCAAGGCAAAAAATTTTCTAGTGAATTAAGTAATTAATTTATTTATAAAAAATTGAAAATAAAATTTTATTTAACACTATTTGCACACTAATTAATAAAATCAGTAAAAATAAATATTTAACGATAAAGTGATAATTTTTTATTTAAAAAATATCAACTAAATAAGTAAAACTTAATTATAAAACTGATAATAATATTTCTCTTGTTTGTTTGGCTGCTTCAAGTTAAACAGGAAGATGGACACTAATAAAATAATTCATTGAGTTTAATAATAATAATAATGCACAGTAAAGGTTACAATAAATACAACATTATTTTTTTAAGTGACATAAAAATGGTAATTTTTTTATTTGATAAAAATATTACTTTTTTGTTGTTATTTTTTTTTTTGAATTAACAAGCAATTATAACAGGTATAAATAATTATAATAAAAAACATTATATAAAACTTAATGCTCACACACCTGCTTAAATATAGTATAAATGTAAAAACTATACATTTTTATTTACTTTTTTTTGTGTCATGAATATAATTAAAGAACTTAATTCCCCTTATTAATTAAATACATATTATTTAAACTATTGGAACTTGTATACAACAGTTGATTTTTTTTATTAAAATAGTATAGAATATATAGTTTTAATATAGAAAATGCAGTCTTGACCCATGTACTTTTATTATTATTTTGATACTTTCATGTTTTATGCTTGATCAATCTACATAATTGATCAAAATTAGCAATTGGACATTATTTTTGTAATATTTTTTATTCTACTCCCAATTTTTTTGAAAAGCCTATTAATTACATTGACATTTATAAAATAGATATTTATATCTTGTAAAAATGTTTTTATTAAAAAATACGTATACATTTTTATTTGAGTTACTCTATAGAAAAATTTTAAAATAAAAATTTGGGAGTATCACAGATTTTTAAAAATAAAAATAACTTTAAAACTTATAAGCCAATTCAAAATTCCCATTTTTTTAACGATTTGATTTTAAACAGTAATTCTAAGACTTAAAAATAATTAAAATTTTGTATTCACATCATTAAATACTTAACACTGTTAAAAAACGTTTAACAAAATCAAAAAAAATTTTATTTAATCATTCATTAAATTAAAAAATCAACAAAAAAACCTTTTTCTCAATTTTGCAAAAAAATTTTTAATATATAAAGAATTTATTTAGAAATAGATTTAGTTAAACATTTTTTACTAATGTGGGAATATAAAAAAAATAATTAAGTATATAAATTAAATTTTAACATTATATACTTCACTGTCAGATTGCTCTGCTTAAATTTTGCTTAAATTTGAAAAATTTTTTGAATAGCAAGCAGTTTGCTTTAATTTTCAAGCAATTTGCCTAAATTTTTAAGCATTTACCTAAAAATAAAAACACTTAAAAATGATCAATTAGTGCAAAATTTAAGCAGGACAAATTGACAGTGTTTATTTGAACAAAATTTTTTTACTGTACAATTTGTGATTTTTAATAACATTTATCTTTCATTTTTTTGTCTTTAAAATAGACAAAAAATATGCTATTAGTATTTTAATCATTTTTCCCTTTTATTTACATTTATTAATATCTATTTTTTTTCTCTATAAAACAATTTTCACTGTAAGAAGAAGACGTATCATTACATCATTTTATGTGAAAAAAAGGTTCAACACACTAGATACAATAATATAATCTAGTCAAAATGTGCGTTTTTTAAATATTTTGTGCAAGAAAACAACGAAATTTAGATTTTTCAAAAACGTATTTTTCCTGTTTCTATTTGTTCATAAGCTTCTGATGTTAATGGAAGATATCCTGACCTTGGATCTAAGTAAAACATTTTATCGTTTATTTTTTTAGGATCAAAACCATCGATTTGAAGATCTTTTTTCTTCAATTTGAATGTTCCTAGAAAAAACAAATTTCGTTATAGTCCATGTTAACATTTTTTTTGTTGTCTCTCTTAAACAATAACTACCTGTGAGATCAATTTTCGTTAATATCCTAACAAATTGCGGTCTAGCGTAAGCTGGTAATTGGTCTTTTATGTCTTTAGCTAATTTATCGATATTAACTGCACCTTCGGGATCGTAAATAGCTGCCATTCCTGCTCGACCTTCGGCACCGTGAACCTAATATTAAATGCAAAAAAAATTGAAAATAAAATTTAAAAGAAGATTTTTTTATTTTTATTTACCTCAACACCGTACACAATGCAGTCTTTGTAGTTTATAAGATTGCTAACAATAGCTTCAATTTCAGACGTAGATACATTCTCCCCTTTCCATCGGAATGTGTCGCCAGTTCTATCTTTGAAGAACAAGTAACCAAACTCGTCAGCTACAAGAATATCACCTAAATAGCAAAAAAATAACTTTTATTATTTATTGCATTCTAAAAATTAAAATTTAATATCTTTATTTTTTACCTGATATAAATGCTGAATCGCCTTTAGAAAACACATCATGTACAATTTTACTCTTGGAAGCCTTTTTATCAGCGTATCCTAAAAATGCTCTTGTAGGATTATTTGGAAGAATTTTACCAATAAATACACCTGGTTCGTCTAAAAAACAAAAGAAAATTTTAAAATGTATCTTAAAAAGGCATAATATTTTTATCACTAATTTGTCTGAATTTCCTTAATTATTATACGTCCATTTTTAAACCATAACAATCTATTTTAAAATTGCCGTCAAAATTCTTGATAAAAAAAAATAATCTTTTATGCGAACAAACCTCTATTTGTACAACAAACATAGTTTTTACACATAGTTTTTCTTTAAAAGCGAAAAAAAGATCGCCCGAAAGTAAGAAAGTTGATCTTTTTTGCAGCGTGTAATGAAAAAATTTTATAAAAATTTTAAATCTTCATGTTTCTAATAATTCTTTGTTTTTACTTTTTTTTAATAATTTTGGTTCAGAGTGTGCTAAGATTTATTTTTTTTTTTTTTTTAATTTGAAAAATAATTTAAAATTGGACTTTTTACTTTTTATTAGGGATTTCCCCTAGTTTATCTAAAATGAGATCCAATCGTTTTTAACGTCGTTCTAACCATGAAACCCAAGTCGTTGATAAATTTAACTATTTAAATAATACGAAAATACTTTATAAATTAAAAAAAATAATTTTTTAAATATTATTTACAAATTTAATGATAAATATCTCTTAATTTTACTATAATATTAATGTATTCAAGTAAATGTAATTTACACATTATTTTATGAAAAAAAATTTATTTTAAAATAATAAATTGTTATTATAAATTTATAAATGATTAATCACAAATTAATGAATAATATCAATATTGTGTTTTTGTTTACTATAATCTAAAATCTTAATATACGCGTCTTTAGCATAATAAACAAACATAAAATTTTCTTTTTTAATTATGCAAAATTTAAAAATTTATCGCACTCTACATTGGGAAATTCGGGATTTGATAGGAAAATAATTAACTTCCGGAATTTTCCCCATAAAACTAATGCAAAATTTACTTATCTTTGTACCCTTATATCTCAAAATTATGCACGACAATCGACTATAAGACCCATAGCATCAATTCCAGAGGCTTTTCTCTAACAAACTGTATATGTCTTAATTGAGAAATTCAAAGGCCAGAGAGCCCTTAAGCTTAGGTCATCTTTTATTTTTTGGCCCGCATACAAAATATATTAATCATATATATATATAATCTGTTTTTATTGAATTCGATGAAGTTTATTGAATTAATAAGATAGATAAAAAAAAAACGAAATCACCAAAGATTTATCACAATCATTAAAATCGTCTGCACTACGTTTAGCAAATATTTACTTATTGATAAAATTTTACGATAACGCTTGTTTAAAGATTAAATCTAATACCAAATTGTTTTATTTCTTTGAATTTATATTTTAGTTCATATTCTAGAGTACTTATAAACATTTTGTAATACTTAAGAACATTTTTTAATTAGTAAGAAAGTTACCATAAAAAATAACTCATATGATTTAAAATTTTCTATACCTACAGCTAAAATTTGTAAATTTTTTTCCAAGCCCTTTTTTTGCAATAAAAAAATGCAATTGTTGATCATTAAATTGTTACAATTGCGCAACACGTAATAATTGTCATTGTCAATTCGCAACTGTTTTCTAAATCCCGAAAGAAAATAATTTTTTATCGTAGAATAATAAAAACTAGAACGAACATGAAAATTAAGATTGTGAAATTTTAATTATGCTCAAATTTAATAACGCTAATAAAGAAATTAACATTTTTTTATACTCACTTGGTTTACAGACTTCACAGAGTCCTTTGGAATTCCGAATAGGTTCTCCATCGGCATCAACCCTAATTATAGAAATAGGATATACAGATGGAATTATACGTGATACGAAGCCTATTGCGCCAACCGTATTGTCAACGTTAACTGAAATCAAATAATTAAAATTTAAAATTCTATTATAATTGAGAGTTTGAAAAACTAATATTTATTTTTCATAAATCTGTAACCTAATTTGTGTTCTTAATTTTTAATTAACTTTAAGTTAGGTTTAATTATTTTAGTTTAAATTTTCTTTCTTAGTTTCAAAAATTTGAAATGAAATTCGCCAATTTCATTTGAAACCCAACCAAAAACTAAAATATTAAATTAAGTACTGCACGGTTATATTGCTTTGTTCGAAATTTCATGCAAGTATTTGTATACAAACTGACTAAGCTGTTTGAAATCTCAAACGAAATCGAAAATTTGCTTAAAATTAATTTTTAGAGTTACATTGGAATTAATGCAGACGTCCCGCCATATTCGTGATTTTGTATTTGAGGCTTGATTTCTTTGAAAAATTTAATAAATCTCAAGTAGAGTAGACAGGCTGAAGAAATATATATCAGTCGTTTTACACTAAGGATAAGAATGCAAACGAAAATACCTGATTGAAAAATTATTGACTCTAAATTGAAAACTCGATAAGTTAAGTTATACTCACGGTTTCCGTATAATCATGGCGCCTTTCAAGAAACTAATACCCGCGAATATCGAGAAACTCCTGTATTAATAAGCAATTCAGGCTAAATAATTATAAAATTTCTTTTTAAGTCATATTATCTGAAGAAAATAAATATCCTAAAAATTAAGCACTTTGCAAATCTGAATGCTTAGACGAGCATGATTTTTACTGGGTTTGCTTGAAAATTCAAATGCAATTATTTAGTGTTTGAAATTCCAAACCGAGCTACCTAACCGTGCAGTGTTCGAATTAAATCAATTTTATTTAATATTTTAGTTTTTGGTTGGGTTTCAAACCAAATTGGCTGGAAATTCAAGGTTGAAAATTTAAGTAAAAACCTGAAAATTCAACGAACTCGTTAAATTTTTAAGAATTAAGAAGTTCACATCTTTTTTGAAAATGAGGAACTAAAATTATTGAATTAATTTAATTTAATTTTAAAAACTTTCTCAAAAACTTTTTAGTTAAAAAAATTTGAAGTGAACGTAGAATATTTTTAAAATGTGTTAAATTATGTAATGCCGTTATCACTGTATTCGCAAAATAGCTGGAGCATTTTTATCACTTCAAACCAAAAAATTTTTTTATCGTTTATTTTAATTTTAATTTTCAATAACTTCTGCCTATCTCATTTAATTAGTGAAACATGTTATCTTTACTAAATAATTTTATAAACATTGTATAGTTGTCAAGATAAGTACACTGATAATTATTTTAGTTTTTTGACTCGCGCTTCTTTTCTATAGGAAAGTACTATAGTAATAGACTTAAGTGCACTAAATAGAAGATATTTACATAACAATATATAAATTAAATTAGCTAGTCAGAAGCATCTCTAAATATTTATCACTCTTTAAACATATAGAAAATTTATAGGACTGTTGAAAATAGTCTACCTATATTAGCATTTCCTTCAGTGGCTCCATAAAATTCAACAACTTGTGAAATTCCAAATCGGTCAACGAATTCACGCCAAATTTGCGGCCTTAATCCATTGCCAAATATTGCACGAATATTATGTTTCTTGTCATCTGGTTTTGGCGGTACCGCTAATATATAACGGCACATTTCTCCAATATATTGCGCTACCTGAAACATAAAATAAATTCAAACATTTTATAAAACAAAAGTAAATTATATTAATTTTAAGTAAAAATTTACTTACAGTACAGTCGTATTTTATACAATCACTGAAATAAGCACTTGCGGAAAATTTTTTTCTAATTACAACAGTTGCGCCATGTAACAATGCCTGACCAACTGACATAACACCTCCAGCAGTGTGATATAAGGGTAATGGGGTGTAAAACCTATCTGAACTCTTAAATGATCCTATGAAGTGGATACCACTTGAAATAAAAACAAATCTGAAACATAAAAATAATTGCAATAAATATTAAATAAATAGCTAATTTTTTAAACAAGGAATGAAATATTGGTTTTGACTTTGCATGCATATTGTATCAGACAGAATGCTCTAAAAAATAACATTTTTAATTTTTTAAAGGCCAAATACACAACTGATATGAGACAATATCTATAATATAAATATATAAATTAGATTTTCATATAGCATATCATTTTCTGCATCTACTTGTATGACTTCGAAATTTGTATTTCGTTTTTAAAAATTATCATTTAAAATCCAGATAAAATATACTTGGGTTATTATTATTTGAAATCGATAGTATGTTAAATAAACTATTAAAAATTTTGCTTTTTTAACTTTTTGCATGATAATTTATGCACACATTAATATTATAACAAAAACAAAAAATTTTTTAAGCAAAAAAATAAATGAATATTTATTTAGCCAGTTGTTTTACAATGAAATAAAATTTTTGACTTATTGTTAGAAAAAATATGAATGTTTAAAAAATTAAATATTTTTCTTTCCAACGGGAATAAACACGTATTTCCCACACGTTGTTATTGGAGAAGATGCTTTTTCTCGTCATTAGCAAAGAAAAATTATATTCTACCCAAAGGCATAAATAAAAAAAGTATGCCCCAGATCGCAGTTTAACTCATCAGATTTGCCTCGGATGGTAATTTACGTGAGATCTAGGATGTTTTTTATTTTTAAGTTCTGTACTTTGTACTATTATTTTTTTTAAAAAGACTTAACCTTAAACTCCTACCTATATAAATTTCTTGTATTTCAAACAAATTTTTTAAATAAGATGACTATTCAATAGTAGATTTTTTTTAAACTTTGTATAAAAAAAGTAAATAAAACTTGCTTTTTTTCTTAGATAAATATTTTATTTTAAGAATATGCTATCGCAAAAAGATGCATAAAAAAAGTTTAAAAAAAAAACTAAATAATTCACGTGCTTTTAAATTCAGCAAAAACAAAAAAAGGCAAAGTTTTTAAATTAAAAATTTTGCAGGAATTTAAAAACTTTAATAAAAACTTTGAGCAATAACATGTGTCATATTATTTTTATTAATATTTTTTTTCCTAAACATCAATCGTCATTATAATGACTTTAACGGGAGTCATTTTTGAGGTATACCATTGAAGATGTTAGATAAAACTTTTTATAAATTAAAAAAGTTTTTTTTCTAAATAATTTAAAATTAAACGATTACATAAATGACCTTGACACAGAAATGAAAAAATTTTATATGTAAACATAAACAAGTCTAGTAAATGAAAAAAAACTTGTAACTTATATGTTACGTGCAAGGCTCAATTTAAATTTCATGTTCGGATATTGCTAAGGAAACAGCAAAATTTCATTTGCAACAAATATTTTTTGTCCTCCCGGGCGTGAAGCTTGTTACGGAATTTTTAGACCTGTAATTTTTGTGGTCATCTAGTCATTCTGATAAAGAGCTTACTAAAAATTAGTATAAGTAAGTAAAAAATATTCAAAAACTTAATTTGGATCTAAAATTGATAGATTTGCATCTGGAGGGCTATAAATTGGAAATATTTCATATTTTGTGTAGACAATAAGGTGTGCCAAAAATGAAATAAATTAGAAGACTGGTTTTATCGAATGTATGAGTTTTTATCTGAAATTACCCATTTATAAAATTTTCTTATTTTTTTATTCATCATTTTAAAAATATTTTGGGACCCAAGAAATCCAAAAGTCAAGTCAGAACCTACCGGAATTTTGACTCAGCTATAGAATATCTGTTGCTCGCATGTTATTATTTTATACTATAGAAAAGTGCATTGATTTACATAGATGTTTTAATAATCAAGATTCGAATTATCGAGATTCCAATTCGTAAATTATTACATCTCAAAAAAAAATTCTTTGTAAGCAACTTCTTTCTAATGTGCCTCATTTTTCAGGGATTTAAACGGCAATAAGTTATCAGTAATGAAAATATTTGTTTATAATAAATATAATAATAATAATATTATAGTTTCTTTACAGCCACAAAAAAGTAATAGAAAGTAATACAAATAATTATTATATAGGTAATAAATAAATGTCTGGAAAAGCGAATTTTGCTCGAATTTAATTAATTCAGTGATTTAATATTTTAAAATTCCAGTTTTGTTCGTAACATATATATGTGCAATGCGTGAATGATAAAAAAGTAAAGTAAGATTATAAAAAAAAAAGTTGTCACCGTCGGATTTATTTTCGTCATCGCCAATGTAATATTAGGCTTACCTCTATAAATCGTAATTTATGTAAATTAACAATATGACGAAATAATAAGTTTGTAGAAACATTATAAAGCCACGTGGACATAATGCAGTAAAAAAAGGCAAAAGAAATTAAAGTTTTATTAATGAAAATTACCTTGAATTAGTAATAACAGCAGCTTTTGGCAAACCAGTTGTGCCGCTGGTGTATATGTACATGAGTTTGTCATGATAAGTTCCTTTGTCTTGTACTACTGGCGGTGTATTTGCTGCTTCGGATATTAGTTTTGTTAAATCTTTTTCTTTTAAACCATTTGCTGAACTATTATTCGTATCGTCCGATGACAAACGGTACAATGCTAATTTTCCATCTAACGAGCCTGATATATCTTTTACAGCTGAAAATACAATTATTATCAATTTTTTCTTCAAAATCACGAACAGTCAAACAATAACGAAATAATTACGCAGATACACAATATACATGCTCGAAAAATAAGAAAAAAAATGAAAAATTATTTTAAGAAGGAAATAAAAAAAAGAATTTGAATATCGTAATGCATAACATTGGTTAATGAGGAACGTGTTCAATTTATTTGAATTCTTGAATTGTAAAGCACTTACCTTCTCCTAACTCGACGCCGTAAATTAATGCTTGACAATTAGCGACATTAATACTATGCAATAAGGACAATTTTCTTAAATTTGTATTAATTAACGGTACGATAACTCCTAATTTACTTAATCCAATCCATATTCCAACAAATTCTGGACGGTTTTCTAATAATAATGCAACAACGTCACCTTTTTTGTAACCATGAGTTTTAAATACTGCTGCTACTTTGTTGCTGTAATCTTCCAACTAAATAAAAAAAAGTAAATTAATTTATAAGTACAATTCAAATATTAATTTACGGTTCGTGAATGATGACAGCTCAAATTTAAATTTTATATAAATTAATAATTAACAATTATATCAACCAAAAATAAAAAATAGTTTCAACTTCGATTATTTTAATATTTATAATTATTTATTCAGAAAAAATAATGATTTTTTGCTTTTCTTGCTTTTTAACCTTATTTTAAGGTCACGATTCACGATTCATTCATTGTTCACGCAAAATATAACCAAAAATGAGTGATTGGAATTCGACCCGTGTTTCTCAATATTTTTTGCTCTGAATGACATTGTTTAATAATTATTTCTTTGATAGCGTAAAAAAAATTATGATTTTGATGCATAATAAATGCCATATAATAATTAAAAAATTAAAAAACGTGATTCTTAAATAATTTATTGTACATTGAAATTATGATTAATTAAGCGTAAGCTTTTTAATATAAAAAATTAATTAAGAAAAAAATGCGTGGTCATTTTAGTGTACGGAACAATATTATAGTACTATATATACATATTACTTGTGCGTATATAAATAAATTTAATTAGTAATTAATGTCTATGGCCCCGTAACTTCCCAGTAAAAACTCTCTACCCATGTGGGCAATTATTTCCTTATGATAACTATTGTTCTCTTGGGCACCCGTTGCACCTTCCTAGACTGGGAAAAATCCTACAAAGATAAAATTTCTACAGTGCAGTTGTACCAATTGGTGACCAGTAACCAGTTAATACCTATCTTATGTTATTCTTATGGGAAATTCACTGATCTCTAATTAGTGCAATCTCATTAACCTCGACATTAACTAATATTATGGAAAATCCAAGGGGGAGGAGGGCAAGTTAATAAAACGCTAAACATAAAGCAACAACTAAGAAAAGGTTGTTCTGCTCAAAATGACCATAAAATTGAGATTCAAGGTATATAGCGTGATCAAGTAGATCATACGACACGTAAATGTAAAACAGTTTCTTGCACAGCACGTGCACATACTTACTCGCGTACTCAGAAAAGTAAATTAGTTTAGAATTAAATTAAAGTAAATTAAAAAGATTTTTTGATTGGTTTGTCAATTTTCGTAGTACAATAAAAATATCAATTTAGGCTTATCCTAATTTAAGATTTTACCCGTCCCCCCTTCCTTTCTCAGCCAACTTAAATTAATCAAAAATATAAGAATGTTGAGAGCAATTAGAAATTCATTGTATTTACAAACAAAGTATCTAAAGATTTAATTTAACTTTTGATGTGCCATTTTTAATTTTTTTTTCCCAAAAATTAGCTGTTTTTGACTTTTTTTTCATGGACAATTTTAGACCGTGAAACTGTATTATGAATTTTGGGAATATAAGTTAATTTTGGTCTGAACTATGTAACATAAAAAACTAATATTTTTTAACTTAAGAATCTCAAACATCTCATATTTGTAGCAATTGACGACAATAATAGAGTGCAATTTACCTGTTGAAATGTCCATTCTTGATTTTCGAAAATCAAACAAGGCTTATTTGGATGTTTATCAACTTGTTGGCGAAATATATCTGCAACACTACGATCTTTTCTCTCGTGTCCTTTAATTGCCCATAATAAACGTATGTAACGTAGAACTGCTCTATAAAGTAATAAAAAAATGTTTAAATATCATAAATTAGTTTTTCCCTTCTAATTAACATTTCCTCGCATATTAAAATATCGTAAATTCAGGCTATGCTAGTTTTTTTTCTTTTTATTTAACTGTACATTTTCGTTATAAAAGAAAGAAAAAAAATTATACAAATTAAACTAAAATGTAACTGTAAAATGAAATCAGAATGAAAAAAATTCCTTTTTTTAATATAAATTTAAAAAGTTTATTTTATTACTTAATCATAATGAGAAAAGTAGGTTATATGATAAAAAAATAAACTGTAAAGAACCTTGGGGAACCTATGTTTTGTATTGAAATATCTAATTTCTGTGAGAAAAATAAAATTTGAGTTAATGGATTCACTTACATCAGAAATATAAAAATCATGTTACAAATATTAATTTTTGTCTTTCAAATATTTCTTCTTATGTTATTATTACGTAATTCATTTGACTCTTCATTGAAAACTAGTTTTACCGCATTTACATAATTGAACGATCTATCCTTTTAAAAAATCTAAAATATCTAAGGATGGAAAGATGAGTTGCTTCAAGATTTTCCATGAAAACCATGAGAAACTTTCAACTGTGACCAAATTTTGTTAAATTGAAATTCATTTACTAAAAATTTAACCCACGTGCAAATGTTATTTTCATTATTTTGATTTTCCCGAAACTTTTTATCACATATTAAGTAATAAAAGCAGTCAAAGAAAAACATTACTTCATTCGATAACGTCAATAATTTTTAAATTATATTATTGATTTAAAAAGGCAATAATTGCATGTATGTATAAAAACAATTATAAAAATTATTTAAAAAAAAAAAAATTATAAATACATAATCAAAACAAGTATTTTAAAATATGTATGTATTAGTGCATGTGAATGTGATGAAACTTTATTAGTGCAAGGTCACAAAATATAAAATAACAAGCACGTTACGTACTGACAACGAGAGATTAATTTTTTTTATAAATTCATTTGTAAGTACAGAAAATAATTTTATTGTTTGATAAAAAGTAAGAAATTTTTTCTAAGTAAGTAGTGTATGAGTCGTAAAGAGAAAATATCACAAGTCTTGACTGGGAGAAAGTTGAAAATCTTTTCTTTTTTCTTTCTTTCTTTAATAATATACAGTATGGGAAAGAAATCGTTATATGTGACAACAACAGAAATACCTTTCAAAAAAAAACATTTTTTTCTACATATTTTTGTTTAAATGAATTGGTAATCACTCGTTAAAAAAAAAAGTTAATTGTCATCGTAATAAATTATGCATTCCGAGTATTTTTAAAAATAGGTTTAACCAAGCGTTGATTTGCGTTTTATTTGTTAAAAACTGTTAAATAATTAATTATTAAAGTAAAATTTATATTTACGTACTTCAAATCTCTTGGTGTTGTCTTGATAGCCACGTAGAACCATGAAAGTCTTCCACCACTAACAAAGTATGCGACAACAACGACGACGAAAAGTTGCAAAATAAAAACAGGTCCCCAATAGAGCCAGAAAGTCGCGATTATCGCAGCTAAACCGGCGAGCAGAAGCATCGCCACGAGTAAGCGCCGTAGCAGACGGCTAACTGCCGAACAACGTTTCTTTAATGTTACCTGAGCCGAAGACTCGGTTCTCTCGGTAAAAACAGACTGAGTTATCGATGAATTACGGCTCCCCACTAATCTTTCCCCTCCAGTTGTTAATATTTCTCCTCTTTCTATGTCCTGATGATTTTTTATTGTTTATCACGTTGTTGTTGATGATTATCAGAATAAAGATGAACATGGAATGATAAAAAAAAATCTATTTATTATATTGTTACTATGAAGATTAAATAGTTTATTGACGTGTCTGTTCTCTTTTCCCAACAATTTCATGTGCCTTTCTAATTTATGAATATAATCAGTACATATAATTATGTACTGATACTGTCTGTCTAGGCTAATTATTGATAATACTCGTATATCTTACAAGAAGAAACTGAGGATGCTTAAAAATATTAACTATCATCATACATCATTACCAATTTTATATCTGCACTTCAAGGCAAAAAATTGAAAATAGTAATTTTTGTTACAATGTAAACGAGATTTCTTTTCGTAATTATAACTATATCATTGCCTTAAATACATAATATACCTAGAATGATTTTAATAGATTTCATTGTAAGGTTTTTGTACTTTGAAGGTTCGATTCTGTGCAGAGTAGCATTTTATTTAATAAGTCATTCTTTACATTTGCACCAAGGAACAAACTTAAAAATTTGAATATTTATATTCTATTTAGAGGTCAAAAGAGAATGATCATGAAAATTGCCTTAAACTCGGATATAAATTACATGCAATTTGTGTCATTCTTTACTTTTCTGCCAATGGGTCCGAATGTATACTATTTATAACCTCGGGCAAACCGATGTCAATTTTTATATTTTTTTAGTAAACAGAAATTCATTACAGTAGATAATTTTTTTTCAAATTAAATCGAGGATTAAATATATTATTTTTATTTTTTGAGAAAATTTTATATTCTAATTTTATTTTCTGTTAATATTTATGCATTTAAGAATTTTATTTATGAAATCAGAGAGTCATCACAAGATTATTATTCATATTTTGAAAAATAACATAATTCAATAAGTAATAATGATTTTTTTTACTCTTCAGTTTACACTTTATTGATATTCAAAAAATATTTTTAATATTAATTTATTAGAATAAGAAATTTACTGTAATGTGATAAAATTATAATAAAAGTGAATTACGGTATAGTTATAGTTAATAATTTATATTTATTTTACATTTAATTTCAAGCCATTTAAGAAAAACTATCAGTAAGTCTTGCAACAAATACCTAGACTCAATTTTCATATTTTTAGTTTTTAAAAAATAAGCTAATTTTTATAAATTATTAGCAAATCAAAATGGCATAGTCTTAAAAACGAATTTAAGAATGCAAGAAATAATTTAATCTATAAAGTCTTCAAGTTTTTCGAAAAGAAAAAATCACGAAATCATTAAAATCTTTGATAATAACTATAACTACACTGTAAAAAGTAACTTTCTTAGATTTACAAAAAAAATAGAATTTTTTCGAAAAATTAGTAAATTTTCAAAAAAATTTGTAAATATTTGAAAAATATCGTATATTTACTAAATTTAGTATATTATCGAAAAATTCGAGAATTCTCGATTTTTTTTTGTGAATTTGCAAGAAAAATGGGTAATTTACCATTTTTTTTCGAATATTTACAAATTTTTTCAAAAGTTTACTAATTTTTCGAAAATTTTCTAATTTTGTTGTTAATATAAGAAAGTTACTTTTTACAGTGTATGGATACTAGTATTTCCCGTCTTTTGAAGACTTACATCTATAACATCTGGATTTATCTCGCAGTAAATAATTAGAAGCAAAGAAGACAAATCCTAATAGGGATTTCAAAGTTAAACTGGATTGCAAGTATCTAATTCGTGAAGTTCTGAGTTCTTGTTATGGACAATTACCAAAGATGGTAAACATTTTCTTACTACCGTTTAGCTTTAAAAAAAAGTTTGCAAGTAGATAAAACAATAATCATTCTATAAATAACAGATGACTAAGCATTGAATTAGGGGTCAAAGGTTACACAGTATGTGCATTGTAAAATGAGCTACTGTGCAGTACCATGTGCATTTTAACGATAAAAAGAATATTGAAAAACATAAGCTTTCGTAATGTCACAATAAGTTTATTACAATATAAGGAATCAGGATGGATCCAAAATTTTTTGGGAGGTTTATTACTCGGTTTATTGCCAATCTACAAATACATCGTTCTTATATTAACATCATTTATCTCGATATGTTACTTTTTTTTTCAATATTTAACAACGAAAGTTTATATCTGCGTAAATAATATAATAGGTATCAATATTTTATTCAAAATTAAATAAACAATTGTAAAACTCCCTGTAAACATGCAACATGATATACACATTAACAACTAAGTTGTTCACAGGTGGTGCTACTATGTTACTTCTGTTCTGATACCACTATCTGTATTTTGATATTTTGATATAAGATACTTTTACAAAAACCCTCAATAAAAACAGAAGCCCCAGTATTATTTTTAAAATTAAATCCCATCATTACATTTAATACTTTAGGGTATGCTGATTGACTGTTTCGCATTCATTTCTGAATGTCTGTATTCCCTATTTTGGCCCTAGTTGTAATAATTCAAATATTTACAATTCCACACCCCTTGAAACGCTCAAATTTGGTCTAGAAACTTGTTTTTTGTTATAAAAATCTCTTGGTGATGATTTATGGCTAAGACCAAGAAAATTGTACACATTTTAGTAGCTCCATGATCTACTTTCTACAATCAGGTTATCATTGTTTTTGAGTTTAACTATGTTTTGAACCATGGGAAAAAATATACGAATTTCACTGTTAATGCAATCTGCTCTCACTTGTGCATACAGCTGCATCGAGCTGAATTGGAAGTCAAATCTTATTTTTCTATACCAGATTTTTCATAACAAAAAATTCAACCAATTTTAAGCGTTCCAAAAGGCGCAGAATTGGAGATATTTAAACTTTCGCAATTTGAGTTAAAATAGAATATGCAGCCATCCAGAGGCTAAATTTTGAAAAACTAATGTCAATTTCAACGAGAAGTTTTATTATTGACTATGTCTAGAAAGTATTTTTAATTCTCTTGTTACTGGTTTTTGTTATAGATTACTAAAAATTTTCATTACAAAATGAAAGATGACCAAAAAAGGTAATTCGAATCTCCATTGAGCAGATTTGCACCTAGAAGGCTACAAATTTCAGGAATTTAATATTTTATGCATAGATTAAAAAAATGTCCACAAAATGAGTCCAATCGCAGGACTTGATTTAGCAACCGTCACCCATTATAAACTTACACGCACAGCACCGTAAAGAGGATTTACAAAGTCTTCAATTTTATTTAAAATAACCTTTAAAGGCTCTATTGCCGAATAAGCATATTGATTAGGCCTCCGCAACTAAACCTAGCTTAAGTTGCAACATTCGAAAAGTTATCAAAAAACACACTGATTCTCGTTAAGATTAGACCTCTAGGCCTTAAAGGCTCCTAAAAAAGCAAAAAAAAAATCGACCCACAAACATATAATATTCTGAACATCGGCTGCAAAACTTAAAATATCATATAAATTTTTAAGAAAAAATTATTTTTGGGCCTTTAGGATCCCTTTAAAACTCCGAAATATAATTTTGAATTTTTCAAAAATAGCTCTTTTGAGCATAAAAATATACCATCTTAGAATTTTTTTTATAGCTCTGGCGTGAGGGGAAAATATTTTCTAATATCCGAAAATCCAAAATCTTACCCGCGCTTTTTAAACTGAATGAAATTTTTATTTTAAACAGTTTACTATTGTGCAAAAATGCAAAAGCATAAAAATTAAACTGATTTTTTTTCAAAAAATTTTTAAATAAAAAATTATTTAAATTTTTTTATAGAGTTAATTCTTGAAAAGAATTATTTTTAATAAGAAATTTATGCACATAATGGAACAAAAAAATATTAATTGGTCTATTTCTCCTCTTGGTTTACTTTTCAAGGCTTATTTATTTTTTTGTTACAATAAAGCAATTAAAAATTTTAAAACTAATAAATAGAGAGATTTTAAAGATAGAAATTGCAATTGATTATCAAATACTTATAACGTGATTAATATCTTAATAAAAAATTTAAGATAGTGGATCGACATATTAATCGCAAGCAATTTTTTATTTCTTGATTTTCAATAAAAGCGTTTTATAAACAATAGTAATAAATGTTTATAAAAATTTTTTGCTCCCTAAATATTGATACTTAAAATAAATTAAAAGATGTTTAATTTATGAATTAATGTATAATGTGACGTAAAAATTACGAAAGAAAAAATATGTTTTATTAATAAACCTATGAAATAAAAAAAATCAGATATAAAAAATTAAATTTAAAAATTTCTGTCAGTTAAATATTTTATAATAATTTATTCGAATTAATTTTTTTAAACCTTGTATTAACCAAAAAATTGGCTGTAAATTTTTTATGCAACGTAACTGCTATGATTACATCAAGGTCAAAGTTTGCCATATTTATTTATGATGAATGAATTTCTAGAAAAAGCTTGATCGAATTCGAATGTGAGTTAATTAACAAAGCTAAGCGAAAATAGCGAGTTTCTTTAATAATGGGCAAAATATTTATTTATTTACTTTCATTTTGCAATTTACTAACCTTTTACAAACAGCACTTTGCGATGATCAATACTATCGAAAAATTTTTTGACATTTTAATACTTAAAACTTGAAAACTTGAGTTTTCAGTATAAAAAGATTAAAATATAACCTTTCTTTGTAAGAATTCCTACATAAACTGAGATATTAAATTATATTTATTACTTTTATCTACAAGTAAGAATGATTCATTTCAATTATATTGACATTTTATTTAATAAATATGATCAAACAATTTTTTATTTCTTAAAACCCTTGTATTAAATTAAGCTCTACTTCGATAACCAGCGAGTTATTATTTAGTCCGATTTTTTTTAGCCCATATACCCAATTTTTCACATAGACGAGATGTTTAATAAACTTTTTCTTAAATTTTATTAATTATAATAATAGAGTAGTTAAATGTTTTAGGCGTACTATATCGAGAAAAAAAAATAAAATAATTTATCTATAAATAGACATCTTTCCATGCATTTATTAAAACAGTAAATTAAAAATAATTTATTCATTTCATTATGAAATATATATTTATGCAGGTTTGGATGCTTTGAATCAGTAACGTAACAAGTTGTTTTCAATTGTGTTAATTATAATTGGTGCGTAATTTTTTCAGCGTATAGTACATTCTTTGTATTTAACACTCCATAAACGATTGCAATTATATAATTTATTGTCAATTACATATTGTTTTTTTGTGTATGGTTTGATTAATTTTCAAAATTTGTTACAAAAATTTCCCATCCGGCTGTATAAGTTAACCTTTAGCCTGCACCAGGGGTCCAATAGGCTCCATGCAATATTCGTATTGATATTTTAAATATTTAACGCGTAATTAGAGACCTGTGCTATCATCATTCAAGAGATTAAAGATTTATTTTTATGATACTAAATTTCGTTTAACTTTCAACTCGATAGTTTGAGCTGGGTACTCAAGTGAATTTGACCATTATAAAGCGTGGGGTCCATAAGGCCCCGTGTGCAGGTTACGCTGTTTTTTATTTTTTTTTTTTATTTAATAAAAGTTACTAAAAATAACTATAAAAAGGTACGTATAATATGAAATATCTTATCACGTATTTATTTTTTTTTTGTTTTTATTCAAGATGTCTTATAATCTCATATCAAAATCAATTTTTAGTAGAACTAATAGATGACCAGTTAAGGTTTTCTTTGGTTTATTGGATCAAGCTATTGTAAATACTAGAAATTTGACAAAATGTAAAATAAAAAAATACGATAATTCAGCAAAAGTATCAAGCACAATACTGCCTAGAGAAAATATATTTTCATATTTCCAAAAATTTTTTGGCAGAGCGCTATAAAACGTAACCTGAAATACGGAATTCAAGCTATCTTAGGTCTTGACGTATCATTTTCAAGAACTGCAAATCTTTAAGAATAAAGTAAGGTGTGCACTTTGCCCAAGGAAACATGATAAGAAAACAAAACAAGGTTGCACATCTTGTTTACGTCCGATGTGTAACGATCATCGTTCATGACAATGCCTAAATATGCTGCCACCGATTAAAGTAAATGTATTTTCTTTTTTATTCAATAAAATTACTTTTAAACTTTTAAAAATTATTTTTGAATTAACCCTCAAAATGATGCAGTTTCCATCTTAAATAAATACCTTTTATTCAAGGTAGTAATTAATTAATTAATTAATTAATACGTAAGTATTTTTTCCCTTAAGTTTTATAATAACTTTATTGAAATTCATAGGATATTTAAAAATATATATATAATTGCAGATTTTATTCTAATTTATTCTAAAAATTCCAATTTTCTCATTTCTTTTCCTTCCATTTATGTTTTTAGTATTTTTCTGTTAAAAACTCCTAACTAAAGTCATATGGTTTAACCATAAAATTCATTTTAGTAGCTGGGGTCCGCCGAACCCAATGTGCAAGTTATGCGATTTTCAAGAGGTGTGCAGGCTAAAGGTTAAGCATAAAAATTGTCATAAAATTTCTATTGTGCACCCGGGAAGTCGGAAAATACTAATCGAAGTATTGCAACGACCAAAAAAATACTACTTTTTTGGAAAATTTTATGGACACGTGTATCAATCAGAATAAAATATCTACGAAAGGGGGGTGTACCCTATACAAATAACATTGATCTTTAAGAGGAAAAAAACTCGACTAATGATTTTGTTCACTGAACAAGCTTTGTCAATGTCGATTTTTTTAATAAATTAGTAATATCACATATGAATTATTATTGTATAAATTGATGCTGTATTAACATATGTATTAAACCAGTATTAATACAGTATTTTTGATTCATTATATCAATTTTTTCATCTAGGAAATTCGATTATACTAAGTAAACAATTATACTATATTCACCGAAGTACTCACTTAAATTGCTGATTTAGAATTTACCGATAAAAATTTATACAAGTATTGTACACGAAAATATTTTACGATTGCGAAATTTTGCTGCAAATGGAATATTTTTTCAGTGTTAAAATTATTATTTTAGGCTAAATTTTTTTGTTTTGAGCCAATAGTTTCAGAAATGTCAACAGTTAAAGTTAATTCAAGTATTTTAAAATGTATGCTAGAACCTAAAGTTAAACGTATCCGCAAAAATTTTAGAATATATTAACACCCAGTTGATCAACATCTTTTTCCGATAATTTAAGAAAATTTACACTCTTCTGGGTTACTTTAATTTTTGGACAAACAGGAATAGACTAGGTTAAAAAGAATCGCCCATATATGCATACTTATTTATACATAATATTACCCTGCATATATTACGCAAATCAGCAAACTATTTATAATTCAAATATGCAAAGTACTAGGCATATACATTTTGTTTAAGAGCTTTAACAAAAATGTATAATTGATGTAGGCATAATAAAATATTTAAAAATTTTATTTTATGCAAATAATTAAATATTATTTAGTTCCATCAAATTTTAAGACAGTTCGACTTATAAAAGTTTTTTGGAAAGGATGAATTAATTAATTTATTTATTTTTATTTTCCTGCTAGTAAAATATTTGTCCTACTTTTAATATTTATCGGAATAGTAAAAAAATAAAATGTTTATAAATTTTTTTAAAAAAATCTCATGAAAGTTTTTTATTATTTTAGTCAGGCTCTTGCAAACAAAGTTTGATAAAAAAAATCAACACTAAAATTTGATATAACAACCATTTACTTTCTTAAAATAGAAATTAGTTTAATCATATTTGAGGAAAGCTGTATGCATGATAAATATTCTAGGTATTGTATTATATATCTAAAACTTTTAGCAGAGAAATAAGTCGAGGGAGTCTCGAATGTACTTTGTTACTCGAATGTAGTTTGTTACAAAATAAAGAATTTTCGACGTATTTTAATAATATATATACTGTTAAAAGTAACTCATGTAAATTAACAAAGAAAATGGTTGATTTTCGAAATAATCAATAAAGTTTTGAAAAAATTTGAAAATATTCGATGAATATTGTAATTTTATTAATTTGATTTTAGCATAAATTGTAGCTGGGTAGGAGTATACAAACGGAGTTCAGACCCAGTACCAAAACTTTAATCAAGTATAATCTTAATTAAAATTATTTTAGTTGCATGATCCAACTTTGATCCAGCAGCTGAATCAGCTTTGCTCTACTTCATACTTGATTTACCTTATTATTTAATTTTTATCAGTATCCGATTAAAAAATAATAACTGACTTCCTGGCATTGTAAGATCTAGTATTCAAATAATGGCCCCCCTTTTTTCACATCCACAAAATTCACAGAATAGTAGCACAAATTAATACGCTACTAATCATAATAAAAATTGACTATTAAACAGCAGCCTTTAAACATCCTCAAAGGGTCTGAAAATAGGCTCCTTAAATGCCACCTCATTAAAGAAACATATATGGTAACATTACCAATACCTACTTAATGATAATACCTATGATGTATTTGGTGTTGCGGAATCTTTATTGATGGGCTTAGAAGTGAATGACAACGTCATTCAAGTACCCAGCTATAGTGTCGTACGCCAAGATCGTAACATAAGGGGTGGGGAAATTCTTTTATACATTAAAGAACATTTAAAGGCGAAGTTATTGAATACGTCCAATACTGAGCATCCAAGTAAGCCCCTTAAGCCCGAATACATTTTTTGTCCAGTTCGGGAAGGAACATCTACTCCCACATTAGTTGTCTTAGTTTATCGTTCCCCAGAAGTTTCTATTGCGTCAGATATACAACTAATACAATTACTGCGATCTACATCTTGAGACTGACTTTAGCCACAAAGCAGTAATTTGTGATAGGAATACAGACATGCTTACTTAAAATGATTCTGACACGCGTTTTTTCAATCACATCATGAACTTAGTAAACACTGGCCTATCTTAATATACAAGCCAACAATAATATAACAATTAATACACATGGGTTGACTTACACAAAACTATCTGACAATGATGAATCATTGGATGATAGGGATTTATTAACAAATGATGAACTGTCTGATACTTTAAAAAAGTCACTTAGATAGATTTACAATCTTTATGGATGAATGTGATTCTGTAATTAGGTATGATCGATTTTTCCCCCCTTTCCGAGCAGACATGACATCATTACTGCCTCTACCGACATTTTTTATCTATTAACATCAACTGAAAGCTGCAATAAAATAATATCATCTTAAGATCTTAACTCTTGCCTCCGTAATCAAGGCTGGTCTATTTTTTCCACTGGAAAATTTAATGCTGAGCAAAATCTTGCGCTATTGACAAAAAATTTAACAAAAGGCAATAAATATTCTTGCCCCAGATAAAACGTTAAATCCCAAAAAATTATTATATCCCATGTTATATCCTTGGATAGATACTATAATAAAGTTACTCATCTCAAAAAGAAACGCCTCTCGTAGATAATATGAAAGTACAGGTTCACCACAGCTATTTAAAGAATATCTTTATTTAGCCAGCTTCATAGAGAAAAAATCTGAGATTGCACGCTGTGCTTATATGCATAATCGCATATTTAACTTTTTAGATACTAATAAAAACTTCTGGAGTAAAATGAAGAATCTGGGATTAATCCCTAAACCAAGTGACGCCTTTCATGGGTTCCTACCCTGAAGAACTTAACTCTTTATTTTTCGTGAATTTCTTTTTCTACTTTAGAGGACCCAATAACATCTCTTAATTACATCTCATCAGCTTCCCCAAATGGTTTTATCTTTAAGCAAGTTACTATGTATGATGTCAGATTATAGCAGTATCTCATTTTCAGTCTCAAGCCAAGGGTGAGCAAGGGATTCCACAAAGCATAGTTGCAAAAGCATTACCGAGAGCATTACCTACCATTGCTAAGTACTTAACCATACTGTTTAATGAATCGTTAAAAAGTGATAATTTTCCCGAAGCCTGGAAATATTTCAATACCATCATCCCCTTCGGATTTTAGACCCATTGCTCTGTTATGCTTTCGATCCAAAGTCTTAGAGAAATTGGCTCATGATCAGGTGGTCAGCTTTTTAACATAGTCAAAAATCATTGACACATTTCAAACAGGTTTAAGAAAACATCATTCTAATCAAACAGCCCTATTAAAAATAACGGATTACATTCGTCTAGCTAAGGAAAATAAGATAGCTACCTATTTGTTGCAGTTCGATTTTTTCAAAGCTTTTGATAACATACCGAATTCATCCGGACTACTAACAAAATTTCAAGAAATTGGTTTTTCAGGATCTACTCTAATGTGGTTCTGGTCACATTTCAGTTGTAGTTTGCTGTGTGTCACTTCCAAGCAATCTACATCAGCTCCTCGTGACATTAAGATTGGTGTTCCCCAGGGATCTGTCCTGGGGCCACTTTTATTCTGTATTTTTATGAATTTCGCTGGAAAATATTCATGAAGGCATCCTTCTCTAAAATGCAGTTTTTAAAGTATTGGCTTGGGCTGAATTTAACGCACTTTCTCTAAACATAAAAAAGACTAAAGCCATTGTATTTGAAACATCGTATGAGGCAGAGCTCTTCAAAAAGCTAAGCATTAATGATATCGCAATTAACAGTAAAGCTGAGACGATTCTATTTTTAGATGAGGTTTTTAGTTATGGTGTAGGCTTGGATGAAACACTATGATGGAAACGACATGTTAATTACGTTTCTAAAAAAGTAAGCAGTTTTTTATTAAATCCAGCACATCTCAGTTATTAAGGCGTAGGTTGGTTGAATCTCTAGTTATTCCTCATCTTGATTACTGTATATTAGTCTATGCTGACATTTTACTTGAGATACGTGCAAAACTTCAAAGACTAGCTAATGTAGGTACTCGATACGTTTTTGGAATAAGAGGTGATGAGCGTATAATACCGTATAAGAAAAAGCTAAAATGGCTCAGTAAAGAATCCTGACGTGACTTATAGTGAGAATGAAGAAACCCCCGCTGCTTCTTCCATTATTCAAACCCTATCATATAATAGTGATAAAGCTAGCACAGGACCTCATAAAAATCTTAAAATTACTTCAATGCTAAGCGATTCTAGAAAGAATTCTTTTTCAAATCAAATATGCTAATTTATGGATTTCTCCAACTCCCTGCTATCGTGACCTTCCATCATTTTCCCAATTAAAGAGATGCATCAAGTTATAATTTCCCAACCTGGATACATATACAATTAGACATAGATGCTGTGTATGCTTAGTCAGTAAATTTAATTATTTACCTCATATTAATATAAATATCAAATCAGTATTATTCTTATCAGTAGAATTTTTATAAAAAACATTGACTATAAACAAAGATTTTAACTTATATTTACTACACTATTTGCTTATTATTGACTAATTTTAAATTTCAATTTTTAATTTTTTAATTTAATTAATTTTTACTCATATTTACTTTATATACTAATTTAAATATTTACTTAATTTTTTTTTTATTTTATTAAAATTTAAAATTAATTTTTATTAACATATATTTACTACAATGTAATTTACTTGATATTTAAAAAAATATTTTCTATTTTTATTTCTTTTTCCCTCACTTTTTCCTCAATAAAGTAAAAAGTGAGAATATTTATAAAAATTTCCATGATTCAATAAAAACAAGTTTTTCTTTGGAGACTAATAGGAAAACAGTTTTTAACAAAAGGTAAACAAAACAAAAGGCTAATATTTTTATTAAATTTTTTATACTGTAAAGGCATTTTTAAAATTAATTAATCATGACAGTGGCATGGTCAAATTTTTTTTGTGTAAAAATTTAGGACATGACTAAATTGAAAAAACAGACAAAATACAGAAAATATGTTAATTTTGATAGCACAATAATCTTCTTATTTCCCATGAAAGACACTTATTGTATAATATATGACTAAATCCTGTTATTTCATTAGCAATCATGCTTACGTCGTTAATTTATTTTTTAAAACTTAAATTGCACTTGACTTGCAAAAGATTAGCTTTGTCATTGTAAAAAAATGTGATTAACCATGACCAATTGGTGTAAAACTTTAATTTGATGAACATGAGAAGTAAAATATGAAAATATTTTACACGAGTTACATTAAATCATAACGATGAAAAATCCTATAATGTTTTTCACAGTTAATTCAAAGATTGAGCAAATGCAGTAACAGGCATGACCTGATTTTCTTTTTACATTCATTTATAACAGTAAACTCATAGCCATAGATCTAGATTCAATAGTTTAAAAATTATTTGAAGAAATTTGAAAATATTTTATCAGTATTTAAACATTTTTAAAATTAATATAATTATATATATGAATTATCTATACAAATTTAAAAACAATATTATTTACTATGCAAGCATGCAATTTTCTTATACAGCTATTGCGTACTATGCAGTTAGTATGCATAAATTTTAAGTATTGGTAAAATACTTATTTATGTCTTTAAAATTAATATTAGCTATTTAAACTTTGATGTTTCTTAATTATAACCTGTTTATTACAAAAATAATATTTATTATACTAAAAATACAGTTAACAGTCATAATCTTTTGATAATATTCACTTCATAAATTAACTGTTAACTACACTGTAAAAAGTAACTTTCTTATATTAACAAAAAAATTAGAACATTTTCGAAAAATTAGTAAATTTTCGAAAAAATTTGTAAATATTCGAAAAAAATCATAAATTTACTAAATTTAGTATATTAACAAAAAATTCGAGTATTCTCGATTTTTTTTTGTGAATTCGCAAGAAAAATTTATAATTTACAATTTTTTTCGAAAATTTCCGCAAAATAGTTGTGAATTTACAACTTTTTTCGTAAAATCACAAAAAATAATCGAGAATTCTCGAATGTTTTGTTAATATACTAAATTTAGTAAATTTACGATTTTTATCGAATATTTACAAAATTTTTTGAAAATTCTCTAATTTTTCGAAAAAATTCTATTTTTTTTGTAAATCTAAGAAAGTTACTTTTTACAGTGTATATTATGGACAAATTATGGATGTAAAATTTAAAAATGTTGAATTATAAAATAAAAATAAATTTTTATTATCATCATTACAAGGTCCTTCAAAGTTCTTTTTTACATTACTTTGCTGCAGCACGCTGTAGCATCAGACATTCTTTTTAAAAGTATTTACAACAAACTAATAAAATTAAAAAATTTAAATTAAAAAATAAATATAACTTTATTCTATTAATTATAAAAAACAAGGCTTTATCCCTGGCTTTATCAGCAACTCTAAATAATTTAAAAAATAGGCATTTAAGTTTCATAACAAGTTAATTCAATCAAATCTATTTATAATGCATTTAATGTCAAATAAAAAAGTGCCTTCGAAATTAATTTTCAAATAAAATAACTTTATTGTATTAGAAATAAGTCATGTGTCAATTATTTTATAAATATAAGCAGAGACATTTATTATAAAGGACGTAGCATCGGATGTGTCAATTCACTGTATAAGACGGACATAGGTTATCGAATGACATCTAAACACGAGAATCCAATTTAGAAGTTCTACTTTATCAGCATATTTCATCAAAACATGTTTCCAAAGAAAGAAAAATTACACTCATTATTAGTCTTTGCGTGCATGCAAGGAAATAATTTATTTTTAACTTGGGCAAAAATTTTAACTTTCTTGCAAATTCTACATCTCATTTTACTACGAGTCGACTACGTTTCAAATCGACTACGTGTTAAAAAATTTTAGCCCTAAGTTACTATCGATCAAAAAAAGATGTGGACCTCTCGTATTTTTGAAATATTTTTCAGAAAAATGGTCCCAGAATGTTCGGTTAAAAAAAAACCTGTTGAAAAATTATCCTTCGATCTCTGTAGAAAATTTTATGATTGTAACTTTATTAGGAGGGGAGGTACAGCAATAAATGCATCAAAAAAGTAAGAAAAAAAAAATTTTATTTTTTAGGTCGTTTTTAAACGTTTAATTAGTGCCTTAAAAATTATTTTAAATTAACCAAATTTTAATTGCAGGTTCTTTAACTCTTTAAGTTCAGGGGAGCATTTGAATTTTCAAAAAATATTAACAATTAATTTGTTTATAACAATTTAAGCTAAAATCACTTCTGTTTATCGTAGAAACGTAATTCTTTTTTTAAATGACAGGTAATCATCCCTGGATTACAATATTAGAATTTGGTCAACGTCAGAATATTGGTTTGGTAACAGTATCCAAAAAACGAGTGAATTTTTATGAATAGAATGCTAATAAATAAGCCCCATTGTTCATTAATAACCTGATGAATAAAAAAGTTTATGATCTAAGCACCCGTAGATATCCTTGAGTATTTTTACGAATTAGGGTAAGCGTAACAGATATGGAACCTGCAACACCGTCAGGAAAAACCGAGGGAAAACTTCTATTTAAGCAAGATTTAAGGTATACATGCCCTTTTCAGAGTTTTCTTGTCTAATCAAGGTTTTAATTTATATTATAAATGCGTTTGTCTTGATGGTAATATGTATTCAATAACACCTTCGCTTACCTTGTTTCTTTAAAAAATATAAAGATATTGGCAGGTGTTTAGGTCATAAACTTTTTTATTCATCAGGTTATTAATGAACAATGGGGCTTATTTATTAGCATTCTATTCATTAAAATTCACTCGTTTTTTGGATACTGTTATCAAACCAATATTCTGACGTTGACCAAATTCTAAAATTGTAATCCAGGCATGATTACCTGTCATTTAAAAAAAGAATTACGCTTCTACGATAAGCAGAAGCGATTTTAGCTTAAATTGTTATAAACAATTTATTTGTTAATATTTTTTGAAAATTCCAACGCTCCCCTGAAGTTAAAGGGTTAAAGAACCTGCAGTTAAAATTTATTTAATTTAAAATAATTTTTAATGCATCAATTAAACGTTTAAAAACGGCAAAAAAAATAAAAAATTTTTTTTCTTACTTTTTTGATGCATTTATTGCTGTCCCTCCCCTCCTAATAAAGTTACAATCATAAATTTTTTTACACAGATCGAAGGATAATTTTTCAACAGATTTTTTTTTACCTGAACATTCTGGGACCATTTTTCTGGAAAATATGTCAAAAATACGAGAGGTCCACATCTTTTTTTGATCGATAGTAGTTGATGAGGCCCATTCATTGAGTCTACGTTTTCGTAGGAATACAACAAAAGAATTTTTTTTTTATTTTGATATTGTTATTATTTGAAATTGATGTATTACTGACTAATAGGACAGGTGGATTTTGGGAGTGAATTGTACTCATATAATAGCTGATAATAGCTTTGGTTACAGCAAAACTTAATTTAAGGTTGTTTTGCAAAGTCTATAGTTGACGATAGCATCCACGCTCGCATCCACGTAACTTTGCGAATTTCGAATAGCAGTATCAAAGGATGCAGGTTTAATGAGGGTTTAATTAGAATGTAAATTTTCAGGTTATTGACAAACAGCCTGGAAGAAGAGAATCTCATGATTTTTTTTAAAATAGAATTTATGCAGATAATAAATAAGATAATAAATAAGGTCATAAAACAGCCTTGAAAGAACCCAGAAGATGTGGTTATGAATTCAGTAGAATGTAAAAAATAATCATGAAACCACAGTAAAGTTGAAAGGTATAATGTTATAAAGATTAGTGAGTAAAATGGTATGATCAATCGCGAGATCAATTAAATCAAAGGCTTTGAAAAAATAAATCATCAACATAATCATGACAGAACCTAGTTCAATACCACTGGTGGGTATCTCATAAATGACACTCAAGAGTACCAACTGTGTACTGTAATTTTTTCTGCAGCCTGATTGATGAGTATTGATGAGATTTTTGCTTTCAATATATAAGACTAGTTGGTCAACTATTAATCTCTCCAAAGTCGTTGTCAAATGAGACATATTTGCTATTGGCCTAGTATCAGAAACTGTTTGAATTTTATTATGAACTATAATTAGGATTAATTTCCAACAACACTTAAGTCAGGAAATGTTAAAAGTTTAATTGAAGAATTAAAAATAAAAGTAATATGGTTGACTAATATATGCAGTGATTGTTTATAGTGAAAGAGTTTAATTCTACCAGGACTATGTCCTTTGTACTCGGGGAATATTTTAGATAAATTTAGCATCACTTGGTCAGAATTAACTTCCGACAAGGTAGAAACTCTTTTATGAGTAGGTGGTAATGGGAAGTCAGGAAGAGCAAGACTTTCAAGATAAGGTGAAATTTTAAATCAGAAGGTAGAAATAAAAGTAATGCAAGAGTGAAGTATATAAGATGAATTAGTTAGTCCAATATTAATTTTAATAAAGATCTTGTGGTACGATATCTTTTACCAGTGAGGATATATTTTTTATAAACTTTATAACGATCCCTAAATTTATTTTTTAAAATAGAATTCATTTCGAAAATTTTAGGCTTGGATATAAAGTTACCAAACTCGGGAACATTTATTAGGGTACAAAAAGTATTTAAAAGAGATGAGAGATTATTCAAAAGTTCAATATTTAAAGAATTAAAATTACAGTTTTTGAAAAATCAAGTAATTTTAAAACGAGTGAGTAATTTAGTCTTATGATTAGAAAAGAAAATTGAATGGTGACCATCGAAAAATGGGATTTTTAGACACAAACCGCAGTCAGAAATAAAATTTGTGTCGAAAGATTATTAAAACTTCTTGACTCCTCGTAAAACTCTGTAAATTTAAATCAATCGACTTGGGATAATTAAAAGATAAAACATCTTAAAAAAGTTTTCATGCAAAATATGAATTTAAATAAAGTTAATAATACAAAAAATAAACAAACTTTAGTTATATTTATAACTATATTACTATTTTTAAATTAAATATTTACATTTTTGAGTTAAAAATAAATTGTTAAATTGTTCATTTATTTTTTTTCTTAAATCTTTTATTTGAGTAAGATAAATAAATGAAATAAATTTTATGAATGAAAAAAATTGTACAGACAAGAAGAAAAGTTAAGTAAATGCAAGTAATTTTTTATGCAAATATGAAATTTTTGTCAAATAAGATAAAATTGTGGCCAATTATAAAAAAATGGCTATATATTACATGTAAATTATACAAAGAAATGAAAACAATTTTTTTATTTTTTGAATGTTTACACTTTAAATATTATTCATCATGGTATGTACACAAAGGAATTTTACTAAAGTTGACTAATAAGTCTCTTTTAAAAACGAATCAATAGAAAAACCAGTTTTGTGTTTAAAAAGTGTAACTTATTATTCAAAAAAATAATAATTATAATAGAATACTTTGGTTTTTAGTTCTTTAAATATCTTAAACAAAATTATTTTCAAAATTTATCTCGAGATTTATCTTTAATATTAAATAAAACTTGATTTTTGAGCTAACAATTTTTTCCTTTATTTTTGCAATAAATTGCCCACTTTTCGAAGACTTTCAGTCAAAATTAAAGCATCAAATTCATTAATGTTGAAGATAAACATTGAACGTATACTATCGAGCAACGATGACTTATTAATTGTTCCCCTTTGTAAATAAAAATTTATTCTTAACCTTGTCTAGAAATGTTTATTTTTAACAAATGCGATTGCAGATTAACATTCTGCAAAAGCCAGCAATGGTTCTGTATCTTCATATTCGGCAAAATAAACCTTTTTAAGAACTGATTGAGAATAGTATATCATTTCTGTATCTTTATTTTTCTTATCTTCGTAAAATCAATATCCATTTTATTATACAAAGGTTTAAAACCTGAATTTGATTATTTGTTATCTTTCCACGCGAGTCCGAAAAAATATGGCCCAAATTGCACATAAACAGCGATTTAGAGAGTTATTTTAACAGGAAGTATGTTTATAGGGAGGGATGTACCAACAAGGTTGGGGAATTAGAGAGTGATGAGGTCAAATAAGACTTGGAATCAAGTTAAGAAATTAAAATTAAGAACAGAAAATTTTGAGTTAAGAGACAGAATATTCTGCATTTAGGGTCTTATACAACTTTTTGAAGATATTTTAGGGAGATAGGATATTTATAACAAATAAGTATTCAGGAAACATGTTCCATGCAATTTATTTGTGTATATAATATGCAAATCCGTTATAAGTTTCTTAATTTCAACGGGTTTCTAAGAAATCAGTTGATTTGAAGTAAATAAAAAATAATATTTCTTCTTAACATGAAACATATTTTAGGAGGGGTAAGCCAAAAGGCCGGAAAATCGAGGATGGGGGTTAAATTCTTATAAAAGAAGGTGGGTAAAATGGGACTCAGTATTTAGAAAGCAATTTGAGTTTGGGGACTAATATGATTTTAGATCGATTTTAGACTAATACGATTTGCAACAGAATTGTAGTGAGTAAAAATGTTTCATAAAAGTTATTGGTGCACATATGACCAATTATTTTAAAAGTGATACTTAATTCGAGCCTGGAATCGTAAATTTTTTTTTTTAGGGCACATCGATATGACCCGTGTTTTCAGATAGTTTGAACCTTCAGAAAACCGAAACAAATCGTGAACAAGAAATCGGCGATAGGTGCCAAAAAGATTTTTTCACTTTTATGTCAAAAACCGTGTTTTTCGTATCTGAGCTACCCTAAATTTTTAAAATAACTTTTTAGGTAAAAAAACTTTTTTAAAATAGATAAGAAAATCTGATTGCCAAGGAAAAACCACTCCAGAAGAAAAAAAAACTTATTTTTTTACGATGAAATTTAGCCAAGTTATCGTCAATTTAAGATTTTGTTCAAATTCGTCTTAAAAAAGATTGAAATTTTATTGAAAAAGCCTGTTTCTGAACTTTAAACATGCATTACTCGCTTGATTTTCATCGTAAAATAATAATTTTTTTTTAAAATCGATTAATTTTTCCCTGGCAATTCATTTCTGTAAGAAAAAAATCATTTTTATTGACCAAATTTCAATTTTTAGGTCAAAAGCCTTTGAAAACTGTAAGTAGCAAGATTTACTTAACACAGTTAAGTAAAAGTTTAGGAGATGAGATTGATGAGATTTAGGATTAATTTCTGTCATCTCCTTACAGTTTTCAAAGGCTTTTGACCTAAAAATTGAAATTTGGTCAATAAAAATGATTTTTTCTTAAAGAATTGAATTGCCAGGAAAAAATTAATCAATTTTAAAATAAAAATTATTATTTTACGATGAAAAGCAAGCGAGTAATGCATGTTTAAGGTTCAGAAACAGTCTTTTTTCAATAAAATTTCAATCTTTTTTAAGACGAATTTGAGCAAAATCTTAAATTGACGATAACTTGGCTAAATTTCATCGAAAAAAGATTTTTTTTCTTCTGGAGTGGTTTTTCCCTGGCAATCAGATTTTTTTATCTATTTTAAAAAAGTTTTTTTACCTAAAATGTTATTTTAAAAATTTGGGAAAATTTGGGGTAGCTCAGATACGAAAAACACGTTTTTTGACATAAAAATGAAAAAATCTTTTTGGCACCTATCGCCGATTTCTTGGTCACGATTTTTTTCAGTTTTCTGAAGGTTCAAACTATCTGAAAACACGGGTCATATCGATGTGCCCTCAAAAAAAAAATTTACGATTCCAGGCTCGAGTTAAGTATCAATTTTAAAATAATTGCTCATATGCATACCACAAAAGCCAATTAAATATTACATATTACAACTCTTTTTTTTAAGCAAAAAACTTTTATACTAATATATATATATATTATACTTTTAGAAAAAGTAGACTCAATAGGATTAAATGAATTCCATAGGCACATAAAATAAAATTAAATTCTAGTATTAAGAAAATGTACTTTGAAATGTCCAAGTCTCCAAGACCTATTTTTGAAAAAAGTACAAGACTCAGTCAGTGAGAAAAGAGAAAAACCCTATAAGTCTAGATAAAATCCGAATGCCTATTTATAAAATCATATAGTATTATTTTTAAGCATATTAAATATGAATTATAAAAGAAGATTTTTCTGTAAAATTCAAGCAATTTACTCAACACTTGTGGTCAAAAATAAATGACAATAAAGCAATTGTTTGAATTTTCAAGCAATATATTTTTATTTTTATACATGAATGGTACTAAACATAAAAAAGATATAGATAACTCACGTAAGAGCCGGAGACGCCGCTGCAATAAATGTTACGATAAATAAATCGAATACATTTTTGAAATAATCTAAGGAAGGAAAAGACAATTCTTGGTTTGTGTCTCCTTCCAAAGATTCTTATATTTTTTATCGTTTTTCCCGTCTTTATTTCTTTATTATTATCGTCACATACTTAATTCATTTCCTGTCATGGAAAATCATTAAAGAATCGACTCAATTTTATATCCTCGTATATTTATAAAACTGCACTTAATTTTACATAGCACTATTAACTTCATTAGCGAATATTATTTATATATTATTTATATTATTTACATTATTTACAAAACAACAGCTGTAAAATTTAACTCAAGTAAAGACATTGTTTATTTCAGAACGTTACGATAACAGTTTGTATTTTCTTTTTCCTTGCAGCTTTTAGAATAAAAGATATGACGGAAAAATCTTTATTTTGTACTTGGTTTTATGTTTTTTTTAATATACTATAATATTCACTATAAGGAAAAATCACCGGAAAAACACACGATTCTTGTATTTTTGCAGAACGTGCGTGCACTGTTTACAGTTATGTGAAATATAGAAATCAATATCATTAGATGGTGCTGCTACCTTCTAGAATTACTTCAAAACTTTTCAAATTTATTATTTCTACTCTTATATTGTACATAAGTAATTTTTATAAAAAATTTTATTCCTGAATCATTAAACTGTCATTTAAAATTTCTTTTCATAGGAATTTTTTTATTTTTCATTTTATTATGATTCCCAGCTATTTAGATATTGTTTAAATAGAGGTAATTTGCGCAAAAAATTTTTTAATATAAAAGAAAAATGCATGCCATTTAATTTCATTTGTTTTCATTATTTAATAGTAACCTTCCCACAGTTGAAATAAGAATTTTCGTGATATTTCATTTTCTTTTTGTACTGATTGTGCGAGTAACCCAAAAAATGTTATTTGGCTGAAGAAAAAGTCTATTTCAAAGCTTAAAACAACTTACATCAAATGCAAAATGAATGAATTTTTTCTTGCCATAATAATTTGAAATTTATTAATAATTATAATATTTGAGGAGAATAAAAAACATAAAAAAATATTTTTAGGCTATTTTATGGCAACAGTTTGCATGATGTTTCGTATAATTAGAATGATCAGCGTAAAGCGTGTTCTTGAAAAATATTTTTTTCCTTATACATTTACCTCATCAGTTCTGAAAAAATTTAATCAATGTATTTTTTACCTGCTGAAAGTATAAAAAATACAATATTTCTCATTTGAATGTAAAATTAATTAATTAATTTTTATATGCTTAAACGATTTATTTATATTTAAATAATATATAAAAATACGCACATTGACGAAATAGTATAGGCTTTTGAGATTATGAAACAATTGTATTTTTAAATATGCTAATTTTTTTATTGATTCTTATAAATTTTTAATATTTTTTTTACTTTTATTATTCTAAAATATTTATAATAATCGAATATTTTTTTTAAATTAGTGTATTCACCCCGCTTTAAACCTTGAAAATATTTATATTATTGAGCAAAAAAATATATGATTTTCAACGTTAATTTTATCTCCATTCAAAGCACGGTTTTGCGGTCGTATTTAGCAATCAGAATGTTAAAAGGACTACTAAGATTTTTTTGAATTTCTGATTAGGAAAATCCAAATTTCACTAGTGCAAAATTTGTCTAATAATTTTAAATTAGCAAAAATTTTACAAATTGAAATAAGGTTCAGCCCACTGCATAGATTTCCATAAGAAATGAGTTAAGCACCCTAAAATTGGGAATTTAGGGGCATTTTTTCAATCTTTATAAATATTCCCGACGAATTTTCGAAATATCTCTTGTGATCTCCGCTGATCTTTTTATATCTCCGGAGATCACTTTTGATTTCTGGAGATCTCCGGAGATCTCCAGAAATCAGAAGTGATCGCAAATTTCAGGTGATTTCTTTAGTTCTCTGGAGATCTCCGGAGATCTCCGGAAATCACTTTTGATCTCTGGAGATTACTGGAGATTAAAATAGATCTAAAGTAATCTCCAGAGATCACTGAGGTAAAAAAAAAAGTTAGAAAAATTTAGAAAGAAAATTTAGAATCATTATGCAAAGTTGTAAAACGATAAACTTGATTGTTTTACCTTAGTTTTTGACTTTATTTAAATTTAAAAAATGATACTATTAGTTATTTTACTAAAACCTGATGCAAAAATCAAAAAGTACAGCAATAAGTTTACTAATTTTTATAATAAATATAATTATAGGAATCGTCTCAATAAGAAATACAATTAGGTAAATAAATAAAAAATATTAGTTATTTGATCATTAATAATTTTAATAAATATTTATAATTTTAATTACAATATATTAATATTAGTCAACATAGTCAACAATTTCTATAAACAAATAATTATAATTCATTTTTATAATAAAAATAATTATTAGCATGTAAGGTACTTTATAATCTATTTATAAAATAAAAAAAATAATTTTTTACTTATCTAGCTAATTTTTTATAATTAAGTTTATTACCACGAAAAGTATTTTTTCATCTAATTGTAAAATAAAAAAATAAATAATTGTTTACTAATCTGGCTTAATATTAAAAATTATTAATAGTATTCTTCAAGTCTCAATTACCAGAAAAAATTACACACATTACATTATAACATTATAACTATGAGGCTCTATGCAAATATAATTTTCAACATCAATTAGATGTTTTATTTTCATTATTTCCTCCAACTGTGGTAGTATCTTCACTGGTAAAATATGTAGTAGAAGCAAAAACAACTCCCATGAATCCACTAGCTTTGCAAGTTATAATAGGTAGAAAAATTTTATCGAAAAAACATATCCTATTTATTTAAAATTTATAAGTTTCATGTTTATTAAAAGTTATTTGTATAAATTTAAAATTTTCATTTTTTCAAATATTTTTTAAACAAATTTTGGTTCCTCAAAGAGGAACCATTGTGATAGGTCAAATTTCGATTTTTGATTTTTTGGCATATAAGCAAGTTTTGAGACCCCAGGAAGCTAAAAAACCGGTTTTTAAAAAAAGTATGTATGTGTGTGTGTGTGTGTGTGTGTGTATGTACGTAATTGGTGATATTTCACAAACATTATGGACTTAAGACCTAATTTTTTTTTCAAAAATTTTTTTATCAAAAAAGCTCGAGGTACTTTTTTTTTTTTTTAATTTGGATGTAATACCTCATTTATTTCCACGAAAGTACTTATATTTGAAAGTATGGTTTTTACTCTATATCTCGAAACTGATACTAAATTTTTCTAACTTTTTTTTTTACCTCAGTGATCTCTGGAGATTACTTTAGATCTATTTTAATCTCCAGTAATCTCCAGAGATCAAAAGTGATTTCCGGAGATCTCCGGAGATCTCCAGAGAACTAAAGAAATCACCTGAAATTTGCGATCACTTCTGATTTCTGGAGATCTCCAGAGATCTCCAGAAATCAAAAGTGATCTCCGGAGATCTAAAAAGATCAGCGGAGATCACAAGAGATATTTCGAAAATTCGTCGGGTTAACAGGATTTGGACAGCAGTATATTTTTTGAATTACTTATCTCGATTTTCTAATAGTAATATCCTATAATTTTTTTAAATCTGTTTTCCAAATCGAAAATATTTCACTTGCACTTAGCAGAATCCAGTTTGTGGCTAGCGAAATATAGCTTTTCTTGCTCAAACGACTACAAATAACTTGAAACGTAAATTTTAAAAAATATTAAAAAATATTTTTAAAAAATTTTTTTTAGCATTGTACTGCTACGCTCATATCCTAAATTATGATTGAAATTAAGGTTTATGCAGGTCATTGTCATTTGCAATCACTTAAGCAAGAACTTTTGGCATTAGTACAATAATTGCTGAGGTACGCTAATCCGAATTTCGAGGAACCTGGCCCAAGAGTTAGGGCTTTAATCTGATCGGGTCAGATTTCAGCTAAAGTTCAAAACATTTCAAAGAAGACCTGTGGGTAGAGTTTTGATTCAAAAATTTCCCTTAATAAATCAGTTTATCAATTTATTTCTTAAAAATATTAATAGATTCGTATATTTAGGGAAATTTTCGACTCTAAACTGTACCTGCAGACTTTTTTGAAAAATTTTCTGGCTTTACCCGAAGTCTGATCAGTAATTTCGCAGTCATGTAGATTAGGCTTACTTTCCTGGATGGGCAAAACAATTTTTCCAAACTTCAATAGATCTAAAAAAAAATATGCTAAGAAACGATTGAAAGCCTGGTCCAATACTAAAAATCTTGAATTATTTGACTTTTTAATTATTTATCTTATATTTTATTTTTTTATTTTGTAAATTCAATTGTAAAAAAATTTTGAAATATTTTTTTACGCTTTAATGATTATTGAAAACGAAGGTAAAAATAATTAATGAACAGGAGCCTGAAAATTACCTGTTAAAGTTATTTGAGTCGAAATACGCAAAACTATAAATGAATTTTTTTCAAACTTTGTTTTTTCTTCTCCAATGCTTAAAACGCTCTTTTGTCATCTGGATTTTATTTTAAATGATCAAATTAGTTATGAAAACAACTTTGTTAGTGGACAAAATTTGGGTCCGTGCCTAAAATGAAACTTTTTTTTTTGTATAATTATTTATGAAGCTTCGTGTATTATAAAGAAATAATGTTTTTTAAAACTATTTAACAAAGATACTGTTTTTGAAATATAATGGGGAAGTATAAACATGGATAACTTGTATGAAATCACAGTTTCTTTAAAATCGTAATTTAAAAAGTATTTTTTATAATGATGATGTCCTGAAACTTTACGCACACTTTGTATTTATAAAGAAAAGATCGAAATATAGATTAAAATTTGTAAAATTATACCTTAGACGTCATTATTATTTAAAGTATTTATATTTTTAGGGGCTTTTATTTATATACACTGTAAAAAATAACTTAATTCCTTATATTAATAAAAAAATTAGAACATTTTTGAAAAATTAGTAAATTTTCGAAAAAATTTGTAAATGTTCGAAAAAAATCGTAAATTTACTAAATTTAGTATATTAACAAAAAATTCAAGTATTCTCGATTTTTTTTGTGAATTCGCAAGAAAAACTAATAATTTACAATTTTTTTTCGAAAATTTACAAAAAATAGTTGCAAATTTACGAAAAATACTAGTGAATTTACAATTTTTTTCGTAAAATCACAAAAAAAAATAGAGAATTCTCAAATTTTTCGAGAATATACTGAATTTCGTAAATTTACGATTTTTATCGAATATATTCAAATTTTTTTGAAAATTTACTAGTTTTATTCTACTTTTTTTGTTAATCTAAGATTTACATTCGCATTACAATGTTTTTTTTTAATTCTGAATAAAAAACTATTATAAAGTATACTTAGCGAGAACAGGGAAAAGGGGGGGGGGGTCAAGTCAGATCCGAATCAACCATAGCGTTATTGTAGATTGCATATTCCCACAATATAAAATAAATAAAGAAAAAAAATTTTCAAATCAATAAGACTCACAACAAAAAAAATACTGGATAGCAAAGTTGAAGAACATTGTAGTAAGAATACTTGGTTTTGTTTGTAGTGTAAACGATTGGTATAAGTAAAAAATGAATGAATAAATTTAAATTATTTTTTAAAACATCATTTTGCATATATAAATATGAATTTCATTGTTCATTAGTCAACAACTAAGTATATGCCTTTTTTTGTTTGAATAAAAAAAAAATCATCTAGGCACGTTAGAATCTTAATTATTTTTAATATATTCTGTACAAAAATGTAAACAAAAAAGAAATTAAAATGATTTAATGAATTTTCTGTTATATTAATTTATAACGTTCTTCAACGTAGAAATACGAAAAAGTTAGTAAAATTGAATAATTTTAAAAAAATGAGTTTGACCCTTGACATCTCAAAAGACAAGAAGTTTAAAATTTATTTTAAAAGAATTTTACAAAGTTATCTTATTTCAGTACTTTTATACTTTTTCAATAACAATAAAGAAAGTACATTTTTAATAAAAAAATTTCTTTTATGCATAATTAATTTAATAAGGCAATTAAATAAAAAAATTTATTTATTTTTTTTTTTTAAATTAACTTTCACAATTTTATTTTTTTTCCATGCATCGTATTACCTATAGATGCATAAATAAGTACGTGTAACCGATGAGCATGCAAGTTCTTGAATGTAAAAACTGGACAAGAACATTTTATTTAGCATTTCATAAATACCCGCATGTAGTTTTCTCTTACTTCTTAAATAACTATTCAAAAAAGACACACACGATTTTTTAGTTTAAATATAATATTAAAATTTACTCACTTGACTTTTGTTATTTCCATTAATTAGTATCGAATTGTTGTTACCATTCGTTAAATTATTATTTATTTTATTTTTACTTTTTTCAATTTCTGACATTTTCTTCTTCTCTTAAAATTAATTATTTTTTAATCTAGTTAAAAATAATAACGCAGCCTGAAAAACACCAAGTACACTATCTACTTCTTCATAAACACCATTTCTAATTCATCAACACATTAAAATCACATTTTTCCATTGCTTTTTAAATTCACAATAACAACAACAACAACAGCAATGGAATTAAATAATCGTGACAATTGAAAATAATAACAATGATAAAGTGAAAATAATGTTTTTATCTCACGTTTTCATTTTATTTTATTTTACAATATGATAAACAAAAATTTTTTCATATTCAAACTTCGAGCATTAAATAGACCGATGATCATAACAGTCTTGTGGAGAACCGCGAATGAAAAGTCAAGTTCTATAAGAGAGACGTATATACCCAATAATATTCTGCCCCTCCGTTTTCTCTTGCGCCTTTTTTTTTCATATTCAATATCATAATAATATATCCTTTCGTTTATTTTACAGAATGACGTTCATTTATTAATGTTTCTGAATATTTTTTTTTTTTTTTTTTTGGTACTTGATCTTTAATAACTGACTCATTTATTCAGTGCATCCAATTCATTTGCAAAAAGAATTTATAAAAAGATTCTTGTTTAATTTTGCGCTATTTTATTTTTATCATTTTTTTTTCTTACTTCTGAAGTCAATGAACTTTTATCCTAAAGGAATGCACTGATAATTTTTTTTTAATTTTTCAAAATTTTGCTTCATCTTATTCGTACCCAAATATAAAAATTAAATCTTTGCATGATTTTTGGGTATATGATGATGAATTGACAAGTTTACTTTATTTTATAATAAGGGTCATTTCTTACTCCTGATCAATTGACTAGTATTTTCAAAAAATTAATTACCAATATTTTATGGCCCCAAACTAATGAAAAAAAGAATAATTTTTTCTAGTTTTTAATTATCTAGACGCATTACCCTTTCATTTTGACAGTGGATTATAAATTTGTTTGTTTTTGGACTATTTTTATGTGCGTATTTCATGCAGTAAAAATTTTTTCCCACTTAACAGCTCATAATATAGGAAACTTCCTGTAATATCTGAAGTAACTCCTGTAAATTTACAAAGAATAGTACAATTTCGAAAAGATTTTTAATTTACAGAATTGAAGAAAAAAAATCGTAATTTACAACTTTTTTCGTCAATTTTCAAAAGATATTCAATAATTTTTCACAAATAAACTAATTTTTTTTTTAATTACACGAGCTATTTTCAATACTTTAAAATTTTATAAGATCTGCAAAGGCACGAGAAAATTTAAATTTACAATTTACTTTTCGAGGTATAAAATCTCTGCTCCAGACTTTTGAATTTCCTTCTTGTTGGTCTTAATCTTCTAATATATACAACGAATCTATTTTCTTTTGAGGAAATAAATTTTTAAGTCTATTGGGCGAAAAATATCCGTACCTAAAAAATCATTTATCACAAATTTACCGCCAGGTTACTTGCCCAAATGAAAAGCTGACGAAAAATTTGGATTCCTCAGAAAATTTTACATAGCTTTATAAACTTTGGTATTCTGTGAAATAATTTTGAGGAAATGCTGAAATTTTAAAATTTACAGTAGTACCTAATTTAGTATTTTTTAAATAGTAGAAATATTTTAGAACATGGCATTGTGGTATAATAATGAAATGGAGAATTCGCTCTTATGAATTGAGCCTCACTCTAAAAGTAATTATTTATAGGTACTTTTTATTAATGCAGAATTTTTCAAAATATGAAAGAATCAAATGACATAATTTTAAAATAAAACAAAATGTCAACAATAATATAATACATCTAGTGTTTTTTATTAATTTATTCAAACAAAAAATATATAACATTTTTTATTCTTGCATGTAGAATTTTTCCTCGTTATAAATAATAATCTATGATTTAAAAATAAAAAAAAGATTGATTAGCATTATATTACACATTACTATTACATAAATTTAAAAAAATTGCCTTATTTAAATTACATAAAGTGAAAGAAAGTTTGTTTTTTTATAATTAAATATTTAATACTCGAATTTAACTAATACAAACTAGACCTAACTTTACTCTTTTGTAATCAGAACCAAAATTTCTCGAAAAAAAAAGTTTTATTTTTTTGGAAACTGCCTCTCTTGATGCGTTCGAATAATTTTTTTTTTTCTTTTTAAATAAATTTATAAGTGATAATAATTCAATTTTGTTTTGGTCTCTTGTAATCTAATAATTTTCTGGATCTGTTTTCCTACTCTCTCATTTTTCTTTCTACAGATGAAAAAATTGTAATACGCAAACGACACAAAAACAAAATCTTTTCAAACATAACGAAAATATTTCATTATTTATAAGATCCATATGTATAAATTAGTTCAAAATCGAATGATTTTTTTATGGGGAAAAATTTTCTGTATTTTTGAGTCAATTTATTTTCCTTTAATTTTTGTAAGATTTTGAAAATTTAAAAACACCAAAATTTGAATATTTAAAAAATTATGGTATAGCTAAAAGGAAAATCTATTGTCCATGTCACCCACAGATTTATTTCTTTCATTTTGACATCGGTGTAATGCTAATTGGTTTGATGAATCATAAATTATAAACGCACACACACACATATGTGGTCGCACAAAACATTTAAATAAATATGGGCATTTTAAACCAAACTTGATAAATCTCAAGTACTATCACAGTATATAGAAATTTCGAAATCACTGCTAAGAATAAGTCTTCCCAACCAATTTTCAGCTTGAATAAGGTTCAAATTTCTCAATTTTTTGGTAAAAACTACTTTTAAAAAATTTTTTAAATTTAATGTATTAAAAATTGAGGTTTTTCTTAAATTTATAACTTTTAAATTTAAGATTAAAATATCGGGTATTTTTTTTATTATAAGTTATAAGGCTTGCTGTAGTTTTAAAAAGCCCATATAAAAAAGTACAGTAAAGATATAAGTAATAAAAATTTGATATTTTTGACCTAAATATTTTATGCAATTATTTTATTTGGTAAAAGTATACATGGTAATTTAACTTGCAAAAAATAATGCGTCACTTAAAAATGAATTGCAGTTAAGAGATTATTTTTAAGATAAAATATATTCTTATGAAAGTAAATCTATTTTACAAAAAATTCGCAGTCACGAAAATTAATAAATAATTTTGGTTATTATTTTACACTTATTTCAATTATTGTTTAATACTTATTAAATAATTATTTTTTTTTCTTTTGTTATTATCCTTGAAAAATAAATGTCATCTCTACTCACAACTTTGTATGTAACAAAAATATAATTTATTATTACATAGTATAAAAACAAGTAAAAAAGAATAATTATTAGTTTTTAATAACTTTTTTTATTTGAAAAATTTGCATTCACTTAAAGACCAAATTAACCGATGATTTAAGTAAAAAAATAAAATTCTTACCTTTTTTCATCAGTAATAAACTTTTCTTGCTCAACTAGTTGCCTTGATATCATCATGTTAACCTTGAATTTTACTGGTTGCTTGTATACTTTAATGAGAAAAGAAATTTTTAAAAGTCGACTGTGATAATGCAACTTTATTTTAATACCAAATTCAAATCTTTTCTTTTTAATATTTAAATTGAACGAGAAAAAATGATAAAATTTCAGATATTATACGTAAACTTCAATGACAGCCAAATTTGCTTTACGTAATTTAATGGTGTTTCAAAACACTTGTCTTGCTGCACCCTGAAATTTAAAAACAGAGACACAAAAAACATGCTGAGGACTAAATTTTGCCAGGATATGTAAATATTGGAAAAATTTCCTAAACACAACCCTAAAAAGAGTTTTTTTTTATAATTCAAGAGCATTTGACTTGGTTACCGTGTACTTCTACCAGGGACTTCCTAAAGTTTTATTTAAAATCCCAAAAATTTATGTAATTAGCTAAATTTCGTTACAGTTTTATATTTTGGGTGTTTTTTACTAACTTAAGAATGGAACCTTGACTTTCGGAATTAGCCAGCCAAAAAACCCTTAGAAGCCCCTTTTCTTGCCAAAAATGTCCCTCTCCCGGGGATTTGACTTGAGTATTATATTAAAATTTAAAAAAATTACAATCAACAGTGTAAATCGAGGAAAATGGAAAATGCTTAAAAGTATTTTTGTCTTAAAATATAAGAAAAATAACGTATTAGACTATATTCGTACATATAATTATAATAATTTAAAAACATTACTTTCATAATGCTGTTATGAGGAGAGAAAAAATGGTTATGTATATATAGGCATTTTAGTAAATTACAACATATCCTTGCAACAATGTATGATTGTTTTTTAGCCATTATTGGAAAGGAGGCTGCAAAAACACTAAGTTAGTCATTATCTAATAATAAATAATTTATACCCACATTAAAAATTTTTTCAGCCTTAAATATTCATCTTAATTATTGATTTTATTATCAAAAGTATAAAATTAAAAAAAGAAATTAGACATTATGTAATTTGATTTTTTTTTTATTTTCCTGCTTGTGAAAGTCTAAAATATTATTAACGAAAAAAGTACAACGAGTGTGTAATATTTTGTTGAAAATCTTGATGAAAAAGATTCATTAAGTGTACTTATGAAGGAAATTTCTAATAATGTCCATGATACGGTAAAAAGTATTCATTCAAAATTTAAAAGAAAAGTAAATATAAGTCTTACACAAGGTAAAAGGAAATGTTTTTTAAATTTAGAAAAAGAAAGGTAAGTGTATGTATTGCTGTAAATTTAATATTATGCAATTTTTCTTTCTTTTTTTTCTAACTCTTTTTTTATTGTGTAATTTTAACATATTTTATCATTTTTCATCGATCACATAAATAAAGAGCTATACTGTACATAAATAATTCTAAGTGCGAGCTTTCTAATTTTATAATAAATCAAAAATTCAATTAATTCAGCGCATTGTTGTGTGTTTGTTAATTAAAAAGAAATAATTAAACAGTTTTTTTAATTTTAAATTATTTTTTCATAAATGATAGATTTGACGAGGTAAAGAACAATTTTCACTTTTAAATTTTAGTTAAAAAAATTTTTATCAAAAAAATATATTTTAAAAAATTTTAACTACATTGCTCAATTAACAAAAATTTATTTCTCAATTTAAGTAGAAGTAATTTACAGGTTGAAAATTTAAGTCAATTGCTTGAAAATTCAAAATTTGGTACTAGTTGCGTCAAATAGTTCGAGACAATTTTGATCAACCTTAAATCAACTCTAGATTTCATTTTGTGTCTAATGTATCATAAATTAACCCCGAAGAAAAAGGACAATAATATGTAATTAATTCTATCTCATCATTGCAACAAAAGGACTATTATAGAAAAACTGAATAAAACAGTAAAAACAGGGAATGTTTTTAAAAGCCTGTTTCAAAATTGAGTTTCTTTTTTTGCGCAATTTTTGAACAATAAGAGCAATTAATTTAGAAATATAAATGGATTTATCTGTCTGATATTGATATAAAATACAATAATTAATCATCGCGAGCTAATTTTTATTATACCAATTATATATTAATTGTAAAAACTTTAATGGCTATATTTTTTAGCACATTTTTTTTACATAACCGACACGTAATAAATATATTTATATATATAATATTCTTTTTTTATAAAACATTCTTCATATTTGTAATGGTAGAATAAATTAATATGACGAAGGTGAATGTGATAGATCTTTTTTTCTGCAATTAAATTAACAATTATATGCCTGTAACATAAATAAATAGAGCAATATAATAGCAATGATAATCATCAGCATAACTTGTTTTTTTCATTAACTCATTATTCAGTTTTTATAAAATTTTCAATAAATTCAGAATAATTATTTTTTTTCCAAAATTACTGCTGTCCGAAAAATAGGAGATTGCATTATAACTAAGGTAATGCTTCTGTTTAAGCCTGGGTTAAATGTCATTATGCTTAAAAATCGCAAATAATATTGATCGCACTAAAAAAATTGAAAGACATTAAATTTACTTTCTGAATTCTTTTCCGAGAAAAAATTATTTTTATACTTGGTATAAAGTGAAATGAAAACATAAACATTCTGTACTTAAAAATTCAATTTTCAGCAATTTGAACTCATATCGCAAATTTTTTTAAAGTAAGAAATTAAAGTAATTCGTTACTTGTAAAAAGAATTTTTATATTTACCACGAGGCTGAGAAAGTTAAAAATAAAAAAGCTATTTATGCATAGTAGAAAAAATAATACAGAGCAAAAATGAATTATTTAAAATTTTTTACATTTATATGATAATTTTTCAAATAAATATACATTATAATTTTAAAATTCAATCGATTCCAAATACCAACAAAGCAAAAAAGAATTAACATTATTTTCCTTCAAAATTTGCACAGAAATAAAAAAATTTATACCCTAAAATAAAAATTAAAAATAATTTCATTTGGTCAATAAATTCAAAAAATATTCCATTATCTGTAAAGTATAAGTTTAAATAGAGTTTTATTCGAGAATTTTTTACCACCTATATTGATTTATCAGCGCATGTTAAAAACAACCCCTACATTATAAGGGTGTAAGTTTACACGATCAACCCTTCGTAGATAACATGATATAAATTTTTAAAATGTTTAGAATATTTTTAATTTTAAGCGAAAATTTGAGATGAAATTGCAAGTAAACTGTAATTTTTAAAACTAGAAAAATTAACAAAAGTACCATTTCTACCATTAAAAAAAAATGTAAGTAAAAAATAAGGGTTGCAAGGAAAAATCAATAATCAGCAAAGTGCAGAATAACTGGAACAGATGGCTAAAATTTAGGAAACGCAAGTGCAAAAATGAGCTTCCAGTCAGTATATAAGAAAATTGTAGTTGACATGCTTATTGGTGGTCCGATGCTTCTCAGGAAACAATTTATTGATCTATCCATCTTAGTGCATTGCGTACTCGTAAATAGCATGAAATGGATTTATCGATGCTACATAATAATTTTCCGTTTACTGTAGAAGCAACTACGACTACCATTTTTGGTATTTTATTTTTTCTATTTTTTTAAGTATACTTAAAAAAATTATACCCACTTCTTTTTAAAAGCTCCTTTTTAAAAATGGCAAAATTGAGCTTTCTATTAAACCTGCAATGAAGAGCTATTTTAGTTTTTTAGAAATTTTAATCAACGTATCAAATAGCATATGATTTATCAAAGCGTATATACAGATATGCACTATAGATAATGAAAAACTCTGTCGAACGCGATTTAAAATGCAATTTATAAAAGTATATACATACGTGTATTTAATCAGATAAACTTTGTAATAAGTATTTATATTATTATCGCGAATTTTAAAAATTATAACTGTATTAACAAGTAATTAGTAGTAATTTGATGAAAAAAATTTTAATTAATAAGGAAAAAAGTTTTCAGTTAATACAAATACATAATTTTGTATAATTTTCATTTCAAATTACGATGCATTTTTGCTAAGCCTTTCTGCCAACTATAAAAACGATAAGCGCGCAAGCGCTTATAAAATATCTATCGAGTTTAAAACGATGGTAATAATGCACCTACGCTTATAATTTAAAACAAAGATAGCCAACAACTCTTTAGAATGTTCTAATGCAAAATGTGTATCAATAGATGGCAAATGCAATTTTCATTAAAAACGCAAGTGTTAAAAAATGATTTTGTTTTGTATATAAGAAGAGAACTGTAACGCAATATGCAAGGTAGTCCGATGCTTCTCAGTAAAAGTTTAAACTCAATGTATAACGTGAAGTATCTCGATTTTATTCGCCTTCGCCTTTCGCCTTCGCCCAAAAAGTGAACTGGCTCGTTCAGTTATTTCCGTGCCAGTAAAAAGTATCAAACACTGAAGAAGCGACATTGACTATCTTTTTGTATTTTTTTTAATAATTATTTATACTTTTTTTTCACCGCTCTTTGATAAAAGACTCATTTGAAATTCAAATACAAGCGAATTATACAAAACAGGTCAAATGTTAACTTTATTCAAAATTTACGTTGTATTACATTGCAAGGAGAAAAATAATTAAACATTTTAATAGAATTATTATTTTTGTAAAATAATTCTATATTTTTTACGCGAATATGACACATTTTATATATATGCTTCAAAATTATTATCTACTTAAACAGTAGAAACAGACAAGTTATTCAGACAAAAACTTTGACTTCTAAAATAAAAAGTATAGAACTGAAAATGTATTTTAAAACTTTTCATCCTCAAATTAAATCTTAAAAGCATTTTTCTTATTGCATTCAAAATGCATAAAAATTCTAAAAATCAATCGGATTTTGTTTTCAAAAAAAAAAATTGATTCTGCATGAAAATTATATTGTAAATTTTAATTGTTGAATTGGAAGAAATACACATTAAATTTTTTAATATAAAGCTAACTTAGTTATCCTTGATTATAACTGCTTTATTAAAAAATATATTTTGTTTGACCATAAAATTATGAGATTAATTTAGCAACTAAAAAATCAAGAAATTCAAACTTTATATTCATGTATTCACATATTTTGATTAAGCTAGATCGTAAAATTGAATATTTATACTATCATAAATAGTTCAAGTTTATAAACATGTATTGAATTAACACAAGTTTTTCATGTTTGAATGACCCACTGACCATCAATAACATACTCTGTATTTTTCTAGTTTGTATCTACAAACATAATTTTTATGATGTTCTTAGTAATCATATATTTTATACAGGGAGCTGAAATATTTTAATTAAAAGAAAAACATATTATAAAAATAATTAATATTTATGATAAAGTTAATGAATGATATGCATAAAAGAATATCAGGGTTATAAATAATGTGAAAGTACCATAAGAAATAAAGCTATTAAATTTTTCTATTTTTACTATTTTTAGTCTTGGAAAATTTTAACATACAATAATAAAATAATTGGACCGTGAAAACTTATAATAATAATTATAATTTTTTTTCCGAATCAATTTGTGATGCTGCTTCTCGATTTTTTATTTTTATCAAATGTGCATTTTTTTCATTTTCAATTGGGACTCCTGTTTGCAAAGTGTGATCTAAACAGGCTGCTTCTCTTTTCACCATGTTTAAAAGCAATTGTGAACTTTCAATTATCTAAAGTTACAAATTATTTCAAATAAAATTTAAGTTATTACAAAAATGATATTCTTAATTTATTGTTTACTTTTGAATAAGCTGATTCAGATTCAGCAATGGTTCTTTCGTAATCTTTTCTTGCTATAATTTTTTTCTCTAAACTATCGTTTAAACTGGATAATTTTTTTGTTATTCTGTCTAAATCTTCTTGCAATTTATTTCTTTCTATTTCTTCTGATTCGATTTGCTCTTGTATTATTTTCTTTGTTGCTTTTAACTCTTCGATGCCTTTTTTAACAAAATTTAACTTTTATAACTTTTTTTAATAAACTTTTAAGGTTACATATTTGAAAAAATATTTAGCATAAACTTACATTGTACCAATTCGTTATTGCAATGCATTTCTTTAATTGTACTCTGAACCATTTGTTAAAATTTTTATTTTTGATCTGATTCTTTTCATAAGATATTTTTGTGCAATATTTTTTTATTTTTTTTTTTAAAGCAATTTATTTTACTTTTTTTTTTTATTAATTATTTTTTAAAGACTTGCTACAACGAAAAATTTTGTGTGCCTGAATATAACAGTTTAAAATAAAATAAAAACGATATTCATTTGTTAAAAATTTTTATATTTCATAAAAAAAATCTTTTTTTATACACAAGTTAATTATTGAGATAATTCGCTTAACATAAACTAACAAGCAATAATTTATGAATTTCTGTACTCGCATAATTAATATTTTTAAAATATCGTTTTTGTGAGTATTAAATGTTAAAATGCATTTATTTTATTTAAAACTAAGTCTTCATAGAAGTTTAGTAGAATTTACCAATCGTTCAAATACGTCTCTTCGAGATTATTGTACACTTGCAAATTATAGTTGAAGCTAAAAAACATTGAAACGTGGTTAAATAAAATATTTAAATGTTTAAAAACTAATAAAAATAAACAGAATCCATACGTTTTAAAATTTTTAGCAATTTCGGAAGCTTTCGAAGAATTACATACAATTGTCATTTTGCTTTTGACTGGATCAAATAAATTCTTTAAATATAATTTTGCAACCCGGTTTAAATCATCGGTTGTCACAGAAAAAATTTGTTTAATTAATTTACGATTGTAATCCTCAGGCAATTTTTTAAAGTAACTCAATAATGATTGCAAAACTGCATCTCCAATACTTTTTTCTTTGCCGAAAATTTCAAAAATAAGGGAACATTTTGCTGAATCAAGGAGAATTGGATCCCATTTATTATCAGCTAAACAGCTTTCCTAAAAAGAAAAAAAATTATTTTATTTATTTTTTTATAACAATATTTCATTATCTTCATAGATTTATTCAATTTGTTTGATTGTTGCCATTTATAAATTTATTTTAAATAAAATTACATAAAATATTAAAATTATTCATTCATAAAGTTTAATATTTTTTATGCAATAATAGGTTGAGTCTTTTCTTAACTTTAGGATATAAAATTATTTTCTTTGTTGGAACATGGGGAGCGGGGGGAGGATTCATAAAAACTATTTTCTACAAAATATTTGGATTTTATGAATTTTTTTCCGGTTAAAAATTTATTGCTAAAACCTTCAATGGCAAAAAAATTAAAATTTTCATTAATTAAAATGAACTTACAATAATTTTTTTTGCTTCTTGATATGCAGCTACAGCATTCGTTGCCCTGTATAAAGATAAATACAATAGACCTTCATTAGGACTTAAATAAACATTGTAACTATATGCAAGGCCTTGTCCTCTAATTTGCTTCCACATTGGCCCCTAAAAAATTAAAAAATATAGATACTTGCCACCTATTTTGTATTTTATTTTAATTTTTCTTTTCTTACTTCCAATTGTGTGAAATACTTTAAGCAAACTTTCAACGCCGCAAAATCTGGACTCATAAAATCGTTAATAGCAGCACAGCATTGATATAAATATGCTGATTCAATGCAACCTACTCCTGTCACACATCCAGGTGTAGAAATTTCTGATAAAGGCATTATGTACTCATAATCTTGTATTAAATCTGATCTAATATCAAAGAAAATGACAATTTTAATATTATAAAAGAATATAAGAATAAAAATATTAATTTTGAGGTGGATTCTACACGTAATAATGAGTAAAATGCTAATAAAGGGTGACCATAATTGAAATTGTGTCCATTTGAAAAACCAAATTACTCCAGTTATGTAGGAAACAGTTGATAAAAAATCTCGAATTCCTACCACACATGCCAATGGGCCTCCTGAGCCTAGAAATATAGGGCGACATGTATCTTATAAAATAAAGTTTTTTAGGCTATTTTCAAAATATCGCTGTTTACTTATATCTTTTAACCATACATTAACTTTTGGATTGTCTCATTTTTATATATGGAAAATGTTCATTGGGGGAGGTATTCGTTAAAGGCTATCAACACAGGAAGAAAGGGGGAGAGGTTGGAAAAAGACGTTTTTAGGGGGTACATGGCATGATTTCGATGTAGAAATCGGTTATAATTCAACTTTTTCTTACAGTCTTTGGTTGTGTAACACAAACAGCATATAAGTATTTTTATCTTATATAAGGTACTGATATTTTATTACTAGTTCATTTTCCATTACTACTTCAGCTTAACGCGTTTTGGGTTCAATTATTGCCCGACCATATTGAGATATAGTTTACTAAAAACAACGGCTGAGCATGAACTCAGCACTAATTTTTCATATACATAATACCTATTTTTATGGAGTTATCGCAATATCGACAAACAATCACAAATTTTGTTTGAATCAAAATTTAAATTTCTTGGGTTGTTAATTAAGGAATTATGGGCTGAAACTGAATATGATCATATGAGGCATTTTTTTATAGACGAAAAACTAAAAAAAAAATTTGGAGGGACCTCGATATGACCCGTTTTTTCAGGTAGTTTGAAACTTCAGAAAACCGAAAAAAATCGTGAACAAGAAATCAGCGATAGGTGCCAAAAAGATTTTTTCGCTTTTATGTCAAAAACCGTGTTTTTCGTATCTGAGCTACCCCAAATTTTCAAAATAACTTTTTAGGTAAATAAAATTTTAAAAAATAGATAAGAAAATCTGATTGCCAAGGAAAAACCACTCCAGAAGAAAATAAAAACTTATCTTTTTACGATGAAATTTAGCTAAGTTATCATCAATTTAAGAATTTGCTCAAGTTCGTCTTAAAAAAGATTGAAATTTTATTGAAAAAAGCCTGTTTCTGAACTTTAAAAATGCATTACTTACTCCAGTCAAAATACGGGTTTGGTTGTATTTTCACTGGCACACACGAGATTTGCTCTACTATAGGTTTTTTGGGTCGCTGAACCCGAAAATCGGGGTGTTTTTTACATATTTGCAATTTGAGCGCTCAGATTGGCACCATAAGGGTTTTTTGGGTCGCTAATTAAGAATTTTGACTCCTTTTTCATAAATAATCAATATTTCACCCCTAAATTGGCCAAAACAACCCCCCCCAAAGGGGGTTTTTGCTATTTTCGCACTTTGAACATCCAGAATATGTCCATACAGGTTTTTTGGGTCGCTAATTAAGAATTTTGACTCCTTTTTCATAAATAATCAAAATTCACCGTTAAGTAGCTAAAAAAAACCCTGGACATACCCTGGTTGCTCAAAGGGTGAAAATAGCAAAAACCTCCTTTGGGGGGTGGTTTTGGCCAATTTAGGGGTGAAATATTGATTATTTATGAAAAAGGAGTCAAAATTCTTAATTAGCGACCCAAAAAACCCTTATGGTGCCAATCTGAGCGCTCAAATTGCAAATATGTAAAAAACACCCCTTTTTGGGGGTAGTTTTTGCAAATTTAAGGGTGAAGCCCCCATTTCAATACGTTTTGACCCCGATTTTCGGGTTCAGCGACCCAAAAAACCTATAGTAGAGCAAATCTCGTGTGTGCCAGTGAAAATACAACCCCCCCCCCGTATTTTGACTGGAGTAACTCGCTTGATTTTCATCGTAAAATAATAACTTTTTTTTTAAATCGATTGATTTTTCCCTTGGAATTCATTTCTTCAAAAATCATTTTTATGTACCAAATTTCAATTTTTAGGTCAATTTTTTCACTTTTAAGACATTATTCAATTAAAATATAGCCTAAAATTGAAATATGAGAGTGATTGAGTTTTAGCATAAAATCTGGTGGTTTAGACTCAGAAGACCCATTGGAATGAAAGAAGAGCATTCAAGACATTTTTCAGTACTATAAACTGATCCTTATACATTTAATGCAATTTGGTTACCGAAATGTCCTTGATTTCCCTTGTAAGCGAAAGATATATTTTTATTAAACATATCTTATAATCATTATTTTTTAATGCTAAATGTAAAAAAAATTATGAACTAAATATGAAAAAAAAATGCATACACATAAAGTACGATTTTTTAAGCTGATTAAAATAATTCTGACAGTTTATTAAAAAGTGGGTTTTTTAAATTTTCATTATACTATGGAGTAAAAAATTATAAGAAGTATCTATATTAATATTAATAAATATATTTCATACTTTGTTTTACTAGAATCGTTGGTATTGGGAAAGAATTCCATCCAAGGCGAATAAACATCAGGTACGTGACCAGCTAGTTTATCAACATTCACTGCTGTGTAAAACATTATATTTTTAGGAGAAGTTAAAATATTTCTTACTGCTTCCATTTTTAATATAACTTCTTCTTGCCCCACTGTTGTATTCATTTGTTCCAGCATCTTTGTTAATAATTGTTGCTGCCTTAACATACTAGACGTGTAACGGTTACTCTCTACAATAATTTTGCAAAAATTAATTATTAATAATTGCGTATTATTTTTACATATAACAATGATAATTTAAAATAATATTTAATACATAATTTATACGAAAAATCAAACTTGTGAATAAAAAATTATTTTTGATATATAGCCTTCAAACGGATAGTTCAAAACTGTTTTTTCTTTACCGGCTGACGCCCATTCGATGTTTTTCAGACAAATGAATTTTTCGAAATGAAAACTTGTATATTTCGCATAAAAAGAAACTTAATGATTTACCATATGATTTACCATAAGATATATTATTAACCCAAAAAGATTTCTGTTATCTCCTGGAGAACCTTAGGGATGAAAAATAAACCCTAGAGGTATAATTTTTAATATTTCACCCCTTTTAACACTTTATTTTATCGAAATAAAATTTTTAAAAATCTCAATTTCCCCGTTTACAATACATTTTTTTTATTTGCAATGTATTTTAAAAGGGTAAAATGCAATTTTTAAAAATTTAATTTTGCACCACCTTAAAAAATTAGAAAAATCAAAATTCCAATGATATCAAAATGGGAAAGTTAAAGTGTTTATGGGACTTCTTCAATTTTTGGGGTCCATTTTTATATGTGAAAACATCATTTTCTATCTGTCAGCTATTTTAAAAAAATTTCAGCTCAATAAAAGATTAGAAAGCTGAGAAGTCAAAATTTTCATGTTATTTAAAAGGGAAAATTGAGGTGCTTACAGACACGTGTTTTTGCAAAGCAAAATCAAAATCCTTGGAGCTGGGGACTTTTTATGACCAAAAGTTCACAAAAATCCGGGGAGCAAAGTTTTTCTTAAAACTCCAATTTTAGGTCCAGTCTAATATATATTCTTAACATAATGCCAGATCTAGCTGGGGGATGAACTTGTTATATAACTAAAAAATTTAATATTTCAAGCTAAAAACCCCACCCAAAAGGTATTTTAGCTCAGATTTTCCAACTTTTATTTTTTTATGCCCTCTATTTCTAAAATTTTGTTACCTGTGAGTTCATGCTCGTAGCTTACCAAGAGCTCCTAGCTAAATTTTTTTATACTTTTGGAATTTTATATTCTGGTTTTTTTTTAATAAAAAAAATTTGGCCCCACAAATGGAGATCTGTTTTTGCTTAACCGGAATTCCTGAGTGTAGAGGCGGAATTTTTAATTAACTATCAAATATTACCCATTTCTTTGCCTGGGGGTCGTAAATAATAACAAACTTCAGAAATGAAAGATCGACCCAAAAAACCTATAAGGTGAGATTTTTCCTCCAAAATATACAGTTTTAATTTATCCACAAATTTCGCCCCCTCAGCCCCAATATACATCCACCAAAGAGGATGAGTGTAAGAAATATATCCATAATTGATTTTTGGTTTCTCATGGAGGAACCTTTTTTATAGATTAAATTTCGTTTTTCGATTTTTTTGTATATTTGCATGTTTTGTAACCCCCAGATACCGAAAAGCCGATTTTTACGTTACATCTGTCTTTGTGCATATGTTTATATGTGTGCATGCGTGCATACTCAGGATTGTTTCCCATTCTAGATAGAATAGTACTTTTTTTTTGTAATTTGTATCTAGGATAAATTGATATTGATAAATTGTGATATTTAGATTTTGAAGTCAGAAATTAGTTGTTTAAAAGGAGAATAGTATAGAATAGGAATGGTTAAATGTTTGTAAGAAACTTATGAGGTACCTTTTTTGTAGAGAAGTCCACGAATCAAATCATCTGCAATTTTATCCCCCTGTCTTTTTACTTGAGATACATCATTAATAATTTTAGACGATATAATTTTTAATCTTTCAGATGTGATTTTTGTTTGATAAAGTAAATCTTTTATCCATTGTATACCTTTTTCATATTTACTCAATTCAAGCTAAAAAATTATTTCATAAAATTAATCTTGCAATTTAAAATAAAGTCTTTAATTCTTAAATTTTTTACTTGTAAAGCCAGAACAGCTTTATGACTATAACTTCCGCAGTAAAACCTTGCTGAACCATTAATCCCTAATCTTGTACTAACTGCAATTGTATCAGATTCTAATTCTTCAATGACATTTTCATACGGTATCAAAACACCATCTCGAATAATAGGACTTTCTAACAAAGATTCTAGTAATAATGGGATATAAGGTCGAGTTTCTATTGGTACTTCTCTTGTATCCATTATAACAAACATCTGCGAATCAACAGCTTTTATGAAACAATGTTTATATTTAATTTTTATTTTCAATACTCACATAAATGAAATTGGTATTCAAATGATCTAAGCAAGCATAGAAAGGTAACTTATTAAGATTAAATTTTGGATGTTGTTCGGCACTTTCAGTATTATATCTTTTAATGTTATGAAACTTTACAGATTCCGTACTTGGTATAGGAATAGAAGTAAGTACTTCATCAGGAATTTCCCTCTACAAGTAAAATTTTTTAATTAATTATTGTATAATAAAAAAAAATTAACTGCCAAAAAAACTAACTTCATTTTGTGCAATTGCTTCTTGTAATTCTTTTTCTTTTTGCTTTAATCCATTTGGACCTAAGCTTTCTATTTGCTTAGCAATTCTTTTTTTTTCTTCTTCTGTAGTTTCTGTTAGCTTTTCTACACTGGGAATACCAATAATTACAACACTAGGGGCAGAGATTAGATACTTCTGAAGTAATGATTTCCAAAAAGATAAAGGTTCTAGTTTTAATTTTTTTATTTCCTCTATCTCATTTAACCTTTTTTTGAGCTACAATGATTTTTAATTGTCAATAATAAATTTAATATTTTTTTTACAAATTACTTACATCTTCATTATTATTACCAAAAAGGACATCACCAATTATCATAAAAGCAACAGACTCATGTGGACAGCTTTCAAGATTACTTAAAATTTCAAGCATGTACCTGTGTATTACAGCCCTCATTCTTTGTAAATCTATACCATCTTCGCTATTGCTTATATTTTTCAATGTCTCATCTAATACACTTTTAATAAGATTAACTTTTGATTTTGGCACATTATCAAATGTAAGTAATATCATAGATTCTGAATTTTCAGAAAAGGAGTAGCCAACACTGCTGGCATATGCATCATCCGTTTCAACAAAAACTTTTTGTAAAGGACTTGCTGCGTTGTCCGTAAAATATTTAAAAAGTAAACATAATGCTATGATGTCATATTTATTTGTAACAGCAGAAGGACCTCTCCAGCCAATCCACGCCATACCATTATCATCATCATTACATGGGTAATAAATGGTTTTATTAACACTTTCTGTTAATGGAGGAACTGGATTTTGCCAAGGACGTTTGAATAAACCTTTTGGACCCTTTAAGTAAAATTTAATTTAATTCATTATAGCTATTTAATTTTTAGTAAAATAATTATGATTACCTTGGATATAATTTTTTCTTCTGTTGCTTGCAAGGCTTTAAATACATCAATATGTTTCACTTGACCAGTAATAATAATGTATAAATTTTCAGGTCTGTAAAAATCTCTATGGTAATCTTTAACTTTTTCATTGCTTGTACTTTCTCTTAAATTTTTTAACTCTCCTGTAAAATTATAATAACAATTTTTTGACATTAACACATAAACTGCTGCAAATAATAATAATTGTACCTCCAACACAAGATTTATATCCACATTTTCCTGGATAAATAGCTTTTTGTAATGCTTTGTAAACCAATTCTTCACCAACATTTACTCTAGCTTCCATTTCACAATAAACTACACCTGCATCTGCTCCATTTCCATCAATATGATGAACTTCTGTACAATAAGCAGATTCCTAAAGATTTTTTATTGTTAAGTACCTTTATTACATAGAAAAAGAAATATGTACAAATGGTTACCGTAAGTGTAGGATACAATATGTGATCAATATAAATTGGTAATAATGCTAAAAAACCTTCACTTCCTACAGTTTCTATTGTATAAAATGTGTTATCCACATCAGTGCTAGCATTCGTTCCTGAAGCTAAACATCTATTTGCTAGTAAATCTAAAACTCCTTTGTATGGATAATTTTCACTTCCTAAAAATATAAGATGTTCAAGGGTATGTGGTAATCCATCGTCATCATGAGCTTCAGTTGCTAAATAAACATTTTCAATAATTATATTATTTTCATAGGTTAGAATTTTAGTCAAATCTAATTTTACCTAAACAAAAATAACCACAAACCACAGGACCTTCAACATCTGCTATATAGACAGTCAGTCCAGTTTTTTTGGATTTGTACTTATGCACAGAGACGGTATCATTTGATTTTAATGAACAAACATGTTCAAAATTTCCCATATCATTAGCCGGCGAATTATCTACAGGTGCCATGTTTTGTACTGTACTTCAAAAACACAACAAGACACTGACAACACAGATTGACAATAAAAATAAGAAAGATGGTCAGTAAACAAAGATGGAGCAAAAATTCTGATTTGTCTGGCGGTCTGGCAGGTAGGCATATACTTGGGGTATAACTTATAAGTACTTTCAGGTATTCAAAAATTAAATTATTTTTATACCCTCGATGAACACAAAACCTATGTATATACTCATTTTCAACTATACTGTAGTTTCAGAAAGCGGCAAACGTTCAAATTACGGGCATATAGGTTTTTGAATCGCTGATCGTTTCGGGGACTTTTCTATGAAATGTTAATATTAACTTGACCTTTAATTTAACAAAAACAACCTTAAAGGGGTGCTTTTGCTATTTTCGCAGTTTCAGTATACATTCGGATTCGGTTCATATGGGTTTTTTGAGTCTCTGAACATGACTTTCGAGGAATATTTTATTAAAAATTAATTTCTCACCCTTCCTCACCCTAAATTGAAAAAAAACTACCTCTAAAATAGTAGTAGTATTTTTGATGTACTTTACGTTTTTGCAAATTATGGGTGCACATTTCTCATGAAAAAAAATCCGAATTTCGTGATCAGCGACCCAAAAAACCAAAAAAATTCACCATTTCCCAAAATTTCAGCAAATCTGACCGGAAGACTGATTTCCGTGCGGGGAATAAGACGTGATAAGACCCACAAACCCGCAAAAATTATAGATCATTCATCATTAGAGATAATGTGTATAGTTATTTTTAGCATACATTCATCTTGTGAAAATCCTGTTCAGGTAACTCCCTTATTTCTGAGCATAAGAATTTAATAGGACTATTGTGGTATATTGAATTATACCTCAACATGATTTTATTAGCATAAAAAAAAATAGAAAATAAAAAATGGTTGGTAAATCTTAGTCAATAACATAACTTTGCAAAAATATTAGATTTATTTATAGTACAATAATGTTTCTGTAGTAATACAGAAATTTAGTAATAACATTTTATTAAAATTTATACATGATGACTTAATTAAATACTTTCATTAAGGTGAACTTAAAAAAAAAACTATATATCTATATTTTAATTCCTATAAATTATAAATTCTTTTTATTAATAATTTATTTATTATAAACATTTTTATTTAAAAGTGAAAAACATAATCAACAAATATTTTATTTATTAATCAGCGAATTTAAGGAAACTTGAGGGTATATGATTAAGCAATAAAATTTTTTAAAACTTATACGTAAAATCTGTCAAAGAATTTACCATTTCTAATTATTACACACACTGTAAAAAGTAACTTTCTTATATTAACAAAAAAATTAGAACATTTTCGAAAAATTAGTAAATTTTCAAAAAAATTTGTAAATATTTGAAAAATATCGTATATTTACTAAATTTAGTATATTAACAAAAAATTCGAGTATTCTCGATTTTTTTTTGTGAATTCACAAGACAATTTGATAATTTACAATTTTTTTTCGAAAATTTTCAGAAAATAGTTGTAAATTTCCGAAAAATAGTTGTAAAAATCGAGAATTTTTCGATAATATACTAAATTTAGTAAATTTTGGATTTTTATCGAATATTTACAAAATTTTTTGAAAATTCACTAATTTTTCGAAAACGTTCTATTTTTTTTGTTAATTTAAGAAAGTTACTTTTTACAGTGCAGTAAAAAATAATGCACATAGTAAACCTACAACGATTTGTAGTTAAATTACTAAACTGTAGTAATATTGTTTGCAACCTGGCAGTTATTTAAAAAAGATGTTTAAGCTCAATCGCATTCACTCCTAAGTATTGCCAACAAATATATGGGCTCTTATGGAACGATTTTTCGGACCCAGAAGAAACAATATCATTTAAGCAGGAATCTTCACTCGTTAGTTGAAACTCCAAGCAACTTTTTAAAATATCACCGAGCAACCGTGCATTATTTTTACTGTGCACGAATAACAAGGAATAACTCGAAATATACTATTGTGAGGTGCAGAAATAACGAATGCAATAACGAAATATGTATATTTTTATGTTTAAAATTGATGATGCCAGCTAAGAACATACCTTGAGCGAAGGACTGCAAAAATTATTTAATTGCTGAAGGATACGAAGAAATATGAAATATATTAACTTTAAATAAAGTTTCAGAAAAAATTAAATTTATATTCCTCTCATATTTGATAAAAAGTTATATTGGATTAAAGATATAAACGGTAAAAATTCCTATCCAAGTATTTGCTATCGAGATAAGAATTTGTCGAAAATTTCAAAAAAAATTTTACTATGACAAAAGTAAACTTACACTATTATGATAGTAAATACCTGGTCAGAAATTTTTATACAAATTTTTCCAAATGCTTATTTTGTCGCCAAGAATATTTTTCTTTTAGGAGTTTATAGCAAATTTCCTACGAAACCAATTTCGAGGATCAAAGTTTGATTTGGACTGTGCATGAGAATAGGGCATTTTTTATCAAGAGGTCTGAAAATAATTTTCTTACTTAGCGAGGAGAAGCTTGTTTTTTTCGATCCTGCGCAGGGAAAATATAGATGTCTTTTAAACAAGGGACAAAATTTTGGTTTCGAATTGCAGTTGCATGCACGAGGGAGCGTAGCGAGCGAGAGTAGAGCTAGAATGTAAATTACGCTTTTCATTACGACATCTTTCAGCTTAAATAAAAAAATTATGGAGATTCGATTTTCTTTTACTTAGGATCAAATTTCTTCTTTTATAACCAATTTTCATCCTCGAAAAAAATCCCTGGGGATACCTACGTTAAGCTGAAAGCTATAGATCAATAAATGTTATTTTTTCATTTAATATTTCTTCAAAATTTTGAAAATACAGTGACCAAACCACGTGACCAAATGTAAATCATACCAAAAATTTTTATTCTGCTGAAAATTTTACATTGGCAAAATTTTACTTTGTCTTGGGCAAGCTTTAAAGGTTTTGTGTGAAAATGGCCAAATTTTAAAGTTCAAAGTCATAATTTAACATTTTTTATGAATAAAAATTCATTTTTTGAAATTTTCTAAAAAAAAAATAAAACAGGCAAAAGATGAGTAAATAATTTAAATATTGATATATTATGAAAAGTTTCTTTCTGATGATGTATGGAATAAATTAAAAAATGTTTACTTATTAATTAATAAGTTAACAAAGACACGCATAGTTTAACAGAAAATTTATTTCTTTATATGTATATATTTTTTGAATAGTAATAAATTTTACTTTTCAAAATTACTAATTTAATTTATGTAATTATAAATTAAAAACCATAAGGGAAAAGAACCGGCAGCCCTATAATACTAAAAAATTTTATTGCTAATAATAAAATTTTTATGTCTTATTATTAAAACTCTTACTTAGCAATTTTAAACAAATTAGGTATATTTTCAGCAACACACAAAAGTTAATTAATAAAGTTCGAAATTTCACTCACAATTTTCACGTTCATAACAAGTTTTTTATAAAAACTTAACTGAGAAATACTTCTCTTCATTTTAATAAATATTATTTAATAGCTTTTATCCAATCGATTTCAAGTGCTGAAACTCCTGGATTGTTTTCAGACAAATAAGGTCCATTATCTACTTTAAATCCTACATTTGTAATATTACTTAAATCCAAAGGGTTGGCTTCTATGTTTAGAGGTGATCCACGGAAATATGGCTTAAAATCTTTTAAGGCTAGTTTTATTGTTTTGAATTCAGCATCCGTTACCTAAAATATGTTATTAATTATAATTTATATTTAAATATATTTAAACAAAGAACTGCAAATGTGCAATGGTTTTATATTTTTCCCAATTACATCATTTGTATATGAGAAATTTAAATTTATCCTGATCCACTTATTATATGACCTTAAAAATGAATAAATTTTTTTCAAGTACATGCTAAGAGTGTCCATAGTCGAAGAAAAATAGTTAATAAATACAATGTACAAAAATTTTCTGACAAATTTTCTTATGGAAAAATAATGTTTTATGCATACTTTAACTGTAAATCTTTAATACAATCTTTATGTTTACATATTGATTTCATTCAGTAATACCAGGATTGTATAGGTATACTCACTCGAGATACCTATTTAAAAAGGGAGAGCCTTTTTTGTACGCTCTTGTAAGGTATCTCCAATTTTTCGAACATTCTGATTTTAAAAACCTTTGAATATATAATATTTATGACATTATTTGGCATCTTTTCATTCAAAACAATAAAAAGTATTTGATATTATTTGTTGGAAATTGAAATTTTTTTTAGTGAATCGATGCTAAATTATGTCATAAATATTATATTAAAAGGTTTTTAAAATTAAAAACTTTAAAAAAAAGTTTTGATTAATTTAGCAGCTCAAAGTTCAAAGAAATTTCAAGCGCTGATATCTCATGGGATGTGATGGGCATAACGAAAAAAAAACTTGCGATAATTTGAATAATCTTAGAGAATATTTATCAATAAAAGTTTTACGATGGCTTAATAGAAAGTCTGAAAAAAATCGTGAAAAGAAAAAAATTTGGCAATAATTGCAGAAAATCAGATTTTGCCATTTTAGTACATGATGTTTTCAAAAAAAATTTTTTTCAAGCCCCCTTTTGACTTTTTATTAAGCCGTTGCTAAACTTTTTTTTGCGCTATGCCTGTCACTGGAATGAGCAGGGGCATGGGACATATTGACTTTATATATTTTACGAGTACCAAAATGTCTGTAAAATTTAAGGGGAGTCAGCACATAATTAATTATACTTATAATTCTAGATTGCTGTGGTTGAATTTTGAGCATGCAGTAATAATCAATTAAAATAAAGATGCATATTACGATTATTAACGTAAATTTAGTCACGCGGGAAACTTTGTGCCTAACCAGGATTTATATTTGGCCAACATTATAGTTTACAATAAATTTTTATTGTTCCTATTTTAGAACTTGTTTTAATATTCAACCACAGCAATCTAGTTGGGTATTTATCAATAATAAATGAATTATTTTACCGTAAAAACTTGTCCATAGACAAGAGTATCTTTTCCAAGTCCTTTGTGTTTCAAAATCATTTTATATTTAAAATTAATTCCTTGGCCACGACATTTGATAACAATAAAATTAAAATCTGTTAAATTAAAATTAGTTTCTGTTCTAATAGCAGCATAACCACCACCATTAGGTTTTGGTATAAAAAGGGTAATAAATATTGCACGTTGAAACATTTGTGCTTTATGGATAAGAAGTGCTGCCTTTGACATTCCAAGTGCTTTTTGAGTATCCGAACATTCAATCCAATTACTTATTTGGTCCGTTTTTGTAAAATCAAAAAGTGTTTGAATGTTTCTGTTAAAACAAATAATACAAATAAATATTTTTAAAATTATAAATATTTAAAGTTTATATTAGAAATATGATTTTAGCGTTCGTAATTTTGTATATAAGTAATTAATTAAGTGGTCTATTCACGAACGAAAGTTATTAGCTGAAAAATATTCATTTTATTATATTACTAAACGTGGTATCTGGTATACCTTTAAATACTCACATAGTAAATATCAGCATTATCGATAGAAAATTATTGAAAATTTTTTTTATCAATTTTCCAAGAATTTTTTAATCAGAATAAAATCGTGGGTTCGAATTCCACCGGCTCTGGCATTTTTTTCAATTCGAGAAATAATTATAAAATCCACTTTTTTTCAATTAATTTGTGTCATTACACAATATTCCTATTAAAAAATTCTTGGAAAATTGATAAAAAAAATTTTCAATAATTTTCTATCAATAATGCTGATATTTACTATGTGAGTATTTAAAGGTAAATAAAATGAATATTTTTCAGCTAATAACTTTCGTTCGTGATAAAGACCTTTTTAATTAATTACTTATTTAAAGTTATAATCTAACAAACAAAAAAGGAATTAATTTTCTAGTTTAAAATTCTGATTCCCTTTGATATATTACTAATATGTCTACAGTTACAAAATAACTAAATCATGATTTAAATCAAGACACGTTAACGATAAATTAAAATTCAATCTGACTTTTTTCCTTGAGATCTTATAACTCAAAATAAATGTATAATAAAACATTTTTAAAAATAATAGATCAGAGTTGGACAGGCATAAATTTTTTTTTCGTATCATGAAAAAAAAAATCTATGAAGAAATGAAATCCAAAAAAATCCATGGATGAGAAAAAAAAATATGGATTTAAACATGATTTCATATCAAATCTGGATCCATATTCATACAAACTTATAAACGGTTTTTGTAAACAAAAATGCATGGAAAATGTTTACTTAGAATTTTCTAAAAATAGGCTAATACCACCCTAAAAACGAAGTCTATGTCGCCACTGCTAACGAAAACACACCAGTTCATTCCCGCACCGAAGACTACGCCAAGCCACCTTTAAATATACGTGTTCTTAAGTGAAGGGTTGTGAACTGGAGTAGTTTTTGCTAGTAGCGTTGATTAGAAATTCGTGCTTTTTCTTCAATGAATTTAAATTTCAAAATTTGAAAAAGTATAGTAAGTTCCTAATAAAAGTATAGGATAAAAAAACAAATGGGTAAATATTTAAAATTCTACAAAGCTAGCAGATTTTTTAAAATACATGGGATCGCAGTGAAAATTGTTAAATACTCGAAAGCATGCTTATTTATTTTAAATTTTGCTATCACTTTTTCGCACTTTTTTTTTGATTATCTAAACATATAGCTTATTTTTTTGCAATAACTTTTTCTTTTTACAAAAATGCCCCAAAAGGTTTTAAAAAAGCTTTAAAATGTATAGACTCAAGAAATTAATTTTTTATCTTTAAAAAGGAAAAAAATTTTATAAAGTCTTATTAAATTGGTAATATTAATTTTAAAAAACAATGCGTACTATCAATTGAAGTTTTTGGATTTTTTTTGCAAAAAAACATAGAAAGGAAACTTACCCATCGGCTGATCTTCCAACCATTTCATCTCTTAAAGAAACTGAAACAGAATGAGCTGCAGTCAATGTTGGTGCCATTATATTACATTCTTCTTTTTTTAAATTATTAATTAAAAACAAAAAATAAAAGATATAATCGTTAATTCACATATCGAAACAAATATGCAGTTGATTAAAAAATAATATGTTAAAAAAGATTTTTTTTTTGTAAAATTTTGTAGCGTGTTATGATATGATTTGTAAAAACGCGATTTATTTTTTAATATTTATTGGTATTGTATTAAATAGATTTTCAATAGAGGAGAAAAAGCGAGAAAAAGACATAAGAAAAGAAAGTTTAACAAATGCGCTTCTACATAATAAGTAATAAAAATAGCGAAAAATTTTTGTAATTACATAAGCTTTAAAAGAATCATAAAACTTTATTTTAATTAATTGTTGATATTTGTTTTTTAAAAAGTGTATGAAATTTAATAAAATACAGCAATTATAAATTTTAAATTCATTTTCATGAAAGTTTTATAAACAAAATTTGAATTATAACTGATGTTAATATTTGATATGTTTTGATATTTTATTTCTTTTGATGCCAAGTATATTATTTTTTTTTTATTTTTGTCAATGATTTGCACATCCACAAAAAGTTTGATCAATTTTTCATGTTTATTATAAATATAAAATACAATGCATATACCTACCAATACAATGTGCATAAAACATCGTGACAATATAAAAGTTATAACGAAAAATAGGCCGATGTCAATTAATTTACCGGATTGATATACATTACATATTTTACAATTTTTTTTTTTTTTTTTGAAGGATAGTATGCTAAACTTGAAAAAAAGTAATTATTAGAAATGTCTATTTTAGAATTTTGATTTTTCACGATCTAATTACAATTATAATTTTGAATAAAATTTTTATTTAAAAAATTTTTTTTACCTTTCGTTATATCTGTGGCCGCGAGGAAAAACTCCACAAGTCACAAATTTTGAAAAATTGATTTTTTTTTATTTTCATATTTTTTAAGGTCATATCCTTCATATGAATTCAGTTTTTAGCCCTTAAATCAAAAATTTAGGTCTTAAAATTAAAAATAAAAAAACGTAAAACTATTAAGTTTCAAGGAAAAATAAATCTTTAAACGCATTTATCTCAAAAACATAAATGTGACTTGTGGGATTTCTCCGCGCGGCCACAGATATACGATTACATTTATAATTAAAAAAAAAAAACATTGATTTTTTAATGTAATTTCTTTTAAATTATAGATATTAATTGTTAAGTTGAAATATCTAGTGCTCGGACACAAATTTTTGGGGTAAAATTATCAAAAAAAATTTTTCTGCGTGGATTTAGAAGCAAGGATTTTATAAACTACATAGGTATATATTTTTTTGCCCTTTTTCTGGTACTTTTATTACGAAATTTGAAAACTAGTGATCTAGGCATATAGGAAATGGGTATATTGTTCAAAATTTCTCTAAAAAGTTTCTCTGAAATATAATTTTTTTAAATTATGAATTAATTTGCCTGCGACAAGGGCGTATATAAGTTAAAAAAAATAAGAACGATCAATCAGAATAAAAATATATATGTGAGGATTTTTTTGAAACTGTCCACCCATCGCATCTGACTTTTCTTTTTATAATAAAATTTAGGGCTTAAAATTTTCGTTCAAGTGTCTATTTTTGAATGTTATTTGGCCATATTTAAAATTTTGGTGATTCGAGGCTGGTTTGTCTTTGATCATTCTTTTGGCCAAAAATCAACATGCAAAAATATAAAACTTGAAAAAATGCCCATGATTTGTTATTATTATTTTTTTTAATTATCATATCTTGTTCTTCATCAAAACATATAAAAAAAAATTCATACCGTCTAAAATTTTTTGGGTATGAAAGGGTCGAAAAAGTGATAAATTTTTTAATTTTTCTTATTTTTTTCTCAGTAATAAGGCAGTCTAAGAAAAATTTTTATTGAACAAAAATATCTTAGAATTTGCCATAAAATATGTGCAAAGTAATAAAAATTAAATTTGCGAAATTTGTGCATTTTTCCATTTTTTACCAAACTTAAAAATCCCTAAAAAAATTTGAAAAAATTTTATCACTCACTCAATTGTTTTCGATATAAAATTTTTTTAAATTTAATAATTGGTTATTTTCGTGACCTCTACTACAGGTAAAGGTTAATATAAAAAAATTTATTAAAAAAAGTTTTTAATTTCCCATGCAAATAACAGGTTAACATTTTTTTCAAATTTTTTAAAAGGATTTTTAAGTTTGGTAAAAAATGGAAAAATGCACAAATTTCGCAAATTTAATTTTTATTACTTTGCACATATTTTATGGCAAATTCTAAGATATTTTTGTTCAGTAAAATATTTTCTTAGACTGCCTTATTACTGAGAAAAAAATAAGTAAAATTTAAAAATTTATCACATTTTCGACCCTTTCATACCCAAAAAATTTTAAACGTATACGAAGTTTTTTAAATTTTCGATAAAGAACAAGATGTGATAATTAAAAAAAATAATAATATAACAAACTATATGGACATTTTTTCAACTTTTCTATTTTTGCATAATGATTTTCGGCCCAAAAGTGACCAAAAGACCCCAAAATCACCAAAATTTTAAAAATGACCAAGTGGCATACAAAAGTAGATACTTCAACGAAAACCTTAAGCCCTTAATCAAAATTTTATCTTAAAAAGAAAACTCCGATGATATAGGTTGACACTTTCAAAAAAATTCTTTCATATGCATACTATCGTTCAATAAAAGATGTGAACCTCTCGAATTTTTGAAATATTTACCAGAAAAATGGTCCCAGAATGTTCGGGTAAAAAAAAATCTGTTGACAAATTATCTTTCTACCTCTGTAAAAAATTTTATGATTGTAACTTTTTTAGAAGGGGAGGGACAGCAAGTAATCATACCTGGATTATAGTTTTAGAATTTGGTCAGCGTCCGAAAATTGGTTTGATAACAGTATTAAAAAAACGAGTGAATTTTTATGAATAGAATGCTAATAAATAAACCCCATTGTTCTTTAATAACCTGATGAATAAAAAAATTATCCTGAAACTTTTAGCTCTTTAAGTGCAAAACTGGCTAAATAATTAAATACCCATAAGATTTTTGAAGTTTTCCAGTTTTTGTAGTCGATCATTTTTAGGTAACAAAAAATTTATTTTAATATTTTTAGCAAAATAAATTTATAAAACTGGCTAAAAGTAGAAAAAAATTAAGGTTGACGTACTTAAATTTTTCCGCTGAATCCAACTTTTTGGCCAGGAAAAAGGACGCTAAAAAATCAAGAATCACCAGGCGTTACGGAGAAAGCATAAAGGCAGACGATTCTTAATATTCCGTAGTAATAAAGCTTTAGCTGCAAAAAATCGAATGTAGAAGGGAAATTTTACATGAGTTCAGCTTTTGAAACTAAGTTTTGTAAACATCCAGTTGGTTTTATAGATTTATTATTAAAAACTTGAAAACCCGTAAATTGGTTTAATTTGGTTAGTCTTGCACCTGAAGGGCTAAAAAATTTGAGGAGAAACATATTTTTTTACAAAAACGTGTGTAAAATTGGATTACATGAAATCGGAAAAAGTTATTCTCAAGAGTCGTGTTGTAAATCCTAGGCTTTCTGCAATCCTGTGCTTTAACTGCAGCATTTGGTCTAATCTCTAAATACATCTGCTTCACATGTATTGATTTTCGATCAGATAGTGGCGAAAGGACTTTATAATTATAAGTGTATAATATTATTAAACTTGATAATGGTTAATATTTTTCAAATTGTAAATTTATTATCCCAAAAGAATATATTTTAACAATCTGCTGAAATATCATCTATTTCTAAGGAAGATACGCCAGATTGTTTATAAGGTAAATAGACTCCACCATGAACTTGCAAGCCAAACATAGTAACTTTTTCTCGATTAAGTGGTTCAGCATCTTTTTGTTCTTTTCCTCTAAAATATGGCTTAAAATTATCTAAGCTTAAACTGATTTTAGTAAAACTGTTGTTGGAAATTGGAAGTTCAAATATTTGTTCATATTCAATATCATTATCAGAATGTTGATTATCATGTCTTAAAACAATTTTGTAGTGATAATTTTGACCTTGAGCACGACAAGTAATTGATAAGTTTGAACATTCTTTTAGATTAAACTTAACAGGAACCCTGAAACCAGCAAAACCAGCACCATTTGGCTGAGGGTTTAATAAGGTGAAAAGTATAGCTCTTTGAAAAATTTGCGTTTTTTGGAGTACGAATGTAGCTTTTGACATCCCCACTGTTCGAACTGTATCTGAACTTTCATGCCAATCATTTAAATTATCTAAATTTGTAAAATCAAATAGTTTTCTGCTGTTTTCACTAAAAAAATTGTATTTTTAATTTTACTAACAATAAGTTATAAAAAAGGGTTAGTAAAAGTAAAGAATATATATATACTATTACGTATATAGTTATATTCTTTGGTAAAAATAGATGCAAGCCCATAAAAAAGTATTTTTGGAAACTTACCAGAGTGCAGGATTCATCATAATTACTTTAACTAGCAGGCAGGTTATCCAAAATAAAACCATAATAATTGCAATAATTTTTTTAAATTATTCTTAAAGTTAAATTCTAGCAGACCAATTCTGAGACCGACATCCCGCAGTCATCAGCTGATCCTAATATGGCGATTCTTGTTTGAGATGTGAAAAGTTTTACAAGATTCAAATTAAAGATTTATAAGAATAAAGCAATAATACAATTTAATTGAAAATAATACATGTTTTTATTAAATTTTATCATAAAAAAATTTTTTTTTTATTTTAATTTTAAATATTGATTTATTTAATTAATCGACTAATTAACAATAAATAATTTGTTATTAATATAAAATTGACTATAATAAATATAATAATATAATATTAATTTATCATTAATATAAGAATGAATGAAATACAGAAGACATTACTTTTTAAAATAAAAGCTTCTGGAAGATTGGATGAATTGATTAATAAATTTAACATTTTATCAACTGATGAACTAAGAGTAGCTGCTGTTCTAAGTATTTTAAAACAATTTGACATTAAACCACCTGTTGTTAAGAGCTCAAAAAATAAAATTTCATCATTAAATTTAAAAAATGAAGCAAATAAAATCTATGTCTCTAGCAACAATGATATTCAAAAATTGATTAAAGCTTGGGAATTATATTCGCAAAGTATAGCACTGGCACCAAACTCATCAGAAGAATTAGCTGTGGGATATTCTAATAGATCTGTTATACTATTTGCTTTAGGAAAATACAAAGATTGTTTAAAGGATATTGAAAGTGCCTTATCATCAAATTATCCAAAATACATAGTTTTCAAATTAATAAATCGTAATATAGAATGTCTTTTCAAAACTGAGACAAATATTAAGCTGATTAAAAATGAAATTCAAATTTTGCTCAATAAATTTTCATTAACCGATGAAGAAAAATATAAAATTGAAACAAAATTAAAAATGATTGATAATAATTTAAAGAGTTTTAGTTCTCAATCCAATGAGAAAGTTAAATTTCCAAAAATTTTGTCAAATAAAAAATATCCTTGTGCATCAGAAGCAATTACAGTTGGTTATTCAGAAACTTATGGTAGACATGTCATTTCAACTCGCAAAATTGAAGCAGGAGAAGTTATAGTTATAGAAAAACCTTATTCAAGTTTTTTAAGCTTAGAAGAAGCTTACACTCATTGTGCTAATTGTTTACAGGTATCTTGGACATTGATACCATGTGATTATTGTTCAAATGTTATGTACTGTTCCTCTAATTGTAAAAATATTGCTTGGAAAAATTGCCATGATATCGAGTGTAAAGTAACTGAAAGTCTAAAAAGCTTGGGATTTTGTAAAAAAACTTTATTTAGCTTAAGACTAGCTATTATTGCTTTAAGAGAAGCAGGAAGTATAGGAGATTTGCAAAAATTAACTAGAACAATTGATGAAATTACAGGTTTGTAAAAGCTTGATTTATTATACTGTATTATTGAATTTGAAAATTTACCAATATTAAATTCCTTAAAGATCCTTTTGCAAGAGGTTGCTCTGATAATGGCCTTTATGAAAGCAAAAAGTACCAAAGTTTTTATACGCTGGTTACTAATACAGAAAAAAGATCATATCATGATTTATTTGAAAGAGCGTTAAATGCTTCATTCATTTTATATTATTTATGCATTTTAACAGACATATTTAAAAAAGATTTTGAAAGTGATTTAAGTAAAATTACTAGTGACTTGGAAGTGACTTTTTTTGGAGGCTTAATTTTGCGGCATCAGCAATTAATATCCAGTAATGTTCACTGTGTACTGTATATAATGAATTGTTTTATTAATTTTTATTTTATAAAAAATTACTAAATTGCATTAATTTGAATTATAGTATGAAGAAGTAAAAGGTTTGGAAACTGTCAGCATTGGCTCAACTGCATTACCATTTTGTAGTCTTATAAATCACAGTTGTGAACCAAATGTATCCAGATGTACAACAAAAGAATCCATGATTATTTTTACAATTCTGCCTATAGAAAAAGGAACTCAAGTAAGTTTTAAAAAAAGTAATTGCTAAGTATTTTAAATAAAAATGAATATTTTTAGATTTTTGATAATTATGGCAGTCATTATGCTATTATGTCAAAAAAAGAAAGACAAGAAAAATTAAAACAATATCATTTCAAATGTGAATGCATTGCTTGTAAAGAAGACTGGCCTTTGTACAAAGATATACCATCGTTTCAGGTAAAAATATTAATAAAAATATCTCATTAAATAAAATAACTGAAAATTTTAAAAACCATTAATATTACATAGGATCAAAATATACATAAGGAGAGAAAAACTAAGCTAGAAAAATCTTTATTAAAACTGGATAGTTACATTCAATTAGCTATGGATGGAAGTAATTTTAATTATGAATATGCCTTACAAGATATATTAAAAATTCTTAATATATTGTTAGAAAGTGTTTCCTTACCATGTCTAGAAGTTAATAACGTTGTTGAAACTTTCAAAAGAGTATTTTTTCTAAAGTATGAAAATAATTTTGAAATACCAAAGTTATGAAAAATCAATACCAGTATGTAAATAATTTATAGCCATTTTAAATGAAATAAATATAAAGAACTAAATTTTAATATTATATAGTTATATTTTTCTTTTATTTTTAACAACAAAATAACATCAAAATTATAAAGCTATTATTCTTGTTTTTTGTGCAACATTTAACAATTTTTAGATATACATATGATAATAGAATGAATGCACATTAAATATTAAACATTATTATATATTAAAAGTCAACATCAAATATCACAGTGAATATGTGAATGCAAAAAGGCTTGGCATTATTTTATAGAAATATATAGTAAAGTGTAATTTTAAATACTTGTTTCAGATTTATTTGGCACTATTGAGAATATATATAATATGGCGAAAATTCATATTTATATATTTAATTAATTTAATATAGATAAATTTTCAAAATATGCACTTATTTGACACAAATATTTATCACTTAGAAAAACAAATAATAATTTTAGCCATCGTACACGTATTATTTGTAAAGTTAGACAAAAATAAGTTAACAATCAAATATGTCAAATGATTTTAAAAGTGCAATACCTATACTTTTATTGTATTATTTTAGTTCTAATAAAATTTGAACACCTAATTACAATAACTTATTTAATGTAAAGAAAATGATTAATGAATATATTATAGTATATGGTTTTGTAGAAATATAATTTTTAATTATTCTATAATTGGTATAGAAATATATATATTATTACATTTATCTTATAATTTTTTTTTATTTTATATCATTTTATTATATTTACTAGTTTGGTGCAAATTGGGAATAAATATAAGGCTGATCCAAATAAAACAATAGGATTAAATTTTTTTTTTTCAATAGTTATAATTTTAGATATTTAGTTTCGAATTTTTTTTAACTATAGGTATCCCACTTTTTCTCAAAATTCTAGTGGCTTAAGAATTAAATATTTTGTGTTTTGATTTTTAGATTTCTTTAAACTGTTCAAATATGTGTGTGCATTTTTTTATGGACATTATAAGAAAATTTTATTTTTCTAATCTTCTTTTCTTTCTTATGCACAACATCTAAAACCAATTGTGTAGGTAGACTTTCTAAAAATATTTTTTTTTCTAGTAGGGCTAAAAATGCATTGATTTTGAGATATTTGAAAGTTTTTAAATTTATTAAATTTAATTTTGAAACCTCATAATAAAATTTTAAGAGAAATTTGAGTAGATACCAATACAAAATATCAATCTGATACCTAAAATGGAAACCAAAAAAATTTTTTTTTAAATATTTTGCTCCAATCAAATTATCTAGATAAGCTTACATAAATTAGAGAAAATCCACAAAAAAGGACCTCAGGGTTGAATGAAGGTTTATTGTAATCCAGAATTAATTTAATGTGACATATTATTTTTTATTAGAAACTATTAGAAATATTTTATTAATTTTTGGCAATTATTTTTAATTTATATTTATTGACACTAGGCTCAATTCATTCCCTGTTCTTAGGCGCTTTTTACACCAGAACCAGGCTACACTGTTGTGCAGTATACTTTTTAAAATTCTTTTTTAGTTATATATTTTTGAGGTCATTTCGGGACAGTAAAAGATTGAGATTTAAAAGGATTGTGCTAGCTACAGGATTAACAAAATATGACTATTTGCCAATTTACGCATGTATTTTTGGATTCAATCTTATAAAGATATTAAGAACAGTAGAGCGAAAATGCAAACGAAAGGCTAAAACTTCGGCATTATATAATTTAATTATTTTTAGATTTATTTCTTATAGATTTTTTTAGATTTAGAGATTTTTCGGTATCTGGGTTCTGGACGAGTATGTTGGGCCATCGAAATTCCGCCGTTCACCCGTGTTTTTTTTAATTTGTTTGAAATAAAAAAATTTACAAGGGTTCAATTTTACAGTCAGGATTGAAACCTATTAGAGGTTCATTAAAATGTTATAAGTACAACGCGCACAAAGTTATATCTATTGAATTAGGGGACTGATTACCTATATTGACGTCCCGATGCTCTTGGATAGGTGTACCTAGAATTTTGGATGGAAATTGAATAGGTATACGATATACCGAATATGATCAAAGACTATTTATTAATTAATCTCTGATGTGATATTATATAATACAGTAACCTATTTGGTCAGAAAAATAAAGAGTTGCAAAAAAGTTCCTTTTAATTTCTGTGGATTTTCTCTTAAAACTTTTAGATGTACATCGAAATATATACTAATAATATGATCATATAATTATTAATATATTCATTTTAATTAAGAGTCACAGATTATTTTAAATATTTTTTTTTGTGTAAGATTTAAGTACAATAGCTTTTGGCACGAGAAAAAAATCACAGATGAAAACGTTGTACATTTTTTATAGTCTTAAGATTATTTTGCGATCAGAAAAAATTCTAGAATTCAATAGATTTATTGATAATATAATTTACTATCATTATTGATTGAGAAAAAAACGCTTGAATCATAGACTGTCCATATTTGACCCTTTTATAATTTCAAAATAATTTTAGATTCTCAATCTTTCAACAAAATAGAAAACTGATTAGCATAAAAAGTTTTTTTTTCCGTGACCTTTTTTAGCTACTGAAATGAAAAACTCCTGATTTCAAACTTTCAAAACTTTTATATTTTAAATATATTTTGCGTATCCAAAATTTTCGTAGGCGTATTTTTTCCTTTAAGATCTGATGAGACAATTTTGTTTTTATCTGTACACTGTAAAAAGTAACTTTCTTATATTAACAAAAAAAATTAGAACTTTTTCGAAAAATTAGTAAATTTCCGAAAAAATTTGTAAATATTCGAAAAAAATCATAAATTTACTAAATTTAGAATATTAACAAAAAATTCGAGTATTCTCGATTTTTTTTTGTGAATTCGCAAGAAAAATTTATAATTTACAATTTTTTTCGAAAATTTCCGCAAAATAGTTGTGAATTTACAACTTTTTTCGTAAAATCGCAAAAAAAAAATCAACAATTCTCGAATTTTTCGATAATATACTAAATTTAGTAAATTTACGATTTTTATCGAATATTTACAAAATTTTTTGAAAATTCACTAATTTTTCGAAAAAATTCTATTTCTTTTGTAAATCTTAGAAAGTTACTTTTTACAGTGTATACCTCATTTTTAGGGAAAAAATTATAAATTTTTACTATATTTTTCTGTCCATGGATTATTCAATAGTAATATATAGAACATAAATTGGATGAAATCGTAAAAACGTAATTTTTTAAAGTCCAAAATACCCAGTTGGCACAATTTTTATTTTGAATTCAATTCAATTCAATATGAATTCCGAAAATGAGAGTATAAATGAGTTCAAAGCGAGTTCATAATGAGCTCAAAATAAATACAAATATTAAAAATATTATTTTGATAATTTAATCTTATTAGCTTAATAATATTTACACCCTAAAAAACAAAATATCTCGTCAAATTTCTGAGCAAACAATAAGTGAGTTTCCCTTGAATAGAAAATATTCTTAAAAATTTTGGATCAGAAATTTGTGACGCTCTGGATACGATTTGTACATTTTTTTAAGTACTTTAAATAATGCGAAAAAATTCCAGAATTCATAAATTTTTGAAAATTTTTTACTTTTTAATTTTTTAATTTTTTAGATTTTTTTTTATAAGTTTTCTATCCAAAAATCCAATCGACTATTTAAGTCTGCTCGGGAAGACGTGGGTTAAAATCCTGCAAGTTTTTTCCAAACAGACTTAAAAAGTCGATTGGATTTTTGGATAGAAAATTTATTAAAAAAAAGAAAATCTATTTTAGACAAAAATGTTTTCCTTTACAAAAAGAGTTAGATTTATGATTATTGTCATTAATATATATTTGGATGGCCAAGTAATTATTTTTTGACAAGGAAAACAGCATTATTCCTCTTTCATTATTTGGGACCAAAATTTAAAAAGTTTTGACTGGAAGTGAAATATTGCCTCTTAAAGTTGACAGATTTCTAGTATCGAAAGGCCCCTATAAGGCCCATTTTATTTCGAAAAACAGGACTATATAACTCATGAAATTAAAGAAAAAATAATCCTTAAAAGTTTTTGACACATTTGAAATGTTTCTGGACATTTCCTAGACGAGGGACAACAAAATTGCACCTCATTTCAAAAAATGGTATGAAATCAAAAGTAAAAAAAAAACCTGCGCATTTCAATTTTTTCAAATCTGCTACCATTTTGTTGTCCAATGCCTTGAAAAGGTCAAAAAACCTTTTAAATACGCACAAAAGTTCTTAAAAATACCAGTTCTTCAGTTTCATAAACTTAACATAGTCTTTAAAAATAAAATTTCTTTTTAGTCAAATTTGATATTATAAATTAGTCAACTTTGAGAGGCTACATTTTACATCCAGTCAAAAACTTTAAAATCTTGACCCCAAATAACGAAAAGGCAACTCTTTTTATAAAGCAAAACACTTAAGTCTAAAAGAGATTTTCATTTTTTATAAGTTTTCTAAATCAACGAGAAAATTAGTTTAATTATTAAAAGTTTCATTTTGATAGAATTGAAAGATTGAGTTTGAGAACCTAAAATACTTTTAAAATTATGAAGGAGACTAATAATTATCATATTATAAATACCTATGTATAGAAAAATAGTTTTATTGTATTCATCAAAGTTATATATATGTATGAAATTAATAAAAAAATTTTTAGATATACTTGAAATATAAATCAATATCTATTTAAAGCTCTGCTAATTTTTTTAAATTATATAAATACGTCTTGCATACACTGTAAAAAGTAACTTTCTTAGATTTACAAAAAAAATAGAATTTTTTCGAAAAATTAGTAAATTTTCGAAAAATTTTGTAAATATTCGATAAAAATCGTAAATTTACTAAATTTAGTATATTCTCGAAAAATTCGAGAATTCTCGATTTTTTTTTGTGAATTTACCAAAAAAGTTGTAAATTCACAACTATTTTTCGTAAATTTACAACTATTTTTTGAAAATTTTCAAAAAAAAATGGTAAATTATCAATTTTTCTTGCGATAATTCATAAAAAAAATCGAGAATACTCAAATTTTTTGTTAATATACTAAATTTAGTAATTATACGATTTTTTTCGAATACTTACAAATTTTTTTGAAAATTTACTAATTTTTCGAAAATGTTCTAATTTTTTTGTTAATATAAGAAAGTTACTTTTTACAGTGTAACTGTAAAAAAGAATTTATTTCATTTTTTTGTATATCTAATAAGTGAGAAAGTTCTAAGTTAATTAAAGGGGAGACGTATTCACCGTTGGACATTACTGCGTTGTTGTCAATCCATGACAATTTCCAGAACAAAAAAATTAAGTAGTATAAGAAATTTTTTTTTGCAGAATAATAAAACCTAGAAGAATTTAAAAACAGATTCATCAAAATTCCTAAAAAATCCTGCAGAACTGATGAAATATCGGAAGTAAGTATTTAATTTTTCTGTAAAATTTATTTTTGGGTTTGTTTTTGAAAAATCTATTTTGAGAACGAAAAGACAACAACAGTAATGACCAGCTCAATTATAATCCATTCTAATTATACACTTTATAAGTATTATTAACCCATATGTAAGAAATATAATAAAATTCTAAATAAAAATAATGCCTTTATAAACACTTGTAAAAAAAGACTCTGAATATCACAGGTAAAAATTCTACAATATTATTATAAGTTTCAAATAAAATTGTGAAAAAATTTTCAGACTAATATCTCTCTTTGGCAAATCTTTACAATTTAATTCATTACTTTCCAGTTTGGCATAGTTTCAGCAATCAATGTAGAAAAATGTGCAGTAACATTGTAAACTATCGTTTCCCCACCAGCCATAATAGCTCCAAAACAGCCGTAAGTTCCATAATCTATTATGCTATGATTACAAGCAGCTAATACTGCTAAGTCATACCCAGGCCCTCTTTGCTCAATGTTAGTTATAAATTTTATTTTCCAATTATACCTTTTTAAATTATGTTTACACCACAAAATATTATCACTTGCTATGAGAAATACAACATTGCTATATTTTTTTTCAAAATACTTCATTGCATTTAAATAATAATTTGCAGGGGCTGGTCTAGTTTTTAATTTTTGCCAGAGATAATCAATGTAATCAGTTCTACGAACATGCACACTTACGTATACTGGATCAGTTAAATTATATAGCATTGCAGTTTCTCTAAAGACAGATTGAGCATGATTACGAAGTTCTGGTTTGAATGTGAATTCCCGTCTTAAGTCTTCCATCCAATTTAAAATTAATGTCCAATAGGCTGCATACCTTAAAAAATATTAGGTTTGAGACTTATTATCATTATTTTAAAATGTATTATTAAAAAGTAATTTACTTTGGAATTATAATATTCTGCTCTGTGCTATTCCATTCTGATAGGGTATTAACAACTTGAGCAATGTTGATGATACATTGATCTATATTACTCATAGGTGGTATACTTAAATTTTCAAAATATGCTTGCAAAGTTTTCAAAATGCATCTTGGCATGTATGGTTCTAATCCAGTTCTCCTAAAAAATAAAATATAGCTTAAAAAAAAATAATTGACCAAAAAATTATTATATACCTTGCAACAGCCCAAACAGATATATATTCCCATATTTGATTGCCTAATCTACCACCTTGAAACGCAGAAACAATGCCATATTTTGGACAGGAAAATGATGTTAAATCCTTATTTCGATTTAATTTTGCTGAATGTGGATTTACAGTATGACAGAGTACTTGTTCATAAGATGATATTTTAATGTTTCTATTAATTGGATGAGATGTATACATGGGAAAAAGAAATATATGGATTCCAAAAACAATTAAAACTGCAAGAACTATTGCACTTGCAAGTACATGTTGTTGAGCTTGGCTCATCCTCTATGTATTATTTATTCTTCTAATAAATTTAGCTATCTATATTTTTCACATATTTTATTAGTTATATTCAGGATGACTAACTTTATACATCCTGGTTATATTTTTATTTTCTTAAATTATTTGAAGAATACTTTTTGGCATTTTTGATATTTGATAATAACTAATTCTATTCAGCTTTATGAGGTATTGTAAATTAAGTGATTCTGAATACTTTTTGCCAGAATTTCTTGAGTCCATATTAGATATTATTTTAGCTACTTTGAATAGAAAATTTTAATTTTATAATTGGATTATTTTTGAAATATTTTAGTTCCAAATTTATTTGTAAATTAATTAATCAATTTACTCACTAATTTAAGGCGAATCACATAAGCCTGTTCAAACTTACATGCTTAATATAAATAATTATTTGCTATCTTTTATTCATTATTAAAATATAATTTTATCGGAGATTCTTGAATGACAGCCATTTTGCTTGTTCTACATATTATAATCTACACCCTATACACCCCTAACAATCCCAAGGTTCATCCCCACCAATCTTACTCCCTTCTCATTTTCTTTAATATATAAAAAAAATGTGTAAGGCCCTTTCTACACCAACACATAATCATGTTTTATGATAATCGTGTTTGTTGGATATTTTGTGGTATAGCTGGGATATTCGAAATTAAAGTTATTACAAAATGGCGCCACTAGTAGCATTAGTAAATATTTTTAATAAAAATTAAACAATAAAATGTATTTTAACTATAGATTAAGTTATTTATTATAAAAATTATACACAATTTATGTAACTAATAAGTTTTTATGAGTTATAATCAATTTAAATATGTAATTTTAAGGTTATGTTTTTAGTACGGTGTAGCTGGGAAAAAAATATCCAACAAACATGATTATCATAAAACATGATTATGTGCTGGTGTAGAAAGGGCCTAAGCTCTACTGATTAAATTATTTTATTAATATAAATAAAAATATATACTTCATTTAAAATTGCAAGTTATAATTAAAAAATTTTTTTTTTTAATTATAACTTTTTTTTTGTATCAGTCCCATAAACTTAAGTTTATTAATTAAGATAAAGATAGAGAATAGAAATCGCTAAATCCAAAAATAAATTGTAGCAATTTGCAATTTTTTATAAATTATTAAATGATTTGCAACATAGAGGATTAAAAAATTTTTAATTCTTCCGGTGATGAAAAACAGTCGAATATATGTTCATCAAAGGTGGCTTGCTATATTAAAAATAATTGATTTATCAAACATCTATTTTTTATCACAGGGCAGTTAAATTTTAAATGCTGTATAAGTTGTACTCATTTTTTAGCATCAATTTATAATAAAATATCATTTTACTGATAAAGGAATTTAAATAAATAAAAGCATAAATTCAGATTTGACTTTTTTTTACCACTTTTACTCTGTACAAAAATAATAATAAAAATAATGAACTAATTTTAAAATAAAAAAATTGTATTTTAGAAGAAAATTAAATAACTTTAATAATTATAAAGTATACAAAATATTTATAAATATTTTATGTTGATATAAATCTTAATCCATTCGAGTTTTAACTTTTTTAATTGTTACTTTATCTTTTTCACTGCAAACAAAAAGTCCAGATAAAAATATTTGAAAATATTTAACAAAGATTCAAATATACTTACACTATATAAACAACAGCTCCCCAACCAGATATAGCATCTCTGTCACATGCATTTACTAAAGCTTGACTGACTGTTTCAAAAAGTTCTTCCGGAGATAAATTTGGTTCATAAAGAGCTTCGCACATACCATAAAGTTGATCGGTCGCAGAACCTCCTACAACAAAATCTTCTGGTTCACTGATATAACCAATAAGATCCATATTGCAAATATAAGGTTCGAATGTATCAGGATCTAGTCCTGCAACTATTGGTTCTACAAAATATGGACCAAATCTTCTTTCGTATAAAAGATTTGAAACCATTGATCCAAAGGTTTTAGGAAGTATTTTTCTGTTTTCTTTTAATTCATAAAGATTTAAGCGAAATCGTAATCTTTCCCTAACAGTTTGGGCATCTGTAGCTAGTCCAGGAAGACCGAGAAACAAATGAGGTCCCATTTCATAGATTTTTTGAAAATCAAATGATATTGTACTCAACTGGACACCAAACCTCAAATCTGAAGCTATAGCAAAACATTCTTTTCCTTTCATTGCTACAACGGCACCTCCATTATAATTTAATATACTCTAAAAATATTTATTTTATTAATACTAGATTAATATTTTACATATAACTAACCAATTTTGGTTAGGGTTATCATTATACTTATCATTATACATGGTTATAAGCATGATGAATATTTTATTTTTTTAAATATTTATGAATTTTTTGCAATTCATTATAAATTAATGAAATAAAAGTGAATCATATTATTAAAATAGTAAACAAAATATTATATTAAATAAATTTCATTTTAAATTTGCATTGTCATGTATATTTTGTCAACTACTTTGAATTACAACTCCAATTTACATGCATTAATAAATTTAGAAAACATTAAAAAAAATAAAAGTTAAATAAATAATTTTTAAAAATAACTTACCATTTTTTTAAATTTATTAATTAATTAATCACTATGTTTTTTAAATTAAAAAATTATGATTGTACACAAACGATATCCCGGCGCACATCAGCATTCAGATTTCAGCACTCTTTTTTGGAAAGTTTATAATCACTACATTATCAGCAGTTGTGAACATTTGTGTATAGCAAAAAATGCGCGGTAAATTTGATTTATAAATCACTTCTTTTGTAAAAATAGGTTTTTCCAAATCAACTGACAGAATCCTCAAAGTGAAATACCTACTAAAGAAAATTAGTAAGCTACGGTTGAAAATTGCATTACAGCAAAATATTATAAAATGAAAGGAAAATATTTTTTTTAACTACGGGAAAGAAAATACTCCATATTGTGCTTATACCTATATACATGTATACACATTTGGGGTTGGGAAGCACCAACACACATATACTATCATGTGTAAGTGTGTGCATTCATTATCATTAATATATATTTGGATGGCCAAGTAATTATTTTTTACAAGGAAAACAACATTTTCTTTTTGCAGTAAACGTTTTGAAACATTAAAAAAGAGAAAAAAATTATTTGCTGTGTAAAAATGTTAGTTATCTATAAATTAAGTTTTTTAAAAAGAGATTAATATTGTTTAAAAAAACACTATACAACCTTGAGTTACAATTTATAGGAAAGATGAATGATGAGTCAAATAATTACAAATGTCATTAATTTTGTGATCAAAGATAGTTTAGATTATTTTTCTATTTCTAAAAAGTCAAGAAATCACCCATTTACTGCCTAAAACTTATACAATTGTTCATAAACATTACTAGTTAGAGTCTGATACTGTGATCTATACACTTTAATTTCAGGATCTTCCATTGCAAACTTTATAGGTAATTTTACTTTTTACATCACAAGTTTCTTTAATTTTGGTTGAAAAGTTTTTAAAATTTTAATAAAATTAATATCATAATTTTTGGAGTCAACAAATTTTCAAAGATAACCTTATAATCTTTTGTTTTCATTGTTTCTTTAGTTATTTTTCAATAATATGCCAAAAAGATTTGGCAAAAGAATACTTTTCATAAATAAATAAACAAATAATCTTTTCTTTATTTGTTTATTATTCAAGAGTAAATTTATACAATTAAAAAAATCATTGTTAACATCGTTGTGTATTTTCTAAAAATTAACTTGATCTTAGCAATGTCTCTTAAACCTAAAGTAGTAGATTTTTGCACAATATGGAATGACTTACAAGATACTGTAAAAGGTGTAATAACTTTAGCCGATGTACCAAGGGCTATTTGGAATGATAGATTTAGGTAAGTAAAAGTTTTGAAGAGACTCCAAAATGTTCTCTTTTTTGCATAAAAAATTTTAATTTTAGCGATGTTTATTCTTTGTGTGTGGCTTATCCGGAACCATTAGCAGATCGTTTATATAATGAAACAGAAAAGTTTTTAGATAATCATGTAGCTCAATTATTAGTTAAAGTTCAAGCATCTGGTGAAAATGGGCTTTTACAATCATATCATCGTGCATGGACTGAGTATTCTCAAGGAATCACTTATCTTCATCAATTATATTTGTATTTAAATCAACAATATATAAGAAAACAAAAATTCACCGAACCTGAAATGGTTTATGGTTCAACTTCTTTACAATCATCTGAATGTCAAGAACAAAAAGAAATAGGCGAATTAGGTTTATATATATGGAAAACTAAGATGATTGAATCATTGAAAAATTCTCTAGTCGTATTACTTCTTGAAGGAATACATGCTGATAGACTTGGCGAGGGTCAAGTTGCTATGACTGATGTCATTTGTGGTGTTATCGAAAGTTTTGTAAGAGTTGAAGAATACAAAGTCAAAGGTCAATTAGAAGTAAGTTTCTAACATTAGTTATTAAAAATTCAGTCTTTATAAAATAAAATTATTATTTTAGCTGTATCAAAAAATATTCGAAACTCCATTTTTAAAGCAAAGTGGAGAATTTTATGCCAGGGAAGCTTCTGAACTATTACAGCAATCAGATGTAACAAGATATATGGAAAGAGTAACTTGGAGGCTTAGTCAAGAAGAACTAAGAGCACACAAATTTCTGCATGTCACATCGGTGCCTAAAGTAGCTAGAAATTATTTATTTATTTATTTATTAATGATAGAGTTTTTTGATGCAACCTTTAAATTTTAGGTAAGGCAATGTTGTGAAGAAAAAATGGTAGCAGCTCATGTTGCTTGGTTACATACAGAAGTTGAGGGTATGGTAGATAATGAAAGAAGAAGAGACTTGTCACTTATTTATCCTTTATTAAGGCCACTTTCACAAGGTTTACAACATCTCATACAAAAACTTACCGAACACATAACACAAGAGGGTCTTCAGGCAATTGGATCTTTACAAGGAGAAAATGTGCATACCCAATTCGTTGAAAGCATTCTAGATGTTCATGCAAAATACTCGGAATTAATAAAAGATTTATTTAAAGGAGACCAAGCATTTATTGGAGCACTAGATAAAGCTTGTTCTGCTATAGTAAATCATAGGCAAGCTCCAAGACAACCTGCTCGTGCACCGGAACTGGTACATTTTTTAGTAATTTAATTTATTATTCATGGAAATAAAAACTAAAATTCTTTCTAACTTTTAGCTTGCAAAATATTGTGATTCATTATTGAAAAAATCAGCAAAGGTTGCTTCAGAAAGTGAAATAGAGGAGAAATTAGCCCGGTCTATAACTGTTTTTAAATATGTAGATGATAAAGACGTTTTTCAAAAATTTTATGCCCGTATGTTGGCCAAACGCTTAATCCATCAACAATCTCAATCAATGGACGCTGAAGAAGCAATGATTGATCGATTAAAACAAGCTTGTGGATATGAATTTACTAATAAGTTACACCGAATGTTTACAGATATGTCTGTATCTGCGGACTTAAATATGAAATTTACAGCAAGTCTGCGTGATAGGGATGGCGATAATCAACAGTTAGGAATCGGGTTTGTTGTTTATGTTTTACAAGCTGGTGCATGGCCTCTTGGATTACCACCATCACCTGGACCATTTCATGTTCCGCAACAACTTGAAAAATCCATACAAGCATTTGAACAATTTTATCATGCACAATTCAGTGGTCGTAAATTAACATGGTTACACCATTTGTGTCAAGGAGAGCTAAAACTGAATTATTTAAAAAAACCATATTTAGTGACGGTTCAAACTTATCAAATGGCTTTGTTATTGTTATTTGAGCAATGTGATTCTATAGCATGTAAAGAAGCAGCGGCTTCTTTACGTTTATCTCATGAGCAATTAGTAAAACATGCCGTTAGCCTCGTTGAGTGTAAAATATTAAAAAAATCAGCAGAAGAAGATTTAGAAGAAGATACCATACTTACACTTAATCTGGATTATTCAAATAAAAGAACAAAATTCCGTATAACTGGTGCATTGCAACGCGATGCACCTCATGATACAGAAGCGACTCATAGAAGTGTTGACGACGATCGGAAATTATATCTGCAAGCTGCTATAGTTAGAATTATGAAGAGTCGTAAAATCTTAAGGCATAATCAACTCGTTCAAGAGGTAACAAATTTGATATATTATTTACTTTAGAACCTAATTATTAATAAGATATTTGAAATTTCAGGTTCTTGGACAGTCTAAAGTAACATTTGCTCCTTCTATTAGTATGATTAAAAAATGTATTGAAAATCTCATTGAAAAACAATATATCGAAAGGACATCAAATAATGCCGACGAATACTCATACGTTGCGTAGCCGTATCGGCATAATTAATTTATTTTAAATTATTGCTGAGGAGATTACATCTTCAATAAATTTGAAATACATGTGGCTAATCATTAAAAATGTGTTCTGCAATACTTGAAAAATGCAAAAGTTTATTTAAATACAGCTTTAAAAGCTTATTCGAAATAACAACTTTTGGTTTTGAAATTATTTATTAATATAATAAACTAAATAATTAACTTAATGTACTATAGATGAATGAATGAATTGTAATATAATAAGATAATTAAATAAAGATGTTACTATTTTAAAAATTTAGAGATATATATGTTAATCACTGCAAATAACAAACATTCATAATTCACAATATGCTCTATAAATATAAATATAAATATGTATATATAACAATTTTCTTTTTCTCACATAAATATTTTAACAATATTGCTATATAAAAGCTATTACAAATATTTTAAGGCATTTTTGTTAATGACGTGGTCCCTTTAGCTGTAGTAAATCTGGATCTAACAACGGAGTTTCGTCGCTTTCTAATACCTTGTTCATTCCGTTTATTATAAGTGGCGAAGTGGTACTAGTAGCGGTATAAGGTGTAAAACCAGCCCATTCCATGCCTAGATAAATCGATGGGCCAGTTCCAATAGGAGCAGCTTCTAACAAAAGGTGCTCTTGGTGCGATTGATGTATTTCTTGGCAATCTGTTGCAATGATTTGGCTATTGTTTCCTTTGCATTGCTTTTCCTGTTTTCGCCATTTTGCTCTTCTATTTTGAAACCATACCTTGTTCAAATGTTAAAATTAATAGTCTATAACTTGAGTTTTACAAAAGTTTGCTTACCTGCACTCTAGCTTCAGTTAACTGTATTCTTAATGCTAATTCTTCTCTGAAAAAAACATCTGGATAATGTGTTTTTTGGAAAGCTCTTTCTAACTCCTCCAGTTGAAAATTAGTAAATGTTGTACGATACCTTCGTTGTTTTCTTTTACCAATTGCTCCAGGTGTCTGTCTGTCTTCATCTCCTGGACTTTGAGTAAAGTCATAAGCTGTAATAATTATATTTAAAGCAAAGTAGTGTTTGTTAAACTGATTATCACTAATTTTATTTAAAGAAGGGCTGTCACTAGGTAGACTTTTACTTAATGTATTTAGTAATAATTTAATTGAGTTTATTAAATACTATAAGAGAAAGGGAGAAACTTTTCTGTTAATTAAATTGAATACTTACTGAATTTAGCAGGGAATGATTGTGGTCCCATTAAGCTAACAAGAGCTGAACTTTGTTGATCTGCTAAGTGTATTTCTTCAGCTGTTGCAGTTACAATTGTACCAGCTGAAACTAATGGGTCTCTTGGAGTGCCAACCAAAAATAAATGTCTACTTTCGCTATTTTCATTATCATTATTATCTTTCAATTCCATTGTTAATATTTAAGTTAATTATTTAAGGCACCATTATAATATAGTGATTTAAGACACTATTCAACTTGTGTATTTTTAGTAGGGTATCAAATTTTCTAAGTGAGCTTCCCTAACGAAAGATAAGGAAGCCCCAGAAATGTATTGCTTCTACACCACCAATCAATAAGTATACTGACCAATAAATGTTGTATAAAAATACTTGCTTTATGTAATACAAATATATTAGCTAGTATATACAAAAATTAATTTTTTTCATAATTAAATTCAACATTTTATTTAAAAATTAAATTTATTTGAACGTATAATTTATGTACAATAAATCTATTTAATTGTTTTAATATACATAATATCATAATATATTTGCTTGGGAAATATAATTATAAAAAATTAGTTTACGCTTTTTATACAAAAAAATTATTTACAAGATAAATTATCCTATACCTACAGTATTTACAATTAATTTTTATTTGCAGTTAGGAAACATAAAAAGTAGCATTATATTAATTTTACATGCTTGTTATCTTAAAAAAACTCTATGCAAAAATAAATTAAAACTTTTAATAATTAAGCTTATCGTTTTTCGTTGAAGAATTGTATGCAATATCACAAACTCATAAACATAAGTTTTTTAGACTTGAGTTGAAATTAATAACTAAAATATTAACAGGTAAATAAAAAAACTCATTTTTAGATTATGTATAATAAATGCGAACTCGACTTGTAGTTAATAAAAGATCGTCATCAAAAAATTTTGTTTCAATAACCATATTTCCACTAAAAGAAAATTAAATTTTTATAAGATGATTTTATTGATAATAAAAATAATATTGCTTACTTTAAAGTATAATTGCTTACTTTAACACATTTGCAGGCATCATTTGACTTTCAGGAGCAGCTCGAAATAAACTTTGCCAAGTATTTGTACTATTAGGTATTACAAATCCAAATTCAAAAAACCATTCTTCTAAACAACGATTTTTAAAAAGCACTTTCTGTTCTAATCTAAATTTTTCCATTGGTTCAACTGAACTAAAATTTATTTCTCGAGAAACTGTTTGGCATTTTAAAATACTTTTAGGTACATGTGCTATATGATCTACATCAGGAACAGATCTAAAACAAAAACAATATATTTTAGCTTACATATGTATTACCAAGTTACCATAATAGTAATATACTCACATATCTTCGTTTCCTTGCCATAAAATGTTTCCAGTATCAACATCTCTTAGTATCATCCAATTCCTGTTTAAACAGCGTTATTATTATTAAAAATAACCTTATATCTTGAAACAAACAAATAATACTTACACTTGAAAACCTTTCATTATATCTTCAGCTCTTGGTGGCATTCTTAAAATTTAATATTTTATTTATAACTTTTCAATGATTTTTAATAATAAAAATCAATGGACAATTTTTTAAATAAATGATTTCTAAAACACTTTTTGAAACTGGTGATTATTTTAAAAATAAAAATTAAAAAAACTTTCTAAGCAATACAAAATTATTGATTAAAATAATAGAAACAATATCTTATTTATAGTTTTTTGTACTTATAAATTAATTTTTTTTTTTAAAATACATTTAAGAAAAATTAGAAAAATATTTGTTTACACAAAAATGATTTTTGCTCCATCCGCTCCGTGGTAACAGCCAGCAGAAGCCCCGCGTGAAGACTGAATTCTATCATTACGCCACCTATAATTTGAGCGCGTGGATTATATTAATTTTTAAAAATCTAAAAATACACATTGTTTCAGGATATGCCCACATAGGTTTTTTGGTTTGCTATTCAAGAATTTCAACTCCTTTTTCATAAATAATTACTATTTAACCCTTAAGTATATATGAACGTACTATGGACGCTCAAAGTGCGAAAATAGCAGAATCACGCCTTTAAGGGGTTCTTTTAGTTATTTTAAGGGTGAAATAGTGATTATTTATGAAAAAGAAGTCGACATTCTTGTTTAGCTACCCAAAAAAACCCGTATGGTACAAATTTGAGCACTCAAAGAAGCGAATATGTAAAAAAAAACCTTTTGGAGTTTTTTGCAAATTTAAGGGTGAAGCCCCAATTTCGCTACCAAATGACTCCGATTTTCGTGTTCAGCGACCCAAAAAACCTAAAGTAGAGCAAATCTGGTGTTCGCCAGTGATAATACCCCCCCCCCCTATTTTGGCTGGAGTACTATAAGGAAAAAATCTAATTGCCGTAAACGTCATTCCGTTTACTAAGTGGATTTTTTTAGCCAAGGTGAATTTTTCAAATTAATCAAAAACCAAGTTTGCTATGATTAAATTTACTCAAATTTGATTGGGAATTTGGCTTTTATGTGTATTTTTTGTTCAAAAAATTTTGGGATGAGTAGTTCAAATGTTCGTCATTAATTATTAATGTATTAACCTCTATAGTATATTTAAATTGAGATAAAAAAAGACTTATAACTAGTTTGTATGTTCACACAGCCGACGAGCATAGAACATGTTCACTTATAACGCTTTTAACTTATACTTTCTAATTATTATAAGTTCTAGAACCGAAATTATAATATGTCCCTAAATTGAAATTATTCTAAGTCCATAAACCTAAAGTATTCTAAGTCCTTAATTCAAATTTATTCTAAGTCTGTTTGACCCCCCCTCCCACCCTCGTAACTGCAAAGGACTTTTTAAGGTACTCCTCCCAATGAACATGTTCCATGTTAAAAAAGGAATAATTATTTTTTTATTCTGATGATTGCAAAACCGGTGTAATTATAATTGTTTTATTAATAAAATAAGTCCCAATGAAATAAAAATTTATTATAAGACGAGGTTTATTTTTTATCAATTTGAAAAAATTAAACTGCTAGAAATGTAAATTTTTAAGAATTACGTATTTTAGCTGGTTCATTTTTTTTTAATTTTTTGGAGAAGTAATTATGATTTTTTTAATGTTTAGACTATAAAAAGTTTTAGAAAAATGGGTTCCTTTATTTTAAACCTTGTTACACCCTTTTTCAGCTCCCAGAAAATTTAAAATATTGTATTTTATTGTATTGTATTGTATATTCTTTATTTGCTCTTTTACAAAATATCATACATATATAACATGATAACATAACATAAATAACTATAGTTTTTATAAATAAATAAATAGTTAAAAAATAAGAATAAAAAAAAAAAAAAAATAAAAAATAGAAATGAAAAGAATAGCATGGTAGCAACGAGTTATAGCAGGCATAGCATTAATCATTTAATTAATTTCTGCCAAGTAGTTTTGGTACGATAATTTTATCACAGTCAATGTTTAAGTAAATTAATAAATAATACAGCCGTAAGCAACAATTTATAATAATGTGTAACATTTATACATCTAAATCTTGGTAAAACAGCTCAATATTGTCAAAACAAATTTAAAAAACTGAATCATCATATGTGTGGTTTGAGGTTCTTAAGTATTTGAATAAATTAACAAAAATTAACCATAATTATATAAACAAATCTACTTATAACACCATAACTTGATTTTTCTTAGGCATAAAGAGGCTTTTATTTAGAAAAACCAAATATAATCCAAATTATCAGAGTAATTTTTAGTGAAAGTTACCTATGTCATACTCTATGTCAAGAAACTCATTGTATTGAGTTTAGTATATATAAAAATATGATATCATGCCAATTATTAAGGTTCTAGACTCAATGGTTTCGAAATGGCAGCTACTTTAAAATTTGTTCAACTTTCCTGGAAAAACCTGAGCTAATTTTTCGATTTTAATTTTTCGGCGCACTACTTGCAGCTAAAAAATAATTTTCAACTATAGAAGGTATGTAAAATTTTCCGCTGAATCCGAATCTCCCATCAGTTTTTTGGATTAATCTCAAGAAAAGCTGGAAAATCGTAAAAACTAGAAAGAAATTTCAAATACGATTTTCTAAAAAAAAAGGATTTTTTTGTTGCTTTTTTGCTTCTGATTGGCCTTAAAAGTTGTTTTTTTCCATGCACTTCTTGTTGGTATAGCTTTTAAGGGATATTTGCCTTTAAAGTACTTAAAGGTTCAAAAAACAAATTTTCATAACCTTCCATTTCACGAAATTTTCCGAATTTTCGTGTAATTTAATCAAAATTCTGACTCGATTCTTGGATTCCACGTAAAATTTTACTACAGACCCTTTTTTTGAGAAATTTTGAACAATTATTTTGAAGAGATTTTTTGATATGACAATTAAAATTTTAAAAATTTAAGATAAATGATTTAGGAGATTACTATAAAATTTACCTATCAAAATGCTTCCTGTTTTAATTAAGTTTTAATCATATAGAAATTTTTAGAATTTTTTGCTTAACTAGTTAAACAAAATTTCAAATTGTTTGAAATATCAAGTTTCATCAAACATCTAAAATATTTTAAATGAAAGGGTATTTTATTTCAAATACAATTGAAAGATTGTAGATAACAAAAGAAAAAGCACAGCTATGATAGGTTTAAAAAAGATTGAAAAAAATATATAAATTGTTTAAATAAAGATTCGTGCAAGCAAAAATAAATGCATTTTTTTCTGAAATAAAAATAATAGCGATAATAATCACAATAATAATGATGAATTGAAAGAAATATGAAAATATTTATTCATCTTTATAGACATCGGAATTGAGAAAACTATTACCCTCTGGCAGTTTTATTTTTTTACTTATATATGCTCACTCTTCTTTCATATAATTAAAAATGAAAAATTTTTATGAAAAAAAAAGATATAAGTAGGTATTTATGCCTAAAGTTTATTATAGAATAATAAATGATTATAGTTTATATTTATTTTATATTTCATCCCTAAAAATTATTATCTCGATTATTATAGATAAACTATAAAAATTTTTTCTTAAAACCGTTTTTCTAGCTGCAAAAACAGTTCATATTTATTACCTGTAAAAACAGTCATTAGAAAAATAAGTTTTATCTGCTAAAAATTAGGACTTCAGGTAAGAATAAAAGAGCAAAAGAAATGGATGCAACTCGGGATGCAAACAAATTTTCTTGTAAATATTAGGTAATCCATATTTTTATAAGAAAATTTTTAAACAATTTTTCGCGTCAATTTAGATAATGCGAATCATGTATGTGATATGTATTTTTCTATATATCGACTGTATGTCATAATAGTTAATTAATTATTTTAATTTCTTGAAATAAAACAATTTTTCAAATCTTCATTAAAAGAAAACAATTTTTTTCTGGTCTGCAGCCCGAAACACGTATTTTCCAGACACTGCGGATCTGGCAAAGACCTGTTTTCTCGCCAAATACGCAGAAAAATTTTATAAGGCCCTTTTTCATAAATAAAGAATTCCCCAAATCACAGTTTAACCACGGAATAGTAATTTACATGTTATTTGGGCTATTCTTTACTTTTCTGGACGTTAAAATTTAATTTTTTAAGCAACTATTCAAATTTCAAAATATTCTGCAAGCTTTGTAAAAAATTAGAAAGCTGAAAAGTTAAAATTCCTATGTTATTTAAATGGAAAAATTGAGGTGCTACAAGCACGCGTTTTTGAAAAGCAAAAGCAAAGTCCTTGGAGCTGGGGACTTTTTATAACCAGAAGTTCATGAAAAAATCCGGTGAGCAAAGTTTTTCTTAAAACTCCAATTTTAGGTCCAGTCTAATATATATATCCTATCCTATCCTATACATATATAAATCTTTATTATGTTTGTATGTTTGTCCAAACGCGATAAACGAGAACACGATAAAAGCTACAGACATTGGGTTTACGGCAAAAGACGGAAAAATTTACGGGTCAAAACATAGACTAGGTTTTATTTTGATTGATAATGACAAAAATTTTTTATGTTAAAAAAACTGAATTTTCAAGAAAAAAATTTTTATTAAATTAAAAAAAAAAAATCAAAAAAACTGAAAACTGAGGAAAAATTTTTTTATCAAAAAGAATTTCATTTTATTCGGGTATATTTTTTACGTAACTACCAAAACTTTCAAACTGATCAGTTCGATCTGTCAAAAGTTATTTTAATTTTTCGAAAATTATAAAAGTTTAGGACTAACATTATATATATTTCTAATTTTTATCAGCCACTGATGTAGTAATTGAAAACAGTAACTAAAAGAAGCTTGAACAACTATTATCAGGCAGAACCCTAGAATGGGTATTCGAGGGAAACAACGACTGCTTGTGGATCCTATGGAAGGGTAGCGAAACTTTGTATTGCTAATCACTAATTATACGTCTGAGTTCATAATTTTTATGATTCAGTAAATTTCAGATAATACTTCGGGTAAAAAAAGGTTGTTATACAAAATATTGAGTAACCTGAAACAAAATCTCTTTGGAAAAATCAAGTTGCAGGGGTCCAGGGGAGGCAGCTAGTATATAATATATACATCTGAACAGAAGTGTTTTGGTCAACTTGTGAGGTTTAAGCGTTTCATTGAAAATTACCAAAAAACCCTATTTTATAGCATTGAACCCTGCGCAAGATCCATTGGAATGAACTTAGTACCTGGAATGTTTACTCAACATAATAAACTCATACATAACCATTTGGTGTAATTTGGTGTTCCAACTCCCCTTGTTTATCAAAAAGTTGTATAATGTATTTTATTTATTTATTTTTTGAATAAATTATACAATTATAAAACAACCGAATTTTTATTTTCATAAAAATATTAACATCATAAATAATTTTATCAATATTTTTTACTTTTTATTCATTATTATTTACTTAATTTAATTCTACAGCTTGAAAATATGTATAATAACTCAAAAATTAGATATTGCATAAAATTGAAAAAATTGGTAATTTTTGACAAATAAACGTGTAAAAATGAAAAATATTTGGTCATATAATCATTAATGGTGTTTTATTTGCTTGAAAAAATATATTTTATGAGATAAAAATAAAATAGACAAAATATTTAAGATAGAAAAGTGTAATTACTTCATTTTAACAAAAATTAAAAAATTGGGACTCTGGGGGTTCTATCAATTTTAGGGCATTAAAATAATTATTTTCGGGAATCTTAATGGTATGTAACAATCAATTTGGACTAAAAACTATCAATATATTTACCATTATAATTTGCACATAGAATAGCTTAAGATGCAAGAAAAAGTAATATAACAAAATTTGAAAAAAAGCAAAAAATAAAAACAGGTTTTCTAGCTTATAAATGTCAAAATATTGTTAAAAACCGATGCTAAATCCTTTTTTCTATTAGTTTTGAACTTGTTTTAACTTGTAAAAAACAAAAATCCCGAAAAATACTGTGAAAACCCCCTGAAATAAAAATTTTCGAAAATCGGGTAGCTCAGTTACGAAAAAAGGCAGTTTTTGACATAAAAGTGGAAAAATCTTTTTGGCACCATCTTAGAAAATGAAAAAAATATTTTACGGTTTTACTAATTGATAAAAAAAAAAAAGATGTAAAAATTAGTATTTTATTTTCATGCAGGGGCAATTAGTTTTGAACTATTTCAGGTAAAAAAATGTTGGTTTGAAACTTTTAAATAAGTTAAATATGCTTATTAAACTTTACTTAGAATAGAAGTTATTAAAATATTGAGGAAAATATCATTTCCATGAAAATTGAGTACTTTAAATATAATTAATTACTCGAATAATTAAAGCTTATTTATAAATTATCTTACGCAAATTATTTTAATTTCTTAAAAGCAAATGAAAAGGGCTGACTATTTCAACTTCTAAACTACTGCACATATTATATATTAGTGCATTAATGTACTTCAATGAAACAAACTAAATACTTCCATGTGATAATTTTTTTTCCTTTGTTTTGGAAAATTTAATTATTTGCTTATATTGCTGTAGGTTTTCTATTTATTTATTTTTTTTATTTTTTATATTGCTATATGGCTCGTTTTCATTTTTTTTTGAAAAAATAGCTTTCTAAAAATAAAAATAAAAAATTCCTTTTTTAAAGTCCAAACAAGGCTTTTTAGACTTTTTTCACCAATAGTTATTCAGTGTTGCATAAAAATCACCATAACGAACCTTTTACATCAATTTATTACGTTTTTTCATATAATTATAAGGTAAAAACAGCTTAAAACCATTAAAACCAAAATCGTTACATATGGCCTTAATATACGAATTTTTCTAGGTTTTATGTATTTTAGAGAACAATATCATATATTTTTAAAGAATTCTTACTAAAAAAACGAGTTTTGGAAGTAAATTTTAAAAATATTTAATAATTTTAAAAAAAAAGAGGAACGGTAAAGGCTTTTTTATAGAAAAATCAAAATAATTCGTAGACAAATGAACAAAAAAACTTTTCCGTTTGGAAAGTAAAGTATTTTTATGATTGAAACTTGCTAAGTTTTTAATATTTTAATTACAGCGCTTCTGAATCGGAGATCCATGGGGGTACGGTAAAGGCTTTTGTTTTTGTCCCTTCGTGATTTTTGAACTTTAATTGATTTTTTTTTCCTATTTAAAGACCTCTTAAAGTGCTCTCGTTGTGAGAATTTATTTTTTATATATTTAATTTAAGTTGTCATTTATGTGATTAAAAGGTTTTAAAAATGTTTTTATGAAGAGAAATCAAATTTAATATAAATAAATTACGTATTACGTAAAAATTTTGTAAAATCGTGTGACACACCTTCTCACCCTTGTAATAAGTAGTAAAAGTAAGTTTAAATGTTTTCTATATGGAAAAAGTTTAACCTTATAGTATAGCAATTAATCCCCAAATAAAAATTTTTGATAATTAATTGATAGGTGTGAATGACAGACACTCAAAGTATAGGAATCTCCTTTGTGACAGGGAACGGTAAAGGCTTTTTTGCTATATTTTTATGTTTTATAGTAGTTAAAACATTAAATTATGTTGATTTTCATGGTGTACCATCAAAAACTTATTAAAATTAAAAATTAAAAAAAAAAATTTTTTTTAATTAATGCATCTGGTAGTCAGAAACGTGCTGTACGTCAATTTTGCAAAAAAAACGATAATGAGCCATATACAATGCTAATATTGAAAAAATATTACGCGAATGAAGAATTGAACTTGGTAGATGTAGGACTATTTTTTTGTGAAAAGCTGGAGGCCTTCGCATACTTTTATTATTTAATTCAAAATTAACATTCTTAAAATTTAGAATTTTTATTTTATAACATAATTTGTCAAGACTTAATGAATAAGGGCACATAAAATATGTATGGGTATATACATATCACAAATTTTCAACCATGATCTTAAAAATAAGAAAAAAAAAATTTGTAATTTTAATTAGAGAACTCAAAATAATTTCGATCTAGAAAATAATTTTGACTTAGGAACTTTGATTCAATTAAATTTAAGGGACTTACAATATAATTGGAAACAATCTAATTTTAGGATATTTTTACGAAGAAAAAATTTTTTTTTTTAAGGCCAAATTTTGTGCTAACCATCCATAGATTTCTAAAAATTATAAAAGGGAGATGAAATTTTACGAATAGCTAATTAAATATTAAACAATAGCAAATTATATTTCAGTCTATTTCCCAGCTACTTTAACGACCATTTTAATTAAAAAATAGTTCAAAATAACCCGTCTATCACATTACGCAAATAAAATTCCAGTTATTTCTTAAAAAACACCTTGATCATATTGGGCCATGTATTTCCTATTTAACAGTAGGAATCTTCAAAAAGAAGTTAAAGAAATGTTCAAAATACTGTTTACCAACAAAAAGTTGGGAAAATAAAAAATTTAATTTGCATTTGATTTTTATTTCTCATTTGAATTTTTTATCTCCAATGAAAAGCTAAAATGTTTTGTTATATTTACTTGATATTTTTAAGACTGCTAAGAACATAATGAAAAATTGCTTTTAGTAACTAGATGAATTGATTTTAGTGATATATCATTTGAGTATAATTTATGCTATGCAATCAAGAAAGAATTTCCTGAATGATTAGTAACCACGATTTTTCGTGGATGCTAAGCAAACAGGAAAAATCCTGGTTGCTTAGCATTCAGGAAATTCCTGATTGCATAACATTCAGAAAATTCCTAATTACTTAGCGTCCAGGAAAAATTTCGGTTGTTTAGCATTCAGAAAATTCCTGATTATCTAGAATTCAGAAAAAATTCTGGTTGCTTAGCATTCAGGAAATTCCTGATAGGATAGCACTTAGGAAATCCCTGGTTGCTTATCAATCAGGAAACTCCTGATTGTTTAGCACTCAGAGAATCCTGTTTACTTAGCATTTAGAAAATTCCTGATTGCTTATCATTCAGCAAATTCCTGATTGCTTAGCATTCAATAAATCCTGTTTTTTTAGCGTCAGGAAAAACCGTGGTTGTTTAGCATTCAGGAAATTCCTTTTTGCTTAGCATTCAGAAAGTTCCTGATTGTCTAGAATTCAGGAATAATTCTGGTAGCTTAGCATTAAGGAAATTGCTGTTTCTTCCCTTTTCCGTAAACCCGGTGTCTCTAACTTTTATCGTGTTCTAGTTTATCGCGTTCGGACAAACATACAAAATTTAAGATTTATACATACATATATATAGGATAGGATATATATATATATTTACACTCGATGACACTTTGTATTATTGTTGACAAGTACCCACCCCTTATATTCATACTATATATGTTCATTTATATAGAAAACCTACACATCAAACAGTTTCGGCGTTAAGAGTTTGCACGGATTTTCCATCCTGTATTAAAATTCTATTTATAAACCTATATATAGATATTGAACGCTATAATAAAACAGCTAGAATTTAGATATCTTACTCTAGCGTTAATTTAAACATTGTATAGATATAAACAGTCACACACACCCATATAGAAATCTGTTTTATACTCTAAGATTTCCTCAAACCCTCATCCAGCTTTTTCGTATAAAAATTTTTCCAAGTATTTATATTAACACACGTTCACCTATACAATTAAAATAACTTTTATGGAAGCATTTTGGGCATGACGTCATAAAGTTTGACTAGGTGGAGGCTCAATTATAATCATTTATATGTACTGCGCACATTCAAACAAAATAAATTTGTGCAAGTAGAAAAGCTGCGCGAACATCAATTTTCTTTATACCAGCATACAGAGTACATAACAGTAACGGCAGTAACACTTGCAAAAGGGCTAGGCTAGTTCGCTAAGAGAAAATGATAGTTTGAAAAGTTTAAAAAATAGTTTAATTTGCATTTGTTTATAAATTTTTATAATGGATTACAAAATAAATATAAGAGCATTATTAAAGACTGAAAACCGATGACACACTTTATTCTAACTTGATTTTAAGTTAATTGTGAGTAAAAAAAGATTTTGATTATTGTTGTTATAAAAAGATAAAAAAATGTATCTATCTTAGTTAAATTTTGAAATTTACACACCCTAAAAAATTTTCGCCGATATAAATATAAAGTATTAAGAATTTGTCTTGCATATAAATTCCGCTCGCTGCGACAATTTTCTTATATGCATAAATATATAAAAAAGTATGTATATGTGTGTTCAGTTAGCTATGAATGCTCAGATATAAATTTATTTGTGTGCAAAAAATTCTTTACGCGTGACAGCACATGGTTCATTGTTTTCTTTTCTTTTTTCCCTTATCTAAAAAAACGTGTTTATAAGTGTATATGGGTGTGTAAATGTGCTCCTTTGCCAAAAAGCTAATATAATCATGTAATAAACGTTTGTGTATGTACATTTAGGTAAAAGGATTCTAAAGAGATGGCGAGTTCCGGAAATAATGTGAATGATGGAGTTGGAAATGAGAACATGGAAGTAAATACAGGGAGTTTTGGAATTGCTGCTGCAGGGGGTCAAAGAAATCCATTAATATGTTCTTTATGCCATGATTATTACATTGATCCATGTTTATTATCTTGTTTTCACACGTTTTGTGCTAAATGCTTAAGAGGACCTCACATAGATGGAAAACTCTCGTGTCCTATTTGTGGGTAAGAAATATTTTATTTTTATTTTTTTATTACGTGATAAATTCGTTTATTATTTTAAAAAGAATTTTATTTAATACATACTTGCGTTTTGTGAATTCATTGTTTTTAAGTAGTATAAGTCAAGTTTTCAGTAGACCCCTTAGAACGTCCGGCCGTACGCGGTCTTTTACTACTTAAATTCAGTGCACTTCCTCTGTATTGTATTGAAATATATTATATATTTATATTTTTCGCTTTAATTTAAAATTTATTTATACTCTTAACTTTTGAGTGTGCATTGGAGCACAGTGAACCGTTTTTATCATAACTGGTTGACCTAGTACAAAAAGTCAAAAAGATTTAAAAAAAGATTTAGCTGGTTGATTTTTTCACTATTACTCATATCTTGCTATTTTTTTGGAATTTTCAATTAAAAATTCGTTAATTTTAATTAGGTATGTTTACAGATAAATATAATTATTTTCCCGTAAATATTTAGTTAATAGCATGCTCCTTTTTTTGAGAAATAAATAAATAAATTTTAGAAATCTCTCTTAATTATACTCATCTTTATAAAAGTCTAGTTGCCAGTAAAATTAGATTTATTCAAAAGTTTTATATATGGACGGAAATAGATTCATCTTAGTGGATTCTATGTATTTTTATGACTAAAGACAATTTGGATGAAAGTTTCATCAATTTTTCCTAAAATAACTTACAAAAATTACAAATTCTAGATAATATTGTTTATCGAGAAAAATTTCTCGTATCTCTCCCTGGTTTATGTCTGATCCCGATTTTAAAATTAAACTCCTAAAAATTATTTCGACAGCCAGAATTTGAGCCAGAAATAAAAGCACCGGAGCACAAAGAAACTTAAAATAATTTTTTGAACAAAAAAAAATTTTTTTTACTTTCTTCATTAGGTTCTATGTCTTTTGCAACCACAACCAGAATTCCTATAGCAGCAACGGAATTTTTTTCAGTGTAGAGTCTGCAGACTCTGATGTAAACTTTAAAAATTAAAATGACTATTTACGTAAATTTTGATCACGTTATCAAAGTGTCAAATCCAATGAAAATAAGTACTAGATGCCTGATAATACTATCATTTGATCTACTTTAGAAATTTTTTTGTTTTTGATTCATAATATTTACTCACACAAACAAACACAAGTACATTTATATTAAACTTTATTGTTATTTTCTATCTTTTGTTCGTATTTATACATTATATTTGTTTTTCCTATATGTATTCTTTATTAGAACAATACTCTTTTATTTAAATTTACAAAAAAAAAAAAAAAAAAAAAAAAAAAATATTTATATACATACATAAACATTAAACATGCTTGAAAAACTATTTATAAAGTTTTAAAAAATTTTAAAATTTTTTTCATATAGTCAAATAACACAATTAAAAGATGGAATGCAATTGCCACCAAGTGATCATCTTATGCGACAATTGGTGGAAATTGCTAATTCAGAAAATCCACCATGTGCGAATTGCGACAAAAGAGATAAAACAACTATGTTTTTTTGCATTACATGTGGTAATTATTATGACATTCATTTATTCAAAACTTTTTTTATTCAATTTTCTTCTTTTTTTTCCTTTTTTTTTCAATTATGAAAAATAAGCTTTATCGATCTTTTATTAATTGAGATAGAAATAAAATTAAAAAATTAATTACATTTTTAATTTTATTAAATATTCTAGACTTAATTAAATAGATTTTTTTTTATTTCTATTCTTCCTTCAAATTTATTATATAAACTAAAATCTGCATGATTAATTTTGAAGTTAAAAAATTTATAACTTGTTCCTTCGATTTTTATTCAAAAAGAATAATTTTTTTTTAATATATAATAGGAGAAAACAAAAATGAAAATTCTTTACATTTTTTTTATTAAATAGATTCTATGTTACACAAAGAAATCATAAAAAAATTCAATTCTTTAGGTCAAGCTCTTTGTACTCATTGTCGAGAGCATACTCATCGAGCAAAAATGTTTTCATCTCATGAGGTTGTATCAATGAGTAAATGCAGTCAAGATGGTCGTCGACGTTGTTTGAGCCATGGTGAACAATACATAATGTTTAGCCAAAGTGCTAAATGTATGTTATGTGCAACATGTTTTCGCGATACACCGGTAGATGCTCGTTTACATTGCGTCGATATTGAAACTGCTTGGCAACAAGCATCCAAAAAAATGGAAAGAGCTGCTAATTCGATATGCGAATTACAAGTTGGCGTTAGAGATGGTCTTTTAGCCTTAAAATCACAATTAGATGAGCTTAGACATAGTTTGGATACCGAAAAACGCTTAATTTCTAATTATCGCCAAGGTATTCAAGATGTCCTAGATAAAACACACGCTAGCGTCCTTTCTGAGCTTCAACGTCAATTTGAGACCAAAGAACGTACACTTAGGAATCAGTTGTTATCATTAGGAAGTGCTTTACCAGTTTTACAAATGCACTTAATGCTTTGCACAGCGTTCACCAGCAGTGCCAGCAAACACCAGTTTTTAGAACTGGCTCATCCAATGCTCGATCGATTAGCCAGAGTTGCTCAATTGGGTCACCTTTCGCGACCGCCGTTACTTAGTGCTCATATTAAAATTAATTTCAGAAATGAATTCGTCCGTGCTCTCCAACCATATTTAAGTGGTCAACAACCTTTTTACGATCAACAAGATCAACAACCACAAATTATTCAGCCTGCAGTATTAAACAATAAGCCAGGACCCAGACCTCAAGCTAAAACGGATCATCCTGGGCCCTTTTCCAACCATTGCAGAACTTTTGATAATCAGCTTAAAGAATTAAGTCAGCAACTTTTCACTGTAAAAGAGAGGCTTGGCGAACTTCACAGAGATGTTGCTCATTTAAGAAGAGCTAATACACCACCAATAGGGCTAAGATATGATCAGGTTGCAAGAGATTGCCAAGTCTTAGAGTCTCAATTGGAACACCAGCAGATAGAACTGGAAAGACTTAAAAGTGTATTTGATGCTTTATGGGAAGAACAATTATGCAGGATTCATATTGAAAAGGAAATTTTCCATTCTCAGGTATGCTGAAAATGAAATAATTAATGATAATTGATGTTGAATAATATTTTTTTAATACTTTTAATTTATTATTGTAGATGAACGACATTTTGTCTTTAAGAGGAGAAGTTAAACAGTTGCAAACTTTAGCCCAACAGCTGCAACCTTTTGTCAAATCTTTTGCCACTGGAGTAACAGCTGGGGAAATAAGTACTGCTGCTTCAGATGCAGCTAGTCATCAACATTTGCAAACATTACTGGATCATCTTGCTCGCCTGCAAATGCAAGATCATCAAATTAATGCACCTACTAAAGATTATCGTCATCAAAGAAATGATAATGCAGCTTTTATGAAAGGTATTGTTTCATATTTCATAAGGGACATTTTCATGGGGCATTTTATAAGGGAGCCAATAAAGGGCGGAGGTAAAGGGGGGGGGGGGGCAGTTGGCTTTTTTAGAAGAGAGGGAAGTCTAATTGACTTAAAATAGTTTCAAGTTACAGGGTTCTACAATAATTATGAATTAGAAACTTTAAATATAATTTGTTTAAGGGCTTAGTGAGCATAATTCAATTGCATTGGCAACTAGTTTTTTAATTGCGTTTACATTACTGTGCAGGTTTTAGTAATTTTCGCAATTTGAATAAATTTATGGCTTGCTTTTTGCAAATAAATAAATCACATAAAAGAAACTAATTATCAGAATAATTGGGACTACTGATGTGAAAATGGGCGTTGCATTATGATAGAAGTAAAAAAAAACAATTTAAAAATTGCCCTACATTGCCCGCTGTTTTAATGCTATTTAATAGATATTATATTTTTAACAAATAAATAATGTAAATTTTTTTAATTTTCAAAATACTAGACTCAAAAGAAGTACCAACTCGCTGTAGAACACCAGTAGGAGGTGTTGGAGCCGTCCTTGATTCTAGTGGAAATATAGTTATATATGGACCAGCTAAGACTACTGAATCCAAAAGAGGAGTGTTAAGTCAGTTAATTGAAAAAGCAAGAACAAAAGAAGATAGAAAAAAATCCCCTGGTAGGGAAGGAAGTAGAAGCACAAGTCGTGACCGCAGCCAAACAAGACGATCGTCCCGAAAATCACCAGAAAACACAAAACCTAAAACACCACCTGGTCATGCATCGTCTGGTAGTAAGGTTCGGTCACTATATAGATCTTTAAAGGGAGGCGGAGGTGGTGGAGATGCACAAAACGATAATGTAGATCAACATATGATGGATCAACAGCAACAACAAGCAAGAGGTATTATACATTATTTTTAATAAGGCGTTTTAAAGTTGCTAATCGATTTACCGCGGAAAATTTTAGAAACAAAAACATGCATGCAACAATCCCTATATATTTTAACATAAAGGAAAGGAGGGTGTGGGATGTTTTTTTTTAATTTCTGAATAGTGAACTACTTTTGAAAGTATATATTAGAATCTTGAATGTACTCATTCTCTGACAAAAACTTTATTTTGCCTAGCTTGTTTTTTATAATATAACAGTTTTCCATACATTTGCCCAAATATTAAATAAATTCTTGAGTACTGCGAATAAAAAAAAATATATAATATAAATTGATTATTATTTTGTTATTAGCTGAAGAATGCGAATACCAAAGAATTTCCGAGGCATCCTCTAACATAATTGATTCAAAAAAACGAGTACAAGCTCAAATCCATCCAGTTCCATCGGAACAACATGCAGTTGTAAAAAGTTCAAAAGGAATGAAAATTTATCCTTACAGCGATTCTGAAGATGTTTTTTATTCAAATGAAAAACGCGCACTAGAAAACAAAAGACGAAGGCGCGCTAGTTGTGACAGTTTAAGTACAACAGGATCTGGTAATAGTCGTAGATCAAGTATAACTGAGCAAGACCCAAGAAAAACACTGGTAGTGTTAATTGGTGGCGGCCCTACATCAACTTCAGAATCGTTAGCTAGAAAGCAACGTTCTTGGGAAACCTTCCCTAGGCCTAAAAGTAAACGTAGCAATGTCACCGAAGTTAGTCATATTGGCCAATTAAAAAAAGCTGATAGTTTTGAAGGTCATGAAGAAGCTGTGCGAACATTAGTTGCAGCCGTACAAGAAACAAGATCACAACTACGTCAGCACCATCTTCAACATCATCAACATCGTTATCACCGTAAAAGTAAAACGAATTAAGAATACAATGATTTTAAAAGTAATTTTAATAATAACGAATTTATGAAAAATTAAATAATTATGTAAAAAAATTTTTTCCTACACATAGCAAAAAAGCGTAAAATGAATTATTTTCTTCATTTTTGACTCATTGTCAGATGGTAATTAGATGCAACATGGATGTCCATGAATGTACATTCTCTCTTTTTTTCGGCAAAGGTTTATGATAAAAAATGCAAAAAATTTTTATTAAAAAAAAAAATTGCAACTAAAATCCTAACATTTATAAAAGATACCAATAAATTATAATAATAAAAACATCTTATTATGTAACAAAAATGTTTACATATCTATTCATTTCTATCAGAGCAGTGGAAAGGAATATCAAATTTGGAAAACCTTTAAATCGTATCAGTTTGCTTCTTTTTTCTTCAAGTTTAAAATGATTTTTTCGTTGCAATAAACATAAGCAGCATACATATAAAACTATACTTTATACAGCATACATGGATAATTAGGCTTTAAATCACGGAATAAAATATGGGGTTCATCCTTTGTATGCTGTCCTATAATTCAGCAGGGGCCGGATGCTAATAGTTATAACTCGGTTATACGAGCTTTATAGTTCGGTTATAGCTCACGAATAAAGAAAGCATAAAATTGTCTATAGCTTGAGTATATAAAATATGAATAGAATAGTTATAGAATAGTTATGAGTTATACAATTCGTATAAAAAATATGTATTCGGAATGTATACACACATTGCGCTCTTATAATATTATATTTCTATAAGTATATAAAAATCTTTTAACCTCAAAAATTTGAGTTTCATATATCTAATTTTTTTTTTTTTTTTTAATTTTGAGATTTTTAAAGAGTCACCTACAATTTTCCAAAAAATAACAAATTTTAGATAAAATTTTTTAGTCTGAATATAATCAAACTAAAAAACCAATGGGACTTACAGAAAATTAATAGTGTTTGAATTTGCCAAAGTAAAAATTATTTAATTATTTTTAGCAACTGATTAACTATTTTATTTGCAAATTTAAGAAACGGTATATGCATAAAAAAGAAGTAAAAAAAGATCGGAAAGATATAAAGATGCTGTTTCTTCATTATTTATTTGCAACATTTTTTCCAATTTTTTTGTAAAAAGAGATTTAGCAAAAAAATTATAACAATTCAATCATTTTTAGTTGATTCACTATTACGATTACTGAAAATTAGTGTTTTTTACCCTCTAATTCTTTTCTTAAAAAATAATAAATATATTAAAACATTTTTTCTATTTTTTAATAAATATATTTTTTCTGTATACTTGTATACATAAATATCTTCTTATTATGGAGATATATCATAATATAAGAACTCTATAGATATAGAATAGATATTATATGTATACATATATCCACGCAATGTATTCACAAACAATACGTTGGTTATTGGTATATATGAACGAATGCTTCGTGTATAATTCTTTCATAAAATTTTATACATTGCTTATAGAATCTATTGAAAATAGCTTTAGCATCCAACCCCAGTACAGATCAAAAACCTCTATATCTAAATTTTTATAAAAAATGAGTTTTTTATATATATAGGCTCAATCGTCGCAAAATTATCTATCAGATGGTGCAAATAATTTTTTCTTATCACTTGTAATTTGAAAAATCACATGGCTCACCTACAAGGTCTTAATAAAGTAACTTCCTTAGATTAACAAAAAAAATAGAATGTTTTCGAAAAATAAGTAAATTTTCAAAAAAATTTGTACATATTCGATAAAAATCGTAAATTTACTAAATTTAGTATATTAACAAAAAATTCAAGTATTCTCGATTTTTTTTTTGTGAATTCGTGAGAAAAATTGATAATTTACCATTTTTTTTTTGAAAATTAACAAAAAATAGTTGTCAATTTTCGAAAAATAGTTGTGAATTTACAACTTTTTTCGTAAAATCACAATAAAAAATCGAGGATTCTCGAATATTTCGATAATATACTAAATTTAGTAAATTTACGATTTTTTTCAAATATTTACAAATTTTTTTGAAAATTCACTAATTTTTCGAAAAAATTCTATTTTTTTTGTAAATCTAAGAAAGTTACTTTTTACAGTGTATATGTTCTTATTGTTTGGAACTAAGATTAGACTTTTTATTTTTATAACCGCAGGATTTTATCGCCGAAAAATTATTTTATTGGTTCGAATAACATGTATGTAATTAAATAACTCTGTACAAAGTTTACTTGATTTTTGCGTAATTTTTTACAAAAAATTTGCAAAAACACTTGGAAATTAATTTTAATTTTGTCCTATTATTTTTTTTTAATTTTAATCTCCTCCAATAATTTCGATAAATTAAGGCTAATGTGGTCCATGTGGTCCATGTGAAAAAGTGACGTTTTTAGGGGGGGGGGGGGGTGAAATGGACTTAGAATATTTTCGATTTAGGGACTTAGAATAATTTGAAGTGGGAGTCAGGACCTGATCAGGCCCTGATAACAACAACAACTTAGAATACTTTAAGTTTATGGAAGTAGCATAATTTATATTTCAGGATTTATTGTAATTTCGGTTTTTGGATTTATTACTGTTATGAGTAAACATGTTCCATGCTCGTTGGTTATGTAGTTACACAAACCGGTTATAAATTTTTTGTTTCCATCTTCACAAAACTAGGAATATTTTAGATAAAAAAAAGTTTTTAAACGTTTTTCGTGTAATTCTAGACATTTTATAGCAGTTTTTTTGTAAAAACTCTGCAAAAACTAAAATGAAATTTTTTTCAAACTACAAGACATAGACTATAAGACAGTACTGCAATAATTACCATAAAAAAGAATTTTTTAATCATTTTTTTTATATCAACTAATAGACGTATTTTTGAATAAACTTAATTTTAGTCAAGGAAATTGCAAAAAGTAAAAAGAATCAAACGCTTACGATTGGTACAGAAATTTAAGTTTCTTTCCTAGCATAATATTTTATAATTATTTGGTATTTGAATCTTTAAAATATTTGAGAATTTTCATTTGTTTAGTATTGTATTGAATCATAAAGCTTCAGAAATGTTGAAAAATTGATTTAAATTTTGTAAAATGGTATAAAAAGAGTAAAAGGAAAATTTTTTAATTTTTTAAAAAACTTTTTAGGGAAAAAATAAAAAAATTTTCACAATTTTATATTTTCCAAATGAAAAATTGTCATTAACTTTGTATAAAAAATGAGCTTTTAAAATTAAATCAGAGCAACAAAGCCATTAAAATAAAAAAATTTTTATCTTAATTCGTGTATTTAAAAGATGGTCCTTTGGCCTATAAACCCCAGCATGAATTTTAAAAAAAAGAAAAAGAAAATGGTATTATTTGAGTGCCAAATAAATCATTTTTACTTTATTATCTTACACATAACGAGTTTCATTTGATATACAAAATATATGACTTATACAAATGTATAATAATATTAAAATATTATAAGATTTCTTTTTTTCTGTGATTATATCGTTAATTTGACCAAAAAGTTTAAAATATTCATATAATTTTAAATAAGTTAATATTATATATGTATATAAAAAATAAAAATTTACAAAATGTTTTATATTTATATAACAGATTATTATTAATTAAAAATATAACAATGTTAAGTATACATTTGTTTTTCAAAAAATTTTATAAACTTATTTCAATTACTGCCTTATAATTGAATAAAAATTACTATTTATCGCTGCAAAGTTAAATAGCGTGCGATATACAAAAAATAATTTTTAGTTAGAAAATAAAAGAAAACACTGCCAAATAATGAAGGATTCATATTATTAACCTTTAGAAAATAAAATATGCACAAAATAAATTGATAAAAGGCTCAATAGTTATAGAAAAAAAAATTAAATTTTACCAATAATGATTTGCTATTTAAGTTTCTGTTAAGAAAACTCGTTTAGATTGCAAAGTTAATGGAAAAAATGTGTATGAAACTATTCAATTAATAAATATTATATAAATGTACATGCATGTGTATATATAAGTTATATACCATATTATTAAATAAACAAATTAAAATGTCAATACTTTTAATTTATTTCAGTAAAAATTTATATTTACAAACCTTATATATAATAACAAATTTTATACAATATCCCAGCTGACAATTATTTACATGGATACTGTTTTTAATAATTCATCTAGTTTTACCTTTGCCTCGTTCCTCCTTTTTTTGAATTCCTTAAAGATGATAGATTATTTTGAGCATTTAATTTTTTAACATTAGACTTTTTTTTAGTCCCACTTACTTTTGTTTCTTTATTATCTTTTTCAAAAAGAGACTGAAAGTCGATGGATTTATTACTACTTCGTAGATAAGAAAATTCCTTACTATTTTTATCTATAAAAATTGAAAGTAACCCCCAACTTTCTGAATTTTTATCTGTAACTTCTAAATGCCATGATGCACTCCTTAATGCTACTTTTATTCTTTCTAACTCTTCGTACCTTACATTTTTGCTGACGTTTAATAAAGTTTCTAATGGGTTATATATGTATAATGCAGAATACTCAGGTTTTGGAACAGTTTTACCTTCTCGTATTGAAATGGCTTGAGATTCAAAATCAAAATTACCATAATATTCAAAAAATTCAAGTAACAAAGTTTCCAAAGAATCTGAATTTTCATTTCTTTTTATTTGAGATATATCCCTGATAAAAGTACAATCTATACATAAGTCTGCTACTCGCACATCCTCTTTTTCTGAAATTTAAAAATATTTATGAATTTATTTTAAATTTTACATTTATATAAATTTGTTGCTTACTTGCATAGGACTTTAAAGTGTTGAGAGATGGCAAAATCTTTTTTTGTTGTAGAAAAAATATAACCATTAATGACAATGAAAAGTTGGTAATCCATGGTCCTGGAGATTTATTTGTCAATTTCATACTTTGTGCCCATTTTTTTACAGTAAATGTTAAAGGCCTAAGTCTCCAATCTAATTCTCCATACATGTACAAAAGTTCTGACATATAGTAGGCAGTCCTAAAAAATTAATATATATAAGAAACAGTAAAAGATAATATTTATTATTACTTCTTACATATTTGTCATACTCAAATCACACTCAATGCCAGCTATTATGTGATCAAATTTAATGATAGGAACTCGAGCTTCTAGAATTTTTCTTACATTAGAAATTCCAGGCATGAAAAAAATCATTGTATCTGCTATGCATTCCATAAACTGTTTAAAATGTTCTTTTTCATGTGATGACATTGATTTTGTTTGGAAAATTAAACGACTTGTTAAATTTTCCTAAAACATTTATTTTTATGCATTTAATAAAGTAATTGATAAACATATTATAGTTTATGAAGAACACAAACCTTTTTATTATTTTGAAGATCAGTCAATAAATCTAAATCGCAACCTTGTTTTCCAAATCCATTTACCGAGGAACCAAATGGTGTTACAGACATTTTTGGAAAAAGTCCGCTAAAACTTTTTTCTATTTGATTTGAAGTAAGAAATCTTAATCGAGTTCCAGCTTCATTAAGTTTTGTAATATCATATACAAGTTTGATTTGTTCTGATAGCTTAATAAAATAGAATAAACTTGAATTTATAATATTATCTAACTATTTAAAAATTTTAAACTTACAGAGTTAGCTGTTAGTAAACTTTTGTATACTTCCATATTAGATGGAATTTTACAACAATTTTTTAAAATATTTACATTAGATCCATTCTGATTTGAAATTTTTCCATTTTTAGCATTTCGAAACCAGAGCAAAGTTGATTGAACTGGTACTATGTGATCATGATTTATATGTGTAGCTTCATTTAATATAGATTTAATACTTTCTTCATTTTCAAATTCAATTAATACAAAATGCTGTTTAAATGAATTAAATATAAATATAATATTTAAAATGATTTTGCAAAATTTCATATTATTACCCTCTCCATTTGTTGTGTAGTGTAGTGAAAAACTTCTTTTATTTTACCAAATGTAGAACAATAATTGTAAATATCTGGACATGATTTTTCTGACTGTACTTGGATTAAAACTGACCTTAGAGCTTCTGATTTTCTTTTTAATATTAAGTTGTCATAAGTTATATATGAACCATTATGAGAATTATTTATAGGTTCTAAAAGAAAGTAAAAACTGTTATTAATATAACACAAAAATAAAAAGAAATTTTTAATATTGTTAATATTAATGATAAAATTAAGAGAAATTAAAATGTTTAAAAATATATTTTTTAGATTTTTACTACACTTAGAATGTAAATAAACAATTCTTTTTTTACTTGATAGAGGTTAACACAAAATACTTGCCGGAATGGGAAAAACGAATATTAGACCAGTTCCTACTTATAGATAAAATTTTTGCAGAATATTTATTGTAAAATTTTAATTTTACACTATTTGTGGGCAATTTAGAATAACAATTGTTTTGAAAAAAAAATATTTTCGTAGTTGCACGCCCGAATAATGCCATTTTAAAAGTGCATTCAAATTGGAGGATTGCAGACACCACAAAAAGCAGACATGCTTATAAAAATCGTTTAAGCCAATTTCTGTTTTATCTACATTAGTAAAAGCAGAAATATTTTGGATATTTTTAAAAATTAAATACTTCACTGCAAACGTTTGCAAGTAAATTTGCATTTTCAGGTATTGTGGAACCAGCCCATTCAGTAACGCAGTTCAAATCCGAATCATCCATTAGGCTCTCTAGGCGCCAGCCTACAGGCCTCCACCAATTTCAAGTAATAATTTGCATTTTTTGGTTTTTTGATACCTAAATTAAAAAACAAAGAGTTTATATACCCACGTAAAAAGATTAATCTTACCGCAAACTTAATTTTGGGTCAGAAGTAGGCTTACCGGTGTAAGCTTACCTAAATAAGATTAATAATTTTAGAATTTCCTGAAAAATATTTTTGAGCTAAAATTATTTTCCCGAGAAGACACATAAAAATAAAAAACTAAGCATATTTTTTTTTCCGGGGGGTTTTCAACTTTAAGACAAAGATTTCATAAGAAAAATTTCTTCTTTTTTTGTCCAATTTCAAATTAAATATCATAATTAACAGAAAAATATTTTAATTTTTTGTTATCATTTTCTTTTTCAAGAAGTTTATAAAAATTTCGAATTATTCGAGGCCAAATCAAATTGTAATTTTTTTTATTTAACTTACAAGGGGATTGTAAACTGTTTAAGAAGTCAATTTGCTTAGAAACGTACCCTCAGTTTATTTAAATAAATTAGACCTCCTAGCAATGTTCTACGCTACAAGATATGGTTGTTTAGGCTATCTTCTAAATGACGCTTCTACTTAGAACTCAACTAAATACCTTCCAATTGGTCTCATTTTTTTCAAGTAAGTTTCAGCTTTTCATAAGCGTAAACGCATTTTTTATCCGTAATAATGGTCAAAATTTTCAAATTGCTGCCAAAATTTGACTACGCACCAAATTTGGGAAGCTAAATTAGGACCTATAATTAGGTTAATTATTATAAATTAGGTTATTATAAATGAGTTCCAAAGAAAAAAAAACTGTTAAAAGAATATTGGTAAATATCCTATATATTATTACAGTGAGAAATAACCCCTTTTTCACCGAGGTCAAGGCCTGGTTGAACATTTTACAGGAAAATGGTTGAATAAAATTAAATTTATTTTTTTTTGCAAAAGGGGGTTGAACATTGAACAAACTTTTTGCAAAGAAAGTTTCTGATTTAAATTTATAATCTTGTGTAATTTTATTGTTAATTAAAAATTTTTTAATATTATAATTTTTTATTTGAATATTACACGGAGAAAAATATTTTGTAAATTTTGCAAGGTTAATTTTAGTAAAACGGGGTTAGTTTTAAGAACAAAAAAATTTACAAAATAATAATATTTAACAAAAATATTTTATGCAATTATTGAACAAAAATATTTACAAAATTTATTTAAATAACAAAACTTTATGTTGTAAAAATAACCAGTGACTTCGGTTATGTTTAACAGTTATTTTTCTCCTAGGAATCCTTCTCCAAATCCTAGGCCAAAATAATCCAGGAGATTAAGTTAGCGAAAAAAATGACGCACAGTGATCTAGGACAAAAAAACGGAAATAAGTTTGCTTTGATCGAGTTTCCATCCAATTTTAATGCGGGTTGGCTTGTTTTACTCCTGAAGACCTGTATTTTACGAAAATAGTGACAAGAAAATTTTTTTCTACCTGATTTTCACCCCCTTTTCAGAAAAACCCACCCCAAAAAAAAATTTTATAGCCAAATTATAATTTATCGAAAAAAATTTTCTAGGCCTTGAAAAAATTATGTATATGCTTAAATTTGATTGAAAACAATGAAATTATGTTTAAAAAAAAATTACCCTTATTCTACCCCTGATTCCCCAAAAATTCCCCAAATATAAATTTTATGTAATATTTAAAAAAAAAACAATTTTATAAGCCTTTTAACTTTAAGGGTAGTTTTTGGGGAACTACCCGAATAGAATCGGAAGTATGGGCCGATCCGGCCCAGATACGGCGTGATCTGGCCCAGATCTGACCCGGATCTGGGCCGGATCGGCCCATACTTCAGATTCTATTCGGGTAGGGGTAGAATAGGGGTAATTTTTTTTTTAACATAATTTCATTGTTTTCCAATCAAATTTAAGTATATACATAATTTTACGAGGCTTAGAAAATATTTTTCGATAAATTATAATTATGCTATAAAATTTTTTTTTGGGGTGGGTTTTTCTGAAAAGGGGGTGAAAATCATGTGGATAAAAATTTTCTTGTCGTTATTTTCGTAAAATACAGGCCTTCAGGAGTAAAACAAGCAACCCGCATTAAAAATGGATGGAAACTCGATTAAAGCAAACTTGTTTCCGCTTTTTTTTTTCTAGATCACTGTGTGAATGTAACAAAACATGAAAAACATTAATAATTAATCATTTTAATTTAACTTTTTTTTTATTTTTACTGTTTTATAATAATTAAAATAATAGTGTTATTGTATCATTGACGTTTTCGGAGAATTGGTCTTGGTCTCATTCGAGAGTCAAACCATTTTAGGTAAGAGGTCTTATGCAACTGCTTGGGTCAAAAAGACTACTTTGGCCTAAAAGCACTATTTTAGTTAAGAGGTCTTATATAATACTAAGTGTTGGGGCCAAGAGGACTACTTCGTCCCAAAAAGACCATTTTGGACAAGAGAATTCATGCAATATGAAGAGACGGGATTGCCTATTAATTTGTTATAAACAAATAAATGGCGAAATATCTCTTTTTGGGTTTAAAGTTTATTCAAACCCTCAAGTTAATAAGCAGAAGAAATATGAAAGTTAGTTTAGGAAAAAATTAAATTATAACAAGTATTAATTATTTTAATTTATTTACCTTGTATTTTGTTGTATACAAATTTGAAAAAAAATGAAAAAGAATTTATAAACAATAAAAGAATGACTTATAAAAAATTAAAGAATTTAAATAGAATAAAATTGTAGTTTGAAAAATAGAAAAAGACTCTGGATGAGCTTTAGAATAACACAGAATGAACTTGAGAAAAAGACTGAGCTTTGAACCCCGCGAGCGAGCTTTTTTATATCAAATCTAGCTCGTTGATTCCGCGAACAGCAAATTTTGATACCGCGAAGGACTTTAATAATAGACCAGAAAAAGTTTCGCGTCGAGTTTTAAGCATCGAAAAAAAATATCATTGAGTTTAAAAAAAAATATTATAAAAATTATTTTATGGACGTTCGGACATTACATCCCCCCACTTAAAACATTGCATAAGCCTAGAAAAATTAAGCTTGTGCAATTTAAATAGTTCAGTCTTAATCTGTACAAAATTAGTTTTTAAATTACATAAAAATCATTTTCTTAATTTCTAATATAAACTTAGTCTAATCACACATTAATTTTAGATTTAATAAACTTATTTTAATCACACAAAATTATCTTCTTAATTTAATTTTAAATTTTAATAAACTTAGTCACACAAAATTATTTTCTTAATTAAATTTTAAATTTTAATAAACTTAGTCTAGTCACGCAATAATTATTTTCTTATTTTAGTCTTATTCTAATCACACAAAAATTACAATTTTTTTATAAACTTATTTTCTAATATTTCATTTATAAATTTTAATAAACTTAGTCTAGTCACACAAAAATATGAAAAATTATTACTAAATTTAAATTTTAATTGACTTATTCTAGTCACACAAGAAAATTATTTTCTTATTTTCTAAATTACAATTCTAGATTTTTGTAAATTTATTTCAATCACTGAAAAACATTAAAAAATTATTACTAAATCTAAATTTTAATTAACTTATTCTAATCACACACGAAAATTATTTTACTCGCACAAAAACATAAAGATTATTTTTAGAGATTATTATTATTATTATTATTATTTTTTTTTTTTTTTTTTTTTAAAAATTTTTTTTTTTTTTTATAAACACATTATTCTAATAGAATTATTGTAATCACACAAAAATTAGTATCTTAAATTTTTATAAGAGTTAATAAATTTTAATTCATACACATAAGAGAAAAGTATGTTCTTAAAGATCATAACACAAAGTTTCTTAAATTTAACTCACACAAATATATCAAATTGAAATTTTATTATAATTAGTTTCCTTAATTTTAACTCACACAAAAATAAAGGTTATTCTTTATGTATAGTCTTAACATCCTGGTATATTTTCACAAACAAACAAAAATTTTAAACACAAAAATTTTTTCTATGTGTAAAAAAAAATGTTTTATAAGTAGTATTCATTTTGCATTATGTTAATCATATACACTTTATTTAAAGATATTGTTTCAATTTCTTTTCTGGAATATATTTGGCAACATTGGCACATGTTCATATTACATTCCACTAATAGGCACTTATCACACGAAACACAATTAACCTTGATTTGAACTCGCGACACAATATGAAAATTGTACCGGGAGTTATAAGTTCAGCTTCGAGAAGATTTCTAACGTTTTGTTCGTCGTTTATGCAGTGGAAACACCAAACGGCGTCATGTTCCCAATCATAATAGGATAATCGCCATAATAAAGATTTGTAACATCTCAACCCAAAATTCGTTAAATGGTATGGTATACCAAAGTTGAATTTTGAAAAAAGAGATTTCTAATAGCCTCATTCTGTGGCACACAACTGGCATACAGGAATATTGGTGTTAATTTTCCACTGACAAATAAAAAGTATTGTTTTTATTTTCACATTTGAGTTTCATTTTTAACTCTTCTTTACGGGAAAATAACTATCCATCGTTGGATGATAATGACTAGCAGTTCACTGAAATTGGATATTTCGTAATTACAAAACTTTAGTGAATGTGAGCCTTTTAAAAAGAATTTCTTAAAAGATGGACATATTAAATACTTATTAGAGTCTAAACAATCAGCTAAACATAAGTTATTATTCTTAAAAAGATATACGAGTAGCTTGTTTTAGATTATTGAACATAAATCTTGAAATACTTGCTGTATTTTGTATAATATAAGTTTCTTGACCTAAAGAAGGGATATATAGATATACTATAACGATTCAATTAAAGGTCTTAATAACCATTTTTATATCTCAAATACAATTTTTTTTTTTTTTTTTTTTTTTACTCATTTTACATAAATACGAGTAAACTTATCAGTAGTTCTTATTGATTCGATATAGTAATGTTTATCATTAGATCACTTTATTGAGTTATTTCAAAATCTAATTTAAGTTAATATTTTTTTTTTATTACAAAAAAAAAAATACATAAAATCCTTATAAGTTTTATCTTAAAAGTTATTTGATTTATAGCAACCATTTGCATAAATTTGTAGGTCGTTTATCGAAATATTTGAATCAAATAGTGTATTATTAAAATTTTTTTTTTTTTTAGATTTTTATCATATACTTCTTGAATATCTACTAGTTGGTTTATTAACTAATCTGAAATTTCTGCTGGAGAATTGTTTGCGTTTTAATTTAGTATGAGTTAATTTTTCTTAGTTATATACATATTAAATTTTCTTAATTGTATTAATCATAATTCACATTACTTTGAATTAAATTAAGTCTTTGAAATAAATAATAATTCTTTTTTTATATAAATATTTTAATTTACAACATCTAATTTTTTAAATTTCACTTTAAATTGTCAATTTGTGATAGGAAGGGCCCATTTCCAATCATTTTGACTATTTTATAGTTGAAAATTTTTATTTTTATTGATGAATTTTCATTCTTTCAAACTTCATAGATGCTTAAAATATATATATATATATATTTTTTTTTTCTTTTTACAAGTTCAAATCAAGACAATGATTTGAATTTTTCCTCAGCTACGATTTTGTCTGAAAGTAGTTTCTTGAATATATCAGTTTAGTATTCTATGATCTTCATCTAAGTTTCAATAAAATCCTTCATAATCACAGGACATATATTTTTTTTTTTTTTTTATATAAATGGTAATCTAATAATTTTAATTAGTTTCCGTAGAAAGTTTCTCACGGCTGCAGAGAATAAGATTTTTGTTAGATTACAATTAATTATAATTATTAAAACTCTTCATTACGGAAGAAAAAATCAAAATCCAGTTTGGACATACTATTCATATTTTACGAGTATAAATGATTTTTTTCTATATTATAATATATTATATTATATTTTTTTTTTTTTTTTTTTTTTTTTTTAATAACTAACTGTAAGCCTCATAAGTTTTATATTTTATACAGATTTAATTTTATAGATATAGCAGCTCTTTCTTAAATTTCATATTTCTAGAATCTTAATTAGAAAATAATAAACGACAATTTTGTTTTTCTTCTTTGATTTTTAACTTAAAATTATTATTATTATACTTTGATTAAAATAAATTGTTAGTAACTTAATTTATTAATAATTTAAGTATTACTTCGAATTCAATATTTATTACTGTTAAATTAAAGTTTGCATTTCAAAATAACAACTTATGCAGTATAGAATAATGGCAACTTATACAGTTGAAGCTTATGTTTTTAAATTATATCAAATTTACACATTTTACTTGTTATAAATTAAAAGCATAAGTTTATGTTTGAAATAATAAATTTTATTTCTTATGTTGACATCCATATTGTCAAACACTATAAAATTATTCATTATTAAAATGAAAAATAATAAAAATAGTTTTAAAAACGATTATAATCCAAAAATTATTACTGAATACCTGAAAATTAAAATAGCATTAATATATTGAAATTAAGTATTTTTAAAATATCATTCATTAATAGTTTACTGTAAAAAAAATTAGGTTAATAGAATTGGAATTATAGCAAGTTTGAAAGCAAAAACCAATTTATTTTTATTCAAGAATGTAGCAGCAAATATAAAGAATGATAATTAACATGATCAGTATTTATTAGATAAGATCATTTATGTTTGAGATATTTTGTGAATTGAAAAAAAATAATTTATTGGATTTGACTGATTTCGCAATTTTCAAAATATTTTAATATTTTATTATTTATTTTAAAAAAAAATTTCTTTCTTAAGTATAAAAATTTTAATTTAAATTCCAAGTCCAATTTCACATAATATTCAATATCATAAGATTTTTAATTATATAATTTGTAATTTGTAATTAAGAATTTGTATTCTTTAGAATACCATATTTGATCACAATTAGGCTATTGATCTTTGATTTTTTCTTATGTCAATAAATTTACTTTTATAAGCTTTGAAGTTTTTGACATGTTATTAAAAATTATATAAAAAGAATTTTTATCAAGACGTAAAAAGTATACTCACTCCCCCCCCCCCGCTTTTTAGTTAAAAATTTTTTACAGTAAGGAAGTTTGACAAAAAGCAAGATCTTTAATAAAGCAAAGTGTAGAAAAATGTACAAAAAAAATTTTTTTTTTAAAACTATTTTCTTGGACAAGTTTATTAGTTACAATAAAAATCATTTAGAGATTTTAGTAAACTAAGCGATTTATAAAGCTATTAGCTCTTATAATAGATTTAACACGATGTAAAATAAAAATGTAAAGTTTAAAAACTTTTTTTTTTATTACACATTTTTTTTTTATTGACTTAGTTCAAAATTTATTTTTTTGTTTTTTTTTTTTTTTGAATAAGAGGAAAGGAAATTTTTTTTTTTATAGATTTGATAACAAGCACATGGAGATTTTTAATATTTTAAAATGGTAATCTATGGGTTTTACTGTTCAATTTTTTACAGGGAATATTATCGTATAAAGTTCTGACCTTTTTTTGATTTAAGGGGTTCCAATGTTTTGTTCCACTTTATTTTAATTCTATCCTGCCAACTTGGTATATTACGGAACGTTTGCGTTCGTATCCACTCCCCCCTGCTTTTTTGTTAAAATTTTTCTAAGCAAATAATTTTATAAAAAGCAAGAAAGAGAAAAAGTATTTTGTAAATGTTAGAGGAAGTCGTATTATATGATGGGTATCAGTTAATTAAAAACTATTCTGTGCCAAAAATTTAGATTTAAAGATTTTTTTATGTCTAGTGTCTTTGGCGCTATAGTTTTTAAATAATTTTTGGCAAAAACTGGCTAAAAAGTGTGCTTTTTATGGGCACTAGTTAATTTAGGGCAATTGTAGGGCAAAAATTTGGTTTAAAAAATTTTAGTTGTGTAGCGTCTTTGGCGCTATAATATTAAGTAATTTTTGGCAAAAGTTGACTAAAAAGGTTGCTTTGTATGGGCACTATCTAATTTAGGACAATTTTGATCCAAAATTTTACTTTTGAAAAATTTAGGTTGTATAGCGTCTTCGGCGCTATAATATTTAGTAATTTTTGGCAAAAATTGACTAAAAAGGGTGCTTTGTATGAGCACTATATAATTCAGGGCAATTTCAGGCCAAAAATTCGATTTTAAAAAATTTTAAGTTATATAGCGTTTTCAGCGCTATAATATCTAGTAATTTTTGACAAAATTTTAAGTTGTATAGCGTCTTTGGCGCTGTAATATTTAGTAATTTTTAGCTTAATTGACAAAAAAGGGTGCTTTGTGTAGATACTAGCTAATTTTAGACAATTCTTGGCCAAAAATTTGACTTAAAAATTTTTTTTAATTTTATAGCGTTTGCGTCGCTATATTTTTGAGTAATTTTTGCAAGATTTGACTAAACAGGGCTTTATATGGGCACCAGATAATTTGAGGCAATTTTGGGCCAAAAATTTGATTTGAAACTGCAGCTGCGGCGCAAGACTTTTATGTTGAGTGTGTAAGATAGTGTATTTTTTTTTTTTTTTTGGTTATTATGATTTTGCAAAAGAAAAATAAAATTTAGAGACAGAGAGAGACAGATTTAAGGTAGGAAAAGAAAAATTTTTTTTTATGAAAATATTTTATTCAAAAAAAAAAATATTTATATTTTGGAGATAAAGAGACGAGCTATATTTAGGGCTTTATTAATTTTATTTTTATAGACACGCTTTGTCTAAGCGCGATTAAGAGATGATTGCCCTTTACCAAAATACTATTTAATTTTAAGAAAAAGAAAAAATTTTTTTTTTTTTTTTTTTTTTTTTTTAAATATTACTTATCAGAACGGAAGTCTTTATTTTTTTCTTGATAAAAGCTTAGTTTTGATTATTATTTTATATAATTTTAGATTACGAATATTTAAACAAAGATTCGGTTTTAGAATGGTTCGTTTAAAAAAAAACTCTTTTCTTTTTTTTTTTTTTTTATAAATTTAATAAAAGATTTTAAGGAAAATTTTAACGACTAATTTTTACCTAAAAGACTTACAAGTTTAAGTATTATAGATTATTAATTAATTTTTACAGATTTTTAAAGAGTGATTCGGAACAAATAAATTTAATTTTTTTGACGACAGATTTTTAAACGAAGTTTTTTTTAAAAACTAATTTTTAAATAAAAGATTTATAAGTTCAAGTAAAGCTTTTTACTTTTACAGATTTTTAAAGAAAGATCTGAGAAGTTTTTTGTTTGTAAGTTATAAATTTTTAACGATGGATTTTTAAGTAAAGTTTTAAAGACTAATTTTTAAATAAAATATTTATAAGTTCAAGTAAAGCTTTTTCTTTTACAGATCTTTAAAGAAAGATCTGAGAAGTTTTTAACTTGTAAATTATAAACTTTTAACGCCGGATTTTTAAATAAAGTTTTGAAAACTAATTTTTAAATAAAATATTTATAAGTTCAAGTAAAGCTTTTTCTTTCACAGATCTTTCAAGAAAGATCTGAGAAGTTTTTAACTTGTCAATTATAAATTTTTAACGCCGGATTTTTAAATAAAGTTTTGAAAACTAATTTTTAAATAAAATATTTATAAGTTCAAGTAAAGCTTTTTCTTTTACAGATCTTTAAAGAAAGATCTGAGAAGTTTTTAACTTGTAAATTATAAATTTTTAACGCCGGATTTTTAAATAAAGTTTTGAAAACTAATTTTTAAATAAAATATTTGTAAGTTCAAGTAAAGCTTTTTCTTTTATAGATCTTTAAAGGAAAGATCTGAGAAGCTTTTAACTTGTAAATTATAAATTTTTAACGGCAGATTTTTAAATAAAGTTTTGAAAGCCAATTTTTAAATAAAATATTTATAAGTTCAAGTAAAGCTTTTTCTTTTACAGATCTTTAAAGAAAGATCTGAGAAGCCTTTAACTTGTAAATTATAAATTTTTAACGGCAGATTTTTAAATAAAGTTTTTATATAAAAGAATTATAAATTCACGTAAAGCTTTTTTTCTTTTGATCTTGAATTTTTACTTTAAGGTTTGAAGTAAGAAGAAAGATTTTGGGAGAAAAAAAATTTTATGATTTTTAAATAATTAATTTACTTCTATAAGAAATTAAAAATCTTTAATGAAGGAATTGTTTCAAAAACCAACTCTCTTTGACGCTACTGTATACACGGTATAGTATATAAGAAAAATATCGTTATGTATACAAGGCTTGATAGAGAGTTTTTTATTATAGAATTATTAAATTGTTTTAAACAATTTTATAGTTGCTTAATTATAGACAACTGAATTTGAATGAAAATTTTATTGAAACTATAAAAAAAAGAAGTTTTAAAGAAAGAAAGAATTTACAAAAATTGTTCTCTCTTATTTTTTTTCTTTGTTTATAATAATTTCAATTTAATTATTTGTTTCGGGCGCCAGTGAAGAGACGGGATTGCCTATTAATTTGTTATAAACAAATAAATGGCGAAATATCTCTTTTTGGGTTTAAAGTTTATTCAAACCCTCAAGTTAATAAGCAGAAGAAATATGAAAGTTAGTTTAGGAAAAAATTAAATTATAACAAGTATTAATTATTTTAATTTATTTACCTTGTATTTTGTTGTATACAAATTTGAAAAAAAATGAAAAAGAATTTATAAACAATAAAAGAATGACTTATAAAAAATTAAAGAATTTAAATAGAATAAAATTGTAGTTTGAAAAATAGAAAAAGACTCTGGATGAGCTTTAGAATAACACAGAATGAACTTGAGAAAAAGACTGAGCTTTGAACCCCGCGAGCGAGCTTTTTTATATCAAATCTAGCTCGTTGATTCCGCGAACAGCAAATTTTGATACCGCGAAGGACTTTAATAATAGACCAGAAAAAGTTTCGCGTCGAGTTTTAAGCATCGAAAAAAAATATCATTGAGTTTAAAAAAAAATATTATAAAAATTATTTTATGGACGTTCGGACATTACAAATAGCGATTGCTTAGTCAAAAAGGTCCACTTTGGCCCAAAAGGTCCATTTTAACATTATAAGTTTATAATATATAGAGATATCTCAATTTTCATACACTCAGCGACTTTTTGTATAGTGGCAGCACCAGTTTTGGTGTGTACAATATACCCGGTATTATAGAGAAACAAAGTTGGTCGTGTGACGCTACCAACTCGGTGAATTAGGTGAAATCAGCTGTAGCGATTTTCAAAGTTTATTTTGTATACTTAAAGTAACATGTTTTGTTTTATGATAAAAAATGATTTTATAAACGTTATAATTTTGATTGTATATTAATTGTTTTTAATATTTTAGGTAAAATATTATTTTTAGTATATTAGATATGCAAAACTAATATACTAAAAATATACATATATTTTGAAAATGCATTTTGATCGAAAAATATGAAGATAAGGATTGATAAAAAGGAAAAAAATCCTTTTCAGATGATAAAATATTTATATTTTTAAATATTTAAATATGAAAATAATACAATATTAATGTTTTACAATAGTAATATTACGATAATAATATCTGCGATCCTAACCTAGAATATTTTAAAATGTATGTTTATTTTTTCAAAACTTATAATACCGACTATAATTTAATTAATAATATTTCTTATGCGTATTTTTTAATAAAATTGTTTTTTTACAAAACAATAAACTATTTATCAAGAATTATAATGTAACGATAATGAGACAACCGGTTTTTAACGTTTTTACTCAAAAAGTAATACTTGGCACTCTCACGATACCAACTATTGACTTATGAGAATACAAGCGCTATTGGTGCTGCCACCATACCAAAAGTCGCTGAGTGTACATAATTTTATTTAAATAGTGCGTTAAATTTGTTCCACCAGTGCGTAAAAGTAACTTATACGCACGCTACATAAATATTGTTAGTTATTTTTTATGCATTTTTCAACGAAAAATTAACAATTTTCAATGTTACAATTTTTTTTATCAAATAGTGTAATTTGGTAATATAAAATATCCAAAAACCGATTTATTACAAAAATACATTGCAAAAAATTTTGTTCGGGTAATTACTATCAGTAAAGTAAATTTACTATTGAGATAATAAATACTACCAGGATAGTAATTACTCGGACAAGATTTTTCACAGTGTCTTTTTGTCATAAATAGTAAATTTACAATCAGATAGTAAATTCAAAAGTAATAAATGTAAATTCCAGATAGTAAATTTTCCTGATGATAGTAGTTATCTGGGAAAGATTTTTTACATTGTAGTTTTATCTAAAAAAATATAAACTGAAAAAAAAATCCGCTTTCGGCAAGCGGAATTCCATTTGCCGCTAGTGGAAATCCGCTTGCCGCAAGCGGAATTCCGCCTGACGCTAGCGGATTTTTTTTAGTTTAAACCATTGCAAATGGCTTGAAACGTAAAAATAAACCTTAAAAAAATTATTTTTTTGAACTCAAAACTTCATAAAACTGAATTTTAAAGCTCAAAAGTTAAAAAAATCTTTTTAAAAATAAAGATTACTTATTTAGCTTTTAAAACTTTTTTAAATTGGAATTATTTTTGAAAGGTAATAATAAAAAGTTAAATAAAATATTAATTACTAACTTTAGAAATTACCGAAAACAGCTGAAAACAACTTCAAACCTAAATTAACCAATTTTGGATCATTTTTAAAATAACCAAATCAGTCTCGTTTTTAATGATTTTGTTTATTACTAATTTTTTTACAGATTTTTTATTATTTACTTTAATTTTATATATTTTGAAGTAATATCTTTGTTGAAAATAATTTTTCTTTTAATTTATTTTAACGTCTTAGAGCAGTTCAAATGTTAAATATTTGGGTTTTTGAAAAATTCATGGACTTGAGATTTTTCTAGCAGATTCAAATGATGTTATAAATTGGACTAAAAGACGAAATCCCAAGTAATTTTTCCCGTACAATTCAAACTCACTATTTATTTTAACATTTTACTACGCTTTACAGGAGAAAAATTCATTCATTTAGTTTTTTAAGGTACCAATTATGAGGGTACCAATTTTTAAAAGTTTCGCAGTCTTCAAGGAAAAATTTTCTGAATAATATTTGGAAGAGTTACTTATATATTTTTTCCTCGGAAATTCGATGAAACCACTAGTTTTTTTATCTGTTGTTTTCCTTAGCCATAAAATCTTTTGTTTCTATTTTTACTGGTTTTGTCCAATCTTATATATTTTGCATTGGTAGCCCATTTGAGCTTAAAGGGTTTGAAATATTTAAAATTATCTTTAATAAATAAATAGTCAGGGAAAAACCACTCGAAAAAATGCTAAAACTTTTTGTTTTTTAATAAACGAGTAATCGTTAATTAAAGATTTTGCAATAATTCTCCTAAAATCTCAATTACACGTTACTTCAAGCACAATAACTTAAAAATTTGATAAGTCAGTGAATTTTCATCTTCAGACGAAACGATTTCGCATTTTTTTAAGCAGTTTTTTCTTATCTATTTATTTATTAAAGATAATTTTAAAAATTTCAAACTCTTTAGGCTCAAATGGGGTACTAATGCAAATATATAAGATTGGACAAAGCCAGTAAAAATAGAAACTAAAGATTTTATGGCAAAGGAAAACCCCAGATAAAAAAACTATAGTGCTTTCAACGAAATCTCGAGGAAAAAATATATAATTAATTCTTGCAAATATTATTCGGAAAATTTTTTCTTGAAGACTGCAAAACTTTTAAAAATTGGTCCCCTCATAACTGGTACCCTAAAAAACTTAAAAAATGAATTTTTCTCCTGCAAAGCATATTAAAATATTAAAATAAATAGGGAGTTCGAATTCTACTAGAATTAAAAATTACTAGGGAATACTTTTAGTCCAATCTATAACATCATTTGAATTTGCTAGAAAAATCCTAAGGGTAGCGATCTTATTCAACACGAAAAAAATTGAACACAAAACTAAAACACACAAAACTCAACACGCATTATTTTTTAACACTATTTTTTCCACACCATTTAAATCCAACACAAATTTTTTTGACACGTATTATTCGACACAAAAATTTTTTATGCAAATCGTGTAAAAACTAATTAAATTTTAGTTTTTTGTTTTGAATTTGTGTCAAATAAAATGAGCTGAACATTTTGTGTTTAATTCGTGTGCAATAATTAGTGTAAATAATATTGTGTGTTGAGTTTTGTATGTTTTAATTTAGGTGTTCAAAAGTGATGTGTTCAATATTTTTTTGTGTCGAGTAAGATCGCTACCATCGCAAGTCTGAATTTAAAAAAAAACCAATATTTAACTGTTCTAAGTCGCTAAAAATTAAAAGAAAAATTATTTTCAACAAAGATATTACTTCAAAATATATAAAATTAAAGTAAATAATAAAAAATCTGTAAAAAAATTAGTAATAAACAAAATCATTAAAAACGAGACTGATTTGGTTATTTTAAAAATGATCCAAAATTGGTTAATTTAGGTTTGGAGTTGTTTTCAGCTGTTTTCGGTAATTTCTAAAGTTAGTAATTAATGAAATATATTTTATTTAACTTTTTATTATTACCTTTCAAAAATAATTCCAATTTAAAAAAGTTTTAAAAGCTAAATAAGTAATCTTTATTTTTAAAAAGATTTTTTTAACTTTTGAGCTTTAAAATTCAGTTTTATGAAGTTTTTAGTTCAAAAAAATAATATTTTTAAGGTTTATTTTTACGTTTCAAGCCATTTGCAATGGTTTAAACAAAAAAAAAAATCCGCTAGCGTCAAGCGGAATTTTTTTTCAGTGTAATATTAGTTTAAAATTTCTATAGAAACTACTGTTTTTGGTTAATAAAGTAAAAAATTGCCAAATGTTCCTGAGGCAGAGTAACAAAATATTCTTAATACTTAATCGAATAAAACTAAACGAAAAAAACTAAAAATAATCTTTTCTTTGTTATTGCTATTTTAAATTGTTATAAAAAACCTCTACGTTTCTCTGCGAGGAACCAAAATTAGGAATTACATTTAAAAAGAAAAGAAATGTTCACTACTAAATTATTGAGAAATAAATATGATAATGAATGTCTAAAAACTAGAATTCCAGTGTACAAAAATTAGGTATGTACTATGCCAAAAAAAATTTTAATTGTGCTTTTTTATTTTTTTACGTAAAAAATACAGGAAAAAAATGTTTAAAAAATTAAGTATCAAATCCCAGAAATTGAACAAAAACGATGTTTCTAAAATTAATACATTCGGAGAAAAAAATTTAGTATTGCGACCGAAAAAAAAAAATTATGTTTTTTGTATTTTCTGGTAGCAAAAAAGACTTTTTAAACATCGGCTTCCTGCGGTCTCAAAACGTGTTTACATGCAAAAAAAACATAAATTAAAATTCCTCTATGAGGAACCCAATTATAATTTTTGCTCAAACTGTATTTTGCTTATTGTATTTAATATTTCAGTGGTGGATAGAGGGGGGGGGGGGGTCAAAAGAGTCAATTGACCCCCCCTCATCGGTCAGTTTTACCTTTTTTTAGCTAATTTTACGTTAAATAATTAACGCGAAGTACCATTTTTACCCCCCAAAAAAATTTCAAGGACCTTTTTTAGAAAATTTTTTGTAATTTGATTAAAATGGCCCCCCCAAAAAATTTTCTAGATCCCCCTCTGTATTCTTAGAATAAAATTACACTAGAAACTTTCATTGATGTAAAATTTATTGTATTAGAAATTGATGAATTAATTAAAAAATAAATTTTTTTACAAAGAAAAAATATTTTAATTAAAAACTTATAAAAAAAGTTATGTTTCAATGCATTACAAAACGATCAAAGAAGAAGAAAAAAAATTCTTGAAGAATACCGTTTTCGGGACTTGTACGACCTCAAGTGGTGATCTTTAGAAGTTACCTGGTTCGCTCACCTGAAAGAAAGAATATGAGGCCCCTTGAGAAAGAGAAACACAGCCCACATCTTAGTCACAAGTCTAGCACCGTTCGTTGCGGACTTGTATATCATCGATCTTTTCGAACGAGAATTAATTTTTTTTTTTTTACCGGGATTAGTTGTAGTTGTAGTGAGTAGTGTGCCGATCGAAATCAAGAGAAAAAAAAATTATTAAGTGAACGACAAAAAAATTTTTTTGAGCAGATTAGATAGTATTATATCAAAAGTGAAGAATAAAAAATGACATAATTGAGTTTGAATAAAAAAACAACGCGCTGAGGTGTCAGACTAAAAATGTGAATTACGGTATTTTAGTATGATAATTTTTTTTTTAATCAGTGTTTAGACTCTTATAGAACCTTAGTCATAGAATTAAAAGTGTAGTTGATTAATTAGAAAAGTGCTTGAATTGTAAAAGAAGCAAAAGTCTTTCGATAAAATGAATCATAATTAAAGATGATGTTTGCGAAAAAATCTATTGGAATTTTCGAACAAACTGAATCCGAAATTCGCCAAATAATCCTAAAAAAAAAGAAAATATGGTGTAAAAAATAAAAATAAAAATAATTTTCAAAAATTGCAAAAAAAAGTGGCAAATTATACTTATGGACGCGAGCGTGGCAGATGTTTTGTTTTTTAACGTTGGTGCACTGTATTAATTCGTAGTTAGTTATTTATTTATTTATTATTATTTTTTAAATAGTTTGTTATTTTCGATCCTCAGCAAAGTATAATAAATATATTCCTCTCAATTATAGTTATATTTTGTGTTGTGCTTGCAATTCATGAAGAAAAAATTTTAGATAATTATAAAGAATTAAAATTCAAAAAAAATCTACAGGTAATTTTTTGGTATTAATTTATTTTCACTTAAAAAGATGGTATTTTTTAAAAAGTTAATTTTTTGATTCTTACGAATTCCTTGAGTTATTAAAAAAATTAATTGACTGTGTAAATTTTGATAAATATTAAATGTAGTTTATTCTAGAGAAGTACCCTCTTTGCCTTGAATTATTAAATTCAAGAAAATGAAATGTAAAAAATAATTTTTTTAAAATATGATAATTTAAAAATACAAGAAAATAATTGCCATTTCTTATAATTTTAATAAAATATATTATAATTACAAAGCTAATTAAGCCAAGGTTCGAAACCTTGCAGCAAACTAATGCTTATTAATTATACGTCTATATAATTTTATAGAATTAAAAAATAAAAAAAAGTAACGCATTCAACGTCATTTTTAGCCGTTGAATACAAAAAAAAAAGAAAAAAAATGTATGGGCGTCAAAGCATACGCGTGGGAGTAGAATGCAAGTTATTATATGTCGCTAAAAATTTATAATAATACTTTTGTCTAAAGAAGAATCTAAAATTATAGCATAATAATAATATATGGTCAGTTTGAAAAAAAGAGTAATTTTAATAACGGATTTATTATGCAATATGCGTAAAAAAGGGGTCCAAGGTCCCCCCTCCCCCATTGCAGATTACGCTCCTTGTTTCTTCGTATTTTAGAGTTAACGATCCATTGAACGGTCCATTCGTGCAATAACCATAGATAAATATTTTTTCAATGTCGATTCTTCTCTCTTCTGCTTATATTTTTTTATTGATCGAAAAGATTACCGACTATTTTTTTCAAAACTTACTATGTAAATAATATGTAATATTTGTTTACCTTGAACATTTATTGTACATATATGATTGTACAGAACTAAGAGGAAGTTACAGTCTATGAGAAACGATATCTTAGTTTCGAGCATGTAATATTGTAATTTATTTTAAGAAGATCTTACTAAATATGGTATTACATAAATATTTAATATTGTTTTTATTGCTAATATCTAGAATAATATTTAAAAATAGAGATAATATTTTTTATTTTTATATTCTCACGATTCATTTTTAAATATTAAATTGCAAACGGTGACCATAATTATCGCAATTATTAGTTTTTCAAATCTTACGGGGCATTTTTAAAAAAATTTCTACGAAATCCATTCCATACTCCAATAAAACGTTCCGAACCTAATAGTGGAAGAAATAATAACAAACTTTACCATTTTTCCAACGCCACAGTGAAATCACTTGAAATTTTTTGCATTTGGTTCACTTTTGTCTCAATTAAGTTCCTGACATATCAAACTTTTTTAAATGGACCTCTGAAAAAGTTGTTTTCCCTCTTTTGGAAGGTAAAATAATTTTTTTTTTTTTAAACACTACGATTCGATTAATTTGTTGATTTTAAGACGAAAAGATGGATAAGCATTTTTCAAAAAAAATGCATCCCTTGCCAGTTACAGCTCCCAGAAATTTTAAATTTCCAAAACATCAAACTTCGGGGGGCTGTAATTGGCAAGGAATGCGTTTTTTTGAAAAATATATTTTCAATGAAATTTGATAAGTCAGGAATTTGATTGGAATAAAAATAAACCAAATGCAGCAAAAAGTTTCAAGTGATTTCACTGTGGCGGTGGAAAACTGGTAAAAACCTAAAAATATGTAATTATTTCTTCTACTATAAAACTATTAGATTTGATAGAATTTTATTTTTCAGTTGGTCTTTTCTTTTCAGTGTAAGGGTTTACTTCTAAGCATAGGTCCTAAGGTATCATTAGATTTTTTAGTAAAATTTCAAAAGCTCACTTAAAGGGCTTTAATCAAGGATGATGTGGTAAAAAGTTTCTGATGATCGGGTTCATTAATTAAATTACTAAAATTATAAAGATTAATAGGATTAAGAAAGATTCAGTTTTTTTTAATCTTTTTGTTTTAACGGTTTGTTCTTGACTAAAAATCGTACATTTTTTTATTTAAGTCACGTGACCCAATGTAAATTTGATAGCAAATTCGAACTTTGAAAAAATGTTACTTATAGGTGAAAAATGTTTGAATGATACATCTCAATTTGCTAAATTAAGTAAAATAAATTATTAAAATTTTTTAAAAATAAAAATCGATAAAATGGTATTTAACAACTCCTGATACCTACTTTTGAAAAATTCATTTATGAATCCAAAAATAATAGCACTAGTATTCGAAACATCGAAATCATTAAATTTGAGAATCACTGGCAATTAATCCATTTTTACTAAAAAATCAATCAAATTTATTGAACTTTTATTTATGATTATTTTTATTTTTAACATTTAAATTCATAATAAAAAAAAAATATATTTTAATATCCAAAAGTATTAAATTTTTACAGCAAATAGAGATTATCTCAAATAATCATTTAATAGATTTATTTTCTTTTTGTCTGAAAAATAAGAGTTTCAAAGAATTTTAAAGGGTTTTTTGCATAGTTTTGAAATTAGATGAAAAAATATTCGGAAAAAATTGTCTTGTTTTTTTTGCGAATCTATGTAATTTTAGACAAAAAGATTTGAATTTTACTGATAAGTTGTGACTTATTAGTTCTGTGTCAAGTTATTATATTTTATTTTTTATTGTAAATTCTTAGAGTTTATTAAATCGTTTACTGTGCGGCATGGGTCAGATTATATCCATGACCCCATGTATTTCAAGTGGAGTTATAAAATATACCGCAGCGAACGTGCTAATATTTATATATAATAGCACTATAATGATGTTGCGAAAAAACATTTAATTAATATAATGTTCTAATTTTAATTTATACCTCCTTTCTCTTTTTTAAAAAAAAATATTATTGCTTGAAAGCATCTTTTACATCTAATGATTTAAAATTTGTAAATTTTTTAAAACTGTTTGACTTTTAAGCCAAAGTGAATTTGTTTTTATCAATCGATATTTACGAAATAATAACGAACGAGAGCAATAAAAGTAAGACTTTGATTTTGGTAAAGTTTAGTAAATTAAAAATTAAGTACAAGACCTTATTCCGTTTATTTTCCGTTTCTCATAGCCGAGTGATTTCAATGCTTGGTTAAGACCGCAAATGATATTATATTCTGAAGAAGTGAATGTTGGTACTACATATTGGTCCTTGAACCTTCTTATTATAAATAAAATGATACTTGAAAAATAACTAATTTACATTTACATATTATAAATAAACTATTTACCGATCGTATCAACGCGGTTTTATAAATATTTTTTTATTTAACTGTCAAAAAAAAAAGAAAATAAAAAAAGTTTTTAGGTCTATATAAAATTGTTCAATGAATAAATTAAATATTTTTATAAAATAATGACAGTGATTTGACTTACATAAAACTCTTTTACCTGCATATATTATTACTATCGCTTTTAATTTAAATATAAAATATCATTTTACACGCATATAATAACACACATTCATCCATAACGATCAATTTTTCGCTTCAATGTCTTATTTTTTATATGGCTAATTTGACATTTATAGGAAAATAAACGACAATTTTAGTTCATTATTTTTCCTATAAAAACCCACATTATTTTGAATACAAAGCCTGCTCGAATCTATGTTTTTTGGTAGTTCGACAAAAATAGACTGGTAAACTCAAATTAAACTCCCAATCACCAACAGAGCCATGTACCAAATTTTATAGCTTGTTTAAACCGCTGAAAAATTTTTAAGTGCTATAATTAATTGGTCTAGTTAATATACTGGAATTGTATTATTTTCTATGGTACTAAGCTTTAATTTTTCAAGCTGCATTTTAGCATTTTTAGACTTATTGAATGAAAACTTAAATTAAAAAAGCCTCTGAAGTTGAAAAATAAATTGTTTACTTATAAATGTCCGAGTAAATTTCTGGAAAAGAAGCCATATACGTTATATAATATTTACGCGATATTTACGCTTATAAATAAATGTGTACATAAAATTTGTTATTAAAAAAGAAAAAAAATGTTACGTCATTTCGTGTGCGTATAAAATAATACGTAATAATTATATTTTTTTTTGAACAAAATTTTACCCCTTTTATTTTAAGTTTCCTGCTAGCTCTTTTTTCAAGTTCTTTGTTAGGTTAATTCATAAAATGAGCACCTGCTTTTAAAATTAGCTCGGTTTATTGTCTCAAAAGTTGAATGTTTGATTTGAAAAAAAATATTGTATTTAATAAAGTAGAAATATCTATATTTATAGTTAACCGTGAAAAAATTATAGAGATTACAAAGTGTGAAATGGTTCTTGTTTTTTTTTTAAATAGAAAAGAAATGATCGTATCGATTATGGTAATCTAACTTGAAAATCATAATATACATTATAAAGGTGTAAATTGAACATGTTTATCGATGTTAATTTATACAGAAAAAATAGAAAATTGAGAGTTTAAATTTATACTTTCATTTCATATTATGCATTAGGTGAAGGTAAAATCGGTATATATTATTTATTTATTCATCTTTATACAAATAAATTACGTTCAAAAATTAATTCGTCCCGTTAATTCATATAAAAAAAAAAAAAAAAAAAACTAGATCAAATTTTTATTTTTTTGACACAGCTTCGGACCAAAGTTTTTTAATTTTTTACCCGCTAGCTTTTAATTTTTAACTATTTCAATTAATTTCTCCTGATGGTTGCATACCATAATAAAAGCAAATCGGAAATCATTTTTTTTTAAGAGCGGATGTAAGCTTCGTAAATAAACGCGTTTATACATAATATTTCAGGAACGATTTCTGTCTCTTATAGGATTGACGTTTTATTGGTAGAGCGAATAAATTTTAAAATGTTTTTATTTTTATTTAAAAGGATAAATAAATGTTTTTTATAATTTTTAGTAGCTTCCCAGAGCAGACAAGGGTTAAGAAATGTAATGCAATCATGCTTGGAAAAAAAATGCGATTTCTGGGCTGCATGTGTAAATTTTTTAATAGATTTTCGTAGATTTTTAATTAATTTTTTAACTTTTATACGGGAAAAATAAATAAGGATTATGGAAATTAAAAAATAGTGAATTCTATTTAAATAAAATTATGAAAAAAATATTCTGCAGACTTTGAGTAATAATACCAAGATAGCTTGCTGTTATAGGTACCTAACTGCCTATTTCTTTTCTTTTTATACTTATAAATTTTTGGTTTGCTGCTGCTGTTAAACATTATGAAGAGGGGATAGGGGGTAAACTATAAGATTAAACAGAGTCAAATATAAAAAAAAATTCAATATTAATTTTTAGATAATAACTAAATTTCCCAAGTAATAAATTGTTAAAAAACAATGTTAAAAAAAAAAAATTACTTTTAGTTAACAATTCAGGAAAGTTAAATTTTTATATTTTTCTTCAATTTTAAACTTTATGAGAATTAATTTTGTGAGTTTAGTTTACCCTCTATTCACTCTTGATAACGTAACAGCATCGAAAAACTATAAATTTAATAAAAATTAAAGAAATGATCAATTAGGTATAACAGCAGGTTATCATGGGATTATTTTGGGATTATTACTCAAGGTCTGCAGAATATTTTTTCGGAATTTCATTTAAATAAAATTTAAGTTTTCCTAAAGTCTTTTTTAGTTGATCTAAATAACTGCTTGAAATTTCGAGCAAAGCAGCCAAGCCGTATTCGGCGTGAAGTTTCAATTCTGACTAGGCAAAAGGAGAATAAAATTTTAAATGTAGCTTTAGAAAAATAAAATGTTCAGTCCCAAAGTGAAAATGGTCAATTAAAAAATAAGAATCAATTTAAATGGGTAAAATTTACTCTCGCTTTGTTTTTACTCCTTATTTTATTTGAGTAAACAATTCCACTCTAACGTATTAATCGTTCTAAATAATAATGGAAAAATAAACAAATTTTGCAAAATAGTTTACGCAAAATTTCCCTAAAAAAAAAATCATTTCAAACTCTATAAATTTCGTTTATAAGATTTTTAGGCAAAAAAAAGGTAAAAATGATCTACTCTGTCAATTAAAAGAAAATCTTGTAATTTTCTTTCATAAAATGCAAATATTAATGAATAATTATTACATAGACGTATAAGCATTAATTTTTAAAATGACATATTATTAGTAACCCAGTTATTAATGAGACTTTCTCTTATAATTTCAGCAATCATGGATTTACGAGGGACAGCATTAATGATTCTCTTGGTAAATATTTTAAAAAAATTTCTTATTTATTCGCCTTGTTATATAAAAAAAATACGCAAATATATTCTTATATAATTTCATTTAACCAAACATACACTTAAATACTTTTTAAGAAATTTTAATTTTAAAACAATTTTTTTTTTGTAATTAAATAATTTCTAATTTAAATTAAGTATAAAAAAAACAGTTACACGTACCTTTCACTGAAAAAAAAAAACAAACAAAAAATAATTAAAATACTTTTATTTTTTTTAATTAAATAGATTTAGTTATTTTTCGTTTAAGAAAGTGAATAAAATGACTTAACATAAATCCCCTAAGCAAATGTGAATACAATAAACCATATACTTCGAGTATGACCTAAGGTATTGTAAATTATTATTTTCTGTTCAATTATTTTCCCATATCAATTAATTAAAATTTGATTAAATATAAAAGGAATAATTATAAGTTTGACCATGTCGTAATGTCTGCAGTCTTCAATTATTGTATTATTTTATTCATAACTTTCTCCAATATGTGTGCTGGCTGTCACAGAATAACACTTTTACTTATGTACAAAGAAACTTACACGTCTGTGTAAAATGCAACAAGAACAGATTAAATTGCGTAATGAAATTATTATTTTTTATTTTTCATATATTAGACTGGCTCTTAATCTTAACAATGATTTAGCTTATTTTCCAATTTCTTTATAACCAGGTTCAAAAGAAAATAGGTAGATTTTGCAAATTTTAAAACTTTGTTTATTTTTTTATTTTTAATTGACAACTAATATTACTATTTACTGAAGAAAGGGGGTTTTTTAACTTTAACTCACTGAACTACTTGTAGGATGAACTTAGCAAATTGAATCTTTGGTCATAATGTATAATAAAAGCTCAAAACTCTTCAAAAGACAGCAGATTGCAGGTTTTTCCGAAAAAATAAGCAAATTTTTACAATGACCATCTTTAAGAGGCTACAAAGATCGATTACAAACAAGATTTAGAAATAAAAATGAGTAAAATAAATTTTTTATTATTTAACTTGCAAGGAAAACGAATATTTTAAATATTGAAAAAAAGCCTAAAAAGGATCATCTAAAGGTGATAATTTATAATTATACACTAACAATGCAGGACAATAATAAAAAAAAATGATCAAAATACAAAATGTAGTTGACAAAATTCACATAAAAGTTTGTTTTAATCTTGACCAATTAGCAAATGGAAATAAAACTTCCTTTCTTTTTTATGCAACTATATTTTGAGAAAAAAGTAAGAAACACCCTAATATACCTACACATTTTCTATATAAATAGAATTACGAAAAATTTTTGATTATTTCATTTTTCTTTTATGTTATTTTTTTTAACTGTCGCCTATAGGCTTTTCATAATGTATAAGATACGAAATATTATATAGTCTATTATCTTTTATAAACTTTTTAGAAACAATCTAACTTGATTCTTTAGAATTGATAAAAATAATAATCACACCAAGGAGTATAAATGTAATGTTTGTGTATTGTGTGAACTAGGTTTATTTGATATTTATTTGTTATTTTAGCATAGTTTAATAGCATAATTACCAAATAATTACTGTTTCTGAAAGATTTTAAACTATCGTAAACTGATTGTTGCTTAAGACAAGTAGTAATTACATATTTCTTAATTACTCCCTTATATCAACGATCATTTTATAAAATGCAATTTATTTTAACGATATATAGCTAAATCAATTTTATTGGCTTCTGGTATATCGATTAATAAATTAATTTTGCCCACATAAATCATCAGTGAAGACAAGGGCTTTAGATGCTCACTATTGATATTATACGTACTCGGTTAAATCAATTTCCGTTCATTCGTTACTATATTTTCTACATCTGGAAACTCAACTGCTTTATTTAGTCCCAAAATTAATTACATTGCTTTTTGATAATATCGCAATATATTAGAGGCATGTATATAAGTTATGCGTATTATATCATAAGTCGTTTATTTTTTATGTAAAGCAAGAAAAAAATGTGACTTATATTATTGAGATGAAAAACAAAAGGAACATAAGTTTGTGTACAACAATCGAAATGCATAATAGATAGCAAGCAATTAGAGGTCGGAACTTTTAGATAACCAAAGTGCATTATAGCAGTGATAGAAGGAAAAGACAGAGTATATTAGAACCAACTTGAACCAGAACCACGCCCCCTTTTACTTACAGCGTGCAGTTTATTACAAAATGCAATATCTCTTTGTAACGTGCATATAGAGAATTAAAAAAAAATAAATATAAGAAAAAAAAGTTATATTTTCACTTGCGGATAACAGAATCTGCATATAACATGCTCTCATTGATACACCGGAAGCTATTCGATGCGCTGGAAAGATCCAATTTTTACTTGCGATGGAATGCCCGAGAGAAATATTTTCTTGTTATGCTAATAAAAGAAAATTATTAATCCTTTATGAGCGATTCGAATCAGTATCTTCGTTGTAATCGTACAATGTTTTTTATATTGATAAAAAAATATCTTTTCAGCTGTGCGAGCATAATTGATACGATGTAAATTATAAACTTTTTTATTGCTACATTAGTAATCACTTTTAATCGCTTCAAAATAACTTATATACCTACTAGTAGATGTAAAACTAAATAAAAAATTATAATTACACTTCTGGCGTCATAATGTAAATATGGGGCGTTTCGTCTCAACAACACTAGTTTATTTTTCATACAGAGAAAAAGCCATCTACAAGGGATTTTATGATACAATTCTCCAATTTCTTGGACAATGCAAATTCGGAATTTTATTTCAAAATAAACAAATTTTGATATAGTAAGGCAACGTTCTTTTCATCTTCTCATCTTGCATATTATCAATTTTTCTTGCGAATTTACAAAAAAGAAATCGAGAATTCTTGAATTTTTGGTTAATATACTGAATTTAGTAAATTTACGATTTACAAATGTTTTCGAAAACATTCTTTTTTTTTGTTTATCAGCACGAGTTGCTTTTTGATGTTAGATATCCGCCATTTGGAGCTCGCAATTTTGACGAAGAAAATTCGTATACGAGCCTTGTCCGTAAATAAAGAATGACCCAAATCGCAATTTACCAACCTCGGCTTCGCCTCAGATGGTAACTTACGTACGATTTGGGCTAATCTTTATTTTTCTGGACACGGACTCGTAATATATACTATCTTTTATAATAGAACATGTTTCTAGGGAGGGGGTACCCTGGAAATCTGAAAATCAAGGGGGTAGGGTCAAACGTGTTGAATTTAAGGGGGGGGGGTTCAAATGGGACTTAGAATCTGGCTTAGAATAAATTCGATTTAGAAACTTAGAATAAATCGGTTTTAGGGACTTGGAATAATTTTGATTTAGGGACTTTAAAAGAAAGATAATTTATATTTCTAGATTTATTATAATTTCGGTTTTGATTCAATTTTACTTATTTCAAAAAATATAGAATCTGCATGAGGGAAAAGCTGACTATTGAACTGTGATAGTTTAAAATTATTGATTTTTTGCGAATGCAATGAAAAACACAATAACCGAATGTTTATATTTAAAAATTTAAAAACTTGAGCATAATAAATCTAAATTAAATAAGTTACAGTGAAATTTCATAAATTCTTAAAGCAAAAAAATATATCATGAGTCGGAGAAAACTTGCAAATAGTTACGCTTTGTCAAGAAACGTTTCTATTTATTAAAAAAAAATTTTTGCTTGGTTTTGATTCTTTACGTATTTTCCATAGTTTATGAGAAAATGCATTAATTTTTTTTTCTTACTTTTTTTGCACATTTATTCTTGCTATCAAAAAAAAATTTTAATCTATTATTAACTATATGAGAATAATATCAAATAATTAGAACGTGAAATATATATTAGCGTGTTGTACGGCTATGTGAAATCTATAAATTTTTCTTCAACTTTTTTTTTCTTATTAGCCACGTAGATTTAAATCTAAATTTAATGCCACAATTTTCGAATTTTTAAATTAATTATTATTGGCAAAATTTAGATAATTTTAATTTTTATTGTACGGCGATTATTTTCATATTGGTCAAGAAAGCAGAGGCATTTTAAAATCTGCACGGGAAAATGAGTTCTGTTTTTCAGAATTTTTTGTTTTTATTTATTCATCTGACAGAGAAAGTTTTTTTTTCACAGTAATTTTTGCCTATTGTTCAATTTTCTTATGCTATAAGAGGTTGATTAATATGTAATTAAAAAAATGTAGAGTTAATGGAACAAAAGAATATATTTCACAGTGAATTCTAATAAAATATTAATTAAAAAATGCTGGATGAAATACCTTCGCCAGATAGATGATTTCACTTTTCTTTTTTACGTTGTCTGATGATGTCATATTACAAGCATAACATTAAAGTAGTTTAGCTTTTTGATATATGTAATATTTTGTAAAGATGACAAAAGAAATCTTTTATTATCGTTATTTCTTTATTTTTAATACGTGAGACAACGACTCTGGTATTTATTCAAGGACAACGAACCCACGCACTTTCTATGTACGTTACCTCGTGAACATTATAATTAGTATACGTACCTTGACCATTACATGCTAAATAATTAATATAGTCTTTGTTTTAAATTATTTCGAGAAAACTATCAAGTTCTTCTGATTTTATACGCTAAAAAAATATTATATCTTGCTCAAATATTTGCAAATGACAAAAAGGAATTTTTTTTGTATTTCAGGTCATGCGTAATCCTTAGATCAAAAGCAGATTTTTTTCACTCAAAAATAATTTATAGTATAATTTTTATAAGATATTTTATAAATTTTTTTCTCATAAAAAATACTACAACATTTAATATGTGAATTTGCAAATTTTCCTGCACATATTAGAGCATGTAGGGAATTTATTACAAACATGGTTCTTAATATCAATAAATAATTCTTGCGATACATGCCCATACATATGATTTACACCCTTTTAATAATATGCATATACGCTTAAGTTATCGGTATGTACGCAGGCTAAAAAAAGGATCTTTGATTTATGTATTTTAATAAATTGATTACTTTGTCTGCTTGTAACTTCAAAGAAGAGCCTGAATGTGAGATTCAATCAGCTAGCTTTAGGACGTATTTTACAGCAAATTAATGCTAAAAATAGATATTTTATAAGAAAAGTGCACAAGCGTGTTTTTGAATTTTCTGTGCTTGTAGGTAAAAATCAGTTTCTAACTAAATAATAAATTTTTTACACGTTAAAAATTGCGTTGCCAAAGTAAATTTATAACCAATTTGTACATGTCGAACCATATATAGAAATTTAAATGCATGTCATCAGTCACGTAAATAACGTTTTTTTCAAAATCTTTTAACATTTTTAAGTATAAATTTCATAATTTATGTCATGAAAATAAGTAAAACAAAAAACTAAACTGCTTGTATTTGAAAAAAAAAATATTATTTCAAATATAATTTGTATTAACATTATTGGTTTAAAATTTTTTTTTTAAATATCGAGGGACGTATTTTTATATTACATAAATAGAATTGTTTAAAAAACATCATATTAAAAGTTCTCAAGGAAAATCCCAAGGTGTGTTAAGAAACGACATACCAAAAATGGCATATTGTATAATGTTTTATTTTATATTAAAATTAATATTCAGGATACTGTAATCTTTTATTTGCACATTTCTTTAAATAAACCATATGATATCATTTCATTTTTATTAATTTACAAAAATATTAATTTCAAGATTAAATATAAATGGGAATGTTTTGGTTCATTAAAGAGAAATCTTAATAAAATTGTCTTTTATATTGTTTTTTGTGGTCTCATTGAGAAAAAAATTAGAAAAAATAGTAGCTGAGACAACAGCTGAGAGTCTTCAATAAATTAAAATTAAAATAGCTTAAAGTAAGCTAATTTAAGAGCCTCTGAACCATTTTTGTAAAAAAAAAAAAGAGTTTGGGGTTTGGCTGAAAACCATTTCAAGAGGGGACCAAGAACACCATATTGATCTAATTTTTTTATTAAGATTCCAACATCAACTTTATCAACTGCTCTCAGTGTGAATAACATCTGAATTTCGACGATTGCAGGCTTCAAAACAATATTGCCCAATAAAACATTTAAATTTGTAACAATAGGTCTACATGTATAAAACCCATGCTGTTCCTGATAAATATAACAAGCCAAATATTCATATAATTTGTTAAAGACCAACTTTTCAAATAATATCGCTAAGAAATTAATTTTTACGATAGGTCTGTAATTCACCACATCATGAGAATCACCACTCTTGAATACAGGAGATTCATATAGCTTTGTTTAAATAAAGTTTTCTAAAATCTCAACATTGGAGCTACAAGTGATTCTTTACATTTTTTCATAAAAGATATTGATTTTATTAGGACCCTCACTCAACTTATCAGAAAGTTCATCAATGAATTTACCTACCTCTTCAACAGTAAATGACATTGTACTAGTACAGTCATTTATTATATTCGGAATAGGCATGTAATGCAAATTACTAAAGGTATAAACGCTCCCAAACATTCTTGCAAAAAAATTGACAATATTGTCTATTAACATTGATATCATTCAGGTACAAAGAGAGAGGGATATCTTTTTTAGCGCTTAAGAATCTAATATATAAGAAAAAAAGTTTATTCTATCGTTGTTGATATTAGTTTCAATACTGTTTTATTAAGAAATTTCATCTTTAGCAGACATTTTATTAGAAATTTAATGCAAATTTTTGAAAATGTCATAATAATATCTTTATTTTTAAAGTATTTACTGTAATAAAAATAATCACGTACTCCCTGGCTCAAAGAGTTATTGGAGGGAGTTAACTCTCTAAAACAGGGAGTTAACCACCTAAAACAGAGAGGTAACTCCCTGATTTAGAGAGTTTACTCCCTGATTTAAGGAGTTATAACTCCCTGAAATTTCTGTCATCTCCTAGAATACCTTCAGGGTGAAAATGGGCCGTACGAGGGAAAACTGATATCCTGGAGGCAAAATTTTTAATTTTTCATCTAAAACAATTTTCCAATTTTCCAATATGGCGGACCAAAAAACATGAAAATAGAAAATTTCTACATTACCTGGGGGTTTTCAGGGTCTAGAAAAGCGTTTTTATGAATGAAAATTTTAATTTTTTTGTCCCAACATAATTTCCAATTTTCCAAGATGGTGGACCAAAAACATTTCAGAATAAACTTTTTACATTGCCAGTGGGTTTTCAGGGCAAAGAAAAACGTTTTTATGAATGAAAATTTTAATTTCTTTACCCCAACATATTTTCCAATTTTCCAATATGGCAAACCAAAAAACATGAAAATAAAAACTTTCTACATTACCTATAGGGGTTTTCGGGACCTAGAAAAACGTTTTTATGAATGAAAATTTTAATCTTTTGCCCCAGCATATTTTCCAATTTTCCAATATGGCGGACCAAAAAACATGAAAATAAAAACTTCCTACATTACCTGGAGGTTTTCGGGGTCGAGAAAAACGTTTTTATGAATGAAAATTTTAATTTTTTTGCCCCAGCAAAATTGGAAAATATTATAATTGCAAAATTGGCCAATTATTTGTTAATAATAAAAAATTGACCACGAAATTCGCAAAACGGACCCCGGGTTCGTATTCAGCAGGTCGAAAAACACAAATACCACTCATTTTTATCCTCGAAAAAAGAAATTAAATTTTTTAATTTTTGGCGTGATTAGTATGGCTGGCGCCTAGACTAGTCGTTTTGGTTAATTCATTGGTTATAAAAAGATTACTCTACTTAGCACTAGCACCATCTACAATTGTTTTATAATATTTTCCTTCAAATTTCTGTTAAAATCTGGTAGCTAGGTTCTTAAAGTTTGTGACATCCTTAAGAAATATTTACGTGCAAATTTAATCCTCAACGAAAGCATATTGTATGGGAGTTTAGTAATTTTTTTATCATTATATCATTCTATTACAGTATTCTCGTTTAAAACGCATTCTGCGAAAATTCGCCTACCCGAAATAAAAAAAAATGAGTTTATGTTTAAAAGAATGACGAGTAATCTCACGCCTTAATAAAATTTTACTCAATATTTATTTTATAAAGAAAAAAAATAATACAATACGCAGTTTGAAATTTTTTATTTTATTCTTAATTCAAGAAAAAAGTTAAGATAAAATTCAAAATATTATATATAAAAATAATTTCACGACTATTCCTTGGTAGTCTTGATACTAATTAATTAATATATGTAGTCTAAAACTTGGATTGGAATATAAAAAAAATTACATGCTATTTGTATAATGTTTATAATTTTTTTGATAAAACCAATGTAAAGAATATAAAATATTTGCAGAGTATTTAGTGCATAAAAAGAGAAAAGAAGAATTAATAATTGCAATGTATAAATGTAGTAAAAGTGTTTCTATAATATATATACGCGCTTACACTTTCAGGGCAAAGGGGGTCAAACCGCAATAGTTTATAATATATTGTCTTATTATTATTATTATTATAAATAAAATTTTTTTATTTATTTCTATATTATTATTGACACTTCTATAATGAATTTAATTTTTATTTAATTATTATTGTTATTAGAAAATTAAGTAATAACAAGTATTATTTTTAATAGCTTTGTTACTTACTTTCATTGCCACTGCCGTAAATATTTGTAAAAAAGTGACACCACGTAAATTCAGTAAGTAATAAAGTTTTTATCGGCTATATCAGCATAGAGGATGAAGATTAATAATTTCATGTATTTGGTATTTTTGTACGCTTCCAGATAAATTATATTATTGAATTCGTAAAATAAAATAAATAATAAAAAAATGCTAATTTTGTTGGTAAGGAAAGGGGAGGGGGAGGCGCTAAAAATTTTGTTTAATTTTGACTGATTTTCCTAAAAAGTTAAATTCTAAGGATGGTGCGAATCAATATTCAAGTTCAAATAACTTTGGTAGTTTCAACATAGAATTATTCATACTTATACATACTATATATAAAATAATATAAATGTAAAATTAAATTTTTTTTTTTAACAATTTTGTGGTTAATTAAATTTAACTTCTGTGGTTACTCGTTTTCATGTTATAATAACTTAGTACAATTACAATATTTATTCTCTTTTTTTGTAATTATTGACATTAAACAATTTTAAAAATTACTTTATGGTGCAATTTGTTTTAATTATTTCAAGCACATTATTTAACTTTATGATACTTTTAGCGATTTATGAAGATAATTTGATATTCGGATATTTATTTAAAATTCAAGAACTTCGTGAAATTAAATCCATTAGCAGCAAAATGAAATTTACTGTCAGTATAAACTTTGCTTGTGCCAAGCAGATTATATTTATTTTAAGGACTTCAAATGAAAAGAAAATTAAAATACCCTGCCAACTAACTGGCACTGAGGTTCCTCAAACAATGAGCTTAATACATCAAAATGCCACAGATATCACCGATTACAACCATGCAATCATAAATATTTCTATTAACTTTTAAAAGATTTTTTTATTGATAAAAAATTTCGGAACAAATTTTCAAAAAATTAATTATCAGATTCGAGATATCGAGTAAAAACCATACTTTCAAATATCAGTTCTTTCATGGAAATAAATGAGGTATCACAACCAAATTAAAAAAAAAAAGTACCTCGAGCATTTTTGGTGAAAAAATTTTTGAAAAAAAAATTAGGTCTTAATTCCATAATGTTTGTGAAATATCTCCGTTTACACACACACATACACAAACACACACACACACCCCCCCCCCACACACACACACACACACAGAGAGAGATACACAGACTTTTTTTAAAAACCGGTTTTTTAGCTTCCTTAGGTCTTAAAATGTGCTTATATGCCAAAAAACCAAAATTTGACCCATTCCTCATTCAAAAAATTTTTTTTTCATGTTTTTTCTTCTCAATGAAAAGTTAAAAAACTATGGTAGCTGCATGAAAAAACTTTATCCTATGTCACTGGTTTTTGGTAGTGATCTTATTCATAAAAAAAAAAAATTGAACACATCATTTTTGAACACCAAAATTAAAAAACGCAAAACTCAGCATGCATTATTTTTATACACTACTTGTTACACACAATTTAATTGCTTTGGGGCAGGCATGGTAAACAGTGTGTGCGAGTATGACAGATGAATTTTTTTTTCAGATATAGCTAATACCAAATATACTCACTTTTGTATCCTAGTTTTTTTGGCCGGGTGTCTGGAAAAAGTTATAGGTCACGAAGTTACGAAAAAATGATAGTATGACACTCCGGAATAACCTAGATTTTTAGATTAGGCCAAAACATACTCAGTTTCTTTATGGCATTTTTCGGTATGAGTATGTCGGGTGATTCAACTTCCGATGCTTACCCGCGCTTTTATAAATTAGTTTCCTCAAGTGGTGATAATAATTATAATTGTATATTTTAAAAGTTACAATTAGATCGGGATTTTTCTCAGCCAGATTTGTCATCTTAAATATTTTTGTTCTAAAAGCAACAGAAAAGCCATAAATAGCAAAAAACCGTTTTTTGACTTTTTTCTGGTCAAATTTTGAACTATTCCCAAGGTAGTGAAAAATTTGTTTTCCCTCTGTAATACTAACGCTAAAATTAAGAGAGTCTGACAGCAAAATTTATCCCCTGTAAATTTTTGAACTAATTTAAAAAAGCGCGGGTAAATATAACAGAAAACCTTTTGATAGGTTTTATTCGATACAAAAATTAAATTTTTATGCAAATCGTGAAAAAACTAATAAAATTTCAGTTTTTTGTTGAATTTTGTGTGTTTAAATTTAATTTTTTTCGTGTCGAATAAGATCTGTACCGATTTAATTATAAATATTAATATTGTAGTTTAAAAATGATTTATAATTCAAGAAAATGAAAATAAAATGAAGTTAAATTTGTTTTCTTCTTCAGATGACGATAGCAAGGCACAGTACGACAAAGGCAGCGCAGATACCACCTCTACCTACCTGTAAGTTATTTTTTATTTTCATAATATAAAATAATGATTGTTATGAATGCATATAAAAAAGTGTACTTTCTAACGCGGTATTAACAAATTGGCAGTGAATAATACTGGTAATAAAAAAAGGTACCTATTTATATGTATAAGAAAAACGTACATTATCCAGGCTATATTAATAAAAACATACCGGCATATATCAAGGATAACGTATTTATAATCAGAGTCACGAATATATATTAATTTCAAATATAAAGACAATTTTATCTTTTACTTATTTTTATTATAATAATCTTCATTATTTTTTTTTTTTATTAAACCTATAGATACCGATCTTGAACGAGCAAAAAGTCGGCAAAAAATGACGACAAAATCTAACCTTGCAAACTTTTTGTAAATAGTTTGTTATTTTCGAATTTTCTTAGCAATAATTTGGATCCGCTCATTTAAAAAATTTTTAGTCAATTTTGTGGTTGACTGAGAGATCAAAATCAGAAAATTTGATTTTTAACAATTAATCTTTATAAAATTTAAAGAAATAGATGAAAAATTTGGATTGCCAGGGAAAAACCACTCCTGAACAAAAAAAAACTTTTCTTTTTTCTTTTTATTCATTATTGAACTGATTGCAATGAAATTATACAAAAAATAAAATTTATTTATAATATTTAAATCTGGAGAATATTTAAAATTTTATGTCTAAAAATTGTTAGGATTTTATGGAAGATCTTAAGAAACTATAGATTTTTAAAAGTAGCTATTTTGTATTTTGAATATTATTTTTATTTATTAATTCCAGCATATTATAATAAGTTTCAAATGCAGTAAAAAAGAAAATAAAATACAAATATTGGTTAACCATAAGTGAAAATTGTTGATAATTTATGGAAATCATCGTAAACTTTCTAGCCGTTACGTACTCTGTTAAAAAGCAATTTAACAATAATTTAAGTAAAATTAAACTTATAATTTGATTAATTAAATAAAAAAGTTTTCAAGAACACATTACATAAGTTAAAGGTACCTGCGGATCTTTTTTCAAGGGTTAAAATTGAAAGAATTTACGTAATGCAAATAAAACAATAAGAATTGATTGTTGCATTTGAAAGAAAAGATTACTCGTTATAATAAAGTACATTTCATACGGAGTGAAGACATTGCTCGAGTTTTATTTTGAAAAAGAAAAAAAACTTTTACAATGTGAAGATCTTTATAACGTACCTAAAATTAGCGTAATCGTGAGTGACCTATATTTTCTTTTTAAAAGAAAAAAAAGATGAGCAGCACGTTATTTATAGTTATACTTTTTAACAAATGTACATTTTCATTTGTAGCAGCATAGCAAATATAAACTTTTCTTTTATGAGATGATTGAAAAGTTTTCATTAACAAAAAAAAAAATAATAAACAAAGATTTATTTATACCATCACTTTTTTTCTGTTGTTAAAAAGTTTTTTATTTTCATTACATTTTTAGCGTTTTTAATATTTGATACAAGAGGAGATGCAGGCAAATTTTTTTTGCAAAATCTAATAAAAATTTAATTATTTATTAATTTGTTACTTTTTTCTTTGAGAAATTGGCTAGAATTAAAATCTGTTACGTGGTTTTTCAAGGTCGAATTGGGTGGATAGAAATAGCATTTTTGTATTGCAAAATTTCCGAAAATTAAAACTTCCGGAACTTTCGATTCTGGTAAAAAGATTTTTTTTTCAATTTATTGATGGTAGATGGGTTAATATTTGTGAACTATATATGACTTTGCATGGTCGGGTCTCAAAATGTACTCCAAAGTATGTTTGGTCGAAAGCATATATAAAAATAATAATTTTCCCCAATTTTTAGCATTTTAGATCCAATCCTCTATTTTTTACAGCGATTTTTGTTTTTTTCAATTTCTTGAAATTTTCTCGGAAATTTTTAATTTTTGAGAAATTTATGTTTATTAATTTTTCTCGCAAACGCGCACTTTACAATAAAATTTTTTTTCCTTCTAATACCCCATAGGAAATTTCCCGTAGAATTTGATTCTGGGGTCCAAATTTTTTTTCGAACTGCGCATGCGCGAGAAAATCAACTTTCTTGCTTTGCCTTTTCTAGCTAATATGCCTCAGCTGCAGACAGCTCAATTTTCATCCTGATAGTCTCAAATTGTATGTTTTTTCATATACTTTCAGCATATGGAATCATTTTTTTGGGTAAATTTATTTTAAAAGCATTAAAATTGAAAAATAGCGATTTTTAAAAAATCATTTTTCACAAATTTTGAATTTCCCGCCAAGTCACGTGACCAAATGAAAATTTGACTGAAAATTCGGATTCAGCGGAAAATTTTACATAAGGATACCAATTTTCGTCTTATTTCATTAAATGGTTTCTAAGATATCCCATTTTAAAGATAAAGATTAAAATTTTTTTTAAAAAACCCTAAAAATGGGACTCTGACTTTAATTATCATATCTGCTAAACAAATAATTATAAAAAGATGAGTAAAAATTTTTTGGAAACTAAGGGCTTTTAAAAATTTTTTGAGGCCTATAGAACTCGTTTCTTTTAAAAATTAGAATTTTGGCAGTAATTTCAAAATTGGTCATTTTGGGGTAAGAATAGGCATTTGATTTATTGACTATTGGCATGAGAGATTTAGCGACAAATAATTGCAGTGTACGGTAACTGAATGGTGACACTTATACCAAAAAAATGTGACCAATTGGAAGTATTTTGGTTAACTGGCAAGTTTGCAGCTTTGTATTAAAGATTAGGAAAAAAATCCTATTTTATAACATTGTTGTATTTTGTAGCTATTCTATCTTATTTTTAATTTTCCGAATTTTCTAGTCACCTAATGAAAATTTTGACGAAATTTTCGGATTCCTCGAGAAATTTTACAAAAGACCCCCTTTTTGGAAAAGTTTTGGATTTTTCCGTAACGCTATAGAAATAAAAGAAATAGCAAAATACTAAATAACTACAAAATACCACAATGTTATCAAATAGGATTTTTTCGTAATCTTTAATACAAAGCTGCAAACTTGCCAGTTAACCAAAATACTTCCAATTGGTCACATTTTTTTGGTATAAGTGTCACCATTCAATTACCGTACACTGCAATTATTTGTCGCTAAATCTCTCATGCCAATAGTCAATAAATCAAATGCCTATTCTTACCCCAAAATGACCAATTTTTAAATTGCTGCCAAAATTCTAATTTTTAAAAGAAACGAGTTCTATAGGCCTCAAAAAATTTTTAAAAGCCCTTAGTTTCCAAAAAATTTTTACTCATCTTTTTATAATTATTTGTTTAGCAGATATGATAATTAAAGTCAGAGTCCCATTTTTAGGGTTTTTTAAAAAAAGTCAATTTTAATCTTTATCTTTAAAATGGGATATCTTAGAAACCATTTAATGAAATAAGACGAAAATTGGTATCCTTATGTAAAATTTTCAGTCAGATTTTCATTTGGTCACGTGACTTGGCGGGAAATTCAAAATTTGTGAAAAATGATTTTTTAAAAATCGCTATTTTTCAATTTTAGTGCTTTTAAAATAAATTTACCCAAAAAAATGATTCCATATGCTGAAAGTATATGAAAAAACATACAATTTGAGACTATCAGGATGAAAATTGAGCTGTCTGCAGCTGAGGCATATTAGCTAGAAAAGGCAAAGCAAGAAAGTTGATTTTCTCGCGCATGCGCAGTTCGAAAAAAAAATTCGGACCCTAGAATCGAATTCTACGGGAAATTTCCTATGGGGTATTAGAAGGAAAAAAAATTTTATTGTAAAGTGCGCGTTTGCGAGAAAAATTAATAAACATAAATTTCTCAAAAATTAAAAATTTCCGAGAAAATTTCAAGAAATTGAAAAAAACAAAAATCGCTGTAAAAAATAGAGGATTGGATCTAAAATGCTAAAAATTGGGGAAAATTATTATTTTTATATATGCTTTCGACCAAACATACTTTGGAGTACATTCTGAGACTTGAAAATCCAAACTGTATACACTTCACAAATATTGACCCAGATGGTAATATTAGCCCTCAAAATTTCTCTAACTTTTAGAGTACTTAAATAATTAAGACTTTTCTATATAAAGTTTCTGATTTTAAAAATCTTTGAAGATAATATTTGGGACATTATTTAGCATCGATTTACTTTTATGCAAAGTCTTTTATTTTCATGCAAACATTTGAATATTAATTTATTGATTTCACTTTTTTCTGCGTGAAAAAACTTTGTTTGTCGATGTGTCATAAAAAAAGTGAAAATTTTATTTGCAAAAAAAAAAAATGATAATACTTAATTTTAATTTAAATAATACTTAAAATTGTTTAAATTTATTGTTTTTAAAAATCTGATTATGATAATTTATTTCATGAAAATTCATTTTTTTAAAAACTAATAAATTTTATTTTATTTTTATCCAACAAAGTACGATAATTTTTCATTTTTCTTTCATTTTTCAATTAATTAAATATTTATGGTTAAAAAGGAAAAGTTAATGAATAATTTATTTATTTTTTATGGTTATTTATCGAAAAAAATTAAAATTCTTTTATTTATTTATTTTACAAATGTTGAGAGAAAATTACAATAATTCCAGAAGCATTCATCCGTGAAAATATTGTAGTTATTATCATTTTTTTACCTTGAATGTTTATTTTAGTTTTCGTTACATGTAAATTAATATTAATAAATACAAATAGATTTATTTAATTCACATTGCTAAAAAATGGTTTTACTTTCTTGCTTAGAAAGTTGTGAAAAAAAATTTATGTCTTTTATTTATTACAATTATTGTTCAAATAAATACAAATTTATGATGTTATATAATTTAATTTAATTCGGTGCTTGAATGATGTAAAAAACATTTATAAAAGTTCCAGCCAAAATTCTTCTTTCAAAGGGAGGATAAACAACAATAGATGCTAAAACTTGGTCATTGGAGGGTTAAAATTTAACTTTATGTAATAATTCAAACTAGGGACGTCTACGTCATAGACTAAGCGACATTACTATTCCTTCATTAAAAAATTTATAATAAATATTAATTAATGGAATTTAAAGTTAGTAATTTAAAATTCTTCTTTCTCTAGTTCCAATTAAACGAAAAAAAATATAAAATTACAAAAAAATGAATGTTAATATGAAATGTCACTGACCTTATAATCCGTCTGTTCCCGAGATGAGAGAAACGTGTTAGGTTAGAATTTCAATTTCATGGGATCGGTTTAAATATCACATAATTTTCTCGCTTCTGTTATTGTCAAGGTCGCAAAATTTAACTTTTTTTAAAAAGGTTACGTGTAGCCTTGAAACAAAAGAAATAGGTATACCAAGCAGAAGAATTCTCGTAATTGATTTTTCACTACATTGTACATTTTTATTGTAAATTTTTTACAACGATCGGACAAAATTGTTTTCTTTTTTTTAAATACTACACAAGAAAATAGCTTATAAACGTGTTTGTTGAAGCAAAAAATAAAAAAAACATTTTTTTTTCGTTATTAATTTTTTGATTGAATTTTCACGAGTTTATTATATTTTGCTAAATTAAAATTATAAAAATGTTTTTTTTTCACATTGTAATAATTTAATATTGTGAGAATTTTTTTTTACTACGTGTCATGATCATACATAGAAAGTTTTATTATGTATATCATCAATTATATCTTTTAACCCTGAAAAAAAAAAATGTTTTTAAGACTTGAGGGGGTTTAATTTATATTAGGTTATTGACTTTCATTATTTATAATCACGAATACAAGAGAGAAATTTTTTTATTTCTTCCTAAAGTTTATTAAAAATGGAAAGTATTTTTTTTACATTTATTATGTGAATTAGAAAATTAAAGCTCCCACATTTTTTTAACGTATATTTTTATTAATTTTTATTGTTAAATATTTTCTTTTATAGTGTACTTTTTACAATATCGTCGTAAGTCATAATTTTTGAAAATCTCGAATAAGCAATTGAATGTTTATTGAATTCAATGGATAATTGATCGGCATGGTAGTTGTTGAGATGACGGCATCCGGTTCGGTAACTTTTTTTGCGGATCGGTTAAAATCTCATTCAGCTTGAAAATCATTTGAAATTTAAAGATCAAAGAAATAAGTAAAATAAGTCATATATTGGCCTGGAGTCCTGCTGGTGACTTTGTCGTTGAAATTTTTTAAATGCAACTCTTGTCGGATAAGATAATAATTATTAGTAATGTAAAACACGATATTTTCATGCGTATAATAGAAAAATCTATCATAAATAAAATGAAAGAAAAAAAAGACAATGGAAAATCGTGTCGTTCATTTTCTACAATGACAGTTTTGACCTCGTAATTATATTATTGGACTTAGCTGGAGTACGAATAAAGGTCGTGCGAAATAAAAATTTATTGCATTTGAAATGAAAAAATGAGCAAATGAACGTTCTGTAATTACATAGAGATAAGCAAACACTTTCTTTGAACTTGCACGCTACATGAAATAAAATTAGTACTTTTACTGTTATTGATACTTTGAAAAAATAAAAAAATAACGATATGACATATCTTTTTTATCTCCGATGCAAGAAATGCATTTAAAAGAAGGAAGAAAAGTATTTTTTACCATTTTTAAATGTAAAAGCATATAAATTTTTATTTTAATATTTATATATGTAACATTATGCGTACTTACAAGTAGAAAGTTTTTTTTTCATTTTCTATTAGCTCAAGTTTTAACAAGGAAAGCATTTGAAAAGTGTAATTAAATAAATAGACTGTTATGAAATTCATTTTTTTAATTTACAGCATATAATTAAATGTGCATGTTCGAATGCGTCAAATGATAAAAAACTCATGAGTTATGGTAAATTAGAGTACAATTATTACAGGAATGAATTTTTTTCCTCCAACAGTCAACAGTTAAAATTTCATTTGAATAAAACCAACTTCTTAGTCATCTTGGTGCGGGTAAAAATACCGACCTATTCCTATATAAACGTGTATTGATCATTGTATGTACCATTATGATTACTAACGGGAATTTAAAATCAATTAATTACTTTTCATTGAATAATTGTTGAAAATTTTTATTTTCGTACAAATAACTGTTTAAGTAATAACGAATATACTGTACTTTTATCTTTATTCTGTATTTTTCTCTATGTTATCTAATAGTTATTATTATGAATAAAGAATTTCAACATACATAATATAATTGTATTTATACGATTATCTAAAAAGAACAGTTACTTCATTATCTTTGAATTTTTATTATTTGCTCAGAAAATAAATACAATTTAAAGTAATTATGAAAAATAATAATGACTTGAAACCGTATCTCGTGAACACTTGTTTTTTGGAAATTTAAAAGATATACCTAAAACAATCCAGTTGCAGATTATGTTTCACGGCTTTTCTAATACTTTTATTTGTTACTTACGTTTTTTGGTTCCTGAAATAAAAAAAAAACCTTCACCTAAAAATTTCCTATTTTGATCAACTGGGCCATTTCTGGTAATATCGAATTTCATCTTGAATTTCATATTTGCATTCAGTGACCCAAAAACTTATTATTTTTTTATTTCTAGTAGTTAATTTTTTACTGCTTCTTTTAAATTAAAGAAAAATTTTAAAAAATATATTCTTAGAATCATTAATCCAAGGAAATTTCCAATTCAAAACCGTACCTGTAGATCTCTGAAACTTTTCGGCTTTACCCGACCCGACGAAAAAAAGACCGAACATTCGGGTAGGGTATCGAAAGCAAAAACTGAAAATTAGAATATTTTTACAAATAGAATGCTTAAAAATCTCTATTATAGATCCATTCAATAAGTATATTATTAACAGGTATAAAATTAAATGAAAATTCTTGATTTTTCTAGCTAACAAATGTTTTTTATTGAAAGATTTTTACAATAAATTTTTAAAACTAGAAAAAATAATTTTTGAAATAATTGATTACATTTTCCTTTGTAAATTACATTGTTGATTCTACAGTATACTAACATACTAGGCCATCCAAAAGGTTTTGACAATCCAGAGTTCAAACACGAAGTATAAAAAAATAGTTCAAATTTCAAGCAATCACATCAAATGCTTATAGATCAGTTTATAATTTTTAAAAAACATGCCAACTATCCTCTTCTTAACAGTGGGCCTTTTGAGCCTCAATGTTATATTAAATAGAATTTTTTGGCAATTTTCACTAGAACGCCGCAACCTCGAAAGTTAACTTTTGTTTGATCTCATTTGTTTGGTGTAAGCGTCACCTTTCAAGTCCCGTAAATCGCAATTTCTTATCAGTAAGTCTTTCACCGTTATAATCAATAAAGTAAATGCCCATTTTATGCCAAAAATAGCAAATTTTTAAATTGCTGCCAAAATTGTAATTTTCAATGGAAAATTGTTTTATAGGTCTCAAAAATTTTGTGCAAGGTCTAAATTTCCAAATAATTTCATTCCCTGAATATTGTTTTTGAGATATGGCTCTACAAAGATAGTTATGAAATCTATAAAATTGAGACAGTTGAAATTTGTACAAAATTTTGGAGACCTACAAAACCAAAAAACAATTATTTTAATGATATTTTTTATTGTAATTTTTCAAATTTATAAAATTTTAGCAGCGCATAATACTTGCTCTATAAAATATAACAAGTTGATGTAAGGTTCTTATAAGCCGTTATTTTATCATGATTTTTAATTGTATTCCTCTTCCTTATTTGCATTATATAATTTTATGAAATAAAAAATCGAACTGAATAAAAAGAAGAAGAAGATAAGAAGAACTATATGCATAATAGTCATCGAGAAAGTCTTTGACCTTTAAGAAAATGTAAATTCAACATGGATCTAATCACCTGAAGCATAAAAGTCCTGATGATTGTAAAGAACGATGCAACGTCATCGAAATAATATAATGTAAGAAAAGGAAGAGGAAAGCCAATGATCCTAAGTGTATACAAACAGGAAGTGTTATGAGCTTGATGCTGACACGATGTATAAGAAAGGTACAAAAAGGTTTTATAGAAACATCGGTATAGGACTATCCTCTTGTTTAATGATCGTAAGCGCGATATCATTAAACGGCCAACGACGTTACATAGGAGTACTTATACATCTATACATTTTATGCATTGCATTTGATTCGATGTACCGTTATTTCTTAAACTTAATCGAAATCTCAAGAAAATTTTTTTAACCCGTATTTATTTATAGAGGCTCTTTTATTTTATTTACGTTAAAATTGAAAACTTATTTTTCTATTTTTATATACAAAAATAATAATTGAAAATGTAGGAAAAATTTATCAGAGCCTAATTCGTGTATTTAAGCTAAAAGAAATTTTTAACATTCTTGGTCCCTTGAAACCGTCCATTGCCTAAAAGTGACAGATTAGCTGTTATTAACAAATTGTGGAATTCGATTTATTTATAATTTGACTTGCCAAAACTGAATTTTTTAGTCTTAAAGTTGTCAGGTTGATAGTTTAAGCAATGTTTAATTATTTACAAATTGATTAAGCACACGAATCTCTAGTTGCTTTTGACTACAAAATTATTAGTTATTTGTTATTAATAAATTATTAAAGAAAAGTGGATTTAAGTAAAGGTATTCAAGAAAATGCTAAATATTTTTTTAACTATTGAAAACTTCAGAAACAGAAAATTTAGTTTGGCAGGTCAAATTACATAATAATTTGTTGATCACTTTTTAAAACTTTGAAAATTTGTAGCCATGCATGGTCCTTTAATTATGTCCTATTCTGAAATAATTGGTTAGTATAGTAATTAATCGGATAGGGGTAAAAATGGACCCCAGATTTCATTTAATTCATATCCCACAAAACCAAAAAAACAATGGCGGTTTTACTAGACTTTTTTAGTAATAAAATATATCAACTTAAATTTCGATATTGGGTAAAGATAGCATATCGCTTAAATTATCTTATGAATCAACTTAAAATATTGGGCTCTTTCGAATTTTAAAAAAACGGTATATATAAAAAAATATGTTCCTCAATCCGATGTATAAGAAATAATTCAATACGCGCAAAGTATCATATTGAATTTACCGTTTTATTAAATTTTTGATGTTGTATATATATGCTATATATTATGTAGGTTGATGTTTTTGATTATAAATAAAATTATCAGATCCGTTAAAAATAGCAATTCAAAAAAACCTACATATTCTTACGAAAAACATAAAATTTAACCATCATGATATGCTTAAATTTTTCTTTAAACTTTTTATTTTAGTAAAAGGAGCAAAAAAAACAAGAGAAAAAAATTTACAGGTCTGTAGGTAATTGGCAAGTACCGTAAGAATCATTCGATCATCTAGCAATTTTAGGTTTCTAAACTGTTATATTAAAAAAAAAAATTGATATATAACATTGATCATTAATTTAAGTCGTGATAACTGATCTTGGATTTTTTTTGGTTTCTTATTATTTCAACGATTATTATTTATTACGTTATGATTCCGTGTAGCTAAATTACCGAAAATTACTTTATTACGATCTTTTTTATTTTACCGTTCATTATTGATGATGCTTTGTGAAAACTTTCCTGGAGTTGAACTTGCTCTATAAATAAATAACATTAGTGGTAGCGATCTAATTCGATACAAAAAAAATTGAATATACATCACTTTTGAACACCGAAATTAAAAAACACAAAATCTTTCAGTACATTTTAAATACAAAAAACTAAAATTTAATTATTGGTTCTTCATAGAAGAATTGATTTTTTAATTTTTTAGCATATAAGCACGTTTTGAGACCCCAGGAAGCTAAAAAATCGGTTTTTAAAAAAAGTCAGCGTGTTTTTTGATTTCTTGGATCTGATACTTAATATTTTTAAAATTTTTGTCTCAAAATTTTTGCCACCAAAACATACAAAAAGTACAACTTTTTTTTTTCTTTTTGGACGTATTTTGGGACGTATAGTACTTAATTTTTTTATATGGGAGTACTAGTTCTAGAGATATCGTGTATAGTCGATTTTTTGGATCTGATACCTGATATTTTGAAAATTTTTTTATCAAATTTTTTTCACCAAAAAATACAAAAAATACCAATTTTTTTTTTCTTTATAGTCGCTGTACTTAATTTTTTTTCTATGGGAGTACCAGTTTTAGAAAACTTGTTTTTTCTCGATATCTCGAATCTGATATTTAATTTTTTGAAAATTTTTGTATTGAAATTTTTGCCACTAAAAAATAGAAAAAACAACAATTTTTTTCTCTTTTTTTACGTAGCACAACTTAAGTTTTAATACCCAGAACTATCGTTTTTACTCGATATCTCGAATCTGATACTTAATTTTTTGAAAATTTTTTTCTCAACATTTTTTTCACCAAAAAATACAAATAATACCAAATTTTTTTTCTTTCTGGACGTAATACTTAATTTTTTTCCACGGGAGTCCTAGTTTCAGAAAATTCCTTTAAGGAATTTTATTACTGGTTATTACACTCATTATTATTATTAGTCTATATTAATTAATATTGCTGATATATATACATTGTTTTACGTTTTACGTCAACTAAACTAAAAACTGCCTAGCAAACATGATTATCATTAAAAAAAATTATGTGCCGTTGTAGAAAAATCTTTTTTTTATGTAAAAATTTAATTTTTTCCATGACAGGTTAAAATGGCAATATCAAGGAAAAGATGATTTTTAGTTTTTCTTATTACATCATACTTTAGACCCATAGTGACAATTACTTGACAGCGTCTTTCTTACAAGATTTGCATAAAAAACTTTTGATTTGCATCGAATAAAATGTGTTGAAAAATATTTTGTTGGATTAAAATGGTGTGCAATAAATAGTGTTAAAAAATAACGCATGTTAAAAAATGATGTGTTCAATTTTTGTGTGTTGAATTAGATCGCTACCAAATAAAAATGAACAAAGCGGGGAACATAATTCTTTTTCCATACTTGTGTAAATTAAAAAAACCTTTATTCAGTAGTGTATCCCTTTGTGTCCTTGAACACCTTTTACATTGCTTTTTATTTACACCGCTTTGAAGATACAAAAGGAAGGAAGAAAAAAACAATGCATTAATATGTTTGCGCTTTAAGAATGCGTATAATATTGCATCAGAACAAGTAAATACAAATGTAAAATACGTTATAATGCGTAATCACGTGAATATGGTTGAAATCGCAAATGTTATTGCGGGTGTTTTTCGCTCCAGGGTTTCTTTTTCTTCTCTTTTATATTGCATAGGATATAAGTAAATGCAAGATTGGTAACTTTGTGCAGCGATGCGGTTTTTTTGCCGCTAATTACACGCTGGGGGCTTTAATTACGAAGAAGGTCGATCTTCTAACGCCTGTCTTAATCTTTTATTTTATAATAAATCTGCGTACATGTTCCCTAGCTTTTGCATTCTTCATAAAGACATTTTAAAGTGTTTTAACTTAGTTGCAAAAGGGTTAAACGTGACCAATCAAGGACTCGAATCACGGTGCTTTGAAAAATATAAATAACGCGATTTTAATCTTTTTTTACTTGGAAATTTATAAATTTATTATATAAATTAATTATTTTGATAATATAACTTAATTATGATGTGCATAAGTTATAAAATAATTGTGTAATTGGCGTGGTTTTTTTTAAATCTTATTGCCTTGTTAGAAGAAGTTATTTTTGCACTGTAAAAGAATTATTTCATGTTAAATTTATACGTAACAAGGAACTTATCAAATTTTATTACCCACTTTTTTCTTTAATTAATCTAGGCTTTGCTTTAGATTCTTGGTATTGCAGCTGATAAGGCACTGCAGAAAAAGATTTATTTTAATCCGAATGCGTGTAAATTTTTTGCACATTTTTTCTGAATATTTGTTTTAGTAAACTTAACAAACCTAAAACCTAAGAAGTTAATTATTTAGTTACTAAGATTATAAAGGAAATGAATTATTCTTCCTCGTATTTTTTTGTGCGTTACCTACTAGAATAGCCGCACGCTCAGCGCTCGCAGAATAATGACTTTTTCAACTTATTTCCTTATAAAATTAAATAATTTATTCTGGATTACTTGAGTAGCTCAAAAAAATTTTTAGAGTACGAAGCTGTATCCTACAGCAAGTTCTGCAAGAAATTTTCTATAGAACCCTACTAAGAGGAAATAATTTTTCATTTTATAACATAATACGCCGAGAAAAAATTATCCTCTATTTCTTAAAAATTACGAAAATCGAGAATTGAACCTTAGGAGCTGAAAACTTGCATGGAGGCATACTTTGATTAGCACATTCTGGAAAAATTGCTTTGGCGCCGATTTCGAGACCTAATCATAAGTTTTAATAAAAGATATTTTTATTAATCGTAATATTATTTTGCAGTATTCGCAATATTTACTTTTAGTAGAGGAAATCATTACAAATTCTTCCATTTTTCCACCAGTACCTAAAATAAACCTAAAAAATTTTATGGATATAACGTTTTTGGAACTTTTTAAGGGGAAAAAAAAAATTTTTTTAAAAGCGATTAGAATCAATTAATTTAGGCATTCTAAAACGAAAAGGTGAATATAAAATTTTTACTTAAATGCAGCCCTTTCTAGTTACAGCCCTTAAGACTATGAAATTCATATTTACTGTTAATTACCTCACATTTTAATGCAATGATTTCATTTACTATTTTTTTATGACCAAGTAGTTTGATAATTTTTGTTTTAAAATACTGCTGCGGTAAAGCAAGTAAAAATTTTTAAATGCTTTTATGTTTATTGTAAGTGAATAAAAATTTACAAAAACAAAGAATAGCACACTTTGTAAAAGCGAAAAGAGAAAGATTTTGCGTTATCAATAGAGATTATCTCGTATCAAGGATTTTTTCTCACAGGTATATATGCAATATAAGTTTCGCAAGTGAATCGAATTAATTAAAAATTCATTTTTACGTCATAAGTTAATTTGAAGGCAAAAATTTATGATACGAATAAAATATACGCATTATGTTATTATTTAAGACGGTAAAAAACTAACGGTAAAATTATTGTTATAAGTGTTTTTTCTAGCGAAGAGACAAAACTTACACGAGTTCATCCCTAAGGAACGGATTTTATAAAGCGTTATAGGGTTAATGACCGAACTTTTTTATGTACATGCGTGTGCCTTCAAGGAAAACGTTTTTTTTTCCTTACAACAAGTCATAATAATATTTTACATCATATTATTTAATTCAATACAATGCATGAATTTTTTCAAAAAGGGTTTTTCTTCGTTCATGGTTCCTTTCGCACGCTCTGATTTTTATTTTATCTTCTTTCAAGCATAATCTAAACCGTAAATTTTTAATCATTTACAGTTACATTTTACAATAAATTTTGGCTTTATTCTTTATAGCTGTAATAATTAAATATTAACAGCCAAAAAATAAAGTCAGGTAAATTCCAGTTTAACGTTTGCAATAAACAGCCCAATTTCAATGTTCTACATATTATCTAACGGTCTTTACAATCAAGGATTCAAAAAACAGGATATTTAAAAAATATTTTTATGCTTGTTTAATAACATCTTTGAAATGTAGGCAAAAAATTGCTGTAAAGTCATTGGATAAAGAAAATTGTTGATTTTAAAAAATAAAGAATTTTTATTATTTAATTTTATAAAACATAATTACATGGGAAAGAATGATTTTTGTTTCTGGAAGATAAAATTTGTTTTCTGCACCAAAACTGAAAGTGGTTTTTATTTTGAAATAAAATATTTTTGAATATTATTAGTTCTCATTATGTAAACCTTGGATTTATTTGAAAAATTCACAAAACAATAATAAATAATAATAGTTCTCTTGGAACATCAGCTTCTAATTATGTGCGAAAAAAATTTTGACATGCGAATATTCTATAACAATGACGTTTACGTTTTCAAAAGAAGCAAAAAAATATATAGTAAATCAAGTATCGAGTAAATGCATTAAATCAGAAGTTCATTGAAAATTATTATAAATAAATATTTTTTTATAACGGAAGCCGTCACTTGTACAACAGGAAATTTGACCAATGGTAGATACAAGACTTCGGATCGTCTCACGTCGAGCGTGTCCGGTGTGCATAATATAATAGTCACATCGAATTTATGAATAAGATGGATTTGATTCTCAATGATCTGTGTGTTAAGAAATCTTGTGGATTTAAAGGAATTTTAAGAATCCTTAGTTAGCGTTTTTACGTGGTGTTATTTTATTTCTTATTATTTGTATCGTTTAATTTTTACAAGCTAGCTGTCTTGATTCAGGTTTGCAGATTTGGTCACGTATTTAATTAAAACGGTAGAAGAGGCAATTTTAATGACATGTCTTTATCAAGTAAATCAATAGTCAGCTAATTATCGCTGAAATCTTGTCAGTGCGCTAAGCCACCGACGCGACGCGTTAGCTACTAAAATATTTTCCTATAAAAAAAGCATATTTTTTTTCTTCTAAATTATCCCTGATCCTTATGAGCTCCTTCCTGTCATTAAAGCTAAAATTATTATATGCCATGAGTTTTTTGAAGTTATTATTATATTCTTCCTCGAGATGAAACAACACAATTTATATATTATTTATAGTTAGAGCAACTATGGCTAGAAAAATAATAATAATAGAAATAAACGTGATATTTTTAGTATGAAATAATAATTCTGCACGCGACATAGCTAACGGATTTTTCAAAGAGGCATATGCAGCCTATTATTATATAAGAATATAAAAATTCTCTATCCTTCGCAATGTTAAATTTTCTAAGAAATTAATAAACAATAAAATATAATGTAAGGTAGATTTTTTACTCAGAAACATTGTAAAATTTGCTTTAACCATTACTTACTTACAAGTCTTTGCCTTACAATAAAAAAATTTAATATCGCCTTGATTTAAAAATAAAATAATTGTTTACTTTAAAAAGAAAACCGACCTTCCTCTTTCTGTTTAAATATTAAATTTATAAATATTATATTCAAGCCATATATTATTCTTACATGATTTTCATTTTATTATTTGACAATAGTTAAATTAGTACAATATAAACTTGAACATTAGTCAAAGCTCCAGCAATGTCAAGTGAGTCCAAAAATTTTAAATGGAGTCAATTGATTCCATATAAGATCTTATTATGGATCTATTTCGCACCCCCCCCCCCCTCCCCAACAAATCGCAAAATTTTTTTGGAAATCGGTATAAAAAATACTTAAAATAAAGTAAGTTTTGGGTGGGAAAATGCAACGAAAAAAAATTTTTTAAATTATTTTTTATAAAATTTTTCGCATTTGCAAGTATTTTTTAATATATTTTTTTATACTTTTTAGTGTTTTGCCCCCTTCATCCCCAGAATTTAGCTTACACTAGGGGTAAGTCCGAGTACAGAATTTGGGGGGTAGATTATAATTTTAAAGTAAGCAATTTTCATTTTATACGTTTATATTATAATTTAAAATAAACACGTTATTTAAAAACAAAAAATCAAAAACTCACGGTCTAAAATGAAGCGAAGGACAAAAAAGGAGTGAAGTACTCACAGAAGTATGATTGATTTATACTTATGTGAATTTTTGATTCGGCAAAAATATAAAAATTCTAATTTATTTCTGCAAATACTAGATGCCAGAAAATCAGTTTATCCATTAAGTAAATGTGCATTTCTACGAGAAAATCCTTTTTATGAGCACCAAAAATGAAGAAAAAAAAATTTGCGAGGCCGCGACTGCCACCATGATTTTCTGGTAGTTTTAACCCCATAGAATGCAAAAAAAAGCGTGAACACGAAATCGGCGATGGATGCCAAAAAGATTTTGCCACTTTTATGTCAAAAACCGTATTTTTCGTATCTGAGCTACCCCAAATTTTCAAAATATCTTTTTAGGTAAATAAAATTTAAAAAAAATAGGTAAAAAATCTGATTGCCAGGGAAAAACCACTCCAGAAGAAAAAAAAACTTATCTTTTTACGATGAAATTTAGCCAAGTTATCGTCAATTTAAGATTTGACCCAAATTCGTCTTAAAAAAGATTGAAATTTTATTGAAAAAAGCCTGTTTCTGAACTTTAAACATGCATTACTCGCTTGATTTTCATCGTAAAACAATAATTTTTTTTTTAAATCGACGTATTTTTCCCTGGTAATTTATTTCTTTATGAAAGAAATCATTTTTATGTACCAAATTTACATTTTCTAGGTCAAAAGCCTTTGAAAAACTGTAAGTAGCAAAATTTACTTAACACAGTTTTTGACCTAAAAATTGAAATTCGGTCAATAAAGATGCTTTCTTTCTCGAAGAAATGAATACTCAGGGAAAAATTAATTGATTAAAAAAGAAAATTTATTATTTTACAATGAAAATCAAGCGAATGCATATTATTGCTGAAATTTATTTCTTCAAGAAAGAAATCATTTTTATTGACCAAATTTCAATGTTTAGGTCAAAAACTGTGTTAAGTAAATTTGGCTACTTACAGTTTTCAAAGGCTTTTGACCTAAAAATTGAAATTTGGTACATAAAAATGATTTTTTAAAAATGCATCGATTTAAAAAAAAAAATTATTATTTTACGATGAAAATCAAGCGGGTAATGCATGTTTAAAGTTCAGAAACTGGCATTTTTTAATATAGAACTTCAATCTTTTTTAAGACGAATTTGAGCTAAATCTTAAATTGACGATAACTTGGCTAAATTTCATCGAAAAAAGATTTTTTTTCTTCTGGAGTGATTTTTCCCTGGCAATCAGATTTTTTACCTTTTTTTTTTAAATTTTATTTACCTAAAAAGATATTTTGAAAATTTGGGGTAGCTCAGATATGAAATACACGGTTTTTGACATAAAAGTGGCAAAATCTTTTTGGCATCCATCGCCGATTTCGTGTTCACGCTTTTTTTTGCATTCTATGGGGTTCAAACTACCAGAAAATCATGGTGGCAGTCGCGGCCTCGTAAATTTTTTTTTCTTTATTTTTGGTGCTCATAAAAAGGATTTTCTCGTATAAATGCACAAATAGTATTTTAAGTATCAAGGGCGTAAAAGCTTTGACACGAGTGATGCATATTCACGCAATTGTCTAAAGTATTTCGCCCATGGCACTTACACTATTTTTTGCCCACCTAGACGTAGAACGAGTGCTGAAAATTCTTTACGCACGAGTTTTACGCCTGGGAGGGCAAAAAAAGAATTGTATGAATATTACATTATATTAATAAAAATTTTTGTGTACAAAAAATAACCTTATTATACATTAGAGTGAACCTAAAATTGGACTTTGTAGAAAAACTTCACGCAAAATAAAGAATAGTAAAATTAACCTCAACGAATTTAGTAAACACAAATTAATAAATATTGGTAAATATAACCAAAAAATTAGTAAATTTTACTAAAAAAATTGAGCTTTTAGTTTTATAAACAAATTTTATTAGTAAATTTTACTAATAATTTACAGTAACTTTTAACCAAACTGAATTTAGTAAACAACATCGTAATTTTAGTTATATTTACTAATTTTTTGTATGCGTGTTTGCTCCCCGGGTTTTTTGTGAACTTTTGGCTCCAAGGATTTTGTTTTTGCTTTGCAACAACACGTGCCTGTATAAACACCTCAATTTTCCCATTTAAACAACATGAGAATTTTGACTTTTCAGCTTTCTAATTTTTTAAGGTGTTGCGAAATTTTTTTAAACACTAGCTAATGGATAGAAAAAGATGTTCAGACATATAAAAATGGATCCCCAAAATTTTAGAAGTTCCAGAAAATTTTATTTTATCAAAATAAATTTTTTAAAAATCGCAATTTTCCCATTTAAAATACATTACAATTAAAAAAGAATGCATTTTAAATAGGAAAATTGAGTCTTTTAAAAAATTGATTTTGATAAAATAAAGTTTTCTGGAACTTCTACAATTTTGGGGATCTAAAATATGAGAAAAATTAGAAAGCTGAAAAGTCAAAATTCCCATGTTATTTAAATGGGAAAATTGAAGAGCTTACAGGCACGTGTTTTTGCAAAGGAAAAGTAAAATCCTTGGAGCTGGAGACTTTTCATGACCAAAAATTCACAAAAAAACCCAGGAAGCAAAGTTTTTCTACAAAGCCCAAAATTAGTTCCACACTATTATACATATTATTAAAAAAAAAGACAAAAAAAAAATAAATAAAAATGATTATCCGAGATTCGTGATTCAGGAATAAAATATTTTTGTTATCAGATAAATTTGATTTTTTGAATCCTGAAGTTTCATCGAAAGACTTGGACAGAGCTAAAGCAATATATATTCTAATAGAATGAAAGTAATCGTGCCTAAAAATAATAATAAGATCTGGCTGTACCAATGGCTGTACTTGTAACGTTAATACTTATGCGGTGTAAACATAAAAACAATTGCACAAAAATTGAGGATTTCAGTTTGTACATAAAAAATATAAATTTTCAAGCGAAGGTCGTCGTTAACCACATATTACAATACGACCTTTAAAAAACAAAAGTAATAAACACTGCATAAAAAATAATTTATTTATTTTCTTCTTTACCTTCTTTGTTTTTGATAACCTTGATAATAATTTATTTCAATTTTTCTTTGTCTTTTGATAACAAATTTTTTTTTTGTTTTTTTTTTAATTAGTTTGTTTTAATCATTTAAATATTTAGCAATGAATAAATTGGACAATTTAAATAAATAATAAAAGGATACGTCAATCAACGAATAGTTGAAGCAAGAAGATACGATTAACGAATGTTATGGTCTTAGGTTATAATATAATTACGTAATTTTTAAGAGATTCATTAAGTGATTAAAATATAAATATTTTATTTATCTTTTCTTTAAATATACATGCTTTTGCAATAATGCAATTTTTAAAACAATAACAAAACAACAAAAAAACGTTTATGTTATAATAAAAGCACTTAAAAAATTACTTAACTATTTCCATACACCAGAGTAAAAGCCTATTAAATGTAATTTTGCAAAAAATTATTATTTTTTTTTTCTCTAATTTAGCTAAATTAACTTCAATAATTTAAATGACACGTAAATTATAAAATTTTTCATTTAAAATTTGCATATTAAAGAATGCATCTGGAGAAAAAATTTTTTTTTTTTTTAATTCTTCAAGTTTTCAAGCATGTTTTTTAAATTAAAAAAAAGAAGTTGTTGTTTGTACTGATTAATAGTTTAATTTAATTTATAGGAAATTTAATCTCAGATGAAATTATAATAATAAGCTATTTATGAATATGATTAAAATAATATTTTTATGGGGTTGGCTGGGGCAAATCTATAGGGTTTTTGTGTTATTTTGTAAATTTAATTAGTCTGAGAGAAGTACAACGTCATGTTACTGAACTCGTTTCGTAGTGAAGTAAAATTTTTTGTTACAAAAATTATGCCCCAATTTCCCCAATATTTATTAATTTTTTATAAAAAAAAAAAAAATAAAAAAAAATGATTCAAATGTATAAATTGCAGTACATTTATTGTAAATGTTGCGAAACTGGTTCTTATAAGTTTTTAAAAGAAACATTATTATTTATATCATCTTTTACGTAGAAATTCCAATTATAAACTTAATATCATCTTACAATTAAATATTTAATTGTAATTTAAAACAATTTGTAGCATTTAAATCCATAAAAATCAGGAAGCTCTGAGTTTTTAAATTTCTATAAATGCTAGTGATTGCTAGTTTGCAATTAAAATAAAAATATACATTTGAAATTTCAAAAATTATGTTTACAAGTTATATCGAGATGAGCTTGATATTTACATATTATAGACTTATGTCCAATGACTTAACACGATAATCTATCTGAGAAAGAATCCAGTTACAAGGATTTACCAAATAACTCCGTTACTTTCTGTTTTTATAAATTAAACATTATGGAAATTACAAGCAATGTTTTTGCTAACTCCTTTTAAATTCTCAAAAGAGCATTTTACGTCAAGTTACAGTGTCTAGAAATTTGAATTTTTTAAAAAAATCTTATTTTGGCTTTTTTATCAAAAATTGCTTGTAATTAATTTGTCAATTTCATTATTCATTGAATAATAAATTATTTTGACAATTTTGAATGTCATCAAATAAAAAAAACAATTTATTTTTTAGTTGAAAATTAAAATTATCTCTTGATTTATTATAATTTAAAAAGCTTATAATATATACGAATTTTTTTGAATAAACCGGATATTCGTATGACTTTTTTGCGCTTCATAAAAAGTTTTGCTGATAAAAATCTAAAAAAATATACTTACTTATTCTTTCATTAACACTAACAAAAATAGCATTTCAAGATGATTCATTCGAATTGCTATTATTATTATTATCATGATATTATTGACGTTGTATGAGCAGAATTTTTAAATACACCTTCAATTTTTATGTACAAAGAAAAAAGAACGATAAACTAACGGCGCCAAATATCATTATGGCAGCGTCGAAGCCCATGGAATAACATAATAAACTTTAGTGCAAATCTTTAAAATACAGATGTCGCTTTTTCTCAAACGAAAAAAGACTTCTTAATGTTATAAAAGTTATTAATGTTCGTTGATGGAATTAATTAATTAACTACTTTAATATTTTTAGGTTTATATGATTAAGTTCATTTCTTCGTTAAATTAAATTATTTTTTAAACTGTACATCTGAAACTTTTTTAGCAAGTTTCTTTATTCGTTGATATTTTTTTTATTAAATGAAAGCTGACTTTTAAAAACTAGCTTGATATATTAGTTTTAACTTATTTTTAAAACATAAGATTAAAATGAGTGTAATAATGAATAAAACTACATTATTTGATGATGATTGGATATAGACAAATATCTAAACAAGTATAAAATGGGTTGAGAAGAAAAGTTAATGCTTCTTTTCAAAATATTTATTAAAATTGCACGTAACGGTATCAGCATGTTAAATATTACGACTCTGGGAACTAATAAAAAACAAGGATTGTCACATTTACTATTATTCTTGGAATGAATTTTAGGCAAAAGTCATAAAAATTTAATAAAACACAAAAGAAAGTTTAGCTAAAAAATACATGTTTAGTTAAATGTTCTTAGGCAAAACTTTTGTAACCGTAATATGAATTCGACAGACCAGAAAAGTGCAATGCGACTGCAATTACTTGTGTAATTTTTTTTTTTTTATAACTTGCTTTCCATTTGTCAAGTTCAAGACTATCTCATCATTGTTTTCAATTTCTTTATCGTACAACTACGTGATTATATTTTTATTTACAACAATTATTTTTGCTTCTTCTATTTTTTCGTCGCGTTCATTATGTTATAGAAGTTATAGATTAATCATTAAACGTTTAATTATGGTTTTAATGCATAAGATAACAGTGTTTTAGCTTCCTTTTTCAGACTATTCTCAATGAAATGTTTAGAAAAGCCTTGTCTGTTTTTTTAATTTCCAAAGAAAAACGTTCATTTTGTTTCAAGTTGCGAGATAATTAAAAAGTAGCCTTTTTATCAGTCCCAGTTGTTACGAAAATTGAAAAGTTTTAACGCATAACACTAAGCCAATTTTTATAATATTCTTTGAGTTATTAAATATGATTTTCTAATTACGTGAAATATTTTTCAATTGTATAATAACAACGTCATAAAAATTGGCCTTATTTCAATAGACCGTAAACAATAACATTTTGTCTAGTTCAATAAATCTTTTTCAACTCATATTTCTTTATTTATATGAAAAAAAATTGCACAGTTGACCGACATTCTCTTGGTTATACGTGCTTGCAATATTTTGGCAATTTTTTTATTCATACTTTAGTCCGGTAGTTGTTCAGAAAAATTTATAGATCTTTGAAAAAAATTGAATTTTATTTAATTTAGTACTTGAGACTATTTTTAAATATTCAAAATTAAAAAAAAAATCATTCTTTACTAAATGGTCAAGTACACTATGGAACATAAACCAATATTAACGATTAAATTATTAATAGTTCTTGAAAAAAAAAAAGTAAGCAGAAAGAAAACTGTTTAAAAATATATATTAATTATTATTTGCATGCAAGATACGTTTCATGTATGTTTTTATAACCCTAAGTAAAACGTTAATAGAAATATTTTTTTTCTTCGTTTTTTCAAAAAAAAAGTATGCCGTTAGATAATTATATGCATATTTGCAAAATGAATATCATTATTAAAGGTCTTGTGTATATGGCAAATTATTTTACACATATTTTCCTCCAAGTAATTCCTTTACAATATATTATAGAAAATCTTGTCCGTGTAACTGTAATATTTATTTTTTCCATGCTATTAAATTACAGTTAATTGAATTGTGACATAAATAAATCATAAAAATGAATATTTTAATCAGCGATAAATTATTTTTTTGCAGCAGCAGCAGCGACGACAGTAGCATCCTCTGTTCAAATAGAGTGTGCTAGGGAGTCGATAATCGTGCACATAAATACCGAAGGAAAGTCAAGATTTCATGGACTCGTGTATCCAAGAGGTTTATCCAAAAATAGCACATGTTTACACGAGTTTAGGAATGAAAAGTCACCAGTGATTTATACTTTACCTCTCAGGTCTTGCAATACTATGCCTACGGAATTGGTAAGTACTCAAAATTATCCATCTTCGACGAAACAATTGTACTTTGGAAATGCAAGTAAACTGAAATCCATTTTTCAATACAAAAAGCACGATGCCTAATAATTTTGCAAATAATTTATTCTTTTACTGACAATGAGTATAGTTTTGAATAGGAGTGGTGATAAAATGATATAAGCGTTTAAAATACTTTTTTCCTATTTGAGATGATTTGATTTTTAAAAAGTATTGGAACCTTAGTTAGCAAAAGAGCATAGTTGAAATTATTTTAACGTAAATTTATTAATAGAAAATTATCTTTTTAGGATTTTAGGCTTCGAGCATTTTCTATGGTCCTTAAAATGTATAATACACGAGTAAAATTCGTTTGAAAATAATTACATAATAAGTACCCAGCTGCAATGTTGAAAAATATTGAGCTAACTATAAGTATAGGTAAAATTTTCACAAGCCTTTTTTTCTTTCGTGATTATAATTTATGGGAATTTTAAAATTTTAAAATATCTAAAAATATGAAAAAATAAATAATTGGAAAGCAATCTAGATATTTTTAATAAGTTTATATATTAAAAAAAAATTATATGTACAAATTAATCGTAGATAAAAAGATTTTGCACAATCGTTACATAAGTCCATAATTTATGTATGTAGATAAATTTATTTTCACGACAATAGGTGCGTCCAGTGTAGTTACTGTATTAAAAAAAAAACTCAAACAAAAGTAGTTGTTACATATAGCAAGAGAAAAAGTGAAAATCTTGAAGTTTTGAGTTTGGTTACAAGAGAAGTAAAATGATTGAAAAGATAAATGGTGAAAGCGATATGGTAATCTTTACAAACTATGTGTATCTTATGGTGCGATAAAAATGTTTTTTATTTTTTTTTTATATAGTTTTAAATTAAAATTTTATTATTATTATTATTCTTTTATAAATAATTTTACGAGCTGCATGCATAACACTTTCGATTTCAAACAATAGTAATAAAAAATATTATTTTTCATTTTTTTGGACTGTAATGTAATTTTAAACGATATATTAATTGTGAGCAAAAATTTTCATTTCTCGTTTAAGTATGCGAAAGAAAGATAATTATATGATGTAGCATTATTTTAATTTTTAAATAAAGTCCTATCAGTTTTCCAAATAATAAATATTGGCACTGCAGTTTAAATTATCAAATTTGAATCTTAAGTGAATATTTAATTTGTAAAAGAAACTTTATGGTCCTTTTTTGGCCCTGAAAAACTTGATTTTTTCAAGAACATGTTTTTTTTGGCCTTCAATGTAATAAAAATTCAATGCAAAATAAATGTTAATCTCAAACACAGCAAGAGCCAAAATAAAATTTTTCATTTTTTAATTTCTTTTTGCAATACTTGCAGACAGTGACTGAAAGTATGAAAATTGTTCCAAACAAAAAGTCAATGTCAGTGATTGGCTTGGACGGTACATGAAGTTAGAAAATTTTAGATAATGCCCACCGTTTATAATTAAAATATTGTTAAAATTTTTCGTTTTATCTCTTTAGTTAAAATAAGTTTGATTGGCAATTTTCCATTTTTGAATATACACTAAAATAATCTAGATTAGGATAATTCTTTTTTTAACCAAAAGAATAATGCAATATACTCCGGGTTATGTAACTCAAAAATGCAGAAAATATATGAAAAAAAGATAATTTGATATAAAAAGTAGTTTGTTGGGATTTGTGTTTTTTGAGTTAGTTAGAATGCAGATAAGATAATGAAAAATAATTTAGCAAAAGTTTGCAACATGGAACCAATATGGATAGTATTGGAGGAGGAAAGGTTACAAAGGGTTATGTGCCTTTAAGTGCAGATAGTTTTTATTTTATATAAGAATTATTTATAGCATAAGAAAAATCCGTTATGTGACCGAAGATACGTGCATTCACATATGTAGAATATTCTTTTTTAAACTTGAAATATAAGTACTACATCTCTCATCCGTGCAGGCGATGGTGTTAAATTACAGTACTTATGTATTTGCACTTGAACACATACAAGACTAGGTATTACTCTATACTTTGATAAAAAATTATTTTTTTTATTTAAGTTATGATCGATCGATCAATAGAATGGATGAGCTTTAAAATCATTGGCGAAGAACGAAGCGCTAAATTATGAAATAAAATAATTCATGTGTACAGAGCGGAATTCACAAGTAATCATTTTTATTTTTTTATACACCTCAGAAATATTGAATTATAATTTTAAAATATTTTATTTTCGCTGCACACGATATTTTATTTACTTACTGTCATAAAAATTACATATTTCAAAAATCTATAAATAAGATCTGTAATAAAAAAAAAACTTTTTGTTTATACTTTAATTTAGTCAACGATAAAAATACTCGGAGGAAAACAATAGAAAACATTACGCACTATGTTAATTTTTTTTTTCCTCCATGGTTAAAATATATCTCTTCCGCGTGAAAAATACAAATAGTTTTTTGTACAATACTTTTTATTTTGTGTTAATATTAAACAGAACATATAATTATAGTTTTTTTTTGGTTATCACTTTCTAACAATGGATTTAACAAATTTTGTAATACAATTCAAATACATATTGTTTTAGTTTTTAATTTTCAATAACAGTAAAATGAGAAAAAATTATTCATTCGATATGCTAAAAAAAAACAAGTTTATTCTTAGCTCCAATATTTCTGGTTTTGGTTATAGCTCGTATTTTTAAGTACAAGCAATTTTGAATGCAGACTATCAAAAATAGATATTCTGAGAAAAAGTGAAGAAAAAAGAAACTTCTAAAGGACCTGGTCTCTTCTTAAGCTTTTTAGTTTTTACAAAGTCTTAGCTGAAATCAAATTTTAAATGTACTTTTTAAATTGAATGCTCGTTGAAAATCCACTGTCCAAAAAGGATTTACTGCTCTTTAGGAAAAGAAAGAGCATATTTTATTAATTAGCAACTAAAAAACTCTAAATTTATCAGTTTATTAGTAAATTTTATGCCAGTTATAATCAGAAAAGCAATTTTATGAAGGTGAATAAAATAAATAAAAAATCGAAGCAACAAAGTAAAGTTAATTGCTAGAAAATTTGCTGATGTAATTTTTCGAAAAATAATTGAATCGATACGTGCGTGTTTGAATATCGGAATGGAATTTTTCTCTAGTAATAAATGCATTTATAGAAAATAATTGAAAGTACAGAGTAGATTAGTATAAGGTCAGCAACGAATAAAATCTATTATTACTAAATATGTTGTAACTCACGCAATATAATATTTTTCCTGGTTCTATATCGATCTATCAGTAATGCAGCATAAAATGCAAGACTAAAGACATATAATTTTCTTCAGCAAATTGTGCACAGCAAGCAAAGATCGGAGCCAATTGCTATTTAAATTGTAGATTCACACGAGCAGAGAGGAAATTTAACTATTTACTATTTAACCCTTTTCACGTCCGGATGCCGATATATTACCTCCGCAGTAATAATAAAAGCTCTCGACTCTTACGTTATTTATGATCCTTGTACCTTTAGAACCAGGATATTTGACCTCGAAGAAGAGGAAGATAAATGCTTACCTTTTTTTCCTTTTTTCGTTGTCTTTTGTAGGCGTTCTTGACCATCTTGTCTAATATCTTTTACAGAAAAGAGGGTTGTAACCTTTTTTTTATGACTTATTGTTAACTTATGAGAATTATTTAGATAACGAACTTTTTTTATGCTCAACTATTATTATAATATTATAGTGTGAAAGTATACTGTATGTCAAAAAAAAGAAGAAATATTACAACAGAACGTTTTTTTTTTCTTTTTTGCAAGGTGTATTTTATGAGATAAAACTATATTAAAAATAAAACAATTTTTTTTTAATACTCTTGGCACGTTTATAAGTAATTGTACTTTTTATTAGTACAAAAGTAAAATAAGCGTTTTAATGTTTGTAGAATTTAAAAACAATTTTGTTATCATGTTAATAAACATTTAAATACGTGAGACATTTTGACAAATTCGACTTTTTTCATGCAAATTTTTTTCTATACTATTGACTTTTTAACGATTATACATTGTTTGAATATTCTGTTTGAATTCCGCTTAAACTCTTTGAAAAGTAATATTTTTTTATATATAATTGAATTTTCACTGAAACTACTTAAACTCGTCTCAGTTACAAAAATACGCGATAAAAGGGATAAGAAAAAGAAAATCTAAAAATTTTTCTTGAGACATCTTAATGCGATGAGAAATGCAAGAGACGCATAAAATGGGATTTTAAAAAAAAATTTATTTTTTCCGCACGTAACGCATGTATAAGTACAATTTATGAGCGAAAAGTAAGAAGATATTCAAAGTTTTAAATGGCAGAGAAGAAAAAAAGGATGTGAGCTCTTATCTTTTATAAATAAATAAATAAATGAATAAATATAGCATAAGAACTCTGATTGCACATGAGAATCGCATATGGTAAACGATTAACGGCTAGTACTCGCATAGAGAAATTTCTTAGATAATTATTACATTTAATAATTTACGATTATAAATCAACGTTTCACGGTCACATAAGTTATTATTAAAGTGCTTAATCAAAATAATATATCCTGGAATGCAAGATTCTCTATTATTTATATTTTCATAGAATTGCCATTCGTGACTTTAGTTGTTTTTTTATTAATATCCCTAATTAAAATCATTAAATTTGACCAAGAAATATACTCGTTCGACTGACAAAAAAGATCCTAAACATTGAAAAATAATAATACAATACGACAACTAGCCAGAAAAATAAAAAATGGTTCAAGTCAAACGCAAACTGCGATTTGGGACATTTTTTTTATGGTCAAGGGTCGTATATTAGTTGCAAGAACTCCACATAAAACCTTGTTAGTTAAACATAAATCAGAAAACCATTCTAATTATTTTGATATATGATTTTTCAACCGTAAAATAATTATATATGAAAGTTTTTATCTATAAAGGATTTTCACATGTATTTCATATAAATTTTATATCTTCAAATATATTTCCTAAATAAAAATTTAAAAAATGTTTGCAACTCACGATATAAGTTTTAAAAATATTTCTAATGAAATACCTAGCTAGGAAATTTATAGATACTTTCATACACGGAATAATAATACATCTTTTGATACCTGATAACTCAGTAAATCTTGGTAATCCCACATAATTTGTCTTCGTGATAGACATTCCGGATTTTCTTTAGTTAGGTTCGAAACTTTTATTACTTCAGGGTAATCTTACCACATTTAAATACTAAAATTATATACTGCTGAAAATTTACATTGAATATTTGACATGCTGATATAATTAATAAGATATAAGATTAAGTATATAGGTATATGTATTTAATATTTATATATACTAGCTTGGAAATTTATTTTGAAAAGATTACTTAGCCAAATTAGTTGACAACAACCAAAAAAATAAGATTCCAAAACCATAGCTTTTTTAATCACTCTTAAATCTTAAAAATATATGGACTTTTATGACACAAAATTTCGGTCTTATAAAAAAAAATTTTATTTTCATGTGCTCGGTGGCAAGATAATTAATGAAAAAAATGAATTATTGCTTTGGAATATTATTTTTTTTTTTGATTATTGAAAATAACTGCCTGGCTAATATGTTTAAAAGAATGTACCTGTATTAAATTTTATTTTTTTGGGAATTTCTTTGCCCCCTGGGCAAAATGAAATTTTTTCAACAAAAAAAACCACCTCCAAGGATTTTGCTTAATTCTATCAAGAATTTATTTTAATTTGAAATTCAAGCGAGTTATCGAAAAATATAATAATTTAGTTTTTTGTCCCATTAAAATCTCAATTTTAAAAAGACGTATTTTGCTTAAATTTAATCATAAAATAATTTTTTTTTAGATCGTTTAATTTTTTAAGAACAATCATTATTTTAACTTCCAGAACTTTTATTAGCCAGATATGTACTAATAATTCAAATTTTAAGAAAATTTAACTTAAAAATAAAATAGCCAATTTTTTTTAAAGGTTTTTGGTCTTTTTATTTGGAAGTATCATAAACTAGTATTAAAGAGGAAAAAAAAATACGAAAACTTTATTTGATTTAACCAATGTTTCTGATATTTTTTCAAAATTTAAAGAAAATATTCAAAATCCCTACTTTAAATAACATCGGAAAATCGACATACTTACAGGAAAGGTTTACCCAATAGAATTTTGGAGGTGGTGTTTTTTATTTTGAAAATATCTCATTTTTGTCCAGTGACCAAAGAAATTCCAAAAAAATTAAAATAAGACCTACTCTAATTTATATATATCGTAAAGAAAATTTGATTCTTAAGATTTGACAATAATTTAATAAAGTCTTCATTATTTATTTTTCAAGCATTAATTATTAGAATATTAATTGTAATCTTTAAAGTTTTCAATTTTTACTGAAAAATATTGTTTTTGAAAAAAGAACATTGTAACTATCTTCTATACGCTCTGGTTCACATGCACATGTTCTCTTGATTATGACATGAGTATGACAAGTACCTTGACCTTAAGGTAAATAAATACTTCCTAGTAATTTTATAACTCCTGTTATAATTTTTAATTTTCTTTAGAAATTATTTTTTATTAATTTTAGTTGCATAAAGAGTCTTAAAGAAAAGTTGATTTCCTCAAGTTTTTAAAATAAAATAATGTAGTAAAAATTGTAAATTATTTGGTGAAAGGCATTGGTTATCAAAGCTGTTTTCAAAAAATTTTTTAGACATTTTCTTACCTATTCTGTAGGCTAATGTTCCATTTATGTGATGAGCTTCGAAGGAATATCACAGAATGCGAGTTGCTTTAACTATGAAAAATAAAACTAAAATTTAAAAGATCAAATTTGGTGATTATTTTCGGAACTCAATACAACGTAAGTGTCATATTTTTGGTGGACTGAATTAAAAAAGGTTTTGTTGAAAAGCTACACTGTTAAAAATAACTCGACTAACATAGCTAATTAACGATTAAATGTTAAATTAACTAATAAATATGTAACCTTCGACTATCTTGCATTTTTTGCACGTCTTTTACAAACCCCTAAACTCCTTATTTCATCTCAATGTTAAAAGATCCACAGAGAGGAAATATTTCTATTGCTGTATTGCAGCAGCAGCTGTAAAAAACAATCAAATTATACCTGAAAAGCAAGATTAGCATTTATATCATCATCGCTAAATATACAAATCGATGTATTACAAATATTAGCATAAAAAACAGAAAATGCATATTATTATGATATCATAATCTATAATTGTGTAGGATCCATTAAGTGGCGTCATTTTTTTTCGCCCACGTTGAGGTTGTGTGATTGTAATAAAAAAGTGAAAATACGATATTATGATATTATCCTTTCTTTAAGTGCATACTTACATTTTGTTTATTTATTTACAATGTCCTATCAAGTTACAAAACAAATATGATGAGTCATTTATTTATTCTTACGTAATCATTCGTCAAAATTATTATAAATACCTTATTTTTGGATGCGGAGTAAAAAAGGATACCAAAAATGGTCATGAACGAAAATAAAAACAAAAAAATTTCAATAAAGAGCTGCACTGTATTGCGTGCTTGCATTTTAAAATAACAAACCCGAAACTCTTTCGTAACACACGAAATTGCTAAAACTTTCTCCATTAAAGTTTTATTTTTTTAACCACAAAATGTGACACACACACAAAGACATACTTTTTATGATGCATCTTAAAAAAAAAAATACTTTTCCTTATATGATCATAAGTTTTCACTTTTTATTATCTTACCTTAAAAGTGCTAATGATTTAAGAAATTTTAATTTTCTTATTCAACGAGCAAAAAACCTTGAACGACATTTTCGTTAATCAAATATGACAACTTACGTAAGGCACTATTGCGAAAAAAACTATATTTATTTATTTTCTTTAATAAATTTTTTTTTCATTAAGAAGATGAAGAAGAAGTTTAATTTTCTAACTGAATACTTTTTCGCTGATTTCTGGAATTTTTTATTTTTTATTTTAAAGTATTAAAATATTAATTTTTTTACTTTCAGAAATTTAATAGGTCATTATTATTTCCGTTTAAGGAAAAAGTTGGATTATTTTTATTTTAATTTCACTCAACTTATAATAAATTAGATATTTTATAATAAAATAAAAAATTTTATCATTTTTTTTGCCTTAATTTATATTGCTCAATTAGGTATAATTGAAATTTATTGACTTACATTATTATAATTTTCTTTTTTTAATTACACATTGGTATTTTTTTTCTAAAAAAACATTTCTATCATAATTAACAGTAAACATTAAATTGTTCATTTTTTTTTCATTTCATAAACAGGTTCAACATTAAAATACTATAAACTTTTTTTACTTATTTTTTATTCACAATGTAAATACAGAAAGAAATAAATAAAGCTTCAGTTTTTGGTTCCTCATAGAGGAACCTTTGTGATAGGTGAAATTTTGATTTTCGATATTTTGGCATATAAGCACGTTTTAAGACCTCAGGAAGCTAAAAAACCGGTTTTTAAAAAAAGTCTGTATGTGTGTGTGTGTGTGTGTGTGTATGTATGTATGTATGTATGTTGGACTGTAACCGGTGATATTTCACAGCCAACACGACATTAAGACCTAATTTTTTTTTCAAAATTTTTTTTACCAAAAAATCTCGAGGTACTTTTTTTTTTTTTTAATTTGGATGTAATACCTCATTTATTTCCACGAAAGTACTTATATTTGAAAGTATGGTTTTTACTCGATATCTAGAATCTGATACTTAATTTTTTGAAAATTTTTTTCTCAAAATTTTTGCCGCCAAAAAATATAAAAAATGCCAATTTTTTTTTTTTTTTAGGATGTAGTACTTAATGTTTTTCTACGAAAGTACGAATATTTAGAATTATCGTTTTTAAATGATTATTTCATGTGATAGGTAATTTTTCGAAATTTTTTTTTTCAAAATTTTTTTAATAAAAAAATTAAAAAAATACAATAATTTTTTTTCTTTTTGGACGTAATACCTAATTTATTTCTAGGAAAGTACTAATAGCCAGAATTATGGTTTTAAAGAATTTCTCTATCTGATATGTAATTTTAAAAAAATTTTTTTTTTTCAAAATTTTTTGTATAAAAAAATTAAAAAATCATAATAATTTTTTTTCTTTTTGGACTTAGTACTTAATTTATTTCTATGAAAGTACTAATATCTAGAATTATTGTTTTTAAAGGATTTTTTCCATCTGATACGTAATTTTTCAAATTTTTTTTTTGAATATTTTTCATATAAAAAAATGAAAAAAACATCATTTTTATTAGATAAAATAGACCATTATAAATATTTTGCTATTGTTGATGAGGAACCATAGTGCCAATCACTTGGCAGCGTTTTTTTAGTTTCATTAATCACTTCAAATTTTTATTGTTTTTGACTCTAAAATCGACATCAAAAACAATAATTTCTAAAAAATTTAAAGACTTTATTTTTTCACTTGCAGAAATGTAAGAAATTTAGAAAATAGAATTTTTTAAGATGCACACCTCGCTTGAAGTGCCAAGTACTTTAATGATAATGTATCCAAAATCGAATGGAAATTTTTGTAAATTATTGAACCTCTTTTTAAGAGACTCTTACCGTTAGAGCATGGGGTTACCTTAAATATTGGATACCTAATCCATGTATTTTGGCTTTTTTAGTAAGAAAAATTTTTGATTTACTTTGACCTTTGCACCTGCAGACTTTTTCCGAAAATTTTTGGGCTTTACTCAAAATTTGATCCAACCCTCCCTACCTAATTCGGGTCGTGTACCCAGCATTCTGGGTAAACACATAACTCTAGTGTGTAACTAGATTTTGCAATTTATTTACATACATATGTGTAATCAGACAGCAGCGACGTTCACATTATTGATTCAGGGTACTGCTAAGAGCAAAAACTCGTATCAAGATTTAAATTTTATAGATAATCACAATTTCCTTTTTATCAAATAGAAATGCAATTGTGTTATTTGATAATCGTCTGGAATCGCTCAAAGATCTCATATTGGGTCTCTTTATTTATTTTCTTTAAAATGACCTTATTATATTTTTATATATTGCAATTGAAAACTTGTTACTTACTTTTTTAAGAATTTAAAAGGTAGAAATGGTAAAAATTAAAAGAAAAACGAAAACCAGTTGTCAGAGTGTATTTTTAAATAAAGGCATATCGGTTGTCAATTTGAATATCGATAAAGAGAAAAAGTTTGTATAAAATGTCAATCATGTTTACTTAAAAGCTTATAAACTACACGGTCGATAAAATTTCATAAAAATAAATATAAATATAATAAAGGTTGAGTCATTTAAAAGGATATAAAGTTAAAGGAGAATTAAAGAGATCCCCGTGATACCAATTTTCATGAGATTACTTACATGAGTTGATGGCATTTTTGACGTAGTTTGTACTAATAATGTTAGAAATAATATCAAAGGAAAATGACATTGACGTACATATGCTGGTCGGTACTTTTTTCCTCGACTTTTTCTTTGATCCTCCTCTATCGTAATAATAACAATAATGATCATTATTATCATCGTAATGATGTCTATATGGTCGCTGTGTTATTTCTTGAACCGTGAATCGACATGCTCGAACTGTCGACTTTTATGATCTCGGATAAATATCCTTTTTCCTCGTAAATTCTCATAATTAATTAAACCTTAAGAACGCATAAAAAACATTCTTCCTTCGAGTAAAAAATCAACTACCTTCTACCTAATTTAAAATATCTTATTTAATTAGTAATTAATTTATTTAATGCTGCACCGCAGTACAAGGTGCCATACAAATAACACTTTGTATCTTTCTCATTTCGATTTATTGCTTTTATTTACTTTCATACTCCGTAATCGATAAAATAAATTTTTATTAATTTTATTATACAAAGCTTCTTACATCTTTTGCCTTAAGCGCTTAGAACCACATAACTGTAAACCTTGTTGCCACTGTATCCAATGAAGGCCTTTTTGAATGCTTCAGATCTTCAAAAATAGTTTACAGTCATAATATGGTAGCAATATCTTTGCCTACTACATAAGTCTATCTGATCAAAAGGAGTTTCAAAGTTCTTGCTATCTGAATTAAAGACTTTGCCTGCAGGATACTTGATGACAACTGTCTGGACTGGTAGAACACCTAGATACATTTTTTTTGTTAGATATATTTTTGTCGTTTAGCTAAACAGTTCAATATATTTTGTAATGGAGCTTGGTATTATTCAAATATAGAGAAAGATAAATTGAAAATATTTTTTTATTTTTTATTTGCAAATATGACCCAAGAAAATATATTTTTTAGTTCAAGGTGGCTAAATTTATCTGGTTTCTAAAAAATTTCAATCCATTAACCTATACGGTAAATATATGATACACCTCAAACGCGTAATAAACCAATTCGTAAACTGGTCAAAATTAAGCCCATGTTTGTATTTTATTTTGTACTTAATTTTATAACTGACTTAAATTTTAGTTTAGCTTTAGTACAAGCATTTTATGTATTAGTATTTTAGTACTAGACTCCAAGACCTATTATGAATTTATAGGTATATTTGTAAAAAAACTAATTTATTATCATATATTTTATTATCATAAATTAGTTTTTTTTTTAATATTAAAAAATCTAGAAACTTTCTTGAATTTTTCTCCAGGTTTCTTATTTTTATCAAAAATTGTCGAAATTTTTTTTTTGAAATGATTTTTAAAAGAATTAGTACCGAATCGAGTAATATTACAGTGAAATTTTATCATATTTAGAAGATATTTCACTTTTTAATCAAATTTTCAAATTAGAAAGATATTAATTATTTCGAAGAGGACACGATATTATAAAAAAAATATCGAAAGTTATGGGTATTGAAAACTATTAGTTTTTTGTTAAAATTATAATAATGATAATTTCTATCAACATATCGAATCTCTGAAGAAGGAAAATAAAAAAATGTAAAATTTTTTGATCGATGGAAAAGAGTTTAATTTAAAATAAAAAATGATTTATGTTTTTAACATTTAACATATTATTTATTTTATCACGAGTATTTACTTTGGAAAAAAGTTCTTCTGATGGGATAAAAAGTTGTAATTATAATTTATAACTTGTTATTATATTTTTCAAGACATACTTAAAAGAAAATTATTTTAAAAATAAAGATCTTGACCAATTATACTGCATACGTATAATTATTTAATCAATATCCCCCTTCGATTAATTTTTTCATTTTTCGTAAAATATTCTTGTACCGGGAAAATCTGCTAAACTTTTCGTTACTTTATAAATCATGCGATAAACTTAGTTGATATGAGTTTCTAATTAGCTACAATTTGTAAAAGTTCATATCTAATAAACATAAACGTAAATTATGATGTTAAAAGATGAAAAAGAAAGTTTCACAGTAATTTAACAAGACTAAGCAAGACTAAGTAAAGCGAACTCTTTTACGAAAACTATAACCGTGAGAATGACAAAGTAAAAGGTTACATTTTTCTTTTGGTCATCCACTTCAGTATCGAACCGGAATACAATTATTTTTAGATAGTTCAAAGATACGTGGCTAACTAAAACTTATTTATTTTGAATTGCATATATATTTGACGATATTGTGATACGTAAAGAGCAACTTGGAGCAACTTTCACCTTTTCTTCTTTTATATTATATTACTAATTTTAATAAAAATATAAAATTACATGAATGAAACAAAACAATTTTCATGAAAGTTACATTTAAAATAAATTATGTAATTTTCAGACTAAAGGAAAAAGCAGAAAGTGACATTTTTACAAAAAAGCTTTTTACTAAATGATAGAATGGTTATTCAAACGTAAAGGAAAAACTTATAACTATAACCTGTGACAATTATTTCATGAGCGCTGTTTAATAGGCTAATTATATATTAATTTTAGTTGGAATTAGTATTTTTTGACAAAACTTGGCATGAATCATCAGTAGGGTTGTTAAAATGAAAAGGAAACTGCGTTTTCGAAAAATCGCTATATATCAATTTCCACAGCTTTTTTTTTTTTAAATCAGGATTTCCTGAATTTCCTAAGCGATCAGGATTTTTCTGAATGCTTAGCAATCAGGAATTTCCTGAATGCTTAGCAATCAGGATTTTCAATTCCAACCAAAATTATAGCCTATCAAACAGTGCTCATGAAATAATTGTCACATAGTATTTGGTGTATTAAACACAACCGAATGGCAAGAAACATGTTTACTAAATATAAATTCTCGATGTAATAATAACAATATTACAATTTTTACGTCCATCTGCTAACTTTATAATCAATAATTATTGCCAAAATCCAAAGTCTCTAAGCCTAAATTTATTCTAAGCATCTAAAGACTGAATACTCTAAGACCCTATAAAATTTCAATTTTAAGTCCAATTTGACTTTTTCTCCTTTAAATTGGGGTAAGCCCCCCGTTCGATGTTTAGATTTACCAAGTTTTACGGTTTTTACTGCTATTTTACCATTGAATAGTTTCAATTTCTGCTTTCTCGGGCGTACAACTGAATTTAAAAAATTTGATAAATCCGCGTATTTTCGAGGTAGATTTCTTTCTCCGATTTTATTCTTGTAAACGCCAATAGGTAATTTTTCACCCAACCAAAAAAATAATTTTAAACATTTTTCATTCGAAACAGGAGAAACATTCTCAAATACCTATATATAATTATACCAGCATGGTTCATATAGATTACATTAAATGATTTTTAAACAATATCGTTTAATATAAATTTAATATTTCAAAATAGTAATGAAAAATTAAATGTAGATGGGCAGATTAAACTATTACACGTAGTTTATCGTAAATTTATACGTAATGAAAGTCTTATTTGTTATTAGCTAATGCATGACTAGCAGAAAATATTTTGCACTACTAATTTTCAATAATTAATTTTAGTTATTAATAAATTTATATTTATGGCATTTCTCGGTATAAAGATAAAAATATGAAAAAATCTTTTTTATTATATTACGCAATTAAAGTGGTGTATTTCTATGCCAAAGGTGAAACAAATAGACATTTATATAATTGTATATTGATTTTTGTAATTCACATAACTCGAATAACTTTATGTATCCATCAAAGTTATTTCAACAACGGTCTCTACGTATTCCTTTCACCTTTTTATCAATTTGCAACATGTAACAATCGATTTTATTTATTTTACTCCGGGCTCTTTTTCATGCTAAATTTTTTATCCATACTTTGAGCTAAACCAATATTATCATAGAAATTTGCATATAGGTCAAGCACGTTTTTAATACTAATTTCAAAAACTAAATACTAAGTACCGTTTTTTCTTTGTATTATTTTGCATCAACTACGCGAACTTTAGACGACTTAACATATTGTACACTGTGACGCGAGTGCATTCCTGAATTCAAATGCTTAATTTTTTGGAAATAATAATTTTTCAAAATAAACATTCTGATGGTCTTCCACTCTTAAAATTTTAATTTCTGAATGTTCACTTGCGGCGAACAATATTCCACGCGAGATAACCGGATTTTTTTCTTGTTCAAATGATTGCAATCAACTTGAAATGTAAAAAAAATAAATAAAAAGTATTTTCTTCATATTCTTCAATTAATTTTTTATATTCATAAAACTAAAAATGTCTTATGCACGAGTACACTATTTGTAAGTTTTTTTTAACATGGTACTTGATGATGTTTTGAATTAAGCAATAGGGAAAGTTAATTTTGCTTAAAATAATGTAAATAAAAGATAAAAATTATGAGTTTTTTTCGTATTATTTATCTATTATACCCAACGATTAGTTGTAGTAAACATGTTCCATGCATTTTGGTGTTTACACACGAAAGAAATCAGTTTTTTCTTTTCATTTGAAATTATTTGTAAATTCCAATAGTTTAAACGAAAACAAAAAATTTCAGCTTGAACATTGCTTGAATTGGTTAAATTTTCATTGCCAGAGAAGCCTTTTTTTCCCCTGCAGGCAATTATCGAAAAAAAAAGTAAGTAAAAAGTTGTTGTATTGTTGAGAGAATAAAAATTTTCCAATTGATTTTTACCCTTAAGGTAAATAATAATAAAGTAGTCAAGAATAAGTGACTTTGATAGTTTAAAGTGTTAATTAGAAATGTATGCGTTGCGTGTTCAGTGCTTATTCTTAATCATTGATCGTATGCTTTGATAGATTTCTGAATTTTTTTTACTTCTTAATTTAATTCATGCATGAAGAATTTAATATCATTATATATAATTATTAATTTATAACGTCCATCAATCACGGGATCCGGAATTTCAAAAAAGTTAATACACTGTTTACGGCTTGGTTTAATACATAGTTTCCAAGGGAAGAGCCATAAATTATTCTAATTGTTTTACACTTTGATTTTTATTGAGCTTTTATGGAAATCGGTGCGAATAAAACAATATTTCAATGACTTTATCAGAGTTATTTAAAGATTAAAATTTTTTCTGCTTAGAAGTAGTCTGGAATACCACGGTAAAGTAAAAGCAAACGAGGATCGGCATTTTTTCGAAAAATAAATCTTGCAAAGTACATATGAAAGAATCTTCTTTCTGGGGAAGTTTGAGTTTTATGCGTATAGTCAAGGTCACATTCATGATAAACCGGTACAATATGTGAGGCTGGCGTGACGCGACAACTATATACACTTTATAGAGCTTCTACTGCATTGGTTTCGGTTAAAATTATTATATTATTATGCACTTATTATATACTCTGATCTATTTTAATATTACACGTTCCTTGATTACTTCCTTAAAAAAATATCTCAAGGGTAGCCAAGGTTAAATTTTATGTATTTATGTTTTTTTCGCTTCGTATTATTATAATAGTAATGATATGAATACTTTTTAATAATTTATTTTTACACCGTTATCTTACATTTTTCATAGCGGGTTATATTCTAGTGTAAAATCATATGAATTTTATATGCTAATTTTCCTCACACTCTGATGTTTTTTCGGTTTGTCGAATGCCGCTAGAAATTTTAATGTTCTTGGATGTTCAAATAGACTCAATACTTCCTGGGTTTTAGTTTTTCTAAGGACTCATGGGATTGATATTACAATTCAAAGCAATCATCTCTAAGTTCACTCAAAAAATTTTTAAGAAAATAACTTGCAACCAAAGCTTAAATGGATAATATGTAACTATCTTATCAGAAAATTTCTACACTTAAATTATAGACTTTAATAAAAATTAAGCTGCAGTTGCATAATTGAATACTAAAAAAAATTTCCTTTGACGCGTGGTAAAAATATACCTTTATCATAATTATAAACAGACTATTTTAAAATACCTCAAGGATAAAAGTAATAACAAGAAAATTGTTAGGATCTTGAATTTTTAATATTAATGTTCATAAGTGAAGAAAAAGTTATGCCGTTATTACGATTTTTATAACGGATTTCTGGCTAATAATTTTATACGTCTTAAAATTAACTTTATGGTATTAGCTTCTCGGTGTGTTTTTCTATCTGAAAATTCTGAACTTTGACTGAATTTTTGGTTTTCAGTCAAAATTTTAAACTAAATTAAAAATTAGATTTTAGGCAACATGGGACATAAATAATTTCACCTATTTTGAGATACTATCAAATTAAAGATAAATGATTTGTTTTAAACTTTTAGGCTGCAAAAATTTGTAAAAAAAAATAATATGCACAATAAAAATAAAATTTAGATAAAAAAGCTTTTCAAACAATATTAATATCCGGTGATTTTGTAGAAAATAACTCATTACAAAAATATCCAGCATAAAAAAAATAAAATAAGCCTTTTTTTTAAATTATACACTTCTAAAAAAATAAAACGCATAAAAAAATCAAGACACAAAAAATATGCCATTAAAAAAAGAAAAAAATCGCATACAATAGCTGTGTAGGGGAAACACGGACACAGACGATTACAGGTTCAAAAACATAACTCGTTTATAAACGAATTTTAAGAATGTTTAAATCGCTGCTAAATAGATATGATTTTTGAGCGTTTCGATGATAATAACAACATTTTCCACAAGAAAAACCAAGGTTTTAATACGCCCATATTATCAGATGTTTGAAGAAAGAACAGACTTTATGTTAATATTTTTAGGGCCGTTATTCATTTTGCGACAATTCCCTGTGAGGAAGGGCATTGATGGGTTCATCGCGATAATTTCAGTATTTACTGATGAATAATTATGCGATAATTTAGAGTTATTTAGTGCTAATTTTTTCTATAACCATCAAAATAAATATTGCTAATTATCCGAATTTTTTTTCGATAACCGATAATGGAATTAGAGATATCAAAAAATAATGGTCGTTAACGATATTATCGCAATTTTTTTTTGCTTCAAAAAGTTAAACTTTTAAGGGTAATCTTTTGGTGGAAAATTCCAAAAATCAGGCAGAATAATAGTTTCGTTCAAGCATAAAAAAATTGAGAATAAAAATAAAATCAATATTGTTCAATAAGTATAGTAAGCCAATAATATAAAAATTTCCCCTATAAAATATCTTAAATATTGGATTTATAAATTTGAAAGATATAATGGTTATCCTTGGAAGATCAGGGTGCCCCATAAAACTTTAAAACTTATAAACGTCAAGAAGCCAAGAATCGTCTTCTTTTCTTCTTCTTCTTGATTATACTCGTGGTTTATTTCTTTTCCGTGTCTTTTGTCTCGTGATATTGTAAAATAAGTTCTGAAGTAAAGAAGACAATGTTTCTTAAGGGATATAACAGATTTAATCTGTTGGTCGAGAGTCCAGACTTTATTTTCCATTCATGACTATAAATACTAGTGGTAAGAGAAATAAAGAAATAATTGAACTCGAAGAATAAGAAGTAAAATGACGGTATAAGAATGGTAAAAATGGTAAAAATGATAAAAAGTAATAAAAGTGTATAAAAGATAGGTAAAGGTGTAGTTTTACAGGATAATAATAATAGAAGTAAAGGTGCGAAAAGGCGAAAAGAGTATACATGTAATAATAAAATGTACTTAACAGCCCCTAAAACACCAGTTGTAAAGTCTTTATAGTACTTGTAATGATGGATCATATATAATTTATTTGACCGCATATATCGCTAATAAAGTCATCATTTTAATGTTGCTCTTTTAATGTTTTATGTATCAGTAATAAACACTTGTTCAAAGGGAAATTACTTTTCAAGCTTATATGCGGTATTAAAAATTTATTTAAATTCTAACAATTCGATACATCTCCAAGAAATTACCAACTACGATATTTTTATCATAATTACGGTCATTATTTTTTTGAATAAAGGAAAAAATTATTTAATAAATTATTATTACTACTAAGCGCTCGTACATTTTTTTATCTTTTGAGTTTAAAAGAATTTTTACTTCCGTGTATGTACGCGTGCAATTATCTTCGCAGCGTACAGTTATCATAATAACAATAATCATACTCTTTTGGAAAAAACTAGCATACAGAAAATTAATTAATCACAGTGACTTTATCAATGCTTTATTTTTTTTAAATGTTAAATTGCGAATTAAGTTGCTGACTCGTTGTATATAAATTCCACATCCATATAATAAAATAATCTTTCGCATATGTTTCGCATAACTTTCAGGTTCGCTAAATGCCATAGGGCTTTTGTATACTTGAGTTAGCTCCAAGGTCAAGCAAATATATCTGCAAACAATTTCTTTGAGAGAAAAAAACCGGATTTTTGTTTGGTGTGCCACGGTGCTTAAAATGACCAAATAAACATAATACGTATATACTAGAGTGGACTTTAATTTGGACTTTGTAGAAAAATTTTGCTCCTCGGGTTTTTTTTTGAACTTTTGGTCATTGATTTTGCTTTTGCTTTGCAAAAATACGTGCTTGTAAGCACCTCAATTTTTCCATTTAAATAACATTATAAAAAATACATTGTTTTTTATCTGCAATGTATTTTAAATGGGTAAATTGCGATTTTTAAAAATTTTATTTTGATAAAATAAAGTGTTCTGGGATTTCTACAACTTTGGAAATCAATTTTAATTTGTCTACATCATTTTTTGTCTGTTGGCTAGTTTTTAAAAAAATGTTGTAGCTTTTTAAAAATTTAGAAAGCTGAAAAGTTAGAATCCTAATATTATTTAAATATGAAAATTGAGGTGGCATGTTTTTTTGAAAAGTAAAAGCAAAATCCTTGGAGCTGAAGACTTTTTATGATCGAAAGTTCGCGAAAAAGCCCAGGGAGCAAAGTTTTTCTACAAATTCCAAATAAGGTCCACTCTAGTATATAAGTACATGCATATTCTTTTTTTAATTAACAGTTTTATTTAAGACGAGATTTATTCAAGTTATCTTTTTATTTATTAAAAATTCAACCTTGTTACGCTTTTTTTTATTTATTATTGATGATATTTTTATTTTACGATTGCGAAACTCCCGTGGGCAAGTTATTATTAGTGTCAAGGAATAAACGCCTATATTTTGTTTCTCCTTATTTTCGATTAAAAGTTTTTTTTTTCACTCACATCAGATATTTCATTGTTACGATTTTCTGGAAAAAAAATGATACAAGATAACTTTTTCAAGTTGCCTTTTTTTAAATTACTTATTTTTATAAATTATCAGAAATCAGCAAAAGAAAAGGTTTTTTTATCAGATTTTTACTATATTTGCGATAATAAATCCTTTACCTTTAGAATAAATCACAGAAATACGCACATTTAGCAAATCCTAAAAATTAAATTCAAAAAATTTTAAATACTTAATTATAATTCTTTTATGATTTATTATAATAATAAACGATTCTTATACTTTTTGATTTTGAAAAAATCATTTAATGAAAATTTTTTTCTTCATACTAAAGACCACTAGTCCCTATTTATGTTACAATATACTAAAAAGTACTATTAAAGCGATTTGAAACCATCAGACCATTTTCCAATCATTTTTATTCATTTACAAATTTAAACAAATTTTCATAAAAATTATTTAGAAAATGTGGAAAATGAATTATGAAATTGTTACAATACCAACTTAAACGGTCACGATAGTAGAAGGACAGAAGCAATTGCAGTTGTTTTGCAAAAACAATTAATTTTATTTTTTAATAAGAATTAAGCGAGAAAAGCAATGTAAAAGAGTAAGAAATTAAATTTCATTGTAAATAATCTTTAAAATGTCAGATGAGTTTTAAGAATGTAACAGTTGAAGCACGTAATTAATGCAATTACAATACAGAAGAAAAAGAGAGAATTGAGCGTGTAATATTTTCGCTTTTGTTTTACAAGTAGTGTACAACTTTACAACAATACCAAATATATGATGGAAAATCTTATTGGCATTATCTTCAGTTCTTCTTTTTTTTTTGTTTCTAGGAAAATTGAAGATACTTCAAGGAAGTATTTCAGTTTAATGTATCTCTTATAGGTATATAATAATGATATAATAATAATAAACTCTCTCTCTACATCCAATAATCATAATTTTCAAGGACGTTTCAAGAGCATCGAACCATGTAAAACAATAAAAAACTGATATCTACAGATAAATAAATCGAACGACTTTACGTTAATTCTTTTATTTTCAATATTAAGAAAAAATATTAATAAATAACTTTCAAAGAGGCATCTTTCCAACTTTTCAACAAACACTGATATTCCATTTGTACTTTTTTATAATATTTTTTGCACTTCACTTCTATCGCCATTGGAATTTAATTGAATTTTTTACTAGACTTTAATGCTATTTTTTTATTCTTTTATATTTTTTTAATTTAATAATACTAAGTACTTATGCTACTAATTTTCATGTATTCAATTAAGTTTATACAAGGCATTTGTTTTTTTTACATTTTTTTTAAAAGTATAGTTGTATGATGAGTTAAATTGATAATATTTTTTATTTAAATTTAAGTAAACTTCGTATATACATTGAGGTCTCATTCATTTTGGCCCTATCTACAACCCTTAAAAGATGGATAGGGTTGGTACTCTAGTCAAAATACGGATTTAGTTGTATTACCACTGGCGAACACCAGATTTGGTCACCCCTTTTTTTGGGTTAGTTTTAGCCTATTTAGGGACGAAATTTTAATTATTTATGAAAAAGAAATCGAAATTCTTGATCAGCGACCCCAAAAACCTGTATGGTACAAATCTGAGCGCTCAAAAAGCGAATATGTAAAAAAAAAAACCTCTTTTTGGGGGTAGTTTTTGCAAATTTAAGGGTGAAGCCCCTATTTTTTCTGCCAAATGACCCCAATTTTCGTGTTTAATGACCCCAAAAAGCCTACAGTAAAGCGAAAATGGTGTTCGCCAGTGATAATACAACCAAACCCGTATTTTGTCTTGAGTACCACCCCAATCCACCTTTTAAGGGTTGTAATTAGGGCCAAAATGAATGCGACCTCAATGTATACGAAGTTTACTTAAATTTACCATAAAAATATTATTTTCAAACACTTTTCAATAAAATTCGATACTTTTTTCATTGATTTTTCCAAACATTTGCTAATAATGCTTGACCTACCCTTTCCACCCCCGGGTATTTTTGGTTTTAGGTTAAAACTAATGTCAAATTCTGAAAGAGCATGAAATTTTACTCTAGGGATGAACTTTTTAGCCACTTATCTATAAGGGAATATATTTATTTTTGCTCACTTCCAAAACTCTCCGCCTCGGCGTTAATTAGTTAATACATAATAATCTATTCATTTATTATAAAATTATAATATTAATTAATTTGTTACTATGTAAAGTCGTGTAAATATAATATAATACAAAGGCAAAAGCTCCTGTGAAATTTTTGAAATAAAATGCGGTAGAATTTTTTTATGTTATTTATTTATGTTAAGTTAACTGAGGTTTCTCAAAAAATAGAAAATTTTTCCTTCAATTAGAATTATATCAATGGATAACAATTATTTAGTACATCCAAAAATAAACAAAATAATAGCATTTTTTTTAAATTTTTGATGGTGAAACTTTCAAAAATTTAGATACCAGATCCAATTAAGAAATTGATTAATAACGAAATTTCTAAAACTAGTACTTCCACATAAAGAAATTAGGTATTACGTCTAAAAATAAAAAAAAATTGATAAATAAATTTTTGATTTGTCTATAATACTTAAAATGGGAAAAAGTTTTGTTAGTCAACAGTTTTTCTTTCAATTGTATTGCTTCAAATCATTTAATTAACTACTTCTTATTAACATTTAATTTTTGGGTTAGTTATTTTGTCTTTAATATTTTCTTATTTAACTTTCAGGGGGTGCACTGCTTCTTTTAATCTTAGCAAAAAATTGTGTGTTCATACAACCAGCGATTATGAAAAAGCTTCACTTATAACTGTTTTAACTTGTATACTTCGTAATTATTATAAGTCTCTAATTTGAAATTATCCTAAGTCCATAAACCTAAAGTATTCTAAGTTCTTGTTCCTATCAGGTCCTGAACAAGCCTTGACTCCCATTTCAAATTATTCTAAGTACATTTGCCCCTGCCCCCTACTTCAAGGGAGTTTCTTGACTAGCCCACCCTATGAACATCTCGTTCGAAACAATCTTGGGACCACCGTGGGGCCGTGTGACAAAAGATGGCATGTCAGCATACTGTTTCGATCAGGATGTTTCATGTTAAAATACATTGCCTGTGATTTAAAATCGAGCATAATGAACTGATTTCATAAAGAGGAAAATTTCGTTAAACGCTTCCCTTTCAGTCGAGTGATTTATTTTTTCTTTTATAAAAGTATAATTTAATTTGTAATTAATAAAGAAAAATGTTAAGTCTGTAATTTATATTAGAAGGGTGAAATATGAAATATTGCAAGTCGATGCCCTTGGGAAAATTTATTTAATTTCAGATGTAAAAGAAATGTTATAAATCAATATAGAATTGAAGTAATAAAATAAATATAAATTGCAATTAAAAAATAAGCCGGAGATTTAGTTAATTTATACATCCGTGCTTTCTTCTTATATTTTTATTTTTTTATTCCTGATTCTCTTCCTCGTTCTTGCTTCTTTGCAGCGATAAGATATGCGTATTATATTTATTTATCTAAGGCGCAAGTAGCTAAACCAACGCCACCAACTGACCGGGCATCGAACCCAAAGTCACCATACCAGTTGCATAGTACTTAATGTTGGAGAACGATATTTATACAGAAACTCACCGGTACCGCAAACTTTATTATAATATTCAAGAAGACATTTTTATTGCGCTTCTTTGATTTCTCTACATGGGCTTGTATTATTATTACAGGATTATCTAAGAATCGATGGGGCAGACTTGCTTCCTTTCAGCAAAAATGACACATGTGGCCCCTCACTACAAATTATTACTCTTTTCTCATTTATTTATCTTTTAGCTCGTGACTCGTGCAAAAACTTTTTCTATTTTATGTGCATACTAGAGATATTTCTCTTTCAAAACAACATACGTTTTTCTTTATTTTTTTAAATACAACGAAAGCTTTTAAGATGACAATCTTGGCGTTCTTAACAATTTAAATTTATTATTTTTTCATTTTTTCATCTTATTTTGGTGATGAACGCTAGACCATTTAATGCTAAAATAAAATAAATAATTGAACGTTTAATAAAATTTTGAATGAAATATTTAATTAATAATATAAAAGATTGAATTAAATGGCGCCAGAAGAGTCGAAGCAATCTTATAATAGAATGAAAAAATATTTTCAACGTTCAATTTATTTTTATTATATACACGAGTTTTAATATTTTTCTTTTATATAAAACACACATGGTATGTGTATAAAAGCGATAATTTACATTAAAAAAAAAACGAAGAAAATTATTTTCTTTAATAATCCTTGTATATGTTTTTTTAAAAAAAGGGTAAATGTAAGATGTAGTTACGTGTGTGTAATAGATATAGAGCATTAGGTGCAAGGAACTAAACGAGAAATGACCTCAGCAAGGATGTTTACAATCTGAAAGAGCATCGGCCTCTTGCTTTTTCTTACTCTGACTTTTACTAAAAATATTACAATGACATTAGCCATCTAAATGCAAATGCGTGTTTTTTGCTCTTCATGGAAAACGAAAAAAACGAAACCCTTAATTGGCCAATTCTCTTGTTACTATTATTAGTCCTTCGTAAATATTACGTAATTCTGTATTTATTTTTAATGATAATAATCCTGCATTTTAAAAATGATTCTTATATTAATGCAATTCCAAAGTATATTTAAGTACGTTAAATAAGGTAAATGATTATAAAAATTTGTCTTCCTCTTTTTAGGATGATGGAGGAATCGAATATTACAATACCATAGTGGTGCAACCTCATTTAAAATTAGTAACGAATCAAGGCAGAGGATTCCATGTAAGATGTCGATATCAAACACGTGATAAAGTTGTATCGAACGATCAAACACAAATTGGAGCTTTACAGTCGCTACCTTTGAGAGTAAGGGCTTCTTATTTAATTATCCTTTGAAAAAATTCATATGACCTTATTTTTTTTTTTTTATTTAGTCAATGCCACCTGTTCCTGGATGTTCCATGAAAATTTTCGATGGTGAGCCAAAATTTCATCATATTGCAGAAAATGTTAAAATTGGCGATCCTCTAACGCTAGTTATTAGTATTGAAAAACAAGAAAATTACGGCTTACAAATTTCGGACTGCATCGTTAGAGATGGAATTGGTTTGGGAGAACAACGGCTAATCAGTCTTGATGGGTAATTATGCATTATAATTGCGTAAGACTTTAGGAACGGTTTAATTATTAAATAATTACAAACATGTTTTCAAACTGGTTACATAGTAAAGTTAACATTTTTTGATTCTTTAAAAACGGGCTCATCGATAACAAAAAATAAATTATTCATAACTATTTTTTTATTTTTTTATATATGATTTTAATTCAAAAAAGCCTTTAAGGAAAATGACTGATATCAGTATCAAAATAATAAAAATTTTTTCCTGCTAATGTTTTACCATTTTTTTATAATAAATCGAAGATTTCTACAATTTTGAAGTAATTTAATTAATCTGTTCCTAAAGTTTCCAATCAAAATATTAGTTTAATTAAGCATCATCGAGCATCCACTATAAATCTACAGTGTCAGAACTGATTTGCATGAATTTGCTTGAATTTTCAAACACACTGTAAAAAGTAACTTTCTTAAATTCACAAAAAAAATAGAATATTTTTGAAAAATTAGTAAATTTTCGAAAATAATCGTAAATTTACTAAATTTAGTATATTAACAACAAATTCGAGAATTCTCGATTTTTTCTTGTGAATTTACGAAAAAATTTGTAAATTAGCAAATACTTTTTGTAAATTTTCGAAAAAAAACTGTAAATTATTAATTTTTCTCGTGAATTTACAAAAAAAAATCGGAAATACTCAAATTTTTAGTTAATATACTAGATTTAGTCAATTTTATGATTATTTTCGAAAATTCACTAATTTTTCGAAAATATTCTATTTTTTTTTGTGAATCTAAGAAACTCACTTTTTACAGTGCACTTATGCTTGAATATTCATTCTTGGAAATTACGTAAAATGCAAGCTCAGAAACCTAACACTGTTAATTACCTTTTAATACTTCTTTGCATGAAATTTCAAGTCACTTTAATATTAATTAGTTTTTTATTGAATAAGCCAAGTTATTTGTCGCAGAATATATTTCAAATAAATATTTATTTTTTTTAGAATTGTAAATGAGTTCCTAGTAAAAAATTTTTGGCTACCGGGTTAATTTCATTTGGTTTCTGTAGTAGCGTAATTTAATTTTTGTAAATAACGGAATTTCGATTGCTGCTACCGAAATCCCGATTGAGGCAGCCGAATTATTTGTTCTTGTACACTGAAAAAAAATCTGTTTCCGACAAATGGAATTATTTAACTTGGCGCAAATATGATTTCAAATGATATGAAACCTAAAGAAAAGTTTAAAAAATTGTTATTTAGTCTCATACCGTGGTGCTTGCATTAAAATGCTTAAAAGCAATTTTCCATCGTTTGAACCGAGGTTTGAAATAAATAAGTATTCAGAATTGTATATATGCGGTTATAAAGTATTAAAATTTGAAACCGAAAGGAATTTTCGCTAATATTATTTGCTTGGAACTATGCATATGTGCATTTCTACGACAGAATGCAAAAAAACGTGAACACGAAATTGGCGATAGATACCAAAAAGATTTTGCCACTTTTATGTCAAAAACCGTGTTTTTCGTATCTAAGCTACCCCAAATTTTCAAAATAATTTTTTAGGTAAATAAAATTTTAAAAAATGGGTAAAAAATCTGATTGCCATGGAAAAATCACTCTAGAAGAAAAAAAAACTTATCTTTTTCCGATGAAATTTAGCCAAGTTATCGTCAATTTAAGATTTTACTCAAATTCGTCTTAAAAAAGATATTGAAAACAGTCTGTTTCTAAACTTAAAATATGCAATATTTACTTGATTATTACGGTAAAATACAAATTTTTTTTTAAATCGTTTACTCTAATCCCTGAGTATTTATTTCTTCAAGAAAAAAATCATTTTTTTTTACCACATTTCAACTTTTAGGTCAAAAACCAATGAAAATCTGTGTTAAATGAATTTTGCTAGTTACAGTTTTCAAAGGTTTCTGACCTAAAAATTATTTTGAAAATTTAGGGTAGCTCAGATATGAAATACACGGTTTTTGACATAAAAGTGGCAAAATCTTTTTGGCATCCATCGCCGATTCCTTTTCCAAGTTTTTTTTGCATTATATTATAGGGTCTCCAAGTGGTAGTCGCGGCCTCGTCGATTTTTTTTTTACATTTGGGGCTCATAAAACGTATTTTCTCGTAGAAATGCACATATACAATTTATTAATTTAAAAATATTAAAATAAAATATAAATATATTTAAATTTTTTTACAGCTGTCCAATCGATAACGAAATAATGGGTGAATTTGCTTACAATGAAGATAAAACCGAGGGCCGAGTACATTTTCAAGCGCATAAATTTCCATATACGTCAAGTGTTTATTATCAATGCAACGTTCGTCTTTGTAATAAAGACAATGATGGATGTGTCCATACTGTAAGTTGAAAAAAGAAATAATGCATATTTGTATGCAGAAAGAAAAAAAAACTGCAAAACTGCAACTTTTTATTTTGTTTTTGTAGCCACCTTTATGCAATGAAATAGCAAGGCGACGAAGAGATGCAAAGGATAAAAATATGAACAACGATAATATGGACGGTGTGCCTGGTACAACCATCGAAGTTTTCAGTGGATTTTATGTTAATGAAGCCGATGTTGTTCCTAAACCTGACTATTACGACGTATCGAAAGAAAGGGTAAGGATAAAAAAATAAAACTCTTTGTTGCTTGAATTAAATTCAATGCATCGAGCGTAATTGTTTTTCATTTTTCTATTTGAATAGGCATACGATGACATGGATTACATCTGCATGTCTCAGAGAAGTTTTGCTATTGGCATAGCAATAGCGAGTATCTTTTTAATCTTAGCGATAATTGGTGCGATTTTGATCTTGTGTGGCAAGAGAAGGCACAAGACTGTATCGACAACTGGATCGTCTATTTACAGCGGGCCTTACACCAATACAGCATACAGTCATAGTAACAGCAGTTGAAATTCAAACTGAATAACGAGCTGATTTTAACGCTTCATTATAATATCAGGAACACGTCGTTGTGTACAGCGCCAAGTTTTTTATTTAAAAAAAATATTTATTATTAATGTACATAATATTATATCCTTTGTTATTATACTAGTCCGGTACTAAGCTATCCTGATAAAGTGCATCGAATATATCACCTACTCTATTCTAACGTTGACTTCATTCGCTTCATTTTAATTGCTTTAGCTAAAACTTTTACGCTTTTTTCTTGTTTTGAGAATGATAACGAAGTCCATAAAATATTTCCAAGAGGTGTGATCCATTGCATTACATAAATAGTTTTGTTCGCGCTACATCAAGCGCTTGCCAAAAACTCTTTTTTCTTTAATTTAAGATAATTTATAAATTTTATCGAGCGTTTTCGAATTTTTTCATTAAAAGTCCGAAAATACTTGATAAATGAATTATATCAGTAGTAGAATTTAGTACTTATCTTAGACGTGGTTAAATGGTACAAATACCTTTGAAAGTTTTTACTTTTTATTAGCAAAAGTTTACTTAATTAATTTTGTAAAGTATAGATAAATTTTTGAGTAAATTTTTGCTATTCAAAAAAGAAATATTAAATAAAAAGTATCAAGGTGCTTTCATTTCTATAATGTCAATGAAAAAATAAAAAACTTGGTATCGATTGGGTGGAGGGTGGTAAAGAATTTTTTAGAAAAAAAAGATAATAATCAAAATTTAATAAAGAATAGGTGCAGGATTTTATTTGCATATGTCGAACTTTAGTAATATTAAAATTTAAAGACTAACAAAAAAAAAAAAAGAAAAGAAAATTTTCTTTCATAAAAAAATTGTCAAATTTTTATGTGAGTTAATTTTATTAAATAATATGGCATTGGTTCACAGCTGCATTATATAACGCAACTCTGGACCTTTACCTTAATAAGTTAATAAATCAACGAATAATATTATATATTTTATCCCACAACGAAAATTTTTTGTATATATAAAAATTATAATTAAAATGTAATTATTTTAAAATAAAAATATTAATACAAAGTTAACAACGTCTATTTAATTTTTAGAACCTATATAAAGTACAATTTTTATTACACAAACTTTTTGAAAAAACAGAATTTAATTAATTTTTTACTCTGATTATTCTTCAAAGTTTGTTAGATTAATAAATAAAAAACGACCTTTACAGACATTCAGACAAAGATGTTTAACAACGTGCTCCTAACGTTTCAAACCCGTTATTCATCCTGATTTTATTCATCAGTATATGTTACGTCAAAGCTTCTCACTGTATACCTTAAAGATTAATTAAAAAGTTTTAATATTATGCTGTACAATTTCTCACTGCGAAAGAATATATAGTTTAGAATGCAATTTGCAAATTTAAGGAAAAAAGGCAGAATATATCTAAAGATTAGAAAATTTTAAGCCCATCTTAAAGGTACAAATATGCATAACGCAAGGTAGCAAGAAAAACAAGGTAAATAAGGTACATGTAAAAAATATAAGATACAAAATTAAAAATCAAACAACATACTTTATTGAATTATACTTAATTCATTTTTGGAAAATATTTGTTATATATATGTAAGGTATAACAAGAAATATAATCAGAATGACATATGATTTCTAGCAAATAATTTTTTCTATATATTAATGACGATTTTTTTTCTTTTTATGTTTTGTGCACGTATTTTTTAATATATAGCAATTTTTAATCTGTTATTTTATGTCATCGTTTAAGCTGATATTGCTGAGATATAGTACTTTTTTTATAAAATTAGCGACAAAATTAATACGTATTTGCTATTATTTATAATAATTCGACAAAAAAAAATTACATTTTTTTTCCTTTTTTTTTTCCTTTATTCTTAAAAATCACATTTTTTTTTCTTTTTCTATGTATACAAAAATATACATGAAAAAATATAATTAAAAAAATAAATCATTAGTTTTATTTTATTAATATAATTTACAGCAATAACAACTTTATATAGTTTAATAATATTATAAATAAATTTATAAAAATTTATATATATATTTATATATTTTTTTTTTAATATTTTTTTTTTAATAAGAATTATATAATCAATATAGGAAGAACTTAATTTTACCAGATTTAATAATTTCAATATGTAATAAATAAATAATGTCATGCGCTTTGTATAGAAAGATGTAAAATATTAATATTTTTCTGTCGATATAGAAAAGTGCAGTAGTAGGTAGGTAGTATATTTTTTTTAGGATTAATAATAATCAACCATTAAATTGTGAGATCTTAGGTAAATATTTTTTTTAAACTTTAAATATAATTTTTTATTCTTTTAAAAAAAGAAATAAACAAAATATGACCCGTATACGATACAACAATTTATCATTCGATGATGTTTTAACAATTATTAAGTACAATCACCTTCTTTTAGTTTGGATGGACTTTTACATGAAAATAAAATTAAAATTTACAAAACGACGCTCCATATCTATATAAACAATTCAAAATCATTGAATAAATAAATAAATAATAACAAATTAATTGATTTTTATTATTCACAATATCTGCGCCGATTTGTACATACAGTTTTTATTATTCACAGACGGAAGCTTTTGTTTTTTTATGTATTATAATTTTACACGTTCAGTAACTATAGACATACAGGAAAACTACTGAATACTTTTAGATAGCCATAATTTCTTTTACAGTGTACATCAAGTTTTTATTTTTTTTATCTAAAAATTCTTCGAGTTACTATATTATTATGAATTTAAATATTATGACACTCAGAAAAAAATTTTTTGGCTATTTTTCTGTTTTTTTTTTTTTTATTTTTATATTTATTTTTTTATTTTTTTTTTACTTTTTTTGTTTTACTATTTTTAATCTAATTAGTTGAGAAAGTCTTTTATATAACGACAGAATTTCTAATAATATAGAGATTTCTTTAATTTATTTATTAATATATAATATTTTTCATTTCTTCTTTAAAAAATAAATAAGTACTAACCAGAGTACCGTATATATTTTTTTTAAATATTTTTTCTTCTTTTTTTTGTCACATTTTTGTCTTTTTTTTTTTTATTGCTATCACTGTTTTGCTCTTTAACACATATTTGTGTATTGTAATTCTTCAAATTAAAAATATGTAAGAAATTATACATAGAAATAGATTGTTTTTCTTTAATCACGATTTTAGTATTTACTGGCAAGTCAGATGCATGAGCAGAACACATAAAGTAAATCATTGATTTTACACTGAGATAAAATAAATTCGCTTTCTCAGTAAAATCATATTTTAATTAATATTAACTCACATATCTTATAGATGTTAGTCAGGGCACAAAAATATCAGGTAATATATATCATTTTTCTTAGTTGTAATATTTTTATATAAGACCTATATAAAATTGCAATAAAATATTTTTTTTAATTTAATATAGATAAAATTTTAATTTTATTTAACATTATTCTATTAAGGGATCAAAGGTCACGTGTGGAATATAGGAAATCATAGCAATTTTTCGCGCCATTGGTTCCAAGATATCATGCATCGAAGATGTTTAATGATGGTCTTAATTTAAAGCTCAAAAAACTTTTTTTTTACAAATTATTCTATGTTTTTGCATGATTGTGTTGACAATCATCTGTTTTTGTTTCCTAAACCAAAAATCACTATTAATAACTAAAAAAATAGTTTTAATAATTTAAATGTAAAATTTTTTGATAAATTAAATTGTACCGATTTTCAGCTTCTAAATAAGCCCATCCACAACCATATTGGTTGGCAGGCTTCTTAGAACCAATGGCGCGAAAAAATTGCTATGGCTCCCTATATTCAACGCGGGACCTTTGGCCCCTCAAATAATTTACATGAATTGAATTTAATACTAGCAATCAAAATAATTTTCACTTTTCTTCTTTTTTTTTAATTTTATACAAAATGATTAAAGAAAATTTGATATACTTATTAAATATATATCATGATTTTTACTGTTGTGCACTACAGTAATATTATTTTTATATTTTTTTTGTAACTCTTTAATAATTTTTATAAATCTTATTCTTAAAATGTACAATAATTTAATATATAATATATATATTTTTCAATTTCATTTCTATTATTCATTATTTATTACCTAATATTGTATTAGCTGGTTTCTTGGGGTGATTGTCACCTTGACGATGGCTAAAAAGAGAAAAATTTATTAAAATAAATAATTGATGCTTAAACTATTAAACTATTAAGGATAATTCATGAGATTTTGGTGGTCAAATTACTTTTAGATATTATGTTGAAAAAATAATGTAAATTTTGAATAAATATTATTGAGAGTGAGATAAAACCTTTAGGAGATGATAATTTTAAGCTAGTGAGAGTGTTTTATTAATGAAGGTGGTTTTAATAAATGAAGAAGGTGGTAAAATATTGGAACAGGCTTGTTTTATAAAATAAAATTTTACAAAGATGCTTTTGAACTATTACAAATGGCTTAGAAGGTTTATAGCTAAATGACCATCAAGATCTTAGTATATTTTTATGCAGATGAAACTATAAAAAATAAAAAATTTTACAAAGACTGAAGCAAAATTTAAAATAAATTACCGTTTAAAAACATTAATTTTTGGTATACAAATAAACTACAAAATAATAATAATGACTATATTTTAACATTCCAATAATTAAATTATCAAGTACCTTACGTCAAATTGTCTTCCACAGGTTTAGCTTTTATAAGAAACAGAAAGACAATAGGTAAATTTTTTTATTTGCATTAATAAAATCTATAAAAACTTGACTCAGCAAAAAAAAATGCTATTATTTCGGAAAAGTGTTTTTTTAACTTATCAGTTTTAGGTAAGAAGAAAAAGTTTATCTAAACTCTGAAGTTGCAATACTTGAATTTCGTTTAAATTTATAATTTCTATGAAAATCAAAATAAAATCAATCCAAATTCAAGCAGAGCAACTTGACAGCAACTTGACAGTACATTTGTAATTCTGTAATCCATATTCATATCATATTAACAAAAATTATTATTCTAATATAGACTATTATAGACTTACAATTAAAATTTTAATTTATTTAATATGATTTATAATAGTTTACAGAAGGATGTTTAGGAGTAATATTATAATTTTATATAACGGAAAATACGTGAAATTTTTTTCAACTACCAGGCTTAATTTTCCAAATCTGATCCTTTTTTTTTTAGGTTTATATTATCAGGGAGCTTTCGCATATTATGTTGGTCAAAAATTAACCTTTTTGTCTTTTTTCCTTCCTCTCTGTCGGAAAAATTGAGCAGTCGTGAACCCCCCTTCCCCTTATTCGAGGTCATAAACAATTTTGAAGCCCCATTCACAATTTTCATAATTTTAATTTCTTAAACTAATAATAATTTAAATCTCTAAATTCAAATTCTTTCAGGCCCCTAAATTTTGAAAAATTTACAATAATTTGGAAAGTTAAAATGCTAAAATTAAACAAAATCTAAAAAGTATTGCAATTTTATCAATTTTTAATACAACTCCGTGTACATAAATAGATCATCCTGGTAATTTAGATCAATTTCACGCGTTTTTCCTGCCTTTTTTTTTTTAATTTTAAAATAAAATAAATAATTATTTGTAAATACAAGTTTCTTACCATCTCTTACATCTTTGGGTGCATTTGAATTTATAGTCGCCGAAGGAGATGGGTGATAAGTATTGGGTCTTGAAGATGGAACGGAAGTGGTTTTGGACCTAAAGATTTATACGCATTAAAAAAATTAAGCACAATTTTTAAATAATAATTAAATAAAAAAATTAAGTACTTTTGTTTTCGTAATTTTGAATTTTTATTTTCAAGTAAGCCAGTATTGCCAGAATTTGAGGTATTTGATGGTGGCCGGTAAGGCCGAGGACAACCTTGAACGACTGGAGGTGATGGTACGGGTGCATACTGCAATCTGGGATTACCTGGAACTCCAGGATGCATCAGTCTCATATCTCCTATAAAAGAGTGAATAGTATAGATTTTATTAGAAATTCATTGATTTTTACAAGTTCAGAAAAGTAAACAAAATCTGACCTTGTACGATATGGACACCCTGATACATTGGCAGCGGGTAACGTGTTGGAGGCTGTGCGTTTCTATCCCCACTTCCCACGCCAAAAAAGTCATGCGCCGGCGTTGGCGACCTACTGGCTCTTTGAGAATTTCCTGGTGTTGAAGCTCGTACACCCGTAACAAGCTGCATATTTTTTTATAAACAATTTTACTTTTTTACATTTTTGCAAACGGAAAAAAAATTTAAACTTACTGGTACATTTTGTCTAAACATTAAATTAGGAACTAAAGGAGAAACAAAACCCCCTGCTGGAGCACCAGGTGTACCATTTGGTCCAACTTGAGGTCCAAATGTCCCAGTAGGTATCATTGCTGGTGTCGGATAACTATTGGAATTCATATACATTACTGGCATATTGGGCACCTAAAGAAATACAAAAAATTATAATTTTAAGTTTTTTATACAAATTTCTTAGACATGGACGATTCTTTCTCAAGCCAGCCACCCCCCTTTGTCCAAAAACGGAGACAACTTAAGAGAATTTTGGTTTTCTCAAATTGACAAAAAAGGCTCTAGTTTTTTATTCTCATGGGCCTTTTCAACTCTGGAAATTTACTATACCCATTTTAGGCGTTGGGCGACGACAAGTCGAAATTTAAAAATCAGAAAAATTTAAATAAAAGTAAGTTTACAGTAATTTTTTTTATTTATTATAACAAAGAAAACAAAACCACCCGCGTGGTAATTCGTACATAGCAGAGATATACATAGTTTTTAAAAAGCGTCATTTTTGACTGCTGATATATCTGAACCTATACAGATCTAAAATAAAAACATTTTAGTACAAAATGTTAGGCTTTTAATACATAATAAGTGTGCCAATAGGCAGGAGATTTCATCGAGTATTTTCGGATTTAGCAATTTTCGGGCATTAATTCTCTTAAAAAATGGGTCAAAATTTATTTCGGAATCACCCTTTAAATGGGTACAGTAGATTTACAGAGTTGAAAAGGCCAATAAGAAATAAAAACTAGAACCTTGTCCCGTCAATTTGAGAAACCAAAATTCTTTTAAGTTACCTTCGTTTTTGGACAGAGGGAGGTGCCCAACTTGAAAAAGGATCCCCCGTATTTAAAAAAAATAAGGAGCAAAAAAAAAGAATGGCTCAGATCACACGTTAATTACCATCCTAGGCGAATCCAAGGAAGTTGAACTGCGATTTGGGGCTTTATTTTTTTCTCCCGTGGATAAAATGCAATTTTTTATTCTCAAAAGGGGAGAAAACGCGTTTTTTGATCGCACCGCGAGAAGTAAAAAGTGTTTTTGACCCGCTAGGAAGAGAATGTCGTAAATTCGTAATCAATCGTACAACAAAATCTTATGTATGTATTTGTATGTATTTACTATTTGGACGGTGCAGGGTACACGACAATTTATGAACTGCCTCTAATACAGTTAGTATATAATAGCAGTGGATTTGGAAACTTTGGCAAAAAAAATAAAGAAGATCTAAATCATCATCCAATTAGTAAATTAGAATTCTTAGATCTACAGATCCAAGTAGAGCCCGATGTGTAATATTACACTTCGTATTTAGAATTTTCGGAAAAATTTTTGTTTTAAAACATTAAAAACTATTGACCTATATTTTGTCGCAATTCTATTTTAAAATTAATAAAATTTGTGATTATAAATATTATAAACTTATATTTATTTACCTGACTAGTTGTAGGCGTGTTTGGTGGAGTAGGCACTCTGTACATTACTGGTGAATGTTGTATACCAGGTTGACCAGGTTGGTAATAAGCAGGGACCATATGTACCGAAGGTTGACAGGTATATTCAGCTGGACTAGGTGTTACCGCCGTCATTGTATTGTATGAAACTGGATAACTACTTACATAATTTCCCGCTAAAAAAATCAAATTTAAAATCAATAACTCAGTAACATGTTTTGGCCTCAATTACACAATTCGATCTATACTAAATAACTATTTTTTATTAGTGGTGGCTCAGATTTAAAAAAAGAATCTAGACAAAATATAAGAAATCAAATAATAGAAAGTTATTTTTTAATGGAAACACACTGAAAAAAAAATGTCAATTGTGTTAGCCGGATTTTTTTTGTTCCAAACGATTGCAAATGTCTTGAAACGTAAAGAAACTTTAAAAAAATGAGTTTTGCAAAAAAATGTCTTTTGCAATAATTTGAAAGAAATTAAATTCCAGCTGCCACAACAGGATATTTTTTCAATGTCCGACTGCATTATAGCCTCCGAAATCCTTAACTTTTTTTTACATTTTTTAAGAATTCAATGACTTTTTTAGCCCGAACAAAAATACTTATGTAATTATTAATGGTGTGGCAGACAATCAGGGCATGTCAAATATAAAGTGGTCCTAAAAAGCAATAGCAAAAATAACCAACAAGTTGAATAATTTTTTTTGTCATTTAGTATAAAAATTTTCGAAAATTAACCGTCGCAATATTTGGAAGGACAAATTTTTTGAAACCGTAAAAATCGCTAAATTTAAAAATTAATTTCCTTAGTTAAGACATGTATAATAAAAAAACCCTTCAAAAAATGTTTTTTCTTTGTTAATTAAAGGAAAATAAATTTATAAGGTTAAAAATGAATAAAGTAGTTAAGTGAGGAATGTGTGCATGTGTGAATAATATGCATTATATAAAGTTTAAAAATTTAAATTTTTCTTACCATTTGTCTGAGTTGGTGGTGTGACGGTTTGAACATTAATGGAATAGCTTGTGTTTAATCTTTGCTGCTGTGGGCACTGATGTTGTCTATCTCCTGGATTTTGATTAATTGGTACCGTTGTTCCTGGTGGTTGTACAAAGTACATAGTTTGCTGTGTCTAAAAAAAGAAGAATAAATTTAATTGTTTTCGTTTTTCTGATTTATTTTCAATCATTAAGCTTACTCGACAAATTTTTTTAAAGAGTCAACATTAACGAAAATTCAATTAAATTATTATTCAATGATAAAACTGAGTAAATTGGTCGAATCTTTTTTTTTTATTTGATACTCGAAAATATAAACATAAGAAATACATTGGAAACTCAATAATCCAAATTCGAATTATACCAGAAGTATCGTTTTTTATAATTTTAATTATTTTAAATTATCAAAGTTTTTATATAATTCAAAATAATTTTGAGTTATAAATGTAAAAAAATTTTAATCTTTGTTATAGGTACATTCAAAAAAAAAGCTGCTCTAAAAAAAATTTGTTTTAAAAATAATTTAATTAGTTAAAAAATGTAAATACCGGCACTTGGTTCGTTATAGACGGCCAATAATTTTGTTGCATTGTTTGTAAATTCGGAACCGACTGACTTGAAACAGGTGGTGGTTGAGGATAAGGATGATTTGATAATTGTCCATCAACTGTTGCCCGATGATCATACATATTCATTCCCATAAAATATCCTGATATATCTGACACTTCTTGTTGCTAATTGTAATAAGCAAAAATTTTAAACGATAACAATTTTGAAGATAAAAAATGCTTCAATATAAAATTTAAAAAATAGTAAAACACAAAGATAAAGCAGTCTTACAATTGGCTGACAAAAATTTTCTAAACACTGTAATAGCTTTTTTGAGATTAAATGTTGACATTGAATTTAAATAATTTTTTTAATAATAAAGCAATATTACTATTTTTTTTAAAAGATTTATTGCTAACATTTTCATTTAATTATAGATTATTTATAAAAAAAATTACCCCTGCTTGAGGTATTTGAGGTTGCACAGGAACTGAATAATTTCCATAAATCGGATTTTGATTATATATAGGATCTTCTTGAGAAGTATTCTGTATTTGTGGTTGTCCTTGTGGAGGATGTGCCATCATCACAGTTGGTTGTCCAGTACAAGGAGCATATATATTTTGGCCAAATGATTCAGAGGTAGCAGGTACATAAGTTGTATATTGTTGCGTTGACTGATGATTACAAGATTGTACAGTTACAGTCGTAACTGCTGGTTGTTGGTGTGACTGTTGTTGTGCAGGTGGGGGTAATGGTGGTGGTGGTGGCGGAGGCTGATGTATTAATGGTGGTAGTAACGAAGATGGTTGTGACGATTCTGCTTGTAATTGTGGTATAGGGGATGGAGTAAATGGTAAGCTTGGCGAAGTTGCAGAATTAGTCACATGAGTTACAGGTGTTGTTGTAGTCACAGTCGTTGTCGTCGTCGTTGTCGTTGTAATACCACTACCACTGTTACCTTTCGTTGTTTGAGATCGTCTTTTGCTACAATCATTTTTACTACTGGTTACTGATCTATGCGTTTCGGGTATTTCTAGTGGTCTACATCGACTTGAATCTAAAAGTTTTAAATAAAATATTTTAAAAAATCTAAAATATCGGAATTAATCCTAAATAATCTAATTGATTCTGACCTTGTGTATCTACGTCTTCGATAAAAAGTTTCGGTGGATTTTCTGGATCGAAACGATAAATCGAACCATCAGGATTTGTATAAGGTTGATTATTTTGAGGATTAATTATTACACTACCCGCTGGTACACTTGAGATACTAGTTACGGCCCACATTATCGTTTGGTTATTTGGCTCTGGTGAGATTATATCTTGACTAGAAATCTGCGAATGGTTACATGTCATGTTTGGAATTGGCGATGGTGATGGTGAAGGGGAAATGGTTGTATCACTTCTTTGGCTTTGAGATTTATATCCACTACTAGATGGACTTAATCGAGAACACATGCTAGCTCCCGAATCTTAGAATATGGTTATAAACAAATTAATTTAAAATCAGTAAAGAGTACTTGTAAAAATAATAAATAAAATTTAATACATACCTTGTTTCATTAAACGAGGTCCGGCACTGTGCGTTGAATTTACACTGTCTCCTCTCGAAAATGCACCTCTAGTGTAACCACCAAAACTGTAAGATTTTGAAACGGATGGTCGAGAGCCATTAGAACGATAAGATTCTCGGCCATCCAACGAATCACCCTTTGAAAGTCTTGTTTGTCTAAAATATTAATTATTATAAAATTATGAAAATGCTTTTGACTTTAGCTTTTAAATCGTTTGTACCTATAACAATGTTCTGATGGTGGTAATAAACGGTACCTAGATGATCCATCAGAACTTTCTGTCGAAGACCAATAAGGCCATGAAGAAACATCACCATTATCTCTATTACTATTTTCGAATATCCTACGTCTAGCTTTTTCATATTCTTCTTCTCTTTCTTCGAAGCTTTTACTACGACGACAATAATCACCAGACATACGATCAGGCGATTTAAAACTAAAACTATCTTCAAATGAATTAGAGTCTCTTTTTAAAATACTTCTACGTGGCTCTTCACCAAGTATTATATCATCTCGAATGTGCTCTTTGAATGGTTTGTCAGGAATCCTCATATTTTTTGTTCGAGTTATTATGACACTTAAACCTGATTGATCAACATTATGCTCCATACCAAAATATGCAGCAACACGATGTACAAGCATTCTGTTGTAGGACGACATGTTAGGAAATTTGTGCGATGCCTTTTGTTTATCTTTAACGAATTCAATTAAATCTTTTTCGATTCTTAATAATACAGTACGATCTTTTTGATTACGATTGATTGTTTCGGCAATAAAATGTTCTAAATCGATTCCTGTGCTATCTGTGTATAGTTCTGTACTGTTATCTAAAATTAAAAAAAAAATTTTATAGTTTAGAAAACTAAATGAATAATATAGTCGGGAGAAGCCAATCTTATAAAAAGCTTGAATTGGACTTAGAAGAGTTGCCTCAAAAAATAAAACTTTTTCAAAAATAGTAGCTTTTAGGTCAAATTTTGTCCTGCTTTTTCGCTTGGTACTTTTTAATAGTAACTCCTATAAATGATCAAAAAAAATTTTTATTTGCGAAAAATTGTAAATTGTTTTTTTTTTCTGTAAATTTACACGAAAATAAGCAATATTTGTTTTTTTATAGGAGCTTATACTTTTAACAGATTAAGAAAACTAACGCATTAGCCAGGTTTAGCTTTCCACACACCAGTCTTGAAGGAAAATTTATCCGATCCAAAATGGTGACAAGAACGGATTGTTTCTACTCATTAAAGACACTTTGTACATGACAAAAACACCCGGGAAAAAATTGGAACTGCTGCGCTTTTTAAAAAATTCAAAAAAAACGTATTTTATATGCATAACAGTACAAAACCTACGCAATTTTAGAGTTTTCAAGCATAATTGTAGAATTTTTTTTTTAATCAATACTATTCTGTTTTATTTATGATTACAGGAAAAATATAGTAATCAAACATTAAAATTTTTGAAAAAATAATTAAATAAAGATTATTTTAAGGGCAGTACTTTAATTTTATCCCGTACCTCTTACATGTGAATTCGGGTTTTTATTATGGTATCAATCATCCCTAAGCACTAAAAATTTTTCTTGACGTTTATATTCCAGAAAAATATATTCTATTATCAAATAACAATCGATTTCATGATTAGAGAAGTTTATAAAATGCTTAATTTATCAATTTCACTGATAACAGGCGACAGTCTCAATTTTTTCATTCAAGGGTCCAGGGAGTATTTCAAATGTATTGTAATTTTAAAATTTTTCTCAGAATTAAAACTTTTTCAGACATTATTTTCCGAAATTATATGTAGTTCTTGTACACAGAAAAACAGATTTAAATATTTATTTAGTCTTAGAATAATTATTTTCAACTCATTTAATTATTAGAAACCCAATTTTTTTATCTAAATCACATTTCAGTTTTGAGTTATTACACACTTACAACTTCTTTCTGAGCCTAAAAATTTTTTCAGCTATTATGTAATAATACAGCATCATTTTTTAAAATAAAATATTGAATTCGAAGAAATTTAAAGCATGTAGTCATTCAGAACTGCAATGTCATTTAGATAAAAAATTGGAATAAGTTAAGCATTTTATAAACTTCTCTAATCATGAAATCGATTGTTATTTGTTAATAGAATATATTTTTCTGGAATATAAACGTCAAGAAAAATTTTTAGTGCTTAGGGATGATTGATACCATAATAAAAACCCAAATTCACATGTAAGAGGTACGGGATAAAATTAAAGTACTGCCCTTAAAATAATCTTTATTTAATTATTTTTTCAAAAATTTTAATGTTTGATTACTATATTTTTCCTGTAATCATAAATAAAACAGAATAGTATTGATTAAAAAAAAAATTCTACAATTATGCTTGAAAACTCTAAAATTGCGTAGGTTTTGTACTGTTATGCATATAAAATACGTTTTTTTTGAATTTTTTAAAAAGCGCAGCAGTTCCAATTTTTTCCCGGGTGTTTTTGTCATGTACAAAGTGTCCTTAATGAGTAGAAACAATCCGTTCTTGTCACCATTTTGGATCGGATAAATTTTCCTTCAAGATTGGTGTGTCCATTTAGCATGTTGATAAATAAAATTTTAATCAAATTTTAAGTATAAATATTCTTTTGGGGTTTCAGAAAAAAATGCATTTTTTAAGTTTCTTTTTTTAAATATTGTACAGTTTCTTTATCGATTTGAAAAATTGTAATTTTGGCAGCAATTTAAAAGTTAGTTATTTTTTACTAAAAATGGGCGTTCAGGTTATTGATAATCATGAAGACTATAGGAGTTTCAAGGGGGCTTAAGATTATCGACAGTTACAGAAAAAAGTTGATAAAAGCTAAATCTGGTAAATGTGTTTGTTATTGTATCCAATGGAAAAAAGTCGTCTAAATTGACTAGGAAGCCATAATTTTAGATGAAACGTTTTTTCATTTTACAGTTTTGCTTGGAAAAACATAGGACTTGAAAACATTACTACATGCACGCACATTTTCTCATTTGTACTCAATATAGTACAGGAGATGTTAGAAAAGATGTAAGCCTTTTACATATTGATATGATAACGGAACTGATGTTTATCACAGATGAGAAAAATGTGCCTTTGAGTAAGATTTTTGAGACCTATACTGCAACCAAGTTTTAAATTCTCATATGCTTGATTTAAGGAAAGTTATTTCCCGACTACTTTATAATAATAATAATAATAATAATAAAAGTATCCAAACCTCTTGAGAGTGACGGAGAAGCGCTTTCATAGCTGCCTTGACTAGATGAATTTTGATGCCTAAGTTTATGTCGTGAATTAGTACGATTAACTGAAAGAGTATTACCACATTGTGCAGAACATTGATTGTGACAAATATTATTATTTGGCCTTCTCTGTTCTGATTTATTGTGTTGATTGTTTTGCGCGTTTTTTTGATTTTTTGAAGGTGATATTGGTGTTTGTAATAATACTGGCCTTTCGTTATGTCCATTTTTATAACAATTATTGCATTTATTATTACTACTATTTCCTTTAGATTTTTTGCAATCTTCTGGACTATTTAAATTAGTAGGGGAATTTGAATTCTTTGGTAGGGACAGTGAAGGACTAGATGGACCTATAAAAATTACTTTATATTAAGAAACGTTTTGCATTATTTTAAAAACATTTAAAGAAATGAAACTCACCATTGTGAGGTGATGAGTGACAAGTTGGCGAAGTTGCTGAATTTCGAGTTTGTTTGGGAGAATAATTAGAACTATTGAGATTGCTATTAGGAATCGTTTCATTATTATTAAGTTGCTTGCCGTTCACATTAACTGGAGATAAACTATTACTACTACTAGAATATTTTTTTCCCAAATTTGAAATTTGCATTATTTCGCCGTCTAATGATTGGCCAGATGAAGTTGATCCATTAGGTGATTGATCACCACGCGGCGGAGAAGCCGATTCTCTCATCGCAAGACTTCTTACCAACAATTTAACTTTTGAATTTGCCTGATGATGAATAATCGAGAATTTGCATTCTGTTTTCTTTAAAATCAAATTACGAGGACTGGACGCTGGAGAGGTAGGATTTCATGCATGAATTGGTTAAGAAAAATAAAAATGAATGCCAAGATATTTGTTTATTCATTTTTGAGTTTCCCGAAGTACCCTTTGAAGCAAAGAAGCAGAAATGTAAAACTCACCCTATTGCGATAATTTTTCATTTCAGTGTCCACTGTACCAGTGGACGCAGAGCGATGAATCTGACCATTGGCGTTATTCTCGATCATATCCGCTTCGGAAGAACTCGAAGATGCGGCTATGAGAGCCTGTGGACTTGATGCCGGAAGTGATGGCATTTCACCTTCGCAAACCACCAAACAAGGACTTTCTGGTCGGTTTTCTGACCTGCCACCTTTGTGTACTACTATACTTGGAACTATAACAAATAAGAAATTAAAAATAAGATAAAATTCTTGTATATTTAATTATATACCTATTCTCGACCCAATTGTAAAAAACTAATAATAATAATATTTTACTTAGATTGATAATATTAAGTAATTTTATTTAAATTTATGTTAGAAATGGATAACTTGAAGAAGCTATAATATTTAAATCAATATTTCATTTCAAGGTTAAAATTTTATTTTTTTTTTAAATAAAAATATAAGTACTTTCTCATAAATATAAATTTTAAAATAATTTTAATTTTTTTTCATTAAAAAAATATAAATGCATAAATTTAATATTATTTTATAGTTAACATTAAGTTTGTGAATTAAATGAAATGCAAAGTAAAGCAAAAAATTAAAAAACTTTATTTATTATTTTCTTTGCTTCATTATTATTATTATTATTGTTATTTTAAAAATACATGAAAAATTACTTTTTCAAACTTTTAATAAATTTACAATATATATATAAGTATAATTAAAACATAAATTTAATATAAGGTGGTGGAAGCAATTAATGTCCCAAGTTTTATTGATTCATTTTTTAATTAAATAAATAAACAATTGTAATAAATAAAATGGAACTCTTTCTATGAAACAAAGTAAGAAAGATTGTCAATTAATATACCAAATTAAAACAAAACAAATAAACTATTGCGAAAAAGCAGTTTGAATAGTTTAAAAAATTTCCGGTCTTAAATTTTATTTGGGTAAAATAAAAATAGATATATACATCTTTTCCAAAAAAATTTGAATACAACCAATCTATTTTTGGTTAAAATGTCCAATTTCTTAATTGCTACCAAGAAGAATTTCCGTAGGTTTCTTCTATTTTGTATCAGAACCTATTTGAAGTTTTTATGGATGTTTTCAAACAAAAAAATAGTTTCTAAAGGTAATTATTATTAATTTGTGAAGCACAGTCTATACCCGCAACAAAATGTCGCTTTTGTTTGTGTTCGATAAGGTCACAGTAATATCCGATGAGGTTCAAAATTTAGATAAAAGTTAATACCGAGTCAAAGATGAACTGATTATATTTCGGGCCACATCGGACATATACTGCCAGAATTATGGCCGATTTATCGAAATAACAACGTTAAAAACACAAAATATCAAATATAAGATATAAGATAAGATAAGATAAGAAATAATTCGTTATAATAAGATAATAAGATAAGATAATAAGATACATCCTACGTATAAAACCATTAAAGTTCTTTAAATAACATATATTTTATTTTATTCAACATCGTGCGTAAAGTTGAACTTTAGTTACAGATGATGAATAATCATGGGTAAATAAGATGGGTCAACTTTACCGCACTTTTTAAATAAAACTATTTTCAAAATTCGTTATATAAATGTATATATTTTTCATATTTTTAATTTTATTTCTTAATCAGGATAATTTCAATATAAACGATTAATATCGCTTTTCTTTGCATACGGTATAATCATCCGATAAACTTGAAAATTTAAATGAAAATTAATAATAAGCTAAAGATTAAATGATTAAATTTTGAGTCTACCTAATTTATAGCTAATTTGCCGAAACGACCGCATTAAAATAACAAATTATTCAATATCTTCTTTAAATTACGAAAGTAAATACAAACAATACAAATGTAAAACCCATTGAAAACAGTAAATGCCTAGTTACTTTTATTTTATGCAGCCTGATTTCAGGTTTTTATCTTATCAGTTGTATTATTTATGAATGAAAAATATACATAGAAATTTGCTTATATTTTTGATAAATAAAATAATAAATAAATGATAATATAAAAAATCTAATCACCTGTCTTATATATGAGTCAAAAGGCATTCAAGAAATTTCTAAATTGAAACCAAAATTCAAAATAATACATATGAGCAATTATTTTAAAAGTGTTACTTAATTTGAGCCTGGAATCGCAATTTTTTTTTGAGGGTACATCGATATGACCCGGGTTTTCAGGTAGTTTGAAACTTCAGAAAACCGAAAAATATCGTGACCGAGAAATCGGCGATAGGTGCCAAAAATATTTTTTCACTTTTATGTCAAAAACCGTGTTTTTTATATCTGAGCTACCCCAAATTTTCAAAATAACTTTTTAGGTAAATAAAATTTTAAAAAATAGATAAGAAAATCTGGTTGCCAGGGAAAAACCACTCCAGAAGCAAAAAAAAACTTGTCTTTTTCCGATGAAATTTAGCCAAGTTATCGTCAATTTAAGATTTTATTCAAATTTGTCTTAAAAAAGATTGAAGTTCTATATTGAAGAATGCCTGTTTCTGAACCTTTAACATGCATTATTCGCTTGAGTTTCATCGTAAAATAATAAATTTTTTTTTAAAATCAATTAATTTTTCCCTGAGTATTCATTTCTTCAAGAAAGAAATCATTTTTATTGACCAAATTTCAATTTTTAGGTCAAAAACTGTGTTAAGTAAATTTTGCTACTTACAGTTTTCAAAGGCTTTTGAAAAATTGAAATTCGGTCAATAAAAATGATTTTTTTCTTAAAAAAATGAATTTTTAGGGAAACATTAATCGATTTAAAAAAAAAAAATATTATTTTACGATGAAATTCAAGTGAATAATGCATGTTTAAGGTTCAGAAACAGGCTTTTTTCAATAAAATTTCAATCTTTTTTAAGACAAATTTGAATAAAATCTTAAATTGACGATAACTTGGCTAAATTTCATCGGAAAAAGACAAGTTTTTTTTTGCTTCTGGAGTGGTTTTTCCCTGGCAACCAGATTTTCTTATCTATTTTTTAAAATTTTATTTACCTAAAAAGTTATTTTGAAAATTTGGGGTAGCTCAGATATAAAAAACACGGTTTTTGACATAAAAGTGAAAAAAACTTTTTGGCACCTATCGCCGATTTCTTGTTCACGATTTTTTTCGGTTTTCTGAAGTTTCAAACTACCTGAAAACCTGGGTCATATCGATGTACCCTCAAAAAAAAAATTACGATTCAAGGCTCGAATTAAGTAGCACTTTTAAAATAATTGCTCATATCATTCATATATTTATAAAATAAATAATTCTAAATATATGAACTGAAGTGTATTCAAAATATATCTGAACTAAAAATTAACTTTACCCATAAGTAAAAATGTATTACATCAATAATACTATATTTTTAAATAATAAATTAAATACAGCAAATATTATATGTCAAATGTATTTATTGATGAAATTTCAAGGAACTTAATAATTAAGTAATCAAATATTTTAACATGTCAAATTTGTTTTAAAAAAATTTTACATTCTTGCAAACGTAATTATCAACTATATTCAAAAAAAAAAAAATAAAACGTATTATTATGCTTCAAACGGTCTATCATTGTTAGCAATGATCTAGTTAAGTACTTATGTAAAATTTTGAAAATCTAGGATTGTTCGACGTTTTTTATGGATTATCACTTAAGTTTTGGTACTGGAAAGTTGGTTTTTGGGTATTTGTCACCAGCCACAGATGATACTGACAACCCTCTGATCGATTTCTTAGCTTCAAAAAGATTTTGGTTATCTAACAATTAGGTCATCTGTATACATGCAACAAAATTTAAGAACTTATAACAGGCCATGAAATCGAAGTTTCACATTGCTAGTCCACAAACCAAACCCTGTGTACAAGTTTTTGTATACTAACAACAATTATCAGCTGAAGGATTAATATCCTTAGGGTTCTTATATCCAGTTAATAAGTTCCCCTATCTAGACTATTAGTTTTTCTATCCATTATCGTTACACATCTTTTCATTTCAATTGCTTGAAAAAATTCACGTCCCATTGCGCCTTTTTTGACTCAAACTACACTTAATAACAATTTGATTCTGTCAGGGGGAGTTCTTGAAGGAAATCAGATGCCACACAAATACCTGACAGAAAAATTTAATAATTTTTGTAGGCAAGAGTATTGAGGTTCGAGTAGGTTACCCATTAATCAAAATCTGAACGAATGTTTAGGTACACTGTAAAAAGTAACTTTCTTAGATTTACAAAAAAAATAGAATTTTTTCGAAAAATTAGTGGATTTTCAAAAAAATTTGTAAATTGTCGATAAAAATCGTAAATTTACTAAATTTAGTATATTATCGAAAAATTCGAGAATTTTCGATTTTTTTTTTAGTAATTTTACGAAAAAAGTTGCAAATTCACAACTATTTTTCGGAAATTTACAACTATTTTTTGTAAATTTTCGAAAAATATTTGTAAATTATCAATTTTTCTTGCGAACTCACAAAAAAAAATCGAGAATACTCGAATTTTTTGTGAATATACTAAATTTAGTAATTATACGATTTTTTTCGAATATTTACAAATCTTTTTAAAAATTTAATAATTTTTCGAAAATCTTCTAATTTTTTTGTTAATATAAGAAAGTTACTTTTTACAGTGTTCATATATTCGTACGAATAAATAATTTCTGCCAAGTTGATGTTCCGAGTCTAATTTAGAATTTAAAATAAAATAATTAATATAATAATAATTTAATTTTTTTTTTCAGTGTTAATTTCAGGTTATTCCTAGAGCGATGCAGATTATTGTCTTAAAATTGTAAGTACTGGGTTAGCATCGCTCTGGAAAAAGTGGAAAACTGTAAAAAAAACAAAATTCTAGTTTGCGTTATTTTGTGTCTAGAAAGAGTAGTTTTTAAAGGGTCAAAGGATTAAACTTATTTAATACCAAATTTAACGAAAAAATTGTCAAAATAATTTTGACATCTCAGTTTTTGTCTAAAATTTTTGAAAATTTTAGTAAATTCAAAAAGACTAAAATTTTAATCGAGATTTTAATATATCTCAAAAACTGTAATACAGCTAACAATAAATCTATACACCCTATTTTTTTAATGAAATTTTTTTTTTTTTTTTTTTTTTTTTTTTTTTTTTTTTTTTTTTTTTTTTTTTTTTTTTTTTTTTTTTTTTTTTTTTTTTTTTTTTCTGCAATTGTTTAATTTTAAGTGGTAATGACAGGCACAAACTATGCACACACAAATGCGTGGGCGCAAACCAATTTTAAAAATTATAAAAAATATTTCTTGCTTCCATAATAACATTGAATAAAAGTTTATCACATAATAAAAAACACTAACACTTTTGTAAGATTGATAACGAATATACATTATTTTATAAACTTAATGTACATTTTTCAAACTACGTTAGTAATCAAATATTCATAATTCGAAAATTCATAAAGTACAAGTAATTTTTTGTTAACAAAGAAGGAAAAATTGACCCTCTAGTATTTTCAAATTCGCTGCTAAAAAGTTCCAATTTTATAAATTAATAAAATACATTAATCGGCATACAATTTTGAAATTTTTCACTGATTATATTTTTCAGAGATTTGCAGGGTTTCAAAGTACGAAGGAAAATTCCTGACATCTTTAATATTCAAAATTACGAAAAAATTTTCAAGTCACATTCTATCGCGGAAAATTTCCGCAGACATTAAGGGATATTTTAAAAATTTTAGCAAAGGGAGTGAGACAAAAGCACATTTATTTTATTTATTAAAATTAATGTTTAACTTTAAACTTTTAACAATAACTCAGTTTTACAGGTTGACTTTTGAATTGAGGCTTTCAAAGAAATGAACTAATAGTAAATAAATATTTATTTATCATGAAGCAGCTTAATTGTCAGGTTATTCACTTTTGTTTTTGAGCAATTTTTTGAAATATTTAAGCGGAATTCAAGTGAATATGGAGCAAAATTCTAGTAGAAAAATCTGGTAGTAAAGTCCTAAAACATTTTTTGAATACATTGTTTATGCTATAAGGATTATTTTTAAAAAATGTTTTGAAACAATAACTAAAAAGTGAGCCTGGGTAAACCATGAGCAAAAATACTTAGAGGATTAGATTTGGAATTTGAGGAACCGGTTAATAATTTTAACGATCAAAATTTAGATTAAGGAAGTTAGAATCCAATTTTATAATCGAAACTTTTGTTGTTGTGTCAAGTTTGGGAATTTATAAAAAAAATGACAATAAAAGCATAAACAGCAAATATAAAAAGTATAAGAATGAATTTGAGAAAAATTCTTAGATAAAAGTTTGTAAAAAACATTGAAAATTCCTTTTTAAAGTTAATATAAACAATGAAATATAGAAGAAAATGCTAAAATAAATAAAATAAAAAAATTTGTATTAAAAAAAATTAAAAAAGAAAGAAAGAAAGACAATAAATAACATTTAAAAAGACAATAAATTAAAACCCATTTCTTGAATAAACTTACTTTCTAGACGGGCCATAAGTTTAAAATATTAAAATTTATCGGTAATTTATATAGAAAATTTTAAATAAGAAATCTTGTTTGACTCAAAAGATATCAAAGGCCACCACCACTTCACCACCGTTAATCCAAACATCGTGTTAAACTCTGTAAGCAAACAATTGATATTTGCTTAGCAAAAACGAGATTAATTATGTTTTAATTAAAAAAAGCAATAAAAAGAGAAATAAAAGATATAAATAGAAAATTACTTTTTTCAGTTTAATATCATCTTTGGTAAAATGTCATTTTTAAATTTAATAATTTAACTTATTCGAGAATAACAAAGAACAGTCAACGTTCTTTTTTTGCACTCGCAAGTTCAAAGCTATGTGCCTTCGACGTCATTCTATTAACGTGTATTTATTTACACAAGCACAGACTCACACTTTACTATTTTTTGTCGATATTTAATTTTTTCGAGAATCAACTACGAGCGTGATGAGTAATAGGAAAAGACTGAAAAAGCTAAGATCCTGACGTTCAAAAAGTCTTTGTCGTTCTCGTAGTTCGCGCTTTCTCGCACCTTATTTTCTAGTCAAAATTAGTAACACGCTTGCGCAAAAAAAATACACAAAGAGAGAGCTTTTTATTTAACTTGATATTACTTTTTAACGGGTGTGTTGAGTACTTTATATATTCTTCCTGACATTTATAATTTTATTTACTTTATTCATTTTTTTCCCTACTTTTTTTTGGACGTATATTGTTTCTTTTCTGTTTCTACAAATAGACATTTTTTCCACACACTGTTTAACTACTGTATAAGAAACTAATATTTATTCCATTTCTTGCTAAATAAATCGTTAAATTATAAATTTTATTTAATTGAATTTTTCACGAAAGTTAAAAAAATTTAATAAATAATATTTTCTGTATCGCAAGTGGCCCATTTATTTTTTAACGTTAAACAGAAAAATTCAACATTTTTCAAGTTCAATATCAAGTGATGCACCTAATCTAGTTTATTGTAATATTCAAAATTCAATGCACGTTCCCTAACTAATCCGGCTAAAAACTTGTAAAACGAAATTATTTAAACAGAAAAATAAAGCAAAGTAAATTTAAAAAAAAAATGTTTTAAAGGGCACATGGGAAAAAGTTTGAATGCGGAAAGAGTGTCTATGACCTATATAGCGTCGAGGGAAGAAGTATAACTAGGTCAAATACCCCCGTGTCCTCGTCCCTGGAATAAATACGACGCGAGTTTAGCTCGATTATACTTTTTTTCTTTCATTTTATTTCTCTCACTGCTTTTTTTTTTTTAAGTATTTTTATGTTAAATGCGTTAATTTATATATCATTAACTTTTTTTTTCTAAAATATAAATTTAAGTATAACTGAAATTAGGACAAATATAATTTGCCGTTGTTGAAAAATGTAATTAAATAAATTTGAATTTAATATGTATTAATTATATTTCTTTATTTTTAATGAACTTGATACTCGTGGACCGAAAAATGTCTAGCGTATAATCGGAACAAGGACCAACGAAAACGATAAAATCAAGCAAGTTTAAATGTGAAAATCTCCATTAAGTGACAGAAAAGTTTATACAAATATAATACTGTCAGATATTATAAAATTTATCTAAAGTTTCTTAAATTTAACTTGCAGACAGAAACAATTAAGTTAAATCTTACTGCTGAAATTTTTATTTATATATGTTACCGTTAAAGTCCGCTCTCCCGATAATGTTAACATTAACCAGTTAAAGTTAACTTTAGCGAAGCGTTTTCGTTAAAGTCCACGAAGACGATTAAAATGAATAAAAATACAACATTAACGGGTGTGTATACGATAAAGTTAACTTTAACCAATCCTTGTCAGTTAAAGTCCATGAAAGCGGTTTAGCATATTAAAAAAAATTTGTATTATAATATATTATATACGACTCTGGCTATAAGGCATCCAAGGATTTAGGTTAGGCTACTTTTTTAAAAATGCATTTCTTGGGACCAGTAATCAATCCTAGTTATAACACGCCCCTAGGGTTAGGTTAGGCTATTTTTTTTTTAAAGGCATTTTCACGCAGTAAGGCATTCCCTAGAATTAGGGCAAGGTGGGCTTAAGAACCCATTCGCAAATTTGTAAACAATACTGTGACAATGCCTTTAAAAAAAAATAGCCTAACCTAACCCTTGGGGTGTCTTATAACTAGGATTGGTTACTGATCCTAAGAAATGCATTTTTAAAAGAGTAGCCTAACCATAGAGATGTTTCACAATATCTTTATGAGCCTAATCTAAGCCCTGAGAGTACCTTATAGCGAGAGTCGTATATAATATATAATACAAACTCGAACTCTTATATGAAACCGCTTTCATGGACTTTAACTAACAAGGATTGGTTAAAGTTAACTTTAACGAACATAATGCCGCTAATGTTATATTTTTATTCATTTTAATCGTCTTCATGGACTTAAACGAAAACGCTTCGCTAAAGTTAACTTTAACTGGTTAATGTTAACTTTATCGGGAGAGCGGACTCTAACGGTAACATATACATGCATTTTCAATAAGAATTTAAAATCATTTATTTTATTTTATTTTATTTTCTTCAACTTTTTTTAATATTTTTTTAAAAAACAATAACTCTACGAGTTATCAAAGCTTGAGATTCATTTTTAATCCCTCAAAGTTTTATTATGTTTTTAGCTGACTATGTAATTGTAACTTAATTTTTATTGGCAACTCAAAAATTTGAAGCTTTTAAATTGCGAATTCATCTCGTTAGAATTAGAATTCTTCACGTCCATTTAAAAAATGGTATTTTAAGTGACCAAAAAAAAAATCCGTTTGTGGCTAGCGGAATTTATTATTCATGCTAATACGATTACAAATGACTTAGAGCGCGGTTTAATAAGCCAAAAAAAAATTTTCAAAAAAGAAGATTTTTCAAAAATTTTAAGCAGTTTTAAATCATTCGCAATCGTTTGAGCCACTAGCAGCAAGTGGATTATTTTTTAGTGTAAATATCAGCGTGGGAATAGATATACTGAATGATTGAACAAAGCTTTTTGTAAAAATAAATCTAGACGACTTTAAACTTTAAGACTCCACTTCTAATAAAATATATCTTGTCTTATTGCCTTACATTTTCGATAAGCGTGTACCCTCTCAATAAAATAAAATTTTGAAAGTAAATTTAGTAATGATTAATAAACATTTTATTCTTGCATTTGATTCTGATTGGAAATTTTTTGAATCCGATATTCGGTCTTTCCAAATATTTATTTAAAAATGTGAGGCCGAATACATAGAAAACCTGGTAAATCGGTAAAACGAAAGCAAGTATATGCGTCAAAATTTCAATAAATCCGCATAAGGTTTAATTTTTAGAAATTTTTGGCTCCCGGAAACAGTTTTGATTTAAAAGTACATTTATAAATACATTATGATAATTTAGTTTTGATAAAATATAAGAATACAATAGAAAGTATTTTCATGCAGCTGTATCTTCTTTGCAAGCTTTACTCCCTTTTTCTCCCCCCTTAGTTACCATAGTAACGACCTACTCTCCCTGGACATCCCGACTCTCTACGTTGTGTATAATATAGTTTATTTAATGCCAAAATCAGGATACTATTATCCACAGGTACAAAAACTTTTATGTGTACAAATTAACTTCATGCTTTTAATTAGTATTGAGTTTTTTTTCCCTCCGCAATTTTTCAATATTCCTATTTTTTCAAAGATACCAAATTCAAGAAAAATGTAACATCAATAAAAAATTTTACGTTCATCATGAAACGATAAAAAATCTAAAAAAAATATAAACTTATTTTGTATTCATAAAATAAAGCTTTGAAAAAAGAAAGCAAAATTTATTCATACTTCATACGACGTTTTTATGACATAAAAATAAAAATATCTATTTATACTTTTTTTCAGATAAAAAATAATAACAATAATAACGTATTGAAAGTATTTTATGGGAATTTTAATTTTATGCATACAGGCAAACAAAGACTAGGTTTTTAAAAAATAATTTAATTGATTAAAGTGACAATTAGAATTCAAAATTAAAAAGAATTTAAGAGGTCATTTAATATTAAGTACAAAGTTGTAAGGTATGAGGGCGCTCAAGAATTAAACTAAATTCGTTTTTGACCTGTTTATACGCTACGAATATATAGGTCACTATCATATTATATAATATATAGGCTTCATTTTCATTAAACAGTTTTATGGTATCAATACTTATCCCAGTATAACTGACATTTTTTTTAATTCTCGCAAAAAATACAAAATTATTTTTTCATAAAAATGTAAAAAATAAGAGCAAGGGGTATGCGACGTGATGCGGCGGTTTTGCATCAACTCACATCACACATCAAGAAGCTAAATTTTTTTTCTCGAAATCTCTTCTAATTTATTCAGTAAGGGTTATTAGTTATATATATAACCCAAAGTGCATCACAATGTTGGGCGTTAATCTTTGCAACTCTAACGAAATTTGGCATGTTATAGGTTTTTGGCTAATTACGAATATCACATTCCTATATGTGCGTATTGAGAGCATTGCCCTTATATTCGCAAAGAACACTCATATTTAGGGGCTTTTCTCAATATCATAAAACAAACTTCATGTAACTCTTAACTTATACCTATGAATCATAATTAAATTTTTCAAAGCAAGGGTTAAAAAACAAAGAGTAAAACCGAGGCATTTTGAGACTCTTGTCTCATCTTCAGGGTAATGCTATTTACACTTTTTTACATTAACATTACACATAAAACATAATACTGTTGATTTAAACTACACATGTGTAAAAACATTTCGAATATTTTTTTAATTTTATTTTATTTGAATACTATTAAATGTTGTAATTATTATTATCATAGTTTAACGTCTTTATAGATAATATGTATAGGGTGTTGGAATTAAATTTTAGTTGGTCGTTTTAAATATTTCCACATTGCGTATGATTTTTAAAAGCTCTATATATTTCGAACTTTTCATGACAATCCATTACTGATCCTTTGTCACAGATAAAGAGAGGTGTCATATTTTTCTCCAGGCTTGTATACAAATTTTTTTTGCTTAGTGGATGTTTGGCGAAGTTGGATCTTTTTTTATCTATGTCTTTGCTATGTCTTAATCCTGATCTTAATCTGATGCTGCGTATGTAGAATATTTTGTTTTTTTTTATCTGCATCTTGGCACATAGGTGAAACATTTTCTGGATATCTCTTTGGATATTTCTTGCTCGTCGGTCGAATATAAAAATAGCAATTGTCTTACAGTGGTAATTTTTTATTATCTCTTAGTTGCTTAGATAGCTTGTTGCTGGTATTCATGGCGTAAAAGTCCCGTAGGTAACTAATACATATTTAGTACTCATGTTTGCGATTTTAGTGTTTATTAATAAGCTTGTCCACTATTTCACTATTGTAGCCATTGGGTATGGATGGTTTTATAAAATTTACTTCTTTCTTGACATTTGAGTGAAAACCTTTTGGATGAAAGGCCTATTGAGGAAGAATCTTCAAATTGCGATCTTCTGTTTCATTCTCCACTTTTTCGTTTCAGGAGAGAGTGGAATAATCCATCGCAGTAGATACGTGATAGTGATGGGATTGAGATACACTAATTGATTCATTCAAAACTATTAATTTTTTTTCTTATTCTTTAAAATTTGTATAAAGCTGTTCTAGATGGATTGTTCAATATTGGCTCGTTGTTTCAAGCCCGTAAATTTATTATGAATAAATGAATAAATTTTTTTGCTCTCGATCCAATGGGAATAAGCCTCGAATAAGTAACTATGGAAATAAGAACATTGAGGATTCTGAAATTTTTATTGCTGGTTTTATTTTTACTGCAGTTCAAAATTTTTAGTCGCGTAGACTACTAAAAAGGCTATTTTACAATTCGAAATTTTGAGTAGTATTGTTAAACTATATTTTTATCAATTTTTAAGTTAAATTTTTTTTCTTCAAACTTTGGAATCTAAAATTATTATTATTATTATATAAGGAGAATTTTATTAAAAAGTCATTAATTGAATTTATAAATTTAGTATAATTGAAGAGCGGCTATTTTTTATTACATTTTAAGTCAACTTTAATATTTTGTAGATTCTGGTTTTTTTATTTATTGATTTTTAATTGATTTCAAAAATTTAAAATTTTTAAATTACTACTAAAAATACGATAATTAAAAAAAAAAAAAGAATTAAAGGTAAAATAGATCAATCTAATTAAAATAGTTTTAAAAAATTTCAAATATAAAATTAGATCTTTTAAACGTGAATAATTATTTTAAATTAAGGAACCAAAGGTCGAGTGTTGAATATAGAAAATCATAGCAAATTTTTTGCGCCATTGGTTCTAAGAAACTAGGGATACATGATGTTTGAAAGCTGAAAATCGTTGCAATAGCGTGATAATAAGTTTTTTCTAAATTTTTACTTAAAAAGATTTACTTAAAGATCCCCTATATTCAACACGTGACCTTCGACCCCTTGAAAAAATATTTATCAGAAAAAAATCAATTTTAATATCAATCTCTAGAAAAATGCAAAATAATAATAGATTATAGCACATAAATCATACATAAACATAAACATAAATAAACAATTTTTCAAAAGTGAATGGTTTGTTATACTGTTAAAAATTTGGCAATAGAAAGTATATTTTAATTTTGGCAGATAAAACACGAGAATGTACGCTTCTAAGCGATTAAATAAGAATTATAGAGATGGAGGAGAAATGGCAAGTAATAATAAATTATGAAAAAAAAAAAATTAATTTTCAAAAAAACTTTTGTAAACAAATATTCATAGTAAAGTAATACAGGCTAATGGAATTTTATTTTTACAATGTATCCAATTAGTCAATATTTAAGACTAACTTGTGTTTATTGTTTTTTACAAGATGCACAATGTGTCTTATTTACTCACAATTAATTAAACATCAAATTAATTATTCTAAAGTCGATAGCAAGTTTGATTTTCTGTTTATTTAAAACAATACTTTCTATAGATAAATTAAATATTCGATCGTATTTAACTGGGGTTGAATTCCAATGACTCATTTTTTACGATTCTCTAATATTTGGTTATATCCTGATCAGAATAAAACTCGGCTTGTCACAAGCAAAAAATAAGGGAATGAATCGTCAATGATGACAGCTTAAATTAAGTCGAACCCAACCCAGTGATTATAGAATTCATGAAACAAAACAAATGCCACTTTTAAGGTCCAAAATCGAATCACAGCCAAATCAAAATCTGTGATTTTCCCTGAGTTTCCAAACCAAAAATTAGTAAATTTCCCTGACTTTTTTTTAAATGGTCGTGTCTTTCTTAAAGGTAAAAATACGAAAGGAAATTACACCGCACAAATTCAGCTTCGGGACTTTAATGTTAACCATTCCATTAATCTTTAGCCAAGCGTCAAAATTTCCTTCGAAAATTACACTCTTAATTATACAGAGATAAAAATAAAGTAAATTATTTATATTAAAAATATTTACGTTATAAACACATTAGCATTAAAAGCATATCGTATTGGAAATTTCGTGTATTTTAAACTAGTTAACACATACAGAAAATTGTTTAAAATATGTTACACATTTTCTATTTCTTATTCAAGCTGATGTTTTTTTAACCTACCTAAATAAGAAATAAAACTCAAAATTATTTAAAATATACTCTTTAGTTTTTAATTTATTTACAATTTATTTATTTTAACCCTTTTTCGAGATTAAAATCTCATCATCAGGTTATATAGTTACTTAATTAAGCTAAATTGCATAAAACTTTTGAAATAAAATATCATTACAAAAATTTTTTGATCATTTATAACTTACAACTGAAAGGAAAATTTATTTAATTTTGAATTTCTTTTAAAACGAAAAAATTACATCTGTTTTGTCTAATACTACGAAAGTGTACAATTGACTTTTCTTTTCTACTGATTATCTTATTTTGCATACTTATCACATTATTTGGTTCCTTATTAAAATAACATATTATTTACGTTAGTTAAATTATTTTTATTTGCTTTGATACTTTTTTTTGCAAAAATGTAATAGTGTTAAATTAGTATAAATGTCTGCGTGATCATGATTACTGTATAATCAATGAAGTTCAAATTTTGTGCAGTATGTTCTATTTGTCTTTTGGTAGTTTAATTTATTGTTTTTGGAGTATGGTCTGTACATCTTTTAAAAACAGGTTTAAAGAGCTATGAAATCATTTGATGACAAGTTGTCAAGATATAATAATCTTTTCAGATATCGGAAAAGTTTATTTTGCCTAAACGCCAGTTAGTCTTGTGGACCAAAAATTATTCAAGTAGTGGTATATGCATTATATTTGCATTATATATACATTACAGTTTCCAGCCAATAAAAATTTTTTCTGGTTAATATTATTTTATTTCTGAAAATCTATCCCAGAAAGTAATTCAAATTAGTTTTTATCTTGAATAACTGTTTTTAACGGGTTTCTTGGGAAAATTTCCATAAGTTACTGTTCAAGATTAAGACTCGTCTGACAGTACATAAATTGAAATATTTTCCTAATTATTATGTTTCAATTTAAGGCTAAAATAGAATTTATTTCTTTAGCTTAATGAATACTGCAACATTTAGTTTTTGTTAAAAGCATTAATTATAACCTCATTGTTACACTTAGACAAGAATTAAGGTAGTTAAAATTCAATTTACTTTATTTCCTAGATCTTAATTAATGAACACAAGCATTTTCTTCTACTATCGTTGGATTTTAATTTTGATAATAAAACCTTAATTACGGGTGTTTTTAGAGCTTTTTCTTTTATAAGAATTTCAAAAGAAGTAAACACAGATATTCGTAATAGAATTTTTTAGGAAAAACAAAACCTTCAAACTTCTTAAATAATACATCCTTTATAAAGTTTCTCATAAGAAGAAATAATAGAAAATACGAAAAATAAATTAACAAGGTGTTCGATGCCTTGAAATATTTCAATTTAAGTATCCATCAAGTCAACTACTTAAAATAAACGGATAAACGTATTAATAAAAAGTACGTAATTAATTATTTTTTGTTAGTCGGATGCTATTACTACTACCGGTGATGACCGGTAACTGATGGTTGCCTAAATAATTTTTAAGTTTAGAAGCTGTTCCGAATTTAGGTGGCATTTTTCTCTGGCCCAAGTATCACTGAATCTTGTAATTCAAAAGCTTTTTATTTTTTATCCAATGATTTACAAATCTTTTTAAAAATTTCAATCTCAGAATTAAATGGTTTCATGAACAGTGTTTTCGGTAAAAAGCTTTTCATAATTAATGAATGAGTTTACGAAATTACGGGTAAGCACAGCGACTTGACCGTGTCTTATCATAAAAATATGTTTTTGACATTAAAAAAAAAAATAAATAAAAGTAAAATTTTCAGTTAAATATTTTAAAAATAAACAATAGAATGAAATTTATCAAGTAATATTACAAAAACAGAAAATATGTTACTTTGTGAAGCTGTTATACATATTTACAAAAATATAAAAATAAAAAAAGTATTTTGCATATAAACTAAAAAAAAAGAAAGAATTTTCACTATTATTTATATTGGCACGGCTCCAAAAACATGCCAAGGTGTCCTCTCTCGATGACGCCATCTCAAAAAAAGCATCAATGAAAAGATTATTACATAGTTATAATAATAAATGTTGACATATTTTAGAGAAAGTACTGTATCAATTTGCACATTTCAAAAAAAAATTTATAAATACATACATAAAATTTATATTTTTACTTTTGCACGTTCCCTACTAAAACAAACCGACGGAAGGTTGAATCGGGTGGATAAAAATGGCATTTTTTTATTTGAAATTTCTGGAAATCGAAACTTCTAGAATCTCGAGTAGAATCTTTAATTCTTATAGCCATTTATCAAGTTATATGTCTTTTAGAATTTAAAAAAAAGTTTTGAAAATTTATTGACTGCAGGCGGAAATATTAGCACTTGAATAATTTCTTTAATTTTTGAGCTACTAAATTAATCAAAACTTTTTTGTAGAGCTTCTGAATTTAAAAATCTTTGAATATAATATTTTGGACATAATTTAGCATCGATTTACTAAAAAAAAATTTCAATTTCTAACAAGAATATCCAATATTTTTCAAGATTTTTGATTTTTGACCTAACCTATAATTTTTAAAATAAAAATTCATTCGGGGAAAAATTAAGAAAGTAAAAAAATGTTTTTCAGAGAATTGATGGTAAACAATGCCTTAAATATTATATTCAAAGATTTTTAGAATCAGAAACTTCATAAAAAAGTCTTGATTAATTTAGTACCTCAAAAATTAAAGAAATTTCAAGAACAAATATCTCTGCCTGTAGACAGTAAATAAAAAAAAAATTATTATCTTCTAAGGGACAGATAACTTGATCAATGGCTATAAAATTCCCAGATTCTAGAAATCTTAAATCAATAAATGCTTTTTTAATGCATCTGATTTAATCTTAATGTCAGGTGGACCACCGGCAGCCCTTGGGTCTCCGTTGGTTTGATTCAGTAGGGTTAAAGGACGTATGTTTGAAATAAACAGCATAAGAAGAAGAAATAAAGCTTCTTTTGAGAATGTGCTTTTCAAAAGAGTAATCATCACGATTCGATACGATAAGATACTAGGTACCTTATTTACTTTTAAGAAAAAGTAAATAAAGAAAACGTCTAGTCTATTTTTATAACAAGTTTATGTTCCTGATTTTCCAATGATTTTCTAAATAAAATAACATAATTAAGGAGGTTTATTTGTTGATTCTAAATTTTCGCATGAATTACGATTACCGACATAAATTTTTTTTTTAAGTTTATATTTTAGAAGCTATTAATTGAAAAGAAACTATAAAAAACCATTAATAATCCAAGAATATTACCCCAAAAAAGTCTCATAGTATCAAACTATCAAAAAAAATTGATATCAAAATAGTATCAATTTTGGTTATTTTACGTGTTTTTTATTAAATTTTCGAAAATAAAGTCGATAAAGTATGTAAAACTAATTGGGAATGCAATGTTTAAGCAATTATTTATCAGATTTATTAAGTATCATCGATCTGTGTCATTAGCAGCCTATTTTTTACAAAACCGAAAAAAATTTTCCCATATGCGCAATGTTAAATCCAATTTTATTGTATTCATAAAAAATTAATTAAGTCGGCGACATAGGTAAAAATATGTCGATTTTAGCTCCAAAATGTTTAAATTTTAATACTATTCACGTTTTATTACATTCTTTCATTATTTTTTTTAATGGATAAACCACTTAAAAGGTAAAAAATTTTAGGGACAATAAGACAAATTTGGTAAAGTTTATTAATGCTTGTTGATTTTAATGAAATTAAAAAAAAAATTTTAAATTGCAAATTTTTCACTAATTTTCAATAATTTCTCAAACATTTGATTTTTGTTAAATCAGTTAAAAAAATAAATCTAGTTTATTTTTATATGAAAAATATTTTATCGACTTATTAAGGCATAAAGATTTTAAAAATTTTAAATTATTACCATACTGCAAATTTATTCGTGTATAAAAATATTTTAAAATAAAAGATAATGTAAAACAAAATTTAAAAATATTTACTTAAATATCGTTGACCTAATAATGTTTTTTTATCTATATTATAAGAGGAGTAAAATTATCATTGATAGTTTTAAACTCTAAAAATTGAGTTTTTTGCTTTAGTAGATGTGAAAAAAAGATTTAGCGAATACTAACTCCAGCTTTTAAAGGGTATCCCAATAATATTTTTTGCGTACTTTTGCATAGAAATAGAAAGAATATGTAAGTATGAATAAATATAATGTTTCAGGAAAACCTGCTAAAATGATGTATTTTAATGTCAAAAAACTAAAATAACTAAAATTTTGGATTACAAATACTTTGAATGTAGCGAGACACCGTTACGCGAGCATTACTTTCAGTAGGAAAATTAATCAATTTATAAAAAAGTCGTACTTAATCTTATCTTTATTCGCCAAAAAGTATATATATATATATATTGCATAATAAAATTAAATAAATTTTTTTATGATGCATGCGTCCTTAGACAAATCCTTGGAAGCAATATACAATTGTCTTTAGCAAAGGTAGTGGCTTTAAGAGTAATATAATAAAAATTACAAAATAAACTAGAAATAATAAATGAGGGATTAGACGCCAGCTAGGCACAATTTGGACTGGGGGCTCGCAAAAACTATATTTTTCCCTGATTTTTCCAGAAGTAAACAATTAAAAATATAAGACCTCTCATTTTTTTTTTAATTCATGCAAAATTCTCATATTATTGTTGCCAAATGTTTATTTTACATTTAAAAATATTTTCCTTTTGGGTGTTTATACGAAGATTCCCGTTGAATTTGATGCCGAGCATTAAATCTTAATTTGGACTGCATATATTAATTAAATTTTTTGTCTTTAAACATCTCAAAATGTGCAGATTTGATTTCCTTCTAATTGGACTTAAATTTTTTGTTTCATAACCTGTTTTGTCTCCATTGAAAAAACCGTAAGATAAGCTATAATGACTATCAGAATGATCCCAGTTCAAAAAATGATATTTCCTAAATTATTGCTTTCTCAAATTTTTGAATGCCTTCAGAGTTACCTGACCAAATGAAAAATGCCCTTGGCATTCTTTTTAAATTTATGATATAACTCTTTGAATGAATATGTAAATTGTAAAATCAATAATTTCATAGGAAGGTAAGAATATGAAAAGATAGCGTGGATTATAGATATTAAAATAAAATAAATAATGTAAATCTATTAGCGTTTACAGAAATAGTCCTGGTAATAGTTGATTTAATTTGTAAGCCGAGTTCTAAACATGCTAGTTTTTCTTATTTATAAATAAAATTAAAAAAAACTTTGAAACTATTTTGCAATTATAAAAAGAAACTTTAAAGATTTTATTGACAACACGACATACGTTCAATTTTAAAATTTTCGGATTCATAAAATTAACTGTACTTTTAACGTGAAAAATTTAGTTGAAAATAGCATGCCATAGAGGTTGACTGGAATAAAATTACTTGTAATCCAGTCAAATCACGGTTTTGCGGTTATTTTTGGCAACCGAAATGAGAAAAAGTCTACGAAAGGGTTTATTGGGTCAGTGATTTCGAAAAGAGAAGATTCACTCATGCGAAATTCGTCCAACTCTCGTGAATTTGCAAAAACATCCATAACAAAAATTACGAGTGTTTAAAAAATTATTCACTTGCAGGGCCCCAGATCAGCCGTCAGCTACCTAATAAACATACTGGGCGCTAGATTTTGTCATGATTTGTGAATGTTTAAAAATTTCCTAAATTCACCCCTGATTTTCCTCAATATAAGGGAGTTTGACACACTGACCATGCATGGGACGTCCAAAATCGTTATTAGTAACCCCAATAACTTATGTTATGAGCTAAATTTTGTTACAATGTTTAAATGTTGTGAAAAAACCCTTAAAAGGACGTTATTTTGCTAATTTAAAGGTGTTAGACAAATTTCACACGAGTGAATCCTCTATTTTCGGAATCAGTGACCCAAAAAACCCTTAGTAGACCTTTTCACATCTCAGATGCTAAAAACAACACTCTCCCCTCGGTGACTTGACTGAAATATAATAAATTATTAGATTTTATCAACTTTGTCTATTTCCAAGATTTTTTCTTTTTGTCTTTTTTAAAATGCCTCGTAAAATGTTAAAACCAACTATTTGGATATAAAAGTTCCCAACAAACTTCAATCATGTTGAGTAAATCTATACTTATCCTAAATTGCTGCGATTAAAGTCAATTTTATTTTGACTTCACAATAATATAGTCAAGGCGCCAGCAATGTTAAGTGCATCCAAAAATTTTATCAGTACTAGAATGGATGCACCTCAGTGAGAAACGTATGTATTTTTGATCGCTGAAACCGATTTTGAAGGTTTCATCCATTTTCAGATGGCCAGTTTTGAATAATGGACGCTATATAATAAAAAATCGGCGAAAAATTAGCAAGATTGGTAATGTCTTGAAAACAATTGCTAATTGAACCTATTTTTGGTACCCCAATAAGGTTTTCGGGGTTTCTGATCACGATTTTGAAGACATACATATAAAAACCAAAATGACTGACTCATAATGGCGTATTTCTAACCAAGAGAAACGGCGATTTATGCTGTTTTAAGCATATTTACGTTGTCTAATAAGTTTTTCGGATCAATTATAACGATTCTGAGGTCATATTTTTAATTTTCAAAATAGCGGGCTAAAAATGGCAGATTCCTAACCTCAAAACCGTCAATAAATGCTATTTTAGGCATTTTAACGTGTTGGGTTTTAAGTCTTTGGGGTCGATGATCACGATTCTGAGGTCAGATTTTTAATAAATTGTTTGAATTAATTATTCTATATGATTTGATACTTTCATGTACCTTTAATTGCTAACTAAATTGTGATCACCGATCCCAAAATCTTATAATGCAACACGTTAAAGTAGAATTTATTGACGATTTGTTAGGAATCCACTATTTTTAGCCCGCTATTTTGATTATTACAAATCTGACCTCAGAATCGTTATAACTAGTCCGAAAAACTTATTAGACAACGTAAATATGCTTAAAACAGCATAAATCGCCGTTTCTGAGGTTAGAAATACGCCATTTTGAGTCAGCCATTTTGGTTTTTATAAATATGTCTTCAAAATCGTGATCAGCGACCACGAAAACCTTATTGGGGTAATAAAAATAGGTTCAATTAGCAATTGTTTTCAAGACATTACCAATCTTGCAAATTTTTCGCCGATTTTTTATTATATAGCGTCCATTATTCAAAACTGGCCATCTGAAAATGGATGAAACCTTCAAAATCGGTTTCAGCGACCAAAAATACGTACGTTTCACTGAGGTGCATCCATTCTAGTACTGATAAAATTTTTGGATGCATTTAACATTGCTGGCGCCTTGATTGGGAGTGTTAAAACCAGAATTATTCGAATCGTTTTAAATCGTTCTGAATATTTTTTCTGCATGTTACAGTAATCAAAAGATTTGAATAAATTTTCCATGAATTAGTAAATGTAGAAAACTTTTCGTTGACCTGAAAAATTATATGGTACGACTTTATATGCATAATTCTATAAATAGGTAATTTGACAACCATGCCTAAAAATAATTTTATAGGATAGAGGATGTTATTTTTGGATAAAAATTGAAAAATGAGGAAAAAATGTTGATATTGAATACATCTTTGAACATAGAGTTTTTAACGATTATACTTTCACATTGATTACTTCTTTGTGTATTCAAAAAATTTTGCAATAAAAAAAGATGAATATTTTGTTTTAAAAAAAAACTGAAAAATAAAAGCAAAACAAAGACCTAACTATTTTGCTTTGTAAATTATCAGATCGGTTTGTTAATTGAAAATTTTTCTGAGAAAATCTATGAAAAACGTTAATTATTTGAAAATAATATGCAGATAAAATTAAGTTTAAATGATGTTAATCTATATATTTAGAGAGAAATAGAAGAGTATTGGCTTTGGTAAAAATAATATTCCAAAAGAAAATAAATAATTAAAAAATAATTTATCGTTATCGGATGTAATAAGTCGGAAGTATAAATACAAGAGAAAATATTTATTTTTTGTTTTTTTAAACAAAATTTTCGCGTGACTCGAAGTTAAGTTAAGAAAATAATGAAAATATATTAAAGCTGTATGCTATAGATTATATAAAAAAGTCAATTGTGTAAGTGAATTTAATGTTGCACATTACTATGAATGTAGGTTCTTTACACGTGCCGTTTACTAACCTTTATTTACCAGATTTAAACTTAAAGGTCGATTTTACGTACTACTTATTTTTCTTTCTTTCTTGATTGTTAAAGGATTCATTTTTGGCAACAACTACATCGATAAAAAAGAGATTTTCATTTTTTTTTTAAATTCTAAAAGGTAATAAAGCTGCCGCGACGTTTAGATGAAAAATCTTATTAGCTAAATTTTTTTTGAATCTTTCTCTTAATAGATTAAAATTTAGTATTTTGTTTTGAAAAGAAACTCGATAAGAAAGTGATAAAAATGGATACAAATCGTTGAAAGAATTAGAAAAATAATTATTTAAAAAGAAATGAAGAATCTTCAAGCATCTAATATCGAAAACTTAACCTTCACCTCTCTGTGTAATAAAAATGTATGCATGTAGCTGCGGTTAGATTCTTTATTCTGCCTATGCATTAACAGCTCGACGTTGACCTTGTTAAGGGGTATTTTTCCCTCGAAGAGCTTATTTGAGTGCTCTTTTGTTGCGGTACTAAAATATCTCGATTTAGTTTCTATTATATATATGTTTATATACCTTTTACATCTTCAAAAGAATTCTTTGAATTTTTAACATGTAATAATTATTATTTTCACTTGCCCTCAACAATATACTCTTTTATATAAATTGTTTAAATGTATTGATACTATTTATGTATGAATGGCGATAACAACACAATCGCGTGTAAAATAATAATATAAATATGAATTAAGCTTTTTATTCGTTTATGAAATTTTTTTCCAACCGACAACACAAATATATGCAAAGAAAACTTGATTGATAACTTGTTTTAATTACGTACAACTATTTATTATTATTATAAATATTACTACTATTAACTAAAAACCAATCACTCTTTTTTACTAACTTTTTTTTTTAACTTTGGTACTTCCGATAACCTTAAGAACTTTAAGGCCATTAAGAGGTCAAAATCTTTTGTAATATCTGATAATATTTAAGCCTTTTTAAGAACTTAACAAATTTAAAATTATGGAATTACTGGTTTATCATTTTTTTTTCTTCATTTAAATCATCATAATTATTAATTATACCACAATCAATGATTTGATTAATACGGAATTAGTCCAAGACTCACGCATAAATCATTAAGATTATTATGGTCTAAAGAGATCTGAAAGTTAAAATAAATACATCAATCGACAGGACCCTCTATTACTAAATATATATGAAAAATCAAGAAATTATCTCAGAAACAACTAAAACTTTTTAATGATTGAATGTTTCTACGTTATTTTTCGGTATGCAAGCTATATCATTTACATATCTATAGCAAAATACCCGAAAAATACAGTTATAAGATTAAGTTTGCTCGAGAATTTGCTTAAGGCTTCAATTATTTTCAAGTCTTCTATCACTATGTTAATGAAATGGGATAACCCTGGTTACCCCAAAAATTTGTTTGAATATTTCATTGTTAAAAGTGAAATACATATTATTAATTTCTTAAGGACTTTTGAATTCTTACAATATTGAAACACAAACAGCCAAATACGAATATTTATAAATATTGGTGTTTATGTATGTACGAACAGAGCCCTCTCGCGCTTTAAACTTATAAATAATTTTTAACTATGGAATGCACTCATACTTAACTTGTCAACCAGCGTGTTTTTATATCTTTTTTTCTTTGTTTCAAAGCCGAGAAAGAATGACAAAATTAAAGAATAGATATTATATGCTCATACGCATGCGCATTGCAGAATTGAAAGGTACTTTAGAATTTGACCGTTTACACGTGTAGTTTTGTATAAATAATGATAGATTTCTATATCAAAAGTATGCTATTAAATCTTTTACCTATAAAGCTTCCAGAACTAATTTTTTTAAAACATTCGAAAACAACGAAGTTAGTTGCAATGAAACTGAAACGTTATCTTAATTGAATTAAATTTCTTTTTCAATTCAAAACTATTTTTAATATTTGTTTTTACATAAGAATACTGTCTCAAATACTGTATAAATATTTGGATAAAAACGAAACAGGTACATTAACATCAGATGCTACTGTTATACCCGGAAAATCTGATTTATGGGTTTTTATAAAAGCGTAAAATTTCACTACTACAGTTTCAGTTCTAGCAGAGATATAGTGATTTCAATGTCACTCTTTACACTATTAAAATACTTATTTTCATTCAAATACTGTAGTCAATGGCAAGTTTCTGTGTTTAAAACATTTTAAAATTCTTTCTTTATCAGCATTTATTTATTTTAGAAAAAATTTTGCGCATTTTAATACAACATTAGAAAAAGTATACATGTGCATTTCTACGAAAAAATCCTTTTTATGAGCACCAAAACTGAAGAAAAAAAAATTTACGAAGCCGCGACTGCCACCATGATTTTCTGGTAGTTTGAACCCTATTAGAATGCAAAAAAAAAGCATGAATACGAAATTGGCGATGGATGCCAAAACGATTTTGCCACTTTTATGTCAAAAACCGTGTTTTTCGTATCTGAGCTACCCCAAATTTTCAAAATAATTTTTTAGGTAAATAAAATTTTAAAAAATAGGTAAAAAATCTGATTGCCATGGAAAAATCACTCTAGAAGAAAAAAAAACTTTTCTTTTTCCGATGAAATTTAGCCAAGTTATCGTCAATTTAAGATTTTGCTCAAATTCGTCTTAAAAAATATTGAGATTTTATTGAAAAATGCCTGTTTCTGAACTTTAAACATGCATTGCTCGCTTGAATTTCATCGTAAAATAATAATTTTTCTTTTTAAAAAATGGATGTCTTTTTCCCTGGCAATTCACTACCAGAAAATCATGGTGGCAGTCGCGGCCTCGTAAATTTTTTTTTCTTTTTTTTCCTCGTAAATTTTTGGTGCTCATAAAAAGGATTTTCTCGTAGAAATGCACACATACATTAAAATAATAATTTTTATAAACAATATTAATAATAGAAATAATATAATAATTTTTTTTAAAACTTTTAAGATAAACAAAAAATATTTTAATTTAAGTAGTAGCTATGTAATAAAATTTTTGATAACAAAAGAAAAAGAATTTAAAATATATTATATATTTGCAACATAAAAATATAACTAAAATAATTTAATTTAATAACAAAAAAAAATAGCATGTGAGAATTTTAAAGCGATTGAAGGAAGGTGTTGGGGTTTTTTGTATACACAACAGATATTTCATTAAGTGGGCTTTAAATGTTTCTAAACATGTATAAGCTTTCAGAGTAAAAGGCAAATTATTCCATTCGGTAATGGCTGTTATAAAGAATGAATTTTTATAAAAATCTGTTCGATATGAACTTGGCAGGGAAAAAGTAAGTGGCGTTGTGAACGTCTAATTGTGTCACCAGGAACTTGAATTGTGATGAGAGTATAGAGGTCTTTGAGAGGATATCAAACTATGTACAAGTACTAATTTAAAGTATTTTCTACGTGTACTAGCAGTTAACCAATTCAATTCATTTCTTAATGAAGTTATTGACTCATGTTCATATCTTTCCACTTCAAAAATAAACCGTATTGCTAAGTTTAATATCCTTTCAACTTTGTCCATAAGAGTAACATCAAGAGCATCATAAACTAGACAACAATAATCAGAAAAGGAGTAATTAGTGAAGTTACCAATAATTTACGAATACCATAAGATAAAAGCCTGGATTTTAGTCGCAATCTATGCAATGCAAAATGCAGCCAGATTTAGACTCGAAGAGGAATAATCTATAGTAACATTGGAGACAATAATAGAAGGAATTTCTTCATCATTAAGTTTATTTAATTAAATAGACGTAACAAATTTTTTGCCTTTTATTTTATTAGGATTAAGCCTCAAGGATTATCTGCTGTCCAGTTCACTATAACATTAACTTCACTTTGCATATGCAGTATAGCAGTATTAAAGGAGGAAGGCTTACATTGAATGAAAATTTGTAAATCGTCAACAAACAGATCATAATGACAATAATTTATGCATTTTAAGATTCAGTCCATATTAATTAAAAACAAAATTGGTTCCAAAACAGATCCTTGAGGAACATACGAACTAGTTGTTATAAAATCAATAGGGTTTCCTTCTATTAACAGAATTGTGACAAAACCTAGTTCAACACCTCGTCTAATTATATCAATAAGATTCAATAAGTCAGTCTGGATACTGAAATTTTTCCTGTAACCAGACTGATGCTCATCACATTCTTACTTTCTAAACAGGCAACTACTTGATCAACAATTAATCTTTCTAAATCCTTAGCAAGGTGTAACATATTGGCAACAGGACGTGGTCAGAAGGAGATAATGGTCGAGGTATCTTGCTTAAGGCAAAAATAAATACTGATTTCCAACAATTCGAAAATTTTGCATTTTTGATAGAAGAATTAAGTAAGAAAGTTATATAATTTAACAGGACATGTATAATAATATTATAATGCCTAATATTGAAACCGTTAGGACTATGGCATTTCCATTTTGGTAATATTTTTGTTAAGGTCTTGGACACTTGATCAGATATTACAGGAGAAAGTGTAAATGAAGTAATTACATCAATTGGATGTGAAAAATTAGGAAGTACTAAACAAGATGGTGAGGAAATGTTTATTTTTTAAATATATATATTTATTTCTGAAGCAGAAAAAAATTGCAATGCAGGGGTATAGGTATTTGAAGCCCCTCTGACCGATAGAATCAAAGATATGCCATAAAGTGGAAGAATTTACCGAATTCTCTAAATTACATCTAATAAACTCATCCTTCCTTTTTCTAATTAACTTATAATAATTTTCATTAGAAACAATCTCATATCATTTTTCAAAGTATTTAATTTTTCTATACAAACTGTTATGTTACTTTTGTCAATTAATGTAAACATTATAATAGGCGTTTCTACCTAACCGTTACTATTTCGATAATTTTTTTTTTAAGGGCGCTCTGTTCATCACTGGGTGTTTTTTTGCGCAGCATATTTGTAACTAAAATATTTTAACCATTTATTTATTTATAATAATTTTTTAATGAAAGAATCAATGCTTTTCAGGATTTAGTACAAGGATACAAAAAAAATTCAAAATGATTATTTGTTTAAACAAATACGACCTTTTAAATTTTTGAAATTTTTGAAATTTTTGGATCATAAAAGCCTGAGTTCCCAGATCTGGGCTACCTGGATCAAAATTCTGTTTGGCTCATATTGAAGATCATTCAATTCTAGGTGCAGGTATCGTGGGAAATTTTTTGCTAAACCTTTTCAATAATGAGTTATACTTATTTGTTTATAAATTGTAGAGCATTTTAAACTTTTTTTTAATTTTAACACAATCTATTACTGCATGGTGTTTTTTGGTGTTCTAAATGCAAGTTCTTTAAAATATTCGATTTAACAGAAGAAATACCAACTGTCCAATTGTAAACTATTATTAAAATTTTAAGTGCATAATCATTTGTGCCTGATCATCACTTTTTTGTGCATAAAATGGCTTCAAAAAGTTAACGATAAAAAGAAATTAAGGAATAAAATAAAATAAAAAAATCAAAAGCAATATATTGGAAAATTTAGCTGGCCTAATTAGACATCCGGGACAGAAAGTGATAAAAGCTGTATACGTTATGTTCATAAATATATAATACGAATGTTGATATAGAATTCAAGCTCGTTAAAGCATAAAATACTTAAAATACATTACTAGAAACGTTGATAAATATAGTTATAATCCGAAAATTCTATTTTTTTCTCCCAATGTATATTTTATTCTCAGCATTATCATCGATATTTTATTTTAATTTGGATAACTGCCAATGACTTCCTTATTACAGATATATAATTAGCACAAAAAGGCTTAAAAATACAATGAAACGAGTGATTTTAATTGAACGAAAAGCTCCAGGATATAAAGCTTACCAATTTTAGACCTTGCCGTATTATGATTATAACAAATTATCACTTGTGAACTACATCTTTTTGATACAGTGAGATTTCAAAGAAAAGGCAAGTTCTATTTAAGGAAATTTCTATTAAAGGAAAGTTCTATTTCAATATTTTTAATGCATAATCATATAGTATCAATTTTTGCCAGGATTTTTGCAGACAAGTGTAAGGTTGCCAGGCGGGTTGTAAAAAGAGAGAGCTATTTAGGGAGGGGCAGGCAGAAAACGCGAACCGGAGCTATATAAAAGTAGGGCAGTAGTGCGGTGGTGCAATCAATAGAGGCTGGATAATGTCAGGATGGTGGGGGAAAAGACAGGAGATCTAAGGGATGCTCGTTATTATGCATATCAAATGAAACGAGATAGAAATTCGGCAAAAATTATGCGTTATAAATATGCATGTGTTTGAATAGATGATGACGCGACGATGAAAGCAAATGGAAAGCTAAGAAAAAGCCAAAAGCTTAAGTTGATGATCAAGATGCATATATAATAACCGGAGTAACCGGAAGTCCATTAAGATATTATCTTATATTATGCACGTTTAATAGTCCTAAAAATTAATTTTATTAACTTAGAATATAAGAAAATCAACTTTAATTAATTATTTGGCAAGAAAAAAAAATTTTCAAGAAAGTTTGCAGAAATTCATAAAGCTTGAAAAAAATTTGAATTTTCCAAGTAATTAATTTAACTATCGAAATTTTCTTTTATTATATTTATTAAATTATAATTTGATTATAATGAGATACATTTGTCATTATAATAAATTTATTTTTTTCACAAAATTAATCAAATAAATTGATTTTATTATTTGTATTATCTATTTTAGCAAAAGTTACATTGATTTTTGGCATATTTTATCAAAAATTAACGATGGTTATACATTTAAAATAATAATAATAATAATAATTAAAAATTAAATAAATTAATCAAGAAGTATGAAAAAGTTAATGATATTTATTGAATATAAAAAATAATATAATTAATTGAAGTATAAAAATTTTCTGATATGGCGCATAAAATTTTTTAATATTATTTACTACTAGTAAATAAATTTATAAATACTCTAATTAACACGAGGATTATCGATTACTACATCGCATTATTTCTTCATTCACTTAATTATGTGAACGATAAAGTTTTGTCAAACAAAAAATTAACGTACTACAAGTATAAGTAAAGATATGATTGTTCAAGAGGAGCTTTTGAAAATTTTGAAATGATTTTTTTTTTTGAATTTGGGCAGTCCGTCATTTTTGACTATTTTTTTATTATAACCTTTCTATCGCATATTTATAAACAAAAGTTATAGGTTATAATATCTTAAACAAGTTTTTTCTGAAAATCACTTGATTTTCAAATTTAATTATATTTGTTTTTCTTTTTAATTAAATTATTTTAAAACTTTTGATTATGAATTAATTAATAACATTACTGAATATTTCCATAAATTGTATTGATCATATTATATACTAGGTAACTTTTTTTTTCGTATAAATAAAAAAAACACAATAAAGTAAGTATACAGACCCAAAGTAATATATAAAATAATTTAATTCAATTAACCCTTTTTTAATTTTATATATTATATCATATTTGAAATTAATTCTGACATTTCGCAAAATTTTAACTTAAAAAAAAATATTGCAAATTCGTGTCTAGCATGTGTACATTTGTAATATTATAATATGCATTACACAGTATTGTACTCACCTAAGTTCTAAATATAACTTTGGCCGCCTCGTACTTCTGCCACATTTTAATTTCCTTTATTTTTTTTTAAACACACTTGTTGAATTTTAATATTATATGAACTGTATACTTTTCATTAAAAATTTAGCAATAATACCGTTTCAATTAATATTATTGCTATAAAGACAAATATTTTTTGGAAAATTATTAGAACGGTGTCGAATACGACGGTCTCGTTCCTCTTCTCCCTTCTCCACCTCTATTAAAGAATTTTCCTACTCGCTCTCCGCTCAGTGCAGGAGGGGAAGTTTATTCTTAATCACGTGGTACCCCTCCTTCTATTCAGGGCTTTTAGAATGTAAAGCATATGAAAATCAATTAAAAATTGTAATTATAAAGTAATTAAAAAATATTTTTTCAAGTAATTTATATGAAATGATTCCAACTTATTTGTTTTACAATATTTAATAAAAATAAAATAGTCAATTTAAATAAATTTTTAAAATATTAATAGTTTTAGTATGAGTTTTAGTAAGTTACTTTGGTTATGTGTGATTATGTTTGCATTAATTACCCGTACTACAATTTGATTTTTTATCAATTTTATAAATTATAAATAAACAAATGTCTTCCTGCTATTTTTAATGCTTTTGACTTTTTGAAATTGGAAGAATAATTGAAAATTTTAAAATTACTCGATATTTTTTTCATTTATTGCATTCTAAACAGAATAAAAAGCTCCGTGTAGTTCAGAGTATCTGCGAACACCATGTATTTACCCCACTACATTTACAAAATAAATTTACAATTTTTATCAATAAATAAAATTATGAAATTGTGCGAATATGCTATGGAAATTATTAATGTTAAACAAACCATTTTTAAATTTGTAAAAACATGTAAAATATGCTAAAAATTAATAAGAAATAGCTATCATTTAATTTTTAATTAACTCAACAAAAAAAATATCCAATAAATTATTTGCAATAATAAATAAATATTGCATTATTTTAACACCAGATGTCAATGTTTCATAGCAGAAGACAAGAAATTCTTTGAAAAAATTAGAAAGCTTTCTTTTTTACCAGCTAATGGTATTATTTACTGGTACGTCATTATTTTTTATTTTATTTGTTTTTTTGTGTAACTTGCAAAAATCAAAATAGATTTTTTTCATTAAAGAAGTAGTTTCATAATATAATTGAATTTACTGACGATTTAAATTTGCTTCACGAACATATAGATATGAATGAAATGAATTCAAGTTTATATTTGATTATTCAAAAATTAGCGCCAAAATGTTATTTTCTCACGTGATACATAACTTTGATCGGTTTTAATCATAACAAAACCACGTGCGGGGAGAGTTAAGTTTGTAGTAAAAGAAAAACTTGTTTTTATATTTTGGGATATCAAAGTAAATAAATAATAATATTTAAAAAATATTATAAGTTTAGTTCTTTGCTTCAAATAAGTATTTTTTTAGATATATAACTTAATTATATATACATAATGGAGGAACTATCAGCCTTTGCTGTGTTACAAAAAAGACGTGAAAAAAGTAATTTGAAACAAATAGCAAAAAGTAATGCTAAAAAGAATATTAATGAATCAGCTTTCAATAACAATTCCAAAAAATTAGAATCTTTTAAAATTAAGAAAAAAAAACCTGTCAAAGATCAAATGATCAGTAAAAATAAAACTAATTCAAAAGTTTTAACAAACAAGAAGTTAAAAAAGATAGCTAATCATTATATACATGAAGAACAAAATTCAAATAGTTCTCTTACATTAAAAAATATAGATTTTAATCAAATTTATAAAGAAGCAGTAACTTCTGATACAACAAATCCCATCCAAGAAGGAAAAAAATTGTTTGAATGGATGATTTTTCCTTTTAAATCTCAAGATTTTTTCAAGTAATCTAATTTACATAAATAATTATAAATTTAAATATACAGTAAATAATTTAAACATTAAACTTATTGGCCATTTAAATTTTTTTTATTTCTAGAAAAAATTGGGAAAGTAATCCATTGATAATAAGAAGAAATAAAGGAAAATATTATAAAATACTTATGTCAACCCCATTGCTAGATAAAATACTAAGAGAAAATTATCTCTTATTCACCAAAAATGTGGATGTAACATCTTTTTCTAATGATACTAGAGAAACCCATAATCCTCCAGGTCGTGCTTTACCAAGTATAGTTTGGGATTATTATTTAAATGGATGTTCAGTAAGGCTTTTAAATCCTCAAACGTATATCCCCAAACTCCACACATTAAATGGTAAATAATTCTTTTTAATTTCAGAAAAATATTCATAACATTTAAATTTTTAATTATTTAATAACTATATTTTAAAGCAACCCTTCAAGAATTTTTTGGATGTTTCGTTGGAGCTAATTCTTATTTGACACCACCTAATAGTCAGGGCTTTGCTCCTCATTATGATGACATAGAAGCATTTATATTACAAATAGAAGGAAAAAAAAGGTGGAAATTGTATAAGCCAAGAGATGAAAATGAATACTTGCCAAGATATTCATCACCTAATTTTTCACAAAAAGACTTAAGCGAACCTGTACTGGAGGCTGTTCTTAATGCTGGGGATTTATTGTATTTCCCTAGGGGATTTATTCATCAAGGTGATACAATAGGTTTTAAGGAACACAGCTTACACATAACTATTAGCATTTATCAAAGAAATAGCTGGGGTGACTTTTTAGAAACCTTACTTCCTACTGCTTTAAAAAGTGCAATAGAAAATAATGTTCAGTTTAGGCAAGGTTTACCTTTGAATTTTGGTAATTACATTGGCGCTGTACATTCTGATGAATCAACTTGTGCTAAGCGTCAAGAATTTATAGATAAAACAAAAGGCCTGCTTTCTTCACTTATAAATAAATACATAGATATAGATAAAGCTGCAGATGATGTTATTAAAAATCATATTCACGATTTTTTGCCTCCAGTTTTAAATGACAATGAAAATCTATGTTCAGTTTATGAAGGCGGTGAAACAATGATTGAAAATGGTAATGTTGTAAATAGAATAGAAATTGAACCTGATACTTTTATAAGATTAACTAGAAGTCATTGCGTAAGGTAAGATTCTGTGACTATAAAATGTATCAATATTGTATAATGATTTAAAAAATTTATGTTATAATAGGCTAGTTAAAGAGGATGACACTTATAGAATATATTATTCTTGTGAAAATTCTAAAGAATATCATGAATATGAATTACAATTTTTAGAGGTTGATGCAGAATTTATTCCAGCTATAAAAATGATCATTAAAAAATACCCGCAATATGTCAGAGTTGAAGATTTACCAATTAATGAATTAGATAAAAAGGTATTAAAAATTGTTATAAAAAAATAAACATTATTTTTATAATGATAAAAAATTTGATTTTTTATAGATACAAATAGTTCAAGACCTTTGGGAAAAAGGTATATTGATATCAAAAGAGCCACTACCAATTGTGGAATAAAAGTTCAGTTAAAATAATTATGATATCTTAAACAATCTTCAAAATTCTTTAGAATGTGAATATCAAGTAAACAAAACATTCATTAATGTTAAGTTAACATTGTTTTATAACAAACTTATTACTTCACTTTTATTTGTATAATAAATTGACTTAGAATAAATGAGGCCTTAATTTTTTTTTTATTACTTAACTTGGACAAAAAACTGAAAAAAAAAATTTGAAAGGACATCGATATGACCCGTGTTTTCGGGTAGTTTGAACCTTCAGAAAACCGAAAAAAACCATCGTGAACAAGAAATCGGCGATCGGTACCAAAAAGATTTTTCCATTTTTATGTCGAAAACTGCCTTTTTTCGTAACTGAGCTACCCGATTTTTGAAAATTTTTATTTTAGGGGTTTTCGTGAATATTCGGCCTTCTTAACGCATGTAATATAAAAAATAATTTTTAAAGTATTCTATAAAATAAATAACGAGCGAATATGTGTAAATTAATTTTTTAAATAATTTTTTTGTTTAAAATATTTCTTTTATTAAAATAGATAACATTAAAAAAAATATAACTTCCTTGCATATAAATTTTTTTGAAAATTCACAATAGATATAATAAATTATAGATATATGGTATAATAATTAAAAAAATATCGGTTGTGTTGGTATTATTATCAATATTTTGAATTTGGAAGAACTTTTTTTTATTGATATCGGATACATTCATTAATTGATTTATAATTTTTCAATCTTTGGTGAATTAATATCAAAAGTAATTATAAAATTATAATAAAATTAAAAAATGTATACGTTGTACATTACTTAATTTACAAATTGCGCACGATAATCCAATATATTAATATTTTTATTTATAATTTAACAAAATTGTGCAATAATATTAAATTATTTCTGCATGAATAACTATTTTAGTAATGTTTAACGTTTTTTTAATTATAGTGTATTTTGTTCTTTTGTCATTAAAAACAGATTAACTAGAATTTTATTCAAATCATATACGCAATTTTAATTACTTTAATTATTAAAATTTACAATTATTAGCAATTAAAATTTTTTAGCATTAGATGATTAATTTTTGATTATTTTATAAAACATAAATTATTAATATTTTGCTTCTTCCAAATCTCAATTTAGCAAGGACATTTATTAACAAAAACAGCTGTTTATGCAACAGAGTGGTCAAATAATTACAAAATTTGCATTAAAATTATATTTTATAAAAAATAATTTTATCAAATGGGAATGAAATTAAAATATTCTTACAAAACTATTAGATTGTAGAAAATAAATTCAATAACCGCAAAAAATTGTTAAAACAATTTACTTAGATAGCTCAAAAATTAATGATTTTTTATAACCATCACCATTTTACTTTTGATCGTTTCTAACCAAGGGTAGTGATTTATTTTTTATAATCTACCTCTTTAGGGAACTCAATTTATTAACAAGCAATTAAGTTAGTTTATAATATGAAAGTTGAATTTTTATAAACAAAAAAATATTAAGAAGTAGTTATAAAAAGGTATTTTATAAACTTGCTGATTTTCCATACATGTTAATAGAAATTCCATATTTGCGAATTTCGTCAGTCAATCTTCGGCCCAGGTTAACATCAACTTTTGTGAAATTTGCAACAGCTCTTTCAATAATGAATGGTGATGCTTTTCTTAAAGCGTCTGATATATTTTTGACAAATCTTGCTTTAGCACCATCATCAAATACTTTCTGCCATAAAACAGTGCATTGTCCAAAATCATCTTCATTTACTGGAGTATGACGATCAACATTTCCGCTAATATAGAAGCTAGGTGCTTTTACCGAGGGGTTTTCAACGGGACCACTGAAACTATTTGGGTAATAATTTGGTGCACCCTCTTGATTATTCCAAGATTCCATAAATCCATCTCTTTGATAATTCATTGCTGATATTTGCTGTATTTGTAAAACGTAATATTATTAATACTATTATATTAATATACAAAAATTATAAAATGCTACCTTAAATGGACAATTGACGGGGATTTTAAGGTGGTTTGGGCCAAGTCGGTATCTGGCTGTGTCACCATACGCAAATAATCGTCCCTGTAGCATTTTATCTGGACTAGGTTCAATGCCTGGTACCATATGTGCTGGATCAAAAGATGATTGTTCTACGTCGGAGAAATAGTTTGTTGGATTTCTGTTAAGAACTAATTTGCCAACTTTTATTAGAGGATATTCTGAATGTGGCCAAATCTAAAATTCAAAAAATTATTATTTTTAAAGAACGCTCCTTTCCTGTCCGCATAATGATTTTTTTTTTTTTTTAATTTTTTAATTTATATAAATTGTCGAAAGCAACTCCTTTAAATTTACAAATAAAATAATAGATAATTTACAAAAAACTTAGTTGTATGAATTCAATATTATTTTGAATTACGCTGGTCAGTTTTAATAAAATAAATATTTAATAGATTAAAAATTGCTGGAAAAAATCGTCATTTAATTTATTAATTAATTTAGTAATTAGTAAATTGTCGAAAAAACATACGAAAAAATAAGCAAATTTAAAAAAAAAATCGAATATACTAATTTTTTTTTTTGGAAATTCACAAGTATTTATCGAAAATTTGAAACTATTTTTTGGGATGAAAAATTGTGAATTTAAACTTTTTTCGCAAATTCAATAAAAAAATTTTATAATTTTCAATTTTTTGGAAAATCACGAAAATTTTTAAAATTTATAATTTTTCTGTCTTCGGAGTTTTCGACGAATTATGAAAAAATAAAAAAATTTTTAATTATAATTTGTCCACTATAAATATTTACATGGCTAAATAATATTTAACGTTTTGAAAAAAGAATAAAACTTGAGTAATATTTGCTTTTCAAAATGTAAATGAAGTTTCGTGAATTAAAAAGCACTAAGAATGGAATATCTATAAGTCGAGAGGTAATTGAAAAATCTATAACTTATTTGACCAGTAAACTTTTTTTTCGTTTTGATACCGCAAAGTGTAAAAATCATGACCTATTTGTAAGTAATGACCCATGCATACACATACGATCTTACAAAAAATTCATGTTAATTTACAAAAAAATAGTAAATTTTCGAAAAAATTCGTAAAATTTCAATGAAAATAATATGTAAATTCACAACTCAATTTTTTTTATAAATGTTCAAAAAAGATTCGAAAATTTTCGATTTTTTCGTAAATATATTGTATTTTAGTGAATTTCTAATTTTTATCGAAAATTTCCTAATTTTTCGCAAATAAACAATTGTTTTTGTACATTTACAGAAGTTATTTTTAACAGTGTATAAACGACCAACAAGAATACACATTACACAAACACGCAAAATAATTTTCAAATACTTAGGAATTACTTTGGTTAAATCAAATGGATTCCATTTGAAATTCTCAGCTTGTTGTACTGTCATAACTTGAATGTAAAATGTCCAAGAAGGATAATTCCCTTGAGCAATAGCGTTGTACAAATCCTCGATTGAGTAATCTGGATTAGCAGATGCAAGTTCTGCTGCTTTTTCAGCTAACAAATTTTTAATTCCTTGATCAGTCTAGAAAAAAATTATTCTCATTTGTAAGTTACATTAAAATTTTGTAGTTTTTAACTAAATGCAAGAACTACACAAAATTTAATTTTTTGTAAAATCTTGTATAATTTGGAGTAACAACTTAAATCTTTTTAGATATCATTAATAAAGCTATAACTGCATTTATATTCCCTCGATATAAAATTTTGTTTTCTAATACCGAAAAACCACTAGCAGAAATTTTGATTCCTGGACACTCCTGTTGAAACTAATCCCTTTATGATTTTCTCTGATTGCAAGTTTTCTGCAAAATTTTCTTACAGTATGCTTTTTATTAATAGATCTCTAATGTTCCTAATTACAAGCTTTTTTAACAAAGGAAATATACACCATACGGATTTTTGATGTTAAAAAAAAGGCTCGAAAAAAGGGTAGGTTTTTATCTGCTTTTTGTATTCAAAAATTATTTTTTGAAATTCATTTTCCAATTAATCTAGGCGCCAGCCAAACTAATACCGCCCAAAAATTAAGAAATTAAATTTCTTTTTCCGAGGATAAACTAAGTGGTATTTATGTTTTTTGACCCGTTGAACACGAATCCGGGATCCGTTTTGCAAATTTCGTGGTCAATTTTTTGTTATTAACAATTTATTGGCCAATTTTGCAATAATTTGTTAATAACAAAAAATTGACCACGAAATTCGCAAAACGGACCCCGGATTCGTGTTTAGCGGGTCAAAAAACATAAATACCACTTAGTTTATCCTCGGAAAAAGAAATTTAATTTCTTAATTTTTGGGCGGTATTAGTTTGGCTGGCGCCTAGACTAAATGAATAATTTAATAAATAAATTAAAATTTAATAAAAACATTTTGTAATTTTAATTCTTACCTTGCAATGAAATTTGCAATAAACCATTTCATTGTTGTCATTAATAAGTTTGAATGTATGGGAGCCATAACCATTCATATGGCGATGTCCGTCTGGAATACCACGATCGCCAAAAAGTATCATAACTTGATGAGTTGTTTCTGGTCTTAATGATATGAAGTCCCAAAACATATCAGCATCCTTCATTTTTTGATAAAAATTTGTTATTTAAAGAAGGTTATTTTTTTAATTGCAATAATAATTAAAAAAAAGTAAAAAACCTTTAAGTGAGTAACAGGATTTCTTTTTTGAGTGTGAATAAAACTTGGAAATAATAGAGGATCTTTGATGAAGAATATTGGAGTATTGTTACCAACAAGATCCCAAACACCATCTTCAGTATAAAATTTTATTGCAAAACCACGAGGATCTCTACATAATAAAGAAAAAAGAATTTAAATCGCGTGAGCTTATCACGTAATAATTTATTTTTAAAATACGCTAAAAATTTTGTTTTTTATTAGAGTTAATTATATGATAGATTCTGTTTTGAAATTTTTTATAGTTTTATGAGAATCATACAATTACTTCAAAATTACCTGACAGTGTCAGCAGAGCCAAGTTCGCCACCAACAGTTGAAAAACGCATAAAAATTGGCGTTCTTTGACCGATATTTTTAAAAACCTTGGCTTTTGAGTATTTTGTTATATCGTTAGTAACTTCAAAGTATCCAAAAGCACCTAAAAGTTTATTTTAAATTGAATAAATAAATTAAGAACAGGATATTGCGGCCAAGAAAATAAGATATGATCCCGACCACACGTAATATCATTCGAGTGATGCGAATGGTCAATATGCGCGATTTCTGACCGCTGTCAAGAAAAAAAAAATGTTTAGTTAAATTACCAGCTCCTTTAGCATGTACAACTCTTTCTGGAATCCTTTCCCTGTTGAAGTGAGACATTTCATCCAAATAAACATAATCTTGCATAAGTATTGGCCCACGTGGGCCAATCGTCAAACTATCCAATTTGTTTGCAATAGGTGCTCCATTTCCAGAAACGAGTACTGATTTTGTACCCTGAATGGATATAAAATTTAAAAAAAATTTTATTTGTTGTTATCGAATTTTACATGGTTTTTTAAGAATTACGAAAGAGTTCGAGGAAGCATAAAATTACGAAGTTAAAAAAACATAACATCCTCTTATTCAATCTAAAAAAATTGAATATTTTTCGTTACATCTTTAAATTTGTTTCACCTATAGAATAAAAATTTACTTTGAATTTTCCCGCTGCAGTTTTATTTTTATAAAAATGTAACTATTTTTAAAAGGCATAGAGAAGCCAATGAACTTTTACAACAAGTCAAGTATGGATAATTAAATGAATTAAATTATTGTTAATGAATGAAACGAAATCAATTCAATATTCATATTTGTTTTAAAAATAAGGAAATGAATATTATCGGCATTATGTAAATTAGCAGTAATTAAATAATTATAATAAATATATAAATAATATTTTTTTTTTGTAACCTTTTCTTATTTAATCAATATTTAATCGTCCTTGCTTTAAAAGGTCTTTTTTAAAAAATATTTTTAAAAAAATACTCAAAACATTTCCTAAGGCATTTGACATTGTCACAGAATAAATCTGTTGTTTACAAAGTAAGAGATTTTTTAATAAGTAAATCATTAATTTTTTTTAATTGAAAACATTTTCATAAATGTAAAATTTATACTCCAATAAAAAAATATTACAGGATTTTTTATTAACGTATAAAATCGAAATAAAAAAAAACCTTGAATTTACCATTGACGAGTGATACAAAAATCGATTTAATGAGAGTTTTTATGTTATCCTTGGATTTATATATTTTTTTCTATGCATTGTTTTAATTAAACAATAACTTTAATATAATTTATAATTAAGAAAATGTAATAATTAGAAAATAAAATTTTTGTAATTGAAGGCAAATGTAAAAAAAAGCAACCGAAGCGTAGGATTCTTTGTTTGTGCTCAATAGAAATGCATAAAGAACTAGCGAATATTTCCTCCATTTTCATTACCTTGCAGTTTATTGAAAAATTTTTATTTTTATGCAAAATTAATTTCCCATGAGCTATTTAAGATTTAACCTCCACCCAAGTCCGTTAAAATCAATTTTTTTAATTCTCTTTCAAAAATTGGTCATGCAGAGCAATTCCAGTATTTGCTTCCAGTCACATATTTACATGACTGGTTCAATTTTTTTCATTGAGTTGGTTCAATTGAATACATTATCAGTTTTTCGTAAAATATTAATTGGCAAATGGTAAAATCATCGTGACAGTAAAAACCATGACAGGAATTTATCAGTAGATAAATAATATCAAACATATTGAATGACGCGATTAAATGTTTTAAAATAATGCACTTTTTATAAAAATTAAAAAATCAATAATATTTATATCGCTGTTTATTAAAAAGAAATCTTTCTTCAACATAACTGCATAATCTAATCAATAATTTCATCAAGAGTAAAGTAAAATTTTTTCACAACTTTTATCTCTTTCTATTTATAATAATTATGTCTTGTAAACAACGTTAACTTTTTTGCTCTCTATTATAAGATACATTTTATCTTGAATTTGTATCTTCTTAAAATTGATTATAATATATTATAAATCTTACTTTTTGCAAAAATTTTTAATTCTTCGACATTAATTTTCATACTTTGTTATCGCTTTGGGATCTGATCTTTTTTAAATAATTCTAGATTAAATTTTAAAATTATCAGTACTTTGGTTCAAGGAAACATCAACTGTTTATTTATAGAAATCAGGTGATTGAAAATGGTCGATAATAATTAAAATGTTAATGAGCAATTTTACACCGTCGTAGTTCACCCTGGGTTAAATTGACCAAATGTAAATTTAAACACGAGCAAATTGGCAAAGTCCCGTTTACAGCCACCACAGTTAGCTTAGTTATAGCTAAAACAATTCAACATTTGTCGGTGTAAACGGGTCTTTGTCATTTTGCTCGTGGTTAAGTCAAAATTTGGTCTAGTTTACTCAGTGTTAACTAAATAAAATTAAATTTGTTCAATATAACCAATTTTGAATTTTTATATAGAAATTTTAGCTAATCCGAAGCTAATCGTTTCTTATAACACATGTGACAATTATTTGGTGCAACAAAAATTTTTTGTTTTTTTTTTAATTTTGAAATTGAAGATAGTTTTCCGATTTTCTTATGGATAATTCAAATGATTAGGTAATATGCGAAAAAATATCGCATTGTTAATTTTTGGCACATACGAGTACCACCTATAGGGGAAAAAATTGTTTTTGCACCAAATAATTGCCACACTGTATGTGTATGTAATCTGTTACAAAATTAAAATCTTCATTTTTTTTAAATTAATTTTATGCAAATATTTAACACCTATAAGATAATTATGCCTTCATAATAATATCAACGTGATATCAACTGTCCTTCCGATGATTTTACGCATTTACTATAGATACGTATCCACTACCTAGTACTTATCTTTCAAATTAATAAATGCGCATTCAAAATAAATCAAAATCATCTTTTAGAAGCTCACTGGTAATTGACTTTATTTTAATTTATGGGCTTCATTTTTAATCGGCAAAGAATTTTATAAACCGTACATTAAATATTTTAATTAATCTCTAAATAAACCAAATTAGATGCATTTTAACCTAAAATAGTTTATATGTTTTGGTATAGCTTAGTTAAATTGCAAGGAATTCTGTTTTGAAATATATAACTTGTTTACTAAAATGAAATGAAAAAAATACATAATAAAATAATAATAATAATAACGTAATAATAATATTATAGATAATATTGATATAATATTAATTTCTGCTTTCAATTGCTAAATATTTTTTCTTCGTGAAATTTAATTAATTAATCTATAAACAACTTTAGATTTTAATTTTCAATATAAGATTTCAAGTTTTATACTGTTTGTATGAAAATTTACCTGCACATTTTTTTTGTATTGGCTTAGTTGCTCAGCTGCTGGTGAACGATTCATTTTGTATTTTTTATACACTCTCAATAAAATTCATAAATAATTTAAAAGATTTAAATTATCAAAATATATTAAATAAAAATATAAATTTTTTTTTTTTGTAATCCACACAATATCTTGTTTATACAATAACAGTTTTGATAAGAACTGCAGACTAAAAACCTGTGCTAAAAACAACACATTCACTTTTTATTTATGCGATTGATATATATAAGTAGGGGGCACCGGATGATATGCCGGTTTTATTTTTTTTATGCGTCAAAGTTACCATTATAGTTTCACGAGGGAGCCACCTTACAATAACTGTGATGTCCTCAATAAAATATATGGCAAATTCTATTGAGAACGTGCACTTTTATGATTAGGATATCAATTGGATAAAATAAATAGGAAAAACTCCAAATAATAAGATATTGATCAACATTTGACATAACGTGTTTTAATTATCCAACTTATTACAATGGCTCCTCAAATGCGAGAGAGCGTATTTCCAAAAACAAAAGATGCTGAAGTTACATGGTACACCCCCACCATGAAGACTTTAATATACATATATTACATTTACATACATACATCTTAAATCTAGTGAATACTTAGTAACTATGTAGTGCTTTATAGTAGAGTGACCAATGTATTTAATATATTTAAACTCAGCTAAGATTGCCGCTAATATTTACGCGTGCGCGGTTACCAACACCATTACACCTCGCCCCTTAAACCAAAGTTGCGATAATAAAATGAGCAAACTTTGTAAATTTTAAAAATTATTTTAAAATTTATATCTTTATACAATATCACAATCAAAATTATTATAAATTATTAAAATATTAAATATTAAATTATTATTAAAATATGAAATTATTAAAATGCATTACTTATTAAAATATTTTAAACATAATTAAAGCTTTTTACTATCACATGACTAAGTTTTTCAAATGAAAGGATAAATAATCATTCTCAAAATCTGTTTATTTTTTACTTATTAGTCTCATAAAATTTTAAAATATAAAGACTTTAATTAAACTTGTACTCTAAAAGACTTTCAAATTTTAATTTCAAATATTTTTGCATATAAGTTTCCAATATAAGTTAAACCTTTTTAGTGGCTCTAATACCAGCCTATCTAGAACTTTAATTTGTAACCAAATTATTTTTTATACAATAAGCCCTTTTTTATCATCGTTATATATTTCCTTAATATATATTTTATAAAGTCCGTTATTTTCTGATGTATCTCTAAATTTAACCAAAAAGAAAAATTGTCAGAGTTTTTCTTTGATTATTCTTAATTATTCCAAATAAAATATATTTTTACTAAAAAAAAAAAAAAAGCCAATCATAAGAATAAACGTAACATTAATTATTTATATTTCTCTAAATATTACAGACTCTATTCATAATTTTCACAAAATAGCATTAATGCGTTTCAAAAACTAGTTATTTAAAAAAAACATTTTATACTGCGATTTCGAAACGGACGAAAAATATAGTATCAAATTATTCTTTTCTAAAAAAAATTCCTGGTATCCAAAAATTTAAATATTTTTTATATAACTGAATTAATCAATATCTGCAATTTATTATTCCTTTAATTATTGTACCCATAAACTTTATCAAATATTTGACTTATTTAATTTCCAGCATTTACAGCTATTTAAAACAAATTTCTCATAAATAAAACTTTTGCTGCAATATTAAAACAAGCATAAAAACATAAAATTCTACAAGATATTTTTCCTAAAAAAAAATTAATATCCCTGAAAATTACCATATATATTTATATGCCGAATGGTAACTGAAATTATCAATGTCAATAATGGTTAATCACCTGTCATTCCTTGAGCCAACATACTTGTATCAAAGCTCAAAGACCTGTTCAGGGTAAAAAAACATACTAAGGATATCAATCTAGCTTCCTGTCATTCCATGAGCGAGTGCACTCTTATCAAGACTCATGGACCTGTTCAGGCCAAAAAATCCTTATGTGGCAGAGCCTACCTCGAGCCCCGTCATTTCTTGAGTCTATCTACCAAGACTCCAAGAACCTGTTCAGGATAACTCAGACAAAGCCAAAGGAGTCTCCCTACATGGCAAAGCCTACCTCGAGCCCCGTCATTCCTTGAGTCCATTCACTAGACTCCAAGGACCTGTTCAGGATAACTCAGGCAAAGCCAAAATAGTTTATACAAAACGATACTTACACGGCAAAGCCTACCTCGAGCCCCGTCATTCCTTGAGTCCATTCACTAGACTCCAAGGACCTGTTCAGGATAACTCAGGCAAAGCCAAAATAGTTTATACAAAACGATACTTACACGGCAAAGCCTACCTCGAGCCCCGTCATTCCTTGAGTCCATTCACTAGACTCCAAGGACCTGTTCAGGATAACTCAGGCAAAGCCAATGTAGTCTATAAAAAGTTTTTTCAAAATTTCATTCCAATCCAAAAAAAAAATATCTTACTCTTTAAAGGTACGTATATATGCCTTAGAAAAATGAACGGTGTAACTGAGTTTATCAATAATAATTTTTTTGTTGTCATTTACTAAAAAATCAAGCTATCCTTTAATATCTTCTTTACTATATTCCCTGCATGAGCGCTCATATAAACTAACTACCATGCTAAGAATTTCTCTCGAGAACCCTGTCAGTCCTTGAAACCTGCGAGTGCACCCGACTAAAAACCACCAGCCAACGGTAAGATTTGCATCTACTCTTACATGACCGACCCAGCCAACGGCAAGATTTTCATCTGCTCTCACATGACCGACAAAAACCAAGGACGTCTTCAGGCGTTTAACTGCAACACCCTCGAGTCCCTCATCCTTAGCATATACCTAAAATAAACCTCTTCCAAACTTCTCAATAAAAATAAATAAATATTTCAAATTTAAAATTCAAAAAAAATTTAAAATCATAAGAAACTTTCCTGTTTCCTAAAAAAAAAATTATGCGCAATCATCGAATACAGCAGGAATTCAAGTTCTGCGCAGAACAGGATCTCCTTCTGCACCCGAGAAATTACGTTTTCCTTTTTTTTTTCCTATTCTTTACATATAAACTTTATTAAAACTCAGTACACTATCCATTTCCAAGCATATACATATTATTAACATAATACTTCGATCCATTCAACATTTCTGTAAAAATTAATATTAATTAATAATTACTTCTAATGAGATTCATTTATAAAACAAAACATATACGTGTAATTTAATATAAAAAAACTTTTCCGTACCGTTTTAGCTAAATAAAAAGAAAAATTTTACAAAACCCTTTTTAACTTTAAATTTGCAGTATAATATATATTCCTCAAAATTCATCTCGAATTCTAAAATTTATTTATGCTTCTTTTACTTAATTTTAATGTGCATAAACGCATGTACCCCGAAATCTTTGTTACTCATATATAAAAAAAAAATATTTTCAAATTTATTATTTTTAATTAATGAATTTTTATATATCCTTTCATTTAATTTACCGTATTACAAATAATTTTACTGATTTCTTAAAATTGACATTAGGTGATCATAACTTTCTTCTTTTACCTTATATTACATTTATAAATCTTGATCTTTTCATGTTTTCTTAAAAATTTTCTTTTTCTTATAAATCTTGATTATCACACGTTTTTCATAAAATTTTCAAGTTTCTTGTCCTGGCTTCCTGTCTCTTGGTGTTTGTATTTTTGGTCGCTCCCATACGACTAAATAACATGATAAAATTTGGAGTGCTAGGCTCGGATGCTTCTCAGAACTTGATCCAGAAAGTCTATTGTTTACGTCAGTGCCAAATTTTCTCTCAAATTTATATTTATTATACATTCTCTTATAGTTTACGCATTTATATAATTATTTAACTTAATTACAACCTCATAAAATAAAATCTAATATTATTCGTTAGTTAAAATTTATAAAATATAAAACTTATGAAATGTAAATTTTATACAATTATTTCCTAAATATAATTTTTTAAAGTTCGTTTCTTAATATTATTATCACTTATTTAAAGCAGTATCTCACGTAGGGCAACAATTTTACAATAGCTTAAAAATTAAAAAAAAATTTTTAAATTCATTTTGTTAATTATTTGTTAAAAAAAACATAGAAAATTTACTATTTTATTCCATAAAACACTTTTCATTCCAAAAATAAATAATCAAATTCATTCTTTACTTAAAAGTTTTATTAGTCGTAAAAGTTTAGAAAATTATTTTCCAGTTCGAATTGATGAAATATAATGTTTTTGCAAAGTTTTGCTCAAATATCGGTTTAAAAAAAAAAATTTTTTTGACATTTTTGTTCCAGACTGTACGTGAGATACAACCTTAATTAGTTCTACATTTATATACTTTTTTGAATCATCTATATAAAGTTAATAATAAAATAAAATTTGAGAACCATTAAATTTCACTTAGGTTTAAATTTCTTATATCCATGTAACAAGTATTTTTTATATACGCCGAGATTCAAAGTATAGCCGGTATACGCATAATAAGTAAGAGAGAGACAAAATTATATTAGACAAAAACCAACTAATTCGAAACACACCGTATATATTTTTGAAAATTATATATTCATAGAAAAAATCATAGGAAAAAACAGCAGATGTTTACGCATAGAAAAAAAAGAGAAGAAACAAAAATTCTCTCCCTTTTCACTTTCTTCCTGCTTGACCTACTTAAAAAAAAACGTTCCTCGTGTTCAAAATTTGATAGTTCTCGATTTTAATGTGTAATTTATCAAAAATGTGTTAAATTATTATTTTTTTTTCTTCATTAAAAAAAAAATTTATTTGCAACTAAATTACGATTTTTATCTTAAAAACATTTAATTTAATTACCCTTTTATATAAGAAAAATTTTTAAATTACAATAAAAACTATTTGATTCTTATAAAATTCAATACAATTAATTATTGGTCACTTATAAAAATTTATAGGCACTACTTACATATACAATTTTCTTTTCCTTAAAAGTCTATAAATTAACAGTTTTTTGTTCAAAAGTACTTTTTTTTCATATAGCCGGCACTGACCTTGACACTGTAGTTCTGATGCACTTTTATTCAAACGACTGCGCCAAATTATGTGATGTCCTCAATAAAATATATGGCAAATTCTATTGAGAACGTGCACTTTTATGATTAGGATATCAATTGGATAAAATAAATAGGAAAAACTCCAAATAATAAGATATTGATCAACATTTGACATAACGTGTTTTAATTATCCAACTTATTACAATGGCTCCTCAAATGCGAGAGAGCGTATTTCCAAAAACAAAAGATGCTGAAGTTACATGGTACACCCCCACCATGAAGACTTTAATATACATATATTACATTTACATACATACATCTTAAATCTAGTGAATACTTAGTAACTATGTAGTGCTTTATAGTAGAGTGACCAATGTATTTAATATATTTAAACTCAGCTAAGATTGCCGCTAATATTTACGCGTGCGCGGTTACCAACACCATTACATAACAACCGTGATATATTTATATATGTTAGGGCGCGTTCATAGTGAGTACAAATGACCCGTCGATCGATCAACTGATGCTATCAAGGGTACTAAAAATCGCATCGTTTTTTTGACCCGGTTAGACCTACAGCTTCCTGGGGCATCCAGGGGATCAAATCACGACCTAGACTCAAGATACGAGAAAATATTTTGTCAGCAGATCCATCTAAAAATGTTTTGGTAACATCAGTTGATCGATCGACCGGTCACTTGTATACTCACTATGAACGCGCCCTTACGGGTAGAGTCCGATCTCTGGATAGTCCTAGGTCTATCCGGATAAACCTAGGACTATCCAAGCGGAGTTGGATAAAGTCCGATTCTTGAATTTTTTCATCTTTTTTGTTCAACTTTATCCGGCACCGCTTGGATAGTCCTAGGATTATCCAAGAAGCTTGGATAAAGTCCGATTCGTAAAAAATGTGAACAAAAGAAAAAAATTCTTTCACCGTATTATTTTTTTATTTTATTTGTCATAATTTTATACTCAAATAATTTTTTGATTTAGTCAAATTAAATATAAAAAAATACAAAATACAATATTTTAGCTACAATATATAAATTTATTTTTATTTATTTATACAAGACAAACTGCTGTGACATTTTGAGTTGCATTTGAGTCCATTTGATTTGCACTTGCATTTATTAGTTTTGCAACCTTGTTTGCAGTTACACCTTTGAAAGCCTTGACCACCAAATTTAGATGCCATTATTGCAAGTTGGCGTAAAGTTTTCTTCATCTATGTGGTTTGCATTCGTAGGTGTAAATTGATTCCGCGAAAATTTTTCTTCTATTGTTCCATGATAATTAGCTAATTTATACAATCCGTTATCGTTGATTTCTATTATTGCCTTTAATATGTTTCTAAAATCTCCGCGACCTCTGTCTACATCAGGAATACCCACTCTGACTGTATCTCCAACTTTGCAATTTAGAAACTTAGAATTTGATCTTTTGATCATTTTTGAATCTTAATTATCTAATGCACGTTTTGCACTTTTTCTATTATCACTTATACTAAACTCTTTTGAACAAATTTCGTATGAAATGTTATTAACACAGTTTTTACAAATATTTTTCGTGGTCACGTTCATAGGCTGGAGAGTTTGAAGTTCATTTTTCTGAAATTGAGTTTCTTCAAAATAAAGTTGCTTTATAGAATTATTTAATTCGACTAAATCAAAAAATTATTTGAGTATAAAATTATGACAAATAAAATAAAATAATACGGTGAAATAATTTTTTTCTTTTGTTCTCATTTTTTACGAATCGGACTTTATCCAAGCTTCTTGGATAATCCTAGGACTATCCAAGCGGTGTCGGATAAAGTTGAACAAAAAAGATGAAAAAATTCAAGAATCGGACTTTATCCAACTCCGATTGGATAGTCCTAGGTTTATCCGGATAGACCTAGGATTATCCAGAGATCGGACTCTACCCGTAACAAATATATATATTTCATTTAAATTTATATTGCTTTGCAAAACTTTGGGGGAATATCTGTTTTGTTCATGTTTTGTTCATAGACATATATGTCTATGGTTTTGTTACTTTTCCGTGATTTGTATAGCTGAAAACAAAAGGGGAAAAAACTGAAAAAACTGCCTCTTTATGTTCTGACTGTTATTAATTTATTTAAGGTTTAATTAAAGCAAAAATCTAACGAAGGACTAAACTTTGGCATTTAGAAAGCGTTCATTTAAGGATATTATAAAATGTGAATAATATTAAAGTTTAAAAATTTTTAAACTAAACTTTTAAAATATACTTTTAACATTGAACATGTTTATAGGTAGTGGGGAGAGGCGAGGGTCGGGGGGGGGGGGGGGTATCTCAAGTATCTCATTCTGTGTGAAGGGGTCAAATGGACTTAATAATTTCGATTTATGGACTTAGAATAATCTGGGTTACGGGTCGACTTATAGAATTTGAACATGGAACATATTTATAGGCAGGCGGTACTCTGGAAATCTGAAAATCAAGGGGGGGTCCAAATATCGACGGTCCCAACAAAATTTTCGATAAGCGATAGATTTTATATAGAGGTAGACACCTCATAAAGTATTAAAAATGAAAAATTATGGTCAGTCACACATGGACATTAAACTTTTCACGAGGTCTAGGTAATAAAAGAAGTAATTTATAGAGGTTTCAAAGCTTAAAATCCAGAAAAAATTGTAAAAAGTCGAAAATTTATAATTACCCCAATTTTTACCCCTTTTGGAGAGGTTGTATGTAGAAACTGTTGTAAAAATTGGAAAAAGCAATCATTTTTACCCCTAGAAAACTTGATAATATAAAAAAAAAAAGGTTTTGTAACAGTCTGGTAATAAAAAGTCCAGCTATATACGATTAGTCCTTAATGGGTTAATCAAGAATGGAGGACAATTTTATGATTATCATAGATAGAGCAGACGTGGTGCCCCATTTCTTAGACAAATTTTATCCTTAATAGGTCGATGGAATTTTTCAACGGGTCTTTATGTTTTTTTGGATCACTGAAACACGAAGATAATATCAATTTTTACCGGAGATGGCCCAGTTGCCCACATTAGGCTACTTAAGTTAACAAATTCAGTGTTTTTTTTTATTCGCAAGTCTTACTTATGTTCTTCGAGTCGCTGAACACTAAAATAAATAAAAAAAAAAGGTTTTATAACAGTTTGGTAATCAAAAGTCCAGCTATGTACGCTTGGTCCTTAATGGGTTAGGATACTTCCAAACACCAATATCTGGGAAACTTGGAAACGAGGCTGAATGTAGGAAGGAGTATAGGTAATTAAACAAAATATACAACAACAACAAAACACATTTTTATTACTTCGAGTTTTACTTTATTTATTGATCCTTCTTTTTACAACTTATTTTTTATATAATATTTAGACGAGTAGTTTCAGGAATAAATTCCCGTTAGGTTATTCCGTTTCCAATATCCAAGTGTTCCCACGCTTATTTAAACATCCAAGAGCTTATCCTGACCTGCTTCTATTATCCAAGAGGTAATCGCTTGGATTATCCAAGTCCTTCTCCACTTGGATTATCAAACCCAAGTAAAATAGAGAATATATTTTCAATATATTGTTTTTGAAATATATTGTAAATATATTCTCAATATATTCTCAATATATTCTCAATATATTATCAATATATTGTTTATATTTAATACAACCTAAAAATTATGTTTTTTTAGTTTTTAGGTTAAATAAAACATAAACAATATATTGATAATATATTGAGAATATATTGAGAATATATTTACAATATATTTACAATATGTTTCAAAAAAAATATATATTGATAATATATTCTCTTCTTTACTTGGGAAGAGAGTATCCAAGAGGCTCCCCACTTGAATTATTTAAGATGTTATCTCGCTTGCATTATCCAATATGCCTCTCGCTAGAATTATCAAAGAGACTCCCAACTTGCATTATTCAGGAGATTATTCCTCTTGGGTTATGCAAGAGGTCCTACGCTTGCTTTATCCTAGTGGCCTACGACTTGCATTATCCGAGACGTTTATCCTGCTTGTATAATTAAACAGGCTACACACTTGGATTATTCCAGAATTTATCCCGCTTAATGCATTATCTAAGAGGCCTCCCGCCGGTTTCACCAATTCTTGGCCCTCCAGAACACCCAAGTGCCCCCATTCACCCCCCCCCCAAACGGGTTAAAAATATTTTTCTTAAGAAAAATAAAAGTCAAAGTGTTTTCTGATATTTGTTGAGACGTGGAAACCAAAGATGAATATAAAAAAAGTGTTTCACCAATTCTTGGTCCTCCAAAACACCCCAGTGCCCCCATACACCCCCCCAACGGGTAAAAAATATTTTTCTTAAGAAAATTAAAATTAGAAGTGTTTTCTTATATTTGTTGAGAGGCTGAAACCAAGAATGAATGTAAAAAAAATTTTCAGCCAACATTTGGCCCTGTAGATTACCTCAGTGCCCCCATTTAATGCATGCAAAATGAGACACGTCACAAAGAAGATTAAGTCAACCAAAAATGAAAATAGAATAAAAATTTTGCGTATTTTTATATTATTCATACTAATTTCTTGTATTTGTTGTAATGTTACGAATTGTGAAGTAATGATTTGAATAATATTACGTTTAAAATTTTTTAAACCAATTTCTGTACAATAGGTAAGTTTTTGAAGGTCATTTTTTGTTTTATTTTGTAAATTTTTTTTAAACCTTTTTTTTCTAGGTAAAATAGTTAATTCTTCTACAAACAGCAGTAGATTAGTAAATTCTAGCAATTAAATTTGATATTACTTTTGCGACTAGGACACCTCCCATGGTGAAGGCGGATAACGGTTTAACCGGCAAAGTTCCTAGGTTAAACCCAATGCCTTCATGGCAAAAGTAATATTAAAAAATTTTACGGTGCAGGGGAGCGAAACCCCAGTATCGGCGGCTGGTTAGGGTGTGAAAGCGGACCCGCAGGCGTCGTCATCATGCAACCGTAGCTCTTCATTGGTTGGTGACTTGGCTTCTGGAGAGTTTAAAGCTACAAGAAAAAATACTCCTAATCCGTTCGTACTTTTGAATCAGTACGACGAAGATTTTCCGACGGCTTTCAATAGTGTACCGGAAAATGAATCTAGTATTCATAAATTCAACAAAAGCAGTTCTCATTTTTGTGATGTGTGCGGTAAGTATCAGAATAAAAAAAAATCGTAGAGATTTTACTAGCTATGAAAATGAATATAAAAAATTTTTTAATTTGCAGGCTATAACTGGCAAAGGTGAAACGTGTGTACCAAATAGCATATGTATTATTTGTAGAGTAATATTATATCGCCAAGTTAAATTAATGATACTTCCTGCTGTGTGGAATAAGCCTCAGTCTGAAGAAGATTGTTATATTTGTATCACAAAATTTAAGGGAATGGTAAGTCTTCGTAATGTAGAATACGCAAATGCTGCATCTTTTATGCCTCCAACTTACAGTAAAAATTTTATTTCAGATGATGCTGCTCATATGGATGTTGATAGAGATTCGATTCAAGGAGAAAATCAGATGGATATTGATGATGATGCATCTTTGGAATCATTTAAGAATGATACTAATCAATATTCTGACTTGAGCAGTAGTAGTAGCGAAAGTGATTCTGACTCTGAGAGTGATGAGGATTGCAAATATTCCAAAAATGATGCTTGTGTCAAACCATGGAACCAGAAAAAGTTAAATGACGTAGTAAGAAATATTGGGTTACCTAAAGATGCTGCTGAATATCTGGCCTCAAGCCTTAAAGTAGATGGACTGGTTACTAAGGATACTTAGAAAAAGACTTCTTATCTTTTTTAAAAGGGATGAAGCACTTATATACTGCTCTGATATTGAGGGCCTTATGAATATGTTTGAGCCAAATATTTACAAATGTGAAGAATTGAGACTATTTATAGACTCTTCTACATACAGTATAAAGGCCGTTCTTTTACATAATACTAACGTATTGGCATCAATACCAATTGCTTATTCGGTCGATATGCCTGAAGATTATGATTCTCTTAAATTTATTCTTGATAAAATTAAGTATGAAACTTACAATTGGCAGATTTGTGGAGACCTAAAAATAATAACAATTCTTTTAAGACAACAAAGTGGTTATACAAAATTTTCATGCTTTTTATGCATGTGGAATAGCTGAAATCGTAAAAACCATTCCACAAAAAAAAATGGCCTGATAGAAAATCTTTAGTTCCGGGGTCTGCAAATGTTCTTCGAGATCCCTTAGTACCGGCAAAAAAAGTTCTTCTGCCACCACTACATTTAAAACTAGGACTTATGAAGCGATTTGTGACAGCATTAAATACGAAAGGAAATTGTTTCAAATACATTCAACGAAAATTCCCAAAAAAAACAGATGCTAATGTAGAAGCTGGTGTTTTTGATGGCCCAGAAATACGTAAGCTGATACGGGACGGAAACTTTGAGTACTCTATGATGAAAGTAGAAAAAAAAAGCGTGGTTAAGTTTTAAACGGATAGTGAAAAATTTTTTGGGGAATAACAAAAGCTTAAATTACAAAAGTGAAATAAAAAAACTGCTTTTGAACTATAAGAAACTCGGTTGCCTCATGAATTTAAAACTGCACTTCTTTGAATCCCTTTTGGACTATTTCCCTGATAACTTAGGCGATTACAGTGAAGAACAAGGAGAAAGATTTCACCAAGATATAAAAGAAATGGAAAAGCTTTATCAAGGTAAATGGGATGAACACATGTTGGCAGACTATTGCTGGAATTTAAAAAGGGATTTACCTGAAGAAGAAGAAATACAGGATGAAGAAACAAATAATAATAAGGTCTTTCAAATCTAAGAGAACTCGTTATCATCAAAGAGAAAACTAACTTTGCATGTTATGTCTTTTCATGTTGAGTCTTTTTAAATTATCTTGCATAATTTTTATTCTCATAAAATTTCGCTAAAATCATTTTTTGAGCAAATATACAGCTCAAATTAGTTTTAGATTATGGTTATGTTCGATTGACCGAGTCGAACCTGCCGTTGGCATGTTGAGTCTCTTTTTTATTTTTTTTGCATAAGGACATGTTCGCTCGATAAATCGAACATAACCCCTAAAACTAATTTGAGCAGTATATTTGCTCAAAAAATGATTTTAAAGAAATTTTATGAGAAGAAGCACCTCAATAATAAAAAAATGAATTAATTTGCAAAATTACAAGCTACAAAATGATATATTTTCCAAGAAAGTCACTTTTTTCGTAAATTTATGAAAAAATCAACTTTTTCGAAAAATAAAGCATTTTGCACCTTGAGATTTTGTAAGTTAATTCTTTTTTTATTATTGATGTGCCTATTCTCATAAAATTTCGCTAAAATCATTTTTTGAGCAAATATACAGCTCAAATTAGTTTTAGATTATGGTTATGTTCGATTGACCGAGTCGAACCTGCCGTTAAGCAAGACCATTTTTGCATAATTTTTACATTACCCTGCATGAATTTATTTTATTTGTTTGTTGAAACTTTATTTTTTATTAGGATGCTCCTATCTTTTTGTTGCATGTTGAGTCTTTTTACATTGTCTTGGATTTTATCTTTTTGGCATGTTAAATCTCTTTTTTATTTTTTTGCATGTTAAACTTTTTCTTTCTTACTCTTGCATGGCTTGTCCATTTTTGCATAATCTTTGGTTACAGCGTCTCAACAAATATAAGAAAACACTTTGGCTTTTAATTTTCTTTAAATATTTTTAACCTGTTTGGGGGGGTGGTTGAATGGGTGCACTGGGGTGTTCTGGAGGGCCAAGCATTGGTTAAACACATTTTTTATATTCATCTTTGGTTTCAGTGTCTCAACAAATATAAGAAAAGACTTTGAATAATAATTTTCTTAAGAAAAATATTTTTAACCCGTTTGGGGGGTGAATGGGGGTACTGGGGTGTTCTGGAGGGCCAAGAATTGGTGAAACACATTTTTTATATTAATCTTTGGTTTCAGATTATTTTTCATTTTGAAGGAGGTGTCGTATTGGAAAAAAAGAATGATTTATATAAAATGGGAACTCGGAAAATGGTAACTCTCTTTTTTGCAATAATTTTTTATTATACAATAAAACTTATAAGGCATAAACACCAAATTCTCTTTGTTTTTTACTTCCCTAAGAGCCATCCGTGAAGTAGACAAATAAAATAAATTAATTTACTCCACTGAAATTATATCAGCTAAGTAGACAATTCGTCTACTTCCCTAAAGGCTATCGGTGTAGTAGACAACAGCTATAATTTTCGTCTACTTCACTAAAAATTTTAGGGAAGTAGGCGATCGAAACTTCCATTAGTCTACTACGTACAGTTTGGCCAAATCACGGATTTTTCTACTTCCCTACGACATAATATATATACTCAACTTTTAAAAAGTATGAAAAAAATTTTAATAATTTTTTTGCTTAAACATTAATTTTTATGCAGATTTGTTGTATTTCGGTTTTAGTCATTATTTGACGTAAAAAAAAATCCATTTGTCGCAACCAGAATTTTTTTAAAAAATGGAATTTTGATAAATTCAATATTCCTTTAACGAATTAGCTGAAAAATTTTAAAACTGTAAAAAAACGTTAATTCATAAGTTTTGTAATTTAATTTAAAATCTTCACTCGTATCCCGCCATGGAATTTAATACGTTCTTTTTCTCTCCACCGTGCGTAACTCGCGTGGATCTATATAGTGTAAATTGTGCGGCTGCAATAGTGAAGATAAATTATACTGGTAATAAATAAATTAACGAGCAGTAGTATTAGTTTTTCATTTTGCATTTATTCGTAAGTTAAAATTTGTACCAAAAAAACGTCGTTATTTAATAATCTCAATCTTAATACATACATAAAAAAGATTCCACAGTTGAAAATTTGCAATAATATTTCATTGATTCATTCCCCCCCTCCCCCTCTTATATACAGTCTGATTCATATTAACTAGCATGAAAGCTAATCATATGCTAGTAAAATAATGAGTAAGAGAGAGACAAATTATCTAGTTCTAATCATGATTGGTTACTGGTAACGTGAAACGTCTCTGATAACTAGTTGCTCTGAAACATATTATACATAGTCGGGTCCATACACCATTGAATAAAGGCTTATTTAAGGGTAAACTTGGACAAAAATCCTCCAGAAAAGAAAAGTTGTGGAATGTGCTGGTTTTGGGCTAATTTGAAAGGGGAAACAAAATCGGACATTCCAACCCAGTGCTGTGCCCCCCCAGGGGGGGCAAAAGATGGGGCAAAACGGTTTTTTGCAAATAACTCAAAAAGTTAGCAAAAAATAAAAAAAAGCTTCAAATAAAAGTTGTAGCTGAGCAAATTTCCTACGAAAATGGTCCTTTTAAACTTTTCAATCGGACGCACCGGGACCGAGCTATAAGCGGTCAAAGTTTAGACCTTTTTTACCAAATTTTCAAAAATCGATATTTCACGAAGAAAAAAAAAAACGCGTTTTTTATGAGTTTTTTTGATTTTTTGGTAGTCAAAAGTGTTAGATATGGGTATGTAAGGTTTTTTACATATAATAGTATGTATGTGGATGTAAAATTTTGCATGTACATATTTCTGCACCCCCCCACATAGACGTTGCAACCCCTAGAACGTGCATTTTTTTTTTGCCATTTTTTGATGTTATCACCTAAAAAATCTTATAAATATGGGAAAATCTAGTATGGAATTACTTATTCGAGATCCATACTATGGATTCAAATCGAAATATGCACATATTTCAATGTACTTTTGTCTGTAAATGCATGTTAATTGAAAAAAACGAGAACCATTTTTTTCGAAAAAATTAAAAAATTGCGTTTTTTTGGATTTATAAGTTTTATAGGCCCGGAAAATTATGTTATTTTATATGTTTATAATATTTCAACTATTTTCAAGACTTTTGGTGCATCATAGTGCAGTAGCTTGAGTCCAAAATCGTTTTTTTGGCCAAAACATGCTAAAATTTTTAAAACTATAGATAAAATCGTTTTTTATTTTTAAAAATTTATTATAAACTCATACTAATACATACAAATTTTTTACAATTTATCAATAAAAATGCATAAATTTATTCACAAACGTCATTTGGCAGGGAAATTGGGGCTACACCCTTAAATTTCCAAAAACTACCCCCACAAAGGGGTTTTTTTTACATATTCGCACTTTGAGCGCTCAGATTTGCACCATACGGGTTTTTTGGATCACCGATCAAGAATTTCGACTTCTTTTTCATACATAATCAATATTTCACCCTTAAAATAGCTAAAACTACCCCTAAAAGGGGTGTTTTCGTTACTTTCGCACTTTGAGCATCCAGGATATGCCCATATAGGTTTTTTGGATCGATAATCAAGAATTTCGACTTGTTTTTCATAAATAATTAATATTTCACCTTTCAAATAGCAAAAACTACCCCTAAAAGGGGTGGTTTTGCTGTTTTCGCACTTTGAGCATCCAGGATATGCCCATATAGGTTTTTTGGATCGATAATCAAGAATTTCGACTTGTTTTTCATAAATAATTAATATTTCACCTTTCAAATAGCTTAAACTACCCCTAAAAGGGGTGGTTTTGCTGTTTTCGCACTTTGAGCATCCAGGATATGCCCATATAGGTTTTTTGGGTCAGTAATCAAGAATTGCGACTTCTTTTTCATACATAATCAATATTTCACCCTTAAAATAGCTAAAACTACCCCTAAAAGGGGTGTTTTCGTTATTTTCGCACTTTGAGCATCCAGGATATGCCCATTTAGGTTTTTTGGGTCACTATTCAAGAATTTCGACTTCTTTTCAATAAATATTCAATATTTCACCCTTAAACTGCCAGTATGGTGAAAATAAGAGCGCTCAAAATGAGAATATGTAAAAAAAAAACTTTTCTTGGGGGTAATACTCAAAAAACCTATACTATAGCAAATTTGGTGTTCGCCAGTGATAATAAAACCAAACCCGTATTTTGACTGTAGTAATTATTATATATAAAATTTTGTCAATACTCAATTTCGTATGATATATACATTAGAGTGGACCTATTTTTGGACTTTGTGGAAAAACTTTGCTCCCCGGGTTTTTTTGTGAAGTTTTGGTCATAAAAAGTTCCCAGTTCCAAGGATTTTGCTTTAGCCTTGCAAAAACACGTGCCTGTAACCACCTCAATTTTCCCATTTAAATAACATGGGAATTTTGAGTTTTTAGCTATACAAATTTTCACAAAAGCCAAAAAGCGTTTTAAAATGCTAATTTTTACTAGAAAACATACTTTTATATGTTGTAAAGACATACAAATCACCCTGCATTCATTCCAAAGGGAATTTGGGGGCTAGAAAATTTTATGGAATTGGGACTCAGTAAATTTGCGTAAATTTACTGAGTCCCAATTTCAGGGTTTTCAAAAAAAGTCAATTTTTATCATTATCTTTGAAAAGTAATATCTTAAAAACTAATTAAAGAAAAGAGACGAGTAAAAACTTTTTGGAAACTTGAAGCTTGTAAAAAATTATTAAGGCCTTTAAAACTCAATTTCATCAAAATTTACAATTTTGGTAGCAATTTAAATAAATTTAAAAATTGGTCATTTCGGGTCAAAAATTACCAGTAGGTTAATTGACTATAGCGTTAAGAGAAACAGTGATTAAAATATACGGCTTACGTCGTTTGAAAGGTGACACTTATACCAAAAAAAGTGAACCAACCAGAAGTGTTTTGGTTAATTTTTGAGGTTGTAGCTATTTATCGAAAATTACCGAAAAACCCTGTTTTATAAGATTGAGCAAACATGTAAATTTGCGTTTCTAGCCCCAAAATTCCCTTTAGAATGAATGCAGGGTGGTTTGTATGTCTTTACAACATATAAAAGTATGTTTTCCAGTAAAAAATAGCATTTTAAAACGCTTTTTGGCTTTTGTGAAAATTTGTATAGTTAAAAACTCAAAATTTCCATGTTATTTAAATGGGAAAATTGATGTGGTTACAGGCACGTGTTTTTGCAAGGCTAAAGCAAAATCCTTGGAACTGGGAACTTTTTATGACCAAAACTTCACAAAAAAACCCGGGGAGCAAAGTTTTTTCAAAAAGTCCAAAAATAGGTCCACTCTAATATACATATATTCATAAAAAATTAATTTTGCCTGTCAATGCATTTTCATTCAAAAAAACGATCATTTTTTTCGAAAATTAAAAAATGGCATTTGTATTTATTTATATGTTTCATACGCCCGGAAAATTATGTAATTTTATATTTTTATAATACTTAAACTATTTTAAAGATTTTTGGTGCATAATAGTACAGTAGCTTCAGTCCAAAATCGTTTTTTGGCCAAAAACTGATAAAAGTTTTTAAATTATAGATAAAATCGTTTTTTATTTTTAAAAATTTATTATAAACTCATACTAATTTTTAAAAAACCTATATGGGCATATCCTGGATGCTCAAAGTGCGAAAACAGCAAAACCACCCCTTTTAGGGGTAGTTTTAGCTATTTGAAAGGTGAAATATTAATTATTTATGAAAAACAAGTCGAAATTCTTGAATAGTGACCCAAAAAACCTATATGGGCATATCCTGGATGCTCAAAGTGCGAAAATAACGAAAACACCCCTTTTAGGGGTAGTTTTAGCTATTTTAAGGGTGAAATATTGATTATGTATGAAAAAGAAGTCGAAATTCTTGATCGGTGATCCAAAAAACCCGTATGGTGCAAATCTGAGCGCTCAAAGTGCGAATATGTAAAAAAAAACCCCTTTGTGGGGGTAGTTTTTGGAAATTTAAGGGTGTAGCCCCAATTTCTCTGCCAAATGGCGTTTGTGAATAAATTTATGCATTTTTATTGATAAATTGTAAAAAATTTGTATGTATTAGTATGAGTTTATAACAAATTTTTAAAAATAAAAAACGATTTTATCTATAGTTTTAAAAATTTTAGCATTTTTTGGCCAAAAAAACGATTTTGGACTCAAGCTACTGCACTATGATGCACCAAAAGTCTTGAAAATAGTTGAAATATTATAAACATATAAAATAACATAATTTTCCGGGCCTATAAAACTTATAAATCCAAAAAAACGCAATTTTTTAATTTTTTCGAAAAAAATGGTTCTCGTTTTTTTCAATTAACATGCATTTACAGACAAAAGTACATTGAAATATGTGCATATTTCGATTTGAATCCATAGTATGGATCTCGAATAAGTATTTCCATACTAGATTTTCCCATATTTATAAGATTTTTTAGGTGATAACATCAAAAAATGGCCAAAAAAAAAATGCACGTTCTAGGGGTTGCAACGTCTATGTGGGGGGGGGTGCAGAAATATATACATGCAAAATTTTACATCCACATACATACTATTATATGTAAAAAACCTTACATACCCATATCTAACACTTTTGACTACCAAAAAATCAAAAAAACTCTTAAAAAACGCGTTTTTTTTTTCTTCGTGAAATATCGATTTTTGAAAATTTGGTAAAAAAGGTCTAAACTTTGACCGCTTATAGCTTGGTCCCGGTGCGTCCGATTGAAAAGTTTAAAAGGACCATTTTCGTAGGAAATTTGCTCAGCTACAACTTTTATTTGAAGCTTTTTTTTATTTTTTGCTAACTTTTTGAGTTATTTGCAAAAAACCGTTTTGCCCCATCTTTTGCCCCCCCTGGGGGGGCCCAGCACTGGGTTGGAATGTCCGATTTTGTTTCCCCTTTCAAATTAGCCCAAAACCAGCACATTCCACAACTTTTCTTTACTGGAGGATTTTTGTCCAAGTCAAGATCTTTATTCAATGGCCTACCATTTCGTTATTCAAAAATGAAAACCACGATAGAACTTGAATTAAGATTTTACCTATGGGAATCTCTTCACAAAACACTAAAGATCAAAGTTTACAAAAATTCATTTTGTACAAATGAAAATTTGGTGAAAACCCCCCCAATTTTCACCCCCTTAAGCCCTAAAATTTCCATACATTCTTTTTTGTGATTTCAACGACCCCTAGTAGGTATTTTGGGTCGCTGAGTCAGAATCTAAAGTCGAAAATTGTTTTTAAGGGGTGCAACGCCCTTATTTTAACCCTTTTCTACCTTTAAAAAGTGCGATTTTGTATAAAACGTTTTTATTTTATTTTGGTGGCACCTAGTAGTTATTTTGGGTCGTTCAGTCAGAATCTGATGTAAAAAATTATTTGTTAGGGGTGCAACACCCTTATTTTAACTTTTTCAACCCTTAACAAATGCAATTTAGAAAAAAATTTTTCTTTTGCTTTTACGACCCCTATTAGGTTCTTTTTGTCGCCAAATCTGAATTTCATGCATAAAATTACAATTGAGGGGTATGACACTCTTACTTTTACCTTCAAAGTAAGTAATTATTTAAAATTATATTAAAGGTACAGCACGACAATAATTAGTAATTGTATTTTTATTATGAATAATAATTCATTTTTAAGAGAAAATAAAATATTTGTGCTCATTTAATTAGTTCTTGAGAAGTGTTAATATACTTTTCATATGTAAAAACATTTTTAAAGATTATATGAGCAGAAGTTTTACTTTCCCTGAATAAATTTCAGAAATATTTATTTAAAAAAATTTTATTTACATAATGTTTACATGAAATAGAAAATAACAATTTTTCAGTTACTGCATAATTTATTAAACTTCGTCATCTTCTTCAGAACCAGAAAATTATGAACTTGGTCATCTTCTTCACTTTCATAGTTTCATCTACGGATAGTCAGAATAAAAAAAATGTATTTTTAACGAATTGATTTTTTTAAAGGTTAAAAATAAGGGTGTTACCTCTCATATGTAATTTTGTTCATTAAATTAGGATTTGGCGACCAAAAAAACCTAATAAAAACCTAATATAACGTTTGATACAAAATTGCATTTTTTAATGGTAGAAATAGGTTCAAACAAGGGCGTTGCATCCCTTAAAACTAATTTTTGACTTCAGATTCTGACTCAGCGAACCAAAATACCTATTAAGGGTCACAAAAATAAAAAAAAAAACGTTTTATACAAAATTGCATTTTTTAAGGGTAGAAATGGTTAAAATAAAGGCGTTGCGCCCTTTAAAACTAATTTTTGACTTAAGATTCTGACTCAGCGAACCAAAATACCTACTAAGGGTCACAAAAATAAAATAAAAACGTTTTATGCTAAATTGCATTTTTTAAGGGTTGAAAAAGTTAAAATAAGGGTGTTGCTTCCCTAAAAAATAATTTTTTACATCAGATTCTGACTGAACGACCCAAAATACCTACTAAGTGCCACCAAAATAAAATAAAAACGTTTTATACAAAATCGCACTTTTTAAAGGTAGAAAAGGGTTAAACTAAGGGCGATGCACCCTCTAAAATTTATTTTTGACTTCAGATTCTGATTTAGCGACCCAAAATACCTACTAGGGACCACCTAAATAAAATAATAACGTTTTATACAAAATTGCATTTTTTAAGGGTAGAAAAGGGTTAAAATAAAGGCGTTTCACCCCTTAAAACTAATTTTTGACTTCAGATTCTGACTCAGCAAGCCAAAATACCTACTGGAGGCCACCAAAATAATATAAAAATGTTTTATAAAAAATTGCTTATTTTAAGGGTAGAAAAGGTTAAAATAAGGGCGTTGCACCCCTTAAAAACAATTTTCGACTTTAGATTCTGACTCAGCGACCCAAAATACCTACTAGGGGTCGTTAAAATCACAAAAAAGAATGTATGGAAATTTTAGGGCTTAAGGGGGTGAAAATTGGGGGGGTTTTCACCAAATTTTCATTTGTACAAAATGAATTTTTGTAAACTTTGATCTTTAGTGTTTTGTGAAGAGATTCCCATAGGTAAAATCTTAATTCAAGCTCTATCGTGGTTTTAAGAGGTTTGGCCTTTTTTTTTACATCTCCCGACTAACAGTAATTCCTCGGTTAACGAACCCTCAAAAACCAAACTTGTCACAAAAAACTTTTTTTGAAGACCAAATTTTAGAAAATTTTTCCGATTTTTTTGTTATTTTTCTTTAGTTTTGTGAATGAAGAGAGACAGATTATTTAAAGAAAGAATTAGACTAATAAATTGGATTTCCATAAATTAAAGAGAGCAGGTGTTCGTATACGTGTACTATTAATATAAATAAATAAATATCATATTTACTAAAATTTTAAAAGATATAATAATAAATAAAGTTTTACTAAATATGATTATTAAACTATTATTGGATTTTACATTGAAAAAATAGAAAATTTATAAACAGACTATACAAGCATATGAATTTAGAAATTAAAATAAAGCAAAAATAAATTTTTTTATAAAAGTAACTGATTTTTATATAGTATAAAATTAATATATTTTTTTGTTCAAACAAGTAGTGATAAATTTTAGGATTGTATGAGAAGAAAAGCTGTATAATTTAAAAATATGAGTTCTGCGAGTAATTTTTACAGGTACTTGATTGTTTTGGAATAAAAGAAAATTGAAATCAGGTACTGAGCATTACTTATTTCTTATGTTACAGTGGTCCGGAATCCATGAAAAGAGTCGTACATCCAGCAGCTGAGCGTAACAAGCTACCGATATTTGAAATAATAAAAAATTACATCCGGACTGATTCTAGCGACGATCTGTTTTTAGAAATATCATCGGGTTTTGGACAGCACATGGCGTACTTCGCCAGTCATTATCCTCGAATAACTTTTTACCCTTCTGAATACGATGAAGAATTACTTGAGAGTATTGCAATCAACTGTTCCGGGCTTTCGAACGTGAAAAGTCCAATGAGGATCGACATTTCTACGGAATTTACGAACTGGCCAAGTGAAATATTCCGAGAGAATACTTTCGACTACGTGTATTGCTGCAATTTGCTGCATGTTTCGCCGATAACATGCTCCCATGGCTTATTTAAAAACGCTGGTAAGCTTTTGAAGAGCAACGGACTGTTGTTCACTTACGGCGCTCATGCGATAGATGGAAAGATAACTCCAGAGAGCAACGTCGAGTTCGACAAAAGTTTGAGGGCCAAGAATCCAGAGTGGGGATTGCGAGATGTCAAGGATTTGGAAAAAATTTCAGAAGCGAATAAAATTTTTTTAATGAAAATTTATGATATGCCTGCGAACAATAAAATGCTTATTTGGCGAAAGTTGTAATTTTGTAATATTACTAATTCTGTTAACTAATTAAATTTTCATGTTTCTAAAAAAAATAAAAATTTTATTCGGAGAGTACTCACTTCGTCTTTGTATCGATGTATGTGAGTCTCAAATTACCCGAATTCGATCAATTTTCACATTCCTGCATCGTTCATATTTTCTCAACAAACTTCTTCTACCTTTTTACATTCCCAAATCACATACTAAAACTCAAGAAAGGACTATTGCTTTTTTTTTTATCAGACCTGGATTATGGATTATGAGCCGATGATAACGTAACAAAAATCAGACAGATTATACCAGATTTACTTTTTAATAACGATTTGAGATAAAATTAACGTACATTTATCACATTTATTTAAAATTAAATGCCATTCATCGGCATTTTTATTAAAATATCTTACTTGGCTTCAATTTTTTTGTAAGAATCTGAGTTGTAATGATAGGTAAATAAGCATTTCTAACAGAAATCATGTTTTAAATGAGCTAAGATTGTCTTTGCCAACATGATTTTCTGTTGGTATAACTCTATAAAAACCTAAAAAAATGTGAACGCAAAATCTTCGATCCATAACAAAAATTATTTTAATTTTAAAACCTTCAAAATAAAACGCACATATTTACTTACATTATATTTCTGATTATTTTCTTTTCTTTTTTATATATTATATTGTAAAATAATTTTGTAATTGTAAATATTTTTTATTTTTCTCTTATTGTATTTACTTTGATTGACGCGTTTTTTGAACTCAGAGACATTTATTTGCAAGAAATTATTTATTGATACCTTATGTAAGGTAAGATTTGCTCTTTCGAAATTCGAAATTCTAAAAAAATCAAAGTTATACTAGCAGCTAGTCCCCATTTTCAAAATTGTGTAGCTCTGGCATACAAAACGCAGTTCTTGGCTTATGCCAAAAGTTTATACTTTTAAAAATCTTTTTTGTGTGCATCGACGATTTCGCGTTTAAGTTTTTGTAGGTTTTTATGGAGCTCAACTAACAGAAAAACGAGTTGGAAAAGATAATTTTAGCTCATTTGAAACATGATTTCTGTTAGAAACCTATCATTACAACTTAGATTCTTACAAAAAAATGGAAGCTAATAAGATATTTTAATAAAAATGGATGAATTGCCTTTATATTTAGTTAAATTTGATAAATATTTGTTAAAATTATCTCAAATCGTTAATAAAAAGCAAATCTAGAATCATCTGATCAGATCTGGAAAATTTTTCCCCGGGTAATTATAAAGATTTTTATTATTTATAATAATAATATAAATTATTATAATCATTTTTTTTCGTCTAACTAATAAAATATAGTTTTCCTATAAATTATGAATTACCTAAATTATTATGCCTACATAGCTTACGACTAATGACCATTGAATTATAATAAAATAAAACATTAACCGATGATTTGTGATATTTGTGTGGATAAAGAAAATAAGTCCAAAAATATATATTAGGTAAATTTATTTTTACATTTTATTACATTCATAATCATAATATTTTATAATAAAGACGGATAGAAATTATATCTAAAATTTTTACTAACAAGGGATACTCAAGTCAATTTACAGGTGTTGTATAACTCCTGGACACCACCATATTTGGTCTAGCATAGGTTTTGGGTCGCTGAATCCAAATTTCAGAAAATCACCCATGAGAAATGAGCGCAAAACCCTTAAATTAGCAAAAAGCACCCCTTAAAGGGAAACGAAAAATATTCTCAGTATGAGCCTTAATTTTGTCATAGTATAGGTTGCTTGCTCGGTTTTTTGGGTTCCGAATTCAAATTTCAGGTCATTTTGTATCAAAATTGCACGATTTACTCTTAAATTAGCAAAAGCACCCCTTAATTTCTATATCATTTAAGACTAAAAGAGAAAAAATATAGTAAAAACACCCTTTATAGGGGACGGTTTTGCTAATGTAAGGGTGAATCGCTCAAAAATTACCTGAATGTAGATTCTACGATCCAAAAAACATATAGTAGACCAAATCTGGTGATGTGCAGGAATTATACACCTAAACCCGTAAATTGATTGGAGTAGAGACCCTAAAATTTAGGACGCAAAATTACAATCTGTAGTTATTGATGACTTTAATATGTTGAAAAAACACCAAAAGTACCCTTTTCTTATACCTCTCGCAGGACTCAATATTACAACAATGTTATAAATTAGAATTTTTAGGCAATTTTCCAAATGACGCTTGCATCTTGCAATTCAACTAAAATACTTCGAATTAGTTTAATTTTTTTTGAATAAGTACCACCTTTCAATACCCATAAACCGAAATTTTTCATCATTAATTGTCTCATCGCTTTAGTGAATAAATCAAACGCCCATTTTTGGTACAATGAACAATTTTTAAATTACTTCCAAAATTGCAATTCTTAATAAAAATAGTTCTTATAGGTCTAAAATATTTTGAACAAGTTACAAGTTTCCAAAAATTTTTTACATCTTCATTTTTCTTTAAATGTTTCTGAGATATGGCTCTACAAAAATAGTGATAAAATTGATTGAAAAAAAACCTTTAATCAAGACTCTATAAATTACCATATATGCTAAAAAAAAATCGAAAAAGAACAAGTACCTAAAAATTTTTGGAAACTTAAAGTTTTTACAAATTTGTTATGACTTCTAAGACTTATTTTTATTGAAAATTGCAATTTTAGCAATAATTTAAAAATTGGTCATTTTGTCATAGCGATGAGAGGATCGGTAATAAAAAATTATGCGGCTTACGGAGATTGAAAGGTGTCACTAATATATAGAAAAGAATAAGAAAAAATAAGACCAGCTGGGTGTATTTTGGTTGAATCGCAAGCTGACAGTGCCATTTGGAAAATTGCTTAACATTGTCAATACATTGAGCCTTGCGTTTCTAGCCCCAGAAAGTTAATAACTAATATAGATTGTAATTTAGCGACCCAAATGTTTCCCCTTGTAACTAAAATATCCATAATTTTTAGTATATAATATATGCTTAAAAAATTTGAAATTTCAATTATGTTAAAAAGCTTTTAAAAAAATATGTTTGTTTATAATATACAGGATTTTCGTAATTTTTAATTTATTTATCTTTCAAAGTTAAGTATTGAATGTATTTATCAATCGTATTATTATTACTGAGAAATTATACGTCTAAATTTTCAATTATTTTTATAAAGTTATTTTTTTCATCAATATTTTGAAATAAATTACAATTTTTTTGCATCAAATTGTTTAAAATACAGCTGCAAAAGATTATAAATAAGCATTTTAAATGCATAATGATAATTAAATAACAATGTATAATATTATAAATATCTAATATCAAGTAAAAAATTTTAATATTAAAATTATTGTAAATCTATAACATTTACACCTATAATTTTAAAAATATTTTATGAGTCTTTCTTTGCCAAAACAGCAATGGAGGGCAGGTCGGGTCATCGGATCGGCCTCAAATTTTTCCCATGTTTTTATAACATAAAGATAGGAAAATTGAAATTTTTAGCCTTCTAGGACTTAAGCAGCACGAATTATGGCCAATCAAACTCATTAGGCGGCTCTCGACCAGCGTTAGTGCTTTTCGGGAAAATGGTTAAAAATCATAAATAAAAGCTTGAAAAAAAATTCTGAAAGAATATATATGTTGGGAAACCTTCAGTAAATCCATTTCTGCCATTAGTTTTTCGGGAAAACCCTGGGAAATTCCGGAAAATGGGAAAATGCGTTTTAAGAAAAATCGCAATATCTCATTTGCTGCCATTTTTTTTTTGAAAATTTTTTTTTCGAAATTTTTTTCAACCGAAATCCCATCGATCTGTACGAAAAAAAATTTTGATTTTGGCCATTAAGGTCGATTTTAGCCTGTTTTAGAATAATTTCACATTTTAAATACTTCTTTATTTAATTTGCCGTAAGGGGTTAAAATAATTGACTTTTTTTCTTTCAGAATCGAATAACCAGGGAAAAAGTAGTCCTAAATAAAAAAAAAATTGTCTTTTCGATGAAAATTAACCGAGTTATGGTCAAGTAAAGATACTGTCAAAAACTACCAATTTTATACTAATTCCAATTTTAGGCTATAAAACGACATTATAACTTGAAAAATGCATAACTCGCTTAAATTTTATCGTAAAAAGAAAAGTTTTGGGTTATTATCGAGTGTTTTTTCCTTGGCTATTCTTTTATGCAAGAAAAAAATTAGTTTAGTCGTTAAAAAGTTTTTTTTTTTTGTTTAAAACTAATGTAACATGTTAAAAACTGTTTTTGATTATTATCATTTTTTAACAAAAAAAATAAATTTCTGTCAATAAAATTAATTTTTTTATTGGATAAACGAATAGCCAAGGAAAAAACACTCGATAATAATCCAAAACTTTTCTTTTTACGATAAAATTTAAGCGAGTTATGCGTTTTTCAAGTTATAATGTCGTTTTATAGCCTAAAATTGGAATTAGTATAAAATTGGTAGTTTTTGACAGTATCTTTACTTGTCCATAACTTGGTTAATTTTCATCGAAAATAGTAATTTTTTTTTTTATTTAGGACTACTTTTTCCCTGGCTATTCGATTCTGAAAGCAAAAAAGTCAATTATTTTAACCCCTTACGGCAAATTAAATAAAGAAGTATTGAAAATGTGAAATTATTCTAAAACAGGCTAAAATCGACGTTAATGGCCGAAATAAATTTTTTTTCGTACAGATCGATGGGATTTCGGTTGAAAAAAATTTTGAAAAAAAAATTTTCAAAAAAAAAATGGCGGAAAATGAGATATTGCGATTTTTCTTAAAACGCATTTTCCCATTTTCCGGAATTTCCCGGGGTTTTCCCGAAAAACTAATGGCAGAAATGGATTTACTGAAGGTTTCCCAACATATATACTCTTTCAGAATTTTTTTTCAAGCTTGTATTTATGATTTTTAACCATTTTCCCGAAAAGCACTAACGCTGGTCGAGAGCCGCCTAATGAGTTTGATTGGCCATAATTCGGGCTGCTTAAGTCCTAGATGGCTAAAAATTTCAGGATTTTCCTATCTTTATGTTATAAAAACATGGGAAAAATTTGAGGCCGATCCAATGACCCGACCTGCCCACCATTGCTGTTTTGGCAAAGAAAGACTCTTATATAATATTACAATATATAAGCAAAATTTTATGTTTTTTAGGTATAATAATTAAGTTTAATTATAACTCTTTTTTCTGTTACTATATGGTTTTCATCTTGCTAAAATCCAAGTTACCTGGTAAGCAAATTTTCATCAAAAATTTTATAATATTCTATTCAAAATACTCAATGTTCTTAGTTGATCGCTCTAATTTTTCTATCCACTTTCATTCAAACATGCGATTGAACGTTGAGGGTTCCCATTTGGGGGTCCCTCGCTAGCATGCCGAAGGTACCGAAGGCGACAGCTATCTCTTAAGAAAGCTGCTTAAGTGCATGCAATAATTGACTTTTATTGGTATTTTATTATTTTGTTTTTTTTTTAGTACGCCAATCTGATCTACTATGCCTTGTAGTTAAAATATCTTAAAAAAGTACACGTTTTAAAATCATGTGAAGAAGACGTTAGAAATTGTTATAAAATAAAAAAAAAAATTATTATTTACCTAAAATTTTTATTTTGTTTTATTTACTGAGAATATTATCTGAACAAAAAACTCAGTGTGTTAAAATTTAAAGCTGCAGGCCTAGATCCCTACTACGTAATAATATTTTTTTGCTGACGGGTCTATAAAATTTTCCAACAATATTCAACTTTTTTGGTTCTGGAATTCGTTTTTACTGAAAATGGTCCAGTTGCTCACAACTCGAGCTTTAAACGTTTTGCTGGTTTTTCAAGTTTTTTATTTGATAGTTATTTTCCTTTTAAATGGCTCGCGCAAAAAAGAAAACTGAAAAAATACGAACATGATTTTTTTAACATGGAATATTTTCATTTGAAAAAGACACAATATTCAGGTGGAGAGGGTGAAAAATTGACATTTTTAAGAAGGGAGGTAGGGGACTACAATAGACAAAGAAATTTTCGATTTATGGGCTTAGAATACTTTTGATTTATAGACTGAGTTGTATAGTTTTAACTTACGTATTTATTACAATTTTGGTCTTAGAGTTATAATAATTAGAAAATATGTTCCATACTCGTTGGTTTTGTGAAGAGAAAAATCAGTTATAAGTTTTTTACTTAAAAAATAGCTCAGTTTACCGAAACAAGCAATTTTAGGTTGTCTTTTGTTTCATAGACATTCTTTGTTAAGGGCAACTGGAAAATTTTAGGTTAAATCGGATTTCATATTAAAAATATCACTATTCGTTGCAAGATCTGTCAACAAACAAAGTTATTTCGAAATGAGGGTCTATACGCCTATTCTAAAAAACACCTTTTGTTTTAAACTCTAAATTTTGTTTAAAAATTTAAAATACATCTTTTAATAACGATCAAGCGAAGTAATTTTATAGAAAATCTGCAGAATTATATTTAAAAATTATACATAAAGATTCGAATTAGAAAAAAAATTTTTTTAATATAAAATATATAAAATCCCTTAGAACTAAAGTACATTTAATATTGTCTTCAATAAAAAACGAAAATTAAAATTTTGCTTATACAGTATTATTAGTTTTTTTTCAATAGTAATTACTTATTGCATGCGCTTGATATTTCAGTAATTTTTAAAAATAATTTACTAATAAAAATAGTAAACAAGGTAATTTTTACAGCAGTGCAGACTTACTTTTTTGATATGTAAGTTAAGGAAAATGTTGTTTATCTTTTTTGCTTATCAAAATTTAACATCTTCTCGCAAACTAACTAAAATTTGTTTAGACTTATTAGAAAACAAAAATGAAGAAAAATAATGCTTATATATAAAAAAAGTATTAGAGAGATCCTAGCTTTTTCAACATCAATAAAACTCATTTTAAAATTTTTTTATACAAAATTTGGGGTTTTCTTTGTTTTAAAAATAATTTTTTATTAATACTATATAAAAATATTTTTGTCTGAGATTTACTTCGATGCTTCTTATATTTTATTATTCTTATATGTATTTTTATTTGACTATTATTGCACATATTAAGTTTTATGAGTCGCATTATGAATAATTAATAATTAGGTAATTAACTAATTTTTTTTTCAACGAATAAATAATTTATATCAAGCGCATTCAATTGCTTATGCTAATATTATAATATACCATTTACAATTAAAACATTATCATTAAATTGGCGTTATAATTTTGCGCAAAAAAATTGTTTAATTTTGAAAATTTTTTAAACTTTTTTAAATTATAGCGCCTTTTCTTGAAATACAAATTTAATGGACGGACAAATCCATCTTGTAAGTTACAAAATACTTTTTCATATATAAAACTTACAAAATAAATTCCATTCACTGTTTTTTTTTTTATCATTCTATGTATAGCTATATATTTATACAATTAACAAATAACAATTAAATCATTGAAAAAATTGCTTTTAGATTTTATATTTTTTCGGCCGTTTCTATTGATGCAAAAAGTTCAACTATTTCCTTTTTTTTTATTGAAAAGATATCAAGCAAAATTTATTATTTATTAGATTGCCTTCGTCTACTGATTCAATTTAAAAAACATAAATAAAAATAAACCAATTAGCAGAAACGAACTAGACATAGATGTGGCTGAATTAGGTCGCTCTAAAGCATCATTGATTGATCTTAAAAGTGGATATTTTGGATGTGTGTATTCGTCGTTATGAACCCAATCCTTACAATCACCGTTGAAATCATCCATTTCTATGCTATAAGCCATAACTCCACCTAAACCTTGGTTGTAGGCATAGCTTGCCTGTAAAATGAATTTTATTTGTAACATAAAACACGATAGTACTTATAGAAAAAATATCTGCATGGAAGCTCAGGGGCTCTGATTTAAATCATGCTATCTTTTTTTTAAATTATATGACAAAAAGGTAAATAACAATACGAACTGAAACCTTACAAAGCCTGGATGAACATTGAAAAAAAATTCCAGTTGTGTCAGCTGGATTATTATTTTTTTTTTTTTTTTTTACGATTGCAAACGTCTTACACATTTCTTCAGTTTTTAGGTTATTTGCAACCATTTAAGAAAAAAAAAATTCTTATTGCGGCAAACGGATTTTTTTTTCCAATGTAATTACATAATCAAGGCCAAAATATCAGATTTTTATATTGATCTAAAATGTAATGATTTTATGGTAAAAATATATTTTTTACCCTCTAGGGCGTAAAACTTTGCACGAAATTTTTTGCCTACGTTCTACGCCTAGGTAGGCAAAAAATACTATAAGCACCATGAGCAAAAAACTTGAGACATTTTATTTTTTTTTAAATAATAAATTGATACATAATAATTTGCTGTGATTTTGTGTTCCAAATGTATTGAACTTCCCTTATTAGTTAAAATTAATTAATATTAGTCCCTGAAAAGTTGTTTTTAACTTTAAAAGTTTTAATTAAGGTTATTTAGGTCAAATATTTCATGTATCATTTATGTATGTAACTAAAAAACTCGTTAAATTTTTACAGATTACACCCTATTATTTTACAACGCTCAAATTTAACATAACGTTCGTAAGCTATAGAATTAAAAGACTTGATTTCAAACAAACCTTTGCAGCGACTGATTCTGTACTCTCAAAAACGATAACTCGATCTGCATTTACTGCGTAATGAGAACCACTTTCTCTATCCCATCCTTTTTTCCAATTGTCGCTTGTATAATCTTTGCAGAACTAAAAAAAAATAACAATTTTAACAAAAATAGATAATATTATTGTAAATTATATGAATACCTTGTTGTAGAAAACAACTTCATCACCTCCAGCAAATCTTCCAGTTACAATTGGTCTATTGATTGGACTATCATATGGATATTGTAGCTGATTTTTTAAATGATAAACCTTTCCATAAAATGGAATACCTAAAACAAGTTGGTACGACGGAACACGTGCATTTAGATAATATTGAACTGTTGATTCCTGAAATAAAAAATATAAACAGTTTTATAATAATTATAAACTACCATAAAAATAATTATTCATGATATACACTAACAAGGATCGCTTTTCTACTGACTAGGAGAGTACGCTACCTTCGGGAAACCAATTTAAAATCTATAGTTACTGATTGGTTCATGATGTTTAAAATCATGCTAACCACCCTTCGTTTATTTCAATGGGCCTCCTAAGCTAAAAACACAGGGCTCAATGTTATGAAATAGGGATTTTTGTTAATTTTTAAAATAACGCTGCAATCTCGCAATTTTGGTTGACCTCATTTTTCAGTATAAAGGTCACCTTTCAAGCCCCGTAAACCGCAATATTTTATCATTAATTTTCTCATATTTTCTCAAATGGTCACTTTAGGCCCAACTTACGAATTTTTTGAAATTGTAGCCAAAATTACAAGTTTTGATGATAATAGGTTTTATGGGTCTCAAAAATTTTCTAAAAGTTTCAAGTTTCCAAAAATTCTTTATTAGTCCTTTAGCAGTTATTTGTTTGCCAGATTTGATAACTTAGATTCAGAGTCAAAATTTTTTAAAAAAAGCTTTTTTATCATTATCTTTGAAAAGTGATATGAGATCTTAGAAACTAAAAGAAAAGAGGCAGATATAGAACTTTTGTAAATATTGAAACTTTTAGAAAATTTTTGAGACCCATAAAACCTACTATCATCAAAAATTTTAATTTTGGCAGTCATTTAAAAATTTACCATTGTGCGCCAAAAATGGCCATTTGGTTAAGTGGCTATGACGGTGAGAGAATTAAAGTTAAAAAATTGTGATTTACGAGGCTTGAAAGGTGATACTAATACCTATAATACCAAAAAAATGAGATTAACCAAAAGGGTTTTGGTTAGCTTGTGAGGTTGTAGTGTTATACTGATAATTTGAACTCTAATTAATTAAATTAAGCTCTGTGTTTCTAACTCCAAAAAACTCATTCGAATAAACGGTATCGGAGAGGGTATCGGAGATATTTTCTTTACAAATTAAAGTCATTCATAACTATAAATTGTAAATTGGTTTCCGAAAAGTAGTAGTATCCCCTAGTGAGTAGATTTCGCTTTTGATAAAAAACTACAGGACAAAATATAAATCCAACCTTTAAATGCAAGTTCATAACCTATATTAACATGGATCATATTCATTGGATGCGGTATTTGAAAAAGCTTGGCTCGGCGGTGGGGGGGGGGGGTGTGAAATGGACTTAGAGTATTTTCTACTTAGGGACCTAGAATAATTTGAAGTGGGAGTCAGGGCCTGATCAGGCCCTGATAAGAACAGGGACTTGAAATACTTTAGGTTTATGGACTTAGGATAATTTATATTTCTGGATTTATTGTAATTTCAGTTTTTGGATTTATTACTGTTATGAGTGAACATGTTCCTTGCTCGTTGGTTGTTTAGTTGCACAAACCGGTTATAAATTTTTTTGTCTCGTAGTTAACAATTGGCTATTTTATGCAATAAATAATTACCACATTGTCCAATGAATCGTGACTTCTCAAAGGAGCGTTAGGTAAGACTTTATAATCCCATGATCCATGATATTCAAATGCCAGAATATACATGTGATCAACATATTGAGATAGTTCAGCTAAATCATAATTTCTTATTGTTATTCTGTCATGTGGTGTAAAGATAGTCAGCATTCTACCAGTTTGTCTTAAATCTTTTTTCAATTCCTAATTGTTAAATAAATGACATTATTGATAAATAACTAAAATTTAATCTTAAAATTTATTAATTACCATAATGAGGCTAAGTAAATTTTCTTTGTCGTATTCATCACCGCGATTGCGACCTGGAAATTGCCAATCTATGTTAATTCCATCGAATTCGTATTTACTGTAAAATAATGCGTATAGTGTTTAATTAAATTAATAAATGTAAAAAGATGCTTTTTAGAAAACTTACTGCAAAAAGTTCATGACGCTACCAACGAATCCCTTCCGATGATTGTCATCCCTGGCCATTGCTGAAAAATCTTGACTTCTGCCACTGATCGAAAGAATGACTTTTATGCTTTTGTAACGAAGTTCATCATGAATTTGCTTGTACGTTAATTTGCCTAGAAATTTGAGGAAGAGAGAATTATATAATTTATGCAAAAGAGCATTAAATTATAAAATAAAAGGCGACGAACCTAACATCCCATCTTGTTCCATTTCAGGATAAGTACTTTTTATTTTTAAATTTGAAGGATTTAATTCAGCAGCTCCGTAAATTAATTGAGTACATCCTGCATCTTGAACATTACGAATGTCAAATTGATGTACATTAACGTGCCTTCTTTCTGGTGAAAAAAAGTTTGTACTGTTTAAGTAACAGGCTACAACTTTGCTGTGTCGTATCCTTCTGTCGCGATCATAGCGATCGCTGTATTTATCTCGATCCATTCTATCGTTATCCATTCTATCTAATCTATCTCTATCATAACGATCTCTGTCAAAACGATCTCTATCTGTTCTGTCATACGAGCGATCTGTAATAATAATTTCATGAAAATAAACAAATTATAAAAATTTTTTATTTTAAATTATTCTTTCTTTTTTCTATACGTGATTACATGCGCATAAATATGAGATTATGAATTAAATACTTAAAAAATTTACGAGTAAGAATGTTGGATAAGATGTTGCAATTAAATAATATTAAATTCTTTCTTAGTTTTTATTATTAAATAAGCAATATTGCTGTAGACGTCTTTTTAATAATTCTTACTCTTCCTTTCAAGTGCATTATTTTATTTGAGCAATAAGAAAATGCTTTTAATATTTTAAAGAAATCATTAAATTGAAATGATTTTTTTCAAATATTTAAAATATTTTATAGCAGCTGAAATATATAAGAAGAAAAAAATCAATGTCATAATAAGAGAATTTTTTGGATAATAGATAATTTCCCGATACTGTAAAACATTGGCAATGGTTTATTCGCGGTGGTCTAGACTAACAAGGGGAGTGTCAACTGTTAGGGAAGCCGATTTTCTTCTAACTTTCAGGACAGCTGTGTTGTAGTTGGAAAAACGCCCCCCATACCCTTAGTTTACTTGAATGGGTCTCCTGACCCTAAAAATTAGACCCCCTATCAGGATTCTAAGCTTATGATAAATCAGGCAGCTACCTTGTATCTCAAATAAATACCTTTCACTTGGTTTCATTTTTTGTATGTAAATTTTTTATCAGTATAACTATACTGATAAAAAATTCTCTTACCGTTGTATTTAGTAAACCAAATGGGCATACCAATTTTTAAATGGCTGCCAAAATTGTAATTTTTAACTAAAAAGGGTTTTATTGAGTTCTCAACAATTTTATTCAAGCTCCAAGTTTTCAAAAATTTTTTATCCATTTATTTTTGAGATATAAAAATTTAAAATCCAAACGCTAATTCTAAATATCATCTTTATAGAGCCATATCACGAAAAAACCTGAAGCAAAAGTAACTAGTAAAAAACTTTTGTAAACTAGGAGCTTGAACAAAATTTTTAAGACCTATAAAACCCATTTTAATCAAAAATTATAATTTTGGCAGCCATTTAAAAACTGGTAATTTTTGGCCAAATATGGCTATTTGGCTTATTGACTATAACGGTAAGGGAATTACTGATATAAAAAAATACGCTTTACGGGGAGTAAAAGCTGACACTTAGATAAAGTAAATGAGAACAATCGGAAGGTATTTGGTTATTTAGAATATAGCCTAAAAAGCTTTGGTTATAGCATAGGAACCTGCTAGGAGGTCTAATTTCAGGCCCAGAAGGCTTATTAAAGAAAACTGAAGGTATGAGGGATATTTTTTTTACTACCACAACCTGTCCTGAAATTTAGAAGCACATCGGTTTCCTAAACAATTGACAATCTCCTTGTTAGTAACAACTATTTTCAATGGTTGACCAAATCAGAACCTTGTCTATACTGAAAAACTGTCGCTCATGGAAATTCCGATGTCCGAGTTAACAATTTTATAAGTCTGCCTCAGTGCCGACAAAATATTTTCCTGCAATTCAACGTTCCAAATCCGCATTTCATTTTTACCCTGACTAGAGGAAATTAGACTAGTTTATTTGCAAAAAGTTAGGAAATACACAATGTTTGCAAATTTTCGTTAAAGTTTTCACAACTTGTGTCGCAAATTTTTGATATTCACGTAAATTTACAGGAGTTATTTTTAACAGCGTAATAAGTATGCAGAAAAATACGTTATAACTACTGAATGATTATCAGAAGCATCTTTTTCTATTTCTAAATAGTACTTCTTCTTTCTATATAATATTTTCTGGCTATGTTTAATAGCTTTAATATTTTGAAGAAGTATATAGAAATAATTTGAATTTATATTAGATTTAAAAATTTGTATACAATTTATACAAACTTTAATTATATACTTTGAAAATTGTATACAAATTGTAAAGATTTTTTTCACGTGGAATTTTTATAAAAAGTAATTTGCTATTTAAATTAAAATTTTGTGAATAAATAAATATTTTTATTTAATTTAGAGCCTGACTTCTTTATAAAGAGTGACTAATCAAAGAGTACGCAAGGTTTGAAAATTAGTACTTACTAAAAATAAAAAAACATGATAATAAAATTTGGCGTAAAATAATTATGTCACAGATACTCATCAGCATTAATTAATTTTAATTTTTGCCTCAAGACAAGGAGAGCAAGGTTAATTTTGATAAATTAAACACATTAATTGGGATTACAAAATAAAATGAAAAGAAATTTAAAATTCTAAAAGAATAAAAACGCATTTATTTCTCCCCTTGAAAAGGAAAAGGAATAGAAAATAATAGATATTTGCACGATAGGCTAGTCCCTGAACTTAATAAAAAAGTAAAAGCTCGTGTAATTATGCATTTTTTAACCATAGGTAGTTAATTTGATAGAATCATAATTTTTTAGCCTTGGTTCTTGTAATCTCTCGTTCAACAATAGCATAGAACGAATGGCATATAAGTAGAAGTTCTTATACAATTTGTATATCGCGCGGGGTCTACGACACTCCTACCGATCGATGATTTTAATTCAGTGTGTTGAACTCACACGCTACAACTTTATAGAGTACCTTGATATATGCGAAATAAACAAAATTGAAATTTTTTTACGCATTAAATTTATAACTATTGTAAAATTCTCTTTCAACTTATGAGTCAATGAAAAACTTACTGTAATAATTTTTTATAAAAATATAAAAAATTACATAGCCTAGTTTTTATCTATCGCAATAATTCATAAGAGAGTGTTTATATTTTCTTTACATAACTTGGTATATTTTAATTGAATGATCTAAACATAGATATTAGAAAGAGTATTTTTTTTATGTCAGAAATTGTTTACTTTTTATGACATTTATAAATCATCAAAAACTATTCGATATTTCATTTTATCTATTTTTCAGAACTTAGAACGTTCATTTTGTGTTTAAACTTTTTTAGCGCCCATGGTACTTACAAAATTTTTTGCTTGGACTGTCTACAATTGGCCATAAGACGGCTGCGTTTATACGCTACGTTGCGCACTAGAAAATTTTACATTACAAAAATGTTACTTCGCTTCGATGCGGACTTGAAACGTGGCTATACGATAGATAGTCTCTTAGGTACCTTCTTTGAGGTACAGAACGAGTGCGGAAAATCCCAATTCAAGTTTTACGCATCATACACTGAAAAACTTTTCCACTTACGGCAAGCGGAATCCGAAAAAGAGTATTAAAACAAAACATATTGACGAATTTTCATCCTCAACTTCAATATTAACGCCTTTACTTTCCAGTTTTCTTAGAGTTCTTCAACAAATGGTAGAAATATTTTTTTGCTTGAGTTGGTTTCTATAACTTTAGATTGAAATATCATGGTAGTGAAAATTAACTCGGGTAACATTTGTATTTCTGGTGGGAAGCCAGGCAAAGTGTAATAAACTGCCCCCCACTTATTATTTTTTTTTATGGGGACCAATCCTTGAAAGGATTTTTTAATATCTACCCATAAACTACTTTGCATCAAATGCTTAATCCTTGTTTCATCTGACTTTTCAAGTTCAATAATAAATTCTTAACTTGCTTTAGCATTCCAGGCTTCTTTAAGAAATTTTTTAATACTGTCTTCACTGGTATGTATCTTCCAGTAATAGATTTATGAGTAAGGATTTTTTTTTTGAAAGTAGCAAAGTAGTAAAGTAGCAAGGTAGCAAACCCTTGGAATTTTTTTTTCTATCTTGATGATACACTTATGTATTAACACTGTTTAAGCTTTTATTTAATTTTAACTCTTTAATGATATTACAATACAAAAACTATCCTCTAGCCACAAGAGGAATCCGCTTGTGGCAAAAGGGAAAAAAACGGAAAAGTATTTCAGGGTATATGCCCAGGAGGGCAAAAAATAATTTTTTCGAATTTTCGAATTCTGCTAATCGCAGTGGCTTATTTCCACTGTCGACAAACGAATTTTTTTTCTTCAGTTTATGATAATCTTGACTCAAAAGGTTTATTAGAACTAATAAAGATTGTAGTATTTTTTGCAACGTAATAAACTGATTTCTGTATATTTAAATACACTGAAAAAAATCTGGTTGCCGTTACCGTAACCTTGGTTGTAGCAGCCAGAATTTTTTTTTGTTAAATTGTTGCAAATGACATAAAACCTAAATATAAAGAAGAGTGTAAACATTTATTTATTTATTTATTTATTTATTTATTTAACCTGTAAGCTCAATGGCTTATACATATTATAAGCATTTTATTTTTTATTATCATTTAATTTACATTTTTGTTTTAAAACTTTTTTATAAGTCCCATCATGCTGTGGTGCTTGCATTTTAAGTAAAACTCATTTGTTTTTTTTTTCTTTAAGTTTCACGACGTTTTGCGTTAGTTTAAAACAAAAAACAAATATTCGGTTGTTACAACAGGAATCTTTTTTAGTTGCATTCACTTTTCTACATTTCTTGAAACCCTTATGCTAGAATAATATAGGCTTTATAGGAATTTTCAAAATCGAAATTTTTCAAATATTTTTAGTATATGATCGAAAAAAAAAATTTTTTGACGTTGCTCATATAATGAAATAAAGTAAAAATTTTACAACTAGAAAGAACTATCTTTTAACGAAAATCGTATAACCTTTAGGGAATCCAATGGTCTTTTCGCCTCTGGCAAGCTTTTTAATGGAAATTATCCTAAATGTAATTAATATCTGAGTATAGGGGAGGGGGTCAAAGGGGTCAATTGATCCTCCCTAACAGGTCAGTTTTACCTTTCCTAACAAACTTTACGTAACATAATTAAAGAGAAGTACTTGTTTAACCCCCGCAAAAAAATATCAAGGACCTTTTTTTTAGCAAATGTTTTGTAATATGATTCCAAATGACCCACCCCCTCCTCAAAAAAAAATTTTTCTAGATCCGCTAAAAACTATTACTTATATTAATAAAAATTGTGTTAAAAAAATATGTATTTTAAATATGATTCTTCGAAGTTTTTATAAGAAATATGTTAACCACAAAGCTAGAAGCCCTAAATTTGTCCCAATTCTATTATTGTTTGTACAACAAATCAATATAAAACTCGTAACTGTTAGCAATTTATAAGATTACTGTTATAGTAATTATTTAATAATAAGAATCGAAAAAAATGTTGAAATAAGTCAAAATTGACATTTATAAATTGAAGGGGGTAGGTATAATCTTTATTTACAAAAAAAAAAAATAATAGTAAAGGAATTATTTTTCTCGGTCAAAGCAGGCACTTGGCATTGAAAAAAAATAAATGATACAATAATAATTTTTATTGTTATGATTAACACACATTAGTAATATATTACATAAGATTTCAAAGTATTATTTTTTACTTCCTTTCAATAAAATCTATAATTTTTTAATAATACTCGTGAGTTTTTAATGCATGAGTAATGATATCAAATTTTTATACAGAATATGTCTGAATAACTCAATTGGAATTAATTTTTATATGAATAAAAAAACGAGAGGTTTCACTTCTAAATACTTGTAAAAAAATATAAATCGTTTATTATTAATGAGAAAAATAATTTTTAGATATTTTTATCAACTTTTTTAGGCACGATCGCACTATGTATACAATATATAGATGAAATCGTGCCTTCAAAAAATACAAATTGCGACAAAATTTATTTATATTAAATACGAAAACTTTATTCAAAAAAATTGCAAAGAATTATAAAAAAACTGAAGCTTTTTTATTTCAGACACGATCAAATATTTATTGAGTATTTTCTTTTTACAAAACCCTGATGGGACCCACACCCTCTTTAATTGAAAACTATTATTTAATTCATAAATAAGAGTTGGGAAAAATTTTCTGTTATTTGGGCTTGCATAAAAATATTTAAATCTTATAAAAAAAATTTGAAATATGTAAATCAACATTTTTTGAAAAGTGGTCATTATACATTCATTGGACTACTTAAAATTTTAAAAAAATTCAACTTTTAGCACTTTTTATTGAATATCTAAAACCAGTGTTTTTGTGATTATTCGACAACAACTGAATAAAATTTAGTTAAACTAGAGGAGGTATAAATAGATACAATTTAAAATATTAATAAAAATTTTATTTTTTAATCATTGAGTTATTTCTGATATTTGCAATAGTATTTTTTAGTTAATCGGAAATTAGTTGTTTTATGATTACTCGACAACAACAAATGAATGAAATTTAACTAAACTGGAAGAGGCACAACTAAATACAGTTTGAAACCTGAATTTGAACCAAATTTATTTTTGTCTCACCGATTTGTTTCTGATGCTTTACCATTTTTATCATTTTTTCATTAATTTTTTTAATATCTGAAATCAGTTTTTTCAACATTTCTCTGCAAGGACTATGAATAAAATAACTTCAAATTGAAAACCCTGCAACTAGATCTGATTTCAAAAAATTTGCTTTTAAGACAATAAAACGCATTTACAGGTATCGAAATGACCTGGGGACCAAATTTCTCTAAGAATTGGCCAATTTAAACTTTTTCGTTCTTTTAGCTGACAAACTTATAAGGCGCGATTTCATCTATGTATTGCATACATAGAGTGATCGTGTCTAAAAAATATGTGAATGTTGAATATCTCAAAAACTACGATAGCTGAGTGGATAAGTTATAAGATAAGGGTACAGTACAGTCACTACAGTCACTCGCAGGTACGCACACACACACATACTAAATAAGTTTTCTAATACATGCATGAATTAGTAAGGCGCTATTTGTATTTAGGTGCATTTAAAATTCAAAAAAGTTACACTTTTTCTTGTGGCATACAGAAAACTAATTGCAGGAAGTGCGTACTCTTTTAAAGAATAAAATCTTTTATTTTTTTTAAAGTTTATGTTATGCTGCGGCACTAAATTTCAATTAAGGGGTATTTTTAAAATTTTCAGTAGTCATGGATTAGTATAAGATTCGTAACATAATTCGTATTCCGTAAGGGAACAATTAAAATTTTCCTAGATAAGCTTAATTTCTTGTAGCTGCTTCTAAATTTTTAGTTCTCTCTAAAAAGTTGAAGTTTGATTGATTGAAAGAAAGATTAATTGAAAGAATTTCGATTCAAAAAATTTTAATATTTTTTAATCAGTATTACTAAAACTCGGGATTCTCTGTTTTGTAACAAGAATCATTTATTTCATTTTGGAATAAATGAAATAATTAAAATACCAAACTTTTTTATAATATTAGGTTCTTCACCAACGACCAAGTAAAAATTTTTACTGTCCTCCAGCTTTTAAAGCATTTTATTTAAAAATTATAGTTAAATGAACTTTAAGATAAGATAAAAAAATTAAAATTATTTCTTTTGTTGAAAAAATTTTTTTAGATCAAAAATTGATATAATGAATTATTTGGTAATTTTTGAATAAATTGTTTCTGATAAAAATTACTTAATAAATGAAAAATTAGGCCAAAGTTGGTATATATGATAGTAAAAAATCAATAGACTTTCTTAATTAAAAGAAAAATTATAATTAAAAATAAATAGGTATACATTTAACTAAAAAAATTTAATAAATTCCAAGAGTTTTTACTATAAGAAAAAATTTTTAAGCTAGTAGTAAAGTTTGAATTTAATATAAATGTACCTTTATGTCCTGGAAGGGAGTAAAAAAGAATATAGCACAGAAAATGAGCTGGGCGACAGAGAGTAAAAGGGGAAGAAAATTGGCGCCGACTTTCTGGAGCCAGTCGGACTGTTTGTTCTCATCCAGGCACTATGCTATAACTATATACTCAACCCTTGTTTTCATATTTTATGGTTTTTACCATAGAAAATTTGTGAAAATTCATTTCACGTTAAATTTCGTTATTGATTCAATACAAATTTTTTTTTCATGTGAATCTTTAATAAGATAAAATAAACCTCTTGCGCATTAAAAATTATTGTTATTATAACTAATGATAAAATAAGTATGCACGTTGTATATTCAATCTTATACTCCTATTATTTTATTGTTCAGATGTAAAAAAAAATTTTAACTGTACACAATTGACATAAAGTAATATTTATTTTGTCCTTACTTTTACATAATGTCATAATGGCAAGTAAGCTATAATTATTTATATTGTCATGTAAATTCGAGCGCATGTCTGGGAAACAGTAATTATTATTATTTTTTAATTAGTTTTAAGTTTATAAATCGTAATTTTTTATATATTTAGTATCAAGTTGATTTCTCTAAAAGTTAACTTTTAATCTTGTTTATTTCTGCTAATTCAAACCAGCTATTCAAATTATCTTATGGAACTGAAAACTCGCCTTATAAGAGACCATGTATTTACTCAAAATCAACTACGAAATAGTTGTTACTAACAAGGGGATTGTCAACTGTTTGGGAGGACGATTTTTTTCTGACTTTCAGGACAGGTTATGCTAAAGGAAAAAACAACCCCTATACCATCAGCTTATCTGAATGGTCCATTCAGATAAAGAGGTCCTCCTTAGCCTAGAATTTAAATTCCCTAGCAGGGTTTTATGCTATAAGTTAGGGTTTTTTAGGCTATCTTCTAAATGATGCTGCTGCCTTGTAACTCAACCAAATACCTTCCAGTTGGTCACATTTTTTTGTGCAAGTGTTACTTTTTAATCACTGTAAATTGCAATTTTTTATCAGTAAATCTCTTACCGTTATGGTCAGTAAACCAAATGGCCATGTTTGGCTAAAAATAATCAATTTTTAAATGGCTGCCAAATGTTTGACTAAAGTGGGTTTTGTAAGTTTTAAAGATGTTGTACAAGCTTCTATTTTTCAAAAGTTTTTTACTCGTTTCTTTTGCTTCAGTTGTTTTATGTCAGTTGTGATATGGATATGTTTAAAATTAGCGTTTATTAAAAAGTCTTAAAGCGGAACTCGCAAAAAAATGATCAAAAACTAAAGAATAAAAAATTTATTAGACTTATAAAATCCCACTTTAGTCAAAAATTGCAATTTTAGCAGCAATTAAAAAATTGATTGTTTTTGGCCAAATGTAATCATTTGGTTTACTTAGTATAACGGTAAGAATTACTATAAAAAAATGTAGAATACGGGGATTAAACACAAAAAAAATAAAACCAACTGGAAGGTATTTATTTGAGATACAAGGTTGTTGCGTCATTTAACATAAACATAGAACCCTGATAGAGGGTCTAATTTCTAGGCCCAGGAGGCCCATTCAAGTTAACTGAATGTATAGGGTATGTTTTTTCAACTACCACACACCTGTCCTAAGAGTTTGAAGAAAATCGGCTTTCCAAACAGAAGATACTCCCCTTGTAAATATATTTTAGTTGTTTCTATAAAACTGATAAATGAATTATAGCTAATGTTAATAAACGAAAGAAATAAAAGCAAATTAGAAATATAAAATCCATCAGCAAAATGCAATAGAGGAGTATAGAGTAAAAAAATATCTGATACTGAATGAACGAGAAGTCGTGAGGGATCAGTTGAATAAATAAAATATGAGAAATTCAGAATACAAATTACATCAAAATATGAATGCTAAATGATACAATTTGTTGATTAGATGATTATTTTTTTAAGAAATTAATAACAGAAATGGAAGGAATTTGGAACTATTTAATTTTGAAAATAATAAAAAATGTAATCGTTAATATAAGACTATATTGCATTAACTAGACTTGAGCAATTTAATCTGAAAAGAATTTTAGCCTAAATACATGAATTATAAGCATTTAAAAAAAAAGTAATTAGTAGAAAAAAAATAAGATAAAAAAGGTTTTTGTATTATGTAAAAAAAATTTTAGCTTAATAGTTCTATGTAAACTGTCGTTAAAAAGCTCTTAAAACCATACTGCAGGTAAAAATAAAAACGCAATTAATTAAGTTATTTAAAGTCGGTTAATATAATTTGCAAAAATTAAGAGTTTTTAGCAAAAGAGGCAAATTAGCAAGATATTTTTACTTTGAGTACGCAATTATCAATATAGGTATCAATATTTTCTAAATTAAAAAATTAAAATGTTAAATGAAAAGATAAAAATATGATTATATAAGTTTATATCAAAATTAAATAAAGTACTTCGTGTCGTATGTATGCATATTATGAAATAAAAAAAGGCAAAATTCTAAATTGATTGGTAAGAAATTTTTAAATTACAATTTGTCACGCGAATATAATGCGTGTTACGTAATTTAATATTCACGCATATAAATCTTATGAATTATATTATTAGAAGTGATTGAAAAAATAGCTATTTATTAAACAAGGGATAAAATATTGGTTTCGGCTTTGTATGCAATTGTATACAAAAGTCGAACTACATATTTTGTCTCGTGTTCTAAAATTATTAAAACTTGATAAATTTAGGAAATAGGCTTTTATTACTTAAGCTGTAAAAGTCTCGAGAAGTTGTCAAAAAGGATGCAGAAAGAGAAAAGAAAGTTAAGAAAAAATGCTGTTTATGTGAATAAAATATCTCGGTCTTATTAATTAAGTGGTATAAGTCGCTGATGGGGCTCACGTTGCATTCTTCAATTAAACGTACGCCCTTTTTTAATTTTATTTAAACTACACATAATTTGCAATAATTTTTTATTATACGAATGTGAATGTACCTTTAAATAATAAATTTATTAATTTAAATAATTCATATATCATTTCTAATTATTATTAATTACGGATGTTCGTGTTTTAAATTTTAATGCTTGGAAATACACAAAGGGGGTTGAAAGCAAATATACCTACACTTTCATTAAAGAATACGAAAAAAAATGATTAACGATTTGTGTCGAGTCAGTCTATCGTTTTTCTATTATGTATGCAGTCCTTATTATGAGTATGCATTCACCGTAATCTTAAGCAAACTAAAACATTTTTGCATTTTGACAGCTTAAAATGGACATTTGATATTTCGCACCGAAAAATATTTACATTTTTTATTATGATTCAGATATTTACATTCTTTATTTCATTTTTTAATTGCTGCAAAAATATATCATATTTTATGGATATAAAGTAATAAAATTTTTAATTACCGTTCGTTTGTATCAACTAAAAAATGATTCATTTTTTATAGAATAACTTTTGTACAATATATTTTTTATACGTAGGATCTAATTTGTTACAGATTTTTTTTTAAATTTGAAAGTAAAGTTTGATAGCGGGCCGAAAATACGTGTAAATGCTTACTCTAAAAATTGCGAAATTTTCCAGATAAATAAGGTCTATATATTGAATTAATTAAGCAAAACAGAAACTGGAAAGCATATTATTATAAAAGTAGTAAAACCCTATTTTTATCCTTCTAAATTTGTTTGTAGATCAAGTAATATAAATTGATTGGTAGTAAAAATTATCCAAGTCATATATCTGGCAAATAAATTAAACTTTTAGAACAAATAAACATCCCCTAAAATACTGATTTATTGTAATATTTCAAATAAATTGAAATAGTTTTTGATCAATTTAAGTGCTTGTTAATTTTTTTTAATTGTGAATATGACAACGGAAGTTGATGTAATGCGATTTTAAATCGAGTATTAAAAAAAATTATAAATTTATATGACTTAAGCGTGAATAATATATTAAGAAATCTAGAAAAAGAAAAAAAGGAAGAAATATAAGAATATTTGCTAAATTGCCTGAATTGGAGACTTAGGGGAGAAGAAAAAGATCTTAATGTCATAAAAATTAATTATTTTCTTCATTTTAAATCTTCCTAAAATTGATTTAAGGAATATAATAAAAAATTCTTTCAAAAGATTGCTTAAGGTTAAATAAAATGATAAAATTGTTGCAATTATTTTAGCTAGGAATAATAATTGCATTTTTTGATGTGCAACTGACAAATCATCGAATATGTAATTTCTCTCACCAATCAATTGAATTTTATTTTTATAGCTTCTGTGTCTACCTGTCAGTTGGAAGGACGACTTAAGTGAAAAAAGGAAAATAAAGGTAAAAATTAGAAAAATAAGTTCTAAACAAATCAATGTTTTTATTTCAACACCGATTCGATTCTGATCGATATTAAAACAAAATAGGCAAATTTCTTTACTTTTATTTAATTAACGAGAACATTTCTTCCGATATTATGAAAGTAACCAAAGTAACGTAAAAATAATAGATTTAACGTGAGAAAGAAAAAGAAAGTATCGAATTACTTAGTTGGGGGTGTAGGAAAACTTATATATGAATGCTGAGTATAGTAGAAAATCCGCAACAATAGGAGTCACTAAGTCTATACTACTTTCTTTCAAATAGTATTAAAGCTTTCAGAAAATAACGATGTTTATTAGAAAAAATGAGAAAAACTTACCGTTATAATGATAATTTGTAGAAAATACACCAGCGACTGTTAAAGTAATTAATAAAAAAATTACATAATTCACATTTATTCCTTGCATTCTTATTTCAATAAACAAACTTTTGGTACTGCACAAAAAATACTTTATTTTTTAACAACAGAAAAAGATCCAGCTATTCGACTGATATTCTTGATCGTTCTTAAGGGCTCCGGGGTTCGCGCGCTTCTGTTTTCAGTTTTTGAGCTTCGAGTAGCGCGCGCGCGCGCTTAACATCAAGAATATTTATGCGCTACCAAATGGTGGTGGTAGTAGTAAACTTGCTTGCACTGATGATGGTGGTGGATTTTTATTATAATATGCCTATAAGTATTCTTATGGTCAATGGGCGTTGTTACGCGTTATTAAATATTATTTATATTTGAGTACATGTAGACATTTTTTTGCCATTTTTCTTTGTTTTTACCAAATTTGCCCTACCAATTAAATATTATAAAGCTATTCGTAGTTTAATTGTTTTATAGGTATAATACATGCATATTTAACCTATTACTGTTGGAACATTTGAATGCCGGTGATAAAGATTTAAAATTAAATAAATTTTTTTTAAAAAACTGAAATATTTATTTATAAAAAATTTTTTGTACTACTTTTTTTAAAAAAAATTTCTTATTTTTCCACGCACAGTGTCAACTAATGTTGTGTCAAATATTATCTTTTTCAACTCTGTAATTAATTTATTAATCTTATTATCTTAATTGATGAATGAATATATATTTTTTTTAGAATATTAGGTAACTGGTGAAATGTCTTTTTATAAAAATATACAATTCAATAATCTATAGAGTTTTACCCATATATATAAAAAGAAGATTTAAATTCAAAATACTAAATTAAATTTTATAAATCATTATAGTAAATTAATTAGACTGACATATTAATATCCATTGTACATAGTTGTATAACAGCAGTTGGAGAGAATTTTTCGTTGCATGTGAATATTTGCAAACTCGTCATCCAACAAGTTCCAAGCCCTTAAAAACAGTAGGAAGTAAAATTTTGGAGCAAGTTACTTTTGATCATTATCTAAAAATAAGTTTTGGAAGACTTACTCATATTTATTAATTCTTTTTCCACCAATATCGATTGCATCATTCAATATCTTCCATACTAATACCCAATCATTATATCTATGAATATTTTGTATGAATCGTAAATTATATCTGGTGAACATTACATGATAGTCACACTGTAAAAAGTTTTCGAATATTTACAAGTTTTTTCTAAAATGTGCTAATTTTTTTGTTAGTATAAGTAAATTACTGAAAGAGAATTTTTCGCTGTTTTTTCGTGTTTTTTGGAAGATTTTTGAAAAGTGTTATATATTTTATTCAATACATAAAAAATATCCCATGTTATGATTATAAATGACTCTCAAAAAATATCTGCAGATTCAAGACCACAGAAGGACCATTTTCAGCTAATGAATACATTCGAAAGTGCATTACTTACGGTAACTTCACAGACAAAAACCAATATATACAGTTGTATACAGTTGTATACCTTCAACTTCTTGCATATCTCTTTTTTTTTCTATTTCAAATGGACTATTGAAAAATATATGAAAATAAGCTGAAAAAACGACTAACAAATACAGTTTCTGGTATTAAGGCTAAGTTTCAGGGTCCTGAGCTAAAAATCTGAAATCAGCATGTCAAAAAATTTATTTGGCGCATACTCGGGCGCATATAAGTAGCCTTGCGTAATCTTTAAAAATAAAATTGTATAGATCTACAGCTTCTGTAACCAGAAAAGTTAAAAAATTCATAACCAAAAAAATTGTTTTTAAGTATAAATGTATTTTTCATTAATAATTTTAGAAAATATTTTTAACCACCCAATTGTTAACTGTCAAAATAGATTGCTTGAATTTTCAAGCAAAACTTTTATATAAAATTATAACGTGAAATCAGTTAAGTTATGAATTTACAAAAAAATGATGATTAGCATATATTTTTAAAATTTTACTCAATTTTAGCTTTGAAATCTGGATCACCTATGAATGTTATTGATCATAGCTACTCTGAAAACGCTTTAAAATTCAATGCTTCAACAATTGAATCTAGTATGAACGCAAATGACGCATTATTTTGGTTCCTCAAAGAGGAACCATTGTGTTAGGTCAAATTTCGATTTTTGATTTTTTGGCATATAAGCGCGTTTTGAGACCCCAGGAAGCTAAAAAACCGGTTTCAAAAAAAGTATGCATGTGTGTGTGTGTGTGTGTGTGTACCCAGTAAAATTTCACAACCATTATGGAATTAAGATTTTTTCATCAAAAAATGTCAAACTACTTTTGTAATACCTCATTTATTTCTACGAAAGTACTTATATTTGAAAGTACGATTTTTACTCGATAACTCGAATCTGATACTTAATTTTCTGAAAATTTTTTTCCCAAAATTTTTTTAACGAAAAAATACAAAAAATACCAATTTTTTTTTTCTTTTTGGACGTAGTACCTAATTTATTTCTATGAAAGTACTAGTTTCAGAAAGTTTGTTTATAGTAATTTTTTGGTTCTGATACCAAATTTTTTCAAAAATTCTTTCTCAAAATTAAAAAAACAAAAAAATTAAAAAACCTGCAATATTTTTTTTTTTTTTTTGGTGTAATTCCTCATTTAATTCCAAAAAGTTTGATTATTTGAGCACTTTGAAAGTACTAATATCTGAAAATATTGTAACCGGTGATATTTCACAACTATTATGGAATTAAGAGAGAAATAAAATGTATGTATGATTGCATGGTTGTAATCGGTGATATCAGTGGCATGCCTTAATATGAAAAAAATCATTTTTATTGACAAAATATCAATGTTTAGGTCAAAAGCCTTTGAAAACTGTAAGTAGCAAGATTTACTTAACATAGTTTTTGACCTAAAAATTGAAATTTGGTCAATAAAAATGATTTCTTTCTCAAAGAAATGAATTGCCAGGGAAAAATTAATCGATTTAAAAAAAAAATTATTATTTTACGATGAAAATCAAGCGAATAATGCATGTTTAAGGTTCAGAAACAGGCTTTTTTCAATAAAATTTCAATCTTTTTTAAGACGAATTTGAGCAAAATCTTAAATTGACGATAACTTGGCTAAATTTCATCGGAAAAAGACAAGTTTTTTTTTCTTCTGGAGTGGTTTTTCCCTGGCAATCCGATTTTTTTATCCATTTTTTAAAATTTTATTTACCTAAAAAGTTATTTTGAAAATTTGGGGTAGCTCAGATACGAAAAACACAGTTTCTGACATAAAATTGAAAAAATCTTTTTGGCACCTATCACCGATTTCCTGTTTACGATTTTTTTCGGTTTTTTGAAGGTTCAAACTACCTGAAAACACGGGTTATATCGATGTCCTTTCAAATTTTTTTTTTTTTTAGTTTTTTGTCCAAGTTAAGTAGTAAAAAAAAAATAATGCGTCAAATATCAATTTATTTTATCAAAATTTTTTCACTATAAAATAAACAAATCACCAAATTCTTTTTTTCTTTTGGATGTAACATCTAATTTTTTTTCTACAGGAGTCCTTGTTTCAGAAAATCTGTTATTAATGCATTTTATGGATTTGATACCTAATTATATCAAAATTTTTTTCTCTAAATTTTTTGTATTAGAAAATAAAAAAACAAGATAATTTTTTTCATTTTGTAAGCAATACCTAGGTTTTTCCACGAGAGTTCTAGTTTTCCTTTTTGTATTGAAACTCGATTCTTTTTTTTTTTTACGATTACGTTATGCCTAATTTTTTGCACGGGAATTCTATAGTTCATTCTTTCTAGTTTAAATTCAGTTGGTATACTTCTTAGATATAGATAAAATGTTAAAATGTTCAACTCGTATAAATATTTGTCATTGCTTGAGAAAGCGTAATGCTAATAATTTGCAGCTTTTTTTTAAACACTTCGTTATAATTAAATAAGTCATATGACAGAGTGAATAAATTTTTAGAATCTCTATACACAATCTTTACTCATCAGGTTGATCATGTGGGTGAAAATAAACTTTGTGAGTAAAAAACTGTTTCTTATAATTTTAATTTTAGATTAAATTAATGTTATTAATTCTAGACTGACGAACAAATGATTTAATTTTATAGATTAGTTGATTATTTTCTCAAAATAAATATTTATTTAATAAGTATACAAAAAAAAATATTTACGATATAAATTATTTAAAATTCATAATAAATAAATTATTAATAATGCTTCTATAAGAATAAAGATTATCGATGGTGCTTTTAATGATATTGAAGATGCATCTACATAAACATCATCATATGATTCTGAAAAAAATTAAATTATTAAAAAAATAATCGTATCAATGCATATAATATATAGCCATAGCTTTTAAAATTTTTAAATAACATAATCCATTTTCAGAATAAAATTATGTTCAGACGTGATATTTATGTTAGTAAAGAAAAGTAAATAGTAGGCGCTCGTTAGTCCGGATTAACTGGCTCAAAGACCCAGACCCGGACCGAATTCTGAAAAATCCGGATTAAGCAGAGTGCACATATTAACGAAACTACACTGAAAAAAATATTACCCATTTTTGGGGGTAGTTTTTGGAAAGTTAAGGGTGTTCTGAAATTATCTCCCGGAAAAGACCCCGATTTTTGTGATCAGCGACCCAAGAAACATATAATAGAGCAAATCTCATGTTGGCCAGTGAAAATAAACCCCCCTTGCGATTTGACTGGAGTAAAACGCGATATTATGAATTTGATCAGTTTCAAGGGTACTTTTCATCCCTATATACACTGATAAAAAATTCCGCTTGACACTAGTGGATTTTTTTTTTTTAATTTAAACGATTGCAAATGATTTGAAACGTAAAAATAATATTAAAAAAATTATTTTTTTGCACTCAAAACTTCATAAGACTGAAAAATTCTTTTCATTTCATTTGCAATCGTTTCAGCATTTAAAAAAATCGTTTGTCGCAAGTGGGATCTTTTGCGATAAAATTAACAAAAATATGTACCATATATATTACTAGCAAAAGTTGAAGGGGGAGCTCTGCCCCCCTTGTACCGCATTTACTTCTATTTCTGTTGCTTAAGAAAATTGTGTTTCACTGCAAATTTATAATTATGCAAACACACCCAGAATTTTCAGAGGAGCCTAGTTCTATTCCCAGTAAAGTTATAATTATTAATTACAGAAACGTATTTAAAAAAGTATTGAAGAGGCCTAATGCCCCTATGCCCAATCCCGAAGATAATTTATTTCTTCATCATGTTATTCAGCTAGTGATTTCATAATTTAAACTTTGTTTTATTAACTGGATATGCAATTTTTTTGGTATTTTTTAATCTAGAGAATTTAAGGCCTCATAATAAAAAACTATCAAATAATTTTTAGAGGGGCCTCATTATAGTCCTAATAGTTTGTAGCGTAAACAATATGAATTAATAATCATTTTTAAATAAACAATCGTGCGTTTTACTCTTGGATATGCAAAATCTAGTGTTTCAGAGGGCTCTAGTTTTTCTATAACCACGATAAAATAATTTGTAAAAAAATGAATTTATGATACAAGAATCATGTTTTTTTTTTTTGAATAATAAAGAATCTAGATTTCTTGAATTTTTCTCTAATTTTCTTATTTTTAACGAAAATTTTTTCTAACTAAAAAAATTTTACAAATTTTTAAAGAAACGTCCGTTTTTAATAAAAATTTATCTGACAGAGGAGTTCAATACATTTGGAACACCAAATTACACCAAATGGTTATGGATGAGTTTATTTTGTTGAAAAAACATGCCGTCTACTCTCCGTTCATTCCAAAGAGCCTTTTGGGCCTAGAAACGCAGGATTCAATGTTATGGAATAGGGTTTTTAGGTCATTATTAATGAAACGCTAAAACCTCACAAGTTAACCATAACTCATCTGGTTGGTCTCATTTTTTGGTTTAAGTATCACCTTTTAAATGCCGTAAACCGCAATTTTTTGTCATTAATTATCTCATCACTATAGCCAATTAACCGAAAATGCCTTTTAACTAAAAATGACCAAGTTTTAAACTCCTGCAAAATTTGTAATTTTTGACGAAAATGGGTTTTAGAAGTCTCAAAATATTTCTACAAGCTTCAAATTTCCAAAAATTCTTTACTCTACTTTTTTAAATTATTTGTTAAGCAGATATGTTAATTTGAAGTCGGAGTCCCAATTTTATAATTTTTCAAAAAAGCTCATTTTTAATGTTAACTTTGAAGAACCATTTCTTAAAAACGACTCAAGTAAATGAGACGAGTAATGAATTTTTGGAAACTTGAAGCTTTTAGAAATTTTTTGAGATATATAAACCCTTTTTTTGTCAGAAATTACGAATTTGGCCGCAATTTAAAAATTGGCCATTTTTAGCCAAAAATGGCCATTTCGTTAATTGGCAACATTGATGAGAAAATTAGTGATGAAAAATTGCGGTTTACGGCGTTTGAAAGGTGACACATATACCAAAAAAATGAGACCAACCAAAAGTTTTTTGGTTAATTTTTAAGGTTTAAGCGTTTCATTAAAAATTACCAAAAAACCCTATTCCATAACATTGAGCCCTGCGTTTCTAGGCCCAGAAGGCCCATTGGAATGTACGAAGGGTAGTCGGCTATGTTTCGACATAAAAAGTACAATAGCTGAGACGCAAAACTATGGCCTATGTCACTCGCGGACTTTTTTCCTTTATTTTGACACCGGTTTTATGCAATTTCGTTTCGAATTTCGTTCTCTGGTTTGACCCTGATTATGGAACACACACTCACATACACAGACACAAGTAAATTTTCAAATATATATAGTAGTAAAATAAGATATATAGAACATATTTTTGTTAATTTTTTCACAAAAAATCCTACTTGCGGCAAATGATTGTTTTTTAATGTTAAAACGATTGCAAATGAATTGAAATTCAATTTTTCAGTCTTATGAAGTTTTAATTGCAAGAAAATAATTTTAAAAACATTTTTTTAAAATTATTTTTACGTTTCAAGCCATTTGCAATCATTTAAATAAAAAAAAAAATCCGCTAGTGTCAAGCGGATTTTTTTTTCAGTGTAGCTAGTGAAAAATATTTGGTAAAATTAAATATTATTAATTTCAATGTTATATTATCCATTAATTAAGTGATTAAATTTAAGGTGGATAAAAGAAAACTTATTGAGTAAAAACTACCCCTAAGTCGATAAAAAGTATAATTAACGTTAAAAAGTTTGTCTTTTTAAAAATAAAATTGACTCAATAGGAGTAAAAACTACCCTTATTAATAAAAGAATTAAAGACAAAATTATGCTCACTCGCTTATGACAAATTTTATTTTCCATCAATTAAAATTTATTTTCAGCTGTTTGCTTAAGCTGTACAAATTACGCAAAAACAAACCAAAACAAAGCTTTTTTGCAGACCATATTTTCCTTTATGATTTAATGTTTTAAAATTTTAGGTCTTAGGCAAACAAAAAAATGAAATGTAAGTGAGTTGCAAAAGAACAAATGTTCAAAAATAAACTTCTAAAAAATGTATAGGCCCTCACCTTCATCGCAACTGTCTTTTCGAGGCAATCGAGGATGGTAATAATAATTATAATAATTCATGGAACTTATTGGTGAGATATGGCCATGCTTTATTTGTCTGTGATGTCCTCGTAAATTGTTTCGACGTTTTCTTGATTGAAAATTACGAATATTCTAAAAACGACGAAATTAAAATAATTACTAACCATTCGTTAAATTATCACTGTCATCCGCATCATCAAAATTTAAATCAATAGAAATCATATTATTATAAATCACCGATTCATCCTTAGTGATGTCATAATTTTCATTTTCCTTAATATCTTCGGGTGCATCGTAATTTAGTTCAAATTCATCACTTCCATCATTAGATTCAATGATACTATTGACTTTCTTGTCAATAAATTTTTTATCTTTTTCTATTTTTAATTTATGATAATCTTTTGTCGAATGAGATAAAATACGTCGAAAATATTTATTATTTAATTTGTTTACTGCTTTGAAATTTAAATTCAAGAATTTTGAGTTAGTATTCTGTAAAATTTTAATTAAGTATGTACGTTATACTTAAAACTAAATGATTAATCTAATTATTTGATAACATTAATTTAAATATTATTATTTAATATTTTAATTTATTACCAAAATTCGAGATTTGTTCTTAGACTTGTATGAATGTTCATAATAAGATATTAAATTTTCAAGACATTTCCTGCAAGTGTAAAATAAAATAATAAATATGTTCCAAATTAAATATTATGTAGTTAATATAATTTTAGGAAATTATTGTTTTTTTCAGCGATAATTATTTTGATCCCTAAAAGAAAAAATTTAATTAAAATAACCAGTTTGTGTAACAAAACCAACGAGCATGGAACACGTTCACAATAATAAAGTATCTATTGTGTTCATAATATCAATATTTATATCCAAATATTTATATTTAAATTTTTATTATTGAAATCATGCTGCTTATTACATTTCAAAGTAAACAAAATTAATTAAATTTTCAAATTATTATTGTTTTTTAAATAATATGAATTTATTGTTTGCTCTTTAAAAATTCTGCACCAAACCCTCCCGCCTAACGAGCCAGACCTTTTCAAATACCTCATCCAATGAACACGTTCCATGTTAAAATCATTGGACTGTTCATTCTTTTATCGTTGTTTTTTGTTCATTTACTAATGTTTTGTAACCTATGTATTATAATAGCTAGGTATCATTTTTGGGGGGCTAATTTGCATATATTATATCACTACTAACATTTTAAAATACCAAATATTAGTTTCTAAGCCTATCCGAATAGAATCTGAAGTATGGGCCGATCCGGATCTGGGCCGTATCGGCCCATACTTCAGATTCTATTCGGGTAAGTAAACCGCTTTTATATGGATTCTGTACCTGTGAGTATGTGTAATTTTCATTTGAACTCGACCCCATGTAAGTACTTAAAAACAATCCCTAATATAAGAAAAATTATGAAAAAAAAGTATTTGCTAATATTTTATGGCATTTTACTTTCAAAAAATTTATAATCCTTCCTCAGGAAGTGAAAATGGGTGAAAACTACTCCTAAATTAAAAAAAAAAATAATCATATATATTTAAAATTTTTTATTTTGCCACCAAAGAAACCGCAACAGTACACAGTTAGTACAAACATTTTAGTACACCCTCTTCTGAGGCTGAAAACCACTCCTAAATTTAAAAATTTTGAAAAACAACAAAAGATTAATTTTTTTTTTGTAATTTACGCGCTATCTGGGACGTTCTTTATTTTTGCGGCCTGCTAGGATAGAAAATATACTATAAAGCTTTTCGGACTGGTCACGCGATAAGGAAAAAATAACATGTATTAGATGGGGACTGTCTTCGGGTACCCCATTTTTAAAGCATTGTCACGTGATCAGCCCGAAAAGCCTTATTCCGTGTTTTTCAAAATTTTTAAATTGATGGGGGGTTTTTAAACTTTTGGGAGTCGAACAAATATTCGTACTTAGGAAAATTTTTTTTACTGAAAACGTAAGAATTATTAATCCCCAAGAGTTTATAGATATATGTTCGTCATTTAATATACTGTTAGATATGGCAAGGGATCTGTTTAACACAAACTTATTCGACACATCAATGATTCTACACAAAAAAGTTGTGCGAATCGTTCTACACCAAAAACCATTGTGCTGAAAGGTTCAACACAAATTTTTTTTAGTCAAAAATATTTTTTCTATATTGTAAATTTATATGATAAAAATCTTACTTGTAAAGTTCTTTAAGTTCTTTTCCATTATGGTTAACCGTTATTTCATTATAAACTGAAAACTTAAAAAAAAAAAAATGAAAATACAAATATTTTAATTAACATAAAAAATTAATCTTCATATGTGAAATAATAATTCAAATAAAATATTCAATAAGCTTAAATTTCTTTTTGTACTAAAATTAATTATTTATTTAAACAAAATTATAATGAATTTTTATAAAACATAGATATAGCAATTTAGTTATCGTTTCTTAAACTTACTAAGAAGTATTCATTACTCATCCCCTTAATCTTAAAATTATTTAAAACTTTATGCTTTATATTATAATTAAAACATAAATGAAATTTGTCTTCTTCTAATAGAAAAATACTTTTATGATTAATTTTAAATAAAATAAGTTTTAAAGTTTCTAATCCATTAATAAAAAATAATGCAAAAATTAAGTATTTTAAAAACATCTTATAATGTTTTTAAAATTATTTATAGCCTTAAAATTTATATTATTTGTGTCATGAAGTTAGCAATTAATTTAAAAAAACTTAAATATGTATTTAATCCTTATTAATCCTTATTATGCTGCGTATTTGGTAGATAATTATAATAAACAATTATGAAACTACTAGATAAAATACATGAGTTAAGAACTATAATAAGGCACATTTAGACAAATCTAGTCATAAAAATTTGTTAAAAATAAAATTTAAAAAAAAATGAATAATCATACTTATAATTATTTAAGTTTGCGTACATCAAGATCTTTTTTGTACTGTTGGATAATACATAATTTTCAGAAATTATAGTTATTGTGGATTATCTTGAAGATGCCTTTTTGTTATCACATCTTGGACCATATCATCTACGGTAAGATATTGTTTATTTGAACATCCTACTACAGGACACCTGCAAAAAAATAGAATTATTTATATTTCACTTGTTAATTCATAAAAGTATTAAATTACAAACCTTGTACAAGGATTCATTTTAAGCATTGATTTCACACTTTCAAGGTCATAAACGTGGCCACATTTTTTATTTTTAACAGGTTCAGTCATTCTTTTTTTAGTAAATGGATCTATAACATTTATTTCTGCTTGTGTGAATGCCAAATCATCGTCAATCTGGCTGTCATTTTGAGAGCCTTCTAAATCTGTAATAAAAAGTTTTAATTATTATTTAAAATATTTGTAACTTAAAATACGTGTAACTTAAATTAAGTCTTATATTTACTTGACAGTATTCCTTCAACGTTGCGCATGTAATCCTTCAATACTTGATGATCTGATACATTTGGATTGTAATTAATTGTTTCATTTTTTTTTTCCTGAAATAAGATTTTTATAGATTAATATAGATTAATAAAATTTAAATAAAGTAATTACTGATAATGCATACCTTAAATAAATCCATAATTTGCTTCTCTGAAAGTTGTTCGTTGCCATCGTTTAATAAGTCCCTCAAAGTTTTCTGGGCTTTCCGTAATTTTTTTTCATGAGTACAACTCTTATAAACACATTCATACAATTCTTTTAATAACTTATCTCTTTCTATTTTATCATCTATAAAAAAAAAAAACTTTTTATTTTTCACTTTCTTCATCAATTTTTGGTAAGATTTGCAAATATTTTGCATTTTATCAGTTCTGCTAATATTAAATAGTAAATTAGCATACGAGATACAAAAATTGAAACATCAAAAAATTCATAATTAATAATAACATTATATGCGAAATTAAGTTTGTATGTTACAACAATCCACAATCAAAAATCATGTTGAAAAAAATGTTTTAATATTGTAATTTAATAACTTCTTACCGAAATGCATGCAAATATTTCCTGCAGTTTTTATAAAATAATTTGACAATGAATCAATATTATGAACTCCAGCCATGATATTATTTTAAAATGATTGCTAATAAATATTATAACGTGTTTATACTTGTTTTAATTAAATGACTGAGAACATTGTTTATTTGAATTCTTACTACTCGCTGTTTTATCATTTAATTAATGGTATAAACGAGTTCTTCAGTACCAGTTGATAATCCGGTTAGTAAAATCTGTCTCTACATATTTAACAGCTCTATGGAAGGCGGAATCCAGAATTTTTTTTGGGCATCGTGGTTTTTAAGCATTTGATTGTTATTATGTCTTATTTATTTGTTAAGTAGCAAAAAGTTTTCATGTAAAATAATATATTTATTGAATTACGAAAGGGAGAATTATTATGAATTGGTATGGTTTTCAATTAAAATTGTTTGACAAAAATTTTTAAATATTTATTATTTCAGTAACCTATTAGCACCACCAAAAACATTGTTAAATCACATAAGAACTTACATTAACAGAAGCACACCAAAAACTTGGCAAAAAGATGGAGTACAATATGGATTAGTTACCTATTATCCAAGGTAAAACTTTTATTTCAATATAACTGTTATTTGATACATATTTTTATGAGAGTGTCTATTCGACTTCAAATTGTTAAATTTCGCTAGTAATAATTTTTCCTCCTGCAAATGATTTTTCGCGATTTTACCGTGGTGTTTCGTGTTTTGGTGCTGAATAGACACTCATATTTTTATTACATCAATTTTCAACTTAAATATGAAATCATTAATGTTATTTATTTACCCTTTTTTTGAATAGACATCCAGATCATAAAGATCCTCCAATTGTACCCAGTAAATTATTTCTAATAACACTAGTAAAGCCAGTCAGGGGTACTCCATACTGGGAAAGAGAAATTTTACAGAAATATAATATTGGTACTGAAAAGGTACGATAAGTTGTATTAAGTATAAACCTAAGAATTAGTTACTTAAACTAGTAAATAAGAATTTTTGATTTTCTAAGAAAAAATAGTTGGAAAAGTTCTTGACTGTTATAGTGATATTAATAAACAATTTCATTAATATATCAACTTGTAAAAAAGGATTGTGAGTTCATAAGAAATTATAACATTATTAATTGTTTATATTGACTATATAGAGGTTATTTCAATTTTCAAAATGGATAATCTTACTGTTCCGATATCATTACCTAACATGTCGGTACCCCCACCATTAAGTACTAATTTAGCTACACCACCACCAATGATAACAACCATAAACCCATCTGGCAATTACCTTGCTCGTTATCCAATGCAAAAAGAAATGCCTCGGAATTTCTTTAAACCTTTCAAACCATATCACATGCCCAAAATTCTTCCTGGTAATCAAGAAAACATTCCTGATGAGTTTGATGGTAAAAGGCTAAGGAAATCAGTTATGCGCAAAACTGTGGACTACAATTCAGCAATTATAAAAACACTTGAAAATCGTATATGGCAACGAGATTACCGAGACAGAAGAGCTTTACAACCAGATGTTATTTATTATCCTGAAATGTTGCCCCCTCCAAGCTACGTAGATAATCCAATTAATGCAGTTACAACTAGATTTGTAAAAACTGCTACAAACAAAATGCGTTGTCCTATTTTTTGCATGGCATGGACTCCTGAAGGAAGGCGTCTTGTAACAGGTGCCTCAAGTGGTGAATTCACATTGTGGAATGGCTTAACATTCAATTTTGAAACAATTTTGCAGGCTCATGATAGTCCAGTAAGAACAATGGTATGGTCCCATAATGAAAACTGGATGGTGACTGCAGACCATGCAGGATATGTTAAGTATTGGCAAAGTAATATGAACAATGTAAAGATGTTTCAAGCTCATAAAGAAGCTATTAGAGGTTTAAGTTTTAGCCCAAATGATCATAAATTAGCAACATGTAGTGACGATGGAACTGTGCGCATTTGGGACTTTTTAAGATGCTATGAAGAGAAAATTTTAAGAGGACATGGGGCTGATGTCAAATGTGTTCATTGGCATCCACAGAAAAGTTTAATTATATCTGGAAGCAAAGATAATCAGCAGCCAGTAAAGCTTTGGGATCCAAAATCTGGACAATCGTTAGCAACTTTACATGCTCACAAGTCTACGGTTATGGATGTTAAATGGAATGAAAATGGAAATTGGCTTATTACTGCATCTCGAGACCATCTTTTAAAATTATTTGATTTGAGAAATTTATGTCAAGAAGTTCAAACCTTTAGAGGTCACAAGAAGGAAGCGTCCAGTGTAGCTTGGCATCCTAATCATGAGGGATTATTCTGTAGTGGTGGCAGTGATGGTGCAATTCTTTTTTGGCATGTGGGGGCAGACAAGGAAGTGGGTGCAATAGAACAAGCTCATGATAGTATTGTATGGACACTTGCTTGGCATCCATTAGGTCATATTCTATGTTCTGGAAGTAATGATCATACTTCAAAATTTTGGACTCGAAATAGACCTGGAGACCAAATGAGGGATAAGTATAATTTGAATACATTACCTGCTGGTGCAGGAGGTATAGATGATCATGAAGTTGCCGATGAAGCTGCAGTTATTCCAGGAATGGGGCCAGAAGATCATATAGACATGTCTATAGAGGTAGATGAACAAAATGGTGAAATACCAGGATTAGATTTGGATCCTAATGCAGAAGAAAATAAAAAAGGTGCAAGTAAAAAAGTACCTTACAGTAAACCTATTCCAAGAAACTTTCAAGCTCAATGGAATGAAATAGAAACTGAAGATCAAGAACAAGTTGAAGCATTAAATGCCTTTGTCAATCAACTTATTGAAACAACTCCAGGGGCTGTACCTTTGAGTGAAGTAACACCTACTGCTATTATACTTTATGGTAAAATGATAAACGTGGAGCCTGGATCACAGTTAGCTGAGGCAATTGCTAAAGGCAGTGATTCTATAAACAAATTAGTACAATCTGGAGCCATTGAAGAATTAAAAGATGTATTAGATTCTGATCTTCAGCAAGATGAGTATGAGGATTACCTTCAAGATAACCGTGAGATTGATTTCTCAAAAACACCAGAAATTCATCTTCCACCTCCGCTACCAAGTTCTAAATTTGCTTCTAATCCAGAACTTCTAAAAAGCTTAATGAAGGGTAGTAGTCAAAACTTTGATCAATCAGCTTGGTCTGAATCAGACTCCTTTGATCATTCTTCTGGATTTCATCATATGTCAAATGATTCACATAGAGATGATAGCATTTTAAATAATTTTGAAAAAACAAGTCGTTTTCATGGTATGCATGGAAGTAGTGATATGGAAAATTCTATGAACTGTGATAAAAATAATGAAAGTTATGGGGAAAGTACATTGAAAAATTTAACATTTAATAATGTAAATGCCCCCTACAAATATAGTGATTATGATGCAGAGAATTCAGAAAATTCTTTTGGAAATGATAGCAGACATTTAGAATCATCTTACTTCAATTCTTCTGATAGAAGCAACTTAGAAGAAAATTTTGGTTGGGAAAGTAATAGAAATAATTCTAAAAAAATATTTTTTGCTAATAATTCTGATAATGCTGAAGACTTGAAAAGTCGTTTTCACAACAACCAAATGTTACAAGCATCGTCTAATAGTCAGCTTTTTGATTTATCAAATAATGTAAACATGTCAGAATCACTTTTAAACGACTCCTTATCAGACAATAAAAATCGCTCAAGTATGAATTTTGGGCCAAAAACTAATTCATTACCGAATAATAATTTTACTAATAATAGTAGAACATCTATAACTGAAAATTTTCTTCAGCCCTTCAGGTCAACTTCACTTTTTTCAAATAATCTCAATTTCCCCAGAATGCAAAATTTTAGGCCGAATTCTCCATCGTTTGATAGAAATAATTTTGGATTCAGAAATCAGAACAATGCTTTTCCAAGAATGCCAATATATAATTCGCCTAATAATCAATTTAATTCAAAAAATGGCTCTAGTCGAAATTCTCGAGGACAAGGAGATAACAGAAGTAACTTCCATCATCGCGGTCGAGGCAAAGATGAACAATCAAGAGGAAGACGTGGAAGAGATAATTATTAGGATAAACTCATTCCTGTATGTTATTTTTATATTAAAGTATCTAAATTAATATTTTTAAATGTATGTGACTTTTAGTTTTTGTATTAAAAGTCAAAAATGTAAAATAAAAAGACAAAAACTAAAAAATAAGCTTATAAATAAAATATCCAAAAATTAAAATATTTTTCTAGTTTTATTATATTTACAATTAATTTAATAATTTTAGTCATCTGTCTGTAACCAAATTTTTTGCTACTAAATGTTAGTGCCTAAAATTAATTTAAAGTAAAAAATACATTTTATCATGGATGATTACATATAATTCGCTACTGTATATCAAAAACTCAATAAATAAGACTCAAGATTACCAAAAAAATTTACGTTTAGCTTTTTGTAGATGTGAAAAATAAAAAAAAATCATCTTTTCAAGAAAAAAAACTACCTATTAATTATGCATATTAGGATTGAAAAAACTGTATACTTTTTTATGTTCCCTTGGATAATGGAAGGGTTTTTTTTTTAAATTACTAGAATATGTTTTATAATTATTGATAAAAATAAATAAAAAAAATTTGAAACTTTTTTAAAACACATGTTTTTTATTTCTAGTGCAACAATCTTGTGATAAATCATTTTAAACATATTTTTTCTTAGATTATCAAAATTGAAATGTGATTCAGATTGACTATCATCTGATTCCAGTTCTCGTAGGCTGAGGTGTTGCAAAATTTTTTCTTAAAATTATTCTACATATTTTTTTCGTTACATATACTATATACTTATGAATATATATTTCAATAAATTTTTTTCCTCTACCTTCATATTCTGTAACCGTGGATCACTCGTTTTTTAAAAAATTTTTCACAAATTTCAATTTTTATTAAAAACATGAGTCTTCTGGAGTCTGGCTTATTAATATAATAAATTCCCTAAACTTTTACTTCCATGGAAAATTTCCTTTTTACAAAGAAATCATTTATTTTTTATTGCTTTATATTAAGTTATTAAGAGAAAATATTATAAAAGGCACACATGATCTACGGTTACAGACGGAAGGTTAAAAATACGTTCCTATTATTAAAGTATCAATAAAATAATATATATTTCTCTTTCAGTATAATAAGTTACAAACGAATATTGTGAAAAATACTCCTCAAGTATGCAGAGATTTGTGGAAAGTTAAACATCTGATTGAAGTAGTACCAATAGATATGCCAAAAAAATTACCTGAAGACGTAGATTCCATCAGCAGTTACCTTCATGAATCTGGAAAACTTTACATATTTCCAAAAATTGATAAAGATCGATATGAAGCAACTGAGAAATTTCAAACTAATATAAAAAGAATGAATGGAGGAACATTAAGACGAGTAATGCGGCAAGAATGGCTAACTCAATAGAACTTTATATTAGCAATGCACCATTAAATAATGAAATTGAAATAGAATTGTTTATTATTAAAGTTTTTTATACTGTAATGTCAAGATGAGTAAATCAAGAATAATAAAAGATTGCTAATGAATATAAAAAAAAGAAAATACCTACTTTTTTTAAAAAAACAATTTTCTAATAATTTTAAATCTTATATTTATATCGCTCGAATTATTTTAGTTAGGAAAATAATAAGTCGATCTTTTACGAGCAAATTAATTTATTTTAGTTTTAACTTGACGTTTCGTCACACTTTGGTGACCTTATCAAAAGTTTATTTTAAATTTTATCATTTTAAATCTTTTTATGCTTTGATAAACCACATAAACCACATTAAATTTTTTTTTTTTGCAAATATTTTGTTAGCATTTGAAAAGGTTTTCAAGCTTTACAAAATTTGTACATGAATTTTTGGGGCCATAACCCGGTTCTTGGAGTAATTTTTTTTGACTGCCGCGACTCGCTTTTTTAATTAGTTTATTTATGAACATCTATGGTCAGAAAAAAAAACGCTGCCAAGTGATTGGCACTATGGTTCCTCATTAACAATAGCAAAATATTTATAATGGTCTATTTTATCTAATAAAAATTATAATTTGAGATATCAGTATTTCATAAAAAAAAGTTAAATACCGTATTTTAAAAGAAAAAAAATGTTGCTGTGATTTAATGTTTTTTATTTAAAAAATTTTTAGAAAAAAATTTTGAAAAAATTCGGTATCAGATCCAAAAAATTACTATAAACGAACTTTCTAAAATTAGTACTTTCATAGAAATAAATTAGGTACTACATCCAAAAATAAAAAAAAATAAAGTTTTTTTTGTATTTTTTGGTGAAAAAAATTTTCAAAAAATTAGTTTTCAGATTCGAGATATCGAGTAAAAATCGTACTTTCAAATATAGGTACTTTCGTGGAAATAAATGAGGTATTACATCCAAATTAAAAAAAAAAAAAAGTAGTTTGAGATTTTTTGATGAAAAAATTTTTGAAAAAAAAATTAGATCTTAATTCCATAATGGTTGTTAAATACCACCGATTGCAAAATTTTCAAATATTAGTACTTTCATGGAATTAAAGGAAGTATTACACTAAAAAAAAAAAAATATTTTTTAATTTTTTTGTTTTTTTAATTTTGAGAAAAAAATTTTGAAAAAATTCGGTATCAGATCCAAAAAATTACTATAAACGAGAAATAAATTAAATTAAATCACATTCGAGATATCGAGTAAAAAATATACTTTCAAATATAAGTACTTTCGTGGAAATAAATGAGGTATTACATCCAAATTAAAAAAAAAAAAAAAGTAGTTTGAGATTTTTTGATGAAAAAATTTTTGAAAAAAAAATTAGATCTTAATTCCATAATGGTTGTTAAATACCACCGATTGCAAAATTTTCAAATATTAGTACTTTCATGGAATTAAAGGAAGTATTACACTAAAAAAAAAAAAAATATTACAGATTTTTTAATTTTTTTGTTTTTTTAATTTTGAGAAAAAAATTTTGAAAAAATTAGGTATCAGGTCCAAAAAAATGCTATAAACGATATTTCTAAAACTAGTACTTCCACAAAAATAGATTTGGTACTACGTCCAAAGAGAAAAAATAATTTATTATTTTTTGTATTTTTTGGTGAAAAAAATTTTGAGAAAAAAATTTTCAAAAAATTAGTTTTCAGATTCGAGATATCGAGTAAAAATCGTACTTTCAAATATAGGTACTTTCGTGGAAATAAATGAGGTATTACATCCAAATTAAAAAAAAAAAAAAAGTAGTTTGAGATTTTTTGGTGAAAAAATTTTTGAAAAAAAAATTAGGTCTTAATTCCATAATGGTTGTGAAATTTCACCGGTTACATTGTGGTTACATACACACACACACACACACACACACACACACACACATACATACAAACTTTTTTTAAAAACCGGTTTTTTAGCTTCCTGAGGTCCCAAAACGTGCTTATATGCCAAAAAATCAAAATTTCATCTATCACAAAGGTTCCTCTATGAGGAACCAATAATGGACTAAATCACATGTAAATTACTATGACAGAGAAGATTTTATTCACTAATCTCTTAATTTAATCAAACCCATATTTAAGGGTAGTTTCAACCCTCTAATTAACTCTTGGATTAAATTTTCTTATATTATATTATTACTAAAAATTTACGAAATTGAAGTCTGAAATTGTAATTATGTAAAAAATTAACCCAAATGGAATCTGCAAGTATGGTCTGGTCTGGCTTAGTTTGGAAGCCAGACTTTCCAGATCTGGCTAAGTTTGGAACCTGAACCAAGTCCAGTATTTATCATAATTTGAACGTGTTTTGTATATAGGCTTTCGAACTTAGCGTATAAAACAAGTGTAAATAAACAACATGGCTGCTAAAAATTTAATTGTATTGTATTAAATTAAGTAATATATTAGTGAAAACCTGTATTTTTATTGTTTCTGCGTGTATCATGAATAAATAATTATGATTATTAAATTTAGGGGTATTTCTCACCCCCATCAATTAATTTAAACATTAAAATTTTTTAATTTTACCTATAAGTAACGGAAAATAAAAGTTTTTGGGGATTAAAAAACACTAACAGTGTGAATATACCTAAAAGTCAATTTTTTTTTAAACAATAAGTTGAGCCAAAAGAAGGCAAGGGTCTTATTATCAGTAGAAAAACTTGTTTTTAAATTTTAGCCTAAAAAAGTATTTAAGAGTTTAGTTCATCACCCTAAAGTTTAACTCACGCAGGTGACTCAAATGAAACCAGGCCAAATTTTACATATGTTTTCTTTTCAGCAAAAAAAAAAGATATTTAAAATATGACCAATGCCAACCTGTCCAAAGAGGGTATTTTAACCCAAAAACTTTCCCAAAATTCAAAAATTATATTAACTGGGCCAAAATACCTTCAGATTTACAGTCCTTTGGACAGGTTAACGCAGGCTATAATTGAACTTTTGCCTGGGTGTCTTTTAAATTTTAAGGGGGAGGGAGGGTGCAGTTGACGCAGTGAAAGAACGAAAGTAAGGATGAATTTTTTAGGATGAATGCTTTTCAAATTCAACATAAACTAATAAAGCAGAGTGGTCATCTACAATACTCTAAATCTACAGCACTTCCAAAGACAGAATCCAGTTACCGTATGTAGGTTACTAAATTTTATACTGCTATGCTTGTGAAGTGATGAATGTAAAGTTGAATTTTTGTCAAGGAAACCTTTAAAATTGATTTCATAAATTATTAAAATAACTGTAAATGTATTTTTTCCATACTTTTTATGAAATCCATTTAATTAAATCACAGTTAATAGGATTAAAAATGAATCTATATTGGCTTAGAATGGTATTTTGGAAAAAAGTACAAAACTGCTCTCCTCAGCCACCATTTTTGAAAGTTTCGTGAAAAATCTCTAAAAAAAAAAAAAAGAAATAGATTTTCGATGTAAAATTTGATTGAGAAACTCGAGGATCTCGTATTTTCATTCAGATTTTTCTCATTCTGTGTAGATTTGCAGAAAATTCAAATATGTACACTATAAAAAATCATTAAATTTTATGAAGTCAATATTGAGTTTACGACCCTTAGTTCTGGAAAGAGAATAATCCCTTGACTCAAGGTAACGAACTTGAATCAACTTATCAAAACCTTGAGTCAGCTGATATAAGGTTGATTCAAGAATATATTCTCTTCGCCGCATTTACGGTAATAATTGACTTGTGTCAAGCCTTATTGACTTGGCATCAGCGTATATTTTTTATAGTGTACCAAATTTTAAGTGAAATTAGTCTAAAAAAAATAAATTTCTATAATTGAACATATTTCACTGAAAAAAATTTCCCAATAGTAATTGTTGTTTTAAGCGCCTAATACCGATTTTCGAAAATTTTCCACTTTTTTCAATTTTGACTTGTTTGATGATTTCTCGCTTAGTCACGTGAACAAATGAAAATCTGACCAAAAATTTGAATTTAGCAGGAATCCTTGGAATGATGCATCTCAATTTGTCAATTTAATAGATCTATTTTAATAGATTATGAAAATTTTTTAAAGTACTCTTTTATAGGGAAAAGAAAAATTATGTTTATTATTAATAAAAACAAAGTTTTTTTTTAACTTTAGAATTTATTATTTATCGAAATGTCTACAAAAATACACTAAAAACAATAAAATCACATTTATGAATTTATATTTTAATAATCTATTTAAATTAATTTGTCAAATTGAGATGCATCATTCCAAGGATACCAAAATTACTAAACCTTTATAAAATTTCCTGCAGAATTCAAATTTTTGTCAAATTTTTATTTGGCCACGTGACTAAGCGAGAAATCATCAAACAAGTCAAAATTGAAAAAAGTGGAAAATTTACGAAGATCGGTATTACGTGTTTGCAACAAAAAATACTAGAAACATTTTTTTTTTTAAATATATATATATAATTGTATATATATACAATTTTGAAAAATTAAAAAACAGAATTTTTTATTTTTAATGCGTAACTTTTTGGTTATTTTTACTGGGGGCACAAATTTCCGCGAATCGACACAGAATGGGAAAAATTTGACTGGAAATTCAAGTTTTCAAAATTCATTTCTTTTTTTTAACGTTTTCCAGAGCTTTTTTATGGAACTTTCAAAAATGGTGGCTCAGGAGAGCAGTTTTACCAAAAAAAAGAACAAATTTTTTATTTTTGAGATCTCGTGTATCATTTGGTGCTATTTATTCATGCACTTGCCCATGTGTGAAGCTACTGAAAAAAAATTTGAATAATTATTTTTCTAAATCATACGATAGTGTTATTGAATAAGAAATGTTATGAGGGATTGGATAGGAAATTCATAAATTAATAAGCAATCATTTAATAAAATCAATTTGAATCAATAATTTGATTTATTTATTTGACATTTTACAACCTACCAACAATAATATGTATAAAGAAATTCAAAAAAATTTTTTTCTTTCATACATTTAAGAAGAAAATGAGTGTGTACCGCCATTGATTCAGTCGTGCGGACCTACTTGATATAATAACAATTTAATTGTATCTTCTTTTTTTAACAATGTATAATTTTATTATATGCTATTTTTGTTTGTTTTACTTTTTTGATTTTAATTTAAAAAGAATATATAGTACCTAACAAACTTATTTATTATCAGCACAGGACAGATTAAGGAAGTTCATCCTTACTTTTTCTGTAAGATAATATTTTTTCTGTTTCTTTATAAAATAAACAGCTATATTAGAATAATTTTTTTTCTTTCCTAGATGCTTTTTTTTATTAATTTCATACTGAGAATTATGTACAAATATATAAGTCTAAAAAGAGTAACTGGACGTTTTCAGATTTCATCAATCTGTGTCTGCAAGCTAAAACCTCATAACCCATTGAAAAATTTATTTTTTTTTCAGTTTTGTGAATTACATCATTTGTCAAAAAAAAAGTTAAGCAATTTATTTTTAACGTAAACATAATTCTCAAGGGTTATGTCTATTCAGCTTTCAGCCACAGATTTATAAGTTTAATAAGATTTTTATATTACATATTAAAAATACAGATTTTAAAAATTTTTGTATGATTCTATAAAGTGGAGTCTAAAATTATAAATAAGAGCTATTACCAAGTGACTTAATTTTACAAGATTTCCCCTAAATTTTTTATCAAATATTTTGTTTGAAATTCCACCAATAACCAAATTTTATGTTAACAAATACTAATTTTTGAAAATTTTTGGAAATCTTTACAGTTATAATTTTATAATTAACGTTTTTCAAACTTTTTGCGCTGTTTGTGTATGTAGTAAATTGTAAACTTGAAAATAATTAATTTTTATTAAAATTTCTTTGCGCATAAAATATTTTAGTAATCACAATAACATTTTTTTACACTTAGAAAGTTAGAAAACAATAGTCCCTCCCAGGTAAAATAAATAACATAAAAGCAACAAATTTTCTTTTCAGCAATCAAAAAGTCCGTATTTCGGAATAACAGCGGAAAATTCTTTAAGACCATTGTCAATAAAAAAAGAATACAGAGGTACTCTATACGCAATTTACGTTTGATTTGGGCCAATCCTTACTTTTCTGAACCCGGACTAGTCATGTACTATTCTGGGATCCCCTTTTATATCACCCTATGAAAATTTTGACTTATCTTTTAGATTCCTTGGGAAATATTACAAAATTGGGGCTTGGCGTAATATCCCTCAAATATTGTTAAAAATTTATACAGCGTTTCAGCAATTTTTTACAAAATGTGTTTTCCGAGAAATCCGAAAATCATTTAGAATGTTTTATAAAAAATTTAATATTTTCGATTTAGGGACTTAGAATAATTTGAAGTGGGAGTCAGGGCCTAATAAGAACAAGAACTTAGAATACTTTAGGTTTATAAACTTAGGATAATTTAAAAATTTGTTTAAACAAACTAGTTTTAAAATTATTTTCAAGTTATGTAATGTTGTTTCATAATTTGATATAGGTGTTCCTTAGCTCTGTAATTTCAAAGATTTAAAAATATAATTTGATTTACCTAAACAATTTAAAGTAGATCTGAAAGACTATTTTTTGGTTGTGTAAGAATGAAATATTATTTTTTTAAAACATGTCCCATTTATTTTTTTTGAAGTTCGTTAAATAAAGAATAATAAAAAATGGTCCATATTTTAAAAAGTTAGTGAATTTATGTTAGATATTTTATACAATTTTATTTTTATTTTTTTTATTATTCAAGAATATACTTGTAGAAATATATTTAGTACATACTCTCTAGACTTTTTAAAAGCATTAATTTTTTCAGATTTTTAAAAATCTATAATTAAGTTTTCCACATTTTAACTATCTATTGGCACACTAAAATATTACAAAGAGAGTCCAAATTTTAATAATAGTCATATAAAACTATTTTTTTTTCTTATTCACAATAATGAGTTTTAAGCAGAACTAGACCTTCTACGATTTCTTAATTTCCAAAATCTTCTATCTCTGGACGTACGACTGATACTGATAGTATTTTGATTTTCTGGCTGCTGCTCTTGCTGTTGTTTGTTTAAATAAATCCTCAACAACTTGGCGTTTCTTTCGCAATTACTTAACTTAGTAGAATTATCATTTGCTTTGGTTAAAAAATTTAAAATATTCATTCTTTTTTTACAAACTTTTAAACGATTAATAAATCTAACATTTGACTCGTCCGTGACATTTAAATCTTCAAAGCCAACTCGTTTTTTAGTCTTGTTTAACAACAAACTTGCTTTGTCGTCGTCGGTATTTGCACTAGTACTACCGTACGAACATTCGCCTTCTTCGCTGAGCAATTTATTTCTCTTTTTTTCTAACAACGTTTCTTCGGCACTTTTCATTACTAATTCTAATTCTTTTAGCCTTTCGAGTTCATTGTATTTTTTATCATCGACGTAGGATAATTTACGATGCAAATCCAAAATTTTTTTTTGAAAATCTTCATCTTCGTTATCGCTAACTAACGTGTCGTACGATAATGAATCTTTGTTATTAATTTTTGTATCAACGACTCTCTTGATCGGAGATGCCGTTGAGGAAAACCGTTGTCACCACCATCCAACTTGTACTTTATCGGAGCCCGAAGAATCGTCTTCTTCTGGCAATGGTTCTAATCTTCTTCTACCAAGAAAATTTTTCAATGAACTACTATTATTTAAACAACTGTTACCAATTATTTGTTCCATGTTTATTTCCGGTATGTGATCGTTACTTCTTTCAGATTTCAGGTAATCATCATTTCTTAGGTTTAAACCATAATGAATTTCTCCCAATGTTGTTTGAATAGTATTTGAACTGTTGACTCCGTTTTGTGGCGGCTAAGGAAGTCAGGCACAGCTCGGGCTAATGATTCATTGTAAAACAAAGGGCAAGCATTTTTGTCATGCAGATGCGTGCGAAGCTTTTATAAAAATTTCATATAGACTTTCTACACTGTAAAAAAACTGCCAAATAAACCAAGAAATTTTTACTTATCTCGAGGGCAGTTTTTTTACAGAGTACATCTATTTTTAATTTACAAGGGAAGTGTACGAGTTAGATCTGCTAGATCTTGACCCCATTTGACAGGCATTTTCTTATGTTGAAAAAAACTCCCCAATAATATCTATGTAGTTTGATCTCAAGGGTCTTCTAGGTCCAGTAAAGCGAGCTTCAAAGTTAAAAAATGAGACTTTTAGGTATTTAACGTACACCACTGTTATTTTTGAGGCTAATCAAAAAACTTTTGGTCTTATTTTTTTTTTGCGAACACCTTTAAAAATAACTGTAAATTTATTTTATTTTATTTTTAGTAAATATTATAATAAAAAATTCTTTATATTTATTTTTCCTGTTAAATATTTAAAAATAAGAAGAACAAATTTTATTTTTTATTTTGTCCTTTTGGTTTATGGCGTTTAAAAGTAGATAGTTATCGCAACAAAAAAGACGAGACCAATCAGAAGTTTTTTGATTGACTTGCAATGGATAGCGTATGCTTAAAAATACCTATGGGTTCCATTTAATAGCATTCAGGGTCGCTGTTCCAAGCCAAGAAGGACCCTAGAGCGTTTTTCATACGAAAGTGGAGTCAAGATCTGGCAGATTCAATTCGTACACTTCCCTTGTTAGTCAAAGAAGTTATAGGCTGTGATATTATTTTAAAAAGTGATCAAATTTACAACTACTTCGAGAGATGGATATAGTTGATATGACGATATTTACATTCAGCGAGAAAAGTTATTATTCACAAATGCTACAATGAAATTACTAATATCAATCTCTGAGTGTAGTATTATTTTACAAAATGTTTTTTACTTTTGCAATATAAATTTTACTCAATTTCAAAGTAAAGTATAAATATATTACTCAATTTTATACGTAGAAAAATAATTGTTAATATTTTTATAAATCAATCAAAATAAAAAAGTCAATATTTGATTAACAATTATTTCAATATTATAGCCACACAATACCAACGTTTAAACTCTGACTTTTCATAACTTTATGCCTATACAGTATGAACTAATGAAATATATTTGATTGCATAATAAAGCACAAAGTCATGAAAATATAAGTTTTCCAATCTACAACAAACAATTGAGGTGAAAATTCTAAATTTATACAATTAAATTTTTATGCAGAATCTGGTAATTTTAGTGGTAAACATTATATACTGGTTAATCTTTTAATTGTGCATTATTTACGGAGCTCAAATCGTACTACGAACGCAAAATTTTTGTTCTAAATTCGTATTATATTTTATAGTAAAGTATTTATAAGATTGACTTTACTTTTCAGATGGTATTAAAAATTTTTTTCTCGTAAATTATTCGTAATGAATGTTAATACTATGACTGTCGTATTTCTTTAATTCCAAGAATAATCACCTCATATCTTTACAGTTAATACACATGCCAAAACCACCATGATAAGCCACTCAACTCTAATGTGGTTCCAAAGAAAAAATAATTTATTGCCAACAAATTAACGTTTATTGAGAATTCAAATTTACATTACAAAAGAAATTTTTGTGATTTCTAAGTGAATTCAATTGGACTAAAATCTAGCCTGAACATTTTAATTTCAAGGAGATGAGGCAATTAAGGATCGAAGACTTCTTTAATAAGGTTTTGAAAATTTAACCAAATTTAACCAAAATATTTCTTTGATTTCTCAATAAATGGCATTAAAGTATTTTTTTGAGTATAAAAATTTGGTTGTATTGTAAAAAAAATTATAGCCCATATCTTCACATCATAAATATTAATATGGTAAGATAAATTACTGACAAAAATGTAGTTCTAAGATATTTAAAAAAAATTCACTAAAATTACGTGACTATTTCAAATTGGGATGACTAATTTTGAGTTTCTTTTGGTAGAAATTTTAGGTATTTTTACTTTATACTAACTACTTTTTTCTCAGTATAATATTTTATTTGAGCTAGAACAGTGATATAAATTCAATTCAAAACTTAATATCGCTATAAAAATTTTCATATCAGATTGTTTTATGAAAAATGAACACTCGATAATAGAAAGGAAAGCATTGGTAAAATTTCAATTCATATCAGGTTTACACAACGGTAAATAAAATTACCAATATATTAATAAATGTTTCTTAAAAATTAGCTTAAAGTTCTCAGGAACTTTTAGAAAATTCTTGAAAAATTTACTAATATGTTAGCGAATTTACTTTCTTTTACTAAATTTTCCGCGAAATTTTACTCAAAGGTGCGAAAACGCTTACTAAAGCTGTCAAAATTAAAAAAATTATATATCTTTTTATATTTAATTTATATGCAAATTTATATCACTGTACTCATATTAATGATCTGTCAATCCAACTAAAACTTTTTAATTATATTATTTCAACAAATTAAAATCACTAAGAATAAAAAATGCCCAAAAAGGTCTTATGCAATGTATGGATAACCCCGCTATAAAAAATCTGCTCTTTCATTTACATATAAAAACAGTAAATTTTCTTATGTTCTCTCTTTCTTTTCTTTACTTAAGAAAAATTGAAAAAACTTAATTTTCTGTACTGTGGCCTGAAAGTACGTATTTCCCGGGAGCTACGCGTCCGACAAAAACGTATTTTCTCACCACAGTCGCAGAAAAATTTTTTACAATCCTCGGCCATAAACAAGGAATGACCCAAATCGCAGTTTACCATCTTTACTCCAGTCAAATCACGGCGGGGGGTGGTATTGTTTGTGGCCGCTACCAGATTTGGTCTACTATAGGTTTTTTGGGTCGCTGAACACGAAAATCGGGGTCTTTTCTATGCGCAATTGGGGCTTGACCCTTAAATCGGGCAAAATTGCCCCTAAAAAGGGCATTTTTGCTGTATTCATTGTAAGCCTTTGAAATTTGGTATACAGGGGTTTTTGGGGTCGCTGATAACGAATATTGCAATTATAACTATGAAAAATTACCCCTTGACCCTTAAATCGGGCAAAACTGTCCCTAAAAAGGGCATTTTTGCTGTATTCATTGTAAGCCTTTGAAATTTGGTATACGGGAGTTTTTTGGGTCGTTGATAACGAATATTGCAGTTATAACTATGAAAAATTACCCCTTTACCCTTAAATCGGGCAAAACTGACCCTAAAAAGGGCATTTTTGTTGTATTCATTGTAAGCCTTTGAAATGGGTATACGGGGTTTTTTGGGTCGCTGATAACAAAAATCGATGTCTTTTCAATTAAAACTTAACTCTTCACCCTTAAATTAGCCAAAACTACCCCTAAAAGGGGTATTTTAGCAACTTTCACTCTAGCCCTCCAATATTTGGTCTAATAAAGGGGGTCGCTGGGGTCGCTGGGGTCGCTGATCACGAATATTGAAGTTATAACTATGAAAAATAACCCCTCCACCCTTAAATTGGCCAAAAGTACCCCTAAAAGGGGTGTTTTTTCTACTTTCGCTCTAGTCCTCCAAGATTTGGTCTTAAAGGGTTTTTTAGGTCGCTGATCACGAAAATCGCGTTTTTTTCAATTAAAAATTAGGTCTTCAGCCTCAAATTTGCTAAAACTACTCCTAAAAGGTTTGAAAGGTATAAATAAATGAATAATACATTTTACAAGTTATATCTTATTTATAAAATAAAGGTAAGCAAATGTTTTATCATTTGAAAAATTTTTCAAAAATTAAAAAAAAATTTTTTTGCATTGAACAAAACTTTTATTATGCCTTAAAATAACCCTTCAAGGACTGTTTATTGTGATCAGCGAACTAAAAAACCCTATCAGACTAAATCTTAGAAGGCTAGAACGAATATAGCGAAAGCGCCCCTTTTAGGAGTAGTTTCGGCTAATATAAGGTTGAAGAGTTACGTTTTAATTGAAAAGAGATCGATTTTTGTGATCAGTGCCCCAAAAAACCCTATTACACCAAATCTTGAAGGGCTAGATTGAAAGTAGCGAAAACACCCCTTGTAGGGGCAGTTTTTCCCAATTTAAGGGTGAAGGGGTAATTTTTCATAGTTATAACTGCAATATTCGTTATCAGCGACCCAAAAAAACCCCATATACCAAATTTCAAAGGCTTACAATGAATATAGCAAAAATGCCCTTTTTAGGGGCAGTTTTGCCCGATTTAAGGGTGAAGGGGTAATTTTTCATAGTTATAACTGCAATATTTGTTATCAGCGACCCAAAAAACCCCCGTATACCAAATTTCAAAGGCTTACAATGAATACAGCAAAAATGCCCTTTTTAGGGGCAGATTTGCTCGATTTAAGGGTCAAGCCCCAATTGCGCATAGAAAAAACCCCGATTTTCGTGTTCAGCGACCCAAAAAACCTATAGTAGACCAAATCTGGTAGCGGCCACAAACAATACCACCAAAACCGTGATTTTACTGGAGTACTTCGGCTTCGCCTCGGAAGGTAATTTACGTGCGTTTTGGGCCATTCTTTATTTTTCTGGCCTAGGACCGTAATATTCTATTACAGTACAATAACCAATTAGAGAACAGGATTTTTTATAGTGTTAAACGCATTGATTTAGTTGTCTCAACAGAATTGTATTCTATATGATTGGAAAATTGGGATTAATAATCTTACAGAAGTGCCAGTGAAACTGTCATCATCAGGTCCACCTGAAGTAGGTGTACCCCAAATGTCATCTCCTGAGGTACCACCGGAAGTTGTACCTTCTTCATCATTAGGATCTAAATTCGATGATTCAGTACGTTCTGGGGGTGCAGGGGTTTGTAAAAAACTATTATCACCAAAATGCTCAAGTATTGACATTTTACTAACGACATAGTTACTGGCACGTATAGTCCAAGCACGTAAACCAAAACTCGATGCTGATTCGATTTCATGATTATCCTCTGGTTCGTTGACATTTTGATCATCCAGCTCGTCATCTTGGTCTAAGCTGCTCATTGTTCCAAATCTTCGCAATGCTCTATTCAATTTAAAACTAAATTTACTAAGCTTGATAAATACACTGAACAATAATTCCGCTTACGGCAAGCAAAATATTTCCGTTTGCCGTTAGCGAATTTCCACTTGGAGCTAGTGGAATTTTTTAATTCGTCAAACGAAACGCAAGTGTAATATTTTTGCTTGTGGCAAGCGAAATTTTTTTTAGTGTAGAAAAGTAGATAGAATTGTAAAACTATTGTGCAGCTATAAAAACAAAGTGAATTAGATAAAAAAATAAAGAATTGTGATTTTTTTAGAATTCTAATAACAATTATTGAATTTTATACCAATTGTTTGCAAAAAAATGATTGTTTAAATTTTGAATTTTTTTTATTTTTAACTGTTGTGCACAAAGTTTTAAAATTTTAATTATTATCCCTGATATTTTAAAACATGCAACTACGAAAAAATAGCATTTGATGCAAAAAATTTAAATGTGAAATTGTTGCATAAAATACTATTTTTTTAAAATTTTATTTTGTATTTGTAGTAGATAAAAAGTATATGAACCTGTAAGGCGGTTCACCATCACAGTCCAAATCATCCTCGCTTCCATCTTCTGTATTAGCATCAAGCGATTGGCAATTAGGACTATTCCTTCCAGGACTGTCAAATAAACTATTTCTTAAACGATGCCGGTTACACAAATCCGGCGTTGGTGGCAGGACGGCAATTTTTGGGGGCAAAGGCGAAAATGGATCACGAGTCAATGGCGGCGTTGGACATCCAGACCTAAGATGTGCGATTTACACTAGGTATCCAATAACACATACGCGCACATAACTATACTATAATTACGTGTCTTTTTTTCTAATTCTTTTAATATCATACGCCCTTCGTTTTCTTAAAAACTGCAAAAATCAGTAAAGATAGTTTCCATTCTGTAATTTTTATATTTTACGTTTTTTTTTCCAAAAATTATTTTCACAGCAAAGTTTCGTTCTCAAAGTGCAAAAACATTCTAATGCTCAGATGTTTCATTTTTGTTTTAATGAATGAGATGAAACTATGTATTTTTATCATGAATATAAATGACGTGAACAACATTAAACATTATGGACTAAATTCGAAAATTATCACTATTTCATTGTTTTATTAAATTTCTATGGCGTATATTTTCTATCTATGTTTTTTTGTTTTTTTGTAAAATGAATTATATATATACTTTTAATGAAAAAATATAAAAGGGTTAATCTAGTAGTCGTGGGCCCCTTTTTCTCAGAATCCAACGAAATTCATGTTTTCTGGGTCGCCGAATACAAATAGTAACCATTTTTACGAAAATGATCCTGCTCCTCTCAAATAGGCCACTTTAGCTAATTTTTTGTAACTTTTTCGTTACTTTCTATAGTGGCACATTTTGGGTATGTATAAATACATATTTCGCAACAAATAATCTGAATTCCCGTATTGTGAGCCTTTGGAACATTTTTAGTGTAGACCTGAGCCCCTTTTGCATTATCACTTTCTTTTGCTATTAGATCCATAAAATTTTCTAATGAGTATTTACATTCCTTGGGTTGCTGAAATAATATGAAATCCCTTTTTATCGTAAATGATCCATTAGGCCACAATAGGAATTTTGGGGTTATTTCCAAGATTTTTATCGGTCACTTAAGTTTATTCGCTCGCTAAAAACTATGATGATAGTTTTTTAGTAAAGTTCTTTAGTTGCCCATTATATTAGATATTGAAAAAAACAAAAAAAGTTGCAGTTTTCCCTACGTAATGGACATAATATCAAAAGAATATTCTTTGATAATGTGTTCATGTGAATACGAGTATTGATTAAATTTTATGAAAGTCGTGACTGCAAGCATGCAAATACAATTAATTAATTAAATTTAATTAATTGTAAAAATTATAATAAATGTAAAAAATTCTACATTAAAAATGTTAAAAGGGTTCGTCCCGTTAATTCGTTAAAAAAAAAAAAAAAAAAAAAAAAAAAAAATACCTTTAGTTGTTTATTGTGGGCAACTAGAGTATTTTGCTAAAAAACTATAATCATATTCGTGTTCAGCGATCCAAAAAACACATAAAGTAATGTTACTTATAAAATTGTTAAAAAACCCGCAAAACATAATCTCAAAAATCTTATTATGAGAAACTGGACCGAATAAGGTAAAAACGGATTTCATATTCGTATTCAGTGAGCCAAAAAACATAGATGCCTATTAGACAATTTTATGGAACTATAAAGAAAAAAAAGTTACTCCGAAATGGGGGTTCAGGCCTAAACTATTTAGATAAAAATGAAAACCATTTTCGTATTCAGCGTTTTGAGTTGGAACATCTTATTTGCTCATGAGCAATATAAAAATGTATATAAAAAATGGGAGCCCACGTTTTCACTGCAACAAAACTAACAAAAAAAAGATGTTATTGTTTGTATTATGTATAAAATATTAGTAGTGTGTCTTATTGATAATATATTACATAATATCTAAGAAAATATTACGTGCTAAGATAAGACATAAAAAACAAAATGAAAAATTAATTTTTTTTAAAACTAATATATTTATATATGAAAATAAATTACATAATCTTTTTCATCTGATACTATTTTTACAGAAATATTATTATTGTGTAACTACTAAAATTTTATAAAAAAATATGATATGTATTTCTGTAACAATAGACGCTAACTTCTAAAATATATAGACATTACTTACTTAAATTTAGAATTTTTTTTTTTCATAAATCTTTTACACTCTAAATAGGTAATAAATAATTATAAGTATATTTATTTTGGTAAAATAACATTTTCATATTTATATCTAATTATATCACAATGGTTTTGAGAAAAGATTTTTAATAGGGTTAGTGTTTTTGAAAAAAACAATATAAAAAATATATCTCTTTATTTTTTTATCGAAAGTATATGTTTTGTGTGGAGACTTGGCTGTTCTAGCGTTATTATTTTCATATATTTTGGATAATCGAAAAAAAATTAAAGTCTTATCGCCGAAAGAATTAGGTTTTTAGGTTTTTGTTTTTTCCAAGTCTTAGTATTTTATGTGGAAAATGTAAAATTAGCAGGCTATCGTTAGAATTTTCGAGTAAAACTGAAAGTGTCAACGATGTATTGCAAAAATCATTTAGCTTTTGGTCTGGATGGTATAATTAAAGGTTAAAATAGTTTTAATTTGGCCTCACCTGAAATTATAGAAATTTTCTAAAATAGGGATATGTAAGTACAGTCTTATTTTGAAAGCAAAGTCCTGAAATAAATGTTGTTGGCACGTTTTAAATTCTTATTTGAGATAAAAATATCCATATAACTCCATATTAAAATTCGTTCCTCGACCATTGTGATACATAAATCACAATGTAAATTTAGGGACATATTTTTGGTTTTCTAATTATTTAATAGTACAATTAATATCACTACTTAATTTGTATGCGTATTGTAGAATACGTCCCTTAGATTTTCTTTTTATTTAATCTACTTAGCTTAAAGCTATGCAGCTATGATACCCTAACAATTAATTTCTACACAATATTTAATAATAATTTTTTACATTTAGGTATATATATAAACAATATAGATAGATAGATTAAGAATAAAGAATTGGAAAAAAAGTCACTACAAATTATATAAATCCACGATAATTTTTTTTTTTTCATAAATATTCAGTACCTGTGACAACGCTTACAAATATTTATTGAACTAGACGAATTGTCTTTGGACGAAGTAACGCTACCACCTTTTCTTGGTGGTATGCTATTTGATTTGACGGTACTTAAACTGGTACTTGATGTAGAACTTTGTTGTTCTAGATCGGAATTGACTATAGTACTTTCTTCTGTTCCTAAAATTTTTATTTTTCGTCAGATCAAATATTTTAAATTCCAAGTTAAGTTTAATAAACTTTATTACAGCAATAATGATAAATCTTTTCTAGATCAATTAGGACACTGGATAATTATTATCACAAAGGAGTTATCTTTAAAAAATAGTAATACCCTAAGCCACAAAACGCGCGAATCACCATAAATAATCTAAGAATACGTTGTTTGCACTAAATAAGTTGAAGTTACTCTTTTTTAAACCCCTGTCTGCCAAATCAGTTTGAGAAAGTGTAGTTCTTTGCATGACAATGTTATAAATTTCGAGTATCATTTTTGTACCGGACTTATCCGTCTATATATATGTTACGGGTAGAGTGCAATCTCTAGATAAAGCTAAATTACTAAAAAATAAAAAATAAATTTTTTTTGCTTTTAGGGAAGATCAGAAAACTTTAAATGAAGTAAGAGAAGCGAAAGAAAAAAATATTTATTCTAAAATAAATAAAAGTACAGATAACTTACTGACTAATTCTATATCAAAAAATTTAATTGAATAGAAAAATATGATAAAGGTGAAAAAGTAAAGTATTTTTTAATAACAGTTACTAGATGTTTGTTCATTTTATATGGCTCTTGTCCATAAATAAAGAATGCCCCAAATCGCAGTTTACTCGTAATTTACGTGCGATTTGGGCCATTCTTTACTTTTCTGGACACGAGCCGTAAATTTACTATTGTACGAATAAGGCTTTACACCAGTTGATGTTGAACAAAAAAAATAAAAATTGTCGATAATCGGACTTTATCCAACACAGCTTGAATAAAGCTAGCTCAAATCGGATAGTCTCAACTTTATCCAGAGATTGGACTCTATCTGTAACATATACACTGAAAAAACATACATTGAGATATATGCAAAAATTATATTTAACAGGATTACCAAGTTTAATTGAAATTAAAGAAACCTTGCTAATGGACACAATTACCTTTTTCCTGAATCAAAGAGTAAAAATTTTGAAAAAGTAGCAGGTTTTCATAAGAGTAAGGCAGTACATAAAGAATTTAAAAAAACATATAGGTCAAAATATGACAATTGACGAAGTCAGCAGAATTTATTTTTATTGACTCAACGCACTGTGCGTAGTTTGAAGTAAAATATTTCTTAAAAAGTGAAAAATAATTGCCAGGCTTTTTTACGCGAGAAAAATTTGTACCCTTATACAAAGTTGGAGTAGACTACCCCAATTACCCCCATTTCCCCCTTTGAAAATAAATAAAAGGATGTGCCTTTTTTTTATTTGGAATGGACTCAATTTCAAACTCACTGCAGTCAAAAAATATTTAGATTAATATAAATTTTATTTTCCCTTGTTTTTTCATTTTTTGAGTCAATAATTCTAAATGAATATTTTGATAAAATAACGTCCCTTCTGAGCAGAAACCTAGGGCCAGGCAGGGATGCATGCAAGACCTGCCTTACACTAAAAAATAAATCCGGTTGTGGCAATCGAGTTTTTTTTATTTGCCTAAACTTTTGCTACCAATTTGTACTAGTAAAATTTTCTTATATTGATGTTTAAAAATTAAAAAAATGCTGTCAACATGCTCTAATTTTGTCTGCATAAAGAAAAGTATCCGGTATAAGTATTTAAGGACAAAACTAACATGAACTTTTAATTTACTGTAATTGTTAATTCAAGTTCAAAGTAGTTTTGTTATAGAAATAAAAAAATCAATAATTTAAATTTAAAAAAAATGTTTAGTCTACTTTACTAGATCAACTTTTAACCTAGTTTATCATAACATTGTTTCTTACTTAATAATATTTGAAAACTAAGCATAGTAACAATAATGTTTTTGTAATAGTAAATTTTTCAAAGTAATAACCTTCAGAAAGATCTTTCGGAGTTCTTGCAACAAGCTCTTCCACTGTCCACTCTTCCAAAGTAGTTTCTTGATCAGGCGGTGGTATCTGATGTGAATTTCTAACCCATTGTGCTAAATGATTATCATGATTCGTTTTATCCTTATTCGTTGTATTATAACATTTATCTAGACGTGAATCATCGAGTAATTGTTGGGCTGATTTATAAACCTAAACAATAATTAAATGTTTTTTATCGAGTTCAATGTATATTTTAACACGGAACGTGCCTTTTTCATAATTTTTTATTATTTACCTCAGGACTACCAGCTAAATCTCTAAGTGAATTCATTCCTAATCTTTTATTTTTAATAAGGGTAGTTTCCTGTTCATTTTCGTCGTCATCGTCGGGACTCTCGTCACCAGGCAATCCATTAACGCATCCGGTATTCACGAAGATTCTGTAATATACCAGATTTCTGGTGGGGTTGCACAATTCAATTTGGTCTGTTTCCTTTTTTTTAATATTTTACTACTTTTCTTTTACTTGCTGCATGCTATATAATTAATTATGCGGCATTCCATAAGCATTTTAAAATATACCATAAAGTTTTTATTTGCGTTGAAGAATCAAATTGCTGCACTCTAATTTTTGTAGCGTGATAATAAACTTGATTTTTTTTCAAATAAAATAGATTTTATAATAAAAAAAAAATTAAATAACTCACAAGTGCTGAATATCTCCCATGCAAAAGATTTTTTAAATTGATAGTAAAGTTTATTTTAAATTAATTAGATGCATTTAATTAGTGATAAAAATTTTTGTATTTATAGTACATGCATATTACAAGTGAAATTTTATTATTATTTGATAATAGAACATTCTTAATCGGCTCGCAGAGATGTTTATTTTGCCAAATTCAGAGGTTTACAGCTACCTGTAATCGCATTTGGTAATAATAAATATTTCTAGATGAGGTTAGGAATGCTTTTTTCTTTTCAAATGGCAATATTGACGACCTATCAAAATTCGAATATAGTCATTATTGCCCGTTAGTAAAGAAAATCACATATTTCTAATTTTTATTTCTAATCTTTATTTCATTAACTTATTTATTTATAAATATTTGGCAAATTTAGAAAATCATTTTTTCATTGATTTTAATACTAATTTTTTTATTTTGGAAGGAATAATTTTACTTTTCTATCGCATAATTAATCACGTTTTGATTGTTATTTTGCTACTAAATTTATATTGCACTAGAAATTTTTCTCATTCTTATAGAAATACTAAACGTGTATACACTTTCTTCTTTTATAATTACAAATTTTTAAATTTTTAATTTCGTTGTTAAATTAGTGGGTGGATATTGTCAATTTATTCTTCTCGAATTCTTAATCTTTACACTGAAAAAAGTAACTTCCTTAGATTAACAAAAGAAATAGAATGTTTTCGAAAAATTAGTAAATTTTCAAAAAAATTTTCTAATTTTTTTGTTAATATAAGGAAGTTACTTTTTGCAGTGTACTTATTATCTGCTCGTTTCTTTATCAAAAAATAACGAAAAAAATCTTTGTGCCTAAATTCAAAATAAACAACTTTTTTGGATAATAAATGCAATTTTTCAGCAAAATATTTTAAAAGTTTTTATATACACTTTAAAATAAATAAAATTTTCAATTTATAAAATCAATTTTGCGGCATAAAGTTTTAGCAAAATAACTAGATTATCGGGAAGTACAACATTAAATAGTAACTACTTCCAGTAATAATTTTTGCTTGTCGCGTACCGCGACATTTATTTACATTTATTTTATTAAAGTATAAACTAATTTTTTATCATTAAATAAATAAGCACTAAAATTTTATTGAGTAAACGTTTCACCTCAACTACGTTTGTAACGTTTCGCCTCTTCTGGACATTGTGCACTACAAGCGCATCGTCAGAAATCAAAATTATAGTTATATCAATGATAGATGTATATATATAATTTTGATTATGCATTTGAAATGCACAATGACTGCATTTCACAACTTAATGTTCTAAGGAAGCCTCTACGTGATTTACTTAATAAAATTTTAGTGGTTTGGCCTGAAATTGGTACCGTACTTTTTATTTACTTGTTAACGAGAATTCAGGCGTTAATTTCCAAAATGTACTTGATTCATATTTTCTATTTCACCCTTAAACTTTATGCCAAAAAATTGAATCTACTGAATGAAACAAATCTTTACTCAGGCACGTATCTAATTGTAATAGAATATTTAACATCTGCATAAAAAGCACTTTTGTGATAGAAATTTTAAAAATAATGAATACAATATTGAGAATAAATTTAATTCTAGTGCATATCATCACATTATTAAATTTGCAAAAAAAATTTTAAATAATTTTCTTATAAAAGTACTGAAAACGTAATATTTAAATGCAGTCATTTTTTTATAAATATAAATACTTATTAAAATCTACAAATAACTTTTAAAAAATTTAAATTTAAAACATGCGTTATAATATAAATAGAAAAAAATAATTAATAACTTTCAAAATTTATATAAATGTGTTTATTAGCCTGGCAGTTATTTTAATAAGGTACTTTAATTTATTATTAAGATTCATAAGCATAAATACAAAGAATTATTCCGATTGTAAGCAAATTACAATATGAGATAAAGCCGATTTCGCTTAATGGTCAAGGGTTATATAAGATTTATCTTAGACGGTGATAAGAAAGTTTTCTTAACGTGTGCGCAAGGTGATACTTTTCTAACCAATTTAAGGATTTATTACATTTGTTCTCATTTTTGTTCAAACCGTAAATGGGAGTCGCAAACGCAAACGTAGCCACAACGCAATGCATAGAAGCGAAAAATCGTGTTATGCGCATTGCGTTGCGGCTGCGCTTGCAATTATGACCCCCTTTTACAGGACGCTTGTAGAACCGCCCAAAGGCCCTATCTACAAAAGTTGTAAAAGGGGGTCGCAAACGCAAGCATGCGCGCTACGCAATGCGCAGAAACCAATTTTGGCTCTTGCGCAACTCGAAATGCACAAAATCTTCTTCTGCGCATTGCTTTGCGCTTGCATTTGCGGCGTGGCTCAGTTTATTAGGGTTTCTGTAGATAGGGTCTTAGGCTGATTCTATAAACGCCGTAAATAGGGGTTACAACCACTAGTGCCATCGCAATGCAATGCGCAGAAACAAAAAATCAAGTTATGTGCATTGCTTTGCGGCTGCGCTTTCGGTTGCGACCCTCATTTATGGCAGTTGTTGAAGCAGCCTTAGGCCCCATCTACATACGCCGTAAAAATGAGCCGCAAACTTAAGTGCAGCTACAACGCAATGCGCAAAGAAGAAAGATTGAGTTGTGCGAATTGATTAGCGGGCTACCTTTGCGGTTGCTACCTCCTTTTACGGCGTTTGTTGAATGTATCACTTTGTCTCGCAAATACGATTTGTAAAATCAAGCTTTTACGGCCAAATTAAAAACATATTTTTCCAAGTGCTGGGAGATAAGTGACTTTATTAAACATATGTCAGCATGTAGGTCTGATGAGAATATTTACTAGTTCTTATTTTAGAATGTTAAATTTTTATGGAGAAGGCTATTTATTGAAGTCTATTAATACAGAAAAAGGGGACAAATGGATTTATAATAATTTCTAACTGCATAGGGACTTACAGTTGGAAGATGCAAATAATGGGCTTTATCCGTAGGGGGGTGGCATCTTAGTTTGAAAACTATTACAAGTAATCGCGATTTTATTTCCGTTGATTAAGTTTATGCTGATACTAGTTACATATTTTTAGCATATTAAAGCAATTTTTTAAAATATCTGCCAGGTTACTGAGTATACTCATACAAACAGTAAAGTAGAAAGTATACTTTTCTACGATTGCAGTTTTGTTTATTTTACTTTTTTTCTCTTATTCACTGAAGTAACAAAATTATTTATCAAAAAAAAATAATAGCAAAAGCAATATATTTTTAAAATAAATTAATTTGTTGTTCATAATTAAAATATTTTCATCAGTGATAAATAAAATAATAATATTTAAGACCACAAGTAAATAATATTTTTTTAAAATAAAATGAGCTTAAAAAAATAGTTCTCTATTATATAATCAAATATTACAAATTATATATTAATTAATATGGTAACGGGTAATTTACATTTGGCGTTGAAGTAGATTATGCCATACGGCTTTGAGTTCAGGGCTAGGTGCCCTGAGTACCATAAGCCTTCTTCTATGACGACTATGAGGACTACACATACCACCAGTACTACTGACGACTTCTTTTATTCCATTTTCTGATGTGTTTGGTGTACTTGTTACTTGTAAACGAAACTCTGTTGGTCTTTTGCGTACTGTAAAACATGCTTCAGCTATGCAAGATAAACGCAGAGGTTCTTCGGATACAAATAATACACGATCACGGGATACACGAGCGAATACTAGAATATCTGTAAATAAAAATGCCCACGTAGGTTGCTGACTGCCTTTACCTTCTACTTTTGACAGGGCACCACCAAATAACCTACATAAAAAATAGATTGTCTAAATATACAATGCTTTTTTTGGATCTTGAAAATTATTAAGGCTTTTATGATTAAAATATGTGAATAATCTGTAAAAACAATTCCATAGATATAATTTTTTTCTAGATGTTGCCCTTTTTAAGTTTGTATAATACCTATATTGAAAAACTATCTTTCTTTGGTTTTCACAAAAAAAATCTATTTGTAATTATAACCTTTTAAACGGACTATAAACTACCTGACTACATTCAAACTTGGGCTTAATTATTACGTGAAAGAGGCATTTACAATGAGTGACTACCAATATAGAATCCTTCAAGATGCAACTCCTTAGCTGCCCTTTAGTAGGTGAAAATAATTATTGAATTAACATGAATAGCAATAGCATCCTTGGAAGAGACTACAAGAGACTACACTTTATCCTGTAAGGATAAAAACCTTACCCAATAAAAGTAAAGCAACCAGAGATGTCAGAGCATAGGGGTCTAATAGATTAATTCATGTAGGACGTAATTTAGTGGAAACAGCTAAGCATGTTATACAAAGTTACTTCAATACACATGTAGGCAGAAACAAGCAGCATGATTCAGTAGCTAACCCACTAGCAAGTGGTCTAAGACAGAACGAGGGAAAAGAAGATGACGATAATCTTCTTTCTAAAAACATTAAAATGTCTTAGAAAACTAGATTTTATATACTTAAAAGAAAAGTTTGGGTTAATGACACACAAATAGTTGGATTTACATAGTATTAAATGAACTTTATAAGTTTAAGGCTAACAAGTTCAAGAAAGATGAAATCTTCAACTTTGACTTAAATTATCTTATCAAAAATAACAACAATGGTATTGCAAAGCACGCATACCAATTAGACAAGGTTTAATAGAATAACATCGGCTTTTAATAGGTTTGAAGAGAAGTATAGGAGCTTGATGGTAATATAACAGAATATTAGCTTATACAAGAAAGGCGTAAAGACCGCAATGGAAATATAGTGGCAATTCATTTGATAACTAAGTCCATCGTAAAGTGGAAAAAAGATTATCAATAGCATAAAAGGAATACTATTTAGAAATTGAAGCATTTGGTTTAAAAGGTGATGTTTATCGAAAAACTTATCGGAAGCTTTGAATGGTAAGCATGAAGCGCGCTTTATTCATTTTGCGACTATGATCCTTGGATAATTAAGAAAATAGCCATAGAAGCTGAGATGGTATTAGGTGAAGTTAAAAGTAAGAAATAATTTCATTATACTGTTATAAAGTAGAGATAAGATAATTAAGTGATCTGAAGTGATTTTCCAATCTGAAGTATTTCATTTAGTCGTTGCAGAGAAATTACGATAATCCCGATTTCAAAAAATTAAAGAAAAAATGCTTAAAATTGGACTATTTTTTAATTTTGAGTTATCAAAGAGTATCTTATAATAACTGTAAACTACTAAAAAACTTATAGGAATATGCGATCGTGTCTGAAATAAAAGTCTTAACTTCCCAAGATTATTTTTATGGAATTCAGAGTTAGAGATATATGGTAGTTATGAACATTTTTTTCATAATGAGATCGAAAAAATTCATATATATAAGAAAAAAAATATGGATCCGTAATCATATAAAAACATCGACCGTTCATATTCATTTACGCAAACCATGTATGGTCATATTTCATTCCATATTAATATGGGTCCCATATATTATGAATTTTTTTTCATATTATATTTTTATTTTTTCATAATATCACATATGAAATTAGAAAAATTATCCTTGGTTGTCATATTTCCCCAACTCTAATGATATTAGATTATGTACTCATATATCAAAATCGCAAAATATTTCAATGAGAAAATCCACAAAAAAATTGCGCTTATAACGATGAACCTTTTGAAGAAAATAAAATTGAACGCACATCTTGCTGATACGTTTTTTTTACGAACAAACGATGAACAGAAAAAATTTAGCTCGCCACTTTTTTTAGTTGGAAGGCTCAAAATCACATTTTTTTGGTATTTGAGAAACACCAATTTCTGCATTTTTTCTTCTCAAATTAAAAGTATTCTAAATGATAGATTTTTTTTTCTTCACTTGCATTGTAACCATAATTTATTAAAAAAAGTATACTTAGAGCAGCTCAATTGTTAAATATTGGATTTTTTTAAAATTTCCTGACTAATATTTACAAGATTTACTTGCATAATTTTTCCTTAGGAATCCGATGAAACCACTAGTTTTTTCATCTTTTGATTTCTTTAGCGATAAAATCTTTTGTTTCTATTTTAAGTGGTTTTGTCCAATCTTATAAATTTTGCATTAGTAGTCAATTTGAGCCTAAAAAAAACTATGGGGCGAGCTAAATTTTTTCTATTCATCACTTGTTCGTAACTATAAATGATCTAAAGAACCCAAAAAACGTATCAGCAAGGTATGCGTTCAATTTTTTTTTCTTCAAAAGGTTGATCGTTGTGCATAATCTTTCTGAGGATTTTCTCTAATATAATAATTATAAACATACCATTGTCTACCAGGTATATTAATCGTAAATGGTTTACAGCGTGCAAAAACCAAACGCGATTCAAATTCTTGCAAACTCAAGAGGGGTTTCCCACTATCACAGGGAGGTTCCATAACACCAGCACTTGCAGTTGCTTCTCTGTATCCTAGTGCAAGATCACGTACTGCTGGACAGTTTCGGGGGAATGCTTTGCATAATAATCTTGTCATTTCTCTATATCAGGTAAATAAAAAAAAAAAAAGAAAATCATTAATTTATTTTCAATGTAAAACTTTAATATAATTTTTAAAAGCATCTAGATGTAATGACTACGAAATAAAGTAATTTATTTTCAAAAAAATGAAGATCGAATTATGATGTTAAAAATTTATTTAAAATAATAAAAATAAAAATAATGAAGTTGGTTAAACTATTTCGTTATGATGAGCTTTGATAAATTATTTCATTTGGTCTAAGAAGCTTAATACCATTCATGCGCTTATCTTGCAGAAATTTTATAGAAAATTACCGAGTTTACAATAAATACGTGCTAATAACCTGTAATCTTAGTAATTCTTTTATTTCTTATAATGAATTAATAAAGAAGTTAATTCCCTTGAGAGACTCCTTTCATTAAAAAATATTAAGGTATAAATTTAATTTCTAGTCCCTTTGGGTTGAAAATTTTGATTTTGGAGAATTATCGTAGTATTAGTAGTAATTTAATAAATGATTGTGTAATGAAAAATATTTTATTTTGGAAACCTTCAGTTACTCATTTAATTTGCAATTTTTCTGAAGTAACAGTAATGAATTTAATCTCATAAATAATATAAGCTTCGTGTTTTGAGTTTTATGAAAATTGAACTAAATGATGAAACGAAATTAAAAAATTGAAAAACAAAAAGAAAGCGAGCCAATCTGCATTAAAAAAGTGAGTTAAATTTTGATAACAAACCTATAGTATTCTAAAGGTTGTATTAAAACGCCAATAAGATCTTGTCTCTTTTTCCTCGGTAACGCAGGTTCACAAATAAGTTTGGTAAAGGCCGAATTTTTTTTTAACGCAACGAGTAAGCAACATGCTCTTTGAAAGCCACTTAAATATCTTCGATAAGCAGCTGTTATTTTTGGTATTCTAACAACGTAAGTGTGAACAGTACAGCCTTCGTCTTTGATTTCTTCTGATATCTTTAACAATTCTTCGATGTTTTGAAATATAATCAAATGATCAGTTGGTGATAATATATCACGTTTTTCGGACAAGGGTAGTACAAAACGTGCTTGAGCATTTTTTAATATTGACCAATAACGTAATTCACGTGAAAATAATTCTTCCTCGGGTGAAATTCCTGTATCCGACATGCCCTGTAGTTAATATTTTATAAATTTAGATATTTTTTTATCATTCAGACTGTTTTGATATTATAAAAATGAAGGATGCAATGAAATTAAGGTGATGCATGAAAAATTAAATGAAAATAAAATAAATTTTTTTTGTTCGTAACGTAAACTTTGTTGCCAACAAAATAAGCATATAATATGATGATTTTTTTTACATTCAAAATTAAAAAAAAATCCACGTATACAAAAAATATTCTTAAAATTAAAAATTTTAAAAAAGAAAAAATAATTAATGAGAAATAAAATTTTACGAATTACATTTTTCTGACCAAAAACACATCTAAACACAACATGTAACATTTAAAAAAAAATTTTTTTTTTCTTTTTTAATAATAATAATAATAATAATAACTATAATTACATAAATTAAACATATACACTTAAATAATTAAATAATAATAATAATAATAATAATAATGACAACTGAATAAACTAATTAAGAACTAATAGTAGTAAGCTCTCTTTCTCTCATTGATCGTACATTTACATAATGCAAAACGAGCAAATAAAATAATAATGTAAAATAATAAAAATGTTTGCTAAACAGAGTTGATAATTATTAAATATTTTACATCATATACTTTTTTTTACGTGTAAAAATTAATTATTTACTTATTTACACTTTGATTTACTAATTTAAAAAAGTTTTTTTCCTTTTTTTTGCCTTTTTTAATTCCTAAATTATTTCGAACTAAACAAAAGATTTTTTAATTTTATTCTAATAAATTAAATTTTAAATTTTCTTTCTTTTTTATCAAACAAAACTTTAAATCCAAATAAAAACATTCAATTTTCCTAAAATTTAATTTTAAAAGTGACAAATAAAGAAAAATAATAATTATTAAGCGTATCAAATAACATTAAACTTTTGTCACGAAGGAAAAAATAATAAAATTATTAATACGTTGACATGTACATTATAAGTCTAAAAAGTTATTAGGCCTTGGCTTCTTAAGATTTTTTTTGTTTCTTCTATTTATGGCCAGGAAAATAAAGAATACCCTGAATTGTATCTTACAATTACGTGCGATTTGGTAAATTCCTTATTTTTCTGATCATGGGTTATGATTTATGTGGTTGCTTCGTTTGAAATTATTGCAACTCGCTGTTTAAAAGTATTAAATTTAAAAAAAAGCCCAAAACGAGCCAGAGGCTAATTTTTGTAAAAAGATAATTTATAAATGATAAAAAATTTTGAAAGATACACGTCAACGTATAAAAAATTAAATAAAATAAACTTAAAATATCTAATTTCTATATAAAATTAAATTTTCTGTACAAAAATTCTATTTAAGGTAATTTTTTCCAGTAAAATCGAAGGTTAACAAAATTTTGATTTTATTAGGATAAATTTTAAAACTTTTAGATTCGAATATTAAATTCAGTCGAACGAATAAACTTTTTGTTTGCTAAGCCTTGAGCTTGAGTCCTTTCTGATTTTACTGGAAAAAAACCTTAATATTAATATTATCAATAATATATCTGTGACATCTCTTTAAAAATGAAAAATAAAAAGTATACATCGGTAATAATCACAGAAAATAAATTAAGAAAGAAAAAGTTTAAAATTATATATCTTATATATCTTGTAATGAAAAAAAAAAATCTATTGTATTTTTTTCTCTTGTAAAATGCCCAATGTTTACGTAGTACTATTGTTAAATAAAATAAAACGATTTGTATGTGTGCGTGTATATTAATATAAAATCTGTTAAATATTATTGTATTTCTTTGAAAACTATTGCTGATTTTTAAAAACCTGAATTGTTGAGTGTACACCCAGAAAATCATAGAGACTACGAGGGTTTTTCGTTTAATGATATGTAGAGAGTGCATATCGATCCTCCGAGTGTACATACGAGGAGGTAAGTATATAGATATATATTATTCAATAATTTGAAGAAAAAAAAAACTTGAAAAAAAAAAGTATACTGAAGCGAAGAATTTCCCCTGTGTTTTATACATATACGTAATAAGACAACTCAATATTAAATATATATAGTAATAATATAAAAACTTCTTTTCTTTAGAATCAATATAAATTAAATATAATTATTTAAAAACGAATAAATGACACTTAATACACAAAGACATTTAATAGGGGGACTTTTGAGGCCCTTTATCAAACTAATACCCCATTACCGACCTCGGCTGTAAACGCTATCGCTTGATGATGTCTACGTCGATGATTATTTGTGTCGTTAATATTACTAGTGTTATGATAATTTATTGATGTGCTTGTCGTTTTATCGTTTATTTGTGATTGTGCATCAGTTACCACATTAAGATTTGTCGTCGATGACGGTATGGTCGTAACGACTGGTGTTTGAAAGGACACATTGACAGTACTGGTACGTTTGTTTAAAGCACTTGTCGTTACGATCGATGCTTGACTTTGACGCTTTGATTGATTTGATTGATTATTGACCTCTGATAATTCTGACATTGCGTTATTGACGATACCAAAACTACTGACGCCGCCTCTTCTGTAAACTTCCAGCGTCAATTGATTTGTTGCTCCTTGTATTAAATTTAGTATATCTTCGCGTGGCTGCGTTACGACGTTCGTCGATTCGACAAAGACCACGTAATCCCCGGGTTTTAAACCGGAACGATCAGCTGGACTTCCTGAATCTACTCTTTCTACTCGAGGTGGTCGGCCCCAAGACAACGAAAAACCCCATGGTACCTGTAATTAAATTAAATTAATTATTTTACGTTCCTTAGCTAGTGAAAATATTTTAACGACATTGTCAAGAGTAATTAATATAAAGTCGTTAAAAAGTTAATTATATTTATTGTCAGTGGCAAATATGTTTTTAAAATTTTATTATCTATTAAATAGTGCTTCTCAGCTTTATATCGCAATTTGTTCATAAAATAAAAAATCCATATTATAGTTATAAAAAAAAGTTTTTGACGTAATAATCCGTTATTTACTTTGCAGTTGGGACATGAGCCAAGAATAAAAAAGTATAAAACGAACCTGATTAATAGCAGACTGTCTAAAAAGCCTTCTCGTTATAGTACACGGCGTTCTTCCACCTTGGGCAGCGAATCCAGTATTGAGTGGTAAGCCAGTCAGTGGGTCTAATGGTTCTAATTCAAGATGTCTTAAATACGTTAAGTCGTCAGTTGCTGGATTGTTGTTATCTGATTCGTTGTTCTTTGACGTTGGCGGCGTTATAATATAATCTTGATTTACTCCTGAATATCGATTGCTCATATTTCTTCCTGTACCAGCTTCCAGAGGGTGCCATGCCGCTTCCTTAAAAAGAAAAATCAACAAAATAACTTTAGTTATGTCTTTGAGAAACTATTTAAAACTGATCTCTTAATCCAAAAATACATTATAAAAATATTATCCAGATAAAAATATGCGCAAGCTTGAAGAAAAAATGCTTATTAAAAAGCAACGTCCGATTTTCAAGAAGCAAGTGTAAATAAGGTCGCACATGATAATCGATTTATTTGTTTTTGAACTTGAATTTATGTTCTATACTGACGATCAAATACCAAATTATGTACTATTAGTTGGAATAAAAGAAATTTTATTTCTTATTTATATTTTTTCTATATAAGTTTAATTTATTGCTCATCTGATTTTTAAATTTAATAAAAATACTCGATTCTTGAGCTAACAATTATTTTTATTTATGCAATATATTGCCCACGTTTCGAAGATTTTTAGTCTAAAGTTGGGTGCTAGGGTTGATAAATTTTAAAAACTTAAAATTCATTTTGAGAAAATCATTTTAGACAGGGAAAAAAATCGTAGACTGGGTTTAAGTAAATAAAGTAAAATAATAAGAAAAAGGAAATAATAAAAATTAAAAAAATTTTTAAAAATAATATAGAAGAGTTGATCGATAAAAAAATTTTTTTAAATGAGTGATAGGTTTCAAAAATAATCGTTAAAAATGTACGTTAGAATTGTAGTCTTTATAAAATTTTGTTTATATTATGTTCCTTGGTGTAAAAAAATCTATCTCACTATTGTTTTAACTTGGAGAAAAATTATTGTAAAATTATGTAAAATATTGTAAAATTTTTAGCCTTGATAACTAAGACTGAAAGTCTTCAAAAAGTTGCAATTTATTGCATAAATAAAAATAATTGTTAGCTCAAGAATCGAATATTTTTATTAAATTTTATTCATCACATACGTAATAGGTTGAGTAATAAACTGACGTAAAAAAGGTGTTAATGTAAATATGATAATACTATTAACTGTTTAACTATCAAGTAGGATTAAAATAACTTTTGTAATTTCCCAATGATATTATCAATTTATTGGCCAATCGAGCAAATTTAATATACCTTAAAATCTATACATGCGGATGTTGGTCTGATTTTTTTTAATTAAAATTTAAATATATTCATGGTTTTTCATCGATGTAGAATTATCTTTATCAGCATTTACCCAATCTATAAAATTTGAAACTATTTTTTTTTGATAGCCTAATAAAAGAAAAGCTTATTTTATTCTAAAACTCTCGCTCTGTTTAAATTGAATTTAAACATTTTCACTATTTTGAGAAGATATTTAGTATTTATACTCAAATTAAAACACGCTACCAAATAGTTGACACTGAGTTTCATCAATCAATGGGAAAGTACTTCTAGAACTCTCATGGAAAGCAATTAGATATTAGGTTCGAAAATAAAAAATTAATGCTGTTTTTTGTATATTTCGACATCAACTATTTTATTATTTTTTTATTAGTCCTGTCGCCAGCAATGCTATTTAATGCCATAAAATAGCATAAAAGTTCCATGGAAAAAAATGGGTGGTATTTATGTTTTTTGACCCGCTGAACATGAATCCGGGGTCCGTTTTGCGAATTTCGTGGTCAATTTTTTGTTATCAAGAAATTATTGCAAAATTGGCCAATAATGTGTTAATAAAAAAAAAATTGACCACGAATTTTGCAAAATAGACCTCGGATTCGTGTTTAGCGAGTCAAAAAACATAAATACCACCCATTTTTTTCCATGGAACTTTTATGCTATTTTAGGATTTTATGGCATTAAATAGCATTGCTGGCGATAGGACTATATTGTTGTAGGTGAAATTTTGATGTTTGATTTTTTGGCATTTAAGTACGTTTTGAGACCCCAGGAAGCTAAAAAACCGATTTTTAAAAAAAGTCTGTTTGTATAATCTCTAACAACTATTATAGTTTTTTTTTCAAAATGTTTTTCAACAAAAAATCTCGAGGTACTTTTTTTTTAATTTGAATGTAATAATACCTCATTTTTCCCATGAAAGCAATAACTAATACCTAGAAATACCGTTTTTTCTTGATATGTCGAATTGATAATTAATTTAAAAAAAATTTTTTTCTCAAAATTTTTGTCATCAAAAAATACAAAAAATACCAAATTTCTTTTTTCTTTTGTAACCTAATACTTAATTTTTTTCTAAAAAGTATGAATTATTAAAAAATCATTTTTATTTGATTTATTGATCAAGAAAAAAGATTCGAGTCTGATATTTAATTTTTTTAACATTTTGTTCGCAAAATTTTTCCCTTTAAAAAATGCAAAAGAAACTTGTTTAATGAATAAAGCTGAAAATTTTTCTTTTTAACCACCAGTACTGGTGATGTTTGGTGGTATTAATAAAAACTTGTTTTATTTCTTTTTTTTTGGACGTAGTACTTTATTTATTTCTATGAAAGTACTAATATCTAGAAGTATCGCTTTTACTCGATATTAAAGATTTTAAATTTAATATAATATAATAATTTTAAAGTTATTCTAATTTTTTTAATGAAAATATTAATTTTACAAACTTTATTTGTGCTCGATTTTTGGAATTTGATATCATATTAGAAATCGATTAGATTTTTTTCTATGAATTTTTAAGTAAGAAAACAAAAAATACACAATTATTTCTTCTTCTTTTTTTTATGTCAAAAACCTAATTTTTTCCATTAGCTAACAGTATCAAGGAAAAGATGATTTTTAGTTTTCCTTATGACATTATACTTTGTTAGGTAAATTAGATAATAAAGACTATTTTGTTATTGCTAATGAGGAACCCTAGGGACAATTATTTGGCAGCTGGGTCTTTATTGAGAGGAATTAAATTGGGTAGGTTCACCAGTGAATAACCAATGGTAACGAATAGTTACGAATAGGTACTTTTTTAAAATCAAATATCAGTTTTTAAAAATTTGTTAATAATTACTTGAAGCAAAAGTAAAATAAAATCCTCTAATCGTTGGTGATGCTATTTGCCAGGAAAGATAATTATATTTGGAAGTACCGCTGCTTCCATTTTTTTAATAAATTATTATTATTATGCTTTATAACATAAAAAAACAGTTATTTTTCCTGGCAAACAAGATCATTTCTAACCAGGAAATCTTCTTGCCGAAAACGGACCATTTTTTCAGCGTATTTATAAATTTTCGTGAAGGAAAATTAGGATTTGACAAATTAAATATGAAGAATTTATTTTTGAGGAAAAACTCACTTAATTAGTAAAACGGCACCCTCTTATCACTACCGTCAGCAAGTCATAAAAATCTTTAGCAATATACCAGCAACCAAGAATGCAATGCAATAAATTGCAACAACGATCATTTTCTTCCGCACACACAAAAGTTTAATAAACGTCTGTCAGAAAATTCAAAAAGAAAAAATAAATAATAATAAAAAAAAGTAAGCATTGCTACTGCGTGGTAATAATTGGCTCAGCAACGACCTTCAAAATCTTATAAGTTCAATTGTATGTTGTAATAAAAGAAAATAATAATAACGTGTGAAGTCCTATTATTGCAATTAATTATTATGACAGGTGAACTCGGATTAAATTGCAACAATGTACTTGTAATCCTCAAATTTCCTGATTTTTCAACTGAGGTGACCAGGTAATCGATACAGAAACTTCCCGGTCAATGATTCCTTTTATTGCTTTTCCCATGTGAAATTAAAAAAATGAATAAAATAGTTTATTTTTTATTTATTTAGAAACCAATAAAATGCTACTTTGACTTTCGATACTTTTACTTTGATACGAAATGACAAAAATTTCTTTATCGATTATTGACAATTGCCGCTGTTCATAGTCGATTAGCTTTTATTAAAGTTCCAAGTCGAGTATTTGCTTTAATATTGGCCTGTTATTAACAGATTGAAATTTTCTTTCTCTATAAATATAACATATTTTAAAAATAATTGCTTCTTAGTTGTTTCCCCTGTCAAGTATAACAGAACCAGTATATTTATGCCCACAACTTTATTTATGAACCAAATCAAGATTTTCTTGTTTATTTTGTTATAATTATCATTGTTATTATTGTCATTGTTAGTAAAAAAAAGATTACTTTTTTTTTATGACATTCTCACAATTTAATTCAAACTTTTATTCATTTTTATACGATATTCTTTTTGATGAGAAAAAGTTTTTACTTTAAATTCATTTCTAAGCCATTAAAAATCCGAGAGCTCCTATCAAACGGAATACCTAAAATTTAAAAAATAATTTCATAAAATTTCAAAAAAGTTACGTTAAAACGGCATATTGTAAAAGTCTCGGTAAAAGTTTTGCTTGAAAAATTAATTCAAAAATTCAATCAAGACCGTGCATATTTTTTATCTCGGAAAATAAATTGTTTTCTAGTGCAATAGTGATGGGCATATACTTATCGCACTGACAGACGCTACCGATGGACTATATTTCATAAAAAAGAATCTTTTCAATATTTTTTAAGTTTATATTTTGATTTTTTTGTTTAAAAACTTGATTATTGTTAGGTTTATCTAGTAGGATAAGATGGGGAAATTGTAGCGAAAGTCACCAGCTTCAGGATTTTAATTAATTTTTTATTTTTTGATGGGGTTAGTCTTCTAGATACTTTTCTATCGCAAAATTTCGCAATATGCGGTAGAATGACTATCTCTTATTGCAAAAAATCGATAAATATATGTAAACTATCGCCCTTAGAAGAACAATTCCCGTTTCATCTATATACCCATCTCAAAGATGCAATAATTAGTGAGTAAAAATGTTAATTTTAACAATTGTTATAACATCTGTTAATATTTAAAAATTGTTAGCCCTGAGTTATAGTATTCAATTGAACCAGCATATTTTCATCGCAATCAGGAAATTTTCGTTAAATGTGGGAACATTCATGTAATTAATAAAACTTTAAAAAGAGTTATTAAAAATTATAAAAATAGTTCAAACTAGATAAATTTTTCTGAGTTATAAAAAAAATTCACGAGGCATTGCTATTAGAATTTAGTATTACTTTAGAAAATTATTGGTTGCACACGCCACTACTTAGTTTAACAAAAATGACATTAAAAACTAAAAGCAGACCACAGAGTGTTTACAGAGACAGAATCCACTTAGCAATAAATCGTACAAGGTATTCGATCTAAAATTTATACTGTTATTCTTATCAAGTTATATATGAAGTTGAATTTTCTAAAAATCCTTAGTTTTGAAAAAATTCTAATGAAAGCCCTAAAACAGCAGTTAATATATACTTTTTATGTGAAGCTTAAAGGATTTTCTTTACAAAATTCTAAATTATCGATGCCACTATGGATTAGTATAATTTCTCGTCATTTACATAATTTTTATTAAATTATTTAATATCAAAGCATGTAAGGAGGGACATAAAAATTGGTAATATAATCTTTGAACATTTATTTATCATTTCATGCAAATTCTAATATTTTTATAAGCTCCAAACTTTATCTACCACAAGATCAATGTTAGAACTCCGATTTTTATCTCTTAGTTAAATAACTATAACTAAAAGTTACAAGAAAAGTTACTTAGCGACTTCAGAATTAAATAATAAAAATTTAATATAGCCTAATAGAAAGAAAGAACACAATGAAAAACAATAACTCAATGCCGGTTTAATACAAACATCAACATCACGAATATGTATTATCTGGAAAGAAAGCTTTTTTCAAGTTACTGTACTTGCACGATATCGTGATTCAGAGCATAAATTTCTAAATCAAATTAAAAACATACGATCTGATGTAATATTGCAATGCAGGTATATTTGACTCGATGCAATAAGAACTTTAAGTTAAATGAAAAACCCGATGATTATTGCTATCCTAAACTTTTATTTTTATTTTTTGCATAAAATATGTTTAAACTCACCTTATCCTGAGATAGGGGCAGTGGCAGCGTCATGCAGCCCAGCAATTCACTGCGTCTAAAATAACAAAAAAAATTTGCTTAGAAAATCATAAGAGAGAGAAATAATTAAATTGCTTTACATAAGGTTAACCTCTTTATAATCGATTGATTAAGTTTCAAAAGGAAAAGTTCTGATTGACTTGTACATGTGTATTAGTGCGTTTACAATGGTTAGTTTTCCTATCACTTTTAATGAAATAAAATATAACAAGAAATACATTTATATTTATAAGAATCAAATCGTTCAATTATTTATTTTTTTAATTAAAATTTTCTTCATTTTTTTATCAACTGAATTAGGCGATTTTTTTCGTATAAAAAAAAAATTGCATACGAAAGCAGAAAAAATTTGAGTGCATAAGTGAATTTGAACTTGAGTGCACTTTAGGCGACCTTTTTTTATTTAACTGAAATTTATATGATAAATAATTGGCCTCTTATATCTTTTTTTTCTACTCATTTATTCTTGCTAATTTTGTTTTTCTTTAATTATAAAATGAAACTGCAATTCACAACACCGATCTTGGAGGATGAAACTAGCATTTAAAAAAAGCATCTTTAGAATAAGACTTTCAAGGGTAATAATGGTATTCCGAGATGAAAATAATTTATTCTTTGATTATTAAAAATAATTCAAAATTACAATTTGGCTAAATAATTAAATGACAATTCGACTTTCTAAAATTTAAGAGGATCGATCTTTTTAATATATTTAAAAATTAAGTCATTAAAAAATTTTATGAACTGATCAGCTAAAAAATTTGACTACAGTATCAAGGCTACAGTATTTGATAAGACAGAAAAATTTTAGATAAAAAAAGAGTTCTTAAAAATAAAATTATTATGAAAAGAATTGGAGATGTTAAAAGAAATGAAAAAAACTTTTATCAAGTGTCAATGGGCAATTTAATGATTAAGCAAATAAAAACGAGTAAAAATAATTTTTAATTCAGCAAATAAATAGTTTAAAACAGCAAATATTGAAATTTGTCCTGCCTCTACTATTTGAAGCCCAAATTTGGCGTAATTTTGTTTATTTTGCTAGTTTTCTTCAATTTTGTTTGGATGAAAAAAAAATTTAGTGCATGATTAAAAAATTTTTTTTCTATTTGATTAAAAGAGGTAAAAAAGCTTGAAAAGTTGATTCTAAATTCGTTTCTTAGCAGATACAATTTAAAGGAAGAATATAATAAAAAATAAAAACAATAGATTTAAGCAAAGTGACATTGTGCTATTAGAATATGAAAAGCGGAAAATGCGCACGTGGTGACAATAGAGTGCGCATACTCTGTAAAGATCGATATAATACATAGTTAGACTACTTGCTTATGAATTGCACCTTATGTTAATTATTATTATCTATTTTTTAAAACTTTATTACACCTATATGAAAATTGACGTAATTAATTAAAGGATCGAAAGAATTAAATATAATATTTAAAGAGAAAAGGTAGTTGGAAATTGAATGAAACAAGGGTGATGCACATTTAACTATTTCAGATACAAGATAGAATAATAAAAATCTTGAATCGCATAAAGTCTCTTTTTGAGAGAGAAAGAAACAACGAATAATGGATCACTTGAGTAAAAAGACTTTTTACAAGAGTTATAATATACTTTTTCATATTTTTTCCTCTTCTGTATTTCTACTTAAGTTTCATGTTTTTCTTACAAAAAACAAAGTTTTAATAGTTAGATTACTAAATTTTAAAATAAACTTTCTTTTTAGTCAGAAAATTAAAATTACCGTCTCACTTACAGTTTTCAATAATGTTTTTCTCGCATTTTAATTGATCATTGCAATTCGTGTTTTCCATGTGTTAAATAGGAAACCAAAATGTATTTAAAACTATAAAAAGCGAAAGACTCAAATTTCGTAGGGAATCAGAAATCGCTATGATAAAAAAATAAACACTGGATTAATTTTTGTGTTAATTTTTAAAATTGAATGTAAAGTTAATTAAAAAATGTTTTTTTCAGCAAGCTTTATAGCCTCTTAATTAATTAAAAGAAAGTTATAAAGTTTTTATTAGATAGTAAATTTTTATTTACCTTGCACGTCGATCTCGATGCCAGACAGCAATATCAAGTGATACAGGCCTTCCACTAAAACTATTCTCAAGTATTTCTATACAAGGTAATATTAACGTTTCATTAAATATTGGATTCGGTGTTGCACGATGTACAGCTGTTCTTTTGTGCACTCCTTCGTTTTTTAAATTTTTTAAACTTGCTTTAACGTATGCATGAATTGGACCTTCGTATATTCTTCGTAGATCACGACACCTTATTACTACGGCACAAAAAAAGCACAATTTTCACTTAGAAATATTTTTTTTTCTTATCATGTGATGAGACAAATGATTTTTTATTAACGAGTTTACAATGCACCGTCTGAGCGTATCATAAGGACGTACTACTTGCGGGGGGCCCGAGCGACCAATGCGGTATTTCTCTTTAGAGCAAAAATACGCGAATAAACTTTTGACGTGACTTTTTCTCTCTGATATTTATATAATAAATATCGATAACTCCTCAATTCTCAGTATCGACTATAGCTACTGTTATCTATTAAAATAAAAGGGAAATATCCATGCATACATGGTAGTGGATGATTTAATCAATAGGATATAACATCAAAGTTCATTAACCTACAACTTTCTGTATTTCATGTAATTTTTTGAAAGCATGTCTTTTTTGATTCATGAACTAATAAATTACACGCACACTCACACGCTCTCGCACTCGCACGCACACATACAAACAAAGATTAAAGCTCCTCGCATTCTGAATATTATATTGGTGAAGCAAGAAAAAAAAATCACTTTTTCGATTAGTCGAAATGATAATTTAAATGAAATAAAAAATGTTCTTAATTTAAATAATTAATCACATAAAACTAAGCATGGACTAACCAACGCTAACTATTATTATTATTATACTTTTTTGAATACACCAGCCCTATATTTAATGAAATTTATACTTAAGCAAAAGTATAGGAGGTACTGAAAAATAACTATGTTAGGGGTTGAGAAAAGGTAGTTCGACGTTAACTTTCTCGAAGCGCATGATCGGTAAATTTTATATTTTAACATTTTCTAACAACGCAAGCGTACAATCAGCTTTATCCTTGTTATCATTATTTTATTTTTATTAACTGTTAAATCATTTTTATGAAAAAAAAAAAATAGCGATTTAAGAAAAGAAAAAAAAATTTAATGTACTTTTATTTCTATGCCAACAGTCATCATCAACAGATTATAAAAATAGAGAATTAAAAAAAAGAATTTCAAACACATGCTACCTAGTTTGGAATAAAAAAATTTTTACAAGATGAACCCCCTTTTTCTTTTCATCTAAAGATGTATTCGTATGCTAATCCGATGAATCTAAATCTAAAGCATGCGAATCGTTCATAATAAAAAGTTCTTCCTTTTTTTCTTTTTTTTTATTATAATCCTTTCTTCTCTAGATACTTTTATTTAGTCATGTTTAAAAAAAAAAACTTGCCATTGACCGCAACGATATGTTTTTTAAAGAGTGTGCGTGCATTTGTCTCTAACTGTAAAAAAGTCTTGAAATAAACTTTTTTTCTTCAAATAAAGCATTACGAGACAATAAACATTGAATTTATAGTAAGAAAATTTATGCTCTAAAAAATTTCACTATTATCTCGTTCGTTATTGTTTTGCTAGTTATCCTTTTTCTCATTTTAGTTGACATTGTCAAAATTTTTTCTCATAACAATGTCTCTACAAACATGCGTTTAAAATTAAAAAAGAAATAAAATAATAAATTATTCAAAGATATGCCACGTGCACTTAACGAAATTGCATAAGCGATTCTAAATACTCAAAAATTTTGAGTTATGCATTTAAGTGTGCGCTTGTGTTCGTTTATCATCTAAGAGAAATATTTTCATCTATAAGAAATTTCAATTACTAAAATTTAATTTATCGCTTGTTCATTTATCTATTTGTAATTAACAACGTAAATAATAACGAGGTACAAGTCGTGTTTTTGCATTTAAAAATTCCAACGGTTTTAATATCTACAACATCTCGTGTAATCAAGTAGCATCGCATCGAGTGGAAGGGTGCATAAATCCTTACTCTTATATGTAAATATTTATATCCGACAAAAAATAATAGTCAGTATTTTGATCTCATCAGCATCATCGTTTTATAAATAAAAGAATACTATTTCACTTACTTTTAAGATGAATTTCATCGGCTTTAACGGAACATTCAAATTCTATCGATCCTGAAGCCTCGGCGTAACTACTTCGTTTCGTACTTGTCGAATTTTCGGGACTGTATTTCAAACAACGTCTGACTGTTGCAACCAATGGTGCTTCTGGTGTACACATTCCAGAAGTCATCGAAGACTTAAAACTATTCAAATCGTCCATCAATGACGATTTTGGACTCTCTGTTTCCCAAGAGACGCTGATTTCATGTGGTAACGATGCATTAGTTGTTGCGATCGAAGTTGGCCTTTCTATCGTTAGTTCGCTATCTTCTGTGATTTCCATTTTTTCGTCTGTCTCCGAAGCTAAGTCCATGACGATTTCTTGGACCGACATGTCGTTTGCTTTATCATCGATCATTTCTTTCGGCGATTTCGTACTTGTATTTAATTTTACAGTTTCATTATTGCTATTATTATTAACGCTAACAGAAGAATCTAAATCAGTTTCTAATGCGTAGCGCTTAACGTGCTTATTTACAGCTTCGATAAAAGGTAACTGCGTTTTGCGACGTTCACTTTGATTTTTTCGTCTTTTGTTACTAGCTGTTACATTTGAATCTTTGGCTTGGCGCTTTCTACGAATACCTTTTTGTCTTTTAAGTGTAAATTCACCATCTAAATCTGACGATGGTGAATTGAATGCCCATGATATTGGTGATGGATTTTCGAGTAATTGACTAGCAGATGAAACAGAACTGTCATTATGATCTGCTTTACCATCCGATAAAATTGTTATATCAGCTGCTTTATTATTTTGATAATTTGTTTTTGGTATCGACGGAATTTCGAAAGAATTTATTGACATCGCTTCTTTTTCTGTCATGCAACCTCGATTTTTTTCTTGTTCCCTGTTCAAAAACATTAGCAAAATATTAAATTTATTTCGATTCATGATTTGAAATGTAAATAAAAAAAATTATATACCTTTTTAATATATTTACAACGTCATCATCGACCAATCTTTCGTTATGTGGAATTTGTTCGTTGTCAAGTTTTAAACCTAATAATTGCCCCGCTAAGGGCGTTTGCCTAATTTCAACCGTCTTGCTTCTCCGTATCCTCGGATGATACGGTGTAGATATTCTACTTTGTAATTTTTTGATTTTCCCCAATTTCGAAGCACACGCCATTGTCGAACAAGACCTCCTTCTGGGCAAATCCAGCGTCGAAGAACTTTTCCTCGATGGATAATAACCAGGCAAGGTATTTGTTTCAACAATATCTTCCGAACTAACGGCCAATGATATTTGTTGAAAAAAATCTGTAACGTGTGCTTTTAAATTCGCCCTAGCTTCGTTTAATATTTCTGGTGGCAAATCACACGAGGACGGTATGTAACCTGGTAAATTTAAACCTACAGGACCACTTGGTAGTGTTGAACTTTGACAAGGAAACAATGTTAACGGACCAATGTCTGCATCGACACGTGGTGTACTTTGGTAATAGCCTTCTATCACTGGTGAGTTATTTTTTGAAAAAGTTTGTCGTTTATTTGAACGTGCGTTGAATTTCGACGACTGAAAATAAAAGAAAAATTTTAAATAACTTCTACTGTCAAACCTATGAAAAAATAAATAAACAAGAAAGCGAGAAAAATGTTCAAAATATCAAATATTAAAAATTAAATATATCTACTTTAATGGTAAATTTAATCATCACTCCGGTTATTCACATAAACGAGCAATCGATAAGTCATCATGAGTTCATGTCTATAGCAACAATTCATATCCGACAAATTTTGATTTACAATATCGCGTGATAGCAATACAACGATTGGATCGTGTAATAATAGTGTCGTGCAGAAACGTATCTTTTATCGGGCTGCTTTTGAAATATTTTATGATAAAAATGTTTAAATAAATTGCAAGTTAATTTTTTTCAATGCTTTTGCTTGAGGAGTTAAAAGACAGTTTAATTGAGTTTAGGATTAAAAAATAATTACCTGAAAATATCCACGAAGATCACTACCTTGACTTCTGCATCTTCTTCTTTTAACCGGTGTCTTTCGTGAATTATCATTATTAGTATTAACATCATTATGTACAATTATTTCTTGATTATCTTCATTGACATTGTTGTCGTCCGTTGTCATAGTTCTTCGTTTTGAACTTTTCGACGAAGCTGGTGGCGTATTCGAGAGATCTCGAAAAGGACGTCTTTTGCTAGCACCTCCATTATGAACTCCGCCACCTGGGCCATGTGGTGTTGAACTTGCTGCCGATAGTGATCTCGATACTGTCCACTTCAGCATATCTGGAATTATTTTAATTGATTAATTCTTGTAAAGAATGCTTGAAAAAAGGCGTTATTTATTTCAAAAGCCGAGAGTGAATGTTTTGCAAAGTCAACTGTCACAACAATCATCTTCCCATGACAAGTGATTCGCGATTCATCCGAATGTCTAACGTATCGCAGATAGTATCGTTCTTGTATTTATAAAAATTTAGGGAATGACAGGAAGAATAGAAAAAAAGAAATAAGGGAGTCAGATTTTTTCTGAACGATAAAGGCCGAGGACATTGTCTTCGTAATGACAAAAGGGCCGGACGATTCACACGAGTACGTTACAATTTTTATTTTTTATGAGAAAAACAGTTAAAAATTTGTTTTTTAAAAGCTCCTTTTTGAAAAAGCTCTGGAAGAAGATTTGAATGCAAAGAGGGAAAGTAAAATAAAAAGTCGGTCAAGGAAGTATTTATATATACAAAGAGAAGGATGATTCGTTGCGAAAAATTTAATAATACGAGAATGACACGAAAATAACATAAACGATTGGAGAAGAACATTATAATAACGAAAGAGCAACAACCTGTCAAGTATAAGAGGGTGGTTGTTGAGAATAAGTTAAGTTTTTTGCTAAAAATAAAAAATACACCTGTCGCAACATACGGGAAATGTATTTAGTCAAAACAGGTGAAAAATCGATTGCAAAAAAATATCGAGGGTGTAAGTATTGTTCTTGAAGAAAAGTTACATTCTTTTGACAAATTGTACGTATTAAATGCTTCAAGGTTCATTGCGTTCATAAACTTTCGATAATATTACGCAGGTGCAAATGTGCATATATTAGAAATCGAAATCTATTTTTCTGATCTATCTTCGATAAAATACAAAGACACGTGTTTTTTTTAATTTTCTATAAATATACGTTATATTTATAGACAGCGGTGATAAGCTCTAGCGTATTTCAAGGTGTTTTTCATAAAATATTATCTCTACATAAAAGTAAAAAATGATTGCTCGAAACTTTTGGTTTTTTGTAATAATTTAATGCGCAAAGGGCTGTTTTTTTCTTTCTCTATATACTAAGAATTTTACGGTTCATAAAGCCACAAACTATTAATTTTTTGTATAAAAAAAAGAAGGAAACTACGGGAATTAAGTAATTTGCCTTTTCAAGCATTTATTTTTTATGACTCTGATTAATTTTATTTAATATGTCATAATTATATTATAAACACTTTATTCCTATTTTTCGATTATGTGAACTTTCAAATTTTTGATATCGTCAAGAGGCTTGACAGTGTAATCGAATGTTATATAAATTATTAAGAAGTTTATAAAACAGATTGCTCGCGTCTTAACGGTATTAAACCGGATATTATCGAAAATTTAAATAAACAAAAAAGCAAAACTTTATTTACGACATGCGGATTTTATTTTTATTTAAATTGTTACAAAGAAGATAAAATTTATTCAACATTTTTTGCTGGTAAACTTGCGATGCTGCATTTCTTTGTCGTTTAAACGACGTTTTTTTTAAACAAAAATTGGAATATTCTTTTAAAATATTCAATATCCGGTTATCCGGAAAATTTTACTCAATTATTTTAATTTATTTGAATTTTAAATTGAAACGTGTTTCCTAGTAAAACTAAATTATTATCTCTATTCATTTTTTTTCATTCTACAAGGAGACGAGTTCAAGCCCAGATGCGAAAGAAAAAACAGATTTTTAACGATTTTCGCAATTTGTAAATACAATACAATCCGATTTGGCAAATGCTTTCATTTCGGTCATTATTACACTGAAAAAAATCCATTGTGGCAGACGAATTTTATTTTATTTTATTTTTTATTTTAAACGATTGCAAGTGTCTTGAAATGTATAAAGAAAATTTATTTACTCATTTAAAATGCGAGCACCGTGGCGTGGTTAGGACTTAAAAAAAAGTCTGGAATCATACAAAAAAATTTGCTTATCCTCCCGGGCGTAATACTTTTCGCGGAAATTTTTGCACTTTTTGTACACCCAAGTAGATAAACAATATCGTAAGCACCATGGGCGAAAAACTTAAACGAACTCTAGTGTGAACATTATCACTCGAACTCGAGCTCACACTAACGCTAAAATTTTACGCTCTTGATACTTAATATACTATTTTTTCACATTTTTCTTTAGGTTTTATACCATTTGCAAAGATTTAAAAGGAAAAAAAAATCGGCTGCCATAACCGGGATTCTAGTAACTACTACTGGATTTTTTTATCAGTGTACAGCTTTATTATTTATGTATTTTAATGATTTTTATGTGCAAAAAAAGTCGGAACATTTGGGTACTTGCATACCCAAATCCCGACCTTTAATAACAACAATTTGTTGAAAAATAAGGCAATTTTTCAGTATGGTACATGGCGAAGAGTAAGGAACGAGGCTGCAAGTAAGAGAGGAGGGTTGAAGGATGCAAATGGTCCAACTGAATCTAGCCGAGAATAATCATGCCTCCAAATTATTTTATTTAAATGGAATAAAAAAAAAGAGCACCTTGTCTTTCCAAGGTTACATATATTAAATTAAACTGTAGGTAAAAAACTGATTAAAATTTTAAATTTATGATCAATAACACTTATAAAAATGAGGTACGAAAATATTAAATATCAAATGTAAAATTCTTGCCAAAAAATTTTCACAAGATCAACGAACGGGCCCTTCTAGATTACGCATTACATAATAGCCTATAATATAACCTGTGTAAGATCCACGAAAAAAATAATCGCGGGAACTATAATGTTGATCCTGGGAATAGCAACGCGATCTTTTTTTTTTAACCCCATGTGTGTGTGTGTGTGTGTGTGTGTTTGCTAGCTTCCTCTCTTCGCGGATATACACTTATACATAAAAAAATTTAGCAGGTTTGTAACTTTTTAACGGTTTCTTTCGGGGGGGCGCGCAAAACATTACCACTGTATCCAAAACTGGCATTGTTAAGTTAGGTATAAAAATGCACTAATTTACATAGCGGGTTAGTTTGTTGCCAGGGAAAAAAAAAGTATCTAAAGAGCACGTGATGTAACTTAACATATAATTTTTTGTCTTATAAGGCTTTGATGTATTTATTATTATGTGCGATATTTTTTTAAAATTTACTAGATTAGGGTATAATAATAAAATGTCAGGTATATTTGACATATATTGTTGTATAAATTACCTTTTTTTAAGGGTTTAATAACTTTTATTAGGAATAACAAGGATTTTATGTGAGAATAAAATTTAAGGACTCCAACTCGAGTGAATTTAAATTAAATAAATGAGATAGATAATTTAAGCTCGCTAAATTTTGACAAATTGCTTGCCTTGGTATGTCGAAGCGACCTTTAACTTCTCCGACTCATAAATAGTTTTTTTTTGTGCAAAATCTCGAATTTAAAAAAAAAGCAACTGCTCCCTGTGCAGAAGGCCCAATAAATCTAATTTGATAAATTTTCAAGTAAATAATCAATTCTTTCTGCATAAATTAATAATTATAAAAAATCAGCTGCTTCGAGAAATTCTAGAAAAAAAAAGTAATTCTTTAAATTTTCTTAAACATTTGTCTGGCACATAACACAGTAAAAGAGAAGAAAAATAATAATCTTTTTTTGTTGTCGAATAGGGGATATCAGGGCACCTGCAGGTACTATGATGATGGTTCATGGTATTAACAGTCCATACACAGTCATATTATTTTTAAAGTCTCAAAAGTATGTTTGTGAGTGTGTACATCTGGTGTATTTCTTTTCGCAGTCTGCTTGCATTTAAATTTCTATTGTTTAAAGAAAATTCAAGGTCGAATAATTCACTTTCACTCGAATATGTAATGTTATAATTATGACAAATGAATATAATTTCATTTTTTTAAACGTTATAAGTTTTAAACTGCACTTGCTATTTTACCACAAAAAATATCCAGTTATACTTCCTCGGTACGATTTTTTTAAAAATGCGGTTTAGAAGCATTGAAATAAATTTTTAGTTCTTCTGAGCGTAAAACTTGGCACAGAATTTTCTGCTCTCGTTCTACCCCTTAAAAAGTCTTAAAAACCCTTGATAAAAGTTATGTTACAAATTCTGAAAAATCAGACATAATTTAATATCGATAGAAATGACAAACTAAAATAAACTGTCAAAATTAATAGAATTTGCAATCTCATGAATATTCAAATCATTAACCTGTCAGACAAAACGTACAATGTCTAGCTTTGATTATATTTTAAAAAAAGAAAATTTAATTGACAGATATCATAAAATACTTACTTAAAAATGCAACGATAAAGTATTAAAGGTAAAGGTGTTGAGGGTAATTTAAGACGTGCAATTACTGTAATTTGCAGTCAATCAACGTGTTTACTGAAAAAGAAAGAAAACTCTTAAAGTACGCGCAAGTTAACTGTTTAATTATTTTTTATCAAGGGGTAAATTTATTTTGAGGGATGCATTGCAAAACATTTGTTACCAAAATACAAATGAATTTATCTAATAGTAAAATTTTGACTAAATTACAAGTTGTTCCCCTTTAAGAACATACCAAAATAGCTTAATCAAGAATATACCGAAATTGAGATATCATAAAAAAATGATTGACCAGCCCTCTTCTACTAGGCACGTAAACTCGTTATAAACCACAGGAGCCCAATTACTTGAGTTAAAATTATTTTTGAAAAAAGGAACTGTATAATATAGCGTCGTGTGCATAAAATTTTCTGAGCTAGCTAATGATTCCTTGATTAATCTTATCAAAATACACGAATGCACTTTTTAACAATGCACTTTTTTCGCAATACAGCTAATTTAGTAATCGTTAAACGTAGAGAGAAAGAGAAAGAGAATTGAATGCATTTATTGAAATTATTGAAAAGTTTTATGCACAACATATGTTTTGTATGCTAAAATAACGATGCAGTTTAATCATGTAAAAAATGATATCCAAAACTATTTATCGGAAAAGAATAATGCTTTGTATTGTATTTTTTTTCTGTAACAATAAAATTTCTGTATAAGCAATTAAATTTTTTATTTCTTTATACTTTACCGATACAGCGCGTATGAAAAATACTTCCTTTTTTTACACATTGACAAGAATATTCAGTTTGTGAAAAGGTTTTTTTTATTTTTTGCCTTTTGTGCTTAGTAACGATTTAAATTACGACTTCTTTTTTATTTATGTTCATAATCACTTAACTATGAAAATATAACAAACAGTATGCGACGAAATTTCTGTATCAAATGAGCAATTTAATAGTCGTAGAAAAAAAAGAAGCTAAATCCTTCTCTATTATTATTTAATTGAGATTATTTTTTTCTTTAACACTTTCGAAATTTAATGAGCTATGAGTAAATTCTATTTAATTGTCGAATAATAAAAACGTTTAAGAATTTAAATATGCTATTCAATGTTTTTTGCATGTTCCACGTTGGAGGCCAATCATCTTTATTTTCGCTGTTGGTAATACATTTTATTATTATAATTTTCATTCCATCTTGTCAATTTGAAAATTTTCCTCAAAATATTCGCTACTATAGAAATTCACCCCTATCCGTAAATTTTATTTACATCTTTGACCCGCATCCATAAAAATGATTTTTATGATCGTGTATTTGCAAAAATTAAGTTAGTTCCGGTCGACGTGGAAAAAGTTTATGTAAAGTTAATACAATTTAGGTGTGTTCATTGTCAGTAATAAATAAAATAAATAAAGAAAATTTCTTCCCAAAACCGATATGGAAATAAAAAGTTTTAACGGTATTTGACCTCATCGATACACATGCATATGTTATTTTCTGCAATTTCACGGTATAATACTTTAACACGAATACATAAAAATGGGGTAACTTTTGTTTATAAAAATTTTTAGTTTATTAACGCAAAAAGTGGTGACAGTATAAAATATGTCTTTGCATACTTAAACTACGGAGCGAGAGGGTTTGTAAAAAAATTTATTCCAATGAACAAGTACAATAGAGAGTAAAAAAAAGGGATCAAGATTATGGCAAAAAAAACTTGCATCTTAAAAATCTTATCTGAATACTCGATCATTGACATATCATGAGGGTACGCTCTTATTAATATTATTATTGCTGTATTAATAATAACATGTGCTTGAAAAATATGAAATCAGGGATATTTTGTTACACCGTGTTTATATCATTTCTTTTTGGCTAACCCTATTTATGTGGGATATCGCGTTACTCTGATTTTTTAACAATGCAAGCTCTGATAAGAACATCGTGATTTTATCTCTTTTTATTATGTAATAGAAATTGTTATGTGTTCATTTAATGCCATTCAGAAAGAATTTATGCTTATTGTAATATTCTAATATTCAAATTTAGAAGCAACAAAATGAGCAATTAAGTCTCTATCCCGTTTTTGCGTTTTGCACCTAATCTTAAAAAATATTTTATAATTTTAAATTGCTGCGTGGAATCAGGCGTGTTGGCTAAGATGTTAGATTTTTATTTTTATTTAAAAAATTTCATTTTTAGATAATACTATAAGAAATTTACTTTACTAATTGATGGAAAACATTATTTCGATTTTATAGTAGCAATAAGCTGCCAGGCTGCTGTGTTTTAATTATGGGTACACGATCATTTCTTTCGGCACGGGTTTCAAGTAGGATCAAGAGATGCGGTTTTGAATCGAAAAATTTTCAGGCTTTAAAATTCTATGAATATTTTTATTTTGAAAAAATAATCACTTTTTATCCATAATTAAAATATGAGCCAGAGAAATTTTAGATTCAAAAGTGTACCTGCAGACAGATGAAACATTTCCGGTTTATCTGAAAATCTATCCGACCCGAACACCCCTAGTTTGAATTTTTCTTGAACTGCTTCAAAATTCAAGCATTTGCCTGAATTTCAAAACATTTGCTCAAGTTTCTCAGCGATATCAAAGCAAAAACTTATACATGGGATTTCTTGCAATCAAGCGATTCGCACAAAATTTAAGTAAAGCAACCTGAAAATCTTAATGAAAAATTTCGATTACCTTGATCGTAACATTAGCTTAGAAAATTCTACATTATTATACAAGGACAAAATCATAAAAATGTTGTTTTGCGAGTATAAAAATTATTCTTTCAGTAATTGAAATTTTTTACAACTTTTTAATTTTTTGCGAAAAAAAAATTTATTTTGTTTTAACATGCATTTTGTTTATTTTGCTTAAAAAATCACGACATAAAATCCAGTATAATTGGCTGAGCATATTACGCGTATATTTATGTAAAATCCATAGTATCGATTTGAAAAAAGTAAAAAATGTAAAAAAAAGCTTTGAAAAAAAAGAACTTAGCCCAAGATATCTCAGGCTGACACAATTTCTGCAAAGTCAATAAGGGTGTTCAAGCGTGGTATTATACTCGCGAATACATTTTTTTGAACTCCTATATGTTATAATAATAATCTAGCCTATTTCTTTTTTATGAATAGTAGTTGGTTATGTTACATATAAACGCACAATTAAAAAAAAACTATGAGAAACATTGTATGTTCTAAAGCTTCTATTGTGCATGCCAAAACAATGAAATTTTTATAGCACGGGATATAATAAAAGACTTTAAGTTTACAAGAAAAAAAAATACAGGTATAAACTTTTTATTGCGAATAAAATTTTTTTTTTTTTTTGGAAGTGTTAGAAAAAAAGGACCATATTCTCACTTATTCTCCTGAATGCATTAAAAAAAAGTACACAAAAATTAAAAAATTTCTCTTCGTAAACTAGATTTTGAAATGTGAGAATTTTTTTATGCATAAAATTTTAGTTTTTTTTTTCATACTTTTAATTGAAATAATGAATTTTTATAACGATTTTTTGTTTTACTACAGGTGTGCTTAAATGATTAAAAAAAAATTAACGGAAACATTTTTTTTAATTTACAGAGAAAAACATTTAAAGAAATTCCAGAATATAAAATTACGTCAAAACGTTAAGCATTTGTGCTACACTGCGCAAAAAAACAAGAAAAAAAATGTTTAAATGCTTTAATAAAGATTATCAAACAATTATGTCAAGGGTAAAATGGAAATTTCGCAGAGGGTACGCATTTTTGAAAAAGCTCCTCAAAGCTCTTAATGATTTTTAAATTTTCATCTGCCGCTATTTTTAATCCTATAAACTTCATCTAAAAATAGGAACTTTTAGAATAAAAATCAAGTTTCAGTGACTGTAATTTAACTCTAAAAACTAGAGCGAATCAGTGTAACGAGCCTTATCAACCAAATCAGTCAAACTAATGGATTTGTTTGTCAACAAAAGAAAACTTCTTTTCCCTGAAGTACGGATATGAAAAAGTAATAAAAGTTTTTTTTTAATGAAAATAAAAACAAAAAATATTAAAAATCTGTGAATTAATACTTCGATAAATCAAATTGAAACTGTGTCAATTATCGCGTGCTTCATTTTTCTTGCAATTTTTATTAAAATAATTCAACATGTCAATGATAGGGTTAATGAGAGCAAAAAAATTGTTTATATTATAAAAAAAAAATATTGTCTTGATTTATAATATTGAAAATTCACACATAATTTATATCTGTAGAACAGCAGAAAAAAATTTTCTTTTGTCATTCAATAATATAAATTAAATTTTTTTTACCTGCAGATAGTTGAAGGTACATAATAAATTTATAGAAATTATAGGCACATAAGATTTATGTGAATGAGTTAAAAACTAGGTGAGATAAAGATGAAAATGGGAACGACCGTTGGCTCCCTTTCCGGTACTTTGGCCCTTTGAAACAAGGTCGCATCACCGGACTTTTGTATTCTATCTATCCTCTTTCGTTTTAATAATGAAGAGGCTCTAGAAAAATATGTTGAAAAGATCGATGAAGAATGAAGTTGAAAAGGCCACTTAATGCACAATGCAATTTTTAAAAGGAGAATTTCATTCTCGGTTACAAAAGATAAAACTTTTATTATTCGCTAGAATCACTAGACATGCTTTTTTCTACGCACAAACGAATTTTTTTAGCTTATCACTTGTCTGCAGCGATGCAGCGATGGGCATATTTTATTATTTTCTTATGGGAATAGTGCAATAGAGCAAATTCATAAAGTAAGCTTTATAGCAGAGCTGACAATTATTAGATATTTATAAGTTATCAATCATGAGGAAAAAATAAATTATTGACAGCCTACCGCATTACACGTGAACGAGCATATTATTTGCACATTTATTACAGTATACAATAGCGAATACAATTTATTATTATGTCATCTAAACTTCTTAAAAAATAGTCAAAAAAGAATAATCGACGTTAGGAAAGGCCCGTGTCATTGTTCATAATTTTTGACAATGAAACGGTAATTTCGTATAATATGCAACATATATAGAAATCAAAACGATCCTTTCCTCCTTTCCTCCTTTCCGTTCTTGCTACATCTCTATATTCTTCATCTTTTATTTCAATTATATTTTTTGCCAACCCTCGCGCATTATTATTTATTTTGACGAGTTGACGGCTTTTTTTTCAAGGTTATACAATTTACATCATTTCTTCATACTCGCTTGCTTTACTTATTATTGTCATCACATCACAACTAACTATTATTTCCTTTTAAATTACTTAAGGAAGCTTCGATTCTATTTCAGGTACCATCATTACAACTCAAGATTTTCTCTTTACCCAAAATGGATTAAAATTTTCTAAAAATGTTTATAGGGTCGTATAAACCGCAGGAAAACATTGGAACTTCAATGAAAAACCAACCCCAAATAAAAAAAAACGAACTTTTGGATCAGTTATGGCTATAAATCCTGGTTTTTTGATTAAAAAATAAAAATATATACCCTGGTAGCTTTTTTGCCCGTAGTATACAACTACGTAAAGTGAAACGGCGGTAAACAGCGCACGTACTCCAAACGTAGAACGGAGCCTCTACTTGCGCGAGAAAATGCGCACATTAATTTTTACAATTACTCCGCGTTGAGAAGAGAGAGACACATGTATAGAGACTATATATTTTTAACGTTTCAAGCTTAATATGGCGCCGTTGTCTGTGTTTATTCTTTGTTATTGTTTTTATATTGTTAATTCAATTTTCAGAATTTAAGAAAAGTTTATAGAAATTGCGAAGATAGCAAAAATTTTAATTCAAATAATTTAATAATAATGCAAATACGGTTATCTTTTATATCTTTTATGCACCGAAAAAGAGTGTTATAATTATAAGGCATCGGAATCTATCTATACTGTTGAATTATTTATTTATTTTTTTAAAAATACAGTGACAGTTTTACGAAAAGTCTGTTTCAAAAATCTATTTCAAAATCAAAATTAATAAAAAAAGGCATTAAAATAGTGCTGTTTATATGCAATATGGAAGGACACAGCATACCTAACCTTACTTTCGCTCTATTTATTTAAAGAATTTACTTTTTCTAATTTTTTAGTTTTACTTTAATTATTATTTTTAAAATTAAAATTAAAAAAAAAACGGTATAATATACATATTTGGTTCATTTTTTTATTAACTCTAGACAATTTTAAGCAGATTAAGATAGTTCAATATGTAAAACGTGATTTTAAAGTAACTAGCGGCCGTGCTACGGACTGAAGCAGTAAATACATGCGAAATACGGCCGTCCTACATTGATTTTGGCTACCAGGGTATATTCTTAATGAAAATGAATTTCCAAATTTTTTGTAAATTTTCAAATTATTCTACTTTGAAAAAGTTTTATCCCAAGAGTATATTTGAGTATTAAAAATAGCATATAAAATAAAATCTTAAGAGTTCTGCCTGGACGCCATATTGTTTTTCAAATTTTTTATTTCTTTTTCGTTTTTTTATTAAATTATAAATTTTTTTTGCATCTTATCAGAGTTGTCCCACATTCTTTATTCAATTTAGAAAAGTTTGGCATAAACACTTTTTTAATTTAATCAAAAATAAGGACATGATTTGGTGAGAAAAATTTTGAGTAAACTTTTTTCGACAATAAATTTTTCTCACCAAATCATGTCCTTATTTTTGATTAAATTAAAAAAGTGTTTATGCCAAACTTTTCTAAATTGAATAAAGAATGTGGGACAACTCTGATAAGATGCAAAAAAAATTTATAATTTAATAAAAAAACGAAAAAGAAATAAAAAATTTGAAAAACAATATGGCGTCCAGGCAGAACTCTTAAAGCTCTGTTTTTTATAATATAACAAATGAATATTATCAGTAAAAAATAAAACTTATTTTTAAAAGAGAAATAAATCTTGATAAAAGTAAAAAGTATAAAGTAAGTTTAAGTAGGTTTTAGTACAAACAAAGCTACTTGAAACGATCAAACAGGAGTTCTACCAGTACAGGCGGTGTATAAAGCGTTCCAGATTTCGATCAGATATCATAAAGTCAAGAAATCGTTCTTGTAAAAATAATAAAACATGTGTAATTCGTTACTGCTTTCAATTAAAATACAGGTGGAAATTTAAAAAAAAGTTTCTTTTTTTAAGTAACATCAAAACTGGTGAAGTTTAGTTTTTTAGAAACTTTTCTTTGAAGTATTAATTAGGCCACAGGTGTATAATTACAATAAAATGTGTTTGTCACATGATAAATATTAATGCGCTTGTCAATCAAAAAAAGATCTCATTATGCATACACATGCACACGAAATAGGTAAAAATGGTGAGTAACCTGTATAAATACACGATGTTTAGAAACATATCGATGAGATCGAGATCTTGCAGATGCCTAGAAAGGGATAGACTATTTCAGAAATGCATCAATCATAATAATTTATACAGCTACATTCAAAAACTTTAGATTAAAAATTCAATATTTATATGCACCTCCTAACCACGTAATACAACTTAATAAATATTCGAAAGGGTTTGGGGGAGGCGAAATGTTTGCAGGTGATGCAATTTTTTATTTATTAATAAATACTTGAAAAAATTTAAAAAGTCTAGAGCACTGGAAAAAATTTTTTTTTTAAACTTTAGCTTTAAATACCCCTCCCTTAATTCCGATACGTACAAATAAAATGCATTTATTATGTAGCTCTGATTTATATTAGATTGACCCCTGTATGTATTTTTTTTGGCTCTTTTCTTTACTTTTAACATAATATAAAAATGGTCTCGTGACAAGCAGACTGGCATCTCTAAGGAAAAGAATCTAACATAAGGTTTTTTAACACCGGTACACAGTAGTTACATAGAAAAAAGTTCCCCAAGTCACAGACCGACTTAAAAATCAAAGGTTCTTTTTGGCAAAAAAGGGGGATACATGGCAGCACAAGTTGTATTAAAAAAAGGAAGTAGGAGAAGGTACAGAGTTTATTTGGCGTATAAATATAGTTTTTTATGCTGAAGAATATTTTTATTAAGAAAAAAAAAAGAAAAAAGTACTTCTTATTGTTTGGGCGCCAGGCACCCCGATGTGATGTTCTATTGTCAAAATTGGTAGTTAGTGGCTTGACAATATAATATTATATACATTTTTATTTTTAAAAAATCCTTTTTTTTTTATTTAACCAGGTGATGCAAAAAATTGAAGATTTCATGAAAGAAATATTATTTTTTGAAGACTTTTTTTAAGCTGTTGTTTTAGGCCACAATGTACTTTGTGTTTTAAAAAACATTATTCGAATTATGTATAATCATATTATTATTATTTTTTTTTTTCAAAAATCATTTCTTAATTTATATATCTTTAAAAAAAAAAAAATCTTATTTACATTTCTTTTTGTAGTTTGAGTAAGGCAATAATTATAATTATTATCGTTATGAATGAAGTAAGTAACAATACAAATTTCATGCTTAAGGAATAAAAAAATTTATTTCCTTTAAGATTTAGGACCTACAATTATTCTTTTTAAATGCCTTTAAATAATTTTTTTTCAAAATGACATTAGCTTTTCAAGGAAGTTCAAAAATCTTCATTGAGGTCTAAGAAATACTATGGAGGTGATTCACTAAAACTATAATTTAGATTGCTGGGTCCCGGGAGACAAATGAAATATTAAAATTTTTTTTTGGTTGGGTAAATAGGTATCTTGAGGGAGGAAAGGAAATTGGCATGAATTGTAGCTACTCTAGCTACTTTCCAAATTACTGTACCATTTCTGTTTTAAGTAGCCCAGATCTATAATGCTTTTCAAGAAAGTAAGCGTATGGAAATCAACTTTAAAAGAAAAACTGTTGAATAAAAACTTATTTTAAACGAATTTTCAATAATTACTTAAAATTTTAAGCCAATTCATGTATACACTTAGCATTTTCAACAGTAATAAATCCAGTGTAAATATTTAAGAATCATCGAAAATGCAAAATGTTCTGAGTTTGTTTATTTGCAGAGGAACTAAGTGATTCGTAGCACCTGATTTACACAATGCGCAACCCTTTGCTAATGTTTTAAAAATCGATTAATAAAGATTTTTAGATTAAAAGTTAATGCGATACATTTAGTATTTACACTTATTTTACTTATTTTGAAAGCAATCAAAAAAATCTTGTAGCGAAGAATGAATGGACTGGTTACAAGTACATAAGATTTTCTTAATGAATAACAAACACGTGCAAATGTATATGTAAATTTCCATATTAGTGTACAAGTACATTCTTATAATGAAACAACCCCAATTCGTTTGCTCGCATTACACGTGCACTTAATCAATGTTTGCAAAATAGGAGTTGAAAAACTTTTCATTGGAAAAACAATATAATTTGTCAGTTTAATTTTTATCAGAATTCAAATAAATATTTTAACGTTTTTTGAAAGCAGCATATTTTTTCATGTACGTAATTGACATTCAAAATTTAACACCTGCATATTGTTGTTATTTACATGCATAAGTCGTTTTATTTTAAAAAATTTTTTACAACCCTAAATACATTTTAATTTAAATTTTTTCAATTTCATTTAAACAATAAGTAGGATATTTGTTCGAAAAATTCGAATTTTGTACTGCAGTACTGCCAATAACTGATACATTAAAAATGAAAAAACAAGGAAAGCTTTACTTCTGTTAAAAAATGAACGTATAATAAATCATAAAAGGACACTTTTCTTTATTATTAAAATTTAATATATTTAAATAATTTCACGTTTGGATAAACAAGCATAAATAAAAGGTATCGATTTTATTTGAAAAAAGAGAGACGGAGTAATATAAATAGAAAAATCTTATGAGAAAAAAATAGGGCAGTAAGGTTAGGTGTATCTATAAGCCGATCAAAAATATGCCTGCTGTAGATTTTTCGCGATAGAAAAATAGGGGAGAAAGGAATTGTTATGTAGGTAAAAAGTATAGGTAAAAAGTAGAGCACAATTTCTATTTCTCTTTAAAATCAGAAGACACCCCAAGTTACGCACTGGCGAATTCCGAAGGGTAAGAATTATTTTTGATTTCTTACATATTACGTTGCACCCTAGTTTTTAAAAAGACTAAAGAGAATAAAGAAAATCGCGAGCAGATGCATATCTGCTTTAAAAAAGAGTCGCGTGCTCCTTGTGCCCAGGACATCTCTGCGGCTGAAATACACGATCTTAAATTTCTATTTATGTACATTTGAAGAATTCATTAACATAAATTAAAAACACAATGGCTGTGCTTCAATTTATTATTAAGTCTCTTGATTTTCAATTACCTCTCTAAATAACTTCAAGCTTTACATTTCTTTCGTTGGCCTAATTTTAATTAAATTCTTTCATTTATTTATGTCTTAATTGCTCTCTATAAGTACTGTTTTATTTTTGAGTCGTCGCCTTTTTACTTTGGAGTTTATTTTTGATTTATTTTTACATTAATTAATATTTATTTTTAGTTATCCAGCTTAAAGGAGCAGTTATACCTTTGAAATCAAAATTTGAAAAAAAATTCTATTATTAGTTTTTAATGAGCTCACTCACCCCTAATTTCATCAACCGATAATTTCAAAACAAAGTTTAAAAAGTATTTAATCCAGCAGTAACGTATCTTATCAATATCAACCCTTTGTGCTTAGTCATGTGAAAACAATAACATTAAAAAAAATGAACATATTTTTCCAACGTTACAAAAGTACTCATATCAATTGCATTTTAACAGTTCTTATAGATTGAAGTAGAGATGAAAATTTGCGGATTTTTTATAGCCATTGGCCATTTTAATGATTCGCAATATTTTTCATTGTTCCTTTCTTTTGTTATGGGTTTTAAGTGTGGTACTTTTTATTCTCTCCATTCAAACGTGAAAATTGCTAATCATTTTTTATAATAAAATTAATTGAATTCGGAATTATTTGCATGTTGCCGTAATTATTAAATACATTTTTCTCACGAGTATAAATTTTGTTACTTTTGCATTAAGGTTTTGTTGAATAATTTCACGTATTTCGCAGTGCGTGACGGGATGAGAAGTTGTTAAAAAATTTACTGCCCCAAAAATATTGATTAGGATTTTCAGGACTTTAGTAATAATTAAAGAGGATTTAAAAAAAAAAAATATAAATTTTTTCCCATAAAACTGTATTTTTAGCGATTCTCCCCCTTTTTATCTTATTTATTGTTAGCAAAAAAGGGACTCTTACATTCATCTAATTTTCAATGCCAAAATTTCCTTTCTGTATAAACGGAAGTTACGGAATAAAATTTGTTATGTCAGTTATAATTTAATCTTGTTACACACACACAAAAAAATGATCAGATGTATTTTTATTTTTTTAGCTTATTAAAAAATCATAAACCAACAGACTAACAGGTAAATGTAAAAAAAATATTTTATTTTATTAATCTTTTAAAACAATATGTAATACATCTAAGGTGAGTTATTGTATTTCCTGTCTAGTCTCTACAAGTAAAGAAACCGGAAATCACATGTGGACAAAATAAAAATGGATTTCTTTCCTATTTTTAACTCGAGATACGTTAAGTACATTTTAACATTAAACTTTTTTTTTATAAAAACTTGACAATTTTACTATTTATTTTACTATGTCCCTCCAAATCATTATTCTAGGATTTTTCTTTGCAAATTGAGTTACCCCATTAAATAATTAAAATTGCTCTAAAACTAGACCAAAAAATTTTGAGCTTTCCTTTTTTCAGGCAAATTTTCGATATTTCCGAAAAAAGAAATGGAATTTTCATGTTTTTTTTATTTTATCATTTTCCGAAACATTTTTATGTTAATTTTTTATTAGCAGGGAATTCAATAAATTCTATAAGAGTCGATAAAATTTCAAGTAGACTGAAAATAAAAAGGCATTAGACCCTAATAAAAATAATAATAGCGACGGTAATAATCATTATCTAATGACATATGTGACATTTTTATACGTAATGTCAATTTAATACTACCAGGAAATAAAATAATATTTTGACTCGATAAAAGTACAGAAATGCTTATAAATGTGGTCAAAGTCAGAAAAACACTTGTGGATTATTTAGTAGCTTATACAAACATAGCAATAACATTTTTAACGCAGGGGCTGCTAATTATAATATTGAATTAACGGTTTTTCTTCGTTTGTACATTTAACGATTTTATTGAAAAAATCCAGAAGTCTTTTATCTCTGATAAAAAACAGAGTTTATGGACTGTTTTGGGTAATAAAACAAAATATTGTAACTGTGATTATTTTAATTGCTCTAACCGGTATGATGCATTGCCTATCCCCGCTCTCTCGCAACCTCTAAATCTTAAGCCCATTTACATACCTTCAAATTAACAAAAAAAAAAAAAAAAAAAAGAAAAAAGGGATAGGATATAAGAATGGTACAATAAAATATTAAAAACCCGTTACGTCACTATAAAAATGAGATATATGTATGTTCGAATTTGAAAAAAAAGAACGACTTTTTTTCTTTATGTGTATTTGTAAGAAAACTAGAATGCATTATTAAGAAATGTTTGTGTGTATTCGCGATCTCTAATAGAAGAACAGCTGAAAAAGAATTCGGGGTTTGAATTTTTATATGTGTATTGCCAAGTATTACTGCAGAGGCATATATATGAAAAAAAAAAATAATGCAAAAGTATGCGAAGACGGTCGAGTTTTTTTTTAAACCGGTTCCCATATCATTGACTGACTGGATCCTTTGGTTGGACATTAGCTAAACTCCATACGTAGGTATATCGAAGAATCGCGTAAAAGAATAGAAAAAAAGTCGAAGTTTACATGAACAAATAAAATCAAGATCTCTAACGACTTTTGTTTTTCGTCATAATAGTATTTCAATTCTCTTCTTCTACTTTTTTTTGGCCCCTACTTCTTTTTTTAGTTTAAAGAAAGGATTTTGATAAAAACTGGATCTCGAATAAAATCCAGGCCAGTTCCTTCCTTTTTCAATTATATTTCGAGAATTTAAATTCTTTTGTCAAATTATTTCTATTTTGAATCACTAAACATTCTTATTCAATTTTATTAGTAATTTAAGCCTTTTCATTCGATATTAAAATGCAAGACTTCTTTTAAACTACATTTCTTTTAATTTTTATAATCGATAATTATGAAATCAAATTTTATTTTTAGAATAAAAAGAATTCTTTTATCCTATTCTGGCTGTTACAAACTGGGATTTATAAAAAAAACCCTAAATTGGGCTTGCCTAAATCTATCGAAAATGGACAATTTTAAAAATTTTTTCTAGGCTATATTGTCGGCTTAGTTTTTATTTTTTTTAAATCAGTCTATGCTATAATTAGTGACCCTATTTTGTAAATAATCGTATAACACAAAAGCAAAAATTTTTTTTTAAATTACTACTTCAGAACCAAAATATCGAAAAAAATTTTTAAATAGTTTGCCTAGGTTTACATGAGAGATTCAATATGTAAATAAGTTAACCCATCATCTTTACGATTCTTGTAAAAAATTAATTAAAGCAATAAATTTACATGGGTTGGTCAACAAGTTTTTAAATTAATTATGCATAAATTTAAGCAATAACTCAAATGACGAAATAATTTAAAAAAAAACTCACTGTGATCACTGTGTAATGTTTAATTATTTAACGAGATATCTTATTCTTGTAAGAAAATCCTTTTGTTTTTTTTGAATAATAATCAATGTCACTTTATCACTAAACCGTTGCATGTCCGATTATCACAAATTTTTCATAATCTGCACATTTAACTTTCACAAAAATCATCGATTCATTAAAAATAAAATAATTATTAATTAAAGTAATATCACAATTTGTTTTTATAAAATTTTTTTTCTTTTTTTTTTTCAAATCCAGATATCGTCATATGAACACACTTCGACGGCTGGCTTCGCACTGGCACGGAGGGGTGCAACCCACGGGCCTTATGTAGAATATAGAAAATTAAAGTCCCCACTTTCTCATATCTACCTTATTTTTTTGATCCCCTAACTTTTTATTTATTTCATTTCCCCTTTTAGCGTTTTCTACGTATGTACACGCACATTTATTATATTAAATTTATTTGAGCGGGAGTATATCGAAGCACGTGAGTTTTAACCCCCCACTATTACATTATCACTTTTTTTTTGAAAAATTTTTTTATTTATAATATCATAATCTTTTTCTCTGCTACAACTCTTTTTCAATGAGATATTATGTTGAATTTTTTTGACGCGCCTCCACACCATGGGAGATGTCATTGATGAGTTAATGCACCAATAAAGCTAATTTTATATGCTACTCAAACTTCTATGCATGTAAATAGTATTTATGATTTTAATAAAGGATCCAGGGTGTCAAAAAAAAGTGATATGCTTTTAATCGCATAATATTTAAATTATATAATATTTAGCACGTATGTGCAAAGTAGCAAGAGATAATTTGTTCAATTGACGTAGGATTATCAAAGATTAGGATATCAGAAAATTTTATTCAGAAAATGCTTGTCATTGGACCCTCTTATTTTAATAAATATTATTTTTCCATAAAAAATGCCATATGGTTCACATAATTTTTTAGTTTTGGTTAATTAAAAGAAGCCATTAATTATTTCTTCAAAACGTCATAGAACTTCAAAATTAATTATCTAAATTATCTATGAAGTATGAAATGAGGGTATCAAATGACGATCAATGAGTTTTCTAACCGAAAATTGAAGAAACAATTTTCACCTTAATTAATATTTTTTGAAAAATCTTTAATTTTACCTAACAAAATCTGTTGCCACAACCGAATTCATACACGAATTAAATAAATTTTTTCTTATATTCTTCATAATTTTTTTTTTTTTTTTGACAAAAAAAATAGTATAGAAATAAATTTACGTTTACTGTTTGATTTATTATTATAAATAAACAAACAGATAGTGTACATGGTACATATGAAAACGCGACAGAGCTATTAAAAAAAAAAAGTTATTATTAATGGCTTTAAATCAAATAAAAATGAAAGTTTTGAAATGTTAAAAAAAAATGTAAAAAAAATCGTTATCCATAAAAACTTTAATAGCGTTCAAAGCTATTATTGTAACTACAATTAAATACCCTAAATAAACATACAAGAATTTATTTGTGACAAAACAAAAAAATTTTTTTATTTAAGCCAAAAAATAATATTTGTGCAAATAAAATTTTTCATAGATAGTTTAAATTCTGCAAAAAGAAAAAAAAAATTAAAACGAAAAAAAAGCAGTATTTAAAAAAAAATTTAATTGCGATGCTATTTGTATAGATGCAAGAGATTTATTTGATTCGCAGTTAATGTAAAATATATTTTTAATGATATTAAGTTAATCGTTTACCACAATAATATTTAAAAATATATTTTCGTTAAGCCCTAATAAATATTATATAGTTAGTGATACGCTATTAGAGAAACTCATACAATCAAATTTTTATAATAGAAGCTATACTCGAAAGATTATGCAAATTTTGATATCTTTATAGAGTCTTTTTTTCTGCAATATGCCATAATGTTTAAATATAAAAATAAAATAATAAATCGTCTACTTAACTTAAATACTATAGCTCTATTTAACCAATAACAACAGAGCCATTCAATTTTTACCCTTTTCAGTACTACCTCGTTTTATTGCAGAAAGTATTAGTATTTCCTTTAGGCAACAACTAAGCTAAATACATTTTTTATCATTCAAATATCCAATGGTGCATGCTGTTTTTACCAAATTTTTATTTTTAGTCGTTGCACATCAGAAATCGTTTGATTATTTAAACAAGTCCTATTGCTTCCATTTTTAGCGCAAAATATACGAAATCATTCGATCCTTAATGCAAATATCTCCAGCTTGGACCCAAATTACATTTTTCAAACATATTTCAGTCATTTTTGAAGATGTAGTCTTCAGTGATTGGTTAATAAAATCAATTAGAAGAATTGAATTATGCAAGTAAAAATCAAGTATGGGGGAGTCAAATGGACGTAGGTATAGAATAATAATGATTTTAGGAGCTTAAAATTATTTTTTTTTGGCTTAAGGATTTAAAATTATAAAGGCTTCAAGATGCAAAATATAAATTTAAACATGTTACATGCTTTAGAATAAAATATACTTTTTAATTTTCACAACGAACAACAAATCATACTCACGTAATTTGATTTTAAAAAATACTGAAAATTTTAAAAAATACTAAAAATTTCAAAACTGGCATATCAGGTAACGTAACTATTTATCAAGATTGGAAACGACAGGTAGCAAAAAATGAGAAAAAATTACCGAAAATAGACTCTAGAGGTAATGTGGAGTCATTTTTTGAAAGCAGGACCAAATATTGTTGATCCCTACACCAAAAAACATAAATGCCAATGATAAAAAAAAAATTTTATTAAGACTATAAGATATAGGGTAAAAAAGCGCAAAAAAATGGCCAAAAATGGACTATAGCGGCTAACGGAGTGAAAAAAATTAGTGATTAACACAGCATAACACATACTTACACAGTACTGTGATGAAATCAAGGGCAGACAATAATACAAACGGATCTTAGAGTGAGCCACTCATGTAGGAGTTTTGATAGAATTAAAAATAAAATTAACCTCATTTTTGTATAGATTTATACCACCCGCATATTTATTTCTTATTTTATGTGCAGACAGGACAGGTATATTCATATAATATAATATTCTTTTCAACTTTTTTTTTATATAATAAGAATAAAAACAAACTTTTATGCGTCATTTTCAATCATCCATAGCAACCTAGGTCAGTTATATCTTTGGTTATTTTTTAAAATACGGCACGCGACTGATATTTACAATTGTAGTGGGAGTACATTACAAAACTTTTTTATGCTCTCTTGTATTCTTATACAATTGAATCTTACAAATACATTCTTCTTATAAGATTTACCTTTTTTTCATTATATCAACAATGATGACTCAATATATTTTGCGGCTATTTAAAATAGTAAACTGATTTGGAAAATTGATGTTTATATTTAAAAATTTTTAAATTCATTGATTTTTAGGTATTTACAGGTGCGATACAGGTAAAAAGAAACTAAAAAATAAACAAGTATTTCCTTTTATTTTTTAACTAAAAAATATACTACTTTAAAAGGATGCTTGAATTTTCGAAGACCTTAATAAAAAAATAAGATAACCAAAAAATTATAGTTCATTTAATCTAATCTACTTTGTCAAAATTATTCCATTAAATATAGTAAATTCACTAACGTCTTAGTTTTATTAGCAAGTTAGTAAATGTACTGTAAAAGGCAACTTTCTTTATATTAACAAAAAAATTAGAACATTTTCGAAAACTTTGTAAATTTTCGAAAAAATTTTTAAATATTCGAAAAAAATCGTAAATTTACTAAATTTAGTACATTAACAAAAAATTAGAGTACTATACATTTTTTTTGTCAATTTGCAAGAAAAACTGATAATTTACCATTTTTTTTCGAAAATTTACAAAAAATATTTGTGAGTTTACAACTTTTTTCGTAAAGTCACAAAAAAAAAATCGAGAATTCTCGAATTTTTCTAAATAAATTTATGATTTTGATAGAATATTTACAAATTTTAATAAATGACAGTAAAAATTGTACCATAATTATGCTGTTTACTATTAAAGAAGTTTAGTTTAAATTGATATACAAAGAGAAATTTTCGTAAATGCAAAAAGTGCCAAACACTTAAAAAATCAGTTTCTTTAAATTTCTGACGATGACAGCCATTATTTTTGCCTTTAATTAGCAGGAAAAGTTGGTTTTTTGTGGGATTCAAAACATATAGAAAATTTGCGCTGGCCCTTATTGAATTTTTTAATTTTCAGCGGTTTTTTAGTTTTTATAATTTTTCAGGTGCTTAACATGTCTAAAACCAAAAATATATATTTTTTTTTAAATTTCAGTCCAAAACAAAGATTTTGAGCCAACTTGGACTCATTTTTCATTTTCAGATGCGGTGTAATTTATTTATTTTCAATCCGCTGGCGATCCCTAGTGACCTCCCATGAGCGGCAATCTACCCGCGGGGCACCTCTCAGCGGCGTGGGTCCACAGCAGGGTTGGGCAATATCGTATCGTTTCGATAATCGGTAAAGATATTTTTTTTATTTTCTATCGCTATTTTAGGACAATAGTTATCACGATACTTTTTTTATCGAAAAATTTTTCGATACACGATACATTTTTATCGCGTATCGGAAAAATTTTCGATACAAGATAGATTTGTATCGGATATCGAAAAAATTTCCGATACACGATAGATTTTGATTGGTATCGAAAAATTTTCGATACTATACTTATCGTGTATCGTTTATCGTAGTATCGCGTACTAATTATGACTATAACGTGATATTTGCACTATTTTGAAAATGTTGAACTTTATTCCTCCCTTATCTGCATTTTAATCTGAATTCTTCATTTTAATTAAAGTTACGGTTTATACAAATTATTTCTTTTAAAATAATTTAATTATTTAAAAAGAGAAGTCTATATATTGGGAAACATTATTAACTGCGTATATAAGATTTACTGCAGAATCTTAGGTATTTTAACTTCTCTTATGATTTGCTTATCTGTTGTTAATAATGTGATAAGTACTACCTATATTAAATATAATAAACATTAAACGATTTTTGAATTTGATAATTAAAATGAAGAATTCAGCACTTAGTTAAAATGCAGATAAGGGAGCAGATCCTATGGTGCAGAAGTCCCTAAAGACCTTTGGTGCAGAAGTACCTAAAGACCTTTGGTGCAGAAGTACCTAGGGAACATTGGTGCAGAAGTACCTAGGGACTATTGGTGCAGAAGCCCTTAAAGACCTTTGGTGCATAAGTCCCAAAAGACCTTTGGTGCAGAAGTACCTAAAAACCTTTGGTACAAAAGTACTTAGGAAGCATTGGTGTAGAAGTACCTAGGGACCTATGGTGCAGAAGTCCCTAAAGACCTTTGGTGCAGAAGTACTTAGGGAGCATTGGTGCAGAAGTCCCTAAAGACCTTTGGTGCAGAAGTACCTAAAGACCTTTGGTGCAGAAGTACCTAAAAACCTTTGGTACAAAAGTACTTAGGAAGCATTGGTGTAGAAGTACCTAGGGACCTATGGTGCAGAAGTCCCTAAAGACCTTTGGTGCAGAAGTACTTAGGGAGCATTGGTGCAGAAGTCCCTAAAGACCTTTGGTGCAGAAGTACCTAAAGACCTTTGGTGCAGAAGTACCTAAAAACCTTTGGTACAGAAGTACTTAGGAAGCATTGGTGTAGAAGTACCTAGGGACCTATGGTGCAGAAGTCCCTAAAGACCTTTGGTGCATAAGTCCCAAAAGACCTTTGGTGCAGAAGTACCAAGGGACTATTGGTGCAGAAGTCCCTAAAGACCTTTGGTGCAGAAGTACCTAAAGACCTTTGGTGCAGAAGTACCTAAAGACCTTTGGTGCAGAAGTACCAAGGGACTATTGGTGCAGAATTTTTAAAGAATTTATTGTAAAAATTAATAAAAAATAAAATCATATTATTTAAAAAACTAATAATTTGAAAATTTAATTAATTTTGTTCACTTTGATGTCTAAGCAGCGTGATTTCTATAATAAAAACGAAAGATCTCAATCCATCCATAAAAAAAAAAATTATAACCTTCATCCACAAAAGAAATTTTATTTTTTTTTTTTACTGCACTGAATACTGGAATACCTAAAGTGAGTTTCTAAATAATTTTGGAGGATAATATTGCAAAAATATTTAAATTTGTAGACTTTTTTGAGCGTGGATTTAAGGTTATTTTTTTGTTTTGTGGATGGATTGAGACCATTCCTAATAAAAATCTAAATATAAATATTTGGATATAAATATTTATATTATGAACACAATAGATACTTTATTATCAGTGTTATAAGTGAACATGTTCCATGCTCGTTGGTTGTGTAGTTACACAAACCGGTTATAAATTTTTTATTTCAGATTCACATAAATTAATCTTAAATACTTTTAAATTTTTCATTATTTTAATAGCTTCTACAAGATGTTCAGTTTCTAAATCATTTGAGATCTCAATCATTTCTGTCGTAAACTAAATCTAATGTTTCTAATAATGGCAAATGTAATAGACAGGATCCATTGATTTTAGGTGCAGATAAAAATTTTAATATTCTTAAATGTTTGTTATTATTAAATAAAGAAGCAAATTCGTAATCAAAAAGAAGATCACTTTCAAATGACCAATATGTTAAAATTAATTCAACAATATTTTGACAGTTTCTAGTCAATTCATTAATTCCAAATTAATTCCATTAATATTAAGAACATCAGTTGTAATTGATTTTATGACAGGGCAATAATATGCAACAAAACATAAGAACAAGTTTTTATTCACCTTTGATAAATTTGAGGATGAATCTACGTTTTCTAAAAATTCTCCACATCTTTTGAGAATCTCTTCAAGTTCATCTGAGTTAATTATTTTCGGTTGTTCTATTAGGAAATCGGTAGGTCCAAATCCCCAAAATTGTGGATCTAAACTTAATTTTGTAATATTCTTCCATGAAGGTTCGATAACTTTTTTCCAATTATTACTCATTCTCTCAAATTGTAGTCTTTGAACTATTGTCAAATGACGGAAAAGCGCATCTCCGGAATAATTATCAACTATTTTTTTTATAAACATTTTTTGATGGTCAGCCACTATAAAATTTTGAATATTTATTTTCTTTTTTATCAGATAAAATATAAATTTTAAATTAATTTTATACTCACTTTTTTGTAAAATTTTTTATATTTTTTAAAAAAAGCTTTCAATTTTAATTTTTTCAATAAATAAATAATAAATACTAAAAACAATTGACAGACAATCATTCAGAATTTCTATATCGATGTATGTTCTGGGCCAATTAAAAAATTAAAATTTACATTATTAAAAAAAATTATTTTTTAAACTTAAACTTAAACTTTTTTTTTTATTTACTTTTTTACGTTTTAATTAGGGGTGTGCGGTTACCCGAATATTCGGGTACCCGCCCGAAAGACCGATTTTACTTTTTTCGGGTCGGGTCGAGTCGGTCTTTGGTTTTACCCGAAAAGCTTCAGGGGTCTGAAGGTATAGTTTTTAGGTGGGAAATTTCCCTGGCATATCCTTTTTGCGGAAATTTCCATTCGGTCTTAAAAATGAGAATAAAAGGGTCAAAAAATGACTTGCTAAAAAAAAGGATAATTTTTATTAACTTTAAGTTATTATTTATTTTTTTATGTAAATTAAATAAATAAATAAATAAATTTGCATTTCAAAGGTTGGTAACCCCCTCTCCCCTTTCACTTGCCAACCCGCGTCAGTTTTTGGACTTCACTTAGAAATTATTATACGAATATCGTGAATTTCTATCGGGATGCAGGAGGTCTCAAAAAATTTATAATAAAAAAATACACCAAAAAAAATTTTATAGACAAGTTCGAACGCGTTTCAATGAAAAAAATTCAAAAAACGCATTTTTGGACGCATTCTTCGAGACTTATGAAAAACACATTTTTCTAATTTTTAGGAAAGAAGTGTCTATGAGTACTCTTTGAAATTCCGTAAAAAAATTGGCAAATAAAATTTTTTTGAAAAGAAATTAATCATTTGATTCTTGGGGGGAAAACGCATATTTCTCTTGTTAATAATTTTCAAAAAAATTTATTCAAAAACTACAGAACTTTTAAATTAGGTCTCCTTAAAATTGGGACCCAATAAAACGACAAAAATCGATTTTTCTTTTATAAAACGTTCTCAAAAGCCAAAATAAATGTTTTCATCAGATTTCCGGGGAAAAACTATGAATTTTAAAATAATATAAAACACGATTTGAATCCATTGGAAAAATCTTAAGTTTTTAGTAAATAGCAATTTTAAAGGAGGCTAAAAAAACTTTCAAGAGCTATCGTGTGGGCTTGAAAATAGATGTTTTTGTCTAAATCCAACGAGAAACTTATTTTTTTACTTATATTTTCGAGTTCTGCAGGCGTATTGGAAACTCCAAATACTTTGAAAAAAAAACAATTCTATAAAAAGTATAATCCTGTAAATAACTAAATATATAAAAAAAAAATTAAAAAGCATTTGAAAATATAGTTTTGGATTTGTTTCTTAGAGTCACATGTATATCATGAAGTTCTAAAAGAGGCCATATTTAATGTAAAAAGTTAATTGCACAAGTTAATTTCCCAATCATGGGATTAATAAAACGGTAAAAATAAAACAAGAAAAATATATATGGGCCATTTTGTCAAATCAGCCACATCCTTTTCCACAACACAGTTTTTGAAATAAATTAATCCGCAATAGATCATTTTTTTATTGAACCCTATAGTTTTCAATGTCTTATGGTACTTTTTTATTATAAATTACCCAGCTGCAAAATGGCAGTTAAACTATCGAGAGCTAAAATCAAAAAATCAGAATAAATTAAGAAAAGATAAAAAATATTTTTTTTGTATAAAGTTAGTTTTCTCATAATTTTTATTTTGGAAACGAAAAAATTTAGACCACTCAGGTAATAAAATACGACCATATTTTTAAAAAATTTACGAGAGCTGAGAGTTTTAATTTTGACTGCTTATAATTTAGAAACTAAAGTTCAAAAATATAAAAGTGAAAGTGCAAAATTGGCTGCTTTTTAGTGTAGAATAAGTAGAAAACATTTAAGAATATTCGCCAAGCAGTTTCCAATTCAGCAATTTTTGGGTTTTGAAAAAATACTAAATCTAAAATTTCTCCATGAATATTATTTAAATTTTCAACAATTATTCTGCACTAAAAATTCAATTTCGCAATTTTACTCCGATTTTACTTTTATATTTTTGACCTCTAGTTTCTGAGTTATAAGTAGACAAAGTACAAGAGTCTTAATGGTACAGCTATCATTTTACAGGTGTGAAATTCAAAGTAAAAAATTACCAATACACATTGAAAACTAGAGGGTTCAATGAAAAAAATGAGCTATTGTGGATATTATCTTATGGGTACCTTGTCTGAGTTTTCAAATAAAAAATCGATTTTTTTTTTTTTTATTGACTTGTGTTTAGAAAGTATTTAAGAATATGGAAAAAAATTTTTGAATGAATCTCGCAAATAATAAAGAAACGACAGCACCTGAAAGTGAATGTGCCAGTATGCAAGAATACAAGATCCGAAACTTTAAACGCGTTTTTCTCAAAACGAACTCTTTGAAAACGGCCCACACGATAACAAAAAAACTATTGCTCCGATTTCAAATTTTTTTTTTTAATCGATTTATTATGTAATTCTGCATTTTTTGATCTACAATCAACCTGATCGGTAGATTTTTTTGGTCTCTAGGCTCCGTTTTGTGGCTAAAAATATGGTCAAATTTCGACTTTTTTCTATTTACCTTCATAACTTTTTTAATTTTTAATATTTTTTATTGATTGTAGATCATTCCAAGCGAAAACTCATTTACTTTAAGGTGCTTATTTTTTTTTTATTGTAGACGATTCTAAACCAAGTTATGATGTGAGCCAATTTGGAACTTTTTTTTTAGGCACCAACTTCAGCGCCATCTCATTATATGTAAAAAAAGAGAATACAAAAAAAAAATTTTTTTTTTGTGTTTATTATGAGTGTATAAAATAGCTGTGAAAAAATCTTTTTATTATCCAATAAACTTTTTGAGAAAATTAATAAGAAAAATTAAGTTATTTTTACTCAAAACTCAGACAAGGTACCCTTATGTCTAGGCATTAGAATACGTCCAAAAATGCATTTTTTGAATTTTTATCATTGAAATGCGTTCAAACTTGTCTATAAAATTTTTTTTAGGTGTATTTTTTTATTATAAATTTTTTGAGACCTCCTGCATCCCGATAGAAATACACATTATTCGTATAATAATTTCTAAGTGAAGTCCAAAAACTGACGCGGGTTGGCATGTGAAATGGGGGAGGGGGTTAACAACCTTTGAAATATGAGTTCTTATGAAAATACTACTTGCTAAATCTATGGTTTTTTAAATTAAATTGAGTATTAATATACTTAAAAAAATAGATTTTCAAGACGATTGTTTTATTTTTTATTATGAAATTCCTGAATTTATTTGGGAATAGGTTTCATTATTTTTTATGATTAAAAAAAATAGCATACTAAGTATTAATGTGAAAAAAATGCAAATTTATTTATTTAATTTACATAAAAAAATAAATAAAAACTTAAAGTTAATAAAAATTATCCTTTTTTGTAGCAAGTCATTTTTTTACCCTTTTATTCTTATTTTTAAGACCGAATGGAAATTTTCCGCAAAAAGGATGATAGAATCGTAATGCCAGGAAAATTTCCCACCTAAAAACTGTACCTTCAGACCCCTGAAGCTTTTCGGGTATAACCGAAGACCGACCCGAAAAAATCCAAGACCGCCCGAAGCTTCGGGTCGGGTAACCGCACACCCCTAGTTTTAATGCTTGGAGGCGTGTAAAAAGTTTTTAAAGTCGACTTATAAGTAATGGCTAAGAATGAGTCATTTTTTAAAATACCATAACGTTATTATTATAGTTATTGTTTTGTTTAGCAACAAAACTACTACTATGCCGACACCGTTTAGATTTTTTGCAAACAACGGTAATAAGTATTTTTTTAGGATAATTCTGTAAAAGGCAAAAAAGAAAATGATTTTTTCTATAAAAAATAAAATTTAATTGAAATCATTTACAGTATATTTTAAAGCTTAAAGTATTTTTTTACAAACAATGGTAATAAGTATTCTTTTATCATAAATCTGCAAAAATTGCATTTTTTGAAGATATTAATTTTTTAATTTATTATAATAAATTATAATATAAACTGTAAAAATAATTACAAACTATTAAAAATATGATTTCAGGGGGTTGGCACGCTCCAGCCCCCAAGTTTAGATAAAAAGTAAGTACATCATCTTCAATTAATTAATTTTTTTTTTTTAAAGAAGAATAGTAATAATTTTATTACGTTATAAGGAAATAATTTCATCTGTGTATTCCAAAAATGGTGATTTTTTAATATTCGTTAATATTTCAGAATTTTCTAATCCTTTAAGAATACATTCATGAATGTACAAAACAATATCGTTTGTGCGCTTTTTTGTTATTTCATTAGCAAAAATTAAAAAATCTTCTTTTTTTACACCATAACAGCCTGCTATTACAAGATAATCAAGTTTGTCTGATTCTTTCAAAACTTTTTTTAAACCATCAGTTGTAACTCCGCAACAGTATAACATTAATTTTTTTAAATTTTCCATTTTACTAAGACCTGAGTCATCAATTTGACGCATTGACCTAATGCTTAAAAATTCTAATTTTGGTAAATTTGTTATTGCATAAAGGCCATTATTAGTTATGTCTCTAGTAAGGAAATCTAATTTCTTAAGATTTTTAAAATTTTTTACCAAATTTACAAAACATTTATCTGTTAAAAAAGAACCTTTCAAACTTAATTTTTCAAGACTATTATTTTCCATCGTTGATGTTAAATCACAATCATAGTTTTCATAAGAGAAATTTCTTAAAAACAAATTACATATTTTTAATTTTTTTAAAGATGAAATAAATTTTGCTAATTCAAAGTAATGTTTGTTATCAATAAAATTATGAGAGGAATATACAAATTTGCTTAAATTGAAAAGTTTGAATAATGATTTGCTTAAATAATCAGAATTGAAATTACAACATCTTTCTATTGATAATTCTTTAATAGAATCTGCATTTAAATGAAGTAAACATTCACCAGAAAATTTTTGGAAACCATATAATCGTAAAATTTTAAGTTTTTGATTATTTTTAAATAATAACCCAAGTTTATTTTCTTCGTCAGGAAAATTGTTTTCTTCATATTTAAAAATCTCTAAATTTAATTCTTCAAGATGTGAGCAATTTTGAAGCGCCATAATTAGATCGTTTATCTCAGAATGGTATAAATTTATTTTAAATACTTTTAAATCATTCATTACTTTTATGGCATTTACAAGATTTAATGTTTCTATTTTACAACTCCCGTAACTTATATCCAGTGTCTCTAATAATGGTAAATTTAACAAACATTTTCCAGATATTATTGGCATTGATACAAATTTTAGTTTTCTCAAGCGTCTATTATTATTAAATAAACTATATGATTCGTTATCATATAAATGATTTACTTGAAATTTATGATAATAAAATGTTAAATCTATTATATGTTTACATTTTTCTGCCAATACAGAAAAACCAGGAAAATAATCTACAGCCGCGAGAATTTTTATGTTTGGACAGTAAGACGAGATAACATTGAAAGTTTCACTTATTACAATTTCTTCAGATTCTTCGATTTGTTCGACGTCAACTTCGTCTAAAAATTTTCCGCTTCTCTTAAGTACTTCAGTAAATTCAAATAATTTAATTTTTTTATTCTCCAGTAAAAATCCACGTGGTCTGAAACCCCAAGATGGTCGATGCAAATTTATTTTTTTAACATTACTCCAAGAAGACTTAGATACTTCATTCCATAGTTTATTAACTCTCTCAATTTTAATTCTGTCTACAATCGATAAATGACGAAAAATAGTTGACAAACAATCGATATTAAGAGAATCTATTGATGTTAGTTTTTCAACTTCAGCCACTATAAATTAATATTTATTTAATTTAATTAGGAATATAGTTATATATTTATAATTTTATTATAAATTATACTCCTCGTTATACTCACTTTCTTGTTGTTTCAAAAAATATAATTATTAATTAATTGTTTTTAATATAAAAATTAATATCAATACTTTAGATACTTTCGCAAAATGCTCAAATTTGTTATTATCATTTTAGAGAATATTTCTACTATACCAACCCATTATAAATTTATTATTTTGGCGGTTTTTATGAATTATAAATGATGAATATTTTTAACGAGATTTTTATTAAAAATATATAAATTTATTAATTTTTTATATAAAAAATAAATGATTACATTTTAGTTAATTTTGAATTTATAAAAATTCTTTTTTTTTTCAAATTAAACTGAAAATCATTTCATTGTACATTTTTTAACACAAATATTCTAAAAATTGTAACTTTTTAAATTCTTAAAATCAAAAAAAAAGATTTTTTGTACCTTCTATTGTTAGTTTATTGGCCAATAATAACAACTCTTCTCTATTAGCATAGTAATTTTCTATTTTAAGATTTTAAAATAAAATTTTCAGTAAAATAATATTTTACCCAAATTATACAAAAAAACGCTGCCAAGTAATTGGCACTATGGTTCGTCATTAACAATAACAAATTGTTTTTAATGGTTTCTTTTACCATAGTAAAAACAATAATTCTAGATATTAATACTATTAGAAAAAAATTAAGTACTACGTCAAAAAAGAAAAAAAATATTGCTGTTTTATTTATTTTGTTTATGCAAAAAATTTTGAGAAAAAAATGTTCAAAAAATTGAATATCAGATTCGAGATATAGAGTATAAAAACCATATATTCAGATATTATTACTTTCATAGAATTAAATGAGATATTACACCCAAAAAAAATATATATATTGCAGCTTTTTTTATTTTTTTTTTTAATTTTGAGAAATAATTTTTGAAAAAATGAAGTATCAGATCCAAAAAATGACTATAAACGAGGTTACTAATACTAGAACTACCATAGAAATAAATTAGGTGTTACGTCCAAAGAGAAAAAAAAATTGGTGTTTTTTGTATTTTTTTGTGACAAAAATTTTGAGAAAAATTAATTATAAAATTCAAGGTATCGAGTAAAAGCGATACTTCTAGATATTTGTACTTCCGCGGAAAAAAATGAGGTATTACATCCAAATTAAAAAAAAAAGCAGTTTGAGATTTTTTGATGAAAAAATTTTTGAAAAAAAAATTAGGTCTTAAATCCACAATGGTTGTGAAATATCGCCGGTTACCCACATACGTATATACATACACACACATACACACATACAGCCTTTTTTTAAAAACCGGTTTTTTAGCTTCCTGGGGTCTCAAAACGTTCTTATATGCCAAAAAATCGAAAATCAAAATTTCATCTATCACAATGGTTCCCCTATGAGGAACCAAAATTACAATGATTATAAATAGAATAACAAATAATATAATTAAATTATTTAAAAAAACATCTTTCATAATATTTGGTGAGATAAATTTAAGATATTTCATCTATGAAAAAGAAAATCTATTTCTATGAAAAAGAAAAGTTATTTTTTCTTGTATTTTATATTTTATTTACCAGAGATTATTCTTAGGGTTTTTTAAAACTTCCCAAAATGATTTCATTTTGCCGTATGTCACCCCCCCCCCCTCCTGAAATTACATTTATTGTTATAAGGTTTTAATTAAAATAATTTTGATTTACCCCCTTTTACTCCCAAAATATGTAATTCATTAAAAGCACTATTTTTTTCAATTTTAAAATGTCTTCATGGGTTTTTTGGGTCGCAGAATTTAATAATGCTTTAAAAAAAGATAATTAAGGTATTTCTGGAGGAAAATTAGCTCCATTTTCACCCCTTTATTTCACGTCTTAAATATTTAAATTTAATAAAAACTTTGCTTATTAATTTCAAAGTTTCCACACGCAAAATAAAAAATGAAAAGTAAAAAAAGGGTGTTAAGATATTACTGGTAATGAATTCGTCGTTTTTTAACCCTTTTTATCATCCTAATATTTAATACTTATAAAAACTTTATTTTTTAATTTTAAAATATCTATACGGGTTTTTTGAGTCGTAGAATTCAAATATGATGTTAGAAATGTCATTCAATGCATTGCTGGGGGTAAATTAACTTCTTTCGGTTCTTATATATAACCTCCTTATTATAATATTAAATGAAATGTATGGTTAAAATCTGGTTTATTTTATTTAAAAAGACATTATCAGTTACTAAAAGAAAATATAAAATTAAGAAATAAAAATTTTTCAAGTATTTTTAAGAATTAATATTTGGAGAAATAGGGGTGAAAAAATAGCAAATTCACCCCTAAGCAATGCGTTAAATTTCGGACATCATATTTGAATTCTATGACCAAAAAAACTTGAAAAAACCCGTAAATAGACATTATAAAATTAAAAAGTATAGTTTTCTTAAATATTAAATTTGGGGTGAAAATGGAGCTAATTTACCTACAGAAATACCTTAATTACCTTTTTTTAAGACATTATTGAATTTTGTGGCCCAAATAACCCTTGAAGACATTTTAAAATTGAAGTGGATTTATTGTCTATTCAGTAAATGCCAATAGCAATTTAGTGGAACCTTTGAAAAACAATATCAAATATAGAATTATTTACCAATAACTAAAAAATACTATTCTAAAAAAGTTTTTTTTTTTCAACAAGTAAAAATGCTAAGCCAATCAAGCACTTAGAAAATTTGGAAAAATTAATGACTGAAGAAGACCTTTTTAATTTTCAGCAAAGCCAAAATTAATGAAAATTTTTTATATCTAAATTATATAAAAAAATTAAAACCAATGATTTTACAGACAAAATTACAAGAAATGATGGTAGTCAATGTTATGCTTCGATCAAATATTATTTTCAATATAGCAATGATCAATGTAGCATTTTATAATTATAAGATTGTAGAAGGCAGGCGAATTATAATTTAAAAGTTCAGTTTATTAGTTTCAAATATTTTACCAGCTGAAAAAAGTAATGTTTTAAATATTTTTACAATTGCAGATATTAGCTCAATTACTAATGTTTTTCTAAATAATAATTATTTATTGAATGTTTTTATGTAAAAATATATTGTATCTGATTATTAAATTTAAAAGAGCATTATTTTTTTATGTATTTATAGATTTTTTTGTTACTGTTTTTTTTAAAATTTAAATCTAGCATAAAAAATATTTATAAAATTTATAAATTTAAAAATATTTTCTTTTTAACCCATTAACGCCCAACCGACAATTCCTGGACACTAGCATATTTTTATATGAAAAAATTGAAATTTCGGGCCAAAAATGGTACCTAGTAGGTATTCAGGGCTGCTCTTTCCGAATCTGAAGTCCGTTTTCACGTACCACCCCTCGGGGGTGCGATATCAACCCCCAAAGTGGGGTATGTTTTAAATGAATTTTTGAACTTTCTTTATAATGTTATTTAGCTAATAAAAACAGTTGATTATTATAAAAAATTATTGCTAGAACCTTTAAAAACCTCAAAAAATAAAAGAAAAATATTTTTACCTGTTTTACCCCATTGGGGGGCAAATTATGGGGGTGTGGGGGACGGACTTTTTAGGTACTTGAATAAATTGAAATTTTTACCTAAAAATATTATCTAGTAGGTATTTAGGGCTGCTTTTTCCGAATCTGAAGTCTATTTTCACGTACCACCCCTCAGGATTACGATATCAACCCCTAAAATGGGGTAAATTGTAAATATACTTTTAAAGATTTTTTAACGATTCAACACTTGGAAAAGTAACCACTTTTCCAAGGTTGCTCTTTAAAAAAAATATTTACACGAACTGTAAAAAATGTCAAAAAATCACGTGCATATCGAAATACCTCATTTCAACCCCTTAGAGGGGTGGTAATGGGGCGAACTTTATAAATAAACAAGATTATAATTTTTAGGTTTAAAAATGGTGTCTAGTAGGTATTTTTGGCTGATTTTTCCAAATCTGAAGTCCATCTTTACATAAAACCCCTCGGGGGTGCAATTTCAACCCCTATAATGGGGTAAATTGTAAATTTACGTTTAATGTTTTAAAATTATTAAAATTACGCAAAAAAATAGCTTGCTAGGTATTGAATAATTATATACGCACGTGATTTTTTGAAATTTTTTACTGATTGCTGTCTAGTTATTTTTTCTTTAGAAAAACCATTGTTTCAAGTGTTGAATCGTTTAAATATTTTTGCGAGCATATTTATAATTTACCCCAATTTAGGGGTTGATATCGCGCCCCCGAGGGATTTTATGTGAAAATGGACTTCAGATTCGGAAAAAGCAGCCAAAAGTACCTACTAGACACCATTTTTAGGCCTAAAAATCATAATTTCGTTTATTTATAAAGTTCACCCTATTACCACCCCTCTAAGGGGTTGAAATGGGGTATTTAAGATATGCACGTAATTTTTTGACATTTTTTACAGTTCGTGTAATTATTTTTTTTAAAGAGCAACCACTTTTCCAAGTGTTGAATAGTTAAAAAATATTTAACAGTATATTTACAATTTACCCCATTTGAGGGGTTGATATCGTAATCCCGAGGGGTACATGAAAATAGACTTCAGATTCGGAAAGAACAGCCTAAAATACCTACTAGATAACATTTTTAGGTAAAAATTTCAATTTATTCAAGTACCTAAAAAGTCCTCCCCCACACCCCCATAATGTGCCCCCCCCCTCAAGGGGTAAAACAGTTAACAATATTTTTCTTTTATTTTCTGAGGTTTTTAAAATTTCTAGCAATAATTTTTTCTAATAGTCAACTGTTTTTATTGGCTAAATAACATTATAAAGAAAGTTCAAAAATTCATTTAAAACATACCCCACTTTGGGGGTTGATATCGCACCCCCGAGGGGTGGTACGTGAAAACGGACTTCAGATTCCGAAAGAGCAGCCCTAAATACCTACTAGATACCATTTCTAGGTAAAAATTTCAATTTATTCAAGTACCTAAAAAGTCCATCCCCCACACCCTATAATTTGCCCCCCAATGGGCTAAAACAGGTAAAAATATTTTTCTTTTATTTTTTGAGGTTTTTAAAGGTTCTAGCAATAATTTTTTATAATAATCAACTGTTTTTATTAGCTAAATAACATTGGAAAGAAAGTTCAAAAATTCATTTAAAACATACCCCACTTTGGGGGTTAATATCGCACCCCCGAGGGGTGGTACGTGAAAACGGACTTCAGATTCCGAAATAGCAGCCCTAAATACCTATTAGGTACCATTTTTGGCCCAAAATTTCAATTTTTTCATATAAAAATATGCGAGTGTCCAGGAATTGTCGGTTGGGCGTTAATGGGTTAACATAAAAGTGCAAACATAATCGTTTTTCTTTACAGGATTGCGTTACATGAATTCCCTATGTACCGTGGATAGCCAATTTTTTAATTTTACAGATCTGTACAGATATGCGCAGAAAGTGGCAAAATACAGATCTGTACAGATCTGAAATATGAAAATTACAGATCTGCGCAGATCAAAGATTTTTTTCATAGGGTTGTTTCTTAATTAGTATCCCAAATTTGGTACATTATCAAATAAACTTTATAACTTGTTAATTACTCTTGAAAATTTTATATTTCCTAAAGTTATAGCTTTAGTTCTAAAAAAACTTATAACCGGTTTGTGTAAACACAACCAAAATGCATGGAAAATGTTTACTTACAGCTAAGGGCTAGTTATAATGCATGAATGTTACACAACATTACAATATAATTTGCTATTTTTTTATTTTTTTATTCTCACCATTACTAGAGGTTAAGATTCTAAACCCAAACTTGAAAATATTCTGCGTTTCTAAATCGAAATTATTCTAGGTTCCCTTTGACCTCCCCCCCCCTCTTTAAATCAGGAAAAATTTGAACCTCCCCGTGTATCGCTTATTTAAAATTTATCGTTTATTTTTCTATAGAAAATTAATTGCAATTACTATTGTCCTAAAATAGCGATGGAAAATAAAAAAAATATCGTTAGTGATTATTGAAACGATACAATATTATCCAACCTGTAATTGAATATATTAATTAAATGGAATAGAAATAAACTATTTTTTCAACCAATATATTTTACAGTGTATTTTTTATATGGCTAAGTGATGGTAGTTACTTTTTTTAATGTCTTTAATTAGTTAAAGTCATTAGTTAATTGGTTAAAGTTAACTTTAACAGCTGAGTGGACATTAACGGTAACGTATTTTTTTTTTTATAAATCGAAGAGGTTGCTGTATTTCAAGGGGCACTTTGCTTTCTGTATTTGTTCACTCTGTGCTACTGCATACCAAAAATAGCACATTTTTCAATTTCTTAAGGAAAATCATAAAAAAAGAATGCCCCAGATCGCACGCCATTCCTTATCTTTTTCGAAACCATTTTAATGATAAACTTACAACTGTTAATGCTCGTTGCTCGTGGTACCAAATAAATGTAATCAGATATAACATTTTAATTAATGTTTGCAGAATACATAATATAATATGCAATATGAAATAACATAAAATCCCATTCATTCGCAATTAATTATCAAATATTGCTATAACGGAAGTAACTTAAATTTAAAATAACGTTCTCAATAAATATCCTCTTTGTTATGAATCCATGCTTTAATTTTTGTATGTATAAAAGAAACCTCAAAAATGACTTATAGCTGCCATTTATTATATTGTAAATCTAATAACAATGTAAATAGGTGCGTTGAAAAATTTTGCTTTTTTTAAAAATATTTCTCCAAGTTACATAAGTTTTACACAATGAATGATTTATTTTTTCTTCTATGTATTAAAGATCTTTACAAATAAACTTTGTATTTTGCAGACTCGAGGGAGTTGCTAAATTTCAAAATGACAATAGGTCTATTTACTTTTCATAAGAAAAAATAAAACTATGCTAATTTTATAAATAGGAATAATCAAAAATAGCTTTCTTAACAATTGTTTTCAAATAATCCAGCAGAAATGGTAGATGTATACAAGTTGGTTTACTCATATTTTTATTTTTGTTAAAAACAACCCTCAACCAACTGAAAACTCCACAAGGAGCTGATAAAAGTTCTGCTATTTTTTCTCAAAAGATGTGTAACTTTGTTGCAACTCCTCTGCAACTTCATGTGAAATTTTGTGCCAGTTTTCGATAAAAAAATTCTATGATTTCGCATAATGATAATTTTTAATCGATAAACCCTTTACTTATGTTTTTTATCAATTATCTTATTTTATGAATTACGATTTTTATTTTTGAAACTTTATTTTTTAAGCCGACATTACCTTATCCACTAAAGTATTTCACAATAGAAGTTGATAAATATTCTTTGGGAAGATTTAAAAAATCGCATTTTTTTTACGATATGCCCTTTCCACTTTTTTACACAAAGGTTAATTTGAACTAAAATTACGTACAGAACGAGCTAGCAAATAATTTAACCTACAATCTTGCGCATCGAATTTGTCTATGTAAATGGGTTTACTTGTGTAAGTCATTCAACAGCAGTAACAAACCATAAATTTATAAGTAAACAGGAAAGAAATTATAAGCAATTAGGTATAACAGCAATAAGAATTGACTATTTTTTAATTAACACAATCCTAATTTCCCCAATAAATGTTTTTAAAAAAGCGAGTAGAATAAAATTTTAGCTCGCACAAAGTATTTTTAATTGATTTAAATTGTGCTTAAATTTTCAAGCATTTGCTAGAGATTTCAAACAATTCAATCAGATTGCTTGAAATTTCAAGTAACTCACTTAATCTTATTAGGTAAGCTTTTTTAATGAAGTAACAAGAAATGGTCAGTGCCCAACTCTTTAAATTCTTGTTCATATTTTTTAAAAAATAAAATAGATATAAAAAATGATGAAATAAAATTTTTATGTAACTATTTGAAAAGTTTTTTTACCAGAATCACCTTTCTTTTTGTCATTCATGGTTATATTTTATGATCTTAGGTTTTCTTTTTTGTTGCTTTTTTGTCATTTCACGGATGAAGTTATACGAGTGTAAAGTTACATAAAAATAGGGCTTTTTAAAAGAAGGCAGAAGTTCTCAATTATTCCAGAAGATTTGTGTTTTGATGTATATATATATATATATAGACTAAGTCGTTGAATGTGAAAAATAAAAACTTTTAGTAACATGCCCTCTTGATGAATCCATCATTCCTCTATTGTAATTCGAAGGACTCAACTGACAGATGTTAGTGTCTTTACAAAAATTGCAATATATTTTACCAAAGAATGTACCTATATTTTTATAATCCCGTATAAGAACTTTTATTAAATTTTCAATTTTATTACTTAAATTCAATAATAGAAACTTGTCGTTATTTTTTTTTTTTTTCATAAAATTACAATTAGTAAAAAAAGCTGAACTTAAATTTTTTATCAACTTTTGCTGTAATAGTTTAGAAATTCAAAATTCATGCTGTTATTATGTATTTTTCTGAAGAATGTTGTGCCAAACTGATTTGCGTTCTAACGTAGCTGACAAGCATGGGACATGTTGACTTATAACACTTAAAACCGTTTATTCCTTAATTGTATGGCAGAGTAGAGGCGTTGCCGCCTAGGTTGAGCGTTCCAAACAGAAAAAGGCTTGAGAAAATAAAATGCAGTGGGTTTATAAAGCGTGTTTACCCAGTAAAAATCTTGCAGACCAATAACGTTCGATGATTGAGGCAAAGTTTATACTTTTCCCTTAAAAAAAGTCCATGAATCGAAATTACGATCTTAACTCTCTAAATTCTAATTATTTTTAATTTTTTAATTTTTTTTTAAATGAAACCTTATTTACCAGCAAGTATTTTTTTTCATTTTGAAACTTTTGATATCATTCCTTCGCCAGATCTTAATTGATAATGCGCATTTGTGTGAAACACAATCTAATTAATTTAAAATTATTTTACTGAATTTTTCACGCAAAAAGTGAACATTTTTATATTTTTTCATTACACTGTTAAAATATATTATTCGAATATTCAAGTGAAACTTATAAATCATCATGGATCAATTTATTTTTCTGTGGATGCTTAAATTATGGATATCCTAAATTATGCAATTTGAAGATAATTTGCACTTTATTTTTAATTTTAAATTAATTTTTGGCCACATAACAGTTGGACAAAGTTTTGAGTAACTTCTTGAAAACTTACTTGAATATTCAAGCAATATATTTTTAGAGTATAGACTAAATGTTACTTGCCAATTTTACAATATATTGCAACCAATTTTTCTCATTATTACAATACTTTATTATTTGAAATTTTAAGACTTGTTGCAAATACTATAAAATTTTTAAATGAAGAACGAAAAAGAATATAAAATAAAAAACCCATATTTATTTAATCTAATAAAATTGACATTTATGTATCCCTATATTTTATTTTTATGAAGTATAATGTTCTAGTTAGTATCAATCAAATTTCAAGTACAAGCTTTACAAAATACTATTATCTTGATGTACCGAGTTAAATTCAAAATTCGATCAACTTATTGACACTCTTCATAAATACTCAGATTTATACTTTTAAAAAACAATAATTTTAGTATAGAAATTTCAAAAATTTAACGACTCCCTTTTTTATTAGGATTATAAAATAAAAAAAAAATTTCCTCTAGATTTGCTCCCCTTTTTACCTCAAATCTCTTTTTTTTGTGGCGTCACGGTTAAGGCATGTATACATTTTTTTATAAATTTCCAATTTTATTCGCTTCTTTTTTAGGCATTGATAATATCTAAAAGATTTTTTAGGGATATTAAAATAATGGGAAACATTATACCGCTCAGCAAATATTTTTCTTCGCGCGTATTTTTCTCGTTATTTAAAGAATCTGTTCCGGAATATTTTTTGTTAAGAGTCCAATGTATTTAAAAAAAACGAGTATTTCGAAAAAAATCTTTTAAAAATATGAAAATTGACAATGAGTATTATTTATTTGCTTCGATTTAAAATTTTTTTAAAAACTAAATAAATATAAAAAGAGCAATTCATCAAAAATTTTAAGGTGCCTTAATGCATCGAATTAAGTATTTTTAAAAAAGAAAATTATTTATTTAACCCCTCGAAAGGAGGAAGAATTTTTTTTTCATATTTAAAATTTGCACTTGTGTACTGAATCGGTTCCAAACAGGATATAATAATTATAATGATTTGAAATAATTCAATGATTTCTCCATTTACCATAAGTGAAAAATTTTGTATTTAGTGAAAAAAATTCAGAACATTGGAACAAATAAGAATTTTGTTTATAATTTTTTTATATATAAATGTACATTGCACATGTACTTAACTTAAAAATCTTTAATTAAAATTTGAACAAATTAATACAAATATATTTATGAAATGAAAATTTACTATTAGAAAACATGCCAACCACCCTACGTTCATGCCAATGGGCCTTTTGAGCCTTCGGAGCCTAGAAACGCAGGGCTCAGTGTATCAAATTGTGTTTTCGTTATTTTTAACTAGAGCGCTGGAACCTTTTTTCTTAACCTATCAACTTTTCTATCAACCTATCTCATTTTTTAAGTGTAACCTTTCCAGCCCCGTAAGCTGCAGTTTTTAGTCACAAATTCTCTCATCGTTATAGCCACTTAACCAAACAGTCGTTTTATGGCTAAAAATGGCCAATTTTTAAATTACTGTCAAAACTTCAATTTTCGATGAAAAATAAAATTTCGATAAAAAATAAAAACTTTGTACAAGCTTTAAGTTTCCCATAATTTTTTTCTCGTCTCATTTTTCTGATTCACTCAAAAAATTAAACGAGTGAAAAACTTTTGGAAACTTGGAGCTTTTACAAAATTTTTGAATTTGAGACTTATAAAGCCTATTATAATCGAAAATTGCAATTTTGGCAGCAACTTAAAAATTAGACATGTCGGGTCGAAAATGGGGTTTCTATTTATTGACTATAACGGTTACGGGAATTACTGATATAAAATTGCTATTAATGAAACTTGAATAGTGACAAAAATGAGACTAATCATAAATTTTTTGATTAACTTGCGAGTTGCAGCGTTCTAGTGAAAAATTAAAAAATCAAAAAACCCTATTTTACCACATTGAGCCCTGCGTTTTTAGGTCCCAAAGGCCTATTGGCATAAGCGAAAACAGAGCGAAAGCTATCTCGTTTTTTTAACCCAATGAACTGATTCATAACCATTTAGTATACTGTGATATTTCAAATCTATTGAACTCCTGTTAAATGAAAATAAAAATTTTAAGAGACTTTCACTGATCATCAGGGTAAATTAAGACTTTTAGTAGAAAAATTGGATTTTTTAATCAAAAATAAACCTTTGTAGTTAAGTACGTCTGCTTGAATAAAATTAAACATTCGCAATTCTTACTTAGTCTAATCAAGCTAATTCTAATCCTGTTTAACTTTAATTTATAATTTTAAGTTAGCATGGCTTGGGAATTCAACTGAAAATTACATCTCTAAAAAGTTGATAAACAGAAAAAGATTATTTTACTCTACCCAAACAGAAAGGCATTTAATACATTGCATATTCGGTAGATAAGAATTCAATCAGACAAATATTAAAGGGAATAAAGTATTAACCAAAACAAGAAAAATGTATTGTTTTTTATTATTTTGTTGTTGCAAAAAGATGTTTTCAATTATAGATTGAAATTCATATTTCTTATATTCTAGATTATTTTTATCCGTTGCATCCACACTAAATCTATGTTTTTAGCAAATATTGCATAGGAAATGTAGTATCAAAATAAAATGCATAAGTAAGTCCTAAGAATAACTGAAAAAGGGATAAATATCTGGTAAAAAGAAATTTTTTCAAAACTAGTGCATTATTGAAAAAATGCATTGAATAACGGATAAATATTTTCTTCTTTACAAAATGCATCAATTATTTATACACACAATAAAATATAAACATATACTTATCAAGGTGCAATGTACGTCGAGGAAAGAAAATTGCATTATGTTTAGCATGAAATTTAATATTTTTATTTGTATTTACTATAGTTATAGTTTCTTATCCTAACAGAATAAATGACATTTTTTTTAATATCATCCACATGTAATATATAATTATATGTAGTGCGTACAAGTTGAGTTGCAACGAGTTGCAATTGCGTGTACATACGTTTATTAGAAAAAAAAAAAAGAAAACAGGGAGACTTTGAAGGTCTCTTGGTGAGCTCTATGCGGGACAGCTGCATTGATGCGTGCCGGTCAAACCTCGCGGCGCGGCACCTCGGATGCATCATTATATGATATTCCCTTATTTATAGCAAAGGTATAATCCTGTAAAATATATTTCATAAAGTTTACATGGCTTGGAGCAATTTTTCTCGGATTTTTGTCAAAGGGGATTTTTAAGGGGGATGAATTTATACGATGCTGGACAATTCGATGATCAAAAAGCAAAAAGAGAGAATATTTTATTTTATTCATTAGAAACGAAAATTTAGCGTTGAAGCGCCCGCATGCCAAGTGTTATTCAAAATACATATTAAAATATAGGGATGATTTTTAAACTTATTGATTACAATAAATCAGTTTTACGTACTAAATAAGCACTATATAAGGGAATTTATTGAATCCAACTGCAAATTGATCATGGTATATAAATTGTTGTTATAATCCGCACATGTCTATAAATGACTTTATTCAATGGGTTAATTCAATACAGATTTTTTATTTTTACACGTTATGCTATAAATACTTAAATTTATCAACTTTTTATTTTCTTTGCCTTTTATTATCCTACCTTTTTTTCACAATTATTTCAAAGGGGTATTCAAAAAGATTAATTGTTAATTAAGTGACTTTTTTCCTATTTACATTTCATTTATTACTTTAACGGATTTCAATGAATTTAACGAATCCTGAAGTTTTATTATTCATCAATATTCCATCAAAATCTGATAAATTATAGTGTTTATTATTATTACTTTAGGGTAGTTAAGAAAATTAAAGAAAAAAAAGCTTTTTAACCCCAGATAATACAAATTAAAATTCTGTTCTTCATTAAAGATTTTTCTGATAACCAGCTAAGCAACGATTTACCGTGTATTTTAAGCCATAATTTTACTTGTTAACATGAAGCATGTTTAAAGGGAGGGAACAAGGGGTAAAATAGGACTTACAATTTGAATAATTTCGATTTTGGGACTTGGAATAATTAGGGCTTAGGAACTTAGAACTATATGTTACATATAATTAGTATACATTTTTCTAATCAGATTGTTTATGTACAATGCAAATGGCTTAAAGTTTTTTGTATTTGTTGCTTGGTTTTTGGTTTTTTTTTTGGTTTTTTTTTTTTTTTTTTCTTGGTTTTTCATTTTTTTTTTCTTCTAAATTTTTTCCATGAAAAATGTATTTAAAATCTATTTTTAATTGTATGTTGCTCCCGAACGTTATTTACAAAAAAAAATTCAGGTTGCGGCTACCAGATTTTTTTTTTTTGTTAAACTATTAATGCTTAACTGACCTTTTTTGGACACTTAAATTTTTCGGTAACAAAAACTGTATATTTTAGGCTAGAAAACTCGCCTTCTTAGGAAGTAGGGTCGCTTTCATTTCCGGAGTCCGTTTAAACTGACAATCCCTACGAAAAGAGATATCAACCACTGAAGTGGGATAAATTTTCAAATAATTCTTGAAGAAATATAAGATGCTCAAAAATGCTAAAAAGTTTTTATTAGGTATTGAGAATAGTTACTGAGACCCCTAAAAAAAGAAAAAAATCAAATATGTATGCAGCCCAGGAAAAAAGATTAAGTTAACCATTAAGCTTAATTTTGGCCAAGCTTACTGATTTAAGAATTTTTTTTTTCTAAATTTAGGTTAAATTATTAAGCCTATATTTCGGAAAATATTTTTGAGCTGAAATTTATTAATTTTCCGTGAGGAAACCTAAAAATACATATAAAAAAAATCATTCATTTTCTTGCTAGAGTTTTTAAACTCTATATTATTTAAGTCTTTTTTTGGGAAGCCAAACACTGTTAATGAAAGTTTTTTTTTTGAAAGAGTCTATTGGCACATTTTCATTTTTTTTTTGAGCTTAAAAAATTTTGTGCATGGAGATTTTACGTTTATTCAAAAAAGATTAATTTTCTTCGCTTGCTTTCAAATATTTAAACACCAATATTATTTCTTTAAAAAAGGGATTTTAAATTACTTAAAAATGTTAAAAAAGCTAAAAGATTTAGGCTGGTTTTAGACGGAGCGCTTTAAACTCACAATTAAAGTTAAATCTGTAGTTACTTAATATATATGTATATTAGAGTGGACCTAATTTTGGACTTTGTAGAAAAACTTTGCTCCCCGGGTTTTTTTGTGAACTTTTGGTCATGAAAAGTCCCCAGCTCCAAGGATTTTATTTTTGCTTGTCAAAAACGCGTGGCTATAAGCACCTCAATTTTGCCATTTAAATAATATGGGAATTTTGACTTTTCAGCATTCTAATTTTTTAAGGTGCTGCAAAATTTTTTTAAATACTAGCTAAAAGATAGAAAATGATTTTTAGGCATATAAAAATTGATCCCCAAAATTTTAGAAGCCCCAGAATCCTTTATTTTGATAAAACAAAGTATTCTGGGACATTTACAATTTTGGGGATCAGTTTATATATGTCTAAACATCATATTTTTATATTTGTTTGGTAGTATTTAAAAAAATTTTGCAGCACGTTAAAAAATTAGAAAGCTGAAAAGTCAAAATTCCCATGTTATTTAAAAGGAAAAATTGAGTTGCTTACAGGCACGTGTTTTTGCAAAGCAAAAACAAAATTCTTGGAGCTGGGGACTTTTTATGACTAAAAGTTCACAAAAAAACCCGGGGAGTTTTAGTTTTTCTACAAAGTCCAAAATTAGGTCCACTCTAATTTATATACTACTCAATGTATTTTAAACACAGGTTTAAGATAACTTTGAAGTTAAAAGCTCCGTGTGGAACCAACCTTAATGATTTTCACTGAATTCAAATACGAGTACTACTACATAATGAGGCTTGAAAAAAATAATTTTTGTCTTAAGATTTCTATTTATAAAAATGAAACACCAGAATCTAAAAAAAATATTGAAAGTAATGAAAAATTATTACTGTAAAATAAATTTTATGCTTTGTGGAGTTTAAAATCGTATTCTGGAAAATGCTAAAAAAGGAAGGTACTTTGCTCCGATTTTACTTTTACTACAACAAATGCCTTTTTAAGTCAACTGAATATTAATCTCAAACGAAGCTATTAATTAAATCAATCAACGAGTATTATTATTTGATTTTTTAAATAGGACAATTTTTGTATTCTTTAAAAGTTTCGCCATTTTAATGAGCTACTTAGGAATATTTTTTATGACCATAAAACCACTGAAAATAATTTTTTGTGTCAGGATATATCTGAATTTATGTTGACAGGTGAAAATTTCAAGGATGATAAAACGAATGAAAGGAATTCAGTATCTGAAGATACCGACATCTGTCGAAATAACTATATTGCCACCGTTGCTCTCGATACATAATCAGAGGTCGTGCGAAATCTTTAGGGTAGGTACGTTATATTTATTATTTTTAAGAATTCTTTAATTTTATAAAACGAAAATTATTTTTTTTAACGGTTTGCAAAACAATGTGAAAATATTTATAGAGTACTCAATTTAATTTTTTTCTTCTCTTTCTCATAATGTACATAGGATAAAAACTCATATTTTTTTATTTCACCTGTACTTTATCTTTTCCTTATATAATCTTGAAAAAAAAATAATTTGCTCGTATTTTAAAAACTGCGATTGTCTTTATTTGCATCAATTATTATTTACCAGGCAATAGCAGTTGAACTGACAAATATGAAGATATTATTTTTATTTAAGTTTTAATTTTAAACGGTTAAATTTTTGAATAACATGAAGCTTTTTTATGACTTAAATTTGTATCCAATTTTTTTTATCAGTAAAAATATATGTTTGAGTCACCTTTGGTCGGTTTTTGGATAAACCACGTACAGTTTTAAATCGAAAATTTCCCTGGCCTTTCGGTTCTATAAAAAAATTATCGAAAATAGTAATTTTTTTTCTTATACTACCCTACCCATTTTTTAAATGTAAATGAAAAATTTCATGCAAAAAAATGTAATTATAATCGCAAATCTAGGCAAATTTTCAATTTTCTTGACAAAAAACGTACTTACAGACACCTGCAACATTTGGGGTTTATCAAAAAAAAAATCAAATTTTCGAATTGGGTTTCCGAAAATTTGGGTAACCGCACACCCCTTATACATACCTTTTCCCCGTTATAATTACATTTATAGTAATAACAATATGAAACTAATAATATAATAGTATAATATAAATATAAAATGAAAAAAAAAACTTGAATTAGTGAGCGCAGGTATTTTAGTAAAATACCATTAAATGGAAGGAAATTATAAATTAATTCAATTACTTCAATAATAAAGGACACGTGTCAAGACATCTCTAACAATACGAGAATTCATTTACTTAAAAGGTCTATTAAAAAGACGTTAAGGTTCCTGTCCTCGGATCGCTATCAGGCGCGTGCCTAACGAACTGACCTTCATTGTATAAACATTCAACAGAAATAATGCACCGGCCCATATTTTATTACTGCAAGTGCAATTACTCGATAGGGAGAAAAATACAAGTAATGCATCTCATATAGGGGATGAAATTGCGACAGACTGTCCCGCATGACTTTCGAAAATAATCATTAGTCTTTAATTCCATGAATGTACATAAAATATACATATGTTTTATTAAACACATATTTGTACGTAGCATTTGTCGTTTTATATTTGCCAAAAGAATTAAATTATCGTTAATAAATTTTTTTATTCAAGGTTAAGACACTTAGCTAATGATTGATCAAACGATTATAGCATAACATAAATACTAATTTAAAAACGTATATATTTATAAAAATAATCCACATCTTTTACAGTTTAATTAAAATTAATATATCAATAACTATCGGTTTATCGCTCGCCAAAATTAATTTTTATTTTGGTTCCTTATAGAGGAACATTTGTGCTAGGTGAAATTTTTTCTAGCATTGTATCCAGGTTCTGAGACCTACAAATGCTAAAGAACCCTCAAGAACTAATTTTTAACATGGAATATGTTGTTAGGAAGGTATGTTTGTAGACGGCCCCAAATTCAGGGGAGGGGATTAAATGGACTTAAAATATTTTCAATTAAAGGATTTCCAATTAGAATAATTTAGACTTATTGACTTAATAAAAATAGGAAATCGTATTAAAATGATGAGTAACATTTATGCATTCTAGCCCTCAACTTTAAGTAAACATGTTCCATGCATTTTGGTTGTGTTTACACAAACCAGTTATAAGTTTTTAGCTTTCTTTTTCTATATTTTTTGGCAAAGCTAAAATTATCTAATTGTATTTTTTAAAGCTGATAAAAAAAATATTAAAATTTTAATTAAAAAAAGGGGCATTAAATATAGAAAGTGAAATCTACGCAAAAAAAATGAAAAAAGGAACAAGTGAATAATATTTTTTTAAATTTTTTATTCTTAAATTTTTGTATAATTTAACTATTATAACATTTATTCACCTTCTCCTTGAAGGATTTTTTGCATTTTTTACAATTTAGGAGTAGAAAATCATTTGTTTATTACTAATATGTTGTTATTTTTATGTTTATAAAAGGAAAGCTTTCAAAAAGATGACGTTTTATTCATATTCTTGTATTTTAGGGGTAGACTTTACCCTGTGAGGGAAGAGTAAAGATATATTTTACAATAGTCGAATTATACAAAATTCTGTTAAATAAATGCTTCAAAGTAAAAAAAACTTTTATCCTTTTTTTTTATTTTTATTATTATTTATGTCCCCATTACTTATGTTGGTAAAAAAAGTACATAAAAAAAATCGATTATTTTATTACATTATCTTTAAAAATGCACATAAGATAATTTTAGCTATGCATCTGAAAGTAAGACTTTTTCAGATTTAAGGGTGTTTTCCAAGCGTTTCCTTTTTTTCAGAATTTTTGTACTCCAGATTCGGATTCAGCGGCCAAAATTTATAGTAGAACAAATCTCAGCTTGATTAATTTCTCTCTACCTCCTCATACGTTTTTATTGGAGTATTGGTCTCAAAAATATTGCTTAAGGAAATACACCTGTTCAGTTTTGTTCATTTACCATTAACAACAATACATTTTGGAAGCATTATCTATTTTTTGAAATTTTTTGTCGCTATTTTTTTCGGATCTGATACCTAAACTTGTAAAAATTTTTGAAAACTTAAAAGTTCTTTTTATGAAAAAATGTTAAATATAATTATAACGAATTATTTTAATATTTGGAATATTGCTTGCTTGTTTTTGTAGATATTACACGATATAGAGAAATAAAACATAAATTTTGATTTCGTGAAACCGGAAATGGATTTCGTGTCTGATTGAAAAGTCTACCACTGAATACAAACTTTCATTAAATATAAACACCTTCTGTCATGTACCCTCGATTGACGTTTGTGAGATTGAATTTCCTATTCGAAATATAGATAATAAGCAAACAGTTTTCGATAGTTTTAAATACATTTTATTATTGCATGTATATTTAAGTATAAAACATGTAAATATTTTTTTTATTATTAAAAATATAATTTTTGACTTCCTCATAATATAATATCGTTTAAATAAAGCCATTTAAAGCATTCGCGACTTTTGAAAATAAATAATCATTGAACGTAGCAAATGAACCGAAAAAGCAATAAAGCATAAAAAACTAAACAACTTGCTTTTTTTCTGAAAAAAAAGTAAATTTGTGGATTTTTTCCGCATGAGAAAGCATCAATTCAATAAGTCATAACTTTGCAGGGGACACTCGAAAATGGCATATGACTTGATTACTATCTACCCATGCGTTTTTATTGTTTTTTTATATAAATTTAACGAGTCTAGTTATGCTAGCAAGTTTTAGATCAATTATTTTAAATTTATAATCTTTAAATCGTAGCCCTCGTAATATAATATTTTAACTTTTATTTTATTGACTCAAATACATTTATAGTATTTTATTTACCTGTATAAAAATTCTGCTAATTTTTAATTTGATTTATCAAACTTCCGTTCAGTTATGTTTTGTTTTTAGAAAGAGTCCATATGTTCAAAAATATAAATTATTAAAACTGATTTAAATGTGATTGACTTCCTAAGGTAGATCAAATCTTTGCTCCACGAGCTAAGAAATAAATTAGCTTTTTTCATAATACTATTAAATGTAATCGCAGATGGTGCAATAAAGTAATTTTATTTAAATCAACAATTTAAATGATCAAATAACTATTCTGATATTAAATTGCATTCTAGAAATAAAATAATTTCAATCTTCAAATCAATGATGGGCATAGCGCAAAAAACTTGCGATAATTTGAATATTCTTGAAGAATACTTATCAATAAGGGGACACAGAACCAAAAAAATTTGTAAATCAGTTTTTTTAATTTTTAACAAAATTTATTGATTAAATTAAAAAAAAAATGAGTCTCATGCCCTCCGCAATAAAAAAACACATCAAATTATTCTAAACAAAAATTTTAATATGTCCATCCCTTCGAGAATTTTTGGAAATTCTGAAATCTAGAATTTTTTTCGAATTTCCACAAATTTTAGAAGGGATGGTAATATTAAAAGTTTTTTTTAGACTAGTTTGATGTGTTTTTATATTGCGGAGGGCATGAGACTCCTTTTTTTTAATTTAATCAATAAATTTTTCTTGTCAGTGGCTAGAAAACACGTATTTCCCGTCCGTAGCGCGATTTGAAAATATGTGTTTTCTAGCCACTGACGAAGAAAAATTATGTTTTGGCCTCGGCCGTAAAAAAAAGAATGTCCCAGATCGCAGTTTGACATCCTCGGCTTCGCCTCGGATTGCAATTTACATCGGGGGGTATTTTACCGGATTTGAGGATTTGTGGATTTGCAAATCCCACTTGGATTTGAAGGGATTTGATGGGATTTGATGGGATTTGATGGGATTTGAATGGGATTTGAATGGATTTGAATGGATTTGAATGGTTTTTAATTCATTTGAATGCATTTGGGATTTGCAAATCCACTCAAATCCAAGGAAAAACCTTAAAATTGTAATTACGCATTATATTATAGTAAGCGTCCAACGCAATATGTTTTTTACACTCCATAAATGAAGATTACATTCTTTGTATGTGTTTTATGTTTTTGATCATGAGTCCGGGCATTGCAAAGCCCCAAAGTTGTGTTGTCCGACCATAATGGTCAAAAAACTGACCATGCTAGGGCTTTTGTGCGATAATTAATCTGAGCATGAATATAAAATAACAGTTCAAAATACCATTGTTGATATTTTTTTGGTAGCTGATTACGAAAATTAGAGTTACAAAATCCTCAGGTTATGTGGAATACCCATAATGGGCAGAAGCTGCCCATTTTAGGGCCTTTTTGCGAAAATCTAAGTAAAATCTTTAAATAACCTTCTAATAACCTTTCTAAATACTGTCTTGTATACTTTTTGACTGCTGATTACGAAAATCAGGGTCCCGTAATCCTAAGGTTAAATTGTATGCCCATAATGGGCAAAAGCTGCCTATTTTAGAACTTTCATGATAAACTAATTATAAAAAAATTTGAATAAACGCTCAAAGTACGGTCTTACATGTTTTTTGGGTCGCTAATTTCGAAAATCGGGGTACTCAAATCCTATCGCTGTGTAATATGCTCATAATGGGCAATAGTTCCCCCTTTTTAGGGCTTTTGCGCGATAGTCTAAGTGTAAACTTTGAATAATCGTTCAAAACGGTTCAAATTACCAACATATGTTTTTTGGGTTGCTTATGTGGGTGTCGAAGTCCTAAGTTTGTTATCTGCTCATACTGGGATAAAACCTACCCATGTTAGGGCTAGGACTTATTCGCGACAATCTAAATACAAACCTTAAATGACTCTTAAAACTTACATTATATATGTGTTTTGGGTTGCTGATTACAAAAATCAGGATCTTAAAATTCTACAGTACTGTTATCTGCCTTAACCCCTTTACGTGCAGTCCCGAGTAAAGTCGGGGCAATAACATGGAATTATTATACTTAAGGTACGTAGGGGGGGTTAAGAGGGCAATAACCAATCCCTCGAGGGGTACATAGCAGTGGACTGCGCAAGAGTTCCGCGCCGGTTCAGTGGCAGTTTTATAAAAACTGTAATGCGCGAGTTCGTTAAAGTTTTAGACAGTTCCGCGGCAGTTCGGCCAGAGTTTTAAGCGACGCGCGGAAAAGTGGGGGACGCGCCGTTTTTAGGGTTTATAGGGTATGCGGTGCTAGTTTTGGACTTGGATTATTATTATTATTATTATTATTATTATTATTATTATTATTATTATTATTATTATTATTATTTATTAAATAATTAATTTTATTTATTTAAATAATTTATTTATTTATTTTAACTAATTTTATTTGTCAAAAATAGGAGCAAACGTAGATTTCTCGATATACTTATAGAATTATAAGATTTTTATTTTGCAAAAACATTTTTAATTAATTAACAATTATTCTACAACTCACGTCATAAACTAATTTGTAAATTAATTTTAAAAAAAAATTAAAAAATAGGTTCTTTCTTTTTAAAACAGGTTTTAAGATTCTTATTTTATTTAGGGTACTTTTTTGATCGAATTAAGTATTTATTTATTTATTTATTTAATGGAAGTTAGTGCAGGCATTACCGATGCACGATTACAATATTATACAATTTTAAATAAAAATGTGAAGCAGTAAAATTTGAAAATTTATAATAATAATAAATGTTTAAGTATTATCAAATTAAATATTATAACTTAATACATCTGAGAGCTAAATTATTAGATTTTTTTAACCATTATGTTTTGAAAATCAAATCCTTGGGATCAAAAATTTGTGCACACATGAAGCAAATTTTATAATCTAATTTTTTTAGGCCTGTAAAATATTAATTATTTATCGTTGTTTTAGTCTCTAATTGACCTGTATCTACTTAATAAAGTTCTGGTTTATTTAAACAACAGTAATATTTATAAATATAATTCTTTTAATTTTTTATCAATGATAAAGGATTCCGAGGTACTCGGTGTTTCTGCTGAAAAAATCTCCGAAAAAATTAACTAAATAATCAAGGGTCTATCATCAAAAAAAGACACTTTAGAAATAGTATTTAATAAAAAAAATCACACGTCAGGCCTTACACTAGCGTAGCCTAAGGAAATAGGCTATAATAAGAAACGACACGTCAAGCTTTACACTAGTGTAACCTAAGCAAGTTGGCTATAATAATTAGCGACTCGTCAAGCCTTACACTAGCGTAACCTAAGGAAGTAGGCTATAATAAAATAACGACACGTCAAGCCTTACAGTAGCGTAACCTAAGAAAGTAGGCTATAATAAAAAAACAACACGTCAAGCCTTACAGTAACGTAACCTAAGGAAGTAGGCTATAATAAAATAACGACACGTCAAGCCTTACAGTAGCGTAACCTAAGGAAGTAGGCTATAATAAGAAACGACACGTCAAGCCTTACAGTAGCGTGACCTAAGGAAGTAGGCTATAATAAAAAACGACAAGTCAAGCCTTACAGTAGCGTGACCTAAGGAAGTAGGCTATAATAATATAACGACACGTCAAGCCTTACAGTAGCGTAACCTAAGGAAGTAGGCTATAATAAAAAACACACGTCAAGCCTTACACCAACACAACGTAAATTTTGGAGACAAAACTTTTCAAATAATTAAGTATCAGGTCAGTTTTTTTCTCGGTTTTTTTCGAGTTTTTTTTATGACAAAAACGTTAATAATTAATAAAAAATTTTTCAAATCATTAATTATCAGATCCAATAAATCTATTAATACCGAGTTTTCTAAAATTATTACTTTCATTGAAAAGTTACGTCCAAAAATAATAAAAATTTAGGGGTTTTTTTTTTAATTTTTGAAAGCATTAGATTGAGACAAAAATTTCGCACACACACGCAAGAGTTACACCAACATAACCTCATGCAATGGTATAGTCAGGGTGGCCACGGAACTGAAGTTTTAAAATTCCCTGACTTTCCAGACCATTTTTCTTAAATTTTCCAGTACTTTTTTAGTGTTTCAACCAAATTTTACAAACCAAATTCCCTGAATTTCCAGAGTTTCCTACAAACAAATTTTAGTAAATTTCAGACATTTTCTTTTTCAAAATTATTAAATTTAAATACCCAACTATATCTGCACTCTAGTTATTAAATTTACTATATTTTCTGTATTATATATTTTTATTATTAAATTGATTTAAAAAGGAAGGGACAAAAGTATTTTTGAAAATAAATAAAAATGATCATTTTTTAATATTATACGTCTAAACATCATTTTCTATCCGCTGGCTAGTGTTTAAAAAAATTTTAAAGCATGTTAAAAAATTAGAAAACTGAAAAGTAAAAATTCCCATGTTATTTAAATGGGAAACTTTAAGTGCTCGGTGTTACGAGTAAAATCCTTGAAGATGGGGGGTTTTATGACCAAAATATCCAAATGTGGGGAGAGCAAAAAAATCTCGAAAACAAAAAATTAAAACACGCTCTACTGAACACGAATACGACATTTGTTTTTACCTAAATTGTTCTTATTCCCTACAATAGAAGATGAATGCGTAGCAATTACCTAAAGATATTTAATGTGGGCAACTGGTGCATTTTAAGTAAAAACAAACATCATATTCGTGTTTAGTGACCCAAAAAATATTTTTTATTATTAGTTACTTAACCGATAATAATTCAAATAAACCCGAAATTACAACTAGAGCTGAAAGATTGATTTATTTTTTTATTTCATCAGACTTACACTTCACTCAAAGGTTATTTTTTATCAGAGAAAATTATATTTAAGGTGGCTCCCGGTTTTAGGTCCGTAGATTTTAGGGTGTGATCAGAGGGGGGTATAACTAATTAATTAAATTATATTAATTATTTTATGGATATGCGAATATTTAGAAGTTATTATTAATAATAATGCATTTTCTTATATAATGAGTGTGGTATAAACAAAATTTTTTATTTACAAAACATTTTATTGAAAGGAGCCCACGACTAAAATTATGTGTTTATAATTTGATCGGCAACTATTGTATTTTTTTCTTGGAAAAGTTTCTACTTTTGTTAAATAACACGTGTGTACAATTTTATCTAAAAAGATTCGTTATTGAATGAGTACGAAGTAAAACAATATCAACTCCCATAAGAACGCGTGTTTAACCTTAAAAATTTTGAGTTGCTTATTTCTTTCTTAATTAACCAGGAACCTGGGTATTGTTTGGGATCAATGGATTTGTTTTTTAATTATCTTCATCTCCATTAAATTTTAGTGTCGGTTTTTTATTATAGTCTTTTTCTTTAGGTTATGTTAGTGTAAGACTTGACGTGTCGTTATTTTATTATAGCCTATTTCCTTAGATTACGTTACTGTAAGGCTTGACGTGTCGTTTTTTATTATAGCCTACTTCCTTAGGTTACGCTACTGTAAGGCTTGACGTGTCGTTATTTTATTATAACCTACTTCCTTAGGTTACGCTACTGTAAGGCTTGACGTGTCATTATTTTATTATAGCCTACTTCCTTAGGTTACGCTACTGTAAGGCTTGACGGGTCGTTATTTTATTATAGCCTACTTCCTTAGGTTACGTTACTGTAAGGCTTGACGTGTTGTTTTTTATTATAGCCTACTTTCTTAGGTTACGCTACTGTAAGGCTTGACGTGTCGTTATTTTATTATAACCTACTTCCTTAGGTTACGCTACTGTAAGGCTTGACGTGTCATTATTTTATTATAGCCTACTTCCTTAGGTTACGCTACTGTAAGGCTTGACGTGTCGTTATTTTATTATAGCCTACTTTCTTAGGTTACGCTACTGTAAGGCTTGACGTGTCGTTATTTTATTATAACCTACTTCCTTAGGTTACGCTACTGTAAGGCTTGACGTGTCATTATTTTATTATAGCCTACTTCCTTAGGTTACGCTACTGTAAGGCTTGACGTGTCGTTATTTTATTATAGCCTACTTTCTTAGGTTACGCTACTGTAAGGCTTGACGTGTCGTTATTTTATTATAACCTACTTCCTTAGGTTACGCTACTGTAAGGCTTGACGTGTCATTATTTTATTATAGCCTACTTTCTTAGGTTACGCTACTGTAAGGCTTGACGTGTCGTTATTTTATTATAACCTACTTCCTTAGGTTACGCTACTGTAAGGCTTGACGTGTCGTTTCTTATTATCAAAAAAGTACCCTAAATAAAATAAGAATCTTAAAACCTGTTTTAAAAAGAAAGAACCTATTTTTTAATTTTTTTTAAAAATTAATTTACAAATTAGTTTATGACGTGGGTTGTAGAATAATTGTTAATTAATTAAAAATGTTTTTGCAAAATAAAAATCTTATAATTCTATAAGTATATCGAGAAATCTACGTTTTCTCCTATTTTTGACAAATAAAATTAGTTAAAATAAATAAATATCTGTAAGAAAAAATACTATATATGTGAGACCCAGATCGTTACTGAGAACGAGGCGATGCGAGGTTTGGGTAAGATTGATCGAGCGCGAGAACAAGAGAAATTACTGCTTGTAATCATACGCCTTTTTAAATTAAATTATTTGATAAGAACATTGAGTACAAGTGTAAGAACTTTTACATAAACGCCTATAAAACGGATTTTAAATCAGATTTGAAAGTATTTTTAGAAGTATGAAAGAATTTTAATGTTTTTTATAGTTTTTTATGGATTTGAGTGGATTTGAATGGATTTGAATGGATTTGAATGGATTTGAATGGATTTGAATGGATTTGAATGGATTTGATGGATTTGCAAATCCATCAAATCCATCAAATCCCGTAAAATACCCTCGATTTACATGCGATCTGGGCCATTCTTTATTTTTGCGGCCTAGGATAAAAATATACTATTGTTAAAAAATTGTTATAAATAACTGAATTTAAAATTTTAATTGAGACTTAACTCATTAACGCCGGGGCGAAGAGTTATAGAAATGAGCAAAAATAAGTATATTCCCTTATAGATACTTGGCTAAAAAGTTCATCCCTTTCGTAAAATTTCATGCTCTATCAGAATTTGACATTAGTCTTAACCTAAAACCCTTAAAAATACCTGGGGGTGAAAAGGGTAGGTAAGGCATTGTTAGGAAATGTTTGGAAAAATCAATGAAAAAAGGATCCAATTTTATTGAAAAATGTTTGAACATAATATTTTTTATGTAAATTTAAGTAAACTTCGTATACATTGAGGTCTCATACATTTTGACCCTATTTACAACCCTTAAAAGGTGGGTAGGGGTGGTACTCCAGTCAAAATACTGGTTTGGTTGTATTATCACTGGTGAAAACCAGATTTGCTCTATAATATACTTTCAGCATCCAGTATATGCCCATATAGGTTTTTCGGGTCGCTCATCAAGAATTTCGTCTCCTTTTTCATATATAATTAAAATTTCACCCTTAACACGTTGGCTGCGTCATGGGCGTAATACGCCCATGTTTTTCGGGTCCTGTGTGCGTTTTGATTTTTTTCGTTATTTTTATTCCAATAAGAAAAAAATGTTTTTCTAGGAATTGGTTCAGTTATCTACTTATATTTTTGGCTGAAAAAGAGCATAGGAGTACTCCGCTCATTATCAGCCCGAAAATACCTTTGATTTCCATAATTAATTTTTTTTTTTGAAGACGCTGAAAATTTTAATTCAGGAAAAAATTAAAAGGAAAAACTTAATATTCAGATTTTTAACATTTTTATATAAAATCGTGGGATTAAAGCTTATAAAATGCAAAAATCGGTTAATTTATCACAAGTATGGTCTTTTTCTATTAAAATAAGTTTTAAAATATATCTTACCTGATGGTATTCAAATTTTTAACGCCATAACTAACAAAAAATGATAAAATTAAATATTATACTTAATAATTTTATATATACTTAATTTTTTATTATATTAATTGTAACTTACTTATTTATTTATTAGACAAAAACAAAAAACAAAAATTTTTAAATACATGAACATTTTTCAGTGAATACATTTAATTATCGTATTGTATAACAATTTAAATAATATTTAATACTTTATTGGTGTTTCATAATGACAAAAAACATATATAAATTAGTTTTGAATTGACTGCATACGAAAAACAGTACAACATGCATGTATGTAACACACGTAAGAAACACATTCACATAAAAAAAAACACATATGTATTTTGTCAAATTTATAAGATATATAAAAATTAATCAAAATATATAGAATAACATTAACATAATTAAGCAAAAATTAAATACAGAGTAATAATAAAAAATAATTGGAAAAAAATGTATAAAATTAATATCTTTAAATAAATCATAAAAAATATTCATTTAAATTTATTTTTATACGTGGAGGCTAATATACTTACAGATAGATTTTCTTAATCTTTCATAATATTTTTCATTTACTTCGCTTACTTTAAAGTCATTCCACGTATCAGTAAAATCATTGTGAACTGCTTCCATGGCTTGTTCTGAGAAATGCCCTAATCCTTTTTCATGTTAATCCTAATCACTTTTAAAGTCATTTGTAATGGCGTTTGACGAGCTAAATAAATTCCCTAACTACAAGCAGATTTTTTTTTTCAGTGTAAAAAATTTTTTTTTGTTTAAGTCATTTTCAATTATTCAAACAAAAAAAAAATTAGATGTTGTACAACCAGATTTTTTATTTAGTTTATAAGAGCTAATTATTAATCATTTAAGTAAATTTCAAACGGTTCTGTTTTTTGTTAAAAAATTCAATACGAATTTTCATATTTTTAATAAAAGTAATTTTTAAAAAATTGAATAAGTACGCTCTTGTTGATCCGCTTGAGAGTCGCTTAAATTTTTTGAAAATGTGAGTGTTTGCTTGAAATTTCAAGCAAATTATATTAAAATTTCTATATAAATTTTTTCTTGAAAATTCAAGCAAATTTTAAGCTTAGACGTTTTTTAATAAAAATTTTAATACGAATTTTCATTTTTTTAAATAAAACGTATACGAATCTAGTAAAATTATTTTAAAAAATTGAATAAGTACAATCTAGTTGATCCATTTGAGATTCGCTTAAATTTTTTAAAAAAGTGAGTGTTTGGTTTAAATTTCAAGCAAATTATATTAAAATTTCTATAAAAATTTTTCTTAAAAATTTAAGCAAATTTTAAGTTTAGCCGTTTTTCATTAAAAATTTTGATACGAATTTTCTTTTTTTTAAATAAAACGTATACGAATTAATGAAATTTATTTAAAAAAATACTCTCTGGCTGAATTGCTAGAAATTCGCTTGAATTTTTCGAAAATATTAGTGTTTGCTTGAAATTTCAAGCAAATTATTGATCATTCAAGTGAACTTCAAACAGTTCCGTTTTTTGTTAAAAAGTTGAATACGAATATTAACTTTTTTAAATAAAATTATTTTTTAAAAATTAAATAAAAACGGTCTTGTTGACCCGTTTGAAATTCACTTGAATTTTTTGAAAATACGAGTGTTTGCTTGAAATTTTAAGCAAATTATTTAAAAACTACTGTAAAAATTTTTATTGAAAAATTATTCCTGTTACTCAAATTTTCAAGCAAATTCTTGATAATTCAAGAGAATTTCAAACGGAGCCATTTTTATTAAAAATTTCAAACGAAGTTTCGTTTTTTTAAATAAAAAATATACGAATTTATTAAAAAATATTTAAACAATACTTTCTGGCTGAACCGAAAAAAGTCAAAATTTCAAGTATAATTTGTAAATTTAAGAATTTTTTTTTTATTTAAATCAAAAACTGAATGACTGCTCTAAAGCCTACCTAAAAAAGTTAAATGCTACATTTGTTTACATAATTAATAATTAGCCTATAACATGAGAATCAAAAAAATTAAAAAAATTAAAAAAAGTAAAACAAATCTGTTGAGATTATATTTTAATTTTGCTTGAAATTACAAGCTTTACAGCAATCTAACCTTATACTCTACCAGAAATACGAACACGAGCACCTGCACGTGCACGGACACGGATAATTTATATAATTATTCGTATAGGTTTAATAAATTTTCTAACTAAATAAAATATGAGAAATGTAATAAATTTGATAATTAAAATATTTTATTATGCTATTTATGAAATTTATGTTTTAAAAAAGTTAGAATATTACATTTTAATAAATTTTACTATTTGATATTTTAACTTTATTTAAAAATTAATTAAATTATTATAAATTTTAGAGGCGTGGAGTAATTTTAAAATAGACGTTTATTAACCAAAAAATAGTTTATGAACTATTATTAGTTAATAATTTTCTATTTATTATCTTACTCTGTAAATCTTTGTCTACTCAATTTTTGTGACTACATTTAAACCGATTAAATAAAACGTATTAAAGACGTTTGGAATATCGAATGATATTATCCAAGGATTTATTTATTGTGTTTTAGTTCTTAAGCCTGTAATTTAAAGAATTAAACAAAATCTTTTTTTTCTAAAATATTTATTTCTAGCATTTTTTGATGTCGTCATTTACTAAATGCGTTCGTATGACGTAGAAATACTGAAGCTTTTATGCGTTCATCCAAAAGTAAAATTGATTGATTTTAAATTAACCTTATAAATTACTGAATCCAAAATATATTGATTCGTATGCGAAAAGTACAAATATAGAAATTAAGCTTGAAATATTAGACTGACATTAATTTTTTTATTTAAAATATTATTTAATCACGCTCAAATAACCGCGCTCGAAATCCGCTAAAATTTTTTAATTTTTCAAGCGAAAATTTTTATATTAGTTTTAATGTAGTTTACTCGAAAATGAAAAAAATAGCTTAAAAATTTAAACGAAAGCTTCGAATTACTTGAAAATTTAAGCGAAAGTCAAGCACGGCTATCGAACAGAAAATTTTAATAATTTATTTATATGTGTATTTGATTTTTAAATGATTTTAAAAACTTGGTTTATCTACTTGAAATATCAATTAATCTGCGTTTCAAGCGAATCACTTGTACTTCTTGAAACTTCAAGTGTTTGCTTGAAAATTCAAGCAAAATACATGTTCTAATTTTCCAGCAATTTACACTAACCATGTACACTATTTATGCATAACAACCATGTAAATTAAAACAAAATAATTTTCTTTTTTAAATATCAAAAAATTTTTCTATTTTTAATTTTCTGCTATATTACTATTACTAATTTTAAAACTTTTTCGTAAAAAAGCTTTTAGAAAATTTTAGGTTAAAAAAAATTTAATAAAAAAAATTATTGTATAAAATCATAAAATAAGGTGAAATAATTAAATTTATTGGCATTCGTATATGAAAAAAACTGTTTTCCATGCCTGTAAATTATCAATCATTGCCTAAAAAAAAGATTCGCATGGGAAATTCGTATAAAATATAAAGTAAAAGCGCAATAAATTTAATCATAAAGTTATAAAAATCATACGAATTCAAGGAAAAAATTTAACTTAAAAAAGAATTTTACTCTTTCAACCCCCACTAATTTTAATTTTGTTTAAACCATCTAATTGGACCAAAAATATAAAGAAATTCAGGTAAAACTTTTGTATTGGACAGCGTCTTTAAAATCCTATTGTTTCAAAGGGATTATTACCCCCGCTTGAAGAAAAATTATCATAGATAAGTTTTTTTTAAATACAAATATAAGATTATTTAAAATTTAAAATTCGTTTAATTTTTCAAAAGTATTCGTATAGACTAGACAAAATTTAAGAACAGTGCCGTGTGGAGAAAAAAAATAATTTTTTTAAAACAAAATTTCTAAATAATTTTTTTTTAATTTGTGTGTGAACATAGTTTTAGTAAAAACATTTTATTTACATTAAAAAGATAATTATAATCTTAAATTAATACCAAAAATAAATTAAATTACATAATTTGTTCTATTAAATTAATCCCTTTTATCAATATATATATTTTATACAAGTGATTCTTATAAAAATAATAAATTTTGTTACCATGAAAAGTCATTCGCATGAAGAAAAACGAGAGCAAAGAGAAAAAGAAGAACGTAGACGACTGTGGAAGATACAAAAGGAAACCGAACGTCAAAATGAACTTTTAAAGCAGCAAAAAATTGAAGAATTTGAAAGACAACGTGCGCAAAAACAAAACCTAAACTATCCAAGTACTTCAGGTTCTACCTTAAATTATAAAAAATCAAATAAGGATGTAGAGGATAGCGATCGATCAAGGAGCACAAAGTCTTTATCAGAAAGGTTAGTAAATTTTTAAGTTTTAAAAAGAAATTATTTTTTTACAGTTTTTAATAGAGATGCTTGAAATTATTATCAATTTCAACTAATTAGGAAAATTCAAATAAATTTTTAAATAAAAAGTATAGTAATTTTTAAAAAATTTGCTTGAAATTTCAAGCAAACGCTCACATTTTTAAAAAATTCAAGCGAATCTCAAATGGATCAACTAGATCGTACTTATTCAATTTTTTAAAATTATTTTAATAGATTCGTATACTTTTTTATTTTAAAAAATGAAAATTCGTATTGAAATTTTTAACCAAAAACGGAACTGATTGAAGTTCACTTGAATTATCAATAATTGGCTTGAAATTTAAACCAAACACTAATATTTTCAAAAAATTCAAGCGAATTTCTAGCGGTTCAGCCAGAGAGTATTTTTTAAAATAAATTTAAATAATTCGTATACGTTTTATTTAAAAAAAAGGAAATTCGTATTAAAATTTTCAATAAAAAACGGCTAAGCTCAAAATTTGCTTGAAATTTCAAGCAAACACTTACATATTCAAAAAATTCGAGCTATTTTCAAACGTCAACAAGACTGTACTTATTTAATTTATTTTTTTTAAATAATTTCAATAGATTCGTATAAGTTTTATTTAATAAAAGAATGTCGATATGAAGTTTCATTTTTCATAATAATAATTATACGAATTTATTAAAATTTTTTTGAATAATACTCTTTGGCTGAACCGCTTGAAATTCGCTTGAATTTTTTAAAAATGTGAGTGTTTGCTTGAAATTTCAAGCAAATTTTTTAAAAATTACTATACAAATTTTTACTCAAAAATTCCAGCAACTTAATTAAATATTCAAGCAAATTTGAAGCTTAGACGTTTTTTATTAAAAATTTCAATACAAAATTTTATTTTTTAAAATAAAAAGTATACGAATCTAGTAAAATTATTTTAAAAAAATAGAATGAATTTCAATTGGTTCCGTTTTTGGTTAAAAATTTCAATACGAATTTTCATTTTTTAAAATAAATCATATACGAATTAACGAAATTTATTTTAAAAAATACTCTCTGGCTGAACCGCTTGAAATTCGCTTGAATTTTTTAAAAATGTGAGTGTTTGCTTGAAATTTCAAGCAAATATTTTAAAAATTACTATACTTTTTATTTAAAAATTCGTGTCCGCGTGCGTATGCGTATGCGTGTACGTGTGCGTGTACGTGTACGTGTTCACGATTACTAATAATTTTTACATAATCATGCGGCGATCTATTAAAATGTGTTATTGTCAAAGATATTGTAGGACTTAAATTTTAATCGCGTCTTAAAAATCTATTCTATTTAATTTTAATCTTTTAATCTTTAATCTTTTTAAAACAGGATTAGTTTTTTGTTTTCTATTGAATTTCGGAAATAGAGTTATAAATCATAACTATTAAAATCGAATATATTAGATTTTTGAACTTTCTCATAGTTTAAATTGTTTAGTTACTAGAAGTAAAATTTAAAATTAAAACAAAGTTACATATTATTTTTTTCAAAGCAGTAACGTGTATAACATAGCAATTACACGAATTTGCCTGAATCGCATGCGAATGTAAGAATTTCCTTGAAAATTCAACCGGTTATTAAAATATTTAAGTTATTTGATTGGATCTTCGAAAAATTTTCAAGCCAAAATTTACACAAAGATTTATCGAGTAATTAATTAAATTCTGAAGGGAAATAATTTTACAAAGTATTCAATTTTTTAAAATAATTTTAATAGACTCGTGTACTTTTTTATTTAAAAAAATGAAAATTCGTATTGAAATGTTCTACTAAAAACGGAAACGATTGATCTTCACTTGAATGATGAATAATTTGCTTGAAATTTCAAGCAAACGCTAACATTTTCAAAAAATGCAAGCGAATTTCTAGCGCTTCAGTCAGAGAGTATTTTTTTAAAAAAATTTCATTAATTCGTATACGATTTATTTAAAAAAATGAAAATTCGTATTGAAATTTTTAACCAAAAACGGAACTGATTGAAGTACACTTGAATTATCAATAATTTGCTTGAAATTTAAACCAAACACTAATATTTTCAAAAAATTCAAGCAAATTTCAAGCGGTTCCGCCAGAGAGTATTTTTTTAAATAAATTTCATTAATTCGTATACGATTTATTTAAAAAAAGGAAAATTCGTATTAAAATTTTTATCTCATTCGCTGCGGCATGGGCGAAATGCGCCCATGATCCCATGTATTTTAAATGGAGTCACGTGACCTGCCGCAGCGAATGTGTTAATAAAAAACGGCTAAGCTCAAAATTTGCTTGAAATTTCAAGCAAACACTCACATTTTTAAAAAATTCGAGCGAATCTCAAGTGGATCAACTAGATCGTACTTATTCAATTTTTTAAAATTATTTTAATAGATTCGTATACTTTTTTATTTAAAAAAATGAAAATTCGTATTGAAATTTTTAACCAAAAACGGAACCGATTGAAGTTCACTTGAATGATCAATAATTTGCTTGAAATTTCAAGCAAACACTAATATTTTCGGAAAATTCAAGCGAATTTCAAACGGATGAACTGGAGTGTATTTATTTAATTTTTTAAAAATAATTTTATTTAAAAAAATGAAAATTCGTATTGAAATTTTTAGTATAAAACGGCACCAATTGAAATTCACTTGAATTATCAAGAATTTGCTTGAAATTTTAAGCAAACACTAACATTTTCAAAAGATACAAGCGAATTTTAAGCGATTCAGCCAGAGAGTATTTTTTTAAATAAATTTCATTAATTTGTATACGATTTATTTAAAGAAAGGAAAATTCGTAGTGAACTTTTTAACATGAAACGGAACCTTTTGAAGTTCACTTGTATGATTAAGAATTTGCTTGAATATTTAAGTAACTAAAATAAACTTGCAAGTAAAAACTTTATAGTCATTTCAAAATAATTTGCTTGAAATTTCAAGCAAACGCTAATATTTTCAAAAAATTCAAACGAATATCAAGCGGATCAGCAAAAAGTATATTCGATTTTTTTAAAATAATTTTTATAGAGTCGTATACGTTTTATTTAAAAAAAGGAAAATTCGTATCAAAATTTTTAATGAAAAACGGCTAAGCTCAAAATTTGCTTGAAAGTTCAATTAAACACTCACATTTTTAAAAAATTCAAGCGAATCTCAAGTGGATCAACTAGATCGCACTTATTCAATTTTTTAAAATAATTTTACTAGATTCGTATACGTTTTATTTAAAAAAATGAAAATTCGTATTAAAATTTTTATTAAAAAACGTCTAAGCTTAAAATTTGCTTGAATTTTCAAGAAAAAATTTATATAGAAATTTTAATATAATTTGCTTGAAATTTCAAGCAAACACTCACATTTTTAAAAAATTCAAGCGAATTTCTAGCGGTTCAGCCAAAGAATATTTTTTAAAATAAATTTCATTAATTCGTATATGATTTATTTTAAAAATGAAAATTCGTATTGAAATTTTTATTTTTAAAAAGGGCTACGTTTGAAGTTTGTTTTTCCAGAATTTGGTTGAATATTCAAGCAAAAATTTTTATAGTAATTTATAATCAAGCCAATACTCGAAAATTCTAATTATTTTTAAGAAACTTAAGAATAACAATTAAGAATAACTCTAAAAAATTATTCCATAACGTTTAAAATTAAATAAAGCTTTATTTTAAAAAAATGATGATTTTAGGTTAACTTATTAATTTTTTAAGCTGGATCAAAAGCAAAATCAATCAAATAACTTAAATATTTTAATAACCGGTTGAATTTTCAAGGAAATTCTTACATTCGCATGCGATTCAGGCAAATTCGTGTAATTGCTATGTTATACACGTTACTGCTTTGAAAAAAATAATATGTAACTTTGTTTTAATTTTAAATTTTACTTCTAGTAACTAAACAATTTAAACTATGAGAAAGTTCAAAAATCTAATATATTCGATTTTAATAGTTATGATTTATAACTCTATTTCCGAAATTCAATAGAAAACAAAAAACTAATCCTGTTTTAAAAAGATTAAAGATTAAAAGATTAAAATTAAATAGAATAGATTTTTAAGACGCGATTAAAATTTAAGTCCTACAATATCTTTGACAATAACACATTTTAATAGATCGCCGCATGATTATGTAAAAATTATTAGTAATCGTGAACACGTACACGTACACGCACACGTACACGCATACGCATACGCATGCGGTCACGAATTTTTAAACAATATTTTGAAATTGCAAGTTTCATCGAACAAGTAATTATACATGGAGTACTATATATTTCTAAAAAGTTTTATATCTGTAAATACACGGTAAAAAATGATATTACATTATCGCGAAAGTAAGTTAACTATTATGAAAGTAAAAACGAGGGCAGTTTTTTTATATATAGTGTTAGTATGTACGAAAATGATAAAATCATGAAATTTCATAAAGATTCGTATGCAATTATTTCAAATATGCCACATTATAGCAAAATTATTTAGTTTCATGAGATATTAATTAGCATAAAAAATAAGTATATAAAATTCGTATAAATTATTATTATTTGATCAACTGGGTAAAAAATTTATTACCCTATTAAATATTAAAACTAGGGTTTTGCAGTTACCCGACCAGAAGTTTCGGGTATTGAAAAGCTTTAAAGGTCTATAGGTACAGTTTTGAATCGGAAATTTTCTTGTTTTACCGTTGCATGAAAATTTTTTTCAAAATTTGTCGCTTATTTCAGGTAATAAGTCATTATATCTTAAAAGCTTTTTAATTATGATTTTTTACTACTTCTTCTTTTTTTAAGTGTAAACGAAAATTTTTTAAAATAAAAATATTCATAGAATCGGAATTCCAGTGAAATTTCCGATTCAAAACTATACCTGCGGACCTCTGAAGCTTTTTAGGTATATCCGAAAACCGATCCAACCCTAAAAAAACCGATAATAAAAAACATTAAAATCGCTTGAATTTTTTATGAAAAAACTTTAAAAGTCTCTAAACTTTTTTTTCAGGACTTTATTAAAAACTAGCAATATTTTACATACACTGAAAAAAAACCGTTTACCACATGCAAAAAAAATTAGATCGTGTCTAGCGGATTTATTTTTTCTTGTTCAAGTGATTGCAAATGACTTGAAACGTAAAGAAAATTAAAAAATGAATTTTTTGGTTCTGCAAAAAAAAAAATTTTTATAATTTTCTCTATACCATTTCAGATCATTAACAATCGTTTAAACAAAGAAAAAAAAATTCGCTAGCAGAAAACTTTATTTTTTACTGCAAAAATTTTTTTTTTTTTTTTATTTATTAAAAAAATAGACGAGACGAACCCATAGTACAATCTTTACATTAATATTATGATTAATTTTATCTTAACTTATATTATTTATAAAATAATGAATAAGTATAATTAAACGCTTTTTCTTTTTCTTCTTAGAATAGTGACTATTGGTTTTCAAAAACCTTTTTTACAAATAGTTAACATTTTTTTATAATTTACAAAATTTAATGTTTAATTAAAATATTTCTAAGTTTAATAATTTCTTAAGTGTGAGTTATTTAAATTTACCCACCATTATTTTAAGACTCTTAGAAAAACAATATTCAGACATATCAAAGATGTCAATTTTTGTGTTATATTCATTACAGAGCTCTAAGACTCTATACATTGATGATGTTTTTCTATTAGTCTTAAAATCATAAGGAATGGTAAATAGTATATTCCTATTCCTTAATTTTAGATTCGGAATATTAAAGTTTACAATTTTTAGTAATTCAATTGAATCTATTTTGTTATTTAATAATTTGTAATAAAATTTTAGATCTGATATATTTCGTGACGACTCTAGCGTTTTTATATCAAATTTTTCATTAGTTCTTCATAATTATGTGAGAAATAATCGAATTCAACCTTTTGATTGAACGCCATTATCCTAAGGATTTGATTCTGTACTCTTTCCAATTGCTTGATCGTCCCTAATTGATGAGGCGACCAAATTATTGAAATTTGGTTTAAAAAAATTTCTAAAACTGTCAAAGATTTTGCAGAAACATTACTTTATTCAAGTTAAAAAATTTTAAAATACAAAAAACAAAGTAATTCCTTTTCATTTTTATTATAGATATAGATACTCACGGTTGCATCTATAAATAGCGCATTCAAATATTTCAAAAATAATTTAAACATAAAAAAAAAAGTTTTATTTAATATTCAAGAAAATTTCTGTGTTGCGAACTGTAAAATCAAGAATCTTAGTCAATGTTTAATTAACTTCACCAAAATAAACCCTCATAAAAATTCATTCATGAAAATTCTCTATTAAAAAATTGACTATTTCATGATAATGCATTATTTTCGCAGAAAATTTTAAGAAATTACATAAATGTTCAAGCAATGCATTTTTAAAGTAAATTTATGCATGGTTAGTTTGCTCTGCTTGAAATTTCAAGCAAGATAAACAATTTTCTTAAAATTTAAAATTTGCAAGTTACATTTATTTTTTTTATTTATTTTGATATTTTCATGCATGTAAAAATTAAACGGGTATATACTACCCTTTACATTTATAAATATTTACAGTTTGATTGGTCTAGCAATTATTAATTAAGATTAAACACTTATAGTTGTACTTTGAACTGAAACTGTCAAATTTAAATTTAAAAGCTATAAATAAACATATAACATATGCAGACCAAATATGTAAATAATTTTTTTTTTTTTATTTATTTTCCTTAATACTTATCAATTTTCCAAGAACATTTTACTATCAAGATTATAACTAAAATACCTTGACAGAAATTTTAACAGTGTATGTAATTTAATTCATCCGATAAAAACCAGAAGCTTCCCGATCAAAATCAAACTCGGCTTGTGACGCGGCACTAGCGAGGCCCTTCCTAGTTCTACCTATATTTTATCGAGTTTTTTAATATAGTTTCAATTTATTTTAATTAAATTTACGCTATTATTGTATAAATAATTCAAGATTAATTTAAACCGCTTGAAAATTGGAGCAGTTCAATTTTGCTTGGATTTTTAAATGAATAAAAAATTAAATTAAAAAAAAAACAAAAAAAAACTAACTTAAATTTTTAAACTTGATGTTTCAACTGAATTGCTTGAACTGCTTAAAATTTAAAGCAATGTACACAATTTTCAGAATAGCCTTCCAATTTTGATCAGATGATTAAAAAGTTTTTTTCGCAATTTAGGCCTGATAACTTTTTGGTAACCAATATAACTTCAAAAAATTTTAATTTTAAGCAGCATTTCGATCTTGCTTGACATTTCAAGTAAAGCAATCTTACCGCATAATTTTTACCAGCATGGGCGCTTACTTAAAATTATTATTTATTAATTTTTTGACGTAAAAAAAAACAATAAGAGTTAAAAAAGATAAAAGTAATAATTGCATCCATGACACACAGTGAATATGTCAATTAACCTATCGTTTTGTAAATTAAAATATTTTTTTTTAAATTATATGGTTCTGAACAACAACAACTTTTGCTTGAAAATCATGAATGAATTTTAATTTTTAAATTAATTGCCAAACATTATTATTTTTATATTCGTATTTATTGATTGTTTAAATAATATCGTGAATCGCTTAAAAAAATGCTAATAAAATTTTTTTTAAATTTATTATTTCAGCTCCACGTGTTCTGGAAATGATATTGAAGATACTGAGGAATCTATTCAAATAACTATTTCTCGTAAAGTCCCTGCTGAAAATGTAAAATCTTCAGAAGTGATCAATTGTTCGATTAACACAGAAGATGTTACTTTAAAACGCCGAGAAGGTGTGCAAAGCTTATAATATATAATGCAATTCTTTAATACTGTTTGCTTAAATAATATTTTTTATTTCAACAGGAGAAGGATCAAAGCCAATATTTCATAGTATTTTTGCAAGAAATTGTGATAAAAATAATGATAACAAAGATTCTCATAAACCAAACCAAAGAACAGATAGATTTACCAAATGTAAGCATTTTTCACAGTACTTGAGCATAAAAATTGTATATTTTTTAAATTTATTAGCTACTTTTATGTTAATTTAAAAATTTTTAATTCTACAAAAAAAGCTTATGTTTTTAATTTTTATGCTTTCCAGCAAGGTCAAAATCAGTTGAAAGATCGTCTAGTTCTTACAAAAATTTCAGCTCCAAATACAAAAGACGCAGTTCTCCAGAATGTGACAGAAAACGATTCAGGTATACAAAAATTTAATTTTTATAAAAATTTAATTTAAACTTCTTGTGTGAAATTTTTATACTAAATTTTATTTTCATTTTCTTTGCAGAAGCCCAGATGGACGCGACAATCATCGCAGTAAAAGTTCTTACAGTAAAAGGTAAAAATTTTTATCAACAGAAATTTCTATTATTCTGAAATTAAATAATGAATAAATAATTTTTGTATATTAGAAGATCTTCTAGCCGAAGCAAGAGCTATGAAAGAAGAAGCTTATCTTGTGAAAAATTGCGATCCAGAGACAGGAAAGATAGTAATTCAGATATTGAATTTTATAGGTAGGAAAATTTTGACTATTATTTTTATCTACCATGAAAAAAACGTTTAATAAAATAAATATTAATTATTGAATATCCACAGACGTAAAAGACGAGGAGAAGATCACAAGCATCGTAGATCCTCATCATTAGAGCATGATAGCTATAGTAGGAGAAAGACATATCCAATAAATCAGCTTTATCCTCAATATGTTCAACCTCTTCCGGTACCAATGTATTTTCCGGTGGGTTTTCTCTTCTTTTTTTTAATTTACTTTAGTTAAAACAAAAAAAAAATCATATCACAATCATATTAAAAATCTATAACGTTTTAAGGAATTTACACAGTTCAATCACTATAAGTAAATTTTCAAGCATTTATTTGAAATATTATTGATTTGTTTGAAATTTGCAAACGCAAAATATTGTAAATTTTTTTCAACAAACCTTTAAAACCACATAAAATCTATTTAGAACAGTTAAATACTAATTTTTTTTACAAAATGTGCTTTAATATATTATCAGTAATCTACAGTGAAAAAAAATTCTAGTTGACGCAAATGGGTTTTTTTTTAACTGAAAATGAAAATTATAAAGACCTATCAATTCAAAAGTGTACCATGCTAATCAATATTGTTAATTTGTGCATTATTTATTTAAATTTTTTTTGCAAGTTTCATATGAATAAATTAATAATATTTTAATATAATGAATTCTATATTCCTTTAACTATTTTTTCTGTAAATAGATATAAATATATATAAGGCATTTTAATTAAGGCAACTTGTATGGGTACATATTTAAAAAAATTTTCATTTTGTGCTTAGATTTTTATGTGAGCATTCTGTTTATGTGAATTTAAAAAAAACACACAAAATCTTTAATTTTTTCAAATTTATCAGAAAAAACCTATGAAGTCGTATAGCTAATATATTTTTAGTAAAGGGGTTATTGATTATAGTTTTAACGAATTTTATTAAATATTTCTGAATCAAAAAGATGAAAATCAAAAAATTTTCCAATCAGATTGATATAAATTTTTAAAATACTTACTTTTCTTAATTTACAGGGAATTCCAGGACCTATGATACCAGGACAAATGTTTCCTTACCATCAACAGTTTATTCCCAGGTATCCAGCAGTAAATTTTTATAGGCATCCTATGATGCCAAATCCAATTCCCAATCGGCATGTTTTCGCCAGCACTCCTCGATTTGGTAAATATTAAAATAATAAAAATCTAATACTATTTTACAGGATAATTAAGGTATAACAAATGATTTTCATTTTTCAGGTCCACCAAGGAAGTGACTAATTATTTTGCCATTTGTAAATTATATGTTAAATATGTATAAATGATGTGAACTCTGTGATAGATTCAATTTCTAATCATTAAATATTATGTGTAAAACGTACGTTATTTTAAAGATATATTTCGTACTTTTATAATTAAAAAATTTTATGCAAATATTATTTTATGTAAGCAAATAACGTTTATTTTAATAAAACTCATATTTGTTCCAGAATGAAAAGTTATAAAAAAAAAAATTATTTACCTTTTTAAACGAAACTAAACAGGAAAAAACTTTTGCTTTATAGAATAAAAATATGAATATTAAAGAGAATAAATTTTTCATTAATTATGGAAACCAAATTAATGTTGATAATAAAATTGGAAATAAAACTTTTTTTTATCCAGATAAATATTTATCTATAAATTTACTAACTTTGGTATAATTAAGTATTGGTTCGTGGTACATAATTTAAAAAAATATACGCTCTTTAATATATTTTTAGGTATTCTCGGAACCCTTGCGAAGTATTTTTAAAAAATTTTTTGCAAAAATACTTTTTTTTTTGAAAATATTTTTCCCGCTGAAATAAGGCGCTGAATTAGATACTAGTTTTTAATTGGCGATGGTAATTTCTCAAAAAGTACAAAGTCCGATTAAATTTTTTATTATTTATTGTTTTTATTATTAAATTTTTCGGTCTATGACCTACGATAAATATAAAATATTAAAAATTAAAAAAATCACACAAATTATAAAATAAGTCCCAAAAACACAAACATTTTTATACAAATATATTTTTTATTTTTGTAAAATAGTCAAAAAATGGCAGAAAATATTGGTTAATTATATCCATAGTGGTTCAAAGAAAGCAAAATTTAATAATAAAAAGAATTTAAAAAAAAAGTTAAGTCAGCACCATATTTCAACAGAAAAAAATTTTAATTATTTAATATGTAAAGTATATTTGCAAAAACTTTTGAATAAATATTTCCCAAGAGAAAACAAATATTTAAGAACGTCTATTTTTTCAAGTTATTCACCACGAATTTTTAACCTAAAAAAAAAATAAAGAATTTTTTAACTCTAAAGTATTTTTCGTATATTCGTGAGAAAAAAAAATTTGATTTTTTCGAAAATTTGAACTTTGGCTTGAAATTGAAAAAATTTTTTTAAATTAAAAAAGTTAAAATATTCTTGAACTTTATGAAAATTTTAACATTTACTTGATATTTTATGCAAGCATTTGCTTGAATGTTCAAGCAAATTCAGAAAATTTTATATTATTATTTATGCAATTAACTTGAAATATCAGTAAGCAATAAATTCAAGTAAATTTCAAGTAAATTAACCTGAAAGTCTGAATATTTATAAGAATTAATATTCGTATTAATTTTTAATATCCAGCTTTTGAATATGCATAACCTAAATACAAGTTCGTGTTCGTGATTTTAAGATGCTTGTTATCATTTAGATTTTAGCTTATGAACTTGATTTATTATACGAATTTTCGGTTATGAATTTATTATAATTTGGTTGTTATCTTAAAAAGCCGCTGGATAAATAGATTCCAAAAATGAATACTAAAATATTCACTAAAGTTTTTTGGGGTTAAAATTTTCTTGGACATATATTCCAGAAATTTTAAAGTAAAATTCAAAGAAACATTTTTTAAATTGTTTGAATGTAATTTCCTTGAAATTTCAAGCAAACACACAGTGTGATATAAAGGATAAAAAAGTTCAAAAATCGGCTTCACGCCAATTTTAAACCAAAAAAAATTCTGGCTGATAAAAAATTTTCGGAGACATGTATTTTAAATGATAGGCTACCGCAAATTTAAAAAAAAATTTTTTTTTTAATTTTTTATGCAGGTCGAAAGATTCCCGGTCATTCCCCCGAATACCAATCTACGAATGGACATTTCCCCGATGACCATTTCCCCTATGGCCATTTCCCCGAAGCCGATACCCCGAATATCTATTTACCCGTAAGCCATACCCCCGAAAAACCACAGAAAGGTCGAAATCTTAAAAAAAAGTAGAAAAAATACACTATAAATTGGTAAAGTTATTAATTAATTCAAACGAATAAAATACTTTAAAATCAAGACTGTATGTAAAATATAATAAAATATAATCGAAAAAAGTTCCCAGGCGCAAATAAATATGCATACTTGCCACGTTTATATGTGTTAGTAAAAAACCTTAAATTAACTAAAAATACGAAAAGAAAATGTTGAAAATTAACATTTTTTGCTTAAATTTTATTCTAAAACTTAAAAAAGTATTATTTTGAACGTCAGTCAATATTTTTTTACACAACTGTATTTCTCAGTGTAAATAAATGTTTTAATTTGAATTCTTAGCAACAAATAAGTATATAAGAAAATTAATATTTATAATTATGATTATTAATGTGTATATATCTCTATATATTATAAAGTTATAACCGCCGCCGCCGCTGTCGCATGAGCCCTTTGTGCCAATGGACCTTTTGTGCCAAAATGGACCTTTTGTGCCAAAATGGACCTTTTGGGCCAAATTGGACCTTTTGTGCCAAAATGAATTCTTAGGTCAAAATGAAGTCTTGTGCCAAAATGAGCCATTTGTGCCCAAATGAGCCTTTTGTGCCAAAATGGACCTTTTGTGCCCAAATGAGCCTTTTGTGCCAAAATGAGCCTTTTGTGCCCATTAATGTTTGGAATAATTGGATAATATGAACCTACTATAAACTAATTTAATTTTAAACCAAAGTGATATGATTTTGTTCAAATGATGTATTTAAGTAAAAAACATATTCCAAAAGGATAATATATTTAAAAAACTGTTCGCGCTCTACGGGGGTTGGCGCGCGGAGCGCGCAGGGGGTGGAGCCCCCTAGTATATATGTGTGTGTGTGTGTGTGTGTGTGTGTGTGTGTGTGTGTGTTTATTTAAGTTTTTTCTAGGTTTTATAGTTTACAAACACATCTAAAACTAATCCTAGAAAAATAAATACACACACACACACACACACATTAACAATCATAATTATAAATATTAATTTTCTTATACTTATATAATTATTTGTTGCTAAAAATTGAGATTAAAACATTTATTTTCACTGAGAAATACACATACACAAGCACACATTTTTATAGAAATTTTAATATAATTTGCTTGAAATTTCAAGCAAACGCTCACATTTTTAAAAAATTCAAGCGAATCTCAAATGGATCAACTAGATCGTACTTATTAAATTTTTTAAAATTATTTTAATAGATTCGTATACTTTTTTATTTTAAAAAATGAAAATTCGTATTGAACTTCTTAACAAACAACGGAACCGATTGAAGTTCACTTGAATGATCAATAATTTGCTTGAAATTTCAACCAAACACTAATATTTTCCAAAAAATTCAAGCGAATTTCTAGCGGTTCAGCCAGAGAGTATTTTTTAAAATAAATTTCGTTAATTCGTATACGTTTTATTTAAAAAAAAGAAAATTCGTATTAAAATTTTCAATAAAAAACGGCTAAGCTCAAAATTTGCTTGAAATTTCAAGCAAACACTTACATATTCAAAAAATTCGAGCGATTTTCAAACGAGTCAACAAGACCGTACTTACTTAATTTATTTGTTTTAAATAATTCCAATAGATTCGTATAAGTTTTATTTAATTAAAAAAAGAAAATTCGTATCAAAATTTTTAATAAAAAACGACTAAGCTTAAAATTTGCTTGAATTTTTAAGAAAATATTTATATAGAAATTTTAATATAATTTGCTTGAAATTTCAAGCAAACACTCACTTTTCCGAAAAATTCAAGTGAATCTCAAATGGATCAACTAGATCGCACTTATTCAATTTTTTAAAATAATTTTAATAGATTCGTATACTTTTTTATTTAAAAAAATGAAAATTCGTATTGAAATTTTAAACCAAAAACGGAACCGATTGAAGTTTACTTGAATTATCAATAATTTGCTTGAAATTTTAAGCAAACACTCACATTTTTAAAAAATTCAAGCAAATTTCAAGCGGTTCAGCCAGAGAGTATTTTTTAAAATAAATTTAAATAATTCGTATACGATTTATTTAAAAAAATGAAAATTCGTATTAAAATTTTCAATAAAAAACGGCTAAGCTCAAAAGTTGCTTGAAATTTCAAGCAAACACTTACATATTCAAAAAATTCGAGCGATTTTCAAACGCCAACAAGACCGTACTTATTTAATTTATTTTTTAAAAATAATTTCAATAGATTCGTATAAGTTTTATTTAAAAAAAGAATGTCGATATGAAGTTTCATTATATATTTTTTCAATAAGATCAGAATTTCAATTTTTTCTTTATTATTTAAATTTACATGATAATAAAAGATTTTCTTTAATTAGTAAATAATCTTAGAATTCAAAATCTTTATTTATGACATAATCTCTAAATAACTGATAACAATCTTAATATTATATTGACGATTTGTTAAAATTTATAAATGCCACACCCTCTGTCTTAAGTTGTAATATAATTTTTGTTTAGCTATTTTCCACTCCCTTTGTTTTTATATTGCAGACAAGCAAACTACAAATTTTAAGCTTTTTAGGCTCCAGTCTTACTTAACTATTGTCTAAACTAATACTTTTTACATAAATATTCTCAATAAATTTAAATGGAAATTATTAAAAAAACAAAAAAGGATTTAAATATCTTAACAAACAATTAACTAAATTTTAAACGTAGATTAAAGAAATTTATATTTAATATTATCACCCTAGTTCTATCAAATATAGTAAAAAATTGACATTTGCATAATGTTCACTCAAATTGTATGTAAGAAATCACATTTTTCTATATACTAATTTGATTATTTTGAAAAACCTTTTCTTCTAATCATATAGGTTATTATTTTAAAAAAAACAGAAATAAATAGTTTTTCTCAAAAAAAGCCACTAACACGTACACGCACACGAACTTGTACACGAACACGCATAAAATTTCCTTACGAATTATTATTAAATTTTCGAAAAAATTAGTAAAAAATTTTCTCCTGAAAATTCGCTTGAAAATCCAATCGAATACATATACAAACAATTCAATTGAATTTAGCGAATTTTAAGCACAAGGTTATCTTGTTTCTCTTGAATTTTAAAATTTTTAGGTTGATAATAAGATATTTAAGTCAAATATATTAAAAAAGGTACACTATATTTGTGTTACAAAAATAATTTTCAATATTCGTATACTTTTTAGTATTTGCTATTAAAATTTGCTTGCCAAAAACCAAAACGTAATAAATTCAAAGACGGCTCAATGAATTGAATAACTTGAATATTTAAATAAATGCTTTTTATTTTTAGCGAATCAAGCTAATTAATACTTTTTATTTTAAAAAAGGATATTTCGTATTAAAATTTTTGATAAAAATCGGCTAAGTTTAAAATTTGCTTGAATTTTTAAGAAAAAATTTTTATAGAAACTTTAATATAATTTGCTTGAAATTTCAAGCAAACACTCACATTTTCAAAAAATTTAAGCGACTCTCAAGCGGATCAACAAGAGCGTACTTATTCAATTTTTTAAAAATTACTTTTATTAAAAATATGAAAATTCGTATTGAAATTTTCAACCAAAAAAGGAACCGATTGAAGTTCACTTGAATTATCAATAATTTGCTTGAAATTTCAACCAAACACTAATATTTTCAAAAAATGAAAGCAAATTTCTAGCGGTTCAGCCAGAGAGTATTTTTTTAAAAAAATTTCATTAATTCGTATACGATTTATTTAAAAAAATGAAAATTCGTATTGAAATTTTTAACCAAAAACGGAACTGATTGAAGTTCACTTGAATTATCAATAATTTGCTTGAAATTTCAACCAAACACTAATATTTTCAAAAAATTCAAGCGAATTTCTAGCGGTTCAGCCAGAGAGTATTTTTTTAAAAAAATTTCATTAATTCGTATACGATTTATTTAAAAAAATGAAAATTCGTATTAAAATTTTTAATAAAAAACGGCTAAGCTCAAAATTTGCTTGAAATTTCAAGCAAACACTCATATATTCAAAAAACTCGAGCGATTTTCAAACGAGTCAACAAGACCGTACTTACTTAATTTATTTGTTTTAAATAATTCCAATAGATTTCTATAAGTTTTATATAAAAAAAGAAAATTCGTATCAAAATTTTTAATAAAAAACGACTTAAAATTTGCTTGGATTTTTAAGAAAAAATTTTTATAGAAATTTTAATATAATTTGCTTGAAATTTCAACCAAACACTAATATTTTCAAAAAATTCAAGCGAATTTCTAGCGGTTCAGCCAGAGAGTATTTTTTTAAATAAATTTAATTAATTCGTATACGTTTTATTTTAAAAAATGAAAATTCGTATTAAAATTTTTAATAAAAAAAGGTCTAAGCTTAAAATTTGCTTGAATTTTCAAGAAAAAATTTATATAGAAATTTTAATATAATTTGCTTGAAATTTCAAGCAAACACTCACATTTTCAAAAAATTTAAGCGACTCTCAAGCGGATCAACAAGAGCGTACTTATTAAATATTAAAAAAAAATAATTTTATTAAAAAAAATGAAAATTCGTATTGAATTTTTTAACAAAAAACAGAACCGTTTGAAGTTTACTTAAATAATTAATAATTAGCTCTTATATACACTGAATAAAAAATCTGGTTGTACAACATCTAATTTTTTTTTTGTTTGAATAATTGAAAATGACTTAAACAAAAAAAAATTTTTTTTTTAAATGTAAACTGAAAAAAAAAAATCTGCTTGTAGTTAGCGGAACTTTTTTAGCTCGTCAAACGCGATTACAAATGACTTGAAAAGTGATTAGGATCAACATTTTGTTTGAATAATTAAGTAACTGGCATAAATTTTTATTTAATAATTTGTATAGTAATTTTTATAGAATTTGCTTGAAATTTCAAGCAAACACCGAAATTTTCAAAAAACTGTAGCGAATTTTAGATGGTTTAGCCAAAGAGTATTCTTTAAAATAAATTTAATTAATTCCGTATATTTTTTATTTTAACTATGAAAATTCTTATTGAATTTTTTTAGTAAAAAAAAGGGCTAGATTATAAGATAATTTAAATGACTTGACTTTTCAAGAATTTGCTTGAATATTGAAGCCAAAATTTTTATAGATATGCTAATATATAATTTCCTTGAAATTTTTTATTCTTTAAAATTTAATCCAGCTAATGCTTAAAAATTTTATTTTAATAAATTAAGTATTTTTAATAAATTTTAATAAATTTTAATAAATTTCAAGCAACCATTTAACAGAATAATTCATGATTTTTATTTTAAAAGAATGATAATTTTAGGTTATCTAATTAGTTTTTTTATTTTTATAATTTTATGTACGCTGTAACAGAACATTTTTAACCAAGGGAACAAAAAAAGGAATGGCCCAGATCGCATGTTAATTCGCATGGTAAACTGCAATCTGACAATCTTAGCAATTCAAGCATATTATATAAAAGCTATTTCAGACAGAAATATTTTTATTATTAAATGCTGTTTGCTTAAATATTTGAGCATTCCAAGATGCATCTTGAAAGTTTATATAATTCGACATTCGTATTACAAAGTTTGCAAATAATCACTTCTTATTAACAATGCTCAATCTCAAACTCGATTATTTCCATTACAATGACTGTAAAATAGGTAGATGGGCTGCAAAAAAGAAATGATTTGTAGAAGCTTCAGGAAGTGACAATAAATGGCAAAAAATTAATGGGCTGTTAATCTTTAATCGGTCCAAATCAACAGACAGGGAAAATAACATCAATTTGTATAAAATTTAAAGTTTTACAAAGGCAATCATATTAGTAAACGATCCATTTAATAAAAAGTGAATTTATTTGATAAAATTTCTGTACTCGTAGCTCAATAATCTTTATTTATTATCTAAATAACCCTTTAATTGTTATAATATCAAACTTGTTTGTTACCTAAATGACTCTAGTACGGGCGCTGAAGCGCAACCACTTGTAAAGATATATACCCTGGGAAGCAAGCCAGTTCAGAGTTACTGTTTATGTATTTCGGTGTACACTTATAAAAAACAGAAATTGCCCATTTACCTATCACTTTTTACGAATCTAAGTATACAATAAATATATAAAACACAATTGAAAAAAATAAAACATTATACTTTGATTCATCAAAAAAGGGTTTATTTTTTTAAATTGACAAAAATAAAAAAAAATTTTAAATTGTTGGCTCATGTATTGGAAAACCGATAAAAATCTAATATATTTATATGTGTGTGTATGACACCGCGGGACTTATTTCAATGAATGAATGAAAGATTTTGCACTTGGATGACGTTGTGTGTTTGTGACATTTCGGATATACATAAATATATATTTGAGGTTCACCCTAAACAATATACTTTTTTTTTATTTTTTTTATTCTAGTTTTAGCGTCGAGAATCACAAAGTCGTCTTATTTCGCGTTAAATTTTTTTTTTCATTTTGCACGGTGCAACCCTTTTTTTTTAAATGCATACACAGATACATACGAAGTATGAACCCTTTTGCAAAATTAAAAAATAGAGCATATAAACGTTGGGTGCGTGAATGTTTAAGATTACCGTGAGAGAAGAGCAAATACAATAAGAAGAATTTCTTTCTTTTTTTTTAATGCAAAAGGACAAAATGTTTGTGTATGTATCTAAAAATGTTAAATCAATGAAATATGGGGTATTGGATGATTTTTATTTGAGAACGATTATTACGTGCTTAATAAAGTAGAAAATTCGCAAAGGCTAAAAGAAATAACGTTTATGTTTTTGCTTAGAAGAAAGTTAATTCCATTGTTTTTTTTAAGCTTAATGTTATGTATATTTGCTTTGTAAAAATACACTTGTTTTATTTCTTTCAAAGCTACAAGTGGAAATAAAATTATTTTTTTCACAGTATTATATTTGTTTACATACTATTTGATACATTTATAAAATACAAACATTAAATACAAATTTTAGCTATTTTTTTTCTTCTTTTATTTCCTTTTGCTGTATGACTATAATTTTATATATTTAAATAAAAGAACCAAAAATATAATAGAAGAGGAGACAATGCAAACATTTTAGATTTTGATTTTTCTTAAAAAGCTCGTTAGATTTTATACAAGTAGAATATACACTGTGTAATTTGGTGACCTTTGGCTAGCTTTCCTGGCAGTTTTAGGCTTCTAGTGTCACATATTTATGACAGGAGATCAACTAAAGTTGAATAAGAGAAATGCCATTTGTCTAAATAAATTGGCACGAATCTCGAAAAAAATAATAAAAAAATAAAAACTAGTGTCTACTTTTTTAAATGAAATTCATATGAAACTTATGCTTTGATCTATAAATTTGTTGCAAAGAATTTTCCGCCAAAGGACTAATAGTAATAATTTCCTCAAACTTTCAGCTTTTAGCCTAAATTCTTAAAAATAAATTTTCTGGATTCGCATCTTGATTCTTTTCCAGAAAATTTAGGTGATTACAGTGAAGAACAGGGTGAGAGGTTCCACCAAGATATTTCAGAAATGAATAAGTGATATCAAGGAAGATGGGATATTCATATGATGGCAGACTACTGTTAACCAATGAAGAGAGAGAGACAGACGATATCCAAAGAAGAAAGCGTGTAAGAAGATCTTTTGAGGATGGGAACTCTAGATACCAAAAGAAACATCCTTGATTTCAAGAAACGAAACATTCGTAATCAAAATATATGCTCGTAGGTGCTTACTGTTTCTAACAAAAGTTCTTAGTACCATCCTGAAATCGCTGTGATACTTTCAAGCGATTAATTAACCTTCCTCTGGTGGGTTTTAGAGGGTAACTGGGGTAGCTGGGACAAAAACTAAGGATGATGGATAGATTCTAAAATCGTTTTTAGAACATCAAAAAACGTAGCTAAGATACTTTTATTTTTAACTTTTGTAAAAAATAAAATATTCACTCTCTGGGGCAGTTTAGAGGGTGATTGAGGTAGCTGGGGCAAAAACTGAGGGTGATAGGTAAATTCTGACTTCAATTTCGTTTTTAGAACAGCATAAAACGTAGTTAAAGTACTTTTATTTTTAACTTTTGAACATAGTAAAATATTTGCTTTTTGGGGCGGTTTAGAGGGTGGCTGGAGGTAGCTGGGTCAAAATCTGAGGGTGTAGGCTGAATTCTGGCTTCAGATTCGGTTTTAGGACATCAAAATACGTTACAAAAGTACGTTTATTTTTAACTTTTGGACATAGTAAAATATTTGCTTTTTGGGACGGTTTAGAGGGTGATTGGGGTAGCTGGGGCAAAAACTGAGGGTGATAGGTAAATTCTGACTTCAATTTCGTTTTTAGAACAGCATAAAACGTAGTTAAAGTACTTTTATTTTTAACTTTTGGACATAGTAAAATATTTGCTTTTTGGGACGGTTTAGAGGGTGATTGGGGTAGCTGGGGCAAAAACTGAGGGTGATAGGTAAATTCTGACTTCAATTTCGTTTTTAGAACAGCATAAAACGTAGTTAAAGTACTTTTATTTTTAACTTTTGAACATAGTAAAATATTTGCTTTTTGGGGCGGTTTAGAGGGTGGCTGGAGGTAGCTGGGACAAAATCTGAGGGTGAAGGCTGAATTCTGACTTCAGATTCGGTTTTAGGACATCAAAAAAACTACCTGCAGGTAAGTCTAGTTACAGGATCAGAACTTTTTTTTTTGTGCTGCTGTGTTATTTATATAAATTCAAATCCAATTGATACTTTTTAATGAGCAATGAAAAATGCCTAAAAAATATAAACAAAATAATTAATTTCTCATCATTAAAATGCCTTTATAATATAGTAAAACTGCAAACGTTTCATGAAAAAAATGTGTTCGCCTTTTTTTTGAAATTTATTTGTGAAAAAAAAATTTAAAGTTACTTAAAATAAAGTTTAAACTTTTTATTAATTCGTTTAATATATTTTTAATAGAATAAAAATGAAAAATACATGCTTAAAAACACATGCCAAAATTTAACTATTTTTAAAATAAATATTTTCAAAAGTTTAAAAAAAAAGTTTGACATACATGTTATTCATGTGTAGTTTTTTTTTTTTTAATATGCGTTGTCAACTATGAAAACCACTGTGCATGCAACTGCATACATACCTTCATATAAATATACGAAACAAGAACTTTATTTTCGTAACGGAAGTTAAATTTGTTCTTTCATACACATATACATATATATTAGGCGGTAAATTAAAATAATAAATCTTTATATTTTTCACCTATTTGGACCTTAACAGTTTTCCTTAACCAATGAAATAAGATTTTCCAATTTCAATTGATTAATTAATTAATCGCTTCTAAAATCTTCCACAAAATCCATTGAGCAAATGTTTGTATCATTGAAAGCTCAATAGTACTTACAAGGGGAGTTCAATGCATTTGGAACACCAAATTGCACCAAATGGTTATGGATGAGTTTGTTATGTTGAAAAAACATGCCGATTACCTTCCGTTCATCCCAATGGGTCTTTTGGGTCTAGAAACGCAGGGTTCAATGTTATAAAATAGGGACTTTTGATAATTTTCAATGAAACGCCAAAACTCTCCTGGTTGGTCTCATTTTTTTGTTTTAAGTATCGCCTTTCATACGCCGTAAACCGCAATTTATTGTCACTAATTCTCTAATCACTATAGCCAATTAACCAAACGGTAATTTTTGGCTAAAAATGACCAATTTTTAAAATGATGCCAAATTTGTAATTTCTGACTAAAATGGGTTTTATAGGTCTGAAAAAATTTGTAGAAGCTTCAAGTTTCCAAAACTTCTTGATTTTACCTTTTTCAATTATTTGTTAACCAGATATGATAATTTGAAGTTACAGTTCCAATTTTACGATTTTTTAAAAAAGCTCATTTTTAATTTTAACTTTGAAGAGCCATTTCTTAAAAACGAATCAAGGAAATGAGACAAATAAAAAAATTTTGGACACTTGAAACTTGTACAAATTTTTCAGACCTATAAAACCCATTTTTGTCAGAAATTACAAGTTTGGCAGCATTTTAAAAATTAGTCATTTTTGGTTAATTGGCTATAGTGATGGGAGAATTAGTTATAATAAATTACGGTTTACGGCGTATGAAAGGTGATACTTAAACTAAAAAAATGAGATCAACCAGAAGAGTTTTGGTAAACTTGCAAGGTTTTGGCGTTTCATTGAAAATTACCAAAAATCCCTATTTTATAACATTGAACCCTGCGTTTCTAGGCCCAGAAGGCCCATTGGGATGAACGGAGGGTAGTCGGCATATTTTTTCAACATAAAAAACTCATCCATAACCATTTGGTGTAATTTGGTGTTCCAAATGTATTGAACTTCCCTTGTTAGAGTTTTTTGGCAAATGGCCACTTATTCATTCAGAATTTAAAAATCCAAGTGAGTTTTTTTAATTAACAAGCTAATATATAAATAATTTGTACATGCATATCAACTATATTTTTTCTTTTCTTAACGTTTTGGGCCACCCGAATAATTCAAGTCTTCAAGAACTTTATAATATTTATAATAATATAATATTCCAAGGCTGATATATACTGTATAAGTCGAGAAATATTATTTATGTCGGCAAAAATTTGCACAAAAGATTTAGAAGAATGTTACTCTGGTATAAAATTTTTTTTACAGAAACAAATAAAAAGAGCAGTCTAAGACTACTCTTGTAAGTGTCGTTTTCGATTAGCCAAACAAGTTGATAAGATTCTATTTTTGCATGACTTTTGAAAAACTAAAGTTATTTTTTATTTTAAAAAAATAATTGTCTGCCTAAGTTATTTTTCATTTTACAATTTTAAATACAAAAATAATTTATATTAAATGAAAAAATCTGAGTCATTTTAGCAAATTTTCCCAGATTAGGAATTTTTAAGGAGTGAAGGGTAGAAGAGGGAGGGGGAAGTTAACTAAAATAGTAATATAAAAGTAAATTTAAGAATAAATATAGCATATAAATAAAAGAAATTCTGATACCTGAGTAGATTCTGGGCAAAGTTTCTTCTTCTCAAGCAGATTTTAAAATATTTCTGAAAGGCTAGACCTGGGCTGGAGGAAAAAAAAATTTTGTACAGCGTTTCATATTAAATACGAAATCAAATTTATCTGAAAAAAGGGAGTAGAGTAAAGTTTTCCAAGGAATCCGATAATGGAAACAAAATTTTTCAAAATATAGATGTGGTAACAGAATAGTAGGTCCCAAAAGTTCTTCCAGATCCCAGAAATTCTGTTGATTTTATATTATCTTTTTTGCCAAGGTGCTAACGTAATTTGCCTACTACCACAAAATTTGCTTGATACAAGCTTTGAGAATAATTTTCTCACCTATCTTATATCCCGAAAAAATTAATTAAAAGACAGTAACAAGTGCCATTTCTCGCCACTTTTTCTAACCAAAATTGCTTGTTGATAATAAAATTTAATGCACCTTGGTATTAAAATATTCATTGCTGATTGCAATAATATTATTTAAAAACTTTTTTTGTTTTAAACTTTAAAAAGTTTTTTAAAATTCAAAGTTTAAGGAATTTTCATAATTTATATAACTTCTTTAATCAATTTCTAATTTTCAGAGATATTTTTCAAACTTCACTAGGAAAATATTTAAAAAAAAATGCTTTTATTTGAAAATTAATTATAAATAGTATATTAGGCGCAAAAGTTTTGGCATTAGTGTGAGCATTAGTATCTAAAGTTTCTCGGCTATAGTGATTACGATATTTTTTGCCTACCTAAGCGTACAACGAGTTCAGAGAATTCCGTTACAAGTTTTACGCCCAGAAGAGCAAAACAAAAATTTGTTAATTGTATCCAATTGTCAGTTATTTTTCTACTTCTTTCAATTAATAAAATAATCTTGATAAAAGAAATATAAATGTGAAATAAATCTTTTCTTAAATGCTAAAAAACGCTAATAAAACTGTGCGATTCACGATGAATATCGCAAAATTATTAAAGCCTTGAAAAAGTAAATGCAATGTAGTGCAGCTGATTTTCTAGTAAATTGTTAGATGAATCATCATTTTTTTATTTAATTGACGTAATTCATTGATGCAAAGTTTATTGAAGCATAACCGTTTACACCTCTATTACCTTTAATACTGCGATTTCTATTATGAAATAAAAAAATTTTCTGGAACCCTTCATATTATTATTAATAATAAAAATAAAAATCATAAATAATATGCGAATAAATAGTAAGATCTTTAAATTTAGGATACCACTATTAATCATTATTTTTTGATATTTTTATTTATACACAACTACAAGTAGAAAATAAAGACTACACTAGTCACAAAAAATGTTTCGTATTACAAGGAATGATGCAGTAGAATGTTATAATATTGTAACCCAAGAATTCGCTTTTTAAAACTTTACGTCAATATATTATCATTTATATCTAAGTACCTTAAAATTACATTAAGAAATATGTATTCTTAGGCACGCCTTTACTATGTACACTTTATAATTTTTAATTAAATTAATTTAAATTTTTGAATTTTAAGTTAATAGGTAAAGTTTTTGTATTCGTCATAAAAGCTTAGCTTTTTCAAGCGTTCAACTTTGATACTCCAGCGTCGAGAGAAGTTAATATTACCCAAAATTATTGGTCCCTAATCACGATTTTTGGAAACCTGAGAGTTTTCTACGCAACACAAATTTTCATTATTTCATTATGGTTTGCAGTGTTTTTAGGTTTTGTTTATGGGTTAATCGTCCAAGTAACGAGAGGTCGTTAAGAAGATATTATTTTAAAATGTATAAAAGTTTTAATTTTAGTACCTGATGTGTAATTTTCTAAACTGCAGTTATAGATAAAAAGAAAGATACGTAAAAGTTAAAGCAATAAGTATAAATGACATGAAATTGTCCTTATGGCGTTTTTTCACTTTACCCCTTTTTTACAGGAAAATGAGGAGACAGGTCGGTTTGCGAATAATAGGATATCAGGTAAAACATAAAAACGATCATAATTGTAATAAGTACGTACATATGCATCTTCAGATAAGAATAAATAAACGTCACGTGTCGCAATTATGCACTTTCCCAATGTACTACAGCACAGTATGTCGGAAAAAAATTCATAAAATGTTGGGGTTGCAATTACTTTCTATAAAAATTCTGTATCTTACTAACAATATGTCGAAATAGTATGCATATTTTTTGCACATATGCATGACTGAATTGAAAATAATTTTTTTAACATCTTTATTTTTAACAATAATAATAACGAGCATTCTATAATCAAAGCTCGTGAAAATTGTAAAACTGAGTCGAAGTTCCATTAAGGTCGATTTAAAATTTAATGAATGAACAATCCAAGAAATTATGCATAAAAAAGGTTGAGTGCTTTTACCCAATAATAAGAAATTAAATATGCAAAATTGTAAATTTCTAATAAGCTTAAATGCTAAAATTTAATACTCGAAGCATGATCGAACAAAAGTACATTCTACTTTAGAGTTAAAAATTATTTAAAGCTACTTTTTGCACATAAATATTCGTTATAAAAAAAAACATTCGTATATACCCCACGCAAAGTCAACCCCTTAAGTCCCAAACATTATTTTATAGTGGACATAAAATGAGAATGTCCAGTTTGAATATCATGAATACGTAATTAATGCACAATGCTATTTTTTAACTCCCTCGCGGAACCCAATAAATGTTATAAAAATGTTCGTACATATTAGGGGGAGTGTTCACGCTCTGTTAGATGGGAGGGGTTACGTGTAAAGTTATAAAAGTCTGTCGTGTTATAATATCTGTATATTCTTGCAGTACAATAATGCACTCATTCAAAAAAAATAATTCACGAATATATTATTTTTACAGTTTTTTTTACTACGTGCGTACTCGAGTGTGAGTTGACAATTTATATACCTATACAAGTTTTTTATGACTTTTTACTTGATATTTGATAAATATAATCATTTATACAAAAGGTGGTGAACCGTAATAAGGACTCTGCATTTTAACATTTTTTCATCCATTGTAAAATCACGTCCATCGTATTCATTCGATAATTTAATTTATAAAATATCCTTTGTTCTTCATAAAAGACTAAATTTTTATTATTCATTACACAATGTCATTCTTTCTTTCAGACAACAGTTTATTATTTAAATATATATTTTAAATTAATAATAGTACGAAATAATATCGCAGAAGGCCTAACGTGTTAACAACTGACCGCCTAATTTTATTAATTTTACATGCTATATTCTATTTTTGGTTTAGGAAAGCACTGACTGACGTAAATTGCGATAATGAAAAATTGATGACAGGATGAGTTTTTCTTGGCATTTCAGGAAAAAAAATTTTCATAATGAAAAAGAAGCTTTTTATGAGTTCGGTATTTCGCATAAATGTATATACCAATTCAATTCAAATTCGATAAATATGCTTTAAAACTCATGTTCCTTGCTTACAGGCAGTTCATTTAATAAAATTTTATGTAAAATTTAGGATACTGCAAAAAACATCTAATGAAGAATGTTGTTTCTTTATACAACAGCAGAGATGGTCCAAATCAGCCTAGACTGATAAAAACTTCAAGATGAGATTAATTCATTTGATTCCAAATATTTTATCCCGACGATAACAAAAAACAATTTTTTTTTAAAGTCTAATCAAGCCATGATGCTCATTCTCATAAGCAAATAATTATTTCTCTTTATTTTTGTCACTGGCTTAAATGATTGAAAATGACTTGAAGCACAAAGAAAAATTATTTAATTTATTAACTTTTTTTTTTATATGTTTCCAATAATTTATCTGAGAATGAAAAAAAATTACGTAGCTGCAAGTGGATTTTTTTCGTGTAGTATGAGTAAATGGTTCCTAAAACTTCAAAAGAAAAGAAGGGATGACATTGATATATGCATAAAAATGTTAGATTGCCAAAAAAGGCTGGCGCGTTATAATGAAGAAGGGTGTTTCGATAATATCTAAAATGCCTTAGAATAGCAATTACAAGCGATTTAGATAAGAATCAGGTTGAATTTTAAAAAAATGCATGGAATTGTTAACCTAATTTTTATCCAAGTAAATTATCGATAGTCTGAATAATTCTCTCATTTCCTCTTTTTAAAATTAGTTTAGCAATAAATTTAATAAAGCATTTTCATAATGCATTTTAAAATTGTATTTCTTTCTAACCAACCAATTATGCATAATAAAATGTTGCGTTAAATATTTTCTATAGCCATAAAAGTTAATTTTTCATTTTTAATTAGACATAACATTAATATAAGGTAACGACATTTTTAAGGATCTCGTACGGAAAAAAAGGGTAAACACACGTGCCGTAATGACTTTCTTATTTATTCATTATTAAAAAGTAAGTACACGAAGTACATTAAAATTACTTTGAATATTTTCCCCTTTTTATTATAGGTAGGTATAAATTGACCATACTTTTACTTTCCTCCACCCTCGAGCTAAATGCATAAAAAAGTGACCCCCTAAAAATAATAATGCTTTTTTGCACAAGACCCACGTGGTTAGTTTTTATAATGCACCGGTGCAAAAAATAAAAATGACTTACCCTATATAGCTAGGATCTCTTGTGCATTTTTAACAAGAGTATGCTGCATAATTTTTCTTATTGCATTATTTATAAGACATATATTGCTTCTTATTAGTATTTTGGCACATGTGGTTTTCTATTATGTGCATTACCGGTTCATTTTTGTATGCAAGAGCAATTTTCTTATAACACGTAAGAATTAAATTTCATTTATTTATTAAAATTAAAAATCGAATACGACAGTATGCTAAAATATATGGTGCGTTAATTTTATACTTCTTACTGATTAATCGCATGCATGCTTTCTTTTATTTTTACAATTTACAACTACAGTTCCGGTATTTGACACGCTAATTTAAACTACTTTTTTTTCTTTTTACCAAAATAAGGCGTACAAAATTTTATTATACTTCCTGCAATATTTATTCAATTAGCTATATAAATTTCTTTAAGTAAACATATGATAAAGCTATATTTATATAATGAAATATGCATTTATGAAACAACGTTTCAATAAATACACAAAATATTATTTTATTGCATTTACGTGCTTATTAAAATATGACATACGCAAATGACACGTACTTTTATTTTCTATTCAACTTTTCTAAAGCCTTAAATTAAATTTAAAGAGTGACCGAAAAAAACAGTAAAGACCCGCCTCTTTTTTTGTAACCTCGTTAATTTTTTACTCAACAGATCTCAACCAAAATTTGTTTTTGCAAAATCTTTGTAATTATGTGATTTATCCAGAATTCAGCAACAAAAAACTCTAATATCTATCAATCCACTTGATTACTAAATTAATTTTATACTCCAGTCATAATGCGGTGTGAAAGGACCGAATTTGATAACCGGGCTTAGAAAAATCTACTGCAGGTCACTGAATCTAATTTTGGAGTCCTAAGTAACTACACTGTAACAAACCTTGTCAGGTAATTACTATCAGGATGGTAAAATTACTGCCAGGATCGCAAAGTAAATTTACTATTTGGATAGTAAAATTATTTTCTGAAATTTACAAATAATAAATGGAAATTCTAGATATTAAATTTACTATCCTGGTAGCATTAAGGGTTTGTCGGGATATTATAAGTGAAAAGCCTCTGTTCGCTTCAGACCACCGAAAACAAATTCCATATATTTCAAAAATAAATTATTTTCCAAATATAAATACTAGGAAGGGAGCTGCACAAAATTTTATTTAAAATTAATTTTTCTAACACAAAAATACAATTCCTCCAAAAAATTTTAGACCTCTAGACCCAGTGCAACACAGTAAAATTTCTAAAAACTCGTTTTTCTTGTCAGCGGCCAGAAAACACGTATTTCCCGACCGCTGCGCGACCGGAAAAGACAGAAAAGAAAAGACCAGAAAAGTTTTCTCGCCACTCACGAAGAAAAATCGTATACGTCTCTTGTCCATAAATAAAGAATGGCTCAAATTGCAATTTACCAACCTCGGCTTCGCCTCGGAAGGTAATTTACGTGCGATTTGAGCCATTCTTTATACTTTTCTGGACATGGGCTCGTAATATACTATTTTTATCATTTTTTTACTGTTTTCTTGACATTATCACATAGAATACCAAAAAAAATTAGATCTATTTTGAACGACACTTAATTATAAGACAAATTTAAAACCTTAAGAAACCTTTGGTCCTCATATTTCCCAAGTCAAATCTCAAATTTTCAATATTTTTTCTCAATCATGTTGTATTTTTTTATAATTTTTGATGGCATATCCCATTTTTTAGTTCAATATATTATGTTTTTAAAGATAGGTGCCATTTTAATTGTATGTTTTTTGCGGTCATTGGACTTGGTGATCATTTGAAATTTTGCCTTTTTAAAAGCTGAATACGAACAAAATGATAACTTAACTTTGCCAACATTTTTATTTTAAGTTTATTGTAGGAGAAGACTTTTGATGGTTATTTGAGATTTTAGCCCCTACTGACCTTAGGGTAGGGCCCATTAAGGCCTTGTTCCAAAAAATCAAATTATCATTATCTGTTTCCCAAACTTAAAATAAAAATGGTAGTACCTACAAAAAATATTTTTTGTGTTGATTTGGAGCTTTAATAAAAGCCAAATTAGGCCCCTTTAAGGTCAATAACGTCAAACCAAAATCTCAAATGACCACCAAGTCCAAAGACCACAAAAAACATACAATTAAAATGGCACCTAACTTTAAAAACATCTCTTTTGTTCATTTTAAGCTTAAAAAAGCTGAAATGGTACCTTTAAAATTGGTAAGGCCAAAAATTTCAAATAATCACCAAAAGTCTTTCTCGACCACAAACATCGAAAAATACCTTTTTTTTCATTTATATCCGTATAAAGGGTTTTTTGGGACTTAAAACGCGGTAGTATAAACTCTATATGTTTGCTTATAAAAGTTAAGCAAAGTTGAGTGCGGTTGGTATCCGGATAGGTGACCGTCTCGGATTTTCGTGTAGAGTTTGTACTGACGTTATACGCTGTTTGGTCAGGATCGTGTTTTCGACATAGTGTTTAAAAGAAAAATCGAACACTATGTAGAAAACATGTATCCGGCTGTTCTTGGCATAGGTTTTCTGCAGTTTTCCTGTGTCACGGATATTGTTAATGAATAATTAATGAATAATTAATTATTAATTGACGATGTTCGGGTGAATACAAGTTCAGTTTAAGATCTTAAAAGTCGGCTGCTCCGCAACTGCTCCAGCACAGGCTTCTCCTAGAAGCTTCTTGGGATACCCTACGTCGGTATATGACAGTTAAAAAAAAAAAAAAAAAAAAAAAATGGGTCTTGTATTTTTTGTAGCTAAAACTGTATTTGGACCTAAAATTTTCTGCAGAATCAGAATTGGAAATAAAACAGTATACTGATGGGGCCCTAAGACTCAAATTTTATGCCCATCATCAGATGTCCCCCTCCAAACCTTGCAACTTTCACTTCAAACATTTTTCGTTATTTTGCTTTGTTTTCGAAATATTTAAGTGCATCAATTAAAATGACTCACCCTGTATAACTTATCCAATAGTTGATTTAATATCCTGGTAGGAAATTTACTATCCGATTCTCAATTTACTATCCAGATATTAATAAAACAATCCCAAAAATAAGAAACAATTGCAAAACCACAACTTAATTTTTATTTTCTTTTTTTTGAACTTGTTTTGAAGAATGTTTTACCGTATTTTAAACTTTTTAGAATTTATTGAACTAATACTACCCCTTATTAAAAAAATCAAGAAAAAAGCGTCATTAAATTTTATTTTTCAATCACATAATACTTTTGTGTCATAAAAATGGCTTTTTTGACATTGAATGGTTGAGGGGGAAGGATTTTTTTTTTTGAATCCTGGGAAAGGTATATAACAACAAAGATTATTTAGGCAAAAATTTTGCTTAAACTCCCTTTTACAAAAATTAAAGAGATTGCAAAATAGGGGTTGGATTTTTCGGTAACTTTTGTTCATTATTTCCTGATTCGAGACGACAATGAGAGCAAGTTAAAAACTTGCATGGAATATGTTTGCAGACTGCAATAACTTTAAATCTTCTAAAACCATAATTATTCCAATGCATTTTAAACAAGATAATTTTGACAATTCATTTATAATGCATATTAAGCTATAAATTATTAATTAGTTTCCTGAAGAAGCATCTAATATATTTACAAAACGTAGGCTAAATAAATAAAAGACTTTTCGCCCTGAAATCGATCGTTATTTCATTTAATTATGCTAAAAATCAATTAATGCTTTTTGGTAATAAGTTCTATAAATTCAATCATAAACTCTTAAATGACACTTTATAACGCTGAATACTTTCACACCTACATTCGAAAGAAGATATCGCTTCCTTTTTTTCGCTCTAATTGGTGTTATAAATTTTTTATTTTTAAAATAATTAGAAAAAAATAGAATGCATAAGAAAACGTATAAACAAAAAGCTTTTTTTCCTCAAATATAACACTATTTTTAACGAAGAAAAAAATGAACGAAGTGAAAAAATTGTTACGACACGCGATTTAATGCTTGCTGGCTTAAAATTTATGGCCCATGCTCCAAAAAAGTAAAAAAAAAACTATTAAAATGTAAAAAAAAAATATATGTATAATATATATATTTATATATATCGGTTAATTCAAGTAATTTAAAGTAGCGGAATTTTTTATTTTTTTATTTTTTGTTAATTTCTTTTTTGTTTAACGATTGAGCTGCAATTTCTTTGGGGTTTTTTTATCAGTTCTCAAATATCTTCCATTTACAATTTGTGGGCTATAAAGTATCTACGCTGTAAGAATGTCAATTAAAATTCAAATAATCTTTATAATAAATAACTTGAGAGGAATTTTTACAGTGTATAGTATTAAGACCTGAAACTTTTATGCCTACTTCCTATGACACAATTTTTACTGTATTTAAATCATCTCAATTAAGTTGGTTTTTAATTGTTTACCTCTTTATCTTGATTCTTTGCGAGATGAGAGCTTTTCGGTGAATTAGTTTTCTATAAGTTTTTACACCCTAATAAGAGAGCCATTGTTCCTAACTACTCTTACAAAACTAAACAAAAAACAGATTCTGTTTATTTGCTTTTGATAATTTGTTGCTATAAAGATCAAAGTTTCAAAATTGCAGAATTTTTTGCTCAACTAGAACAAAGGAATTACACAATTAATTGATAATATATAAGTAATGATAAGCTTAAAAAAAACAAATGCGAAATTACGAAAAGAAATATAGTCGAGAAGCTAGCGTATCATTCCGTATGCAAAAAATTAGATTCATTCTTTAATTAAAAAGCACCAAGTGGATTATAGTTTTTTGACCCGCTGATTCCGAATCTGCAGTTATTTTTTAGCTAAAACTGGGGCGTTCGCCGCTAGAGGGCGTTTAGGGGGTAAAAACGCTATTTTTCGCAGATATCTTGGAAGCTATGCAACCCTAAGATGCTTAAACCCACGTAACATATAGTTTTTTGACCCTCTGATTCCAAATCTGCAGCTATTTTTTCTCTAGAACTCAGGCGTTCGCCACTAGAGGGCGTTTAGGGGGTAAAAACGCTATTTTTCGCAGATATCTTGGATGCTGCGCGTCCTAAGATAGTTAAAATCAAGTAGCATATAGTTTTTTGACCCACTGACTCCAATTCTGTAGCTATTTTTTCTCTAAAACTCAGGCGTTCACCGCTAGAGGGCGTTTAGGGGGTAAAAACGCTATTTTTCACTGATATCTTGGAAGCTACGCATCCTAAGATAGTTAAAATCAAGTAGCATATAGTTTTTCGACCCACTGATTCCAAATCTTTAGTTTTTTTTCTGTAAAACTGGGGCGTTTGCCGCTAGAGAGCGTTAAAGAGGTAAAAACGCTATTTTTGAAAATATCTTGGAAGCTACGCGTCCAAAGATACTGAAAACCAAGTAACTTATAGTTTTTGGTCCCACTGATTCTGAATCTCCAATTAATTTTTTTTTAAATCTAAGGAGTTGGCCGCTAGAGGGCGTTTAGGGAGTAAAAAACAATATTTTTTGCAAATATCTTGGAAGATACGCGTATAGTTTTATGAGCCATGAAATAACATTTCTAAATCAAACTATTTAACGTATCATTTTTTTAATCTTAATAGAATATTAAAAGCTTAAGTATTCAAATAACAAGTTTTATTTTATTGGATCCAATAATTTTAAAACAGATTTTTCTAAATCCCCAGATATATAACATAATTTATTATCAATTTTAAATTTTCTTAAAAATAAAACTATTGACCCTACCTTATTTTAGTGCTTAAAATATTCTTTTATTAAGCAAAATTAAAATAAAGCAAATAATTTTATTCTATCTAATAAGTCCCTTAGTGTTAAGAACACCTTAATTGCCTTGATTTTTATTCTTTGGCATTTTTATCTATCAAGCGACCTCTATTGGCAAAGGCTGTCATTTTAGAGAAAATTCAGTTGCAGATTTGGAATCAGTGGGTCGAAAAACTATATGCTACTTGATTTTAACTATCTTAAGACGCGCAGCATCCAAGATATCTGCGAAAAATAGCGTTTTTACCCCCCCCTAAACGCCCTCTAGTGGCGAACGCCTGAGTTCTAGAAAAAAAATAGCTGCAGATTTGGATACAGAGGGTCAAAAAACTATATGTTACGTGGGTTTAAGTATCTTGGGGCGCATAGCTTCCAAGATATCTGCGAAAAATAGCGTTTTTACCCCCTAAACGCCCTCTAGTGCCGAACGCCTGAGTTCTAGAGAAAAAATAGCTTCAGATTTGGAATCAGAGGGTCAAAAAACTATATGTTACGTGGATTTAAGCATCTTAGGGTGCATAGCTTCCAAGATATCTGCGAAAAATAGCGTTTTTACCCCCCCCCCCTAAACGCCCTCTAGCGGCGAACGCCCCAGTTTTAGCTAAAAAATAACTGCAGATTCGGAATCAGCGGGTCAAAAAACTATAATCCGCTTGGTGCTTTTTAATTAAAGAATCGATCTAATTTTTTGCATACGGAATGATACGCTAGCTTCTCGACTAATAAATAAAAAGAATTGAAAAAAAAAATTTTCAAATGAAATAATTTTAGCTTTTGGAATATCCCATATATTTGTAAATGTAAGTTAAAATATAAATATAAACTAAGGACTCAATTCGCAAAGAAAAATTTAAAAAAATGTATTTAAATAGTTCTATCTCAAGGTAAGTTTAAAACATGCACAAATAATAAAAATCGAGAAAAAAGTTGTTTTCTTGGCAAAAGATTTTATGCTCATTCGGAGCAATTATAAGGGCTATGCATCATCCCCGCCAATTAGTAATGGTGAAAGTATGTATTAACTATGTAGAGCTTTCTTTTCATTTTTTTGCTTATAAGTTTATTCGTACAAAAATTTTACTACGGTTTGTTTTTTATTTCTATAAAAATGTATTTATACTTTACTGTGTTTGATATTACATTTATATATATTTTTTTAAAGCAGTAATGAAGTCCAAAATGACAAAGTGCGGATGATTTTACACAACTTAATTCCGACGAAAATGACTCTGTCGACGCGCGAAACATGTATTAAATATTACAAGTCACAGAAGATAATTAATAGCTTTTCAAGATGTGAATATTATTTTGCCTTTTTTAGTCACATAACCATTCATTTACTTTTTGCAGTTTTTTTCATAATTTTAGACGGTAAAATTTTTGGATACTCGAAACATTTATCACCGTATAATTATGAAATTTTTTGATCGATTGATTAATTGTTTAAAATTTTATTTATACAGAATTGCGCAAACTTTTGAATCACGGTTTTTATTTAACAAAAAGTATAGTGCAGTCATTTACTTTTTGCTTATATAATAATCTTAAAAATTAAAATACTGAATAGAGTTGTGCAACGTGATAAAAGTAATTATTGAATATAAAAGTAAATTGAATTTAAAATTTTGCAGAGTATTTTTTGTTATCTAAAATTGTCTCCTGAATTTAATTAACGTAATTAAAAAACATGAATTTTTAAGTTGCATATATACAACCGAAAATGCCTGATTGAATCCGAATGCTAATGACATCACAACTCTGAGTTTTTATTTGTTTACTATAGAATATTTATAAGAAATAAAAATATATTAATTTAATAGTTTATAAAAATTAAAAAATTGGAATCGAAAGGGTTGTTTAAAACTTGTTTTGTGCCTAAAAAAAAAAAAAAAATTTGTGATAAAGTAAATTTATTTATAAAAAAATAAAATTAAATAAATAATTTATAAATGTTCCATACAATGAAAAAAGACGAAAATATTGATTCAAAGCAGCTCGTCGAAGTGATTCTGATGCTCCAGATTTAAAATCAAGTATTCATTGTTGCGAGGATCATTTCAATGTAAGTGTAATTTAAATTTAATAAAAATATTTATAACATTATAAATCTGAATGTAACTGAAGTAAATTTTTACAAATATTATTTGCATAATTTACAGTTAATTTTCAATCATAAAATAACGATAAATGTATTTTTTTTTTTAGGTGGAAAATGATATAAGAAATTATTTATCACAGAAACTGCCATCCCTCGCTATTTTGATTGTCAGGGCAGAAAATATGCTAGCACTCCAAAGCAAAACAAAGCGGAGCTAATATTATTGGATACATCTAATAAGCAACGATTAAATAAAATCGCCAAAAAATGTGATCAAGAGAATTTTAAACCATTAACTAGTTTTTCTGCAAACGTTGCTAACTCTTCTAATTTATTTCAACCAAATTGCAATAATGAATTTGGAGATAATTTGCATAGTGAATTTCTAGAAACATTTAATTCTACACCAATTTTTATAACTGATGAACTAGATGAAAGTGGATGTTAAGTTTGGGAAAATTTCTGCAGAAAGTGTAAATAAAATTTATTGTAATTTTTCTGCACAAACTTCTAAACTCCACTTTAGAAGCAAGTATATTCAATGCCGGACCAAAACAAAAGATGCTAAAGTAAGTTTTGACACTCCAATATTTGAACCAGTTGATAACTGTACCCAAACTTCATTATTGAAAATGATGCTATTAGTAAAAAAAGCAGCATTTGTACAGAGATTAGTTCTATTTCAACAACAAAAAAACAAACAGCAGCAGCGAATATCAACCTTCAAGTGTTATAGAAGAAGAGTATGAAAACAAAAAATTGGCATTAGCCATGATAAATAATTTAATTTACAAGGAAAGTAATTTTTATATAAGAATTCCTAAGGACTGGTTATGGATTCTTGACGAACTAAGTACACAGTTGGGTATACCAGTTGTTAATTTAAAAAGAACTTTAATGAAAATTAAATTGGATGATCAATTTAAGAGATTAGGGCATCAATTTGGATAGAGTACATCAAATATAGCAAGAATATTTAGACTGACTGTACCAAAACTGGTTGCTTTGCTAAAATCATTTATATTCTTTCCAACTAAACAACAAGTAAAAATTCTTTTGCCAATACCATCCAAAAGGGGTGTTTTTGCTGTTTCTGCACTTTTTGCGTCAAGATTAGATCCACATGGGGTTTTTGGGTTGAAAAATTAATATTTCACTCTTATATTAGCTAAAACTACCCCAAAAAGGGGCGTTTTTGCTATTTTAAAACTTTCTGCGTTTAGACTAGGTCCAAAGGGTTTTTTGGGTCGGTATATAATGAATAAATTTGTGTTTTTTTAATGAAAAATTAATATTTCACTCTTATATTAGCTAAAACTACCCCAAAAAAGGGGCGTTTTTGCTATTTTCAAACTTTCTGCGTTTAGACTAGGTCCAAAGGGTTTTTTGGGTCGGTATATAATCAATAAATTTGTGTTTTTTTAATGAAAAATTAATATTTCACTCTTATATTAGCTAAAACTACCCCAAAAAAGGGGCGTTTTTGCTATTTTCAAACTTTCTGCGTTTAGACTAGGTCCAAAGGGTTTTTCGGGTCGGTATATATCAATAAATTTGTGTTTTTTTAATGAAAAATTAATATTTCACCCTTAATTTAGCTAAAACTACCCCTAAAAAGGGTGCGATATTACTTTTTTTTTTCGATATCACTTGCGTCACGGTTATGTACAATAGGCCTTTGAATACTTTTTGTAAATAGAAATTTTCTACTAAACCGTAGGCGCAACATTAAAAAAAAATTATTATGTTACAAAATGGCTATAAGACCAATAATTTTGTAAACTACTCTTATCTGGAGCAACGCTTCTTGAAAACATAAAAAAATTAGAAGTAATACAAAATAAAAATGTGAGAAAATTTTCGGATTAAATTACAGACATGAGAAATTTATAAATTAGAAAAACATTAAACATTATTACAGTAAAAGAAATTATTTTCAAACTTATTAATGGAAAATTTTGGAAAATGTATGTTTAGGCTGGTTCTACAAACCTCCGTAAACGCAAAAACGCAGCCACACCGCAATGCGCATAACACGATTTGCTTTTTGAGTTTTCAAGTACTTTAAAGGCGATATCCTTCAAAAACTATTTACCAACAAAAATCACATGAGAAAACTCAATTTTTTAGACCAATTAGAAGAAGAAAAAAAGTTTAAAATTTTTTAGTGCATTCAGACTTAGTCAGTAAGACTTGAAACTTCCGTACAGGTAAAACCCAGTTAGTTAATTTCTTAATAAATTTATGCGCATCATATGGTATCGTATAAATAAAATTTATACGTATAAGAAAATTGCATCTAAATGTATATCTAGAAATATAAATATCGCACCTGGGGAAAAATATACATAATATATTATATATAGAAAGGGGCAAGTTCTTAAGCGTCGAAGCGGCTAATATTCCGTGACGGCTTAAATTCAATTTTCGTTGAGTGAAAATGTACACGCGTAGAATAAAAAGGTCGTGGTCACTATTTATGATATTTGTATGTAAAAACGATAACCACATTGACCAGCGTGACATAATCGTATTAAAGCTTGTACACTTAGATAATAGTAGAATAACTTGGCAATACATTCTACATAGGGTACGAAACATCTAAAGATCAAGGGTCATTTCGCCTAGCTTTCCTGTCTTATGTAACTATCCAGGTATTGTAATATATTGTTTCTACGAAAGAATAGCTAACTTCTTTTAATAAAATTTTTGCGTGACCAAAATTTAGCTTTTATCTATTGTTGCATAAGTCGTTAACGAGGTGGTGTATGTATTATATTTATGAAGATGCTTCTTAAGTACAATATTCTTTTGTAAACTACGGATTAACATTTTTTTCTCTTTTACTTTATTAATAGCTGCTTTTTAATTTAAAAAATCAAAGTAATAAATAATTAATTCGTTCGTTGATGATTTTATAGGTAATTTTGTTATTTTAAAATTATTTAAATTTACAAAAGGACTTCAGGACATTTGAAAAACTAAATAAGCCCAAACCAGTAAGGGTCAGTTTATTGGATTGCAAATAATGCTGTGTCCTTGATTTTTAATCAATCAACTTCGAGATGTTCTAAGGATCATTTTGTAATTCTTATAAACCACAATTTTCACCATGAATTCACCATAATTCTATTTCTCAAAAAATGACTATTTTTAATTACTCAAAAAATTTCTACATCTATAGAAGTTGTTGCTTGAAAATTTACGTATATAATAAATTAGAAACATACTATCTCTCTTTTTTTTTTAACAGAAAGCACGCGGTCGTAAAACCCATATAAAAAAGTAGAATAAATAATCTTTTAAATTAAAAATAATAAAAGTACGAATAAAAAAAAATGATGTTGCAAAAATAATTCTTGTATATTACTGGTAAACATCGGGGGGTTCTCAAACACAATAGAATTCGTAGTTCATCAAATAATATTCAATCATATTTCTTTTTTTTTTCAATAAGTTTTTTAATACTTTGACTATACTAGTGTTCAATCAACCTTAGAAACTTCACATTTAAAGGTACTTTTTTTACTTTCGAATATTGCAATTAAAGAGTTTTTTATATCATAGTCTTCCCTGTAGAATGCAGTGTAATAAATTTTTATTCATAAAAAATGTTTTATTTAGTTTTTGAAGGGATGCACTTTATCATAATAATAATTTTTTTGTGATGACAATCTAAAATCTATTAAAAATAAATTATTATATACAATGAAAATTGATTTATGTTAGTTGAATTGTTTACTATTTTTTTTAATAATTTTTTTGTACATATGCTAGACAAAATTGCAGTCATACACTATATAAAATTTGAATGTGCTATTATACACTTTTTAACGCATACAAATATCATTAACCCTTTTTTCCCGTTTTTAGCAGAAAATTGAATAAATCCGAAAATTCAAAATCTACTACCGCTGTTTATCCGCGCTTTACGCATATTTTTCAGGTATATATTTCAATTTTCAAATTGGACTCAAAAATTTTTTTTCTTAAAAATATACATAAAAAAATAATTTTACCCATTTCTCAGCCTTTTACGACGGTTTTAATATTTTTCATTTTTTAACTCCTTTACTTCATTTCATACTTTTTTAAACTACCAAGTGTCTTTAATACAGTCAAAATACCGGGGGGGGGGGGTGTATTTTCACCGGTGAACACGAGATTTGCCATATTATAGGTTTTTTGGGTCGCTGAACACGAAAATCAGAATTTTGACTTCTTTTATGTAGTGAAATATTGATTATTTATGAAAAAGAAGTCGAAATTCTTGATTAGTGACCCAAAAAACCTATACGGGCATATCCTGGATGCTTAAAGTAGGAAAATATCAAAAACAGCTCCTTTTGGGGGGTAGTTTTAGCCAATTTAGGGGTAAAATTTTAATTATTTATGAAAAAGAAGTCAAAATTCTTATAATGATTTTTTCAAATTTTCTTTATTTGCGTAAACTTAATAATATAATTTATGTAATTTATGTAGACAGCTGTCAACAAGTTCAACTCACGTGTATTTATATATAAATAACCAGTTGGTGATGTTAAAATACATTCTTAAATAGACTCGGAAAAATTTTAAGTGATTTAGTGGTAAGGAACGATCTCATGGAAAATATTTTTACTAGATTTCTCAGGATGCTAAAATGAAAACAATTATTTTTCAATAACTATATTATCAGATTATAACGAAATCCTGCTTTAGCGAAACGCTCCTTTGAGGACTTTGCTAGATTTCTGGTAATAGTTACTAAAGTTCAATTGTTTTAACTCTAATTTCCCAAGATATCTAATAAAAAGATTCTCTAGAAAATCGCCCCCGTGCAAACGCTGAAGTTTACAAAATAGAAAATAAAAAAAAATAATTTTCCAATAAATCAAAAATATTTTTTTTATTAAAATGTATTTTTAAATGACGTAATAAATAACGAGGAAACAAAATCTATACACACCTGTCAATTAATTTCTAAGTTATTATAAAATATTCAAGGATGAAACATAATAGAATTTTTTTTTCTAATTCACGAATGCGTTTTCAGTTCACTAAATCACATTCATTCTATTTACATATAATAAAGAATATTTAACAACAAAAACTCCACATTTTTTATGCTTTAAGATTAAAGATAATAAGAAACGCATAAAAACCCCTGCTTTTTTTCTACTTTTTTTAAAACCTAAATCTCTTAAATCCTTATAAAAAGATGCAACGTAAATTGCAAAAAAAGGCTATTGTTCGAGCTATCTCGTTTTTTGGCTTCTCTTTATACAAGTTCTTTCGATAGCCACACAATATTATTTATTTCTTATGACCCTCCTCGATAAAAAAAACGTAAAGAATCTTCAAGTAGATCATGCATAAAAAATATTTTTCAATCATAAATTCCATTTTTTTTAAATACATAAATAATTCGAAAGTTGTCCATATATCAATTTTTTTTGCAAAAAGATTGCCTTGTAATGTACTATAGAAGTATCGAAATGTGGCCTCCTGCTACTTTAGCGAAAAAATCGACTATTTTACTAAAATTTATCCGAAAATTATTAATATATACGCACGCGTCGTTGAATAACAACAATGAAACACAAACGCCTAGTTTTTTTCTTCAAAATGCAATCTTATTTAACACTACTACTAGACTAAAAACTTAATTCTTTCTTCTTTTTTTTCACTACATACACAGAGATTTTTATTTTAGTGTGGGCTAGGACAATAAGACTGACCGATTTACTTATTTCTTTCTTTTAGGACCCTCTCACCACGAAAAAAAATAACTATATTTAACAATGCCTATTTCAAAAAAGGGAAGCGTTTAGAGAAATAATAAAAAATATGAAACTGTTGTCGAAAAAAAAAATATATATGATATTGTACTTATAACTCAAAGTACTATTATGAATATGTGTGTGAATATAAATTCATATTGCACTTGAAAATATAAGTGATTAAAAATGAATTGAAATTCTTAAATTTTTATCAAGTTCAACATTTTTTAATAAAAATTTTTTAAAGAAATAGAGAATAAGACACTTGTGTACCATGGCATAATGATTTATTTTTAAGTACCTTTAATTTCAACATTAAAATCACAAAGTTGAAAAATTTAATAAAAAAGTCAGCGCGTATACCTAAACTTTAATAAATGATGCGAATAAAAAACTTTTTCATATAAATCAGTTTTTAATTACGAAAAAATAACCATAATCTCAAATATGCAATTTAGTATAAATTACATAACAACAATAATTATAATTATTATTAATCAACTATTTTGACACATATATGCATTTCTACGAGAAAATACGTTTTACAGTTTTATAGTTTTAGATAAAAAATCTCATTATTAGGGAAAAACCACTCTAGAAAAAAAAAAAATTTTCTTTTTACGATGAAATTTAGCCAGGTTATCGTCAATTTAAGATTTTACTCAAATTTGTCTTAAAAAAGATATTGAAATAAGTCTGTTTCTGAACTGTAAAAATACATTCCTCGCTTGGTTTTCATTGTAAAATAATAATTTTTTTTTTTAATCGTTTACTTTTTTCCTGAGTATCCATTTCTTCAAGATAGAAATCATTTTTATTGACAAAATTTTAATTTTTAGGTCAAAAGCCTTTAAAAACTGTAAGTAGCAAAATTTACTTAACACCGTTTTTGACCTAAAAATTGAAATTTGGTCAATAAAAATGATTTTTTTCTTGAAAAAATGAGTTTGTAAGGAAAAATTAATCGATTTAAAAAAAAAAATTATTATTTTACGATGAAAATCAAGCGAGTAATGCATGTTTAAAGTTCAGAAACAGGCTTTTTTCAATAAAATTTCAATATTTTTTAAGCCGAATTTGAGCAAAATCTTAAATTGACGATAACTTGGCTAAATTTCATCGTAAAAAGATAAGTTTTTTCTCTTCTGGAGTGGTTTTTCCCTGACAATCAGATTTTCTTATCTATTTCTTTCAAATTTTATTTACCTAAAAAGTTATTTTAAAAATTTGGGGTAGCTCAGATATGAAAAACACGGTTTTTGACATAAAAGTGTTAAAATTTTTTTGGCATCCATCGCCGATTCAATGTTCACGTTTTTTTTTGCATTTTACAGGGTTCAAACTACCAGAAAATCATGGTGGCAGTCGCGACCTCGTAAATTTTTTTTCTTCATTTTTGGTGCTCATAAAATGAATTTTCTCGTAGAAATGCACATATTATACACTGTTTCTCCTGAGTTTATTAATTTTGCTCATCAGCAGATACCTAATTAAATATATTATTACTTAAAGGAAAAATCGAAAAATTAGATCTTTTTTATCCTAAGAAAGCAGAGCGGAAGTCAAACTGAAGTCTCAAATTATTTTTTCCTAAAATTTTATTGGTTAAAATTATGGTTTAATTTAGATCCCAAAATCGTATTCTAAGAGAAATTCCCTTTTGAAACCAAAGATGATAGTCATTAAATTAGCCCCTTTTTTTTAATTACCCAAAAACTACGATGACTGCCTAAAATCGAGAATTGATACTTTGGGAGGCTCTTTTTTTTTATTAGTCCTTTTGGGAAAAGTCCGTTTGTCCATTCACCTCACCCCAAAAAAACGGTTAAAAAACTTGTTTTTTGGTTTTTATTTTTTTTCTCTGGAACAAAATCAAAAATTGGCCAAAATGGTTCAATTGAACATATTTTTTACCTGATTTTTTGGGGCCTCCTATGACCACTTTAGATCGCCAAAAACAAATTTTTAAAAATTCAAAAATTAATTTTAAATAATATAAAGGTGTCTGTACAAAATTTTATTTCAAAATATTTTTTTTAACAAAAAACAATATTTTACCCCGCATGACAGAATGAAAATTTCAACAACAAAAAAAATGTTTTAGCCTTCCCTGACCCGTGATAGACAGCAGGGAACAAAGTTTTAACGAGAAACGTATTATTTGTTTATGTATATAAACAAGGTGCAAACGTTTTTTTAGATATCATTCTGGTGAAGATTTTCCCCTAATATTCTGGGATGCTCTTTCTGCTTCACCGGACATATATCATAGCATGGAATTTTCTGCTCATATCTTACGCCTAGACAGGCAAAATTATCGTAAAAACTATGCAGGCAAAAAACTTTGGATACTTTTTTTTAATGTATTATTAAAGCCTTATAAAGTTTTAAAAGGAATTAATATATTTTTTTTAAATTTCTGTAAAAATGCAAATCCAAGACTTAAAATATAGTGCGACGAGAGAAAAAATCAACAAAAAAAGTTGGCTATGGTGAAATTACCTGAACTTGAGTAAATGTATTTATAATTTTGCATCCCAAAAAATGCATTGAGTCTTTTAAAAAAAATGTTTAGAATCAGGCTAAAAAAATAAAATTTGCCAAATGTGTTAAAATCATTTTATTTTTTATTTAAAAATACTGAATAACGTATGCTTGTCAAGAATAAAAAAAAAAAATGAAAAAAATATTCTATGGAATATCAAATAAGATAAATTACGTAACTTCTTTCTATACCAACAAATAAATATGCATATATGAAGATTTACAATAATTTTAAATGTATAAATAATGTTAAGAAGAATATAAATATAAATCTTGTCTTTTTTCATTAAAAAAAACTTGATATTAGAGCACGTGTGCGCGAATAAAGTATAAGTTAACTCGTGTACAGTAAGCTCATAAGCATGACGGCGCGGCTCATTTTCAAAAGATACAGTTGAAGAGGGCAAAAAGAGTAGTATTTAAAAAAAAAAAATATGCTACTATAAGGAAACCGATTATATATAAATATCTAAGAAAAATAAAGAAGATGAATGAAGCTAAAAAAAAAAAGATACTCGACACCTTTGTGTTTAATATGACATGCCGCAAAATACATTTAAACAGAGTGAAATAGATCAAGAACTAATGTGGATTTTTTTAGTTAGCTTGTAAATTGTCTGAGCAAATTTTAATGTTTTTATATTGAATTCAACATTGAAATTATAAGCTTGAAGGTTATTAAAAAGATGATTTTTAAAATGGCAAATCAGGTCAATTTTGTAAAAAAAAATATTTCTATTTTTGGTAAAAAAACGCAATTATCAAGTAATTGGTAAAAAAATTCTAATTAAATAATCCAATGAAAGCTTAATTAGGGTGGAGCCTGCAAGTTAAAATCTCCACCTACTTAAGTACACATAAGAAATGTATTAGATTTTTTGCGAGTGGTAGGAGAAGAAATATATCGAAATAATTTTGAAAAGAGAAATCTCTTAATTCTTATTATATGCAAACAAGCATTAGTTAGTTAGTCAGATTATACTTTGTATTTTTAAAAAATATATTTGCTATATAATTTAATTTAGTATAATTAAATTATCCTTTTAAATAGCTATTAATTTTCATGTAATTTTTCATTCAATTTATATTTAAACTAATTAATTAGGTTATTGTCGAGTGACATTATAACTTTAAGTGATTAAAATTTTATTTACGATGTTTTATCGATCTATGAAATTAAGTTGACCATTTTTTAAGAAGAAAATTTTTTAAAATGAGGAGAATGTTAAGTGAAACTGAAAATGAGGGAAATCATTCTGTTTTAATTGAACAAAATACAAATCCACAAACGCCGCAAGATTTTACTGTATCTCGGTTATTATCGACCAACAGTTATTCTTCAGGTAATCATTTTACATATTAGCATCAGAGAAAATCAGTAGATAAAGTGTAGTTATAGTCCGACGTACAATTTGCTCTTACCTGCGCCTGGGCCTTGATTCTCTATTCTTTTCGTTTGATACGAGATAAAAACGATAATTGAAAACTTTGACTTGCAATAAAGGTTATAAAACACCATGTGGCATTGTTAAAGTATCATTGCTTAATTAATGCACTCTTTTAAATTGTATAAATACTACATTCCTAAAAACATTGGACTTCATTAAGCTTTTCGAGCTTGATAAAGATGTGAAATGAATAGAGAATTCGGGCCCAGGAGTGAGTTTTACCTTTAATAAATTCACAATTTCTAGTCTCTCCAATCGGGTTGTCACAACTACCTATTAGAGATGCACTTCGTACAGCCAAAATATATTGCATTCGCCTGAATTTCCAATCGATACATTTTTATACAGTTGATTTTAAAAACTAAACTTGACTTAAAATTTTGATATTTAAAGACGAATGTATTTTACCGAATATTGAAAAGCATTGGGTGTTTTATGATTTTATTTAAGGCCAATTTAAAGCTGAGGCCAAATAAATTCCTTCTTTTATTGTGATTCTTGATTAGTCCATCTATCATTTACTTAATTCTCTACGAATATGGAAATTGTAAAAAGTAGTATTTTTCTATTATACTCTGTAATTCAGAATTTTGTTTTCACAAAAATCAACTTTTGAAAATTCAGTCCTCATTTTCGAAATTACTGTTAATTCCTCTATTTTATCATCAATTACTCCGTTTTTGTCTTATTCTTATCATTCCTATATTAGCCCACTTCAATTGAATAAAAATAAGAGCTAGAAAAAAAAGGACTAATATTTAGCCTAAAATAGCAAGGTTTACTTTAAATTAAAGGTCAAAATATAGTGATTTGTTTCAATTAAATATAGGGAAATTAAAATTAATTAAAAGATATGAGGTATTTAAAAATTTTTTAAAGATTAAATGCAAAACATTTATAAAAAAATAAATTTTTTCGACAGTATTTTTGTATTTAAAAAAAAAAATTTCGTCAACAAGACAATCCAATTAATAACTTGTATACTGGAAAAAATCATTTATTTTATCTATTTCTTTTATCACGTTAGTTTATAATTAAATAAATATTACAAGAATGTATAGCTAAGTATTTTTAAATAATTTTTTTTTAATAATTGCATATCTTTAAAAATTCTGAAAAAATGAATTTCAGCTAATTAGATCTTAAAAAAGCTACAGAAAATTTTATCCCAAATAAAAAAATTTTACTATAATTCAATTGGTAGAGCGCAGGAGTACAAATTCTTAGATCGTCGGCTCGAGTTCCCGTGGTGGAGAAATTTTTTTATTTGAGATAAAATTTTGTTTAGTTTTTTTAAGATCTAATTGCTGAAATTCACTTTTTCAGAACTTTTAAAGATATGCAAATATTTTTAAAAAATTATTTAAAAATACTTAGCTATATACATTCTGGGCACGAAAGTGTCAATATTTGTGTAATATTTATTTCCTTTGTGTTTTGGAAGACAAGATTTCTTATTTTTCAAGAAAAAAAATTTAATATTTGAATGACGATAAGTGATCAAAAAATACATTTAAAATATAATCTGCTTGTGGCAATGATGGGTATATAGATGAAACGGGGATATTTAATAGTTCTTCTAAGTGCGATAGTTTGCATATATTCATCGATTTTTTGAGATAGTTATTATTATATTCTATAGCATATCGCGAAATTTTGCGATATAAAAGTATCCACTATCCCCATCAAAAAATAAAAAATTAATTGAAATCTTGAAGCCTTTCGCTACAATTTTCCCATCTTATCCTACTAGATAAACCTAATAATGGTCAACTTTTCAAACAAAAAAATCATAAAACCCGCAAAGCGATTAAAAAACTTTTAAAAAATTTAAAAGATTTTATTAATTATTTTAAAGAATTTATCGAAAAAATGCTGGACAATCAGGATATTTTTCATTTTAATTCAACTTAACGCACGTTCAAGCAAAGCACACATGCAAACAAGCGGACTTTTTTTAAAAACCGATTTTTTAGCTTCCTGGTGTTTTCGTTATTTTCGCAGTTTTTGCGACCAGATTAGATCCACAAGGGTTTGTTGGGTCGCTGAAAACGAATTTCGTGGATTTTTATATGAATAATTAATATAACACCCCTAAATTAGCTAAAAACACGCCTAAAATGGACGTTTTTGCTATTTCTTCCTTTTTCTATGCCCAGATTAGGTCCATAAGGATTTTTGGGTCGCTGAAAACGAACTTCATGGATTTTTTTATAAATAATTAATATATCACCCCTAAATTAGCTAAAACTACCCCTAAATTCTACGACCCGAAAAACCCTATGGACCTAATCTGGGCGTACAAAATGCAGAAACAGCAAAAACGCCCCTTTTAGGGGTAGTGTTAGGTAATTAAGCGATGATATATTAATTATTCATAAAAAAATCCATGAAATTCGATTTCAGCGACTTAAATAACCCTTGTGGACCTAATCTGGTCGCGAAAAGGGCGAAAATAGCGAAAACACCCCTTTGAGGGAGTAGTTTTAGCTAATTTAAGGGGAAATATTGATGTTACCTTAAAAAATCATCGAGATTCTTAATTAGTGACCCAAAAAACCCTTAGAAACCAATTCTTGGGCAAATCTATCAACTCAGAACGCGAATAAATCAAAACTACACCCTTTTGGGGGTAGTTTTTGCAAATTTAAGGATGAAGCGCAATTTTCTTTACTAAATGACCCCAATTTTCGTGTTCAGCGACCCAAAAAACTTATACTAGAGCAAATCTCGTATTCGCAACCGTAAGTACTCCCCCCCCCCGTATATTGACTGCAGTATAAAATTAGCGAAAATTTGAAAAAAATATATCACTAAATAAACCTCAAAAAGTTTAAATAATTCCTTTATTATATTTTGAAGCTATTATTATGTTCTAAAAATTTAGGAACAATCAATTTCGTTACATTTTTCATTCTGAAATTTTATTTTTCGCCGAAAAGTACCCCACCTTAAAAGAAGGTTTGATATTAACGTATTTGATTGTTTTAAGTAAACATTTGTAAATAATGTTAAATATTTAATTTAAAATGTAATTTTTTTCTTTTTTTGTACACCGTTTCAGAAATATTTTAAAATTTCCCAAGGAATCCAAAAAATATCAGGCGACAGAAAACACCTGCCGAATTTCTCGAAATATCTTTTTAGATATCCGGTAATCAGTTTTGATCCCTGAAGGTCCCTTCAGATATAAAAATATCACCGAAGATTTAAAGAGATATTTCGAAAATTCGTCGGGAAGGGTCCCAGATATTCATGCGATAAATAAGCCCTTTAATTTACTCGTTTAGTAATGAAATAGGTAAATTTTAAATAAAATATGAGCGGAGACAAAAGTGACGGATTGCAATACATATTTATAAAAAATAAAAGATTGCTTTATTTTATTAAAATGTCTTAATCATATAAGTAAGCTAGTTATATCATTGATATTTTGAGAAAATTACACCGCTTTGATGAGCTTCCACATGTAAGATATTCCTCTTAACTTGGATTGTATAAAAAAATCACTCAACATAATTTTTAGATCTTGATGAATTTGATACTTTAAATGGAAATTTATTCACGTAAAATACTTTTTTACGCAAAACTAGATATTAAGTATTAATTTATTAACTGACCGAGTAATTTTAAGATTAAGATTAAACTTTTAAAATATAAATAAAGAGTTCTTTTATTGCTGTGTTAATTAATGATTAATCTCTACATTAATTTAATTACATCAAATAAATAATCATTTTCCTGGCAGATCAAAATTATAAAAAGTAAACTTTTAGTCTAAACACTAAAAACTTAAATTTAAATTACTCTTATGGAAAATTAATTATATATTATATGTTTCTAACAAATGTAAAAATATTTAAAATACAATGTACAAGGATAAACTATTTAATAAAATAAAAACTATAATTTAGATAAGTCAATTTTAATTTGTGATAAGTCAAATTTCGATTTTTGATTTTTTGGCATATAAGCACGTTTTGAGACCCCAAGAAGCTAAAAAACCGGTTTTTAAAAATTTACATAAAATTTATTTCTATGAAAGTACTAGTTTTAAAAAGTTTGTTTATAGTCATTTTTTGGATCTGTACCGAATTTTTTCAAAATTTTTTTCACAAAATTAAACAAACCAAAAATCTAAAAAACCTGCAATATTTTTTTTTTTTTTATGTAATACCTCATTTAATTCCATGAAAGTACTAATATCTGAAAATATTACAACCGGCGATTTTTCACAACCGTTATGAAATTAAGACCTAATTTGTTTTTCAAAAATTTTTTCACCAAAAAAGCTCTAGGTACTTTTTAACATGGAACATGTTCTTTAGATGGGGTATTTGAAAAAGTTTGGCTCGGCAGGGCGGGGGTGAAAAATTGACGCTTTTAGGGGGGAGTGAAAAAGTGACGTTTTAAGGGGGGGGGGGGTGAAATGGACTTAGAATATTTTCGATTTAGGGACTTAGAATAATTTGAAGTGCTGGGCGTCAGGCTTTGATAACAACAAAAACTTAGAATACTTTAGGTTTATGGACTTAGCATAATTTATATTTCAGGATTTATTATAATTTCGGTTTTTGGATTTATTACTGTTATGAGTGAACATGTTCCATGCTTTAGTTTTAGACAGTTCATTTATAGTAATTTTTTGGATTTGATACCGAATTTTTCCAAAATTTATTTCTCAAAATTAAAAAAGTTTTTTTAAACTGCAATATTTTTTTTTTTTTTTTTTTTGTGTAATACTTCATTTAATTCCATGAAAGTACTATCTTGAATAATTATTATCCAATGAATTACGTTAGATTTTATTTGAAAAAAATAGATTTAGTTAAATTCAATACATAAATTTTCTTTTAACTTTTAAAAGTTAATAGAAATGAGTGTATGATTGCATGGTTGTAATCGGTGATATCTGTGGCATATTGAAGTATTTATCTCGTTGTTTGAGGAACCTTAGTGCCAGCTAGTTGGCAGGGTATTTTTTAAGTCACAAAAAAAATAAACAGCTTTAAAGCACACTGTAAAAAGTAACTTTCTTAGATTTACAATAAAAATAGAATTTTTCGAAAAATTAGTGAATTTTCAAAAAATTTTGTAAATATTCGATAAAAATCGTAAATTTACTAAAGAGCTTGGCCGTATAAGATAGGCGAATTTGCACTCACTCTGTATAGCTCATTTCAATTAAGCATGTGTTTAGGTATCAAAAAAGAAAATTTTTCGCGTTGGTTTTAGCCCTCTAGCCCTTTTCTGTTGCGGGCTACCTCAAAAAACGTCTAAAAATCGACATTTTTTTTCCACATATTTTCATAATAACACAACTTTTCGCCATGTTAACCTTTTTAGACCTAACTGGGCTTATTCAACGGGGAATCTAACGTACTTTTTGGGAATATTTTTTGCGCGCCCTCCACGGCCTTTCTCCCTCCACCAGACGCTTAAAACTAGATTTTCAAAAAGTCAAAAAATTAAAAAAAACGATTTTTTTCGAGCACGTTCGGAGGTTTGCAAAAACTTTTTTTTTTCTTATGTATATTTTTTGTTGAACATTACCCTAGTGGTCATAATTTTTAATTGTAGGTGGTGGAACATGCCAAAAAATCGGAAAAACCATTTTTTTCTTATTTTTTTCTTTCATCTTTATAGCAACATAACTTTTCGCCATGTTAACCTTTTTAGACCTAACTGAGCTTATTCGACGGGGAATCTCACGCACTTTTTGGAAATATTTTCTGCGCGCCCTCCACGGCCCTTCTCCCTCCACCAGACGGTTAAAACTAGATTTTCAAATAGTCAAAAAATTAAAAATAACGAATTTTTTCGAGCACGTTCGGAGGTTTGCAAAAACTTTTTTTTTTCTTATGTATATTTTTTTTTAAACATTACCCTAGTGGTCATAATTTTTAATTATAGGTGGTGAAAGATGCCGAAAAATCGGAAAAACCATTTTTTTCTTATTTTTTTCTTTCATCTTTATAGCAACATAACTTTTCTCCATGTTAACCTTTTTAGACCTAATTGGGCTTATTCGACGGGGAATCTAACGCACTTTTTGGGAAAATTTTTTGCGCGCCCTCCGCGGCCCTTCTTCTTCCACCAGACGCTTATAACTAGATTTTCAAATAGTCAAAAAATTAAAAAAAACGATTTTTTTCGAGCACGTTCGGAGGTTTGCAAAAACTTTTTTTTTTCTTATGTATATTTTTTGTTGAACATTACCCTAGTGGTCATAATTTTTAATTGTAGGTGGTGGAACATGCCAAAAAATCGGAAAAACCATTTTTTTCTTATTTTTTTCTTTCATCTTTATAGCAACATAACTTTTCGCCATGTTAACCTTTTTAGACCTAACTGAGCTTATTCGACGGGGAATCTCACGCACTTTTTGGAAATATTTTCTGCGCGCCCTCCACGGCCCTTCTCCCTCCACCAGACGGTTAAAACTAGATTTTCAAATAGTCAAAAAATTAAAAATAACGAATTTTTTCGAGCACGTTCGGAGGTTTGCAAAAACTTTTTTTTTTCTTATGTATATTTTTTTTTAAACATTACCCTAGTGGTCATAATTTTTAATTATAGGTGGTGAAAGATGCCGAAAAATCGGAAAAACCATTTTTTTCTTATTTTTTTCTTTCATCTTTATAGCAACATAACTTTTCTCCATGTTAACCTTTTTAGACCTAATTGGGCTTATTCGACGGGGAATCTAACGCACTTTTTGGGAAAATTTTTTGCGCGCCCTCCGCGGCCCTTCTTCTTCCACCAGACGCTTATAACTAGATTTTCAAATAGTCAAAAAATTAAAAAAAACGATTTTTTTCGAGCACGTTCGGAGGTTTGCAAAAACTTTTTTTTTTTCTTATGTATATTTTTTTTTAAACATTACCCTAGTGGTCATAATTTTTAATTATAGGTGGTGGAACATGCCGAAAAATCGGATAAACCATTTTTTTCTTATTTTTTGCTTTCGTCTACATAATAACATAACTCTTCGCCATGTTAACCTTTTTGGACCTACTTGGGCTTGTCCGATGGGGAATCTAACGTACTTTTTGGAAATATTTTTTTCGCGCCCTCCACGGCTCTCCTTCCTCCACCAGACGCTTAAAACTAGATTTTCAAAAAGTCAAAAAATTGAAAAAAACGATTTTTTTAGCATGTTTAGAGATTCAGAATATTTTATTTTTCTTATGTGTAATCTTTGTTAAACATTACCGAACTGGTCATAATTTTTCATCATAGGTGGTGAAACATGCCAAAAAATCGAAAAAACCATTTTTTCTTATTTTCTTCTTTCATATTTTTAATATTACATAACTCTTGAACATTTTAATTTTTTTCGATTTACCTGGCCTTGTTTGAAGGGGAATCTAAGCGCATTTTTCGAAAAATTTTTTTTTTTATGTATATTTTTTGTTGAACATTACCGTACTGGTCATAATTTTTTATTACAGGTAGTGGAACATTCCTAAAGTGATTTGAAGATTAATTAATAATTAGCAGTATTGAATATAGTATAGACTAAACAATATATAATTTTATTTTGTTTCAATGCACTAAATTTTAATAATTTTTACATATTATAGGTTTTTAAATCTACATACTTTTGAAAATGATCATTCATATGAAATCAGTATTAAAAAATGTATATAATTACAGAAGAAAATAAACCACCATTAATAAAATTAAATAAAAATGTAAAAAAATAGTCGGTTGAGCGTGGATTAAGACCATTCCATATTTTTATCTGAGTGTAAACGTTTTTTGGTCTTGTTCCACCACCTATAATGAAAAATTATGACCAGTACGGTAATGTTCATCAAAAAAAATATATATAGAAAAAATTTTTTGCCGTGTCTTTTAAAGCGTGTTTAGTCTATAATATTCAATACTGCTAATTCTTAATTAATCTTCAAATCATTTTAGGCATGTTCCACTACCTATAGTAAAAAATTATGACCAGTACGGTAATCTTCTACAAAAAATATACATTAGAAAAAAAAATTATTTACCGTGACTTTTAAAGCGCTACACTGAAAAAAAAATCCGCTTGCCGCAAGCGGAATTATTCCGCTTGCGGCAAGCGGACAATCCGCTTACGGCAAGCGGAATTCCGCTTGCGGCTAGCGGAATTCCGCTTGTGGCTAGCGGAATTTTTTTTTCTTTGCAAACAATTGCAAATGACTTGAAACGTAAAGAAAATTAAAAAAAAACATTTTTTCTTTTCTTTTTCCAAAATTTTCTCAAATCTCGGCATACCGATATACGCATATCCCAAGTAAGCGGGAAAAAATTTTTTTTTTAATTTTCTTTACGTTTCAAGTCATTTGCAATCGTTTGACGAGAAAAAAAATTCCGCTAGCTACAAGCGGAATTCCGCTTGCGGTAAGCGGAAATCCGCTTGCGCAAACGGAATTAATCCGCTTGCCGCAAGCGGATTTTTTTTTCAGTGTAGGAAAATATCGGATTTTTTAATTTTTTGACTTTTCTAAAGTAAAGTTTCAAGCGTCTAGTGGGGGGGGGAAGAGGGGGATGGGAGGTACGAGGAATAAAAATGTTTTCGAAAAATGCGTTAGATTCCCCATCAAACAAGGCCAGGTAGGTCGAAAAAGGTTAAAATGCTGAAGTGTTATGTAATATTAAAAATATGAAAGAAGAATATAAGAAAAAATAGTTTTTTCGATTTTCTGATTTTTTGAAAATCTAGTTTTAAAAGTCTGGTGGAGGAAGGAGAGCCGTGGAGGGCGCGAAAAAAATATTTCCAAAAAGTACGTTAGATTTTCCATCGAACAAGTCCAAGTAGGTCCAAAAAGGTTAACATGGCGAAGAGTTATGTTATTATGTAGACGAAAGAAAAAAATAAGAAAAAAATGGTTTTTTCGATTTTTCGGCATGTTCCACCACCTATAATTAAAAATTATGACCACTAGGGGAATGTTTAAAAAAAAATATACATAAGAAAAAAAAAAGTTTTTGCAAACCTCCGAACGTGCTCGAAAAAAATCGTTTTTTTTAATTTTTTGACTATTTGAAAATCTAGTTTTAAGCGTCCGGTGGAGGGAGAAGGGCCGTGGAGGGCGCGCAAAAAATTTTCCCAAAAAGTGCGTTAGATTCCCCGTTGAATAAGCCCAGTTAGGTCTAAAAAGGTTAACATGGCGAAAAGTTATGTTGCTATAAAGATGAAAGAAAAAAATAAGAAAAAAATGGTTTTTCCGATTTTTCGGCATGTTCCACCACCTATAATTAAAAATTATGACCACTAGGGTAATGTTCAACAAAAAATATACATAAGAAAAAAAAAAGTTTTTGCAAACCTCTGAACGTGCTCGAAAAAAATCGTTTTTTTAAATTTTTTGACTTTTTGAAAATCCAGTTTTAAGCGTCTGGTGGAGGGAGAAGGGCCATGGAGGGCGCGCAAAAAATATTCCCAAAAAGTACGTTAGATTCCCCGTCAAATAAGCCCAGTTAGGTCTAAAAAGGTTAACATGGCGAAAAGTTGTGTTATTATGAAAATATGTGGAAAAAAAATGTCGATTTTTAGACGTTTTTTGAGGTAGCCCGCAACAGAAAAGGGCTAGAGGGCTAAAACCAACGCGAAAAATTTTCTTTTTTGATACCTAAACACATGCTTAATTGAAATTAGCTATACAGGGTGAGTGCAAATTCGCCTATCTTATACGGCCAAGCTCTTTAGTATGTTCTTGAAAAATTCGAGAATTTTCCATTTTTTTTTTGTGATTTTACGAAAAAAGTTGTAAATTCACAACTATTTTTCGGAAATTTACAACTAATTTTTGATTTCAAAAAAAAATTGTACTCGAACTTTTTGTTAATACACTTAAATATATAAATTTAGTAAATATACGATTTTTTTCGAATATTTACAAATTTTTTCGAAAATTTACTAATTTTTCGAAAAGGTTCTAATTTTTTTGTTAATATAAGAAAGTTACTTTTTATAGTGCAAAGTTAAATAATAGCTTGCAAGATTACAAACTTCGTCAGTTAGTTACACTACGAAATTAACGCAAATTACGAATTAGTCGTAATTTTACTAAAAAAATTGTAAATTTACTAACAAAATAGTAAATTAACTGAAAAAATCGTAAACGATCGATCTTATAAGATTACGATTTTTTTAGTAAATTTACGAATTTTTTGTTAATTTACGAAAATTTTGTAAATTAAATTAATTTTGTAAACCATAGGGTATTTTCAACAATGTATGGAAGTAAAAAAATACCCAAAAAAATAAATTTGCAAAATATTTCGGAAATTCGAGGTTAGGAAAAAAAATTTTAATTTTAAGAGAAACTGTTTAAGGACAAGTCAGATCCCATTACCGACTTTTCATCGTTTTGCTGCAGAAAATTGCATTTTTCTCCGAATTACCGCCGTTAATCAAAATTGCAAAAAAAGGAAAACATTATAAAATGGTTTATAAATACAATAGTAGATTTTCAATTTAATAATTTTCAGATAGTAATTTTACTCTTCAAATAGTAAATTTACTACGCGATAGTAAATTTACTATCAGAATAGTAGTTACCCGAAAAAGATTTTTTGCAGTTTATGTTTTCTTATTCGAAAATTACGAATTTTTAAATGTCCACTAAAATTATTATTTTCGACTTAAATAGAATTTAAAAGTTGTAACATTTTTATATTGAAAACGACTCAACGAAATAATGTAAAAAATTTTTTCTGATACATAAAAAAATTTGCCTATTTTATCATCAAATCATAAAAAATTATTCATGCTAATAAAAATAATTCTAAAATTTAAAGATTGCAATGAAAACACATCAACAAATGGAAACAGAAGACCTAGAAGAAGTAGAACCACTTTTTCGGCTCATCAATTGGCTGCGCTCGAAAGGGTTTTTGAAAGAACACATTACCCAGATGCATTTGTCAGGGAGGAGTTAGCGACCAGAGTAGCTCTGTCAGAAGCACGAGTACAGGTATATATATAATTTATATTTAAAAAGATAAAAATAGTAAAAGACTTAAATTTATTGAATTTATTTATCAAATAAAAAGTTATTTCAAATAAGCGAAAAATTATTCTAACTGAAATTTGGCTCTTATGAAAATTTGAACATATAATATCTAACAATCATAACAAGCTCACGAATATGCTAAACGTTCTTGCATATAATAAAAATGAATTCAAGCCAATAAATTTACTTTTCAACAATATGAAATCATTAATATCTATGATTTAGGAAAACAAAGTTTATAACAATACACTATTAACTGTTTGAGTTATTTATTTTTATCAATGTGCACTTTTTCACGTCTTTCATTATTTTTTAATAAATTTTTTTTTTGAATTTAATCTCAATAGGCAAAATATTTTTTTTTCAACTATTTAATTCAGTTACAAAGTCACAAAGTTTTTTCATTACGATAATAACAAATATTTCCTTCAAAGGCTCAATTTGCTCACTTAAAGTTCATAGCTAGTGGCGGCCATTTATTGTTCAGAAGCGCTGATGGTAATTCGGGTTTAAATTCAGAATTTTGAAGAACAGAAACGTTTTTTTCAAACCAATTATTATAGGTTCCAGAATTTTTTTATTTTAGAAAAAAATTTTTAAGAAATCTGTACAAATTGGAAAATTTAATTTTAAGAAGAGCGTTTCACGAAAAGAATTAAGTCCTAAATGAAAAATTTTATTTCTTTTTAAGTCATTTTTCCGAATTTGTATAAAGCATAATATTTCATAGTTTTGCATTAAAACAAACAACTTCAAATTCGGTAAAATTCAATTCTGGGCTTTGCAATTTCTTAAAATTATAATATTTGGTTAATTGAATATAATTTTCATTCGGATATTTTAAGAATTCTACTTAGCACTTTCTGAATTTTGATTTAGTTATTTTTCAATGGTATTTTAAATTCTTAAGTCTTAAAATTGAACCTTGGGTTTCGGATTTTCTGATTTTGAAAAATTAGCACGGATTGCCATCAGCGCTTATGAACAATGAATGGCCGCCTAGCTAGTCACTCCAGTGAATTTAAGGAGAGAGGGGAGGGTATTGTTTCCGTCCACCACCAGATTTGGTCTACTATTGATTTTTTGGGTCGCTGATCGCGAATTTCAGAGTCTTTTCTATTAGAAATATGCGGAACCCCCTTAAATTTGCAAAAACTACCCTTAAAAGGAATTTTGAGCGCCAGATTTCGTCCACATGGATTTTTTGGGTCACTGATCAAGAATTTGAGAGAATTTTTTATGAAAACTTAATTGTTTATCCCTTAAAGGGGTGTTTTTGCTATTTTCGCACTTTCAGTGTTCAGATTCGGTTCATATGGGTTTTTTGGGTCGCTGAACAGGAATATTGGAGAAGTTTTTATTAAAAATTAATTTCTCATACTTAAATTAGCAAAAACTATCTATAAAAGGAGTATTTTTTATGTATATCACCTTAAGGATAAAATGTCAATTTTGAGTAGACGGGATCCTGAAATTCGTGGTGGCTATTCATCGTTTATAAGCGTTGATGTCAATTTGTGCTAATTTTTCAAATTCAGAAAATCTGAAATCCAAGGTTCAACATTTAGGATTAAGAATTTAAAAATATCACTAAAAAAGAACTAAATCAAAAATCAGAAAATGCAAAGTAAAATTCAAAAAATATCTTAATAAAAATTATATTCAATTAACCAAATTTTATAATTTTAAGAAATTACAAAGCCTAAAATTAAATTTTTCTGAATTTGAAGTTGTTTACTTCAATGCAAAACTATGAAATATTAAGCTTTATACAAATTCGGAAAAATGACTTAAAAAAAAAAATTTTATTTGGCATTCAATTCTTTTTGTGAAATGCTCTTCTCAAAATTACTTACTCTGAAATGTACAGTTTTCTTAAAAATATTATTCTAAAAAAAAAAAATTCTGGAATATATAATAACGTTTGAAAAAACGTTTCGATTCTTTCAAATTCTGAATTTGGACCTGGATTGCCATTAACGCTTCTTAGCAATGAATTGCCGCCGAATTCGTGATCAGCGATCCAAGTGGACCAAATCTGGCAGCTCGGAATTCGAATAAATTAAAAACACCCATTTTTATAGGTAGTTTTTGCAAATTGAAGGGTGTTCCGCACATTTCTTATAGAAAAGACTCCAAAATTCGTGATCAACGACCCAAAAAACCTAAAGCAGACCAAATCTGCTTGTGGATAGAAAGAATATCGATGAAACCGTATATTGACTGGAGTAGGTTTCTTTTTCTTGCCTATTTTCAGTTTTTTAATTTTTAAAACTCCAGATCATTCCATTTCTTTTGGATAATATATCATCTGCTATTCTGTCGCACGATTAATTTTATATTGTGCTTGAAATTTTTTTTTAATATCAAGTATAATAACGTTATTTTTTTAATTTGAATATTTGATACGTCAAATTTAAAAAATTTTTTTAATAAATTTTTTTTTTACGACCTTGTTGGACCAATAGATGCGTAATAAGTAAAGATCTTAAGAGGTCCTTAGAGTCCATTTAAGACCTTTTAGGTCGTGCGGTTCCTTGCGAATCCTTGCGAGTCCGATTTGTTCTGCCCTGTCACTTGCTCTTTTTGCAAAATAATAGGTACTCTTGATATTAAAAAAAAAAAAAGTTTTTTCTTGTTAGTGTCCAGAAAGTGCGTGTTTTCTGGCCACTGCGCTATTCGAAAAAACGCATTTTCTCGACACTGAGCAAGAAAAATTATGTTTTGTCCTTAGCCACAAAAAAGGATGCCCCGAATCGCAATTTACATGCGATTTGGGCCATTCTTTACTTTTGTGGCCATGGGTAAAAATATACTATTTGCGCATCACTCAAGACCGCGTGTTTATTACTACCCTTTTATTATTGCTACTTTTAAATATATAGTGAATAGAATACGATATTCATTCTCTTTTGCATTTTATACATCAGCGTCTGCCAGGAGCCGTCACGCTGTCCCGTCAACGACGACTGCTTTTACATATGTTTGGGTACGTGGACCTATATTTAAAAACATTCAAATGTATATTTATATAGGTGCACTGTAAAAAGTAACTTGCTTAGATTTACAAAAAAAATAGAATTTTTTCGAAAAATTAGTAAATTTTCAAAAAAATTTGTAAATATTCGATAAAAATCGTAAATTTACTAAATTTAGTACATTATCGAAAAATTCGAGAATTCTCGATTTTTTTTTGTGATTTTACGAAAAAAGTTGTAAATTCACAAATATTTTTCGGAAATTTACAACTATTTTTTGTAAAATTTCGAAAAAAAATTTTAATTTATCAATTTTTCTTGCGAATTCACAAAAAAAATCGAGAATACTCGAATTTTTTGTTAATATACTAAATTTAGTAAACATACGATTTTTATCGAATAAAAACAAATTTTTTCGAAAATTTACTAATTTTTCGTAAACGTTCTAATTTTTTTATTAATATAAGAAAGTTACTTTTTACAGTGTGTAGTATTTATTATCTTAGGGTATTTTTAAATCAAACGAGTTTGAAGCTGCTGTCCTACGAGCTTATCTTCCAATTTCTAGCTATTAACATCCAATTTTCATTTTTATGCTATTTTTGAAATAAACGGATATTTTTTGTATAAATTTCCTCTATAGCGCTGATCGATGATTTCCCATAGAATATGATAACAAGATTCAAAAATTAATTTAAACTATACCTATGCATACTCAAAAAAGCTGCTCCCTAACAAAAATAACCGTAAAAATAAAAATTAAACAATAAACTTCCAAAATGAAAATTTATACATTACCAGGGGGTTTTCGAGGTTGAGAAAAACGTTTTTATTAGTGAAAATTTTCATATTTTTACCCCGTCATATTTTCCGATTTTCCGAGATGGCGGGTGAAAATTGTTTATTGGTCCGCCATCTTGGAAAATCGGAAAATATGAAAATTTTCACTAATAAAAACATTTTTCTCAACTTCGAAAACCCCTTGGTAGTGTAAAAATTTTCATTTTGGACGTTTACTGTTTAAAAGAATGTTATAAAGTTTATCTATTTTATTTTTATTCTATTTTTTTACTAAAGTTTATTTATTTTTCTAGAATTGAATTTTCCTAATTTTCCGGAAATTTTCTTTTTCTTAAAAACTGAAACTTTTATTCTGATTTTAGCTGGTAAAACCAGCTGGTTCTTTTTGTTAGAGCTTCCTAAAAGTATTTTGATTTTGAATGCGCCAGACACCTAATAAATTTTTTTTCACTTAATTAAAATTTTCTCCCAGGTCAGATGACTAAATTAAAATTTTATTCAAGCGCTGCAATCAAATAAATATCAATTTGATGAAAACCCAAATGAGTTAAAGTATATAAAAGAGTCAACTTTTAAAAACTTGGACTTTCTTGATTGTTTCAAATGTAGGAAACTTTTTTTTTAATGGTAAAAAATGACTGCTAATAATCGAGAATGGAACCTTTGGAGCTAAAAATTGTCTTTTTTAAAATCCACTTCCGAAAAAGCAATTATAAGATAATTATGATCATTATTGAACTAAAATACATAAAATTTTCGTTTTGGGATCTTCCATAAATGAAATTTACAATTTTTTTAAGGTTTTTGAGACCTTCCTACCCTTTATATGATTTGTCACTTGAAAGTTGAACCCTCCTTCTTCCAGACGTTTTTTACCTCCCTATAAAATAAAGAAACAATTATAAAATTTTCTTCAATTTTTTTTTATAGTTTTTTTTAATTTCAAATAAAATTAAAGAAAATTTTTCATAACCAGACCACCAAAATTAATATTTTGTAAGTTAACGACGCTCTGTCCACCACAGGGTGTTTTTTGCGCAGCATATTTGTAACTAAAATATTTTAACGATATATTTATTTATAATAATTTTTTAATGAAAGAATCAATGCTTTTCAGTATTTAGTACAAGAATATAAAAAAAAAAAGTTAAAAATGTTTATTTGTTTAAACAAATACGACCTGTTAAATTTTTGAAATTTATGGGTCATAAAAGCCTGAGTTCCCAGATCTGGGCTACTTGGATCAAAATTCTGCTTGGCTCATATTGAAGATCATTCAATTCTAGGTGGAGGTATCGTGGGAAATTTTTCGCTAAACCTCTTCAGTAATGAGTTACAGCTAATTGTTTATAAAAAAAAAGTTAAAAATGCTCTAAAATTTATAAACAAATAGCTGTAACTCATTACTGAAGAGGTTTAGCGAAAAATTTCCCACGATACCTCCACCTAGAATTGAATGATCTTCAATATGAGCCAAGCAGAATTTTGATCCAAGTAGCCCAGATCTGGGAACTCAGGCTTTTATGACCCATAAATTTCAAAAATTTAACAGGTCGTATTTGTTTAAACAAATAAACATTTTTAACTTTTTTTTTTTATATTCTTGTACTAAATACTGAAAAGCATTGATTCTTTCATTAAAAAATTATTATAAATAAATATATCGTTAAAATATTTTAGTTACAAATATGCTGCGCAAAAAACACCCTGTGGTGGACAGAGCGTCCTTAAATTGAACGTCATTTCTGCCCTTTTTGATCAAATAGGGGGCAAGTGCCCCCTGCGCACTAAAGCGCACCAACCCTCTTAGATCATATTTCATGTTTAATGGCAATAAGACTGTGGCTTAATTGATAAACAAAAACAATTGTACAGTATGATGTCAGTTGCAAACAATTAACTTTTTTCAAAATTTTAATAAACCATTATTATTTTCATTTTAAAAAGGTATCTCAAGAAAAAAATATTTATTAAGTTTTTTTAGCTCTGTGACTCAGTGAACCTTGATTGATTTAAGTTTTTCACTGTTTCGGACCCTTTTCAAAACAAAGAACGAAAAAGTTGAAGAAAAAAAAGTCTGACATTATTTCATACAAACCCCTTTTGATTTTAGGCAAAATAAATATTGTCAATTTTGCGATTTGACCCTATTTAGTGATATTGTGTGCTGAGATTTTCAAGATTATTAAAAAAACGTGTCTTATACTAAACTAAATATTTAGAAAAATTGCAAACTTTTTAATGTTTGTACTTTTTACAGCGGTGAGAGAATGAAAAATATTTTAAAGAAATTTTTATGATGCAGTAAAAACAACTCTCACTCATATATTTAATGAAGAAACGGTCATTGCACCTGGAAAATACCTATAAATTTTTATTTTCTATGGGATAGCAAATGGAAAAAAAATGATATACTCATAAACTCATTGAAAATCGAACTAATTGAAGGGATAGATATTTAGACGTATAAAAACGCGATAGAATTCTTCGAAACCCCTTTTTATGTTTTGATTAATACAATATAACTAAATATACCCTTAGCTTATATTATGTTCATTGTAAACCATTGGTTTGCCACATAAAATTACACCTACTATAAAAACTATAAAAATAGCCATTGTGACACGCGAACTTCTACAGCAGTAGGTACACCATATTAGGACTATATTACTATTGTAATGCAGCATAAAAAGGGTAAAGGTAATAATTTAACAGTTCGTTATAATTAATAACTTGAAGCATGAATGAACGTATCTGAAATTATACATATTTCTGTATTCTATTGATTAAAAAAATATATTCATAAAAATACAATGAAATATTACTGAAACAATGTTTTGATGTTTTGTATATTTCGTATATATACGGCAAAAAACATGTGCTAGAGTCGTATTATTTTTTTTTAAGGCGAAAACACGATATTCAGAATGACTACGGAACTGAAATTTTAAAACTCCCTGACTTTCTCTGACTTTCCAGATTATTTTTTAAAATTTTCTAGTACTTATTTAGTGTTTCGACAAAATTTTACAAACCAAATTCCCTGACTTTCCAGATTTTCCTATAGACAAATTTTAGTAAATTTTAGACATTTTTTTTCTTCAAAATTTAATATTAAATTCAAATACCCAACTAAAACTGCACTCTAGTTATTAAATTTACTGACTTTTCTGTATTATATATTTTTATTAAATTGATTTAAAAAGGAAGGGATAGATTTTTTAAAAATAACCTTTCCTTCAAATTATCATGGAGACATTTGTTCATTTTTATAAAAAAAAATAAATTCAAGAAAAAAGATATTATTCCCTGACATTCCCTGACTTTTCAGAATTCCAGAAATGTGGCCATGATATTTTAGAAATATTTACTACCATAATTATAGTCTATTGACAATTTTTTAACAATACCTAACCAGAAGCACGTGAGAAATTAATTTTATTTCTTAAAATTTTTCTTACTTTTATAGAATTTTCCAAATATAAAAACATTCTTTTCGTATTAAAAAAAAAACGAAAAAATGACGTATTATTTAAATTGTATTTTTTTTTAATTTTTCAAATCTTTTAGCGAAAATTACGTGGATGATGGATTTAGCTATATATACACTAATACAATTAAAAGAATTAAATTTAAAACTTATAATCAATCTGCTTTTAACGAAAATAATATATTCCAGGTGTGGTTTCAGAATAGGAGAGCAAAGTTTCGACGCAACGAAAGAAGTTCAGCCATAAGTAGAGGCACATCGTTATCAAAAGATGTTGAAACAGCGTTACCCTTGAGGCCTATAAGAATAAATCAGAACCACGATACTGGTTCAGAGATATTACAGAGCTCGCAAATGCCTCAGTATTCTTATTCGGATTATTGGAGAACTTCGCAACATTATGGCTCGGTTCAGCCAATTTCAACAAGCTGTCATCAAGGCTTTGTTAATAGTACTGGATTAACAAATGTTTCTTTACCATCCTATCATCAAAATGACATTCATTCGAATCTTGATAATTCGACGATTAGTAGTTTTAATAGTCTTAAATTAAGGACACACCCTTATAGTACTGCTTACTCTGCAATGCATGCAAGTATGTAAGATGTTGGCTAATCTTTAAAACTTTTAATAATGTAATACCAAAAATAAATATTTTTTTTACTTTAATTATAATTAACTAACCAAATTTTTTATACTTGTTAGCTATAAATTAGAATTTATAAGACGTCAAATTGTAAAAAATAAATAAATAACTAGAAAATTTAAACAACTGCTTAATATTAATTAAGCAAAATAAATTTATTTAATTCTGTATAGAAATAATTTATTGCTTTTTTTCAAAATAAACTGTAGAAAAAGTCATAGTACTAAAAAAGTGTCTATATTATGTTTTTGATACTTAAGCTTTAATTTTTTTTCTTCAAATCCTATCAGGGCTATCAAGAGTCCAGATAAAATATAGAAACTTACATTTCCAAAAATTTAACAGAAAAAATCTAAAAATTTTTTTTCAATACTCCTTTTCGGAAAAAGAAAATAAAATTTAGGGTAAATAATATAGTTAAAAAAATCTATCTTTGCAATGGAAATTCTTGTAATTCTATATAGGATATATCAGTGAAGTATAGGACAACGTTTTTATTAAACTCAACAGACAAAATTTTGGAAATCGTACAAAATTTTTACAGCTTTTCTAATATAAACAGAATAGTGTTACTTGTTAAAGTATACACATACACAAAATTTAAAATTACTGAAAAGGGGAGACCGGAACATTTGGGTCGCTAAAATTACAATGGGTATAAAAATGTTTATTTTTTGAATATTTAAGAAACCTTAAAAATATATTCGTGAATTTTTCATAAAAATATAACAAAAAATGAACCTTCGGAGCAATTTTTGATCAATTTACAAAAACATTCAAATACAAGAAAACTTAATTTGTTATTTCACAAAAATCTTGGAGCTTTCTAACATTATTTTACAATCTATTAATTTTTTTACTCTCAGGAGAAAACAGGAACATTTGCGATGCCAAATTAAATAAACAAAAAAAGGGCAGAAATTAAAGATATCTTTAATGCCAGTAAAAATATTGGAAGTGAAATCTAACTATAGTTGAAATCTAATAAGAATTTTAACTAATTTATACTCAGTGCTGGTATGAAAAGATCCCATTCCACGAGTGTAGTAATAAAAGGTGAGAAATTCGTATACGTAAGCGTCGAATGATGTTAGCTTGTAATAGGTTGCATTTACTTGGGTACACTTGATTTTGTGTGGAAAAGCGTTAACAATGGTGAATTCGATTCGTTCGGAAATGCGGAATAAATTGTCCATTAGACCAAGAAAATTTGAAAATTGACAGAAAATTAACTTGGATTTTGCGGACGAAACCAACTATCCGGGAAAAATTCTAAAAAATGCAAGTAAGTTTTTTTTTTATTTTCTGATTTTCCGAGCTCACTAGACCATTTTAACTGATTTTTCGAACTAACCATAATGTACCCAAGTAAATACAAATCAATCCACGTAAATTTTCGTTGAATTTTCCAATTTTCTGAGCCGAACGTACCATTGTTACCGATTTATTCCGTATTCACTTTATAATTTTTACTTTGTGGATGAGACCAAGTATGCTTAAAAATCCAAGTCAATTTTCTTTGAATGTTTTAATTTTCCGAGTCTAGTGGATAACGTTTGCCGCTTTTTCGGACGAAATACAAGCATACCCAAGTAATTTCTACTCAACCTAAGTAAATTTTCTTTAAATTTTCTAATTTCCTAGTGTGCCTTAGAAAATCCAAATCTATCTAAGTCAATTTTCTGTTAATTTTAAAATTTTCCGAGGCTAATGTCAGGGATGAGTAAATAATAAATAATTTTAGAGTAATATGATTAAACAATAAAAAGCAACAAATTAAATAGTATATTAAAGAAATAGTACATTACGAGTCCGTGTCCAGAAAAGTAAAGGATAGCTTTGCCTCGGACTGTAATTTGCCTGCCATTTGGGTCATTCTTTATTTATGGACAAGGGGCGCAGAAATACTATATTTACGATTCGAGTCCAGAAAAGTAAAGAATGTAAATTACCTTCCGAGGCAAAGCCGAGAAAATCGGAAAATTCAGAAAATAAAGTTTCCAAAAAAATTTTTTTGAGCCTAAAATTGATTTTTAAGTACTTAAAAGGTAAATGTGACAAAAAAAGAGTTTACCACCGTGAAAAGTATGGAAAAATACATTTTAAAAATACCCTGCCAACTAGCTGGCACTAAGGTTCCTTAAACAATGAGCTAAATACTTTAACATGCCACAGATATCACCGATTACAGCCATGCAATAATACACTCATTTCTATTAACTTTTAAAAGTTAAAAGAAAATTTATTGAATTTAACTAAATCTATTTTTTTCAAATAAAATCTAACGTAATTCATTGGATAATAATTATTCAAGATAGAACTTTCATGGAATTAAATGAAGTACTACACCAACAAAAAAAAATATATCAGTTTAAAAAAATTTTTTTAATTTTGAGAAATAACTTTTGGAAAAATTCGGTATTAGATCCAAAAAATGACTATAAACGAACTGTCTAAAACTATTACTCTCATAGAAATAAATTAGGTACTACATCCAAAAAGAAAAAAAAATTTGGTGTTTTTTGTATTTTTTTGTGAAAAAAAATTTAGGAACAAAATTTTTTTTAAATTAAGTATCAGATTCGAGATATCGAGTAAAAACTATACTTTCAAATATAAGTCTTTCGTGGAAATAAATGAGGTATTACATCCAAATTAAAAAAAAAAAAAAAGTACCTCGAGCTTTTTTGATAAAAAAATTAGGTCTTAACTCCATAATGTTTGTGAAATATCACCAATTACATACACACACACACACACACACACACACATACATACATACTTTTTTTTTAAACCGGTTTTTTAGCTTCCTGGGGTCTCAAAACGCGCTTATATGCCGAACAATCGAAATTTGACCTATCACAATGGTTCCTCTTCGAGGAACCAAAATTTAAAAAAAAAAAAAGTGCCGCTTTTTGAGAAATTTATATTTGAAAATTTCATTTAGTTTTTCAAATTTTCCTACTTTTTCTGAGGTTTTTCCGAAAAAATATGGCCAGATTATGATTGGGCGGGAATTTTTACTACCTACCTTAATATTGAAAATATTTTTTAGGCTTATTTAAGGCATCCAGAAAATAAAAAGCAAACGGGTGGTTAAGAATTCGAAAAAAATCAAAATTGGAAAAACAGCTGACAAATCGCAACCAAGCCACCTAGAACTTTAAAAATTGGCCAGTAACCATATTTTTGCATACCAAACACAGTGCAATCGGTATTTTTTAAATTCAAGACATCGACCTTAGACTTGGGTAAAAATAGCTAAGAATTACAGAAATTATAATATAACATATTACCTATGTGCCTTCAAAACTACCTAATACTTTTTTTCTTTTTATTAAGACATTCATTTTTGTTAAACAAAGGGTAGTTGAGGATGGTTAAAAGGATCACTCTTTTTATAAAATGTGGCAGCATGCTACAAAATTTTTTGTACTTTATTAAAAGTAAATAAATTACATTTTAGTAATAAAAGAATTAATATTTTATTAATTATAATATACCTACTACAAAAGTTTGGCAGTTTCTTAACATGTTTTAAACCTTAAAATATTAATTAATATGATATTAAATATTAAATTTAATATATTATTTCATATAGGTTTAATAAATATAAATTAACTATATATCATTAAAACCTCAGTCTTTTCTTGATGTAATTTTACAATTGAACTACTAAAATCAAATAGCCACCCTATTGCAACACTGTACAATCATGGTTGTAAAATCATGGTACGTAAAATTGATAGTAACTTTTTTTACAATGTACAGATACTAGCTTTCAATTATTCCCAAGGCTATCTTTTCAATTTAAATAATTAATTTTTTTTCTCAGCACAGTATGGAAATAAGGTGGCAAATTAATCTGAACAAATCAATATTAACAACTATAACAAGCAACAATTGTATTTATGAATATTCATATTTTTTATGGAAGAATCAAAGTTATTAATATTACTTTTATCATCATAATTGAAAGTAAATTGTATAAAAATTTATGTACATACTTATATATATAAAGGTGCTTAAATATTTGCAAAATTACTGAAACATTTAGAATATATTTATACCGTTGACTGTACATTTTGAACAGCATTACTCCAATCTACTTTGGAAGGTATAAGATAGAAAGCTGGAGCTATTTTACTTCCACAAGGGCATTGGCAACCTGCAATCCAGCTAAAAGAGCCAAGTTTTGTACTACATTTTGGACAATTTAATTTACCTTCAACAGAGTGCGTAATATCTGGCATCCATGCTAAAGGCTCGATAAAATAAGTCTTTTTACAAGGTTCAGTACTTTTTTCTTCTTGCTTCAAAGTGTCTTCAGTTTTTTGAATAACTTTAATCTGACTGGGCAATTTATCATAACGCTTGGAACTTACATGCCTCCAAATTTGTTTTTCTTTTGGCATGTGAGGCAAAATATTACTAGCATTGGCAACGATTCTTCGACATTTTCTACATCGATATACTGTCGGTTCTGGATGAGTTGTAGTAAGAGCTGGATCAGACTTAATTAGATCAATATAATTTTGGGGTAGAATTTTAGCTTTTCTCACTTTGTCAGCAGCAATTTGTAATCTGTACATTTTAAATTGAATATTTTTGCAATCGATAGTGCATCCCATTTCTTCATATAATTTTAATTGAGCAATAAATCCATTATTTGGGCCAACAAAGCGACGTTTTTTCTTCACAGTTTCATATGCTTCATTAAAAGACATACTGTATTTTTTCATAATATAAGCAATAATAACTGATGCTGAACGAGAAACCCCAAAATAACAGTGAACTAATATTTTTCCTTTTGACTTGATAGAATTTTCAATAAATTCATAAGAATCTCCAAAATGAGTTAACAAATCTTCTCTTGGCATATCTGTTACCTGAACATACTTCAGTTCTATATACGGAAGTGAATCTTGAACGTTTCTTGGTAATTGGCATGAATCAACTGATAGAATATGAGTTATTTTAGCTTTTCTCAACCATTCAATATCAGTAGCAGCAGTTAAATTCCCCAAATATAAATTTGGATCTATTTCATCATAACTTGATGGACCAGCATCAAAATCTTCCCTAGAAATATTTAATTCTTGTCCAGCCATGATTTTCTTTTTTCTGTTTATCTGAGTTCTGTTTTATTATTATTATTATTATTATTTATAATCACAATTTTTATTCAATCTTCGTTTATTTAAAAAGTTATTAAATAAAATATTTTCAACAACTTTCAAGTAAAGTCTTTTGAATGCTACTTGTGTTTGTAAGATAAAACAAGATTTTATTGATTATTTTTTTTAAGCTTTTTTTGATAAAGATGTGTTGCTGAGCTGACCGCAAATCTGCATATGCATATATTCTAATTTGTAATGTGCACAGGCATAACATCATGATGTGCCTTCAGACATACTATATGTATTAATGTATTATCAAAAATTGTCCATCAAAATCTCAATATTTATTACTTAATTATAGGACCTTACAGATATAAATAATCAGATCTGTTACAGTTAAATTATAAATTATCATTCTTAAATGCCTACAAACCCTTATTTACAAATTTACTTTAAAAAAAAAATAAAAACATTTTTTAATTCAATTCAGAATTGATAAAAAAATAATTTCAATACAATATGCATATATCTAAAAAATTAAATTTCAAAAGAACTGCGCATGGTATTTTAATTTTTATTGAGCGCTGAGAGCCATATTATGTATGTATGTGGTGCACAGGGTGGTGCATATGTGTGCATTTTTGCAGGCTGCTGTGGTGTCTTCTGCCTCCAACAATGGAGACGACAAGTATAGAATTTTCCGGCAGTAACTTTCTTAATCAAAAAATGTCCTCAAAAATATTGAGACAAAAAACCCAGGAGTTCTTAGCTTCAAGGAGAAAAGCTAATAATTTGATTGACATTATAGATTCGTGGGAGGTAAGAATTCTTAAATTTTCGTCTTAAATCAATACTTTTTGGAGGTTAAATTTCATTTCAAATTCTTTGTTGTAGAATAATACCATCTCTTGCATTTTATCCGTGGAAACTATTTTTACTGAAATTTTAAAACGTGGGGATATGTATTTTGAAAAAACCATATCTTTAACTATTTCAGGTATTTAATCCAAAATGAAACAAAAAAATTATTTAATAACTATATATCAATTATTGTTTTCCCTATACAGAACCTACGCCAGAAATAAGATATATCAATTGGCTTAGAGACCGTTATAATGAGGTTTGGGAAAAAATTTTAAATTGTATATCTGACTCAAGGCAAATTATACAATTACAAGCTCTAACTACTGCCATAAAATTAATGGCAGCTGAAGGAAAAACATCAATAGACCCAATAGAAAATATAGAATATTATTTTCCATTACAACGATTAAAATCAATTTTAATGAAAATTTTAGCACCAGAAAGGGATAATAGTATTTTGATTTCTAGATTTCAAGAAATTTCTAATTACAAAGATGCGTTATACTTTACATGGAAGTGTCTTCCTTCCTTGACTCCTAAAAAGCAACCACAAAATGTATATATTAAAAATTTATTAGAATTTATTCACAAGCTGCCTATAGAAGAAAATAATGGTAATATTTATACATTTTATCTTTATTTAAATTTCATTTTCTGACTATTGTGATAACCATTAGGCAAAGAGTTCAAGCAAGATCAAGAATTGCTATGTTGTCCAAGAAATGGTAACCAAGAGTTTAAATACGATTACAATAATATTAAAAAATCGTTAAATAAAGTTTGGTCGTGTATCATGCATTGGGAACTTACGCCTCAGTTACATAAGCAATTACTTATCGTATTGCTAGAAAAAGTAATGCCACATTTGGAAAAGCCAGTACTCATGACAGATTTTCTAATGGATTCCCTGGATGCTGATGGACCTATCGGAATATTGGCTCTTCAAGGAGTTTTCATATTAGTCACTAAACATAACTTAGAATATCCAAATATTTTTACAAAACTTTATTCCATGTTTGAACCAGAAATTTTTCACTTTAAATACAAAGCTCGTCTCTTTTTCTTATCTGATTTATTCCTTAGCTCAACGTAAGTAAGACTTATACAGCTGATTATTTTTGTGTGATTATTTAATCTATTTTTCTGTTTAGTCATTTACCAGAAGCATTAGTAGCGGCATTCGTAAAACGTCTATCTCGATTAACGCTAGTAGCACCGCCGGAAGACATTTTAATTATCCTTCTATTTATTGGTAACCTTATACTGAGACATCCTAGCTTAAAAAGATTAATTGATCATCCTCAGGGAAACAATTTGATAACGAGAGATTCTGGAGCTGGGGATCCTTATTTAATGGAAGAGCGCGACCCACTTCAGAGTAATGCATTGAACAGCAGCTTGTGGGAAGTAAAAGCTCTACAGTGCCATATATTACCAAACATAGCAACAGCAGCTAGATTTATACGGCATCCATTACCTTCCATTGAATATGACATGGCTTCTGCACTTGAAAATACCAGTGGTCATATTTTTGATCGTGAATTAAAAAATAAAGTAAAAGACATTATGCTTACCTTCGAAAGACCAATTTCAATGGCATTACCTAAAGGAGAACGCTTGCTTCAATATTGGCAAATTTCTTAAAAAAAAAATTTTAATGTGCTTATTAAAATTATTTTTATTTCCTAGAAAATAGAGCTTAGTTTAGTTAAATTTAAAATAACCATTATTATTATAAATATATTTTTAATTGTTGAAAACATTCTTTATAATGGTTTAATTTTAATTTTTGAGTGTACATCAAAAAAGAAAAAAAAATTAGGAGAATTAAGATTTTCTTTTTTATATATATAAATATTTAAGATATTTAGACTGTGAAATTTTTCAAAATTGTCAATGAATTACCTAATTCTAATTTATTTAAAATCATTGATAAAAATTGAAAATAAAATGATAAGTTTTTCTATGTAAACGTGATAAATTCTTACATTATTAAATAAATATTTATTTTATGAAAATTCATGATATTTACTTAACTTATTTATTTTATTCAATAAACAAATGAGGATTAAAAGATCTTATAGAATACAAAGATTTTATAATTGAATTATTTTGTTAACTTGACCCCAAACTACAAGTAAAAAGTACTAAGTATAGCAAAAAAAGCGAATAACTATTTATTCCAGCAAATATAAAATTTTTATTCAGGTAAATATTTGTATTATTTTACAAATTTAGTATGTATTTTTTATAAAAATTGTATATTATTATAGCAAAAAACTTGATAAGGATTTGAAAGAATTGAAATTTTGTTTCAAACAAAAAAGATTTTCAGTGTATGTAAATATAGAAAAATTTTATATTTTCTGGAATATAAATCAACTTGTTTCCTATTTTTATTATAAAAAATGTCCAGTCACAAAAACATTCCTTTTATTTAACAATGTGTCTGTGACTATAGAAACACTTGATAATAAGTTAGAGAAAATAGAACAATAAAACTCAAATTGATCATTTTGTAAAGAAATGGGGGCTTCACTGCCTCACCCTTAAATTTGCAAAAACTACCCCCAAAAAGGGTTTTTTTATACATATTCGCACTTAAGGGTTTTTTGGGTCGTTGATCAAGAATTTCGACTTCTTTTTCATAAATAAATAAAATGTAACCCCTAAATTGGCTAACACTACCCCTAATAGGGGCGTTTTTGCTATTTTCATACTTTGAGCATCCAGGATATGTCCATAAAGGTTTTTTGGGCCGCTAATCAAGAATTTCGACTCCTTTTTCATAAATATTCAATATTTCACCCTTAAAATAGTGAAAAATACCCCAGTACCAGTAAGTACGGCAGTACTTCTTGTAAATCTTGCAAAGGCCAAAATTGTGAAAATTGTACTGATATTGACGACTTTGACAAAAATTACCAAAATAATTTTAAGAAGTGTCATTTATTCATTTTTACCTTCACTAATAATTTATTTTTCAGGTAAGTTTAGGGTTAAGTATTAATTTTTCATAAAAAAATAACTAATTTTTATTGATCAGTGACCTAGAAACCTAAAGTAGAGCAAATCTCGTGTTCGTCAGTGAAAATACAAACAAACCCGTAATAATTAAGGATTAATAATTAAGCCAATCTCAATTTAATTTTCCACCCTAATTTTAATACCTACGCAGATCTCGAACTTTTTAGTCTATTTTTGAAATGGATACATTTCCCACTGTTAAACTAAATAATTTGTGGCCATTTTTTCAATATAAAAGTTTCAGTTGAAACTAAAAATTTATTTGGGTTCCATCTGAAATAAAAACTCATCTTCCTACAATTTGTACTGTTTCTATATATTTTTGAAAAACTTTTTATCAGGAATGCTAAAAAAAACTTATTATTAGAAAATTGATTTTTTAATAATTTTTATTATTAAGTTATATCTCTAAATTTTTTTAATAAAATCAATATAATAATTACACTTATTTATTAACTTAATTTGATAATTTATGTATTAACATTTTATTTTAAATAGTTTTTATTTGTATATTTAATGAATATACAATTTTTAACTTTCTCAATTTCAATCAAACCGTATTATGTTTGCTTAGGAAAAAAAATAATTTTTTTATTCTATTTAAATATTTTTTTTTTTAATTACAACATTCCTTAGTAGAAGATTAAAATTAATCAACATCTAATAAGATTAATAAATATATGAATTATTATTTAATATATATATATATACAGGTTGAGCTTTAAATTTTATATATACATAAAAATATTACAAATTTAAAAACAATCAAATCAAATTTGATGTCTTTTTTCAAGAATCTGGAATTAAAAACATACCAATTAGTTACATTGAAAACAAAGTTGATTAATTAATTAAAATCTACCTGATTGAATTCTTTCCACTCGTTTTCTGTTAACGCACTTTTTATTTTTGAAAGAATATCAAATGAAAATCTTGGTAGTAGAACATTTCCTTGTAAGTAATGAACTTCTAAAAGATCAGCTACAGTGGGCCTAGCTTTAGGATCATGTTTTAAACATTTACGCATAACATCGATCAAAACTGTTGGAACTGGCTCGGATTGGGATGTGGTTGGGAATGATATGACATGCTTAGGGTTGGTTATAGCACTTATTTTCATATATTGTTGACGAATGTGCTGGAATGGTGTCTCGCCATAAACTAATCCATATAAGATACAACCCAACGACCAAACGTCTGACTTGAATGTTATCTGTGCCATTAAAAAATTCATATTTTATTACTTGACTTAAATTATTATTATTAAATAAAAGCTACCAAATGAATTATTTTATTTCACCTTAAATTTTTGATTATCAACATTATGGTTTGGTGAATTTTCATTTCCAGCATTTGTATCCATTAAAGCTTCAGGACTTATATAATTTAATGTACCAATAGTACAATTTTTTACAACAGAAGTCATTTCAGGATTAATAGTAGAAGATATACCAAAATCAATAAGTTTTAATCGACCCCTGACAAGTAAAAAGTTTTGAGGCTTTAAATCTGAATGAATTACACCTGCATAAAAAAAGTTTTTATAGTTGAAATAATTAAAATAAAAGGAAAATTAATTTCTAACCATTTTCATGAATATATTTTACAGCTGTCAACATTTCTGTCCAATAATAAAGAATCATTGAGAGTGGTAACTTTTTTTTTTCTTGAAACATAGATTTTAGTAAACGACTAAGATCTGTATCTCCAATCTCCATTATCACGTAAATCGAATTTTTTAGAATCTCGCTAAATGAAAAAGTAAATTACTTTTCTGAAGCAATTTTATAAGTCAATTTTATGCTTGAAAATCTGTACTTACAAATCAAACATTTTAACTATACATGGTGCTTGCAACTTATGAAGCATAGTAATTTCTTGTAAGCAACCTTTGCCTTGTTCTGCATCCATTTTAGTTAAATCGACGCATTTAATTGCTCGCAATTCTGAAGAAATACAATCTTGGACTCTAACAACTTCGCAACTCATACCTTGACCAATAGTACCTAAATTTAAATACTGACGATTTTTGACTGTTATGAATTTGTACTCTCTTACGTTTCTTTTTGCATTAGATGCTATTGCATAGTTATCACTTTTTATTGGATTAGGCAACTTTTCATTTTGTTTGTGATGTAAAGGTTGGTGATGAATGTTTTGTTCTAAATGAACATGATTTTTTTCATACTTTCTTACTGGAAGCTATTAAAATTTAAGTATAAGAAAATCAAATTTAATAATTATTTCTTAATCTATAAGCTTACTTGGTTATTTTCCATCGAGGGCAAAATCTGCTTATTTTTATTCATGTTAATTTCCCCATCAATTTTATTTACACTTAAAAATTTTTGATTCCAATTTCCTTTAACATTATCACTCAGAGGTTTATTTTCATTGTAATTTATATTCTCTCTTGAAACTAATTTCATTTGGTTTGATTCAAATTCACTCGGGACCTCTTCTAATCTTGGTAAATGTGACCCATGAGATGTGCTTGCATGCATTGTTTCTGATAAGGGTTTTCGAGCACTCTTTGCTTCTGTGTTATAATATCTTAAAGAAATAAATAATTTTTAAAAATAAAAATAATTTTTTAATAAAATAAAGGAAAAAAACAAACCTGGAAGATTGCGATTGTACATTTCCTGCTGGAGTTTTTAATGACTCCCTAGAATGCAGCATTTGATTTTGCATAGGAGTCTGAGATAAATGTTGTTGAGACCAATGTGAAAATATGGTTGCTGGAGTTTGCAGTGAACTTTTTGAAAAATCCTTATCACATAATTTACTTTGAGGTGTTTGATAAATATTTCTTTGGGACAAACAAGGTGTTGGTCTATAAGAAGTATTTGGCATTGATTTAATTGGAGTATTTAAATTATGTGAAGAATTTGATAAATGAGAAATACTATTTTGTATTTGCTCTGAATTTGCATTTGTACTATACTGCTTATTCATCTGATATGCTTGTAGGTCACTATTAGGAAAGGGAAACTGCGATGATTGCAAGCCATCTTTTATTTCAATGGGCTGTTCAAATCTATGCTTTCCTTTTATTTTATAATTACTATTTTGATTATATTGATTTGGAGTTTGTGATTTGGACTGAAAATCACTATTAGTTTTAACACTTAAAGACTCTATCCTACAAATAGACGAGGCTTGAGAAATATTTTTTTCTGCAGGTTCTTCAATTTTTATTGTTGGACTTGGAGGTGAAATAACTGGTTTTTCACTTATATGAGAGCTTTTTAAAGAAGAACTTAAAGCTGACTGTGAGTCAGTAACTTCCTCAAGTTTCTTAAGACAGCACTCTTGTGGAATTTGTTTTTCTTCAACTAAACAAGTGGACTCCTCATCTTTAGATTCTGCTTCTTTTGAAAATGAATCGTTTTGACATTTATTTTCTTTAAAACTTTCATCAGGCAATGGTTGAAAATCATCAAAATCTGATTCTTCACCAGAATTCTCAGAATTTGGAGAAGGATCGTCACTATCATCATCACTTTCATTGGCTAATAATTTTTTTACTAAAACAGGCTTAAATTTTAATCTTGATTCTGATAATCGAGTATTTGAATTGAATCCAATTCTTTCCAATAAGGATTGATCATCCATAATTCTAATTATTGTACTGTGAATGAATATTATTTAAAGTATTATTTCAAATTTAAAGTTTATAATTCAAGTCACAGAAAATTTATAAAAATTTTACAGTATTCAGTAAAATGCATGGAATAAAAATCAAAATTTTGATTTGATAAATAATAAGAGTAGTAAGCTTTATAAAAATTTATGTATTAATTTTTACTTTATGAACAATTTTAGCATTTATTGTAAGTGAATTAACAAAATTTCACAAGAAAAGAAGTTTAATTTTTTATTTAGTGTTAATTATAAGTATAAGTACTTATTTAATGTTTTCCAACTGGTTTTCTGTGTATATATAGTGTGATGTTATTTGTTCAATCAATACTGACAGCTTACTTACTTTACTTAATAGTTAAAACTTCACGAAATTTTTTTTCTTTCTAGAATATAAATTTGCATGCAACGAATCATAGCATATAATAATTACAAACAAGATTTTTTATCCGTTTATAACCTAAAAATTAATCTTTTGAAGCCTTTTTAAGTTAAACAAATTAATTTCCAAAATTTCCAGTTTCACCAAATTGTAATTGAAACTTCTTGTAAGTCTTTTTCATTTTTTTAATAATTCAATGAAAATTCATAATCTAGCACTATTGATAATAAAATACCTATACATTAATTAAAAACAAAATTAAAAAAATTAAAGTGTGTATATAGTGGGCAGTGGGTATATTGAGTTCACCGGTTCTTCAAGAAAAATTCAAACCTGTATAAAAGAAAATGCAATTGGTTTATATTTTTTGGGTAGGGAGGCCAATGAAACAAGCAAGAAATTTTTTAAAAACGCCGCGAGCCTTCCTAGCCTTGAGATTGGTCCACCTCAATTTGCAAAAAAAAAAAAAAAAAGGAGTCAGGAGGAGGAAATTAGCAATTTTTGATTATAAACTGAAAAATCTTATAGAATTTTAAAAAAGTATAAAGAATTTATATGTTAAGCCAATCCTAAATAAAACAATTTTTTTTGAAAATGGAAATTTTTTGAAAATTTTTTTTGAAGTTCCAGAAATAGTATATTTTTACCCATGGCCACAAAAGTAAAGAATGGCCCAAATCGCACGTAAATTACCGTCCGAGGCGAAGCCGAGGATGGTAAACTGCGATTTGGGGCATCCTTTTTTTGTGGCCAAGGACAAAATATAATTTTTCTTGCTCAGTGTCGAGAAAATGCGTTTTTTCGAATAGCGCAGCGGCCAGAAAACACGCACTTTCTGCAGGACACTAACAAGAAAATCTGTTGTTTTATCACTTTGGAATTTATATAGTATTATGAAAGTATATAGATATACCATTATATTTATTATTGCAGCTTTTTTCTCCAATATTTTTGAACAAATTTAAAAAAAAAAAATTTTTTTGCATTGCATCCTGAGCACCTGATTTAATTTAAAAGCCCCTAGGCACTCCACCTACTAGAGTCCCCGTTTGTCCATCCTGGTCCCTTTAAATAAGTGCCCTAGATGTCCTCAAGTTGTGTTTGTTCCGTGGATGGTGAAAGACACCCTTAATTTTAATTAAAACTCTAAAAAGAAACGTAAATCACTGTACCTGAGAGGCAAAGACATCAACATTTGGAATAAAAATTGACTTTTACTTTATTTGCACATACAAAAGAGCCTATTTTTAGCAATAAGAAAAAGTTTTAAAATTTTCAAGCCCTAAAGTGAATGACGTATTTGTAGGTACAAAAGAAAAATTAGAATTTAATTGATTAGTTTGAACGAAAATAATAAATAAATAAAATAAAAATTAAGTTTTATTGTATGATTGAGACTTACAATATTAAAAAATTCTTAAAATAAGTATTTAAAAAAAAATGAAATTTGTAAAATGGAATGCGGTATGGAGTAGAACTAGATTATGTTTAAAATTTTCTAGATTGCATATAATTGATAAAAAGTTATTTATTTAATTTATCAGTGTTATTACGAAATATTAAGATTTTGCTGACATTATTTTATTAATTAGTATAAGTAACAAATATTTTAAATATTATTTTTCTTTATACACCAGTATGTAAAAAACAATAAATCAACCATATCATGAAGGAAACTAAATAACAGTTATTATTTGATCAATACTGTTCAACAATTTTCTTTATTTCTTACAAAAATTTCTAAAAAGTATTTCTTTATTTGAGTTTCCTTCGAACCAACCTTTTTATTTGGGCAATTTGTTTGTACGAAAAAAAAATTCATCGATTGAATAACAGACTCATACAAAAACAAATAAAGAATTACAATTTTCTTTTTTTTTTTTCATGCCCTTGCTAAAAATTTACATAATTTCATTTTACAATATTCCATTCTCCTTTCTGTTCATTTTTACGTCTTTCCTTAATTCAACAAGAATTAGGAAATTGTCTACTCTCTTATATCTTTTTAGTATTAAAACTTTTAGAATTATACAAACTTTATTATTTTAACTAGTAAAAAAAAGTATTTTCTTTTTTAATTTTGGTCTTTTTTAAACTTAAAATAAAAGCGCCATGTCTGGATACAAGGTAATAAAAGAGAGAAAGTTATAAAAAAATATTTTATTTTAATCTTTTAGGGACGAAATCAAGATTTTTATTTCTTCTGCTACCAATTGAAGAATTTTATTATTTTTTATTCTAAACTATTATATAAATCTTTAACGTTTTCCATTGTTGTAATTTAACGCTCTAAGAGGTTGCTTAAATGTTGATGCTGATTGCTGCTGCACTTGATAAGCTAACGGATGTATTTTGAATCCATATAACCTGAAATTTAAAAATAAACATATTTTTATACATCGAATTAATTCTTAATGAGAAAAACTATCAAATTCTTTTTTTTTATGGAGGCATCTTTTTGTCACTAGGGCCCCTCAAACTGTTATGAAACTTTTTTTTGGCTTTTTTAATGTATTCAATGTATACTGTTATATATGTTTAATTATATTTTGACTATATATAGCATATTAAAATATATATTGATAGCCCAAAATGAATCATCTAGGCAGCAATTAGATTAATTATCATTTATAAGTCAATATGAACCACACTGCAGCAAATTTAAATAATCAATGAGATTTAATATAGGCCAAGTATATATTAAAATTTTTAAATACTTATGCTATTATTATACTAGGTTATGCAAGTAGTATAATATTTTTTATAAATAAATAGGAATTTAATATTTTAAACTTACCTGGGTACAAATTGATTAACTGCACGCTTTGGTCTGTATTCAGGATGAACCATAAAAAGCATGTGTGGAAACCCAGTTCCAAAATAAGCACCATCTGTATGATGGTGTCTTGAGCTTTTGGGTGTATATACATCCATGCACTTTGGGCAGTAGCTTTTAACCATTGCTTCACCAGGTACATCGCTCAATCCAAGTGGCAACATTGGTTGTGATTCGCAATAAACACGAGGACAGTGACCAAAATCACCGGCCTGATACTTTTCAATCATCTGAGCAATACCTCTATTTGTGAGAATGTATCTTGCATGAATAAGTCCATACAACATTTCTGCTGCCTGTTCAATGAGATCTGACTGATTTGGATTATCATCAAGATCTTCATCAGGTTCTAAGTCAAGTATCATGTCAAGTGCTTGACGATAATGAGGAACTTGCTCGTTCAGTCCAGTTAAGTTAAATTTATCTTGTATGTAATCTTCATCTACCTCACAAAAAAATTCATTGCCTTTTAAACCGCAGAACCATGAAATCCACGAGACTTCCTCAGAACTGCTCATTTTCCTAAATAAAATAATTAAAATAGCAAATATAAATGAAAGGCACCTTTATTACGCGCGAGAAACGGTATACGAAGAATATTTATTTTTGCGTATTGATTTGATTGTAAAAAGTATTCACTTTTTTCAAGTCAGCAAAAAAAAATTTTATTTTTTTGAATGCTCAGAAACGAGTTTATTTTTCTTCTTACTCTCGGCGATGATGTTATAGCTTACAGCCTCGTGTTGTATATAGGTATATATGCACGTATATACGAGCTACGACGGATAAAACCGATATTGTTACAAGTTGATTTGACAGGTTTACATTTGTTTGTACTTAGTTACAATTGATAATTAAATTATGCACAAATACTCTTCACCAAATAAGCGAAAAATTTTTACCTTTTGGTACCTTGATTAGCCACGCCGCTTATTAAATTTGTCTCTTATTTTCCTCACCAGCACCAGCTTTTTCCTTTTTTGTGTGTGTATGTGTAGCTGTAAAATTTTTAACTCAAGTCTATAACACAGATGTCACTGAACCAAAAATATGTGTAAATAAGTTTAATAAAACTCTAGATTACCAATCTAGGGTCTCTATAATGTATAGGTGGCAATATAAAATTGTTGAATTTAAAAAAAATATTAACGTTTGTGCGTTTTTAATACCATTAAAACGAGACCAACCAGACATTTGTGCGTTTGGTATTGTCTGAGAAAATGAGAATTTTCCAAAACTTCATCCCCCGGACAAAAATCATTAATTTCTTCCTTAAAAATTAGTTTAAAGAAATCTGATTATAGATGTTTTCAATTTAAACCGGACATTTATTGATGTCCAAACATGTTTAAAATAGCTTTTTAAAAAAAATATTAACGTTTGTGCGTTTTTAATACCATTAAAACGAGACCAACCAGACATTTGTGCGTTTGGTATTGTCTGAGAAAATGAGAATTTTCCAAAACTTCATCCCCCGGACAAAAATCATTAATTTCTTCCTTAAAAATTAGTTTAAAGAAATCTGATTATAGATGTTTTCAATTTAAACCGGACATTTATTGATGTCCAAACATGTTTAAAATAGCTTTTTATCGATAGAAATAAATAATCTATTATTTTATTTAAAATAAAAAAAATTAATAAAAAATTGAATAAAATACAATGTAACCTACAAAATATTTTAAATGACCGCGCATTTTTCCAGGATCTAATTTTTTCCCAGTTTTTTCTTCCCTTTCTTCACATTTTTGTCTGATAAATATTACTCGTTTTAGTCGTTTTTTTCGCTTAAAAATTGAGCAACTTTTGAATACGAGAAGTGGCGGGAAGAAAAATAAAAAATTGGTTATATCGGCGGGAATAGCTGAATAACATGTTTCTACAAGTTTAGTGAACTGTCATATTGTTTTTTATTTTTTATCGTCGTGTTTTGTATTAAATTATTAAATTTTTAAGATCGTCATTTTTATTTCATGTGGTTGTTTATTCATACATAACGTTATACTTCTATTAATGAAAATTATTTAAGATGGAAGGAATAAAAGAAAATGTTCAAATTCATAATGAAAAACAAGAAACAAGTCGTTTGAAAAAAAAAAATATTTCAAAAGACGTCGTTACTGAATCTGATTCTAATTGTAACAAAGAAAACGTGACAGCTAATATTAAATCCTTAAATGAAGAAGTTGATCAAAGTGAAAAAAAAATTATAAAAGAAGAACCAATAATAAATCATAATTTTGTCAATCCAGAAATTGTTGATTCTTCTGAAGATTCAGGATTAGGAAGTCTAGTAGGAACAGTCGAAGGTATATAAATTGGCTATAAAAAAATGATATGAATTTCCTTTTTAGTTTCAGGCTAATAATTTTTTAATTCTTCTCAAATATATTTTTTTTTCTACTTCAAATTATTTAGGCACAATAGGAGATGGCATTCAATTTGTTAAGGATCCAAAATTACATCCAGACAACAATGAAAAAAGTTTGCAAGAAAAAAAACAAGAAGCTGAACAGAAACGATTAGCTCGAGAAGCATATGAAGCTGAAATTCGAGATCAACAGTACTTAGCATTAATGCATTTGTTAAAACAAAGTAAAGCATTGTCAACTTTCATAGTTAAAAAATTTGAAACTCAAAAGAAACAAAAAGAGAAAAAGTCTAAGCCTAAAAGTTCTGAAAGTAAAATTCATGAAGACGAACCAGAAACTTCAACAAAAACTGAAACTCGAACCAGAGGTAGAAAACGTAAGAATTCTAATGTTTTAGAAGAATCTCCACCAGCATCAAGACCAAAGAGAGCCAGAGTACCAGTGAGTATAAAAAACTAGAGTATTTTGAGAATTTTTAAAAACTATCTTTAATTTTATTTTAGCCAAAAAAATTACAATCAAGTCTTAATAGTGAAGAAATTGAAGAACATCTAGCTAATATTTCTGATAATGAAGCTGGTGAACCAAGCGAAGATGAAACAGATGATGTAGAAAATTTTGTACAACCAATATACTTTGAAGGGGAATTGCGAAATTACCAAAAAGTTGGTGTTAACTGGATGAAAGTATTGTTTGAAAATGGATTAAGTGGCATTTTGGCAGATGAAATGGGGTTAGGAAAAACCATTCAAATCATTGCCCTTTTAGCATATTTGTATGAAAGAAAAGTTGCTGGCCCACATTTGATAATAGTTCCATTATCGACTCTTCCAAATTGGATATCTGAATTTAAGAGATTTGCCCCTAAACTTCCAGTTGTTGTATATCATGGTAATGCACAAACCAGAATGAATTTAAGAAGTAAACTAAGTAAAAAATATGCTATCACTGAGACATTTAAGACTCAACCTATTGTCCTGGTAACTTATCAAACTCCATATAATGACGGAAGTTTTCTTCAAAAATTTTATTGGCGCACTATTTGCATAGATGAAGCACAAAAAATAAAAAATTCAAATTGTCAGCTTAAAAGGTATCACATGATAATCTGTATTAATATAGCGATTAGTATTAAATAATTTTTATTTTTCAGGATTGTTCAAAAATTGCGTTCCATGAACAGAATGTTATTAACTGGTACACCTTTGCAAAACAATTTGGCTGAATTGTGGTCTCTGTTAAACTTTTTATTACCAGATATTTTTAATGATTTAGCAGTATTTGAATCATGGTTTGATGCCAAAGAAGTACAAAGTGAAGCAGGGAAAGCTAAATTTTTTCAACAAGAACAAGAAAAGCAAGTTATCCAAACACTTCGTGAAATTTTGCATCCATTTATGTTACGTCGGATCAAAGAAGTTGTTTGTCCTGAGATTCCACCAATAAAAGAAGTTATAGTTTATGCTCCCTTAACAAAACTTCAATTTGATTTATATCAAGCTATTTTAAACAGAGATATAGAAAAACTTTATAAAATTAAAAAAGAATCAATTATAGTTGATGTAGATGGTAAAAGGCCAAAGCGAAAATGTACACAAGCTGTTAATGTAGATGTTGAATACAACATGAGAGTCCAGAGTGTAGAAAATGAAGATAATTTAGACGATATCCCATTGCGATACGGTGGTGCCATTGGTAAAGAATCAGATACTAAATTATTATCAGAGTGGTCTGAGTATTGCGAAGTTAATAATGAAAATTGTCAGTATTTTTTAAGATTAAAATTTGGAAATACCATGTACATGTATAAGCATGTTGTTAATCATCCATATTTGCTTCATTACCCTTTAAACGACTGTAATTTACCATTGATAGATGAAAATATAATGAAAACTTCTGGAAAACTCTTGGTATTAGATGTTATGTTAAAAAAATTACATGCAAGAGGTCATAAAGTATTATTATTTGCTACAACAAGAATGGTTTTGGATATTATAGAAGATTACATAACTCTTACAAATTTTAAATACGTTAGACTCGATGGTTCTATCCGGCTGGAAGAGCGAGATGAAAATATTTATAATTTCAATAATAATCCCGAAATATTTCTCTTTTTAATTACTACAAGAGCTGGATCTGTTGGTCTTAATTTAATGGCAGCAGACACTGTAATAATTTATGATAGCGATTGGAATCCTCAATGCGATCTTCAAGCTATGGCAAGGTGTCATCGTATTGGACAAAGTAAGCCCGTCGTCGTTTATAGGCTTTGCACCAAAGGAACGATCGATGAAGAGGTAATAAAACGTGCTCAAACAAAAAGGTTTTTAGAAAAAGCTGTTATATCAAAAAAAGGAGATTTAGATTGTATAAATAAGGATGGATTAAAAAAATTGAAAATGCTATTAGAAGAGAACGAATATAGCATTGTTAATTCAAAAAGTGATGTATATACGGAAGAAGAATTGGATGAAATTTTAGATAGAAGTGATTTAGAAGAGATGCATAAGAACAAATTAAAAGAATTAAATATTGAGCCAAAAACATAAATGGAGTAGTTTGTAACTGTTGTTTATACTAGTTTATTTATTTTTCAAATCAAAATTAAGTTTATTAATTTTGAAAATAAAATTATTTAAGACGACTTGTACCTGCATTACTTAAGTCGCTAAATTTGTATCTTTACTAAGTGTTACTAATAATAAGTTATTTTTTTATTTCAACATAATACTTATAGGCAAACTCTTTTATTTACATAAAATACTTATAAAAAAATAAAGAATTCTTTATTCACTTTATCTTTATAAATAAAATTAAATATTTGCTTCAATTCTTAAAAATATTATTTTTATTTTCAAAATTTGATAATCAGCACTTTGGTATAAAAATGTTTAATTTTTAATAACGAGAATAATTCAATATATTCAATAAATGCAAAAATATTTTTTATCAAGAAATTTCTTCTAAATAATCAGTGTCAGAAGTACTTGGTTTTGGAAATATTTTATCTTCCTCATGTACTGCATCTGTAAAAATTTTATTAATATATGGAGTACTTAAAAACTTTAATTTTCTAAGATACCTGCACAGGTTAGATGACAGATTTTTACTTTATGCTGAGCTTTAACTTTCAAGATATTTTTTTCTTGTAAAACAGAACCAAAAACAAAATATCCAATCCCACTGCCAAATACGACAGAGATTGTTATATAACCATTATATGTCATTATAGCTAGCATTAATATATATCCTAATAATACATGGCTAGACCAGTGAATAATCTCAATAATCCATTTCATTAATTTGCAACTATAATTTGCATTAGTATTTTTTTAGTTTATTAAAAAACAAGGAATTTTATAAATTTTATTACCAATGAATAGATCCATATAAGCTTAAAGATCTTTCAGACATTCTTGTTATTAGGGATGAATTTTCGACAGATCGATTTGATGCTGATTCTAATGTTATTTCTCGTAATTTAACTTGTAAGATCTTCATAGATTCATAAAAAATAGCTAAGGATAGCAAGCTTAAACAAGTGAAAATTAAACCCTTCCATGTCTTAATTTCATAACCGTTGAATAAGAAAGTTCCTAAATCTTTTCCAAGCCAATAATGCATCATATGCATCTAAAAATATTTTAAGAACAAAAAGGTTTTATTTGTTTTAAAAATTAAAAAATTCGTCTACAACCTTTGTTTATGCTTAATAATATTCATTGATATCTACTTTGCTTTGTGTACTAAATTATCGTCAATAAATATTTTGATAAATGTATTTATCACATAAATTATCTGCTTTAGATTACATTACACCTTGACATAGAATTGCTTGAAAGAGAAAGCTATAAAATACTCCTCTTTAAAAAAAATGGAAAAGGCTTGGGAAAAAAAATTTTCAACTTTTTGTTTTCACTGTACAAATAGATACTGTATATAGAGATTATAATTTATAATGGTTGATAATAAAATAGGGATTATATCAGATATATGGGAGATTCTATAAACAAAGAACCTATGAAACCACAATGAAACTGAGTAAGCGAGTAATAATAATATAACACGCAATAATTAGTGTACACTACTGTTGCATAATATAAACAACTTTTATGCTACGTACTCTGGTACTGGTGTAACTTACACCGTGTAAGAGATATATTGAATTAGTTATCCACGTGTTTTGAAGTAGTCAACTTAAAGTAATATTGCTCTCTTTATTTTTTATCCGCCGCTTTCTCGGTTTCTTTGGGTTCGAATTAGTTATCCAATTCAAAATTTGAATAAATCTGAAAATCTAAAATTAGCGAAATTAATTAAATTTTTAAATAATTATTGTTTGTTAAGTAATATTAGTTTATTTTTTCTTCATTTTTACACTCGTGATTTTTACAAGTTTTTTTAGAAAATTTAATTTCGATAATTTTAGATTTTCAGGATATATAGTAGCAGAAGACAAAAATTTTGGCCTTTGTTTTTAGTTGTAAATTTTTCACTGCTAAAGTTTTAAGATCTGAAAAACTTTACGCAAGTTTTAAATATTTAAAAAATATATTTTATTTAAATTTGCTGTATTGAAAATTACCAATTATTATCTGAAGCGAATTGACCCTTAATTAATCCAACTTACAATTATCAAATAAATTATTTGTAAAAACTTGCCAGGCCGCCAAGTAAAAAACAGTTGAAAATTTGAAAATTAATTTGCAAAATTTGCAAAATAAAGCATTTTTCATAATTAATTAACGGCCTGACAAGTTTTTTTTAAATAATTATTGATAATTGTAAGATGAGTTAATTAAGGGTCAATTCGCTTCAGATAATAATTGGTAATTTTCAATACAGCAAATTTAAATAAAATATATTTTTTAAATATTTAAAACTTGCGTAAAGTTTTTCAGATCTTAAAACTTTAGCAGTGAAAAATTTTTACACCTAAAAACAAAGGCCAAAATACAAGCACTCAAAAAAAAAATTCAACCTAGCGCCGAAAATTTTTTCGACGCAGAGTTGAAAAAATTCTTATCTACGTAATGTTGAAGTAGCTCATAACGTGAGGCTCGTACAATAACTACGCCGCGTCGTATTTTCAGTTTCCACCTATACATGGCGCGTTTTTAACGCAGCGTGTAAACTATTCCGGCTGGACGTCGTCGACTCTTTCGACGAGGCGTCGCAAGGCACGACTTCGACGCCGCTCGTTTCTACCGGCAACGTGTTGTATACTATAGTTCTACGCAGTCAGTGAATAAAATTACTGTAAATAAAAAATTACAATTGCACGTGTTGCTCTTGTTGCTATGTTTTTTGTTGCTGCATAAACTATTTTTTATATTAAAAAAAAAAAAATACATAGCAAAATTTTGTGTTTTTTACAACAAAAAAAAATTCCCAAAAAAATCCATTATTTTAGTCTCCCAAATTTTATTCCGACCTTACACTCAAAACCTTATTGTGTCAATTAGCATCAGAATTTAAACATAAAAATTAAATCATTATTTATTTAATCCGTAGTATAAATTAATTAAATAATAAAATTTAATCATTACTCCAGGCAACATACCGTTGGGGGGGAGGTTTATAGGTTTTTTGGGTCGCTGAAAAAGAAAATTGGGGTCCTTTCGTAAAGAAATTGGGGCTTCACCCTTAAATTTCCTAAAACTACCCCCAGAAAGGGGTTTTTTTTACATATTCGCACTTTCAGCGCTCAGATTTGCACCATATGGACTTTTTGGGTTGCTAATAAAGAATTTTGACTTCTTTTTCATAAATAATTCAAATTTAACCGCTAAATTGGCTAATTCTACCCCCCAAAAGGGGGTGTTTTTGCTATTTTCGCACTTTGAGCATCCAGGATATGCCCATAATATATAGGCTTTTTGAGTCGCTAATCAAGAATTTCGACTCCTTTTTCATAAATATTCAATATTTCACCCTTAAAATAGCTCAAACTACCCCCAAAAGGGGTGTTTTGAATATTTTCGCACTTTGAGCATCCAGGACATGTCTGTATAGGTTTTTTGGATAAATAACAAGAATTTCGACTCTTTTTTCATAAATACTCAATATTTCACCCATAAAATAGCTAAAACTACCCCGATAAGGGATGTTTTAAATATTTTCGCACTTTCAACATCCAGGATATGCCCGAATAGGTTTTTTGGGTCGCTAATCAAGAATTTCGACTTTTTCATAAATATTCAATATTTCACCCTTAAAATAGCCAAAACTACCCATAAAAGGTGCGTTTTTGATATTTTCGCACTTTAAGCATCCCGGATATGTCCGTATAGGTTTTTTGGGTCACAAATCAAGAATTTCGACTCCTTTTTCCTCATGTCTTACACTAGCGTAACCTAAGGAAGTAGGCTATATAAAAAAACGACACGTCAAGCCTTACACTAGTGTAACCTAAGGAAGTAGGCTAAAATAAAAAAACGACACGTCAAGCCTTACACTAACATAACTTAAGGAAGTAGGCTATATTAAAAAAACAACACGTCAAGCCTTACACTAACATAACGTAAGAAAGCGGTCTATAATAAAAAAACGACACGTCAAGCCTTACACTTGTGTAACCTAAGGAAGTAGGCTAGAATAAAAAAACGACATGTCAAGCCATACACTAGCGTAACCTAAGGAAGTAGACTATAATAAAAAACGACACGTCAAGCCTTACACTAGCATGACCTACGGAAATAGGCTATAATAAAATAATGACACGTCAAGCCTTACACTAAGATAACCTAAGAAAGCGGTCTATAATAAAAAAACGACACGTCAAGTCTTACAGTAGCTTAACCTAAGGAAATAGGCTTATACTAGCGTAACCTAAGGAATTAGGCTATAATAAAATTAGGACACGTCAAGCCTTACACTAGCATGACCTACGGAAATAGGCTATAATAAAATAATGACACGTCAAGCCTTACACTAACATAACCTAAGAAAGCGGTCTATAATAAAAAAACGACACGTCAAGTCTTACACTAGTGTAACCTAAGGAAGTAGGCTACAATAAAAAAACGATACGTCAAGCCTTACACTAGCGTAACCTAATAAAGCGGTAAATAATAAAAAAAGGACACGTCAAGCCTTACACTAACATAACTTAAGGAATTAGGCTATATTAAAAAAACGACACATCAAGCCTTACACTAACATAACCTAAGGAAGTGGCCTATAATAAGAAAACGACACGTCAAGCCTTACACTAATATAACCTAAGAAAGCGGTTTATAATAAAAAAATGACATTTCAAGCCATACACTAGCGTAACCTTAGGAAGTAGACTATAATAAATAACGACACATCAAGCCTTACACTAGCGTAACCTAGGCTATATTAAAAAAACGACATGTCAAGTCTTACACTAACATAACCTAAGGAAGCGGCCTATAATAAGAAAACGACACGTCATGCCTTACACTAGCGTAACCTAAGGGAGTAGGCTGTATAAAAAAACAACACGTCAAGCCTTACACTAGTGTAACCTACGCGATACCAAAAAAACGACTCATCAAGCCTTACACTAGCGTAACCTAAAAAAGTAGTCTATAATAATTAAACGACACGTCAAGCCTTACACTAGCGTAAGCTAAGGAAGCGGTCATTAATAAAAAACGACACGTCAAGCCTTACACTAGTGTAACCTAGGTGATACCAAAAAAACGACACGTCAAGCCTTACACTAGCGTAACCTAAGGAAGTAGGCTATAATAAAAAACGACACGTCAAGCCTTACACTAGCGTAACCTAGGCTATATTAAAAAAACGACATGTCAAGCCTTACACTAACATAACCTAAGAAAGCGGTCTATAATAAAAAAACGACACGTCAAGCCTTACACTAGCGTAACCTCAAGAAGTAGGCTATAATAAAAAAAACGACACGTCAAGCCTTACACTAGGGTAACCTAAGGAAGTAGGCTGTATTAGGAAACGACACGTCAAGCCTTACACTTGTGTAACCTAGGCGATACCAAAAAAACTACACGTCAAGCCATATACTATCGTAACCTAAGGAACTAGGCTGTACTAAAAAAACGACACGTCAAGCCTTACACTAGCGTAACCTAAGGAAGTAGGCTATAATAAAAAAACGACACGTCAAGCCTTACACTAGGGTAACCTAGGCTATATTAAAGAAAACGATACGTCAAGCCTTACACTAAGATAACATAAGGTAGCGGTCTATAATAAAAAAACGCTACCAATTAATTGGAACTATGGTTCCTCATTAACAATAACAAAATGTTTATAATGGTCTACTTTACCTAGTAAAAACCATAATTCTAGATTCTAGATAAAACGATAATTCTAGATATTCGTTCTTTCATACATAGAAATTAAGTACTAAGTCCTAAAAAAAAAAAATAATTTTTTTTCTAATTTTTTTATATGAAAAATTAAAAAAAATATTTTTTAAAAAATTAAGTATATCAGATTGGAGATATCGAGTAAAAACGATAATTCTAGATATTAGTACTTTCACTACGTCCAAAAAGAAAAAAAAATTATGGTGTATTTTTAATTTTTTTATGTTAAAAAAAAAATTTTGAATAATTACGTATCAGATGGAGGAATCCTTTACGAACGACAATTCTAGATATTCGTAAACTTTTATAGAAAGAAATTAATTACTGAATCATTAAAAAAAAAATGTGGTTTATTTTTAATTTTTTTATGTAACAAATATTGAGAAAAAAAATTTCGAAAAATTACGTATCAGATGGAGAAATTTTTTAAAAATGATAATTCTGGATATTAGTACTTTCATAGAAATAAACTAAGTACTACGTCCAAAAAGAAAAAAAATTATTGTGTTTTTTAATTTTTTTATACAAAAAAATAAAAAAAAAAAATTCGAAAAATTATGCATCAGATGGAGAAATCCTTTAAAAACGATAATTCTAGATATTTGTACTTTCATAGAAATAAATTAGTTACTACGTCCTAAAAGAAAAAAAATTATTGTGTTTTTTTAATTTTTTTATACAAAAAATTTTAAAAATTTCGAAAATTTACGTATCAGATGGCGAAATCCTTTACAAATGATAATTCCAGATATTATTACTTTCACAGAAATAAATTGAGTATTACGTTCAAATAGAAAAAAAAATTATGGTGTTTTTTAAATTTTTAAAATGATTAAAAAAAAAATTTCGAAAAATTACGTATCAGATGGAGAAATCCTTTAAAAACGATAATTCTAGATTCGTACTTTCGTAGAAACAAATTAAGTACTACGTCCTAAAAAAAAAAATTGGCATTTTTTATATTTTTTGGCGGCAAAAATTTGGAGAAAAAAATTTTCATGAAATTACGTATCCAATCCAAAAATTGACTATGAATTATATTTCTAAAACTAGTACTCTCATAGAAAACAATTAGGTACTACGTCCAAATAGAAAAAAATGTATTTTTTGTATTTTTTGGTAACAAAAATTTTAAGAAAAAAATTTTTTTTTAAATTAATTATAAGATTCAAGACAACGAGTAAAAAACATATTTTCAAATATAAGTATTTTCATGGAAATGAATGAGGTATTACATCCAAATTAAAAAAAAAATAAACCTCCAGCTTTTTTAGTGAAAAAAATTTTGAAAAAAAAATTAGGTCTTAATATAATGTTGGTTGTGAAATATAACCGGTTACAGACTTTTTTTAAAAACCGGTTTTTTAGCTTCCTGAGGTCTCAAAACGTGTTTATATGTCAAGAAATCAAAATTTTACCGAACACAAAGGTTCCTCTATGAGGAACCAAAACGATACGTCAAGCATTACACTAACATAAACTGATGAATTAGGTTATAATAATAAAACGAAACGTCAAGCCTTACAATAGCGTTACCTAAGGAAATAGTCTAGATTAAAAAAACGACACCGCAAGCCTTACACTAGCAGTATTTGGTCTAACATTATATCTTAGGGTTTTTGAGGCTGCTGCCTTCAAATATGAACTTCAAAAAAACATAAAATTTTATCGAGGAGTCGAAAATTGGGGTGAAAAGGGGTGAAAAGTCATTTATAAAAATTCTTTATTTTCTTTTTAAAAGTTTTTATTCTTACTGGAAAATCTATATCGGGGGTTCTCAAGATTGCTGATTTCAAATATGAACTCAAAAAAATGATGAAACTTCATCTAGGGGTGGAAAATAAGGGTAAAAGTGGTGAATAATCAATGTTCATAAAAGGCTTGTGGTTTAGTTTTTACTAATTTCGTAGTCAGCATATCCAAAAACTCCTAGATATTTTATCAATATTCTTATTCGTGTTACGCCAAAAATTGAACTCATATTTGGCTAATTTTTCAAAAATGGGCGAATTTTGAGGCCGCCATTTTGAATTTGTGCCGTTTTTTAAAATAGCCTACTTCCTTATGTTACGCTAGTGTAAGGCTTAACGTCTCGTTTTTTTATTATAGACCGCTTCCTTAGGTTACGCTAGTGTAAGGCTTGACGTGTCGTTTTTTTGGTATCGCCTAGGTTACACTAGTATAAGGCTTGACGTGTCGTTTTTTTAATACAGCCTACTTCCTTAGGTTACGCTAGTGTAAGGCTTGACGTGTCGTTTTTTTATTATAGACGGGTTTCTTAGGTTAAGCTAGTGTAAGACTTGACTTGTCGTTTTTGGGTATCGCCTAGGTTACACTAGTTTGACGTGTCTTTTTTTTAATACAGCCTACTTACTTAGGTTACGCTAGTGTAAGGCTTGACATGTCGTTTTTTTATTATAGACCGCTTCCTTAGGTTACGCTAATGGACGCCATTATTTTTGAACAGAAAAAAAAGTGAACAAAGATGAGTTGAACAGAAAAAAATGAACAAAAAAATTTGAACATAGGAAGTTTTGAACAAAAATAATTGGACAGAAAAATTTTTGAAGAAAAAAAGTTGAACCAAGTTTTTTGTTGGTCAAAAAATTTTGTTCAATTTTTTGTGTTCAAAAATTTTTATTTTCAACTTTTTTTGTTCATTTTTTTCTGCTCAACTCATCTTTGTTCACTTTTTTTTCTGTTAAAAAAAAATTGCGTCGCGTATTAATGCAGCCTACTTTCTTAGGTTACACTAGTGTAAGGCTTGACATGTCGTTTTTTTAATATAACCTAGGTTACGCTAGTGTAAGGCTTGACGTGTCGTTTTTTAATACAGCCTACTTCCTTAGGTTACCCTAGTGTAAGGCTTTACGTGTTGTTTTTTTATACAGCCTACTCCCTTAGGTTATGCTAGTGTAAGGCTTGACGTGTCGTTTTTTAATACAGCCTACTTCCTTAGGTTACGCTAGTGTAAGGCTTAACGTGTCGTTTTTTTAATACAGCCTACTTCCTTAGGTTACGCTAGTGTAAGGCTTGACGTGTCGTTTTTTAATACAGCCTACTTCCTTAGGTTACCCTAGTGTAAGGCTTGACGTGTTGTTTTTTTATACAGCCTACTCCCTTAGGTTAAGCTAGTGTAAGGCTTGACTTGTCGTTTTTGGGTATCGCCTAGGTTACACTAGTTTAACGTGTCTTTTTTTTAATACAGCCTACTTCTTTAGGTTACGCTAGTGTAAGGCTTGACGTGTCGTTTTTTTTATTATAGACGGCTTCCTTAGGTTAAGCTACTGTAAGGCTTGACGTTTCGTTTTAATACAGCCTACTTCCTTAGGTTACGCTAGTGTAAGGCATGACGTGTCGTTTTTTTATTATACATGGATTCCTTAGGTTACACTAGTGTAAGGCTTGACATGTCGTTTTTTTAATATAACCTAGGTTACGCTAGTGTAAGGCTTGACGTGTCGTTTTTTAATATAGCCTACTTCCTTAGGTTACCCTAGTGTAAGGCTTGACGTGTTGTTTTTTTATACAGCCTACTCCCTTAGGTTACGCTAGTGTAAGGCTTGACGTGTCGTTTTTTAAAACAGGCTACTTCCTTAGGTTACGCTAGTGTAAGGCTTAACGCGTCGTTTTTTTGGTATCGCCTAGGTTACACTAGTGTAAGGCTTGACGTGTCGTTTTTTTATTATAGACGGATTCCTTAGGTTACGCTAGTGTAAGGCATGACGTGTCGTTTTTTTGGTATCGCCTAGGTTACACTAGTGTAAGGCTTGACGTGTCGTTTTTTTATTATAGACGGATTCCTTAGGTTACGCTAGTGTAAGGCATGACGTGTCGTTTTTTTGGTATCGCCTAGGTTACACTAGTGTAAGGCTTGACGTGTCGTTTTTTAATACAGCCTACTTCCTTAGGTTACACTAGTGTATGGCTTGACGTGTCATTTTTTTCCGTGCCTGGTGTAATAATTAAATTTTATTATTTAACTAATTTAATATATAACGTATTGAATATATCAATTTACACACTACTTTTGATTAAACCTTCACTTTAATGTTGATTAGTTGGTAATTTTTATGCTTTACACATTACATTTGTGTAACTTATTAAGTCCCGACTTTGTTTAAATATTTGAATTTAATTAGAATAGCGATTAAATTCTTATTTAAATTGACCCTTTATATGGTTTTGAGTGATAATTTTTTTTGGCTAAATTTTTTTTATGTACTTATATAAAGGTTATTATACTTCAGCCCCACAAATAACTTTTTTGGCCATTAAATGATCCTGGGAGGCTGTTTATGCAACAAAACCTTCAATTTTTATAAATTTTTATAATCGAGGAAAAGGGCCAATTTTCATATCGCAAAATAATTATGGTTTTTGGATCTGAGGCAAATTTGGGTAGGGATTTTTTAAAGTCATATATATGAAGCTCAAAACCCTAGATTATTACCCCTTAATATCAATTAGGGTAGGAGATATGAATTTTCGACCGAAAATTTAAAAAATGCCTGTTTATGGTTGTTGCAAAATTTTTTGCGCAAAACTGAGTGGACATTTTAGCCAAAAAACTTTTTTTTCGTGATTATGAAATGTTTGTCTAAAACATTTTTAAAAAAATTTTATCAAAAAATTATTTTTTAAGGAGTTAAAAAATGTAAAACGATTGGGACGATATCGACCTACGGGACACAGCACAGTGGACACACGGAGGGTTAATTGTTTAACAATTTTTGAAAATAAAAAATCAATATTGCAATTTTAGGATCATAAAAAAAATTCTGAATAAAGCAAATTTTTGAACATTCATTCATTTATTTTGCAAATCTATTTACTCTCGTTGAAAATTGTATGTAACACTGCGTGGTTTTTTTTCATTTTCAATAAATAAAATAAAATTATATTGCATCTATATATTATTTATAAATAAAAATAATAATCTTATATAATTATATATATCATTAAATATATATATATACATATATAGCTTTCTAAATTAATTTTTTTATTTAAATTAAATAATTATTAAAATTTATTATCTACGAGTTTAATAATTCAAAAAGATTAATAGATTTTTAAATAACTCAAATCAATAATATGAGCGCTCGTAGAATGGAAACTCACGTGCAGTTAAAACGTGTATCGTGGCGGCGTCGATCAATTCTTTTCAAGCGCGACGTCGGAACATTAGTCGACGCCGGCTGTATACAATAGGATCCTACGCCACGTCGAAGTTGAATACTATACGCGTCGACGTATACTTCCTACCTCACGTATGAACAGGAGGATTTCGACGCTAGGTTGAATTTTTTTTTTCAGTGAGCGCGTACACTCAAAAAAAAAATTCAACCTAGCGCCGAAAATTTTTTCGACGCAGAGTTGAAAAAATTCTTATCTACGTAATGTTGAAGTAGCTCATAACGTGAGGCTCGTACAATAACTACGCCGCGTCGTATTTTCAGTTTCCACCTATACATGGCGCGTTTTTAACGCAGCGTGTAAACTATTCCGGCTGGACGTCGTCGACTCTTTCGACGAGGCGTCGCAAGGCACGACTTCGACGCCGCTCGTTTCTACCGGCAACGTGTTGTATACTATAGTTCTACGCAGTCAGTGAATAAAATTACTGTAAATAAAAAATTACAATTGCACGTGTTGCTCTTGTTGCTATGTTTTTTGTTGCTGCATAAACTATTTTTTATATTAAAAAAAAAAAAATACATAGCAAAATTTTGTGTTTTTTACAACAAAAAAAAATTCCCAAAAAAATCCATTATTTTAGTCTCCCAAATTTTATTCCGACCTTACACTCAAAACCTTATTGTGTCAATTAGCATCAGAATTTAAACATAAAAATTAAATCATTATTTATTTAATCCGTAGTATAAATTAATTAAATAATAAAATTTAATCATTACTCCAGGCAACATACCGTTGGGGGGGAGGTTTATAGGTTTTTTGGGTCGCTGAAAAAGAAAATTGGGGTCCTTTCGTAAAGAAATTGGGGCTTCACCCTTAAATTTCCTAAAACTACCCCCAGAAAGGGGTTTTTTTTTACATATTCGCACTTTCAGCGCTCAGATTTGCACCATATGGACTTTTTGGGTTGCTAATAAAGAATTTTGACTTCTTTTTCATAAATAATTCAAATTTAACCGCTAAATTGGCTAATTCTACCCCCCAAAAGGGGGTGTTTTTGCTATTTTCGCACTTTGAGCATCCAGGATATGCCCATAATATATAGGCTTTTTGAGTCGCTAATCAAGAATTTCGACTCCTTTTTCATAAATATTCAATATTTCACCCTTAAAATAGCTCAAACTACCCCCAAAAGGGGTGTTTTGAATATTTTCGCACTTTGAGCATCCAGGACATGTCTGTATAGGTTTTTTGGATAAATAACAAGAATTTCGACTCTTTTTTCATAAATACTCAATATTTCACCCATAAAATAGCTAAAACTACCCCGATAAGGGATGTTTTAAATATTTTCGCACTTTCAACATCCAGGATATGCCCGAATAGGTTTTTTGGGTCGCTAATCAAGAATTTCGACTTTTTCATAAATATTCAATATTTCACCCTTAAAATAGCCAAAACTACCCATAAAAGGTGCGTTTTTGATATTTTCGCACTTTAAGCATCCCGGATATGTCCGTATAGGTTTTTTGGGTCACAAATCAAGAATTTCGACTCCTTTTTCCTCATGTCTTACACTAGCGTAACCTAAGGAAGTAGGCTATATAAAAAAACGACACGTCAAGCCTTACACTAGTGTAACCTAAGGAAGTAGGCTAAAATAAAAAAACGACACGTCAAGCCTTACACTAACATAACTTAAGGAAGTAGGCTATATTAAAAAAACAACACGTCAAGCCTTACACTAACATAACGTAAGAAAGCGGTCTATAATAAAAAAACGACACGTCAAGCCTTACACTTGTGTAACCTAAGGAAGTAGGCTAGAATAAAAAAACGACATGTCAAGCCATACACTAGCGTAACCTAAGGAAGTAGACTATAATAAAAAACGACACGTCAAGCCTTACACTAGCATGACCTACGGAAATAGGCTATAATAAAATAATGACACGTCAAGCCTTACACTAAGATAACCTAAGAAAGCGGTCTATAATAAAAAAACGACACGTCAAGTCTTACAGTAGCTTAACCTAAGGAAATAGGCTTATACTAGCGTAACCTAAGGAATTAGGCTATAATAAAATTAGGACACGTCAAGCCTTACACTAGCATGACCTACGGAAATAGGCTATAATAAAATAATGACACGTCAAGCCTTACACTAACATAACCTAAGAAAGCGGTCTATAATAAAAAAACGACACGTCAAGTCTTACACTAGTGTAACCTAAGGAAGTAGGCTACAATAAAAAAACGATACGTCAAGCCTTACACTAGCGTAACCTAATAAAGCGGTAAATAATAAAAAAAGGACACGTCAAGCCTTACACTAACATAACTTAAGGAATTAGGCTATATTAAAAAAACGACACATCAAGCCTTACACTAACATAACCTAAGGAAGTGGCCTATAATAAGAAAACGACACGTCAAGCCTTACACTAATATAACCTAAGAAAGCGGTTTATAATAAAAAAATGACATTTCAAGCCATACACTAGCGTAACCTTAGGAAGTAGACTATAATAAATAACGACACATCAAGCCTTACACTAGCGTAACCTAGGCTATATTAAAAAAACGACATGTCAAGTCTTACACTAACATAACCTAAGGAAGCGGCCTATAATAAGAAAACGACACGTCATGCCTTACACTAGCGTAACCTAAGGGAGTAGGCTGTATAAAAAAACAACACGTCAAGCCTTACACTAGTGTAACCTACGCGATACCAAAAAAACGACTCATCAAGCCTTACACTAGCGTAACCTAAAAAAGTAGTCTATAATAATTAAACGACACGTCAAGCCTTACACTAGCGTAAGCTAAGGAAGCGGTCATTAATAAAAAACGACACGTCAAGCCTTACACTAGTGTAACCTAGGTGATACCAAAAAAACGACACGTCAAGCCTTACACTAGCGTAACCTAAGGAAGTAGGCTATAATAAAAAACGACACGTCAAGCCTTACACTAGCGTAACCTAGGCTATATTAAAAAAACGACATGTCAAGCCTTACACTAACATAACCTAAGAAAGCGGTCTATAATAAAAAAACGACACGTCAAGCCTTACACTAGCGTAACCTCAAGAAGTAGGCTATAATAAAAAAAACGACACGTCAAGCCTTACACTAGGGTAACCTAAGGAAGTAGGCTGTATTAGGAAACGACACGTCAAGCCTTACACTTGTGTAACCTAGGCGATACCAAAAAAACTACACGTCAAGCCATATACTATCGTAACCTAAGGAACTAGGCTGTACTAAAAAAACGACACGTCAAGCCTTACACTAGCGTAACCTAAGGAAGTAGGCTATAATAAAAAAACGACACGTCAAGCCTTACACTAGGGTAACCTAGGCTATATTAAAGAAAACGATACGTCAAGCCTTACACTAAGATAACATAAGGTAGCGGTCTATAATAAAAAAACGCTACCAATTAATTGGAACTATGGTTCCTCATTAACAATAACAAAATGTTTATAATGGTCTACTTTACCTAGTAAAAACCATAATTCTAGATTCTAGATAAAACGATAATTCTAGATATTCGTTCTTTCATACATAGAAATTAAGTACTAAGTCCTAAAAAAAAAAAATAATTTTTTTTCTAATTTTTTTATATGAAAAATTAAAAAAAATATTTTTTAAAAAATTAAGTATATCAGATTGGAGATATCGAGTAAAAACGATAATTCTAGATATTAGTACTTTCACTACGTCCAAAAAGAAAAAAAAATTATGGTGTATTTTTAATTTTTTTATGTTAAAAAAAAAATTTTGAATAATTACGTATCAGATGGAGGAATCCTTTACGAACGACAATTCTAGATATTCGTAAACTTTTATAGAAAGAAATTAATTACTGAATCATTAAAAAAAAAATGTGGTTTATTTTTAATTTTTTTATGTAACAAATATTGAGAAAAAAAATTTCGAAAAATTACGTATCAGATGGAGAAATTTTTTAAAAATGATAATTCTGGATATTAGTACTTTCATAGAAATAAACTAAGTACTACGTCCAAAAAGAAAAAAAATTATTGTGTTTTTTAATTTTTTTATACAAAAAAATAAAAAAAAAAAATTCGAAAAATTATGCATCAGATGGAGAAATCCTTTAAAAACGATAATTCTAGATATTTGTACTTTCATAGAAATAAATTAGTTACTACGTCCTAAAAGAAAAAAAATTATTGTGTTTTTTTAATTTTTTTATACAAAAAATTTTAAAAATTTCGAAAATTTACGTATCAGATGGCGAAATCCTTTACAAATGATAATTCCAGATATTATTACTTTCACAGAAATAAATTGAGTATTACGTTCAAATAGAAAAAAAAATTATGGTGTTTTTTAAATTTTTAAAATGATTAAAAAAAAAATTTCGAAAAATTACGTATCAGATGGAGAAATCCTTTAAAAACGATAATTCTAGATTCGTACTTTCGTAGAAACAAATTAAGTACTACGTCCTAAAAAAAAAAATTGGCATTTTTTATATTTTTTGGCGGCAAAAATTTGGAGAAAAAAATTTTCATGAAATTACGTATCCAATCCAAAAATTGACTATGAATTATATTTCTAAAACTAGTACTCTCATAGAAAACAATTAGGTACTACGTCCAAATAGAAAAAAATGTATTTTTTGTATTTTTTGGTAACAAAAATTTTAAGAAAAAAATTTTTTTTTAAATTAATTATAAGATTCAAGACAACGAGTAAAAAACATATTTTCAAATATAAGTATTTTCATGGAAATGAATGAGGTATTACATCCAAATTAAAAAAAAAATAAACCTCCAGCTTTTTTAGTGAAAAAAATTTTGAAAAAAAAATTAGGTCTTAATATAATGTTGGTTGTGAAATATAACCGGTTACAGACTTTTTTTAAAAACCGGTTTTTTAGCTTCCTGAGGTCTCAAAACGTGTTTATATGTCAAGAAATCAAAATTTTACCGAACACAAAGGTTCCTCTATGAGGAACCAAAACGATACGTCAAGCATTACACTAACATAAACTGATGAATTAGGTTATAATAATAAAACGAAACGTCAAGCCTTACAATAGCGTTACCTAAGGAAATAGTCTAGATTAAAAAAACGACACCGCAAGCCTTACACTAGCAGTATTTGGTCTAACATTATATCTTAGGGTTTTTGAGGCTGCTGCCTTCAAATATGAACTTCAAAAAAACATAAAATTTTATCGAGGAGTCGAAAATTGGGGTGAAAAGGGGTGAAAAGTCATTTATAAAAATTCTTTATTTTCTTTTTAAAAGTTTTTATTCTTACTGGAAAATCTATATCGGGGGTTCTCAAGATTGCTGATTTCAAATATGAACTCAAAAAAATGATGAAACTTCATCTAGGGGTGGAAAATAAGGGTAAAAGTGGTGAATAATCAATGTTCATAAAAGGCTTGTGGTTTAGTTTTTACTAATTTCGTAGTCAGCATATCCAAAAACTCCTAGATATTTTATCAATATTCTTATTCGTGTTACGCCAAAAATTGAACTCATATTTGGCTAATTTTTCAAAAATGGGCGAATTTTGAGGCCGCCATTTTGAATTTGTGCCGTTTTTTAAAATAGCCTACTTCCTTATGTTACGCTAGTGTAAGGCTTAACGTCTCGTTTTTTTATTATAGACCGCTTCCTTAGGTTACGCTAGTGTAAGGCTTGACGTGTCGTTTTTTTGGTATCGCCTAGGTTACACTAGTATAAGGCTTGACGTGTCGTTTTTTTAATACAGCCTACTTCCTTAGGTTACGCTAGTGTAAGGCTTGACGTGTCGTTTTTTTATTATAGACGGGTTTCTTAGGTTAAGCTAGTGTAAGACTTGACTTGTCGTTTTTGGGTATCGCCTAGGTTACACTAGTTTGACGTGTCTTTTTTTTAATACAGCCTACTTACTTAGGTTACGCTAGTGTAAGGCTTGACATGTCGTTTTTTTATTATAGACCGCTTCCTTAGGTTACGCTAATGGACGCCATTATTTTTGAACAGAAAAAAAAGTGAACAAAGATGAGTTGAACAGAAAAAAATGAACAAAAAAATTTGAACATAGGAAGTTTTGAACAAAAATAATTGGACAGAAAAATTTTTGAAGAAAAAAAGTTGAACCAAGTTTTTTGTTGGTCAAAAAATTTTGTTCAATTTTTTGTGTTCAAAAATTTTTATTTTCAACTTTTTTTGTTCATTTTTTTCTGCTCAACTCATCTTTGTTCACTTTTTTTTCTGTTAAAAAAAAATTGCGTCGCGTATTAATGCAGCCTACTTTCTTAGGTTACACTAGTGTAAGGCTTGACATGTCGTTTTTTTAATATAACCTAGGTTACGCTAGTGTAAGGCTTGACGTGTCGTTTTTTAATACAGCCTACTTCCTTAGGTTACCCTAGTGTAAGGCTTTACGTGTTGTTTTTTTATACAGCCTACTCCCTTAGGTTATGCTAGTGTAAGGCTTGACGTGTCGTTTTTTAATACAGCCTACTTCCTTAGGTTACGCTAGTGTAAGGCTTAACGTGTCGTTTTTTTAATACAGCCTACTTCCTTAGGTTACGCTAGTGTAAGGCTTGACGTGTCGTTTTTTAATACAGCCTACTTCCTTAGGTTACCCTAGTGTAAGGCTTGACGTGTTGTTTTTTTATACAGCCTACTCCCTTAGGTTAAGCTAGTGTAAGGCTTGACTTGTCGTTTTTGGGTATCGCCTAGGTTACACTAGTTTAACGTGTCTTTTTTTTAATACAGCCTACTTCTTTAGGTTACGCTAGTGTAAGGCTTGACGTGTCGTTTTTTTTATTATAGACGGCTTCCTTAGGTTAAGCTACTGTAAGGCTTGACGTTTCGTTTTAATACAGCCTACTTCCTTAGGTTACGCTAGTGTAAGGCATGACGTGTCGTTTTTTTATTATACATGGATTCCTTAGGTTACACTAGTGTAAGGCTTGACATGTCGTTTTTTTAATATAACCTAGGTTACGCTAGTGTAAGGCTTGACGTGTCGTTTTTTAATATAGCCTACTTCCTTAGGTTACCCTAGTGTAAGGCTTGACGTGTTGTTTTTTTATACAGCCTACTCCCTTAGGTTACGCTAGTGTAAGGCTTGACGTGTCGTTTTTTAAAACAGGCTACTTCCTTAGGTTACGCTAGTGTAAGGCTTAACGCGTCGTTTTTTTGGTATCGCCTAGGTTACACTAGTGTAAGGCTTGACGTGTCGTTTTTTTATTATAGACGGATTCCTTAGGTTACGCTAGTGTAAGGCATGACGTGTCGTTTTTTTGGTATCGCCTAGGTTACACTAGTGTAAGGCTTGACGTGTCGTTTTTTTATTATAGACGGATTCCTTAGGTTACGCTAGTGTAAGGCATGACGTGTCGTTTTTTTGGTATCGCCTAGGTTACACTAGTGTAAGGCTTGACGTGTCGTTTTTTAATACAGCCTACTTCCTTAGGTTACACTAGTGTATGGCTTGACGTGTCATTTTTTTCCGTGCCTGGTGTAATAATTAAATTTTATTATTTAACTAATTTAATATATAACGTATTGAATATATCAATTTACACACTACTTTTGATTAAACCTTCACTTTAATGTTGATTAGTTGGTAATTTTTATGCTTTACACATTACATTTGTGTAACTTATTAAGTCCCGACTTTGTTTAAATATTTGAATTTAATTAGAATAGCGATTAAATTCTTATTTAAATTGACCCTTTATATGGTTTTGAGTGATAATTTTTTTTGGCTAAATTTTTTTTATGTACTTATATAAAGGTTATTATACTTCAGCCCCACAAATAACTTTTTTGGCCATTAAATGATCCTGGGAGGCTGTTTATGCAACAAAACCTTCAATTTTTATAAATTTTTATAATCGAGGAAAAGGGCCAATTTTCATATCGCAAAATAATTATGGTTTTTGGATCTGAGGCAAATTTGGGTAGGGATTTTTTAAAGTCATATATATGAAGCTCAAAACCCTAGATTATTACCCCTTAATATCAATTAGGGTAGGAGATATGAATTTTCGACCGAAAATTTAAAAAATGCCTGTTTATGGTTGTTGCAAAATTTTTTGCGCAAAACTGAGTGGACATTTTAGCCAAAAAACTTTTTTTTCGTGATTATGAAATGTTTGTCTAAAACATTTTTAAAAAAATTTTATCAAAAAATTATTTTTTAAGGAGTTAAAAAATGTAAAACGATTGGGACGATATCGACCTACGGGACACAGCACAGTGGACACACGGAGGGTTAATTGTTTAACAATTTTTGAAAATAAAAAATCAATATTGCAATTTTAGGATCATAAAAAAAATTCTGAATAAAGCAAATTTTTGAACATTCATTCATTTATTTTGCAAATCTATTTACTCTCGTTGAAAATTGTATGTAACACTGCGTGGTTTTTTTTCATTTTCAATAAATAAAATAAAATTATATTGCATCTATATATTATTTATAAATAAAAATAATAATCTTATATAATTATATATATCATTAAATATATATATATACATATATAGCTTTCTAAATTAATTTTTTTATTTAAATTAAATAATTATTAAAATTTATTATCTACGAGTTTAATAATTCAAAAAGATTAATAGATTTTTAAATAACTCAAATCAATAATATGAGCGCTCGTAGAATGGAAACTCACGTGCAGTTAAAACGTGTATCGTGGCGGCGTCGATCAATTCTTTTCAAGCGCGACGTCGGAACATTAGTCGACGCCGGCTGTATACAATAGGATCCTACGCCACGTCGAAGTTGAATACTATACGCGTCGACGTATACTTCCTACCTCACGTATGAACAGGAGGATTTCGACGCTAGGTTGAATTTTTTTTTTCAGTGTATAGCAAACTTGCATCATTTTTACATGTAAATGTTTTTGTTGTTGTAAGATCTCATACATTTCATTAAAGATATATACATTATTATTTATTATGCAGTCAAATTGGAGTTTTTTCTATCCCTTTCTACTATTAATTGTTATTATTATTATTATCTCTCTATTCGTATTATACTTCTCCTACCCGAATAGAATCTGAAGTATGGCTGATCTGGCCCAGATACGGCCCTGATCTGTGCCGGATCAGCCCATACTTCAAATTCTATTCGGGTAGGCAGTCACTTAAGTTTATATACAATTTTTTTAAAAGTACCGCCGCTGATCGAATCGAATCTCTCGAACTTCTCGAATATGATAAACTTTCTCTTAAAAGACTACATTAGACTTTAGAGTGCCAGTCTGTGAAACGGAAGAGAAAATTCTCGTATATCTTAGTTGTACAATGTACACATGGCAATGTACAATGTACACATGGCAATTAAGTTGGCTAACATGCATGAATCGGTTGGTACTGGTATCTTCTTTGTATTGCTATCATTGTCTGCTGCACGTGCAAAGGAAAAATATTTTTAAAAAACTTATATTACCAGTACCAACCGATTCATGTAAGCCAACTTAATTCCATTATGCTATAAACGGCTTGAGTCTTCCTAGGGTAGAAAATAGGATTTTTTGCTCTAGATATGTAAAAATTTATACTGTAGCTATACCGTGGCTAATTTATTCATAAACTAATTAACTTGCTAACAAACAATTAGCCTAGCAATAACTAGTTAACAACTAGCAAATGTTTTGCACAAAAAATTTATTCTAGCAAATTACTGCACCGCTAAAGGTAATAGGGTTGACCTTGAATAACAAAAATACAAAAAAATTTGAAAAAAATGATAATAAGTGCATTGTGCGTAAACAATGAAAAAATATGAAAAGCACCCATATAAACAAATGCAATATATTCTATACGAATATATATGATTTACGAACACTGCTGGGGCACGTGATGCATATAACCAATTAGAGCCTCAGTTTCGTAAATCGCGCCTGAAATCGTTCCATACAAACAAAGTAAAAATACTATACGCGGGTGAAAGCATAAGCAGAAAAAGAGCCAGCAGCAGCACATTCAGCTATAGTACGAGCTTCACGTACGCGCGTGCCTGTGTTTCTCGACCCTTGCCGGTGAGTGCCCTTGAAGTAAGCATCAAAATTTTGCCCCGGGAAGCAGTGTATTGAAAATTTTGCTGCTCCGCTTGGCCTGCAGGCCAAAGAAGCGGTAATAGACTATTTATAAGTGATTAAAAGCATTACACTTGAAATCCTATTTATTTAAGAAACAGCAACGTACGGTGCATATTCGAAGGCGCGCCATTTTGGAGCGAGAACCTCGAGGGTATTACAATATAATACAAAATATATGAAATTACAAGAATTTATTACACCTTTCTGCTATCAATGGAAAAGAAATAGTATTTTGTATAAAAGATTGAATCTACTACATGTTTAATTTAAAACAAGTGATTTTTTACTCCTGGATTTATACATATGAAGGAGCTGCATTATAGTCAATAGGATAAAACACGGATACGAGACGCTGATGTCGATTATGACCCAGCAAAACAAAACCATGAATTTCCTGATACATGACGCCAACGGTGAGTGTCTTTAAAGTGCATTATTTTGCCATTTTCGTAATATGCAAAATGTATTCAAAAAAATAATAAACTTTATTTGTTTATATATTTGCAATTTTTATTTTTATTTGTTTACAAAATAATAATGAAGCAATGTTTACAGTAATCACATAACTTTGTTTTTTTTATTTTATCAAATTAGAAAAAGAATATATATTATATTAGTTAAAAAATTTTCTTTTATATTTATTTTTATTTTAGGTCAACCTCAAGTTATAAAAGTTGTCCAAAGCACTCAAAATAAAAATGTCAACAGCATTGTTGGCACAACAAATACAGGAAACGTTAAAGTTTTTAAAACACCTGGGCAAGACTCACAAGTTTTTACTGCTGGACCACAAGTTCTCAGGACAATAAGTTTTCAAAACCCTGGTCAAAGTAAACTTTGGAAATAATTTCAGTTACATTTTTTTAATGCAATACTATTATGCCTTTTTTTTCTGTAGGGTTAGTAACAATACCAATTCAAAATGCAAAAGTAACAACAGTTCCAACAGTGAAACCTGTTGATTCAAATATGGCCAAGACAATACAGCTTACTTCTTCACAAATGGTATAGTATATGCAACTGTTACCTTAATTCATTAATTTAATGACTAAAATGATTTTAGAATGATCTCAAAGTATTAGCATCTCAGCATGCTGTAAATCAAATAATAAAAGATTCTTCTGGCAAAACTTACATTAGCCCAATTTTAGATCACATGGGAAATCGTAAACGTCAAGATACTGATGGCACAGACTTTATACCTGAGTAAATAATTAAATCATAAATATTTAATATGAGAAATGGCTGGGTACATTGAGCTTACTCATTTCTCATAAAAAAATATTCTCTTAAGATCAATTGAAAGTTTAATGACTTAATTACAAATACCTTAAAAATTTTATTCTGATATTTGATCTTAAAATTGGTTACAACTTGCAGTCTTTAAGACAAACTAATTAATTAACTACTGTATCACTTTCTTTGGTATATTTAAATTAACAGTGTCCCATTTATGGTTAAATTTTTTCCTGCTGGACATTGCAATATTTTTAATATTTTAGGTACTAAAGACTGAAAAGGACCAATCTTGAAATCCAATTTTAGATATGGTGTTGAAAACTAAACTCTTTTCTGAGGAATTGCACCCTCCCCAAATTACGTAAAAACGTCCTTATGTATTAATTTATTTAATGTATTAATTTATTTAAAATAAAATACTTGATCAATCATTTATAAACAAGTAATATTTTTATATTGTGATAAAAAAGCACTTTAAACGTTACTACGTAGCGGTAGGACTGTTGATGCATACATAGTAACATAACTCACATACATTTTGATGCACATTCCTCAAGAAAGACATAAAATTAAAATAAATTAAAATCAAATCGGCTAGTACTAATATTTTGAATAGTTCTCATTACAGTAAACGCAGAAAAACGGAAAAAGTCGGCAAAGGTTTGCGGCATTTTTCAATGAAAGTCTGCGAAAAAGTTAAAAAGAAGGGAACCACTTCCTACAATGAAGTTGCAGATGAACTTGTTGGGGAGTTCACAAATCCTTCTCATGCCAATTCTATAACTGATCAGGTAAATTTCTTCATTTATATTTTACATTTATTTTATAGATATATATATATATATTTTATAACCATTTTAGCAATATGATCAAAAAAATATCAGAAGACGAGTTTATGATGCATTAAATGTCTTGATGGCAATGAATATTATTTCTAAAGAAAAAAAAGAAATAAGGTGGCTTGGATTGCCTACAAATTCTTTGCAAGAATGTGTATCATTAGAGAAGGATAAAAAGAAAAAAATTGATAGAATAAAAGCTAAAACGCAACAGCTGCATAGAATCATTTTACAACACATTGCAATAAAAAATTTAGTTGAACGAAATCGTACAAATGAATCTTTGTGTGGCCCTCCTAACCCAAATTCTGCAATTCAGTTGCCATTCATCATTATTAATACCGACAGAAAAACAGTAGTAAACTGTAGTATTTCTAATGACAAAACTGAGTACCTGTTAAATTTCAATGATAAATTTGAAATCCATGATGACATCGAAATATTAAAAGAAATGGGTCTAGCATATGGTAACTATTTCACTTTATTTAGCAAGTTATAATGAAACTGTCCTGAGTGTTAGTTAATAGTCTGATTAGTTTAAAAAAATCGTTAGTATTATATTTGAAATTTATATATTCTATTTCAATTTTTAAGATTCTAGGTCAAGATTGTGGATTCAGAACAAAAATTTTTTTGATACATTAAGTACTAACTTGAAAAACGAAATTTGATAAGTTTTGGAGCTTTCCTGTTGTTCAATAATATTTTAAAATTTCTGTTATACCCCGTGAAAAAAACGTAGAGAAATTTTTTCATAAAAATAAAACTTTGAATTTTTTACCTTTGACATGATTTTTTAAATTTTGTAAGATCAAATTGGTGACAATTTTTTCTTTTGCAGCATAATAAAATTTATCAAATTAAACAAAAAATTTTCTGAGCATTTCAAAAATAAGTTGTGAATTTTGAATGGTTGTCTGAACAAAAATTTTAAAAAAATAATGAAAATTTGTTTTTTGTCTTTTAGCAAGTAGAAGGCAAATAAATATTTTAAATTTGTTTAAAGAAAAAATAAAAGTTACATAATTTATAAGAAATTTGCATTTGCAAAACACTGGAGGGTTAAACAATAAAAAAGGAATGGTCAAAGCCAAACAACTTGAGACTGGTGACTTACGACTTGCGTTTTATTTTCGGTACTTGGAAGTAAATTTTGGCATAAATTCACTATAAAATGAATCAGACTTTTTTGTAAGCTAAATTTATCTACAAGAACCAAGAAAAAACGCAAGTCCTAATTTGCTGTTCTCAAGTTATTCCTTTAGAAATATTTTTATTTTTATTAAGAAAATTTTATTATTAATTATATTCAATTTTAAATATATTTAAAATTATAAGAGAAATCGCAGTTTCAGAGCCATATTAGGCATTGGATTTTTTAGTATATTGTATCACAATTTCACTTGTAGAACCTGGTGCCACTGTTTTTCCCTTAAGGGGCCATGAGCCAATATATGTACATATACTAATAATATAAATTTTTAGGCCATTGGTGCAAAGCCTATAAAAAGTTAATGCAAAAAATAATGTATTCATCTAAAAGAAAATTCCATTTTTTTTTTTTTCTGAAAACAAAGTTATTTAATTTTTTTAATCTAATTTACAAAAAGAATTAATAAAATATCCTAAAGTTGGAATTAAAATATTATTAAAATTGAGATTGTCTTTTTTCAAAAACTTATCACCACAAATTGTATTTAACTAATTTTTTTGGCAAATTAGATAAAAAAAATTTATTAATTTTACAGATGGAATCAATTTGTTCCTAATTAACTTTTTTTAGACTTTAAACTAATGGCGAAATAAATTTTTTTTTTTTTATATTAATTTTTTGTAAGATTTAATTCAATGGCGCTAAAATTTACATGTTATTAATATACCTATGTATATGTTAGCTCCTAAACCCTTAAAATCTAAAGTTTTTACTTAATGTCTGACCTCAATACCATTTATGATTGTTAGCTTAATGAATAACATATATTTATTATAGGACTTGAAAAAGGAGAATGTACAGAAGAAGATTTATTAAGAGCAAAATCCATGGTTCCAAAAGCGCTTGAAAAATATGTTGAACGTAAGTTAAAAAAGTTTAAATAACTGAGCGATTTTACACCGTCGTAGTTAACCCTGAGTTAACTAGACAAAGTCTTAACTTAACCCCAAGCAAATTGACAAAGTTCCGTTTACAACGACCATGGTTAGCTAAAAAAATTCAACATTTGTTGGTGTAAATGGATCTTTGTTAATTTGCTCGAGGGTAAGTTAACATCTGGTCAAGTTAACCCAGGTTTAACTACGACGGTGTAAAATCGTTCACTAAATAAGAAAATTACATTAAAACTTAATTTCAGAAATGGCCAGTGGAGATCTAGACAAGTTTATTCCAATAACAGTTCAAGCTCCAAGTACTTCAACAGAAGATATTGCATTAATTAAGGTAGAAAACTCTCGTCCACCATCATCCTCTCACACTTCTATATCAGAAGATGCTTTATCACCACCTTCTCATTTCTTTTCGGAGGAAGAAGAAGATGAAGAAGAAAGTGATCAAGAAGAACAAGTTGAAAGTGATCTTGACATGAACTAACTGATTAAAATTAAACCATTTGTTATTTAAAGAATGGCCTCAATTTGGGTTAAGTGCAGATGTTAATCATTAATGTTCTTTTTAACTTAACTTTTTTTGTAAAATTAATATTGTTAAATATTATATTTAGTTAAATAAAAAAATTCCAAAAACAAATTTGACTTTGACTGGGGCCAAATGTAAAGGATTTTTTTTTCTTCTTGAAAATTAGTTGATAATTTTGGAAGTACGAATGAATGTTTATGAATTAGTATCGTATATTGCATAAGCCTTATTATAAATGTATTGTAAATTATAATCAAATAATTCTTAAGGTACATTAAAACTCAAAAAATGCATCTGCCTTGATAGCATGCAACTTTTTCTCTTAATTTAACGAATCTTCAACTTAACAATGATTTAGATTTAAGTGGTATTTTTACAAATTGATACTTGAACTGTAAATATATGATTGGAAATAATAAATAAATTAAAAGAAAATACTCAATATTTATTATTATTAAATAGATATACTTAAATAGAAGAATATAATTACATTTGTATGATATTTCTATGCTTATTTTATAACATAAAATTACTCTAAGTCGTTGTCATCAAACAGGTCCTCAAAATCTAAAATTGAAAAAAAATATAAATGAATATAATAAATAACGGTTAATATTCCTCATTTACAACTATATTGCCTTATTTGGATATCCTTTGTATAGGTTTTTTGGGACCAGATAGAGTATGTGTATGAAAATTTTGTTTTTTTTAATCAAAAAGACTCCCGCCATGTATAAAAAAAAAAATATATAACCTTTCACCCACAAACTACTGCACTGAATATTACTTAAAGTGAGTTTTCAAACAGTTTTGGAGAATAATGTTGTAAAAAATTAAAATGTTTGTACTAATAAGCATGGATTAAGGTTACTTTTTAGTTTTATGAATGGATTGAGACAGTAATATATCTCGATAATTGAGCTCTTTCCTTTTTTTATTAAATTGACTTTGATGAAAGCTAAACATTTAATGCAGACAGGATAATTTGTAAAGAAATAAGGCAATAAAATACTGAAAATATTAATTACCATTAAAAAATTCGGCATGCACTGCTTTTAAATCTCCTCCTATATCAACCATTATTGGACCTGATACACCTGGCTATTTTCCAAATTTAATTTCAAAATTAAAAATTATATTTTTCAAAAGAAAAAAAAAAATATTTTAATGAAATACATACTTCTTCCATATTATCCGTTACCATTTCAAAACCAAGATATCTACCTGCACCATCCGGAAACATTTCATCGGCAACCAAAGCTGTTGGCTTCATTTAATTTTAATATTTTTTTACAAAATTTAAATGAATTAATTTATAAAATAAGTTGTATATAAATTTGATCTAAGCAAGAACAATAAGTTTTTGTTTGATCATAACATTCATAAGAATCATAACACACTGGTGACACAGGTGTGATAATATCGTAACTTGGTATCGAAGTTCGATTCTCGAACGGAATTGAAAAATAAAAGAGTCGATTTCATGGAGCGTATTCTTACTAGAATCTGGGGACTCTAGAGTTGAATAGATTGAACTCTAGTAATGATCACTAAAAATTAATTAAATTTTTGCTCAGAAGCGATTTTATAGACCCTGCTCGAGCAGAAATTTAATAAATTTTGAGTCATAATTAATTATTTCTACTCTAGTGACCCTAGAATCTAATAAAAATATGCTCCATGAAATCGCACCTAAAGATTCATGGAGCGTATTCTTACTAGATTCTAGGGGCACTAGAGTAAAAATAATTAATTATGACTGAAAATTTATTAAAATTCTGCTCGAGCAGGATCCAGAAAACTACCTTCAAGCAGAATTTTAATAAATTTTTAGTAATAATTACTAAAGTTCAATCGATTCAACTCTAGAGTCCCCAGAATCTAGTAAGAATACGCTCCATGAAATCGACCCTTATTTTTATAATTCCACCCCTATGTATAAAAACCGGTTTTTAAATACTTCTCTGTCCACCCCAACGCAGAGTGTTTTGTTTGCAATTATCAACGGAGCTATAACGGAACGTTCCAATTATAGTTTTTTTTCATATTTTGAATTTAGAAATTAGAAGAATTTGGAATTTGGAAACTTAAAATTTGCGTTGTCTTTTCATTGTCTGCAATTTTTTGCATACAAAATAAATGGTTTGTAGTTAGTTATAAAATTTTTTGCATCATTATTTTATATTGATTTTGAAATTCTATTTTTCAGGTTAAAAACTTAAAATTTTAAATAGAATGAAAACTGTTTTAGTTTTTAATTTATAGAGTTACAAAAAAAGAGAATCAAATAATGAAACGAAAAGTCAAATTAAAATTTTTATTTGCTTAAAAAAAATTCAAATACAAAAAGTTATAATGGATAAAGTTGAAGAAGATGTGGAAAATAATGGTGATTGGAAAAGACCTGATCAAGTAATGAAATTGCATAGATTTAAATTGAGAAAAAATGCATTGCAAGCAAGGATTAGAGGGACAACACTTAATAATATTGGAGCAGAAAAGATAATATCAAAACCAATACCAAATCAAGTGCCAACTATAAATGCAACTAAAACTTCAGTAAAACGCAAGAATCCTTTTTTAAAAAATGAATTCAACAAAAAGCCAAAAGAATCTGTTCTAAAGCCAGATATTGATATCAATAACGACAGCAGCACATTTGAATTACTCAAAGTAGTATCACCTGATTTTAAATTGGATGATATATTAAATACCTCTTCCCCCTCTATATCTCTTTGTTCAGAAACGTCAGAATCCAATAGTACATTAAACAGTTCATTGAATACCAAAATCAAACCTTATATACCAATCGATTGGACTTTGAAAACTAAAATTAGATTAATGTCTATGAAACCATTTGCATGGAAAGGTAAATTAAAAACTAGTGAAGAAGCATCAGGTACAACTGGTTTTGTAAGATGCTTAGATATTGGAGAAAATAAAACAACTTTAGATACTAGCCCCAATGCTAGATTTCACCAGTGTTGTTTAGTTTGGCAACATCCATCCATACCATGGTTAGATTTGTATCCAAGATCATCTGCTAAAGTAAATATTCATTCAAATAGCAATACTGTATTGCTGAATCAGTATGCAAAGCAAAATCTATACCTTGAATGGTGTAGCAGTTTCAGGTCACTCTTCCATTTATTAAGAGTTCGACAATGTCCATATTTTTATCTTTGTGGTAATAATTTTACTGTTTTATTCCGTGCTGCTGGCGTTTGTGGTATGTCGGAAATCCATGCTCTGTTGACACCAACTACAAGTGGTTTGAGGAAAGCAATGCAACAAGAAGAAATACAATTTACGATGCCTTTAAAAAAAAAAGATAACGTAGATGCAGATGTATTCAATTTAGATGAAGATACTGAACTTAACAAAAATGACGATGATGAGCAAAATGATATTTGGTTAAAAAGTGTTGGCATTGAAGAGTCAGAAATCAATAAAATTAATTCCTCACAGACAAAACTGACTTCAAAACGGGAATGTGAAAAGGATAATTTACATGAATCTTTAATTTTAGTTATTGGTGTTGAAGTTCAAGCATTATTTAATTTTTTAATGAATTGTAAAACGTTAACAACAAGTACTGGACCTTTAGCACACATACCGCCAACTATTTTATCTCCGGTTGCCTTTCATGGAGCTACTTTAAAACCATTGAAAGTTCGTGAAAATACAGTATTTGATGGTAAAGAGAAGTACTACTCTTTAGAAATAAGCGGCCCCATCTTACCAGCAGTAATACCATCATTATGTTCTCTCATTAATTCTAGTCAGTTAGACAAATTTTCAATAAGTTGCGCTCATTTGCCAGTTACAGTAGCTTTTTCATTAGCAAAACATGGTAAAGAATCAGAAGAAGTAAAAGAACCTCCTAGTGTATTTGGGCTTGAGAATTTAACAGATTGTGGGTTCAGTAAAGGGTTATTAGAACATTTCTGTGATGCAGATGTAAATAAGATACAATCTTTTGAAAGCCTTTCATATTCAAATGATTCTTACACATGGAAATAGTAAGGAATTGTAAATAGATTTTTTTAAATTAAAGATAAGTAATATTAAGTTTGACTTAATATCTGATTAAATTAATATTATAACAATGACTTGTATAAAATGTAAAAAAAATTTCAAAAATTTTATGCAAAATAATCTATTTCAATTTAAATATTAAATAAGTTTTCACAAGGTGATTAAAAAAAATGATGCATTCTTAAAATTTATTCCCAAAATAATAATTAAGTAATTAAAAAAATATAATTATAAACTTTTGTGATATTTTCATTTTATGAAAAAGTATTTATTAAAAACAAAATTTTTTATTTAAATACTAGATTTTTTTAAATTAAAAAATGTCATTCATTAAAAGTTTCATTAAGCAAAAATTAATTAGATTTTTATTTTTAATCTGATTAAATTTTTTATATTGACCTTAAAATTTGATATCTTTATTTCTATCGCTAATATATTTATTACTTTAGCAAAAAAAAAAAAAAAAAATGGGAAATTACAATTAGATAAGTTAGTATAATATTTTTTAAGTAATCTTGTATAAGCAATCATAATCTTTTAAGCATTTGATAATCCTTATTTATGTCCTTAAACATTTTTGAAATAAAAATATCAATACTAGAATAGCCTAGCCTTTTCTATACAGAAAAATTTGAGCTAATTTTCGATTTTAATTGTAAAATTTCCCTCTGAAGACGATTCTGACAACATAGTTTTTTGGAAAAATGGAGCATTTATTAGAAATGTTTAGTATATTTACGGCTCGAGTCCAAAAAAGCACAATGGCGCAAATCGCACGTAAATTACCTTCCGAGGTGAAGCCGAGGATGGTAAACTGCGAATTGGGGCATTCTTTATTTATGGACAAGTACCGTATAAAGTTTTTCTGCGTCTGTGGCAAGAATGTCGCAGACCAGAAAAAACATAATATTTAAATAAACTAGGGGGCAAGTCCCCTGCGTGCTGAAGCGCGCCAATCCCTAAGGTCATTTCATGTTGAATTTAATAATAAAAATCAATTGTATTATGACGTCAAGTAAAAATTGTGTTTGCTTTTTATTGCTTTTTCGTCTCAAAAATCCAAAATGTATCAAAATCTAGATAAATATTAATAATCGATTTGTTAGTGATTACCAATAACTGTCCCTTGGTGTTACACACCTTGGGCCTGAACCCTCCATATATACCTCAAATAATTATTTTTTGTGCCAGATAATAATGAGCTAAATTGTAATGGTTAAAATTTCCAAGCATTTCACAGACATTTAAAAGACATTCTAACTATTACGATCGTAAATTTACTACCCTACTGATATTAAATTTAATATCTACCCCAACAGAATTTTTTACAACAATACAATTAATATTTAAAAAATATTAAATTTAAAAAATAAAATTTATTTATAAACGAAGTAAAGAAATATACCTATATATTTGATTATTTGGATTTTTTATTTGTAAATTATACACTGTCAGGTTGCTTCATTTGAATTTCGCTTGAATTTTTAAATTATAGATTTAATGTGATTTGCTTAAATTTTCAAGCGAATTGTTTGAATATTTAAGTGAATTACTTGAATATTTTAGCGAAAGATATCTATACAACAAAACATAAATTTTTTACTTTACGAGAAGAGGTATAGAGAAATATAGGAAATTACTTTAGTGACAAAATAAATAAAATTTTAAATAGGGTCTTTTTACTATTATAGCCAATATACAAATTTTCCTCTATACGACTTAGGTTGTCAAGTTTCCGGTCACCATCAGATTTGCTCTATTAAAGATTTTTTGGTCCGCTGATCATAAATTTCGGGGACTTTGTATCAGAAATGTGCAGGACACCCTCGAATTTGTAAAAACTACCATAAAAAGGGATATTTTTAGTCTCCAGATTTGGTTCATAAAGGTATTTTAGGTCACTAATCACGAATTTTGGGGAATTTTTTTTTTAATTAATATTTTACCTTAAATCAGCAAAAACTACCTAAAAGGAGTATTTTTGCTGGATTTCATGTTTTTGTTAATTTAAACTGTGATCAAGTCCCAATTTTTAATAGGCGAGACCATGAAATTCGTGATCAGTGACTCAGAAAACCAACATGGACCATTTACGTTCGATTTGAACCATTCTTTATTTTTCTGGCCTAGGACCGTAATATACTATTTTAGGAATAGTTTTTGCAAATTTAAGGGTGTTCCGCACATCCCTCATAGAAAAGCCACGATATTCATGATCTGCAACCCAATAAAACTATAAATGCACAGTATATGCCTCTTTATTCTGTGATAAAAGACCAAATCTGGTGGTAACCTGGTAACAGGAAACTTTGAACCCCCCCCCCCCTGTACATATAACATGTTTAAATTTATATTTTGAATTTTGAAGCCTGTATAATTTTAAGTCCTTAAGCAAAAAAAAAAAGAAAATTAATCTCCTAAAATCCTTACTTATTATTCTTTACCTTTTATCAAAATTATTTTAAGTTCTTAAATCAATTACTCCAGGCGCGCACACACACGGTATTGGCTTTTTAGGCTATAGCCTACCCTTCAAGGTCTATAATGTACATAGATATAAAAGAGTACCTTTTACATCTATGATAATGTATTGTATTCTAATTTTATTATATATATTTTTGAAAATAACAATTAAAATAACAAAAATCTTTAAATTAACTTGATAAACAAAATGAGCATTGGCTAAATATTTAATAATAACTGAATTTTTCTTAAATTTAGGCCTTATTTCAAGCAAACCCCATTTTTTAAATGACTATACTGGATTGGAATTATTCTAAGTCTATTTGACCCCTCCCCCCACCTCCAAAATAACATGCTTCACATTCTCCCCCCTGCCTACGAACATGTTCCATGTTAATAATATATGAGCGTTTAACGGAGCATTATATACACTCCGTTGAGCGTTTATAAGTTTTCCCATTTATATTGTATAAGTACATAAATGATAATTAAAAAAAAAATTTTGTTGGTAGCAGGTGAGTAAATAGAGTGAGTAAATTTTTAGAGAGAGAAGCATACAATTTTCGTTCTGTCCCGCGTTGGTCCCGCGACAATTACACTGAAAAAAAATTCCGTTTGCCGCAAGCGAATTTTTTTTTTTTATTCAAACGATTGCAAATGGCTTGAAACGTAAAAATAATTTTAAAAAAATTATTTTCTTGCACTCAAAACTTCATAAGACTGAAAAATTCAAATCGTTTCAACATTAAAAAAAATCGTTTGCCACAAGTGGGATCTTTTGTGATAAAATTAACAAAAATATGTACTATATATATTACTAGCAAAAGTTGGAGGGGGGGCTCTGCCCCCCTTGTATCGCATTTAATTCTCTTTCTGTTCCTTAAGAAAATTATGTTTCACTGTAAATTTATAATTATGCAAACACACTCAGAATTTTTAGAGGAGCCTAGTTCTGTCCCCAGTAAAGTTATAATTATTAATTACAGAAACGTATATTTAAAAATGTATTGAAGAGGCTATGCCCAATCCCGAAGATAATTTATTTCTTAAGGGGGTAGACCTAATTGGAGATAGAAAAAAGGTGTGGTTTTCTGGATAGGTTTTTGGGTAGAAATAATTGAGATAATTTTTTCAAAGTTGGCACTTTATTAGATTATAAGTTGCTAAATATTTTTTTTTTTTTTTTTTTAATTTTTTCAAAATGGCGCCGAGTACAGGTCCTCAAAGTTGGGCCTCACTTTTCACTGTGTGCAGGATTCCGGTCTCCAAATTGTTAAGAAACACACGAAACCAAATTAATTATGTTTGGGAAACATTTGTCTTCTGGATTGATGGATTCTAATTTCGGAAAATGGAAAATTGTGAAAATTATTTAATTTTTTTGAAAAATTGCAATTTTTTTCACATGTTTTTTTGAAAGAAAAAAAAATTAGGAGATTTTTTGGAAAAACCCTTCCATCAATCCAGAAGATAATAGTATTTTAAAAATGTAGCCAAAAAATTAGGAAGATATCTTAATTATTTTTTGAGTTATCGTGCACACAAATCGAAAAACGTTGTTTCGAGAAAAACGCGTTTAAAGTTTGGAATACTGTATCTTACGCCTTTCACGGTGTCTCGCTTCATCGTCTATAACTTTCTTATTATTCAAAATATCGTTATAATAATTTTTTTCCATATTTTTAAGATGTTTTCGAACCCAAAAAAAATAAAAACAGAAAATCGATTACGAAAAAGTTCCAATTAGGTCTACACCCTTAATCATGTTATTCAGCTAGTGATTTCATAATTTTTAAACTTTGTTTTATTAACTGAATTTGCAATTTTTTAAATATTTTTTAATCTAGAGAATTTAAGGCCTCATAATAAAAAATTATCAAATAATTTTTAGAGGGGCCTCATTATAGTCCTAATAGTTTGTAGCATAAACAATATAAATTAATAATAATACAGTCTCATTTTTAAATAAACAATCGTGCGTTTTACTGTTGGATATGCAAAATCTAGGGTTTCAGAGGGTCCTAGTTCTTTGTTCATGATAATCTCGATAAAATAATTTGTAAAAAATTAATTTATGATACAAAAATCATGTTTTTGTTTTCGGAATAATAAAGAATCTAGATTTCTTGAACTTTTCTCTAGTTTTCTTATTTTTACCAAAAATTACCAAAAAATTTTTTTTGAAAAATCAAAAAAATTTTCTAACTAACGTCCGTTTTTAATAAAAATTTAACTGACAAGGGGAGTTCAATACATTTGGATCAATACAAATTACACCAAATGGTTATGGATGAGTTTATTGTGTTGAAAAAACATGCCTACTACCCTCCGTTCATTACAATGGGCCTTCTTGGCCTAGAAACGCAGGACTCAATGTTATGGAATAGGGTTTTTTGGTCATTTTCAATGAAACGCTAAAACCTCACAAGTGATGAGATAATTAATGATAAAAAATTGCGTTTACGGCGTTTGGAAGGTGACACTTACACCAAAAAAATGAGAGCAACCAGAAGTATTTTGATTAATTTGTAAGGTTTAAGCGTTTCATTGAAAATTACCAAAAAACCCTACTCCATAACATTGAGCCCTGCGTTTCTAGGCCTAGAAGGCCCATTGGAATGAACGAAGGGTAGCTAGCGTGTTTCTTCAACATAAAAAGTACAATAGCTGATACGCAAAACTATGGCCCTATATCACTCGCGGACTTTTTTTCTTTTCCCACACTTTTTTCTGATATTTTCATGAGGAAAGAGAAAACTCTTTTTAAACAATTTTGGCTATTTTATTTTTAAGATTGATTACCTTAAATTTTAATTTATTTGGATTTTACATTTTTAACTATAATAAATGACTCGGAGTAATAAATAATAATTTTGTTTTGAAAATTTAAATAGCTAAGAAAAATTTAAAAAAAAATTATTTTAAGACAAAAAAGCAATTTATTGTTTAAATGTTTTATTTTTTTGCTTCCCTAGAGTCTAAATTTTATTAAGAAATTTAAATTTAAATTTTATTTAGAGCGATTCTATTTAATTATAAAAAGAATCGCTCAGATCACGGCAATCTGTATTATAATTTTATTTTAAATCAATTAATTTTTCCCTAGCAATTTATCTCTTTAAAAAAAAACATTTTTATGAGCTAAAATTTACTTTTCAAGTCAAAAACTATTTGGGCACCCATCTCACTTTCCGTCTCGGCGTCAACCGATTACCAAATAAAATAGTATGTTAGTAAATTATAGACGTAAAAAATATATATAGTAAAAATTTTTTTTTTTAATTTTTAACGAAAAAAATTTTGTAACTAGTAATAATAATTTTACTTTGTCTATAGGTATATATATGGGCATATCCATTACTTTTCATACAAAAGTGTGCGCACCCATGACTCCGATCGGGCTCAAATTTTCAGGGGTGGTTCAAAGTAATAAAAAACGCAGCCAGCCAAAATTTCAGCCATTTTGCAGGACGGGTTGCCAAGATACAAGCTCTAAAAGGTCCAAAAATAGCTGTTTTTAGCCAATTTTCAAAAATTTACTGGGCTTCAAGGATTAGTCCAAAAAACATCCGGCTGGTCTCATTTTTTTCCTTGAACATTCAACTTTTACCAAAAAAATTTTCAAAAAGTTTTATGCAGTTGATTTTTACTGGCATTGATTAAAGTAAGATTTATTTTATCGAAAAATGCTGATTTTTGAACTGGAATTGTGACTCAGCATCATTAGCTAAAGACTTCTGAATGGTTTCATTAAAAGCGTCTATCAAAGACCTTTCAAATGAGACCTTAAACGTTAAAAAAGCTTATCAGGGACCGGAGATATAAGCAATTAAAAATTTGCTGTTTCCGAAAATATCGATTTTTTAACAACTTTAATCGTCTGCAAAATTTTTCTCTGAGCACTTTAAGAGCTGAAAATTTCAGGAAAGCTTCTTTTGATATTAAAAAAAATTCCATAAAAATTTGGGCGATGGTATTGGCTTCTGTTCGTAGATATAAGACTCTGAAAATGTGTAATAATTGGACCAATATTGGCCAATAAATGGTAAAGGGGTCAACGAAAAAATTTTTCCTCTTCAATATTCGAATAGCCAGGGAAAAATGAGCTGATTTAAAAAAAAAAAATTTATTTTTGACCGAAAAATAAGCAAGTTATCATCATTTTAAGATTTTTAAAAAAATTTTCCAAAAATCCCATTTTTAGGGTCATTATACAGTATTCTAACTCGAAATAATGATAACTCGCTTATTTTTCGGTCTAAAATAAAAACTTTTTTTTTTAAATTGTCGAATTTTTTCCTGCCTATTTGAATATTTACAAAAAAGAAACTTCTTATATGCAAAAATTATTTTTTTGGGCTAAAAACTACCCGAATACATTGACAAAATAAAGTAAGTTCTAAAGTAATTTGCCAAAAAAAAATAATTTTTGCATATAAGAAGTTTTTTTTTTGTAAATATTCGAATAGGCAGGAAAAAATACGACAATTTAAAAAAAAAAATTTTTATTTTAGACCGAAAAATAAGCGAGTTATCATTATTTCGAGTTAGAATACTGTATAATGACCCTAAAAATGGGATTTTTGGAAAATTTTTTTAAAAATCTTAAAATGATGATAAGTTGCTTATTTTTCGGTCAAAAATAAAAACTTTTTTTTTTAAATTAGCTCATTTTTCCCTGGCTATTCGAATATTGAAGAAGAAAAATTTTTTGGTTAACCCCTTAACCATTTATTGGCCAATATTGGTCCCATTATTACACATTTTCAGAGTCTTATATCTACGAACAGAAGCCAATACCATCGCCCAAATTTTTAGGGAATTTTTGTTAATATCAAAAAAAGCTTTCCTGAAATTTTCAGCTCTTAAAGTGCTCAGAGAAAAATTTGGCAGACGATTAAAGTTGTTAAAAAATCGATATTTTCGGAAACAGCAAATTTTTAATTGCTTATATCTCCGGTCCCTGATAAGCTTTTTTAACGTTTAAGGTCTCATTTGAAAGGTCTTTGATAGACGCTTTTAATGAAACCATTCAGAAGTCTTTAGCTAATGATGCTGAGTCACAATTCAAGTTCAAAAATCAGCATTTTTCGATAAAATAAATCTTACGTTAATCAATGCCAGTAAAAATCAACTGCATAAAACTTTTTGAAAATTTTTTTGGTATAAGTTGAATGTTTAAGGAAAAAAATGAGACCAGCCGGATGTTTTTTGGACTAATCCTTGTAGCCCAGTAAATTTTTGAAAATTGGCTAAAAACAGCTATTTTTGGACCTTTTAGAGCTTGTATCTCGGCAACCCGTCCTGCAAAATGGCTGAAATTTTGGCTGGCTGAGTTTTTTATTACTTCAAACCACCCCTGAAAATTTGAGCCCGATCGGAGTCATGGGTGCGCACACTTTTGTATGAAAAGTAATGGATATGCCCATATATATGACGCATTATTTTTTTTTTACTACTTAATTCGGACAAAAAACTGAAAAAAAAAAATTTGAAAGGACATCGATATGACCCGTGTTTTCTGGTAGTTTGAACCTTCAGAAAACCGAAAAAAATCGTGAACGAGAAATCGGAGATAGGTGCCAAAAAGATTTTTCCACTTTTATGTCAAAAACTGCCTTTTTTCGTAACTGAACTACCCGATTTTCGAAAATTTATATTTTACGGGGTTTTCACGGTATTTTTCGGGATTTTTGTTTAAAACAAGTTAAAACAAGTTCAAAACTAATAGAAAAAAGGATTTAGCATCGGTTTTTAGCAATATTTTGACATTTATGAGCTAGAAAACCTGTTTTTATTTTTTGCTTTTTTTCAAATTTGGTTTTATTACTTTTTCATGCATCTTAGGCTGTTCTTAATCTATGTAAGAGTTAAAAAGGTAAACATTGATAATTTTTAGTCCAAATTGATTGTTACATACCATTAAGATGCCCTAAAATAATTATTTTAATGCGCTACAATGATAGAACCCGAGAGTCCCAATTTTTTAATTCTTGTTAAAATGAAGTAATTATACTTTTCTATCTTAAATATCTTGTCTATTTTATTTTTATCTCATAAAATATATTTTTCCAAGCAAATAAAACTCTATTAATTATTATATGCCCAAATATTTTTCATTTTTACACGTTTATAACCAATTTTTTCAATTTTATACAATACGTAATTTTTGACTTATTATACATATTTTCAAGCTGTAAAATTAATTCAACAAGGGGAGTTCAATACATTAGGAACACAAATTACATCAAATGGTTATGAATGAGTTTATTATGTTGAAAAAATGCCGACTACCCTCCGTTCATTCCAATGGGTCTTCTGAGCCTAGAAACGCAGGGCTCAATGAAATAGGGTTGTTTGGTAATATTCAATGAAACGCTAAAACCTCGCAAGTTAACCAAAACTCTTCTAGTTGGTCTCATTTTTTTGGTGTAAGTGTCACCTTTTAAACGCCGTAAACCGCGATTTTTCATCATTAATTTTTTTATTAATGTAGCCAATTAAACAAATGGCCATTTTTGGCTAAAAATGACCAATTTTTAAATTGCTGCCAAATTTGTAATTTTTGACGAAAATAGGTTTTACAAGTCTCAAAATATTTCCGCAAGCTTCAAGTTTCCAAAAATTCTTTACTCGTCTCATTTCCTTGAGTCGTTTTTAAGATACGGTTCTTCAAAGTTAACATTAAAAATTATCTTTTTATAAAACCATAAAATTGGGACTCTGACTTCAAATTATCATATCTGATTAACAAATAATTGAAAAAAGGAGAGTAAAGAATTTTTGGAAATTTGAAGTTTGAGGAAATATTTTGAGACTTATAAAACCCATTTTCGTCAAAAATTACAAATTTGGCAGCAATTTAAAAATTGGTCATTTTTAGCCAAAAATGGCCATTTGGTTAATTGGCTACATTAATAAAAAAATTAATGATGAAAAATCGCGGTTTACGGCGTTTAAAAGGTGACACTTACACCAAAAAAATGAGACCAACTAGAAGAGTTTTGGTTAACTTGCGAGGTTTTAGCGTTTCATTGAATATTGCCAAACAACCCTATTTCATTGAGCCCTGCGTTTCTAGGCTCAGAAGGCCCATTGGAATGAACGGAGGGTAGTCGGCATTTTTTCAACATAATAAACTCATTCATAACCATTTGATGTAATTTGTGTTCCTAATGTATTGAACTCCCCTTGTTAAATTAATTTTACAGCTTGAAAATATGTATAATAAGTCAAAAATTACGTATTGTATAAAATTGAAAAAATTGGTTATAAACGTGTAAAAATGAAAAATATTTGGGCATATAATAATTAATGGAGTTTTATTTGCTTGGAAAAATATAATTTATGAGATAAAAATAAAATAGACAAAATATTTAAGATAGAAAAGTATAATTACTTCATTTTAACAAGAATTAAAAAATTGGGACTCTCGGGTTCTATCATTGTAGCGCATTAAAATAATTATTTTAGGGCATCTTAATGGTATTTAACAATCAATTTGGACTAAAAATTATCAATGTTTACCTTTTTAACTCTTACATAGATTAAGAACAGCCTAAGATGCATGAAAAAGTAATAAAACCAAATTTGAAAAAAAGCAAAAAATAAAAACAGGTTTTCTAGCTCATAAATGTCAAAATATTGCTAAAAACCGATGCTAAATCCTTTTTTCTATTAGTTTTGAACTTGTTTTAACTTGTTTTAAACAAAAATCCCGAAAAATACCGTGAAAAACCCGTAAAATATAAATTTTCGAAAATCGGGTAGTTCAGTTACGAAAAAAGGCAGTTTTTGACATAAAAGTGGAAAAATCTTTTTGGCACCTATCTCCGATTTCTTGTTCACGATTTTTTTCGGTTTTCTGAAGGTTCAAACTACCAGAAAACACGGGTCATATCGATGTCCTTTCAAATTTTTTTTTTTCAGTTTTTTGTCCGAAATAAGTAGTAAAAAAAAAATAATGCGTCATATACCTTTATACAATAAGAAGGGGAACAAATATATAAAAATTAAAAAATCTACGCAATTTACAAAATTTGGAGAGAATTTTAGTAGTTCATACCCTCATAGATTTTAAATGAAAAACTAGGTTCAACTGTATATTTTTTTTTTCGAATGTTAATCATTAAATCCTTGTCCAAACAGTACAGTAATCCGGTACCGAGTTGGTATAAGTCAAAAGTTGGTATTTTAATCTTATTCAATCCTATATTTGTAAAACAAAAGAAGTGCCGAGTTGGTAGTCGTCCTTTTACTCGATATCTTGAATATTATAATTAATTTTAACGTAACAAGTAGTTTTTTTCAAACGTATAGTACCTAATTGTTTTCTATGGGAGTACTAGTTTTAGAAATATCGTTTATAGTGAATTTTTGGATCTGATACGTAATTTTTTGAAATTTTTTTTCTAAAAATTGTAGCCGTCAAAAAATATAAAAAACGTCAATTTTTTTTTTTGGGGGGGGGGGGCTGGTACTTAATTTATTTCTATGAAATTACTAATATCTAGAATTATCGTTTTTACCAAGATTTTTACTATAGGTAAAATAGAACATTAAGAACATTTTGTTATTGTTAATGAGGAACCATAGTGCCAATTACTTGGCAGCGTTTTTTCAAAGTTTTACTAATTTAAGAATTTTATTTGAAACTTTAATATTAAGCTGTGCAGTTTCTCACTGCAAGAGTACATATAGTTTTAATAAGTATTTATAGTTTAAATATCTTGATTAAATATTATCATACTGTAAAAAACCTTGTCCAGTCATTTACTACTCAAATTCAAAAAAGTTGCTGGTGACTCACAAATTCAGACCCCTTCAAGAGTAATTTGTTGCAAAATTCAAGTCAAAAAAACAAAATGTAAGCGAAAACCAACATTAGTACTATATTTATAGAACAATTTGAGAGATATATGGTATTTGAGAGAGTGATTTTTTCCATTTTGCCGTATTGTGGGTACTACCAAAACTTTCTTGGCTTCATTTTCTAATAGTAATCAGAAACAAGTTTTCCAATAGACTTGTTTGTATTTTAAACTTTTATTATCCTAAAGTGAATTTCTCAATATGTCTTGTTCAGTATCCATTAGTTCTAGGTCTGATTAGTTCATAGCCTTCTCTTCAGATAAGCTAAGCCATGAAAAATCACAGGCATGTATTTTATTATAAAAAAGAAAAAAATGTGATAAATAAGACATGCATCTGATGGTCGTATGCAACGTACAAAATGAATTTGAAAATAAAATTGAACGGCATTGCAATTCTTGGAAGTGGGGTGTTCGGTCCCGTCGGTGGCATCGTGCGACATCACCTGTCGATGGGACCTTACGTATATCATTGCATATAAAACTGAGATGCACTCGTGACCGATGCAATGTTTATTGAAAAACGTTGATGGTGAATGTTTTACTGACACATGCATATTCACATTTATACTTCTTGCGTACGAAAAGTCTATTTGTATTTGAGGAAAAACAAAGAAAGAAAAGAAAGGAGGAGGAGGTGGGAGTGATTTAGGTTACCCGAGCCTGAGCTATCGGAGAATGTGGGCCGTGGTATATACCAGACCGCAGCCAGTACCTGCCAGTTCATTCCCTTCTCGCATTTCCGATTTAAAGGATCTATAGCAGTTAATCGGATACTATTCTCGGCAAATTGATACTATTGAATTGTTGAAATTATTTTTTCATAAGAAACGATTTGCTCCTGGAAAAAGTAAGTTTTCTTAATATTCTTTTAAAACTAACAACAATAACTAACAATTTTCGTGAGAAAAATTTTTGAATTTGGCGCCATAAATTTTTAGTACTTTTTAATGATTTATGATTTAATGAAATCGTTCAGAAAATTACCTGTAAAATATTAACCATATTATTATTATTATTATTATATTTTTTCGTTATACTAAATACTCCAGACAATATGATTTATATATTAAAAAAACCATAACAATATCATCCAATTAAAGTTAATTGGTACTAAATCTGTTATAATATCCCGTTAAGAACGTTCCATGTGTATAGCATAAGCATAATATAACCGGCTACTTCTTGTTTTTAGTATATTTAAAAAAATCCTCTTTTTATAATGACATAACGCTAATTTGTGCCTTCAAAGGTTTTCTATGTTTTTTACATGCAGCTCACTTGCACTTGTACCTGGATAAAGAACGATTTATTCAATTTTTTTGCTACATTTAAGCTTATTACAAGACGTGACAAAAAATTTACTAAACGAAATTCAAAAACAAACCGTATTTATATTCGGTTCTTACAACATTGACATTTATTTTCTAATTTTTAAAAATTTATTGTCTGTCGAGTCTTTTTCCATTTAAATTGGACAAATTTTATATGCTAATCGTATAAAGCCAAATTTATCTATAATAATCTGGTGCGTAGACATCAAGGCATTCAATTTTCATGATAAATTTTATTTTATAAATTTATTCAAAGAATTTTCGACTCATATGAGGAAAATTTTTACCCTGATTCTTTTCTTTATATTTTTGTTTTGAATAAAAGTGAAAACAGATTTTTTTAATTGTTCAACGGTACAGTTAATTCTTTATATTTACTAAAATAATAACTAATATAAATATTTCTGGCGGATAGAAAACTTTTCATAATAAAAATACCGTGAAAATGTTGTGCTTATTGACATTCAGAAAAATAACTAATTTTTAGAATTTTGCTTATAATTTTAAATTTAACTAGTAAAAGCAAATCGTTTCAAATTTTTTATTAATCTCAAATTCAATAAAGACTAGGTAAGTGTTGTTGAAAATTTGCAATAACACAGGTAATTTTAATCAAAAAAGAAGTTTTTTTTTTAAATTTTAAAGATAAGAATGAACATTTTCTTCATGAAAGATTAGTGCCTTCCTTGAACAGATTCAAAGTGTATAATAAATATTAATAGGGGTGAGGGATTCCTTAACTATTCCTTGAAATTAATTATACTGTTATCTTGAAAATTCATATAAAATCGTCCTAGAGTAATATTTTATTAATCGCTGAACAGGATAAATAAAATTTTTTTCCATTTGCGGTTTTAGCGTAAAAAAATATAAACAGACACCCAGGTCTGACAAATTTTTTTTATGATTTTATAAACTTTTTTGATCAATTTTTTGGAAAGTTTTACTTTTTTAACAGTGGTAAATTCAAGGTGCACCACAATAAATTATAAAATTATTGAATCTAAGTAGATTTTTTTACTAGACTAACATTGGGAATTTGTCGATAAAAATTTGTAATCTGGGTTATTCAAATATTTAAAAATCAAGCAAAGTACTTATTATAATTAAAAAAAAAAGTTAAATAGCATTTTTGACGTTAGTTACACATGTCTAGACATCAAAGAGCCGAGAAAAAAAATAAGATGATTTTTTTTTGACATATTGTAATTAGCCATATAAAGAACAAGTCTACATATCTGAGAGTATAGGTCAACATCGGTCGCAGGTTGTATTAAATATTATCATTAGACATAAAAAAGGCAAAAAAACAATATTATGGTTTACTGAGAAATTGCAATACATTTAATATACGAGTATGTATAAAAATAAAACAGTTCCAGGTCGCACGCATCTCCACGAAACGGAGTATTATAAAGCCGGCCAGGTAACGGTCAAACCAGGCTCCTCGTTTTTTTTTACTACTTGGTGGTTCCCCATATAATGATGTTTACGTACGCATAAATGTAGTAATATACATTTTGCTCCCTTTATTTTGTTCTAGATCAATTTTTTTTTTTTTCTTATATTTTCTCTCGATTTTAATTTTAATCGTTACATTTCATAAATTATGTTAAATACACCGTATAAATTATTAAAATTTTCATTTTCATATTTTTTTATTTAAACGAATCATTAATTTATAAAAGTTGCTATTGTCTTTCTTTTATTTTATTTTTAGAGAAAAAATAAGTGTAAGTAAAGAATTGGAATTTGGTGTTAACTGGGTTAAGAAATAATGTCTAATAAATCTTTTTTTAAATACTATAATGGAAATTTTTTCTCACTCTCAAACAAAGTGTTAATAACAAATTGTCATTTTTAATTATTTATTTATTTTTACTTTTTTACCTTTACTTACTCAATTTTAAAAGATATGAAAATTTATGAGACTTTTCTAAACATTTCAACTCTTATATATATTCAAATTTACGGTGCTTTTCGACTGCATATTTTCTTATTAGATTTTATTAAAAAACTGATTTTTATAATTTATTTCACCAATTAACATTAAGCAAAAATTCTAGTTGCTTTGTTTCTTTTTTTTTTATTTTTTTCCTTTGCAAATTTCGTTTATTCCACTGATACAAAAATTTAATTTAATTTTAATTTTAATTCCAAACTTTCAAAATAAATTATAAATTTTTTAATAAAGCCAAAAATTCATTTTTTAAACTAATGCCTAAAACTTTAGGTACCTTTATTTCTCGGAATATTTTTAAATTTCGCAAAAAAATTAAAACAGCGCACAGTGATCTAGGGAAAAAAAATGAAGAAACAAATTCGATTTGCTCGAGGTTGTATTTGATGTGCTATTTTGACGCGGCTTACGTAATTTTAAAGCTAAACTCCTCTATTTTACGAAAAGTACGACGAGAAAGTTTTTTAAATACATTTTCTACCCCTAAATTGCAAAAAACTACCCCTAAAGTATGAAATTTATAATAAAATAATATTTTTGCGCAAAAAAATATCGAAGTAAGTTTTATCAGTTTTAAATTCTAAGAGTGGCATTAAGGGTTGTTAGGGGTTCAAAAGGGTTAAGATATATAAAAAAAATTGTTTTAATACATTTTATAAATATTTAATAAAATTTTATTTTGAACAACTATGGAAATTCTCACTTTCAGGTGTATTTAAGGGTTGTTAGGGGATTTTTAAGGGTAGTTTTTTTTTTTTTTTAATAAATACGTTATTTGTTTGCAAAGTTTTCATTTTGTAACATAATAAACCTACTTCGATATTTTTTTGCGCAAAAATATTATTTTATAATAAATTTCATACTTTAGGGGTAGTTTTTTGCATTTTAGGGGTGAAAATGTATTAAAAAAACTTTCTCGTCGTACTTTTCGTAAAATAGAGGACTTAAGCTTTAAAATGCCGTAACCCGCGTCAAAATAGAACGTAACCTCGATCAAATCGAATTTTTTTCTTCTTTTTTTTTTCCTATAGATCATTGTGCAGCGTTTTGAGTATATTATACAGCTTGCATGATTTTTTTTAGTTACAAACAAGTAGAAAATTTTACATCTATTAGACACTTTGCAATGTATGCGCAGATTCTATTTGTCAATCTTAGATCCTTTTGAATTTTATTAAAAAAGTATACCCTTAAATATCATTTTCAAAATTTAATTAATGTTAATACGCAAATAGTGTTTACATATCTAGGGCAAAAAAAAGACCAAAGTTTTCCGTACCTGAAAACTCGGGTAAAGACATACTCTTATAACTTATAACTATAATTTTTTTTCTAATTCGAACTAGATTCTTTATAAAAAATTGATGAATATTATACTTTAATCTTTGTACATGGTGAAATTCTTTTATAGCTAAATTGCGATGTAAAGTAATGCATATTTTAAGTTCAGAAACAGGAATATTTCAATAGAATTTCAATCATTTTTAAGACAAATTTCAGCAATAATATGCATTAGTAGCTTGATTTTCATCGTAAAATAATAATTTTTTTTTTAAATTCGATTAATTTTTTCCTGGCAATTCATTTCTTCAAGAAAAAAATCATTTTTATTCACCAAATTTCAATTTTTAGGTCAAAAACTGTGTTAAATAAATTTTGCTACTTACAGTTTTCAAAGTCTTTTGACTTAAAAATTGAAATTTGGTACACTGAAAAAAAAATCCGCTTGCCGCAAGCGGATTTTTTTTTCAGTGTACATAAAACTGATTTTTTTTCATAAAGAAATGAATTGCCAGGGAAAAATTAATCGATTTAAAAAAAAAATTATTATTTTACGATGAAAATCAAGCGATTAATGCATGTTTAAAGTTCAGAAACAGGCATTTTTCAAAATAGAACTTAAATCTTTTTTAAGACAAGTTTGAGTAAAATCTTAAATTGACGATAACTTGGCTAAATTTCATCGGAAAAAGAAAAGTTTTTTTTTCTTCTCGAGTCATTTTTACCTGGCAATCAGATTTTTTACCTAGTTTTTTATTTACCTTAAATTATTTATATTAAAATTTTTTAAAATTTTATTCACCTAAAAAGTTATTTTGAAAATTTGGGGTAGCTCAAATACGAAAAACACGGTTTTTGACATAAAAGTGAAAAATCTTTTTGGCACCTATCACCGCATCCTTGCTCACGACTTTTTTTGACTTCCTGAGGGTTCAGGAACTTCACAAAAACAAGGGTCATGCCCTCAAAATAAAAAATTACGATTCCAGGCTCAAGTTAAGTAGCACTTTTAAAATATATGGTCATAAAAATAAGTAAAACTGGAAATCTTAAATTGAAGCAACTTGTTAAAAAATTTCCAGGGGATATTAACTCAAACAATGTATCAATAAGAAGTAAATGAATTGCAAAATTTTTCTGTCATGAATTCACTATATTACTATATCATAAAAATGACTTTTAATTATTATCATCATCTCTATAATAACAAGATAAATATTACTATTATAAATCTTATTCTACGTACAAGTTAATTTATTATTAACATCTATCCTTTATATTATTATTGGAAAAAAATTAACAACAAAGTATAAACAGAAGCAAGATTTTATCTTGTTGATAGGTTACTGATGATTAAACTATTATAATTTATTAATAAAGTTGTAAGCAGGGTCGAATCATCAATTAGACACTTAAGGCGCTAGTTTCAAAAATAAAAATCCTTCATTGATAAAAATCTTAATTTAAACCATTAATTTTGAAAAAATTATCGATTAACGATGAAACTTTAATTTTTTATAAAATATGCAATGCTATTGATTAAAAAAAGGTAATGTTGAGAAAAATAATTTCATATCTGCAGACCAACATATTTTGTTTCCTTTTCATTAAATTTTAAAATAACTTAAAATAGCTAAACCAATAATCAGCTTCAAAAGCTAAATACGAGCATGAATTTCACGAGTACAAGCAACCTAAGCCAAAATTTTAGCTACCTAAATTTTATGTATAGTTCAGATTTTCGATAAAGATAGATAATTGCAAACTACACTGGAACCTCGATTATCCGGACTAGGTGAGACTAACCCCGATCCGGATATCTGAAAATCCGGTTAATACGGAAAAAGTAAAAAAATTTGCCCATAAAATAAAAAAATGGTTAGGGTGATTAAAAGTTTATTTTAAGGGATTAAAATTTTTATTCGTAGTGCATAATTTAACATGGATCTAAAAAAAAACTTTAATTGAAAAAATTTGTCAGAAATAAACCAAAACACGTAATATTTAAGAGCATTCCGTGTGCTCTACTATACGTCGATAATCTGGTAAGAATTTAGTAAAAAAACCCCTGTTTTGCTTTCCAAGTTTTCTCAGCGGAAAAACGTTGGATCAAAATTTCTTCTTACAGGAAGTTTTGTTTTTCAATAATCTCGAGCGCGCAACTATTATTTTTTGGAAAACTAATAATTTTTCGCAAATATTAGAAAATAAAGTAAAGAGGTATTCTGACAAGCATTTTTGCAGAACGCGCGCAAGATAAAAGTTTAACTTTATTTTCTGACATTTGCAAAAAATTATCAATTTTCCAAAAAAATAATAGTTGCGCGCTCGAGATTATTGAAAAACAAAACTTCCTGTAAGAAGAAATTTTGATCCAACGTTTTCCCGCTGAGAAAACTTGGAAAGCAAAACACAGGTTTTTTTACTAAAACTTACCAGATTACCGACGTATAGTAGAGCACACGGAATGCTCTTAAAACTAAATCCTGAAAATAAAAAAAGGCAGAAAAAAAGTTTATATACATATGGGCGATTATTTCTCAACTCGGCCACCCCCCTCTGTCCAAAAATGGTGGCAACTTAAAAAGATTTTAGTTTTCTCAAATTGACTGGAAAAGGGTCTAGTTTTTTATTCTCATTGGTCTTTTCAACTCTGTAAATCTACTGTGCCCATTTTAGGCACTGAGCGGTGGCAGGTCGACATTTTAAAAACAGAAAAATTGAAATAAAAGTAGATTAACGGTAAGTTTTTTGAAATTTTTTTCTCTTAAAAGTTGTTATTTATTAAAACAAAGAAAATTCGCTGGTAAAATATCGTTTAAAATTAAAATTATAATTTATAATAGAATTTGACCTCCTATAAATGCGTCTGTTTTTGGAAATCAGCATATACATTTAAAAGTTAATTAGATTTCAAAATGATAATAAAAATTGCATAATTCTATAAGCAACTATTGTGCTATTATAAATTAAATTCAAAAAAAAATTTGACAAAAGACTTATTAAAATACATCTTTCTTTGTAATTATTCATACTAATGCAGAGATTAACTAAAAAGTACTTATAATTTTTTTTCTCCTTTCTATCAACAAGATATATGATGTGATTACAATAAAAGTAATATAATGTAATAAATACATAATATCCATTGAGTAATTAGATATTAAATTTCATAATTACAAATATTATATGTAATGATTAAATATTTTTATTTAAATAATAAATGCTCATTAAAAGTTAAATGTTTAGGCTCATTAATATTGTCTTGTAACTCAATAAATTTCAATGAAAATTCAATAGCTGTTTCATAAACAAATGACAAAATGTAGGTTTTGATTTGGCTTTTGAGTTAAATAATGTATAGACAACGTTCGATCCTCAACCTTATGGCATAAAATATGTGATTAAAAAAAAAAAATTAATTATAAGGGTTAGCACAAAAATTTAGGCCTTAAAAATTGTTCATTTTTATTTATACGAATTTATATTGGAAAGATCTAAATCCACGCCCAAAAGGTTTAATTTGACTTTAAAAAAAAATAGTAATTAACCTCAAATAAAATTTATTTTAATAAAAAATATAATTTTTTTGCAATTCAGTGCATAAAAAAAAAAAAAAAAAAAAATCATTACAAATAAATATTTGTTGTGCATAATATTCAAATTTAAGGGTTTTTAGATAAATATCGTAATTTCAATAAATTGTATAAATAATACAGTGTCATAAGTAGGGAATATTGCTAATATCCTTATGACCTTATGAGGTGGTAGCCGGTGTCATTCATATCGCTGAAGCGGAAAAGCACGGATTCCCATCCATGCCTGCAACTAGGGAAGGTGGATTTTTTTACCTTTAATTAAAAGTTTTTAATTAAAAAGGGACCAAAAAATTTTTTTTAATTTGATCTGCCAAACCCGAATTTTCTGACTGTGAAATCATCAGATTAATACTTTAAACAATATAATATACAGTGGAACCTTCCATATCCGGATACGGGAGCAACTTCAATTTTTTAATAAATGATTAGGATAAAAAGATTTATTTTAACAAGAAGATTTTATTTTGTTTCTGCATGTCTATTTATATTTTCAAAAATTTTAAATAAAAAAAAATTTAACAAACATTTTTTTTTCAAAAAATTTTAATTTTTATAAATTTAAAATTAAAAAAAAAAAAAACCAATTCACCGATCCGTATACGGGAACGTCGGTTATGGGAGGTTCCACTGTAAATGCATTTCACCGATTTTGCAATAATTTGTTAATAGCAATTAATCGGGTATTGAGTGGTAAAAGAAGGCCCCAGAATTGGTTTCAGGAAACCAAAAAAACAAATATTATCGACTTTTATTCTTGCCGATCTTAGATGTACGAACGATTCACTGTGGTGGTTTGATTATATGGAAAGGAATATTTAAAGTGAATGATGATGTTTGGGGCTATCTTTAATTAAATTAAGATGATTTTAGTGACGTGCAAATGATATTTTTAGACCTTGTGTAAATAATAAAAAATGCATAAAAATTTGCTGATGCGTATTTTTCCTTTAATTATTATTTTTTTATTTTCAAACAACAACAATAATAATAATAATACTTATACTTATATCAAATAATCGTATATCTAATTCAATTGTTGTAGTTTATAAGAATAATAATAATAAAAATGAGAATGCAGTAATAGTATAGATCATAAAACCGTGACTGTGTGAGATTTATTCTGATATTATAAAATGATGATATACGGTTCGTTAATTATTAAATTTTTATTTATCGTTGTTTAATGGATAATAAATTTTTAAATTGACCAAAATCTGCGTTTATTATACGTCCGCATTCGTAATGGTCGAATCTGGCTTTTCAGTTATTTAACAAAACCTCAATGATAGTAATTTTTTGCAAAAGACAAGATCAAAAAACTGAATTTTTTAAAATAAAGTTACAGTTTGGCGAGAAAAATTGAGAAAAGTAGAAAAACTATAGCAAATAATAAAATGGACGTGACAAATCATTTTAGTGGTTTTCGTTTTGGCAATTATTTTTTTAAATGAAATTTCTTTTTTTATAACTAAATTTTATGTACATCTCGTTATAAAAAATTACTTAAACTGACAAGAGTATATCTTCCGCAATAAGGAAAAATATTAAATATTTAACCGCACTAAAAAGCTTTCACCTTTTGTTTATTTTCTACGTGTACTGTGTACATACTAGTTCAATATAATAAATTACTGATTCTTTTTGTCCAAGACATTTTTTATATTACAATAATAAATAATAAATAATTATACTGTTACTATTAGATTAAATATTTTTCAAATAATAACGCTGCATTTTAATTTTCACTATATATTATTTCTCTTTTCTGTAGGAGATTTTATGAACATCTTTATTTAATTATAAATCTCCTAGAACTATAATTAGTAGAGTGACTCGAAAGTTCGATCTTTTTTTCTAGTAAACCATATACAGTTTTAATCATACATTTCCCCTGGTTTTACAATTCTATCGAAATATTTTTATTTAATAAAATTTTTGTTTACTCTTTGAAGAGAGGAAAAATAGTAAAAAATTAACTACTAGAATTAAAAATACGCTGCCAACTAACTGGCATACATATATCGTCAATATGCCACTGATATCACTGATTACAATCATGCAATCATACATACATTTCTCTCTTAATTCCATAATAGTTGTGAAATATCACCGGTTACAATATTTTCAGATATTAGTACTTTCGTGGAATTAAATGCGGTATTACACCAACAAAAAAAATATTCCAGTTTTTTTAATTTTTTTGTTTTTTTAATTTTGGAAAAAAATTTTGAAAAAATTCGGTATCAGATCCAAAAAATTACTATAAACGAACTGTCTAAAACTAGTACTCTCATAGAAATAAATTGGGTATTACGTCCAAAAAGAAAAAAAAATTTGGTGTTTTTTGTATTTTTTTGCAAAAAAAATTTTAGGAAAAAAATTAAAAAAAAAATTAAGTATTAGATTCGAGATATCGAGTAAAAACCATACTTTCAAATATAAGTACTTTCATGGAAATAAATGAGGTATTACATCCAAATCAAAAAAAAAAAAAAGTACCTCGAGCTTTTTTGATAAAAAAATTTTTGAAAACAAAATTAGCTCTTAACTCCATAATGTTTGTGAAATATCACCGGTTACACACACACACACACACACACACACACACACACACATACAGACTTTTTTTAAAAACCGGTTTTTTAGCTTCCTGAGGTCTCAAAACGTGCTTATATGCCAAAAAATCAAAAACCAAAACTTGACCAATCACAATGGTTTCTCATTGAGGAATCAAAATAATAATTTATTACTTACAATAAACAAAAAATTTGAAAAAATATATTCATATAGATTCGTAAGCAAAGGATTTGCGCTACACAAAAATATTCGACACATCGATGATTCTACAAAAAAAGTTTTACGGAATAGCTCTACAAAAAAACCGTTGTGTCGAAATGTTAGCACAAATTTCATTTATAGTATATAGAAGTATTCAACACGACATTTCAAATATTAAATAACTCATTTCTTTCTTATACTAGCATATATATAGATAACACTTGACACAACACCTTGACGATTCGTAAAGCCAGGAAAATTTCCGATTTCAAGAAGTTCCTGAAAACCTCTGAATCATTTCGGGTTTACCCAAAAACTGACCCGACCCGAAAACCCATAATAATTATTAAAGTTTTTTTATTATTTTTCGTAGCAAAAAATTAGCTAAAAAAGTCTGCCATGTCCATTTGTATCCGTCATCCCGTCCACTTCCACATTTTAGAAAAATTTGATAACAAACAAAAACTACGAGTTTTTTTATATATATAAAAAAATTACCTATAGACTTTCAGCAATAATAATAATTTAAACTTCTAAAACTGGCATCGAATAATGCATAAAATAAATATAATTATTAAGATGAAAAAAAAATTGATTTTTACAAGGACACTGAAATGGTTTTTCCCATCTTATACATACAGTAGCATAAAATAGAAAATAAAATACAAGGATTTATTATATTATACTACTACCAGGATGCTATTACTTGACGCATCATAATATATTTATTTCGCAATTTTTAAAAATAATATATATGCTACCTGGTAGTTTGCCTTTTTCTCAATGTTATTACAAAGCTTCATTATCATTGATGTAAGGTTACTTACCTTAAATAGTTTGATAAATAGTAAAATACAAAAATAAATTATTTTTAACCTGGTTAATTTTTCAATATGCTAGGTTATTTATGACTTTTAGCTTTTGCTGCAATTAATCCGTCTACACTGCGCCAGTCAAACCGATTTCACACTTTTTTTTACTAAAAATAAATTAAAAAAAACGTATTTGGAAAATATAAAGTTGATGTAATTGAATAATTAACTAAATAAAATGTAAACTAAAAAAACATTTTTCATTCAAGAATTCTTGAAAAAAATAACCGTTTTTAAGGGAATATGGTTGTGTTACCTGCTAGCAGATACAACCAATCCGCTTTCCCCCTACAACCAGAGATTTAACAAAAATGAAAATTAGTAAATTATTGAAATGTTTTTTAAATGATTAAATTATTTTTTATACTTTCATTGAATACATTATCATCGTAAAATAATAGAGTAGATAAAAAAGTAAAAGCTCCCGCATAAGCGTGACGAGAGCACCATGTCAGATTATAAGATGATTCATTATAAATGTTTTTATTTTTTTATTATTTACCACAAACAAGATCTTTATAAAATTTCCGGACTTTTTTATTTATTTTTTTTTTATAATTATAAACCATAAAAAAATATGAATTGCTTATGCAATAATTTATTGGAGTGATGTACACCAGTAAAAAAAATGGGCTCAACATTTAAGTTAGTAATTTTACGGTAATTTTACTGCGAATTATTAATACTACTACAAATTTATTAAATTTACTTTGCAAATTCAAGTCAATTTACAACTAGCAGTAATTCACAGTAATTTTACGATTCTGAAAATTGAAAAAAAATTCCGCTTGCCGCAAGTGTAAATATTTTGGTAACGGAAAACGAAATTCCGCTTGAGGGCAGTGAAATTTTTTTTTCTTCTCAAACGATTGCAAATAACTTGAAGCGCAAAGAAAATTCAAAAAAAAATTTATTTCTTTTCTGTTTTAAAAAAATTTCTCAAGTCTCATCATACCGAAACACGCATATCCCAAATAACCGGGAATCAATTTTCGGCTTGTATCCAGAAAAGTAAAGAATGGCCCAAATAGCACGTAAACTACCTTCCAAGGCGAAGCCGAGGATGGTAAACTGCGATTTGGGGCATTCTTTATTTATGGACAAGTGCCGTATAAAAATTTTCTGCGACAGCAGCGAGAAACGTCCTTTCGTGGCTATTGTACAGAAAAAACATTTTTTTCAAAAATTTTTGATTAATATGGATACATATTTTTTTTGATATAGTTAAATAAAAATATGTATCAATTTTGAATTAAAAATTGATTACATTTTGCTTTAAAAAAAAATTGAATAAAAGAATTGAAAATACATTTATCAGCCAAAATTCTTGAAAAAATTTTTTGTTAAATACCAACACAAAGCAAGTGCTCACTGTACTTTAAGACTGAAAGAATTCGCCTAAAAAATTTAAAAAACCTGTAATAAATAAAATAATTTAAAATCTAATAAAATTAAAAAAAAAAAACTAAAAGTATAAAAAATTTTTTTGTTTCAGAACAAGGTTTAAAAAATTTCAACAATGAAGACTACTTTCTTGTTGTTTTTAGGATTCTTAGCATTAGCAACAGCACAACGAAGATTAGCTCTACCAGATCCTAGAAGTTGTGCCAGTCGTAAGTATAGTTGAATTTATCTCTTCGTAAAATAATAATATTTTACAAAATAGACTAATAAAATTTCAGCTCCATAAAAAATAAATAAATAAATAAGATAATTTATAATGCATTTAATCATAAAAAGACGATTTTAGAATCTGAAAGTGTATTTAACATTTTTATTACATACAGTTTAACAACCTTTAAAATATTATTTTTTTATTTTGTTTAATAAGGAAGTTCAATAAAAAAAAAATAAATAAACAATAAACGTGACATGAGTTTACATATTTAAAAAAAAATTTTTCATAAATTTTGCTTTTTTAAGAAAGTTTTAAATTAGTACCAAAAATCAAATCCTTGTAGTTTGACGTTTTTTTCTCTTATTGCAAAATTTAGCACAAAAATATTAAAAAGATTTTTTTCTCTGCTAATTAAAATAATTTTTTTTTTTTGAGTTAACTAGTGAAAAAAAAAAATTATTTTGCTTCGTTATTTTTTTATAATTACATTTTTTCTTTTTAACTAAGCCACTTTTTCAATTCAAAAAAAAAAAAAAGAAAAAAAACATTTTATTAATAAAAATAATATGAAGAAGAAGAAAATAAAATGAGCATAACTTTCATTCTATCCAAGGTTATAATTAACATATAAAAAGATTTACTTCGTGGAAACTCTTTTAAAATGGTGAATGAATATAACATCAGCTAATAATTCATCATGCATAAACAAAGTTTTTATTTTAAAATATACATTTAAACATTCAAAATTAAATAGATAATTATTATGCATGTTTGGTAGAACCACATACCTTGAAAAATATTATTGACCCGGCATTTGCGAATGGTTATTCAGCGATAACTTTTTTTATGCCTTTCTGTAGATGAATAAATAGGATGCAAATTAGCTATTTTTTAAACAAGGGACAAAGTATTGGTTTCGACTTTGCATGCAGTGTGTAAAAGTCAAACCCCACATATTGCTCCGTGATTTAAAACAAAGTTTTTCATAAAATGGGCAAAATCCGTCTCCCTAGGTAACTAAAATATTGCTTTTACACATTAGGAATAAAATTTTCCATTACGTTTTTTTTGAAAATTTACAGCAACAAAAAACCATAATAATTATAGGATAAAAAAAAAACTTATAACCGATTTGTCTAAACACAACCTAAATGCATGGAACATGTTTACTCTTCCAGCTGAGGACTAGGTATAATACAAATGTTACTCAACATTACAATACAATTTTCTGATTTTATAATTTGTAATTATCACCTTACTAGATGTTAAGATTCTAAACCCAAATTATTTTAATCCCCTAAATGGAAATTACTCTGGGTCCCTAAATCAAAATTATTCTAAGTCCCTAAATTCAAATTATTCTAAGTCTTATTTGACCCCCCCTTAAATAGGACAAATTTGACCACCCCCCTTAAATAGGACAAATTCCCCCACCCTTAATTTTCAAGTTCTGAAGTAACCCCTCCCTATAAACATGTTCCATGTTAAAAATAGTAAATTTGCCACAATGTCTTTTTGGGTATTTTTACAAAAAGCTATTTTTAAAAATATATGAATACATCCTATTGGAGGGCTGCCTAGACTTATTCGATGCACCTGACTTAACCAAAAAATTTATAACTGCAGTTCGTGTAACCACAGCAGAAAGACACGAAACATATTTACTGCATTTAAATGCTAGGTATAATAATAATAACATTACATTTTTCTGTCCATGATTAAGTAACCTTACTGTAAAAGACTTTTTATGGTAACGTCTTGCCTTCCACCCTTCCACCTCTAATAGATGTTATTTAAATTACTTTAATTTTTTATAGAAAGGTGTGCGTTTACCCGAAACTTTGGTCTATTTTTTCATATTTGGTGTGAAGCCCGAAACTTCTCGAAAAAGGTCTGCAGTTGCAGTTTTGTATCGAAAGCTTTCTTGGATACCCAAAATTCGAAATAATCTAATGCTGAAAATATTCTTACTCCCATTTTACTCTCTTTCCCATGATTTTCAGATTCGCCAAATAACTCTTCCTGCAAATCATACTAAAATATCTTATTCCAATTTCCAGCATGACACATAAGTCAACCGACATCTTATAGCTTACTGAAATTCTTGTTATACCAGGTTGGCATGAAGATTGTATAATGACAAGGTTGTTGATTTACATCTACTACCTTCGTATAGCCAAAGAAGATAGATAGTATCTATCTATCTTCTTTGGTATAGCCCCAATTCTAATAGTAAAACCTGTGTCCACGTATCTTAAATTTAGTATTGTTATACCTAGATTCAAACAAAATTAGGCAAATATTTTGATTGCTAATTAAAAAAAATTATTTATATTATACAGGAGTAAGACATGCAACATATAGAGACGCCCGTGGTGTAGCTCATTCATACTTCTTCAGTTGGGAGCATCAGCCAACAAGAAATCTTGAAGTAGACTGGTTAGATGCTCGTAACATTTGCCGGAGACATTGTATGGATGCCGTGTCTTTGGAAACGCCTCAAGAAAATGAATTTATCAAACAAAGAATTGCCAGAGGTACGCAAATTTTAAATTATATAAGAATTCTTTTAAAAAATACATTAATGGAGTGAATTTAACTCAAACTTTGAAATAAAGTCTTGAAGCAAAAAAAAAACTATAAATTTATCAATGAATAACTATTATTTAACAGCGTGCGTAAAATTTACTTCTACGCATTGGTGGGACAACTTTAACGCACTTTTTAAATAAAATTATGTATGAAACTTGTGATTTAAATGTACATTTTACAAAATGCGATGACTCGGTGTTACGCACCTCGGGCCCTGTAAACCTTCGCATTTCGTATCTTATAACTTTATAAATAACTAATATAGTATTACTAAGAAGAATAAATATTATCAAGTTCACCCCTTGGGGGGCAATTTTAATTTTATAGGTGTAACTAGGTTTTGTTAAGGGCAAGGAGTTTAATTTTAAGCAGTTTATTTTTGCTTTAATTCGCATACCTATATATTATTAAACTAAAAACACTAATATAAGATTAAATTATTAGAAAATTTTTTTTGACTGATATTATGTAGCTTCAGTACCTAATCTGATAAAAATCAGAAGCGTACCCTAAGAATTAAATACTCTGCTTGAAATTTCAAGGAAAGCAACGTAGCCTACTTGTAAGAAAGGGAGTACTGGCCATCATAAGCCTAGGAAGACCATTGCATCTGGGGTAATTTGAGCCTTTAAATTTAAGTGAACTCCTTCTGTAAATTTAAAAGTACCTATAATTGACAAACTCAAAGCAATTGTTTATTTTTTTCTTTTTAACAAATTTGTTTAATGAAATTATAAAAAGTATTTTAAAAATCGTAGAATTTATAACTTTCTAAAGATTACAAGCGTCATTTGAGTTATTTTTTAACGTGCCATCAAAATTGAAGTTATACACCGCAGTTTAAAAATAAAACCACATTAATTATTTTATTTTTTTGTAATATCGGTATTATTACCGCGCTTGTAATAAAAAATATTAAATAAAAAAAGTAATTTAAATTAATATCTATTATTATGAAAAAAAAAAAAAAACAAAATAAACAAAAGCAAGAAAATAAAATTTTTATAATTTAATACATTAATTTTAAAAGTGACAATATAATTTTAAAACTTTCACTTAATAGATATAATAATTTATTTTTAATAATATCAAATAAAAAATTATTGTTTCTTAATACTAGTACTTATTTTTAAATTTTCACTTTTTATCTTAATGCATTATAAAAATTGCAACGACAACAGATTAACATTCTATGAATAAATCTATTAATAAATTATAAATTTTAAAAGATGTCACGCGCGACATTTATAAGAAAACGATTTCTCTGCGTATAGAAATTTTTTCCAAATTTTATATTCAAAAAGGAAGTTCTTGTAAGGCTTCGTGACATTAAAACTTGAAGTATTTGGAAAGATAAGGAATTAGTAAGAAATTGGTCCATAACTTCCATCCTTAGTTGGATTTGACTTAATTATTTACTTCCTCACAAATTACTGATTTTTAGGCACGATTACCTGATGTATCAAATAAATAGATGAATGTTTCTGAATGTTTATTGAATGTTTCTGTGTGCATTTCATTTGCGAGAAACTAATTATAAGTCCTATAATAGGCTATTCACGGGTATTCTTATCATTTTAATGGTATTTTATAACGCGTTCCTTTTTTTTATGGGCAACTGGATATTATTTGTTAAAAAAAGATGTGCTATTTGCGTTTAATGACCCGAATACCAGATGCTGTAGGAAAAAATTGGTATTAATTCATAAAAATAGCTTAAAATACCCCAAAAACGTTAAAAACAGCCTATAAGTGCCTATTTTGGGCTACACCGTTTTTAGATAAACTAAAAATAATTTTCGCATTTAACTACCTTAAAATACTCGAAAACCAGAAGCTGTAGATAAAAATTGATATTATTTCATAAAATTAGCTAAAATTAGCCCACAAAGCGTAAAAAATAGCCTAAGAATCCTATCATGGGCTACCATTTTTTTTTTGTATAAATAGATATGATAATTACGCTGGAGGTTGGTAAGAAAGTATACAGCTATCAAGCAATAAAACTATATAATCAATTACCAAGTAATCTAAAAATGCTTGATATAAACAAAAAAAGCTCTAAATATAATATCAAAAATTGGATAATCAATTCTAAAATCTAGTCTATTTTATCATATTGTTAACTAATTTATAGATGTGTTGCTCTAACCCTTTACTAATTTTAGTTTTATTATTTTAATTAATTTTAAGTATTATTTTTTTTATTATATACTGATTCCTCCTATGTACAGGTTATTACCTACTGTAGGCCTATAATATATGTAACATTATTGTATATATTATTTGAATTGGAAATAAATTATTATTATTATTATAATTAGATATAGAGGCCCAAGAAACATTAGTGTACTGTGAGAAAAATGGTAATATATTAAACATTTTAACAAAAAATGGCAAAAAACGTGAATAATAACCTAAAATGGGCAATTACGTAAAATTGGATCACGTTAGGTCAAAACGGACTTCGGATTTGGAATCAGCGACCCCAAAAACTAAAATTACCGTCATAAAATTCCATGGACATGCTTTCAAAAAAAATCGCATACAAAACCATGCTCCAGGCCTAATACTAATTGAAAAATATGATTTGAAAAAAATTCTTATATAATATTGTGATGAATGTGAAAATGATACGAAAAATACATGAAGCCCGTATGGTGGGTCATGTACTTCTCAAATGATAAAGTATGCATATTTGGTATAAAATAATATCTAAATTCATATTTTTTTCTCATATGGATTTTTTCGATTTTTTAACTTCATATATCATGTGAAAAAACATTTCATGCTTGCCACATATTCCCAATTCTGCTTATAATTATAAATCTTGATTTATGTGTCCAAAATCTAACAACTAATACTCTTGTCAAGGATGTTGTTAATATGTGTTACAATTTACAGTTCATCAATCTAATCTAAAATCGTAAAATTAAAAGTGGTTACTTGTTAATTCATATCTGGTTTTTCATTCCTCAATCAAAAATTCAAAAGGATTACTTTAATCTTATACTAATTGAAACATTCATAAAGAAAATAGCGAGATCTAGGTAAAAATCTATAAATTATTTTTAAAAAAATGTAAAAACGTAAAATTATCAATCTCTTTAACTTTCTGCAAATGTCGTATAAATCAAAAGGAAAAATTTATATTAATTAAAAGTAGAACGCATTCTGCGTAAACTCAGTAGCGATCATCTGCATAAATAATTTACCTATAGTATATCTGATATATACGCAGTTAATTATGCGTTTCTTATAATGTTTCTATGCAACATTGAATCAACCCACTTTCACTTGACCGTTGCCCTCGAGATGTAGAAAAAAAAATGAAAATCCAAAAATCCCTTTCCATCAGCCCGTATAGTTAAATTATAAGTTTATATTATATTAGAGAGCGTTAATGTGATATGATATTAAATAGTGAAAATATGTGTTCTCATTTCTTCTTCTTTTCTTTTTTATGTTTTAATTTTTAATTTTTCGATAAATTTAATATTTACATATTAGCGTGAACGTAACTTTCAAATTTCTTCATTAATTTAAGAATGGGTCCAAAAAACGTCTCGGAAATTTCAGAAATTGCATCTTGCACTAAAAGCTTTTGCTTTTAACAAATAAACCAAGTGTTAAGCCACGGTGTCTGCAGACATTCTAAATTAAAACAAACTAAAATACTGTCCGCTCTAATGTACTTTTTTAGCTTTGCATTTATAGCCATCCACTTAATAGAAATGCTATAATTATGTGTCGTTTAACATAAAAAATTATCGCATCCGTTATAGTTGATACGATAGACCGATTAATAATAAAAACAAATTTACTAGTAAACTTAAAAAACAATAATTATAACGACTTTGCTTTTTTTTTCTTTTAACATTGGAGAAAGAATAATTCGGTATTTGAGAAAAAAAGAATTTTTTAAAAAATCAAAAATACAACTTCAGTGATTTATGTAAATCAACTTTTTCTAATCAATGATTTTCTTCAATTGTATTTATTCGCGATAATTGATTTATTTTCTCAAATTTTTCAACAACTCGCGATTTCTCGCTATGTACCCCGGAAATGACATTTATTTTTTTTTTAATCAAGTACCATATTAAAATTTTTTCTTATACAAAAGTTCGGGAAAATAGACCTTGTAGAAAGCAAATTTTTGATAAAATAATTAAAAACTCTTTTTACATTTTATTTCAAGCCCAAACAGGATTCTAAATTTTTTGAAATATAAATTAACTAATTTTGTTTGTACGGGCAACACAGAAATTCGAAGATAGCTAGAAATTTTTGGTCAGCGTTGAAATAAAGTAAAACTTAGCTGAATCACTATAGACCGGGCCTAATAACCATCAATTGTTATAAAAATTTTGTTAATAACATTTTTATACAAAATTTGCGATAGCAAAAAATTATGAAATTACTTTAGCAAGACAAATGATTATATTACTAACGTATAATCCACTCAAACTTTTAATCTAATCTAATTAGATTTATCAAAAACTTGTAATATTTTTTCGAAGTAAGCCTTGTATTTATTTTTTAGCTAATTGCTATTACTTAAAAGTCAAGAATAGCACAGAATACCAACTCTTACTCTGAACAAAAAGTCTAGGAGTAACTTTTAAAAATGATTCGGCCCGGCAAAGCTGGCTTTCCCAATATATTATTATCGAGTTTCGTTGCAGGCAGTTTTCCTTGTGATTTTTTGAGAATAAAGAGGAGTTTTTAATTATAAGAGGGGAAAAAACTACCCTGCGGTGCCTAGGCGACGCTTTAAAAAAAGCACGATCTACATAATTCGGTAAATCGGTACGTAATAAAAGAAATGAAATGACCAAAAATGAAATTATGAAATAATTTTTTAATTAAAATTATACATCTTTAATAAATTATTTGTGGAATATAATCTCTAAATCTTTTTTAATTTTACACCTGCAATTCCCACGGTCGTCTGCAATTCAAGATTTGGAATTTTAATTAAAAATGCAAAATATAATACAAGAATAAGATATACTTTTTAATAATACGTGTATTACTTTCACACAATGTAACATTCTTACATTGTTATGAAGTGACATGATAAATGATGTTGCATATTGCATTCTGTTCTCTTTTTTATTATTTTTTTCATTCTTTTACTTTGACACAAATTAAACCTGCTGCATATATAAACAAATTTTTTCAAGATCAATAACAACAATACTATTGCATTACGAAATTCGTCTAAAATCGAAATAATGCCTGAAATCGAATCGAATTCTTTTAAGTTTAAAATATTTTTGGTAGATAATACTTACTATTGAAACATTTCTACTCGTTTTTGCACTCCTTGTATGAAAAATTTTATAATGCTCAATGCGGCGGAAAATACAGTTTAAAATAATTAATATGTGCATATGCCATTTCTTCCGGTAAGCTCTCCCCGCGGATAATGTCAATATCTGCCAAATAATTTGTTTGTAAAGCTTAATTTAAAATGCATATAAGGAATTCCACTTTAAAAGTAAGACTAAAGAGCCGTAGAAATCGGTGCAAAATATTTTTTCCTGAAACTATAACTAAAAATTACTTTTAGGTACTTTTAGCTTTCCAAGTCAAATTCTTGATTTCTGGCAGTCACGTCATTATATGTTTTTGATTTCCTTTGTTAAATTGACTCCAAATATTCTTATTTTTGCTGAATAGCGGTGTAAAATATATTCATCTCCTGTACTTTTAGGAAATTTCCTGCAGGATTCGATTTCGAGGTACTCCAGTCAAATCGCGGAGGGGGGGGGGGCTGTATTTTTACTGGCCAACATGAGATTTGCTCTAGTACATGTTTTTTGGGTAGCTGATTACGAGAATCGGGGTGTTTTCCGGGATATATTTTCAGAATACCCTCTACTACTACCCCCAGAAAGGATTTTTTTATGTATTAGCAAGCTGAGTTTCTAGATTTAGCCAAGAATTGTTATAAGAGGGTTTTTTGGGACTAATTAAGAGTTTGAGGTAATTTTTAATGAATAATTAATATTTCACCCTTAAATTAGCAAAAATTACCCCTAAAAGGGGTGCATTTGCAATTTCTGGTATTTGAACAGGGTTATTTTTGCTGGTTTAAGGGTGAAATATTAATTATTCATAAAAAATTGACCCTAATTCTTGATTAGCGATCCAAGAAACCCTCTGAGACCAATTCTTGGCTAAATCTAGAAACTCAGTTTGCAAATACATAAAAAAAACCTTTCTCGGGGTAGTTTTTACAAATTTAAGGATGTTCCGAAAATATCTCCCGGAAAAGACCCCGGTTTTCGTAATTAGCGACCAAAAAAACATATAGTGGAGCAAATCTCATGTTGGCCAGTGAAAATACACCTCCCCACCGCGATTTGACTGGAATAAGGTTCCAAATTTGATTTGGACCACGAAAATTACGTTTTTCATCACTATAAACCTTTCAACTTAAATAAACAAAAATTTGCAGGTTCCAGTTTCTTCTACTTATTGTTAGGCTTGAATTTCTTGTTTTATATCCTAATTATGAAATTATAATTTAATTTTCCAAAAAAATTTGTGGATTTGATAATCTGAATTTTATTTTTTAAGAATCATTTGTGTGAAAATGGCGAATCTTTACTACCCTTCAGTTTATAATTTAAATTTTTTTTTTTATTTTAAATTTTTTTTTAAAGATATTCACGCCTACTCGACCATTTTTGGAGATACAAATATTTAACCCTTCGTAAGGGGTTAGTATCGCATTTTCTAAAGGTTGTAGGTAAAAATTGACTTTAGATATGGAAACAACTAAATAGATATCAAAACAACTAAATTACTTACGGAGAAACGTCCGTTTACATTTTTGGGAAAAATTATAAGGCGTGATTTTATCTATTTATATTTAAAACTGCTTAATTAAAAGCAGGTATATTAGAACTTAAAATCCTTAGTAAATTCGTACACTGAAAAAAAATTCCGCTTGACGCAAGCGGATTTTTTTTTTTTTTGTTTAAACCATTGCAAATGGCTTGAAACGTAAAAAAAAACCTTTAAAATATTATTTTTTGAACTCAAAACTTCATAAAACTGAATTTTAAAGCTCAAAAGTTAAAAAAATCTTTTTAAAAATAAAGATTACTTATTTAGCTTTTAAAACTTTTTTAAGTGGAATTATTATTGAAAGGTAATAATTAAAGGTTGAATAAAATATATTTCATTAATTACTAGCTTCAGAAATTACCGAAAACAGCTGAAAACAACTCCAAACCTAAATTAACCAATTTTGGATCATTTTTAAAATAACCAAATCAGTCTCGTTTTTAAAGATTTTGTTTATTACTAATTTTTTTACAGATTTTTTATTATTTACTTTAATTTTATATATTCTGAAGTAATATCTTTGTTGAAAATAATTTTTCTTTTAATTTATTTTAACGTCTTAGAGCAGTTCAAATGTTAAATATTTGGGTTTTTGAAAAATTCATGGGCTTGAGATTTTTCTAGCAGATTCAAATGATGTTATAAATTGGACTAAAAGACGAAATCCCAAGTAATTTTTCCCGTACAATTCAAACTCACTATTTATTTTAACATTTTACTACGCTTTACAGGAGAAAAATTCATTCATTTAGTTTTTTAAGGTACCTATTATGAGGGTACCAATTTTTAAAAGTTTCGCAGTCTTCAAGGAAAAATTTTCTGAATAATATTTGGAAGAGTTACTTATATATTTTTTCCTCGGAAATTCGATGAAACCACTAGTTTTTTTATCTGTTGTTTTCCTTAGCCATAAAATCTTTTGTTTCTATTTTTACTGGTTTTGTCCAATCTTATATATTTTGCATTGGTAGCCCATTTGAGCTTAAAGGATTTGAAATATTTAAAATTATCTTTAATAAATAAATAGTCAGGGAAAAACCACTCGAAAAAATGCTAAAACTTTTTGTTTTTTAATAAACGAGTAATCGTTAATTAAAGATTTTGCAATAATTCTCCAACAATCTCAATTACACGTTACTTGAAGCACAATAACTTAAAAATTTGATAAGTCAGTGAATTTTCATCTTCAGACGAAACGATTTCGCATTTTTTTAAGCAGTTTTTTCTTATCTATTTATTTATTAAAGATAATTTTAAAAATTTCAAACTCTTTAGGCTCAAATGGGGTACTAATGCAAATATATAAGATTGGACAAAGCCAGTAAAAATAGAAACTAAAGATTTTATGGCAAAGGAAAACCCAAGATAAAAAAACTATAGTGCTTTCAACGAAATCTCGAGGAAAAAATATATAATTAATTCTTGCAAATATTATTCCGAAAATTTTTTCTTGAAGACTGCAAAACTTTTAAAAATTGGTCCCCTCATAACTGGTACCCTAAAAAACTTAAAAAATGAATTTTTCTCCTGCAAAGCATATTAAAATATTAAAATAAATATGGAGTTCGAATTCTACTAGAATTAAAAATTACTAGGGAATACGTCTTTTAGTCCAATCTATAACATCATTTGAATCTGCTAGAAAAATCCTAAGGGTAGCGATCTTATTCAACACGAAAAAAATTGAACACAAGACTAAAACACACAAAACTTAACACGCATTATTTTTTAACACTATTTTTTCCACACCATTTAAATCCAACACAAATTTTTTAGACACGTATTATTCGACACAAAAATTTTTTATGCAAATCGTGTAAAAACTAATTAAATTTTAGTTTTTTGTTTTGAATTTGTGTCAAATAAAATGAGCTGAACATTTTGTGTTTAATTCGTGTGCAATAATTAGTGTAAATAATATTGTGTGTTGAGTTTTGTATGTTTTAATTTAGGTGTTCAAAAGTGATGTGTTCAATTTTTTTTTTGTGTCGAGTAAGATCGCTACCATCGCAAGTCTATGAATTTTTAAAAAAACCAATATTTAACTGTTCTAAGACGCTTAAAATTAAAAGAAAAATTATTTTTATTTAATTATTTAATTATTTTTTTTAAAATCTGTAAAAAAATTAGTAATAAACAAAATCATTAAAAACAAGACTGATTTGGTTATTTTAAAAATGATCCAAAATTAGTTAATTTAGGTTTTGAGTTGTTTTCAGCTGCTTTCGGTAATTTCTGAAGCTAGTAATTAATGAAATTAATGAAATATATTTTATTTAACCTTTTATTATTACCTTTCAATAATAATTCCACTTAAAAAAGTTTTAAAAGCTAAATAAGTAATCTTTATTTTTAAAAAGATTTTTTTTAACTTTTGAGCCTTATAATTCAGTTTTATGAAGTTTTGAGTTCAAAAAAATAATATTTTTAAGGTTTTTTTTTACGTTTCAAGCCATTTGCAATGGTTTAAACAAAAAAAAAAAATCCGCTTGCGGCAAGCGGATTTTTTTTTCAGTGTAGTTTTTTAGATTTTACAAAAAGAAAAATTTTAAAATACGCAAAAAATGTTGAGGATAATGAAAATTTTGAATTGTAAATTAATAATAATTAATAATAAAATAATAATTAAATTAATAATAAAATTAATATTGGATACAATAATTTTATTAGGCAACATAAGATTCATCTGGACATCTGGACGTAAATGTAATTTCAATGGCTGTGATAGACCTGATCTTCAACCCCAAAATGTCAATGGATGGTTTTGGTCAGGATCTGGTGCTAAAATTGGACCAACAAATCAGCGTAATACTGGCGATTGGAGTGCAACTGGTGGCTTTGGCCAACCTCAACCAGATAATCGCGAAGCTGCACAGGTTATTAATTTTTTCGATATTCAAGTTTCGATAACTAAAAATCAAAATTATTTAAAAAATTAAAAGATTTTATTTTTTTCTAGGGTAACGATGAATCCTGCTTATCAATACTGAACAATTTTTATAATGATGGAATTAAATGGCATGATGTAGCATGTCATCACGTAAAACCGTTTGTTTGTGAAGATAGTGATGAACTTCTTAATTTTGTTGCGTCCAGAAATCCTGGAGTTCGTCTTTAAATAAAATAAAGTTGTGGCTTTATATGAATATAATAATTTTACAAAAAAAAAATCACGTGCGTACCTACATTATTACAATCCTCGCGAGTATAGTTAAACATTTTTGTCGTATAAAAATTTTTTATCCTTCAAAATGTATGGATTTAATTTTTTAAATTTAAATTTATAATTTATGGAAGATAGTTTGGCTCTTATTTTGAAAATTACACACCATTTTGCAAAAATCATGAGAGGTTTTTAAAAAAGCAAATTTTTAGTTGCATATCACATGCAGCATAAAACTTTTCTAATACTTTTTATCTGGAAACTTAAAGTTCTATATCCGCAAAAGGCGAAATTACTTGTTTAAAATTTTTTTGCACAAACAGCGTATTTCAAGCATCTAATTGTGTGCAGTACCATTATCTAAACACAAAAGTTGACAAAGCATTTGGTTTTTAAAGTTAAAAAATCGTTGCTTAAGTTTATTTTTGCATTTCATTTTTAGACAAAAAAATGTGTCTATTGAACATTCAAAATTTTAAAGGAAAAAAGGTATAGAAAGGTTTTGAAACATTTTATAGAAACATTTTGTGCTGCATGCAATATTATAATAACACATGTAATTTTATTTTTTGGCAAGTGGTAGTTATTTTACTCGGTAATTAAAAATATAAATTTTTAAAACGATTGCTGGTACCTATGACCTATACTATAAAAAATTTAATTTTCCATTATCCTGGCGCACTGAAATAGTTAAAAAATATATAATTACTTTAATATTTTGATTTATTTAGGTATATTTACAAATAGTTGTTTTATTTTACTTTATTGAAAATTTAACAGGCGTTTTCACCTTTAACTAAAATATCTTACATGACGTTAGACAGTAACAACTTAATAATATTATAATTTTATAATAATAAACATTAATAGATTATTTTTGAATATTAAATAGTTATATAGATATTTTTCAGCATTTTCACTGTTATTATGAATGTATTATTTGGTTTATTATGTTAATCTAGAGAATATATTATATAAATAAAAAAAATAATTTAAGGTATTGCGATGCAGCAAAAATGCTTATATTTGAATGCATTAGTAGTTAAAATAACAATATATAATTTTTTAAACAAAAAATAATTCAAACTTATAATAAACAATTACAATCCGCTCAATATCAGCCATAGCTAAATTTTTTAGCTTAATTATTTAAACAATTATCGCTGTTTTCGTCTTAAGACCAATAAAAAAACAACAAGTCCCTTAATTTTTTACCAATTTTCAATCTCAAGGGCTCATTTTTTTTGTTTTCCAAATTAGAATCGATTCACTGTGAATGACTAAGCTAAAAAATTTTTCTATAGGGCTCATATTGAGCGCATGTTAATAGTTTATTATATAAGTTTAAATTATTTTTTGTTTAGACAATTAAATATTGTTTTTATAATGCATTTAAATATAAGCCTCTTTTGCTCCTTGTTTGCTGTATCGTTTTACCTTAAATAAAATATATACAAACTTTGCGTGTCTGTTAATAAAATATTTGTTGAAAATATAAAATTAATTAATATTTTTTATTATACTTTTATGAGATTTAGTCCTCTCGTAAAATTAAGAATATAATATGTACAATTTTTTTTTTATATTCTGTCTATGTTTATTTTTTTAATTTTATTATTATTGAAAAAAAAGAAACTTAATAAAAAGTAATGCTTATTATTTCTACAATAAATTGTTGTTTTATTATTTTTCTAATGTTTATTAGCCATTTAACCCTTAGCTAATAGAGAATCAACTGGGCAATTTAACTCACTTTTTTCGTATATCTCAAATGTTAATCCTCTAAATTTAAAAACTTTTGCTACAAAATTTCTCAAGTTTTCCAGTTTTTAGATCTTTTTTAGTAACAAACTATATAAATGTATAAACAAAAAATAGATAAAACTGGACCATAAAACTTCAGGACGCCAAAAAATTCAAGTATCATTCACCGTTATGTTTATTCTAATTTTTTTCACTCGTTTTTTTTGTACTTGTTAAACAAATTTTTATAAACTAATTAATTTTGCATATTATTTTGAGTTCGTTTTTACTCATTAACGCCAGAAATCTATTGACCCGCAGCGCAACTTTGGTTTCTTATATCTCAGTGATTTTTTTTTTTTTATTGATAAATAAAATTTGACATTTTTTTCAAAAAAACTAAGTTTTCGACCTGAAAAACGTTACGTGTCAATTTATCGCTGTATTAAGTATTGGTGCATTTAATTATCAATTAATTCATCTAAGCCTTGGAAAAATTTCACGGTTTTTGAATGAAATTTTGGCTAAAATTATCATGTCTAGGGCTAAGATTTCGGGTGTTATATACTTTTTAATTGTTAATGTCTATAGTTTGTATTATGCTAATTTGATTTAGGTAATTTGCTTTAGCCATGATTTTTGATAGATATAATTTTAACTATACTAATTTTTGAGAAAATACCCGAAAACTTGATATTTATTAAGCGATCTTGCCATAGTGGAGCTTTGGAGCTTTCAAGCTCCGTAGCCACCAAAGTTTAGACTTTTGAACTTTGTGCCCATTGAGACTTTTGTTTAGAATGATAAAATCTACAACATATCCAAAATTCGACCAATTCAACCGAAAGGCAAAATCCTATACTTTTGTGCGGGGTCCTTTATATGTTATCGAAAAATTCGCGAGAATTCTCGATTTTTTTTTTTTTGTGAATTTACGAAAAGAGTTGTAAAATCACGACTAATTTTCGTAAATTTAAAACTATTTTTTTTGAATTTTTGAAAAAAAAATTGTAAATTATCAATTTTTCTTGCAAAATCACAAAAAATTTTTAAAAATCGAGAATCCTCGAATATTTACCAATTTTTTCAAAAATTTACTAATTTCTCGAAAATTTTCTAAATTGTTTGTTAATATAAGGAAGTTACTTATTACAGTACACTTATTTTTTTTAATTAAAAAAAAAAATTCTTTGTAATTTAAATTATTTTTTTTTAATTAAAAAAAAATTCACCGAGATATAAAGTAGCAAAATTTTATAAGCAGCAAAAGTTTTATGCGTAAACGCCTGCGTGTCAACTAAAATCCAAAAATCTCACGATTTTTGCGTGAGCCCACATAGAGAACGAAGCGCTCGAAGTTATGAAAACGTTCCTAATGTCCGCGCAAAAGGTTCCCAAAACGTTTCGAAATTTGTGAATAATTTTTTTCAAAAATTTTTTTTGATAGCTTCTTTTCTTTTATTCTTTTTGGTTCCTCAATGAGGAACCTTTGTGATGGGTCAAATTTTGTTTTTTGATTTTTTGGCATTTAAGTACGTTTTGGGACTCAGGAAGCTAAAAAAGTACTTATATTTGAATGTACGATTTTACTCGATATCTCGAATCTGATATTTAATTTTTTGAAAATTTTTTTCCCAAAGTTTTCGTCATAAAAAAATACAAAAAACACCAAATTTTTTTTTCTCTTTTGTACGTAGTACCTAATTTATTTCTATGAGAGTACTAGTTTTAGAAAGTTTGTTTTTAGAAGTAATTTTTTGGATCTGATATACCAAATTTTTTCAAAATTTTTTTCTCAACATTAAAAACACAAAAAAATTTTAAAAACTGCAATATATTTTTTTTTTTTTTGTGTAATACTTGATTTAGTTCCATGAAAGTACTTATATTTGAAAATATGGTTTTTACTCAATATCTCGAATCTGGTCATTAATTTTTTGAAAATTTCTTGCAAAATGTTTGATCAATAAAAAAAACTTTTAAAATTTAATAGAAATGTATTTATGATTACGTGCTTGTAATCGGTGATATTTGTGGTATATTGAAGTCAGATTGAAGTTAAGTTTTTATTAAACTCATTGTTTGAGGAACCTTAATGCCAGCTACTTGGCAGGGTATTTTTTCATGTGAAACGTTTTTGAAACGTTTTGAGAACCTTTTTGCGTGGACTTTAGAAACGTTTGCACAACTTTTTGAAAACTTTTTTTTAACCTTTCAGGAACTATATTGAAACTTTTTTTGGAATGTTTTAGATTAGAAACGTTATATACGAAAGTTTTGTTCTATGATAGTTGAATTTACCCAAAAATACGTGAGACTCACAAAATGCGTGAGATTTAATTATTAAAGGGGGAAACTGCAATCGTCCCTTGCAATTATAGTAATGTTAATAGAAAAATCTTTTAAAAAATTATTTATTTTTTTCAATAACTTTTTTCTTTAATAAATTAAATGTGATGCAACTAAAAAATTAATTTTCTTTATATTTTCTTTGTGTCGCCGTTACGGCAAATTTAACTTTTTTCCTCTTTCGGGTACGGTTAGTTTTCTTGTTATTCTAACCTTTGAAAAACAAATATATATACATTTATAAATGATGGTAAACAATTAACAATAATTATTATATGACAATTTTGGATTCACCATTTCGCAAAAGTATACAAAAATATAATGATGGAACAAAAAAACCTGTTATCTGAGATTAGAATGAAGGTAAATAATTTTAAACTTAATGATATTATCACATTCGTTTTTGTTTTTATTAATATTTATCTTTCATCAAAATTTGTATCAAATTTTTCAGTTTAAGCATGCAGATTTAATTTTTACAAGTAAAAATAAATAAACCAAGTATTAAGAAACCTTTAATACATTTAACAAGGCCTTATTATAATAAAGATTTACTTCATAATAATTTAAAAAATTAATTTTCACGGAGAGTTATAATAATAATTATGGATTTTTTTTTTTGTACAGTACATTGAAGAACTTGAAGAAATCCTTCAGTGCCCAGTGTGCTACAATGCCCTTACAAAAACTGTTCCTATGTGCCTACAAGGGCATCAGGTGTGTTCAAAATGTCAACCACAATTAGAGAATTGTCCTTTTTGTAAAAGCTTGTACAGTGGAACAAGAAATTTTTTAGCCGAAGGCTTGTCATCTAAATTTGATGAAATAAAAGTAAATGTTTATTACTTTTTTCTATAATATGTTTTTATAGAATAATTAACTAATCTTAAAAATCTTAGTCATCCCTTGCAGATCCTCAACATTCGTCAAATAAAATAATTCATGAGAATAAAATTTGCGTTGAAACACAAACTAATGCTTTAGAATTAAGCAATTGCAATGGGAGTCAAGGCTCAACAGAAAATGATGATGCTTCAATAAATTCTTTATTTGTAGCAAAAGGTGTGTATCCTTGTTTATTAGATTCATGCGAACAAGAATTTCCATCTTGTAGAATGATCCCTCATGTGAGAAATGCACATAAAGGAGTACTAATACAGGTAATTTCAAATTATACTTGGAACAATAAAGTAATTAAAAAAAGTTATCAATAAATTTTCAGTCCTTGAGTAATAATGAAAACTCATACAGTGCTTCATGGGAAATTGAATACCAAGAAAATAAAATATTTTATATGGTTTTGAACGTTTTAAATATTGGATTGTTTTTTATTGTTATTAAAATAAGTGAAACAGGTGACTTATATGGAAACGTCTTCATTGTAAATACAAAAATAGTTGCTGGAAAACTAGAATTTGAATTAAAAATCTCACTTTTCCAAAATTCTGTTTCTCATAAAGGAACCGTAAGTAATAAAAGTAAAAGTTACTCAGAGAAAGAAAATAAAAATTAATATAATTTTTCAGGTGAAATCATGTCGATTATCAAAAAATAAATTATATGACAAATGCCTTTTTGTAAATAAAGATTTTATGTTAATTTTGTTGAAAAACAGGAAGCAATTTACATGTTGGTTAAATATTAAGCAAATATAAAATTTGATTTTTCTTGTCAGCGACCAGAAAACAAGTATTGCCCGGCCGCTGCGCGACCGGAAAAGACATGTTTTATCGCCACTGACAAAGATAAATCGTATACAACCCTTGGCCATAAATAAAGAATGCCCCAAATTGCAGCTTACCATCCTCAGCTTCGCCTCGGAAGGTAATTTGCGTGCAATTTTGGCCATTCTTAACTTTACTGGACACGGGCTTGTAATATACTATTAATTGTTGTAAATAAAAGAGAATTTGCATTTTTAAAATAATGTATTTATTTAGTACACATATTACCTACATATTTTAATGCTAATCTTAAACTGGCTTGATTTGTCATACTAGTATTTTATCCATCAATAAATTAAATTTTTTGCCAATAAAAACAAAGTAAATTTTGCAATACTATTTAAAATTAAAGTGAGTCAAGTTTCATTTATTTAAAAAATTAAAAATTTGTTTTTTTTTTAAATTTTGTCTAAAAATTCTTTTATTTTCTAAAGCTTAATTCACTGACCTAAGAGTGATAAAATTTTATAAATTGACATTGCCTTCTTTTTCCTAAATTTTTAAAGAAACTTAAATAAAAATTATTTTTTTCGTTCTTATTTTATTAAAATTATCTTTTGGTCTGATTCAGCTCCATCTTTAGACTAACTGATTTTTCTTTGTTAGTAAAGACGAATTTTTTTTATAGCTTTTATATACTTATTTTCTTCATTTCTGCAGCAAATAAGAATTTAAGTGATTTTTATAAACATTAACTTTGTTATTTTTTGACTTTACTTCATTTATGATTAACCCTTTTAAAGGTAAGAAATTAGTATCCCTTAGCGTTTTTCAAGCTATTTTTTTCAAGTGCCTCCTTCTCTTAAAGATTTTTGCTGTTCCAAAAGACGCTCTAAAGGAGATGGGCCTGGACCAGACCATAAGGACTGCTGATTATCAATGCGTGACATCATATCAACTTGATTTGTTGAGTTCTTAGATTGAACTGTGCTCCAACTATTTTCACTGAATAATGAGTATGTGCTTCCCGTAACACCTGCTTCTTGTGTTTTATCATTCTTCTCATCAAATTGCTTTACGTCTTGAAACATAGTTCTGTTATTTAGTGCCATTCCATGTACTGGGTTTTGCTGATAATTATCCCTAGTTACAGGAGAGTTTGCCCAGTTTTGAAAGGCATTGGTACACAAAGAGCTTGTATTATTTTGAAGTAATTGACCAGAATTTTTATCCCACCAAGTCACTGGTGGTTGTGGAAGTTGTGGGTCTTTCCATGGATCATAACTGTTATGATATATTGGTAAGCTATTATTTTGAGCAGGAAAAGTATACTCTCCAGTTTTAGCATATATTGGTGGTGGCAATTGTTTTTCTGTATTATTATAGTTAAAATTTGCCATACTGGTAGAACATGTTTGAATATTGGAAAGATTTGCAGGAATGGAGCTTATTGGTTCCACGCTACTTTGAATATTTCCTGAAGTAAATTTTGAATTTTGGGGCAAAATGATTCCTTGCTGCATTCCCGTGATATTTGAATTAATTTTTCCAATCATTTGTTGTGTATGAGGTACTTGAGACATGTTGATACTTTGAGAAATAGATAAATCTTTTGAAGATTGAATTCCACTAAAATGGCCTTGCATTGGATGTTGTTGAGATGATACTGTATTGCTTAAATAATTTTTATTAAATACAGGATTTGCAGCATTATATGAAGAGTTTATCTTCTGAGGAACTTGATGAAACTGAAAATAGCCTGAAGATTTATGTAAATCTTGATTAGGTAATACTGTTTTATTCTCAGTACTTAATAGTTGCCGATTAGTTAGTAAAGATGTATTTGGACCTTGAATTTTTAATGTGTTATCCAAAATCGGAGTTGTATTTAGATTTATATTTGTTACAGGCTGCAATATATTAATGGTGCTTGATATCTGAGATTTAATTTTTTCTGCTTCAACATCTACAGGGGATACGCTTTTAAAAGTTACTTGCTTCTGATCAGTCTCTGCACGACGCAATATAGCTTGCATAGCTATATTCTGTCTTGGTTTTCTAGCAGCTGGATAAGAGTTACTTATTTCTGTATTATTTATTAAAACCTCGTGATTTCTGTCCATTGAATTTTGAGATTTTAATATTCCCACTCTTTTTTCCACTAAAATAATAAAATAATTTTGAATGTAAGTAAAAGAACTTAATAATTAAAAATGTTAACAAATATTTACATGAATAATCAAAAACTAGAGCATCCATTTCTAACGAGCCTTTACTGCTTACAGACTCTGAGGGATCAGGGCTATTAGCAACATTTGTATGTTTTTCTTTGTTAAGACTTAATTCTTCTAACTCTTTCATTAATTCATTGCACAATCCAGCAGTTTGAACAGCAGTTGAAAATTTTGATCCTTCATTTTTAATCAGTATTGTGTCATTGACCTGATATTCTGATATTTTTCTTCCTAAATGAATAAGTCTCATAGCTCGAAGCTTATTCAAAAAGACTGCATCTGTTTCCAATTCCGAATGAGAGAATCTTAGAGTTTCAAAATACTTTTCTAGTGTTAAGAAACCTTGTAAATCTCTATCTTCAGGTAGAGGAATTGTATTATCTGTAGTTTTAAAAGAAAAGAGTATTTTATTAATGCAAAAATTAAATACATATACCTATTAAAATTAAAAAACGATACCAAGGTAAAATATAAAATTTATTTTTGATCTTTTTATTTATAAATTAACGACACTAACATCTTATTTGAAAAAAATTTTTTACACTAAAATTATATTCTTCATTAGTCGTATAATTTGTGGAAACTTTTTTCATCTATTTTTTTAAGTTGTTTTTTTATTTGATTTTATTTACGCCCGAAGGCAATTACAATAATTAGTCGGGTTTCCCTTGTGAACCCACCCATCGTTTCTACGAAAATGGATGAATTTAGCTGAAACCTAGTGGAACCTTCTCAGGAAGACCTAAGGAATTTTATCCGGTAAAAAAAATTCCTGCTATTAAAATGGGGCGAAAAACACCCTCAATTTCCCCCCCACATTTACCCAAAACATAAAAAATAACCTTTTTTGAGATTTTTAAGGGATCTAGTAGGTATTTTGGTCCGCTAAACCAGAATCTAGCGTTAAAACTGAAGTTAGATGGGTGTAACACCTTTATTTTCACCCTTTCACCCCTAAAAATTAATATTTCTCAGAAACAGGATTTTTTTAAATTTTTATTGGATCTAGTAGGTATTTTGGGCCGCTAAATAAGAATCTGAAGTCAAAAACCAAGTTAGGTGTGTGTAACACCCTTATTTTCACCCCCTAAAATTTAATATTTTTCAGAAACAGATTTTTTTTTAATTTTTATTGGATCTAGTAGGTATTTTGCTCCGCTAAATCAGAATCTGACGTCAAAACTGAAGTTAGATGGGTGTAACACCCTTATTTTCACCCTTTCGCCCCTAAAAATTAATATTTTTCAGAAACAGGATTTTTATAAATTTTTATTGGATCTAGTAGGTATTTGGGGCCGCTAAATAAGAATCTGAAGTCAAAAACCAAGTTAGGTGTGTGTAACACCCTTATTATTAAAGGGTGAAAATATCTAACTTCAGTTTTGACGTCAGATTCTGATTTAGTGGACCAAAATACCAACTAGATCCAATAAAAATTTTAAAAAAATCTGTTTCTGAGAAATATTAAATTTTAGGGGGTGAAAGGGTGAAAATAAGGGTGTTACACCCATCTAACTTGGTTTTTTACGTCAGATTCTGATTTATCGGCCCAAAATACCTACTAGATCCAATAAAAATTAAAAAAAAATCTGTTTCTGAGAAATATTAAATTTTAGTGGGTGAAAGGGTGAAAATATGGGTGTTAGACACACCTAACTTGGTTTTTGACTTCAGATTCTTATTTAGCGGCCCCAAATACCTACTAGATCCAATAAAAATTTATAAAAATCCTGTTTCTGAAAAATATTAATTTTTTGGGCGAAAGGGTGAAAATAAGGGTGTTACACCCATCTAACTTCAGTTTTGACGCCAGATTCTGGTTTAGCGGACCAAAATACCTACTAGATCCCTTAAAAATCTCAAAAAAGGTTATTTTTAATGTTTTGGGTAAATGTGGGGGGGAAATTGAGGGTGTTTTTCGCCCCATTTTAAAAGCAAGAATTTTTTTTACCGGATAAAATTCCTTAGGTCTCCCTGAGAAGGTTCCACTAGGTTTCAGCTGAATTCATCCATTTTCGTGGAAATAACAGCTTTGACCTTTTTTTTTACACAGACGCCTTGACTAAATATACAACTAGATGTTCTTGTTGTTTTACAAAACATAAAGTTTTGTACAAATAAATTAATAATATAATTATACAATTTTTTTTTTAAATCTATCAAAATGTGCAGATAAGTAAAATAATAAATTATAATAAATTTCAAATACATTTCTAAAATAAAGTTTTTAATAAATCTTAAATAAATTAAATATTCACAAAGAAAAGTTAAAGTAGTATTTAAAATTTTTAAAATATTTTTTTTAAATGAAATGCTAGAGTATAAGTTATAAATTTAAAAAAAAAAGTCTACGATGTTCAGAAGGTGAAATAAGGATGATTTGAAAGATAATTCAACGTTTGAAGCTTGCTCACTGAAAAATTATCTTGATAACCTGACTTAAAAGTTACTAACTGTACTCGGTTAAGGTTTTAACAGTTTTCCTATACTCATAGACTCTAAAATGTCCGGGCGAATGCGAGTACTTCTATCAACAGTCAACTGCTACCGCACAATGGACTACAAATTCTGCAGTTGGGGCTTTCATACATCGGCAAAGGAAATTTTAGGAACTGTAATCCACGTTGTCAGAATTCTACTGGGGGTTATTGGGTGGGATGGGTAAAAAAAATTAGAAGAAAATTCTTAACTTCGAGTGCTGTGGTCCACAAAATATAAAAAAAATATAATTTTATACCCATAAATATAAGATAAAACTTACATTGATTGGAATTAAAATCACCAAGGTTTTCATGTAATCCATTTAATAAAACACAGAGACTTGGCCAGATTTGGAGTCTTGATTTGAATGATTCTTCTTCCAATATTGAAGGTCTTAAGCTAATCCATTCAAGGCACAGTTTAACTTTAAAATATTTAATACAGTTTAATGATAATAGTAAATTTTTTTTCTTATTAAAATTCTGAATAACCTACTTGTTGGTAAGGCAAAATAACTAATTAATTCACTTTTAATTGTGTAAACTGGCAGTAACAAGGCTGATAAGCTTCCTGCTATTAAATCAAGAATGCAATCTCTTGATATTTTTTCATCGGAACTCAATTGCTCTATTCTTAATAGGTCTAAGTTTTCTGTCAATACTCCAGCTGTGTGTTGCAAGGCAAACAAATTTATTACTAACATTTGAATTAATCTCCAAGAACTAAAACTTTCTGTAGCAACTAAAGCTGTCAATGTTTCATTTAAAAGCTTAACATAATTTTTTGCAATGCTGAAAATAATTAAAATATTATTAGCTTGTAAAAAATTTAAACATTAGAATAAATCTTCAAATACCTCAAATCGCCTAAATTATGAAGTACTCCATGGAATTTTAAAAAAACTGCAACATATTCTTCGGATGATAGTTTTGTCTTTCCTTCGATGTTATAGGAGGTATCATTTAAGGCTGTTGATAAGGTTTTTGTTAAATTTGCTGCTGCTACGGGAAATGGATGTTTAACTGCTACAGATCGAACATAATGAAATACAGTTCCAAGTTTATCTCCTCTTGATGCTTCCAAAAGAGCTAATTGATTATATGGTTGTCCACTGGAAGGTGACAACGAGACAGCATGACGATAAAACAATTCTGCTTGTTTATTTTGGTTTCGATACCTAGCTATATCTCCCAAATGAACTAGGCAATATTGACAAATATAAAAGCATGATGATTTATGGGGTGGAGTTAAATATTCAACAGCTTTCCAAGAAGAAATGTAGCCATAAATATTATTTTTTCTAAAATTTATTCAATATTATTAATGTTATTGTTGGTAAGAAAAAATATAGAAATAAGGGACTATACCTTCTAAATGGTAAATCCAAATTAAAAGCTGTACATATTTCTTGCAATAAGGTTAAATAAAAACCACTAGCTGCTTCTAGGCACCAACTTAACATAGCTTGAGATTCTCCTCTTTTAGGATTTTTCCGATCCTTTGTTTGTGATTGTAAAGTGGCTATGTAATTTTTGAACCCTAGATTCCATAATTCTTGTTCTACTTTACGATCTAAAGCATATTCTAAATCTAAGATAAGGACCTGTTGATAAATTTTTTGTAATTGCTGCTGACATAACCAAGCATCGCTATCATTCAATAGATCTTTGCAGCGTTGAACTTTGTCTTTCAAGGGTTCTGCTTTCCTAAATAACAATAATATAAATATAAATAAAAGAAAAATTAAATAAAAAAAATAAATTACTTACTTCAGAGCTTGTACAGCTGCTTTTAATCCCATATTCTGTTAAACCCTTGAGGATTTTTTTTTTCTTAAAAAAAATTATCACACATTTTTAGGTGTAATTAATTAATTAATTAATTAATAAATATGAAAACTACTTTTTCATTACGAAATTTAAAATTTTAATGCTTATCAAAATTAAGGAACAATGTATCCACGAAAGTTAGGTTTTGTTTTCACGAAATAAAAAAAGTTCATTTTAAGTTATTTTAAATTATGCAGAAGGTTAAAATTTTTTTTTAAAATATTTAAAAGAAAATATATATACTTACTGTCACATATTTGCGTTTAATTTTTTTATCAAAAAAATAAAAATTTTATGAAATTTTCATTTAGACCCCCACTTAAATATCCCTGTAAAAAGATTCAGATCAACCTAACATTACTATACTATTATATTCTCCCTGTATACGTATCTCTCCTTGCATTGCAACTGTGCAATTTGTAGTGCAACTAGTGCAAGTGATACCCGTCGGTGAGTATGATTTAAGCTTCTGGCAAATTAATTTTATTTAAATTAAGTTTTTTAATAATTATCGAAAAATTTAACGATTTTAAGAAAAAGAATGTTACCCTTTATTAAGGCATTTAACCCTAAATTTTGTAAACAAAGTATAAGATGTGTAAGTTTTTATTTTCAAACATTAATATTAAATATCAATTAATCTAAATAAAATATCACTTCAGCTAGTGACTCAAAGTAGGATTGTCAACCAAGAAAACTTGTCTCAAAAGCAAAAAGAAATTTTAGCTCGAGGGTTACCAAAACAAAAACCAATAGATGGAGTCAAACAAATCTTAATTGTAGCTTCCGGAAAAGGTGGAGTTGGAAAATCAACTACATCAGTAAACTTGGCTTTGGCATTAAAATTAATAGAACCAACTAAATCAGTTGGTTTACTGGATGCTGATGTTTTTGGTCCATCAATTCCATTAATGATGAATATTAACGAATCTCCTCTTTTAAATAAAAATAATTTAATGGAACCCCTTGTAAATTATGGGATTAAATGGTAAACAAGCTGTTTTTAGCTTTATTTCATAGTTAAAATAATTTTGTAAAAAAATAATTTTTATTAGCATGTCAATGGGTTTTCTAATAGATAAAAAGTCACCTGTTATTTGGAGGGGGCTAATGGTAATGAGTGCTTTGGAAAAGCTTATACGACAAGTTTCTTGGGGGCCATTAGATTATTTAATTATAGATACACCACCTGGAACTGGAGATACTCACTTATCTTTAGTTCAAAATTTACCAATAACTGGAGCATTACTAGTAACCACACCGCAACAAGCTGCTGTACAAGTTACTATAAGAGGAGCCTCTATGTTTGAAAAAGTAAATATACCCATTGTAGGTGTTGTGGCTAACATGACAAGTGTCAATTGTCCAAATTGCCAAAATCAGATTTCTTTATTTAAATATGATAGTATAAAGTTTGAAAAAGAATTAGGTGAAATAAAATTTGAATACCTATTATCTATATTTAAAATCTAATTAGTTAATATATTGTTTTCAGGAATAAAAATATTATCAGAGATTCCCTTAGATGAAGGTATTATAGAATCTTGTGACACTGGAAAACCTCTAGTACTAACAAATCCAGATTCTTTAACAGCACAAGCTTACATTAGATTAGCCAAAAATACAAGCGAATTTTTGAAAAAGCAATTAATAAATTCAAGATAATAAAACAAAGTAAACTATTAATTGGTAAGTTTTACATATCCCCTCTTTGATAAATAAATTTAAAGTGGGGATTTTATCTAATCATCTTTGTATATTGTTAATAATTTTTTGATCAAGCGTAAATTTTTTAAAAATTATTTTTATATTTAGAAAAACCTACTGCTGTTTTTTAAACATAATATTTTTTTCCTTTAGAAATAAAATGGAAGGAATATCGACCAGCATCCATTCTAATTCAAATGCAAAAGTATATGACATTCCAATGAGTGTTTTAATAAGGCCATTTCCACCATCAGTTGATGAAAAAAAAGTAAAAAGTTTAATACAGACTTTAAGTGATGTTGATGCTGAAGGATTAGTTCCCCCAATAGATGTTTTATGGATAAAAGGAAAAGATGGTTTGTTTTTATTTAATTTTTATTACCTTAACCTATTTGTTATTAGTCACTTAATCAGAATAATTAGATCTATTCTCTAATATTTGTGATATTTAATATTTGAAAATTACAGTTAATTCAAATATTTAATTTCTTTTTATTTTATTTGAAAATTTAATGGATTATCCCTTTTACAATATTTTACACATTAATTTAGCTTATGGCTCATTATCGTTTTTTTTTGCAAAAGTGACGTACAGCACGTTCCTACTACCAAGTGCGTCAATTAAAGAAATTTTTTTTTAATTTTCTATTTCAACAAGTTTTTGATGGTCCACCATAAAAATCAACTTAATTAACTACTATAAAACAAAAATATAGCAAAAATATCTTTACCGTTCCCTGTCACAAAGGAGATTCTTATACAAGATTGAGTATTTATCACTCACACTTAGCAATTAATTTTCAAACATTTATTTGAGGGTTAATTGCTATATCATAAGGTTAAACCTTTTCCATATAGCAAAAATTTAAACTTATTTTAACTAATTATTATAGGGATGAGAATCACACGATTTTATAAAATTTGTATGTAAAAAGTCATTGAATCAGAGGCAGATCTGGAAAATTTTTTTGGGGGGGGTCATTTGAATCAAATTACAAAAAATTTTCTTGGGGGGGTCAAAATGGTACTTCGCTTTAATTATGTAACGTAAAATTAGCTAACAAAAGGGTAAACCTGACCGATGAGGGGGTCAATTGACCCCTTTGACCCCCCCCCCCCACCCCCTGTATCCGCCACTGTTGAATGATAATAAATTTGATTTCTCTTCATAAAAATATTTTTAAAAACTTTTATTCACATAATTGACAACTTAAACATATTAAAAAAAAAAATGCTCACACCAACAGTGCTTTAAAAGGTCGTTAAATAGGAAAAAAAAATCTGTTCAAATTCAAAAATCACATTAAAGGGACAAAAAAAAGCCTTTACTGTAGCTCCTAGATCTCCGATAAAGAAGCATTGTAATGAAAATATTTAAAACTTAGCAACTTTCAATTATAAAAATATGTAATTTTCCAAACCGTAAAATTTTTTTGTTCATTTGTCTATGAATTAAGTTGATTTTTCTATAAAAAAACCTTTTTCTATAAAACGAGCCATATAGTATAGATAAATTATAAATTATTCAATTTTAGATAAGTTAAATTAAATTCATATGAAAAATTTATAATTTAATCAAAACAGTCAATACTTAAAAAATCTTAAATATTTGTATAAATAATGTTTTCACTAAAAAGTAAATATAATTTAAATATACTTATTTGATATACCTATTGTGGATTAAAATTTGACAACTGCGTAAACATAAATCCAAACAAATAATTGAATAAAGCTACTTAAAATTAAAACAAACTTAAACATTGGAAATAAAAATTATTGCGATTTTTATTAAAAAATTGAAATCAAAACTTCTGAAATTATTAATACTAATAGCCATTTATAAAGTTATATGTTCCTTAGAATTAAAAAAAATTTTGAAAATTTATTGACTGCAAACGGAGATATTAGCGCTTAAAATTTCCTTCATTTTGAGCTACTAAATTAATCAAGACTTTTTTATATAAACCTTCTGATTTTAAAAATCTTTGATATTTGGGACATTATTTTGCATCGATTCACTAAAAAAAAATTTCAATTTCTAACAATCATATAAAATACTTTTCAATATTTTTTAAAAAATGGTTTGAAGATTCGGATAGGCAGGAAAATTTCCAATTGAAATCAGTTTTCTAATAATATTTTTAACATTTTTTCATGCTTTTGTATAATGAAGCAAAAGTTGGTGGCTGAGAGCATTAAAATCAGTCCAAATTTTCAAAAATTCATAAAGAAACGATTTTGCGACGTAAAATTTGGGCAGCGAGGAAATTATATATGTATAATCAACTGTGCAAAGTTATGACCTAATCAGAAGACACCATCTGCAAGCCAACGTATGTTTCGCATTGAATCAGCCATAACTTGATAAATGTCTATAAGAATTAAAAATTCCAGAAGTTTCGATTTCCAGAAATCTTAAATCGAAAAATGCTATTTTTATCCACATGATTCAACCTTAAAAAAAAAGTTTTTGATTTTCAATGTTATAAAGGTTATAGAAATTTTCTGAAGTCATATTTTATGTATTTTTTACTTAGTTTTTTATTTATCATCTAAGATACTAATTTTCAATATGCCTTAATTTAATGTTGTTATCATAAGTATAAAAAAAAGATTCTATTAAAATTGATAGAATTTTTATTATTACAAAGGTGGTGATTATTATTATTCTTTTGGAGGATGTCATCGTTATGTGGCACATCAAAGACTTAATAAATTAACAATAAAAGCAAAACTTGTGGAATCTACTGTGGATGACTTGAGGAATTATCTTGGAAGTTCAACTCCAGATTTAAAATGATTTAAGTTTTCTTAAATATGACTTATTTTCAAATTCCCTTTATTTTAATACATAAAAGAAATCAAAATATTTGTTAAAAATATTTTGACAGTAAAATGCATAGGATTATGGGTTTTCAACACTTTAAACTTTAAGCAATTTGATATAAGTAAAAATTAATTTACTCACCTCTGGTTTTCATAACAATAAATCATGTAAAAGAAAATTTTAATAATAAAGTATTTTAAATAATGTTTTGAAAAAAAAAACATGTAAAATTGATAACGCGAAGCCATAAATTTCATGATCTCTTATAATTTTCTGTATTAAAAAGTTATAATAATTTACATAATTTTGTAAATACTAATTGTTTATATATATATATATGTACAAAAAATTAATTATAATAAAAAGTTATCTTAAAAATTATTTTAATTTACAATTACTTAATATAATTGCACATTTAAAAAACTCTGTTAATCTAAAAGCTCAATTATTCACTCTTATTACACATATTAAAATGTAATGATAAAATTTTCAATAAAAATAAAACAGCATAATATATAAAAATAAACATACATATAGGTATATGTAAATATATAAATTTTAAAATAAATTCTAAAACAAATCATATATGTTTATATTTTTTGGTTGTTAAAATTGCATTCAGTATCATAATTAAAACTTTAATTAAAGTAAAACATTTATTTGAGGGTTAATTGCTATATCATAAGGTTAAACCTTTTCCATATAGCAAAAATTTAAACTTATTATTATCATTAAAATTATACTAATTGTTTTTTATTCACTATCTGTCACTATCTTCTTGCATATAAAAATATTTATTATTTTATTTGCTTTAATTTCTTTATTTATCTTTTTCAAACTTCTGTGAATTTCTAAGATGTTTTGGTATCACAGTTTCTTTTAAGTGAAGCAGTTGTGTATTTGTTACTTCGCAATCTATTTGCATCATAGTTACATGATCTATTGGTGTTGAATACGTTCCTGTAATTTTTTATTCAATTGAAATAGTTCTTTTTTTTCATTTTAAATTTTGAAACAATTTTGGCTTCATTATATGTGGCTTAGTGTTTCAAAATCAATGCAATTTTAGTTAATACATATGATTGGGAAAAATTTGATGTTTACATGGGCTACCAAACAAAAAATTTTTTAAAGATTTTTGGTAATTTCCGGTTTTATTTTTCAACTTTGCCGGAAATAAATTTCGCCATCTTTAAACTTGCTCAAATTTTCTTAAAATGTTGATCTTTGCGCTAATTTGTTGCAAAAATATTTTTAAGATTTAATTCCCAAATATTTGCTTACAGTTATTATTTTAGTTTGCCAAAATTAGCTAAAAATAAGGGAAAAAAATATTTTTTTATGATTCTTTTTTGTAAATAAAAAATTATATTGAGATCGGTCCTGTGTTGGTTGGGAACAAAAGAATATTTTTCTCCTTGGAAAACTAAAATAATGTAGCTAACATTTTGGAATTAAACCTAAAATTTTTTTGAAATAAATTTAGCCTCGAATAGCCCCTCGATTTGGAAAAATTTCAGTAAATTTAATGATGTCAAACTTGATTTTCGGTCAATTTAATAAATTGAAAGCACTAAAAGTGAAACCGGAAATTTCCAAAATAAATACAAAGTTTCTTTGAGTTTATCGATTGAAAAAAAAATTTGATCCCAATCATGTAAAAAGAGCATTGGTTTTGAAATAATTGATTATTTTTAAAGCCCTAAAAATCAAAAGTTAAATTTTTGGGAGAAATTATTATTTTGTAAAAAGTTGCGGAAAAAATATCAAAATAACTAATTGAAACAAAAATTTTAGAAAAAAAAAACTTGTAGCTGAACATATATAGATTAAATTTTTTTTTTTTTTTTTTGCAAACGCGTATTTTACTGAAGTCTTTTAACTCAGCCATGTACAATTGAGCCAAAACATATTATATATTATATTCTAGACTTTCAAATTAAACTTACTGTTATTGACTGGTATAGCAGGTAGTACTACTGACATTTTTGGTCTTATTGTATCATTTTTTCTCAACGCAGGAAGCATCATGCGTTCCCCAGTAAACCAAACTACGTAAAATGTATCTTCTTTTCGACCAAGAGCCTCAAACAACTTAGAGTATTCTTTTAAATTTGGAGTAAATACTTCGACAGCATTAACATTAGTTGCTGGCACATTATTTTTCTCTTTTAATTTATAACTTTTTTTTCGTTTAAAAATTTTTTTTTTGTTCTGTAATTTTAAATTATTCACAGATTTGTGTAAAGCAATAAGCTTTGGATTTAAAAAAGCATTTAAAGAATTCATTTCTAAGTTTTTCTTTATTGATTTCGTCCAATTACTTTTATTTGATTCTTCCCCAATCCATTTTCTGAGTTCTGAGTCAAGACGTATAGATTCTGTTTGATTTATGTACATTGGGCACATTGGTGGAAGAATATTTACGGAATCGTCATACCCCTCGTCAGATTGAGTTTCATAATCTTGATCAGAAGACTTTGACCAAAGTAAAGTTCTACTGGGTCTTGAATTTGTAAATGAAAGTGATTCTTGAGACTTGATATTTTGTAATGATTGTTGCCTTGTATTAAATACACCACTAGACGAAAAAATTATTTTTAATAACTTTAAAATTATTTTTAATTTAAATTTTAATAAAATTTACCCTAAACCTCCTATATTGACTGATACCATAAGAACCATAGCAAGTAATACGGCAGTATTCTTTTTGTTAATTGCGCCACTACTTTTAAATCTTTTATTAGAAGAACCCTCTATTTCTAGTAAACGTTCTTTTAACCTTGCATTTTCCTGTAATGATAAAAATTATATTTAAAATTTATTTTATTTTTAACAGCGTGATATTTTCAAAAGATTACATTTTGTAATTTTATATTTTGTTCTTTCAATTCAGTGATTTGGTTTTCTAACAACATTACGTATTCTTTTTTTTTTTTACGTGAAAGGCAAGCTGATTCTCTATTTTTTATCATTCTCTGTTGCCTTTTCAGCTGCTTTAAATCAAATTCTTTTTTCTCTGCTAATTCTATAAATTCAGAAAGCTCTTTTTTCAGTAATACTGGTGCACATTTTGTAGGTTCTTTTTTATTTTGAGTAACATAATTTTTATTTCCAGCAGTTTTAATTAGATTGTTTGTATTTTCAACTGAAATTTTCGGTTGTATTTGAACCTTTGGTAAATTGTTTTGAGAAAAAGGCATAAAAATATTTGCATTATTGACTTTGTCTGCATTCAAGCTTTTTGGTGTTAAATTAGTATTTTCTTTTGGTGATAAGGCCTGAACTTTCAGAGTTTTTGGTGAATTATTTTGCTTTACTCTTTGAGTCAGAGCCGCAAAATCTTGAGGACTGAGTACAATAGTTTTATGTGGATTATCTGAACTTCTTTTTAAAAGCTGGGCCGATTTTGGTTCTAGGCATATTTTTTTGTTAGGATTTTTACCATTTGTAAGAATTAATTTTTGTGGAGCTTTTATTGGTAATACTGTGAAATTCCGAAAATTTGTTGATATAGTTTGTGGTTTTGGAGAAAGCGGCGGGGAATCATTTTCGGGCGGCGATATTGGCGGCGTTTCAAAGATATACTGCTTGAATTTTAAAGAAATTATTAAATTAATTTATTCAGTTGAAATACTTTTTTAAAAAATTTAAATTTCAATAATTCTAGTACCTTGTTATTATTGGAAAAAGCATCATTCTGCCATTCATTACCACTTGATTCTGATTGACTTGGACTAGGTGACAATGATGATGGTGTTTGAGGCTCGAATTTAATATTATCTTCATCAATATCTTTGAAAATAAAATAAAATAATTTAACGAAACTTCAGATTTTATGTTTTAATAATTTAAATTAGAAAAACAGAAAACTATTCAAAATTAGTAAACTTACCAACAGAAAAATAATCTTTGAGTGAACTACATTTAAGATCGCTTCTCATAAAATTTACGTCAATGTCATCTAATGTATCCATTGACTGAGAATAATCAATTCCAGGAGATTCCTCCAGCTGGTCCAAAAGAGGAATTTCAAAATCACAATCCAATGTCTCAAGGATGTTATCAACAGGTAATGCAGATTCATCTGCTGAAATAAAATAACAAAAATAAAAGATTTATTATTTCAATTAAAGTTATTTTAATCTTATAAGATATTTTAATTACTAGTTATAAATATTCATACATATTATTACGTATTTTTTAATCTTTAAATTTAATAAGCTTTGTATGGACGTTGCACTATAGAGCAACATAAAATTTTTTTATTTTTTAGTTTTTACATGGTAATGTAAAAATTAATGTTATTTTTATATTAGATGGTATATTATAAATAATCTCCTGCTTTCTACCCTAGGGGCTTATATGGTTGTATGAAACCATGTGACAAACCATGGGGCTTGAGTATATTGTATGCTGTCTGCATTCATAGTCAAAACCAATACTTTACCCTTTGTTTAAAAAATAGCCCAAAATAGGAAATGAATCGGAAAAAAAAATTATCCCACGTTGGAAACGAACCAAAAATACTCACTAGAAATCACATAAAGTTTGTGCTTTACGTATAAAGTTTCTGGTCTCGTTTCTGAACAGGTACGGTATTAATATAAATAATTTAAAAATATAAAATAAATTGTAATAAATACTGCAAATATTAAGGCTTAGGCATCTTTAGTTGCAAATTAACTTTGCCACATTAGCAGGTTATGCATGTATTTGATATGCTGAATTAGCATGTTGAGAAAACACAATAAAGATATATTTCCGGTTATATATTTGATAAATTACTTAGCTTTCTATCATGGCAATTCCTTTATTTACAATATACGATTTTTTTTTATCATGGAAGGATTAATAAATTGTAAAAGAACCTGCATTTCAATTTTATTCCATTAAATTTTTTTTTTTAATTTGCAGTGAGCAGTTTTTACAGTATAGCAATAATGTGTTGTATAAAATTAAAATTTAATATTATAAGTATTTTATTCTTTATTTTTTTTTAATATAATTATAAAAATACATTGGATATTTTATTTTCCAGGCTAAAGATTAAAGATGGTAAAATTTAATCAAGAATAATCAAAATTATATAGAATAAATTTTCGTAAAATTAAATTAAATGAGTTCCAAACATACAATAAATTAAGAATTTGTAATAATAATTTAAAAGAATTGCCATGAAAATTTAAAAATTTCTATAATAGGTAATTTTATATTTTTTACAATCAACATTGGCGGTGAATGCTTATACTTCGCGCATCTATAAAAAAGGGGTTTAAAAATATTTATCAAAAGACGGCAAAAATTACGGTTCATAACATAGGCTAGGTTTTATTTCGATTGATAATGACAAAAAATTTTAATGTTGAAAAAACTTAATTTCCAAGAAACAAATTTTTATCAAATTTAAAAAAAAAACCAAAAAAACTGAAAACCGAGGAAAAATTTTTTTATCAAAAAGAATTTAATTCGATTTTATCATATTTTTTACTATACACCTAAATTTTCAAGGTAATCGGTTCGATCTGTCAAAAGTTACAATCATTTTTCAAAAATTTTAAAAGTTTAGGACTAATATTATATATATTTCTAATTTTTATCATCCACTGATGTAGTAACTGAATATAGTAACTAAAAAAAGCTTGAACAGCTATTATCAGGCAGAACCCGGGTAGTCGAGGGAAACAACGACTGCTTATGGATCCTATAATCCTTGTATTGCTGATCACTAATTATCCATCTGGGTTCATATGCCCAAAATTTTTATGATTCAGTAAATTTTAGATAATACTTCGGGTAAAAAAGGTTGTTATACAAAATTTTGAGTAACCTAAAACAAAATATTCTTTGAAAAAATCAATTATGCAGGGGTCCAGGGGGTCGCAGCCCTCATGGCGGTGGCCGGGGCGAGCAAAGCGAGCCGGAGGCAGCTAGTATATGAATAAATTTGGAAATTGATATCCCACTATTAAACTGTAAATTATAACAAGTAAACTTTTACACAAATATTCAAGAAATTACTCCAGCTGAAAAATAAAAGTCAAAGTCTGTTATCAAAAAATAAAATATCTAAATATCAAAGATATTATAATTTTTCAAACAAGTTTTCAATCGTATTTTTAACCAGCCAAGTGAAAAACTCCAAAGAAAAATAAAAAAAAATAAACAAAGATAGATAATGAACTCTGAGCAAGATACGACAAAAATCAGATTACTCAATGTTTTTATTTGTATTTATTTAATATTTTATAATGGAAAAATTAATAGTAAAATAACATTTTTATTTGAAGTTTTAAAATTTTAAAATTTTACTTCACATATCAAATTGGTTTTATTTTTAAGAGATAAATTCTATTTTTTCCAAAAAAGATATTTTTTTTAGACGTTAATACAATTAAGTAATATTATTGTATCACGTTTTAAGATAAAAAACTTTTTTATCAGTCAAAAAAAAAATAAAAAAAATAAGGTCAAAATTCATAATGGTCTGTTATCAAAAATAAAATACCAATAAAATACCTATTAATAGTTTTTTTTGTGAAAATATATTACATGATATACATGTGTTTTTCAATTGTTATTTACTGCTAATCACGTTTTTTATATTGCAGTTGTAATAGGTAATATTTAATGTTCAAATTTTTTTTAACACAAGGTCATGCAAACGGTTGCTAATAAATTATAAAAGGATACATTTTTGCATAACGTTATTGGTTTTTTCATTATCGTTTATTTATCGTGTATGAACTAATTTTATTTTTTAATTATACCACTATATTGATATTTTATTTATTTTTCTTTTCGTTTTTGCAAATTTTAATTTTTTTGAATTTTTTAAAATCTACAAAATCCATTTTTGTCAAAAATTAAAATTTTGGTAGCTGTTAAAAATTGATCATTTTGGTCAAGTTTTTTAGAATCCTAGATAGACTGTTCTTGGTGGATTTTTTATGCAATGTCTTTTTTCTAACCAGACTAATATAATATTTTTTAGCTGAATCTTTCAGATTTTTAAATTTATATTTAAAACTAAACCAACAAGCCCTCGAAAAAAGAGTTGAAAGATAGGTTGCAAAAATAAGCAATTTTAAAATAAAATGTTCTCTATTTTTTTTTCACTTCAATTAATATATAATATAAATTAAAAAATTTATTATCGTCAATGAGTAACTATGCTAATTAAAAATAAATATTTACCCATTATAATTTATGAACATTAAGTATTAATTGGTATCTTTTTTATACCAAAAAACTAAAGAACGTATAAAATGGAATACAAATTTTTGTTCAGATTTTTAATTTGTCAAGTGACTTGACGGAAATTTGAAATTTGTAAAAAATGAACATTTATTAAAAGCTGCTTTTTTTTATTTAGAGCTCTCAGAACGCAAGAAGCCAGTGATTTCTCTTTTTCATCAAAAAATTTGGCAGTGTTTTTTTAGCCTTTTAGATATTTTACGACTCTATACAAAATTTTTTTAAATTTGTTTTTACAAGTAAGAAAACTTATTTTATAATTATTATATGCTGTTATTTGTGAGTAAAAGAGTGAATAAATCTCTCTGACAAAGTGGAAGTATGAAGTTTTGGAAAAACAAATGGTCTATAGGTTCAATACTGGCTTCAGTGTATAAAAATATAATCAAGAATATAATGCAATGCTTATTCTTAAAATTCTATTGGTTCAAAGGTTCCAAAATGACCACTGATGTATTTCGAATTTTAACAATATCTATAAATTTTAAATCTGAGTTAGATTTTTCCAAGTTCAAAATGAAACTATAGAAGTGATTTTCAACACTAGGAGGTTCGCGAAAATTTATACTGAATTTTATTCTACATGATATTTTAAGATGCAAATTTTAAAAAAAAGTAAGTTTGTGATATATGCTATCAGTTTTTTATAAACAGTTTTTAGGGCATTTGCTTTGTAAGCAGGTAATAAAAAATGGATTATTTCATAATTTTCCAAGATCATACTTTTCCTTTTCAAATGCAAATTGTGATTCGATTTTTGGAATGCTTCGGGAAATTTTACTATTATATATTTTAAAATTTTAAAATGTTACTAAATACTTTATTTATTAAAGACCCTAATTTTTGGGAATTTCTCTGGAAATTTCGGATGTTAATTTCCAAAATCCCTGACACTTACCTTCCCTTTAGATCAGTTTAAATAAGAATTACTCAAATACTTTTTGGACAGATTGCCACAAATTTGAAAAGATTATATGTTCTTTTTGTCTCACAGTTATTAACTTTATTCATTTTATAGTAAACCGGAGTTATAAATTTTCTCCATAAAAGGAAAAAAGTTAACTCTGGGACAAAAAGAACAGACCTGAAGGCGTAGGAGATATAGAATATATTATATTATTCGAACTCCTATCATGTGACTAGAACCACTATAACTATATTACCATTTCTTATTTGACAAATGACAATCTTAATTTTAAAATTGTCGTAGTAAATTACTTAGAAAAGACATTTTAGCAGTATTTTATTCCAAATTCCATGGGAATTGGAAAGTAAAATTTTTTTGGAAACAGTTTGTTTGAATAGAAATTATAATTTAGAAACAAAAATTATTTCTCAAAAAAAATATCTAATAAACGATTTATTCCATAAATGGATTTTTTCTCAAGTGATGCAAAACCTTAATAAAAAAATTTATTAATTATAATTATAATTAATTATTTTATCAAATACCCACGTGTTTAAAATTTCTAATATATTCTATAAACATCTTATGAGTAAAAAACAATTTCTAATATCTTTAAAGATAAGTTACAATTAAAATTATGATTAGGAATGTGCATAATATTACAATATACAGGTGCATTTTCACATTTTTTTTATAATAACCAAACTTATATATACTATACTTATACTACACACTACACCGCTATCCATTTTGTTTATTTTTACATTTTCTGTAAAAAGTAGGTATTTATAATTTTTATTGTTAGAAATCCGCAGAAAGGATTGCATATACTATATTCAATATTATTATTATTATTAAGGTACACTATGCATTCCTTGTTTGCGCATTGTTTATAATTAACAAAATCTTGTCATTAAATTTACTATTTAAAAATTAATTATCAAGTAAATGTTCAAAATTAGGACAAAGTATATACTGTAACTTACCGAAAATTCCTAAATCCGGAAACATTTGCAAATCTTCCTTAGAAAAACCGGCTGTCGTCCACTCAGAATCCTCGCTTATAGGCATTATAGCTATAGTTTTTCAAAGAGCGCACGCGCTCCTTTTTTATTCTGTTTGCCCTTTTTTATGTTTAAATTTTTTAGTCCTTAACTCCTTACGTCCTTCTTCATGACCATGCACTCTTTTTTAACTGCATAAAAATTTTTTTTCACATAACCGCGCTATTTAATGATCAAACATTCAATTTCCGTGAAATATTCATAGATATTTTTGTTTTTTAAATATTATGTTATTACTTTTGATTAATTTTTAATACACAATTTTGTCTTCAACGGTTAAAGGAATAGTAATTATGATAAATTTTTGAGCTCCAGCTTGAGCCAACGATGAGACATCATTGTTTATCGCATACACGTAAGTGAGTAACCAGTCTGTCAGACCGGTAATTCCGTTAATGTTAATGATTATAGGGGAGATAGTGGGTGGGTAAAGACTTAAAACATGGTTGCCTCATAAGTACTGTAAGTTAAAAAAGGACAGACAGAAGCCTAAAACACATGGCAGCTGCCACGTTTTGCCACAGAATTTTCTAATCTCCCTTATATATGGGTGTTTTTCACGAGAACTGTATATTTTTTTATTGTTTACGACCCAACACTCATTATTATTATTTTTTTGTATTATTTTGCATTTTTATGTTGATCAAGGTGTAAATACCTAAAATTTTCAATGGTATTGTTATAAATTTAATATTTATAATTTTCATAGTAAAGTATCATAGTATCACTATCACAAGTAGGAGCCGTATCACTATAGATTAGCTAGGAGTAATTTTTGTAATTGCTGGGACTATCAAATTTTTTGTTAGAAAACATCAGGAAAATATTCTATTTTTTATTAGCTACACACGTACATCCAAATCATTCCATACTTCATGAAATTATAATTTATTCCATTTAGAATCCAAGTAAAACCTCAAAATTTTTCACTTTTTCAAATACTTATTTCTTATTTTTATTTAATCGGAAACTTAAATTCTGTTTGAGCTCAACGAATAAATACTTTTTTAATTTTCTTTAAAAATACTGGTGTATATGTCGCTTAATATTGTTGGTTATTTGGAAACGATTAAGGCTACGTTAAATCGATCTTAAAGCTTTCATATTTAAAATTTAAAAAAAAAAAAAAAAAAAAAAAAAATACAGTAAAGCTTTCAAGTTCATAAATATAGCGTGTGAACTATTAAAAGGTGGTTAAGCTAAAAAATAGCTAGATAACTGTGAGACAAACTTAAATACGATCACGATACGCTAATGCATGAAAATTTATTTTGAGGAAAAAAAAGGAATTTTTGGGCGAAAAATTTAAGTTAAATATTAATGTCGAAATTCTGCTATACAAATATATTGAGTCCGACCCTTCCCCACTCTGAAGAAATTTTTATCGTTCTCTCATTGGCAGATTTAAATTCCGGACCTAAAGTTACAGGAATTTGCGTTAAAATTTAAAATTTCCGTTAACAGCGCTAATTTTTAACTTCTGTCATTGGTGCCGGACCTAAATTTAAACAAGGAGTGGGGAAGGGTCAGACTCAATACGATCTATAGATCGATGAATTAAGGAAATTAGTGTTATGATTAGCTGTCCCTAAACTTTCAGACCAATCACTAGTTTTCTTAACTAATTTACTACACTACTAACTATAACTCGGTCCGTGTAATCTGTCCCATAAAATTTTTTTTAAATCTTAGTTAGTCTAAAAATATATATTATTTATAAACTTTTTAAAAGAAAAAAAGTGCAAAAAAGCTTTCGTTCTGGGTGCAAGTATATAATACCTTTTCTGTGAAAAGCACCCATATATAAATAGTTGTCTCAGACGCAGACTCCGACTTACAGAGATGTGCCTCTAGTGGCAGTTGATGAAAATAAATATTTATCGGAGTCAAAATTTTTTGACTCAAAAATACCATAAGTTGAATCCTGAGTTGAATAGTTGATACTCTTACTTTACGATTAATTTATAAATCAATCAAGTTACACATAATATGCATGAAAATTTTTTTAAATATAATATTTATATTACATATTTAAAATTTATTATAAAAGTCATGAATATTTAGTTTTTTGGCATAATCTGTGAAAGTTTTAAGTATTCTCCAATGCTGATACTAATTTTTCTATCCTGATTTTTTCTATAAACTCATAATTAATTATTATTTTCCTGCAATTTTCAGCACCCTAGCTCAAGTACAGACTAACTAACAAACTTTTTTTAATCATATTTATTTAACGCTATGATTTATTTACTTTGATTCTAATAATTAAATTCACTTTGAAATAGATTCAGGTATTATAAATCAAGCTGTTAATCATTATTTTTTAAGTTAAATGATTTTTTGCATAATCTTATACAATGCAAAATGATCCCCCAAAAACCACCTGCGGACATACCGGTCACCCAAGACTTAAATTACCTATTGATTAAGTTGGTTTTATAAAATAATAAGAAAAAACTTGCAGCATAATAATTCCTAAGCTTGAATAAATAAAATTGGGCTTAGAATTCTTAAAAATTTTTTTCTACCTTAAGTTTTTGAATCTTGAATATTTTAAATTGCATAAGCAGTCCTTCAAAACTTTCTTAAGTTGTTTTAACATATACAATCTTCTATGGCAAACCTCAAACCCAAACTATTAACTTTAAGAAGCATTATTAATAAATATTTGAATTATGTGTTCTTATAAGAAAGTCGATCTTCCGAAAAATTCTGAAGATATTTAATAAATGAAAGGTTTAAAATGTATTTACAATTTTATTTTCTTAATAGTTATTTATTTAATTAATAAACAATTATGATTTTAATTTTAACTAATAACAAATTTATTTCATTCGTCTCTGCTTTAATAAATGATTCCTCAAAGATATTTGTTTATCTTTAAATGACCTTTTAGATTTTCCTTTTATTTTATGTTTGACCATTTGAAAAGCTTTTGTTTTCCTTTTTTCACGATTGGTTTTACTACATAAGGGATTTTGTCTTCCATCTTTGTAGCCGAATTTTTCGCGACCTTCTTGCCCTTTCTGAAAATTATAAAATTAATTTTTTTAAGTAAAATAATGAACTAATAAATTAACTTAAAACTTACCTTAACACTTTCAATACGAGCTTGCTTATCATGCTTACGCTTTTTATGAATATTTTCAATATCTGCTAATTTGACTAATTCGGGTTTGTCCTCATCTAAAGTTCTTTTTACGCCTCGTTTTGCAAAAGTAACTTGCCGTTTGGCTTTTTCCATATCAATCCTTTTATACTCAGCATCTGATAAAAGTCTTCCAACAGATATTTCAGAAGCTTTTTCTTTTTTCTCAGCTGTAAATTGACTACTATGCTGGGCTTTCATTTTTTCTTGTAATTTTTGTTTTTCTGCTATTTTTCTTTTTTTTCTTTCCACCTTGGATGCCTTTGATTTTTTTAAAGTTTTACTAAGACGTAGTTTTTTTATTTTAACACCTTGATCTTCTGTGTTAGCATTATTCTCATCTCCATTTTCACTTTCATCTTCATTTTCACTTGCATCTTCATTTTCACTTTCATCTTCAATTGTTTCATCAGCCCCATCTTCATCATGATCAACATCTACCCATTCACTATCATCCTAGAACATATATGTTTAAAGAAATTTTTTTTTTTTTTTTTTTTATTTAATACACAGGATCAATGATCCCAAAAAATCATTACATTAAAAGTTAAATAGATATAATTTTTGCAAATTTATTGAAATGCAGAGTAATCTAAGATGTTATAAAATTTATGTTAAAAAATAAGTATTATAATATAATTTTTTTATTTTGATTTTTATATATATTCTTTTTGCCTATCTAAAAATTTATTCATAGTCAAGTATCACAAATTAATAAAGTCAAGGTTGTTTATTTGTAGTTTAATATCTTACATGTAAGGCCTCTAACTGTATAAATAGAATCACTAAACACATCAAACAGATCTTTATGGTTATTATAAGTAGAAAAAATTCTTATTGAGACCGATTTGTTTGAGAATTTATTCAGATGATATGGCATCTCAAAGACATAATTAAGAGATCTAAGACTACGTTGAGGTACACGAAAAAGTAACTTTGATAAGATCGATTCAGAATCAATAAAATTATTGACAATTTTACTAAGATAGATAAGGTCAGTCTTCTTAATAGCACTAGTAATAGTGGCAATATCCAACTTTGTTGCAATAGGAAGGTAATCATGGTCTATTAAAGACATGGGCATCCCTATCCTATAGGCCACAAACCTAAAAAACTTATGGTTTAAAGCCTCAAGTTGTTTTAATTGCCCCATATTTAATGTTCCCCAAATTTGGGAGCCATACATTATAGCATTATATATATATAAGAAAAATAGAAATTTGAAATAATAATTTAATAAATTAATAAGACTTACATCACTACTATTACTTTCATCATTACTATCATCAGTATTTATTTCTATAGAATCTTCATTTGCTGCATTTAATAGAACTTCAGCTCCTGGTACAAAATCATTAGCAATAACTTGCCCATACTTTACTGTGTTTAATGCTACTGTGGCTTCAGTTGGTCTTCCTCTATCTTTTTTGTGCAACAATTCGGGCATAGTTTGTCTAAACATACCAATTAATGACCTTGCTGCCATCATAACACTTTTATCTCGATAATTTTTGTATTGGGTTAAATCTTGCAAAAGGTCTTCATTCATTACTAAAGGGCATCTGGAACAAATTTCTTTAACTGCATTCAATCTAAAACAAATAAATTATAATTAAAATTTTTATTTTTAGTTTTTGAGCATTTTTTAAAACGTAAATAATTAATTACCCAATTGCCATAACATCTGAAGAGTTTCTTTCCGATACAAAATTATTTACTAACGTTTTTAACACTGGTTGTAAAATATCTGGAGGCACTAGTTCATGCGAAGCTTGAGCAGTAAATTGCAATAGTTTTGTCACCTCTAAAATATTGATCAAATTATGTTTATTTATATAAAATTTTTTATAAAATATTTATACCTCGTTGATGAGGCTGAAGAAACCGTTGAATATAAGGATAAAAATTTAATAAAAATAAATTATGCAATCCTACAAGTCTAGAAATCACATCCAAAGTCATAACTTTTACTTCAAATCTATCATTATTTTTTTCCAGTTGCTTAAATAATTTTTCAGCCATTCCTTGAGGATCATGAATTAAATGTAATGCTGAAAAATTAAATTGTGGGGCCTTTGATTTTTTCTTTTTGGATTTCTGAAATGTTGAATGAATATTAAATTTTAATTTATAGAATAAATCTTAAAATTTTCTGAAAAACTTACCACATATAATTGTTTAACTTTCTTTAATTGCTTTTCACGCTTCTTTGTTTTCTTGTTGACTTTGTTAGCCATCATAACTTCTCTCATATTTGGCTCATCTTCACTATCACTGTCATCGCTATCTTTTTCATCAGGATCAGTTCCTAAGAAAAATTTTAAGCTTGCTACCATAACTTTTGAAAACTTTGAAAAGCATCCTGTAGCAATGACATTAACAGTTTTAGTGTCATTCCACACATTTTTGTTGTATAATTCAATCATTATGTCAACAGACATCTTAGCTGCTCTCATATTACTAGCTTTTAACATTTGAAACATAAAATTTTGTAAAACAGTGTTTACTTTTGAATTTTTATGCTTGGCATTAACATTTTTAATATCGGTAATAATATGGATTTTCAAAAATTCTCTTAGAGCTTTATCTTGACATTCAAGTAATTGAAAACATAAAGTGAGCAAAGTTGTTGGTTCCAAAAGATTTTTGTTTCGTAATAAAATTAAAGCACGGCAAAAGGTCTAAAAATATGTTGCTTATTAGAATACATTATATTAATAATAATTATAAAACTATATGGTTTTACTAACCATCCTCATTTCACTGTCTAAGACAGTGTTTTGAGAAAGTTCAATGATTTCTTGTGGGAAAGTAAGTAAGTCATCTGTATAACATTGAGCAACCTGTATCAAAAATATTTGTTTTATATCAATGGTAAAACAAAAAACAAAAAAATTTTTTTTTATTTTTTAATGGTTAGTTAGTACTTAAAAATAATTATAAACAAAATTATGTTAATCGTTTTATTAAAAAAAATAATGATTTTTACAAAATTATATTAATTACTTTGTCTTACATTAGCTTAATATATTAGCAATAGACTTTATTATAGGGATGAAAAATTAAAACTACTTTCTTATTGAATATAATCATATAAATATTTTTGAATTTCAAAACCAACATTTCTTGATATAATACAAATAAAATCAAAATTAACGCGACATTTATATTTTAGTTCATCGAAATCATCTCCTACTGAGCAGAGTAATCCTAATCGACACATAGTAGGAATCTGACCTAACAATACAGCATTTATGTCAACCTTCTCTTCCACAATAGCAGTGAAAATCTGAAGCATTCTCGTTAATGCGAATGGCTTTGGACCTGTATGAATATTCATTTTTATAGGTTTTTTGCTCACAGTTGCTCGTTTTTTCTTTTTTGAGCTTAATCTAACAAAAAGTTTCCTATCAGCTTTTGGAGGATTATAAGAGGCTAAAAAGGATGCAATCAATAAATATTTTCCATAGTAAGGTAACTCAAAACTTAATGCCAAACTCCTAGTGGATTCAAGATCTGTAGGACTACCTTCTTGTTTAAAATCATCTTCGGACATTCTAATGTAAAGCACTTCTAAATTAGATTTTAAAACTTTCTGTATGTTAGACCACAAGCCTTTATGATCATTAACTTTTAAAACCCCAGAAATAATGGGTTCAATATACTTGACATAATTTTTTTCCGCCATGAATAAAAGTTCATTTAAATCGCGACAGAATCTATAAAAGACGGAGAGAAAAAGATTCAAGTAATTTGCATAAAAATTTTCTCCAAATTCATCTTTTGGTTTATACAATGCTAAAATTTTTAAAATTTCTTTTTGTTTGTATGGAGGAAAGTAGAGTACAACAGGTTCAAATAAACCAGTCGGTGGTCTGAATTTTTCCCAACAAATGTTGCTTACAAATATTGTTTGAATATTAACTTTTGCTAATTCTTTGAGTCGTAAAAATGCATGCAGAATTTTGTTATCTATACTTCTGAATCTTTCAGCTTTATCAAAGATAATAACCATTTTTTCTTTTTTACCCTCGGCTATATCTCGAAGGTGGTTTATGAAACTTAGCATGCTATCACATTTTCTTTCAATTTTATATCCATTTTCCATAGTCAATGAAGTATTTGAAAGATCCAAAATTATCTGTTCAAACATATTCTTATTTGAACAACCGTGCTCAATGCAGTTGACTATAGAAACATTGTATTTAAAATATTCAACTAAGCTTTCCAAAATTAATGACTTTCCAGTTCCAGTTTGTCCATAAATAAAAATACTATTAAAAAATTCTTCTTCTGTATTATTTTCTAATTCATTAGAAACGGAAAGAAGCGAATATAATTTTTTAATAATTAAATCCCGACATACTATATTACTACTAAGTTTTTTGACACATTTTTCCATGTTTATAATTTTTATTTAAGAAATTTTTAGAATGAAATATATTTCTTTTAAGCAAAAAACAATAAAATCAATTGGTTTTGACTGCTAACTTGACAATCTTTCTTTAAGCCTGAAAGAGAAATGAAAATATCTTTCGACTATTGAATAAAATTTTTCCTATTTATTTCATGCAGTAAATTATATTTTCTTTAAATTTAATTAATTGTGCATCAAATTATAATTTGTAGAAAATGCAATTACTCAATTGATTTGTCAAGTTGTTCAAATTAAAGTTAAAAAAATTTGTAATTTGTTTTAAAATCTTTACCTGTGCTAAAAACATAACCAACTCATCAAGGCTTTTATTGAATTTATCTGGCTGATTCTTAAATATATCTAATGTTGACTTGTAGTGACGATATTGCTGTAAAAACTGAACAAGCAATAATTATTTTAAACTACCGATAAAAAAAAAGTAATGGTAAATTATCATTTCTTACTTCTTCCTTGTATGATTCTGGGTCTCGTTTGATAAGATTTTGTAGTTGAGGAAGATTATCAGGTAGTTGATTATTATGTCGAACCATAATTAATTTCAAACCTGTAATTATTAATTGTTATTTTAGCCACAAAAAAAAAAATTACAGGTTTCAAAAATAATTTGTGATAAATATGCGTTTTTTTTTAATTACCATAAATATTTTCTCAAGTAAATCTACACTTCTTTTTTAACAATAAAAACTTAGACTATTAAATTAAATAATAAATAATAGAATAACAAAAACTTTTAAAACAAACTGGATACACGTGTTGTCATATCGTAGTATTTTATAATAGGTTATGGATGGCTATTAAACGCTATTGAGAATTGGCGCGAGAATATGGGCGTCGTAAACAATTTTGAAAAATAAATTTAAGTTGGTATAAATGTTTTTTTCGGGGGGGGGAAGGTAATGGATGTTTTTCGGTTTGGGGCTTGGGCAGAGATTAAAGACTGGTTTGGGTTTGGGATAATATTAATTAATTTTAACAAAAGTATTATGAATTAATTTTTATTAAAAAATAATTAAGGAAAAAATTTTCCTGCGTAATTTAAAGGTTATATATATATATGGGTGCTTTTCACAGGAACGGTATACATAGTACCCCCCCCCCCCCCCCCCCCATTATATATATTCGAAACGGAAGCTCTTTTGCATTTTTTTTTCTTTTACTAAGTTGATAAATAAAATTTTTTTTAAGTACTTCACAACCTACTGCGCATATATTGGCAAGTTAAAAATGAAATGGAATATTTTCCATGAACATGGAAAAAAGTGTTTTCTTCCTAGCCGGCCGAAAACACTTTTTTCGCCCCACAACGAGATCGAAAAAAAACGCGTTTTCACCCCACTGAGAAAGAAAAATTTCGTTTTGTCCATGGGATCAAAAAAAAAAAATACCCCAGATCGCAGTTTACTATCCGAGACGAAGCCGAGTTAATTAACGTGCGATCTGGGCCATTCTTTTTTTTGCTTCCTTGGTTAAAAATATACTATAAATTTAAAAAATGGCTATTACCAATGTTAATTTTGATCTCCCAATTTTTTTTGGGTACTGAATCCAAACTTGGAGCTCAAAAGATCTGGAATTTGATGGAATATACCCTCAAATCAGCAAAAATTGCCAATTTTAGGATTTAATATAAACTCGAAAAAAGTCTCAAATATAGGAGTGAAGGGCGGGGTTGTAAAAATTTGTTGTTAAGTTTTTTTTACATTTTTGTAAACTTTTTTTGAAATGGATCTAAACTACACGTTTTCAGGGGAGAGGCAAATGAGGGTTAGAATAATTTTGATTTAGGGACTTAGAATAGAATTATTATTATAGAATGGAATAGAACTTTATTTGTGTGAACAAAATAGTAAATATACATTTATAGGTCATAACAGTCTTTACAAAGTATGTAATATAATGTTATGAATTTTTAAAATAACAGTTGTAAATAATTTAAAATTATTTAATTTATGTGTATAATAGTAATTGTAAATTAAAATTTGGTGTTGATAAAGTTTATCACAGTAATTTTAAGAATTAATGTACTATTACAGTAATCTATCAGACTAGAAAGCAGAGTAACTTAGCTACGTATAATTAAGGATCTAGCGTAAGTAAATGATTATACAGAGCAGTTTTAAAACTATTAAGGAAGATTTAAATTGGATCTCGGAGGGTAGGGAGTTCCAGAATTTTGTACCTTGCAGTTAAAAAGAGTGAGATCCACAATTTTTTGAACCAGGAAGGTCAAGTTCTTTTGTGCGACGTTGGACTCTAGCATTTTCTCTAGGTAATGATATTTTTTTTTTGCAACCAGAAAACTAATAACATAAGACGTCAAAAAAAAATTAATAAAATAGTAAATTTTGTTATTTACAAAAATTTTATAATTTTTACATATTATATTCATAAATTTTGTTGGATGGAAATAATATATTTGTCATGAATGTTTAAGGTTGTCGTATTTTTTTATGATTATTAATCTCAATTGATATTTGAATGAGATTTAAAAATATGATAACAAAATTTTATTCGTAACTCAAATTTTACATATTTTTGTTCAACAATTTTCGCCATCAAAAAATTCAAAAAAAAAAACCATTAGAATAGAATAGAATAATATTTTATTTATCAATAAAAAATTTGTATACATTTGAAGTTTAACAATAATTATATATTGGTGCTTTTCACAGGAACGGTATACATAGTGACTCCCCCCCCCCCCTTATATCCGAAACCAAAAGCTCTTTTGCACTTTTTGTTCTTTTTAAAAGTTGATAAATAATATTTTTTTAAAGTCACAACCTTAACTGCACATATTTAACAAGGGTTAAAAAAAATTTTGTAGGGCAAACGTGTTAAAAATCTTTTGACCGTCCACTGTTTTTTTGCAATATGCCAAACTTTCGATATCAATATTTTGCTTAAAACTTTGAACTTAAATTTTTTCGTAAGATGTATATGACGCATTTAGGTCCCAAAAATATATTTTTTCCCTAAAAATATAAGTCTTTCCCTCGATTTCAGCTTTTTTTAAGCTTCCAAACTTTATGGGTGTTCACTCAATATTTATGCACTTGAAAGCACCTTTGTATTTTTTTTCTTACCTGATTACTCATATATGAACCGTGGAAAACTTAAAATTTTAAATATGAAATCTTTAACTATGAAAATTAAAGCTATTAAATTTTTTAAATCGCCTTTACAAAAAAAAATGTGCCACCGTCCATGTCGTTTTCTCCAAGTGTATGCCATATTTTACTTAATGCATCTTGTTTAGTGGTGTCTTTTAATGAAAAAATAAGGTACCCAGAATTTGAGAAGATTTGATGGCTTTAAAACAGTTATTTCAATAATAAACTTAAAATGTCGCCACCGTCCGTGCCGACACCGTCCGCATATAGTACATTTTAACATGGAACATGTTTATAGGGAGGGGGTACTTCAGAACTTTAAAATTAAGGGGGGGGGGGGGGTCAAATTTGTCCGATTTAAGGGGGGTGGTCAAATTTTTCCTATTTAAGGGAGGTGGTCAAATATGTCCTATTTAGGGGGGTGGTCAAATTTGTCCTATTTAAGGGGGGTGGTCAAATTTGTCTTATTTAAGGGAGGGGGTCAAATGAAACTTAGAATAATTAGGAGACTTTGAAAAATCTGAGCTTAAGGACTTAAGATAATACAGGTTTATGGACTTAAAATAATATCGATTTAGGGACTTGGAATAATATTGATTAAGGGACTTAGCATTCAGGTTTAGGGAATCAAAATAGTTTGGGTTTAGAATCTTAACAGCTAGTAAGGTGATAATTACAAATTATAAAATTAGGAAATTGTATTGTAATGTTGAGTAACATTTGTATTATACATAGTCCTCAGCTGGAAGTAAATATGTTCCATGCATTTAGGTTGTGTTTACACAACTGGTTATGAGTTTTTAACCAAGGGAGCAAAAAAAAATAATGGCCCAGATCGCACGGTAATTAACATCCGAGGCGAAGCCGAGGTAAACAGCGTCTGGGGTATTCTTTTTTTGTTCCCATAGACAAAACGAAATTTTTCTTTCTCAGTGGGGAAAGAACGCGTTTTTTTCGAAAAAAAAGAAGTGTGAAAAAAGTGTTTTCGACCCGCTAGGAAGAAAAATAAAAAATACCATAAGAATAACATGTACAATTTGTTTTACGTTTGTAGCAGTATCACTGAATATTTTAGATATTTAGACCTTGATAAACCACAATTTTTTTGACACTTTTTTGTTTTTGATACTAGTAAAAAATTGTAAACTTTTAACCAAGGGTGTATGAAAATGTTCCAGATTGCACATTAATTAGTATCTAAGACGAAGCCGAATTTTTGTGCAAATGTTTCTTGTATGATAACCTCATTAAAATTTGTCAAAATCAAAAAGAGGAGTCAACCAAATTTTCTCGAATCTTAGTCACAACTTTTGTGGTTAAAACTGAAATGGTATACTTTTACGGTGGGGTAAACTATTCTAATATAATTTGGCCTGACTAAACGTAATTTATACTACTTACAAGTATTTAAAAATCATATTTTTATGTGATGTGATTCTTGCTGTAGCTGACTTCTCATCTCAAGCTACTGCCTCTGATATATGGCATATCTCAAAAAATTATTAAGTCTCTTCCCTCCTTTGGCCCACATCTTGTCAAGATTTTTAAAGTATCCTTTCCTTCAGCTTGGAAAAAATCGCTACTAGTAACCATCAAAAAGACCTCTACTCCATCTGCACCATCAAATTATCTCTCTGTTGCTCTTTTATGCTTCCTAACTAAATTTCTTGAAAAGCTAGCTCATGACCAGATTACCAGCTACTTTAGTCAGAATAAAATACTCGACCCATTACAGACTGGCTTTAGACTTTAGAGCAGTACAGAAACAGTTTTTTTTAAATTGAAAGAAAACATAAGGTTTGGTTAAAGCAAAAGACTAGTGACATTACTGCTGCAATTTGATTTCAGTAAGATACATGACTCCATTGGACCATCGAAGCTTCCCGAGCGAATCAGTCGGGCGGATTGCCACCATAAGTCAGGTGGCACGTCGGAGACCCTCCTTAGTACCGCCGGTGGGCTGCCTGACTTATAGTGGCAATCCACCCGACTGGTTCGCTCGGGTTATAGTTAAATAAAAGTTCTATGGGTTTCTCAAAAAGCGCCTTACTGTGGATAAAATCTAGAATCTTACCTCCAAAACAGAAAATTACAAGTCACCTTAAAAACTTTTTCCTCTGACTGTCTTGGAGTTAATCTTGGTGATCCTCAAGAATCTGTGCTGGGTCTCTTCCTCTTCTGCCTTTACATAAATGACGTCAAACTATACCTTAAGGCGGACATCTTTCATCTCTCGTAAGCAGATGACTTACAGATGTGCAAATACTTCCTAAGAATGTAAATGAGGCAATTGAGAAATTTTCATAACACCAATATCTCGGCTAAAAGCGTATCCCTGAGATTGAACCCAGACAAAACTAAAGCCATACACTTTGACACTAGCCATTTTGTGGACCAATTGGAAAGACTTAACCTACCTGATGTGACTGTGAGTGAAGGTGTTACTGTACCTTTTGTTAAGGTTAAGGTTAAGACCTTTTTACGAGTACATGCAATAAATATATCTGCTTGAAATTTCAAGCAAACTGCTTAAAAATTCAAGCAAATGCTTGGATTTTCAAGCAATCAATTAAATCAAATAAAAAAGACTGTAGGAAAGCTTAAATTTTGTTCCCCTCCCTTTTTTTAAGAGTCATTTGGGAAAAAAAATTTGATTACCTGCTGTTTTAACTAATTGCCTATTTCTTTCATTTTTTAGTTATATAAAATTCTGGTTCGTTACTGCTTTTATATTATCCGATATTAGGTAAAACAGCAGGTAATCCAAATTTGTTTTCTCAAATAACTCTATAAAAACAGGGAAAGGAACAAAATTTAAGCTTTCCTACAGTCTTTTTTATTTAATTTAATTCATTGCTTGAAATTCCAAGTATTTGCATGAATATTCAAGCAATTTGCTTGAATTGCTTGAAATTTCATTCAATTCAAGCAAACTGCTTGAATTTTCAAGCAAAGCAGCCTGGCCGTGTGTTCATTGAATGGGGTACTTGGAAAAGTCCGGCTCGGCAGGGGGGGGGGGGGTGAAATGAACTTACATTTTCGATTTAGGGACTTGGAATAATTTTAAGTGGGAGTCAGGGCCTCATCAGGCCCTGATAAGAACAAGAACTTAAATTACTTTAGGTTTATGGACGAAAATTTATATTTCAGGATTTATTGTAATTTCGGTTTTAGGACTTTTAATAATCAGGGAGTATATACGTTAAAACTGTTATAAGTTAACATGTTCCATGATCGTTGGTTGTGTGAAAACACGAATCAGTTATAAGTTAATCATAATGGTATATTTTTGTAAAAACTTTTAAAATTATTGTCAAGAAGATTTTCTGTTTAAGAAAGACAGCTATCTTTTTTTTTTTAGTGCGGAAGCCCATACTGTAGGATCTGTAGTTCTTTGTGCGGTAGAAACCGAGTGCTGATCGAAGACTTGCGTTTTCTTGGACTTTTTTTGCATTTTTTGGTGGGCTCATTTTAATAAAAGTATCTATTTGATTTTTCAAATAGAAAATCTTGAAGTAAATCCATTTTAGTCAAATAGAAATTTATTTGCAACAAGTATAATCTATTTGATTTATACGCTAATAAGTGTAGAGTATAGAAATTACTTTTAAGGATACTCAAAATATTAGAAATAACCAGTTCTAGTTTAAAAATTAATAATTATCACAGTAAAAATCGCTTCAAAGAATAGAATAAATTAGTAAAAATTCTCAGTCACTTCAAATATTTTTACTAACATTAAGGGTAAAGAGAGCCTCGGTAGTTTATATTAATTATTCTTTTCATCTGTATGTAAATTGTATAAAAATTGCGTATTACTCCAGTCAAATCACGGGGGGGGGGGGGGTTGATATTTACCCCACTAATGAGGTTTGTTCCCCTATAAGTTTTTTGGGTCGCTGATCACGGATTTCGGGGTCCCGTAGCCGGTCTAAGAGTGGAGCACCATTAAATTCCAAATTCACCTTTTTACGGGCTATTTTAACAATATTTTTAACAGGAGAGAACTAATAACAATTTAAGCAGATTATTATAGATTTTTTGTCTCGCTAATCACGATTTTGAGGGTCCTACATGTGTAAAGTCGATAAAACATCCCTAAATTTGCAAATCAACCCTTATTTTTGCAAAATTTATATCAATGTTTTCAGGGTAATGTTTTCATATAGGTTTTTGAGGTAGTTGGCGTTGGCTATTTTTCGAAAACGATATAATATCAAAATCTCGCGGAACTCTAAAAAAGATTATAAAAGTAAGTTTTTTCCGTCTGAAAAGGTTTGTATACATAATTTTGCAAAAATAAATGTGAATTTGCAATTTTAAGGGTCTTTAACCAACTTTATGGACCTGTATTCTCCAAATTTGTAACCAGCGACCCAAAAAACCTAAAAAATCATGATACTGATGCTGTTTGAAAAGGCTTGGATATAAGTTTTGCAAAAATAAGGGTTGATTTGCAAATTTAGGGATGTTTTATCAACTTTACATACTTGGGACCCTCAATTTCGTGATTAGCGAGACAAAAAACCTATAATAATCTGCTTAAATTGTTATTAGTTCTCTCCTGTTAAAAATATTGTTAAAATAGCCCTTAAAAGGGTGAATTTGTAAATTTAAGGGTGTTCCACCCTACACCGGCTACGGGACCCCCGAATTCGTGATCAGCGATCCAAAAAACTTTTAGGGGAATAAACCTCCCTAGCGGGGAAAATAACAACCGCAATCCTATGATTTGACTGGAGTATATTGTAGCTACTAGCGAAAACTACGCCATCTGATGTAATTAAAAATAGAAGTAGGCATTTTTTTCGCAAGTGGCGATCTATCATATACTCCAGTCAAATCATGGTTTAGGGTGTATTTTCACAGGCCAACATGAAATTTGCTCTAATACATCGCTGGGGGGTCGCTGATCACGAAAATCGGGGTCTTTCCGGGAGATATTTTCGGAACACCCTTAAATTTTCAAAAACTACCCCCAAAATGGGTTTCTTTTTTTGTACATTAGCAAGCTGAGTTTCTAAATTTAGCCAAGAATTGGTATAAGAGAGTTTTTTGGGTCGCTTATTAAGAATTTGAGGTAATTTTTTTATGAATAATCAATATTTCACTCTTAAATGAGCAAAAACAATCCCTAAAGGGGTTTCTTTGCTATTTTTGCTCTTTGAGCTACGAAATTAAGTTAATACAGATTTTTTGGGTCACTAATCAAGAATTTGGGTCAATTTTTTGTAAATAATTAATATTTCACCCTTCAATTAGCAAAAACAACCCCTAAAAGGAGTATTTGCTATAAATGCACTCCTATTAGGGTTTTTTTGCTAATTTAAGGGTGAAATATTAATTATTCATGAAAAATTTTCCCAAATTCTTAACCCTTTAGTGCAGTATGACGAGTATACTCGTCAAAACGCAGTTGTTACTATTTCCATGATGACGAGTATACTCGTCATGACTTTTTTTCCCATTTTCGTGCTCTATATCAATATTTTCTAAAAATCCACATAGGTAAGGGGTTCTTGGGGTCACTGATTATGAATATGATGTCCAAAAATAATGAAAATTCAATATGGCCTCGGAAAATTGGCTATAAACTAAAATGGAAACTTCAATTTATGCATCCTTTGCCAAAAAACGCATGCATTTTGGAAGCTAAAAACCGGAATTTACTCATGCACTAAAGGGTTAATCAGTGACCCAAAAATCCCCTAAGGACTTGATTTAGTCGCTCAAAATGCAAATGCACCCCTTTTAGGGGTGGATTTTGCTAATTTAAGAGTGAAATATTAATTATTTATAAAAAATTACCTCAAAATCTTGATCACTGACCCCAAAAATCCTCTTATAACAATTCTTGGCTAAATCTAGAAACTCGGCTTTGCTAATATATTAAAAAAACCTTTTTTGGGAGTGGTTTTTGCAAATTTAAGGGTATTCCGAAAGTATCTTCCAGAAAAGACCCCGGTTTTCGTGATCAGAGACCTAAAAAACATATAGTAGAGCAAATCTCATGTTGGCTAGTGAAAATACACCCCCCCCCCCTCCATGATTTGACTGGAGTAATAACACTAAAATACCCCTCCATGATATGACTGGAGTAATAACACTATTTTATGAAATATCAAAGAAATAAGCGTTTCTTAAACACAAAACATTTTTTCTATTTTAAAAAAATATTGCAAAAATATGAAATTTCTTATAAAATGGTTTTGTTTGAAAAATTTATTCTAGATCCTTGAATTTTATTTAGTTTAATGACTTTAAACGTTCATTAAATAATTAAAAAATCAATTTTCTAGAGTTTTATAAATAAAGTATATTTAGAGATTTTTCCTAATAATCAATAATAAAAATGAAATTAGTTAAAAATAAATTATTTAAATAATTTAAATAATTTATTTAAATGAAAAAATTGTAACACGCATTTTCTGCGCACCGGTCAATCGATTTTGAAATAATATAAACTTTCAGCACGTTACCCTCTCCCACATATAAATTACCTTCACGTAAGCTTTGCCATTACCCTCAAAAAAGAGAGAAAAAGAGTGAAAGTTTATCACATCACATACGTCCATCTTTATTTTAATTTTTAATCATCTTTATTCCACTCTTAACGTTATAATATTTGTCCTTTATCAGACTTGCGCGTAAAACTTGACGTCGGTTTTCTTCACTTATGTTTTTTTTTGCACGCTATACGACATCATCAGATTCAGAAGCAAATGAAAATTGCTTTAGCAGTAGTAGTTAAATGTATATACGCTAGTTAGCTCACATTTGATTATCATCATTATTTTATTTATTTTAATTAAAATTTAGATTAAATATTAATAATTAATCAACGTGTCAGAAGAATGCTAGTTTAAAAAGGAATTTTTCTCTTCAACATTACTTTTATTACTATTGATCGTTTGTAATAATATTTTTTGTGCAGTGTAAAGAGGGAGAGAGAGAGGAAATATCTTTCCAGAGACGATTAATACAAAAAGGAAATTTTTTTTTGAATGTTAATTTGTAAGGAAAAGAAAAAAACACCTTCGCAGGAGCTTGATAATAGAATATGAACGGATATTGATAGGGCTGTCACGCCCAGGTAAAATAAAATATTTCATTTATTAAATTTTAGAAAATACAATTATTATTCTTTAGAATTATTAAAATTAAATTTTTTTACATTCAAATATTAAAGTAAAGTGCAGCTTTTTTGTTATTTTTTTATGCCGGTTCACATATGGTAGATAAAATGAAATTTTTTCAAATTATTGTGAAATTTATTTTTTAACGTTTTTAATTTTCAAAGTAAACTACGAGAATCTCTAACATATGGTGCTTTGATAAGCTCGACTTTTTTAATAACACAAGACTACAAGTCATTTTCTTCCTTTTTTAATTTCCTGTAAAAACTTTTAATTATAAACTTGAACTTTTAAACAATTTAATAATGAGTTGGTATTTTGATTTATACATTTTTAAGTGGATTACAGCTGTTTAATGTTTTTTTTTTAATTATTTTACGTAGGTTCGGATAAAAATAGGGATTTGCGCTATATAATGTAAACGGATATTTTTTTTATTGATTTCATTTATCGTAGTAATAACGGTTCATTTTTTTAGAAATAAATATACAATCCAATCGATAATATTATAAAAAAAAATTATTTTATAAATTTCAAATTAAAAACAACCTGATGATTCCATTAAGTCTTTCTATTAAGACAAAAATATATTAACATTTTATTGATTAATTTCAGATACTTTTTTCCTAGAAATTCGATCAGATAAAATGTATTTTCGTTCCACTTATTGTTGTTAATTATTTATACTTTACATTTCTATTTTCTACCCTACTAAAAAAAATAAAAAAATTTTTTGCGTTATCTGGGGCTTTTTTTGTAAACCAAAACTTATGAGACCAGGCAGCTTTGCTGTATTGCCAAATGCCAATTTCGACTATGAAAAAATTTTATTTTATTTAGTATACTATTTATTAATTAGGCAAATTTTAGGTACATTCGAGACTTTTTACAGAAAAAATAAAATAAAATAAATAACAATGAAATTTTCCAGAAAAAGATCCCAGATGCCAAAAAATTCGGTTGCTTTTATGTTTTTTTGTTTTTACTAGATATAATTGATATTGATGAAAATAACAATAAGTTAGAATTATTAATGTTACTGAAAAAATTTTAATAAACCTTTTTGACAATTAAATAATATAATAAATTCAAGGACCTATTGGGTCAAAGACTCTCAAAAACCTGACAAATGCCTGTAACTTTTGGGTTAGTTTTCCCCGTAAATAAATCAAATCTCGTTTCGGCACGCCAAAATTTATTGGTAGAGAAGCAAACTGAACCGACTACTAGCATCTGTTCAGACCTTAATAATATATGCTCCACAAATAAACACGTCAAAAACTACACAGTAATATGACTACAATTTAGTAATTTTACTACGAATTAGTAATATTATTATCAGAGTTTTCTGAAATTTAGGTGTCAAGTCACTCGAGTTATCTCATTTAGTAGATACTTACTTAATGTTTAAAAAATTAAAGAAAATTTTACCTTATTTTTAACGACTATGCCAATATTAATAAACATTTTGCTTTATTTTCATTTATTAATAACAAACAATAACAAATACTAAGGCACGCTTTCGATTTTTTAGTAGCGATCTTATTGAACACGAAAAAAACTGAACACATCATTTTTGAGCACCGAAATTAAACACGCAAAATTCAACGCGCATTATTTTTTAATACTATATTTTTTGCACACCATTCAATTCTACGCAAATTTTGTTGACGCGTTTTATTCGGCACAAAAATTAAATTTTTTATGCAAATTATGTAAAAATTAATTAAATTTCAGTTTTTTGTGTTGAATTTGTGTCAAATAAAATGTGTTGGAAAATTTTGTGTTTAATTAAAATCGTGTGCAACAGTTAGTGTTAAAAATATACTGTATTGAGTTTTATGTATTTTAATTCCGGTATTAAAAAGTGATGTGTTCAATTTTTTTCGTGTCATGTAAGATCGCTACCAAATAAAAACTTTAAACCGGTTTTCTGGAATCGGTAAATATTTTATCTCTCTAAGAACTGGGCCGATTTACTTAAAACCAATTTCATTTGATTCAGAAACTAAATACGCAGTTGAAAAATCGGCAAAATCATGTATTGATTTATTTAACTTTATTTAATTGAGTATATAAGACAAAATTCCGTGTATAAAAATTGAACTTTTTTTTCTTTTTCCAGCCAATTTTTTATTTTTTGGAAAATTTAACTTTGTCCGTTTACTAACATTTCAAAAGGGTCCAAAAAATAATCTTTTTTTTTGTGCTTCAGACTGAAGACACGATAACTCGACTTCAACCTGAAGTTGAATAATCGTGTTTACCGCAAAAAACCTAATCCCCGCTCGTTAAAGTTACTCTTATATATACTATTACGTGTACCTACTTCAATCGTGCCTTTACTTATTACTCATTTATTTTTGCATAGAAAATTTTTAAGCAAAATCAAAAACATATCTTTGATCGTCAGAATCTCGTTTATCTAAATATAGAATTTGAAGTCATTTCGAAAATTAGTTTTCGAGTAAATTAATTTACTTCACATCATAACAAATCGAGAAGAAAAAATCAATTTTCTCAAAAACTTATTTTCAATGTGACTTCAAATTCTATATTTATAGATGAAAGATATACTGACGATTAAAGATAAGATTTTGGTTTTGCTTAAGAATTTTTAATAAAATTATAAATCGAGACATTAAAAAAAAAAGGAACGAAAATGTGTACTTTCTAGACCTGATAAATTTTTTTTGATTCCACGTGCTATTACTATACTAAAGACTATAAGTTAAATATATTAAATAAATATTAAAAACATTAAAACATATTAAATATGATTTATTTTTATTTATTAATTAACCGTCTGTGACGAAATTATAATTATACATAAATAATTAGACGCGCATTTCAACAGTTATACTGTCATCATCAGTAATACACTCTAAAGACTATAGTCAAATCAGGCAAGATTCAGATGTTAAAGAAACAGAAAAAAATACGCTGCCAACTAGCTGGCACCTACGTATATATATTCTTTGCTGGCACTAAGGTTCCTCAAACAATGAGCTTAATACTTTAATATACCACAAATATCACCGATTACAAGCATGCAATCATACGTAGATCAAATGAGGTATTACAAAAAAAAAAAATATTGCAGTTTTTTAATTTTTTTGTTTTTTTAATTTTGAAAAAAAAGTTTTGAAAAAATTTGGTATCATATCCAAGAAATTACTATAAACTATAAACTATATTACTATAAACTATTACTTTCTAAAACTAGTACTCTCATAGAAATAAATTAAGTACTACGTCCAAAAAGAAAAAAAAAATTTGGTGTTTTTGGTATTTTTTTGTAAAAAAAAGACCAAATCAGATTTGAGATATTGATTAAAAATCATACTTTTAAATTATACAATTACTGTACTACATCCAAATTAAAAAAAAAGTACCTCGAGCTTTTTTGGTGAAAAAATGTTTGTGAAATATCACCAGTTACAAACATACATACATAAACACACACACACACATACACACAGACTTTTTTTTGAAAACCGGATTTTAGCTTTCTGAGGTCTCAAAACGTACCTAAATAGACCCATCACGACCTTTGAAAATTTACGTTTTTTTACTGAAAAAATCGAAAGCGTGCCTTAAAAACCATTTTAAAAATGGGATACCTTTGATGAGACCAACGAGAAGGTATTTGGTTAAGTTCCTAGGTAGTAATATTTTTTAGTAACCAACCTAAAAACTCTATCTTTCAATTATCAAAAGTGGCAAACAAATAATCAAAAAGGGGCAAGTAAAGAACTTTTGAAAACTTGTAGTTTGTACAAAATTTTTAAGATGGACAGGATGAGCTTGAAGCAACTCTAACAGAGTTTTAATTGAACCAATACTAAAAAAATAAACAAAAATTATAATTTTCCTTATCTTTTTTCTGATATATTTGTATGCATAAAATAATTTGTAAAAAACTAAAGTTTATACGGTACAATACTATAATAATGTATATAAAAGGATCCAAATACATAAATTAATAAATAATCTCCCAAGTAATGATTAAACGAACAAAAATTAAAATACTTGATTTATAAAAGATAAATGTTCGTGAATTAAATACACCCTTAATAATAAAAAAGTATTTTGGTTTCTTCTCTTAGTAACGGAATATGAAATTTTGAGTTTCTAAGCTCAGAGGACCATTGGAATAAATTAGGTATTGAAGATGTTGTAGTGATCTTTTTCGACACAAAAAATTTGAACAAATCACTTCTGAATACCGAAATTCAAACACGCCAAACTAATTAACTTAAAATTAATTAGTTTTTACACGAGTTGCTAAAATAATTTTATCTTTTGTATTTAATAAAATATGTCAAAAATTCTTGTGTTGAATTAAGTTTGGCGTGTTTTAATTTTGGTGTTCAAAAGTGATGTGCTAAAATTGTTTGGTGTCAGTATAAAATGTTTGTTCTACGTATTAAACTTAAATACAAAATCACGTATCATAATTTGGTTTCTTAGCGGTCTCTCTCCTTATTAAAGCTTAAGTTGTGGCTAATCACAATGGTTGAAGGCTGTATAATATCATTAAAATAGAGAAATAAAATTTTTTAGTTAAAAGAAAGTCCGGATGTAACAAATAAAATGGTTTTGTAGGATTTGTGGGAGAAATGCATGGATTTCTATGGTGAAAATTTTTTTAATAATTTCCTTTGAAAATTAAACAATTTTTTGATTTGTTTCTCTGTAAATTGGAACCCTAAAAAGAAAAGAACGGATTTTTCTTCTAAAAAAGTAGTATATGAATTAAGGAAATAGTAAATTCCGTTTCTGCGGGAAAAATTACTAGGATGTATGAAAGTATCCTTTTTAACTCTGATTATAACATCATTAGGATTACCTAGAAAAATCCCAAGTTTTAAGTTTTCCCATTTTTAAGGAGTCTAAAAAGAATGTTTATAATGCTACCGCGAGTTTTTGGATATTTTTGTCTAAATTTAACGGGTAACTTATTTTTTTTACTCGTATTTTCAGATTCTTTTAGTACCATTAATATGAACTACAGATGTTTTTATAAAAAAATTAAAATATTTTATTATACTAAAAATGTTATGCAAACAGAATTTAATCAATATTAAAGCTTAATGTTAGATAAAAATTATTAAATTAACGATTTGATCGAAAACTGTACGCGGTTCGGTTTACAATTAATTAAATACTCATGACGTTAGATACTTTTGGTATTGATTTTTCAAAAAATACATATTATATACTTTTTATATTTTATTATATAAATTACGTGTGTAACGTGATAACTATCTGAGTTTTTACATACAACTAAACAATTATAAAAATAGTTTATTTTTTTCTCGCATAAAAATCAATGCTAATGGTATATATTATGATGTTAAAAAAAAAATATTTATTCCAGAACTGGGCATTTTCGGCATTTTTACGTTACTCTTTTTTTCTTCCTTTTTTTATAACACAGCTGGTAAATAATAGTTATTTATGAAACAAGTGATATAAAGTTACACTGTAAAAAGTAATTTTCTTATATTAACAAAAAAATTAGAACATTTTCAAAAAATTAGTAAATTTTTGAAAAAATTTGTAAATATTCGAAAAAAATCGTAAATTTACTAAATTTAGTATATTATCGAAAAATTCGAGAATTCTCGATTTTTTTTTTGTGAATTTGCAAGAAAAATTGATAATTTACAATTTTATTTCGAAAATTTACAAAAAATAGTTGTAAATTTCAGAAAAATAGTTGTGAATTTTCAACTTTTTTCGCAAAATCACAAAAAAAATCGAGAATTCTCGAATTTTTCGTTAATTAACTAAATTTAGTAAATTTACGATTTTTATCGAATATTTACAAAATTTTTTGAAAATTGACTAACTTTTCGAAAACATTCTATTTTTTCTGCAAATCTAAGAAACTTACTTTTTACAGTGTATATATGCCAAGTGCGAATGTTAACAGGATAAAGAAATTTTAATGTATTCTTTAATGATGTACTAAATGAGGGTTTGAGGTTGCCCATTATATAAAAATTTAATATTTTTGATTCTTAATCACGAATTTTTGCGTCCTGGCGTTGTCCTAAGGGTGTAACGCCTTTAAATTTGAGGGAATTGCTCATGGGCTGACACGTAAAACGTGTTTATTATTATTAAAGTTCAATTGATTTTTTGTAGTTACTATTTTTTTGAATGTATATGTATAGTCGTGGGTACCATGGTGCGCCAGCAGCAAATTTTTGAATTCAATTTTCTCAGGTTCTATTTATCTCATCAAGACGTGTAAGGACTTTTTAGATGTGGAATTTCATAAGTTTTTTTTTATTTCAGAAAAATTTTTTGTATCATTCACGGTTTCAGAGAAATTTAAAAAAACTGAAAATGTTGAGCTTTGACCTTGATTTTCAGAAAATTCTTAATCGCTGGTATGTAACCTCGATTGAATTTAAAAATATTTATGTACTATAATGAACATTAAAAAGAAATTTTAATACTTAATATTTTTTCGTGGGTTTGAGATTTTATCTCTCAATAACTATTGTATACAGAAAAAAAATACAAATTTTAATTCCAATAAGAAGAAAAAAAAGTTTCCACTTTTTGAAAAATTACAGGCCTTAACTTTCCTTACTTTTAGGTCAGTTTCACTAAGAATAAAATTACTCATATATAAATAATATTGAATTTTCATCATTTATTTTTGCGCATAAATTCAAATTAACATGAAGGTTAATAAAATGCTTTTACTTATTTGTTTATGTCATTAAAATTGTGATTGATTAATTAAATGAGACTTTTGATGTATAATTAGAAAAACAAATATATTATTTTACCTAATTGAACAAGACCTTCAAAAGAGCGTGATTTTCATTTAATTGCATGCTAAAAAAGCTCATGTAGATAAAATTTCATTGAATTCAAGAATTATTTAACATTTTTATTTGATTCTCATTTTTCTGAAAATTTATTAAATAATATTACTCAAGTCGTTCTAGTTTTGCTAAAACTTTTTATCGTTATTGATATTAATTTTTTCGATGTGAAAATAACGTTTTGAATGGTCCTTTTTTTAAAAAATAATCGTCTATTTATCCCTATCTTGAATTTCTCCTCGAAAGTTGATCATTGGTTGTAAGGTAGTAAAGATGTCAAATCATAAATGGCTATGACGAAAACTTTTTTTTATAAAAACTGGAATCCTCGAAGTTAAAAATACGTGAGAAATATATAGTCAATATTGATTAAAAATAGTCTGTAGTCGGTAATGAAATTATTTGCTCATGAAAGAGCCAAAAGTTATGTAATATTATTTCAGTTTTAAAGTGGAGAACTCTGTTGAAGTATTTGTGTTATTTATTTATGCAAAATTCTAAGTAATTTGGACCTTTTTTAAAAGAAAATTCAAGAATAAATTTTATAAATTTTCTCTTAAAAAATTTTTTGTAACAATGAAAAATATTTATTTAATTAATATTAAACCATGAAGCTACGCATTGTTAGTTTTTGGGATTCAAATAAGAGTGAGGTAATGTACATTGTTTCTAAAAATGATAAAAATTAAAATAGGTACTAGGTATAAATCTTTTTAAGATATAAAAGTTTTCTCATGAGAAAAATAATGGAAAAAAATGTTAAAATTTAGGAGAGACGAAATGGTATATAAAAAGAAATAAATAAAATGTTTATACATAAATTTATTGATGCGATCTCTTATCTCTCAATAAAAAATAAATCGATAAATCCATTAAAGTTTTTAAGGTACGTCCGAGATTTTTATAGTACTTTTTTTCAAATAAATTTATATTTAACCAAATAATTCTTTTTTAACATTTTGTTTTCTTTTATTTTTATGAGGACATACTCAGTAAAAAATATTGAAATTAAAATATTCAAATAAAAATATTGAAATTTATTTAAACAATATTGAATTACCCATGATTTTACCAAAAGATCTAATATTTGTCCTTAGAAAGAATTATTATCATTTATTTAAGTTTTTGTGTGGGGAAAAAATTTGTCTCTTAAAATTTTGTAGAATTCAAACCTGTATGACATTTGCACTTATACCTATCTAAAAATCATTAATTTACAAATTTTTGCAATAACTACGCTGTAAAAATTTTTGTACGGGTAACTACTACACTGCTAATTTTCCTATTAAACTTTTTTCCTAATTCAATTAATAATTTTACTTTTGAAATAATTTTTATAATCGTAAATAACTGAAATTTGCAACAATAGAAAACCTAGTAGAAGCCGGGCGATATAAAAATGCTTTCTCTTTAGTGACAATTTTTCCACAAAATTAAACCCAGTTTCGTAATACTTGAAGAGAGATTACAGGTTTGGCAAAATAGAACCAATAACAGTAAGAGTAACAATCTAGTAGTAATGGACGAGAGAGAGGAGATAGAGAGGGATATCACGCAATACGAGCTTCTGGGTCAGTTTTATCTGGGTCTTAAAAATCTTTTGAATTTGAGGTCTTGTCTCGCGCTCAAAACGTACACCATGAAAATTTGTCTAAAATTTAAATAAGTCTCTAATTTTGGACAAAACAAGCCTACCAAATTTTTATCCTTAGAAGGAAATTTATAAGTAGGTTAAAAAGTCTAAAAACGGTTTTTCAGTTTTATAGGTGAACTTTTTAAATTTACAAAAGATGTTGTAGGAAATGAAAATAGGCGTTCTTTAATCCTTTGAGATGCCTTATACTTGTATTAGATTTTGTGCTACTATAAAGGATGCTGGCAAAAATTAATAGCTGGGATGAAAATCTTAGCACATAATTTTTTTTGGCTGAAAAACAATTCCCGTTAATTTTCAGAACTTTTAATCAACCCCAACAGAGGATATAAAACCGTTGGTTTAATTTTAAAAAATGTGATTGAAAAAAAAACGATTCCTGGGATATTGGTGAAAATTTCAATTTGGGACCTTGCAGAGATTGTGATGTAGAGTTAAATATACATACGCCTTTTCTGTCTTAAACTCAGGCCTTTTAAAAGTCTTTGTAGGATAAAAGATATGAATGATCTAGCTGGCAAAGAAGACATTTTTATTAGAAGAGGTTAAGCATTAGCAAGAGAGCGAGTCAATTAATTTTTGAATTATTTTTTTTTGCTTCTTTTTATCTTGACGTATATCGCATAATGTCAAATGAAATAAACACTTTAAAAAAGTCCTATCAAAAGATAAAAAAAATTATATTTTATTTTTAGCCAGAAGGTAAACTTTTTTTTACAGTAGGTAATTGTCGAAGTTTTTTATAATGAAAAAATTTTTATTTATATAATGACAACAAATTTAATAAATTTTATAAAATGAAATTTTAACCACCTAGCTACTATAATAATTACAGTAGTATTTAAAAAAATATGCGACATAAAATTAGAACAAAAGCATAAAAAAATGGTTAAGCTCTGTAAGTCTGGCTTTTCAAACCTTTTATTTCATTATAAAAGAAAACAATGGAGTTTTCTGCATTTTAATTTTTCTGTATTTTCATTAAAATTTTTTGTAAAAAGTAAAGGTATAATCGAATTTGCAGAATAAAAAGCCGAAAAAAACAGGAATAAAATTGAAAAGGAATAAATATACAGGTTATTAGTTAATTAATAAAAGTTACGTGAAGCTATAATTTGTTTTGACTGAAATTCAAATATATTTTACAAATAGTATTGCTTATGCAACTTTTTTCTGTGAACGAAGAATAAAAGCGGTAAATTGCGTAGCTTCTAGTTTTAAATAAATAAACTGTAATATTAAAAATTTTCAATTTTACACTTGTGCAACAGTTACTACATGACCTACTTTTCTTTATTTTTTAATTTTGACGTATATATTACTTTTACATTTAAGCTTTTTAGTGCATAATAAAAATACATAAAGCTTTCTATTTGAGTATAAGAAAAGCATCGATGCATATGTGAATAGATAAAATTGAAAATATATTGAAAGCAATAATTGCTAAGATTTTGCAAATATTGGAAATTCATTAAAACTCTAATGCACATGGTTTCGAATGAAAATTATTTTTAGTATAGTCTATAATCTTTTTACTAAATTATTCCTTTTAAAACAAAATAAAAAAATTTAAATCAATTAAAAGTTAAAGAATTAATTTTTTTAGGAATTTCTCCATGGGCCTCAAGAAATGGAAAAGGTTTGAGTCGGTAGCGGTTTTTTGGCTGCTACTACTCTTCGTTCTCCCTGATGATGTAACAAGTTACAATGAAGTTGGTAAGTCTATTATATTAAATACTTAATTTTTACAAAATATTAAAGATTGACAAAAAATACGCTAAATTTTATACAATAATTTTCGGTTATGCTGCAATTAATTATAAATCGAGGGTAATATGTGTGACTACACACTTCATGTTCCAAAAAAACTTATTGTAAATTAGATCCTTCAAAATACCAAATAAGGTATAAGGTAATAAGGTACATTCGGGTATTAAATTATACACTAAAAAAAATCCGGCTGTGGCAAAAAAACTACTGTAAATGGCATAAAAACTCAAGAATATTTTTTTTGAGACTCATACAATACAAGAAAGATGTTTCTATTGGTTTTTTTGGCACTCTAATAAAATAAAGGACAAATATTCATCTACAACAATAATCGGATTTATTTTATTTTTCTTTCTTTTTATTTTTTAAATTTATTTTAAATTTGTTTTATAAAATTAATGCATATAATATTCTATTCTATTATATATATATGAGCAATTATTTTAAAAGTGTTACTTAATTTGAGCCTGGAATCGTAATTTTTTTTTTTAAGGGCACATCGATATGACCCGTGTTTTCAGTTAGTTTGAACATTCAGAAAACCGAAAAAAATCGTGAACAAGAAATCGGCGATAGGTGCCAAAAAGATTTTTTCACTTTTATGTCAAAAAACGTGTTTTTCGTATCTGAGCTACCCTAAATTTTAAAAATAACTTTTTAGGTAAATAAAATTTTAAAAAATAGTTATAAAAATCTGGTTGCCAGGGAAAAACCACTCCAGAAGAAGAAAAAAACTTTTCTTTTTCCGATGAAATTTAGCCAAGTTATCGTCAATTTAAGATTTTGCTCAAATTCGTCTTAAAAAAAATTGAAATTTTATTGAAAAAAGCCTGTTTCTGAACTTTAAACATGCATTACTCGCTTGCTTTTCATCGTAAAATAATAATTTTTTTTTTAAATCAACTAATTTTTCCCTGAGTATTCATTTCTTCAAGAAAGAAATCATTTTTATTGACCAAATTTCAATTTTTAGGTCAAAAACTGTGTTAAGTAAATTTTGCTACTTACAGTTTTCAAAGGCTTTTGACCTAAAAATTGAAATTTGGTCAATAAAAATGATTTCTTTCTTGAAGAAATGAATACTCAGGAAAAAATTAGTTGATTTAACAAAAAAAATTATTATTTTATTTGGTGTGTACGATTATGTTAGAGACCCTGAATTTTGAAAATATTTAGTAAACTGGTTATTTATAGTGATTCGAAAAGACAAGATTTGATGAAATATATAAAAATCTTAGTTTTTGACACAAAAAAAAATCATTAAATTACACAAGTAACTGTTTTTTTAAATTAAAATAAAATAGTCGAAAATTTTTAATAAAATAATCTTCTTTTATAAAATTTATATTATTAATTGAGGTTTTAAAACTGTAGTTATGACTGAGTTATGACCCTAATTGGAAATGATGACAGAACTGAATGAAACAGGAAACTTATTAAAGCTAAACATTTTTAAATTTGAATTGAACTTGGTTTTACATTTATTACCACATTAATTATTTTTTTATTGCAAAATAAAAGTAGGCAGTTTAACATTGCTCTAATGGAAATTCACATTTGGAGCTTACAAAAAGTATGATAATGATGACACAGGGAGATGATATACTAATTAAATATGATAAATAAATTTTCAAAGATTATATTTCCAATTTATTTTATCTAAGTTACGACATTCAATTATTAATTATTCAGTGAAAACCAAGTTTTAGCAAGTACCATAACCTAAAATAACAATGTTTTTTCATAATTTATAAATTAAAAATTTTTTTTTGCAATAATATATTACAAAATATTTTTTAATTTTGTATGACTAATTTTATTTTAAACTGCAAATTATAAAAAAAAAAAAATAGCGTCGGTAATGTGGATATTTGCTTTTTTTCCAATTGGGGTCATAAGTCCTTAATAAACAGATGAGACTAAAAAAATTTTTTCAAGTGAGAGTTTTTGAGATTTCCATCTCATCGAAGTAGCTTCTCATATTTTTTTGTTTATTGTTTTTTATTAAAAAATAATATTCACGGTTATCTACGACAAGGCTAAGTAGCTCCACACTGTTTAGCCAAAGGCAAAATAACAAAAAATTGTTAGCTCAAGGTATCGAATAGATTTATTCATATTTAAAAATAATATTGTATATTTTATGTGCGCGTCATATTTAACGCCCGAAATACTTTCAGGGGTGGAATTTTTGTTTTTCACTGCGCGCACTAACCTTAATTTTGTTTTTCATTTTCTAGTATTTTGTGGTTTTCTTTCATACCGACGTAATGTTATTTAAATGAAGTTGGTATTACAGAAAACTGCAAAATACTAGAAAACGGAAAACAAAAATTAGGTTACTGCGCGCAGTGAAAAACAAAAATTCCACCCCAGAATTATATGAAAGTTTAAGACTTTCTTCAGTAAAAATTGAAAAAGTTCCCTTTTTCAATTTTGTGATGTAATCATGGATATATATCTTAATACTATATATATTTGAAAATTTATTTGTTTGTTTGTCTGTTTGTTTGTCTGTTTGTACCCTAATGACGCAAGAACCACCAAACCGATTGGCATGAAACCGGCGTCAAAATGAAGAAAAAAAAAATGCGGGTGACATAGGCCCTATATTTTCTGATGAGCTATCGTAGTTTTTGAGTTATTTAATTTTTAGTATTTTTGAACTTGATAACATTTTTTAAAAATTTTATCCAAAATTGAAATATCTCGATACTATCGAAAAATTTTCTTATCGCACTTCATAGTATTCAATTCAGCACTAATTTTTACGTATTCTCTGAAATTTTCATTCAAAACGGAGGTATCTTTAAAATTTTATAAAATATTTTTAAAATTTTTTACTATATATTATATATATTCAACTCAAATTTTAGGGTATAGTATATTATATTATTTGTTTGTTTTTATTATATTATTGTATATTATATATTTTTTTGTTTGTCTGTTTGTCTGTACCCTAATGACTCAAGAACCGATATGAAACCAGTGTCATAATAAAGAATAAAAGTATTCGGATAACATAGGCTACAGTTTTCTGACTCAGCTTTCTTACTTTTGGAGATATTCAATTTTTACTATTTTTAGTATATATAAAATTTTTTGTAAATTTGCTTAAAAAGTGAAATACCTAAAAAATATGATTAAATTTTACTGTCGGAATGGGATTACTTAATTTGGCACTAATTTATGCGTACTAAGTTAAATTTTTTTATTTTCTCTATTATAACTAGAGATCAATCAGAACCTATAATTTTTCATTTATGTTTCACCTACGCTGCTCTGAATAGTTTGAATGTGTTTGCATAATTATAAATTTGTAGAGAAACATGATTTTTTTAAGCAACAGAAAACTATTGAAGTAAATGTGAACAGGAGGGACTGAGTCTCATTCGAAAAATCTGAATGTGTTTGCATAATTATAAATTTGCAATGGAAAATGATTTTTTGAAGCAAAACAAACAGAAGGAAATGTGACACAGGGGGGGGCGGAGCCCCCCCCCTCCAACTTTTGCTAGTGTATATATATGTATTATAAAATAAATACTTGAAGTTACTGGCCGTCGTGAGTTTTGATTTACTATGGTTTTTCATAAACTAAAAAATACATCATAATTTAAGGGTGAAGCACCAATTTTTAGTAAGCAGGACTCCAAAACTTGTGATTAACGATTCAAAAAATCCATATGGACCAAGTTTGGACACTCAAAATTTTAAGAATATCCATAGATAAAGATTTACCATTAGGTAATTTAATTTCAATATCACCATTGATAAATTTTGAGGAGCTAACTGAAAAATGCTACTATATGCATAACAAATAAACGTGAAATTGCTTTTGAAAAGAATTTAAAAATCATAAAAAATTATATTTAGACAGTTGTATAGTAATACTGATATTGGTCTTTACTTAATAACTAGTTTGTTAAAAATAGAAAATTTATATCTTTCTCAAATGAATAAAATTTCTAATGATGCTATTCATGAAATTTTAAACTTAAAAAAACTAAGATTTGTTGAAAGTTATAAAATTAAAAATAATTGCAAAAAAGCTTGAATATCTTGTTATAAATAATTGTTTTGGTACAGACAGAAAAGATGTTATTATTGCAAATGAAGCAACAAAAAAACGTAAAAATAATATTTTATTGCATGTTAATAAAAATATATTTGAAGAGTATTCAAAAATCACCATTATTAGAATGTATTGATACTGATCCTGATAGGAATTTTATAAGTTCACAAGGGCCTAGTCTTTTTTTAACTCAGTTCTCTATCAGCTGTCTACATTTTCTGAGACTTTTTCGATTGCGAGGTCAACTTTGAAAACTCTATTCAAAAAATAAATGAATGAAATAATTGATGTAAATAAAACTAAATGTTTTGTCGCTTCGTTTGACTTTAGCTTGATTTTTCAAGCAACTAACAGCAAAACAAATAGAAAAGTTTTAAGCGAAATTCCAGTAGAACATTTTGACAGTTATAATTGTGTATATAAGCATAATCTTCGTCAAAAGAATTCGTGAATTAATTACGTTCATTGCACTATACCATAGTTTGCGCATCAGGGAATAAGAATCTACATTTAAGAGGATGTTAGAAAATATTGAACAGATAAATTTAATATTGAAAAATTATTTTATAGTATTTATACAATCTAATAACTTATACATTTTTGATACATTTTTGAATGTGAATTATTTGCATAATAAAAAAAATAATTTTGTAAATCCATGGTAACATAATTGATTGTCTATCAACCCTTTAACCATTGTAGATAATATAATAATAACTTTTAAAGTTAGTAATGTTTAATGTTTGAATAAAATATAATAATCCTATTGTGTCATTCTTTGTAAAATCAGCTACCCTCCTCTACAGTTCTTGAGATAAATTGATCCGCAATTACTCATTTTTTTCATTGAACCCTCTAGTTTTCAATGTTGGTACTTTTTTTCTTTGAATAAGACACACAAAAATAGTCAATTTTGGACTTTTCTAAGTTATGAGCAGTTAAAATTCTCAGCTTTCGCAAAATTTTTAGAGGAATCAGCGAATTAATACCTGGGTTATAAAAAAAATTATTTTTTAGCCTTATTTTGGATTTCTCTGATTCTTTGATTTCAAATCTCAATGGTTCAGCTGTCATATTCAAAGTAAAAAACCACCATACAGCATTGAAAACTAGAGGGTTCAATAAAAAAATGATCTGTTGGGGATCAATTTATCTCAAAACTTGTGCTGCGCAGAGGGGGGTGGATGATTTAACAAAAAATGACCCTATTTAGTTTTATTAATAAAACTTTTTAAAAAAATTAACACAGCCAATGTTTTACGCTGGTTACACTAATGCATTTCAATCCATTCAATATTTGAACATTCACGAAATTTTTTCTAAATTAAATCCTCTTTATCAATTATGCATCACGCGTCGGCACAAATATTAATGGACCCGTCGTTAGATGAGATAAAAAGTAAAAATAATGTAATAATAAATGATTCTCGAATAAATTTTAATGAATTTCTAGCGATATAATTTATTATAAAATTCACTTTGCGATGTAATAAATTAATTTAGTTCCTAAACATTAAATAATTAATCTAAATATTTTTACTATCTGACGTCATACACGCATATTTTCAAATAATGCAAGAATTATTATCTATTACCGAATTAATAATTTTTTTAAAAATAATTTGTTTCATATAGTACTCGAGGGTTTCCATGTCAATTGAGTTTAAGTGAATGTCGCACGAATCGATCACAAATATTTTTATTTTACTGGGGCAAAAAAGCTTCTTTACCCTACGGAGACGGCGTTTCTGCCCATTATATGCAAAACTATATTTTAAATAATAGGACAAAATATGGGATTTGACTTTTATACACTGCATGCAAAGTCAAAACCAATATTTTCTCCCTTGTTTAAAAAATAACTATTTTCTGAAATATTATATTTTAGGGTGATTCAAAAAAAAACAGAAGTGCTTGAAATTAGCTCTTCATGCAGTATGTTATTGTAAACATAATAACAAGATACGATGTCAAATTTGAGCCCATTTGGTGACGTTTTAGAGATCGTGCAAGTCTCTAGAAGCTTTTTCAAAATTGAAAAACGAGGGAAGCTCACAGTGGATTCACAAAAATTTTTTTAAAGGCTTTAAATATCCCTAGGGATAGGTTTTTTTGGTTGCTAGTTTAAAAAATTATGGTCCCAGAACATAAAAATGTGTGAAAAACCCCTAAGTTGGCGAAAAACACCCTTTTTTAGGGTAATTTTTCCAATTTTTTATTAAAAATTCATAAAAAACCAATGGAAAACTCTAAAAATGTGATTTACTGATTGCATATTATATGAGAATAAGGTATTTTCTTCCCATTTAATCCCTTTATTAAGGTTTCAATTAGCCCAAAATAAGGATTGAGCTACCCCAAATATCACAAAAAAATAGTCTAATTTGTAAAATTTGATGTTTAACAAAGTTATTGCTTATATTTGATGTAAGATATGATTATTTTACAAAAAAAAAGCATAATATATAACCCCTAGGAATGAAAACCATCCCCTTATCTCTGTTGGGTATATGGAACATTAGCGCCGAGGTGGACAAAACGTGTTACTTGTAATATGGTAGTTTTTATTTTCATAGAATTTTAAACTTATTTAAGTAATATTATGCTAATAGACAACCCTTTTGAAATTATACATTAACGTGACTTTTAGAATTAAAATGCTATAAAAATGAAAGCTACTGGGAATAAGGTAGCAAATTTTGCCCACGTTCATTTTCTCTTGAAATATTTTTAAATAAATAAATAGTCAGGAAATTTTGAATATACGCATCAAGTTCAATTTTTAGTATTACATTAAACATAATGATTTGTAGGATAAAGAATTGAGAATAAAAATTGACATTATAAGATAAAAAAATTCGTAATGTATAAAAATGATAAAATTAAAATAATAATAATAAGAAAAGCGGAATGAAATAGAACACTATTTAATTTATTCTATATATAAACTTGAAAAAAACCCACGCTAAGGGTTCTTATACGCAGACGCTTTTGAAAGTTCCTTTTCCACTATCCCTTTTTGCATTTCTAATATATTACAAATGCAGCTTACAGATATCAACTTTAAAATTTTTATTTTTCTTTAAATTCCTTTCAAGCACACAAGTAATATAATATTAAATCGTTAATCTTTATTATTATTATCATTTAATAATGTTAGCTTTTCTTATATTTATCGTTAAATTTCTAAATAATAATATTTAAAAAATTAATTTTTTTTTCTATAGAGTACTTTTCTTATAATTTAATCACTGTCACTCATTTCGGAGTTTTGCAAAAAATAGATTTTTTTTAATATAATAATCAATAACTAAAACAAAACTTTTCTTTTTACGATGAAATTTAGTCAAGTTATCGTCAATTTAAGGTTTTCCTGAAATTCGTCTTAAAAAAGATTGAAATTTTATTGATAAAAGCTTCTTCCTGAATTTAAAATAAGCATTACTAGCTTGATTTTCATCGTAAAATAATAATCTTTTTTTTTTAATCAATTAATTTTTCTCTGCAAATTCATTAAATTATTTTCATGTACTAAAATTTACTTTTCAAGTCAAAAACTATTTATAGCTACAAATAGAAAAATTTATTTTTATTGATTTTTGACGTAAAAATTAAATTTTAGTAAATAAAAATTTTTTCTTTAAGAAATGAATAGTCAGGGAAAAAACAACCAATTTTAAGAAAAAAATTATTACTTTGCGATGGAAATTAAGCAGAAGAATTTCAATCTTTTTTAAGACAAATTTGAGCAAAATATTAAATTGAAGATAACTTTGCTAAATATAATCACAAGTGTCAAGAAAAGTTTTTTTTTTCTTCAGGAGAGGTTTATCTTTGGAAATCTGAATTTAACAATTTTATTTACAGAAAACTCCATGAATAAATAGAACAAAATTATACGCAAGGTCTCAAAAATAATAAATTTTATTTTTTTTTGCTCGATAAAACAACTTAAAAATAGATGATTTCTCGAATCTGAAGGTTTTATATAAATTTTGAAGGGTGTGATGCTGTTTTAAAATGTTTTGGTAAAACTGCGCTCTCCGTAGCCACCATTTTTGATAGTTCCGTAAAAAAGCTCTACAAAACGTTAATAAAATAGGTTATGTAAAATTTGATGAAAAAATGGTTATAAAAAAATGGTTATAAAAAGATTTTTGTTTTTAAGCGCGAAATACCGATTTTCGTGAATTTTTCGTTTTATTCAATTTTGACTTGCTAGTTATTTTGCTGACTTATTGCCATGTCATGGGAAATTTTACAAAGATACAGTAATTTTGGTATCCTTAAAACGATGCCTAAAAATGGTGGCTGATGGGAGCGCAGTTTTACCAAAAAACTTTAAAACCGCATAACATCTTTCAAAATTTATATAAAACCTTCAGATTTGGGGAATTACTTATTTTTAATTTGTTTTATAGAAAAATACATTTAAAAAAAATTTTTATTTTTGAGGCATTGTGTATCATTTTTTGTCCTATTTATCCTTGGAATTACCCTTACCAAAAAGGTTATTTTGAAAATTTGGGGTATCTCAGGTATGAAAAACGCGGGGTTTTGCATAAAAGTGGAAAAATCTTGTTATACTCCGATTTCGTGTAAACGTTTCTTTTTCTTTTGTACTGGATAGGTAAATCATAGCGAAATATGCGGAAAAATTTTTTTCTTAATTTTTGGTGTTATTACACGGATAAAAATTAAGTTGACTACCGCTCCAAAAGGTTAGCTTGTAGCGCGACCAGTAAAATATGGAATAAACATAAAACACAATTAGGTGAGAATCCCATCTAAATTGGAGAGTTCCACGCATAAAGCACATAATTTAGGCGCGAATCTACTTTTGTCAAGTGCACATTCCAATTTAGGTGAGAACAGAAACTATTTTGGTGAGACTTTCGATCAAAATACTGGTTGCGAATCAAGACAAAATAGTGAGGGCACAAGTCAACTGAATTTTTATCCGTGTAAAACCGAGATTAAAACGTATTTTTTGGTAGAAATACTCATATTATATACTACGATGTTAAAGAAGATTTCGTCTGACTAAACGTTTATTTTTTCACTTAATAATAAAAATAAAAGTAAATATAAATGCGGGCTAATGTTTGTGAACTGAAATTATTCTTTATACTAAGTTTTATAGTGTCACCAAGTACTTTTTCCATACACATAAATATTTATGTAAACTAAAAAAAATACTTTCGTTTCCTGCTACCGGAATTACCATTTATGATGTATAATGAAATTCCATATTGTGTTTGTAAATATGTATTAAATATATGATCAAATAATAAAATATAAAGAATAAAAAAAATGTTATTTTCATGTCCTTGGTGGCAATGCTTTGGAGCGATTAAATGAACTATCATTTTTTGAATTTTTAATATTTAATAAACTATTTTTAAATAAAAAAAAACCTAAAAGATCTTTAAAAATAGTTAAAGTATAAAAAATTTAAATTATTTTTTATTTTTTAAAAATAAAAAATAAATTTTTATGCAAAGGTTTATTGTATATTAGGTCTGTATAATCATTTGACGTAAAAAAAAATACATTTGTCGTTCCCGGAATTTTTTTCAGTGTATAATTTCACTTGGTCACCATAAATTCTAGCTAACTTTTAAATTTGTCTTACATAAATATATCCTTAAAATAAATTTTATTTGTAGGTTGTTTGTTCAGTAATGACTTATGCAAGGTTAAAAATGAATTCTGTTATAATGGTAAATAAAAATTACTCTAGATTTAACAAAAATTATAAAATTTACTCACATATTTTTTATTTTATTTTTTAATTACAGATCTGGCATTTGGAAAATGTTTAGAGCAACGAAATGACTTGACAGCAGACGACTTATATCAGTAAGCTATTCTATTTAATTTTTAAAAGCTAAAGAAAATAATACCGATTGCACTGTGTCTATTATATGAAAATATAATTACTATCTAATTTTCAAGGCTCTAGGTGGCCTGGTCGCGATTTGGCAGCTGTTTTTCCAATTTTGATTTAGTTTGCATTCTTAGCCACCCATTTTTATTTTATTTTCTGAACGCCTTAAATAAGCATAAAAAATTTTTCTTTACAAAATTTCCCGCCCGTTCCGAATCTGGCCGTATCTTTTCGGAAAAACCTCAGGAAAAATCGGAAAATACAGGACTGTTTTCAATAGTAAATTTCTCAAAAAGCATCACTTTTAAAATTTTTTTTTCATTTTTGTTAAATGTGTTTCCCCATAAATTTTATAACGGTGAACTCCTTTTTGATAACCCTTCTGGGTAAAATTTTAGAGGTCTCTGTAACGTTTTAAAAAATAGAAAAGCAAAGTCAAACAAAATTAAATTTTTCTATTTTTCTATTCTACTTTGTCGTTAAATAATATTTCTTAATATTTCTTAGGCTTAGTAAGGGTGTTTAGAAAATAAAAAAGAAATGGGTGGCTAAGAATGCGAAAAAATTTTGAAAATTGGACAGTAATCATATTTTTTAGACCAGAAACATTGCAATTGGTATTTTTTAAATTCAAGACGTTGAGCTCAAACTTGGGTGGATAATAATAGCTAAGAACTACCTAGATAATTTTTTTTTTTTATTTTTTTTTGTAAATAACTCTCATTACCCTGAAAACTTATTTGCTCTTCAGGCCTGGATAAGAAATTTCGTATAGAATCCGATTCTGTGTCAAATTTTTTATTTGAGCTGCGCATGCGCAAAAAAATAATAAAATACACCGTTTTTTTAAAATTAAAATTATTGAAATAATTTTTGTTTTGGGTTCAGGTACTTTAGTTCAGGGTCTCGGGACAATTTTGCTTTGGGGACTTGAAATAATTTCAATTTATTGTTAGAACAATTTACATGTACGGACTTCAAATAATTCAGCTTTAGAGAAAATTATCCATAAACTTTTCTTAAAATTAAAATTTTATTTTTCTTAATTTTTTTTTATTTACTCAATTTGTACCCTATATACCATTTATGTATTTAAAAAAATGCTTTGGACTTACTAACAATATAAATTCAAAAGGAGAAGTCAGGAGAGTTATTCCTATGAAAGGGTTTTTAAATAAGTAATAAATAGTTTACGTTTATAATTAAAGTAGGTAACTACTTGTAAGTATAAAAATCTATAAATTTAAAACTTTTAGGTATGACTTGAGTTTGGAAGAATTAGAACTTTTGAGATTACAACTAGAGCAGCTTGAAGATGAGGGATTCAAATGGTCGGATTATTATACGCAATGCGTCATGCAAAGTCTGCTCTTCAATCTTCGTTACGGGTAATTATGTTATTTACATATAAGTTCCATGTTTAAAGTTTATACTACAGTAGTTTTCTCGTTTAAAAATTTAAGTAATAAATCTAACTTTTGCAAAGATAAATATGAGTAATTCTTTGTGAGTTCAGAAAAATTTTCCAGCTCGGGTCATTAAAACTGGCTAAAAATTTTTTTTGTAAATTACCTATCCAAAATGGACTATTTACCCCAATTTCAGCTCTCAGTATTGAAAACTTAGCTCAGGGCGAATTTTAGAGAGTAAAAATGCGTTTTCACCTTTCTGCAGCTGCCCATTCTTCTTTTTGTTAATTATGCTAATTTTTTTTTTAACTTTATATGAGCATTTATTAATTTCTTTGTATTAATCGGATTTTCAGATATCCGAATTGGGGTCTATTTAACCTAATCTGGTCAAACCGCGTTTTCGGGTATTTAGCAACTGGCTGTCACCAGCTTTAGTATACTTTTTTGGATCGCTGATCACGAATATCTGGTTTTTTTAATGAGAAATTGAAGCTACGCCTTTAAATTTGCAAAACTTCCGTATAAAAAATATAGGTATTTTTGATGTAATCGCTATATATGAGTGCTCATAGTTAGTCTATGAAGGTTTTTTGGGTCGTTGATAATGAATTTTGGGGTACTCTGTCCATGTATCCTAGAGCGATTTTAGAGTTTTTTTGTGCAAATTTAAGGGTGAAACTCTGTTGTAGACAGGACCCCGAAATTTGTTATCTATGATTTTATCTTATAACTATTTAAAATAATCATAACCCATGCAATTTTTCCGTAGGAAATGACGAAAGTGCAATAGTCTAAAATATTATTTACCTAAATAATCGTTCTGAATAATATGTGCGTTGTGCCAAACAATCCGTTTTGAGTACATTTTTTTAAGTGCATTTATTATTTACCTGGAAGATATACAGCATTATAATTATATATAAATTACTTTTTTTCAATTGCAAAATATAATATCTTTTTATGAGAAAAAATTAAAAACTGAAACCTATACATTTACGAAAAAGCTTAATTTATAATATTTTGATTAAAAACTAGGATAACCAAAGGTATTGAAGGCATTTGTACACATCCATCAAAGAAGATTAATTATGAAGATACATCAAATAGTAATAAGGCTGTCAATAGCGATGATGAAAGTGATGTAAGTTTAATTATAATTAAAATTTTCATTCATCATATATATATGATGTAATAGGTAGCATAAAATTTAAGATTTCCTCATGCTGGAATTTTTTTACATAATTCATGCATGGAAATGTGCTTTAAATTTTTAATGTCAAAAAGATAATTTTTTTTTAACGCATATATCAAAATATAAGGTAGCACACACATTTTTTATTTTGTTATTTACATAATATTATGTATTACTCATAAAAAAATTTATTCATAAAAAATAGAGTATGAAAACCTATTAATTTATTATTATTATCAGTACCTTCATATAAAGAAAAATAAAAATTCATAATATGTACACTGAAAAAAAATTCAATTTCCGCAAATGGAATTCTGGTTGTGGTGAACAGCTATTTTTTAATTCTGAAGACTGCGACAAAAATAATGCCATTAAACATTAAAAAAATTACAACAAAAAATTTTTACCTATTTAATTTTAAGTTTTTATGTCATTTGCAGCATTTTAACCCCGAAAACAAAAAGCCATTCACAACAATGAGAATCCCGTTTGCGGGAATAGATTTTTTTTTTCAAAGTAAAAATTTATTTTAACTCGAATCTCATCAAGGCGTCTCAATTCTAAAATATGGTGCTTTTAAGAATTGCAGCCTGCTAGGTCTCAAAATTAACCAAGTGATATGAACTGTGAACTATAGATCCATTACAAATCTTGCCATTTATAGAAGGGTTGAGTTACTAAAACCCCTTTTTATTATGCTAAAATTAGCACTAGTAGAACGAAATTCGTATGACATTTTAAATAAATAGCTTTTTTATGCAAAAAATAATTTGGAAACTTGTTTCATGAAATATTTTAAAGTACATGAAATCCATACCTCTCTGAAAAATTTAATTTTTGACTGATTTTGCAGGTTTTGTTATTAGTGTTCAATTTTCGCCCCAATATGTATTCCGGCAGTTTGTTTTCCATGAATCCATTTTTACAAAATAAATTATCTAAAAACTTCACGAATAAATTTTTTATTCGTAAGGACAAATGTACCCCAGAATCTTTCGTTGCCTCCCTGAACCCATTTTCACTCATAAAATTCAGTAAATTTCTCAAAATTTAATTTTTGACTGGTTTCTTGAGCTATGTTCTACAGGGGTAAAATTTTTGCTCTGAGGTTTTACCCCAGTTCATTTATATGTACCTCCCCACCCTATATACACTGAAAAAAAATGATTGGCCCTACGCCTAGATTTCTAGTACAGGCACATTGCCTGTATAGGCTGGTTCTACAAACAATGGGGTCGCAACCGCAAGCGCAGCCGCAACGCAATGCGCAAAAAACAAAATCGTGTTGTGCGCATTGCGTTGCAGCTAAGCAAATTATATTTAGGATTCATTCTTTTTCCGTTATTAAATTCTTTTGAGTTGATAAAAGTAGCTTTAAAATTATTTATATTGAGAAGTACGAAAATTTTATTAATGTTAATAAAAAAATGGCTATCAGTAAAACCGTTTTTGACGTTTTTTCGTGGAAAATTATCCCCACTCGAAATCAAGTGACGCACAATTTCTAAGGCCCCATCTACAAAAGCCGCAATATGGGGTCGCAATCACATGCGTGAGCGCAACGCAATGCGCAGAAACCCAAAATGGTTTCTGCGCATCGCGCCGCAATTGCGCTTCCGGTTGCGACTCACTTTTACGGAGTTTGGAGAACCAGCCTAAGATGTTGCAACCGCAAGCGTGAGCGCAAAGCAATGCGTAGAAACCAATTTTTGCTCCTGCGCAACTTGAAATACACAAAATCTTCTTCTGCGCATTGCGTTACGCTTTAACCAAACAAAACATAATCATTATCAAAAAGCTACAATTAACATTACTTAGAGACATTCTACAATTGAGCGATTGAACGCTACGTTGCACAGTTTTTTGATATGAGGAATTGACTTCTGCACAACGTAGCGTTCAATCGCAGGCGTCGATTGCTCAATTGTAGAAAGTCTCTTAATAGCTGTAGAACTTTACGCACACGCATACGAACGCAGCTTAGGCAGTACCCAGAATTGGACGTTCTCAGCACGCAGCGTGAACGTAATGCAGTGCCACCAACTGAAAACAAAAATATGTTAAATTATTGATATTTTTTGTTATTTATGGAAAAAAATGATTGCATAATTATTTTAAATTAATTTCGAACAAAATATTAATGAAAAATAATATAAACCTAAAAAAATTGTAACTATATAATAACCTAAAAATAATGTAAGTAATAATTATTACTTTAGAAAATTAGTTTTTATTTGCTTGAATTATTAATTAGCTTTTATTTTTTGATAATTTAATTTCTTCTTTTTAAATTAAATAATTTTTCTTTTGACATAATTTAGTAAATAACTAGGTCTGTAAATAACAATACGGAAGCAATATTTTTTAAGTTATTAGTAAAAAACTAAACTTATTAATAAGAATAAGAACATTATTTTTGGTTTTTCTTCTTCTTTAGCCAATGATTAGAATTATATTTGATATAATTTTAATTTTTTATGACTGCTAGGAGAAAAAATTCACAATTGCATCTTTCCAGTTAGCGGTAGAAAAGAACTGTTTTTCAAGACACTATTTGAGATAGTGAAAAACTAAACTAATAAAAATTAGAAAATCATTCTTGATTCCTCATCTTCAACTCGATGATTAGAATTACTCCTAATAATTTCAATATTCTATCTCTTTTGGGAGAAAAAATATTCATCATTTTATATAGCATTCAAGTAAGCGATACCGAAGGACTAGTTTTTTATGACACTATTGGATACTGAAAAATTAAACTAATAAGAATCAGAAAACCATTCTTGGTTCTTTTTCTTCTACTCAATGATTAGAACTACTTTTGATAATTTCAATATTCTATCTATTTTGGGAGAAAAAATATCCATAATTTTATATAGCATTCAAGTTTACGATAAAGAAGGACTAGTTTTTTAAGACACTATTGGATACTAAAAAATTAAACTAATAAGAATCAGAAAACCATTCTTGGTTCCTTTTTTTCTACTCAATGATTAGAACTACTTTTGATAATTTCAATATTCTATCTATTTTGGGAGAAAAAATATCCATAATTTTATATCAACTTAATGGCTAGAAAAAATATTGATAATTTTATATCAACTTGAATGCTATAGAACATGAAGAATATTTTTTCTCCCAAAAGAGATAGAATATTGAAATAATCAGAAGTAGTTCTAATCATTGAGTAGAAAAAGAGGAACCAAGAATGGTATTCTGATTTTTATTAGTTTAGTTTTTCACTATCTCAGATAGTATCTTAAAAACAATTATTTGCTTCCGCTAACTGGAAAGATGCAAATGTGAATGTTTTTTTCCTAGCAGTGATACAGAATTAAAATATTTCAGATATAATTTTAAGCATGACTAAAAAAGAAAAAAAAAATAGTTTTCTTATTCTTAAAAGTCTAGTTTCTTATACTATTTAAGATCAAGTCTTAATAAACCAGTGTCCTTTGGTATCGTTAACTCGAATGCTAAAGTATAAAAAAATGAATATTTACTCTCCCAAAAGAGATAGAATATTGAAATTATCAGAAGTAGTTCTAATCATCGAGTAGAAAATGAGGAACCAAGAATGGTTTTCTAATTTTTAATAAATTTAAGTTTAGTTCTTCACTATCTAAGATAATACCGATCACTTAAAAAATATTGCTTCGGTAATGTTATTTACAGACCTAGTTATTTAGAAGAAATTTCATTATCAAAAAATAAAAGCTAATTAATAATTCAAGCAAATAAAAACTAATTTTCTAAAGTAATAATTATTACTTACATTATTTTTAGGTTATTATATAGTTACAATTTTTTTAGGTTTATATTATTTTTCATTAATATTTTGTTCGAAATTAATTTAAAATAATTATGCAATCATTTTTTTGCATAAATAACAAAAAATATCAATAATTTAACATTTTTTTGTTTTGAGTTGGTGGCACTGCGTTACGTTCACGCTGCGTGCTGAGAACGTCCAATTCTGGGTACTGCCTTACACGTGTAAATTTTTGTTGCACTTTTCTTAGGAGCGAGTTACATTTTAAATGGGTTTTACTTTTTATAGACTGAACCAGAGTCTATTGGAAAAATAAATTATGAATCAAAAAAAGATAACTATGACGGAGACGAATTTTTTTACTCTATTAGTAACCAAGATCAACCAGATTGGAAAAAATTAAATCAAATTAATGAATATGATGATAATAATAACAATAATAATTTTGATTATTTGGGAAATCCCGACGAAGGTCAGTTGGCAAAAAATTTATGTAACCAATTCAATAGTTTTTAAACAACTTTTATTACGGTAACAAAGGTTGACCATTTTGTCAAAAAATTTCTGCTGCATTGTAAGATGTTTAATAATTAATTTTCTAATGTGATTTTGCAAGATAAATTATTTGTATAGATTATTTGTAATCTGTGACTTAAATACTCCCATTAAAATGTATGAATTCGTATAATGATTGTCTTGAAAAATTACCCTAACAAGAACTAAAATACTTTGAAGGTTCCTTTGAGAAATTTTAAAGTATCCAGAGTAAATATACGTTATCAATAGAGTTATTTTAGTCAAAAATAAAAAAAAAAGGATTTCAAAGCTTTTTGACGTGATCTTATGTAATTTTAATGAAATTAGAAGCAAATCTTAAAAATAACAGAAATTACGCGCGTGAGTAATTGTTTTAAAAAGTTCTATTTTTGGTAATTTGAAATTGGTAAAATTGGATCCAATAACTTTAATATTATTTTTCATAAACTGCTGGATTGGTTCACATAATATATGTTAATTTGGTAGCATTATTAAAATAAAATTTTGTAATTAATATTACTATTGTAATTAAATTTGTAGTTTATCGACGTGGTTCAAGATCATTAAATGAACGAACATCTCTACCTCAAGATCCAAGTTATCAAAAAGAAAATTATCCAGACTTACACAAATATTATGATAACATCGAAGATTTAATAAGCAATAGCAATAATGGGCCTTTAAAAACCGACGAAGCGTACTATTTAGCCAATTCTAGGCCAGCAACTTATAATACTGATAATGAAGATGACGATGATGAAGATTATCAAAAAGATTATAATGATGATAATACTGATGATAGCGAATCAATTTTTAATATAAGAAATGATGACAATTATCCAAATAAAAATGGTAAATCTATTATCGAACCAGTTATTAGCTCTGATTTAGATCCTGATTCTGCATTTTATAAAGATGGAGCATCAGTTTTGCAATTTAGACCTGATTTGTACAATGCAGGTAAGATTATATTTTAAATTTTTAATCATAAAAAACAGTGCAATTCCGATAAAACCTCTTATTACAAAATTTATATTTTTATTAAAAAACTGTTTTTTATGTACTTTAAAAAAATTTTTCACTTGTTGCAAGCGGGTTTCTATTCGCCAGAAATTGATTATGACAAGAGAAATTTTTCGCTCAAGCAATTGTGGCAAGTGAAAATGATTGTCATTTTATTCAAGAATTTACAACATAAAGCGTATAATTTATATATAATGTCAAAACTTGAAATTTAACATGGACTTTTATGGTAGATCATGGTAGGTAAGGTTAATTCAGTTAAGTACGTTGATTACAGGCTGAGTGCTAGATCTGCCTGATACCGAGTTATCTCTAAGCCTCCACAAGTGCCCATGTTAAATTTTGAATTTTGTAACTCACGTATCTAAAAATTTTGGCCCGCATGCAAGCAACTCCGCAAGCTACTGTTATATATTGTACTGTTACTAACAGAAAATACATAAATCACTAAATTTTCATCGTAAAGCGGAAAATTTTTGATTTATGAGAGTAATTTTCTCCTGTTTATTATTTTTCTTTTATGTTTGTAACATACTATTTTGAGAGTAATAAGAACCTCGATATTTTTTAATTACGAATATATGTATACGGTTTAGCTGGTACGTGCCATTTTGAAGGTACATAAATCTAAAGTATTATAAGTCCTTAAGTATCAATACATCAATAATAAATTGTGTTTAGGTATAGTATATTTTTTTAAGCTTAAAATTATTAATTATAAAAATCATTAATAAAAATCTCTATAATTCGAAAAATTATGTATAAAACGAAAAAAAACCTCAATAATTCGAAAATTTAAAAGATATTTTTTTCGAATTATATATGAAATTCATTTCGAATTATAGTTTTTTTTGCATTGTTTAAATGGGAGCTGGCTGGGGCTTTTGAGACTTTTGAATTAGACGAAATTTTCGAATTACAAAGATTCGAATTATGAAGGTTCCACTATATATTTGACATATTTATAAATCATTTCATTTCCATGCAGTTTTTGTCGTAATTTCGGTTAATAGTAAATTTGCAGAGACCGGATGTGATCAGATTGCTAACGTATAACATAATACCATTATCGACTTTAAAATACGACATTATCAACTTTATTTGAAAATTGAGTTCTTGGAGAATTTCACCTACACATTATACCAGAATACCCTGTTTAATTATTTTATTTGAAAGTTATTGAGAAAGCAAAATTATATTTCTAGGTTCTAATATATAGGCCATGAAAATTAATTATAATAAACTAGTAAACGTTTTTCAATTGATTATTTTATCTCATTTTTTGCGAATCTTTATTTTTACAGAGATAGATGCTGATGATTTGGGACTGTGGAGGCGAGAAATGTCAGGTTTTAAAAGATGGGAACGTTTAGATGTTAAAAAACCTGGTCCTCAGTTTTCAACAAATAATTTTGCTTTTAAAACTAATGAAGATTGTAAGTTTATAAAAAATTTAATTTTACAAATTATTATAATTCTTTATAAAAAACCAAAATTAATTATGACCTTTTGGGATGCTAGCACTGTTAAAACCCCATCGTAGTAGGTTAAATTTATTTATAACACAATAATTTTGACATTTTTAGAGTTATATACGTTTAAGATTAATTTACAAAGTATTTCCAAATTCCAGCATAATATTATATTCAATAATTTTTAGAATCGTGTTGTAGTTGTAGAATAATTAAGATATCTAAAAATAACTTTGCTTGAACAAGGAGTATGATCCTTGTTCATGCCACTTTAAAGATTAGGTATACTAAACAGTAAACCAATTTCTGTTATGTGGTCTTAAATATTTTAAAAGTTTGAAACCTTTTTTCTTAATTATAAAATTCTAAAAAATGGTTAATGTTAAAAGAGCTTTCAACATGGTTCTAAAGTCTACTACTCTTTAAATAATTCTTTTTATTATTAATAATTTTAGCAAATGAAGAAAAAACAAATAACGATAAAACTGTACCACCAAAAGATAAAAAAGTATTAACTATAGAAAGTAAAGAAAAGTCAACAAATAAGTATGACAATATTGATCTTGATCATGTATACATACAATTTAATGAAGAATTCAAATCATGGCCTGAAGGAAACTCTGTCGTTCAAACGGTAATTTTTTTTTTTATTCGTGTTTCAATTTACTTTAAAAATAAAATAAAATAAAATTTAGGTAGAAAAACTAATTGGATTAAATCCTGGTGCTTTGAGTGAAATACGCGTCGCCAGAGCAGAAGTTACGTTTGCTGTAAAAAGCAACAATAAGAACTTTAATTCAACTGACGTTGCCAATAAAATTAGTAAGAGAAGTAATTTTAAAAAATTACCTCAAAATAATTGTAATAATTATTTTTTTAGATCATATACGTAATCATTTATCCAAGGTAATCCATCGAGAAGTTATTGGAGCTGGAATTGGCGACAAAGTAATGAATTTTAATTTATTTATTATGATTTATTGGTAAATTTTTTAATTTTATTACCAATTTTTTCTTCAGATAAAACTACCAATTGTTGAAAGAGCCAAAGAACCAGACTCAACGGTATTTGGCGTTCTTGTTGCATCGGGTGTTATTGCAGTTACATTAGCAGCAGTAACAGTCATATTCATTGTAAGAAAGCATGCTAAAATACGTGAAAAACTTGCTGGCCTTAGAAATCCAGATCCAGAGTCATCAAGAGATTATCAAGATTTATGTAGAGCCAAAATGCAAGCTAAACAGGAAAAACCATTAGGTTCCCCGAAAGCATTTAACTTTGCACGTTTAATTGAAGCTAAAACTGGAGAAACATGTCGTCCTACATCTTCTTGGAGCGAAGACCCACAAGTATCAAATATGGATATAGCAACATGTAAAAAAATATTGGTAAGATATTTTGTTTCTTCGTTACTGTCATTGTTAATAAACTAATTGTAAAATATGTTAGTCGTCTTTGGAAGAGTATGTAAAAAATCAAAATAAAATTGATGAAGAATGGAAAATTCTTTGCGCTTATGAACCTGAACCATGCTCAACTGCTATAGCAGAAGCTGAAGGAAACTCAGAATTTAACAGATCTGGAGCAGCGCTTCCTTATGACCACTCTAGAGTCATTCTTAATGATTTGACAAACGTCAAAAATTTAGATTACATAAATGCTTCAACCATTGTAAGTATACAGTATTATTTTTTCTTATTTTATACTTATAAATAAGTTTTTAAAGAATATCATAAGATGCAAAAAAATAAATTTACAAAACGATAAATAACAAAAATTTTTTTTATAAAATTATAATACTAATCTTAATTTATTGTTTATAATGACACGCTCCTAAAACAGAGATCGGTAAGTTTTTTTTTATTTTCTAGAGCATGTCATTTCCAATAGACGGTTGCATCTATTTTTAACGAAAAAATTTTTAAAAAAACAATCGTTTATTGGTCTATACTTATTAAAAACATAAGTCAACAATAAACAAGTAAATCCTACTATAATTATGTCTGCAAGTATAATTATTTCTGGAAGTCCTGTGGAAATACTTGATTCGGCTATAACTTCTATATTTCTATGAACTTCCAGAAACGAAGAAAATACTGCAGTAGTCACAGTTTACACAATGAATGCCCACTTCATGCATCGTATATAGTTATGAATCGGTTTATTGTATTGAAAAAACATCTCTGTATAATGGGCTTTCTAAGCCTAGAATTACAAGCCTGCGTTTCAACAGATGGGGATTTTTGGGCTACCTTCCAACAACGCTTCCACTTTGCAATTTAATGTTATTTTTGAAATCCCGTTAACTACAATTTTTAAAAGTTAAATGCCCATTTTTTATTTAAAATGACTGCAAAATTTAAAATTTTTGCTCAAAATAGTTATTATAAGAGTCAAAAATTTTACACATGCCTATTTTTATTAAATTATGATTAACACTTATTTTCTTATTAATTCTATCACCCATTTTTAATCATAAATTACGGAAAGAAAAAATTATATGCTTCGGAGAAATTAATTATGTTAAATTTTAATCTTCCTTGAATTACTTTTTACGATAGTGATATTAGAAGCAAGATAGAGCATCAATTTAAATTTAATATGCAGTCAGTCTAAAAAATTTTCATTTACGGATAATTTTTAGAATGGATAAAGAGGTCAAACTGAATTGTTTTCAAAACGTGGAAAAATGAAACGAGAACTGCATGTCCAAATTGCCGTTTTTGTCCAGTTTCCTTTTTTTTAACTTTTAAGGTGGGCAAGTGACAGCGATATCTGGAAGGTGGCCATAAAAAACCCTATTGTATAACATTGAGAATAACTATAACAGATCTGAGAGGCCTATGAGATCAAACTGGAGATATCGAATGTTTTTTTTTATTTGATTGTTGCAAATAAAATAAAATTTTTTTTTATCAACTTTTCATTGAATTTTATGACATTTGCAAAAGTTTAAAGAATTGTAAGAAAATGTCTTGCCCAGTTTGATCAAGATCTGGCAGATTCACTCTTAGTATTAGTTGACAAGATTCATTTTAAAGGAATTTTTTTTACATGTTTAGTTATATACGAAAAGGTTTCATAAATACAAAAATAATAAATAATAAATAAACAAAACTCAAACAGTTATTTTTATTTTCTCATGTTCTTTTCATCGCATGTGCTTATAATATATTCTATGTTGTAAATAATGATATTCGTGCAAAAATAGAGTATATTACCTGTGGTTAGAAAAAATATAAATCCCCGCAGAGCGCGTAATATATTACCATTCAAAGCCAGATTGAAGCGAACCCAATTTATTATTTCGTTTCCATTTTAAAATAAATTCATTATATTCTGAAGTTTATAATCTCTTAAAGATCTAAACCTTTAGAGCTAAATGGTTTATTAGCGAAAATTTCAAAATTCATAATTCGAAAGTCCAAAATTTTGATTTGATTTAAAAAGTTCTAAACATTTTTGTAGATTTCTTTAGCATCTCTACAATAAAAGAAATCACGGCTCCTTCACTGTAAATACTTTTGGAGTATAAATTACCCTTAAAGTTAGTAAAAATATTAGAAATGACCATACCTAACTTTAACTGTATTAATTACTAGTTCTAGTATAAAAAATTACCTTTAATCAGAGAAGAGGTAAAATTTTTCTATTATTTCCATGATTTATCCCCTCCTGAAATTTGGAACATTTGCTCTACACTGTAAAAAGTAAATTTCTTAAATATACAAAAAAAATAGAATTTTTTCGAAAAATTAGTAAATTTTCAAAAAATTTTGTAAATATTCGATAAAAATCGTAAATTTACTAAATTTAGTATATTATCGAAAAATTCAAGATTTCTCGATTTTTCTTTGTGATTTTGCAAAAAAAGTTGTAAATTCACAACTATTTTTCGGAAATTTACGACTATTTTTTGTAAATTTTCGAAATAAAATGGTAAATTATCAATTTTTCTTGCGAATTCACAAAAAAAATCGAGAACCCTCGAATTTTTTGTTAAAATAATAAATTTAGTATTTATACGAATTTTTTCGAATATTTTCAAATTTTTTCGAAAAGTTACTAATTTTTCGAAAATGTTCTAATTTTTTTGTTAATATAAGAAAGTTACTTTTTACAGTGATAGCTTATCAGAGTAAAATACGCTCCAAAGAATAGTTTAGTATAAATTGGTAAAATTTATCATAGATTTTGCTTCAAATTTGTTTCCTAATATAAAGGGTAATTTTTACTTTTCATTTATTCCCAGTGTGAGTAAGGGATTCCTTTACCCAACTCATCCATTAATCTGATAATCTGAAGTAGATAAAGCTGAATTCATATGCTATAATTTTAATTGTTTGGATTTTCTATTACAAATTATATCAGCACCTAAATAACCTAAATTACGTCTTACTTAATGATTTCTTCAGCGCTTCCATCAAATATACAATACTATTTGGCAGCACTCGGTTAAAGGGAAATTTACAATAAATAAAATCAACAAAAAATATCTACTATTTTTATATACCTATACTTATGAAACAGATGAAAATTTTCAAATCTTTTTTATGAATACACAACTAATTTTACAACTATTTTTTTTGCTTATATGCCTATAATAAAATTTAAGAATTTACGGTTGTTTTGTAAATTCAAAAAAATAAATTTTACAAAATTAATTGCAAAAATTTATTATCTTTTTGCAACAATTGTGGTTTTATAACTGTCGATTTCTCAAAAAATAAAGCCCTTATAAGTGGTCAAATTGTAGAATAAACTAAAATTAAAGGCACATATACCCCACATGAATTTTTTTTTTATACTAATTTAAATGATAATTTACCAGTGAACATGGATTTTTTGAATTTTTCTTTGGGGTAACGTTGGCAATCGTTTCAAGTCAAAAACCACATTCATTTATTTCAATTTTGGTAAAACTTCAAGTAATTGCTCACGTAAAAAGATTAAGCTTAATTTTGTGTAAGCTTAATGTAGTAAGCTTAACCAAAATTAAGCTTAATCTTTTTACGTGAGTAGTAAAATTTTTCAAAAACAGAAGAACACTTACTCTGAAAATATAAGCACGATTTAAAGTTCATAATTATTATTCAAATTAAATAACGAATGCATGTTTCTTTTCTAGACTGATCATGATCCTCGCAACCCAACTTACATTGCAACTCAAGGACCCTTACCTCAAACATGCACTGATTTTTGGCAGTTAGTATGGGAACAAGGCAGTGTAGTTATTGTAATGTTAACTAGTTTGAATGAAGATGGTCAAGTAATGTGCCATCGTTATTGGCCAGAAGAAGGATCAACTCGCTATGACATGTATGAAGTTCACTTAGTATCCGAACACATCTGGTGTGATGATTATCTTGTACGTTCCTTTTATCTAAAAAATCTTCGAACAAGTGAGACTCGAACAGTAACTCAATTTCACTTTTTAACTTGGCCCTCTAACGAAGTTTCTGAATCAGCAAAAACATTACTCGAATTCCGTAGAAAAGTTAATAAGTCTTACAGGGGAAGATCGTGTCCGATAATCGTTCACTGCAGGTAATTTCAGTATTGTTACATATAAATAATAACGCTAAGTGTAAAATAACTCAATATTCATAAAATAATTGTAAAGATGGAACATGTTTATAAGATGGAATACTTTGTCAACCTGGTAATTAAGAAAAGGGGGGGGGGTCTAAATTATCATATATATATGGGCATATCCATTACTTTTCATACAAAAGTGTGCGCACCCATGACTCTGATCGGGCTCAAATTTTCAGGGGTGGTTTAAAGTAATAAAAAACTCAGCCAGCCAAAATTTCAGCCATTTTGCAGGACGGGTTGCCGAGATACAAGCTCTAAAAGGTCCAAAAATAGCTGTTTTTAGCCAATTTTCAAAAATTTACTGGGCTTCAAGGATTAGTCCAAAAAACATCCGGCTGGTCTCATTTTTTCCTTGAACTTTCAACTTTTACCAAAAAAATTGTCAAAAAGTTTCATGGAGTTGATTTTTACTGGCATTGATTAACGTAAGATTTATTTTATCGAAAAATGCTGATTTTTGAACTTGAATTGTATAATACTAAAATAAAATTGAATACTAAAATAAAATTTTTTTTTTTGAAATTGTCGAATTTTTTCCTGGCTATTCGAATATTTATTAAAAAGAAACTTTTTATATTCAAAAATTATTTTTTTGGGCCAAAAACTACCCTAATACATTGACAAAATAAAGTAAGTTCTACAGTAATTTGCCAAAAAAAAAATAATTTTTGCATATAAGAAGTTTTTTTTTTTATTTTAGACCGAAAAATAAGCGAGTTATCATTATTTCAAGTTAGAATACTGTATAATGACCCTAAAACTGGGATTTTTGGAAAATTTTTTTAAAAATCTTAAAATGATGATAACTTGCTTATTTTTCGGTCAAAAATAAAAATTTTTTTTTTAAAATCAGCTTATTTTTCCCTGGCTATTCGAATATTGAAGAACAAAAATTTTTTGGTTGACCCCTTAACCAATTATTGGCCAATATTGGTCCAATTATTACACATTTTCAGAGTCTTATATCTACGAACAGAAGCCAATACCATCGACCAAATTTTTAGGGATTTTTTTTTGATATTAAAAAAAGCTTCCCTGAAATTTTCAGCCCTTAAAGTGCTCAGAGCAAAATTTTGCAGACGATTAAAGTTGTTAAAAAATCGATATTTTCGGAAACAGCAAACTTTTAATTGCTTATATCTCCGGTATCTGATGAGCTTTTTAACGTTCAAGGTCTCATTTGAAAGGTCTTTGCTAGACGCTTTTAATGAAATTAACTGAAAGTCTTTAGCTAATGATGCTGAGTCACAATTCAAGTTCAAAAATCAGCATTTTTCGATAAAATAAATCTTACGTTAATCAATGCCAGTAAAAATCAACTCCATGAAACTTTTTGAAAATTTTTTTGGTAAAAGTTGAAAGTTCAAAGAAAAAAAATGAGACCAGTTGGATGTTTTTTGGACTAATCCTTGAAGCCCAGTAAGTTTTTGAAAATTGGCTAAAAACAGCTATTTTTGGACCTTTTAGAGCTTGTATCTCGGCAACCTGTCCTGCAAAATGGCTGAAATTTTGGCTGGCTGAGTTTTTTTATTACTTTAAACCACCCCTGAAAATTTGAGCCCGATCAGAGTCATGGGTGCGCACACTTTTGTATGAAAAGTAATGCATATGCCCATATATATATTTTTCAGGTTCTGGAATCAGATTTTCGAAAATTTTGATCATAATAGTATGTTAATTACTCTCAAAGTTGGTTTATACACTGTAAAAAACAACTCCGGTGATTTTACGACAAAATTGGTAAATTTAAAAAAATTTCAATTTTTCGACAAAAATCGGAAATTGACTAATATTTGTAAATTTGCGAAAAAATAGTAAATTTACAACTATGTCGTAATTTTACGATTTTTGTAGACAAATTGCAAATTTTAATCGAAAATTTGCGACAAACAGTTGTGAAATTACAAGCCATATTTTTTGTACCTAAAAACGCATAGCAAACCATTTAGAGTCATAAAATAATGTTTTTTTATTTTACACCATGAGAAAAGATGAATACTTTTTTTTTGCTACATTTCTGTTAGCAAATAGGTATGTAATTATTAATATTTGGAAAAACTGAAATTTCTCTTTCGCCGCCATTTTTTTTGTTTTGAAAATTTCATAAAATACAATTTTTTTTTCTACAATATTTTGCGTTTATTATTATAAAATCCATATTTTTAGAGTATAAATATTAGACGTTTAGTTTCATCTGATTGGTCTCATTTTTTTGGTGTAGGTGTCATTTTTCAAGCCCTAATCGCTATAGTCAATAAACAAACTGTCATTTTTTACTCAAAATTAAAAATTTTTAAATTTTGGCTAAAAATGCAATTTTTGATGAAAATAGATTTTATAGGCCTCAATAATTTCGCAAGCTGAGAATTTCTAAAATTTTAATCTACTATATTATTTGCTTGAGTTGTTTTCCAAATACGGCTTTAAAAAGGTACTCATGAAAATTTAAAAAAAGCTAAAATCGGGATTCTGACTTGATAATTATATCTTGGAAACAAATAGTTAAATAGGGACAAAAAAAGATTTTTTTTGCAAATTGAAGCTAATACAAAATTTTTAAGGCCTATAAAAACTGTTTTTATCGAGAATTACAATTTTAGCAGCAATTTAAAAATTGTTCATTTTAAGTCAAAAATGGACTAAATGGACGAAAATTTTTTAGTGCAATATTTAAAATAATTTTATACATTTATAAAGAATTTACCCTCCTTAAAAATAGGATATTTCATTATCAAGGAGTTGTAGGTGAAAAATAACTTGAGAAATGGAAAGGACAACCCAAAATACCTACTAGGTGATATTTTTAATCGAAAAAATTTATTTTTTAAATCTAAATATTCATCTGTTCAAGAATGGTCGATAAATAATTAATATCAAAATACAGGTATATTTTCAACAAGAATAATTTTCAGTCGCAAGCAATTATATATCACCCTTTTAGGATATGCAATAATTGAATTTCTGTACCAGGTATATGAATATCGATAAATCTATAAAAAAATGTAATTTTATTTCAAGTTGGCGTACTTAAGGGATAAAAAAATTTAGCCAATAGTATTAATAAATGCCCTAGCATGGTTAATTTTTGGGGACTGTACAATGACATTAAACATATGAAGATAGATTAGAGGTAACAACTATTAATTATAAATTTAGCAGATCTGGATAAGAAAAACCATGTAGAGCGATATTATATTTTTACTTGGTACCATTTACTTATTATACTCAGAATTTGGTTGTAGTAAACATGTTCCATGCGTTTTAGTTGTATTTACACTAGGTTAAAACAAATTACCGATAAGTTTTTTAATTGAATATAGTGATGGAGCTGGACGTACGGGTACTTATTGCTTAATAGATATGATTCTGAATAGACTAACAAAAGGAGTGAAGGAAGTGGATATTATAGCATCATTGGAACATATACGAGATCAGCGTCCTCATATGGTGGCTAACCAAAAGCAATATGAATTCGTACGGAATTGCATAATAGAAGAAGTTCAAGCCATTATGAAAACTCTACCTGCAAATACTACAAACACTAATAATGAAAAACAATTAATTGCCGTTGCAAGTACGTCCTCTTCATCAGTAACCAAGTCCGATAAATAAATATATAATTGTAATAATTGAAGCAAAAATAAGTTTAAATTTATGTTTCCATTTTCCTATCTTCTCATAATTTTAAATTTACATTATTAAAATAATATACTGGAGAACATGAGACTAGCTTGATAAACTTTTTGTTTTCATTATATTAATTCAGAATAATTTAAACAGTTTTTAAAATGAATAAATATAAATATTTGCAAACTAACAAACATTTTATGGTATTTATAAATCGTATATGTGTGTGAAAAAAAACTATTCTTTTTGGTAAAACAAATAAATTTATGTATATAATAAAAAGTTTAAAATACCTAAAGATTCTCATAATATAAATACTTAGTAATATAAAAACTTTTTAAATAATTATTTCAGTTTTATTTACAATTGATATATTTTACACTTAATAAATATAACTATTTAATCTTTTTTATGGTACATTTAAGCTCTTGAATTAATTTATCAAAGACGACTGTAATATTAAAACTGATATAATTAATTTTAAATATGAAAGACTTACAATATGTGTATTAAATAAGAGATTTCTATAATTTTTTCATATATTAATTTATTTTTTAATTAACTGTACGTCTCTTGAACGTTGATACTAAATTCACTGAAATTACTATAAACTTATTTATTGTTTAATAAATTATATTTTTATGTAATCAAAAATGTTTTAATTAAAAATCAAAATAAAATATATATATATTGTGTTAAGAAAAATTATAATACATGTTGTCAATAAAAATAAAGAAATTTATGTTCAAAAAATATCATAATGCTTGTATTTTATCAAATTGCTTTTATTCAAAATAATTCAAAAAATATTTCATTACTTTTATTTTTTACAAATAATTATTTACAATTCCACAATAAATTAAAAAACCTTTAAGGCACAGAATATTATTTACAATAATTAAAGCTTATTTTACAAAATAATTATCTAAAGAGAAAAAAATTCCAGTTTTTGCACAGAATTTTTTTTTTTAAACGATTGCAAATTGATTCCATCTAATAGAAAATTTAATTATCTTTGTGCTGAATATAAATTTATTAATTTTTTTTCTTCCAATTTACCAAAATATTTAGTTATATACAATTTGAAAAAAGACGATCTCAATTTTATAATCAACATACCACGTTCAATTTTAGGATAAATTATTAAATATTTTAGTAAATTAGTTTAAAAAAATTAAATAATTTTGTATTTAAGGCAAAGAAAATGAAATATTCTTTTAGATTAATATATTATTTTTTGCATTAACTTTTTATAGGATTTGCAACAATGGTGCAAAAATTTATATTATTAGTATATCTCTATATATTGGCTCACGGCCCCTTAACGGAAAAAAATGGCACTGGGTTCAACCTAGATTCTACAAGTGAAATTATGATAACATATTATACTAAATAAACCAATGCCTAATATTACTTTTCATAACCGTAATTCCAGTAGTTACTAAAGGAAAAATTTCTGTTGCGGTAACCGGTTTTTTTTTCAGTGAATATATTCAGTCATCTAATCAGTTATTAAATGTAGATGACATGGTTTCAGAAAAATCAGGGTTCCAGAAACCTGTAAAAATAAATATGCTGTTAAAAATAAAAATCACTAAACAATATAGAAAAGGACTCAATCCACCCAGAAAACAAAAAAATAACCTTAAATCCACGCTTAAAAGCGTATACAAATTTAAATGTTTTTGCAATATTATCCTATAAAATTATTTAGAATTAATTTAAAATTATTATTAATTTTTATGATGACCAAAATGACCATTATGGGCCAAAGATCTCATGCGACAGCGGCGACAGTGTTAATAAGCTTAGAGATATAATAAAATTATAACTTATGCCGCTGATAAATATCCCTTAGACGCATTTATCTTTTTCGCACACAAAATTGTAAATATTCTAAATTATTAAAAGTTCATTTGAACCCCCCCCCCACCCTGAAAATGTCTTTTTTTCGGCCCCCTAAACTTCTGAGCGGAACTTTTTCGGATACCCCTTCCTATGAACTTGTTCTATGTTAAAAAAAATGCTATTTTTACCCACCCGATTCAACCTTAAATTTGAACGTGTATTACAAAGTTTGTAAGTATGTAGTGACTCTTATATTTCGTTTTTTGGCAAATAATTATATCAATAATATTTTATTATTCAATATTTTAATATGAAATAATATTTATCTATAATTAAAAAAATTTATTTTAGAACTTAAAACAAACAATTAATAAAGTTTACGTGTTAAAAGAAGTGGAGGGAGTTGAACAATAATAGAGTTGGAATTATACTTACTTTCAGGTGTATCCTGATTTTCATTAAAATAGCCTCTATGACGCGAGCAACGTTTAATCATTTCTTGTCGTTTTTCAGTCGAAGTTTCCATAATATTGTAAAACTAAAAAATAAAATAAAAATGTTTTTAATTGTTAAAAAATTATATCTAATCATTAGGAATTATATTTACAGCAGCACAATCTCGACAGTCGTATCCGTTTAAAAGGGCTCTTTCATTTTTTTTTCTAACTGTAGGTCCTTTGCAAGCAAAATTTGGAATTTTTTGAGTTCTATTAGGTACGCTGTTAAAATAAATTATCTTCGTAAAAAAAAATCATTAATATGAAAATGGGTCATTCTTTGTCAAATTAGACACCCTAATCTGTACAACAATTTTGAATATAAACTGGTTCATATTTTGCATTGAACCCAATGCTGTACGTATTTTTTTAAATGGTGGCTAAAACATTGAAAGTTGAAATCAAAAAATCAGAAAAATCAAAAAAAAAGCTAAAAAATATTTTTTTTTATAAAGTATTTAATTAATAGTTTTCTCATAATTTTTATTTTTAAAAACAAAAAAATCTAGACCACCCAGCTATTGCTACATTATTCCTCTAAAAATGAGAACTGAGAATTTTCATTAATGTGAATTTTAACTGCTCATAACTAAAAACTCGCTAAAAACTAAAGCCAACAATAAAAAAGTAAAAGTGCAAAATTGACTATTTTTCTGTGTTGAATAATTAAGAAAAATTTTGAGAAATTTCATCGACAAGTTTTGGGTTTAGAAAATTTAAGGTATTGGACACCCAAATCTCAAAAATTGCTAAATCAGAGATTCTTAAAAATTTTCTAACTTATTCTATAATGAAAAACATGCGATTTTGCAATTTTAATTTATTATTTTTGACTTACAGTTTCTAAGTTATGTGCAGTTGAAGTTCAAATTAAGAAATTTTTAGTTCTCATAAAATTTTTTCATTGTAGTATTATATACCTGAGTGGTCCAGATTTTTTTGCTCCCAAAAATAGAAAATTATCAATTATTATTATATATATAGAAAACTAACTTTATGAAAAAAAAATTATTTTTGAGCTTTTTAGGATTTTTCTAATGCTTTGATTTTTGTTCTCGATGGTTCAGTCGGTTTTTTGCAGCTGACATGTTCAAAGTTAAAAAGTACCATACGGCATTGAAAGCTAGACGCTTTAGTTAAAAAAAAAGCTGTTGCAGATCAATTTATCTCAAAAACTGCATCGTACAGATAGGGGTGGCGATTTGACAAAGAATGACTTTAATAAACTTAAAATTTTGTAGTAAAATAATATTCACATGTCATAACTATCTTGCATAATTTTTTTATTTTGTGGTGCAGCACATTCCATTTCCTCCTCAAAGTCTTCTGAATTTATTTCCATACCAGATATATCATAATTATCAATTCCATTTTTTTTGGGAATTGGGGAAAAATGTGTTTCATCAAAACTTTCACCATTTTGTGATTTTGTAACTTGTGGTGGTAAATTTTGATTATCATTTTCTTCTTCCACATAAGATACTACTTCCACTTTCGGATTTTGTAATAAGCCACAATCATCATTCGGTTTCAAACATTTTTTAAATAATATTCCTTTATTAGCTTTTGAGATATTTGCATTATTTTTCAATTCAGATTTACGAAGCATTAATTTTGATCGCAATTTTGAAACATTTTTTTTTTCGGGGTTAATACTGGCATTAATTAAGTCAACAAAATTTTCTTCATTATCTTCTTGCATTAAATCAGCATTTAAGTTATCTTCAACTAAGTTCTCTGATTTTTCAAGGATATTTTTATTACCAATGTTATTTCTTTTCTCTTCGTTACTTTTAGCACTATTGTTATCATCTCTTTTAAATTTACTTATATCAATTTTTTGAACAGAAGGTTTTAATTGCAAAGTAGTTTGTTTATATTTTTTACTTTTACTATCTGATGATTTTGTATTATTTATTTTGGAAAACACTAAACTTTTCTTGACATTTGACTGATTTTGACTTTCAAATTCGGGTGGGGTGTTCTCAATGATTTTTACTGAATCGTCATTTTGAAGACCTGTTGAATCTTCAAAATGAATGCTTAAGTCGCCAATATCTCTATTATCGTCTAAATTTCCTGAATCAGATGTATTAGATGATGATGTATTATTTTTTTTGGAGCTATTCCTCTTGCGTTTAAGAGATCGACTTATAATTGGGCTACGTAATGAGTTTTCTTTTTTAGGTGATAATTTTTCAGGTGTCAACAAACATTTTTGTTCAAGATATTCATTATCGGAGACAATATCAAGAGATAAAATATCTTCTTGTACGTTTGGTATTTTACTGACTTCCTTAGATTGCTCATGAATACTATCTTCATTAATTATTTTTGATTCTATTATAACATTTTCTTTATTGTTTATTTCTTGAGCTTGAAATTGCTCACAAAATTGATTAGTTTCTTCAATCTTTTTACAGTCTGAACTATTTTCAGTATTATAACTTATGTCTTTATTTGAGGCTCTAGAACAAATTAAATTTTAGAGTGAAATATGTAGTTAATAAAAAATTATTTTAAAAATATGCATTGATTAAGTTTAAAAAATATTTTGTTTAATCCATTAGCTCCAGGGTGGACAAAGTGTGCCACTTAATATCTAACAGTTTTAATTCTTATAGAATTTTAAATCTAAGACTCTTTCTAGGACTAAAAGCTTATTATTATTTTAGTTTTATAGTCAAGCTTAACCTGGAATTCTTCAGAAAATATATATTAAGGGTTGAATATAAAAAAAGCAAGCTACTGTAGCTCTGAAAATATAAAATTTGATGGAAATCTAACATATTTATAGGGTTTTTAGATTGGCCCTTAGAGTGAATCCCATAATTTTTTGTTGTTGGTTTTTAAGTTTAGCAACCTCAAAAACCCGTCTGCATAAATTTTGAATGAGAATAATTAATAATTTTAAAATAGTGAGCTTTTTAATAAAAAAAGGGACGATTTGTCCACGAAATAGGTCTAAAATTGCTTGTTTTTGGATATAACCCAATATTACTGCACTCTCTAGAGAAAGCGACTAGTTTAAGTCCCTAAACTCAGAAGCACTAATGTACACGAAATCGAGGTGACTCCTCAGGTGACTCTCTCTTTCTAATTTTGACAAGACCTTCAAGAATTCCAAGTCGAATACCTCGAATTTCGATTATTGACTTATATATATTATACGAACATATTAATTAATAAAAATAAAGTTTAAAATTTTTTGTTTATATTTTTTTTTTACGGTAAAAAGGTAAATATAAGCAAATTTTTATAGTTTTAACTAAAATATTTGTTACATTTTAAAAAAGTTTTATTTTAAGTGTTTTTATAAATATTAAAAGATGCTCTTAAAACCTGTTTTATTATTTCTGCCAAATTATTTCTGTTTGGATGAAATAATAAATCATTTGATAGAATAATAAAATAATAATTAAGAATAAGAAGCTCGCTTTATATTAAAGAATCCAACGGAATTTGATATTTATTTATTAGTGAAATTCAATTCAAAAAGTTGTTGACCATACACCATAAAAACTAACAAAATTTAAAGTTGAAAAAAAAAATTTGTGGCTAAAATGTGACAAAAAACCCTTTACCATTCCTATCAAGAATTGAACTTGGTGTTTTAAGTAAAATAAAAACATGGATTTTTATTTTCTTTTTTTAAAGTTTTTATGTCACTTAATTTTATATGTGCAACATTTATAGCTTTAGATGCTATTTTAGTTTAAAACATGGTAAAAATTTTCTTATTTATTGACAAATTTATAAAAAATCTTTCTTATACTTCAAAAATTTTGCTGTTTTAAGCACAACAATAAAAAGATTTTTTTGCCCGCCCGGGCATAAAATGTGGGCGTAAAATTTTTTGTAAAATTGCAGCACGCGTTTTAAGCCCAGTGGGTCAAAAAATAGTGTAAGCGCCATGGGCGAAATACTTTAGAAACTAGAGTGAGCACTCATGCTAGTGATCACGCTAGTGTCTAAACGTTTGCGCCCTTGTACTAAATATATTATAAATTTACTAAGTTTTTATGACTATAACAAGTTTATCCTTTGATAAAAAAAAAATTTTATTTTATGTTTTCTAAAAATTACAGCACTACTCTCTAAACACTATTCTGTAAATATATGTCCAAAATTACAGAATAATAGCACGGAGAAACTTTGGCAGCTTAAAGTTGCTCGAGTCGGCACAATGCAACGAGCGCATCTAATGCGATTGTAAGATCCGCAGAAAGCGAAGGTTGCAATGGCAAAATGGGCGTGCTGTGATATCATTAGAAGCGGTTGATACTTGCTTTTAAAAAAAGCTTGTAACTTTATCGACATTCGAGCAATTAAAGTAGGCAAAAATATTTATTTGACCAATAAAGGTTTTAAACAAATAGAAATTTGGGTCACCACCGTTAAATTTTCGAAAAATTCTTTTTTATCTGATAGGTACAATAAATATTAATTTTTTGGCACCATGCTCAAAGTTCTAAAATGGACCGGCTAATTGTTATAAACAATTAACATAATTAATTGGACCCCAATACTGTATTTCTTAAGAATTAATTTAATTTTTTAAACAGTAAACGGGCCAATTCTAAAACTTTTAGCACAGTGCCAAAAAGTTAACTTTTATTATTGCAATCAAATGAAAATAGTATATTAAGTATCAAGGGCGCAAAAGTTGTGGCACTAGCGTGAGCACTGCCACGAGTGCTCAGCGAAGCCTGGCCCGAGTGACATGTGTTCACGCTAGTGTCTGAAGTATTTCACCCATGGACGTGCTTACAATATTTTTTGCCTACCTAGGCAGAGAACGAGTGCAAAAAGTTCTTTGCAAAGTTTTATGGACGAGTTTTACGCCCGGAAGGGCAAAACAGAATTTCCCCAAAATTTAACAGCGGTGAACCTAATTTCTTGTGTCGTTTTTTTATTATAGATCTCTTTTTTAGGTTTTGTGGGTGAAGATGGTGGTTATAGTATCGTTTTTACCCCAAAATCCACAGTCAATAAAAATAATTTACAATTTTTAAAATATTTTTACCTAATTTCACGGTTTTGGGTTTAATGATTTAAAATTTGGAAATTTCGCTAATAAATTTATATTCATAATGCCCTAAAACTCAAAGTACCGCAGTCAAAAATAATTAATAGTAATTATTAAAAATATGAGTGTGTTAACCGAAAATCTCGGTTTTGGGGTCAATTATTAGGAATTTTGAAATGGGCTAATAAAATCGGGGTCAGTGAGTCCCTGAAATCCTAGTACCAAAGTCAAAAATAAATAATTAATTAAATTTTTAAAAATAATATTTTTACTGAATTTTGCGATTTCGGTTGTCATTGTTTGGAAATTTGGTTAAGAAATGTGAATTGAGCATGACCCTGAACCCTAAGCCGCAGTCAAGAAAAATTAATTAAAATTTTTTAGAATATTATTTTTTTTAACGAATTTTGCGGTGCTTGGGTCCGTTATTTGGAATAAAAGCTAAAAAATTCGGGATCAGCGTTTCCTTAAACCCCAAGTGTTGCAGTCAAGAATAATTTATCAAAAGTTTTAAAATGAATATTTTTTTTACTAAATTTTGCGGTTTTGGGGTTAATTATTCGGAATTTACATAACATAGACTGTAAAAAATAAGTATTACAGGCTATAGACTGTTATTCTGTAATTTTGGAAACATATTATTTACAGAATAGTTTTTAGATAGTAAAACAAGATTTTTATATTATTTTTTTGAAATCTATTTTTGCAAAAAATGAAAATGAGCCATATAGAAAATTCATTTTTAATTTTTTTATATTAAGAACGTTCTTAATTAAAAAAAAAAATTTTTTTTGATTTTTTAATTTTTTTTTTTTTTTTAATTTGTTAAATAAAATAAATAAACTAAATTTGCAGGGTGTTTATATTACAGAATAAATACAAATAAAATAATTTTTTTTGGCTTTTTATTTAGCATATAAGGTCTACTTTTGTGCCAAAAAAACCGGTGTTTGCTTCATTTCGCTGGCATTTTTTTATTTTACCAAAAAAAATTTTTTTTGTTTAAACCCTTGGCAAAATAATTCTAAAAACAACCTATTTTAGTTTTTTTGTTTTGGACAACCTAGAATCGAGTAATAGTGCAAGCTGCAAAAAAGTATCTCAACTTTAGCGTGCTAAATCTCCATAATGATGTGTGCCTTAAATTTGATATCTATTTTTCCTTTAAAAAGCAGTATTATAATCCTAATAAAAAGTAGACGTAAAAAAAACTATTTATAAAAAGTTATTTAGAAAACATTTAATTTAAGCAAAAGTCGCGGCAAAAGTATATAAACTTCTAATAAATATGTTATAACTCTTGGACCATAAATGTTGCGAGGTTTAAGCTAAATAAAATTTAATTTCAACAAAAGTTTACAGTAAATAGATAATTTTTCTTATAGAGCTTTTTCACGTTGAGCTCACAGGTTGTACTTTAAGGTAGTGGATTGGATTGGATTGCAGAAAAACATAAATCGATTTTTTTTTTTTTTTTGAATTACTTATATTGTTTGCTTGCTTTAGGAGATGTTGAAGGGTAAAAAACAGGCTCTATTTTTGTACTTTTTTTTCTGCCATTTTTTTATTTTATCACATTTTTTTTTAAAAGTGGTTAATTGTCACGTAAGAGACCTTCCTTGTTAAGAATCTTTTTGGTTATTTTTTTGAAGATTCATTATTAATAATTAAGTAAAAAAAATTGTAAAGTCATTCATACCTAATAAGGCAGCTGAGAAATAAAATAAAATAAAAATCATTTTTTTTCATTTTCCAATCAAATGTAAAACCTTAAATATAATTAGCTTATATTATTACAACAATTTATTATTTTCAAAAACTCCTTAACTTATCAGGCCCCTAAATAACCAGTAAACGGCATGAACGCAAATTGTAGCAATGATTATCTAATAATAATAAAAAAAAAGTTGAATTTCTCTATTTTCTTAATAGGTTATTGTAAACATTTATCTTTAGAAAGTATTAAAATTTTATTTAAAAAATATTAAATAAATTGGAAATGATTTTGGGCAACCTGGAATCGAGATATCGTGCAAGCCACTACCGTGCGAAAAACTACCTCAACAGCTTTGGTGCGCATATCTCCGTAATGATAAAATAAAATAATTTAAGTTTGAAATGATTATTAAAAAGATTAAAATTTTATATTGTTATAATTATTTAGTGAATAATATTTAAATAAAACAAGGTATAAATAATAATAATAGAATATTAATTTATTTATAATAAATAAAATTAAAATTTTTGATGTGTGATAATAAAAAAAACTTACAAGCGGTTTGTGAACTCACAGCCAACGAACATAGAACATATTTAAAGGCTATTTCTGTATAAGTACATTTTCCGCAAAAATTATCAAAAAACTCTATGATTCCAGTTGGAATAAGAACTCTAAGCCACAACAGGTCCCCTAACACCCAAAAACCCCATTTTTTTTTAAACCCGAAGATTTTATTTCATTTCCCCTATCCGTAAACAGATAATATTGTTCATTTAAAAAGCAAAAATATGCGCGAAGCGCGAATAAATGGTAGTAGACGATTTTGAATTTTTGGGTATTAGAAAGGGGTTCACACCGATCTTGAACGAGCGAAAAGTCGGGAAAAAATGACGACAAAATCTAACCTTGCAATCTTTTTGTAAATAATTTGTTATTTTCGAATTTTCATAGCAGTAAGTTAGATCGATGTGCTCACCTAAAAAATTTTTCGCCAGAGCTATTTACCCCAAAAAAATTTCCCCCACTCCTTAGTAAATATTTCCCCTCATTTGCTACACACATTCAAACTAATGAATATAAACAAACAAACAAAATTATATTTTGGTTATACAAATGAATAATAATTTAATGAATATAACCTATGATTCTTAGTTACAATCCAATTTCATGATCATCTAATAATTCATGATCTTTTAAAATAATAAAAATAATTACCTAACACAAAAAAAAAAAAAAAAAAAAAAATGCGCCATTCAATTTTGCCAATATAATTGCAAATAATATGAAATAATTGCCAATATAATCAGCAATATAATTATATATATAGGTTTTTAAAATTTTGAGATTTACTTTTTTTATTGCAACTGAATTATTGTTTAAGTTATATCTGTTTTTTAAGTAAATAAACGCAGGTCCAAATATCAAGAAAATTTTAGGAAAAATTATGAGTAAAAATAAATATTGTGAAATTTAGTTTAAATGCTTCAGAGTTCTTTTGCTTATAGTTAAAAATTTGTTGATTTTTAGATTTATTAATTTTTTTTATCAAAAAACCTATTTGTTTATTGTTTAATTAATAAACTTTAGAGTAAATTTTTAATGTTTTCTTTTGCAAATAGTGCTTCACGCGAGACGAGAGAGACGAGATTTGCCCCGATCTCGTCTCGGTCTCGAAAAATCACATTTTTTGTAAGTCTCGTCTCGTCTCGTCTTGTCCCGATCTCGGTCTCGTCTCGTCTCGTCTCGAAAAAGTCTCGAAAGTCTCGATATCTCGCCTCACAAAAATAAAATTTTTTTTTGCCTTATACTTGGTAATACTGATCTATTTTCTATCTTCAAGTGATTAATGTTTTCGCTTATAATGAAAAACCATGAGTTAATTAACGGAAAAAATATATAGAAATTTGACCGCCTATACAGTTGCATTTGCAGTCAAATCTTATTTTTCAAATATAAAAACGCACTAAAAAAATGAATAACTTTTTTTTTTAACTTTTCATAGTTCTTAAACTTTTCATCGATAAAAATATGATGTAATAATATAAATCAAATATAAATAATATAATTGTAGCCATCTACAATTTTTTTATTTTTTGTTAAAATTTTGTAATCGAAATTACAATCTCAAGTGAATGAAATCCATATAAAAACTATATGTGAACTTGAAATTATATTATAATTTTTAATTATTTACTTATTGATAAATAATAACAAAAATTTAAATGGATTTAATAGTGTTCTCGGTATACATTTCTGATGTACAATTTTTGGGTATTAATTGATTTGAAATTTTATACTACCGGTAATAAAACAAGAGTTTTTTTTCCAATTATTAAAGAATATGGTATCATAAATACCTTCATAAAACTCCATTATTTAATATTTAAAATATATATGTATTTATGTAGTTATTTATTATGTTACACAAGTCACAAAACTTTTATTATTATTTCTTGTAAATTAAAAATAAAATCAATCTCAAAAAAAAGAATTCAATTGAAAAAATATTGAATACCTTTATTTAAATTTTTTTATATTCCTGTTTGGCCTCAATCTCTAGTCTTTTTTTGTAGGAAGCTACAGGGTTGTAAAAATATGATGATTATAATAATAATATTATTTTAAATTTTATTTTACGGATTTATGGTTTTTATTTAATTTTATAAATTCTTAAAAAAAAAACTTATTATATGGTTTCTATAATACATGTTTTTATTTCTATAATAACTTAATAAAGATTCCAAAAATTTTAATTTTTAAAGAAGTTGCTGATTGGAAAAAAAAAGTTTTTATTTAAATTATTTATTCTATGAGAAATTTTCGAGACTTCGAGATTTCTCGTCGAGACTTTTTTAAGTCTCGTTCTCGTCTCGCAATTTTTATTGGCAGATCTCGTCTCGATCTCGTCTCGCTTTTCGAGACGAGACCGAGACGAGACCAAAAAAATCTCGGTCTCGCGTGAAGCACTATTTGCAAATAAAATCAGTTGTTATAGACTCTGATAACCTTTAAAATCTTATATTTTTTGGTTATTTATTTTTTATAAATATAAATTTCTTTTTAGAAATATAATCACTAATTATTTCGTAAATTATTTATTTATTTGTTTTATTTTATTAAAATTACCATTTTTTGTAAATATTTTTACAATAAATAATATTTCAATTTGTTATTAAAAACCAAAAGAGGGGAAATTCTTATTTACCCCAAAAAAGTAGAGGGGGTAAGATTTTTGGGGTAAATAGACCTGGCCAAAATTTTTAGTCAATTTTGTGGGTGACTGAGAGATCAAAATCCGAAAATTGGATTTTTAACAATGAATATTTATAAAATTTGAAAATATATGAAAAATTTGGATTGCCAGGGAAAAACCACTCCTGAACAAAAATAAACTTTTTTTTACGATAAAATTTAGCCAAGTTATCGTCAATTTAAGATTTTGCTCAAATTCGTCCTAACAAATATTGAAATTTTATTTAAAAAAACCTGTTTCTGAACTTAAAACATGAAATATTTTCATCGTAAATAATATATTTTGTTTTAAATCGATTAATTTTTTCCTTAGTATGCATTTCTTCAAGAAAAAAATCATTTTCATCAACTAAATTTCAAAAAAAAATTCGAAAATAACAAATTAAGATTGCAAGGTTAGATTTTGTCTTCATTTTTTTACAACTTTTTGCTCGTTGAAGATCGGTGCGGGTTCCCTCTCCAGGAGATTTTCTTAAAAGTTAAAAAATATGGTTTTTCAACCTTCCAGGACTATATAAAAAAAAAATTTAAGGGTAGTATATTTTTCTTTAAAAAACCCATTTTCGAAAAATTCAAAATTATATGAAAACCCCCCAAAAAAATGGTAGAGTAGAGGTCTAATTCAAACGGGAATCACCGAGTTTCTTGATAATTTTTCGGATTCTACTACTTAGTGTAGGTTTGGACCTGGTGGAAAAATCACTGTACTTACCCGGAAGTAGCCTTTGTAAACATTTTTGTCTGAATAATTTTTTCTGTCAAAAAATAAAGTAACCCCGTCATTTTTTAGTTTATGTATTTTTGTACTGACTACCTCTAATTTTTTTATATTGAAATACTAGTTTTAGAAAATTTGTAATGATCTCCGTTTTCTTGGTAGCTTGGGCTTTAAAATTTCTAGAAGTTGCATTATATACAGTATATATATGTTATATATATTCTTTGATAATATATGAAATAATCGCTTTGAAATTTAAGTCAAATACAAGCAATTTAATTTAGCATCAGTGTGTATTTGACTTTTTTTAACAAATGTAACCACTAAGGTATTTAGTGTGGAAACTGGAGATGAGAGAAATAAATGAAAGTTATAAAATATGAAAGATAAGCTATTAAGAAACTCAAAAAAATTTTTAGCAACTTTGCCTACTTAATTTTTTTTTAATTAAGAAAATAAAATAGACAATTTAACATGTATCATCTTTGGAATTTATAAAAAGTATGATAGAGATAGCTTGATTTGATGAAACACTTGATAATATGATAAACAAGTACGTAAATTTTACATTGCCAATTTGTTTTTTACCATAGAGGTATAGTTTTACATTGGCCTACTCCGATAGTTAAAAATTTAATAAAAACTATGAAAATAACCAGAAATCACTAGAATTCACGCTAATACACACTAAACACCTTAATTAATTTGAAATTTAAGATTGATTCTCCTCAAATATTTTAGTCATCCTTAAATTTCAAAGAAAAAAAGTTTTTTACTTGTTTAAATAATTTTTTTTATTACTCACATTTTTATGTATTCTGTAACTGTTTGGTATAAATCCAAGTCATTCAACATAAGATCTAAAAAAATAAATGAAATATAATTTTTTTTAAATTTATAACTTTAACTGCATTTTCTCTTACTTTGGTGAGATTGGAGAAGTTTTCGTAAATCATCATGAAATATTTTTAAAGATTTCTTAAATTTTTCAAGTTTTATAAAATGTGTTGTTGTTACTATTTTTTCTATTTCAGGTGTTATTAAAAGGTTAGGTGAAACTTGCAAAAGGTCCAATTGAAAAAACAGCATTTTGGCAATCAAAACTCATATTTCCTTGCTGGATGCTGTAATTAATTGGTTTTCATCTTATTGTATCCCAAATCTAAAAAATATTTAGATTTTTTATATTTTACATAATATTTAGTGATTTAGTTCACCATGATCAAAATTCGAATTTGTAAAGACTATTATCTATTAATAATTATTAATAAATTGTTTATCACGATTTACAATTAATCAAATTTACCTTAATATTAGTTTGTAAACAATGTTGTAAACATATACAAATAACAATATATAACAATAGTATCTACTGTCTAGTGAACACGTGATAACCTCAAATCAGGCTAGCCACCGATTTGGTGCGTACATGGTAAAATTTATAATTTTGTTATGTTGTCAGCCATGAATACGAGTTCCAAAAAAGATTAAATTAAAAAATTGCTATACATGCTTAATCTGAAAATGAATATTTTAAAAATTAACTAGAAATTAACAAATTGCATAAATGGATAAAAGAAATATAATTGTAGTATTAATCTATATTTTTATTATTGTAGCACTTATAATTATATAAATATTTACAAATACATTTTATTACAATTATAGTTTTTGTGAGACTATAAAACCACTTTTGACAAGTTAAATGTTTTTATAATTGCAAAAAATGATCTATTTTAGAATAAATAAAAATTATAACTAATTGTAATAACGTTTTACATTATAAATTTTGTACAGTAGTATAAGAAAGTACAATATGTACATTTTCAAATTATTTATGGATTCGAAGACGTTGAGGGCAGAAATATATTATTTTCCATGTTTGTCACTGGTTGTTTACCTTTTAGGATTTGTAAAGGAGGATTCCCATAGCGTGACATTAATGCAGAAAGTGCTGTTTTTATACCACTAGTTGCAATTTGAGTCCATCTTCCAGAACTGACAGCATCGTCGCCCAAATAAATCGCATGAGCGTCAAATTTTGACTTTTGCGTAGGATTTGAAACTAAAAGCAATATTAAACAAATATTAAATATGAGTCTCTTAAATATTACTCAATATAAATAGAAAACAAACCAAAATTTGGTGGATTTAAGATGGGCTGATGAGGGTTAAGCATACCGCTTTGTTTTCTAAGCTCGTTTTGCAATTCTCTTAAGAGTTGCACAGCTTTAGGATCAGTCTATAATTGTCAATAAATATTCAACAAAAAAGTTTTAAAAAAAACTAAGCTTAGTGGTTACCTCATTGGTTGATTTTAGCGTCATTATATCTTGGATACTTATTGGTTTTCCTTGACTTAGAGCACTAGTTAAATTGATTAGTTTATGAGCTAGACTATCTTCAGACTGTAGATCAACATATGGGGGAGATACAAATTGACCACTATGTGCAAATGCAGAATCCTCCTCTAAATTATACCGATGAGAATTATACCCAGCTTCCATTTTCAATTTTTTTGATGAACTATAAGTAATAAGATATTTAAATTAAATAAGATAAACTATATTTTTAAGTGTTTTTTAATGAGAATGAAAAGAATGGGATTAAATTGTTAAGTAACCAATGTCAGAATATTATAAGATGCAGTTCCAATATCTTGAATTTCTGCATACAGTATTAATGAATTTTATTTACACACAGGGAACCAAAAGCATGTTATTATTTTTAGTATAGGAATGTTGAAGATGAATTTGTTATAAGCTGAATGATTAGAAATAACAGAAAATTTTTAAAATATTACCTAAATAAAAATTTTAATGCCCTAAAAATTTTGTTCTCCATAAATAATTCATTTCCTGAAACATAATTTTTTATTATAAGATTATACCCAGTAAATTAAAAAAAAAAAAAAATAGTCGATTTATTTCAAAAAGACAATTTTATTAATTTTTAAAATTTAAGATCAGCAGACCTTTGTTATAAAGGTTCCCAGTGTGTACACGTGGTAATTAAGATACTACCAAATTTAAAAAAAAGTATCCTGTATAAAATAGAAAATCTTAAATTGAATTTTTTTAAGATTTTCTTATTTATCAGCCCATGTTTACCTTAAAAGTCAAGTCTATAATATTCAACAGCTTAATTTTAATTAATTTTGGAATTAAGCAAACATCGGTTATTTTAAAATATACAAATTTTATTTACAACAATAAAATGATAATTATTTTTTATAAATCAACTAGTATTTAACTTGAAATCCCATCTGTAAAACTATTATAATTATTTATCTTGAATCTATCTTAATTTAAGCAGCAAGTTCAAGCTTTGTATTTTTATATTATTAATTATTAAGTTTAATTCAAAATAAGTAATTAATATTTAAGATTATATTAATTCTTATCAACTTATGAACATTAAGTTTCCTTTTTTTTCTTTTATTTACAAAAATCACAAGTATTTACAATTTTAAGTACATTAGAAAAAGTACTCTTATATTAAAATCTACTTTTAATATTTACTGGCATATATCTTCTTAATATCTTGAATTATTCTCTATAACACAATCAGCTGTTCTAGAATTACTCACCCCCCAACATCTGACAAATCTTCAACATTTTTCACCACTCCACTTCTATTAGGTACTGCTAACATTGGCATACGTCCTGACATATCAATTTGCTGTTTCTGGAGCTGCCTTTTTCGTTTTTTGCTCCAAAGTTCATGACAATCTTGCCAAGTTGGTAACTGCGGTGATGGCGATCTAAGAAATGTGTTTATATTTAAAAAAATTTTTCCTTTTTTTTATCCTGAAATAATAATAATACTTACTCTTTTGGATTGACATTTTTTAGCCAAGGACTTTTCAAAGCATCAGCCGCTGTTATGCGTTTTTCAGGATCCAATTCAAGCATTTTGTCGAGTAAATCTAACGCCGAATCTGGCATAAATGAAAAATCTTCTCTGAGACGTCGCCTGTAAACTTTTTTGGGTTTTAGTGTGTGCCAATATGGTAGTTTTATCACAGAAGGCCAAACAGCTGGTGTAGGAGTACCACAGCACTTTGATATAATTTCCAATTGAGCCATTTCAATATTTGCCTACAAATTAAATGTTTAATAATACCTTTAGCTTAAAATTAATTGTATTAAATGTTTACTTGGAAAAGTGGTTTTTTTAAAAATAATTCTCCTAAAATGCATCCGCAACTCCAAACATCTATTGCAGGTCCATAACGTTCTTCACCCAATAATAATTCAGGTGGTCTATACCAAAGAGTTATAACTTTATTTGTATATGGCCTTTGTCGATCTTCTGCATTATAAAGCCTAGCCAATCCAAAATCGGCTAATTTAACTTCACCTCTGAAAAAATAAATTGATATTTAAATCATTTAAAAATTAGTTAAAACAAAATGATTAACAATGTTTGACTTACTTATTATTCATTAATATATTTGAACATTTGATATCTCTGTGCAAGAAATTTTTGCTGTGACAATAATTAAGACCATCTAACAACTGTTTCATTATGCTAGCATTATTCATTTCGTTAAAATTAACCATTCCTGACTCAAGTAATCCCATCAAGTCATGATCCATGTATTCAAAAACCAAATAAAAAGAACCTTTATCTTTTCTAAAATCTAATGCATCTTGCTTGTCAGTTACAATTTCTCTTAAGTTGACAATATTTTTATGATTAAGTTGCCTTAGTATTTTAATTTCACGAACTGCAGTAATAGGGAATCCATCTTTTTCATTTTCTAAGCGAACTTTTTTTAAAGCCACTATAACACCCAAGGATTTATCTTGAGCTTTATATACTTGACCATATGTACCCTCCCCGATTTGGTCAATAACTTGAAATACATCAACGCAACGTTCTCCCCAATCTTTACCACCTGATGCAGACATAGAAAGTCGAACTTTCTTCTTTTTACTAATGATCTTAGGTCTTTTCAATTTTGGCTTTGGCGTTTTGTCAATTTTGACTCTTGGTGGAGTTGCATTTATATCATCTTCTTCGCTAAGTATTTCAGAACCAGGTACAACAGGCACTATAAATAAAATATTTAAAATTTTCTATAATAGTAAAAGGAAACATACTTTATTGCCAAGGCTACAAAACTCGCGTATTTCTTGCCACTGTCAAAATACTAGTATATTTACTATTTTCAAATTATTTATGTGGAGATTTTATCTCAGGTACATAAAATCATTTTTGGTAATTTAAATTAATGTTATTAGACAATTAAACGGTTTGCATATTGTTGATTTTAATAATAAATTGATCATGATCCATTCGTTTGTAAGTTAAAAAAAATTTATAAAATATATATAATTACAGAAAACAGAGTCAATAATAAATTTTTGTTATTACCTTATGAAATAAAGTTACTCAGTTAAGAAAAATAAGAAATCAAAATACACTAAAAACTTAGTAGAATGTAAATTTTTAATTCTATTTAAAATATATAATTTTTAATCCAAGCAAAAATATACAGCCCTTGTTATACTTTTGCACTAATTTCTTTTAATTTGTATCAGTAAAAGTTGAATGGTTAAGGGATTACTTTCATTTTTTATTTAATTATATTGTATTTATATTACAAATCATGGACAGAAAAATAAAGAATACCCTAAATTGCGCGTAAATTGTCTGTCAAGGCGAAGTGGAGGATGTTAAACTGCAATATGGGTTATTCTTTTTTTATGCCCAAGAGTTGTATATGATTTTTCTTTGATATTGTCTAAAAAACACGTCTTTAACGAGCTTTATGGCTTTTGATGAAAATAATCATTTAATTTTTTATTTGAATAAAAGAAAAATCTTACCTGGTGGCATAGGGAGATCTCTTATACTTTTTTTCTGTGGCTTAGAAGTTGGCAATGTTGTATTAGCAACAACGGTCGATACAGAAGAAGTTGAAGTTATATTCTTTGTTATGATAGGTTTTATAGGACTAGGAGATCGACTTGGTGGTGAATCAATGCTTTCTAAATCTGTTTGGTTTGTACCAGGGGGTAAAGGAAGTTTTGAAAGACTTTTGGTTTTAAATATTATTGGTGGTTTAGGAGGATCAGCTGATTTGACAGCAATTAAATTGTTTGGGGTAGTAAATAATGCAATAGCAGAAGTAGCTGTTGTTGAATCTGTACTTGTAGAAGCTAATTTTGGTACAGACTGCATCGGAAGTACAGGTGCATGATGATGAACTGGTGAAGGCTCGCGTTGAGGAATCAACACAGGGGCAGGTACAGGTGCTGGTACAGCTACCGTAGCAGAAGATTGAGGTAATTTTGGAAGTGAGTTAATTTGCTGTTGCAAAGAAATTTGAGTTATCTGTTGGTGAATTGGTGGGATAATAGAATGAGAATGCTGCATCATAGGAATGTGTTGTGGGAGATTTTGTGTAAGATGCTGATTTGATTGACTTAATTGTGAAATTTGTTGTTGGTGAATGTTTTGTGAAAGTTGCTGGATAGTTTGAGGGATTGGTTGAATTGATTCAGAAATCGGCTGCATTGCATGGGATAGTTTTTGAGGAGGTGGTTGTAAGTTTGCAACAGAAGGAAGCATAGCATGCTGTGGCAATGGTTGAATATGGTGTATTTGTTGATATGGTTGTTGCAGTATCTGAGATCCTTGAGTTCCTTTAAAAATAAAATTTGTTATTAAGTTAAATAAAAGACCTGAAAAATCATATTAAAATTTACCTGTCACTATTAAGGTAGAGGCATTACTAGAAACACAAGGTGCATCATTACTTAAAACTGGTGATTCATAGGAGTTAGCTTGAACAGTCAATATGTTTTCATTATTCATTGCAGGTGAAACTGTGTTATCTGAATATTGTATTTCAGATTCAGGTAATGGAGGAGTTTTTCCTGCAGAGCTCTCATCTATGATATTAGGCGTACTATGAACTGTAGTTGTGGACGAAGAACCAGGTACAGGGATATCAACAACATCCATAGAAAAACTCATATTATTAGCAGATGGAGTTGATAATTTATCATTATCAACAATAGAGCGATTATTATCTGCTGATGATGAACCATTACTATTTTCTTTTTCTTCAGTAGTAGTACTACCTTCAATTATTTGTACATCATCTTGGATCATAGCTTTTTCTTTAGCTGCTTGCAGTTTTTTCAAAGCCAATTCCCTCATATTTCTGTCTTTAACCAATTCAGCAAACAAGCTAGTATCACTTATTTTTGCTTCTATTTCTCTTTTTTGCCTGATAGGCGGAGTTCTACGTCTGGGTGTTGGTATTCTAGATGAATAAGGGCTCTTAGACCTGCGTTTTTTTGCTATTTTATGGGATCTGGTTGGTGACTTTATTTTGGGTGTTCTACTCCTTCTTCGTGAATGAGATCTAGATCGCGATTTTCGCCATTTACTAAGTGGGCTTCTTGATCTAGAACGCGACTGGTGGTTCACTCTGAAAAAAAATTCAAATTATATATAAATTTAATTTTAAATGAATTAATTTCAAAGATCTTTTTCATAAATAAAATTTTAAAGCAAATTTAACTCTTTAAAAATATTTAGATTTACATAAAATTTTTTTTAAGTTTTGAAAAGATCTTTTTATTCAAGTGGGCATTTTGTGTATTAAATATATAATAAATTTTTTGTCATACCTATATCCAGGACTCTTTACAGATTTTCGTTTATCTCTTCTGTCTTTTTCAATATACCTTTGTCTTCGAACTGATTCATCTTTTCTTCTATTTCTCCTACTTTCTTCTTCTAATCTACTACGTCTGTGACTGTTAGGACTGTAATCTCTTCGCCTTACCATTGACGGACTTGGGCTGTGCCTCACTCTTTGAAGATTATGACTATTGCTGGGGCTATATTCCCTTCTTCTTGTAGGGCTATTATGATCTCTTCTTCTATTGGATGGACTAGCAGGGCTATGTACACGCCTTCGGGTACTTGAGCTTGAATGCATGTGATTAACTGGGCTTATACTATTATGTTTATGTAATTTATCAGAGTTATGTTTCAGTAAACTATGATGGCGATGCGATATCATTGGTTTGTGATCTGGAGGAGTTATTGCTCGTGGTGGTAACAATGGTGTATGTGGTGAATCATTGTGTCGATTGGCAATGGCAGGAAATTCTGGTGGTGTTCTAGTTGATCTTTCTGGGGACTCTAGATCCATATCGCTTGAAGCTCTCCTATCATCTTCTGGCGGAGTTGCTGGTGATATTGGTGATGTACTATCTTTCAGAGTCATTATTGCTGATGAATCATTGGCTGTACCCCAAGTCAGAGTTGGTTGTAACAATTGCTGATTAGATGATAATATAGGTGGACTTGAACTGCGTGATACTCTTTTTGATTTTCGTTTTTTCTTTTTACCATGGTTTGATGATGCTGTACTAGAACTTCTTTTTTTCTTCTTCTCTCTTTTGTGTTTTTTTTCTTTTTTTCTACTTGAAGATGTATAATGACGTGGATTTTCATCATAATTATCAATTTCTAATGGTGATCCTCTTGACAATTGCAGATCTAGATCATCAGGAGAATAATGATGAGATAGGTTTTTGGATGTTCTGTGATGAGTGCGTGATGAAGATTGATGATGCATGGTAATTGGAGTAGTTGGAGATAAACTAATTGGTGAAGCGTCTTCCACAATAATAGTATGCAAACGTTGACTACCAGCATCACCTCCTCCTCCAGGATGAGATATTGGTAATTCTCCTCCTCCTCCGGATGAGTTGACAGGATAATAACGTTGCTGTAAAATAGTGTCAGGTATGTCAACCTCAGTAAAGCTGTTATTATCACGACTGTCTGGATCTGACTGAATTTCTCCAGCCTCAGGTCCGGACAGATCTTCACTACTAACGTCTGAATACTCCACTAATGGCTTAACTGATGAAGCAACAGTTGGTACTGGACTTCCCAACGGAGATTTTTCACTCGAGCGCTGTCGGTGCTTTTTTTTCTTTTTACCAGAACTTTTACCGCTTTTTCCGTGGCGTCGATGCCTTTTTTCAGATGACGGTAAATTATGGCCAACTGAAATGTCATCGACACTGTTAAAAGAATGATGATAATGACGGCTTACATCACTACTAGTACTATCTTTTCTTTTGTGATGGGATTTATAGCGTCCATTTCTTTCAGCACGTTTATTAATATCACGATTACTAGGCATGTCACCTGCTGTAAATTAGAAGTATAAAGATTATAATCTGAGGAAAATACTTGTTTGCAATAAATTTAAATTTAAAGGAATTTCGAAAAAGAACTCACAGTGCTTCCTAAAGGAGTGAAAAAATTAACTTGATGAACTTTGTGCATCAAAATCATTGGGAAAAAGGTAATTTGGAGAAATAAATTACAGTCCATGAATATGTTAATTTAAAACCTAACCTAACTTTAAATTTAAACATCCACACAGGTTATTTTCATTGGCAAAAACCTTTTAAAAATAAAAATAATATTTTCTAGTCTAAATTAAAATATTTATTATTTTACTTTTTAGTTTTTAATAGGAAAGTTTGTTCAGAATTAAATTTTTTTTTATTGAAATTATAGTATTTATAATGTGAATTTAGATTTAATCTTAAATGAATGTATAAAATCTTATAATTTATTGTGAAAAAATATAATCTAAGTATTATATTACTTAGGCACTTTTAAAATTGGATTTGTTAAAAAAATAATTCAAAAAATCTTTAAAATTAAAAATTTTTTTTTTTTCTAACAAAATTTTTGAAATATTCTTTTTTCTATGCCAAATCTAATAAAGAATATCCTTAAAATCTAAACTTCATGTGAAATTAACCAAATTTAAAAATTTTTTCAGGCCTTGCTGTTTTTCAGATTCCGTTTAAATTATAGAATTTGCTGCTTATAAATTTGTATCATTTTAATGTTTTATCAAAACAAACACTAGTGGAGTTTAAAATATTATTTCTTTGTCTACACATTATAAAATTATTAAATAAAGTAAATTGCCCATTAACTTGTGATATAATCATGACAATACTGTGTACTTGTTTTTACATATTTTCAAATATATTATTAAATGTTTTTATTTACACTGTACTATTTATTTTATGTTTTTAATCATTTTTATACCGGCCGACATAATTTTTTACTAAATATTTCAACAGTAATAAATAATAATAAATAGCACTATTTTATTATTTAGTTTTTCGCACAAGAATAACTTACTTAAAAGCTCAAGGTGCGCGCGTTCAGCGTTAACTAATTATATAGTAACATAACACATCACTAAACTACATATGTATGAACCAGGCTCCATGATCGTAACATAACCTTAATTTAAAAAGAAAACGCCATTAAAGAAAAAGGAGTAACACATACTGTACATATTCTGATGGAAAAAAGATAATAATGCCAAGGTGATGGTGTCTAATGCGGGTACCCAAAAGAAAAGGATATACAGCATTTAAAAAACAAAAACATTTTTTTCTATACAAAAAACCATTACACTTGTATATTAATTTATAAAAAAAAAATATTACTTTAAATTATTTACTTACTTGCAAATATAACATTCGCCTCGTGGTATCGGGCTGTCGTATGATTGAAAATATTTTCATCGAAGAAAATTGGAGTTTTCAGTAAAATCACAGATGTCTTTAAAATAATACAAAAAAATTTACTTAAAAAGTTTTTTAAATACAAAAAAAACTGATATAGTTTTCACAATACTAAAATATTTTATTTTATAAAAAAAATTTTACACTTTTGAATGGCGGCAAGTAGGCGTGCTTTTTGTTATTTTTTGTTCTTCAGTGTTCTGCCGGACAGCAAACTTATTTTCCTTTGATTTCTTCTTATTTTTATTTATTGGAGTGCACGAATAAAATTTTCTTGTGCACAAAATAATAAACTTATTATAGAAATATATAGTTTTACACGTTAATATAAATTATATTTCAGTTTTTAATAAATATATAAAAAATGTTTTTAAATTTGTTTATTGATTATTTTTTTATACAATTTAAAGCAAGTTAATTTTTTAATGTTCAACATTTTTAATTCGCGATAATCATTCAAATATGTCTACTCAGACGCGTTTTATTATCAAGCTGTTTTAAAAATTTTTTATAAAACGCGATTTTTAATTCATCATTACAACTATTTTCATGTTACTTTGTTTAAAACATAGCATTTATTTTTTTTAAAAAGGTTTTCAGGCATTGTATTATTTTTATTTTAGAAAAAATATAATATTAGTTCTTTATAACAAAGAGAAGTCCAGCTTCAAGGGAGCGGAAGCCATTAAAATAGCCCGATCGACACGTCGTCGCGTTCGTGGCCGTGACGTAACGTGAAATGATATTTTGTAGCTGCTTTTGAAACTCCTCTACAAAGTTGAGAAAAAAGTGGGAGGATTGAAAATGCGTAATGCCGTAATCATTTAGTGCATTCGTTCATCACTATTGAGACACGGAGGTAGAAGGGAGAATTGAAAAGTACGGTGCTGTTCATGGTGGAGAAATATAGCGATCGGGGGGCCGTTTTATGCGCACTTTAGCATAGGGTTTTTTGGTAAATCTAGAAAATAAAAAAGAAAACACTGAAAAGATAAAAATAATGTTATAGGGTAATAGTTAATCTTATTATTTACAGTAATTAAAATAATTTACAGACAAATTTTTATTTATAAAAAAAATACAAATGAGAAATCCCACTGAGCGATTTTACACCGTCATAGTTAACCCTAGACCATATCACCCTATTACCTTTAGCGGTGCAATAATTTGCTAGTCTAAATTTTTTTGTGCAAAATGTTCGCTAGTCGTTAGCTAGTCATTGCTAGGTCAATTATTTGTTAGCTAGTTAATTAGTTTATTAATAAATTAAGAAATAAACAAGTTGCCACGGTAGCTACAGCATGAATTTTTAATCATCGAAAACTAATAACTAATTGCGCTTTGGGCCTTGAAATAAATTTTAAATGTTATCTAATCGTTAGCTAGTGTAAAATTTATAATAATATTAAATATTTATTATAAATTTATTGAATAAATAATATTTATTTGCAAATTCATGAAAGCTCCGCAAAGATGTCTTTAGTTTAGTAATTTTCTCACTGCGCATGATCTAAGAAAGTTACTAACTTTAAAGTGGGCGGTAAAATGGGCACTCTCTTTTTCATCGACTTTTGAAAATGTCAAATTTTTTTAAAAATAAAAATTAGAATTTTTAAAAAAAAGTTAATATAATTTGTAATAAGTTTTTGGAGTTTTCTGGTAGAAAAATATTTAACTTTAAGGGGAGAATTCCATTTTGAACAAAATTTTTTCGATTTTTTTTTAAAAATAGGTTTAATTTTGATGCCTAGGTCGAGGGAAACCCGAAGTTGAACAAAAAAAATTTTTATGAATGTTTAAAATCCCAGGCTAAAATTGCTCAAAAAAGAACATTTTGAGGTAAAAATTCGAAAATCGGGCTTCCAGTTTTCCTCTAAACAATGCTAATTTTTTTTAAGTATATATTCTTAAAGATAAATTAAAACCATTTATGAAAAAAAAAAAAATTGAAAAAACTTTGTTCAAAATGGAATTCTCCCCTTAAAGTTAAATATTTTTCTACCAGAAAACTCCAAAAACTTATTACAAATTATATTAACTTTTTTTTAAAAATTCTAATTTTTATTTTAAAAAAAATTTGACATTTTCAAAAGTCGATGAAAAAGAGTGCCCATTTTACCGCCCACTTTAAAGTTAGTAACTTTCTTAGATCATGCGCAGTGAGAAAATCACTAAACTAAAGACATCTTTGCGGAGCTTTCAAATAAATATTATTTATTCAATAAATTTATAATAAATATTTAATATTATTATAAATTTTACACTAGCTAACGACTAGATAACATTTAAAATTTATTTCAAGGCCCAAAGTGCAATTAGTTATTAGTTTTCGATGATTAAAAATTCATGCTGTAGCTACCGTGGCAACTTGTTTATTTCTTAATTCATTAATAAACTAATTAACTAGCTAACAAATAATTGACCTAGCAATGACTAGCTAACGACTAGCGAACATTTTGCACAAAAAAATTTAGAATAGCAAATTAATGCACCGCTAAGTTAATATTAGGTAAAGTTAACTCAGGATTAACTACGACGGTGTAAAATCGCTCAAGAAAGTAATGAAAAATATTGTGTAAAGCGGGTTGCATATAAACGTTACTTAGAACCTTCCTAACAAAAAAAACTTCATTTTAAAAAAAATATTTTTAAAGTATGTATGAAGTATTTCATAAAAATTAGTTTTTAAAAACAATTTGGCATAATTAGAAAAAAAATTGCAAAAATCTACCAGCTACTTTCAAAAACTGAAATACCAAATTTTCATGTACATTTCTTATGTATGAATAGCGGCCCCCCTAAGATTAAATATATCACGTGACAACCTAAGTCCCGCCTAGTTTTCTAAGTGAATAAACACCAAAGTTAAAGTTTCTTTCTTTTTTGTTAAGTACTTTTTTACGGTCCGGAAACTAATACCCCATTTATGACTCTTTTATTATTTCGATTATATAAATGTTTGTGTGATATGTAAGGTAAATGAACGTTAATATTATTTGTGTAGACGTTGTAAATGGTTGTACCCACAATCCATGAGGTAGTCTACCTTTCCCTTTCCCTCTACCTCAGTGCCAATGCTTTGAAAAAATTTGGCTCGCAAGGAGGGCAATATTGACTTGAAAAATTGACGCATTTAGGGCAGGGGTGATGTATTAACGTTTTTTAGGGGGGGGGGGTGAAATAGACTTAGAATATTTTCAATTTAGGGACCTTTAGTGCAGAATTTTTAAAGAATTTATTGTAAATATAAATAAAAAATAAATTCATATTATTTAAAAAAAAATAATAATTTAAAAATTTAATTAATTTTGTTTACTTTGAAATGTAATAAGCAGCATGATTTCTATAATAAAAATTTAAATATAAATGTTTGGATATAAATATTGATATTGTGAAGACAATAGATATTTTATTATCAGTTTTATAAGTGAACATTTTCCATGCTCATTGGTTGTGTAGTTACACAAACCGCGGTTATAAAACTTTTTTCAAAATCGTTTTCGAAGCTCAAAACTGATTATCTTTTTTTTTTAAATTTTTTTATAGTTTTATGTTTTTCAAGGTCCAAATACCTAAAATTTTCAACTAAAAACGTAAAAATAAATTATACGTGTTATTCTTAGGCTGGTTCTACAGACCTTCGTAAACGCAAACCATAGCCGCAACGCAATGCGCAAAACATAACACGCATGTGCAAAACACGATTTTGGTTTGTGCGCATTGCGTTGCGGCTGCATTTATGCGTTTACGGAGGTCTGTATCTATTTTTTATGTCTATTTTTTATTTATGCGGACGTTTTTGACATTGATCGATTTTACACCGTCGTAGTTAACCCGGCGTTAATTTGACCAAATGCACAAGCAAATTGAGTAATTGACGAAGACCGACAAATGTTAAATTTTTTTAGCTAAGCGTGGTCAGTGTAAAATCATTCATATTCAGACTAAAGCCCTAACGATCCACTGCGCATTAATTCTCCTCTATATATTAATTGTAGTATAAAATAAAACATAATGTAACCGGGACTTACATATTGAAATAATAAATATTCTTCATTTATAGGTACGCGACTTCTCCTAAACCCCACGCCGGGTTATAGTGCCCTGGAAGCACTTTCGGATGCGTTATCTACATAATGCCGGGTTTTACGCCTTAATTTAACATTATGCGGATGCCTCAATCCTAGAAACCATGGTAGAACAACATTAAGAATTTTTCTAAAGAAAAAAACTTAATATGCTGATATAGCCGGGAATTGAACCACGGACCCTTAGGTCCGAAGTCCAACAAGAGCTACCGAGGCACTTACTCCCTCCATGGAACATATAATATAAGTACCTGCCATCTAGCGGTTATATGTCGAACACAAAAACAAAGATTGGAATAACTAGTATACGTCAAATATGTATGTATCTATTGCTTATTCAAGAGAGTAAATAATAGAGATATTACTTTGCAGTTTCGGTAAGCAATATAGTTATAAGCACATTTTGTATAAATCGAGACACTAAGTCATACGCATTAAAGTACTTAATTTTAGTTCTTCCAGCATAGTATAGGTGCATTTAATGTATACTTTCCAGGGCTAAAGTGGATAAAATATATTACAGATTTCTATTTATAAAAAAAATTTAATATTTTCATTTTTACTGATCTCATTAAACGATAAATTAAAAAAATAGTATTTTATAAAAAAAAAATGGAAAAAATTTCGATACAGACATACCGTGCGTAAAGTCGCGTATACGAAGTTAACCTATATATTAACACCTACTCGACCTTTCTTGGAAACTTGCATTTTTGGGTAACAAAAACTGCATATTTTAGGCTAAAAACCGGTTTGTGTAACTATACAACCAACGAGCATGGAACATGTTCACTTATAATAAAGTATCTATTGTGTTAATAATATCAATATTTATATCCAAATATTTATATTTAAATTTTTATTATAGAAATCATGCTGCTTACATATCAAAGTGAACAAAATTAATTAAATTTTCAAATTATTATTGTTTTTTAAGTAATATTTGAGTTTATATATTTTTTATTCATTTTTACAATAAATTCTTTAAAAATTCTGCACCAATGGTCCCTAGATACTTCTGCATCAATGGTCCCTAGATATTTCTGCACCAAAGGTCTTTAGGGACGTATGCACCATAGGTCCGTAGGTACTTCTGCACCAAAGGTTCCTAGATACTTCTGCACTAAAGGTCCCTAAATCGAAAATATTCTAAGTCTATTTCAACCCCACCCCCCCTAAGAACGTTAATACTTCACCCCCGCCCTAAAAGCGTCAATTTTTCAAGTCAATATTGCCCTCCTAGCGAGCCAAATTTTTTCAAATACCCCATCTAATGAAAATGTTCCATGTTAAAAACACATCTACAAAGTAATTCGGGTCGCTCTTTTCATTTCCAGTGCACGTTTTTTGCTACAACCCATACGAAATGAGATACCATATAGACTTTCAAACTTATGATGGAGCACACACTTTTACGCTTAGAATATGGATTGTTTAACGAATTCTTACTGGCGCACTTTTGGCGCACAGTAGCGCACATTGAATTGTGTACCAAGTGGACCACCCCTGTGATTTTGCTTGTAAGGATTACCGTCTGAGTCAAGACTGGGTTTCAATACGTTTTATGGACCACTGATTATGAACATGAGGCTCCTATATCCTTACAAGATGCATATTACCCTATACTAGGTTAAAAAATGCCCTAAAAAGTCGCTTTTAGGGCTCTATACAAGAATCATTAGCAACTGCTTCAAATTAGGGATGGGCGATATTTATCGATACTTGAAAGTATCGATATTTAGAAAGCGTAAATATCGATATTTTAATTCGATACTTCTGGTAACCGATACTTCGATACTTCGATATTTTCAGGCAGTATCGTATCCAAAAAATTTTTATAAATTTTGTTAATAAATATTTCTCAAAAAGGTCAAAAATCTGTTTAAAAAAAAAAAATGATTTTATTTATTTGTGAAAACTTATAATTGCAACATTTAGCACATTTAAATTCAATCTTATCTGTTTTGATCATTAAAAAAGCTTCTGTCTGCTGCTAAAATTCTTTAAAAACTTTGATTTTGATTAGAGTATCGATACTATAAAATATCGATATTTTTGACTCAAATATCGATGCTCAGTATCGATAATAAATCTAAATATCGATACCACTGATACTCGATACCTGACCAGTATCGCCCATCCCTACTTCAAATACTCAACCTATACGTTTCTTAGTTCGCTGATTCCAATAATAATGCTTCCAAAAACCCAAACGTATATGTAACCCCTTAAAGGGCAAAAATGACCTTTTTAGGGGTTCTAAGTACAAATCATAAATGCTTACATCAATAACTCAAATATACGATATTATGGTGGCTAAATTCGATGATGGTCGTCACGTAACCCAAACGCTATTTGAAAAGCTCTGAACGGGCTACATTGTTCTTCTTCAGAATTTCTAAAGCCCTCATAGGTCAAAGTTGCCATTCTTAGGGGTTACCCACATAGCACCAAACGTTTTTGAAACGTTTCTGAAACGTTTTCAATAAAGTTTCAAAAAGTTTTGAAACGTTTTAGAAACGATATAAAACCTTTTAGAAACGTTTTGGAACGTTTTTAAAACGTTTATAAAACATTTTAAATGTCCGCAGAAAAACGTTTCATAAATATTTTAGAAACGTTTCAAAACATTTATAAAACGTTTCCAAACGTTTTGAAAAAGTCTCAAGACGTTTCATCGGTTTCGACTTTTTTTTCTCAAAAAAATTGCTTTTTGACGTATTTGGAGTTATTTGGCGTATAAAAGAATAAATGAAATTTAGTATTTTTTTCATATTATTTATTTTTTATCATATCATTAAAGAATAAATATACAAAATAATTACAAAACGTTTTCAAACAAGCAAGTAAATTGACAATTGATTAAAAAATCACAAATTTTATTGCACCATGAATCTGATATACTGGCCCTTGGGATCATCATTAAGAATTTCTGTAACAAAAAAAATATAAATTATTATTGAGCTTAAGCTATTATTTTCTATTCAGTTAAAATCTGAAAAAATGATTATTGTATAACCATTTGTTTAATAAATTATTTAGAGAGACCGTTTTTATTTTTGGGAGATAGTCTACCTCAAAAGTCAACCATTATTATCTGTAGATGTAAAATTTTCTATTCAAGAACTTGCAATTCAATTCTTAAAAGTAAAGTATGGCCCTAGCTTCTATCAGGAATCCATTTTTAACCTAAATAAAAACTTTACTTTTGGAAAAAAAAGTTTAGTACCAGATCTCCAATCAGACTCTCAAGAACATTTAATTTCAAACCCTGAGGATCAGCTTAAATAAATCTATTTTTACATTTAAAAAAATTTTTCACACTGTCAGATTGCTGCGCTTGAAATTGGCTTAAAAAAGCAAAACTTAAAAATGGTAATTAATAATATTTTGCTTGAAAATTCAAGTAGTTTGCTTGAATATTATAGTCAATTTTTTCACAAAATTTTGCTGGGAATGGTTGAGAGTTCAAGTAAATAAGTTGATTATTTTAATAGCAAGTAATTGAATATTCAAGCTTTTTAAGCAAAATTCAACCGCAGTAGCCTGAGAGTGAACTTTATGATTATAATATTAGAAAAGAAAAGTTTCTACCCTCAAATATCTGCGTTTGCCACTCACTTTATTAAACAGATTTTTCTTGAATACTACACAGAAAAACTTTAGCAGTGTAAAGATGCTCAAACAAACTGTTGCAACGAGCACAAATTCTGCAAATATAACACTTGCATAAATTATAAATTATAGGTCATTTATACAGCCAATATAAGGGGTATTACCTTCATGACCGCCTTGTTATTTGCAACTTTATAAGTGCCGTGGATGTAAAATCTGCAGAATGAGAGAGTTGCAACCGCATGACGCTGCTCATGTTGCACCAAAGCTATTTTGCTTATAACTCCAGTCAAAATACGGGGGGGGGGGGGGTTGTATTTTTACTGGTGAACCAGAGATTTGCTTTGCTATATGTTTTTTGGGTCGCTGAACACGAAAATCAGGATCATTTTGTAAAGAAATGGGGGCTTCACCCCTAAATTTGCAAAAAACTAACCCAAAATGGGGTCCTGGATATGCCCATATACCTTTTTTGGGTCGCTATTCAAGAACTTCGACTATTTTTTTGTGGTGAAATATTGAATACTTATGAAAAATAAGTTGAAATTCTTGATTAGCGACCTGAAAAACCTATATGGACATATCCTGATTGCTCAAAGTGCCTAAATAGTAAAAACACTCCTTTTAGGGGTAGTTTTAGCTAATTTAAGGGTAAAATATGGAATATTTATGAAAAATAAGTCGAAATTCTTGATTAGCGACCCAAAAAACCTATATGGACATATCCTGGTTGCTCAAAGTGCGAAAATAGCAAAAACACCCCCTTTTCGGGGGTAATTTTAGCCAATTTAGGGGTGAAATTTTAATTATTTAAGAAAAATAAGTCGAAATTCATGATCAGCGACCCAAAAACCCGTATAGTGCGAATCTGAGCGCTCAAAGTGCAACTATGTAAAAAAAACCCCATTTTAGGGTAGTTTTTTGCAAATTTAGGGGTGAAGCCCCCATTTCTTTACGAAATGACCCCGATTTTCGTGTTCAGCGACTCAAAAAACATATAGTAAAGCAAATCTCATATTCGCCAGTAAAAATACAACCAAACCCGTATTTTGACTGGAGTATATTACAAATAAGGATCTAAAGTAAGCAGGTGTTTTTCCGTGTACATCTATCAAAAGTGATAATTGCAAATTATAAAAATAGCAATTTGTATTGTAACTTTTATGCATTGTACCTATGCCTCAGCTGTAAGTACATGCGCGGGATTTCAGAAATTTTTTGGGGTGGCAAAACACGTTTTTTGGGGGGGCAAAACAGAATATTTAAATAAATTTAGGCGTGTTTTATATGGTAATCCAGAAATATTGGGAGGGCAAGTGCCCCCCCATGCCCCCCCGTAATCCCGCCTATGTGTAAGTAAAGACGTTCCATGTATTTAGGTTGTGTTTACAGAAACTGGTTATAAGTTTTTTATTCCAGGAATTAATTTTAGCCTGTAAAAGATGTAACAAATCAAATAATTGTACTTTAAATTTTAAATTTTTTAAATAAATTTTTAACCAAAAGGTTCAATTTTACTTGTGAGCGAGTTTAACCTTGAAAACTGATTTCACATTTAAAAATCTTATTTTTTTAATAAATCCATTTTTACAGCTGCAAATAAATAAAACTGAAAATTAAAGCTTTAAAAAATCTTTTATGGTCTGTATTACTTATATTGATTTCAATTTAAATTTCGGATAATCATCCTTCTTAAGTCATGTTTTACAAAATAGCCAAGGTTTTTCTCGTTTAGAAAACCAATATCGTTTGACATATCTAGATTTAAACAAATTTTAAAACTAATTAAAAGATTGCTAAAAAGTTATTTATTTAAACTTACGTTACAGAAATATATTTGAAATATCTGTATACAGATTGATTAGATCCACGAGTAAAATAAGATTTGCAAATTAAAAAAAGCAGTCTTTCAGCATAACTGAGCAACCCATCCTTCGCTTTATTCATAAATAATCGACAATTCACCAATAATAAATTTTCTCTTATACCACCAGAAAAGCGTCCGGGAAATACATACTTTCAGGCCGCAGTACAGAAATAGTATATTTTTACCCATGGCCACAAAAGTAAAGAATGGCCCAAATCGCATGTAAATTACCGTCCGAGGCGAAGCCGAGGATGGTAAACTGCGATTTGGGGCATCCTTTTTTTGTGGCCAAGGACAAAACATAATTTTTCTTGCTCAGTGTCGAGAAAATGCATTTTTTCAAATAGCGCAGTGGCCAGAAAACACGCACTTTCTGGACACTAACAAGAAAAAAAATTTTTTTTAAGGTCTTACGTACGTCCGAGGTAAAATTCAAAAAAAAAGCTATAACTTGGAGAAAGTAAAGTAAATATAATTTAATTTTACACGTATTTTTTTTTTTATAATTGACCGACAAGTTTTTGAGAAAATAAATAAATAAAAAATAAATTAACACAAGGCTCTTATGGGGAATTTTAAAAAATGAAAAAATTTTCTGTCATTTTTTATGGTTTTACTTAAAAAAATGTATAAAAAATTAACGTTTATTCCGTTATTGAGGTAGAGTCATTTATTTTATTTTTTTATTTATTTATTTTCTTTATAAATAATTAAATAATATTATTTAAATAATAAATAATGCCAAAATTTAGTTCATAAAATTTATTTTTAAGCTTTGAATAGTAATAATTAAGTATTATTGAAAAAACTTTTTTATTTATTTGAAGTCGCAATCCGTACTTTTATACATGTGTAAGACAAAAATGCCGATAGGTGAAAATCCTGATAGATTAAGAGATAGCTATGGCAAAGTGTGCGTGTATTTAAGACACTTGAATTTTTGCTCAGACGTAGAAAACACCAAAACGTACTTACCTTCTATGAAAAGTTTTTTTCGCCAGCGGTCTTGAAAAAAGTTATGAGTTGCTAAAGTTGGCCAATTTTGGGCAAAAAAAAAGTGAAGTTAAGACACTTCGGAATAGTCTCATATTTTAGATAAAGCCAAAACGTACGAGGTTTACATTTGAAATTTTTTGTTAATTGGGGTTTTAAGGAGGGAGTCGGGCCTTGGAAGGTTTAAAATGGTAAAAATCAGAAATATTACTTGAAAGGGAATCTGGCTCCAATAACCGGCTTGAGAAAAGGCTTACTATAGGTTTTTTGGGTTGCTGAATCCGAATCCGGGGTCCAAATCTGGCAAAAAATCGGGGAACACCCTTAAATGGGAAAAAACTACCCCTTTTTACGGGTTTTTTTGCAATACTTTGGTCCCAAAACAACTTAGTCCCAAAGACTAAGGCTAAGATAATTAAATGATTGTAATTTTTCAAGAGTAATTAAATAAATATATTGTGGTTATTAGATATTAGACTAAAATTAGGAAATAAGGACCAATTTTAGGGGGTAAAAACTACCTCTAAAATAAGGAAAATTACAAAAAACGGTACTCCAGTCAAAATACGGGTTTGCCTACACTTACGGTTGCGAATACGAGATTTGCTCTAGTATAGGTTTTTTGGGTCGCTGAACACGAAAATTGGGATCATTTGGTAAAGAAAATTGCGCTTCATCCTTAAATTTGCAAAAACTACCCCCAAATGGGTGTATTTTTGATGTCATCACCTTCTGAGTCAATAGATTTATCCAAGAATTGGTTTCCTAGGGTTTTTAGGGTCGCTAATTAAGAATCTTGATGATTTTTTAAGGTTAAATTAATATTTAACCCATAAATCAGCTAAAAATACCCCCAAAAAGGGGTGTTTTCGTTATATTCGGACTTTTTGCGGCCAGACTTGGTCGACAAGGGTTTTTTGGGTAGGTAAAAACATGTTAGCATATTGAGGGTCTTGTTTTCTTTGTTTTAATAAATAACAACTTTTAAGTACTTACTTATATCTACTTTTAAAATTTCAAAAAATTGATTTCATTTAGATTTTTTTGTTTTGTAAATTTCGATCTGTTGTCGCTCAATGCTTAAATTCGGAACTTTGGATTTTCTAAGTTAAAAAAGCCAATGAGAAAAAAAAGTTGAACTTTTTTCGTCAATTTGAAAAAACCAAAATTATTATTATTATTAAATTTATATTGCTAGCAAAAATACAGTTCACTCTTGTGATATACATGTAAATACAATTAAATTCTTTAAACTAAATAAATAAGATTCTTAAATAAAACATAATATATATCGCTCATTTTCATTTTTTTTGCAAAAATAGTGTCACCTAGACATATATACTGAACGAAGTAAGAATTTACAAATTTTTTTGCCTTAAAGTTTGTATTTCAAAAATTTGTTGACCAAACACCATAAAAATTAACAAAATTTTAAGTTGAAAAAAAAATTTGTGGTTAAAATATGACAAAAAAGCCTTTACCGTTCCTATCAAGTACTTGGTGTTTTTTTTAAGTTTGTATGTCACTTAATTTTAGATGTAACAGCAGCTATTTAACCTTAAATTAATGTTTTTGATGCTATTTTAGTTTAAAATATGGCCAAAATTTTCTGATTCATTCAAAAAAGCATAAAAAGACTTTTTTATATCTCAAGAAATATGCGGTTCAAAGCACAATAATAAAAATTTTTTAATTTTACTAAGTTATAATGACATTAACAAGTTGATCCTTTGTTAAAAAAAATTTTTATTTTATGTTTTCTAAAAATTACAGCACTAAAACAAGATTTTTATATTATTTTCTTTAAATCTATTTTTGCAAAAAAAAAATGAAAATGAGCCATATATATAAGTTAATATAATTTGTAAATTAGTAAATTGTTAATAGTCAACAGAAATAAACATTGTAAATATTTTAAATATTTTAAATATTAAATATAATTTATAAATTTTTTTTTTTTTTTTGGTAAATGGTTTGGTAAATTTTTTTAGTTGGTAAAACCCTTTTAAGTTACCTCCATTTTAGGAAGAGAGAGAGAGAGGAGTGATTTCTGAAAAATAATTTTTATTACTTGTAGTTAAGAGTGAATAAGAAATTACGATGTCTTTGTAAACAAATTTCATCCTTAATAGTTCAATGGAATTTTCCAACGAGTATTTAAGTTTTTTGGGTCACTGAACACGAATATGATATTTGTTCTTACCGAATATGGTCCAGATGTCCGCAATAGGAATTTGGAGGTTTTATTTTGCGGGTTTTTTTAAACATTTTTATTTGTTATTTATGTTTTTTGGGTGTTGGCTGAAGCCGGCAACTTAAAAATATTTATATGTATACACCCGGGAGAAAAGGTAATTTTCTTTACAATGTCTAAGAATCTTCTATTATTATACTTAATTTATTGAAATAAATAATATAAAATTTTAAAACAGCTATTTTTATAAAACTATATGACTATGTGTAAAAGAAACTATTAACATTTTTCATTTAACATGAAGTATTTTGAATACAAATTTTCACCAATAACATGAAAAATAGTTTTAGATGCCACTAAAACATGGTGTACTCGTTGTATGTATACATTATAATGGTTTTGAAAGGTAGAATTCAAGTTATATATAGATATACATGTTATAATCTTTTTTTCTTATGCATATATTTTGATCATAAACTAGACTAGCATTCATCTTGTCTTGGCGAACTTGCATGTATTAGGGCAGCCACACGATCTTCCATTTTGCCAGAAGTATCAGCCATACTACCAGAACACTAAACAAACACAATAAAATTTTTATTATATATTTTAACATTTATTTCATACTTTAGGTAAAAATATTAAATTATTCTACATTTTTCTATATTATTTTTATTATATAGTTTCATATATTATTATCTTTCTTTTTATAATAAGAATTTTATTTTTTGAATTACTGAAGTAATAATAATATGAAAAGGTCTATACCGGCAAAATTTGTTAACTTTTTTAGATTTTTTAAAGCGTTAAAAGTGATTTAAAATGGCTTTATAAAACCAGAGTGTATCTAGAGAGAGTGGCGCCAAAGACAAAAAAATTAATTTTTATTATGCTTTTTCTAAGTATGTCCAATTTTAGAAAATGAAATTTCAGTTAAAAAAAAAAAATATTTTTAATTAAAACCGGAAACTTCGGCGGTTAATGGCGGAGCTAATCAGCAAGAGGTACATCGTTTTCGCCACTACTTACCCACGCTCTGTATAAAACTGGCGATCGAAATTTTTAAGCAAGATCATACTATGCATCCAATACATAGATGCAATCGTGTCTTGTTAAGTCAAAAAATGGGAAAGTCCTAAAGATTTCCAATTTTTAAGAAATTGGTTCCCATGTTAATTTGATGCTTCTAACATACTTTTATTGAATTATGCTGAGGTTTTTTGTTATCAGATATATTAGTAATATTTTCAGAAGAAAAATAACTTAAATCGTTTTAGAATAATCTCAAAAAATCTGAATAAACTCTTCAAAATTTGTTTAAAACTGCTAAAAAATGAATGATTTTTTTGCTCTTTATCAATCTGAAAGGACTTTTAAAAACTAAAACCTGTGTAAATATTACTATACTATATAAATTATAGTGTTAGTTTCAAACACATTAATTTTTTTATTAAATGAAGTAATTATAATTATTAATAAAAAACTAAAATTTTCAAAAATTTTTAACAAAAATGAAAGAAATTACTTTTTTAAACGAGCAATATCAATAAAAAGGCTATACAGTGAATTTCTAAAGTATTTTTAGTAAGTTAAAATACAAAATAAGTTTTACTTTTCATATTTTTTATTTTATACAACTTTTATACAAGAATAATATTATAATGAAAAAGTATTAAATCCCTATATAGTACTCATAATTCAACAACTTTTAATGTTTTATAGTGACAAAATATTAAACATAGTATATTTTTTTTAGCTTTTAACATAGGAGAGATTTATCATTAACGCTTTCAAAAAAAAAAAAAAAAAACTTTTAAAACTTTTAAAACTTAATTTGTTGCATATAATTAATAGTGCAGAAACTTTATGTTTAAAATTTTTGCTTATAATATTTTTCGCATTTTTTTAAATATCTCTTTTTTTAGTCTTTTATTAGAAATCAAAATTTTAAATACTTAGTTGAAAGTAGGGTCCTATATATTTAAGCACTATTAAAAATAAATTCTCTAATTATGAGCAATGCACGATAGAATGTTTACGTATATATTTGTACAGGTATCTCGCAGTTTTCGCGGTGGTCAGTATTCGCGAGTTCGCAGTTTTTGGTTTGACACCCTCTCCCTTTTAGTTGTGGTTTTAAGATACGCATATTCATGGTTTTCAATAAAAAAAAATTATTTTTGGATATGTTGACGATTAAAATTAAATGGCTATATTTTTACATGAAATTAACCCTCCATTCCCTCCAGAGTCAAACTTCTCGAAAATCTCGAAAAAAAGGTTGGGGTCGTTTGATATATATGTGACTCTGACACACCGTGGTCTAGAAAAAAAAGCGGAAATAAGTTTGCTTTGATCGAGTTTCCATCCAATTTTAATGCGGGTTGGCTTGTCTTACTCCTAAAGACCTCTATTTTACGAAAATAACGGTAAGAATTTTTTTTCCCATGATTTTAACCCCTTTATCAGAAAAACCCTCCCCTAAAAATAACTTTATAACAAAATTATAATTTATCGAGAAAAAAATTTCTAGGCCTTGAAAAATTATTTATACACGGTAGAGCTGCTTTGGTTGAATATTCAACCAATTGGTTGAATTTCGCAGTTTTTGGTTGAATTTTCAACCAATAGGGTTGTTGCATGAAAAAAAAATTGAAATTCTATTTGGTTGGTTTTGTAGCCGGCATTAAAATATTTGATACGTATTTTTTTATTTTTCATAATAATTAAAAACAACGGAGTTATTAGCCATGAAAAGATGGTAGAAGGGGTAAATGACGTCATATAGTGAAAAACGCTCCTATCTAACTCTATATAAAAATTTAACGGTATGACGTCAGCTGCCCCCTCCACCGATTTTTAATTGCTAATAACTCCATTGTTTTTAATTATTATGAAAAATAAAAAAATACGTATCAAATATTTTTAAATATATTTTTAGAATATCTAATAATCTCAATACCATGCAACAACCCTATTGGTTGAATATTAAACCAAACACTGCGATTTTCAACCAAAAACTGCGATATTCAACCAATTGGTTGAATTTTCAACCAAAACTGGTTTAATTTTCAACCAAAAGCTAAAATATAAAATAAAAACGATGTTTTTATAGTACAGGGTAAGAAATGATCAGGGAATCCATTAAAAGTGAATGAATTTTATTATATTATTGTAATTAGTAATTTTTTATGTACTACTTCTTTTGGCTTTGAAACTGAGGAATGACTAATTAAAAAGGTTATCATACGATATAGAATAAGAAAATGGCGGCTACCTAGAGAAAGTTAAAATGAAATAAAAAGCCTTTAATTTTCGAGCAAAAGTAGCTGTAAAATTTTTTTTAAAACATAAAAATACTAAAACTCGACGACATCCCGAAATTTTAGCATTCATTAAGTTGCTTAGTAAGTTTAAAGTAAACTGGTGCAGATTTTATCGCGCAATCGTGTGCATTACTTTTCAAAAACGTTGTTTCGAGTAAAATGGCTTTAGTTATTAAATTATTTATTTTAATGCAAGAGATCTGATCAACACAAAATTGTTCGACACATCAATGATTCTACATAAAAAAGTTTTTCGGAATCGTTCTATACCAAAAATCGTTGTGCTAAAAATAACACAAATTTTTTTTAGTCAAAGTATTCAACACTTATTTCTTTCGTATGCTAGCATAAATAAATATCACTTAAAACAGCGTATTGAATATTTCGATTAGAAAAAATTTGTGTTGATCTTTTCGGCACAAGGATTTTCGGTGTAGAACGATTCCGCAAAACTTTCTTGTGTAGAATTATTGATTTGTCGAATAATTTTGTGATTATCAGATCCCTTGCCTATTTTAACATGGAACATGTTCCTTAGATAGGGTATTTGAAAAAGTTTGGCTAGGCAGGGGGTGGGGTGTGAAATGGACTTAGAATATTTTTGATTTAGGGACTTAGAATAATTTGAAGTGGACTTACGATAATTTATATTTCAGGATTTATTGTAATTTCGATTTTTGGATTTATTACTGTTATGAGTGACATGAACATGTTCCTCGATGTTCCATGCTCGTTGGTTGTGTAGTTACACAAACCGGTTATAAATTTTTTTATTCGTTAGAGAAATTTATAACAGAAAACTCTAGATCAAAAAAATTAAAATCGATCACGTAGTTTTAGAGAAATGTTAATTAGAAGGTGTAAAAACATAGTTTTCTAAATAAGAATACAAATTTTTTTTTCCACATTAATATTAAGTAGACTTATAAGTTATCAGTGATTTTTGAGCCATAAAGTTATCTTTTTGGTTTTCATACTGAACCTGTAGCTGATTTTACCCCTGCTGCTTGTCTGATTTGCCATTTTTTACCATTTTGGCACGGCTAAATTTGGCGTCATAAACAATCGCGAATATTAGCAAAATTTGCTCATAATTCCTATCAATGACCAGTTCCGAAATAATTTCTAACTATAGAAGGATTCAAAAATAAATTTTTTTTACATACTCTTGAGACATATATAAAGTAATTAATAAAAAAAAATAATTTGATTATGAAAAAAAAAATTAGGTAAAACGACAGGAAGTTAAAGCATACAATATTAAGTTTAAAAAAATTTATCCATACTATGTACAGAGCCAATAGAAGTAGTACATAAAAAATTACTAATTACAATAATATAATAAAATTCATTCACTTTTAATGGATTCCCTGATCATTTCTTACCCTGTACTATAAAAACATCGTTTTTATTTTATATTTTAGCTTTTGGTTGAAAATTAAAAACCAGTTTTGGTTGAAAATTCAACCAATTGGTTGAATATTCAACCAAAGCAGCTCTACCGTGTATGCTTAAATTTGATTGGAAATAAATTAATTACGTTTAAAAAAAACTTACCCCTATTCTACCCATAATTCCCCAAAAATTACCCTTAAATTTAAAAGTCTTAAAAAATTTGTTTTTTTTTTTAAATATTACATAAAATTTATATTGTAGAACTTTAGGAAATTGTTAAAATATGTTTTTTTTATTTTTCAGTACTTGATTGGCCTTTTTGTAGGCCAAAACAACCCTTCTTAACTTTTAAAAGTAATCTAAAATTTTAAAACTCTAAAAATTGAAAATTTACAGTCCTACCACTTTTTATCCTACATCAACCCTAAAACTACTTTTAAATTTGAGAAGAATTGAAAATAAAAAAAAAAAAATATATTTTAAAAATTTCCTAAAGTCCCACAATATAAATTTTATGTAATATTAAAAAAAAAAAAAACAAATTTTATAAGCCTTTTAACTGTAAGATTAATTTTTGGGTAATTAGGGGTATAATAGGCGTAATTTTTTTTTTTTTTTAACATAATTTATTCTTTTCCAATGGAATTTAAGCATATAAATTATTTTTCAAGGCCTAGAAAATTTTTTTCGATAAATTATAATTTTGTTACAAAGTTTGTTACAAAATAAGAAAAATTTTCCCTTAGTTTCTTACTTTTTTTTATAAGAGTTCAAAAAACAAAAATTGACGCCAAGAATCGAGAACTAAATCTTAAATGAGCTAAAAAATAACGAGGAGGCTTATTTTTAGTAGTACTTTCGAGAAAAAGTACTTTGAAACCAATTGGAAAACCCGGCGATGCATCTTTTCCCGGTTTGATTTAAATTGAGCCACGTAATCATTTTTTTAAATAAAATTTCTTCCCTTGCCCAAAAATTGTTTACAGATTTGTATGCATTTATTTTTTTTCTGTATTCAGATGTCGAAATATGTATAAAGATCTGAATACAAACCTGCACTCACAAAATTGTATTGGTAAAAATTACCCTTTTGATTAGTAAAATAATTTGAAGTTGTCAAAATGGCGTTTTATGTTATTTTTTACCAACATGTATTTTATAAACTACCCGTAAAGGAAAAAAAAATTACCCTTAATTTTAGTAGAATTTATTTTACATATTTTTTCTCGCAAGTGACAAAATTTGATTTCAGATACTATATAAGGAATGAAAACTGTATAAATTATAAAATATAAATTATAAAAAAAAATCAGTGTGTTTATAGACCTGTGTACAAGACTTTTGGGTACTACGAGACATTAAGCTTTTGGTTAAATGCCTTTTATTTATACATAAATCTGCATAAAGTTTATCAAAATAATGATGCACATAAGTATGATATTTCAAGAACAATACATACATGTTCTAAATAAGCAATAAACAAGTGAAAGAGAAATCGCATCATTCTTAATCCTAAGGGTAATACAACACTTTTACATAATAATATATGCAGTAGAATAAGTCATCTTAATCAAGATCTTAAGTAACATCTTATATTTACTGTCTTTCATTAACTGTAGGAGATGGCATAGAGCCAACTTATATTTACGAGAAGTTAAAAAATGTAAAGAAAAAAAAATATATATTAGGGAGTTTCTTATTTCCCAAACTGACCCGAAAAATACCGGCCCAAATATGATACTTCAGGTCTTAAAACTAATCTCAAAAAAAATTTTTTTTATACAGTTTAATTTAATGTGCCGATTTGTAAATGAAAATCGATAAAAATTAGGGAAAAGGTTTTAAAAACGTTTTAGAAAGCTTTTAATAATATTGCTAAAATCTTTTTACTGCTAAAATGTTTTAAAGGCTTGTTAGTAACAAAATATCTAAAAGAAACTTTAAATTATAACATGAGATGTCATTATTAGGTATTTTGACCAGTTATAAAAACTGTTTTTTTATTGACTCTTCCCTAAAATTAGAAATTTCATTTTTTCAAGAAATCAATGAATAAAGCAATCAAATTGCAATTGACGGGATATTTGCTTTGTGAACGACTGTAGGTTTTAAATTTAGTTCAAATATCATAAAATATTTTATAATCAACAGTTTTTTTAGATATTTTTTACTTATACAAGCTACATTTTACTCATACATTTTAGTAGTAAAAAGTTGTTAGCAAGCTTTCTAAAAGCATTCTAAAACGTTTTTAAAACCTTTCTTCTGATTTTTACCGATTTTCATTTGCAAATCGGCACACTACATGAACTCACAGGTAAAAATTAAAAAAAAAAAAATAGATTTAATACCGGAAGTATCATATTTGAGCGAGTATTTTCCTTTAAGGTAAATTTGGGGAATAAGAAACACATTCTTAGATTTCCTTTTTTTTCATGCGTATCCATGAAATTATATATGAGTGGTTTTCACTGGAACTGTATATTGGTTCCTCAATGAGGAACCATTGTGATGGATCAAATTTTGATTTTTGATTTTTTGGCATATTAGCACGTTTTGGGACCTCAGGAAGCTAAAAAACCGGTTTTTAAAATAAGTCTGTATGTGTGTGTGTGTGTGTGTGTGTATGTGTGTGTGTTCTTTCACAATCTTAAACTACTTTTTTTTTTTAATTTTTATGTAATACCTCATTTATTTCCATGAAAGAACTTATATTTGAAAATATGGTTTTTACTCGATATCTCGAATCTGATAATTAATTTTTTGAAAATTTTTCCCCCAAAATTTTAGTCACAAAAAAATACAAAAAACACCAAATTTTTTTTTCTCTTTAGACGTTGTACCTAATTTATTTCTATGAGAGTACTAGTTTTAGAAAATTCGTTTATAGGAATTTTTTGAATTTGATTCCGAATTTTTTCAAAATTTTTTTCTCAAAATTAAAAAAACAAAAAAATTTATGTACTTATATTTGAAAATATGGTTTTCACTCGATATATTGAATCTGATAATTAATTTTTTGAAAATTTGTTCCAAACTTTTTGATCAATAACAAAAACTTTTAAAACTTAATAGAAATGTATGTTTGATTGCATGCTTGTTATCTGTGATATCTGTAGCATATTGAAGTATTAACTAGCTCATTATTTGAGGAACCTTAGTGCCAGCTAGTTGGCATTGTATTTTTGTTTGTTTGTATTTTTATGTTTATCAATGTTCAAAAACCTAAAATTTTCAGTGGTACTGCTACAAATGTAAAAATATTCTATATTTTGACTAATGTGTTATTCTTATGGGAAAAAATAAGAAATCATTTTTTATTTTTGCGGATGGTGGCGACATGGACGGTGGCGACATTTTGAGTGTATTATTGAAATAACTCTGTATTGAAGCTATTAAATTTTCTCAAACTTTGGTTACCTTATTTTTTCATCAAAACACATAACTGAACAAGGTATATAAACTAATATATGACATACACTTGGCGAAAACGACATGGACGGTAGCGACATTTTTTTTTTGTAAAGGCGTTTTAAAAATTTAATAGGTTTAATTTTCATAGTTAAAGCTTTCATATATAAAATTTTAAGTTTTCCATGGTTCATATATGAGTGGTCAAGTAAGAAAAAAAATACAACAGTGCTTTCAAGTGCATAAATATAGAGTGCGCTCAAAAAAAAAATTTGACGGGCCATGCCTACCGCCATGATTTTCTGAAATCGGCGAAGGTTGTCAATAAGATTTTTCCACTTTTATGTCAAAAACCGCTTTTTTCATATCTGAGATAATCCAGAATTTCAAAATAACTTTTTTGGTAAATAAAATATAAAAAATAGCTGAAAATTTTGGATTGCCAGGGAAAAGAAACTTTTCTTTTTATGATGAAATTTAGTCAAGTTATCGTAAATTTAAAACTTTGCCCAAGTTTGTCTTAAAAAGAATTAAAATTTTATTGAAAAAAGCTTGTTTCTGAACTCAAAATATGGTAGGTTAAGGTAGCTCTCACATGAGGAGTGCAGCTATATGACTTATATATTCTTTTTGGTTAAGGCGATGATTCAGACCTACCTTACCGGCCTCTTCCTGGAATTACCCGGTTATAGATTCAAAGTTTTCTCAAAAACAATTCATTATTTTTGAAAATTTTTAGCGGGATCGTGTTAAGAAATTAATTTTCTAGGGTGGACAACTCATAATTAATAAAAAATTAATAAATAATCAAAATTATTATTTTTTGTATATTATATTATGAGCGCGGTGTCGAGTTTATATCTAGTTTATTTAATAACCTTCAAATGCTTTGGTAGCTCAGGGAGTTAAGGCGTGAAATTGAAACACGGCATGAGTGGTTCGAAACCAACTTGATTAATTTTTTTTTTTTTTTTTTTTTTATCATTATTTTTTTTTTTAAAGTTAAAATTGAATAAAATTATTGTCCTAATTAAAATTTAAAAAAAAATTTATTTTTTTGAACGAATATTCATTAAATAAAGTACAATTTACTATGACAAAAAATAATAGAAAATTTTAATAAAATATAATAAGATTAAGAAATTTTGAATTTTGTCAGTTAAAATTGAATAAAATTATTGTCCTAATTAAAATTAAACAATTTTTTTTTTTTTTAAACAAAATAAAATACAATTTATATAAAAATTATTTTATCAAAAAATAAAAAGAAATGAAAATATTTTTATTTATTTTTCATACATAGTAAGAATATATTACCACATAAATAATTTTTTTATATGCAAACAGATGCGAGAAAATAAAAGAACAGTAAGTAAGGTTCAATTTTTTTTTACAATTTACATTTTTTAGAATATTAAATAAAATATTAAATAATTATTTTAAAAAATTTACAATTATATTATATAATTATAGCATAACAATCTTAACAAATTTTTTGGTTTGTCTTATTAATTTTAAAATTATATTTTAAATTTCATAAATTATAATTACGATATTTTTTCATATATATTTTATTTAATTAGTTTATTTATAGATAATATTTATTTTTGAACTATAAAATAAATAATGCTAGATTTTTTAAAACTATTTATTAACTATTATATTCTTTTAAACTTTAAGATTTCATGCAATTCATGCAAAAAGATTTGACAGTAAAAAAATTGAATTATACATATTAAGAAAATAATTAAAAATAAATCTTATGAAGTTAAAAAGGGATATAAAATTTAAGAACCTGTATTATAAAATAAAAATAAATTATAAAAAGTAAAAACATATTTTTAAATATATTGAGATTTAAAAAAATTTATACCAAATTAAATCACCGCAATCTGACACCTAATCTTTAACTCAATTTTATTTTCTCATCTTTTGGTTTTTTTCCTCATCTGTTGAGAAAATATGTTGACGTTTTAAGTTCTTTTTTTTTAAATTAATTAAAGAAGGCTTTTTAAAATGGCTATGCTTTTGTGCTTGCTTTTTTGTGTGTTCTTCTGGCTCACTAATTGCGTTGTTTTCTTGTTCGCTAAGTGAATCTAACGATGATTCTGAATACCAAAAGTGTCTCTTTTTTTTATCTCTTCTTAGTGTTAAGCGCAAATGAGGTAAATTTGAAGAAGGCAAATCAGAATCTGTAGAATTTTTTAATTTTTTGCTCTGTTTTTTATTTTTACTGACTAAAAGTGGTTGAGTAAAATCGCTGCTAAGATCGGTATCAGTAATAATATCATTATTTAAAGAAAAGCTTTGCGCATTGGTATTATTTTGAAAAATAGGTTCAGAAACTACCGCATCTTTCTCGGACTGAATATTTGGCATACTATCATCCAAGTTTTGCGCTATTACTTCATTAAATAAATCTTCATACATTGCGTCTTCTTTTGCTTTATCTTCTATTGCTTTTTTAACATAATCTGGTTCCTCATATAATCTATTTCTAGCTTTTCTACTGTCTATGATTTCTGGCAGTAGCGCATACATATAAAATCTCTCAATTTGTTCCTTAACTAACGAATCCCAGAAATTATCGTCTCTCAATACTTCTATTATTTTTGTTCCTTTTGGAGTGTACACGGCAAAAAAACATTTTTGTCTTCCTGTTACGTGTAACTGGGTTTGAACCTGATAAAAATAATCATGGTTCATATTCATTTTAGAAGGGTCGTCTTTGCAAAACATTTTTGGTATGGTTGTTTCATTTAAAGCTATAGCTTCATCAGGTGTAAGGTTCACATTAGCTGCCGAAGACGGGCATTTGACTTCCAAAATAGCATCATCCCCAATCAAACCGTCAGGTGTGGCACCAAGATACGGGATCACTGGATCAATGAAGAGACCACATTTTTCAACTTTGCAGTTTAATTGTTTTTCCACTTCTTTAATAGCTATGTCTTCATTATCACATCCATATTTCATGCCATCAGTATCTTTGTTTTTGGAGTACAAAAGCTCTAGGACTAATGGCCCAACTTTTGTTGTTAATTTTCTTTTACACACTCTTCCAATCACCGAAGCAGTAAGTAAATAGCGCCTCCTTTTAAACCAAGTTGATGAATGTCTTTGTGATCTTGTTTCTATTTCTACTTCTTTTCTCTTAGCTTGATATTTTCTTAAATTATCAAAATGAATAATTTTAGCTACTTCATATTTCTCTTCATCCATGTCTGGGATAACATTTTTAACGTTACCATAGTATTTATCACGCCCAGCATGTCTCTTTTTCTTTCTATACTTTTTTTTCTTTCTACTTTCTAGATTCCAAGTAATTTTTTCTGACCTTTGCTCTTCTAATTCTACTATTTCTTTTGGAATCAAAAAATTACCTGTTTCAAAAACATTGGTTATAAACGATTGTGTATTGTGTTGTACTGTTGCAGCTAAATATCGTGTTTGAAATTGCCCTTTTTGGCAATAGTTAACTCGTTTACCATTATTGTATTTGGCAACAATGTTATTTGTGGATTCGATAAGGTTATCGTTTTGATGTATCATTAAACTTTCAGCATTTGAACTAAACGAATTTAAAATCTCACAAACTTTTTTAAATAGCCCACACTTCTGTAAATCTGGAACAATATTTTTTTCATCTTTTGAATTTTTACCGTTACAATAACCATCTATTATTTCACATGTAGAATGATCTCCAAAAACATGAAACGGGGTTTCACGAATGTCGACAGCTAAAGCATTTACTTGTTCCTGGAAATCTTTATCACACTTAATTTTTGCAGTTCTCATTTTTATAAGAAGCTCTATGGCTCTTCTAAATTTTAGTCCGCTTTCAGTTACAGCTGTTTTAAATTTTCCTTCTCCGTAGTTTATCTTAAATTTAGACAGTGCTTTAAGAGCCTTTGTTAAATTGCGATATAGGTGATGTATGCAATCAACTTTTTCTACTGTTATATCGTATGCAGCATAGAAATTTCCAGCCAATATATCAGAATATACGTTACTATCTTTGTCACCAAGATACGACCGATAGATTAATTTGTTTTTTGTTATGCTTCGATCAAAGATTTTATACATAATTCCACTTTCCATTGCTGTTGATGGACTATTTCTATCATAATTTTTATAGCATTTATGCTCTTTCCACGGAAGATCAAATAATTCTATGTACATACAATCTGCACAGTAACCGTTCATAACATCTGCATCTACAACGTCACCTGTTGCAACATCTATTATAGCCGCTCCTCCTGATAGAGCATCGTATTTTGAAGACAAATACGATCTTTTGCTCCAACATCCATCCCCCATAGTATCTATAATACCAATGATTTCTCCATCAATTATAATGTAATCACCGCGATCGATTGCCAGTAGCCTAGAACGTTCTGCTGACGATAATAAAATTTTATCTACAGTTTTCTGAATAAGGTCAGCATTTTTCTCGTTGTGTGAAATAAAAGTATTAGGTGATGGAGGATGTATTTTTAATGTTCCAAGGAATGAAGACATTTGAGAATAACCAAATCCACTCCCAACACAGGCTAAGCAAACGGCTTGGTTTATGTTCATCTCATCTGCAAATTTTCCCATTGTCATAATTGGTTTACAGATTAGACAAACTGGACATTCAAAAAAAATTCGCGTTTCTAAACCTTCATGTTTTACATCTATCACGCGTATATTTTTTAAGCAGCATACGCTTGCTCCAAAATTTTGCTGTAAGCTTTCGATAAAGAAAAGTAGGTCAATTATAACATTGCCAAATGAAGTATCAACTTTTCGACTTGGTGTTGCATCATAACAATGATCATGCATAACTGACAATACTTTTGAATTTATTTTAGATGATGAATTAAGATTATTTATTTTGTCGTCTGCTAAAGGAACAGTATTATTATTAAAAGTATTTGAATTTTTAGGACTGAAGTTAGTACTTTCTGTATGATCGATTTGCTCTATTGGGGCAGATATAAATAGATCGTTATCAAATTCTGGGTTCAAATTGTCAAAAATACTCTCTGATTTTTCAATATTAATAGTATCATTTAATACAAATGATTTTTCATGATCTATTTTATCTTTTATTTGTGGTTCATTAATCTTTACAGCACAACTTTGAATAATATTTTTAATTAAATTCGAACTATTAGCTTCAGCAAGAATGATATCTGTATCTACTTTCTTTACAGTATGATTGTCTAAAATTACATCTGATTTTATTTGCAATGGACTGCTAAAAATATTTTCTTCTGTATGAGGCACAGTTTTATGATTTCTGAAAAAGTCATATAAATATGCTCATTAAAAATTATTAATAAATTAGATTAAAAAAATTTTAAAAAAAATTTCAAGAAAAAATTCAAGTTAACGATGTTGTAGTTCATTTTTTATAGTATATTATCGTTTTCCTGCAAGCTTGATTTAAGAAGATAGAAAACCTAAATAAAATTTGAGCCTTTCTATATGCAACCCAAGTAAATAATACTTCGGAATAAGGAATGGTTACAGTCTCCAGCATATTTTTACATTTTTTTTTTTGCTAAATTAGATGGTTTATGATACAAAATAATAATTTAAGAACCGGTACCCAACCCCTCCCCCCTGCGTCTACCGGGGGAGGTTCAGTCGTGTTATTGACTCCAAAATTAATATTTCCGGACCGAATTATCCGATTGATCGTATGTAAAAAAAGAAATCAAAAACCAATTTCTATTCTTATTTTTGAAATCATTTAGAGGTAAAACGTTATTTTTAGCTTTTTTGACGGTCCAAAAATTGAGATATCTTGGGACGGAGGAAAAACTCCTTTTTTCACGCTTAGGGAAACTTTCCCTGAGACTAATTTTTAAATTGCCGTTGTAAAAATGTCAATTTTTTCGGTGCCTCTCATTTTTTGCTTATTTTATCAAACCATCTAAGCATTTGATTTTAAATCTAGAATTTTCTTTTGTATGGTCTTTTTTAAGTTTTTCTTATACTTTTTTCATAAAAAAAAAACGATCTTTCGGCTAACTTTACTAAAGGACTGTTTCACAATATAATGCCTATTTTTTTTAATTAATAATAAGAAAAATACTAACCCTTTTATAATAAATAATTATTTTGAAGAAAGTGATTTATTTTTCAGCCATATATTAAATTAGTTAGAACTATAATATAGAAAATCCGCAGAAAGATTGCGGTTAGGATGATAAACATTTTGAAGAGAACAAAATTGAAGGCACACCTTATTGATACATTTCTTTGGGTTCCATATACATGATAAAGTTACGAACAAGTGAGTAACAGAAAGTATTTTGCTCGTCCTATATTTTTTTTTAGGTACAAGGCTTAAAATCACGTTTTTTCGGTATTTAAAAAAAACCTTAAAAGAAGTTAAAAAAAAAAAAAAAAAAATTTTTTTATTTTTTGAAAACAAAAATTTTGACACCAACCACGCTCCAATTGGATAATTCGGTATGGAGATATTAACTTTCGAGTAAAAAACACTGATGAACTCAGGGGAGTTTGGGGGTTTCCAACCCTTGAAATCTTTTTTTTTTTTATTGAAAACCATCAAATTGAGTCTAAAAAATATGATAAATATTTAACCATACCTTCTTTTACAGTAGTCTTTCTAAATTTTAAAATTTGATTTTAAATTAATTAAATAATATATTAATATAATTTTGCTCACACGCTCTGTAAAAGTATCGAAGTTTTAAAACCAAAAAATAAAGATTTTTAATCAATTAACTGTTAATATTTTCAATTATTTGGGAAGATGTAAGTATCGAAATATTTCAATGAAACAATCATCATTCAAAGTGTTTATTGCAACAAAAATAAAATAATACTTTTTAATTGGCTAAAATAATTACTTGCAAAAGTATAACAATCATTACCCCATTTATGGTAATGAAAAAATTCAGTATTTTTATGAATTTCTAAATTCTGTTTTTTATTCATTGTAATTACTTTACAAAGTTATTCTAAAAAAATTAAAGTCATTCACATAAATACTGAATGTTTTTACTATTTTTGCAATCAACAAAATTATTTTAGCTAAATAAAGTATTATTTTATTGTCATAGAAATAAACAGTTTGAATGATGATCGTTTCGTTTAAATATTTGAATACTTACATCTTCTCAAATAATTAAAAATAAAAATAGTTAAATTAAATAATAGTCAAATTTACAAGGGTTGCATAATGACAGGCTCAAATTTTATTTTGGGTTTCAAGCCTCAAATGGAAATCCAAGCTGCAATGATATTGGAGCCTTCCTGACTACAACCCGAGGGAATTTAGTAATTTTCAACTTTTCAAAAATTTAAATTTCAAGAATTATACAAATTAATTACTAATAAATTCAAACCTGTACTATTAATATCATTTTAATTGCATGGTCTATCGTTTAATTTAAAAAAAATCTGACAAATATTGGCACTATGGTTTCTCAAAGAATGAGAAAATTTGCATATTTGGACGAAATTTTCTTTAATTTAAACAGAATAATATTAAATAATGATTCATCTCTTTACGAAAATATGAAAAATTCTTTTTAGAAAAAAATCACGTAAATTCTAAAAAATCGAAGGCTTTTTATATTTTAGACTCGATAATTCATTTTTAGTATCCACACTTGTATATTTTGTATGACCAAAAATATAATTAAATGCTTGTAATTTTATAATAATTAGTAAAAAGATTTTTATGTTGGGAATATAATTTATATAATACGCTTTCTATGTGTTACAATTTATTATTGACAATTAACGTTTCAGCCTGTAATTTTTATGAAATAAATATTTATTTTATTAAATATTTATTTTATATGCAGAAAATAAGAACGGTAAGCTCATATTTTTTTTGCCACTTCGCCTAAAACTTGAATTTAACATCCCTAGTGAATTTGAAGAACTTTTTCTGTATCCATGATTGCAAAAAATATGATAAATAACACGTACATGGCCTCTTATGGGCATACCAAATCTCCGTATATCTAGACTGTAAAATTAAAAAATGGTGAAAACTGGGATTATAGCAAGCTATAATATAATATAAGCTATAAGCTTTTGTTTGGACAATTTTTATTAATTATTTAAAAAAATATTAAAATACATCAGAAATATTTTCTTTTTATCTAAGTCTATCATGCATTTTTTCAATTCTATAAATTTGCTAAATTATTTTTTGGTCCCCTTAAAAAGGTTTTAGAAAACTTTGACAAACGCCATAAAATAAAACAATTTATTTAAAGTTAATTTTTTTTTCGAATCTTTTTTAAATAAGTTATAAAAACAAAATTATAACAAACTTTTCTCTCTGATTCTTTCGCCATGCATGTTTTGTTGATTTTCTTCTTGAATATACTGTTTTTTTTTCAGCAACATCCTTACTTATATTAGATGAAGGCATACTCCTTTATTTATTAAAAATAATCTTTACAAATATAAAAACCTAAATATTTACACAAAAATGAATAAAAATATTTCGCATTCTGCAAGTTTTTAATAACATATAATAATTTGAGGTTAGTAATATATCAAAAGAATTAGCAGGCGACTTACGAAAATATAAAAAAGCGGAAAATGGAATATGAGGTCATTATGGAACATGCGAATAAAAAAGAGGGGAAATGCGGGTAAATTGAAAATCGGGGTAAAATGAAATTTCAAAAAAAAAAAAATTGATCTAAATAGAATCATTAAAATTCTGAATTATGAATGAAAATTTTAATAATTATTATTTTATGTAAATCACAAACAAATATTTTTACTTTTCTTCCTAGTGGGCCGAAAACACTTTTTTCGCCCCGCAACGAGATCGAAAAAAACGCGTTTTCACCCCACGGAGAAAGAAAAATTTCGTTTTGTCCATGGGAACAAAAAAAAAATACCCCAGATTGCAGTTTACCATCCTCGGCTTCGCCTCGGGTGCTAATTAACGTGCTATCTGGGCCATTCTTTTTTTTGCTCCCTTGGTTAAAAATGTACTATTTTATCATTTTTTTTTAATTTTGTAATACAGGTTTTTAAATTTTATATCCCGTTTTAACTTCATTAGATTTATTTTAAATTATTTTCTTATTATTTAGAATTCAACTTTGTATACTGGCACATCTTTTTGCATGAATTGCATGAAAATTTTAAAGTTTAAAAGAATATAATAGTAAATAAATAGTTTTAAAAAATTTAGTATTATTTATTTTATAGTTCAAAAATAAATATTGTCTATAAATCAACTAATTTAAAAAAATATATAAGAAAATATATTGTAGTTGAAATTAATTAGTTAAACTATAAATTGTTTTAACATAATTATTTACCATTTTTAATATCTAAATAATGTAAATTGTTAAAAAAAATTCAAGCCATACTTATATATATAATTTAAAATAAATCTGATAAAGTTAAAAAGGGATAAAAAATTTTTAACCTGTATTAAAAAATAAAAAAAAAATGATAAAAGTAAAATATGGTTTTTAAATTAAAATTTGAATAAATTTATCATTGAAATTTAAACAATTTATGCCAAATTCAATCACCGCAATCTGACACCGCACTTGGACTCAATTTTATTTTCTTATATTTTCTTGGTTGTAAATTGTTAAAAAATTTTAGGCCATACTTACTGTTATTTTATTTTTTTGCAGCTGTTTTCATATAAAAAAATTATATATGTTGAACTATATACTTACTATGTATTAAAGATAAATAAAAATATTTTTTAAATAATACATTTGTTTTTGGACTGACAAAATTCAAAATTTCTTAATCTTATTATATTTTATTAAAATTTTCTATTATTTTTTGTCATAGTAAATTGTATTTTATTTAATGAATATTCGTTCAAAAAAATAAATTTTTTTTTTAATTTTAATTAGGACAATAATTTTATTCAATTTTAACTTTAAAAAAAAAAATAATGATAAAAAAAAAAAAAAAAAAAAATTAATCAAGTTGGTTTCGAACCACTCATGCCGTGTTTCAATTTCACGCCTTAACTCCCTGAGCTACCAAAGCATTTGAAGGTTATTAAATAAACTAGATATAAACTCGACACCGCGCTCATAATATAATATACAAAAAATAATAATTTTGATTATTTATTAATTTTTTATTAATTATGAGTTGTCCACCCTAGAAAATTAATTTCTTAACACGATCCCGCTAAAAATTTTCAAAAATAATGAATTGTTTTTGAGAAAACTTTGAATCTATAACCGGGTAATTCCAGGAAGAGGCCGGTAAGGTAGGTCTGAATCATCGCCTTAAGGTTCACAATAATCGATGGTAAAAATTTCCAAGACCTCCAAATTTTCGAGAAAAATGAGGTTAAAAATTTAAAAAAACTACATGTATTTAAGACAAAAATCAAAAAGTGTATGTATTTCGCTGTACTCGTGAAGTCATGCAAAATCTGAAGATTTCTGCGAATTAACCCTGTTTTAAACAAAAAATTATGTAAATTAAAAACAGTTGAATTTTAAGTTTTAAAAAGTTTTTTATTAATTTTAAGTGTTTAAAATTAAATAAAACTTGAATTTCTGGACGGTTTCGGGGATTATTATTACTATGACAAGCGAGCCACCTTAAATAGTAACAATTAAATATCATATGTTTTGTCAGTGAGAAATGATTGCTATAATTTGTTTGTTTCTCTATAAACACAGCTAATTATAAAAATTAAAAAAAAAATTTATTTTTCCTTATATCAATGCTTAATAAATGTGTAAAAAAAATATAAAGTTATAACTAATAAAGGAGACGAGAAAATAAATAAAGAAAAAGGACTTAAATTCTCCGTTTTTCCCTATTTAATATTAAAAATTTAATATTAACAATTAAACATAAAAAACCTTTTTTTTATAGCAAACATTGAAAACAGCAACAACTCTGTATTTAATTACTTTGATATGCTTAGAATATTATACAGGAAAGAAAGTTAAAGGAAATTTAACTTGCAGCAAATGAAAGACTTGATTTCAGTAACAACTATACGACTGTTTTGCTTGTTCTTGACTATTTAACTTCATTTTAGGGAAAGACTAAATTACTCAAATGCATATAATAAGCAGGTATATGTGACATACACCTACGCCTACGGGTATTTAAAGTTTTATTTTACAAGTAAAAGCTATTTTCTTTAAGGTCTGACAATATAACAGAAATCAAAAATTCAGAATAATAATTAACGTTTCAGAATTATAATATCTCCTTTGACTATCTATTCTGTATCTTACTTTTTTTTTCATCTGCTACATTTGTATAATGTCCATTACGAAACGTCATTTATTACCAAACAGAAAATATTCTATTTTTTTTAGCTACACGCGTGTTTATTTTAATAAAATACAGTCGATATTTCATAAAATAATATAAAATTAAAATTAAGATTGTCCTACCGTTTGAAAAAAAGAAGAAAAAGAAGATAAAAACTATAGATCACCAGTGAGATCCTATTCTGCTCAGCATTTATGAAGCCTGAGTATGCATTTTCATTTTTTATCTTTAACAACTTTTCATCCTCTGCATTTACGTCAGTGCTTAAAATAAAATTCAGCCTTTTTTATCTAAATTTAATATGTTAGCCAAGTTAAATTTAAATTTAATAACGGTTTACATTTTATTATAATGAAAAAAAAAATTATTTCACAAATTTATTCTATTACTTTTTTTTTATATAGGTTTTTGAGAATATTATATTTTTTATTTTTCTGCACAGACTGATGGATAATTTTTTTTCAAAATATTCATGTATTCGGTGCTTTTTTTAACTCAGGAAAGAATTGCTGAAACTGTAGTTTTTTGATAAAATTTTTATTTTTTTAAACAGTCTTATATCCAAAAAATGGCGATAAACACAAAGTGTTTAAAAGTCAGGAATGTAAGGGCTAGTTCTCGAGCCAAATTTTGACTGTATTTAAATCATAAATATTACCATAAAGTTAACCATGGTTCCCGATCACTATTGAAATACAATAATTTTTACTAGAATGTAAAATAATATTTATATGTTAGTATTCTCAGTGTACTTTGATGAATAAAAAGATGCTTTTAATTGGTTTTGCTATAATTAAATAAAAATATTGAATTTTTATTTTTTGTGACAATGTATCGTTATTATGAATTGAATGTGCTGTGGGTTAAAATTTTTGTAGAAAGTATTTTAGGTTGCTTTTTTTGTTATTGTTCATTAAGAAAAACAATTTTATGTTTTTTATGTTTTTTTAATATTCAGGATAATTAATAAAAATTCCTAATATTGTAAGAATTTACTTGAATTTTCAAGCAAAATTCAAGCACAGCAGCTTTACAATTTTAGTATCTTGGAAATAAGTTATTTGAAAGCAAATTCAGAATTAGCAATCTTTAAAAGAATTTTAATTAATAAATAAATTATCAAAAGAAATATAAAACCTTTTCAAGTTTGGTTTTAAAAAAAATTTCTTTCATTTGTACATTATAAATCAGCATTTCTCTTGTTTTGTAGAAAGTTTATTTTTTAAAATTTCCTTAACAAAACTTTTAGAAAGTTTGAGTTATTGTATCAGTTGTTTTTGCGAGAATGAAACATCTGTAGCAGGCTGCTTGATGCTGGACTTTGCTATATCTATACTAAATACATTAATTAAACGGCTTTTTTTACTTTACTTTATTACAAAATGAAAAAAGCTTTTAGGTTTAAAGCATAAGAATTTTCTCGTAATCTATGCAATTCAATAATTATTGTATTTAAATTTATAACGATTTCGCAATTTTTATAATCTGAGCTACTGTTTTCTCTATATCATTATTTAAATTATTATATGATTTCAATATTTACTAAAATTAGATATCTACTATATCTAGGGAAAAATCACTCCAGAAGAATAAAAAAACTTTTCTTTTTCCGATGAAATTTAGCCAAGTTTTACTCAAATTTGTCTTAAAACAGATTGAAGTTTTATATTGAAAAATTCCAGTTTCTGAACTTTAAACATGCATTACTCGCTTGGTTTTTATATCGTAAAATAATAATTTTTTTTCTTAAATTGATTAATTTTTCTCTGGTAATTCATTTCTTTAAGAAAAATATCATTTTTATTGACAAAATTTCAATTTTTAGGTCGAAAACTGTGTTAAGTAAATTTTGCTAGTTACAGTTTTCAAAGGCTTTTGACGAATTTGAGTAAAATCTTAAATTGACGATAACTTGGCTAAATTTCATCGGAAAAAGAAAAGTTTTTTTTTTCTTCAGGAGTGATTTTTCCCTGGAAATCAGATTTTTTACCTAGTTTTTTTTACCAAGTTATTTTGAAAATTTGGGGTAGCTCGGATACGAAAAACACGGTTTTTGATATCAAAGTGGCAAAATCTTTTTGGCATCCATCGCCGATTTCGTGTTCACGCTTTTTTTTTGCATTCTATAGGGTTCAAACTACCAGAAAATCATGGTGGCAGTCGCGGCTTCGTAAAATTTTTTTTCTTCATTTTTGGTGCTCATAAAAAGTACTTTCTCGTAGAAATGCACGTATATAATCATGGACTGACTGATTAATTACCGCTTGTTGTTAATTACTTACTTAATTTATTTACTTTATTCAATGCTTTGTACTAATGATTTATTTATTTATTCAATGTTTTATAAGTTATATATTTTTATTAAAATTTATTGATTTATTTTTTAATGTAGAAAATTATTTTTTATTATTTTCTTATTTATAAAAATAAGAATGTGTGGGATTGGTTAGGGCATCGAAATAATTTAAACACCTTTATTGATATTGCATAATTAAAAAACACACATTTATTATAATACTAGACAAGACTCTGACATAACTGAGACTCTATGACAAGACTGACTAAAAACAACAACTACTACTCTATAACTGAGAACTAAACGTCTCTTACATGCTTTTATATATTTTAATCGCCCTTCTGGATACTTCTATTCCCGAACAATCTATGTACATTTTAATAGCATTCTTTTTAGGAAATTAACGACAAAACAAAACACTCGAAGCTTCTATACATTAGAATATTACATCTGTTAAACTCTACATGACTCTAGAAAGATCTCGCTATAAAAGTATTACATAAAACACCATATGACCCGGAAATATCTTATAAACAAACACATTTTCTAGAAAGATAAAATACATAACTGAAATATTCTCAAACTTTACAAAATCTCAAATAATATTAATTAAAATACAATAATCAAATTAGCAATTATCTTCAGGTTGACTCAAATCCCACAAATGTTAAATAAAAATATAACGATCAGAATGGAACAATTTTTTATGAAATGTTATCTTTATTTCATTGACGTTTCGAAAGACTAGCTTTCCTTGTCAAAATCTGAAAAATACATTTGAGTTATATAAAAGATTTTTTTAAAAACAATTATGTACACTTTTTTATAAAATTAGAAAAACTTACAATTAAAAGACAAAATTTATTTAAAATTTTTAACTTTTTATTTTTAATCTTAACATTAATGAGTCTGCTGTTAAACTAAATATTATTTTTGATTTTAAATTTAATAATTCTAGAAAAAGAGTTTTTATATAAAAAAAGGGGGAAAAAGGAAAAAACTGCTTATTACACATGTAAATTATGAAATACCACTTATAAATTATACTATTTTTTTAAGTGTTACGTTATATATATGTATACATTTACAAAATATCTGTTCTATGTTATATGACATTAACTTTGATTTTAATGTAATTTCTTTGAAATTGGCCGAGTAATACAAAAAATTTTTTTATAAAAATAAATATTTATGTATAGATATATAATATATGAAGGACTAGTTTTTATGACAATTTTTTAAGGGGGAATTTTTTTTAAAATTATAGAATTTTTTAACTGTTGACGTTAAAAAACTTTTTTATTTTTTATTTTTTATTGACATGTATATGAACTAAAATTTATTGAAAATCTTTTTATTAAACAAATTTTTTTAAATTTAAAAATAATTATTTTGGGTAAAAAAATTTCTTTTGGAAGGTATATAATTTTAATAGGGATCAAAGGAAAAATATTTTTTTATAAGAATTTTTGAGTTCTAATTAGTAATATGTTAGCGTCTTCTAACTCGTTTTTTTATCAGATTGATAGTGTTTTTTAAAAAATATTTTAAATGTTGAGTGTCTTGTTTGCGATTAAGAGTTTTTTTATGGATTTGAATATGTGTCATTTCGGAGAAGGTTCTTTTGTAATAATTTGTTTCGGTATCTATTATAGTCGTTTCGTTGAAGTCAAAATTGTGATTGGTGCTTAATTGATGTTTGTAAAAAACGGAATCTTTGTGTTTATTATCATAGTCTGTTTTATGCTCTGTAATACGTTTTCTTAATTTACGCCCTGATTGGCCTATATATACGTAGTCACACTTATTACATTTAATTTTGTAAACAATGTCCCTAGTTTCCATTTTTTCAAGTTTATCTTTTCCGAGTTTAATAAGGTTATTGAATTTATTGATATTTTTGTTAATGATTATCACGTTGAGATTTTTTAAATTATTAATAATATTTTGGTTTAAGTATTTATAAAAGGGTATAATATTAACCAATCTATTGAATTTACTTTGTCGTTGTTTTGTACATTATTATTTTTTAAATGACAAATTCGTTTAGTAATGTATTTATTTATGAAATCCGACGGGTAATTATTGCAAATCAAAAATTTTTTTGCAATTTGAATATTATCATGTTGGAATTTTTTATCTGACAAAAGTATGCAATTATCGATTAAGTTATACACCATTGCTATTTTTTGGTGGGTAGGATTTATTTTAATTAATTTACTAACTATATGTAAAATATACCATATTTTGCCAGGCAAATAAAGATAACAATATATGTAATAATAATTACGTAATTGGGGAGTTTAAAAAAAACTTTTATTTTTTCCGTTTTTACTCTATTAACTTATTTTAAGATTATTAAATTTTTAAAGGAGAATAAAAGAAAACAAATTATCTAATATGAAAAAAAGTTTTATCTTTAAAATTTATTAAAAATTAATTTGAATTCTATCATGTTTCTAAATATTAAAGAAAATCAAGGAATTTAAAATAATATTTATTCGCCTTTTATTTAAATATAAATAATTGAATCTGTTGTGGTTCAATTGTTAAATATAATTCATGATATTAAATTCAAATTTAAAAAAATTTAAAATTGCAAAAATAAAATAAAATTTTGATTGAAATTGTTGAAGCTGGTATTTTCTATTAATCTTTAATCATTCAAATCTGTTCAAATAGAGCTCATATAATCCATACAAGGGTATCAGATCAATTATCTTGTTTAACGATCTCATTGAAAATGATTAAATCTATTTATCTACAACTTTACGTCTACAAACCATTGAAAACCAAAATCAATTGAATTGATATTCTATAAGCTTAAATTTAAGCTTTGATTGACATTATATTTTACTAACAAACTCTATTTCTTAATATTAATTAAATTTTTAAATTCATACCGAGTTTCGAAGAACGGTTCTGACAGTTTCAATTTCCTGTGTCGGCCAACGTGTATAAAGAATTCCAGTCAAAATAAATAGTGCAATACCAATCCAAAATCCACGTAGAAAAGTATTGTTTGTTTTATTAAGCAGCTTTTCTGCTGACCTAGTTGATAATATTTCTTTGCTTCTTACATTTAATTTTTTGGCTTTTCTTAAAATTTCTTTTAAACGTAATTTTGCATAATCAACTTGTACTAAATCCATTTTAATCTTAAATTATTCTTTTATTCTAATATTTCCATTTTTAGATCTACATTTTGCTCATCCAATCAATTATTATATTAATTTGATGCAGTCATGCTTTTAAAAATTCGCAGAAAAATAAAAATTAAAGAGCCAAAAAAAGAATTTTTAATTTTTTACTATTAGCAATTAAAATTATAAGTCATGTTTTTTGATAATGAAAAAATTACTTTTTTTTTAAAAGAGTTACGTGACTACTTGGTACAGAGCCTGAACGAAGACTAGAGCTTGCAAACTTTTGATGCGATGAGAGAATTACATATTATATATCTCCATAGTTTACCGGTTTGATGATGCATATACAAATACATATAAAACTTATGAATGTGCATACATTCATAGGTTTCTCACCCTTGTTACTTTGAAGGTGTTTTTACTTAATGAAATAAAGAAAGATGAGATTATCTATGGATAAATATGAGTGATAAAGAGGATTCTATGTATTATTTGAAATTCACGCTTGCGCATGCATTTTTTGAATGAGAGTAGCGCAGAATCTAAACCGGTAAAAGGGTTAATATATACCCTCTACATGATACTATTAATACATCTGATATAACTATATTATCTGCCTACAGTAGACTGACAAAAAACAAAAGTTTTTTCGATTTTTTAAGGTGCTCAAGCGTTTTTGAGTGTCATTTTATGAAAAAAATCCAACGTAAATCGCGTGTACACTCAGCGACTTTTTGTATAGTGGCAGCACCAGTTTTGGTGTGTACAATATACTCGGTATTATAGAGAAACAAAGTTGGTCGTGTGACGCTACCAACTCGGTGAATTACGTGAAATCAGCTGTAGCGATTTTCAAAGTTTATTTTGTATACTTAAAGTAGCATGTTTTTTTTTATGATAAAAAATGATTTTATTAACGTTATAATTTTGTTTTCATATTAATTGTTTTTAATATTTTAGGTAAAATAATATTTTTAGTATATTAGATATGCAAAACTAATATACTAAAAATATACATATATTTTGAAAATGCATTTTGATCGAAAAATATGAAGATAAGGATTGATAAAAAGGACAAAATTGTTTTTCAGATGATAAAATATTTATATTTTTAAATATTTAAATATGAAAATAATACAATATTAATGTTGCACAATAATAATATTAAAATATTAATATCTGTGATCCTAACCTATAGTATATTTTAAAATATATGTTTATTTTTTCAAATCTTATAATACCGACCATAATTTAATTAATAATATTTTTTATGCCTATTTTTTTAATAAAATTGTTTTTTTACAAAACAATGAACTATTTATCAATAATTATAATCTAACGATAATGAGACAACCGGTTTTTAACGTTTTTACTCAAAAAGTGATAGTTGGTACTCTCACGATACCAACTATTGACTTATGACAATACAAGCGCTATTGGTGCTGCCACCATACCAAAAGTCGCTGAGTGTAGAAATATTTATTCTATTAACAGCCTAAAAGCATTTTCGATTTTTGAAAAATGGCTCAGGATTGCCGGGTGGTAGTGAAGCTGCTAAATTGAAAGGGTAGCATAAAAATAAAATTTTGAGGGGTTTTCGATAGGTTTTTTGGTAGCTGAAAACGATGGAATCATTTATTTTAAATTATTTTTTTAAGGCAAAGAGTTGTGGTCTAATTTCAGTGGATATTATGTAAAAAATTGTCCAATTTTTGACGTCAAAAACTTGCTATGGACTAAAAATATTTAAAAATTAATATTAAAAAAAAACGACCTTTCCGAGCATAATTTTTTTTTTTTTTTTTTTTTTAATATTATGAAATTTATTACTCTCCTTATTATCGAGCGATAACAAATATTGGATTTTCTTAAAATTCATTATAAAATATTTAAAATTATTTTAAAAGGGCATTCAACATTTTTTTTGTCAGTAAAAACGATGAAATAGATTGTTTTTATTTATTTCTGACGGATTCAGAGGTATGGACCAAATATTGTTGTTTGAAATTCCAAATTTAACATTTTCCTGAATTTTTCCCGTACAAATACCACTGCATACAGTCCTGTTTTTTTTTTCAACAAAACACTAATTACCACGTAAAAAATGGGTCCTAGAGATGCATAACATGGTCAGGGGAATTATTCGCTACTCAGAGGAATACAATAATCCTTGAGGCCTATTGGGCCCATTCGGAAAAAAATAAAATCCAGATGTATAAATAGAACCCCAGGAAGGAAAACAATAAGGGTAAAAAATAAGTCCAGCATGATAGGATAAATACTACTAGATAAATTTGGCTATCCAGGAGCCCTATCTGGTAAAAAAGAAATTCTGATGTATAAATAGATTCCTAGGGTCAAAAATGGACTGTTGGGGTAAAAAATGGGTCGAGAATAACAAAATAAATACTAACGGATAGAATCAACTATCCCGGGGCCCATTGGGCCCAATTGTGAAAAAATGAGACACTGATGTACAAATTGATTACTAGGGATAAAAAATAGACTGTAGTGGTAAAAAATGGATCCATCATGATAAAATAAATTCTAACGGATAAAATCCATCATCCAGGGCCTATTGGGCTCAATCGGGAAAAAATGAAATTCTGATGTATAAATCGAACCCTAGAGATCAAAATAAGCTAGAGGGGTAAAAATGAGTTCAGCATGATAGAATACTACCAGATAAAATCGGGTATCCGGGGTCCCATTGGGCCCTATCAAATAAAAATAAAATCTAAAGCAAAAATTGATTCCTAAGGATGAAAATCGACTGCTGGCGTAAAACATGGGAAGAGAATAATAAAATAAATACCAACGGATAGGCTCAGCCATCCTAGTGCCTATTGGGCCCAACCGGGTAAAATGAGGGATATCCCCAGGTATAAAAATGGACTCTAGTGATGAAAAATGGGTCTAGAAATATAAAATAAATACAAACGGAAAAAATGAGCTATGCAGGGACCGATTGGGCCTGATTTTGCAAAAATGATATCCTGTTCTACAATTTGATCGAACATAAGAATCAAAGATTATTTAAGCCTAAAAGCTAATTTATACGATTTAACCAGAGAAGGCCGATTTTATATAATAGTATTTATTTTATTATGCTGAACCCATTTTTCACCCCTATAGTCCATTTTCGATTTATACATCAAGATAGTGGGATCAATTTGTATATCAAAATTTCAATTTTACCAGGTTAGGTCTAGTATGCCCTGATCGCCGATTTTATCCTTTGAATTTATTTCATCATCATTCATTTTCATTACATCATTCTCGACCCTTTTTTTATCCCAGCAGTCTACTCTTATCCCTGGGCATCGATTTGTTCATAAGGATTTCATTTTTACCCGGTTGGGCCCAATAGGCCCCTGGATAGCCGATTTTATCAGTCAGTATTTATCTTATCATGCTAATGCGATTTTTTATGTCTATAGTCGATTTTTTTACCGGGGGATCAATTTATAAATCAGGATTTCATTTTTACCTGATTGGGCCTAATAGGTCCTTGGATTGCTGATTCTATCCGTTGGTATTTATTTTATCATGCTGGGTCCAATTTTTACCACAATAGTCCAATTTAGTACCTGGAAATCAATTTGTACATCAGCAACTCATTTTTTCCCAAATGGACTCAATGCATAGTAATCTAGGAAAAAAAAGAAGAAAAAAATTCGATTTGATCCAGGTTAGGTGCTATTTTGACGCGGCTTACGGGATTTTAAAGGTAAACTCCTCTATTTTACAAAAGGTACAACGAGAAATTTTTTTTAATGCAATTTTTAAAATACAAAAAAATTCGCCTAAAGTATGAAATTTATTATAAAATAATATTTTTGTGTAAAAAAATTTCGAAGTGTATTTATTATGTTAAAAAATGAAAATTTTGCAAACAAATAATGTATTTATTAAAAGAAAAAAAAAGTACCCTTAAGAACCACCTAAAAACCGTTAAATACGCCTTAAAATGAGAACTGACATAGTTGTTCAAATAAAATTTTATTAAGTATTTATAAATTGTATTATAAAAAAATTTTTTTTATGTATCTAAAACTTTTTGAACCCCTAAAAACCCTTAATGCCATCCTTAGAATTTAAAACTGATAAAACTTACTTCAATATTATTTTTCGCAAAAATATTAGTTTATAATAAATTTTATACTTTAGGGGTAGATTTTGGCAATTTAGGGGTGGAAAATGTATTTAAAAACTTTCTCGTCGTGCTTTTCGTAAAATAGAGGAGTTTAGCTTTAAAATGCCGTAAGCCGTGTCAAAATAGCACGTAACCTTTCAAAATCAAATTTTTTCTTCTTTTTTTTCCTTGATCCTTGTGCAATGGGCCCCGAGATAGCTGATTCTAGACATTGGTTATATTTTGCCATTTTCGACCCACTTATGACCTTAACAGTCCATTTTCGTCCCTAGGAATCAATTTTGCACCATAATTTCTTTTTTACCCGATAGGGCCCAATGGTCCCCCGGATAGCCGATTTTATCTATTCGTATTTATTCTATCATGCTATACCTACTTTTTACCCCTCTAGTCAATTTTTATCCATGGGGTTCAATTTATACAGCAGGATTTCATTTTTTCCCGATTTGCTCAATAGGACCCTGGATGACGGATCTTAACCGTTGGTATTTATTTTATCATGCTGGACCCATTTTTTACCACCACAGTCCATTTTTATCCCTAAAATTTTTGATAAGAGACATACCGGACAATATTTGCTTAATGAGAGGGGATTGGGGATTTTATTTACAGGAATGATATTTTTCCAAGTAGACGGAAATTTTTTGAGGATTATCGTCTTATTAAAAAGTGATACATAAACTTTTGAAAGAGATAGTAGGCAGAGTTTAAGAACTTCTAGTGAAATACCATCAGGTACTTTAGATTTAGTGGAGAATTGTTTAAATGCCCAATTTAGATTATTTAACGTAATTAAATAGAAATAAGTTTTTTGACCTTTTATCGAGTAAATTATGGTGTTATTTGTTTTTTTATTAACGTTTCGGTCTCTGGTTGAGACCCTTATCAAAATTTATAATATAATAATTTGGACATATAAATTAGGTGTGAGAAACCTGAAAAATTTATATGTCCAAATTATTATATTATAAATTTTGATAAGGGTCTCAACCAGAGACCGAAACGTTAATAAAAAAACAAATAACACCATAATTTACTCGATAAAAGGTCAAAAAACTTATTTCTATTTAATTTCTACACTCGAGTATCAACTATAATAAATTTTATTTAACGTAATGTTGGTGAATTTGAAAGGGGGGGGGGGGCGATTTGATACTATGGGTGGGTTATTAAGTTGCAGAGAGGGATCAAAATTTTGAGTGGACAAAAAGTATTTATTATGCTCGTCCGGAGAAAAACGAGGTTTTGTAATGATAGAGTAACTAACAAGACCCAGATGCTCCAGTTCACTCCAGATAACAGCAGGGGGGTTATTAGTTGATAATTTAGTTGAGTAAAAATTTATTTTTTCAGCAGAGATTTTCTCATTTAAAATATTTCTGAAATTTTTGTAAGCATCCAGGCGAGACTGAATACGTTTCCGTCTATATCACCGATATAAATAATCTAGATGTTTTGATTCCTTTCGTAGCTCAGGAGTTAGCCATGTTAGAGATTTCTTGGTAATTCTATCATTTTTAAGCCTGCGGAGCTACGGAGTCGAGGACAGATATAATATTTTTAACAGTTGTATCCCAGATAAGGTCAACCTTTCGACTTTTAAAAGCAAATGACCAATCAAATTGTCATAGACGAATGGTAAACTCTTCAGAGTTAATGTTTTTTATATTTCTAAAAGAGATATTTGTATTTAATGAATTGGGGGCAAAGATATCAAGAGTACCGTAGGTTAAATAATGATTGTTAATGAATAACTTTTTATCGAACGAAATAATCTTGTCATTTTCATCAATGATTATAAGATCTATAAAACAATTGGAAAGCGGTCCTGAAAAAATGACATATTGACATTAAAATCGCCAAGGATTGTTTTGTTACTGTAATTAAGGGCTAAGGAGGCTATGTTATCCAGAAAATCCATATTATAAGAGAGCGGATGGTCAGGGGGTCTATAAACTACCGCAACCATGATCTGAGTGTAAAAAAGAAACCTAACATATCAGGTACTCCGGGAGCTTATCTTCCCCTGAATCTTTATTAGTAGATAGCACTTTATAGGGAAGATTTGATTTTATATAAAGGGCAACTTCTCCTGAACTTCTTCCCTGCCTATCGTTTCTGACTAAAGAATAGCCATTGATTTCGGCCATTTTATCAGTAAAGACTGGGTGAAATCAATTTTCAGAGACAGCAATCCAATCTATTGGGTTTGCAGAGGGAAGTAGCGTTAGAATGACAAACTTTGAGAGGTTGCGATTTGGATGGAGGGAATTTAGAGTTTGAGGGGGAGGCTGCTGACGTAGCAGCTTGATTACTTCCTGGTAAATCCTAGATATCAGATTGTGATTGAGAGAAATTTATGAGTGAGGATTCAAGTTATTTGAGAGGGAGTATTGGTTGGTGGTTGTGATTCGCTTGTGGTTTGAGTAGTTTGTACAGTACGGGGAGGTTGAGGTACATTTTGAAGTACATTTTGAAGAGAGGGAGAGGGAACGGTGGAAGAGGGGTAAAGAGAAACGGAATGTGTTGCATTATGAGTTATAGGTGCAGGGGAGTAATGAAGGTTAGTTTGAAATGGGGGAGGTGGAATTAAAAAACGAGGGTCTAAAAGGGAGGGTAATCGAGGTTGAAATTGTGATGGGTTTCTGTAAGGGGTAGGACGAGGGGAGTGAGAAATTCGTGGGTCACGGTTAGTCTGTAAAAGATTTTTGGTAAAATTATTACTGTAGTTATAATTATAATTATTACTATTATTATTATTATGTTTTTTATTATTACGTGCTCGCTTATTGAACTGTTGCTGCATTGATGATTGTTGAGGCCGGTACTGGTAATGTTGACTATTGGATTGTGTTCTTTGAGAGACTAGTTGATGTGCAGGCTGTTGATAGGGTTGATTTTGAAATTGTTGTTGGTTTTGAAAATTATTTTGAATACGATGTTGAGTTGGCTGGTACTGCTGTGTTTGAGACAGCTGCTGGAATGAAGTCTGACCATTTTGATTAACGTTAGATGGTAATGAGTTTAAAAGATCTAAAAGATCTTTATTGTTTTTTATAGCCCCATCTTGAGGGTTTACCTGAATTAATACAATACCAAACTTTTTTATGCCAAACTTTAAAAAACCCATAATTTTGTCGGGCTTGTTTGGCAGCCATTAATAATTTATGGATATCTTGAGGTAGGTACTCATTAATAAAAATTTGGCTACTTGAAAGTGAGTAATTAAACACATTATAATTGGTTAATTTTCCAAAAGTTCTTTTATTATCTAGTAACTGAAGATCATGGGCTGAAGAATAGAAACTTACCTGTACTAAAGATGAGTTGCTTTTTGTGTTAACCAATCTAGCTTTTCTGATGTCTTGGCTGGTGATTTTTGCCTTTAGATAATTTGCCAGAGTGACAAGCATTCACCTGAGATTGATATTGGGATCTGTGATTTCAAGACCAGAGACCATGATGTCATAAGAAAGTTTAGATTTTAAAGACTGAATTTGTCTGGTGAGGTCCTCGATTTTTTCGTCTTGGGCCTGAATAATGATGCCCTGACCTTTGATGACATTGAAAAAGTTAACTGAATTTTGATAGTGAATTTTTTGGATATTGTTCAGGTGAAAGTAATCCTCTTTCAAGGAGTTGAAATTGGACGTGAAGGCCTCATGAAGCTCCTGAATGTTGAAGTTTTTGTCATCTTTGACTTTAAGTAGAAGTTTAGGCGAATAAGGTTGATTAGTTACTTAATTTTGTTAGGTAGTATTTATAGCAACTGGAAAAGTCGGAGCAGGAGAGGATAAAGCAGAGATTAGATCTTGACGAGTAGAATACTCATTTAGTTGTTGAGCTGAAGTTGATAACCATCCTTGTTATTATTGCTATCTGTACCATTTGAAGCCAAATTTTGCAAATCCAAATCATCTTTCTTTCTTTTGACCGAAGATAAACTGGAATTTGAGTTTGATCTTGATAAGGTAGGAGGAAGAGAAAATTTGTTTCTAACATCAGGTATATTTATCGAATTAACGAAATAATAAAGACATAACTAGGGCAGATATTCAGTAGTTGTGGAAAACGACAGAGCTTATCAGCGTTGAGCTTTTCCAGGGAGGCAAATTACCTCGGCGTGGTCCTGGACGATTAGTTAAGCTAGAAGGCTTATTTGGTGAAGGCTAAATTGGCTGTGTAGACGTATGGTGGGCGTCCTTTAAGTTCTGAGTTCAAAGTTATAAAAAAGGATTTGTCACGTACGGTAGAATGGTAGCTTAAATCCAAACTTATAACTGAAGAAAAATTTGGACCGCTTATAGGAAATGATTTTGAGAAACATAGTTGGAGCAACGAGGAACACCCCAAAGACGGCACTTCTAGTGCTTGTGGGAAATACTCCGTTCCATATTTTTATCAAAAAAGCAGCAGCCAAAGCCGGGTCGCAAGTCTACAGGCTCTTGGTAGAAAAATTCCTGAATCGAGTCAACAAAGAATTGTTCGGATAGAACTGCCGGAGAGTTCATCTTTAAGAAAAAGTTATCTATAAGCATAACAATTTGCGAACAATGGATAAATTGCATCCAGAACTAAGATACTCAGTGGGTCAAAATAGATTGGAACACCGTATTTGCAGAATGTTATTGCAAAAAGAGAGCTCCTAATTTGCTCAGCGGGATCCCTGGCCTCAGCGTTCCAATCTGATGAAAGTCCTTGGATAAAACAAATAACGGAACTCAGAGAAAACTTGAAGGTTAGGGGATTTGTTTTATTAGTAAATTAATAAATAAAAATGAAAGCACTATTCTTAAATGAAAATTATTTATTAAAAAACATTTTATAAGTTTATAATTATATATTTTTATCATTGATAAGAAAGGGTTTCGAATAATGAACACATGAATTATTACAATTATAAAATATATCATGAACAAAAAAATATAATTTCTCTTTTAAGATATAATTTTAAAGGTTTATTCATACCAGTGAATGTTTCCTTTAATTCAGACTTACTTGTTAAACTTTTTTTTTAATATTATGCATATACAATAATAAAAAACATAAATCTTTCAGAAATAACAAATTTTTTTATTTGTATGAAAAATAATAATTGGGAATCATACATGATTTGTTTTTATACAAGTTTAAAAATAATAGCTCTGCAAATCAGATTCTTGTGCAGGAATCAATCGTAAATCCGTCTATTATTGTACTGATAATTTAAAAAGCTTTAAATTTACAGCAGTCATCTAGAAATTTTTGGATTATATTTTTGTAAAATTATTTTTTAACATAACTAAATTTTTTTATTTGATTCTACATTTTTTTCAACTTATAAAATACTTTTATATTAATATGAAATTACTACAGTGTAAAAACTTATTTCTCATCGAATTTAGTATCGAATATTGTAGTGAATTTATTCTTTAGCATTAAATTTTTTAACCTAATTTTTTTAGTTAAATTTCGCATTCTTCTAAAAGAAATATTTAAAAATTTCTGAATTCTCAAGTTTTAGGAAACTAGCAGTGAATCAGGCAGTGAATAAAAATTAAACAAGATATTGTACAATCATCTAAGAAATATTTTTTTATACTTAATAACGAGTTATTAAAAAAAAAATTTCTTTATCTAGCACCTTTTTAACATTAATGTATAAATTAAAAAAATAACAATTTAATTTGACTTTTAATGGCAATTCATTTTTATATTTGATCCTAACTACGTTTTTAAAATAATTTTAATTTTAAAAATTTATTTCTACGGTTATTTGTAAATATGTTTATTTTTCAAAAATTAGATTTTACTTGTATTGAGGTACCTTGCTTTGGTTGAATATTTACATAAATTAAAACTTTACTATTTCGATAAAAATATATCCTGATCACATTTTCAATGGTTTAATTTTTAAATGATAATCTGAATTTTCAATCAAAGCAATTCAACCATAAGTCATTTCAAAATAGAATGAAGATATTTATCACAAATGCATTTTCTGCAAAAGTCCAAGTGAAAATGAAAATCCCTTAAATTTTAGGATATTGAAAATTCAGAATATTTTCAGATTTTTAATTTTATCTAATTTCGAAGCCAAATAGGTTTCTATAAGAAATTTCGGATTCAAATGTAAAGCTTTTGTGAAAAATAAGTCAAAATTTTGTTAGAATCAAAATAAAACAAAAATTTGTGGTAAATATGTTCGTTCTGGTCTGAAATTAGCCTTATCATATAGAATATTTTAGTAAATCGTATTTATATTCGAATAATAATGTTATTCAAATATATTTGTCAAAAACGTTAAATTATATGTGCGATAAAAATACTTTACCCAACACAGACAGTAATCTAATTCTACCAGAAGTTTGGTCACATTTTTACTTAAACTTTCAGTCTACGGATCTCCGTATACTATTGGTATTTTTCTAAACGAATTTTCTAAGATTTTACTACGTTATTGTGCTATGCGTACAAAATTTTATATTCACTTAGATTTCAATTTTCCAAAATGCTCCTGGTTTCAAGATATCGCGTACCGAATTTCTATCAATAGTGAAATAAGGAGCGTCATTATCCACAATAAAGCTCTTTCCAACTTTATAATGAAGTTTCGGAAGAATTTAAAAATAAAATCAATTATAAAAATATAAACCTCTAGATTGTAACTCTATGGATTTATTTGTTATTCCATATTCGTGATTCTACGAGTTCATGAATAATAAAACTTTTAACTGAATTTATAAAAACAATTACTTATTCTACCAACTGTTAAAATGCTCGATATTTCGGGCCACGAAGCATTTGGAAAACTGATAATTACACTAAAAAATAATTCCACTCTTGGCAAGCGGATTTCAGCTGATGCAGGTATCATAGCATTTGATAGTAAATTGAATTTGAACAAGTTTGAACAAGTTTGAACAATAATAATGCAAGAATGAGATCAATATACATAATTACATATTATAGTTCGAATTTGAATAAATAATATTCAATCAGTGAGCTAAAACTTTTCAATATTATATTTCGAAATTCAAGTTCTTCATCCACCTAATACAATAAAAACTTCTATCTAACCTCAAGCCATAGCTAAGTGGAATTATTTTTTAGGCTTATCCTACAAGCGCGCGATAAAACGGAGTCGCAACTGCAAGCGCAGCCGTAAAGCAATGTGTAGAGACGAAAAATCATGCCATGCAAATTGCGTTACTGCTGGGCTTGCGGTTGCATCCCCCCGTTTACGGTATTTGTAGAAGCAGCCTGAATGTAAAAATCTATTGGCAAAAGGACTTCAACGTATAAATTTAGAGAAGAATCTGTTTGATAATAGGTAAAGTATAATTATAACTTATAATTAAACGTAATTAAAAAAAAGAATATATTTAAAATTGTATATATTACATTTTTGATTTCTACAAATGATTTTTATCGTATTTACTTTCTTGTACAAATAAATTTCTCTTTTATTTTATGTACAAAATATCTTTAATTTAATAAACTATAGGTATAATTGAAAATAAACCTGCAAATATTTTTAACAACCTATGTACATTACATATTATAGAAAAATTATAAACATTGTGTAACTACGGTTATAAATTTTATTATTTTCACATTTTTTGCATATGAATTCGTCGATTGTTTAATCTTTATTTTTAAAGTAATATTTACATTGACTAAATTTAAATGAATTAAATTCATTGTTGTTGCTTTGATCTTTATTTTAATTGCAATTTATATATTTTATATACTGATAAACCTGCTTTTTAAACCTGCTTTTTATGTATAAACAGTCGCACATTAATTTATTCCCATTGCGATAATATTCCAGCTTTAGAGAATTCTTTTTAACACTAAGAAATTTCGAACATTTAGAGTTCTTGAAAAACTATTTTTTTCCATAAAAATGTTTAATTTACGAATAATTAAGAATTTTAAACTTCTTCGCCAATACAATCATTGGAATGACTTTGAATTTGTGAATCTTTTAAAGTCGCGTATTTAAACTGGGATCATCCGTCCTTTGTATTATCTTCATCGTAATGAGAAAATTTTAAGAAAACTTGCTCCAAAGTAGTTTGGCTAAAACTGTATTCTTCTATATCTAAATCAATTTTTGCTGAAAATTAAATTTTATAATTATTCATTTCTGTTTTTTTTTCCTTTCTGTCTATAAAAAAGCCATTCACCTTTTTCTAACTGTATGAAACAATCTGCTAATGATTTAACAGAATGTTGAGGTACCGCAAATACAACCCTGTCAGCAAAGCTTTCTTCCATTGTTGTATCGCTAAAAATTCCCGAAACGAATTCTTTTAAAGCATTTATTCTGTTATTGGTTGGAGTTGTAGGAGTGCAATCTCCTCCGCGAAGTTTCATTTCTAGTGTATAACCAGCTCCATAAAGATTTTTTAAATGTTGCGTCGCTCCTATACATCGTAATTCACCCTTAACCATTATTCCAACTCGAGACGAGAGTGCATCTGCTTCTTCCATTGAATGAGTCGTTAATATTGCTCCTCGCCCGCCCTAAGATATTATCAAAAATATTCCTGATAAGTAATTGAAAATTTCAAAAATGAAAAAAAAAGTTTTTATAATTTATAATTTTTACAAATAATGATAGGACTAATAAATTTTTCTTAAACTGTAAAGTGTCTTTTGATTAGCGTGCAATTACCTGAAAACTTGCTAGTATAGTATTCCAAAGGAATCTTTTTGAACGAGGATCCATACCAGTGCTTGGTTCGTCCATTAAAACTACTTTTGGTCCTCCAATCATTGCCATTGCAAAACTTAACTTTCTTCTTGTTCCTCCTGAGCATTCTTGGGTTTGTTTATCAGCATGTTCATAAATTTGAAGACTTGATAAATACTGATCTACAATTCTGAAAATTGATTTTTTATATAAATATTAAATTAAAATTTTAAACTAATTTATAATTATTTGTACCTGTTAACGTCATTTCTAGGCACTCCCCTGATGGCTGCGTAACATTGAAGATGTTCTCGAACAGTGATATTTTTCCAAAGCGCATCATGTTGAGGGCAGTAACCCATTTTACTAAAGGCGTCTGAAGTATGAGAATTAATATTTTTTCCACATATCTGAACTTTTCCGCGACTAGCGGCTTCTTCTGCTATAATAATCTTCATTGTTGTAGTTTTTCCAGCACCATTGTGTCCTAATAATCCAAAAACTTCCCCAGGTTCCACAGCTAACGATAAATTTCGAACAGCAATTTTTTTAGTTATTGGTATCTCTTCTTCTCGTTTTATACAACAATTGCATGTTCCTATTTCCTTGTGACAATATTCTTTTCTTAAATTCTAAAAGAGAAATTAATTTAAATACTCCAGTCTAATTAAGGATTCGCGTTTGTTTTATAAAGCCCAGGTGAATATGATATAAAGAGGCCATTTTTTTCCTATCGTGAACAACCTAAAAGACCTATGCTATTTTGCAGAATCCCGTACATGAAAACGAATCCTTGAAGACCCTCGATAATTGTAATTTTTATACATCCAGTAAAAGATGTTTAAGAAACTAAATTTTAAAAATTCTAACAACTACCCTTATGTTTTTGAGGTCACTGATTTTTTTGTATTCTTAATTATCAAATAAAATATAAAAACATATAAATTAAAATTTTACCTGGACTAATACAACTGGAGGCTCTTGCTCAGGTGATACACTTATTAAATTACATACTCTTTGCCTCTCATTTTTAACATCAGAATCTTCGTGTTCTCCAATGTCGTTGTTTTCTATTATTTCATCTTTGACTTTACTTTTTTTTCTCTAAAAAAATATTAATATTATTTATTAACTTGGTGAAAAATAAATTATCGTAAATAACTCACCCCTAGTACATTCATGAAATCTTTGAAAGTTCCGCCACTTTTTTTCATATCTAGATAAAGTAATATGAAAAACCAAAGAGGGCAGTGTAAAATAGCTCCTAAGGCCATGATAATAATTTCACTCGTCAGATAATCAAATATCGTTAAATGATGGCATGTTGCATTTAACGAACACATTGTATGCACTCTTTCGATGTAATAAAGAGCAGCAAAAGGTAAGTACATCGTATTAGTCAATGAAAATATTATATGCAGAACAAATGCAGCTGTACCACCTGTAGTGAAAAAGAAAAAAAAAAAGTGAGTAAATAAATTTATTAGTTTCTAAAATAATTTAATTAAACATTCAATTACCTAATCCTAACATATCTAACATCATAACAAGACAAAATGGAATCATTCCAATGAAAGTAACAATATTTGGTAAAAAACTTTGTGCAGAATCCATTTTATCAAAAATATAACTTAAACAAGTTGAAAAAAAAATTGATGATGGACAATAAAGTACGATAAGTACCCCTAAGGTTAAAATCGCTGGTAATTCTTGTATCGACGGTACATTCATTATATATATTATTCCAATAATACAAGAGCATATAAAAGTCATTAATCCAAGTAAAACAACAAAATATGTAAAAAAATACATTGGAAACGATAATCCATTTACCCGTAATTGATTTTTGACTTTTATCTAAAAAATAATAAAATTGAAATTCATTTATTTTTAAATTCCTGAAAACTGATAAATGTAATTCGTACCTCGCGATCGTATACCATATCAATGGCTAATGTTATCGGTACTAATACTAAATCCATTCCAATGAATATCGTTGAGCTAGCCATACCGATATTGAATTCTTGAGGTTGAGATGTTTGTTGAAATGGGTGAGTACTTAGAGAAATCGTTTGAAACCCTTCACTTACATCAGTCATCCTAACGCAACAATAATTATTTTAGGAAGGCTGAAAACTTATAAATTTTTAAAAAAATATTTTCATTTTTTCAATTTACCTATGAAATGCATTCGAAAATATGTTCAGCAGTATAGGCAATGAATGTTGCATTGTATCATTGTACAAAATTGTAATATACATTCTTGTTATATTAAAATCATTAACACCAAGAACTGCCATATGAGGTGCTTGGTGTAATAAGTTAACAAAATTACCGTCGTACTTATCTGCTGGTTTGATAAATTGATTGACACCGTCAAGTAACTTACTTATATCTTGGCCGGAGTAATTGACGTATTGAAGTTTTGTTTCATCCTCGTATGTTTCTATATAAAGTTGTTTTCAATTATTAAAAATAAGTTTCAACGAATTTTTAAGAACTTAGACCTGCAAATATTTATATCCAGCAATAAGACCCGGTTTCCCGGAAGGATTATTTAATAAAATTATTTACACGATGGTGAATTTATTTGACCAGCACTTGTTTGCTCGGAAAACATTTTTTATTGTAAGGTAAATTTCGAGAAATCATTAAGATAGTCTAACGTGGTTCCACCTGGTTTTATCTGGAATCCAGCTGGTTTTACCGAGTCAAATCAAAACATGAGATTAAAAAGAAAAAAAAAATTTTTTGGAAAAATTAGGAAAATTCAATACTGATAAGCCTTATAACATTCTTTTATCTGATGTAAAATTATTTTATCCATTTAAACTGTAGATTTATTTGACCGGTATTTTTTTATTGTAATAAAACATTAATTATTGTGTGGAAGACTCGGAAAATACCGGAAAATCATGAATCCAGTTTTAGCTAGTATCATCTGGAAACCACCTGGTTTTACTAATTTATTAACAGAACATGAGTTTCAGTTGTCAAAAAAAAAACTTCTGGAAAATGCGGAAAATTCTGTTTTAGTTTTACCGAGTTATAGGCAGAACATGAGATTCAGTTGTTGAAAAAAAGAAAATTTCTGGAAAATGAGGAAAAATCAATGCTGATAAGATTCATAAAATTTTATCATTTGACAATACATTTAAGCAAATAGTTTTTCTATATATAATACAACAATAATTATTGAAAAAAACAATTTTCCATTTTATTCCAGATACAAATAGATAAAGACCGAATAAAAATATGGTACATTTTTTAATTTGAATATATAATTTTTCCGATTTTCTGAAATTTTACGAGACTTGTAGTAATTAAAAGATTCTTTTCTCCAGGAAAATTATTTTTCAATCAAAACCATGCAAAGATGTTTAAAAAAAAGTAAAATTTACAATTTCGTTTTCCCATAGATTTTCCAGAATTTCGCGAGTTTTGTAATGTTGAAAAATTATTTTCCATTCATAAGCAAATAAAAAAACAGAAACCAGGAAAATGTTTTAAAAATAATTTATTTTGATAATATATTTTTTTGATTTTCCGGATATTCCTTGTATACCTCATACAAAAAATGTTTTCTTACAACCAAACAAGTGAAAAAATAAAGCAAATAATTTTTAGCTCAAAAATCAAATATTTTTATTTAATATTAATGGATTAAATATACCTGCAGAGAAGTTTAAATAATTTTGCATCAGATAGAGTAATGTTATAAAGCCATTAGTATTAAATTTTCCTCATTTTCCGGAAATTTTTTTTTTTAACAACTGAACTTACGTTATGAATATAAAACGGTAAAATTTGAGGTAAAATTAGATGAGTTCCGGATAAAACTTGCTGGAAGCAGGTGGGACTAACTTTATTATTTTCCCGAATTTCCCGAGTTTTCCTTACAATAAAAAATGTTTCCCGAGCAAACAAATACTGGTCAAATAAATCGTAGTGAAACTAGATAAAATAATATTGAATCATATGAAATAATATTATTTATTATTATCTATATCAGTATTATATTTTCTTTATTTTCCGGAAATTTTCTTTTTTTAATAGCTAAGATTCATTGAAACCAGATGAATTCCAGGTGAAAACAGGTATAATCAGATGAACTTAACCAGCCGGTGGTAAAACTGGCCGGTTATTTTTGATAGGGTTCTAGGTTAGAGTATCTTCTAAATCTAGCGTGATGACCGAAAAAAGGGTTTAGGTATCGTCTTTAGCATAAAAAATTCTTTGACATAAATTCTATCAAAAGCTCAAATCTAGATTTTGAGATATTTTATATAACAAGAAATATCTCAGTTTTTGCACTTTTAGGTCAAAATAATTAAAAACTGTGACGTGATATCGAAAAATGGCCAACGTCATCCTGTTCAGAATCAAATAAGTTTCCGGTGTACATTTTCTTATAGCTGGATTCAAAAAATATTTTTTTTTGCCGGCCTGTGTAATTAATGTTTAATTAATTTACAAATATACCTTCATTTAAAAGAATACTACGCATTTTGATATCTACAGTTTGTATACTATTTAAATATAAACCTAAAATAACTAATGCCAAAGGGGCAACAATAGTAAAGTACAAGAGTTGAATACTTCTAAAAAGTCGCAGTATTCGTAATTTTAATAAGGCGTAAAATGTTTGAAAGAAATTAGGCCGTATCTTTATGGGGTCCAAACCAAGACCTTGAATTGTTGGGCTTTTTTCACTTTGTGATAAAGCATCTGGTAATTCATCGGCATCTATTTTTGGAGAAAAGTCATTTTTAAATACTTTTGTATTATTTATAATAGTGAAATAGAAATAATTGACAACTTTACCTTTAACTGTGTCATTTTGTAACATTGCCATTTCATTTTGAAGATTTTGATAAGAAGTGCTTTTTGATTGCAACGAAATCGATCTGCTTAACGCACGATTTTTAACAATTTTTTTGGACAAATTATCCATTGTTATTTCTGGTTCTTCATCTTTTTCCAAATGTAAAAAGACTTCTTCTAATGTTGTCATTGAAACACCGTAACTGTTTATACCAAGATGTAAGTTTTTGTTTTTTATTTCATGCTCGATAGCTAAAAACAATGGTGCAAAACTATCAACTGAATTATGAGGCAGTATAAAACTAAGTTCTCGACCATGACGTCTTGCTTTCTCAGCTTTTGCTACGTGTGAAGATACTAAATGTGCTATGGCATTTTCTCGACCGTTGCCTTCTACAACCATTCTATAAAAAAATAATTTAACTAAAAAAATTACTGAAATCTCTTTTGTTTTAAGAAATATTATTAGGTCATTAGAATTTATTAATGCAAAAATATAAAAATTTATGTATTTTGCTATCGATTCAAATATAACGAAGAAATTTAGAATGCATTATAAAATACACTTGAAACTGTGTTAAATATTCAGATAGAATAATAAAATGACTGTAAATAAGTACTTACATAAATTTATGTTCTTTAACTCTTTAAAAATAGATAGGAGGTCAGAATTGGACAATCGACCAAAGATTTTTTTTTTAAATTTTCCGTATTAAATTTGTGTAAAAATTAAAAATTAAATTGAACTGTGCAAAAGAATTCTGGGAACCAGCGAATTGTGATCGAAATGTATTTTTTCAGAAAATACTTTCACACACTTTTGCATTACTTTTATAAACTTTGGTGCAAGTTTTGGACAACAATATTTAGTTTTTTTTACACTTGATTTTTGCATTTTTAATATTTTCACTAGTTTCACTCTCATTACATTTAAATTTACCCATAGGCAATTCGTTAATAAATATAAAAATAAAGCTTACGTTAAGTGATATCCAATGCCAAATTTATTTTTTAAAAATAGAGAACTACCACAACAACGTAATTTTCCTCTACTAATAACAGCTTTTCTATCAGCCAGAATATCAGCTTCATCCATAAAATGAGTTGTCAATAATATAACTTTACCATGTCTTCTTGATTGTAAAAATGACCACATTTGTCTTCGTGATATTGGATCTACGCCTGCTGTTGGTTCGTCTAAAATAATTATTTTTGGATCACCAATTATAGCTATTCCAACAGATAACTTTCTTTTTTGTCCACCACTAAGATATTTGGCAAATGTATCTGCTTTCTCCAAAAGATCTATATCTTTTAACGTTTTTTTCACCTAATAATAAATATTAAAATAATATTATTGCTTATTAAAAAGATATGTTTAAATATTAATGATTACCTCATGATCAATTATAGTTTTAGGAATCCCTCTGACAGCTGCAAAAAATTCAAGGTGTTCTCGAGGAGTCAATAAATCGAATAGTATGTCGTGTTGCGGACAAACGCCAGTCATATTTCTAATCATTTGCATATCGTTTGAATCTCTAACATCGTATCCGTAAATATAAATAGTGCCCAATGAAGGTGAAGTTAAGCCAGTGAGTATATTGAACAATGTGGTTTTTCCAGCTCCATTATGTCCCAATATTGCTGTTATTTGACCTTCGTAAATCGATAAATTTATACCATTAACGGCTTTGATCTCAGGTTTGCGACATTTGTGATATGATTTATACAGGTCTACGATTCTAATAGCTTCGCGTTCTTTTATCTCTCTTACAACTGGTTCAACGTCACACTGAACTTCTTCATTTGGTATAAACGAATTAGCTTCTCCGTTTGTTGCACCCATCTATTAATTATTATTATTATTTAAGAAGGCCCTTCTTTGACCACTGGGTGCATAGTCGTTTAATCATAACTTTGGGCAATTTTGTATCAAAAAATGAATAAAAAAAATATGAGTCATTAATTTCGTATTAATTTTTGGGTCATAAATGCCCTGAGAAATTCGTACCCAAATTCTGCTTGGCCCATGCTGAATAGCATTAAAAAATTTTTTTATACAAAAAATGAGCTATAATAACTTAATACTGAAAGGATTTTGCCAAAAACATCCAAAAATATACTATTCAACATCGGCCAAGCAGAATTTTGATAAATTAATAGAGTCCGTATTTCTTCAAATAAATCAAAAATTATAATTTTGTTTTTATTTTCTGTTTTAAAAAAATATGATAGCAACGACACGCAGTGGTTACAGCAAACATTTTTTTATAATCATATTTTAAAACTTACTCTTATTGGCTTTTTTCCAACCCAATAACGCGACGTAAAACAAAACCATGGTGGTCTTTTTGTTCCGTGTTCACCTAAGGAAAAAAAATTATTATTTTTAATCACTTTAATAGAAAATTATTTTTAAAAAAACTAAATATTTTTATTTACTTGGTACAACAGAATCAAGATAATAAGCTAATAAACTGTACAGTAAAATATCTAATAACATCATTATAAGACTTCCACCGAATGGAATACCAGGACCTGACCATAAATTTTCGTAATTGACTCCTTGACCTTGTAAATCTAAAACTAAAGCCTGTACGAAATATCTTAATTAAAATCTTTTTTCACTCTATATTATAAAAACAATTTTGAAAATTTCAGTTATATCATGATTACATGGCATCACAATTCACGATTCATTCATTTTTTACGCAAAATGTAAACAAATTTTAGCGAATAGTGAAAAATCAATGATGAGTAGTCGACCACTGGGCATCGCGAATAATCAACAAAATACGTCATTTCTTTTTAAAAGCCGATTTCTCAAAAGCATATAGATGAAAAATCGTCCAGTAGGACTCAAATTACTTCCGATACTCTAAATTTTTTAAAGAAAAAAAGAAACCACCTGGGTTACTACGTTTTTAGAGCTCTAGATAAAAAAATGCAGCTTTTAAAAGTTCATTTTTTACAAATTTCAAATTTTCTGCCAAATTAGGCGAACAATTAAAAATCTGATGAAAAATTCGGATTTCATGGGAAATTTTATATAAGGATGTATCTCTTTATTTTTTTAGAAGTTTTTATCTTAAAATAGTTAATTTCGAAAGAATTGATTTAATATAATTTAAAAAATAACAAAAAAATGATCTTTTACGCATACTAAATAATTACTAAATATTTTTTCACGTTAACGTGAGATTTTTACAGAAAAAATAAAAAAAATTATCTCTTTTTTTTTTAAAATAGACAAAAAACCTTATCAGCTAAAAATTGACATTGTGGCTTATTTTTAGTAGTATTTTCGGGTAAAAATAGTTTGGAGCCGATTTGACCCAACACGGCCAGGCTGCTTTGCTTGAATATTCAAGCAATCAATTCAATCAAACAGATAAAAAAGACTGCAGGAAAGCTTAAATTTTGTTCCCCTCCCTTTTTTTTAAGAGTTATTTGTTTTATTAAATTTTATAATTTATAGTGATAAATTAAAAAAAAAAAAATTAATATTATTTATTATGTGTCTAGCAAGAGGAGTTCAATACTTTTGGAACACCAAATTTTATTATGTTGAAAAAACATGTCGACCACCCTTCGTTCATTCCAATCGGTCTAAGCTAAAACCTCACAAGTTAACCAAAACTCTTCTGTTTGGTCTCATTTTTTTGGTGTAAAGTCAACTTTCAAACGCCGTAAACCGCAATTTTTATCACTAATTCTCTCATCAATGAAGCCAATTAACCAAATGGCCATTTTTCGCTAAAAATGACCAATTTTTAAATTGGTCCCAAATTCGTAATTTCTGACAATTTCTACAAGCTTCTAGTTTTCAAAAATTCTTTACTCATCTCATTTCCTTGAGTCGTTTTTAAGAATTAAAAAAATGAGACCAATTAGAGTTTTGGTTAACTTGCGAAATTTTAGCGTTTCATTGAAAATTACCATAAAACCCTATTTTGTAACATTGAGCCCTGCACTTCTAGGCCCAGGAGGCCCATTGGAATGAACGAAGGGTGGTCGACATGTTTTTTCAACATAATAAACTCATCCATAACCATTTGGTGTAATTTGGTGTTCCAAATGTATTGAACTCCCCTTGCTAGACACATAATAAATAATATGAATTTTGTTTTTTTTAAATTTATCACTAAATTATAAAATTTAATAAAAACAAATAACTCTTAAAAAAAAGGGAGGGGAACAAAATTTAAGCTTTCCTACAGTCTTTTTTATCTGTTTTAATTGATTGCTTGAATTTTCAAGCAGCTATACTTTTTGCTTGAATTTTCAAGCAAATGCTTGAATATTCAAGCAAAGCAGCCTGGCCGTGAAGTATTTAGGTTTAGTCCGGGTTGGTTTAAATTGAGCAATATAAAGTATAGTTAGTTTGATAATTATGCCACATTTTTAAGTTATTTTGTAGCTACAATAGATTTGCGCGAGTGAATATGATTTCACGAATAAAAACGAAGGCTGTTAAAAAATCCCTTTTTTAATTCAGCTAATTTACACGCAAAAAAAACAATAGTAAAATTAACCTCAACGAATTTAGTAAACAAAAATTAATAAATGTTGGTAAATATAACCAAAAAATTAGTAAATTCTAAAAAAATTGAAGTTTTAGTTTTATAAACAAATTTTATTAGTGAATTTTACTAAAAATTTATAGTGACTTTTAACCACACTGAACTTAGTAAACAAAATCGTTATTTTGGTTATATTTACTAATTTTTTATATGCGTGTATTTTTGACTATTTAATTATACCTGTATCATTGAATGTTATTTTTTTACGTGAGAATAAGATTAATGTATAATGAAACAGACATTAAATGAATTAATATTTTATTTACCTTATCCATTGCTAATGCAAAACCAGATGGACTAATTAAAGATACTATCCATAATGCTAGAGAGCTTGAACTTGAGTCGATAAAAATTTGAATAAAATATAATAAGCTTAAAATTGTTACTGCAAAATTTCCTAAAACACCTGCAGTCTAAATAATCAATTTTTATTATCATTTATTTTAAATAAAAATCAAGCAAACGCAAATAATAGTTTTTTTAGTTTTTACTTACTCGTGAATTATCAAAAAATGGTGTTATCATAAATGCAAACATTATTATTGAAAAACTATACAAGACAACAAGTAAAAAAATTGGTAAAAAGTGAGTATGTTGGAACATTTGCAACGTAAAAAGTAAAATAACTGACACCGCTGATAATAAGAACACAAATGATGCATAAATTAAAAACCATGATAACCTGGAAAAATTAAATAAATTAATTGAAATTAAAAAATATGAATAAGAAATTGTTGGATTGGTGCTCGCTATAATTTCTTGGACTTTTTATGTCCAAAAGCAAAAAAATACAAAGTTGAAAAGTTCCGCGGAAATTAAGTCTTTGTCGTGGTAAAGTCTGCAAAGTTAAAGAAATTAAAAAAAGGGCGTTCTATAAACTACTGGGATATTTATTTATAATAAAGAATCAATACACTTCAGAATTTGGTATGTAGAAGAATAAAAAAAATAAATTAAAAATGTTTACTTTTTTAAACAAATGCGATTAATTAAATTTTTGTAATTTTTGGATCAAAGCTTGAGATTCCAGATCTGGGAAACTTGGATCAAAATTCTGCTTGACTCATATTGAGGATAATTCAATTCTAGTGGGAGGTATCGAGGGAAATTTTTCGTTAAAACCTCATCAGTTACAGCTAATTGTTTATAAATTTTAGGGCATTTTTAACTTTTTTTTTTATAAACAATTAGCTGTAACTCATTACTGAAGAGGTTTAGAGAAAAATTTCCCACGATACCTCCCCCTAGAATTGAATGATCTTCAATATGAGCCAAGTAGAATTTTGATCCAAGTTGCCCAGATCTGGAATCTAAGGCTTTTATGAGCCAAAAATTACAAAAATTTAACAGGTCATATTTGTTTAAACAAATAAACATTTTCAATTTTTTTTTTATATTCTTGTACAAAATACTGAAAAGCGTTGATTCTTTAATTAAAAAATTATTATAAATATATATATGATTAAATATTTCGGGCCAGTAACAGTAGGAGAATAGGCCAGGACAGTAACCTGCTCCTATTTCTTATACTCGAAGGCAAATTTTGATACTAGGTACAGCTATCAAGGGTCGAGTTGACGTTAACAATCGTGAAGATTTAGGTGGACAGTTAAAAAATTTCTTAATATAAAACTAAAAACGAAAAACTTATAACTGGTTGAATATACAAAACCTAAATGCATGAAACATGTTAACTATAGCTTAGGGATGGGTATAATGTATAAATGTTACGCAACGTTACATTATAATTTACTATTTTTCTAGCTTGTAATCATTACCTTTATTAATTGTCAAGATTTTAAACCCAAATTATCCCAATTTACTAAAACCGAATTATTACAAGTTGCTAAACCCACATTATTTTAAGTCCTTAAACTTGCGTTAGTCTTAGTGCCCGAAAGTAAGTTCTAAGTTCCATTGAGCCTTCCCGTTTAAATCGGACACATTTGACCCCCCTACCTATTATTGTCTAATTCCCAGGGTACCCATACCTAAATAAATGTTCTATGTTAAAAATAATTATTACGTTTATATGATAATTAAATTAATAGAAAAAAACTACAAAAATTAAATAAATGAATGAATTTTAATAATAGCGTTAATGTTTCTGAGGTGCATTTTGTATGTAGAGTTGGATCTCTGACCCCGTTCCAAAATATTTTTTGTTAAAAATATTCTTAAAAAAATAATCTTCCCCAACTTTAACCTCCTAGAACTCTTTCTCTACAGACCGAAGCAACCTATGCTTTAAATGTGGGATGGGAAACCAAAAAGCAGGAGAGTGCACAAGTAAGCTACGATGTTTCCTTTGTAAAGCCTCAAAATTGAAAGGCAAAGAACTTTTCGGGTTTCAAAAAGTGCGCAGAGTATAATAAAGCGATTTCAAAATGATTAAGGTAGCCTAAGGGAATATGCACAGAAGCTGGACCGCAAATCAGCTCTTGTACCAAATTCAGAGGAAGATCAAGGCTAACCTTTGGTTTATCAGCGAGCAGTACCCAGCGGCTAACCCAACTGCCTGGTTCGACGACGAACTTAGAACAGCATCTATTTGGGTGGGTAATCCTGGGGGGATTCCAGTAGAATTATCAGGAAGGCTTAAGGGTTTTGTTAAGGTTAGGAGTAGGAACATTACTTATGTGAGTTGCTAATTAACGCCAAATGGGTCGTTAGAAAATTATTATGCGAAGATGGATGACATAGAAGACTTTGCTAGAGAGGCTAATAATAACTTAATTATTACAGGCGAATTTAATGCTAAGAGTGTTAACTTGGGTATGCCCCTTTACTGAATCAAAAACAGTGACCCTTGAAATGGTGCCGAGGTTAGGTCTCGTTGTGCTGAATTTGGGTGACACCACAACTATCAGAAGACTAGGCAATACTTTAACAATAATTGATGTTTCCTTTACATCCAAAGGCCTCAGCGCAAGTGTTAAAAATTATCACGTAATGAAAAAATTAACGGCGAGTGATCACAGCAACATCAACAACTCCCTGATGGGGCGTACAGGGCCAAACTAAGAGGCTGGAATCTTAATAAATTAAATAAGGAACAATTGATACAAGTATCAGCAATAAGACAAGGGGCAATCCTGAAAATACTCTGCCAAGTAGGATGTAAGGAAGATGCGAAAAGTTCCGTAGACAAAGCCAAAAAACGAGAAGAAGGGCAACTAGGACCAAATACCGCACAGAAGCCAATGAACTGGCGCAAGTTCACAAGGAAGTTAAGAGCTCCTTGAGGCATGCGATTAAAGTTGGCAAGATTCGCTGCAAAAGAAAGCTAAGCATTGAAGTCGCTAACAACTCATGGGGACTGTGTTTTAAGATCGTTACAAAGAAACTGAGAGTCTTTATAGCTGGCTCTGTTCGCCACCGTGGACTCCCTTAAAAATAAGGAGGATCCTGGCCCAGGCATACCAGATTACACGAATGCCTGGCGCTGATGCTTAGGATATACAATTCCTGCATTTTAACAGGGGTTCTGGCGACCGCTAGGACTTTTGGATAAGGTAGGTAAAGGCTTCGAAATGATACTACAGCCTCACATTTTAAATGCTGTACAAGCATCAGGGGACCTTTTTACTCGGCAATAAGGCTTCAGATGAGAACGTTCTATGATCGGGGTAGTAAAGTAGGACACAAATGCAATAAACAGAGCTTAAACGAGCGTTCAAGGTTCCCTCTTAAATTACTCTTTTGATTACCCTGGATGTTAAAAATGCTTTTATTCAGCAAAGTGGAAAGAGTTTCTGCAAGTACTAAATGATTTGGCAGTACCAAAATATTTGATGCGGGTAATAAAGAGCTACCTCAGTGACCGGGTACTCTTGTACGAGACACTTTAAGAGGTGCTGATAAAATGCTGAGGATAAAAAAAGTGGGCAAAAACGTGACAGCTGTTGCAGCTCAAGTTTCGATATTGGGACTTGATTTATGGAACATCCTGTTATGATGGTATCCTAAGACTGGAGATTTTTTTTTTTTTATGATAGGTTATTCCGATGACATTGCTCTCATAATCGTCGCGAGAAATGTGCAACAGGCGCAAAACAGCTTCAGTGTCTGCTTGCTGCAAACAAGCTTATAAATTAAAGACCGTAGATTAAGTCTAGCAGCAGCTAAGACAAACATCGTAATGTTCACGAGGAAGCAAATAAGTACTATTATCCCTATGCAAATCGATGATACCATCGAAACAAAGAGATTCGTAAAATATCTGGGTATTACTTTGGTATTACTTTGTTTACGAAGCTCATGTACTGGGAGCATATCTCTCAAAGTGTTAAGAAAGCAGATACCACTACGCTAGCCCTGAGTAGGCTAATGGCGGATGTAAACAGCCCTAAGGTTAGTAAGCGAAAGTTTCTAATGTCCGTTACCCACTCCATATTATTGTATGGAGCAGAAATCTGGGTAAAGGCGGTTGACACGTCCGTTTATGAGACAGGCATAGAAAGAGTACAGAGGCAAGGTGCCCTAAGAGTTGCCTACGCATATAGGACTGTCATTGAAGCGACAGTTCTTGTGATCGCTGCAATTATCTCAATTACTCTTCTCACCAAAAAAAGCAAACTCATATACGACAGAAGAAACAAGATCAAAGCGAATGTTAGGATAAGGATACGATGCAAGAGTGGCAGGTACTTTGAAATGACTGCGCTGACAGCAAATGGACGATGGATATCATTAAAGAGATTGTGCCTTGGATCCAAAGAGAACATGGGGAAGTCAATTATTTCTTAAACCAGTTCCTTATTGGACACCAGCTTTTCCAGTCCTATCTCTTTAAGATAGGCAAGATCGGGAGCCCTGAATGTGTGTTTTGTCCCGTTTTGCAAACGCGACAATGCTTATCATACGTTTTTTGACTGCAATCGCTGGATGACCAAAAGGAGGGTATTGGAGGCAGAAATAGGTGACATCGCGCCTAGCAGCATCGTTAAAAAGATGCTGCAGAGCAAACAAGCATGGATTGCTGTGGTCAGGTATGTGGAAGACATTCTGCGTAATAAAAAACTATTGAGGACACCCTAATTAGAAGCCAGATGCAAGAGCAGATGAGGTAGGTGGTTCTTGTACACGACACTTAAAGGGGAACAACGGGGGATCTACAAAGATATTTCTAATTTACTATTGATTTCCCTCTTTCAAAGTTAGAAATAGTGAAAAAATAAAATTGATTTAAAAAAGTGAGTATTGGATCTTGAAGTCTAAAAAATTGAGAAAATTTATTTATTTACTCTTCAAATTATAGCAAAACTATATAATGGCTTTACAAATATTAATCTATCTGTAAACTATTATTTTTTGATATAGCAAATTTTACTGCTGTGGATTTTTTTACAATCAATTTCACAATCAATTTTTAATATGGATTTTTTTTACTAAGAATTTTTTGACTTTTGGATTTTTTTGAATTGAATGGCTTTCTCAAATTCACCATACCAATCAAATTTTATATTTACAATATACATACCAAAATACTGAATCATTTAAACCCATAATCTTCATGCCTTCTTTAATTTTTTTTTCTTTTTCACCAACAATTAAAATTAAAAGATATGTAATAAATTGAGACAATGCTACAACCATGTATAAAGGTATAACAACTCTAAATGCTAACATCCAATCTTAAAAACAAATTTATTTATATAAATTATTTTAAATAAATTGATATTTAATAAAAAATTTTACCTGCTGTATAAGCATCTTTTGGGAACATTTTTAGTTTTAAATCCGGCATCATAATATTATCATTTCCTGAATCTAACTGCAAAATTTAAAAAGTTAAGAATGTATTAAAATTATTAACTAAAATAGATTCAAGTTTTTATGCAAGTTTCAGCACAAACATTTGTTTAATTTGTACAAAAAGAATCAAAAAACATATGTTTTTGAAAAACAAATAATGGTTTGCATGGACCAAATTCAGACACTCGTTTTTATATACATAGAATATGAAATCTTTGAATTTTTTAGCCCTGTATTTATATTTTGCGTAAATAATTATTGAATCATGAATTATGACCGGTTAATTTCTTTCTGTGGTAACACGTAATCATTCACAATTCGCGAATGAATAAATTATTCAATTTTTATACAAAATATAAAAGGGATTCCACGCAATCTAGGCCAGAGATAAAGAACAGGGTCATAATGAAATCCGTCTAAACTATTTTTTTCTGAAAGTGCAACTAAAAATAAGTCCTTCCACAAAATTAACTTTCTAGAAGCAATTTTCAATTTTTGGCAGCCATTTACGTGATTTTAGTCCTTTCTGATCAATTGATTAAACATTTTTTTATTCATGTTCACAACTCTGATGAGCAAAGTTATCATTTTCTCAAGAAAATGTATAAAGATTTCTATAACATATACCAAATATCTACCTAATATCTACGACTGTAAATTTACTACTGTAAAAATTAATTAAAGATAACATAGTTAGAGCTGAGTCAAGATCCGCTGTATTTGCTTTATTTAGGCCAAAATAGGAATACAACCATCAACAGACTATGTCCAGAAACTATTTTTAGTACTCTTCTGATTCTGATTAAAAAAAAAAATATAAAAGCAACAGAATTTCTGGGATTTGTCAGACTCTGGACAGAATTCTGAGGACCCACTATCCTGTAACCTGATGAAAATTTCTTAAAATTCTGGTTCAGTTTTTGTGTTCCTTGAAAAATTTTATTAAATTTCTTCTTAATAGGTGGACTCAAAAACATTTCTAAAACGATGGATAAATTATTTATAAATTGTATTGTTTTTTGTCTTATTATTATTATTTTTTTTTTTTTTTTTTTTTTTTCCATTAAAGAGTTTTGCGATATTTAAAATTTATCTAAAAAAGGGGGCTATAATAAAATTTCCTAATTTTCCGAAATTTTTGTCTGATGACAGAGAAGTGGGAACCAGAATTTCTGCTGAGAATCTTTCCAAACTCTAAAATTTCTGTTGCTTTTATTAACTAGTTTTGTTAGAAATTACTAAAAATTTCATTACTCCATTTAATAAATTTCATTATTCCATTACAATTTGGGTCAAAACTAATTTGTTCTTAGACATGTTCATTGGATGGGGTATTTGAAAAAGTTTGGCTCGGCAGGGGGAGGGATGAAAAAGACACGTTTTTAGGGGGGGGGGAGGGGTGAAAAATTGACGTTTTTAGGTGAAATGGAATTAGAATATATTCGATTTAGGGACTTACAATAATTTGAAATGGGAGTCAAGGCTTGATCAGGACCTGATAGGAACAAGAACTTACAATACTTTAGGTTTATGGACTTAGGATAATTTATATTTCGGAATTTATTGTAATTTCAGTTTTTGGACTTATTACTGTTATGAATGAACATATTCCATGATCATTGGTTGTGTGAACACACAAACCAGTTATAAATTTTTTAATTCTATATGCACGAGTATACGCATAAAAAAGCGTATCTTAAATGGACCAAATCGGATGTCTCAATATGGCAACTATATGAGTTTCCAAGTAAAAACGTGAATATATTATCTATATATTATTAATATGTTGTCAATATTGTGAACATTATATTGTGAAAAAAATCAACATTTTTAAGTTAAAAAATGATTAATTTAAAAAAAAAATTATTGCCTTAATTTTCGTTATTAATTTGCCTGAAAAATTGATTTTTTCATTATTTTTATAAAAAATAAATGTTAACACGTTTTAAACAGAAATGCATCTTTATTTTGGAATTAAGAAAAAATTAATTTAAAAACTAAAGTAAGTTAAATAAATTTATCTTTCTTCCACAAGCTTCACATGCATGGACTACTTAATGAATTTGAAATCAAAGTGCTACCTGCGTAATTTAGATTTGTCCTTGGTAAAACCAATACAATTTATTTTTTAAAATTATGTTAAACTTAAATTAGCAAAAACTAGCCTCAAAATGAGGTATTTTTAATATATTCGTTCTTTGCGTGCCCAGGTCTGGCTCTTAGAGATTTTTTGGGTCGTTGATAATGCCTTAAATATCATAAAAAATCATAATTTTTCAGACGCAACACAGTAAAAAATAATGAACACAATATTACCAGCATGTAGTAATATTACTACAGATTAGTAATATTACTACAAAAATAGTAAAATCACTACAATTTGTAGTAATTTTACTACTAGTAGTAATTTTACGATTTCGCAGTAATATTACTACAAATATAGTAATATTACTACAAGTGTAGTAAAATTACTACAATTTGTAGTAAAATAAAAATTATTTATTTTACAGCCAGGTACGACTAAATATAGCTTCAGGAGCTCATTTGCGTTTGTAATAAACAATATTAACCGTTATTTTCCGTTTTTAATATTATAAGCTTACTATACCTGCGTATATGTTCAATAATAATAATGAAATAATATCTAAATTTTATCTAAACAAACAATATAAATATAGAAAATAAATTTTCATCGCAATTACATATAAAAAGTAAATAATATTATCAATAGTACATTTTTAACCAAGGGAGAAAAAAAAAGAATGGTCTAGATCGCACGTAAATTAACATCCGAGATGATAAACAGCGATCTGAGGCTTTCTTCTGTTGTCCCCATGGACAAAAAATCTTATGGCATTAACATTTGGAGATGTAGTTTGGGAAAACTTTTAGTTTTTAATATTCAAAATGATTTATTAACTTTAAAAATTCACTTATTAAAAGTAATGTGCTTAAAAAATTAAACTTAAAGGAATATGCTTACCAAAGTGGGTATTAATATTTCCCAAACTACATCCCCAAATGTTAATGCCATAAGATTTTTTATTTTAATTAATTTTTTTTAGAAACACAACGTCCACTAAATACGTTATTTTAATAACAATTTTATTAATTAAGATCCAAAACTTCTTTTTTAGCTAGCATTTGCAATAATTATAATTCAAATAAAAACTCGTTGTTTATAACCTATTTTAAATTGGTTATAAATAAATTAATTTCTACACACCAAACCTAAAAGAGTTTTTTGTTACGCAGAAGAGATTGAATGTTTATTTAATTCTTTAGAGAGGAATTTTTTTAAAAGAATTAACCTCAAAATAATTCCTTTTAAAAAAATTAAATAAACATTAAATCTTTTTTGGGTAACAAAATATTCTTTTAGGTTTGGTGTGTATCAAAATTGGAAAATAAAGTTTAAAAAAGAATTAAAAACAATAATTAGAATTATTTTCTTCATGGCGAGTCAAAAACACTTTTCTCCCAGCTAAGAAAGAAAAATTATTTTTTGTCCATGGGGACAACAGAAGAAAGCCTCAGATCGCTGTTTATCATCTCGGATGTTAATTTACGTGCGATCTAGACCATTCTTTTTTTTTCTCCCTTGGTTAAAAATGTACTATTGATAATATTATTTACTTTTTATATGTAATTGCGATGAAAATTTATTTTCTATATTTATATTGTTTGTTTAGATAAAATTTAGATATTATTTCATTATTATTATTGAACATATACGCAGGTATAGTAAGCTTATAATATTAAAAACGGAAAATAACGGTTAATATTGTTTATTACAAACGCAAATGAGCTCCTGAAGCTATATTTAGTCGTACCTGGCTGTAAAATAAATAATTTTTATTTTACTACAAATTGTAGTAATTTTACTACACTTGTAGTAATATTACTATATTTGTAGTAATATTACTGCGAAATCGTAAAATTACTACTAGTAGTAAAATTACTACAAATTGTAGTGATTTTACTATTTTTGTAGTAATATTACTAATCTGTAGTAATATTACTACATGCTGGTAATATTGTGTTCATTATTTTTTACTGTGAATAGTAACGAAAATTAAGAAAATAATCTTTTTTTTTTGAAACAATGATTTTTTTAGCCTAAAATTTTGAATATATAATTTTCAAAATGTATTTACAATATATTTCAAAATCAATATTCTGACAATATATTGTTAATATATTGATAATATATTAATGTTTTTACTTTGGTTATTATAAGAAATGACTCTTACCCTAATTTTAGTAGTATCTATTAGTAACTGTAAAGCCAAAAATCCAGAAATAATGTAATTATTTACAGGACATGAGCCACCAGTTTCAATTGATAACATTTCACCGACCCAATGACTAGATTCTCTTCTACAAGTAACAGGTGTTGAATATTTTTCAGCTGGTGAAGGTAACAACGAATAAGCTGGATTTACCCGAATCTGATATCTGCAAGATAAAAATTTTGTTTTATCAATAATTAAGAAATTTTTTTTGCAATGTACTTTATATATTTAAAAATATATTTATTTTTAAAATATTTACTCTAAACTTTGTGAAATTGGATTTGAATTTTCAAAAATAACTGCTAATTGAACTTTACGAGGATCTCTCCAATAAGCTGCTTGTAAATCATCTTTACTGTCAAATACTATAAAATTTAATGCTAGTTTACCAGGATTTTTCCATGTTGACAACCATAAAACGTTCATTGAATTTAAAAAAGCCTGAAAAAATAATTATTCGCTTGTTACTACTAGAATATATTTAAAAAAAATAATAAATTTCAAAATACTTAATTTTAAAAATATTTACATTGTAATTTAATAAAATAGTAATCAAATAAAAAACCAATCAATTTGTCTGAAAATCACGATTATTTATCTTCACCACTTAGGCTACCCTCCGAGCTACCCTCCCCATTAAAATAATTAGGTCATATTTCTCTCCGCAGCCATTATGGATGGTGTTTTTATGGAGAAATTTTTCAAGAGGGTCTAATTTCTTTAAAACAACCCTAAAGGTAATTTAAATAGAATTAGTATTGGTTTTAGTTTTAGCTCTTTAGGGTCTTTTCTATCGAATTAAAAAAAAAGTATTCATTTTTTCAGGTTTCTTTTAGCAAATTTTAAAAAGTAAATTTTGTTATTTTAGAATAATTTGGAAATGGTGAAAAATTAGATATTATTTTGTTTACGAATAATGTGAAAACAAATAGGTTTAGTTAGACCTATGTACTCTGCAGAATAAAATAATTCTTTGAAAATTTTCGTTTTCATATAATTTTTTAATATTAAATCGAAGAGATTAAAAAGAAGGTTTAAGGGTACAGACCGAATTGGATTTTTCAATAAATCAACATTTTTTTAAATCTTTTTTCCAACTCTTTATACCTTCAAAAGTTCCCTCCTAAAATATGTAGGCAAAATTCTGCTTTATAACGATGTTTCACGACTCTAAACGAGCGAAATACTTAAGAAATAATACAAAAAAAAAATTTCAAACGCGTTTATCTCCAAACTGCCTTTTTTCAACTGGTTGACAGTTAATCTCCGGTTTGGCTAGACCGATTTTGAAAAACTTTAGTTCAGTATATTCATTAAAGTATATGACAGGGCAATACACCATAAAATTTAAAAAAAATTAATTTAAATATGCCTTTACCAGGAATAAAAGGGTCAAAAACAATGCCTAATTTTACAAAATTTCTTTCCGACTCTCCCATTTTTTTATTTTTTGGTTTTTTTTTCTATTTTAGGTGTATTGCCTTGTGAGACGCATAACTTATTAAGAATCTTTTTGGTTTTTTTTTTCAAACTTGCCAATCCTGAGATTAACTGTCAGCCATGGACCGACTGCACTTTCTACACCTGTACTTTGGCGTCCTCTATAAATGCAACTAATTATTAAAATTAAAAAAAATTTTTTTTTTATGTATATAAATGCCTAATAAATGTATAAAAAAAAATTGTAAACTGATAACTAATACAGGGGATGAGAAAATAAATAAAGAAAAATGTCTTAAAAACCGCCATTCCAATTCGGTCTGGTACCTTAATTGACTCGAAAAGGTAATTTATATAATGATTTTTCAAATGTTGATGTAACATATCGTCCCATTTCAGATTTTATTTTCATAATTGATTTTATCCCGTAATACAGATTTCAGGTAATACGATTCTGTTATTTATTTCAATTTTCTTGCGTGTTTTTAATATCACAAAGGCTATTGTCGGATAAGCATAGTGATTTGCCCACCGCAACCAAACTTAGTCTAAATAGTAGCATTTGAAAAGTTGCCAAAACAACTCACTGATTCCCGTTTGATTTAGACTTTTTCAGGATTGTCTTCACGACAGGCCTCCAAAAAACTGAAAAACCTCCTAAAATAAAACGATTTTTTGGGCTTTATTTAATTTCTCCAAACCATGATCAGATAATACTCTTAGCATTGGCTGTAAAACATAAAGTAAAATCATTTTTCAAGAAAAAATTTATCTTAAAACTTTAGGTCCTCTTGAAGACACCGAAATACAATTTTAAATTTTTCGTACAGCAAACTTTTTCTTGAAAACTGATAATATTTCAAGTTTCCCAACCAATGCTCAGAGTATTATGCGTTAACAGGTCGAAGAAATTAAAAAAAGCCTAAACACCCGTTTTCTCGGGGTTTTTTTTTTCAGAATTTTGAAGTCCCCTTATGACCTAGAGGTCTAATTCAATCGAGAGTCAGTGAGTTTTTTGGCAGCTTGTTGGATAGTACTACTTAGGATAGGTTTGGTCGCGGGGGTAACGACAATTTGAACTTGTTAAAGATATAAAAAAAGTAAAAAATATGTAAAAACTTACCAGCGTTTCTTTTGAATTAGGCACAACAGCTATTGTAATATTTTTATAACCATTGAACTTTTTATAAATATCAGCATCTTCTCTTCGTTCAGTTATAGCCGGATAATTTGGATTTGGTATCAATAACTTAACTACAATTAGGACTCCCAATATGTAAAAAGGTATAAAAATTTCCTGTAATAAAATTTAAACATCAATTTATATAGTATTTAACGTTTAATAAATAAGTTGACATTTAATTAGCATGTCAGAAACAGCGTTTGCTTGATAATATAAATTATAATGTTATGGCAGTTTATTTTAGAAAATATATCAAAATTAAAGCACATGATTAAATTAATAATGAAAGCACCAATTATTAGTACAATCCATACATTCAACTAAAAAAAGGCATCAGATTCTTTACGCATAAATGCCAGAACCAGACTTTAATTATTAGAAATTTTTTCTGAATTCATAAAAACAAGCATTGATAATCGTTATTTTAGTTTATAGTATGCACTCGAGATATATAACATGCGCATCATGAGGCTAAGTAAAAGCTTTAAAAAGTATGTAGAGAAAGTTTTGAGGCTATAATATACAATATATATATATACCTATAATATAAATAACCCTCTTTAAGGAATACATATTTAAAAATCACGGAGTTCACCAAGTTCTTTCAACCTATTAACCGTTACTATGGATATATGATTAAACTTAACCCCTCTTCTTAAACTTTTTGATTTTTTTCAAAATGTCGTTTTTCGTTGATGTTATTACTGAAGATTCGTTTTATGAAAACCTAACGTTAGGTGTTACAAAAATATTAGAAAATATACCATGTGTTAAAAATGTACAATTAGAGAGAAGATCTGGTTGTGATAGAGCGATTATTTCAAATTGGGAACAAAGGCATTGTTGCCTTTTAACTGAAGATTTAAGAAATTTTTACATGTCAACTGATGGTTTTCTTTTAACATGGAACTTTGAAATAGCAGGTATTTGTTGCATTTTTAAATTGTAAAATTAAATCTGAATGCGTTTTTACTTCAGTTTTCTCGGCTTCCAAGACTTTTTTCTGCTAAAAAACTATATTATTATTAGTGTTTCAAAATAAGATATTTTTCGAAATTTTAAATTCAGTTGACAATTTATTAAAAATTTTACCAAATTATGACTTGAAGCAAATATATTTAATTTTTTGCATCAACTAAAAAATATTTTTAATAAATTAAATAGTCAATAAAAGCTCGTCAATGGTATATAAGAAAAAGTTATATCTATGGAAAAGCTGAAAATTTTTTTTTTATACGCGCAAAAAAAAGAATATTAAAATTAACCTCAACGAATTAAGTAAACACAAATTAATAAATATTGGTAAATATAACCAAAAAAACAGTAAATTTTACTAAATAATTGAGCTTTTAGTTTATAAACAAATTTTATTAGTAAATTTTACTAAAAATTATTGTGATTTTTAAGCAGACTAAACGTAGTAAATAAAATCGTTATTTTGGTTATATTTACTAATTTTTTATATGCGTGTATTTCATTTTCTACAGTGAAAAGATTCCGGTTACCGTAAACGGAATTTCGGTTTTGGTGGATGGATTTTTTTCTTAGTTTCAGCTGCTGCAAATAACATAAAAACATAGAAAAATAAAAAAAATGAAATTTCAAGTCTTTTAGTACTGTAGATCGTGGCTTACCAAAAAGGTACCAAGGCTCGTTGTTAATAAACTAAGTGAAAGTTTTTTTTCTTAACTTTTTTTTATGTTTTATAACATTTGAGCACTGTAAACATAATAAAAAAAAATTCTTTCGCTATAACTGGAATTCCGGTCAACGCAACCAAATTTTTTTTAGTGTAGATTAAAAATGCCTGTTTTTCTAAAATTATTGCATAAATTTTTTATTCTTTACTATAATTTTAGTAAAACAGATATCATTGATTAAGAAATAAAAGTCTATAGAAAATAAAAAGAAAATTTGTTTCATTTGAATATTCCGAAGGGTTATAGTTTTTTGTTCAAAATAAGTAGCATCAAGCATTCGTCAACTGGTACTTACGAGCGTTTAATTTGATGGAATTTTCTTTTAATAGAAAAAGTTGAGAAAATTTAATTAAGAAACTTTGAAATCCTGAAAATACGTTTTTCTATTTTTTAAAAACCATAAAAAAAGCCAATGTTATAAAAATGCTACACAGATAAAAGTTCAGTCAACTAAAGCAGCAAAAGTTTATAACTTGCATTTAAACCAGTGAGGTTAAATATATCAACTAATTTTAGTGAGAATTGCACCCAAAGTAAGTTACTCTGATAAATAAATCCGCTTGTAGCAAGCAGAGCTTTTTTTCAAGTTCAAACGATTGCAAATCACCTAAAACGTGAAGTAATTTAAAAACAAATTTCCTTTATTTAAAAGTGTGCGTAAAAGGAAAAACAAATTAAAAACAAATTTTCATTTTTGTAAAAGCGTAGACACTGGTAGGACATCTTTAACGCACCTTTTAAATAAAATTATGTATGAAACTTGTGTCATAAATGTATATTTTACATCGTATATTAACTGTATACCACTTGTTATATAAAAAACTATTTTTTTTTTCTATTTTTTTAAGTTAGCGTATACCACTGTGTGGATATTATAACCCTAACAAAAATAACCGGCCGGTTTCGGCTGGTTTCATCTGGTTTCAACAGATTTCATCTGGTTTTAATTAGTTTTAACCAGAAAAATAGTTTTAGTCGTTAAAAAAAGAAAATTTCCGTAAAATTAGGAAAATTCAATTCTGATAAACTTTATAACACTCTTATAACCAACAAACGTCCAAAATGAAAATTTATACATTACCAGGGGATTTTCGAGGTTGAGAAAAACGTTTTTATAGCTGCAAATTTTCATATTTTCCGATTTTCTGCGAAGGTGGACCAATAAACATTCCAAAAAGTAACTTTTTCTCTACCTCGAAAACCCCCTGGTAATGTATAAAGTTTCTTTTTGGCCGTTTATTTTTCCGCCATCTTGGAAAATCGAAAAATATGAAAATTTGCACTCATAAAAACGTTTTTCTCAACCTCGAAAACCCCCTGGTAATATATAAATTTTCATTTTGGAAGTTTGTTGGTTAAAACAATGTTATAAAGTTTATCAGAATCGAGATCAGAATTGAATTTTCCTAATTTTCCGGAAATTTTCTTTTTTTAACAACAAAAACTATTTTTCTGGTTAAAACTCATTGAAAACAGATTAAACAACCCGAAACCGGCCAAAACCGGTCATTTATTTTTGTTAGGGAAATAAAAAAAAATATTATTTTTTATAAGTTATTTGCAATTGTTTGACCCGCAAGCGGATTTTTTTTCAGTGTATAAATTTTACTTTATATAAACAAGGCGCGCGCATAACCTTTTGAAGAGTTACTTATTCCAATTTGATTATAAAGTTTGCCTATTTCAGTGCTTAAGTTTCTATCAAAAAGATTTCATTTAAGACCAAATTTTTATCCGTATATTTACCAAAAAAAATTATTAATAACGACTTTTGAGAAATTAATATTTTAAGATAAATTTTCTTCTGAATTATTTTTTTCCGTTCCCTTTTTTCAAAGAACCTTAATTCAAGTTTTTTTTCTCTTACTATTTTCGTATTACTTTCTCTTATACTTCCATTTTTTTTTTTTAATTTATTTAGGCTATTGAAATAATATTTTTTTCTGCAACATAAAGTTATTGTTTTATCAAATTTGGAAATATTTGCCCAAAAGTACATTTATAGCAAAAAAAGCTCAACGATTTTAATAGACAAAATATGTTCAGGCATCATTAACAACATTTTCTCCGATTTAAAATGCACCGAAGAAGAAATAAATTTCCTGCCCTTTATAGCTTTTGTGGCTTCAACGCTTATACTATTATGCTAAGTTTATATTATTCTAACAAAAACAAAGGGTTTGAAAAAAACTATTGGATTTAATCAACACATAATTTGTAATAACAAAGAAACCTACACAAGAATAATAACGATTATTTTAAGAAGCATGGTTTTAATTACGGATTACCAGGCAAAATAAGCCATTCGTTAATAAGATTCTAATACTCAAAGCTTATTTAATTAAATCAAATAGATGCACGAATTTTTGTAACGTAAATTTTCGATCTCATCAAAGACAAACTTTCATTCACGAATTTGTATTGGAAAGAATATATAAATCTAAAATTTTATATCTTAGTTTTTTTTATATATTGACATATTGTTATTTTTATGAATTTAACCTTCGAATTGAATGGAATTAAATAATTTTTGACTTAAGACTTAATTTTAAGATTTTTAATGATGATTAAACGAACAATGAAAATTTATTCAATTTTTGATTTATTTAACTCAAAACACTGATAGGAGTCTTAAATGATTATTTGAGATTATTGACCATTAAGGGTAATTTATAACAACATATTTTTATTTTGTTGTAAGCTTTCGTTGGTATACCACCAACCTCTTCAGACTAAAAAAATTTTTATTCAAAATAAATTTTTACAATGAAATTTACAATTTTTTTAACAAAATATTCATTAATTTTTTTATTAAACCTAACACGTAGTGTTTTAGTTAATGATTTTTTCAAATCATTATAGCAAATATTAATTTAAAAAAATTTTTAATTTACAAGAAATTAAGTTTTTAATTTATAGAAAGGTGTTAGATTGAACTGCAGAAAAAATTTTTTATTTGAGTTAAAAAAACGGGCCCTGTGAGAGATTTGAACCTACGATCTCCAGTTTTGTACAAATTTTTGGTGTCTTAGACAACTATACTACCTGGGAGACCGAAGATTCTCAGCCTCCAGGAACGTTTTGTTATCTCAAATATAGCTGTGCTTTAAATTAAATAAATCAAAAATTGATTTCATTGTTCGATTAAGCCATCAATTATGTTTTATCCGTGTATACACTCAGGCATGTAGCTTGGGAGGGGGCATGAGGGGCTTTAGCCCCCCCCCCCTCCGATTTTTTTGTAATATATTTTTTTTAAAGTAGGGGTAATAAAAAATACACTGTCTTTGAGTGCTGGACGTGATAATTTCAAAGTCATATGATAAAAATAAATTCATAGGTTGGTACCAATGAGACATTTCCGTTTTTTGCCTTCACTTATACTATGAGGTATACACCCATACAAAAAATTAGTAAATATAACTAAAATTACGATGTTGTTTACTAAATTCAATATGGTTAAAAGTCACTATAAAATATTAGTAAAATTTACTAATAAAATTTGTTTGTCAAACTAAAACCTCAATTTTTTTAGTAAAATTTACTAATTTTTTGGTTATATTTACCAATCTATATTAATTTGTGTTTACTACATTTTTATAGGTTAATTTTACTATTATTTTTTTTGCGTGTAGTGTTAGTGTATGCTAACGCCAACCTATAATTTTTTTTTTGTCATTTGACTTCGAAAATACTACGTCCAGCACCCAAAAACCGTGTACATTAAAGCCTCCCCCTTTTCCAAAGCGCTCACCGAACAAATATCCTGACTACTTCCTTCATACACTTAATACTATAATTCTCGGAATTTTCTGCATAAGTTTTTTATTTTCACCGCAAATTGTCGGAAAAGTTTTTTACAAGTTTTTAAAGAAATGTTAAAATTTAACGCAGAACCAGTTAAAAGTGGTGTCCTCCAAGGCTCTGTAATGGGCCCCTTACTATTCCTTATCTATATGAACGATATTGGCTCCCACATTTCTTATGCCAAAAGATTACTCTTCGCCGATGATTTTCAAATTTATATCCGAATTCCCAATAAAGATTATAACCTAGGCAACTCTCTGCTTTAAAGTGACTTAAAAAACAGAGAAATCTGGGTTTCTCAAAAATAATTTCCACTTCAACAAAGAAAATACCAAATTCATAATTTTTGGAAATAAATCACAGGACTTTAACATTAACAAAACTACCTTCTATTTCAGTGGCATTCATATTCCCATTTCAAAATTTATAAAAAACCTTGGCCTTCTCCTCGATTCAGACTTGGGCTGAAATACCCAAATTAACCACATAATGAAATCCCTAAACTATGTACTCTACAAGCTAAGATATTTCAAAAACTTTATCTCCCCTTTACTCCGGAGACGCTTAATCACTTCTCTAATCTTCCCCTTCTTTGATTACGGCACCTTCCCCGTGGGAAACCTACTAGGGTACTAATATGATAGGCTTCAAACAGGCTTCAAATACTCCAAAATGCTGCAGTCAGATATGAATCTGACATTCAATTCCCCAACGAGACCTCTCCTGCTAGTCTGAAATTAGGCTGGCTTAACATAAGACTACGTCAAAAATACTTGCGTACATTTCACATATACAACGTCCTAAATACTCATCTTCCCTCTTATCTGAAGAAAAAAATCAACATTTACATCCCTACAAGAGACCTACGCCCTCAATCACGTCCTCATCTTTCATTCTCTACCTCCAAATGCCCCCAATACAACAATTCCTCTTTAGTATATATGCTAAGCTTTTGGAACAACCTCCCAGAAAATATTCACCTCGCTCCCTCCATAGACACTTTCAAACACAATATCTATAGATATCTTCAATATCTTCAACTTCTATAACAAGACTCCACCGCTCTCCTTAAAACCTAAAGATTTCTCACTCAGTACTACATACACTGTTAAAAATACCCTATGGTAAATTTACGAAATAGTCGTAAAATTACGATTTTGTCGTAAATTTACTAAAAAAATCGTAAATTTACCATTTAAATCGTAATTTTACGATCGATCGTAAATATACGATTTTTTCGTAATTTTACGATTTTGAAATCGTAAATTTACGACAAAATCGTAATATTACCACCAAATCGTAAATTTACGATTTTTATGGTAAATTTACGACTGCTAGATTTGAGTATTTATAACCCTAAAAACAACATTTCCGAAACGAAGGGGTAAGTACAAGTTTACCTTATTTTTTCGTTCCTAAACTCATATACGAGTAAAAACTAATTTTGGCATAAAATTTTTGTATTAACACTAAAATATCTAAATGGTATTAGAGAAGGTATTCTCATCTCAAAAGTTATTTTAAAGCCATTAAAACTTTGTTTAGGAATTTCAAATTTTGTATACAAGCCACAATTGAAATGAACTAAAAAAAATTTTAATATTAAATAAATTTTTTAATATCTAACATTTTTTACGTACATAAATATTAACAATTCTTTAACAAAAAAATTAGAATTCTTTTGTTTGATTTCTAAGTTAAAAAAATCTAAGGCAAAAGAGGAAAAAGTTAATTAAATTCAAATAAAAATTTTCGGAGCTTAAAAAAGAAGGGAAAATAAAACTCACTTGGTTCTCTTTTACCTTAAATTTTGAAAATTTTAATCTGAGACAAATATACTTATAAATTAAATAGTCTTAATGATTAAATGTTGCACAAGATCCAGATTATACATGAAAAAAACAAAAATTAACCTTTGGGTAGAAAAATCAAAATTTTTTCAAAAGCGTTGATATAAAGTTTTGAATTAAATATGTAGGTTTGTCTGAAATGTTTATTTCAAATATAAAGATTATGTAATTACAAAGTATAATAGTAACGGAATCCCAATAACGTAAAGGGTTCCTACAATAAAAAATGAGAATACACTCATATGTGAGAATAAAAATAATATGAAAAATCATATTTGAAAAAGAACTTTTCCGAAATTTTAAAATTAATATCTAACTTTTATGAGAAATTGTTTTTTACTATAATTTCCACCCCTTGATGAAGTTTAATGATTTTTTTTATGGTCATATTTGAAATAAGCAACGTCAGAAGCCCAGGATACAGTTTTTCAAGTAAAAATAAAACCTTTTATAAAAATTGATTTTTCACCCCTTTTTACCCTAATTTTTCACCCCTAGATGAAATTTTATGATTTTTTTGAGTTCATATTTGAAATCAGCAATCTCAAAAACCCCTAGATATAAATTTAGAGCTAATAATATAAAGAAGTTTCAGAATTATAATAAAGTGGTACGTTTTGGCCGCGCCGGCGGTAATCGATTAACAAGGGGAATTCGATACATTTGGAACACCAAATTACACCAAATGGTTATGAACGAGTTTATTATGTTGAAAAAACATGCCGACTACCCTCGGTTAATTCCAATGGGCGTTCTGGGCCTAGAAACGCAGGGCTCAATGTTATAAAATAGGGTTTTTTGGTTATTTTCAATATAACGCTACAACTTCCCATGTTAACCAAAACATTTTTGGTTGGTTTTGTTCTTTTGGTATAAGTGTCACCTTTCATACGCCATAAATCAAAATTTTTTATCACTAATTCTTTCATCACTATAGCCAATTAACCAAATAGTCATTTTTTGCTAAAAACAACTAATTTTTAAAATGCTGCCAAATTTGTAATCTCTGATGCAAATGGGTTTTATAGTTCTGAAAAAATTTGTACAATCTTCAAGTTTCCAAAAATTTTTTTTTCGTCTCATTTCCTTGATTCATTTTTGAGAAATGGCTCTTCAAAGTTAACATTTAGTATAGGGGCCTGGAGCATGGTTTTATTTGCGATTTTTTTTAAAAGTATGTCCATGGAATTTTTCGACGGTATATATAGTTTTTGGGGTCTTTGATTCCAAACCCGAAGTCCGTTTTGACCTAACCTGGTCCAATTTCGCGTAATTGCCCATTTTAGGTCATTTTTAATGTTTTTTTTGCCATTTTTTGTTAAAATTTTTAATATATTACCATTTTTCTCACACTACACTAATGTTTTTTGGGTTTCTATACCTAATTATCATATAATATAGTATATCTACTCATACAAAAAAAATGGTAGCCCATAATAGGGATTCTTAGGCTATTTTTCACGCTTTTTGGGCTAATTTTAGCTATTTTTATGAAATAATACCAATTTTTATCTACAGCTTCTGTTTTTTGAGTATTTTAAGGTAGTTAAATACAAATATTATTTTTAATTTATCTAAAAACGCCGCAGTAGCCCATAATAGGCCCTTATAGGCTGTTTTTAACGTTTTTGGGGTAATTTAAGCTATTTTTATGAAATAATACCAACTTTTTTCTACAGCTTGTGGCTTTCGGGTCACTAAACGCAAATAACACATCTTTTTTTAACAAATAATGTCCAGTGGCCCATAATAGGCGATTCACGGGTATTCTCATTCTTTTAATGGTATATTATAACACGTTACTTTTTTTAAACGAGTAGTGTTATGAATTTATAATTTTATAATTATAATTTTATAATTACGAAAAACGGACAAAACATTTGCAAGTATTAAAACTATTTTTTTTTAAATTCTGAAAAGTTCATCCAAAATTGCCTATTGTGGGCTAGTAGTCCGTTTTTTGTAATTATAAAATTATAAATTTATAACACTACTGGTTTAAAAAAAGTAACGTATTATAAAATACCATTAAAAGGATGAGAATACCGGTGAATCGCCTATTATGGGCCACTGGACATTATTTGTTAAAAAAAGGTGTGTTATTTGCGTTTAGTGACCCGAAAGCCACAAGCTGTAGAAAAAAGTTGGTATTATTTCATAAAAATAGTTTAAATTAGCCCAAAAAGCGTAAAAAATAGCCTAAGAATCCCTATTATGAGCTACCATTTTTTTTTGTATGAGTAGATATACTATATTATATGATAATTAGGTATAGAAACCCAAAAAAAATTAGTGTAGTGTGATAAAAATGGTAATAAATTAAAAATTTTAACAAAAAATGGCAAAAAAATGTTAAAAATGACCTAAAATGGGCAATTACGCAAAATTTTACCAGGTTAGGTCAAAACGGACTTCGGATTTGAAATCAGCGACCCCAAAAACAATATATACCGTCAAAAAATTCCATGGACATACTTTTAAAAAAAATCGCAAATAAAACCATGCTCCAGGCCTATACTAATTAAAAATGAGCTTTTTTAAAAAATCGTAAAATTGGGACTGTGACTTCAAATTATCATATCTAGTTAACAAATAATTGAAAAGGGTAAAATAAAGAAGTTTTGGAAATTTGAAGCTTGTACAAATTTTTTGAGACCTAAAAAACCCATTTTTGTCAAAAATTACTAATTTGGCAGCAATTTAAAATTGGTCATTTTTAGCCAAAAATGACCGTTTGGTTAATTGGCTATAGTGATGAAAGAATTAGTGATATTAATTTGGTAAAACTTGTGAGATTTTGGCGTTTTGTTGAAAATTCCCAAAAAGAAACCCTATTTTATAACATTGAGCCCTGCGTTTCTAGGCCCAGAAGGCCCATTGGAATGAACGGAGGGTAGTCAGCATGTTTTTTCAACATAATAAACTTATCCATAAACATTTGGTATAATTTGGTTTTCCGAATGTATTGAACTCCCCTTGTAAAATCTTTTACACAAATAAAGCATATTTTTAGTAATTTTTCTTTTCTCTCCTTTTTTAAGCTCCGAAAATTTTCATTTGAATTTAATTAACTTTTTCCTCTTTTGCCTTAGATTCTTTTAACTTAGAAATTAAAAAAAAGAATTCTAATTTTTTTGTTAAACAATTGTTAATATTTATGTACGTAAAAAATGTTAGATATTAAAAAATTTATTTAATATTAAAATTTTTTTTTAGTTCATTTCAATTGTGGCTTGTATACTAAATTTGAAATTCCTAAACAAAGTTTTAATGGCTTTAAAATAACTTTTGAGATGAGAATACCTTCTCTAATACCATTTAGATATTTTAGTGTTAATACAAAAATTTTATGCCAAAATTAGTTTTTACTCGTATATGAGTTTACGATCGAAAAAATAAGGTAAACTTGTACTTACCCCTTAGTTTCGGAAATGTTGTTTTTAGGCTTATAAATACTCAAATCTAGCAGTCGTAAATTTACCATAAAAATCGTAAATTTACGATTTGGTGGTAATATTACGATTTTGTCGTAAATTTACGATTTCAAAATCGTAAAATTACGAAAAAATCGTATATTTACGATCGATCGTAAAATTACGATTTAAATGGTAAATTTACGATTTTTTTAGTAAATTTACGACAAAATCGTAATTTTACGATTATTTCGTAAATTTACCATCGGGTATTTTTAACAGTGTAGTCTTAAAGATCCTCCCCCCCCCATCCCTGTCCTGATTACTTCCTATTTCTCCACTTGTCCCCTTTTCTTTTTTCTACCTCTATTACCTGTATCCTAAACTCTAATATCTTAACCCTAAAATCACCAAGTTAAAAATCTTAAATACCTATGTACAAACATTCAAAGAGCTCTAAATATTACCCAATAATAAATTTCATCAATTACTTTTTAGGTTTATTTATATTTTTATTTTTTAAATTGTTTAATATCATATAATTTTTCTTTATCATATTTCTTAATTTTTATTAATTTTAAATATAACAATTTTGTAAATAACATGCCCACACAATTTACTCTATTTAAAAAATATTGTATATAAGTCAATCTTTTGTACAATTTTGTATAAATAAATAAACAAATCAATAAATCAATCAATAAATTATAATCTATAGTTATGGTTGAATATGTATAATGTAGGGCTCAATGTTTTGACAATGTTATAAAATAGAGTTTTTAATCCCCGTAAGCCCCGTAATCCCCGATTTTTCATCGCATCTTAAAAATTTTGCATGAACTCCAAGTTTCCGAAAGTTTTTTTTAATTATTTGCTTAGAAAATATGATAATTTAAAGTTATTTTCAAATTAAAGTATAAAAAAGTCATTTTTTATGGCTATCTTTGAGGAGAATCGTATCTTGGAAGCTAAAAAGACGAGTAAAAAATTTTGGGAAACTTGAAACTTGTACGAAATTTTAGTGATCTATAAAACTAATTTTCAACAAAAATTACAATTTACCAAAAATTTTAAAATTTGTCATTTTGGGACAAAAATGAGCATTTGTTTCATTGGTTATAGTGATGAGAGAATCAATGATAAAAAAATTCGGTTTATGGGGATTCAATTATTGAGAAAATTTCCTAAAAATCCTATTTTATAACATTGTCAGAACATTGATTTCTGCGTTTCTGGGCCCAGAAGGTGCGTTAGAATAAATATAGATTATCTTCAATGTTTTTTAACATATGAAAGTAATCCATAACTATAGATTGTAGTTTGGCATCCCAAATGTTCTGGTATCTCCTTGTGAGTACGTAAATAAAAACTTATAACCGGTTTGTGTACACACAACCAAAATGCATGGAACATGCTTACTTACATCTGTAATCTTACAGCATAGACACACAAAAAACAATACAATTTCCTATTTTTATAATTTGTAATTATCACCTTTACTAAATGTTAAGATTCTAAACCCAAACTATTATGATTTCCTAAACGTGTATTATTCTAGGTCCCTAAATCAAAAATATTCTAAGTCCCTAAACCCGAATTATTCTAAGTCCCAAAATTGAAATTATTCCAAGTCCCATTTGACCCCCCCCCCTTAAATGGGACATATTTGACCCCCCCCCTTAATTTTCCAGTTCCGAAGTACCCCCCCCCCCCCTATAAACATGTTCCATGTTAAAAGTAGGAGCACAAAAATTAGTGCCGAATAAAATAATTCCATTTGCAACAATAAAATTTTTTCAAATTTTTGAGTGAGATATTTCAGTTTTTGTTCAAAATTTAAGAAAAAAATTTAATTTTCTTAAAAATAGTAAAATTTGGAATCTCAAAAAGTACGGTAGTTAATTTGCAAAACTATTTTTTATTATCTTGACACCGGTTTCCGAATTTCGTTTATAGGTTCAACCGTGAGACTGACACTGTAGACACACACGCAAAAATAAATTTTCAAATATGTAAAACATTACATATTTGTACAAGTATAAAACTTATCCTGACGGTTCTGACTTAAAGTTATTTTAACTTTTAATATGAGAAAAAAAATATTTAATATAATAATTAACGAGTGTTATTTTTTTGCCTCTAGAGGGTAGCTGAATATATCATGATAAAAATTTAATGCATGTCATAAATCCATAGGGAATTGAAATTTTTCAGCAAGATTTTCAAATTTTTAAGAATAGCTAGAAAAATAGATTTAAAGCTAAATTAATATTAATTAACTGGTGTAATTATTATTTATGGGTTTTAGGAGCAGAATATCCAGTTGGTAAAATGGAAATGCGAGAGTTAAATAATTTAAAAAGATTTACACCGAATCGTGAGCAGCAAAAGCAAGAGCAGCAGCTGCAACAAGAGCCGCAAAAGCAACAAAAACCAGAATCCTCAATAAATGAAACTAAAAACGATAGTGATAACGAGATAACAAATGCCTGTTTTTTAAATCCCCGTTGTAAGTTGTTTGAAATGAATGATTTAGATAATAATGGAAAAGTAATTCTAGCTTATAATTTGAAAAGCGATGAAGATGAGCCAACCATTTGGTTACATTTAATGAATAAAAATCAGTGGCATAAATTATCTGATAATTTTTTAAAATATTTTCGTATGATGATAGTTCATCTTGGTTTGCCGTTATGGCAATTATGCGCAATCGGTTTAACAATACCAACAAATCTTCAACAAATGTACAATATAATTGGGCCACATTTATTGTCAACAAATAATAAGCCAAGTATAAGCGTGTCAAAAAATTTGTGGATCGATGGCCCAATCAATATTATTGATCCAGCGATATTTAAAACAAAAGATAATAAACAAAAAAATATCATACGCAATAGTAATAATAATAGTGCTGATAAAAACAAAAAATAATTAATAATTGTCATTCATTTGTTCATTTATAAATTTGAAAATAAAATATGATAATCAATTTTTTCAATTTTTTTTCCTTATTTATGTAAGAATGATAATCATCGCGATAATTATTTACATGAAAAACATGCATTTGAAACACGGAAGATCGATATTGATCGATATTTCCAGCCACTAAAATACAAAAATTTATTTATAAAATTTTTTTGCACGCTAACAAGCACGATTAACAAAGTTTCTATGTGTTTATTTATTTATCGTCATCAAAGAAGAGAACTAATAGACTAAATTAAATTTCTCTTGTTCAATAATAAATTATTACTTACAGCTATTGTCTTTCTTTTTTCACGTTTTTTAAGTAAAAGATTTCTGACAAGCATAGCACGTAGTTGAGATACGTACATACTGCATGAACCAACTCTTGATTCTTCCTCCATTTTTTTATACTGCCTGTGAAAAAAGAAATTGAGTTTTAATAAAAAATCATTAACAAATATCGAGTTTAATCCATTAATACGAGCGAAGCAAAAATTTATTTGATATGAAGTTAAGAACGAATGAGGGTTTATATGATACGAATGATAATAGACTGTATGAAACATTTTAAAAGTCGAATTGAACTTGATTTTATCTTTATTATCACATTAATTTTCCTTTTATTACAAATTAAAAATTGGCAGTTTAACATTGCTCTTATGGAAAGTATGATAATGATAACACAGGGTGGTGAAACAAATTATAAGTTACCACATTCAATCATTAATTATTAAGTGAAAACCAAGTTTTAGCACGTACAATGACCTAAAATAACAATGTATTTTCATAATTTATAAAATTAAAATAATTTTTTTCCAATGTTTTTGGTGTTAATGCTTAGGATAATGCTTTTTTCATCAAGAAAAATTGTTAATTCCATTTATTTATTACTTATTATCTTATTTGTAATTTTGTGTAACTACATTTTCTAGATAGTCTTCGTTTAGTTTAAACAATAAACAGTGACATATATATAAACATTTAATTCTAATTGTGTACAGGCTCAATTGTTATTGAAAAGGCTTTACTTGTAAAATTTACAAACTATAGCAACTGTTGCTTTGGAATTGAATTGTTTTATAAACTTATGAAAATGTTGCATAAACTTTTTTTTTTTAAACGGATCAATAAAACGTTTCAAATTTCAAAATTACAATTAACGAGTCAATTATAAAAATTTCTTTGTAAAAATTAAAATAAGTTTTTAAAACATGTTGTATAATTAAATATTTAAACTTTTTCAGATTAAATTTTGATGCTAAAATTAAAAACTTTAGAATTAAAAAAAAATGTATGACAGTTTGTTTTATTACAACGTAAATTTTATTTATTTATGAAATAGTATAAGAAAAATATAAGATTTTCGATTAAAAAGTACTTTGAAATCTTGAGCAGAACCCTGAATTTCATAAATGAATCTGAAAAATAAAATTATCTAAACTTTTTTAATTTTGTTTCATGTTCATAACAGTCTCTAAAAATAAAAAGAGCACGCGAAAATCCATAATAATCCTTTTATACATCTTGATGTGGCTTAAAATTTTTTAAAAAGTTCTAGAATGACTTATACAGCGTTTAAAAAAATAAAGTTGCAGAAGGTTGAAATTGTTTAAATAATTATTTATACTTATTTTATATTTAGCACCGTTATAACAATAATTAAAAATATTCAAAGTATAAAAGAAAAATAGTTACGGTTTAAAAAATTTATGACTAACAATTAAATATTAAGTCTATTTTCGTAATAAAAAGATTGAAAACACTAAATTAAGTCAAATAAAGATATTATATCAAAATATACTCTAATGGTATGGTTTTTTTTTCATAAAAATACTTTTTTTATAACTACAAGCGTGGCCTTACTAGGCGCAAGGCCCTAAGCGGTCACCATACTCGCCAATAGCAAATTTGTTATTTTTAATTCAAGCCGGTCCTAAAGTTATAAAAATCGCCGTTTGCTTTTGGAGTGGGAAGGGCCGGACTGAATAGGAGCCAATGGGACTTCAGTCACATTTGATATAATAAACATTTATACATTTTAGGCAAAGAATTACATCATTATTTACACACAAAGACACGTGTAAACAATCAAATTCCAAACGACTTTTCAAACTCTGAAAATGTGCGTCCGGCTACACTAGGCGACTTTTGAGTTTCTGTAAATTTAAGTCTATGTGGAGAGAGGGCTTAAGGAAATAATAGTGTGTCCTTGAATTTTCTCATACCACCACGGCTTTGAAACAAAAAAAGGTACAAAAAGACGCTTATTGAAAAGTAAGTACTGGGTATATTCCAAGCATAGAAATTATATTTAGGAAAGGCAAAGAAAAAAAGAGAAGCAGATAGTCTCTATAAATCATATACTATTGACATCACCAATATTTGTTTAAGCTTTATCGCTGCATTCGCATTTTCAGAATTCAAAAGTCCTTTAAGAATTTGATCTTTTTACACGTGTACCTGTATAAAAAATGATTAAATTCTTTGTCTTCAATGAATAAAAAAATATTCTTAGACGCGGTAAAGAATATTTACCCATCCCCCAGCGTGTAATATATGTAAAATAAATGTTTTTAGGTTGGCGGCTGCGCCAACCTTTATATTTACACGCTGTGGAATGAGTAATATTCTTTACCATGTCTAAGAATCTTCTATTCTCTACTTGCGGGCAATAATAACTATACTCCAGTTTTGAGAGGCCGTCATTATTGCCCTAAATAGAGAAAAAACATTCTGAACTCGTGTTAGAAATGTTTATTGTACTAAATGCGGCTAAAATTCGTCGCATTCACCAAAATAAACTTTTCTAAAACTCGTTTAAGAATGTAGTATTCCAACACAAAATTCAGAATGTTTTTTCTCTACCAAGGGCAAGGAAGACATAAAGACGACCTCTCAAATTATTGTCCACTTGTAGACTATATCTTAGTCCTAACTTGTCCCAAGTGTCCTATTTATTTATTTACCTACTGAAAAATATTTAAATTATTTAAAAAAATGTATTTTCAATTAAAAAGAAAACGAAATTGCGTGTATAGTGTCAATAAAATAGTTTAAATGTACAAGACTACATTGTTTAATGACGTGATTATTATCTATTATTATTTTTGCAAATAGGTCATATTTAATTTTCAATAGTTAAAATAAATTAATTTATTAGTTTTTTTATTCTAAATGATATTTTTATTAATTATGCATATTATAGTAAAAATGAAAAGATGTAACTATTTAATTAATTAGAATTAAAGTAGCATACTCAGGACTTCATTTTTATAAAATAACAATATTTTATATCATTTTTTTTCTTCTTTCAGAATATATTTGCATAAACTCAAAACAACGAACTTGACTTTTCAATATAAATAAAATTTATACAGGTTGAATAAATTTTATTTTTTTAATTAATAATATGAAAATTGATGAAAAAAAACCTTTTCTTAAATATTTGGTAAAAATACTAAACATTTTTGAATTCATTAAAACATACGTAATTACAATTTCATACAATTCTTTTTTTGTAAATTTTAAACTTTCTGAGTAAATTAACAACGGTCTTGCATTTTTACACTTTAGGGTATTATGTTCGATACTTGGAAAGTCCTTAAATTTTTATAACTTTTGATAAAATTATAGTCATAGTTGCATAATAAAAACTGAATTGTTAATAGAAGCTCGATTTGCTTACTTCAATATTTACAAAAGGGTTCTCTGAAACACTAAATCTTGGACTTTACTGGAGAATAGTTGTCTAAGCTTACTCCAGTTATTATTAATGGAAGCGTAATTATCATTTAATAATGATGTAAAAGGGAAGTTTAATTTTTGTGTTTAATATACCTATATGTAAGAAGGAATCTGATTTCTTTTGTGTCCCGGACACGGTTGGCTAGAAACAATTTTAAATAAAATTTGAAGGTACCTCCGAGATTCCGATGAATTTTGATTGTAGGGTACCTACAGGTCCTAAAAAAACAAAAAAAAGAAAAAATCCGCTCGGCGCTTTTTTATTTTTGCCCAAAATAGGGCTATCTCGGTGAATATATTCAAAAAAACGTTTGAAAAAGAAATAATGAATTATAAATCTTACAATTTTAATTGTAATATACTAGAATATGAAAGAAAAGTTAAATTTATACATTTTTATGTATTTTTAACTCATCTGCGCAGACTCAGATGTAATGGATGGTCATTGAGGCTGCAAAGCTGACCTAGCTGAAAAAACTACATAAAAAACTACATATCCAGGACAAGATGTGTTGTTTATTACGAAAAGTGTACTTGACTGTTGCGTCTATCATTTTTCTAGACCATGTAGGGTTTTAGATCTGTTTTTGGACACTTTTACTGAAGTCAAAACTGTGATATTTTCAATTTTTCCGAATTTGATGAAAAAACTTAGAATAAGATAAAAAAATTTGTAACGGGCTTGTGTAAACACAATTAATGAGCATAGAACATATTTATGTGTAATATAAATTTTTAAATGATTAAATAAAGTCAAACAATATTATTCCAAGTCCCTAAACCCGGATTATTCTACGTTCTTAAATCGAAATTATTCTAAGTTCCTAAAACGAAATTATTCTAAGTACATTATACCCCCCCGAACCCATCCATTTTTCACCCCCCTCCTCACTGTAGTGGTAGTTTTTCCCAAGTACCTCTCCCTATGAACATGTTCCATGTTAATAGTTGTAAGCCCATTTAAGGGGATAATATCTCCCTGGTTATAAGCTTTATTTGGGAGATAGGGGGATTGCTATTTTAAGGGGATTTTTACTTGATGGATAAAATATCCAAAATATCAAAAATAAAGATTTCTTGCGTCGATTTATTTCGCACGCGTACAGTATAAATTCGACTTGGTGAAATTATTATGCAAGCCTACTGTGAATTGGCTTGGTCAACGTTACGCGTGCGTAAATTCGAAGTTTTACCCCAATTACAGTACTAGCATCCCTTAAGTTGCCATCCCCGAAAAATAGCAAACCCCTTTTTTTTGCTCATACCCCCAATGAAAACTCCTTATTAGGGGGTACTATCTCCCTAATATTTTTTATAACTTATTTTATCTGAATCTTAGTTGTTTCATCAAATTCGAAAAAATTGAAAAAATCACAGTTTCGACTAAAGTAAAAGTGTCCAAAAACAGTGACGAGACCCTATAAGGTCTAGAAAAATGATAGTTGAAATCGTCAAGTATACTTTCCTCGACAAAATCACATCTTGTCCTGGATATGTAGTTTTTTATGTAGTTTTTTCAGCTAGGTCAGCTTTGCAGCCTCAATGACCATCCATTACATCTGGCTCTGCGCAGGTGAGTTAAAAATACATAAAAATGCATAAATTTAACTTTTCTTTCATATTCTAGTATATTACAATTAAAATTGTAAGATTTATAATTCATTATTTCTTTTTCAAACGTTTTTTTGAATATATTCACCGAGATAGCCCTATTTTGGGCAAAAATAAAAATGCGCCGAGCGGATTTTTTTCTTTTTTGTTTTTTTAGGACCTGTAGGTACCCTAGAATCAAAATTCATCGGAATCTCGGAGGTACCTTCAAATTTTATTTAAAATTGTTTCTAGCCAACCGTGCGGAGTAACTCTTGGTCAGATATATGGCAAAAACTGCTTTTTTGCTAAATTTTAAGAAGGTTGCTATCGGATTTTGTCATATTTCTAGTTAAAATGGTCATAAAAAAAAAAATGGAAAATTTTTGTTAGACAGAGAATGGAACTAATTGGGCGGGGTTGCTATTAAAATACACCCTAACCTCAAAAAATCCGATTTTGTTCAATTTTTTAATTTTGTTTAATAACTTGGGCAAAAATTATCAGATTTTTATGAAAATCTCATGATATATGTATTTTAATGACCGAACTACGAAGTTAAATTTTGTAATTAGCGCCATTTTATGCACGAACATGCTAGGGTAAATTTTTTTTTTTTAAAGTTGCTTTTTTTATGTACTTTAACCTTAGTACGCGTAAGTATTTGTTAGCTCAATTAAAATGCCCATTTTAGCAGCAAGAAAGAATACCCTATTAATTTTTTAATTTTTTTAATTATTGCCGTCATTGGTGTAATTTGCGGAATTTTTGGTGCTGTTTCTTGCGTATTTTATACAAAATTTAACTTTTCCTTTTACGTAGCCATAATATTTTTCTTAAAATTTGGCCTAACCACAAAAATGAACGCTTTTTTGTGTCCTGTCGCCAGCCATGCTATTTAATACCATAAAAGCTCCGTGGAAAAAAATGGCTGGAATTTATGTTTCTGACCTCCTAAACACGAATCCGATGTACGTTTTGTAAAATTCGTGGTCAATTATTTGTTATTAACAATTTATTGCAAAATTTGATAACAATCTAAATGTTAAATATCCTGTAGCTAAAACAATTCTAAATTTTGATAAGTACCTGATTTTATTATACATATTTTAACTCACGGAATCCAAATTTCTAATTTATAAGGTCGTATGATTAATTGTTTAAACAATATTTAATAGTTAATAAATTGTTTAAACAATTTTTTCTTGAAAAATAAGTGTGACACTTTTATTATGCATTTTTTGACCCTCTGATCACGATTTTCAAGTTATTTTTTGCAAAAACCTTACTTATAGTAATTGTTTAAACAATTTTAATTTGTTTATAAGCCAAAATTAGTATTTTGCTATGTAAAATTCGACAAAAATATGAATTCCGTAGCTTACAGTTTTCGTGATTTCGAAAATAATCACCAATTTTGTATAATTTTTAATTGCTGTATCTGAATTTTTAAATTGCAATGTCGTAGGATTAATTGTTTAAACAATATAAAGTTTTTTATAATTTATTTAAACAAAATTTTTTTAAAAATTACGTGTGACAACTTTATTTATGTATTTTTTGACCCTCTGATCACGATTGTCAGTTTCTTTTTTTTAAAAACCATATACTTATAGTAATTGTTTAAATAATTTTAATTTGTTTATAAGCCAAAATTAGTATGTTGCTAAACCAACCCCATTATTTGCTTGAACAATTTAAACTTTAAAATCATATAATAAACAAAATTAACTCTTGGATTAGTAGTATGCAAGATTATTTATTTGACGTAATATTATAATAACGGAATTCATGTTTTTGTCAAATTTTACCTAACAACATACTTATTCTGGCTTATAAACAAATTAAAACTGTTTAAACAATCACAAAAGTTGGTGAAAAAACCTTTTGCGCTCAAAATATTATCCGAAATTCATCGAAGTATTAAAACCACGGAAATAGAAATTCGTGGAAAAAATTAGCCAAAAATCCAAAATATTCCTTATTTATCTCAGATTTAAAAAACTAGAGGCGAGCCCCCTGCAGGATGAAGCGCGCCAACCCCCTCAGATCATATTTCATGTTTAAATCCAATAAAACTATGCCTTAATTCATAAATAAAAACAGTTATGCATACAGTAAGATGTTGAATGCAAACCAGGATGCAAACAATGAACTTTATTGATAATTTTAATAAAACATTACACAGGCCCACAAAAAAAGAAAAAAGTAATGTACTAGAGGATAGACCCCCTGGTAGGGGGGGTTTTCGTTGGTGCTAAAACCAAATATGGCCATAAAAAAGTAATAAAACTACCCCCAAGGCATAAAAAATTTTTCCTTTTAGAAAAATGAAAATTTAACTATATACTCTTGTTTTTTGGGACGCTGAAATAAAGGTGGATGTAAAAAATGTTTTCAATCAACGTTTGGTCCTCTCGAAATCCCCAGTGTTCCTATTCATCCCCCTCAAACGATTTAGAATATTAACATGGAACATGTTCATTGGATGGGGTATTTGAAAAAGTCCGGCTCGGCAGGGGGGGGTGAAAAAGTGACGCTTTTAGGGGGGGGGGTCAAAAATTGACGCTTTTAGGGGGGGGGGACAAAAATTGACGTTTTTAGGGGGGGGTCAAAAATTGACGCTTTTAGGGGGGGGGGGGGTCAAAAATTGACGTTTTTAGGGGGGGGGTCAAAAATTGACGCTTTTAGGGGGGGGGGTCAAAAATTGACGTTTTTAGGGGGGGGGGGTCAAATGGACTTAGAATATTTTCGATTCAGGGACTCTTGGTGCAGAAGTACCTAGGGACCTATGGTGCAGAAGTACCTAGGGACCTTTGGTGCAGAAGTACCTAGGGACTATTGGTGCAGAAGTCCCTAAAGACCTTTGGTGCAGAAGTACCTAGGAACCTTTGGTGCAGAAGTACCTAGGGAGCATTGGTGCAGAAGTACCTAGGGACTATTGGTGCAGAAGTCCCTAAAGACCTTTGGTGCAGAAGTCCCTAAAGACCTTTGGTGCAGAAGTACCTAGGGAGCATTGGTGCAGAAGTACCTAGGGACTATTGGTGCAGAAGTCCCTAAAGACCTTTGGTGCAGAAGTACCTAGGAACCTTTGGTGCAGAAGTACCTAGGGAGCATTGGTGCAGAAGTACCTAGGGACTATTGGTGCAGAAGTCCCTAAAGACCTTTGGTGCAGAAGTCCCTAAAGACCTTTGGTGCAGAAGTACCTAGGGAGCATTGGTGCAGAAGTACCTAGGGACCTATGGTGCAGAAGTCGCTAAAGACCTTTGGTGCAGAAGTACCTAGGAAGTTTTGGTGCAGAAGTACCTAGGGAGCATTGGTGCAGAAGTCCCTAAAGACCTTTGGTGCAGAAGTACCTATGGAGTATTGGTGCAGAAGTACCTAGGGACCATTGGTGCAGAATTTTTAAGAATTCATTATAAAAATTAATAAAAAATAAATTCATTTTCATATTATTTAAAAAACTATAATAATTTGAAAATTTAATTAATTTAGTTCATTTTGATGTCTAAGCAGCATGATTTCTATAATAAAAATCTAAATATAAATATTTGCATATAAATATTTATATTATGAACACAATAAATACTTTATTATCAATGTTATAAATAAACATGTTCCATGCTCGTTGGTTGTGTAGTTACACAAACCGGTTATAAATTTTTTTATTACAAAAATTAAAACTCAAAGGGTATTCTTAATTTTTTTAAGAAACTATTAGAAACTATTAGAAAAAAAGTGAAATCTGCCAAAAAATTAATGCATGCAAAAAGAGACTCGTCTTGCAAAAAAGATTAAGTCAACCAAAAATGAATATAGAAAAAGAAATTCTGTAATTTCATTCTATTCGTACTAATATAGATGTTCCTACCTTTTTACTGGTTTTAGAGTCCAAAAAACATAAGAATACAATTTGAGTTTTAATTTTTGTAATTAAAATATTTTTATTACATTTGGAGGGGATGAAAGGGGGCACTAGGGCGATCTACAGGACCAAACGTTGGTAGAAAACATTTTTTATATTCACTTTTTGTTTCAGCGTCCCAAAAAATATTTGCTGGTTATGTTTACATTATAAAGTTTTGTTATTTTCTGTTTAAATATTTTGTAAATATAACCATGTTTATAGTTAGAAATACAATATTCTGACTTCATATTTGTAAAATTTACAATTTTTTTTTGTAATTAAAACTAACCCCGTTTTACTAAAATTAACCTTGTAAAATATACAAAATATTTTTCTCCGTGTAGAAAATACTTTGACATTTAATTTTCTTAATAAAAATATTTTTTAAACGTTTGGGGGGGGGGGGTTAATGGGGGCACTGATGAGATCTAGAGAGCCAAGCATTGGTTAAAAACATTTTTTAAACCCATCTTTGTTTTCAGCATCCCAAAAACATGAGTATAGATTTCAATTTTTATAATTTTCCTAAAAGAAAAAATTTTTTATGCCTTTGGGGGGGGGGCATATGGGGGTGTTGTAGGGGAATTGAGTAGTTTCTTTGTCTTGAGAACTATTACTTAAAAAAAAAAACGCTGCCAAGTGATTGGCACTATGTTCCTCATTAACAATAGCAAAATATTTATAATGGTTTATTTTATCTAATAAAAATTATAATTTGAGATATCAGTATTTCATAAAAAAAAGTTAAATACCGTATTTTAAAAGAAAAAAAATGTTGCTGTGATTTAATGTTTTTTATTTAACAAATTTTTAGAAAAAAATTTCAATAAACTAGGTATTACACTTAAAAAAAAAACAATATTACAGATTTTTTAATTTTTTTGTTTTATTAATATTGAGAAAAAAATTTTGAAAAAATTTGGTATCAGATCCAAAAAATTACTATGAATAAGCTTTCTAAAACTAGTACTCTCATAGAAATTAATTAGGTACTACGTCCGAACAAAAAAAAAATTTGGTATTCTTTGTATTTTTTTGTGAAAAAAATTTTGGGAAAAAATTTTCAAAAAATTAATTATCAGATTCGAGATATCGAGTAAAAATCGTACTTTCAAATATAAGTACTTTCATGGAAATAAATGAGGTATTACATCCAAATTAAAAAAAAAAAAAAGTAGTTTGAGATTTTTTGATGAAAAAATTTTTGAAAAAAAAATTAGATCTTAATTCCATAATGGTTGTTAAATACCACCGATTGCAAAATTTTCAAATATTAGTACTTTCATAGAAAAAAACTAAATATTACGTCCTAAAATAAAAAAAATTTTGGCATTTTTTGTATTTTTTGGCAACAAAAATTTTGAGAAAAAAATTTTGAAAAAATTAGGTATCAGGTCCAAAAAAATGCTATAAACCATAGTTCTAAAACTAGTACTCTCAAAGAAATAAATTAGGTACTACGTCCAAAAAGAAAAAAAAAATTAGTGTTTTTTGTATTTTTTTGTGAAAAAAATTTTGAGAAAAAAATTTTCAAAAAATTAGTTATCAGATTCGAGATATCGAGTAAAAATCGTACTTTCAAATATAGGTACTTTCGTGGAAATAAATGAGGTATTACATCCAAATTAAAAAAAAAAAAAAAGTAGTTTGAGATTTTTTGATGAAAAAATTTTTGAAAAAAAAATTAGATCTTAATTCCATAATGGTTGTTAAATACCACCGATTGCAAAATTTTCAAATATTAGTACTTTCATAGAAAAAAACTAAGTATTACGTCCTAAAATAAAAAAAATTTTGGCATTTTTTGTATTTTTTGGCAACAAAAATTTTGAGAAAAAAATTTTGAAAAAATTAGGTATCAGGTCCAAAAAAATGCTATAAACCATAGTTCTAAAACTAGTACTCTCAAAGAAATAAATTAGGTACTACGTCCAAAAAGAAAAAAAAAATTAGTGATTTTTGTATTTTTTTGTGAAAAAAATTTTGAGAAAAAAATTTTCAAAAAATTAGTTATCAGATTCGAGATATCGAGTAAAAATCGTACTTTCAAATATAGGTACTTTCGTGGAAATAAATGAGGTATTACATCCAAATTAAAAAAAAAAAAAAGTAGTTTGAGATTTTTTGATAAAAAAATTTTTGAAAAAAAAATTAGGTCTTAATTCCATAATGGTTGTGTAATTTCACCGGTTACATACATACACACACACACACACACACACACACACACACACACACACACACACACATACAGACTTTTTTTAAAAACCGGTTTTTTAGCTTCCTGAGGTCCCAAAACGTGCTTATATGCCAAAAAATCAAAAATCAAAATTTCATCTATCACAAAGGTTCCTCTATGAGGAACCAATAAGTCTTCAGCTGTTTATTTCTCGAAAAATATTTTGAGCACTAAAAATTTTCGAAATACTTGAATGATTATTGATTGATAATATCTCCAAAGCTACACTAAAAAAATGTTGACAGCCACTTTCGGAATTTTTTGTTTGTTTTAAACAATTTCAAAATGCTTAGAATCTAAAGAGAAGTTAAAATAAAAATTTTATTTACAGGTCCAAAAAAAAAAGTTGAAGTGCAAAATGGTTGTTTTTTAATTTAATTTAACAATAAATGTGTGAAATCACGAGGGAATCCATTAAAATATCAGCCTTCAAGGTTTACGTTGTACAAAATTATTCGAGAAATATTATCTAACAATTTTTTGGATTTTGTCAAGTTAAATAAGATATGGGTAGCCATTCCACATGAAAAAAAGATTATTTTTTTGTTTATTTGAGACCATCCACGTCTTTCTACATCGTGTCCATTTTTGGCTTAGGTAGGGTGTTTGATTCTAAAAAGAATGTTACATGCATTCTAGCACGCGCGCGTGCGTGTATGCGTGGATGTGTATGCATAGATGAATAGAAGTGCGTGTACGAAATAATGCTAGTAAATTTGAAAATTTCTAAAAAATATACCGGTTATATTCTACAATCTACATGAATTATACATTGAAAATCCTCCCAGTGCATTGGCCTCAAAACACACATATACACTGTTAAAAATACCCGATGGTAAATTTACGAAATAATCGTAAAATTACGATTTTGTCGTCAATTTACTAAAAAAATCGTAAATTTACCATTTAAATCGTAATTTTACGATCGATCGTAAATTTACGATTTTTTTGTAATTTTACGATTTTGAAATCGTAAATTTACGACAAATTCGTAATATTACCACCAAATCGTAAATTTACGATTTTTATGGTAAATTTACGATTTTGCATTTATAAATTTACGACTGCTAGATTTGAGTATTTATAAGCCTAAAAACAACATTTCCGAAACTAAGGGGTAAGTACAAGCTTACCTTATTTTTTCGATCCTAAACTCATATACGAGTAAAAACTAATTTTGGCATAAAATTTTTGTATTAACACTAAAATATCTAAATGGCATTAGAGAAGGTATTCTCAATTCAAAAGTTATTTTAAAGCCGTAAAAATTTTGTTTAGGAACTTCAAATTTTGTATACAAGCCGCAATTGAAATGAACTAAAAAAAAATTTTAGTATTAAATAAATTTTTTAATATCTAACATTTTTTACGTAAATAAATATTAACAATTGTTTAACAAAAAAATTAGAAATCTTTTTTTTGATTTCTAAGTTAAAAAATCTAAGGCAAAAGAGGAAAAAGTTAATTAAATTCAAATAAAAATTTTCGGAGCTTAAAAAAGGAGAGAAAATAAAAATCACTAAAAATATGCTTTATTTTTGTAAAAGATTTTACAAGGGGAGTTCAATACATTCGGAAAACCAAATTTCACCAAATGTTTATGGATAAGTTTATTATGTTGAAAAAACATGCTGACTACCCTCCGTTCATTCCAATGGGTCTTCTGGGCCTAGAAACGCAGGGCTCAATGTTATAAAATAGGGTTTTTTTTTGGGGAATTTTCAACAAAACGCCAAAATCTCACAAGTTAACCAAATTAATATCATTAATTCTTTCATCACTATAGCCAATTAACCAAACGGTCATTTTTGGCTAAAAATGACCAATTTTAAATTGCTGCCAAATTTGTAATTTTTGAAAAAATGCGGGTTTTTTAGGTCTCAAAAAATTTGTACAAGCTTCAAATTTCCAAAACTTCTTTATTTTACCCTTTTCAATTATTTGTTAACTAGATATGATAATTTGAAGTCACAGTCCCAATTTTACGATTTTTTAAAAGAGCTCATTTTTAATTAGTATAGGCCTGGAGCATGGTTTTATTTGCGATTTTTTTTTAAAGTATGTCCATGGAATTTTTCGACGGTATATATAGTTTGTGGGGTTGCTGATTCCAAATCCAAAGTCCGTTTTGACCTAACCTGGTCCAATTTTGCGTAATTGCCAATGTTAGGTCATTTTTAACGTTTTTTTTGCCATTTTTTGTTATAATTTTTAGTATATTACCATTTTTCTCACACTACACTAATGTTTTTTGGGTTTCTATACCTAATTATCATATAATATAGTATATCTACTCATACAAAAAAAAATGGTAGCCCATAATAGGGATTCTTAGGCTATTTTTCACACTTTTTGGGCTAATTTTAGCTATTTTTATGAAATAATACCAATTTTTATCTACAGCTTCTGTTTTCTGAGTATTTTAAGGTAGTTAAATACAAATATTATTTTTAATTTATCTAAAAACGCCGCAGTAGCCCATAAATAGGCACTTATAGGCTGTTTTTAACGTTTTTGGGGTAATTTAAGCTATTTTTATGAAATAATACTAATATTTTTCTATTATTTTTCTACAGCTTGTGGCTTTCGGGTCGTTAAACGCAAATAACACATTTTTTTTTAAACAAATAATGTCCAGTGGCCCATAATAGGCGATTCACGGGTATTCTCATCCTTTTAATGGTATTTTATAATACGTTACTTTTTTTAAACGAGTAGTGTTATAAATTTATAATTTTATAATTACAAAAAACGGACTACTAGCCCACAATAGGCAGTTTTGGATTAATTTTTCAGAATTTAAAAAAAAATAGTTTTAATACTTGCAAATGTTTTGTCCGTTTTTGTAATTATAAAATTATAATTATAAAATTATAAATTCATAAACAGCCTATAAGTGCCTATTATGGGCTACTGCGGCGTTTTTAGATAAATTAAAAATAATATTTGTATTTAGCTACCTTAAAATACTCAAAAAACAGAAGCTGTAGATAAAAATTGGTATTTAGCATTTTAAAAATTAGTTGTTTTTAGCAAAAAATGACTATTTGGTTAATTGGCTATAGTGATGAAAGAATTAGTGGTAAAAAATTTTGGTTTATGGCGTATAAAAGGTGACACTTATACCAAAAGAATAAAACCAACCAAAAATGTTTTGGTTAACATGGGAAGTTGTAGCGTTATATTGAAAATAACCAAAAAACCCTATTTTATAACATTGAACCCTGCGTTTCTAGGCCTAGAACGCCCATTGGAATTAACCGAGGTTAGTCGGCATGTTTTTTCAACATAATAAACTCGTTCATAACCATTTGGTGTAATTTAGTGTTCCAAATGTATTGAATTCCCCTTGTTAATCGATTACCGCCGCACAGTGTGTCGAATCAATCAAAAATCTACTGATTCCGTAAAATTTTATTATTTCAACCATCTATTGTTTTAAATCCTTCGTATACTATCCTACTCTTATGGAAACCTGCTACTTTTTCAAATTTTTACAAATTAAATTCACCCCTTATACATTGGCGTATACGCAAAAATTGTATTCACAGGGTTACTAAGTTTATTTGCAATTAAAAAAACCTTGTTTACGAACACTACTGCCTTTTTCCTGAGTCAAAGAGTAAAAATTTTTAAAAAGTAGCAGGTATCTATAAAAGTAGGATAGTATACGAAGGATATAAAAAAATAAGTGGATGAAAATATTAAATTCTCAGAAGTCAGCAGATTTTTGATTGAATCGGCACACTGTGCGCCGGCGCAGCCGCCAAAACGTACCACTTTATTATAATTCTGAAACTTCTTTATATTATTAGCTCTAAATTTATATCTAGGGGTTTTTGAGATTGCTGATTTCAAATATGAACTCAAAAAAATCATAAAATTTCATCTAGGGGTGAAAAATCAATTTTTATAAAAGGTTTTATTTTTACTTAAAAAACTGTATCCTGGGCTTCTGACGTTGCTTATTTCAAATATGACCATAAAAAAAATCATTAAACTTCATCAAGGGGTGGAAATTATAGTAAAAAACAATTTCTCATAAAAGTTAGATATTAATTTTAAGATTTAAGAAAAGTTCTTTTTCAAATATGATTTTTCATATTATTTTTATTCTCACATATGAGTGTATTCTCATTTTTTATTGTAGGAACCCTTTACGTTATTGGAATTCCGTTACTATTATACTTTGTAATTACATAATCTTTATATTTGAAATAAACATTTCAGACAAACCTACATATTTAATTCAAAACTTTATATCAACGCTTTTGAAAAAATTTTGATTTTTCTACCCAAAGGTTAATTTTTTTGTTTTTTTCATGTATAATCTGGATCTTGTGCAAAATTTAATCATTAAGACTATTTAATTTATAAGTATATTTGTCTCAGATTAAAATTTTCAAAATTTAAGGTAAAAGAGAGCCAAGTGATTTTTATTTTCCCTTCTTTTTTAAGCTCCGAAAATTTTTATTTGAATTTAATTAACTTTTTCCTCTTTTGCCTTAGATTTTTTAACTTAGAAATCAAAAAAAAGATTTCTAATTTTTTTGTTAAACAATTGTTAATATTTATGTACGTAAAAAATGTTAGATATTAAAAAATTTATTTAATATTAAAATTTTTTTTTAGTTCATTTCAATTGTGGCTTGTATACAAAATTTGAAATTCCTAAACAAAGTTTTTACGGCTTTAAAATAACTTTTGAGATGAGAATACCTTCTCTAATGCCATTTAGATATTTTAGTGTTAATACAAAAATTTTATGCCAAAATTAGTTTTTACTCGTATATGAGTTTAGGATCGAAAAAATAAGGTAAACTTGTACTTACCCCTTAGTTTTGGAAATGTTGTTTTTAGGCTTATAAATACTCAAATCTAGCAGTCGTAAATTTATAAATGCAAAATCGTAAATTTACCATAAAAATCGTAAATTTACGATTTGGTGGTAATATTACGAATTTGTCGTAAATTTACGATTTCAAAATCGTAAAATTACAAAAAAATCGTAAATTTACGATCGATCGTAAAATTACGATTTAAATGGTAAATTTACGATTTTTTTAGTAAATTTACGACAAAATCGTAATTTTACGATTATTTCGTAAATTTACCATCGGGTATTTTTAACAGTGTAGCTCAGCATCCTTCCAACACATACAGCTATCTGTGTCATTCGCACGTAAATTCTGAAAATATGAATTGCGCAAGTGATAGTAGGCTACGTAGTTAAATATCGACCGGTTGAAAATGCATATAACATGGGTATACTTTTTGCCCAACTTTTCCAAACTAACCAACCCCTTGGCAAATTTATTCCTATCTCTCTCGATCTTTACTTTATTTCGGTATTTTATTTTTTTCTATTCATAAGAAAAAACTGCACCCTTTTCATCTCCATTATGGGTTAATAACTTGTTAAATTAAAAAATAATATATTTATTTGTTTCATTTTTTAAGGAGATAAATTTCAAAGACTAGCCAGCAGAATTATAATATGATACTTTAAGGAAATAGATTCTCTATGAAATTTTAAACTTTTTAGACTTTACTCTTTTAGAAGATAATTAAATTTTTATCTTCATTAACATTGTCATACTTTTTTAAAATTTTTACCTATTAGGACATTTTAATTTTCAAAAGAGTTAAACTTTGAACTTTTCAACCCCCTGTTATCAAATTATATTTGAATTCAGTTTTCATTTTTTACTAGTCAAGTAGTTAATATTTGTAAAACGTTTAATCGTTTTCTAAAAATATAAAAATTTAGATTAAACGTTTATTTTGATTGAAAATTTTCATGTTTTCTGGCGCAAACAACCTTTTACTACTTGCGCCCCCAAGAGCATAATACTCGTTATGATGTCAGGTCACTATTATTTTTAATAAAAAAAAAAAAAACTTACTTAAATTAGTAACAATTTTCATTAAAAAAAAAAACATTTTTCAAAATAAAACTAAATTAGTTGAATGTCCTTTACATTAAAGTAAAATATGTATATCAAGTTCGTGTCAAAAGCGATCGATTTTCCCGGTAGTCTCATGCAAGAGAAAACGAATAAGGACGCCATCGAACGACAATAATATATATATAATAATAATTACTGTATTTATTTTTTTTCTATTTTAAAAAGTTATTCAAAAAAAAAAAAAAAATAAGAAGAAGAAAAATTAATTGGTACACATAATTAAATCTTACCTATTTTTTTATTACTTTTTTTTAATTAATTTCAAATCCCGGTCTTGTATTAATTGTATCTTTCTTCTTTCTATAAGTAATTTTCCGGCTCGGTAAACTCATACAGGCAAATTGAAAAGTGAAAAATAACTCGTGGACTCCTGGTGAAAAGATTCCACGAGTAGTATTAATTTATTATTTTTTACTATTTTTTTATGTAAAAATTTTTCACTCATCTTTTTTTTTATTTTTTTTTTTAGTAACTTTTTTTAGCACTTTTATTGATTTGAAAAATTTCTTAAAACTGCACTGTATTTTAAATGAAAAAAAGACATTTTAAATAATTAATTAAAAACTAAATCATTCAGACACAAACACACACTTTTTAACTTATTTTTATTGATTATTGTATTTTTTTCTGTTTTTTTTTTGTAAAAAATAAAAAAATAGTATAGAAATGATTATTAAAAAATTATTTATTTATATATGATATTTACAATTTTTAATTAATTTTAGTAATAATAGGAAGAAGAGAAATTTTAAATATTTATTATTTAAACTAAATTTTTTCTTATATTCTATAAATATTTTAGAGTTAATTATTTTTGAATTCAAATTTTAATTTGATTTTAATAAACCTTTTACGTCGACCAGCGACGATAGACTGCAGGTTTAATCCGCATAAAAGCTCTATATGAGCTCGAATGCGACTGCGTCAGGTTATATTTTATTTTATTTAACTACAAGGTATGTGTAAGGTTTACATACTAGTAAAATAAAATTTATAACTAGTTTGGGTGTTCAGACAACCAACGATCATGGAACATGTTCACTCATAACAGTAATAAATTCAAAAATCGAAATTACAATAAATCCAGAAATATAAATTATCCTAAGTGCATAAACCTAAAGTATTCTAAGTTCTTGTTCTTATCCACTCCAACTTCAAATTATTCTAAGTCCCTAAATCGAAAATATTCCAAGTCCGTTTCACCCTCCCCCCTGCCAAACCCAACTTTTACTGAGCCAGAGAGTAGTACTACTGGTTATATTTGTTGGAATAACCGCACAAATATAAAAAAATGAAAAAAAAAACAAAGAAAATCAGAATTTTTTAAATCCATTGCTATACAAAGAAAATTAGAATTTTTTAAATCCATTGCTATGAAGCCTAAAGATTTTCATAGTATAGAATTTATATGAAATTTCCTGGAGAATCCAAATCTAAACTTATTTGACTCATACGAGGTCATTTAGTGCTGGAAAATTCAGAAAAACTGTTGAAAATGATGAAAATCCGACTTTTTTACTTGAGGCATTTGGTGTGAGCTCGTTTCCATTAAAAGCCTAAAAAATATTTAAATAAGGAAAGTATATAAAATTTCCCTGGGAATCCGAATTTTTCCTTATTTAAATCGTTCGGAGTCATTTAGAGCGGAACAATTCAAAAAACTGAAAAAAAATGAGAAAAATTGAAAAAAATTTACGATTTTTCGATTATTTTAGGGTTTAGGAAGTTCGATCGCATCTAGGTTGATATGGCACCAAAAATATATATAAAAACACGCTTTTTCTGAGAAGCTTAATAAAAAACTCGGATATACAATTTTTCTGTAGCTTCCGTAAAATACCCTGTGAGTTTATCGATTTTCTGGCTCCCCGTGTAGGAATTTTTAAAAACTAATGGCAGGACTGGATTTCTGAGGAAATTTTACTATAGTACCTCTTTTATCATAAGTTTTGAAAAATCACTCCAAAAGAAAAAAAAACATTTCTTTTTCCGATGAAATTTAGCCAAGTTATAGTCAGTTTAAGATTTTACTCAAATGTCTTAAAAAAGATTGAAGTTCTATATTGAAAAATGCCTGTTTCTGAACTTTAAACATGCATTACTCGCTTGATTTTCATCGTAAAGTAATAATTTTTTTTTTTTAAATCGATGTATTTTTCCCTGGCAATTCATTTCTTTATGAAAAAAATCATTTTTATATGTACCAAATTTCAATTTTTAGGTCAAAAGCCTTTGAAAACTGTAAGTAGCAAGATTTACTTAATACAGTTTTTGATCTAAAAATTGAAATTTGGTCAATAAAAATGATTTCATTCTTGAAGAAATGGATACTCAGGGAAAAATTAATTGATTTTAAAAAAAAAAATTTATTATTTTACAATGAAAATCAAGCGAGTAATGCATATTTTAAGTTCAGAAACAGGCTTTTTTCAATATAATTTCAATCATTTTAAAGACAAATTTCAGCAATAATATGCATTTTTTTCATCTTGAGAGAAAATAACTAAAATGCTGCTACTTGATAGCAATATTCAAAAAAAAAAAATAAACAAAATACATTGCACTTGTGAGAGGCCCTATTAATTCTTCTAAGACCTTTTCATTTTGGGGCTTTTAAATATTTTAGGAAACCTTCAAAGGCCATTTAAGACCTTTTAGGTCGTGCGAGTCCTTGCGAGGCCGGAAGAGACAGCGCGAGACCTTGTAAGGCCTTGCAAGGCCGGGAGAGTCCATAAATTTTTTAATAAACCTTCAATTAAGAACCTAACTTTCAACTATAACATCTGACAAACAAATAATCGAAAAGGAATGAGTTAAAAATTTTCCGAAACTTGGAGCTTGCAGAAAATTTTTAAATATTTACAAAAAACCATTTTTACAAGAAAATTGCAGTTTATGCAACAATTTTGAAATTAGAATTTTTGATCCATTAATGAAAAATTTAGTTTAAATCAAAAAGCTTAGGATATAAAAGTGGGGTAATTAATGATAAAAATGCGCAGTTTATCGAGTTCAAAATTAGTCCCTTAGAAAAAAAAATAGACCAATCGGAAATTTTTTTTGATTAATAATGTGACAGCATTATTCGGAAGAAAAACGAAGAATCTTAGAACATGCAGTCCTGTACTTCTAAGCCCAGAAGGCTCATAGGTTGTAATATGGTGTCTCAAGCGGAACGAAAAAAAAGTGTGATTACGCTAATGTCTAAAGTTTAGCTCTTATACTATAATTTTTGCCCTCTTGGATTTAATAAAATTTTATCGCTCGTAAAACTCGTAAACCTGATCGTAAAACTTAACATGAAATTTTCTGCACTCATTGTACGAATAAGCAGACAAAAAGTATAGTACAAAAAAAAATTAATTAACAAAATTGGTTTTCTGAGTTAAGGTTGAATCAGGTGGATAGAAATAGTATTTTTTGAGTAAAAATTTCTGGAGATCGAAACTTATGGAATATTTAATACTTTTAGTAATCGATCATGTTATGTGTCCCTTAAAATTTAAAATACCCTGCCAACTAGCTGGCACTAAGGTTCCTCAAACAATGAGCTAAATACTTCAATATGCCACAGATATCACCGATTACAACCATGCAATCATATATTCATTTCTATTAACTTTTTAAAGTTAAAAGAAAATTTATGTATTGAATTCAACTAAATCTATTTTTTTCAAAATAAAATCCAACGTAATTCATTGGATAATAATTATTCAATTTTTTAATTTTGAGAAAAAAATTTTGGAAAAAATCGGTATCAGATCCAAAAAATTACTATAAACGAACTGTCTAAAACTAGTACTCTCATAGAAATAAATTGGGTATTACGTCCAAAAAGAAAAAAAAATTTGGTGTTTTTTGTATTTTTTTATAACGAAATTTTTGGGAAAATAATTTTCAACAAATTAAGTATCAGATTCGAGATATCGAGTAAAAACCATACTTTCAAATATAAGTACTTTCATGGAAATAAATGAGGTATTACATCCAAATTAAAAAAAAAAAGTATTTTGAGATTCTTTGATGAAAAAATTTTTGGAAAAAAAAATTAGGTCTTAATCCGATAATGGTTGTGAAGTTTCACCCGTTACAATATTTTCAGATATTAGTGCATTCATGGAATGAAATGAGGTATTACACCCAAAAAAAGAAAAGTTATTGCAGTTTATTTAATTTATTTGTTTTTTTAATTTTGAGAAAAAATTTTTGAAAAAAATCGGTATTAGATCCAAAAAATTACTATAAACGAACTTTCTAAAACTAGTACCCTCATAGAAACAAAAAATTATTCGACACACCAATAATTCTACACAAAAAAGTTTAGCGGAATTGTTCTACACCAAAAATCTTTGTGTCGAAAAGATGAACACAAAATTTTTCTAATCGAAATATTCAACACACTGTGTTAAGTGATATTTATTTATGCCAGTATACGAACGAAATAAGTTATTCAATATTTAAAATGACGTGTTGAATACTTTGACTAAAAAAAATTTGTGTTGAACTTTTCAGCACAACGATTTTTGGTGTAGAACGACTCCGCAAAACATTTTTGTATAGAATCATTGATGTGTTGAATAATTTTGTGTTGATCAGATCCCTTGCCTTTAATAATAGGGGGGTTAAAACTACCCTCAGAATAAGAAAAAATACAAAAAATATTACCTACTTATTTTTTTTTGTATTTGGATCAACTTTTTGAAAATATTTTATCGTATATTTACTATTATGAAATTAATTACACCCCTCCCCAGGTGGGGGGGGGGGTAAAAACTACCCCTAAATTTATAAAAAATGAAAAAATTGTTATTAAATTTTGTTGTTGCCCCTTTTCCATTTATAGCCGAAAAAGTTACAATATTTGCAACCCTGGGGGTGATAAGTACCCCAAAATGTAAAAACAATTGAAAAAAGTCGTACTTAATTTTATCACCTTACTAGCTATAAAGTTTCTAAGCACAAACTATTTTGATTCTCTAAACCTTAATTATTTTAAGTTTCTAAACCTGAATTATTCCAAGTTCCTAAATCAATATTATATTCGAAGTCCATAAACCTGTATTATCCTAAGTCCTTAAGCCCAGATTTTTTAAAGTCTCCTAATTATTCTAAGTCTCGTTTGACCCCTCCCCCCTTCTTAAATAGGACAAATTTGATCCTACCTCGTTCTGAAGAACCCCCTCCCTATAAACATGTTCCATGTTATCATTTTAAGGACCTTTTGAAGCAAATTTTTTGTAATTTGATTCAAATTACCCCCCCCCCCCCCCCCAAATTTTCTAGATCCACCACTAAATTTTTTAAAGCCCAATTCAAAATATCTTTCAAAATAGCACTCATAGCAAAGAAACTTGCCTTAAGCCAAAAAAAATAGTTTTCAGCTCTTAAAATCCATATTAATCTTTACCCCTTTATCGAAGTTTGGAATTAAAAATTATTTTAAGTCCCTAAATCAAAATTATTCAAAGTCCTTAAATGAAAAAAATTTTCAGTTCTAAATCTAAACTCAAATCATTCTAAGTGTCTAAATTAAAATAATCCTAAGTTTATTTGCCCCCCCCCCCAATAACGTGCTTGAAAAAACCCCTGTCTATAAACATTTGACGTGTAAAAATTTTCCATGAAATTAAATATTTACATGAAAAAAACACAAATCTTTGAATTTTGTGCCTTTTTTACTACTTACTTTAGGTTTTACGGCTAATTTACAGCTGAAAAAAGTCGGAATTTGAAACTTTACAGCAAGATTTTATTGAGTTATCATCTAAACATACGGTACTGTACGAAAATTTTTCATAAAACTTAGAAACAGAGGGACCTTATAATGGATTAACTATAAAAATTTTTTGTAATTGCTAAAAAAAAAAGGAATTTTGGCTAATGATAACGAGATGTACAATGAACCATTTCAAAGCTAAGGTTAACGCCAAAATTTTATGTCATATGCAACATTTCAATTGGATCAGCCATTTTTCTTTAATTTCGCCCGAAAAAAGAGCATTTATCGTTATAAACATAAAATAGGTAATTTTAAACGGCTAAATCTGCTTGCAGACGAAAAATTATAATAAAAATTTGAATTACAAATAACTTGAAATAAATGTTAAAAAATTTGGATGTTTAAAGTAAATAATGTTCACGCTGCTGGCCAAAAACTGAAAGTTTTAAAAAATACACGATTTTACCCAACTTTATCAGGCCAAAACATAAACAATAATTACCCGATTGGGCCAAAAATGGCTGGACATATTTAGGAGCAAGTGTTCTGACTTTTCACCAAAGGATTTTTTTTTCCAAGCTTCTTAGCCCAGATGGCGCTAAAAAATTGGCATGAAAAATTTTGAAAAAAAATTATTTTGCCCATAACTATTTTTCTGCTTATTTTAAACAATTCTAGTTTGTCTCAAAATTTTTAAAATTTTATCTTCTTGCAAAATGATAGGAATAATTTTTTTGTAAAAGTAATATTTTTCCAGATATTTACGCCAGAACGATCCGGTTTGTTAATTTTTCGTTCAACAACCATTTTTGCCATGTCATATCTCCTTTAATATTAATCGTACGAAAAAAAAAATCGCTTTATTTGTTAATGAAAATACTTCATATTAGTAATACATAATTTTTTTTGTAATACTACCAGATTTGAAGTAAAATTAAAAAAACTTTAAAAAATTTAAAATTTTTTGGGCAAAAATCACACTTTTCATTGCGCTATAACTCGGAAGGGGTGCATTTTTATGAAAAATTGCAAATTTGTTTTTATGTTAAAAAATGATAATTTATCGATTGGTTGCGTTATTTTTTTTTCACTGAGCACCTTTTTTTAACAAAATTCAAGTTACATCAAGTATCTGCTACTTGCCATAGTAATTACTGCTTCCAGAATTTACCTCCTTTCCTTGACTACGAATTGTTTTATTTTATATTATTAAATTTCTGTATTAATTTGGGAATAGGTTTTATTATTTTTTATCATTAAAAAAATAGCATACTAAGTACACTGTAAAAAGTAACTCTCTTAGATTAACAAAAAAATTAGTATAATCTTGAAAAATTGGTAAATTTTCAAAAAAATTTGTAAATATTCGATAAAAATCGTAAATTTAGAAAATTTATGATACTAAGGAAAAATTCGAGAATTCTCGATTTTTTTTTTGTGAATTTATATGAAAAAAGTTATAAATTTACAACTATTTTTTCTTGCAAATTCACAAAAAAAAATCGAGAATACTAAAATTTACGATTTTTTTAGAATATTACACTAATTTTTCAAAAATGTTTTAATTTTTGGTCCCTCATAGAGGAACTATTGTGATCGTTCAAAATTTTTTTTTTGATTTTTTGGCATATAAGTACGTTTTGAGACCATCAGGAAGCTAAAAAACCGGTTTTTAAAAAAATTCTGTATGAGTGTATGTGTGTGTGTACGTACGTACGTATGTAATCGCTGATATTTCACAAACATTATGGAATTAAGACCTAATTTTTTTTCCAAAAATTTTTTCACCAAAAAAGCTCGAGGTACTTTTTTTTTTTTTAATTTGGATGTAATACCTCATTTATTTCCACGAAAGTACTTATATTTGAAAGTATGGTTTTCACATGATATCTCGTATCGGATACTTAATTTTCTGAAAATTGTTTTCCTAAAATTTTTTTCACAAAAAAATACAAAAAATACAATTTTTTTTTTTCTTTTTGGACGTAGTACCTAATTTATTTCCACGGAAGTACTAGTTTTAAGAACCTTGTTAATAGTAATTTTTTGGATCGGATACTTAATTTTTTCAAATTTTTTTTTGTCAAAATTAAAAAAAAAGAAAAATAAAAAAAATTGTAATATTTTTTTTTTTTAGTGTAATACCTCATTTAACCCTTAGCAGCACGGATGCCTTCCGAAAACGTTAGAGCACGGGGGGGTCTAGCGGACCCCAGCAACATTGTTAGTCTATAACTCCTTCAAAATTGGTCCAAAATTAACTTCTTTTTTTTTATTTAGAACGCAGAAGAGTTCAATTATACGATTATAAAATAAAAAACTGAAAATTGTTAGTCTGTTTAAAGATATTAAAAAAAGAAAATTTCTTGTCAATTATAAAAAGGGTGATTTTTTTAAATAGCAATAAAATTGGTTTGAAAAATTATAAACAACTTTTTAACCACTAAACGGGAAATGCCAAAGGGTAAACTTTAAAAAAATTTAAGTAAAAAATTTCAAATTAAAAAAAACATGAATTATTCCCTTGAATTAAAATGACACCTTTTTGTAAATTTTTATATGCAAAATTTTTTTTATTAAAATACTTTTTTTATTTTAAAAATATAAAAAATAAATGATGAACTAATTCCACAAATATTGAAACACATTTTTATCATATTTTTTATAACCTTGAAAGCATATCCGAAGAATATATCTTTGCCCATTGCATTTTCTGAACTTTATGCATTAAATTTTCAATTTTCTCACCAAATAGGTTTTGGGCAATATTTGCAATGTTTAAATTATTTAAAGAACATTCTTTTATTGAATTTTTATAAAACATTGATTTATCAATCAGATAATTAAAAAATATTTACAAAATTACAATTTTTTTAAAGCAAAAAATTTTACGTAACTACACGGGGGGGTCTAGCGGACCCCAAAAAAAAATTTCAAAGCGTATGCAACCAATACACGAAAAGTTTTGGGGCTTTTATAGTTGTAGATGAGTAATACAACTACCAAAATGAATTACCAAACATATACAGAAAGTGCCATTATAGATTTAGGATAATGCCATGTTTTTTAAAAGTACCATGGGGTCCGCTGTACCCCACCCGTGCTTCTGAGGGTTAATACTATGAAAGTACTAATATCTGAAAATATTGTAACTAGTGATATTTCCAAACCATTATCGAATTAAGACCTAATTTTTTTTTCCAAAAATTTATTTATCAAAAAATTTCAAACTCCTTTTTTTTTTTTTTATTTGGATGTAATACCTCATTTATTTCCATGAAAGTACTTATATTTAAAAGTATGGTTTTCACATCATATCTCGAATCGGATACTTAATTTTCTGAAAATTTTTTTCCTAAAATTTTTTTCACAAAAAATACAAAAAATACCAATTTTTTTTTTCTTTTTGGACGTAGTACCTAATTTATTTCCATGGAAGTACTAGTTTTAAGAACCTTGTTTATAGTAATTTTTTGAAATTAAAAGTACTTAAATTTTTTTTATGACATACTAAAATCTGAAATTATAGATAAAATAGTCCATTATAAAAATTTTGCTATTGTTAATGAGGAACCATAGTGCCAATTACTTGGCAGCGTATTTTGTTAATATAAGGAAGTTACTTTTTACAGTGTATTAATGTTAAAAAAAATGCAAATTTATTTATTTATTTATTTTATTTGCATAAAAAATATAAATAATAATTTAAAGTTAATAAAAATTATTCTTTTTTTTTTAGCAAGTCATTTTTTGACCCTTTATTCTCATTTTTAAGAGTGAATGGAAAATTTTCGCAAAAAGGATGATAGGATCGTAATGGAATTCCAGGGAATTCAGGGAATTCCCCCACCTAAAAACTGTACCTTCAGACTCCTGAAGCTTTTCGGGTATAACCGAAGACCGACCCGACCCGACCCGAAAAAACCCAAGACCGCCCTAATAAGTACCTAAATCGAAATTATTTTAAGTCCATTTGACCCCCCTCCCTCTGATTTTGTGTTCTTTTCAAAGTACCTCTCCCTTTAAACACGTGCCATATTAATAATTAATAACAATTATTATTTTGTTATTAATTTTACTTTTACGTTATTAAATTTTTGTATTTCTAATTTTACCGACTTTTTCCGATTTTATACATTTTGCATTATTTTTCGTACAATCACGCATGAAATTAAAATTTTTCTTTAATAAATGAATGGTCAAGGAAAATTATTTGAACACATATTTTTCCGGTATTCCAAACTTTTTCTTGGTTAATAATACACTTTTTAAAACTATCGTTTTCTTAATTTTAAAACTAAATTATATGTGCAACTTAGATAATTAATAAAAGATCCGTTTATTGTTTAAAAGTAATTCTTGTCAATTATTTCAATATAATATTTTCTACAACAAAAACTAAAACTAATTACATATTATAAAGCACCGAATAAATTTATACACATTTTTGACTGTATATAATTTGTTATAAAATTATATTACCTTATAGTATTATTATCAGGTACATTGTGATATCTTTGAACTATTTGAGCATCTCCTTCGATAGCTCAGTTGGTAGAGCGGTGGACTGTAGTTGGTTGATACAAGTAGATATCCATAGGTCGCTGGTTCAAATCCGGCTCGAAGGAAAAAATTTTTTTTTATTTTTTTTTATTTTTTTATTTTTTTGTTTTCTTTTCTGAGATTTTTTTTTTTAATTTCGCAAAAAATAAATTTTTATTATTATTGCATACAATTTTTTTTCTAAATAAAATTTTTAATATCAAGTAAAATGCAAAAAGAAATAAGAATTTTAAATAACTTGCTTTTTAATATTTTACAAATATTAATAGGGAGGGAGCTTCTGTGGGTAAAAATTTTTTAGTTATCTGAAATTTAAAAAAAAAATATGAGACACGTATTTTTTTATTTTTTTAAGTGTGACATCACAATGTATTTGCATACTTGGAGCAGACGCCATATGTTTTTTAATTTTCATGTTTTAGAAAAACAAAAAAATGGATGTCTAATATTTTCTTATCTAGTTTCAAATTATGTTAAAAATTAGGCAAAAAAATTATTAACATTCCGACCCTTACAAAACCTCCATTCAATTATAAATTTTACTTGGTGATTTTATAATATGCTTCAATTGATCTTTTATAAATCTTATTTATTATAATATAAAAATATTAAATAAAATATTCATTCGCCAATAAAAAGTAAAAAGAAACTAAAAATAAAAAATAATCTATTTAGGTAACTTTTAATTTTTGCGAGGATATAAATCTCACTTGTAGCTAACGAATTTGAGAGTTAATTAATAAAGTAAAAGATAATTAACTAATTATTTAAAAAAAAAAAAATATTACGACCGTGACAGGACTCGAACCTGCAATCTTCGGATCCGAAGTCCGACGCCTTATCCATTAGGCCACACGGTCTCGTACCCGAAACATTCGTTATTACGGTACAGTTAATAAAAAATTTATTTTTACAATTTTAAAAATTTTATGGGCTTTGTTCCACCGCGAAAATATGTAAATTATAAATAAATCAATTTTTTATCAGAAATAATAACTTTTTATCAATAATTTACATTTCCTAACGGCAGACGATAAGATAGATTTCTAATGAGAATTATTTTGTACCAATCTATGATAAAATTATTATTTTTACAAAAAATTTCTACTGTATCTGTAAAGTCTACAACCTGATAAAAAAATTTAAAATGAATTAATAAATTTTTTTTTTTAATTTCTAAACCTTCGAAAAATATTGCTTTGAATTGATTACCATTAGCTTTTATGAAAATTATTTTATTTGCTCTAAAATTAAGTAAAATTTTGATTTTCTTGCATATAAGCACTTTTTAAGAATCTAAAAAACCAGTTATTTTTTTATTTATATGCAATACCCAATTTTTTTTGCATAAAAGCAATAGTTTTAAGAAATTTGTAATTACTCGGATCTGATTTCTAAATGTGTACAAATTTTTGGGCGTAATACCTACCTACCTAATTTTTTTACACGGGAGTTTTCGCTTACAGGAATTCATTATTACTGGATATCTTGGATTTTTTAAGCATGTTTTTGAAAAGTATTTGAAGAAACACCAATTTAAGTTGGATTTTGAGAGCTCTAGATGCAGATGTTTTCCGTAGAAAATGATTCCGAGCTCCAAAAGTTAATTTGAATTCAACAAAATATGATTTTTTTTTTCAAATGTCGATTTCTCGACCAGCATGTATACAGAAGAAAATTTTTCCATTAGAGCATTACTTATGAAACTAAAAATTCTTTGATGTAACAGAGAGACCGAAGGGTAATAACCCTATTGTATTTTGTTTGCTATTGATAAAAAAATAACAACTTTTAAAAATTGATTTCTTAAAAAATTTCCTGCGAAGTCATCTGACTAATTAAAAATTTAACAAAAAATTTAGATTCCACGGAAAATTTTACACAAGAGTAAAACTTTTTTTGTTTTTAGGAGATGTTATGTTTAAGCCAGAGCTGGGATACTGTGACACGTTGTTATCCGTATATACGGCATACGGTATACGGGTACTCTTGATTTAATCAGCCGTATATACGGCAAACTGCATACGGTAGCCGTATAAATTAGCCAATTAATACGGCAAATTTCAAACGGATCCCGTATATACTTCAGCCGTATGAAAATCTATACGGGAAAAGTCAATACGGGAGCCGTACAGAATATGCCGTATTAATGGACTATTTTATACGGATCCCGTATTGACTTTTGCCGTATGAAAATCCGTACGGCAAAATACAATACGGGAACCGTACAATATATGCCGTATTAATGGACCAATTTATACGGCTCCCGTATTTACTTTTGCCGTATGAAAATCCATACGGCAAAATACAATACGGGAACCGTATAAAATATGCTGTAATAATGGACCATTTTATACGGCATATTACCTACGGCTCCCGTATTTATTTATGCCGCATGAAAAACCGTACGACAAAAATCAGTACAAAATCATCCGAAAATCGCCTATTTGTTCGGCATAAGAATATACGGCCCCATATTTTTCTTATACGGGCCCGTATGCATATAGGACCTGGGTAATTTCAGAATGCCCACGGACCCGTATGCGTATAGAAGAGGGAATTTTCATAATACCCATGGGTCCGTATGCGTATGAGACTTGGGTGTTTTCATAATGCCCACGGATCCGTACACAGTATGAAAATACCCAAGTCCTATACGCATACGGACCCGTATGCATATAGGACCTGGATATTTTCATAATGCTCACGGACCCGTCAGCATTATGAAAACACCTAGGTCTCATACGTATACTGACCAGTGGGCATTATGCAAATACCGTCTCCTATACGCATACGGGTCCGTGTACATTATGAAAATACCCAGGTCCAATATGCATACGGGTCCTTATGTGTATGAGACTTGGATTTTTCATAATGCTGACGGGTCCGTGGGCAGTATGCATTCAAACTTTAACATACTACCAACTGATCCGTATACTTATAAAAACTAATAAGTATGGACAGACTGTGCACGGATCATCATACTGCTTGGCTGTATATACGGCTTTTAGTTTTCCGTGCCCAAAATGCCGTGCACGTCCAGCTCTGGTTTAAACAGCGAAATTTTAAACTCAAATATTAATATATAATATTTTTTAAGAAATCGGTATCCAGATTTTTGATTAAATTTTTGATTAGTCAAATGCCATGGTGAGTTTGTAAATAATAAATTTTTAAAAGCTGTTGTTCTTCTATTTATAGCTCTCAAAATACAATAAGCCTTTAGTTTCTCTATTTCATCAAAGAATTTGAAGTTCTACTACAAAGATTTTTTTTTATATCCATATAATTATATATGCTCTGGGAAAATCGGTATTTAAAAAAAATCATATTTTGCTGAATTCTCGCAAGGGCGCAATTCAAATCAAATTTTAGACCTCAAGATCATATTATATTCTCCGGAAAACTTTATAAGCCCCCAAAACAAAAATTTTTTCGTGAAAAAATAAATATTTACAAGAAAAAGTATAAGAAAAAACTAAAGAGTAAACTCTTTTTTTTTTTTAAGTCGAAGTACGATAATTGCTGCCGAAAATGGAGAAGTGAACCTTAGGAACTAAAAAATTATATGAAGGCTAATTTTTAGTAGTACTTTTGGTATAATATTTTGGAACTGATTTCAAGACCCAACAATTACGTTTCGTCCGACTTGGTTTAAGGGACTAGTATACTTAATAATTTTCCAGAAATCAAATTTTTTTTTGTTTTTCTTGTTTCTCAAACCTTGAACAATCTCCCCTCCATAAATTTTTTGAAAATTCGACATTTAAAAGGGTATAAAGTGACTTGAGCCAACCCTAGTTATATGAGAAAAAAAATTCCAAACACGTTTTTCTGAAAAGATTTTTTTTTAGATGGCAGACAATTAATCTCTGGATTGGCGGGTTCGATTTAAAAAAACGCTGCCAAGTAATTGTCACTATGGTTCCTCATTAACAAAAACAAAATGCTCTTAATAGTCTATTTTACCTAGTAAAAACGATAATTCTAAAATTCATTGTTAGCTCTCTGGAATATGTCGACCCGTAGACCCTCCCTCTCGGGGAAGTTACTCTTGTATTACGCGTATTTTAATCGTGGCTTGACTTTTGGCTTATTTAATATTTTATAAAATTTTTTTAAGCAAAACCAAAAACTTATCTTTAATCGACAGTATATATCCTTTATCTAAATATAGAATTTCAAGTCATTTTAAAAATTAGTTTTTGAGAAAATTCATTTTTTTTTCTCAATTTCTTATGATATGAAGTAAATTATTTTACTTGGAGACTAAGTATTGAAATGACTTTAAATTTTATATTTAAATAAAGGAGATACTGAAAATTCAAGATATGTTTTTAGTTTTGCTTAAAAATTTTTTATAAAATAATAAACGAACCAAAAGTGAAGTCAAAAATGATATACGCGTAATACTAGAGCAACAGCTTCTCCGATCAAGCTGTCAGTTTCCAAAACTTTTTTAAGTGTTTTTTTCTCTTAATAATAGTTTTTAATAAAATATTGCTTTTTAAAGATAATGATAAAAATTCTCTATTTTAAAATCCCGAAATTGGTATTCTGGCTTTAAATTATCATATCTGCCAAGCAAATAATTTAAAATGGACGAGCATAGAATTTTTGAGCTTGCAGAAAGCTTTTGTAACCTATAAAAAATTTATGTAAGGTTTTGTATGGCATTGGTTCAAAAATAATCTCAGGTACATGCACATACGCTTATACAGAACCTCATAAAAAGGATCTGTATAGACTTTGGAAAAAAAAATACCCAAATATTTTATCAGAAAAACTCCCACATGCAAATGACCATAAAAAAATGATATACAGATTTTAAAAATACTTTTTAGAGGCATTTAACATACATTATAATCAACAAAATAAAAAAATTGCTAATTACATATAGATTCCTCTTTGAAGAAAAAAAAATTGAACGTACATCCTGCTAATACATTTTTTTGGATTCTTTAGATCATATAATAGTCACGAAAAAGCGAGGAACAGAAAAAATGTTGCGTGTACAATAGTTTTTTTTTGAGTTATATAAGGCTCAAAATCACGTTTTTGTGATATTTAAAAAAACCAAGTTTTTAAGCTTTTTTTTATTATTTAAAATCATTATATATGATAAATATATGTTTTTTCACATGTATTGTACTCATAATTTACTAAAAAGAGCATTGTTATAAAAAAATAACATACATTTTTAATTATTAGCGTTTTAGAACAGCTCAAAAGTTAAAAAAACGTTTTTACAAATAATGATTACCTTACTTAGCTTTTAAAACTTTTTTAAGTGGAATTATTATTAATAAGTAATTAAAAAAAGTTAAGTAAAATATAATTCATTGATTGCGAGTTTTAGAAATTACCTTAAACAGCTGAAAACTACTCCAAAGCTAAATTAACGAATTTTGGATCATTTTTAAAATAACAAAATCAGTCTCGTTTTTAATGATTTTTTTATTATTTACATTAATTTTAAATATTTTGAAGTACTATCTTTCGGTTGAAAATAGTTTCCAATATTGCGTTTTTTAAAAAATAGACTTAGGATTTTTTGAGCAGATTCAAATGATGTTATAAACTGGAAAAAAGACGTATTTCCTAGTAATATTTCCAGTATAATTTGAGTTCTTTATTTTTTAGTTTTTTAGGGTACAAATAAGGGAACTAATTTTTAAAAAATGCGTAATCTTCAAGAAAAAATTTTCTGAATAATATTTGCATGAGTTACTTATTTATGTTTTCCTCAGGAATTCGATAAAACCACTAGTTTTTTTATCCGGGATTTTCTTTAGCCATAAAATCTTTTGCTTCTATATTTACTTGTTTCGTTCAATCTTATATATTTTACTTTAGTAAGCCATTTGAGTCTAAAAGGTTTGAAAGGTTTAAAATTTTCTTTAACAATTAAATATTTAGGGAAAATCTAAATGTTTATAGTGTATTTAAGAAATAATAATTGGTAATTGTCACAATGTATGACAAACAATAAAATAATATTCAATACCTATGAGCTTCATAATGTGAAAAAGTAACGCTACATTTAAGCATCTTTTATTATTGCTGACCAATTTGTGAAAAAAATCGAATATTTTCAATTAATTTACGAAATGGTGAAATAAAATTGATAATTTTATGAACTGGCCAAACTCCTTGCCCATTTGACGAATCGGTAAAAAAAACTTACCATTACATTACATTACGCTTTTGGGGTATAGCATATACACAGGTTTTCGTGTAATAAAGCAAATCTGCCGTTTCACAAAGAGTCCTCACGGCGGCGTCTTTCAGTCGCGCGCGGCTGCTTGCCATGGCTGGTTGTTCATCAATCAGCAACAGCAGTATTAACAGCATACTAAAAAAAAACATAATGTCAAATAACACAAATTTATCAACGTCGACTACATCGTCAACAATGATAAAAAGACCATGGCAACAACGTTTATTTGGAAAAGAATTAATACGTTGTGGATGTGATTATTTAAAAAATCGCGAAACAACATTTAACGGATATCCGAAGGCGGATGTGATCGGTTTGTATTTTAGTTTCGTTAATTCTAGTTCAAGTTGTCCAGATGACTTTACTCGTAAATTACACGAACTTTATGAATTAATTAATAATAATAAGGACATAAAAACAATAAATGAAAATAAAGATGAGAATGTAAAAAATTTTGAAATTGTGCAAGTGTTATTGTGGAATTGCAATCAAACTGATATCATTATTGATCCTGATAATGTTTTTAAAAATCACGTGGTTGAATCGACATGGCTTGCGATACCCAATGAAGATATTGAAAGAAAGGTATTTGATACCGCTATATTCAAACTTGAAAAATCTTGATAACATATTTTATTTTTAAGTATACGGAAGCTAAGACATAATTATGTATATAAATAAATATCTTTATTCCAAACATATGATTAAAAAAAGCAAAAAAAACTAAAATCTTCAAAAAATACACACATATATTATATAAAAATAATTTAAACCTATATTTATCGCATGAAAACATAAACGTCTTCGTGTTTTTAGTCTTTTTTCCCTTTTGGCTACTCCTGCTTTCTTTTTTTACCCCACCGAAGCGTGGCCCCCCGTGTATACATTGAACCCCGACGAGACGACAACTCCACGCGTTAGAATACAATGAAAAAGGAGTGAGGGTTCCCCTTTTCGAAATTTCTCCTTCATACTTGTGTAGGTGTATTATTTTGAATGTGTATCACGAAGTTGGTCTAGAAGAGTACACGTGCTTCATGTAATTTATTGCACTATACTACTCCCTATGTGGAAATAAATGTTATAGTAGAGAATAAACAGGGGCCCTCTAACTATTTGTGCACAATATTTTGTTTTTTATGGTGTGCGTGTGTGGGTAAGTGAATAGTTTTAACCAACACCTACACATGCCTTTGCGAATTACTTATCCATGCTGGATGTTACAAATTATAATGTCGCACGTGAAAAAAATTTGATCTTACAGCTATTTTAAATTTACAGCCTCTCTCTTTGAGATTTGTTTTTCTTTTAAAATAGAATAAAAAGTTAGGCATTTTATAATTATGTGTATTATCATTAAAGTATGTTGAATATAAATATACTGCTAAAGACTTTATTCAGAACTTATTTGTATTCATATTGTAATAGACTTACTATTAAAAGGAAAAGACATGAAAGATAAGGTAAACTGAAGAGTTTTTCATTTTTTATGCAACTATTAATGGGCAATTCATCTCGTTTCCTTGGTATTATACTTTTATGTTAAATACTTAATGTACACATACTTTTTTTTAGTGCATAATAAATTATGTACTCTAAGTTTCCAGAGCGAGTACCACTTTTTTACTTTGTAAAATTAAAAAGATTCATGTAATTTTTTATTAATTTCTTCCTACATGAAATTTCAAGCAAGAAATAAAGCATCGAATGTTAATAGAGCATGAAATTTTATCAACTAAAAAAGACTTCAGGAAAACTTAAATTTTATTCCTCTCCCCTTTTTTTAACATTTATTTGAGAAAATAAATTGTGAAAATTAAAAAATAGTGAATTCTATTTAAATGAAATTCCCGCGGAAAAAATATCCTGCAGACTTTGAGTAATAATCAAAAGATAACCTACTGTTATACCTAAATGCCCATTTCTTTCCTTTTACTCATTTTATGTTTTTTTGCTGCTGTTATGTTATCAAGAAGGAATAGAGGGTAAAATAAAATTACAAAATTAATTCAGTCAGTCTTAAAGTTTAACAATGATGAAAAATATAAAAATTCAACCTTCCTTAATGGTTAACTAAAAAAAAGTAATTTTTTTCAACACTCTCTTTTACTTGCTTTTTTAACAATTAATACATTCTACATATTTGGAAAATTTAGTTATTATCTAAAAATCAAGATTGAATTTTTTTGACAATTGACTCTGTTTCATCTTAGTTTACCCTCCTCTATTCAATCTTCATAATGTAACAGCAGCAACAAACCATAAAGGACCCCGGACAAAAGGATAGAAAATGGCCGTTCGGTCAAGTTGGCTGAATTTTAGATATTGGTTTTGGCTATTTGAAAGTTAATTGACAGCTGCCAACTTTTAATAATGTTAATTTGATATTAGATTTGAAATTTAGCGATCTCTAAAACATAAATCTGGGCTAATCTATAAAGTTTTCTACGATATTTTAGAGTTTTGACAGCTAATTGACAGCTGTCAATTAAGAATCTTGTCAATCTGATATCAAATTCGAAATCAGCGACCTCAAAAATATGAAGATATACTTTAAAAATAAAAGAAAAAAGGTTTTTAAGCAATTTTGTTAGAGCTTTGGAGCTTTCAAGCTCCGTAGCAGCCAAAGTTGGGACTTTTGAGCTTTGTGCCCATTGAGACTTTTATTCAGAATGGTTAAATCTATAACATATCCAAAATTCAGCCAATTTGACCGAACGGCCATTTCCTATCCTTTTGTGCAGGGTCATTTATCTTGGGATTATTAATCAAAGTCTGATCTACAGAATCTTTTTTTCGAAATTTCATTTAATGGAATTCACTATTTTTTAATTTTCACAATTTTTTTCTCAAATAAATATGAAAAAATGGAGGGGAATAAAATTTAAGCTTTCCTAAAGTCCTTTATTTTAGTTGGTTTATATAAGTGCGCTGTAAAAATTCTTGAAATAAATTACTCTACCTGAAGACATTTTCTACAGCAGCGCGTAATCATGTTTTATGAATATCGTGTTTGTTGGATATTTTTTACCCAGCTACACTGTACTAAATACATAACCTTTAAAATACATATTTTAATTGATTATAACCCATTAAAAACTTATAAGTTACGAGTCTTTCTGAGCCAAAACAGCCATGTTAGGCAGGTCGGGTCATAATTTTTTCATGTTTTTATTACATATAAAGATAAAAAAGTCCAGACATTTTTGGCCCTCTAGATCTTAAACAGCTCGAGTTATGGCCAATCAAACTTATTAGGAGGCTCTCAACCAGCGTTAATTCTTTTCGGGAAAATGATTAAAAATCATAAATATAAACTTAAAAATAATTCTTAAAAAGCAGGTTCGTAACGAAATCCCTGCTTAATCGATTTCTGCCATTATTTTTTAGTACCTAATTTTTTCCTATGAAAGTACTAATATCTAGAATTATCGTTTTTACTATAGGCAAAATAGACTATTAAGAACATTTTGTTATTGTTATTGAGGAGCCATAGTGCCAATAACTTCGCAGCGTTTTTTAAATTTTTTTCAACCAAAATCCCATCGACCTATCCGAAAAAAATTTATCGTTTCGGCTGTTAAGGTCAATTTTAGCCTGTTTTAGATAAAATTACATTTTTAATACTTATATATTTAATAAATCCGAGAATTAATCATGAGGAACTAATAATTGCCTTTTTTCTAAATCAAAAACATCCTTTAACTTGTTAAATTAGTTTTTGACCAAAATTAAAACAAAATTTTTATCGACAAAACTAATTTTTTTCTTGGATAAACGAATAGTCAAATAAAAAATATTCGATAACAATAAAAAAATTTTCTTTTTACGATAAAATTTAAGTGAATTAAGTATTTTTTTAATTATAATGTAGTTTTAGAGCCTAAAACTGGAATCCGTATAAATATGATAGTTTTTGACAATATGTTTACGTGACCATAACTTATTTAATTTTCATCGAAAATAGAATTTTTTTAAAATTAAGATTACTTTTTCCTTGTGTATTCAATTCTGAAAGAAAAAAAGTAAATTATTTTAACCCCTCATGGTTTATTCTCGGATTTATTAAATATATTATATAAGTATTAAAGATGTGAAATTATTCTAAAAATAGGCTGAAATCGACCTGAACGGTCGAAACGAAATTTTTTTCGGACAGGTCGATGAGATTTCGGTTGAAAAAAATTTTGAAAAAAAAATAGTTGAAAATGAGATATTGCGATTTTTCTTGCAACGCGTTTTCCCATTTTCCGGAATTTCCCGGGGGTTTTTGTAGTGAGTGTATTCTCGTATCTTCTAGATTCCAAGAGGAGATCGAGATCCACAATTTTGAAATCAAAACGAGATTACACTCAATTTTGATATCACCTCGTCTCGTGCACCTCCAACAATGACAGAAATCGATTAAGCAAGGATTTACCTACGAACCTGCGCTTTTTCAGAATTTTTTTTAAGCTTATATTTATGATTTTTAATCATTTTCCCGAAAAGCAGTAACGCTGGTTGAAAACCGCCTAAGGAGTTTGATTGGCCATAACTTGGGCTGTTTAAGACCTATAGGGACAAAAATTTTTTGATTTTTCTATCTTTATGTAATAAAAACATGAAAAAATGATGATCTAACCTGCCTACCATGGCTGTTTTGGCTCAGAAAGACTTACATAAATTGTGTATAATTTTTATAACAAATAACTTAATCTATAATTAAAATACCATTTAATTACATTTAATTGTTTAATTTTTATTTTAAATATTTACTAATACTGTTAGTGGCGTTTTAAAATAACTTTAATTTCGAATATCCCAGCTACAACACAAAATATCTAACAAACACGGTTATCATAAAATATGATGACGTTCTGGTGTAAAGTGAATTTACTATCAAGATATTAAAAATAGTATCAGATAAATCTACTACCTAGAATTTACAAATAGTAAATGGAAATACCCGGATAGTAATTTCTCAGGTATTTCCTGGTAGTACAGATAGAATTTTTTCAATGATGTGCTTGCAATTTAAAGCATTTTTTTAACTTTCAACCAGGATGCTTGAAATTTAAAACAAGCTTTACATTTTAAAAACGTTTATTATAGTCTGCGAAAAATTTATTTAGGTTTTTGTTTTCGGTTATTAATTTCTGATTACCTCTGTAATTTATCAATCAAACGTAAATAAAGAAAAAACTTTTCATTTGTGCAAAAAATTTGACCATAAAGTTTTTTTTTTGTTTTGTTATTTTTGTCGGTTATTTAAGTTTCCTTGAAACACTTCTAAACCATAAACGATTTTTGATAAAAAAAGATCTTATATTCGAGTTCATCGATTAAAAAAATGTAATGGGGATACAAAATATGTTCAAGAGGATTATAATTGGATCTCATTACTAAGGTAACTTGTGTAATCGATGTAATAAATATATGTATAGTACAGGGTGTTTCTTATTTCACAAATTGACCGTTGAGAAAAATACTGACTCGGATATGGTGCTTCAGGTCATAAAACTATTTCCTAAGAAAAAGAATTTTTTACATACTGCTTAATGTCGTGTCCCGATTTTCAAATGAAAATTGGTAAAAATAAAGAAAGCTTTTTTACAAACCATTAAAAAGTTTTTTGTATACAAAAATATGTAATTGTATTGACTTCCATGTAAATTCTACAGCTCCATGATCTTTTTATAGATCCATATATGTAACAATTTTTCACTTTCTCCCCTTATATTTGTGTATTTTAAGCAAGATGATGCAGTGTTTCAGAGTCTTTCAGCAATTATTATTATTAGTTACAAGTATATAAAAAATATATAATTTAATCAACTTAAGATGTGAAAAATCGTTAAGAACGAAATCAATTCTGATAATATAAATAAATTTTCACAAAAGAATTCATTAAAAGTTTTAAAGGATTAAACATGAAAAAGATATCTTAAATATTTTAAAGTTAATATCAAGGCCAGTAGGACACCAATAAAATTATAATCAGAAAAAATTTTATGCGCAAAAAATATAATAATCATCTGATGAATATTTTTTTTTTAATTAAAAATTATTTTTTTGCAAACTATAAATGAAAATTGTTCATATTTAATTATGTCTAGCACATAATAGTAAAATCTTAATGAGTATTTTTTTCTTTTGCAATTCTTATTTTTTTATATTAAAATTTCTTGCTTAAAACAATAATAGTAGATTTCAAGTAAAAAAACAACAAGTGAAAAAAGCTTAGATAAATATACACAGAAATCTGACACTCGTCAAGGTTTGTCTTTCCGCTTATCCGACTCTTCAATCTCTTTCACACAATTCTTTTTCCCTCGTCGGCACCTCAACTGTCTATGCACCTTAACATCACGATACAAATATATATATATATATAATATATCACTGTCTCATATTTTCACTTTTCTTTTGTATAAATAGTTTTACACTTGTAAATCTCTTTTGCTACACGAACGTTATCTTGGAAGATAAAATGTTCTTTATATCTTTATTTCTTTGCTTGTAGAAAGAAAAATATTAAAAAAACGAAAAATTTATCCAAAAGAAAGTATGAAAACTTGTACCTTGGTCATCCTGAATTGTATCTACTATTTTATCAGTCAACAAAAGAAAAAAACAAAATAAATAAAAGAAAATGTTGGCATTTTTTCATAAAATAAATTATACGTTAAAATTTTTTGTTACGTGCGTTGAATAAAAACCAATATGAAAACTTATGTGTAAATGTATTTTATGCATGAAGAGGCGTGAGCATGCATTTGATCTTCAAAAATGAAAAAAAAATTTTTTGGATATGTGGGTATATTGTATGTATGTGCATATGCAGCTAATTTTTAATGACTTTTAATGAGACTATATGTATATATAAGGAGTCCATAATATTTAAAGTTGATAGGTTCTTGTAATCGTATAATGTAAACCCCCTGAAGGGGGTGGTAATTAATAAATTATCTAATTTCGAGCACTTTCCTACCCGCCTGTTCTTTCCTTAGACGAGGAGAAGAGCCCTCGAACGGCAAAGATTTAGAAAGAATGTAGAGGTTGCATTAATAAGGTTTGATGCACATTTCGTCACTTCCAAAAAAAATCCGTTGTTCAAAAATGCTTTGAAAACCCCGAAATCTCGTAGTACAAGGAATACGAGATGGCAGAATCTGTCTCGTCACGCTGAATAACGGCTTTTCTATTAGAAAGCGTTGAATTTTGCATCTCAAAGCTGACGATGTTAAAGCGATATCTGTTACATAAATGAAAAAACCCTTAATTTTAATTAATGCAATACCCTAGGTGATTAAAAAAAAAGTGCTTAAAATTAGCTCTTAACGTAGTATATATTATTGTACAGATGATACCATGCCAAATTTCAGCTCATTTAAAGACGTTTTAGAGGTCTCAAAAGTCGCTAGAAGTATTTTTAAAATTGAAATATAAATATATCTAGGGGTACGTTTTTTGGTTTCTGGTTTCAAAAATCATGGTTTTAGAACACAAAAATTTGTTTAACACTTCTAAATTTACGAAAAACACACTTTTTAGAGGACAGTTTTAGCGATTTTTTGCTAATAAACGGTTGATAACTCAGAAAGAAAATTATCTGCCATTTGTTAATAAAAATGTAAAAATGTTTGTTGTTTATGTCAAAAAAGCCATAATTGTCAATATCCATTAATATGGCTCACGTACAAGGGTTAAAACTAGACCAATACAAAGGTGAAACTGCCTCTGTTTTGGTAAATAATAGAATAAATAGAATTGTTTTTTATTAAGTTTTATTGTTTTTTTTAAAGTTTTTAGCTTTATATTAGGTCGCATAAGTAAAAAAAAATAATTTTGAACCCTTAGAAATGAAAACTATCCCCAAAAAAAGGTTTAGCACCCCTGAAACTGCGAAAACTACCCGTTTTGACAAATCCTTAGGCCGCTCCTGCATTTATGTAAACAGAAATTTGACAAGCAAGAATATTTTAGATCAGTTTCAAAATACGATTTGATAAAAAAAAGAAGTTTTTTTTTATTAAAAAAGAATATGTTAATATTCTCATTTATATTCTTATCATATTTTGCAATCATTTCATTATTTCATATAGGATGTACCTTATACATCTGTAAAAAAGATATGTTTATGAGGTATTGAAAAAAAAAGTTTCTGGAAATGTATGTATACATCTTTGAAATCGTAGTAAATACTCTTGGGAATGTTTATACGAAAAAGATTCATTTTTAGATAATTTCTTTATGCTCGAGAAGTCATTTACTCGCTGAAATAAAAATTTTTTCCCCGTAAATCAACTGGAACAAATTAAATGCAAAAATCTCTTTTTTACTATTTAAAATAAATAATATCAAGATGTATAAGGGTTTCTCTAAATGTTTACAAGCTTATACTTTCAAAGACTTGATGAACGACACAATTTATTTCAATATAATTTTTTTAATAAAATATATAAATCTAAATGTAAAATATATATATAAAATCCCCCCCCCGCTTAAATTTAATTTAGAAAAGTATACTGTACAAATAGATGTATATATTGCTTTCTGATATATTTTTTAAATTTCTTGCCTTATGATTCATACTTCAAATTCAACCTTACGATTGAAATGAAATCCAATAATTTTTAGTATGAAATAGCTAGGTTTTCATTGATATTTACTTTAAAAATTTATCATTTAATCTTTTTCATATATTTTCCTTAGCTGTTGCCTATTCCTGACGGGCCCTTTAAGGAGTCATTGAAACGTGTTAGTTGATTTAAAAAAAAACCCTTTTTTGTTTATTTTATTACAAGTTTCAAATGTAAAAAATAACATTTAATTAATTAATTTTTAACATAAATTATTTGAACACTAAGCAAATATTTATGTTTTTTCTCATTTCTGTTAAAATAAAATCACGGAATTGAAAATGTTTTTTTTTGCGAAAAAAATTAATATTATTGGTATTATGAACTATATTGAGCAATCTCATACCTGATTTTTCGTGATTTTCACTTATGAATATGGTTATTATAATTATTATAATATATTAATATATGGCTTGGCAGTTTTTATACCATTTATAATTGTAAATAGAAAATAATTAATTATTATACGCTCATTAAGATAAATACATTGAAAATACTTCTGCTTGTACATTGATAACGAATGTCTCAGTTTCAAGAATTTCAAGTTATTCATTTTTCTTTTAATTACCGTACTCTGTTCTTATCTTCATTTAATTCTAACCTTTTGTATTATTCAAATATGAATAATTAAAAAAGAATACTATATAAATATACTATATTAGTAGAGGAAATTATTACATCAAAATGAGGTAATTAGCCGATTTCCACCGCCAATTAAAAGTGACCAAATTTTTGTGGAAATCGCTTCAGTACTACCTTAACTAAAAAGTTATGCTTTCAAAACTTTTTGGACGAACCCCGTTTTTGGGTTAGTTTGCCCCTTTTTGGGGGTAAAAAAAAATTGTTTTTAAGAAATTAGAATCGATTAATTTTTGCATTTTAAAAAGAAAAGGTGAATATGAAATTTTTAATTAAATGTGCCCCTTTCAAGTTACAGCCCTCAAAACTTTGATTTTTTTGATTTTAATACTCAGAGTATGGCGTAAATACTTCACGCCATACTCGTATTAAAATATTAAAATAAAAAAAATCGAAGTTTTGAGGGCTGTAACTTTAAAGGGGCACATTTAATTAAAAATTTCATATTCACCTTTTCTTTTTAAAATGCAAAAATTAATCGATTCTAATTTCTTAAAAACAATTTTTTTTTACCCCCAAAAAGGGGCAAACTAACCCAAAAACGGGGTTCGTCCAAAAAGTTTTGAAAGCATAACTTTTTAGTTAAGGTAGTACTGAAGCGATTTCCACAAAAATTTGGTCACTTTTAATTGGCGGTGGAAATCGGGTAGGGTATGTAATAATTTCCTCTACTATATGAGTAAACGTTTATTTTATTATAATGTAATTACAAGCCTACTTAGTCGATCGAATTGAATTATATATGTATAATATTACTCTTCAATTACTCATCCACTCTCAAGAGAAGAGCAAGTGAAATTTTATTCAATTTCCTTCCATGTTATTTTTACAAAAGTTTTAACTCGAGGGTGCACTTAAAGTTTCATTTTAATTTCTAATACTACTGAAGCTCATATTATATAGCTTTTATTCCCTTATATTACATGAATCAAAAAATTAACTAAATATCTTATAAAATCGATATTTATATAATTCCATATTATTAAAAGGAAATAAAGAGATGTTAATAATCTTAAAGCTCATCGGTCATTCTTAGTGCTTCACGCGAGACGAGAGAGACGAGATTTGCCCCGATCTCGTCTCGGTCTCGAAAAATCTCATTTTTTGTAAGTCTCGTCTCGTCTCGTCTCGTCTCGATCTCGGTCTCGTCTCGTCTCGTCTCGAAAGTCTCGAAAGTCTCGAAATCTCGCCTAACAAAAATAAAAAATATTTTTTTGCCTTATACTTGGTAATACTGATCTATTTTCTATCTTTCGGTGATTATTATTTTCACTTATAATGAAAAAACTTATAAGCGGTTTGTGTAAACACAACCTAAATGCATGGAACATGTTTACTTCCAGCTGAGGAATATAGGTATAATACAAATGTTACTCAACATTATAGAATACAATTTTCTAATTTTATAATTTGTAATTATCACCTTACCAGATGTTAAGATTCTAAACCCAAATTATTTTAATCCCCTAAATGGAAATTATTCTGGGTCCCTAAAACAAAATTATTGCAAGTCCCTAAACCTGAATTATTCCAAGTCTCTAAATCGATATTATTCTAAATTCTTAAACCTATATTATTCAAAGTCCCTAAGCCCAGATTTTTCAAAGTCCCTAAATTGAAATTATTCTACCTTATTTGCCCCCCCCCTCCTTAAATAGGACAAATTTGACCCCTCTCCCCTTAAATAGGACAAATTTGAAAAAACTATATGTGAACTTGAAAACTTTTAATTATTTACTTATTGATAAATAATAACAAAAATTTAAATGGATTTAATAGTGCTCTCTGTATACATTTTTGATGTACAATTTTTGTATATTAATCATGGATATGTTACCGTTAGAGTCCGCTCTCCCGATAAAGTTAACATTAACCAGTTAAAGTTAACTTTAGCGAAGCGTTTTCGTTAAAGTCCATGAAGACGATTAAAATGAATAAAAATATAACATTAGCGGCATCATGTTCGTTAAAGTTAACTTTAACCAATCCTTGTTAGTTAAAGTCCATGAAAGCGGTTTCATATAAGAGTTCGAGTTTGTATTATATTTTATATACGACTCTCGCTATAAGGTACTCTCAGGGCTTAGGTTAGGCTCATAAAGATATTGTGAAACATCTCTATGGTTAGGCTACTCTTTTAAAAATGCATTTCTTAGGATCAGTAACCAATCCTAGTTATAAGACACCCCAAGGGTTAGGTTAGGCTATTTTTTTTAAAGGCATTGTCACAGTATTGTTTACAAATTTGCACATGGGTTCTTAAGCCCACCTTGTCCTAATTCTAGGGAATGCCTTACTGCGTGAAAATGCCTTTAAAAAAAATAGCCTAACCTAACCCTAGGGGCGTGTTATAACTAGGATTGATTACTGATCCCAAGAAATGCATTTTTAAAAAAGTAGCCTAACCTAAATCCTTGGATGCCTTATAGCCAGAGTCGTATATAATATATTATAATACAAATTTTTTTTAGTATGCTAAACCGCTTTCATGGACTTTAACTGACAAGGATTGGTTAAAGTTAACTTTATCGTATACACACCCGTTAATGTTGTATTTTTATTCATTTTAATCGTCTTCGTGGACTTTAACGAAAACGCTTCGCTAAAGTTAACTTTAACTGGTTAATGTTAACATTATCGGGAGAGCGGACTTTAACGGTAACAGATACACATATTAATTGATTTGAATTTTATACTACCGGTAATAAAACAAGAGTTTTTTTTCCAGTTATTAAAGAATATGGTATCATAAATACCTTTATAAAACACCATTATTTAATATTTAAAATATATATGTATTTGTGTAGTTATTTATTATGTTACACAAGTCACAAACCTTTTATTATTATTTCTTGTAAATTAAAAATAAAATCAATCTCAAAAAAAACAAGATTTTAAGGATTCAATTGAAAAAAATATTGGATACCTTTATTTAAATTTTTTTATAATGCCCTAAATCTCTAGTCTTTTTTTGTAGGAAGCTACATATTATAAACAGGATTGTAAATATATGATGATTATATGGGTAGATTTAAATGAAGTGAGTGTGACTTACATGGTCGGGTCTTCAAAACTGCCCCAAAGTGTTTTTTTCTGAAAGTACTACCAAAAATAAGTAACCAGCCCAATTTTTAGCCTCCCAGAGCGAAATCTCGATTTTTGGTAGCCATTTTAGTGTTTTTGACTGTCGTAAAAAAAGTAAGAAAAATGAGTCATAATTTTTTTTATTATTTCTGTAAAAAACTCACATTAGCATGAAAAATTTTTTCTTTTTAAGTCCGGATAGGAAATTTCCCTGGCTATCCGATTCCGGGGTCAAAAATTTTTTTTGAGTAGCGCATGCGCGTAGAATCGCTAAGATAGGATGTTTTTTTTCAAAAGTCGATTTCTCAAATGCCTATTAGTGAAAAATCTTGTAACCAGGCTTAAAATTTTCGTTAAACCTTATATTTTTTGGCAAAAAAAAATTTCGATGGGACACTGCTTTTTGGGAGCTCTAGATAAAAAAATAGCAGCTTTCAAAACCTCATTTTTTACAAATTTCAAATTTCCCGCCAAGTCACGTGACCAATCAAAAATCTGACCAAAAATTTGGATTCCGCGGGAAATTTTACATAAGGATATATCTTTTCATGTTTTTAAAAGCGTTTATGTTAAAGCGGCGAAAAACAGTGAAATAATAAAGAATTTTCTGAATAATTTTGAATAATTTGGAATAATTTAAAAAATAAAAAAATTCCTTAATAAATGAGATATTTTAATCTTTCAATTTAAAATTTCGATGCTTTAACATAAACGCTCTTAAAAACATGAAAAGATATACACTTATGTAAAATTTCCCGCGGAATCCAAATTTTTGGTCAGATTTTTGATTGGTCACGTGACTTGGCGGGAAATTTGAAATTTGTAAAAAATGAGGTTTTGAAAGCTGCTATTTTTTTATCTAGAGCTCCCAAAAAGAAGTGTCCCATCGAAATGTTTTTTTTGCCAAAAAATATAAGGTTTAACGAAAATTTTAAGCCTGGTTACAAGATTTTTCACTAATAGGCATTTGAGAAATCGGCTTTTGAAAAAAAACAGCCTATCTTAGCGATTCTACGCGCATGCGCTACTCAAAAAAAATTTTTGACCCCGGAATCGGATAGCCAGGGAAGTTTCCTATCCGGACCTAAAAAGAAAAAATTTTTCATGCTAATGTGAGTTTTTTACAGCAATAATAAAAAAAATTATGACTCATTTTTCTTACTTTTTTTACGACAGTCAAAAACACTAAAATGGCTGCCAAAAATCGAGATTTCGCTCTGGGAGGCTAAAAATTGGGCTGGTTACTTATTTTTGGTAGTGCTTTCAGAAAAAAACACTTTGGGGCAGTTTTGAAGACCCGACCATGTAAGTCGCACTCACTTCATTTAAATCTACCCATATAATAATAATATTTATTTAAATTTTATTTTACGAATTTATGGTTTTTATTTAATTTTATGAAGCTATACCTATAAATTTAAATTAATATTCTTAAAAAAAAAACTTATTACTATATGGTTTCTACAATACATGTTTTTATTTCTATATAACAACTTAAATTAAAGATTCCAAAAATTTTCATTTTTAAAGAAGTTGCTGATTGGAAAAAAAAAGTTTTTATTTAAATTATTTATTCTATGAGAAATTTTCGAGACTTCGAGACTTCTCGTCGAGACTTTTTTAAGTCTCGGTCTCGTCTCGTAATTTTTATTGGCAGATCTCGTCTCGATCTCGTCTCGCTTTTCGAGACGAGACCGAGACGAGACCAAAAAAATCTCGGTCTCGCGTGAAGCACTAGTCATTCTGAATCCAAATTTTTTATAACCTTGCCAAGAAGTGCCATCAATTGATCACTCTAAATTATCTTTTTGAAAAATAAGTTTAAAAAAAAAATTATTGAAAATTGATTATATTTTACCAAAAAAAGAATAAAAAAAAAGGTCTAGAAATTCATTTATAAAAGAAACGAAAAATTTTTTTTAATCATATGAAGAAACTGGAGTGACGGACAAATTAATGTACCGAAGTTTTAGTAGAGCGGATAAAGTATCGAAATATATGTGAAATTTTACTCCTTTCAGATATTCAGTCACTGACAATTGTGCCTATTTTTTTCATTTTTAGGGCTTTAGGGATCTTGGTGTGGTGAGGTAAAATGACTCAAAGTATAAGCTAACTATTAGGAAAGCGAATATTTGTCTGTCCCTTTTAAAATTCAAAAATCTTCAACCTTATTGTGCATAATCTTCCTAAATTTTTTTACACGGGATATTAAAAGACTATAAATACATAATCTATATATTTGCGTACTTTATATCTTTTTATAAATTTATTATTATAGTATAATATATGCTAATACATATCTTAAACTTGTCTAATTTCACTTATTCATAAATTTACAGACTAGATTAACTAGAAGGTATCGTATTAAAATTGGTGTACCAACTTTAATATTACTCGAGGGTTGTAATGGTTCGATCATAACTAGAGGAGGAGTTGAAAGAGTAATTGCAGATCCAAAAGGAACAAGTTTCCCTTGGAAACCAGCGCATCCTAGAAGTGCCCTAGAAAATGGACCATTATTAGCCTGTGGTGCTCGTGATAACAATGAACCTATGCTTTATGAAGAGCTTCGACATTGTTATAAGGGCGTTTACTTTAGCGCCCATTGGGTAAGCCTTATCTAACATTTTTACGTATCTTTAGTTTTACCCTTCTTCAGTATATTTACTTTTGGACTAGTTGTATAACCAGTAAAATATTCAAATATAAGCAAATAAGAAAATTTTGTGTATTTATAGGTGGGTACGTGTATGTTTTTATAACTTCATTAAAGGTTTATTATAACCTTTTTGAGAAACATTCTTAACTTTGAAATCTGTTAAAATACGTTAACGTGTTTATGAGACACGTTGGAAATTTTATTTTATTATGGTTTATGAACGATAAATAAAAATTTTAAACAATAGTTTCGAATCATTTTAACCTTAGATTTTTAACTATAATTTAGCAATATCGATTTAAAATCAATGGCTAAAATAACCCTTTTGTTGAAATAAAGACATAAAACTCTTCAACCTCTTAGTAAAAAGATTTACATTATTTTACGGATTGTTATTTGTTAAGTGTATGTCGGTTTGAATCTAGAATCTAAATTTAAAAAAAAATTTAAGCATGATAATTTAGAAATTCTACGAAAAACTACTCCGTTTTAAAGTTTATTATAAAAAATTTGATACGAAAAGGGCAATTAAATAATTAAAAAAAATTATTTTGAAAACTACAAAACTTAAAACCAATTAATAACGGGTTGTAAAAAAAACTTTTTGCAGTTTAAGATTGAAAATGATTTGGCTGTCTCTAGAATCACATGATAATCTGGAATAATTAATTATCTGGTGATTTCTCATTCTCATCAATTTCGAATAATTGGACTTTTACTATAATTATGTGATACAAAATCTAGATGCGACTTACTATATTCGAGACAAGTTACTTAAATACTAATGCCCAAATGCCCAGATATAAACATAGGGCCTGTTTGAAGCGGAGGAAAGACAGTAAGCTAGAACACATCTGGAAACGGAAATCAATAAACAAAAATAACAACTCTTTATTGTCATTATGAACCCCGATTTCTTAATTAATTTTTTTATGTTAGTTCCATAAAATTTTTCAATGAGTATTTATGTATTAAATCGCCATCATTCCATACTACATACGTGTGTGAAAGAAAAAATTGTAAAAAGAATTCAGAGCATGCATTTATGTTTATATTCGGCTTCAGGCATTACAATGACTAAAGTGTCAAAAAGCATTAAAAATATATGAAAAAAGTCAGTAGAGGAAAATATAAAAAAATAATTCTCTTGTTCTCTTTCTATGTACTTGTTTATTATAAAGTCTAAGTGCCCGTTGTTCTGCTTGCATCAAATCAAGAGTCGCTTTAGGCAAGAGAAGGGAAACTATATCATGTTAATAGATTTTTTTTAAACAAAAAGGACAAAATTTCAAGCAATATTTTGGTTTTAATCTTGCATTCAGATTGTGGAACAGGCAGCGTGCAAAGGTCGATAAAAATATTTTACCCCGTGCTTTAAAAAATAGTTTTACATATATGCGCAAAAAAGGCATCCCTGATAATTTAGAAAATAGTCTTTTTTTTTCCTGCAAGATGTGTAAACAGTTTTCGGTTAAAAATGCACAGTTGTTTGAAATTATTTACTTTGTATTACAACAAGGATCCTATAAGTTACACGTACATTAAAATATTTATTATACAATAATTAAATCTTAAACTGTGTGATAAAATGAATCTTCAATTTTGATTTAATAAAAAAATTATAAAAAAAATTATAGATAATTACTATAATTAGCTTATCTTATTTTGCAGTGTCCCCCATGTAAAGCTTTTACGCCACAGTTAATCGAAACATATCACCGGATACGAGAGAGAGGACACAATTTCGAAGTAATTTTCGTTAGTTCCGACAGGTGAGTAAATGAAATTTTAATGTACTTTGATTACTTTTTTTGCGTATTTATTTCATTTATTTATATGAATAAAAAAATTTTTAAATATATATGAGTGATTCTTAGTGAATTCAGCAAAAGTTTCCAGGTCGGGTCGCTGAAACCAGCTAAAAACTTTTTTTTGCCAATTACCTATCCAAAATGGACTATGTCCCCAAATTTTAGCCCTTAATATTGAAAACTAAGCCCAGCGCGAATTTTTGAAAAAAAAAGACGTTTTCATCTTTCCTCAGCCACCCATTCTTCTTTTATGTGCCATTCCTTCTGGAAATCATTAAAAATAATGAAAAAAGAGGTACTACAGTAAAATTTCCTCAGGAATCCAGTCATGCCATTAATTTTTGAAAATTCCTACACGGGGAGCCAGAAAATCGATAAATTCACAGGGTATATTACGGAAACTACAGAAAAATTGTATATCCGAATTTTTTATTGAGCTTCTCAGGAAAAGCGTGTTTTTATATATATTTTTGGATGCCATATCAACCTAGATGCGATCGAACTTCCTAGACCCTAAAATAACCGAAAAATCGTGAATTTTCCTCAATTTTTCTTATTTTTTAGCAGTTTTTTTGAATTTGCCCGCTCTAAACGACTCCGAACGATTTAAACAAAGTAAAATTCGGATTCCCAGGGAAATTTCACATATTTTCTTTATTTAAATAATTTTTAAGCTTCGATGTAAACGAGCTCACACCAAATGCCTTAAATACAAAATTTTGATTTTTATCGTTTTTTAGCAGTTTTTTTGAATTTTCCCGCTCTAAATGACTCCGAACAATTTAAACAAGGTGAGATTCGGATTCCCAGGGAAATTTTACATATTTTCTTTATTTAAATAATTTTTAGGCTTTGATGTAAACGAGCTCACACCTTAAATGCCTTAAATACAAAATTTTGATTTTTATCGTTTTTTAGCAGTTTTTTTGAATTTTGCCGCACTCCATGACCCTGTATGAATTAATTAATGTCAAATTCGGGTTTCCAGTAAAATTTTAAACTTTTTCTATACTTTAATAATTTTTTGGCTTTAGTGTAAAAGAGTTCATAGAAAATTCTATAAATTTAAATTATTTTTTAGCTCTATATTGGTCACTAGGTAGAATTCGGAGTTACATTCTATAAAATATAGCTATTCTTTAAAGAAAAAAAATTTTTTAAATAATAATGAATGAAATACATATTTTGATAATTTTTAAAAGAATGAGTTTTTTAATAAGAAGAAAATTATTCTATTAAAAAAATTTTTATTGATATTTACATAATATTTAGCTACAATAATGCATTCAGAAAATATTTTTATAATTTAGATAATTTATTCACAAATAGAATCCAAATTCTTTAGATATTAAGTGTATTTGGAATGAGTATGCCCTAGTTTTATTTTTATTTTATCATTTTCATTTGTAGCCGATACATTGTATAAAATTTCATTAAAGCCTACTTTAACACGGGTCTCAGTACCAGGCCATTTGTAGACATTTTTTGAAAAACTTTGTAATACAGATATTTCAGCTATTTATTCATCTTCAATTATATCTGTAATAAAACCTACCGCCCAAGTATTTAAGATTACGAAAGAGACATAAGTATTTGCTGACCATTTATAAGCTATTTTTTTCAACAAATTAAATCTTAAGGAATAACTTTCATCTGAACTTAAATATTTACAGCCAATTATTGTATTTGATAATGGAGTAAAGTCGTGATAATTTCGTGTTCCTGGAATGGTATGCGCAATTGATGATGTTGTGTCACGTTCCAGGTTTAACTCCTCTCTGCTTATTATTATTGTTTTTATTGTAGGTAAATGTTGTTCACAAAATTCATTAATGCGGCCTACATTTATTATTTGATTATCAAATTCACGACGTAAACTTTCTTTGCTTGTATCTCTTTTTATCGTACCTCCAATGATATCACAAGTTGATGTACCGTGAGAAGTTGCAAAAAATATCCACTTCGCATCAATACCAAAATTCTTTTTATGTTGACATAAATTGTATAGGTTGAAACAATTTTTGTATTGTCCCGGACAACTATCGCTAACATACTCAATTTTCTTAATTTGAGGCATGTTTTCTTTTGTGTACCTTACAATATATTTTTGAAAAACCTTAACTGCTACTACGTCATGTTTACAATTTACGTAACTTATTGTTTTAATGAATAATATGAATACAATAAAAATGTTTTTAATGTAACTCATTTATTTACTAATAAATCTTGTAAACATTGACGGTTGCCACGCCACAGCTTTAAATTTTTTATATACAATGTTTATTATTTTTAGCGCTAAATTTATATTATTTAAAATTTTTTTCGGAAATAAGATTATTAGTAATTTACATCTTTAATAATATAATATTTATTAAGTTGTTATTATATACGGTATAATAAATCTTATTAGGAACCTTAAACAAAAAAAGTACACACAAAACTGCTAAAAAACGATAAAAATCAAAATTTTGTATTTAAGGCATTTGGTGTGAGCTCGTTTGCATCCAAGCCTAACAATTATTTAAATAAAGAAAATATGTAAAATTTCCCTGGGAATCCGAATCTTACCTTGTTTAAATCGTTCGGAGTCATTTAGAGCGGGAAAATTCAAAAAAACTACTAAAAAACAATAAAAATCAAAATTTTGTATTTAAGGCATTTGGTGTGAGCTCGTTTACATCAAAGCCTAAAAATTATTTAAATAAAGAAATTATGTAAAATTTCACTGGGAATCCGAATCTCACCTTGTTTAAATTGTTTGGAGTCATTTAGAGCAGGAAAATTCAAAAAAACTGCTAAAAAACGATAAAAATCAAAATTTTGTATTTAAGGCATTTGGTGTGAGCTCGTTTACATCAAAGCCTAAAAATTATTTAAATAAAGAAAATATGTAAAATTTCCCTGGGAATCCGAATCTCACCTTGTTTAAATTGTTCGGAGTCATTTAGAGCGGGAAAATTCAAAAAAACTGCTAAAAAACGATAAATATCAAAATTTTGTATTTAAGGCATTTGGTGTGAGCTCGTTTACATCAAAGCCTAAAAATTATTTAAATAAAGAAATTATGTAAAATTTCACTGGGAATCCGAATCTCACCTTGTTTAAATTGTTTGGAGTCATTTAGAGCAGGAAAATTCAAAAAAACTGCTAAAAAACGATAAAAATCAAAATTTTGTATTTAAGGCATTTGGTGTGAGCTCGTTTACATCGATGCATAAAAATTATTTAAATAAAGAAAATATGTGAAATTTCCCTGGGAATCCGAATTTTACTTTGTTTAAATCGTTCGGAGTCATTTAGAGCGGGAAAATTCAAAAAAACTGCTAAAAAATGAGAAAAATTGAGGAAAATTCACGATTTTTCGGTTATTTTAGGGTCTAGGAAGTTCGATCGCATCTAGGTTGATATGGCATCCAAAAATATATATAAATACACGCTTTTCCTGAGAAGCTCAATAAAAAATTCGGATATACAATTTTTCTGTAGTTTCCGTAATATACCCTGTGAATTTATCGATTTTCTGGCTCCCCGTGTAGGAATTTTCAAAAATTAATGGCATGACTGGATTCCTGAGGAAATTTTACTGTAGTGCCTCTTTTTTCATTATTTTTAATGATTTCCAGAAGGAATGGCACATAAAAGAAGAATGGGTGGCTGAGGAAAGATGAAAACGTCTTTTTTTTTCAAAAATTCGCGCTGGGCTTAGTTTTCAATATTAAGGGCTAAAATTTGGGGACATAGTCCATTTTGGATAGGTAATTGGCAAAAAAAAGTTTTTAGCCGGTTTCAGCGACCCAACCTGGAAACTTTTGCTGAATTCACTAAGAATCACTCATATACTACAGTGACTTGGCTTGGTTTCGCCGGATAATACTCTTGAATAGTTTTTAAAATTTTATTTTTAAAATTTTTATTTTAATTATTAAAATCAAAACAAATAAAAATAGGTAAATGGAAATAGGTTAATAGAAATTGTTAGTTTTTAATAAAGTATTCTCTTGTAAATAAAATGCGTAATTTATTAACCTCTCTTGAACTTTTACTCACTATTCTGCAGTCAATTGAATACTTCAATATTTGAAAAAAACTATATCATTTGACATTCATTTATAATTATATCGATTTAAAAATACAATATTTTTTCAACAAATAATAATTTTAACTTGAAACGTGGTGAAATGTTAAGTTTTCCAGACTATTAGCAGCGTATTATCTGTTTATTTATGGGTCGCAGAAATTAAATAAAATTTAAGAACACCTCAAAAAACGGTCTTTTTGAGGTCTTTTTAGGTTTTCAGGGGCTTATCGCGACCTAAAGGTCTAATTTTAACGGGATCGGGAATCAGGGAGTTTTTTTAAAACTTTTCATATGCTACTATTTAGGTTAAGTTTTGTTTCGGGGGCCAAATCATTATACTTATCCGATAATAGCCTTTCAAGCAAAGCGACCTTAACATGCAGTATTTGAATCCAATCAATTTTGTAGATTATATGTAAGCTTATAACTATGGTTTCTATAGAGAATTTAGAATTTGAAAAATACCGAAGAAGTTTGATCTTGCATTACTAACCCCGCCCCTCCCTTTTCCCTGGGCTAAGGGTTATTTTTAAAAGGTCATCCTGTAAACCTCAGAATTCCATGTAAATTTTATTGAAAAAAGTAATCATCAATTTCCCGCTTGAAAAATATTTTATTTCCTTTTTTTCTTATCTATAGATATACGTGTTTTCACTACACTGATCCATTTCATTTTGCTAAACATAAATAGAAAATAGATCTATTTTAAACTTTTCATTTTCTTCGCTTATACTTATATTGATTTTGTATACTGTTCATGCGAAACAGGGATCGGAAATTCCTTAATTTGACATTACTCATTAATATTAAAAAATTGTAATACGAAATGGAAAAAGTCATTAATCGTTTATTCTTACCTGTATTATTTTTTGTAATTAGTAATGGCGATTATTATCCATTACAAATACAAAAATTTGTATTAAATTACAGAAAATAAGTAATTTTTTGGCCTTTCTGATAAAATTTGAACGTAAAAAAAAATGAATTATGTGCTATAAAACAAGACTCTTTTGTAATTTGTCATGGATAATGGTCATTTCTGTTAACCTTTCATTAAAAAAAGTAATTGGTGATTAGACGTTGCTGCGACATTTTCTGAGCAAAGTAATCATTCCATGTAATATTACAAAAGTAATGGCATTAACCGATCTCTAATGCAAAGATTTCATTATTCCTTGTACCGTTTTCGTATTCTGAGATAAAAATTTCAACTTCATTTTTTAAATTAGTTTAGTCTTATAGAATAGTGATTATAAAAAATTATTATTACAAAAACTTATTTGGTTGGTAAAATTGAAAGGAATTTTTTAAAGGAAGAATTATTTGAACTCCATGATATCGACCATCATATCCTATAGGAATATTTTTTACTTATATAATTAAATTATTTTTCACGTTGAATAAATTTTTGGTAAAGAATGTTTGTAAAATGTAGGGAAAATTATTTTTTACTCTAAAGATTTCAATTGTGCTAAGATAATCTTGATGAATTCTTGTATAAATATTTTGTCAGTTAACCTTTTTAAAAAATATAGTTTAGACCTTTAATTTTGAATGCATCATTTTTTATTTTCTATAGCATTGGTATTAAATATGTTTAAAAAGGTTAAATAAATTTAAAAAATATATTTTTGCTTAACAGAAGCGAAGAATCCTACAAAAATTACGTAGAAACGATGCCATGGTTAAGGATACCGTTTCCTCAAGAGGAAAGAAGACACAAGTTGGCAATAGCACTCGATGTTCAAGCAATACCGACCTTGGTAATATTGGACCCCCGCGATAATATAATCACCCTCGAAGGACGTACTGAACTACTCGAAGATTCAGAGGGTTTGGTAAATTATTGCTTTTTTTATTATCATCTTACATCGCACACTTTTTCACTTTTTCTTCTGTCGTATTTATATTCATAGTCTGTTTTATAAATATAAATGCATGAAAAAGTTTTTTATACATGCGCCTATTGCAAAATATAATGTTCTATTATTTACAGAATTTTCCATGGACAAATAGATTGGTTAATATACTTACTGAGAAATATGCTACTTCGTTACACGATGCTCCGGCTATAATTCTTTTTGTTGGTAACTGACATTTTAATTATATAAAAAAAAGTTTTTACTCCAGCGAATTTCGTTAAAATCCTATGGAAAATTTGATATGCCATTTCTTTTGCAGAGGGTGAAGATTACGAAATTCAATTTGGGGAAAGTGTACTTTTGCCAGCTGCTGAAATTTATAGGAGAGATAGGCCGGATTATAATCCAAATTATGATGATCCTGATGATACGCTACAATTTTATATTGCCTTAGATGTGAGTATCAATTTATTAAAAAATTAGTACAAAGTATTCAAAGGCTTAAAAAAATTTTAATTCTCGTTTTATATTTATAATTTTTTATTTAGTAAAAAAAAAATGCAAATATGTTAATTTTTTTGGCATATAAAGTACATAAGCCAATAAAAAGAAATATACTAAATTTTTAATAAAAATAGGCGATGGTAGCAATAATAATATAATTATAAACATTAAGTAAATAAATAAATTTAAGGAACACTCTGGACGTTGAATTTTCAAATAAAATCGTATATATATAAACGCTTAATGAAACATTAAGTAAAATGGTCAACTTTTTGATCAGTTCGTGAAATTAGCTGCAGGCTTGACCAATTCATGTAATTCAAAGGATTTGTGAGAAAATGGCAAAATTTTAAAGATTTGTTATAATTTAAAAGTTTCTCTAATAAAAATTAATATTAAAAAATAAAAATATCAAGTAAAGGTTGTTGTTCGGTACATGCGTCAACGTCAGAATTGAATATAATTTTAACAGGGGATTAATTACATTAAAATACATCTAATACTGTTAAAAAATTAAGATAATTCACCATTTAGTTTACGAGTTATTAAACTCCAAAGTTCAACAGAAATCAAATATTTTTATTTAATATTCAATTCTTATACATTGTTAGGATAGGGAGACGCGTGAAAATGCATTGAAAAATCTAGTGTCTTTTTGTAAATGCTTCTAAACAAGACGTCAGATGTGACCGAAAATTAATTTTAAAGTTAATGAATAGTATTAGAATATCATTTTATAATTTGAAGGGAATTGACCATTTTGTATCAGATATATTAAACTCTAAAGTTGAAAAAAAAAGAAATTTTTTTTGTAAATTTATAATATTTTAAGTTTTTATTAATTTTTATTAATTTTTATAAAAAAAAATAAAATATTCATCAATAAAAATAATCATAATTTTTCTTTTGAAATTCGTAATAAACAAATATTTTTATTTAACTTCACGAAATAATCCGTTTGGCACCGCCACTTATACCGAACAACAATCTTAAAAATGAATCATATTTTACTTATCTTTTCGACAAAAATTATTTTGGGCTCGATTTTAAGGCTTTGTCATACAACTCATATCAACGTGTATGCACTTCAAAAATAATATTTAAAATATTTTTCATATATTAATATTATTTTTTTTATAACTCAACGGACCAGGGTGATGCGTCGTTAAGAATAATTATTTTTTGCTGCAGTGTGAAACTTCAGATATATTAAGAGAATTCGTCGGCTTAGATGATGCAGTTCCTTTATTAACCGCTATCGACATCCCAAGAGGAATTTATGCAGTGATGGAAGACGGTGCAGAAATCACTGAAGATTCTGTCCAAGAATTCGTTGAAAATTTTAATAAAAATAAATTATCAACAAATAAAATTGTTGCAGTACAAAAAAATGTTAAATCTGATGCATAGTAGTCTTTTATTTTTACTTTTGTAATAACTGATTATACGCACAAATTATAAACATTCTATTTTAATTTAGAATTTATCTAATAAGTTGAGAGAGATCTAATGTATAGTATTATAACTTAGTGGATAATTTAGATGTCTTATAAGTAGGGGTGCGCGGTTACCTAAATTTTGTATATATATCTTTTTTCGGGTAAACTCAAAACGCTTTAAAAGTCCTCAAGTATGGTTTTGAACCGGAAATTTCATAGATAGGACTCGTTACGCATACGGTTTTCAAAGCGGACGAAAAAATTGATGAAACCACGCGCGTAACGCATCTTGTCTGGACTCTTATTTAATTATTTATTTTATTTTCTTGCCTTTGTTTGTTTATTTTATTATTTTTTGTTATAAATTCAATAAATCCGAGATGAATTGGCTACGCTGAAAAATTTCTTGCGGATTGCGGGGCGTTTTTATGCTGATTATAAAAACGCCGGGAATGCGGGTCGAAACCGCAAGGCCCCATCTACAGAAACCGTAAATCCGAGGCGTACCACAAGCGTGAGTGCAACGCAATGCGCAGAAGAAGATTTAGTGTATTTGGAGTTGCGCAGGAGCCAAAATTGGTTTCTGCGCATTGCGTTGCGCTCACGCTTGCGGTTGCGTCCCCCTTTTAGGCTGGTTCTCCAAACTCCGTAAATGGGGGTCGCAACCGCAAGCGCAATTGCGGCGCAATGCGTACAACACGATTTTCGTTTGTGCACATGCGCGTTGTGTTGTGCGCATTGCGTTGCGGCTACGCTTGCGGTTGCGACCCCCATTTACGGAGTTTGGAGAACCAGCCTCCTGATTATATTATAAAATCATGGCGATAGATTTAAAAAAAATAGGATTTGGCTTTCAGTTGTATGCAGAAGCGAGAGCAGACAGCATTGAAAGTTAAATGTCTATATTTTTCCCGGTTGTTAAACTAGCTTTAAATATAGCTTTACATTTAAAATAAAAGCGAAAATAATGATCAAGAGTAGATCGATTCTAAACCGTTCCTGTGGGCCTCTAAAGCTTTTCGATTTTATCCAAAACGTGTCCCAACCCAAAAATTTGGATAACCGTATACCCCTATTTTTAAGTTTATTTTATACATATCTTTTTTAATAATTAAAAAAAAAAATTTTTTACATATAATTTAAAATTTATTGTATCTCTAGTAATTTACATAACATAATAAAAACGTTACAATTTACTTTGTGCAATATCATTAAACTTATAATTATACTAGGGTATTTCTTATTTCAAAATGTAACCGTAGATAAAAATATTGTCTGGAATAGGATACTTCAAATAATCAGGAATATGTAATACATTAAGTAATAAAAATTTGCCCGAAACTGTCTCTCTGAATTCAAAAGTGTGTATTTAGGTTAAAACCCACACAGATCAAAAAGTTACAAAAAAAGTTTCAATAAAGTTCCTGAAAGGTTTCAAAAAGTTCATTTTAGCTGTCGTTACATGACATTACAAAAAAAACTTCAAAAAGGGATAGTTTTTGCTGATTTGAGGGTTTTCCCCTCATTTCCAGTCATTTTGTATGCTAGATTAAGATTTAGCGACCCAAAAAACCAATATTAGAGCATTTCCTTATCTGATAAGCAATTTCAGACCCCCAACCACGAGTAATATACAAAAAAGTATATGAATTTTAAGTTAATTAACATGGAACATCTTAACTGTATTGTAATGTTGCTTAATATTTATGCATAATACCCTCAGCTGTGTTGTGTTGTGTTTATAAAAACCAGTTATAAGTTTTATTATTATTGTTTTTATAAAGTACCTTAAATGCAATCGTCATAACAGTTTGCATAAGTAAGAATGCTTATCCAAAAGTATGAAAAGACAGAATTAATAATTTATTTTATCGTATCTTAAAAATTTCTTTATTAGAAGGGCTCTGGACCAATTAAGATTTCCTTATATCTTTTAATACTTACAGTTTCTCACTCAGTCACATTCCAGAACACTCTATGGAATCCGCTCTATTGCATTCAATTTTTTTCTATAAAAAAAGTTCATTTGTACTTCTCTGAAACCCTTTTTTATGTAAAACATCCAGTGCAACTCTGAAATTTAACTTTTTCGGATCTTGCAAGATTCAATAAATTTAACCAAGCATTTTTTAAATTGTATATACTTGTTATTTTATTAGAAAAAGTTTTATACGTCATTTATAAAAATATAAGAATATTTAGTAAATAATATCATAAAAAATCCTGTACACAATTTTAAAAATTAAGCTAAAATTTACAGCAACATTCGATTTACGTTATATAATTAAAATTAAAATAATTTATGTACAATTATTCTAATAAATTATGCCACAAGAATTATAGGCATCATGAAATTTAATAAATAAATATATAATTTTAAATAACTTTTTACAAAAGTAATTATTAAAATTTTAAAATACTAAAATAGTTTTATTTTTTGATTATAAAATCTTTAAGAAATGTAAACTCTTAAATAAGTAAGGCTGCTAAGGCATCAAAAAACTTAGGCCTATCTTCAATCTTCAATTTGGCCACTGGAAATATAAAGTAACATTTTTTAATTGTTTTATTTTTATGAACATTTGTTAATCTTTTATTTGTACCTGTAGTGTCAAAATAATCTGCTTCAAAACTTGAATTTGTATTTATAGCAGCTTGTTCGAAGGCTCGGCCAAATAAACTAAAAGTGAATAATAAAAAACAAATTATTAGAACACCTTTCCGACATTATAGTCAAGGCGCCAGCAATGTTAAATGCATCCAAAAATTTTATCAGCACTAGAATGGATGCACCTCAGTGAAACGTATGTATTTTGGTCGCTGAAACCGATTTTGAAGGTTTCATCCATTTTCGGATGGCCAGTTTTGAGTATTGGATGCTATATAATAAAAAATCGGCGAAAAAATAGCAAGATTGGTAATAGCTTGAAAACAATTGCTAATTGAGCCTATTTTTGGTACCCCAATAAGGTTTTTCGTGGACACTGATCACGATTTTGAAGACAGATTTATAAAAACCAAAATGGCGTATTTCTAACCTCAGAAACGTCGATTTATGCGTTTTTAAGCATATTTACGTTTAATTTACGTTGTCTAATAAGTTTTTCGGACCAGTTATAACGATTCTGAGGTCAGATTTTTAATTTTCAAAATAGCGGACTAAAAATGGTGGATTTCTAACCTCAAAATCGTCAATAAATTCTATTTTAAGCATTTTAATGTGTTGCATTTTAAGTTTTTGGGTTCGGTGATCACGATAATGAGGTCAGATTTTGAAGACACTTACAAGTAAATACTTTCATGTACCTTAAATTTCTAACTAAATCGTGATCACCGACCCCGAAAACTTATAAGGCAACACGTTAAAATAGCATTTATTGACGATTCTGAGGTTAAGAATCCGCCATTTTTATCCCGCTATTTTGAAAATTAAAAATATGACCTCAGATTCTCAGAATCGTTATAACTGGTCCGAAAAACTTATTAGACAACGTGAATATGCTTAAAACAGAATAAATCGCCGTTTCTGAGGTTAGAAATACGCCATTTTCAGTCCGCCATTTTGGTTTTTATAAATCTGTCTTCAAAATCGTGATCAGCGACCCCGAAAACCTGACTGGGGTACCAAAAATAGGCTTAATTAGCAATTGTTTTCAAGATATTACCAATCTTACTAATTTTTCGCCGATTTTTTATTATTTTATTATACAGCGTCCAATACTCAAAACTGGCTATCCGAAAATGGATGAAACCTTCAAAATCGGTTTCAGCGACCAAAAATACATACGTTTCACTGAGGTGCATCCATTCTAGTGCTGATAAAATTTTTGGATGCATTTAACATTGCTGGCGCCTTGACTAAACATTTAAAATTAAAATTTATTTAAAAAGATCTATTTAAATCAATTTAAGTCGAATCAGATCGTGAATTACTAATTTTTATATGAGTAATTCTTAAAAAAAACTTAAAAAAAAAAAACCGATTTGAAAGAAGCGAGTAAATAATTTTCGGAAATTTGGAGCATAATTATACAAAATATTTAAGATTCCTAAAACTTATGCTCAACAAGATTTGAAATTTTGGTATGTATTAAAAATTGGTCATTTTGGGGTTAAAACAAGTATTAATTTTATTAATTATAATGTTGAGCCCTGTGTTTCTAAGCCCAAAAGATCCATGTTTTTTATGTTTTTATATATGGGCGATTATTTCTCAACCCGGCCACCCCCTTCTGTCCAAAAATGGTGGCAACTTAAAAAGATTATGGTTTTCTCAAATTGACTGAAAAAGGGTCTAGTTTTTTATTCTCTTTTGCCTTTTCAACTCTGTAAATCTATTGTGCCCATTTTAGGCACTGAGCGGCGATAGATCAACATTTTAAAAACAGAAAAATTGAAATAAAAGTAGATTAACGGTAAGTTTTTTGAAATTTTTTTCTCTTAAAAGTTGTTATTTATTAAAACAAAGAAAATAAGGATGTAGTGCAAAACAACGAAAGGTAAAAACCCACGAGGTTAAAATAACCCGAAAATTTTCATCTAGAAAATAATTTATGGTAAAAAAAAAATAAAGAAAAATTATATTTAGAAATTTTTAAGCACGAAGTAATTGAAGATGAATGATTTTTATAATGCATAGAAATATAACGAATTTTATTTTTCCTGATTTTTTAACAACGAAAGGTTTATAATACAACGATTTTTAACATAACGAAAATTCTATTTTAACATCGAAGATAAAAATTTTATTTATTGCTTTGAAAACAAAAATAACGAAAAGCTCGAAATCCCGAAAAAAATAAACACGAAAAACAAAATATCCGAAAAATTTTATAACGAAAATATTTTTTGATCTAATTTTTATGAACCATTGCAAGTAATTATGGTTTTAAGGCTATAAATCACCGCTAGTATTTTGTACCCATTAAGTAAATAGTGTTCTAGGATAATGATTGGCATTAATAAAAATTTGAGCAACTTATATCCTTATTATTATTCTATAACCCATTATCGAAATTATTCTGTGCCTACACTCAAATTATTCTAAGTCCATTTAAATCCCCCCAATATGGCCCATTTGAACCTCCCCCAAAACATGACATGCTTGAAGTAACACCCTGCATATAAACATGTTCCATGTTAAACGTGACTTATGGACTGTAAGTTGCAAACTCCGTCTGGTCTCCACAGTTACAAAGAGCATCTTGAGGGCAGCTAGAAAGTGGAGACCGTAGAGAAATTATTTTATTAAATTGCAGACTAAAAAATTGGATAAATTTTATAATGAGATTCCATTAATAAATAAAAAGGCATAATAAGTAAAAAAGACTGCAAATTCAATTTTGTATTTTTAATGATACCTTTTATAACAGTAGTAGCTATATTAATAATGGGCTTCATATTTTCACACTGATTTTTCATTATTAAAGCATTTAAAAGCAATGAATCAACATAATGTATAAGCAATTGTTGATATTTTCAAGTTTTCGGAAAAAAAAATTTCGAATTTTTTTTTTTCGTTATAATGGCCTTTCTAACTGATTTCTGTTAATCGCCATATTTTAAATTTTCGTAATCTTTTTTTTCAGTATTTCTATGAATGTATTTCTATGAACAAATAAAAAAAAAAAAAATTTAATTTCGGATTTTCGCCAATATAAAAAATGCATTTTCGTAATAAAATTTTCCCTTTTTCTCGATTTCGGTCAAGTTTTTTTCGGTACCAAAATATTCGTTGCATATTTTTTCATATAACTAAATCATTCTTTTTAATTATTTTAAGATTGAATTTTTTCGGGTTATTTTACACTCATGGGTTTTACCTTTCGTTGTTTTGCACTACATCCGAAAATGAGGCCCTTTTCGTGGTAATTGGTTGATTTCTTAACAATATTTTGGATATGTAGGTTCAGAGATATCATCAGTCAAAGTTGCCGTTTTTTACCCATTTTTAAAAACTATATCTAGTTTTTTTTTTTTTTTTTTTTCTATACATATCCAAAATAAAAAAGTTTTAGTGCAAAATGGTAGTCTTTTGATGCATAATAATTGTGCCAAATATCAGAGGATTTGATCGAGTAGTTTCGGATTTAGCAATTTTAAGGGTGATCCTGAAACAAATTTTGAACCATTTTTTAAAGAGAATTAATACCCGAAAATCGCTAAATCCGAAACTGCTCTATCAAATCCCCTGATATTTGGCACACTTATTATGTATCAAAATAATACCATTTTGCACTAAAACTTTTTTATTTGGATGTGTAGGTTCAGAGATATTATCAGTCAAAGTAGCCGCTTTTTTACCCATTTTTAAAAACTACATACCACCCACAAAACTTTTTAAGGAATCAACCAATTACCAGTTAAGTGGTCTCCTTTTCTTTGTTTTAATAAATAATAACTTTTAAGAGAACAAAATTTCAAAAAACTTACCGTAAATATACTTCTATTTCAATTTTTATGTTTTTAAAATGTCGACCTGCCACCGATCAGTGCCTAAAATGGGCACAGTAGATTTACAGAGTTAAAAAGGCCAATGAAAATAAAAAACTAGACCCTTTTCCAGTCAATTTGAGAAAACCAAAATTTTTTTAAATTGCCGCCAATTTTGTACAGCGGGGGGTGGCCGGGTTGAGAAATAATCGCCCATATTTATTATATATATTTTTTTACATATTTATTTTATTTTTTCATATCAACATGGAACATGGCACATGGCTCGGCAGGGGGGGGGGGTGAAAAATTGACGTTTTTAGGGGGGGTGAAAAAGTGACGCTTTTAGGGGGGGTGAAAAAGTGACGTTTTTAGGGGGGGGGTGAAATGGACTTAGAATATTTTCGATTTAGGGACTTAGAATAATTTGAAGTGGGAGTCAGGCCTTGATAACAACAAAAACTTAGAATACTTTAAGTTTATGGACTTAGCATAATTTATATTTCAGGATTTATTGTAATTTCGGTTTTTGGATTTATTACTGTTATGAGTGAACATGTTCCAGGCTCGTTGGTTGTGTAGTTACACAAACCGGTTATAAATTTTTTATTTTTTTACATATATATTTTTTTTATTAATTTTATGTTTTTTCAAAATAATAAACTCGTCCATCACCATTTGGTCTAATTTGGTGCTCCAAATGTATTGAACTCTCCTTGTAAGTAATAACTTTAATAACACAGCTGCACAAACAAAAAAAAAGTTCTGATCCTGTAACTAGACCTACCTACAGGTAAGTTTTTCGATTTCCTAAAACCGAATCTGAAGTCAGAATTTAGCCTACATCCTCAGATTTTGCCCCAGCTATCCCCAGCCACCCTCTAAACCGCCCCTAAAAGCAAATATTTTACTATGTTCAAAAGTTAAAAATAAAAGTACTTTAGTTACGTATTTTGATGTCCTAAAACCGAATCTGAAGTCAGAATTTAGCCTACCACCCTTTAGTTTTTGCCCCAGATACCTCAATCACCCTCTAAACCGTCCCAAAAAGCAAATATTTTACTATTTCCAAAAGTTAAAAATAAAAGTACCTTATTTAGGTATTTTGATGTTCTAAAAACGAATTTCAAGTCAGAATTTACCTACAACCCTTAGTTTTTGCCCCAGCTACCCCAATTACCCTCTGAACTGCCTCAGAGGGTGAATATTTTACTTTGTGCAAAAGTTATAAATTAAAGTACCTTAGTTACATATTTTGATGTTCTAAAAACGAATTTCGAATTTCGAAGTCAGAATTTACCTATAACCCTTAGTTTTTGTCCCAGCTAGCCTAGTTACACTCAAAGCGATTAATTAACCTTCCTCTGGTGGACTTTAGAAGGTAACTAGGCTAGCTGGAACAAAAACTATGAATGGTAGATCAATTCTGAATTAAAATTTGTTTTTAGAACATCAAAAAACCTAAGTAAGATACTTTAATTTATAACTTTTGCCCAAAGTAAAATATTCACCCTCTGGGGCAGTTTAGAGGGTGATTGGGATAGCTGGGGGCAAAAACTAAGGGTGATAGGTAAATTCTGACTTGAAATTCATTTTTAGAACATCAATATACGTAAATGAGGTAATTTTATTTTTAAATTTTGGTCATAGTAAAATATTTGCTTTTTGGGGCGGTTTAGAGGATGGCTGGGGATAGCTGGGGCAAAATCTGAGGGGGTAGGCTAAATTCTGACTTCAGATTCGGTTTTAGGACATCGAAAAACTTACCTGTAGGTAGGTCTAGTTACAGGATCAGAACTTTTTTTTTGTGCAGCTGTGTAATTAAGTAAGAAAAAAATTTTTAATTTTCATTAATTATGTAATTTCAGCTTGACAAGGTCAACAAAGTTGACGAAACGTCGCTTTAACAACAGCAATAAAAAAATTTTTGTAAACTATACATAAATTTTTTTCATTTTATTCCAATTGGTCATTAAATTCAAAAAATATTCTATAAATTAATATTAAAATTACCTAACTTATTAATTATTGAAAACAAAAGTTTTTAAAGATGATTATAAAAAATAAGACATTCTTAGTAATTACTTTTGCATAAAAAGAAATGGTAGTTGATGATAAATATGTACAAACAGAGCACAATAAAATTAAATATTAAAAATTTTGTAAATAAATCTATAAAAATATATACATTTAATCAATATTTATTACTTTTTATAAACTTAATGTTTATTTATACTCTATAAAAAATCATTATATTTTATGAAGTCAATGTTAAGTTGACAACCAGTTGGCAACCCTTGTTGAAGGTCCTGGAAAGAGAATATCCCTTGACTCAAGTTAATACTGTACTATAAGTAATACATTATAAAATAATACTGCTTCGCAGCAGCACTAACTATCTTTTCATTTCTCATCCAGAACCTTTGTTTCCCACTCCTTTCATCAAAAACCCATAATTGAAATAACTTTTTATATTCTAGATATATAAATAAACATTAATTTAATCCATAGAAAGGGTGTTTTTTAAAGAAAAGATTTGAATCAAGTATTTAAATTTTCAGTGTAGAGTATTTTTTGATGCACTATGTTGCACTAATGTGTGCATGCTTTAGCTTGCTTCTAGACTACTACTGTAATTCAGAATCAAAATAAATCTTTTTAGATGTTGTATTTAGATCTAGAGAATATTTAAACAGATTAATAAAAAAATTAATAGAAACTACCTTCTTGGTTGATCTTCCCCTACAGGAGGTATTCCAGCGATCAAAGACATTACTGTGTCTTCATTATTTGTTGCTGAAATGACAAGAGGCCAATTTTTCGCATTCTTGTTTTTAGAAGTTTCAACATAAGCTCTTAAAATAAAATGAGCTAGCATAATCAATGAATGAGGATGAAAAAATATTTGTACTTGGTATAAATCAGGTAAAATTACGTAGAGAAAAGATCCTGCGTTTATCACTTGTTTCATTTCTAATATAGATTGTGCTGCTTTAAAAATGTGTACTAATAAATTTTTTGCTTTTTCTATACCATTATCTAACATATTCTTTTTTGTATGTGCGAGGCACTCTGATGCTTCTAAAAAGCACTGTTTTGGGGATTTGTCTTTTGTCTGAAAATAAAATATAAAACTTAAATATAATACGACGGACTTCGTAACAACTGATCCCAAGTTGAACTGAAGAGACACGGAAATCGGTCAAAATTAATTTTTTCCGAAAATGCAACCAAAGTTAAGTCCATTCAGAAATTTTTGACTTTCTAGGTTCTTTGGCAGCCATTTTCAACTCAAAATTTTTTAATTATTGCTGCGTATTTTAAGTTACTTATGTTACTTTGAGTTACTTTAAGTTACTTTGCTTATTTTAATTATTTTCCTTGCAACATTTTACATAAAATTTCAAACAGAATTCAATTCTGCGATCAAAAGAAGATTTTGAATGAGCATGCCCGAGAAAATCATCATTTATCAGAATGTCTCAAAATGTGGAAGTTTTTTTTTAGAAAGGTTTAAATTTCTTATTTTGTAGTCATTTTTACCCCCTGAAAAAATTCCGTGGGACATACTTAAGGTAACTCATGAGGAGTGCAACTATAAGAATTAGAGCAGGTTAAGGTTCACAATAAACGATAGTATCAAAGTTTCAAACTAACCAAATTTTCGAGAAATATTAAGAAAAAAAATTATGTAAATTAAAAACAGTTGCACAAGTTTTAAAAAGTTTGTCATTAATATTTTGAATGTTTAACATTCGAATAAGGGACTTGCATGTAATCAAATTCTTATATAATTTATACCGAATATTTTCGTTAAATTGTGTATTTATGTTCCATTTTTATAAATAGTTTTTAATAAAATAATATATTTTTATCGTAACTTTTAATTTAAAAATCGAAAAATAAAATGCAGATTTGAAAAGACTTCGCAAGCCGGGTCGCGTTATATAACACCCTTTGACAGTTTCTAACGCACACATGTGAGAATAATATTATTGTACTGTTGTAATAATATTTTTTATTGTTTGTTTTTTTAATATTAATTCAATAAACATGAAACGTTTTTCTTAAGCTCGAAAATCCCCAGGAAATATAGAAAATTCCTCTTCATGTTTTTCGTTCCATCATGTTAGAAAATTGGAAAATATTCTGGGTCACATAATGAAAAATTTCATTAATAAAAACGTTTTAACGACCTCGAAAACCTCCAGGCAATGTGAAAAGCTTATTATGTTTTTTAATCTGCCATCTTGGAAAATAGGAAAAATGCTAGGTCGAAAAAATTAAAATTTTCATTCATAAAAATTATTTTGATTTTAAAAATGATTTTTCTCAACCTTGAAAACCCCCAGGTAATGTAGAAAGTTCTTTTATTTAGGAAATTATAACTCTCTGAGCTAGAGAGTAGTACTACTGGTTTTTTTTGTTAGAGTAACCGCACAAATACAAAAAAATGTAAAAAAACAAGGAAAATCAGAATTTTTTAAATCCATTGCTATGAACTCATTTATACTAAAGCCTAAAGATTTTCATAGTATAGAATTGATATGAAATTTCCTGGAAAATCCAAATCTAAACTTATTTGACTCGTACGAGGTCATTTAGTGCGGGAAAATTCAGAAAAACTGTTGAAAATGATGAAAATCCGACTTTTGTATTCGAGGCATTTGCTGTGAGCTCGTTTACATTAAAGCCTAAAAAATATTTAAATAAAGAAAGTATGTAAAATTTCCCTGGAAATCCGAATTTTCCCTTATTCAAATCATTCGGAGTCATTTAGAGCAGAAAAATTCAAAAAACTGAAAAAAAATGAAAAAAATTGAAGAAAATTTACGATTTTTCGATAATTTAAGGGTCTAGGGAGTTCGATTGCATCTAGGTTGATATGGCATCCGAATATATATATAAAAACACGCTTTTTCTGAGAAGCTTAATAAAAAACTCGGATATACAATTTTTCTGTAGCTTCCGTAAAATACCCTGTGAATTTATCGATTTTCTGGCTCCCGGTGTAGGAATTTTTAAAAACTAATGGCAGGACTGGATTCCTGAGGAAAGTTTACTATAGTACCTCTTTTTTCATAGTTTTTAACGGTTTCCAGAAGGAATGGCATATAAAAGAAGAATGAGCGGCTGAGAAAAGATGAAAACGTGTTTTTTTTCTTCAAAAATTCGCCCTGGGCTTAGTTTTCAATATTAAGGGCTAAAATTTGGGGGTATAATCCATTTTGGATAGGTAATTGAAAAAAAAAAATTTTTAGCCGGTTTCAGCGACCCGACCTGGAAATTTTTGCTGAATTCACTAAGAATCACTTTAAAATGTTTCTATAAATATCAAACTTTTTAAAAATACCCATTAAAATTTTGATGTAAGTCAAATCAAGCCTATTCTGGACGGGATCATTTTTATTATTATGACACGAATGAATGCAGGGCTGTTTTCATGTCTTTAAACATATAAAAGAATGTTTTCTAGTAAAAATTTGTATAGCTTAAAACTAAAAATTACCATGTTATTTAAATGGGAAACTTCAAGTGCTCGGCCGCACGGGGTAAAAAAATCGAAAATCAAAATCCTTCGAGCTGGGAGTTTTTTATGACCAAAATATTTGAAAAAATGGGGAGAGCCAAAAAATATCGAAAATTAAAAAAATACCTATATACATAATAAATCCGACACTAAGCTTTAAGCATGCTAATTAAAAAATATAAAAAACATAGAATAATTTTTATCAATATATACTTTTAAGAAATGTTGAATTAAAAAAAAATCGTATTTTGCAAAATTTCTCAATTTTGCATTTTTAAATATTGGTTCCTCAAAGAGGAACCATTATTTTAGCTCAAATTTTGATTTGTGATTTTTGGTATACTAGCACGTTTTGGGACCTCAGGAAGCTAAAAAACCGGTTTTTAAAATATGTATGTACGTATGTATGAGTTGATATTTAACAACCATTATGGTATTAAGACCATTATGGTATTTTTTTCACCAAAAAATCTCGATATACTTTTTTTTTCTTTTCATTTGGATGTAATACCTCATTTTTTTCCCATGAAAGTACTAATATCTAGAAGTATCGTTTTTACTCGATATCTTGAATTTTATAATTTATTTTTTGAAAATTTTTTTCTGAAAACTTTTTTCATCACAAAAATACCAATTTTTTTTTTCTTTTTGGACGCAGTACTTAATTTATTTCTATGGGAGTACTAGTTTTTTATTTTGATACGTAATTTTTTGAAAATTTTTGCCGCCAAAAATTACAAAAATTACAATTTTTTTTTTTAGGACTTAGTACTTAATTTTTTTCTATGAAGGTACTAATATATATAATTATCGTTTTTACTAGGTAAAATAGACGATTAAAAATATTTTGTTATCGTTAATGAGGAACCATAGTGCCAAATACTTGGCAGCGTTTCTTATTTGCAAAATACTCGTTTAAGAAAAAAATTTACGAAAAACCAACAGTTTTTTTTCAAAAATGATCTATGCTCTTATTTTTAGTTGCATTTTTTGGGAAAACTATATTCTACGTAGAACAGATCTGAAGACACGACCATCAGTTTGAAACTCATTTGATTTTATAAAAACTACAACCAATTTATGTATGGATAATTCATTCTCAACCCAACCACCTGTCTAAAAATGGAGGCAACTTAAAAGGATTTTAGTTTTCTCACATTGTCGGGAAAAAGGTTTAATTTTTTATTCTCATTTATATACAATACGCATTTTAGACGCTGAGCCTTTCGAATAAGATAAAAGTAGAATTCTGTATTATCGTACGATATTTTACATTATAGAGAAAAAAATAATATTGAAGGTACTAATCAAATAGCTAACAACATTAAAAATCATAAAATGAAATTATGTTTTCCTCTTTATAACAGTCTATTTTATATAGTAAAAAATGCTTTTGAAGAGTTCTTATAGAGTTGTAGCCAAACTTAACTATATGTTCAGTCAAGTAATTATCAGAGATAGAAGAATACAAAGATAAATTAAATAAATTTTAATGACCTAATAAAGTTTACAAAATTAAATGTATGAACTGTGATGCTTCATATTTAGGTGAAAGCAAATGTGAATTAGGTGTAAGAATAAAAGAATATTTTGACAATTACAGCTTATATAATGATAAACACTGTATAGCAACTGAACATAGAGAATTAGGTCATAAATTTAATTGGAAAGGAGTTAAAGTTCTAAATACTGAACAAAATTTTCATAAATGTACTTTTTCACTATACTTCAGTCAATATACGGATTTGGGAGCGCCAGTAAAAACTCAGAACTGCTGTTTAGCTTTACCGGTACCTTTTAGAAAAAATTTTTTAAAGAACAACGAATGTTAAGAAAAAACTGTATATTGTAATATTAATTTTAAAAATAATTAGGTGTATTTTATATTGAAAACTTCTTTCTTTATTTCTTTAATTCTTCCTGGTGCTGATTCTGCTAAACAGCAGTTATGAGTTTCGACTGGCGCCCAAATTTGGGGATATTCTTTCCGTCCACCACCAGATTTGGTCTACTATAGGTTTTTTGGGTCGCTGTATATTTCAAATATGACCTCAAAAAAGTCATAAAATTTCATCTAGGGTGGAAATTAGCGTGAAAAGGAGTGCAAAATCAGTTTTCATAAAAGACTTTATTTTTACTTAAAAAACTGTATCAGTAGGTTTTTGACGTTGTTGATTTCAAATATGACCATAAAAACCTTAAAACTTTATATAGGAGTGGAAAACTAGGCTTAAAAAGGGTGAAAAATCAATTTTAATAAAAGGTTTTATTTTTACTTGGAAAACTGTACCAGGGGTTTTTTGACGTTGCTAGTTTCAAACATGACCATTAAAAAAATCATAAAACTTCATCAAGGGGTGGAATATTATGGTAAAAAAATCAATTTTTCAGAAAAGATATTAGTTTTAAAATTTCAGAAAAGAATTTTTGTAAATATGATTTTTCATAATATTTTTCTTCTCACATACGAGTTTATTCTCATTTTTTATTATAATTACCCTTTATGTAATTTATTATCTTTCCGTTATTCGCCCTGAGGCGAATGGTAGAAGGGATATAAAAAATTCGATCGACGCGCTCGCGGTGGCGTAAATATTAGTCCGCGTTGGGAAACATATGTATGCAAATATATAGATATTATACACAAAATATTTTTTAATTAATTAAAAAATTCTTTAATAACCGTATTTTGTTATAAATAGTGAAAAAATAAGTTCTAAATGTATTTAAATTGATTTTTTTTTATTCTTATAAATTTTTCCGTATACTACACTTCTGAAATAAGTAAATAATGCTCACTCTTACCAATGATCATATGTTTTTTGTGTATATTTTATTGTTTTTGGGTGAAATAATTGAATTTTTTGCAGATTTTTTGTTAAAGAATATTAATTAGCATAAAATACATTCATCCCAACACAAAGAAGTATTTTGTCTTTGTAAAATAACAATAAAAACATTACAATCTTCTGTTTGATGACTCAAAAGTATTGATATTATTTTTCTCTTAGAAAAAAAATATCATTATTGCTTGCATTTTCTTAGCGATAACAATTATTAACAGTTTCTATCAATAATTTATCAAATTTAATCAAATTGTAACACAAAAACTAATTTAATATATTTGCATTGAATACCGCACATAACCCTCTTAACATAAATAAAATTAACTTTTATAAAAGTTACAATTATATATTCTTTTTATCTTATAAAATAAAGATACATTTTATTATTACAATTGCTATGCTAAAAAAATTTTATCCAAAATACAGTTTATAATTGTTTAATTTTCAATTTTCAAAATTTTTCCTATGCTTTACGTGTAAAGTTTTCCCAATAAAAAAGGGGAAACCACGTGACTTACTAGAATCCGCCATTACCCTCACGGCGAATACTATTTTACTTTGTTATTACATAATTTTTTTATTTGAGATAAACAATTCAGACAAACCTACATACTTATTTCAAAACTTTAGATCAAAGCTTTTGAAAAAATTTCTATTTTTTTACCCAAAAATTAATTTTTTCATTTTTCATGTTTAAATTTGAGATCAGCAACCAAAAAAAAGCTTTAGTAATTTATTTGGTTATCAAATTATCCAAACTACAAACTTTCACCCCTTACAATCCTTAAATTTTCAAATTTTATGCCCCTAGATTAAATTTTATGAACGTTTTTTACAACGTCAAAAAACCCCCCAACACAGTATTCTAAGTAAAAATAATGCCTTTTATAACAATTGATTTTTTCACTCCTTGCCACTCTAATTTTCCACGCCTAGATGAAGTTTTATGATTTTTATATGGTCATATTTAAAATCAGCAACCTCGAAAACCCCCCGATAGAGTTTTTCAAGTAAAAATAAAGCCTTTTATGAAAATCACCCCCTTTTACCCTAATTTTCCACCCCTAGATAAAGTTTTATGATTTTTTTTATGGTCATATTTGAAACCACCAACCTCTAAAACTCCCGATATAGGGTTTCCGTTAAGAAAAGAATTTTTATAAAAATTGATTTTTCACCCTTTTTCACTCCAATTTCCTACCCCTAGATGAAATGTTATGATATTTTTTTAGTTCATATTTGAAATCAGCAACCTCGAAAACCTCCAGATATAAATTTAGAGCTAATAATACTAATAAGTTTCAGAATTATAACGTTTTTACGTTTTGGCCGCGAAATAGTGTAAAAAAACCCGTTTTTTAAGTTTCTACCTTTTTTACACCTTTTCTAAAAGGCTGTACATCAAAAATGACCATAAAACTCAATAAGCAATAAGATTTTGAAACCATTTTTTTTTTTTTTATAAAAATTTAACCTGAAAAAACTCAAGTAGCACTTTTCGTCCTCGCCGGCGGTAATCAGTTAAAAGAATAAGGAATCAGTTTTTATTTCGATTTTTTTGATTTTTATACGGCTTAATGACCTGCAATTGCTCAACGCCTATTACAGAGTTAGAAAAGCAAACGAGAATAAAAAACTATACGCTTTTTCTGCCAATTTGAGAAAACCAAAATTCTTAAGTTGCCTCCAATTTTTGGACAGAACAGGGTGGTTGGCTTGAGAAAGAATCGCCTATATGTTTTAAGGTGATGTAAAATGAACAACCTTAAAACCTATGTGAATTCCTACATTGTAAAGATATATTGCTTGAATTATTAAACAATTTATTCAAAACTTTTCCTAGGTGTATGTGGCCAAAAATTAATTAAAGTTAAAAAAGAATGTGTAAAATATCTTTAAATTTCATAATTTAGTCATTCAGACAAAATTGAATTTTCAAGCAATATATTTTACAGTTTAAATAAAATATAAAATTGAAAAAAAAACCAAATTGCTTAAAAATGAACATTTAATTATATATCAAAAGTTTTTCTTAGAAAAAATTTCAAATTTTGCACTTACTGAAGATTCTAGTAAAGCTACCATAGCATATGCAACATCTGTTGAACAATATTTGAATCGATAACCATACTGTAATGTGAAACTAGCACCAATTATAGAGTCAACTTTGTATTTACTAGCCAATTTCTCTAACATTTCTTTAAATTCTAATCTGAGGTTAAGATCCATTGAATTAAAACGCTGCTTTGATTGAATTAATGGTAAGCCCATATCGGCAAATAATTCTTTTAATTTTTGCTCTCCTTTAATTGACCATAGTCTCAAGGCAATAGCTGATGTTAATGAATGCTTTAAGCTATCTTCAACAGTCCAATGCCTATATAATGCTAATTGTAAGCTAAGTAGAAAATATTTATGAATTAGCATTTAAATCAAGTTTTAACTCTATAATCTTAAAGTAATCTATTTACTCTTTATCATATGTAACTTTTATGGCACTTAGTTGAGATTCTGTGTCACCTCCAACATTGTGACTTAATCTTGAAACATGACCTTGCAGTTTACCTGTTTCTAAAATATTTACATTGGACTCTATTTTACTAAGTATATACTGTTCAGTTGCACCTACAATAGCCCACCATAAAATATCCAAAGTATCTTTAGACATTTGCCAACACAATTCAAATGCCATTACAGCGCTCTAAAAAATATAATCAATTTTTTAAATTGAAAGAATCTGTTTATTTCCACAAATAACAGTGATTATTTACACTTTTTCCATAGTAACTATACTGAGTGTAATTAAATAGAATAGTTTCTCTTTTTTCTTCCCATTGTCTTAAATTTCTTTTCTTTAAAATTCTTTCTTCATTTAATTTACGTCTCTTTGCTTGATCTGATAAATCATCATCTTCATCAGAAAATTCTTCAGGTTCTTCATCTGTCTTTATTAAAAATTAGAGGGTAGAAATTTTGTAAAAATGATTTGTTTTTGCTACAGATAAATTTTAACTTACAGAATCATCTCTATAAACATCGTTATACTCTGGAATTTCTTCATCATCACCGGGTTCTCCAAGAATCCTAATTTGATTTTCAGAATAAACATTGCATAGATCATAAGGCCTATGACTATCAATGATAAAAACTGTTACATCTTCAGAAGGTTGAAGAACATCTACAATATCTAATGTCCCCCCACAATTTATCATAATAACAAAAGTAACCTGTAAAACAAATAGATTATAATAATTAAAAAAAAAATTAAGTTATGCATTGGAGTAACCTGTTCTGCATTGTCTTGATAAGCTCGAACCATATCTTGGATACCTTGGACAGGTACAAGAGTGTATACCATGTTATCATTTTTAAATAAAGTTTGTAAAATTTTTGAAGCACAAATAGCATCAACGTCAAAATTAACTAGAAGTAAACATTGCTAAAAAAACAATAGTTACTAAAGTATTAGTTAACATCAAAATATTTTTTTTTTAGATTTGATACTAACTTTTCCAGATATTACGTGATAAAAATCATTTTTAAGATCTTTAACAAACATTATGCATTAAAACTGAAGACATATAAAAAACTTGTAATTAAACAGTTTACTTCTTATTGCCGCCAAAATGTATTTATTATAGCTCGTACGTATAATAAAAGGCAGCTGCCTTAATAACTTTCTAAAGACCTTTAAAATTATTGTAAGTATTGCATAAAAGTAAATGAAAACCTTTCTACTTTTTCAATGTAAAAAACTCACTTTTTCTTTTTTTATTAAAAATCACAATAATCATCATAATTATTATTATTTTTTACTATAACATAATTTAACAAACTTTAAAAAAAAGATTCTACCGTCTTTTCTTTCGTATAATAGTATATATACCAAATGATGTTTTTTTTTTTAATTTTTTAAAAACTACGGTTTTACCACTTTTTTACTTACCATTTTACCAATATTTGATAACCACTATTTATAACTTCCATACCGATAGAGAAAGTAGAAAATTATAATGTTTTTTATAGGTTAAAGGTTAAGTAAAAGTGTTTGTTTTGCTTTTGAAGCAGTTAAAAATTAAAATTTTCAAATTAAATTTTTTTAAAACAAATTATACTTTGTATTTAATTTTTTTATTATGGCCAAACATCATCCTGACTTAATATTCTGTCGTAAACAACCAGGTGTTGGTAAATATTTGATAAATCAATTTCGAATTTGAATAAAGTTTGTTATTTAAAATAAAATTTTTTGAATTCGGCTTTATTTGTAGCAATTGGAAGATTATGTGAAAAATGTGACGGCAAATGTGTTATTTGTGATTCATATGTTAGACCATGCACGTTAGTAAGAATCTGCGATGAATGTAATTATGGATCATATCAAGGAAGGTGTGTAATTTGTGGTGGTCCAGGTGTATCAGATGCATACTATTGCAAAGAATGTACTATTCAAGAAAAAGATGTAAGCTAATTTAATACTTGCATAATAAATTCTAACAGACTAAAATATTTTCTTTTATTTTTAGAGAGATGGTTGTCCTAAAATAGTTAATTTAGGTAGCTCAAAAACAGACTTATTTTATGAAAGAAAAAAATACGGATTTAAAAGGCGATAATAATTGTATTTATTATATACATTTGATTACAGTTTTTTACTACTTATATATGTAAATATTATGATAGAAATTTTTATAACTACTACATAATGATCGAATAAAATAAGATTGCATAATTTTTTTATAATTCCATATATTTCTAGTAAAATCCTTTAGATTATTACATGCAATTTTAGGAGTATATTCATGTAATATTCTCCATCATATTTACAAGGAATATTAATAAAATGAAAGAACAGTATGTAATTAATTTTTTTTTTTCATAAGAATTGTAAAATAAATATTGAAAAATTATTTAAAAATTCAAACAAAATTGTTTAAAAGTTAACTCATTAATCTAACTTAAGTTTACTGCATAACTTATAGTTACAAGTTTTTTTTTATTATTAATTATAAAAATATAATAGTATTTTAACAGAAAACAAGATCAATATATAATGCATGCTCTTCAGGAGATAGTAATATCAATATCATACCAACCAATTGAGCAGTTAATGTGTATTTTTAAATGAAACTGATCTAAATGTTAGATAAATGTGAGAAATTTTAAAAGAATTTAATTTTTTTTATACATATTGAGATTTTTAAATAGTGTAAATAATATTTAGCCAAATATTATTAACATCTTCATACAGAGAAGAATAAATAAAGTCACTGACACAGGAGAGAAGGGAAAAAACTGGATGCTTTAGGGGAGCAACGGAGGGTAAGGGCAAAGGGAAGTATAATTCAGCCCATAAATATAAAGTTTAATTTGGGATATTGCTTGTTCACTGGTTGCATTAACAGTCAAACCATTTTTCTCTTACATATTTAATATTATTTAAGTCCTCAAAACCCCAAAGAAGAAATTTTTAATTTTCCCGGTATTCTGACTTTATTATTTTTGTAGAGCAATTTTCCTTATAGAGACTTTCTACAATTGACGTATGCGTCGATGCCATCGAGATATACATCGATGGTCGATGCACAGTAAAATTTTTGTAGCGAAAAATTTTCTACTGCGCTACGTAGCGTATAAACGCACCCGCCTTACGGTTAATTGTAGGAAGTCCCTTACTTATAGGTTACTCTTCTTTGTGCATACAAATTTTAAAATTTTCTTATGTTTTTATTGCTTAAAATTTTATTTTATTTCATATAATAAAAAGGTATTTTGCATTGGCATTTTGTTATGAAAAAATTGCCAATCATGGTTAAAAATATTAGATTTTTTGTAACCTAATGCGATAATGATTATGATCATAATTAATTTAACTTACTTTTGGAGAATTATTGACAACAATTATAGAAAGCAAACAATATATTAAATTTTATGAAATTTCCAAAAAGAAATCAGTTATATTCTGCTTTATTAATACTTTTTTCCAGCGTTCCTTAATTTTTGTTTACAAATTTTGAATACAAAATACCTTATATTATCCGATATTATAGATTTCATTTTTTCTTATATAAGGGTTGTACAAAAGAAGTTTGCCCTTTTTTTTTGGAATTTCGGGTACCTCAGTAACAGTACCTTATAGGGTAACGCTCATTTAGAAAATTTTCTGAATGCATTTAACGGACCGTATAAAATTTACAAAACTCACCCACCTATATCCTATCAGAGTTACATAATTTTTGTATCCCCGACATAAGCAATGAAAATTTGCAAACAAGAATTGCAGAACGCTGGATATATAAACAATTAGATTTGGTAACCCATAATGTATAAACAAATATTAATAAAACAGAATATATATATACCTATTTAACTTTTTTATCAGAATATTTGTATGGCTCATTATCAATTTTTTTTTTGCAAAAGTGACGTATACCATCAAAAACTTATTGAAATTAAAAATTTAAAAAAAAATTTTTTTTTATTTAATGCATCTGGTAGTCAGAAACGTATACACCATAAAAACCAGCATAATTTAATGTTTTAACTACTATAAAACATAAAAATATAGCAAAAAAGCCTTTACCGTTCCCTGTCACAAAGGAGATTCCTATACTTTGAGTGTCTCTCAGTCACACCTATCAATTAATTTTCAAAAATTTTTATTTGGGGATTAACTGTATTATAAGGTTAAACTTTTTCCATGTAGAAAAAATTTAAACTTATTTTTACTAATTATTACAAGGGTTATAAGGTGTATCACACGATTTTACAAAATGTGTACGTAAGTTTAACCTTTTAATCACATAAATGACAACTTAAATTAAATATATAAAAAATAAATTCTTACACCAAGAGCACTTTAAGAGGTTGTTATAAATAGGAAAAAAAAATCAGTTCAAGTTAAAAAATCACGAAGGGACAAAAAAAGCCTTTACCGAACCCCTCTAGATCTCCTATTAAGAAACGTTGTAATTAAAATATTAAAAACTTAGCAAGTTTCAATCATAAATATACTTTACTTTCCAAACGGAAAAGTTTTTTTTTGTTCATTTGTCTACGAATTATTTTGATTTTTCTATAAAAAAGCCTTTCCGTTCCTCTTTTTTTTTTAAATTATTAAATATTTTTAAAATTTACTTTCAAAACTCGTTTTTTTAGTAAGAATTATTCAAAAATATATGTTATTATTCTCTAAAATACAAAAAACTTAGAAAAATTCATATATTAAGGGAGTTGACGCGTGGAGGAAAGAAGATATATTTTTTTTCGGACTTCTTTCTTCCTCTCACGAGTTTCGTATAAGAAATTCCAAAATGTTTTTGTTTATATTTCTGTAAATAAACTCCTAAGAACTCTGAAATTTTTTCAGTGTGTTTTTATAATAATAAATTATATTTTAACCAAATATTATCAAAATCTGTTTTGTAAATTTTGTACAATACGTACTTATTTATATTACATACTTATTCACCGTAAGAGATTTTAAGAGCTCCAAACAAAAAATTTACAAAACAGATTTTGATAATATTTAGTTAAAATATAATTTATTATTATAAAAACACACTGAAAAAATTTCAGAGTTCTTAGGAGTTTATTTACAGAAATATAAACAATAACATTTTGGAATTTCTTATACGAAACTCGTGAGAGGAAGAAAGAAGTCCGAAAAAAAATATATCTTCTTTCCTCCACGCGTCAACTCCCTTAAGGCCGTATATGTAACGATTTTGGTTTTTAATGGTTTTAAGGTTAAATCAGGTGGATAGAAATAGCATTTTTTGGGTAAAAATTTCTGGAGATCGAAACTTCTGGAATGTTTAATATTTTTAGCTATTAATCATGTTATGTTTCGCTTAAAATTAAAAAAATAATTTTGAAAATTTATTGACTACAGATGGAGATATTAGCGCTTGAAATTTCATTAATTTTTGAGGTACTTAATTATTATCAAGACTTTTTTATAAATAATCTGATTTTAAAAATCTTTGAGTATAATATTTAGGATATTATTTAGCATCGATTCACTAAAAAAAATTTTGATTTTCTATGTTTCGCCGCGAATAAATTGATTTTTTGAAAAATTTAGGTTAGGCCAAAAATCAAAAAACTTGAAATATATTTCACATTATTGTTAAAAATTTAGATTTTTTTTTAGTGAATCGGTGCTAAATAATTTCCTAAATATTATATTCAAAGATTTTTAAAATCAGATTATCTATAAAAAAGTCTTGATTAATTAAGTACCTCAAAAATTAATGAAATTTCAAGCGCTAATATCTCCGTCTGTAGTCAATAAATTTTCAAAATTTTATTTTTAATTTTAAGGGACACATAACATGATCAATGGCTAAAAATACTAAGCATTCCAGAAGTTTCGATCTCCAGAAATTTTTACCCAAAAAATGCTATTTCTATCCACCTGATTCAACCGTGTTTACCTTATAATTATTATCAAAAAACGTAATAAATTGATGTAAAAGGTTCGTTATGGTGATTTTTATGCAATACTGAATAACTATTGGTGAAAAAAGTCTAAAAAGCCTTGTTTGGACTTTAAAAAAGGAATTTTTTATTTTTAGTTTTTGTAAGCTATTTTTTCAAAAAAAATGAAAACGAGCCATTTATAAGTTACAAAAAATCTAACATCTAAAGCCATGATTGTTAATATTTTTGACGCCATCGGCCTAAATAAAGCTTTGAAAACATTTTTGTTTGAAGAAATTTTTGTTAAAAGTTTTCAAAGCAAAATACCTTATATATATCCAGCGATTCGCCTTTTTTGTTTAGATTTTAAGTACAAAATGAAACTGGTGAAAAAAAAAATATACAAAAAAGTACGAAAAAATTCAAAAGTATAACAATTTGCCGTTTTTTAAATTGTTTTGAATACTTTGAAATACTTTAAATTTTGAATATACTTCAAAATTTTTAAAACTTTTTATTAAATTCGTAATATTTCTTTGTTTTATTTTTGCATTTATCAATTGAAAAATTTTAAATTCTAATTTAATATTGAGTAATCCGGGTTTATCTTTACAACGTACCTAATTCCAAATCGGTTTGTAAAAAAACCTGATCCGAACTAAAGAGGAGGGGTTAAAAATTTTGGCAAATATGTGAAAAATTCGTAACCGTACATAGTCCTGTCGCCAGCAATGCTATTTAACGCCATAAAATCCTAAAATACCATAAAAGCTCCATGGGAAAAAATGGGTGGTATTTATGTTTTTTGCCCCGCTAAACATAAGTACCACCCATTTTTTCCATGGAGCTTTTATGGCATTTTAGGGCATTAAATAGCATTGCTGGCGACAGGACTAACAGGAATTTTGCTAAAAAAAACTAAATCTGAAAAATATTGCCAACGTTGGCTATATTTGGCATCTACATTCGTTAGTCAAATTCCTGTTACGAACTTTTCACCAAGGTGACAAAATTTAACCCCTTAATATCTGATAAAGTTTTTTTTACAAACTGATTTGGAGTTAGGTTCTGGGGGGTGTATTTAAGGATATCTCAAATTTTCATCTGGGTGATTTTTAGGTAAGGATATTAGGCTCACTAAAACTCTTAAAATATGGTTTAGTGGACATCCTTACATAAGTAGTTCTGTCTAATTGCAATTAAATTTGGTTGCTTTAAAAAAAGCACCCTACATCGTTTGGGCTCTGCACTATAAAATTTTCTATCGATTCGAAAATCAAGACTGAATTTCGGTTTGGAAAAAACTTTAGGAAGTATAAAAAATTTTTTAAAATACGTGGTTTTGGTTTTTAAGTAGTTATACAAAGCACAAATTTTAGGCGAAAAAAGGCACTAAGAAAAAGAACACGATTTTTGGGAAAATTAAGAAAAAATTGGTTTCCCAATTTTCCGAAAAACGTTTGAATTTAAGGAATATTCTAACATGTTTCTTAGAGCAGGTGTTCAAAAAAATATCATCCTTTTCTTACACTTTCTGTAACTTCTGGGTCTTGTATTATTTATAGGATATTATTTTTATTTTATATTTTTCTGACAAATACATGGTGAATCGTTTTTAAATAATGTGCTAAGCAATTAAATCATTTAAATTTAATTTAACTGAATTACCAAATCTCGTACGATTATTCTGTTTGTATTATTCTTTTTTGTAGTAGAAATTGTTAAAATTTGATATTGTATCATATATTCTAACTAAACTCAAAGACTAAATAGTATATTTTTACCCATGGCCACAAAAGTAAAGAATGGCCCAAATCGCACGTAAATTACCGTCCGAGGCGAAGCCGAGGATGGTAAACTGCGATTTGGGGCATCCTTTTTTTGTGGCCAAGGACAAAACATAATTTTTCTTGCTCAGTGTCGAGAAAATGCGTTTTTTCGAATAGCGCAGCGGCCAGAAAACACGCACTTTCTGGACACTAACAAGAAAATTTTTTTTTTTAATTTCCAGATTTATCAAACACTCAATCAATCTTACGCAGTAAAAAAAAATAAACACAGTATTACTAAAAGTTAGCAACTTTACTACAAATTATAATTATTAAATATATTATTATCTACTACAAATTTAGTAGATTTATTACAAAATTATAGTTACTTATTTTGAAGATGCCCTTTAGTTTTACTAAAAATATTGCTATAAATTGTAAATTTAACAAATTTGTTATAAATAATAATTTGTATTAAAATTACTAACCAGTAGTATTATTGCGAACATCTTTTTACTTTGTACAAAATCCATGCATTTTTTATCTCATAATATATAAAATATTTGTGGAATTTTTTGAGAATTTTCGCACACTTACTTTCAAGTGAAATTCATAAATTATTTTCACAACTTTTTAAATATTTATTTGTTTATATTAATTACGTAGTTTTATTAAAAATAAATAATACTAAAAAATTAATACAAATTTGCAATAATAAATAATGTGTTTCTATTAAAATATTTTTAAAATCACTGCAATATGCAATATATTGAAAATTAATTGCCTATTTTTTGCAATTTCTTTTTTAAAACATCTGTAGCATGCAAATAAATCATTAAAATTTATTTAAAAGTGAATGTGTAAAATAAAACTTTTTACAAATTATCACATAGAAAATGATCTGTTCGTACAAAAAATTCATTTTAAAATAAAATAAAAATCAATAAATGGAAAAGTGATTGACTTTTTGTTAAAATCTCTTACAATTTAAATAAAATTTGAATGTACAAGTAGTGTATATTTGTATAAAATAGTTTTGAATTGATTCTGAGGCACGACAAAACCTTTTTATGATTCTATATTAATTAAAGTCGTATTAAATAACTTTAAGTAATTTAAAATATTTTTCCAAATTTTTGTAGCCTTCTACAAGTTACTGTTATCTATAAGATTCGGAACCTTGTATTAATTCAGAGTTTAAGCAAGTACGAACAATAAAAGACTTTGGATTGAAACTTCATCAAATGTGATAAATTATGCAAAAAATAATTAATTTTACGAAATTAATATTAATATACTTTAATTTAAGATTTTAAAAAACCATATTTGCAATATCACTTCAAAACTTTCTTACACGCGTTTCATAAATATTTCATTCGGCAATACCTACAAAAGTTAATATAATCTATACTATATTAATATAACAATTTTATAACAATTACATTCTATTAAAAATTAATTAGTAATTTTTCACGGGGTTTGTTAAAATTTGTACTAGAAGTCATCAGCTCGTAATCCAAAGTCATGATGAAAAAATAATTATTTTTTAGGATTCATCTTTTACTTTTGAGTATTCTTTTATTGTTTTGCTCGTACTTGCATTTACATCTCATCTGGATAATGAAGAACTTGCAAAGGAACGTCCACTTACAGCTGACTGTAAGCTCATCATGGAACCCTTGTAATTAGCAGATGGTAACGTTTCATAATAATACATCAATTGAGCCTTATGTGAATTTATTGAGGATAAAAACTCTTGCTCATCTGGATGATGCCACTGAAGTATGTAAATACCAGCTTGCTTCATTACATGAGTACCCTGAATGCTTTCTCCATCATGACATACAATAGTTGGCTCTACTTTGACACAGTCAGGGCCTTCTTTTATTTCTTTGTTCGATGTTACATCTTGTTCAATTACAGTAGAGCCTTCAGGTACTCCTTTAAATTTATAAATTAATCAATTTAACTATATTCAACAATTTTTCTTTTTTTATATAATAATTTACCTAATGTGTTATTGTCTACGGCATTTTCCTTGTGAAAGACAGTAAATAGAACTTTATTTCTCATTACATCAAAGTCCCATGTAAGAACTGCATCAGGATCGCTGCAATTAATAATGACATGATGTAACTGCCCTCGACTTAAACTAATCGAATGATATAGGCTATGTTCATGTTCATTGGGCACTCCTTCAGGATCTACTTTATATAAATTTTTTGGCACAACTCTTCCTTCCATAACGTTTGACTGAAACATGTATCAAATATTTTGTTTTTATACAATAGCTAATATTTCAACAAGTATTTCAAATAAATTGGTCTTAGTAAAAAAAGCATTTTCTATTATTGTTCCTATTATTAAATTATTATTTATAATATTTGAAGCAGATAACATAACGTTATAGCACATTATTAAAACAACGACAATAACAATTAAAAATTTTTTTTTTATCGTAAACATTTATTAAGTGCTTTAGGAAATGTGATAATATTAAGTTACGGACAATTTGTTGTTTAAGAAATCCCTTTTCTAATCAACAAACACAATGTTGCGATAAAATAATAAAAGTGTTTTTATAAAACAGCCATCTCTTTTAATTAATCTTACATCATAATTTAAATCGTAAACATAATATCTTCGAGGAACTGAATAAACGTCCGATAAACCTTCCTGTTATTTGAAAATTAAATTCATAAATTTTTTTATACCATTTTCGGAAAAATGTTTATTTGATTGTTAATATTATTAATAAATATTGTAAATATTGTAAATATTATTAACATTATTAATATTAATATTATTGTTATTATTATTATTAAAAAATTATTTAAAAAGAAAATAAAATTTTCTGAAGTTTTTTTAAATAAATTAGGTAGTGTTTAAAAACTTTCGGAAAAAATTGTAGAAAATAAATTTATTAAAATAAAACTCTTTTACGATTTACATTCATTTAACGTCACGCTTCCCAGTATACTCCTAATCTGGAAGCAGTAATTACAGGCAAGTAGCAGATACTTGATGTAATTTGAATTTTGTTAAGGTGCCCAGTACCAAAGTAAACAACTTCCGACAGTTTTATTTTATTTTTTTTTTTTATTAATAAGATTATCGTACAAGATCGTACAAAATTATGTTGTACATTAATGATATATAGATATTTTTTGCTACACGCTACACGCTAATTAAAATTTAATATAATATAATATAACCATTTACAATGTAATAAAAATTAATAATAAGGATCTAGAAATCAGAGGGGAAGAGGGAAGGAAGACGCAAGTGAGATTAAAAATGTAAAAGAATATGTAGGAATAAATTTAAGTTAAGGGAGGTTTGATTCACGTCTATAAATCTCTAGAAGGTGTTGATAAATACTAGATTTGAAAACTTCCACTGGGCTTGACAGACGGATTTCTTCAGAGAGGGAGTTCCAGAAGGAGATCATAAATACAAGTGAGAAATTGTTGTAAATAGGGTTTGTTGATGTGCCTACTACTAGGTGAGGGCAGTTTTTAGGACGAAGGGTTCTTGTGAGAATGTAAATTTTAATTTATTCCTTGAGATATACTGGCTTCCCATTGCTAGTATGTTATAGATGTGAACAGCACTAGGGTATTTCGCTCTAAGTTTAACATTTAGCCAACCAAGCTTTATTCTGTCAGGGGAAGTACGAAGCGGGTATCTAATATCACAGATATCTGACAGAGGCATTCAATTCAAAGTTGCAAAAAGGGGGGGGGCGCAATGGGGGAGGGATTAACAAAAAAATAACGTAACCAATCGATAAATTATCATTTTTTAACATAAAAACATTCATTGCAATTAAAGAAAAATGGCCGATCAAATTGAAATGTTGCATATGACATGAAATTTCGGCGTTAACCTCAGCTTTGAAATGGTTTTTTGTGCATCTCGTTATCATTAGCCAAAAAAAGTTATGGACGAAATTCCTTTTTTTTTTTTTCGGCAATTCCAAACAATTTTTATACTTAATCCATTAGGTCCCTCTATTTCTAAGTTTTATGAAAAATTTTCGTACAGTACCTTATGTTTACATGATAACTCAATAAAATGCTGCTGTAAAATTTCAAATTCCGACTTTTTTCATCTGTAAATTAGCCGTAAAACCTAAAGTAAGTAATAAAAAAGGCACAAAAATCAAAGATTTGTGTTTTTTTCGTGTAAATATTTAATTTCATGAAAAATTTTTACACGACAGATTTTTATAGACAGGGGGTTTTTCAAGCACGTTATTGAGGGGGGGGGGGGCAAATAAACTTAGTATTATTTTAATTTAGACACTTAGAATGATTTGAGTTTAGATTTAGAACTGAAAATTATTTTGATTTAGGGACTTAAATTAATTTTTAATTCCAAATTTCGAATAATTTTAATTAAGGGGTAAAGAATTATAAGGATTTTAAGAGCTGAAAACTATTTTTTTTTTGCTTAAGGCAAGTTTCTTTGCTATGAGCGCTATTTTAAAGGATATTATGAAAAAAAACACTGTGCATTAAGTGGTGGATCTAGAAAATTTTTTGGGGGGGTAATTTGAATCAAATTACAAAAAATTTGCTAAAAAAGGTCCTTAAAATGTTAACATAGAACATATTTATAGATAGGGGGTACTTCAGAACTTAAAATTAAGGAGGGGGGTCAGATTTGTCCTTTTTAAGAGGGGGGATCAAATTTCTCCTATTTAAGGGGGGGGGCGGTTCAAATGGGACTTAGAATAATTAGGATACTTTGAAAAATCTGGACTTAAGGACTTAGGATAATACAAGTTTATATGGGCTTAGAATGATATCGATTTAGGAACTTGGAATAATTCAGGTTTAGGGACTTGGAATAATTCTCTCTCTATCTAATTACAATCATTATAATACCCCCTACACATCGCTATTTTTTATGTTTACATTGAAAGATTAAAAAAAAAAATTAATTACGACTTTTTTCAATTTTTTTTACATTTTGGGGTATTTTTCACCCCCAGGGTTGCAAATATTCTTACTTTTTCGTCTGTATACGAAAAGGGACAAAAAAAAACTAATAACGTTTTTTTCATTTTTTTTAATTTATGGCAGTTTTCACCCCCCCCCCTGTCGAGGGGTGTAATTAATTTCATAATAGAAAATATACGATAAAATATTTTTAAAAAATTAATCCAAGTACAAAAAAAATAAGGTCATATTTTTTGTATTTTTTCTTATTCTGGTGGTAGTTTTAACCCCCTTGTTATTAAACCTTATATCTCAATTTCAGGCTATAATAAAAAAAAAATCTTCATTAATTTTTCTAAAAAAAATGGCATACATTTGATAATTTTAGCAAAAATTCCAAAATATTTAAAAACAACCCCTAAAAAAGGGTAGTTTTTACTGTTTACAGGGTGTATAAGAAATTTATGTCATTAAAATCTTAATCAGTGACCCAAAAACTCCCTGCTACCTATTTTCACCAAAATTCATTTAATATTGCCCGACAAATTAAATATTTATTTATTTTTGGCCAATTTTTACAACGTTTTGGACCAACTCCAACCAACCAAACTTGTTTACTTTTGAACTTGACACCTTTTTTGACAAATTGCAAAATTTTTCAAGTTGATCTGACTTGCCTGTAATTACTACTTCATTTTACAAAAATATTTACCTCCTCTCCTGTATTAGTATTACATTCTGTTAAAAAAATTATCTATATTCATAAAATTAATTTTCCTAATATTATTTGCAAATTTAATGATAAGTATCTTTTTATTTTATTAATTTACATTTTATATATTATTGATTGCAAAACGCGTATAGTACTTCTGCAGTAAGAATAAATTCAAAATACAATTTTAAACTAGTACGTGTTTTATTTATTTATTAAATAAGAAGAAATATATTTTATTTAATGATGTTTCTGCATTTATTTAAAAAAAAAAAATTTGTTTTAAGAAAATAAACTAACAGAAAATACATAAATAATTTACCATAAACTAAAGAAAATAATACAAATAATATATTAATAAAGTTTGTACTTTATCGCTGTATATGTATAATAAATAAACAATATAGCGTCCCGTCTGCTAAAACTGCGTTATAAAATTTTCTTCGTTTAATTACGCGAAATTTCACACGCATACCTGGTATTCGTAAAGTACCAATAAATTCTTAAAGCTTTGAACTTTTAATTTATATTGCAATCTGCATTGGGAAATTCGCGATTTTGTAGCAAAAGTTATTAACTTCCGGAATTTTCTCCATAAGACTAATGTAATCTAATATTTACTTATCTTTGTACCTTGATATCTCAAAATTTTGCACGACTATCGAATATGAGACGCATACCACTGGATTCCTGAGAATCTCCTTTAACTAACTGTATATCGTATTTTATTCGGAATTTCCCTGGGAAGAACGACCTTAATTTGTGTCCCACAGTTTCTTGCATAAAACTTAAACATAATTTCAATTTTCGGGTAGTTTTTAAGGTTTGACTGCTATAGATTTGGGACAAGACGAGGGACAAGATAAACTTTTCAATAATTCGTTAATTAATTTACTATTGTTTGCACTTTAACAAAGAGAATAACTCTGTTAAAATTATTAAATAAATCATTTATTTTTTATTCATAGTTCTTAAAAATTTTAAATTAACGTACCTCTGAAGGTCCTCCTAGAAAATCAGGAATATAATCTGCTTCGATATAATCTGTTAAGCCTCCTACTTCTTGATCTTGATAATCACTTCCGCAGTAGAAAATAAATTTATTTCTTGTATTTTCATCTGAAAAAATATAATAACAATTATAATAAAGAGAGGTATGGGCGAAATTGAATAATCTCTGTACAAAGGTAAGAAGCACTGAAAATCGCTGGCTATTAGGGGTCCTCCATGAATGACGTCCAGAGTTTGGGGGAAGATATAGGTTTAACTTAACGTGCCAATTCGGACAAAGGAGAAGGTACGATAAATGATAAATCAGACGTCCCTGACTCTTGTTTTATGAAAAAAAAACTATTTTAAGTTACTTTTAAAAACATTTACAGTTAATAATGAATAAAGAATCTTCTATTTAAACCCCTCTGGATATTTAGTTATTATTATAGTTTGCACATTGAAAAGTTGTTCGGGATAATAATTGTATTCAAAATGATAAACTTTTTTATAACATGTTTAGTTTATTTTATACAAAAAGGGCAGAGATGACGTTCAATCTACCCGGAAAAAAATTCTAAGTTGTATTGACAAATAACTTTGTTGAAATATGCCAACAAAGTATTTGTTGAATTGTCATAGTTACTTAGTTGATTCAAACAGAGTGAAAATTTTGTTTAAAAAAAATTATTTTTTTTATTGATTATTTATTTTGTATAATTATTTTTTTAATATTTATTTAGGTATTTTTTTTTTTTTTTTTTTTTTTTTTTTTATTAATAATTTTTTTTTTGATAATTATTTTTTTTATATTTATTTATGTACTTATATATTTATTAATTTAAAATCTGTTAAAAAAAACCGAAGATAAATTTTGACTGCTACTGGGATCGAACCGAGTTCCGCGGGTTCCGAGACAGCGAGATTATCCATTCTGCTAACAGGACACTTCGATTTAATAAAAAAATTTTAAGTACTATATGTTACAGATAATAATTTTCGAAATTATATGCAGAGTAAATTATGCATACCCAGCGAAATGCATATTTAAAAATAATAGATAAAACTATCATAAATAATTTTTAGGAAATTCCATTTCTTTATTATAATAATAATGAATAATAATATAAACAAAAGCCGCTGCTGAAGAACATGTTTCGACTTGTCACCGGCCGCGGTGTTAAATACATAAAAGGATAGAAAGAGAAAGAATGAATAAATATTTTAATATAAAAGAAAAAGCATTGACCTAACTATTAAAATTAATCATATTAATGTTGTAGGTTGTTGGTTTATCTAACACTATGTTGATTCAACAAAGATTTAAGTGGTTAACTTAACGATTTTAATTTTGCTTGAATCAACAAAGTATTTGTTGGTCTAATGTTTTTATTTGACAATTCAACGTTTAATCTTTCCATTCAACAACTTACAATACTAATCATATTTCAGTAACGTAATACGTTTAGTTTGTCTTATATTTTTTTTACGTGTAGCTTACAAAATAGTAATTTTTGTGATCTGGGCTCCATCTACAGAAGCCGTAAAAGGGGGTCGCAACCGTAAGCGTGAGCGCAACGCAATGCGCAGAAACCAATTTCAGCTCCTGCGCAACTCCAAATACACAAAATCTTCTTCTGAGCATTGCGTTGCGCTCACGCCTGCGGTGCGCCTCGGATTTACGGTTTCTGTAGATAGGGCCTTAAGGCTGCTTCTTCATACCTCCGTAAACGCGATACCGCAGCCGCAACAAAACACGATTTTCGTTTGTACGCATGCGTGTTGTCTTTTTCGAAATCGTTTTTTGAAAATCTCAGAGTTTCTCCTTCCCTTTAACAAACTGCAAATTTTCACTAATAATTACTTATATGCGAAAATTTCAGTTTCGACATTCCATCGGGTAGTTTATTATAAATCGCAATTTTATCTACCGTCTCCTAGTATAGCTGATATACTTTACATTATACCTTTGATTTTTAAAAAGCATACGCTACTTTGTTTGAGTATAAAAAATAAATCATGCTTAAGGTTGGTTCTCCGTAAAAGCAAAACCGCAGCCGCAAAGCAATGCTTACAATACAACATGCATGCGCAAAAACAAAAATCGTATTGTACGCATTGCGTTGTGGCTGCGTTTTTGCGTTTACAGAGGTTTGTAGAACCAGCCTAAAAATCAATAGCTTTTAGTTTTAACTTACGTATAAAGGTACTTATCAAAGTCCATAAAATAGGAAAGCATCTTGGTGCTCTCATGATTAAAACTCTTCCCATTGTTTCTGGGTAGTTGGCTTCAACAATTTCAATGATGCGAAGCAGTGCCTGTAAGAGTAATTAGTAAGAGAAAATATTTTGTAACATTTTTTTTTCAATTACCTTTATTCCTGGTCTCCACAAATGCCTCATATTTAATCCTTCCAAATCAATTAGCAATGTCCATTGAGAAACTGGATGCCCTCGAACATTTGTTGCTTCATCCATAAGAGACAAACCTTCTTCACAAATATGTAAGGCCTTGAAAATAAAAATAAAAAAAAAATTAATTTGATTAATTAAAAATTTTTCTGATTTTTACTATTATTAATATTTGATAACTAATTAAATTACTAATGATTTACAAAATTTAATTTTTTATTTCAAAATAGGTCTTTGCTACCACTAACTTGAAAGATGTAACTATATATGCAGTGTTTTCTCCTAGCAGAGATAGAGAATTAAAATTTTCAGATAAAGGCAGTTTTAATTATTGGCTAAAAGAAGAAAAACCAAAAATGGTTTTCTTATTCTTATTAATTTAGATTTCACTATCTTAAGTTTTCTTTCACTATCTTTAAGATTTAATAACATACAAAAATTATTATTCATGGGTATCTACGAAAAGGCTAAATAGTGTACGTACTGACGAGTACTCACACTATTTAGTCAGCAACGAAATATCAAAAAAAATTCTTAGCTCAATTTATCGAATAAATTATTCAGATTAAAATTAGGTGATTCATCTAAAACAAACAAAAAATTGGTGTTTCTCGTATTTTTTGGTAGCGAAAATTTTGAGAAAATAATTTCCAAAATATTAAGGACGCTCTGTCCATCACTGGGTGTTTTTTGCGCAGTATATTTGTAACTAAAATATTTTAACCATATATTTATTTATAATAATTTTTTAATGAAAGAATCCATGCTTTTCAGTATTTAGTACAAGAATATAAAAATAAAATTAAAAAAGCCTGAATTCCCAGATCTGGGCTACTTGGATCAAAATTCTGCTTAGCTCATATTGAAGATCATTCAATTCTAGGTGGAGGTATCGTGGGAAATTTTTCGCTAAACCTTTTCAGTAATGAGTTATACCTATTTGTTTATAAATTGTAGAGCATTTTTAACTTTTTTTTATAAACAATTAGCTGTAACTCATTACTGAAAAGGTTTAGCGAAAAATTTCCCACGATACCTCCACCTAGCCCAGATCCAAGTAGCCCAGATCTGGGAACTCAGGCTTTTATGACCCGAAAATTTCAAAAATTTAACAGGTCGTATTTGTTTAAACAAATAAACATTTTTAATTTTTTTTTTTTATATACTTGTACTAAATACTGAAAAGCATTGATTCTCTCATTAAAAAATTATTATAAATAAATATATGGTTAAAATATTTTAGTTACAAATATACTGCGCAAAAAACACCCAGTGGTGGACAGAGCGCCCTTAAGTATTAGATCGAAGAAATCGAGTAAAAACGATGTTTTTAAAATTAATACTTTTGTGCACTTATACGTCCGAAAATATTCTTATAGATAAAGCAATATATATAATTTAAAAAATATATAAACATTTTAAAAATTATATATAATTTAACCTAAGTTAATGTGGTTTTTGTTCGAAATATCGAAAGAAAAACAAATTTTCAGATACTTTCTTAGAAAAAAATTAAATACAACGTAATTTTAAAATAATTAAGTATCCAATTCGAGATATTGAGTAAAAACAATGTTTTCAAATATTAGTACTTTTATAGAAATAAATTAGGTAATGCGTTCAAAAAGAAAAAAAATATTGTATTTTTAAAAAAATGAATTATTAGATTCGAGATATTAGAACTTTCTTAGAAAAAAATTAGACACTACATACGTTAAAAAATAAAAAAAAATTTAAACACATAGGGTAGATGCACCAGTGAATGACCGGCGCCAGTGAATGACCAATACCATGTATTTCTTATGGAAAACGAGTGGTCATTTACTAGATTGTAACCGGTCATTCACTGGTGAATCTACCCTAATACTTAAATGATTCAGTTTCGGTAATTGGGTTTTAATTCCTCGATTACCGGATGAAAAAAGCTGCTAGTTACAAAAACAAGATTCCCAAAATTATATCTTGTTCAACTTTTTTCTACTGATATTGGAAAATCCTACCATCTTTTACAATCACTGCCTGGCTAATTTTACTACTCTTGGAAATTTTCTCCTAGTGACATATACCTAGTCAACGCGCCAGCAATGTTAAGTACATCCTAAAATCTAATCTACACAGAAATGTATTTCTGATTTCTAAAAACGATTTCGAAGGTTTCATCCATTTTCCAATGGCCACTTTTGCGTATACACTGAAAAAAAAATCCGTTTGCCGCAAGCGGAATCCGCTTGCCGCAAGAGGAAAAAATCCTCTTGCCGCGAGAGGAATTCCTCTTGCCGCAAGCGGAATTCCATTTGCCGCAAGCGGATTCCTCTTGCGGCAAGAGGATTTTTTCCGTTTGCGGCAAGCGGATTCCTCTTGCGGCAAGAGGATTCCTCTTGTGGCTAGAGGATGGTTTTTTATTGTAACTATCATAAAAACCGATAAAGAGTTAAAATTGAATAAAAATTTAAACAATATTAATAAAATTAATGCAAGTAACATGGGTTTTTATTACAAACTAATTCACAATTACCTACTTCACAATAATTTTAACTCTTTATCGGTTTTTATGATAGTTACAATAAAAAAAACATCCTCTAGCCACAAGAGGAATCCTCTTGCCGCAAGAGGAATCCGCTTGCCGCAAACGGAAAAAATCCTCTTGCCGCAAGAGGAATCCGCTTGCGGCAAATGGAATTCCGCTTGCGGCAAGAGGAATTCCTCTCGCGGCAAGAGGATTTTTTCCTCTTGCGGCAAGCGGATTCCGCTTGCGGCAAACGGATTTTTTTTTCAGTGTACGTACATTATAATTTACGCTATATATAAAAATAAATCGACAAAAAATTTGCAAGATACACACTAAATCTAAAAGAATTTTTTTTAACCCAGAAAAGAATTAATTTTTATTACATTTTTTTTAAAGGACTGCTGATGCACGCGCATACTAACGCAACGCACACATACAGGGTTTTAGGAAGATTCCTCATGATTCCTCAGGAAAGAATTAAAATGTACAGCATAAATTACCGACTCTGAGTCCACCATTTTACTTTTTTAAAATTTGTCTTCAAATGTGATCAATGACGCCGAAAACCTAATAAATGGGATACCAAAAACAGACTCAATCAGCAATTGTTTTCAAGATTTTCAGGATGTCTATAGATCAAAATATTTTTAAAGTAAGAACATTTAAAGGATTTTAGAAGGAGTAAGAAGGTAAAAATAAGGATACTTTAAAGGGTTTAAAAAGGAGTAATAGGGTAAAATTAAAACAGCCTTTTCTTTGAGTTTTCTGAATGTTGCACAAAAATGACAAAAAAATTCACAGGTTTTTGGTTCAGAAACCATTATTACTTTCAGCGAATAAGGACTTTTTAAGGATATAAGGGCTAATTTTGCTAAATGAATAAATATGAAGGATGTAAGAAGTTTAATGAACCTGTAGAAACCCTGAATTTAACTATCTTGCAAATTTTTTGTCAAGTTTTCATAATATAGCGTTCATTACTCAAATCTGGCCATCGGAAAATGGATGAAACCTTCAAAATCGTTTTTAGTGACCTCAAACACATACATTTCACTGAGGTGAATCCATTTCCACGGAGATAAAATTTTTGGATGCATTCAACGTTGCTGGTGCCTTAACTAATAGTCAATAAACTAAATGTCCGTCTTTAGCTATAAATTACAAATTTTTAAATTTATGCCAAAATTACAATTTCTAATCGAAATAGGTTTTATAGGTCTCTAAAGTTTTGTGCAAGATTCAGATTTCTAAAAATTTTTTACTTTCCCCTTTGCTGTAATAGATATGACTTAAAAAAGGAAGGAATAAAAAATTGAGTATTTTAAAAATGCTTCTGACTTTAAATTATAATATTTCGAAAAAGAGATAAGAGTAAATAAAAAGTTTTTGTAAACTTGAAGCTTGTATCTGATATCTTAATTAAAAATTTTTGCCGTCAATAAATAAGAAAGCGCTATTATTTGTACTAATTTTGGACTCCAGGTGGATCATGAACGCTGTATAATAGAGTCGTTGCATGAAAAAATATTGAAATTCTATTTGGTTGGTTTTGTAGCCGGCATTAAAATATTTTTTTATTTTTCTTAATAATTAAAAACAATGGAGTTATTAGCAATTAAAAATCGGTGGAGGGGGCAGCTGACGTCATACTGTTAAATTTTTATATAGAGTTTAGATAGGAGCGTTTTTCACTGTATGACGTCATTTACTCCTTCTACTATCTTTTAATGGCTAATAACTCCGTTGTTTTTAATTATTATGAAAAATAAAAAAGTACGTATAAAATATTTTTAAATATATTTTTAGAATATCTAATAATCTCAATACCATGCAACAACCCTATTAAGACAAGCTTCAGGGTGAGTAAGAGACTCTCATAAAATATATAGGGGTTAGATAAACGTACCAAATTATATATGGAGGCAAAATATGAAAACAAATGTGAAATTTGATCTTTTCTGTTACGAAAATTCGCTATGTCTATCCGACAGTTACACAAGGACTAAAAAGTATGAAAATAGGGCAGTCAATATAAGGACAGTCAATTAAATGAAAAAAATTTAGGGTAAAATGGGTCTTATAGATTCGCTACGAACTCTGTTAAAGCTTTGAATCATATATAAAATGCAAGGAATTATGGAAAATAGTCGTTTATGGAGCTTGAAGGTTGACTTCGGAATTGTATAGTTTGTAAAATCCGAGGCAAAATCAACCTTCTCATTGGGATTTCTTCCCCTTAACTTTTCAGTTTACGCGCATATTGAATCTTTTATTTACTTTTTACAATAAAAAAAATAAATTAAAATAATATTTTTTAATAACAATAAAAGGCAAGCGTTAAAAAATTCGATTACACTTGTTTAATTAGCTAATACATATGAGTCACACAGAGTACATTAAGAGGTTAATACCAATGAGAGGGTTAAGGAAGTTTTATTCTTTTTAAAACTGATCATAGTAAAATGCATTAAAAAACTCAGTATAACCTTAGATAAGAACAAATATCATTTAAGCAATATGCATTATTCGGTCAAAATTACTGTATGGTTTTACCATGTGTATTAATTTTTTTTTGCTGAAACGATTGTAAATGACTTGAAATGGAAAGAAAATTAAAAATAAAATTTTTTTAGGTTCCATTATTATTTAAGATGTTTTTTATTAAATTTTATTAAATTTATTTTTAATTTTCTTTATTTATTAATTCATTTGCTAAATTTAAGCATATTTTTGTCAATTTGGGAATTTGTTAAGCAATATTTTAGGTTACTATTTTCAGTCTTTATAGCCCCCAAATTATTTTGAATTTGTTATAATTATTGTCCGCACATGTACACTGTAAAAATTTATTTGCAACTGCTTCAAAATTCAAGCAGATATTCAAGCAGTTAGCCGTAACTTCCCTGTTGCTATAATAATAAAATTTCATACCATATATCCTATCCTAAAAAGTACGTGTCTTCGATACAGTAACTATGTACATTGTTATAGCTAAAAACCACTCCTGATTGGTTAATAAAAATGCATTGCTCAAATGTTTTTATTTTAAATTTGAAAATTTATTTATAATTTTATGAAGTTAGGTTATAGCATGAATATTGTGATAAAAACAAAATTTTAAATATAAAACCTCAAAATTTTTAGTCATATATGTTTTAGTATAACTATAAATACCAAAAATAATTTTTAAATGTTTTAATAATAAAACTTTTTTTTTATACAAAAAATGTACGGTTAATTACAAAAAATTAAAAAATCAGATCCTTCTAAATTTATTATACCAAATAAAATAGTTTGCATAAAATATAAAAATTAAATTAGGTACTATGTTTATTTATAGGGTACTTTAAAAAACCGTTTTAAAATATAATTAATAAATCACCAAGTTATTGGTACTATAGGTTATGATACTCGAAAAAGATAAATAATTAATTGATTATTTAATAATTAATAATTAATTATCTTCCAATAGCTGAATTGGTTTAAAATGTAATGTTTTAACCTTAACTTCTATGGTTTTAATAAATTTCCTAAAATTATAACTTTCATAGAAAAAGAAAGGGATATTATTTTTGTATTTTTTGTCTACAAAAATGATAAGACTAAAATTTTCAAAATTTCAGGTATCGGATTTATAATAGAATTTTTGGAATCTAAAGCTTTAATAAAAAAAATTAGGAATAAGAAAGGGTAGCTTCAGTACTTTTTAAGGAGTTATGACCCTAATTGGAAATGATGACAGAACTGAATGAAACAGGAAAATTATTAAAGCTAAACATTTTTAAAGTTGAATTGAACTTGGTTTTTTATCTATTACCACATTAATTATCTTTTTATTGCAAATTAAAAGTAGGCAGTTTAACATTGCTCTTATGGGAATTCATATTTGGAGCTTACAAAAAGTATGATAATGATGACACAGGGAGTTGAAACTTATTAAATATGATAAATAAATTGTCAAAGATTATATTTCCAATTTATATTATCTAAGTTACCACATTCAATCAATAATTCTTCAGTGAAAACCAAGTTTTAGCAAGTGCCATAACCTAAAATAATAATGTTTTTTCATAATTTATAAAATTAAAATAATTTTTTTTGCAATAATATTACATAATAAACACATTTTTTAATATTTTTACAACTAATTTTATTTTAAACTGCAAGTTATTAAAAAAAAATAACGTCGGTAATGTGGATATTTGCTTTTTTTTTCCAATTGGGGTCATAAGTCCTTAAAGCTAAAATTTTGTTTTAGTCCGTAACAAGATCCCCAAAGAATACACACAATACGGATTTTTTTAAAAATCGGTTTTTTAGCATCTGAGCGTCTCAAAATGCACTTACATATAAACAAATCATTAATAAAAATTTGTTTACCCCTTCCAGGAACCAGTAAATTATTTCCCGGTTTAGAATATTTTTTACTTGAGCATGTATGAGTAATTTTTATTCAAAAATTTTCGGGGTCAATCTCTAATTTGATAAGATAGATTATACCTACAAAAATGTAGATAAATTGTGTAAAAAAAAAAGACCTAAATGGATTTTCGGTTGCAAAATTAGATTAGTAAAAATTGTTTTGGTTGAATAGAAATTCTGAAAAAGCAAAAAATGTTTGTTTATTAAACGTGTAAAAAATATAGGTCTATTTAACTTTCCATGACGGTGGAAACAAGCATCGAATAATTGAACCCTGTGTTTTATACCGAAAATAATGGTTAGGCCATGGAAAAATAATTGGTGATTGTTTAAGAGATTCATGAAAACTAAATGAATAAAAATAGGTTTTTGAACTAAGACTAAAATTTGGTGGTTTAAAAACACCTGTAGGGTAAAAGCAGAAAGGCAGTTTCATGAATGATAAAATAAGTAAATGTAGCTTTGAAGATAAATATAACTAGCTAAAATTAATAATCAGTACGAAAGAGTAAAAATGACTATTTTTTTGTGATAATATTAAAATTCTTAGAATAAAAATTAATTATCTTTAACAGACTTCTCTGATCACTGCACTGAAATTCTTTTTGGCTTTCTGATCACTTGGATAGTGCGTCAAATCTCCAAATTTTTAGCTTGCTTCACTACAAATATTTTGGGGCGTATAGCCCCAAATTTGAGAACTAAAAAGATTTTCAGTGTGTGAAGTAGCTTTTTAACTGATCAAGTAAATTTTATTTACTGGAGAAAGCTATTTTTTCTGAATATACTAATTTCGTTTAACTACTCTTATACACTTTTATCACGTTAATTTATTAACATTGAACATGTTCATTGGATGAAGTATTTGAAAAAGTCCAGCTCGGCAGGAGGGGTCGAAATATTCATGTTTTTAGGGAGAGGGGTGAAATGGACTTAGAATATTTTCGATTTAGGGACTTAGAATAATTTGAAGTGGGAGTCAGGGCCTGATCAAGCTCTGATAAAAACAAGACCTTAGAATACTTTAGTTTTATGGACGTAGGATTACTTATATTTCGGGATTTGTTGTAATTTTTGTTTTAGGACTTATAAAAATTAGGAGTTATAGTACTACTTATAAAAGTAGGAGTATACGTTAAGACTTTTATAAAAGAACATGTTCCATGATCGTTGGTTATGTGAGAACGCAAACCAGTTGTAAATATTTAAATATAAATAACTAAAAAATAAATTAAAAACTTATGACCGGTTTGTGTAACTACACAACCAACGAGCATGGAACATGTTCACTAATAACTAACACTGATAATAAAGTATCTATTCTGTTCATAATATCAATATTTATATCCAAGTATTTCTGCACTAAAGTTCTTTAGAGACTTCTGCACCAATGGTCCCTAGGTACTTCTGCACCAAAGGTCTTTAGGGACTTCTGCACCGTAGATCCCTAGGTACTTCTGCACCAATGGTCCCTAGGTACTTCTGCACCAAAGGTCTTTAGGGACTTCTGCACCATAGGTCCCTAAGTACTTCTGCATTAAAGGTCTTTAGAGACTTCTGCACCCTAGGTACTTCTGCACCAAAGGTCTTTAGGGATTTCTGCACCAATGCTCCCTAAGTACTTCTGCACCAAAGGTCTTTAGAGACTTATGCACCCTAGGTACTTCTGCACCAAAGGTCTTTAGGGACTTCTGCACCAAAGGTCTTTAGGGACTTCTGCACCATAGGTCCCTAGGTACTTCCACACCAATGCTTCCTAAGTACTTCTGCACCAAACGTCTTTAGAGACTTCTGCACCATAGGTCTCTAGGTACTTCTGCACCAAAGGTCTTTAGGGACTTCTGCACCGTAGATCCCTAGGTACTTCTGCACCAATGGTCCCTAGGTACTTCCGCACCAAAGGTCTTTAGGGACTTCTGCACCATAGGTCCCTAAGTACTTCTGCACCAAAGGTCTTTAGGGATTTCTGCACCAATGCTCCCTAAGTACTTCTGCACCAAAGGTCTTTAGAGACTTCTGCACCATAGGTTCCTAGGTACTTCTGCACCAATGCTCCTTAAGTACTTCTGCACCAAAGGTCCCTAAATCGAAAATATTCTAAGTCCCATTTGACCCCCCCCACTTAAAAAGGACAAATTTGACCCCCCCCCCTTAAAAAGGACATATTTGACCCCCCCCCCCCTTAATTTTCCAGTTCTGAAGTACCCCCTCCCTATAAACATGTTCCATGTTAAAACAACTATATGAGGGATTCCACGCCAATTGGGCCCAAGTTGAAATGAAGGGTCTCAGAAATGGGTTCAAACTATTTTTTCCCAAAAGCACAACTAATGATAAGTTTCCATACCAATTTTTAGTTCAAATGGTTTAAACGATTAAATTTGTTTTTTTGTGTGCAAAAGTTCATTTAAAAGAATCCAATTTCAAACAATTATAACTTACTTTTTGGACAAAAATTAATTAGTTTTATACTTTTTACTAAGCAAATGAAATTATTGAATATAATAATTAAATGTCACCGCAAAAAATTAGGGTCATTTATTAAATTAGAATTTATCATTTACAATATTTTATCTCTTTTCAAATAATAATTTAAAATATTTTTAATAAATAATTGTTTGATAATGAATAGAAGGCAGTCATTCTCTGCGCGAAGCGCAGTTGTTTCTAGTACAAGAAAATACTAATTTCATAATGATAATAAAAATTTTCCTTGCAAATTCAAGCAGTTGTATGCAACAAGGGTTTCGTAAAAGGTAGTCTGTTCAAAATCAGAGTACATTGCTAATTTACTAGTAAATATACTCAAAGACTATCTATTTATGAAATCCCTGTTATTTTGCAGTGTATATTTCATTATTCAGAATTCAAATTCTTTTTTCCAAAAAGTTTTCAAGGCGCAGAAAAAGAAATGTAATGAACATATTTTATTTTGAAAACATAAAGTCTTTAATAAGCTTTTTCTAAGTGACTGATGGAATGAAAAAGTTAAAGGAAAGTTTTTATGTCTACATAAAACAAAACCTAGATACGTAATTTTTTTTTCTATGCCAAAAAATATTTTGGGATTTTCCAAGATGGTTGTTGGAAAACTGCACAAAAAAAACCAAACATTTATTGACTCTTAGTAAGTAAATAAAATATAAAATTTTAATCTTATTTTACATTTTCATTTGCAGTTTAGTTTAACAGCCATGAAAAACTTTTCTTTAAAAAGTAAGATATAAGATATCATAAAATAAATATTTTTTTTGGTTTTTCCGTCAGTAATCTCGGGAAAACCCTAATAAAGACTTATGTTTGGAAAAAGGGAAATTCGCTTAAAACGCTTTTTTCTCTTGCCCCTAAAGATAGCAAAGTTATTATAAAAGAAAAGCGAGTAAAACATGAATAAACATTTTTTTTTAAATTTTAATTACCAGCAATAATAATTCATCTTCTCCAATTGATTTCAAAAGGCCCTTAACATCCATTTGTCCTAGTCTTAAAATATACAAAGGTCGTCCATCTATGATAAAAATTAAACATTTATATATTAATAGAAAATTATTAAAAATATAAGCTTTCGTTTTATTATTTAAATCACCTTTATCAAAATGGTGCCATCCACCAGGAAAATAATCTTTGACTACTTGTGGAGCTTCATAATCATCTAAAAGCTTGTCTATTTGGTATTTTTTTCTCCAATGTAAAGATTGTGTTAACATTTCTCTTGCCTTTTCAATTGAAAATTCTCTAGCTCGTAAAAACCTTAGCAATGTAGCATCGCCTGGTACAGAACTTCCCCTTAGCTCTTCTATACTGTGTCGCAATTGCACTAACTTACTTTCTTGCATCATGTCTAGTTTACCTAAATATCTTTCTATATAATCTGATGATAATTGAACTTCTAAATAAACAAAAAAACAAAAACAATTTTAGTAATTTTAAAGTACAATAACAAATTACAAATTAAATAATTAATAAATAATACAAATAACAAATTAAATAATTCCAAATTTCCTCACCGCGGTTATTTGGCAGTTTTCCTTCTACACTGTATTGCTCTGTTAATTTAGGTTTTTCATCCTTTTCATCTACTGGACTTCTAAATATAAGAAATTTAAGCAGTTATCAATCAAAATCACAACTTGCAAGACATAGAAAATACAAGTAAAGTACAATTATACCTTTTATCTTCTTTGATTTCAGATTTTTCTTTCTTATCTGTCCATGGTTCGACATGAGTTATCCCTTCATCTTTCAATTGTTTTATAAAATGTTCAATTATTTCTTTTCCCTTAAATAAAAAGCAGAATTAATTTTTTTTTAATTACTTTACAATAATTTTACAAATTTTAACTACTGTATTTACTTTTGAAATGTTTTGAGCATATTGTTTCATAGCTAATTTTTCTATAGAGTTTTCAAAACCAAAAAAGTTTTTAATATCTAAACTTGCAGTTTGTTCAAAACAGGTCCACTCTGGATTTTCTGGGTGTGTCTGAAAAAAAAAAATTAATTAATAAATAATAATTCAAGTTTTTTTTACTTGGCAATTTTAATTTTATTTTTAAAATTTTGAAAGAGTTCCAATTTCCTGAAGAATATTTATTGCATTTTCACATAATTAAGTAAGAAAATCTTAACATTTATAAAAAAAAATATGCTTACAAAATATCTGCATTTTTCTAAAACAGTAACTTTACTTGCAAAGCTTTCATTATACGCTTCAATTTCTAATACACTGTTACGGCGATCTAAAATATTTCTTTGAATGAAAAATACATGATCAACGCCAATTATCTAAAAAGTAGAATAATTTTATTGTTTGAGGTGGATTATATATAAACAATTATGCATATATATGAAATAAAGATATGCCTACTTTTTTTAAAAGATATGGGGCATCAACATTTAATTTACATCTTCTTTCGGTTGTTCTTATAGCTCCATCTTCGCTTTCTTCATCTACCAAAACATCGCAGCCAATAAAAACTGGTATTAATGGACATGTTGGGAATCGACGTTCATATGCCTTGAGAAAATAGAAGAAAAACCAGGTTATTATATAAACATATTATAAAACCAATTTTAATGAATTGCATTTTGAATTTAATTACAGCTTTTATTTATGATTTAATCAAAATTTTTCAAAATAAATTTTACATAATTTTTTTGACAAAGAGTAAAAAAGAGCTTTCATTACTGCAGAGAAAGTTTTATATACCTAAACAATTTTACATAATATTTACTTCAAAAGAATAAAAAAATGAGACTAATCTGTGATGATATAAGCAATTCTTTTTTCTAAATTCTTCTGTTCTTAAGTCATGCAGTAATTTTTTTTTTTTTTTTAATACTCAATAATCAATATCTTTTAATTCATGCTACTGTATGTATATTTAATAACTTATATTTTTATATTAAACTCTAAATGAAAAAAAAAATACGTTAATTAACCAACCGTCATGACCAGAGCAAAAGGATATTTGTAGACCCGGACGGGTGATTGATATTGCTGAACCATCTTAACAAATTTTTACAATTTGTACAACTTTTCTTCAATATTTTGTATTATCACTAACAATATTTTTATTTTTTTCACCACATAAAAAAACTAATATATTATTAAAAGATGACGCCCTTAATTAAAATATTACAGATTCCGTAGCTTGTGATCGTCTCGTATTATTCGTTTTAAACAACGTATACAAATCGTACGATGCACTCTCTCTCACACAAGAAAATTTTTCAGTAACAAATTTATTAGAGGGGCACAACTCTCTCTTTGTTTATATATATAAAGTATGCTATGTGTGTGCGTGTGTGTATAGTATATATATAAGTACAATACACTATAGTATATTTTTCCCTTGAATACACATATACCTGAGTCACGCATATGCAGTATGTATACAATGTTTTTGGCTGGCAGTGGGTGTTATTTGTCAGTCATAAACGAAGAAACGCAGAAAGTATATAAGCATAACGCATATAGGTTTGATTTGTGACTGACAAAAAACAACTATCTAGCCAAAAATGTTGTATACATATATGTATAGTTTAAAGTATAGTTTTAGGCTATTCTATAAGGATCTACGTCATGTATATTTTTAACAATCGTTCAAGTCAATCTTTGGTTCAAGTATATGTTTTATATATGGACGATTCTTTTGCAGCCGCCACCTCTGTCCAAGAATTAAGAGTCCTAAATCTGCGCCACTTTTTTTTTCAAAATTTTTATTTCTTTTTCGTTTTTTTATTAAATTATAAATTTTTTTTGAATCTTTTCAGAGTAGTTTCGCATTCTTTATTCAATTTAGAAAATGTTGGCATAACACTTTCTGACATAAGTTAGTCAGAAAAATGTTCTGACCCATGTCTTTAATTTTTGAAATTTCTAAATAGGGTTTAGCCTTTTATCTTTTTGGCATTTTCACCTCTTATCTGTAAATCTGAAGTGGCCATTTTAGGCGCTGAATGGCATGGTGGTTGGCCAAAATTTAAAATTCAGTAAAATTAAATAAAAAAACGGTAAATTTTTTAAATATTTTTTCTTAAAAGTTATAATAATAGTTACTATATAACAAAGAAAATGAGATTATGATAAGTTTATTCTTGAAAAAGTTTTGATAGTGTCATGTATTTTTTTAAAATGGTAGGTAAGATGGGCTACTTTTAACTGAAAAGATCTCTGGAACTACAAGTGCAAAATAAAAATAAAGTTTTAACGCAAAATAGTTGTCTTCAGATTTAGCAATTTTTGGGTATCAGTAAATCCCCTGCCATCCCTGGTGGAAAAAATAAGTGTCTTAAAATGTTCTAAAACATATTAAAAGTTCTAAAATGCTCCAAAATCCCGACCAATGTGTTTTATAGTGCTGAAAAATGTTTTAAAGTTTTTCGTTTTGTGTTAAAATGTTGCAAAACGTTTAATTCTGTTAAAAACTAGCCGAATTCGGCAAAACCTTTTTTTAGCAAATACACTTAATATATAATTTTTATTCAATTAAAAATGACTAATTATTTGTTAATTCAAAATATAGGCTAAGAAAATAAAAAAAAAAAAAAAAAAAAAAAAATCCATGAAGTGGATTTGAACCTGGGACCCTCGAGGGATACGAGTTCAGAGACTGTAACCTTCTCAACTGGCCAGACTAACAAAATTACAAACTAGGTGTTTAAACGGCTAGTTAAGCTGAATTAAAATTTATTTATTTTATTTTTATTTTAGTTTTCTTATTCCTTTTATTTAAGAAATAATTAAATAATTATTTTTATTTTATAAATTTTATAATTTTAGAAAAATTTTAAAAATTAAAATTAGAATTAGGTGTTTTTTACCTGCTAAAGTAATTCATTTTTATTATAAAATTATTTTTTTTACACAAGAAAAAAAATTCTTGTTCCCGTAAACGGAAAATTTCGTTTGTCGAAAGCTTTTATTTCCGTTTATTGCATACGGAATTCCGGTTGTCATTAACGGATTTTGAACATGCGACATGTTCAAAGAGATGGGTATTAGAGAAAGCCATCCAATTCAGGGGGCAGGAGCATAAAAAAATTTTGGGGGTGGGGTCAAATGGACATTATTTCGATTTAATGACTTTGATAATAAAAATGAATTACCTACTTTAGCAGGCAAAAAATACCTAACTCTAATTTTAATTTTTCGAATTTTTCTAAAAATATAAAATTTATAAAAAATAAATAATTATTTAATTATTTCTTGGATAAAAGAAATAAGAAAACTAAAATAAAAATAAAGTTTGTAACTTTGTTAGCCTGGCCAGTTGACAAGGTTACAGTCGTATCCCTCGAGGGTCCCGAGTTCAAATCCACTTCATGGAAATTTTTTTTTTTTTTTTTTTTTTTTATTTTCTTAGCCTATATTTTGAATTAACAAATAATTAGTCATTTTTAATTGAATAAAAATTATATATTAAGTGTATTTGCTAAAAAAAGGTTTTGCCGAATTCGGCTAGTTTTTAACAGAATTAAACGTTTTTCAACATTTTAACGCAAAACGAAAAACTTTAAAACATTTTTCAGCACTATAAAACACATTGGTCGGCATTTTGGAGAATTTTAGAACTTTTAATATGTTTTAGAACATTTTAAGACACTTTTTTTTTCCACCAGGGATTATTAGCACACTTATTATACATTTTTAGTCTACCATTTTGCGTTAAAATTTTTATATTTTGCACCTGTAGTTCCAGACCCTTGGCAAGTTGATGGAGAGCATGGTCAGAGGAAGATTGCGGCAGGCAATTAGGGAAGCCGGTGACCTTAGCGACAATCAACACGGTTTTCGTGAGGGGCGTTCCACGATCGGTGCCATCGAGCAGGTCGTGAAGGTGGTTATGAGGGCCAGACAAGTACGGCCGGATATTAAACCGGACGTCCTGCTTGTCACGTTGGATGTGAAAAACGCATTCAACTCGGCTAAGTGGGACGATATGTTGCACTCCCTCGAGCAGGTATTTAGAGTTCTGGATTATCTGAGAAATATACTCAGAGACTACCTCCGGGACCGATACCTGCGCTGGGACACGCTCGATGGCACAAGAGGTAAAGTATTAAGCGCAGGCATAGCGCAGGGTTCAGGGCCCTGATCTGTGGAATGCCTTTTACGACGGCTTGCTAAAGATTGAGCTTCCGGATGGATGCTCCATGATCGGATACGCGGATGATGTTGCTATAACCATAACAGCTCGAGAGACAGAGGACCAGCAGAATACCTTGGATGAGGCCATGCGCCTTATCAATAGCTGGATGTCAGATCACGGACTCAGACTGGCAGTTCCGAAAATGGAGATTGTCCTTCTGACCCGGAGAAGGGTTGATACCATATTCGGCGTCAACTTTGATGACGGAGGTAATCCCCTTATGATCCAGACCAAACCATCGGTCAAATATTTGGGGGTCTTCTTGGACAACAAGTTGACCTACAATAGACAATTCCAGCAGGCCTGTGAAAAGGCTGGCCGAGTGGCAAAGTCCCTCTCGTAGCTGATGACGAACATCGGTGGTCCCAGATCAGGGAAGAGGAGGCTGTTGATGACGACAGTCAACTCCATCTTGCTCTACGGCGCAGAGGTGTGGGCGGACAATGTCCGCATAAAAAAGTACTGCAAGAAACTAAAGGCAGTACAGAGGCAGGGGGCACTTCGAATCGCTTGCTCGTACAAGACTGTATCAGAGCCAGCGATTCAGGTAGTGGCTCGGGTGATTCCTATCGATCTGCTTGCCTTAGAAAGGCAGGCGATCTATAACCGTGAGGAAGAAGAGCGCTGCGTAGCTTTCGTTCGCGCTCGCTCCCGCACAATGGAATGTTGGCATTATAGGTGGAATGGTGACTCGAGGGGACGTTGGACGCACCGCCTTATTATCGACTTGGAAAGCTGGATGAACCGTGATCATGGGAAGGTAGACTTCTAGTTCACACAGTTCCTAACTGGTCACGGTTATTTCCGCGATATGCTTTTCAAGTGGCGCAAGGTGGCATCTCCGGAATGCTTGCATTGCCAGGGCGTGCCGGATACCGCTGAGCACACCTTTTTTAGGTGTCCTCACTTCGTTGAGGGGCGACCGCCCTTTGTTGAATGAAGGCCAGAAGAAGTCGTCCCGGAAATGCAGGAGGGTGGGGAGTTTAGTTGGTATTGTAATTCTTCCTCAGTTATACTGAGTATCTGGGCAACCAAATAAATTTGAGGTTGAGTCCCACATAACCATACAGTACGCGGTGTATGGTATGCGTAAAAGCATTCTCCTCGTCCTACGAAAAAGGCCCCTTCTGAAGGGGCCCAAAAAAAAAAAAAGTTCCAGACCTTATTAACTTTAGCGGTGCAATAATTTGTTATAATTAATTTTTTTGTATTAGTCAATAGCTAGTCATTGTTAGGCTAATTATTTATTTTCTTCCTAGTGGGCGGAAAACTCTTTTTTCGCCCTGCAACGAAATCGAATAAAAAACGCGTTTTCACCCCACTGAGAAAGAAAAATTTCGTTTTGTCCATGGGAACTAAAAAATATACCCCAGATCGCAGTTTACCATCTTCGGCTTCGCCTCCGAATGCTAATTAACTTGCCATCTGGGCCATTCTTTTTTTTTGCTCCCTTGGTTAAAAATGTACTATTGCTAGTTAATTAGTTTATGAATGAGTTAAAAAATAAAACATTTGCCACGGTATCGTCAAGGTGCAATGTTAAATGCATCCAAAAATTTTATCAGCACTAGAATGGATGCACCTCAGTGAAACGTATGTATTTTTGGTCGCTGAAACCGATTTCGAAGGTTTCATCCATTTTCGGATTGCCAGTTTTGAATAATGGACGCTATATAATGAAAAATTGGTGAAAAATGAGCAAGATTGGTAATATCTTGAAAACAATTGCTAATTTAGACTATTTTTAGTACCCCAATAAGGTTTTTGGGGTCGCTAATCACGATTTTGAAGACAGATTTATAAAAACCAAAATGGCGGACTCAAAATGGCGTATTTCTAACCGCAGAAACCTCGATTTATGCTGTTATAAGCATATTTACGTTGTCTAATAAGTTTTTTGGAACAGTTATAACGATTCTAAGGTCATATTTTTAATTTTCAAAATAGCAGGCTACAGATAGCGGATTCCTAACCTCAAAATCGTCAATAAATGATATTTTAAGCATTTTAACGTGTTGCGTTTTAAGGTTTTGGGGTCGGTGATCAAGATTTAGTTAGCAATTTAAGGTATATGAAAGTATTTACTTGTAAGTGTCTTCAAATTATATAGAATAATTAATTCAAACAATTTATTTAAAATCTGACCTTAGAATCGTCCGAATGGTCCGAAAAACTTATATTAGACAAAGTAAATATGTTTAAAACAGCATAAAGAGTGAGCGCAGTAGCTCAGAGCTAGCACTCGTGCCTGTCGTCCGGGCAAGTCGAGTTCGAGACTCATAGCACCCATTCTGTTTTTATTTTTCTTAAAAATAAATATTTAATTTATTAAATATTTATTTTCAATAAAAGTGAAAGTAGAATTCGAATACTGCGTGATCGACTGTGCTCTCGGAAGTTTTGGTAGTTTCCTTCAGTACCAGCGAATGCCAGCACAGTTCCCAATATCAAAGACGTTCTACTAACGCAATTACCTTCCCAATTCCTAATCATCCTCCTTCAACATTTGCATGTGAATCCCCTACTTTATACTATTTCTTTCTACTAACACTTGACCCTTCAATTTTCTTTAAGTGCATCAATGTATGCATAAATGTGTACATTGACCCTTATAAGAAATAAATCAACATATGTAATTGTTGAAGGCCTCTGCCAATCTTGGTGTGCCCACGTGCAAAAGAGGTAAACAATAAATACAAATACAAAATAAATCGCTGATTCTGAAGTTAGAGTTACGTCATTTTGAGTCCGCCTGTTGAGTGATTTTATTTCATTCGTATTTTCCCGCCGCGAGTATGTGAACGTATTGTATGTGTGTGCTTAACCGCCAAATCTAGTCACACCCTTTTATGTAGAACAAGGAAGGGAGAGCTCAACGAGGCAGTCAGCGTAAGACCTCCAATAAAGACATTTCAGTAAAAAAAAAATGTTTTTTTTTTTTTTTATTATTTTAACTGACTTATACCGATGTAGGGTATCCCAAGAGGCTCCTTTTTTTTTCTTCGTTTAGAGGGAGCTTGTCCTCCTGGCTTTCTATTGCACAAAAGCGTTATTCAGCCTGCATGTGATAGTAGTGGCCTCTATTTTTTTCTTTTTATATTTATTGGCGATTGGCCGTTGGCGTTGTATGTCGTTGCTATGGAGACATTTATGCTAAGTTTGTTTTTATTTATTCCATGAGATGCATTCAATGCACATTGGAATAATTATTCCAGATATAGCAAAAGCATTGTTTGGCTTCATGTAAATACTATTAAATTTGAAAGTTTATTTGCTGTAGATATTCTAATAATTTTTTCATATGAAAAGTGTGTTTCTTGTTGATAAAATGTTGCTTAGATTTGGTTTATTTTGAGTGTCACTGTTTTCTGTTATAATTTGTGTTAGGTACCTGTCTCTGTTGCTTCTATATAGGTCACAGCTAAGCACATGTTCGATTGTTGCTATGTTGTTGTTACAGTTGCACATTGGACTGTCCGCTAATTTTATTTTATGTAAGAAGACCTTGTTGTTGGTGTATCCGGATATTAGTCTTAGATATTTTACTGCTTCTTTCCTGCTCCAATTTTGTATATCAGCAAGTTCATTATTTGAGGCCTTGACCAGGAAGTTTGTGTTGCTAGCATATCTTTTGTAACACTGAGAGTCACTCCATGCTTCTAATTGTAAGTGCCACTCCTGAATGAACGTACTCTGAACTTCTTTTTTTTGATAAGTGGGCCTTTTTTGCAGCTATGTCAGCTTTTTCATTTCCTATTATTCTTTTATGTGTTGGGACGTAAGCTATTGTGATTTGATAACCATTTTTGTGTAGTAGCTGCAATTTATGTTTTGTGTCCAGAATTATTGTGTTAGTATGGGCATGAATTGCTTTTTCGTTTAGTTTATTTATACTTTCTTGAGAGTCTGTAAATATAATTACCCTCTTAATTTGTTTTTCCCATATGTACTAAGTTGCTTTAAGGATGGCAAATGCTTCAGCGTCAGATGAGAATGTATTTCCTGGTAGTTTGTAGATGAGCGCTTGGTTTGTGGATGGTATGTAGACGGCTGCTCCTATTTGGATGGCGTTAGTTGACTTTATGATGCTCCTGGAACCATCTGTATATATTTGTGCATGATCTTGATATGCGTTGCAGTAATACTTTTCTAATTCTTGTTGTTGTGATGTGGTTATTTGTAGCATGTATTCATCTGTATTTGGAGTGTATAGTTGACTTTCTAAGGGGTAATTATAGCATGTTGGAAGCTCATACCTTGGTAAATTGTATTTATTTAGTATTTTTTGGCTCTTATTGTATAAGCTTAAAGTTGTACTTTATTTTCATTCCTCACCGGCCATTAGGTGAGTGCGTGCATTGATAAAATTACGGAAATATTGAAACAAATCAAAAATGATATCTAGCGAGAACATGAACTTAAGTTTGAAGCAGTTATTTATTAAATATGCAAAAGAAGACAAAATACAAAAGGAGGTTAATAATATAATTATACGTCGTAAAAGTTTATCAAAAGAGCTTGTTGACGTTGGTAAGAAATTGAACTTAAAGACCACAACGTTAAATCAGGAAAATTGTAATTAAGGATATAAAAGTAATTGATACAGGGGAAAAAACTGGAAATACTTTAAAGAGATTAAGAACAAGAATGCAAACTAATGAACAAGCAAAGCGAGCTAAGGGGGATATTGTACAGCAAACCAATAAGAGATTTCCAGACCTAATGCTGCCCTTCCGTTTTGATTATAAAAGAGAGTTACATCGACATCAAAAACTTAGAAAAACTAAAGTCGTCTATCTTGAACCTAAGGGTGAAAAGATAATTCAATGCCAAAAAAGTTTAGTAAATGGAGTGGATGGTAATGGTGATGGTGTTTATAAATGATAGCACTAATTAATTGAAAGCTTAATTGACTTTATTAAGAGCTATTGCTAGCTTGCTATCTCGGCGAGCACAGAGGCTCGGAGAGCATATGCATTAAAACTAGGAGGGGAGCGCTCCAACATTCACACATACACTATATTACATATATATATACATATTTATACAACATTCCACCCACCACAATTTATTACTAAATTATAAAAATAAGATTGCATAAAAATTAACCAAAATTGTAATTGTGGTGAGCAGATGACATAATAAAAAAAAATCTTATTTTAAATTACAGTGCTTAATAGCACAAAAATATTTGCAAATCTAAATTTTATACAAAATTAAAGCTTAATGGCATTAAAAAACTTTGCAAGTTAAAAATTAAATTATAAAATATAAATTTTAGCAATATTATTTTAGCAAAAAGATTAATTTAAACATTATAATAAATATTACATTACAATAATAAACACATTTAAGACTATATACATTAATTACAATTAATAAATAATTTTAAATTGACTAGAGTATAAAAATAAAAATATAAAATTATACAAACGATGAATTTACAATAATATAATAAATATTAAAATTTAAAAGTGGCATTTAAATGTTAAAATGACTGATCTTGAGTTTCACTAACTCCACCAGACTGGCCTAAAATCCATAGATATCAATGGTTTGTAAGACTAACGAGGCCTCAGATCACACTACACAGTCAATAATGACATTTATCTTTTATATAAATTGAGCAGTTTAACATAGACAAATATCATTATAGGATATTAATAAGTTTTACAAAGTTCAGCAAATAGAACCTTAAGGGGGTAGACCTAATTGGAACTTTTTCGTAATCGATTTTCTAATTTTATTTTTTTTGGGTTTGAAAACATCTTAAAAATATGGAAAAAAATTTTTATAATGATATCTTGAATAATACGAAAGTTATAGACGATGAAGCGAGACACCGCAAAAGGCGTAAAATACAGTATTCTAAACTTTAAACGCGTTTTTCTCGAAACAACGTTTTTCGATTTGTGTTCACGATAACTCAAAAAATAATTAAGATATCTTTCTAATTTTTTGGCTAAATTTTTAAAATACAATTATCTTCTGGATTGATGGAAGGGTTTTTCCAAAAAATGTCCCAATTTTTTTTTCTTTCAAAAAAACATGTAAAAAAAATTGCAATTTTTGAAAAAAATTAAATAATTTTCACAATTTTCCATTTTCCGAAATTTGAATCCATCAATCCAGAAAAAAATGATTCCCAAACATAATTAATTTGGTTTCGTGTGTTTCTGAACAATTTGCAGACCGGAATCCTGCACACAGTGAAAAGTGAGGCCCAACTTTGAGGACCTGTACTCGGCGCCATTTTGAAAAAATTAGAAAAAAAAAAAAATGTTTAGCAACTTATAATCTAATAAAGTGCCAACTTTGAAAAAATTATTTCAATTATTTCTACCCGAAAACCTATCCAGAAAACCACACCTTTTTTCTATCTCCAATTAGGTCTACCCCCTTAACCCAATGTAAAAATTTTGCTTAGAGTAGTTCAACAAGTTAAACTATACACTCTCCTTTTTCTCAAAAAGTAAATAAAGCTTAAGCACGATAGCTTAGCTTTGAAGCAAAATTTTAACAAAATTTTTACATTGTAATTTGAGCTTAATTTTTTGTTAAGTTAATTACCTATCTGACAAGGTAGGGGTAACGTAGCAAATAGTTATGAAGTAAAAAAACAGTGATTTTTACCACCCACCTTGCCAAATTTACACAAATAATTGTTTACATCATATTTAACAAATAAATTAAAATTATTTTACCTATGCAAATATCATTCATATCTCCCTCTTCTCAAAAATAGAAAATGAAACAAATATTACAATTATAATATTAACCCTACAAAATTTCTACAATTTTGGGTTTAAACGGAGAGATATAAACAATATAAGTTACAGAATTTGAATAAATCTTGATTTTAAGCAACATTATTACAAAAAAAAATTAAAACCAAAGATGGAAAAATAAAAAAATTACTATAAGATAATAGAATTGAAATTTTAGGCTTGAGATAAATGCCAATATTGAGGTGGAGTATGATCTGAAGGTCCATGGATGCTTTAATGAGTTTAGCAGTTCTAGAAGTGTAGCAAAAATATTTTATTTGTTTGAAGTCCATTGAGGCCACAGATCCCATGTCAGCCAGTGCAGGAGATCCACTTGATTTCAACAAGTTGAAAGCCAAATGAATTAAAAGGTTGTTGAACCTATGTAACATCAAATTAATTAATATTAACTCAAACTAATGCTTAAGATATTAGTATTAATTTTACACAAAACAGCAATTGAAAAATTTAATACAACATGATAGTCTGATAAGATATTTTTTTTTAAAGTAAATGTAACAATTTACACATTACAGTAGAAAAATTTTTTAAATTTAAACAAATTTGGTAGAATAAATTTTAAGTTTAATCAATTTAGCAGAAAAAAAATTTTTTAATTTTATACAAGTTAGGGTAGATGAACCAGTGAATGACCAGTTTCGCGTTTTCTCAAGCTCTAGCGCTTTATTTTTTATTATAAATAAGATTTAAAAAAGATACACACTGTTAGTACTATTGTTTAAAGTCTAAAATATGACTAGCAATTGTAATTTTTTAAATTACTCAACTAATTTTTAAATAATAAACATATTTCTTCAGAGCCATAAAAATTCACCAGTAATTGACCGGTTACTCCCAGCAAATGACCGCTGAGGAACCAGTAAATGACTATTTTTTAGTACATGCTTTTAAATATATTTTATATATTTTAAGTATTTGACCTTTACTATATTTTTCGGTTTTTTCTAATATGGTCGACCCAAAAACTAAAATTACTAAAAATTAAATTCTTTCATAAGATTTGGGTTTTCGGGTCCAATAGAAACGAATTTTAGATGCAAATTTTCATATTTGATCTTTATCATATTTTTAGGTTTTCTAAAAACTTAGAAAAACTAAAGTCGTCTATCTTGAACCTAAGGGTGAAAAGATAATTCAATGCCAAAAATATTTAGTAAATGGAGTGGATACAAGACCTTTATATATCCTTATTAAGTTAAAGGGGTTTGCTCCCCAGGTTAGGTTAGTCATAGCTTTGATGAAGTTCAGTGCCTTATTTGCCTTCCAGGTCCGTTTATGATCAAAAATAACTCCAAGAAATTTGTTGCTTAGAATTTGTTTTAATGTCTGGTTCTGATAACTATCTCATAATCTTCTATGCTAGCCCTTGTTTTAGAAAACATCATGAATTTTATCTTGTTCACAGCTACATTCAACCCTATAGAAAGTAGCCAATCAATTAGGTTTAAGAACATCTATGACGTCTTCTGGATTTTTGCTTTTGAAGGTAATTGCACAGTCGTCCGCAAATTGGAGGTTGTTGCAATTTCCTATATTGAAGCTAATTTTTCTGATGTAAATATTGAATAGAATTGGTGCCATGACGCTGCCTTGAGGTACACCTTTGGTGATGATGACGTTTTTAATTAATTTTGAGTTTAAATATAATAGACCATGCCTTTCTCTCGTTAAAAAGTAAATAAAATTTGCTATTTTTCTTTATATTTTTATTTCTTCTAGTTCCTTTTGTAAAATATTTGGTACTACATAATCGAAAGCACCGTCGATATCAACAAAGAGTACTCCAAATTTCATGTCCCTGGTTACTGCTGTTGAGATATCAGTGTTGAGAATTGCGACACTGTCTTGACACGATTTTATTTTTCTAAATCCAAATTGGCAGTTTGGTAAAATAAATTCGTTTTCAATAAACCAATCGAGTCTAGCTTTTAGTATGCGTTCAAATAATTTTAGAAAGGTTTGTGCTAGTGATATTGGTCTTAAAGCAGTGCTGTTTGGTTTGGGTATAAGTATAATTAAATATGTTTGCCATGCATTAGGGTATTTACCTGTGCTATAAAATTCGTTATAAAGTTTTACTATAAGCTTTTTAACTTCGAGAGGTAGTTGTTTTGTTAAGTTGTAAGTTATATGGTCCGCTCCTGGAGATGTGTTTTTTTTGCTGTTATTAAGGTGGTATTCAAATTTATTCATACTGATCTACTGGTCAAGGTGTTGGTTGTCATTGAAAATGCAGTCGTCAGCAGTTACATTTGGTTTTCCTGCTAATTTGTTTATAACTTTTTCAACATTTTGATCCTTTGGAGTATTTTTTGGTACAGTAAGTGGTTGATTTGAATATCCTTTAAGATATTTTAAGCTTTGCCATATGTTATTGAGCCCTTTTGTAGGATTTATATTATTGATGAATTTACTTCTTTGTTCTCTTTTTTTATTATTCAATATTTTGTTAGCATTTGCCACTGCTTTTTGATGTTCTATGAAGTTTTCTTTTGATGAATGTTGTAATAATTTCTTAGAATCTTTGTTTCTTTCTTGTACAGCCTTGTGGCATTGTTCGTCCCACCAAAAAGGATATTGGTTTTTGAATTTCCTGTCGTTTTTAATTATTTTAGCTCCACTTTTTTTAAATGTTTTTTGTAATTCTTGGATTAGATTTTCATATTTTTGATGTGGTTCTTTATTACTTTTTTCAATACTTGCTGCTTTAAGTTTAATTTTTGAGTTAAATTGATTCCAATAAAGGTTCTTAAGTGTCATTCTTTCTCTATTTATAACGCTGGGAGGTGGCATATCATGGATGGTTATGGTGATAGGAAGATGATCACTTCCTAAAGTTGTATCCCAAGTTTCCCAGTTAGCTTTTATTGCTAGCTCCGAGTCAACTATGGTTATGTCTGGAGAGCCTGGAGATCTGTCTGGTCTGGTTATGATAGTGACTTTCTGTGGATCATTTAGTGTGATGAATTGTGTTTGACTGAGTGTTTTTGATAAGGTTGCTCCAGTTGAATTATTGTTTATACTCCATAATGAGTCATGTGCGTTGAAGTCACCACAAATAATAGAATTGCCTTTTAAGGTACTGATGAAGTCGAAGAAGTTTAGTCAAGTATGTTCACTCGTATAAGCCTCAAGTTTTCTGTAAACATTTATAACATTTAGGTTGTTGTTTTTTAAGGTTATACTCACAGCTATTGTTTCTAGGTCAGTATAGTTTGGTAGTTTCATCTCTTCATAAAATAATTCTTTTGTTATAGCTATTATTACACCTTTTCCTAGGTTTGTGCCGTTTCTGTCTTTTCTTATCAAATTATAACCTTTAATACCGAATTTAATCTTTTCAGTTAGTTTAGTTTCTTGCAAGCAAATAATATTATCTTCATTTGTTACGTAGTGTAAGTTTTTCATTCTTGCTCTTACGCTATTACAATTCCACTGTATTATTTTGACCGTTTTCCATTTTTCTTCTTTTTATTTTTTATGTTGAGTTTTTTAGTAGTTTTGTCTTTTTCTTGGAGTGATTTTTTAATTTTTACCATATCTTGTACGTTTGGTGTTTTGTTTAATCTGCAGTTGTATATGGCTATTTCTTCAGGTGTGTCATATAGCTCTTCTTCCATCAATGAGTAGTTTGATTTGAAACGTTTATCTAGGATATCTTCTTGATTTGATTTTTGTTTTGCAGAAGGGCTATTTTTATTTCTTATTATATGTTGTTACCATTGCTTGGCTGTCTTCTTTTAAAAAATGTTCTTGTAACTTTGCGTTTGATTCTATGATTTTTTTATTTTGTTCAACTATTTCTTTAGGCTGGTTCTACAGACCTCCGTAAACGCAAACCGCAACCGCAAACGCAAAAAAAATTTCAATGCAGCCAACTCCTTGTAAAAATATTCATATTTATAACCTTTTTCAAGCACTTGTAAGTCATAAAATGCAAATTTGTTTATTTTATTCAAAAATTTTAAAAATAATTAGTATATAAAAAAAAAAGTAATTTTTTGTCTTTAAATTATTTAAGTTTATTTATTTGGTGCGATTATTATAAAAATTTGTTCCCATATAATGATCAAGTAGAGAAATAAAATTAGGTTTTAAGAGAAGTCATAATGGATTTAGAGCAGCAAGTTCAAAACAAAAGTGAAAAATAAGAGCCTTTGCAAAACCAAATAGAACAATACGAACAAGTCATAATTGAAAAACAAAAAATCAAGAAGAGCTTATTAAAGAACTTGAAAATCTGAAAGCTAAAGATGAAAATAACGAATTAAATGATCACATTGACAACTTACAAGTTAGTTATTTTAATTTTTTATTGGTTTCCCCTTTGCAATAAATAATTTTTATTTTAGGAAGAACTTTGGAAGCATCAACTAAGTTCTGAACAATTTACTAATTCTTCTGCTTTGAGGCAAATGAAAATTGACTTTAGAGAACTACAGTCTCAATTAGATAAAAAAACTAAAGAATTAGATACTTTACATGTTTGTGGATCGAGTTTAAGTTTGAGCCAACCTAGCACAGACATTTCCATAAGAAAACAAATTGATGCTACTCAATGCTCGACACCCAATGATCTACATTTTATATTCCTTTGATATTACCTTTGGGCTCGCTCTTAAAGTTAAAAGAAACTCTGCAAAAACATTTCGGCGCCAAAGATGTTGCTTTAAAACGCTTAAAAGATTTAGATATTTAGTTTTCAGGACTGCAAAGACAAAATGAAGAATTGCAGGCTGAACAAGAGTTGGTTCAACAAACAACATTGGAACAACTATTTTAAATAGAAACACTAAAAGCTAGGCTTGAATAGCAGAAACAAAATGCTCCCTTTGCACAACAGAAAACTACTTGCAATTTACAAGCCCAGTTATACATCGTAAATGATAAACTTGAAATAGCAGAAAGAACTGTTACTGATAAGAATCTAGCTACTTTTTATTGTAATTTTAAACTGCATTTTTTGACAACTGCAGATTTTTGATTGTCAAAAAATTAATAAATAAAAAAGTTTGTATAAAAAAAAATTTAATTTTATAGTTGAGTAATCTATTATTTTAACTAACGTCACAATTTGGTAAGAAAAATAAATAGCAATGGAAATTAATTTTTGTACTGAATAATAAAAGTTTCTTTAATTCATAATTTTTATTAATTAATAACATATAAAAATTTAGTTTTACAAAGTTTGAAAATTATAATGGAAATTATGATTATAAGCAATAACGATGCATTGTTTCTCAACTGAATAGCAGTAGTACCATTCAAATTTCCAGAATCATCAGCAACTTTTAAGCGTTGTCCTGTATTAAAAACTTGTTGCTAATAAACTTGACAATTTGAATCACTTTGGATTTAAGGAGTTTCTTATGCCTTAAAAATTCTTTGATTTGAATGTCATACAAGTTTAATGACAAATATAACTCTAATTGCTTTTCTTTTTTTGTTAGTTGATCTTTTAGGTGATCTATTTCTTCATTCTTATCGGCTAACATAGAGTCAATCAGTTGAGGTAAATGGTTTTTATCTTTTGCATCTAAAATTGCCTAAGAAAAAAATTATCATAAAAATGTAGGTGATCTGTAAATTATAATGAAAATTTTTTGCAATTATTATCTATATTAATTTGTATTCTTATTCTATTATTTGCAACTAATTCCTTAATTTTTGGATAATTTTACTTTCTGACGGAATGACATTTGCTATTTAATTTTCTTTTTGTAATAACATTTGGTTTATTCTGTCAAGTTGTTCTCTGATTTCTTGCAACTAAATTATAAATTTGATTAATTAGAGAAAATCCATAAATATAGTAAAAGAGCGAGCCCAAAGGTAATATCAAAGGAATATAAAATGTAGATCATTGGGTGTCGAGCATTGAGTAGCATCAATTTGTTCTCTTATGGAAATGTCTTTGCTAGGTTGGCTCAAACTTAAACTCGATCCACAAACATGTAAAGTATCTAATTCTTTAGTTTTTTTATCTAATTGAGACTGTAGTTCTCTAAAGTCAATTTTCATTTGCCTCAAAGCAGAAGAATTAGTAAATTGTTCAGAACTTAGTTGATGCTTCCAAAGTTCTTTCTAAAATAAAATTTATTTATTGCAAAGGGGAAACCAATAAAAATTAAAATAACTAACTTGTAAGTTGTCAATGTGATCATTTAATTCGTTATTTTCATCTTTAGCTTTCAGATTTTCAAGTTCTTTAATAAGCTCTTCTTGATTTTTTGTTTGTTCAATTATGACTTGTTCGTATTGTTCTATTTGGTTTTGCAAAGGCTCTTATTTTTCACTTTTGTTTTGAACTTGCTGCTCTAAATCCATTATGACTTCTCTTAAAACCTAATTTTATTTCTCTACTTGATCATTATATGGGAACAAATTTTTATAATAAACGCACCAAATAAATAAACTTAAATAATTTAAAGACAAAAAATTACTTTTTTTTTTATATACTAATTATTTTTAAAATTTTTGAATAAAATAAACAAATTTGCATTTTATGACTTACAAGTGCTTGAAAAAGGTTATAAATATGAATATTTTTACAAGGAGTTGGCTGCATTGAAATTATTTTTGCGTTTGCGGTTGCGGTTTGCGTTTACGGAGGTCTGTAGAACCAGCCTTAAGAAATATGGTAAGTTCCGTGAATTTGGGTAGTTAATTTGTTTAGTTTTTCTTCTAGTTTATCATATTTATCATATACATTGTTGGAAACCGTTTGGCTGAAAGATCTTTTTACTCTTTTGCTTGTTTGTTCCTCGTTTTCTTGTGTATAAGATTGTAAAACTTGTGTGTGATCTTGTTCTTGTTCTGTCTGCTCTTCTTGTGATTCTGTGTGTGCATCTACTTGATTTTTCCTGTTATTTAGCTTATATGCATGGTTTTTCTTTCTCTGCCATTGTTTCGTTAAAGCTGGATACTGGTTATAGTCGGCCCGATGAGGTTCTTTACAGTTGGTGCAGTTTGGTTTGTTTTTTATACAGGTTTCTGCATCGTATTCATGTTTATCATTACAATGAACGCATTTCTGGTCCTTGCTTTTACAGTATTGCGTTGTATGTCCAAACATCCAGCATTGTTTGCACTGTATTACCATTGGTATGTATGGATTAATTTTATATTTGAAATTGTCTAGTATGAGTTCTTTTGGAAGTTTTTCTGTTCTTAGATAGATTTTTACTGCATTTGTAGGAGTTATTGTTTCTTCTCCTTGCTCGTTCTTAGCTTTTCTTTTAAATCTTTCTACTTTGGAGTCCAGGAAATTCTGTTTTATTTGTTGTAGTATATATTCATCACTGATGTCTTCATCTATTTCTCTAATAACTCTTGTTTGATATATTCTATAGTCAGGTATGTAGCTGTACTATTCTTCAGGTAATTGTATATTAAGTGCGTTATTAGCATCAGTATAATTTTCAAAGGTGAGTTCAAGCCTATTTGGGCCTCTTCTAAGTGCATGTACATGATTGAACTCTAGTTCATTTAGTTTTTTAGCCAATGCTGTAGTATGGTAATTACCTATGTTGTTGTTACTTGATTCAATAAAAATAAAAAACGGTTTGTAATCTTTTTCATTGTATTTATTTTTTATTTGGCTTTTTATCTTGTCATTCATGTTTGTTTTGTAATTGATAAATGACGTAAAATTTTGTAAATAATTTTTGATTCCTCAAAGAGGAACCATTGTATTAGGTCAAAATTTGATTTTCTATTTTTTGGCATATAAGCACGTTTTGGGACCCCAGGAAGCTAAAAAACCGGTTTTTAAAAAAAGTCTGTATGTGTGTGTGTGTGTATGTGTGTGTGTACGTACGTACGTACGTATGTAATCGGTGATATTTTACAAACATTATGGAATTAAGACCTAATTTTTTTTTCAAAAATTTTTTTACCAAAAAAACTGGAGGTACTTTTTTTTGTTTTTAATTTGGATGTAATACCTCATTTATTTCCACGGAAGTACTTATATTTGGAAGTATGGTTTTTACTCTATATCTCGAATCTGATACTTGATTTTTTGAAAATTATTTTCCCAAATTTTTTTTCACGAAAAAATACAAAAAACACTAATTTTTTTTTTCTTTTTGGACGTAGTACCTAATTTATTTCTATGAAAGTACTAGTTTTAGAAAGTTTGTTTATAGTCATTTTTTGGATCTGACACGGAATTTTTTTAAAAATTTTTTCTCAAAATTAAAAAAACAAAAAAACTAAAAAACCTGCAATATTTTTTTTTGGGGGGTGTAATACCTCATTTGATTCCATGAAAGCACTAATATCTGAAAATACTGCAACTGGCGATATTTCACAACCGTTATGAAATTAAGACCTAATTTTTTTTTCAAAAATTTTTTCACCAAAAAAGCTCTAGGTACTTTTTTTTTTTTTAATTTGCATGTTATACCTCATTTATTTCCACGAAAGTACTTATATTTGAAAGTATGCATTTTACTCGATATCTCGAATCTGATACTTAATTTTTCGAAAATTTTTTTCCCAAAATTTTTTTCATGAAAAAATACAAAAAAAACCATTTCTCAAAATTAAAAAAACAAAAAAAAAAAACTGCAAATTTTTTTTTGGTGTAATACTTCATTTAATTCCATGAAAGTACTATCTTGAATAATTATTATCCAATAAATTACGTTAGATTTTATTTTGAAAAAAATAGATTTAGTTGAATTCAATACATAAATTTTCTTTTAACTTTTAAAAGTTAATAGAAATGTATGTATGATTGCATGCTTGTAATCGGTGATAACTGTGGCATATTGAAGTCTAAAGCTCATTGTTTGAGGAACCTTAGTGCCAGCTAGTTGGCACGGTATTTATTTAATATCACAGATTTTATTGCAGTTTTTGGTTTGAAATGGTAGTTAAGTTTTTAATTTATTTTAATTTGAATTTTAAAAGTCACAGTTATAACTATATTGTGTTTGTTATTGCACGTGTAATATTTCAAGTTGAATAGCAGTCGATATAAGGTTCAATGACCTTACTTCTCCCTTGTTAATTTTTATTAAATAGTTTAATATTTAGTTTCTTTAGATCGTTATTTTTTTAATTAATTTAATTATTAATTTGTCAAATAAAATTTTCGCCGCTTTTTATTTTAGATTTTAGTTTATAATCCGTAGTTTTATTTTAATATGAGATTTTTTGACGGAAAAATAGCCGCACTTGTTATTTGTGTGTTTAGTTAATTATAATTGCACTACGTTGATTTAGAAATTATTAAAAAAAATTTTTTTTTTTTTTTTTTTTTTTAATTGATTTGTCAAGGATGACTTGGTTTATTAATTTTGTAAGTACAGTAATTTAAATAATAGATTTTTGCCATTAAAGATAATGTGTACACTACAGAGTTCAAAGCGCGAGTCGAAGAGGCTCCTAGGAGCCTGGGGCGCGATTCTCCTTTTTCGTTAGATTCCGCCCGCATGAAACAAGGTCTCACGATGCGCGCATATTATTTACAAAAGATAAAACAGAAGGTAAAACAGTGTTTACCGTGGCAAAAAATAGTATTAATTAAAGTTAATTAAAATTATTAAAATATATGGAAATGTTTGGTAAGAAGAAAAATGTTTATTTAAATGTCTATTTTCTGAAAGCGTAAAAAGTTTTTTAATTTTTATTTTAAAGAAAATTATTCTTACTTGTGTGTTTTAATTGAGGAATAAGCTTATAAAAATGTTAACCTAATTCATTTTGTAAAAATATTTTAAAACAATAATAATTGACAATGACTATTTCTGAAATTAAATAAAATCAGTAACAGATATTTATAATTATTTTTTTTTTTTTTTATTTTTGGCCTTTTTCGTAAGACGAGGAGAATGCATTTACGCATACCATACACCGCGAACTAGATTGTTATGTGGGACTCAACCTCAAATTTGTATCTAGGGTTGCCCAGATATACACAATTAAGGAGGAATTACAATACCCACTAAACTCCACACCCAACTGCGTTTATGACAATATCATAGAATCTGGACCGGGACTCCCTGTTTAGGTATTACTTCGGTCCGGAAACAATGCAGCCAAGGCATTTCTTCGCCATACCCTGTCAATAAAGGAGGAGATTTTCCTACGAGAGGAAAACTTCCTACTTTTTTTTAATCAGTGTCGCCCGTACGTACTCTGCCACACTGTACCAGTTAGCGGTACTGCGCAGCATTTCTAGACGACTCCTTCCGGCCTCCATTGATCGAAGGGTGGTCGCCCCTCAGCGAAGTGAGGACACCTAAAAAAGGTGTGCTCAGCGGTATCCGGCACGCCCTGGCAATGCAAGCATTCTGGAGATGTCACCTTGCGCCACTTGAAAAGCATATCGCGGAAATAACCGTGACAAGTTAGGAACTGTGTGAGGTAGAAGTAACTCCCCATGATCACGGTTCATCCAGCTATCCAAATCGATGATAAGGCGGTGCGTCCAACATCCCCTTGGGTCACCATTCCACCTATACTGCCAGCATTCCATTGTGTGGGAGCGAGCGCGAACGAAAGCTACGCAGCGCTCTTCTTCCTTACGGTTATAGATCGCCTGCCTTTCCAAGGTAAGCAGATCGATAGGAATCACCCGAGCCACTACCTGAATCGCTGGCTCTGATACAGTCTTGTACGAGCAAGCGATTCGAAGTGCCCCCTGCCTCTGTACTGCCTTTAGTTTCTTGCAGTACTTTTTTATGCGGACTTTTTTATGCGTCATCAAAGTTGACGCCGAATATGGTATCAACCCTTCTCCGGGTCAGAAGGACAATCTCCATTTTCGGAACTGCCAGTCTGAGTCCGTGATCTGACATCCAGCTATTGATAAGGCGCATGGCCTCATCCAAGGTATTCTGCTGGTCCTCTGTCTCTCGAGCTGTTATGGTTATAGCAACATCATCCGCGTATCCGATCATGGAGCATCCATCCGGAAGCTCAATCTTTAGCAAGCCGTCGTAAAAGGCATTCCACAGATCAGGGCCCAGAATTGAACCCTGCGCTATGCCTGCGCAGTACTTTACCTCTTGTGCCATCGAGCGTGTCCCAGCGCAGGTATCGGTCCCGGAGGTAGTCTCTGAGTATATTTCTCAGATAATCCAGAACTCTGAATACCTGCTCGAGGGAGTGCAACATATCGTCCCACTTAGCCGAGTTGAATGCGTTTTTCACATCCAACGTGACAAGCAGGACGTCTGGTTTAATATCCGGTTGCACTTGTCTGGCTCTCATAACCACTTTCACAACCTGCTGGATGGCACCGATCGTGGAACGCCCCTCACGAAAGCCGTGTTGGTCGTCACTAAGGTCACCCGCTTCCCTAATTGCCTGCCGCAATCTTCCTCTGACCATGCTCTCCATCACCTTGCCAATGGTATTTAACATACACAATGGTCTGCAAGATGATGGAGATCCTGGTTCACCCATTCCCTTGCTTATCAGAGCCAGACGGGCCACTTTCCAGTCCCTTGGAAAGGCGCCTGCCACGAGGCACGCGTTAAACATGCCAAGCAGGAGACCAGGGATTACCTTTGCAGCTGCCTTAAGGGCTTCCGCGGGTATTCCGTCTGGTCCTGACGCTTTTCCATTTTTCATTAATCTAATTGCCTGAAGCATCTCCGCCTCGATAATTAGCGGAACTTGCTCCCTCGGGACATCCAAAGCAGGGTGTTGTTGGTTTGGATGATCCGGGAAGAGAGCGTCCACTATTCTTTTGGTCGCTGCTTCATCCATCGAGTTGTCACATCCGGACTTAAGTTTGCCCATGAAAACCTTATATCCCAGGCCCCACGGGTCGCTGTTGATATCATCTCTTAGGGACCGAAGACATCGCGCCTTGCTGAGTCGGATAGTTTTCGCCAGCCTATGCTTGGCTGCCTTGTACTCTTCAGAGCGCGTAGCCAGCTCTGTGCGGCCATGCGCTCTTTGCCGTCTTCTGCGTGCACCGTGACAGACCCGTCTAAGCTCCGCAATTTCTTCATTCCACCAGTACACGCTTCTTTTACCCTTCCAGGGCCGTTTACGCGGCATAGAGGCATCGCAAGCTCCCCTCAGAAGAGCAGTTACCCTCTTGACAAGAGTCTCTGCCTCTCGTGGGGTGGTCGGTCCTCCATGCCAGGCTGGGATAGACGAGAACTCTTCGCGAAGATAATCCAGAAATCTTTCCTCGTTCATCTTTGTCACATTTGACATATTTTTACAAAATTAATTAGGTTAACATTTTTATAAGCTTATTCCTCAATAACACACAAGTTAACAATAATTTTTTTTAAAATAAAAATCAAAAAACTGTTTACGCTTTCAGAAAATGGAAAAACATTTTTCTACAAACATTTCCATATATTTTATTAATTTTAATTAACTTTAATTAATACTTTTTTTTGCCACGGTAAACACTGTTTTACCTTCTGTTTTATCTTCGGTAAATAATATGCGCGTGTCGCGAGACCGTGTTTTATGCGGGCGGAATCTAACAAAAAAGGAGAATCACGCTCCAGTGCTGGGGCAGTAATTGTGCGGAGCAGCCGACTTTTTAAGATCTTAAGCTGGCACTCGTATTTACCCGTTTTATTTAATTTCATCTCATAATTATTTCACTGCTAGACATTTCATAATATAAGAGGTTATGTGACCATTGACAGGCGGTGGTAATTAATAAGTTTTGTTATATCTTAATATCTTAATACTATATATATTTCAAAATTTATTTGTTTGTCTGTCTGTCTGTCTGTCCACTCATCACGCAAGAACCGCCGAACCAATTGGCATGAAACCGGTGTCAAAATAAAGATAAAAAGTCTGCGGGTGACATAGGCCCTATATTTTCTGATTAGCTGTCGTAGTTTTTGAGATATTTAATTTTTAGTATTTTTGAACTTGATAACATTTTTAAAAAATTTTAAGAAAAATTGAAATATCTCGAGACTATCGAAAAATTTAGCCATCACACTTCATAGTATTCGATTCAGCATTAATTTTTACGTATTCTCTGAAATTTTTATTCAAAACGGAGGTATCTTTAAAATTTTATAAAATATTTTTAAAGCTGGTAAAAAAATTTTTTTCATTTTTTTATTTTTATGGTATTTCTAATCATTTATTTGTGGGTCTGTGTATATTATAATGTAATTTATATTCTATATTAAAATGTAATTTATGCGTATTTAGTTAAATTTTTATTAAAAACGTACGTTGCTTTAAAATTAAAAAAAAATAAAATAAAATTTTTTACTATATATTATATATATTCAACTCAAATTTTAGGGTACAGTTTGGGGTGCTAAAAAAGTCCCTCAGCCAAAGTTTTAGTCCTCTAGCACCTCATGGGCCCGAAATATGTCTGTTCAAAGGTCCAAAAATAGCCTGATCTGGCCCATTTTCAAAATTACACCATTCCTTTGAATTTACTACAAATTTTATCTTATTGGTCACATTTGAACTGGTGAAAGGTCTACATTAAGAAAAAAATTTTAGCTTATTTCAAGGCGTTAATTTTTTTGACATTGATATATATTTTGGACAATAACAACATGATAATAATAAAAAATCAATAACAACAACACCGGGAATAGATCAGGGGGGGCGGAGCCCCCCCTCACACCTATGCTAGTATATATATATCTCGTGCATAGCAAAAATTGTTTTAAATTTTTTTTGTTTAAATATACCGGTAAAATTTTTTTTTAAATAAAAATGTCAGAAATGCCGTTACATCAGTGCGTTACAAAATTCGACGGTAGAAACTTTCAAGTTTGGAAATTTTAAATTAAAAATACTTTACTAGCAAACGGTATTCTGGACATTGTGTCAGGTACGAGGCAAGTTCCAAGTGATAAAAAAGATCCGGCATATAATGCGTATATAAAAGACAATGAACGTTCTTTATTAATATTAACCGGTGCTATGCGCAAATGTGAAGTACTAAAATTAATTACATGTTAGACGGCAAAGGAAGCATGGGACAAGTTATCGCAAATGTATGTACAAAAAACTGAAAATAATAAAACTGTTCTCATGCAGCGTTTTCAAAATTGTAAATTGGAGACAAATGAAAGCGTGGTGGCTTATACAACAAGATTAAGAAATTTAAGTCAACACTTCCAGCATGTCGGAGAAAATGTGTCGGACACATGTTGAATGCGAGAATTCTCACGGCACTTCCATTGAAATATGACAATCTGGTTACAGCCTGGGATAGAGTAGAAGCTAAAAATCAAAGTGTGGATATTCTGGAACAAAGGCTTATAAAAGAAGAGCAGAGGCAAGCGTCGAAAGACGAATAAAATTTAGCATTAGTTTATATTTATATTTATATACTTATTTTGTAAATCAATATTTTTGTACAATTCTGTATAAATAAAGCAATAAATCAATCAATCAATCAATTAGTTGCGATGTCTTCTGCGAGGAAACAGGTTCCGAATTCTTACAAAGGCGGCAACCGGAAACAGTCAGAACATGGTACTGCTAATAATAGCGAGTCCACGGTGAGTACTTCAAAGCATCTGATGCGGACAACGCTTTGTATGTATGTCAAGAATATGAATATACTGTATATATTTTATTGATTGTTGATGACGGTTTTATTATATGTAAAGAAAAACAAATTATTGATAAAGTAGTTAAAAAGATTAAAGAAAATTTTGAAATCAAAGTAGCAAAATCAAATTCTTTTGCTGGTATGCAAATTGTAAGAAACCATAGTAAAAGACGAATTTTTATTCATCAAAAATGTTATTTAGAGTTGTTCTTGACTAGATTTGATACGATAAATTGTAATGAGAGTAAAACGCCAGCTGATTCTAATAACCTGTTAATTAACGCGAAAAATGAAAATTATTATGTATCATATAGACAATTAATAGGATCACTTATGTTCTTAGCTACCGTTAGTCGTCCTGGTATAGCATATTGTGTAAATTATTTGTGTAGATTTTTGAATTGTTATAGCCAGGAACTTTGGATAGCAGCAAAATGTGTTTTAAGGTATTTAAAAGGCACGCGTAGTTATGGGATCTTATTTGATAGAGATAGTGTTTCGAGTCTTAATTTAGTGGGTTATTCTGATTCAGATTATGCTGGAGATGTAGAAACTCGAAAATCTACGTCTGGATATGTTTTTATGTTGGCTGGAGGTCCAGTGTCCTGGCTATCTCAAAGACAGAGTGTAGTAGCGCTAAGTACAACTGAAGCTGAGTATATAGCTGCGTGCACAGCTGCTAAAGAAGCGGTTTGGCTTAGACAATTGTTAAATGATATCGGACTTCAATGTTGTCAAAATGTAATTTTAAGGGTGGATAACCAAAGTATCATAAGGCTTATTCGGAATCCTGAATTCCATAAGAGATCGAAACACATTGTCGTCCGATATCATTATGTTAGAAACCAATATCAACGTGGTTATTTAAATGTTAAGTTTGTCTCTAGCGAAAATCAGCTGGCAGATGGGTTTACTAAATCTTTAGGTCGTGTGTTGTTTGAAGGGATGAGAGAGAGAGACTATGTTGTACAGAAAAACATGTATAAGTATGATAGAGTGTGTTTCTCTTGTAAATAGTGTAAATAATTGAAATTATAAATTTTATTAGAAAAATTGAAATGTTATGTAATTAGAGTCAAATACACGAAATAGGGTGCATGTTGAGTGATTTTATTTAATTTGTATTTTCCCGCCGCGAGTATGTGTGTGTAACCGCCAAATCTAGTCACCCCCTTTTATGTAGAACAAGGAAGGGAGAGCTCAACGAGGCAGTCAGCGTAAAACCTCCAATAAAGAAAAAAATGTTTTTTTTTTTTTTTTTTTATTATTTTAACTGACTTATACCGATGTAGGGTATCCCAAGAGGCTCTATTTAAGATAAAACCAAGAGGTTTTATTTAATTTCATCTTATAATTATTTCACTGCTAGACATTTCAGAATATAAGACCGCCATTTTGGTTTTTATAAATCTGTCTTCAAAATCGTGATCAGCGACCCCAAAAACCTTATTAGGGTAACAAAAATAGTCTAAATTAGCAATTGTTTTCAAGATATTACCAATCTAGCTCATTTTTCACCGATTTTTCATTATATAGCGTCCATTACTCAAAACTGGCAATTCGAAAATGGATGAAACCTTCAAAATCGGTTTCAGCGACCAAAAATACATACGTTTCACTGAGGTGCATCCATTCTAGCGCTGATAAAATTTTTGGATGCATTTAACATTGCTGGCACCTTGACTAGTAGCTACAGCATATATTTTTATTTATCGAAAACTATTTGGCCTTTTGGGCCTTGAAATATAGTATATATCGTCATGAGTGACGATAAAATGCCTTTTATCGTTATACTACAATAAAGGCTTTGTATCTAATGAGTGGCAATTTATTTTTTTTCAACAATATTCGAATATTCATCGTTTTTCAGAAAAAATATAAAATCTTATATTAAAATAATAAAATGTAACGCTGATTTTGAGACATTTTAACTAATTCTGATTGGTCTATACCAAAAGGGAGAGCTCAACGAGGCTCAACTATTATACTACACGAAAATGTCCAAAGAGTTAAAATACTTGATAAAACTATTGAAAACATTACTATTTGTAGATGTAATAATTAATTCTGTAGTGTAAAGACTTGGACCTATGTACTTATTTAAAAGTAGGCATGATCCCCTTATTCATATCATCTAATCTCTTATTTACTAAGAACGTCTAGAAGATCACGGCCTCTGCTGTCGCTAGTCCGACTCCCCCACAGAGCGAGTTGGAGTTGGAGTCTTGTCCAATAATCAGTCTCCTCTGGCAAGGTCTTCTTTTCCTTATGGAGAATGGTACACCCAGCCCTGCCTAATCCAAAGGCAGGTTTGAGGTCCAGTCCCTTAAGGACTTCGATATGCTGTTTCGGCATCGAATTTGACCCGATGGAATTTTCTTCGGATTGAAATCTATGATGTGCCTGGCATCTGACTTTAATGTACCGTTTTGTCGGGCCAGAATTTTCAGACCTTAGCATGTTTGGGGAGAGTATTTATGTCAGCAACAAATAATTCCGCTTCCTCCAACGGCTTCAAATCAGCTGTTCTATCTACGATCCACTTCTTGCCTTGTCTGCCTGATATTTTACCTTCGAGTAGCCATGGGTAATCCAGTAGTCTGTAAAGTTGGGAGCCTCCCCAAGTTGGTTCTAAAGTATGTAATTCAGTATCGATTCTTGGCTATAAGCTCCCTCTTTTCTTCATTTATATAAATCGAAGGGCTCGAGTATCCTCTAACCACGATCGCGGTAATGCTGCCATTCTCGAAAGCCTGCTTATAGGTACCCTTCGCCTTCGGTGATCCCGTATCTCTTTTCTTACGGTTCTCAAAAATAAGAGAAGTATCTTCTTTCGTTTACAACGATGTCCGGTGTTTGTGTTTTATTGTCAGCATTCAAAGATCCTATATAGAAATTTGACCTTGTTACACATGTACCTGTATAAATAATGACAAATTCTTTGTCAAATAATGACTAAAATTTTTAATTTTTGTCATTAAAAAAAGTAATTTTTTTTAAATATTATGTGCAAATTTTTGCAATATTTTACTTCACACCATAACTATAAGCTAATTTCACTACTACATCACGAAGATCAGATACTATATACACAAAATAACACTGCCCGGCCGGTTTTGGATAGTTTTGGCCAGTTTCGGCTGTTTTCATCTGGTTTCACCTGATTTCATCTTGTTGCAATGAGTTTTAACCAGAGAAATAGTTGTTGTTAAAAAAAGAAAATTTCAGGGGAAAATAAAGAAAATTCAAGATGGCGGACCAATAAGCATCCCAAAAAGAAAAACTTTATACATTACCAGGGGGTTTTCGGGGTCAAAAAAAACGTTTCTATGAGTGAAAATTTTCATACTTTCTGTTATTAAGCTTATTCAGGATTGAATTTTTTTTTTTTTTTTTTTTTTTTTAACCCCCTGGTAATATATAAAGTTTCTTTTTGGGATGCTTATTGGTCCGCCATCTTGAATTTTCTTTATTTTCCCCGGAAATTTTCTTTTTTTAACAACTAAAACTATTTTTCTGGTTAAAACTCATTGAAACCAGATGAAACCAGCCGAAACCGGCCAAAACCGCCGGTTATTTTTGTTAGGGAGGTAGAAACAGAGCGCCCAGTTTGTATTTAGTTTATATGAATAATCGGTAAAATTATTTTTATTTTTGTAAATAAATAATAAAAATGTTCTTTTTTCAAGTTTTGATAAACATATTATAAAAATATAACATTCAAAGTGAAAAATAACATATAGTATTTAGTATGACATAAGTAACATTATTGTTGAAATATAATTCATATTTTAGGAGCTAAATACAAAAATCGTGTTTTTGAGACTAAATAAGATTTTTCACGTAAAAACACGATTTTTTTTTAGTTCATAAAATATAAATTATAATATTTAAACAAAAATGTTAATAACTATGTATTATTTTTGATTTTAAAAGTTATATTATTTTAATAAAATGTTTATCAAAATTTGAAAAAAGAACAATTTTATTTATAAAAATAAAAAATATTTTACCGAGTTTTCCATATAAAATGCATAAATTCAAACATGCAGAAATCACCCAGTTGGCACATATTTTTTTGCCGAATTCGTCACGAATTCGAAAAACCGGAGTACTTTCGAATTCGCATCGAATTCGCATCGAATTCCCATTGAATTCGCTGCAAATTCGATATAAATTCTAATAATTTTGTAAAATTAAAAAAAAAAAATCATTTATTTCATAATATGCATAACCTGTTATTAAATATTAATTAAAAAAAAACGAAAAAAATAATATTTTCTGTATAATATACTTTTTATCTCCCGATTTTCCAAGATGGTGGGCCAAAAAATAATAATATGAACTTTCAACATAACAAGGGGCTTTTAGAGGGCAAAAAAAATAAATTTTAGTTGGAAAATATTCCATTTTATAAATCAACGTATTTTCCGATTTTCCAAGATGGTGTTTCGAAAAACAAAAAAATGAACTATCAACATTACAAGGGGTTTTTAGGGGCAAGAAAAATCAATTTGAGGTGAAAAATATTAAATTTTTTAAACCAATATATTTTTCGATTTTCTAAAATGGTAAATAAAAAAAAAAATTAATTGCATGCATTACAGGAAGGTTTTAGACGGCCAGAAACATAAATTTAATGTAGAAATTTTCAAATTTTTTACCCCTACATATATCTCTAATATATTATAAAGTTATAAACGCTGCCGCCGCGGTCGCCTGAGACCTTTGGGCCAAAGTGAACCCCTCTATATATTATAATGTTATAAGCGCTGACGCGTGAGCCCTTTGGGACAAAATAAACCTTTTTGTCCAATGAGGACCTTTTGGGCCTAAGTAGACCTTTTTGAGCCAAAGTGACCTTTTTCCCTAAGCCATTGTTGTTGTATGAAATTTCTTACCCAAAATGGTTTTTTTGGACCAAAATGGACCTTTTCAACAAAGCAATCGATGTTGCATAAATTCTCTTACCCAAAATGGTCTTTTTAGGCTAAAGTTGACCTGTTGGCCTAAGCGGTCGCAGTTGCATAAGTTCTCTTACTCAAAATGTTTTTGGTCCGCCATCTAGGAAAATCAGAAAATATGTTGATTTGAAAAATCGATTATTTTCCACCTATTAAACTTCATATTTCTTACCCTATTTAACCCCATTGTAATATTGAAAGTTTATATTTGTATATATTTTAGTCCGCCATTTTGAAAAATCGTAAGTTATGTTGAATTTAAAAATCGTATTTTTTCCAGCTAAAAATTTATTTTCTTGCCTTAAAAAACCCCCATATAATATTCAAATTTTATATTTGTATATTTTTTGGTCCGCCATCTTGGAAAATCGGATAATATGTTGAACTGATAAATTGTATATTTTCCGCCAAAATTTCATTTTTCTTGACTTAAAAATCCCTTTATAATGTTTTAATTTCATATTTGTATGTTTTATGGCTTACCATCTTGGAAAATTGGAAAATATGTTGATTCGAAAAATCAGATATTTTCCACCTAAAATTCTATTTTCTTGTCTTAAAAAACCCCCTGGTATTGTTCAAATTTCATATTTGTATGTTTTATGGTCCGCCATTTTGGAAAATCGGAAAATAGTTGAATAGAAAAATCAAATATTTTCCAACTTTTTCCTACATATAAATTAACATAAATGTTTTCATTATTCAATTCAGAAGACTTTCAACATAAATTTTTATTATACTCATGTCGCGTATAGTGTTGTGTTGACTGGTGTTTATTTTTTTCACCAGTTTTTCATCGTGTTTTTGTGTGGTATATGAAGTGAATAAGTTATGAACAAAATAGAAAAGTTAAGAAAAATAAATTAAATATATAAAATTACATTTCTTAAAAGTGATATTTGATTTTTAGTATTGATAAAAAACAAACTAAATATTTGTAAATGTAGATTAATTTTTGTTTATATTCATAAAATAACTTTTAACTTTTTTTTTAACCTAAAAATTGCAAGAAAAATTGTTATGCTGGTGTAATTATATCACATTTTTTATAGACGTAAAGGAATGTAAAGGCAGGAAAATGTGTGGACAATTAATTTTTCCAAATAAAAGGTACGTCTTGAATTAATAATTTTGTATTGATCAAAATCTCATACTATTTTTTATTCAAACATTTGATTTAGTAAACAACAGCCTGATAATCTCATAAAATTTACTATCATGAGATTTTCATATTGTTAACATCAAAATCTGTTGTGTTTTATAATAATCTAGATTTCAAGATTTATAAATGACAATGCATGAGAACGAAGATTTTAAAAAATCAATATTTTTTCAAAGTGCAAATTGCAGTTTGTCATAAATATCTCTATTACATAAATATTGATTATTATAATTTTATGTGGTCAATTGTATTAAAACTTAACTTGTACAAAGATTTTATAGATTTCTGAAAAGTATTAAATTTACAATGCCCATTTTATTTTTTTTTAAAGGCCTATAGCGTTTTAGAAATATCAGCAAAAAAGTTAACTATGAATTGTGAGTTAAATACTTTTTAGAAAGCTATTAAATCTAGATTTAATAAGCTATATTTTAATATGATTGGCCACATTTAATTATAATAATCAATATTTATCAACCAGATTTAATAACTCGCGCAAAATAAACCATGATGGTTTACCAGCTGGTTAACAGCATTCCGGAGCTCTGTAATTACCGACAAATTTCTATGGGGAATCTAGTAAATTTGGGATGATTTAGGCTAATCGGTTCCTGATTTACTGAAGCCAAAAAGCAATTAAAATAATTTTCCTCTTACAGAAAATTTTCTTTTTAGTTCCTCAACACCGCTATCGTCTTTGATTTTTGATATTCGATAATTTTTTTTATTAAATAATAATTTATAATAATAAACAGTTCGCGTCCAATCAAATGGCGTCGAATAGATACGAACTTATGAATTATTATTTGATAAAAAAAAAATATCGAATATCAAAAATCGAAGACGATAGCGGTGTTGAGGAATTAAAAAGAAAATTTTCTGTAAGAGGAAAATTATTTTAATTGCTTTTTGGCTTCAGTAAATCAGGAACCGATTAGCATAAAACATCCCAAATTTACTAGATTCCCCATAGAAATTTGTCGGTAATTACAGAGCTCCGGAATGCTGTTAACCACCAGGTATTTTAAAAAAAATAATAAGATCCCAAGATGAAAATGAACCTTGCAGGTAGAAGCAGATACCCTGGGGGTATAATTTTCAATTTTTCAACCCAAAATATTTTCCGGTTTTCCAAGATGGCGGACCATAAAAATTAAAAATAATGACTTTCAACCATACAAGGGGGTTTTTTAGACCAAGAAATATGAATTTAGGGTGGAAAATATTCAATTTTTAGACCCAATATATTTTCCGATTTTCCAAGATGGCGGACCATAAAACTTAAAAATATAAACTTTTAACTTTACAAGGGGGTTTTCGAGGGTGAGAAAATTGAATTTAGTGTGGAAAATATTCAATTTTTCGAAACAACATATTTTTCGATTTTCCAAGATGGCGGAACATAAAAATTAAAAAAATTACATTTTAACTGTAGAAGGGGGTTTTTGAGGGTGAGAAAAATAAATTTTGGTTGGAAAATATTCAATTTTTTGACCCAACATATTTTCCGATTTTCCAAGATGGCGAACCATAAAACTTAAAAATAATGACTTTTAACTTTACAAGGGGGTTTTTCACGGCAATAATTATGAATTTAGGGTGGAAAATATTCAACTTTTAGATTCAACATATTTTCCGATTTTCCAAGATGGCGTACCATAAAACTTAAAAACATTAACTTTTAACTTTACAAAGGAGCTTTTTAGGGTGAGAAAAATGAATTAAAAAAAATAATTTTTATTAAAATAAAAAAAAATATGGTTATTTGAATTTATTTTATTCAGGGAGTTAAGTCCCTAAATCAGAGAGTTATATCTCTAAATCATTTATTTTATTCAGGGAGTTAAGTCCCTAATCAGAGAGTTATATCCCTAAATCAGATATTATTTGATATAAATATACAATTGTTTTAAAAAAAAACAAATTGAAAATAAAAAAAGTTTTAAATTTGATTCACTGTTTTTATCCTCAACAAAATCATGCATAGGAAACTTATACGTATTGGAATTTGTTATTCTGAACTCTAATTGTAGAAATAAATTTCAAAAATTATGGTAAAGTTCTTAGCTTCATCCAAAATGTTCTAATTTTTATAATTGACTAGATATATTGAAACTGCAGTTCTTTTAGTTGTTAGCGACAGGAAAAAGTTTTAACACACAAATTTCTGTATGATACTGAAAACCTGAATAGATCGAGTCTTAAAATTTGCTTCTTCTAGTTTTAATGAGCAAATAGAACTAAGAGAAAAAAAAATTTTAAAGCTCAAGCATATCAGGTTCCTGATTTGACTCCTAAATTTTAACATTCGGTGAAGCTCGCTTTGATTCTTCAAATAACTGGTAAAGCTTTTGAGTATCAAATCATATGTAATTTTGAACCAAAGTTATTTCTTAGCAATTCCTAATTCATTATTACTCTGTTTTCTAATAAAACAATTTTTTTCAACATCTTTTAATATTTGTAAAAACGATTAAAATAAAATTTTATTAAAAAAGTAATAAATATTTTAGTTAACAATATAAAAATTTGTTTATATTCGCTTTTTTACGTATACATTAAATTATTAATTTATAGTTTTTTTAATGAAAAATAAACAATTGAACTTCGAGATAAAAAACTCGATTAATTGGGGAGATCTATAATACTAAAATAAAAATATATTTTTGGATTTTTTCATTTTTTACGTGTAACTTTTTATTTTTCAAGATTTTTCTTTCTCCATAGGTAAATGTCAAGTTTAAAAAGTCCAGAATAACGTGTTTTTTTTGTTCCAGATAAACCTGGCCAGAGGAATCATGTGGACAACTTTTTTTTCCTTCATCACTTCGGTGCCATCTTTGAAGTGCTTATTCAAGGTCAAAAAAAAATAATAATAAAAATTTAATGTACAATAATGTATAAAAATAATTAAAAAAAAAAATTGTGTAATTACATCCAGTAGTTTTTATTTTAAATCCCCAAAGTTTTCCTTGAAATTTAGGCATTTCAAAGCAAAATGCCCCTTAAATTGTTTTTTTAACTTGAAAATTTATTTTTACCTTGTAAGTCTTATTTTATTTAAAGTTCAATTTTTAATGGAATTATCAAATGTCATTGATAAGTTCAATTAAGTTCTAAATTAAATTATTCCATAAGCCAAATAATAACACTATTGCAAGTAATATAAATGCTATTCAACTTAAAGAAAGCTATAGTTACCAAATTTGTTATTATTATTTTTTTTTTTACGAATTCGGGACGAATAACGAACGAATTCGATTTTACTCCGATTTTTAATTCGTACCGAATTCGTGCCGAATTCGTATCGAATAACTCCGAATTCGTTCCGAATTCGTGACGAATTGTTTGTGCCAACTGGGATCAGCTTATACTTATATAATTTATAATTCTTTTTCTTTCTATGTGCTGCCAAATATTTTTTATCATCTGTATACCATCAGGTGCAAATATGTGAACTTAACATAAAATTTTAATGCATAAAAAATAATAAAAATTATTTTTAAAAAATTTCTTACACCTACTTTATTAGTTCATTTATTTAACCCCAAAAAAAATTTCCATTACTTCTTCCCGTTTTCCCGTAAACTAATTTTGCTTGAAAACTGAGCACGCCAAGTAGAAACCTATTAAGGGGTCTTGCGCTTTCAAATCCGACAATTTCGAGGAAAGTTTCAGTGGTCATAAAAAAAAAACTACTTAAGCTATTTGAAAATTTTTTTTTTTATTGATTTTGTACATTCTTCAGCAACCTTCCAATTTTTTTTTTTTAATTTTTATGTACATTAAGTACCTAAAAGATGGCGCTGAGTGAAGCGATGTAAAAAAAAAAATAAAAGTTGTCCGACTGATTCAGCCACTCAGGTTCATTTGAAAAAAAAAAAAAATAATCATGTTTTTCTGCATGCCCTAAACTTGGCATTAAACTAGGAAATAGGAAAAATATTGAAAATTAAAAAAGTTACACAAAAAATAAAAAATGTGTTCAAAATCATTCTCGTTTTCGGACACTCTCCCCCCTGTGAAATTTTTAAAAATAGCCCAATTAACTTTTTCCTAGTTTAATGCCATCGTAATTAGATAATAAAGAGATTAAAAAAAAAAAAAAATGAAATCGGAGGTGTAGTTTTCTCTCAATCGGTCGAACAAATTTAAAAAAGTACGTTTCGAGATAAACGCGTTTAAAGTTTCTTTATATGTATAATATACGTTATATTTTTGATCAAATTTCTTCTTTAAAATTTTTTTTATTCAACATATCGACATAAAACCTTTTTTATCATAATTTTGAATATTTTTTTTATAAGATAAGAAGAAAAAAAAATTTTTGATTATCGGAAAAAATTGAAAGCGCAAGACCCCTTAAGAAAGAATTGTCTGTATATATTGTATGTATATATTATTTATATAGGTATATATATTATATATATGTACATATAATATAATATGTATAAAATAAAAGGAGGGGATAAAATTCAGTCTTTTTATTTATGTTTTATTAGAAATTAATACAATTTGCACATATTTATAATGCAAATATACAGAGAGTCAGAGAAAGAGAGAGAAAGAAAGAGAGAGAGAGAGAGAGAGAGAGAGAGAGAGAGAGAGAGAGAGTCTTTTTCACAAGTTAAGAAATTCAAAAAATCTAAGCATACGAATTACAATATTGTAGTTTTTTATGACGTATAATAAGATGACGTTTGTATATTTTATATTGTAGAGTTGCGCATTAAGTTTGCACTTTAATCTGGTGCTTAGAGGCACAGATTTGGTGAAATTTTTAAATAGTACTCTAAAAATAAATAATAACTAAATAAAAATTTATCCCTCATTTTCTCATGTCATGGTATATTATTAATTTATTTTTTAATTTTGTAATTAACAATTTGCATTTATTTTTTTTATGGAAATTTTCTGGTGAACACGTGATAATCATTGACCGGATATATTTTGTATAAACTGAACTAACAAATGGATAGATCTGAAAAAAATAAATGAAAATAATTTAAATTGCCCGGGCGACTTTTCATTTTGAATAATAATCTTTAAATTCTACCGTCGATAAGATAAGGAACATTTAATTCATTATTAACGTTTATGAATTTCTAAATTACCAACATAAAAAAAGTATACGATAAAATTATTTATTTAAAAAATAAATAAAGTTAGAAAAAAATGTAAGCCCAAATTTATAAAAAAAAAAACAGTAAAATTATACGTACAGGCGACAAAAGTGAATTTTTCAAAAATATGATTATTACAAATTTACAAAATTTGTAAAGAAATAAAATTGTTTTAACCCATACTGTGATACTTTGTAAACAAGAACGTAAATAACACCCCCACAGACACCTAGTAAAAAAATAAGTTATACATGAACATGTTTTAAAAATTTTTATTGAAGAACAAATGTGTTTCAAATTTTGCCGCTTCAAATTTTTAAAGTTATGCGGATATTTTTTTAAAAGTAAAACCTAAAAAAATTAAGATTTCTTCATTTTGATTGTAAATTATAGTATAAAAATTAATTTGATTTTATAATATATTTGATGAATTCTTACTTTTGTTTGCATATAAATATTAATTTGATATTAATCTGCAGAATATCAACCGAATAATAATGGATAAGATGGCGGACCCAGGGAAATTATATGCATATATGTGAAAGAGCGAGAAGGAGACACTAATATCGAAAACCATAGCAGTTCAGGATAGAGCTGCTATAGAGTTTACATTTTACTCTACCAGTACATGTTAAGCAGTCGTTCGAGGTTGTTGTACATAAATTATTCGTTTTTTGCAACAAAAAAAATTCAAAAAAACTTATTCCTGATATATCGATAATGGTGTATTGTTTTGAGTGATAAAATTAAAAAAAAATTCGAACTTTAAAAAACCGATAGTATAGTTATTTCATAGATGTATTATTAATATATTAAAAAGTGCCGGATTCTGAAGTTTTTCATAGTGTACACAGAAAATAGCCTGTCTGTGACAACGCTAGAAATTTATTTCTATATAGTCAGAATTTATAAAATAAAAAATATTTAAGTTTGACTTGATTCGAGTAAAAAAGTATAGAAATTGCATTTTTGAATCTATTCTTGTTGAAAGGATATTTAAACTAGAGTTTAAAAAACTAACCTATGAAAATTAGATAAAATTAGAAAAAAACGAAATGAGATGAAGTTGCTGTAGGAAAATGTACGATTTTATAAGCAAATAATGTAGTGTTAAAATAATATTTGGTGTTTTTAATACAATCTACAATTAATAATGAATGAAAGTAGTGATACGTAAATATTGTGATATTTAGTAAGCAAAAAAATCATCTTAGAAATGAAGCCGGCTACTAATAACAAAATAATATACAATAAAATATTCATCCTTTTCATTTTAATTTCATCAACACAAGTCTATCACTTGGGTAAGTTTTGTTAGTTTATAATTTAAAGTTTTATTTTTAAAAGGATTGGATTAAAAAAATTACGGGTGTTATCTCGAATAGGTTCCTACCTATTTCGCATGTTTTTTTTATATGCATTAATAAATTCATTTCTCGTTTCTCTGTGTGCTCTTTATACGAGATCTTTATCAAGATTTTCTGCGACTCTTTGTTTCTGCTGATTTTCAGGCATTACTTATTATTATTATTATTATTTTTCATAAAAATAGTAATACTGCCTACATAGTATAAGAAAGAGTTTTGTTTATTTTTCATTTATTTTTCGTGAGTTAAATTTTCGCATATATACTGATGGTTGTTTTATTAGTTTTTTTCTTCCTTATAAACACCATGTAGTTTGGTGCAAAATACTGAGGGCGTCCTTGGCAATAGCATTTATTGATATGTGTGAGAAATTGAGAATGTAATGGTATATAATACGATTTCGAAGGACGCTTGATTGTATTAAAAGGAAATATTATAAATGTATAAAATTTTAAGAAGATTTTTATGAAAATTATGATAAATATAATGAGACTTTATTACACAAAAAGGAGAACGAAAAGGAAAAGAAAAAAAAAAAAAAATATAAAATTAAATTACAAATATTCATACATTCGCATACATTTGTGTGCATTTAGGGGAGAATCAAATTTCTTCGTCCTATGGAGATTTGGTCGGTATTTCGTGGTAGGCCAGATTAAAAAAAAATAGTAAACCAAATTTTTTAAAAAAATAACGAAAAAATGCAAAAAAAACTAATAGCAGGAGGCAGTATTGAAATGAAATGATTTTATTCAAAGGGTGATAGATAGTATAAATCGTCTATCGCCTTAATACTGTTATTTCTTTTTTTTTCTTTTTTTATTAATTTTCAATGTAACATAAATTATTTATTTGAAGGGTACAAAAAAGGAAGGGAGGTACCATGAAATTTAAAGGGAGACACGTGTTGTATATTATTAGCTACTAGCTACTATATACATTTTTTCTAAACTTATAATATTCTGATAAGAATTAAAATTCTTTGATTATTTTCTTTGTACTTTAATAATAACTTGTTTGATTTATTAAAATAATTTTCGTTTGCTGTTATTCGATGCCATTCGTAGCTTTAACCACTAAAATTAGTTAATTTTTTTAAAATTAAATCAGGTATTTTTTTAATTTTCAACTAATTTTCAAATCCAATAAAATAAATAATGTTGAAAATCAATTAAAACGAAATTATAAAACTCTTTTTTTTATTAGAGACTAGATTAACATGCTGTTATGGTTAACTGGTTTGGAAAATTAAAACAAAATAAACGAAACATTTTAGGATATTTATACTCACGGTCTTTGGGTGCTAGACGTGGTATTTTTGACGAAGTTAAATAACAAAAAAAAAGTTATGGGTTGGCATTAGCATACACTAACACTACATTATGTATATCATAGTAATATAAGTGAAGGCAAAAAATACGAAGATGTTTCATTGATACCAACCTATTTTGTCTTTTAATTTCATTTTGTCATATGACTTTGAAAATACCACGTCCAGCATCGAAAGACCATGTATGGACGATTCTTTTTCAACCTCTCTCCTCATCTGTTCAAAAATTGATGCATCACTCAAATTGAAGAGGAAAAATTGCATTTATTTAATTTCTCATAGTAGCCCAAAAAATTAAAATTAAAATAAATTGTAAATTATTCAAATTTTTTGTCTTAAAAGTACCTAGATGCTACTTGCATTTCTACGAGAAGTTTCGGTATTAACAATGTTGGGGTATTAATTCTGCTTCAATATTGCTTCAAAATTACCCCTTAAATTGCTAAATCCGAAATCCTGTAGGTTCAAAGGCAACAGTCAAAGACGACGTTTTTTTCAGGGTTTTTTTAAAAACTGAATAGTGCCCACAAAACTTTATGAAAAATAAACGTATCAACACTCTTTTTTTTTGCTTTTTTTTTCGTTTTAAAAAATAAAAACTTTTATAAGAAAACTTATTTTTATTTATATCATTCTATTTTTTAAATATTGGTCTGCTTTCGCTCAGCAGCTACAATGGGCACTTAGGTGTTAAAAAACTGCACCTATTTTCTAAAAATTTGAGGAAACCTTCGAGAAAAGCAAATTAGAAACAGAGAGAGGTGGTTGGTTTGAGAAAGAATCTCCCATGTATTATATAATTTTGGATGTGTCCGATATGTCACTAATAAATTCGTATTAAACGAAAAAAAAAGATTAGGGGAAACTAAAAGATGATTAACCTATTATAATCTATGGTGGTATATCAAACCCTTAATTAAATACATATGCCTTCTCTTTTAGTGAAATAGATAATAGATCAGCTGCTATAGTATAACTTCAATATACATAAATTTTCATTAGCATTTTTCGAGGCGTTTTTTTAGAACATGATTATAGGTAGTGGCTTTACAACTTACTACTCGCGTTTACCAAACATTTTGTTTTAAGCAGGGTTTTAAGGTATATAATTGGGAAATAGCTATTTTTCAAAGAAGGTACAAAATATTGGTTCTGACTTATATGCAGTTGAACCAATGTTGTAGTTCTGTATACCTATGTGCTTGTGAAAAAAAAATGTTTATAGGCTTTCCGCCTTTTTATCTTATTCTTGCCGAATCCTGACTGATAGTCTGACTAAATGATAAAGCTAGTTTAAACGGGGCCAAAAGTTAAATATTTATATTAAAATTTGAAAACTAATTTATCAAGTAAACATTATTGACAGACAGATTGCATAACCATTTATCCATTTATCCTATAAAATATTGAAAAACGGATTGATTGAATCGTAATAAATTGGATTTTTGAGTTGAGAAGATGATAAAGTTTACAATAAAAATATGAATCGAGATATAAATATACAAGTTCATTGCCTTATTTAGTAAAAGAGTATTGCATAAGTTTTTTTACTTCATCTTGAGCTAATAAACTTGACTCTCCCATAACATTTATACTTATGTAAAAGAGAAAGTATACATTATGCAGATGCAAATTTACTTGTCAAATGTATAAACATGTTTTATTATATCCAAAGATTTTAAGATTAATAAAATCAAAATATAAAATAAAAAGGATAAAAATTCGATAAAAAATAAACAGATACACTGTTTAACTTTCCTAATTATGTGCTCTGTAGAGATAATTAGACTCTAGTTTTAACACTGGAAAGTTGCCAGTGGCTGTCAGGTCAAGTATTATAAGAGCTAATTAAATTTTACCCAATTTCACCTGAACTTTTTTACAAACAACGACTCGATTTATCTTACGTAGCAACATAGCATCAGTGTGAAGTGCAAGTTTTACTTTATCTTATTCTATTTTTTTTTTCCATTTCATTTGTTTCTCTGCGCTAATGTGTACAAACAAACTTACAAATTTTTATACTTTTCTTGTGTCCAAACAATTTTTCCTTTCGTCAGTGTTTAAAATTCTACAGAGATACTCGATTTGTAAATATTTATTTCTACAAAATTAAGGAAAACAGAAGAAGGCTACAGAAAATGAATTATGATTTTTATCCCTTCTTTCTCCCTGAAACCACTCAAGATTCACTTATTACATTTACGTGGTTATTATTTAGTTATTAAGTGTCGTTGAGGAATGGTATTTTAAAAAAAGCATGACAGAAAAAATAGTTAAAAGGTGTTTAAAAAATTCATACGACAGCGGGTAAATTTTTGATTTCGATAATGCGATAAATATGATAGAAAATGGTATATACATTAGGCACGCATGTAGAAATATTAATGAAAATTCATGTAGTCAATGCAGAGAAATGTTATAAAATTTAGAAATGTAAACGTATAAGGTAATGCCAGTAATGCATAACATAACAGCCATACTTTTATACTTTGGCATAAAACATTATAATGTATTCGCGTTATAGTTATGGAAATCATATAACTGCACGTAACTGCATAAACCTGCTGCATATGCGCGAAATGGATTTTGTTGCAGCAGTGGTGATTTTAAAGTTATAATATCAACGATAAATAGGAAATTATTTGCAGCAAATATATTTTAATCCTGATTTTAATGTCAATTTTAAATTTTCAATAAATGCATTCCCTTTTTAATCCATTATCCCTTGAGATTTATTTTTTAAGAGATATAAAAGTTAATGCAAATTTTTATTCTTCCATATTTATTCTTTAATTTATCGAATAAATCCCAATATTTATCACTTCTTGTTTCAGGTACTTAAAAAATTTTCATTATTCCATTATTCATAGACGATAGAGACAGAGAGGCATTGAAAAATAAAAAATACAAATTTCAACCTATTTTCTTAATAACAAACATTTTGCATACGTCATTATCCTCGATTCAAATAAAGTCAAGTTTCATCGTCATACGTATTATCATAATTTTATACATATCATCTTCATGATCCTTTTCAAGTGTTGGCGCAAATCTTTGAACAAAAAATCAATGTAATCCCATCATATTGCATTAAAGTCTGCATACGACTCATTTCGAATCAAAACACATCTATATAAAAAATTATTATCACTTCATTATCACTGTATATTACATTTATTGCTTACTTCTTCGATCATATTTTACTCTTTACTCGTTCATTTTTTAATTAAAAAATTTAATCTTATTATATACTTTTTAATTAAGTGCATCATCAAAATTTTTAAATTAAACCAGGAATAACTTTTCGTCTTTCTTAAAACCAGCATTTTTCACTTTATTTTTTAGCTGAGTTCCTGATTTAATATTTTTCAACTCGTTTTTGAACAGAATTTCACCTTTAAAGATTTCGAAAAAACCGATTATCAGAAAATTTAAAATATAAAACTAAAGACCAATAACTGTAATTATTATATCTTCAAAATTTTTTAAAATTCGATTTACTTAATATCTTCTAACCAACATGGTTTTATAAAAGGTAGGTTAGTTGTAATTCTGAAGATAGTAAAAATATTAGTATGGGAGTAAAATCTAAATAATACTTAGGCTTTTAATCACAAGTTTATTTAAACAAGTTGTATATCTTAGGCATTAGATGTTGGGATCTAAGATGCGTAATTATTTTATTTAATAATGTCAGATCATTTAGTTTTGTTGTTTGTTTCCCAAGCCTAAAATTTCCAAAAGATCTCTTACTGAACTTTTTGGTTGAATTTTCTAAATTATATTTATTTGCAGATGATTCCAGAATTTGGAATAGAATAAGGGATGTGAGCAATATATTGATATTACAAGCGGAAATAAATATGATTGATCTTTGTCTAATAGCTCGTTTAATAGCAAGCCAACCAGTGCCCTAATACCTAATTCTTTCTTTATTCTCCCCTTATAAACTAAACGATCTGAAGATTAACACGAGGATTAACAGGAATGACGTGGTTAGGGATTTAGCGGTCATAACAGATCGCAGGTTAACATTTAACAACCATATAATAAAAGTAGTTTTTAAATCTTATAAAATGTTAGACCAGTAAGTTTAGATGTGCGCAAGATCAAAATTTGTAGTTTTCGGGTAGACTCAAAAAATAGCATTTTAAGTATTAATGTTAAAAAAAAATGTAAATTTATTTATTTAATTATTTAATTTACATAAAAAATAAATAATAACTTTTTTTTAGCAAGTCATTTTTTGACCCTTTTATTCTCATTTTTAAGAGTGAATAGAAATTTTTCGCAAAGAGAATATTGGGATCGTAATTCCAGGAAAATTTCCGAACTAATAACTGTAACTGCAGACCTCTTTAGCTTTTCAGGTAAATCCGAAAACCAACACGACCCGACCCGAAAAAAAGACCGAAATTCGGGGTAACCGCACACCTCCAATAAGAAGACTCCAAAGCTTTTTCGTATAAAATAACTAGTTTTTATTTCAAATATTCAATGCAATGTTTTTTTTGTGAGCAAGTAATTTTTTCAATCTAGTGCTTTTTCCAATTAAAGTAAATTTATTAAATTGGTTTATGTATGAAAAAAAATTTTATACGCATATTCTCTCTCTTTGACCAATCAGTAAGCATACTCTCGAATAAATGTTGTGATTTAAAGAAAAAATATCATATGAAGATAAACTAAGGGAGAAACAAACAAAATATCAAAAAAAAATTTCTCTTTTTTAAATTATTACGGTAGAACAAATCGCGAGTCAACCGTTTCATGTGTAGATGCGTTTATGTGCGTTAATAAATGTAGATAAAAAAATAGCGATGGAACTGCACATGTAGCAGAAGAGATCGAAAAGAAGGAGAAGGACAAACGCACTGTTTCGCAAAGGGTATAAAGAGTATAAAGGTAATGGCGGGTGGCCCCAAGTTTATGTAGTTTACCGGAATGCGCTTTGTGCGTGTACACACTCGTTACATCTGCACGCACATTTATACACGAGTAAGCTGAATTCTCCGGGGGTAGTAAAGAGAAATTTGTGCGCGCAGAAAAAAAGGCGTGCAAGCTAAGCCCTTGCGCAATGTGGTTGTATGTGATTAAAAAAAGAAGAGAAGAGAAATAAAGAAAGAAAATCAGTTTTGCGGAAAATCGTAAGCGTCTGATACACCCTCTGTAAGCCACTCTCCTCTCCCTTGTATATTTTGTGAATAAACGTAATATAAATAATAACTCGCGAAGAAAGAAAACAACTAGTAGATGTATACGCAGTTTTTAGTCTCGTTTTTAGCATTGTTTACACTTTAAAATAGTATTCTGTAAGACAAAGAGGAATAAATTTCTTAACTGAAAGCAATGCAGTTCGGGAGTTAGTTTATTTATTAGCATAAACTGCAAGCGTATAGACTTGGTGCAGACTAAGCAGAGTCTAAAAATGAAAATAAGCTGATGCATTTTATTGCATTTTGATATAGTTAAAAGTTGGTATTAGTATTTCTAAAAAAACTTGTTTTTATAAAGATTTATGTACAACTAAGCTTATTGCATAAAGAAATTCTTATGTAAAAGTTGAAAATTTGATTGATTAACTTGAAAATTTTCCTGTAAATACTTATTAAATTTAAAGTTTATTAAAAAGTTATTCTGCAACATGGTTATTATCGGTTTTTTAACGTCTATATCAAAATGAATTCAATTAGTTGGATTTATTCGTAACGAAAACTCAAAGAGCTCGATTAATTTACTTATTAAAGCAATAAATTACAAAAACAAGTATAATGAGTTTTTTAAAAAATTAAGATTTTAATACTTTTAGTCAGTTAAAAATTTTAGCCCTGCATTAAAAAAAAAGTTTACCGATCAAAAGTTGGCAAAATCTTTAAGTAGTTGAATTTTCGATAGACTCTCTAGGTTACTGGCGCCAGGGTTATGTAAATTTTAAAATTAGACTACTGACAAAAAATAGAATCTCAAAATACTCGTGCTTGATAAAAAATATATTTCCTTAATTAAAAAGTATAATTGTTTTAATGATTAAAGCGATAAATTTAAAAGGGAATAGAGTGAAAAATGTTTTATTAAATTTCTATGTTTACACAACTGTTTACAAAAGCATATAATTAAACGCGTATAATGAATTTCTTTGTAAAAAAAATTATGTTTACCCTTTCTTACATTTCGAAAAAAAAAGAGTTTAGTTCTTCTTCTTCGTGCCTTATATAATTGAAAAGAAAATATTAAAAGTTCAAAGTCGATTCAAAGTTATCAAAATAAAAAAATAAAAGAAATTTAAACTAAATTTAAATTAAATTCTTTTTTTTTTACGTTAACGGAGTAACGAATTCTTGATTTTTTTTAATTAATAAAATTTATAACTTTTAATTGGATATTGTTAAAAAAGAAAAAATTATAATGTAAATATTTAACGATTTTATTAAAAGAATTTGTATTTACTTTTTAGAGAATGAAGTTCCTGGTTGTGTGTACCTAAAATTAGACACGTTTTATTTTCAGATAAATACGAAAAGAAAATATTATTCTTATTCAAGAAATTTTATTTTTTTAACTTTTATTATCGTTTCCCAAAATTACAATTTAATAGCTTACATCGAAAAACATTGCGAAATTGGAATAAGCAGAAAAATTAAACTAGAAAAATAATTTTTTTAATTTCTTCGAACGAATATAAAATTTCATTTCTAATGGTTAGAAGCCTCGAATAATTAAGATTTTCAAAAGTATAACAATAATCACTTCGCTACCATTCGCTACAAGCTAAAGTTTACGCTGCAAATACACTTGAAATGTTCATTTCGTAGTTATGAATCGAGAAAACTACTTATTTAAAATCCCTTATGCAGTACACTTGAGTTTTATCGAAAATCCATAACAGATAGCGGAAAATCCTATCATGTAAACGTCAAGGGCTAGTTGCCAGAGCCTCGTTTTATTCATGCAAAAACATTACGATATTCGAATTTAGGGCTGTTCAATTGGTTTCGGTCAGTACTCAGTTTATTATAGCAAACTAAAGAGAGAAGAGAGTGTGCCATAGGGCGTAATAACCTCCGCCTCCGTGTATAATATAAGGAAGCACCCTTGGATAAACTGAACTAGCCCATAAATTAAAGAGAAGTTTCCCGTGCCAAAACTCCTCCGTATGCTGCGGGCTGCCTATGTATCTATAAATTATTATTATTATTATGCATATGCTGGCATATGCCTTTTTGTCATCATTTCGACAACCATTCTCACTTTTTTCCGCTTTTACATGCGATTTGTTGTTAACGAGATTACTTAATATTTTTTATGCAGAAACCAGCAAATAATTTAGATAATTAGGGGAAATTCCATCCTTTTTCTGATTTAATGAAAAAAATTTTGATTAAATTTTCAGTAAAATGCAGTCAAAATTTATACTTTGATAATGAGATTGCACTGCTGGGAATTCATTAATCGCACATTTTACTGTTTAATATTTCAATAAATGTACAAAATCTTGTGTATAAAAATATAATAAAAAAGATAACAATGATTCCGTAATAATCATAATAAAAAGCTAAAAATACACAGGATGTTTAAACTTGTTTAAGTTTTTTTTACCTATAGTAAATGCTGGCAGCTGTAATATCTTTGAAAATTTTTAAATTTTAGTACTAAATAAGTGTGATGTTTGATAAAAACTTTAATTTATAGCATGTGTAGAAGCAATAACTTTATTGCCCGAGATAGGTAATAATTATTATTGATGTAGCCCACTTTATAGCTTTTTGTAGATTTTGAATAGTGATTATTAACACTATTGATTAAAGATTCGGGTATTGTTAAATAATCCGTAGATCGTAAATAAATTTTTTGTCAAATTAAAATTCGATTGTTTATTTTAGTCGAAAATTATTTATTACGTCAATGCAGCAAGTAACTAACACTATGACATTTAGTCAAATTGATTGATATTTTTTCAATACTTTCTATAAATAAAAATTTTTTTAAATATAAATCTAGATTGATTAAGTTCTTTGTGAAATACGCACTAACACATGCCAATATTACTTATTGAATTTAATGAATTCATTTATATTCTTTGATACAGTATGTTCTATTATGTACGTAATTATGTATTTAATAAATATGATTTAGCCATCATTCACTTTTTTTCTTCCTTTTCTCTACCCTCCATTTATACAACCATACATTTTTTATTCTTCTTTAAATTAATAAAACACGCACGTCTAATCCAAGTCTAATCATCAAACCCTCGCCCATACCTAATTCACAATTTCAAATATTTTTCAAATTCATGTTATTAAATGACCCAGTTTTTTAAAAATAATAATTTCATCTTCTTCTTTGAACTAAAACTTAATTATTGAAAATCAAATCAAAAACTATAGTGAATGCATTTCTCTTTTGAGATACATCAAAGAAACTTGAAAAAGTCAATATTAAGATGAAGCTCAAAGTTTTCGTTTACCTGCCAGCACATGGTATATTTAAATTCAATCAAATTTAATATACTTACCATTTTGCATTTGAACGTAAAGGCGTAAATCTCGTCAGTAGTGGCTCAACACAAGTTTATTAATACTTCTTGCAATATTAAATAACTCACTAACATTACTTAATAATAATTTACCAAGCAAAGACTCTCAAAAATTGACGTTTTTATGGAGGCAGAGGGTGTTGAATGAACTTGGAATAATTTGCGTTTGGGAACTTACAAGGGGAGTTCACTACCCTTGGACACGCCAAATTACACCAAATAGTTATGGATGAGTTTATAATTTAAAAAAAAAATGCCGGCTTCTGGGTCCAGAAACGCAGGATTCAATGTTGGCTCAATGTAATAAAATAGGGTTCTTTGGTAATTTTCAATGCTGCTATCTCGCAAATTAACCAAATCGCTTTTGGTTGGCCTCTTTTTCTTTTGGTAAGGCCCCATCTACAATAGCCGTAAAAGGGGGTCGCAACCGCAAGCGTGAACGCAACGCAATGCGCAGAAACCAATTTTGTCTTCTACGCAACTCAAAATACACAAGATCTTCTTCTGCGCATTGCGTTACGCTCACGCTTGCGGTTGCGACTCCCTTTTACGGCTTCTGTAGATGGAGCCTAAATAACACCTTTAAGCCCCGTAAATCGCAATTTTACATGGTGCCGATAGCATCTAAAATTCAAGGTGCTAATACTCAAGATTTTCTAAGACTTCATACACTCAGGAAATTGCATTAACATTTCGAATGGAGCGAAGGGTTTGTTGAGATGACATCAGTGACATGTCAAAAGGTTACTGGCTAAAACATGAAAATTTCTCTGCATTTTAATTCTGTTTTTTCCTCGGTTTTTTCTATCTTACAATTAGTGTGATCTTGCATACTGTGCCGCTTAAATTAATTTATAGCAATAAGTTATTTAATTAATAAAAAGTTTAGAAAGTTTTAGAAGATATTTGCTCCTAAAAGTAATTTGAACATCAAGCGTTTATGACATTTTAATAGTTAAGAAGTATAAGTAAAATATTATTCTAATTGCGATCCGCTGATAAAGAACGCATACCATTGACACGGAACGGATAGAACTAAAATGATAATGCATCATGATGAAACCTTTGGGAAGTAGGTGCATAATAAACACGATCAGCCTAGCGTAGATAGTTTGTCAAACTGATAGAAAATTTCTCGCCAGAGAATTCTAACTTCATTAATGTCATTATTCATTTCTGTTCGAATCTTTTTTTCGAGCTTTTTTTTTAAATTTAATAATTTGAATTATTATCGACAGGAGAGAAAAAGTTTCGTTCAATATGGGAAGGGAAAAGAAAATATTAAAAAAATTGTATATTACGGTTAAGTAATTTCGTTTAATTGCGGGTATTAACACTTCCGGTATTTGAACAACTGGACAAGAACAATGAACAATATGATATATTTATGTGTCGATACATATTATTATTTCGTATTATTTTATGTTGTGATGATAAATAAAAATAAATTATTACGCATTGGTAGGAAATTTTTCTTTTGTTATTTTATGTAAGGGACTTGTATTAATATTTTTATTTTTTACGTTTGAATAAATTTTATTCGTTTGTTTGTACGTTCATCAATATTATAGATTAGTACGCAGGTGTAAGAAAAATAAAATTATCATTTTTATTAATTTTATAACATATTGGGAAATCGAAATTAAATAATATTCTATTTGTTCTGCAAATAAAATTAACATGTTTAATCGTTATAATAATACAAGGATATTATTTTAACACCAGCTGTTAACTTGCTTCTGTTTGACTATTACAAATTTTAAAAATAAATATATATAATTACAAGTTTTTTACTCAAAGAGCCAATGCTTTTCAGAAATAAATACAAATACGATGTGTTAAATTTTTGAAATTTTTTAGTAATAAAAGCTTGACTTTCCAAATCTGGGCGAATTTGATCAAAATTCTGCTCCATTCAATTTTAGGGGCAGATCTCGTCAGAATTTATCGATAAACCTTTTCAGTAATGAGTTGCAGCTAAGTTTATGAAAAAAAAAATTTATAAACAAATGGCTATAACTCAAGTTGCCCAGATCTGGAAAAGTAGGCTTACATAGACTCAGCCTGTACTTATGCATGCATATGACGCATTATCTTTTTTTTACTAATTAATTCGGACAAAAAACTGAAAAAAAAAAATTTGAAAGGACATCGATATGACCCGTGTTTTCTGGTAGTTTGAACCTTCAGAAAAACGAAAAAAATCGTGAACAAGAAATCGGAGATAGGTGCCAAAAAGATTTTTCCACTTTTATGTCAAAAACTCCTGCAAAAACTGCCTTTTTTCGTAACCGAGCTACCCGATTTTCGAAAATTTTTATTTTAGGGGTTTTTCACGGTATTTTTCGGGAGTTTTGTTTAAAAAAAGTTAAAACAAGTTCAAAACTAATAGAAAAAAGGATTTAGCATCGGTTTTTAGCAATATTTTGACATTTATGAGCTAGAAAACCTGTTTTTATTTTATGATTTTTTTCAAATTTGGTTTTATTACTTTTTCTTGCACCTTAGGCTGTTTTTAATCTACGTACAAGTTATAATGGTAAATATTGATAATTTTTAGTCCAAATTGATTGTTACATACCATCAAGATGCCCTAAAATAATTATTTTAATGCGCTACAATGATAGAACCCGAGAGTCCCAATTTTTTAATTCTTGTTAAAATGAAGTAATTATACTTTTCTATCTTAAATATTTTGTCAATTTTATTTTTATCTCATAAAATATATTTTTCCACGCAAATAAAACTCCATTAAATATTATATGCCCAAATATTTTTCATTTTTACACGTTTATAACCAATTTTTTCAATTTTATACAATACGTAATTTTTGACTTATTATACATATTTTCAAGCTGTAAAATTAATTTAACAAGGGGAGTTCAATACATTAGGAACACAAATTACATCAAATGGTTATGAATGAGTTTATTATGTTGAAAAAATGCCGAATACCCTCCGTTCATTCCAATGGGCCTTCTGAGCCTAGAAACGCAGGGCTCAATAAAATAGGGTTTTTTGGTAATATTCAATGAAACGCTAAAACCTCGCAAGTTAACCAAAACTCTTCTGGTATCATTTTTTTGGTGTAAGTGTCACCTTTTAAACGCCGTAAACCGCGATTTTTCATCATTAATTTTTTTATTAATGTAGCTAATTAACCAAATGGCTATTTTTGGCTAAAAATGACCAATTTTTAAATTGCTGCCAAATTATTAATTTTTGACGAAAATGGGTATTATAAGTCTCAAAATATTTCCTCAAGCTTCAAATTTCCAAAAATTTTTTACTCGTCTGATTTCCTTGAGTCGTTTTTAAGATACGGTTCTTCAAAGTTAACATTAAAAATTATCTTTTTATAAAACCATAAAATTGGGACTCTGACTTCAAATTATCATATCTGATTAGTAAATAATTCAAAAAAGTAGAGTAATGAATTTTTGGAAATTTGAAGCTTGAGGAAATATTTTGAGACTTATAATACCCATTTTCGTCAAAAATTAATAATTTGGCAAGCAATTTAAAAATTAATCATTTTTAGCCAAAAAAAGCCATTTGGTTAATTAGCTACATTAATAAAAAAATTAATGATGAAAAATCGCGGTTTACGGCGTGTAAAAGGTGACACTTACACCAAAAAAATGATACCAACTAGAAGAGTTTTGGTTAACTTGCGAGGTTTTAGCGTTTCATTGAATATTACCAAAAAACCCTATTTTATTGAGCCCTGCGTTTCTAGGCTCAGAAAGCCCATTGGAATGAACGGAGGGTATTCGGCATTTTTTCAACATAATAAACTCATTCATAACCATTTGATGTAATTTGTGTTCCTAATGTATTGAACTCCCCTTGTTAAATTAATTTTACAGCTTGAAAATATGTATGATAATACAATTATGCGTATAAGACTCATTCTCCGAGTGCTATACGAGTCAATACGAGTATAGTATTTTGTATTATTCTAAATAACTGCAAGTATATCATTAAAAGTTGATGAGCTTATTGACTTTCTTGGTTACCTGATGAATTTGAGGTGTCCAGATAACACTCCAAGTTATTCCAAGACCTTAGAATAACCCTAATTATTATAAGTCCCGAGTCCAAAATTATTCCTTTTATCATTTTTTTTTTAGAATTTATTTAACGGCTAGGAAACCAAAAGGCAAAAATTTTGGTACAGGCCTCTAGATCTGGTTTGAGATGAATTTTGAACTTATAAAAAATTAATAACCAAAATTAAAATTATTTGAAAAGGCAGGCGTGTATTGAATTTTGTTTAAAATAAAAGTTACTTTTTAAATGATATTGATCAAAGGACAGTTTATAAAAGTGGAAAAATCGTATATTGGTAAAATAAATTAAGCGAATACCTCGTTTTTGAATAATAAAAAAAAAAAAGAAATTAATTGGAAAGAACGTATATTAAATAATAATAACAAGTTAATGAGATTATCGTCTGATTAGTTATATGTTTCATCTCTGATATACATTTGCACTAACGTTCTGTCAGGTTCGATATATTAAATATGGGAATTCGTATAATTGCGTTAATTGCCGTCTCTGCATTTATCAAATATTTATACTGCTGTTATTGGATTATTATATTATTGTAAAGAAAAAATTATTTTTCTCTAATTATTTGTATTTTTATTAATTTTATTAAATATCAATTGACATGATTTATAATATTACGTAACTTGCATTTATTTACATTTTTATTCGAATAAATCATTTATTTATCATCGCTTTCATATTTATAATTAAAACATTTTTTATCTTGTAATTACGAAAAAATTTTATGTGGATTAAGGCCATGGGTAAAAACTAGTTTTTTTCTCTTATGGGTTTAATCCTTTTCGAATCCTTTTTTAATCTACAAATTTTCAAAATTATTTTTTTTAATTCGAAAACTCATTTTGCTATGAAAAAGTTTTAAACCTTTTTTTAGAATTTTTGATTCCAGATTTTTTGCTGTGGGTCAGAACTAACATTTATACATAAATATAATGAAAAAATTACCGAAAAGACGGAAACCATAAGATTTAACTTTGTTTGCATAATTAATCATTTTTCTAACAGAATTTCATTTACAAAAAAAAAAATTGAAGGCGAAAAAAAAAGCAATTTGTAAAATTGCATTTTGAAAAATCATTCAAGAGAAGAAAATGTTTTTGGTCCATCTTGATGTTAACTGAACCTAACCATTTCCATAAACCTTAACTTAAGAAAAAAAAGAAAAGTTTGCTTAACCGTGAAAAGCGGCATGAATATTAAAGGTGCGTCTTTTATTCATGTTCGATCAAGCAAGAAAAAGAGAAATATCTAACTCAATCTTATAAATTCTTATACTCGAGTAAGAGTTGACAAAATTTTTTTCAAGTTTACAGAGAAGGAAGTTGTACAAAATGTAACACATAATTTAAATCAGTTTAACCCTATTAGTAAATCTTATAAGCCTTATCAAGCCTTCTGGTACAAGAAGTAAACACTGTTTCACAATGTTTTTTGTAAAGTTTTTAGTTCGTTTAACAGCTATTAATTTCTGTTAAATATAGTCGAAAATTTTATAATTACATTTTCTCATTGTTTTTTTATTTTAAATAAGAGAATTTTTTTTTAATAATACACAACTGTAATAAAAATTTTGGAATTTTCTCAGATTTGATCTGTAAATGTCTGGAAAATCAGGGAATTTTTTTTTTAGATTTATTGGACACGATGATGAAATTGAAAAATTTCTCAAGTTTTGGTAAAATTCATTGAATTAATTTTTTATTAAAAAATTTTTTTCCTAATAAGAAAATAACTGTAAAGTAGATTTTTTCAGACAAGTTACTCAATAAAATAAAGAGTTGCAAATTATCTATTTTATCGTGCTTTATACAAAATGTTTGGAAAACATGGTAAAATATTAGCGTAAAAAATACGGGAATACGTGTGCGAGAAGAAGAGTGAAAGAGTATAAGAGTTTAAGTAGGCTTGAATTTCGTTCGTTTTCAACTTGAGTTTTCTGGGAGGAGGAAAAGCGTATATACGCAGGAAGCTATTGATCGAGGAGACGGTGCTTTAACGCCTTGGGCGAGATTTCGCTGAAAGTCTTTGTATTGTATTTATATGCGTGTGTATATTATATTTTGTATATGTATGCAAAAGATAAAAAAAAAGGAATCAAGTGTTAAGTAAAGATGAGCTTCGGCATTTAAGTTTGTACGAAGAGCTTTTTGCGTTAAGAAAAAGTCGAAAAAAAGTATTACTGGCGACATGGCGCTATATAATATTCATGTTATAAGTTATAAAGAATTTTTCCTGTTTCTCAAAGATTTTTTTTTCTCTTTTGACGTTATCATATAAATAAGAGTGATTTATTAATTGATTCCGTTTCAAGTTTGTATCAAGGCGTGCGCCAGTGAAGGGAAACTGAATCGATTATATTCGTTAGATATAGATGTCATGTGGGTTTTTTCTCCTTTATTATCGGTTAGTTTAATTTATTCAAATCGAATTCAAATCTACATGCAGTAGGTTGCTTTACTTTAAAAGACCGAACGTTTAAAATTTTAATATTAAGTGCGAAAATGTACAGATAAACTTTATTACTCTCAGAGCCGAACCGATATGTCGAAGTAGCGATATTTACAACGGATATACGCTCGCTCGAACATTTCTATTATTTTAATCTAAAAAAAATTTTTTTTAATAACTAATAACAGCAACGGTTTTTCCATGTCGCAGCATGCACTTACAATAAAATATTTAAATGTTTAAACATTGTTAAATATTGTTAAATATAGCAAAAAAGCATTTAAAAGTTAGTAAATTATTTTTACACCTTGATAATAACGTTGGCTCATTAGCATGAAAATGTACTGCATAATTTTAAATTAAAATTCTGTTTTTACAAAAACATATTTGCATTTCCTGCTATTATAATTATGTTTTACTACTGTCATTCTTTTTATCTTGCTTGTTTTAGTTGTTTTAAGTAATAATAGAAAATATAGTCTCTGTTCAGCTCTCTTTTGCCTAGAATAGCAGAATAACAGTGCAAGAAATTTAAAGAAATGTATTCGGCTACAGGTCTTTGATTAGTTAGCGTAGCAGAGCACGCATTTAGCGAATTACTTGAATTAACCCAAGATGCATCAATCGCGTGTACTTTTAGTATTATTAGTGAAAATTGGATCCTGAGTTAATTATCAATTAGAGAAAAACCCAGAAAGGAAATATTCGTAGGCTCGTTATAACTGTTAATGTAAAAAAAAGCTGTCACTATAAAATATTAGACCGGCATAGTATTACTCGTATCGCTCGTATTATATATTATAATTATTGTTATTTTATAATATTCTAAACATAAAGTAATAAACATGCACATTAAACACAATTAGTTTCGTCTATAAAGTCACGAATGGAAAGGATAAGCTTTATGGGTTCCGAGTTTTCAGCACGAATGTCAAAAAAATAAAATATAATCTATTTTTTTAAACTAAATTTATTGATTAAACAATACTCTTGAAATCAAATCAATTTTAACTTTGACGCTAATTTATTTTTTTTTTATCGACTGTCGAAAAAATAAAAATAAAAGTTAGCCGAATGTTTCTATATTTTTTACATTGTAATTTACATCAATCAGAAACAGAACAACGAAAATTAAAACGAAAATGAATCCCGATAGGTTAGAGAAACAAGCTTTCGGACGAGAAATTATTCCAGGTCCAAGAAAGTAAAGGATATTAAATAATACTGAGTTAAATATAGTAGAATGTCCATACCAAAACAATACCAAATGATACCAAAACTATTTTATTCTTTATCAAGTTTAATGTACTAGAAAACATACTCAACTGATCGATCAACGATTAAAGACAACTATTTACTGACTGTTCGTTTGTAAATAACTGAAAATTACTTTTCATTAAGTACAAATGCAGTATACAACGGAGAGACTATAGTTTTTTTTCTTCTTTTTTATAAATCGAGGATTCTCGGGTTATTTATTTAGGAATATACAAGAAGAATCCTATAATATCAAGTCAACGATTTATAGAATTCAAGAGCATTGCGATATTTTAAAAATCATGACTACACTCGATTTCCTATAATGCAATTTCAATTTTCTTGCTGAATCAGAAAAGTAAGTTACTTTTCTTAGTGACGTTCAAATATAATATTGTCTAAGAACCTATGTACGGTGTTTTATGCGACCATTCATCTTTAATCCGAACCACTGTCCCGGAGTAACATTATGTATTGGTATATTAACTACACGGTAGAGCTGCGTTGGTTTAATATTCAACCAAAAAGTGTAAAATTTAACCAAAAGCTAAAATACAAAATTAAAATGATTGGATCCATTTAAAGTAAATTAATTTTATAAAATATTATAATTATTGATTTTTTATGCACAAGTTCATTTGGCTCTGAACTTGAGGAATGACTAATTAAAAATATTATCCTCGATTATCCTACATAGAATAATATGGTCCCAACCTAAGCAAAAATTTAATGTAAGCAAAAGCCCTGGCAAAAGCAAAGTTTATAGTAGTCAGTTAATTATTCTTAGCTTCTTCAAATTGATCTCACGATTTTACAAACTGGATCTAAATGTCACAAACTTATATTACAATTTTTTTTATCCCCGAAAAATTCTTAACTACTCAGGTTAGAAATAAGTGAGAAATAAGTGAATCCGAGAGAAAATTGATAATTAAAAAAAGTCGTTTGCTGAATGGTAATCCAAATAGAATCTGCGCTTGGTCTGAGTCAGACCGTCTGACTTTCCAGATCTGGCCAATTTGGAATCACAACAGGTCCAGATCAGCATTTATCATAATGCGAACACTCGTGCGAACATGTCCGGATAGGCTTCCGAACTTATACTCCAGTCAAATCGCAATTTAGAGCGTAATTTTACTGGCCATGTTTTTGGGTCACTAATCACGAAAATTGGGGTCTTTTCCGGGAAATATTTTCGGAACACCTTTAAATTTACAAAAACTACTCCTAAAAAGGGTTTTTTTTATATATTAGCAAACTGAGTTCCTAGATTTAGCCAAGAATTAGTATAAGAGGGTTTTTTGGGTCGCTGATCAAGAATTTGAAGTAATTTTTTATGACTAATTAATATTTCACCCTTAAATTAGTAAAAATTTCCCATAAAAGGGGGTGATTTTGCTATTTTCGTACTTTGACCGACCAAATTAGGCCCTTAAGGGTTTTTTGACTCGCTAATCAAGAATGTGGGGGAATTTTTTGTATACAATTAATATTTCATCCTTAAATCAGCAAAAACAACCCCTATAAGGAGTGTATGCTATAAATGAAATTTCTTAAGTAGAAGCTTAAAAATAATTAGCCTGTTTAAATTATCGAGTTGGTAAAAAAAATTAAAAAATGAAATTAAATGTTTGTTTTCCTAGGAATATACAAGTATATACAAGTATATAATCTAGCCAAAAAGCCACTTTGTTAATTATATGATGTTTTAAGTATAAACGCGAAAGATTAATTGTTATCTAACACACTATATGCTTAGATTTCAGATTATATCGATTCAATATATCTACATTCAGGTTACAAAATTTCATTATAATTATATAAACTATTATTATACCAAAATGCTTTTAATCCTTGTCGTTAAATTTTCGAGTAAGTTTTAGTTTGATTTTTTCCTTACAATTTATAATTTATTCTAGCGCTACATTTTTTATCATTTATTGACAATTTACTACCATTGTATCAAAAAATTGAAAAAATTGGCCCAAAAACTATATTTAATTTGTTTGTTTGTTAATTTGATTTTTGTAAGCATATTTAAATTATTTGCAAATTCGTTTATGGATGAAAATGATTGACATGACTAAAGAATAAGAAAAATAAAATAAAAATTCTAGATGATTTAGCAAAATAAAAATAATAAGAAATTCTTTTATTTGCTAATATCATCGTAACTTTATTGTAACGGGAATCGACACAAATATTAAATATGAAAATGAGCATTTTTGAACTACATTAATCATACTTAAAAATAATTGAAAATCGATAAAATACCTACTTTCTTTTATTTAACCAGTTCGATTATTAATAAATCTTCAAATTTTTATCGTTCCTTACTTAAAATTTAATATTTCTTTAGGATATTATTGATCAATAATGGAACCAAATTTTTTGTTATTAATAAAAAACAATTTTTATTGTATCAACGTTTCGATTACATTAAGTAATCCTTATCAAGATTCTACAAAAAGTTCGGTTATTATTATTTAAAGTAATTTCAATTTTTAACGACTAAAGTCAGATATATTTTCTATATTTTATTCGTTTTAATACATTTATTCGATTAAAAAAATTTTTTTAATTTTATTTTTGTGAAATACTTGAATATTTTTAAGGATTAAAAGTACGAAAAAAGTATGCAAACAGAAACCACTGCAATTATAAATTCAATATTCATGCATGAACTTTACACATACAATCTTGTAATTTAACATTTTTTTTCCTCTCGTATAAACCGAGATTATATTTGGTGCAGAATAATTACTGAGAAAAGTATAAAATTAAATTTTTAAAAAAATCCTATAGCACTCAGTTGCTGAGTAAAAAAATGTGCATATAAACTTCTTGAAGCATCCCTTGGTAATTGGTTAAATTCAAGAAAATTTTTTATAAACTCTTTCAAATGTTTACGCTTTTTCTTTCTCTTGGGAATCTTTGGCTTTGAATCTAAGGGTTTGACGCTAGTTTTAGGAATGTTTTTATTTTTTTTAAACTAAAAATGGGAATATGTCGGAATATGCCATTCATTACAAGGTTAAAATTCCACTTGTCACAGCTAATGGCTAACGGAATTTTTTTTCGTCTCAAAAAATTGCAAATGACTGAAAATTTAAAAAAAAAAGTTTTTGTTTTTCTTTTTAAAAAAAATTTCTTAAGTCTCATCATACCGAAACACGCATATTATAAGCAAGCGGGAAAAACATTTTTTTTTTAATTTTCTTTACGTTTCAAGTCTTCTGCATTCGTTTGTCGAGATAAAAAAATTCCGCTAGCTACAAGCGGGATTCCACACGCCACAAGCGAATTTTTTTTTCAGTGTAATATAAAGTTCTGAAAACCTATACGATGAGCTACATATTATTACAGTTTTTGAATGTTACCGAGAATGTTACAAAGTCACCCTTACTGAGGGGTTGTTTTTGTTAACTTGAGAGTGAAACCTCAATTTTAGGAACCAGCGATCCAAAAAACCTGTAGCAGATCTTTCGTCATTTTGATTGACAAAAACCACAGATAAACCGTGATTTGACTGGAATATAAATAGTTGTAGAACTTTGGCAGGACTGCCAATACAAGTGTTTTAAGTTAACTATTGATGATTCCATTTGGTCAATAAATTCAAAAAATATTCTATAAATAGATGAAAAGCATTTATTTCAATTATTATTTTTTTTAAAATAATACCAATATAATTCTTTTGTTTTCGTGGTTAAAATTTAAAATAATTATACTTAGAGACAGTTAGAGATTCGAGTAGAGACTTTTAATAACGAAATATATATACATACTACAGACAGCATTTATTTATTAAGAAAATTTTTTTAATCAATAATACATTTTATGTAAAAAATGCTAAAAAAATAATTCCATCTAATTTTATTTTTCATAAAAGTTTGTAGGACTTGTTTTGATCTTATTCATTAATTTATCTCATATTACACGAAGAATCAAACTTTTTTTTGTCCCCCTAATAATAATGGATTTTTTAATGTTATTCTTGGTTATTCTACAATGGAGCTTTATTTTTTGAATTTCTACTCTGTAATTTTCTCGGTTCGTTAAAAAAAAGAATAATTTTATTTTACCTTATTTCAACATTATTATTATATTTTTTTGTGCCAGTCTGTTTTCCCCGCCCCATAAAAACATTTACTTTAACTGAAGTGCAGAAAGGCTAATTAAGTTAGTTACTTACAAGAGCTTTACACATCCATACAGGCAATCATCGAACAATCGAATTTTCCCTGACAGCTGTGCAGTTAAAAAGCTGATGATCAAGTGTATCTGTGCAAGGCACTACGTCTAGCGCATTAAACTTGGTTATTTTTTATTTTTTATTTTTTAATGCCTTTTTTCATTTAGTATGCATCGAAATGGCTTGGAGCGATTTTTCTCACTTCAAGGTATAAATCCTAATGTGTGCTTGTAATGAATAATTTATGTTTCTACATAATTTATTTGTAATTGCTTGCTAGAAACTTGTGTCAAAATCTTTCTGATCTAAAATCGAGTCTAAAATGAATAATGTTTTTCTTCTTTCATTTATAATTCTTGTTTTAATAAATCTTTTTTAAGAAAGATTTGAATTAATTTTTTCAATAAGCTCCAATGGGTAATCGATTGATTTTGGAAAATTTGGTTCGAGATTTAGGTACCCGCGCAGTTTTAGATTATTTGACACAAATATGGACCAAACAATTTGCCATATATGGGATATTGTATTTCCCATATATGAGAAAATGTATTTCCCAAATATCGCCAATGATTATTGGCCATATATGGGCAGAATATTTAAACTTGATTTTTAAAATCTTTTAATTTTTATAATATTTATAAGTATTTTAATATTTTAATGAAGTAAAACGAAATAAAAAATTTTTTGTTTTAAAAAAACGTATTTATTTGATCAGACTATTATTTTTTTACAATACAAAAAGTTAACACTTTAATAAAAAGTAAAAAATACTAACATAAATTATGCTCTAAATTTTAAGTAAAAAAATACTAAATTCCTTTTTGACTGTCAGAATATTCAAACATCAGATTGGATTGCCTCTTGACCAATGGAACCTGTAACATAAATAAGAGCAATTTTTTCGTTACTTTACTTTTAAGAAATCAAAATTAACGACAATTATAAATTTTAAATATTAATTGCTCTGGAAATGAACAATCGAAAGTACCCAAACGAAGACTTATTTTTAAAAATTCTTAAAATACCTCAAATTTGAATTAAAAAAATCTTAGAATATTTAGAATTCAATTTTATCAAAGAAATTTTATTAAAGATTTCATTTTTAACCAACTAAAATCTTTACTAGTTAAGCTGCTGAAATTAATTCCCATAAAAATTTCAGCCAGAAAATTGGTAAAAAAAAAAGATTAAAAATAAAATTTTTCAATCATACCTGAAATTAATTTAGCGACTTCGTGACTTTGAGTAATATGGATCTAAATTTATCATGCCTGGATCTAGAGCCTGGAGTATATTAGAAGCTGATTAGATGCCAAGATTTATTCCGCGAGGTTATTTTTTCTGGAAAATAAGGATTTTTTTTCTTCAAAAATTTAGGGTTATAATAATCATTCGAAAAAAAAAATAAAAATAAATAACTTTTTATTGTAACTTACATTTATTATTATTTTATTTTGTACAATTTTTCTTTTCGTGTAGCTTTATTCTTCTGACCTTCTTTCAATAATTGTTAAATTATTTTTTTTAATAATTAATAACTACCGATATAAACATTAATCGCCTCGAAAAACAACATTATTTGAACATGCAGAAGTTGTCAATTTATGATAAATATGAAACTAGAATTCTACAAATTTGGGGTTAAATATGTTATGTTTAGTTTTTATTAAGAAAATTTTAAGAAAAATTGTATTATTATCGTTATTATTGAAAAAAAATCGAGGAAAAAATTAGAAGAATAAAACTACACGAAAAGAAAAATTGTGCAAAATAAAATAATAATAAATGTAAGTTACAATAAAAAGTTATTTATTTTTATTTTTTTTTTCGAATGATTATTATAACCCTAAATTTTTGAAGAAAAAAAATCCTTATTTTCCAGAAAAAATAACCTCGCGGAATAAATCTTGGCATCTAATCAGCTTCTAATATACTCCAGGCTCTAGATCCAGGCATGATAAATTTAGATCCATATTACTCAAAGTCACGAAGTCGCTAAATTAATTTCAGGTATGATTGAAAAATTTTATTTTTAATCTTTTTTTTTTACCAATTTTCTGGCTGAAATTTTTATGGGAATTAATTTCAGCAGCTTAACTAGTAAAGATTTTAGTTGGTTAAAAATGAAATCTTTAATAAAATTTCTTTGATAAAATTGAATTCTAAATATTCTAAGATTTTTTTAATTCAAATTTGAGGTATTTTAAGAATTTTTAAAAATAAGTCTTCGTTTGGGTACTTTCGATTGTTCATTTCCAGAGCAATTAATATTTAAAATTTATAATTGTCGTTAATTTTGATTTCTTAAAAGTAAAGTAACGAAAAAATTGCTCTTATTTATGTTACAGGTTCCATTGGTCAAGAGGCAATCCAATCTGATGTTTGAATATTCTGACAGTCAAAAAGGAATTTAGTATTTTTTTACTTAAAATTTAGAGCATAATTTATGTTAGTATTTTTTACTTTTTATTAAAGTGTTAACTTTTTGTATTGTAAAAAAATAATAGTCTGATCAAATAAATACGTTTTTTTAAAACAAAAAATTTTTTATTTCGTTTTACTTCATTAAAATATTAAAATACTTATAAATATTATAAAAATTAAAAGATTTTAAAAATCAAGTTTAAATATTCTGCCTATATATGGCCAATAATCATTGGCGATATTTGGGAAATACATTTTCTCATATATGGGAAATACAATATCCCATATATGGCAAATTGTTTGGCCCATATTTGTGTCAAATAATCTAAAACTACGCGGGTAATAGAATTTTCTTTAAATATTTTGCGTTTTTTTAATAACTGCTGCCATCAATAAAAATAAAAATTGCTGATTAAAGAAGTTAAATTTAGATATTTATAGGAAAAAATTTGAAAGCTGCTATAGAATAATATAGGGGCAATATAGAGACAGAGCTTCATTTTTTAAGTTACAAAAATTTGCGTACATGAGTAAATATTTAAGGATTCTTATCTAGGTTTCAACTTAGCACATTCATAAATTAAATAAGTTGAATTAAATATAGAATGTAGATCATTTGGATTGATTCCGTGAAGCTTACTTTAAAAATGAGATAAGAGGTCAAAAAGTCTTAATACTAGCCAAAAACCTAGATCTTTATCAAGGCATTTATATAGAAAAGAACCACTTGATTCCAGAGTAATTTAGTTAAGATTTTTGCAAAATCAAGTTTCTTCAAGAGCTTTGGTAAAAATAATTTACATGAATCCAGGTTTTAAATTCATACATACCAAAAGGATGAAGACCTAAACTCATAATTCTTGAGAGAAACTATATTGATAACGAGAATAAAAGAAACTAATCGATTTTCCAGCATAACATTTTGCTGACAAACCTCAAAAATCAGGTGTTAATTCAGGAGATATAGAAACACGAGTAGAAACAAAAACAAGATAATTCGAAGATAATGAACCCTATATGTATCATCTCAAGATACTTTGGTTTAAGGTGCTTGACTGGTATGCTACTTGATTTAGCAAAACTGACGCCCTAAAAAATGCGTACATAATTAATCTATTAAACTACCATTTGCAGTGTTTCGCTTCTGTCTTTTAACCATTTATAGTTATCAGTTCAACAATTACTAGATTTTTCAAAAAAATAATCCGACAATATAATATTATTATACTTGGTAATAATTTAATTTTATTAACTTACTTGTTGATCATATATAAAAACTAAAGTATTAAAATGACTTATGACCAAAAATATTTACACATGTTTAAGGAAAAAAAAAATAAAACATTAGCATACTAATTTTTGGACTTTCTGAAAAACTGCCGTCAAATCTTTTAATCTCTTGAACAAGACTCGGAGATTTTGAAGTGAAAAAAAATATATTTATATGCAGATTCTGTTCGTTTAGGTTCGCAAAAAATCAAGAAAAAATATCAATATCAATCTTTAAAGAATGTTTAATCGCAAGTGCTCGAGATCTTAAGTGCCATTTCCTGCCTACAAAACATTTTTATTTTTCTTGTATTTTTTTGTAATATGTTAACGATGTAACCCAAAGATATGCATTAACAATAAAAGAAATGCGATTATTAAATCTTTCTCATAAATTTTATGAAATACAATAAACTACTTGATTATATTTGGTAAGTACTTTCCCGAATAAATAAACAACTAACCAAAAGATGCTTAAATTATTGTCAATTCAATATGCATAATATCGCTGAGTATCAAATGTAATATATCACGTTTTTTAAGGTATAAAAAAAAAGTTTTTCAAAATTTATAAATGTCATTGTATAATAAAGAAGATTCACTCGAGGATTAATAAGGTCAATATTAAAAAAAATTTTTCTTTATTTATCTTTTTAATATGCATATACCATGGTATCAAAAAAACATCCATAAATTTTTGGAATCATAATTCATTTAGATGAAAAACATTCTCGAAGATATTATGTCAAAAGTTCAAAAATATTTAGATACTAAACATAATGCAGATGAAAAAAGAATCAAATAATCTTGATACTACTCCAATAATATTTTATTTAACTTGTTATGATTATAATATTCCAACATATATAATCGGAATATAATCAATACGAACTAATACTTGAGTCAAAATGCGGAAGGAATTCATATTTATACTCATCATTTGGACATTTTCTCGTGAACTTCAGAGGTCCCGAGGGTTTTCTAGGAGAGCAACACCCCTTTTTAGCCTACTTTTAAGGGTGTTTTTGTAATATTAACCAGGATATTTATTCTTCTACATCCTTATTTTGAGATCCAGAAAGTTTTAATTTTGCACCTTTAAATCTGCACAAATATTCCCCTAAAAAAAGGGTGTTTTTGCAAGTTTTCTAAAAAATATCGAGTTTTGGATTAGTCGAGGGATTAGTGCACGTTTTTCTGGCCGAAAATTATCAATTTTGGGGTCTCAAAAGTTAAATACGGATGTAATTCCTTTAAATCTGCAAAAAATTATTACGAATTCAGAAATTCACGAGGAAATCCATAATTAGTTATTACAAAAACGTATAAGAACCCAAAGATTATTATCTCTAATGAATATTGCAAAAACATCCTTTTTTAGAGATTGAGTTTATTTTTATATGCATTCGTAAGAATTTTTCTAGACTTTGTTCCAAATACTTGTTTACCGTTACATGTATGGAAAGTTATTATAGTGAAAAGTCTTTTAAAAAAATTCGTTAGCTCAAAAACTGAAGAATTTTGATTGAATTTTAGTTTTATAAAATCTGCAGTATAAAATTTTGAATGTCGAAAATAAAAGTAATTGCAAAAAGCAATTTAAATAAAATATTTTATTCTTGTATTCATTATATTTTTTAACTTCTACACAATACGCGTTCCAGATTTTTTTTATTTTGCATTTTTCATTTATTATTATTTTTTTTTTCTTATTGCTCTCTTCTTCGTCACGCTAAGATCATATTTCCGGTACTTTGTGTACAACTATACAGAAAGGGCTGCTTGTTATTTCGCGAAATGCGACTGGTTAATGCAGGTACAAAAGCTTTTTATATATGCTCGTTGAATAAGAAATTTTTATTTCTTTTAATTTATGTAGGACGACGACATAGAAAAATTAAGATTGCTTGACGTATTGTATTAATATAATATTGACGAGCTAAATTTTTTTATGGTTTTTGAATTTTTATACACAACTATTCGTTCAGAGATAGAAATTATTGCAAGATTTACAGTACTCGTAAGTATTGCTTTTTTCCTCTTGTTTTTTATTACTTATGTAGAAGAAGAAATATTTATTTATGATGACTTACAATATTCTTACGGATATCCTCTTTTCATTTATTTTTTAAAAAAACCTATGTTCAACCTGATTTTCAATCACCGTTCTTCTCTTTAGAACTATCTTAGTTCTGATTTTAGTATAAATTATAGATAAATTCGGAAATTGATTTAAACTAAAAAAATTTTGTATGATTATCAGAGAACGAGGAGTGGAAGGCGAATAAATAAAAAATTGAATGTTATTGATTATGTTGTAGATAATAACCAACAAGTCACAGATTCTTCTTACATGGCTAACATTTTCAATAACAACTTTATTGATGTTTTTACGAATTTTGCTAATGTCAATGACATTGTAAAAAAAGAACTATCTATACCTAACTTCAACAATAACACGATATACCTTAACTGCGCCAATAAATATGAAATTCAATATATAATATTAACAAGGTGCATTTGACAAAATATCATCAAGTAATTGAATAAGAAAATTTGTTATTCCAATACATAATAATATTTATATTTTTACTTCATATTCCAATGGATATGATTTAATCTCAAATATAGCAAAAATCTTTGAGACTTGATCAGGCTGCAAAATTTTAAATTGCAGAAATAATGAGACAGTAAAAATGATGTGGTATCGTTGTTACATAATTATATTGCAATATTCGTAGAGAAAAAAAATAATCCATAAAATAAGGGTTAACTAATGAATGTTCAATTTAAAAAATGGAAAAGTAAATAGTTAGAGTATGTTAAAGTCAAACAAACGTCATGCATATAATAAAAAGAAAGAATTAATGTTTCCGTTAAATTAAATCTATTTATATAAAAGTTTTGTGAGCAAAAGAGCTTGCAATTATATTTGCGTAGGTACATCTGTTGCATAAGTCAAAAATTGAGAAACTGAAAAATTATTTGTTTACATTAGAATGGAGTTTTTTATTTAATGCAGAGAACGTCAGAGGAGAAAGATTGAAACTTCTCTCTATGATGTTTGAACTTTATAGATGCCAAGGGTTGGATAACGATTGGATAACGATTGGATAGAAAAAAAGCTGGAAAAGCAATACTCTATGTTTATTTGCTAGTGCAGTTTATATTAAACATTTTATCGAACAAATAGAGAGCACACTCATGAGAAATGTTTGAAATAATGACTATTATACGAGTAGTTATTTTTAATTAAAAACTAGAATGATAAAAAAATAATTAAAAGAATACTTCCATTGGGTTTATTTAAATTGCAAGTATCGAAATTATTCATGTTATTCAAAATTAATTTCACTTAGCGATATACGTAATACGCATGCATTTATTAATTAATATTAATGCAAGAAAATAATCTGGAGCAGGCATCAATCAATTCAATTTAATTCATACACATAGAGTCTGCTCTTTGACTCTTAAGACTGCCTATTGTTACTTCTTATTTTCATTTTAATAATTTCAAATAGTTATTTCTTTCTATCAGCTTTCAATAGTTTTTTTCATTTTCATCTGCTATTAGTAGGAAAATTGAACCGCGAATTTCACCATTCACAAAAATCATAAGGCATTAAAATTAGCGAGAATCTTAAAAGCTGCTGTAGATGTCTCAAGAAAGAAAATAGAAATATTTTTTAAATTTTATATACCCAATAAACATTCTTTTACTCTTTTATAAATATGCAATTTTTTTATACTAACAAATAATTTAAATGCGACAAGAAAAAAAAGAATAAAGTAGAAGGAAATTTTGGCGCGTTAAAAACAGCTTAGCTTTCTATTTTTGAGTTGAGTTTTGTATAAGTAATGTTGGTAGGTAATTATTATTATGCTGTACTGAATAAAAAAAGAAATCTTACTTAGTAAATCACGCAGTCGCGCGTTTAATATATTACATAGGTTGCCTTTGCGTTGTGCTTTATGGCTTTATGTTTCAAAGCTTTTCCCTTTTTTCTTTCGTTATAATTGTTTAGATAGGTCCAAATATGGTACTTTCGCTTTACTTTATGCTTTGCTCTCTTGTGTATGCATAAAAAAAATTTTTTTTTTTATTCTTGCTTCTTCCTTTATATCGTTTTTCGTCTGCACAGATGTAGAAACTTTGGTGCGTTTTCTTAAAGAATTTTACTTATGCGAGTAAAATACTTGAAACTTTTTTTTAAGACGATTCAACATTAGAAGGGTTGGACGGGTGTGAGAAATAAATTTTAAATTCGTTGACGTGTCGTTACATGTCTACTTTTCTTACATAAACTTGAATACAAAAAGATAAAAAATACATTTTCTAAAGAATTATGCTTTAAGTAATGATCCCGGTTACATTTCTACATCGAACATACAAATATACATCGCCATAAATATCATTTGTCATTGTGATTAACAAAACTTCTCTCAAGGCTTTTTTGCTAAATTTATATCGAGGTACATGTCATATACATTAGTTTGCCTTTAAAATAAATTTCCAATATTTTAGACAATCAACCAATTATCGCCAGGACTGATGAAACTATCTCTGAAGCCACTTGATAGGAAAAAAAATTTATAACCGGTTTGTGTAACTACACAACCAACGAGCATTTACTCATCCAAAAACCGAAATTACAATAAATTCTGAAATGTAAATTATCCTAAGTCCATAAACTTAAAGTATTCTAAGTTGTTATCTACTCCCAATTCAAATTATTTTAAGTCCATTTCACCCCACCCTCCCCCCTGCCGAGGCAAACTTTTTCAAATACTTCATCCAATGAACATGTTCCATGTTAAAATTATTCCGGTATTTCAGTTTTATACGAGTTTAATATTAAATTTATAAAGCATTATATTAAACATTGAAAAGCAATTGATTTTAGGTTTGTTTTGCGGACAGAACGTCTAACTTTGATTAAAATACTTATAATCAAAAATTAATTAACACTTTAAAGTATAAAAATAGAAATAAATAAAAATTGTTGTTAACATTACCATTTACAAGTAAACCATTATTCAATTTGTTATTCATATTTTTTAATAAATTATAAATTTTAATTAAAAAAAGTAATAGCTTATTTTTGAATAACGTAAATTGTAAAAATGGTGAATTCAACTAGAGAATCTAAAAAAAGCAAATGAAAGTATTAATGCTTTAGGGTAGAAAAAATCTGGAGGTTATAACCGCGAAATAAAATAATTTCTCACCTCGTAAATTGGTAAGGAAGAACTTGTAGCGTTTATATGTATAACTATGTATATAATTTTTTCACTACCAAAACGAGATATGATTTCCGCACATTTTTTTTTCTTTTGCATCTTTTAACGATAAAAATTCAAGATACAGGAGTTGTAGATTTTCTTGTTATTTACACAAGAGTTGTGCAAACTTTTTGTTAATATAATAACTAGGAAAGATTAATCTTTTTTTTTCAAATATTAAATGATTTTTTTTTCATTTACTCACTAAAGCAAGCACTAAAGTCTTAATTTATTTTTTTAATAAAAAGTAGTTAAAACTCATTTGAATGTATTTTTTTTTATTTACTAATGATAAAATCTTTCAACGGAATTGAATGAATTCGAGCTTTTTACATCTGGTTTTTTGCATTAAAGAAGTAGTTGTTTTTTAAAAAAGAACTTTTAGAAATAAAAATTTACATTAAAAGTTTTCTTTGTTCAAAATTGTATGGAAAAAATTTTTTTTTGCTTTTTTAATTATAGCATTTAAGTGTTAAAATGAATCTTTTAAATAAAACAAAACAGGCCTTGAATGAAAAAATTTTTAATAATTTAAAGCAATTTGTAAATATTTATCGTTTAATCAAAAGATACGAATCTTCTGCTTAGATGCACTTATGTTTTAAGCGAACTTTCCATTCTGCGGAATAACACGATGGTTAAAAAAAACGTATAAGCATAATGGACGTATGTCACGTATGAATTACAATGTATTAGTTCAATGACTTTCGTTTCTTTTATAGTACCAGGTAAATTTCAACTTTTTCTAAGGGATCTTTTGTCCTCCGCAATGAAACATGCTAAACATTTTATTCCACTGAAAATCATTTTTTTCTAATGTCAGCCAATGGATATATTGGTTCCAACTGGTCCCGTTATTGGGTACCTCACAAAAAAAAAATCAAACTTCTTACAGAAATATCCAATATTTTTACAAAAACATGGAATTTTCAGCAATATCGTAATTTTTTAGACTTATATTGATTCATTACAGACATGTAAAAATTTTTTTTTACCAAATTCGCATTTCAATTTTTCTCTTATTTATTCCAATTTTCGGATTTTTTTTGAGAATGCTTTTAAATACTAAATCCAGTAAAAGCATTTATTTTTTTAATTCTTGATTTTTTGATTACTTTTGAATGAAAGTACAAAATTCGAATCATAACTAATTATAAACTTGAAGACTTTTACCAAATTGTATCTGTGTTTTGAACATTTTACAGTTACGTTTTAATTAGACTATTTTAATCAATATTCTGCAAGAGATTTTAGAATTACTTTAGTGATTCAACTGAGGTTTACAATAATGTTCTGAATTCGAAGCTTACGTTGCGCAAAGAATCCCAACTATTTCTCAGCATTCGATGTAAAATATATTATTTAGCATGGAATAGAATGAAAAGAACACCAAATTATTAGTAACAAACAGACAAGTTTGCTAATTAAATATTTCGTTTTTCATTTATTTTTAGTGAAAATTTTTTTTCAAGCTAATATTAGTTTACTGGGAAGCGACAAGTGGTTACGTGAATAACAAAAACTATTAAAAAAAATGCACGCTTACGTTGTTAGATATTGAAACTTTCTTGGGGAGTAAAAAGCATTTGTTATTGAAATTATATTTCAGTGTGTAGTAATTAATTAGTCAGCAATAATTTTAGAAGGAGGGTAAACTGCTGTGAATTCAGAAGCTGTAAGGCATTCTTCTCCCCGATTTTATTTTTAAGAAAATAATCCTATAAAAACATAGGCATAAAATCCAGTTTTAAATAGTAATCGAAACCCACACAAATTTCTTTTTTATTTGTTAAATAATGAAGGAAACGTATAAATTTTCAATACAAGATTAATAAATATTTTTTATTTTATGTATTTAGTTATTATCAGAGAAACAGGTATACGAAGGTTTATCGAACTCGTTATTTGACATAAATTAAGTACCTCAAAATTTATGCAGCTATCAGATATGGAGACAAAATTTTTCCCTTGCATTTATATTCCACGCTAAAGTTCCAGTAATAAAAATCGGAATTTTTATAAAATAAACCATCAGACTCTGATTTTGAGAAAAATAAATTTCTTCTCCGCAAAGAATAATAAACTTTTTTTAAAGCTAAAAAGAAAGACAATGTTTTGTTTGTTTCTCTTATTTTTATTTTATTGCTCAGCCAGCATAATTTATCATTTATCATTACACGAAGACGTCTTATGTAGGTTGAAATTAGAGACATCAACCGAGATCATGTGTGGATTATTTCTCGTTACACTTGTACTTGTATAAAAATTTTCTAGAACAATAGTAAACAGGAAACGTAGGAGACAGCATACGACTAAAAAAGAAAAAAAAGTAAATAGAAAAATTCTATTGTCTCTTTATCAATTTTTATCGCGTTTGTATCAACTTTTTTATTGATGTTATATGCGGTTTCTTCCTAACTTCCTAACAAAAAACTATCTTGGCATCATTCTACTTTAATTTCAGACATCAAACTTTCTTTCCATTCAATGCTCTAGATTATTATGCTATTCGGCTAATCTAACTTTTATTTATCAAATACATATGATAATGATAGCGTAGGGATTTCATAATGGGCACTCTCTTTTGTTTCCTATCATAGAATTCTGACATTCGACTAAAACATTCGAATATCCTAGACACCGTTATAGTCATTTAATCTTAAATGCATCAAATACCAATAAATAGAGGATAAATGAGGATTACAAGTATACTTTTTCCACTTTTTCTCACTTACACCTCATTTTTAAAATCTAATCCAGTTTTCAGTAATTAATAAATTAATATCTTCTCATAACTAGTACTTACAAGGGGGGGCATGCTTTTAAGACATCAAATTACAATCTATTGTTATAAATAACTTACAACTCTGAAACCTCACAAATTAACAAAAACATTTCTGGTTGTACCTCATTTTTTTTTTAATAACCATAATTAACCCAATGATTAATTAAATACCCATTCATATCATTAAATTTGCTCTATGTTAATTTGCAAAGTATGTTGATTTCCAAGTAGCACTGTTCAAGTACTGTTGGCTAATTAGACCTGACGTGGAGCCCCGTTTCGTAGACAAATTTTATCCTTGATAGGTCGATGGAATTTTCCAACGGGTATTTATGTTTTTTGGGTCGCTGAACCCGAATATGATATCAGTTTTTACCGAAAATGGTCCAGTTGCCCGCAATAGGCAACTTTTGGTTAATTTTCGAAGATTTTTTTATTTTCGCAAGGGTTACTTATGTTTTTCGGGTCGCTGAACACGAATATGATATCGGTTTTTACCGAAAATGGTACAGTTGCCCACAATAGGCAGCTTTAGATTAATTTTCGGGGATGTTTTTATTTACACGAGTGTTACTTATGTTTTTCGGGTTGCTGAACATGAATATTATATCGGTTTTTACCGAAAATGGTTCAGTTGCCCAAAATAGGAATTTTGAGGTTTTTATTTTGCGGGTTTTTTAACATTTTCATCTGTTACTTATGTTTTTCGGGTCCCTGAACATGAATATAACATCAGTTTTTACTAAAAATAAGTGCCCACAGTAGGTAATTTTAGGCTATTTTTTTTAGATTTTCTAAACATTTTCTATTATTATTTATGTTTTTTGGCTGGTTAAACTGGAAAACAATATATCTTTTTACAGAATGTGCGCTTAGACTTGTAATTAATAATTTAATAAGTTTTTCCTATACAACAAAGAATCAATAAAATAATTAGTAAATTGAAAATTAATATAAAAATTAATTTTTTAATAACTAAATAATAATATACAGATAAAATTTTACAATATTTTAATAATCAATAATAAATTAATTGCAAGCTGATTTTTACAAATAAATAATTAAAATCTAAAAAAAATAGCCTAAAATTACCTATTGTGGGTACATGAATCATTTTTAGTAAAAACTGATATTATATTCGTGTTCAGCGACCCGAAAAACATAAGCAGTTGATGAAAATGTTAAAAACCCCGCAAAGTATAAACTCAAAATTCCTATTGCGGGCAATTGAACCATTTTCGATAAAAACCGATATAATATTCGTGTTCAGCAACCCGAAAAACATAAGTAACCCTCGCGTAAATAAAAAAATCCCCGAAAATTAACCAAAAGTTACCTATTGCGGGCAACTGGACCATTTTCGGTAAAAACCGATATCATATTCGTGTTCAGCGACCCGAAAAACATAAGTAATGGATGAAAATATTAAAAAACCCGCAAAAAAAACCTCAAAATTCCTATTGTGGGCAACTGAACCATATTCTGTGAAAACCGATATAATATTCATGTTCAGCAACCCGAAAAACATAAGTAACACTCGTGTAAATAAAAACATCCCCGAAAATTAACCTAAAGTTGTTTATTGTGGGCAACTGTACCATTTTCGGTAAAAACCGATATCATATTCGTGTTCAGCGACCTGAAAAACATAAGTAATGGATGAAAATATTAAAAAACCCGCAAAAAAAACCTCAAAATTCCTATTGTGGGCAACTGAACCATATTCTGTGAAAACCGATATAATATTCATGTTCAGCAACCCGAAAAACATAAGTAACACTCGTGTAAATAAAAACATCCCCGAAAATTAACCTAAAGTTGTTTATTGTGGGCAACTGTACCATTTTCGGTAAAAACCGATATCATATTCGTGTTCAGCGACCCGAAAAACATAAGTAATGGATGAAAATATTAAAAAACCCGCAAAAAAAACCTTAAAATTCCTATTGTGGGCAACTGAACCATATTCTGTGAAAACCGATATAATATTCATGTTCAGCAACCCGAAAAACATAAGTAACACTCGTGTAAATAAAAACATCCCCGAAAATTAACCTAAAGTTGTTTATTGTGGGCAACTGTACCATTTTCGGTAAAAACCGATATCATATTCGTGTTTAGCGACCCGAAAAACATAAGTAACCCTTGCGAAAATAAGAAAATCTCCGAAAATTAACCGAAAGTTGCCTATTGCGGGCAACTGGACCATTTTCGGTAAAAACTGATATCATATTCGGGTTCAGCGACCCAAAAAACATAAATACCCGTTGGAAAATTCCATCGACCTATCAAGGATAAAATTTGTCTACGAAACGGGGCTCCACGTCAGGTCTAAATTTAAAATTTTAAAATTAATTTAGCAAACTTAAAATGACGTCTTTTTAACCTTAAAATTATGTTAACCTTAAAATTCATATATTGATCAACAATTTTACAGATTATAAAATTGAAAATGGCAAATTCCTAGCATTGAAATCGTTTTTTTTATTCATTATTGGCTGAAAATCGTTAAAAAAAGTGAAAAAACGATGAAATGAGTGAATTATTTGGTAAAATCCATTAAATAAATTTTAAATAATCTTAATATTTATTATAATCGTTCGCAAATTTAATGCAAAATTATTTTTCTTTAACTAAAAAGGGTTAGACCAGGGTTAGACAAAACCTCAAAGCAATCAGAGCAACTAAGAATTCTCTCCTTTCTTCTGCGAAAATGTATATTAGAGGGAGCCAAAAAGAAGCTAAGCAAACTATGTATAATGTGTACTTAAAATCTATATAATTGTCTGTACATCCTGGATAAAAAAAATCCTGGATAAAAGTAGTGAAATCTATTGAAGACAACCCTCCTTGATGAACTTTCTTGTACTTTCCAAATAAAAGCAAGCTTATTAAATTTCGAGGGTATAAGCCTAAACGTTAAAAAAATATTTTTCTCCTGTCAAACTAATTGGTACGACACGAATACGATTAATTAGGTATTGAATAAATATTCAGAATTAATATGGACATAATAATAATTAAATTTTTGCGTAACGTTTATACTTCCTTGACAAGCTGCCAGCCCACCTCTGTAATTCGATAACTAACATTATACATACATTATACACCTGGTTTTTATTTTTAAACATTGTAAATCATAAATTTCGCAGATTAGACTCTTTATCTCGCTTTGTAATTAAGATGCGAAATTTAATATTATAAAAACGAATGCTATCAATAAAAGAAAAGGTTGCTTTACTCGATTTATTCCAAGTAAGCATTATTATGGCATTTTTTTCATCGTCATTTTGTCTATCTAGGCAACAGCGAGGTATAACATACAAATTTTCGTGCATATACGGCTGAATAGACTTCATAATAAATTTCTAGGGTTGCGTGTATTATACAATGAAAAAAAAAACTTTTTATATCTATTGTTCTTTTTTTTCACTTTGTTATTATACTCGATCCTAAAGACAGCTATTATAAATACAACAAAAAAACAAACAAACAAACAAAAAAAATAAAAATTGACATGTTAAATCTCTTTAAATTAAAAAAGAAATCTTTCATGTTACTGTGTCATTAATTTTATGCTTCATTTTAATAAAATCGCTATTTTTGTTCAACGAGGAATATCTTCAATTAACTATTTTAAAAATACAAAAAAGAAGTGACAATTAAATTCTTAGAAACTTTAATACAGTGTGTTTATGAATTCGTCTTTGCAGTGGCGTTAGCTCATGGCGACCAAGGATCCAGAGGATTCGAAAAAATGATATAGGATACGAGCTTCATTGTTTGATTTCAAAATTATTGTAAATATTTCTCAAAAGCAGTAACGTAAAAAGAATTTAAATAATTTAAACGAATTTATAACCGTTTAATGGACTATTATGCGTTAAAACTCTGTTGCATTAATTTATAATGATAATCCAGTTTAAAATTTTTAACACATCAATGGTTATAAGCTATTAAACATTTCAACGCTTATTACAAAAGTAATATTCTTGCTCCGTTTTTATTACTTACACTGATTTCATAAAATACTTTTTTACATTTTTATTCATATTTTAAATTTTAACTACTTGCCATTAATCATGTTCAGAAATATTTACATAAGAATGTTGTTTTTTTCTCTCTCCCTCTCCCTCTCTATGTAATGCAACAATTTTAAATCGACATACACATTATTTGTACATAATTAAATTTAATTAAAATATTTTTTTTTATATCGTTAAACTAAAATGACCGAGGAGAAATCTTTTCTTCACTGATCATAGATTGACCTGAAAAACCACCTGCTCGTTAAAAGAATACATTATTTCAAGCTGAAAAAATTAATTATTGAGCTTTAATTTTGCTAAGTAAGTGCAATAATCTCTTAAAAGCTTTCTTTTAAAGTGCACCCAGTTTTTTATTGGTTTTTTATCGGGTGTGGCCTTTCTTATAATTAAACTCAACTGATTTCAATTAATTACTTTTTTACACCATGGCCTGCCTTAATTTTTTAAAATTGGATATGTTTTCAAGTTTCACCTCTTCTACTTAGTTGAGCATTTTTTTAAGACCTGCATTTCCTCTACTCAAGAAGGCATCTGAAATTGGAGTATTCAAAGTATTTTTGTATTATGCAGGAACCTATTTAACTATAAAAAGGGATTTCGATCGTCGATGCCAGCTGCCTATAAGCAGTCACTCGCAGCTGTTGTACTATTTGATAATAATAGTTAGCGAAAACTGATACCTCTAAAAATTTCTAACATATTATTCCAAGTATGAGAAACATGTTTAATTGGAAATTATAAAAAATAAAAACCTTGCTGAATAATTAACGAATTTCATCCTTAAAAAGTTTAAGATTGTCGAATTATTTTTAAAAATAATCGAAGGAGAAATGAGAAAAATAATTTAATTTATGAAGAAGTAAGGAATAAAAAAAATTTCATACCAAATATGATGAATTTATTACATTTAGTTATAAAACTTATAAAAGTAACATGATAATTTTAGTATACACAATGTTACTTCTCTCATGTTCGATATAAATTCTTAAATAATAATGTATTTTGTGCAAATTTTGTGTATTTTGTGTATTTTATTTATTTGCAAACTTTCACAAAAAGTTTAATTTATGGTATCAAACAATTTTCTTTCGCTTTTTTATTAACGATACCGAAAATTGCTTAAAAAACAGGCTTTTAATATAAATATCGCATAAAAAAATAAACATTATCCTCTACTCTTTTTACATATTTAATAAAAAATTATCTACATGATTCATAAACTGTAAATTTTCACCAGCATTCATTACTATAATACTTTGATACTTTATATTCGTATTTGTAAATAATTTTTCGTACTCTACATTAGCCTGGTCTTTATAAAAAATTTATAAAATCTTCTTTTACCATTTTTTCTAAATTATTTTTACTTCTGTATGTTTACCCAATAAATATAACAAAGAAACCAGAATCCGTGCTTGACAATTTCTGAGGATTCAAAACAAATTGTTTACCTCAGACGTCAAAAAAAAGGCAGGAGAAGAGAAAAAGACGAAGAGAGTATTGAGTTTTTCAAAAGTACACTGTAAAAAGTAACTTTCTTATATTTAAAAAAAAATTAGAACACTTTCGAAAAATTAGTAAATTTTTGAAAAAATTTGTAAATATTCGAAAAAAATCGTATATTACTAAATTTAGTTAATTAACAAAAAATTTGAGTATTCTCGATTTTTTTTATGAATTCGCAAGAAAAATTGATAATTTACAATTTTTTTTCGAAAATTTACAAAAAATAGTCGTAAATTTCCGAAAAATAGTTGTGAATTTACAACTTTTTTCGTAAAATCACAAAAAAAAATCGAGAATTCTCGAATTTTTCGTTAATTAACTAAATTTAGTAAATTTACGATTTTTATCGAATAAATTTTTCGAAAAAATTCTAGTATTTTTGTAAATCTAAGAAAGTTACTTTTTACAGTGTAGCGTCCAGACCAATGTGCATTTTAAACGTTTAATTTCAAGTTTATTTTGACTTATTCACAGCGGTGTATTACATTAAAAACGACACACTTGTAGATAATTGTAATTTACTGATGACCGTATTTGCTCGTTTTTCAAATTTAAATACTCAACGTAAGTATTTCTTGTGTGTTCATTTGGTACTCTAAATTATGCAAGTTAAAAAAGTAGCAAGGACTATTAACTTTTTTTATGACATTGGCTGATAAACATGTCTAATAGCAGTCTATATTTCTTCTAAAATAGTTGAGCTGGTAGAGAGTGAGTTACATTAAAACTCCATAGAAGAATATCATTTTTTTCTCAAATTGACATTTCATTTTTTTTGCTTTGTAAAAGTACAAACATAAAAAAACTCATTTTATATGAAAAGATATGTGAAAGAAATATATGCATTAAAAAATAAAGTCACATTTACTTGTAATACATTAAATTCACAGAAGCTTTAAAAAAATTACGAAAACTAGAATTCAGACTTAACTGCATAGTAATAATAACTTTTTTTTCAGCGTGAATAGCAGACCGTTAAAACTCAAAGAACACAGACGTTAAGTGGTTTAAATCGCATAGATACTTTGAAAATTAACAGATCGTAAAGTGTATCCAAGTTCATGTGGTTCATATACGTGAAACTTTTTTTTCTTCGTAATTTAGGTTGCAAAAAAACCTGTTCGAAACCACGGGGTAGGTGTCACGTGCTTAAACTTTTAAAAAATCACCTCTATTTATTATGTATTATTGCTTAAAATTAATTTGCTTACTCAATTTAATTAATATTGCAATTCCAGTACATTATTATTATACATCGCTTCCAATTCGCATCGTAAATACTTTTTTTTAAACATTTAAGTAAATTTTATATTACGTAATAAATGATAATGAAAAAATAAATTCGTTTCTTTTTTTATGATTATGCCTTTAAACTTTTTTTAACGATCATTAAAATTCAATATTTTTCCTCGTACTCTTTGAAAGCAAGTTTTAACTTTTAAAAAATTCATTGATACAATAAAATCTTATTACATTTATTTCTATTATTAAAATAAAAAATCCTTAAATTCTTATTATTCTAACATTATTTTTTTTATTAAACTTTTTTCAAAACTTCACTTTAACAGTTTAACTTTATGTTTTTTAATAAAAAAACACAGCCGTATAATTTTATTTATTATCCAACATAAAACTAACTTTCAAAATAATACAACGAATCAATAAAACTCTTGTTCTTTTTTATCACCGAAAAGACTTTTATTAATACCTTGTCTAAAAATTTGCTTCTTCTTGTAAAAAAAATTAGTTAGCCAAGATTAATTTACTTTGGACTTTACATATTTCTTTATTTTACACTTCATTTTATTGCTCTAAAATTTCAAAATTACATATCTTCTGCGTCATTTTTTAAAGTCACGATAACATCACAAGTCAAAACATTGATTCAATGAAAATTTGATTTCTTCGATAAAGTATAATGCTGCTTATAAATAGCCCTTTATAATAAGCTTACTAAATTTTTAGTAGTATTACAAAAAAATACTTCTGAAAAGACCTTTTTATTAATTTTTCTATCTAGCGGATCGAAAACACTTTTTACGCCCGTTTTTATCGGAAAATACGCGTTTTCTCCCCACTGAGAAATAAAAATTTCGTTTTATCCATGGGAACAAAAAAAGAATACCCCAGATCACAGTTTACCATCCTCAGCTTTGCCTCAGATGCTAATTAACGTGCGATCAATTCTTTTTTTTTTCTTGGTTAAAAATTTACTATTACTAATGATTTTAACTAGTTTTTTATTCATAGAGCCCCGAAATTTGTAATTATCTGGCCCAATACTTAAAAAGTAGATTGTTTGAGAAAATTGCTAAGTAATTTCTAAAAAAGTGTTTATTTAGCTATAATTTAAAGGTATCCTCCTAATTTCCAACATGCTAAACCTTGATTTTCTTAACCAGTGGCTCCAAAAAACCTATATATAAAAAAAGAACCGCAAAATCGAAATTCACATTGGTCATGACAGTATTGAGATTCACTAGAAAGGATGCGATAATTATACATTGCTTGACTTGTTGAAAATTCTTACTTAAGCCTCGTGATAAAGTAGAGTATTTTTTCGAAAAAAAATGCATATACGATCCTGGACCATAAAAAGAATGCCCCATATCGAGTTGGATGATACTTTACGTGCGGCTATTCTTTATTTTATGATTGCAGGATATTCATTACATCCTATTTCTATGTATAATTAAAATGTTGTCACAAAAAGAATGCAACTTTAGTACAAAAAAATCATAGTTTTTAAAAATAAAACTAATATTATGAGCCTGATGCATAACAGTAAGTGTAAGATGTCGGTAAATATTATTTTGAATAATTTATTTGTAAAATAAATGAACATGAAGATTTTTTAAGATTTAACTTGTTATAACCAAAAATACATGAAAATACATGCAAGTAATGTGTAAGTATTTTGTAATATTTGCGGTCATTGGTTGATTCTTTTCCAAATGTTTTTGCGGCATTGCGAGTCGTTGAAATAATATTTTATTACTTTATGGATATTAGATAAAAAGGAGAAAATTTTTCAGTCAAATAAAAATTATTAATATTTACGATTTATATTATAATGTGCATGTATAGAGAAATCGAAAACTCTAACCGGAAGCACGCACCCTTCGATATTACAATATTACGCATATAAACGGATACCACCAAAGTTATTATTTGAATTTGAGTAAAAGATAAAGAAGTTATTGGCTTTCAGCCAATTATTTCGTATTGCTTCATAAATAACCTTTCATTTTATCTGAAAGCATTACTCTGAAAACACACTTTAATTAATAATAATCATGTCGCAAAAATTTTATAATTTAAGCTGCTCTCTAGTCTCTAGCGAGATTCATGTGCACCAGCTTATTCCTTGTTTGTCAAATCTTCTCGAATGCTATTACATTAATTAGAACAGATAATCCTTTAAGTTTTTACAAACTTTTATCTTAAAAGCTTCGTATATTTTAGGGATGGGCGGTTACTCGGAGTTTCTCGTTACAGTTTTGAATTAGAAGCTTCCCTCGCTTTACAAAATTCTACCAAAATTTTGGGTGTCCGACCCAAAATTCGAGTAATCGCATACCCCAAGTATAATACTTGTAACAGTATTTATAAATCCCTTTTTGAACTGAATCTGTTTGAGGAATTATATTTCTCTAACTGGATTTTATTTCTTATTTCTTACCTTTAAGGGAGCTAATTACGAAACCGGGGATAATAGACATAAACAGCATAATTATTTAATAATGAAGGATCTTCACCCTAGAATCTTCAAATTTTAAATGCATATTATTTATTATGACTTCTTGTCTTACACCAATTTTTATTAAAATCTAATCTCAAAAAAAAAAAAAAAAGGTAGTCAACAACCTTAAGGCTTTGATAAAACTTAAGATACAGCTCGAGATATAGTTTAAACTTTATAATATTCTAATTACAGATTTTTTGGAATACTTTGATTTGCTCTATGTATGAATTGTTAATAGTTGGGATACTAGCCGTCATAGCCATAAGCAGAAACGTAATTTTAATAACATTTCACAAACACAAAAGACTTCAAAGTAACTATTATCTTCCACTTAGCCCAGCTTGTTGTGAATTATTGACGACTCGCGTTACTGGATATTATCAACATTGAAAAAATTTTAAAATTATTTTATAGGCCTATAATAGAGTCCAACTAGATCGTTGATCAATAAGTTTATTTTGCAAATCTTCAGTTTTAACTCTAGTTTGCCCGGCTGATTCATTAAATAACTTGACGTAGGTTGATAAGATTCGTAAAATATCTTGATGATGACTGAATTAAAATTTTTGTTCATTTTTGATCTTGGATTGAAAAGAATTTCATTCTGAGAATTTTCAGAGCAAAAATCAGGTGTTAATTAGTTGAAATTTCAAGAAACGTGTCTGGAATAACTGCCCAATAAATGATATATTAAAAAAAATATATTAAAGATAATTAAAAAAATATAAAGAATAAACATAGAAAAATACTAATAAAGCATAGGGCTCACTAACACATTATTCCCATGAGATGGTTAAATCCAGAACAATAATTTTTTCAGCTCTAATCTCCGAAAAATTTAATTATTGAAATTACATAGTTTGGTTGTGTGGTGTAAAAAAAAACCTTGTTATGATGGTCTAAAACGTACTTGATCAACGATATATTCGTAAGTGACAGTCATGAACTTGGTGATTGACATTTTAGCGGAATTATTTCTTTTAGGACTAAGAATAATACAAGAAAGAAATTAATTTAGATTATCATAGACTCTTAAAAATATAAGAAGAAGTCGAAAAGCTCAAGGGAAAAATAAAGGTCGAAAAATGCAATCGAGTTTCATCGATTGATAAGGATGTCGTAATGTACATTAAAAAAGTTAATTCATAAGGGAAGAACGATTTAAGATGAAATAGTCGAGGGTTGACATTTAGGGAGAAAGAAATTTCTTTAGCAGAAATCTTATTTATAACGAATACTCATTTCTCTTTTTTGCGCGACCCTTTTACTTCTACGTAATTATTTTCATTTAGGCTGAAAGATCAAAGGCTTGCTTTATGAATATAAAATACTCGTAAAATATTAATCAATGTAAATTGGGATAATTGGAAAACAATAAACCGATAAACAGTGGTTATGGAATAAAATAATCAGATATTAAAATTTATTTATCGTTAAAAATTATTTTGATCTAAAACACATTGTTATCAAATTTTAGTCATTTAATTTTAAATTAAACTTACACAGATAATTAGATAACTATTTCATTTTTTTATTTTTTTGCTATTTATCTCCAAATAAGAAATATATTCTTTTTATCTGATTACACACACGGAAAAAGGCAATAATTCAATTTTATTTATTCCGACAGAAAAATTATTTTTTATTTAGATTATATTTATTTTTTGAGAAACTTATCTTGTTATTTTTTATCAAATGACTTATATTCATGAATTATAGCCCAAAAACTATTTCATCTCGTTTTATTGATAAATTTTTTCCAAGCTTAAGTCAAAACAAAAAAATGTTTTTATAATGAGTTATCAACTTCAGAAATTATTTACGTCCTACTTTTCGAAGCAATGATGTGTAATTTTTTAACTAAAAATTTTGTGACTTTTTATTTGAAGCACGTTCTTAGGCAAAACCGAATACAAAAATGAATAAATTTTTATTAGACACTTTATGAACGAAAAAGATTTAAAAGATCCTTTGACTGCAAAGTAATTGTAATTTTGAGCAACAAATGGATTTTCTGTTTGAGATAATTAGAGCCCTTTTTGCATAAAAAATCGGTTTATTTGAAGCAAATATAAAATAATCTGAAAATAATTCTAAATTTAAAATTTTTTCGTTAAAGAAAATTAGATTTTCTGAGAGGAAAAATTGTTTTCCCGCATTTTTCGTAGCTTGAAACTTGCTCTAGCGCTTACCTTTTTAATTTAAATTAAAGAAAAATTATTTGAACGCTATAGAAAAAGGTTCCTTTTGCCTGAAAAATACTTGCATTTTGAGGTAAATAAAAAATAGTTCTAGTGCTGGATTGTTGTACATTAAAAGTACTTTACCTTTTTTTTTACTAGTAAAACTTTTTAGCGTCTTGATCGAGATAATTTTTGAACGTTCCTTTTACATCTTGATAGTTTATTTTTATTTAAAAAAAGCATACTCTCGTTTGCGTGATTTTGTTTTCGAAAAAAAAAGTATAATGCTTATAACAAGCTCAAATTCAAAAGGGTAAGCGAGAAAAATAATACAACCTGGACAAATGTCATTGTACATGCTGAATACAAAGTTTAGGTTTATGGCAGTCTTTAAAATAAAATACATTACCTTTTTTTATTTTTTCTCTTTTTTTGTAAAGAGAACTTTTAAAATGCGATCTGTGTGTTTTATGTACCAGCTGTATTTTATGCATACATTAAGGCTTTATAAACTCAAATAATGACTGACATTCGTTTAAAAGGCAAAAAATACCTTCATAATTATTGTATTTTATTAATTTTCTTCCAAAAAACTTTTATTTCCTGTTTGGTATATAAAAAATCGAAGACGCTAAAAACTTAAGCTACGATAAAGAAAAATTTTCTCACTTTGAAACTTCAATTTTCGACTTACAAAGAAGTTTAGCTACGCACGATTTCCAGAAAAAAAAGTAAAATTCGAGTAAAATGAACATTGAAAAGAATACAAAATAGAAACGAAAAAGAAAAAAAAAGTTAAAAAAAGAGAAGATGCTTGGCAAAGAAGAATAAATAGTCCAACAAAAGGCGAATTAAGAAGGAGAGCATCGAAAAAAGGATCAGGCTCGGGAACTTGGAACCGAAAGTTTCGCCGACAAGATCACGCAAACTTGTATCTTAAAAAAAAGAAAAAAAGAAAAAAAGAAAAAAATATACCTATATACACGGTCTTTGAGTGCTGGACGTGGTATTTTCAAAGTCATATGACAAAATTAAATTCATAGGTTGGTATGAATGAGAGATCTCCATATTTCGCCTTAACTTATACTACGAAATATAGTGATAGTGTATACTAATGCCAACCCATAATTTTTTTTTTGTCATTTGACTTCGAAAATACCACGTCCAGCACTCAAAGACCGTGTATAGATTTCTATAGTGTGAAAATAAGAGGGGGGCGTGTGCAAAGACACGCGAAGGGGGATGGCCGCGTGCCTTGTCCTCGGATACATGAGTCCATTCTTTTGTTACTCGTTTCCCCTCGTACACGAACGCATATAAAATTTTTTTTATTGTACTACAATGTTACATTCATTCTAAAATTTTTTCAAATACAATAAATTCTTTTATATTTTTTGAAAAGCACTCATTTACTTTCTTACTTTAACTCATTTTTTATTTGGATTTTATAATTAAAAATTATTATTATACGCGTTTGTGTGCACAGTTTACCGCAATTTTTTTCCGCTTTTATCAATACTTTTTTCTTCTGCCCCTCCTTGTGACACGCGTCGCATAATACACAAGTGGCATGTTATTATTTTTCTTATAAAAATTTGAATCGCGCCTGCATATTATCATTAACCCCCTGCCGTTCGTCATCGCCAATCTTGGTAATTTTTATGACAACATCGGGCAAAGTACTTGCAGCGTTGATATTTTAATTTTATTTTTTATTTAGTAAATATATTTTACGGGGTACCCAACTAATGGATATTAAAGCAAAATATCTTGGCCTTTTTAAATATTGCTAACTTCAAAAAAATTTTCTCAACTGAAAATGGCAAAAGAAAAATGATATTGGCCAAATTTTATAAAATTTAAATATTTTCATTTCTGTGTAAAATATTATGTTGCAAAGTAATGCGAGAAGAGTGTTGTGTATATAATACATTCTCACTCGATGAAAACGATTACCCAAGAGACACTTTGTGTCTATGTGTTGGTAAATAATTTATATTTACGCGACGATGAAATTTTCAAAGTTATGGGGTTGTTGAAGAAGGGAGGAGGAAAAAATCGAAAAAATCGCTCCAACACATTCCAAAAGCTTGGGATCAACAATAATTCCGTGCAAGTGCAATTTCTCCCCTTAAACCATGGATTATCGGCAGCTATCAGTTTGATTGCTTTGCAGTTTGAATCGAAAAAAGCTTTTATTCTTTGGAGCAGGAGGTTTTTCATTTTATAATTCATAGCAATCCCAACGGTTGTTATTTTAAGAAAAAAAATTCAAATTAAAGGAAACGCGAAGGGTTCGATCTCCCATGTTGATTTTTCAAGAGTATAATAACTATGGGGATAGAATATATCATGTTACTCAAAAAATAATATTTACTCAAGTCTTGTAAATGTTACAAGGATCTCCTCTCTTTATAACCTATTATACGTCCGTTAAAATAATACAAGATCTTAAATTTTTAACTTTTTTTATCGCTCTTTGTTGGTTTTTAATATTCAAATGGTTATCTTAACAAGCACGATATTTTCTCTTTTACATTCGTTAAAATTTTAACGAATGATTCCACGAATTAACTAAATTCGTAACTTAGGAATACCTATACATGTACAAAATATATGTTTTCACTTTTGCAGCAATTTTTACTGAAAAGTAAAAGATTTTGGTATTTAAGATGTTGAAGCGATGAATCTTTGTGTTTAATGATTTTTATTAAACATAAGCCAACCGAAGGCACAGGGGGAGTTACTTGTTTCCTTAGAAATTCAATAGAAGCGATTCACATTAGTTAGACATTCAATTAAATTAACATAGTGATATTTAAATTAAAATTTAAAACTTAATAATTTCTCTTTGATATAGTCTGCTTTACAAAATCAGATCATTCGTTTTAATTTTGGTGCTCGACTTACATATGTAGTTAGTGTAAGTGTAGCAATAATAATTATTATTCTTTTCATTACGAAAATCTATCTCTGTCTATCTTGCTTCGTATATTTATTCACATTTTATACAATAATCGTCATTCCACTTAAGCAATTTAAACAAGCTTTATAGCATCGCGTAGGCACCAATTCGAGAGAATTTCCCTTGAAAGCAACTCGTTCTCTACATTAATTCCCTTTATCTTAAACCCCCAGACTGCCAACGTGGCAATGTAATTTAGATAGATTAATATACCATACCACCACCCCTTCGTTATGCCTTGGGGAATAACTACAAAAGTTATAAATACAATATGTGCTCAATCCACATCACATAACTATACACGACTATACATTAATGTTTCTCTTTTCTTTTTCTTTGCAGGACAATGCGCGGCTGGACTGCAATTGAACATCGAACCAGCGGATATCGTTGTAGAACAAGGGGCTCCGACCAACTTGGATTGTCAAGCAAAAAGTAATATTGCAGAGCCAAAGATTACTTGGAGGACGGGCGATGGCCAGCCAATTAATTTTCCTACTGACGAATACCGGTACATTAAAATTATTATTTTCTCCGATATTTCAACTCAAATTTTATTCAAACGTATTTTTTAATTTTATACTACTTACGGAGAAAAACATGAATAATCAAATGGACTAAAAAAATTATTCTCATTTTATAAAATATCAAATACATTGAAAACTATTAGTTTTAAGGTTAAAAACAATTTAATAACTATGCCTGTTCGTTTTTGCACAATAACAAACTCGAAAAATTATTTAAAATAAAAATACTATATGGCACTTTAAAAAGGGTAGATAAACTGGGATAGAAAATTATAATCAATTTTTTTTAAACCCTTTATTAAGGCATTTCGTACTGTATGTGCCCTCATCTTAGGCAGCACTTCAGACTTCGTTATCTATACAATTCTGGGTTTTATCTCACAATATAACATTATACGGTAACTGCAGCCCTAAGAGTAGTTATGGAAATAATTTCAAGAACTTAATCTTTTTAGAAAAAAAACCTAAAATTATTATTATCGATAGCGGGATTTGAACTCGAGACCCTTAGGATGCGAGGAGAAAACGCTGCCGTGGAATCAATCGCGCTAGATTAAATTCTTAAAATTAGTTACGCTCAAGGTGGTGTTTTAATAAGATTTTGAATTTTAGCTTATTAGACAGTGATTCTACCTGTGAGATTGTCTAAAAAATTAAAGAATATTTTTTCACATCCCACTAAGGCTATAAAAAAATAGTTAAAGGCGGTGTATTTATGTATGTTCAAAAAGCGATTTTTGAAAAATTCAAAATTGTATTTCAGGGTCTTAAATCAGGTATTAAAGAGATTCTAAAAACTTAAAAATAACTTTATCTTTAAGTGTGATGATATTTTAAGTTTTTTAGCCAACATGAAGAGTATTATCTGTTTCTAGGTCAGAGATATTAAATGAAGCCTGAAAACCCGTACTTTTTGGGAGGTGTACTAGTGTTTTGGAGGTCTATGCCATGGCCTAGAGCTCTATTTACAACGAGTTCCCACTAGTTTTTTGGCATTATGTTAGATACTGCTTAGGCCAGGCTTAGGCTGGTTTTGGTTGCGGGGGCCAAATCACTGTGATTATCTGGCAGTAGCTTTTAATATCAAATAACTACATTGTGAATAATTATAGCACAGGCAGCAAAAAAAAAGTTATGTACCCAGAGGCGGATCTAGAAAATTTTTTGGGGGGGTCAATTGAATCAAATTACAAAAAATTTTCTAAAAAAGGTCCTTTTGGGGGGGGGGCGGTCAAAATGGTACTTTGCGTTAATTATGTCACGTAAAATCAGCTAAAAAAAGGTCAAACTGACCGATGAGGGGGGGGGGGGGGGGGGAATGGACCCCTTTGACCCCCCCCCCCCTGTATCCGCCACTGTGTACCAGAGGGTAGACCTCTTGTTATGGAGGTTTTTGTGGTCCTAAAACCGAATATGGCCATAGAAATGCAATAAAACTAGCAAATTTGCCCCCAGCGCCCATATGCCCCGCAAAGGACTGAAAAATTTTTTTTTTTGAAAAATGAAAATTGAACTATATACACATGTTTTTTGGCACGCTTATACCATAAATGTATACAAAAAATGTTTTTAACCAACTTTTAGCCTTGTAGACGACCCCAGTGCCCCTATTTATACCCCCCCAAATGGGTAAAAATATTTTTATTACTTAACATGAATTCTTATATTTTTTAGGATAGTGAAACCAAAAATGAATATAAAAAATGTTTTCTACTAATTTTTGGCACTGTAAAGCACCCCAGTAGCCCCATGCACCCCCCCCCAAATGAAATATAAAATTTTTTATTACAAAAACTGAAAGTCAATGTGTATTTTTATGTTTTTTGAGGCACTGAAACCAAAGATGAATATAAAAAAGTGTTTAACCAATGCTTGGTCCTCTAGGCCACCCCATTGCTCCCATTAACCCACCCAAACGAGTTAAAAATATTTTTATTAGGAAAATTAAAACTCAATGTATATTCTTATCTTTTTGAGGCGCTAAAACTAAAGATGAATATACAATATGTTTTTAACTAATGCTTGGCCCTCTATACCACCCAAGTGCCCCCATTCAGCCCCCCCCCCAAACGTGTTGAGAATATTTTAATTACAAAAATTAAAACTCAAGGTGTATTCAAAAAACATAAGAATTAGGGGTGTGCAGTTACCCGAATTTTCGGGTACCCGCCCAAAAGACCGATCTTATTTTTTTCAGGTCGGGTCGGGTCGGTCTTCGGTTATACCCGAAAAGCTTCAAGAAATTGTTCCTATTTTTTTTAATGATAAAAAATAATGAAACCTATTCCCAAATTAATCGGGCGGTAACCCCCTCCCTCTTTCACTCGTCAACCCGCGTCAATTTTTGGACTTCACTTAAAAATTATTATACGAAGAACGTGACTTTACATTGGGATACGGGAGGTTTCAAAAAACTTACAATAAAAAAATACACCTAAAAAAATTTTTTAGACAGGTTTGAACGCGTTTCAACGATAAAAATTAAAAAAACGCATTTTTTGACGTATTATTATGCTTAGACACTGTAATATCTCAGTTCTCGCAAACTTTTTAAAAAAATCGTCGTATTTTATTACCTGAGTGGTCTAAATTTTTTCGTTTCCAAAATAAAAATTATGAGAAAACTAACTTTATAAAAAAAAAAAATATTTTTTATCTTTTCTTAACACGTTGACTGAGACAGGTCACGTGACTCCATTTAAAATACATGGGACCATGGGCAGCCATATTTAGCCCATGTCGCAGCCAATGTGTTAATTTCTTCTGATTTTTTGATTTCAGCTCTCGATAGTTTAACTGCCATTTTGCAGCTGGGTAATTCATAATAAAAAAGTACCATACGACATTGAAAACTAGTGAAAACTAGAGGGTTCAATAAAAAAAATGAACTATTGCAGATAAAGACTACTGCGGAATAAGGTATGGTTTCCGGCCCCAGCATATTTTTCGCATTTTTTTGGCTCAATTTGATGATATATGATAAAAAATAAGATTCCGAGGGTCGGCACCCCCCCACCCCCCCTGCGTTACCCCTGGGGGGTTGAAACGTGTTTTTCACTAAAAATTAATATCTCCGGGCCGAATCATCCGATTGAGACGTGGTTGGTATCAAAATTTTTGTTTTGAAAAAATACACCAAAAAAAATTTTTTTTTTTTATTTTTGAACTCATTTTGAGGTTCAAAACTTCGAAAAACCTCATTTTTGGCATTTTTGACGGTCTAAAAATTGAGATATCTCAGGATAGAGGAAAAACTCCTTTTTTTCGCGCTCAGGGGAACTTTGTCTAAGACTACTTTTCAAAATTCCGTCGGAAAAATGGCAACTTTTACGGTGCGTCACTCGCAATTGACGATTATGTAAAAAAATCGTGTTTTATTTTTTGCTTATTTTATCATACCATCTAATATTTTATTTTAAATCTAAAATTAGCTTTTTTATGGTCTTTTTTATGTTTTTCTCATAATTTTTTCATAAAAAAAACGATATTTCACCTATACTCTACCAAAGGACTTCATTTATTTCATGAAATCTCTTTTAATTTTCGTAATAATCAGTAGGATGATCATCTTTTTGAAAAAAAAAAAATTGAAGGCACACCTTACTGATACCTTTCTTTGTGTATCTTAGACCATATAAAGTGATAAACAAGCTAGGAATAGAAAAATTTTTGTTCGCCGCATAGTTTTTTTTGAGTTGACAGCCTCAGAATCACGTTTTTTCAATATTTAAAAAAACCAATTTTGGAATTTTTTTGTTATAAATTAAAATTATTTTTTAAATGATGGATTTATGTTTTTTCACTTTCCTTACATTGACAATTTACTGAATAGAGTATATTTAAGACCAAAGAATACAAATTTTCAATTTTCAACGTTTTGGAGCAGTTTAAATGTTATTTTTTAATAATTCATCAACTAGGGATTTTTCTAACAGATTCAAATGATGTTAAAAACTGGACTAAAAACGTACTTCGTTTTAATTTTTCCTGTACAATCCAAATTCACTATTCATTTTAACATTTAACGACGCTTTATAGGAGAAAAATTCATTTTTTTAGTTTTTAGAGCCCCAATTTTCAGGGAGCCAATGTTTAAAGTTTCACATTTTTTAAGAAAAAATTTTCTGAATAATATTTGCAATTTTTACTTATATTTTTTTTCCTCAGGAATTCGATGAAAGCTTGATAAAATCATTTGAATCTGCTAGGAAAATCCCAAGAGTATGAATTTTAAAAAACCCCAATATTTACCTTTTGAGCTGCTTCAAGAAATTGAAAACTGAAAATTTGTGATTTTTGGTCATGTATATAAAGAAAAGGGAGTATACTCTTTTTAGTAAATTGTGAATGCAAAATAAGTGAAAAAACATAAATCCATCATTTAGAATAATTTTAATTTATAAAAATATAATTCAGAAATCGGTTTTTTTTAAACATCGAAAAAACATGATTTTGAGTCTTCCAACTAAAGAAAAAAAATATAGGGCAAGCAAAATATTTACTGTTTCTCACTTGTTCGTCACTTTCTATGGTCTAAGGAACCCAAAGAAATGTAACAAGAAGGTGTGCGTTTAATTTTGTTCTTTAAAAAGTTGATCATCCTAAGCGCAATCTTTCTGCGGATTTTCCATATAATAGTTAAAAATGAGGTTTTATGTTCAAATAATTATATATTTCAATTTGTTGATTAATTAAATTTATCGTTATTTATGAACTAATTTAATACATATTTTAAGAATAAATAACTTTCTTTAAAATAATTATTTATAATAAAAGTGTTAGTATTTTAATTATTATTAATAAGGAAAATAGAAAAATAGGAAAATATTTGCGAAAATTAAAAGAGATTTCATGAAATAAATGAAGTCCTTTGGTAGAGTATAGTTGAAATATCGTTTTTTTATTAAAAAATTATGAGAAAAACATAAAAAAGACCATAAAAAAGCTAATTTTAGATTTAAAATAAAATATTAGATGGTATGATAAAATAAGCAAAAAATATAACACGATTTCTTTTACATAATCGTCAATTGCGAGTGACGCACCGTAAAAGTTGCCATTTTTCCGACGGAATTTTGAAAAGTAGTCTTAGACAAAGTTCCCCTGAGCGCGAAAAAAAGGAGTTTTTCCTCTATCCTGAGATATCTCAATTTTTAGACCGTCAAAAAAGCCAAAAATGAGGTTTTTCGAAGTTTTGAACCTCAAAATGAGTTCAAAAATAAAAAAAAAAATTTTTTTTTGGTGTATTTTTTCAAAACAAAAATTTTGATACCAACCATGTCCCAATCGGATGATGCGGCCCGGAGATATTAATTTTTAGTGAAAAACACGTTTCAACCCCCCAGGGGTAACGCAGGGGGGGTGGGGGGGTGCCGACCCTCGGAATCTTATTTTTTATCACATATCATCAAATTGAGCCAAAAAAATGCGAAAAATATGCTGGGGCCGGAAACCATACCTTATTCCGCAGTAGTCTTTATTTCAAAAACTGTGTCGTGGAAAACGAAGTGGCTGATTTGACAAAAAATGGCAAAATTTGTTCGATTTGTAAAAAACATAAGAATACACATTGAGTTTTAATTTTCCTAGTCAAATTATTCTTAACCTGTTTGGGGGGGGGGGGGGTATGAATGGGGGCACTGGGGCCAGACGTTGGTTAAAAACATTGTTTGTATACATTTTTAGTATAAGCGTGCCAAATAACATGAGTATATAGTTCAATTTTCATTTTTCGAAGAAAAAAAATTTTTTCAATCCTTTGGGGGGCATATGGGGGCGCTGGAGCCAAATTGGCTAGTTTTATTGCATTTCTATGTCCATATTCGGATTTAGCACCACTAAAAATCTCCATACCAGGGGGCTACCCTCTGGTACATGACTTTTTTTTTGTGTGCCTGTATTAATTAAAAAAATTTTTACGCAGATAGACTCAAGGCAGATATAATATATCTGCCTTGGATAGACTTACTAAAAACACAATAAGACTCAGAGTCCGCAACGAGGTCGCAAGTCCTGAACCTCAATTTAGGAGTCGACAAATTTTTTTCGGCCAGAATTACTCGAATTGGTTTAAAAAGGGTTAATAGAAAGGTTTCAATCAACGACTCCCAAAGACTCCCAAGGAATCCCGAATATTAGTAATAAAATCTGAGTTGAGTTGTTAATTTTGAATCCAATTAAATAGCATTGATGATAAAAAAAGTAATTATATCTGGAGAAATTGAAGTAAAAATATTGAAATTTGAATGAAAAGTGCCTTATAGAAAAAAAAATAAGCTCAAAGAATTAATGTTTCTTCTTAATAGTCTAAAATCTTTTTTTTACCATATCGTAGAGAAAATAAATTTTTCTTTTTTTTAAGAATAAGTACATATACTTATTATATATGTTAGCCATGGGAGTAGTATCTAAATATGTATATATATATACACACACACTTCCTTTAAATGTATTATATAGCATCCATCTAAAGCTTATCTCAGTATTTATAAACGCAGGGTCGTTGAAAACCCTCTTAGCTACTTTATGCACTATACTCACACAGATCTCTTAATGCCCCTTTAACCATGATAAAACTATATAATTCAAGTGTATGTCTGTGATCCTTCAGATCCTAGACTCTGTCCTCAGAGCTTTTTTTTCTTCAATGTTTTTATAAACACATTTACTTTCCTCCCATATTTTCATATTTTTTATTTCTTTTTTTTTTCAACACACAGTTGGTAAAAACAATGTGTTATACAATTTATCTTTTGTGGTTATACAAAGATACTTTTGTTATAAAAATATTATAAAAATAAAGCTTTCGTTTAATAAAATGAAAATTCTCACGTTCTTTATTTTTAAATAACTTTATTTTTCAAACGCCAAATCTAATCTTCTACCTTTTTTATGTTTTAGTAAACTGTTACCCAATGGCTCTTTGCACATCAGCTCCGTTAATCAAGAAACGATAGGAAATTACCAATGTTTAGCTTCAGTTGAAAATATTGGGGCTATCGTATCAAGAATTGCTGTTGTAAAATTTGCAAGTAAGTTTTATTTTTATATCCAATTTTTTTTTTCTTTTTGGTTGAAAATAATTACGTTAAAATTTTCTTAAAAGGCTTACCTGGCTTTGATAGAGAACCACAGGATACTATGGTTTATCCAAACCAAATAGCTTACTTAAGCTGTAAATTAGCAACTACGGATGCGATGTATGTACAATGGCTCAAAGATGAACAACCGTTTATACTGGATGAAAGCAGAATGACTATTTTACCTTCAGGTATAATGTAAAAGCAAATACAAAGAAATTTTAAATCACATATAGGTCATTCAAAAATTTGATCGTTTTTTTTACACAAAATTGCTTAGTATAAAAAATAACTGCTTCGTATTGCATAACCATTGCAATTTTCATTAATTTTACATATGAGATAATCTAAAAAAATTGCTTCTGAAACTGAAGTTTATTATACCCAAGCTAACTTAGGCAAAAATCAAAAAAATTAAATTTTTTATGAAACTAGTCATATATATGAAAAAGCACTTACATAAATATATAGTAATAAAATTATATTTCAATTTAAATTTATTTTTAATGTCATATACAGGAGCTTTAGAGATCGTTGATGTGCTTCCACAGGACGTTGGCTCTTATAGATGCAATGCCAGTGGCTTTGATCAATTTAGACTAAGCAATAAAGCTCAGTTAACTTTACAAACCAGCGATATAGGTAAGTACTTTTAAGTTTATCAAATTTCAATTTTATTATTACTATTAGGCGATTATTATTCGCATATAAAATTTTTTTTCAAACTATATTTCTTGTATTTTATAAAACACGGAACATGTTTATTAGACTGTGTCTTATTTTTTTTTTTTCGATATTTTTTGGCTCCCTCCATTTTTTTCGAATATTTTGGTCATAAAAAACACCCAGCTCCAAGGATTTTGATTTTCGATTTTTTTAACCCGTGCCGCCGAGCACTTGAAGTTTCCCATTTAAATAACATGGGAATTTCGAGGTATTAGCTGTGTAAATTTTTATAAATTTTTAAATATGTTTTAAGAAGCTAGTTATTGCTGGAAAACATACTTTCATATGTTGGAAAGACATGCAAACAGCCCTGCATTCATTCCAAAGGGAATTCTGGGCCTAAATCGCAAATTTGCATGTTGGCTAAATCTTATAAAACAGGGTTTTTCGGTAATTTTCGATAAAACGCTGAAACCTCAAAAATTGACCAAAACACTTCTGGTTGGTCTCATTTATATGTTTATATTTAATTTGTAGTTATAGTAACAAAATAATGCGAGTTTAGGAACTCTTTTGATTTTACAATTCAATGCCAGTTATTTGTGTAAATATACAAACTTGTTACGAATATTTTTGCAAACCTATTAGTCAATTTAAACTGGAGGTTTGTGGGACGAACTCTTCTTACGACATGAATACAAATAAATTGCATGAAACATGTTTACTGATAACATATTTCCCAAAGTACTTTAATTATTTAAAATTCAATTTATTTTAAATTTCGAATAACCTTTTTTTTTAAAAATAAGGGAAAAAAATCGTTTTGTTTACATAAAGTTAAAAAATTTGTACTAAAATAACAAGCGTGCATAGAAAATATTTTAAATAATCATAAGAATGAAATAGTAATTCGATTGAATTAAATAATTAAAAGATAAAAATCAAAAAGGCATTCCCCTTTTAAAAATAAATATAAGATCAAATTACCCACTGTTACCTGTAATTTTAAACAAGGCATAAGAGTTTATAAATTGATTTTTAATTGTGTAAAACTTATCGAAAACTTATTAAAATATTTCAGAGGGTGAAACGACTCCAGTTTTTATAGCCCAACCTTTCAATCAAGTAGCTATCGAAAAATCATCTATCACCTTAGAGTGTGCAGCTAATGGGAATCCGAAACCCGATGTGTTTTGGCTCAAGGATGGGATTTCTATTGATTTAGCTTCTCTGGATTCTAGGTAATTATGGATTTGAAAATTTTCTTTTTGTATATCGTATCGCATGACGTGATCTCGAATAAGTGCAGAGTGATTTTCTAGTTGAATTTTTTCAATATAATATTGAATTTCTTAACTATTTTTTTCCTCCCAGATATCAGATTGTCGGAGAATCAAGTTTGATGATAAGAGACGTGTCGGAAGATGATCATGGATCTTATCAATGTAGAGCAAAAAATTCTATAGATACTTTGGATGCTGTTGCCGAGTTAACCGTTCAAGGTATAAGCTTTATTTTTTTATTTTCTGTAAAGAAATTCAATATCCATTATTATATACGTGCTTACACTTATAAAAATTCAATGTATTTATTCAAAGAAACGTATATAACATATAACTTATGAATTATTGTTTTGAATTCTTAGTACCACCGCGTTTTATAAAAAAGCCACAGGACAAGGAAACGACAGAGAGACAAGACATAGAATTTGAATGTGAGATTTATGGAAAACCTGAGCCTATCATTGATTGGTTTAAGGATGGAGAAAAAATTAAATTTAATAGCGATTGGCAACTTGTTAATGGGTAAGCTTCATTTACTAGTAACTGTTTATTTAGCGTTTAAAAAAATAAAACTAAGACATAAACAAAATAGGTATTTGTCAATATTTAATATTATTACCTCATTCTTTTCGTAAATCGTAAAAAAAAATCATTTTAAAACAATTTTGAATTATAATGTTTGATTTATTTTCGAATTTACTATGAAAAAAATCAATATTTAAAAGAAAAGGAAACTGAGAAAAAAAAATAATAAAAAATATCACGTTCGAAAGCATTTTATAAGCTATTTACATTATTAAAAAAATAAAGAATGAAAGACTATCATTTATTATTTTTTTGTCAATGAACGAATGAATGCATATTATTCACGTATTAAATTTAACACCTGCTTTCATAAATTTTAAAATTTGCTAAAAAAATATATTATTGTGTCCTTAAAATCATGACTCATCTTAATTTCTTCTTCTTATTTATTTTTTCTAAAAACAAAACAAAGAAATCTTAACTTCATTTTTGAACTTATCACCCATTTTGTTTTTCTTAATTATTTTAAAGATCGATAAATTTTTTGAAATAATAAAGAAATCTTAAATTTTTAGTTGATTCTTATTAAAAAAGTAACGTCAGATTCATAAAATCTATTCTTTCGCAAAATTTAATATTTTTTTAAATTCAATTTGACACGTGTGATTTGTTGATTTGTTTTTTGATACCTTGACTAACGGAAGACATAAAAAATGGCCCAAATCGCTCGTCATCACCATTCAAAATGGTAACTGGGATCTGGGTTATACTCTTTTTTTATGCTAGTTGTTATAGAAATCATATTTTTCCCTATTTATTCCTATCCACTGAAAGTATAAAATACCTATTATATCTCCAGAAATTGGGCGCTAGTCAAAACACAGAACCTTTTAGATCTTTTTTTTTTAAGAATAACGAATGTAAAGATATATTGAAAACTTAGTTCTGAGTTTTGACTGATGCCCAAAAAATTTCAAAAGATATTTCAATAATTTTTACAAACTCATATCACGAAAGTTCAAAAAATGTAAATTGCAATCTTAACCAAGTCTTAAGCTTTTTTTCCACAAAGAATTAAAAAATTAATTCTATGTGGCAAGGAGGTTTTAGCAGTAAAGTAAAGAATAAAATTTTGGATCGTCAAAATGAATGTTTTTGCGCGTAGATAGAACAAAATATTTCTATAGAAATAGTTTAAGAAAATCTGATATTATATTTTTATATTTCTGAAAATAAAGATCCTGCAGCTCTAATATTGAGTACATTTTTTCCAAATATATTATCAGAATCTTTTATGTAATTCATTAAGCGAGGAATTATTTTAAAGAACACAAAAATTACTTCCAGGTTCATTGTTACAAAAAAAAATAATAGTTGACATATAAAAAGTTTTTGAATGCCATAAGGTTTAGCTGTAAAAGTAAATTTTAGTATATGGGTGCTTTTACTGAATCTGCATATTTTTTTATTGTTTATGGTACAACGCTTATTTCAGCTTATTTCCTTTTTTTCGATTTTTTTTTGTTTTTCAAGGTCCAAATAACCAAATAAAATTTTCAATGGCACTGCTACACTGTAAAAGTAACTAACTTTCTTATATTAACGAAAAAAATAGAACATTTTCGAAAAATTAATAAATTTTCAAAAAAATTTGTAAATATTCGAAAAAAATCGTAAATTTACTAAATTTAGTAGGAAGGGTCAAGGATGGGGTGGTGGACATCGATGCGGTTTTGAACACCAAGCGTTATTATACCAAATAACTAAGATAGAAATAAGTGAAAAGATATTTTATCTAAAAAAAAAATATTCTTTAAACGGTTACTTTCTTCTCTATCTAGTTTGTTTGAAAATTATTAATTATTTACAATAATAAAAGCTTGAATCAAAATAGACTACTTGATATGGTATCGTTTTTTAATAAAAATACTAAGAATACGAGATACGTAAAATTGATATTTTGTTTATATTTTTTTAACAATAACAACTTTTTTGCATTTATTTGATCAAGTAATCATCAAACATTAAATTCATAACAAAAAAAAATCATTTTCTTCCTTTTTTATGCGTTTAATTAAGATGTCTAAAAACCCATCCTAAATATACTTAAAAATGTGGTTTTGGACATGCATTTTATTTGAATGTCCAAAACAGCATACACTGATTTTAGTTTTGGACATTTGATTATTTTGTTAAAAATAAAGGTAATATCTCTAATCTTAACAGTATCTAATTGTTAAATGTTGTCCAATTTAAAAGCAAATATTAAAAATTATTACATACACACCAAAACATAAAGATTGTTTTTAATACTACTTTTTATTAAATTTTGATTTTAATATTTTAAAAATATTAAATTTAAAAATAAATCTTTTCAAACTATTTAATTTCATTTTCAATCTTTTTGTGTTTGTTTTTTTAGGCAAAAGATTTTTTTCCAAAAAAAATATTTTGAAATAACTTAACCTTCATTTTAATTACAATTTATTATGGTTATGAGTGTGTATACTTGTTTATTTTTTCGAGTTTTGCAATTGCGGAAAAATAAATTTCTTATGATTATTATTAAAAATAATTTTAGAAAACTTTTTCAATTATTAAAAAATCAGGTCTTTATTAAATATTAAATTAATTATTTAACAAAACTAGGAAACTAGTACCAAAAATTATAAATACAAAATAAAAGTTAAATTTTTAAAATATTGAAGCTATATAATTATAAAATATTTGATTATTAACGAAGTTCATCTTCTTCGGAGTTTGCAGCCATTTGATATTAAAATTGAAAAAAATATGAAAAATCACTTTACGCTTATTTATTTGACTGAAAATAATTACGACTATTTATTTTAAATAAAAGAAATTAAATTATCTTTAATCATAAATATAACGCTAATCCTATCCTAAAAAGTACATGTCTTCGATACAGTAACTATGTACATTGTTATAGCTAAAAACCTCTCCTGATTGGTTAATAAAAATGCATTGCTCAAATGTTTTTATTTTAAATTTGAAAATTTATTTATAATTTTATGAAGTTAGGTTATAGTAGCATGAATATTGTGATAAAAACAAAATTTTAAATATAAAACCTCAAAATTTTTAGTCATATTTGTTTTAGTATAAATACCAAAAATAATTTTTTAATTTTTTAATAATAAAACTTTTTTTTATACAAAAAATGTGCGGTTAAGGGGCCACAGAACCAAGAAAATTTTAAAATCAGTTTTTTTGATTTTTAACAAAATTTATTGATTAAATTTAAAAAAAAAGAGTCTCATGCCCTCCGCATTAAAAAAACACATCAAATCAGTCTAAAAAAAATTGTAAATATTACCATCCCTTCGAGAATTTTCGGAAATTCAGAAATTTAGAATTTTTTTCGAATGTCCAAAAATTCTCAAAGGGATGGTAATATTTACAATTTTTTTTAGACTGATTTGATATGTTTTTTTATTGCGGAGGGCATGAGACTTTTTTTTTTAAATTTAATCAATAAATTTTGTTAAAAATCAAAAAAACTGATTAAAAAATTTTTTTGGTTCTGTGTCCCCTTAATTAAAAAAAGCGAAAAAATCAGATCCTTCTAAATTAATTAATTAATTAATTATTTATCTTTCAATAGCTGAAATGATTTAAAATGTATTGCACAAACAAAAAGAAAAAATAAGTAATGTTTTAACCTCAACTTCTATGGTTTTAATAAATTTCCTAAAATTAGAACTGTCATAGAAAAAGAAAGGGATATTATTTTTGTATTTTTTTACTATAAAAATGATAAGACTAAAATTTTCAAAATTTCAGGTATCGGATAAGAAAAACCGAGTTATAATAAATTTTTTGGAATCTAAAACTTTAATAAAAAAAATTAGGAATAAAAAAAGGGTAGCTTCCGTTTTTTTTAAGGCTAAAATTTTGTTTTAATCTGTAACAAGATCCCCAAAAACACACAATATGAAATATTGACGTTTTTAGGGAGGGGGGGTTAAAAAGTGACGCTTTTAGGGGGGGGGGGGGGGGTTAAAAAGAGACGTTTTTAGGGAGAGGGGTGAAATGGACTTAGAATATTTTCGATCTAGGGACTTAGAATAATTTGAAGTGGGAGTCAGGGCCTGATCATGCTCTGATAAAAACAAGAACTTAAAATACTTTAGGTTTATGGACTAAGACTAATTTATATTTTGGGATTTATTGTAATTTTTGTTTTAGGACTTATAATTATTAGGGAGTATACGTTAAAACTTTTATAAGTGAACATGTTCCATGATCGTTGGTTGTGTGAGAACAAAAACCAATTGTAAGTTTTTAAATATAAATAACAAAAACATAAATTAATAACAACTATATGAGGGATTCCACACCAACTGGGCCCAAGTTGAAATGAGGGGTCTCAAAAATGGGTCCAAACTATTTTTTCCCAAAAGTACAACTAATGATAAGTCTCCATACCAATTTTTAGTTCAAATGGTTTAAACGATTAAATTTGCTTTTTTTTGTTGCAAAAGTTCATTTAAAAGAATATTTTATCCAATTTTAAACAATTATAACTTATTTTTTGGACAAAAATTAATTAATTACAGAGAATTAAAATTCTTTTTAAGCTTTTAAATAAATTAACGTACTTAGTCTAGAGTTAATCATTATCGAAAGTCGAAGTAGGCATACGTTTTATTTTTTTAAGTGAATTAAATATGACCATAAATCAGGAGTGATTTGAATTGCCCTAAGCTGATTTGCTGGTCTCCTTAGCTCAGTTGCTTAAATGAGAGCATTCCAGTACATATGGAAGGGTCACCGGAAAGATATCTATTTCTTGAGAAAATAAATTTTAGATAACAGCTATTAGATGTATAGATAACATTGTTTATTATTCTATTATCGATTTAATGCAGTGTGCCATCTTTACCTGTAAAGATTGATAAAAATTATTGAAGTTAATATTTAAAATAACATCGGGTGATAAAAATTTAATTTACGTAATTTAACATTTAAACAGTTTAAACGAATTCTTTTGGGTTCAATGTTAACGCTTTGTGTCTAATAGTAATTACATTTTATCAAACAGATTCAAAGACCTCCGGTAATAAAGAAAAACAACCTCTAAAAATAAAAAAATTAGAAATATTTTCAGATTCTTAAATGATACAATTTTAACAACGAATTTGGTTTTAATCTTATAAGAAGAGGTATCTCAGAAAGCCTGAAAATCAAGATGGAGGCATCAAATGGGACTTAGAATAATTTCTGTCTGGGGACTAAGAATAATTCGGACTTAGCGATTCAGAATCATTTGGATTCAGGAAATGTAAAATCCGGGTTTAGGGACTAATACGTAAGTACAAGGTACTTAATTTAGAAAGTTAGAATGTTTGCAATCGATAAATAGTCAGTAAACATTAACATGTTACACGTAAGTTGTATAAATAAGTAAATCTATTTCTATACTTCAAATCTAACAACTTTTTTCTGAAATACTGGCTAAAAAGGGCCTGTTTTTGGTTACACTTAAACTTTTTAGCTAATTCAATTCTAATATAATGGAGATACAAATTTATTTTAAGAAGTAAAAACGGTAACTCAAAAATATAATTTTTTTTTGAGTGATTAAAAAATGATCTGTCAATTAACTTTAAGATTTAATATTTTCAATTTTTTTTAAACTAAAATACAATCTGATGCAGGATCTGATGCACTTGAAGGACCCCGCACAAAAGGAAAGCAAACAGAGTTTCGGTCAAATTGGCTAAATTTTTTATATGTTGTAAGTTTCATCATTCTGAACAAAAGTCTCCATGGGCTTGGACACAAAGCTCCAACTTCGGCTGCTACAAAGCTAGAAAGGTCCAAAGCTTCATCATAGTGAGATTGCTTAAAAATATTTTTTTCTTTATTTTTAAAGTATACTTTTATGTTTTTGAGGCCACTGATTTCGATTCTGATGTCAGATTGGTAAGATTTTCAATTGTCATTTATAACTGTTAAAATTCTAAAATATCGTAAAAAACTTTAAAGCTTAGCTGGAACTTACGTTTTTAAGATCGCTGATTTCGAATCTGACTAAAATTTCCTACATTTTTTCCCGTGTTCAACACATAGTTTTTCATTAAAAGCGAAAAAAAGATCGCCCGAAAGTAAGAAAGTAGATCTTTTTTGCAGCGTGTAATGAAAAGATTTTTAAGCAATCTTACTATAATGGAGCTTTCAAAGAAAGTTCCTAGAAGCCAAAGTTGAGACTTTGGAGCGTTGTGCTCATGGAGACTTTTGGAGAGAATGACGAAACCTACAATGTATCAAAAATTCATAAAATTTGACTGAAACTTCATTTCCTATCCTTTTCAGCGGGGTCTTTTTAATAGTCATGAAAGAAAATAATTACTTTGGGTAAAAAATCCTATGGATTAAAATTAAATTTTCAAGATATGAACAAACTTTAAAGGGTAAAAATGGACTTTTATTTAGTAATTGCATGGGTAAAGTTTTATACTTTTTACTAAATGAAATTATTGAACATAATAATTAAATGTCACCGCAAAAAATTAGAATTTATCTTATTAAATTAGAATTTATCATTTACAATATTTTATCTGTTTTCAAATAATAATTTAAAATATTTTTAATAAATAATTGCTTGATAATGAATAAAAGGCAGTCATTCTCTGCGCGAAGCGCAGTTGTTTCTAGTTTATAAAAAATTAAATTATATTTTAATAACCACGCAAATTTGATAAACAAACTTGAGTTAAAAATAAACAAGTATATACTCATAACCTCATTTCAAAATATTTTTTTTGAAAAAAATCTTTTGCCTAAAAAAATAAACACAAAAAGATTGAAAATGAAATTAAATAGTTTGAAAAGATTTATTTTTAAATTTAATATTTTTAAAATATTAAAATCAAAATTTAATAAAAAGTAGTATTAAAAACAATCTTTATGTTTTGGTGTGTAAAATTTAATTTCGATTGAAAATAAAAATTTATTGCCGCTGTATCCCAATTGGTAATGCAGTGATGTCGATTAGCGAGAAGAACTCTCACTACTCCGACTAGGTTTCTTTTTCTCTTGTTCCCTTTTTTTGTTTATTTACAATTAATTAGTATAAATAAAAAATTTTAATTAAAATATTTTCTTATGTTCACCTATACTCGACAAGTCGTTAGTAGCATGAATTTTTATAATTGATTAAAAATTGGTAATAATTAATAATTAAAAATTTTTATATAAATAGTTCTATTTTTATTTAAAAATTATTTAAAAATTAATTAAAAATTAATTAAATGCCGTTATATACCGATTGTTTATAATTTTTCTGATTATTATTTTAAAAAAATGTATTATGTAGATAGTTTTAAGAATGGTGTCCAAAACCCCATAAATTTCATGTCCAAAACCCTGTACTTAGTGTCCAAAACCCTGGTATTCTAGGTTTTTGCTATTAGAACTCTATTTAAAATTAAAATATTGATCGTATCAGGCAAATCATCGTTTATTCCTCAAGAATTATGTTCATTATTCCTATTTAAAAAGTTATTACGTTAAAAACTACTATATTTTTTATTTTTATTCGTTACTAAAGTCACGAATCTCCTTAAAGTGTTCAAAACCCCATCCTTGACCCTATATTAACGAAAAATTCGAGAATTCTCGATTTTTTTTGTGAATTCGCAAGAAAAATTGATAATTTACAAATTTTTTTCGAAAATTTACAAAAAATAGTTGTGAATTTACAATTTTTTTCTTAAATTCACAAAAAAAAATCGAGAATTCTCGAATTTTTCGTTAATATACTAAATTTAGTAAATTTACGATTTTTTTCGAATATTTACAAATTTTTTCGAAAATTCACTAATTTTTCGTAAATGTTCTAATTTTCTTGTTAATATAAGGAAGTTACTTTTTACAATGTACAAACGTAAAAAATCTACGTGTTATTCTGGGGTTTTTTATTTATGCGGACATTTTTGACATTTCGAAAATAATATTTAAATAGCTCTTGATTGAAGCCACAAAATTTTCTCTTACTTTGGCTACCTTATCATTTCATCAAAATTTTTCAAATTCTTGTTCAGTTACAATCTATTTCAGTTGAAAATGTTTAATTTAGATATTAAAAAAGTCTCAGAATTCAAATCAGATTCAAATTGTGTCATTTTAGGATCAGTTTAAGCCTAAAAAATGGCAAAAAATTAATGAGAAAATGAAAATTTAAATAGTTAATTAAAATTGAAAATTTCCTGATCGAGAATTTGTCCGGAAAAGTGAAAAATTCAAATAAAAAGAGCCATTTTTGGCGTTTTATTACTGTATTAAACTATTTTCCATACAAGTAATTCGGTAAAAAAAATTTTTACATTTTTCCCTTTTTAACCCCCTCTCCTCCCCCCACCTGTGTCACCACCCCTTGTCACCACCGTTATCTTGGAGCTTTGAAAAATCAAAAAATTTTAATAAATGCTCAAAATTGAAAACTGTAAAAAAACGGAAACTTCTGGATTTCAAATCATATAAAATATTAGAGAAAATCAGAACATGAAATACGCCCGACTGAAAAAATCGCGCGCAAATTAAAATAAATAAAGCTGGTTTTGGATTTTTTAACTTAAATCATTAAAGATGCATGGAAAACTTCATTTTTCGAATTTTTTATAAGGAAGGGGGATGGTTAAAGGGGGAAAAAATAAAATAATTTTTTTTATTAAATTACTTTTGTGGAAAATAGATGGATAAAATAATTGTCATTTTTTAGCGTTAATTTACAAAAAAAAATAAACAATAGCCCTTTTTATTTAAATTTTACGCTAAATTTAAGTCAGCCACTTAAAATTAAGAACCTACTTTTTCGGGCTAATTCTTGATCAGGCTTGGTCAGGGCTAATTCTTGACCCTTAAAATTCTAAAACTTATTTGCATGTGCAACTCAATTTCTTTGAGTAGTTTCAGAGGTACTTTGGGTTTTAGTAGGTGCAATTTTTATTCTTCTACTTTAAACTCATGAAAATTCACAATTTTCAATGTTTATAAAAGTTATAAAAGTGATTGGCAACTAATTTTTGCAAAAAATGAATGTTATAAAAAAACTCTTTTATTAGGGGTAGTTTTAAGTACTTAAGGGGTAAAAATTCATATAAATGCCGCAAACCGCATCAAAATTCATTAAAACCTCGCTTGAAGCTAATTTTTTGCCGTTTTTTTTTCTGAATCAGTGTGCATCGGAATGACCTGGGGACCAAATTTCTCCACGAATTGGACAATTTAGAGACTTTTCCTTTTTTTGCATACATAGGGTGATTGTGCCTAAAAATTTGGGGTACTGTAATTGCAATAAAAGAATCAAGATTTCATGAAATATATTGAGCAATTGCACAGTTCACTTATTTTCAATCGTATAAATGTGTAAACTAGAATTATACCAGACATATAATAATAATGCATATCTTTATTTAAAAATATAACGGTTTCTTAAATATCATGATCTTATTTATGTCATTTTCCAGATATAATCTAAGGATAAATGGCTTGCTAAAGATAGATGCAGGAATTTTTCAATGTATGGGTACAAATCCAGCCGGCAGTATTCAAGCCTCCGCTCGTCTCACTGTTCAACAACCAAGTGAGTTTTATTTATTTTCATTTTAATTATTAATTCTGTTTAATGTAAAAGTAATGGTTTATTTTATTATTCAATTAGTACATCTATATTAATTATCAACTTATTATTTATACATGTTTATTTTATTTTAAACAGTTTTTATGATTAAGTTGTGTTATAATTTTTTAATTTATTTTTTATGTTTTTTTTTCCTTTTTTTTGCATCCTTTATTTTCTGTTTTCCTTATTGTTTATGCCTGTAAAAATTAATGTACGTTCGACGCATGTGTGTAGAAAAAAAGTCTCCAAAAAATACTCAAAAAGCATTGACAAAAAAAAAGTTATCACATAATAAAATGCTGTCAAACAGTACATGGCAACATCCAAGTACATTATTAGGTCACACGTCTTCAGCACACTCGCCTAACCCACCTTTATCATTCAATCCATTAGATGATCCTGCTGATATAGTTGATTCATTCGGTAAAAATCCTAATACCTTATTCGATCCATACCCCAATGTTTCAGATAATTCAGATATAGTAGGATTTTCTGAAGGCAATAATCTACCACCTCCAAGAAATTTAAGCGTGGAAGTTTTGAATAGCAGATTTGTTGCTTTAAAATGGCAAGAACCTGATATCTCTAATGCTGATGTTTTCAATTACTTGATTTATTATAAACAGGAAGGATTCGAAAGGTATTATAACACTGTTCTCAATATCTATTCATTTTTTTTCCTTTTTATCATTATTAATAATCAAATTTTTAGAGAAAGAATTGAAAGAACTCCCAACAATGAACCTACAGTTACGATTCACGGATTGCAACCTGGTACTCCATACGTTTTTAGGGCAGTTGCAAATATCTCAAATGTATTAAGCGCGTCTGGTAAAGTCCTAAGACTTGTAACCGATAATGAAGTAAGTCTATAAGCACAAAAATTACAGTAAGCTGATGAATACGGTAGCGACTTTTTTGACAAAAAAAAAAAAAAAAAAAAAAAAATTAAACGCGATACTATTGAACTGCGTAATTGGAACGTATTACGATAATCAAATAACATTAAGCAAAAAATGTTCATACACTATCTTTTTTAATAACAGCATAAAATTTTTTATTATAGTGCGATTTATATTTTTTTTTTAGTCTAAAAGAATCGCTAGTGCAAAAAATTATATTGTACAAAACTAAAAAAAGTATATTTTTTAAGCCAAATGTCCCAGCAAAGCCTTTGAATTTCAAAGGGCACGCTACGAGCCCCACAAGTATTGCACTATCATGGGAAGAACCTAGTATCACACATGGACGTATATTTGGTTATCTAATTACGTATGCAGAGGTAATTGCAAAAAAAATACACATGAAATTAGACCAACTCAAAATTAATTCTTAATATTTTTAGGGTGACAATGAAGAAGTGAAACGAAACACAACAAACACCTTTTATGAATTAGTTGATCTTTTACCTTATAAAGAGTACAGTATTTTGGTCCAAGCAATTAATGATAATGGTCCAGGCTTATCAACTAGTGAAATAAAAGTTAAGACTTACAGTGCTGCACCTTCGCAACCTCCCCATAATGTAACTCTTGAGGCATCTAGTTCAACTGTACGTAGAATTTTTTTTTCTTTCTGAGGATATGACAAATCGTACGCATTTGACTAATTATCTAAATTTTTTATTTTATAATAGAGTATCATTGTAAGATGGGCACCTCCTCTACAAGGAGAAAATGGAGTTATCACTGGATATAAGATACGTTACAAACCAGTTGACAGGCGAGAATCAAAAATGATTACAACCGAAGGTGATAAACGTTACATAAGTTTAACCAAGCTTGAGAAACGTGTTAGCTATCAAGTGAGGATCTGTGCCTTTAACGTTAATGGAACAGGACCTTACACAGATTGGGAAACAATTGAAACGTATGAAAACGATTCTACGGAAACGGAAGTACCGCATGCACCGACTAGCCTAAAAAGTACTTAACTTTTCCTAAAACTTATTAATTTTTGTTTATTTTTCTTGAGTAAAATATGCAATTATTTTTTTAATTTAGCCAAAGCAAATTCTGATTCAATAGTAGTTTGGTGGACTCCTCCAAAAGAACAAAGTATAAAAGTAAGAGGATACGTATTAACTTGGGGAAAGGGGATTCCTGATGAATTTAAAAAAGTTTTAGATGGAAAGCAGCGTACTTTTACAATTGAAAATTTAGGTGATTTTTAATTTAAAAACATTTTTATAGAACCAAAAATAAAATCGTGTATAAAAAGTAAATTTTATCATTCAATTTATGTTAAATTATTTTTCAGAACCAAACTCCGAATATGTTTTATCAATCAGAGCAAAAAATGATGCTGGAGAAGGCGTTCCAATTTATGAAACAGTTAAAACAATTGAGCGACAAACTTCCGAAGCTGCCGCTCCCTTGTCACCACCAATTGGTTTAAAAGCAATTGTACTTTCAGCTAGTGCTGTTGTATTACAATGGATGGATAGCACTCTTCCGAAAAATCAAGTAAAATACTCTATTTATCATATGGATAGTTTAAAACATTCGGTTATTAATAATATGGACTTTTTTTTAGTTTGTCACAGATAATCGGTACTATGTGGCTAGACACATTGCTCACCGAAGTAGTAACAGCCGCTATAAATACACAAATTCTACTGACATCACTTGCATGATTTCTGATTTAAAACCAAACACTGAATATGAATTCACAGTTAAAGTTGTAAAGGTAAAATACATTTTTGTAAAAACTTTTTTGGAACCTTTTTTTAATATTTAAAATTTAATTTTTCGCAACGACTTTATGAAGCCAAAGGCTTTTAGGTTGATCAATGAGTACCCGATTCAATAAACTAAAAAGAGAGACTCTCATGCTCTCATCTCACACGGTTTCAGATCGGACCAATAAAAAAATAATTAATTTACCAAATTTCAAGCTACAATTTGCGTTATTTTTTACATGCGTTTCCGCCTTTGTTTTGCATATTTTATTTACATGATCTTACATAGTAACCTAATAACTTTTTTAACATTACAAATTTTATAATAAATGTTAATAGATTATTAAATAAGTACACAGTAAAAAGTAACTTTCTTAGATTCACAAAAAAAAAAAAAATAGAATATTTTCGAAAAATTAGTAAATTTTCGAAAATAATCGTAAATTTACTAAATTTAGTATATTAACAACAAATTCGAGAATTCTCGATTTTTTCTCTTGAATTTATGAAAAAATTTGTAAATTAGCAAATATTTTTTGGAAATTTTCGAAGAAGAATTGTAAATTATCAATTTTTCTCGTGAATTTACAAAAAAAAATTGTAAATTATCAATTTTTTTCGTGAATTCACAAAAAAATATCGGAAATACTCAAATTTTTAGTTAATATACTAAATTTAGTAAATTTACGATTTTTTTCGAAAAATTACTAATTTTTTAAGGGTTACCCGCAACAAGGTCGAAAAAAACGCGTTTTCTCCCCCTTGAGAAAGAAAAATTTCGTTTTATCCATGGGAACAAAAAAAGAATACCCCAGATCGCAGTTTACCATCCTAAGCTTCGCCCCGAATGCTAATTAACGTGCGATCTGGGCCATTCTTTATTTTTGCTCCCTTGGTTGAAAATGTACTATTGCTGTTGACATAAAAATTTGAACGTTATTTTATACACTCCGTAATTGAATTCTGCGTCAATTAAAAAGAAATAAATAAATGGCTCAAAATTTAGATTTTATTTTTAATAAAAAAATCAGAAAAAAACAGGTAGCTCATGACTGAAAAGAGATTTATAAAAACTGTTAAAACGCTTATAATCAAACGCTTTTCAAAAACTTATTTACATTTTAGGGACGTCGAGAATCTCCTTGGAGTATGGTAGTTATTAACAAAACTCAAGAAGCAAAACCTACTTCGCCTCCTCGAGATTTAACAATTCTAAGTACAGATGATTATCAAAAGTCAGTTTTGCTTACTTGGATGCCTCCAAAACAAGCTAATGGAGAAATAAATGGCTACGTGATATCTTATACAACGGATAATACAAAAAATGACAGAGATTGGCGGGCGGAAGCTGTCATTGGCGATATAAAAGAATATATTTTATCTACCGAATTACAGCCAAATACTATGTACTTTTTTAAAATTCAAGCTCGCAACGCTAAAGGATATGGACCTTTTTCACCAACAGTTTCTTACAGAACTTCAGAAAGTTAGTGCTACATTCTTAATTATTAATCTCTTTGAGAAGTATTTAAATAATTTTTATTATCTGTGCAGATAATGGTCGTAACATTCCTCACTTATTAATTTATATTATTGTTGGTTGTTCGATGGTTATTGTAACGGGAGTTGCGGTTGTGATATTTGTCATATGTTGTCAAAGAAGTGCCGATGCTGCAGAGAGAAAGAAAGGGTAAATATTTTTACAAATTTTCACTAACACTTTTTGAAAAAACAGAACACGATAATTTTACTAATATTTAAAAATACAGATACTCAAAGGAAACAACCGTAAAAACTAATATCAAGCCACCAGATTTATGGATTCATCATGATCAAATGGAGCTGAAGGCAATAGAAAAAAATTTAAGCAATGGTGATGCATCTACCAGTGGTGGAGCTAGTAATACTTTACCAAGGTCTAATAATCCAGATTATAGTCATGATAATAATCATGTTCATGGTAATTCAAGTTCATTGGATAAACGTTCTTATGTTCCCAGTTACTTAGGTATGGAAAATATAAATTTATAAGCTAAATTAGTAAATCTTTAGTTAAGTGAATTTACTTTAAATAATTTTCCATTAACTTTCATTTAATTGCACATTATTGCATTAACATATTGAGCATATAGATACAATTTTATTTTCTTCGATTTTGTGTCACCATTTTATCAATTTAATTCAAAAAAAAATTTTATTTTATTATTTAAACATAGGCAATAATGAGGAGAAATGCTCAACTTTGAGCAGACAACATATGCGTGGTAGCCATAAACCTAAACTTATTACACTGCCGGTTGATAGTGCACCTTTACACCAACGTAAGTATTTTGCATCATTCGAATTTTTCCATCTTCCATTTAACTACAATTTCTATAGATGTTGTAAAAATTAATTTACTTATATTAAATTAAATTTATGATAAAATATTTTAGCTATTGCCACAGCTACTCCAATCATTAACAGTACTATGTCACAACAAAGTATTCATAATTCGTGCTCTGACATGCCATCTATTCGTCAAAGTTACCCAAGGACAGTAGCTCAATATAACTTAAGTCGAGCCCATATAACTTTAGAACCTACACCGGAAACCAGCCCAGATTCCTGCAACATTTTAAACAGTAGTACATACGAACCTTTGCAAACACAAGTGAGTTCAGTTTGAAAATTTTTTTTATTTAAAAATAATGTATTAACTAACTACAATACAGCTCATATTTATAAAAAATTATAAATGAAAAAATTTGTAGAAGAATATAACTACGAAGAAATAGCAGTAAAAATAATTTTCTTTGTACAGTAAAGGTATATTGCCATTTCTTAGTAGTTATATTTTTCAACATACTATTCCAGTTGTAGCTTTTATACTTGAAGTCAACTATATTTTTGACGTCACTAATAATTTAGGCAGTCTTGGTATTGCAATAATATTTTTGTATAAATATAGTATATTTACGGCTCGTGTCCAGAAAAGTAAAGAATGTCCCAAATCGCACGTAAATTACCTTTCGAGACGAAGCCGAGTTGAAAAAAATATTTATAAAATTTTTAATAGCCAAAAAATGTTTAAAGTCAATAGTTTTAAGAATTTTTATATTATCAAATAATTTATTTAGGACAGACAAAAAAAATTTACATGGATAATAAATACACATAGACAATAGATGAATATAAATAAAAAATATCAATATATACTTTAATTTCACGAAATTCCCCTTTTTTGAAAGTCCTGGTAATAATTTTTAATGTCAAATAAAATCTTTTTTGCATTTGGGGACATCTCACGCGTAAGAAAAATTGTTTGAAAATTTACCCCATTTTAGGGGTTGATATATCATTTCGCAAGGGTTGCGGCTAAAAATGAGCTCCAGAAATGAAAAAAGCAACCCAAAATACCTATTAGGGGAGTTTTTTAGCCCAAAATATTCAATCTTTCATTTATTTAAAAAACTCACCCCTTTGCTTACTAAAGCAACCCCGGGGAGGGTTTCAATGGCTAATACAAGCGTATATGACTTTTAGCCTTTTCTTGGGATTTTTGGTAATAATTTTTTTTGCTAAATAAAAACTTTTTTGTATTTGAAAACAACTAAAGTTTCTTTAAGAATTATTTTAAAATATACCCCATTTTAGGGGTTGATATCTCATTTCGTAGGGGTTGTAGCTAAAAATGAGCTCCAGAAATGAAAAAAGCGACCCGAAATACCCATTAGATGAGTTTTTTAGCCCAAAATATTCAATCTTTCATTTATTTATAAAACTCACCCCTTTGTTTACTAAAGACACCCCGGGGAGGATTTCAATGGCTAATACAAGCGTATATGACTTTTAGCCTTTTCTTGGGATTTTTGGTAATAATTTTTTTTGCTAAATAAAAACTTTTTTGTATTTGAAAACAACTAAAGTTTCTTTAAGAATTATTTTAAAATATACCCCATTTTAGAGGTTGATATCTCATTTCGTAGGGGTTGTAGCTAAAAATGAGCTCCAGAAATGAAAAAAGCGACCCGAAATACCCATTAGATGAGTTTTTTAGCCCAAAATATTCAATCTTTCATTTATTTATAAAACTCACCCCTTTGTTTACTAAAGACACCCCCAGGGAGGGTAGCAATGGCTAATACATACGTATTTGACTTTTAGCCTTTTCTTGGGAGTCTTGGTAATAATTTTTTTTTGCTAAATAAAAACTTTTTTGTATTTGAAAACAACTAAAGTTTCTTTAAGAATTATTTGAAAATTTACTCCACTTTAGGGGTTGATATCTCGTTTTGCAGGGGTTGTATCAAAAAACGGGCCCCGGAAATGAAAAGAGCGACCCAAATTAAGTTGTCCGCTTAGGCCTTAATATGTTAATAATAACAAAACTTTTACCATTCGCATCAAAAGAAAGTATTATAAATTTTAAGAATAAAATTAGTCAGCACGTGGTACGAGTCATAAAGCAAATAGTAAGAAAACAGCTCTTCTGAGGGCATGCTTTTGTTTTTATTTTATTATTTGCATTTTAATTTGTTCAAAGCAAAAATTTTGATTTGCAAATACTATTAATACTTAAAAAAACAATTTCTAACTTTATTTTTCAAATTATTTAAAAAAATAAGTATTAATTACACTCAGCGACTATTGGTGCTGCCACAATATCAATAGTCACTGAGTGTACTTAAATGCGAGCAAAGCGGCCGACCTCAGTTACCCTATAGGTAATAAAAAATTCCTATTGAAACTCGTGAAGCGACCTAGAGTCTTATTCGAATTATTTATTACCTTATTTTTATAATTTTCCAGATGCAAAAATTTTATATAATAACAGATTATTAAGAATTTAAAACTAGAAATTCAAATCGCTTTTTAGTTTAATATAAAAATTTTTAGACAATTTTAAAAAAATCTTTCTTCTGCGGTTCATTGTACAATGGCAAACTGTATCCCATTTTTATTTTTAATTTATTCGCATTTCAAAACCATTAAAGTTGAAAATTTATTGAAAAAAGTTATGCTTAAAAAAAAGAAAAAATGTTACTTTGTAATGTATTTATTTATTAAAATATTATTTGAAACCTTTTTACAGCTATATACGTCTGGAGGACCTTTATCTTATAATGCAACCTTACAACATAATAGCAGTTATGGAGATAGCAACCAGTCTACTACCAGTAATGCTTCAGACAGTAGTGGAAGCTCTAAAAGGTTGCAAGGACATCCCCTTAAAAGTTTCAGTGTACCAGCTCCACCTCAATCATCTCCTTCAACTCCCGCAGGAAAGCAAGGAGGTAAATATTTAAATTATGATCTTTATTTTTAACTAGGTAGATCCAATTCAGGACTTGAATTTATAAATTTCAAAAATTAATTCCATTATAAAATTCTTTCATATTGAAATCCAATTGGCTTCAATTTAATAAGTGTTCACAATAGGGTTGTTCAACTCTATTGAGATTTTTTTGATATTCTGAAATATATGTAAAAATATTCCATGCGTAAATTTTTTTATTTTTTATAAAAATTAAAAACGACTGAGTACCTATTATTACTTTAAGTAGTGAAAATACTGGTAGTGAGGGGGGTACCGTTACGTCACAGCCCATGAAACACAATGCTAAAAGTATATTTTGGAACTTTGAATTATGAAGTTACGCAGCTAGCACGATAACTATAACCCAACACTTTAACGATTTTGCTTGATTTTGGCCAGGGTTTACTAACGTCTTATACTTTTTTTTTACTGTGTGAGTATATCTTTATTGTTTTTCTTTTTATCTGCTTTTCTATAAATCTTACCTTAAGCTTAACGCATTGATTTAATTAACAAAACAAATAACTCAAGTTATTTGTTACTACATGTCTAAAACCCGTACTGTATACATGTTCTGAGAAGTGCGAAAATGTGCAGTTGTACATGGCACTAATTCTCTCTCAATTTACTTTCTTCGCGGGGAGGATAAACAGGCCGAGAATTCTCTCTCGAGAAGTCCTTGTGGCTGGGACCCATGTCCTCACTGTCGGGAGCCTCACCACCCCTCTTTCTTCTGTTATTAAACTCTTCATTTCACCACTATAGATAGCATTGTTTAAATGAAAAATAATAAAATACGTATGTCTAATATTTTTACAAAAATAGGATTTTAACATTTTTTTCATGCAACAATCCTCTATTTCAATTAAATTTAATAATTCAAAACTTCAGTCATGCAGCGCGCAATATATACTTTTTTTATAAAGAGATTCGCCTTATTTATTTTTAATAAATTTAATTTATTTTCAGTCTCTCAAATGAGTGTACGACCTAACATGTCTGGAAGCCCATTTAAAAAAGCAAATGGCACAAGCCAGTTAATGAAAAACAGACTTACGTCAGTGATAAATACAAATCACACACCAGAAGAAATTGAACGGTTAAAGGTACGAACCATTCAGTTAATATTTAATATTAGGTATTTAAATTTGTAACTTTTGTTTGAATAGTAGTCCTGAGTAAAATTTTAAATTATTCTTATTAACAATATATTTCTAATCTAACAAATAAAAATTCCTTACTTTTCCGCTTAACATTTTGTGTGTAATAAAGCCTTTTATTCTTCAGCCGTCATACAGCACAGAGGAATTAAATCAAGAAATGGCAAACTTAGAAGGACTAATGAAAGATTTAAACGCTATAACCGCATCCGAGTTTGAGTGTTAAGAGTGAATTTCTAAATAACATTTTTTGGCCTATATTGTTAATTAATTTTAGAAACATTTTTTTATGGCATTTAAACTTTTTTACTCTGAGGTTTTGATAATTATAAAATATGTTTTTTATGCAAGTCCTCTAAAAAAAAAAATCTAAAAAAAATCCTATTGATGCCTGGTAAAAGTTATAGTGACTGAAAATGATTTGAAAATTTTTTAAATATATTTCGTAGTATTGATAATAATTTATAAGAGTATTTACGAAAATTAAAAATTGAGTTCCTTGATTGCTTTGTGAAATAATATAGTTTAAGGTTAAATATAAATAAAGCAATAGGAAATATAAATTTTTAAATTTTAGTTTTTGGTACATCAAATATTTTGATTTGAATTATCAATAAATATTTTATAAAATTTAACATTTTTTCTGCTTATTTAATAGGTAAGATACTCTTAAAATGACAGAATATATCTGAAAATAAGAATAGCTGAACAACGCTTTGTATTTTAAAGTGAAAAACAATTGTTAAGTATTTATATTAGATAGCTAAGACTTTTATAAATATTTACATCCCAGAGGCAAAAAATTAAGAAGGACGTTATTTGGAAAAAAACGTTTAATACGATTTTCTTGTAAAAGAGAATTTTAACGGCCTTGCATGATTAAAACAAATTCAACGACAAGCATTTTTATATGACAACAATTGTATACTATAGGATTTTGATCTCATTGAAAAAATGTTAAAAAAGAAAAAACAATATTATGTGTGAATGTAAAAATATCGGTTGAATGTTTAAAATATACTTTTAAATAATAATTAAAAGTTTAGATAATTTGTAAAATACAATGTACAATATTTATAAAAAATTAATCTTGTTAATTTTTTTTTAAACAAATAACTAAGGGTTCTAATATTTATTAATGTGGTATGTAATGCACAACTTTTTATTCAGACATTTACTAAATTTAATATGTATAAATAAAATTATTTATCGTTTAATGCTAGAATAAATAAAAAAAAATTTTTATATCTTTTTATTTTAGACTAAAATGTGAATTACGAGATTACTAATTTTATTTTAAAATATAATAAACTTTTACATAATTTTTTCTATGTATTCTATTTATATATGAATTAAATTTTATAATGTAAATATTTAGATGCGTATCTTAAAATAAAGTGGCATGAAAAACTTTTTTAAATCAATTATATTGGTAATATTTATTAATAATAAAATTATACTCGTGCCTATATCATTATATTATATACTAAAATGCAATTGTAATTTTGAGCCATTAATGCTTATACGAATAAGATGCAATGGACACTGCTGCATCAAAATAGGCAAAAATTCGACAAGATTTTATACCCATTTTAGAATCTTAAGCATTGATGGGTTAATAATGTATGACAATGAATAGAAACATAATATAAAAAAAAATATTTTGAAAATTAAAATCATGAAGCTTCCTTTATTGATCAATATTCAAAATTACATTTATTTTAAATTTTTTTATAATATAAATGTATTAAAAAAGTATAAAAGCCATTATTGCACTAAATCGTGCTAAAAAATATAAAAAGACTGAAAATAAATTAATATTATTATTCTTTTCGTCGTCTAAAAAAGAAAGCTAGTTAAAAATGTTCAATGTCATTTTTAACTGTAAATTTAACATTTTATCAAAAAAATCATTTTATATTCTAAAGTCAAATCGATTGTAAGCAGAATGTATTTGTATTAAATACAATAATAAATAATATTTTATTTTAGCTAAACATAAAAATAATAAATGTGCGTAGCGGAATTTCGCAAGATTATTATAACTCAGACAGCACGAAACGTTTCAAGTTGTTTACTTTTCCAACATTTTTTCCAAGTTTCTTGCTTTTTTCTGCAAATTTAAACAAAAAGCATTTTTAAAAAAAAAAAACTTAGTAAAAATTTTGGAAAATTAAACAACTTGAAACGTTTTTTAAGATACACATAGAAACATTTCTGATATGTTTCGGAAACGTTTCATGAGGTCTGTGAATCTTACTAAGTAAAATATTTAAAGCTTCAACGAAATTACAAATTACGTATTAAATAATAATTGTTCTCAATTTTATTCATGTACATAAAAAACAATTTTATAATTAGTCGTAAATATTTATAAATGAGCGCATTTATATTATATAATATGCATGAATTTTTTTACCTTAAGTAATATGAATATTTGTACAGCCTTTGCCGCAGAACATTTATTACAAAGTGTGTGATAATTTTTGTATAATGTAATGTCTAATAAATAACTCTGTTCTGCAGAAAAATAATAATTATCTTGCACATTTAACTTACTATACCTTTTATATTTGCTTTGGTTTATTTTTATTAAATGAATACTGTACCCAATAACTTATTTCCATGTACTTAATGAGAACTATTCTCATAAATACCTACTTTATATATGTATTCCAATATTTTCCAATAATATATTATATTTTCCAAGTTTCAAATATGGTGGACCAAAAAACATGTTAAAATAAACGTTTTACATTGCCTGGGGGAAGGGGATTCGAGGATGAATAAAATATTTTTAATTATTTTTTATTTTTTTTACTCGAGAATATTTTTTACGAACGGCAATTTCACAAAGAAAAGTTTATTAATTCAAGCTTATTTATTCAAGCTTGACAAGTCTCAGCCATAGAGAAGTCCGGCGCGCGATCCAGCGGGTGATCTAAACTGGCCGGAACATGTCGGAAATTCGGGAAAAACATACCCATTTTCCTCCACTTTTGAATACCCGGACGATTTTTTCGTAATTTAAAAATTTTTTTAGAAAATTTACGTTTTTTCTAGTAAAGTTACAATGTTTTTTTGTAAATTTACGATTTTTTAGATGTAAATATATTACAAAAGTTCGTAAATTCACGATCCTCTCGTATATTTACGAAAAAAAATCGTAAAATCACGAATTTGTTGTAAATTTACTAACGGTTGGGTAATTCCATGGATAAAAAGCACAAAATGATATGCCAGGTCTCAAAAATAGGAAATTTGGTTTTTTTCCGATAAAACAACTTAAAAATAGATGATTCCCAGAATTTGAAGGTTTTCTAAAAATTTTGAGGGTGCTATGCTGATTTGACCAAAAAATTTTTTGGTCAAATTTCTCTCCTCAGCTACCATTTTTGAAAGTCCCGTAAAAAAGCTCTAGAAAACAAAAAAAGAAAAAAAAGTAGGTTTTCGATGTAAAATTTGATGAAAAATTCGAATTCCTACTCTATGTCAATTCGGGGGAAAATTCAAATTTGTGTTAAACTTTAAGTGAAAATAACTCAAAAGTTTCCCGCTAAAAAAAAATTTCTAATGCCTTTTTTCAACTTTATGAACATCATTTTTGGAGTGGTTAAAGCTGCAAAGTGGTAGGTTTTAGCTATCCAAGCAAATCAATATCATAAAAGTGAATAATAAATAAGTAGTCAATAACATAAACATTGAATTCTAAAAATTTTTATTATTATAAATCTAAAATTAGCCCTGATGGGCCCTTGTTTTGAATTTTATAAAATTGCCTTCCAAATATTTATATTTTTTGGATTATTGAACACAAATAAAATAGTATAACAAACAGAAAGCATTTTCATTATAGCAGATATAATATTTGTTTTCAACCAAACAAAAAGTATAGGTATTTGGAGATAATTATTAAAAAAATCTCATTTTTCAAATCAAGGGCCTACCTGCTAAAATCTAAAAAATATAAAAGTACCTAATAGAAGATGGTCTCTTAGGTTTTTAGGTTTACAAAGTACATTTAAGTTTATTGGATACAATCTTACACATTTATTTTTATTTTTTACATTTTTAATTAGAACAAAATTTATTCATTTTTCTTTGGGAATTTTAGATTCTATGATTATAATTTTATTATGACATGACACATGAGTGCTTACCTCTTCTCAACAAGTGTTAAAATATCTAGTTGACATTAATACATTTAATAGAATATATGATTTTAACTATTAAACCATACAATTTTAACTATTAAACTATACAATTAACACTTACAATTTTAATGTTAAATGATAAACACTGTTTTTTATTAAACATTCATGGAAATAATTTATATTTAAAAATTTTTAATAGGAAAGAATAACTAACTAACTTTATAATATACATAACGTTTTTAGGTTTATAATTAGTAATACGCAAGATTAATACTTTCTTTTGTCCACAAATAGAAAATTAGAACAAAAGATAAGTACAGTTTTAACATTATATGGGGTCATTAAAAAAAAAGTAATTATACATCTATAAGAAAAATAATTCCCAAAAAAAAAATTTTATTTAAAAAAAGAAATTTGCAGTTATTAAAAATTTAAAAAACATCTTCAGTACAGACATTTTTAATACAATCATCAATATCTTTAATAACTGGTATACTCTCTGGTCATAATACAAGGGGAGGGGGGGAGGGGTTGTATTGTTACTAGCAACCACCAGATCGTGTCTAAAATATAGGTTTCTTTTGATCGTTGATCACAAACCCCTTCACCCTTAAATTAAGATAAACTATCCATAAAAAAGGTATTTTTAAGCGTTACATTTTTTTTGAACGAGCCCTCTGTTCCCTCTGTATGACTATTGCACCCTTTTTATCGAATCTTTAAAATGATAATAATTGATCTTTAATTTGTACACTGTAAAAAGTAACTTCCTTACGTTAACAAAAATTTTGGAACATTTTCAAAAAATTGGTAAATCGAAAAAACTTGTAAATATTCGATAATAAAGATTCTCAATTTTTTTTTTTTTTGAATTTACGAAAAAATATGTAAAGTTACAATTTTTATCGAATATTTACAAATTTTTTCGAAAATATTCTATTTTTTTTTTTGTTACTCTAAGGGAGTTTCTTTTTTTACAATGTAAATCACAGATAAAAATGTAAAAAATTCTGCAAATCATAACCTTGAAATTCCTATTGTGGATAAACAGTATATCACGAAATATTTTTTTATTTAAAATACAGTGTGAGTTTGAGGTAATTTTAACCATGCGATACTTGAAATAAATATAAAGCTATTATGCTGTCAAAACCGATGGCATCAAGATGACTTGGACCACGAGATGTTAATAAATTACGGTATCTAGTAACCCAAACATTCTTATGATTCCTGCCATTAAACCAAATTCAGTACACCTGAAAAAAAATATTAAGTGTTAATCTTAATTTCTATTCATTATCCTTTCCTTATAAAAAACTTTTATTTAATAATTTTTCACCTTAAATGAGTTGCATAAAATTCAAGGGAAATCAAAGTTATTGATTTCCAGGAAAAAGCAAAAATTGTGCTGAATACTCCTTCAAAGCTTAATGCATCAGTACAATTATGTCCAACGAACAAAATAACCAGAGCCACGATGAAAGATAAAAATGTTGAAATACCTATGGAAACGCAATACAGATTAAAGACATCTAAACTTTTTCATAATATTCAGCTAAAAGAATTAAAAAACTACACAGGATTAAGCTTTTCAGGGCTGAGAAAAATGAATCAAAGGTGAAAAAAAAACGAATAATCATAACTATCCTTTTTCTAAAATTTTGGAAAATAGAAAGTTATGAACATTCGTTTTTTTTAGTTTTTTAGTACTTAAAACGCAAATATGCCACAAAAACCGGGTGCCAAATGTTAAATTTTTTTTAGCAACTTACCTCAAAAAGCTTACTTTTTGTCTGTGTAAACGGGTCTTTGTCAATTTGCTCTTGGTTAATTAAGTTAATATTTGGGTAAGTTAACCATGACAGTGTAAATCGCTCTTTGTAATAATAAATTTATTTTATAATTTTTACAAGCAGTTATTGAAATAATTTAATCTTATTTTTTTTTTATTTTTAATAGTTAATTATAATAATTACTTGAACTCTTTCCTGAGGAATCTCCCTAAATCGTTCTCTGTGTGACTTACATTAGTATGCGTGTATGGAGTAGTACTAGAGCTATGTAGTAACGTTTAAAATTGTTTTTATTCATTAAATATAAAAATATTAGTTATTTACAAATGATTTATCAAATATTTTATTTTAAATAAATTAATATATTAAATAAATAAAGTAAAATATACTGCGTAAAGCGTGTATCACGTGACTTGTGGTGGGAACAATTCCTCAGGAAAGAGTTAACTTATTTAACTTTTGTATAAAAAAAAATGGTTTTTCACTGTGAAGAATGTGAAAAAGATTTCAGTAGTATCGTTGGTTTTCAGACTCATAAACTTATTCACAAAGGAGAAAAACCTTATGCATGTGGTAAATGTGGAAAAAAGTTTAATCAAAAAAGTAATCTTAATACACATCAAAAAGTTCATACGGGAGAAAAGCCCTATAACTGTAACGAGTGTGGAACAAAATTTGCTTATTCGGATGCTTTAAAAAGGCATTTAAGAACTCATACTGGAGAAAAACCTTATGAATGTGGTCTTTGTGGAAAACATTTTGTTGATTCTAGCGCCCTTTTATCTCACAAAAGAATACATACTGGTGAGAAGCCTTACAAGTGTACAGAATGTGATAAATCTTTTGCTCGGGCAGATTATCTCAAAGGCCATCTAAGAATTCATACTGGAGAAAAACCATATAAATGTGATAATTGTGAGAAAACCTTTGCTCAATCTGCTGGCCTTAGATTGCACAATAGAACTCATACAGGTGAAAAACCATACAAATGCGATATATGTGAAAAGTCTTTTCGTCAATCTCCTCATTTCATAATTCACTTGAGATCTCACGCGGGTGAATTGCCTTATAAGTGTCAATCAAGTATGTGATAGCGGCTTTACAAATGGTAGTGCTTTAAAAGATCACATGAAAATTCATACAGGAGAAAAGTCCTACAAGTGTGAAATATGCAATAAGGTCTTTAGATTATCACAACATCTAAAATCTCACTCATTTACTCATACTGGAGATGTAATGAATGTAAAAAAGAATTTAGTACATCAAATCATTTATCACTACATAAAAGAATACATACAGGTGAAAAACCATATAAATGTCAAGATTGTAATAAAGCATTTATTCGACTGGATTATCTTAAATATCATAGAAAAATTCATTAAGAAGTAAATTTTTTTGAATGTCAAGAATGTGAACATATTTTTATGCAACTGTCATAAATACAATAAACTTAAAAAATCGTTAGAATTTAAAATCAGTGAAAAAATATTAAAGATATATTTATTAATCATCTTCAAATTCATGAATTATAATTATTTTCGGATTAAAAAAATTAATAACAAATTTTTATATTATTATAATTTAATAATTCCAAAAATGCTCATTTTTTATTCTTTTATAAGATGATTTAAACAGTATAAATACTGTTGTCGTTCCAAATATTAAAAAGATTTTAGTAGGAATTTATTATGAATAATAAATGCGATCTTTTTGGAACAAGATATTTCTTTAATGTTTTTACATCGACGTTTCGGAGATCTGTGTCTCCCTTTTCAAGATCTAAAAAATACAATGCATACAATTTATATAAACAATTTTTTACAAAATTTTTTTATTACAGAAAAACTAAATTTTCAAAATAATTATATATATAATAATTAACTTACGAAAATTTTAAAAAATATCTTTTTGAATTAGAAACATAATATTATACAATAAACATTATACAATTTTTTTAAAAAAATTTTTTATATATTTTATAGAAAACAATAATAAACTGTAATTTTAGTTATAAGAGTTTCATAGGCCAAACTAGCAGAAAACTTTACAAACGTGTTAATGAACACAAAAAAGCATATAAAAATCGAAAAAAAGACTCAATATTTCATATCCACAGGAAGTCAAAAAAACATAAAATAAATTTTAATTTAAAATCAATAAAAATACTTGATCAACAAAAAAAGTTATACCGGAGACTGTTTTCTGAAATGCTCCATATACACGACTGTAAGTCAACACTTAACCGTATGCAAGACACTCAAAACCTGAAATATTATTACAAAAATACTATAGATTTAATTAATAAAAAACTTTCCTAATTAGATAATATAAAAAATTTAGACGATAATACAATAAAACGAATAAATGATTTAATATTTTAATAATATTTTTAAATAAAAAATTTGTTTTTGTTGTTTTTGCTGTTTTGCTTTTTTATAACGATTTTAAAACTTTGTTTCGCGTTTTTTATATAAAAAATAGTTTAAAAATACGTTAAAGAAAAAAATCAAAGAAAAAAATATTTCTCTCTCATTAGAGCTACATAAAATTACAGCTGTGACATAAGATCTTTAAATTTATATACTTTATGTAATTTCTAGGTACTTGAGCTATAAACTCTTAACCCTTGATTCCTATACATTAGTAATTAAAAAAAATATCAATTTTGTTTATCTTACTCAAATTCTTTCAATATATAAAAAAACTTTTTTCTCTTTGTCTAATAATAAAAAAATTTTTGTTAACGTATGAATCGGTGAACCTTTAAACTTTTTCAATTTAATAGATTTTAGTACTTCATTAGCAGTGAGAACAGAAACTCTTATAACTAAAATTACAGTTTATTATTGTTTTCTATAAATATATAAAAAATTTTTTTTAAAAAATTTTATAATGTTTATTGTATAATATTATGTTTCTAATTCAAAAAGATATTTTTTAAAATTTTCGTAAGTTAATTATTATATCCTATATATTTAAACGCGTTGTATGCTTCGGCTATCTAAAAAACCAACGGAGCGATTTTTTTCAGATCAAGCATTTCCGAGTTTTTCATAACAAGGAATCCATCGGTATAGGTCACAATTTCGTGAAAATTCATTTTCTGCGAGTTTTCATAAATCAGCCATCTCATATGCTTATACATAGGGGTTGTCGGCGTTTTCGTTAATTTTCGATGTATATTTATGAAACATCTGTTCCTTTTTTTTTTTTATTATCCCACTTGAAAAGACCTTTTTTTTATTGCTTTATTAGTTTTTTTTTTATTATGTGTTTTTATATAATTTACATAATAGAATAAAAAATGTAAGTAAATAAATAAACGCAATTAATTATTAATTAAAAATTATAAAAAAAATGCTGGAGAGAGGGTATTGAGTCTGACCCTTCCCCACTCCTTGTTTAAATTTAGGTCCGGCACCAATGACAGAAGTTAAAAATTAGCGCTGATAACGGAAATTTCTGTAACTTTAGGTCCGGAATTTAAATCTGCCAATAAGAGAACGATAAAAATTTCTTTAGAGTGGGGAAGGGTCGGACTCAATGGGCGCGAAAGCGCATAGTCACGTTATAAAATAGCTCCGTGAAAAATAGTTATTATTTACAGAAAAAGTTTAAAAGATACCAGAAAAATCTGTCATAAGTGTCCAAATAAAACTTATTAAATAAATGAAAATAAAAGAAAAACTCCAGCATAAAAATTAAATCAAGATTAAAAGAAAGAAAAAAGTTGAGAAAAAGTTAGGTTAGAAATGTGGCTTGTATAGATCAAATATAGCATTTATAAAACAAGAGTTTAAAATATACAAACAATTGATATAATAATAGATATTGAAAACAGTAATAAAAATAGTCTTGATGAAAATGCCGTTTTTTGCTTAAAATATATTGAATAGTGAAGAAAAAAAAAATAGGGAGAAATCCCAAAAATTTATTTTGAATAGTAAAGGGGAAAATGGCAATTTACATTAAGAAGAAATGAAAACAGAGTAAGTAACTTATAAATTTCTCATCACATCATTTACAATGAAAAGAAGTGAATTTGTAAGCGAACAGCAATTTAAAACAGTAAATAACAACAATATAAACAGATATATCATGAAAACAGCACCAGCGATTGCAAAAAGGCTGTCACATCCTCAACCCATTAAAATAGAAAAAGGAATTTCGGTTTAATAGGAATTAATTTTGTTAAAAATTTGTTTATATAAATTGTATGCATTGTATTTTCAGATCTTGAAAAGGGAGACACAGATCTCCGAAACGTCGATGTAAAAACATTAAAGAAATATCTTGTTCCAAAAAGATCGCATTTATTATTCATAATAAATTTCCTACTAAAATCTTTTTAATATTTGGAACGATAACAGTATTTATACTGTTTAAATCATCTTATAATCAATTTATAATTAAAAAAAAAACTTATTCCTTTATTTTCTTCTTTACTCCAAGAAAAAAATAATCAAGCGCTTTTAAAAGCACACAAAAATAAATAAAATTAATAATCATGAAACACAAAATAATAAAGTGCGTCTTTAGCACACAAAAACGTTAAATAAATAAAAATAAAAAATATTAAAAAATTAACTACATAGTTTTGGTTTTATTACCCCTTTGTTAATATAAAAAAAAAATACCCTGCCAACTAGCTGGCACTAAGGTTCCTCTCAAACAATGAGCTTAATACTTCAATGTGCCACAGATATCACCGATTACAAGCATGCAATCATACATACATTTCTATTAACTTTTAAAAGTTACTTTTATTGATCAAAAATTTTGGAACAAATTTTCAAAAAATTAATTATCAGATTCGAGATATCAAGTAAAAATCGTACTTTCAAATATAAGTACTTTCATGGAAATAAATTAGGTATTACATCCAAATTAAAAAAAAAAAAACAATAGATTTTTTGATGAAAAAATTTTTGAAAAAAAAATTAGGTCTTAATTCCATAATGGCCATTACGGCCACAACCGGTTGTGAAATTTCACCCAAATTTCACACACACACACACACACACATACATACTTTTTTAAAAACCGGTTTTTTAGCTTCCTGGGGTCCCAAAACGTGCACTGTAAAAAGTAACTCCCTTATATTAACAATAAAATTAGTAATTATTTTCAAAAAAATTTGTAAATATTCGAAAAAAATCGTAAATTTACTAAATTTAGTATATTATCGAAAAATTCGAGAATTCTCGATTTTTTTTTGTGCATTTACGAAAAAAGTTGCAAATTCACAATTATTTTTTGTAAATTTTCGAAAAGAAATGGTAAATTATCAATTTTTCTTACGGATTCACAAAAAAAATCGAAAATACTCGAAATTTTTGTTAATAAACTAAATTTAGTAAATTTACGATTTTTTTCAAATATTTACAAATTTTTTTTGAAAATTTACTAATTTTTCGAAAATTTTCTAATTTTTTTGATAATATAAGGAAGTTACTTTTTACAGTGTGCTTAACTGTCAAAAAATCAAAAATCAAAATTTGACCCATCACAAAGGTTCCTCATTGAGGAACCAAAACAAATTGATAAAATATTTTATAAATAATTTATAAATTACAAAAAAATTTTTAACCGGTTTGTGTAACTACACAAACAACGAGCATGGGACATGTTCACTTATAACACTGATAATTAAGTATCTATTGTGTTCATAATATCAATATTTATATCCAAATATTTATATTCAAATTTTTATTATAGAAATCATGCTGCTTATGACATTTCAAAGTAAACAAAATTAATTAAATTTTCAAATTATTATTGTTTTTTAAATAATTTGAATTTATTTTTTTATTAATTTTTACAATAAATTCTCTAAAAATCTGCATCAAAGATCCCTAGGGACTTCTACACCAAAGATCTCCAATTTATAAATTTATAAATTCAAATCCTTATTTTAAAGTAAAATTTAAATGTTAGTAAAAAAATAAAGCTCTCCCGCGCAGTTTTAGATTATTTGACACAAATATGGGCCAAACAATTTGCCATATATGGGATATTGTATTTCCCATATATGAGAAAATGTATTTCCCAAATATCGCCAATGATTATTGGCCATATATGGGCAGAATATTTAAACTTGATTTTTAAAATCTTTTAATTTTTATAATATTTATAAGTATTTTAATATTTTAATGAAGTAAAACGAAATAAAAAATTTTCTGTTTTAAAAAAACGTATTTATTTGATCAGACTATTATTTTTTTACAATACAAAAAGTTAACACTTTAATAAAAAGTAAAAAATACTAACATAAATTATGCTCTAAATTTTAAGTAAAAAAATACTAAATTCCTTTTTGACTGTCAGAATATTCAAACATCAGATTGGATTGCCTCTTGACCAATGGAACCTGTAACATAAATAAGAGCAATTTTTTCGTTACTTTACTTTTAAGAAATCAAAATTAACGACATTTATAAATTTTAAATATTAATTGCTCTGGAAATGCACAATCGAAAGTACCCAAACGAAGACTTATTTTTAAAAATTCTTAAAATACCTCAAATTTGAATTAAAAAAATCTTAGAATATTTAGAATTCAATTTTATCAAAGAAATTTTATTAAAGATTTCATTTTTAACCAACTAAAATCTTTACTAGTTAAGCTGCTGAAATTAATTCCCATAAAAATTTCAGCCAGAAAATTGGTAAAAAAAAAAGATTAAAAATAAAATTTTTCAATCATACCTGAAATTAATTTAGCGACTTCGTGACTTTGAGTAATATGGATCTAAATTTATCATGCCTGGATCTGGAGCCTGGATTATATTAGAAGCTGATTAGATGCCAAGATTTATTCCGCGAGGTTATTTTTTCTGGAAAATAAGGATTTTTTTTCTTCAAAAATTTAGGGTTATAATAATCATTCGAAAAAAAAAATAAAAATAAATAACTTTTTATTGTAACTTACATTTATTATTATTTTATTTTGTACAATTTTTCTTTTCGTGTAGCTTTATTCTTCTGACCTTCTTTCAATAATTGTTAAATTATTTTTTTTAATAATTAATAACTACCGATATAAACATTAATCGCCTCGAAAAACAGCATTATTTGAACATGCAGAAGTTGTCAATTTATGATAAATTATGAAACTAGAATTCCACAAATTTGGGGTTAAATATGTTATGTTTAGTTTTTATTAAGAAAATTTTAAGAAAAATTGTATTATTATCGTTATTATTGAAAGAAAATCGAGGAAAAAATTAGAAGAATAAAACTACACGAAAAGAAAAATTGTGCAAAATAAAATAATAATAAATGTAAGTTACAATAAACAGTTATTTATTTTTATTTTTTTTTCGAATGATTATTATAACCCTAAATTTTTGAAGAAAAAAAATCCTTATTTTCCAGAAAAAATAACCTCGCGGAATAAATCTTGGCATCTAATCAGCTTCTAATATACTCCAGGCTCTAGATCCAGGCATGATAAATTTAGATCCATATTACTCAAAGTCACGAAGTCGCTAAATTAATTTCAGGTATGATTGAAAAACTTTATTTTTAATCTTTTTTTTTTACCAATTTTCTGGCTGAAATTTTTATGGGAATTAATTTCAGCAGCTTAACTAGTAAAGATTTTAGTTGGTTAAAAATGAAATCTTTAATAAAATTTCTTTGATAAAATTGAATTCTAAATATTCTAAGATTTTTTTAATTCAAATTTGAGGTATTTTAAGAATTTTTAAAAATAAGTCTTCGTTTGGGTACTTTCGATTGTGCATTTCCAGAGCAATTAATATTTAAAATTTATAAATGTCGTTAATTTTGATTTCTTAAAAGTAAAGTAACGAAAAAATTGCTCTTATTTATGTTACAGGTTCCATTGGTCAAGAGGCAATCCAATCTGATGTTTGAATATTCTGACAGTCAAAAAGGAATTTAGTATTTTTTTACTTAAAATTTAGAGCATAATTTATGTTAGTATTTTTTACTTTTTATTAAAGTGTTAACTTTTTGTATTGTAAAAAAATAATAGTCTGATCAAATAAATACGTTTTTTTAAAACAGAAAATTTTTTATTTCGTTTTACTTCATTAAAATATTAAAATACTTATAAATATTATAAAAATTAAAAGATTTTAAAAATCAAGTTTAAATATTCTGCCCATATATGGCCAATAATCATTGGCGATATTTGGGAAATACATTTTCTCATATATGGGAAATACAATATCCCATATATGGCAAATTGTTTGGCCCATATTTGTGTCAAATAATCTAAAACTACGCGGGTCTTTTTTAAAAAATGAGCTCTAAAAATTGAGGAATATTACGTACAGTCATGCATTAAAGATGTTGATGATAAAGTTTTTTTATTTGTTACAAACAAAATATTGTGATAAAAAAAATGACCTGGAATTTGAACCCGCGTATTGAGAGGGCAGAATCTGCGTATGTGGAGGGAATTTTAAAACGGGCCTCCCGCGTATTTGCGAAACCCACGTATAAGGAGGGACGACTGTAAATGATGTAAAATATATTGGTGTTCAAAGGATGTTTCTAAAACTAATATCTCCGTATAAAAAATTAGGCATAATTAAGTCGAACAAAAAAATTGGAGTTTTTCATTTCATGGCGGAAAAAATACACAATTGAATTCCTAAAATTGGTATTTCCTTATTAAAAAATTAGGTACTGCGTCCATAAAGAATAAAAAATTGTTTTTTGTAGTTATTGGTGGCAAAAGTTTTGAGAGAAAAAGTTTTCAAAATGTTTATTATCAAATTGTAAATAACAAGTTAAAACTTTAATTATAACAGTTAATAACTGTTAATTTTTTGTTAAAAATAGTATATTTACGGCTTGAGTCCAGAAAAGTAAAGAATGGCCCAAATCGCACGTAAATTACCTTCCGAGGCGAAGCCGAGAAGCCCTTATTTATGGACAAGGGCCGTATAACATTTTTCTGTATCTGTGATGAGAAAACACGTCTTTGTCGGACGCTTTTGTGCTTTCTCGACGCAGACCAGAAAAAGTCCTTAATCAAACCGACAAAACATCATTTCATTAATTAAAAAAAGTAAGACTTTATAAGGGACACATTCGTATAGATTTGCCCGTACATGACATGTGTGCTTATTACGTATACATTTAAACAGAACATTATACATTTTACGTTTTTAAGGAGCATGCGTAATTCGTTCATAGAACCTAAATCAAGCCTTATCCTAAGCTTTCTTTCTGATATAGAGTAGAAGCATACTGCACCGGAAAGAAAACAATAATATACATCTTAAAAACATAAAATAAGTAGAGTGGCATACTTATAAATATTTTTATAATTACACTGCTACATATAAGTAGTAATACGCGAGTTTAGTCAGACATTTGAAAATTGTCAATCCGATGCCCGAAAATCCATCATCGGTTGCTGGGTGTAGCACACGTAGTAGTGGCGGTGCAGCTGGAGTAGCAGCATCTAGTAGACCAAGCAGAACAAGAAAATCAGCAAATAAATCGAATATAATTGGCAACGTTAAAAAATCATCGAATAAAACAAAGAAAAATAAATATTCTAGTAAAAATAAGAATAATATTGCTGATAATAATGCATCAGCAATTAGAAAAAGCTCAAGGGGGCGCTCAAGAAGCTTAAGTGGTAACAAGCAATTGGAAATTTGACGTTCAAAGACAAGAGCGAGTTTATTAACCGCGAAAAATAACGATCTAATAAATAATAAACCTCTGGCCAAATTATTAGCTATCATCGTGCGGTTTTTCCTCGCACTAGTCTCTGCTGTTAAGAATAAACAAAAAATTATTAATAAACGAAAGCGTGCTTTACCATCAAGGAGTAAGATAAATTTTAAAAAAGGAAAACTAAAGAAATAAATTGGCATTATTATTTTCTTTTAATTTTTTCTTTCTATCCAGAAAGTAAACAATTATTTTATTTAATAGCACGTGTCATCGATTCTAAAAACCTTTCTTGCACAGTGATTGCAATATTAATATTACGCACAGTGCATTTTCAATTTCATGTTATGAGGTGAGATTTTTTAAAAATTATTTGTATTTATTTTTTAATTAACTACTATTATAGTGTATAATTAAAAAAAAATTTATTAGTTTTTTGCATTATTTAATTTTAACAAACATTTTCATTTTGAGGTATTAATTAATTTAAAGTTTTTTTGTTAAATTATACATAAAATGACTTTATGCTTCCCTTAAAACTCTCTACCACCCACTGTGATTAGTCCTTTTGAAACTGAGATTTTATTCAACCATACTTTTATTTATATAATAACTTATTAATAAAAGAGTAAATATTTTTCAGAATTTGAACTTGAAATAATGTATCAACTATCGAATTAATTTGAAAAAAATATTTATAATTTATAGAAGTTTTTAAATAAATTTTATGGTCCACCATGTTGGAAAAACCAAAAAATTTTCCAGCACCAAACAAATATTTTAAATTAAATTTTATCGTCGTGCCTTACCTTATTTTACGGTTTTTAAATCAACATTTAAATCCTAAATTATGTAAATTTTTTAAAAATAGCTCAATAATCATTCCCAGAATACAGAATAGTACTTGAAAATATATTTTAAAACTTATTTGTCAGTATTCTAAGCCAATGAAGCCCATAAAAAAATATACTGTACATTTTTTTTTTTTTAATGTTAACAAAATATTGCACAATACAATTCAATTTTTCTCATCAAAAGCCTATCATTTTTAGTATTTAATTATTACATCTGTTTATTGATATGGTTTACTGATAAGTTTGTAAATTAGTTTAAATAAAAAGACATAAAAGTAAAAATTGCATTAATACGCTGTTTTATATAATCTGAAAACTATAATTATTTTACTTATAAACCTCAATTTTATAATTTTTATGAACTCAAAAAAAAAGATATGGCTAATTTTCACTTTCTGCGGGCTTGCAAGGGGCATAGATGACGATTTAATGAAGAAAGGCAAAATAAATGGTAAACAACTTACGCAGGGATTAAAATAAAATTTATGGTTATGCTGATAAGAAATAATTTTATTTTTATTACTCTCAAATATTTTTATTTTTAAAATGCAATAATTATTTGGTTGAATTTCTATGAATGTCTCAATAGAAATTTAAAATTCTGAAGTTTTCACAAATAGGGTTATTTTTTCTTTTTCTAATTGGCCTTATAATTTTTGTTGGCACCCGGTTTTTGTGGCATATTTGCGTTTTAAGTACTAAAAAACTAAAAAAAACGAATGTTCATAACTTTCTATTTTCCAAAATTTTAGAAAAAGGATAGTTATGATTATTCGTTTTTTTTTCACCTTTGATTCATTTTTCTCAGCCCTGAAAAGCTTAATCCTGTGTAGTTTTTTAATTCTTTTAGCTGAATATTATGAAAAAGTTTAGATGTCTTTAATCTGTATTGCGTTTCCATAGGTATTTCAACATTTTTATCTTTCATCGTGGCTCTGGTTATTTTGTTCGTTGGACATAATTGTACTGATGCATTAAGCTTTGAAGGAGTATTCAGCACAATTTTTGCTTTTTCCTGGAAATCAATAACTTTGATTTCCCTTGAATTTTATGCAACTCATTTAAGGTGAAAAATTATTAAATAAAAGTTTTTTATAAGGAAAGGATAATGAATAGAAATTAAGATTAACACTTAATATTTTTTTTCAGGTGTACTGAATTTGGTTTAATGGCAGGAATCATAAGAATGTTTGGGTTACTAGATACCGTAATTTATTAACATCTCGTGGTCCAAGTCATCTTGATGCCATCGGTTTTGACAGCATAATAGCTTTATATTTATTTCAAGTATCGCATGGTTAAAATTACCTCAAACTCACACTGTATTTTAAATAAAAAAATATTTCGTGATATACTGTTTATCCACAATAGGAATTTCAAGGTTATGATTTGCAGAATTTTTTACATTTTTATCTGTGATTTACATTGTAAAAAAAGAAACTCCCTTAGAGTAACAAAAAAAAAAATAGAATATTTTCGAAAAAATTTGTAAATATTCGATAAAAATTGTAACTTTACATATTTTTTCGTAAATTCAAAAAAAAAAAAAATTGAGAATCTTTATTATCGAATATTTACAAGTTTTTTCGATTTACCAATTTTTTGAAAATGTTCCAAAATTTTTGTTAACGTAAGGAAGTTACTTTTTACAGTGTACAAATTAAAGATCAATTATTATCATTTTAAAGATTCGATAAAAAGGGTGCAATAGTCATACAGAGGGAACAGAGGGCTCGTTCAAAAAAAATGTAACGCTTAAAAATACCTTTTTTATGGATAGTTTATCTTAATTTAAGGGTGAAGGGGTTTGTGATCAACGATCAAAAGAAACCTATATTTTAGACACGATCTGGTGGTTGCTAGTAACAATACAACCCCTCCCCCCCTCCCCTTGTATTATGACCAGAGAGTATACCAGTTATTAAAGATATTGATGATTGTATTAAAAATGTCTGTACTGAAGATGTTTTTTAAATTTTTAATAACTGCAAATTTCTTTTTTTAAATAAAATTTTTTTTTTGGGAATTATTTTTCTTATAGATGTATAATTACTTTTTTTTTAATGACCCCATATAATGTTAAAACTGTACTTATCTTTTGTTCTAATTTTCTATTTGTGGACAAAAGAAAGTATTAATCTTGCGTATTACTAATTATAAACCTAAAAACGTTATGTATATTATAAAGTTAGTTAGTTATTCTTTCCTATTAAAAATTTTTAAATATAAATTATTTCCATGAATGTTTAATAAAAAACAGTGTTTATCATTTAACATTAAAATTGTAAGTGTTAATTGTATAGTTTAATAGTTAAAATTGTATGGTTTAATAGTTAAAATCATATATTCTATTAAATGTATTAATGTCAACTAGATATTTTAACACTTGTTGAGAAGAGGTAAGCACTCATGTGTCATGTCATAATAAAATTATAATCATAGAATCTAAAATTCCCAAAGAAAAATGAATAAATTTTGTTCTAATTAAAAATGTAAAAAATAAAAATAAATGTGTAAGATTGTATCCAATAAACTTAAATGTACTTTGTAAACCTAAAAACCTAAGAGACCATCTTCTATTAGGTACTTTTATATTTTTTAGATTTTAGCAGGTAGGCCCTTGATTTGAAAAATGAGATTTTTTTAATAATTATCTCCAAATACCTATACTTTTTGTTTGGTTGAAAACAAATATTATATCTGCTATAATGAAAATGCTTTCTGTTTGTTATACTATTTTATTTGTGTTCAATAATCCAAAAAATATAAATATTTGGAAGGCAATTTTATAAAATTCAAAACAAGGGCCCATCAGGGCTAATTTTAGATTTATAATAATAAAAATTTTTAGAATTCAATGTTTATGTTATTGACTACTTATTTATTATTCACTTTTATGATATTGATTTGCTTGGATAGCTAAAACCTACCACTTTGCAGCTTTAACCACTCCAAAAATGATGTTCATAAAGTTGAAAAAAGGCATTAGAAATTTTTTTTTAGCGGGAAACTTTTGAGTTATTTTCACTTAAAGTTTAACACAAATTTGAATTTTCCCCCGAATTGACATAGAGTAGGAATTCGAATTTTTCATCAAATTTTACATCGAAAACCTACTTTTTTTTCTTTTTTTGTTTTCTAGAGCTTTTTTACGGGACTTTCAAAAATGGTAGCTGAGGAGAGAAATTTGACCAAAAAATTTTTTGGTCAAATCAGCATAGCACCCTCAAAATTTTTAGAAAACCTTCAAATTCTGGGAATCATCTATTTTTAAGTTGTTTTATCGGAAAAAAACCAAATTTCCTATTTTTGAGACCTGGCATATCATTTTGTGCTTTTTATCCATGGAATTACCCAACCGTTAGTAAATTTACAACAAATTCGTGATTTTACGATTTTTTTTCGTAAATATACGAGAGGATCGTGAATTTACGAACTTTTGTAATATATTTACATCTAAAAAATCGTAAATTTACAAAAAAACATTGTAACTTTACTAGAAAAAACGTAAATTTTCTAAAAAAATTTTTACATTACGAAAAATTCGTCCGGGTATTCAAAAGTGGAGGAAAATGAGTATGTTTTTCCCGAATTTTCGACATGCTCCGGCCAGTTTAGATCACCCGTTGGATCGCGCGCCGGACTTCTCTATGGCTAAGACTTGTCAAGCTTGAATAAATAAGCTTGAATTAATAAACTTTTCTTTGTGAAATTGCCGTTCGTAAAAAATATTCTTGAGTAAAAAAAATAAAAAATAATTAAAAATATTTTATTCATCCTCGAATCCCCTTCCCCCAGGCAATGTAAAACGTTTATTTTAACATGTTTTTTGGTCCACGATATTTGAAAATTGGAAATGTCGTATGGAGTCACTTATTTTTTAACATTATAAAGTAATCATATTTATTTATGGGTGGTTCCAGTACTTTTCGTACAGATTAGGGCGCACTCATGTCACCGATTGAGCTCAAATTTTAGGGAATAGTTTGGGGTTACAAAAAAGTCACTCAGCCAAAATTTTAGCCCTCTAGCACCTCATGGGGCCGAAATATGGCCGTTTAAAGGCCCAAAAACAGCCTAATTTAGCCCTTTTTTAAAATTGCGCCATTCCCTTAAATTTACTTCAAATTTCATCTTACTGATTGCATTTTAACCACTAAAGAGTCTACATTTTGCGAAAAAATTTTTAGCCAATTCCATGGAGTCAACTTTTTTTGGCATTGATAAACGTAAAATAAATTTTATTAAAAAAGCTGATTTTCAAAATAATACCGTGGCTTAAGATCAACTCAAAAATACTTTTGGTTGGTTGCAATTTTTTCGTCTACTCAAGACCTTTCAAATGCGACCCTAAAATTTAAAATCGGTGGATTTAAACCGGAGATATTTTGATTTTAGTGGCAGCTGTTTTTGAAAAATGCGTTTTTTTGACATTTTTCGCCACCTGGCATTTTTTTCTAAGTGCTTTAAAATGTCTGAAACTTTCAGGAAAATAAGTTCAATAAATGTACTACAAATTTCATAAAAAATTTCTTTGCTTATTTGCCTTTAAAGCCCTTTTTTGACTCATCCAAATTCAACCTTTCCATTTTCCGGAATTTTCCATTTTCCGGGTTTTCCTGTAATCTAATGAAAATTCTGACTCGATTTTTGGATTCCTCGGGAAATTTTACTATAGAGCCTCTTTTTTAAGTAATTTTGAAGATCTCTGTGAGGCTGTATAAAAAAAAGAAAAAAGAATTTGCATAAAAATAAAAATAAAATTGAAATTGATAAAATTAAAATTTTTTTTGTTTGTCAATTTTATAAATTTAAATTTATTTTTATTTTTATGCAAATTCTTTTTTCTTTTTTTTATACAGACTCACAGAGATCTTCAAAATTACTTAAAAAAGAGGGTCTATAGTAAAATTTCCCGAGGAATCCAAAAATCGAGTCAGAATTTTCATTGGATTACAGGAAAAGCCGGAAAATGGAAAATTCCGGAAAATGGAAAGGTTGAATTTGGATGAGTCAAAAAAGGGCTTTAAAGGCAAATAAGCAAAGAAATTTTTTATGAAATTTGTAGTACACATATTGAACTTATTTTCCTGAAAGTTTCAGACATTTTAAAGCACTTAGAAAAAAATGCCAGGTGGCGAAAAATGTCAAAAAAACGCATTTTTCAAAAACAGCCGCCACTAAAATCAAAATATCTCCGGTTTAAATCCACCGATTTTAAATTTTAGGGTCGCATTTGAAAGGTCTTGAGTAGACAAAAAAATTGCAACCAACCAAAAGTATTTTTGAGTTGATCCTAAGCCACGGTGTTATTTTGAAAATCAGCTTTTTTAATAAAATTCATTTTCTGTTTATAAATGCCAAAAAAAGTTGACTCCATGGAATTGGCTAAAAATTTTTTCACAAAATGTAGACTCTTACCGGTTAAAATTCGATCAGTAAGATGAAATTTGAAGTAAATTTAAGGGAATGGCGCAATTTTAAAAAAGGGCTAAATTAGGCTGTTTTTGGGCCTTTAAACGGCTATATTTCGGCCCCATGAGGTGCTAGAGGATTAAAATTTTGGCTGAGTGACTTTTTTGTAACCCCAAACTATTCCCTAAAATTTGAGCTCAATCGGTGACATGAGTGCGCCCTAATCTGTACGAAAAGTACTGGAACCACCCTTATACATTTACTTATTTAAATTTTATTACTTACAAATTTGGCATTAGGTACTATCAGTTTATATATTTTTTTTTTGTATAAATTTTTTGTATTTTACTATATCCTTATTATTTCAACAATTCAATTAAAAATATAAAAAAATTAGAGTGAATTAAATGGGATTCTTATCTTCCTAGGTACTTCTTATGATTTTTAGCGTTAAAAATTAAACTAATTTCATTAAATTTTCCAATTTCACTAATTTTAAAACGGAAAAATGTTTATTATTTAAATTTAAGTTAATTAATCAAATAAATTATAAATTTAAATTATAAATTTTAATAAATTATTAAAATTAATTTTTGTTACAAGTTTAATTTTTTTAATTTAATTTTTTTATTTTTTTGTTTTATTTTTTATTAAATTTATTATCAGTATAGCAGAAAGTTAATAGTTATGTTTTTGAGTAATTGTTTGTACCCTAAAACTTTAAAATATAAGTTTTTTATAGTTGTTTTAAGGTTTCTATTTGTTAAAAAAAATTTATTAATAACATATTTTCATTTTATAATGCCATTTTTGCAAAAAAGGAAGTAAAATTCAAATTTTCGCGCGCTAAAAAGCATAAGAAGTGTAGCGATCCTGTATAGTTTCTTTACCCTGTCTGAAACACCATGTGTAGCGTATTGAAAAACATGGAGGAGCAAACATCAAAAGAAAACAACGAAACATGTAAATTTGTTTTTAAAAAAAGAGCTAACAGAAATCAACATTCAAGAAAACGTAAAAATGCTGATTCTGAAAGAGGTAACAATTATTTATCTTAATTAATTAAAAGATTAACTTAAGTTGAGTTAAATAAAACAATTTAAATTTTAATATTATAATACCTAGTTTTTATTTGAAACTTCAAATATTTTTGGATTTGAATTTATATGACTGAGTATATGTTAATATTTCAGAAAGCAGTGAAGATGAAACACAAATTTTCAGAAAAGAAAAAAAGAAAGATATATCAAATCCTTTAAAAGAGAGTGTAAGGCAATATATTTATAAATTTTATTTCTTCAAGCAGTTATTTTGGCAATTTCTTGATAAATTTTCTTTCAGACCAAATTGGCTCGAGTAGTTGGACAAAAAATTAATGACAGCAGTGAAGATGATGATGAATCTGTTGGTGTAACATATAAAAGTAAAAAAACACCATTACCGTCTGGTCCCAGTGATCAAGGTGCTACATCCACATTACAAACTGAAACTGAGTTAGATAGAGATGCACAAGCTATATTTGAAAAAGCTCAAAAAATAAATGAGGTATAAGTAATTATAAGATTTTACATAAAATTGTATGCAAATTTCAGAAAATTAAATTTATTTAAACTCTAGGAGCTTGAAGGGAAAGCTGATGATAAAATTTACCGTGGATTAAATAACTATGCTCAATATTATAAAAAAAAAGATACTGCAGCTGGAAATGCATCAAGTGGTATGGTTCGTAAGGGTCCTATAAGAGCCCCTGCAAATTTAAGAGCAACGGTAAGATGGGATTATCAACCAGATATTTGTAAAGATTACAAAGAAACTGGATTTTGTGGTTTTGGAGGTTTGTATTTAATATATCAAAGTTCAATTTATAATTGTATGTCTTTGGTTGTTTATTCCCATTATTATTACATATTTAAAAAATTCGGCAGATAGTTGCAAATTCCTTCACGATCGATCTGATTATAAATTGGGCTGGCAACTAGAAACAGAAGTTACAACAAATGGAAATAACAGTGGAGATGAAGATGACAAAAAATATGAAATTAATAGTGACGATGAATCTCTTCCTTTTAAGTGTTACATATGCCGTAAAAGTTTTATTGATCCAATTGTAACAAAGTATATGAAAACTTTAAAATTTGTTTCTTAAATTTTTGTTTGTATTTGTTTGTATTAAAAATTTTATTTTTTCAGATGTAAACACTATTTTTGTGAAAAATGTGCACTATCACATTATAGAAAAACAACTAGATGTTATATTTGCCAAGCTCAAACAAATGGAGTTTTTAATCCAGCTAAAGAAATTATATCCAGGACAAAAATGGAAAATGAAGCTAAGCATTCACATTCATCTATGGACTCTGATAGTGATTAGAAAATTTGACTCATATCACACATATTTTCTGTATATTAAATAATTGTAAATATTTATTTCTATTAAAAAGTAAAGTGTGTTTAAAAAAATATAAAGTTAAGGATGAACTGATCAATGAATTTCCAAATAATGGTATATGCAGTTTTTTAGAGGAAAGTCTCAGGAATCCGATGGTGAGAGTCTTTAAGTCAGTAATCATGCAGAATTAACATATTCACTGCGTCATGGGCGCAATGCGCCCATGTTATCTCACGAATTATCAGAAATATCTACGGAATTCAATTATGTACGATTTCTAAGGGTAGTTTTGGGTCAAATAATGATATTTTTACAAAAAAGGCAATTCAGGGTTGGTTTTCAACCTATTTTAAAAATTTTCTAAGTTTCAAAATATAGAAAATATTATAATGACAAAAAATTATTGTTAAACATTAAAATTATCCTTTTTTTAAATAAATATGTTAATAATAACGACTTTCGAATATTTTTTCAAGAATATACACCCTCCATACTAAAAAATTAAGTAAAAAATCATATGCCGCACCAGATTAACGTTGCCTGAATTGTGTGCGGCATCCGGCATGGGCGCAATGCGAGAATGAAGTTTATAGAATTAGGAAAAATAAGTTTTCAAAAAAAAATTTTTTGGGTCTGATATGAAGACTTGAACCTTCAACTCATATACATTTTAGAAATATAAACGGATATTTTATATGCATTGGTCACTTATATTATACATTTGAAAAATTTTAGTGTATTTCTTTATAGTACAAAAGTTTTATTATGAAAAAAAATTTTATACCATATTTTTAATCATAATCCAATTAATATTTCTAGCAAAATTCAAGTATAAATATTATATATATTAATAAAATAAAAAAACGTTACCAAATAATTGGCACTATGGTTCCTCATTAGCAATAACAAAATGTTCTTAATCCGCTTAATCGTCTATATTCTTACCTAACTAAATATAATGTTATTAGAAAAACTAAAAATGATCTTTTCCTTGATTTTGTCAGTTTAACAGCTTATGGAAAAAATTAGGTTTTTTACATAAAAAAAAAAAATTCGTCTACACCAGTTAAATGCATATAATCTTTTATATGATAATTATGTCTGCTGCCTTTCTCTTAATATAAATATATCAATGTCGCTTGCAAAGGTTTTCGTGCACGCAAAATTTCTAAAAATTAAAAATTAAAATTTTTTCGGTAGTTGGACAAATTTCCAGAAAAGAGAAAATAGGTTACTAATTTCACATTTCTAAACTAGAAATAACTAAATATACTTTTTTTAAAATAGAAAAATCAAAATTCTATTTTTTGAATTAGAAAAAAATCTATTTTCAAGTTTTGAAACAATGAATTATTTTAATAAGTTTCATCGAAAAAAAAAATTAAAATGATTTCTATATTCAAAAATAGGAATATTAATAGCTTATTTCGATTTTGTAAAAAAGAATTTTATTATTAATTTCTAGATTTAAAACAAAATTAATATTCAAATATAAAGCAAAATTAAGAATATATTATTTTGAAACAAGAAATTTGTTTCGTTTCTATTCTTTTAAAAATATTTTAAATAATTTTTTTATGAAAATAAGCTGCCATTATTATTTAATTTTCTAGAAAAAAAAATGTTAGTATCAGATTTTAAAAATGTCAATCACCCTATTGAAGGATTACATATGTAAAATTTTTTCTTGAATTTTAAAAAATAAAGCAATGAGGATTTGAGATTAAAAAAAAGATTATCAGCTAAAAAATTATATTTCTGACCGAAATACAGTTTTTCTGGATTCCAAGATGGCAGAGGGTAAAAATTTGAAAACCTGGTTACAAAAAACAACGTTGATTTTAGGGGTAATTTTCCTAAAAAATTTTGTAAACGTATTCCCGAATCTAATAACCATGGGTAAAATTTGCAAATTTTAAAATTCGAAACCGGTGACTGGAAATTTGTACAATCAGCAAAGAAAAAAGCTAAGTTTTTACAAATAGAATAAAGTATTTAAATACCACTGACAAAGATTTTTGGGCAAGTTGAACCAAAATCCAACACCTAAATTTTTAAATTCAGAATCTGTGGATTAGAAATTTGGTCAATTATGAAAAAAAATGGTAAATTTTTACAAACAGAAAAATAGTAGTTTCATGTTGCTTACACGGATTTTTGGGTACGCAGAACCCGAATTTAAGACTCAAATTTTGAAATTGAAGACTTGAAATTTGGCCAATTACCGAAAAAAAGGTAAATTTTTAGAAATAGAAAAAAATAGTTTAACACCGCGGATAGTGGTTTTAGGCACATAAAGTCAAAATAAGGACTGAGTTGGTCAGAAAAATTTTTTGTCGAAAAAAGTTTATTCAAAATTTTTCTTTATTATTATTTTTATTAAAAAATTACACCTTAGCGCCATGCGCGCACGAATTTCTGAATACTCTGATATTGTGGAAGATAATTTTTTTTAATAATTTATTTTTCATTGGTTGTACGATTATTCGAATAACTGTCGTCAGGAATTGCTTTATTGGAAAATTTCACGATAATCGATCTTTACTGGAACTGAAAAACATCGGAAAAGTTTGATTGGGCGAATTTCGGGCAGATTAAGACCTAGTGAGCGGATATTTGCTAAAAATTCATATTGACTATAGTTAACCCCCTTATATGCCTAGAACAAGTTTTTAAAAGTTGACCTTTAATCTTTTCACGTATATTTTAAATATTATAATAAAATTAAAAAACAAAATAAATTTTTAAATAAGTAAAATTTATTTTTTTTAAAAATAGGTTTAATTTGCATTAAAAAAATGTTTAACTGTACAAATAATCATCAAATCATTTACCTGAAATTTATGATTTAAATAATATACATATAATAAATAAAGTAAATGTAAGAATTTCATACTAATTAAAAGCTTTTGACAGTTGCTATTTTTAAAAACAGTTTACAGTGAAAATAATGACACAATAATAACATTATCTGTGATAATTTCATTGGACTTTCGCTTCTAAAAAATGAGTAAATAAATGAATTTTATTAACTTCCGAATGTTTTCTTAATTAAAAAACTTGCTCTTCTCGATTTAGAAATCATGTTTTCGAAATTATTGGTCATTGATTAGCAACACTAAACATTTAATCATTAATCGAGTATTTTAATTAGTACATTATTATTTGAAAAAAAATCTAGAACACCTCAAAGATAATTCTTTTTACTTTGCTGAAATCTTTTTTTCATAAAAAAAGACATCATTTTAAACGAGTAAATTTCAAAATAATTTTTGAATTAATATTAATAAATCTGCTATTATGAAAAATTCTTAGTTTTCACTTAAGATCTTTCATTTATGTTTTTAGAAAAATTTTTGACATTTTAAAGTTTTTTTTTTCTAACAGATATAAATTCAAAATTATATAGTTGACAATAATTTTTTAAATTTGTATACTTTTGGGTATTCATTTTTCATTACTGTTTTATAATGCGTTTTCTAATGTTAATTTCGCATTTTTGGTGTCCTAGAGCTAGTATAAATAACAAGCTGACTCCAGATTCAAAAGGAGCCAGGCCTGGAAAAAGCAAGTCTTTTTACATAAGGGAGCATTTAATAATGGCGCAACGCTGATTTTACGAAATCTGCGATACAATAAACCCCTCAGTAACCCGCTTCTTAATAAGCTTTACTTTCACCAAAACGGTCCCTCCCTGAAAAGCAGTGCGCAATCATTTCATGGGTAAAAATCTTCAGAAATAAAAGTTATTTTGTTACTCTTTTTTTTAAGTTAAAGTCCAATAGGCTAAGAAGTGGTCACGTTGGGTATATTAACATTTTAAAATTCAGAAATGAACTTTCTTACATTTTCTTTTTATTTATAAAAAAAATATTTAGTGTGAATTCTGTAGCATATTCATAGCATTCACTGTTTATCTAAAACGCAGTCTTTACAATTATAAATTTATTTTACAGAAAAAAATCTATTTATACAGGTAAATTAAGTAATGGATTTTTAAAAATATATAAACAATAACTATGACTCAAAATTTTTTAGTTTCTATTAATTTATATCAAATTTTTTCGTTTGATGTATCTATTTAAGTTAGTTAACAATTTTTTACAGATTCTTTTCACTTACAAACAAAAAACGAAAAAAAAAAAAATTAATTTTTTTACAATGCAATATGATGACTTGTTTTTGCAGATTTACTCTTTAATTTAATTTTGCATTTATATACTAGTAAAATATCAATAGATTTGTCTTTCTTTCTTAATAAGTAATCTATAAAAATAATATGAAAATAATGTTGATTGAATTTTATTTTTAATAAAAACCAAGAGTATACCTGCAGAAACAACATATATAAATATTGATCGACGCCATTTTCAAAAGTCACAGTATTTTAAAATTTTAAGAAAAATATTCTAAAATGATGGGACTTTTGTTAGTGGTACCAATATATTATATTAATATTAGCCTGATAGTTCTTTTACGAAATTGGTTTAATTTTATGTCAAGCATGAGACCACCTTTGGGTGCGTAGTTTTATGAATTAAATTTAACAATAATCCTCAGAAAAAGTCTCTCGAATCAGAATTTGGGCAACTTGTTTTTGATAAGTGACTTCTAACTTTACTAATCATGGATCAAGTAACTTTTTAAAATAACTAACAGGTTAATTTATATTTTAATATTTATATATTATTGAAATTATTTACAAGTACATCAAAAAAGCATTCATATGACAATGTACATGCGAGCAAGCAACTTTTTCCCAAAATCTGATATACTTATATATACATACATTATTATATATACACGCAAACAAACATACATACATCAGTGTGTAATCGTATATACATTCTTACACATAAATACATCTTATTACAAATCATATGCAAACTTTTTTTTAAAGCTTCTAGGTTTGTCATTTATTAGTACCTAATTCAGAATTATTTACTGATAATTCCTTGTTTTTTCAGCTTTAACTTGTTTTAAAAACTCTTTTTCAAGTTTCTCAAACATTCAAAAATATTATTAATAAACCTAAAAAATATTTGCTAATTCCTTTATTTTATAAAGAATATTTTTTATTCAGATTATAACAATTTTTTTTTTAACTTAAGAATTTTCATTTTATAGCAGAATCTTGCAAGCTGAATAATCTTAAAGCTGAAAAAACGGAAAATTTTTTTTTTCTGTTATTTTGAATTTAATTCTAATTACTGACACATCAAAGAATTTTTTTTTTTTGTAATAAAATGTATGTATCATTAAAATCTAAGATAAAATTTCTGCATACATTTTCTTTTAAATTGATTTAAATATAATTTTTTTGTTTCAGATATCGCTGTGACTATCACAACAACATTAATTCATTACATTTATTCAATTTATAACTAAATGTAAGAGATACAATAAGCGTAATTATTTTTATATATACAATTTATATTTTATTTCTTGCCGTTTACATAATTTAATATTACTGGCAACAAACGCTCTCTCAAACTAGCAGTCTTCTGTAAATTATACAGAATTCATCTATTAATCAATCAAATTCAAAGTACACTGTGCCAATTCTTTTTATGTTGAACTTTAAAATTAACAAAAGTAATTATTTGTTTCTTGTTTGTTTAACTCTATGAAAGATGAACAAGCGCAATTTAAGAGTTTGGTAATTATAAAAATGAGATTTTAATTTTTCTGACTTATTTAAACTTATTTAGACTTATTTGAACTGCTTCATAATTAAGGTCTTAAGCATTTCAACTACTTCACACTACAGCATTTCTCAATAATGATTTAAAATTTTTTTCATACTTCAATAAATATCCAACCAAATATTACCAAAATTTTGACTGTGAATTTTTTTGTAGACTACATTTTTACGATTTACTTAAGATAATTGACAAAATAATTATTCAAGAAGAATTAAAAAATGTAAATTGAAATTATTTTTTTAAAAAGAAAAGTTTTTGCAAACTCTTGTAGAGATATTATCTGCTGCCACCCAAGAAAAATTTTTGTTAATTTTTATCTAAGCAAATTTAATAAATTAATAATAGTAAATTATAAATTTACAATTAATTAAGTTTATTTATTTTAGCATATGATAAAAAATTTGACAGTAGCAAAATACATATTTATTTGTACTAACTTTTCTGAAATTTCTAAAAAATGTGGAGAGATTATTAATAATAATCATTTAAAAACTTTTTTCACTTTTATAGTTGAACAAGTACATTAAAGAAAAATCAACTGTTAACACTTGCTGATTATTTCTTAGAATATTGAGTAAATAATTTTTCTGTACTTGGTAATAAATAAGATATGATCATATCAGTATGAAATATTTTATTTGAACTAAGTTTATAACTAAATTGAATAAACTTTTACTTTAATGAAATGTGTTATAAAATTAAAAACTGCATTTTTTAAGATCATACATTTTAGATAAAAGATGATTAAATTACCATAAAAGATGATTAAATGCTGATGCAGAAACGGCTTAGTTGTAGTAAAAAGTTTACTTTTCTGTCTTTTTTTATTGCACAGTATTTTAAGAATTTGATAAGTAGAATATTTTCTCTATTAATTAGATTTACTAAGATACATTATTTAATTCTTGAATTTAAATTGTTACTCTATTCATATTTTATATAATCACTTTTAAAAAAAATTTGTTTAGAGGAAGTTTGTAAATTGTATAATATTGTACATCGATTGTACATAAAGTGAGAGAAAGAGTGGAAGTTCTAACTGTTTGTTGCCAGAAACGAAAATGGGCATTTTTATTACTTTTTTGGCAAGGTAAAGTTAACAAAGCCCCCATTGTTGTAATGGCAATAATTGGGGTGCTAAGAACAGGCATCATGTCACTTCCATAGCCAACGAATTTGCTTTATTTGCTTGTACTAATTGTTGTTGTTGAGATTTGCTGTCACAAGATGACTCTTGAACATTATCCACTTCCATATCCATACCTTCACTGTAATTATATTTTATTCTTTAATATTCAAAAATTTTCAGCTACTATTATGGTTTTATAATTTTGAAAAAAAAGTTTCTAAATTAAAAATCAGCAAGTTTTTTTAATAGTTGGTAATATACTAAACTCATAATGTTTACAAATAACAGGCGCGGTGTCAAATCCCGCTAGCTGATACTTGCCTTTTTATTTTAAATAAAATTTTATAAAATAAAAACTCAAGTTAAATTATGTTTGGCCCAAGATCATAAAATCCAGGAGAAGGTTTTAAGGGCACATTATATTAAATGGTACATAGGTTCATTAAGTTTCTGTACAAAATAATATTTTGTTTTATTTTTATTGTTTTTTTAGATCTAGTCTGCAAAAAAGAAGAAATGATGTTTGCATAGATTGTTGAATTTTAATCGGAAATAAGGTAAAAAAAAAATTTTAACATATATTATAAAAAGGGAAAAATTTTTTTTGTAGTAAGTTTTTAGTTCTCTATAACACTTTAGTGCATAAGTTTTATCCGGTTTTTAGCTTCGAAAATGCATGCGTTTTTTAGCCTTTTGAAATTATAGCTCAAATACATATCGGTATTTTTTTGAGTCAATAATATCCATTTTTACGGAAAATGGTCCAATTGCCCACAATAGGCAACTTTTGGTTATTTTTAGCAGTTTATTTGGAATATTTATTTGTTGTTTATGTTTTTAGAGTCGCTGAATACGAATATGTTGTCCGTTTTTACAATACAATATGCTATTTATAATTTGTACAATGTAAATAAATGTAGAGTAGAAATTACTTTTAAATTATGAAAAATATTCGAAATGAATATACCTAACTTTAACTGTAATATTTACTAGTTCTGGTTTAAAAATTACTATTAATCAGAGTAAAAACCGCTTCAAAGAATAGAAATTAGTGAAAATTCTCATAGATGTTACTTCAAATATTTTTATTAACCTTTAAAACAACAAAAAGCAAAATCAAATTTTTTATTTAACTCTCCATTTATTAGGCTTAATAGAGAATGGAATACTTCAACTGACACACTAAATTTTAAAAATATCAAAGAACTTAATTTAAGTGACTTTAAAAAATTTATCCATTCTAATATAATGAAGAGTTATGAATAAAATTAATCTCTGCTGAAAATTTCTTAATATATTGAAATATACGATTTTTAAATAACATGCTTATGTTTTCTAATGTTATGATTTTGAAGCAACATTGAATTGTATTAATAACTGTGATACACTAAACTTAAATTTTGATGTTACTATATTTATAATAATAATATTAAGATAACTATTGTATAATTATTAAAAAAAAAAAAAAAAAAAAAAAAAAAAAAGATATTAATTGACAATGTACCTAAAATTTTATTATTCAGTTGCTGTAAAATATATATATGACATATTATAAATTTTGTTATTTATACTAAAAATTGTAAAAAAGGGTTGTTAAACCGTTAAGTTTATGTAAGGCAAATTTGCATAAATAAAGATTAACATAATTAACATTCAGGGTAATTTCTACTCTTCATTTATTTACAAATTATTCTGAGTCCCTAAACCCATATTATTAATTTAAGCCCCCCCTCCTTTGATTTCCAAAGTTAATTTTAAAACTGTAAAAAATAACCTGAAATTGCCTATTGTGGGCAATTGGACCATTTTTGATATAAATGTATATCATATTCATGTTCAGCTACCCTATACATAAACAGTAAAGAATTCAGTGATTGTACTAGTAACAATAGTCGGTAAAAAAAAAAAAAAAATTGGATGATTTAATTTTTAAATATTTTTTTGTACAGATTTATTAGAAGATTGATTATAACAGAACAATGGCCACTATATTTTAAAATAAAGAGTTTTTTAAAAATTGAAAATACTTTCTTTTTAAGGTAGTGTCTTAGCTGGGACTCTATAGGTATTTAGAGACACCCTAAATAATAATAATGAGAAGTAACTTTGTATATACATTTTAATAATTTATTTACCTATTACTATTAAGCGTAATTTCTCCAGATGCTGGGATGGTTTGATTTTGACTTTGTGTAGGCTGCTGTTGTTGCCTGGCAAGATTAACAAGCTTATTATAACCTGGCAATACATTGGACGGTGGATGCTTCTGTGGTAAGTGTTTAGTTGATTGACTGCTTATCACATTACTGCTATTTGATAAATTATTTGCATTATGAGTTATTGGACCATTTTGATGTCCATTACCAAAATTCGTAACAGCGCTACCACTACTACATGAAATTCCTGCTGTAAAAGTACCACTACTGCCACTTCTGCTAATAGTAGGACTAGTCAAAGACTTGGATAGTATTGAATTATTTATTAATTGTTTATGTTGTTTATTAAGAAAGGATTGATTTAATTCACATGCAATAGTTGCGTTTGATACCGTATTTGAACAGTTTGAAGTATTTACACTAATTCCACTATTACTATTACTACTACAATTATTATTATCACTACCACTGCACTGAGGAAGAGGTCGTAATTGTGGTGCAAAAACATCAGTGATTTCTGATAACACAGAGACACATGAACTTCCGAGATCATCTGTCCTATAAATGTCATCTGTTGGTACTGTTTCAACACTACAACTACTAGTAAGAGTTAAATCAAAATCAGATATAGCATCAACAGGAAAATAATCTGATATATTAAATTCTGTTGTAAAAGGTGGTTCATTATCAAGACGATCTGATTCAAAATCAATGCAGATAGATGTTGCTTCTGGGGGGAAGGGATATGATACAGGTTCTGATTTTGTCAGTATTCTTTCATCTTCTGAATCACTATCACTTGATTCTTCGCTTGTACTATGCTCAGATGGTGGAGGAGTTTTTGGACGAAAGTGTGGCCTATAACAAAAAAAAGAATTTAGATTACTTTTAAGATAATTTGACACTGATTTAAGCTAGTTTTCACATTCAACTGACCAATCTTTTGGAATCAATGGTTCTGAAGATTCTGTTTCATTAGTATTACGTACAGATTGATGTATCATAAAATCCAACGAAGACCATAAATCATCCAAATCATTTGAATATCGATCAAGAATGACCCTGCAATTTGTTTAAATTAATATTTTATGTAAAACAAAACTTTTTTCAATATTACCTGCCCCCTCGTCCTACTCTTCGACGTGCAAAACCAATGCACCTTGGTGTTGGCTTATTTATACTAGTAAGAGAAAATCTATATTTCTTATATGCCAAACCTCCTTCACTTTTATCACACCAAGGCCAGTTTCCAAATCCACCTGATACAGGCTTAAGAATAAGAAAATGAGAATATTATTAAAAAGAGGTCCTGAGCTGAATTTTGAGAATATCTTATTTGTAAAACTGATTTACTATTTTATGAAAATCCTGACATTTATTATATAAAACATCTCAATTTTTCATCTCAATGGATTTCAAAATTATTTTAAACATTTTTAATAAAGCTCTTATGAATTCATAAATTTTATACTTTTAGTTACTAAAACTTAGAGGTAAAAATAAGTTTTATAATAATTTTAATATAACTTACTGATAAATAATTATTATGTTTATTTCTACGAAATGTATAAGGACCCTCATCATTTAAATCTTCATCATCACGATCTGACGTAAGCGAAGATTGAGTGTGAGTGTGCAAAGGTAGTGAAGTTTCTTCATCCGAACTAGCTAATGGGTCCAGCCCACTGATCATTCGAATGCCTCGACTGCTGTTTCCAGATCCATTACGCATATTATCCTCTACTCCAAGGTTTCTTAAATCAGTTTTATGTTTCCTTTTCTTATATTGGCGTTTTTCTTTTCTTGGTACAACGTCATCCTTTAAAAGATACATTTTTAAATACCTTTTTAATGAAGATATAAAGCCTGATTATATAGTGATACCACACCTTTCCACAAACTTTATTGGCCCAATTTTGATGAACACCAAATTGATTTGTGAATAATGGAGCAAATGCAGGTCTTGGTGTTTTTATAGTTGTAACTTCATTGAGTAATTGACCACTAAAGTCCTGTGCTTGATACCTAATAATTATAGTTTATTTAAATAATATTGCATAAACAGAGTTGGGCAAATATGACAGAAATGGATTTTTTTTTCATATCCATATTCCATATTTTTCTCATATATGGAATCCATGTCATATTAATACGAAATTCAAATATGATCATTTTTTTGTCCATATTAATATGAGTACTACAATATGGATTCCATAAAAAAATTGATCATATATGGATTCCATATATGAAAAAATACAAAATATGGATATGGAAAAAAAATCTATATCTATCATGTTTGCCCAACTCTGTGCATAAACTTAAGATTATTAAAATTATGTCCTAAATAAATGAATAAATAAAAAAGGGTAGAAATGATTTAAATTTATAGAGGAAAAAAAATAGCATTAAATTTACCTCTTCTCATAAATTTCAATAGTTAAATGAAGAAGTTCTCTTTTTGTTTTTTCTCTTCTTTTCACTAATTCGAGTAAAGTTACGGCTCTAGTGAGATCTCTTTTAAGCTTGAGCATTTTTTCATAACTGGTTTCATCATTTTTACGATTTTTTCTAGTTTGCATTTTTTCTGTTCTTCTTCTGAATGCCAAATATGGATTATTTGGAGCACAATTACGATGTTCAGTCTTTACCGTGAGAAGGAGTGGAATTTTCTATAATATTAATGAGATATGTAATTATCACTAGATTGCATACAAATCTATTACTTACAGATTTAAGACGTTTGGATAACCAGTAATCAAAAACAAGCATTATTAGTTCATCATCTTCTTTTAGAAGTTCTTTAGCTTGATCATACTGAATTACAGTTTGAGTCGAACTTTTTTCCAGACGGTCCATCATTTCTTCAAACTTCAGTGGTGATAAATCCAACTTACGATTTTGTGCTTTTACCCACCTTTCATCTTCAGAATCCATGTCATAATCTGGAATGTCCTGCTCCATTGCAAATGCTAAACAAAAAATATTAAATTAGCCAATTTAAAAAATTTTCAATCTATGTCAATTAAAAAATGTTACGTTGCATGTGTATAAATTGACATGGCTGCTTGCAGTCTGCAATGTATATTTTTTCGTAGGCTTCCACATCTGTTAAACATGTCACTTCTGGAGTAGGAATAATTAAGCCAGCGCATATTGCTCTTTGCAGATGGTGCTCCTATTTAAAAAAAATTTTTTTTTATTAGCGAGTAAAAAAAAAGTAATAAACAAGAATGTTTGTTTAAAGATATTTGTTAAAATAGATAATAAAGCATTATATGGTATTTATTTAATATAATTTTGTCTAAAAGAGTCATTATCAATAATAAATAATATATACTATGGAATAATAAAAATATTTGAAATAATAATAACTGACCGTGATACCATCTATTGATAATATTTAAAAATCAAAATATTCTTGTTTGTATCAACATATACTACTATGAATCGTAATACTACTACATATACATATAAAGGACAATAGAAACGACGACGTCACAGAACATATTAAAATGGCGAATGGGAAACATGCTGGAGCATTAAATTTTTGTATATTGCTTTTTAAAAGAAAATAAACTCACACATTCTTCTTCTTTTTGCATACCACTTGGCATTTGTGGAACTGCCCTATTAATGGCCGAGTAATCCGGTAAATCCGGCAATTCCTCGGCCATGTAGATGGGCATCGGCTTAGAAGCATCGAGGGCGCGCGCCCTAAACGATAGATTACTCATCGCTGCGGCGCTGATATGTCTTCCTTACCTCCTCATAGAAGAGATGTTTAATGAATGTTTACCCACTTGGAGCACCAGGTTGGTGGACATAAAGACGTATTTGGTTACTATAAAGGCAGTATTAACTAAGTGGAGGGCCTACTTTGGCGCGCTCCACCTCGGAGCCGCAACTGCCAACTCCAAATACAATACACACAGGGCGCTCGCGCTTAATTCACAACGCGCACATATATATATATATATCTATATAAAATGTATATGATGCATATAGATATGTATATACAAAAAAATTTATGATTTGGCTAGCCAGCACACTTCACTTGATTTTTTAAGCTTTAACTTTTTAGTCACTGGCCACAATAATTCTTATACTTTTTTTACTTGCGTCCTTGTGCGAGGCAACGAAAAATATTTTTCTCTCGTTTTAGGCCACAAGTGTGCTTTTTATAAAAGAAAAAAAATAAATAAGGGCCCCGGCTTGACCCCGGACTAATCCGGTGTAGTCGAAGCACTTTAGGGCCTCATTGTGGCTTTATCATTGTGGCATACGATTCCAAATAAAATAATCGCTCACCCCGTTAACGACGTATCACTTGGAAAACGTACACGCGCTCTACGGCCTCGGGTATTTGAAGCCATCATGGCCGACGTACCAGCCATTTTAGACGTTCAGCCATATAATATGTCGCCTGTATATGGCCTGTATGTCTAGCTTGTTTTCTTTTCTCTCTGTTCTTCTTGTATCAAAAAGATAAATATGTGTGCATATTATTTGGTATGTGTGCGTTAGTATATGTATATAAGGGCGGAATATTAATTTTTTGCTATAACGACAGATGTCACTATTTTTTTATTAAGTGAATTTAAGTACGGTATATCTTTCAAGGTCTGGGAACCATTAATCCATATATGACCCTTTTATAATTTTTTTTATTATTTTTATAATTTAAGAATTTTTATGTAATTTGCAGGCATTATTAATTGTGTTATCTGCGTAGGCGTTGTAACCCATAACCTTATGTAACTTTAAGTGTTTTATGATGCAACTTTTTTTAAATCCTACCAAGGGTTAAAATGCTTCAAAAGCGCTTCAATTTGGATTATTTTCATAATTTTGGGTTTTATGCCTTAATTTAAATTCATGCTAAGGTGTTACGTTTTAAATTGGACTGGACGTAAAAACTAAAAATACTGGACTTCCTCTCTTAATTTATTGTTATATTTTCTTTTTGGATAATTGTAGTTATAAGACTTGTCATTTGAGGCTAATATATATGTGTTAATTTCTTATCCTTTTGTAACATGGGTTAGGGTAAGTTTCTCGCGCCGGGCGCACAAATTTCGGAATACTTTGTATGTTGATATGCCTTAAGGCATTATTATTTATTTTAGTAATCCTAGAACCTGTGATAGAACAAAATAAAAGTTTTTAAATTTAATCTTTGAATAGCTGCATGGGAATTGGGAATTGAACTCTTAACCCTCTGGTCAAAAATCCAACACCCTAACCACTTAGCTACCAAAGCTATTTTTTCCAGATGACATGGTAAAAAATATTAAAATTCAGATAACAGATTTCTTCTTCAAACTGAATATGGACCGACTATGAAGAAGGTCTCTCATCAGCTCTATAGAGATACAAAGTATTATTAAAATTTTTGCGTATAAATAGCAAAAAAATAATTTTATTAGTTTTCCCGGTTCAAGTAGTTTAGTATTCTCAATAGTACCAATTTGATGGCGCCACAGGTTACAATATTTCGTGCCGCGCATAAATTTAAATTGGCTTCAAAAAAAAAAAAATGTAACGCTAATTTTTTTGTTTTTGAAGTACTATATAGACTACGTGTGTGTAACAACACCATGAATGTCATATTTTTTCCTACCCCCTACTTTCCCTTGAACTTTTTTGATAAAAATCTGTGAATGATTTTTAAATAAAACTATACTGTCTTTTTTAATAAATGTGACCAAACTTAATGGTCAAGTTTTCAAATCATCAATTCCAAAGTTTTAATTAACTAACAATTACGTGAATAATTAATAAACTATAAATTTAAATGAATTATTATTAGTAATACGTAAATAAATAAATTAAAAAAAGCACGGTTTCCCCCTCCATGGATAATTTTTTTTGTGATTCGTATAACAACTTCACAAGTAAAGTTAAAATGACAAAGTGTATTGCAATTTTATCAGATATTCCTCACTATTATCACGTCAACTAGAATTTTGTCTTCCTAACATTAATTTTTGAATATAATAAAAAAAGGTAATGTTACTTCATAACGGGCGCCATTCACTGGCCATAATTGTCGTTGTCCATCCGGGGCAGTTTTCCGAATCCCGAAAATTAAGTATACAAACTTTCTAATGCAGAATAATAAAAACTAGAAGGTTTGTAAGGCAGATAAATCAAAATTCCTAATAATCAGTGCATATTTGATAAAATATCAGAAGTTATTATTTGTAAAAAGCAAAAAATTACCATGAAATATAAGGTTTCATAAAAAGAATTTCGGAATTTATCCTATTCTTTATTTTGATGCAAAAAATTTATTTTTACTTAAAAAATAAATAAAAGTTAACTTTTTCCAGACTATAAACAAAATTCCATGACTTTCCAGTCTTTTCCAGGCCCTAAAAAAAATTCCATGATATTCTAGACTTTCCAGGTTTTTCCAGAGAATGAACACCCTGATAAATTCATTTATGGATCTGTTTTCGAAAAATCTAGATTTCAAGGTTCTGAGAAATGACCCGGATGGACAACGACAGTTATGACCATTGAATGGCGGCCTTCATAACCATATAACTAATATAACTATAATTAGCCAGCTTCCTCCCTTGATATATTATACGTATATGGGTACTTTTCTCAGAAACGGTTAAATAGTGTTCACTTCGGACACCATTCACTGGGTCATAATTGTCGTTGTCCATCCAGAGTAGTTTTCCGAATCTCGAAAAATTAAGTATATACAAACTTTCTAATGCAGAATAATAAAAACTAGAAGGGTTGTAAGGAAGTTAAATCGAAATTCCTAAAAATCAGTGCAAATTTGATAAAATATCAGAATTTATTATTTATAAAAAGCAAAAAATTCCAATGAAATAAAGGTTTCATAAAACTAATTTCGGAATTTATCCTATTCTGTACTTTGATGTATTCTAAATTTACGAATCTGGAATTGAATTTTTCTGCAAAATTCATTTATGGGTCTGTTACTGTTTTCGATATATATCTAGATTTCAAGGTTCTGAGAAATGAGCCTGATGGACAACGAAGTTATGATCATTGAATAGCGGCCTCCCAAAAGTTTTGATAGTGCGCAGTCTATATTTATACACTTACGCTGTTGTTTTTTTTTTTTTTTGGACGCCCTTTTTTTAACTAAATTATACTCATGCATAAGCTGTATAAATATTCAGTTGTAAAGATTAAAATTTTGATAATAAAAGATTTATCAACGAAAAAAAAGGTTTATACAAAATAAAAACGTCCGAGGGTCGACCTTCCGGGTCAGTTTTTCAGAACGTATGCAATATTTTACTTAATGCATCTTGTTCAGTAAAGCGTTTTGATTAAAAAATAAAAAACAAGGTACCCAAAAGTATAAGAAAATTTGTTAATTCAATCAAGAGCTATTTAAATATTAAAATCAAAATGTCTGTATATATAAAAAATCCTAAACACGCAGAATTTCTTTTATAATTGTATTCGTACTATTGAAAATTTAAGGTATTTGAACATTACAAAACATAAAAAATATAAAAAAATTTGAAAAAAAAGATAAATGAAGTGTCACGGGGCGGTTTCTAGGGATAGTCTAGGCGCCAGCTATACTAATCACGCCCAAAAATTGAAAAATTAAATTTCTTTTCCGAGGCTAAAAATGGGTGGTATTTATGTTTTTTTGACCCGCTGAACATGAATCCGAAGTCCGTTTTGCAAATTTCGTGGTCAATTTTTTGTTATTAACAATTTATTGAAAAATTGGCCAATAATTTGTTAATAACATAAAATTGATATATTGATAATAACAAAAGATTTAACAATTAGTATTTTAGGCTTTGGTGAAATAGGAAAATTTAGTGAGTATATATATTTAATTCTTTTTAATTGTAATATATGCCATTGTTGTGAAAAAGCAAATTAAATCATTTTAGTTGCAAAAATTTTGAATAATTTTGGAGCAAAAGTATGGGAGATAGGTAGGAATAAAACCATAGAAAAATATGAATACCAGGGCAAATTTTTAACAAATGAGTCTTTATTTGAATTGTTAGTAAATTGAGATTATGTAACTAGTATACTACCTTATACTGAAAGAACAAAGGGTTTATTAAATGGAGACATTTTGAAACGTGAAAAAAAATTTATATTTATAAATATTGGACAACTCAGTAATAAAAGAAAGTGATTTAATAAGTGCTTTGAGGCAAAATTCGATTTCAGGAGCAATATTAGATGACAGTAAATTGTAGAAAATTCCACAAGTATTGTATATTTAAAAATTATTATTTTTAAATTAAATGATCTCAAAATTTTCAAATGGGAAAAGTTTAAATAATGTTATTTACTTTAAAAGAGACTATTAACATATAAAAATATACTAAAATAATTTTTATTTAAAGTATATAATTAGCTTATGTAATACACTTGATGCATATAATATTACATATAAAAAATAAGTATTTTATTTAATTGAATCTTATTATAGTGTATATAAATGCATAAAATTTAACATTATATGGAGTATCAAAATTAAAAAAAATTGTTATCACAATGGATTAAGGTTTATGCATTTATAAATATTTAAGTTAATTTATTTTTTTCTTAAAATTATTTATATGTTCATGTATCTATATACATTATATTTATTTTTTACTTATTGTTCATACTTACTTTGTTTTTTTATTGAATCACTTATTTCACATAAAAAACAAGCAAATCATTTTTTTATATCATTACATTTAAGGTTTTAGGCCACGAATACTCAAGTCATAAACAACTTCTTCAATTTTTTTTACATCATATTTCAAAGCATCATAGCGTTTTCTCAATGAGTCATTTTTTAAATTTAATAATCGAAATCCTGCATTTAATTCATTTACAAATCGAGAGATTTCTAATGGACGATCATATTGACCATTAGTTACACTATTGACTGCAAAACGACTCTGAAAAAAGAGTAAAAAACTAATTTAGTAGTTTCTAAAAAATTTGTTGAATATCATTTTTTAATAATCCAGTTTAAAAAAATTCTTTAATTTATTTCACCCTTTTTGACTTAGCCCATTAAATTTTAAATTGATAGGAAAATTAAGCAAAAGGTAACCAGGCCGCTGTTTTATTTAATATTGTATGATGTTAAGAAATATTATAACATACCAATTCAGAAGAAAGCTGTAGCAGTCCCATTAAATAATCTTCAAGTTCTAAATGAAATCCATCTTCTAGCTTAGTTTTTACTGAAAAAATTAAAGAAACAACTGATACTTTATTCTAAAAATAATTAAATTTAAAAAATATTTTTTACATCCTAAAATTTCAGCTACAGAGTCTTTGGTTACCAGAATTTTAACTTCCAAATATACAATTAGCGAAGCTAAGAAACACAGCTTTTGTGTAACGGATCGCCATTGGTCATAGAATCGATAATACTGAGTTAAAGGAACTATTTCTGATAATTTTTTATAGTATTTACGAATGTCTTCAAACATTTCCCTAGCCTTAGAACAGTAATTGCCTACAACTATGAAAAAAATAGCAGAAGTTTATTAATAAGTTGATAAAAAAAATATTTATTAAAAATTAAATTTTTTTAACATACTGGTATTCTCTTCTTCTTCACTCAAATTGTTGTTATGAATATTTTGTAATACTACAGAAATATCACGAGCAATTTTTTCTATTTCTTTTACAGTGTTCCGTATTTCCTAATACATTAAGTACATTTAAGTATTAAAGAATAAAAAATAAATATTCATTGGTAAGTATACATACCTCTCGCGTTTCTTGTTCATTTATCAAATGATCCTGAAATGAATTAAATATGAGAGTTATTCCTTTCTCCATATTTATCAACTTTTCTATTTGATTTCTGCTTTAAATTAGGACTGCAAGGTCTGCAAGCTGCAATTATTTTATTCACCGGCAAATTATTCTAAATTAAAAATGTTTACTGCTTAGGTTATGTTGACTCAATGACACTTTCACGTCTTCACTTCGAAGAAAACTGCAAAATCGCAAAGCGCAGTGTGCTGCAAAAAAAGTGTAGGAGATAGGAGTGGATATATTATATATATATGCAGAGCTGTTATTGCTTTACGAGATTTTTATAAATTATCTGAAATCTAGTAACTTAACCAACTTCAGGCAAGTGCATAATAAAGCGCGCTAGACCCCAAGGCCCAAAGCATAATAAATATCAGCGATTTTTAATAATTAATAACGCGTTGAACGAAACTATTTATAATTTCAATTATTTATGCAAAATAAATAATTAAAACTTGTTAAAATATAATTATGATGCACTTGCCTGAAGTTGGTTACGTTACTAGATTTTATAAAATTACTAGGATTTTAACAACACTAACAGCGTCCCAAAAGTTGCGTGCGAAGTATTTTAAGGGCGCTCTGTCCACCAGTCAACCAGTGGGTGTTTTTTGCGCAGTATATTTGTAACTAAAATATTTTAACCATATATATTTATAATAATTTTTTAATGAAAGAATCAATGCTTTTCAGTATTTAGTACAAGAATATAAAAAAAAAATTAAAAATGTTTATTTGTTAAACAAATACGACCTGTTAAATTTTTGAAATTTTTGGGTCATAAAAGCCTGAGTTCCCAGATCTGGGCTACTTTGATCAAAATTCTGCTTGGCTCATATTGAAGATCATTCAATTCTAGGTGGAGGTATCGTGGGAAATTTTTCGCTAAACCTCTTCAGTAATGAGTTACAGCTAATTGTTTATAAAAAAAAAGTTAAAAATTCTCTACAATTTATAAACAAATAGTTATAATTATAAGTTATAACTCATTACTGAAAAGGTTTAGTGAAAAATTTCCCACGATACCTCCATCTAGAATTGAATGATCTTCAATATCAGCCAAGCAGAATTTTGATCAAAGTAGCCCAGATCTGGGAACTCAGGCTTTTATGACCCGAAAATTTCAAAAATTTAACAGGTCGTATTTGTTTAAACAAATAAACAATTTTAATTTTTTTTTTATATTCCTGAACTAAATACTGAAAAGCATTGATTCTTTCATTAAAAAATTATTATAAATAAATATATATGGTTAAAATATTTTAGTTACAAATATACTGCGCAAAAAACACCCAGTGGTGGACAGAGCGTCCTTAAATTTCTTGAAAATTAATCAAAATTGCTAATGAAAGCAACAAAAAAATTTAAGGCCATAAGGTCTATTAACCCCAAAAATCTTACTACCACTGCTTTTTTGGGGTAAATAAGAAATGCCCCTATTTTTCTGATCATTAGGCTGCTTTCACACGCAAGTGAATTTGTAAAGTGAATTTGTAAAATGAATTTGTAATGGCGCGTAAATTCAAAATTTAAATAAGCCTGAAAATCTAAAATTAGCGAAATTAATTAAAGTTTTAAAGAAATTATTGTAAAAATGAATAAAAAATTATATAATAATATTTAACAAACAATAATTATTTAAAAATTTAATTAATTTCGCTAATTTTAGATTTTCAGGCTTATTTAAATTTTGAATTTACGCGCCATTACAAATTCATTTTACAAATTCACTTTACAAATTCACTTGCGTGTGAAAGCAGCCTTAATAAAGAAAAAAGAAACTCCCGGGCCTCAATTTTCGAATCTGATAGAGTAAGGGAACTCCACTTTTTATGGTTGATCGCCAGTTATTTTGACGACAATGAGCGATTTTACATCGTCGTAGTAACCCTGGGTTAACTTGACCAAATGTTAACTGAACCCATTATAGACATAATACATAATGTATGTCTATGACTTACCTACTCTAACAAAAATAACCACGTAGTTACTCCCTGGCTCAGAGAGTTGTAACTCATCCTTAAATCAGAAATTGTCATCTCCTGGAATACGTATGAGATGAAAATGAACTGTACGAGGGAAAGCTGATATCCTAGAGGCATAATTTTTAATTTTTTATTCAAAAAAATTTTCCGGTTTTTCAATATGGCGGACTAAAAAACATGAAAATAGAAACTTTTTACATTACCTGGTGGTTTTCGAGGTTGAGAAAATCGTTTTTATGAATGAAAATTAAAATTTTGTCGCCCTATCATATTTTCCTGTTTTCCAAGATGGCGGATTAAAAACATATCACAATAAGCTTTTTACATTGTCTGGGGGTTTCCGAGGTCGAGAAAAACGTTTTTATTACTGAACTTTTTCATTATTTGGCACCAGCCCGGGCGAGAATGTTTCACGAATTTTGAACGTACGTTTAATCTACGGTTGATTTTACATGTTAAAAAAAACGGTAAGACTAAACTGCGTGAAACATTCTCGACCGGGAGGTTTCCGATTTTCCAATATGGCGGAACAAAAAACATGAAGAGGAACTTTCTATATTTCCAGGGGGATTCCCGAGCATGAAAAAATCTTTTTGAATTAAGAAAATATTTTTACCCTAGCATATTTCATTCATAAAACGTTTTTTTTTACCTCGAAAACCCCCAGGTAATATAGATATTTCTACTTTTCACGTTTTTTTGTTCCGCCATATTGGAAAATATGCTAGGGTGAAAAAATAAAAGTTTTCATCAATGAAAATGTTTTTCTCAGCCTCAAAAACCCTCAGGCAATGTAAAATGCTTATTCTTAAATGTGTTTTAATCCGCAATCTTGGAAAACTGGAAGCTGGGTCGAAAATTATGAAAAAAGGAACTTTATACGTTAAAATGGTTTTCTTAACCTTGCGAACCCCTGGGTAATGTAGAAAGCTCTTTTTTCCATTTTTTTTGTTGTCATCTTTGAAAATCGGAAAATATGCTGGGGCCAAATAATAAAATATTTCATTAATAAAAACGTTTTTCTCGACCTTGGAAACCCAGAGGCAATGTAAAAAGCTTATTCTGACATATTTTTTAGTCCACCGTCTTAGAGCGAAAAAATTAAAATTTTCATTCATAAAAACTTTTTTCTCAACCTCGAAAACCCCCCAGGTAATGTAGAAAATTTCTATTTTCATGTTTTTTTATCCGCCGTATTGGAAAACTGGAAAATTGTTCTGAATAAAAAATTAAAAATCCTCCAGGATATCAGCTTTCTCTCATACGGTTCATTGTCATCCTGAAGGTATTCCAGGAGATGACAGAAATTTCAGAGATTTAAGTCTCTAAATCAGGGAGTTAATTGAGGGAGTTATAACTCTCTAAGCCAGGGAGTAGTACTACTTGGTTATTTTTGTTAGAGTAACCACGAGCAAAGACCCGTTTACACAGACAAATGTCTTGCACAAATAGAAACATGATGATTTATCAAGTGATTTACCATTTGGTTGAACCATAGGATTTATCGTAAGATATTTAATTGATCCAAAAAGATTTCTGTTATCTCCTGGAGAACCTACTTCGGGATGTAAATGAACCTTCCTAGGAAAAGTCTATCCTGGAGTTATAATTTTTAATTTTCACGAGAAAAGAACTTTCTACATTTCATCAACAAAAAAGTATATTTCAACTTCTAAAACCTCTAGGAAGTATAGAAAGTTCTATTTTCGTTTTTTTGGCCCGCCATTTTGGAAAATCGGAAAATACAGTAGGGTGAAAAAATGAAAATTTTAATAAATAAAACGTTTTTCTAAACCTCGAAAATCCCTTGGTAATGTAGAAAGTTCATTTTTTCATATTCATTTTTTTGGTCCGCCATTTTGGAAAACGGAAAATACTTTGGAGTAAAAAAAAGAAATTTTCATCAATAAAAACTTTTATCTCAACTTCTAAAACCCCCAGGAAGTATAGAAAGCTCTATTTACGTGTTTTTGGCCCACTATATTTTGAAAAATGGAAAAATACATTGGGGTGAAAAAATAAAAATTTTGATTCATAATAAAAACATTTTTCTCAACCTCTAAAACCCTCAGGAAATATAAAATTTTCTTTTTTTTATGTTTTTTGGTCCGTCATTTTGGAAAATCGGAAAATACGTTGGGGGTGAAAATTGAAAATTACACCTCCAGGATATCAGCATTTCCTAGGAGGGTTCATTTTTATCCCGAAGGTTTTTCCAGGAGACAACAGAAATCTTTTTTGGTCAATAATATGTTCTTTACCTTATAATAATTCATGTGGTTCAAATGGTTCAACCACGTGGTGAATGACATGATAAATCATTGTTCCTTTTTGTGAGTGGTTAAATTTTTTTGGGTAACCGTGGTTCCTTAGATTATGCGGGTGTAAAGCTTGAAATGCCGGTTTTTCATTATAGAATGTCAAAATGTGTACTTTTATAATCTATAAAAAGATAACTTTTTCAATTATATTTTATTAATTAAACTGTTTATTTATATTAGTTTTAAAGGCTACAAATTAGTTTCAATAAAGCTGCAGTGGAACTCTTGCGCAATCTCGTAATATTCCCCTTTCGTTTTTGGCCAAAGTTGCAGAGGTGCAAAAAGGGACAAAAACTGATGACCATATCCTAACGAAAGATTATTAAATTACCTGTTTTTTCTCCAAATTATATTCTTTTATGCATAAAAAGAATTTTACGACTAATTATTTTAATTTTCAAAATTCGTTTTTTGGTTCCTTACAGAGGAAGTATTATCTTAAGGTGAAAATTTCTGATTTGTTGGCATGTAAGCACGTTTTGAGACCTCATAAGATTAAAAAATCGGTTTTTAAAAAAGCCTGTATTTGTATGGGTATGCGTAATGAACAACTATTAATAACATGAAGACCTAAAACTTTTTTCAAAATTTTTTTTACCAAGAAATCTCGAAGTACTCTTTTTTTCTTTTAATTTTGATGCAATACCTCATTTTTTTCCATGAACGTGCGAATACCAAGAAATATCGTTTTTACTCGATGTCTTGAATCTTATAATTAATTTTTTTTTAATTTTTTTTCTCAAAAATTTTGTCACCTAAAAATACAAAAAAAAAACTAAATACTTTTTTTTCTTTTTGGACGTAGTACTTAATTTTTTTCTATGGGAAAACTAGTTTTAGAAATATCGTTTATTATAGTCAGTTTTTAAATCTGATAAGTAATTTGTTTTTTTTCAAAATTTTTTGACTTAAAAGTAAAAAACCAGCCATCTATATTTTCTTCTTGAACGTAGCACTTCATTTTTTTCTATAAAAGTATTAAGGACTTATGACCCCAATTGGAAAAAAAAGCAAATATACACATTACCGACGCTATTTTTTTAAAATAATTTGCAGTTTAAAATAAAATTAGTCGTAAAAATATTAAAAAATGAGTTTATTATGTAATATTATTGCAATAAAATTATTTTAAATTTATAAATTATGAAAAAACATTGTTATTTTAGGTTATGATACTTGCTAAAACTTGGTTTTCACTTAATAATTAATGATTAAATGTGGTAAATTATATAAAATACGCATTGATGATTTCACCAATTTTTTTTTTATTTTTGGACGCACTATACCTAATTTTTTTATCCAAATTTTTTAAATAAGAAAATTAAAAATACACCATTTTTTTCGGATTCCAATTTGATAATTAATTTTCTGAAAACTTTTTCTCTCAAAACTTTTGCCACCAAAAAATACAAAAAACAATACATTTTTTATTCTTTATGGACGTACTACCTAATTTGTAGACAGAAATAAACAATTTTGAAATTGATGCCAAAATTGCAATTTTCAAAGAAAATAGGTTTTAGTAGTCTCAAAAATTTTGTATTAAACTTCAGAGAAATTAATAAAAATATTTTACTCTTTTAACAAGGTTAAATTAATTAAATTAACATGGAACATGTTTAAAGGGTGGGGGTACTTCAGAACTTGAAAATTAAGGGGGGGGGGTCAAATAAGACTTAGAATAATTAGAAGTCTTTGAAAAATCTGGGCTTAAGGACTTAGGATAATACAGGTTTATGGACTTAGAATAATATCGATTTATAAGGACTTGAAATAATTCAGGTTCAGGGATTTGGAATAATATCGATTAATCAAAATAGTTTGGGTTTAGAATCTTAACAACTAGTAAGGTGATAATTACAAATTATAAAATTAGGAAATTGTATTGTAATAGTAGCGGAGCCCATACGATGTAGGGTGATTTTTTGACTAACCAAAGATAATTGCAAATGCACCGAACTACTTATGTAAGGATGCCCACTGAGTCATATGTTAAGAGCCTTTGCGTACCTAAATAGCCTAGGCTGGTTAGCTGAAAATCACCTAGGTGAAAATTTTACTAACTGGATGAAAATTTAGGATATCCTTAAATACACCCCCCAGAAGCTAATTCCAAATCGGTTTGTAAAAAAACCGGTGCTGCCCTGAACGGGGGGGGGTTAAAAAATTTTTGTCCCAAGGTGAAAAAATTGTAACCACAAAGGACTTTGGCTAATGAATGTACATGCCAAATGTAGCATATGTGCCAAATTGTACCTTTGCGAAATGGTGCATTGCCTAGTTACAAGGGTTAAAAGTTTGGGTCAAAAATTTTTTAAACCGCCCCCGTTCAGGTCAGCACCGGTTTTTTTACAAACCGATTTGGAATTAGCTTCTGAGGGGTGTATTTAAGGATATCCTAAATTTTCATCCGGTTAGTAAAATTTTCACCTAGGTGATTTTCAGCTAACCAACCTAGCTCGGCCTAGGCTATTTAGGTACGCAAAGGCTCTTAACATATGACTCAGTGGGCATCCTTACATAAGTAGTCTGGTCCATTTGCAATTATCTTTGGTTAGTCAAAAAATCACCCTACATCGTATGGGCTCCGCTACTATAATGTTGAGTAACATTTGTATTATACCTAGTTCTCAGCTGGAAGTAAACATGTTCCATGCAATTAGGTTGTGTTTACACAAACCGATTATAAGTTTTTAAGTTGTTCTTAAGATACAAAGATAGTATTACAAATAGACATTTTTTAAAAACCTAAACAAATATTAAAAGGGGGCGAATAATTTTTGAGACCTATAAAAATTATTTTCCTCAAAAATTGCAATTTTGTCAGCAATTTAAAAATTGTTAATTTTGGGTCAAAAATGGCTATTTGGTTAATTTTCTATAACGATGAGAGAATCAGTGATGAAAATTTGGGGTTTTTGGGGCTTGGAATGTGAGAAATACACTAAAAAAATGAGACTTATTGGGAAACCAAAATATTTGTTTTCTTCAGAATTTTATGTTGCACTAGTATGAACAAAAGCATTTCAGAAACGTTTTTATTTACTTTATATTGCATATTTTTGAATGAAACGGTTAAAAAAAGTCTTTGAAGCTTCGCAGCATGTTGTCTATGAATAAATGAAAACACGCGTTACATAAACTTTAGCAAATAATGATTATAAGGCTATTCTTAGAATAATATAGGTTTCTCTGTTCCTTTTTTCTCTAAATTAGTGCGAGTAAAACTCATCGAAATTTCATTTGCTTAAACACAAGAGAATATATACATATGTGTATGTAAGCATGTATAAAAAAAAAGTTATTTAAAGTTTATTTAAGGGGCGAAGGGGGTTTCCGATGGATAGATGACGTAAAAAAGAGAGAAACGGAAATGGAAAAAGTTTGATGTTAGGGTCGCCGGTTTTTATACTCTCAGGGTCCAAACTTCTTTAGCGAAAGAAAGACACGCCGGGCGGAAAAGCGCGTAATTTTTATATTATTATTTTCTTTTGTGTAAATTCATGCTTTTTAAAGTACTTTCTTTCTCTGTTCATGATAATTTGTTTAAATAGTGATTTAAAAAAATATTAATCGAGAAGGAAAGGAGTTGGAAATAAGAAAAATCTTAAAAAATATGTGCAAGTGCTAAATCAAAGTGAAAAATTAAAATATAAAAAGTGTATTTTGTAAAAATAAAAATGAAGTAATAATTTTTTTTGGAATAAGAGGATTATAAGATATAATGTCATCCTTACGAAGTTACGTAAGTAGCATAAAATTTTCGATCAATCGATCGATTTTTAGTTCAAAAAATAACATTTATACAATAAGAATGCATAAGATACAATTTTTACTTTTCGACGATAAAAAAATTTAGAAAATTAAAGTTAACGAACTCTACTTTATTTGAATATCGTTTCTATGCGCATCCGTTTATTTTTATCAATCTCTTATATTGCAGAACTATTAATACCTAAATTTTTTGTTTCTCGTTTATCCAATAATTGTAATTTAATCTTTTGAAAATAAAAAATTCAATTTTAATTGGATTATAATTAGAGTAAATACAGGTACTGAATTTTTAATTACGTTAATTGGAGAAAGAATTTAATAGAGATGCAATTTATTGGCTGGTTATCTTAAAATTTGATCTCCTTTTTGTTTAAGTAAAATTAGACAGACTAGTTTTTTATATTTGCTTTCTTTGCTTTATTCGAGATTTTTATTCGAAACATTTTTTATCTCAATATATTATTTTTTTATTAATAAAAGCAGTTACTAAAATTTATAATTTTCTTTTCTTTATAGATTAATTTATTGCAGAAATTAAGTATTTGACTTCTTCTAAGAGCAAAAAAATTTATTAAGTTATATTTTGTCTACAAAAAATTTCTTTAAATTATCATGCGCACGAAGGGAAAATTAAAAAAAAAATATTTCACGAGCATTTCATGCTTTTATGTTTTCAAAAATAAGTATTTACTAACAGTATCAACACGTCTTTTATCTCTCTTATATGTTTAATACAAAAAAGTGATTTAAAGAAATTTTTTATAGACAAAATATAATTTAATAAATTTTTTTTTGCCTGATATATTTTGGGTGATTCCATGGATAAATAGCACAAAATGAAACGCGAGGTCTCAAAGATAAAAAATTTTTTTATTTTTCGATAAAACAACTTAAAAATAGATGATTCCTCGAATATTTTCTATAAATTTTTAAGCGTCTTATGGCATGCTGTTTTAAAGTTTTTTGGTAAAACGGTTATCCTCAGCCACCATTTTTGAAAGTTCCGTAAAAAAGCTCTAGAAAACATTTAAAAAAGGAAAGAAATAGGTTATCGATGTGAAATTTAATGAGAAATTCGAATTTTCAGTCAGATTTTTCTCATTCTTTTTAATTATTTTTCTGCTTAAACACGTGACATAATGAAAATCTGACCAAAAATTTGAATTTTTCGGTAAATTTTACAAAGGTACAGTAATTTTGGCATCCTTAGAATGATATATCTCTATTTGACAATTTAATTGAAATAGATTATTAAAATATAGAAACAATGATTAAACAATTATAAATGGGATTTTATTGATTTTAGTTTACTTTCTTACTCACAGACATTTCGGTGAAAAATAAACTCTAAACTTTAAAAAAAACTTAGAAAAAACTACTCGATAAAATACTAAATTTTTTTTTTTTTTAATAAACGAGTTATCGTTAATTAAATATTTTACAATAATTCTCCAATAATCTCAATTACACGATACTTGAAGTCCAATAACTTAAAAATTTGATAAGTCAGTAAATTTTCATCATATAAGACGAAACGATTCTGCTTTTTCTTTAGCAGGTTTTTCATGTCTAATATTTATTTATTGAAGATAAAAGATATTTTAAATATTGCAAACCTTTTAGGCTCAAATGGGCTATTAATGCAAAATCTCTAAGATTGGAAAAAACCAGTGAAAACAGAAAAACTAGTGGTTATTAAAAAACTAGTGGTTTTATCTAATTCTTGAAGGAAAAATATATTAAAAATTGTTTCCCTCATAATTGGTACCCTAAAAAATTAAAAAAATGAATTTTTCTCCTGTTAAAGCGTAGTAAAATGTTAAAATAAATAGTGAAATAAATAATTATAAAATAAATAAATAAGAAGAATAAGGGATTTTTGTTTGATTTTTTCGAATAGAAATAATTAACTTAGACATATGAAAATTGTTACAAATGAAAGATAATTTATTAAAGAATACAATTTAATTATTATTATTTTTTTAAATTATAGATGGCGCTGATGGTTGCTATTCCCGCGTAAGACCTTTTTTTATCTTAAACACACGAAACTGGAAAATTTTATTTCTTTATTATATATTTTCCATATGAATGGAGCAGTTTTTTTATTTTTTCAAAATTTAAAAGTATATTCAACTCCAAAAAAAAACTGATTTTTCAGTTCCTTTATTTTTTTTAGGTATGAAACATCCTCATTTTCACCGTTTATACCTCTACAAATACCATTATACCTCTACAAATAAGATTTAAGATATAATTAAATACATAAATAATATGTTTGTTTGGAATAACATTATTTTTTGATTTATACAATCAATATATCCAACGCAAACACAATAAATTTTTATTCATTTTTACCATTGACTAAAAACAATTAGAATCAAAGTATTTTTTTACCATAAAAGAAAAGATTCTTTATATTTGATAAAAGGAAAAAATTTATAATTTAACATAAAGTATAACATTATACGTTTTTTAACTTACTATTAAAATTCTTTTCTAATGTAACAGAATTTAGATAATTTAAACGAATAATAATAATAATAAGGTAAGGCTTTTCTTAAAAATGACATGCTCATCGCGACTGTAACTATGTACATTGTTATAGCTAAAGAGTCATTCTGTTGGCTGATAGAAATTTCATTGTTATTTCTTTAGAAATTCAAATTTAAAATTTTATTGATTTTAATTATAGTTTTTCAAAATGGCTTTAATCAGTTGTAGTTAAATAATTAACGAGATAAATTATTAATTAAAATGCTAAAATTATTTAAATTATTATCACATTTTATATTTTTTTATTTATAAAAATGTGGTTTTTTATAGTAAGGTTAGTAAATCGGGTTGCAATATTATAAGTTATAAACAATAAATAAATAATGGAATTTTTAGAGTGGTTATAAAAATATTTTTTAATACTTTTGTGACATAAAAACACTAAAATATTATATGCTTTTTAAAAAAATTATTTAATTACTCAATATTCGGTACATGTAAAGCATCGATTAAAAAAATTTCATAATTTAAAATCCTTTTCTAAATTTTCCTAGGCTCAAAATTTTTCAATTAAATAAAATTTTCAATCAAAATAGGTGATTAAAATTTTTTAATAATTTTCATCATATTAATTATTTTTCATGTCAAATTACACAATTGTTCATTTTACGCAAATATTTCAGTCCTGTATATTAAGTTACTGTTTTTAGGCCAGAAGTTTTAAGAATCTTCCTGGAACTTCAAAATTTTTTTCTCATAGGGAAGAGTACCCTAGAAAGCCTGAAAATTTAGAGATGGTCAAATAGTCACGATCGAGGAGGGGGGGGGGTGGGGGAGGTCAAATGGAATTTGGAACAAAATTTCGATTTAGGGTTCTTAATGGACTTTAGGAAATAATCTGAGTTAAGGGATTTAGAATAATACGGGTTTATGAGCTGATTTAATGTCAAAAGCAGAGCTGGGATACTGTGACATGCTGTTATCCGTATATACGGCATACGGTGAACGGTTACTAGATGTATTTAGCCGTATATACGGCAAAGTGCATACGGTAGCCGTATAAAATAGTCCATTAATACGGCAAATTTCAAACGGATCCCGTATTGACTTTTGCCGTATAAAATTTCATACGGCAAAATCCAATACGGGAACCTTACGAAATATGCCGTATTAATGGACCATTTTATACGGCTCCCGTATTGACTTTTGCCGTATGAAAACCTATACGGTAAAATCCAATACAGGAACCGTACAAAATATGCCGTATTAATGGACTATTTTATACGGCTCCCGTATTGGATTTTGCCGTATGAAAATCCATACGGCAAAATACAATACGGGAACCGTACAAAATATGCCGTATTAATGGACCATTTTATACGGCCCCCGTATTGATTTTTGCCGTATGAAAATCCATACGGCAAAATTCAATACGGGAGCCGTATAAAATAGTCCATTAATACGGCATATTACCTACAGCTCCCGTATTTATTTATGCCATATGAAAAACCGTACGACAAAATTCAATACCAAATCCCCTATTTGTACGGCATAAGAATATACGGCCCCATATTTTTCTCATACGGGCCCGTATGCGTATAGGACCTGGGTAACTTCATAATGCCCACGGACCCGTATGCGTATAGAAGAGGGTATTTTCATAATGCCCACGGGTCAGTATACGTATGAGACCTAGGTATTTTCATAATGCTGACGGGTCCGTGGGCAGTATGCATTCAAACTTTAACATACTACCAACTGATCCGTATACTTATAAAAATAATGTATGGACAGACTATGCACGGATCATTATACTGCTTGGCCGTATATACGGCTGTTAGTTTTCCGTGCCCAAAATGCCGTGCATGCCCAGCTCTGGTCAAAAGGCTCTATTGGAAGCTAGAATGATTATTTACAATATAATACAATTTAATTTGAGTACATATACGTATGAGAACTTAAAATATAATAATAATATAATTATAACATAATTACAATTTAAAATATTTAAAAAATAATATATGATATTTATATAAAAATAATATGATACAAAAAAAAAAAAAAAAAAAAAATTAATTATACATTATGCTATACATAAATGTTGATAAGTGTTGATTTAAACACCAAAAATTTACTTGTAAACATAAATTAAAATATTTATAATAATTTGATTATTTATATTTTATTGAATAATTAAATTTAAAGAAAAATATCATGTAAAGAAGCATAGAAACAATTGAAAATTCACTTGTAAACTTATAGATACATAATTGAAAAATTAATTTATAGAAATTATCATAATTTAATAATTGATTTTTAATTAAATTCTTCTATACATAAATTTTGAAATAAAAATACAAATTAGTGTTGATTTACACACCGAAAATTGACTTGTGAAGTTACAGTGACATAATTTAGAAGATTCATCATAATTTAATTATTTTGTAGCGTAATTGCTGGATTACCAAATTATTTTTGAGTGATTATTTTATTTTATTATTTTACTGATTATCAAATTATTTAAAAAGTTGAATACAATAATCTGGTTATATAAGGAGCAATCTACTAGTAAGCCGTTTAAAAGGACTTCAGTACAATTGTAAGAAAAATCCAAATTTTAGCAAATTTGATCTATATTAGTTTCTGCAACAATGATTGCTTGGCGAGGAATTTTTATTTCATTATTTGATGAAGAAATTTTTTCTAAATTTTTCAATACCTGCATGAGAATTAACATTTTTTAATTCTTGTGCAATTTCTTGAAGGGAGTCCCAAAATCTTCTAATGCTTAGACAGTTTTAGTAATTATTTTCAATGTCACTTATTTACGCACAGATACATTTTAAATTCCTCCATTATCTATATGTGTTTATGATCAATTTTAGTACAAATTTTTTTAATCAATTATTATTTTCAAAAGAAACGAATGTTGATATTTTATTTATAAAGTTAAAATTTTTTTTGTACTAAGTGTTCTAAAAGATAATTTTCGTTTAGATAAATTAAAGAGCAAGTATCATTTTGAGCTTTTAAGCTCTCGTGAATTTCCCGAATCTTCATATAATATATGCTGCAATGGGTTTTAAGTAACGACAGCTAGGGTTTTATTTTTCTCTTTGCTTCCGTCTTTTAAGGAGTAAAATAACTCAAATGCAGAAGCAGATAAAACATGCATTCAAATAAAAATAAAATTTCAAAAATAAAAATAAAAAAAAATAAAAGTAAAATAAAAGAAGACGAAGAAGAAAAGAAAAGTAAAGAAAATTAGAAAACGTCTGTTTAAATATATGTACTGGCAAGAATAAGTCAGTAGAAAAGTAAAAAATTTTGCCCCACTAGGTAGAAAGATCCGATATAATGCTAAATTTAGATCTCGACATATTTTTTATTTATTTTTCGTTCCTATATTATACATTTCTTTACTTAGATGTGTTTTTATTATGTATATTTATTTATATACCCTTTTTCGCATTTCAAATTCATGTACTAGTTTAAATTTCACTTTTGACATATTATTATGGATCCATTAAAAAAATAAATGACTTTTTCTCTTGGTATTATCAACACAGACTTTTTTTTTTTTTAAATTTTCAATTGTAAGATAATTTGAATAGCTTGTTGTATTTTTACATTTTACATCTTAATGATTATTGCAAGAAACTGTGTCATTTTATTTATGGAATATTCCAAAACTCGAGAAAGTCTAAAGAAAGACAGTTCAAGTTGAAAACTAGATTAAAAGAAAATTCTAAATAAAAAGTTTATAATTTTGGCATACAATTGTAGTCTTTAGTTAATTTTTTATTAAGAAAAATTAAAGTAATAAAATGTTAAATGTTAAATATATGTAAAGTTAAAATAACGTAAAAATAGTTCAAAAATGTATTAAAGTTTTTTGCAAAAATTATGCGTAATCAGCGAATTGTTAAATATTTATAAACAAATAACATAAACATTTTTATGCTATTCGTATATTATAATATAATATCAAAAGAAAAAAGTAATTGGAATTTATCCAAAAGTTTCTTAAGAAAAAGCTTTAACATAATTAAATTTTAGAATAGCAATATTTTTTTTAATAGTTCGGACCAATGCATCAGAAAGTTTATATAATTATTTTATAATCTCTAGAATAATATCATTTTATGGGTGGCAGTCAGAAAAGAGGTATTTTCTTATATTTAACAAAGCGAATTCGCATACGACGTTTTTGATATTAAGAAAATAATATCTTAGTCTTTTTTCTGGTCATGGGGTCTCGAATTATAATACATTCTTAACCGGATCGCCAAATGCAAAGGTTTAAGGCTCGAGCTGGGCTCGAGGCGGTTTAAGGTTGAATCAGGTGGATAAAATAACATTTTACAATTTAAGATTTCTGGAAATCTAAACTTCCAGAATTTTTAGTTCTTATAGCCATTTATCAAGTTATACATATGTCTCTTAGAACTTAAAAAAAATATTTGAAAATTTATTGACTGCAGATGTAGCTATCAGCATCTATATTATATTACAGATACATTTTCTTCATTATTGAGCTATTTTATGAATCAAAACTTTATAATATTTAAAACATTATTTGGCATTGATTTTCTGAAAATAATTTTTTATTTCCTAATTTTCACCCGAATAAATTGATATTTTGAAAATTATGTAGGTCTAAAATTAATATCTTGAAAAATATCTTATATTATTGTTAGAAATTGAAAATTTTTTTTAGTGAATCAATGATAAATTAATAATGTCCTAAATATTATATTCAAAGATTTTTAAAATCAGAAGCTTTTCAAAAAAGCTTAATAAATTTAGTAGCTCAAAAATAAAGGAAATTTTATGCACTAGTATCTTTGTCTGCAGTCAATAAATTATAATTTTTTTTTAATTCTAAGAGATATATATAAATTTATAAATTGCTATAAGAATTAAAAATTCCAGAAGTTTCAATTTCCAGAAATCTTAAATCGAAAAATCCTATTTTTATCTGATTCAACCTTAAGCCGAGGTCCGGTAATCGCATTTAGTAAAAATAAATTTTTCTGTTTTTTTTCCTTTTTAGCGGGCAATAATGACAGACTCAGTATTCTTATTTGGCAAAATAAACATTTCTATGAGCCGGTTAAGAATATAATTAATGTTACGCCTGAAACGAGAGAATAGCTGATTTCCGGGAACGTGACAATTCTGGCCCATTACCTAGAACGCTCGCTAGAACGGGACATGCACCCATCCCGTTCCACGAAATCGTACATCAAATTTACCTCTAATTCTCTGATTTCGAACCCCTTCAGTTTTAATACAATTTTTAACTGAATTTATTGCATTAAAATAGAACGAATTCTGCTCAAAAAATTATACAGTAGTATGAGATATTGTTTTTGTATTATTCTTGGATAATATTTAAGTGAATTACCCAAATCGCCAAAATTTTATCAGGAATACCAAAAATGATTATTTTTCTTTAATACTTTTGAGCATAATTGTTGTGTTGTATATATGTAAATATTGTTGAATGTGTGTGTGCGCGCGCCTCGCTTAAGCTTACTCTCCGCGGTCGTCGTTACTGCCAGTGCGGTACCGATTCCCGCTGTGTATACATCAATCTCTTGTATATACATCTTTATGTAGATAAAATATAGAAATATTAAGTTTAGTTGTGATTTGAGTAATACATTTTATTTCACCTTATCCTTGCCAATTCCTTCTAAAATACTTACCCACATCAACATCTGGCATCCCAGTGGTATAAAAATTTTATTTTTTATGAAGAAGAAGAACGAAGTGAAGAAAAGGGAAATATATTGTATTTTTTTTTAACACGCGGTTATCACGTGTTTAATAAGTGCTCTTATTTATAAATGACTGGTGAAAAATTTTATTATGGCAATTAGTGAAAAACTGTGGTAAATTAAAGAAAAGTCAATAGAAAATGTGAAAACTTGGAAATAATGAAAGTGAAATTTAAAGTTATAAGAATCAACCGGTGTCAAAATGGCGTCATGAGGCGATGCTTACCGGCATTTAAACGACATTAAAATTTAATTTTGAAATTATTCAATGCCACATAGTTATTTCACATCAACAACTGAAATTTAGTTTTTCATCATCATGATTTTTGGCGAATATTAATAATACAGTTGGATTAAAAATACACATTGAATTGGACAATTTTCATCAAAATTTTTTTTTCAAGAGGTATTTTTTAAAAAAAAAAATTATAAAAAAGAATGAAAAAGAAGAATTTTCACGACTAAGATTAATAGTGGGGGAATCGACGCACACTATAAGCAAGAAAGAGAGAAAAAGAGAGAAAAATTTCGGCGGTTCAACAGCGTACATTGTAAGATAACAGCATAGCAACAACTTATTACGGACATCAAATGCCATCGACATCGTCTTCTTGGTGAAAATTTTTATATTCTCGGGCGCAGCGTTTCAATACAAGCAAGCAGCCTTATATTGGGAATGTTGGAGTCACGTGCGCATACCTATATCGCCATCAAGATTTTAGTTAAGTAACCTTGATATTCTCTTCTTTATTTGTCTCTTAGGCAAATTAAAATTTTTTTTATTTATTTAAAAAAAAATACATTACATGGGGATGAGGTTATTATTTTTTCTTAATCTCCTCATCTTTCTCTCTCTCTCTTTTATTGTATGTATTGATGTTATTTAAATGTTATTGTTTAATTGAATATTAAGAATTTATTAATAAAACAATTTATTTAAAATAAAAAAAAAAAAATGTAATTAAAGTAGATTTGATTTTAAAATAATAAAAAATTTCTTTTTGATCATTTTCATTAAATTTAATAAATAAAAATCTTTGTTTATAATATTTCTATTATAAGTGGTGGCGCGCATAAGTGTGTAAGTAAAAAAAAAAATTTTTTAAAAATTATATTCTATAGCAAGTCTGTTTATTATTTAAATTTAAAAATTAAAAAATAATTAAATAATTATTTATTTCTTTTAACTGAATTAAGAAATTAATTTTATTTTTTCTCTTTTTTGAAATATTTTTTTTTTTTTTGATTAATGAATAGAAACTACAATTTAAAAAAAAATAATAAAAAATTCATAAAAATTAAAAGTATATTTGTTTTCTTTATGTTAAATTTTTTAAAAATAAATTCATGGTATATAGTATATTCAAATAACTTATCATCTTTTTATAAAATTTAAACTTATATTAATTTTATTGGAAGTTCACTAGGTACTGGCGTTTGGAATCTGCTGCTTTGGTCATTGGGGATACATTACTGCGTGGCTGGCCACTAGGATCTTTTGGACCTTGAGGATTTTTGCCTTGCTGTTCTTGGAGGTGCTTTGGCTGACCATCAGTTGGACCATGTCATAACGGCATTTAAAAAGTATTTGTTAAAAAAATTATATATATGATAATTTTTTAAAGAATTTTAAATTAGCAAAGTTTGTTTAAAAAAAATAATAATAAAGCTGCATTTATATAATATTATCTCAAAATAATTAACGCCATAATCAAAATATTTTTATTCATAATATTATATTAAATTTAATTAATTAATAAATTAAAATATTATTATTATTAATAAACAAAATTAAATTTTTAAGAGATATTTCTTATGCAATAAACGTGCACGCGCGCAGGTAATATTGTATCTATAAATTTTACGGATGCGGAGTATTTATAGATTTTATGGATACGGAGTATTTATAGATTTTATGGATACGGAGTATTTATAAATTTTATGGATGCGGAGTATTTATAAATTTTACGGATGCGGAGTATTTATAAATTTTATGGATGCGGAGTATTTATAAATTTTAGGGATGCGGAGTATTTATAGATTTTGAAGATGCTACAAGAGAAAATGCTATAAAATTAAATTTTTTTTTTTTTGATAAAACAAAGCAGCAAATACTATTGTCATTTGGCGAATATTATTATTGTAGTAAGAATTTATTTAAGTGACCATACACCACCACAATGTCTAACCTATTTTTGGAACAAAATGCCCTGTCAGATAGGATGTTTAAAGCGTTTGAGAGGTTTGATTCCGACCCCAACAAAACCCTTGCGTCGTGTAAGGTTAGGATGGAATCGTTAAACAGAAATTTCGTAAAATTTGAAAAGAACCATAATACAATGATGGCTCATCCGGAGTTCCCCTCAGTAGCTAATCACATCTATTTTACAGAAGAGGTTTTTGATAGAGTTGAGGAAATTTATTTGGTAAATTTAGCTAAATTTCAAAATTTTTTAGATGCAAATACTACAGCCGCCCCTATTGCGCAAGCACAGCCCCCAAGGCAAATTATAACTTTGGATAATGATAGGCTGCCTCCCCTCTCAATCCCTGATTTTGATGGGGACTATAAACACTGGGAGTCGTTTCGCGATATCTTTACTTCTACAGTAATAAATCGGCCAAACACTTCCAGTGTAGTTAAACTCAGGCATCTGAAATCTCATGTCAAAGGGGATGCACTAGACTTAATCCAACCCTTTGACATTACTGAAGCAAATTTTGAATTAGCTTGGGAAAGGTTAAAAAGTAAATATGAGATCAAGAAAAGATTGGTCAATGCTCATATTTCTGCAATTTTTTCTATTGCAAAAATACAAAAGAGCTCTGCTTCTGAATTAAAAAGGATATTAAGTAGTATCAATACCCCTTTATCGGCATTGAAAGGGTTAGGCAGACCTACTCAACATTGGGATGACTTAATGGTTTTCCATGTATTGTCATTACTGGATTTTAAAAGTAGGGAACAGTGGGAAATTTTTTTAAGTAATTCATATCATAATAATCAATCAAATAATTCTAATATGGATGATTCAGTAAGTGAATCTAATGATGAGACTCTTACTATAGCTTCTAACGCTGATCCTCCTGCTTTCAGCAAGATTATTGAATTTTTAAATAAACAAATTGAAATACTTGAATCTATTGAGGAGACAAATAGTGCCTCAAAACAAAATATTGATAAATCTAAGAATAATATTAGTTCAGCCTCTGCCAAAGTGCTTCATAGCAAAATTGAATCAAGTGCAAATAATAATAATACTAAAAAATCTGTTCAATGTATAATCTGTAATGAAAATCACTTGCTTCAATTTTGCCCAAAATTTAAAATTAAATCAGTAGATCAGAGGAAAGAATTCCTTGATAAGAATGATAGATGTTATAACTGTTTAGGCGTAAAGCATAAGGCTGAAAAATGTTTTTCTAAGAAGAGATGCGAAGAGTGTAGTGGTAAACACCACACAACCTTGCATATCAGTAAAAATAATAGTAAAAATATTAATAAAAACTCAAAAAGTAATAATACTAATAATAACTCTAATGGAAATCAAGCTAAAAGCACAGAGAGAAGCGTAGTAGCTGTAGAACAAACAAGTTTACCTAGTACTTCTTGACAATCATTGTCTGAATCCTTGCTCGCGACTGCTATGATAAGGGTTTCTGGTATCAATGGACGGGAATCTTTGGTTAGGGCTTTGGTGGACCAATGTTCACAGGCATCTTTTATAAAACAATCTTTGGTTAAAAATTTGAATCTCCCAGTTCATTCGGTTGAGTTGCCCGTATCAGGGATTGGCGGAAGTATCGCATATACTTGTAGCAAGGTAGCTTCCTTTTTTATCAAACCTCATTTTGTATCTGATTTTAAATTGGAAGTTGAAGCTCATGTGCTTCCTAAAATTTCGGGTTATAACCCAAATTCTTCGTTAAAATTTAAAGAACTTAATCACTTAAAAAATTTGGTATTAGCAGATCCAAATTTTAATGGTCAAGGTAGTATTCAAATATTACTTGGGACAACTATCCATGCGGCTATAGCTAATGATGTTCTTAGGGCTGGTCCCTTAGACCCTGTAGCCATGCCAACTAAATTAGGTTGGATTGTTTCTGGTAATTATGGCGGTGGACCTGCTTGTAGTTTGGTAAATGAATCTGATTTGAATAATAATAATCTAAATTTTGACTTGGAAAAATTTTGGCGGCAAGAGGAAATTTTTGACAAATCCACCTGTTTTCTAACTCCTGATGAACAGGCTTGTGAAGACCTCTTTGTTAAAACGCATTATAGGGATGAAACAGGTCGATATGTGGTTCGTTTGCCTTTCAAAAAATCCTCAGAAGACCTATCTTTTAAAGGATCTTTTTCCATTGCTAAAAAATTTTTGAATAGGATTGAATCTCGTTTTCCTAAGGATCCTGAGTATAACAAAGCTTATCATAAATTTTTCGTAGATTACAGAGAATTAGGTCATATGGAAGAATCGCATATTTTAGGTTCTGTGGATTTATACTATTTTATACCTCATCATGGTATTTTACACAATGGTAAATTTAGGTCAGTATTCAATGGTGCAGCTAGAGATTTTAATAAAGTTTCGATAAATCAACTCTTACATTGTGGGGCCAATTTGCTCCCAGACCTAGCTGAACTGTTGATAGGCTGGATGAGGTATAAATATGTTTTTGTGTCTGACATTGAGCATATGTTCAGACAGATTTTGGTTCATGAGGATGATAGGCGTTTCCAACAAATTTTATGGCGAGATAATATTGATGATAAAATTAAAACGTGGTCTCTTAATACAGTCACTTATGGGATGATTAGCAGCCCATTTTTGGCTATTAGAGTCATGAAACAATTAGCGTTAGATGAGGGAAAAAATTACCCTTTAGCTGTTGAAATATTAGAAAAAGAGACGTATATGGACGATACTCTTTCTGGTGGGCATTCTTTAGAAGAAACATTGGCAAAACAACAAAGTTTGATTAAAATTTGCAAGGTGGGTGGTTTTTCGTTGCATAAATGGAAGGCCAACCACCCTGCATTGTTGGATTTCTCAGATTCAATCTGTGCAAAAGTTGGTACATCAAATTCATATTTTGACCTTTTAGGGTTACATTGGTCGGTAGAAGGTGATTTTTTCTCCTTTGATTTTAAAAAAGATGAACTTAGTGGCAAAATATCAAAAAGAAGAGTTTTGGCTAGTGTAGCGAAATTCTTTGATCCTTTAGGATGGTTAGCACCAGTAATTATCACTGCTAAAATTTTTATGCAGAGATTATGGCTTTTTAAATTAGGTTGGGATGATTCATTGCCTATTGAATTAAAAAATGAATTTTTAGCGTGGTATGATAGTACTCCAATTTTAAAAAACATAAAAATTAATAGATGGCTTGAATACATACCAGGAGCTAAATACGAACTTTTTGGTTTTGCTGATGCTTCTAAGTTAGCTTATGCAGCCTGCACTTACCTCAAAGTTACTCACAAAGGTAAGAGTACGGTTCATTTAGTTCAGGCTAAATCAAAAGTGGCCCCCATAAAACCTTTACAAACAATACCAAGGTTGGAGCTCAGTGCTGCATTTCTCTTAACTAAATTAGCAGTCAAGGTTCTTAGGGCGTTGAATTTGGAGTCAGTGGGAATATTTTTATACACAGATTCCATGGATGTACTTCAGTGGCTTAAGGCACATCCTTCCAAGTGGCCTACATTTGTGGCTCATAGGTGTTCTAAGATACACTCGTATCTCCCTGAAGCTTACTGGAACCACGTCAGCACGAGGGACAACCCTGCTGACTGTGTTTCCAGAGGCATATCTCCAAGTGAATTGGAACCTTTTTCTTTGTGGTGGGAGGGGGGTAGTGTGATTAGAGCTCCTATGAGTCCTACGAGTGGTTTTCAATGTAAGTCGGTTAATGTAGTATCTTATAATTTTAATATTAATTTAAAAAAGAATAAAAAAGTGCATCATTGGGATCTGTTAAATAAATATTCAGATCTTCAAAAACTCCTAAGGGTTACGTCATATGTGTTACGTTTCATTGACAGGCTTTTAATAAAAACTAAAATTAAGAATAAATTAGCTAATAAAAAAGATTTGAGGTTATTTATTAATTGTTGGTTTGAAGTAGATTATAGATTAAAATGTTTTAAAACTCCTTCTATTTCTGAATTAATTAGAGCTAGATTTGTCTGGATTTTTGTTGTTCAGCGGGCTCATTTCAAAAATGACATTAAATATCTTGAAAGTGGTAGGGATATAGAAGATTCCAATTTACAAAGTATTGATCCTTGTTTGGATAAAAGTTTACTAAGAGTTGGTGGTAGGGTACAGGCATCATCATTAGACCCAGATGAAAAACACCCTTTCATACTTCCGTATAATTGTCAATTTTCGAAATTAATCATTGGTTATGTTCATGAGAAGAAATTGCATAGTGGTATAAGATTGACTCATTCTACAGTTAGGCAAAATTTTTGGATAGTAAAATCTAAGAGAATGATCAGATCTTATTTAAATAACTGTAATACATGTCGTAGGTATAGAGCTGAAACTGTGTCTCAAAAAATGGGTATTTTACCTGCAGTTAGGGTTACTAGACCGGATAAACCATTTAGATATACAGGTGTCGATTACGCAGGCCCAATAGATATTTTACGCTTCAAAGGACGCGGTAGTCGCACTTATAAGGCTTACATAGCAGTTTTCGTGTGTATGGCTACAAAAGCGGTGCATCTGGAGTTAGTTTCTGGGTATTCTAGCGAAGACTTTGTAGCCGCCTTCCGCAGATTCACCTCAACACGGGGTCAGTGTTCTGGACTGTATAGTGACCAAGGTACGACCTTTGTTGGTGCCGATAAGCTTCTAAGGCAGATGTACATGGAGTCTTCGGACTACATGCAGAAACTGGTGGGCTCATTGGCTGACGAGGGTACCTCTTGGTCATTTAACGCCCCAGGCGCGCCTCATTTTGGTGGAATCTGGGAAGCTGCTGTAAAGTCCGTAAAACATCATCTTAAAAGGGTTTTAGGTACTCATAAACTCACGTTTGAAGAGTTTTATACGCTTCTCAAGCAGATAGAATGCTGCTTGAACTCCAGACCCTTGATACCCCTAACTGAGGACCCATCTGATAATTTATTTTTGTCACCCTCTGTCATATTAACTCAGGCTCAACCTAGTATTCTCCCTGAACCCAATTACCTGAATGAAAAGATACCAGCCCTGCAACGCTATAAGTTAGTGCAACAGATGTTGCAGGATTGGTGGCGTCAGTGGTCACTTGAATATTTGCAAACTTTGCAACAACGCCATAAGTGGCAAAATAAAAATGAAAATTTAGGTGTCGGTGACGTGGTCTTAATTGTTGATGAGACAATGCCACCTTCGAAATGGCCTTTGGCGAAGGTCATCAAGGTTTATAGGGGTCCTGATGGTCTAGTGCGAGTAGTCGACCTCAAAACTGGATCATCAGAGCTCAAACGCCCGGTACATAAATTAGTACCTCTAAAAACCTTGCAAAACGAAGATGATACTGATAATACTTGAATTTGTTATTAAAATATTTTTTTTTAAATGTATTATAATGTTTTACTTCGATTTTCTGTAAATATGTTTTGTGTGTTAGTTAATAATTTATTTTAATATAGAAACAAAAATCTTAAAAAAAAGAAAATAATTTTGTATTAGATTTATTTATTTATTTTAATATAAAATGGATTTTAATAATTATGATAAATTTTTATAAAGAAATTGTTATGTTAAATTTTTTTTTTAATAATAATGAATTATTGTAAAATTTTTTGTAAATTTACAACATTGCCATCACCCCCATTCTTTATTTTTTTGATCTTTTTTCATTTTAATTACATTAAAATGGGTGGGTGGTAATGTTGTGTTGTATATATGTAAATATTGTTGAATGTGTGTGTGCGCGCGCCTCGCTTAAGCTTACTCTCCGCGGTCGTCGTTACTGCCAGTGCGGTACCGATTCCCGCTGTGTATACATCAATCTCTTGTATATACATCTTTATGTAGATAAAATATAGAAATATTAAGTTTAGTTGTGATTTGAGTAATACATTTTATTTCACCTTATCCTTGCCAATTCCTTCTAAAATACTTACCCACATCAACAATAATCTTTGAGTGAAAAAGTATTTTTTTAGAAAAAAATTTCTGAAATCATAAAAGAATTAATGAAACGATAACAATTTAGGGATAAAATAACAAGGTATTGCAACAAAAGTAAAAATTTGAGTTGTGTTTTAGACAAAAATTTTGGGTATTTCAAAATGCAAATTAGTTTTTCTGCTGTTTTCTGCTGAATTTGTAGTAATTTTTGCACTCTTAAAATTAAAAAAAAAATAAAAAGCACAAAAAAACTAATACGGCTGTAAAAAATCAAGGAGAAGACCTAGGAGGCTAAAAATTGAGAAGGTAATTTGTTTTCGATAGCACTTTGAGGAAAAAATATTTTGGACCGATATGAAGACCCAAGAATTAGGTTTACATACACTCGGGGAATATCGACCCATATGGAGTCCTTTGTAACCTAAAATGCAAATATACTAACATTAATGTATTTTTCTCTTATACCGTATGGTAATTAGCAGTTACAAGATTATTTTTTACAAATATTTAGTATTATGAAAAAAAATTTGCCAAAAATTAAAAAAAAAGTTATCGAAATAGTTATGAATAGGTAGAAATGCCTATATATATGGGTGTATCCATTACTTTTCATACAAAAGTGGGCGCACGCATGTCACCGATTGGGCTCAAATTTTTAGATTATGTTTGGGGTTATAAAAAACTCACCTAGCCAAATTGTTAGCCCTCTAGAACAATATGGGGCCAAGTTATGACCTCCAAAAGGTCCAAAAAATGACCTATTTTAGCCTATTTTCAAAATTTCGCCATTCCCTTATTTTTCAGTCAAATTACTTCCGGTTGGTCGCATTTTTTTGGTAAAAGCTTCAGAATTTACCAAAAAAATTTATAGACACTTTTATCACGTAGATTTTATTTGGCGATAAAAAATGTTAAATGACTGAAACGAAAAGAAACAGGAATTTCAAATTTGTGCCAAATCTGGAAATCTTTATATAACTACTTCCGGTTAGTCGCAAAATTTTGTACTACTCAAGACCTTTCGAATGCGACCTACAAAATTAAAAACGGCTTATTTTATCCGGAGTTATGCTTATTTTAGTTTGGTCATTTTTCGGAAATTTTGATTTTTTTGCTTTTTCAAATTACTATAACTTTTTTCTATCATAACCAAAATGGCCAAAAATGTCAGAGAATATTCTTCAAACATTAATAAATAAGAAAAAAAAGTACTCCATTTAAATTAAATGAAGCCATGGAGTACTTTTTTTTCGTTTATTACCGGTAAAATCGTTTTAAAAATATTTTTTTTGGCTACTTGAGGTTGGGTATCATTTTTTATATATTTAAATAGTACTTTCCATCGATTAATAGCTTTTCAAAACATTCTGCAAGCTTTGTAAAAAATTAGAAAGCTGAAAAGTCAAAATTCCTATGTTATTTAAATGGGAAAATTGAGGTGCTTACAAGTACGTGTTTTTGCAACGCAAAAGCAAAATCCTTGGAACTGGGAACTTTTTATGACCAAAACTTCACAAAAAAACCCGGGGAGCAAAGTTTTTTCACAAAGTCCAAAAATAGGTCCACTTTAATACACAAAATACGTGAAGAATAAGGCTTTTTTGGGAATGTAGAAAAACGGATAGAAGCCAATATCATCCACCAAAATTTCAGAGATTATTTATTAATGTTTGAAGAATATTCTCTGAAATTTTTGGCCATTTTGGTTATGATAGAAAAAAGTTATAGTAATTTGAAAACGCAAAAAAATCAAAATTTCCGAAAAACGACCAAACTAAAATACGCATAACTCCGGATAAAATAAGCCGTTTTTAATTTTGTAGGTTGCATTCGAAAGGTCTTGAGTATTACAAAATTTTGCGACTAACCGGAAGTAGTTATATAAAGATTTCCAGATTTGGCACCAATTTGAAATTCCTGTTTTTTTTCGTTTCAGTCATCTAACATTTTTTATTGCCAAATAAAATCTACGTGATAAAAGTGTCTATAAATTTTTCTGGTAAATTCTGAAGCTTTTGCCAAAAAAATGCGACCAACCGGAAGTAATTTGACTGAAAAATAAGGGAATGGCGAAATTTTGAAAATAGGCTAAAATAGGTCATCTTTTGGGCCTTTTGGAGGTCATAACTTGGCCCCATATTGTTCTAGAGGGCTAAAAATTTGGCTAGGTGAGTTTTTTATAACCCCAAACATAATCTAAAAATTTGAGCCTAATCGGTGACATGCGTGCGCCCACTTTTGTATGAAAAGTAATGGATACACCCATATACAAATTCTGTATAATGGTTAAATAAATAAATAAATATAAAGACCTTAAGTGCATATTAAAAGTTATGTTATGTATTTGCATGTTTGTATATCAACATTAAATGAACTTAAACATCTATATACATTAATGATGTAACAAAATTATAATATACAGTTTTGACACTTTATGTTTTTTTTATGCTTCGAAGTTTTAATTTTTACTCGGCAAGTAAATTTCAAAATATTATGTTTTTGTCGTCGATATAGTAAGTTTTACTTTTACTATAGAAGCTTCTGTATTTTGGCCATTGAGAATTAACGTTTGTGATAAATTTTATATGATTTATACGGTAGGGGAGAAACCCTATATATGGCGCGGCTTGTTATTCTGAGACCTGCAATAAAAATATTATTTAATTTTTAAAACTTTTTTTTATTTATGCGTATTTAATAAAGTATAAAAAATACATGTATTTTTCTTATTGATTTTTAAATCTAATATAATTTTAAAGTTTAATTAAAGAGTATTCCTTAAACTCCGATTTTTACGCGAGTGTTCCTAAAGCGGCGCAGTGTTTGTAAATGTAAACGAATATTAAAATTTTTATTCTAGGTAAATCAAGGTTTTACGGTACAGTTTTTTTACAATCAAAACAAGGGTTGAAAATTTGGTAAAGTGTAAAAAAATAAATTTAATTAAACCGAAAAAAATTTAACACAGGCTCTTTTATGGAGAATTTTGATTAATGAAAGCATTTAACAAACAAATCTGAAAGATTTTGTTGAAAAAGTTTTGGAGTATATTATATAGATTTCTCGAGGAATCCAAAAAACGAGTAAGAATTTGGATTAAATTACAAGAAAATAAGGAAAATGGAAAAATAGAAGGTTATAAATATTTGTTTTTTGATTTTTTTAATACTTTAAAGACAAATATTCCTCAAAAGCTACTAAACAACATATAATACGTGATAAAACAACTTTTAAATTCAATTAGAAATAAATAAAATCCCACTTTTAGAGAAATTCTTATTTTAAACTTCCTGTTAGTTTTTCCGATTTTTTGCCTTTTATTTAGGTTTTTAAAACTGATGGCAGATTCGTATTAAGCGAGAATTTTCGGAGATTCCTTATAGTTGAAAATTATTTTTCAGCTCCATGTCGAGTGGTAAAAAATTAAAATCGAAAAATTAGCACAGATTTTTGCGGCAAATTTGAACAAACAAAAATCGAAAAACAGCTGCCATTTCGAAACCATTGTACGTTGAAAATTGGCATGGTACAAATTTTTACATAGAAACCCCAGTACAATCTTTTTAAGCTCCCAAACTTTGAGGTACCTGTTATATTAGATACACTAAGAATTACTGAAAAATTTATTTTTTTTTGTTAAAATTAAGTAAAAATAATTGGTTTAGAATCTTCAAGCTCTAAGAAATAAGAATAATTTTTAATTTATTTGAAGTTGCAATTCCTAAATGTTTACATGAGCGGAAAAAGGATAGCAACAGCCGGATATCAACAGTTGTTAGATATTAAATTGAATTGCGAAATATTAATTCACCAAGTTAATTTATTTTTTATTTATGTTAGGAAAGAAGCAATAAAAAAAAGTATTATGCCATTTTATAAAAAAATAGCTGACATGAAACTTTTTTCCATGAATTAATTTATTACTATAATTTATATATAAATTTCAACCGGCATTAAAAAAAATGTATCTGTTAATAAATATTACGATATGGCGTATTAGGAATTGCGACATACTGCGGTGTCCTTCCTTATATGCATTGATCACCCGAAAAGAGAATTCTTGTCTTTTTACGGTTGTAATCTCTTAATTTTAGCAATTTCACATCCTACTTTCTTTCAGGGATCGGAAACTATTCTAAATTTAGTTGGAATGCCGTCATAAAAAAATCGGGATATTGTGTAGGTTTTTAGAGTTCCTGCAGTAAAAGTATCCGTATATACTTTGAACTCATGAATGTCCCACTTAAAATACATTGATAAAAAATATTTTCATGCGTTTCTCGTACAAATGAACTGAAAGCAAAATCAAAAATTTTAATTGGCTTCAAAGTAGTGTTTTGAAAAGACTAAATAAAGGAAATTTTCTGTTTTTTTTGCTTTTTTAACCTTCTGTTCCCTATTCAAACTTCCGCTGTAGTTGGTACTATAGTATTCTCGATAATATTCAAAACCTTTGTACTTTTCAATTCGTAGAAAATACAAAAATTTTGAGATTATATAATTTAATTATGGCAATAAAGATCGAGAGGTACACAAATTGAAAATTCAAAAAATAAAGTAACCACAAAGATATATTTGATAATTGTTAAACTTAGTTGTCCTAAATTTTTCTATATGAGTATAAGCTTTAATCTCCAATAGCTTTGATTTTGTCCCATCTCATTCATTCGAAAAGTAGAAGCAAACATGTCTTCACAATTTATTTTAAATGGGACATTCATGAGCTTATAGGGATACTTAACATTTTTTCAGAAACAGACTATTAGAAATTTTTTAAGCGACCTCTAAAAACCTTCGTTATACAAAAATTAGCTAAATCGGTTTACATTAGATTTTGACTTATTTTCACCCCTTAACTTTTTTTTATTCAGATGCAATTTTATTGTTTAACAAAATAAAAACACTTGAAAGTTCTATATATTCTGTAAACTCTAATTTATCTATTAGGAAAAAGAATGTCATTAATTTTGAGTTGCATTAATTTTGATTTTTATGGTCTTTAATATTTCTTTTTGTTTTAGTTTTTTTTGAACAGCAGCCACGGAAGTACGATTTCTTGGCCGCTGGGTGGCCAAGGAAATCGTGGTTTCTTGCTACTGATGCAGAAAAATCGTATAAAAAATCGTATTGATAATTAAAACAAAATGCCCCAAATCGCAGTTTACCATAATCAATGATAGATAAAACTAAAAGTTAGAGCTATCAAAAGACGAATCGATAATGATAAATAGAAAAATTAGAAACATTAATTTAGTAGTTGCTTTAGCACTCTGAAAAACTGACTCCATCGAATCATTGTTGCGTGACACTAAACACTGCAAATAGAATATCCTATTGATTAAAGAATTCCATTCTCTTATTGATGGCGGCGTTATTAATTTAATGTCACCACTATTAAAGTAATAGATGTAACTATTGATTCAATGTTGTTTGTATTGACAGTATTTAAATAGTTTCCTCATTAGTTGCTAATTGCTCAATTTTATTTTAGAGTGACAGCAGTACCTTCAGACCAAGAAGTAATCTTGGAAGTAGCTATCCACGCATATCAGGAAGTAGTATTTCAGGAAACAGTTACGCAAACTATAGGAATAGCTATCCAAGTATAGGCACTGCTTCTTCTAGAATATCAACAACAAATAAGGATAGAATATTGAGTAATTTTGGATCTGCATTAGGAAACAAAGATGGTCTTAAGGATGAAACACCAACATTTAGATATTCTTGTAAGCAACTCATAAAATTTTGCTAATTTATGCTTTTTTTCTAATTACTCCAGTCAAAATACGGGGGGGGGTTGTATTTTCACTGGCGAACACGAGATTTGCTCTACTATAGGTTTTTTGGGTCGCTGAACACGAAAATCGGGGTCATTTGACAGAGAAATTGGGGCTTCACCCTTAAATTTGCAAAAACTACCCCCAAAAAGGGGTTTTTTCTACATATTTGCAATTTGAGTGCTCAGATTGGCACCATACGGGTTTTTTGGGTCGCTGATCAAGAATTTCGACTCCTTTTTCACAAATAATAAATATTTCACCCCTAAATTGGCTAAAACTCCCCCCCCCCCCAAGGGGGTGTTTTGCTATTTTAGCACTTTGAGCATCCAGGATATATCCATATAGGTTTTTTGGGTCGCTAATCAAGAATTTCGACTACTTTTTCACAAGTAATCAATATTTCACCCCTAAATTGGCTAAAACTCCCCCCCCCCCAAGGTGGTGTTTTGCTATTTTCGCACTTTGAGCATCCAGGATATATCCATATAGGTTTTTTGTATCGCTAATCAAGAATTTTGACTTATTTTTCATAAATAATCATTATTTCACCCCTAAATTGGCTAAATCCCCCCCCCCCAAGGGGGTGTTTTGCTATTTTAGCACTTTGAGCATCCAAGATATATCCATATAGGTTTTTTGGGTCGCTAATCAAGAATTTCGACTCCTTTTTCACAATTAATCAATATTTCACCCCTAAATTGGCTCAATTCCCCCCCCACAAGGGGGTATTTTTCTATTTTAGCACTTTGAGCATCCAAGATATATCCATACAGGGTTTTTGGGTCGCTAATCAAGAATTTTGACTTTTTTTCTTAGATAATCAAGATTTCACCCTTAAAATAGCTACAACTACCCCTAAAAGTAAAAAATAAACTTACCTGAAAAATAAATTATTATAACGAAGGAAAAAATGAATAAATGAATTTAATATACTTATTAATTAGTTTATAATTTAATATTTATAATTAAACTTAATATAGACATTTTTTTTAATTGAATAGGGTGAAGATAGTCAAAGTGCGAAAATAGCAAAAACGCCCCCTTGGAGGGGGGGGTGTTAGCCAATTTAGAGTTGAAATATTGATTATTTATGAAAAATAAGTCAAAATTCTTGATTAGCGACCCAAAAAACCTATATGGATATATCCTGGATGCTCAAAGTGGTAAAATAGCAAAACACCCCCTTGGGGGGGGGGGAGTTTTAGCCAATTTAGGGGTGAAATATTGATTACTTGTGAAAAAGTAGTCGAAATTCTTGATTAGCGACCCAAAAAACCTATATGGATATATCCTGGATGCTCAAAGTGCTAAAATAGCAAAACACCCCCTTGGGGGGGGGAAGTTTTAGCCAATTTAGGGGTGAAATATTTATTATTTGTGAAAAAGGAGTCGAAATTCTTGATCAGCGACCCAAAAAACCCGTATGGTGCCAATCTGAGCGCTCAAATTGCAAATATGTAAAAAAAACCCCTTTTTGGGGGTAGTTTTTGCAAATTTAAGGGTGAAGCCCCAATTTCTCTGTCAAATGACCCTGATTTTCATGTTCAGCGACCCAAAAAACCTATAGTAGAGCAAATCTCGTGTTCGCCAGTGAAAATACAACCAAACCCGTATTTTGACTGGAGTAAATACTGTATTTGCCGATAATTATTATGATATGAACTGTCGAATTTGCAAATTTTTTTAAAATATAAAAAATGTATACGTTTGTTAAACGGATAAACATTTAGTTGACTGTAACGCCAAAAGGTTAGTTTGACTTTAAACCAGTGAGGTGTAGGTTAAACACATACAATAACTAATAATAACTAATTTGGGTGAGAAATTAAAATAAGTTTTAGGTATATTTATTATATGCCGAATGCCTACTAAAAATTCGTTTAATTACGTTCTGATGCTTTAATAAATGAGGCGAAAGGGTTATATTAACTTATTTACTGCAAAATTATTTTAAATTGCTATAACCTCGGCTATAACAATAATCGAATTAATAGGTTTTTGATATTTTCAATAATATTACTTTTTTTTTATTTCAACGATTTTTTTTAAATTATAATACATTAAAGTAGTCATTATTACATTGTTTATACTGTATTTCACAACAATTGACAAAATATTTACTAAATTTTCATATAAATACACAATTTAAAATATTTACTTAAGTAACACTTTAAATACAACGAAATAAACCTTGCTATTGCAAGTGTTAAATAGACGCTTTGATTTTTTTTAAATTAAAACAAAATCTGGTTGTGGATCGATGGAATAATTACTAAAAATTAAAATTAAAATAAAAAATTAAAATAAAATTTAAAAAAAATATTTTTACAGGTTCCAAAAATTCAGAAAAAGATAGATCAATTCCTGGAAAGTCATATTCGTTGGAAGACACGCGCCCTCGAAGTCGCTCAACAACAGGTAGTTCTTTGGTTAGTAAATATACAATACCAACAATAAAAGCCACCGAACGACCCTCTTCGGTGATGAGCTTAAATAGATATGGATCAAATTCTTATAATGAACCGTTAACATCACGAAAATATGAGTTAAGGCATACAAAAGATAAAAAGGAGAATTCACCGATTACTTATTCCTCAAAATCTGTAAGGAGAGACCCAAGTCCTGATACCTCGTCCAAAAATAGTTCTTACCGATCTTCTTCAAGGACTCCTACATTTGGCAGAAATTTAAAAATAAGTAGTATGTATAATTAGTATAATTATTTAATTTATTAATTTCTTTGAAACAAAATATTCTCAAGTGTAATCATGAGTTTTTTTTGTTCCAAACGATTACAAATGGCTTTAAACGCAAAGAAAAATGAAAAAGATCGAGTTTCACTACATTAGAAATGCGAGGTTTTATGTAATTCACAACCTTTTCAAAAAAGAAAAAAAAATGAGACTGCCACAAGCCCACAACCGGAGTTCTGGTAGCGGCTACTGGAATTCCGATAACGATAACCGGGATTCCAGTATTAAAAACGAATTTTTTTTCACCGGTATATACATAGAATATTTTTTAACCATTAAATATTATTTAATATACCAAACCATAGAATATTATTCCATTTGAGATTTATCAATTTTGACAAATACCAGAAGAAATAACTTTTTTAGACTGTGAATCGAGTGCATAAATTTTTCTATCAATGGGCCATAATAAATTAATGAATATTTTACATTTTCTGACTTTAATGAAAAACTATGATGAATAACGAAAAAAATTTGGAATTTTCCATGCTGCGCGTACTCGCTTGCTATGCTTACGCAAGCGCTTGCAAATGCAAGGAAGTTCAAAACCTATTATATATTTTGCGACGTGCACCTAATACTAGTTTCATAAAAATAGGTTGAAAAAAAATTTCCTAAAAGTTCATTTGAGTATTGGCGTGTTTATTTTTGGTTAGTTCTACGGTACCGTATAATTTTAAAAAATGGGAGCTTTAACTGCTTATACAAAGCAAAAAGTGGTACACACTAGACCTAAAAGAATTTTTTGTTACGCAGAAAAGAATTAATGTTTATTTAATTCTTTAGAGAGGATTTATTTTTAGGTTAATTCTTTTAAAAAAATTTATTTTTGTTTTCATTCTGTTCAAAAATAATTAAATTGTAAGTAATTGTGTTTTACAGAATTAACATCAAAATAATTCCTCTCTACAAAGAATTAAATAAACATTAATTCTTTTCTGCGTAACAAAAAATTCTTTTAGGTTTATTGTGTAAAGTTACTCTAGAAAAAACAAATCAAAGTAATCAAGTTATTTAACTTTTTAAATTTTTTAACAATTTGATAAAAACACAAAAATAGGTATAAGATAGAAATACCTCGACAGATTTTCCTAAAATTTGCTATATCTAACTTTTTTTCAACTTATGCAATCAATATATATACTAATAAAAATCCGAGATTATTCTCCATTATAATGAAGAGCATGGCATGTTCTCTTTTTTTAGTAGTGAATAATTTAAAACATTATTTTACTCGTCGAGTTTATTATGTAAAAGTATAATTCTTTATTTATATTATACAAAGAATATTAAAATTTACAGAAATTTTTTTTTGTAATTTAAACCACTTATTATTATTATATAAAGTGCCAAAGTTAATATGGTTAAAAAACGCTTACCAGCATAATTCCAGTTTGTCCGAATTAAAAAAACCAAAGGGCATTGTATAATTAATTGAGTCTTTTAGAAGGTGGTCTAGCCAAAAATCAAAATTGAAAAAAATAACAAATTGGGGCAATATTTAAAAAAAAAACCCGTTAACATTTTTTGGCTAAACCACCTTCAAAAGGACTCAATTAATCATAAAATGATCTTTGGTTTTTTTAATTCGGATATACCAAACTGGAATTATGCTGACTACCGTTTTTAACCTTATTAATTTTGGCGCTTAATAAAATAATGACAAATTATTTAAATGAAAATAAAAATTTTTTTCTGTAAATTTTAATGTTCTCTTTATAATGTAAATAAAAATTATGCTTAGACATATTACACTCGATGAATAAAATAATGTTTAAAAAAAATTGTTTCACTACTAAAAAGAAGACAAAATCATTAATATTTATTAAAGAGTTACGATATATAAAACTGTAAAAAGTAACTCTCTTAGATTAACAAAAAAATTAATTTATTCTCGAATAATTAGTAAATTTTCAAAAAAAAATGTAAATATTCGAAAAAAGACGTAAATTTACTATATTTAGTATATTAACGAAAAATTTGAGTATTATCGATTTTTTTGTGCAAATTCTTAAGAAAAATTGATTTTTAATTTAGATTCAATGTAATTTCCTCGGATTTTCAAGCAAATTTTTTGATCAATATTTGTGTAAATTAGTTGGATATTTTATCATATGCACTCATCTTTAACGTAGTGAAAGCAGAGAAAGAATTTATAAAATAATTAATATGGAAAAGCCCATAAACTTTGCTCAGATGATCTTATTAATCTTATTGTTAGCCTTATATTTAAATTCATATACTGAAAAACTTAAATTTTTTCAGATTCTTCTGATTCATGTTATGGAACTTCAAGTAGTCGGCTTTCCACTTCCAGAAATCAGCCAGAACGAGTCACAACATCTATTAGTTACACAGAACCTAAAATGTACATAAATAATTCAAAAATTGTAAATAATAAAGTAGATGAAAATTTTAATCCTACTGACCCTACGGTCTCAAAGTTAACCAGTATTGAAAATAATAACAATTTAAGTAACGAAACTGATACCAGCTCAACTACAATTATTTTAATCAGCAGATCGACCTCCCCCACATTTCCTGATAAGCCGAATAATATAAATGAATCTATTATAGAAACTAAAAAGACTACTAGTTTAAAAGCCAGTAAGCTAGACTTGTCTAACCAAGAAGTTCAAGTAAATTTCGAGCAAATTGATGAAATACCTAGGTATTCATCATCATCTGGGAAATGCAGTATTTCTAGTAGGGTTAGTACACCATGGATAGTTAATTATAAAGAAAAATTTACCACCTCACCTTCTGTTAGTCCTAGTTTATATTCACATAAAAGTTACGTTCCCTCATCCCATAGAATAAATTCATATGCATCCTGTCGTTCAACTGAAAGTGCATATGGTTCAAAAGAAAGTTCTATATCACGATCATTCTGTGGACGCAATCCAAGCCCAAATTCATCTTGTAAATCACCAGACTCCAGAAATGAAGAAGAATCATCAGTCTCATCGAGACAAGAAAATGTTGGAGTAAAACGAGGTTCTCTGACTCGAACAACTCGCTCATCGTCAAAATCATCCGAATCTAGCAGGAAATCTAATAAAAAAAGCCAAAGAAATAATGCAGAAAATTCTAAATGTATAGAAAATCAAGATCATTGTCAAGTTTCAAGAAATTCATCCTTGTCCAGATGTGATAGTAATTCGTCTCAAAGCAAGTCCACATCAAGGGATTATACAAAAACTAACTCTTCAAAAACATCAACTCGTCAAATGACGTCAAACGATATAAATACTGTAACTTTGCCAAATAACCGATCCAAAACATCGTCTTCTCCAACTACTACTACTTCTTATTCGTTACCGTCGATGACGAATCATAGTTCAAAAATAAAAGTAACTAATAATGTTCATGGGATGTCGCCACTTTCAAATAATAAATATTCAAATGACGTTCCTTTTAATATTAATAGCAATAGTCTAGTAAATCCGCGACAAGGTTCAACAACGGATGTCGGTAAATCACTTGAAGTAAATCCTGAGACGATCTCCGGGAAATCTGCTAATAAAACAATGAATTACGTTAACAAAGATTTTAGGAAATCTGCTCTCAATATGGAAAATGGCGATCCATCGCGTTCACAAATAAATGATAGAAAAATAAGTCAGAAAAAAATTCAAAGAACTGTATCAGTGAGTTCACAAGAGTCCGAAAGCAATCCAGAAAACCATTCGCAACAAGCGGCTTCTTCCGGTTCTTCAGGTTCCGTCCAGTTAAATAAATTTGGCTCGTATAATAATTGTCAGAATGCCGTTAAAAATAATATTAAAGCGCCACCAAAAGATGTTCACAGTACTAGAAAATATTTATCTAAATCGTCTGAGAAAGATGTGAATTCAGAGAGTACGTCAAATGCTAATTCATTTTCATCAAATAGTGAAGAAGAGGAGAGAGAAGTAAAAAACAGAGAAACGAGGAAAGAAAACTGTGAATCTGGTTATTTGGAAGGGGATCAAGGTAGACATAAAATCACTACAGTATCTTCAAGACCGGGGATTAATACATTGTCGGAAAATGAATCGTCTACAAACAATATAAAAACACCAAAGAAAATTTCAAGACTAAGGTCAAGCAATGATCGTGCGAAGAAAGGTAACGAAGCCAAGTTAATCAGCGAAAATGAACGGACTGGTGATTTTTGTGTAAAAAGTGATAATATTGACGATAGTGCAGATATTGACTATGAAACAAATTCTGAGTCATGTACAAATATCATAAAAACGAATTCAATGGATAAAAATTTAAAAAATAATGTTAGCTCTACAAATACAGATAGAGCTTCAGGGACTACAAATTTTTGTTCTAATAAAGTAAAGCATCAGTCTTCAGGTGAAAAACCATGGTGGTTGGATCCTAATTCTGAAAATGTCCCTGATGGTGTTGAATGGACAAGTGCGTGCAATGATGATTTAAGCCAAGATACAACAATTAGTACTAATCTGCCAGATGATGGTATAAAAAATATACATAAATTAGAATAATGTAAGGTATAATTTTTGTTTTGAATTAAAATTTTTTTTTTCTTAGGCAACTTTAAATTTAAAAATTGGCGTGCTGATTCCGAAGAACGAGCATGGTGGTTGGATGCAAACGATAATAACATTCCTCATGACGATTTCGTCAAAGATCCTTCTCCGTTGTCAATACAATCTAGGAGGGATTCTAGTCAAGGTAGTCAATCAAAACCAGTTAGATTAAGGCATCAGTTATCTGGTGAGCGTCCTTGGTGGCTTAGTGATGATCCTGAAAACATTCCCGATGGCATTGAAGTTATTAATTCATCGCCATCATCTATTAGTAAAAGTCAAAAGAATTCTTCGAAATCATCAGATCAAGTTGACGAGACAGTTAAGAAATTCGCTAAAATAGTAAAAGTTGATTCGGGGGAAAAGCCTTGGTGGTTAGAAAATACAAATAATGATTCCGAGGCAATTGATAAATCGAAAAGTATAAACGATTCGCCGGAATATTGTGCAGGAAGTGAATTACCAAAGTTTCCAGTATATTCATCTTCATTGGAAGAGACACACGGAGACAGGGTAATAATAATAAAATCTTTTATCTTGGAAAATTAATATAATATAATTTATTGATAATAAAAAAAAATTTCAGATTACAAATTCATCAGTACAAGCAGATGAGCACAGTGACAATTCTTATTACGATAATATAATATTAAAATCGCCTAAAAAAAGATCACCACCTCGAAAAAGACCAAGCAACCTTCCACTATTTATTGGGAATCTAACAAATATAGATGATTTTCTTGGTAATATTGAAAATAATTACAATGAAAAATCATCAAACCTAGATAATTCTGAATATTCTGAAGGTAAAAAAATGAATAATATTTTGCTATGGAATTGTTTGTCAATAATTTTATTGCTTGTTTAAGTGTGCACTGATCAAAATATCCTGCGGTAAAAATACAATACTGTCGTAAAGTTTCAATTAAGTCGTAAACTTACGGTTTTCTCTATAATCCGCAAAAAAATGGTAAATTTACGATAAAATAAACGTAACCTTACAACAAAATCGAAAAATTTAAGATTTTTTTTCTTCAAATTTTCTACAGATTTCTTGAAGAGTGTAGAAAAATGATATTTTCTTTTAAGAGATTCTAATTAATATATTTTTTCTGTCAGAAATAATTCTAATGTAAAAGTTTTACTTTCACGTCGATTATATTTATTTATTTCTCAAGGGAAAACAAATCAATTTTATATTATTCCATTGAGAATTTACACACAGTACTAACAAAATAAAGAAAAAATTGTTCGCAATACATTGCAATAATGTCAATAATAAAATAAAATATTCATTCACATGTAAATTTTATAAGAACCAATATATTAAAATCATCTGTTATATAAAATAAATGTCATATTGTCACTTACATGTCAGTTTTAATTATTGCTTACTAAAATAGTACTCTTTAATGATTTTTATTCTTTCTCGAATTGAATAAATTTTCTATGTAAATATTTCGTTCTAATTAATACTAGAATAGCCGCACGTTTTGCGCGCGCAGAATAATTTTTAATAATTTTTTTTATAATTTGGTTATAAAATTCATTTAATTATAAAAAAAGTATCCTGGTTATACTGATAAAAAATACTAATATTTTTATTCATCCGAAAATCGTATCAAAATTTCGTACTTTTAGTTCAAAAAGACCTAATTTTTTTAACGGTATTTATTTAACTTTTGATAAAAATTTAAATACGTGAATCTAACCCGACGAATTTTCGAAATATCTCTTACTATCTCCACTGATTTTTTCAGATCTTCGGAGATCAAAAGTGATCGAGTGATTTCCTAAGTTCTTCAGAGATCTCCTGAGATTACTTTTGATCTCTGGAGATTACTGAAAATTTAAATATATCTAAAGTAATCTCCAAAGATCACTGAGGTAAAAAAAAAGTTAGAAAAATTTAGTAAGAATATTTAGAATCATTGAACAAAATTGTAAAACACGATAAACTTGATTGTAAAAGGAAAGTCAGGTTTTTTTTGTTTATATGATACTTTGTTGGGAACTTAGTAAGAACGTTTATTTTTTGTAGGTTTTGAAGCTTTCGAAACTTCCGCTTCGTCAAAAAAATGGCTAAAAACTGTTTTTTGATGAATTTTCAAAAATATGATTGACTATTTTTAAAATATCTCTGGCTAAAGTAATCGTAAAAAAAAAATTGAAAATTTTTGTTATTGAGTGTACAATAGAGCTATGGCAGTAGGGCTGCATTAAAAGTAGATCCTAACTTCCAAGAATTAATTTGAGCATATTTTTTTCTTTCTAAAAAGGTAATAAATCTTGAAAAAATCGTTGGATTTTTATAAAAATTGGTGAGAATGGGTATTTTACGAATAGTATCAAGTGATAAAATTTTTGAAAAAAAAATTTTATTTTTACGGTCACAGTTGGCAAAAATGTCCAAATTTTGAAATTAGCTCCATTTTATGAGAGAACATAATAGGTTAATTTTTTTTTAAGCGATAGCTTTTTATTTGTACTTTAACCTGAATGAATTATACGTTAGGTTATGCTAAATAATTATATGTGCCCATTTTAGGGCATTAATGCGAAAAATAAGCAAAATTTATATTTTTTTCACATTCTGCTGCATATACTATATGCTTTTATGCAATTTTTAAATATTTTGTATACTTAAAAAAAATGAAAATTAGAATTAGCCATCAGAACTAATAAAAATGAACTAACCTTACCTCATAAACCACTTTTAATGAACTTATATAACTATAAATATTTAGATGGTTTCAATAATTATTAATAATGGTAATTATTATATACGTTCTTATATGTTAAGTTCCCTAAAAAGTATCACAAAAACAAAAAAAACCTGGCTTTCCTTTTACGTCACTATAAAATCCTTATTTGACTCTGCTACTATTGTCGTCAACTGGTGATCAACCTTAAATAAATTATAATTATCTGTTTATAAAAATTGTTAACTTATTTAAAATATTTTTGTTAAGGTTATTAATGATCAACTATTTAATTTCAAAAAAAAAATTTTATTAATTTTATTTTTCATTTCAAATAAATCATTTACATTTATGATAGGTTATTTTAGTCTTGAGATCTATTTTTTAATGTATTTTTATGCCTAAGTTGAAGTAGTTTAAAGATCTGAAAAAAATTATTTTCCAATGAGAAAATATTATTGAATGCCTGATCAAAGATGTAGATGATTTTTTTAAAGTAAAAAATAAAATTCATAGAGCTTTTTTATTTAAATAAATACCTCAAAGTCAAAACCTTTTAGGTAAATTACCTGCAATAAGAAATAAAGTTTAACTGGACAGTATACATCTTTAATTTTTTAATTTAGCTTTTTCAGCTAAATAAATTTTTTTAAAATACAAAAATAAAGTTTCTAATGATTAGAAAACTTTTTGGTTTCTCAATGAGGAACCATTGTGATGGGTCAAATTTTGGTTTTTGATTTTTTGGCATATAACACATTTTGAGACCTCAGGAAACTAAAAAACCGGTTTTAAAAAAAAGTTTGTATGTGTGTGTGTGTGTGTGTGTGTGTGTGTAACCGATCATTTTTCACAAACATTATCTTAACCAAATGATATGTTTGTAAAAGAAACGTAGATCCACGTTCGCATATCAATATGTGGTCAAAAACATAATTGATTTCTTATAAAATCATAAAGTTAAGCTCCAATTCAGATCAATAACTTCTAATAAATTTTATTATGGAATTAAGATCTATTATTTTTTCAAAAATTTTGTCACCAAAAAAGCTTGAGGTACTTTTTTTTCTTAATTTGGATGTAATACCTCATTTATTTCCTTGATAGTACTTATATTTGAAAATATGGTTTTTACTCAATATCTCAAATCTGATAATTTTTGAAAACTTTTTTTCTGAAAATTTTTTCTAAAAATTAAAAAAACCGCAATATTTTTTTTTTTGGGTTGCAATTTAATTCCATTAAAGTACTAATATCTGAAAATATTGTAACCGGTGATATTTCACAACTATTATGGAATTAAGAGAGAAATGTATATGTGCATTTCTACGAGAAAGTACTTTTTATGAGCACCGAAAATGAAGAAAAAAAATTTACGAGGCCGCGACTGCCACCATGATTTTCTGGTAGTTTGAACCCTATGGAATGCAAAAAAAAGCGTGAACACGAAATTGTCGATGGATGCCAAAAATTGATGGATGCCACTTTTATGTCAAAAACCGTGTTTTTCGTATCTGAGCTACCCCAAATTTTCAAAATAACTTTTTAGGTAAATAAAATTTTAAAAAATAGATAAGAGAATCTGATTGCCAGGGAAAAACCTCTCCAGAAGAAAAAAAAGCGTTTCTTTTTACGATGAAATTTAGCCAAGTTATCGTCAATTTAAGATTTTACTCAAATTTTTCTTAAAAAAAATTGAAGTTCTATATTGAAAAAAGCCTGTTTCTCAACTTTAAACATGCATTACTCGCTTGATTTTCATCATAAAAAAATAATTTTTTTTTTTAAATCGGTTAATTTTTTCCTGGCAATTCATTTCTTTAAGAAAAAAAATCATTTTTATTGACTAAATTTCAATTTTTAGGTCAAAAGCCTTTGAAAACTGTAAGTAGCAAAATTTACTTAACACAGTTTTTGACCTAAAAATTAAAATTGGGTCAATAAAAATGATTTCTTTCTTGAAGAAAATAATGAATACTCAGGGAAAAATTAATTGATTTAAAAAAAAAATTTATTATTTTACGATGAAAATAAAGTTAGTAATGCATATTTTAAGTTCAGTAAAAGGCATATTTCAATAGAATTTCAATCATTTTTAAGACAAATTTCAGCAATAATATGCATTACTACACTGAGAAAAAAATTTTCTTGGCTTAAGAAAATCATATGCATTGAATTTTAATTTTTTGTATCTAGAGTATATAATTTTAAAACAAGAAAACCATTGTTAATTGAAAGAAATATTTTTTTCATTTAAGTAAATATATTCATTGAATTTTGATTTCATTCAAACAAACATATGTTTCTTGGAAGAAACGAATATTTTTTTGTCGCTAGAAACTGGATAGATTATTACAAAAACTTTCAGTGTTTTGAATCAAAAAAATATATTCAAAAAAATATTTTCTAAATTCAAGGAAGCGTTTTTTTGGATCATGAAATTTAATTTTTGATCCAAAGCAAGTAGTTTTCAAAAAAATATAATCTCATGCCAAAATTATAAAACTTTATATTTTTAAAAAACTGCTTTATTTCGTTCAAATAATTATATTTTATTCGTTCAAAAAAATGTACTTTTTTTTCAAGAAACAATTTTTTTAATAAAATATATTTTTTTTGCTGAATTAACTATAATCTCCATTCATTTATATAAAAATTATTCTGCAAAAAGTAATTTGTAGATATCTTTATAAGCGAAACTTAATTCAATGCAAAAAAATTGATCAGCTAATGAAAAATTAGAAGTTTTTGCGAAAAAGATTAATATTTTAGATAATTAGAGCAAACAACATTTTTCAAGTTTTAAAAAAAAAAATTTTTTTCTTCCTAAACTCAGCTTAAAAAAAAAATAATTATTTTTATGACATTAAAATAAAAAAATAATATCAGAATTCACTCATATGTTTATTACCACCTGCTAATTCCATCTGGCTTTTTTTTTTATTTCTTGGGGGTAATTTTATAACTCCAAGTTTCACTGCTAGTGTCAGTGCATCATTTTTATCGATAAAACAGTCGGGGAAATCGGTTACACTGCGAAAAAAATTCAAAAAAACTCAAGATAAAATTTATTTTTATTTTAAATATGAACATAAAATTGAGAAATTCGGCTAATAAATAGGTCAAAAAGGTAAGGTATTTGAGTTTTTCTAAATTTTTTTCGCTGCGTTATCGATTTCATCGGCTGTTTTATCGACAAAATTGATGCACTGACACTAGCAGTGAAACTTGAAGTTATAAAATCACCCCCCTTTTTAAAAACTTGATGCATTATTTTATGCTTTTGAATCTTTATCGATAATTTTTTCGTTACATAGTCTTTGAAAACTAACTTCTATTTAGTAAGATGCTGCCGTGGTCCAGTGGATTGGTTACGATGCGTATAGTTCTGCACAATCAAAGCAATTTGGGTTCGATTCCTGGGTATGACAATATTTAAAATTTAATTTAATAAAAAAAAAATAAAAAAATAAAAAAATAAAATAATTAAAAAAAAATAATAATTAAATGAAAAAATAATTTTAAAAAAATATATATATAAATCAATAATAATAATTTATAAAAATAAGATTAATAATAAAAAAATTAAAAAACTATAAAAAAAAAAAAAAAAAAAAAAACGAGGAAAAAATAATTTTTTGCATTTTGCAAAAAAAAAAAATTTTTTACTGACAATTTCGATCGAAAAAATTATTTCATAGATTCAAAAATTTATTTACTTCACATAACTAATTATTTGATTGTACCAAAAATTCATGATGTTGTCGCTAAGCGACTGTTTATTGTTTCTAAGAAATATTTCTTTCTCCCAAAACATTATTTTTTTAAATAGAGAAAATATGTTTTTAACTCAATGCGTAAGATTTCATTGAGTCAAAAAGACGTATGTTAGGCAGTATTGAAAAGAATAATTTTCTTGAAACAAAGCAAATTTTTTTGAATGGAGTAATTTTTTTTCTCAGTGTAGCTTGATTTTCATGGTAAAATAATAAGTTTTTTTTAAAAATAAAGTAATTTTTCCCTGAGTATTCCTTTCCTCAAGAAAGAAATCATTTTTATTGACCAAATTTTAATTTTTAGGTCAAAAACTGTGTTAAGTAAATTTTGCTACTTACAGTTTTCAAAGGCTTTTGACTTAAAAATTGAAATTTGTAAAAAGAAAAGTTTTTTTTTCTTCTGGAGCGGTTTTTCCCTGGCAATCAGATTTTTTATCTATTTTTTTAAATTTTATTTACCTAAAAAGTTATTTTGAAAATTTGGGGTAGCTCAGATACGAAAAACACGGTTTTTAACATAAAAGTGGCAAAATCTTTGTGGTATCCATCGCCAATTTCTTGTTCACGCTTTTTTTTTGCATTCCATAGGATTCAAACTACCAGAAAATTATGGTGGCAGTCGCGGGATCGTAAATTTTTTTTTCTTCATTTTTGGTTCTCATAAAAAGTACTTTCTCGCAGAAATGCACATATGATTGCATAGTTGTAATCGGTGATATTAGAGTACTGCCTGGATGCCATATTTTCAGCTGTAAGCCAATCCCGTAAACGGATGCTTTCTCACCGCCCTATCAGTTTAGTTTTAATTGAAATAAAAAAAGAAAAATAGGAAAAATAATCTATGAAAAATTCTGCAGATGCGATAACTCTCCCTTTTCACGGAAAATTTTCCTAAAGTATAATAAATAAAAGAAAATTCTGTATCAAAAAATCGTCTGCTCTGCCGGTAAATTCGTAGTAAAACTACTAACCTGAAGTAATATTATGTTCATTATCTTTTACAGTGAAATTAAAGTATTTTTTTTTTAAATCTTTTTATAGCTGGCTACAGTGATGAGTGCGAAGAAATTGACCCCACTCAAGTAATTATTCACGACAGCACACTGCAAACACCAGTTATCCAGAGAAGAAACAGGTGAATTTTACTTACTCTTTTTATTAAAGATATTCACCTATCACAATGGTGAAACTAATAAATTAGAATTATAAAAAGTATGCATGTATGCATGTATGTGTAAGGGCACATTCTACAATCATCCGGTAAAATCTCGGTGTTCCGCTAGAAGTGAAATAAATTTAATAACGACTATTGAGAACGCGCGCCTCCCACTTTTTCTTACTTCTAGCGGTGATCGCTGTAAATTAGTAAATATGAATTACAAATTTTAAGAGGTAAGAGTTATAGTAACAGGAAAATTCCAAGCTGGTAATCTTTTCGGGGACTTAAATATAGGGTTGTTAGTCGTCGGCGAAGATGAGTCTTTAGGAGTAAATTTTTGTTCATCTGTTTACCTAAACATCTAGAAAAATATCAAAACTTAAAATTTTAAAAATACAAATTTTTGGCTTACCAAATTATTTCTTTTTGTAAATACTAATATTTTAAAAAATTTTAAAATGATTCATAGTATGAATTGGCTTAAATAGTACTCCTGGAGTTACGTCAATTAAATTTTTGTATCAAAATCCAAAAATAGACATAAAAAAATGTAAAAACATACTAAAATATGTCTAAAACTAACTTAAATGAACCTAAAAAATATAATTTCAAGTAAAATTATCATCTAAATCTCCATATTGCTACAATTACTACATCTACAATTTGTAAGCTGGAAAAAAAGCAAAACACAAAGAAAATTTCTTATATTTTAAAAGAAGTTGTAAAACAAATTCTGTACTTATCTTATCTTTATTTTAATGGTGAACCAACTTCTTCATCGCTTAAATTATTACCTAAAAAATAAAAAATTAAATAAAGCTATTATTAACAATAATGTTTATCTTATTACTTTTAGAATAAAAGCCCTAAAATTCCTCAAAAAATGCAGTCAAAATGGAATCATTTTTGTTTTCTATGCAATAGAAAATTAAAGGCATATTTCAGGGACAAAATGGAAGAAAATTGCTTTAATTTTTTGCTGTTTATTAGAAATAGAGAAAGCGCTTACATGAAATGCAATCAAATTAAATACAAGTGTAGCCAATTTCGCCTAATTTCTAGTAGGCTTCCGCTAGATGTGTCAAGATAACGGTGCCAACTGAAAATAAACGACAAATTAAAATAAGCATATATATAATTTTATGTAACAGTGGCACCACTAATTTGCGAATCTCTTACGGTAAAACGAAAAAGCTTGTGAATTGATTGTAGAATCATGTTTGGACCCTATTGCTGCACTTATTGCGACAGATTGCATGTAAATTCTTTTTTTACGATTTATTGTTGATTTTTTCAAAATATGCCTGCGAAGTAAATTTTTTTTTGAAGACAAATATGAATTAACTTTTAATTTTAAGCATAAGTTCCAAAAATTGTTTTTTAAAATGATGTATTATTTTCATTTGCGAGGATAGCAGAAGAAAAATGTTAAAAAACGTGAAAGAAATAACTTCCTCATTATTTTTGATTTGTTTTTTTCTTAAAACGAAGGATAATGCATCGTATGCATTTACATGATGGTCTTTAAAGAAGAGTTTGTAAAACAGATTTAAGTTGGCATAAATGATCTGGATTTAGGTTGCAACAAAGTGTTGCTTGCTTGAGTTGTGTTTATTGCTTTATACTTTTTTCAGTAGCGATCTTATTCAACCATAGATACAAGTAGATACACTTTATGTTTATGTAGAAAAGGCTTTGGTTCAAAAATTTTTTATTTTAAGAAAAAATTGTATATGCTGTTTTTTTTATGAATTTTTATTGAGAAAAAAATCAATAATTAGAGATTATATTAAATAAATTTAAATAAATCTGAAGTACCAAATCATTTTTGCCCCAGGTGATACAATTTTGTTAAATGACAGTTCTTGGCATCCTGAAAAAATGTTCTCATGGGGACAAAGCTCAAAAGTGCTTTCTCTGCGAAATATATTTCTCTGCGGGGCATAATAGATCAGAATTTTAATTCCGTTAAAAATCCAAAATTTTAAAACTGAATTGTTGTTGTTTAATAAATTTTTAGCCTGACGAGGTTGGTGGTATACCAACGAAACGTTGCGCTAAATAAATAAATGAAAGTTTAGTTTTGAATTTTATTTAATTTTCCCCAATAAGGTTGATAAATTCTTTGAAATAATTAAGAAAAATAAAATGATCGATAACTTTAATAATCAAGTTTAGTTTTTTAATTTATAAGAATTGTAAGCAAAGAGAAACTAACAAGGCGAGACCGGAACCTTTGGGTCGCCAAATTACAATCTATTATTATGGATGACTTTAATATTTTAAAAAAACACCTAACATACCCTCCGTTTATTCCAACGTGCCTTCTGGATGCTGAAAAACTGAAGAAAAAAAATTTGAAGGGACATAGATATGAACCGTGTTTTCAAGTAGTTTGAACCTTCATAAAACCGAAAAAAATCGTGAACTAGAAATCGGTGATAGGTGCCGAAAAGTTTTTTTTTATGTCAGAAACCGTGTTTTTCGTATCTGAGCTACCCCAAATTTTCAAAATAACTTTTTAGGTAAATAAAATTTAAAAAAAATAGATAAAAAAATCTGATTGCCAGGGAAAAACCACTCCAGCAGAAAAAAAACTTATCTTTTTACGATGAAATTTAGCCAGAATTCTCTTCATAAGACTAATGTATAATATTTATTTATCTTTGTATCCTGATGTCTCAAAATTTTGCACGACTATCGATTATGAGACCCATACCACTGGATTTCTGAGGATTTTCTATAACTAACTGCAGATACCTTTATTCGGAATTTCCTTGGGCAGAACGACGTTAGAGCAACATTATGTTCTATACAAATAACATAAAAATATAATAGAAAAATTCTACTTTTAACTCTGTAGGGGCTTTTCTTGGTTAAAACTCGTAATTATCATACTTTTGTAAATACTTATTTACTACCACTATAGCCTTTCTACAAGTTTTAGTTTCTCTTTTATAGCATTTACTAGGGGGCAAGCCCCCTGCGCGCTGAAGCGCGCCAACCCCCTCAGATCATATTTCATATTTAATCGTAACAAAAATGTGGTTTAATTCACAAATGAAAACAATTGTACAGTGAGATGTCAATTTCAAATAATGAACTTTTTTCATAATTTTAATAAACCATTATTATTTTTATTTTCAAAATTTATCTCAAGAAAAAAATATTGCATTATTGTCCCTCGGTGCTACGCACCTCGGGCCACAATCCTTTTCATCCCTCAAAATAAATTTTTCTTTTGTTCTGGACGACGAAATTTTTTAATACGATGACGAAATACTCGAATTAATTTTCTTGTTATACATCGCATCTACAAATATAATTAATTTTCTATTAGTTGAAACATTTTTCATTAAAATTTATAATTATTTTTACAGTTTACATTATTATAAATTAAAAAATTAATATTTACAATTGTCTACAAATTTGTATACAGCGCGCCGCTCACACACTACAGAGCATCAATGAAACGACCAAATAGATAAAGCTGACGATTTTAGAAGATTCTATTATAAAATAATTATTGTATTTCTTAATTCCGTATTTTTTACACAAAATTTTATTAATAATTAAATATTTTAAAAGATAATAAAAATTAGAGCTAATGAAATAAATCATGAAATAATCTGCGCAACCAATCACAACACGAATAAATTAGACGAAAAATTATGTCATAGTATGAGTTTTTTAGAGATAGAGAAATTTACCTCAAGAAAAAAATATTTAATATCGCAACTGAATGCAAATACTAATTTATTACGATCTCTCGAAATAAATTTTTCTTTTGTCCTGGACGGAGAAATTTTACAATTGGATGACGAAATACTCCAATGAGTTTTCATATATTATCATAAATAAAAACCAATATTATTTTTATTTTCAAAATTTATTTAAAGAAAAAAATATATATCGTATCTGAATGCAAATACATATTGATTACTGTCCCTCAGTGCTACGCATCTCGGACCGGAACCCTTTTCGACCCTCGACATTAATTTTTCTTTTGTCCTGTACAGCAAAATTTTATAATAGGATGATGAAATACTCGAATGAGTTTTCATATATTATTTATGTCGCATCTACAGATGTAATGTTTTATTATAGTTTAAATATTTTTTATTAAAATTTATTATTATTTTGACAGTTTATAATATAATAAATTAAAAAATTAATATTTAAAATTGTTTTACAATTTTTTGTACAGCGCGCATCTGACACTACAGAGCAAAAATGAATCGATTAATTAGATAAAATCGAAGACGAAATTTTTAGAAGATTGTATAATAAAATGAGAAAATTATTATATTTCTTATTTATATTTAAATTATAATGAAAAATACCCAAAATGTTATTAATAATTAATTATTTTAAAAGATTCAATAATAATAAAAATTAAATAACGCGCGAGAGTATAGAGCTGCTAAAACATTACAGCGCGTGCGCCAGAGTAAATCGATGACAGACATTTCAGTTTTATAGAGAAAGATTATAAATTAAATAACTCAGTTTTGCATTTCGGATTTTTAAAGGGCTTAAAATTCCGACCTATTATGCCCTGTAGGTTTTGGAGAAAGCACTTTTGAACTTTGTTCCCATAAGAATCTTTATTCAGGATTCCAAGAACTTTCATTTTACGAAATTTCAGCCAATTTCTCCGGGGGCAAAAATTCTACGATTTTGTACAGGGTCGTTTAAAATGTTTATAGCTTATCAAAAATGCTCAAAATTTTCGTTTCTTTCTTTTTTATAGGTAATTTTTTTTATTTGGTGCCATAATTTTTGAAAAAAAAAACAGAATTTGTATAACTTGATAAAAATTAGGTTCTGTTTTTGTAAATAAAAACAAAAACGATCGGAAAAAATTCAAATTTGAAAACTGAAACAGCATTTACGAAGGCAAAAAGATATGTAGCTGAAGTTTTGACCGTTCGATGAACGAAATTTTTTTTTTAGCTCAAATCAGCTAAAAAGTATATATAAAAAATAAATATAGTAAAAATTTCAAAAAATTAAATAAACAGCCGATAGAAACAGATAAAAACCAATAAATCAACCAAAATATACAATAAAAAATCATTCTCGCATTTCAAAGGATTTTGAGATCATTAGATGAGATATTCACCAACTAATAATTTCTTAGGTTGATTAAAAAATGTTTTTTAATACTCAGAAACTGATACCTGGACTGATACCTGGGTGGTAAACTACCTGAAATGCGGCTGCGATACAAATTACGTAAATATCGTATTTTAGTTTCCAAGCATTTTCAGAACCTTGGCAGGGCAATACCCCAAATTTCTTTTTACGATATTAATCTAATTCTGTGCCAAGACTCCCAAAAAATTTTTGTGCCTATTTTAAGAAGGTTAAGTTGGTCAAATTAAGTCGATTAAAGATTCGTCAATTTTGGAAAAACAGCTTTTTTAGAATTTCCTGAGATCTGACCCAAACTATTGGCTTCTTATGTTGATTTAAATATTTTCCCCAATACTAAAAAAAATTTTGAACATATTCCTAGGTGGTAAACTACCTAAAATGCGGCTGTGATACAAATTACGTAAATATCGTATTTTAGTTACCAATCTTTAATCGACTTAATTTGACCAACTTAACCCCCTTAAAATGGGCTCACAAATTTTTTGGGAGTCTTGGCACAGAATTAGATTAATTTCGTAAAAAGAATTTCGGGGTAATGCCCTGCCAAGGTTCTGAAAATGCTTGGAAACTAAAATACGATATTTACGTAATTTGTATCGCAGCCGCATTTTAGGTAGTTTACCACCTAGGAATATGTACAAAATTTTTTTTGAGTATTGAGGAACATATTTAAATCAACATGAGAAACCAATAGTTGGGGTCAGATCCCAGGAAATTCTAAAAAAGCTGTTTTTCCAAAATTGACCAATCTTTAATCGACTTAATTTGATCAATTTTACCCCCTTAAAATGGGCTCAAAAATTTTTTGGGATTCTTGGCACAGAATTAGATTAATATCCTAAAAAGAAATTCGGGGTAATGCCCTGCCAAGGTTCTGAAAATGCTTGGAAACTAAAATACGATATTTACGTAATTTGTATCGCAGCCGCATTTCAGGTAGTTTACCACCCAGGTATCAGTCCAAAATTTTTCTGAGTATTGAAAAACATTTTATAATCAACCTAAGAAATTAATAGTTGGTGAATATCTCATCTAATGATCTCAAAATCCTTTGAAGTGCGAGAATGATTTTTTATTGTATATTTTGGTTGATTTATTGGTTTTTATCTGTTTCTATCGGCTGTTTATTTAATTTATTGAAATTTTTACTATATTTATTTATTATCTATACTTTTTAGCTGATTTGAGCTAAAAAAAAAATTTCGTTTATCGAACGGTCGAAACTTCAGATACATAAAAAGATGCGTATAAGGCAGGAAGCCTGTAATTGTAAAATTTTTCTTCTTTTATCGCCACAAACGAAAATAATACACCATACCATTCTAAAAGTGTAATAAGATAAACATTATTGTTAATAATGAATTTTTATTTAATTTTTTTAGGTACTAATTTATGTCAAGAGGAAGCAGGTACACGTGGAAATTTCGAATCAGATAAGTATATATTTATTTTTTAACTTTATTTAAAATATAAGAATTTATCTTTGTGTTTTGCTTTTTTGTAGGTTCCAAATTGTAGCAGTTTAAAGGTTTAGAAGAAAATTTTACTTTAAATTTTATTTATTTAATGAAGTTAGTTAATAAAACTAACTCAATAAGAGTCTGGACTTTTTTATACTTCCCTTTCTCCTTTTACTGAATACTACAAACGCCGTAAAAGGGGATCGCAACTGCTAGTGCAGCCGCAACGCAATGCGCATAAACCAAAATCGTGTTGCGTTGCGGTTGCGACCCCTTTTATGGCGTTTTTAGAATCACCATTAGAAATGTGGGTGCTCAAAAACTGAGCAATATAGGACTTGTAAAAAATCTCGTTAACCCGACGCTAAAAAATATAACCACTTAAGAGGGTTTCAAAAATATAAAATATAAAGTATAATACTTGTTTATTACAGCATTCCGGTGTACTATAATTATCGGCATTTTCTATGGGAAATCTAGAAAATTTAAGCTAATCGGTTCCTGATTTCCTGAAGCCAAAAAGCAATTAAAAATATTTTTCGTAAGAGGAAAATTTTCTTTATGGTTCCTCAACACCGCTATCGTCTTAGATTTTTGATATTCGATAATTTTTTTTTAATTAAATAATAATTTGTAATAATAAACAGTTCGCGTTAAATCAAATGGCGCTGAATAGTTATGAACTTATCAATTATTATTTAATTAAAAAAAATTATCAAATATCAAAAATCTAAGACGATAGCGATGTAGGGGAACTAAAAAAAAATTTTCTGTAACAGGAGATTTTTAATTGCTTTTTGGATCAGGAAATTAGGAACTGATTAGCAAAATTTAATACTCAAATGAGCCAAAATTTACTACACTGAAATAAATTTCCGTTTGCCACAAGCGGATTCCTCTTGTGACTAGAGGATGGTTTTGGTTCCTCAATGAGGAACCATTGTGATAGGTCAAATTTTGATTTTTGATTTTTTGGCATTTAAGCACGTTTTGAGACCCCAGGAAGCTAAAAAACCGGTTTTTAAAAAAAGTCTGTATGTGTGTGTGTGTGTGTGTATGTAATGGGTGATATTTCACAAACATTATGGAGTTAAGACCTAATTTTTTTTTCAAAAATTTTTTCACCAAAAAAGCTCGAGGTACTTTTTTTTTTTTAATTTGGACGTAATACCTCATTTATTTCCACGAAAGTACTGATATCTAGAATTATCGTTTTTACTCGGTATCTCGAATCTTATACTTAATTTTTTGAAAATTTTTTTCCCAAAATTTTTTTCACGAATTTCAAGAACGCGCTTCCTGTTTGGTTTTACCCGAGTTTTGCTCCAGGTTAACTTTTTTAGGACAAAAAGAACAGACCTATTATAATCTAAGAACGAAAAAAGTAAAAAAATAAAATATTCACTGAATGCCACCATGATTGTAAGATGATATATTTTATATATCAATAGATCCTTAAACCTACATTGTAGAGGGCTCTGAAGTAACTTTTGGTGCCTCACGGTCTTGTTACATTTATGCGGGGTTGCTGCCAAGTTTCTGTAGATGCAGACGAAAAATATTTAAAAAAAAAATTACTATGTTCTTAAACGTGATTGTACTCAATTGTATAGTATAAAATCATTTTTTTGATTTTATGAAATATATGCAATTAAAATATTGATTGATTTTTATTTGAAAATAAAAATGGAGGATTTACGAGAAGAATTCCTTGAACGTTTTTTTATTTAAAATAAATGTAAAAGTTATTGTGAATTAGTTTGTAATAAAAATTCAGTTTATTTGTATTAATTATATTAATATTGTTTAAATTTTTATTCAATCTTAACTCTTTATCGGATTTTATGATAGTTACAATAAAAAAACCATCCTCTAGCCACAAGAGGAATCCGCTTGCGGCAAACGGATATTTTTTTCAGTGTAGATTCCCCATAGAAATCGTTAATTACAGAGCTCCGGAATGCAAAATAAATAAAAAATATAAATATAATAACCTATAAGATTTGTTTCGTTTGTTAATTATTATTTTTGATTAGGTTCTTTTATTTACATTTTTTATTTATTTTACTTTTTGGCATTTAATTTTCTACGTCAGATGTAAAAACAAATTATTACGCGAGAAGTTCGAAATGTTCAACTTCGGTCCCAGTATGATGATATTCAAAAACTAAAAAAATTAAGTATTTTTACGCGGTTTTATAAAAGATCGAATTTTATCTGAAAATAAAGAGAATAATGATGACAGAGAAAGGTAAAACCGCAAAACTTACAATTACTGTAAAACATAGCCAAAAGATCCATTTTTATAACTTTTTTTTTATAGTTATCTTAGTTAATTAATATTTTTTTATATTTTTAAAACATATATATAAAACCTTAAAAATTTGTCAAAAAAAATTTTGTTTGATAATAGTAATATCTAAAAATAGAATTCTGCCTTGGAGATAACGCTAATTTAATTAAATCCTTAACTTTGTTTAAAAAAAGTAACTTATTTAGGTATAATATTAAAAAATTTAAACAAAAAAAAATCCATAGAACCATTCCTACAGACTTTGAACATTTTAACCGAAATCCTACCCAAGCCGAAACAAAAGACTCGAAAAGTACTGTAACCGCGCAGCCTAATGCTAATATTTTACTAGGATTTAATTTTAGGTTTGTATGTTTCAGAGGAGCTGAGAGACCACAACCCGAAGGTTACATACCGGTAAGTCTTTATAATAAAATGAATAAAAGAATATAGAATATTACGATCCCATTTCCAGAAAAGTAAAGAATGGCCCAAATCGCACGTAAATTACCATTTTCTTTACCCAATGCTCAATTTTTTTTACACCAAACTCAAAATTTGCTGAGCTTCAGATAATTTATTACTCGATGGGATATTATTAATTGAATTTAAATTTTGAACATTTTTTTTTTTTGAATTTCTTTACTACTAAAAATTAAAAGACTTTTTTCCTATTATACACTAAGAAAAAAAAAAGGAGTATATAAATTAACGACCGCAGATTAAAAATTATCAAAGCCGAGAGTAAAATCATATGAAGTGAATCCTATATATTTTAAAATTGAATAATATTTATTAACCTTAACTTAAGAATTACAAAGATTATTAATATTTTTAGAAAACATTGACTAAAAATTACCAATAATTTTTGTAATTTTTAAGTAAAGGTTAGTAAATACTAATAAATGTTGATACAGGAGTCTTCAGACGACTTTAATCATGGCTTTGGTAATTTTTAATCTGTTTTCGTTATTTTATCACTCCTTTTTTTCTTAGTTTAGCACGTAATATATATTTTTTATACATCAAGAGACACAACATTGGATTTGAGCTTGTAAGTAGTATCAAAGAATAGCAGTTCAAATATTAAATTGTCGATTTTTTAACAAACAGACTTGGGATTTTTCTATCAAATTCAAATGATGTTATAAACGTAATTTAAAGACGTATTCCATATAGTAATTTTTCCCGTACACTCTGAATTCGATATTTATTTTAACACTTTACCACGTTTTTTAGGAGAAAAATCCGTTTATTTGTTTAAAAACAAATTAAAATGGTTTTAATTTTCAAGTGACCAATTTTTTAAAGTTTTGCAGATTTCAAGAAAAAATTTTCTCAGTCAGTTATATATTTTTTCTTCGAGGGTTAGATGAAATCACTAGTTTTTTCATTCGGAGTTTTCCTTAGCGATAAAATCATTTGTTTCTATTTCTACTGGTTTTGTTCAGTCTTATACATTTTGCATTAGAAACCAATTTGAGCCTGAAGGGTTTGAAAAGTTTAAAATTTTCGTTAATAAATGAATATTGAGAGAAAAACTATTCTAGAAAATATAAAAACTTCTAGTTTTTTGATGAAAAATAAGTGAGTTATAGTTAATTAAAGATTTTGTAATAATTCCCCTATAATTTCAATTTCATGTAAATAAAAAATTGGTTAGGTTAAGTGAATTTTTATCACAAGAAGAGAAAAGTTATTCTATTTTCTAGAGTAGTTTTTCCCTCAATATTCATTTATTTTAAAAAATTTTAGATATTTTAAACCCTTCAGGCTCAATTTGGCTACTATAGCAAAATATATAAAATTGGACAAAACCAGTAAAAACAGAAACAAATTACTTTATGGCTAATGAAAACTCCGGATGAAAAAACTAGTGATTTCATTGGGTACGTAAAAGTATTTCATTTCATTTCAAAGGAAAAAATATATAACTGACTAAGAAAATTTTTTCTTGAAATCTGCGAAACTTTAAAAAATTGGTCCCTTGAAAATTGAAACCATAAAAAACAAAAAAACTGATTTTTCTCCTAAAAAGCGTGGTAAAATGTTAAAATAAATAGCGAATTCAGATTGTACTGGAAAAATTACTTTGTAATACGTCTTTAAATCCAGTTAATAACATCATCTAAATCTGAAAAATTTTTTAAAAAAATCCAATATTTAGCATTTGAGTTCTGAGACATTGAAAATTGAAAATTAATATTTTTTAATCCTAAATAAACTTATTTTAGTAAATCATACTAAAAAAACAATTTTCACAGCTAAAAAAGGGTTCTGATCCAAACTAAATAAAAAAAAAAGTTACCAAATCAAAATTTTCACTCTACACTGAAAAACCGGTACCATTGAAACAATGACTTAGAAGCAATTGATATATGCCAATGACGGATATCATAAATTCAATGGCGAGATTGAAATTATTTCAAATATTTAAAGCTATTGAAATGATTATGAATACATATCATTTCAATGTATAATAAACAGAAAATAAGTAAAAATTTATTTTTTTTTTCTTTTTTTTTTTTACATTTATTTAGTCCTGTCGCCAGCAATGCTATTTAATGCCATAAAATCCTAAAATAGCATAAAAGTTCCATGGAAAAAAATAGGTGGTATTTATGTTTTTTGACCCGCTAAACACGAATCCGAGGTCTATTTTGCAAAATTCGTGGTAAATTTTTTTTTATGAACAAATTATTGGCCAATTTTGCAACAATTTGTTAATAACAAAAAATTGACCACGAATTTTGCAACATAGACCCCGGATTCGTGTTTAGCGGGTCAAAAAACATAAATACCACCCATTTTTTTCCATGGAACTTTTATGCTATTTTATGGCATTAAATAGCATTGCTGGCGACAGGACTAATTATTTTATTTTAATGTTTACTTATTTAATTATTCCTCGCTTGTGTATTTTTTTTTAAGGCGGTATATTGTTAATTTGTTATATTATTTTTCGATTTTTTTTATTAATTATTATTATTACATTTTTATACATTTATGAATTTAATTTTTTTTTTAATTTATTAATTTATAATCAAATAAAAAAACTGCGACTTCATCCGGGATCGAACTGGATACCGTTGTGAACCGTGTTGATCAGTAAGCAGCGACCTTATCCATTACGCCAGCAGGACTCTGTGTTTATAAAAAAATTTTGAAGACTATATGTTACAGATAATAATTTTCCCACTCCTTTTTTTAATATTCAGAGTAATTTATGCATATCTAGCGAAATGCATGATTAAAAATAATAATTAAATTTATAATAAATGATTTTCAGGTAATTCCATTTCTTTATAAGAGTAATAATGAATAGCAATAATATAAACAAAAACACCGCGCGCGCCAAGTCTGAGTAAACAATAAATACGCAGAAGGATAGAAAGAGAAAGAATAGTATACCAACACATATGCACAATACGTAATTTGTTTTGTTATTATTAATATTATTGAACTAAAATCAATTTCTATTGATTGAATGTTTTTAAACGTTAAATCAAAATATTAAAAACAATTATTTTGATTGTATGCTCTCTATTAATTCAATCTTATATTTTCTTTTATTTTGACGAAAATTTACATCAAAACAATGACTGCCATATTAATGGCGAGAAGCTATTCGTTTAATAGCGGCGCCATCAAATCAATGATATATTCTATTGGCATATTTCAATCGCTTCTAAGTCATTGCTTCAATGGTTGCGGTTTTTCAGTGTATGTGTATAAGGAGCTCATCTTTAAAATATTTTAAAATTTCTTTAATTATTTTGCCCACAAAACGAAATTTCAGAGAAGCTGGTAAGTAAGCGCAACGAATATAAATACTGTTATACGTTTTAAAGCTTTTATTTTTGGGTATCATACTAAAATTTGTTTTTTTAATATTTTTAAGTATTTGTTTTAACTAAATATTGGCAAAAAATTTTTTTTGAAAAGTATAAGTGGCCTCAACTAAATAAAAAACTAAATTAACATTTTTTTTTATCATATCACTTTTTGTTTCGCATTAAGCTAGTCATTTTATCATTAAAATTGATGAAAATTGATGAAAATAATTTCACAACAGTATTAAAAAGTAAAAAAATACTTACATCAAAAGAAAAAAAATTAAAATTTTAATCCCGTATAATAGGTTTATTTCCAGTCAATAAAGATATACGATAAGTAATTTTTTTTGCTTAAATCTTTTTTATTGCATTTCGTATTTACTCAATTTTTCAATTTATTCAGAGTTTACTTCCTTTTATTTTCCTCTAAATTGATTTTCAAAGCATTTTTAGATTGTGTATTATAAACCTATTTATAATAATTTTTCTACACTGAGAAAAGTATTTCATTCAATCCATAATATTTGTGATTGAATAAATAACCATTTTTATCCGAATTGTGCGATTGAATATTATATTAATTTGATAATATTTGATATTGACTTGAGAATAATATCCACAAGTTATTCAATTCTTTCCAAATCAAATATGCTAATTTCTGGAAGTCACTACCTCCCTGTTGTTTTAAAAAAGCAATGAAAACATATTTTTTCACAAAATTAGATAGTTGATATATTCATATTTCACTTATTTTTTTTATTATATTTCATTTCATTACATATTACCAATCATAAATTTTATTGTTTTTAATCAGTATTATTGTCACTAAGTTGTCGAAATTAATTTAATTTATTCATATATTTATATATATTATTAAAAATACAAAATTTATTTATTTACTTATTTACTATTAATATATTAATGTTGACTTTTTTTTTTAAAGAATAAATTTACTTTGTATTTACCTTGATTATTAATAGTATATTTTTATCCTAGGCCGCAAAAATCTGATACATAATTTTTTCGAAATTTTTTTTTTTTTAAATTTTTTACATACAATAATAGCATAATTTTTTTTCTTTTTGGAAGTAGTACCTCATTTTTTCCATAAAAGTACTAATATGTAGAATTATCTAACTGGATATCAACAATCTGATACCTAATTTTTTTTAAAAATTATCTTTTAAAATTTTTTACATAAAAAAATTAGAAAAAAACAATAATTTTTTTTCTTTAGGACTTAGTACTTAATTTCTTCCTATAAAAGTACGAATATCTAGAATTATCGTTTTTAAAGGATTCCTCCATCTGATACGTAATTTTTCGAAATTTTTTTTTCATAATTTTTTACATTAAAAAGTTAAAAAAATATTATCTTTTTATTGACGTAGTGCCTATTTTATTTCTCTGAAAGTATTAATACCTGGAATTATGAGTTTTGAAAATTTTTTGGGTATCAGAGGAAAGTTTATCCACTTTCTTTATTAAATTTAGAATATTTGGCACAATTATTCTAATATTTTAATTTTTGATTAGGTAAAATAGAACATTGACAACATTTTGTTATTGCTAATGAGGAACCATAGTGCCAATTACTTGGCAGCGTTTTTTTTATTTGATTTTTTTTCAGGTGGATTATGTAATTATTTATTCGCAGATTTATTTGTGCTACTTTTACGTCATAACCTATCCTAAATACAACCACTTATCGGCTACTGAAAATTTTGGACTGTATCTACATAACCATTAAAATGAGCTGTAAACCGCAAGCACAACCTAAAAAACAAAATCTCATTGTTTACTACTTTAGTAAGAATAAGTTGGCGAAACTTTTAACTGCCCTGTAAAGGGAATTAACATAATAATAATAATAAAAAGCCTATAATTCGTGGTTTAAGAGTCTATCCGCCTATTGGGAAGTAACGTGACCGATGCGACATCTAGAAAGTCAATGTTAATTTTGTATTGAACTAAAGTTAGAGGGTTTTTCAATGACCCTCTAACTTCAGTTCAATACAAAATTAACATTGAGTTTCTAGATGTCGCTTTTCTCACGTTACTTCCCAATATCGACCTTTCGTACAAGGGATCCTGGGAGCCCTTGTACTTCAGATATATGACGCATTATTTTTTTTTACTACTTAACTTGGACAAAAAACTGAAAAAAAAAATAGTTTGAACCTTCAGAAAACCGAAAAAAATCGTGAACAAGAAATCGGTGATAGGTGCCAAAAAGATTTTTTCACTTTTATGTCAGAAACCGTGTTTTTCGTATCTGAGCTACCCCAAATTTTCAAAATAACTTTTTAGGTAAATAAAATTAAAAAAAATAGATAAAAAAATCTGATTGCCAGGGAAAAACCACTCCAGAAAAAAAAAACTTATCTTTTTACGATGAAATTTAGCCAAGTTATAGTCAACTTAAGATTTTACCCAAATTCGTCTTAAAAAAGATTGAAATTTTATTGAAAAAGCCTGTTTCTGAACTTTAAACATACATTACTCGCTTGATTTTCATCATGATAAAAAGCTCATGGCAGTTAGTTTGAGACAATTAAATGAAGTTCTTTTTCATATCCTAAAACACGTCCGATTATGAAAATTTCGGACGTTATTTAAGAAGTTAAAAAAGACGTTAAAAAAAAAATTAAATTATTATCATTATCTCTGAAAAGCGATATCTTAAAAACTAATTAAAGAAAAAAGACAAATAAAGAATTTTTGGAACCATCAAGTTTATAGAAAATTGTTAAGGCCTATAAAATTCAATTTCCCTAAAAATTACAATTTTGCAGCAGTTTAAGCAAATTTTAAAATTAGTCATTTAGGGTAAAAATTACTAGTAGGTTAATTGACTACAGCGAATTAGTGATAAAAATACACGGGTTGCGTCGTTTGAAATGTAAAACTTACATAAAAAAAATTAGAAAAACCAGAAGTAAGCAGTTTGGTTAATTTTTTAGGGTGCAGAATATTATCGAAAATTATCGAAAAAGCCTATTTTACAAGATTGATCAAACATGTAGATTTGCTTTTTTAACCCCAGGATTCCCATTGGAATTTGAATGAATGCAGGGCTGTTTGCATGTCTTTCCAACATATGAAAGTATTTTCCAGTAAAAATTAGCTTTTTAAAACACTTTGTGGCCTCTTTAAAAATTTGTAAAGCTGAAAACTCAAAATTCCCATGTTATTTAGGTAGGATACTTCAAGTGCTCAGTGGCACGGATTTTTAAAATCAAAATCCTCAGAGCTGGGAGGTTTTACTGGCCAAAAACATCCGAAAGAAATCTCGAAAAAAAGAAAATACGACACACTCCATTATATATATATACATTTCTACGAGAAAGTACTTTTTATGATCCCTCAGAAGCGGTCCAGTCTTTAATACTAGCTTATATAGGCGTGTAATATTCAGCCTATATAAAAATTATTCAAAATGGAAAATTATAAAAAAACTGTCAAAAGGTAACCAAGTCTAAATGGAATTGGAATCGACCCAATTTGAAAACTTGTTTTACAGAGATGTTTATAAAGATAAAAGGATAAAATTTCATCAAATACATTTTTGCACTTTTGTTTCTAGATATCATTTATACATCTTAGATGATATTAATAAATTAAAAGAGTCAGGAAACTTGGAGATTATATCGCAGTATATTCCACCCGGGTTGGTTAATGACTATAAGAATATAAGATTATTTGTGGAGAATATATTTCTGTGCATAGAAGAAGAATTGAAAAACAATGAAATATCACTAATGAAAGCAGAGCTTTCTAAATATTACAATAATAAGGCATCTGAGACACCATTTTCACAAACATGTATTAGCAGAGTATTAGAGCGTATGCCAAAAGAAAACATAGATGATGACGTTAGCGAAAAAAACTTAAAAACTAAATGCGGTATCAAAAGGAAGTGTTCCTGTTTGAGATTAAAAGATTTTTACATCCAGAATCGTCGAATGCATCCTATATGAATTCTTCAGATTATAATCCTGCAATTAACCTCAACAGGTGCTTTTTGGAAAATTTGACGGAAATCAAATGAATCTACTGCTCTAGCTTGCATGGAATCTGTGTCCTTAATGCAATTCAAGCAAATTAGATATTTTTGCTATTCTATCAATATTGCTCAAAACATGGAAGCATTCAACCATGGACCTACAGATTATGCTGCACCATCACACCTGACCTTGAACCATTTGTGTTGACATATCAAGATGACACAGTTATAGTGACAGAAAATTTTGAAAAGCACCTGCATTATCTAAGAATAGTCTTAAAAAAGTTGGTGGATGCTGGTATTTCAATTAACCCAGATAAATTCCATTTTGGTTGCAAAAAAATTTTTTATTTAGGATTTATTTTAGATGCAAACGGGCTAAGACCAGATAAAGAGAAAATAAGACCAGTTTTAGAATACCCAGCCTCCACTGACTTAAAAGAGCTCAGACGATTTTTGGGTATGGTAGGATGGTATTCAAGATTTATTGACAATGTTGCTGAGTTAAAACTACCCTTAGTAAAATTATTACACAAAGACGTTAAATGGACTTGGGGCGAAGAGCAACAAGAATCTTTTGAAAAATTAAAAATGTCCTTAGTAAGTACTCCTGTGTTAGCTAGGCTAGATAACGACTTGGTAAAGAAGGGTCAGACCATCGAAATTGGGACAATCATTTACACGAATTTAGCGTTTTTAAATTATGGAAGACAACCAAAACCAGTTAAAAGCTTACGTCGAGAAATAGAAATGGAAAATGAAACAGAAGCAGTACCTGTACATAAATTAGATCCAGGATTATGGAAAGATAGGTTAAAAAGATTACAAATTTTAAGGGACTTAGTAGCTAAATATATCGATGACGCTAGAGAATAACAAAAATTAAATTACGATAAAGGTAGAAAGGAAGTAATTTTTAGGGAAGGGGAAATGGTTCTTAGGAAGACCTAGTGTTTATCTTCATCGGATAAACATTTTGCTGCGAAGCTTGCGCCTCGAAACGAAGAACCCACAAAAATCACTAAAGTGCTGTCAGCTAACACTTACGAAGTAGACACCCCCTAGTAGATTTTTATTTGGATTATTTTTCTTATCTGTAGGTATAGCTTTTAAGAGATGTCTTTCTGTTAATATTGAATCACCATATATATTTAGCTGTTTTTGGACGACCTGTTGGTGCTAGATCTGGTATATTAACCAAATGTACTCTTATTATCTTAGTTATTTAGTTTTTTTATTTTAGTTTTTAAAACCTGCGCCTTCTTATTTTTATATTTTGTATATAAAAAATAAGCATCCAATAAATATTGATCTAACAAATCTCTAAATTTTTTTATAATTTTTTTTTGCCTACTTCTCATTTAAGTATAAAAACCCATCTGTTGTACTCCCCCTATAGTTTTATTATAATCCAGAACTTTTGAAAGTTTTAATTTGTTTGTTCCATATTTTTATCTAACTTCTTGGAAAGAAACATCATGACAAGTACTAATTATGACAAGTAATAATTATAAAGACATCACTTTTTTATTTTATTTTATTTTTTTTTTTTTATTAATCAGTATATTTTAACGGTTTGAGAACTTAACCCATATAATCAATGGTATGCACCCTTATTATTTTTTTATTACAACCTTTTACGACTTCATAATTGTATTGTGTTATGTCAGTGTTAATATTTGTGTAATGTCTGGGCGTTAGTTTTATGTGTGTAGGCGTTGTAACCTATGGTCCAGGAGGTACGCGACTTCTCCTAAACCCCACGCTGGCTTATAGTGCCCTGGAAGCACTTCGGACTGCGTTATCTACATAATTTCGGGTGTTACGCCTTAATTTAACATTATGCGGATGCCTCAATCCTGGAACCCACGATAGAACAACATTAAGAATTTTTCGTAAAGAAAAAAACTTAATGCTGATATAGCCGGGAATCGAACCGCGAACCTTCAGGTCCGTAATTCAACGCCCTAACCACAGAGCTACCGAGGCTCTTTTAACTTTTTTATCATGCCATTTCATGACTACAACACCATCATCACTCCAGCAAGAAGAGTCATTTTTTGTTACAATCTTTTGTTACAATCTCAAAAATTCTATGCTAGACCCTTTCAATTTATCTTTACTAGTCCAATAGCATCAGTTTTATTGGATAAAAGTATGTCACACAGTTTTGCAGAATCATGAAAATTATCCATGATGAAATAGTATCATTATATAATAGAGCTCCTAGATATTTATTTACAGAAATATAAACAAAAAAATTTTCAAATTTCTTATACAAAATTCGGAAAAAGAGGTAAGGGTCCGTAATTATAAAATTCAAATTTTTAATTTTTTCTATCAAATATAAAAATTTATAAATTTATGCCATAAAAAATTTATTTATTCAGTATCTAAAATTTTTTTCTGTGAGAGTTCCAGTTTTATGCAAATAAATTCTCAAAAAATAATACTATCTAAGATTCAAAATTTTTAGCTATTACAAGAGAGAATCTTTAAAAGAATAAAAATATGTTAATTAAATATGTAACTCTATTATTGTGATATCACTGATTTATACCATGCAATCATACATACGAATGTACATTTCTCTCTTAATTCCATAATAGTTGTGAAATATCACCGGTTACACTATTTTCAGATATAAGTACTTTCATGGAATGAAATGAGGTATTACACTAAAAAAAAAAAATATTGCAATTTTCTTAATTTTGAGAAAAAAATTTTTTTCAAATTCGGTATCAAATCCAAAAAATTACTATAAACGAACTGTCTAAAACAAGAATAGAAATAAACTCTTATAGAAATAAATTAGGTACTAGGTCCAAAAAAAAAAAAAAAAAATTGGTGTTTTTTGTATTTTTTCGTAAAAAAAATGTTTAGAAAAAAATTTTCAAAAAATTAAGAGTAGATAGGTAAAGTTAATCCTGGGCCAAGGGGTGGGGGTAATAGTGGTAGGGGTCCTGGGTCAGCGGGGTGGGGGTAATGGTAGTAGTGGGGGTCCCAGGGTATATGGCGGCATTTCGTGCAATTGCAGGACTTCATATATGGCGACATTTCGTGCAATTGCAGGACTTTATATATGGCGGCATTGCGTGCAATTGCAGGACTTCATATATGGCGGCATTGCGTGCAATTGCAGGACTTCATATATGGCGGCATCTCGTGAAATTGTCTGAGTTCATATTATTTGGTAGTCATTTTGCGTGCGAGCGTGGGTGTGTGTGTGTGTGTGTGTGTGTGTGTGTGTGTGTGTGTGTAGGTATATATGATAGGAAAAGGTAACTTTTGAAGAAAAAAAAAATGAAAAGGAAACTTTTATTTAATTGGTCATGTTGAAAAGAAGCTTTTATTCACTTTTGAAAGTTGCAATCCTAACTATCACAAATTCATACATACAATGATAAAACATTTAATATTTAGTTAAAATATTTTATTTTTTAAAAATAAATTGACTTTATTTTTTAATTGTGATTTTTTTGATTTTGAAAAATCACAGATCATATTTTTAAACATTTTATATATTTTTTTTTTAAATTAAATTTTTAAACAGTTATATTGTTAAAAATATACTTTAAATTAATTTTTAAAAATAAACAAATTTTTAAGTAATTAATTTTTTTTAAATTAAAATTTTAAACATTAATATTGAATAATAAACTATACTATAAATTAGTTTTTTAAACATCAACGTGTAAACAATTTTATACATAGATTTTAATTAATTTTTAAAAATAAACAAATTTTTAAGTAATTAATTTTTTTTTTAAATTAAATTTTTTAAGCATGTAAATGTACAAACATTTTTTTTTTACATAGATTTTTTTAAACAATTATAGATTTTTTAATATTTTTCAAGATCAACATTTAGATATAGGTTTAGAAAATTATCAACATCTTTTGTGTTGGTAAATTTTCGTGTACAAGTAACTTTTTTAATCATCTCACCACTTAAAACACTTTGAAGTTTGCTGTTACTGTATGATTCATGCATACAATCACTACATTGAAAATGTGGTTTTTTGATTGTCATAGTCTTGGTACATTTACAACATGATGGCTCCATTAAACTTTGAATTGATCCGCATGAATGTATATAAAATTTATTTTCACTGCTTATATTTTCCAAGTCACCACATGAGTTATAGGTCCATTCCAGACCAGCTGAATTATAGACCACACCTTGAATGCAATATAGCATGGTACTGGATTGGACCTGTAGACTCCTTGTGGAACTTAAGAAGTTCTCCTTCAAATGCAATTTTGTTTTTGCCAAAATCATGCTATTTTCTCTAACGATCTGGTAGCGTGGATCTATTTCGTCTACTTCAATAGATGATGAATTAGATATGGATGATGTTGCTGTTGAAGGTGGTCGTTCATCAATAGGTGGTGGTTGCTGTCGTTGTTGTTGCGACTGCTGTTGTTGTTGTTGTTGTGGTTGTTGCGGTTGCTGTATTTGTTGTTGTGGTTGTTTATTTTGATATAAAACTCTGTTGTTTCTTAATTTTTCTTTTAATGCTGCTGTGTTAATTATTTTTTTCAGATCACTTAAAGTAATTTTCCTGAAAAAATAAATTTATAAAAAATTAATAAAAGCAGAAGTTATTAGAAAAAAAAAAAAAAAAAAAAAAAAAAAAAAAAAAAAAATTAGGTTACTTACTCCAAAATTTTTCCCCCTTGAGTTTTGTAAAAGTTTCCTTTTCCTTTTCTAATAGGAGATGTTAACTTGATAAGTTTAACTACAGCAGCTCCAGCAGTTGTCTTTAGTATGGATTTTCTCGTACACACTACAGCAGCTCCAGCAGTTGTCATTTGAGCAGGTTGACTCGTACCCGAAACAGAAGCTGCAGCATTTTTCTTTTGGGATGATTTCTTAGCTAGTTGGTCATCGTAGCTACATTTCAAATAATAACCAACACTAAATGCTTCGTGAACTTGGCAGACATTTCCGCTGTCATTATCTGTTGGCTTTTTTAATAGAGACTCAAAATCTGCATAAATAACGAAAGGCATCCTTTCTTGGTTAGAAAAATTCTTAAATTTAATGCTTTTCTGAAACTCGGCATCCGGTAACTTAACCTTGCATTTATTCAATGTTGAACAGTCTTCTTCGTGTTTTTTCATTGCTTCTGTTGTATAAAAATAATGAAGACAGCGATCACAAACCTCTTTCTTATTCCTATTTTTGCTAGTTTCAGAACCTAAAAGTTTCCACAAATTTGTAATATAAACAAAATGTTGTTTAGGATCTTCTTTGATAATTTTTTGTTTTTTGTTAGCTTGAACTATTGTTTTTTCTAATCCAGACATCATCTCTTTCATCATAGCATTGCATTCATCATCAAAAGCACATTCGTCATAATCATAAAAACTTTTATCACCATTTGATTCTTCATATTCATAATTTTTTTGAATTAACAACAAGTTGCAGTGATATTTTTTTCTGTTTTTAGTCGAGTAAAAAGGACTTGGCACATACTTATATTCACCCGGTTTATTTTCATTTTTATATTTTTTAAAAATAAATACGTTTATTGAAATTTCCGGATTATCATCTTCAAATCTTGAAATGTTAGATACATTCATTGAATAAGTGAATCGTTGATTTAATTTGATTTCAAGCTTTTTTTCTAATTTTCTCAATTTATTAATTTGTTGCAATTTTGTAGCATTAAAAGTAGACTCTTCTTCTTATTCAGCTTTTTGACGAATAATGCCACACAAAATGGCCCATTTAAAACACTCTTCATCATCAAAATTCTCAGGATTAATACATACTTTTTTATAAAAAATATCATCTGGCAAATCTATGTATGAAGAACCTGCGTGAATAGGATTATACTTGCTGACATGGATTTTCAAAAATTGAATGGACCCCAATGACCAGCCTGATTCGTTCTCTTCAAATTCGTCAACACGTTTTAACAATACATCTCTTACATTCTCCGAATACCATTCTTGAATGTTTGTTGCTGGGAAAATAATTGCAGCTGGTGTATTAAAAAATTTATTTTCAACATTACTTTTAATTTCAGATTGAATTTTATATTCCGCAACCAGGACAGTGTAGACTTTAACTGCGCCTTTTTCTTGCATAATTCTTGTTAAAACATCATTAAAAACATTAAAAGCATCTTCCAAAAACGATTTAATATCTAAATGCTTTAAATTTTTGATAATTCCAGTTTGAATATTATTTTGAAAAGCAATTTCCAATGGGATCCATTTCACAGAGAGGTTGCTAACTCCTTGTCCAGTCTTGATCGTAGAGGAAGTTAAAGTATCTTTAACATTGATGAGATAAGCATAGGTATAACTGCAAGACTGTTTTTCTGGACCTGTTTTTGCTTGGTCAGTAAACAACTTAGCTACCATTTCAAGATGCAAAAGATTTTGCTGAAGATGATCAGGAATGGAGTCTGGAAATGCTTCACAAACTACCAAGCTTGCATCAGCCTCCTTTTGAATTTGTTGACATATGCCTGCCACAGATAATGCCATGCTAAAATAAAACATAATTAAATTGTATAAAATTAATAAGCTCTTTACATTTAAAAATAAATTTTTTTTTTCTTACTTACATTCACGTATGAATCCACTTACGGTATCAAAATGTTAAAAATATTAAAAAATTTTAATGTTTATAAACAATTTAAAGTTATAAAAATTATAAAAAATATAAAAATTATAACAAATAAAAAAATAAAAATAACAACAATAAAAAATTATAACAATATTAACAAATATAACAACAGCACAATGGCGACGCAGCGAATCACTTCAGAAAACTCAAGTTGGAAGGAACAACAAGAGCTGAAGACTTGTTTTGAATTGAGTTGGAAGGAACAACTCCAAAACTAGAATGACTTTTCCCTGCTTAGAGCCGCTCTTTTATTCACTTGTTCAGTTTACAGCGCTCCAATCACAGCACACTTCATCCCCACTCAAAAGTGAAAGTAACCCCCACCACGCGTTGCCTAGCAACGAATGACGTCAATGGGAATCCCAAATCCCTGGAATTCCCATTGACGTCATAAAACGGTTTTTTTATTGCGTTGTTAAATTCTTATTTTTTTTTCTCGCAAGTGACAAATTTCACATTTGTTTCATATATAAGGAAAAAATTTATTACATATATTTATAGTATATGAGTGCATGTATCTGTTAATATGTATATATAGTAAATTAAGAATAATAGATACATGCACTCATATACTATTTTATTATTATATATGAAAATACTTTTATCATGATTATCTACATGTTTACACGCACGCACGCAATTGAAAATAATGACATGGCGTCCATTTTGAAATAAAAAATATAAATGGTGGCCATCTTGAAAATACGCTCATGCAATTACACGGCAGCCATTTTAAATTCACGCACGCAAAATGGCCGCCAAATATGGCTCATGCAAATGCACGGCAGCCATATTTTATTCACGCACACATGCAAAATGGCCGCCAAATATGACCTCATGCAATTGCAATGCCGCCATATATGAAGTCCTGCAATTGCACGCAATGCCGTCATATATGAAGTCCTGCAATTGCATGAAATGCCGCCATATACCCTGGGATCCCCACTACTACATTACTCCCACCCCGCTGACCCAGGACCCCTACCACTATTACCCCCACCCCTTGGCCCAGGATTAACTTTACCTATCTACCATTAAGTATCAGATTTGAGATATCGAGTAAAAATCGTACTTTCAAATATTAGTACTTTCATGGAAATAAATGAGGTATTACATCTAAATTAAAAAAAAAAGTAGTTTGAAATTTTTTGATGAAAAAATTTTTGAAAAAAAAATTAGGTCCAGCTCTAATTCTGGTCAATAAGATATTATTTTTACTTTTTTAATTCCATAATGGTTGTGAAATTTCACCGGTTACATACACACACGCACAAAACACACACACGCACAAACATAAGCATATGGTAGCTAATTGACAGCTATCAGATGTTAACATCGATCAATTCGATGACAAATTCATAATAAGTGACATTAGAAACATAAGATCTTTTTAAAATCTATTTTTTTTTTGTTTTATGAATGTTAATTGACAGCTGCCAACTATCAAAAATGTTAATTTGACACCAGATTTGAAATCAGCGATCTCAAAAATATAAATCTGGGCTAATCCATAAAGTTTTCTATGATATTTTAGAGTTTTGACAGCTAATTGACAGCTGTCAATTAAGAATCTTGTCAATCTGATATCAAATTCGAAATCAGCTACCTCAAAAATATAAAGATAAACTTTAAAAATAAAGGAAAAAAGGTTTTTAAGCAATTTTGTTATGATGGAGCTTTGGAGTTTTCAAGCTCCGTGGCAGCCGAATTTGGGACTTTTGAGCTTTGTGCCCATTGAGACTTTTGTTCAGAATGGTGAAATCTATAACATGTCCAAAATTTAGCCAATTTGACCGAACGGCCATTTCCTATCCTTTTTTGCGGGGTTCTTTTCAAAAAAAGCAAAAATCGACACATTGAATAATATTAGTAAAAATAACTTTGACCGGCCATACTGATTTTCCAGGTTTCTGAATTGAAAATCTGACCTGAAATTTGAAAAACGAAACTATTTTTACTTAGGAAATCATTATTTTTAATTTAATTTTTAAAGTTTAAGTCATTTTTTTATGCGATTTTCAAATCGACACGTAATTAGCCGCTTCGGACTTAATAAGTTAACGTATATTTGTGGTTAAAAAATTACTATAAATAAAAAAAAATTAAAACCAAAATTCACATTCAGCTTCATCATAACCCATAAATATTGATCTTCAGTTGTAAAAATGAAACTTATGTAAACAGATTTTGTAAATTCCCAGTTGTACGGAAAAATTGTTGTTAAAATTGAAAAAAGCAATCATTTTTATTCCTATAGGGAACTTGTTAAAATAAAAAAAAAGGTTTTTTAACAGTTTGGTAATCAAAAGTCCAGTTATGAACGATTGATCCTTCGTGGGTTAAATTCAGGGGTAGTATTATATCCAGTATGATTAGAGAAAATTTATTTTTGAGAATTTTCGCATTTGGAAAATGAAGTTGAAAATATTTACTATAAGATGATTCATATAATTTAATATAATTTTTTTGTCGTGAATTACATAATTATTTCAACCAAACTGTTTTTAAATACGCGCTAAAAAATTTATTTCGAAAATACGTATAGGTAAACAAAAGATAAAAATAAAAATTTTTGGCAAAACTATGTACTTTATGAATCACAATAAGTATAATATTAAAAAAATATATGCAATAAAATAACTATTTTTTTTAGACAAATTAACTCCTATTTATACGTGAATTACTTCTTATGCTTTTTAGCGTTAAAATTCAAAGTAATTTTATTTAATTTTTCAATTTTCCTCATTTTAACACGGAAAAATGTTTATTATTTAATTTTAAGTTAATAATAATTAATCAAATAAATCATCATTATAACAAAAATGGTTTAAAATTTCAGAGAATATTTTTCAAACACTAATAAATCATTCCTGAAATTTTGATGGATGCCTTTTGCTTCAATCCAATTTTGTGCTTTTTCAAAACGCTTTATTTTTCATGTACATGAAAAAACTCTATTCAGGCAAATTTGTTGAAGACGAATTGATAGCAGCCTGAAAACAACGTTATGTTGATGCATTGATATAATATGGAATTGTGCCTTAAGTTTGTCAGGTTAAAAAATGGAAACAGTTAAGTAGTCTCAAAGAGTCTTCCAAAGACGTAATTTCGTACAATCTAATGTTTTTTTTTGTATCCTCTTATTTTACCCACTAAAACTCGATTCTTCTTTTAATATTCCAGAAAATTAAACTTATAATATATATATATATATATTGTTTAATTTTCCAATCCAAACTTGTTGTAGTGGCTTATATCCAGTTTAAGTTTAATGTAATCCAGTATCTGACTACAAATACCTGAAGTTTTCAAGCTTTCGTATGGTTGTGAACTAAGATTCCTTTTCATTAAATCCATTATTTTATATTTTACAAAGCTTTTTGCTCTTCATGAAGAGCGCATCTACCAATATTTAATTAACTCCATACTCAATAATACTTTGGTAATTTTAATTAGTTATTTTTTGAAGGACTGCTAAAGGTAATTAGCATAACTATTAGAATTTTGAAGGACTGCTAAAGGTAATTAGCATAACTATTAGAACCGAAAAAAAAAATTTTTGTCAAGAAGTATTTTTAAATAAAGATTGTATAACGTGTAATATGAAATTATTAAATCAGCAAACTTACAAAATGTAAAACGATCGTTGTATACCTGCATATTTTTAGAGTGCCAAAAGTTAAGAGATCGTTCACGCGGGGTCGCTAAAGTCGAGCCGGCCGACAGGTGTCTGATGTATATAAAACTCAGTGTCGCGACAGCCGCTCGCGAAGTTGGGCATGTTGCAAAGATTATAAATAATTATATCATTTTTTCTTAAAATTTTATTTATTGTCTTTTAATTTTTTCATTTTCATAAATATAAATGCATGTATTCAAATTTTAAATTCCAATGACTAGCCATTTTAAAATTTAAAATTATTTGTGCGAACCCCATAAATTATGCCAATTTATTAAAAGTTTATAGAAAATGAAATAAAGTAAAATTAAAAGTTTTGTAAATATAAAAAAATAATAAAAAAAAAAAAAAATGAATATTAATGAATCTATGTATTATTTTGGAAAAGAATAAATAAATCGGAGAGCCGTTGCTGGTCGTTGTGCTAAAACCGATCGCAATTCTCATGACTGTAGGAAATCGTCGCGTGCGGAGGTGGAACTTGGATGCGCATAATCCAATACAGACACAGAGAAGAATCGGTATTATATACAAAGGGAGAGATTTTCTCTCGTTCTCTTTCCATAACACACATGCATGAGAAATTCGTTAACAAAGAAGAGAGTAAGTATATGTAAAATATTTGAATATGAATTTCCTAATATTTGACTCGTTTTTCGTTCTATAAAGTTTACATATTTATTTATAAATACCAACCTATTTTCTTTTTAGCTTTTGGAACTTATGGTATCGAGTAACAAACTAAGAGCCATAACATTAAAAAGATTAAATTTTCTTGAGTTACTAAAAATATGTACAACATAATATACACAGGCGGGTGCCAATATTGTTTAACCACAATAGCCCTTTGTTTATTAAAATTAATAGTAAATAGTTGTTGTACTATTTTCAGCCCCTCTACATTTTAGGCTGACCTTTATTTTTATTTATTTATTTTTTCTTTTTGAGAAATAATATCTGCTATGTATTTTTGGTTTTTATGAATTTATTGCCATTTTTTTTTCATGACACCGCAATTTAAACTGTTTAGGATGTGATTTTTGTTTGACATTTTCTGAATAATAACCAAACTATTGTGTTTATGTGTTTGAGAAAGAGAGCGACAATTTTATTTAAGGCCGTGTATTAATTAAGAATGATGTGCGTAAGTATTCTATCAAGATTTTTCAAAAGAAAGTAGACAAATGCAGACGAGTGGGTGGGTAAAAAACTGATTAAAAAGAGATATGTTTTATACATGTGAAAAAATGAAAATAAAAATATCATATACGGTTAGGTGACCTTAGGGAGCTTTATAATTGTTAATACTGTATAAAATCATTAGGTAATTTGATTTTTTTTATTTTTTATAAATTTCTTTAAATTTCAAGTCATATAATTATTATTGACTGGATTTTAAATAGGTGCGAAAACGTAGGGTGATATGTAAATGATAGCCATTATTTTTTTACATAAAAATTTTAAATTAAGTTCATAATATCGACGGTTCCTAGGAATAAGATCGTTATTCGCCGAGAGTAACAAAGACTCCCACATCTCGTATTCTTTATACATTGAAATGTCGGCGTCTTTGCTACTCTCGGCGAATAACGATCTTATTCCTAGGGACCGTCGATATTCTCTTATTTGAATATATTTCGTTAACTTTTTTTTTCGTGAGAAAAATACTCGGAAAAATATAACAATAAAAAGGGGGCTGATTATATGCACTTGCGTTATCTAGAAAGTGCTACAGGTGTTTTTTATTTTTATAATTTTAAAAGCTGATAAATTATGAAAGTATAGGTAAATTTTGGTATCAAACTTAAGTAAATTTTTTTTTCTATAATAACTTTTCATCAGTGCTCTTGTAAAAGGCAGGAAAGCATTGTTTTGGATAAGAGATTAGGCAAAATATATCGTCGGTATTGGAGGAAACTATATTAAATTGTTACAATTTTTTACAAAAACAAGTTTTAGTGGCCCGAAGAAATGCGAGCTTTATATAATTTAACCTAGGCACTTTCTAAACCTACTAAAAATCTTATTTATTAATTATTTTATTAATAATCATTTGATATAAATTGAAATACATAAAATGTTATTGTTAAAGATTTTTATCGATAAAAAGTCTATAAATTTAGTAAAGTGTGTTTATAATTTGACGATTTAAGACGTGAGTGGGATAGATGAATAAATAGAAAAATAGGAGTTGGAGCAGGAGAAATAATTAAGACAAGAGAAACGGTTTACTAAAACTTGAAATAATATATTCTAATATAACCCTGGACGGGATATTTTAAGATACACGGAAGTATATAATGTATATGTTACGGGTAGAGTCCGATCTCTGGATAGACCTAGGACTATCCAAGCGGAATTAGATAAAGTCTGATTCTTGATTTTGTTAATCTTTTTTGTTCAACTGTATCCGTTACCGCTTGGATAGTCCTATAGGTTTATCCAAGAGGCTTATAATAAATTTATACTATTTACGCTACATAAATTATTTGTTCATATTTGACAAGAATTTAGTATTACTGCGAATAATTTAAATTAGTATTTGTAAATAAGTATAAGTATTAATGGCAATAATAGAAATCAGCGATAACGGATTGTATAAATTAGGTAATTATTATGGAACAATCAAAGAAAAATTTTCGCGGAATTAATTTACACTTACGAATGCAAACCACATAGATAATTCAAAAGTAGCCACTGAAAAGAAAACTTTACACCAACTTGCAATAATGGCATCTAAATTTGGTGGTTAAGGCTTTCGTAGGTGTAACTGCAAACAAGGTTGCAAAACTAATAAATGCAAGTGCAAATCAAATGAACTCAAATTCAACTCAAAATGTCATAGCAGTTTGTCTTGTATAAACAAATAAAAATAAATTTATATATTGTAGATAAAATTTAGTATTTTGTATTTTATATTTAATTTGAATAAATCAAAAAATTATTTGAGTATAAAATTATGACAAATAAAATAAAAATAAAATATGGTGAAATAATTTTTTTTTTGTTCCCCTTTTTTTACTAAACGGACTTTATACAAGCCTCTTTGATAAACCTAGGACTACCCAAGCAGTACCGGATTAATTTGAACAAAAAAGATGAAAAAAATCAAGAATCGGACTATATCCAACTCCACTTGGATAGTCCTAGGTTTATCCGGATAGACCTAGGTCTATCCAGAGATCGAAATCTACATTTATATTATAGAGTCTTTATACACTCGTACTACATATATGAGCAATTATTTTAAAAGTGATACTTAATTCGAGCCTGGAATCGTAAATTTTTTTTTTGAGGGCACATCGATATGACCCGTGTTTTCAGATAGTTTGAACCTTCAGAAAACCGAAAAAAATCGTGAACAAGAAATCGGCGATAGGTGCCAAAAAGATTTTTTCACTTTTATGTCAAAAGACGTGTTTTTCGTATCTGAGCTACCCTAAATTTTTAAAATAACTTTTTAGTTAAAAAAAACTTTTTTAAAATAGATAAGAAAATCTGATTGCCAGGGAAAAACCACTCCAGAAGAAAAAAAAACTTATCTTTTTACGATGAAATTTAGCCAAGTTATCGTCAATTTAAGATTTTGCTCAAATTCGTCTTAAAAAATATTGAAATTTTATTGAAAAAAGCCTGTTTCTGAACTTTAAACATGCATTACTCGCTTGATTTTCATCATAAAATAATAATTTTTTTTTTAAAATTGATTAATTTTTTCCTGGCAATTCATTTCTTTAAGAAAAAAATTATTTTTATTGACAAAATTTTAATTTTTAGATCAAAAACTGTGTTAAGTAAATCTTGCTACTTACAGTTTTCAAAGGCTTTTGACCTAAAAATTGAAATTTGGTCAATAAAAATTATTTTTTTTTCTTAAAGAACTGAATTGCCAGGAAAAAATTAATCAATTTTAAAAAAAAAATTATTATTTTACGATGAAAATCAAGCGAGTAATGCATGTTTAAAGTTCAGAAACAGGCTTTTTTCAATAAAATTTCAATATTTTTTAAGACGAATTTGAGTAAAATCTTAAATTGACGATAAGTTGGCTAAATTTCATCGGAAAAAGAAAAGTTTTCTTTTCCTCTGGAGTGATTTTTCCCTGGCAATCAGATTTTTTACCTATTTTAAAAAAATTTTATTTACCTAAAAAGTTATTTTAAAAATTTAGGGTAGCTCAGATACGAAAAACACGTTTTTTGACATAAAAGTGAAAAAATCTTTTTGGCACCTAACGCCGATTTCTTGTTCACGATTTTTTTCGGTTTTCTGAAGGTTCAAACTATCTGAAAACACGGGTCATATCGATGTGCCCTCAAAAAAAAAATTTACGATTCCAGGCTCGAATTAAGTATCACTTTTAAAATAATTGCTCATATAATACCAGAATAATACACAAATGAACGTGAATATTTTTTTCTTCTTTTCGATGACTTTTTTTTTTATTACTCTTCTTTCTATTATTTCTATTGTCAAAATAAAATACATAATTTTTTTTTTAATTGAGCAGATTTAGATGTTCTTTATTTGTGGAAAAGAGCTGCAGAGTTTAAATTTTTGGGAAAAATAAAAAATTTTAATTCTAGAAAATAAAAGAAAATTTAATTGGGAAACCGGAAAAGAATAACAATATTATTTGTAAAATAAAATAAAAAACTTGCAATACTGTCCAAAAGAGATTTGGCAATATTTACTTTATTTTTTAAGGGAGTTCTATGTGATAGATCAATTCAATAAATTTACTAAATAATAATAACTTTAATATTACTAGAATAAAATTTTAACCCAGAAAATAACACTATTTTAATATAAAAAAAATTTTCGTAGGTTTAAGCGAATTTTTCATTTTTTGATCGGTTGCTTCTCTATAAAAAGATAATAAATAAATAATATATTTTCGTCGATAACCACTATTCCATATTTCTAATAGTGTGAAGAAAGATTCATATTTTTCTTTAATTTGGAAAATTAAATTATCGAATTTGATCAAGAAGCAGTAAAATTATTATTATTATTTATCCAAAAAGAATACAATTGCATAATTATAAATATCAATTGCACATCCTATAAAAGGTGGATGTATTAAAAATGAGTATTTGAAATTCTAATATTTATATTAGATCCATTCTTATATTATTTTTTTGGAACTTCTCTTCTTTATATCTAATGTTTTTAAATTATCTGGCAAGTTATTATAAATTTTTGTGGCTGTAAATATATGATTCTTTTCCCTATATTTAGTCTCATTTCTGGCAGTATCACACTTTTGTTTACGGTTTTACTATTATTCTTGAGTTTTATCTTCCAGACATTGACATTCGCTGATGATAGATTTCTAAATATATGTTTGATTAATATTTAAAATTCCTACTATTGTTCTTAGAGTTCTTGTTTTTAACAATATTATATCGTTTTTCCTGTAAATTTAGAAGCAAATTTTTTTCATTTCCATAAGCCGAATTCAAAGAAAAAATATTTTCTTCATAATTCAAATCATATTAAGGTAAATAAAGGCATTTAAGAAAAATGTTTATGAACTAGAAACCGGATATTGCAAAATAGCATAATCAATTGAAAAAAAAACTTTGAATTTTCACTAACCATAGAATACCACGTTAAGTGAAATTCTTTTGAATTTTAGTGGAACTTATTGTATTTACTTATTTAATTTTTTATAAAAATAGAAAAAAAAAACAATTAAATTGTAAAACAAATTTAAAAAATTAAAAAATAAATAATTGAAATTTAAAAAAAATTTCAAACAAAAATAAATAAAATATATAAAAAAAATTTTTCCAAATTATAAATTTTTTTTTTCCTCTATATTCATAACATATATAATTATATAAAGAAATAAAAATGCCTTTTTTTGAAATTAAAGACTTTAAAAAGTAAAAATTTTGGCCTATTTCTGATTTGCTTAAAATATCTTTTTAAAAAATAGAACTGATATCAAAGGCTACAGCGGAATAAGGTATAGTTTCCCAGCATATTCTAAACATTTTTTTGGTTTAATTTGATGTTTTGTCAAAATAAATAAGAATTCAAGATTCAGCAACCTCCTATCCTCCACTGCGTTCACAGGAAACCCTCTAGCCTTCTTTCTCCCCCAATGGGTAAAATTTTTAGTAGGTAGTTAGGGGATTCTAGGACAAAAACTAAGAAAATGTGATTAGTAAAAATCGAAAATAAGGGGATCAAATGGACTTTAAATTCTTTAAGATCATCGTTTTTTGATGAATTTTTTTATATTTTCATATGTTACTGCAATATGGGTTCTTCCAGATAAAGCTTTTGCTGGAATATTTTATTTGTTTCATCATCAGCCTTCATGTGTATGCAACATTTACATGATGAAATAGATTTTCTTTCAATAAAAAATTTATTAAAACAGTTTTTATAGAAAAATATGATTACTGTACAACATAATAACATTGACTTAATTTTACTTCAAATGAATCTTTCTTATTATATCTCAAATTAACCAAAAAGAATATTCCTTGAATTCTCAGTTTTTTATTTTCAATTCCCAAATTTTTTATTTTTATTTTAGAATTCGACTAAATGAGTAAACATTTTAATAATATAAATTTTTCTCAAAAATCAATATTAAAAATGATTTTGATTTTCCTCAACGAAAATTAAAGTATCAAAACGAATCAATTAATGATGATCTTATATTACTTAAGAAAAAATCCTTTCGATTGGCCCTGTTTTTGACAGATATGTGTTGAAAATGGCTACATGAGAAACTCAGCCAGAGGGCGAAGTCTAGTAGTTTTGTTTAACTGTCGGTAATTTATAAACTTGTTATTTTGTTTTATGTGAATAATTTTTAATTTTTAAATTTTATGGGTTCAATGAGTTAAGACCCCAGCCAGTTGTCACAGAAGTAGGTAATCCTTAATATTAAATAAAAATACTTATGAGTTTTTTCTTTATTTTTGCAATAAATGCTCACGTTTCGAAGACTTTCAGGCTTCATTACCAAGTCTAAAAATTTATAACATTTTGTAATTGATAAATCATAATATTTCTAAAATTTGTTGTAAAATTTCGAGAAATTATTATTCTAGAATCGTAAAATTTTTATTCACAGTGAAATATTATAACTATAGTAGTTTCGTAGTTGCATTTTTTGTTACAGCAACGCGAGCACGTGAATAGCATCAGAGGATCATTTTCGGACTCTGTAGTTACTTATTTTTTAAATGAAACGAAATGAAAGGAGAATTAAAGGCAAGAGTAATGACCGACCTTAAAACCGGTTTTTTATATGATTTTTTGAATGTTTCTGTTCTTTTTTCTTATGTATACTGATATATTCATGATTACTTTGTCCGAACTTTGTCTGTAAAAAAATTAAGGAAATTTCATTATTAGGGTAACAATTTACTAATTCGGTCTCGTATTCATTACCGATGAAAGAAAGAACCATAACTTAATAGAAGTGAGCCTAGATTGAATTTTAAATTTGAATATTCCGATATACTTAGGCTGCAACCGTTAAAATGTTTTTTATAAATCTATTCCGAAATTTTTTATTAAAGCTAAGAAAATGGGTGAAAATGTATCATTCTAATAACTTTTTTTCTAAATTTATTCTTAAACCTAATTTATTCAAAGACTAAATTGTGTTTATTTTAGTTCACTAATGTTCCATATTAAAATCATTTTTTAACCCTTTTTGGGTAGTCTCACTGGGTATTTTGGATGAAATCCACATGCACTCGCATTTCTGCGCTTGAAAATATTTGTTATTGATAATACTTATTCAAATCAACTTTTTTAAAGCAATGTTACGTTTTTTAAAGTATGTGATAAAAATTCTAAGTAATATTATATTCTAAAAGTTATGTATTTTACTTAAAATATAAGTTCAAGCAAAATGATTATTATTTTTTAAATTTTAATAAACTAAAGCAAATTGCTTGAAATTTCAAGCTCAGTAACTTAATCCATCACGTTGGTTTTATTATGATACAAAAAGGCTTTTTGAGCTAGTCACGCGATAGAAAAAAATAACATGTATTACCTAGGTACTTAAAGAATTGTCATGTGATCAGCTTGAAAAGTCTTATAAGGGTTATAAGTTATTGGCGGGTTTAATATATTTAAATTTTTGGATTGTGAAAAAAATTCTGTAAATTCTTGTTTAAAAATTTAAAAATTAGGCTGATATCGAGGAAGATATGTTTCTCAAGTAAAAATTCTGTAAGTCATTGGCCTTGTTTGGAGTCAGCTTTAGAAAAATGTAGTGAGACTTAGGTTTTTACAAGGGACAGTAAATGAAAATTTGAAAACTTTTTTGCTATTTATAAAAAAAATGTAAGAGAAAAAAATTTTCTATTCGAAATAAAAGATTGGAGTTAGACGCAATATTTGAAAATAAATTTCTGTTGAAAATTCAGCACAATAGCAGGCGGTATGGCAGTCAATTACTGGGCAAAAGAGAGGCGAGGTATTACATGATAAAAATCTTTCATTGCTTACTAGCCAAGAGAGTCCCTCAAGGCAAACCAGCCTTACACAAAAAACACGTGAAGTATACACTGCAAAAATATACCCTACATCCAAAATGCATTAAAGAAATACACCCCAGATACAATATATAAATATATATGCATATTATATGCATATTATTTTCTGATTCGTGGTCATCTCGTATGACCTTCAAAGGGTAAGACTGCAATGAAAATATTAACTATATTTATAAATGGTTGCTGAACATTTGACTAATAAATGAATATTTCCCTGGTAGGCAAAGTCCCGTATATTTTAGCTACCGTATATTTTACGAAGTCATTGTAATTTTATAAAGCTGGAAAAATTTTTATAAATTTATAATTAAATCATAGAAAATGAAACAATATAAAAGTTCGACTTTTCTTAAGTTATGAATAATCATTAGTAACTATTTTTATTCACTTTTGAGATTAGAGTTTTCCCGGGAAATATAATACCCGTAAAACATTAAATACAAGAAACAAGCAAAACGTAACTACCGTTTGACGAAATCAAGAACGGCCAATATATCGAGCAGGGTTCATTAAAAAACATTTAACACGTGACGAAATTGGTTCAGGAAAACAATGTAAATGCAGATTTTTTCCTTTCATCATACTATCATTTCGTAATTTATTTTATAATATGAAAGTTGCTTTTCTTTGTGCAAAAGAAAATAATATAGCGAGAAAAGTTGTTGGACTTCAAGTTTATACGCGGGGGTGAACGCACCGGAAGTTGTATATAAATCCTATATAACATTTAAAATGGGGTATATCTTATGCATATTGTACATGGGCATTTTTAGATGAAAGGTAGCTCTTACATTAGTTCCAAAAAATTTAAACAAAAACATTACAAAAAATGACAAATTTTTAGTTTTTGGCAGTCATTTTTTAAAAATAAAAGTAATCTTAATCTTTTCATTTAAATTAAAATATGATTTTTGGATCTGAATGCATGCGCGATAAATCTATATTTTTTGAAAATTTGATTAAATAAATAAAAAATTTTCTAGTTGTTCCAAATTTTTCCTTGTTTAAATTTTTAAGTAAAAATATTCTGCTGTTTTTAGCCCATTTGAAAGCTCTATATTTTAAAATGTAATCAATTCGAGTTATTTTTAAAAGTTTTCCCATTTTCATGTTATGTCTTTTTCATAAAATGCGTATAGAGAATGAAGATTTTAAGTAAAATTTTTGTTTTGTCAATGAGAACATTTTGATTTAAGAAAGAAAATTAGGTTTAGTTGTTGCGTTTGATTTAAAAATGCCCATGTATGACTTTATGTTTGCATAACTAATATAAGTCAATTAAAGAAAATGTCAGTTAGAACATTAGACGTATAAGTTTATAATATAATATAAAATTCAATTTTTATTTAATTAAAATACAGAATTGTAATTTATTTATTTTTTATTAAAATACGTTTTGAATTTGGTTCTTAAAAAGAAATGAAATAAATAAATAGCGTTTTCGCTTATAAATTTTTAATGATGCTTAAAATGCAAAGGAAAAAAGGTTAAATAAAGAGATAAATATAAAGAGTACAAAAGTAATGGAAGTTGTAGTAGTAGTAAATGATCAGGGTAAGCAAGAGCGAGCTCACGATCTCGATAAAATCTGTGTAAAAGTTTTGTGCCACCGTGTCGTGAAAAAAAAATTAAATATTGATTTTAAAATAAGTTTTACTATAGTTGAATTTATTTTATTATATTGTAATAAAAGCTGTTTTTACAATTTTTAATAAAAATGATAGTAAAAAAGAAGGTTGGTATTATGAACGATCTTTAAATAGAGTAGACTCTATGTAGAACGAAAAACAGTTTAAAAAGTATAAATGTGCATTATGCATTAAGTATTTTCATTTTCATTTTATTTAGGTCTCTGTATGAAAAAAGGAAAAATTCAAAGCTTAAGATATATAAAGCAGTTGTGTTAAAATATTTAATAGTTTCACCATACGATCAATTTTTAATTTTAGTTTCTCAGTGTTTGTGATTATTTTTTATTCAATAAAAAAATGTGTGTGCATAAGCTTTAAGAAATTCGAATCTGTCGCATCTTAATGACCTAGTGGCATTTCGAAAATGAAATATTAAAAATTCTTCAAAGTTCATTAAGTGAAAAAAATGTCATTTACGTGTAGAGTTCAATATTTAAATGATGTTGATCCTTTTGCTTACGCAAGCTCATATCCTGAGCCACCAAGACCACCAGTCCACACTTTTAGTATAACACTGCCATTGATTAATCAATTAGCTGCTGTACATCGGTTATTAAGAGCACCGCATAGAGTGAGTATAGTTTATTTAATTTCATTTTTTACACTGAATTAAAAAAGTCTATGCATATAAAAAATATATGTCAATAAAATTTGTTAACATTTTTAAATAAAAAAATTGTTGTTTTGATTTGTTTGTAAGTTGACTAGAAAAACAGTTCTTTGAATTTTAATTATTTATGCACATAATCAGAACTCCTGTTTAAGGGTCAAGCTAAGGCCTCTGGGTTAAAGTTCCTAAAATTCCAATACTTTGAAAGAAAACATACATGAAATAATTTTTATTTGAAAAAGGGGCAATCCAGATTTTAAATATATTGCTGTCTTTAAAATAACAATGCAGTTTTTCTGAAATATATTTATTGTTAACAAATATTAATAAATATTTTTAAAAGTGGAAAAAGTTATTCCTGTTACTTTGAAGAATTTCTTGTACATATTCAGTACCAATTAAAGAAATACTTGATCTTTGCAATACAATAAATAAATGAATTTTAATGAAAAAATTATTTTTACAAATAAAAAGTATACATTGTTTCTTTTCAATTATAAACTGAGTAAAACATTATCCTTTTCTCTTTGTCTCAATTTTTTTCTTTTGAATAGTTGTTTAAAATACGATTTTCTCACCTACCGATAAAAAGCCGTAACGAATAAAAATACTTGAAGAAATATTTTGATGATAATGTGAGATAAGAGCTTAATATTTTCACTAAAGATATACTAATGATAACCTTACAGAAAAAACGAAGAGCATTATTAATAATTTGAAGACTTTATTTTATTTGATTATTCATTTATTAGACATTTTTTTTGTTATGTCTTAATATCGGTAGGTGAAAAATTTATTCAAAACCACTTTTTTCTGGAAATTTTTTAAAATGGAGCATATTGTAAAGCGATGACTTATTTTTCTTTTTCTAACCCATCATTAGAATGATCTGCAAAAGCTTTTACTTCATATGATCATCAAAATATTTTTCCAAGTATTTTTATTCGTTATGGCTTCTGACTTCGTTCTGAATTTTCTGAAAAGAACCATAGAAAACGAAAAGTTCAAACAATTTTTCAAACGGTTGTCTCATAAATCACTTAGAAAAAATCACGTAAAAATAAAAAACTTAATAAAAATATGTTTGTACCTAAAATGAAAAAGCCTTCGCTTTATTATAATGATATTTATTAACAATTTTTTTATAAAATTTGCAATTTAGTCAAAAAATTAAAAAAAAAAAAAATGAAAATTTGATTTTTCTACTTTTAGTTATATTTTAAACTTAAAATAAAGTATTTTTTTAATGTTTTTATATAATTTATATTTTTTATACTTTATTTTGGCTGTTTGGTAGGAAGGCGAGGGCGCTGAAGCTTATACCTTCTCTCTGAATATAAGGACAAAGAATGTGTATTATCTTTCATAAGGCCTAACTATGTAACCTGAAGTAACCAATACCAACGTGTACTTAACATTATAATAATTAATGAAAAAAAATTAAAGTACACAATATATTTATGTAATTATATAATATACTCAGAATACCTTTAAATTTATTGTATGAAAATTGAAAATTACATATACAAACGCAATTTAAATTATTCTTCATTATGTAAAATAAAATTTTTGGAAGCTAAACTGTTAAATATTAAAAATTTTTGTCTTACGTTATTCTAATTATTGTTAAAAAAAGATACAAAGATTCAAAAGTGTTGAAATATTTTCGAAAAGTTATTTATTATTGAGGTAAAAAAAAGAGGAAACACTAACATTGTTTTAGCAAGCATCATTAAATTGTACTTATAACTTTATTTAGGGGTCGTGGATTTCTTCCCGGATGCAATAAGCTAAAAGGATCTCTTCTGTTTGCCTCTCATTCTTTTACAACTTCGTAACCAGTTCGTAACACCTCTGTAGCAACCGCGCATAATAATTATAATTTACTCTTTTGTTGTATGTAAATAAATATATCTTAGAATCCACTTTATTTACTTTTTTAAATACATTTTTAATTTCTCAGTCATTTCAAAGTAATATTCAAAGATAGTTTGGCATCGGTACTTGTTTATAATCTATCATTCCAATGTGCTTCTTGATTTAAATTTATTAGCTAATTACACCGTCTCGTTCCCATTTTTTTCGAGAGGGTAGTCAATAAACTAAATGCCCATATTTGGTACAAATAAATCGATAACTTAATGTAAAATTACGGTTTTAGAGAATAATTTTTTTTACCTCAGAAAAGGTACGACAGAATAGGAAAAATAACCTTAAAACCCATATTTTATGAAGCTGCGTTTCTATCGGCCTTGAAGGCAAATATTAAGAAATATAATTTTAATGGATTTATAAAATTTCAAAAGTTCAAAGAGTTTGCGATAAGCCAGAATGAAATTACTCATATAGTTAATTGTTTGCTGTTAAAATTTAATTTTATTTTCATGTTTACATATGTAGTTATTATTCATTTTTTTTTAAGTATGATAATAATTTAAGAATGTCTTGATAATTCTTAAAGAACACATCATATAACTTAATTATTGTTTTTTTTATTTATTTATTATATTTTTTATCGAGTCGAGTCCTATTAATAATAACAAAAATAAGTGTTAAACAAATGACTAATTTTAATTTTCTATACCTCGTTTTACCAACTCCGATTCAATGCTTTGAATATTAATATCTATATATAGAGACTTATCATCATGTTTTAAAATTTGCCAATTCTATAAGCTCGTTCTTTGACCTGACAATAAACAAAAAACATGCTTTTATCTATGTGATGGGTTTACCCATCGAGAATATCTCGATGGGTTTACCTGAAGAGTGATCGGACCTAAAATTGAAATAATTTTAAATTAACATTTGAAAAATTGGCCAACGATCTAGTATTTTGGATTAAAAATAAAAATTATGTTTTTCAGAAATATATTGAATTCATAACTGATATATTTTCATAAATTGTTGACCAAATTGCATATAAAAGAATTGCTTTTACCACAATAATGGTCATGAAAATTTTACTATTTATTCATTCTATTCTTTATAAAATGCACAATGAACTCGAGACCAAAAAAAAAAAAAAAAAATTAGTATCGAATAGGTATAACGGTGACCTAGAACAATACATTTGCCGTTTTTCTTTAGTCAGTAATCTCTAACCTCTCGACATGTACTCTCTCTTCCTAGTTATAATATATTATAATAATGCCTCGATTAAACGGTGGCAGCTGGTTCGTATATTTTGTTACAATGTAGTCTCCATTATTTCTACTGTGAGAGAAAAATGCTTCTTAAACAAAATCAGCGTCCTTTTTTTTCTATTCTTAGATAGTTGATAATACTGCTTCACTCAAATTTTTGCAAAACAATGATTTTTACAAAGAAAAAAATAAAAAAAATTTTTTTATCCTTGACGTCATAAGTGCTTTCTCTTCTTTTTATTGGTACCAAAAAAAACTCCTCCGCAAACACCTGCACTTTATACCTATATAAAAAATAAATATCATTTACATGTACGTATACAAATACATACATACTTTTATCTTTCCGTATCAATTTTTTTACAAGGTTCGACGTTGTGTACCTTCTTCTCCTCCTTTGCCCTTTTTTATATCCTTTCCTTTTATACTTCCAAGAGAATTATAACGGTGTATCGATACAAAAATAAAAAGTTCATTTTAGGTGGTTTATTCAATGGTGTTGGATTTATATATGGGTTTATTTGGGACAATATTCCTTCTTCTCTTACTTATACATGTAACAAAAATAACATTTTTTTATCTTGGGCACGAGCCAGTTTCGTGGTAACATTTAACTTTAACTTTCTTATTCCTTCGATAGACGTGTCTTTCTGTATTTAAATGCGTGTAAAAGAATCTCTTGCATTATTGCATCCTTACCACATTTTATCCTCTCGAGAGGCCTCGATTTCGATTTGGTATAGTAAATTTTACACGTGCGTTTTAAACTGTTTTTCTTTTCATTCCTCGTTAATACCGAATGTTCTTGTAAACCCCAAATAAAATTTTTTATTTTATTTTTATGCTCTGTAATCTTTAATCGTTTAGTAACAACAAGTTAGGAATTGGTATTCTATAAAATAAATTTCTGTAATTTAAGTTTTATACAAAACATTAAGCAATTTATTTTGCTCAAAATTAAAAATGTTAATTTTAAAATACATTTTATTTTCACCAATTTTAATTTTAATTTTCAAGAGATTAAAAGCAGATTTAAACAATTGGGTAAAAACTTTTGCTTTCAGGCAATGGTAAATTAATTTGCCGTAAAATATTCAAAAAACTTTTTACGTGGGAAAATAATATTTTTCTTTTTTATTTTAGAAATTCTAAACTGTAAAAAAAAATTAATTCTTTTAATGCCATTTAAAATCATATCAAAGCTATGCCCGGTTCTAAATAGGGATCTTTTTCGCCCCCGCCCCCACCAAATCGCTAAAATTTTTTCTGGAAATTGCTAAAAAACACTTAAAATGATGTTAGCAATAAGTTTTCGGTAGGAAAAATGCAAAAAAAATTTTTTACTAAGATTTTTTAATAAGATTTACTCTAATCTTTGTTTTGGCTCGTTAAATCCTAATTCAGGATCAAAAAGACCCGTAAACGTGAGTGAAACCCATTAATCAACAAAAGTACTCCCAAAATTGGCATGAGGGGTGTAAATGCAGGGGGAGAATCCCCCTCCAAAAAAAGCAATAGAATTCAAAAAACTTCATATAATTCTTTTTTCTTGATATTAACATGGAACATGTTCATTGGATGGGATATTTGAAAAAGTTTGGCTCGGCAGGGGGGGGGTGAAAAAGTGACGCTTTTAGGGGGGGGGGGTAAAAAAGTGACGTTTTTTAGGGGGGGGGTGAAATGGACTTAGAATATTTTCGATTCAGGGACTTAGAATAATTTGAAGTGGGAGTCAGGCCTTGATAACAACAAAAACTTCCAATTCAAATAATATATACAATAGTGTTACATATTATAGGCCTACAGTAGAGGAATCAGTATATAATAAAAATAAAACTTAAAATTAATTATAAAAATGAAACTAAAATTAGAAAAGGGTTTGAGCAACACATCTATAAATTAGTTAACAATATGATAAAATAGACTACAGTTTAGAATTGTTTATCCAATTTTTGATATTATATTTAGAGCTTTTTTTATTGATATCTAGCATTTTTAGATTACTTGGTAATTGATTATATAATTTTATTGCTTGATAGCTGTATAATTTCTTACCAACCTCCAACGCACACCTTGGTACTTCAATTGATTTACTTCTTGTTTTTAAGTAAGTTTGTTGGATATTAATAGGAATCTTTAAAGTTTTTTACTTTTATATTCTTTATTATTAATAATTATGTTTATAATTTTACTTTTTAATTTATGTAGTAAATCAATTGAGTTACCATAGGCGCTTCCTCATGCTAAAATTCCATATGAGGCTATGCTATGAAAAAAGGCGTAACATACTGAAATTAGGTTATTGTAACTCAAGATATTATTTAGCCTAACAATTATATAAATCAGATACTTAGTTTTTTTGAATGTATTCAGTATGTGATCTTTCCATTTTAGATGTTGGTCGTATATTACTTCTAAATATTTTACACTTGTGACTCGTTTTAATGATTCATTATTTACTACTATATTAATATTGTTAGGTAATGATTTAACTCTATTAGTGAATGTTACATAAACTGTTTTTTTAGTGTTAACAGATAGTTTATTGACATAATACCAACTATTCACAAGTGCTAAATATTTATTCATAGTTTTCTTTCCATATTTTTTTTGAACAGTAGATCACAGTATCATCAGCATATAAAGAGATATTATCAATAAGATCTAGTAAGTCGTTTACATAAATGATAAAAAATAATGGACCCAATATAAAAAATAATGGACTCAAAAAGCTATTTTTTCTTTGGTTTTTTTCAAAAAAATTCTAATTCTTCTTAATTAATCTATAGCATATACAGCCAGTGTTGCTTTTATATTTTCACCCTTGTTTTGCTGGAAACCGCATGTTCATGACTATAATCAGATTGGTATATTATCGTATTAGTAAATTATACAATGACCAACAAACAGACAGACATTCACTTTTAAAATTTAAAAAATTATGAGTATATAATATGCAAGGATTTCCACACCATCTGAAATCAAACTTTTTTTTCGGTTGGGGTCCTTTTTTTATAAAATATTTTTTATAAACTTTTTTTTTTATAAAAACAATTTTTTATAATTTTTTTTTTTATAATAGACATTTTTTATTAAAATTTTTTTATAATTATTCTTTTTTATAAAATTTTTTTTATAAATTTACTTTTTAAATTTAAAATTAAAAATACATTATCTTTTGTTTTATTTTCAAAATTGGTAATAAATTTAAATAAACAACAAATTTCAGGTTATTGTTTTTGTTTGGTTGAATATTTATGTGTCTTTAAAAAAAAAGTTTAAATTTTTGTGTTTTTTTTAAATTAAAAATAAAAATGGCAGAATTAATTAAATCTAAAGGCTCTGGATATCTTTTACATATAGACGGTTTTCTGTATTATAAAAATAGCGGTGCCGTTGGAGCAAGAGCGTATTGGTTATGTAAAAATAATCCCGATTGTGAGGCTCGCGCGATTACCGCTGGTGGTGCAGATAATTTAAGACTTGTAAAGGGATCTCCAGATCCCCTCTCTTAGAGACGTTCCTTCATGTTAGTCGTATTTGTCGTATTTTTGAATAACCTAATTCTGCATAGATAATTAATTTTATTTATTTATGAATGTAGGGGTACTAGCCCAGTTACCCGATAGAATAAATTTACGGAGGGGCGTATCGCGACTCAGGCTTAAAAACATGCCATCCAATCCTCAAACTATCAATGATTTGGAGAAAATAGCTACAACTTTTCGTACAACTATGGATGGTGAATTATTTATATTATACGATTCTTATGAAGATGAAGATGAAGATTATGATGGTGGGCGAATTATTATTTTTGCGACTAAAGAAAATTTACGGAACTTATTTCGATGTACTGTGTGGTTTGTCAACGGAACATTTAGATGCTCACCTAACATTTTCTTTCAATTGTTCGCTATCATATTGTTAGCGTAATGACGGATTTCGAGTTAGCGATCATTAATGCCACAAAAGAATTTTTTACTGCGGATAAGGTTCGATGTTGTCTTTTTCATCTAGGACAAAGTGTTTATAGGTACATATTAATATATTCTTAATTATTATATAATATTATGTATATCATTATATGTAGACACGTTCAAAGTAATGGATTACAAGCAAGATATTCCGATCCAAATGATTCATCCATACGAGATGCCACCCATCAACTAATAGCTCTCGCATTCGTACCAACTGAAGACGTTGAAACTCATTTTGAAGCCTTAAGTCATGAAATTCCAGATGATTTTGAACCTGTCTACAAGTATTTCCAAACTACTTATGTATCTGGCATACCAGCAAGAGGAAGACGTCGAAAGGTTCCTCCTCGTTACCACCCCCGATTGTGGAATCAATATGACTCCGTTCTTCAAGGCACTGCACGCACTAATAATTTGTCAGAGGGCTGGCATAATCGCCTCAGAGTTGTGATGGGAAAAGATCACCCTAGTTTCTATTCATTCGTAACAGAGTTGAAGAAAGAGCAAGCAGATACTGAAATTATGATTCGGCAACTACATTTAGGCCAAAAAATCAGAAAAGGACAAGATCCAAAAAGAAAAAAAAGAGAAGAAAAAATTCTTACAATAGTATCCAAATATGACGAATATGTACAAAATGATAGTAATATAGTATAATAAAAAAATAGTAATTATAATTTTATAAAATTTTATAAATTATTATAAAAAAAAAATTATAAAAATAAATTTTTATAAAAAAATGTTATAAAAAAAATAAAATTATTAAATTTTGAATGTATAAAAAATTGTTTTTATAAAAAAAAAAATTATAAAAAATATTTTATAAAAAATGCCCCCCTACCTTTTTTTTCTATAAGTGTAAGTAAATGTAAGTTCTCTTACCTATTTTAAGCTTTCTTGATCCAATTCTCGATTTTTGGCATTCATTTTCGTGTTTTGAACTAATTTAGTAAATTGTCCCAAAATTTCCTTAGTATTGATGCCAAATGTTTATTTTACATTAAAAATATTCGCCTTTAAGGAAACTTATTCGAAATTTCTCCTAAAATTCGCTTTTAAGGTCCAAAAGTTGATTCTAGTTGGACTTAAATTTCTTGTTTGCTAACCTTGATATTTTTTAAATTAGTGCACTGTTAAAATTGACTCCTTTAAATTTAGTTAACTTAGTAAATAGTTAATTTAGTAAATTTTCATTTAAAAAAAGTAAATTATCAACAATATGTGAAAATTTTTTTTTGAATCGTAAATTCACTATAATACTATAATTTTGAGATAATTTTTTGTAACTTAAGCCAAGAATTTAGCTCAAAGTAGAAGTTGTAAATAATGATTTTCTCACACATGCGTAGGCCAAATCACTTTTGAACATTGGAATAGAACCTAACGGGAAATTTCTTATAAGTACCCAAAAGGAAAATATTCTGCAATGTAAAATAAGCAATAGAGTCTATTGGCGTTAATAAGAAAATTTGCGAAAATTTACAAAAATAGTCCAAACTTTTGGAAATTGATGCCAAAAATAAATAATAACATCTAAAAAGCTACAAATGGGTACACAAGTTAACGTTAATTTAACTTTCAAAAAAAAAATTATTTTGACAGATTTCCATAAAGTTTTTCAGGCCTAGCTGCCATGGAATCCCTCATATAGCTTACTGATATTTATTTTTGTGCGTATGTGGGTTTGTGTGACATAAGCAACAAACGAAACCCATTAAATGAAAGATCACAAAACAGTTGTCAAAATGACAAAAAATTTTGCGGGTGACATATGCTGTATAGGTCTTCCGCTCAGCTAATTTTCAAAAATGTCAGACAATCCTTCATATCTAAGAAATATGGGCGAATTTTACTATGACGATTTACTCAACTTGTAATTAATTCTTATCTATTCAGATAAATTGACATTTAAAACGGATCAATTTTCAAAAATTTATAAAAGTTTTTCGGAAACAGTTAAAAAAAAAAGTTAAAAATTTTTTTTTCGGCAATCTGTCGCAAAGAAAATATTTTTATTTATCAAAAGTAAGATTGAATAGAAATTTACAAAATTATTATTAATGTACAAACAGGTAAAATCTCGGATAAATTTCGTTTCTCGACTAAATTCGAATTTCGAGAGGCCGCCGTTATTGCCCTTTGCAGAGATAAGATTCTGAAACTCTTATTAGAAATATTTTTTATGCCAAATACAACTGCAGTTTGTTGTGTAAAAACACAAACCAGTTATAAGTTTTTTTAATCCTTAAACATATTTATAAAACCAATAAAAACTTGGTTTTTCATTTTCAAATTGTTTCATGTATGTACTGCTTAACCCATTAGCGCCTAATCGATCATACAGGGACAGTTGAATATTTTTATATGAAAAAGTGAATATTTTGAGCTAAAAACGTCACCTACTAGGTTTTTTGGGTCGCTCTTTTCATTTTTGTGGTCCATTTGTACCTACAACCCCTAGGTAAGGAGGTATCAACCCCTAAAGTAGGGTAAAATTTACAAACTCTTTTGAAATCTTTATTTACGTGATGAAAAACTTACTAGATATTGAAATTGATTTTTTCGGTTTTAAAAAAGTTAAAAAATGAAAATATAAGTATTTACAGAGAACTTACCTTATCTAAGGGGTGAATACGGAGGGTCGAGGGGGTGGATTTTACAAGTATTTGAAATTCAGAAATTTTTTCAATGCCTAGTAAGTTTTTATCACGTAAATAAACATTTCAAAAGATTTTGTAAATTTCACCCCACCTTAGGGGTTGATAACTCCTTACCTAGGGGTTGTAGGTTAAAATGAACCTCAAAAACGAAAAGAGCGACCCAAAAAACCTACTAGGTGATGTTTCCAGTCCAAAATTTCTGAATTTCAAATACTTGTAAAATCCACCCCCTCAACCCTCCGTATTCACCCCCCAGATATGGTAAGTTTTCTGCAAATACTTATATTTTTATTTTTTAACTTTTTTAAAGTCGAAAAAATCAATTTCAATGCCTAGTAAGTTTTTTATCGAGTAAATAAACATTTTAAAAGATTCTGTAAATTTAACCCTACTTTAGGGGTTGATACCTCCTTACCTAGGGGTTGTAGGTGAAAATGGACCTCAAAAATGAAAAAAGCGACCCAAAATACCTATGAGGTGACATTATTAGCTCAAAATATTCACTTTTTCATATAAAAATATTCAACTGTCCCTGGATGGTCGATAAGGCGCAAATGGGTTAAACCGAGTTTAAACCAATGTTTGGAACCCAGAGTCTTATTCAATGTGAAATTTCGCATCAGAATATTTTTACAATAATTTTATTTAAAAACATTAAAATATTTCTTTTGCTAGTTTGCAGGATTTACTTTTAACAGTGTATTTTGGTAACAAATACCTTGGAACGGACTTGAAAACATCACCATTTGGTTTTATCACATTTGATTTAAAAATACTCATTTATATACGTAAACAAATATAATGTAATATTGTAACTGTGCTTTACTTAACAATCAAATTTTTAAGGATTTTTTAAAATGTAAATTACATGCATTGTAAAATTTTTTACTTACAATCGCTATGTTATAAACAGAGTAAGAAAAAATATATATATATTTAAAGTTTTGAAAAGTGTAGATATTTACCTTTTCTTCACAAGGCAATATAAATACCTACATATTATGTTGGTAGTTAAACAAAACATTGCTTGAATTTTCAATCGATACACTGAAAGTAAAAAAGATGATCCATTCCTATATTAAATAGTAATTGAACCCTACCTGTGATTATTGAAAATTTTTAATATAAGTTGTCGCTTAAAAAATTTACTCTCATCTCGTATAGTAATTTTCAGAGAGTGCAATTGGTCATTCACTAAGAAATAAGATCACAAAAATAGCTCATTTAATCAACGTAAAATCCTTGTTTCAACAACCGATGTATTTATAGAAGTGCGAATCTTATTTTTTTGGTAAAATAAGATTGACAATGACCATTAATTTCGACCAGTAATCGAAAATCATAGAAAATTATTTTTATAACTGCCAGCCTACTACATATTTATATGCATGTATAACAATAGAGTAGTTACGGAAAATATACATGAATTAAATTGAAAAAAAAAGTAGAGTCGTGAGGTATAAACTAAAGAGTAAAAACGTACTTTATTCGTGTCCGGAGGATTGCGATAAGTACTACAAGTATATGGATAAAATAAAATACAAAAAAATAATTATGAGTTCATCTCAAGTAAAAAAAATTTTTTTCCTATTTATGTTTTAAATTAAAAATAAAACTTTAGTATATCAAATATATTAAAATTAATTAGGGTATTTCTTATTTCCCAAACTGAACGTAGAGAAAAATTCTGACCCAAATATGATTCAGGTCATAAAACTATTATCTAAAAAAACATTTTTTATGAACAACTTGATGTAGTGTGCCGATTTACAAATAAAAATCGGTAATAATCAGGAAAAAAGTTTTAAAAGCGTTTTAAAAAGGTTTTAGAAATCTTGCTAAAATCTTATTACTGCTAAAATCCTGGTTAAAATGTTCTAAAGGCTTGTTAGTAACAAAATATCTAAAGGAAACTGTAAATTATAACATGAGAGGTCATTATTAGGTATTTTGATCAGTTATAAAGGCTGTTTTTTATTGACTCTTCCCTGAAATTAGAAATTTCATTTTTTCAAGAAATCAATGAATAAAGCAATCAAATTTCAATTGTCAGATTTTAAATTTTGTTCAAATATTATAAAATTTTGTCACAAAGTTGTTCTCTTTCGGATTTAAAACTTTGATCGAGCTTTTTTTAAGTTATTTGATAAAACGTGTTAAAGGAGGAGAAAAGTAAGCGAAAATTTGCCTTGAATAAACCCATTGTTCAAAATCAGTCTTCATCTAATTAAAAATACATAGAAATAGACATTTTTTAGCGATTAATCTTATATTTCTTCGTAATTTGAGGTTGGCTAAACACCAAACCAACGAGGAAAATTTTTCTTAATACATAGCAAAACGACACTATGTGCACAAAACGCGCCTTTTTTAGCTTTAAATGTAAATACTTTTTATTCTAATCCATCGATTTTGATCTGGTAGGTCGATAAAAATAATTAGTATTTACATTTAAAAGAGAATTTGAAATATGAAATATTTAAATAATTAAATTCAACTGCGCTTCGCGCGCAGATTGATGATTTGAGTTATGAAATGTTTGTAATTTATGAAAACAAAAAATTTATCATTATTCAGAGTTAGAATTCAGAGAAAATTGCAAAAATTTTAAATAATATACTAACAAAGTTTACACCTACATTTAATTCACCGATAACCTCGCAATTTGTATTATAAAAATATGAATTTAAAATTTTTTGTGTATAATATAATGTTTGTTTACATTATTGTAAGAACCAATCACAATAACTTTATTGCGATCACAGCTAACAACCGAGTAGAGCTGGACCTGAACGTATATATATATTTCATTTTTATTTTATTGATAACTTTCTTAATGTAACAAAAAAAATAGAAAATTTTCGAAAACTTTGCAAATCTTCGAAAATAATCGTAAATTTACTAAATTTAGTAAATTAAGAACAAATTTGAGAATTCTCGATTTTTTCTTGTGAATTTACGAAAAAATTTGTAAATTAGCAAATATTTTTTGTTAATTTTCGAAAAAGAATTGTAAATTATCAATTTTTCTTGCGAAATCACAAAACAAAATCAGAAATACTCAAATTTTTAGTTAATATACTAAATTTCGTAAATTTACGATTTTTTTCGAAAAATTACTAATTTTACCGAATAAGCCCATCTATTTGGGAACAAAACTCAGTAGCAATTGAATGAACTTACTATAATATAAACATTTAATTCGGTAATTGAAAATCCGAACAATTGTTAACTTTTTAAAATAACTAAGAGGCTAATGAATATAATATATATTTATTTATATTGCTTATTTGTTTTTACAAAAAAAAAAGTTAATAATTAATGACTTGAGCAAGATTTAAACATAAGAAATATATAATTGACTTTGTTCTTTATTATAATGACACAGATTTTAGTTAATAATATACATAAGTATAACAAAGGAAAATTTATTTTAAAACCTTGATTTTCAAAAAATATAGTTTTTATTATAATTACGGGGTAAGCTGCCTGCGCGCTGAAGCACGCCAATCCCCGGAAAATCAAATTTTATGTTCAATCGCAGTAAAACTGGCTCAATTAATTAATATAAACTTTTTCCTTGATTCTAATAAAATATCATTGTTTTTATTTTCAAAATTTATCTGACGAAAAAAATATTTAATATTGCACACGAATGCAAGCATTGATTACAGTTTTTCGGTGCTACGCACCTCAGGAGAGAATCTTATCCATTCCTCAAAACAAGTTTTCTTTCGTCCTGGTAGGCGAAATCAAGTGTAAAATTTACAGACTCGAATAGGTTTTCATATATTATGTCCCGCACCTATAACTGATGTAATGTTCTATTAGTCTAAAAATATTTATCAAAATTTATAATTATTTTTACATTATAATAAATTAAAAAATTAACATTTAAAATTTTCTTACAAATTTTTATACAATGTGCCGCAGATACAACAGAGCAACAATGAAACGACTTATTAGATAAAATGAATTACGAAATTTTTCTTTGATTTCTTAGATCTGATACTGATCTGATACTTAGTTTTTTGAACATTTTTTTCTTAAAATTTTTCACATTAAAAAATAAAAAAACAGAATAATTTTTCTGAATTATTTTAAGTAATTTAGCGACCTTTTTTTTTTTTTGGATGTAGTCTCGTTTCTTTCTATGAAAGTTCCAATATCTAGAAATACTCTTTTTACTCCGTATCTCCAATTGGATAAATAAACTTTTATCTTAAAATTTGTGCCACTAAAAAATACTTTAATTTTAGAAACAACTTTTTTACTCAATTTCTTGAATTAGATCTGATACTTATACCATATAAAAAAATACAAAAAACAACAATGTTTTTTTTCTTTTTGGTTGTAGTATTTAACTATTTTCTACGGTACCAGTTTTAAAAATATTTGTTTGAATTCGATTTCTCGGATTTGAAATTTTTAAAAACTTTTCTCCCAAAATTTTTTGCATCAAAAATTAGAAAAAAAGACTATTTTATTTCATTTTGGAATACCTAATTTTAATAAATAATAATTTTAATAATAACAATACCTAATTTTTTTCCCACGGGATCGAGTTCTATAGTTTTTAAATATTCATTATTTCTCAATTTTTCTTATATTTTTTGCATTTAAATATTTTCTTTTTCTAAAAATACTGGCTCAAATATACTTTAGGTCATAAAAAAGTTATCTAAAAAAAAATTTTTTTTTTTAATTTATCCCATTAAATATACTTTTTTAAAAGTGTAAACGGTAAAGATATATATTTCTTTCATGAAAGAATATCGTAAAGAAAATAAAAATCTCACATACTTTTTAAATCCGTACTTTTTAACGGTTATAACAATCGTGTATTTGTCAAGCTTCAAAAGTGATATAGTCTGAGAATTTTAGCTAAAAAAAATTTCTAACAAGGTTTTGGATTATAATAAAATATTTTGGAGTTACTAATTTTTATTACAGCGTTTCCGTACACTCAGCGACTATTGGTATTGTGGCAGCACCAACGTTCAAAAGAAAAATAGGACTAGTCTATTGTATTTTGAACGTTGGTGCTGCCACAATACCAATAGTCGCTGAGTGTAGTCAAATTTTTCTTTACCTAAAAAATGTTTAAGTAAAATTTCGTACATTTTTTTCCGTGTTCAACACAAAGTTTTTCATTAAAAGCGAAAAAAAGATCACCCGAAAGTAAGAAAGTATATCTTTTTTACAGCGTATAATTTAATATTGTTTCTGGATAATATATGATCATTTGAACAGTTGGAAAAAATTTACGAGACAATCTGCACCTTGCAAATAAAAAAAAAAATTTTTTTTGTAATTTAATTTGTAATTTAATGTTGTATTAACTAATTACAATCAGGTTATCTAAAGAAAAGAGGTGAATACCTTTATTAAAAATAAATTTTCAAATAATTTATATTACTTGCTCAGAATCGGTTATAAAAAGAGATAAACAAAATAAAAATAGTAATTACTTTAATTTCAGCAACGAATATTATAATTACATAAAATTTTTCTCTTTTAGCGCATGCAATTATTTGAGAAATCATTGAAAGCGAATAGCAGCATTTATTGTAAAATTAGATCAAATTTAATACACCATTGATAAATTATGATGATTGCGCAATTTAAAACGTTTATTTTAAGAAATATTTTTTTTTTGCATATGCGAGCTATTATGCTCAAGTGTGTATTTCGTATAAAATGTTTTTTAAAATAAATACTCTTTTTGTATTGAATTTCAACGATAAAATTCTTATACATTAAATCATCGACGAGTAATTAAAAAATTTTCTCATTTTTATTTAACCTAATTTTTCTAAAAATTTCTTTAAAAGCTGCTGATTCTAATTTTATAAGATAGCATAATTTCTATTATAGCATTTCACACAATTTCACGCTCCTACTTCATTCTATTTTAAGCTTTAAAGAAAACGTTATTCTTATTTATTTTAACTTCCTCCATTTTTATTAATATAGATCGTATTTCCCAGAAGATTGCTCAAATTACGAAAAAATACTCTTCAAAGTCAATTTTTATGATTTCAAGATAAACAATCCTTTTTTCCTTTTCCTTTCTCTGCAATAATAAAAACACCGCAGCGTACTCTGCTACCGGATAAAGATGACGTTGATGATGATAATGATAATGATAACGTCAAGGACGTTGCAAATGAAAAAAGTACATAATTTTTCGCCTCACTTTTATTATTCTAAGAATATTTTTATGAAAAATAAATTCAACAAAAAAAATTTTAAATAAACTTCTTGCTCAGCTACCAAACAATTTAAAAATATAAATTGAAATTAAAATACTTATTTTTATTTTTTTATTTATTATAATAGATCGAGTTAATGGGCTATTATGAGAAAATTTTCCTAAAAAAATGAGATTCTAGCTTTGCCATATTATGTAGTTACCAGCTTTTATTTTATTACATGCACATTATAATTTAATTTGCAAGTATATAAATAATATTTGATAAAATTTTTTACATACTTTTGGAAATAAAATTTAGAGTCTTTGAAAAATAATTACCAAAATTTAAAACATTTTCTTAAGAGAAAAATAAGTCGTTTTTTCTTTAAACTTCATGCCGAGACGATATGTGTCTCCGGTGCCCAGTGCAAGGCTCGTGCAAGGGGGGGTCTGATATCATAACAGATTTGATAAAAGGTCTACCGTAGGTTTTTAGTGTCACTGAATCTGCATCGGGAACCAAAATTTTGCAAAAAAAGCCCTGAAACGGGTTAGTTTTTGCATATTTAAGGGTTTTTTCTTTTTCTTTTTAGCGACTTTGGACCCCGAATTTACATTAAGTCGTTTTTGTCACATTCACACCAGTTAGCGCATTTTGCCTGAAGTAAGTTTGCTGAGTTGGTATTCTTCTGTATTATAGTCTAAGACCCCAGTATTTAATTTATTCTTCTATCAATGGTTGAATTAAACTATAATACTGCGGCATATACAAAATGCCAAGCAACTTTAACAGCTGCTAACCAAATCCCTCTAACACGACAAGTCAGGAAAAGAATGAATTTTTTATGACACTTAACTTTCACCAATTTTGCTATGAAAATTTAGGTTTCAATTTTCGTTTGCTTTTGAGGAGCAAGGATTGACGCAGAAGGAAAACTGCTAAATATATAATATGAACTAAAATATTAAATTAAATATAGATAATTTCCTCACTAACACTTACTTTACACGTGCACAAAAAAAACAAAATATATTCTACAAAGAGAATGCTCTCTTTGTAAAGCACGTGTGCGATTTTCGTGAATACTATAAATGTGAAAATTATATGTATTCAGAAATGAATTCTTTTTTATAAATGGCTTTTTTGATATATATAACTGCATTTTATCTGTGAAAGATGTTATATTCAGTTATTATACTTTGACATTCAATTAAATTTTATTTTGCAATTTATTACATAACTTTAGTTGAACGTTTCTTATTTTCACAGTAAATGCTTACAAATCTTAAAAACAAGAAATTTTAGTTATTTTTATAAATTGTATCGAAATTATAATACCTAGAGGAGCTTTTGTGACAGGAAAAATTTTTATTCTTTTCGTATAAGTAGATTTTTGTCCCATTTTATGATCCAGATGCAGTAAAACTTATATAATTTTAAATTCTCCTTAATTCAAAAAACCGTGTCGGTCTCAGCCAGCCAGCAAAGTATAAACTTGTGTAATTCGCAAAAAAAATTTCGATCAGCAGAAGTTTTTTTTTTAATTTACAATTTTTTTCGAATTATGCAAGTTTTTACTTCAAAATATAAAATTTATTTAATAAAAATATAATGAAATTAGTTGTAAAAATAGTATAAAATTAGTCAGCAATTTTAAAAACTGATAGATGATGAATTCCACTCTAGTTGGGCCCAAATTGAACTGAATAGTTGCAGAAATTAGTTTAATCATTTTTTTTCAAAATTAAAACTATAATGATAAGTCTCTATGTCAGTTTTCAGCTTAAATGGTTCAATACTCGATTTTGTCATCTATTTTCGTGTTTTTGTTGGTTCAGTTAATTTAGTGACAAAGGCGCGTTTTTTTCTTATTTTTTTAATAAAAAACTCATATTTCCATAAAAAAATATTTCCTCCTAGATTCTGATAAGAAATTTCCGGTAGAATTCAATTCCGGGATCAAGCAATTTTTTAGACTGTGCATGTGTGAGAAATTTTTTTACCATTACGTCTTTGAACTTATATAACTTGAAAGCTACAGGATCTATCTTGTTATATAACCTTTTTTGATCCAAAATAATAAAATCTAAAATCATTAGAACCAAAAATGATATTTCAAAAATGACCAATTTTTCAAAATTTTGAATTTTCGGTCAAGTCAAGTGAGAAAATGAAAATCTGATTGAAAATTCGAATTTCTCGGGAAATTTTACCTAGGCATATAAATTTTGGTAATATTTGAAGCAATTTTTGGGAAATTTATAATTATATAATATTTCACCTAATTATACATATAATATTTTACCTAATTATATAATATTTTATCATGTTTAACCCCTATTTTATAGGCTTCTTAGATTAGCCTTGAGAGTAAAATGGACAAAAATTGCTCTTGGACTGAATTTTTGAGCTATCGACTTGAAACCTGTTTTGAACGGCTTTGAAACAAGCCAGGTTTCGTGCCTCACTGCGGATTTTTTTAATTTTTTATTATTAATTAGCCTATTTATACGACCTCAACCTATTCATTTATCAAAATTTTCACTTCCTAAATTTTTGGCACTCTAAAACAAACGGGAAATTATTTTGTGTTAATCCTGCGTTATATACATAAAAATTAAAAAACATTTTTAAGTAAAAAATTTTAAATTATAATTTTTGCATATTTTCGAATATCGCGTATAAAATGCATTTTTAGTAAATACGTTAATTAGAAATAAAAAATTTGAAAAATCCGTATTGAAATACGAAAGCAGGCTTATTTTGAAGTCGTTCAAGACCGGTTTCAAGTCGGTAGCTCAAAAACTCAGTCCAAGAGCGATTTTTGTCCATTTTCCCACACTGTGGGTCATATCAATGTTTATAGCAAAAGGACTTTACAAAAAAAAAAGTTACAAAAAAGCTTTCGTTTCAAATATAAGTGGGAGGAATCTATATATACAATTCCTCTGAGAAGCACCCATATATTCAGTGTTTTTTCTGATGCCAGGTGACATTTAAAAAATTTTGTATATATCTGTTACAAAAAAAATATAAAATAAAAAAAGATTGTTTTTAAAAGAAACGATTGTGCTCAAATTCAAAAAAAAAAATTGGTTGTTTTATATAATCTCGTATATTAATATTCATGAGAAATCAAGATAAATTCTTACAAACTCATTTAATAGTTTTGCTTTCTGTCGGTATTTTTTTTTAGGAAGAATTAAAAGCTTATTACCACTTTTCTCTGTGTACATTATGCATTTTTCAACTTACGAAGTTTTAATGATCTTTTATGACTTAGAGCTTAGTTAAACTTTTTAAATTGTATTTTTACAAGGGGAGATTCCTGCTAGAAAAAAAAATCTTTACACCAATAATTAGACCTCATAGACATTTGAGGTCTAAAACAGCGAGCCCGATTGTTAACAAATGGGGTTTTTATTTTCCGTATGACGTTATTACCTTGCAAATCAATCAAAAAATTTTTAGTTGGTCTAATTTTTTATTAAAGTGTCTAGTTTTTAAAAACATGAACTGAATTTTTCGATCACTAAATTGTCACTGTGATGTCGAATAAGTCAATAGAATCACTTTGGCTAAAATTATAGTTTATTGAGATATGCGGCAAATATCGCTCTTGAAAATCGTTTTGATATATTTTAAAGAAAAGCTTCCGAATGATCTATAACTTGATTCAGTTGGCCCATATTTTATTCTTTCAAGCATCGTATGTTGTAAAATATAAGATTATAGATTAGAAAATTTTTCATCCATATTTAAAATAAACATAGCTATTTTCATATGCTATTGGCAAAAAGATAATGCACAATATTTTATATTTTCATATGCATAGAAAACTTAAATTATAATCTAAATTTTTATTCAATGGGTTTGTACAGCGTTCTTTTTTTTGAGAATGAAGAAAAAGTTGCTTTTTCTCTCGAATAATAAAAGCGTTTATATTCTTTACACTGCTATTTATTTTATTGCAAAAATATATAATCTACATGACTGATTCCGCAAAAACCTAGATTTTTTATCAAATAAAAATTTTAAAACTAATTTTTTTTTTTTTAATGAAATAACTATTTTTTAAATAATCGATTTTAAACAAGTACAGGTCTACAGGACCCGCAGACACCCCCTTTCTTATTTCTTTACATTTTTTCTCACTTTTCGGTTAATAACTCACCTTTTTTCAAACAAAACTCACTTTCTCTCTATATAAAAAAAAGCAAACTGTAGTAAAAAATCATATCAAAAATTATTACAAGGTCAAATCATCATTTTTATCAAGCTTACGTTTTCTAATGTTTGTTATTTTAATTAATATTATACGTTTATTTTTATATGATTGCGAATATTAACAAACGGATACTATTAAATAGGTCAGATCTAAAAAATGGAATCTTGTATTTATTTGCGCTTTATTTCGATAAAAATATTTAATTACTTTTTGGACTTCTCCCACTAAAACTTCATTTTTAGGTCTACGTGGGGATAAAATAATTTTTAGTCTTAGTTGGTTTTTGTTACCTGAAAAAGTTTTTTTTTTAATTTCCTTATAAATTATAACTGCTGAAGTGCTTAAGGTACCAACTCAGTGAAAAGTCGTGTTCTTTAATGACTTTTTAAAACTTATTTTTCTCGAAAAGTATCTCTATTAGTGTATTAAAATTTTACATAGTGTTTGTTAAAGGTTTAGATAACGCAAAAAAATCTTTTTTTTTTTTTATGTCCACTTTTAGGCTTTTATTTAGGTGGCGTTGAAGTTGCACCAAAAAAAAGATTGCTCCACTGCGAAAATTTTATCTCCAGATTGGCTCATCTTAAAAAAAAAAAAAAAAAAATGGAAAAAGAAAAAATTTTGACAAGTGTTCGAAAAAAAAGTGTGAAAATGGAACACGTTTTTGGCCCTTTCTCCCATAAAAAGAACTATAAACTTTAAAAAATATTTTTTTCTTTGGTCGATTGTCATACACAACTAATCAACAAGTAAAATAAAACCTCTTTTTTCCAAATCGATCGAGCCAATCCCGAGATAAACTGTCTGCAGCGTGAAAAAAAGTTATAGTTTCGAATAAATCGAATTTAAAGTTTTAAAGCTACCTGTGGTGTGGTACGATTACGCGCTCCTTAACCCGTTATTTACACACTTATACATTGAATTTAAAAAAAATATTTTAACACGATATTTTTGAATATATTTTACATGAATAAAAAAAAAATTTTTTTTGATCCCTGAAATTTTTTCACTGAGTTGGTACCTTAAAATGACTAATTTAGGCAACTTCAAAAATTAAAAAAATTCACTATTATCTTACTTTTTTCGATTTTTTTTTTAATTTTCACTTTTTTTGAGTAATTAACTCTCCGTGGGTCCTGCAAATAGACAACATACAAAAGTCGAAACCTATATTTTGTCCCGTGATTTAAAACATAATTTTGCATATATTGGGCAAAAAATCCATTTAGATACTTAAAGACTAATTTTATATTAAAAAGAAAAAAATAGAAGTAATTTTTTTAAAAATTACATTTAAATCTTATAAAGTACTCAAAAAATAGTTAATTTTTCAAAAAAATTTTAATATTCAGTGCAGAGTGCAGAAAAGCAAACAAAAAAAACCTCGAGTTGAGGTTCAAAATATTTTTTTTTGTAAATGTGTAAGTGCATTTTAAGTAAAAAATTTCTGGGTAAATAGACTTTGCGTAATTTTACTTGTCTTTTTTTTGCGTGTGTACGCGAATGATTAAAACGAAATTTTTGGACATATTTATTTATAGTTAAACTAGGAAGAAGTATATGGATGAATGTAGTGAATAAAAAAATAGCTGAAAATTAATTTTCGAAATGTTACGAATATGAAATGGCTTAGAAGATTTTCCATTGAATATAATCAGAAAATTTTTTCTTTGGAAAGTCACTCTTAAGTGAGGAACTTAAGCGTTCTTATAATCGTTATTTAGGTAGAATCAATCATATATACTATCGCAATAGTTTTTGGTCAATATAACATCTCCATCAGAAAAAAAACCGTAAAAAAATTATGTTTTATTTAAAATTTTTTAAGCATACCAGCTTTTTTGAGTACCCTTGAGATCAATAACAAGTTTTATTAATTATAATTTAAAGCTTTTTTATGTAATTGAAAAAAGCAAAGAGAAAATTAGGTAAAAGAAAGAGCCGATAACTTTGTCAAGTTATAATGAAAGAAGTTTGGGGAGCACCCTTTGACGACGTAACGGAAAAAAGAGATGAGAATATGTAAAAAGAAGAAAGGGGTTAATTGCATTTTATCGAAAAAACTAATTAGCATCGTTTATAAAGGAACAAAAATGGTACTAATTTTTCTGAAAAATTAATATTTTCTGGAATTTCAAAATCTTATGGTTGGATGGGTCCTAAACTCATGTTAGAAAACTACTGAAAATCAATGAAAAATTAAAAATTTAATTTCAACTGCTTAATATGTAGCGGTGTTTTCTTAAAGTGCATATTTTTTTGTTTTATACATTGTTTAAATAAAATAAAAACTGAGATTCCGTGTGTGTGTGTGTGTTTGTGTAGAGAAAGGCAACATTTCTGCAGATTCTGATTGACTATAAAGTCTCATGTTTATTGCTAATAAATACAAAGTATATTTTAAAATTAAATGGCTCGAAGCTCTCCTATTTTATTATTTATTCATTAAAAATTATATAATCGTGAATTCTTGTATTAAAGCTATGTATATGCAAATAAAATCATGAACTTGATAGTTTTACCATTGTGATCTGACGTTTCAAGAGTCACGATTAAATTGCAACGTTATTATAATTTTAAGATTTATTTGTAAGGGGACAATTTACGATTATTGTTAAACTTTAGCCCAAGTTATTTAAAGGAAAAAAGTGTTTTTTCTTGCCTTCTTACCGATAATCAAATATACGATTATTTTTTTACCCTAAAATTATGCTTAACAATTTTCAATTCAATTGTAAATTGTAAATTGTAAATTTTAAATTTCTTGATAAAAATTAGTAAATATAGCCAAAATAACGATTTTTTTACTTAGTTTAGGGTGGCTAAAAGTCACTATAAATTTTTAGTAATATATACTAATAAAATTTGTTTATAAAACTAAAACCTCAATATTTTTAGTGAAATGTACTAATTATTTGGTTATGTTAATTTTGTTTACCGAGTTCGTTGAGGTTAATTTTACTATTATTTTTTTTTGCGTGTACTACCGAAAAATTTTCTTACAACGTTTAAAAATAAAATAAAATATATGGTATATAGGCGTAATTCCTCAATCAGCTTGTGTTATGATTCATTTCTTTTTTTTGCCCGATTTTTCAATTAATTTCTATTAAAAAACTTTATTAACTTATTAAATTTAATTAATTTCTATTTAGTAGTGTAAAAATTTATATGCATAGCAAAACTAGCGTATGAAAGAAAACGAAAGCACTACTCATATTTGCAGATTTATCGAGAGAAACGTAACGCGCACCTTTCATATATCAATAACTGCTTTTGTTTAAATTCGTTTCTTCGAGATTTCAAAATATATATCCTTTTTTGCCGTATGAAAGTAAAACGGGATAACGAATATTTACTTGGACGCTGGTTTAGAAATCATAAAATATTTTCCATAGTTGGTTTAAAAAAATTAATCAAAGATTGGGTGCTTACCCAAGTAACTTGGCGCAGTTTCACTCGTACATTAATAAAAACATAAAAACGATGCTGTTAAATTTAAATGTATATGAAAATTCACCGAGGTGAATAATTTTCAGTTACCATTAATTAACTCACTTTTTCTTCTTTTTTAACTTTATTAAACTCTATTAAAATAAAATATACATAAATAAATGAATTAAAGACTAGGTATTTACAAAGAAGGAATCGAGAGAGAAAAAATACATTTTTTACATTTTTATTTCAGTATTACTGTTTTTAATGCTAATTTTAAATGTGCAGAGAAAAGGAAAATATTATATATTGTGCCGATTGCGTGTAATTTTACGAGCTGGTTGATTATTTAAAGAAAAAAAATTCTATTATATATATGAGCTTTTTTTTATTACTATCGTAAAACGAGAGTTTATTACGATAATTAAAAAAAATTATTGATGTTTTAAAATTTTAATTTTTTATTTCCTTTTTATGGCAACTTTTTCTTTTATTGCAATTCAATAATTAATAAATTTAATGTAATTTTCATGAAAAATAACAAAACTCTAAATTACTCGGCATCTCTTGACTTCTTGAATTTCAGCACTATCAAAGACTTACCATAGGACCTCCAACTACTGAAAAATATAATATGAAAGAATATAAAAGAAAACATAGCTCAGATTTAATGCCATTACTAGTAAATATTCGTATCAGTATAACAGAGCAGGAAAAAACTCTTTCTTTTAAGACGTTGTAATCTTCTTCATTTTTTGTAAAGGCGAAATTCATTGGAGCGTCAATGTCAGAGTCTTATAAGAGTTTTATAATCCTACTGAAAAGATAAAAAAGCATTAAATAAATAATAGCAATAACCATAATAGCCAGGGTCATTTTGTATTCTTTTTTCTTTTAGCGGATGTATCTCATAGCGCTCGAATAATTTCAAAAAAAAATCAAACGAAATTGACGTATAAACTACGAGTTCGCATATTACCACGATTACAAGAGAGCATACAATTATTACAACTGCTAATTAATTATCGAACTTATAAAAAATTATTTGATCGAAAAAGGTAGCGTAAACGAATAAAATTTTCAAGAGCTCAGTTTTCAATACGAATGTAAAGAAAAAAAATAGTATGTACACTGTATTTTGATCCTTAGAAAATTGGATACGTGATGGGATTTAGAGAAGTTTCTTATCTTTTTGTTATGATAAAATAGGATATCCAAGATACGTAGTACATAACGATTTTTAATAATAATTAATATTTGAATAACTACATTTATCTTATTATTAAAAACGGTCATTGACGGATAAGCTGGATAATTTTGAACCTTCACTGTGAACGAGGCGATACAAAAAATTAATCTCACCTGAGCAACCCGAGGTGTTTTCTTCATGATTTTAATCGAGTAAATATTTAAAGAAAATAAATTAAAAGACATAAAATAAGACAAGTTTGAATACCCAAAAATATCAATCTTAAGAAAATGTTTATTATTTGTTTAGATTTATTTCCATAGTTTCTCCTTTAAAATTTGTAAAAATAAGTTAAAAAGTTTTAGGTTTTAGATTTCTAAATTTAATTGACCCAGAAAAACTAAGGAAAAACATTCGTTGTGTAACTTTAGATATCAATTTTTTGATAGTAATATTTTATTTTTAAATATGCTGTCCAGTATAAGTTAATCAGCTTTTTTGGTTTGTAAGTAAAACGCGAAAAATAGTGGACCTCCCAGAGCCAAAATGAATCCGATTATAAACAAGTTATTGTTTCATAGAGAATTTAAAAGTTAAAATTTATTTTCACCCTTCGCTTCGGATACAATAATGAAAATAAAAAAAAAAAAGTTATTGTACATCATAGAATACACTAACTAAAGCTGAGTAAAACCAATAAAATCCTTGCTAAAATCTCAATCATAAAATATAAGGTTTTGTCGCATAGACGATTTTAATAACCAGATAAAAAATTTGAATCATTGAATATAACGTAAAGCTTTACATTCTCATAAATTTCATTCTTAATAGCCAGAAAAAAATTTAGATTATCCAGGTATTGTTTGACGAAGCATTTCATATAAATCCTATTCTATACTTGGATGAAAATTATAAAAAAGAATTATTATATGTCCTCATCCATCAAAAAAGAAAAACAGTCCACTATGTACGCTTTTAGTAGATACATGCAACAACTACCGAGGCATTTGCAATTTCGTGTACATTTCAAACATGCATGTGACATAGTCTCTTGAGGGACCGGAGTTGCTCTATAAAAATCCATAATAAAATATTTTTTTCTCATAAAAAGTACCAAATTTCAGCAAAAAATCTGCTTGTGCAGTCTAAGTTTATTATTTATAAAATTAAAAATTAATTAAAATAATTCTGTTTTAATAAGAATTTATTTAATTTTGTTTATATACAGAATAGCTAAATTGATCTCTTACAATTAATACACGTACATTGTACTCGTGTATGCACATATGTATACAAATTGATTAGAAAACGTTGTTAGTTTACATAGCATTTGAATGTGTACATGTTTTCACTCGAGGTACCAGAATTAATGAACTAACAAGCATGCTGTTACAATGGCCAGTGAATTCAGAGTATTTACTTCGCTTGTGCGGTTCTAAAGCTCCAGGGCTCTTGGCTTTGTATGACAATTACGTTCGCGAATTTGGACGACAAAGATGAGAAAAATCTAATTACATACTTATTGTACCTTTGGTTATTTTGGCTTTGTTCCTATTTCAATTTTCCAATTTTTGACCATTGATATTTACTTATTCGTTCAGTTACAATAATTATAGTATACTGTATTTTTAAAACATTTTTCAAATTAGTCTAAAGAATTTATTGATATCTTCGGTTAGACTGGTATTTCTAAGATTTTTTTGTATATTAGACATCTCAAATTTACATTACACCTTTTGTTGCTTTTTTTCTATCCTTGCCGGGTCCGTAAATGGATCATTTTTTTACGTTTATTACCGGTAAAATTGGTTTAAAAACATTTTTTTTGCTATTTGAAGTTGTGTATCGTTTTTTTTATATTTCAATAGTACTTTCTATCGATTAGCAGCTTTTCAAAATATTTTGCAAGCTTTGTAAAAAATTAGAAAGCTGAAAAGTCAAAATCCCCTTTTTATTTAAATGGGAAATTTGAGGTGCTTACAGGTACGCGCTTTTGAAAAGCAAAACCAAAATCCTTGGAGCTGGCGACTTTTTATGACCAAAAGTTCTCGAAAAAATCCAGGGAGAAAAGTTTTTTTTTTAAACTCCAATTATAGGTCCACTCTAATGTATAATGTATATGCGAGTGTATAGTATCCCGAATAGAATCTATTGATTTCAACGAATGAACGAAATCTTCTGTAAAAATATCTAAAGCTAATATGACAGTCTTGTGAATTGATTCAAATTAAAAAATAAACATTTTTCTTACTCCATTGATTTATTCAAGGCACAACAGAGATTTTATTTTTGTTATTTTTATTAAATTTCCGATCAAACGAAACCAAAATTTCTTTAAAATAATAGCATCGATTAATTTAAATTTCGCCTTGAATAAAAGAATTTGTATAAAGGTCTCAAAGTTGAACTATTTTTGCATTTTCTTTTTTGACGCTCACGTTAGATTTCGCCAAAGACAATTTTTTTTTATTCATACACTGAATATGACCATATTTTGTTCTTATACACACATCGAATTTTCGTAGGGGATAATAATTATTCATAAAAGTTTTATATTTTTCGCACGGATAAAATTAAGGATAGATAAATTATGCAAAATTTTGATAAATATTCAAATAAAATAGAAGTTGGAAAAATTAAAGTTTAAAAAGATATTTGAGTCAAACCATTAATATTAAAGTAGTAGAATACTTGAATTTTGTGAAATATTTACCTTACAAGAATTTTATTTATACCATAAATATTGAGAGTACTTTAAAAATTCAAAAGGATAAAGAATCTATAAAGTCTTTTAAAAAATTGCGAACGTGTGTTACCTGTACTTGAAATTTACATATTGAACTATCTGAGCAAATAAAAACATAGACTGCATACAAATTAAACCGAAAATAGCTAAAATCACCTTTGTACTATTTTTCTCATTGTGCTTAGGCAATGAGAAAATACAACAAAGATTGACTCACCTTGTACGCGTTTATTATGAAGATAGTAATTTGATTTTTTTATACTACGTTTACACTCTTATTTCTTTTATAGGCATAAATAAGTCTGACCGAGTCTGACTAAAATCTGCTGGCTGCTATTATTATTTATTAGATTTTCTGAACTGGTGGCTTATATCTGAATAGATATCTAAACAAAGTCGCGATTTGTGCATAATATTTCGTACGATACAGCTATTTACACTTATATGCAAAATATCTTGGGTGATGCCAATTTTTATTTAATTATTATTATAATTTTGTCATGACGTGCAAAGAAAATTTTCAAGTATATATGTCGTAGGGAAGTAGGGTAATCCGTGATTTGGCCAAATCCAAAATTGTACGTAGTAGACTAATGGAAGTTTCGATCGCCTCTTTCCCTAATATTTTTAGTGAAGTAGACTAAAATTATAGCTGTTGTCGTAGGGAAGTAGAGAAATCTCTGATTTGGCCTAATCACTAGGTCTACTTCCCTAAAGGCTGTTGGTGTAGTAGACAACAGCTATAATTTTCGTCTACTTCACTAAAAATTTTAGGGAAGTAGGCGATCGAAACTTCCATTAGTCTACTACGTACAATTTGGCCAAATCACGGATTTCTCTACTTCCCTACGACATATATAGTAAATACTTTCTTAAACAGGTCCTAGAAATATTTATTTTGGTAAATTAGACGGATTATAGGCCCGAGAGATTGTAGTTCTATATGGTATAATAAATACATTTTATTTCTTTTGCCTCATCAGGAAAATAATCTTCATTTTGGCTCCAGAATTATTTTCTATTTACTTCAAAAAAAAATTTTTTCAGGCAAAAAAAAAACAAAAAAATTAATTAGCTCAGATTTTTCCAACAAATTGGAAATTTTTTTTAAATAACTATTTCAATACCATTGAACCTAGAACCTTAAAAATTAATAAGGTGTCATATTTTTGCATACTCAACCCAGTCTGATCCTCTTTCCTGCGATATTAGACTTTTTCAAAAAATGCTATATTTTTTTCAAGTAGAAGAATTTTTTTTTCTCAGCGTATTTCTAACACGAGTTTTAGAATGTTTTATTTCTCTACCAAGGGCAAATATGACGGTCTCTCAAAATTGAAATTTAGTCATTATTTTCCGCTCCTAGAGAAAAATTCGGATGTTCTAAATTGAAAGAAGAGACCACGAGATAGGACATACGTAATCCATTCCAGATTCCTTATTATAGTTTGGGGCGTTAAAAATCTATAAAACCTTTTTAAAAGGATGGAATTATAGGTAACGGAACATAACCTAAAAAAATTTATTAACAAGGTTTGATTAGTTAAGAATTTTAGAGTTACTAATTTTGATTAGAGTCCATCCGTAATAAAATTTTTTATAGCCTGAAAAAAGTTTTAATAGAACATTTTTCAGGTAAAAAAGCTGTTTTTTTATGCTAACAGTTTTTAATAAAGGTTGATTGCCTTAAAAATTAAAATAATCACTTGAAACATTTTTCAGGTGATGAAAAATTTGACTACAAAAACGCTGTAATAAAAATTAGTAACTCCAAAAATCTTGTTAGAAATTTTTTTTTAGCTGAAATTCCCAGACTATATCCCTTTTGAAGCATGACAAATACACGATTGTTATAACCGTTAAAATGTACGGATTTAAAAAGTATGTGAGATTTTTATTTTCTTTACGATATTCTTTCATGAAAGAAATATATATATATATTATATATAATATTTAACGAGACATTAATTGCACAGTACACAGTCATAAACATGCATTTATAGTCTATAATGAAATCAATACCATAAAACACTGTAAAAACTCTACATATGCCACAAGCAAATTTCTGCTAAATATTTATTTGAAAGGTATAATTTATTTAAAAATAAACCCGCCTGAAACATTGAAACTGTGCATAACACAGTCATATGTATTATGTGTAAATTTAATGTGTAATTTTAACAGTGTTAACACATAATTCACACATATTGACAGTTATCCTATAAATTAAGTACTATTTCCTTGATCAAGCTCAAAATAGCTGCCATTATTGAAAAATATTTTTTTAATTTAACTTCTTTAGTGTCAGTTGAGTATGACAAATTATAATTGAAAATTAAAATTATTTAAAATTTTTTAAAGAATTTTAAGAAGACTGGCATTCTAAATGGTATAATTAAAATAAATTTTATTTCGAAAATATGACTTCACTTTTATTTATACTTTTTATCTAGAAATTAAAAAATCAAAGAAAAAATCTTATAGCTGGCTTGTGTATTTACACAACCAACGATCATGGAACATGTTCACTTATAACAGTTTTAACGTATAGTCCCTAATTATTATAAATCTTAAGTCTATAAACCGCCATAAACCTAAAATATTTTAAGTTCTTGTTCTTATTAGGGCCTAACAGGCCCTAATTCCTACTTCAAATTATTCTAAGTCCCTAAATCAAAAATATTCTAAGTCCATTTCACCCCCCCCCCCTAAAAACGTTACTTTTTTAACCCCCCCTTGCAGAGCCGGACTTTTTCAAATACCCCATCCAATGAACATGTTCCATGTTAAAAGAAGTATTAATTTTTTTCTTATATATAGTTGTCATTCCGTTGGTATACTAACATTAGATTCATATCTTAGAACAAATCTAAGAATTTCAAGATCACTAAACCGTGCATTTTTCCTGGCAATTCTATTTCCATAACCTTCTCTTCTAATCTTTTTGTACCCGCTTCAGAATCAAGCTTATTTTTTACCATAAAATTATTCATTGAACGAGCCCCCGATTAGGGTAATTACCTTCTAAAACCTGCCCTACTAGTCATGGTATAAAAAAATAAAAAACTTAATATTGGTTTGTAAACTCACAACCAACGAACATGGAACATGTTTAAATTTATGTTTCAAATCTTAAAGCCTTTATATTTTAAGCCAAAATAAAATAATTCTGACATTATTTAACATCGATTCACTAAAAAAAATTTCAATTTCTAAGAATAATTTAAAATATATTTTTCAAGATTTTTGATTTTTGACCTAACCTATAATTTTCAAAATATCGATTTATTCGGGAAAAAAATTAGAAAATAAAAAATTTTTTCAGTGAATCGATGCTAAATAATGTTCTAAATATTACTCTAAGATTTTTAAAATCAGAAACTTTATAAAAAAGTCTTGATTAATTTAGTAGCTCAAAAATGAAGGAAAATTTAAGCGCTAATATCTCCGTCTTATCAATATATAACAAAATCGTGGACTCTTGATATGAAAATTTAGCACTATTATGTATTATAGTAAATAGTAAATTTAGTACTATTATGTATTAGCAGAGTCTATTATGTATTTGGTGACATTTGGTGGATTTTAATTTTACCATTCATCATAATTTATTCAATACTTTTAGTATCTCTATATATTATAAAGTTATAAACGCTTTCGCCGCTGTTGCATGACACTTTTGGGCCAAACTGATACTTTTGGGACAATCTGATAATAGTTCAACCACAGTCACGTGAACCATTTGGGTCAAAATGAACAAAATATAGATTTCAGGCCAATATGGAACCATCTTCACAACACCTGAATCACTCTACGGGGGTTGGCGTCCGAAGCGCCATGTATATAATATATACTAGGGTGCACCGCCCCCTGCGCGCTTTGCGCGCCAATTTCCGTAGAGTAATTGAGGTTTTGTGAAGATGGTTCCATATTGGCCTGAAAGGTGTATTTTGTTTATTTTGACCCACATGGTTCACGTGACAGTGGTTGAACTGTTATCAGATTGTCCCGAAAGTACCAGATTGGCATAAAAGTACCAAATTGGCCCAAAATTACCAGATTGGCGCAAAAGTACCAGTTTGGCCCAAAGGGCTCACGCGTCAACGTTTATAGCATTATAATCTATAGAGGGGTCCACTTTGGCCCAAAAAGAAAGTTTTAGCCCAAAGGTCAGCGGCAGCGTTTATAACTTTATATAATATATAGAGATATGTATTTTTTTTTTTGTTTTTTTTTTTGTTTTTTTTGGGCCCCTTCAAGAAGGGGCCTTTTTCGTAGGACGAGGAGAATGCATTTGTCTTTCCAAGGCAAGCAGATCGATGGGAATCACCTGAGCCACCACCTGGATCGCCGGCTCTGATACTGTCTTGTACGAGCAAGCGATTCGAAGTGCCCCTTGCCTCTGTACTGCCTTTAGTTTCTTGCAGTACTTTTTTATGCGGACATTGTCCGCCCACACCTCTGCACCGTAGAGCAAGATGGAGTTGACTGTCGCCATCAACAGCCTCCTCTTCTCTGATCTGGGGCCGCCGATGTTCGTCATCAGCCACGAGAGGGACTTTGTCACCCGGCCAGCCTTTTCACAGGCCTGCTGGAATTGTCTATTGTAGGTTAACTTGTTATCCAAGAAGACCCCCAAATATTTGACCGATGGTTTGGTCTGGATCATAATGGGATTACCTCCGCCATCAAAGCTGACGCCGAATATGGTATCAACCCTTCTCCGGGTCAGAAGGACAATCTCCGTTTTCGGAACTGCCAGTCTTAGTCCGTGATCCATAGAGATATGTATTAGAGCGTATGTTTTTCAGTAAAAATTAGCTTTCTAAAACGCTTTGTGGCCTCTGTTTATTTTGATTTTTTGGTCATCCTGAAGTTTATATTTTAATTTTGCCTGGGTTTGGTTTAATTTCTCATATAATTTGAATTGAGCCAATAAAAAAAAAGCATTTGGAACGCTGGGTATAATTTAGGCAATAGTTTCTATTGGAGCATTAGGATTTGTTGTTTGGGGTCATCATAATATATTTACCGTAGGAATAGATGTTGATCCACGAGCTTATTTTACATCAGCTACAATAATTATTCTGTTTTATTTCTACAATAATTATAACTGTTCCTACTGGTATTTATAAAGTATTTAGTTGATTAAGAACATTAAATGGAATAAAAATTAAATTTAATATTTATAATTTATGAATTTTAGAATTTGTTTTTTTATTTATTTTAGGAGGTTTGACTGGTATTATTTTATCTAACTCATCAATTGATATTGTTTGTGGTGCAAACTACTAAGGATTTGGCAAAATAACTGATTCCTCGTTTTCACTACGGCATATATAAGGCTAAAGGGTTTTTAGTTTCTTACCCTAATTATAAGTGATTTTTGCTACCAAAAAATGCTTTGTTATAGATAAAGAATGAGTTTAAGTTTTTAACAAAAAAAAATAATAAAAAGTTTTTAGTCTTAATCGTTATGGATAAGATACTATAAAAAAGTATCGATTATCTTCGACTTTAAGAGTATTTTTTTTTTTATATATTCGAATAAAATAAAAAAGTCTTCATTAAAGAAAATAGCTGAATAATAAATATAAATAAGAGATCGATATTGACGATTTTCTAAAACAAACTTATAATAAGTATTGTATAAAAAAGGAGTAAGGTATAAAATTAGGGGTTGCAATAGTTCAAAATCAGAAAAAAAATTACATGGAAAAGTAAATAAAAAATTTTATTTCGATTAAATTATTATTATTATTTTTGGTCTGAACAATTTTATGAAAAGAAATAATTTTGATTTTTCCGAATGCATATGTTTAGTTCTCAATCTGAAAACTTTTGTAAAATAAACGGTAATATAATTAATTGACAATTTTCCACCTCATTTATTTTTAGAAATATCGTTTTAACTTGATATCATGGATATGATAATTAATTTGAGAAAAATTTTTTAAGTAATTTTTAATTTTCAAGTTTCCTGTAGATTAAAAAAAAAAAAAAAATAATATTAATAATAATAATTTTTTGCATTAAAAAATACAAAAAGACACCATTATTTCATTTTTTTTTTTTGGACGTAGCTTAAATTTTTTCGATGAGAGTTATATAGTTTTTAGAAATACATTATAATTTATTTGAAAATTTTACTGATTTCAATTTAAAAATAGTAAATATTTTAATTATTTTAGTATTTTAATACTAAAATAATATATTTATTTTCGTTTTGGATGCGATACCTAATTTTTTCTATGCGAGTTTAATGACAATTTAGGAAAAGATATATTTTAGTTTTTTTGTTTTTATACTTCATTATAAAGAAGACTAATAAGATCCATTTTCGATTTTTCGAGTAAAAAATCGTTTTTTTTCGGATGCTTGTATAGAACCTGCGTATTTAATTATTTAACAAAAAAAAAAAAAAAATTAGGTCAATCGGGTGTTTTTCAAAGAAAGTGCAAGCCAATTAACAAAAATTCTATTACGTTTAAATATTACGATTACTTTTACAAAAAGTTAAAATAAAATTTCTTAAACTCGAAAATGGGCCTAAAGAATATTTTGTTATTACCTGAGGAACCTATAAATTTGGCATGGTTTTTTTGTATCATTCACATTCGATTCATATAAAAATATTTTTGTAAGGAGCTTGTTGAATAAAGTTTTATTATAATCTCATTTTTAACCAATAATATATTTATTCACATAAGCTTTTGAAATTTATCTTTAAGCTTTTTAGTATGCTTTTATATTTGTAAAAGATAAGTTTGCTTTAAGTTTTTCAGCAAAAGTTATAGCTAACCAAAAGTTTGTAAATCTGCATAGTAGATAGAGAAAGTCTACTTATACATGCCAAAAGGCTTAACAATAGAATTGAATTTAATAAAACTTATTAAAAAGAAAGAGAGAATATTATCATTTTCCCAAATACATATAGTACAAAAATAACCAAACGTAACAACCTGCGAACTGCAAATAAAATTTTCTTTCACTCTTTGCAATAATTTATTTATTTTTACCATTACATCAAATTTCAATAATGCATGACTTATAATTTCAGGTACAAATTTTTCTATATTTTTACTGAGTACCCTGGTGTTAATAGAAATATGGGTAATAAACTTTAGACACCAGTAATTGGTGATCACACCAATACTAAAAATTTTGCGCTCAAAAGGTTCTCGAAGTCTTGATCTGAGTTGCCGAACAAAGATCTTTTTGATCTTTTCCTGGGCTTACATGCATATTTAAATTTATAAAAGCAATGAAGGGCCACGAATTTTTTCCTGCGAAAATAAATTCACATTTTCTTTTACCTATGACATGAAAAAAACTTATAACCGGTTTGTGTAACCACAAACCTAAATGCATGGAACATGTTTACTTCCAGATGAGGACTAGGTATAATACAAATGTAACTCAACATTACAATACAATTTTCTATTTTTATAATTTGTAATTATCACCTCACTAGCTGTTTCAAAACGAGATTCTAAACCCAAACTATTTTGATTCCCTAAACCTGAATTATTCCAAGCCCCTAAATCGATATTATTCTAAGTCCATAAACCTGTATTATTCTAAGTCATTAAGCCCAGATTTTTCAAAGTCTTTTAAAAGTATTTTATTTATTTATATATATACTTACCTAATTATTCTAAGTCTTATTTGACCCCTATAAACATGTTAAAATACATATCGGATACTTATCGGATATGCATTTAAGTCAACATTTAAGCCTTGGAAAAAATTAAGAAGCTTTTAGCTTTGGTCAGCTGTAAAGGGTAAAAAAGTCGTTCAAAACTATTGGCAAAGGAAAAATTAGTTTTTTAAGGGCCCTGATATACGTAGTACATATTATCGAAAATTTTTAAAGCGAATCAATATTGGATGGATGTTGATTGTTTATTTTCATTATTAAGATAAGTATACTTTTATGGTATTGTGTTTATAAGTGAACGTGTATCCTCATATGTATTAAAAATGTAAGAGCTGTATTATAATTTATGATGCCATCGTTAGATGATAATAAGTAAATAATTTGCTCGAGATAAAACTACACGTGTATTAAACTTTTAGTATTTAGTAAGGTAATTTAGCATATGCTAACTTAAGTCTCTGCAAAATAAAATGTTTACTTTGTAAGGGAAACTATAAAAGTAAATTTTTGATAAGTGGATTTAATTATTAATTACTTAGCAGCGTAATATTACAAAAGGAAAGATAATTAACGTCGCATCGTGGTTTGTTATATTTTGCTTCCTTTCTTTACCCTATAGACAAAAAATTTTTTCATATCTATTAAAATCTAAAAATTTATATTATTAATTTTATAATTGTTTTTTAGGCACGATTGCCAATTCTTAACCACTAAGGTTTAATTTTTATTTTTCCAGAAAATAAGAAAGGAAACAACACAAAAACTTCTTTTTTTTAATAACCAAAATACAAAAGAGGCTGATTTGCAGAGCTGGCTAGTGGGCTTTATCACATTGGTTTTAAAACAGCTATATTATATGTGATATGATTGACATTAAACATTTTTTTTATTAAATACCTACAGGCCTCATGTGATTCATATAGTAGTTTTCTTAAACACTCACTCAGCCTAACAGCGTTAAATTTTATTTGAACGACCCTAAGAGTAGATTTGTAAGAATGTTAAATTTTTTTTTTTTACTTTATTAAAAAATTTTAGAGAACGTAAAAATATAAACTTGAGGCAACATTAAATCAAAAACTAGAAGAGTACCCCTCTGGGGAATAGATGATGAGGATCTTTAGCCTTTTTTACTGTCATTTTAAGACTTCTGTAATAAAGTATAGCTGTAGAAAAAACGCTAAGTTTTTTTTGTTTCTGCATTTTTTTTTTACTCTTTTCTCGTTTATATTCTCTGGTAAATTTTTTCTTATACCCTTCTAGATGGTATTCCCTCGAGACTTGGATTACATACATTATACGTATTATTTTAGAATCGATCAAAAAGTTTATCTTTTGTAACGGTTTTTTATCTTTTTGCTCTTTTTAGTAAAATTTATTATAACTTTACAATCTATGCATTTTCCGTTGGGATTTGAAAAACGGTGGTTTATAAAGTAATGCGAACTTAATTTTATTAAATTTAAATATTTTTGGTGTAAAAGAAATATAAAGTTGCGAATACCCTAGAATCCTACATATTCACCGAAGCGCTCAGTTGTTAAATATAAAGAAAACGAGAGCTGATAATACTCGAGTACATGCGATACATATATATATATATATATATATATATATATATATATATATATATATATATTAATGCACACATAATTTCAGTTCTTACGATCTTGCTGTTACGTTCGCTTTTGCGTTCACTCTCCGGAATAATGAGATCTCCCTTTTTATATAGATTTTTAAACTTGTCAACGTTTTGCGTTGCGTAATATTTTAACTTTTGTTTTCACTATATATTTTCTTCAGACAGCAAATAATCTATTATCGATTTATCCTTTTTAATCATCAACACTTTTTAAATTTAAATGAATTTTTTCTTTTTTTAGTAATTTTTATTTTTAAAACCAGCAAGAGACAATAATTTTCCTCTTTCTATTCGAGAATATAGAAAAAAGAATCTCAATACTCGCGTTGCTTTGATTAAACTTTTAATTTTGTACGTAACAAGTTGGCTATGTATTGGATACGAAAATTAAAATATAAAAAGAAAAACTATACAAAAGATAATAACATTTTTGTTAAATAAAGATTCTAAACCCAAGTTATTTCGATTCCCTATACCCGTATTATTCTGAATCCCTAAACCTAAATTATTCTAACTCTCATTTGACCCCCCCCCCCCTCCTTGACTTTTTAATTCCTGAGGTACAAACACTTGATATTAATAATCTTTAAAAAATAAATTAGGCCTTCCCTGGTAGCGAAAATCAAGCTTGACCAGCTACGACATTGTTTTATTAAAGCACCTGATGGCAACATTGGTAAAGGTCCCTTACCTACTGATGCGATGTATTTAGAACACGGCCATCCTGCAAGTCTTAAAGAAACAGATGCTATAGTTGTCAAAAAAAATTTAAAAAGAAAAGCAGAAGAGTTAACTGATCTATCCCTGCACAATTTTTACGGCACAGGACTTGAAATTGTTCTTAAACGTGTTATCGCTTATTTACAATAGAGAGAGAAAATCTAAAAAAATCAATCAGACAACAATGTCATCGAGATCTTCCTCCAAACCCAAGTAGTAGTTATGAGTTAGGAGCACTACTGGACCAGTTTGCTTTTTTTCTAAGTCAGTTTCTCAAATGCCTCATTTTTTTCTTTATTTTATAAAAGTCCAAAACACAAAAATGGCTGCCAAAAATTAAGATTTCACTGTGGGAGGCTAAAAATTGGGTTGGTGACTTATTTTTGTTAGCAATTTCAAAAAAAAAAATACTTGCGGGGTACCTTTAAAGACCTGAACATACATTTCATACACACTTCATTTCAAAAATTTTGGGCGCTAGTCAAAACTCAGAACTACTGTTTAGCAGAATCAGCACCAGACAGAATTTCGAAATACATAAAGTTTTCAGTATAAAATACACCTAATTATTTTTAAAATTAATTTATTCAGTTTTTTCTTATAACATTCGTTATTCTTTAAAAAAATTGATGTAAAAGGTACCGATAATGCTAAACAGCAGTTCTATGTTTTGACTGGAGCCATATATGGTAAATATATTCTAGGTTATTGCTAATAATAATAAGACTGATTGTGAATAAATCAAGTAATTTATTAAGAAAATAATATTCTTTACATATTGTTACATCACGTTTTTAACTTTTTTTTTTAGTAAATTAAATATCCATTTTTACGTAAAGATTGTGTTGGAAGCACTCGGGTTTCCCAACAGTTGACACTCCCCTTATCTAAGATCCTCTATAAAAAATAGAAAGAGGAAATACAGAATTGATACGAAATATATCGTATAGAATAAAAGAAACTTTTTATCGATTTTAAATTATATCTTATAAGTACTTGTTATTTTTCTTTGAGACTTTAAGTAAAAATTAAAGTAAGAGCTTTTTAATAAATCTTAATCAAATATTTTTTAATGGATTATATTCTTGTAGTCAATCAAAGAAGATAAAAATAATTTTTAATTAAACTGAATGATATTTTTCAGCTCGACGATACAGCTTTGCAACTTTACAAAGACGGAGATTATGGAGCTTACCTGGACCTCGAAGCATCTATTAATGAACAGCAGGAGGAATTCGAAGGCTTTCAAATTAAGTAAGTGTTTTTTAGAAGCTTTACATTATCGTCATTAATTTTCGATTTGAAAAAAACTCAGGGACTAGAATTTTAAAAATTTTGTAGTTTTTTTGTGTAGATTAATCGATTGACACTATATTGCGAGGTATGTTACATAATGACAAGCCTCGGATAATGTTTGCGGTTGTTGCATTTACGATCAAAAGTTATTTACTTTTTATATTTTTTCCTATACCGTTCTATGATTCTAGTGAAAACCAGAGAAGCGAAGGAAACGGATGTCGAAAAAATAAAAGTAACTGAATTGTTCATTAAATGAGCGCACATCAACCGTTTTTTATCTTCCTTCGAACGAAAAGTTAATATTTAATAAAATTATGATTTAGAAAAACATTTAAAACAAGAAAAACTAAAAAACTGTAGCGTTTAAACCATGTCATTGTTTTATAAAATTTATACTTGCTTTTTAACATTTTTTTCTTTTTTTCAATTATCGAATCCATTTTATATCCCATAATAGTTTCTTTTTATCAAATACTGAAATGATATATGAAAAGCAATTGATATTATATCAGTTTTATTATATTTTTTTATTTTTGTATAAAAAATTTAAAATTTTCATTTAACATTCGCCTTTTTTGACTCCAGAAACTTATTGCATTGAGATCTAATCTTTTGCGACCAAAGTGCAATTATTTTTTAGTGATCAGCTGAAACATTTTAAAATTACTGTGTAATGTCACGAAAGCTAGCAAATTGAAGTAATTTATATGGAAAAAAAAAAAAATATTCTAACTATATATGTTAATTAATTTTATTAATAACTGAATCGTGGAAAATGGAAAATAGGAATTTAATCCCCGTAGTAAACGTTATAACCAATAGTAGATTGTAATTAAAGCTCTTTATTAACATAGGAAGCCTTGTTAATACTAAATCAGAGATTACAATTAAATTTATAGGTCACATAAGAGCAATCGGTCCTTTCTGCACTATAAATCGCTATAGATGCTATGAATGGCCCTCTAGACAGCTTACTTAATTTACTTACGCTTACGGAAAATTACACCTATGCTACTAATAATTGAGTCCAAGTAAAGAAAATTATTTGAATTATAGTCGTGTATCTTGTTACAGATAAATTCGTTGTGGTTTAAAATTTTGATAAAAAAATTGATAGATTTTTATTCAAAGAAATGTTTTTTAAAAAAAGTTTAATTTATAATTTGATTTATAATTTGAAATTATAATAACGCAAGTTAGAAGTACCCTATGTGACATGTTAATATTATTAGTTTTAATAAACCCGTAAAGATAATAAGTTATTGGGCTTTGTGAAATAATTTCAGTTCTTAAAAGTTTTGTTTCTCACATTTCAACATAGAAAAACTTTTGTTTACTTTCGTGCAAAATAAATACTTTTATAAAAAAAATCATTTTCAAAAATTTTTTCCTTGTTTAAGATAAATTACAGTATAATTCAATAAATAAACTGAAAATGAGTTATAGAGGGTAGAATTGGATCTCCTTGCTTACCACGAACCTAATTATTTAAATTGAAAACCAAGAGAATTAGATTCCTTGTAAGTGAATTCAATTCTCATCTTGAATTTTTATTTGTTTTGACTTGACGATAACATTAAATAATAAAAATAGATTAACTTGAAAATTAAAAGTACTACTTTTTTCTCTAATTTTTCGTAATTGAAAAAGAATTTCATAATTGTTTGATGCGGTAAAACGTGATGGTCAGAAGATTTGGTATAACATACTGCAAACTTAAAGTATATAATTATGAGTACAATTTTACGTTATAACTGATTTATCAAAACATTTTTATAGCATCGTATTCAAAATCTATAGTAATCCTAAGGATGAACGCATTTTATTTTCGATTAATTAATTAATTAAAACTAAAACTTTCGATCTTGTAATTCGTAATAGTTCGCAGTTGAATTTCATATACTGTCATCTATAATAAGCTAAAAGAAGATAAATAAATATATTAATTAAGCAAAATAAAATGACAGTAATTTAATTAGAAAAATTTTATTCCACGATCATATATTACTAGTTAATTTTTTGTCATGTCAAAATAAAGATGATAATAATAATAATACTAGAAAACGGTTTCATGGGATTTCATTAATGTGCAAAACTTTCATTCAAATGTCGCGTCGTTAAAAAAAAAAGAAAATTTAAATTTAAAATTATTCCTGAATTTAATTTTTGAGTAATTATTCCAAAAGGAGTTCTCGTTCTATAGACCTGGTAAAGTTGTAGACATGCGTCTTTGTTGTTTTCGAGTAAATTGTACTATTACGTGTTTATTAGAAAGGAGATTTTTCATAGTTGTCTAGAGCAACATCATATAAATATATGGGTAATTTCAGGAAAATCAGCCACCAAAAAATAAAAAAAACAATTTCATATTCTTCCTTTTCATAAAAAGATTATCAAATTTTAGTTTTTTTTCAATTTTTTGCTTTCTTTTCGATTTATCTTAAAATTCAGAACTCATACGATCGGATCATAGAATTTTATTCGTCCAAACATTTTTATAGAGAGGAGTACCCCACAAGACCTAAGAATCAAAGTAGAGGTTACAATTGAGACGGTTACGAACAAGGAGAAATTGAATGGGGCAGGCTAATTTCGAATTAAAGACTTAGAAGAATTTAGAATTTTGAGATTAGATATTTTGAAAATTTGGAATATTTGTTTTTAAAAACTATTAACGTTATTTCGAACCAATTATATTTTTAGCTGCAGTTAACGTGTTCTCTGGATTTCACTTACGCTTAAACGAACCTGTTTCAGGCAGCTGATCCATCTTAGGTTCGCCGATGTATACATTAAATTAGCTTAAAATTATTTTGAGTTTGTACGTCGTTTATTAAAAACGAATAAAAGTACCTTTGTAACGTACTCTTTCAAAGACCTGGATTTTTTGAAGCTTCGGATTTAGCCAGTAACATGTACAGAGAGCATATGATAGTTACACGATTTTATATGTGTAAAAATTTCAAATGTATGAAAACATAATGAATTTTCTTTCATATCTATGAAGATTTATGATATGGGTTTTATATTAAAGAATGTTTCTTAAAATTTTTCTTCCAATGCTGTCAAGAATTTAAAACTTTTTATCATTATTATTATTCTCTAGTTCTTTATACCTGTGTGTAGCGTACCAGCTTTTCCAATAAGCTTTTAGCTGTTAAAATATCAATAAAACTTCCTTTCCTCTTTATTGTATCATGTATACTTTTTTTATATTTTATGTTAACAAAAACTAATGCTTCTTGAGCTTTGTTTTGCCAAAGTATATTATAGTGGAAGGGAAGATATTTATAAAGGAAAGGAGAGAGGATTGACCCTGAATTTAACGTTGTTAATGATGCTTTTGCTACAGGTCGTTAGGACTACTTTACGCAGGATTTAATAAAAACATTGTAACTTTGTAACTTGTTGTAACTAACGCGTATCGAAACTGGCGATCTTCTGTATTTTAATTTAAGAGAGATGAGGAATAAAAAAGGTAAAGAAAGGAGACTCGAATATGTCTATTGAATTTTTCTTTAAGTTTTTACAAAAATTTAATAACACGTTACAACTAAAATAAAATTTCTTAGCCTCGAGCCACGATGGTGAAAACTGACCTAGGCTAAAGGGCGCCAGACGCTTATATTCCAGTCAATTTAATCAGGATCTTTGTTCTCCTTTACTTTGTATTTTAAATTTATTGACTTTATTTTGAAAAATATTTAGAGTGCTAGGAATTCGGAAAATCTCGTTTGCCCGAGAGACTATTAGATGAATCGATAAGGAAATGCACGAATGTAAACCTTTTCATATATTATAAATTTATAAAAAGGATATCGCGGTAAAAAATCACTCGGCATAAAATATCGCCAACTCCCTTTTTCTCTCGTTCAAAATATTTTTATTGATTTTGTTATTATGCTGAGTTGATTAGTATGATAAATCTTGCTTGGCACAATAGCAGAATAATAATTTACCGATCCATTAATTATTAATACTAAATCTAACGTATTTGCTTAGAATGAACAAACAAAAAGTTATTTATTATAACTCTACGTACATTCGAAGATATAAACCGTATACACAGTTTTGATATATTATTGTAATTCAGCCTAGAATATCTACTCATCTTTAGAGGAGTTCTCATTTTACAAATGCAAAAACTAGTTAGTCCTGGTATAACTATTATGCTACTATTAGCACATTTTATTCAATTTTACAATTTTTAATAATAAACAGAATAAAATTACATAATCATTTATTTTTAATATTTTTTCAAACTTACTGTAAAACGTTAAACCCGCGATAAGGTAACTTTTAGTATTTTATAGAATCGAGAGCTTACAAAGGATTTAGGTACATGTAATTTATGTACTTGATACTTGATAAGGAGTTATTTTACCCAAATCTAATGTCTGCCTCAAAGTTTATAATAACTGAAAAAGGAATCTATGAATTTCAATTTACTCAAATTAAAACTCTCATTACAAAAAATTTCCTATTATATTGAAATAAAATAAAAAAGCTTTTTTTTAAACTCATCAAAACGATTCTTAAGAAAAAAATATTATGAAAACATGCCCGTCGGTCAGAGAAAACTCTGGTTCTCAGCAAAATTCAGGGATACAATACGTGTTTATGTCTAAAGAGATCAAAAATTAAAATTTTTATTATATATGTTACAAGTTTTGATGTTAATTTTAACTCTCTGACCTTGTGATATGATTTTTTACGGAATAGTAAACTTTTCTATGTTTATTAATATTTTTAACTCAAATTTGCTTATTTAAGTCGTCTCTGGCTAAAAAATCAATAAATTTTATTTTTAATATACTATTAGGGAAAAGTAAAATTACTAAAATTTGTAGTAAATTTACTATTTTTGTATAGTAATATTACTTAATTGTAATAAAAATACTAAGCTGTAGTAATATTGTTTTAAAATCATATGGGACAAAATATATTGGTTTTAAGTCGTTTATTATATATAGAAGAATTAATTGACCGAGAAAATTTTATTAAAATCGTACATATTACGTAATAATAGTTTTAAAATTAAAAAATAATCGTTAATTAATTGTAATCTTTATATTTTGTTTGTATTACTCAGTAAAGAATAATTTTGAATAAGGTCCTTACCCTTTTAGACCTGACGTGGAGCCCCGTTTCGTAGACAAATTTTATCCTTGATAGGTCGATGGAATTTTCCAACGGGTATTTATGTTTTTTGGGTCGCTGAACCCGAATATGGTATCAGTTTTTACCGAAAATGGTCCAGTTGCCCGCAATAGGCAACTTTTGGTTAATTTTCGGAGATTTTTTTATTTTCGCAAGGGTTACTTATGTTTTTCGGGTCGCTGAATACGAATATGATATCGGTTTTTACCGAAAATGGTCCAGTTCCTGCAATAGAATTACCTATTGTGGGTACATGAATCATTTTTAGTAAAAACTGATATTATATTCGTGTTCAGCGACCCGAAAAACATAAGCAGTTGATGAAAATGTTAAAAACCCCGCAAAGTATAACCTTAAAATTCCTATTGCGGGCAACTGAACCATTTTCGATAAAAACCGATATAATATTCGTGTTCAGCAACCCGAAAAACATAAGTAACCCTCGCGTAAATAAAAAAATCCCCGAAAATTAACCAAAAGTTGCCTATTGCGGGCAACTGGACCATTTTCGGTAAAAACCGATATCATATTCGTGTTCAGCGACCCGAAAAACATAAGTAACCCTCGCGTAAATAAAAACATCCCCGAAAATTAACCTAAAGTCGCTTATTGTGGGCAACTGTACCATTTCCGGTAAAAACCGATATCATATTCGTATTCAGCGACCCAAAAAATATAAGTAACCCTTGCGAAAATAAGAAAATCTCCGAAAGTTAACCGAAAGTTGCCTATTGCGGGAAACTGGACCATTTTCGGTAACAACTGATACCATATTCGGGTTCAGTGACCCAAAAAACATAAATACCAGTTGGAAAATTCCATCGACCTATCAAGGATAAAATTTGTCTACGAAACGGGGCTCTACGTCAGGTCTATTTCTACACCAGACGATATAATTTTATTTTATCATTATGTTTTTGTAAATTTTTAGCCTTCATAATGAAGACTAAAAGCCAATTCAAAATAAATAATTGTTAGTTCAAAAATCAAGTATTTTTATTTATATTATTTAAAAATTAAGGTTCCAAGTAGTACGTGAGAGACGAACGAGTAGAAATTAAAAAAAACTTTTTCATATAAAAAATACACATTTTATGTCGTGTGGGTTTAATAAGTTTAATAATTACATAGGTACGCATGTTTCTTTCTTCTGCTGAGAATTTTTAGAATAAAGGCATAAAAAATATATGTTACAATAAAAACTGTAATTCTAAACGTGGCCCGTAATGACTATTCTTGGTATTTCATTTGAATATTTAAGCTATTTTATGCAAATACAAAAGTTTTTCCATTTTATCAACTATTTAACTGCAACTCTTATCAAATTTATCTCATCTTTTCCGAAAGAATTTCGAGGCTTTTTAAAATTGACACTTGTTATTAAACTTAATTTGCAAAACTTTTTTTTTCTTCATATTTACAGTAAATAATAAAAAATAATCGGGATATTGTTCACTTTATATCTGATAGTCTTTTTTTAAAAGCATAAAAATTCACAAAAATTTATTTCTTTTTTATCTCGCATACGCTCTGGTCGTTAATAAACCTTTTGATAGGATTATTTTCTTATTCTCTTTATTATTATCGAGTTAATAAAAAATAGTTGCCGTTTTCGGTTTAATACTCGATTTGAAAACTATTAATTAAGCGTCCAAATTCAAAAGTTTATTTATCTTAAGGCATTGCAAAATTATAATTAAATGGTGTGGTAAAAATAGTTTTTTAAAATATTTTGTGCCGAGATCGCCACCCTTTTAACCTAAATAAATTTCCAGACTAAATAAAAAAAATGTTGCATCTCGGTATAAACATTAGTTACTAATACTGTATTAGGTTGTTGCAGATGAGCTAAGTATTTTTCTCACCTTTTGTCGATTATTATGTATTGCGTATTACCGTTTTAAAATAAATTCAAAGTAAATTCATGAATTAGCCCAATGTAGAAGATTCTCGTTACTGTTACACACATTGATGTTGGTTATTCTTTGTTTCTAATCTACTATCTATGTACCGTAAATGACTTACTTTTGTGTATTATACATTATTGTACATTACTGATATTTCTTGGCGCAATTCGTATTGTTTTTATGAATTCTCTTCTGCATTCATGAATTCAATTACTCTTGAGCTGCGTTTTATTATTATCATTCAATGATGTTGCTTTACAAAAGTTTAATTTTTTATCCTTCTTACTTTTTTTATTCCTAATACCTTTTTTATTTTAATTAAAGTTAATAAAAAATTACCTTAAATGCTTAAAATTTAGAGTTTTTTTTCAAACTTACATCTTCCTGTACTTTTTTTAAAAAAAGATTGCCTAGGAGAATATAACTGTAAATAATATTTCTATTTCATCTATCTCTTGACGAATTCGCTTTTTCGTCCTACTAATTTCTGTAGTTTTATTTTTAAATAAAGTTTACTTTATAGTCTACGTCTTACTTTCTGAATGAAAAAATTTAATATAATATAAGTACATGAACAAAAAATGGATAAATTAAAAAAAGATGATTCCGTCGTGGGGTGCCCTTGGGAGTAAAAACTTACAGTTGGTACAACTTTTGCTTTGCACTCAAAAAAAATTCGTTATTATAAATACTGGTATTGACTCTTTTTTTTTAATAATAATTTAACATTGCTTTTCATTGACTAACAAAAAATAATATTTTACTGTTTAAGTTTACCCTGAACATTCATGAAATAAATTATATATAAAGAGCAACCCGCGCACTTTTGAACTGTGCCGGCCAAGTATGGGCCGAAGTTCGGGCGACGTTCGGCAAAACGCTCTGCCGACGTGTGGCGCACGTATAGCATACGTCCTTTGGTACACATCTCAGCGACGTATGGCACATACTTCGGCCCACGTATGGCAGAAGATTTTTATTTTTTTTTAGTAAAAAAAAAAAAAAAAATTTACTTGGTACAGGAATTGAACCAGGGACCCTCATTAAAATTTTAAGAGGGTCGAGGATTATACGAGCGCGGCCAACACTTGTATTTGAAAGCTATTGCATAAATGACTGTAAAATGTTGTATCTTATTGTATTTAAATTAAATTGATATCAGATTTTTCAAGTTCATTTAGAAAGTACTTCGTACAGAAAATGATTGTTTTTCACAACTGGAATATTTTCCAGTTTTTCCAAGATGGCGAAGTATATATTAAAATACTGATCTAAGATCCGTAAAATAAGGGCAGGCGCAACGATATAAAAGTTAGTTCAAAAATTTTTTTGGTTTTTCCAATATGGTGGACCATAAAATTTATTTAAAAACTTCTATAAATTATAAATATTTTTTCAAATTAATTCGATAATTGATAGATTATTTTAAGAAGGGTAATAAAAGAGAGCGTATTAAGTAGCGGGTATATAACATAATTAGGATTAAATATCTCGCTACAGATTTTTTTGTTTTGAGGTCCGATTTAAAATTGTATTGTACTTGTTTTCTTATAATATCCTAATTTGAATATTTATCTGACTTAATTTAAATTGGGCCTCTAAACAAAAAGATTTGTCGCGAGACACTTAATCCTAATTATGCTACACGCCCACCTCTAGATTTAATCTCTTAATACTCTATCTTTTTTTATCTATGCACATTCGAATTAATTTGAAAAAAAAATTTATAATTTATTGAAGTTTTTAAATAAATTTTATGGTCCAACATATTGGAAAAACCAAAAAAATTTTTGAACTAAATTTTATATCGTTGCGCCTGCCCTTATTTTACGGATCTTAGATCAGTATTTTAATATATACTTCGCCATCTTGGAAAAACTGGAAAATATTCCAGTTGTGAAAAACAATCATTTTCTGTACGAAGTACTTTCTAAATGAACTTGAAAAATCTGATATCAATTTAATTTAAATACAATAAGATACAACATTTTACAGTCATTTATGCAATAGCTTTCAAATACAAGTGTTGGCCGCGCTCGTATAATCCTCGACCCTCTTAAAATTTTAATGAGGGTCCCTGGTTCAATTCCTGTACCAAGTAAATTTTTTTTTTTTTTTTTACTAAAAAAAAAATAAAAATCTTCTGCCATACGTGGGCCGAAGTATGTGCCATACGTCGCTGAGATGTGTACCAAAGGACGTATGCTATACGTGCGCCACACGTCGGCAGTGCGTTTTGCCGAACGTCGCCCGAACTTCGGCCCATACTTGGCCGGCACAGTTCAAAAGTGCGCGGGAAGTTACTTCCTTAGGTACTAATTTTTCCTATACGAGAAAGGTAATTAATGTAAAAGGAACTTATATATTATGGTGGTAGTTCTTGACTTTCAAAGGAAAATTTATTTCAAGTTTAGTGAAAGATTTTTAATTTTCCGGGTTTTATATTTTTTTCATCTTTTGAACCGCAACTATTATTTAATTAATTTATCTATTATTCGAATATTTATTATCGCATCTGATCGAGAAAAAACGAGGGTTGAATTGACGCTATTATACATGTATATGTCATAGTAGACTGCCAAAAAAAAAATCGACTTTTCGATTTTTTAAGGTGCTCAAGCGTTTTTGGATGTCATTTAATGAAAAAATAAGTTCTACGTAAACCGCATCTAAAAATATTTAGTCGTTTGACAGCGCCAAAGCATTTTCGATTTTTGAAAATGGGCTCAGGAACGTCGGGAGGGCCTAAAGCTACTAAACTTAAAAGGCAACATAAAAACAAAATTTTGGGGGGTATTTCATAGTTTTTTTGGTCGCTAAAAACGATGGAATCATTTATTTTGAGTTATTTTTTTAAGGGAAAAAGTTATGAGCTAATTTCAGTGGTAAAAATATCAAAAATTGGACAGTTTTTGACGTCAAAAACTTGCTGCGGACTAAAAAATGTATAGAAATTATTTTCAAAGGGGATTCCGCATGTTTTTTGGGTCACTAAAAACGATGAAATTATTTATTTTTATTTATTCTTGGCGGATTCAGAGTTATGGGCCAAATATTGTAGTTTGAATTTCCGAATTCAGCATTTTTTTGAGTTAAATGACTGTCAAACGTGCAGAGAACTTTTCCGAACCTCTAGAAAGGTAAATTATCATATTTTTGTGTTTTTCTAACTAGTGCAGAATTAATTGCTTAGATTTTTTTTAAGGGTGCTAGTTTAGTTCTGTGTTACCACAATCTCATAAAATATGGTTTTCAGGCAATTTTCCAAATAATGCTGTCATCTTGCAATTCAACCAAAATACTTCCAGTTGGTCTCATTTTTTTTGCATAAAATACACCTTAAAATCCCCGTAATCAGCAATTTTTCAGTATCGATTCTCTCATCGTAATAGTTAATAAACCAAATGCCCATTTTCGGCCCTAAATGACCAATTTTTAAGTTGCTACAAAAATTGAAATTTTTATTAAAAATAGGTCTTATAGGTCTCAAAAATTTTGTACAAACTTTAAGTTTCCAAAATTTTTTTACTTCTTTGTTTTCAATTTTCCTTTTAGCAAATATGATAATTTAAAGACAGAGTCTCAATTTGAGGTTTAAAAAATAAATGATACTTTATCATTAAATTTGTAGAACCATATCTCGGAAATATCTAAAGCTAAAAGGACGAGTAAGAAATTTTTGGAAACTTAGAACTTACAAAAAGTTATTGTAAAAAATTAAACTCAATTTTATCGAAAATTAAAATTTTAGCACCAATTTAAAAATTGGTCATTTAGGGCCGAAAATGGGCATTTGGCTTATTAACTATTACGTTGAGAGAATCGGTGATGAAAAATTGCCGATTACGGGGATTGAAAGATGTATTTTATACAAAAAAAAATAAGACCAATTGGAAATATTTTGGTTGAATTGCAAGATGACAACATTATTTGGAAAATTGCCTGAAAACCTTATTTTATGACATTGTGGTAACACTGAACTAAACTAGGACCCTTGAAAAAAATCTAAGCAATTAATTCTGCGCTAGTTAGAAAAAGACAAAAATATGATAATTTACCTTTTTAGAGGTTCAGAAAAGTTATCTGTACGCTTGACAGCCATTTAACTCGAAAAAATGCTAAATTTGGAAAATCAAGCTACAATATTTGGCTCATTACTCTGAATCCGTCAAGAATAAATAAAAATAACCAATTTTATCGTTTTTAGTGACCCAAAAAACATGCGGAATGCCCTTTTAAAATAATTTCTAAACATTTTTTAGTCCGCAGAAAGTTTTTGACGTCAAAAACTGTCCAATTTTTGATATTTTTACCACTGAAATTAGCTCATAACTTTTTCCCTTAAAAAAATAATTCAATATAGATGATTCCATTGTTTTTAGCGACCAAAAAAACTATGAAATACCCCCCGAAATTTTATTTTTATGTTGCCTTTTAAATTTAATAGCTTTAGTCCCTCCCGACGTTCCTGAGCCCATTTTCAAAAATCGAAAATGCTTTGGCGCTGTCCAACGACTAAATATTTTTAAATGCGGTTTATGTAGAACTTATTTTTTCATTAAATGGCATCCAAAAACGCTTGAGCACCTTAAAAAATCGAAAAGTCGATTTTTTTTTTGGCAGTCATTGTCATAGACAAATGACTTTGACATTGAGCAGGGTCTTTCAACATTGACAAATAATATACAAAGTGCTATTGACACACTAGCCCCTGACAATACTTTAAGACCTGGGAAAATCAGATTTCCTTGGCTCAACTCAGAACTTCGTTTATTAAAATCAAAGCGTGATGCCACTAGTAGAAGATACCATAGAACAGGCTCTAAAAAATTTCTAAATGAGTTTCTATTGCTTGCAAATGAATATGAGGAACAGTCAGAGAATGCTCGTTGCTCATATATGCATAACCGCATTTGTGGCACTCTTGATGCCAATAAGAATTTCTGGAAGGAAATGAAGAGTCTTGGACTCATCCCTACAATCAATGATGCCCTTCATGGATTTTCCCCTGAAGAACTAAATTCGTATCTTTCAAATATTTCCATCTCTGCTACTGAAGATTCTTCCTTGCCGTTAAACATCATTAACAGTTCTTCACAAGAGGGCTTCGTTTTCAAAGAGGTGTCTACAAATGACGTCATCCTTGCAGTTTCTCATTTTTGTTCGCAGGCGAAAGGGGATGATGAAATTCCTCAAAGTGTCATAGCCAAGGCGCTTCCAACAATAGCCTTGCACCTAACCAAACTATTTAATGCCTCACTTTCGAAGGGTATTTTCCCAGCAGAATGGAAAAAGTCTAGAGTTCTAGCAATAAAAAAAATACCTATACCATCGACTCCTTCTGATTTTCGCCCTGTATCTCTCTTATGCTTCTTGTCGAAGGTCTTGGAAAAGCTTGCTCATGATCAGGTGGTAGGCTTCTTGAATAAAAGAAAAGTTATGGATATATATCAAACAGGCTTTCGCAAATACCACAGTACTCAGTCTGCTTTAATTAAATTAACTGATGATATACGCCTGGGTAAGGAAAAGAAGCTAGCTACCCTGCTAATGCAGTTTGATTTTTCTAAGGCATTCGACAATGTTTCACCATCTAAGCTTCTTAAAAAACTTCAGGTGATTGGCTTTTCAAAGTCATCATTAATCTGGTTCTGGTCATATTTGAGTGGTCGCTCAATGTGTGTTGCCTCCAAAGTATCCTCTTCCTCATATCGCAATATAAACATAGGAGTGCCCCAAGGCTCAGTACTTGGTCTACTCCTGTTTTGTATTTACATGAATGATCTAAAGGATCACTTGGATGAGCATAGCACTTTCAGGCTTTTGTATGCTGATGATCTTCATATATATGTCCAAACACCATTACATCTAATAGAGCAGGGCATAGAACAATTAACAAAGTCAGCAAAAATAGTGGTGTCATGGGCAGAAGCAAATGGCTTATCCTTAAATATTAAAAAGACCAAGGCCAATGTTTTCGGATCTTGTAAATCCTTAAAAACATTCAAAATGCTAGACATACCAAAAATAAATCTCAATATGAATGGTGACTGTATCCAATTTGTGGATCAAGTTACCTGCCTTGGTGTTATACTTGATAATACCCTCTCCTGGCGTTCTCACATTCAACAGGTCACCAAAAAAGTGAATAGGGTACTCTATGGTCTTCGAATCATCAGGCCTTGCACATCTCAAAATCTCCGTAAACGTCTAGTTGAATCACTAGTGATGCCGCATTTAGATTATTGTAGTGTTGTTTACTCTGATATTTCTAAACAGCTGACTGACCAGCTCCAGAGACTTTCTAACTCAAGCATTAGATATATTTTCGGTCTAAAACGGCAGGAGCATATTACTCCTTACAGGAGACGACTTAACTGGATGCAAATAACCACGCGCATGGACTATTTTGCATCATTGACTATGTATAAAATAATACGTATGAAACAACCCCCTTTTCTGTTACCTCTATTTAAACCATACAAAAGAGACAGACCAACTCGTGGACCACGTAAAGATCTGGATATACCCTCCGTTATACACAATTGGGGTTTACAATCTTTTCAAGTTAAATATGCTAAATTTTGGAATAAAATTCCTCCATGCATACGTGATCTCCCATCATATAACCAGTTTAAAAATAGCATTAAAAAATATTTATTTAGTCTGGATAATAAATAACTATTAATTTACTTTATTCACTTACTTATTTTAATTTATACTTTATTTACCATATTTAATTAATTTATTGACTATTTTTATTGACTAATTCTATTAATTATTGACTATATATTATATTATATATTTATTATTTACTGTTATTTAAATATAATTATTGACTGTTATTTATTTACTTATAGATTTATTGACGTTATAGCAATTGTTATATAGATATATAGATACTTATCAATTAATTATTAGTGTCAGATTGTTGTTGACCTTAATTTGATTTTATTTGAATTATTTTACTTTAACATTTACTCTAATTATGAATATTATTTTTATTTTCAATTTTATCATATATTGTATTTTAAAATCTTATACAAATTGTAAACATTATTTCTGTATCATATATTGTATTAATTTATATTTCAATTGTAAATGAGTGTATACTAAATTTTTGTCATGGCAAATAAACTGAATAATAATAATAATAATAATAGCCCCGTAGGATAATCGGTTTAACCTGGCTATAACCCGGCTCATCGAGTAAAAATTCTCGAGTAAGCATATTTCTTTAGCGTATATAAATTTGAAACTCGATAGCTTCATATAGACAAATATTAAAGTATTGAAACTCTCAGCTCTTCACAATATCTTCTTAAGTACATGTAAATTATGTAACAGAAAAAAGGCTTTAATAGAAACTCGCAATGATTATTTCAATTTGACAAATTAATTTGATTAATTTGACAAATGACAAAATTTTCCAGCCCTTTAAACTGGAGACAATATCACTTTACGAGTTCCTCTTTTAGTGTAGATCGTGGACCATTAGATTTATGTAATATAAAGAGTATAATTATAGATTTTGAGTACAAAAAGGAGTTAATCAAAATGGAGTATATCAAATGGGATCCAAAGATGGTTCCCGCGTACAAAAATACAATTATGCAAAAACGCAGTTATTAAACTAAAAGAATTTCTAGAAGTTATACTAACTTTACGTGAAGACGCTGCAAAACAGTCTACGTTAGGTGAGCAAGGGTTCAAGATTTACAAGTTCAGGAAGCCTGCTAAAAATCAATGCCATCAAAAAGGTGTTTGAAGGAAAACTTAAGATGTAATTCTCGCTGTCGAAACAGTTTAAGGTGTTATATTACTAAAAATTTATGATAACAGAAATGAATGAAACTTATAAAATATAAAGATAAAGTCTTTAAAAAATGAAATAAACTCTCTTTTATAACTTTCGTTGCCTAATTATTATTTAATCAAGAAAAAAGTGTTGGTAGTTTAACATTGCCCTTATGGGAAATCATCTTTGGAGCTTGTGAAAAGTATGATTGCGATTACACAGATTAATGAAACTTAAATAATATGGTAAATAAAAGCTCAAAGATTATATTTCCAATTTGTTTTACTTGTTTCGTTGCATAATTATTAAATAATTAAATAAAAAGTATGTAAATAATCTAATATTATACTAATACATATACGATTTTACATATGTATGTAGCGTCGATAATTCAGAAATCGAAAAAAATACAAACAAAATGGCGGATTTAGTAATGTACCACCTTAACATGCTGTATTAAATAAAAAAAAAACAATAGATAATAATCTTGACAAAATTGGTGTATTTATCAATTTATTTTATTGCTTCTAATTTTAAATAACGATAAACTAATATGTGAAGTTGGTCCGACTATCATACACCGAGGTGTATACTGCCGTACAGGAGTAAAAAGGCAATATCTCACTTTTAACTCATTTCGAGATATTTAAAGAAACGCGTTTCGGTTAATTTTGAAAGGTTTATATACAATTTAAAAAAAATTTATATGTTTCTAAGGTAATTAGGACATGCTCTTTTCATTGGTGAAAAAATTTTTCCAAAATTTCCACTCCTTATATGAAAAACAAGAGATATGCAAAAATAGCAGCGCCAAATCAGCTTATAATACAGGAGAAGAAAAGCAATATCGAGATATGCATTTTTATTCCTATACTCATATAGAGATATTGCTTTTCTTTCCTGTATTGAAATATTTTTTTCCATGCGCGCTGCTCTGCCGTACAGGAGAAGAAAAGCAATATCTCGAGATATGCATTTATTTCATGTATTTTTTTTTTTATTCCATGTTAAATTTTATCAAATACATGAAACCTTCGAGATATGCAGTGCTAACTTTTTTGTTATCAGTGATATCAAAATAATTTTTGCACCTTTGGATAGATTTTTTTTTCACGATTATGCACATATAAAAATCTCATTTTTCATAAAATCTCGAGATATTGCCTTTTTACTCCTGTACGGCAGTATATGTCGCAGGTGATTTGGCCAAATCACGGATTTCTCTACTTCCCAACGAATTATATACGTAATTTCCATTGAGCTCTTTACGTTATTTTATACTTCACCAAGTAAAATAATTAGTCTTTGGTACTTTAATTAAAAAAATATTTTTTGCCCTCCCGGGCGTAAAACTCGTGTGTAAAGAATTTTCTGAATTCGTTCTACGCCTAGGTGGGCAAAAAATAGTGTAAGCACCATGGGCGAAATACTTTAGACACGAGCGTGAACACATATCACTCGTGCCCGGCTTCGACGAGCACTCGTACTAGTCCCATGTAAAAACATTGATACAGCGAGTATACAATTTGTATACAGAATTGTATACAAAAAAAAAGTATACAAAAATGACTGTATACAATCTTTTAATTGCATACAATTCAACCAGATTTGACACCTGAATACAATCCAACCAGATTCGAGGAATGAGAATTAGAAAATTTAGAAAAAGAGAAAAAGAAAAGAAAAATGGCCCTGCAATTCAACTCCAGGTTTATTGCCTCATGACACCAGAATATACCTAAAGTTCTAAAAAAAACATCCATTTTCTTCTAATTTTTCTAAGGCTTCTTGTCCAAAATTCGTGGTCATCTCTTCAGTGAAATTATTTTGTGTCTTATAATCGTTTTTTTTCCACGAGTTTCCATTAAGCGCATCGCCTTAAAATTATTTTCTATAAATTTATTTTGGATTTTTTTATGAAAAGATTCTTTTTAATCCCAATACCATTTGTGTATCCAATCATCTTGTTTTCTCTTTTTTAAACAAATTTTTCATTTAAAATTCGTGTTTCTGTTAGGCGGCGTTTATGTTTTTACTTTTTTTTTATCTTCTATCTTTTCTTATAGCATTTTTATCAGAAAAAATTTTCACCACTCTTGTCAAAATTTGTAATTAACAAAAAAAATAAAACTTATGCAAAAATCAATTCGGTTATCGAGGTTAAGAAAATTACTTAATTTGAAAACGAGCGGTCAGTTTGGCTTGACGCGATCGACTAATTATTTTTTTTTTAATTGACAATTGGTAACGTGAAGTTGCTTGTTTATTTTTATTGCGTTGCTATAACAATTGTCAATTAAAAAAAAAAAAATAATCAGTTGATCGCGTCAAGCCAAACTGACCGCTCGTTTTCAACTTAAATAATTTTCTTAACCTCAATAACCGATAAGAATAAATAATAACTCGATAAGAATTGATTTTTGCATAAGGTTTATTTTTTTTTTTTGTTAATTACAAATTTGGACAACAGTGATGAATTTTTCTGATAAATATGATGCCTTAAAAAATTGCTGCAAGAAAATTTAGAAGATAAAAAAAAAGTAAAAACATAATGATGAGTTTTAAATGAAAAAATTGTTTAAAAAAAAAAACAAGATGATTGTATGCACAAATGGTATTGGGATTACAGATAATTTTTTCATAAGTTTAATCCAAAATAAATTTATAAAAAATTTAAATGGCTTTGCTTAATAGTATAACTTGTGGTGGAAAAAACAATTAGAAGAGACAAAAATAATTTCACTGAAGAGATCACCACGAATTTTGAACAAGACACCTTGGAAAAATTAGAAGAAAATGGATGTTTTTTTTAGAACTTTAGGTATATTCTGGTGTCATGAGGCAATAAACCTGGAGCCGAATTGCAGGGCCATTTTTCTTTTCTTTTTCTCTTTTTCTAAATTTTCTAATTCTCATTCCTCGAATCTGGTTGGATTGTATTCAGGTGTCAAATCTGGTTGAATTGTATGCAATTAAAAAATTGTATACAGTCATTTTTGTATATTTTTTTTTTGTATACAATCCTGTATACAAATTGTATATTCGTTGTATCATTGTTTTTACATGGGGTGCTCACGCTAGTGTCGAAACTTTTACGCCCTTGATACTTAATATACTATAAGATAAAAACATAATTATATCCAGGGTTGGGAAATACGAGTGATTTTGACGCGCATTAACCGTATGCCGTATATACGAGAATAGAAAAATATGGTCCATATTTTTTATAGCCGTAGATACGGGAAAAAATTATACAAACTCGTGTCCGTATGTACGGGTAAAGTGAATACGTGTCCGTACAAATTTTTCCGGATATATACGGGTAACAATTTACAGAACCTGTATTTTAGGCATCCGTACAAACGGCTAAAAAAAGTTGCGACCCGTATAATTATATGGATGCCCGAAATACAGGATCCATAGATTGTTAACCGTATATACAGATAGGATCATACTGGACCCGTATATACGGATGAATAACATTTTTTAGCCGTTTAAACGGATGCCTAAAATACGGGTTCCATATATTGTTAACCGTATATATGGGTAGGAGCCGTAGTAATAACGGTTTCGTTTTCATTCTTGTCCGTATTATTAATGTGTAAATACTTTTCTTTATTAAATCGGGTGATTAAAGATTTGATCCGCATATACGGGTATCTAAAATCTGGCTCTCATAAAGTGAAAATCGTATATACGGCTAGCATTATACGGACGCCGTATTTCGAGTAACCGTGCATATGGATAAATGATGTACGGTCCCGTATACGTCTCATCCGTTTATACGGTTCGCTAAAGATTTGACCTGTATATACGGGTATCTAAAAAGTGGCTCCCATAAAGTCAAAACCGTAAATACGGCTAATATTATATGGTTCTCGTATTTAAATTAACCGTATTTACGGGTAAATGATATACGGTCCCGTATACGACTCATTCGATCCGTTTGTACGGTTGATTAAATTATTTTGAATTTGTCTCCAATTGTAAATATTATAAATAAAACACTTTAATAGTTTTATGTAAAAATATTCTTTATTGTTCCTTCTTTTTACAATTTAATCATTTTTGTTAAAAAATGTTTGGTTGATTAAAGTTTTGTCCCGTATATACGTTTTTCAACTGTAAATAATAAATTATGAATCATATTATGAAAACCGTATACGCGGATGAGTGATATATGGACTCGTATTTCTGTCAACCGTACATACGGGTGAAAAATTTTGAGAACCGTATACAAGGTTTACAAAATACGGGTCACGTACAAATTTATCCGTATGTACGGTTTTGAAAATACTGGTCCGTACACTTTTAGAACCGTATATACGGTATTTTTCATATGGATTCCATATTAAATAAACCGTATATACAGCAAAAAATCAAAATTTTCATTTCTGTGTAAACGGATATGATGCACGTCCCGTATTTCCAACCCTGATTATATAATATAATTATTGTTTTATCTTAAATATGTTTTTGCGATGACTTGAATATATTACTGTCATCAGCTTCGATATCTCAGAAATTAGTATTTATTTTTAATCACGGCATATAATTTTTAGCTTTGCTCACGTGTTATTCATAACTGTCGACTACCAAATTTATCGATGCTCTTCATTTCATAAAAAAAGCATCTAAATCATGTTTATTCAACTTTATTTCTCCTAGAACAGTTATAAGTGTACGATCGCGTAAATACAAAATAAATTTGTATATTGCCAACTGCTCGCGCAAGAGTTATATATATACTAATTACATGCTAGGTGAAGTATAAAAATATTTTTTCTCTTAATTAAAATAATGTTATTTTTTTTTTCTTTTTTTCAAAGCATTTGAAAATGCAATTGCTTTATTAGGAAAAAAAATTGTTTTTAAATTTTCCTGTCTAAAAGAAGTAAAGATTTTTTCACGAAATAAAATTCAGTTTTCTACGGAATCAGACATATATCCGATAAATGGCAAAAACCACGTACTTGATCTTTAACCAAAAACTAATTTCATGAATGTCAAAGTTGAATGTTATATGTACCACACAGTTGTGGTTTGATCATAATCTATTTCATGAATTTATCTCTGAATAAATAAACATAAGTTTTAATTGTGTTAGAGAATGGAACAGAAATTATTTTTTAAAATCATCGTGTAAAATACTTTTTATTTTATATTTCTGGATTGAAAATATTTTTTATTTTTCACCGTGCATAAAAGTTACTTTCACGCACTAAAATTATGTATGAAATTTGTGATATAAATGTATATTTTACCAAATGCTATCACAGTCCCTCGGTGCTAGTCTTCGCATTTCGTATATTACTATAATTTTATATCACTTTTTTCCGACTTTTTTCATAAATAACTATTTTTCAACAGCGTGATAATGTTATTAACTTTTTATATTTATAACGTTTTAAAGCCAGGTTTTACATCGCAGTTTAAAATCGATCTTTTCTTTATAGATTAGCACAAGACTTTGCTGATAAAGAGTGTGCGTAAAGTGGTTCTTTACCAAAAAACTAATAATAATTCATAAAAAATTGGGGAAAATATTTTTATTTACACAAACATAAATGAACCTATTTGGCTCAAAATTTGCAAATCAATTTAGCCATTCTTTTTTTGTAATATTTGCCCATACGGGTGGTAAAAAAAATGTCGGAAAAAATGTGAACTAATTATATTTTGTGAAAAGCTTAACGTATTTTTCCATACGTGTATGTCATGGAGAAGTATAGATAAATCCCTAGTGATTTATTCAAACTACAAGAATTTAATCTCAATGGAGTAGAATAATTTATTTTAATCCTTTACTCCAAAAAGTATAAAAAATTTGATTTCATAACTTTTATTGACTGATTGTTGCTTTTGAATTAATAGATAAATGAATTTTGTGTAAATTTTATTATTATACTATTATACAATTTTTTCTTTTTTATCTTTATTTTATTTTTATAAAAAATAAGTAATTAATATATTTTTTTTTAATGGTAATTATATTTGTAAATAATTTTTAAAATTATGTACGAAGATATTACATTCATTTATACTTCACCTTGCATATAATTAGTGTCTAACTATCCCGCGCATAGATGGCAATTCACATCTTTATTTTGTATTTACGCGATCGTACGCTCATAACTGTTCTAGGAGAAATAAAGTTGAATAAGCATGATTTAGTATGCTTTTTTGTGAAAAGAAGAGCATCGATATAATTTCGAACTCAACAGTTATAAGGAACGCATGCGCAAAGCTAAAAATGATGTGTCGTGATTAAAAATAAGTACTAACCTTTTCTGAGATATCGAAGCTGATCACAGTTATATTCAAGTCATAGCGAAAAAATATTTAAGATGTTAATGATATAATTATGATTTTATTATAAATATTTTTTTAATTAAAGTACCAGACACTAATTATTTAACAAGGTGAAGTATAAAATAACGTAAAGGACTCGGTGGAAATTACGTATATAAACCTCGGTGTGTTTAGTTACTCCCAATCGGCTCCGCCTCGTGGGCAACTTCACACACCTCGGGTATATACGTAATTCCCACCTAGTTGTTTAATATTATATTATTTTTATATTTATTTGTATACAGTATTGACAAAACTAAAATATATTGAAAGAGTTTTTCGTTTTTGTACTTTGCAAAATAAATATCATATTATTGACATTATTATTATTATTATATAAATCTTGCCTTAAGATCCGAAAATTTCCATGCAGTTGTACTTGTACAACTGAGAGACTTTGCCGACTTCAACCCAGATTCTTACTGGATAAACACAGTCTAAACTCTCGACGTTTGTTTATCCCAAACCGGAACTCCCTTTTCAGGTATAGCTTCAGTTTGGGCAACTGGACGCTGCCTTCTACGATAGAAAGCCCTCCTTCTTTTTCTTCAACAAGGTGGCCACTGAAATTGAGTACGCGTACCAAATGATTTACGCTCCCTGATTGGTCGAGAACTGGTTCTATAACTCTTATTGGTTAAAAGCCATGAGCGTACCGAATGTGCGCACAGCATCTGTCGAGGCCTTTACGTACTCTGCTACTTTGTTCCAATTTTCAGAACTCCGTTGCAAACGATTCTCGATATCATTAAAGAAAATAAGAGAATAATTCTTGGATATCATAGGCCTAATTATTTTTTAATAATAAGTAGTTTAATGCGCATGTTTATGCGGGAAAAAACGGTACACTATTATACTTTCAGTAAATCTCCCGTATAAATGGGACTTATCACTGCAATTTTATACACAGTGATTCCGAGCGGGACGTGAATTTTATTTTATTAGGCGCATCGGTATTTGTTGATGCTTGTAATCTTAACTGCGATTGATTGATTATGATCATATGTTCTATTATTTTCATATATAAATATATCCACGGAGTTTTATTTTATTAATTAAACATTTGAAGACTACTTGATCAGAGAAAGATCCACCTTTAAAAGCTTTGTTCTCATTGAATCAAATGAATATATTTTATAAAATAAAGTTTCACCACTAGATTGTGCCTTTATATGTGTACGAGTTTCATACACAGCACAAAATATTTCTGAAAAGTTTCTGTACAACGTATATAAATGCAAATTATAGAAACGTTTTTAACTCGTTTCAGAAACGCTTTAATGTTCCTTTTTTCCTAAAAAATAAAAATAGCTACTAAATTTATAAAATTTTTCTTTTATTTATTTTAAAACATCGTATAGAAAAATTTGTTTTTATTGCTACTTTTTATTTTCTCTATTTATCAAATTTTTTACAAGCTTTCTTATCTTGATATATTCACAATAAGAATTTATTTTTCATTTTTATTTTAAAAAAGTAATAATATTCGTGGCATATTCTTAGAAACAATAATAAACATGTACCCTTGACTCCTAGAGTCCTAGCTGCATTGTTATTAATGGTGCATCCATAAAGTTTCTGTTTAAATCTTATAAAATAATTTATACCCTTATTATTATCATTTACTATTTAATTACAAAAGACAAAAAATAGCATGTTATTATGTAGATAAATGATAATTTTTATGATTATATATTTTTTTTAAATAAAAAAAGAGGATGGAAATTATATACACAAGTTCACTTGAAATGATCTAAAGAAAGTATGTGACCTTAACTTTATTATTCAGGGTCATAGAAAAAAAAGATTACGATGATCGCATGTAATCGTCGAAGCGTTGCATACACAAAAGGGCGGTAAAGTCTCTTGTTATTATTATAAGGCAAAAACGTTCATCCTTATGCTGAGTATATTTGCGTCTTGTAAATAAATATAACTTAGGAAATATTATTAGAGGTAAAATATCAAAAAAATATAATAAAATGCTCTTTAACATAATATTAAAAGAAATCGAGAAAGAAATAAAGACGAGGTGTCTTCTAAAAACTTACATCTGTTTCAGAATTTTTTATCAGGGCCCAGCTTACACCGAAGACTAACCAAACCATAATATAAACACGCTCAGTGGTTACGATTTCTGGCAATTTAAGAGTAATGCCTGGACCCCATTTTCTCGTAATTCTAGATTGTACTAGCCATATATGGACAATGTATTTTTCCATACATGCATAATATATGGGCCAAATAAATAAAGCGCTTAAAATTAGCTTTTTTCAACTCTTAATTCAAATTTCAAATTTTAAGCAGAAAATGAGGAAAACAAGTTATTTTAAATAAAAACAATTTTTTAATAACATAAAATTTATTTCAATTATTTTAAAAATGTTCTTTGTACATATTTATTTAGAAAAATAATTTATTATACTTTTATTTTTTATTAAGCCAGAAGAAGTACCACAGCAATTAGTGATTCTAAATTCAACTTTTAACATACAAACAAACAAATTTATCATTAGCATTATAAACGTTTAATTTTAAAAGATTTTATAAATTTTATTTAAAAATTTTAAAGTAAATTAGGTATTTCAAAAACAATCTAAAAGTGCAAGTATTTTTAATATTTTTAATTGCTATTTTTTGTGTATTCTTACAGTATATAAATTATTTCGGTGTAATGAGGGTTAATTGGAGGTAAATTATAGGCAGAAAATTTTTAATGATTAGCAGTTTGCCACACAGGTCTATTATCAACAAAGGAGGTTATGGTCCAAAATATTAATTTTTTTATGATTTTTAGGGCTATTTTAACCAAAAAATAATACTTGCAAGAAAAAGAAATTTTACTTTTTCCCATATGGTTAGTACAATCCAAAATCAAAGATATATTGTTGATTGGTATAAAAAATAATATTCAGGTTAATTTTCAAGTTGAAATTAATTTAGAATAAAAATAAAAAGATAAAAAGAAAAAAAAACTTTTAATTGTACATAAGCCAGAATTAACATCAGGCATTATTATAAAACTGTTCTTATAACTATTCTTTATTGTCAGTAAAACTTTTCATGTGTATACTTTTTGCACCAAAAAAGAAGTAGTAGGGAGCAAAACTGGGACCAACTATCCGTTGCGAGAGCGAATGAAAACAATATGCTTAATATAAATAGCGATGGTACCGGCATTATTACCACCACTTTTTATTTCAAGCTTACGTTCGCGAAGTTTCATTTTCATGAGAGCGGAGCGCGACTCACCCGTTCTCTGTATATTCTTAACGTTAGTATATTACCGATCGCTTAACAGTTCTCTAGCTGATTATATTATATTTTTGGCTAAGAAAAATTTTTTATCAGAAAAGTCTATTAATGTGTGATTACTAAAGATTTTGAAAATGTAGTTAATATTTTTTGTGTATTGATTTTTTAAAATTAGTAATAATACATTGTGTGTACTGTGGATAATTGTGTAGTAAGTATGTGTTAATGATAACAAGGAACTAAATAAGCAGATTGTATACATATGAAATTTGTTTGTAACTTATTTTGCACAATGGTCATGGGATTAAAGCAACAAAATGCCGCCTTATTGGTAAGACTTTTTTTAAAACTAATAATTCAAACAAAGAAACATGGTTTTATAATCGGTAGCATTCGTACAGAAAAATTTTGCTAAAAAAATATTAAAATTTCTTTTAAAAAATTGATAAACAGCAAGAAAAAGCGTAAATACAATATTATTTCCTTTATATAGATATTTTATTATATACTAACGCAGTACTCTGCATCCCATGTTCCAAAAAAATACAACAGGTTCAGTTATAACTATAGAAGATCAGATTAAAAGATACGAGCAATGAAATCAGGTCATTTACACAATAAAAAAAAAATTAAGAGTATAAAAATCTACTACTAAAGGCTCAAATTAATCCTTGCCAACGAAAGTGCATAGGTTAAAATATGTAGTCAAGGCAGAAACAAAAATTTTAAACAATGAATAACATGGATCCAACCAAGTGATTCTTCAGATTTTTGCTTGCTAAAAACAATTTTGAAAGTTCATATATTTTCTAATGACCAACTTTGCGTAATTGCCAAAAATAGGCAAAAATTTTGTAAACTTAAAAAATATTGCTTGTTAGGTTTTCGGGGTCGTTGAAATAGATTATTTAGGGGATTTCAAGCGAATTACGATTCTAAAAATTTTTCAAAGTGCATGCAACCAATACACGAAAAGTTCTTGGGCTTTTATGGTTGTAAATGAGTCAAAAATGAGCAATGCAACTATCAAAACGAATTACCAAACATAAGGCGTACCACCTTTTTTTTAAGATAAAGCCATGTTTTTTAAAACTATTATGGGGTCCGCTGAACCACTGAGGGTTCATATATAGTATAATTTAAATTCTTTATTTATAATAGCAATTTTTATTGTATTTTAATTATTTGCATAATATTTTAGAGATAAGTTACAATAACGCTTTTATTTTATAAATATACTTACATAGAATCTAAATTTTATTAAATATTTTCATAAATATTTATTCCTATTCTAAAAATAATTTATTTCGACTTTTTATGAAAAAGTTTTTTTTAATTTAAGCAGCTCTTTTGATAGCTTTCTGCCATTAAATTAAATAATAATTTATCTAAAACTACATAGCAAAGGCAGTAATGCCTGTAAAATTTTTTAAAACTAGCTGGCACTAAGGTTCCTCAAACAATGAGCTTAATACATTAATATGCCACTGATATCACCGATTACAACCATGCAATCATACATACATTTCTCTCTTAATTCCATAATAGTTGTGAAATATCACGGGTTACAATATTTTCTTATTTAAAAAATAATTTGGTATTTTTTTTATTTTTTTGTGACGAAAATTTTGTGAAAAAAATTAAAAAAAAATTAAGTATTAGATTCAAGATATCAAGTAAAAACCATGCTTTCAAATATAAGTACTTTCGTGGAAATAAATGAGGTATTACATCCAAATTAAAAAAAAAAAAAAGTACCTAAAGCTTTTTTGGTGAAAAAATTTTTGAAAAAAAAATTAGGTCTTAATTCTATAATGGTTGTGAAATTTCACCCACTGAAAAAAATTCCTGTTTGAATCAAATAGATTCTATTTGACACAAATAGAAAATCTTCTTGATTTTGAACTCAAATAGATTTCTATTTGAGTAAAAAAGAAAATCTTCTTAAATCAAATTCTATTTGAGGTAAATAGAATTCTATTTATTACAAGAAGAAACGTGTTTTGCTGATTTCTGTTAAGAAACCATAAGGTGTATTATTGACCCTAAAAGATTTTAGTTTCTCCAGGAAAACCTTCGGGATGAAAATGAACCTCCGAGGAAAAATTGATATCCTCGAAGTAAAGTTTTTCATTTTTCACTTAAAACTATTTTCCGATTTTCCAAGATGGCGGACCAAAAAACATTAAGAATGGAACTTTATACATTACCAGGGGGTTTTGGAGTTTGAGAAAAACGATTTTTTTAATTAAATTTTTCAATTTTTTACCATAACGTATTTTCCGATTTTCCAAGATGGCAGACCAAAAAGATCAAGAATGGAACTTTATACATTACCTGAGGGTTTTAGAGGCTAAGAAAAATGATTTTTATAATTAAATTTTTCAATTTTTCACCATAATGTATTTTCCGATTTTCCAAGATGGCGGACCAAAAAGATCAAGAATGGGATTTAGACCCAGGTAACGTAGAAAGTTTATATCTTGATGACTTTTGGTCCGCCATCTTGGAAAATTGGAAAATACGTTCAGGTGAGAATTTGAAAAATTTAATCAAAAAAATCGTTTTTCTCAACCTCCGAAACCCCCAGGTAACGTAGAAAGTTCCTATCTTGATGATTTTCGGTCCGCCATCTTGGAAAATTGGAAAATACGTTCATGTGAAAAATTGAAAAATTGAATTAAAAAAATCGTTTTTCTCAACCTCCAAAACCCCCAGGTAATGTATAAAGTTCCATTCTTAATGTTTTTTGGCCCGCCATCTTGGAAAATCGGAAAATACGTTAGAGTGAGTAAGAAAAGTGAGTAAAAAAATTTCATTTGATAACTCAGAACGGTATTTTTCGTGAAAAAATTTAAATTTCTGTCAAGAAGATTTTCTATTTGTCTCAAATAGAATGCGTTATTTGAAACAAATAGAATATATTTAGTTTAAATAGATTTCTATCCTCTTTGAGGAACCAAAAATCACTAAGTATAATATATTATAAAATTAATTCAATTAAATTGATGGGCCGATCATTTTTTACCCTGTATTATAATTACATCATTTTTATTTTGAATTTTAGTTTTTTTTCAATCAATTGGTTGAATGTTCAATTAAAGCTGCTTTACCGTGTACCCTAAACTCAAAATTAAAAGTTTAATTGTTAAAAGCAGTAAATTTTTTATTTCCAAGTAAGAAAAACATACATATTTATTTTATCATTTTACTAGCTAAAGGGCCTCGCGATGCTCGGCAGAATATAACAATAATTCTGTTTTTTCAATTATTTTGTTAAATAATATTTAAAAATTAATATTTTATTTTTATATATTACGTTATGAAATTTTTTAATTTTATTTTTTTTATCTTTATATATGCATCATTTTATGATTTTTAAAGTCACATGGTTTTCCTAACCATGCACAAAAATACCAATATACAAGGTAAACGATAACTCACTTCAAATCCGATTGTTGATCAAAATGAAAATTAAATTAAATTCACAATCATTCAAATGCCATTACCAAAATATTAAAAAAATTGTTATTATTTCATTAAATTTAATCCAAAAATATCTTTATTTTTACCTCACTATTTATTCCAAAAAAAATCTATACAAAAAATATAAAAAAAAAATTTTTAATTTATATATTACTATAATTTTAATCCTATATATATTAAAATGAAAGATTGCAAAAAATTGAAAATTTTTTATTTTATTACTGATCACATTATGAAGTATTGAATGGATAGAAATCCATAAAAGTGCTTTTAAATTAATCCTTAAAGAAATACCTCAAGCCGATTTTTTTATTTTTAAAAAATAATTAAATGACTTCGAGAAATCAATCTCAGAACTTAGATTATTTATCTGTCTTAAATTTGAGACAATAAAAATTTCCACAAAAAAATATTTTATTGCAAGTCATATTTATTTTTCCTAACTTCTGCAAAATATATGTTAATTTCAAAAAATTTTATTCATTTGTCTTAAATATGAAAAAAAAAAATTTCTAAAAAAAATATTTTATTGCAAATCTTATATTGATTGTTTTCAACTATTATAAATTTTTTGTTTTTTTTTTCCAAATATTTTATTGCAAAAGTCATATTGATTCTTCATAACTCTATAAATTGTTAATAATTTTAATAAATTATATTTATAAATTGCCAATGTATCTTTTATTTTTTCTCGTCTATGAAAATATGATTTAAAAAAAATATTTTATTGCAAAAGTCATGATTGTTTATAACTTTATAAATTGTAAATGTTTATTTTATTTAGTTTTTTCTATGAAAATATCATAAAATTTCATTCGTTTGTCTTAAAGAATGAAACAATAAAAATTTTCCAAAAAAATATTTTATTGCAAAAGTCATATGGATTGTCCAAAAATTTATAAATTTCCAATCTATATTTTACTTTGTTTTATATATGAAAAGTTCGTAAAATTTCATTCGTCTCTCTTAAAGATGAAATAATAAAAATTTCCCAAAAAAATCTTTTATTGCAAAAGTAATATTGATTGTTCAAAACTTAATAAAAGTTTGAAAATTTTCAATATATAATTATTGTAATATAAAATAATATAATATAATATAATAATATATATATTTTGTCTCAGATATTTAAAAAATTTTTTAAATGATAAATTAAAAAAAAAATATTTTATTGCAAAAGTCATATTGATTGTCCAAAACTTTATGAAAATTTCATATAAATTTTCATCTGTCTGTTTTAAACATGAAATAAAGAAATTTCGTAAAAAAATATTTATTGCAAAAGTCATGATTGTTCATAACTTTATAAATTGTAAATGTTTATTTTATTTAGTTTTTTCTATGAAAATATCATAAAATTTCATTCGTTTGTCTTAAATATGAAATAACAAAAATTTTCCAAAAAAATATTTTATTATAAAAGGATTAGTGACTTATTCACGAGTATACTGTTGTTGTGATAAAATAATTTTTAAATTCTTTGTTATCAACAGTTAGAATTTTTATCATCCAAAATATCACACAGATGGCATGATATACACCAAATACAGTAAGTTAGAATTTACACCAAGTTACAATCAAAACATAACAACACACATTTCAATCTTTTTATAAATAATTTGTTTTTTATCTATAACAATTAAATTTATAGTTAATTTATATTTTAATATGATAAAAATAGTGTTTTTCTTCAATATTCATAATAATACATTAGATTGTATATTGACAAAGAGTAAATACTATCTAATATTTTCTATCAAAAATCATCGTGTAGTTTTATATTGATATTTATATTTTTTATATAATGTTTCAGTGTTTCTTTTCATTAAAATGCCGATACTTTTGTATATAAATTAATACTAAATGACACAGGTATTCAACCTAATATGTGAATTATAATTATATAAATGTAAGAGAAAAAATCAGTGTTATCTATGTAAAATAGCCATAATTTTTAAATCTAAATTTTTAATTTTTATATGTATTGTTTTAGCTTTTGATAAGGGTACTAACGTACCGAAACGTCAAGATAATAAAAATTATTTTATCACAACAACAGCATACTCGTGAATAAGTCACTAATCCTTTTATAATTAAAAATACGAACGAGTACTTAATTATATATTTATATTAAAATATTTTATTGCAAAAGTAATATTGATTGTTCATAACTCTATAAATTGTTAATAGTTTTAATAATTTTTCACAACCTTATAAATTGCCAATGTATATTTCATTTTGTTCGGTCTATGAAAATATCATTAAAAAAAAATATTTTATTGCAAAAGTCATATTGATTGTTCATAACTTTATAAATTGTAAATGTTTATTTTATTTAGTTTTTTCTATGAAAATATCATAAAATTTCATTCGTTTGTCTTAAATATGAAATAACAAAAATTTTCAAAAAAAATATTTTATTGCAAAAGTAATATTGATTGTTCACAACTTGATAAAAGTTTGAAAATTTTCAATATATAATTATTGTAATATAAAATAATATAATAATATATATATTTTGTCTCAGATATTAAAAAAATTTTTTAAATGATAAATTTTTTTGTAATTTAACGTAAAATGGTTTTCTAGAGACTTCTCTCTAATGAAAGGGTTAAATTAAAAACCAAAAAAACTTGTTTTAGGTAACGCTTTAACAAATACATAGCACTTTAGTTTGATCGTTTTGGTGATATAGATTTTGAGTTACGAAGTGATGAAAGTTACAACTTTTAGAGTTTTTAAATTTTGATTTTTTTGGCTTCAAACAGTTGTAACTCTGAATCATGAGCTCAGATTTAAAAAAAAAAAAAACGTCAAATCGATAGCATTTTTTCCAATGAAAAATTTTCATTAAAGCACGTCTCAAAAGACCTCTTAGATCCTGAGAAAAATCAGTTTTAGTGAAAAATTAAAAAAGTTTTTTACGTTTTCAACCACTAACTTCTGAGATTAATATTTCGGAATCTATTAAATATTTTTTAAAAATAAAAAAATCGCCTGGAGATATTTATTTAAAGATTACTTTAAAACCACTTTTATGGATTTTCATCTATTCAATACTTCATAATGTGATCTGTAATAAAATCAAAATTTTTCAATTTTTAGCAATCTTTCATTTTAATATATATAGGATTATAGAGAGGGCGTACCCTGAAAATCTGAAACTCAAAGGGCCCCCCTATTGTCGAATGAAACTTAAAATAATCTGGGTTTTGGGGTTTTTAATAACTCGGGTTAAGGGACTTTAATCCAAAATTTTTTATATAGGGACTTAGAATACTAGGGGTTTAGGGAATCAATAATATAAATAGTAAATTGAATTAAAATGTTCTTTAGCATTAGCATTTTACCTAGACCTTATAGCTCTAAGTAAGCATATGTTTTATGAATTTAGATTTTCAAAGAAAACAAAGATGATTTTATGATCAAAGATTCAAAATTCCTGCAAAGAATATCCACCTACATCAGCCTCCATAATATTTTCACTCAGTGTAAATTATACGTACAAAACAAAAATATTAGAATAGCGTGTAACCATTTTAAGTTTATGCTTGTATGGGTTTTACAAGCATGATGGAATGTTACTTCCAGAATTGTACTTCCGTACAGATCAAAAACCTTCATATCTACATTTTTATAAAAAATGAGTTTTTTATATGGGCTTAATCGTCACGAAATTATCTACCAGATGGTGCAAATAATTTTTTCTTATCATTTGTAATTTGTAAAATCTTCGGTATTGATAAAAAATTTTACATGTATTTCTAAAAATATTAGAGAAATAAATGGCTCATCTACAGATTTTTGTAGATATGGAGGTTTTTCTCTTCCTTTTCTCTTGTATTGTACCCGCGTGACGCATGTATTTCTAAAAATAATACATGAGAAATGGCTCATCTACATAGGATGGACAATGTATTAAATGGCTAATGTACATTGTACATATGGAGGTTCTTCTCCTGTATTTTTCGCGTTTAGATACAATTTTCCTGGCTTATCTACAGTTTTCCATATAAGGGGTGGAAAATAACGAAAAATTTTTTCACTAATGAAAAGAGCGTGCCCAAATTAGTATAAAAACGTTTTTAATTTTTTTAAAACTTTTTAATAACATTATTAAATTAATTGAAACGCATTTCATTAAATATCTCGAAATCGTTAAAATGTAGATATGGAGGTTTTTGATCTGAAGGGCAGAGAAAAAGTATTAACATTTTTACCAAGTATTGATGAACTTTACTCCCACCAAGATGCCCTTGCAAAACTTGCAGCAAAAGATAGCATTGTAAAGCAGTGGTGCGCTATGCCGTGAATTTTTAACGTGGGTTGGCTACAAAATTACCATAAGATAGAAAAGGAAAACTCGTTCTGTCTTGTTTTATCTTATAGTATTTTCGTTGCCAACCCTATAAAATTAAAATAACTTTTTTTTGCAATAATATTACATATATATACATATTTTTTAATATTTTTATGACTAATTTTATTTTAAACTGCAAATTATAAAAAAAAAAATATCGTCGGTAATGTGGATATTGACTCAAATTTTCTATTTACCCTCCTAACTCCTTAACTACCTTAAAATACTCAAAAACCAGAAGCTGTATATAAAAATTGGTATTATTTAATAAAAATAGCTAAAATTAGCCCAAATAGCCTAAGAATTGCTATTATGGGCTACTATTTTTTTTGTATGAGTAGATATGATAATTAGGTATAGAAACCCAAAAAACATTAGTGTAGTAAAAGAAAATGGTAATATATTAAAAATTTTTTTAAAAAATGGCAAAAAACCATAAAAATGACCTAAAATGGGCAATTAAGCAAAATTGGACCACGTTAGGGCAAAACGGACTTCGGGTTTGGAATCAGCGACCCCAAAAACTAAAATTACCGTCCAAAAATTCCATGGACATGCTTTCAAAAAAAATTGCAAATATAACCATGCTCCAGGTCTATACTAATTATAAATTTACGAAAAAATTTTTTGTTTTCAACTTTGGAGTTTAATATTTCTAATACAAAATGGTTCATTCCCTTCAAATTTTAAAATGATATTCTAATACTATTCATTAACTTTGAAATTAATATTCGTTCACATCTGACGTTTCGTTTAGAAGCATTTACAAAAAGACGCTAGATTTCAATGCATTTTCACGCGTCTTCCCATCCTTACAATGTATAAGAATTGAACTTTGGAGTTTAATAACTCGTAAACTAAATGGTGAATTATCCTAATTTTTTAACAGTAGATGTATTTTAATGTTATTAATCCCCTGTTAAAATTATATTCAATTAAGACGTCAACGCACATTTTTTTGACTTATACATTTCATATACGTTCTGGTTGGTTAATATAAAATTTTATAAACGAATATATATAATTTGATTATCTTTGAATTCTTCTATTATTATTTTTTTAAATTTTTACACTTTTTTCAAATTTCATTCAACAAAAAAAATCTATTCTCTCAACACAGTCTTATGTTCTTATAGACATAAATGTATGTACTTAGCACCATAAGAAAGTCTCGTGGGAAGGTTCGCACACATATTACAGATTATATCGCATTCTATTGCTGATTAGTTAATGTATAAGATCTACTGCTGAGCTTTTCTTTGGTACATATAATTATACATTGTTTATTCACAAGAAGAAAAATATTTATATTTTGACTAAACCGTTGCTTAAAATTATTTGATAACATCTTTTTTACGATTTCGGGTCATTCCTTGTTTTAAATATTATTTTTTAATATCTCTCGGGTTCTATTTAAGAAGAATTAAAATAACTTTTAAGTATTATTTTACAATCTAAAATTTTCCTGGCTACACGATGGTGCGAAAAATTCTTTTTATTTATCCGTAAAATAGATGAAAAAAATTATTTTTCGATTTTTTGCATGACATATTTTTGCAAAGGAAATCATTTTTAGACATGAATGGGCGCGTGAAAGGATTAATAAGCCATTATTTTCATTCAAAAAAATAATTTTTACTTTTGCTATTGAATTAATATTAGCTATATTGAGGCTATTATTTTATTTATTTATTTTTAATATTTTTAATTAATATCACAAATTATCAAAATTCATAATTAGTAGGAAAAATAACTATTTATATTATTGACCTTTTTTCGAGTGAATGATTTTTTAAATAATTTTAAATAAATTGTGAAAAATTTGTAAATTTATTTAAATAATCATTCACTCGAGAAATATCAAAAATATAAATTTACATTGGAGTGATAATATAAAATAGTATAATTCAAAAAAAAATGTTTTGTTTCTATTTAAATGGGGTCAATTATATTTTTTGGGCATCTAAACTCAAATTTTATGTCAAAATATTTAATTGTAGTGCCAATCACCCCTAATTTCACCCCCTTGACTTTATTTTTAAAAAAAGCTTTAATTTTCAATGTAATAAAATATTCAGGAATATCGCACATATTTTTTATCAATTTTAAAAAAATTTTCAAATAGGTAATTTTTTTTACTCATTTTATTATCAAAATTAACAAATACTTGTTTAAATTTCTTACACTATTATTAAACTAAAGGCAATTAATAATAATGGGGAGGGGGGCAGCATGTGGAGGTGGACTTTTACCTGACTCAATTTCTAACGGGCCACGGTTATTATCGTTTAATGTTAGAAAAGTCGCATAAGTTGGCAAGAAAGCAGTGTCTATGCTGCCCAGGCGTGGAAGATACAGCAAAGCACACATTTTTTGGATGTGTTTCAACCAGGGTTTTCCTTAATGCTAAGCAAACAGGGTTTTTCGGCATGCTAAGCAAACAGGATTTTCCTGTTTTTAAAAGATTAATGTTTTATATATAACTTATTAATATACAATGAAAATTTGATAATTTAAAATATTTTTGCACTCGAGCTTGAATTTTGTTTTAAAATTTCATAAAACTTCTACTAATATACCTACTTTTAATAATTAATTGTGTTTTATGAACAGAAATTTCAGTAAAATTACTAGTTGCGTTATGACAGCTCAATGTAAATAATAAAGTTACAAAAGTAAATGAAAAACATATTCTGTTTTTCCACAATTCAGGATATGCCTGTACGTTAATCATTCACGATTTTCCTATCCGCGAAGCATGACCTTATTTTACAAATGGGTAGGTAGTAGGCTCTTGAGGTCCAATTAAACGGCCGTATTCGAGTTCCGCTAATCCCCTAAAATTATCTCCAAAATCTTTACGAATTCCGCAATCTTTTATCCACACCATCTTTACGAATTCCGCTAATACTTAAGCCGATCATCCGATTATTTTAAAGGGATTATTTTTGATAAATATCTTAATCTTCAGCCATATCGAGTTCCGCAAAAAACGAAAAGATACCATTTTTTAAAGAAAAGTATATACATTATTGGTAAAAAGAAAAAAACAATATTCCCTCACATTTTAAAACAGACTTGGGCAGTAGCAGATCTAGAAAATTTTTTGGGGGGTCATTTGAATTAAATTACAAAAAATTTGCTAAAAAGGGTAAACTCAGATACAGCGAATTAAACGCGGAAAGCATTAAATACAGTTGGGAAGGATTTTTTTTGAAGTGAGAAAGAAATTTGGTAAAACCAATTGAGATGGATAAATTGGTAAAAAATTAACAAAATGGATCGAAAGTTAGGGATAAAAAATAATTTTGGGATAAAGAAAAGTCTAGTTGAAAATAAAAAAAAATAGAAAATGTGATAAAATTGTTTGAAAATAATTTTAACAAAAAGATACTAAAATTTTACTTGAAAAAACAGTGGTTGCTGAAAGGAAAAAATTGATTGATTGTTGAGCAATCTTAATTTCTTTTATGCATTTAAAAAAAAAATTCAATTGATTTTTGCAGCGTTGTTAAGTTATTGTTTTTATATTTTCTATAGTTTCTGCTATTTCTGGAGCGCAAAAGAGCTGATTCTACATAATTAGTCAAAATAAAAGCAGACAAAAATAAAAACATTGAAGTTGATTATGTCACATTATAATATTTTTTGTTGTTAATGTTTGCTCAAATTAATTTGTGCAGTTTATTTTTTATTGTAACTTTATTTTTAAATTATTTGAAAATAAAAACTAAAAACAGCATCATTAGATGATTTTTATAAAAAGGTGAAAATGTAAAAGGAAAAATTTTTTATTTTTTAATTTTTGCTATTAATAGTTTGAATGACAGATGCTCAGGTAAAAAAATGTATTTTTTTCAAATAGAAATAGTAAATAAGTATAATACTATATGCCATTTCTATCAAATTTCACGTTAAAACAATAATGCAACTGGATAAACAACAATTATCCCTTATGAGAAGCAAAAGTTTTGTGAAGTTAATGATGATTGAGACTTTGCTTTTGCTACTGCCTTATCAGACATCACCAACAAATGTAATCCTCAATTAATAGCAGTTTACATTTCTAAAAAATAAGCTATCAACGTAAAAAAGGTGCAAGTAGAAGCTATATTGTTATCGTTCTATTCTATCACAAGTAATGTTCAAACGGTCTATTGAAAATCCAAAACCTAACATGCAAAAGTCTATCGCTACTAAGATAGCTATCCAGTTAAACTGTAAAACTGATAAAGTTTTATGATCAAGTTTGGTGATCAAGTTTAGTGAACCCTAAAAAATTTTTTCACCATTTCTAACCGCTTTCCCTAAAATCTATTTTTTAACTTCACTCAAATTCCGAGCGCGCCATGTAGAACGTTACCTTAAGGCAAAATTATTTTATTAAGTTTTGCGATGAAACCAAGTGGAACCAGATAACACTAAGTTAATAATTTCCCGGAATTTTCCGTGTTTTCCATATACAAAAAAATGTTCTCTTTTAAGCAAACAAGTAAGAGCTGGATAAAATAATTTTACATGAAAGAGAAGATGTTTTAAAGCTTATCAGCATTGAATTTTCATGATTTTCTGGAATTTTCCTAGTTTTTTAACAACTAAAACTCATGTTCTGTTTAAAACTACACGGCCAGGCTGCTTTGCTTGAAATTTAAAGCAAACTGTTTGAATATTCAAGCAAACTGCTTGAAAATTCAAGCAACTGCTGCAACAAAAAAATTTCAAGCAAAGCAGCCTGGCCGTGTAATTTTAATCAGAACATGAATTTTAGTTGTTAAAAAACTAGGAAAATTCCGGAAAATCATGAAAATTCAATGCTGATAAGCTTTAAAACATTTTCTCTTTCATGTAAAATTATTTTATCCAGCTCTTACTTGTTTGCTTAAAAGAGAACATTTTTTTGCATATGGAAAACTCGGAAAATTCCGGGAAATTATTAACTTAGTGTTATCTGGTTCCACTTGGTTTCATCGCAAAACTTAATAAAATAATTTTGCCTTAAGGTAACGTCCTACATGGCGCGCTCGGAATTTGAGTGAAGTTAAAAAATAGATTGCGAAATTTGGTGTGTCATAGTTTTTTTTTCATAATACTTTATTAATTTAAAAAATTATAGTATTAATTTTTAAATTGAAGAATGCTAACACAAGCATACATAGCTTATATAATAATAACAAAGAATATAATATAGCCCGAGTAGGAGGCGCTTTATGGTTTCCAGACTTTTTATTAAGGTCCTTACATGGAAACAGTGTGGTTGCCTTTCAAATTTATAGGGATTTCATCAGGAAAAGAGTATGGCAGATAAAAGGCGCCGTAAAGGTTCCATAAAACTGCATGCGCGCGCAGTTAAATATGTGCGTGCGCATCGAAAAATATTTTATCTCTCTTGCCTCTTCCGCACTGCACATGTATATATACACAACAATAAAACATAACCATTTTACTTTAATAATTTATAAACACAATTAAAATGATTATTTTAACATCTTTAACTTAAGTAACATGAACTTCAAATAAAAACAATTAAAATTTAAATTAATTCATTTCTGTGAATAAGTGTGTAAGATTTGTCTCCCATTTTATTAATTATTATTTATTTCACAATGTTCTTTTTTTATTCTTTGTGGCAGTTATCATAAAAGCATTTTTTCACTCGGAGTTAAATATAGTACACACTTATTCACAGAAATAAATTAATTTAAATTTTAACTATTTTTATTTGAAGTTAATGTTACTTATTAAGCTGTTGTTAAAATAATTATTTTAATTGTATTTATAAATCATTAAAGTAAGATGGTTACATGGAAGAGGCAAGAGAGATAAAATATTTTTCGATGTGTACGCACATATTTAACTGCGCGAGCATTCAGCTTTTATGGAACCTTTAAGGCGCCTTAGATCTACCATAGCATTTGCCACACAGGCACCAGAAAGGTTGCAAGCAAAGGCCCTTTAAAATAAAACTTTTCCGGTAGAGGGCCTTACTTACTTTTACAGGCTATCTTAGGTTAAGTTTTCAATGGATGCATATAGCATTTGCGGACGGCGCGGCGCACGTTAGATGCATATAAAATGCATATGACCCTAACAAAAATAACCCTAACAATAATAAAGTAGCTGTTACCAGCTACCAGCCGGTTTTGTTGGGTTTAGCTGGTTTCACTTGGTGTTACCTGGTAAGTTTTGAGGTTGATGAGCCTTGCTCTCACTGACGGCACTGCATTGGCTATGTCATAGGGATGGGCGATATTTATCGATACTTGAAAGTATCGATATTTAGGAGGCGTAGATATATTAATTGGATACTTCTGGTAACCGATACTTCTATATTTTCAGGCAGTACCGTATCGAAAAATTTTTTATAAATTTTGTTAATAAATATTTATTCTCAAAAAGGTAAAAAATCTGTTTCAAAAAAAAAAAAAAAATGATTTTATTTATTTGTGAAAACTTATAATTGCAATATTTAGCACATTTAAATTCAATCTTATCTGTTTTGATCATTACAAACTGCTAAAATTCTTTAAAAACTTATTGATTTCGATTAGAGTATCGATACTATAAAATATTGATATTTTTGACTCAAATATTGATGCTGAGTATCGATATTAAATCTATAAATATCGATACTACCAATACTCGATACCTGACCAGTATCGCCCATCCATACTATTAGTAAGTCATGTGGGGCAAGCTGGGGATGAGCTAGGCTAGCCTCTTTTATGTTACTGCGCAAGTGGGATATTAATGTTTATTTACGAACGCAAAGTTGATTTTAAATCATCAATAATTTTATTTATTATTAAAAATAAAAATTAGTGATGTATTATGCTAATATTTATAAAAAACAATTATATTTCAAATTATATGCGGTCATTTTATTTCTTCCTTTTATTTATTTTTGAACAATTTAAAGAAATATAAGTGAACTTTCAATTATTATTGTTTATAATTTTCTTGATCTAAATAGAATATACTATATAATTAGGTTATGATTTATAAAAACTTTGTGTTTACAACTTACAACACAAAATTTTTTAAATTTTTAATTAATTTCAGCTTGAAATTTTTATAATTAAAATAATAGTTATATTTTTATTTAACATTCTTATTTTTTATAAATAAGAAAATAATAAAAAAATAATTTTCTACATTAATAATAAAATCATTTCAAAATCATTTACATCCGCCATGTAGAAAACATTCTATCATACACATGCCTGCAGGTTAAAAATATAAATATATAACACGCTTGCGCAGTAATAAAAACGGGTTAGTCAAGCTCGTCCTCAGTTTGTGCCGTGTGACTCACCCACCTAGGACGCAACGCTCGGGCCCTTATCGTAAATGGGAACAGCCTTGCTCGGATTCTGATCCGGAAATACTACCCAAGTGTCAATCGGAAATCTGCTTCATAATTCGCTTAAAAAGTGTAAGTTTGTATGCAGCCCATATTCTAAATGCGGGTAGGATTATTTTTACAAAAAATGTGGAGATCTTCCTTATTACAGGTTTTTGGGTACTGAGATTTTTCTGAGCGTGCTGAAATGCTGAAAACATCCCCAAAAAGGGGTGGTTTTTGGAAATGCAAGGGTGCTAAATGTATTTTTTACCTCTGAGACCCTAATATTTGTAGCCAGCGACTGAAAATTCATATGGTAATTGAAATACATGTAGGATTGGGCTTAGTATTTTCAAATAATTAGCAACAATTTTGATTTAATTTAAAAAGTAAAACAACACAACGTATTTATTGATACAGCAACATTCAATTTAAAGACTATTTTTTTAACATTACTATTTTCAGTGCCACATATTACACGCAACAGACTACATGCAACATACAGTTCAACTGACGAACTCCCTAACAACAGACTAACTGCCGAACAACTGACTCCTGCGACCAAAATCCTGCAGCTTTTATACATTTTAATATTCTTTCTAGATCGTTCTATTCTCGAATTTTCTAGCTACTTAACATTCATTCTTTCTATAAAAAACTAACGACAATTAAAACCTAGAAACTTCCATACATTAAAATATCATACGATACAGGCACTACAGACAACACACCAGATGACTCCGGGAACAACTTGACTTTAACGTACAACTACTTCTAGAAAGATTCTCATACAACATAAAAATACAATACAAGTTAAATATTCTACACATTAAGGAAATACAACATAAAATCAAATCAAGTCAAATCAATAATTAATTAATAATTATCTTGAGGTTGACCCGAATCCTACATATATATGATATTTTTAATTAATTAAATCAAAACATATTTATTTTATTATTATTTTGATTTCATTGACCTGTACTGGGCATAATTGTTAAATGAATCATATTAAATTATAATTGTCCTATCTTGATATGTGTATGTTTTTAAATAACATCCCTTTTTTTATTAATACATATCAAGCGGCAATATTATATAATTTTTAAATTCATTTAAAAATTATTTTTCAAAATAATTTAATTTAGTAAGATAGGTAAATTCTTAAAAACAATTGCTGATTGAGCCTATTTTTGGTACCCCAGTAACGTTTTCGGGGTCGCTGATAACGATTTTGAAGACAGATTTTTAAAAATCAAAATGGTTGACTCAAAATTGCGTTTTTCTAACCTCAGAAATAGCGATTTATGCTGTTTTAAGCATATTTACGTTATCTATTAAGTTTTTTGGGCCAATCATCAAGATTCTGAGGTTCATATTTTTAATTATCTGGTTATTAAAAATCTGACCTCAGGTTTATGATCACTGATCCCAAACACTTATAATACAAAACGTTAAAATGCTTAGAATAGCATCTATTGCCGATGATGAGGTTAGGAATCCACCATTTTTAGCCCGCTATTTTGACCTCAGAATTGTGTCAACTAGTCCGAAAAACTTATTCGACAACGTAAAAATGCTTAAAACAGTAATAATCGCCTAATCTTGCTAATTTTTGCAAATTTTTTATAATATAGCGTTCATTCAAATTCGGTTTCAATGACCAAAAATACGCATGTTTCTGAGGTGTATCCATTCTCGTGCTGATAAAATTTTTGGATGCATTTAACATTGCTAGTGCCTTGAATATATCTAATTTTTTTATATAAGTTTGAAATGATAGCTACAACTATCAACAAAAAGTTTATTTTTGTTTTTTTTTAGATTATTATATTTAGATATTTAGGTTTTCACTCATAGTAAATATTTTTTCATTATCCAAGGAGTCATAGTTGTAATAAATTGGCAGCATTTTTTTGCAAAAGGCAAACTTTTTCTTGCTTTTGCAAGTTTACAAAAAATTAACATTAAATTAATAAATAAATCTATGTCATTGAAGTCTGGAACGTTCATGGAAAAATTCTCAACCTAAAAATGAAAAAAAAAATTATTTTAAAAAGAGGAAAATTCCTAAGTGGATTTTTGCTTAAAATTTTAACAGTAAATGATTCCTTGTTGCAAAAGCTACAAAATAAAAAAAAAATATCATTTTTGAATCCCGGCAAACGGTAATAAATGTAAAAATAAAATTTTCAAGAATTCTTTGTATTTCGTTTTTTCTTACATTAGGAATAATATGCAAAAAAATCATTTAATCATTCATCAAATTTAGAATAATTTGGTCACATTTTTTTATGATTTTAAGTCCGGCAAAGATGTTTTAAGTCTAGAAATAAAAAAACTTGGTTAGGTTAGAATCATGTTTTTAAAATTTTTCTTTATAATAATTAGCGATTTTGTAAAAAAAACTCTTATCCACATGAGTGTTTTTAATAAATACTTCGTTCTACCAATTTATACGGATGCACAAGCCTGGAATGCGTTTTCATTACAACTTAATTTATGTGCTAGAAGTGCACAGTGGTACCAACTAAGTAACTAGAAATAAAATTTGAAATGGAGAAAAATAAAATATGACAAAATAAACAAATTAATTTTTTATACCAATAATCGTTAGCCTTGATTAATTTAAGTACGATTTATAATTAAAAAATTTATAATTTTAATGCATAATGGATAATTAAAAACCTGTGCGTAGGGTTATGGAAGATGTCGTCACTTACTCGCACAAACTTAAAATTTTAAACAGATGTTTAAATATTTTACAGTAATACTATTTAAGAAAAAGTATTGTTTGCCTTGGTTTTGTATGGTTTGGTTCAAAATTTTCTGAAAGCAGCTATGGTCCATTATATAACCATTTATAGTTTATGCAGATATTTTTTTAAATAAACAATTAAGAAGAAGAGATAATAAGACTCGAATATAAATTTTTATTACTTTTTATTAATTTCCTCTTTTAAATGATTACTGTTTCTTATTAAAAAATAAATTTTTCAGTTTACACGAGTATACATTTTTATTACGTTGAAAAAAAAATTTATAAAATATTTATCTATTTAATTTTATTATTTTAAGATTTACTCCACTTCTGATATAACAACATAATTTTGAAAATTAATTTTTTCTTCTTATATTATTATAGAAGTATAGAACATGGTGTATACTTTATTGTTATTTATTTTCTTTTTAACTGATATTGCAAAAATTTTCATATTTTCATCTCCATTTCAAATTTGACTTCTGCTTACTTAGCTGACACCACTGTGCACTTCTAGTACATCAATCAAGTTGTAATAAAAACGCATTCTAGGCTTGTGCATCCGTATAACTTGGTAGAACGAAGTATTTATTAAAAACACTCATGTGGATAAGATTTTTTTTTACAAAATCGATAATTATTATAAAAAAAAATTTTAAAAACATGATTCTAACCTAACCAAGTTTTTTTATTTCAAGACTTAAAATATCTTTGCCGGACTTAAAATCATAAAAAATTGTGACCAAATTATTCTAAATTTGATGAATGATTAAATGATTTTTTTGCATATTATTCCTAATGTAAGAAAAAACGAAATACAAAGAATTCTTGAAAATTTTATTTTTACATTTATTACCGTTTGCCGGGATTCAAAAATGATATTTTTTTTTTATTTTGTAGCTTTTGCAACAAGGAATCGTTTACTGCTAAAATTTTAAGCAAAAATCTACTTAGGAATTTTCCTCTTTTTAAAATAATTTTTTTTTTCATTTTTAGGTTGAGAATTTTTCCATGAACGTTCCAGACTTCAATGACATATAAATCTGATATAAAAATAAAAATATTTTTGTATAAAGATATTTTTTGAAATAAATAAAAATTTACCTTGCTCTGTTTTTTGTTTTTTTAGCAGAAAGAACTCCATAGTTCTCAGGACCCAGCTATCTGTTCGAGTTCACACCATCATAGGTAAGAATTTTACAAATAATCTACTTAAGGGACATTTTAGGGGAACAGGTACTGTTTTTTGAGTAAGGATTGTGAAAAAACGGTAATAGATTTTTGAGTGAATATTTTTTTATTTTAAATAAGTATTAAAATTTACAAAAAAAAATAATATATTTATTTTTGTGACGTCACTTCCGCGTCACACGTGCGTAAAGAAGGCACTTACGAAATCGGTGGGCAGGATAACTCCAGTTTGGCTTATCCAAAAAAAAAAAAAAAATTTGGTAAGAGTTTAAACCAATTGCCAGGGGCTGACTTCGAGTTTTTTCAAAAAAAGTAACTACAAAAAAAATGGCGGCTGTTTAAAGTTAAAATGCAAAAAAAGGCCTAAATTTTTAGGACTAAAGTAGATGTAAAATATTTTTGAGGACATTTTTTTAAAAAAACTCGAAGTCAGCCCCTGAAAAATATATTTTTTTAACTACTTTGCAAATATGAAGTAAATCGGTTATAATCTTTATTATTATTATTATTATATTAATGAGAGAGAGTGAGATAACATTCACCATGCGTCGGCACCCCATGCTTACATAACGACAGTCAAGTCAGTCTGTCGTACACGGCAGTGATATACATATCACAAATCAATATATATCATAATAAATATATATTAAAATATAATCAATTGTGTTATCACTTTTTTAATTACCATAATTCCTTTGGATAAAACACCTTTTTAAACATCATTGCTTTTTTCTGGCATTTCTTTTTTAAATTTTATTAAAATCTGAATTTCACGTCAACATCTGGCATCCCGGTTTAAATTAGAAAAAGTGGAGTTTTCGTAAAAAATTAAAAAGTTAAATGCCAAAAATTAAAAAGTTATATACAAAAACACGCGGCGTGCATCATAGCCGGCGTGCTAAATCCAGTGATTTGAAAATTCTACAACTTTTTTTTTTTCTCTTTCTTCAAAAAACGTTTGGCCGCTTTATAGTAGGCCCCTCGTTAATTGTTAATTTGCAGCAGAAGAAAATTACTTCAAAATTTTCACAGACATATTTTCAAAAACTGAACGTGTGAACACATTTTTTTCTCAAAAAAGACGTGAACAAAACCTATATTTTTCGTGTACGACGCCATGTGCCTTTTTTTATTTTTCACGAACATTTTTTATATGTGTGTGGCGATTAAAGTGAATAAAAATTTTCTCAAGTTTATACAATAAATGTGCAAAATAGTGCCTCAACAAATAAAAATAAAAAAGTTATAAATTTTATTATTCAAAATGAACACTATTAATAACCGGCATCATCGTCATCACCACAACATATAAAAACAAAAGCACATGGAATTCAAAAATTAAAATTGAAAAGCAGGATAATTTTCAAGAATCAAAATTCAAAAATTTTGTTCAAATTTTTTTTTTTCTCAAGAGAACATTAAAAAAAATTTTTTTTTTTTTTTTTTTTTTTGGAGGGGGAAGAAGAAAAAAGAAAAGACGGCATCCATCTTAATTGTCTCCCGCAATCATCATCACCAGTTAAAGTTTTTGTTTTCATCTTTGCGCAGGTGCGCCACGTGATTCCTGTTATTTTTTAAAAATCAACTTAAGAGGGGAAGTAACTCAGTGACGTCCATCTTTCTTTCTATTCGTTCTTCTCCAACCAATCTCTCTCATCTCAGCGCAGGCGCGCACACATGTTCATCAAAAATGATCTTCAACTCCAAAATTTTTTCCTGCAGACGACAACACAACACAAAAAAAAATATATAAGTTATGTATATTTATTTGTTTATTTTTTGACAAAGTAAATTTAATTTTTTTTTTTTTTCTTCAGAATTTTTTATTGCAATTTAATTATTTAAAATTTTATCATTTTTTACAATTAAAACTGTGCATAAAATTTTTGTGCACAATTATTATTGTATAAAATAATTAAAATCAAATTTTTACACTTTACTTTATCAAAAAATCATATTTTTATTGTATTGTAATTTTAAAAAGTTGGGGCCGACTTCTGACATTAAACTTAATTAATCATATCTCAATTGGAAAATTTTTTTTACAAATATTTTTATACATGTATTTCATTTTTGTCAAATTTTCAATTCCAAAATTTTATTGCAATGTATCATTTTTTATAATTAAATGTCTTGTTTAACAGGTTTCAAGTCAATAATGGGTCTTATTTGATTGTTTTACTTTAGAGCGTTTTTTATGCAAATAAAAAACTTAAATTTTTAAAGGTTTTACAATCATAATGAGATTTATTATTTGATGTTGGGCCAAATTTATAAGTCATATATTAAGTTATTAATGTGTTCTCAAGGTACTTTGGATTCAATTCAATGGTGAAGCTGCTTTGTCAATCATCAACTTCAATCCAAATACAAATTTCAACACAAGTCATTCTCAAGTTTATCAGCTTCGAACATCAAACCTGGGAACTTATTTCATCATTTACTGTTCATGGTTTTATTGTTTAGTGTTAATTCATCTTTATATTAGTATTGCAGCTAAATTTATTTAAATCATTAAGTGTGGTAATATTGTTTTATTAATTTATTTTTAATAACCCTCATTTGACAATTTGTAGTTTCATATTTTTACATTTTTTATTTTTTGTGGTAAGAGGGTTAAATAGATCTTTCAAAAACTCAATTGATTATTTTTGCATGTCGAAAAATACTATTCATTATTGTCTCATCTCATCATATCATGTGTTATTGTTATTAATTTATTATCATCTCATTCAAATATTGTTTCATAATAGAGTTAATTTTGACAATCACAGAGTTTTATATTTTTTCATATAAATTATATTTTTATTTTTCAATTGAATTTTTCATATTTATCAAATTAATTTTGTGTGCATGTATACATAAAATTAACAAACAATTGTTATTATAAAACTCTGAAATAATTTCAAAAATTAATTTTTAATTTTATGCAGAATATATTTAATTAATTTTATGGAATATAACATTTTAATTTTGATTTTTTATTTTAAATTGATTCAAGTATAAGTTTTACTGAAATTCAATTTGATGGTTTTTTGTACAATGAGTGATATCACATCTTTTAAATGAATCAAAAAACTCATTTCAGGGTTTTTATTTTTTTTTTTACCTTCAACGTTCAAGATTTCCAAACAAAAATTTTGAATGTAATGTTATATCACTCATGCAAATTTCCTTATATTTTATTGATTATCACGCTGTAAAATTTTTTAAATATTAAGTATCATAATCATAATTTAGTTTTTATGTCTATATTTATTCAGCAGTATTTTAAATTGTAATATCATCAAATTATTTTAGTTATATTTATAAATATAATTAATTATTTATAAATATAATTAAATAAATGAACACATTATTATTGTGAAATATATTTATTGATATATATCTCGTTTTCATGTCTTGTTAACATGAAGGTGTACGACGTACTGAAGGGAACGCCGTTATAAAAGTTGGGGGGTCTACGCGAGCGCCATCACGTTTACGATATGTATTAATATTCAATTTACAACATTCTCCCACTTCACAAGGTGAAAAAACGCACATCTAAAAGTATAACAAAAAAATTGAATTAAATTTTACATTATTAAATTATAACATACTATTTAAAATTGATACAAAATTTAATTTGCTTTCTACACAAATTAATAAATAATAAATTATACAATTTAAGAAATATTTAAATGTAATTATAACAAATAGAATTGGTTTTAATATGACTAGAATTGACTATATAAATGATAACAAATTACAAACATTATAAATAACAAAAAATATTAATGAACAATTAATGCAACTTACTTTCTACATAAATTACATTTTTAAGAGTCTATATAATTCAAAATTTTTTTTTAAATTTAAATTAATGTTAAATTCTGTTAAATTGAATTTTCTAATTCTGGATCCACCACTTTGTCTATATGTAGACTTGATGACCCAAAACTAAATGATTATAATTAATAAAATGAATTATGACTAGATGACAAAGACTCTTTAATGAACTATAACATACATGAAATTATCACAGTAAACTTTAAATTGCAATTTTTGAAATGTGATTTGAAATACGAAACTCTAAGTTATTTGATTCACAATTCGATCCCTTCCCCTTTAAAAGGTAACAATATCACACTATTTGTTTTAAAGCAGACAAAAGTTTATGTATGTAACTCCCTACTTCAAACATCAAATAACTACCTGATATTGTTTAAAAATGAGTAATTGAAATTTTGCCAAAATTATATGTAATTTTAAGCCACTTTTGTTTAGAAACAACTAAATTGGAAAAATGAAATTATGCTAAAATCATATGTAATCTTAGCCACTTTTGTTAAACAAATAAATTGAAAAAATGAAATTATGCTAAAATCATATGTAATTTTAGCCACTTTTGTTTATGAACAATTAAACATTTTGAATGACTAGGAATCATAACTGTAACTAAAACAATTTGATGATATTACAATTTAAAATACTGCTGAATAAATATAGACATAAAAACTAAATTATGATTATGATACTTAATATTTAAAAAATTTTACAGCGTGATAATCAATAAAATATAAGGAAATTTGCATGAGTGATATAACATCACATTCAAAATTTTTGTTTGGAAATCTTGAACGTTGAAGGTAAAAAAAAAATAAAAACCCTGAAATGAGTTTTTTGATTCATTTAAAAGATGTGATATCACTCATTGTACAAAAAACCATCAAATTGAATTTCAGTAAAACTTATACTTGAATCAATTTAAAATAAAAAATCAAAATTAAAATGTTATATTCCATAAAATTAATTAAATATATTCTGCATAAAATTAAAAATTAATTTTTGAAATTATTTCAGAGTTTTATAATAACAATTGTTTGTTAATTTTATGTATACATGCACACAAAATTAATTTGATAAATATGAAAAATTCAATTGAAAAATAAAAATATAATTTATATGAAAAAATATAAAACTCTGTGATTGTCAAAATTAACTCTATTATGAAACAATATTTGAATGAGATGATAATAAATTAATAACAATAACACATGATATGATGAGATGAGACAATAATGAATAGTATTTTTCGACATGCAAAAATAATCAATTGAGTTTTTGAAAGATCTATTTAACCCTCTTACCACAAAAAATAAAAAATGTAAAAATATGAAACTACAAATTGTCAAATGAGGGTTATTAAAAATAAATTAATAAAACAATATTACCACACTTAATGATTTAAATAAATTTAGCTGCAATACTAATATAAAGATGAATTAACACTAAACAATAAAACCATGAACAGTAAATGATGAAATAAGTTCCCAGGTTTGATGTTCGAAGCTGATAAACTTGAGAATGACTTGTGTTGAAATTTGTATTTGGATTGAAGTTGATGATTGACAAAGCAGCTTCACCATTGAATTGAATCCAAAGTACCTTGAGAACACATTAATAACTTAATATATGACTTATAAATTTGGCCCAACATCAAATAATAAATCTCATTATGATTGTAAAACCTTTAAAAATTTAAGTTTTTTATTTGCATAAAAAACGCTCTAAAGTAAAACAATCAAATAAGACCCATTATTGACTTGAAACCTGTTAAACAAGACATTTAATTATAAAAAATGATACATTGCAATAAAATTTTGGAATTGAAAATTTGACAAAAATGAAATACATGTATAAAAATATTTGTAAAAAAAATTTTCCAATTGAGATATGATTAATTAAGTTTAATGTCAGAAGTCGGCCCCAACTTTTTAAAATTACAATACAATAAAAATATGATTTTTTGATAAAGTAAAGTGTAAAAATTTGATTTTAATTATTTTATACAATAATAATTGTGCACAAAAATTTTATGCACAGTTTTAATTGTAAAAAATGATAAAATTTTAAATAATTAAATTGCAATAAAAAATTCTGAAGAAAAAAAAAAAAAAAAAAAATTAAATTTACTTTGTCAAAAAATAAACAAATAAATATACATAACTTATATATTTTTTTTTGTGTTGTGTTGTCGTCTGCAGGAAAAAATTTTGGAGTTGAAGATCATTTTTGATGAACATGTGTGCGCGCCTGCGCTGAGATGAGAGAGATTGGTTGGAGAAGAACGAATAGAAAGAAAGATGGACGTCACTGAGTTACTTCCCCTCTTAAGTTGATTTTTAAAAAATAACAGGAATCACGTGGCGCACCTGAGCAAAGATGAAAATCAGATTTTACCATGATAAATTCATTTACACACAATACATTAAATTAACTTAATATGAAATTTTATTGATAAAAATATACAAAATAAATTATTTTATTATTTTATAATTTCCCTCTCTACTCAAAAATAAATTGTGAAATATAAATGCGGTAATTTGTTACTTGGAACAAAATTCTGGTAAAAATGCGGTTTGAGAGAAAAATAGATAAAATTGTACTGAGGTTATGCAAAATCAAAAAAGTATAAAATTTCATATTGATTTACAATAATAATAAATTAAAACACATACACAACATAAACATATGGTATTGAGGTTATGAGTTAACAAAATTAATTAATTTTTACAGCATAAAATTTGAATTTAAATAAAAAAAAATAAAAAATTCGACATAATGGGTTATATGAAATTACAAATAAAATATTTGCTTGGATATTTTATATGTAAGAATTGAGGAAAAAAAATAAAAATCCCAAAAAAATGAGTTTTTTAATCCATTTTGAATTATGATAATAATACCACCCACTTTGCAAAATTTAGTAACAATTTAGTAAAAAATTAATAAAAACAATTGAAGAATAAACACAAAATTTGTATGATTTATTCTACTCAAAAATTCAATTAATTTTGTTTGACATGAGTAATGAGTTATAGAAAAAATAAATTAAGGACATATACACAAATGATAATATGAGGTAAAACAATAAATATATCATTTTTATAAACACAATTGTTATTGTAATGTCTACATTAAAAAAATCAACATTACAATAATGACATGATAAAAATAAATAAACGCATAAATTGATAAATTAAGAAATACAGATATGTAAAATAAAAACTATATAAATTTTGAAAAATTGACACAAAAATACTTAAAAAATTTTTTAATTGTATAATATGTAATTATATTTGAGGTTTCACAAAAAATTTAAATTGATTTTCCTAAAATTATTTTAATTTTAACTAATTTTGAATTGAATAATAAAAAAAGGAAAAATACAAAAGTTTGTAAAAATATCACACACAATAGATTTAGAGAGTTCGGCCCCAGCTTATAGATTTTAAAATATTATAAATTACAATACAATATTATTGAAAATTATGGTAAATTAAAAATATCTTCAATTTTTAAAAAGAAATAATGAAATTAATTTTTACTTAATAAATAATTAATGAAAAATTTTTGATTAAAGTGATAAGATATTTTAATTTACTTCTACATTTTTTTGAAACTTAAAACTTACGACACATAACGTGCGATGTCGTCTGCTTGAATTTGCATTGGAGATGAACATGTGACAATTCTTGTGCGCACCTGCGCAGTGATAGATGACAAAAGAGAAAAACCTTTAAGTTGAATTTTTTGAGATGATGTTGCGGTGACGTCACAAATTGAAGAGAAGAAGAAGACAAAAATAAATAAAATGGATGCCACTTGATCACTTCCCCCACTTTTATGATTATGAAAAATGATTTTAAAGAATATATATGAAGGTCTTCCTATGCGTCCATCTTGATTTTTGAAAAAATCTCTTCATTTTTCTTCTTCCACAAAAAAAAAAAGGTTTTCACACTATGAACATTTATGCAGTTTTTTTTTAAATAAATTGATCCATGTGCTCCAATAAAATTTTAATTTGTTGATGATGATAATACTTATGATGATGATATCATTTTTATTGAGGAATGGCGTTCATTTTGGAAAGAAAAAAAAATAATTTTGTAGATTTGCCGGTTCCTTTTATTTTTGAACTTATGATTATCACTGCTCTAAATAATGATATTAAAATAAAATGATTTTATTTTTATTCACAACACAAAAATAACGATGAAGCACATGGCGTCGTACACGTTTTGACTATTCGAGCACTTGTTGCTCTCTTTTTGAAAAAAGAGTACACACTTTTGGTATAAAATTTTTCACTTGTTTTGTCAATTCGGCTATTTACAAGGGATGCCAGATGTTGACGCAGAGGTTATTATAAATAATTAAATAAATGAACACATTATTATTGTGAAATATATTTATTGATATATATCTCGTTTTCATGTCTTGTTAACATGAAGGTGTACGACGTACTGAAGGGAACGCCGTTATAAAAGTTGGGGGGTCTACGCGAGCGCCATCACGTTTACGATATGTATTAATATTCAATTTACAACACTGTGAAATAGTTAATGCGCAATCTTGCCCACCGTTTTTAAAATACCTGTTTCGAGAAAAACGAGTTTAAAGTTTCAAAACAAGTTTTTTGATACTTTTAATGAAATTTTTTTTTGTGTTTTGTTTTTTTCGTTTAAAGCAACTCATAGCAAAATAATCTAGAACATAAACATTAAAATCGGTCCCGTATTTTTGCAGATAAGTTAATTAAAAGGTGTAAAAACGTGGTTTTTTTAAAAAAAGGAATTTTTTTAGAAGGTTAATTTTTTTTTTAATTAATTTTTTTCAGTCAGTAGTTATTCCAGGCTAATAAAATAACCCATTTTCCTCCTTATGATTGGCTTGAAGATTATTATTTTCCTGTTTCTGATACCATTCCCCATTTTTGGCCATTTGGGTACTGTGAAGTTTGGCTTTGTATAAGCAACCGCGAAAATTCGCAAAATTTGCTGCATAATTTACATCCAAAAGTAGCTCTATCACAACTTCTAACTATTCAAAAATAGTAAGAAGTATAATGAGAGAAAAATGAATCTATTTTCTTAGAATAAAAAAGCTATTTGTTTAATTTCTTAAAAATGTAAGTTTGACAGGGCGCGCAAAACAGGCCAAAAAATATACTTAGAGAGCGAATTTAAAATAAAAATTTTTTTTATATACTCTTGAGATATATATGAAGTGATATATACAAAAAAAATTTTCGAATTCAAAAAAGATGTTCCCCTAAAATGTCCCTTAAGGTTGCTTAGAAAGTGTTCACTGAGTGTTTATAAAACAATGAATTTTATCAAATGGCCAGAGTTATAAATAATGATAAATAAAAAAGAAAAATTTAAAGGTCTCGACAGAAACTGTATACTATCGATGTAATTTGCTTCTCAATCAATCAATTTCAGTGAAACAAAGCTTATCAAGATTTGATTGGTGCACTGAACCGCTTGAAGGGGCATTATGCCTTAATGTTTTTTTGAAAATCAAAATTTTTGTGTGTACATAAATTACTTCATATTGGTCTCAAGAATATTATTTAAAAATGATTTTTTCCCCTATCAATCTCCTCTCTTAACATTTTATTTAGCTCGATTTGTATGCCCCGTCCAACTTACATTTTTAAGAAATTAAACAAATAGCTGTAGTATTCTAAAAAAATAGATTTTTTATTCTCTCACAATATAGTTAGAAATTGTGTTAGAGCTACTTTTAGATGTACATTAGGCAGCACATTTTGCAAATTTTCGCGGTTGCTTATAAAGTCATACGTCACAATACCAAATGGCAAAAAACGTGGACTAGGACACAAACAGGAAAATAATCATCTTTAAAAATATTCACTGAAAAGTGTATGGTTAGGATAACCAAAATTTTAGTAAAATTGAATTTAGTAATGATGACAAACATTTTGGTTATCAGAACCAAAAAATTCAGTAGATTTTACCAAAGATTCAGTAGATTTTACCAAAAAAACTTAAAATAAAAAAAGAATTAAAAAGTAAATCTTTTTCACAAAAGTGACTAATTTTTTGAAAAAATTATTAAATTTTTAAAATTTTAAATAAAAAATTATCATTAAAATATTGTTTTTGTTGTGCGCTTATAAATTTAAAATTTTAAGGTTATGCCGTGATAATGTCCTATCCTATCCTAAAAAAGACATTGCTAATCGCAACGGTTGCTAGGTGTAATCGCAATAAAATTATTCTGATTGGTTCTCACAAAAATGTAAACAAACATTATATTATACACAATCCTATCCTAAAAAAGACATTGCTCATCGCAATGATTGCTAGGTGTAACCGCAATAAAATTATTCTGATTGGATCTCACAAAAATGTAAACAAACATTATATTATACACAAATATAATACAAATTTTAAGGTTATCGGTGAATTAAATGTAAGTGTAAACTTGGTTAGTTCATAAATTTGTTGTTTTCATAAATTCTAATAACTTATACCATAAATCTGTGCGCGAAGCGCAGTTAAATCTAGTAATAGAAAAAATTCAAAAAACAAACAAGATTAAGACCATAACATTTTATTTTTAGTTAAGAAATTAATTATTAACAAATTTTGAAAACATTTACAAGTATACTCTTGTAAGAACTCAGAAAATTATTAAATACAATTAACAATTCTTCGTCAAGGTTCTTTACCAGACAATTAAAATTACGGTATTTTGACAGATCATTTTTCGTGGTAGCTTAAATAAAAAAAAAAGCACGACAACGTCGCACAATGTTTGTAAGCGCGCGATTTTATTTACATGATTATTATTATAATATTATGTGTGTATTTTAAATGTCGACGTTGTCACCTTAAAATTTTCATATGTTTTTTATTTTTTCTAATTAAAATATCTTTTATACGAAAACCACAATTTATTTAAAACTCTAATAGAAGTTTATTTAACAATTAATTTACTTGTTGCAATTTTTTTTTTAAATCTATTGTTCAGTTTCGGCGTTGACAGTAAATATTAATCTCAAACCCGTGTTTTTTGATTCGGCTCTTATGCTTGCAATGTATAAGAATTCAACTTTGGAGCTTTGTATCTCCTAAACGAAAACCACAATTTTCTTAAAATTTTATTTTTATGTGTATTATTATGATATAAAGCCCCTATAAAAATTTTAGCAATTTCTATTGTCGTTTAAATTACTGGTGAATTACCTTAAAAAATGCATTTACCATGAGTATACAAAAAAAAAAATGCTTTTGGGTTCTCGTTTGTAATTTTAAACGAGTTTGATTAATTTAACTAAGTAAAATATAGTTTCATAGCTATTAATGTTTAATAGTATATTAAGTATCAAGGGCGTAAAAGTTTAGACACTAGCGTGAGCACTAGCACGAGTGATATGCTAGTGTCTAAAGTATTTCACCCATGGTGCTCACATTATTTTTTGCCCTACTGGCCTTCAAACGCGTGCTAAAATTTTACAAAAAATTTCACACCCGGGAGGGCAAAAAAGCCCGGCTTCGCCGAGCACTCGTGGTAGTGCTCACGCTAGTGCCGAAACTTTTACGCCCTTGATACTTAATATAATATTATGTTATTGTAATTTGTCTCATAATATTTTAATATGTATAATGATAATAAAAAATTTATTAAATTTATAGGTTTACATTTTGTTGAGTTGATAATTTTTACTAATATTTTTTAGTATTTACAATTATTTTAGGATATTAGAAATAATTTATTATTTTTTTTTTATAATTTTAAATGAAAGATGTTCATCCACGCCTAATGCTAAAATTTCTTGAAATTACGATATTTATCTAAAAACACTTAAATTTGAATATTATGCATAACAAATATTTATTTGTAATGATTTTTTTTTTTTTTTTTTTTTTATGCACTGAAACTGCAAAAAAATTGATATTTTTTATTAAAATAAATTTTATTTGAGGTTAATTATTATTTTTTTTTAAGCGTGGATTGAGTCAAATTAAATCATTTTGGCTAAATCCACGCTTAAACAAAAGAGGTTGAGCGTGGATTGAGACCTTTCCAATTTTAAATTATATTTTATTTGTATAACCTAATATTTCTTAAAAAATTATTTTGGTTATTTCTACTGAATATTTGGTATTTTTGACTAAATAATTTGGTTAAGAATTGATCAACAAAATATTTGGTTATAGTAACCAAAATGTGGTTATCCTGACCAAACTTTTTTCTCAGTGTGGAGGTAAAGGGATTATTATATTAGCCTAGAATTACTAATGACTGATAAAACTATGAGTGAAAATAATAAAAAATAAAACTTTAAACGCTTTTTTCATGAAGCATCAATTTTTTCATGTTTGCTGAAAGGTTAAAAAAATATTTTTTTCAGGGGTTGGCTTTGAGTTTTTTTAAAAAAAAGTTCTCAAAAAGTTTTTGATTTTTACCATCATTATGCTCGTGAATATATCTTTTTATAACTAATTTTCTTAAACTTATAACGTTTTTACAGCTACATCAGTCCTAAACACTTAGGAATTTTTTGCATTTTAACTTTGCGCTGCTGACATTTTGCTTGTAGTTAATGTTTTTGGAAAAAAAAGCCCCTGCATTAGGTTTAAACTCTTATTATTTCTTTTTTATATTTTGGTTGAGCTAAACTGGAAACATCCTGTAGTTATAGTTATAGTTTGGATGTCTTGAATGTCTGTGATATTCTTGGAAATTTGGATCATCACAATTTACTTTTAAGTGGCTCTTTATTATTTGACATAAAAAAAATTGCGTGGCTATGCGAAGGATTCTGGTGCGAGGTGCGCAACACCGAGGGACAGTGACTAATAATAGCTTACAAATAAGATTATAAATATTTTTTTTCTCGGAAAAATTTTTTTTATATTTTGTGCTAAAAGAAAAAAATTAAAAATAGGCAATCATAATTTTCTTGATAACATCTAATGCAATGATTATATCTGATTTTAATTATTCAATTAAACATAAAATGGCCTGAAGGACCCAGGACCCGCTTAAGCACCCAGGTAACTAAACTTGCCTTCTACACTCAGCGACTATTGGTATTGTGGCAGCACCAACGTTCAAAATACAATAGACTAGTCTATTGTATTTTGAAATTGTCTAAGTTTCGTCAACACTAATCTCAAGGGGTCGTTCAAAAAATATGTAACACTGCTCAAGATATGCCCATATAGGTTTTTTGTGTCACTGATCAAGAATTTTAAAGAAGTCGAAATTCGAGTTTTAACTTGTAATTAAAAATTAAAGATCAAATATTTTTTCGTTAATTAAACAAAGCATTTGAATTTTGTTTTCTGACTCAATAAAATATTACATTGATATTCTTCAATTTTTATTGTATAAATATCGAGTAACCGAGTGACGCTAAATTAAAGTCTCAACTACGAAAATGTGTTCACAAAGTATCTATAAAATACATATTCTAAGAACGCTTAAAGTTAACTGGAAGATATTGGTTTTATTTAAATTTATTTCGAAAAGATGTTTTAGAAAGCTTCTTTTAATAACAATTTAATCTTTTTAATTTTATAAAACAATAAGAAATTAGCCACAATTTCACCGTTTTTAATTTTTTAAATTTTGATCCCAGAATTGGATTTTTATGGGATGTTTTAATGTTTTCAAAGTATTCTAAATTTCACATACAGCACAAAACGTTTCTGAAACGTTTCTAGAACGTTTCTAATGTAAACTAAAATGCAAACAGAAACGTTTATAGAACGTTTTCAAAACGTTTTAGAAACGTTATTTAGGTCCGCTTTTTAAAAACGTTTCCATGTAAAATAATTTTGTTTAGTTTTAGAAACGTTTTAGAAACGTTTTGTGCTGTATGTGTTATTAAGATAAGTTATTTTTGTCTTTGAAACGCACCTTCGGCCGTTAGAAAATAAATTCTCAAAAAAATACTCGTAAAGTATTAATTCATTAGGTAAAAAATTCCAGAGAAATTTTAGGATCCTTAAAAGTTGAATTACGGAATTTTAAGTTTATCTGAATTGTATAATTTAACCGAAGTCTATAAAATTTTAAGAAAGTTATAGTATTAAAGCTATTGTCAGAAAATAGTTAAAATAAGTTAATATTAAATGCTTATTTAGATGGCTTAAAAGTTATAAAAATAAAAAATATAAAACAGTATTAAAAATGTAAGTTTTTAATTTTCCCATTTTTAAGGACTCGTACACAATTTTTTTTTGCGATTAGTTAGGATTTCGCAGTTTTAATAATTTGACGTATACATTCGAACCAGACAAAAATTTCTTTACGTTTAAGGCAATTTTCAATAGTTATTTGCAGTTAAAAAAAATTCCACTGGTCGCAAGTGGAAATTACCTATAGCGGATTTTTTTTCAGTGTAAGCAAGATGTCACGTGCATATAAATTTCTAAGGTAATAATCAATACAGTGATATGTTGAACTTTCGATTTCCCTAGAGAATATTTGCAATACTGATATTGGAAAATAACTGAAAATAATATTTCTATATGGGTGAATATTTACTCAAGTTTATATAAGTTTCATGCATGGGTCACCAAATCTGTTCCAAAATATTTTCAGTAGAAATTGTAAATAAAAAAAAATTTTCCAAATTTTTTAGACTTCTTGATTAAATTTCTTTTTTACAGTGATTTTAATTTTTTATGTTTTTTAATAATTTTCAGATTTCAGGCATGACTTTTTATCTTTTTCTTTATCTAATTCTTGCGCATGCAAAAAAATTTTGTTCCTGGAATTGGATTCTATGGGAAATTTCTTAGGGGATGTTGAAAGGAAAAAAGTTTTTACTAAAAAAAACACGTATTAGGCAAAGAAGAAGAAAATATCATCTCTATCTAATATCATATCTATCTATCTACTATCATCAGAGCTAGAAATTATTAGAAAATGGATAAAATTGAAAACGCTGTAAAGAAGAGAAAATCGGATCTAGAATACAAGGCTAAAAAATTTTACAAGGGAAAAAATTTTTTTTAATTTATACTTTCGACCGAAAATAATCTGGAACGGATTTGGCAACCTATGCATGCAACTCATATACACTTAAGAAATATTCACCCATATGGATAGTAAAATCTTATAATTTTTTATACATATAACTCTGTTTATAATAAAGAGTCTATAACCAAAAAAACCTATAACTTTAAATAAAGGCAAATCGGTTCGCTGATGATATTTCGCTATTCGTTCACTGAAAGTTTTATTTTAGTAAAATTTATCAAAGTGTGAGGCAAAATGACTGTACTTTTCATAAAAATTACAAGTTACAGTCGAATAAGTAAAATACTTCTTATAAAAATTTAACACAAACATTCTAAAGGCTATGCCCGGACGCCATTTTTGTTGACCAGAAAAAAAAGTGAACAAAGATGAGTTGAACAGAAAAAAATGAACAAAAAAAGTTGAACATAGAAATTTTTGACCAAAAAAAATTGAACATAAAAATTTTTGAACAAAAAAAGTTAAACAAAATTTTTTGACCAAAAAAAAAAAAAATTTATTAAAAAAATGAACAGAAAAAGTTGAACATAGAAATTTTTAAACAAAAAAAGTTGAACAAACTTTTTTGACCAAAAAAAAATTTTTTTTGTTGAAAAAATGAACAGAAAAAGTTGAGCAAAGAATTTTTTGAACAGAAAAAGTTGAACAAAGAAATTTTTGAACAGAAAAAGTTGACCAAAGAATATTTTTAGTTCACATAAATTTTTAAGAGATGGCGTTAGTTGGAGATATTTACTTGTTACTGTAGTTATTGAAATTGCCAGAGTGAGCTAGATAATTCAATATTGGTTTTATCAATAACAACCACCCAATTAAACCCATTACCGCCCAGGAAACAAAAACGTGCCATTTGATTAATAGCAGCTTAGATTTTCATTAAAAATTAAATTTTAAAATTGTTTTAAGACTAGAAACTGATTAGGAATTCATTTTTTGAATCATATTTTACCAACAAACCCTCAGAAAATGCAAGGGGCAGAAACTTAAAAAACCAACGATCTTAGCCCTGTTTTGCAACCAAAACGTGCCACTTTGGCGTAAGTCTTTACTATTCGTAAAATATGTTTTTTTTCTTCTAATTAGTACTCGGAGTTTTCTAGGTTGCTAATTTGAAATATGAACTAAAAAAAACATAAAGCTTTATCTAGGGATAGAAATTGGATGAAAAGGGGTGAAAAATCGATTTTTATAAAAAGCTTTATTTTTACTTGAAAAACTATATCGGGGGGTTCTCAAGGTGGTTGATTTCAAATATGAACTCCGAAAAAGGCCAAAACTTCATTTAGGCGTGGGAAACTGGGGTGAAAAGCGGTGAAAAATCAATTTTAATAAAAGGCTTTATTTTTACTTGAAAAACTATACCGGGGGTTATAGAGGTTGCTGATTTCAAATATTAACTCCGGAAAATGCTAAAATTTCATCTAGGGATGGAAAACTGGGGTGAAAAGGGGTGAAAAAAGATTTTTATAAAGAGCCTTATTTTTACTTGAAAACCTATATCGGGCGGTTTTCGACGTTGCTGATTTCCAATATGAATTCCGAAAAATGCCAAAACTTCGTTTAGGGGTGGAAAACTGGGGTGAAAAGGGGTAAAAAAAATGATTTTCATAAAAACCTTTAATTTACTTGAAAAACTATATCGGGGGGTTTTCGAGTATGCAGGTTTCAAATATGAACTCCAAAAAATGCTATATTTTTATCTTGGAGTGGAAAATTGGAGTGAAAAACGGTGAAAAATTACTTTTCATAAATGCCCCTATTTTTGAAAAAGCTAAAAAATTTTCAAAAAAAATTTATATTTGTTTATATTTGAAGTCAACAACTAGAAAGAAACCAGATACAATTTGAAAAGTTTTTTTTACCAAATTTGCTCTGCACTGTTTTTCCAATATATAAACTAACGCGCAGACATTCAATATAAGCATGCTAGAGACTTCAAATTGACTTGAGGAAAAAATTTCTCCGCAAATTAGATATTTTTTACATCTTTCCATATTTTAGTCTGACAAAATTAATAGGTACTATTTCATCAATATATTACACAGATCGGGTAATCATGCCTAAAAATTAGATCTCTTATCTCTTTATTAAAAGTTCAAATAAAAAAGTGGGTTATTACTTTTATTGCACTGAAAACCCTTTACCCTTACTGACGGGGGCTGTGCTGAGATAAAGGAATAATAGACTTAGGTTGGTTCTTTTTCCTGAAACACGGAGTGTAATTAAGGTTTACTATTTGACATTATTGTATAAATAAGAGTTACTATAAAAGGTACCTGGAGTTGCAGAAGGTTACAACGTTTTTCATACTTAATAAAAATGGCAACTTGTTTGTTGACTCCTCTGCGTTTTTTTAATTAAATGCAAAATTTTCTTTGGGGTTGTCGCTTACCTGAACTATTATATAAAAAATAATTGATTAATTTTTTATCGACTATTTCTTACTCGACTCGGGAAAAAGTAGTAACTTAGGTTAAAAATTTTGTAATAATTTTTGGCCCTTCAAAAGTTAAATTACGAAATTTCTGATGCTTGCAAAGTGAAAAAATTACTAATATATTAATCAAAATGTTAGTAAAAGTCGGCCAGTTTATTAAAAAAAAATAATACCTTAATATATAAATAAACAAATACCTTAAAAAACAAAATCTTTCTATACTTTTCAAATATTTTCCCATAAATTGACTGGAGTATATAAAAAAAAAATTTTTTGCTTTATAAAATTATATTTAGTTTAAAAATATTTATACCTACTGTTTTTATCATTTTTATGTTTCTTATTAATTTGTATTGTTTGGATCAGTAGAAAAATGTTGTAAAATATTACAATAATATAAAACTTTATTTAATTTCGCACACAAAAATAATAAATATGATAATCTTATTTAATAAAATAATAATAAAGACATAAGTTTATATAGTATATTAACGTATAAATTAATACTTATTTGTTTAAACTGTACATACATTAAAAAAAAAAAATTCTAATTAAATATTTGGTTATTTTAATTTTATTTGCTAAAAATGAAGTAGTTTTGTGCCTTTTATCTCTTGTTTACAAATTGGACATTTTTTCCCATTTTTGTTTTTACATTCACCACAGAAAGCTACATGTCCACATGGTTCTACTAAAAATTTTGCCAGTTCATTCTTGCAAATTTTACAATTTAATAACACTTGCAGTTCATAAATCGTTTCTGTAAAAAAATAGTATATTAGCATTTTGAAAAAGAAGATATATTACAGTATATTTAAAAATTTACTTTAATATTTATTTGTTTCAAAAAATAATATGCGATAAAACAAAATTTTAAATAATAATACATGAAATAATGAATCACAATATTTAGAAATAATTGAATTACTTCAAAATTATGCTGATTTAACTGAAGTTCTTTTTAATTTACAGATATGAAGCACTTCTCAAAAAATTAATGTTTTAATAATTATTTAAATACTTTCAAAAATAAAATAAAAATCGGTAATACTCTTCTACGTCAAAACAATTAAAACATTTTATTCTGAAGACACTGTCCGATTATTGTGCATAATTTTGTTTTAGTATTTGAGAAGGCATTTTTGTAAACAGTTTGATAAATCGTTAGCATATTTTAAAATTGAAAGACATTCTATATTTGCTTAGAAAATGTTTATAATGAAAAAGTGAATGATTTTTTGGTATTTGATTCTGAAGACACTGTCCGATTATTGTGCATAATTTTGTTTTAGTATTTGAGTTTTGTATCAGAAAATAAAAAAAATAATTATTTCCTTAAAAAATGTTAAATTTTCGTAATTCTTGGGTCATAAATCACCCCAGATCTAGGGTACTTAGATAAAATTTCTGCTTGTCTCATGTTAAAGAGCATTCAGTTTTAGAGTGAGTTCTCGTGGGAAATATTTTTCTAAACATTTTCAGTATTAATTTAATAATTTCATAAAAAATTGATATGTATAAATACAACTAGAAAAAAAATATTTTATGCAAGAAAAAATTATACAAAAATAATTCTTAACAATTTCTTAATTGCATAAAATCTGATCAAATTTGTCTTATTAGAAAAAAAATAAGTCAGGAAAATAGAAAAAGAAAAAAAAAATATGCAATTTTCCGATCCAACTTCAGATTTGTTGTCTCAAAACATGAAGAATCCTCATAACCTACAAATAAAAATACTCTAATATTTCCAAGACGCTTTATTCAAAATCCGAGATTTTCTCTGAATTAGTTTTTTCCCTTCATTTTGCTAAGAAGTTAATTTTTTGTTACTAACTTTACATTTTTTTATATTCTAATGTTCATTTTATAAACGCTTTTAAAAGAGCTTTTAGGCATCACTTATTTTTTTAAAAACTTTTTTCCAGAATTTTTTTTCCAATCAGGATTATAAAAAATATTTTCTAAGTCTAAGTTTGTGCATAAACGAATTTATTTTGTTCAAAAAAAATTTATCCAATTATAATTCAGTTTCATTTTTTTAATATTAAGTTTATTTTTTAAACATATTTTTTGTTTTCAAGATTTTCTCTTAATTGATTTTTTTAAGCTTTAGTTTTTTCAAAAATCAATTTTAATCACTCTTTACAAAAAATTAAATTTTACAACTATCAATTGATTACATTAGTGGATCGCAACTTAATATAAATCTATTAAAAACGAAAACTTAAAAAAAAATTTATTGGGACAAAAAGTTTTAGCTAACAACTACCTGTCAGATTGGCTTTACATGAATAACTAATCATATCAATTTTTTTTATGGGATTATTAAATTTAGGGTATTTTGATCTTATTCATCTTATGCGAATAAAAGCAATGGGATTTATAATAATAAAATATGAGAATCACGTAGTTTGGCTATTTATTATTTAGTTTTGGAAATCTTCTGAAATTCTCTTTAAACGTGAGGGTAAATAAAAAAGTTTTTTTAAATACATACATAAAAGGCTTTTAATTATGATAAATATAATTACTAAAAAATTTTATCAAAGTGTTACTTACCTATTGGTTTCTTTCTTTCAATTTTTCTTCAGAGACGGTTTTTACTAATTTAAGAGTGTTTATTAACTCACACATTGCCGATAAAAAATAAACTAGTATTTTTTGGATACAGTAACCCAAAAAACTTATATTATGGCTGAATTCAGGCTCATAGTAAGAGTATTGCAAAAATACCCCTTTTAGGGATGATTTTAGCTAATTTAAAGGTAAATCGCGCATTTTCGCTAAAGAATGATCGGAAATTTTGGATCAGGACCCAAAAAACTGTATATTGTTAAAGTTAAGGTTCATTGTAAGAATATAGTAAAAACACCCGTCAATTAAAGGGTGCATCGAGCCCTTTTGATAATTGTAACCTAAAATTTTAATTTAACGACCCGAATAACCTATATTATGGCAGAATTAAGGCTCATAGTCAGAGTATAGCAAAAAACATTTAAGGGTGATGCGCACTTTTACCATGGAAGCTTATCCGAAATTTAGATTCAGTTACCCGAAAAAACTTATACTAGACCAAATCTGATGGTGGCCAGAAATCATACACCCAAACCCGTAAATTCACTGGTGTAATACGTGTTACTTTATTAGAGATGTTTTGGTTATATTTTTTTTTTTATTTCGATGCAATATATAATATTTTTAATATAAAATAGATAAAACCATTAAAAAACCGAATATCAAGATCTTTCTCCTTAATCAACCAAAGTTTAACAAATATTTGAAAAGTATAGAAAGATTTTGTTTTTTAAGGTATTTGTTTATTTAAATATTAAGGTATTATTTTTTTTTAATAAACTGGCCGACTTTTACTAACATTTTGATTAATATATTAGTAATTTTTTCACTTTGCAAGCATCAGAAATTTCGTAATTTAACTTTTGAAGGGCCAAAAATTATTACAAAATTTTTAACCTAAGTTACTACTTTTTCCCGAGTCGAGTAAGAAATAGTCGATAAAAAATTAATCAATTATTTTTTATATAATAGTTCAGGTAAGCGACAACCCCAAAGAAAATTTTGCATTTAATTAAAAAAACGCAGAGGAGTCAACAAACAAGTTGCCATTTTTATTAAGTATGAAAAACGTTGTAACCTTCTGCAACTCCAGGTACCTTTTATAGTAACTCTTATTTATACAATAATGTCAAATAGTAAACCTTAATTACACTCCGTGTTTCAGGAAAAAGAACCAACCTAAGTCTATTATTCCTTTATCTCAGCACAGCCCCCGTCAGTAAGGGTAAAGGGTTTTCAGTGCAATAAAAGTAATAACCCACTTTTTTATTTGAACTTTTAATAAAGAGATAAGAGATCTAATTTTTAGGCATGATTACCCGATCTGTGTAATATATTGATGAAATAGTACCTATTAATTTTGTCAGACTAAAATATGGAAAGATGTAAAAAATATCTAATTTGCGGAGAAATTTTTTCCTCAAGTCAATTTGAAGTCTCTAGCATGCTTATATTGAATGTCTGCGCGTTAGTTTATATATTGGAAAAACAGTGCAGAGCAAATTTGGTAAAAAAAACTTTTCAAATTGTATCTGGTTTCTTTCTAGTTGTTGACTTCAAATATAAACAAATATAAATTTTTTTTGAAAATTTTTTAGCTTTTTCAAAAATAGGGGCATTTATGAAAAGTAATTTTTCACCGTTTTTCACTCCAATTTTCCACTCCAAGATAAAAATATAGCATTTTTTGGAGTTCATATTTGAAACCTGCATACTCGAAAACCCCCCGATATAGTTTTTCAAGTAAATTAAAGGTTTTTATGAAAATCATTTTTTTTACCCCTTTTCACCCCAGTTTTCCACCCCTAAACGAAGTTTTGGCATTTTTCGGAATTCATATTGGAAATCAGCAACGTCGAAAACCGCCCGATATAGGTTTTCAAGTAAAAATAAGGCTCTTTATAAAAATCTTTTTTCACCCCTTTTCACCCCAGTTTTCCATCCCTAGATGAAATTTTAGCATTTTCCGGAGTTAATATTTGAAATCAGCAACCTCTATAACCCCCGGTATAGTTTTTCAAGTAAAAATAAAGCCTTTTATTAAAATTGATTTTTCACCGCTTTTCACCCCAGTTTCCCACGCCTAAATGAAGTTTTGGCCTTTTTCGGAGTTCATATTTGAAATCAACCACCTTGAGAACCCCCCGATATAGTTTTTCAAGTAAAAATAAAGCTTTTTATAAAAATCGATTTTTCACCCCTTTTCATCCAATTTCTATCCCTAGATAAAGCTTTATGTTTTTTTTAGTTCATATTTCAAATTAGCAACCTAGAAAACTCCGAGTACTAATTAGAAGAAAAAAAACATATTTTACGAATAGTAAAGACTTACGCCAAAGTGGCACGTTTTGGTTGCAAAACAGGGCTAAGATCGTTGGTTTTTTAAGTTTCTGCCCCTTGCATTTTCTGAGGGTTTGTTGGTAAAATATGATTCAAAAAATGAATTCCTAATCAGTTTCTAGTCTTAAAACAATTTTAAAATTTAATTTTTAATGAAAATCTAAGCTGCTATTAATCAAATGGCACGTTTTTGTTTCCTGGGCGGTAATGGGTTTAATTGGGTGGTTGTTATTGATAAAACCAATATTGAATTATCTAGCTCACTCTGGCAATTTCAATAACTACAGTAACAAGTAAATATCTCCAACTAACGCCATCTCTTAAAAATTTATGTGAACTAAAAATATTCTTTGGTCAACTTTTTCTGTTCAAAAATTTCTTTGTTCAACTTTTTCTGTTCAAAAAATTCTTTGCTCAACTTTTTCTGTTCATTTTTTCAACAAAAAAAATTTTTTTTTGGTCAAAAAAGTTTGTTCAACTTTTTTTGTTTAAAAATTTCTATGTTCAACTTTTTCTGTTCATTTTTTTAATAAATTTTTTTTTTTTTTTGGTCAAAAAATTTTGTTTAACTTTTTTTGTTCAAAAATTTTTATGTTCAATTTTTTTTGGTCAAAAATTTCTATGTTCAACTTTTTTTGTTCATTTTTTTCTGTTCAACTCATCTTTGTTCACTTTTTTTTCTGGTCAACAAAAATGGCGTCTATGCCCGGATCTATATAGTGAATCGGCCCACGAAAGATATTTAAAAACTAATTGTATTAGGTCAAAGTACACCTAAAAAAAATAGGATTCTGAAGTTTTCAGACCTCCAGATGCCTTCAGCTCTGATTGGCAGCCTATTAATGACAATAAAAAGTAAATTTTTAGCGACTTTTTAGTCGTCTTTCTGATGCTCCCGTCGTAAAACAATTCTGTCAAAATGATCTTGCGACCTCTCATTCAAAAGGTTAAGCGATATACTTTGAGATAAAATTACTTTTGGAAGTGATTTTAGTGCATCCTTTTGATTGGTAGACCATAAACCGTCCAAAATAAATTTTTTTTTTTCTTAAATTTCAACTTTGGCAGCGATTTAAAAAAAATTAAGAGATATGCCCATTCTATTTTTTTTTAACTAATGAAAAATAAAACAAATTTTTATTTGCGACCATCCGCGCTCAAAAATATTTGGGGCAAAATGGTCAAATACTTAAAAAACTGAAATAACTTTTGTTTTTAATTTTGTGATTTTTCGAAAAAGGACCCCGCACAAATGAATAGGAAATGGCCGTTCGATCATATTAGGTGAATTTTTTGTATGTTTTAGATTTTATTATCCTGAAAAAAAGTCTCGAGTGAAACAAAGCTCCAAAGTTTCAACTTTGGCTGCTACGGAGGTTGAAAGCTCCATAGCTATATTACATAAATACATAAACGACTGTGATAACTTAACTTATCCAAAAATACATTATAATTAGTATATATTATTTTTATATTTTTACATTTATATTATATTTTATTTTTACATTATATTACATTATATTTATTCATTGTATATATTAAAAGAAATTATTGTACAAAGATATATGTATTTACTATTTTGTGGCTACAAATAAAGGTTTGTTTACTTTTACTTACTTACTTACTATTACATAGGCACAAAAAAAAAATCATGTACCAGAGGGTAGGCCCCCTGGTATGGGGGTTTTTAGTGGTGCTAAAACCGAATATGGCCATAGAAATGCAATAAAACTAGCCAATTTGCCCCCCGTGCCCCCATTCATACCCCCCCCACCAAACGGGTAAAAATATTTTTATAACAAAAATTAAAAATTAATATGAATTCTTATATTTTTTGGGACGGTGAAACCAAAAATAAATATAAAAAAAGTTTGGCCCTGTAAACCACCTCTGTGGTCCCATGCACCCCCCCCCCTCAAAACGAGATACAAAAAGTTTTATTACAAAAACTAAAACTCAATGTGTAGTGTATTGTTTTTTTGAGGCGCTGAAACCAAAGATGAATATAAAAAATTTGTTTAATCAATGCTTGGTCCTCTAGGCCAACCCAGTGCCCCCATTCTCTCTCCCCCCCAAGCGAGTTAAAAATATTTTTATTAGGAACATTAAAACTCAATGTGTATTCTTATGTTTTTTGAGACTTTGTGAAACGTCATGTAACCTAAGGAGGTAGGATATATTTTAAAAAAACGGCACGTCAAGCTTTACACTAACACAACTTAAGGAATTAGACTATATTAAAGAAACTAAACGTCAAGCCTTTTACTAGCATTACTTTGTCTAACTTTATATCTTGGGGTTTTTGAGATTGCTGCTTATAAATATGAACTTAAAAAAATCATAAAATTTTATCTGTTAGTAGAAAATTGAGGTGAAAAGGTGTGCAAAATCAATTTTTATAAAAATTCTTTATTCTTTTTTTTAAAAGTTTTTATTCTTACTGGAGAACCTATATCGGGGGTTCTCGAGATTGCTGATTCCAAATATGAACTCAAAAAAATCATAAAACTTCATCCAGGGGTGCAAAATAAGGGTAAAAGAGGTGTAAAATCAATTTTCATAAAAGTTTATACTTTTACATTATACTTTTGTCCATAAAATAATCATAACACTTTTTCTAATGTGAAAAATCAATTTTCATAAAAGGATTCATTTTTACTTGAAAAAAATCTAACAATTGATTTTTGAGTTTGTTGATCTAAAATAGAACCATAAAAAAATCATATAACTTTATTTAGACGTGAAAAATTATGATGAAAAGGAGTAAAAAATCAATTTTTATAAAAGGCATTATTTTTACTTGGAATACTGTATCAGGGTTTTTTGATGTTGCTAATTTCAAATATAACTAGAAAAAATTCATAAAATTTAATCTTGGGGTATAAAATTGTAAAATGTAAGGTTATGCTAATGTAAGTCTAAACGTTTCGTTTTTCAATATAGCCTACTTCCGCGGGTTACGCTAGTGTAAGGCTTGACGTATCGTTTTTTAAATACGGCCTACTTCCTTATATTACGCTAGTGTAAGTCTTGACGTGTCGTTTTTTAATACAGCCTACTTCCTTAGGTTACGCTAGTGTAAGGCTTGGCGTGTCGGTTTTTAATATAGCCTAGGTTACGCTAGTGTAAGGCTTGACCTGTCGTTTTTTTAATATAGCCTAAGTTACACAAGTGTAAAGTTTGACGTATCTTTTTTTTATTATAGCCTTAGGTTAAGGCTTGTGGTTTAATTTATACTAATTTCGTAGTTAGCATATCTAAAAACTCTCAGATATTTACGCCAAAAATTGCATTAATATTTGGCTAATTTATAACATTTTTATTATTTTAATTTAATTATCATTTAAAAATTTACCGTCCCTAAGTCCTCACTGTCTACTAAGCCTGGTAGAAGTGCGTAGAAGTGTACAAAAGTGTAGATTACGTGCGGCCCGCAACTTCATAGAAGTGTCGAAGAAGTTTCGTAGAAGTAAGATGCCAATCTTGAGTAAATAACACGATACTTTGAAAAATATTTTTTTTTAATTCTAAAAATCTAGGAAATTTTTGGCGAATATTGGCGAAAACTCCCTAATAGTCTCTTAAAAGTATTTTTATTATTGTTTTAAAAATCTAGGAAATTTTTTTTAATTTAGCCAATTTTAAGGCTGCAATATTAAATTTTTGAAATTTGGGTGGCAGATTAGGACTCAGCACACGCCAAAACTCCCTAATATACCGTTAAAAGTATTTCTAATTTATTTTTTATGTTGGTGCCTAACTATCCGAAATATTAAAAAGTTCGAAGCTTTGGCCCTCACAGGTAAAAATGAATAAACGAAACTTTCTAATTTTTTTATAATGCATGTTCAGTAAAATTGTTTATTAATGTTGTCTAAAGAGACACTGATAAGAATAACAGGAAGTCAGAAAGCTATAAGTATAATTAAAAACACATAAATGAAAACATATTTAGTTAAAAACATATAAAAAAAATAATTTATCCTGTTTCATATCCAATATCGAGATTTCCGCGACTCTGCATAAGAACTTTCTTTAAGTTTGAAAATAGAGAAAAACGAAAAAGCCCGTTTTAGCTATTTTAAGGGTGAAATATTGAGTATTTATAAAAAAAGAGTCGAAATTCTTGATTAGCGACCCAAAAAACCTATACGGACATATCCTTGATGCTCAAAGTGCGAAAATATTAAAAATGCCCTTTTAGGGGTAGTTTTAGCCAACTTAGGGGTTAAATTTGAATTATTTATGAAAATGAAGTCGAAATTCTTGATTAGCGACCCCAAAAACCCGTATGGTGCAAATCTGAGCGCTGAAAGTGAAATTATGTAAAATAAAACCCTTTTTGGGGGTAGTTTTTGCAAATTTAAGGGTGAATCCCCCATTTCTTTACGAAATTACCCCGATTTTGGTATTCAGCGACCCAAAAAACCTCTACAACCCCCCCCCCTCCGTCGTGTGTTGCCTGGAGTAATGATTATATTTTATTATTTAACTAATTTAATATATATTACGTAATAAATATATCAATTTACACACTTATTTTAATTAAACCTTCACTTTAATGTTGATTAAAGTGAAGTAAAATAAAAATAAAATTGAAATTTTTTTTGTTTGTCAATTTTATAAATTTAAATTTATTTTTATTTTTATGCAAATTCTTTTTTCTTTTTTTTATACAGCATCACAGAGATGTTCAAAATTACTAAAAAAAGAGGGTCTATAGTAATTTCCCGAGGAATCCAAAAATCGAGTCAGAATTTTCATTAGATTACAGGAAAAGCCGGAAAATGGAAAATTCCGGAAAATGGAAAGGTTGAATTTGAATGAGTCAAAAAAGGGCTTTAAAGGCAAATAAGCAAAGAAAATTTTTATGAAATTTGTAGTACATATATTGAACTTATATTCCTGAAAGTTTCAGACATTTTAAAGCTCTTAGAAAAAAATGCCAGGTGGCGAAAAATGTCAAAAAAACGCATTTTTCAAAAACAGCCGCCGCTAAAATCAAAATATCTCCGGTTTAAATCCACCGATTTTAAATTTTAGGGTCGCATTTGAAAGGTCTTGAGTAGACAAAAAAATTGCAACCAATCAGAAGTATTTTTGAGTTGATCTTAAGCCACGGTATTATTTTGAAAATCAGCTTTTTTAATAAAATTCATTTTACGTTTATCAATGCCAAAAAAAAGTTGACTCCATGGAATTGGCTAAAAAATTTTTTACAAAATGTAGATTTTTTAGCGGTTAAAATATGACCAGTAAGATGAAATTTTAAGTAAATTTAAGGGAATGGCGTAATTTTAAAAAAGAGCTAAATTAGCCTATTTTTGGACCTTTAAACGGCCATATTTCGGCCCCATGAGGTGCTAGAGGGCTAAAATTTTGGCTGAGTGACTTTTTTGTAACCCCAAACTATTCCCTAAAATTTGAGCTCAATCGGTGACATGAGTGCGCCCTAATCTGTACGAAAAGTACTGGAACCACCCATATATTTTTTTTTGCTTGAAAATTTTTTTACACACTCTTGAAATGTTTTTAAGCAAGAAAATGAAATAAAAAAAAAGTGCATTACGAATTTTATTTTTTGAAAAGGGGGCCTTAAATTAAAAAAAAAAAAAATTAATTTATTCTTAAATTAATTTATTATTTTTGGAAAAGTTATAAACTAGTAAATTAATCATAAAATCAAAACATCTGTCAGCTTTCCAAAATACTATTTCATCAAATAATAAAAAATTATTAGATTTTCTTAACTCCGATAAATTAACATTATAAATTAAAATTCGGGAAGAGCTGCATTGAATAATGCCTTTATCATCAATCAAGCCATAAAAATACAAAATAATAATTAAGAGCTTAAAGTTTATGAGTTTATTTAAAAAAAAAGAAAACAAAAATTTGTATATAAATATGTATAATCCTATATATATTAAAATGAAATAATTGAAAAATTTTATTATTTTCGATTTTACTCAATATCCATTTATGAAGAATTGTATGGACGAAAATACATGAAATTGGTTTTAAATTAATCCTTGAAGAAATACCCCCAACCGATTTTTTTATTTTTAAAAAATAATTAAATGATTTCGAGAAATCAATCTCAGAAGTTAGTGATCGAAAAGGTAAAAAATTATATTTTTTTTTTCACTAAACTGTTTTTTCTCAGGATCTAAGAGATATTTTAAGATAAACTCTAGTGCAAATTATTCCTTGGAAAAAATGCTATCAATTTGACGTTTTCTTTTTTTTTAATTAGAGCTCACCGTTTCGAGTTACAACTGTTTAAAGCTAAGAAGTTGAAAATTTAAAAAAGTAAAAAGTGGTAATTTTCATCACTTCATATTTTAAAATGAATTGTATCAAAATGTAAAAACCCAATTGCATTCTATTTAATAAACGATTTTGTAAAGGAACTTTGTTTGGTTTTTTATTTAATGCATTCATTGAAGAGAAATAGCAAAAAAACTACTTAGAACCAATTTTTTTTTTAATTTTTTCATGCATAGGACAGCCGACATCTAAAATATTTTTTTTTTATTTTCTCATAACTAGGACAGCCGACATCTAAAATATTTTTTTTTTCGATTTTTCCATAAATAAGACTGCCGACATCTAAATTATCATTTTTTTTTCGATTTTTTCATAACTAAGACTGCCGACATCCAAATTATTTTTTTTTATTTTTTCATAACTAAAAATGCCGACATCCAAATTATTTTTTTTTTTTATAACTAAAAAAGCCGAAATCTAAATTATTATTTATTTTTATATTCTCATACATAGGACAGCCGACATCTAAAATTATTTTTTTTTATTTTTTCATAACTAGGACAGCCGAAATCTAAAATATTTTTTTTTATTTTCTCATAACTAAAAATGCCGACATCTAAATTATTAATTTTTTTTCAAATTTTCAAAACTAAGACTGCCGACATCTAAATTATTATTTTTTTTTTATATTTTCATACATAGAACAGCCATCTAAAATATTTTTTTTTTATTTTTTTATAACTAAGACTGCTGACATCTAAATTACTTTTTTCTTTTTTCAATAGGAATTACCTAACAATATAGAAGCACCGAAATTATAAGATAAATATTTCTGAATTTTTCATATTATAAACGACAAATATATATGTAACAACGGAATGAAATTTTTTTATTTTTTTCTTTATACTTGGAACAGCCGATATCTATATTTTATTATTTTCTTTCTTTGATACGTAAAACTGCTAACAGTATAAATTGATATTTTAATAATTTTATCAGATTCTAGACAACCAATATGAATTTCAGTATGTAAAAATAATTAATTATTTTTAAAAATATATCTAAAAAGTGAATTTTTTTAATTTAAAAAATTTTTTTCATAAAACAGAAGACTATTAAAAAAAATTTAGGATGGTGTATAATTTCTGCTAAAGTCAATAAAAAAATTTCAATGCTATTATTGCATAAAAATCCTATCCTAAAAAGTACATGTCTTCGATACAGTAACTATGTACATTGTTATAGCTAAAAACCTCTCCTGATTGGTTAATAAAAATTCATTGCTCAAATGTTTTTATTTTAAATTTGAAAATTTATTTATATAAATTTATGAAGTTATAGGTTATAGCATGAATATTGCGATAAAAACAAAATTTTAAATATAAAACCTCAAAATTTTTAGTCATATATGTTTTAGTATAAATACCAAAAATAATTTTTAAATGTTTTAATAATAAAACTTTTTTTTTATACCAAAAATGTGCGGTTAATTAAAAAAAGCTAAAAAATCAGATTCTTTTAAATTTATTATACCAAATAAAATAGTTTGTATAAAATATAAAAATTAAATTAGGTACCTATATTTATTTATGAGGCACATTAAAAAACCGTTTTTAAATAGAATTAATAAGTCACCAAGTTATTGGTACTATATAGGTTATGATACTCGAAAGATAATTAATTATTTATCTTTCAATAGCTGAATTGGTTTAAAATGTATTGCACGAACAAAAAGAAAAAAATAAGTAATGTTTTAACCTTAACTTCTATGGTTTTAACAAATTTCCTAAAATTAGAACTCTCGTAGAAAAAGAAAGGGATATTATTTTTGTATTTTTTGTCTATAAAAATGATAAGACTAAAATTTTCAAAATTTTAGGTATCGGATACGAAAAACCGAGTTATAATAAAATTAGCTTATAGAAAAAATTAGGAATAAAAAAAGGCTAAAATTTTGTTTTAATCCGCAATAAGATCCCCAAAAATACACACAATAAGGACTTTTTTAAAAATTGGTTTTTTAGCATCTGAGCGTCTCAAAATGCACTCACATACAAACAAATCATTAATAAAAATTTGTTTACCTCTTCCAGGAACCATTAAATTATTTCGCGGTTTAGAATATTTTTTACTTGAGCATGTATGAGTAATTTTTATTCAACAATTTTCGTGGTCAATCTCTAATTTGATAAGATTAATTATCTTTAATAGACTTCTCTGATAACTGTGAAGTAGCTCTTTTACTGATCAAGTAAATTTTATTTACTGGAGGGTAATTCCATGGAAAAATAGCAAAAAATGGAACGCGAGGTCTCAGAATTAAAAACTTTTATTTTTATTCGAAAAAACTACTTAAAATTAGATGATTCACCAAATCTGATGGTTTTTTATGGATTTTTAAGAGAGTTATGCTGTTCTAAAGTTTTTTGGTAAAATTGCTCTCCTCAGCCACCATTTTTGAAAGTTCCGTAAAAAAGCTCCGGAAAACGTTAAAAAATTAAAAAAAAAAAGATTTTCGATGTATAATTTGATGAGGAATTCGAATTTTCAGTCAGATTTTTTCCATGATGTGTCCATTCGCGGGAAAATTCAAATTTCTGCCCCAAATTTGTCAACTTTAAGTGCAAATAGCCGAAAGGCTTCCCACTGAAAAAAAATTTTTTCTTCTGAAATTTTTCCAAAAGTTCATATATATCATAGAAAAAATTTTCCTGAGGGTAATTTTTGATATAAGAGAGTAATGCTGATCTGACAAAAAAATTGAATTCTGCAGGAAATTGTATAGTAATTTTGGTAGCCTTAGAATGATACATCTCAATTTGACAAAATAAATAAAATTGATTTTAAAAATATAGAAAAAATGAAAATTGAAAATGTGATTTTATTGATTTTTGTGTACTTTTTTAATCATTTATAGACATTTCGATGAAAAATAAACTCTAAACTTAGAAAAAAACTTACTTTTAATTATTAGTAAAACTAATTTTTTTTTCCCCAAAAGAAGTACTTTTATTTTTAGATTTTTCATGATTTTTAGGCTAAAAATTTAAAAAAATCAAGAAAATCCCATTTTAAAATTATTCATTTTGATTAAATTTCTATAATCAATTTTAATTATTTTGTCAAATTGAGATGTATCATTCTAAAGCTACCAAAATTACTATACCCTTATAAAATTTCCTGCAGAATTCAATTTTTTTGTCAGATTTTCATTTGGTCACGTGACTAAGCGGAAAATTAGCAAGATAACTAACAAGTCGAAATTGAGAAAATTGAAAAATTAACTAAAATCAGCATTACTCTCTTATATCAAAAATTACCCTCAGGAAAATTTTTTCTATGATATATATGAACTTTTGGAAAAATTCCAGAAGAAAAAATTTTTTTTTCAGTGGGAAGCCTTTCGGCTATTTTCACTTAAAGTTGTCAAATTTGAGGCCGAAATTTTTTAACGTTTTCCGGAGCTTTTTTACGGAACTTTCAAAAATGGTGGCTGAGGAGAGCAATTTTACCAAAAAACTTTAGAACAGCATAACTCTCTTAAAAATCCATAAAAAACCTTCAGATTTGGTGAATCATCTAATTTTAAGTAGTTTATTCGAATAAAAATAAAAGTTTCTAATTCTGAGACCTCGCGTTCCATTTTGTGCTATTTATCCATGGAATTACCCTGGAGAAAGCTATTTTTTCTGAATTTACTAATTTCGTTTAACTACTCTTATACACTTTTATCACATCAATTTATTAATATGGAACATGTTCATTGGATAAAGTATTTGAAAAAGTCCAACTCGGCAGGACGGGTCGAAATATTGATGTTTTTAGGGAGAGAAGTGAAATGGACTTAAAATATTTTCGATTTAGGGACTTAGAATAATTTAAAGAGGGAGTCAGGGCCTGATAAGAACAAATACTTAGAATACTTTATAGGTTTATGGACTTAGGATAATTTATATTTCGGGATTTATTGTAATTTTTGTTTTAGGACTTATAATAATTAGGGAGTATACGTTAAGACTGTTATAAGAGAATCTGTTCGATGATCGTTGGTTGTGTAAGAACACAGACCAGTTGTAAGTTTTTAAATATAAATAACAAAAAAATAAATTAAAAACAACTATATGAGGGATTCCACGCCAATCGGGCTCAAGTTGAAATGAAGGGTCTCAGAAATGGGTCCTAACTATTTTTTCTCAAAAGTTCAACTATAATGATAAGTTTCCATACCAATTTTTAGTTCAAATGGTTTAAACAATTAAATTTGTTTTTTTGTGTGCAAAAGTTCATTTAAAAGAATCCAATTTCAAATAATTATAACTTATTTTTTGGACAAAAATTAATTAGTTTTATACTTTTACTAGGTAAATGAAATTATTGAATACAATAATTAAATGTCACCGCAAAAAATTAGGGTAATTTATTAAATTAGAATTTATCATTTACAATATTTTATCTGTTTTCAAATAGTAATTTAAAATATTTTTAATAAATAATTGTTTGATAATGAATAAAAGGCAGTCATTCTCTGCGCGAAGCGCAGTTGTTTCTAGTATTTGAAATTACAAAAATATTTCAATGCAATCATTGCATTTAAATATTTGAAATTCCAACTTTTAAATAAAACAGGAGACTATAAGAAAAAATTTTAAATGGCGTATAGTTTCGACTAAAGTCAATAAAAAAATTACAATGCTCTCATTGCATAAAAATAGTTAAAATTACAACTTTTCGTATAAAACAGGAGACTATTAGAAAAAAATTTAGAATGGCGTGTAATTTCTGCTAAAGTCAATAAAAAAAATTCAATGCTATCATTGCATAAAAATTGTTGAAACTACAAAAATATTTCAATGCAATCATTGCATAAAAATATTTAAAATTCCAACTTTTAAATAAAACAGGATACTATTAGAAAAAAATTTTAAATGATGTACAGTTTCAGCTAAAATCAAAAAAAAAATTTTAATGCTATCTTGTAAAAAATATTTGAAATTACAAAAATATTTCAATTCAATCACTGCATAAAAATGTTTGACTATTAAAAAAAATTTATAATGGCGTATAGTTTCTGCTAAAGTCAATAAAAAAATTTCAATGCTATCATTGCATAAACATAATTGAAATTCCAACTTTTCTATAAAACAGGGGACTATTAGAATAAAATTTAAAATGATGCACAGTTTCAGCAAAAATCAAACAAAAAATTTAAATGCTATCATTGCATAAAAATATTTGAAATTCCAACTTTTATATAAAACAGGAAACTAATCGAAAAAAATTTAAAATAGCGTATAGTTTCTGCTAAAGTCAATAAAAATATTGCAATGCTATCATTGCATAAAAATATTTGCAATTACAACTTTTATATGAAAGAGGAAACTAATCAAAAAAAATTTTAAATAGCGTATAGTTTCTGCTAAAGTCAATAAAAATATTGCAATGCTATCATTGCATAAAAATATTTGGAATTACAAAAATATTTCAATGCAATCATTGCATAGAAATATTTAAAAATCCAACTTTTGTATAAAACAGGAGACTATTAAAAAAAAATTTAGAATGGCGTACAGTTCCTGCTAAAGTCAATAATAATATCAATGCAATAATTGCATAAAAATATTTAAAAATACAATTTTCATATAAAACAGGACACTATTATAAAAAAATATTAAATAATGGATAGTTTGTGATAAAGTCAATAAAAAAATTTTAATGCTATCATTGCATAAAAATATTTAAAATTCCAACTTTTATATAAAAGAGGACACTATTCGAAAAAAATATAGAATAGCGTAAAGTTTCTGCTATGATACATCCGACAAAATATATTAAAATTTTTAGAAGTTTTTTAAATTGTGTACTATCAATTTAAATTTATCTATACGATATATGTTATCGAAATTTTTATTTTTTCATGTTTAATACAGGCGATATCCATTTCCTTATATAATGAAATTATTTAACCTCTTTCTTATATAAAACACCCGACAATATATATTAAAATTTTTAGATGTTTTTCAAATTGTGGACAATCAATATGAGTTTATCTTTTTAAGTTGTTAACGAAAAAAATATTAAAGAGGAGTATAATTTCTGTTAAATTCAATACTGATATTTCAATGCTATCATTGCATAAAAACATTTGAAATTACAACATTTCTATAAAACACGACGGAATTCAAAAACATTTAAGTTGGGTATATTTTGATAAATTCAATACTATAATATATCAATACTATTATTGCATGAAAACGATTGAAATTACAACTTTTCTATAAAAAAGGACACTTATCGAAATAAAACTAAAGTGAGGTATAGTTTCTGTTAAATTAATTACTAATATTTCAATGCAATTGAAATTACAACTGTTCTAAAAAACAGGCTATTATTCGAAAAAATTGAAAGCGGGGTATATTTTGCTAAATTTAATACATATATTTCAATGCTATCATTGCATAAAAATATTTGAAATTACAAGATTTCTATAAAACCGGACAATATTCGAAAACATTTAAGTTGGGTATATTTTGCTAAATTCAATACTAATAATTTAATGTTATTATTGCATAAAAACAATTGCAATTACAACATTTCTATAAAACAGGATTGTTTTAGAAAAAAAAATTAAAGTGAAGTATAGTTTCTGCTAAATTCAATACTGTTGTTTCAATCAATAAACCCAATAATTCAATAAATCGGACTCTAAGTCTTTTTTGTGCTATTTCTTTTTAATAAATACATTAAATAAAAAACAACAAAAAAGCGGCTTTAGAAATGCGTTTAATAAAAACGAAGCATTTTGGTTTTTATATTTTAATATAAACCATTTTAAGATATGAAGTGATGAAAATGACCAATTTTTGAGTTTTTAAATTTTGTACTTCTTAGCTTTAAATAGTTGTAACTCTGTGCCGTGAGCTAAAATTTAAAAAAAAGCGTCAACTCTATAGCATTTTTTCCAAGGAGTAATTTGCACCGAAGCTCTTTTGTTTTGTATATGAAATGACTCAAAAATTTGAATATGAAATAATATAGACATCGGCAGTCCTAAGAATAATAGAAAAAAACAAAAATTTTAAGAATTTAACTATATAGTAAAATTCATATTAGCTGTTACAATATGAAAAAACTACAAAAATTTCAATCTATATTTCTGGTTATTTTATATATGAAAAATTAAAAAAATTTCACGATGTAATAATATAGATATTATCGGCAGTCCTAAGTATGAAAAAAAAAATTAGAAATATTTAAATGTATAGTAAAATTCATATTGGCAGTTTACAATATGAAAAAACTAAAAAATTTACCATCTATATTGTCGGCTATTTATATATGCAAAAACTCAAAAAATTTCATTATGAAATAAGATAGATATCGGCAGTCTTAAGAATAAAAATAACAGAAATTTAAAAAATTTAATTGTATAGTAAAGTTCAAATTGGCTGTTTACAATATGAAAATACTACAAAAATTTACTTGCATGGAAAAAAATGAGGTATTACATCCAAATTAAAAAAAAAACAAATACCTAGAGATTTTTTGGTGAAAAAAATTTTATAAAAAAAATAGGTCTTAATGTGAAATATCACCGGTGACAGTGCTATATACATACTTACATACATACACTCACATACGCACACATACATAATTTTTTTAAAAACTGGTTTTTAGAATCCTGAGATCTCAAAACGTGCGTATATGTCAAAAAATCAGAAATAAAAATTTCACCTAAAACAATGGGTCCTCTATGAGGAACCAAAATCATAAATATTTCACTCTAGAGTAAAATTAATATTGATTCTCTGCAATATAAAAAAACAGCAAAAATTTCAATCTATAATGTTAGTTGTTTTATATATGAAGAAACTCAAAAATTTAACCATATATAGAGTATAATGGATATCGGCTGTTCTATTTATGAAAACATTATAAAAATTATAAAAGTTTATAAAAAATATTATAAAAGTTTCACTCGATAGTAAAATTCATATTGATTGTCTACAATATGAAGAAACTGAAAAAATTTCAATCTATATTTTGGACAGTTTTATATAAGAAAAAACCCAAAAAATTTCACTATGGAGTAAAATGGATATCTTCCGTCCCATTTATGGAAAAAAAAAAAAAAAAAAAAAAAAAAAAAAAAAAATAAATAAATAAATAAATAAACAAATACCGTATAGGAGCCAGTTTTCGAACGTATTGGCTTTCGATCAAATACATACAAATTAGCTTTTATATAAAAAAGTATGCATCATTTATCTAAAACCGAATTTTCTTATGAAACTACATACCCTAAGGAACTAATTTCTACGTTACCGATATTAAAAAACAACTTAAATTAATAAAAAAAATTAGAAAAATGCTGTCTTGTACAACCTTAGGAGATTTTACTCATCGTTTTCATCAAATCTCGTGTGTTATTAAAATCGAGTTTTAGGGATACCTACTCTATGCCGAATATTAAAAATGCTTTTAATTACGTTGTGATGCTTTAATAAATGAAGGGAAAGGGTTATATTCACTTATTTATTGCAAATTTATTTTAAATAGGTATATCGATAATCGAATCCGAATTTTTTTACACGTATGGGTATTTTCGATATTTTCAATTTAATTACACTTTTTTTAATTTAAATGATATTTATTTAATAATAATACACTAAATTTGTCATAATTACATTATTTATACTATATTTTATAATAATTAATAGAATATTTAATAAACCAACACACATAAACACAATTTAAAGTACTTATATACTTATGTATCACTTTGTTTATATAACACAATAAATGCTCGTAAATGCTTTGATTTTAATAAAAATTACGTATACACGCTTTGAAATGAAAAAAAACCTTTATTTTAATATTAAAAATATATAAAAACTATATTCCAACACTTTTTTCATAAAATTTATGTCGTTTTTACTTTTAAATACACAAATAATTAAACAGGTAAACGACCCCTAATAAAGTCGCGCGCAAACTGAACATATACAACAGGTTGCTTACATAAGGCGCCTATTTTGTTTCCTTGAGTTTTAAAAACATTATATCAACTATTATCTTTCGTTAATTAAAATTAAAAAGCAAATTTTAATAAATAAATGTTTAAAATACATGATTATACAAGTGTGTAGTTCATCTGCTGTTTACTATATTTTACTCTTATTATAGGTATTTTATATTAAAAAAACAATAAAAAAGAAGTGAAAAGGGAGTTAAGAAATAGGTATATAGTTATACCTATAAGAATTCTATTAAAACGCGCACGATTTTAACTTAGTTGTAGCGATTTTCAAATTATCGAAAATTAATTCGATCAATATGATACTATTATCAAAAATAGAATTTGCATTATCGAAATTACCTTACCTTGCACACTTGTAATAAATGTAAATTATAAATTATCCATCAATAAATTTGACATTTTTTTAATTGGGATAGTAAAATATAGGATTTCCCTGATCAAATGCAACAATATTTAACTCCAAATATTAATTTTAAAGTATATTTTTCAACAAATAAAGATATAGCTAGGTATAAGAAAGTGACTTCTGATCGAAAACCGGCTCCTATACGGTATTTCACTCCACAGTAAAATTTATATTGATTGTCTAAAATATAAAAAAACAGTAAAAATTTCAATCTATATTGTTAGTTGTTTTATATATGGAAAATCCCAAAAATTTCACCATAGAGTAAAATGGATATTGGCTGTACTATTAATTGAAAAACAAAAAATTATAAAAATTTCACTCTATAGCAAAATTTATATTGGCTGTCTACATTATAAAAAAAATTCAAAATTTTCAATCTATATTGCTGGCTGTTTTGTTTATGAAAAAGCTAAAAAAATTTCACCATAGAAAACAATAAAAAATTATGAAAATTTCATTCTATAGTCATATTCATATTGATTGTCTACAATATCAGTTGTTATGTATATATGAAAATTGAAAATATTTAAATATTGATTGTCTACAGTATGAAAAAAACTGAAAATTTTGTTAAAAAAGCTGCATATCACTATACTTTATTTTCAATTATTATTTATTATCAATAATTATTTATGTTATAAAATATATCTCATTAGTTATAAATATTTATAAATAATCATGTAACTTTTTCTTAATATGAATTATAAAATTTTATTGTTAATTTTAGAAGCATAAAATTAATTCTGTTCTCATTCGTTTTTAAATAAAATTAAATTGCATTTTAATCACGTATGATTAAATTTATTATAATTAACTAAATTTGATTAAAATATAAAAAAATTAATGCACAAGAGTTTTTATTTGATTAAGCCGAGCATCGCGAGGCCAATCAGCTAGTAATAATATTATAATAATATATTAACAAATTTATATACCTTATGATTTAACCTGATAAAAATGCATTTGGCATCGCAAAACTGATAACTCCCAAATATTCAGTAAATATATGGGTAGATTTAAATGAAGTGAGGGCGAATTGTATGGTCGGGTCTTCAAAACTGCACAAAAGTGTTTTTTTTTCTGAAAGTAATACCAAAAAGAAGTCACCAGCCCAATTTTTAGCCTTCCAGAGCAAAATCTCGATTTTCGGCAGCCATTTTTGTGTTTTGGACTTTTGTAAAAAAAGTAAGAAAAATGAGTCATAATTTTTTTGATTATTGCTGTAAAAAACTTACATTAGCATGAAAAATTTTTTCCTTATAGCCATGGATAGGAAATTTCTCTGGCTATCCGATTCCGGGGTCAAAATTTTTTTTGATTCCTCGGAAAATTTTACTATAGACCCTCTTTTTTTAGTAATTTTGAACATCTCTGTGATGCTGTATAAAAAAAAGAAAAAAGAATTTGCATAAAAATAAAAATAAATTTAAATTTATAAAATTGACAAACAAAAAAAATTTTAATTTTATCAATTTCAATTTTATTTTTATTTTTATGCAAATTCTTTTTTCTTTTTTTTATACAGCATTCCAGAGATGTTCAAAATTACTAAAAAAAGAGGGTCTATAGTAAAATTTCCCGAGGAATCCAAAAATCGAGTCAGAATTTTTATTAGATTACAGGAAAAGCCGGAAAATGGAAAATTCCGGAAATTGGAAAGGTTGAATTTGAATGAGTCAAAAAAGGGCTTTAAAGGCAAATAAGCAAAGAAAATTTTTATGAAATTTGTAGTACATATATTGAACTTATTTTCCTGAAAGTTTCAGACATTTTAAAGCACTTAGAAAAAAATGCCAGGTGGCGAAAAATGTCAAAAAAACGCATTTTTCAAAAACAGCCGCCGCTAAAATATCTCCGGTTTAAATCCACCGATTTTAAATTTTAGGGTCGCATTTGAAAGGTCTTGAGTAGACAAAAAAATTGCAACCAATCAGAAGTATTTTTGAGTTGATCTTAAGCCACGGTATTATTTTGAAAATCAGCTTTTTTAATAAAATTCATTTTACGTTTATCAATGCCAAAAAAAAGTTGACTCCATGGAATTGGCTAAAAATTTTTTTACAAAATGTAGACTTTTTAGCGGTTAAAATATGACCAGTAAGATGAAATTTGAAGTAAATTTAAGGGAATGGCGTAATTTTAAAAAAGAGCTAAATTAGCCTATTTTTTGACCTTTAAACGGCCATATTTCGGCCCCATGAGGTGCTAGAGGGCTAAAATTTTGGCTGAGTGACTTTTTTGTAACCCCAAACTATTCCTAATGAAGACCTAATGAAGATTCCTAAGACCTAATGAAGCAAAAAAACAGGTTTTAAAAAAAAATCTGTGTGTGTGTGTCTTTATGTAATCGGTGGTATTTCACAACCATTATGGAATTCAAATCTCAAAGTATTTTTTTTTTATTTAATTTTGATGTAATACCTCATTTATTTCCATGAAAGTACTTATATTGGAAAGTATGATTTTTACTCGATATGTCGAATCTGATAATTAATTTTTTTAAAATTTTTTTCCCAAAATCTTCGTCACAAAAAAATACAAAAAACACGAAATTTTTTTTCTCTTTGGACGTAGCACCTAATTTATTTCTATGGGAGTAATAGTTTTAGAAATATGGTTTATAGTAATTTTTTGAATCTTCTGATACTTAATTTTTCAAAATTTTTTCTCAAAATTTTAGAAAAATAAAAATAAAAAAAATCGTAATATTTTTTTCTTTTTGGATGTAGTAACTGTTTTTTTCCTATGAAAGTACCAATATCTAAAAATATGCTTATGACTCGATATCTCCAATTTGACACTTAATTTTTTGAACTTTTTTTTCTCAAAACTCTTTGCATAAAAAAATAAAAAAACCAGAAATATTTTTTTGATTTTTGAAAGTAGTGCCTCATTTTTCTCTGAGGGAATATTAGTTTTAGAAATATACTTTATAGTTAGTTTTTTGAATCTGAAACTTAATTTTTTGAAAATTTTTACCTTAAAATTTTTCAAAAAAAATAAAAATAAAAAGAAAACAGAAATATTTTTTTTGTTTTGAACGTATCACCTAATTTATTTCTATAAAAGTACTAAATTTTGAAAATATTGTTTTTACTCGATATCTCAAATCTGATACTCAATTTTTTTTTAATTTTTGTCTCAAAATTTTTGGCATAAAAATATTAAAGAAACAGCAATATTTATTTTCTTTTTGGACGTAGTACCTAGATTTTTCATATGATTTACTTATCTAGAATTATCGTTTTTACCCGATACTTAATTTTTTGAAATTTTTTTAAAAAATATTTTACATAAAAAAATAAAAAAATAACAATATCTTTTTTCTTTTGGGACGTAGTATTTAATTTTTTTCCATGAAAGTACTATTATCGAGAATTATCGTTTTTACTAGGTAAAATAGACCATTTAAAACATTTTGTTATTATTAATGAGGAACCATACTGCCAATTAATTGGCAGCGTTTTTTTTTTAATATAACTTTAATTAGCACGTATAGAATGGACCTTAGGGATTCGTAACCTAGTTAGGGACATTATAAGAAGAGGAAAAAAATAACCTGTAGGAGCCAATTGGGCCCCTCCGGCCTAAAATAAAATACTAATATAAATTATCGACGATAAAAATGGACTTTGGAGGTAAAAAATGGGTCCCACATGATAAAATAAATACCTTAAGACAGAATTAACTATCTAGAAACCCATTGGGACCCATCAGAAAAAAATGAGATCTCGCTGTACAAATAGGTTTCCACGAATAAGAATATATTTATAAGGACTATAAGAGTAAAAAATGGGTTCAGCAGAATAAATTAAATAACAACTGATAAAGTCGCCCATCCTAGGGTCTATTCGACCCGATCGGAAAAAAATGAGATCCAGCTGTACAAATCGATCCCCAGGGATTAAAATGAGGGTACAAAATTGGTTAAACAGGATAAAACAAATAACAACTGATAAAGTAGTCCATCCTGGGTTCTATTGGGCCCTATTGGAAAAAAATGAGATTCCGCTGTACAAATTGATTGTTAGAGATGAAAATGGACTGTAAGGATACAGAATTGATCCAACAGGATAAAACAAATAACAACTGATAAAATCGTCCATACCGGGTGCTACTGAGCCCATTAGGGAAAAAATCAAATCCTGATTTATAAATCGATCTTTAGGGATGAATATGAATTATAGTGGTAAAAATGTGTCCAGCTGGATGCAACAAATACCAATAGATTATCCATCCAAGGACCTATGCTGATGCATAAATCGACCCCTAGAAATTGGCTCCATGGGTAAAATTGGATCTTGTATGATAACATAAACAACGTCTGTTAAAATTAGCCACTAAGAGACTAATTGGACCTAATCCCATTTTTTACCTTTCATCCCTGGGTATATATTTATACGTCAGGATTTTATTTTTCACAGATTAGGCCCCAAGATAGCCGTTCTTCTCCATTAGCATTTATTTTATCCAGCTGAACCCATTTTTTACCTCCAAGAACCATTTTTATCCCTAAAGATCGATTTCTATATCAGGATTTTATTTTTTCCCAATGGGGTCCGATGGACCCTTGGATTGCTAATTTTATTCGTTGGTTTTTGTTGTATCCAGCTGGACCCATTGTTACCTTGTATAAATCATTTCCATCCCTAAAGATCGATTCATTCATCAGGATTTCATTTTGTAGTACTTACAAAAACATTTTAAAAAAAAATTACCAAAGTCTCATTTGGATCAATTTTATTAAATTTAAAGCATTGAAAAGTATAAAAAAATAGCAAAGAATGCACTTTTTTACACAAAAAGTTTAATTTAAAAAATTTTTTTTTACAGAAAAATTATTGAACAGCCATGGCCGTGAATTGAGGAGAGCTCTATTTTCTCTCAAACAAATTTTTCAAGTAAGTTGTTTCATTAATAAATCTAATTATTTAAATAGGTATACTAATTACGCAAAAAAAAATGGAAAAAAATTATTTTTATTTTATTCTAATTGGAGTATTAAAAATATTGATCAATAGGATTATAAATAAACAAAACAAGTGTTTTAGAATTTATAAATCTTGTAATATTTTGGACCAAAGACTGGTCCCTCTTTAGACTATAAAAAATTATTTTTGATATAATATACACTGACAGTAGTAGGGGAAGGAATCATTCCCTCAGTTAAAACAACAGAGTTCTCAAGCTTTTAGGATGGAATATTTCTTATTTTGGGAAAGAATCTTCCCCAAATTTTTTAATAATAGAATTAGAGTAGTAAAAACTGCAATCTTCTTTATCGGCGGAAGGTATTTAGGGAGGTATTTTTCTTATTTTGAGATAACAGCGCTCCAAAAACATAAGAAAGATTTTATACAAATTTATGGGAAGATTCTTTCCCGAATGGGATATCTGCTTTCCCGTACTACTGCCAGTGTATTATGTACATATTTTTATATAACTAAATTACATACCAACACTAAAAGAAATAAACTTATTAAATCATTTGAACATCCAGAATAATATATTTAGTATATTCTTTTTAAATACAATGAAATTATTAGTTTTGATAAATTGTTTATATTACAATACTTACAAAAAACAACTTATGAACTGTTAAAACACCTAATATACATTTATAACTTATATACATTTCAAATCGAAAACTCCATATCATTTCATCATTTTTATTGTAAAATTAAGTTTTGACAATTTATGCTTCATATTTAATAATAAAGTCTATAAAAAAATTTCCGGCATCCAAATGGATTTATCAATCTCTCCATTTTTTGCTGACATAGTCATGGAAGATGTAGAAATTTAAGCCCTACTAAAATTTTATTTTACAGCCTTATTATACTTTAGTTATGTTGATGACACAATAACGTTAATCCTCAAAAACAAATGAATAGTTTCAATAATGACATAAAATCAATAGAAATTGAAAATGATAAAAGTATAAGCTTTTTGAATCTCAAACTAATTAGAAATAATAACAAAATTATCACTAATTGGTTTCAGAAACACTCATTTTCTGTTACACTAATAAAGAAATATTACCTTCCTGATCCCGTATTACAAAAAGAAAACATACGATTCTGTAAGAAAATATTAATCCATTATAAATAAATTTGGAACAAAAGACTATATATTATCACAAAAAAAAACACATAATAATAGTATAAATGGAAATAATAATAAGATCACGACAATAGCTATTCCTACTAATAATTATAAAATGGTCTCAAATAATATTTTAAATTACCAAAAGTTCAAGTTCCCTAAAAGAAAACGCAAACCGGCCGAGTTAAAATTGGAACAAGATAGGAGAGTACGGATAAGCTACTCTGTGGATTAAGAAAGAAGAGGGCTTTCTATTGTAGCAGCTCGCCCTCCCCGTACCTGAGCAAAGGAAAGGCAGCGGCTAGTTTCCTAGGCCGCGCTCCTCAAAAAAAAATTTATACCTGAAAAGGGAGTCTCGGTCTGGAGCAAAAAACGCAAGGGGTTTTAAAGTATGTTTAGTAAGTAGAAATCTGGCTTTTGGCACCGGCTAAGTCTCCCAGTTATAATTTGTACAGCTGGGTGGTCATAAAAAGCTGGGGGCCTTTTGAAGGCCTGCAAACATTCCAGGATTGGCTCGTCTCACACATTTTCTTCATAAAATAAAAAAAAAAATTCATGTTTAATATTATCAAAAATATTTAAAAAAAAATATAATATTATTACTATTGCTTATACTCAAGACGACTTATCCATTTTTGTAAAAAGGGCAAGGTCAAAACTAGATTATTAGAAAATGCCAATGTTGTATATAGGTTAGAATTAAATGATTTTCCTGCCTCTTACATAAAAGAAGTTTATTCATTAAGGTTACAGACTCATTTAGAAAACAAAAAAATATTACTTTTTCTGGATAAGTTTTCGAGTAGAAACAATTGAGATAATTTTTACAAAATTGGCGCTTTATTAGATTATAAATTACTAAATATTTTTTTTTTTTCAAAAAAATACGCTGAATACAGGTGCTTAAAGTTAGGCCTAAAAATTGTGATAATTATTAAATTTTTTTCAAAAATTGCAATTTTTCGCACATTTTTTTGAAAATTAATACCATTAATCCAGAAGAAAATTGTATTTTAAAAGTGTAGCCAAAAAATTAGGAAGATTGTTAACAAAAAATTAGAAACATTAGAAGAGTGATATGTAAATATTATATTATATAAAAATAAATTTTTATGTTCTGAGGAGGGAATAGGCCTTTGTTCAAAATATTACAAGATTTTTGAATTTTTGATGATATTTAATTGGAGAAGCAGAAGAGTTGTAATGCATTTTATTCAAGAGACATAAATATGTTGATAGTTTACTTGTGTCAATTTTATTCTGTAGTTCCAAAACTATAAGTTAAAGATAAAGTGAATTTTAATAAAGGATATAACTATTTATTCACTGTAATAGATAATTATTCAAAGTATGCTTGGGCTGTACCATTGAAGCAAAAAACAGGTGAAAAAGTTTTTAAGTCATTGGAATTAATATTTAAACAGGGGCGAGTGCCATCGAAACTTCACGTTGACTAGGAAACTAAATTATACAATAAGACTTGTAAACAATTGTTGCAAACATACAAAGTTCATTTATAGTTTACGTACATCCATTTGAATGCTTAAAGTGTGGAGCGTCTCAATCGTACTTTGAAAAGTATAATGTGGAAAAAATTTAGTCTTCAAGGAAATCATAAATTGATTGATATTTTAACTGAATTAATTTACAAGTATAACAAAACTAACAACGAGCTATTAGAATGAAACCTAAGGATGTGAATCATGAGAATGAATTATCAGTTTTGCAAAGATTTTCCAATGTAAATATACAATGACTCACATCATCCCAAAAACCAAAAACTAGCAGCTTTTAGAGCTTTGTCAATTTCAATGGATACTGAAGATTTTAATAATGAAATTAATATAATCAAACAGATTGCTAAAAATAATGGTTATAACATCAAATTAATAATCCAAATTAATAAACCGTTCCCCTGGGTTGGAACGTGCCAAAGATTGACGAAAACAGATTCGAAAAATATCTTCGGATAGAGTCAGCGTCTATTCTCGCTTGGCGCGAAGGACTCACAAGTCCCCGCGAGCCGTAAATCTTAGTAAAGAAAGTAACCTCGTTAGTACGCGGCGCTTGCGATGCCTCCATGCCTCGCCCGCGGCTATGGAAGGGGAGAAAGCCAGTTTACTGGTGGACCTTAGAAATAGCGGAGCTCTGAAGGGAGTGTCAAAGGGCGCGAAGGAAAGTGCAGAGAGCACGGAAAACACCTGAGGCTGCGGTGATCTCTCGGGAACACAAAGATGCTAAACATCGGCTGGCTAACGCCATCTGCCAAAGCAAGGCTCGCTGCCAGCGTTCATTACGCGAAGACGTAAATAAGGACCTCCGGGGCCTTGGTTATAAAGTCGTAAAGGGCAAATTGAACCGGAGGTCCGATAATTGAACCGGGGCAACGACCGAAAGGATAGTGGGTGCGCTTTTCCCTGAACTGCCCATCTGGGAGCATCCGGTAGAGGAAATACCCAGGGATGAAGTGCCACTATACAGCGAGGCTAAGATGTTCAAGGCTATCAAAGCCATGAAAAATGGCAAGGCGCCGGGACCTGAAGGGATAGCATCGGAAGTCCTCAAACGGGCCGTACTAGTAATCCCTGGTATGCTGCTGGGCATGTTTAATGCTTGCTTAATGGACGGAGTGTTTCCGAGGAAGTGGAAGGTGGCTCGTCTCGTCTCCTGAACAAAGGAAAGGAAGGAGCATCCGACTCTCCGTCATCTTATAGACCACTATGTATGTTAAATACCATTGGCAAGGTGATGGAGAGCATGCTCCGGGCTAGATCAAAGCTAGCGATCGTGGAGGGCGGTGATCTCTCTGAGGAACAACACGGCTTCCGCGAGGGGTATTCCACCGTAGACGCCATCAGGCCTTAGCTGGATACCATAATGAGAGAGAGAGAGAGAACGGCCGCACGTAAACCGCATGGACGTTCTACTGGTCACGTTGGATGTTAAAAACGCTTTCAATTTAATCAGGTTTATTTGTGGGACCGAAGGCTGCTATGCGACACGCTCGATGGTAGGCGGCAAAGGGCGTTAAGCGCGGACATTGCCTAAGGGTCGGTTCTTGGACCTGACCTGTGGAATGCCTTTTACGATGGCTTGCTGCATGACATGGCCCTAACCCTAAAGGTTAGAGGGAAGGAAGTGGCCCAGCAGAAACTGAATCAAGTGATGAGACAGACCAACCCCTGGATGGGCTACCACGGGCTCCAGCTTGCGATCCCAAAAACGGAGATCGTACTGCTGACCCGTTGAAGGGTTCCCACTATATTTGACATAAACGTCGACGATGGCGGGAATCCTCACTCGATCCAAACCAGAACATCCATGAAGTGCCTGGGAGTTTTGCTTGACAATTACCTGAGCTTCTGGGAACAATTTCAAAAGTCGAGTTAAAAGCCCGCGTCGGTCGCATCCTTCCTATCAAGGCACATGGACAACATAGGGGGGCCTGTGAAGGAAATAGGGGATTTACCCATATAATACACCCATCTAAACACACCCATATACCAAAAATTAATTTCAAACCACCCTACCATATTTATACTAAATCGATAACTATTTTTAGACTGATCAGACATAAAAAAACTCCTCTATAATAACGGACCCAACCCTAATGATATCATAAAACATATAGTATATTACTCACCCTCCGTAGACATGCAAAAGTAACGCACCATCAGTAGACATGCAAAGTAACACTCCCTTTGTAGACAGTCAAAAGATCAGACTCTATAGACAGTCATACAAGATTAATATAAATACACCCTAAATACAGACATGCAACAACAATAAAACGCACCCTTAAAACGCACCCTTAAAAACGCACCCTTAATATTCATAAAACTAAGTTAATTAAAAAACTCACCATCCTTAAAATACATAAAAATCAATATCTCATCCAAAATGGAATCTAGCAACTAACCTATAAGCTTTCGAGATTCTACTTAGCAACCAATCACAAACTAGGCGGAGACTTAAAATCCAGCCTTAGGAAAATATTGTCACTCCTACCAGAAAGGGTATATAAAGCATGTTTCAGTTTGACTGAGCTCTCTTACGTTGGGTTCTTACGTTTAACACTTAAGTTTGGCTCTTACTATCGAGCTCTTACATAGTATTTTCTCTTTATCCCAGTAGTGTGTAATAGTCTTCCTCGATATCTATTTATCGTGATTAAAGTATAATATCAATAATATTTGTTAATTCATTTCGCTGCCTACCTATCATATCCGAAAAATACCAATAAAGGTCCGAGAGTACCTTATAATCGCCAACAAAAGTGAAAGCCGAACAACATCAAGAAATCAACGATATACCTCAATTTTCGATATTTTGGTCCCTTACTAAGATTCGTAACAGGCCAAAACAGGAAAGCGAAGACTCCTGATGTCCATGGTGAACTCTGTTCTGCTATACGGCTCGGAAGTTTGGGCGAACGCCGCCCAAATTAAGAAGTACAGGCATAATATAAGATAGTATCGCTATCGGTGATTCAGGTGGTAGCTAGTGACCTTCCTATTGACCTGCTAGCATGGGGGCGAAAGTTCATATACGAAAGTATAAAGGAGCGCGAAGTGGCTTCCACCCGCGCCCGCTTCAATGCTATGATTCCATGGCAGGGAATATGGGACAGCGACGTGTGGCCGTTGGACGCAGACTAATGCCGGACCTGGAGGCTTGGACGGGACGCGAACATGGGGAGGTGGGTTTCTATCTCACCGAGTTCTTAACAGGTCACAGATACATCCGTGACATGTTGAAAAAGTGGCAAAAAGTGGAAAATAAACATTGCTCACACTTTCGGCGTGAGATAGATACCATGGAGCACACATTCTTCGGATGTGTGCGCTATTCTGAGGGGTGCTCGCCCTTCCCGACTTGGAAGCCAGAGCGAGTGGTCCCGGAAATGCTACGAAGTCCTGATAACTGAAATAAAGTAGCAGAGTACGTGAGGGCCACTCTGTTGCCAACAGGAGGAGGGCTTTTTATCGTAGAGAGCTCTCCCGTCCCTAGGCAGGAGGGAAAGCAGCTGCTAGTTGCTTAGGGTGCGCGTCCCAAACTGAAGTTATACCTGAAAAGGGAGTTCCGGATTGGGGCAAACAAACGCAGGGGGGTTTATAAGGTGTTTATCCAGTAAGAATCTGGGACAAAACCTGTGACCGCGTTCACCGGCAGTCTTCTGGTTGTACCTTTCTACAACTGGACGGTCATGGAAATTTGCGGGTCGTTAATTTAGGGGTGGAAAGCTGGCGTGAAAAACGGCGAAAAATTACTTTTCATAAATGCCCCTATTTTTGAGGAAGCTAAATAAAATTTTCAAAAAAAATTTTTTTTGCAAGTGCGTTTTTCATTCCAATTTTCCAATCCTAAATGAAGTTTTAGCATTTTAAGGAGTTTATATTTGAAATCGGCAACCTCGTAAACCCCCCGATATAGTATTTCAAGTAAAAATAAAGTGTTTTAGAAAAATTTATAAAAAACATAATATTTTACGAATAGTAAAGACGCAAAACAGGGCAAAAATCGCTTGTTTTTTAAGTTTCTGCCCCTTGTAGACATTTTCTGAGGGTTTATTGGTAAAAAATGATTCTAAAAATTTGTTATCAAGTACGTATGTTTTTTGGATCGCTAAAAACTATTTAGCTACCAAATTTCACATCGAATACTTAAATTGCTTACATTTGGTAACTTTATGTTATTTTTAGCGATTTTTTAGCATTTTCTTAGTTGTTTTTAGAATAAGGATAATATCATTTATTAAACTTAAAAAAATTAATTATCGACTTATTTTTATGCACAAAAATAACGAATAATACAGTTAATAGTTGATTTCTAGTATAATCTCAAAGTATACATGAATTAGTTCATGATAAGTATTATCATAAAACAAATATTATAAACAAATGTAAATAATTACAAACTATAGAATATTTTTGAATTTATTGACCAAATGGAATAAAATGAAAAAATTTTATGTATGGTTTACAAAAATTTTTTTATTGCTGTTGTTAAAGCGACGTTCCGTCAACTGATTTGTTGACCTTATTAAGCTAAAATTACATAATTAATAAAAATTAAAAATTTTTTTCTTACAATATTAAAAATTTACAATATGTGTTTGTTCATTTACCGATTTAACAATTTTTGTGTGTATAATATTTATACACTCATTTCATTGAGTCTGATGTAAAACTGAGACTATAAATTACAAACTAAATAACATTAATTTTTGTAATAAATATATAATATTAAAATTTGGCAAAAACAATTATCACAAATACAATTGGCTACTCAGTTTCTAATAGATGTATAAATATTGTCGCAAACTTGTTAGGAAAGTTAACAATCTTCACTTAAAATGAAGCCATAATCTGTGGGGTAAAATTTTTTTGTTACGTTATTTAAACAATACATAGTTGCCTTTTGTGGGCAATCGCATTATTTGCGATAATAACGGATAGCAAAATCGTGTTCAACGAACAAACGAAAAAAACATACGTAAGTGATAAAAATTCCAAAACAATCAGTTAAAGTAATACAAATATGAAAGATGCCTATTGTGGGTAACTCGACCATGAGAGATAAAAGTATAAATAATTGTTTAGTTGTTAGGAAGCTCTTAGACTTTGAATAATCTTTATAATTATTCTTATAAGCTGGTTATGCAAATTTATTTAGGCATTCGAAACATTATTATATGCACCACCATATGCAAAAATTCCGTTTTCAATGAATGAAAAGTAAATCACGCTTAGAACTTTTGTGTCTGAATGTGCCATTTTTAGAAATAGTCAAAATAAAAATCCCTGCTTACAGTGAGTAACTATTTTCGTAAACATCATCATATGTTATGAACACTATTTTATACGGTTTAAGAAACGTTATTAAAAAAAAATTGCTCTTTAACCTTTAAAAATTTCTTCTTTAAAATTTCCTGCTATCTAATACCCATCCTTCATTATTACTCTGGCAAAACCAGAATTAGTTCAGTTAATTATGAAGGCGAAAAAAATTCACAATTATTTTTTTACTAGAGACTTGGATATATCAATTTGAAACTCTGAGATTTCTTGTTACCAGATAGAAAAATTTTTGTGAATGAAACACTATCTCTAATTGAACGATTAGAGTATATAACTGTAAAAGAAACAGCATCTTCCTTAGGTTTTAAATTTATTTGGTATAGTTCGGGCAGATTCTTAGTGAGATGGAGGGAGAGAATGAGAGCGCATGAGGTTCGCTCTGAAACTGATTTACGTGATCTAATAAAACATCACAATATTAGACATATTTCTCATTATAATGACAATCACTTACGTGATAAACATTGACAACCAAACTCAGGACACGGGTCCCCTAAATGAGCGCCAACCTGAGATGCGCTGCGGTGTCGAGATTTCAAAGAATTCTTATAATATACACTTACCTGAACTAGAAAAAGTGAATTTTGAAATAATCGGCCGGGCGCTTTTTGAAGAAAGCTCAAAATTGAGCTTTTCTAAGCTGCCCATTCTTCTTTATTATCCCACCCCTTCTAGATATGCTCAAAAATTATGAGAAAAGAGTGACTTTAGTAAAATTTCCTCAGGAATTTGGTCCTGCCATTAGTTTTCCAAAATTTTCCCTAGAAAATCCGGAAAATTGAAAAATTCACTTTTTATTTTTAAAGTGCTGTAAATAAAAAACCGAATTATATTTTTTCTTCAAAATTTGGAAGGAGACTTGTTTATAAATATATTTTTTGGTGCCGTTCTTCACTCGATGTTATCGGCCATCTTTAACCTCCAAATAACGTAAATTACACGAATTTTGATCGATTTTTCTCATTCTTTGGCAGTTTTATTGGATTTTCAGGCATTTGGTGACCTTATATACCTAAAATAAGGTCGGATTCAAAATTCAATTCTACTTCATCAAAACAGTATGGTAAACCCATGAAACCAGAATATTTGTTATGTTCTGTTTGGGGAGGTCTAAACTCTACCCCCACTCTAATTGCTTTTGTTTATCGTCCCCCTGACGTTTCTATTACATCTGATATGCAACTTTTTCAATATTTACGTACTTCAGACTTTAGTCATAAGGTAATTGTTGGTGATTGGAATGCCAATTTGAGTTATATGAAGGACTCAGATGCTACGTTCTTGAAGGATCTCATGAATGAATTATCACTTAAATTGGTAGACACAGGCCCCTCACATCATGGTGGTAAAGCTGACGCTTGGATTGACTCAATTTTTGTTGACAATTGTGACTATATTCTGGGACCATAGGGATTCTATGGCCATAATATATCTACTTCTCCAAGTAGACATGAATTAATATCGGTTACTGTTGACATTTTCTATCCCTCCCCCCCTAAGAGTACCTACACCTACAAATGCTTCAGTAAGGTCACCTCGCATGACCTTAATCAACATTTAAATACATTAGACTGGTCTCCTTATTTGGTAAATGATGATCAGTTTGACGTTGAACTAGGTCTGAAAAAACTCATAAACAACATTCAGACTACAATTGACATACTTGCTTCGTATAAATTTATTGACCAACGAAAATCCACATATCCCTGAATAAATTCTGAACTTCGATTGCTAAAATCAAAACGTGACTCAACTAACAGACGTTACAAATGAACAGGGTCTAGGACTTTGCTTGATGAATGTTTTAGACTAGCAGATTTGTATGAGGAACAGTCGGGAACAGCTCGTTGTGCATACATGCACAATCGTATTTGCAGCCCCTTGAACGAGGATAAAAACTTTTGGAAAGAGATGTGTAATTTGGGACTACTTAGATAGCCAAATGATGCTCTCCATGGTTTCTTGCCTGAAGAGCTCAATGCTTATCTCTCTATCATCTGCATTTCCCTCATGAAAATCCTGATGATTCCTTAAATATCATCAATAGTGCTACTCCTGAAGATTTTACATTCAAGGAAGTCACTAAGAATGAGGTAATATTAGCTGTTGCTCATTTCCGTTCACAGGCTAGATGATGGTGGAACAGGTGATGATGGAATTCCTCAAAGCATTGTTGTGAAAGCCCTGCTAACCATAGCTCCTTTTCTTACCAAGCTCTTTAACGTATCACTAGCACAAGGAGTTTTTCCAATAGCCTGGAAAAAGTCACGATTTTTTAACTTTGAAAAAAGGAGCGATACCATCTTTGCCATCAGACTTTCGCCCTGTTGCATTATTATGCTTTTAGTCAAAGGTCCTTGAGAAGTTGGCTCATGATCAGGTGGTAGGCTACTTGTCCAGATATAAAATCCTGAATTCTTTTCAGGCAGGTTTCAGGAAACATCACAGCACTCAGTCAGTACTGATAAAACTTGCTGATGATATTCGCAGGGGTATGGACAAGAAGCTTGCCACATTGTTATTGCAGTTTGATTTCTCGAGGCCTTTGATAATGTTTTTCCATCTAAACTTCTTAAAAAACACAGCGATATTGGTTTTTCGAGATCATGATTATCTTGGTTCTGGTCATACCTCTGTGGACGATCAATGCATGTGTCATCAAAATCGATAACATCAACTTTCCGCGATACAAATATTGGAGTGCCCCAGGGATCCGTTCTTGGGCCACTCCTCTTTTGTATTTATATGAACAATCTTAAAGACCACTTAAGTGATGACATAACTTTTAGACTATTATATGCGGATGATTTACAGATATATGTCCAGATTTCTACAGACCAGATTAAACAAAGTATTGCATACCTTTCGGAACGAGCCATAAAAGCGGCAGCATGGGCTGATGCAAATAATTTATGTATAAACACAAAGAAACCGATTGTTTTTGGTTCTTCTACCACAGTTAATTCATTTCAGAAATTAAATATTTCCAAATTTGTTGTCAATGATAGTGGTTCTTGTGTTCTCTTTGTGGATGAAGTTGTCAGCCTTGGTATCACCTTAGACTCTTGTTTATCTTGGCGTCCGCGAGTAACGAAGGTGACCAAAAAAGTAAATATCATACTGTATGGTCTTAGGCTCATCAAAGTGGAAAATTCAAAGTGGCTGACTAAAAATTAGGGCAAAATGCAAATAAAAAGGGCCATTGTTTATGTTTTTTTTTTTTTTTAATTAAACGTTTAAAAATGACAATTATTTTACCCATTTATCTCCACAAAAGTAATAAAGTAAAAAAAAAAATTTTTATTTGTTCCCCTTGCAACCACCCCCCTTCCTCCTAAAAAATTCAAAAAATGAAGTTTTTCTTAAGTTTTAAAAAACCCAAAACCAGCTTTATTTTTCTTAATTTCACACGATTTTTTCAGTCCGACGTATTTTATTTTCTGATTTTCTTTAAGGTCCCATCTACAGAAGCCGTAAAATCCAGGCGCACCGCAAACCCAAGCACTACGCAATGCGCAGAAGAAGATTTTGTGTATGTCGAGTTGCGCAAGAGACAAAATTCGTTTCTGTGCATCGCGTTGCGCTCACGCTTGCAGTTGCGACCTCCTTTTACGGCTTTTGTAGATGGGGCCTCACTGCGCATTGCGTTGCGGCTACGCTTGCAGTTGCAACTCCCATTTATTACGGCATTTGTTGAAACAGCCTCAAAATCTCCATCTACAAAAGACGTAAATGGGGCGCAATGCTTAGAAGAAGATTTTGTGTATTTCAAGTTGCGCAGTAGACGAAATTGGTTTTTGCGCATTGCGTTGCGCTCACGCTTGCGTTTGCAAACCCATTTTACGGCTTTTGTAGATGGGGCCTAATATTTGATGATCTCAAAATCCGCAGGAGTTTCCGTTTTTCCACAGTTTTCAATTTTAAGCATTTATGAAGATTTTTTGATTTTTAACAGCTCCAAGATAACGGTGAAGGCAAGAGGAGGTGGAGGAAAGGGATTAAAAATGAATAAAGTGATATTTTTTTTCCGTATTACTTGTGTATAAAATAGATGAATACGTTTAAAGTAAAGAAAACGCAAAAAAATATATATTTTTATTTGAATTTCGCGCTAATTTTCAGTCAGCCATTTTGAATTTTTCAAAATAGCAACAAAAAAAAATGTTTCGTGCGTCTAGTTCATAAATTTCTTAATTTTCATACCTTAAACTAACTTTCTAGACAATAAAATCTGATGGACAAAAAATTTCTCGTTTTACACATATTTTTATTTTCAGCGGAATATAAAATATACACATATATTCAACTAATATATAAAAGCTTTGAAAAAATGCGTAAATTAGTAAATTGTTAACGCTAATAGTAAATTTTAAATTTATTTTAGTTTTATTTTTAAATAGACCGTACTTCTATTGTTATATTGAGATAAATTCGTTTTTTTGCCGAAAATAGATTTTTACTAATAAAACTTAGGTTGCATTTTTAATAACATATGAAAGTAAAAAAATTTTAATAATTGAAAAAAAAATTAAAAATACCTACACTGTAAAAAGTATCTTTCTTATATTAACAAAAAAATTAGAGCATTTTCAAAAATTAGTAAATTTTCGAAAAAATTTGTAAATATTCGAAAAAAATCGTATATTTACTAAATTTAGAATATTAACGAAAAATTCGAGTATTTTCGATTTTTTTTGTGAATTCGCAAGAAAAATTAATAATTTACAATTTTTTTTCGAAAATTTACAAAAAATAGTTGTAAATTTACGAAAAATAGTTGTGAATTTACAACTTTTTTCGTAAAATCACAAAAAAAAATCGATAATTCTCGAATTTTTCGATAATATACTAAATTTAGTAAATTTACGATTTTTGTCGAGTATCAACAAATTTTTTCGAAAATTTACGAATTTTTCGAAAATATTCTATTTTTTTTGTAAATCAAAGAGAGTAACTTTTTACAGTGTATTTAAAAAAAATATATAAAATACACAATTTTTAGTTTTAAAACTAGGAAAAATTTAATTTTTGATAATTATATATTTATTTCTTTTTTTAAGTATTTTAATTTTTTTTTATTTTAATAAATTTTAAATAGTTGATAATAAAACATTATTTATTTTTAATAAATAATTAAAATTTATAAAAAAAATATTATGAATAAATATATAAAAATCACTTCAAATATTCAAATATCCATTTAGCTCAGTCAGCTAAGTGTTTGCTTATGGCGGCGGCGGCCCGGGTTCAAATCCCGTATTTTTTTATTTTTTTTTATTTTTAATAAATTAAAAATAACTTATATATTGTCATGTATGATCATACATGGGGGTATACAGTCATACAGAGACATAATCGATATATGGCCATGTATCACCATGTATGAAGACATTAATGCATGGCCATGTATGGGGATACATGATCGATTTTCTCCCGGGTTGTTACATACATTATACGAAACATACAAATCAGACAAATGGAGCATCCATAAGCGACGTCCAGAAAATTTTCGAGGTTTTTGGGACCTACCTACTCTTTGTTACAAAAAAGATGAACGCCCCTTCTTCTGGACGTCAGAATTTAATCGTAGTACCCCCATAAAAAAAAAAAATTTAATCAAGTTTGATTTTTCAAAAATGTTAAAATTTTTTTTGAAATGAATAAAATTCTTTTTCACCCTAAAAATATAAAAATTTTTATTTATAAATTTTATTTTAAAAATTTTTTGGTAGTACTTTTTAATTTTTTAGGTTTATTTATTTTTTTTTTTAAATCAAGTGAAATTTTAAAATAAAAATAGAAATTTTAAATAAATTTAAAAAAATTTTTTTAAAATAAATTTTTAATTTAATTTTTATTTTGTTTCTTTAGATGTTAAGACAAAATCTTTGAGAAAAAATAAATGTCTCATCAGGCGCCAACGAGAGTCGAACTCGTCTCGTGCCGTAGCTTAGTTGGTTAAAGCGTCTACCCGGCAAGTAGAAGATTATGAGTCGACTCTCGTTGGCGCCTGATGAGACATTTATTTTTTCTCAAAGATTTTTACTTAACATCTAAAGAAACAGAATAAAAAATTAAATTAAAAATTTATTTTTAATTTAGAAAAATTTATTAAACTGCTGTTAATGCTAAACACGCTATGGACGACTCATTAACAATAAAGCAGTTGAAATATTATTCATCAAGAATAATAATATTAGTCCGTAAAGACCGATAAATACAATTTATCATATATATTTCAATTATCATCGGACGATAAAAAGTATTATCTAAATAGTATATAAAAAAGGAACTTTCTACATTATCTGGGGGTTTTGAAGGTTGTGAAAAACGTTTTTATGGATGAAATTTTTTATTATTTCACCACATTATATTTTTAGAATTTCCAACATGGCGGACCAAAAAACATAATAGAATGAACTTTATATATGACTTGAGGAATTTGAAGGTTGAGAACAACGTATTTATGAAGGAAAAAAAAGAGTTCCAAAAGTTCTATTTTTATGTTGTTTTGTCCGCCATCTTGGAAAATTGGAAAATATAATTGCGTGAAAAAATGAAAATTTTTATCCATAAAAACGTTTTTCTCAACCTTCAAAAACCCCAGGTAATGTAGCAAGTTCCTTTTTTATAATTTTTGTCAGCCATCTTGGAAAATTCGAAAATATTATGTGGTGAAAAAATGAAAATTTTCATCCATTTAACGTTTTTCTCAACCTAAAAGCTATCACCTGCCAGGTGATGCAAAAAGTTCATTCTTTTATCCTTTTTGGTTCGCCATTTTTGGAAATCTGAAAATAGTTTTAGGTGAAAAATTAAAAATTATACCTCCAGAATAGAATATTTAAATTTTAGATACATTTACTCCAGTCAAATCACGGGATTTAGGGTGATATTTTCCCCACTAATGAGGTTTGTTCCCTATAAGTTTTTTGGGTTGCTGATTTGGGGGTCCCGGAGCCGGTCTAAGAGTAGAGCACCCTTAAATTCCAAATTCACACTTTTAAGGGGTATTTTATCAATATTTTTAACAGAAGCTATTAATAACAATTTAAGCAGATTATAATAGGTTTTTTGGCTTGCTAATATGTAATGCGGTGTTTTTATACACCTTTTAAATAATTTCAAATTAAAAATCGCGCTTATATATTATGTAATTCAGGTGTGAATTACGGCGCTAAAATCGATGTTATTGATCGATAAGAGTGGGGCACGTGATTTTCAAAGAAATAACTCTCTCTCTCGTCCCTCGGATTTCGTGGAAATCGGACGAATTATGTAATCTGGCGCGCGCTCCTTTTGTCCCTGTAGCTGAGATATGCTCTTCAGGTGACTTTACTATAAAGCATGTATCGACTATCGTGCTAAAATGTGTTCGCGTAGTGGGACCTTCTATTTTATAGAAAATTATATGATAAAGGATGGAAAATGTTGTCAAGATGAATAGGGTTAGCTGCCTTGTAGATGAGGTTTTTTTTTTTTTTTTTTTTCATCCCACCACCAGGAGTCTCTCCATAAAGGTCCACACGTCGAATCACTATTTTCTGAGTCAAGATTTTTAATAGAAGAAAAGGAGCGACGTCGTGAGTAAATGATTAATAAAATTATATAAATGGTTAACCACGCGGAATTCTAATCGTCGCGAATTTATATTTTTAATTTATAGATACCGGTATATATCTGTATGTATGTATGATAAAATAGTATGACTGTGGCCACCGTAAACTTTGTATAATATTTTTATAATTTTGAACAATTAAAACTTATTAAAATAAAATATTTAATGATCATTTAACTAAATTAAATTATTAATTCGTGTTATAAAAATTTATTTATTAATCCTTTTTCCAATGCATGCTGCCAGGCGTATGTGTGTGTATTTTTGTATACCACACTATTGTAAAACAGGTAAAAAGTCTCTCTTAAAAGTCTCTCTTAAAAGTAACATTGTATTTTAGCAATACAAAACATTATTAAATCAACTATTATCATTATTTATTTATTATTGCTAAAATAAAGTGTTACAAATAGCGAATTTGAGAGTCCCAAGTTGATAAAATACCCCTAAATTTGCAAATCAACTTTTATTTATGCCAAATTTATATCCAAGGCTTCTAAAACGGCAGGATCATGATTTATTAGGTTTTTGGGGTAGATAATTACGTATTTAGGGGTTTCAACTTCATGAAATTGATTAAACATCCTTAAATTTGCAAAAAAACCCTTATTTTTGCAAACTTTATACCCAAGCTTTTTCAAACGGCAGGATCATGATTATATAGGTTTTTCGGGATCGTTAATTACGAGTTTGGGGGTTTTAACTTCATAAAGTTGATTAAATACATAAAAATCAAACTTATATAAAGATATAAAAATCAACTTAATGAAGTTAAAAACCCCAAATTCGTAATTAACGACCCTCAAAAACCTATAAAATTATGATCCCACCGTTCGAAAAAGCTTGGATATAGTTTGAAAAAATAAGGGTTGGTTTGCAAATTTAAGGGTGTTTAATCAATTTTATGAAGTTGAAACTCCTAATGTATGATATAGCAATCATATTTTCGTGCATAGTTTTGTTTTAAGCTAGAAGCTTCATTAATTTTTTCTCCTGGTTTATTATTGTTACCGGAAATTGCCAAAAAATTTCGTTTAAAAATTAACTCCAATCAAGTAATGTATCAATTTTTTAGATAGATAGATAGAACTTTATTTGTCAATAACAAAATAGTAAATATACATTTCATTTATCATAACAGTCTTTTACAATATATCTAAATGAATAATTATAATTATAACATATTATGTATTTTAAGTAAAATTTAATTTATGTAAAATAATAAAATATGTATAAGTATAATTTAAATAATGCCGTTTTAAACGAATTAAGAGATGATAGGACACTGATGTCAAATGGAATTGAATTCCAAAATATCGTCCCATTTATTTAAAACGATGAGGATCCACAGTCTTTTATAATTTTGATAGTAAAAATTTTATCATATTTATAAGATCATGAATAGTTCATGAATTCACTTTTTAACCAAATTTTCAAAAAATTTTATTTTTCCTAAAAATAGTAAAAATTGAAAATCTCCAAAAGTACGATGCAAAACTATTGGTTATGACACTCGCAAACTTTTTTTTTATTATTTTGACACCGGTTTTATGTAATTTCGTTTATTGGTTTGACCCTGATGATCAAACACACAGGCAGACACACAAATACATTTTCAAATGTATATATAGTAGTAAGATGGGATTATACTATTAAAATAAGAAAATATTATAAAATACTGATTTTTCTTGTTTTCAGGAAGATAAAGATCTAGTTCATGAATTCGTACAAAATGATGGACTGGCCTGTCTTATCAAAGTTGGAAATGAAGCTGATCAAAATTACCAAAATTACATACTACGTGGTGAGTTTTTTTATAAAAATTTATAGCTAAAATCCATCTTTATTAATTTAAAATAGCAGCAGGTTGCCAGAAAATTATCAATAACTTGCTTAGGTTTATTATTACCAGATAAAATTAGGTACCATTGACAAAAAAAGAAAATGACCCTGATTTTCCAATGCCTCTTTTGAATACTTATATCTAGGATTTGAGAAGCAAATTTTAAGTCTAATAAGAATCTTTGGTATATTTACTTGTTTCTGGACAATACTGTAAAATCATAGTAAAAGTTAAAATTCAAAATGTTTATTTTGCTTTATTAAATTTTAAGGAATAAATTTACAAACAAAGTAAGGCCTTACGATTAAAAAAAGGGATAAAAGTAAGTCTGATGTAATCATAATCTGCTTAGACTGAATTCATAGAATCTTTAAAATACTGAAGCCCTTGAAAAATACTCAAGATTACTTTTTTGAAAAAACACATTGTTTTTTAAATATAAGCCCATGAATGTCCTATTTTAAATACACTGAAAACGCATATAACCAAAACAAAATCTACTAGAGTTTACTGCTTATTCGTACAATTTAAATTTAAACCTACAAATCGATGAAATCATCGTTTCCAATTAACCTTTATTTCATTTCAGCTTATTTTTGATACTTTATTAATTTTGAAGTTACTAACAAGGGGAGTTAAATACATTTAAAACACTAAATTACACCAAAAGGTTTTGGATGAGTTTATTATATTGAGAAAACATGTCGAATACCCTCCGTTCATACCAATGGGCCTTCCAGGCCTAGAAACGCAGAGCTTAATGTTATAAAATAGGGTTTTTGGTAATTTTCAATGAAACGCCAAAACCTCGCAACTTAACCAAAACATTTCTAGTTGATCCCATTTTTTGTTGTAAGTGTCGCCTTTTAAATGCTGTAAACCGCAATTTATTATGACTAATTCTCTCATCACTATAACCAATTAATTTTTTGTTAAAAATGACTAATTTTTAAATTGGCCAAATTTGTAATTTTTTACGAAAATGGGTTTTATAGGTCTCAAAAAATTTGTACAAGTTTTAAGTTTTCAAAACTTTTTTACTTCACCCTTTTCAATTATTTATTAAGTCCCAATTTTAAGATTATTTGAAAAAGCTCATTTTTAATGTTAACTTTGAAGAGCCATTTCTTAAAAACGACTCAAAGAAATGAGACGAGTAAAAATTGTTGGAAACTTGAAGCTTGTGAAAACTTTATGAGACTTATAAAACCTATTTTCGTCAAAAATTACACTTATTTAAAAATTGGTCATTTTTAGCAAAAAATGACCACTTGGCTAATTGGTTATAGTAATGAGAGAATTAGTGATAAAAAATTGCGGTTTATGGTGTATGAAAGATGAAACTTATACCGAAAAAATAAAAACAGCCTAAAGTGTTTTGATTAACAAGGGAAGTTGTAGTGTTATATTGAAAATTACCAAAAAACCCTATTTTATAATATTGAGTCATGCTTTTCTAGGCCCTGAAGGCCCATTAGAATAAACCGAGAGTAGTAGACATTTTTTTTCAACATAATAAACTCGTCCATAACACAGGGACACAAAAAAAATTTCTGTATCTGAAACCTGACCTATCTACAGGTATAACTTTTTAGAACATTAAAAAACGTAACTTATAAAATTTAATTTTAACTTTTGCACAAACTAAAATATTCGCCCTTTGGGATGGGTTAGAAGATAGCTGTGGTAGTTGGGGCAAAATCTAAGGTTGATAGGTAAATTATGACTTCAGATTCGTTTTTTGGACATCAAAAAACTTACTTGTAGATAGGTCAGGTTTCAGATACAGAACTTTTTTTTGTGTGCCTGTGTAACTATTAAAAGTAATTTGGAGTTCCAAATGTATTGAACTCCCCTTGTAAATCAAAATCTTTTAGGCTGCAATTCTTTAGTTTCTAATTTTTTTTTTACGAAACTGGAAAATATCAAGGTTGAAAATGTAGTAAATAAAATTATGGTATCATTTTCTGTTAGGAATTGTAAGAAGGTTAATGCTAAAAAAGCAAAAAAGAATTAGTTTTTAACATTAAAAAGGTATTAAATAGGTGAGAATAAAGATCAAAACTGCTGTGAACTATTGTTTTTTGACAAAGCAAAATTTTAAGTTTAAAAAGAGAAAAAAATTCAAATGTGATTTCATATTTGTTCATATCTTGACTTAAAATCTTATGATGTTTTGGGTCAAAAAGCAAACCCTATGGTCTCAATTAATATTTTACAAAAACCATAGATAAAAAAGAAGACTAAGGTAATAGTGTATTTACGTTTCGAGTCCAGAAAAGTAAAGAATGGTCCAAATCGCACGTAAATTACCTTCCGGGGCGAAGCCGAGGATGGTAAACTGCGATTTGGGTGATTCCTTATTTATGGACAAGGGTCATATAATATTTTTCTGTATCTGTGGCGAAAAAACGCGTCGGACGCGTAGCGTGCTTTCTCGACGCAGACCAGAAAAATTTTATAAGGATAATATCAATATAATGCTTAAAAAGTATAAAAAAAAAATTAAAAACATGTTACATTGGCAATTCAGCAACAATCAAAATGAAATCTACCTAGTGCTAATTAAAAAGGGAATATAGAGAGAAAAAAAATTGCAACACGGGTAAAGTGTATACTTGCTGTAACTACTAAATGATTTTATTTTCAACTGAAACTAATGTTCTGATTATAACTCGGTAAAACCAGGTGGATTCCGGATGAATTCAGGTCGAACCAGGTAAGGCTAGCCTGACGATTTTCCGAAATTTTCTGAGTTTTCCACACAATGTAAAAAATAATTAACAAAATATTACTACCGTTTAGTACTCTTACTACAGTTTAGTAATATTACTACAAAAATAGTAATTTTACTACAATTTGTAGTAATATTACTACTAGTAGTAATTTTACTATTTCGTAGATACGACTAAATATAGCTTAGGAGTTTATACGACTAAATATGGCTTTAGGAGTTCATATAAGTTTGTAATACACAATATTAACCTTTATATTCCGTTTTTAATATTATAAACATATTATACCTGTGTCTATATTTAACAATAATAAAGAAATAATAACTAAAAAGGGGAGACCGGAACATTTGGGTTGCCAAATTACAATCTATACTTATGGGTGACTTTAATATGTTAAAAAAACACCAAAGATAGCCTTCGTGTATTCGAATAAGCCTTCTGGGCTTAGAAACGTAGGACTCAATGTTATAAAATAGGGCTTTTTCGACAACTTCCATACAACACTGTAACATTGCAAATTAACTAAAATACTTCCGGTTCAAAATACTTCAATTTTTTCTGTATAAGTACAATTTTTTAATTCCCGTCAACCCCAACGCCCCATTACCTATTATCTCATAGTTATAATCAATAAACAAAATGCCCATTTTCGGACCCAAATGACCAATTTTTAAATTGATGCCAAAATTGAAATTTTTAATGAAAATAGGTCTTGTAGGTCCCAAAAATTTTGTATTAGCACTAAGTTTCCAAAAATGCTTTACTCGTTTCTTTTTTATTACTCATTTAGCAGATATGATACTTTAAAGACAGAGTTTTAATTTAAAGTTTAAAAAAAAATTATATTTCATCAGTGATTCAGAAGTATAGATTGTAATTTGGCGATCCAAATGTTCCGGTCTCCTCTTTTTATAGACGCAGGTATAGTATGCTTATATAATATTAAAAACGGAAAAGAAAGGTTAATATTGTGTATTACAAACTTATATGAACTCCTAAAACTATATTTAGTCATATCTGGCTGGAAAAAAAATAAATTTTTTTCACTACAAATTGTAGTAATATTACTAAACTGTAGTAAAATTGCTAAACGGTAGTAATATTGTGTTCATTATTTTTTACAGTGCACAATAAAAAATGTTTATCGAGCAAACAAATACTGGTTAAAATAATAAATCTGCAAAGAACCTGGATAAAATAATGTTAAATCATATTTATGTGTGCTTATTAATATTGAATTTTCTTTATTAAATTTTTTTTATAACAACTAAAACTCATTTTCCGTTAAAATTCAATGATACCAGGTGAAACCAGACAAACCGTCCGGTAGTTGGTAACAGCCGATTATTTTTGTTAGAGTCATATGTGCATTTCTACAAGAAATTACTTTTTATGAGCACCAAAAATGAAGAAAAAAAAATTTACGAGGCCGCGACTGTCACCATGATTTTCTGGTAGTTTGAACCCTATAAAATGCACAAAAAACGTGTACACGAAATCGGCGATGGATGCCAAAAAGATTTTGCCACTTTTATGCCAAAAACTGTGTTTTTCGTATCTGAGCTACCCTAAATTTTCAAAATAGCTTTTTAGGTAAGTAAAATTTTTAAAAAATAGGCAAAAAATCTGATTTGTATATTGTATATTGTATATTGTATATTGTTCTACCGACTTTTACGTATACATGAGGATAGTCCACATGCATGATTTCCAGGGAAAAATCACTCCAGAAAAAAAAAACTTTTCTTTTTCCGATGAAAAGTTATCGTCAATTTAAGATTTTACTCAAATTTGTCTTAAAAAAGATTGAAGCTCTATATTGAAAAATGCCTGTTTATGAACTTTAAACATGCATTACCGGCTTGAATTTCATTGTAAAATGATAATTTTTTTTTTTTTTAAATCGATGTATTTTTAAATCTGAATAATTTTATTCGATAAATTGAGCTAACAATTGTTTGGATATTTTGCCTCTGGCTAAATAGTGTGAGGCTCGTCAGTACGTACACTATTTAGCCTTTTCGGAGATACCCATTAATAATAATTTTTGTATTAAACAAAAATCAAAAAAATTTTTTAAAATAATAAAATATATAAAAATGTAAGAACTTACTTCGATGAAATCACGCGTTAGACTATACTATAAAAGAAAGGAAATCTAAAAACCCCCACTACTAAAAAAAATTTTTTGTCACATCTGCTTATTGTACTATCATTTTAAACCTTGAAGAATATATATATTTTATAAAATTTCTATTTTTAAAAAACATCTTAGTTGAATTAGATGAATTAAAACACACTTTTAATATGAACCTAGTACCAATTAAACCAAAATTATATAAACGAAAGACTCGCTTTCTAAGAATTATATACAGTTTTATCACATTGGACTGGAACACCAAGTATGAATATTTACAGCATATTTCAATCAAATGCCATTAATAATAATTGTATTTTTTCGCTCATTTGTATATTAAATCTGAATCATTTTATTCGATAAATTGAGCTAACAATTGTTTGGATATTTCTCCTCTGGCTAAATAAAGTGAGGCTCGTCAGTACGTACACTATTTCCCTGGCAATTCATTTCTTTATGAAAAAAAATCATTTTTATGTACCAAATTTCAATTTTTAGGTACAAAGCCTTTGAAAATTGTAAGTAGCAAAATTTACTTAACACAGTTATTTACGTAAATCAAGCTAGTAATGCAAATTATAAGTTCAGAAACAGTCATATTTCAATAGAATTCCAATAATTTTTAAGACAAATTTCAGCAATAATATGTATTATTCGCTTGATTTTCATCGTAAAATAATAAATTTTTTTTTTTAAATCAATTAATTTTTTCCTGAGTATTTATTCTTCAAGAAAGAAATCATTTTTATTGACTAAATTTCAATTTTCAGGTAAACAACTGTGTTAAGTAAATTTTGCTACTTACAGTTTACAAAGGCTTTTGACCTTTGAAAACAGGCTTTGAAACAGGCCTTTTTCAATATAGAGCTTCAATCTTTTTTAAGACAAATTTGAGTAAAATCTTAAATTGACGATAACTTGGCTAAATTTCATCGGAAAAAGAAAAGTTTTTTTTTTCTGGAGTGATTTTTTCCTGGCAATCAGATTTTTTACTTAGTTTTTAAAAATTTTACTTACCTAAAAAGCTATTTTGAAAATTTAGGGTAGCTCAGATACGAAAAACACGGTTTTCGGCATAAAAGTGGAAAAATCTTTTTGGCATCCATCGCCGATTTCGTGTTCACGCTTTTTTTGCATTCTATAGGGTTCAAACTACCAGAAAATCATGGTGGCAGTCGCGGCCTCGTAAATTTTTTTTTCTTCATTTTTGGTGCTCATAAAAAGTATAATTTTTTGGAGTTTTCTGCTATATGGGAGAATCCATGAATTTTCATCTCAAGGTTTTTTTTTTATATAATACTTACATGTGTTAAATTCATTTTTTTTTTCTCTAATAAAATTCTTGTCTGTATTAAATTATTATCTGTATTAAAAAAAAAGCATATTTTTATGTATAAAAATTTTATTTTTTTTAAAAATAAGTTCAAGGCACCGCGGAGTGAATGATAAATTTATTTTTTTGCGTGCAAATAGTTTTATTAATAATAATAGAAAGATAAATTATTTTAAACTTTATTATACCTTTTTAAATATTTAAAACATTAATTTATATTATTTATATAATACTTTTTATACTTTTTTAACTTAAGATTTCTTTTGAAATTATATTTATATTATTAAAATATTTTTTATTTATTGAAAGTGATAAGTTATTATGGATGTTAAAAAGTTATTAGTTAGTTTGTTTATGGTCTTTTTGAATTTTTATTCAAAAATATTAAATGTACTATTTATTTTCAAAGTTTATTAATTTTTTTATTCGGTGTTTTTTAATAAAAAATATCCTGGGAAAGTTTTTATTATCCTTTGTGATTATCAGTTTATTAGATTAGTTGTAAAAATTTAGTTTTTCAGTTTTGCAGAGTTCTTTCAACAAAAAAGAAGAGAAATATTTTAGTTTCAGTTATTAGGGGAGAACCCCCATGTATGGCGCGGCTTATTTCTAAGCTCTGTAGTAAAAATATTATTTAATTTTTAAAACTTTTTTTTATTGATATGTATTCAGTAAGGACTCAAAAATATTTTTATTAATGCTTTTTAACTCTAAAATACTGTTTAAAGTTGTATTAATTAAAATAAGACGAACTCTTTAAACTCCGATTTTTACGCGAGTGTTCATAATATGGATAGTATAAGAGAGTATAGTTCATAAAACGGCGCAAAGTGTTCCTAAGCGGCGCAGTGTTTATAAATGTACATTAATTTCAACATTTTTATTCTATAGGTAAATTAAGTTGTTTGATATTTTATTCAATTACGAAATATTACCAATTAAGTTAATTTATTTGTTATTTATGTTAGTTAAAAATAAATAAAGTATTTTCATTAGCACCCGTACGAAAATTTATTGTTTTACTTGAATATCCTAAATTATTATTTTTTATGAATAAAAATTATTTAAAACTGCCTAAAATATGTTTTGAATAGAGTTTATAAACAATTTTTATTTATAAACACTGCCTATCGCTCGAAAAACAATGCGCACTATAAAGAACATCGGCCGCGCCGTAATAGGAAAATAAGTATCTTTTCGGAATATTTAATTTTTACAGCGAATAATATATTTTTTTAAATAAAAATTTTTTAGTTTATTGTGAAATAGCCCACTTTATAAATTAACAGAAAAAATTTTGTTCAAAACTAATTTTATTAAATTTTTATACCTAAAAACAATGCGTAAAAAATAGTAACAAAACCCTTGAAAAATTTTTTTCTTAAATAAAAAAATAAAGAATGACTGATGAAATATTTTTCCGCGAATTAATTTATTACTTATTTATGTATAAAACTCAATTGGAATTTAAAAAAAATAATGAATCTGTTAATAAATATTACGGTTTGGCGCATTAGGTACCGCGCCATACAACGGCGCTCTCCCCTATACAGTTTTCTAAAGTTTTTACAGTTATTTTTTATTTTTCTCTTTTTTGGGTGAGAAAACCAGTATCAGTTATTAAGTTTTAGGAATTATTGATGATTTATTTAAAATAAGTTTTCATTTACCATTTACAAGAAATTAAAAATTGGTGACATTTTTTGCATGAGTTTGGAGGTCCCATTGAGAAAAAATAAAATAAAATTAATTTTTTGATCTTTTGAAAAAAAAGTATACTTTCTTTAAAATTTACTTTCTCAAATATTCAATTCTCTCTATTTAACATTTAATAAGTGATTAGTCCAGATAAGTGATTAGAAAAAGTTAATTACTAGTTTTTTTTTTCTTTCTTTTCAGAAGGGTCTGGATGAGAAAATCTTTTTTTTGGATTGTCCTCATGGGAACTTTTGCACATTTATATGTAGCACAGTTTTTTCAATAATTCCAACAAGAGTTTGAATAGTTCGGTTTATGCAGCATTTTTCATTGATTTTTTTTTTTTTGAAATTACTTAGTTATTTTGCGCATTTAGTTATTTTGTTCAGTTAATTCGCGCAAATAGTTATATGTTTCGTTAGAAATTTGCATACTTAAACAATTAAACTTTTTCGTATATTAATATACGTTAGTTAAAATGGCAAAAAATTTAATTTTAGAGCAAAATTCGATTTCGCAACGTATTAAAAATTCGTATACCAATTTTCTTGAGGATGAGAATGAAAGCATATACAATGCTTCTACTCGTTTGGAAAATTTGAATGACATGTGGTTTTATTTTGAGGAAAATCATTATAAAATTTTAAATATAGCTAATTCTGATAAATAAATTATATAAAACATAATACTTTTGATTTTGTTGAACAAAGTTATTTAAAAAATAAATGACAGATTAATGAATTTATAGCAACCCATAGCCCTCAAAATAATAACTCACATAGATCTTCACGTTTTGCCACTGAAAATAATTTGGAAAAATTGGAAAGAATCCCAATCCTAAAATTTAATGGTAGTTTTACGGAATAGGAGAATTTCCGAGACATGTTTAAATCTTTAGTTATTGATAAAAATTATTCTGATGTTTTTAAGTTATATTTTTTGAAATCCAGTTTACAGGGTGAAGCTCTTCAGTTAGTTAATTCATATAGTATTACAAATAATAACTTTGTTTTCGTTTGGGAAAAGTTAGTCGACAAATTTGTGAATACGAGGCGGTTAGTTAATTCACATTTATCTTCATTTTTTATTTTAAAAGCTATGAAAAAAGAGTCCTCTGCCGAATTAAAACGAATTCTGAACGGGATTAAAGCTCCTATACAAGCATTAGAAGCATTCAAAAGAAATACCAAGTATTGGAACGATATGTGGGTATTTCATTCAATTTCCCTTTTTGATTTGGGTACGCGTAAACAGTGGGAAAAATATGTTGGAAATTTAAAGAATTCAAAAGAACCTCTCTTATTTTCAGATTTACTTAGATTTATGGAAAATCATATTGTTGTTTTAGAGTCAATCGAAGATAACACGGTAAATAATTTTAATAAATCATCAATAAATGTTACAAATAATGACTCAAAAAATAACAAAGATAATCAAATCAAGTGTATTATTTGTAACAAAGATCATTTCTTTTCCTTTTGCGATATTTTTTTGAACAAAACTCTACTTAAAAGAAAAGAATTCGTGTCTAGTAAACATAGATGTTTCAATTGTTTAGGATTGCCTATGCTGCCTGAATGTGAATCGGAAAAAAGATGTAAGTTTTGTCAAAAAAATTATGATTTTACATTGCATTTTTCTAATCAGTCAGATGATTATAACATCAGTCAAAATTTTGACTCTAATTTAATTAAAAATATACTTGTCTACTGATAATAAGAATGCAGAAGAAAATTTAAAATTTATTATTAGTGATGATGAAAATCGTCCTTTTTCTAATTACTGACGATAGCTTACCTCTGGGTAAATGGCCTTATGCCTAGATTCTGAAAATTTGCCCAGGGAATAATGGTTTAGTAAGAGTTGTTCAATTAAAAACCGCTACAACTGAATTAACTAGACCAATAAACAAGCTAATTCTGTTTTCAAAAAATATGAAAGAAATAGCAAAGGTATAATTTTAACATGGAACATGTTCATTGAATAGGGTATTTGAAAAAGTCCGGGTCGGCAGGGGGGGGGGTGAAAAAGTGACGCTTTTAGGGGGGAGGTCAAAAATTGACGCTTTTAGGTGGGGGGGAGGGGTGAAAATTGATGTTTTTAGGGGGGGGGGTGAAAAATTGACGCTTTTAGGGGGGGTGAAAAATTGACGTTTTTAGGGGGCTGAAAAAGTGGGGGGGGGTGAAATGGACGTAGAATATTTTCGATTCAGGGACTTTTGGTAAAGACCTTTGGTGCAGAAGTACCTAGGGACTATTGGTGCAGAAGTCCCTAAAGACCTTTGGTGCAGAATTACCTAGGGAGCATTGGTGCAGAAGTCCCTAAATACCTTTGGTGCAGAAGTACCTAGTGCTGAATTTTTAAGAATTTATTGTAAAAATTAATAAAAAATAAATTCATGTTATTTAAAAAACTATTATAATTTGAAAATTTAATTAATTTGGTTCACTTTGATGTCTAAGCAGCATGATTTCTATAATAAAAATCTAAATATAAATATTTGCATATAAATATTTAGATTATGAACACAATAGATACTTTATTATCAATGTTATAAATGAACATGTTCCATGCTCGTTGGTTGTGTAGTTACATAAACCGGTTATAAATTTTTTTTTTATTAAAATTGTAAATATTTTTGTAAAAATTGTAAATAATGTAATTTTATTTGGAATGAATGAATGCATGTGTGAAATTTTTAATATAAATTTACTTTATTAATAAAGTGTATTGTGATGTATTTATTTTTCTGTAAAAAATTAAGGGTTAAAATTTAAAATTTTATTTTAATAAACTTTTTAAATTATTTTTAAATTATTTTAATATGTACATAAAAACTAATAATATTTTTCATGTTAATTTATTTTATATGCAAATAAATTTAAAGGGGGGAGAATGTTAAATAATACACTATATTAAGGTACCGGATCTAACGGGAAAGGCGTGTTTCAAGACATTTTTCTTTATTTAATTTCTCAGCCCCTTTATTAGTTATCAACTTACAATTTTTTTTATGAATTTATTATGCATTTATATACATGAACAAATTTTTTTTTTTTAAATTGTATAATTAGTTATACTTATAGAGGCCGCCAAAGTACACGTGCAAAAAATCCATTCGGTCCATGGCCAGGAGTTAATCTCAGGATTGGCATGTTAGAAACAAAAAAATCAAAAAGATTCTTAATAACTGATGTGTCTCACAGGGTAATTCACCTAAAATAGAAAAAAAAAACCCAAAAAATAAAAAAATGGGATAGCCGAAAAAAAAATTTTTTAAAATGGACGTTTTTTTTAGCCTATTACGCTTGCTAGGGGCATATTAAAATTAATTTTTTTATAATTTTATGGTGAATTGCCCTGTAATATACTTTAATAAAGACAACGCACTTAAGTTTTTGAAAATCGGCCCAGCCAATCCGAAGATTAACTCCTGGCCAGTTGAAAAAAGGTAGTTTCGAGAAAATAGCATTTGAAATTTTTGTTGTTGTATTATTTCTTAAGTATTTCGCTCGTTTAGAGTCGTGTAATATCGTTATAAAGCGGAATCCCACTTAAATATTTTTGGAGGAAATTTTTGAAGGTATAATGAGTTAAAAAAAAAATATAAATAATTTCGATTTCTAAAAAATTACCGTTAGATCCGGTACCTTAAATATTAATAATATAATAATTATATAAGTTTAGTAGTATGCGTGTATTTGTAGTATACGTGCGTGTGTGTATAGAGTGTAAGCGCGTGCCTTGAGAAGCGGCGCACAGTGCCCAGTCTTAGGACAACTATTATAGTAGTATATTATAGTAGTCACACCTGTTTAAATAAATTATATATTTTTGTGCTACTAAATTCAGTTTTATTATTTTTTTACATTACCAGTTTCAGTTATTTAATTAATATTATATAAAAATACAGTCCACTAATCTACACATGATTTTATCATTCAAACAAAAAAATTCATTTCTTATTTATAAATAAGTTTTGCATGAAAATTCAAGCATTTGTGCTTGAATATTCAATTTATTTTTACATTGTAAATAACAACATTCAGAATTTTTTTCCGTTACTTTGAAATTCTAAATAATGTTTTTCATTGTTAATAGATATGTCTTTTATATATGCAACGCATAATGAACCTTGTTTGAAATGGGGGTTTTATTATCATGCACTCTTTGCCGGGTTGGACTAATCACTTATTAAATGTTAAATAGAGAGAATTGAATATTTGAGAAAGTAAATTTTAAAGAAAGTATACTTTTTTTTCAAAAGATCAAAAAATTAATTTTATTTTTTTTTTTTTATTTTAAAGCTCCAATATTGTCTAAACTTAACGCATTTTTACGGATATTTTATTTTTAAGTTAAGTTTAAATCAACCTTGCTGGACAAGGGAAAATTATAAGGGAAAATTCAAAAAACTTTCAAAAAAACAAATGTTACTATTGTATTTGGTAGTTCCGAAAAAATAGTTTTATACTGATTTTAGTCCAGAAAATTTTCGAATAAATTTAGCTTCCCATAATTAGCTAAAAAATAAAGAGATATTATTTTTTTGCTTAAAATGACGCAAGTATTAATTTAGGGGTAAAAAACTGGAATTTACTACCCATTTCCATCCGAAATCTCCCGTCCTTAAGCCGCTTTAAAGTAGCTCTCTTTAAGCATTTTCTTACCAAAGAATCAAGATTGGATACCCCATAGTCTGTTGTTGATGAATATATAGTTTATTTACTTATTTATTTATTTACTCATTTATTATAGGTGGAATAAATTTTAGTATACTAGTTCTGTGATGGTTCCACCGGATTTATACATTCTATTTATTTAGTTTAATTTTTAAATTAATTATATTATACGCAAATTGACTATATATTAAATTATTATTATTTATTTTATGTACATTGTACATGTATATATATACTAGCTGCCTCCGGCTCACTTCGCTCACCTCGGCAACCGCCAAGGGGGCTGCGCCCCCCTGGACCCCTGCAACTTCATTTTTCCAAAGATATGTTGTTTTAGCTTACTCAATAGTTTGTATAACAACCTTTTTACTCGACTTATTATCTAAAATTTACTAAATCATAAAAATTACGGACGTTGGAACTAAGGCGGATAATTAGTGATCAGCGATACAAAGCTTGAGTACCCTTCCCTAGGATCCGCAAGTGGCAGTTGCTTCCCTCAACTACCAATTCTAGGATTCATCCTGATGATACCTGTACAAGTTTCTTTTAATTACTCTATTGATCTACTAAATTAATAACCGGTAAGAATTACGAATATATATAATATTATTCCTAAACTTTTATAATTTTTGAAAAATGATTGTAACTTTTGACAGATCGAACCGATCACCTTGAAAATTTAGGTGGATACGTAAAAAATATACCCGAATCGAATAAAATTCTTTTTGATAGTAAAATTTTTCCTCAGTTTTTTGTTTTTTTGGGTTTTTTTAAAAATTTGATAAAAATTTTTTTCTTGAAAATTCAGTTTTTTCAACATAAAAAATTTTTGTCGTTATCAATCGAAACGAAACCTAGCCTATGTTTTGACCCGTAATTTTTGCCTTCTTTTGCCGTAAACCCCGCGTCTCTAACTTATATCGCGTTCAAGTTTATCCATTTTGGACAAACAAACAAACAAACAAACAAACAAACAAACATACAAAATTAAAGATTTATATATATATACTAGCAAAAGTTGGAGGGGGGGCTCCGCCCCCCCCTGTATTGCATTTACTTTTGCTTCTGTTGCTTAAGAAAATCAAGTTTCACTGCACATTTATAATTATGCAAACACATTAAGAGTTTTCAGAAGAGCCTAGTTCTGTCCCCAGTAAAGTTAAAATTATTAATTAAGGAAAAATATTTGAAAAGGTATTGGAGAGACTATTTCTAATCCCGAAGATAATTTATTTCTTATGGAATCCAACAGAATCTAGCATTTTAGTATTAGTATCTCGTGTACTATTTTGGTATTCTATAGACTTAGAGACTTCAAGACCTATTATGAATCACGTTAGCCGGCTAGTGATTTCATAATTTAAACTTCGTGTTATTAACTGGATATGCAATTTTTTCCGTATTTTTTGATCTAAAGAATTTAAGGCCTCATAATAAAAATTTATCAAATAATTTTCAGAGGGGTATCTTTATAGTCCTAATAGTTTGTAGCCTAAACAATATATATTGCAAATAATACAGTCATTTTTAAATAAAAAATCGTACATTTGATTCCTGGATATGCAAAATCTAGTTTTTCACAGGGCCCAATTATTCGTTAAAGATAATCTCGATAAACTAAATGTAAAAAAATTAATTTATGATACAACAATCATGTTTTTGTTTTCTGAATAGTAATGAATCTATAAAATTTCTTGAATTTTGAATGTTCAGACTCTAAAAAAATTTTACATTTTTAAAGAAACGTCCGTTTTTTATGCAAATTTATCTGAATACGTATAGAATAGTGCCGAAAGTAAAATTTTATCATATTTAGAAGTTATTTCACTTTTTAAGCAAATTTTCAAAAAATTTTATTTTTTCCAAAAATAGTAAAAATTGAATATTTTCAAAAGTACGGTAACTGAGTTTCAAAACTATGGCCTATGTCACCCGCTGACTTTTTTTCTATATTTTGATACTTCATTTTGACAATGATTCGACCCTGATGATGAAACATTTACATACACACACAGACCCACAATTAGATGATTATAAATACCACAAAAAGTAAAAAAATTTTTTAAAATTTTCCGACCAGCTTCAAAAATATTTTGTAAAATTTCAAAGATACCTCCGTTTTGAATAAAAATTTAGGAGAATACGCAAGAATTGGTGCCAAATCGAATACTACAAAGTGTGACAGTAAATTTTTTCGATTGTCCCAAGATATTTTATTTTTTGTTAAAAATTTTTAAAAATTTTATTAAGTTCAAAAACACTAAAAATTGAATATCTCCAAAAGTAAGATAGCTGAATCGCAAAACTATGGCCTATGTCACTCGCGGACATTTTTTCTTTAATTTGACACCGAATTTATATAAATTCGTTCACTGGTTTGGCCCTGATGATAATACACACACACACACACACACACACACACACACACACAGTCACACAAATAAATTTTCAAATATATATAGTAGTAAGATAAGATAAGATAAGATAAGATAAGATAAGATAAGATAAGATAAGATAAGATAAGATAAGATAAGATAAGATAGGATTATTCCTAAACTTTATAATTTTTGAAAAATGATTGTAACTTTTGACAGATCGAACCGATCACCTTGTAAATTTAGGTGAATACGTAAAAAATATACCCGAATCGAATGAAATTCTTTTTGATAGTAAAATTTTTCCTTAGTTTTTTTTTTGGGTTTTTTTAAAAATTTGATAAAAATTTTTTTCTTGAAAATTCAGTTTTTTCAACATAAAAAATTTTTATCGTTAGCAATCGAAACGAAACCTAGCCTATGTTTTGACCCGTAATTTTTGCCTTCTTTTGCCGTAAATCCCGCGTCTCTAACTTATATCGCGTTCAAGTTTATCCATTTTGGACAAACAAACAAACAAACAAACAAACAAACATACAAAATTAAAGAATTATATATATATAGGATAGGATAGGATAGGATTATTCCTAAACTTTTATAATTTTTGAAAAATGATTGTAACTTTTGACAGATCGAGCCGATTAGCTTGAAAATTTAGGTGGATACGTAAAAAATATGCCCGAATCTAATAAAATTCTTTTTTATAATAAAATTTTTCCTCAGTTTTCAGTTTTTCTGGTTTTTTTTGAAAATGTGTTTAGAATTGTTGGCCACCCTAATATATAAAATCTTTACTTTTCCAATCATACTTATAAAACGCCAGACACATAATAATTTACCCTGGACATTGTAACAATAAACATTCCCCTAAAAATCAATACGTGGATTAAAAGACATTGGTCGAATAAAAAAATGCCTTCCAATCAATATACAGCCCTCAAAGTAAGAATAACCGATGAACGTTTTATTTTAGTCGGCCATCATGGAAACACCCTAACATTAACCTATCAAAATACTAAACGAGGGGAAAGTTGAGTTTGTTCTATACATACCCCTTTTTAGCACCGCCCAAGCACGCGAATATATAAACCAAGTTTTCACAAGGAGAGCCCATTTCGAGGGAGTCTATGAACGACTAACTATCGTATCAGAGACTGAGTAATACCACGTACTCACCGTCGCGTCACTCATACTTCGGGTCAACAATATCGTCTCGCATTTTCACTAAATTCCACCCTTTAGTGCAATTGTAAAGACTTTCTTGGTACGCATATTTTGAACTAAATAAAAGTACTCAATTAACTTTTAAAGCGCGAGTGTAGAATTATTTTACAACCTAAATTCAGCAAACTTCCTTCCAAAAATATACCAAATCACGGTCCAGTCGAATCAAGACGCCGAAAAGTGAAAGCCAACCAACATCAAGAAAATCATCATACCATTTGCTTACAAATTGGCCTAACCCCCAAAAACGTAACAAATGTGATAAAAATTTTTTTCTTGGAAATTCAGTATTTTCAACATAAAAATTTTTTGTCGTTACCAATCGAAATAAAACCTAGCCTATGTTTTGACCCGTAATTTTTGCCATCTTTTGCCGTAAACCCTATATCTGTAGCTTTTATCGTTTTCTAGTTTATCGCGTTCGGACATACACACATACACACATAATTAAAGATTTATATATATATAGGATAGGATAGGATAGGATATTTTGTATTTGCGTTATCTTATCTTAATTTTTGGGCTTTTTTGGACAATTGATTTAAAAAATTCACTTAAATTTTCTTACTATAAATTTGAGTAAATTGAGCCAAGGCAAACTTGACTATTGGCTAAAAATTCATATTAGGTACTAGAAACTAAATCCGGATTGTTTTAAAGAAAAAAAATTTTAATTTTATCTGGTTCTTATTGTTTTTTTTTTTTTTTTTAATTTTTTGGGCCCCTTCAAGAAGGGGCCTTTTTCGTAGGACGAGGAGAATGCATTTACGCATACCATACACCGCGTACTGTATCGTTATGTGGGACTCTGTATCTGGGGTTGCCCAGATGTGCACAATTGAGGAATTACAATACCCACTAAACTCCCCACCCTCCTGCATTTATGACAATATCATAGAATCCGGACCGGAACTCCCTGTTTAGGTATTACTTCGGTCCGGAAACAATGCAGCCTAGGCATTTCTTCGCCATACCCTGTCGATAAAGGAGGAGATTTGCCTACGAGAGGAAAGCTTCCTCCTTTTTTCTGATCAGTGTCGCCCGTACGTACTCTGCCACACTGTACCAGTTAGCGGCAGCATTTCCGGGACGACTCCTTCCGGCCTCCATTCATCGAAGGGCGGTCGCCCTTCAGCGAAGCGAGGAGACCCAAAAAAGGTGTGCTCAGCGGTATCCAGCTCGCCCGGGCAATGCAAGCATTCCGGAGATGTCACCTTGCTCCACTTGAAAAGCATATCGCGGAAATAACCGTGACCAGTTAGGACCTGTGTGAGGTAGAAGTCCACCTCTCCATAATCACGGTTCATCCAGCTTTCCAAATCGATGATAAGGCGGTGCGTCCAACGTCCTCTCGGGTCACCATTCCACTTATACTGCCAGCATTCCAGTGTGTGGGAGCGAGCGCGAACGGAAGCTATGTCGCGCTCTTCTTCCTCACGGTTTTAGATCGCCTGCCTTTCTAAGGCAAGCAGATCGATGGGAATCACTCGAGCCACCACCTGGATCGCTGGCTCTGATACTGTCTTTTACGAGCAAGCGATTCGAAGTGCCCCCTGCCTCTGTACTGCCTTTAGTTTCTTGCAGTACTTTTTTTTGTGGACATTGTCCGCCCACACCTCTGCACCGTAGAGCAAGATGGAGTTGACTGTCGTCATCAACAGTCTTCTCTTCTCTGATCTGGGACCGCCGATGTTCGTCATCAGCCACGAGAGGGACTTTGTCACCTGGCCAGCCTTTTCACAGGCCTGCTGGAATTGTCTATTGTAGGTCAACTTGTTATCCAAGAAGACCCCCAAATATTTGACCGCTGGTTTGGTCTGGATCATAAGGGGATTACCTCCGTCATCAAAGCTGACGCCGAATATGGTATCAACCCTTCTCCGGGTCAGAAGGACAATCTCCGTTTTCGGAACTGCCAGTCTTAGTCCGTGATCCGACATCCAGCTATTGATAAGGCGCATGGCCTCATCCAAGGTATTCTGCTGGTCCTCTGGCTCTCGAGCTGTTATGGTTAGAGCAACGTCATCAGCGTATCCGATCATGGAGCATATACCCTTCCAGGGCCGTTTACGCGGCATAGAGGCATCGCAAGCTCCTCTCAGAAGAGCAGTTACCCTCTTGACAAGAGTCTCTGCCTCTCGAGGGGTGGTCGGTTATCCATCCCAGGCTGGGATAGCCGAGAACTCTTCGCGAAGATAATCCACAAATCATAATAATATATAATCCTCAAATGTCCTCGTCCATCTTTGACACATTCCAGCCTAGTGGGCGCTTTTTGTACGGGGGCCGATTAACAACCCTATCACGCACTTTGAAGGTGATGTAATTATGGTCGCTGCCATTGGCTCCATCCATCACCCTCCAACCGCCCACTCTTCCTGCCAATCTGGTTCTTAATAGTAGGTATATCATTAACTTGTATCTAGAAAAGTAAAGAACGTACGACCAAAGCCCAAATTATACAATCTGAGGCGAAGCCTCATATACGTTTATATATGGACACAAGTCGTATACGATTTTTCTTTGGCAGTGGCGAGAAAACAAATTTTTACGACCATTTAGCGAAAGTTAGTGCTTTTTTTATTTCGCGGTTTGAGCACGCTGACAAGAATAATTAAGTTTTCCTATACGCAAACTATAAAATCGTGTTTTATTTTGTAAGATTTTTATTTAATTTGAAATTTTATATTTTTTAAAATTTATTATATTTATCGATCGTTCTTTCTCTCTATCAATGCTTTCTCTTCTCGATCTTTTCTCTCTATCGTATATGTAGATAAAAATATACGCTTGTGTCGCGTTCTTGAATGGTAACAAACCGCTATAAAAAACATAACCTTACTTTTATACACATGTTTTAGATACACTTTACTTAATTTGACAACTTACCCAATAGGCAAACGTAAAAAACACACAATGCAATATTCGTCAAGAAAAAACAAATTATCAATTAATTCTATTTATTTAACAATAAAAACTTTAAACGTAAAATAATATATCGCACTTATCTCAGAGTGCGTGCACAATGCCGCGCCTGGATAAGACTGCCTTGTGTAAGTGAGTCGCTCCCCCACGATTTAGTGGGATAATGTCTCTAATTTTGATTGGTATAGATAATTTACCAATCAATTCTAAATTTTTAAAGCGCGAAAAATTTCTTATTTAATTTTATTAATTTAGCCTCTTACAATTTATTAAATGCGAAATATTAAGAACTGCAGCGATTTGGGGCATTTTTTTATGGAGAAGGTTCGTAAAAGATTTTTCAGCTGACGAAAAAATTTATTCACGATCATTTTTTATTTTTTTACCTATTTTTGAGGATAACCTGGTAGAAAAATTAAAAACAATAAATACATTTCTCGTAGTTAACAGGTTTTATAGTATTTGTTATTTTTTTATAGTATTTGTTTTATAGTATTTTTTATAGTATTTGTTTTTTATGTTAAAGTAGGAATAAATTTAGGGTTGTTTTAACCCTCCAGAAATATATGATTCTGAAACACGGCATTTGATTTAAACAAAATGGTATATCAATGATCAAGGGCGCAACAGTTTTGGTACTAGCGTGAACATTATCACGAGTGATCACAGTAGTCGCCCATGGTGCAAACAATATTAACATGGAACATGTTTATAGGGAGGGGGTACTTCAGAACCGGAAAATTAAGGGGGGGGGGGGGTCAAATTTGTCCTTTTTAGGGGGGGGGGTCAAATATGTCCTTTTTAGGGGGGGGGGGGTCAAATTTGTCCTTTTTAAGGGGGGGGGGGGTCAAATGGGACTTAGAATATTTTCGATTTAGGGACCTTTGGTGCAGAAATACTTAGGGAGCATTGGTGCAGAAATCCCTAAAGACCTTTGGTGCAGAAGTACCTAGGGTGCAGAAGTCTCTAAAGCCTTTTGGTGCAGAAGTACTTAGGGACCTATGGTGCAGAAGTCCCTAAAGACCTTTGGTGCAGAAGTACCTAGGGACCATTGGTGCAGAAGTACCTAGGGATCTACGGTGCAGAAGTCCCTAAAGACCTTTGGTGCAGTATTACCTAGGGACCTATGGTGCAGAAGTCTCTAAAGACCTTTGGTGCAGAAGTACTTAGGAAGCATTGGTGTGGAAGTACCTAGGGACCTATGGTGCAGAAGTCCCTAAAGACCTTTGGTGCAGAAGTCTCTAAAGACCTTTGGTGCAGAAGTACCTAGGGAGCATTGGTGCAGAAGTACCTAGGGACCTATGGTGCAGAAGTCCCTAAAGACCTTTGGTGCAGAAGTACCTAGGGTGCAGAAGTCTCTAAAGACCTTTGGTGCAGAAGTACTTAGGAAGCATTGGTGTGGAAGTACCTAGGGACCTATGGTGCAGAAGTCCCTAGAACTTTGGTGCAGAAGTACCTAGAGTGCAGAAGTCTCTAAAGACCTTTGGTGCAGAAGTACCTAGAGAGCATTGGTGCAGAAGTCCCTAAAGACCTTTGGTGCAGAGGTACCTAGGGTGCAGAAGTCTCTAAAGACCTTTGGTGCAGAAGTACCTAGGGAGCATTGGTGCAGAAGTACCTAGGGACCTATGGTGCCGAAGTCCTTAAAGATCTTTGGTGCAGAAGTCCCTAAAGACCTTTGGTGCAGAAGTACCTAGGGACCATTGGTGCAGAAGTCTCTAAAGAACTTTAGTGCAGAAATATTTGGATATAAATATTGATATTATGAACAGAATAGATACTTTATTATCAGTGTTAGTTATTAGTGAACATGTTCCATGCTCGTTGGTTGTGTAGTTACACAAACCGGTCATAAGTTTTTTTTCCTGTCTAGGCGTACAATGAGTATAGAAAATAACGTGTCAAGTTCTTACACACGAGTTTGACGCCCAGAAGGGCAAGAATAGTGAAGAATATTACGAGCTCGTGTCCAGAAAAGTAAAGACTGGCCTAAATCGCACGTAAATTACCATCTGAGGTGAAGCCAAAGTTGGTAAACTGTGATTTGGGTCATTCTTTATTTATGGACGAGGGATGTATAAAATTTTTTACCCCCCCCCCTAAAAGCGTCAATTTTTCACCACCCCCCCAAAAATTGTCAGTTTTTCACCCCCCTCCCTGCCGAGCCGAACTTTTTCAAATACCCCATCCAATGAACATGTTCCATATTAAAAATCTATATTTTGTCCCGTGATTTGAAACATAGTAATACATATAACGGGCAAAACAGTAATCTCCCTAGGGCCGAAAATAGGCTTTTTTTGCATATCACTCAAAACATATCACTCGTACCTGGCTTCGCTGAATACTCGTGCTAGTGCTCACGCTAGTGTCTAAACTTTTGCGCCCTTGATCGTGAGATCGCGAGACGTGTCGCCTCGGGACGCAAGTTTGAACGATACCTAGATATACGAGAATTTTCTCTTCCGTTTCACAAACTGGCACTCTAATGTAGTCTTTTAAGAGAAAGTTTATCATATTCGAGAAGTACGAGAGATTCGATTCGATCAGCGGTGGTACTTTTAAAAAAATTGTATATTATCTTAAGGTGCTGCCTAGAAGAGAGATAATAATAATAATAACAATTAATAGTAGAAAGGGATAGAAAAAACTCCAATTTGACTGTGTAATAATGTATATCTTTAATGAAATGAATGAGATCTTACAACAACAAAAACATTTACATGTAAAAATGACGCAAGTTTGCTATACGTGCTTGTATTTTGGCCTTTGTTTTTAGGTGTAAAAATTTTTCACTGCTAAAGTTTTATGATCTGAAAAACTTTACGCAAGTTTTAAATATTTAAAAAATATATTTTATTTAAATTTGCTGTATTGAGAATTACCAATTATTATCTGAAGCGAATTGACCCTTAATTAATTCATCTTACAATTATCAATAATTATTTAAAAAAACTTGTTAGGCCGTTAATTAATTATGAAAAATGCTTTATTTTGCAAATTAATTTTCAAATTTTCAACTTCTTTTTACTTGGCGGTCTGGCCACCCTTGAAGGGTCAATTCGCTTCAGATAATAATTGGTAATTTTCAATACAGCAAATTTAAATAAAATATAAGGCCAAAATACAAGCACATATAGCAAACTTGCGTCATTTTTACATGTGAATGTTTTTGTTGTTGTAATACTTAATATACTATACTTTTTCGCGTAGATATTACTAAATTTTAATCAAGCATTTTAATTATAAGTAGTCTTTAAATTATTGTAATCTGAAAAAAACATTTGCTTAATAATATTTTTTTTTGTATTTAAGTTAAAAAAAGCCTATTACATGACCTGGTCCTCACCTCTCAAAAAAATTTGAATAGATAAGTTATAAAAAAATTAAAATATAACCTATTTGTAATTTTTTCAAATTTAAAGTTGTACAAAAACTTGCAGAACTGTCTGGCAATTGTATTTCTGTAAAACAAAAGTCAACTTTAGCAAAAAATTAAATTTTAGTAAAATGGCGTAAAATGGTATAAGTTGGGTCAAATTTTTGGCATATTTGACACTATGCCACTGTCAAAGATCCGCCGAATGTGTCTGAAAATAGTTACATCGCAGTCGACAAGTTAAAATAAGTTTATTGACAAAAAATTAGCTCTGGCGTAATAATATAAGTCAGTGGGTAATTTTATTTAATATGTCAATTTTGACATGTTTAGGGTCGTCTGGCGCTGTCAAAACAACCTGAGAACTGTCTGACAATTGCATTTCTGCTTTCTATAGATCAAAAGCAAGCTATTCCCGAAAAATCAAATTTGACAAAATGATATAAGTTGACCCGAATTTTGGACATGTTTAATGTCGTCTGGCGCTGTCAAAACAACGTGAGAGCTGTCTAGCGATTGCTTTTTTGTTGTCTCTAGAGTAATGGGAACATATCCCCAAAAAATCAACTTTGACAAAATGATATAAGTTAGCCTATTTTTTTGACATGTTTGGCACCATGTCACTGCCAAACGCAACCAGTTATTCCAGCCAGATTTGCAGATTTTGGTTTCTTAACATTCAGTTAATTAAATTAAATAGGTTAAAAACTTCACAAAATGATATGACCATTTTAATGAACTGTAGACCTATATGTATATCTGTTAAAAAAAAATTTTAATTTAAGCTATTAATAGAAATTAAGTATAAAATTTTGAGAATTTTTTTTAGTGTTTATGTTAAAATTTTTTATTGTTGTATATACGCTACGGTTAAAGTATAAATTTAAATATATATATTCATATATGAGCGTCAGTAGCTCAGAGGTAACGCGCCCGCTTCTTAACATAAAGATTGCGGGTTCGAGACCCAGTCCCGGCAAACTTTTATTTATATAAAAATAAAAAAATTCTTATATAAATGAAAATTGTCGTTGCTCGCTACTGAACTCTAGGTGGCGTGTTGATGTAGAGGGTTCTACATGGCGCCACCGTATGTCATGCATAGAGGGCGTTTTTTCTAAGGTTTTTCGCGCCTCTTTTAAAGCATAGAGTTGTAGAAATACAACTCTGCACTTTAAAGACGGAATTGTCAGCATGGCTCCTATAAAAAGTCGGACCTTGGACCGCAATTGGCCTTTTCAAATCCTAAAAAGGTTAAGAGTTAAGATAAGAGTTTGAGAAACGGTTGTTAAAGTTCCACCAATCCTGTATATTCCTTCTAATCCTACAGATACACTAACAATTTATCCGCATACGTCTCCAAACCTAAAAATTATTTCCATTAAAGGAAAAAGCGGTATATATCTCAATATGTATATCGACTTCCGAGGAAATAAAAGCAAAAAATGCGGTTTGGACCGCTTGTGCGAATTGTTGGTGACCTCCGTATAACGAATTGTTCTAAGAGGTTAAACAAACGCATATATATATATTCATATAGTTTTTGGCGTAGCCTTTGGCTGAATCATGATTAATATGTAACTATAATAAAATCATGGGCTTAAATAATAAAGTTTTTCAATAGCTTTTTCATTTGCTTTCATTATAATTAGAAAAAACGCCACAAAAAATTAAAGCAAAAAGAATCAACTGAATAAGTTTTTTCAACCATGACATATGTCCTAAATTATATTATATTACTGTTATACCAGATGTTAAAATTTCACACGAGAATTTTTTTTGTGATGTCCCCATAAAATTTCAATTTATTATATACATGGCTAATTCCGCGTTTAATTAAATATTTTTACAAGGAAAAGAACTGAAACAATTATTTAATTTGGACCTTTTTCCAGAAGATACAAATTTTCATGTTTGAACAAATTTCTTTTTTACAGTTTAGTTCAGAAACAACTCATTTCCCGGTGATAATAGAAACTCATAGTAAAAATTAAATTTTTTTTTTTAATTAAGTATTTGCCACAAATTTGTCCACAATTAATTTAAAATACCCTGCCAACTAGCTGGCACTAAGGTTCCTCAAACAATGAGATTAATACTTCAATATGCTACAGATATCTCCGATTATAAAGATGCAATCATACATACATTTCTATTAACTTTGAAAAGTTTTTTTTATTGATCAAAATCCAAAATTTTCAAAACATTAATTATCAGATTCGAGATATCGAGAAAAAACCATATTAAATGAAGTAATTACACCAACAAAAAAAAAATATTGCAGTTTAAAAAATTTTTTTGTTTTTTTAATTTAAAAAAAAAAATTTTGAAAAATTCGGTATCAGATCCAAAAAACTACTATAAACGAACTTTTTAAAACTAGTACTCTCATAGAAATAAATTAGGTACTACCTCCAAAAAGAAAATAAAATTTGGTGTTTTTTGTATTTTTTTATGACAAAATTTTTGGGAAAATAATTTTCAAAAAATTAAGTATCAGGTTCGAGATATCGAGTAAAATTCATACTTTCAAATAAAAGTACTTTCATGGAAATAAATGAGGTATTACATTCAAATTAAAAAAAAAAAAAAAATTACTCGAGCTTTTTTGGTGAAAAAATTTTTGAAAAAAAAATTAGATCTTAACTCCATAATGTTTGTGAAATATTACCGATTACATACACACACACACACACACAGACACACACACACAGACACACACACACACACACACACACACACACACACACACACACACACACACACACTTATATGCCAAAAAATCAAAAATCGAATTTTGACCTATCACAATTCCTCATTGAGGAACCAAAAAAAATTTTTTTAATTTTTACTATTAACTTTTATTGTCATAGGGAAATAAGTTGTTTCTAAACTAAACTGTAAAAAAGAAATTTGTTTAAACATGAAAATTTGTATCTTCGATTTATTCAAAGTAACTTTATATTTTATATTTTATTTATAATCGGGTTAATGCAAACTTTTATCATCTTCATATCTTATTTAATATCAAAACTTCTTCCAAAAGTTAACTGAGTTACAGAAGTACGTTGCAACCTGCATTGTTTGATGTTTTTTTATTAACTAATTTAGCTTTTTTGAAAAAAATTGGAATACTTTAGGTACTTGAAATTTAACTTTCGTTAAGTGTTATAAATGTTTTTGTTAAAACATTTTAAATAGTAAAATTATAATTTTGTTATTAAAATTTATATATACTATTACTTTACAATTAATTTATTAATCAATCGTATAATCAAAACCTGCTTAAACATAAATCATTGTTACTAGTTTAAACCCTAATTTATTTTGTCTATGTAAAAAAGGTACATAACTGCATAGCCTCAAAGAAGGAAAATTTTTTCCTAATGATTATGCATATGTTAAAAGTTGCTTTAAATTACGCGCTTAAATTTAAACTAGAAGATTTTTAGTAGTAGTTAGGTTAGTCTGCTTATGACTGCTAGGTTAATGGCTGTGTTTATAAATTTTTTATTATTTTTTTAAGCTCTAATAAGTACACACTCGTCATATATTTTTTTGATGAATTAGGGCATAATTCCTATATGGATGAAACTGCGTTGCAATTTTATGCATGAATCTGAAAATTTTTCAATAATGCGAAATGTATTTCCTGAGAAAATTAAGTTTTTCTAAAATTACTGCACCCGAATAAAGATGTGCACGCATAGCCATCCGGTTATACTATTGGAAATCAAAAAAGAAAAATCTGGCGGGAATTATAAATTGTTGTAAAAAATTGCTAGTGACAAATCCTAGTTACGATGAAATTACCGACATTAATACACAGCTGTGTATTTATTAATATATGATAATTTATGGTAATTTAGCTCTGATAAATATTTTAATAATCAGTAGATGTCACATTATTACAATTCATTTTCTTGAAGCGCGAATTTTAAAAACAATTAATTCAAACTTTAATTTCTTGCAAAAAAATAAAAAAATATATTTTTCTAATAACTGTTTGATATAATTGCCTCAGTTAATTTTTATTCATAAATTATTTTTTATGCTTTTAAATTAATAAAATATCATCAATTATTAATGACATTGAACTAAAAGCAATTAAGTTTGAATCAGGTGGATAGAAATAGCATTTTTTGGGTAAAAATTTCTGCAGATCGAAACTTCTGGAATGTTTAATATTTTTAGCCATTAATCATGTTATGTGTCCCTTTAAATTTAAAAAAAAAAATTGAAAATTTATTGATTACAGATGGAGATATTAGCGCTTGAAATTTCATTAATTTTTGAGGTACTTAATTAATCAAGACTTTTTTATAAATAATCTAATTTTAAAAATCTTTGAATATAATATTTATAGAACATTATTTAGCATCGATTCACTTAAAAAAAATCTTAATTTTTAACAATAATGTGAAATATATTTCAAGTTTTTTGATTTTTAGCCTAACCTAAATTTTTCAAAAAATCACATTATTCGCGACGAAACGTAGAAAATCAATTTTTTTTTAATGAATCAATGCTAAATAATTTCCTAAATATTATACTCAAAGAATTTTAAAATCAGATTATTTATAAAAAAGTCTTGATTAATTAAGTACCTCAAAAATTAATGAAATTTCAAGCGCTAATATCTCCGTCAGTTGTCAATAAATTTTCAAAATAATTTTTTTAATTTTAAGGGACACATAACATGATCAATTGTACAATGCGAGACAAAAAAATAAATAAATACTCACCTTTTGGTTCCTTAACCATTGTGATGGGTCAAATTTTAGTTAAATTTTTCATTTTTTGGCATATTAGCACATTTTGAGACTTCAGGAAGCTAAAAAACCGGTTTTCAAAAAGTCTTTTTGTGTGTATATGTGTGTGTGTGTATGTAACCGGTGATATTTCACAAACATTATGGAATTAAGACCTAATTTATTTTTCAAAAATTTTTTCACCGAAAAAGCTCGACGTACTTTTTTTTTCAATTTGGATGTAATACCTCATTTATTTCCATGAAAGTACTTATATTTGAAAGTATGATTTTTACTCGATATCTTGAATCTTATAATGTATTTTTTGTAAATTTTTTTCACAAAAAAATACAAAAAACACTAATTTTTTTTTCTTTTTGGACGTAGTACATAATTTATTTTTATGAGAGTACTAGTTTTAGAAAGTTCGTTTATAGTAATTATTTGGAACTGATACCGAATTTTTTCATAATTTTTTTCTAAAAATTAAAAAAACAAACAAATTTTTTTAAATGCAATATTTTTTTTTTTTTTTTTATAATACTTCATTTAGTTCCATGAAAGTATTTGAAAATATGGTTTTTACTCGATGTCTCTAATTTGATAATTAATTTTTTGAAAATTAGTTCCAAATTTTTTGTTACAAAAAAATACAAAAAAAAAAAGATTTTTTTTTTTCTTTTTGGACCTAGTATTTAATTTTTTTTCTATGGGAGTACTAGTTTTAGAAGCCTCTTTTTTAGCAATATCGTATAGATTTGATACTTAACTAATTCAAATTTTTTTTCCAAAAATATAGCATATGTGACATATTGAAGTATTAAGCTCGTTGTTTGAGGAACCGTTGTTATTTACATTATGTTAATTGACTTCTAAAAGTGTCATATTTTATTTTCTTTTTTTTTCTTTTTTACTTCTAATTCAGTGTTTGTAATTAGTCGGTCTATATCTGTATTGGTGCATTTTCTGGAGAGCATACATTTTTATTTTTTTTCATTTTTATCTCAATTTGATTCATATTTATACCTTATATTTTGTAAATTAGTCACAGTTAACTTTGTTTGTAAATAATTGAAAAAAAAAAAAAAAATTTATTCTTCTTATTTAATTTAAATGACTACTATACTTGTATTTCGATACTATTTGAATTTTATTTTATGTATATTTCTTTTTTGTTTTTAAACTACCAAACTCCGCACAGGCAATTCAATATAGCCTCTGGAGTATTTCAAGCTTTGTATACCAAATTGTATAATGTATAATTTAAGTTTGTAATTATGGTAAATAAATAATAATAATAATAATAATAATAAAATTAAACTTAATTAATAAACAAATTAAAATTAATTAATAAACAAATTGTTTAAAAAATTTTGTGTATCATAGAGGTGGTTATGAAAATAATTGCAAGAATATTAGCTAATAAGTAATAATAAATTAAAATTAAGTAATTTATTGATGAATATTTATGATCCAGTTACACGAGATTAAGATAGTATAAACAAATTTTTGATATTTTGATATTTTGATACATTTCGACAAATGTTATCTCGACATGAAGTTACTGATTAGATACTGATTCCCTAATTAATTAAGAGTTGAAATATAATTAAAGTATATGAGTAAAACAGCCAAATTATTATTTTTACTTACTTTGGCATATATTTATTTATTTATTATTTATTTACTTGTTTTTCCATGATATGTGAGTTATAGCTCTTGGATGGTATTTGCGTAAGTGGTTGAAGGATAAACACTTTTGCCTGGAAACACTGTACAAGATTTTAGAGATATTCTTGCAATCATTTTCATAACCACCTCTATGATACACAAAATTTTTTAAACAATTTGTTTATTAATTAATTTTAATTTGTTTATTAATTAAGTTTAATTTGTATTAATTAATTTGTTCTTAGCAGCAGAGAATTTTACTATATAACCTTTTCTTTGAATTTAACACAAAAACATGAAAAATAGAACGATTGCGTATGACGCGACACCTAGTTTGATCGAATACTCAAATTCGTTTAAAAATCTGAAAAATAATACCTCCTCCCTATAGTATCAACTTAATTCTTTTTCAGAGAATCGTTTTGAAAAACGGCCCTTGTAACCACAAATGGGTACAAGGAAGCGAAACTCATGCTAAGAAAGTTATTTAAAATTTATGGTCGACACATGTAGAAATATTGGAGTTTCACACAAATCTCACATTTAAATTCGACCATATGTGGTCCGGCAGAAAAGTTTCAAGAAAAATATTTACCGAACGATAATGTTTTAATTTTTTAATTATTATTATGAGTTTAGCAGTAAAAAATATAAATTATTTAAATATTATAAAACAATAATAATAATGCACATAAAATTAGTAATAAAAAAATATTTAGAAGCTAAATATTTTGTTATTTAGGTTATGCTAATGGTAAAATAAGTTGTTGTTTTACTTGTCTAGCTAGATTTTAATCTTAAAAATATCAATATAAAAATAATATTAATTTTTATATTTTTTATTTAAATTAAAATAAAAATAGTATTAAGCAAAAAAAAAAATTGAACAGGATTCGATCCCTGGTTCATATACTCACAAGTGCTAAACTTAAACAATAGACGCCAATAGACCGGTCTAGCTGTCTTATGTACTGATTACTGCTGATCATGCTGCACGTACGGTAAAGCGTGTTTCTTTGTCACTAGCGGAGAAAAACTATTTACGAATCTTCGCGATAAAAAAAGAATTCCCTGAACGCAGTTCAATTTATGGATAATTTGGGACATTCTTTATTTTTCTGTGCATATTCCGTGATATACTATTTAAAATTTGAAAAAAGGAAAAACGTAATTTTTTTTCCAAAAGTAAAAGCTTATGATACATATTTTAAAAATATATTAAATAAATTATAAAATGCAAATGCAATAAGATAAATAGTATATTATTTATTATTTTTATAACAGCGCTTGGTCAAGTTATGCTTTATGTGGATGGAATGAATGGAGTAATGGAACATAGTCAAACAGTCCAATGGCTTTATACATTAATTGCCAGTCGTTTTCGTCTAGTTGTAAAGACTTCATTAAAATTATTACTTGTATTTGTTGAATATATTGAAACTAATAGTTTATTATTAGTACGAGCAATACGTTCAGTCGATACATCACGTGGTATGATACCTTGGACAAATATTATGAAATTATTGAAAGATTATGATGCAGCAGATACAGAACTATTAATATACGCCACAAGTCTCATCAATAAATGTTTAAATGGTATACCTGATCAAGATACTTACTATGATCAAGTTGATTGCTTAGAAGAGCAAGGCATTGAGGCTATTATACAAAGATATATGACAAAGCCTGGTACCGATCTCGATTTACTCAGGCAATTTCAAATTTATGAAGCTGTATTGCATCATGAAGATGGAAATGATAGAGACTCGCCTATTAGACAATTAGATGATAATATCAGGTAAGATTTCAGCACATATTCCTGTATTGGTAATTAAATTTAGTTACTTTAGTTTATCGATAAGCAGTTTTTGTAAATGTCCTAAAATAACCATTGTATAGTTAAAAAAAAAATTGCCAAATTATTGCCACTATGGTTCATTAAGCAATAATAAAATATTCTTAATGGTCTACTTCATCTAATAAAGTATAATAAAATAAAAATAAAACTGAAAATCATCTTTTCCTTGATATTTTTATTGTAAACTTCCATTTAAAAAATTAGATATTACACGCAGAACAAAAATTATAATAAAAAATAAAATTATTCTTGGATGGGGAAAATAATTAGACAACAATTTTTACTATTTTTTAATTAAAAATGAAAATTTAATGATTATGAATAGTGTTTTAGTTTCTCAATTGGGGAACCATTTTTTTTTATTTTCTAATGCAAAAAATATTGAAAAAAAAAAAATTTCAAATAATTAGGTATCAGATCCAAAAAATGCAGTATTAAAGATATTTTTAAAACTAGTACTTTCATAAGAGAAAATTTGATATTACACCCAAAAATAAAAAAAATAATGTTTTTTTAATATTTTGTTGGCAAAAATTTTAAGAATAAAATTTTCGCGATTTTAGGCATCAGAACCGATAAACTGAGTAAAAATAAGATTTCTAAAACTAGCTTTTTCCATAAAAAAAAAAATTAGACACTGATAAAGAAAAAAAAGGTGTTTTTTGTATTATTTGATGACAAAAATTTTAAGACAAAAATTTTCAAAAAATTAATAAAACAGGTAAGTGTTTCCCTTCTATATTTTATTTTACCCTACGTGTATTTCATAAAAAGCTTCAAAAATATTACTACAGTGAAAAAATACCCTGCCAACTAGCTGGCACTAGGGTTCCTCAAACAATGAGGTTAATACTTCAATATGCCACAAATATCACCGATTACAAGCATGCAATCATACATACATTTCTATTAACATTTAAAGTTTTTTTTATTGATCAAAAATTTTTTGGAACAAATAGGGGACTTGCATGTAATCAAGTTCATATATATTTTATACACCAGTATTTTCGTTTAGTTGTGCATTTTCCATTTTTATAAATAGTTTTCAATAAAATTATTTATTTTTTTCGTAATTTTTAATTAAAAACTCGAAAAATAAAGTGCACATTCGAAAAGAATTCACAAGCGCAGTCACGTGATATGACGTCATAACACCCTTTAAGAAATACACAATTTCTAACGCACACATGTAAGAATAATATTATTGTACGAAATTTCCTTACTGTAAATGCAATTATACGGAAAAATTTTGTTTTTTTAATATTAATTTATAAATTAGCTAATATTTTTAAAACTTTTTTTATTAAAATGTTTTTGTAAACAATTGCAAATTAATATTAATGTAGTTATGTACAGGTTACGTATATTTACTAACACTTTTTAAAACATAAATAAGAGGAAGAGAGACAGCATGATCCAAGAGGTGTAGTGACATAACAGATTTGTAAAGTCACGTGATACAATTTCAAATATTTGATTCATTTTTAATAATTAATTAATTAATAAATAATTAAAAAAACAAAATTTAAAAAAAAGAAAATAATAAAATGTTTCTATAAATATCAAACTTTTTAAATATACGCAAAATTTCGATGCAAGTTCCCTATTTTGAAAAAATTAATTATCAGATTTGAGATATCGAGTAATATAAAAACCATATATTCAAATATAAGTAATTTTATGAAACTAAATGAAGTATTACACAAAAAAAAAAATATTGGAGTTATTAAAATTTTTTTGTTTTTTTAATATTGAGAAAAAAATTTTGAAAAATTCGGTTTCAAAAAATTACTATAAACGAACTTTCTAAAACTAGTACTCTCATAGAAATAAATTAGGTACTACGTCCTAGGGGAAAAAAAATTTCGTGTTTTTTGTATTTTTTTGTGACGAAAATTTTGGGAAAAAATTTTTCAAAAAATTAAATATCAGATTCAAGATATCGAGTAAAAATCATACTTTCAAATATAACTACTTTCATGGAAATAAATGAGGTATTACATCCAAATTAAAAAAAAAAAGTACTTTTTTGTACATTTTGAAAAAAAAATTAGGTCTTAATTCCATAATAAAAGTAAAAATAATATTTTATTGACCAGAATTGGAGCTGAACTTAATTTTTTATTGTTTCAAATAATGTTTGTGAAATATCATTGATTACATACGTACCCACACGCACACACACACAGATATATATATATAAATACAGACTTTTTATAAAAACCGTCCTAAGGTCTCAAAACGTGCTTATATACCAAAAAATCGATAATCATAATTTGAACCATCACAATGGTTCCTCATTGAGGAACCAAAAATCCACTTGTGGCAAGAGGAATTTTTTATCTCGTCAAATGACTTGAAACTTAAAGAAAATTTGTAAAATAAAAAAAATTTTTTTTCTTGCTTACTTGGGATGTCCGTATTTCGGCATGATGAGATTATTATTATTAGTATTATTAATTTAAAAAGATTTCAAAAAAGAAAAAAATTTTTTGTTAAATTTTCCTTACGTTTTAAGTCATTTACAACTGTTTGCGAAGAAAAAATATTTCACAAGCCACAAGCGGAATTCCGCTTGCCGTTAGATTTCATAGGCGGTGAGCCAGCAGTTTTCATGGTCCTCGGTCGCTAGCTATACGAAACGAGGTAGGGACCACGTGCAAAATATAACGTGGTTTTTGGTAATACTGATGCATTTCAGTACTAATAAAACATTATTAAAAGACTGAATCTTTGTATGTATGGCTAAAATTTTTCAAATATTTTAATAAGCCTGCCTTACAAGAATTATTTGAAGCAAGGAATTGTATTGATGATGGGAGAGAATTCCAGCTTTTTGTACCTTTTACTTGGAATGAGGCGTCACCATGTCTCTTCAGGAATGTATTTTTTGAATAAGTGAGTCAGATATTCAGGCTGTCTTAAACGAAGGATTTTATACATAATGATAAATATAAAATATAACCTACGATTATTTGTGGTTAACCACCCTAGTTTGTCTCTGTAAGGAGTAACATGTGTGTTCCTGTCGATTCCATAGATGTATCTTAAACATGTATTACTCAATTTTGGTATTCTGTCTTTCAGGTTTATCGAGCAGTCTAGGTATACAATAAACTAAGTGGGTAACCACTAATGCTTGTATAAGCTTAATTCGTAGATCTTCGTTTGTGCACTGCCTAATGAAGCGCAGTGCGTAAAGTACTCTGTTAACTTTTTTGCTAACCAATGAGATGTGCGATTCCCAAGTCATCTTTTTATCTAGAATAACTCCCAGACTTGTAACTTCACTATTGAAGGGTACAGTGACTCCCTCGCTTACAACCACACCAGGTAGATTTAATTTGTCTAGTTGGGCAACGAAATGGCTAGTACCAAAATATATAGCTTTTGTCTTGTCCGGGTTAAGTCGCAGGGAAACGTTGTTGGCCCAAATGCTGATATTATTGGCCGCTGATGAAAGCTTCCCTAGTGTCCACTTTATATTCTCAGGGGAAACTTGCACATAAATTTGCAAATCATCTGCATATAAAAGGGTCTATATGTTGCTTCACATCATTAATATAGAGGCAGAACAAGAGGGGACCCAGTACTGATCCCTGTGGGACACCAAGATTAACTCCAAGGGGATTGGAGAAGGATGTACCATACCTAATGTCCTCTGTTAATTTTAGTAAGGCTGTTTCTGTACTACTGTAGGGTCTAAAACCAGTCTGTAATGGATCAATCAACTTGTTCTGTCTAATATAGTTGGTTATCTGGTCATGTGCTAGTTTTTCAAGTACTTTTGCCAAAAAACAAAGGAGAGCAACGGATTTCCAGGACGGAAGTGACTTTGCAACTATCTTATGAGGTATGCCATCAGTACCAGTCACCGGCGATGAAAAATGGGCTACTGCAAGAATTACGTCTTGTAGAGTTACTTCTGAAAGACTAAACCCATCATTGGATGCTGAACTAATAAACTCATTAGTTTCATCAATATTTTCTATTGTTGAAGTTGAAACTAAACATTGAGATCATCCGGAGAGAATCCGTGAAGATCACTGCGAGGGGTGGGTAGCAGTCCTAGATGTCTCATTTCACGCCAAATGTCGCGATTTTTGTCAATTGCTTCGTCTAGTCTTGTACGTAAAAATGTATTATCTGCGACTTCAGAGAGCGATTCAATTTCCTCGGTAACTTGAAAAATGTCTGTCAGTAGAGAAGCATTTTTGGAATTTAAATATCGGCGTTCAATTGACTTGCATTTTAGAATTAAAAAGTTCAGCTTATCATCAGTCCATGGATGTTTAGTCTTTTTAGGTTTGACAGTTTTAAGTGGAGCGAGCTTGTCAATTGCAGCCTGTAAATTATCACTGAGATTGGAGACGGCACTGTCTAAATTAAAATTATTATCAAATGCTGACCAATCAGATCTAATCCAAACCTCATTAATAGCTTTAGGAGTTATGCTGTTTAGTTTTCTATAAGAGAAACTCTCCCTGGGAATTTTCGGAATGCAAATTTTTATTTCAACTTCAATGAGATCGAGATTATGATCGCTTAAAAAAGGGGGAATTTTATTGTGGTAGTTGAGTAATGTTTCATTAGTGTCCACGCACGTAACATCAAGCCAGGTATTGCATATACTAGAGCCTGGAGGACGATGTGTTGCTCGATGGTTAATTAAACGGGGTGATAACTAACTAAAAAGATTTTTTACGGAAACAGTATTGCTGCTATCAGCATACATGTCGATATTTAGATCACCCATAATTATCTTATGACTGTAATTTGAACTTATATTTGAAATAATTGCTTAATTATTCCTGATCCTTTATCAGATTTATTAAGTTTCATCAATTTGTGTCATTAACACCCTATTTTTTATAATAAGCCGAAACAAATTTTTCCATAAGCGTAATGTTAAAATATCACTTTTATTCTATTCATAAATAATAATTCAAGTCAGCAACATAGGTAAAAATAAGTTGATTTTAGCTCAAAAATGTTTATTCACGTTTTATTAAATCCTGACATTATTTTTGTTAACGGATAAACCTCCTTAATTCTGATTGTTAGCAAATATTGTATAGATAAATATATTACTTAATTCACCTTACGAACATAAGAAATTTCGTAATTTAATTTATACGAGAGTTCCCTAAATTTCCATGGAATTTTTAACTTAAATCATTTATTTCTGTATAAGTTTAATATTTTATATTTAATTCTTGACCCACATTAAAATATATTATTTTAACACAAAAAATTGTTTCAAATATTGTGATAGCCCAGAAATAAGTTAAAGTAACCTATTTCCCCTAAGAGACCTATTAAATAATACAGAACTTTTGAGTTTTTTTAAGTTTCAACTTTTTCTGAGCCAAAAAAAATTTCCAAAAAAACAATCTTTTGAGAAAGACAAATATTTAAACAAATTTAATGATTCAGAAAAAAATTATACTCAAAATCACTTAATCATCCTGTATTTTGAATAGGAAATTTCGGGTATTTCAGGGAAAATAAGTTAAGAGTTAGATTACTAGTTCAGAGTTAAATTACTTCTAGGCTAACTAAAGGTTTGAATCAATTTTTAATTTTTGAATAATATATTTTATTCTTCACTTAGCATTTAATTAGTGTATAACTCTTGCGCGAGCAGTTGGCAATATACAAATGTATTAAAAATAACTACTAACCTTTTCTGAGATATCAAAGCTGATCACAGTTATATATTCAAGTCATCGTAAAAACATATTTAAGAAAAAACAATAATTATATGATATAGTTATGATTTTATTTTAAATATTTTTTTAATTAAAGTACCAGCCACTAATTATTTTACAAGGTGAAATATAAAATAAGGTAAAGAACTTGGTGGAAATTACAAATATACACCTTAGTGCATGTTAGTCGACAACTTCACAAACCTTGGTTATATACGTAATTAAATTCCCACCTAGTTGTTTAAAATTATATTGCTTTGATTCAGGACTGAAATATAATAAATTTAAATCATTCAGTTATTCAAATTATTCAAAGTCCTTGGGATCCTTAAAAGCTAAATTATACGGTTTGATAATAAATAAAAATGTAAAAGATGTAAAAAATGTTCCTTCGTGTAAAAAAATCTAGCACTTGTAAATTTTTTAAAAACTCAAAGATTAGTATAAGATCGTTACTCAGCGGAGCATATTATAAATTCTTTACTTAAAAATATTTTATAAGGTAAAGTTAATTATAAATTTGAAATTATGTAAAAAAAATTTTATAAAATTGTAAAATATTGTAAATTTTTAAAGACTAAAACGTGGTCTTCGAAACATGGGCAATTTATTGAAAAAATAAAGCAAATAATTGTTAGCTCAGAAATCAAATATTTTTATTTAATATTGATTACAAGTACAAGTAGTTGGAAAATCTTCAGTAAATCCATTTCTGCTATTAGTTTCTCGGGAAAACCCCGGAAAATGGAAAAACGTGTTTTTGGAAAAACCTAAATATCTCATTTGTCGCCATTTATTTTTTTGAACATTTTTTTTTGAAAATTTTCTTCAACCGAGCTCGAGTGAAAAGGCCGCGTCGTTCGCATCCTCCTTGTTAAGGCTCATGGCCAACATAAGAGGGCCCAAACCAGGGAAGGGAAGATTGTTAATGTCCGTGGTCAAATCTGTCCTGTTTTACAGATCGGAGATCTTGGTGGATATCACCAAAACTGCCAAGTACAGACATAAAATATCGTCTGTGCAACGGCAAGCGGCCCTGACGATCGCCAGCGCGCACCATACGGTATCCCTAGAGGCGATTCAGGTAGTAACATCGGTCATGCCCATCGACCTGCTAGCGTTAGAGCGGAAGTACATTTATGATAGTATAGAGGACCGCAAAGTGGCATCCCCTCCCGCCCACTCCAGCTCTATCAGCGAATGGCTGAAATGATGGAATGGTGACCGAAAGGCCAGGTAGACGCATACTCTCATCTCATATCTGCAGGCATGGATGGGGCGACAACATGTGGAGGTGGACTTTTACCTGACTAAATTTCTAACAGGTTACGGCTATTTTCGTTTCAAGTTAGAAAAATGGCATAAGGTGACAACAAAGCAGTGTCTATACTCCCTAGGCGTGGAAGATACAGCAGAGCACACATTTTTCGGATGTGCGCGCTACTCGGAAGGCCTTTCCCGATTTGCAGGCTGGAGACGGTGGTCCCGGAAATGCTACGGAGTTCTGAAAATTGGAACAAAGTAGCAGAGTACGTAAAAAATGATAAAATACAGCTGATTGCATGCTGAATTAGAAAATACAAACATACTCGAATTATCATCTTTCAATTTTTAAAGTAACGCCATACCGTCGAGTCCCATGCTGAATGAAAATAACTGAAGCTTTCCGGTAAGCAATTTAATATCAATGTACTAAATTGATGTCCATACAATCGACCACTTCACCCTTCGAACTATCATACTCTAAACCGAAAAATTTTGCACGCAATCCGTCTATTGATGACTGTGCCCTACTTCCATACAGAGTTTCAAGTCTTTCCAACATTTTTGATGCTGACGTGCATACATGCAATTTTCATGCAATATTTTCGTCTACATTTAAACCGATCAGTGTTTACGCATCTAAAGTCAGTGACGAGTGGCTTCGCTTACTCACCTGTTGCTATGTCGTACATTTCTTACGCCAGGTAATATAGTTATTCTTTCCTGTCAATGTACCAATAACTAATTTTGCATCGATCTCTAATTTATTTATTTGCAGTTACAATTATACCAAAAGAACTTATATATTATACTATCCTATCCTATCCTATATATATATATAAATCTTTAATTATGTTTGTCCGAACGCGATAAACTAGAAAACGATAAAAGCTACAGACATAGGGTTTACGGCAAAAGGCGGTAAAAATTACGGGTCAAAACATAGGCTAGGTTTCATTTCGATTGATAACGACAAAAATTTTTTATGTTGAAAAAACTGAATTTTCAAGAAAAAAATTGTTATCAAATTTTTAAAAAAAACCAAAAAAACAAAAAACCGAGGAAAAATTTTACTATCAAAAAGAATATCATTCGATTCGGGTATATTTTTTACGTATCCACCTAAATTTTCAAGGCGGTCGGTTCGATCTGTCAAAAGATACAATAATTTTTCGAAAATTATAAAAGTTTAGGACTAATCCTATCCTATCCTATCCTATCCTATCCTATATATATATAAATCTTTAATTTTGTAGGTTTGTTTGTTTGTTCGAAATGGGTAAACTTGAACGCGATATAAGTTAGAGACGCGGGGTTTACGGCAAAAGACGGCAAAAATTACGGGTCAAAACATAGGCTAGGTTTCGTTTCGATTGATAACGACAAAAATTTTTTACGCTGAAAAAACTGAATTTTCAAGAAAAAAATTTTTATTAAATTTTTAAAAAAAACCAAAAAAACAAAAAACCGAGGAAAAATTTTACTATCAAAAAGAATTTCATGCGATTCGGGTATATTTTTTACGTATCCACCTAAATTTTCAAGACGATCGGTTCGATCTGTCAAAAGATACAATAATTTTTCGAAAATTATAAAATTTTAGGACTAATATTATATATATTTCTAATTTTTATCAGTCACTGATGTAGTTACTGAATATAGTAACTGAAAGAAACTTGAACAGCTTTTATCATCAAGCAGAACCCTAGAATGGATAGTCGAGGGACACAACGACTGCTTGCGGAACCTATGGAAGGGTAGCGAAGCTTTGAATTGCTGATCACTAATTATTAGTCTGGGTTCGTATGCCCGTAATTTTTATGATCCAGTAAATTTTAGAGTATACTTAGGGTAAAAAAAGGTTATTTTACAAAATATTGAGTAACATATAACAACATATTTTTGGAAAAATAAAGTCGCAGGGGTCCAGGGGGGCGCAGCCCCCATGGTGGCTGCCGGGGCGAGCGAAGCGAGCCGGAGGCAGCTAGTATTATATATATTTCTAATTTTTATCAGTCACTGATGTAGTTACTGAATATAGTAACTGAAAAAAACTTGAACAGCTTTTATCATCAAGCAGAACCCTAGAATGGATAGTCGAGGGACACAACGACTGCTTGCGGAACCTATGGAAGGGTAGCGAAGCTTTGAATTGCTGATCACTAATTATTAGTCTGGGTTCGTATGTCCGTAATTTTTATTATCCAGTAAATTTTAGAGTATACTTAGGGTAAAAAAAGGTTATTTTACAAAATATTGAGTAACATATAACAACATATTATTGGAAAAATAAAGTCGCAGGGGTCCAGGGGGGCGCAGCCCCCATGGTGGCTGCCGGGGCGAGCGAAGCGAGCCGGAGGCAGCTAGTAATATATATGTCGCAGGCGTTTTGTTGTTTTCCGTCACTTTGTAAATAGCCTAGGCTATTTATGAAGTGACGAGGCCGGATTAGGCACTTTGCATTTTAGATAAAAATTACCATAAAAATAACGAAAGTACTAGTTATTTTGCAGCGAGTGAAAAAGATTATTTTAAGAGGATTAAAAAAATATAAAAGTACTAGGCGTTTTAGAGTTTTGAAAATTTATCATTTCTGCCTTTATCAATCTCATATTTGTTTATTTACGTTCATTGAAAATTTAAAATAGCCTTGTCACTTTCTAATTTCTTCGGGAAACGGTTTTGGTAGGTGTACCTGAGGTTGACCGCGAACCATTAGATGCCCATAATATTCTAGGCAAAGTGGTAGATTTTCGGAATAAACTTTATCAAATTTCAACGACCGTTGGTACCATAAATAATTGGTTCCTGCGGAATGAATTACAGCCAACAGAAATCGAAATAACAAAAATCGAAATAAATGAGCCTCTTCAAAAAGAAGGCATTTCTTTGCAAGAAGCAGCTGCTAAAATTTCTATTTTTGGTGACCAAATAATTTTTTAATATTATTTATATTTATATTATGAGATTGAATGATGCATAAAATAATAAATTTTTCAAAATTCTAAAACGCCTAGTACTTTTATAATTTTTTAATCCTCTTAAAATAATCTTTTTCACTCGCTACAAAATGACTAGTACTTTTGTTATTTTTATGGTAATTTTTATCTAAAATATAAAGTGCCTAATCCGGCCCCGTCACTTCATAAATAGCCTAGGCTATTTACAAAATGACGGAAAACAACGAAACGCCTGCGACATATATATGTGTATATACAAATAAGTAAAAAGTATAAAATTGCACTGGCTCACTATATGATTCACTAGACGCTATCAAAAAAAAAGTTTAACTTGCTGGGACCAGAACCTGTTGTAATTTCATATATTTTATGCAGTGTAAATAAGTTTAAGCCTTTGCTTAATTTAGAATAACGTATGAAACTTTATTTTACTTATTACAAGAATATGATTGTTTTAACTTAATAATTAATTTACTTGATAATGTCTTTATATACATTCTTTATACTGAATTTATACTGACAATCTAATGCTTTACAATTTTACTGACTCATCTAAAAATATATAAATAACACATAAATTATACCCCCCCCCTATAATACATATTAGAGTGGACCTAAAATTAGAGTTTTGAGAAAAACTTTGCTCCCCGGGTTTTTTTGTGAAGTTTTGGTCATAAAAAGTCCCCAGCTCCAAGGATTTTGATTTTGCTTTGCAAAAACACGTGCCTGTAAGCACCTCAATTTTCCCATTTAAATAACATGGGAATTTTGACTTTTCAGCTTCCTAATTTTCTAACGTGCTGAAAAAATTTTTTTAAACACTACCAAACAGATAGGAAATGATGTTTAGACATATAAATACTGATCCCCAAAATTATAGCAGTCCCTGAAAACTTTGTTTTATCAAAATAAAATTTTCTAAAATCGCAATCTTCCCATTTAAAATACATTGTTTTTTATTTATAATGTATTTTAAATGAAAAATTTGCGATTTTTAAAAATTTTATTTTGATAAAACAAAGTGTTCCGGGACTTCTACAACTTTAGGGTTCAGTTTTTATATGTCTAAACATCATTTCCTATCTGTTTGGTAGTGTTTAAAAAAATTTTCTCAGCACGTTAGAAAATTAGGAAGCTGAAAAGTCAAAATTCCCATGTTATTTAAATGGAAAAATTGAGGTGCTTACAGGCACGTGTTTTTGCAAAGCAAAATCAAAATCCTTGGAGCTGGGGACTTTTTATGACCAAAACTTCACAAAAAAATCCGGGGAGCAAAGTTTTTCTCAAAACTCTAATTTTAGGTCCACTCTAATACATATACATATAAACTCTATAAAACCTACTCACAATAAGAAATAGCATAATGTGGCGCACTCTCTAAGATCTAAATTATTCTTTAGATACTCAACAAAAACCTAATTTTTTTCATGAGATGTTAAACTAACAGTATCAAGAAAAAGATCATTTTCAATTTTTCTTATGTCATTTTACATCGTTAGGTAAAATATCGCACGTGCAAGAAAGTACATAATAAGACCTCACTCGAAGTATTCAAGGTGGAAATAAAGCCAGCCCCATCTAACGCTTGACAAGCTAATTACTGATGATTGGAGACACTGTTACTAAGGACTTCTAAATTTTCTGCGTTAAGCCAATTACGCGCGATTCTCCTCTTCTCATCTCCCCAAGAGCATACCTTTAAAAGCTCTCACAAAAGCTCCTGACTGACAAAAATTGTACAAAACTGACTGACGTTAGAACAGATAAACAAATCAACAGACTAACTTGTACTCAGGATAATCTCTCTCTACCGCCAATTAAGAGATCTAAGCAAGGCAAATTATATTTCAAGTCAATAAACCAGCATTAAATAATAATAAAAGGACTTAGATATTTCGAAAATCCTGTAACCAGTAAATGAGTTTAGCCAACAGGCTAAACTTGAATTAGAATATCCTCATTTTGTGTTTATTCACCATCAAACACTACAATGATTTCTTAAAGAGAATCAAAATTAGCTAGATCACTTTTTTTATATAAAATTTTTAATTATTTTTTTTAATGAATAGTATTTCGACATGTTCTCTTTTTTTTGTTTTTTTCTCTATATGAAATTTTATAATTTTCCCATTCAAAATCATAAGATATTTGTAGCTTAGGTGTGGAAAATACATTATAATTGTACAAAATTGTCTTTATGTTCTCCAATTCGAGTTTTAGTAAGTCGCGGTGTTTGCCACAGTATTTCGTACATTCTACACAATAAATAACATTTTTTTTGTTATGTATCTTTATCTAATTTGATGAATTTATTTAATTTAAGAGGGAGATGGTAGATATATTTTTTTGATTATATTTTTTAATAATTTAAGTATCTCATTGCTTTTATTGCTATTCCTCGGCAGTATAAATATTTTTCTATTTCTATTTATATCATCTATATTTATATTGTCTGAGATTCTATTGTTATCCATTAAACTAATATATTTGACTCTATTTTTCATTTGATGATTTATGAATGTTTTTGGGTAATTAATAAGAGCTAATGTATCTTTTATGTATTTTAAATTATTATTATGGAATTGGGGGTGAGATAACTTTATTTCTTTATCTACCAAAGATTTAAGATTTAGATATAATACTGTCAGAATCATTCCTTATTAACCTAAAAAATTTAGCCTATTATCTTTTTCAATTTCTATCTTCCATTGGACAAAAAATGAAATAAAAATAACTAAGCAAAAAATTTTTAACGATTTTTTAAAGCCATGAGATCGTATACTTTGAAAATTACGTAAAATAAACGAAAAAAATAGTAAAATTTAGGGTTGCCGAATCAGGTCCAAAAATGTATCCTATTTTTTCTTATGGTTTTTTCCACTTTTTTGATGATAAAAAAGTAGTTTCTCGTCGAGTATGGTAAAAAAAGTTGGAATTTTGGGCCAATAAAGTTAAATGAAAAAAGGTTAAAAACGCTAAAAAAACGACGAATTTTCGATGCAAAAAGTATTAAAATATTTAAATTGGTGTAAAAAAATAGTTTAGGATACATTGTACAAGCTAACTTTACAAAAAAATACTAATAGATAATAATTTTGAGCGTTTAAAAAAGAAATATTTCATTAACAAAAAATTTCAATTTTTTTCAAAATAGCGTCAAAAAACGTGGTTTTAGCTCTTGCGCGACCTTTAAATGTTAATATTTCTTTACAAAAATTTAGGTAACTTATTTTTTCAACAAATAAAAACTTTTTTTTGACTAAAAATTTCGATATGTCGATTTTTTTGAACACCCCTAATAACAGGAACTTTATAAATTTAAAAAAAAACCAAAATTGGACTCGTTTTTTATGGGTTTTTTTGGTGATTTAAGATTATTTAAGGCCAAATTTATAGGTAATGTTTAAATTTTATAAAATGCGTGCAAAATATAGTATACTTTTTATAACAAAGTCTTATTTAAAGTCTCCTAAAAATGTCCATTTTATAGAAAAATTAAAAAAATTCACTTATTTCTTTTAAAACATAAATTTATTTCTAGTTTTATGCTAAAGTGGTTTCGTCATTAAATTCTTCTCAGGATTCCTTCTGCGTCTCTCTACCTTTTCAAAGTTTGTTTTTAATTATTAATATGAATCTAATGGAATCTAATACTATACTTTAACCATGTACTTCAAATTAATTTTTTATTGAAAAAAAAAATTAGAATAACAACAAATAATTTATACAATTATTTTTTAATATATGGCTCTTTTCACGTTTTCAGTATAAATATTTTTTATAGTAAAATAACCAATTTATGAATAATATAAGATAGAAACTTAAAGTTAATTATATTTATTTAAATAAATAAATTTCTACACACAAGATTTCTAAAAATATATCTTTTCATTTAAATTTATATATATTTATTTATTTACTTTAATGTAGCATCGTTACATTGTTAACTCTATTTAAAATAAAATAATCTAAAAATATATATATTTATTCTTCTTCTACACTGTCATAAATTATGAAAGGAACAATCTTCTGTACAAACTCTTCTGTAAAAAGTTCGTTGAGGAATATCTATATAATTTTTTATTATACTTATAATATGTCTATATTTTGAGTAGTGTATTTTAATAATAACGACCTTTGTGTTGCTCTAAAGAGAGATTTATTATTTAACAATTAATTAATTTAATATTTTACATTGAATAATTATTGTACATTACCTAAAGAGAGAAACGACAATTAGGTCTGTTTCTCTACATGTTGAAATTACTACTAAAGACTTATCTCTAAGAAACTATACATTACATTACATTACTTTATCTTTACAATACGTGTCTACTTTTATTTAGCTATCTTAAACTGAAGGTCACACTAATAATTAAAGAGGCTATTACAGGTAGGCTCGTTACATCTCCCCTCCTCGGCCAAGAAATTGATCACAATTTCTATGATATTATACAGACCGACACTCAATCCCATTTTCATAATATTTTATTACTGTGTTTATAACATATTTGTATTTTCAAAAATTGATTTATACATATTATTAACTTTCTTCATTTTAATTACTTTGATTTTATTTTTATAATTTTATTTATTTTCTTTATTTTAATAAATTTAACGTTTATTTAAATGTTATATTGAAATTTGTAAATTAATTTTATCTATGTTTTAAATTTTATCTTCTGCAATCTTGATTTTTCTGATTCCTTAAGAAATCGTATTATATGTAGCAAATCTTCTACAATCTTAATTTATTTATTTTTTTTTTTTTTGTAGCTCGTATATTCTACCATTTTGATTTTTCTGATTCCTTAAGAAATCGTATTGCATGTAGCAAATCTTCTACAATTATAATATTTCTGATTCCTTAAGAAATTGTACATTATATGTAGCAAATCTTCTACAATCTTAATTTATTTATATTCTTTTTTTGTAGCTCGTATCTTCTACAATTTTGTAAATATTTGACTTAACTCGTTCTGAGTTCAGCGGTCTATTTCCAAAGTAGGCTTAACTCAATGAGTTCAGAGGCCATAAAAATTATTTGACTTAACTCGTTTTGAGTTCAGAGGTAAATTTTCAATGAGGCTTAACTAAAATTAGTTCAGAGGCCATAAAAATTTTCTAATTTATTAAAAAATCATATTTATTTAATTAATATTATTCAAAATTATTTAAAATTTTGAAAAAATTTTTTTGTGATGACATTTCTATTAATATTATTATCTTAATTTTTTTTTCTTTTTAATTTTATTAGATTTGTAATATTTTTCTATTTATTTAATTACTTCAAATTATTTATTTATATCAAAACGTTTAAAATTTTCTTCACAAAATTTGTATTATTTATTTTTATCTTTTTTTATTATTTAATTTTTCTTATATTTTTGAATTTATACAATTTTTATAGTTTCTACTTTTTTCTTCTTTTTTTATCAAATTTCTATTATTATACCATTATTTCTATATTGTATATATGTTTTTGAATTCATTATATTTTTTTATTAATTCTATTTGAAAAAAAATTTTTTGTAATGTTTTTGAAACTATATATCAAATTTTTATTTAAATTTTCAGTTTTTATATATTTTATAATGCCTTAAATTTTTATTAATTCAATTCTTAATTTTTTAATAAAATTTTTATTAATTCTATCTTCGATTCTTATGATTATTTGTTTTTTCAATCACGTAAATCTATATTAATCTATTTTGAACTTATTTCAAGATATTGATTGTTTCAAATTTCTTTTAATCTATTTATTATTTATTTATTTATTTTTTTTTTATTGTTTTTGATTCTATAAAACTTTTATTGTTTCTTTTTTTTTTTTATGTTTATATTTAATGTACATCTTTATCTAGCTTGTCTTAAAAATGATAACATTTTCTTTACCAAATATGTTTATTATTTCTGTTTTGAACATCTAATTTTTTTTTATTTATCAAATTTTTATTGTTTCTAGATTTAATTTTTTTCACTCAAAATTTACATTCTTTTTATCTTTTTAATTAACTAAGTTCTATTTATTCTATTCTGATTATTGTTAAACATTTTTGAATTTATCAAAGTTCCATTAATTCTATTATAAAATTTTCTTTCTCGTTTTTTAATAATTTTTTTTTTTTTGAAATTTATAACTGTATATCTTATCTGTCTTATAAAAAATGGTATATATTCATTTTATGAAATTTTTACTGTTTCAATTTTTGAAGTTAATAATTGAATTTCTTATCTGTATTATCTCAAATAAAGACTATAACGTCATCTATACTATACAAAATTTGCATTTTTTCTATTTTTTTAATTTTTGTTATTAACCTTGAAGTATTTAAATTTGTATTACATTTTAATTTTATATATGTATTTTTCTATTTCTAATTTATAAAACTTTTATAAATTCTAATTTTAATCTATAAAATTTGTGTATTTATAATGATTTATTATTATTATAATTTGTTTATTTTTTTATTTTATTCATTTATATATTTATATTTCTTTTTATGCTATTGATTTTTTGAATTTATTAAAAAATTTTATTGACTCTAATTTTTTTTTGTATTAAGCAAATTCTATTATATTTATTAACTTTAATTTTATATATTTTTAATTTTATTATATCTTATCTATCTCTTTACAAAATTTTTATTATTTCTTTTTTTTTTATTCCTGTATATTTTTTATATATCTTATCTTATAATAATACGGTTCATTAAATCTTGCACCTCTCAGCTGTTAAGGCGTAGGTTAGTTGAGTCCCTAGTTATACCACATCTAGACTATTGCACAGTTGTTTACTCAGATATGTCACTCTACCTTCGTACACAACTCCAAAGGCTTGTGAATATAGGCATAAGATACATATTTGGACTGAGACGTGACGAACATCTAACTACTTACCGGAAAAAGCTGCAATGGCTTAGTAACGACTCGCGACGAGACTATTTTGCCATGCTAACCATGTACAGAATAGTAAGGATGAAGGAACCTCCACTACTACTCCCGCTATTCAAACCCTATCACACAGACAAGCCCACAAGAGGTCCACGAAAAGATCTGGAAACCCAAACCATGTTGACTGAGACAGGAAGAAACTCTTTCCAAATCAAATACGCTAATTTCTGGAACTCGCTACCTCCCTGTTATCGAGCCTTGCCGTCATTTTCTCAATTCAAAAAAGCAATGAAAACATATTTTTTCACAAAATTAGATAATTGATTAATTTATATTTTACTCATTTTATTTTATTTTATCAATCATAAATTTTATTGCTTCTAATCAGTATTATTGTCACTAAGCTGTCAAAGTCAATTTAATTTATTTATATACTCACATACATATATTTATACACATAGAACTTATTTATATACTTATTTACTATATTTATTAATGTTGACTCTTTTAAAGAATAAATTTACTTATATTATATTAACTATTGTTGACTAATTTTAATTCTAATTTTAAAATTTATTTAATATTAACTTGCAATAATTTGACAAATGTAAGAACAAGAGTGCACTGTATTTTTCTTTTTGAAAATAAATTAAATAATAATAAATAATAATAATAATAATAATAATAAGTATAAAACTTATTTTAAAAAATTTAAATTCAACTTTCATGTTTTTTTTTTCTTTTTTTTGTAGTTTATATTATTTCTATTTCTAATTTCAAATATTTTGGAATTCATCAAATTTCTATTATTTTAATTCATTTTTATAAGTACTTTTGAATCTATCATATTTTTATTTGTATTTTCAATTTTTTATATTTTTTTTTTGTTAATCAAATTTATGTTAATATTATGTATATATTAATTTTTTTTTAAATAAATGTATTTGTTTAAGCATTTTTAGATCTGTCAAAATTTTACTTTATTAACTCTATTTTTAATTTTTTAATTTATTATTTTTTTTCTATTCTGTATTTACCAAAGAAAAATTGGAGTTTCATAATATCTTTGAATTTCACTGCAGCTGCGAAAGGACTGATGATTGTTTCAATTTTTTCTTTATTTTCTGATAAGCATTAGTATGGTCTTCCATCTTTCTTTTTTTTTTGCTGACAAAATTGTCGTTTTATAATGTGTCTATATTTTGAGTAGTGTATTTTAATAATAACGACCTTTGTGTTGCTCTAAAGAGAGATTTATTATTTAACAATTAATTAATTTAATATTTTACATTGAATAATTATTGTACATTACCTAAAGAGAGAAACGACAATTAGCTCTGTTTCTCTACATGTTAAAATTACTACTAAAGACTTATCTCTAAGAAACTATACATTACATTACATTACTTTATCTTTACAATACGTGTCTACTTTTATTTAGCTATCTTAAACTGAAGGTCACACTAATAATTAAAGAGGCTATTACAGGTAGGCTCGTTACATACTTTTAAATATTTTGTTGATGCAGTACTAATAAATATATTTGTAAATTATATAATATAAATAAATTTTTTCCCCTCCAAAAATACAATCAATATAAGCAGTAAACATAAATTATCTAATTCACTCTACTGTAATTTATATTTCTAAAAAGATTAAAAGCAGGATTTAAAAAAGAAAAGTTTTATTATTTCACTAACAGGTTTCTATATACAGTTCTATAACATACAAACATTTTGAAACTTATTATTCATTAAAATCAGAAACATATTTAAATTTTAAGATTAAAGTTTCCAAAAATTTTTAATAAACTGAAGACTTTAAATCAACTTTGTTATGCAAACTATTCTATATTTTACACGTATTTCATGATATTTAAACGTAACCTAAAAATTTTAGGTTAAAAAACCCCATAAAATCCTCAAAGAGGAACCATTGTGATAGGTCAAATTTCGATTTTTGATTTTTTGGCATATAAGCACGTTTTGAGACCCCAGGAAGCTAAAAAACCGGTTTTTAAAAAAAGTATGAATGTGTGTATATGTGTGTGTGTGTGTGTGTATGTATGTGTGTGTATGTATGTAATTGGTGATATTTCACAAACATTATGGAGTTAAGACCTAATTTTTTTTCCAAAAATTTTTTCATCAAAAAAATCTCAAAATACTTTTTTTTTTTTAATTTGGATGTAATACCTCATTCATTTCCATGAAATTACTTATATTTGAAATTATGATTTTTACTCGATATCTTGAATCTGATAATTAATTTTTTGAAAATTTTTTTCGCCAAAATCTTCGTCACAAAAAAATACATAAAACACCAAATTTATTTTTCGTTTTGGACATATTTAATTTATTTTAATGAGAGTACAAGTTTTAGAAATTTAGTTTATAGTAATTTTTTGTATCCGATCACAATTTTTTTTTTATTTTGATATAAATTATAACACACAAGAAAGAGTGATGGAAATCTTGCCTCTTTTTGACTTTCTTGGATTATTTTGCTCGTTGCTATGTTTATTTATGTATGCAGCTTAATGAAATTATAAACAATAATAAACAGCTTAAAAATATTAAATGGTTATGTTTGCATTTTAAAATTAAGATTTAAAAGTTATTTTGGCATTTTTTAAAGAATCAAACAATTTATAAAATTAAATAATTTATTATTTTGTGATTAATAGAAATAATATAAATAATGTTAAAATCTTGAAGCAATTAATGTGGTTATTTTTTTTATTACAAAATATTATTATTATTATTATTATCATTGTTGCGGAAGATTGGTCAAATGCGAGAAGTACACTGAGAAAATAAATTATAAGAAATTATTATATGGTAAAATTATTATTATGGTAAAAACTCCTATCTTTTTATAATAATTGAGCGAATATTTATAATTTTCAAGCGAATAATTTTCGCATCGTTACCAACCATTTCTTTGACAAAACAAAAAAATCATGTTTCCCAATATTTTAATTATTAAGGGATAATTATATATTCTAATAAAATAAAATTAGCTTTTTTTATATTTGTCTCTTTTTAATTATGCAAAAATGATTTAAAATCCATTAACGCCGGCGCGACCAATCCATAGACGCTAGAATTTTCACTTTAATAACAAAATGATTTTAATAATCTACTTTACCAGCTACTAAAAACGAAAAATGTATGTATAATTGCATGGTTGTAATCAATAATATTTGTTGTAAATTAAGATTACAGCCCATTGTTTGAGGAACCTCAGTGCCAGCTAGTTGGCAGGGTATTTTTACTTTTTACTAAACTTTATGACTTTATTACCGGATATTTCATTATTCTCATAGATGGGTATAAATCTATCATAAAATAATCATTCTATTAATTTTTTTTATTTTATAAGAGTAAAGAATTGTTTGTTTTTATATATTTTTTTAGCCGTGACCTTTTTTAAATGTTATAAATTTTAATGTATACAATTAAATGACCTAATGTTTTACGATCTATCGTTATGTATAACATATTTAAATATTTTAATTCTGAGTAATATATTTTTATTTTTTTTTATATCGATTCTCATTATTCGTAAACACAACTGCTAGTTATAGTAAATCATATAAAATTTTTTTTAAATTATTTTTATGGTTTATCTGGAAAGTGAGAAGTATTTTGTAATTTTTATTAAAAAGAATTTAATGTACATAAAAACTTTTTTTTCAACCTTCTTAACGTTTTTTTTATTTGCAAGATTAAGTTTTAAATCTTACGTGTTTTGGTTTTTGTCGTAATTTAATTTGAGATCGATATACATATCAATTGTTTACCATTTTTTTTATTTTATGGGAAAATTTTTTAATTTTTCCGTATTAACCGGATTTTTAGATATCCGGATCGGGGTTAGTCTCACCTAGTCCGGATAATTGAAGTTCTAGTGTACTTGTTTTATCATTCATGAAACTGCCTTTCCGCAACTAATTTTTACTCTACAGGTGTTTTTGAACCACCAAATTTTAGTCTTAGTTCAAAAACCTATTTTTATTCATTTAGATTTCATGAATCACCTATTTTTATTTCATTGCCTAACCATTATTTTCGCCATAAAACACAGGGTTCAATTATTCGATGCTTGTTTCACACCCTCATGGAAAGTTAAATAGACCTATATTTTTTTACACTTTTAATAAATAGATATTTTTTGCTTTTTCAGAATTTCTCAATTTCAACAAAAATAATTTTTATCTATAAAAGAAAAAACAGAAATCCATTTAGGTTTTTTTTCTTTTCACAATTTATCTACATTTTTATAAGTATAATCTATCTTATCAGATTAGCGTTTGACCCCGAAAATTTTTGAATAAAAATTACTCATACATGCTCAAGTAAAAAATATTCTAAACCGCCAAATAATATACTGGTTCCTGGAAGGGGTAAACAAATTTTTATTAATGATTTTTTTGTATGTAAGTGCGTTTTGAGACACTCATATGCTAAAAAAACGAAAAGTCCATATTGTGTGTTTTTGGTGAACTTGTTACAGATTAAAACAAAATCTTAGCCTTAAAAAAAACGGAAGCTACCCTTTTTTTATTCCTAATTTTTTTTATTAAAGTTTTAGATTCCAAAAATTTTGTTATAACTCGGTTTTTCTTATCCGATACCGGAAATTTTGAAAATTTTAGTCTTATCATTTTTATAGTAAAAAACGCTGCCAAGTGATTGGCACTATGGTTCCTCATTAACAATAGCAAAATATTTATAATGGTCTATTTTATCTAATAAAAATTATAATTTGAGATATCAGTATTTCATAAAAAAAAGTTAAATACCGCATTTTATAAGAAAAAAAATGTTGCTGTGATTTAATGTTTTTTATTTAACAAATTTTTAGAAAAAAATTTTCAATAAACTAGGTATTACACTTAAAAAAAAAAACAATATTACAGATTTTTTAATTTTTTTGTTTTATTAATATTGAGAAAAAAATTTTGAACAAATTCGGTATCAGATCCAAAAAATTACTATGAATAAGCTTTCTAAAACTAGTACTCTCATAGAAATTAATTAGGTACTACGTCCGAACAAAAAAAAAATTTGGTATTCTTTGTATTTTTTTTGAAAAAAATTTTGGGAAAAAAATTTTCAAAAAATTAATTATCAGATTTGAGATATCGAGTAAAAACCATACTTTCAAATATAAGTACTTTTATTGAAATAAATGAGGTATTACACCTAAATTAAAAAAAAAAAAAAAGTATTTTGAAATCTCTTGATGAAAAAATTTTTGAAAAAAAAATTAGATCTGAATTCCATAATGGTTGTTAAATACCACCGATTGCAAAATTTTCAAATATTAGTACTTTCATGGAATTAAAGGAAGTATTACACTAAAAAAAAAAAAAGATTTTTTAATTTTTTTGATTTTTTAATTTTGAGAAAAAAATTTTGAAAAAATTAATTTTCAGGTCCAAAAAATTACTATAAACGATATTTCTAAAACTAGTACTCTCATAGAAATCAATTAGGTACTACATCCAAAAATAAAAAAAAATTAAGTTTTTTTTGTATTTTTTGGTGAAAAAAATTTTGAGAAAAAAATTTTCAAAAAATTAGTTATCAGATTCGAGATATCGAGAAATAATCGTACTTTCAAAGATAAGTACTTTCATGGAAATAAATTAGATATTACATCCAAATTAAAAAAAAAAAAAAAAATAGTTTGAGATTTTTTTATGAAAAAATTTTGGAAAAAAAAATTAGGTCTTAATTCCATAATGGTTGTGAAATATCACCGGTTACAATATTTTCAGATATTCGTATTTTCATAGAAAAAAATTAAGTATTACGTCCTAAAATAAAAAAAATTTTGGCATTTTTTGTATTTTTTGGCAACAAAAATTTTGAGAAAAAAATTTACAAAAAATTAAGTATCAGGTCCAAAAAAAATGCTATAAACGATATTTCTAAAACTAGTACTTCCACAGAAATAAATTAAGTACTGCGTCCGTAAAGAAAAAAAAAAATTGGTATTTTTTGTATTTTTTGGTGAAAAAAATTTTGAGAAAAAAATTTTCAAAAAATTAGTTATCAGATTCGAGATATCGAGTAAAAATCGTACTTTCAAATATAAGCACTTTCGTGGAAATAAATGAGGTATTACATCCAAATTAAAAAAAAAAAAAAGTAGTTTGAGATTTTTTGATGAAAAAATTTTTGAAAAAAAAATTAGGTCTTAATTCCATAATGGTTGTGAAATTTCACCGGTTACATTGTGGTTACATACATACACACACACACACACACACATACAGACTTTTTTTAAAAACCGGTTTTTTAGCTTCCTGAGGTCCTAAAACGTGCTTATATGCCAAAAAATCAAAAATCAAAATTTCATCTATCACAAAGGTTCCTCTATGAGGAACCAAAATACAAAAATTATATCCCTTTCTTTTTCTATGAGAGTTCTAATTTTAGGAAATTTGTTAAAACCATAGAAGTTAAGGTTAAAGCAATACTTATTTTTTCTTTTTGTTCGTGCAATACATTTTAAACCATTTCAGCTATTGCTTTAATTAATTAATTAATTATATATCTTTCGAGTTTAATAACCTATAGTACCAATAACTTGGTTTTAAAAACGGTTTTTAAAAGTGCCCTATAAATTAACCTAGGTGCGTAATTAAATTTTTATATTTTATAAACACTATTTTATTTGGTACAATAAATTTAGAAGAATCTAATTTTAATTAACCGCACATTTTTTGTATAAAAAAAAAAGTTTTATTATTAAAAAATTCAAAAATTATTTTTGGTATTTATACTAAAACAAATACGACTAAAAATTTTTAGGTTTTATATTTAAAATTTTGTTTTTATCATAATATTCATGCTATAACTTAAGTTTATAAAATTATAACTAAATTTTCAAATTTAAAATAAAAACATTTGAGCAATCCATTTTTATTAACCAATCAGGAGAGGTTTTCAGCTATAACAATGTACATAGTTACTGTATCGAAGACATGTACTTTTTAGGATTTTTAGTTTTATGTTTTTTTATGTTTTTTATGTTTTTTCATTTTAGTTTTTGCTCCTTCTATCCATTGAAGGGCAGCTGGGAGAAAAATTCCAATTGGGAAGTTATTTTTTTTTTATGTATAAACAATCTGCAAAAGGTTTTTTAGATTCCATTCTGGTGCAGATTTTCTGCTAATATTCCGGAATGCTCTTTAATATAGAATAAAAAACAATTAAATTTTGCACTGTTTTAAACTCTAATTCTATTTACTTGTTTGATTTTAACAAGTTACTTTGTTTTTATTTTTTTTACAGCGTCACAGAGGCCTATAAAATTTTACCCTACGGTTCCCGAACGTGATTTTCTGTCAGGAAAACCGGAAAAATTGGAAAATTCAGTAAAAGAAAAGTTTTCAAAAATATTTTTTAGTTTAAAACTGGTCTTTAAGCACTTTAAAGGCATATATGACAAAAAAGGAGTTTAACAATATAAAATGTATGGGAAAATACGTTTAAAAAAATAAAAAAATAAATACAAGTGAAGCTTTTTGAGAAATTCGTATTTGTAATTTTCTTTTAGTTTTTCCGAAAAAATATGATCTACTACCTAACTTTATAGAGAAAATATTTTCTAGGTTTATTTAGAGCGTTAAGAAAAAAAATAGCAAAAATGGGTGGCTGAGAATACAAAAAAAGTAAAAATTGGAAAAGCAGCTGCAAAATCGCAACTAGAGCACCTAGAGCCTTGAAAATTAGACAATAACTATACTTTTATAATTTGAAGTATCGTGAAGTATCGTGAAGTATCGTAAAAAAATCATGAACGTAAATAGTAAAAAGTCGAATCGTCAAATTTTGAGAAAAACACTTATACGAATTACCGTATTTTTACTTAAAAATGGGAGAACCCGACCTTAAATCTGCTGTTCAGAAATTCAATTTGTCAAAGAAGCTAAAAGCAATATTTTTTTTCAGAAAAACTTTACGAAACCGCAAATCATTGGTGGTTTCACATGAGCGCAGAAAATCTCGAAGGCACTCAACAGGTACATCTCCTCTTACAAAGGCATTGAATTCGCAACTTCCTTCACGACAGAATAATAATCATTCATTGGTTCTTCAAAATTCATTAAATAATTCATTAAAAATAACAAATACAACAGTAGATGATGACTGTGAGTCAAGTAGTTCTCAAGGTTCTCAAGGGCTTAATGAAGTTCAACTAAATAAGGCTTATAAAGAAAGCAAAGGTATCCAATTTAGAATAATTTTAATTTCTTAGTCTAATTGATGACCTTATACTTATAACTATAACTTATGCCAATAGATAAGTGTTTTTTAAAATTTTCATTAGGTAATATTTTCATAAACACATATCCTCAAATAGAAAAAAAATATTGATACTCAAAAGGTGGGGGGGGGGGGGTAATTTTGTCCAAAATTTGATTTTGTTTGAATTTTGAAATTGAAATGGAATGAGACAATTACAAATTAGAAATTTTTTTTTTTTTAATTTTACGTCTGGCATGAAATTACGATTATTAAATAATACGACCTTTCCAGACAATGATAAAATTCTTAAATACTCGTGCTGATATTTGGCGTAATATTTACACTCTAAATATATCAGACAGTGTAGTATTAAGTTAAGAACAATCAATAAGATGTTTAAAAATTTTTTTATATGTTGGAAAATTCCGAAAATTTTCGGAAAATCCCAAGGTCATTTCTCCTCTTGGCTAAACAGTGTGAGGCATCATCAGTATGATCAGTATGATCACTGTTTAGCCTTAATCATAGATGACCAAGATTTAAATAATAAATCTATTTTTCATTTTTTTAAAATTAAAAAACAAAAAAATTTCCTTAAAATTATTAATTCAAAAAAGTACTCACTCGGCGAAGATGAACTGTGAACTGAGAGAAAGAGATTCCAGAGTATAGGTAATAGTTACGCGGCCAGCTGGCTTTTCAGGTTACTCATTTTGCTCCGCTTAAAATGTGCACAAATCGCTTATTTAAGTCAAGCCTGACAAGTCCCAGCCATAGAGAATTCTAGCGCGCGGTCCAGCGGGTGATTTAAACTGGCCGGAAAATGTCAAAAATTCGGGAAAATCAAACTCATTTTGCTCCACTTTTGAATACCCGGAATCTTTTATTTATTGACCCTCATACACGAAAATACTAATGCCTGATAATTTCCGCGGTTTAACGCACTAGCCTGACGCCCTAAAGTTGTCAAAAAAATGGCTTCGGTTATATCATTTCGCTCCGAGAACCACTTGACCGATTTAAAAAAACGAAAGTGTATTTAAAAGGGCTAAGGTAGCCTGACAAAACTACGGGTAGCCTGATAACTCCGGGGGAAAAAATGGCGTCAACGAGCATTTTAAATGAAAATGTATTTTACTGAAATTGCATATAATTAACACTAAAATTAATTATAAGGGAAAAATATAAGATAAGTTAAGGTCAGAAAATAATTATATCATTTTAATACGAGCGTATAAAACTAGCTAACCCATTTTTAGCGACGGAAAAACAAAAAAAAGTGAAAATTCGTTTTTCCTTACATCAAAATAACCATTTTTTGCCTTACCTTAAAGCTTACATTCGCTTACGGCATATGTAATTCATTTTTTCTAATGCTCCCTTAATGAAGAAATTTTCCGGCGTATCGTAAACGAAATTCCGGTTACCATAACCGGAATTCCGGTATTTTAAGAAAATTTTCCTGTGAATTCCAAACATTATTTTCTCTCAAAAAAAAGATAAAAAATTTTTTTTTAAATACGTTTAATTACAGATTTTCAAAAAATTAAAATCGTAAGAGTTATATGCAAGTTGCGAATTTAAAAGAAAGACTACTGCGGAATAAGGTATGGTTTCTGGCTCCAGCGTATTCTGCACATTTTTTTGACCCAATTTGATGTTTTACAATAAAAAATAAGATTCCAAGGGTCGGTACCCCCCCACCCTCCATGCGTTCACCGGGGGAGGTTCAAACGGGTTTTTGACTCCAAAATTAATATCTCCGGACGTAGATATCATCCGATTGGGGCGTAGTTGGTGTCAAAATTTTTGTTTTGAAAAAAAATACTAATTAATAAATAAATTTTTTTTTTTTATTTTAGAACTCATTTTGAGGTTAAAAACTTCAAAAAACGTCATTTTTAGCATTTTGATGGACTAAAAAATTGAGACATTTTGGGACAGAGGAAAAACTCCTTTTTTTCACGCTCAGGAAAACTTTGTGTAAGCCTACTTTTCAATATGCTGTCGGAAAAATGCCAACTTTTACGGTGCGTCACTCGTAATTGGCGGTTATTTAAAAGAAATCGTGTTTTATTTTTTACTTATTTTATGATACCATTTTAATATTTAATTTTAAATCTTAAATTAGCATTTATATGATCCTCATTATGTTTTTCTAACATTTTTTTCATGAAAAAAAACGATATCCTACCTATAATTTACCAAAGAAATTTATTTATTTAATGAAATCTCTTAATTTTCGCAATATAATGATTAATAGGGTGATCATCTTTTTGAAAAAAAAAATTGAAGGACATCTTGCTGATTCGTTTCTTTGAGTTTTTTAGACCATATAAAGTGACATACAAGCTAGGAACGGAAAAAATTTTGCTCAACACATAGCTTTTTAAATTCGCAACTTGCATATAACTTTTACTATTTAATTTTTTGAAAATCTGTAATTAAACGTATTTAAAAAAAAATTTTTTATCTTTTTTTTGAGAGAAAATAATGTTTGGAATTCACAGGAAAATTTTCTTAAAATACCGGAATTCCGGTTATGGTAACCGGAATTTCGTTTACGATACGCCGGAAAATTTCTTCATTAAGGGAGCATTAGAAAAAATGAATTACATATGCCGTAAGCGAATGTAAGCTTTAAGGTAAGGCAAAAAATGGTTATTTTGATGTAAGGAAAAACGAATTTTCACTTTTTTTTGTTTTTCCGTCGCTAAAAATGGGTTAGCTAGTTTTATTCGCTCGTATTAAAATGATATAATTATTTTCTGACCTTAACTTATCTTATATTTTTCCCTTATAATTAATTTCAGTGTTAATTATATGCAATTTCAGTAAAATTTTCCATGCTCGTTGACGCCATTTTTTCCCCCGGAATTATCAGGCTACCCGTAGTTTTGTCAGGCTACCTTAGCCCTTTTAAATGCACTTTCATTTTTTTGAATCGGTCAAGTGGTTCTCGGAGCGAAATGATATAACCGAAGCCATTTTTTTGACAACTTTAGGGCGTCAGGCTAGTGCGTTAAACCGCGGAAATTATCAGGCATTAGTATTTTCGTGTATGAGGGTCAATAAATAAAAGATTCCGGGTATTCAAAAGTGGAGCAAAATGAGTTTGATTTTCCCGAATTTTTGACATTTTCCGGCCAGTTTAAATCACCCGCTGGACCGCGCGCCGGACTTCTCTATGGCTGGAACTTGTCAGGCTTGACTTAAATAAGCAATTTGTGCACATTTTAAGTGGAGCAAAATGAGTAACCTGAAAAGCCAGCTGGCCGCGTAACTATAAGAGAAGTAAGCGAACTTGTATCCCACCGCTGTATAAAATTTCAGTTAAAAGTCTTCAAGCTTTTAGCTCTGAGCGCCAGAGGCCTCTATTACAGGATCCTTGGCAATCCCTGTCTGTAAAAGCATTGATACATGTGTTAGTAAGCACCTTACACAGCTCAGTAAATATTTGTTACGTTTTCGAAGCACGTGAAGATTATAATGTATATATTATATTTTATGTAAAATATATTAAACAAATATTTACTAATTTTCTGTTAACTATAACTTATGTAAAAACTCTGTAAATTTAGCACCCATTTAGTCATTAGCAAAAAAAAAAGTAAAATAATCAATATTTTTTTAAATTAAAAGCATAATCCAATTTAAATTTAAATTTTCATTTATCATAAATTTTATCAAGTTTAATATAATTAAAAAAAATTGTGCTCCATTTTTAGATTTTTTCAATATATATATATATGGGCACGTCCAGGGAAGAACGACCAGCCGAAAAATAAAAAATGAAAAAAAAATTTTTTTTTGTGTCACTTTTTACCTGAGATTTGTGAAACCGCTCCTATTTTAGACTTCCTGATGCATTATTTTGATATACAGCTGCTCCAAAGTTGGATTTTTTCATTTTTTTGATTTCAGCTGCCCAGTTCAACCTAAAATAACTCTGAACCATTTAACTTTTTATATATACATATGATTGGGAAAAAGTTGTATTTTTACTTGGACTACCAAAAAAAAAAAAAAAAAATTTCCATTTTGACACTTTTCACTTTTTTTCCTCCTTGACGGTAGCTTTCAAACATCAAGAAAATTTGTTTCGCCATGATTTTTTTCAACTTTTTTTTTCTTAAAATTCACTTCAAAGGGTCTAATTAACATCCTGAAAGTCCTGAGATGTGATAGGCAATGATCGGTCCACAATCTTAAATTTTGGTTCTTCCATTTTCCTAAAAATCCATAAAAATGATAAATATTAAAGCGTAAAATTATTAAAATACTAAATTTAACCTTACCAAATGATTTCTTCTGTTAAATCTTCACTATCAGGACCACATAAACATGTTGTAACATATCAATAGGATCATCTAACATTTCTGATGCTAAAACACCCAAGATCAGCCTCGCGTCAGCATCCAAAAATAGAAAAAAACTGAAAAAAAATGATTCAGGTTAAAAATAACTACAAAAATAATTATAAACTATTAAAAAACACTGAAAAATACTTAAATTAACTTACCAAAGATGTTTATAAGCAAATTAGAACTTTAGAACTCCATGCTGACAAAATCTGGAACCTGGAAAAAAAGTTTAACAAAGAGATTAATTCTTAAATTTTTAAAAAAAGTTTCATAAAAAAATTTTATACTTATCTGATCTCTATTTTCCTGGTGCAACTTCATCTTCTTGATATAAATTAGTACCTGAAAAAAATAATTAACAATCATTAACAACAATATGTGTACATTCTACCAGTTTTTTATAAAATTGAAATTGAAATTATAGCAGAAGACAAAATATTGCAATCAAAGTCTCCTCCTCATGGGAATTAAAAGAAACCAAAAAGAAACTACTTTATCATTTGTTGGTTTCATATTTTTTTTTATGCATTCCTGCATGAGGTGATTGCAATATTTTGTCTTCTGCTACAATTTCAATTTTATAAACAACTGGTATAATGTACACATATTGTTGTTAATGATTGTTAATTATTTTTTTCAGGTACTAATTTATATCAAGAAGATGAAGTTGCACCAGGAAAATAGAGATCAGATAAGTATAAAATTTTTTTATGAAACTTTTTTTAAAAATTTAAGAATTAATCTCTTTGTTTAACTTTTTTTCCAGGTTCCAGATTTTGTCAGCATGGAGTTCTAAAGTTCTAATTTGCTTATAAACATCTTTGGTAAGTTAATTTAAGTATTTTTCAGTGTTTTTTACATCTTGTGAATTCACAAAAAAAAATCGAGAATACTCGAATTTGTTAATACACTAAATTTAGTAAATATACGATTTTTTTCGAATATTTACAAATTTTTTTGAAAATTTACTAATTTTTCGAAAATGTTCTAATTTTTTTGTTAAAATAAGAAAGTTACTTTATACAGTGTACCTAGTCCTCAGCTGGAAGTAAACATGTTCCATGTAGTTAGGTTGTGTTTACACAAACCGGTTATAAGTTTTTTGGCCTAATCTAAACATCTAGGCTATTCCGGGCTGACATACTTTCACTTTTTTTCCAAAAAATTGGCCAACTTTGTGGACCTGTACCTTTTTCCAGAACCCACGGACAAAAAAACTAGGATACGAAAGAGAAAATTTTCCATTTTTTTTTTATGACCATTTTAACCAGAGATATGACAAAATCCGATAGCAAACTTCTTAGAATTTAGCAAAAAAGTATTATTTATTTTATTAAACAAGTATATATACTTGCACGTTCCAATACAAAAATTTGAAAAATGTATAATTAGAAACAATATCTTATAAATTTATAATTATAATTGTTACAGAATTTCTTGATAATGAAAGCCTGAGCTTTCGAAACGTCGAAACAAAAAAATTATTTCTAAATTTGTTCCATTTTTGATCGTCTTTATTTTTATTTACCTAATAATAATAAAGAAAATTTTCAAAAAAAAAAAAAAAAAAAGCAAAAAAGTAGTTTTTGCCATATATCTGGCCAAGGTCCCCTCCAGGACACATAAGAAATTAGATTCCTTCTTACATATGTAGGTATATTAAACAAAAAAAAAAAAAAAAAAATTGTACTTTCCTTTTATATCACTATTCAGTGATTTTTATGTCTAATTCGCTTCCACTAATAGGAAGAAAAGGGCTATCTCGAGATATGTATTAATTTCACGTATTTTTTTTTACTTCATGTTAAAGACTAATGCGGAATAAGGTATGGTTTCCGGCCCCAGCATATTTTTCACATTTTTTTGGCTCAATTTGATGATATATGACAAAAAATAAGATTCCGAGGGTCGGAATCACCCCACCCCCTTGCGTTACCCCTGGAGGGTTGAAACGTGTTTTTCACTAAAAATAAATATCTCCGGGCCGAATCATCCGATTGGGGCGTGGTTGGTAACAAAATTTTTGTTTTGAAAAAATACACCAAAAGAAAATTTTGGTTCCTCAAAGAGGAACCATTGTGTTAGGTCAAAATTTGATTTTCTATTTTTTGGCATATAAGCACGTTTTAGGACCCCAGGAAGCTAAAAAACCTGTTTTTAAAAAAAGTCTGTATGTGTGTGTTGTGTGTGTGTGTACGTATGTATGTAATCGGTGATATTTCACAAATATTATGGAATTATAAGACCTAATTTTTTTTTCAAAAATTTTTTCACCAAAAAATCTCGAGGTACTTTTTTTTTTTTTGATTTGGATGTAATACCTCATTTATTTCCATGAAAGTACTTATATTTGAAAGTATGGTCTTTACATGATATCTCGAATCGGATGCTTAATTTTCTGAAAATTTTTTTCACAAAAAAATACAAAAAATACCAATTTTTTTTTTCTTTTTGGACTTAGTACCTAATTTATTTTCATGGAAGTACTACTTTTAAGAAACTTGTTTATTGTAATTTTTTGGATCTGATACTTAATTTTTTCAAAATTTTTTTTGTCAAAATTAAAAAAAAAATAAAAATAAAAAAAACTGCAATATTTTTTTTTTTTTTTTTGGTGTAATACCTGATTTAATTCTATGAAAGTATAATTATCTGAAAATATTGTAACTAGTGATATTTCAAAACCATTATCGAATTAAGACCTAATTTTTTTTTCTACCATTTTTTTATCAAAAAATCTCAAACCCTCCCCCTTTTTTTTTTTATTTTGGATGTAATACCTCATTTATTTCCATGAAAGTACTTATATTTGAAAGTATGGTTTTTACACTATATCTCGAATCTGATACTTAATTTTCTGAAATTTTTTTTTCTAAAATTTTTTTCACTAAAAAATACAAAAAATACCAATTTTTTTTTTCTTTTTGGACTTAGTACCTAATTTATTTTCATGGAAGTACTACTTTTAAGAACCTTGTTTATTGTAATTTTTTGGATCTGATACTTAATTTTTTCAAAATTTTTTTTGTCAAAATTAAAAAAAAATAAAAATAAAAAAAACTGCAATATTTTTTTTTTTTTTTTTTTGTGTAATACCTCATTTAATTCTATGAAAGTATAATTATCTGAAAATATTGTAACTAGTGATATTTCAAAACCATTATCGAATTAAGACCTAATTTTTTTTCCAAACATTTTTTTATCAAAAAATCTCAAACCCCCCCCCTTTTTTTTTTTTATTTTGGATGTAATACCTCATTTATTTCCATGAAAGTACTTATACTTGAAAGTATGGTTTTTACTTGATATCTCCAATCTGATACTTAATTTTTTGAAAATTTTTTTCCTAAAATTTTTTTCACAAAAAAATACAAAAAATACGAAACTTTTTTTTCTTTTTGGACGTAGTACCTAATTTATTTCCATGGAAGTACTAGTTTTAAGAACCTCGTTTACAGTAATTTTTTGGAATTGATACTTAATTTTTTCAAAATTTTTATTATCTAAATTAAAAAAAAAGAAAAATAAAAAAAATTGCAATATTTTTTTGGTGTAATACCTCTTTTAATTCTATGAAAGTACTAATATTTTAAAATATTGTAACCAGTGATATTCCAAAACAATTTATTATCGAACGAATACCTAACTTTTTTTTCCAAACATTTTTTTATTAAAAAAATCTGAAAATACTTTTTTTTTTTTTAATTTGGATGCATTACCTCATTTATTTCCATGAAAGTACTTATACTTGAAAGTATGGTTTTTACTCGATATCTTGAATCTGATAATTAATTTTTTGAAATTTTTTTTCTCCAAAATCTTCGTTACAAAAAAATACATAAAACATCAAATTTATTTTTCGTATTTGACATATCTAATTTATTTTAATGAGAGTACAAGTTTTAGAAATTTAGTTTATAGTAATTTTTTGTATCCGATCACAATTTTTTTTTTTATTTTGATATAAATTATAACACACAAGAAAGAGTGATGGAAATCTTGCCTCTTTTTGACTTCCTTGGATTATTTTGCTCGTTGCTATGTTTATTTATGTATGCAGCTTAATGAAATTATAAACAATAATAAACAGCCTAAAAATATTAAATGGTTATGTTTGCATTTTAAAATTAAGATTTAAAAGTTATATTGGCATTTTTCAAAGAATCAAACAATTTATAGAATTAAATAATTTATTATTTTGTGATTAATAGAAATAATATAAATAATGTTAAAATCTTGAAGCAATTAATGTGGCTATTTTTTTTATTACAAAATATTATTATTATTATTATTATTATTGTTGCGGAAGATTGGTCAAATGCAAGGAGTACACTGAGAAAATAAATTATAAGAAATTATTATATGGTAAAATTATTATTATGGTAAAAACTCCTATCTTTTTATAATAATTGAGCGAATATTTGTAATTTTCGCATCGTTACCAACCATTTCTTTTCTAAAAAAAATAAAATTAGCTTTTTTTATATTTCTCTCTTTTTAATTATGCAAAAATGATTTAAAATCCATTAACGCCGGCGCGACCAATCCATGGACGCTAGAATTTTCACTTTAATAACAAAATGATCTTAATAATCTACTTTACCAGCTACTAAAAACGAAAAATGTATGTATAATTGCATGGTTGTAATCAATAATATTTTTTGTAAATTAAGATTACAGCCCATTGTTTGAGGAACCTCAGTGCCAGCTAGTTGGCAGGGTATTTTTTTTATTTTTGAACTCATTTTGAGGTTTAAAACTTCGAAAAACGTCATTTTTGGCTTTTTTGACGGTTTAAAAATTGAGATATCTCAGGATAGAGGAAAAACTCTTTTTTTCGCGCTCAGGGGAACTTTGTCTAAGACTACTTTTCAAAATTCCGTCGAAAAAATGGTAACTTTTACGGTGCGTCACTCGCAATTGACGATTATGTAAAAGATCGTGTTTTATTTTTTGCTTATTTTATCATACCATCTAATATTTTATTTTAAATCTAAAATTAGCTTTTTTATGGTTTTTTTTTATGTTTTTCTTATAATTTATTCATAAAAAAACGATATTTCACCTATACTCTACCAAAGGACTTCGTTTATTTCATGAAATCTCTTTTAATTTTCGCAATAATCATCTTTAAAAAAAAAAAAAAAATTGCAGGCACACCTTACTGATACGTTTCTTTGGCTATCTTAGACTATATAAAGTGATAAACAAGCTAGGAATAGAAAAATTTTTGCTCGCCGCATAGTTTTTTTTTGAATTGACAGCCTCAGAATCACTTTTTTTCAATATTTAAAAATAACTAATTTTGGAATTTTTTTCTTATAAAATAAAATTATCTTTTAAATGATGGTTTTATGTTTTTTCACTTTTCTTATATTGACAATTTACTAAAAAGAGTATATTTAAGACCAAAGAATACAAATTTTAAATTTTCAACGTCTTGGAGCAGTTTAAATGTTAGATATTGGGTTTTTTAAGAATTCACCAACTTGGGATTTTTCTAACAGATTCAAATGTTAAAAAATGACTAAAAAGGTACTTCGTTTTAGTTTTTCCTGTACAATCCAAATTCACTATTCATTTTAACATTTAACGACGCTTTATAGGAGAAAAATTCATTTTTTTAGTTTATAGGGCCCCAATTTTCAGGTAGCTAATGTTTAAAGTTTCGCATTTTTTAAGAAAAAATTTTCTGAATTTACAAGAGTTACATACATTTTTTTCTCAGAAACTGGATGAAAAGTTGATAAAACCATTTGAATCTGCTAGAAAAATCCAAAGTATATGAATTTTTAAAAACCCCAATATTTACTTTTGAGCTGCTCCAAGAAGTTGAAAATTGAAAATTTGTGATTTTCGGTCTTAAATATATATCTCTATAATATATTATAAAGTTATAACCGCTGCCGCTGTCGAATGACACCTTTGGGCCAATCTGACACTTTTGGGCCACTCTGATGCTTTTGGGCCACTCTGACACTTTTAGGCCAATCTGACACTTTTGGGTCATTCTAACTACAATATGGTACTATTGGGCAAAACCGGACCTTGTGGGTGTAAGTGAACATTATGGGGTATAATAAAATTTTCCATTTTCTTAGTTATTGACACTTTTGGGCTAATTTGATACTTTTGGGCCAATAAGATACTACTGGACAAAACCAGCCCTTGTGGGTCTAAGTGATTTTATTTTTTTTTATTTTTAAGTCGATAAATCAATTAATTATAAACCTATTAACGAATTTAAAAATAAAAGAAAAACAATATAATCAATATTTTTAATTGAAAGTAATTATTAAAATTGTATTTAAAATTTTACATTTGTTGTTCTCATGACTAACCCACTTTTTCAATCACTCCACGGGGGTTGGCGCGCGAAGCGCGCAGTATATTATATATATATGTATATAAAGAAATGAGAGTATACTCATTTTAGTAAATTGTCAATGAAAAACAAGTGAAAAAACATAAATCCATCATTTAGAATAATTTTAATTTATAAAAAAAATAATTCAGAAATCGGTTTTTTTTTTAATATCGTAAAAACGTGATTTTGAGTTTTCCAACTAAAGAAAATAATATAGGGCAAGCTAAATATTTTCTGTTTCTCACTTGTTCGTCACTTTCTATGGTCTAAAGAATCCAAAGAAATGTAACAGGAAGGTGTGCGTTCAATTTTGTTCTTTAAAAAGTTGATCATCCTAAGCGCAATCTTTCTGCGGATTTTCCATATAGTTAAAATTTAGGTTTTACGTTCAAATAATTATATAATTCAATACGTTGATTAATTAAATTTATCGTTATTTATGAACTAATTTAATACATATTTTAAGAATAAATAACTTTCTTTAAAATAATTATTTATAATAAAAGTGTTAGTATTTTCATTATTATTAATAAGGAAAATAGATATTATATTGTGAAAATTAAAAGAGATTTCATGAAATAAATGAAGGCCTTTGGTAGAGAATATGTGAAATATCGTTTTTTAATGAAAAAATTATAAGAAAAACATAAAAAAGACCATAAAAAAGCTAATTTTATATTTAAAATAAAATATTAGATGGTATGATAAAATAAGCAAAAAATAAAACACGATCTTTTACATAATCGTCAATTGCGAGTGACGCACCGTAAAAGTTACCATTTTTTCGACGGAATTTTGAAAAGTAGTCTTAGACAAAGTTCCCCTGAGCGCGAAAAAAAGGAGTGTGAGCGGTTGTTGTTTAACATAAAATTATTTTTAATGATCTATTTAGATTTAATTAGATCTAATTTTACAAAATAGATCTAAACAGGTCTACCGATACTAGAGATCTATGTACACGGTAGAGCTGCTTTGGTTGAATATTCAACCAATTGGTTGAATTTCGCAGTTTTTGGTTTAATTTTCAACCAAAAGCTAAAATACAAAATAAAAAATATGTTTTTATAGTATAGGGTAAAAAATGATCAGGGCATCCATTAAAAGTGAATGAATTTTATTATATTATTGTAATTAGTAATTTTTTATGTACTACTTCTATTGGCTTTGTACATAGTATGATAAATTTTTCTAATTTTCTTTTTAATAATCAAACTATTTTTTTTTTATAAATACTTTATATATGTCTCAAAAGTATGTAAAAAATATTTATTTTTAAATCCTTCTTGTTAAATATAGTTAGAAATTATGTCGGAACTGGTCATTGATAGAAATTATGAGCAAATTTTGCTAATATTCGCGATTGTTTATGACGCCAAATTTAGCCGTGCCAAAATAGTAAAAAATAGCAAATCAGACAAGCAGTAGGGGTAAAATCAGCTACAGGTTCAGTATGAAAACCAAAAAAATAACTTTATGGCTCAAAAATCACTGATAACTTATAAGTCTACTTAAATATACAATAAAAAATATTTTGTTAAATTCTACGAAATAAAAATTTGTATTCTTATTTAGAAAACTATGTTTTTACACCTTCTAATTAAGATATCTCTAAAACTACGTGACCGATTTAAAATTTTTTTGATCTAGAGTTTTCTGTTATAAATTTCTCTAACAAATAAAAAAAAAAATTTATAACCGGTTTGTGTAACTACACAACCAACGAGCATGGAACATGTTCATGTCACTCGTAACAGTAATAAATCCAAAAACCGAAATTACAATAAATCCTGAAATAAAAATTATCGTAAGTCCATAAACATTAAGTAATCCTGTAAGTTCTTGTTCTTATCAGGCCCTGATTTCCACTTCAAATTATTATATATTTCGCAGGCGTTTCGTTGTTTTCCGTCGCTTTGTAAATAGCCTAGGCTATTTATGAAGTGACGAGGCCGGATTAGGCACTTTGTATTTTAGATAAAAATTACCATAAAAATAACGAAAGTACTAGTCATTTTGTAGCGAGTGAAAAAGATTATTTTAAGAGGATTAAAAAATTATAAAAGTACTAGGCGTTTTAGAATTTTGAAAAATTTATTATTTTATGCACCATTCAATCTCATAATATAAATATAAATAATATTAAAAAATTATTTGGTCACCAAAAATAGAAATTTTAGCAGCTGCTTCTTGCAAAGAAATGCCTTCTTTTTGAAGAGGCTCATTTATTTCGATTTTTGTTATTTCGATTTCTGTTGGCTGTAATTCAATCCGCAGGAACCAATTATTTAAGGTACCAACGGTCGTTGAAATTTGATAAAGTTCATTCCGAAAATCTACCACTTTGCCTAGAATATTATGGGCATCTAATGGTTCGCGGTCAACCTCAGGTACACCTACCAAAACCGTTTCCCGAAGAAATTAGAAAGTGATAAGGCTATTTTAAATTTTCAATGAACGTAAATAAACCAATATGAGATTGATAAAGGCAGAAAATGATAAATTTTCAAAACTCTAAAACGCCTAGTACTTTTATATTTTTTTAATCCTCTTAAAATAATCTTATTCACTCGCTGCAAAATAACTAGTACTTTCGTTATTTTTATGGTAATTTTTATCTAAAATGCAAATTGCCTAATCCGGCCTCGTCACTTCATAAATAGCCTAGGCTATTTACAAAGTGACGGAAAACAACAAAACGCCTGCGACATATATATTCATTATAAGCCCCTAAATCAAAAATATTCTAAGTCCATTTCACACCCCTCCCTGCCTAGCCAAACTTTTTCAAATACCCTATCTAACGAACATGTTCCATGTTAAAATAGGCAAGGGATCTGATCAACACAAAAATATTCGACACATCAATGATTCTAGACAAGAAAGTTTTGTGGAATCGTTCTACACCGAAAATTCTTGTGCCGAAAAGATCAACACGATTTTTTTCTAATCTAAATATTCAATAAGCCTATTCAACCCATTTAAAAAAATTGTCTAATAGCCAGCTAATAGCTGACTATTAGCTGGCTACGATTTGGTTGCGAACTGGATACCAATTTATATTTTACAAATTTTCTTTGAAATTTTTTTTCCGGAAAATCCCACATAGGAAAAAGAATCTGCTTGCCGGAAGCGGGATTCCGTTTGCATAAAACGGTAAAAACTTTTGCGACAAATAGATTTCTTTTTTTCAGTGCAGGATTGATAATTTTTTATCATTTTATTATTATATGATTATTATATTATTATATGATTTGAAACTATATCTGAATTTATTTGTTTTTAAATATAAATAATTATAATTCGTTGTCATGTCAATATTTTCAATTAAAAAATAAACAGATAGTTTCAAATCGTATCAAGTTAGTTTTTTTCGTGAAGCCTAACGCGCGAGTCGATCCAATTTAGCCATCTAAAGAAATTGAAATATTTAAATTTATAGTGAACTTTAATTTATAGAGAAAATTATTTTCGTAATTTCTTAATGTTATTGAGAAGAAGAAAAGTTTAATTATTTTAAGTAACCTTAAAATTTGGTAAAAATAGTTGGTGCCGAAATGTAAATTGATAAGGAAAAAAATCATGAAACACGAATCGGAATAGCTTCCCGAAGAAAAATACAAAAGGCTATTCCCGGATAAGAAGGGGGCTCCGGCCCCAATTTTTACTAAAAAATGCTATTTCTATCCACCTGATTCAACCTTAACAAAGATCTTTGAGAATGCGATGAAAAAGCGTTATTCAGTTAATTTGAGTATCAGATGATGTTTCAGAAAAATGTAATCATGTGAGATATTAGATAAAAATAAACTTTAACATAATCCAAAACCTAGTCGAACTTTTAATTTAACAGAATCAAAATATTGCAAATGAATTTTACCACCGTCAGCTCAAATAAGAAAAACAATATAGTGTCATAGTTTATTCGATTCTCTTTTCTCGGAGGCCTTCGGAAAGACACTATATTCCGAAAATATTATATTAGATAATCCTATAGAAGCCGGCTCCATGCATTATTAACGTGAACTTATATATTAATTATTGAGAGCGTCTAATTATCTACGAGGAATCCTGATTATAGAGAAAAGAATGAAATCATAATTAGCCGATTTTATTCAGCCGGTCATACAGTGAAACAATTTACGCGACATATCTTTCATCTTTTTTTGCCATCTAAATTGCCATCTCTGAACTTATATAAATATTCCAGACAGAAAGAATAAAAAACATTACTCACTTAGAACAAAATTAATGCCATTTTTTTCGTTTTTAATTGAAATATTTTTGAAATATTTTCTTCAGTCTAGCATGAAAAATATTAAAACTAGCGTAATATGTTGAAAAAAGTATAAAATTGAAATAAATCAAAAAGTATTTCACTGATAAATCAGAATTACTTACCATTTTCATCGTATAAAATAAAAATTTGCTAAAAACCGAAAATTGCAAACTCCACTTTTAGTGGATTTTTAAGTAGGTTGCACCAAACCGTTTTGTCTGAAAATTTCAAGGTGACCTTGTACAACTAAAATATGTTACCAGAAAAAAAATTGAGAGTGTACCTATCACCAGTTCCGAGAAAACAAGGGAAAAATAACAAAAACTTAGGATTTTTTTAAAAAAAATGACATAATACAGCTTGTAAAAAATGTTTTAAGCTTTAAAATTATGTTCTATCATTTTAAGTGAGTTATTTTATGTGTAAAAAAGTCACTTTTAACTAGCCCTACATCTTACGTGTCTTTAAATGTAGTAAAATTTATCGAAAATTTATTAAATTTGCTAAAAACCTAAAAAAATGACTTTTTGAGGTTAGGGACGTAAGGAAGGGCATTCGGAAGTTCCTATACAGGTTAAAAGTGATTTTTTGGTACCCAAAGTATGCCCTGAAAATTTCACGGCAATCGGTTTCGTGGGCCGGAGCCCCCTTCTTATCCGGGAATAGCCTTTATGAATGATTTTTTTTGCAGATCAAAAAGTTATAAAATGATAAAAAATTATCAATCCTGCACTGAAAAAAAGAAATCTATTGGTCTCAAAAGTTTTTACCGTTTTTCGCGAACGGAATCCCGCTTCCGGCAAGCAGATTCTTTTTCCAATGTGGGATTTTCCGGAATAAAATTTCAAAGAAAATTTGTAAAACATAAATTGGTATCCAGTTCGTAGCCAAATCGTAGCCAGCTAATAGCCGGCTATTAGTCAACTATTAGTCAGCTATTAGCTAAGCAACTTAATAAATGCACTAATTTCGGGACGTCGTTGAGTTTTAGTATTTTTATGTTCTGAAAAAATTTTTACAGCTGCTTTTGCTCGAAAATTAAAGGCTTTTTATTTGATTTTAACTTTCTGTATGTTGCCGCTATTTTTTTATTCTACGTAGGATAAACTTTTTAATTGTCATTCCTCAGTTTCTTTGAATTTTTTTTTTTACGACAAATGATTATTAAAAGCTTATATACAACAACTCTATACATGAAAATTGATGTTTATAAAAAATTTTTTAAATTTTGTATCTATTATATAAAAATTGATGGGCTTTATGGGGGCCGCCATCTTGTGGACAATATAAAGACCAATCAAATTGTTTGTTTACAAATTTGAACTTTTCTATTTTCTTTATAGGTTATAACCTATATTTCTTTGATATTTTTTTAATAAAGCTAAGGGGATATTATAATGCGGGCGAACAAAGTGAGCCCGCTATAGTCTAGTGCTTTTTAAAATTTGTGTACATTATTTATTTAAACTATAATAGATAACTATTTTTAAACACCTTTCACTATTTTTTTTATAAAGGTGCAGAAACATTTTACTTTTGAATATATTTCAGATTATTAGTAAACATAGAATAAATAAAAAAATATATCTAATACATAGCATATTTTAAGTTCAAGTAAAGGCTATTGCCGGATAAATATAGTGATTTGGCCCCCCTCCCCAATCTCAAAAAAATTATTTGCATCCGAAAAGTATTATAAAAACTAACCGATCGCCGTTGGAATTAGCTTCCTAGCCCATATTAGGCGCCCTTAAACCTTAAAAAACCTTAAAAATCGTGTTTTTTGCGTTTTTTTTTTGTTTCTCCGCACTGTGTTGAGCTATTAATCTGAAAGTTGCGTAGAAAAAAAGGGCACAGAGTGTATTTTCAATCTTCTTTGGTTTTAGACCTTTAAGACCATTTTAAGACCCCGAAAATTTATTTTTAATTTTCGAAAAATCGGTTTTTTGAGCATAAAAAAAAATAACCAGCGTTAAATTTCTTCAAACTGACCTAAAAAGTTGAAAAAAAATATATTTTACTGATATCAGTCTTGTCCTAGAGGGGGAGCTCATCTCCACACCTTCAAAACTCAAAAAAACGCGTTTTTTTTTGCCTCTACACGATTAAAATGCAATATAATTGCGAAAATTCGTTTTGGAACCTCCCTGAATCTTTTTGAGAATCTATTTTTACGTTTTAACTAAAATATATTTCATTAATTATTGTTTTTAGACCATAATGACCACTCAGGGCCACCTTAAGAGCCCAAAAATTGATTTAACATTTTCGAAAAATCACTTTTTTTGAAATTAAAAAATTATACCTGCCTTTAATTCTTTCAAATTGGACTAAAAAGGCAAAGAAAGTTATTTTTTAACGATATCAGTCTTGTCCTGGAGGGGGAGCTCATCCCCACCCTTCAAAACTCAAAAAACGCGTTTCTTTGCCTCTACACGATTAAAATGCAATAGAATTGCAAAAATTCGTTTTGGAACCTCCCTAAATCTTTTTGAGCATCTATTTATACGTTTTAACTAAAATATATTTCATTAATTATTGTTTTTAGACCCTTATGACCACTCAAGACCACCTTAAGAGCCCAAAAATTGATTTAACATTTTCGAAAAATCACTTTTTTTGAAACTAAAAAATTATACCTGCCTTTAATTCTTTCAAATTGGACTAAAAAGGCAAAGAAAATTATTTTTTAACGATATCAGTCTTGTCCTGGAGGGGGAGCTCATCCCCACCCTTCAAAACTCAAAAAACGCGTTTCTTTGCCCCTACACGATTAACCCATTAATTCCTAAGAAGAAACTGCATTTGACAGAGCTGTAATACCTATTTTATTTAGAGCATTTGACTCAAATTAGTAAAATAAAACACAAAAAATATTTCAAAATGGGGGACATAAATGGCGGACTAATATGGTGGTCAGAAAAAATTAAATTTTTATATTTTTTGATAAAAATTTGTGAGAATGGTATTTTTTGGGTGCTAATTACGAATATATAGTTATTTATCAAAAATTTTTAAATGGCGGAACCAATTGAAAAACTCGATATTTCGAGATTTTTGACGATTTTGAGCCTGAGCAGAAACTGTAAGTTATATAACCATAAAACCGGTTTCATTTAGGGCATCTAAACATGCAATGTGAAAAAATATTTATTTATCTATCTATTTTTCAAAAACTCAAAATGGCGAGACTAAGAAGAAACTGTAAGTTTCTTCTGTGTCCGCTATATTGATCGGCCATTTTGAATTTTAATAAATAATTTTCATTTTTTAAAACCGGTTTTACGCTTATACTATTTACAGTTTCTTCTCAGGCTCAAAATCGTCAAAAATCTCGAAATTTCGCATTTTTCAGTAGCCACATTAGATCCGCCATTTTAAGTTTTTGAAAAATAGATAGACCTTCGTAATGAGCATCCAAAAAATACCCTGTACACAAATTTTGACCAAAAAATAACGAAATTTAGTTTTTCGTGTCCGCCATCTTTATCTACCATTTTGAATTTTTTTCGAAAAAAATTTATATTTTCACATAAAATGTTTAAATGCCCTAACTGAAACCGGTTTTATGGTTATATAACTTACAGTTTCTGCTCAGGCTTAAAATCGTCAAAAATCTCTAAATTTTGAGTTTTGCAACTGCCATATTGGTTCCGCCATTTAAATATTTTTGATAAATAACTATATATTCGTAATTAGCACCCAAAAAAATACCATTCACACAAATTTTTATCAAAAAATATCAAAATTTAATTTTTTCTGGCAACCATATTTGTAATATTTTGGAGGAAATATATGGGGAAATTGTAGGAAAATTGGTTTGGGTTTATAAATAAATTCACACGTGATTAAAATAATAAAATAATTATTAAAACGCACTTATTGAATGTATTATATACAAATAATTAAATGTTAGATTAGTGGACTGTATAAATATAGTTATTGATCGCTGGCGTTAAAGAAAAATGAATTGATTTGAATTAATTAAATTAAATTTAAGCACTGATTTTAGTTCTATGATAACTTTATGTTTAATACGCTGGGCGGTGCATGACTAAAATTGTCTTACGAGCGCGACCGCCGACCACAGAATGAGAGCATGAATCGGTTTTATAGAACCGGTGAAAGTTTAACGTGAGAGAAGGGGCCTTAAAACGGGGGGCCGATAAATCAAATAATTACAATATCACGTAAAACATTATTTACCGCGAATATTCAACATGAAAAAATAGGAAAATATAATTTTGTAGCTATTGGCCGCAACAATATTAGTCCGCTATTTATAAATGTCCGCCATTTTGAAATTTTTTTTGTGTTTTATTTTACTAATTTGAGTCTAATGCTCTAAATAAAATAGGTATTACAGCTCTGTCAAATGCAGTTTCTTCTTAGGAATTAATGGGTTAATCCTGTAGGGGCAAAGAAACGCGTTTTTTGAGTTTTGAAGGGGTGGGGATGAGCTCCCCCTCCAGGACAGGACTGATATCGTTAAAAAATAATTTTCTTTGCCTTTTTAGTCCAATTTGAAAGAATTAAAGGGAGATATAATTTTTTAATTTCAAAAAAACTGATTTTTCGAAAATGTAAAATCAATTTTTGGGCTCTTAAGGTGGTCCTGAGTGGTCATTATGGTCTAAAAACAATAATTAATGAAATATATTTTAGTTAAAACGTAAAAATAGATTCTCAAAAAGATTCAGGGAGGTTCAAAAACGAATTTTCGCAATTATATTGCATTTTAATCGTGTAGAGGCAAAAAAAAAACGCGTTTTTTTGAGTTTTGAAGGTGTGGAGATGAGCTCCCCCTCTAGGACATGACTGATATCAGTAAAATATATTTTTTTTCAACTTTTTAGGTCAGTTTGAAGAAATTTAACGCTGGTTATTTTTTTTTATGCTCAAAAAACCGATTTTTCGAAAATTAAAAATAAATTTTCGGGGTCTTAAAATGGTCTTAAAGGTCTAAAACCAATGAAGATTGAAAATACACTCTGTGCCCTTTTTTTCTACGCAACTTTCAGATTAATAGCTCAACACAGTGCGGAGAAACAAAAAAAAACGCAAAAAACACGATTTTTAAGGTTTTTTAAGGTTTAAGGGCGCCTAATATGGGCTAGGAAGCTAATTCCAACGGCGATCGGTTAGTTTTTATAATACTTTTCGGATGCAAATAATTTTTTTGAGATTAGGGAGGGGGGCCAAATCACTATGTTTATCCGGCAATAGCCTTTATTTTTTTAACATTTTCATTTTTAGAGTATGATTTAGATTGTTTTTTTGAAAACATTTTAATCGGCATATAAATATTAAATAGAAATTCCAGCTAATGAAAAGAAAAAAGGTAAGTTGAAATCTGTTTATATAGCAATAAAAAATAGGTTAACTTTGATTTTTTTGATTTTAATACTCAGAGTATGGCGTAAATACTTCACGCCATACTCGTATTAAAATATTAAAATAAAAAAAATCGAAGTTTTGAGGGCTGTAACTTGAAAGCGGTACATTTAATTAAAAATTTCATATTCACCTTTTCTTTTTAAAATGCAAAAATTAATCGATTCTAATTTCTTAAAAACAATTATTTTTTACCCCCAAAAAGGGGCAAACTAACCCAAAAACGGGGTTCGTCCAAAAGGTTTTGAAAGCATAACTTTTTAGTTAAGGTAGTACTGAAGCGATTTTCACAAAAATTTGGTCACTTTTAATTGGCGGTGGAAATCGGGTAGGGTATGTAATAATTTCCTCTACAATGATGCTTTTTACACATTTCTTTTGAGTGTAAAGAGAGATAGCTGCGATAGCTGCTAGAGATTTACTTTTTTATTTCTTTCTTCCCAATCGCTTTCTCTCTCTGCTTCCGTCTCTTTACACCCAAAAGAGATACGTAAAAAAGCATCAGTTTTTTTTTTTTTTTTTTTTTTTTTTAAGGGAAATATGTGAATCTTACATCAGCCATGGAGTGTTTGCGGGCCTTAAAGACCCGCAAATTTCCATGACCGCCCAGTTGTACAAAGTGTACAACTGGGAAACCACCGGCGAACGCGGTCGCCGGCTATGCCCCAGATTCTTACTGGATAAACACACTTTAAACCCCCCGCGCTTGTTTGTCCCAAACCGGAACTCCCTTTTCAGGTATAACTTCAGTTTGGGACGCGCAGCCTAGGCAGCTGGCCGCTGCCTTCCCCCCTGCCTAGGGGCAGGAGAGCTCTCTACGATAGAAAGCCCTCCTCCTTCTTCTGCAACAAGGTGGTCCTTACGTACTCTGCTACTTTGTTCCAATTTTCGGAACTCCGTAGCATTTCCGGGACCACCGTCTCCGGCCTCCAACTCGGGAAGGGCGGGCGCCCCTCCGCGTAGCGCACACATTCGAAGAATGTGTGCTCTACTGTATCATCTAAGCCCGGACAGTGCAAGCACTCCTTTGTTGCCACCTTATGCCAATGCTTCAACATGACACGGAAATTCCCGTGCCCGGTCAGGAATTGGGTAAGGTAGAAATCCACCTCCCCATGCTGTCGTCCCATCCATGCCTGCAGGTCTGAGATCAGTCTGCGCGTCCATAGGGCATTTTTCTCCTGGTTCTTTTTCCATCGTTTATTCCATGCTTTCATAGAGTTGAAGCGGGCGCGAGTGGAAGCCACTTCGCGCTCATCTACGCTCTCGTAGATGAATTTCCGCTCCAACGCTAGCAGGTCAATGGGTATCACCGAAGCAACAACCTGTATCGCCTCTAGAGATACCGTGTGGTATCCGCAGGCGATCCTCCCTGCCGCTTGCCTCTGTACCGACGATATTTTTCGTCTGTACTTGGCAGTTTCTGTGGTCTTCGCCCAGACTTCTGATCCGTAAAGCAGGACAGAGTTGACGACTGACATCAGGAGCCTTCGCTTCCCTGGTTTGGGTCCCCCAATGTTGGCCATGAGCCTTGACAGGGAGGATGCGGCCGACGCTGCCTTTTCACACGACCTCTGAAATTGCTCCCAGAAGGTCAGCTTGTTATCAAGCTGAACTCCCAGGTATTTCACCGATGTTCTGGTTCGGATCGTGTGAGGGTTTCCGCCGTCGTCGATAATTACATCGAAGTCGGTGGGAACCCTTCGACGAGTCAGTAGTACGATCTCCGTTTTTGGGATCGCAAGCTGGAGCCCGTGATCGCCCATCCAGAGGTTGATCCGTCTCATGACTAGATTCAACCTCTCCTGGGTCACTTCCATGTCCCTGCCAGTTATGGTCAGGGCCACGTCGTCGGCGTACCCGATCAGGGAAACTCCTTCCGGGAGGTTGACGCGCAGCAAGCCATCGTAAAAGGCATTCCACAGGTCCGGTCCGAGAACCGAACCTTGCGCGATGCCTGCACTCAAAACCCTTTCACGCCTTCCATCGAGCGTGTCATAGAGCAGTCTCCGGTCCCGCAGGTAATCCTTTAGTACGTTACCCAGATACCTGGGTATCCGGAAATCGTACTCGAGGGACCGGATCATGTCATCCCACCTGGCCGAGTTGAAAGCGTTTTTGACGCCTAGCGTTACCAGAAGGACATCCTTGCGAATTGCAGGCCGCTTTTCCCTCTCAGCCTCTACGGTATCCACGACACGCCGAATGGCGTCTATCGTGGAATGCCCTTCACGAAAACCATGCTGCTCCTCGGAGAGACCACCGCCCTCCTCGATTGCCCTTCTGAGCCTTGCCCGGAGCAAGCTCTCCATCACCTTACCAATGGTATTTAACATACACAAAGGTCTGTAAGATGATAGAGAGTCCGGGGCTCCCCCCTTGCCCTTGTTCAAGAGCACGAGACGTGCCACCTTCCACTGCTTTGGGAACACTTTAGCCATCAAACACGCATTGAACATGCTTAACAGGATACCAGGGATTACTTTAACCGCTCTTTTGAGCACTTCCGCCGGTATCCCGTCCGGCCCAGGCGCCTTGCCATTTTTCATGGCCTTTATGGCCTTGACCATCTCGCCTTCGCTGAACAGCGGCACCTCCTCCCTGGGTGTTGCCTCTACCGGGTTTTCCTGGATGGGCCTCTCAGGGAAGAGAGCACCAATGATCCGCTCGGTCAACTCCGCGTCCATCATGTTGTCAGTTCCTCGGTTCAGCTTGCCCATTACGACTTTGTAGCCTAGACCCCAGGGGTCCTTGTTTACGTCTTCGCGTAATGAACGCAGACATCGAGCCTTACTTTGGCGGATGGCCTTGGCCAGCCGGTGTTTGGCATCCTTGTGTACCTGGGAGAGCGCAGCAGCTTCGGGTCTGTCCCGTGCTCGTTGGGCCCTTCATCGCGTCCTGTGGCATTCCTTTCGGAGCTCAGCTATTTCGGGAGTCCACCAGTATACTGGTTTTCTCCCTTTCCAGGGCCTGCGGCGAGGCATCGAGGCATCGCAAGCCCCGCGTAATAGAGACGTTACTTTCTTAACCAGGGTTTCGGCCTCTCGTGGGCTTGTAGCCCCTCCTCGCCAAGCGGGGATCGACGCTGACTCGATTCGAAGGTATTTCTCGAATCTGTCCTCGTCGATCTTTGAAACATTCCAGCCAAGGGGACGCCTCCTGTAGGGAGGACGTTGTGAGTTTCCTTCCATTACCCGGAAGGCAATGTAGTTGTGATCGCTACCATTGTAGCCATCCATCACCCTCCAGTCGCCTATTCTCCCAGACGCAGCTTCTGTTGCGAAGGTTATGTCTGGGATAGAGATACCCCACCCCGCTCTCTCGTAGGTGGGCCTGTTTCCTCTATTCTGGACCACTAGTTTGCATCTAGCAGCCATTTCGAGTACCATTTGTCCCCTTAGGTTGGTCGTCGGCATGCCCCACTCTAGGGCCCTGGCATTGAAGTCTCCGCCAAGGATAACGCCACCAGTTGCCGCTCGTACCGTGTTCTCGATGCTGGCTAGCTTTGCAGCGAGCACCTCCGAGCTGTCGTTAGGGGAGAGATAACAACTTATATAAGTCGTCTCTCCGCACTTGGCCCAAACGTGGCAATTCCCTTTTCCTGTCTGTGATAGGGACGTTTGGGCTCTGCCTCGAAGCCATATGGCGCAGCAGAGAGCGTCATCGGAAACCCAGTACTTGTGGTTCATGTTGTAAGATTGCTCGCTTAGTAAGAGGATATTTGAGTCTTCTTCGCGGGCAATCTGCTCCAACAGTGCACCAGCTTCCCGGGCATGTCTCATGTTCCCTTGGAGAACTTTGATCATTTCCGATGACACCTGTTTTTCGCCACAGCCAGAGCCTCCCGGTAACTGGGGCAGTTTCCCTCTCCTGGATAGTGCTCCGTGGAGCCCTTATCCTTTCTGGACTTGCAGAGGAAGCACTTAGGCTTATCCTTGCTGCATTCTGCCCTTTTATGTCCATCTTCGCCACATTTAAGGCACGCCTTGCTTCTGTCCGGACCTTTACAAACATACTGACTATGCCCGTAGCCCAGGCACTTGAAACAGCGCCTCACGTCCGCGCGAAGTCGCACCCTGCTCGATGCCCAGCCAATCTGGATTTTACCCTTTTTGGCCAGGCGTAAAGCGTCCGCTTCCAAGAGTTCCACAATGGCCATCTGGCCAGTCGTGCCTTTGGTTTTGAAAATGGTAACCACGAGAGAGTCACCATTTTCAATGCCAATAGCCTTGGCAACGGCCTCCTGTATCTCCTGCTCTTTCGTGACCCCATCCAAGTCTCGAATTTCGAGCTTGAGCATTGGGATCAGATCCCGGACATTCGAGTCAGGCCCCGTTACCAATTTCACCGCATCTTCCAGCTTTTGGCGGTCCTGGATTGCCTCCAACTCGATCAGGACACTGCCATTTTGAGCTTTCCTGACGCGGTGAATCTTCGCTCCAGCTTCTTCGAGGTTAACATTGCGCTTTAGATCGATGAGCGTTTCCTCGTACGTCTAACCCGCCGCTGGGGTAATCTGGAAGGCTTCCTTCCTTTTCCTATACCTGCGCCTTCCCATTTTTGAAAGAACTTTTTCAGCAGTTTTCTTAGCCTGTTGGGCACTCTTGGCTCTGGGTTTCTTCTTCGTGCTACCCTTTACCTGCCAGTTTTCCTCCTTGTCAGTTGGCCTCTGAGATTGCGCCTGATTGTTCACCCTTCCATCAGCCATCTGCGTTGTTTCAGATGGCTGATTCGTATTTTCGGGTGAGTTGCTTCCACGCCTAAGCTGCAATTTTCTAAGCTTCTTTTGTTGTTTTCTTTCCTTTTTGGACAAGTGCTTGGGAGATTTTTTATCCTTCTTTGGGGAGGTCCCAGGGTTATCCCGTGGGCCGTCCGCCTTGGTGTTGTTAGGCGCCGTTTTTGGGTCCTCCTCCCTGTTGGGATGCTCTCCTTCCTTCTCTTTAGGTGGCGCCTTCGCTTTCCCCTGCTCCAGGTTCTGCTTTTGGTGTAGTTGTAGCAGAATTGTTTTTTCCTGGAGCAGTTTCTCATTTTTCTGCCGCTCTTTTTCCTCCTTTTCCAAACGCGCATTTTCCTTCTTCCTCTGCTCTTGCTCTTTTTTCAGATTGTCTTTACGCAGCATTTTCCTTCTTTCCTCTTCTTCCTGGAGCTCCGCGTTGTTCTGCTGATCCATCCCAGAGTTGCTGGGGTTCTTCTTGTGGATCCTTTTCCTATCATGTCTTGACTCTGGAGAGTTCTCCTCAGAGGAAGACGATCGGATTCTGTTTGCCTGCTGCTTATGTTCTGCTTTTTTAAGAGCAGACTCAATATCTTGCGTTTCTGCATGCAGTCTCTTCGTTATTAGCTCAAGTTGAATGAGCACATTGCCGAAGAGGTTTACTCCATTTTTAATTGGCATGCCGCAATTTTTTTGTTTTGTTGTACAGTCATTGGACATGCTGCGATGAGCTTCCGTCATTTCCTTGTGGTGTTTTTCCAAAGCCTGTATAGCGTCCTTCAGAACAGAAATGTGGTGAAGGAAGGCATTGGGTTTTTCGACCACTGCTTCATCAAAGGCCTGATCTGTGTCAAGACCACCAGTGCCATATGCTAAGTTCTGCAGATATTTGAGGTTGTCTGCATAGCTTGGTTTTTCAGTATTCCCTGCACCTGGTGCAGGTAGTGGATGCTCAATATGTTCAAGCAAAACTATGGCTTGAAGTTCCTTACCTGGTCCCCCCTGGGCGGAAGATGGTGTTAAATCCGCCTCCATGCAAAATTGTTGGCCCCCCTCAGAGTCCATGGGGCCGGTGCCAGACACCGGGGCTTTCACCCGATCTGACAGCTGAATTCGACACTTCTTGAACAAGTGACTTATCAGCCTGAGGTATATCATTTTTATCATTTTGCATATTTGTTATTTAGATAGCCTGTGTCACTGGACTAAGCGCCCTTAAATGAATGCGGGTAAGGGTACCCTCTGTGCGATGTGATAACCTGGAAAAAAGAAAAAACCTGTAAAGAACTATTGTAATTAGTGTACCTGTAATGAAATGGGAAAAAGTGGTGAGATAATAGGACCGGGGATTCAGACCCGCAGCAATCCTCAACCTGGGTACAAGACACAGGGGGGTGACCGTTGCGAGTCCTACAGATCTGATGTCTGCTGACATAATACGATATTTTACCCGTCGTATTAACAGGATCCTCATAGGCCATTCCTAGCGATTGGTCAAGATCCCAATGATTCTTACAAAAGTAAGATTACTTCCACAGATGATCAAATGATCACCAGGTGAAAAAACAGCACGTGCCGTTCGATCATTCGATTTGCACTGCAAGAAAGAATGCGACATCCACCCAGACATCTGCTCCTGGGACTTACACACTTGTGCAATTTGCGAACACCGCAGGGCTCACCGAAATCAGGGATCCTAGGATCAGTCATGCTCGCGCCCAACACCTGCAGCTGCAAGGGTTTATCTGATAATTACCGCTTCAAGCCTTACGTCCCGAAGTTTTTGGCTGCAACACATATATCACATTTAAAGTAAACAGTTTTTTGTTTAGACAGAAACACATGCAGCCAATCCCAGCGAACTTTTCAGCTTTTTTCGTGGCTTTTTCTGAATCCCCCCAACAGACAGCAGGTGAAGGGCACAAACATGAATGAACCAACAGCAACGATCACCCCGCTCCATAGGGCAAGGCCACATTGCTGCGGAGCCCCGCTCCAGAGAAGCCCCAGCCATTCATCATATTAATATACCAATGTCAATAGCATTAGTGTATAGTATAATTAAAAATTATTAAAGCTGCCTTTAGTGACATCTGAATTAGAGGAAATGTATGCCCCGTTCGCAGACGCCTTCCTAGACAACGCACCCCTCACAGTGAGTTCGAGGTCATCGGGAAAGAGGTGATTCCACCTGGCTTCCGAGAGGGAGCAAGGTGGAGTTAATAAGAAACTTTAACTGTCTACTAAGAGAACCATTCAGGATCTCAGCCAAAAGCCGTCGGCTGAGTGACGCATAGGTACGACGTGTGCAGGCCTCAGCCTTGGTAAGTGGGTGAACATTTGTGTGCAATTAAGCACATCAACAGGGTAGCCACGAGAAGGCAGTTCAATCCCACCTAGAGTTATCGACACTAAAGGACCAAACCAGTGGTCTGTAGCTTATACAGCGTCGTGTCCATAGGTAACTCCTACCAGTCCATGGGGCCAACCCATCTCATTCCAGCATGTCGGGTATTCACCAAAAAATGGTTTATTTCCCAACCACCCCAAAAAAAAAAAAAAAAAAAAAAAAAAGCATCATTATTTTACGTGTTATATACATAATTTTTTCTAACAAGCGCATTTAAGCATATAATAAGGCCTTTTAAAGATAGATGAACACAATCAAATGATATATTTATTAAAATTTTATCTGATATAAAAAATTACAAAAAAATTATCTTCATACATCACAGTATGATATTTTACTCCCACTATACACCATCTATTAATAGAATTTTTAGTGGCCAATGCGTTTTCCCTACCTGCCCTTCCACAGATTTTTTTCTTTTTACATTCACTTTCTTCTCCATTCTTCCTTTCGTTTATTTATTTCTTATTTCATATGTTTATTTTTTATGCATTTGTTAATATTTTACGAACGGATTTTCATTTTTTGTTCTTATTATGCTTTTAATTTTAGTGTCATAAGGGGCCGTTTAAATGCGCGCGTTAGAAAAAATCATTAATGTACATAATTATTAGCGAGATAAACAAAAATAGGTATATAATATGTACCTATATTTTTTTTTAATTGACTAACAAATATAGATTAAGTTTATATATATATATATATATAATATATATGCTTTATTTATTAGGATCCCTATTATTTCATACAAATACACCTTATAAATGAAGAAAATGTTTTGATTTTGTATTCTTCACTTTTCTACCCCTTATATAGAGGTAGTCACCCCCTAAAGGATTAGAAATGAAAAATTATGGTCAGTCCACATGGATATTACACTTTTAACTGTATTAAGAGGTCTAGGTAATAAAAGAAGTAAATTATAGGTAAGTTAGGTTTTATCAGTTAAAAGTCCAGAAAAAAATTTTAAAAAGCCGAAAGTTCATGATTACCCCTATTTTTACCCCTTTTGGAGGGGTTGTACGTAAAAACTGTTGTAAAAGTTGGAAAAAGCAATCATTTTTACCCCTAGAAAACTTGATAAAATAAAAAAAAAGGTTTTGTAACAGTCTGGTAATAAAAAGTCCAGCTATGTACGATTAGTCCTTAATAGGTTAAAAAAATAATATATAAGCCACTTTTGAAAAGTGTAAAAAAAATTTTAAACTTTTTTAACTTGATTATTGAATTGATCGCCCATTTTGATTTTTCTGAATTAATTTTTCTGAATTATCAATTTTCATGTATAGAGTTGTTGTATATAAGTTTTTAATAATCATTTTTCGTAATAAAAAAAAAAATTTAATGTTACCGGAATTCCGGTTGCCGCAACCGGAATTTTTTTTCAGTGTACAATAATATAATAAAATTCATTTACTTTTGATGGATGCCCTGACCATTTCTTACCCTGTACTATAAAAACATCGTTTTTATTTTGTATTTTAGCTTTTGGTTGAAAATTAAACCAGTTTTGGTTGCAAATTCAATCCAATTTGGTTGAATATTCAACCAAAGCAGCTCTACCGTGTAGGTCAATTTAGATCTATTTAGATATAAATTAATATTCTTAGAACTAATTAGATCTAATTAGGCAAAATGAAAATTCAGTGGGTATTTTAGGTAGAATAAGTTTTCGGTTTTTCCCACCATTTAGGATATGAAAAAAATAGAATTTGAAAATAATATATTTAAGAAATAGCATAAATATTTTTTTTTAAAGTTGATGTAGGAGTGACACCCGCATTAAGACGCAGGCGAGAAAGGGCTGAAAGACAAAGAAGTTTCATTAGAGAGCAACAAGAAGTAAATGCAAATATGAGGACATCTAATGGACATTCCGATGCAAAAAAAAGTAAGTTTATCCAAGATATAATTGTATCTATTATTATAATAAGTACAAATCTTATTTAAACTGAATAAAATATCCGGTTTCAGCAACGGGGTACTTAGAAATGTACGAAACATTTAAAAAATACTGTGAAAAGTATAAAGAAAAGAGTTGGGATACAGGTAGTAGTAGGATAAGTACAGTGGTTTATAGTCCTGCCTCCTAAACCAAACCTAGCCTAAATAGCAGTGCCCCAAAAGTTGTTAAAAAATTTATGTAATCCTAATGATTATTTTATATACTTGATAGGTACTTATGAATAAATAAATATAACAATTTTTTTCTTAACTTATTTATTATTAACTAATTAAAATCAATAAAAATAATATGTAATTAATAAACAAATTGTTACATAAAAGTTTAATAATAATTATAATACGGGGGGATTTACCTGTATTAGAATATGTGTGTGTACATTAACTCACATATATACAAGGGCGACATGTAGATGGATAAGGACCTTTAAATTATTTAATGTTTATTTATTTAATTGAAAATATAAATTTATTAATAACAAAAAAAGAAAATGATTCTATATAAAAGAAACAGTGTATATATGTATATATACTGGGGTTTAATATGAGCCACGGATGTCGACCTCCGTAGACTCCACACGCATACATTCACACACACTTAAATCTAACGTGATTCTAAAAATATAAAAATATAAAAGAAATTAAATATACGCGATGAGCTCAATAGTAAATTATAAGTGCACTACCTTGAAGTTATTTCTTCAAAATATTGACGTGGTCCAGGTCCTAGAGTTATTTCCGTGGATCTTCTCTGGTACCGACGCGATTGAATTTAAGGTTAAGTATTAGCGAATATTACCTCATTAGTTACATTAATATATGCAATGACACTATGAAAATTTATCAATTAAGTGATCACTGAACTTTAATTTATAATAATTATGTGTATTTATTATAAGATTACGATAATAACATATGAAATTTAACGATTCAAAAAAAAATAATTTCTCTCGCGAGATGAATCGTGTCACAGCTAGCAGAAGAAGGAAGCGTGTTCTCTTGTCTCTTGATTTCCCGCTCGTTCCGTGTTTACATTATTTTCATAGATAAAACAGATTTATCTACAGAACGCAGCGGGATATTTAAAATCCAAAAATATAAAATAAAATTATATTTTATTAAGTAAAACACCGCATTACAGAATAGTTTTTTCCATTGTTGATAAAATTTAAACGTTTCGCAGTAAAATGACTGCCTGTTCAGTACTATAAATAATAAGTTTCAGATTAAAAATCTGATGAGTGAATATAAATAGTTAAATATAAAAGTATATAACTTATAATATATTAAAAATAATGAAGATTGGATACATAGAGTAATCGTATCACGAATGATTTGAAACGAATAATTATAAAATATTTTGAAATATAAAAAACAAATACCTCACTTTAGTGGTGAATATACTGCATGGGAATCGTTTAGGGATGTCTTCCAATCATCGGTTATAAATTGGAGAAACTATTCTAATGTTTCGAAGTTGCATCAGCTAATTTCAGTACTTGAAGGTGATGCAGCTACTATAGCTGCCTCATATCAACCTACTGATGCTAATTTCGAGATTGTATGGAATAAGCTTAAGGAGAGATACGAAGTTAAAAAAAGACTTGTGAATGCCTACATTGCTAATTTATACTCACTTAAGCCTATTCTAAAACCTTCTGCAACTGAGCTTAAAAAGATTTTGTCCGGTGTCAACACCCCTCTTTCAGCATTAAAAGGACTAGGTAGAACAGTAGATTTTTGGGATGATCTAATAGTTTTTCCCGTTTTAAATTTACTGGATAATGATTCTCGCAAACAATGGGAAATTTACTACAATAGCTATTGTAACTCATTACCACCTCCTGCAAATAATGGAACTGATGATGCTACAGTAAATGTAAAAGCTAGCTCTGAGCCTCCTTCTTTAGCAAAATTGTTGGAATTTATTGAAAACCAAATTAGCATTTTAGAGTCAATAGAAGGAGCTAGCAATAGCCATGCTAGCAAATAATTTTTGGATTTCAATAAAAATAAATCTGCAAATTATGCCAATATTTCTGCTAAAGTTTTCAATACTTCTGTTAATAATCAAAATAAATCAAACCAAAGTTTAAATAATAACTGCATCATTTGTAATGCCAATCACTTCTTTTTGTTTTGTGCAGACTATAAAAACAAAACCCCAAAACAAAGAGAGGAGATTGTTTCTAAACATAAAAGATGTTTTAATTGCTTAGGTGCACACTTTATCTCAAATTGCACATCTACAAATATTTGTAAACAGAAGCATCATACATCTTTACATATTAAAGATTTTAAAAAAAATCTTAAAAACAGTGGTACTGACACAAATAATACCACTCGTAGCGTCAATACAGAGGTAGCTATTGCTGAAACTAGTACATTATCAACCAGTTCTTGACAATTACCTTCTCGACCCCTTTTGGCGACAGCTATAGTTAAAGCTTGCTCAAAAAATGGACTGAAAGTATTGGCAAGACCTCTAATTGACCAATGCTCCCGAGCCTCATTTATAACTACTTCTTTATTTAAGAAATTGCGTCTTAAAAAAGAATCTACTCAAATGCCTGTATCAGGAATTGGTGGTAAAACTGATCTTGTTTGCTCAAATATGGTAAATCTTCAGATTAGACCTCACTTTTATTCAGATTATGTAATTAATGTCGATGATTTTATAATACCAAAAATTTCGTCTTACGCACCTAATTCAGGTATCGATCCTATTAAATTCCCTCATATTAGCCATTTGCAATTAGCTGATCCTGGATTTGCTAAAAAGGGTCGCATAGACTTGCTAGTATGTACAATTTGTCATTCCTCTTTAATTATTGGTGAAATTATTAAAGGCGAGAACATGAACGAATCGCAACCAGCTCAAAGCTTGGCTGGATAATTTCTAGTAATTCAGGTATCACTTCAAATTCTTGCTTAATGATGACTAATCTTCATATAAACTCTGATTTAGCATTTAATTTAGAGAGATTTTGGCAACAAGAGGAGATTTCGATCTCTCCACAAGCTTTGCTTACTCTGGATGAGCAGGCTTGTGAAAATTACTTTATTCAAACTCATTCGCGTAATTCGGAAGGTCGCTATGTTGTAAGATTGCCTTTTAGGGATTTGGAAACTGCAGGTCTAAACTTTAATGGCTCCTTTCAACATGTGAAAAAAGTATTTGAAAAAACCGAATCTCGCTTTAAAACTAATCTTGATTTTGCTCAAGCCTACCATAAATTTATGCATGCTTATGAAGATTTAAGTCATATGGAACGTTCTCGTGCAATATTGTCGTTCGTACTTTACTATTTCTTGCCAGATCACGGAATTTTAGGTCATAACCGTAAATTTCGCTCAGTTTTTAATGGTTCAGCCAAGGATTATAATAAAGTTTCCATTAATGATTTATTGCACAGTGGTGCGAATTTGCTTCCTGACTTGGCTGAGCTATTAATTAACTGGATGAAATACCGGTTCGTGTTCGTGTCGGATATAGAACATATGTTTCGATAAATTTTAGTATATAAAGATGATAGAAGATTTCAGCAAATATTATGGCGGTATAATGATTCGGAAGACCTACAATCTTGGTCATTAAAAACCGTAACTTAAGGGATGATAAGCAGCCCATACCTGGCAAATCGTGTGATTAGACAATTGGCTTTAGACGAGGGTCATCGTTACCCATTAGCTATAAATATCTTAAATCGCGAAACCTATATGGATGATACTTTATCTGGTGGTCACTCTCTTTCAGAAGCTATTAAAAAACAAGCCGATCTAATACAAATTTGCAAGGTGGGTGGTTTCTCATTACATAAGTGGATGGCAAACGATCCTGCGTTGTTGAAATTTCCTGTTGCAATTCGTGCTGAAACAAAGTTGGCTAACTCTTGTTTTAATTTGCTAGGCTTGAATTGGTGTCATAACACCGATCATTTTTCATTTGATTTTGAGTTAGAACAACTAAAAACTGATCTTACAAAGAGGCAGGTACTTTCTGCAATAACTAAATTATTTGACCCACTTGGATGGCTCGCACCAGTAGTTGTTACAGCAAAAATTTTGCTTCAGAAACTTTGGAAAACCAAAAATCCTAAAATTGATTGGGACACGAAATTGCCTGACTCTTTAAAAGATGAGTTTAAGGGTTGGTATGCTAACCTTCCTGCTGTAAAAAAAATTAAAATTTCTAGGTGACTAAAATATGTCCCGGGAGCTAAGTATGAAATATATGGATTTGCAGATGCTTCCGATAAAGCATACGGTGCCTGTACATATTTAAAAGTTACGCTACACGGAAAGAGCACTGTGCACTTGCTACAGGCTAAAACTAAGGTTGCCCCTTTAAAGCCAATCTTAACTATACCGAAGTTAGAGTGTAATGCTGTACATTTATTGACAAAATTAACTGTGAAAGTGCTTAGAGCTTTAAAACTTGATGAGGTTAAAATATATTTATTTTCTGACTCTACGACGTATTATGTTGGCTAAAGGAGCATCCTTCTCAATGGGAGAGATTTGTTAATCACAGATGTTCAGATATTCATACTTTGCTCCCTGAGGCATTTTGGTCTCATATTAGGTCCAACGACAATCCAGCTGATTGCGTGTCCAGAGGTTTACCTCCAGATCAGTTGCAAGCCTTTTCTCTTTGGTGGAAAGAGGGAATAATGGTCAAAAGACCAATAGACTTACAGAATAGTATCTTGAGTAAGTCCGTGAATATATTAAATGTAGATTGTCATGCTGTGAATTATAAAGAGCCTGAAAAAGTCGTTATTTGGGACTTGGTCGATAGGTACTCTTCTTTACCCAAGCTTCTAAGAATCACATCCTATGTAATTAGATTAGTAGATAAATTACTCATTAAAAGCAAAAATAAGTTGAAACAAACTTCTAATATTTTCAATAGTCATTGGTTTAATGTAAAATACTATTTAGGTTTCTGCAAACTGGTTTCAGTTCAGGAACTAGTAAGAGCTAGAATGCTATGGACCTATTTAGTTCAACAAAGTTACTTTAAAAAAGACATAAAATTAATTTCTACTAATAAAAAACCGGATAACTTGAATTTACGTCGTCTAGATCCATTTTTCGACCAGAATTTGCTTCGTTTAGGCGGTTGTATTATTATTATTATTATTATTTATTGATACCAGTAATACAAATATACAATATATACATACAACGTAAATATAAATTGAACATAATGTACCATGCAGGGATTGTCAAAACAATCCGTGTGCATGTGCTGGTTCTAGTTTAATATAAAAGTATAAATAAAATATAATGTCAATTACTTAGATATTATTTAAAAAATAAGAAAAGAAATAAATATATTATATAATTTAAGATTATTAAAAATTATATACAATATAAAGAATATAGCTGAATAAATTCTTACTGCAGATATTAAAGATTTAGAGTAGCATTATTGAAGTTTTGTAGAAATTATGTATTGCTTAATGCTATTTTTGATTGTTTTATGCTACTGTTTAAGATTTTAAGATGACTAGGAAGCACATTAAAGTATTTTGTAGCTACTATTTTGTGGTTTTTAAAACCTATGGATTTTTGTGCTTTATAGCGTAAATTCTTGTTTCTTATAATGCTTGTGCTATTTATGAAATCTGACTTTAATTTATCATAGTTCATTAAAATGGAATTAAGAACAAATGCTTGCTTAAAGTTAAGTATACAGTTTGGTTCTACACCTATTATTTTTAATAATCGGTTTTGGATATTGATTAAGGGATTAGAGACATTGTTGTAAGCTCCGCCCCAGGCCTCAATGCCATAAAAAGCTATGTTTTGAAATAATTCATAATATATCATCATCAAGATATTTTTTTCTACTTTCAAAGACATTTTTTTAAGTACAAATAAAAGATAACGAGTTTTTTTTAAAATGGAAGTTATGTGATGATCCCACTTAGGTGGGGGTCAAAAATAACGCCTAAATATTTTACTTGTTCAACTCTATTTATTTTAGTCTTATCAATGTAAATTTTAATGTTATTTGGGACACTACTAGTATAAGATACAAAAGCCATGAAAACTGTCTTATTTATATTTAAAGATAAATAATTCGGGTTTAGCCATTTATAGGTTTTTTCAGGATATTCAGACATTTTAATTTTAGCAGTAATCCAATCTTTGTTAGAACTTACAATTGCTGTATCATCAGCATATGAAAAAATACAGTTTTCAGGGAGGATGTGAAAGATGTCATTAATATACAACAAAAAAAGCAGTGGACCCAAGATCGTGCCTTGCGGGACACCTATGGTCACATTTTTAAAATCACTAAAAATATTATTTAACTTGACCCTATGTAATCTATTGGATAAGTAATCTCTCAGCAGTTCTAAAGGCCCACCTCTAATTCCATATCTATAGAGTTTAGATAGTAAAATTTTATGGTTAACTGTATCAAAAGCCTTTGCCAAGTCCAGAAAAATTATAATTGTAGGTAATTTATTGTCTATATTGCTATAGATCAAATCACTGACTTTGGCAAGGGCTTCTTTAGTACCAATATTTTTTAAAAAACCGTATTGATTTTTAGAAATTACATTATTATCATTTAAAAAATTTATAAGTCTGTTGTGAATTATTTTTTCGTAAACCTTTGCCAGATTAGAGATTAGAGAAATGGGTCTGTAGTTTGTTGTGAGATGTTTGTCACCTTGTTTATAAATAGGGACAATGTCAGCAGATTTTAGGCTAATGGGCCATTTATTTAGCATGATAAATACATTAAAAATATAGCTTATAGCTTAAAGGTCTACATATTAATCTATAAATACTTTTAAGGGTTTTCACATTGATATTATCAATTCCACCTGCTTTAAGAGGGATTGAAGCTATGATTTTATTAATCTCATTAGCACTACAAGGTCTAATGTAAAACGATTTATTGATATTTTCAGGAAAATTAATTCCCGAGTTGTTGTTTGTTATTTTAGATGCCAAATCATTGCCAACATTACCAAAAAAATCATTTGCGATTCCATACTTATCGTTTATTATATTATTATTTGTACTTAAATAATCAATATCAAAAGGTTTAGGTTTAGAATTTTTAATTTTAGAATTAATATATTTCCATAATTTACGGGCATTATTCATTTTACTTTTAATTTGTTCACTATTATGATTTAGTTTAGCTTTAAAGATAACTTTTTTATAAGTTTTTAATTACGCAAAATATTTATTTTTTGCTGCCAAATCATGTCTGTTGTTATTATATTCATCATAAAGTCTATTTTTAGTGATGCATGATTTAGCTATACCGTATGTAATCCAAGTATTTTTTTTCCTAAATTTAAAGTTCCTTTTTGACGTAGTAGACCGTTTGACTAAATCCTGTAAAACAACTATCAAATAATCTAATGCACAGTTGGGGTCAGTTATTTTTGTTATCGATTGCCAATCAAAATTTATACCTAAGTTAAAAATTTTTTTATAGTTTATAGTATCTATAAGTTTAATACTGTTATCTATATGATATTTAATTTCAATATTGATAAAAATAGGAAAATGATCACCAAAAATCTGCATAATTTTATATGAACAAATTTGTAAAGTCAGCTGACTTGATAAAAGCATTATCAATGCAAGAACCGACAAGTTTGTTCAAAGCATTTGGTCTAGTTACTTGATTAAAGTATGGAATGTATTCGTTTTCAAGAAAATTATTTATAAATTCTTCACTATCAGTATCACTCTGCATTAGATCAATGTTAAAATCACCCATAATTATGTGATTTTTGATCTTTTTATTAGCTTTTAAAAATTTATTAACTGAGTCAATATAGGGATGTACTTTCAATTTTAAGCATCTATAAGTAGAAGTGATTTTTAAATTAATATTTTTAAATGGAATTTATTTTTATTTATCTGTCCTTACTCGATTATGACCAAAAACATCCTTGGATCTTGTCAAGTAAATGTTCGTTCTCAAAACTTTTGGTTGATTTTTTTCATGAAAAAACGTTGCATGGTGGTTTACGTTTGACGCTTTCAGCTTTAAGGCAAGAATTCTGGGTGGACTATGCGGGTCCTTTTGTTACCCTTAGATTTAAAGGTCGCGGTGCTCACAAGTCACTTTATAAGTCTTATATAGCTGTTTTTGTGTGTATGAGCACAAAAGCAGTTCACTTAGAGCTAGTCACTGGCTACTCTAGTCAAGACTTTATTTCTGCATTCCGGAGATTCACGTCAACTAGAGGACAATGTTTAGAGTTGTTAAGTGAACAGGGGACTACCTTTGTAGGAGCCAATAGGATTCTCAATGAAGCTTCTTCCGAGTACATAAATAACCTTGTGGGTTCTTTGGCAAACGAAGGTACAACCTGGAAATTTAACTCCCCAGGAGCTCCTCATTTTGGCGGAATCTGGGAAGCGGCGGTAAAGTCAGTGAAGCATCACATTCGAAGGGTGGTTGGCGATCGTCAGCTAACCTTCGAAGAATTTTATACGCTGCTTAAACAAATCGAGGCTTGTCTCAACTCACGCCCGTTGGTCCCTCTGACTGATGATCCATCAGACAACAGTTTTTTATCTCCTTCATTTCTATTAACCCAGTCCGAGTCTTACATTCTGCCGGAAACCAATTATGAAAAAGTTAAAATCCCTCCGGTAGAAAGGTACAAGTTAATTCAAAACATGATGCAGGACTGGTGGCGTTGTTGATCTGCATAATATCTGCAAACCTTCCAAGAACGCCATAAGTGGAAAAATGAGCAAAGAAATGTGCAAACTGGTGACGTAGTGTTGATCTCTGATGAGACAATGCCACCTGCTTAATGGCCATTGGCTAGGGTTATCAGAGTCTACAAGGGCCCTGATGGTTTAGTCAGAGTGGTAGATCTTAAGACGGGATTGACAGAACTTAAACGTCCAATACATAAATTGATTAGACTAAATACTCTAGATAATGAGGATGATGATAATTTATGAATTATCACTTCCAATGCAAAAACAAAAATTTAAATTTTTGATGTATCTTTGTATATAATTGTAAATATGTTGTATTCTGTTTTTATTTATATTATTTATTTATATTATTTTAGTTATTTATTATTCATTCAAAAAAATTTATTATTATTATAAAATTATTAATTGTAAATTATTATTCAGCCACTTGGCGTTATTTAAAAAAAAAGCTAAATTTATTATTGTAATTCTATTCACCACAAGATTTTTTAATTTCAATTATTTTATTTTCCTTTTTTATACAATTTAGTAATAAATTTTGGTGGGTGGAAATGTTGTGTATTTGTAAATACTGTATACACCCTGATTCCGAAACAGTAGTAGTTGCGCACGCACATTAGTAAGCGCGAAATATAATTTTAAAAATTTTCACAAGTGGGGCCACAACATTTCAAATAAAATAATAAAATGGTAAATAAGTTTAGGTAATTACCATCTAAACTTCTTTACCATTTTATTATTTTATTTGAAATGTTGTGGCTCCACTGTGAAAATTTTTAAAATTATATTTCGCGCTTACTAATGTGCGCGCGCAACTACTACTGTTTCGGAATCACATATGTTGGTGAGCTCCCCCCTAAATTCTATATGTATAACCGCTCCGAGCCTCAGTGCTCCGCAAGATCGTAAGCGAGCAATAGCTCTATAATAAATTTAACACTTATATTATAATTCTGCCCTACAGATTAAAAACCTCAATATAGCAGTACAGTAACTGTACTGCTATATTGAGGTTTTTCATCTGTACAGTAACTGTACTGCTATATTGAGGTTTTTCATCTGTAGGGCAGAATTAGTGCGATATTAATTAACACCTTCATCACCATCCTAATCCATCATTAAACACTCGTTTATAGTAATTTTTTGGATCTGATTCCATTTTTTGAAAAATTTTTTTCTCAAAATTAAAAAAACAAAAAAATTAAGTATGATTGCATGCTTGTAATCGGTGATATCTGTGGCATATCGAAGTATTAAACTCATTGTTTGAGGAACCTTAGTGCCAGCTAATTGGCAGGGTATTTGTATTAACCTCAAGAAGCAAAATCCGAAAAACTAGAGAGAAATATCAAATACGAATTTTTGAAAAAGCGGAATTTTTTTTTCTCTTAAATGGCCTTAAAACTTGTGTTTTCCCATGTACTTTTTGTTGGTAAATATGTTTTGTGGGGTATTTGCTCCGAAAATGTTGGTATCCTGTTTTAGTTGAACGTGACAACACCGATAATTTTTACTATGGTAATATCCAAAATATTGAGTGAATTATTAATTTAAACTTAATGAGTAAACTGTAAACCACGATGTTATCTATTAAAGGAATAATTTATGATACTTTTGACCTTGTTTTTGGGGATGTAGGTTATGATCCACATAACTGTCCAAACATTTGGCTTATAAATAGATAAAATAGCATACCCCATAGGGGAGCCGTATATCTTTTTATAATATATATTGTTAAACTGTAAAAATGTATTAATGTTTAGAAATTTAATAGTCTTGAAAAATTTATTTAGCGGGATGGTTGTAAGTTTGATAATTGGGCGATTGGGTCGTGTTTTTTTTTCAGTACCAGACTTAACAAGATCTAAGGGAATTTTTGTGAGCAAGAATGTGGCATTCAAACTAATAAATATATAATCATCGGGAATTTCATTATTCTGGATTGTAGAAATAAACTCATCGCTGTTTTTTATGTTGAAAAAGCAGTCATGTTACTGCGAAGCGTCTAAATTTTATCAACAATAAAAAAAACCATTCACTAGAATGAAATCGTTTTATTTATTTATTATGGAATCCAGTTGAAATAAGACCTGTAGGCCATGACAGACCCCAAATACGTAAAAAAACCTATAAAAGACAGTGTTTTAGTTTTAATTCAATTTCTCCAGCCTATAAATATTCACATTCTCTGGAAAACTTAATATTTCATCACTTTTCAAGAAAATTTTTTTTGAGGCCTTTAGATTCTATTAAAAACATTAATTATGGCAGGCCAAGTGACTTCATTTAAAATTCATGGAATCATGGACGTATTTTGTCCATGCCATAGCGAATGCGTTAATAAGACACCAAAATAGCATATTGAATTTTTCAAAAATCAGTTTTTAGAGGATAAAAAAATATACTATTCTTAAATTTTTTTTAGAAGTCTTATTAAGGTGATTAATATTATTTTGTAGTATTATAGATTATCTCTTAGAGGGGAAACCAGTTTTGAATACCCAAAAATTGAAAATCTTCTACTGTTACACAATGGCGCAAAATAGAAGATACTTAGGCATGGGAAAGAATATTACTCATTCTCGAGCGTATAAATATAAATGTCTTTAGGTTGGCGGCGTTAGCCGCCATCCTAAAAATATTTATATTTATATGCTAGAGGATGGGTAAATATTCTTTCCCACGTCTAAGTATGTTTTTTATAAATTAGTGATAAAGAATTTATCATTATTTATACAGGTACACGTGTAACAAGATCAAATTTCTATAGGACTATTAAATTCTGACAATAAAACGTCAACCCCATAGCACCGCTGTTAATAATATACGTTCAATCCCCTCTCCTAAATATAAAAACTATGCCTAGAAAGCGATCGATAATTACATTCTTAACTTTTGAATAAGCGTGTTTTTGTACCTTTTTTTTTGTTTCAAAGCCGTGGAAGAATGTGAAAATTGAATAAAAAAATATTATATGCTAATGCGCACGCTTATTGCAGGATTTAAAAGTACTATAAGAATATGATCTTTTCCACGTGTAGTTGTGTATAAATAATGATATAATTCTATGTTACTAATTTATAAAGAAATATATTTTATCAAACGACAGTTTCCAGGACTGGTAACATTGAAAATAAATGAGTTTTTTATAAAAATCACTTTAAGAAATCAGTTTTAATTTTAGCAGGTCAAAATTTTGAATTTCATAAATCCCAGATGTCAGATTCAATATGGCTGCTGAAAAACTGTTGCAATAATGAAAAATTTACCGAAAAAATTGAAAATCCTTAGCTAAGATATTTTTTGATCATTACTAAAATTAAATTAAATGTATATTAGAAATATTACTGCGCGTGCCTTTGTTTGTATTATACCGCATATAGTAAAAATTATGTTTATAGAAATTGCAATACGCGTATAGGAATCTTTAAAACATAAATAAAGTAATTTTTCTCTCTTCTTGTCACCCATCTTTTTTGATAAGTTTTAACATACGTGCAGACACATTTCTCTGTACTTCGGTATTTTAAGGTGTTACATTAGTGAAAAGTTATGATAACAGAAATGAATGAAACTTATAAAATATAAAGATAAAGTCTTTAAAAAATGAAATAAACTCTCTTTTATAACTTTCGTTGCCGAATTATTATTTAATCAAGAAAAAAGTGTTGGTAGCTTAACATTGCTCTTATGAAAAATCATCTTTGGAGCTTGGGAAAAGTATGATTGCGATTACACAGATTAATGAAACATAAATAATATGGTATATAAAAGCTCAAAGATTATATTTCCAATTTGTTTTACTTGTTTCATTGCATAATTATTAAATAATTAAATAAAAATTATGTAAATAACCTGATATTATACTTATAAATATACGATTTTACATATGTATGTATCGTCGATAATTCAGAAATTGAAAAAAATACAAACAAAATGGCAGTTTCAGTAATGTAACACCTAATAAAGCAAAACTAATCACATAAAATAGACTCTATAAATGGAACAAGTAAAGTAAAAAGTTTTAATAATGTTATAGGAGTGAATTATATAAAGAAAGAAAACCGCGAGAAAGAAAGATCTATTTACAGTGAAGAGATGATTTACTATTAGATAACCTTGAACATGTATGAAACTGAGCGAAGTCACTATAAATTTCTAAATTTATCTAATTATTCCTTATAAATCATGAAATTATGATATCTTATGAAAAAATTATTTAAATAATAAGTAATACTTTTATTATTAATAATAAAATTTATTTCATTTCATATTTATATGATTTAGTGTAGAAATAATTATATAGTTTTTTTTACTGAAAAACAAAATGGTTAACCAGATGGTGTATCCGATAGTTAATTACATGTTATTTTAAGAATTAACTTTTAACTTTTCAAGGGGGTTTTTTAGAGTATGAATTATGAATTTTTGGTCAAAAATATTGAATAATTTCAACTCAAAATTCATGTTTATCGTTCTAAAAAACTCTTTTGTAATATCTTGGAAAATCGGAAAATATGTTGGGTTGAAAAATTAAATATTTTCCACCCAAAATTCATTTTTCTAGCCCTAAAAAACCCCCTTGTAAAGTTAAAAGTTAATTTTTTTAAGTTTAATGGTCCGCTATCTTGGAAAATTGGAAAATATGTTGGATTAAAAAATACAATATTTTTCACACAAAATTCATTTTTCTCGCTCTAAAAAATCCCGTTGTAATATGAAAAGTTGATTGTTTCAAGTTTTTCAGTCTGCCATCTTGGAAAATTGAAAATATGTTGGGTTGAAAAATTAAATATTTCCCACTTAAAATTTATTTTTCTCACCCTAAAAACCCCCTTGTAAAGTTAAAAGTTGATTACTTTAAGTTTTATTGTCCCATATCTTGGAAAATCGGAAATATGTTGGGTTGAAAAATAAATGTTTTTGACCGGAAATTCATATTTCTTGTCCCAAAAACCCCCTTGTAAAGTTAAAAGTTAATTTTTTTAAGTTTAATGGTCCGCCATCTTGAAAAATCGAAAAATTTGTTGGGTTGAAAAATTGAATATTTTTCATCCAATATTTATTTTTCTTGTCCTAAAAAACTCCTTTGTAATGTAAAAAGTTGATTTTTTCAAGTTTTTCAATCAGCCATCTTGGAAAATTGGAAAATATGTTGGGTTGAAAAATTAAAAATTTTATTAATAAAAATGTTTTTTTCAACCTCGAATACCCCTAGGTAATGTAAAAAGTTCTTTTTTATTCGTAAATATCGAAACTCTCAATATTAAAATTTTAAAAAATGTAAATTTTTGAGGAGTTAGTTTCTTCACTATTATTCTTAAATGTGCATACCAAATGGGCTAAAAATTTAATCAGTTCGTCTTTGTCTCATTTGAGACTATCTGTGAAATTTTGAATTCTATCAATCATATCGTTAAGGATTTATCGTGTTAACAAACTCGACATCCTATCGTCGGAATAGACTGAGCTCGCTCAAAGCTTCGCTCAGTCTAAATAATTAAAGATCTATTTACTGTTAATACTTAAAAGAACAATATTCTAACTTTATTTTTCAATTTATTTACAAAAATAACTATTAACTACTCAAATAAGGGAGATGATAAAATGAAATTTTGACGTCCGAAAGGGGGAGAGTTCAAGTTTTTTGCAAATTAGACTAAAGGGTAGGAAGATTTCAAAAACCATAAAAAATTGTGAAGGTCGTTTATCATAAGTCTGCGCGTCCATCGGGCATTTTTCTCTTGCTCCTGTTTCCACCGTTCCTGCCATTTTTCCATAGAGCTGGAGCGGGCGCGAGTGGATGCCACTTCGCGGTCCTCTACACTATCGTAAATGTATTTCCGCTCCAACGCTAGCAGGTCGATGGGTATGATCGATGCTACTACCTGGATCGCTTCGAGCGATACCATATGGTACGCGCAGGCGATCCTCAGGGCCGCTTGCCGCTGCACAGACGATATTTTATGTCTGTGCTTGGCAAATTTGGTGATATCCGCCCAGATCTCAGATCCGTAAAGCAGGACAGAGTTGACAACGGACAATCAACAATCTTCGCTTCCCGGGTTTGGGCTCTCCTTTGTTGGCCATGAGCCTTGACAAGGAGGATGCGATCGACGCGGCCTTCTCACTCGACCTCTGAAATTGTTCCCAGAAGTTCAGCTTGTTATCAAGCAGAACTCCCAGGTACTTAACCGATGTCTTGGCTTGAATCGTGTGAGGGTTTCCACCATCATCGACATTTACATCGATGTCCGTGGAAATTGTTGTGCGACGGGTCAGCAGTACGATCTCCGTTTTTGGGATCGCGAGCTGGAGCCCGTGCTCGCCCATCCAGAGGTTGATCTGTCTCATGACTAGATTCAAGCTCTCCTGGGTTACCTGCATGTGATGGTCAGAGCCACGTCGTCCGCGTACCCGATCAGAGAAGCTCCTTCCGGGAGGTGAACGCGCAACAGGCCATCGTAAAAGGCATTCCACAGGTCCGGTCCGAGAACCGAACCTTGGGCAATGCCCGCACTCAGAACCCTCTGTCGCCTGCCATCGAGCGTGTCGTAGAGATACCTGGGTATCCGGAAGTCGTACTCGAGAGACCGGATCATGTCATCCCACCTGGCCGAATTGAAAGCGTTTTTGACGTCCAGCGTTACAAGAAGGACGTCTTTGCAAATTGCAGGCCGCTTGTCCCTCTCAGCCTCCACGGTATCCACGACACGCTGGATGGCGTCTATCGTGGAATGCCCCTCACGAAATCCATACTGCTCCTCGGAAAGGCCACCGCCCTCCTCGATGGCTCTTCTCAACCTTGCCCGGAGCATGCTCTCCATCACCTTTCCGATGGTGTTTAACATGCACAAGGGTCTGTAAGATGATGGAGAGTCCGGGGCTCCACCTTTACCCTTGTTCAAGAGCACGAGACGTGCCACCTTCCACTGCCTTGGAAACACTCCCGCCACTAAGCATGCATTAAACAAGTTTAACAAGATACCAGGGATTATTTTGACCGCTCGTTTGAGCACTTCCGCTGGTATCCCGTCCGGCCCCGGCGCCTTGCCATTTTTCATGGCCTTGATGGCCTTCACCATCTCGTCCTCGCTAAATAACGGCACTTCCTCCCTGGGTATCGCCTCTACCGGGTTTTGCCGGATGGGCCGCTCAGGGAAGAGAGCAGATTATTCGTTCGGTCGACACCGCATCCATCATGTTGTCAGACCCCCGGTTCAACTTACCCATTACGACTTTGTAACCAAGATCCCAGGGGTCTTTGTTTACATCCTCGCGTAATGAACGCAGGCATCTAGCCTTGCTTTGACGGATAGCTTTGGCTAGCCGGTGTTTAGCATCCTTGTGTTCTTGGGAAAGTGCAGCAGCCTCGGGCCTGTCCCGTGCTCTTTGCGCCCGTCTACGCGTCCTGTGGCACTCCTTGCGGAGCTCCGCTATTTCGGAAGTCCACCAGTAAACTAGCTTTCTCCCTTTCCAGGGCCTTTGACGAGGCATAGAGGCGTCACACGCCCCTCGCAATAGAGACGTTACTTTCTTGACTAAGATTTCAGCCTCGAGGGGACCTGTAGCCTCTCCATGCCAAGCAGGGACGGACGACGACTCCATTCGAAGATACTCTTCGAACTTGTCCTCGTCCATCTTTGGTACATTCCAACCCAAGGGACGCCTCTTGTACGGAGGCCGTTGGGAGGTTCCCTCAAGCACCCGGAAGGTGATGTAATGATGGTCGCTACCATTGTAACCATCCATCACCGTCCATTCGCCGATTCTCCCAGACGCACCTTCTGTTGCAAAGGTTATGTCTGGGATAGAGGCACCCCAACCTGCCCTCTCGTAGGTGGGCCGGTTTCCTCTATTCTGGACCACTAGTTTGCATTTAGTGGCCATTTCCAGTATCTGCTTTTCCCTAGGATTGGTCGTCGGCATGCCCCATTCTAAGGCCCTAGCGTTAAAGTCTCCAGCAAGGATGACGCTTCCAGTTACCGTCCATTATTATTATTATTATTATTATTATTATTATTATTATTATTATTATTATTATTATTATTATTATTATTGTATTTATTCTGCCCAGACAAAAATATACTGCATTCTTTACATGCATAATTAAAAAATACAAATATAGGTATATAATACACTAGCTGCCTCCGACTCACTTCACTCACCCTGGCAGCCACCAAGAAGGCTGCGCCCCCTGGACCCCTGCCATTTTATTTTTCCAAAAATATGTTGTTTTAGCTTACTCAATATTTTATAAAATAACCTTTTTTTACCCGAAGTATTATCTAAAATTTACTGAACCATAAAAATTGCAGGCGTATGATCCCAGACAAATAATTAGTGATCAGCAATACAAAGCTTCGCTACCCTTCCATAGAAACCACAAGCATTCGCTGTTTCCTTCGACTACCCATTCTATGATTCTGTATGATAATAGCTGTTCAAGTTTCTTTTAGTTACTGCATTCAGTTACTACCAGTGGTTGATAAAAGTTAGAAATATATATAATATTAGTCCTAAACTTTTGACAGATCGAGTAATAAATCCAAAAACCGAAATTACAATAAATACAGAAATATATACTATCCTAAGTCCATAAACTTAAAGTATTCTAAGTTGTTGTTGTTATCAGGGCCTGATCAGGTCCTGACTCCAACTTCAAATTATTCTAAGTTCCTAAATTGAAAACATTCTAAGTCCATTTCACCCCCCCCCCCTAAAAATGTCACTTTTTCACCTCCCCCCCTGAAACGTCAATTTTTCCCTCACCCCCTAAAAACGTCACTTTTTCACCCCCCCTCTCCCCTACCGAACCAAACTTTTTCAAATACCCCATTTAATGAATATGTTTCATGTTGATAGTCAGAAAACGAAAAAACCAAAACTACTGTAAGAAAAGTGTGAAAGGTCTAGGAGGGTAAAAATGGGGAATATTATTTTTTTTATGTAAACTTTTGTCCAAAAATATTTTGGAACAAATTTGGTGACTCATGCATGCAAACCTGTATACACTTTACAACATTCAACCATTTAGTTAAACAAAACAAAAGTATTGTAAAATTTATTTGTGAAATCCTACTAAATGATTTTAATAATTTTCATTAAAAATATTCTTTTATTGTTAAATAGAATCTGAAGATGATTTCAATGATCTACGTTATAGAAATGATGAAAGCTATGATAAAAATATTGATTTGAATACTTCAAATAAACTTTCAAGAATTAGCACTAGAAATGACTTGACCCCTTTGATGAACGTAGTTAACAAGCTTAATTCTGATGACAAAAAACAGTCCTCCTGGTACGCTTCAAAAAATGAAGGAGACGAAGGAGTTGAGTGTGATGAAGATAACCATACGGATGAGGATGAAGATCGTAGGGTTGTATTACAACTTAAAAAAGAAAACACGGTCAAAGATTTGACTCAAAAACTTTCAGCACAGAATCTCGTTTCCAGTAGTTCTGTTGAGGAGAAGCTTACTAGGTAATAATTTTTTGAAATTTATTGTTATATTCACTTCCTACTTTTTTTCTTTCTTCTAATTTCTTTTATTTTTAGTTTTCAATATTTTATTTTGTTTCACGATATATAAAAAATATATATTTTTTAAGGATAGGGGATATGAGCGGTTTAATTTCGAAAGCAAAAGAAGGATTAGCCAAATCAAAATCTAAAGCTGATGTTATCAAATCTTCAACAAATGAAAATATACCAAAATTCTTGGATATTAAAAAAACAGAAAATGAACTTCATTGGGAAGAGTTAGTAAAGAAATTAGATAGACCCTTATGTCTCTGTGACTTAGATTTTACAGATCTCAACACTGACGATGAAATTGACGTTCTTAGTCCAGTTAATGTTACTAATGGAATACCTCCACCACCTCCACCTATGTTGTCATCAACTGCTGTGCGTGCACCACCACCATTACCTAACAGTATAAGAAATCCACCTCCAATACCTAATATTCCTCCTCCTGCGTTTGGCGTGACAAATATAAAATCTTTAAAAAATACACCCCATTTTTCCGAAATGAACGGTACCACTAAGAACAATATACCAAATGTATTACTTAAGAAAAACAAAAAAACAGTCAAATTATTCTGGAAGGAAGTTAGGGACGACCCTATTATATTAACAAGATTAGATAAAAATAAAATGATTTGGGATGAATTATCACCAGTTCTTGTCGATACACAGAAATTGGAACATTTGTTTGAAAGCAGAGCCAAAGATCTAATAACTAAGGTACATAATTTTAAGTTCTTAATGCTGAATATTTTTTTTTTTAAATAATAAATTTTTTTTTGAAATTTATTTGTTAATCGTTATAGAATTTTTGTTTTCTTGAAAACTTTATTACTGGTCAAAATGTCAAACAATATATCAGTATTGAATGAGCCAGCATGAAATAGTATTTGCACTCGTTCTACGGCTAGGTAGGCAAAAAATATTGTAAGCACCATGGTCGATATTTTAGACACTTGCGTGAACACATATCAATCGTGCACGGCTTTGCCGAGCACTTCTGCTAGTGCTCACGCTAGTGTCAAAACTTTTACGCCCTTGATACTTAATAGTATATTTAGTTGAGCTCTAGCTATATAATATTGAGCACTAGCACGGGCACGAGTGATATGTTTTCACGCAAATGTCTAAAGTATTTCGCCCATGGAGCTTACAATATTTTTTGCCTACCTAGGCATAGAACGAGTACAGAAAATTCTTTGCGCGTGAGTTTTATGCCCGGGAGGGCAAAATGGTTGTTTATATATCCGCCTCTCTTTGTCTCTCGTTTTACACAACTTTTTTTTACAAGTTTAATTAAGGCTTTATCTTTCAAATAAAAATAAGTGTAAAAACACGTTTAAAAATGAAATGATTGAATGTAAATAATATTTCAAATATTTAGGAAGTACTAAAATTTAAAACACAAAAATTAAACCTGTTACTGCATGTATTTTAAAAGAAATTCTTTTATATTCAAAATGAGTCACGCACTTACGTAAGACGATTCCCCTTAAACCAATCTCCCACCTAACGAATATTTTTTTAGGATGATTTGAAAGGCATGTCTATTATAGAAAGAACTGTTCCTTTTTATACTGTGGCTATAGCACTTTTTTTAACAGCTAGCTGTGAAAAAAATTGCCTGTAAAATTCCTGTTGGATTTATACTTTCAATTATTCAGTTTTTATACCCCCACTATCTATCTGGTTTTTAAACGTGTTCTTTACAATTATTTTTTTTTTGATGAATAAATAAGCCAAGTTTAATTAAACGTGTAAAAAAAAGATTCTTTACGCACGAGTTTTATGCCCGACAGGGCAAAAAGAATAATAACCGATATCAAATTTTAATTAATTTATGACTTTATTTATGTAGGAATGGGCTTAGTATTTTCAAATAATTAGCAACAATTTTTATTTAATTTAAAACGTAAAACAACACAACATATTTATTGATACAGCAACATTCAATTTAAAGACTACATTTTTAATATTACTATTTTAAGTACTACAAACAACATACTACATGCAACAGACTACATACCACATACAGTACAACTGTTGAACAACTGCACAACTACTGAACAACAACTGACTCCCACGACCAAAATCCTGCAGCTTTTATACATTTTAATATTCTTTCTAGATCGTTCTATTCTCGAATTTTCTAGCTACTTAACATTCATTCTTTCTATAAAAACTAACGACAATTAAAACCTAGAAACTTCCATACATTAAAATATCATACGATACAGACACTACAGAAAACACACCATATGACACCGGAAACATCATGACTTTAACGTACAACTACTTCTAGAAACATTCTCATACAACATAAAAATACAATGTAAAATTAAATCATAATCAATAATTAGTTAATAATTATCTTCAGGTTGACCCGAATCCTACATTTATTTATATGTTGGCTAAAATAAATTATCACACACCAAACCTAAAAGAGTTTTTTGTTAAGCAGAAGAGATTGAATGTTTATTTAATTCTTTAGAGAGGAATTATTTTGAGGTTAATTATTTTAAAAAAATTTATTTTTGTTTTTATTCTGTTCAAAAAGAATTAAAACAAAAGTAAATATTTTTAAAAGAATTAACCTCAAAATAATTCCTCTCTAAATAATTAAATAAACATTCAATCATTTCTGCGTAACAAAAAACTCTTTTAGGTTTGGTGTGTATATTCGTACTTTTTTTCAATTTCAGATTTTCTTTTAACCATAATAATTAGATAAACAATAAAAAGATTTGAGATGCATGTAGAGAATAATGCATAACCTTAGTTTTAAGCCCAATTTTTTTCTAAAATCATGGAGTTGAGATTAGAACACATTTTTTTAAGTACGTGTTTCATTGAACACAAAAAATTAAGCACAAAAAAAATTGTACACAGTTTATTCAACACATAAATTCAGACAAAAGAGATTTGAACAAAAAGTTTTGTGCCTAAAAATCATTTAAATCTACCCGACGAATTTTCAAAATATCTCTTATAATCTTTTCATCTGTGATGTAAAATTAATTGGGGAGGAATACTGAACCACAAGATCAGATAAAATTGTAAAAATTATTTCAAAATAAAATTTAAATCATTTAATGAGGTATTATTACTTTTAATTCCGGTTTAAGAAGGTTAGCCTGAGTTTTCCAAAAACAATTAAAATTATATTAGCGGACCAGTTATAAACTATAATTCTTGAACTTAGTCCTCAAATGATTTCTTAAATTTATACTTGTATTGTTAATCACAAATGATAGTCCTAGATACTCTTATTGATTGCTAGGATCGTTTTGATTAGCAATAGTTATTGATAATCATCATGATGTAAATCAAAATTATATGTTCATTCCTATTATTTTATTCATTCTGGAAATCTCCGGAGATCTAAAAAGATCAGCGGAGATCATAAGAGATATTTCGAAAATTCGTCGGGTATAGTTACATGGTTCACGGGATTTAAGTATCCCCTTTTTTACATAGAATTTATAAGTTAACTGTTGTTTTTCTTTGTGTGGATTTATGATAGCCTGGACTGATCAGATTAACTGTTGACCTTGCGTGGATAGGGTGTAAGCATGAAACGTAATACAAAATATAAATTATTTTTCTTCCTAACACTTTTCACCCCGCAAGGAGATCGAAAAAAACGCGTTTTCTCCCCACTAAGAAAGAAAAATTTTGTTTTGTCAATGGGAGCAGAAAAAGAATGCCCCAAATCGTAGTTTAGCATCTCAGGTGATCTGGGCCATTATTTTTTTTTGCTCCCTTGGTTAAAAATGTACTGTTTAGTTATTGTTAAGATGCTGGTTTAAGAATAATCGAGTAACTAATGCTGATTTACTGTTAAATATAAAAAATAATATTTCTCTTTATAAATATAATCACATATAATATTTTAAACTCCTTTTGATGAGCAAGTGCAAGTAAAATTAATTTTAAAAATCGTTATAAACATTTTTTATTTTATTTTATACAGAATCTCTTTGAATTTAATGAAATTGATTACATCTAATTATTAGCTAAAATAATATCTAAAATAAAATTGACAAAATGCGCTGAATTGGACAGACGTTTTGTCTGTGCCAGGGATGTGGAGGGCCGTCTGTAATAAGTAAGACATATAAAATTTTTCGACCAGGCTGTCTAATCTGTCAACAGGAAAATACCGAATTGTCCGTACTAAACAACTCTTTCGTATTTTGGAAAATACTAAACAGCGTTATTAGTATTTTATAAAATTTTCATGAGCTCTACTGCATTTACAAAATACTAAACATAGTCGTTTGTATTTTTAAAACTACCAACGACCTAATTTATAATTTTTTGCAAATTCGGAAACTGAAACGTATTTTGTAAACTAAATAAACGAGGCTAAAATAATGTGAATGTTGTTATTATTTTATAATTATTTATAAATTATAATAAGCCAACCATCAATTCTATTTTTTTAAACACGGTTTATTAGCAAAAATGGTACAGTTGCCCACAATAGTCCTTTTTTGGTTATTTTACCAGTTTTTTCGAATTTTTAATTATTATATGGCTCGTTTTCATTTACTTTGGAAAAATAGCTTACAAAAACTAAAAATAGAAACTTCCTTTTTTAAAGTCCAAACAAGGCTTTATAGAATTTTTTCACCAATAGTTATTCAGTATTGCATAAAAATCACCATAAGGAACCTTTTGCATTAATTTATTACGTTTTTTGATAATTATAAGTTAAAACAGCTTGAAACCATTAAAAACCAAAATCGTTATTTACGGCCTTAATATATGAATTTTTCTAAGCTTTATGTATTTTAGAGAATAATATAAGTAAAGACAGGAACGGTAAAGGCTTTTTTATAGAAAAATCAAAATAATTCGTAGACAAATGAACAAAAAAACTTTTCCATTTGAAAAATAAAGTATTTTTTTTATTGAAACTTGCTAAGTTTTTAATATTTTAATTACAACGCTTCTTAATCAGAGAAATAGGGGGGTACGGTAAGGGCTTTTTTTTGTCCCTTCGTGATTTCTAAATTTAAACTGATTTTTTTTTCCTATTTAACGACTTCTTAAAGGGCTCTTGGTATAAAAATTTATTTTTTATGTATTTACAGACCGGCCACTCTATGAGAAAAATTTTAATTTAATGAAAAAATTAAAAAATTATCCATGGAGGGGGAAACCGCGCTTTTTAAAATTTATTAATTTACGTAATAATAATTAATTAAAATTAATAATTTATTAATTATATACGTAATTGTTAGTTAATTAAGAGATTTATGAAAAAATTTTCATTTACTAAGCTAAATTTTATTTTATTATCGATGAAATAACAGTTTCCCCCTCCACTAACTTCTTATTTTTTTTTTTTTTTTTTTTTTTAACGAATTAACGGGACGAACCTTTTTAACATTTTTAATGGAGACTTTTTTTAATTAAAATTTTTCTTATAGTGTGGCCGGTCTGTTAAGTTGTCATTTATGCGATTAAAAGGTTTTAAAAACGCTTTTATGAAGAGAAATCAAATATAATATTTAATACGTAAAAATTTTGTAAAATCGTGTGACACATCTTCTCACTCTTGTAACAATTAGTAAAAGTAAGTTAAAATTTTTTCTATGTGGAAAAAGTTAAAATTTTTTCTATATGAAAAAAGTTTAACCTTATGATATAGCAATTAACCCCAAATAAAAATTTTTGAAAATTAATTGATAGGTGTGAGTGACAGACAAGTATAGGAATCTGCTTTGTGACAGGGAACGGTAAAGGCTTTTTTGCTATATTTTTATGTTTACAGTAGTTAAAACTTTAAATTATGTTGATTTTTATTAAAAAAAAATTCGGAAACGTCAGTAATGAGCTGTACGTCACTTTTGCAAAAAAATGATAATGAGCCATATATGTTTTTATGGTAGCTACAAACGAATAGGATATCTGTTTTTGCTGGAAACGGTGCATTTGCCCACATTAAGCAACTTTTTGTTATTTTTAGCAATTTTCAAAGGAATTTTCATCAGTTTCTTATATTATTAGGGTCATTTAAGAATATGATATACGTTTTTGCCGGAAATGATAAATTTATTTATTTCTGACTATACTTCCTTAGGTTAAGCAGGTGTAATGCTTGTATTGTCTTTTTTTTGGGAAAGCAGGCCATTGGGTAACAACGAATGTCATGTTTGTGATAAGCGACCCTACGAACATAAATAAATAATGAACATCCCAAATAAACGAATAAAAATTTCAAAAATTATCTTTCTGTTTGCAAGTACTCCATTACTGGTAAAAAAGGATATTATATTTGTAATAATTGTATTTTTTCGCTCATTTGTATATTAAATCTGAATAATTTTATTCGATAAATTGAGCTAACAATTGTTTGTTAGCTCAATTTATCGAATAAAATTATTCAGATATTATATTTGTGTTAATTGACTCTAAATAAAACTGATGAAAATCCCCAGGAAACTGTTATAAATAATCTGAAGTTTCCTATTGTGGGCGACTATACCATTTCCGGCAAAAAAATATATCATATTCTTGATAAATGACCCTAATAATATAAAAAACTGATGAAAATCCCCAGAAAATTACTAAAATTAACCAAAAGTTGCTTAATGTGGGCAAATGCACCGTTTCTGGTAAAAAAGGAAATCAAATTTTTATTAATTGACCAAAAAATATGCTAATGAAACTCCCTAGAAAACAGCTACAAATAATGTACAAGTTTCCTATTGTGGACAACTGCACCATTTCTGGTAAAATAGAAGATCATTTTTGTGTTAATTAACCCTAAAAAAAATTTATAACCGGTTTGTATAACTACACAACCAACGAGGATGGAACATGTATACTCATAATAGTAATAAATCCAAAAACCGAAATTACAATAAATCCTGAAATATATACTATCCTAAGTCCATAAACTTAAAGTATTCTAAGTTGTTGATTTTATCAGGTCCTGACTCCCACTTCAAAGTCCCTAAATCGTATTCTAAAAAATATTCTAAGTCCATTTCACCCCCCCCCCTAAAAACGTCACTTTTTCAGCCTCCCCCTAAAAACGTCACAGGAAACGCTGGACAAATAAAAATTTTAATTTCTAATTTTTTCAGTTTGTTTTGTCCAAAAATTAAATTAAAATAAGATTCATTTTTGCTGAAATTTTATGTAGGAAAACAACTAGATAAATAAAATAATTAATATTTAAATAATTAATGAAAAAAAGAATTTATATTTTTTTCAGTTTTTTGATTGAGGTTTCCGAAAAATCTTTTTGAGGCCAATAAATTAAATTATTATTTTGTTATTTATTTTTACAGACCCCAAACCCTTTGATTCTAAGAGGGAGGGGGGGATCAGATTAATTCTTTATAGCTTGACTGTTGAACGATACAGACAAAACATCCACACTTTAGGGACGTTTTCGTCTCTTATTAATTGGTACTTGAATATATGACTGGAATGAGGCGGAAACATTCTGACATTTAATTCATTTCGTTTTGGATAAACCAATAAAAAACGGGCAAACTATGTTCATATACGTTTTGTGTTTTCTTCTTTTCAGTGAGAATAAAGCAATTATGCCACACTACGACGAGCTGCTCAACGAGCGCGCTCGCAAAGAAACAAAAAGTCTAGGACAGTCCATTTCAAGCATTTTATAACTATCTTTGAAAGTTTTACATTTAGATTACTTTTTGAAAAATTAGTAAGATAACAAGTTATAAAGTTGGATTAGCAATAAATTATATACTATTTACTTTTATAGTGAAAATTAACCTTTTATTAAGTTTTAAACCCTTTTTGATCAAAAAATTAATTTTAATTTTCTTATATTTAAAATAACTATGAAGCCAGAATATCTAATTATTGTTTCCTTTTTTTATTAATTTAAATAGAAACAACAAGAAATGAACAAAAACAAAGAAATAATAGTTCTAGATCACAAAAGATCAAATGCTATTAATATTGGAATGACTAAATTACCACCCCCTAGATCTATTAAAACAGCTATTTTAAAAATGGATGCGACAATTATGAATAGAGAAGGAATTGAGGTATGTATGTTAAAATAACATATAACATATGCTAAATATAAACCAAACCGATCGGGTCTTCAAATTTGTTGCTGAGAATTTTTCCCCGAAACTACTACTAAAAAGCCTCAAAATCATTTCTTAGTTCACAAGGATTAGTCCTTGATGTTTGGCGACTATTTTCGTTTTTGGCCATTTTTAAAAAAGAGAGTAACTTTTTATTATTTTTTATATAAAAAACCTACAACCGGTTTGTGAACTCACAACCAATGAACATGGAATAAGTTTAAATTTACATTTTGAATTTTGAAGTCTTCATAATTTTAAGCAAAAAAAAAAATTAGTTCCGAATATCCTTATGATTCTATACTTCTTTATCAAAATTATTCTAAGTTATTGAACTTAAATTCTTCTAATTTCCTAAACCCTAAATCTTATGTAGGTAGAACATCCGGTAGAATACATGGATAATAAGGGATTATTTTAGCGTCTTAACTGTTCTCGGACAATAAAATAATTAAATAGTTATACGTACATTCACCCCGCCCCGGTGCCTTCCCTTAAAAAATATTTTTTATTTAATGACTTTCTGCCAGCTGCTTTCTGCTCTCCAAACTATACTTAAAAGTCGCAATTTTTTTCCTCTTTTTTTCTAGGGAAGTAAGTGAATCTTTTAACATATATTTTTTTTAAAGAAATTTTTAATTTAAAATTAAAAAAAAAATATAATAGGATCTTTTGCGAGATTCAAAACGGATATATCTCGGTTACGAAGTAAATGCCTTAAACACTGAGCCATTGTGATATACATACGTTGAAATCGAATTTTGATTCTCAAATGAGCATATACTTTAAAAGTGCAAATGTTGGTTTTTGATTTTTTGGCATATGGACGTTTTGAGAACTCAGGAAGCTAAAAAACTGGTTTTTAAAAAAAGTTTGTATGTGTGTGTGTGTGTGTGCGTGTGTGTGTGTGTGTGTGTGTATGTATGTAATCGGTAATATTTCACAAACATTATGGAATTAAGACCTAATTTTTTTTTCAAAAATTTTTTTACCAAAAAATTTCGAGGTACTTTTTTTTTTTTAATTTGGATGTAATACCTCATTTATTTCCATGAAAGTACTTATATTCGAAAGTATGATTTTTACTCGATATCTCGAATCTGAAAATTAATTTTTTGAAAATTTTTTTCCCAAAATTTTCGCTACAAAAAAATACAAAAAACACCAAATATTTTTTTCTTTTTGGACGTAGTACCTAATTATTTCTATGAGAGTACTAGTTTTAGAAAGTTTGCTTATAGTAATGTTTTGGATCTAATACCGAATTTTTTCAAAATTATTTTAATTATTTTTTTAATTATTTTTCAAAATTAAAAAAACAAAAAAATTAAAAAAACTACAATATTTTTTTTTTCAGCAATACCTCATTTAATTCCTTTAAAGTACTAATATCTGAAAATATTGTAAGCGACGATATTTCACAACCATTGTGGAATGAAGACCTAATTTTTTTATCAAAAAATCTCAAAGTATTTTTTTTTTTTTTAATTTGGATGTAATACCTTTTTATTTCCATGAAAGTACTTGATGGAATAATGGTTTGTTGAGAATAAGGAGATAGATAATACACAATAAAAACACAATTAATTATAAGAATAATGAATATACTTTGTTATACAATCGTAAGCGATCTTTACTCTTCAAGAGAACAGAAGAGACTGACTAAGCGGGCGGAAGCCTACTCTTACATGACAGTACTACGCATGCGTTATATCAGAGATGAGGTTTACAGAGATAGATCATCCAATGTTAAATAAAAAGTCTACATCGCTCTAGCTATCACGTGGTTAATCTCTAGTCTCTTTGTTTGTCACTTTATTTTTTACATAAGTCTCTTCTTGTTTTTTTCTCCGCCAGGCTCCCTACCATATAATATTTTAAACTTTCTAAAAACAAGAAAAGACTTATGTAAAAAATAAAGTGACAAACAAAGAGACTAGAGACAAACCACGTGATAGTTTGGGCGATGTACAATAAAATCGTCGCAGCTTTGCCTATCCCGTGAGCATATGCACGGTGTGTTAGGGGTGTTCAAAAAAATCAAAATATCGAATTTTTAGCTGGGTAATCGAAAAAAAAGTTTTCATTTGTTGAAAAAATAAGTTACCTAAATTTTTGTAAAGAAATATTAACATTTAAAGGTCGCGCAAGAGCTAAAACCACGTTTTTTGACGCTATTATGAAAAAAATTTGTTATAATATATTTAATTTGTTATAAATGAAAAATTTCTTTTTTAAGCGGTCAAAATGATTACCTATTGGTATTTTTTTGTAAAGTTATCTTGTACAATGTATCTTAAACTATTTTTTTACACCAATTTAAATATTTTAATACTTTTTGCATAGGAAATTCGTTGTTTTCTTAGGGTTTTTAACCTTTTTTCATTTACCTTTATTGGCCCGAAATTTCAACTTTTTTTACCATACTCGACGAGAAACTACTTTTTTATCATCAAAAAAGTGAAAAAAAATCATAAGAAAAAATAGGATACATTTTTGGACCTTATTCAGCAACCCTAAATTTTACTATATTTTTCGTTTATTTTACGTAATTTTTAACGTATACGATCTCATGGCCTTAAAATATCGTTAAAAATTTTTTGTTTTATTATTTTTTTTCATTTGTAGTCTATAGAAATGATAATTAGGCAATTTAAAAGGCTTTTTCCAGATCTGATTAGACTTTTTTTTATTTATTATAACGATAGTTTAAAGTAATATAATTATAATGGGTGAATTTAAATGAAGTGAGAGTAAAACTAATGGTCGGGTCTTCGGAACATCTTGAAAGTATTTTTTCTTAAAAGTACTACCAAAAATAGGGCAACAGCCCAATTTTTAACCTACTGGAGCAAAATCTTCATTTCTGGCAGTCATTTTTGTGTTTTAGCCTCTTATAAAAAAAGTAAGAAAAATGAGAGATAATTTTTCTTATTTTTTCTGTAAAAATCTCACATTAATTTTAAAATTTTTTTCCTCTTAGGCCTGGATCGAATTTCCTGTAAAATCCGATTCCGGGGTCAAAAAATTTCTTTGAGCTGCGCATGCGCAAGAAATGACTAAAACCGCTGTTTTTTTTTAAATTTGAATTTTTCAAATGCCTATTAATTCCATAAGAAATACATGGGATTGGTAATTCATTAGCGCCAGTCATTTACTGGTGCATCTACCCTATCTCATTTATATATGGAATTTATCATTATTTAAATTATACTACTAAATTGATCAAAATTAATCGGAAAATTCTTTCCGGTCAGATTTTTAATTGGTCACGTAATTTGGAGGGGAATTTGAAATTTGTAAAAAATGAAGCATTAAAAGTTGCTAATTTTTAATTTTGAGCTCTTATAAATAACCCATGAATATTTTTTTTCACCAAAAAATATGAAGTTCAAGAAATAATTCAAGCCTAGTTAAAAGGTTTTTCATAAAGGTCGTTGGGATGTTTTTTGCGCAGCATATTTGTAACTGATATATTTTAGTCATATATTTATTTATAATAATTTTTTAATGAAAGAATAAATGCTTTTCAGTATTTAGTACAAGAATATATAAAAAAAAAATGTTTAATATTTAATTGTTTAAGCAAATATAACCTGTTAAATTTTTGTAATATGCGGCTCATAAAAGCCTGAGATTCCAGATCTGGGCAACTTGGATCAAAATTCCGCTTGGCTCTTATTGAAGATCATTTAATTCTAAATTCAAAAATTAAAAAAATTTAACAGGTCCTATTTGTTTACAAATAAACATATTCAATTTTATTTTTATATTCTTGTACCAAATACTAAAAAGCATTGATTCTTTTATTAAAAAATTATTATAAATAAATACTTGGCTAAAATATTTTAATTACAAAAATGCTGCGCAAAAAACATCCCGAGGTTGATAGAACGACCTTAACAGACTTTTGAGAAATTCAAATTTAAAAAAAAACATCGGTTTTAGTGATTTCTCGCGCATGCGTAGCTCAAAGAAATTTTTTGACCCTGGAATCGGATTTTACAGGAAATTTTACAGGAAATTTTATTTTTCTATCCAGGCCTAAGAGGAAATAAAAAAAAAAAAAAAAACTCTCACTTCATTTAAATTCACCCATTATAATTATATTACTTTAAACTATCATTATAATAAATAAAAAAAAATCTAATCAGATCTAGTAAAAGCCTTTTAAACTGCCTAATTATCATTTTTATAGACTACATAATTATGAAAAAAAATAATAAAACAAAAAATTTGTAACGATATTTTAAGGCCATGAGATCGTATACGTTAAAAATTGCGTAAAATAAACGAAAAATATAGTAAAATTTAGGGTTGCTGAATAAGGTCCAAAAATGTATCCTATTTTTTCTTATGATTTTTTTTCACTTTTTTGATGATAAAAAAGTAGTTTTTCGTCGAGTATGGTAAAAACAGTTGAAATTTCGGGCCAATATAGGTAAATGAAAAAAGGTTAAAAACCCTAAAAAAAAAACGAATTTCCTATGCAAAAAGTATTAAAATATTTAAATTGGTGTAAAAAAATAGTTTAAAATACATTGTACAAGATAACTTTACAAAAAAATACCAATAGGTAATCATTTTGACCGCTTGAAAAAGAAATTTTGTATTAAATTTTGTAAGTAAGCTTGTATTTCGCCTTCTAGTCCTTTAAAAGTTAAAGAGAAATTTATCGTTCCTTTTAAACATCTCATAACTCGTATTACCATTTTCCAAGTGTTTTCAGTTGGATTTATTTGATGTCTGCTAAGGGAATTTTCTGCAAATGCAATGTCAGGACGTGTAGCGTTTGCTAAATATAGAATACTATCTACTGCTTCTCTGTATGGTACATTTACTCTCGTTTCAGTGTCACCTAAGGTCTTTTCGTCACTATCTTCTTCACGTAATCATCGTTCACTATTAGCTACTTGAGATGTGATCATAGGTGTTCTTTGCGGATGCGAATTATAAAATTTAAATCGTTTTAAAATTTTATCGATATATTTTTCCTGATTTAGCTTCGTTACATTATTTACTTTATCATGTTTAATCGTTATACCTTAAAATTCTCGCGGTTCACCTAAATTCGTTATTTCAAATTTTTTTTCTAATTTTAAAATTACTTCGTTTAATTTATCTTCGTTATTACTAGCAATTATCATGTCATCAACATAAATTAAAATTATTAAAAGTTTTTCATTTTCGTGCCAAATAAATAAACATGGTTCCTTTTTATTAGGTTCTAAACCTAAAGATTTTAAAACAGAAGTGAGTCGTTCAGACCATCTTTTAGGGCTAATACGCAAACCATACAAAGCTCGTTCTAGTTTGCATACGTAATTACGTCTTTCTTCTTTTGTATAGCCAGCGCCCTCAGGAATTTCCATGTAAATTTCTTCGTCAATCGTGCCATTCAGAAACGCTGTTTTAACGTCAAGTTGACATGACTTTAGTCTGAATTTATTTATTATTGCTAATATAAGTCTAGCTAAGGACAATCGTGAAACTGGAGCATAAGTTTCCGTTAAATCGTAAACATTTTTATCCTTAAAACCGCGAACAACTAATCGTGCTTTATATTTTATGTTGCAAGCAGCATCAAATTTTACTTTAAATAACCATCTAGAGTTAACCTAGTTCAGTCGTTTGCCATTTATCATTTTATCAGGTCTTTTTACAATCGTCCAAACTTTCATTTTATTTAATGAATTTAATTCGCCTTCAGTTGCTTTAATCCAGAGACTACGTTTTTTCGATTTCATAGCTTCTTCATAAGTTATAGGCTCATCGTTTACTTTTGCTATAAGAGCATAATTTGCTTCGTCTTTAAATTTGTATACTTCATTTTTGAAGATAAATAAAGCCTGAGCATCGTTTGAATTTATTTCAGGAATAACATTATATTATTTTATATCATTATATTATTTTCGTCAGTATCATTAATTTTATTTTCAATTAATTTCTTTGGTCTACCTCTTTTTCGTTTACCTGGTTCTCCCTCCTGTTTCGAAGATGTTTCAGTGTTTACTGAATTTTCATCCTCAAATTCCAAGAACCATTTATTTTTATCAATTTTTATCGTTACTTCAGGTACATCTTTAATTTGCTTTTTATTATATAAATCACCATATACCAACTTTTCGTTAAATCTTACATGTCTACTTACATAATATTTATTTTCTTCAGGTTTCAAAAATTGATAACCTGATGGCGAGTAGCCTATAAAGACAACTCTTCGGCCTTCATATCTAATTTTCGGACCGGTTTTTCTTTGGATTTTTATGTATGCTATACAGCCAAATCGTTTTATTTGCTGCATATCGTAACTATGATTTGGAGCAAATTTTTCCAAAGGTACTATCATTTCGTTTGCTTTATGAGGAGTCCTGTTGTATGCAGATACAGCAGCCCCTTGTGCTAAATCCCACATACTTTCATGGAGATTAGAATCGAGATCAATACATCAAGACAATGACCAGTTTCGTCTTTCGTTTTCATAGGAAATGCCATTGCTAACCTCGAGAAATCGTCTATAAATACAGATATAAATTTGTATCCCTTAGGATAAGAACTTGGTGATATTTTACCCATGATATCTGAGTTAATAATTTGTAAAGGTTCAGTGGCTCGGTTACGTGTTAAACGAGAAGGAAATTTTGTTCAATTTTAAATTTTAAATGTTTAAATTTTTAAATGTTAAATTTTGCAATTTTTCTTTTTTTACAACAAATTTCGTTTGTTGTGTTAATTTGTATTCTCGTTTTGGTCCGGATTCTTTACTCATAACTTCAAGTTTTAAAAGTTCGTTTTTAACTGAATTTATAGAATTTTCGTTAGATTTATTTTTAACAATATGAAGTTTATTAAATTCGTCTCTAATAATATTATTGATTTCTTCGCGACTTATGTTACTTTTCTGTACAACTGAAGAATTATGACTTTCTATAGTATATTTTTACCCATGGCCACAAAAGTAAAGAATGGCCCAAAGCGCACGTAAATTACTGTTCAAGGCGAAGCCGAGGATGGTAAACTGGGATTTGGGGAATCCTTTTTTTGTGGCCAAGGAAAAAACATAATTTTTCTTGCTCAGTGTCGAGAAAATAGCGAATAGCGCAGTGGCCAGAAAACACACACTTTCTGGACACTAACAAGAAAAATTATTTTCGTTATCGTTTACCTCGTTATAACCATCATGCTCTCTGATTTTTGATGTTAGTAAATCATTTGCATCTGTCATTCGTTTTGCTTGAGCTGTAGTATTTTGAAAAGTTTAAAAGTTCTTTTCTTCGTTTAATTTAAATTGAGTATCCAGGTAATTTATCATCAATTTATTAGTATCTGCTAAAGATTTTGCAGCATCTTTTAACATAAGGCAGGATTCTTGAAGGACTTTAAATTCGTCGCATTTAATCGTAATCGTTTTAGATTACGCATTTAGATCACCTGCAACTTGCCCATTTGAGTTGTTAGGTGTCGTTTTTGAACCATCGTCTGCGACATAATGAAAATTACTCAAGTAATAGCGTAAAACATATTTTTGTTTATTAATATGCAATTTTTCATCGTCATTTAAGGTTACAAAATTGGTAATTATAGGTTTACCTTGTTTACTATCGTTTTCGTTTTCGTTTATTCGTTCAGAACCGTTTTCTTCTTCCTGAGTAATATCATCATTGCATAGCTGGTTTAATTTTGCCCATGGTACCTCCAAGTATTGACCTTCGTTTTCTCTTGTCGTTATTTCGTTAACAACAGCTTTCCATATTTCTTCATCCATGCATGTTTTGGCTGTTCAATTTAAAATTTAAATAGGCTAATATTCTCTTTTGATTTACCGAACACAAGTATATCACAAGTAAAGGCCTAATTTTTTTTTCAAAAATTTAAAAAAAAAAATCTTAAACTATTTTTTTTTTTTTTATGTAATACCTTTTTATTTCCATGAAAGTACTTATATTTGAAAGTATGCTTTTACTCGATATCTTGAATCGAATCAGATAATTAATTTTTTGAAAATTTTTTTCCCAAAATTTTCGCTACAAAAAAATACCAAAAATACTAAATTTTTTTTCTCTTTGGATGTAGTACATAATTTATTTCTATGAGAGTACTAGTTTTAGAAAATTCGTTTATAGTAATTTTTTGGATCTGATACCGAATTTTTTAAAAATTTTTTCTCACATTAAAAAAAATAAAAATATTTTAAAAACTGCAATATTTTTTTTTGTTTCTGGATGTAATACTTCATTCAGTTCCATGAAAGTACTTATATTTGAAAATATGGTTTTTACTCGATATCTCGAATCTGATAATTAATTTTTTGAAAATTTTTTCCAAAATTTTTAATTAATAAAAAAATTTTTTTAAATTTAATAGAAATGTATGTATGATTGCATGCTTGTATTCGATGATATCTGTGGCACATTGAAGTATTAAGCTCATTGTTTGAGAAACCTTGGTGCCAGCTAGTGGGCAGGGTTTTTTTGAGGGCACACCCTTGTTTTTGTGAAGTTTTGACCCTTAGGAAGTCAAAAAAAGTCGTGAACAAGCATTCGGTGATAGGTGCCAAAAAGATTTTTTCACTTTTATGTCAAAAACCATGTTTTTTGTATCTAAGCTACCCCGCATTTTTAAAATAACTTTTAAAATAAATAAATTTTTAAAAAATAGATAAAATAATCTGATTGTCAGGGAAAAACCACTCCAGAATAAAAAAAAAACTTATCTTTTTACGATGAAATTTAGCCAACTTATCGTCAATTTAAGATTTTGCTCCAATCGTATTAAAAAATATTGAAATTTTATTGAAAAAAGCCTGTTTCTGGACTTTAAACAAGCATTACTCGCTTGATTTTCATCGTAAAATAATAATTTTTTTATTTTAATCGTAACTTTTCCCTGGCAATTTATTTCTTTAAGAATTTTTATTAACCGAATTTCAATTTTTAGGTCAAAAGCCTTTGAAAACCATAAGTATTAAAATTTACTTAACACAGTTTTTTTGTTTTTTCATCTAATGAAAGCGATATCTATTAGAAAAAAACGATACATTAAGCATTATACTAATATAAACTAAGTATGTGGTCTATAATAAAAAGAGATAGGTCAAGCATTCCATCCACATAAACTAATGAAGTTTTGTAACCTGCCACTGGGGGTAGCCTACAATAATCGAATTTCACTATCACCTAACTGTCTAAATTCCTCTTTGGAACGGGAGTATTTAGCCCTCGAATGGCAGAGTCTTATAAGAATACCCGAGGATGTACCTCTGATATAGGTTGGAATACTTCCGTGTCTCGAAGCTGATGAATGTTTAGGAGTTTAGGATTCCTTAGTATGAACAAAAGCATTACGTTTTAATTCAATGGTTAAATTTATTGAGTGTGCTTTTACAGAGAGGTTCGCTTTAGAAGCTTACTCTCTGTTTAAAGTCGACAATCATTTCGCGCGCATCATAAGTTAAAGGCTGTGTACGTGTGCGCTTCAAGCGCCTCTTTCTTTTTACTTTGTTTTTAGATAGTTTTGTACAACCGTAATGGCTGAACTCGTGCTCCGTGATTTTCATATTATAAAATGAATATATAAATAGTGTATATTTTAATGTAAATAATGCAATTATTTGTATAAAAATGTGAATCAATAATTCAAGATTTAAAGTGATGATAATTAAATAGCTCTTTATATTAAAATTTATGTGTACATCATTTTTTTTTTCATAAAACCACTCCGTCAAACAAACGCTTCTACAAACTCAAAAAAAACATTGGTAGGACAAGAGCGTGGTTATGGAAAATTTTGATTGTGCTTTAAATATTTAATTTAAATTTTATAATTTAAAAAATACCGTGCAAATTAAAATACCGTACAAGTGACAAATCAAAAGTTATATTTATACACGTGACAGTGACTAAAAGTGCTATTTTTATGTCACGATAAATACTATTTTTGTTTCTTTATCAAATATATTTTATCGCATCGATGGGCATAAAATTTAGTAAACAATCTACAATTAAAAAATGAAAAAGTGTATAATGTTGCAATTGTGTTTGTTTTGTTTGTGTCAATTAAAATATATACATGTGCAAATGGTAAAAAAAGGGAGAAGTAAAGCCGCCATTAATTCATTTTTCGGGAAATTGTTATAACAAGCATGCGGTTAAACTACGTAAACGAATTTTAATTTAAAGTGAAGTGAGCACCCAGTTTCAAATTTTTATTAAATATTATTTTACGATAATACACGTATGTACACGTTGCTATTTTACTAATAATATAAATTTCACTATTAAAAATGGATCAGATATACACTTTAACAAATCAACAATTAATAAGTTATAAAAAGTTACGTGATTATTACGATAATTACATAAAAAATTATGGAGAACTAGCTACAATAGGAGAAGTTGATGCCAGACTAGAAACTTACGAAATCACTTGGGGAAAATATCAAGAACTGGATATGAAATTAAAAAGTCTTCGCACCCAGGAAATCGATTCAAAGCCATATTTTCAAGAAAAGGGTTATAACATCGAAAATGTTGAAGAGATATTCACATTGGGACTAGGTAAATTTTATCAGCTCAAAGTCAATCTTACACCTAAGCCAGAAACAGATTAAGTAGATCCTTAAAGGCTCAGCGTTGCTGAAACACCTATGCATCGTAAAATACACCCAGTCCCCATTCCAAAATTCGATGGTAACTATAAAAATTGGTTATCCTTTAGAGATTTATTTGCAGAAATAGCGGTAAAATCCAATTTATATAATTTAATTGCTTGATTTTTATGACAATGATAAAAATATAATTTACTATTATTCTAATTTATTTTTTTTTATTTTTTTTTATTTTTTTTTTTTTAAGGGAAATATGTGAATCTTGCATCAGCCATGGAGTGTTTTCGGGCCTTAAAGACCCGCAAATTTCCATGACCGCCCAGTTGTACAAAGTGTACACCCCAGATTCTTACTGAATAAACACACTTTAAACCCCCGCGCTTGTTTGTGCCAAATCCGAACTCCCTTTTCAGGTATAACTTCAGTTTGGCCGCTGTCTTCCCCCCTGCCTAGGGGCAGGAGAGCTCTCTACGATAGAAAGCCCTCCTCCTTCTTATCCAACAAGGTGGTGCTTACGTACTCTGCTACTTTGTTCCAGTTTTCAGAACTCCGTAGCATTTCCGGGACCACCGTCTCCGGCCTCCAAATCGGGAAGGGCGGGCGCCCCTCCGCGTAGCGCACACATTCGAAGAATGTCTATTGGGCATTTTTCTCTTGGTTCTTTTTCCATCGTTTCTTCCATGCTATCACAGAGTTGAAGCGGGGGCGAGTGGATGCCACTTTGCGCTCATCTACGCTCTCGTAGATGAATTTCCGCTCCAACGCTAGCAGGTCAATGGGTATCACCGAAGCAACAACCTGGATCGCCTCTAGAGATACCGTGTGGTATCCGCAGGTGATCCTCACTGCCGCTTGCCTCTGTACCGACGATATTTTATGTCTGTACTTGGCAGTTTCTGTGGTCTTTGCCCAGACTTCTGATCCGTAGAGCAGGAAAGTGTTGATATCAGGAGCCTTCGCTTTCCTGGTTTGGGTCCCTCAATGTTGGCCATGAGCCTTGACAGGGAGGATGCGATCGACGCTGCCTTTTCACACGACCTCTGAAATTGCTCCCAGAAGGTCAGTTTGTTATCAAGCTGAACTTCCAGGTATTTCATCGATGTTCTGGTTCGGATTGTCTGAGGGTTTCCGCCGTCGTCGAATTCGGTGGGAAACCTTCGACGGGTCAGCAGTACGATCTCCGTTTTTGGGATAGCAAGCTGGAGCCCGTGATCGCCCATCCAGAGGTTGATCCGTCTCAGGACTAGATTCAACCTCTCCTGGGTCACTTCCATGTCCCTGCCAGTTATGGTCAGGGCCACGTCGTCGGCTTACCCGATCAGGGAAGCTCCTTCGGGAGGTGGACGCGCAACAAGCCAACGTAAAAGGCATTCCACAGGTCCGGTTCGAGAACCGAACCTCGCGCGATGCCTGCACTCAAAACCCTTTCACGCCTTCCATCGAGCGTGTCGTAGAGCAGTCTTCGGTCCCGCAGGTAATCCTTTAGTACGTTACCCAGATACCTAGGTATCCGGAAATCGTATTCGATGGACCGGATCATGTCATACCACTTGGCTGAGTTGAAAGCATTTTTGACGTTACCAGGGTTACCAGAAGTTCGTCCTTGCGAATTGCAGGCCGCTTTTCCCTCTCTACCTCTACGGTATCCACGACACGCCGGATGGCGTCTATCGTGGAATGCTCTTCACGAAAACCATGCTGCTCCTCAGAGAGACCACCGCCCTCCTCGATTGCCCTTCTGAGCCTTGCCCGAAGCATGCTCTCCATCACCTTAGCAATGGTATTTAACATACACAAAGGTCTGTAAGATGATGGAGAGTCCGGGGCTTCCGCCTTGCCCTTGTTCAAGAGCACGAGACATGCCACCTTCCACTGCTTTGGGAACACTCCAGCTACCAAACACGCATTGAACATTCTTAACAGGAATACAGGGATTACTTTGACCGCTCTTTTGAGCACTTCTGCTGGTATCCCTTCCGGCCCCGGCGCCTTGCCATTTTTCATGGCCTTTATGGCCTTGACCATCTCGCCTTCGCTGAATAGCGGCACTTCCTCCCTGGTTATCACCTAAACCGGGTTTTTCCGGATGGGCATTTATGGAAGAGAGCACCGACGATCCGTTCAGTCGACGCCGCGTCCATCATGTTGTCGGACCCCCGGTTCAACTTGCCCATTACGACTTTGTAACCTAGGCCCTAGGGGGTCCTTGTTTACATCTTCGCGTAATGAACGCAGACATCGAGCCTTGCTTTGACAGATGGCCTTGGCCAGCCGGCGTTTGGCGTCCTTGTGTTCCTGAGAAAGCACGGCGGCCTCAGGTCTGTCCCGTGCTCTTTGCGCCTTTCGTCGTGTCCTGTGGCATTCCTTCCGGAGCTCAGCTATTTCGGGAGTCCACCAGTACACTGGCTTTCTCCCTTTCCAGGGCCTGCGGTGAGGCATCGAGGCATTACAAGCCCCGCATAATAGAGACGTTACTTTCTTAACTAAGATTTTAGACTCATGGGGTCTTGTGGTTCCTTCATGCCAAGCGGGGATGGACGCTGACTCGATTCGAAGATACTCCTCGAATCTGTCTTCGTCCATTTTTAGGACGTTCCAACCCAGGGGGCGCCTCCTGTACGGAGGTCGTTGTGAGGTTTCTTCCAATACCCGGAAAGCGATGTAATGATGATAACTACCATTGTATTGATCATCCATCACCCTCCAGTCACCTATTCTCCCGGACGCAGCTTCTGTAGCGAAGGTTATGTCCGGGTTAGAGGCACCCCAACCCGGACTCTCGTAGGTGGGCCTGTTGTCTCTATTCTGGACCACTAGTTTGCACCTAGTGGCCATTTCGAGCACCATTTGTTCCCTGGGGTTAGTCGTTGGCATCCCCCATTCCAGAGCCCTGGCGTTGAAGTCTCCACCAAGGATGACGCCACCAGTCGCCGTTCGGACCGTGCGCTCTATGCTGGCCAGCTCTGCCGAGCTGTCGTTTGCGGAGAGATAGCAACTTATGTAAGTTGTCTCCCCGTACTTGGCCCAAACGTGGCAATTCCCTTTCCCTTGTTGGGTAAGGGACGTTTGGGCTCTGCCTGGAAGCCATATGGCGCAGCAGCCAGTGTCATCGGAAAGCCAGTACTTGTGGTTCATGTTGTAATATTGCTCGCTTAGTAAGAGGATATTTGCACATTCTTCGCGAGCAATTTGATCCAACAATGCACCAGCTTCCCGTGCGTGTCGCATGTTCCCTTGGAGAACCTTGATAATTTCCGATGACACCTGCTTCTCGCCACAGCCAGAACCTCCCGATAACTGGGGCAGTTTCCCTCTCCAGGATAGTGCTCCGTGGAGCACTCATCCTTTCTGGTCTTGCAGAGGAAGCACTGAGGCTTATCCTTACTGCACTCTGTCTTCTTATGGCCATCTTCGCCACACTTTAAACACGCCTCACAGAGGGAAATAAAAGCTCAAAAGGGAACAAAAATCGGCTTCAGCACAAATTTTAATGAAAAATAAAAATAAAACATGGAATTATAAGATATTCGTATTCTTGAAACGATGCGATACCGGTTTTAAAAAAAAAAAAATCGTAAAAAATTTTTTTAGGTAGCTAAAGTCAGAAAAAAAAATTTTTTTTTTTTTTAAATTGACTTTAAAATATTTAACAGTTTAAATGTTAAATTGATGTAAAAAACATTTGTTTCTGACTTTTATGCATGAAAATATGATAAAAAAGCCGTAATTAATTCTAAAATTTTATTATACATGCATACGTGGACTATTGAATGTGTGTTAGTGAATGCATGTAAAATTTTAAACAAAATTTAAAAAAAACAGAAGTAAACTAATTTTTATGCTTGTATAACTTTTTTAAAGTACGTAAATAAAGTATTTAAGGGTTAATTGAATACATATTGGTCTTGCAATATATTTTTGAGCATAACTTTGTGTGAGTATGTGTGTGTGAATGTCCAGAATCATATTATCGTTACTTTTTTAACTTCAAAAAAATAGTATTTTAAATATTAACGTAGTAAAGTCATATATGATTAAACTTGAATGTATGAGTGAGTATTTATATGAATTTTGAGCAAGAGTGTGACACTTACGCACACAAACACACGCAGATAAACACACATATTTTCGCATGCATATTGTAACATTACTATAAACCATCAACATTTTTTTTGTTAATAATAATAAAAAAGTATGCATGATAATACGCACACACATACACACTTTTGCTCAAATTTTATATACATATACACACATACTCACTTTTACTCAAAATTCATATAAATACTCACTCATGCATTCAAGTTTAATCATCTATGTACTTTACTACGTTAATATTTAAAATACTATTTCCTTGAAGTTAAAAAAAAGTAACGATAATATGATTATGGACATTCACACACACATACTCACACAAAGTTATGCTCAAACATATATTGCAAGACCAATATGTATTCAAGTAACCCTTAAATACTTTATTTAAGTACTTTAAAAAAGTTACACAAGCATAAAAATTAGTTTACTTCTGTTTTTACATGCATTCTTTAACACACATTCAATAGTACACGTATGCATGTATAATAAAATTTTAGAATTAATTATGGCTTTTTTATCATATTTTGATGCATAAAAGTCACAAACAAATGTTTTTTACATCAATTTGACATTTAGACTCTTAAACATTTTAAAGTCAATTTTCTTAAAAAAAAATTTTTTTTTTCTAACTTCAGCTACCTAAAAAAATTTTTTACGATTTTTTTTTTTTTAAACCGGTATCGCATCGTTTCAAGCATACAAATATCTTATTATTCCATGTTTTAGTTTTATTTTTCATTAAAATTTGCGCTGAAGCCGATTTTTGTTCCCTTTTGAGCTTCTATTTCCCTCTGTGCGCCTTACTTCTGTCTGGGACTTTGCAGACATATTGGCTTTGTCCATAGACCAGACATTTGTAGCAGCGCCTCACGTCTGCACGGAGGCGCACTCAACTCGATGCCCAGCCGATCTGGATTTTGCCCAGGCTAGGCGTAGGGCGTCGGCCTCAAGAAGGTCCACCACGGCCATCTGGCTTGTTGTGCCTTTGGTTTTGAAAATGGGCACCTGGAATAGGTCTCCATTTTCGACACCTATGTAGTGGAAGCAAATTAGCATTGAATAGTGATGTAAAAGGGAAGTGCAATTTTTTTTTTTTTCGTGTTTAATATACATATGTAAGAAGGAATCTGATTTCTTATGTGTCCCGGAGGGTAACTTTGCCAGATATATGGCAAAAACTACTTTTTTGCTAAATTTTAAGAAGTTTGTTATCGGATTTTGTCATATCTCTGGTTAAAATGGTCATAAAAAAAAAAAAAAAATGGAAAATTTTTGTAATTAGACAGAGAATGGAACTAATTGGGTGAGGTTACTATTAAAATATATCCTAACCTCCAAAAATCCAATTTTGTCCAATTTTTTATTTTTTTTTTAATAACTTGGGCAAAAAAAATCAGATTTTTATGAAAATCTCAGGAAATATGTATTTTAATGACGGGACCATGAAGTTAAATTTTTGTAAAAAAAATTTTTTTTTTTTGTCAAAAATCAAATTTTTCCGCAAAAATTGAGCAATTTTGAAATTAGCGCCATTTTATGCAAAAACATGCTAGGGTAAATTTTTTTTTTTTTAAGTTGCCTTTTCTTATGTACTTTAACCTCAGTACGCGTAAGTATTCGTTAACTAAATTAAAATGCCCATTTTAGGAGCAAGAATGAAAAATTCCCTATTAATTTTTAAATTTTTTAAATTTTTGCCGTATTTGGTGTAATTTGCGGAATTTTTTGTGCTGTTTCTTACGTATTTTATACAAAATTTAACTTTTACTTTTATTTAGCCATAATATTTTTCTTAAAATTCGGCCTAACCTCAAAAATAACGTTTTTTTGGGTCCTGTCGTCAGGCATGCTATTTAATGCCATAAAAGCTCTATGGGAAAAAATGGCTGGAATTTATGTTTTTTGACCCCCTAAACACGAATCCGAGGTCCGTTTTGCAAAATTCGTGGTCAATTATTTGTTATTAACAATTTATTGCAAAATTTTATAACAATCTAAATGTTAAATATCCTGTAGCTAAAACAATTCAAAATTTTGATAAGTTCCTGATTTTATTATACATATTTTGACTCACTGAATCCAAATTTCTAATTTATAAGGTCGTATGATTAATTGTTTAAAAAATTTTAATTTGTTCATAAACCAAATTTAATATGTTGCTATGTCAAGTTCTACATTGATACCTTTATTTATGTATTTTTTGAACTTTTGATCACGATTTTCTGGTTTTTTTTTTTCAAAAACCAACCCCTGTGATTATTTAAACAATTTTATTTTGTTTGTAAGCCAGAATAAGCATGTTGTTAAAATTCGACAAAAACATGAATTCCGTTGTAATATTACTTTAAATAAATAATCTTGCATACTACTAAACCAAGAGTTAATTTTATTTATTATATGATTTTTAAGTTTAAATTGTGTAAGCAAATAATGGGGTTGGTTTAGCAACATACTAATTTTAGCTTGTAAACAAATTAAAATTGTTTAAACAATTACTATAAGTAAGATTTTTAAACGAAAGAACCTAAAAATCGTGATCAGAGGGTCACGATTTATACAGTTTTATATACAAGTAATCCTACGACATTGCAAATTAAAAATGCGGATACAGCAATTAAAAATTATTCAAAATTGGTGATAACTTTTCGAAGTCACGAAAACTGTATGCTACGGAATTCATGTTTTTGTCGAATTTTACATAGCAACATACTAATTTTGACTTATAAACAAAATAAAATTGTTTAAACAATTATTAAAAGTAAGGTTTTTCCAAAAAAAAACTTGAAAATCGTGATCAGAGGGTCAAAAATACATAAAAAAAGGTTTCACACTTAATTTTCAAGAAAAAATTGTTTAAAAAATTGATTAACAATTAAATATTTTTTAAACAATTAATCATACGACCTTATAAATTAGAAATTTGGATTCATTGAGTCAAAATATGTATAATAAAATCAGGAACTTATCAAAATTTTGAATTGTTTTAGCTACAGGATATTTAACATTTAGATTGTTATAAAATTTTGCAATAAATTGTTAATAACAAATAATTGACCACGAATTTTGCAAAACGGACCTCGGATTCGTGTTTAGGGGGTCAAAAAACATAAATTCCAGCCATTTTTTCCCATAGAGCTTTTATGGCATTAAATAGCATGCCTGACGACAGGACCCAAAAAAACGTTATTTTTGAGGTTAGGCCGAATTTTAAGAAAAATATTATTGCTAAATAAAAGTAAAAGTTAAATTTAAGAAACAGCACAAAAAATTCCGCAAGTTACACCAAATACGGCAAAAATTTAAAAAATTTAAAAATTAATAGGGAATTTTTCATTCTTGCTCCTAAAATGGGCATTTTAATTGAGCTAATTGGATATATTTTAATAGTAACCTCACCCAATTAGTTCCATTCTCTGTCTAATTACAAAAATTTTCCATTTTTTTTTTTTTTTTATGACCATTTTAACCAGAGATATGACAAAATCCGATAGCAAACTTCTTAAAATTTAGCAAAAAAGTAGTTTTTGCCATATATCTGGTAAAGTTACCCTCCGGGACACCTAAGAAATCAGATTCCTTCTTACATATGTATATTAAACACGAAAAAAAAAAAATTGCACTTCCCTTTTACATCACTATTCAATGCTAATTTGCTTCCACTACATAGGTGTCGAAAATGGAGACCTATTCCAGGTGCCCATTTTCAAAACCAAAGGCACAACAAGCCAGATGGCCGTGGTGGACCTTCTTGAGGCCGACGCTCTACGCCTGGCCAAAAAGGGCAAAATCCAGATCGGCTGGGCATCGAGTAGAGTGCTCCTCCGTGCAGACGTAAGGCGCTGCTACAAATGTCTGGGCTATGGACATAGCCAATATGTCTGCAAAGTCCCAGACAGAAGTAAGGCGTGTTTAAAGTGTGGCGAAGATGGCCATAAGAAGACAGAGTGCAGTAAGGATAAGCCTGAGTGCTTTCTCTGCAATACCAGAAAGGATGAGTGCTTCACGGAGCACTATCCTGGAGAGGGAAACTGCCCCAGTTATCGGGAGGCTCTGGCTGTGGCGAGAAGCAGGTGTCATCGGAAATTATCAAGGTTCTCCAAGGGAACATGCGACACGCACGGGAAGCTGGTGCATTGTTGGATCAAATTGCTCGCGAAGAATGTGCAAATATCCTCTTACTAAGCGAGCAATATTACAACATGAACCACAAGTACTGGCTTTCCGATGACACTGGCTGCTGTGCCATATGGCTTCGAGGCAGAGCCCAAACGTCCCTTACCCAACAAGGGAAAGGGAATTGCCACGTTTGGGCCAAGTACGGGGAGACAACTTACATAAGTTGCTATCTCTCCGCAAACGACAGCTCGGCAGAGCTGGCCAGCATAGAGCGCACGGTCCGAACGGCGACTGGTGGCGTCATCCTTGGTGGAGACTTCAACGCCAGGGCTCTGGAATGGGGGATGCCAACGACTAACCCCAGGGCACCAATGGTGCTCGAAATGGCCACTAGGTGCAAACTAGTGGTCCAGAATAGAGACAACAGGCCCACCTACGAGAGTCCGGGTTAGGGTGCCTCTAACCCGGACATAACCTTCGCTACAGAAGCTGCGTCCGGGAGAATAGGTGACTGGAGGGTGATGGATGATCAATTCAATGGTAGTTATCATCATTACATCGCTTTCCGGGTATTGGAAGAAACCTCACAACGACCTCCGTACAGGAGGCGCCCCCTGGGTTGGAACGTCCTAAAAATGGACGAAGACAGATTCGAGGAGTATCTTCGAATCGAGTCAGCGTCCATCCCCGCTTGGCATGAAGGAACCACAAGACCCCATGAGTCCAAAATCTTAGTTAAGAAAGTAACGTCTCTATTATGCGGGGCTTGTAATGCCTCGATGCCTCACCGCAGGCCCTGGAAAGGGAGAAAGCCAGTGTACTGGTGGACTCCCGAAATAGCTGAGCTCCGGAAGGAATGCCACAGGACACGACGAAAGGCGCAAAGAGCACGGGACAGACCTGAGGCCGCCGTGCTTTCTCAGGAACACAAGGACGCCAAACACCGGCTGGCTAAGGCCATCTGTCAAAGCAAGGCTCGATGTCTGCGTTCATTACGCGAAGATGTAAACAAGGACCCCCTAGGGCCTAGGTTACAAAGTCGTAATGGGCAAGTTGAACCGGGGGTCCGACAACATGATGGACGCGGCGTCGACTGAACGGATCGTCGGTGCTCTCTTCCATAAAAGGCCCATCCGGAAAAACCCGGTTTAGGTGATACCCAGGGAGGAAGTGCCGCTATTCAGCGAAGGCGAGATGGTCAAGGCCATAAAGACTTTTTCCTGCTACGACAGAGTGTTAATTAGCAGCAACTTTTTCTGAATCTATTCAAGTAATGTCATCTGCAAAAAACTGCTCCAACAACTAGCTTCACTTCACACAATGCAGCCCTTCAAGCAAATTCAATTTTAACTATCACAATCAACAACACAACTTCTCAATCAGCTTGTCAACGATATGTCGTCCTATTAGCTACTCCCATTGTCAATCTTACTGTTACCAATGGAGATGTCTTCCAGGTTAGAGTTTTGGTGGATCCTGGATCCGAGGCTGCATTTGTATCTGAGTCCCTAGTACAGAATCTACGTCTTAAGAGATATCCTTAATCTATTTCAGTCACTGGTGTTGGTGACAAAGACACTATTACTAAAGGTATAACAAATTTTCAGATCAATGCGTTTATACTTAAAAGAATCACCACTTATTTATCTCAATGTAATAAGGCACAAATTACTTAAATTTAAATATTTAAATTTAATTAAAGAATCATTTAAAAAATTTACCATTAGCAGACCCCACTTTTTACTCTAAAAGAAAAATTGAAGTATTACTTGGGGCAGATATTTATCCATTAATAATACAGGAAGGTTTAAAAAAAGATCAGTCGCATGAACACATCGCACAATTTTCCTAACTTGTGCTGTAGGATCATCCAATACTATTTGTTCTTCTCAACACATTACAATTAACTCTAATGCATCTCTTGATACTACTTATTGCAAAGTTTTGGGAAATTGAGTCTGTACCCTCACCTGATCATACTATTTTAATATCTGAAGATGAACGTCAATGTGAACGTCGCTTCATTGATACCTATTCTCGTGACTCTTCTGGAAGGTTTGTTCTAAGATTACCATTCAAACACAGCAATTTATACTTTAATAAGACAATTATCGTTGCTGAAAAAATATTTTTAAAATGAGAAATGCAGTTACAGCTGATCTAAAGATTGAATATTCTAAATTTCCACAAGATTACGAAGACTTAAATCACATGAAAAAGTCTCCTATTGTTGATTCGGGAGAAAAAGAAAACTCTTTTTACGTACCTCATCATGCGGTTTTCAAAGACAAAAAAATAAGAGTAGTTTTTAATGCTTCATCAACAACTCATGGTTCAGCTTCTCTCAATAATTTTTTGCACATATGTCCAGCTTTACAATCTACTTTAATTTTCTTACTATGTAGATGGCGTTTTTTCTAATTTGTCTTTACAGCTAATATAGAAAAGATGTATCGCCAAATTCTTATCCATCCAGCTGATCGTAAATATCAACGCATTCTTTGGCACTCTAATCCATCTTTACCTATAATATCTTATGATTTAAATGCAGTTATTTATGGTGTAACCTCTTCTGCATATCAAGCTGTTAGGTCCTTAAAGAAATCATCAAAATTATCTACCAAGAATATCATACTGCATCAAAGGTAATTAACAAAAATATGTATGTAGATGACGCTTTAGTTGGTACTGATACTTTAAAAGACGCTATCAATTTATCTCGTGAATTAACAAATTTATTACATTCTGGTGGTTTTCCTCTCCGAAAATGGAATGCTAATTTCTCTGTGATGTTAAATCATATTCCTAAAATTTGGCTTTCTGATAAGAATAAAAATTTGTCTGAACATGGTAACATACAAAAATTTCTCGGTTTAACATGATCTGCTGAATCTGATGAATTAACTTATGTTAATACTGTAATTCCAATAACCAATACTATATCTACGTTATGTACTCTCGTCTATTTCTAAAATTTATGACCCAATGGGTTTAATTTCTCCTGCAATAATCAAATGTAAAATTTTCATGTACTCACTTTGGCAATTAAAATTAGAGTGGGATGATGAACTTCCTATTAGTCATGAACGAGAATGGTCATCCTTGTAAATAGAACTTCGATATGTAAATAAAATAAAAATTCCACGATGGTTAATATCAATTCACAAAAATTCAGACTTTGAAATTCATGGATTTAGTGATGCTTCAACTAAAACTATGTCTATTTCTATATATTTGATAGTATTCAATGAAAATAACTGCAATGTAAATTTATAAATTGCTAAAACTAAATTAGCACCACTAAAAACTCTTACTTAACTCTTATTCCCCGATTAGAACTTTGTGCTGCATATATGTTAGCAAAACTACTTAATGCTATTGTGTCTGAACTTGATATTTCAGAGAAAAATATGCAATTATGGACTGATTCTACTATAGTTCTATCTTGGTTAAATTCTTCACCGCATTTATTGAATACTTTTGTGTTAAATCGTATTTCTGAAATACAACGATTGGTACCTACTACTATTTGGCATCACATTAAAGGTGAATGCAATCCTGCTGATTTGGGCAGAAGAGGAATATTTATTTCTGATTTTGTAGATTCTAATTTATGGTGGCATGGCCCCACATTTTTACAATCTACTTATAAACAATTTCAGGTAGAACCTATTGAAAACATTCCAATAAATCAATGTCCAGAGATCACAAAAATCAATATTAACAATATTACTGTTAATCCACCTTTTGAATTGGCTAATAAATATCCATCAATTACTAAATAGTTAGAATAACTGCTTGGTGCTTCAGGTTCTTTTTTAATTGCAAATTTATTAAGTACAATTCTCCAACTTTTAAAAAACCTTATCTAATTATCTGTGAATTAAGAAATGCAGAAATTGCCTGGGTTCGTTATGCTCAAAATTTTGTGTTCCCAGAGAAATTAAAAAATTTAACTGTAGGTAACTCCACACCCAATAGTCGTATCATAAAATTTAGTCCTTACTTTGACTCAAATACTCAAGTATTAAGAGTTGGTGGCCGGTTGAAAAATTCTTCTATGTCTGAACAAAAACATCCTATGATATTGCCTACAAATAGTTTTATTACAAATTTAATTATTTTACATCATCATTTAAATATCACTTTGCATGGCACTACTCAATTAACTTTAGCATCCATACGTAACTCATATTGGATAATTAATGGTCGACGTGCTATATCAAATAATATTTCTTGATGTCATTCTTGCATACGTCACAAAGGGCAAACTGTTAATCAGATCATGGGTAATTTACCTGCAGCAAGACTAAATATCAGCATGCCATTTCAACATACTGGTGTTGATTTCGCCGGACCAATTAAGTTGCGTACTTCAGCTGGGCGAGGTCAAAAATCCTTTAAAGGTTGCGTATTCGTCTATTTTGTTACTAAGGCAATTCATTTAGAATCCGTTTCTGGGCTAGACACTAATCACTTTCTCGTGGCTTTCAAACGTTTCATTTCAAGAAAAGGTTTATGCTCACATGTTTATTCTGACCAAGGTACAAATTTTGTTGGGGCTAGCAATGAATTAATGAAATTACTTTCTGACGTTGAATTTAATACTACCGTCGCTAATAATTTGGCCAACATGCATATTCAGTGGCATTTCAATCCATCTAATGCTACACACTTTGAGGGATTATGGGAAGCTGCTGTCAAATCTGCTAAAAGGCACTTAGTTCGTATTATAGGCGAATCTACTTTAACGTTTGAAGAATTATCAACATTACTATCTTGTATCAAGGCTTGTCTCAATTCTCATCCTCTCATTCAAATGACTGACGATTCTGATGATCTACCAATATTGACACCAGCTTATTTTCTAATTGTCATATCCTTAATATCCTTACCTGAATCAGATTGCTCAAATAAAAAAATTCCACGACAGAAATTGGTTAATCAAATGAGAGACAACTTTTGGAAAACTTGGAGGCAAGACTATTTAAATCAATTACAGCAAATGGTTAAATGGTATAGTCCGCATCAAAATATCAAGGAAGGGGACATTGTTCTAATCATATCAGAACAAACTCCACCTACTCAATGGCCATTGGAACGTGTTTTACGAATAAGATGATTGCGTTCGAGTTGTAATAGTCAAGACATCGACATCAACGCTTCAACGTCCGGTTCACAAGTTGATTCTTTTACCAATAGAGTAATTTGATTATTTTGTCTATAGGTCAAGGTGGCCGAAATGTTTAAAGTCGACCATTATTTCGCGCGCATTGTAAGTAAAAGGTTGTGTTTGTGTGGGCTTCAAGCGCCTCTTTCTTTTTACATTCTTTTTAGATACTTTTGTACAACCGTAATGGCTAAACTCGTGCTCCGTGATTTTCATATTATAAAATTAATATTGTATATAAATAGTGTATATTTTAATATAAATAATGCATTTATGTATATAAAAATGTGAATCTATTATTCAAGATTTAAAGTGATAATAATAATTAAACAGCTTTTTTTAAAATTTATGTGTACATCTTTTTTTTCATAAAACCACTCCGTCAAACACACGCTTCCACAAACTCAAATATTTTCACGATGAAAACACTCTCAGAGAATTCCCGAACAAGTATTGCGTAACGTACGAGTGCTCTTTCTTATATGGGTACTTTTAACAGAAACTGTATATTTTTTCATTGTTTACGTTTATTATCTTTTTCCCTTAATTTTTTTGTATTTATATGTTTTTCAAGGTCCAAATAGCTAAAATTTTCAACGGTACTGCTACAAATGTAAAAATAAGTTCTACGTGTTATTCTTATGGGATTTTTATTTTTGTGGCCGGCGGCGACATTTTAAGTGTATTATTGAAATGACTCTGTTTTAAAGCCATCAAATTTTCTCAAACTCTATGTACCTTACTTTTTTATCAAAATACATGACTAAAAAAGTTAAATATGATATATCTTCGGAGAAAACGACATTTACGGTGGCGGCACTTTTTTTTTGTAAAAGCGTTTTAAAAATCTAATAGTTTTAGTTTTCGATGTCATTAAAGCTTTTATATTTAAAACTTTAAGTTTTCTTAGATTCATGTATGAGCAGTTAAGTAAGAAAAACTACAGACAGAGCTTTAAAGTGCATAAATATAGACTGCGCCTTATGGAAATGGTGGGAAGCTTAAAAATAGCTAACATCGAGGGACAGACTTGAATACGACGATACGCTAAGAAGACTGCAAGAAAATTTGAAAAAAATGAGTTTTTGGGAACTAAATATGTCATATACATCCTACAGAAATTTTAAGTTCAAATTTTAAGCCGTTTGTTAATACTTAAAGTTTACATTTAAGCCAAAAGACTGCGGACGGTCACGACATTTTGGACACATATGCTCCAGAAAAATTTTTTGTTAACTTGCCAATACATACGCAGTAGGTTGTGAATTTAAAAAAATTTATTAGACTGTGCGAAGCACAGTCTATACCCGCGACAAAATGTCGCTCTTGTGCGCACTCGTTAAGGTCACAGTGATCTCCGATTAGGTTCAAAATTTATATATCAGTTAGATATAAAACCAACATGAACTGTATAGATTTTGAGCCAAATCGAAAATATAGTACCGAAATTATTATCAATTTACGGGAATAACAGCGTTAAAAACACAAAATGTCGATTATAAGACATAAAACATGATAAAATAAGCACTTTCAGGATGAAAATAATCATTCCAGGTTGTAGCGGATACCCTAGAGGTATAATCTTTCATTTTCCGCACAAATATATTTTCCGATTTTCCAAGATGACGGCCCGATAAATTTGAAAAAATGAACTTTTAATTTTACAATGAGGTTTTTTAGGGCAAGAAGAACAAATATTCGCTGGAAAATATCCAATTTTTCAACCCTAAATATTTCCCGATTTTCCAAAGATGGCGGATCAAGAAACTTAAAAAAATGAATTTTTAACTTTACAAGGGGGTTTTTTAGGGCAAAAAAAACGAATACTCGGTGGAAAATATTCAGTTTTTTAACCTAAAAAATTTTCCGATTTTCCAAAATGGCGGACCAAAAAACTTGAAAAAATGAATTTTTGACATAAAACATGATAAAATAAGGACTTTTAAGATGAAAATAATCATTCCAGGTAGAAGAGGATACCCTGGAGGTAAAATTTTTCATTTTAAAAATGATTATAATGATATTCTTCAATCATATGAAAATATAAATAAATGGAAGCAAATTTACGAAACATTAAATATAAATAACAATGAAAACATAGATTTAAACGAATACACTGAGAATGATGAAATTCCAGAAGAAATAAATGATGATAACATAAAAAATGCATTTGAGTTTCTATCAGGATTCCAAAATGACAATTTAGTAAGAGATTTAGGAAAAAGGGCGATAGATTTATGTTATAACTGGAATATGCCTATTGAAAACAAACCAACTGAATTAAAAATACATTCTTTTCTGAATACCTACAAATCTCAACAAGAAAAGAAAATATATAAACAAAATACAGAATCTAAAATATCGTTTACAGATGACCAAAAACAAATATTAAACTAGTTAGATATTCAAATAACCAGTATACAAAACGGTACTATGACAGCAAATAGTATAAAAAGAGCGAAGCTCTACCATAATGGAAAATAACACAAGATACTTATATTTTTAGGCACGATCACCCTACGTATGCAATACATAGATGAAATTGTGCCTTATAAGTTTGTCAGGTCAAAAAAGGGAAAAGTTTCTAAATTGTCGAATTCATGGAGAGATTTGGCCCCTAGGTCATTCCGATGCCTCTAAATGCTTATATTGCCTTGGTGTGTGTAGGGATGTATGTTTGAAAAAGTCTAGCCTCAAGATCTCAGAATCTACTCGATGAATAAAAAATTTCTTAGACCAAATTTTTTGAAATTAGATCTAGTTGCAGGGTTTTCAGTTTCAAATTATTTCACGAGTCCTTGTAGAGAAATGCCCAACAAACTGATTTGAGATATTTAAAAAAAATTATGAAAAAATGATAAAAATGGTGAAAAATGAATTGGTTTTGAATTTAATACATCCAAAATGTGGTTAATGATCTAAAATAACCAGAAAATAACTAAATTAATTGAAATTTATTTTTTAGGCACGATCACCCTATGCATGCAATACATAAATAAAACCGTGCCTTAAAAGTTCATCAGGTTAAAAAATGAAAAAGTCTTCAAATGGTCCAATCAATAAGGAATTTGGTCCCCAGGTCATTCCGATACCTCTACATGCTTATATTGCCTTGATGTGTGTTAATAAATAATAGTTTTCAATTTACGAGGGTGTAGATATCATCAACGTTATTAAAGAGAAAATACTCAATAAATATGTGATCGTGCCTGAAATAAAAAAGCCTTAGCTTTTTTATAATTCTTTACGATTTTTATTATTTATTAGTTAATCCGAATTTTATTGAATTAAACATTTAACGCCCAAGAGCTTATCTACGAGTTCTAAATTAATTTTAACACAAATAATAAAATAATAGATGAAATGTCTTTGATCGGTTTAAGAACGTTATTTCAGATAGAATCACGATGTCGAGAAATACATGCTAATAAAATTGACGAACCTTTTGGCGGAATCATAATTTGGTTACTTGGAGATTACAATCAATTGACACCGGTTGGAGACACAGCAGTATTTAGTAATAAAAAACTAACAGACAATTTACAAACACAAGGAAGAATAATTTTTAAACAATTCCAAAAGTATTATTGTCTCCAAAACGCACACAGACAAACGGGCAATCATACCCCTTACTCACAATTGCTAGATGAAATAGCAAATGCAGAACTGTCTCAACAAAATTATAACTTATTATATAACCGAAGAAAAACCGTTATCCCCAAAGAAGAATTAAATAATTTTAAAAACGCAATTTATTTATATCCAACGTGTGCACAAGTTAAAACACATAATGAAACATTTTTGAAAAATGCGGGACATCTAGTTGCACGCATAATTTCAATAAATACAACCAATATTGCCATGCGTTGCTCGGACGAAAAAGCAACAGGATTACAGAGTATATTATACTTGTCAAAAGATTGTAGAATAATGTTACGCACAAATTTATGGGTAGCCGGTGGATTAACAAATGGAAGCTTAGGATACATACGGGAAATAATATATGCTGATAATGAATCACCACCACAATTACCTCAAGTATTAATGGTTGAATTTGACAATTATAAAGGACCATTTTCGTATAAAAATTATTTCCCAATTATTCCCGTGGAAAGAACTTGGAAACATAATAATATTTTATGCAGTCGCACGCAATTTCCAGTAATGTTGTCATATGCTCGAACCATCCACAAGTCTCAAGGACAGACGTTAGATAAAATTTTCTTACACATACGAGACACGGAAAGACAATTGGGAATTACATACGTCGGTTTGAGTCGAGTTAAATCAATTAGTGATATAATTTTAATAAAAGGTTACAACAAATATCGTTTTGACTCAATACGACTTTCAACATCTTTTAAAGTAAAACAAGCTTTCATGCAATCATTAAACAAAATTAATAAAGCAATTAAAGAATAAAATACTGATTAAAATATTTTTCAAAAACAAATCATATATAATTAAAAATTAATCTAATTAAAGTTATTATTTTGAATATAAATTTAATTAATTACTATTATGTAAATAAAAACGCTAATACTGTAAATGTACACATACAATATTTTGTACATTAAATATTTATTATTTATAACAAAATAAGTTTGATTATTTACTTCACCTAATATACCCAATTAATAATATATCAAATAATAAAAATCGTCTGTCTTTAGGAATAAATTTAGTGGGTTGTTATGCTTCGCACAGTCTATAATTGTTAGCAATTATCTAGTTTATCAACTTGTTAAAAGAAAAAAAGTGCAAAAGAGCTTTCGTTTCGGATGTAATTGGGAAGGGGGCACTATGTATGTATACCGTTCCTGTGAAAAGCACCCATATAGTTTTTCGCAAATCACGCACAAATGTTTGATATTTTTACATAAAAAATTGTTCTTGAGCTTTCTGGAAATAATTTCGCAATTGGCGCAAAATTGTTATTTTATAAATTTTTTAATAATTTTAAATATTTTTTATTATTATTTTTTTTATATTTTTTTTATTTTTTTATTTATTTCCGAGGGAGTAAAGAATGCATCTTACGCATATCCTTTGGCATCGGACCATATGTAGAGACTCTACCTTGCATTATCGGTAATGAAATCATCGATTTCAACTATAATCCACGATTGTACGACCAAATGATGTAAGGTCCTACCCATTAAACTCCCCTCCCTGTTACCCTGACACATATTGTACTGGCATGGGACTCCCTGTTGAGGTATAACTTGAGCCCAGGACATGCAACCCGCAAATTTTTATCCACCTATCGTGCTTTAAAAAAAAATAAAAATTCAAAAAATCAACCAAAAAAAAAATAAAATTCAAAAAAAAAAAGGAATCAATTATATAATTAGATTTATAGACGCCAATTACCTGTCAGGAAGAGCTTGTTTTCGCTTCAGTTGATCCGTACGTACTCCACTAGCCTTTACCAGTTTTCGGTACTACGTAGCATTTACTGACCTCGCTCTCTAATCTTCATTCGCGAAAGGCTGGTCGCTCATCTGCGAATCTAACACACCTAAAAAAGGTGTGCTCAATACTATCCGCCTCGCACGCGCAGTAAAATCACTGCGCTATTCCTACCTTGCCCCATTTTAAGAGCTGGCTACGGAAGTATTCGTGTCCAAATAGGAACTGGGTGAGTTAGAAATCGATCTCAGCCTATGCGGCCACCGTCTCCTTGCGTCGCCATTCCATCGACGCTGCCACATATCCATAGTGCGGAGGCGTGCGACGGTCAAAGTCGTTTCGCGTGACTCCACGTCCCTGTGGTTTACGCTTTTACGTTCAAGCGCAAGCAGGTCAATAGGAATGGCTCTCGCGAGCATCTGGATCGCCGGCTCGGATACCGTTTAGTATGCATAATCAATTCGCCCCTCGCTTCTGTACTGCAGAGATTCTCTTACAGGACTTTTTCATCTGGACGGTGTCCACCCATACCTCTGCTCTATATAGCTGAATTGAGTTGATCGTAGACATTAGAAGCTTCTGCCTTTGGTCCACTAATGGTCCACCAATATTTACCATTAAACGCGCGAGGAATGACGTCACCTTAGCGGCCTTTTCACACAATGTCTGTAACTGAGCACTGAAGGTCAGTTTGTTGTCAAACAGGACCCTCAGATACTTTAAATGTGGCCTAGCCGAAATTATGTGAGGATTCCCACCATTCTTCGAAATTTATATCGATTTTGGTAGGAACCTTTCGACAGGTCAGAAAAACAATTTCGATTTTCGGAATTGCCAGTTGGAACCGGTGCTCCATCATCCGATGATATTTATGACCAGCTGCAACTCAGCCTCGGTGTCACCTCTGGCAACGTCGTCCGCGTACCGGATTAGGGAGGCTTTTTTCGGAAGATCGATTCGCAGAAGGCCGTCGTAAAAAACATTCCACAGATCGGGCCATAGCACCAATCCTTGGGCAATGCCCCCGCTTAGGTGTAAACTTTTATAATTTTTGAAAAATGATTGTAACTTTTGACAGATCGAGCCGATTAGCTTGAAAATTTAGGTGGATACGTAAAAAATATGCCCAAATCGAATAAAATTCTTTTTTATACTAAAATTTTTCCTCGGTTTTCCGTTTTTCTGGTTTTTTTTGAAAATGTGATAAAAATTTTTTTCTTGGAAATTCAGTTTTTTCAACATAAAAATTTTTTGTTGTTACCAATCGAAATAAAACCTAGCCTATGTTTTGACCCGAAATTTTTGCCATCTTTTGCCGTAAACCCTATATCTGTACCTTTTATCGTTTTCTAGTTTATCACGTTCGGACATACACACATACACACATAATTAAAGATTTATATATATACTAGCTGCCTCCGGCTCGCTTCGCTCGCTCCGGCAGCCACCATGGGGGCTGCGCCCCCCTGGACCCCTGCGGCTTTATTTTTCCAAAAATATGTTGTTTTATGTTACTCAATATTTTGCAAAATAACCTTTTTTTACCCGAAGTATTATCTAAAATTTACTGAATCATAAAAATTACGGGCATATGAACCCAGACAGATAATTAATGATCAGCAATACAAATCTTAGCTACCCTTCCATAGGATCCACAAGTAGTCGTTGTTTCCCTCGAATTCTAGGATTCTGTCTGATAATAGCTGTTCAAGCTTTTTTTAGTTACTATATTCAGTTACTATATCAGTGGCTGATAAAAATTAGAAACATATATAATATAAGTCTTAAACTTTTATAATTATCGAATAACTATTGCAAATTTTGAAATATCCAACCGATTATCTTGAAAATTTAGGTGGATACGTAAAAAATATACCCTAATCGAATGAAATTCTTTTTGATAAAAAAATTTTTCCTCGGTTTTCATTTTGTTTGGTTTTTTTTTTAAATTTGATAAAAAATTTTTTCTTGGAAATCTAGTATTTTCAACATAAAATTTTTTTGCCGTTGTCAATCGAAATGAAACCTAGCCTATGTTTTGACCCGTAATTTTTGCCGTCTTTTGCCGTAAACCCCATTTCTGTAGCATTTATTGCGTTCTCGTTTATCACGTTCGGACATACAAACATACATAAGTAATATATATATAGGACTAGCAAAAGTTGGAGTGACCCTGTGTCACATTTCCTTCTGTTTGTGTTGCTTCAAAAAATCATTTTTCATTGCAAATTTATAATTATGCAAACACATTCAAACTATTCAGAGCAGCGTAGGTGAAACATTAATGAAAAATTATAGAAAACTATAGCCTATGTTATCCGAATACTTTTATTCTTTATTATAACACTGGTTTCATATCAAGTGGTTCGGCTGTTCTTAAGTCATTAGGGTACAGACAGACAAATAAATTTTCAAATATATATTTTTATCACCCCAAACTATATCCTAAAATTTGAGTTGAATATATATAATATTTAGTAAAAAATTTTTTAAATATTTTATAAAATTTAAAGATACTTCCGTTTTGAATAAAAATTTCAGAGAATACGTAAAAATTAGTGCTGAATTGAATACTATGAAGTGCGATATCAAAATTTTTCGATAGTATCGAGATATTTCAATTTTTGATAAAATTTTAAAAAATGTTATCATGATCAAAAATACTAAAAATTAAATATCTTAAAAACTACGATAGCTAATCAGAAAATATAGGGCCTATGTCCCCCGCATTTTTTTTTCTTCATTTTGACGCCGGTTTCATGCCAATCGGTTCAGTGGTTCTTGAGTCATTAGGGTACAGACAAACAGACAAACAGACAAACAAAAAAATAAATTTTCAAATATATATAGTATAGTATTAAGATATAAATTTGAAATCCAAATTTTATGCTAAAAAATATATGTAACTCTGGGAGTAAGGAAACTTAAGGAAACATCAAACCGATTTGCTTGAAAATTTAAGTGGACACGTAAAAAACAATTCTAAATCATATAAAAACTTTTCTGATTACAAAAAAATTCCAAGTTTTTAAGTTAATTAAGATTTTTTTGAAAATTTACAAAAACATAAAAAATGATCACTTTTTTGAAAAAACGTTTTTTTGGCGACAAAAATTTTCTTTCGCATCAATCCAAATCCTGTATAGCCTATGACACTTCTACAATTTTCGCTCGTTTTTTGCCGCAAACCGTGTCTTTCTAGCTACTGTCGTCTAGGCATGATTATCAAGCTAAAAAAATTCTCTATCGGCATATATATATATATATATATATAGATATAGATAGATATAGATTTAGATATATAGATATAGATATAGATATAGATATAGATATAGATATAGATATAGATATAGATATAGATATAGATATAGATATAGATATAGATATAGATATAGATATAGATATAGATATAGATATAGATATAGATACAGACAGGATAGGATAGGATAGGATAGGATAGGATAAGATAAATTCAAAACAAATGAAATAAGTGTGGAGTAAAAGTAAAGTAAACAAATTGGAGTCAAGCGTCTGCGTGCTTGGACTCCGAATTGAAATAGATGAAATGATGGATTTATTATATTAGTAAATAACTTAATTATTGTTATCACCGATTTATTATTCACAAAATTAGATCACTAAATTTACAATAATTAATTAGACCAAAATACAATAAAAATATTCACAATTAAGAGAGATCTCTCGAAAAAGCGTGTTTTACGGCTCGCAGACGAGCACGCACTGATGTGGTTCGATTTCAGATCCTCCCATACGGAAGTCCGAAATCGCAATCGTTCCGAAGGAACCAGTGTGATATTAGCTAAAAAGAGCGCTTAAAAACTTTAATTTAAAAAAATAATTTTATTTTAAATTTTTATTAATGTGACAGAAATCCTTCCTGTAACAAAATTCATAAAAAAAAGAATTGTAACCAATGTTTCAATTAATTAATATTAAACTAAATGATTTATTTTTGTAATCTTAACCATTTTCTTAATATTAAACACAAATGCGAAAATAATTTAAGGGTACCTTGTCTGAGTTTTGAGTAAAAATAACGTAATTTTTCTTATTAATTTTCTCAAAAAGTTTATTAGATAATAAATAGATTTTTTCACAGCTATTTTATACACTCATAATAAACACACAAAAAATTTTTTTTTATATTTTCTTTTTTTACATATAATGAGATGGAGCTGAAGTTGGTGTCTAAAAAAAAAGTTCCAAATTGGCCCACATCATAACTCGGTTTAGAATTATATTGACATAATAAGTAGTTATTTTACTATACAAAAGAGAATTCTTGCTTATTTAAATTTTACGGCGTATATCTAATACCATGATGTTAAAAGGGTATAAATTTCTATATTACAATTGTTTGTAACCGATTTTAAATCCCAGTCATTAGGTTTAGTCTGGTTTGGTTTAAATTGAGCCATATTGTTTTGATTAGTTTGCTCTAATTTTTTCATAATTATTTTCTAGAAATTGTTAACAATGTTACCAACAGAAGAAGAAAGGTCAAGGATACAAGAAGCGCAGGTAGCGAATCCTGATCTTCCTCTGGGATCTGCTGAGCAGTTTCTTTTAACTTTAGCATCCATATCAGAGTTACCAGCAAGATTAAAACTTTGGGCTTTTAAATTAGATTTCGAAAATTCCGAAAAGGTAAATTATCAATGATTTTTTATTAAAGAGATAATGAAGATAAAAAAAATTTAAATGAATATGAAATATGGAATATATTTTCTTTTACATATAAAGGATTTCAGACCACATCAGCGAAAGTCCACAGATCAGGTCATTTAATCAGGCTGAAATATTATTTCAATATTATTTTTTGCCTTCCCGGGCGTAAAACTCGTGCGTAAAGAATTTTCTGAACTCGTTCTAAGCCTAGGGGGGCAAAAAATAGTGTAAGCACCATGGGCGAAATACTTTAGACACGAGCGTGAACACCAATCACTCGTGCCCGGCTTCGCCAAGCACTCGTGCTAGTGCTCACGTTAGTGCCGAAACTTTTACGCCCTTGATACTTAATATACTATTTTTATTGTCTATTGGAGATACGTAATATTCCCATTTTATAGCCTTTATTTTGAAAACTAAGCCCATTTATTTTAAATATTTAATAAAAATAATAACATAGAACGTAAAAATAAATTCTTTTTAAAATTACAAAATTTAACGAATAATGAATTTCATAATCGAGTTTTCACTAACAAACACGGAAGATGTTGGACCATTGAAACCTCAGGATCTAGTGAACTTTATAATGTCACTCGGCCTTGAGGCCTTCATGCGAGGATGGAAACCATCTGAGGGGGAAGCCTAAGGTAACCCTGCAACAAGTATACCCTGAATTCTGAAGAATGGGGTTAATTGCATTTTATCGAAAAAACTAATTACGCATCGTTTATAAAGGAATAAAAATGGTACTAATTTTTCTGAAAAGTTAATATTTTCTGGAATTTTAAAATCTTTTTGTTGGACGGGTCCTAAACTCATGTTAAAAAATAAAGAAGAGAGATCTATCAGACCAACAATTAATTATGAAAAGGCAGCGAGTTATAAACTTGGTACTTGGTAATTTTAAAAATTCTTTAAATTACAGAAAACATTTTATACATATAAAAAGGTGGCGAAAAGATGAGCCCCAATAGGGAGGTCTGTAACTGCCCCATAAAGGGGGTTAACATAAAATAAAATAAAAGCCTAATACTCGTAGTTTAAATAGCCTACCCGCCTATTTCGATCTTCCGTACAAGGGATCCTGAGAGCCCTTTGTACTTCAGATACTTAAACTATCCCAGCAGGGATCAGATGAAATCTCGATGATCTCGAAGAGACACCTTAATACATACAAAGAAGTATATATAAAGGCTGACCTTAGGACGTGGGTGATATTTTAAATATAGAATAACTTTTTTAAGATTATACTTATATTTATTGAATATCTTTGCAAATATACACAGAGGTATACTATTCGCAAGAACGCCCTTGGTCAAGTGTGCCGAGCCGGTGAAATGTCCCCTCTTATATACCATTTCCCAGGCACGCACACTTGCACAAAGTTTTATTTGCAAAAAGTATTCCAGAACATTCCAGAAACTTCCAATGTATCTTAACGGCTTGGAAGTATCTTTTACATTTTTTACATATTTAAAATTACAAATATTTATTTATTCTTTTTAATTAATTTTTATAATATTTAATACTTTATTTTACATATAATTTTGTTTAATTAAAGAATACTTTTTATCCCTTAATTAAGGTTTATATTATATCATCTTATCTATTTTATTATAAATTTAATTATTAAGTATTTTGATAATGATTTATAAGAAATAATTATATTTAATTATTTCTTAAATTTCTAAATTTAGTAAAAAGTCCCTATATCATTAATTAAGGTATAAAAAGGGCTTTTTCATATTTTAACTTTATATATTGATAATCTTTAAATTAATCCTAATTTTTATTTACAACTATATACATATTATTCTAAAAACTATTTACAAATTATTTACAACCCTTTAGTGAATACAAGTAACCCTTTATAAAAGTTATTTCATTTTTTAATATCATTATTTGAATTTAAGTAGTTACTTGTATCCCCGTAAGGTACAGCCCTCTGGATTCTGGTTGATTTAAATTAATACATTTGACAGATATGACAATTGACTTGACAGCAGACAGGCTGTTCTTAAAAGATAATTGACTTAAATTTAAATATTTGACAGACATGAGATTTGACTTAATTGACAGAAAATTTACAAAAACTAATCTATTTAAATTTAAACAATCGACAGATATGACGTTTGACTTGTTTGGAACTGGGACTGACTCCAGTTCTTGAGATTTTGACAATTGAAAATATGACAGGTTATAAGTATGACAATTTTTTGACAAATGACAAGTAGACGATTGACTATGGACATTACAAGTTTCTGACGTGAAACAATTGAATATCCAACTTATTGTAGATTTTTGAGCTAAAGGTTCACCTGAGACACCTTTTTTAAGTCCTTCCTCTAAAATGAATGCATAAATGTGACTGCTGAGGATCATTTCAATTTTATTGACGGAAAAGAAGTGAGGATCAGCGATTTTTATACCAGAGAGGTGTTGACAAGACGAATTGAAGCTAGAGAATTTAGGAACATGAGAAGATATATTAGCTACTATAAAGGCTTCAGTATTATAAATATAATTTGAATTTATACATGACCTTACTGAAAGACGAGTTATGACCCTGACATTGACAAAAAGATCTGCTACGGATATGACATTGAAGTGGCAAGAAGATCTTTGGAGTCTGAGTCGTTGAGAAACAGATTCTGAAGCAAAGGCTACTTCGGCACATGGATCTGAAAGAGCTCTGACTTGTGAAACTTGACCGTTTGAAGAATTAGCTTCGACAATAGCAGTGCCCATTATGACGAAAGCGTTCTGCAAGACTAGATTTGACAACGTGACTGAGTGAGACACAAGACTTGGCGCTATAGAGGCTGCACCTTGACCGGTTGATAAGGAATTTGGCTTAGACTGAAGCACTGGACTTATTTGAGCAAAGACTTTATGCAGTGAAGAGTGATGTTGCAGATGACAGGTGTGGCAAGTTTTCAAACAGCGACATTGAGTGATTGGATGCTTGCCAAGACAATTAAGACACAGAGATTCGACATTGACAAGTTCAAATCGTTCTTTGGCGGCTTTGTCCCTGAAATCATCACAAGATGCTAGAGTGTTTTTTTTTTTGACAATTAAGACATTTATATGACTTTGGTTTAGATTTGGCGTTATGAGAATTATGATCTAAATCAATAGGAATAGATGAATTATGAAAAGATCTATATGGAATATTTTGATGACTATTCGAAATAATAGAAAAATTTGGCTTACGACCTTGAATATTGTTGCAAAAGGAGCTACATGACGTGTTGCTTTCTATTGCGTTGAATGTTTGGAAATGATCCTGAGAAAATGTCTTTGATTCTGTGAAGCTGGCAGGCTGCTCTGACGGGCTGTTCAATTTAAGAAGGCGTTTCTTCTCTAAGAAGAGTCCATATTGACTTATGTAGATTTCTTCCATGTTGTCCAGAGAAAATTCGTCATCCTTGAAATACTTATCGCTTAAGATTTCTTGATCAGCTGACTCTAGAAGCTTTGCGTGATTGGTTTGATATTTTGAGTAATTGGAGTCCAAAAGCAAAAGACTTGCCTCGATTCCGTCTATGGTACTGACTTCATGACACTTGTCGTATTGATCATAAGCTTTTCTGATTTTCTTGTATAAAATCATTTGACTTGAGAGTATATCATCCAATTGAGACATGACTGACTTGTATGTTGTACGACACGAGATATTTGGAAAAATAAAAAAAAAAATTATTAAAAAAAAATAAATTAAGTTTATATATTTTTTTTGTTTTAATTTGACTAGAATTTAGACTTTTGACGAGACTATACTGTACATCTTTGCTGAATTTATTGATTGACATCAATAAGTCTTGAAAATAAAAAATAAATTAAATTTATGTTTTTGTGTGACTGACATTCATTGAAAATAGACGATACTTAAGACGAGACTGTACTGTATACGTTGATAATTATTGATTGAGGTTGATAAATGTTGAAGAATAAAAAATAAAAAAGTAAAAAATAAAAACTCCATATGACGAGGCTGAACTGTATATATAAAAAAAAATTTCAAAAAAATTTTGAGGCGAGGCTGTACTGTAGCGAGTTCCAAGAAGAGCACGTGCTGGTATATTGTACTTAGAAATGGTTTCTTGACCTCTTGACAGGTGTTGGTTAGAAAGAGATGGTTAGTATTGTAATATTTAAATATACAAACTAAAATTTGATGTATGACGTCACCAACATGGAGCACCGTGCTTTTTCCTCTATTCACTGACCTTGATTCTTGATTTTTTGACGATGATGATTTTTTGATTATTTTTTTTTACTTTTTATTTTTTCACTTTTTTTTGACGATTTTACACTTAGAATTTTTGCCTCCTGAACGATCCGGCTGCTCGAAGGACCATGGAAAATATTGACGTTACTGGTTTGGATAATTGGCGTGTTCAGGAATTGGGCGACAATTAAAATGACACTTTGACACAGTTTATTTAAATATAAAAAATGTGCGTTTATTGACACTAAATGGCAATATTGCTTGACGCTACCTCTCTCACATAATTTCATAAAATAACGACACTTTACACAGATTAATTAATATAAAATCACTGACGATGAATTGATATAATTAAAGGTGTAGTTCGCCAATTAATCGGGAAAGACACATAATTAACTGACTCGACGAATAAATAATGACAATTATATATATAAATGAATGACACAATAGACTTATAAAATAATGAATTGACATAATAATAAAAAGATAATAGGCACGTAATATAGACGATGTTTAATGTGCTTCTCGTGTCGCGAGACTGACGCTGGTCAGCGAAGGGGCGGTAAAAGACGCCGATTTAGGCGCGCGATAAATTACATAAATTGTCAAAATAGTGATTACCGCTTCGCTTGACCACTGTCGATTTTGCAACATGAGAGCCGCGAGAAATAAGTGATTCGATTTCTAACATAATTTATATTTGACACTTTCATACATTCTTTAATATCCTATTTCACCAATTCAGATCCGGCTCCTTATAAGTTGAAAGAAATATAAAATCGAAGGTCGCATGAATGACGCATTTCGAAATTTTTTAGGCAACGAAGAGTATAAGTTGAATTGTAAACTATCCCTTCATGATTTCCCCCAAAATAATCAACGACGATTTCGTTAATTGGACGTGACGAGACCGATGCTTCCGCGTATTGGGCGATCCCACCTAAATTCAAGTACCTGGGCAGTTACTTATTAGTTTATATAATATTCCCGCAACTGCCCTAAATTCAGTTCCTGTCAGTTCCTCCAAGTCCTCCCATGATAACTGGCCTACTAACATCAGGATCAGGTCTAGTTTAGAGGAGACTTATATTCGATTAGAACAGACTTCTTAGTATAATTAACACTTAGACTTATTGACTTAGACGCTTTTTCATATTAATTTATAATAAAGTCAGTAAATTAAACAAAGTATTTAGCGTATTTATTTAATAGTGATAATTCCTTCTATAATCTCGAACTTAACGCAGTTAAGTGCAACCAGCTCTAGTACCCGAGTTCATCAACATATTTATACATTCATCAAAATATTTATACATTCATCAACATATATCAACTTTAATCCTATATAAGTATTAATTCTAATTATTAATACAAATAATTATTAATATTATTCTCAGTTTCCTCCCGTGATAACTGACCTATTAACATCAGGTCCAGTTTAGGAGTTAATTAGAACAGACTTCTGACGTGCATAAATTTCTTATTAAAAATAATTCTTAATCGTTTACTTGTTAAACTTATTGACTTAGACAGATTTTATCTTAAATTATAATAAAGTAATTAACTTAAACTAAAGTATTTAATGTATTCATTTAATAGTGACAATTCCTTCTATAATCTTGAACTTAGCTTCAGGTTAAGTTCTCCAGCTAAGAACCCAGGATCATCTATCAACCTATATCAACTTTAACTTATATAAGTATAAAATACCTGGGATACTCAATATCCCCAGGATAAAACTTATTTATATTTATTTATTATTTACGTATCATGAATTAAACCTCAGGATATGTAACAGAAATTGGCTCCCCGGCTAGGAGTCGAACCCGGGTCACCCGCGTGATATATTTAAAAGAAAAAAATTAATGTATAGCTATCTTTTATTTTTTTTCTAAACCAAAAAAAAAAGTTATTTTATTGTTATAAATTTATGTTGTATAAACAAAAAATTGTCTCTTATCAAAATTTGTAAGCCTTCAAAACAAAATATTTGTTTGGTTGTAAATGAATATCTAAATGAAGAAAAATATAGTCAACATTAAAAATATTTGTTTAGAAGTTATGAAAAGTAACTAACAGAAGCGTAGTCAATATAGTTCTTTTTCCGATAAATGTTTCGGTTGTCCTTCTCTTAAAATCTCTTCTTGACTCTTTCTAAATATTTTTAAGATATTTTACTGTAGTTGAGGACATTATGAAATAAATACAAAGTAATTTTTTTCAAAATTAAAAATTGTTTAAATTCTGAAATAGCCTTGTGCTTTTAATTTACTATTAATATTTATTATGTATAAATTTTATTGTAATCATGATTACGCGATTGACTACTTGAAATAGCATTTATTTCTTTTTTGTGAAAGCGATATTTCCTTTTCGTAATAATAGAAAGCATAATAGTTTAATTTTAAACTATTATTAATCTCTCAATACCGGTTCTCAGCCTGGCGCCTCATAAGGCAGAGGAAGGAGGAAGGTAGTTCAGGCCACCTAATTAAGGTTGAACTAGCATCAGAGATACTGAACATAGCTTTCTGGAACAACTGAGGCTGCCCTATAAAACTGGTCCCATGCCTTGCTTTTCTCTGTGGGACACGCATACTGCTGAACCCAGTACACTGTCATTGAGTATACTGCAGACAGCTTATGGCTGAAGAAATGAGGCTGCCCTATAAATCGGGCTTATGCCTTGCTTTTCCTCTTTGCATTCTTAGTGAGTGTGCTGCAGATTGCTATCTATTAGTATCTCTGAGGAAACGGCACACCAAAAGGGGCTCCAAGGTTTTCTCCAAACTTAAGTGCGAATTAAGCCACATACGGGGCTGCCTTAGACCTTATGTATTGGCTGTTAGCATGGGAGATTTCCATTTCGAGCACAGCGACGCGTGTTTACAAACACAGCCAAATGTGTTTGTCTACACACATGCACGGTATGGACAGTATGCCATGCGGCGCGACCCATAAGTGCCAAAAGAGGATCCTGGATGGGGAAGCGAGCTGTCTGGCTGCGTGCCGAGCAACCTGAACTATCTTTGGCCTCTGCTGACGCAAGACGCGAGGTGGGGTTCTCGGCAGACGGAGCCTATCATTAACGGTTTAGCGATGTTGTCGGTATGTGCCCAAGCTACTGGACTCTAAATTTCCGAAGGGAATTATGCTTTTTTCGCGGAGGAATAAGAAAAGCAAGGTGGTGCAAGTGCATGCCGTCAGCTATATCTTCTGTAATGCAACCAGTCTGCATGCCAGCTGCCCAGAATGTGAGGGGTCAAAGGAGGCCGTTGCACATGGAGCGACGAAGTTTAATACATTCAAAAATGTCTAACTCAAATGTATATAAAAGCAATGAAGTGAATTTAGGCGGAAAGGATGAGAATGCTGAGGCAGTTCAATTGCTCTACGAGAACACCGAACTGGCTAGACGTCTACAACGCATGGATGAATACCATGATGTCGTCAAAAACATTCTCAACTCAATGAAAAACAAGATAGTCGAGATGATACACCATATGACTTATAAGCAGATAAACATAGCCGCTGTTGTTAAGAAAGGTGTAAGTGATATGAAGCACAAAGTTACTGCTCTCAAAGCCATAAGAGATCAGTTATCTAATGAAAAGAGTGGAATGGAGCACCTAATTAAAAACATATAACAGGCTCGGTGCTTAAAAAAAGAACACGAAGCGAAAACTTTGAATCTTCAGGATCAGAAAAGGAGGATGCTAAGAGAACTGTAGGAAAGTCTCCCCAAAAGACTCGTAGCTGCTCAGTAATAATGGTAGATCTAGCGACTCATGTGGCTAATATCCGTAGTCAGTCCCATACACTGCCTGAAACACAACAGAGCAACTCAGCTGAAAATACTGCAACCCATGATACGGACCGTAATAACGAACCCTTTTAAACAGTTGTAAACAAAAAGAAGATGAGAGAAAAGAGAAAAAAAGTAGCTTAGTGAGGGCAAGGTGAAATCAATAAGCTTTCTGCGGCCACGAAAATGAAGGCAATCCCTAAAAAACGGGACTGAGCTGTAGCTATTAAACTGCCTACGGGTAGAACATACGCTGAAGTCCTGGGAGCTATAAGGTCTCAGGTCCAACCAGAAGATTTCGGTGACAAAATAAGATCGGTGCGAAAGACGAAGACAGGCGATGTCCTGGTTGAGCTGAAAGAACCTAGTGACAAAATAGGTTCTTTCTCACAAGAAGTAAGGAAAGTACTGGGTGCACAGGTCAAAGTTAGAGACCTTGCTCCTAAAAGAGTAACCCAAATACTCGACTTGGATTGCCTCACCCAGCCGATTGACATTGTAAATGCCATCAAAGGCAAAGAAGAAGACGCGGAGATAACTAAGGTGACTATCTCTAAGAGCAACGCAAGAGAGCAGAGAGCTGCTTACGTTGACCTTAATGAAAGATCCACCTATAAACTGGTCAACATGAAGCGTATTAAAATTGGGTGGATGAACTGCAGGGTAAGGTTGAGAACCCCATTAACCCACTGTTTTAAATGCCTGCGTTTTGTCATATAACCACAAAATGTAACGGACCCGACAGGAGAGCGAAATTCTATAAATGCAGAGGAGAAGGTCACAAAGCAACTGACTGCGTAGCAAATGCAAGGTGCATGCTATGCTTGGACCTCGGTCTAAAAGGGAAGGAGTTGAAGCACGACCTTGGAAAAGGAAAGTACGAAGCGCTACGGAGGGCTCTTGTAAAATTAAGGAGCAGCGCAGACTCTAGCAAGCCAAATTATGTTAAAGGTGCTACAAGGTAATGTGCACACAAGCCCCTTAGCAGGAAACATGATGTTTTAAATTGCCGGAGAGAAGTCTGCGGATCTTCTACTTATAAGTGAACGGTGGGCTGGATCACGCTCCCAGAACTGGTTTTCAGATGAGCTGGGGAAAGCTATTTGGATAGTAAATCCAAGGAATGTACCTGTACAAGAGAATGGCTCCGGCAGAGGTTTTGTCTGGATTAAAACGCAAAGTGTTACTTACATAAGTGTGTACTTAACACCAAACGAGTCCAGAGAGGACATTCTGACCAAACTCAACAGTCTGGAAGATGCAGTAAGGTACATGACCGGCGAAATTGTCATAGGAGGCGATTTCAACGCAAGGGCTCTCGAGTGGGGTATGCCCGAAACGGATGACAGAGCAGAGGATATATTTGACCTGTGTGCCAGGCTCAACTTAGCTGTGCTAAATGTAGGTAACACTACAACTTTTAGAAGACCTGGCTACAGACAGACCTTCCCGGATATATCTCTAGCATCAGAAGATTTAGCTGCTAGAATTATAGATTGGCAAGTTCTGGAGGACTTCTCAGCGACTGACCTCCAATATATCTCTTGTGAGGTGCATGAAGAACGTCGACAGATACGAAGAGACGAAGCACGAAAATGTTGTGGATGGAACATCAAGTGACTAAACCGAGAAATATTTGTGAACATGCTTAAAAGACTACTATCCTGGAAAAAGCAATAAGGCCAGGAAATATTGACGACGCATAGTTATTAGTCAATGAAATCATTACTTTGTTGGAAAAGGCATGTAACAAAGCCATGCCCAAAAAAAGAACCTGCGAAGATTGCCTGAAATGGGCAATTACGCAAAATTGGACCACGTTAGGTCAAAAGGGACTCCGGATTTAGAATCAGCGACTCCAAAAACTAATGTTACCGTCCAAAAATTCCATGGACATGCTTTCAAAAAAAATCGCAAATAAAACCATGCTTCAGGCTTATACTACATATAAAAATGTAAACACTGATTAATAGACATAACATTACTCTTTACCCTTAACGGGGGTTGGCCCGTGGAGGGCTCAGGGGCAGAGCCCAGTCGTATAATATAATCATAATATCTTTTAATAGATATTATCATTCATGTATTTAAGAATAATTTTTTACATACATTTATGTAGAACATTAAATAAAATTTAATGCAGAATAGCACGTTAATTCTGTATTATAATTAGAGAATCAATCAGAACCTATAATTCTTAATTATTGTTTCACGTACGCTGCTCTGAATAGTTTAAATGAAAGTAAATGTAAACAGGGGACGGAGCCTCATCTGAAAAATCTAAATTTAATTTCATAATTATAAATTTTCAATAAAAAATGATTTTTTAAAGCAACCGAAATAGAAGTAAATGCGACACAGGGGCAGAGTCTCCCCCTCCAACTTTATCCTTTTGCTTGAAAACACCTTTTATCGGTATTCTTTGAAACAGTAAAAAGTCTTGGCTAGTAATCTTGAATTGGTGACAAAAATAAAAACATCAGATCATATTAAATTAAGCAGGTCTTGGGACTTTTTTTTATATTACGCAAGCATTTCATAGAAAACCCATAATTTTTTTATTACTTTATATTACACCTAATGTATATTTAAAAATTACTTTGCAAGAACTAGCCTTATTCCATCACCCCCACCCTGTTTCCGTTATCCGTCAAATCGGTTATTCGACAAGGGCCCAGATTATTAGGCGTCGGATAATAGCGACTCCACTTAATTTCACTAATGAATTTAATCGCAAAAAAATTCTTTTGAATATGTATTTGATGTTTTTGCTTAATTTTTGGTCTCTCATCAGTGAGTCTCATATTGTAAAATTGTAAAATAAAAAAAAAATTAAGTTCATAAAATAAAAAGTTTTTATTTTTAATTAATATAAATTTAATACTTATTTTGTTTTAACAAGTATTTATAATTACGAATAAAATCATAACTAAAATTATTTGAAGTTATTGTGGGATTGGTAGTTTTTATTATTATAATTATTATTTTTATTCATTCACTTATGCTTTTATTCTAATATGTTTTTTTTCTAAATTTTTTCGTAAGTAACGGGAGAAAGGCCGAGAGGGCCCGAGTGACTTTAGGCGGCTTTTGTTTTAGGAAAGTAGCAGCTGTCTCTTTCTTCTAATTTCAGGGGAGAGGAGATTAACGCGTCAGTCTGCCTTGAGATGAAAGAAGTTAATGATGCGTAATTAATGATACATAATACGTTATGTATTATAAACTGATTTTATTGTAATGTAGTTTTTGTGTGTTTTATCGATGAATTTTGAAGTATTATATTTTGTATTGACTATGAACTTTTAATTTGGTGCTGTTTTTTAATAAATGTTTGAATTGTATTTTATTATTAATTAAACAAAAGTGTTATTATTTGTGTTTGACCCCCCCAATGTCCTACATTATTTAAATAAATAAATATAACCTAAAATTAACAATTATGATTATATACCGCTTAGAAGACAATAAGTTCAGATGCCCAGAAAACTTGAATTTAACTAGCATTAAAGGTTATAAAGAGCCTTATTACTTTGATAAAGTACTGTCGCTTGATAAACGCACTCTTTTAAATGGTCAAAATACTAACTTTCCTAAAAACATTTGACTCTATTAAGTTTTTCACGTGCGATACAGCTGTGAAATGAATTAAGAATCAAGCTCCTGTGTTAACATGTTTAGCGCGCGCTTGAAAGGCTTGCGAAACATTGATTTTAATTTGCTCGATATAATAATAATTTTAAACATATTTATTTGATATTATTATTATTTTTACTGTTTATGTTTATCGTTATATTATATATAATAAATTTAATTTAATTAAATTTAATATATAATAAATTTAATTTAAAATGTAACTGGTCTATTTAAAATTTGTGATTATTGAAATTTAAATGCCTTATATTTTTCAAATTCCTCGAAAGCGTTCATGATATTTCCATACTTTTATATGTATAGTGGCTTTTAGTTGTTTTCTAAACTAGAGAAATTATGATTTTCTTTTATCATATGTTTAGCAAAATTTGATTTTAGTCTGTCGGTGACTGTAAGAACTCTTGGATGTTTTGGTTGTATGTTTTCCGTGTATCTTGCTAAGCATTTTCTGCCAGTTTGAACGATGTAAAAAGATTTGCAATTGTCACAATAAAGCTTATATATGACAAATTTTTCTTCTAAAAGTATAATATGATTATTCCTAATAAAACTTGGATATTTTGTTATTTTTCGAAAACTGAATAGGTACTTGAATTTTTTGAAATTATTCATGAAAATAAAAGGAGTATTATTTCCGTATATTGCGATTTTTATGTTTGTAGATTATTTTTTCTATTATATTGCCATTTTATATTGCTATTATATCTATTGACTATTGCTATGTATTTTATGGTACTGCCTTTAATATTGTAGTTATCTTGGCTGAATAGAAAAGTAAGTAATCTGGATACAAAGCCATTGAAGCAGGCCATTTTCTGCAACTAAAAGTTATGCGAATCCGTATGTATGTCGAAGTCTAAAGTTATCGGTTGTCTGTAGATATTAAATGCAGATTTGTCTCCAAATTTTAAAATATTCAGAGTATTCCGAAATTCGTGTGCTCGGCGCTAAAGTGTTCCAAAAATCGTGCGCACGGCGCGAGCTAACCCAAGTATAGTTTTGTGTAACTCAAGTTACAAAAGATAACCAATTAACACATATTAGCCTCAAATGACAAATTTTATAACTCAAATTTGCCAAAAAGAAAATATTACAATAAATTAAAGAAGAAAGTCCAGTATTTTTAGTTTTTGCGTCCAGGATGTAACAGAAATCAGAATTAAACTTTAAGTTTATACGTAACTAAACTATAGTTAAGTCGCAATAGTCAGGCAGAAAACAAATTTAAAACGGAACACCTTCGCGCTGTACGCACGAATTTCGGAATACTCTGATTGATATCCAAAAAGTATATTCTATTTTCATTTTCTACCTTCAGTATTGTGAAACGCGCGCCTCCGCCTTTTTCGTACTTCTAGTGGCGATCACTGTAAGTTTATAAGCAAGCGCGTAGAGTTCAAAGAATTAAAAAAAAAATAATCAAATTATTTTATTAAAAATAAATTTTTTTAAATATTTAAAATTAATTTTATCTTTTATTAATAAATTAAATTAAACAAATTAAAGTAAAAAATTATTTTTAAAATGCTATTTTAATTTGTACCAATTTTCAAACTTAAACCGCTTGGGTATAAAGTTACGTATATTGGAAACGTTCATATAAATAGAAATTTTAAAAGATTTTATTATGCCGGTCAGAGAGAGATAGAAGGTAGATCTGATGTTTCTATCTTACCGATAAAACTTTATGCTCGAGGGCTACATTAAGCGTGTCGTGTTTAGGGTTTTGTGTAAAATTAAATTGTTTATAACAAAAACTCTTGTCTCCAAGCCTAAGGTCTGGATCCTCTGGATCCTGCAGCCTCTGTATACACATACGGTCCCGTATACATATGAGCTTTAGGTATTTTCATGCTGCTGACGGGTGTGTGGGCAGTATAGATTCAAACTTTAACATACAACCAACGGGTCCATATACTTATAAAAACAAAGTATTGACATGCTGTGCGTGGATCATTATACTACTTGGCCGTATATACGAATGTTAGTTTTTTGAGCCCAAAATGCCGTGCACGCCTACCTCTGGATATTATATTAGTGTTGAGCCAACTTAACAACGTAAATACTTAGTTGAAAATTTCGGATAAAAAGTGTGTATGAATCAGTGGTCCATAAAATTTTAAACGAAACTAAGGATAAGAAAAGTAATACATAAAAATTATGTTTTTTTTTCAGGAAATCGCAGACCCTTTAATGGATTTAAAGCAAGGCATGGAGACTTTACGAAGCAACAAAACTTTTCGCGGTATTTTAAGCACGCTTCTTTCAATTGGAATATTTCTTAATGGAAATGAGGTATTCAAATCAAGACAATAATTTAGATGCTAAATTTTTTCATGATTATTTTTTTATAAATTTCTAGTTTATTACTTTTAAAGAACCATTTATATTTCATGTGAATTATATAATAGTCTACAGATTCCATTTAGGTATGATAACTTAACAAAAATTATTGATTAAAGAAAAACTGGAGTTAAATAGAAATTTTAAAGTAATTTAAATGCAATATATTTAAGGTCTTTAAAAAATGAGAATATTAATGATTCATAAAATTCTTATTTTTTTATTTAAAAAATAGATTATTTGAATTCATTTTTTACAACAAAGAAATTGTGCCCAATTAACAAATACGTGGACAAGATAGTTCAAAAATACCAATTTAAGAAAATAAAGAGGAACTAAAACCCACGTAGAAATGAAATCCTTAGGCCTAGTCTATATAACGTTAAACGGATCCGTTTATAATCAGTAGGTCACGCATTTTTTCATCCGTAACAAATTAAGCATGCGCAGAACAAAAGTATATTTTTCTATTTTTCAGTCTGCTAGAAGTATTAGTTATTTTATTTTGTAATTTTCGTTTAGATTTGAAAATAAATAATTAAATTAAAAAAAATAAATTAGTGTGACGTTTAGTTTTTTAAATCCATATATGTTAATATTGAAAATGAAATTTTAACCCTCTCATGGGAATAGAGCCACAAAGCTCCTCTGTGTGACTTGGACGCGTGTTAGTAAGCTCTGTGTATTTAGTGTAGCGCTGCGTATATATTATATCCTATCCTATCCTTTATATATGTTACCGTTAGAGTCCGCTAAGCCGATAAAGTTAACATTAACCAGTTAAAGTTAACTTTAGCGAAGCGTTTTCGTTAAAGTCCATGAAGACGATTAAAATGAATAAAAATATAACATTAGCGGCATCATGTTCGTTAAAGTTAACTTTAACCAATCCTTGTTAGTTAAAGTCCATGAAAGCGGTTTCATATAAGAGTTCGAGTTTGTATTATATATTATATACGACTCTCGCTATAAGGTACTCTCAGGGCTTAGGTTAGGCTCATAAAGATATTGTGAAACATCTCTATGGTTAGGCTACTCTTTTAAAAATGCATTTCTTAGGATCAGTAACCAATCCTAGTTATAAGACACCCCAAGGGTTAGGTTAGGCTATTTTTTTTTAAAGGCATTGTCACAGTATTGTTTACAAATTTGCGCATGGGTTCTTAAGCCCACCTTGCCCTAATTCTAGGGAATGCCTTACTGCGTGAAAATGCCTTTAAAAAAAAAATAGCCTAACCTAACCCTAGGGGCGTGTTATTACTAGGATTGATTACTGGTCCCAAGAAATGAATTTTTAAAAAAGTAGCCTAACCTAAATCCTTGGATGCCTTATAGCCAGAGTCGTATATAATATATTATAATACAAATTTTTTTTAGTATGCTAAACCGCTTTCATGGACTCTAACTGACAAGGATTGGTTAAAGTTAACTTTATCGTATACACACCCGTTAATGTTGTATTTTTATTCATTTTAATCGTCTTCGTGGACTTTAACGAAAACGCTTCGCTAAAGTTAACTTTAACTGGTTAATGTTAACATTATCGGGAGAGCGGACTTTATCGGTAACATATATATATATATAAATCTTTAATTATGAATGTCCGAACGCGATAAACGAGAACACGATAAAAGCTACGGACATCGGGTTTACGGAAAAAGACGGCTAAAATTACGGGTCATAACATAGGCTAGGTTTTATTTCGATTTATAACGATGAAAAATTTTTATGTTGAAAAATCTGAATTTCCAAGAAAAAAATTTTTATCAAAGAACATGGCACAAAAACATAGGAAATGGCCATACAGTAAAAATGGCTGAATTTTTGAAATGTAGTTAGTCAAGTCAACCTGATCAAATGTTCTCATGGGCACCAAGCTCCAAAATCAATATTTTGGCAGCTACCAAGCTCCAAAGTTCCGTGGCTCCAAAATAGCTAAAGTTCTATGACTAAATTATTAACCTTTTTAAACAACCTTTTTATTTATTTTATTAATATATTTTATATTATTGAAGTAATTGAGTTCTAATCTGCTGTCAAATTCATAAAATTGACAGTTGACAGCTGTCAAATAGATGTCAAATACTCTCTTAAACAAAAAGGCTACATTTTTTGCATTTAAATATGTTCTTGGTTTTAAATCTGATAAAGAATTAATATTTGTGATATTTGACAGCTGTTAATTAGCTAATTGACAGCTGTCAACTGACAGTTTTATTATTATTTTAAGCGAATATAAAATTAGCGTTCTCAAAAACATAGCGTAAAGCCAAAAAAATGTTTTTTTTTATGTTCAAAAGGGTAATTGACAGCTGTCATTTATTAATTTTTAGTAATAAATCCTTTTAAAAATATATCTTTTGCATCCTAAAGCTTACACTGTCGGTCTGATGTCCGACATATAAACATGTATCCACATTCATAAATACACTACACTTACTTATAATTTATACGCAAACACAAACACTTACATTATTACTTACACAAGGGATCGTCGTAGATCCTGGGTAAAACAGAGAACGCGTAAAACTGTCAACTGTCAGTTTTATTATTTTTTTTAGCGGATATAAAATCAGCGTTCTCAAAAACGGTATACAGCAAAAAAATGTACTTTTTTATGTTTAAAATGGTAATTGAAAGTTGATTGACAGCTATCAACTGTCAATTTTATGAATTTGACAGCAGATTAGAATTCAATGACTTTAATAATATAAAATATATTAATAAAATAAATAAAAAGGTTGTTTAAAAAGATTAATAATTTAGTCATGGAACTTTAGCTATTTTGGAGCCACGGAACTTTGGAGCTTGGCAGCTGCCAAAATATTGATTTTGGAGCTTGGTGCCCATGAGAAAATTTGATCAGGATGACTTGAATAACAACATATCAAAAATTCAGCTATTTTCACTGTACGGCCATTTCCTATGTTTTTGTGCCAGGTCCTTTAAAAAAAAACAAAAAAAACTAAAAACCGAGGAAAAGTTTTTTTATTGAAAAGAATTTCATTCGAATCGGGTTTTTTTTTTACGTATCCACCTAAATTTTCAAGATAATCGGTTCAATCTATCAAAAGTTACAATAATTTTTCGAAAATTATAAAAGCTTAGGACTGATATTGTGTATATTTCTAATTCTTATCAGCCACTAATGTAGTAACTAAATTTTGGAACTAAAAGAAGATTGGCACGGTCAAATTATGAAAATTTGCATCAGAAATTCGTTTTCATTGATTTTGAAAACCGAAATCTAATGCAGAAAATTTATTTTCGGGTGTTTTTGAAATTTTCGGGTCCGCCATATTGGACAACTGAAATAAATTAACACGGTCAAATTACAAAAATTTACATCTCAAATTCGTTTTCATTGATCTTGAAAACCCAAATCTAATGCAGAAAATTTATTTTCGGGTGTTTTTAGAGTTTTCGGATACGCCATATTGAAAAACTTTTAGACCCTTTTTTCGGTAAATGATATTTTTAATTTAATAATACCTTCCTGTGCATTACCTGGACTTTTGAATGTCTACACTCACAAAATTGTATTGGTAAAAATTACCCTTTTGATTAGTAAAATAATTTGAAGTTGTCAAAATGGCGTTTTATGTTATTTTTTACCAACATGTATTTTATAAACTACCCGTAAAGAAAAAAAAATTACCCTTAATTTTAGTAGAATTTATTTTACATATTTTTTCTCGCAAGTGACAAAATTTGATTTCAGATACTATATAAGGAATGAAAATTATATAATTTATAAAATATAAATTATAAAAATAAATTAAAAAAAAAAAAAAAAAAAAAAAAAAATAATTAAAAAAAATTAAAAAAAAAAAAAAAATAATAAAAGTTATACACATGTGAGAGAGTGAGAGTATAATAATATTTTGTAGAAAATCTTACTCAAGAAAAATTACCCTTAATTATAGTAAAATGTACTATTTTCAATTCTTCGGATAACTTTACTAAAATTAATAGTAAAATCTTCCAGTTGCAAATGTACATTTTCCTCTACATTTTTTCTCAGTGTATATATCGGTTTCCCGTCCATATTTTTTAAAATTAAGATTTTTCTATTTTATGCACAAAATTTCGCGATTTTGTGAAGAAGCTTGTGCACAAGCTTGTGTACAAACTTGTGAACATCTTGTGCACAAAGTTGTGCACAACGCTTGTACAGGATTTTTTGATAAGGGACCCGACATCGAAATTTTTTAATTTTCTGATTTTTTCATAACGACAGAAGACAGCCGACATCTAAATTATTTTTTTTTTTTCAATATGAAATAGCCAACAATATATGTTTCTTTTAATTAATAAAAAAAAAAAAGAAAAATATTAGAGTCGCTCCTGGAACACTACCGAGCACGGCCGTCCGAATTTTTCCACGTGGCTTTGCCACGCTCTCCAATTGTTCCTGCACTCTGGCGAGCTCGAGCGCTCTTAGCCTTTCACATAGCTTTGCCACTCTGGCGAGCTCGGGCGTTCATAGCCTTTGACATAGCTTTGCTACGTAAACTTAGCTTCGCGGTGCTTAGCATTGGACTTTGCTCCCTTTGCTCTTACGGCAATATCATTTCTTTGTGAGGGTCTTTGCTCCCTTTGCTCTTACGGTAATAACATTTCTTTGTGAGGTTCTTTTCTCCCTTTTCTCTTACGGTAGTAACATTTCTTTGTGATGGTCTTAACTTCTTTTGCTTATAGCGGCTAACACTTCTTTGCAATCGTCGTAGCTCTTTTTGCTCTAGCGGCTATCGCACACGCGCCAATCAGCAAGCGCAAACGAGTCGGGGGAGGTTTATAAATATAACTACGATATTGGTCGTGCATTCGCTGTTCTGACTTCAGCCTCGACGCTGCAAATTTGACGCCTTTGCTGTTTTGACTGCGCTTGGTATACTTGGTGTTGGTGTGAATCTTGGACGCTTTGCTTGCTGTTTGACTGCTCTTGGTGAAATGGGTGTGTGTATCTTGGACTTCCTTTTCCAGTATTGGAATAGCTCGTAAGCTATTATTGGTATCTTGTTTGGTGCGATTTCCGAGCTCGTAGGCTCGAAGAGGTGGTCTTATAGTTCCTGGCCAGGAGACATCGCCTAATTACGAGTTGCTCGACTTTGGAATTTGACTGTGAGTTTTTACTTTTAATTTTGTGTGATTGTAAATGAGAGTTTGTTTTCCATTTTGCGTGGCTGGGGTCACGCATCGATTATTTTACAAAGAAAACCAAACGGCCCTTTTTAGGGCCACCTCATACGTAACACAAAGAACAAAAATTCAAAAAGCTTCTGTAAATTAACAATATAAAAGCACTGAAATTCTAAGATAAATATTTTTAGATTTTTCATATTATAAACGGCCAAAATTTATGATTATAATAAGTATCAAAAATTGGGTTTACGATAATCAACTAGGTATGAACTTAGCCAAAACTAAAGCCACTGCATTCGGTCCTCAAAAACATCATAAACTAAAATGGGATGATCATATTATCAAGATTTCTAATAAAATACGTAGCACGCTTTACAGATTAAGATATTTTAGAAACTACGTCGACTTGGAAACTAGGAAGCAACTTGTAATGTCCCTAATCATGCCCCACTTTGATGACTGGTCATCCATACTAGGGAATCTTAAAAATGATAACATTAAGACCTTAAATGTACTACAAAATTCAACAATTAAATATATCTTCAACTTGGGTTACTATGACCACGTTTCAAACTTTAGAAAAAGTCTCAATTGGCTAGAAATCGGAGACAGATTCAAATTCAATAGTACTTGCTTCTTATTCGAAATTCTGTTATTCCAATGCTCAAACTTTTTGTTTTCAAAATTAAAATACAGGATACCCCCTAGAGAACTCAGGCCTAAATTCAAAGAGCTTTAGGTCCTACTCATCATTGCAAACCCTACTCAACTTCTTTCTTAATCAGTACCGGATTATACTGGAACACTCTCCCACCAGACTATCCTCCTCTTTTAAAACCTTTAAGAATAGCCTTTCCAAACATATCAATAGTTCTCCCCATCAGACCCTTAACATAGCCCCCCATTTCTAAACTCACCAATACCAAACTCAAATCAATCTAACAATAAATCTCCACTTCCAAATCCTCAATCTTTATACACTATTCCATTCTCCATACATAAATTCACTTACGCATCATCTAATTAATGAACTATATACTGTAAATCTAGATTATTAACTATTATGTAATTTTATATTGTTTTGCTTTTAATTTTTTTTTTCTTTACGTACTGTATACATAAATGATATAAAATGTATGATTTTCTGCCTTTGTATATTTATACAATAAATAAAATATCAAATATCAAAATATCAAAAATTTATTTAACGACGGATTAAAATTTTTTAATTTTTTACTTTTTTATACTTGGGACAGCCGACCTAATCTAATTTTACTACAAAGTGAATTTTTTACATATATAATACCATCGAGACCTAAGATAAAAACTTTTATTTTTTTCATATTACAGACAGCAAAAATATATTTAACAATGGAATGAAATTTTAAAAATTTTTTACTTTTTTATACTTGGGACAGCCGACCTAATCTAATTTTACTACAAAGTGAATTTTTTTATATATAAAAGCTTTGAAATTCTAAAATAAATATTTTAAGATTAATTAAAGACAATAAAATTTTTTTTTTTTATAATAAAAGAAAATTTATTTTTTCCGTCTAATAGTGACAAGTCAATTATAAACTGACGCGTTTCGAGATATGTAATCTCATTTTCAAAGATTTAAGAAAATTTTTTATTTTCGTGTCATCTCTTTGATACAACGAAGTATACTGAATATAAATTTTGTTATATTTATATTTTTCAATTTTAAATTTTAAATTTTATTTGTATCAACATATATTATTATTATTATTTACAATTATTATTATTGTTATGAATTATTTTGATTATTATTGTGATTTAAATATTTTATTGCTGTGTCATATAAATAATTAGAATTAAAAATTAATTGGTCATTTAATAACAAATGTGGGCTGGCCAAGGAGAACAAGTAGAACTAATGCAGGTAGAATCTACTCAGGGGATGGCAGATGCAAAACGAGAGAGCTATGCTGACCAATTTAAACGCATAGCAGGCAGCGATGGCAGCCTTCATGAAGGTTTCGAAGCAGCGCTGGAAAAGCCAGCCGCCTTTCTTCGCCACATAGCTGTGGTGAAGGAAGCCGTCCAGGCAATGGAAAAACACCACGCTGAAATGAAGGATGCATATGAGAGCATGTCGCAGCAAACAACGAAACAAAAGAACTGCGGCATGCCACTAAAAAATGGCGTCACTCTATTTGGTAACGTCCTTGTACAGCTTGAGCTGATAAGGGAGAGACTGGAAGGAGAAACCAAAGTGATGGAGTCTGCTATCAAAAAGGTAGCCGACAGAAATTCGGCAAAGAGAGTCCGATCGTCTTCTTTTTCGGATAGCTCTCCAGAATTGAGGCATGCTACCAAAAAAACTCCCCATGATCGAGGTCAGAACGGGAAGTCGACGAAGCCTGAAAAGATACTAGTGCTCTCAATAGAGAAATCTAAAGAGGCAGAAAGTAGGCTGCGTCAAAGGCAGGAAAAACAACGTCAGGAAAAGGAGAAGAGGCAGCAGCTGCTGCAACAAGTGAGAGCGCAGAGCCAACAGCGCAAGGACATGCAGCAGCCAAAGCCTCAGCTGCCGGACGGGGAGAAGTCGGACAATCCCAACGACGGGAGCAAAAGGCGCAAGAATAAGGCGGAAAAGAAAAGGCAGAAGAAAGAAAGGTTAGCGGCTGCCAAATCACAGCAAACAAGGGGGCCGCAAACCGGCCAAGTTGTTCAGACTGAAAAGTCTGACCAGCAGGTGGTACAGCAGCAGGAACAGGGAAAACCCCAAGAGAAATGGAAAGAAGCCAAGAAGAAGGCAAAGAGGAATAAGCCGAAAGCGAAGCAGCAGAGCGAAAAGCTCAAAGTGGAGGAACCTCAAAAACCGAGGCGGAAACGCAGGTTTAGGAGAAGGAAGGAAGCCTTCCAGATTACTCCGGCGGCGGGAAAAAGCTACGATGAAACGCTCCTTGAATTAAAGAGGAGCGTGAACCTCGAAGAGTCCGGCACAAGGGTCCACCGGATAAGGAAAACGCAGAACGGCAGCGTCCTTATAGAACTGGAGGCCATTGAGGACAGGCAAAAGCTTGAAGAAGCAGTTAAGGCAGTCACGGGCCCTGAGTCAAATGTTCGTGACATGATACCCACTCTAAAACTCGAAATTCGAGATTTGGACGGGGTCACTAATGAGCAAGAGATTCAGGCAGCTGTCGCCAAGGCTGTAGGTCTTGAAAATGGCGACCTATTCCAGGTCACCATTTTCAAAACCAAAGGTACAGCAAGCCAGATGGCTGTGGTAGACCTGCTTGAGGCCGACGCTTTGCGCCTGGCCAAAAAGGGCAAAATCCAGATTGGCTGGGCATCAAGCAGAGTGCGCCTCCGTGCGGATGCTCGACGCTGCTTCAAATGTCTGGGCTATGGGCATAGTCAATATGTCTGTAAAGGCCCAGACAGAAGAAAGGCGTGTCTTAAATGCGGCGAAAATGGCCACAAAAGGACGGAATGTGACAAAGAGAAGCCCAAGTGCTTCCTTTGCACGTCCAGAAAGGATAAGTGCTCGACGGAGCACTATCCTGGTGAGGGAAACTGCCCCAGCTACCGGGAGGCTCTGGCTTTGGCGAGAAGCAGGTGTCATCGGAAATGATCAAGGTTCTCCAAGGGAACATGCGACACGCACGGGAAGCTGGTGCATTGTTGGATCAAATTGCTCGCGAAGAGGATGCAAATATCCTCTTACTAAGCGAGCAATATTACAACATGAACCACAAGTACTGGCTTTCCGATGACACTGGCTGCTGCGCCATATGGCTTCGAGGCAAAGCCCAAACGTCCCTTACCCAACAAGGGAAAGGGAATTGCCACGTCTGGGCCAAGTACGGGGAAACAACTTATATAAGTTGCTATCTCTCCCCAAACGACAACTCGGCAGAGCTGGCCACAAAGCTGGCCAGCATCGAGAACACGGTCCGAACGGTGACTGGTCGCATCATCCTTGGTGGAGACTTCAACGCCAGGGCTCTGGAATGGGGGATGCCAACGACTAATCCCAGGGGACGAATGGTGCTTGAAATGGCCACTAGGTGCAAACTAGTGGTCCAGAATAGAGGCAACAGGCCTACCTACGAGAGGCCGGGTTGGGGTGTCTCTATCCCGGACATAACCTTCGCTACAGAAGCTGCGTCCGGGAGAATAGGCGACTGGAGGGTGATGGATGATCAATACAATGGTAGTGATCATCATTACATCGCCTTCCGGGTATTGGAAGGAAACTCACAACGACCTCCGTACAGGAGGCGCCCCCTGGGTTGGAACGTTCCAAAAATGGACGAAGATAGATTCGAGGAGTATCTTCGAATCGAGTCACCGTCCATCCCTGCTTGGCATGGAGGGGCCACAAGTCCCCATGAGGCTGAAATCTTAGTTAAGAAAGTAACGTCTCTATTATGCGGGGCTTGTGATGCCTCGATGCCTCGCCGCAGGCCCTGGAAAGGGAGAAAGCCAGTGTACTGGTGGACTCCCGAAATAGCTGAGCTCCGGAAGGAATGCCACAGGACACGACGAAAGGCGCAAAGAGCGCGGGACAGACCTGAGGCTGCCGTGCTTTCTCAGGAACACAAGGACGCCAAACACCGGCTGGCCAAGGCCATCCGTCAAAGCAAGGCCCGATGTCTGTGTTCATTACGCGATGATGTAAACAAGGACCCCTGGGGCCTAGGTTACAAAGTCGTAATGGGCAAGTTAAACCGGGGGTCCGACAACATGATGGACGCGGCGTCGACTGAACGGATCGTCGGTGCTCTCTTCCCTGAAAGGCCCATCCGGGAAAACCCGGTTGAGGTGATACCCAGGGAGGAAGTGCCGCTGTTCAGCGAAGGCGAGATGGTCAAGGCCATAAAGGCCATGAAAAATGGTAAGGCGCCGGGGCCGGACGGGATACCAGCGGAAGTGCTCAAAAGAGCGGTTAAAGTAATCCCTGGTATCCTGTTAAACATGTTCAATGCGTGTTTGGTGGCTGGAGTGTTCCCAAAGCAGTGGAAGGTGGCACGTCTCGTGCTCTTGAACAAGGGCAAGGGAGGAGCCCCGGACTCTCCATCATCTTACAGACCTTTGTGTATGTTAAATACCATTGGTAAGGTGATGGAGAGTATGCTCCGGGCAAGGCTCAGAAGGGCAATCGAGGAGGGCGGTGGTCTCTCCGAGGAGCAGTATGGCTTTCGTGAAGGGCATTCCACGATAGACGCCATCCGGCGTGTCGTGGATACCGTAAAGGCTGAGAGGGAAAAGCGGCCTGCAATTCGCAAGGACGTCCTTCTGGTAACGCTGGACGTCAAAAACGCTTTCAACTCGGCCAGGTGGGATGACATGATCCGGTCTCTCGAGTACGATTTCCAGATACCCAGCTATCTGGGTAACGTACTAAAGGATTACCTGCGGGACCGGAGACTGCTCTACGACACGCTCGATGGAAGGCGTGAAAGGGTTTTGAGTGCAGGCATCGCGCAGGGCTCGGTTCTTGGACCGGACCTGTGGAATGCCTTTTACGATGGCTTGTTGCGCGTCCACCTCCCGGAAGGAGTTTCCCTGATCGGGTACGCCGACGACGTGGCCCTGACCATAACTGGAAGGGACATGGAAGTGACCCAGGAGAGGTTGAATCTAGTCATGAGACGGATCAACCTCTGGATGGGCGATCACGGTCTCCAGCTTGCGATCCCAAAAACGGAGATTGTACTGCTGACCCGTCGAAGGGTTCCCACCGACTTCGATGTAATTATCGACGACGGCGGAAACCCTCACACGATCCGAACCAGAACATCGGTGAAATACCTGGGAGTTCAGCTTGATAACAAGCTGACCTTCTGGGAGCAATTTCAGAGGTCGTGTGAAAAGGCAGCGTCGGTCGCATCCTCCCTGTCAAGGCTCATGGCCAACATTGGGGGACCCAAACCAGGGAAGCGAAGGCTCCTGATGTCAATCGTCAACTCTGTCCTGCTTTACGGATCAGAAGTCTGGGCGAAGACCACAGAAATTGCCAAGTACAGACATAAGATATCGTCTGTACAGAGGCAAGCGGCAGTGAGGATCGCCTGCGCGTACCATACGGTATCGCTCGAGGCGATCCAGGTTGTTGCTTCGGTGATACCCATCGACCTGCTAGCGTTGGAGCGGAAATTCATCTACGAGAGCGTAGATGAGCGCGAAGTGGCTTCCACTCGCGCCCGCTTCAACTCTATGAAAGCATGGAATAAACGATGGAAAAAGAACCAAGAGAAGAATGCTCTATGGACGCGCAGACTGATCTCAAACCTGCAGGCATGGATGGGACGACAGCATGGGGAGGTGGATTTCCACCTTACCCAGTTCTTAACCGGACACGGGTATTTCCGTGTCATGTTGAGGCATTGGCATAAGGTGGCAACAGAGGAGTGCTTGCACTGCCCAGGCGAGAAGGATACAGTAGAGCACACATTCTTCGAATGTGTTCGCTACTCGGGGGGGCGCCCGCCCTTCCCGATTTGGAGGCCGGAGACGGTGGTCCCGGAAATGCTACGGAGTTCCGAAAACTGGAACAAAGTAGCAGAGTACGTAAGGGCCACCTTGTTGAAGAAAAAGGAGGAGGGCTTTCTATCGTAGATTGCTCTCCTGTCACTAGGCAGGGGGAAGGCAGCGGCCAGTTGCCTAGGCTGCGCGTCCCAAACTGAAGTTATACCTGAAAAGGGAGTTCCGGTTTGGGACAAACAAGCGCAGGGGGTTTAAAGTGTGTTTATCCAGTAAGAATCTGGGGCGTAGCCGGCGACCGCGTTCGTCGGTGGTCTCCCAGTTGTGCACTTGCAACTGGGCGGTCATGGAAATTTGCGGGTCTTTAAGGCCCGCAAACACTCCATGGCTGATGTAAGATTCACATATTTCCCATAAAAAAAAAAAAAAAAAAAAAATAACAAATGTGGATTTTTTTGATATTCTATATATATAAAAAATTCTTCAACAGCATTCATGTATTTACCTTTTTTACAGTAATATAATGCTTCTAAATTAGATTTTATGTAATACTTTTTAACTTTTGCTTTTGAATTCAACGACATTTAAGAAATAGACACTGTTAAGAATAGAAATTTTACCTTTATCTTTAAAAAAATAATTAAATGTCCAAAACTTAAATCCGTGTATGCTGTTTTGGACATTCAAATAAAATACATGTCGAAAACCACATTTTTAAGTATATTTAGGATGCGTTCTTAGACATCTTAATTAAAAGCATAAAAAATGAAGAAAATAATTTTTTTTTGTTTTAAATTTAATGTTTAATGATTACTTAATCAAATAAATGCAAACAAATTGATATTGTTAAAAAAATATAAACAAAATAGTGATTGTATTTATCTCGTATCCTTAGTATTTTTGTTAAAAAATGATATCATATCAAGTAGTCTACTTTTTATTCAGGGTTTTATTATTAAAAATATTTGATAATTTCCAAATAAACTAGATAGCAAAAAAAATAACCGTTTAAAGAATATTTTTTTTAAAATAATATATGTCTTAACTTATTTCTATCTTAGTTATTTGGTAAAATAGCGCTGGGTGTTCAAAACCGCATCGATGTCCACTACCCCATCCTTGACCCTACATAAATTTAAAAATTTTTAAATATTTAAAAAAATTAAAAAATAAAATATCTTTTTTTGTTGATTCTTTTACGTCTGGTATGGATTTAATAGTTGAATAAATGAGAAATCGACTTTTCCAGAGCAAAGATGTTTATTACAAATATTGTTCCCAACGTTTCGAATCATAAAGACTCATAAGACTTTATAAGACTCCTTTTCAAGGGATTCTATATACATATTATAATTGTATTAGTATTACATTAATTACATATTTTGAAATTATTAATACATATTTAAAAAAAAAAAGAAAAAGTTTACCTATTTAGTAATTTTTTAAAAATTACTGAGTTATAGAATTTATAAAATTTTTTTTATTTTCATTAACAGTATAAATTTTTATGTTCTACTTCAAACACCATAAATACAACTGAAATTATTTTGACATTTATCTTATTTTATCATTATCTTATATTTTATATTTTGTGCTTTTAACGCTGTTATTTCGGTACATCGGCTATAATTTCAGTAGCATATTTCCGATTTGACCCAAAATGTAATCATTTCATCTTTGACTCGGTATTAACTTATATATAAATTTTAAACCTTATCGGAGATTACAGTGACCTTATCGATAGCAAACCAAAGCGACATTTTGTCACGCGTATAGATTTCGCTTCGCGCAGTCTAATTATACGTGGCTCGAATAATATAAATGGCCGCGTTTAAGCAGTATAGTCGGCTAATATTCATGATTAAAAATTCAAAATTCCCGGTTTCACTGCTTAAGTTGACAGGTCGTACCCGAGGAAAAAAAAATCGATTTTTCGTTTTTGGTTTTTTGGGTTCGAAAACATCTTAAGAATATTGAAAACAATTTTTATAATGATATCTTGAATAATAAGGAAGTTATAGAAGATTAAGCGAGACACCGCGATAGGCGAAAGATAGAGTATTCTAAACTTTAATCGCGTTTTTCTCAAAACAACGTTTTTCGATTTGTGTATACGATAACTCAAAAAATAATTAAGATATCTTCCTAATTTTTTGGCTACACTTTTAACATACAATTATCTTCTGGACTGATGGAATGATTTTTCCAAAAAATGTCCCAATTTTTTTTTCTTCAAAAAAAATGTGAAAAAAATTGCAATTTTTGAAAAAAATTAAATAATTTTCATAATTTTCCATTTTCCAAAATTTAAATCCATTAATCCAGAAGATAATTGTATTAACATGGAACATGTTTATAGGGAGGGGGTACTTCGAAACTGGAAAATTAAGGGGGGGGGCAAATATGTCCCATTTAAGGGGGGTTGTCAAATTTGTCCCATTTAAGGGGGGGGGGCAAATATGTCCCATTTAAAGGGGGGGGGTCAAATGGGACTTGGAATAATTTCAATTTTGGGACTTAGAATATTTTTGATTTAGGGACCTAGAATAATACGCGTTTAGGAAATCATAATAGTTTGGGTTTAGAATCTTAACATTTAGGAAAGGTGATAATTACAAATTATAAAAATAGGAAATTGTATTGTTTTTTGTGTGTCTATGCTGTAAGATTACAGATGTAAGAAACATGTTCAATGCATTCCATTTGTGTGTACACAAACCGGTTATAAGTTTTTTTTAAAGTGTAGCCAAAAAATTAGTTATCTTAAGATATCTTAATTATTTTTTGAGTTATCGTGTACACAATGAAAAGTGAGGCCTAACTTTGAGCATCTGTATTCGGCGCCGTTTTAAAGAAAAAAAAAAAAAAAAAAAAAAAAAAAAAAATTTTTTTTTTAAATGTTTAGTAACATATAATCTAATAAAGTACCAATTTTCAAAAAATTATCTCAATTATTTCTACCCGAAAACTTATCCAGAAAAAGACACCTTTTTCTCCTCGGGAACGACCTGCCACCTTAAACTCGGCCATTTGTACTATACAAGCCACTTGTATTATACACGTCTAGTAACCGAGTGGAGAAAGGGCTTAAATCATTTTATATTTTATAATAAAAGACTTAACTTTTTATTATTTATTCACAAACTTAAAAAAAAAAATTAAGACAAACTCATATTACACATGTTTTAAGGTAGTTTGAACTCTTAGGAAATCAAAAAAAACGTGAAAAACAAATTATAGTAGGTGAAAAAAGAATTTACCTTGTTTTATGTAAAAATTCGCATTTTCTGTTTCTGAGCTACTCATAATTTTAAAATAATTTTGTTTGTAATTAAAATTTAAAAAAATAGATGCAATATTAGGAAATATCAGGGAAAAACACTCCTGAAGAAGAAAAAAGCTTTACATTTTACGATAAAAGTTAAGCAAGTTTTATATAAAATAAAATTTTACCAAAATTCGCTGAAAACAATTGAAATTCTATTAAAAAATGGGGGTTTTAGAACTTTAAATGTAAAACTTGTAAGAATTGCAACATAAAATAATAATTTTTTTACATTGGTTAATTTTTTCTTGACTATTTGTTTATTTTAGAAAATAAATAATTATTATTTATTTACCGAACTTCATTTTTTACCTCAAAAACCAGTGAAAACTTTAAGTCTAAAAATTTACTTAAAACAGTTTTTGAGGTAAAAATGTTATTAATAACGACACTATCATAAATAACCGATTTTTAGATTTTAAATAAGGAATGGGCCCTAGGGATTCGTAACATAGTCAGGGGCATTATAGGAAAAGGGAAAAAAAGCCCTTAGGAACCAATTGGGCCCATCCGGACCAAAATAAAATACTATTGTAAAATGTAGTTACTGAAGATAAAAATGGAATTCAGGGGTAATAAATGGGTCCCATATGATAAAATAATTTCAAACAGATAGAATTATCCATCCAAGGCCCAAATGAGAAAAAATGAGATTCCGCTGTAAAAAGGGATGAAAATGGATTGTTGGGGTAAAAAACAGGACCAACAGGGTCCTGTTTTTTATAAAACCAATAACATCGGATAAAATTAGCCATACTTGGGCCTCTTGGGCCCAATCATAATAAAATAAAATCCTGATATAGAAATCTATCCCTAAGGATCAAATGGAGTATAGGTGTAAAAAATTAGCCCAGCAGAATAAAATAAATATCAGTGCATAAAATTAGCCATCCAAGGGAAAAAATGAAATCCCGCTGTACAAATCAATCCCCAAGGATGAAAATGAACTGTAGGGGTAAAAATGGATCTAACAGAATAAAATATAATAACAACTGATAAAATGGTCCATCTTGGAGCCCTTTGGGCCCAATCAGAATAAAATAAAATCCTTATGTAGAAATCGAGCCCCAGGGATCAAAATAGATTATACTACCTCTACGAATAGGTACAGCAGGATAAAATAAAAACAAACAGATAAAATTAGTCTTGGGCCCAATCAGAATAAAATATAAAAAATTTCACTAGTAGGTTATAAAACTTTTATAGCAATACTGGAAAAATGAAGAACTCATTTTTTATAGTACAACAAAATAAGAGCATAATTAATACTTAAATTAAAGACTTGAATTTTCATATAAATTTTTCGAATAAAAAAATCGGGGTTATTTCTATGAGAAATTGGGTCTTGACCCTTTAATTAGCCAAAACTACCAACTTTTGCTCTAGCCCTCCAAGATTTGGTCTAATAAGGGTTTTTGGGGTCACATATCACGAATATTGAAGTTATAACTATGAAAAATTACCCCTTCACCCGTAAAGTGGCCAAAACTACCCCTAAAAGGGGTGTTTTCGCTACTTTCACTCTAGCTCTTCAAGATTCGATCTAATAGGGTTTTTTGGGTCGCTTATCACAAAAATTGATGTCTTTTCAATTAAAACTTAACTCTTCACCCTTAAATTGTCCAAAACTACCGCTAAAATGGATTAACAGGAATTAATTCGTTACCAATTTTAAACGATGACATCATAGCTGATAACGGCAAAACCTTGCTTGACCGTTTCAAATGTAACTAAGAAAAATTTAAATTGGTAAGATTTCCAACAATTTCAATACCTAAGTGATATGCCAAGTGACAATTTTTGAGACTGTTACCTATTAAACCGGTATCTAAGGCAATCAAATATGGGAGAGTAGGAAAAGGTTCATGACTGTCAAAATACTTGGACAATTCTATCAAGTCTTATCTATCCTTTATTCCTTTTCTCTTCTTGTTGGTCGAGCATCAACATGTTCATCGCTACTATAAATATCTATACCAGAGTATTTTAAAAGTGCCTTAATTATCTCTAATAGAACAGAAGATGAGGATATCCATTTAGCTATTACGGAATCTGTAACCCTTTAGGGGTAGTTTTGGCCAATTTAAGGGTGAAGAGTTAAGTTTTAATTGAAAAGACATCAATTTTTGTGATAAGCGACCCAAAAAACCCTATTAGATCGAATCTTGAAGGGCTAGAGTGAAAGTAGCGAAAACACCCATTTTAGGGGTAGTTTTGGCCACTTTACGGGTGGAGGGGTAATTTTTCATAGTTACAACTTCAATATTCGTGATCAGCGATCCCAAAAACCCTTATTAGACCAAATCTTGGAGGGCTAGGGCAAAAGTTGCAAAAGCACCCCTTTTGGGTAGTTTTGGCCATTTTAAGGGTGAAGGGGTAAGTTTTCATAGTTATAACTTCAATATTCGTGATCAGCGACCCCAAAAACTCTTATTAGATCAAATCTTGGAGGGCTAGAGCAAAAGTTGCAAAAACACCCCTTTTAGGGGTAGTTTTGGCTAATTTAAGGGTCAAGCCCCAATTTCTCATAGAAATAACCAAAACCGTGATTTGACTGGAGTATTGGTTTAAAAATCTCACAGACAAACTAATACCTAAAGAGGTTATAAAAATTTTGATAAATTTAATTTTCAAACTAGTTTAAGCGATAAAGACATTTTTGAAATTTTAAAAGATTTAAAAAGTAATTTAGGTAATAATGAAACGGATAATAAAATAAGGTTAATTATAGGAGTGGTTAATAAATATATACATAATAAGCCCCATATAGCTTTTATAGATAAAATTCTAGAAAAGAAAATTAAACTAATAAAAAATTTTTTAGCAGAAAATAAACATATTTTAGTTACAAAAGCAGATAAGGGCCAGGTCACGGTAATTTTAGGAGATGTAGAGTACAAGATTAAAGTAGAAAATGAATTGAGTAATACAGAAATTTATAAACAGGTAGATGGAAATCCTTTAAATATGATGATAAAATTAGGAGAAAATTTGTTAAATAAATGGTATGCATTAAGTGTTTTTGATTGTGACCAAGCTTTTCAAAACGTAATTTTAAATTTACAAAAAATAAATTTAGCCAGAATTTATGGTTTAATTAAAATTGACAAAGAAGTTTTTCTAGTTAGAATTGTAGTTGCATGTATTAATAGCTTTTTTTATAATTTTGATAAAGCTTTATCAAAATTTTTATTAAAATTTATTAAAACTCCAAATTCGTCGGCAAAAAATAGTTTAGAAATTAAAGAAATATTAAAAAACAATGATATTCCGGAAAATTACGAGTTTTTTTCTCTAGATGTTGTGAGTATGTATCCAAATTTGTCTCATAAGTTAATTTTTGACATGTTAAAGAAAAATTGGAAATATTTGAAGAATCATATTTCATTAACAATAGATGCATTTATAGCGGGCATACAAGTTTTACTCAAATCTAATTATTTTCACTTCAATAATAAATTTTACAAACAAAAAAAGGGTACAGCTAGGTTATTCCATTAGTGCAATTTTAGCCAACATAACCTTGCAAGAATTAGAGATAAATTGTTTAGATAAGTTAAAAAGTATTGCATTGAATAATTTTTGAAACCATTTTTATAACCCAATAAAAAATTGTGATAATGATATAATTTTATACAAAAGATTCGTAGATGACACATTAATATTAGTTAAAAAAAAAGGAAATAGATAATTTTATTCAGGATGTTTAACTCTTTCCTGAGGAATCTCCCTAAATCGTTCTCTGTGTGACTTACATTAGTATGTGTGTATGGAGTAGTACTACAGCTATGTAGTATCGTTTAAAATTATTTTTATTCATTAAATATAAAAATATTAGTTATTTACAAATGACTTATCAAGTATTTTTTTAAAATAAATTAATATATTAAATAAATAAAGTAAAATAAACTGCGTAAAGCGTGTATCACGCGACTTGTGGTGGGGGCAATTCCTCAGGAAAAAGTTAATGATTATAATAGTCCAGTACAATTTACAATGGAAAGAGAAACCAACAATTCGATTAACTTTTTAGATTTAAAAATTATAAGGGAAGAAAATGAAAGAGCAAAAACGGATTGGTTTAGAAAAGAAACATACAGTGGTAGATTAGTAAATTTTTAAGCCACTCACCAATAGCTAAAAAAATAGCCACAGTGTATAATTTGATAAATAAATGCATTTTATTGTCGGATAAGAAATTTCTTGAAGAAAACATCACATTAGCCAAAAATTACTTAAAAATGAATAATTATACTTCGAAATTTATAAATAAATATGTAATAATAAAAAAAGAATTTGCTATCATTTTAATAAAACTAATAGTAACATAGGTCAGACCAGAAATCAAAATGAAAATAATTTTAATAATTTTAATAATGAGATAAAAAGAATATTATTACAAGAATGCTACCCCTTCTCTAAATAAATCTATAAAAAACGTTGGATATATGCAGATTCTTACGGCGAAAAGTAAATTAAAAAAGTTCATAAAATTAGGTAAAGATAAAATAAACAAAAATGAAAATTCAGGTGTAGTCTATCTGATAAATTTTAAATCATGCGATCATAAGTCTATAGGTCAAACATCTCGGAAATTGGGTATCAGGATTGGAGAGCATGAAAAGGATGCTGAAAAAAATTGTAGTCGCAACGACTTAAATACACATAGTATTTATACATAGCATTTTTATTGAATGTAACGATAATACCAAGAATAGAGTAGAAGACTCTTAAAGGTAATTTTAAAAACACGATGCGTTTAATTAAAAAGAGCATAAAGATAAAAAAAAATGATTTTTTATTATAAAAATAGACTGGGGTTAAATAAAAAGAGTAAAATAATAAGAAAACCGAAATAATAAAAATTAAAAAAAATTTTTTAAACCTAAAGCACTTGAACATTTAGATATATGTTAAAAATCATATAGAAGAGTTGAAAAAACGACAAAAAAATTATTTTGAAAATTTATAGATTCAGAGTATTTAATAATGAGTAATAAGTTTCATATTAAAAAATAGTCGTCAAAAATGTATGTTAATAAATAATTAAATAAATTTTAAATTTCACGATTTTTAATATAAATCATAGAAATGACAAATTGAATCGTTCAATCGTTTAATCGTTTCTGCACGCGTGCTCCACCGCCTACTTCTCTTTCGTCGCCATTGTCGTCTCGTACGCCGGCTCTTTAGCATCGTCATCGAATATTATCATGTATTTTGTCAGTGAAAATCGCTATTTAAATTAATAAACTATTATAATTTCGATAATTTGCCGTGAATAAATCATTATCATTTGTGTATAATAATCATTAACAATACAGTCCACAGACTAAAATCTTAAATTATAAAAATTGTAAATAAAATGTGCTCTTTTAGTTCAAATTAAATGACGTTATTAAGTTTGTGTAAATATATATATAGAAATTGTGTATTATAAAATTATGAAATTAAGTGATTAAAGTTTTTATCATCAATGTAATTTAAGAATTACAAGTCAAAAATTAGACTATAATATTTGCAAGATTATCAAATGAAATTTATATGAAGTTAATAAATATTATACCAGAGATTATTTTAAAATTAAATTTTGATTTTTAAGTTATTTTCTATAAATCACAATCCTCACAATGTACGTTAGAGTTACAATCTTTATATTTTGTTTATATTATGTTCCTTCGCGTAAGAAAATCTAGCACTTGTAAAATTTTTAAAAACTCAAAGATTAGTATAAGATCGTTACTCAGTGAAGAATATTATACATTCTTTACTTAAAAATATTTAATAAGTTAAGTTAATTTTAAATTTGAAATTGTATAAAAAAATTTTTATAAAATTGTAAAATATTGTAAAATTTTTAGCCTTGATAATGAAGACTGATGGTCTTCGAAACGTGGGCAATTTATTGAAAAAAATCAAATATTTTTATTTAATATTAAAATAAAAAAGGCCCCATTTTTTCCCAATCGGGCCTGATGGGCCCTTGGATGGCTACTTTTTTCAGTTTGTATTTATTTTATCCTGCTTTTACCTCTACAATCTATTTTCATCGCTGGGGATCAATTTCTGCATCAGGATTTTATTTTATTCTGATTGGTCCTAAATGGCCGCAGGATGGACCATTTTATTAGTCGTTATTTGTTTTACTTTGTTGGACCCATTTTTTGCCCCTACAGTTCATTTTCATCCCTGGGGATCGATTTTTACAGTGGAATAGGAAGTCTGTTTTTATCCTCGGTAATTACCTATTACATAAGTATTCTGTTTTGGGCTGGTTGGGCCCAATTGGCCCCTAGCGGCTATTTCCTCTTTCTATAATGATATTTTATGTATCCCTGGGACCCATTACTTACTTGCTAATTAAAGTTATATTAAAAAAAAAAAAAAAAAAAGTATATTACGATTCTAGGCCAGAGAAACAAAGAATGGCCTAAATAGTTTGCTGGTAGTATTTGCCAGATTATAATATATGTACATTTATAAATAGTACCTTTTATAGTAATTTTAATTACTAATTTAAAAAAAAGTTTTAATCACTTTTTTATTTTTTATATTTTTATATGAAAATTACTTGTGGTTTAATTGTTTGTTTTTTTTTTTAAATTATGTGTTCGATGTTACAAATCTTTAAACTTATTTTGATTTATTTAGCTGAAAAAATTTTTTTGTTTGTTATTTTCTATTCTTACTCTCGAACCCACGGTATTTGGATATATTGTTGGATTACTAGTCACTAACGTTACTACTCAGTTTCTCTATGATTATTCAAATTAAAAGGATAATTTTGATAGCATTGACTTTGTGAAAAAATTTTAAGGAACCTTTTTTTTATGTTGTTGCATTACAATATAATATTATATCATAAACACATAAGCACAAATTTAATTTTTGATAACTTAATTGATGTCAATAAATATGTTACCATGGTCTAAGAATTTTTTTATTAGTTCTAGTTTAACTAAAACTAGCTATTGTTAAAACTTATAAAAAATATTTAACATATCTGTTTTAACAACATATTAATTTTTAAGTGCAGTTGTATTTTATAATTATATATATACTATGAGGCTCCGCCCCCTGCGCGCTTCGCGCGCCAACCCCCGTAGAGTGAGTGAAGTATGGCGATAGTATATTTTTAATCACCTGCAAGGGGTTCCTTATTCATTTTGAATCAATTGATTTTCGTGACAGTGGTTTTAGATTTTGCAACATTATATAGTTTTATGATAATTGGTTTAATAAAGAATTATATTGTAAATAATGTTAACATTTTATTTTAAATACTATTTATAGTCACCTGGTAATTTAAAATAATAATAAATCACAATGATAATATATTTTAGTATAGGTTTTTGTTACTTTACTCATAGTTATTAAATAAATAATGAATTACTTAAAATAAGATAAATTAATATTTTATTGTTTTTATTTTTATTTACATTGTTTTATTTATATATACATTGTAAAACGGGGTTAGTTATAAGAACAAAAAAATTTCGTAAATTTTACAAATATGTAATTCTAACTATAAACATGTTTATATTTACAAAATATTTGAATAGAAATTAACAAAACTTTATGATGTAAACATAAGCAGCAATTTTGGTTATGTTTAACAGTTATTTTTGTCACATTGACCCATAAAGAAAATTTTGGGTATGGAATCTTATGAAATGTTAAGATTGTTATGGCCAAAAATAAAATTTAGGCCAATAGGTGCATTTTGGCCCAAAAGCACCAGATTGATCTAAAGGGTCCATTTTGGCCCAAAAGGACCAAATTGACCTAAAGGGTCCATTTTGGCCCAAAAGGACCACATTGACCCAAAAGGTCCATGTGGCTCAAAAGGTCCATATGGCCCAAAAGGTCCATTGTAGCCCAAAAGAACCACATTGACCCAAAAGGTCCATATGGCCCAAAGGTCTCAATCTTCATTTTCCTTCATTGAATTCAGTTCGTCATCAATGGCTTCTTTCCATTTTAATGATTCTTTAGATAATATTGCTTCTTTATATGATGTTGTATCTTTGTTAATTGTTCCTAATAGCGAATATCTAATTTCATCTTGTTCAAGGTTATTACTGATATTATTTGGATTATTGTTATCAAAAATAACTTTATTTTTATCTATACAGCTTGTCGTGAAATAGGCAAAACTTGTATCTTGAACTAAAGTTTCCAAAACAGTTTCTCTTGCATATATTGTAAAGTCTCTGCCTTGTTTTACTTTTCTGTTAGGTTGTTTTCTGACTATGTCTGAGTTTTCATCAATATTAATTTCAGCAGTTCGTTTCTTTGGCCTTCCTCTTTTTCTTTTATTTTGCTCATTTTCTTTTGTCAAACTTTCTTTTTCTGAATCTGAATCATTTTCTATTTCAGTTTCTGAATCAGAGTTTTCAAATGAGATCAATTCTGAATCTATAATATTCTCACATTCACCATTTTCTGCGTTTTGGACTATTTTCTGATTTTCGTATTCGTATTTGTATACTCATTTTTCATTAAACCTATCTTGTCTAGAACATAGAAATTTTCCAGAAGGAGAATGTCATAAAACGTAGCCTGTATTTGAAAAACCTACTAATACTGTTTTTATAGCATTTGCCGAGAATTTAGTTTTTGAAATTGGTATTCTAACATACGCGATACATCTAAATCTTATTTTTATCAAGGTGTTAGTTTTTGTTTAGGAACAAATTTTTCTATTGGAGTGATGAATTTATTTGATTTATGAGGTGTTCTATTGTAAATATATGTAGAAGTTTCAGCTGCTAATATTCACATGCTTTGAGGTAAACCTGAGTCTAGTAACAAGGATGCAATTTTCCATTTTAACGTCAAATTAAAACGTTCCGCCGTACCATTGAGTTCTGGCGTATATGCAGGAGCAAAATCATTATCAATTTTCTCTCTATTCATGATTTCTAAGAAATGCCCACATAAATATTCCTTAGCATTATCTGCTCTTATATAAAAAACTTTCTTATTTTCGCCTACAATATTTCTGCTATGTTGTAAAAATTTTTCTAAACATTCACCTGCTTGCTTTTTCTTTTTAATTGAATAAATTTTTGCATATCTAGAAAAATCATCAATGAAGGTAATAATATATTTATTTCCTGCTGGGAATGAAATTGGTTTAATACGTCCCATCATATCACTATGAATTATCTGCTCTTGTTCTAATTTCTGTACAAGGCTGTTTTGTCATTTTCGCCAGTTTGCAGACTTCACAATCTTTTATATATTCTTCAAACTTAACATCTTTTAATTCATTATGATTCTGACTTATTAAGTTTTGATTTAGAAAAATATCATTTTACAATCCCTCGGGGTTTATTTTATTAAAATTTAAGATTTTTCTATTTATCGTGTTTTTATCGAAATCTGAATTTAAAAAATAATCTAAGTTAAAACTTCTTGATTGAGTTCTTGCTCTTTTTCCCTTGCAAGATCAGACGGATAACAATCTGAATTTTGTATATTATTTGAGCCCTCTGAAATTGTTCGGGAAAAATCTTGTATATCTGTTTTAGATTGTTGTAAGAACTCATCAAGAGTCACTATCTGCGCTGTACAAGAATAATTTTCATAATTCGGATCTAAGCAATGTAACGTGGTTACAAACGCTAAAATACGTTTATTTTAAATTTAATAAAATTTTTAAATTTTAGAAAAAAGCTGCGAGATTTTTGTAAATTAAGTAATAGTTCAATTAAAAATATAGGTGACATTAGCGACACACGCACACATAGATATTTAATAAAAGCCGCGAAGAACTAGATAAGAAAAGGAGAAGGGAGAGAAGCCGATCGACAACACGGGTTTAAGTGACCAGCGAGGACGATATTCGGCGACTGATCCTTCTAAATATAGGTCACGTTTTTATAATGATAATATAATTACGCGTCACCGGCCATTATAGTTAAAATCTTATATATACAATAAATTTATAGTTATGATAAAGTTATGAAAAAAATTTATGTTGCGATCAAGAATTCTGCTATAGTTTTATATTCATTTGTGACCAAGAAAATATTGATAGTGTAATTAGATTCAGTGAAATGTCGTGAATATTGGAGAACATAAACGAGAGACAAAAGAATTTTTGATTCTGTTTCCACGTGTTTTCTTATATAATTTTAAATATAATTATTGTCGCGACAGTTTTCATTAATTTTGTATTTTTGAATTGAATAAGTGAACATTTGATAATAAAGATAAATACAAGTTCCACTGTATATTGTTTGTATATATTTTGTAAATATGTATATTCAAATTGTTAATGTTTAGATTTAAAATCTGAGTTCAATTCTGAGTCTATATTATATTTTAATACTATATTTATTAGTTATTAAAATAAATTTGGATCCATCTGAGTCTGAGTATTTTAATTCAGAATATTTACAAACAAACAATATTTTTTTTTATTTTCCTATAGTAATGTAATCGAAATAAAAGTTAAAGAAAAATACCTACTCTTCTACTAGCACCACCAGTGGCATCACTAGTATTGATTTCTGAGTTTGGATCTATGTCCTTGGATTCAGTAGATTTCACTTCTACATAATTTACTTCGACATAATTTACTCAACTTCCCAATTGACCATTCTCAGCAGATATTCGAGTTTAGTTAATTAAAAAAAACTAATAACCAAACAATAGCTTTCTATTTTATGCTGAGAAAATTTCCATATAACTTTGAAAAACGAACCTCGATTTTCAAATTTATTTGAAAAATCAGTATCAAATTTTAATCATGGCATTAATAATATATGTGGCCTTCTGAAGTTAAAAATCATGAGCACAGTGAAGATTCCCTTCAGAAGTCGATCGTACACATATATCATATTAAAATGATCTGAACAAGATACTATGTCCATGCATATTTAATAATTTTTGGACTAGTAATTTCAAAAATATAACTTGTACCACAGTTTAATTTCTGTAATTACGATCAATGGTCTGATTTTAATCAGTATATTATATGTTCTAAATAACTTCTAAACATTTATAAATGTTAAATATTTTATAATAATTTAAATTAGTTGTATAATTAAAAGTCTGCTCTGAGTTTATAAAAATATATTTATTTTACATATAAATCACTTTCATAAGCAATTCATGTATAATTTTTATTATGATTATAAGTTCATATAGTTATATTAATGTATACCTATGTGTGTATATGTTAATAAATTATTTAAATTTACTTTGAAAAATAAAATTAAAAAAATTTGAAAAAAATGCGAAAAAATAAAAAAAAATTTAATTATTTTTTCCGAGTAACATACTCATACCAGAAAAATTAAACTAACTCCGTCGAGTGAGTAACATTTCAAACACGGGTGTTTCTTTCTCTATCGTCATTTTATACATACTGTACAAGACGTGTATTACACGTATACCACATATAAGTGTGTGTATATATATATGTATATTGTACAATGCGTATTGAATAAAAATTTGCCGCGTCGTGCACATTTATAAAAAAAGATCTAATCTATTCAAGCTAAATAACAAAAAACTGCTTCTATTTTTGTTTATTTGTTTAGATTAAACATGTATATTTTTATGTCTATTTTTTCTTTTATATTTAAAGACTACTTACAAATTTTTTTAAGTTAATATAACGCGTGGCTGGTGGCCCTAACCTATAGGATTAATATAATCCTTAGATTATATTACAATAAATAACGTAAAATAACAACACTTTATTTAACTTTCTAAATATTTGTTTATTAATAATCTTACAACAACAAAAACATTTACATGTAAAAATTACGCAAGTTTTCTATGTGTGCTTGAATTTTGGCCTTTATTTTTAGCTGTAAAAATTTTTCACTTCTAAAGTTTTTAGATCTGAAAAACTTTACGCAAGTTTTAAATATTAAAATACATATTATCTAAATTTGCTATATTGAAAATTACCAATTATTATTTGAAGCAAATTGACCCATAATTAATCCAACTTACAATTATTAAAAATTATTTAAAAAAACTTTCCAGGCCGCCAAGTAAAAAAAAATTGAAAATTTGAAACTTAATTTGTAAAATTTGCAAAATAAATATATCAATTTTTCATAATTAATTAACGGCCTGACAAGTTTTTTAAAATAATTTTTAATAATTGAAAGTTGGATTAATTATGAGTAAATTTGCTTCAAATAATAATTGGTAATTTTCAATATAGCAAATTTAGATAATATGTATTTTAATATTTAAAACTTGCGTAAAGTTTGTACAGCTAAAAACAAAGGCCAAAATAAAAGCACACATAGAAAACTTGCGTAATTTTTACATGTAAATGTTTTTGTTGTTGTAAGATCTCATTCATTTCATTAAAGTATATTAAACTATTACACAGTCAAATTGGAGTTTTTTCTACAATATAAAGCTATGTATAATACCCCTTCCTACTATTAATTATTATTATTATTATGTTTTCTTAGCTCTCTATGTGCTATACTTCTTCCTTTCGTTCAACTTAATACTATATTATTTTTGAAAATACCGCCGTTGCTCCCAATCGAATTTCTCGAAACTCGAAGGGTCGAAGCATTCTCTTAAAAGACTACATTAGAGTGCCAGTCTGTGAAACAGAAGAGAATATTCTCGTATATCTAGGTGTCGTTCAAACTTGCGTCCCGAGACGACACATCTCTGTAGATCTGAGTGAATCTGAGTTTTATTGTACATTCATATGGATATACGCGTCTCTATAAGTCCCAAAATCTACTAACTGATATGACATAAAAAGAGCGGGACGACGTATCGTTCCGATCAATGTATGTATATGATCAGATCGCAGCATCAATCAATATATTGTCGAATATTCTCCAGCAAAAAGTGTAGGTTGTTTAACATTGCTCTTATGGAAAATCATCGTTGGAGCTTGTGAAAAGTATGATTGCGATTACACAGATTAATGAAACTTAAGTAATATGGTATATAAAAGCTCAAAAATTATATTTCCAATTTGTTTTACTTGTTTCATTGCATAATTATTAAATAATTAAATAAAAAGTATGTAAATAACTAATACATATACGATTCTACATATGTATGTAGCGTCGATTATTCAGAAAGCGAAAAAAATACAAACAAAATGGCGGATTTAGTAATGTACCACCTTAAATAATTGAAATTTTATTAGTAATTTTACTAAAAATTTATAATGAATATTAATTAGAATGTAAATAAAATTATATTTTTAGTTACATTAACTAATTTTTTGCTCTCTTGGGCTTAAAACTCGTGCGTAAAGAATTTTCTGCACTTGTTCTAGGCAGGCAAAAAATATTGTAAGCACCATAGGCGAAATACTTTGGACACAAAACTTTTACGCCCTCGATACTTAATATACTTTTTTGTATGCGTGTAATTGTTAAAAGTTATATATAAAACTGACTTAAATTTGTGTTGCACTCTCAAAAACATATATAGTTATCACTTTTTCAGCTTTTCTGAATAATGTATATAAAAGTTTAGACTATATCAAATTTTTTAGTATTTTAATTTTTTTCTCATTTCTGAACTTATAGGTCAAAGGGTTTCAACTAGAATACCTAACTAAAGTTCCAGAAGTTAAGGACACTGTTCATAAACATTCACTGTTACATCATTTGTGTCATATGGTAATGGAAAAGTTTCCTGATTCGACAGATTTGTACTCAGAGGTAAAAGAATTATTTGATATAATTAAAATATTGCAGGAGCACATTAGTGTGTTGGTTTCAGACTCCAACTAATGTAACTTGATTATACTTTAGATAATATATAAAGAAGATAATATACTACGTATATATAAAACAAAAGTTCTTTTGTAATAATTTTCAAAAGTTTAGGGCACAAATTTTAGCTCTGTGCCCCCAACACCGATTTTTACTATACTTAAGCGTTAGTTTACTCACAAAAATAAAATACTCTCGATGTGTATTATAAACAAACAAGATATATTATCTTCTTTGTATCTATGTATATTATATACTAATACTAATATATATAATAATATACATTTATCCACTTTAGCCGTGGAAAGTATACATTAAAATTAAATTCACCGTATACTATGTTGGAAGAACTTAAATTCTCAAAGTACTTTCATGCGTATGTATTAGTGTTTCGATTTATACAAAATCTGTGAATAACTATTATTTACCGATGCTGCAAAGTAATGTCTAAATTATGTCATCTCTCTAATAAGCAATAGTTACATACATATACGTGTACTAGTTTTTCCAATCACTGCGGATGCATTCGAAATATAACCATCAGATGGCAGGTACTTATTAACTCTCAGTTGACTGGTGCATTATTTCTTTAGGGATCATTCAAACGAGAAAAAATTTGGAACCCAGACCTTTGATATTTACTCCCTCTCGTTCTATTCTTGCATGTTAAATAATAAAAAGTAGGAGTAAATTTTGGAGGTTGTGGTTAAAACTTTTTTTCTCATCTGAATGCTCCCTTAAAAATTTTAATTCTTCCAGCTTGCAGATGCATTTAATATATTTTTCAAGGCTAAAAGTGGATAAAAAACATTATCACTCACGAGACAGAATATACTTCATTATCCGAAACATATTCATATAGAGTTTTTTACAAGTTGGCTGAAATAAGCGTCGAATAATGACGTACGTTTTGTCTCTTTTGTAAGGCTGATTCTTTAAACGCCTTAAATAGGGAACGCAACCGCAAGCGCAGGCAATGCAATGCACACAAACCAAAATAGTGTTGTGCGCATACGTGTTGTATTTTTTTCTTCATGGACACAGTACTTAATTTATTTCTACACGGAGAAAAATAACTGTTAAAAATAACCAAAATTGATGGTTATGTTTACATCATAAAGTTTTGTTATTTTCTGTTCAAATATTTTGTAAGTATAACCATGTTTATAGTTAAAATTACAATATTCTAACTTCATATTTGTAAAATTTACAAAATTTTTTTGTTCTTAAAACTAACCCCGTCTTACTAAAATTAACCTTGCAAAATATACAAAATATTTTTCTCCGTGTATGGGAGTACTAGTTTTATAAATATCTTTTATAATAATTTTTTAGATCTGATACGTAATTAACTATGAATATCTAGAATTATCGTTTGTAAAGGATTTCTCTATCTGATTTTTTTTTTCTTCAAAATTTTTTACATAAAAAAATTTAAAAAACAGCATACATTTTTTTCTTTTTGGACGTAGTACCTAATTTATTTCTATGAAAGTACTAATATTTAGAATTAACGTTTTTACTAGGTGTCAGAGGCGGATTTGCCAATAGGCAGATTAGGCAATTGCCTAGGGTGCAACGGTTCAGGGGGCGCCGAGAGTTTGAAAATTATTTTTCAAAATATTGAATTATTACAATAAAAAATAAAAACAATGATAAAAAAATCGTATCTAATATATTAAAATTAAAAGAATTTAAAAATGATTTACTAGGGGAGTTCCTCTATCACATAAAATGGTTACGATTAGTTTATTTTGGTTGAAAAACATGTATCAAATACGCTGAGTTGAGTTTTATCGGATAGGAGTTCTTAGGGTAAATTCAAAAAATTACTATAAACTTGTGTGTTTAATGAAGAACTCATGTTTTGTCTCAATTTTTTTATGTAAGTATTGCCTTTTACTCCCCATAATCCGTTATTCATTATCAATACTTTCCTTATCGTTATAGTCAATAAACAGAATGCATATTTTTATTCAATAATAAACAATTTTTAAATTCCTGCCAAAATTGCAATTTGCGATGAAAATAGACTTTAAAGGCCTCATAATTTTTATATAAGTTCCAAGTTTCTAAAAATGTTTTACTCACACCGTTTCAATTATTTGTTTGCAAGGTATAGTAAATTAAAATCCGAATCCCCATTTTAGGTTTTTTGGAAGAAAGTCTATTTTTATTCTTCAATTTAAACATAGCAAAAATTTTTTCTTCATTGCTATTCGCCAAAACTACTTTTAATTAAAAGGGGTGACCTAAAAAACCCTTTTAGACCAAATCTTGGAGGGCTAGAGCGAAAGTAGCGAAAATACCACCTTTAAGGGTAATATTGGCTAGTTTAAGGGTGAAAAGTTAAGTATTAATTGAAAATACGTCAATTTTTGTGATTAACGACCCAAAAAACCCTATTAGATATTTTGAGGTCTAATATTTAGATTTAATATTGAGGTCTAAAACGCTATTAATATTTTGAGGTCTCTCTCCGAATTTTTGAGGTCTAGAGCGAAAGTAGCGAAAACACCCCTTTTTAGGGTAATTTTTCATAGTTATAACTTCAATATTCGTGATCAGCGAACCTGAAAATCCTTATTAGACCAAATCTTGGAGGGCTAGAGCAAAAGTTGCAAAAACACCTGTTTTAGAGGTAGTTTTGGCTAATTTAAGGGTCAAGCCCCAATTCCTCATAGGCAAGAACCCGATTTTCGTGTCCAGCGACCAAAAAACGTGTTGTAGACCAAATCTGGTGGTGGTCACAATCAATACCACCATAACCGTAACTTGACTGGTGTATCCTTAGTAATTTCTTATTTTTTGTTTGAAAAATATTGATTTAACATGTAATATATTTATAGGTACAGATACTTTTGGAGTTGAAAAACCAATGTGGGGGTCAAAGATGACCATGTTAGGATAATGGCCAAATGTGTACAATTTAAAACGGTTGTGGTAAAATATTTCCCATTTAAGGGAGAAGAATCAAATTAGACTTTTACATGTTGTTGGAGACTTACATGTTGCTTTAGGTTATAATTCTGTTATGCCTTTATTTGAAAAAATTTTTTAATTCATTTTATACGTTTCTTCTTGCGTTCCTTTACATATTAATATGCCTTTTCTGTACATTAACAATTAAAAATTGTTTTAACAAACATAAAAATTGTTAAATTATAGCATTATTATAGAAAAAAAATTTTGGGTAACAATGTACCACTAAATCACTATGACAGTTTAGTGATTCTTACGGGCTAAAATATTAAATTTTTTTTTAAATATTTAATCTATATGAGCAATTATTTTAAAAGTGCTACTTAATTTGAGCCTGGAATCGTAATTTTTTTTTTTTGAGGGCACATCGATATGACCCGTGTTTTCAGGTAGTTTGAACCTTCAGAAAAACGAAAAAAATCGTGAACAAGAAATCGGCGAAAGGTGCCAAAAAGATTTTTTTACTTTTATGTTAAAAACCGTGTTTTTCGTATCTGAACTACCCCAAATTTTCAGAATAACTTTTTAGGTAAATAAAATTTTAAAAAATAGATAAGAAAATCTGATTACCAGGGAAAAACCACTCTAGAAGAAAAAAAAACTTTTCTTTTTCCGATGAAACTTAGCCAAGTTATCGTTAATTTAAGATTTTACTCAAATTTGTCTTAAAAAAGATTAAGTTCTATATTGAAAAATGCCTGTTTCTGAACTTTAAACATGCATTACTCGCTTGATTTTAATCGTAAAATAATAATTTTTTTTTTTAAATCGATTAATTTTTCTCTGGCAATTCATTTCTTTAAGAAAAAAAATCATTTTTATTGACCAAATTTTAATTTTTAGGTCAAAAACTGTGTTAAGTAAATTTTTCTTCTTACAGTTTTCAAAGGCTTTTCACCTAAAAATTAAAAGGGTATGTCGGGTAGATAAGTGAAATGCCCCTGTTCTTGGATTTTCAAACTAACTGTTTTAAAAGTTTTTGGATGTAAAAACAATGTGGTAACCGATGCCCGTTTGTCCATATACCCCTCCCCGCCACCAAAACGGCCAAAAAACTGTCCAAAACCTGTTCTTTTGGTTATCATTTTTTTTCTCTGGAACGACATTGCCAAAAACCCTGAAAATTGGCCACAATGGTCCCATTGCAATTATTTTTCATCAAAAAATTTTTGGGACCTCTACGACCACTTTAGACCACCAAAAATTAAATTCAAAAATTTCAAAAATCAATTATTTTACAAATTTAAATATTGGGAAGGGGGCTGCACAAAATTTTATTTCAAATTATTTTTTCTAACATAAAAACACAATTTTTCCAAAAGGTTTTAGGCCTCTAGACCCGGTGCGACCCAGTGAAAATTCCAAAAAACTCGTTTTTTTATTGATTTTTTACCGTTTTCTCGACGATATCGCATGGAAAATCTAATACATTCATGTTAAATTAGAAAAGTAGATGTATTTTAAACGAAACTTAATAATAAGACAGATTAAAGACCTTTATACCCCTTTAGACCACATATTTTGCACTTCAAATTTCAAGTTTTCAATATTTTTTTCAATTATTTGGTTTTTTTTATAATTTTTTGACGGAATATCCCATATATAAAATTTTTTTAGTTAAATATATTATAATTTTGATAATATAACTTATTTTTTTATTTTTAGACCCTTTAGAAACCCATATTTTGAACGATAAAGTTCAAATTTTTGAATTTCTTTCGAGTTTTCTTACTATATTGCATGGGAAATCCTATATATATATAATTTTTTTAGTTCAATATACTATAGTTTTAAAAAATACGATCTTCTTTTATGTTTTAGACCCTCAAACTCTACTTGTTTCTCTCAAAATTACAAGTATTGTATTTTTTTTCTTAATAATTTTGGTTTTTTTATTATTTTGTGTGGAATTACCCATATATAAACTTTTTTTAGATTAATATTTAATATAAATTTATGCAATATTTTTCGATCAAATAAAAAATTGTTATATTATTTTAGACCCTCAGACCCTTTGTTTAAACTTCATAGCTTAATTCATTATATACTGTTCCTATACATGTATACTGCTGCTGTATTATACATCGAAATTGCAGTTTTCAATGATTCCATTATATCGGTAATAAAATGTCTTAAAAAAATTGTACTACCTCAAAAATTTGGTTTACCAACCTATATAGAGAGATTTTTTATTAACTCAAACATCAAAAGTACCAGAATTGCTCTATGGATTTACTAACTGCCTCGTATTAATGTCTGATGGGACTTATCTGAGGCATGAAAAAAGCTCCAATAATAATTATCAAAGAAAAGCATATTCTGGGAAAAAAAAGTTCTAATATGTAAACCATTTACAATTACCACAACAAACGGATTTTTAGTTGTTTTAATGGAACCATTAATGATGTACAAATTTTAGAAGACTTATTAAAAGATCCTAGCGGAATAAGCAGTATTTTAAAACCAGGAAACGTGTTTGTTTTAGATAGAGGTTTTAGAGATGTTATAAATCTCTTAGAAGAAAACGGGTATCGAGTACTAATGCCAGCTTTAAAAGGTAAAAAAAAGCAGCTTTCAAATGAAGAATCAAATGCATCTCGATTTGTGAGTAAAATTCGATGGGTAGTAGAAAGTGTACATGGTATTCTTGGTAAAAAATATAAGATTTTTCATCAGCAATTCCGAAACCAAAACTTATCTAATGCTGAAGTTATATGTAAAACTGCATGCTTGTTATTAAAGCTTAATTCATCATATACTGTTCCTCTCGACTTTTTTTATTTAAATTGCATGGAAATGTCTACATTTTATTGCCGATATAATGAAATCATTGAAAACTGCAATTTTGATGTATAATATAGCAGCAGTATACATATATAGGAACAGTATATAATGAAGTTTAAACAAAGGGTCTGAGGGTCTAAAATAATATAACAATTTTTTATTTGATCTAAAAATATTGCATAAATTTATATAAAATATTAATCTAAAAAAAGTTTATATATGGGTAATTCCACACAAAATAATAAAAAAACCAAAATTATTAAGAAAAAAAATACAATACTTGTAATTTTGAGAGAAACAAGTAGAGTTTGAGGGTCTAAAACATAAAAGAAGATCGTATTTTTTAAAACTATAGTATATTGAACTAAAAAAATTATATATATATAGGATTTCCCATGCAATATAGTAAGAAAACTCGAAAGAAATTCAAAAATTTGAACTTTATCGTTCAAAATATGGGTTTCTAAAGGGTCTAAAAATAAAAAAATAAGTTATATTATCAAAATTATAATATATTTAACTAAAAAAATTTTATATATGGGATATTCCGTCAAAAAATTATAAAAAAAAACCAAATAATTGAAAAAAATATTGAAAACTTGAAATTTGAAGTGCAAAATATGTGGTCTAAAGGGGTATAAAGGTCTTTAATCTGTCTTATTATTAAGTTTCGTTTAAAATACATCTACTTTTCTAATTTAACATGAATGTATTAGATTTTCCATGCGATATCGTCGAGAAAACGGTAAAAAATCAATAAAAAAACGAGTTTTTTGGAATTTTCACTGGGTCGCACCGGGTCTAGAGGCCTAAAACCTTTTGGAAAAATTGTGTTTTTATGTTAGAAAAAATAATTTGAAATAAAATTTTGTGCAGCCCCCTTCCCAATATTTAAATTTGTAAAATAATTGATTTTTGAAATTTTTGAATTTAATTTTTGGTGGTCTAAAGTGGTCGTAGAGGTCCCAAAAATTTTTTGATGAAAAATAATTGCAATGGGACCATTGTGGCCAATTTTCAGGGTTTTTGGCAATGTCGTTCCAGAGAAAAAAAATGATAACCAAAAGAACAGGTTTTGGACAGTTTTTTGGCCGTTTTGGTGGCGGGGAGGGGTATATGGACAAACGGGCATCGGTTACCACATTGTTTTTACATCCAAAAACTTTTAAAACAGTTAGTTTGAAAATCCAAGAACAGGGGCATTTCACTTATCTACCCGACATACCCTTTGGTCAATAAAAATGATTTTTTTTCTTAAAGAAATGAATTGCCAGAGAAAAATTAATCGATTTTAAAAAAAAAATTATTATTTTACGATGAAAATCAAGCGAGTAATGCATGTTTAAAGTTCAGAAACAGGCTTTTTTCAATAAAATTTTAATTTTTTTTAAGACGAATTTGAGCAAAATCTTAAATTGACGATAACTTGGCTAAATTTCATCGTAAAAAGATAAGTTTTTTTTCTTCTGGAGTGGTTTTTCCCTGGCAATCAGATTTTTTTATCTATTTTTTTAAATTTTACTTACCTAAAAAGTTATTATGAAAATTTGGGGTAGCTCAGATTCGAAAAACGCGGTTTCTGACATAAAAGTGAAAAAATCTTTTTGGCACCTATCGCCGATATCTTGTTCACGATTTTTTTCGGTTTTCTGAAGGTTCAAACTAACTGAAAACACTGGTCATATCGATGTGCCCCAAAAAAAAAATTTACGATTCCAGGCTCAAATTAAGTAGCACTTTTAAAATAATTGCTCATATCCAATCTATATCTTAAGGTGGTAGACTCAATTGAAAAAAAATTGGCACTTTATTAGATTATAAGTTGCTAAACATTTTTTTTTTCCAAAATGGCGCCGAGTACAGGTTCTCAAAGTTAGGTCGCACTTTTTATTGTGTGCACGATTGCAGTCTCCAACTTGTTCGGAAACATACCAAATAAAATTTTTTATGTTTGTGAAATATTTTTCTTCCGGATTGATTGATTCAAATTTCAGAAAATGGAAAATTGTGAAAATTATTTAATTTTTTAAAAAATAGCAATTTTTTCTCGTTTTTTTGAAAAAAAATGGGACATTTTTTGAAAAAATCTTTCCATCAATCCAGAAGATAATTATATTTTAAAAATGCAGCCAAAAAATTAGGAAGATATCTTAATTCTTTTTTGAGCTATCGTGCACACGAATTTAAAAAACGTTGTTTCTGGGCGTCTCGCTTAATCTTCTATAACTTCCTTATTATTCAAGATATCATTATAAAAATTTTTTTCCATTCTCTTAAGATTTTTTCAAACCCAAAACACAGAAAACAAAAAATCGATTTTTTTCCCTACAATTGAGTCTACCGCCTTAAAAGACTAATAATTTTAATTGTAATTTATACGTAGATTGGTGCTGTTACGAGAGCTTCAAAAGTTGACTTTGATGAATTAGCATCTAACATTGGAAAATTGGAGAGTGAATGCAAAGCATCTTGGGATCACTTAAAACTAATAGCTAAACATGATGGTTCAACAATGATGAAAGTGAAGTAAGTATTTACGAAAAAATTTCTCCTAAAGATTTAATTTTTTTTAAATATTTAAATTTTGCATTTACTGAATTAACTGGTCTAATTTTATCGTCACGAAAATATATTTCTATTTGATATGTTAAACAGATTCAAAAGTTTGAAAAGTTTGAAAAGGAAAATATAATCTGATCTTTTCTAGTTAGTAACGGTTTGATTAGGATCATGACATTAAAAACTGTTTAAACCAAGTTAATAATATATTCTTTCATCAAAACCTAGTGATATAAGATAATATAAGAAGTATAATATTTTTATTAATTTAACCAATAAATTAGTTAATTTTCAAATACGTATAAATATTTTTATTATACGTATTAGGGCAGGGGGGGAGGGACAGCATTAAAAGCATGAAAAAAGTAAGAAAAAAAATTTTTTTTAGGCTATCTTTAAATTTTTTATTTAATGCATTAAAAATTATTTTAATTTAACCAAATTTTAACTACAGGTTCCTTAACCCTTTAACTTCACGGAATCGTTGCAATTTTCAAAAATATTAACAAATAAATTGTTTATAACAATTTAAGCTAAAATCACTCCTGCTTATCGTAGAAACGTAATTTTTTTTTTAAATGAAAGGTAAAAATAACTAGATTATAATTTTAGGATTTGGTTAACTTTTTGGCCCGAATATTATATTGTTAACAGTATCAAAAAAGCCAATGGTTTTTTATGAATAGAGATAGTCAATAAATTTAACGCATTGTTCTTTTATAATCTTTATGTTCACAATAAAATAAAAAAGAAAGAAAAAATAACGTGCTTATATTATAGAATACATTAAAAAAATAAGGTAAACCTAGGAAGTAGAGGAACATATATGTATTAAATCATAAAAAAATACACTCATTGTCGTCCTGAAATAAAACTTTTGTGGCTGCCAGTTGCTCATTGTGAATTCAATCCAATTAAATTGATTTGGGCTTATGTGAAAAATAAGGTAGCAAAAGAAAATAACACATTTAACCTCAAAGACGTGCATGAAATGTGCATTCGTATAATGAATAATTTGCCACCTGATTTGTGGAAAAATTGTGTAAAACATACTATTCAGTATGAAAATTATTATAGAGTGTAAAGTCCTTTAGCAGATTTAATAGAACGTTTAACTATTAATACTGCTGATGATAGTGACACTGATAATGATATATCTAGTTCTGCTAATTGTGATGATGTTGTAAGTAATTTAAGTGATATTAAGGGGGGTGTAACACTTTATTTTAGCAATAATAAATGAATAATAATAATAATAATTAATTTAATAATGTTTTATATTGCTAAAATAAAATGTTACTTTTAAGAGAGAGAGGGGTTTTACCTGTTTTGGTATAGTGTGGTATGTAAAAATACATACACATACGCCTGGCAGCATGCATTGGAAAAGGGATTATTAAATAAACTTTTATAAGACACATTAATAATTTAATTTAAATGATCATTATATACTTTAATTTAATAAATTTTAATTGTTCAAAATTATAAAAATATTTTACATAATTTACGGTGGCCACACTCATACTATCTTATCATGCATACATACAAATATTTATATACCGGTTTAATAAATCAAAAATATAAATTCGCGACGATTAGAATTCCGCGTGGTTAACCATTTATATAATTTTATTAATCATTTACTCACGACGTCGCTCCTTTTCTTCTATTACAAATCTTGACTTAGAAAATAGTGATTCGACGTGTGGACCTTTATGGAGAGACTCCTGGTGGTGGGATGAACCTCATCTACAGGGCAGCTAACCCTATTCTTCTTGAAAACGTTTCCCATCCTCACTCATGTAATTTTCTATAAATTAGAAGGTCCCACTACGCGAATACATTTTAGCACGATATTCGATACATGCTTTCTAATAAAGTCACCTGGAGAGCATATCTCATCTACAGGGACAAAAGGAGCGCGCGCGAGATTACATAATTCGTCCGATTTCCACGAAATCCCAGGGACGAGAGAGAGAGAGGGTTATTTCTTTGAAACTCACGTGACCCCCACTTATCGATCAATAATATCGATTTTAGCGCCGTAATTCTTAAACGAATTACATAATATATTGGCGCGCTATTTACTTCAAATTTAAATAAAAAACACCGCATTACAGGGGAAGGCTATGAAATGCTATATTTTTTCAAATAGGATTTTTATTATGAAGGAGTTGAAATAAATGAATAAAATTTTAGGAGAATATTGTTTATATATTAAAATTGAAAATTGTAAATTTTCGAATAAAAATTTTCCAAAATGGCGGAGTTACAGCTGCTGAAAGTCGGCGTGTTTTGAAATCGGCGTACCATCTGTAGCATTCAATATAAGTCTAAAAAATAAAAAAAAAATTAAAAAAAAGTTTTAAATACAGATTTGAATATAATGCTACTATAACTTACTTAATAAATTGCAAAACTTTCGGTAAAGTGCCACATAACAGATCGGCTTTAAAAAAAATTAAAAAGGATTTGACGCACTCAAAAAAAAAAAAAATTGTTTGCATAAAAAAATGTTCTAATAACTGCTATAGATGAAGTCAAATTTTGACCTATCACAATGGTTCCTCTAACATTTTTATGTAACTGGCTTAAAATATTTTAAACGTCAGTTACTTGCGAAAAGCAAGCTAAAATTCAAATTAACCATATTTTAAATAAAATTTCAAGAAATTGAAAAAAAAATTACTTTTAATAATTTATTAAATAAAAAAAAAAATATTAATTAAATAATTTATTTGGGTGCGCAAATTTAGGAATCGCATAAAATCTCGGGATTCTCTCTTATCTAAATAAAGATATTTACAGAAAAAATAAACGAATTAGGGACGCGTCTTTATGGAAAAAGGATTTAGGATAAAGCAGGCTTAAAGAAAACATTAAAGGTATATGGTAAATTAATTAATGCATTTTTTTTCATTCCAAATTACAAAATTAAGCTTTGTATTATCACTTTCTTATATATTATCACTTTCACCTATATTAATGCAAAAAATATTATAAAATATATACAACTCATTTTATATGCTATGAAATTATCTTTAGAATTAGGCATATAATTCTGTAAGTCTGGTTCATATTAACATTTTTTTCTCAATGAGGAACCATTGTGATGGGTCAAATATTGGTTTTTGATTTTTTGGCATATATAAGTACGTTTTGATACCTCAGGAAGCTAAAAAGCCGGTTTATAAAGAAGTCTCAAAAATCTCAAACTACTTTTTTTTTTTTAATTTAGATGTAATACCTCATTTATTTCCATGAAAGTACTGATATTTGAAAGTATGATTTTTACTCGATATCTCGAATCTGATAATTATTTTTTTGAAAATTTGTTTTTCAACTTTTTTTTCACAAAAAAATACAAAAAATACCAGTTTTTTTTTCTTTTTGGACGCAGTACTTAATTTATTTCTATGGGAGTACTAGTTTTAGAAATATGGTTTATAGTAATTTTTTGGATCTGATACTTAATTTTTTCAAAATTTTTTTCTCAAAATTTAAAAAAAATAAAAATTTCTTTGATTTTTGAAAGTAGTACCTCATTTTTCTCCGTGGGAGTACTAGTTTTAGATATACTATAATAAAGATATACTATAATATACTTTATAGTCAATTTTTTGGTTCTGAAACAAGGGACTGGAAAGTGGCCCGCCTGGCTCTGATACGCAAGGGAAAGGGTGAATCAGGATCAGAATCTCCATCATCTTACAGACCATTGTGTATGTTAAATACCATTGGCAAGGTGATGGAGAGCATGGTCAGAGGAAGATTGCGGCAGGCAATTAGGGAAGCGGGTGACCTTAGCGACGATCAACACGGTTTTCGTGAGGGGCGTTCCACGATCGGTGCCATCGAGCAGGTCGTGAAGGTGGTTTGAGGGCCAGACAAGTACGGCCGGATATTAAACGTTGGATGTGAAAAACGCATTCAACTCGGCTAAATGGGACGATATGTTGCACTCCCTCGAGCAGGTATTCAGAGTTCCAGATTATCTGAGAAATATACTCAGAGACTACCTCCGGGACCGATACCTGCGCTGGGACACGCTCGATGGCACAAGAGGTAAAGTATTAAGCGCAGGCATAGCGCAGGGTTCAGTTCTGGGCCCTGATCTGTGGAATACCTTTTACGACGGCTTGCTAAAGAATGAGCTTCCAGCAGAATACCTTGGATGAGGCCATGCGCCTTATCAATAGCTGGATGTCGGATCACGTACTCAGACTGGCAGTTCCGAAAACGGAGGTTGTCCTTCTGACCCGGAGAAGGTTTGATACCATATTCGGCGTCAGCATTGATGACGGGGGTAATCCCCTTATGATCAAGACCAAACGAACAGTCAAATATTTGGGGGTCTTCTTGGACAACAAGTTGACCTACAATAGAAGATTCCAGCAGGCCTGTGAAAAAGCTGGCCGGGTGACAAAGTCCCTCTCGTGGCTGATGACGAACATTGGCGGACCCAGATCAGTGAAGAGGAGGCTGTTGATGACGACAGTCAACTCCATCTTGCTCTACGGTGTCAGCGCTTACATATAAAAAAATACTTACATATCTAATATATATTTATTATTTATATATATTTTGTTTTATATCAAAAAAGATCGCGGTTCTCCGGTGTATTAATTATATTCCATATTAACTATCTAGAACAGACAACGATGGCTTCCGAGAGATCTTAATTGTTTTTTTTTTACAAAATAATTATTCATATATCGAAGAAACTATTTCAATTCTTTTTTCTTACAACGTGCCTAATTTCATTAAAATAAATTTTAAATTTTAAAGACTGTAACAGTTTTTTTTTCAAATAAAGGACAAAAAAACAGGTTTTTTTTACCTTACATATGTAAAAACTTTTATGCCTAGTAAAGGTCGATTTGTAAATTTTCTTTTAATTAATTTATTATAAAAAATGAGTTACCAGAGCAACAACACGCTTAAAGTTAATTATAGCTATAAAAAAATATTTAAAAAACAATTTTTTCAAAAATTAAAAAATTATAAATTATTAATTATATTTTATTAAAAAATAAAAAATAATGGAATTTTTTTATAATTTTTAAATAAATGAATTTTTTTAGTTTATAAAAATCATATTTTATAAAAAATAATATTAAAATTTAAGAAAAAAAAACTTATATAATCAATCAAAAAAATCCTAGTACCGATATTTTAAAAATATTTTGTAAATTCTTTGGAGTGATGGTATATGTTTAGGCTAGGCCAAGTCAGGTAAAAACAAAAAAATATGTTTATTTTAAATTTAAAAAAAAATATAGAGATATAATGGTGGTTTAAAATTATTCCGATTCTAATTATAAGAAAAATAAATATAGTGGATACAAAATTTTTTATTAATATATTTTAAAATTATTTAGCAAGCTGCTGCTGCAAGCGAAAGTCTTAATTTATGCTAGCGGATATCTGAGCGTTTCGTTGGCAAAGAACGTCAATCGAACGCTCGTGTAAAGTACCCCGATCAGAAAAGACACGGGGAATTTCCCATTTGATTATGTGGCCCTCTATGTGATTTCCATAGTGGAACCACTATGGAAGTGGAACGGGATTCTCTAGTGGCCCATGCATGGAACTGGTATGGAAACTCATTGTACGCTTGCGCGACCTTTATTTTCTGCTCTCCTTTTATTTCTTTATTTCTTTATTTCTTTATTATATATAAATAACAGGCTAAACACCCAATACATGCTTTTTAAAAATAAATTGTACATATAAAAAATAGTTTATACATTGTCATTAATTAAAGAAAATTATTACTCTGATTAAGAAAAATTTAACTAACTTACAATTTTAAAATATTTAATTTTACATCTAATAATTCAAGTCCTATAAATAATATGCATTAATAATCAAATATAATTCGGATACAATAATTAAAACACCATTAGTCTAAATGTCTAATCTTAATTTAATTTTTGCCTATATGACTAGAATAAATGACCATAGCAGGCAACCAAAACCGAGCCATCCCAATAGAGACCAAAGTGAATTGCGCAAAATATACTTCTTTTATTAAAATAATAATCATAATGTAAAAAAGACTAATTTGAGTCAAAATAATTTAAACAGAACCTATATACATTAGTTTTAAAACAGTCTTGACCTAATAAATTTTTAAGACTCTGTGGCAAAGAGTTCCACTGCCTTTTTAACCTGAGGTAAGGGGAATGATATAACAAATCACTTTTAGCACTAGCTTCTTTTAAAATTCTAGGTTGGCGTAAATTGTATTCCAGTGATCTACTCTCGAATACGTTCCTCAAATTTTCAGGAAAACATGGATCTGATAATGCCTTATTCATAAACATCAGATCATATGCATTATGCAATGATTTGATGGAAGAAATATTAGCTAATTTAGAAATATTTGAGAAGTCGTGCTCGAGAGGAGACATTGGAGAATTTGTTTTATATGAAACATAACGAAGACCCTTATGGATGATGCCCTCCAGAGAACGGTAGTCCACACTGGTCCAAGGCCTCCAGATTACAGATCCGTATGTTAAATGCGGAATCACAAAAACTTTAATAAGGTTAGCTACAATAAATGGAGATCTGAAATCCAAAGTACTTCTTTTTATGAAACCAAGGATCTGGAGAGCCTTAGACAGTATAAACCCCCTGTGCATCAATAATGATGCCAAGATCTCTAATACGCGATACTTTAGCTAAATCCAAACCATTAACCGTATAATTAGTACCGATGGGGAATTTAGACCTAGAAATGGAAATAAAATTAGATTTACTAAGATGAATAGGCATGCCATTTTCTACCGACCAGCTAACAAATTGATCAATATCAGCTTGCAGATTTATGGAATCTAGGTTACAATTAATACGTTTACTTAGACGAGTGTCATCCGCATACAGTTCCAGTCTGGAGAACTGTATACTTAGAAATAAGTCATTAATAAAAAATATAAAAAGCAATGGACCCATATGAGTCCCTTGAGGTATCCCAGATATGGCAGAAAAATCATAAGAATGGTGATTTTTAAATTGAACCCTCAATCGTCTATCACAAAGATAAGACTTTATCCACTTTAGAAATTAAAAATTAACCAAACATAAACAACTTATATTTTAAACAATAAAATTGTAAAAAATTAAGTATAACTTCATATAAATTTAGCATTATGATTAAAAAGTAACATTTATTTATGAATAAAAAAATCGCAAAGAATTATAAAAAAGCTAAGACTTTTTTATTTCAGGCACGATCACAAATTTATTAAGTATTTTCTTTTTAATAACCTTGATGGGATCCATACCTTCATAAATGGAAACTATTATTTATTATTACATGTTATTCAAAGTATTCATAAATTATTATTCGAAAATTTTTCTTTTACCTGAATTACATAAAAATATTTAAAATTTATAAAGAAATATAATTTTTTATCTGCATTAATTAATATAAATAATAGGGTTTAGATTATTCGTATTTATTTTTCACCTAACAAGATCGTTTGCTGAATATTATACTGATCAATAAAACTGGCACCAACTTTTTTTTATAATAATTTACAAAAATGTGCTGTGTAAATATAAAATATACTTTGAGTTTCTAAATTTGATTAAAATATCTAAATCTTCAAGTATATATTAATCTATCTTAATCCTGAAAGAAATCAAAGAAAAATTTTAATTTCCCATATTTTTTAAAAAGAATATATTAACATTTTTTAATTGCCTAAATCAAATTCTACCTGTGTGCCTTAAGATATTAGTTTTTATCTGAGAAAAGATAATAACAAATTTGTTAACAGCAATGTATGCTTATTGCAAGGTAATTAAAAGCCAATACTGCTGAAAAACAAGTATTAGTTTCAATTCGAGTACTTAATTTAATTGAACTTACTATAACATCTTTTTAAAAATTTTGCATAAAAATAATAATTAAAAAAAATATAAATTTACAAATTTATATATAGATTATTTATTATTTTTATCCACGTTTTTAAAAAAATAGTAGAAGTTTAAAAAGTTGTTTTAAATTACGCGCTTAAATTTAAACTAGAAGACTTTCAGTAGTATAGTTAGGTTAGTCTGCTAGTCGACTGCTAGGTTAATGGCTGTGTTTATAAATTTGTTATTATTTTTTTCAGGTTTATTTTGAATTCTTTGGTGGATATAGTTAAATAAATAAGTTTGATTCAGATAAGTATAAAAATTTTTAATATTTTTTTTAAATTAATGTAAAGAACGTAATTTCTTTGTTTTTATTTTTTAGCATTAGAATTATGTTTAAGGCAAAACTCAGTGAAAGGTGAGGTTTATTTATGTTTTTTCTTAATCTTAAAGTAATTTAATATGCTTAAAAATTTCTAGATTCCAGCCAAAAAAGCAAAAAAAATAATCCATAATGTTATGTTTGATACATTATCGTCAAAAGTTTATTCTGCAGAAGAAGCTGAAAAATGGATCAAACAAATAACTGACTTAGTTAGGATAAAAATAGGAAGTAAGATAAGAATATAATAAATTATCATCAACAATCAAAATCATTTTATAACTATATTCAGGTGAATAAGTGAACAAACATAAAAATTATAAGTTTGCTGTAAATGTTGTATTAATGGAAAACTCTGGATGCGGAATAGGTGCGTGTGGGATGCTGAAACTGACACCATGGCATCTGACACTTTCATGAATGTAAGAAACATTTTTATTATTATGTAAATTAATTTTAATTTGTTTGACTGAGTTGTTCCAGATATTTCCTATTTTATTACTATTTTAGTTAATTTTTTTGGTATTTGAAATCAGTTTTTTTGTGATAACTCAACAACAACTTAATGAAATTTAACCAAACTGGAGGAGGCAAATCTAGATATCAAATAACAAATTTTGTACCAAATTTTTTTTTGATTCATCGAGTTGTTCCAGATATTTACTATTATTAGTGAATTTTTTTGGTAACGGAAGTCAGTATTTTTGTGATTGCTCGACAACAAATGGGTGAAATTTAGTCATATTTTAGGAGGCACAACTAGATACTGTAAAAAAAATTATGTACCAATTTTTTTTTTGTTTCATCGAGTTGTGTTTGAAATTCGCTCTGTACAGTTTCTCGAACATACATACTAACACACATACCTTCAGTATCAGCATGTTAGAGGCATCGGAATGACTTGGGGACAAAATTTCTCCACAAATTAGACAATTTTAAGAACTTTTCGTTTTTTGACCTGACAAAATTATAAGGCACGATTTCATCTATATATTACATATATAGTGATCGTGCCTAAAAAATATATAAATTGCATTTTTTTAATGATCAAAAAATAAAATATTTACCGCATCCTGCAAAGGCATGAAAAAATAATTTGCGAGAAAATAAGTCAATATTCTAAAAAATGATTTTATTTGATTTTATAGAATAAATTTTATATTAAATAAAATAATATTAATAAATTAAAAAAAATTAAAACATAAACTTATAATAAATTTCTAAAAAGCTTTTATACTTCACGATCTTTTTGCTAATTCACTAAAAAATAATTGTAAACATTTTTAGCTTCTCTTCGTTAAATTCGCAAAATAAACGAAATTTTTTGATAGTTTACAAATTTTTTGTAAAAAAAAACTATTCTCTTTGTGTATAAATTATTACTTTTTATTCGTGGTTTTTATTCTTTATTTAAAGTGAAGTATAATATATTATAAATAATTATGTGTTCAACAGCTGAGTAGTGGACTGTATAATGTACTATAAATTAGGACTTTGGTGATGATAAAATAAATAACTTAATAAAAAATATAATAATTTAAGTAGCAAAAGAACTATAAAACTTTATTAGATATAAATGTGTACTGCTACTTTGACTATTGTCCTAAGACTGGGCGCTGTGCGCCGTTACTCAAGGCACGCGCTTACACTCTGTGCACACACGCACGCATACTTATAAACGTATATATCTAATATATTATTTGACTATTAATAATATGTGTATTAATATAATGTAATATTTAACATTCTCCCCCCTTTTAATTTATTTGCAGAGAAAATAAATTAATAATTAAAAAATTTACTAGTTTATGTACATATTTAAAAAAAAAAAATTATCCCACATATGGGTCGATATTCCTCAAGTGTATGTAAACCTAATTCTTGGGTCTTCAAATCGGTTCCAAAATATTTTTCCCTCAAAGTACTATCGAAAATAAGTTACCTCCCCAATTTTTAGCCTCCTAGGTCTTCTCCTTGATTTTTTACAGCCAAATTACTTTTTTTTGTGCTTTTTGTTTTTTTAAATTTTAAGAGCGCAAAAATTACTAAAAATTGTCTCAGACTCTTATTTTATCGCAAAAAAAGTTTTCCTTTTAGGCCCGGATAGGAAATTTCCTTGGCTATTTGATTCCGTGGTTCAAAATTTTTTTTCGAGTTGCGCATGCGCGAGAAATCGAGTAAATACGTTATAACTTCTAGCATTCATAACTCCCCAGCAGACAAACCAATTTTACTTTTGAAATGCCCAAAATTTTTGTCTTCATATACACTTTTTATGGTAAAATTTTTGTTTTGCCTTTTGGCTCCCTTAAAAATATAGAGAAAAAAAACTGATTCTAAAATTTTCATTTTTTAAAAATTTCACATTTCCCGCCAAGTCACGTGACCAATCAAAAATCTGACCAAAAATTCGGATTCCGCGGGAAATTTAACATAAGGGTACCAATTTTTGTGTATTTTCAAAATTTCGTATCAATTTTACGAATTTTTAAATTTTTACCAAAAATACTTAAAATTTCAAAAAAAATTCATTTATCAAAAAAAGGTTGTTTTATTGATTTTTTCACATTTTTATTCATTTAAAATTTAACTAAAGCAAGAAATATAAACTTTTTTGATACAATATAAGTCAATTAATCTTAAACTTCAAAACTTTAATCATATTAAAAGTTTTTTTTTCATTTTAATGAATTTTAAATTATTAGAAGTGTGAAAAAATCAATAAAACATCGTTTTTTGATGATTGCATATTTTTTGAAATTTTAAGTATTTGGGTTAAAAATTTAAAAATTCGTAAAATTGATATGAAATTTTGAAAATACACAAAAATGAGTACCCTTATGTAAAATTTCCCGCAGAATCCGAATTTTAGGTCAGATTTTTGATTGGTCACGTGACTTGGCGGGAAATTTGAAATTTAAAAAAAATGAAAATTTTGGAATTAGTTTTTTTGCTCTAGATTTTTAAGGGAGATAAAAGGCAAAACAAAAATTTTACCATAAAAAGTGTATATGAAGACAAAAATTTTGGGTATTTCAAAAGTAAAATTGGTTTGTCTGCTGGGGAGTTATAAATGCTAGAAGTTGTAACGTATTTACTCGATTTCTCGCGCATGCGCAGCCCGAAACCACGGAATCGAATAGCCAGGGAAATTTCCCATCCGGGCTAAAAAGGAAAACTTTTTTTTGCAATAAAATAAGAGTCTGAGACAATTTTTAGTAATTTTTGCGCTCTTAAAATTTAAAAAAACAAAAAGCACAAAAAAAAGTAATTTGGCTGTAAAAAATCAAGGAGAAGACCTAGGAGGCTAAAAATTGGGGAGGTAACTTATTTTCGATAGTACTTTGAGGGAAAAATATTTTGGAACCGATTTGAAGACCCAAGAATTAGGTTTACATACACTTGAGGAATATCGACCCATATATTTAAAAAAAAAAAAATAAATTATTATACACATTTTTTTTTACAAAAAATAAATATATAAAATATTGTATACACTTTTTTTATAACAGTTTTTACGTAAAATATATTTTAAAATTATCACACATACATTCAATTAATTTTTTACATATAGTTTTGATTAATTTCACATTAACACAATAGAAGTATCTATAAATTTGTGTTATCTATTTTTTTTGAAAGTAAAATCAGTTTGTTTATGGGTCTAGTTAATTCAGTTGTAGCGGTTTTTAATTTAACAACTCTTACTAAACCATCACTCCCTGGGCAAATTTCCATAACCTGTGCAAAAGGCCATTTAGCCGGTGGGAGATTATTGTCAAAAATCAGTACAATGTCTCCTATTTTTAAATTATTTTGAGCAAAATTCCATTTATTACGAGTTTGCAACGACTGCAAATATTCATGTAAGCACTTATTCCACCATTGTTGTAAAAAATATTGAATCTTACGCCAAATTAATAATGGAGGTTTAGAATTTAAGTGATTAGGTTCAGGTAAAACATGAGCTGGTTTTTTTGATTTTGCAATTAATTGATAAGGAGACAAAATTTCTAAATCACTAATATTGTCATTTAAAGGCAGGGGCGGTCGCGGGTTCAAACAGGCTTCTACCTGTTTTAATAAGGTACAAAAATGACTAAAAGTAAGTATTTGTTCTCCTAATACTATTTTTAAATGAAGTTTAGCCGATTTAACGGCAGCTTCCCAAATGCCACCAAAATTTGGAGCAGATGGTGGAATGAAATTCCATTTTACATTTTCAAACTTTAAGGCATAAATAATTTCGTTTAAATGTTTTGAACCTTTAACAAATAGATCAGAAATTTCTTTTGAAGCTCCAACGAAAGTTGTACCGTTATCGCTGTAAATCTCTCGACATTTACCCCTAACTGAGATAAATCGTCTAAAAGCGGCTAAAAAATCTGAACTATTATAACTTTCCACTAATTCTATATGTACAGCCTTGGTGACTAGACATACAAATATAGCTATTTAAGCTTTATATGTTTTTATACCTCTAAATTTTGAAGCTTTGATGTTAAAAGGTCTTGCATAATCAATTCCTGAATAAGTAAGAGCATCAGTGCCTGTATTAAATCTAACAGCTGGTACATTACCCATTTTTTGATACAGAGTACTTCCCCTATATCTGATGCATGTTGTACAATTTCTTATAACTTTTTTGACTAAGTTGCGACCATTAACAATCCAATATTGTTGTCTTATAGTAGAAAGTGTGAGTTTAATACCACCATGGATAGTTTGAATACAATGAACATAACGAGTAATTAATAAAGACAAATTTGATGTGTAAGGAAGTATAAAAGGATGCATTTCTTCGAAATTTAATAATGCGTTGCATAAACGACCTACTCTCAAAAGATTATCTCTAAAAAAAGGATCTAGTTTTAAAAGATTACCGGTTTTTTGTAATCGATTATTCTTCCGCAATTGATGTATTTGTTTGAAAAAGTAAAAATGTTGTTCTAAATATATCGGAGTTAATTTAGACCTTATTAATTCAAAATTACTTAAAGATTTAATTTTAACGGAATTAACTTCGATATAATGACTTTCTTCAGTAGAATCAACGTTTTCGTGAAACCATACGTTAGATAACAACTTTGATTTATTGAGTAATGGGGATTTAATTTTTATTAATAAATTATAAATGAATCTTAGAACATATCCTGTAACTATAACTAATTTTTTTAAACTTGAAAATTTATTAATTAATTCCCATTGATTAAATTTCCTGACAATGTTTACTTCATGACAATATAATGTGGTAGAAAATGAACCTATTTCAACATTATTGGGTTCAGAAATCATTTGAAAAGCTTCAGATGAGTCAGATAACCATTTTGGACCTTGAAACCATAAATTAAAATTTTAAAAATCATTAGATTTTAATCCACGAGATGCACAGTCAGCGAGATTATCGGCCGATTTATAATGTCTCCATTGAGCTTTAGGCACTAGGTCATGAATTTTTGAACATTGATTGGCTATAAAAATAGTCCACTTGGAAGGATGTTCCCTAAGCCAATATAAAACGTCTTTAGAATCACTCCATAAATGACAAGTATAGTTTTTTAACTTAATTTTGTCAACTATTTGATTTACTAGTTTTGATAATTAAACTACTGCCATCAATTCTAACTTGGGTATTGTAAGAATCTTTTTGATTGGTGAGACTTTAGTTTTTGCTTGAAGTAAGGATATGAAGACTTTTCCATCTTTCACGATTCTTAAATAAACTACTGCAGCGTATGCAAATTTAGATGCATCAGCAAAACCATGTATCTCAACTACTTCATCTCCGGGATCAAAATTCAACCATCGAATGAATTTTAAAGTATCGAGGCATTGTAAATTATTATACCATTGTAACTATTCATTTAGAAGATCATTAGGAATAACACAGTCCCATTCTACTTTACGTACCCAGAGTTTCTGCTTAAGCATTTTTGCTGAAACTATAACAGGAGATAGCCAGCCTAGAGGATCAAAGATTTTCGAGATATTGGATAGTATTACGCGTTTACCTATGGTTTTTTTGAATTGTGAGAAATCAACAAGATTTATTTTGAGGAAAAAATAGTCATCTTTGGGACACCATTGTAAACCTAATACCCCAAAACTTAAATTTTTGTTAAAATCTGATCCTAATTTATCTGCTCTATCACAAATATCAACTTCCTCTAATATTTTACTCTCATTTGATAAGAACTTATGTAGTTCGAAACCTCCTAACTTGCAGATTTCCTTTAATTGTTTTAACTTTTCAATACTCTCTTCTAAAGTATAGCCACCTGATATGGTATCATCCATATAAACCTCGTCATCTAAAACACTAGCACCAAGAGGAAATTTTGAACGTTCATCTTCCGCCAATTGTTTCAAACCGCGAATTGCTAAGTATGGACTTGAAACTAATCCGTAATTTACGGTTTCTAATAAATAAACTTTAATTGGTTGAGATTTGTCAAAACGCCATAAAATAGCTTGAAAATATTGATCATCTACATGAACTCTAAACTGTCTAAACATTTGATTAGTATACGAAATAAAAACATATTTGTATTTTCGCCATGATAAAATTAACCCAGATAAATCTGATAGTAAATTTTCACCAGTATGGCAAACATTATTAATGGATAAGCCATTTTATGCTTAAAAACTGTTCTGAATTTAATAGTAAGATGATCTTCTCTTAGTATTCTGAAATAAGGAATAAAATATTTTACTTTACTAAGTTCAAAATGTTTTGCCTCTCTCATGTGACCTTTATCAATATAATCTTGAAAGAATTCCGTATTCATTTCTTTTAATTTTGGGTTTTTTGTAAATTTTCTTTCAAGGAACATGAGTTTGGCTTTATCAAAGTATTTTTAAAAAATTGTTCATTAGCTAACTCTTCTTTTGTGAGAAATTTCTTTTGATGAAATTCTTCTTGGTTCCAAAAGGATTTTAATAATAAATCAATTTTTTCCTCTTGAAGCTGAAATTTTATAAATAGGATTATGAACTTTAGTACCACCTGATACAATGTAACCAAAAAAAGTATTTTGAGCAATAGGCTCATCAATATTGCCTTTAATAGGATTTCCTTGAATAATTTGAGAATATATAGTAGTACTTAGTAAAATATCTACTTTTTTGTTTTTATAAAAATAAGGATCAGCTAAATTGAGATTTTTTAGATGCTCATAACTTAATTTATGTTTAATATTGGAAGCATAATTTGAAACTTTAGGCAATATTAAAGCATTAACATCAAAAAACTTTTTACCAAACGTAGAACTGATTTTAAAATTAGCATAACTTTTGCAAGTGTAATTAACTTTTCCACCTACACCAGAAAGTGGAACTTCAACTAACTTTCGCTCTAAACCTAACTGTTGACAAACATATTTAGATACAAAAGAAGACTGAGAGCACTGATCTATCAACGCAGTAACTGTGATAAACTTTTGCCCAAACGCTTATATAAGCTCTAGCTAATAAAACCGGGTTGGTAAAGGGAGATACGTGACACGTTGTTGACAAATCAGGTGTATTAACTATTTTTTCTAATTCAGGAACTTTATTTAATAATGCTGAATTTGAAAAAGAACTGAAATTGGAATATCGAATATTTTCATAATTTTCATTAGTTTCTACGTTATTAATAATATTTGAGGCACCACTTTCATTTTCAGAAACAGAATCAGTTGTTAGATGAGAATTTTTTGCTTGAAAATTACCAGAGTTTTGTTCTTTATTAATTAAATTTTGTTGATTCTGAATGTGAATAGTAAAATGGTGTTTTTCATTGCAAAACTTACAAGTTTTTTCAGATTTGCATTCAGGTAACATGTGTTGACCCAAGCAATTGAAGCACCTGTATTTAATTACAATGAACTGTTTCTTTTCAACTGGGGATTTATTCAAATAACTAGGGCAGAAAGAAAAGAAATGTTCTTTACTACAAATTATACACTTTGTTTTATCATTGTTAGAACTTTTACTATTTGAATTAGAATTCATTGAAGATTTATTAAACTTATTATTAGAAAAACTTAAATTATTATTATTACTTTTTATATTATCTTCAATCAATTCTAATACAACTACTTGATTTTCCATAAATTCGATTAAATCTGAAAATAAGGGGGGTTCTTTGGAATTTTTTAAGTTTCCTACAATTTTTTCCATTGTTTACGCGTATCCAAATCAAAAAGGGAAATTGAATAAAATACCAGCATATCATCCCAATACTTGGTATTTCTTTTTAATGCTTCTAATGCTTGTATTGGTGCTGTAATTCCATTCAAAATTCTCTTTAATTCGACAGAGGACTCTTTTTTCATAGCTTTTAAATTGAAAAAGGAAGCTAAATGTGAATTAACTAATCTCCTCTTATTTTCAAATTTATCAACTAATTTTTCCCAAACGAATGGAAAATTATTATTCGTAATGCTATATGAATTAACTAACTGGAGGGCTTCACCCTGTAAACTGGATTTCAAATAATATAACTTAGAAACAATTGAATTTTTTAATGACCTTTTTTCGAGTAAATAATGATATCAAATAAATTTACAAATTCATCACCCCCACTTTTCATATGCGGATGCTAATTGTCATCTCTTTTTTTATTAAAGCATACAAAGCGGTGATATTTGATAAATTTTTAAACTTATTTAAAAATTTAAATTTTCGCGGATTTTAATGTCGGCACCGACATATTGTTTATAGAGGGCAGCAAAGTAGAGGCCGGAAAAACATGGCCGCAAGATGATCTCGGAAACGGCATTCTAAAAAAAAAGACCAAAAAGATTCTTAACAAGGAAGGTCTCTTACGTGATAATTAACCATTTTTTGAAAAAAATATGATAAAATAAAAAAATGGGAGCCCCTAAAAAAAAAAGTACGAAAATAGAGCCTTTTTTTTACCTTTCAACATCCCCTAAAGCAAGCAAAAAATATTTTTTTAAATGAAAAAGTGGTTATTTGTTACGTAATATATCTAGACGAATAAAACCCACCAACTTTTTTTGAAATCGGACCAGCCAATCCTGAGATCACCTTGCGGCCATTTGAAAAAAAGTAGTTTCGAGTAAAACGCGTTTAAAGTTTTTTTTTGCTGTGTTACACATACGAAGCGCGCTCGGTAAAATTCGTTTTTGATCGTTTAAATGTTTGAATTTTATTAAAATATTTTAACAGGTGATTTTTAAGGGTATAAGTAATTCAAAAATAAATTAAAAAAAAAATCGATTTATTTTTTTTTACAATCCAATGTACTACCTTAAACTCTTGATTTTTGTGTAATAATTTTTTTTTAATAACTTTTAATAATTTTTTATTTGTTTATTTAATTGATAACTTTTGAAAATTTATTTTAAACAATTTAATTATATATTTAGAAACTTTTTTTTTTTTAAACTTTTTTTGATTAATTGTGTCTTAGAACAATTAAACTTTTTATGAACTTTTGTTAACTTAAAACTTTTCACATTGAAATTACATCACCAAAAAAAAGTATTTATTAAATTGATCAACTGCACCAAGCACGTGATTATGTAACACAAAAAATTGTATGGCGGCCTTGACGTGATGATGCCGGTAAAACCTCTCACATGTTTCTCAAAGATGTATATTGATTTTTTAACTTTTATCACTTTTTTTTTTTTTTAACTTGAATATATTTTTGGAACTATTAATAATAAATTTGTATTTTTGTTTCACTCAAATTCCAAACTCCAGTTCCAAAAACACAAAAAAAAAATAACTTTGCCGCCATGCGGTTGATGAAAATTTTGTTCGGTCACTCTTGTTCTTTTTTCTAATAATGAAAGTGGCGAAGATGGACCATAATGTTCAATAGCTGAGTAGTGGACTGTATAATGTATTATAAATTAGGACTTTGGTGATGATAAAATAAATAACTTAATAAAAAATATAATAATTTAAGTAGCAAAAGAACTATAAAACTTTATTAGATAAAAATGTGTACTGCTACTTTGACTATTGTCCTAAGACTGGGCGCTGTGCGCCGTTACTCAAGGCACGCGCTTACACTCTGTGCACATACGCACGCATACTTATAAACGTATATATCTAATATATTATTTGACTATTAATAATATGTGTATTTTTATAATGTAATATTTAACATTATGAATTATATTTATTTAAAATAAACAATAAGTAATAACTAATTATTAATTCAATCATATATGTAAAGTATAAATAAATTACACATATGAAATAAAAAGCAGAAAAAAATATGTCTACACATGCGTAAATGGCTTTCCACACTAGTTCCCTACATGGGCCACTAATGAATCCCGTTCCATTTCCACTAGAGGACCCTGTGTGGTAGTGTGGAAATTCCCTAGCGGTCCACACATGTTCCTCGGCCGGCATTTCGGATTGGGACATGAAATATCGACGGAAACCCAGCATTTGATGCCCGTAACTCGAGTGTGCATCGCTGGCAAAACGACAACTTTAATGCAGCGTTTTTGTTCATAGGTAGTATCGAAATAACGATCGGTATCAAGAAATTAATTTTTAAAAACCTAAAATAACTACTAATTTCCTAAAGTATTTTAAAAAATAATTTCGAATTTAAAAAAGTAATTTTTGTAAATTAAAATTTAATATCATCCAAAAAAACATCCATAAGTTTTAGTTCATACAAATTTATTTTAGTTCTGTTTTCTTATTTTAAAATAAACATAATCTTATTTATAATTTTTTCTCTTGTATTTAGAATGTCAGATTTTTTAGCAGATTGTGCGGAAAGGATAATTGTTTTAAGTATTGTGCACAGACGAATTATAAATCGTTTTTACAAATTTATTCTTTGGCTTGGTATACCACTCCATCGTGTTCAAGATACAAAACCTAATGAATTTTGTCGTATAGTCTCAGAATTTGCCCTTGAATATAGAACAACGAGAGAAAGAGTTATTCAACAACTTGAAAAAAAGGCTAATCACAGGGAACGAAACAAAACAAGAGGCAAAATGATAACAGAGGTTCGTTATCTACTTGTAAAATTAATTTTATAAAAATCTTTTAAGCTAATCTATGAATCATGCAATTTTAAAAAACTAAAAAAAAAGTCCATCTTTATTTTAAAAGTTTTCTAAAATTAATTAAAAAATTTTTTTATATATTTATTATTAATTAATTTACTTATAATTAATTTAATGGGCGAAACGCCCTTTTACATTAAAAACACAATTCAATAATCAAATACATTTTAGAATTTCATTTAATAATAAAAATAATAGAATAAAATAAAACTGAAAAACATCAATGAACATGAAATAAATTATTTTTAATTTTTTGAAATGATTAAAACTTTGCTATATATAATATAGAAAATACTTATATTATGTTGCATTATGTTTAAGTAAATCTGCTCAAAAAGTTTAAAATCATTTGTTTTTATAGTTTTCAAAATTTTTTTTTTTTTGATAAAACAACTGAAAACTAGTTAAATTCCCGAAGCTAAATGTTTTTTATAAATTTTTAAGGGTGATACGTTGTTTTAAAGTTTTTAAGTAAAACTGCTCTCCTAATTATTTTTTCATTCTTTTTAGCTAAAAAAAAAAAAATTTATTCAGGTAAAAATCTTCTACCCGATTCCTTTAGATCAAACACCTTTTCTCCCGTAATCTTTTCTATTTGTTCTGTCAAGACTCTTATTGCTTGGTCTTGATCATTTATTTTATTATTAAGGCAGTTGACTTGTTTAGACAACCAAATGTTTTCAGCGTAATTTCTTTTTTTTTTAAATGATCAAAATCTTTTACAATGTGACCCACGGTCCACCATTGTTCATCTGTCAAACAGTTAAGCCACTGGATTCTATCCTCTATTTGCTTACTAGACAATTCATATCTTATCCATTTTTCTGCAAAATTTGGATTTTCGTTATTCCCTAACGTTTCGTTACTCATAGTAAGTTAGAGAGAAAAAAAAGCAAATTCTAAAAGAGATTTTATTATATTTATATTGGTTCCTCAAAGTGGAACCATTGTGTTAGGTCAAAATTTGATTTTCAATTTTTTGGCCTATAAGCACGTTTTGGGACCCCAGGAAGCTAAAAAACCGGTTTTGTGTGTGTGTGTGTGTGTACGTACGTATGTATGTAATCGGTGATATTTCACAAACATTATGGAATTAAGACCTCATTTATTTTTCAAAAATTTTTTCACCAAAAAAGCTTGAGGTACTTTTTTTTTTTTGTTTGGATTTAATACTTCATTTATTTCCATGAAAGTACTTATATTTGAAAGTATGGTTTTTACATGATATCTCGAATCGGATACTTAATTTTCTAAAAATTTTTTTTCTAAAATTTTTTCACAAAAAAATACAAAAAATACCAATTTTTTTTTTCTTTTTGGACTTATAACCTAATTTATTTTCATGCAAGTACTAGTTTTAAGAACCTTGCTTATTGTAATTTTTTGGATCTGATACTTAATTTTTTCAAAATTTTTTTTGTCAAAATTAAAAAAAAAAGAAAAATAAAAAAAACTGCAATATTTCTTTTTTTTTGGTGTAATACCTCATTTAATTCTATGAAAGTACTAGTATCTGAAAATATTGTAACTAGTGATATTTCAAAACCATTATCGAATTAAGACCTAATTTTTTTTCCAAACATTTTTTAATCAAAAAATCTCAAACCCCCCCTTTTTTTTATTTTAGATGTAATACCTCATTTATTTCCATAAAAGTTCTTATACTTGAAAGTATGGTTTTTACTTGATATCTCCAATTTTATACTTAATTTTTTGAAAATTTTTTTCCTAAAATTTTTTTCACAAAAAAATACATAAAACACCAAATTTATTTTTCGTTTTGGACATATCTAATTTATTTCAATGAGCGTCCATGTTTTAGAAATTTAGTTTATAGTAATTTTTTGTATCCGATCACAATTTTTTTTTTATTTTGATATAAATTATAACACACAAGAAAGAGTGATGGAAATCTTGCCTCTTTTTGACTTCCTTGGATTATTTTGCTCGTTGCTATGTTTATTTATGTGTGCAGCTTAATGAAATTATAAACAATAATAAACAGCCTAAAAATATTAAATGGTTATGTTTGCATTTTAAAATTAAGATTTAAAAGTTATATTGGCATTTTTTAAAGAATCAAACAATTTATAGAATTAAATAATAATTTATTATTTTGTGATTAATAGAAATAATATAAATAATGTTAAAATCTTGAAGCAATTGATGTGGTTATTTTTTTTATTACAAAATATTATTATTATTATTATTATTATCATTGATGCGGAAGATTGGTCAAATGCAAGAAGTACACTGAGAAAATAAATTATAAGAAATTATTATTATTTCTGGTAAAAGCTCCTATCTTTTTATAATAATTGAGCGAATATTTGTAATTTTCGCATCGTTACCAACCATTTCTTTGACAAAACAAAAAAAATCATGTTACCCAATATTTTAATTATTAAGGGATAATTATATATTCTAATAAAATAAAATTTTATAAAAAAAAATAAAATTAGCTTTTTTTATATTTGTCTCTTTTTAATTATGCAAAAATGATTTAAAATCCATTAACGCCGGCGCGACCAATCCATGGACGCTAGAATTTTCACTTTAATAACAAAATGATCTTAATAATCTACTTTACCAGCTACTAAAAACGAAAAATGTATGTATAATTGCATGGTTGTAATCAATAATATTTGTTGTAGCCCATTGTTTGAGGAACCTTAGTGTCAGCTAGTTGGTAGGGTATTTTTTTTTATTTTTAAGACAAAAAAAAAATTTTTTTGAAAAAAAGAAAAAATGTGCGTGCACTGAAAAACCGGTACCATTGAAACAATTACTTAGAAGAAATTGATATATGTCAATGACGGATATCATAAATTCAATGGCGAGATTGAAATTATTTAAAATATTTAAAGCTATTGAAATGATTATGAATACATATCATTTCAATGTATAATTAACAGAAAATAAGTAAAAATTTATTTATTTTTCTTTTTTTTTTTTACATTTATTATTTTGTTTTAATGTTTACTTATTTAATTATTCCTCGCTTGTGTATTTTTTTTAAGGCGGTGTATTGTTAATTTGTTATATTATTTTTCGATTTTTTTTATTAATTATTTTTTTTATTAATTATTATTACATTATTATACATTAATGAATTTAATTTTTTTTTTTTTAATTTATTATCAAATAAAAAAACTGCGACTTCATCCGGGATCGTACTGGGTACAATTGTGAACCGTGTTCATCAGTAAGCAGCGACCTTATCCATTACGCCAGCAGGACTCTTTGTGTTAATAAAAAAATTTTGAAGACTATATGTTACAGATAGTATAACTATATCCTGGCAGGATCGCCAATTGTAACCCCTCAGAGGGAGGGGTGACAATGAGTATGTTTTTTCCTACTTTCGGGCACTTATTCCTTCCCGCCTAACTACTCTTTGGAACGAGGGTATCGAGCCCTTCGAACGGCAGAGTTCTAAAATAAAGTCGAGGTTGCACCTCTAATAATTGGTCAGTGCACTTGTGCACCTAACGAAGCTGATGAATGTTTTAGGATTCCTTTGCATAAATAAGAACATTAATTTATTCGATCAATGTTAAGATTTATTGAGTGTGCTTTTACAAAGAGGACCGTTTTTGCGAACTTAGCTCTTAGAGGAATGAAGTGTTGCGTGGTGTGCGAACGCTCTTTCTTATATACTTTTCGCAACTCACGCACACATTTTTGAGATTTTTACATAAAGAATTTTTTCTTGAAGTTTTTTGAAGGATTTTCGCTATGGGCGAGAAATCCTTCTTTTTAGTTTTTTAATTAATTTAATTACTTTTAATTGTTTTTTAATATTTTTATTTATTATATTTTATGCATTGTTCATTCTTTTATTTATTACTAATTTCTATTTACAACTTAATTTAATAAATAACCCTTTTTTATTAATAAAATATACTTTGACCGTTATGTCTATTTTTGATTATCTTAATTATTTTATTAAATACTTTTAATTCATACTTAATGATTATTATATATTTTATAGATAAGAAAAGGGTATTTTATTATAATACTTATAATCTAATTATTTTATTCTAATATATCTAAAAAATGATTATTTGACAATTATATACATATATACATAATAATTGAATGCTTAAAAGCTATTCAATTGTTTATTTCATCTAATTAGGTTTTTTAATAAATTAATTAATTAATTAATCGGTAATGATAATTTTTTTTCATTCGATGATTTTAATTTATTGCCTGGGAACTGCTGCCACCTACATAATTTATTTAAATATATGAATATTAAAAGTGCCAGCGTTCCTTAGACAGTATCATGACCGGCGCCTGTCATGATACCTGTATAAAGTTTTACCGCGCAGTTTCTTTCTCTCTGTTACATTATCTTTAGCGCATATATGCGTGTGTATTGTTTTTATCATATTAGGAAGGGGTTTTATTATATGCATTGATAGTACCATGCGTTTGGTATGTTACAATCGGTGCAAATGGGTTTAATTTGTTTCTTCAGAAACGGGTTGGAGACGTTTCCGAAACGTCGTTGGTTGCCTGGGATACGCGAAAATAATCTTTCTCTCTCTTTGATAATCGCGATTCGAGTAGATATTAACAGATATTTAAAATAGATATTATTTAAAATCGCCTGTACTATTTAAAGTAAACGAATAATATTTTTTATATATTTTTTTTTTTTTTTTTTTTTTTTAAGGGAAATATGTGAATCTTGCATCAGCCATTGAGTGTTTGCGGGCCTTAAAGACCCGCAAATTTCCATGACCGCCCAGTTGTACAAAGTGTACACCCTAGATTCTTACTGGATAAACACACTTTAAACCCCCCGCGCTTGTTTGTCCCAAACCGGAACTCCCTTTTTAGGTAAAGCTTTAATTTGGGACGCGCAGCCTAGGCAGCTGGCCGCTGCCTTCCCCCCTGCCTAGGGGCAGAAGAGCTCTCTAGGATAGAAAGCCCTCCTCCTTCTTCTCCAACAAGGTGGTCCTTACGTACTCTGCTACTTTGTTCCAGTTTTCGGAACTCCGTAGCATTTCCGGGACCACCGTCTCCGGCCTCCAAATCGGGAAGGGCGGGTGCCCCTCCAAGTAGCGAACACATTCGAAGAATGTGTGCTCTACTGTATCATCCACGCCCGGACAGTGCAAGCACTCCTTTGTTGCCACCTTATGCCAATGCTTTAACATGACACGGAAGTACCCGTGTCCAGTTAAGAACTGGGTAAGGTAGAAATTTACCTCCCCATGCTGTCGTCCCATTCATGCTTGCAGGTCTGAGATCAGTCTGCGCGTCCATAGGGCATTTTTTCTTGGTTCTTTTTCCATCGTTTCTTCCATGCTTTCATAGAGTTGAAGCGGGCGCGAGTGGAAGCCACTTTGCGCTCATCTACGCTCTCGTAGATGAATTTTCGCTCCAACGCTAGCAGGTCAATGGGTATCACCGAAGCAACAACCTGGATCGCCTCTAGAGATACTGTGTGGTATCCGCAGGCAATCCTCACTGCCGCTTGCCTCTGTACCGACGATATTTTTCGTCTGTACTTGGCAGTTTCTGTGGTCTTCGCCCAGACTTCTGATCCGTAGAGCAGGACAGAGTTGATATCAGGAGCCTTCGCTTCCCTGGTTTGGGTCCCCCAATGTTGGCCATGAGCCTTGACAGGGAGGATGCGGCCGACGCTGCCTTTTCACACGACCTCTGAAATTGCTCCCAGAAGGTCAGCTTGTTATCAAGCTGAACTCCCAGGTATTTCACCGATGTTCTGGTTCGGATCGTGTGAGGGTTTCCGCCGTCGTCGATAATTAAATCGAAGTCGGTGGGAACCCTTCGACGGGTCAGCAGTACGATCTCCGTTTTTGGGATCGCAAGCTGGAGCCCGTGATCGCCCATCAAGAGGTTGATCCGTCTCATGATTAGATTCAACCTCTTCTGGGTCACTTCCATGTCCCTGCAAGTTATGGTCAGGGCCACGTCGTCAGCGTACCCGATCATGGAAACTCCTTCCGGGAGGTGGACGCGCAACAAGCCATCGTAAAAGGCATTCCACAGGTCCGGTCCGAGAAGCGAACCTTGCGCGATGCCTGCACTCAAAACCCTTTCACGCCTTCCATCCAGCGTGTCGTAGAGCAGTCTCCGGTCCCGCAGGTAATCCTTTAGTACGTTACCCAGATACCTGGGTATCCGGAAATCGTACTCGAGGAACTGGATCATGTCATCCCACCTGGCTGAGTTGAAAGCGTTTTTGACGTCCAGGGTTACCAGAAGGACGTCCTTGCGAATTGCAGGCCGCTTTCCCCTCTCAGCCTCTACGGTATCCACGAGACGCTGAATGGCGTCTATCGTGGAATGCCTTTCACCAAAACCATGCTGCTTCTCAGAGAGACCACCGCCCTCCTCGATTGCCCTTCTGAGCCTTGCCCGGAGATAGCTCTCCATCACCTTACCAATGGTATTTAACATATACAAAGGTCTGTAAGACGATGGAGAATCCGGGGCTCCCCCCTTGCCCTTATTCAAGAACACGAGACGTGCCACCTTTGGGAACACTCCAGCCACCAAACACGCATTGAACATGCTTAACAGGATACCAGGGATTACTTTGACCACTCTTTTGAGCACTTCCGCCGGTATCCCGTCCGGCCCCGGCGCCTTGCCATTTTTCATGGCCTTTATGGCCTTGACCATCTCGCCTTCGCTGAACAGCGGCACTTCCTCCCTGGGTATCACCTCAACTGGGTTTTCCCGGATGGGCCTTTCAGGGAAGAGAGCACCGACGATCCGTTCAGTCGACGTCGCGTCCATCATGTTATCGGACCCCCGGTTCAACTTGCCCATTACGACTTTGTAACCTAGGCCCCAGGGGTCCTTGTTTACATCTTCGCGTAATGAACGTAGACATCGAGCCTTGCTTTGACGGATGGCCTTGGCCAGCCGGTGTTTGGCATCCTTGTGTACCTGGGAGAGCGCAGCAGCTTCGGGTCTGTCCCGTGTTCGTTGGGCCCTTCGACGCGTCCTGTGGCATTCCTTTCGGAGCTCAGCTATTTCCGGAGTCCACCAGTTCACTGGTTTTCTCTCTTTCCAGGGCCTGCGGCGAGGCATCGAGGCATCGCAAGCCCCGCGTAATAGAGACGTTACTTTCTTAACCAGGGTTTCGGCCTCTCGTGGGCTTGTAGCCCCTCCTCGCCAAGCGGGGATCGACGCTGACTCGATTCGAAGGTATTCCTCGAATCTGTCCTCGTCGATCTTTCAAACATTCCAGCCTAGGGGACGCCTCCTGTATGGAGAACATAGTGAGTTTCCTTACCCGGAATGCGATGTAGTTGTGATCGCTACCATTGTAGCCATCCATCACCCTCCAGTTGCCTATTCTCCCAGACGCAGCTTCTGTTGCGAAGGTTTTGTATGGGATAGATATACCCCAACCCGGCCTCTTGTAGGTGGGCCTGTTCCCTCTATTCTGGACCACTAGTTTGCACCTAGTGGCCATTTCGAGCACCATTCGTCCCCTGGGGTTAGTCGTTGGCATCCCCCATTCCAGAGCCCTGGCGTTGAAGTCTCCACCAAGGATCCTCCAACAGTCGCCGCTCGTACCGTGCTCTCGATGCTGGCTAGCTTTGCGGCAAGCACCTCCGAGCTGTCGTTAGGGGAGAGATAACAACTTATATAAGTCATCTCTCCGCACTTGGCCCAAACGTGGCAATTCCCTTTTCCTGTCTGGGATAGGGACGTTTGGGCTCTACCTCGAAGCCATATGGCGCAGCAGAGAGCGTCATCGGAAACTCAGTACTTGTGGTTCATGTTGTAAGATTGCTCGCTTAGTAAGAGGATATTTTAATCTTCTTCGCGGGCAATCTGCTCCAACAGTGCACCAGCTTGCGGGGCATGTCTCATCGACACCTGCTTCTCGCCACAGCCAGAGCCTCCCGGTAACTGGGGCAGTTTCCCTCTCCTGGATAGTGCTCCGTGGAGCACTTATCCTTTCTGGACTTGCAGAGGAAGCACTTAGGCTTATCCTTGCTGCATTCTGCCCTTTTATGGCCATCTTTGCCACATTTAAGGCACGCCTTGCTTCTGTCTGGGCCTTTACAAACATACTGACTATGCCCGTAGCCCAGGCACTTGAAACAGCGCCTCACGTCCGCGCGAAGTCGCACCCTGCTCGATGCCCAGCCAATCTGGATTTTATCCTTTTTGGCCAGGCGTAAAGCGTCCGCTTCCAGGAGTTCCACAATGGCCATCTGGCCAGTCGTGCCTTTGGTTTTGAAAATGGTAACCACGAGAAAGTCACCATTTTCAATGCCAATAGCATTGGCAACGGCCTCCTGTATCTCCTGCTCTTTCGTGACCCCATCCAAGTCTCGAATTTCGAGCTTGAGCGTTGGGATCAGATCCCGGACATTCGATTCAGGGCCCGTTACCAATTTCACCGCATCTTCCAGCTTTTGGCGGTCCTGGATTGCCTCCAACTCGATCAGGACACTGTCATTTTGAGCTTTCCTGACGCGGTGAATCTTCGCTCCAGCTTCTTCGAGGTTAACATTGTGCTTTAGATCGATGAGCATTTCCTCGTACGTCTTACTCGCCGCTGGGGTAATCTGGAAGGCTTCCTTCCTTTTCCTATACCTGCGCCTTCCCATTTTTGGAAGAACTTTTTCAGCAGGTTTCTTAGCCTGTTGGGCACTCTTGGCTCTGGGTTTCTTCTTCTTTCTACCCTTTACCTGCCAGTTTTCTTCCTTGTCCGTTGGCCTCTGAGATTGCGCCTGATTGTTCACCCTTCCATCAGCCATCTGCGTTGTTTCAGATGGCTGATTCGTATTTTCGGGTGAGTTGCTTCCACGCCTAAGCTACAATTTTCTAAATTGGAAAATCGGTATTACTCGCTTTCTCAAATTACTCTCGGGAAATTTTTTTTCAGGAAAATATTTGCAATTTTTGAAGATTTTAAGAAAAAAAATTTTTTTTTTAATTAATTTTTAAATTAATTTTTCTCATAACTACTTTTTTTGAATTAGCGTGACTTATTACTCAAAAACGGCTAATCCGTTAAGATTCCGAATATTTACCTGAGTCCCGAGTTACTTAAGCGTTGCAGTCTAGCTTTAAGTGTCATGTTAGCATCAAGATATACAGTATTGCAAAAGTCCAAATGTGGAGTAACAAGTGCCTGTACGAGTCTGGTACGTAGTGTTTCGCTGATACAATGACGTATAAATCTTAGTGTGTATAGTACATGATTAACTTTTTCCTCAATTGATGTTACGTGTGATTCCCAGGTTAGTTTACTGCCAAGTATCACGCCAAGGCTTTTCACCTCTTTCTCAAAAGGAATAGTAATTCCATTACCCAAATCTACTCCTGGGTAGTTTAATCTGTTTAGGCGATTCACAAATGAACACGAGCCAAAGAAAATAACCTTACTCTTACTATGATTAAGCCAAAGTGAGAAACTAATAACCCAATCAGAGACTCTATTTGCAATCAATTATTTGCTTCTCCACCCTTTGTTGTAGCTATCTTTCTGCCTCTTTAGATTTTTCTCTTCAGATCTCTAGTTTTTTTTTAGGCATAGTCGACTTCCGATACGATTCTGATGTGTGACGAAATAATAAATAAATAAAATAAATAAATAAATAACCCTTTTGGTTATTCTCGGCAGCTTTTTTTGTAGTATGCCTAGAATCTAGTGAGTCCTCATCTGAAGTAAGGGGTCGTGTCATCTTTGGTGGCTGTTTTCTTACTTCCTTGAATTCGTGTAAGAGAACAGTCTCCATTATTTCGTCATCATTAACTTATTATTAGTTGATAATTTATTTTTTAATTCAATGGTAATAAATAAAGGATTTTAATTTTGGAATTCACTTATTTTTTTAAAGCAATCATGGGTAATTTCGATAAAAATAAGTGATAAATATTTTAAATACTAATTAAATTTTTGTAAAATGATCGATGTTCAATGTCACAATTAATATCCATTATATGCTATATAAAATAACAACCTATTTGATTCCATAATATTTTATTTAATACACATTCAGTTAATTGTAAATATTTTAAATTTTCTTGATTTTCAAATTTTTTATATATGTAAAAGCATTTGACAATCTGAAATATTTCCTGGTAAATATATTGCAGTATCAGCTATTTTCTTACAATTTATCTGGTATAATATCTCTGAAATTTTATAAACAAAAGATGCATAATAAAAAATGTTAAATTTTAAATTTAACATCCCTGAATCAATTAAATAATTTTCATTAATAACAACAAATACATATAAACTTAATTATGTAATTTAATTACATTAAATTTTAAATAAACTATAACCAAAAATACTCAAACAATCAATACTAATACTGTATAAATTTTTACTACTTTCGAATATTTTCTCTAAAAACATGGCATTAAAAATATTTCATACTCTATTTTTTGTCAAGTTTAAAATTTTATTATTTACACAATATTTTAATGATTATATGTTGAATATCGAAAAAATTTTTTTTAAATCATCTTTTAATTCTAAAACGTGAAAATATTTTCCGTAATAATTTAAAATTTAATAAATTTTTATTGAATTCCATCTTTTACAAACAAAACCTATATTAAAATTATCATGTAATTATCATGTCAAATAACTAAAGATTTCTAAAAGGCATTTATCAGGTAAAACATTTATGCTTAATTCATTGACAATGGACATTTTATTGTTGTAATTGATGTTTAACTATTACAAAAAAATGAAAATATAAAATTAGCATTAATTAATAAAAATCTAATAATTTTAAAATTTGTATAAATTTTTGGTTAAAGTAATAATATTTGTAAATATTTTGTCAAAATTTTGAATAAATAATTTTGAATAAAAATTTAAGTAATATATATATGAACCATTTCAATAAGCTTTGAAAAATTCATTCTCAAAATTTTCACATATAAAATAACATAAAAAACATTTTTATGAAATTTTGACTAATTTAATTTTTGACTAAATTAATTTTTTCATTTCTGAAGTCCATTTTTACGTGCAACCCCTAGAAAATGTTGGTAAATTTTAAACATTTTTTAGTCGCTATATAAATTGATACTATGCACAAAAAAAGATCTCCAGGCTTTAAAAACACTAAGTGGGACTATTAGAAATCCAAAAAAAATAAATTTATACCGATTTGGCATATTTAACCCCTTCAGTGGGGTAGGGGGTAGATTTTTAGCACCATATAGAAAACGAACATTTTGGGCTAAAATTATCATCTAGTTGGTATTTTTGCCCACTATTTTCATTTCTGAGGTCTATTTTTACATACCACCCCTAAAAAATAAGATATCATCCCCTAAACATGGGGTAAATTTTAAAATTAAAATTAAAATTCATACATCTGTCTGCCATATTTAAATATAACTTGTCCTTCAGTATAAATTATCATAATATTAAGATACAATTTTTTTTTGAAAATGTATGTCATAAATTATTTTTGTTTTAGGTTGGAAAATTTAGAACAAAAGAAGATCGTAAAGATGCTGAATTAAGAAAGTTGCTAGGAAATGAAATATCTGACGCTGAAAGTATCCATGGAACATTATCATGGAGAAGACATAAAAAAGATGGTAACTCAGATTTGAATTTTAGTTAATTAAATATTTTATTACTTTACTTTGATGTAGTCCAAGATGCCTTTACAAATAGATAAGACTTTTCTCGTAAACTTAGACTTTCTTTTTGCTCTGATATGCTATGATAAAAAATTTTGAATCAATTGACTAATTTTCATTACCAAGACTCCTCCGGAGGGGTGTGTTTATTTAATTACTGGTAATCCTAATACAAAATATTGACGTTTTTTTAAACCAATACCACCCAGGCAGCCAAAACGTGCCACTTGATTAATACTGTCTTAGGTTTGCATTAAAAATTAAATTATAAAATTGTTTTAAGACTAGAAACTCATGAGGAATTCAATTTTTGAATAATTTTTTACCAAAAAACCCTCAAAAAATGTCTACAAGAGGCGTAAACTTTAAGTAATTTTAGCCTTGTTTTGCGGCCAAAACGTCACTTTACTACTCTTAAATTTATGTATTTTTTCTTTTAATTAACACCCGGGGGTTTTCGAGGTTGCTAATTTCAAATATGAACTCAAAAAAATCATAAATATTTATTGCGGGGTGGGAAATTGTTGTGAAAAGGGGTGAAAAATGACTTTTAATAAAAGGTTTTATTTTTACTTGAAAAACTATACCGGGGGGCGAGGTTGCTGATTTAAAATATAAACTACGAATTTAGCTGAAAATTAATTTTTGTAATAGGATTTTTGTTTACTTGAAAAATTAATTTGAAGGGTTTTCGCAGTTGCTGATTTCAAATATGAATTCAAAAAAATATTAATGCTTCATTAAGTGGTGATTTTATAAAATACTTTAATTTTACTTGAAAAATCATATCGGGGGGTTTTCAAGGAAGCAGATTTCATATATGAAATAAAAAAAATCTTAAAACTTCATCTAGGGGTGAATAATTGGAGTGATATACAGCAATATCTTGTAAGCATATCGATCTTCGATATCATATGAAACGTAATTTATTTGGTCTTGAGTTCATAATAGCTTTACTATTCCACAAGACACTATACAAAGCTTTATAGATTGAACAAACTCTTCCAAAAACTTTTCTAAATGTATTTTCGACGATGAAAATTAGTCGCTCCCACCATCCACTTCACCGATGCAGAAACTGGACTGAACCATTAATAAATTTTCTCAGCTAGTCTGCTCTTCTTAATTTTTTGCCAGTCCAGCTCACTAAATGCTTTAACAGAGCCTTTAAAATTTGTGCTGTTACCACAGTACGCTGTTTGAGGGTCGTTTTTCTTGCAATTAACCTACGCAAACATTCTAGAAAGCCTCCGACTGATAATGATGGTGCTAATTCTGGATGTACTACTTGATACATTGCGCACGTAAGAAAACAAATCTATCCTTGCCTTCCCTTTTAATGTATAAAGACCCTGCAAAATCTACTCCAATAATTTCGAAAAATTTAGCATCCCATATGTGATTTAGATGCAGGGGAGGGGTTTTCAATCCTAATTGATTAATACTTTGATTTCTGCAAACCAAGCAATTGGAAATTAACCTTTTTATATTTCTTTATGTCTTTCTTATTGATAATATCCAATATTTTTTTCGAAACGTTGTCATGATAATCTGTGTACCTACATGACCCATAAGCACATATTTAATTAACTCACTTGCTTTTGTACTTGAAACCGACGGTAGTGCAAAAAACTGAAATTTATGTTCTTTGATCACATCTTTTTCCTCATGTATTTTTTTTTTGAAGTGCTCTTACCTGATTAGCAAGGTTGACAGTAAAAAGTATAGTGTGCTCTAAAATCGCCTCCAAACAACATGTTCTTATTTATTGATTCAATTGATGATTAGCATTGGTTCAGTTACTAACCTTCAAGTGGCCACCTTTGATTGCAAATAAGTGTTTTAACATTTATTATGGAACAAGAATGTTGAAACCACGTAAGGTCTCAAAACAACCCTGTTGATTGCGTTTCCTCTAGAATTTCTCTTTCTGAATAACTACACCACCCTTTGTGGTGGGAAGGGAATGAATTAATCTTAGATTCAAATTTAATAATGAGGAATAATAATGCTCTGCAAATCAAAGATATTTAAACCTTATGCTAAAGTTTCGCTTTAAAAGAAAAAACTTTAAAAAATCAGGATTTGAGATTTATTAAAAAAATAATCTTATTTATCAAAATTCTTAAGAGTTTTAGCTTACGTTATCAAGTTTATTCATAAAATATCTTTAAAAAAAAAAATTGCAAACAGATCTGAATTTTTTTCAAGTAAATGGTTTTATTTAGAGTATGATTTTGCAACTGCTACAAAAAATTCACTTACACTGAAAAAAATTCCGGTTTCCAACACCGGAATTTTGATAACCACTGTCGTATTTTTAAAAAATTTAAAAATCATTTTAATTCAAGGCATTTTGAATCCAATTACCGATATTTTTGATAAGTATTTCTTTTACGTCATTCTTTCTGTTAAATCATAGAAGGCTATGATGGGAAGTTGTAAGGACAACTTATTTCATGTAAGTAGTACTTTCCTTTAACACCCACCTACCTTATCAGCGTTACGTAGTTTTGAATTGTCCTTTAATCCAATTCTTTAATGGACAAAATACGATAAAATAGTTTCAAATACTTTATACAAAGGAGAAGCAAATAAAAATAAACTTTTAATTATATATTATGTACAAAAATTAACGGACAAATGAGCAATGCAAGAGAAAGAGATGAGAAGGAAAACAAAATAAAAATGAGGATAGACAAGTTGATAGGAGAGGAATTAAGCATTTTAATATCCTAAAATTTTTACTATGGCTATTAGAGAAAAGGACCCCAGTTCAATATGATTTTAGGTTATAGAATTGAAGAAGATTTTAAATTATTATTACGAATTATATTTTTCCCATAGATATGAAATTTTGAGTGCATGTGTTTTGAAATTTAATTTTGTATGGTTATTTATTTAAATAATTACGATATTAAATACTGAGGTTGAATAATTAAGCCACAATAAATTTTACAGACCCTTATTTTACATGTATAAAAATTTTATTTAGCCTCACTTTTTTAACACGGTGCTTGTGGTCTATCTAATATCCATGATCTTTACACTCGAACATGATATGTTGGTCTACATATAAACACTGCAAGCCAGTGTATTTATTAATATTGATATATTACTAGCGGTATCCTACTAGCGAGGAATTTTCTGTGAATGATCATCCTTAAAAATTAAGTTAATTCATCAAATTTTAAATGTTATAAATTAATGAAAATTAATGAGAATTAAAGTATTATTTATCAATATATAGTAATTAATATAGTAATCAAATTCTAAAATTGATCTTCTTAAGATTAATATAAATAATTATATCTAAAATCAGTTTATTTATGTATCAGTTAGGACTTATCTAATGGCACGCATAAAATCAACAGATATTAATATATAGGTAGATTTATTAAAATTGTATGAAATTGTGTATTTATTAAGTACTCCTAATACAAATAAAAAATTAAAATTTTATAATATAGCGCACTTAGAGGGGCAGATTATATTGACACTAATACCAAAAAATCAGTTTATTTATGTATCAGTTAGGACTTATCTAATGGCAAGCAAAAAATCAACAGATATTAAAATATAGGTAGATATTAAAATTTTGAAAAACTTGTGGGTTTTTGGTTCCTCAATGAGGAACCTTTGTGATGGGTCAAATTTTGATTTTTGTTTTTTTGGCATATAAACACGTTTTGGGACCTCAGGAAGCTAAAACACTTTAAAAAAAGTATGTATGGCTCTGTGTGTGTGTGTGTATTTAACCGGTGAAATTTCACAACTATTATGTAATTAAGACCTAATTTTTTTTTCAAAAATTTTTTTATCAAAAAACCTCAAACTACTTTTTTTTTTTTTTAATTTGGATTTAATACCTCATTTATTTCCACGAAAGTACTTATATTTGGAAGTACGATTTTTACTCGATATCTCGAATTTGATAATTAATTTTTTGAAAATTTTTTTCTGAAAATTTTTTATCAAAAAATCTCAAACTATTTTTTTTTTTTTTTTTTTTTTAATTTGGATGTAATATCTAATTTATTTCCATGAAAGTACTTGAAACTGCGATTTTTATTCGATGTCTTGAATCTGATAATTAATTTATTGAAAATTATTTTCCCAAAATTTTTTTCACAAAAAAATACAAAAAACACTAATTTTTTTTTTCTTTTTGGACGTAGTACCTAATTTATTTCTCTGAGAGTACTAGTTTTAGAAAAATCGTTTATTGTAATTTTTTGGATCTGATACCGAATTTTTTTTTTTTTCAAATTAAAAAAACAAAAAAATTAAAATAACTACAATATTTTTTTTTTTTAGGTGTAATACCTCATTTAATTCCATTAAAGTACTAATATCTGAAAATATTGTAACCGATGATATTTCACAACCATTATCGAATTAAGACCTAATTTTTTTTTCCAAAAATTTTTTTATTAAAAAATCTCAAACTACTTTTTATGTTTTCATTTTGGATGTAATATCTCATTTATTTCCATGAAAGTACTTATATTTGAAAATATGTTTTTTACTCGATATCTTGAATCTAATAATTAATTTTTTGAAAATTTGTAACAAGATTTTTATTCAATAAAAAAAACTTAAAAATTAATAGAAATGTATGTATGATTGCATGCTTATAATTGGTGATACTGTGGCATATTGAAGTATTAAGCTCATTTTTTGAGGAACCTTAGTGTCAGCTAGTTGGCAGGGTATTTAGTTAACTCCTTAACGCCGGAGCGGAAAGTTCTGGAAATGAGCAAAAATAAGTATATTTCCTTATAGATAAGTGGCTAAAAAGTTCATCTTTGTAGTAAAATTTCACGCTTTTCAGAATCTGACATTAGTTTTTACCTACAAGCCTTAAAAATACCCTAAAAAAGGGGGTGAAAGGGGTAGGTTAGGCATTATTAGGAAATATTTGGAAAAATCTATGAAAAAAGTATCCAATTTTATTGAAAATTGTTTGTAAATAATATTTTTTATCTAAGTTTAAGTAAACTTCGTATACATTGAGGTCTCATTTATTTTGATCCTATTTACAACCCTTAAAAGGTGGATTGGGGTGGTATTCCAGTCAAAATACGGGTTAGATTGTATTATCACTGATGAACACCAGGTTTGTTCTAATATAGGTTCTTTGAGTCGCTGAACACGAAAATCGGAGTCATTTGGCAGAGAAATTGGAGCTTCACTCTTAAATTTGCAAAAACTAACCCCAAAAAGGGTTTTTTTTACATATTCGCATTTTGAGCACTCAGATTTGCACCATACAGATTTTTTTGGTCGCTGATCAATAATTTCGACTTCTTTTTCATTAATAATTAACATTTCATCCCTAAATTAAACCATCCCCGAAAAGGAAGAGTTTTTGATATTTTCGTACTTTTAGCATCCAGGTTATGCCGATATAAGTTTTTTGGGTCGCTAAAAAAGAATTTTGACTTCTTTTTCATAAAGAATTAAAATTTAACCACGTATTTTGGACGCTCAAAGTGCAAAAATAGCAAAAACACCCGAATAGGAAAAAAAAACCCATTTTTGGTGGTAGTTTTTGCAAAATCAAGGGTTAACCCCCAATTTCTCCGTTTTTCGTATTCAGCGACCCTAAAAACATATAGTGTTCGTCAGTGATAATACAACCAAACCCGTATTTTGACTGGAGTTGGGGCTTTTTTCGTAGAACGAGGAGAATGCTGTTTACGCATACCATACACCACGTACCGTATGTTTATGTGGGACTCAACCTCAAATTTGGGGTAATACCCTCTAATCTCCCCACCCTTCTGTATTTATGATAATATCATAGAATCCGGACCGGCCTCCCTGTTTAGGTATTACTTCGGTCCGGAGAAAAATGCAGCCTAAGCATTTCCTCGCCATATCCTGTCAATAAAGGAGGAGAGTTTCCTACAAGAGGAAACCTTCCTCCTTTTTTTAAGCCAGTGTCGCCCGTACGTACTCTGCCACACTGTACCAGTTCACGGTACTGCGCAGCATTTCCGGGACGACTCCTTCTGGCCTCAATTCATCGATAGGCGGTCGCCCCTCAGCAAAGTGAGGACTCCCAAAAAAGGTGTGCTCAGCGTTATCCAGCTCGCCCGGGCAATGCAAGCATTCCGGAGATGCCACGTTGCGCCACTTGAAAAGCATATAACAAAAGCATATAAGAAATAACCGTGACCAGTTAGGAACTGTGTGAGGTAGAAGTCTTCCTCCCCATGATCACTGTTCATCCAGCTTTTCAAGTAGATAATAAGGCGGTGCGTCCAAATCCCCTCAGGTCACTATTCCACCTACACTGCCAACATTCCATTATTTAACAATTTTGAGCCACTTTCCCTTAGATGGTTACCTTTCTTACTATAACGATAGTAAAATTAACATATTTGATGGATTAGTAGTTAAGGTACTTGACACTTTTGATCATAACAGCTTAATTAACATAAATGCTTTAAAAATAATTAAAATTACAGTTAAGGTTAATAAATTAAGTCTGAATGTCTCTGCTTTGTATAGATCTTACTCCATAAAGAAATCCAAATTTGTTAATCTAATAGAAAACTATTCAGCTCAAACTAGCATTTTAAGCAACCATTTTATTATTGGAGATTTTAATATGAATATTATGGATAATGATTTTGATAATAATATATTCCTAGGGCATATGCTGTCCTTCGGATATGCGGATGTCCCTTAGTAAATACAATAACAATACCAAATCCTTAAGACAATAATGGCTCCCGTATATATAACATTTTTACTAAATCCAATTTTCCCTGCGTATCAATTGCAAATAATCAGATATTTACAGATGATTTTACTATTTTTGCTGTCATTGACAAACACCAACTTGTTCTACATAACTTTTTAAATAATAAAAAGTTTTATTTATCTGCATTGAAAATAAATTGTGATCATACTCTCACATATAATAATCCTTCTTAAGCATTGTTAGAATTAAAAAATTGTATTAATAAATGTTTACAATCATCAAAATCAAGTAAACCTAATGTAAAGAAAAAGAAAAAATATAGGAAAAATTGTATGACTAAAGGCTTACAAAATTCTGTTAACCATAAAGAATTTCTATACAATTAATAAAAAAAAAATAATAAAAATAATAATGATTGTAGTTTTCTTAAAAGTCATTATAATAAATTTTGTAAGATTTAAAAAAAAGTAATTATTGCCGCAAAAAACATAAGTGATATAAATCTTGCTGAAAAAATTTTAATTCCACAAAAAAATATGGAACTTTATTAATTATAAACTAGGCAAAAATAACTCCAACAAAAAAAAAGACTCGCTTCAATTGATTTATCTTTGGTTAAATAAAAATAAACTCACTTTGAATTTGAATATCTCAATGTACTTTTGGTATTTACAGCAATAGTTTACCGGACAATAATTTTTCCATTGAAATAGCAAACCATAAACTGGCAAGAGTATTCTCCTGCAAGTTCTTGGGAATTCACTTTAATCAGCATATGGGCTGGGATATATAAATTCATTATGTAATAAAATGGGTCAAATATCTGTTATTTATTTATTATAAATTTAAATATGTCAATGAAGAAATTCTTAAAATTATTTATTATTCCTTATTCCTTGGAATTGCCTCGTATGCCATCTCCATATGGGGATGTGCATATGACAATGCTCTAAGGATTTTACAGACCTTTAAAAACAGAATTATCAGAATCATTAATATTGATATAACACAATTTCATAATATGAAACAATTATTCAAGCTTAATTCCTTAACGTGTTCTAACCCAGATTTGTTTTACTTATTTTCAAACTCCTAGCATAGTAACAGAACTGCGTTATTAAAGTTACCACATATACATAAAAGTATTTTTAAAACAAGTCCTTATCTAAACTGAAAAAAAAATTATTGGCCGTACGCCTTGAATTTTACAGGCGTATAGCGTGTTCAACGAGGACGGGCTCTGGGCCTCTAACGAACTTGCGTTTAAAGGGGGGTCGATTATCGGCATAAAAAAAATGTACACAGAAAATATAGGGGCCCCCTCTCCATACACGTGAAACGCAAGTTCATTCGAGGCCCACACCGATGTTGCTAATCAGGCAGTGCGCCTGTACTAGAAATCTTTTTTTTTTTTTTTTTTTTTTTTTTTTTTTTTTTTGTTTTTTTTTTTTAATGGCGCCGAATACAGGTTCTCAAAGTTAGGTCTCACTTTTCATTCTGTACACGATTGAAGTATCCAACTTGTTCAGAAATATACCAAATAAAATTGTTTATGTTTGTAAAACATTTTTCTTCTGGATTGATGGATTCAAATTTCGGAAAATGGAAAATTGTGAAAATTATTTAATTGTTTTCAAAAATAGCATTTTTTTTTAAATGTTTTTTTGAAAAAAAAATAGGAACATTTTTTGGAAAAATCATTCCATTAGCCTAAATAATTCCATTATTTTTTAATAAAATATTATATTTTAATAAAATATTATATTTCCATTAGCCCAGAAGATAATTGTATTTTAAAAGTGTAGCCCAAAAATTAGGAAGATATTTTAATTATTTTTTGAGTTGTCCAAAAATTCGAAAAACGTTTTTTCGAGAAAAACGAGTTTAAAGTTTAGAATACTGAATCTTACGTCTTTATTCAAGATATCATTATAAAATTTTGTCTCCATATTCTAAAGATGTTTTAAAACTCAAACAAAAAACAAAAAATTGATTTTTTTCCCCTGCAATTGAGGCTGCTACCTTAAACAAATAAACAAATTTGTTTAATTACAAAAAATTATATTAAAATTATACAAAAAATTTTGTTATGAATAGTTATTAAAAATTTCTTGAATTTATATATGTAAAGATTTAAATAAAGCGTATACGACTTGTATGGTCGGTCTTTAAAACTGTTCCAAAGTGTTTTTTTCTGAAAGTACTACCAAAAATAAGTCACCGGCCTAATATTTAGCCTCTCAGAGCAAAATCTTGATTTTTAGCCATTTTTGTGTTTTGGACTTATACAAAAAAAGTATGAAAAATGAGGAATAATTTTTTTTATTTTTTCTGTTAAAAACTATCATTAACATGAAAAATTTTTTCCTCTTAGGTCTGGATAGGGAATTTTTCTGACTATCCGATTCCGTGGTCAAAAATTTTTTTTGAGTAGCGCATGAGCGAGAAATCGCTAAATTACGCTGTTTTTTTTTTTCAAAAGTAGATTTCTCAAATGCCTATTAGTAAAAAATCTTCTAACCAGGCATAAATTTTTCCTTGAATTTTATGTAATAATAATAACAATGATTATTATAAAATAAATATTATATTTATTGTCCTTCTATTTACAATTTTTTTTAAATCATTTTTACAAATGACGCGTTTCGAAAATTATATTTTCATTATCAAGTTAATCTCAATTAATGAGAATTGTGATATAATTATTTTAAAAAATATTAAACATAACATATTTGTTGATTACATGTTTTTCTTTAGAGCACCTTATTTAAACTGAACTTAATAATATAATAATACTTTAATAATACACGGGTAAAAAATCAGTTGATTAGCGCGCCCATTATTTTGTCTTGAATCACAACCAGTATTTTGAGCGACATTCTCACCTAAATTATAATGTGCACTTGACAAAAGTGGATTCGCGCGCAACCTATATTATGTGATTTATGCGTGAAACTACTTGATTTAGGTTAGTTTCTCGCCTCATTTTGTTTTATGTGTACTCCATATTTTACTTGTCGCAAGCTATCCTTTTGGCGCGGAAGTCAACTGAATTTTTATCCGTGTAATAGTGGGTGCTGTTTATTATATAAAATTAAAAATAAAATAAAGTATTTAAATTTAAAATGCTTTATAAGGATATATTTATATGTATTTTAAATTTTGATTTTCATTAAATATCTTAAAATGTATATGGATGCGTGAATTTTAAATTTATAATAACTTGTCATACAATACGTTTTTATTAAAAACTAGTTTATCATTTAGCATGTTATCTTTGTCAATTTTTGTGTATTTATAAATTCAAAATTCTTCTAATGTGTCCATATATTTACTTTTGTTGCAATAATGAATTGGTGTTAAATGATCATGTATACTCTTGCAATCATGATTTTCATTGATCAGGTGTAATCACAAATTAGTATTTTTAATTTTAATTGATGTTGTTTTGGGCTTATGCTCTATAAATCTTTTTAAAAAACTTCTACCCGTTTGTCCAATGTAATATTTTTCACAATATAGACATTTAATTTTGTATATACCTGATTTATGAATAAAATCATTTTTATTGTTTTCTTTATTTTTGTTTTTATACGTTAAATATTTTTTAATTTTGTAATTTGTTTTGAAAACAATGTATACGTTATGTTTTTTTGCAACATTACTTAAAATATTAGATGTTTGTGTAGTAAATATAGACCCTACGTATGTTTTTTCAGAATTTCTAATTATAGTGTTTTCTTTTTTTATACTTATGTTCTTGTACTAGTTGGTTAATTAAATTTGCATTATAGCCATTGTTTGTTGCAATAATTTTTATGATATTTATTTTATTATTATAATCTGTTGGGTCCATAGGAATTGATAATGCTAATAAAATTAACACACATTATTTTAAAACAAAATTACTTCACATTCATAAAGCAATATTTGTTACAAAAAGATGGACTTGCTATGGGCAACCCATTAAGTTGTCTTCTAGCTGACCTTTTCATTAATAACTTCGAAAATTAAAACATATTTAAAGATTCTAATTCCCACCGAAAAAATATAATCAGCTATAATAGGAGTCATTCTCTGTCAGAAAAGCAAAACCTTTCAGGTTGGGTCGCTGAAACCGGCTAAAACCTTTTTTTTCCCAATTACCTATCCAAAATGGACTATGTCCCCAAATTTTAGCCCTTAATATGGAAAAATAAGCCCAGGGCGAATTTTTGAGAAAAAAAACGCGTTTTCATCTTTTCTCAGTTACTCGTTCTTCTTTTATATGCCATTCCTTCTAGAAATTATTAAAAATAATGAGAAAAGAGGTACAATAGTAAAATTTCCTCAGGAATCCATTCCTGCTATTAGTTTTGTAAAATTCCTACACGGGGAGCCACAAAATCGATAAATTCACAGGGTATTTTACGGAAGCTACAGAAAAATTATATATCCGAGTTTTTTATTAAGCTTCTCAGAAAAAGCGTGTTTTTATATATATTTTCGGATGCCATATCAACCTAGATGCGATCGAACTTCCTAGACCCTAAAATAATCAAAAAATCGTGAATTTTCCTCAATTTTTCTCATTTTTTTTTCAATTTTTGGAATTTTCCCGCTCTAAATGACTCCGAATGATATAAATATGTTAATATTCGGATTCCCAGGGAAATTTTACATACTTTCCTTATTTAAGTAATTTTTAGGCTTCAATGTAAACGATCTCACACCAAATGCTTTCAACACAAAAGTCGGATTTTCATCGTTTTTCAACAGTTTTTCTGAATTTTCCCGCGCTAAAAGACCTAATAAGAGTCAAATAAGTTCAGATTTGGTATCTCCAGGAAATTTCATATAATTTCTATTCTATTAAAATCTTTAGGCTTTAGTAAAAACGAGCAAAGATCGTTTACATTAAAGCCTAAAAATTATTTAAATAAGGAAAGTACGTAAAATTCCCCTGGGAATTCGAATCTTAAGTTATTTATATCATTCAGAGTCATTTAGAGCGGGAAAATTCAAAAAATTGAAAAAAAATGAGAAAAATTGAGGAAAATTCACGATTTTTTGATTATTTTAGGGTCTAGGAAGTTCGATCGCATCTAGGTTAATATGGCTTCCAAAAATATATATAAAAACACGCTTTTTCTGAGAAGCTTAATAAAAAACTCGGATATATAATTTTTCTGTAGCTTCCGTAAAATACCCTGTGAATTTATCGATTTTGCGGATCCCCGTGTAGGAATTTTTCAAAACTAATGGCAGGAATGGATTCCTGAGAAAATTTTACTATTGTACCTCTTTTCTCATTATTTTTAATAATTTCTAGAAGGAATGGCATATAAAAGAAGAACGAGTAACTGAGAAAAGATGAAAACGCGTTTTTTTTCTCAAAAATTCGCCCTGGGCTTATTTTTCCATATTAAGGGCTAAAATTTGGGGAAATAGTCCATTTTGGATAGGTAATTGGGAAAAAAAAGGTTTTAGCCGGTTTCAGCGACCCTGCTTTTCTGACAGAGAATGACTCATAGGTATGTTGATGATATTTTTATTATTTATAATGCCACACATAGACAAATTGAAAGCTTCAAAAACTACTTAAATAAATTTAATGATAAAATACAATTTACTAAAGAAATAGAAGAAAATAACGCAATAAATTTCTTAGACATAAAAATTACCAAACATGAAGAAAAACTAAAATATTCAATTTACAGAAAACCCACAAACACTGACATTGTCAAACACAACACATTAATTCACTAATACACAGAGCATTATCAATTCCTATGGACCCAACAGATTATAATAATAAAATAAATATCATAAAAATTATTGCAAGAAACAATGGCTATAATGCAAATTTAATTAACCAACTGGTACAAGAACATAAGTATAAAAAAAGAAAACACTATAATTAGAAATTCTGAAAAAACATACGTAGGGTCTATATTTACTACACAAACATCTAATATTTTAAGTTATGTTGCAAAAAAACATAACGTATACATTGTTTTCAAAACAAATTACAAAGATAAAAAATATTTAACGTATAAAAACAAAAATAAGGAAAACAATAAAAACGATTTTATTCATACATAAAAAATTAAATGTCTATATTGTAAAAAATATTACATTGGACAAACAAAGTTTTTCAAAAACAACATCTATTAAAAGTAAAAATACTAATTTCGGATTACACCTGATCAATGAAAATCATGACTGCAAAAGTATACACGATCATTTAACACCAATTCATTATTGCAACAAAAGTAAATATATGGACACGTTAGAAGAATTTAAAAATTTTAAATACACAAAAATTGACAAAGATAACATGCTCAATGATAAACTAGTTTTTAATAAAAACGTAATATATGACAAGTTATAAATTTAAAATTCACGCATCCATATACATTTTAACATATTTAATCAAAATCAAAATTTAAAATAATATTTAAAATACATATAAATATATCCTTATAAAGCATTTTAAATTTAAATACATTGTTTATGTTTACAATTATACCATTTAAATTTAAATACTTTATTTTATTTTTAATTTTACATAATAAACAGCACACACTATTATTACAAAGTATTATTATTCAATTTTAATTTACATCAATTTTGGAAATAAGTTCAGTTTAAATAAATTGCTCTAAAGGTAAACATGTAATCAACAAATTTGTTATGTTTTATATTTTTTTAAATAATTTTATCACAATTCTCATTAATTGAGATTAACTTGATAATGAAAATATAATTTTCGAAACGCGTCGTTTATAAAAATGATTTAAAAAAAATTGTAAATAGAAGGACAATAAATATAGTATTTATTTTATAATAATCATTTTTGTTCAATTATTATGCACCTTAATTTTTATACTAAGAGACAGCGCTTCACGCACGTTATTAGTAATTAATATTATAGAGAGGGACTAAAAGGACCTACGATTATCGATATCTTTTAGCTCCTCTCGCTTCTGTTTTATACTTTGGTACGGCCGGTCACACGTAAAGACATTATGATTCACTGTATATATTGCATTCACTTTAATAAAGATTCATAATTATTTAAATATAAAAGTTAATTATTGTGTCGTAATTTATTTATTGCAAGATAATTAAACATGGTAGCAGAGCAGGAACAATTAAAAAGTGAACAAAAAATATTAATGAATTATTTTTGGTTAACGTGTACCGAGTGCCGCAAACTGAACCACGTGGAGAACAAGTTTAAGTTTAATCTTCGCAATATTTTTTTTAACAAGAAATTGGAAAATATTTAGTGTTCAGTGACTTTTATAAAACAAATGCAAATTTTTTGGGGCAATTTTTTGTGACATTTTATGTGCATTTATCATTATCATAATATATAGAAAGCATAGGATTTCAACATACTTGTACGCATTACATATTCCAAACTCTACATAAAAAAAAACCTTCAAGCATCTTTGTCATTTCACCAAGAGGGAGAGAAGAGGCTGCGTAAACCTTTCACTCACTCATCTGCGTAGAAATCGATAAGAATTTTGACAAGTATAGACCAGTAGTAAGTAATTTTTTAATTCAGTATAATCTCGTCTACAGCAAACATTGTAGCAGTTACACTTTTTTTCTTACTACATAGCAAATACTTACTGTACTTATTTTACAAATGTTAACCTTTATAAATATACAGTTCTACCACATGCATAGTAAGCTAATTATTATTAATGTAGTATAATCTCGTTTACAGCAAACGTTGTAGCAGTTATACTTTTTTCTTACTATATAACAAATTATTACTGTACTATTTATAAATCTTATTTATGACAATAATACATATGCATCGCGACTATACAGTATAACATTAGCATATGGGAGTACCTTATTCACTTTTCTTACAAGCAATATAACTTTCTTACCATAACCATTTTTAAAGATTTTATATTGTAAACCCATATAGCAAATATAATTTCTGTCATAGTTAAACGTATATAAAATAAAACCTGCTTATTACTGAGCAGGACAATATAATATTACACTTTGATCCATAGAAATCTTTTCTCTAATTACTAGTCTTCGATTTAAATTTTTCAATATGACTTCGCAAACATCAAAAGACTTAAACAAGCAAATGAGATTGTGTAAAAATATACACAATTTTATAGTAAACTCTATAGATAATATTCCGACAACCAATCGTACGATTGAGCATTTTGAGGCAAGATTAATATTATTGGAGGATTATTGGCGAAAATTTTCTAACAATGATGATAATTTAATAACCTTCAGCGAAGAATTCGCGGATCATGAATATTTTAAAGCGGATAGATACATAGTGGGTGAAATAGATTATATTGCCGCTAAAGCTAGGCTATCCCAAGAAATTAATTTGTTAAAAGTGAATGACGATTACGCATCTATACACAGCTCAGTTCAGAATCGTAGTGTTATTCAGAGACATATAAATTCCTCTTACGGTCATTCTCTTCCAAAATTACCAATACCGAAATTTGATGGTGAGCAAACCAATTGGGAAAGCTTTAGAGAGTTGCTCACTGCAGCAGGGGACGTTGGACGCACCGCCTTATCATCGATTTGGAAAGCTGGATGAACCGTGATCATGGAGAGGTAGACTTCTACCTCACACAGTTCCTAACTGGTCACGGTTATTTCCGCGATATGCTTTTCAAGTGGAGCAAGGTGACATCTCCGGAATGCTTGCATTGCCCGGGCGAGCTGGATACCGCTGGGCACACCTTTTTTGGGTGTCCTCGCTTCGCTGAAGGGCGACCGTCCTTCGATGAATGGAGGCCGGAAGTAGTCATCCCGGAAATGCTGCGCAGTGCCGCTAACTGGTACAGTGTGGCAGAGTACGTACGGGCGACACTGATTGGAAAAAAGGAGGAAGGTTTCCTCTCGTAGGAAAATCTCCTCCTTTATTGACAGGGTATGGCGAAGAAATGCCTGGGCTGCATTGTTTCCGGACCGAAGTAATACCTAAACAGGGAGTCCCGGTCCGGATTCTATGATATTGTCATAAATGCAGGAGGGTGGGGAGTTTAGTGGGTATTGTAATTCCTCAATTGTGTATATCTGGGCAACCCCAGATACAAATTTGAGGTTGAGTCCCACATAACCATACAGTACGCGTGTATGGTATGCGTAAATGCATTCTCCTCGTCCTACGAAAAAGGCCCCTTCTTGAAGGGGCCCAACAAAAAAAAAATGTAGAGGGTCCAGCAGCACAAGCACTTAAAGGTACAAAAGTGATAGGTGCAAATTACCAAGTAGCTTGGGAAAAATTGGAACGCAGATATGACAATAAGAAGGTTAGGCTACATACGCATTTTGAATCCATGATAAATCTTCCTAAAGTGCCCCAGAAGTCAGCCGCACAATTAAGTAACTTAGTCGATAAGATTGAAGAAGCAGTTAAAGGACTAAAAGAACTTGAGTGTCATGTTGATCGTTATGACCTTTGGCTTGTACATTTACTGGTCAGGAGCTTAGACAGAGAAAGCTGGGCCATTCAACAAGAAAAGGAAAAGAAGTTTCCAACGTATGAAAACTTGACCTTTTTCTTGGAAATGAGAACCCACAGTTTAGAAGAAGCTAAAGTTGACGATCCATCAAAAATTTTCAACAAAAATAAACAAAACAAATTGAAAATAGTTACTCGCGACTCACAGAATGCTAAAGAAAAAGAAATCTTTACTCAGTGCTGGTGTTGTGACGGAAACCACCTAGTTAAAAAATGTAGTAAATACTTAAATTTGGATATCAAGGATCGCAAAAAGCTAATTCTCAAGAAAAATCGATGCTGTAACTTATCAGGTAATCACACAGTTTTGCACTGTACTAGTAGTTCTAGATGTTTTAAATGTAAGGGCAAGCATCACACTACAATACACTCTGGAAACTCGCATACCTTCACAGCTAGCTCTGACTTCGACCCAGGAGGGGGTCAAAATCATGACCCTATTAATGTGATTCAAAAATTGATTCTTTCATTATTTATTTCAATTTTTTAATTTATAATTTTTCGATATATAAGGGAGCAATATTTTATTTTATTTATTCTTTCTTTGTATGTAATAATTACCTTTGCTAAGGCAAATACACAATAACAAAATATGTAACTTACAAGAAAATATTGTACACTATTTATAAATAACAGAAAAACTTATAATATAAAAATAATTAAATAAAAAAACTTATAAATATAACAAAAATATTATTCCACACTTATTCAATGCAAACTAAAGAAAAATAAGGAAATAGTAAAACTGAATAGCAAAACGTTAAATTTAAATTATTTTTATTTGTAAATCGTAACAAAATATTTGATTAATTTACTATGTTTTAATTTTCTGCATTCATAAACCACTAACGTTTAGTCAAACATGTTGATACGATAAAGTTTTTTTTCAAACTTTCTTTATAATAGCTGCATATAATCAATACATTGCAGATCATAGTTCTGCAAGGGGTGCGGTATGTTCAATTATTATGCACCTTAATTTTTATACTAAGAGACAGCGCTTTACGCACGTTATTAGTAATTAATATTATAGAGAGGGACTAAAAGGGCCCACGATTAATCGATGTCTTTTAGCTCCCCTCGCTTCTGTTTTATACTTTGGTACTGCCGGTCACACGTAAAGACATTATGATTCACTGTATATATTGTATTCACTTTAATAAAGATTCATAATTATTTAAATATAAAAGTTAATTATTGTGTCGTAATTTATTTATTGCAAGATAATTAAACAATTGTTATTATTATTACATTATTGTTTTACATTTTGAAGACTAACTAAATTAAAGTTTATCTTGAATTTTACATTTTTTGGCAAAAGAAAAATTTCGATGGGACATTGCTTTTTGGGAGCTCTGGATAAAAAAATAGCAGCTTTCAAAAGATCATTTTTTACAAATTTCAAATTTCCCGCCAAGTCACGTGACCAATCAAAAATCTGACAAAAAATTTGAATTCTGCGGGAAATTTGACATAAGGATATATGTTTTCATGTTTTCAAGGCCTTTATGTTAAAACGCAAAATGATAAACAATTTTCTGATTAATTTAAAATAATTTAGTATTATTCAAAAAATAAAAAAATTCCTTTCAATTAAAATTATCTTTCAACTTAAAATTTCGCTACTTTAACATAAACTCTCTTAAGGTACCGGATCTCTAATGGTAATTTTTTAGAAATCAAAATTTTTTTTGGATCAAAGGCTATTTCCGGATAACATTAGTGGTTTTTCACCTGGGACCATACATGACGAAAGTAGTATCATCCAAAAAGTTACCAAAAAGTTCACTGATTCCCATTATAATGAGACCCCTAGGTCACGACAGTCTCCCGAAAACGTAAATAAACTGTTTATATGAGATTTTTTAGATTTTATTTAATTTCTCTGACCCATAAACAGATTATACTCTGCTTATCAGCTAGATAACTTGAGATTCCATCATTGTTTAAGAAAAAATTTTTTTTTGGGACTTTACGGGTTGTTAAAGGGGTTATTAAAGAACCCGAATTACAGTTTAAAATTTTTCGGAAATCGGTTTTTTGACCCCAAATTTAGTTTATGAAAATTGATGAATTTAATTAGGAGCTAGACGCAATTAAATTTAAAAAAATTTATATTTTCGAATATAATAACAATAATAAAAAAAAGTTCTTATTTAAAAACTTGCTTTTATTGATTTGAATTTAGTTATTCAAACAAATATTTGATTATATTTGCGAGGAAAAAACGTTTATAAACAATCTTTTTAAAGAGAAGAGTGGGAATAAAAAAAAAATTAATATTGACTTCAGATTTATTTTCGCTTTTAATATATAATTATTAATAATAATAATATTTGCTGAAAAATTAAAGCCATCTGATTTTAAACTTTATATTCTTCTTATCAGGTCGTGCATCTTTAAGCTCATTTCCAAGGGATGATAGAACGACTGGAAATTTAACGGATTGTGACGATGAGCTCTTAGAAACATTGGTAAAGACAGCAACAACATCACCAACAACAAGAACTACACCAAGGGAAAGGAAGCGAACACGACACGCTGATCGAAAGTCTTGTAAGTCGAATATATTGGAAATGTGTACGTTTCCTTTTTACTGATTTAAAAAAAAAAAAAAAATGAAATAGGTGTTTTTATAAAAATTTGAATTAAATTGTGAGGCAATATATTACGAAATTAATTTAAGAATTATGGCGCTGAAATAGACAACTTGGTTGATAAGTGGGTGTCGCATGAGTTTCAACGAAAATATTTATTCCTCATCCTATTGATTTTTTAAAAATCGGACAAATCATATAATCTCTCGTGCGCTCCTTGAATCCCTATAGATGAGATATACTCTACTTGCGATTTGATTCAAAATAATTTGTTTGTGCATTTTTCTAAAATATGCTTGCATAATGTGACCTTCTAATTCATAGAAAATTGAATAAGTAAGGATGGTGGACATTTATAAGCAGAAAAGAAATAGCTGTCGTGTAGACGAGGTCCCACCACCAAGAGAATCTCCTTTAAGCTCTACACGTGGAGTCATTATGTTTTGTGTCAATATTATGGAGGAAATTACTTATATATAGAGGAAATGGAGACGCTGCGACTAGAAATTTATTATAAAAAAGTTTAATGACGCTGAATATATTCATCGCGAATTTTCTAATAGATTAAACCAGTATATATATTTTTATGTATATATGATAAAATATTATGGGTTTGGCCACAACAAAATCATTGTTTAGTTTTTATATGATTCTCACTTAAAAAATAATTTATTTATTTATTCATAAAATAAATTCTAATGATCATTTAAATTAAATTGTCTTGTAATTCATTTAAATAATCCATTACAAGACCATGCTACCAGGCTTATGTGCATTTTTTACGTACCAGACTTCATCATAAATAAAGTGAAATTTCTCCTTTAATAGTAATATTTAATTTGAGCTATAAGTGACACAAAATTAAATTTATTATTATTGTTAAATATTTATTAATGCTGAAATACAGTTTTAAAAACGTGGTATCCTATTTTGATCAAATTACTAACTCGAAAAATAAAATTAAATAAAATTTTAAATTGAATAATTAAATAAATTAACAATAATTTAAAATTAAATTTAATTTTTAAGACTAAAATTGTTAATAAAATTATTAATTTGTGTTAAATAAGAAAATAATATTAAATTCAACAATAATAATAAGTGTTATAACATTTTTGTTTTTAAATAATTATATAAATAACTTTGTGCTCGTATATGGGTCAATATTTGTGAACTGTATATGACTTTGCATGGGCGGGTCTCGAAATGTACTCCAAAGTATGTTTGGTCGAAATTATATATAAAAAAAATAATTTTCCCCAATTTTTAGCTTTTTAGATTCAATCTTCTATTTTTTACAGCGATTTTTGTTTTTTTCAATTTTTTGAAATTTTTAATTTTTGAGAAATTTATGTTCCTTAATTTTTCTCGCAAACGCGCACTTTACAATAAAATTTTTTTTCCTTATAGCACCCCATAGGAAATTTCCCGTAGAATTCGATTCTGGGGTCCAAATTTTTTTTTGAACTGCGCATGCGCGAGAAAATCAACTTTCTTGCTTTGCCTTTTCTAGCTTATATGCCACAGCTGCAGACAGCTCAATTTTCATCCTGTTGGTCTCAAATTGTAGGTTTTTTCATATACTTTCAGCATATGAAATCATTTTTTTGGGTAAATTTATTTTAAAAGCACTAAAATTGAAAAATAGCGATTTTTAAAAAATCATTTTTCACAAATTTTGAATTTTCTGCCAAGTCACGTGACCAAATGAAAATCTGACTGAAAATTCGGATTCAGCGGAAAATTCTACATAAGGATACCAATTTTCGTCTTATTTCATTAAATAGTTTCTAAGATATCCCATTTTAAAAATAAAGATTAAAATTGACTTTTTTTAAAAAACCCTAAAAATGGGACTCTGACTTTAATTATCATATCTGCTAAACAAATAATTATAAAAAGACGAGTAAAAATTTTTTGGAAACTAAGGGCTTGTAAAAAATTTTTGAGGCCTATAGAACTCGTTTCTTTTAAAAATTAGAATTTTGGCAGCAATTTCAAAATTGGTCATTTTTGGGTAAGAATAGGGATTTGGTTTATTGACTATCGCCATGAGAGAATTAACAACAAATAAATGTGGTGTACGATAAATAAATGTTGATACGTATACCGAAAAAATGAGACCAATGGGAAGTATTTTGGTTAGCTGGCGAGGTTGCAGCTTTCTATTAAAGATTATGAAAAAAATCCTATTTTATAACATTGTCGTATTTTGTAGCTATTCTATCTTATTTTCAATATTCCGAATTTTCTAGTTACATAATGAAAATTTTGACGAAATTTTCGAATTCCTCGAGAAATTTTACAAAAGACCCCCTTTTTGGAAAAGTTTTGGATGTTTCCGTAACGCTATAGAAATAAAAGAAATAGCAAAATACTAAATAACTACAAAATACCACAATGTTATCAAATAGGATTTTTTTCATAATCTTTAATAGAAAGCTGCAACCTCGCCAGCTAACCAAAATACTTTCCATTGGTCTCATTTTTTCGGTATACGTATCAACATTTATTTACCGTACACCACATTTATTTGTTGTTAATTCTCTCATGGCGATAGTCAATAAACCAAATCCCTATTCTTACCCAAAAATGACCAATTTTGAAATTGCTACCAAAATTCTAATTTTTAAAAGAAACGAGTTCTATAGGCCTCAAAAATTTTTTACAAGCCCTTAGTTTCCAAAAAATTTTTACTCGTCTTTTTATAATTATTTGTTTAGCAGATATGATAATTAAAGTCAGAGTCCCATTTTTAGGGTTTTTTAAAAAAAGTCAATTTTAATCTTTATTTTTAAAATGGGATATCTTAGAAACTATTTAATGAAATAAGACGAAAATTGGTATCCTTATGTAGAATTTTCCGCTGAATCCGAATTTTCAGTCAGATTTTCATTTGGTCACGTGACTTGGCAGAAAATTCAAAATTTGTGAAAAATGATTTTTTAAAAATCGCTATTTTTCAATTTTAGTGCTTTTAAAATAAATTTACCCAAAAAAATGATTTCATATGCTGAAAGTATATGAAAAAACCTACAATTTGAGACCAACAGGATGAAAATTGAGCTGTCTGCAGCTGTGGCATATAAGCTAGAAAAGGCAAAGCAAGAAAGTTGATTTTCTCGCGCATGCGCAGTTCAAAAAAAAATTTGGACCCCAGAATCGAATTCTACGGGAAATTTCCTATGGGGTGCTATAAGGAAAAAAAATTTTATTGTAAAGTGCGCGTTTGCGAGAAAAATTAAGGAACATAAATTTCTCAAAAATTAAAAATTTCAAAAAATTGAAAAAAACAAAAATCGCTGTAAAAAATAGAGGATTGGATCTAAAAAGCTAAAAATTGGGGAAAATTATTTTTTTTATATATGCTTTCGAGCAAACATACTTTGGAGTACATTCTGAGACTCGAAAATCCAAACTATATACACTTCACAAATATTGACCCATATAGTATAAGACCTACGGAATTATATTAGCCAAATATTTAAAATTGTAACAAAATTTGCTTAAAGTGTTTAAATTTTGATTTTTTTAATCTTTAAATTCTTGTAGTTTTTACTTTTTTGTAACTTTGATATATTATTATTATAGTGCTTCTAATAAAAATTTAAAAATCTTTTTTAAATTAAATTGGCTAATATAAATGTAAATATGACGGCTGTAACCTCTATAACTGTAAATGCGTATATACTTTCTGAGTCTCAAAGCGAGAATATATGAATGTTAGTTCTTTTAAAGCTAGATTAGAAGCCTTAAAACAAAATTGGCTTAAATTTTAAAAAAGTAACAATGACTTATACTCTTGTGAATCATATGCAAAAATTCAAGACCGTATTTTACAGAATATTTTTAAACAGGTAGAATTATAGTATTTACACATATTAGGTAAAATTAGACTATACATAGACACCCATTCAGAGACCTCCAAGCATGAGTCAATAATAGATTTAATCATAATACATCAACACATTATTTCGAGAAAGATTTTGATCGATTACCCAGAATGGATCTTCCTGAATTCGATGGTACGTTTCAGATTTGGGAGTTTTTTCGAGACATTTTTATTTTGTCGATTATCAATAAATAAAAAATTTCTTAAGTCTAAAAACTACGTCATCTGAAGAAATGTTTAAAAGTTGATGCAGCAAATTTAGTCTAAAGCTATTCTTTAACAAACCAATATTTTGATGTGGTCTGGAATAAGTTGAAAGAGAGATGTGAATAAAAAAAACACGACTAATTGAAGAAGCATGAAAAGGTTCATGCTTCTTCAATTTTCTAGTTAAAAAGCGTTAATAATCCCTCAGATCAAGAGCTTAAACGAATAGTAGATGTGGTAAATAAACCAATTTCAGCTCTAAAAATTCTTTGGAAAATTTATTAGTGTTTTATATTGCTTCATTAATTGATGTCGATATTAAAATATAATGGAAAATTTTCTACATTAACCCAAATAATAATTGGTCTATTGTTTCTAATACTATAAGAAGGGTACTGGAGGCAAAAATGGTTGTCGTTACGCCTAGTAACATTGTTGAAAGAATGCTGCAGAGCTAACAAGCATGGGTCGCTTTGGCCAGCTACATGGAAGACATTCTCAGTAAAAAGAAGCTTTTGATGACATCCTAATTAGAAGCCGGGTGCATGAGCACATGAGGTAGGCGGTTCTTGTGCAAGGCACTAAAGGGGGAACAAAAGAGGATGTACAAAGATATTCATATTTATTTTTATATTTTTATTTATTTACCTGTAAAATTATTTGTTTATCTTTTTCAACGACCAGAAATGACAGCATATAGGCGGGCTTAATAATTAATTTATTTTAATTTTATTTCATAATTTTAATTTAAAATTTTTATTTGCTAAAAAAGATGTAAGACAGCAAAGTCTCTAAATGAAAAAAAATGAAAGAATCTTCAATAAGTGTTACTAATGAAATCAAAACTAGCTCAGATTCAGAAATAGATTTATTTCCTTCAATTAATTAATGTATTTCCTCTTACTAATGACCGAAATTGTAAAAATAGTTAAAAAAAATTATGAGGAAGTTTTGAATTGGGAATTGGTAGAAAATTATTCTCAGGCTTCTTTCATAAGCAAACCTATGTATAGGAGACTCCATGTTTCCTCTTATTCAGAAAAACTACCAGTTTCGGGAGTTTTACTTTAAACCAGTTATGTTTGCGAAAAAATAGTTACTTTGGTTATTTTGGCTACATTTTAAAATCTTAGTTTTACTCAGTTTTTGGTATGCAAGTTGATACTCATGTGCTTCTAAAAGCATCATCTTATTCTGCAAATGTCAAAAATCTAAATGCCTTTGAACATTTGTCTAACTTAAATTTAGCTGATTCTAATTTTCTTAAATGTAGTTAAGTAGATCTTATTAGTTCCACTGTTGATAATTTAATAATAACTATTGGTGAAATAAAAAGAGGTGATTCATTTCAAGCTATGCTACAAAATCAAATTTAGTGTGGTTAATTGCTGGTAGCATCAATGCAAATAATGTCAAAAAATACGGATGAATCTAATACACATTCATAGATGAATTTCTGCTCCAATGCTAGCAGGTCAATAAGAAGTTACACTAGCTACCACCTACATTGCCTATAGCGATACCGTGTCGTATGCGCTGGCGATCTTGATTGCCACTTGCCTCTGTACAGAACAGATCTTATGCCTGTTCTTATTAATTCGGGCGAACCCAAACTTCCGAGTAGTATAGCAGAATAGAGTTCACTACGGACAAAAGGAGTCTTTGCTATTCTGGTTTGGGCCCCCCTATATTAGCCGTGAGCCTTGACAGGAAGTATGCGACCATCGTCAATTCAGACCATCTTCTGAGATTGTTCCCAGAAGCTCAGTTTATTGTCAAGCAGAACTCCCAGGTACTTCACTGATGTTCTGGTTCGGATCGAGTGAAGATTCCCGCCATCGTCAACGTTTATGTCAAATATAATGGGAACCTTTCGACGGGTCAACAGTACGATTTCCGTTGTCGGTATCGCAAGCTGGATCCCATCCCATGCTCGCCCATCTAGAGGTTGATCTGTCTCATCACTTGATTCAACTAGTCTACTTTCACCTGCGTACCCAATCAGGAAGACTCCTTCCGAGAGGTCAACTATTCCACAGGTCAGGTTCGAGAATCGACCCTTAAGCAATGCCTAAACTCAATGCCCTATCCTGCATCTGGGTATCCGGAAGCCCTGCTCGAGTTATTGGAGAATGTCGTCCCACCTTGACAAATTAAAGGCCTTTTTAATATCCAGCGTCACCAGTAGGACGTGCAGCCTTTTCCTCTCAACCATTACGGTATCCACAAAACGCATGATGGCATCTACAGTGGAATGCCCCTCGCGAAACCCGTGCTGTTCCTGTGCATTCACCGTGCTCCAGGATCGATAACCTTAGTATAGCCCAAAGTATGCTCTCTATCACGTTGCCAATGGTATATGTATACAGTGGTCTGTAAGGTGACGGAGAGTCGGTTGCTCCTCCATTTCCTTTGTTCAGGAGAACGAGGCGAGCCACCTTCAACTCTCTTGGAAATACTTCCGCCACCAAGCAGGCAATAAACTTGCCCAGCAGGATACCAGGAATTACTTTAACGGCTCGTTTGAGGACCTCCGCTGGTATCCCATCTGGTTCCAACACCTCGCCATTTTCAAGCATTTGTTGGCCTTGATCATCTCAGCCTCGCTGAATAGTCGCACTTCTTCCCTGGGTATTTCCTCTACCGGATACACCCGTATGAGCTGTTCAGGGAAGAGAGCGCCCACTATCATTTTGGTCGTCGCCGCGTTTGGACAGACGGTTTAATTTGCCCATTAAGACTTTGTAACAGAGGCCCCAGGTGGTCTTTGCTTATGTCTTCGAGTAATGAATTCAGGCAACAAGTTATACTTTGGCGGTCATAGCATTGGACAGCCGATGCTTAGCGTCTATGTGTTCCAAAAAAGCGCTATGGCCTCGGGTTACTCTCGTGCTCTCTGCGCCTTCCATCGCGCTCTGTGATAATCCCTTCAGAGTTCCGCTATTTCAGGTGATGTATTGAAGAGAAGAGTTCGTTATAAAATGTGTGGAACTTAAATTTATAATGATAAACTGGGTTAGATGAATTTGATCTATCAAAGTATCATGCAGCTGATATATTTACAAAATCACTTGCTTTTAAGGATCAAAAACCAGTAATGAATGTAATATTATATCAATAAATTAATAATTATATTTTCTTTATTATAGATAGTAAATAGGTTTAACCAGAACGTGATAGCAAGGACGATTGAAAGATTTTAAAAACTTAATAATTTATAATTACTTAATTAATAACTAAAATTTATTTTTTTATACATACATTTGTACTTCTGTACTTTTATGATAAAATGTAAATATCTGTTGATAAGATTAGTCTTGATAAAATATTGATATTTAAAGTACCTATTAAAATGGTTATATACACTTTGTGGGAGGGAGTGTTAAAATGAAGTTTTTAAAAATTGTGCATATAATGCATGCTTAGTACTATTGATGTAAAGCAGGCTTTTGCCCGTTTAACAGTCTCTTCTGGGCCCAGATTCTCTATTCATTTCACGTGTCATGGGATAAAACGTTAAGTGTTACACAGCATACCGAGTAGTATGACGCGAAAAATGCTTGAGAACTACTATCTTTTTAAAATAAATTGACTTAATGCGGCATTTCTATAAAATAACCTGATAACTCATGGAAATGGAAACTACTAAATAAATAATAAAACTTATTATGTGTGTAGTCTGCTAAATACATTACATGTTAGAAGCGTTAAAAATAATTTTTAATATATTGAAAGAACTAGATTTTTTTTTTAATTATAATTAATTTATGAAAGACCCAAATAGCTAATTAAATTGAGAACTAAGTTTTTATGGATAATATTAGTTACTAATTAATATTCATAAATAATTTTTAAAAATTTTACAACAATATTTTTCATTTCTTTCAAAAGAATAGGTATTTTTTAACTTTTGAGAGAAAGATAGAATAAAATTTCGTTCACAAAAGAACTTATAAAAAAAGAAATTATAAAATATAATATTATGTGCAATTTACAATTATTATTATATAAAATATTAAAAATAACTTCTCTTTTTATTTTCTTTTTTGACCTTTCAGAGAAGGGGCCTTTTTCGTAAAACAAGGAGATTGCTTTTATGCATGATATACACCGCGTACTGTATGGTTATGTGGGACTCAACCTCAAATATAGGGTAATACCCACTAAACTCCCCACCCTCCTGCATTTATGACAATATCATAGAATTCGGACCGGGATTCCCTGTTTAGGTATTACTTCGGTCCGAAATCAATGCAGCCAAGGCATTACTTCGCCATACCCTGTCAATAAAAAAGGAGAGTTTCCTATTAGAGGAAACCTTCCTCCTTTTTTTTAATCAGTGTCGTATGTACTCAGCCACACTTTACCAGTTCACGGTACTGCGCAGCATTTCCAGGACGACTCCTTTTGGCCTCCATTCATCGAAGTGCGGTCGCCACTCAGCGAATCGAGAACACCCAAAAAAGGTGTGCTCAGCGGTATCCGTCTCACCTGTGCAATGCAGGCATTCCGAAGATGCCACCTTGCGCCACTTGAAAAGCATTTCACGGAAATAACCGTCACCAGTTAGGAACTATGTGAGGTAGAAGTTTACCTCCCCATGATCACGGTTCATCCAGCTTTAATATCACCTATACTGCCAACATTCCATTGTGCGGGAGCGAGCAAGAACGAAAACTACGTCACGCTCTTCTTCCTCAAGGCACGCAGATCGATGGAATTACCCGAGACACTACCTGGATTGCTGGCTCTGATATAGTCTTGCACGAGCAAGCTATTCGAAAGGCCCCCTGCCTCTGTACTGCCTTTTTGGCGTTTCTTGCAGTACTTTTCTATGCGGACATTGTCCGCCCACACCTCTGCACCGTAGAGCAAGATGGAGTTGACTGTCGTCATCAACAGCCTCCTCTTCCCTGTTCTGGGACCGCCGATGTTCGTCATCAGCCACGAGAGGGACTTTGTAAACCCGGCCAGCCTTTTCACTGGCCTGCTGGAATTGTCTATTGTAGGTCAACTTATTATCTAAGAAGACCCCCAAATATTTGACCGATTTTTTGGTCTGGATCATAAGGGGATTACCTCTGTCATGAAAGTTGACGCCGAATATGGTATCAACCCTTCTCCAGGTCAGAAGGAAAATCTACATTTTCGGAACTTATATATTGAACGTATATATGGCTCATTATCGTTTTTTTTGCAAAAGTGACGTACAGCACATTTCCAACTACCAGATGCATTAATTAAAAAAAATTTTTTTTTTAAATTTTTAATTTCAATAAGTTTTTGATGGTACACCATAAAAATCAACATAATTTAATGTTTTAACTAGTATAAAACATAAAAATATAGCAAAAAAGCCTTTACCGTTCCCTGTCACAAAGGAGATTCCTATACTTTGAGTGTCTGTCATTCACACCTATCAATTAATTATCAAAAATTTTTATTTGGGGATTAATTGCTATACTATAAGGTTAAACTTTTTCCATACAGAAAAAATTTAAACTTACTTTTCCTAATTATTACAAGGGTGAGAAGGTGTGTCACATGATTTTACAAAATGTGTACGTAAAACGTATTTTATTTATATTAAATTTGATTTCTCTTCATAAAAACATTTTTAAAACCTCTAAATCGCATAAATGACAACTTAAATACATAAAAAATAAATTCTCACATCGAGAGCACTTTAAGAGGTCCTTAAATAGGAAAACAAAATCAGTTTAAGTTCAGAAATCACGAAGGGACAAAAACAAAAGCCTTTACCGTACCCCCATGGATCTCCAATTAAGAAGCGTTGTAATTAAAATATAAAAAACTTAACAAGTTTCAATCATAAAAATACTTTACTTTCCAAACGGAAAAGTTTTTTTGTTTATTTGTCTACGAATTATTTTGATTTTTCTATAAAAAAGCCTTTACCGTTCCTGCCTTTACCGTTCCTCATTTTTGTTAAAATTATTAAATATTTTTAAAATTTACCTCCAAAACTCGTTTTTTTAGTAAGAATTATTCAAAAATATATGTTATTGTTCTCTAAAACACATAAAGCCTAGAAAAATTCATATATTAAGGCCGTATGTAACGATTTTGGTTTTTAATGGTTTTAACCTGTTTTTACCTTATAATTATGTGAAAAAACGTAATAAATTGATGTAAAAGGTTCGTTATGGTGATTTTTATGCAACACTGAATAAATATTGGTGAAAAAAGTCTAAAAAGCCTTGTTTGGACTTTAAAAAAGGAATTTTTTATTTTTATTTTTTGAAAGCTATTTTTTCAAAAAAAATGAAAACGAGCCATATATATATATAAATATATCAATATATTTAAGAATATATCCAGCCATTTTTAGCCCTTAAGGGTAATTATTGTTTATGTTTTGGTCTGCTAAATTTGGGTAAAATCCTGTATTTTTGAAAACATTTTCAGTTTTTGGCCAGCAGCGTGAATATTATTTATTTTAAACATCCAAATTTTTTAGCATTTATTTCAAGATAGTTGTATTTCAATTTCTTATATAATTTTTCATCTGTAAGCAAATTTGTCCATTTAGAATTGCCTATTTTATGTTTATAACGGTAAATGCTCTTTTTGTCGGGCGAAATAAAAAAAAAATGGCCCACCCTATTCAAATGTTGCATATGACATGAAATGCGATAACCTTAACTTTAAAAGATAATTTATCGATTGGTTACATTATTTTTTTTAACCCCCCATCCAACGAGTTCCACCCCCCGCGTTTTTTCCCAGTTACGGAAGTTGTTTCCTTGGGGTTCTGGGCACCTTTCTTGACAAACTCCAAAAAATTTTAAGTTGATCAGAGTTGCCTCTAATTAGTACTTCATTTTACTGAAAAATTTACTTCCTTTACTGGAGTATATTTGCAATAAAGCAAATCACTATAGTTAATAAAAAATATCGCGATTAGTAAAAATCGCTTTTTGCGAAGAATGAAAGGTAGCGCTTAGACAAAGAAAATGAACCAAAGAGAAGTATTTTGGTTGAAATGCTATATGCCAGCGTTATTTGGAAAATTGCCTAAAAACTGTATCTTATAACATTGTCGTAAAATTATTTCCTGAATTTCTAGGCCCGAAGGCATGTCAGAATAAATAGAGGGTATCTTGACTGTAATTTATAACCCACATATTCCGATTATATACGATTTTCGCCATTTAAGGAAAACACAAGAGGGTAATTCCATGGATAAAAAGCCAAACACTTAAGAGCTACCCTGGGTTTGTGCGACACCTAAATTGTTCTCTAATGTGCTGGAAATAAAATTGTTATGGGATCATTTGGTCACCTAAACTTCAACATACTTCGGGAAGAACATTTTTGGAGAACTTTATTTTTGTGAACAAACCTCATATACATATATGGGCACGTCCAATTTAAACGACCAGCCGAAAAATAAAAAAAAAAATTTTTTTTTTTGTGTCTATTTTACTCCAGTCAAAATACGGGGGGGGGGGGGTGGACGTACAGTTAGTTGCGAATACGAGATTTGCTCTAGTATGCGTTTTTTGGGTCGCTGAACACAAAAATCGGGGTCATTTGGCTAAGAAAATGGGGCTTCACCCTTAAACATGCAAAAACTACCCCCAAATGGGTCGATAGATTTGTCCAAGAATTGGTTTCTAAGGGTTTCTTGGGTCGCTAATTAAGAATTTCAATAATTTTGGAAGATAAAATTAATATTTCACCCTTATATTAGCTAAAACTACCCCAAAACACGAATACATAAAAAATACCCCCATTTGGGGGAGAGAAGAGTGAAGCCCCATTTTCTTAGCCAAATGACCCCGATTTTCGTGTTCAGCGATCCAAAAAACTTATACTAGAGCAAATCTCGTATTCGCAACCGTAAGTCTACCTAAACCCGTATTTTGACTGGAGTATTGTTACACAAAAAAATTTTTTCTTTTTCTTTTTCGACTTACTTACGTAATTTGAATTAATTAAGTACTTTTTGAATTGAAAATTTTTTGTTCAAAGTATTTTCCTAAGTCCGTTCAACAAGAAAAAGATAGCATTTTTTTAATTTTTATTGAGAATAATACAAGTTGTGGGTACTTTTATTTTATAAAAATAGAGATGTTTTTTTAACCAAGAGGCCTAATAAATAAAAAAATTACAGAGATTTTTTTAACAACGTAACTTTTCATGTACGCACAGTACGCCTTTTAAACAACAATAAGTACAATTTAGGTTAAGTTGCTTGAAAAAGAAACATACTTCTATTTCTATGTCAACAATAATTACAACTTTTTAAACAATCTTATTAATACTTCTAATGGTTATGGACCAAAAACTAGTCTACTAACATCAAATAATTTTATTATATTTATATATTGTTGTTTGGAAAGGTGTAGTGTGCATACACGAAACGTTACGCTTTTAAAAAGATCTTTGTAATTTTTTTATTTATTAGCCCTCTTAGTCAAGAAAATCATCTCTAATTTTATTTATTTTTTTAAAATGGGAAAAAATTCACCAAGTCTTATACTTTTATTTAATGTTTAATTAGGTAACTATATTTAATATAGTATAAAGTTTTTTTTAATTTTTAAAAATATTTTTATATATATGGGTACTTTTAACCGAAACTGTATATTTTTTTTTTTTTACGGCACAACACTTATTTCTATAATTTTTTTGTATTTATATGTTTTTCAAGGTTCAAATAGCTAAAATTTTCAATGGTACTGCTACAAATATAAAAATAAATTCTACATGTTAATCTTTGATTGATTAATTGGTGTTTTTATTTATACAGAATTGTACAAAATTAAAGATACAGTCTTAAATGCAAATAGATAATATTGTGCAAGCACGTTAATTTACAAATGTTTTAAATATGAAATTAAAGTAAATGTATAAATCCTAGTTAATGTTGGAAAAAAAAGAAAAATAAAAATTTTACATATCTGATAAATTTTAGAATATAAAATATAAATTATAAATTTTAAATTATAAATTTTAACATTACAAACTTCAACACTTAGCATATATTAGGGAAGAATTTGGAAAAGAGGAGAAAAATGGAAAGGGGGAGAATAGGAAGTAATCTGTAAGGGGAAAGGGCAATTTATCAAGGGGTATTTGCCAAAATTTTTATGAGAGAGAGGAGGTAGAGTCTTGTTGCAGGAGATATTGATAGATATTGTGTTTGAATGAGTCTATGGAGTTTGAGTTTTTCCCAAATTGTTATGGGATTTTTTATTTTTGCGGACGGTGGCGACATTTTGAGTGTATTATTAAAATAACTCTGTTTTGTACCAATAAAATTTTCTCAAACTCTAGACACCTTATTTTTTCATCAAAAAACATTAGTAAACAAGATATATTAAGTAAAATATGACATACACTTGGAGAAAACGACATGGACGGTGATGAAATTTTTTTTGTAAAGGTGTTTTAAAAATCTAATAGTTTTAATTTTCATAAATAAAGCATTCATATTTATAACTTTAAGTTTTCCTTTTATTAAGTTATACTTTTAATTTAAGTTTTACTTTTAAGTAAAAAAAACTATAGACAGAGCTTTAAAGTGCATAAATTTAAACTGTTTTAACTTAAAAATAGCTAAAATCGAAGGACAGACTTGAATACGACGATAGGCTAAGAGGACTGCATGAAAATTTGTTTCGTTGAAAAAAATGAGTTTCTGGGACATAAATATGTCATTTGGATCCTACAGAAAATTTTAAATTCAAATTTTAAGCCGTTTGTTGATACTCAAAGTTTACAGTTAAGCAAAAGGAATGATGACGGTGGCAACATTTTGGACACATATGCTCCAGGAAATTTTTTTTTTAAATTGTCAATTTACGCGCAGTAGGTTGTGACTTTAAAAAAATATTATTTATCAACTTATTAAAAGAAAATAAATTGCAAAATTACAAATTTCGTATCAGATATAATTGGGGGTGATACTATTAAACCGTTCCTGTGGAAAGCACCCATATACTAGGGGGCTCCGCCCCCTGACCGCTTCGAGCGCCAACCCCCTAGAGTGATTAGAAAACTGGGTGAGTTATAAGAACAACAAAATTTTGTAAATTTTACAAATATGAGGTCAGAATTATAATTCTAACCAGAACCATGGTGATATTTACATAATTTATTTAAATAATAAAAGTAATCATACCCATCGATTCCGGTTATGTTTAAAAGTTATTTTTCTCTTAGTACAGTAGTTCTTCGATTAACGAACCCTCAAATAACGAACTTTTGACATAAAGAACTTTTTTTTGAAGACCAAATTTTAGAAAATTTTTTGGATTTTTATTGTTATCTTTCTTTTTTTCTAAATGCAGTTCGTTAACAATATGTAAATAAAAATATGTAAATAAATAAATACCATATTTACTAAAATTTCAAAGATTAAAAAAGATTAAATAAAATTTTAGTAAATATGATTATTATTTAAATACATAGTATACAAAAAAGGAATTTTATTGATGCTGGCGCCAATGTCGTATATTTTGTCTAGTATATATAGTCCCTATATTTAGTCTACCTTTCCTAAAAGACGGCCATTTTTTAAATCCTTGAATAACGAACTCCTTGGATAAAGAACCTTTTTTTGGTCCCAAAAAGTTCGTTAACTGAGGAACTACTGTAGTTGCAAAAGAAATATACTTCTATTTCTATTATTTTTAATTTTGTTGGCGCCTTAATTAATTTATAATAATTATAACAATATTTTGCGAAAATTAGCCTAGGTCTCATGTGAAAGAAAAACCATTTTGGGTAAGAGGTCTTTTGCAACATTGACGCTTGGACCAAAAAGACTATTTTCGCCTAAAAGGGCTATTTTGGCTGAGAGGTCTTATACAATATATATTGGATAATAGGCTTAGCATAACGGCTAAGGCTTAAGGGTCCAGTTTGGCCCAAAAAGAACATTTTGAGTTCTTAAAAAAAAAGCAATTGTTTAGACTAAAAGGTCCACATTTACCCAAAATGACCATCTTAGGTAAGGGGTCTTATAAAACATCGATTGTTAAGGCCAAAAGGACTCCTTTAGCCCAAAAAGACCATTTTGGGTAAGTGAACTTATGCAACAGTGATTTTTTTGGTGAACAGGGCCACTGTGACTCAAAAGACCCACTTTGGCCCAAAAGGACCAGTATGGTGCGAAAGTACCAGATTGGCCCAAATGTGCCAGCTTGGCCCAAAAGTACCAGAATGGCCCAAAAGTACCAGATTGGCCCAAAGGTGTCATTCGACAGAGGCGGCAGCGTTTATAATTTTATAATATATAGAGTATATGTAACATGTATAAATTATATTTTTCGATGCGAAAGTTATAATTAAATACAAATATTCTTTGATACAAGTAGGTAGCAAAAAGGAATAGGATTAGGGTGAGTCCTGCAGCCGCTGGACCTTTACTGCAGTCCCGGCTGCAAAGTATAATAACATTTTCTCTTTGCACAACAAACGTTTTTCCATAAAGAATTGTTACTGTCTTTTTTTCTTCTCTATAAATGTTATGATATAATATTGGCAGTAAAAGGATTAGTAATTTTAAATTTGATTACTTGATATGAAATGATTTATTACAGCGCTCTTTATACTACGACAGACGTTATGGTACTGCTAGCCGGCGTGAGTTTCTATGCAACTAAAAAATGGTAACACATATACCTACATGTGTGTCTATGTGTAGTTTGAGTTAATACATTTATACATCTCATCTTAATTTAAATTTTCTCAATTTAAAATATTTTATACAACCTTTTTATTACATTTTTACAATTTAGAATTTAGGATTTGAGTTACAGTATAATTTGTTATTTTTTTCAGATCTGTACTTTTGAAATAATTCTTAAGTATTTAAAATGTAACAAAATTTACAAAATAGTTAATAATTAATAATTAATAATTGATACAATTAAATAAATTGAACTCTTATAAAATTTAAAAGTTTATGCTGTTTTAATTTTGTTTTATTAATCACTTTCAATTATTAACACATCTTATTTTTTCTATAATATTTAAATTACAATATAAGAAAACTAAACAGTTTAATAACATTAAACAGTTCTTCGAAGACGATTTCACTTTTTTATGAACTCAAATTGGTTTCAAAGCAGATTTTCTATCCTTAATACTTATTTAATTTATGAAAGAATGTAGCTGAGAATACGCTAACGTATTATGAAAAATTTAAAAAGTATTTTTCCTTGTTAATGTGTCTCAGGATTACTTGTTTATTCTCCGGTTTAGAGGATATGTATTTTTGAAGAACACTGAAAACAAAACACAGTATATCTTTCTTAAAAATACTTTAGAACAATAAAAATTACTATATTCTTATATATTTTTTAGTCGCACGCCTGACACGGGTGCCGTAATATCAAATTAACGACGCTTGTACTTTAATATCTTTAGAAGCTTCTTTTGGACATGAAAGTGTTGTTCGTAGTACACTCGAATGGAAGTATTTAAAGAGTATCTTTTCAACTCAGTTTTTAAAGCAATATCCCAAGTCCTTTGTAAATTCTAACACGGGTTTCATGATTTTATCTGTTTTTTTTTTATTATTAAAGCTTTCAACTTTTACATATAAAGAAAAGTTATTTAGCTGATACATTATTATATTACAGTTTTGTCATACAATATTTCATTTTACAATTTTATTACAAATTTACTTATTAAATACCATCTTCTCTTTTTTTTACACATTAAAATTACAGTTTTGCAAAAAGTCAAATATTTTTTTTATAAATATGCTATTTGGTTCACATAGAAATATCTTTATATCAAATGGAGGAAATTCGCGATATTTTGACAGCTCATTGTACAATTTTTTTCTCTGATTATTAAATAAATCACATTGCCAGAGAATGTGATTAATGTCCTGTGTATCATAACCGCAGGTGCACGCAGGACTATCTGTAATTTTTATTTTGTAAAGTGAGGCATTTAAATTGTAATGTCCAGATCTTAATCTATTTACTGTCGTGATTAGATTTCTCGGTAATGAGCTATCAATGAACCACGGTTTCGGAGTATCTTTATAGTATATTTCAAAATAGACTTTCCCTTTCGTTTCCCCCTCTTTTTTTATTTGATCATTATTTTTGTTTTTGAATTTTTTTTTTAAATATGCATAAAAGTCAGTATGTGGTATAAGAATATTACTAGGATTGTCTTCAGTAGCTTGCTTTGCCAATTCATCAGTCTTTTCATTGCCAGGTTTACCGACATGTGCTGGTATCCATACAATTTGCAAACTGTCGTCATCAAATAGTCTTAAGAGCTCTTTTATTTTATATATATACAAGTTGATTTTTACATCAAAGTTACGCGTATTTAAAGTTTCTAGCACGCTTAGTGAATCTGTGTAAATAACATACTTATGACCGCAATTCTTTTTTGCAAATTTTAAAGCTTCTAATATGGCGAAGCATTCAGCAGTATATATTGATGCGTATTTCGGTAGGCTTTTTTTAAATTCAAAATTAAATTTCGGAATATATACCCTTGAACCCACTGATTTCCCTCTCTCCGTTTTGCTACCATCAGTATAAATTTCTATACAATTACCGTTTAATGATTTTTTTTCAATGTTATTTTTTATAACACTATCTTTTATATCCCTATTAATCGTGGATATTTTAGTATCGAAATTTTCCACGCTTATATGATATTCATATTTATATATATTTAATTTTTGATTCTTTTTAATAAAACTTCTTATACCATATACTTCTTCAATGCACTCTTCTAAAATACCCCTTTTTTTTTTATTACTACTTATAATTTTACTATAAAAATATTCATTAATAATTTTAGCTGTTTTACTACTACTGTTTGTTATATTTTTTAATACATATTTACAGCACAACAATTTAGATCTTTCTTCAAATAATAAAATTTTTGATTCTGCAATACTAACATTATTTGGGGTGCTTCTTCTATATCCTAGAGCTAGTTTTATGCAATAGTTTTGAATTCTTTCCAGAACTTTTTTGTTTTTCTTAGTTTTAGGATAATAAATAAAGCTTGCATAGTCCATAATAGATCTAACAAAACTTTTATAAAATGAGAGAAGCGTATTTTGGTGGGATCCCCACCACGTTCCCCTTAAAAATTTAATAATGTTAGTTGCACGATTAGTTTTTTCTTGTACATATGCAATATGTTTTTCAAAACTTAGTTCATAGTCAAACATAACACCTAAAAATTTTGCTGAATGAGCAGATTTGATCTCATTATTATCAATTAATAATGTTGTTTCTGCTGGTTTTATTTTATTTTTATTGAAATGCATAAAAACTGTTTTATCTACCGATAATTCTAACCCTAATTCGTTTAAATTATTATTTATTGTCGTTATGGCATTTTCGAGTAAATTAATATCATCACTATAGTTATCAGTTTTAAGGTATACTGCAATATCATCAGCATATTGCAATAATGAAACTCTCGCATTAATATTTTTTTCAATTTTATATGTATACAGTATATATAAAAGTGGACTAAAAACCCCACCTTGTGGAACTCCTCTATTTACTATTCTAAAATCTTTTGAGAACAGCCAATATCTGCTAAAATTTTTAAAAGTATATCTGATTGTACATAATTAAAAGCACCTTTGACATCCAAAAAAGCACATAGCACATCATCTTTTTTGTCAAAAGCTCTTTCAATTTCTAATGTGAGTGCTGCTAAATTGTCATTAGTGGATAAACCTTTTCTAAAACCTATCTGCGAGTCTGGTATAATATTATTATGCTCGAACCACCATCTTAATCTATTAGTATTCATTAATTCAAAAAGTTTACATACGCATGACGTTAGGGCAAGCGGTCTTAAACCACTGGCATTAGGTTTTTGTACAAAATGTATATATATGTTTTTCCAACCGTCCGGATAAGAATTATTTTTAAACATATCGTTATATATATCCAGTAATAATAGATGATATTTTATGGGAACATTTCTTAGCAACTCGTAATTAATTCCATCCATACCAGGTGAGGAGTTAGAACCCCTTGATTTAAGTGCAATATTAAACTCTGTATATGTGAAGCTTGTCTTTTTCTTTTGATTTTATCACAGTCTGTGTCCCACCATGCTACCGGATTTCTATATTCTTTACTGGAAACTTTTCTTTTTTTGGGGGTATTTTTAACCACGGCATTTTCAATGTTTTTGATAAAAAAATTATATTTTTCTTTTGGCGAGAGCTGATTATATTCATAAGTAAAAAATTGATCATAGTCCTCATTCAGCAAAATTTGTACATTTTCCCAATTTGTTTTTTTTGAATTTATTTTAAAACTTTTTTTTATGTAATAATATTTTTCAGTGAAAATGCTTATAATGATGGGATAGTGATTCGAGCCACACGTTTCTTTATATATTTTAACATCTACATATTGTGCGAGATCATTATTTGTTAGAACTAGATCAATATTAGATTTATTCCCAGTACTAAAATCTACACGCGTTTTTGTATTAGTATTGTGAATAATAATATTGTTTTTACTTATACTGTTAAAAAGTCTAGAGCCATTTACCCCGTTACCGGCACAATTCCAGGCTCTATTGTGTGCATTAAAATCCCCCATCATTATAGTATCTTCACTGTGTACAATATTTTCAATTACTACATCCCAATCTTCCTGTGCTAATACAATTTCAGGAGGCTTATAGGTTGCAATAATATTAAAAGGTTTCTTAACATTAGTAATCTTTACAGCTAAAATTTCGATATCATTATTAGGTATTATTAAGTTACTTACAATTTCAAAACTTAGTTTTTTTGAGATTAAAAATAAAATACCACCACCTCTGTTATTTGCTCTATCCCTTCTCAAAAGATTATACCCTTGAAGGCGGCATTTGTTGTCTTCTATATTTTCATTTAGCCAGGTCTCTACTGCTACAACTATATCCAAACCATCCATCAATTTATTAATATCTTCTAATTTGTTTAAAAAACTTCTGCTATTCCAAAACATTATATTTAAATCCCCTGCCACTGTTTTCGTACGTTCACTGTTATTATCACAGTTTTTATTATTGTTATCGTTTTGAGCCATTTTTTAAAATATTTTTTTTTTTTTACTTATTTTTTACTTTTAGACCTATGTCTGCCAGGTCAACGTCCTCATCACTTATTTCACTTATTTCACTGCTACAAATACTATCATTAACGTTCTTGTGCTCACTTACTCCCTCTTCCACCATACTTAAGTTTTTAACTATATAAGTCAATCTCGTCTTGATTTTTCTATCTTTTACATTAGTTTTCAATTTAGTAAGCATAATAATAAGCCCATCAATATTTTTTGTATATACACACGCAAGTTTTTGAATATCAGTATATTTGTAGTTATAAGACTCCACTAGAAAATCAATTATCTCCGCTTTGTTTATATTAAGTTCATTTATTTCAACATCTGCGCTCTTGTCTATAAAAAAAGTGTTTACTTCCGCTTCTATATTTTCTCTTAGATTTTTTTTATCTTTTTCTAAAATCGTCTTCATTTTATTATTACCCATCTGTTTTTTGTCAGTCGTTAATGTCTTTGGGTTTTCGTGAGAACTATGTATGTCACGGGAACATCCTGCTTTAGCGGGGGTTCTACACATTACAGTATTTTCATCGTCTTTTTTATTATTATTTTTTTTATCAATATTCTGTGTGCAAGCATCTTGTGTACCTGATTCAGATATTAGGTCATTAACTTTTGGAGCATCAATCTTAGATAGCTCATCATTAACTTCTCTGTCACCTGTATCAGATACCTGTTCACCATTCTCTTTATTAACCCTTTCAAGTACGGTTTCGCTAACTTCTTGTGTCACAGTGTTACTTTTTTTGATTGCTGAATCTTGTTCCTTTTTAGGACAAAATCTTGCTATATGCCCGGCTTTTTGGCATATAAAACAATTAATTTTATCCACTGAAGTGTAAATATGATATTGATCGCCTTCATACTCTATTTCGATTTCGCTAGGGACCTTATGCAAATCGTTTGGGTCTATGCAAACTTGCCTTCTAAAACTTAGGATATGCGAATACCCTTCACGATTGATACCAGCTCTTATATACGATATATCAGTCTTTGGTACAATATTTCTTTGTTTTAAACAGTTAATTATTTCTTCATGAGGTATTACTGGAAAAACATTAGAAAGTATTATCTTTTGGGTATCTTCAACCAGAGGTCGAATATTTAATGTTACCCCTTTTACGGTTAACCTATTTTAATAAAAATAAAGCTTAAGACAAAATTTTTTTAAGTTTTCACTTGGACTGCAGTAAATTATTTTTAGGTTTTTAGTAGCCTGACTCAATTTAGAAGTCAACGAAAATCACCGAATTTCGATTGTTATTAATTGTAATAACAAAGAATATATATACTTGAATAAATGAGAAATCGACTTTTCCAGAGCAAAGATGTTTATTATAAATATTTTTCCCGACGTTTCGAGTCTTTATAAGACTCCTTTTCAAGGGATTCTGTACACATATTATAATTAAATTAGTATTACATTAATTAAATGTTTTTGAAATTATTAATACATATGAAAAGGAGTCTTATAAAGACTCGAAACGTTGGGAAAAATATTTATAATAAACATCTTTGCTCTGGAAAAGTCGATTTCTCATTTATTCAACTATTAAATCCATACCAGACGTAAAAGAATCAACAATATATATACTGTTATTCTTTGGTAATAGCTATGGGCTTGGGAGGCAAATCACTACATATATATATACAGCAGTAGTCTTTCAAGTCATTTGCAGATAAAATCCACTAGCGGCAAACGGATATTTTATTATTGCAATGGAACTGGGACCGGATTTTTTTTAGCATTTAGCTTTCTCTACATATTAATTTATTTTTGGAACTCTCAGAGTCATAAAACCCTATGCAATAGCCTACTTCACTAATTAATAAATCCACCCCAGAAAATAATCTTTTTACACGAGAGTATACTTATTATTTAACTATTAACCTGTTTTTACAGCTAAACGATCTCGCACACGAGAAAATAATGTAGCAATGGAAGGCTATCAGTCTTAGTTGAATAAAAAGAAATATGTTGACTTTTGGTAGCTCTCTGGAAAACTTCGTATCTTACTGATGCTGATGAACTATGGTACCTAATTTTTTCAAATGCATGAGTTTTGTTTGTTTTGCTAATTCAACTCTTAACACGTACTATGCCTTAAGATTTTTCTTTTTCGATTCCTCAAAGAAAAATCATTTTCATGTGTAAACCATTGATTTATTTTTTTCATTCAAGATCTTTTTGAAACTTTTAGTTGGTAAGAATCAACTTTTTAGAAAACTTGCGAGTATGTAAGGCACATTTCACAATTAATCAGTAAACTCTGAGGTCCTCAATAAAAGATCCGGAAATCAGTGGTGTCAATTATTTTAAAAGATGTATTTGTTTTACTGATATTTTAACAAAAATTAAAAATAGCTTAAAGCTATAAAAAATGAGAAAAGTCAATTTATAGGCTTTTTAATGCGATTTTAAACATTTTTTGGGGTTTTAAAGATTTTTTACAACGCTATCCGAATATGTATCGTTTATAGACGGTCCGTAGTATATGAAATAGAGGTACTTTATCGCAAGAGGGCTTCTACTCTTACGATATAGAGTCTACGTATAAAAGTATTATCGTAATAGTAGAGACCGAGGTAGAGACTGCGCATGATCAAAGTTCGATGAAGAACCAAATAAAATTTAGTTGCAACGTGGCCGTTGTATAGAACGCACGAGCGTGTTTATTTTTAACAAATAAAATGTCAGAAAATAATGTTAAAGAAGAAGATGAAAATTTATTAATAGACGAGAATAATAATATAGATGCCGAAATAAATGAAACATTTTTTCTAACTTATTAAAAATGAATGTATATATGTGCAAATAAATAAAGTGTATAAAAAAAAAGTTTTGTTTTTTAGTAATATTTTATATTTTGTCTAAAAGACGATGAATATTCGAACATTGTTGAAAAAAAAATATATCGCCACTCGTTCGATACAAAGCCTTTCATTGTAGTATGACGAGAAAAAAAAATATTAATACATACAAGTAAAAATTTCTTATGTTCATTCAGTTTACTATACGTTTACTATACTAAAAGAAGCACCGAGGTAAATATATGTATATACGAAATTTTCACCAAGTGCTTCAGCCCAATTGGGGCTAAAAACCCATGTGCGAGTTTGTAAGTAAATGCTGCTCCATACAGTGCCTTTTGAATGCCTTTTAAAAAAAAAAACCTAACCTAACCCTTCGCGCGCCAACTCCCGTAGAGTGACTTAGGTAATGTGAAGTTTTACATTATGATTATTCCCATACTTAGCATTTAGATATAAATTTCATTTAATGATTTCCAGATTTTATAAGGTCTTTATTAATCATTGAATAAAGGTTAAGGTCAACAGGTATGAATTTAACTAATAGTGGTCTTAGTGGGAGCACATAACTCCGGTCTGTATGTTAACCTATTGACGCCTAAGCGGACATCCTTGGACACTTGCATTTTTCGGTAATAAACCGCATATTTTAGGCTAAAAACCCCACCTAGTAGGGAATTTGGGTCGCTCTGTTCATTTCCGGAGCCCGTTTTTTGATACAACCCTTGCGAAACGAGATATCAACCCCTAAAGTGGGGTAAATTTTCAAATAATTTTTAAAGAAACTTAAGTTCTTCCAAAATGCAAAAAAGTCTTTAATTAGCATAAAAAATTATTCCTAGGACTCCCAAGAAATAGTTAAAAGTCAAAAAAGCATGTATTAACCATTGCAACCCTCCCTGGGGGTGTCTTTAGAAAGCAAAGGGGTGAGTTTTATAAAAAATGTAATACTGAATATTTTGGGCTGCAATGGCTAATACGTGCGTATATGACTTTTAGCCTTTTCTCTGGAGTCCTGGTAATAATTTTTTTTTGCTAACTAAAACTTTTTTGTATTTGAAAACAAGTAAACTTTCTTTAAGAATTATTTCAAAATTTACCCCATTTAGGGGTTGATATCTCATTTCGTAGGGGTTTTAGCTAAAAATAAGCTCTTGAAATGAAAAGAGCGACCTAAAATACTTACTGGGTGAGTTTTTTGGCCCAAAATATTCAATATTTCATTTTTTATAAAACTCACCCCTTTGCGTACTAAAGACACCCCCAGTAAGGGTTGCAATAACTAATACGTGCGTATATGATTTTTAGCCTTTTCTCTGGAGCCCTGGTAATAATTTTTTTTTGCTAACTAAAACTTTTTTGTATTTGAAAACAAGTAAACTTTCTTCAAGAATTATTTCAAAATTTACCCCATTTTAGGGGTTGATATCTCATTTCATAGGGGTTGTAGCTAAAAATGAGCTCCAGAATTGAAAAGAGCGACCCCAAATACTTACTGGGTGAGTTTTTTGGCCCAAAATATTCAATGTTTCATTTTTTATAAAACTCACCCCTTTGCGTACTAAAGACACCCCCAGTAAGGGTTGCAATGGTTAATACATGCTTTTTTGACTTTTAACTATTTCTTGGGAGTCCTAGGAATAATTTTTTATGCTAATTAAAGACTTTTTTGCATTTTGGAAGAACTTAAGTTTTTTTAAGAATTATTTGAAAATTTACCCCACTTTAGGGGTTGATATCTCGTTTCGCAAGGGTTGTATTAAAAAACGGGCTCCGGAAATGAAAAGAGCGACCCTAATTACCTACTAGGTGGGGTTTTTAGCCTAGAATATGCAGTTTTTATAACCGAAAATTGCAAGTGTCCAAGGATGTCCGCTTAGGCGTCAATAGGTTAAATACAGAACCGTTAATTGATAATAAATATGATATTAATATAAAATTAATGTGGTGATCATTTCTTAACCTATTGACGGGATTTGGACCAAATCCCGTCACAACTGGCGATCCTAGGCCAACTATACAATAATACGATCAAGGAATCAAGGTTATTGTATGCTAGATGAAATCTGGAGAGTACATGTATATACATTATACATTTTCTAAAATACATTTATAATTGAATACAAAGACTGGAAATTGCGTGCGACTGCATAAAATATTATTATGTTTCCAAGTTCTTTCTACGGGAATAATTGGGAAATAATTTTTATACAAAAATGGTCCTTTGTAATTGTCAAATTCAACCATTAATACTTGAGGTAATTGTGGTGGTGATTCATTATCAGCATATATTATTTCCCGTATGTATCCTAAGCTTCCATTTGTTAATCCACCTGCTACCCATAAATTTGTACGTAACATTATTGTACAGTTTTTTGACAAGTATAATATACTCTGTAATCCTGTTGCTTTTTCGTCCGAGCAACGCATGGCAATATTGGGTGTGTTTATTGAAACTATGCGTGAAACCGGATGTCCCGTTTTTTTTTTAAAATGTTTCATTATGCGTTGTAACTTGTGCACACGTTGGATATAAATGGATTGCGTTTTTAAAATTGTTTAATTCTTCTTTGGGGATAACGGTTTCTCTTCGGTTATATAATAAGTTATAATTTTGTGGAGACAGTTCTGCATTTGCTATTTCATCTAACAATTGTGAGTAAGGGGTATGATTACCCTTTTGTCTGTGTGCGTTTTGGAGACAATAATATTTTTGGAATTGTTTAAAAATTATTCTTCCTTGTGTTTGTAAATTGTCTGTTAGTTTTTTATCACTAAATACTGCTGTGTCTCCAACCGGTGTCAATTGATTATAATCTCCAAGTAAGTAAATTATGATTCCGCCAAAAGGTTCGTCAATTTCATTAGCATGTATTTCTCGACATCGTGATTCTATCTGAAATAACGTTCTTAAACTGATCAAAGACATTTCATCTATTATTAAAAATTTCAAATCTTTCAAATCCGTTTGAAATTTTTTTGCATTTTGATTTTCTAATTTAGAAAATAACTTGTAATTTAAAGGTAATCGTAGCAAATAATGTAATGTTAGTCCATCTATGTTAACTGATGCCATACCTGTTGATGCCGCTACTTTAACCGAATCTTCTCCGAAATTTGATGTAATCCTTTTAACCATTTCTTTAATTATTGTGCTTTTACCAGAGCCAGCTTTGCCTTGTATTATAACTCTTTTTATACTATTTGCTGTCATAGTACCGTTTTGTATACTGGTTATTTGAGTATCTAACAAGTTTAATATTTGTTGTTGGTCATCTGTAAACGATATTTTAGATTCTATATTTTGTTTATATATTTTTTTTTCTTGTTGAGATTTGTAGGTATTCAGAAAAGAATGTATTTCTGATTCAGTTGGTTTATTTTCAATGGGCATATGCCAGTTGTAACATAAATCTATCGCCCTTTTTCCTAAATCTCTTTCTAAATTGTCATTTTGGAATCCTGATAAAAACTCAAATGCATTTTTTATATGATCATCATTTATTTCTTCTGGAATTTCATCATTCTCAACGAATTCGTTTAAATCTAAATTTTCATTGTTATTTAGATTTAATGTTTCGTAAATTTGCTTCCATTTATTTATATTTTCATATGATTGAAGAATATCATTATAATCATTTTTAAATGGTATGTTTAAAATACATTGTTGTTTATAAAATTTTTCATCTTCAATTTCATTATTAGTTATTTTAAATTTCGGAAAAATTCTAACAATGTTTTCTTTCCCTCGTTTTGTAAATTTGTTCTTGACAATTGTATAATTTTTAGCGAAATTTAATAACGTTAAGTTACTTAGTTCTTTTGGTCTGATCTTATATTTTTCTATTAAATTACAAGTTTTGGTATCAATATTTTCATCATTTGATTCATTTGTCTGAAATCAAAAAATTATTTATATATTTTTTAGTAGTCTGTTGAAAAGTGCGTAAAATTGTTTCTCGATTTACGAATTATTTGGAGTCGAACATTCATTCGCAAATCGAAAAAATAAAAAAAAATTCTAGTTGAGTTGTAGGTACATTATTGATATTATAAGTATAATTAAATATTATGGTACTAATTGAATTTAAATTTATAAAAATGAATATTTATAGATAAGTTTGTTATAAAAATCCTTTGTATTGCATTAAAATTAAAATAAAAATTAATTAAATAAAAAATTAAGCCTAGAATAATAATATAAAGTCATATATGGGTAAATTTAAATGTAGTGAGTGCGTAAAAAATGTTTATTTTTTTTTTTTTTAAGTGTTCTAAATTTAACTTTTTAATTTTGAAGTTACATGAGTTGATGATTTGTAAATCGTTAAATTACTGTGTATAAGTTATTTACATTAATTAAAATGAATTTATTATGTCTAAATTTAAAATATAATTATATCTATAATTATAAGAGTTACAGTTCCATCAAATAAGTATTGTTCAATTACGTAGGTTCATTTTTTTTAAAGATGTTTAAATAATTAGTAAAATTGTTATTTATATTATTGGTAAGGAATTATATATTCACCTTTATTTGTATCCAATCGTCATCTTGAATTACTAAATTGACGTAACTCCGTGAACTGTGATATAGTGGCCAACTCATTAATAAATGTACTACCTCTTGCGCACTGTAGTCTCTTTCATGTAATGTAGAAATGAATAATTTTTGAATTGCTGATTTTGCTAATAGTGAATCTGACATGGATGCACAAATATCCTGTAAACACTGTTGTAAATCATTTGAGATTTTTTCACTTTTGGATGCATATTTAGCAATATAATAATAAATAGATTCTTCTGATGCAATCGGTGAAAAATCAGTATTTGCCCTCCAAATAGATGTTATGATTGGATTATATCTTTGTATGAGTGGATCATTACGTTTAGGATGATATCGTAAATATCCGTCTGAATCATCAATAATGCTTTCTTTTCTTTCTTGTTGAGGGAAATTAAAACGGCATGTTAAAGTTGTGCTTTTATATTTGTATCTCATACAGTGTTTACCATGCATCGTATGACGTTCTAATCTATTTAATAAATAGAAAATCGAAAAATTTTTTAAGTTAAAAAATTGAATATTTTTCATCGAATATTTGTTTTTTTTGTTTTAAAAACCTTCTTTGTAAAGTTTAAAGTTCATTTTTTCAATTTTCTTGGTTCGCTATCTTGAAAAATCGGGTCCGCTAAATCGAAAAATCGCAAAATTATTTAAGTTAAAAAATTGGATATTTTCTGTTGAATATTCGTTTTTTTTGCCCTAAAAAATTCTTTTGTAAAGTTAAAATGGTATTTTTTTCAAGTTTTTTGGAAAATCGGGAAATATTTATGGTTGAAAAACTGGATATTTTCTATTGAATATTTGTTTTTCTTGATTTAAAAAATCCCTTAGTAAAGTTGAAAGTTTATTTTTTCAAGTTTTTTGGTTCGTAATTTTGGAAAATCCGAAAATATATTCGTGTGGAAAATGACAAATTATACCTCCAGGGTATCTGTTTCTAGTTGGAATGGTAATTTCATCGTAAAAGTCCTTATTTTATCATGTTTTATGTCAAAAATGCATTTTTTCAACTTTTTTGGTCCGTCATCTTGGAAAATCGGAAAATTTTGTAGGTTAAAAAATAGAATATTTTCCACCGAATATTCGTTTTTTTGCCCTAAAAAACCCCTTTGTAAAGTTAAAAGTTCATTTTTTCAAATTTATCGGGTCGCCACCTTGGAAAATCGGAAAATATATTCGTGTGGAAAATGAAAAATTATATCTCCGGGGTATTCTCTTCTACCTGTAATGATTATTTTCATTTTAAAAGTTCTTATTTTATCATGTTTTATGTCGAAAATTCATTTCTTTAAGTTTTTTGGTCCACCATCTTGGAAAATCGGAAAATTTTGTAGTTTAAAAAATTGAATATTTTCCACCGAATATTCGTTTTTTTGCCCTAAAAAACCCTTTTGTAAAGTTAAAAGTTCATTTTTTCAAATTTATCGGGTCGCCATCTTGGAAAATCGGAAAATATATTATGTGGAAAATGAAAAATTATACTTTCAGGGTATCTGCTTCTACCTAAAATGATTATTTTCATCTTAAAAGTCCTTATTTTATCATGTTTTATGTCAAAAATTCATTTTTTCAAGTTTTTTGGTCCGCCATCTTGGAAAATCGAAAAATTTTGTAGGTTAAAAAATTGAATATTTTCCACCGAATATTCTTTTTTTTACCCTAAAAAACCCTTTTGTAAAGTTAAAAGTTCATTTTTTCAAATTTATCGGGTCGCCATCTTGGAAAATCGGAAAATATATTGTGTGGAAAATGAAAAATTATACCTTCAGGGTATCCTTTTCTACCTAGAATGATTATTTTCATCTTAAAGGTCCTTATTTTATCATGTTTTATGTATTAAAAACATTAATATAGTAAATTAAAGTATAAAAGCTAAAATAAATCACTAAATACACTGAAAACAAAAAAACTGAAAAAATACGATCTGTCAGTTGATGAAACTGGATCTAATAGTAAAAATATACATTTGAAAAATATTCAAAACCAAAAAAAAACTTTGTTCAGAATTTTACACACAAGAAATACATTGTATTCAACAACCAAGCAAAAAAGAAATATATTCAAATAGCATACCCGATTAAAAGAGTAAGATTATAAATTCTGAATGTAATCAGAATGTAAGTAGATTGCAATATTTAGCTGAAAAATTTAACCACCATAGATTAGGTACAAATGAAATAACTGATTTGAGTAGCTTAAAACACGATAGATCAAATGAAACCTTAAAGGGAGGAGAAATTAAATATAAGAAATCCGAAACCTGAAATGTAAATCATATCAAACATTCTCATTATGTCACTGCAAGTTTGAACCAAATAAAACAAAATTAAATAAAATAGAAACAATATATAATATAAACAAAATTAAATATCCAATTAAACAAAATTATTGATTTGAAGGCTGTTATTAATAAGGTAACATTAAATGAAGAAAAGCAAGAAACAAAAGTAAATAGCTTAAATTCTAATAGTTTGCAAAAAATTATAAAATAAAATAAAACAGTAAATCTTGATAAAGCATTACCAACAAATAATAAATTCAAAAAGAATAAGAATTCCATGTTATGGAATCTAAAACTAATTATGGAACCTAAAATTAATTATAAACATTTAACCAATAAGAAAGAAATCAAAAGAATCCTAAAAATAGTAAATCTAAAATAATAGTCTTTAAGTTTAGCAATTTGCGAAAAATTAGAGTTAACTTATACAGAATGAAAATTGTAAAGAGCCAAACAATAAATATAAATATAATAAATATAAAATGAAAAATAATCTACTAGATAAATTGAAAAATATAATAGGAATTAAGCAAAGCATAAAATACAATAATATAATAAACCTTAGGAAATGTTTTATGATTTATTAATGATTTAAAAAAAAAAGAATATTAGACTGAATAAGGATTTAAAAGAATAAGATTTTGATAAAAGGAGAAATTAGACTGAATAAAAACACTTAATGATTCCACTTTTAAAAAGATGAATGATTTATTATAAAAAGACTTTACATGAACAATATGACGTGTACCTTGCATGCCGGTCGCAAGAGAAGAGAGAGCTCTGAAAAAAGACGCATGCTTCCGGGTCCGTGCGTGCACATACATACACACAATCATAAATTATCAAAATCCCACTCTTTCTGTATTTTAATTATTATAAGTTTAGACAAAAAGGACAAAAGATAATATAAAAATGACTAATATTTTTATATACAGAATGAGTGGTTAATTTAACAAATATATGCCTGTTTTCTCGCAAACAGGAAATCAGTAATAAAATATTTAGGTAAATCAAAACTTACTAATCATATAGTCACTTTCAATAATAATCAAATGTATGAAAAAAGATTTCATATTCAATGGTTAATTAATAAGAACAAAGAACAAAGATTTTCTTCACATTCTCTTAAAGTCAAAGGTTTTTAGAAATAGTGAATTTAATTAAATTTTTTATTCATGCATAGTATATTCATAATACACTTAATTACTATCCGGTAAATTGATTAAATTATAACTTTTAGAATTTTTCTTTAAATTTAATAAATGATAGAATTTGAATAATATATACCTTGAGAGCAAATTTATCAATAAGATAACTACTGATTCTCTTATTAGTTCAGTATATAGTATTTGATCATTAATTTTCTTTATAAATATGAAATATTTAGTTTATTTTATATTAGAAATTGAAATTTTAAGTAAAACAAAAGGATAATAAATTGTAATTGTTTTGATAATAAGAAATAGCCATGATCAAAGAGTTAATAAAGTTTCATGAATTAAACAAACCTGCTTTACGTCAGCAAAGTATAGTTTTCATAAAGCATTATATAAAATTAAAGTTTAATAATTTACGGTCATTTAATGATAATTTTAGGATATTTTCTGAAAGGATGTTTTCTATCTTATTAAAATTCAAACAATTGTTACTTATAAGTTGTATTAACAAAATTCACCGTATATAGTTTAAAGTTAATGAATATAAATAATATTATTATCTAATATTTTAATGAATATACGAACAATATATAATAAAGAATTTATCAAGTTAAGTATTAACAAAAAATTTGTATTTAAAATTCAAAATCATTATATTATAAATCTCAATTTAAGTGTCAATTATCACAAAAAATATTTTCTAATATATATCCTTTTTAAAATTTTGTAAAGTATAAAATTTCAAAACAATAATTTTATACTCTTGAATATATTTATTTTTTTTTTTTTTTTTTTTTTTTTTTAAGGGAAATATGTGAATCTTACATCAGCCATGGAGTGTTTGCAGGCCTTAAAGACCCGCAAATTTCCATGACCGCCCAGTTGTACAAAGTGTACAACTGGGAGACCACCGGCGACCGCGGTCGCCGGCTACGCCCCAGTTTCTTACTGGATAAACACACTTTAAACCCCCCGCGCTTGTTTGTCCCAAATCGGAACTCCCATTTCAGGTATAACTTCAGTTTGGGACGCGCAGCCTAGGCAGCTGGCCGCTGCCTTCCCCCCTGCCTAGGGGCAGGAGAGCTCTCTACGATAGAAAGCCCTCCTCGTTCTTCTGCAACAAGGTGGTCCTTACGTACTCTGCTACTTTGTTCCAGTTTTCGGAACTCCGTAGCATTTCCGGGACCACCGTCTCCGGCCTCCAAATCGGGAAGGGCAGGCGCCTCCCCCGAGTAGCGAACACATTCGAAGAATGTGTGCTCTACTGTATCATCCACGCCCGGACAGTGCAAGCACTCCTTTGTTGCCACCTTATGCCAATGCTTCAACATGACACGGAAGTACCCGTGTCCAGTTAAGAACTGGGTAAGGTAGAAATCCACCTCCCCATGCTGTCGTCCCATCCATGCCTGCAGGTCTGAGATCAGTCTGCGCGTCCATAGGGCATTTTTCTCTTGGTTCTTTTTCCATCGTTTCTTCCATGCTTTCATAGAGTTGAAGCGGGCGCGAGTGGAAGCCACTTCGCGCTCATCTACGCTCTCGTAGATGAATTTCCGCTCCAACGCTAGCAGGTCAATGGGTATCACCGAAGCAACAACCTGGATCGCCTCTAGAGATACCGTGTGGTATCCGCAGGCGATCCTCACTGCCGCTTGCCTCTGTACCGACGATATTTTTCGTCTGTACTTGGCAGTTTCTGTGGTCTTCGCCCAGACTTCTGATCCGTAGAGCAGGACAGAGTTGACGACTGACATCAGGAGCCTTCGCTTCCCTGGTTTGGGTCCCCCAATGTTGGCTATAAGCCTTGACAGGGAGGATGCGGCCGACGCTGCCTTTTCACACGACCTCTGAAATTGCTCCCAGAAGGTCAGCTTGTTATCAAGCTGAACTCCCAGGTATTTCACCGATGTTCTGGTTCGGATCGTGTGAGGGTTTCCGCCGTCGTCGATAATTACATCGAAGTCGGTGGGAACCCTTCGACGAGTCAGCAGTACGATATCCGTTTTTGGGATCGCAAGCTGGAGCCCGTGATCGCCCATCCAGAGGTTGATCCGTCTCATGACTAGATTCAACCTCTCCTGGGTCACTTCCATGTCCCTGCCAGTTATAGTCAGGGCCACGTCGTCGGCGTACCCGATCAGGGAAACTCCTTCCGGGAGGTGGACACGCAGCAAGCCATCGTAAAAGGCATTCCACAGGTCCGGTCCGAGAACCGAACCTTGCGCGATGCCTGCACTCAAAACCCTTTCACGCCTTCCATCGAGCGTGTCATAGAGCAGTCTCCGGTCCCGCAGGTAATCCTTTAGTACGTTACCCAGATACCTGGGTATCCGGAAATCGTACTCGAGGGACCGGATTATGTCATCCCACCTGGCTGAGTTGAAAGCGTTTTTGACGTCCAGCGTTACCAGAAGGACGTCCTTGCGAATTGCAGGCCGCCTTTCCCTCTCAGCCTCTACGGTATCCACGACACGCCGAATGGCGTCTATCGTGGAATGCCCTTCACGAAAACCATGCTGCTCCTCGGAGAGACCACCGCCCTCCTCGATTGCCCTTCTGAGCCTTGCCCGGAGCAAGCTCTCCATCTCCTTACCAATGGTATTTAACATACACAAAGGTCTGTAAGATGATTGAGAGTCCGAGGCTCCCCCCTTGCCCTTGTTCAAGAGCACGAGACGTGCCACCTTCCACTGCTTTGGGAACACTCCAGCCACCAAACACGCATTGAACATGCTTAACAGGATACCAGGGATTACTTTGACCGCTCTTTTGAGCACTTCCGCCGGTATCCCGTCCGGCCCAGGCGCCTTGCCATTTTTCATGGCCTTTATGGCCTTGACCATCTCGCCTTTGCTGAACAGCGGCACCTCCTCCCTGGGTGTTACCTCTACCGGGTTTTCCCGGGTGGGCCTCTCAGGGAAGAGAGCACCAATGATCCGCTTGGTCAACTCCGCGTCCATCATGTTGTCAGTCCCCCGGTTCAGCTTGCCCTTTGTTCATTACGACTTTGTAACCTAGACCCCAGGGGTCCTTGTTTACGTCTTCGCGTAATGAACGCAGACATCGAGCCTTACTTTGGCGGATGGCCTTGGCCAGCCGGTGTTTGGCATCCTTGTGTACCTGGGAGAGTGCAGCAGCTTCGGGTCTGTCCCGTGCTCGTTGGGCCCTTCGTCGCGTCCTGTGGCATTCCTTTCGGAGCTCAGCTATTTCGGGAGTCCACCAGTACACTGGTTTTCTCCCTTTCCAGGGCCTGCGGCGAGGCATCGAGGCATCGCAAGCCCCGCGTAATAGAGACGTTACTTTCTTAACCAGGGTTTCGGCCTCTCGTGGGCTTGTAGCCCCTCCTCGCCAAGCGGGGATCGACGCTGACTCGATTCGAAGGTATTCCTCGAATCTGTCCTCGTCGATCTTTGAAACATTCCAGCCAAGGGGACGCCTCCTGTAGGGAGGACGTTATGAGTTTCCTTCCATTATCCGGAAGGCAATGTAGTTGTGATCGCTACCATTGTAGCCATCCATCACCCTCCAGTTTGAATATATTTATTAATTTGACAACATTTAGTGCAGTTATTAGCGTTGAAGATTTTAAAATACTTAACGCATTTTTGATAATACGATTTACATTAATAGACTTAATGTTTAAGCAGATTATTAAACCTTTTAAATTAAATAATGTTTATAGAAGTAATAATTAATAGCGAACAAACTAAATTATTTATGGTTAATAAATTCTATAAATTCTGTACAAATATTGTTATAAAGAAACTAATAATTTTTAATTAATTACAGTAAATAATTTAAGAAATAAAAACTAATAAGTGAACATTTTTTCAAAGAAGGGAGAGTGTTGTACACATAAGCACATGTACATTAATAACAACCTAAATCACACTATTAGCTAAGTTAATAATAAAATAGTCAAATATCTCTTTGCAATAGAAGCATTTTAATTAGCCTGATGATCGTCAAAAATATTTTTCAATATTATAGTAAATAACTATTAATCATTTACTCCAACTTTATAAATAAAACCTAAACTAGAAATGAATCAGTTTTTTAGAGATATACCAAACTATTCCATTTTCAAAAAGTATGATGATAAAAATAATAGCAAAGAAATGTTTAAATTAATGTAAGGCCTAGATAATAATTACACATTATTCATGTAAACTGACATAATAACATTCGTAAAAATAATATTGCAAATTTTATTCGACTCTAAGTATTAGAATTATATTAGTGATACGCTCATTTTGAAGACTCGTTGTAATTTTTTGTATACGAAACCATTACTTATGATAACTAAACAATACGATTTGTAAAAGCTAATATTTTAAAAGTGAAAATTCATTGGGCATTGTAAAAAAATATTACACACTAGTTACAAAAACAATGAAATAAAATTTATGAAATCAAAATCCCAGTTATTTGTCAGAGAATAGTCAAACAATTTTTTGTTCTAAAGAAAACAGCATTTTTATATAAAATAAAATTAGCAAATTATAAGATACATTATACTCATACAAATATATTAATATCTAATAAAATGTAAAATAAAAATTACAAAAGAACTAATCATTCTTTTGTACAAGAAAAGTAAATAATTAAAATTTTGATATTACTGAATTTCATACTGCAATAAAACAAAACTTACTTAATAACACTGTAAAATACTAGTTTAGACAATTTAAGTTAAAATCATAAAAATAAAGCTATAATATTCAAATTAAATACCAAATAATAAGAAATGCTGATGTTTCTAACAAACTAAATGCTCAGCTCCAAAGGCTGTCTAATACATGTATTAGGTACATATATGGCATTCGTCGTTCTGAAAGCATAACACCATTCAGAAAGAAATTAAATTGGATGTGCAATACAACCCGTGTAGACTACTTTGCATCCTTAATCATGTACAGGATTGTTCGGATGAAAGAACCCTCACTCCTCTCTTCATTGTTCAATCCTTTCATTACAGACAGACCAACCCGTGGTCCTAGAAAGGACTTACTTATTCCATCCCCGACAACTAATTGGGGCCTTAATTCATTTCAAACGCACTATGCTCAGTTTTGGAATTCCATCCCTCCTTGCATTCGTGATTTGCCAACGTACTCTCGCTTTAAAAAGAGCATCAAAATTTACTTGCTCAAAAATGACTTCAGGTAGCTGTCGAGCAGCTGGGTGAGTCATCCATTTGACTTTATTAATTTATTTAATTAAATAATTTATTTTACTAGTTTATATTATATTGACTGATATATTGATTGTCCTGATTATGCTTATTGACTATTATTTACTTTTGAATCTTGTTTACTATTAATATATTGTTAATTTTTTCTATTTTTTATTTTGCTTTCTTACTGTATGTTTACACTGTATAATTTTTTGTGATAGCAAATAAAGATATAATAATAATAATAAATGCGATTGTTTTTACATGTTTTGATTTCATAAATTATTAGTATTAGACTTTAAATTCGGTGTTAGACTTTAAAATGTAGAATGCATTCAACATTATTAATAATAATTTTTATGAATAATTATCCTAATAACTGATTTTGAATTTTGTTGGAAATGTATAACAATGAAAGTGTAATTAAAGTTGTAATTTATTAATTTAAGTATGTATTAAGAATCCAATTAGAAAGATAGTTTTAATCGAATCTTAGACTAAATAATAAACAGATGTACAATTAAAATCTTAAATTTTGTAATAATCAAAAGAATACATTATGAGCTTGGTCAACGCTAGTTGATTATACTTTTAGTTAATAAAATAATAAACTCGAATTATAATATTAAAATAACATAACTTAACTGACTACGAAATGTTAAAAATTCTGAATCCTGTCATTTTGTCATTTAACATAATAATAGAAAAAATACATTAAAATTGCGATTTTTGAGGAGTAAAATTACTTTAAGCCCAGGAGTGTAACGATGCTCTTTACGTTGTCTTATTAATATACTATTTATAATAATATTTAGGTTCCATGGACATCTATAGATATTAATGCGTTACAGGCGTCCCTCCTTATACGTGGTTTCCATATATGATGGTTTTGCTCATACGCGGTTTCTCTATTTTTCCCATCCCTCCTTATACGCGGTATTTCCCTCCGTATACGCGGGTTCTATTAGAAATTCAAAGCAAAATTGATTACGTGAATGAGGCTTGATTGAAACTGCTCCCGGAGTTCAACATGCGAGAGAAATCTGAGATTCCATGGACAGAAATCTCTGCAAATCTCTGGTCGGTCTGGCTAGAAATTTAGCATATTTCCGATTTGACCCAAAATCTAATCAGTTCATCTTTGACTTATTATTAACTTATATATAAATTTTGAACCTTATCGGAGATTACTGTGACCTTATCGATCGAAAAACCAAAGCGACATTTTGTCGCGGGTATAGACTGTGCTTCGCACAGTCTAATTATTATAAATATTTTATAAATTATTTTATTTTTTTTCTGTAAAACATTTTGAAATAAAAAAATTTTTTTAAATTAAGATACATACCAAAAAATTGACAATAAAAAATATTTCTAAAACTAGTGCTCCCACAGAAAAATATGAGGTACTACTTTCATAAAGGAAAAAAATATTGCTGTTTTTTTTATTTTTTTATGCAAAAAGTTTTGAGAAAAAAAGTTCAAAAAATAAAGTGCCAGATTAGAGATATCGAGTAATAACCAAATTTTCAAATGTTGGTCCATTAATAGGACAAAATTAGGTACTAAATTCAAAAAGAAAATAAAATAACGCTGTTTTTTTATACAAAAATATTTTCAAAAAATTAAGAATCGAGTAAAAATCATAATTTCAGATATTACTACTTTCATAGAATTAAATGAGATATTAATAAAAAAAAACAAAAAATATTGCAGTTTTTTTTATTTTTTTGGTACCTCAATGAGGAACCATTGCGATGGGTCAAATTTTGGTTTTTGATTTTTTGGCAAGCACGTTTTGAGACCTCAGGAAGCTAAAAAACCGGTTTTTAAAAAAAGTCTGTTTGTATGTGTGTGTGTGTATGTGTGTAAGTATGTAATCGGTGACATTTTACAAACATTATAGAATTAAAAAAGTAAAAATAATATTTTATTGACCAGAATTGGAGCTGAACTTAATTTTTTATTTTAAGACCTAATTTTTTTTTTCAAAAATTTTTTCACCAAAAAAGCTCGAGGTACTTTTTTTTTTTTAATTTGGATGTAATACCTCATTTATTTCCACGAAAGTACATATATTTGAAAGTATGGTTTTTACTCTATATCTCGAATCTGATACTTAATTTGTTGAAAATTTTTTTCACAAAAAAATACAAAAAACACCATTTTTTTTTCTTTTTGGATGTAGAACCTAATTTATTTCTATGAAAGTACTAGTTTTAGAAAGTTCTTTTTTAGTCATTTTTTGGATCTGATACCGAATTGTATCAAAATTTTTTTCCCAAATTTAAAAAAACAAAAGAAAATAAAAAACCTGCAATATTTTTTTTTTTTTTTGATGTAATACTGAAAGGACTAATATCTGAAAATATTGTAACGGGTGATACTTCACAACCATTATCGAATTAAGACCTAATTTTTTTTTCCAAAAATTTTTTCATCAAAAAATCTCAAAATATTTTTTTTTTTTAACATTTGGATGTAATACCTCATTTATTTCCATGAAAGTACTTATATTTGAAAGTATGGTTTTTACTCGATATCTCGAATCTAAAACTTAATTTTTTGAAATATTTTTGCAAAAATTTTTGTCAGAAAAAAATACAAAAACACCAAATTTTTTTTTCTTTTTGGACGTAGTACCTAAGTTATTTCTATGAGGGTACTAGTTTTAGAAAGTTCGTTTATAGTAATTTTTTGGATCTAATACCGATTTTTTTCAAAAATTTTTTCTCAAAATTAAGAAAACAAATAAATTAAAAAAACTGCAATATTTTTTCTTTTTTTGGGTGTAATACTTCATTTAATTCCTAGAAAGTACTAATATCTGAAAATATTGTAACGAGTGAAACTTCACAATCATTATCGAATACAGACCTAATTTTTTTTTCCAAAAATTTTTTCATCAAAAAATCTAAAATTTTTTTTTTTTTAATTTGGATGTAATACCTCATTTATTTCCATGAAAGTACTTATATTTTAAAGTATGGTTTTTACTCGATATCTCGAATTTGATACTTAATTTTTTGAAAATTATTTCCCCAAAAATTTCGTCATAAAAAAATACAAAAAACACATAATTTTTTTTTTTTTTGACGTAGTACCTAATTTATTTCTATGAGAGTACTAGTCTTATCTAGACAGTTCGTTTATAGTAATTTTTTGGATCTGATACCGAATTTTTCAATTTTTTTCTCAAAATTAAAAAAACAAAAACAAAAAAACTGCAATATTTTGTTTTTTGGCGTAAGACTTCATTTAATTCCATGAAAGTACTATCTTGAATAATTATTATCCAATGAATTACGTTAGATTTTATTTTGAAAAAAATAGATTTAGTTGAATTCAATACATAAATTTTCTTTTAACTTTTAAAAGTTAATAGAAATGAATGTATGATTGCATGGTTGTAATTGGTGATATATATGGCATATTGAAGTATTTAGCTCATTGTTTGAGGAACCTTAGTGCCAACTAGTTGGCAGGCTATTTTTTTTTTAATTACGAGAAAAAAATTTTGAAAAAATTAACTAACAGATTACTATAAGCATAGGTCGTAATAGTAGTACTCCTATAGAAATAAAATTAGGTACTACGCACACTGATAAATAAGGACAAAAATCGCTCTTGGACTGAGTTTTTAAAATACGTCAGCTTTCGTGCTTCACTGCAGATTTTTCTAATTTATTATTTTTAATTAGCTTATTTACACGACCTCGACCTATTCATTTATCGAAATTTTCACTTACTACATTTTCTACACTCTAAAACCAACGGGAAATTTTTTCATATAAATCCTGCATTATATATATGGGTGGTTCCAGTACTTTTCGTACAGATTAGGGCGCACTCATGTCACCGATTGAGCTCAAATTTTAGGGTATAGTTCGGGGTAATAAAAAAGTCCCTCAGCCAAATTTTTAGCCCTCTAGCACATCATGGGACCGAAATATGGCCGTTTAAAGGTCCAAAAATAGTAAATATGTAATCTAATGAAAATTCTGACTCAATTTTTGAATTTCTCGGGAAATTTTACTATGGACCCTCTTTTTTAAGTAATTTTGAACATCTCTGTGATGCTGTATAAAAAAAAGAAAAAAGAATTTGCGTAAAAATAAAAGTAAAATTGAAATTGATAAAATTAAAATTTTTTTTGTTTGTCAATTTTATAAATTTCAATTTTACTTTTATTTTTATGCATATTCTTTTTTCTTTTTTTCATACAGCATCAAAAAATATGTATGTTCAAAATTACTTAAAAAAGAGAGTCCATAGTAAAATTTCCTGAGAAATCCAAAAATTGAATCAGAATTTTCATTAGATCACAGGAAAAGCCGGAAAATGGAAAATTCCGGAAAATGAAAAGGTTGAATTTGGATGAGTCAAAAAGGGGCTTTAAATGCAAATAAGCAAAAAAATTTTTTATGAAATTTGTAGTACATATATTGAACTTATTTTCCTGAAAGTTTCAGACTTTTTAAAGCACTTAGAAAAAAATGCCAGGTGGCCAAAAATGTCAAAAAAATGCATTTTTCAAAAACAGCCGCCACTAAAATCAAAATATCTCCAGTTTAAATCTGTCGATTTTAAATTTTTGGATTACATTTGAAAGGTCTTGAGTACACGAAAAAAATGCAACCAAGCAGAAGTATTTTAGAGTTGATCTTAAGTCACGGTACTATATCAGCTTTTTTAATAAAATTCATTTAACGTTTATCAATGCCAAAAAAATTTGACGCCATGAAACTTTTTTATTACCCCAAACTATATCCTAAAATTTGAGCTCAATCGGTGACATGATTGCACCCTAATCTGTACGAAAAGTACTGGAACCACCCATATATAAAATATAAAACATTTTAAAGCTAAAAAATATTCGATCATAATTTTTGCATATTTTAGAATCTCACATAAAATATTTTTTTATTAAATAGGTTAATTAAAAATAAAAAATTCGAAAAATCCACAGTGAGGCATGAAAGCAGGCTTATTTTAAAGTCGTTCAAAATAGGTTTCAAGTCGATAGTTCAAAAACTCAGCCCGAGAGCGATTTTTGCCAATTTTGCCACACTATGCTACGTCCAAAAAGAAAAAGAATTAAGTGTTTTTTGTATTTTTTGGACAAAAATTTTGGGAAAAAAAATTTCAAAAAATTAATTATCAGATTCGAGATATCGAGTAAAAATCATTATTTCAAATATAAGCACTTTCATGGAAATAAAGGAAGTGTTACATCTAAATTAAAAAAAAAAAATAGTTTGAGATTTCTTGAAAAAAAAATTGGTTGTAAGTCGTTATGCGAATATTTAGTAGAAAAAACCAGGTTCAGGTTACTTAATATTGAAATAAAAGATATAAATATGCATATTAGTTTTTTGGAAAAGTGCATGACAAAGATAGTTAATAAAATAAACAAGCTAGGGTTACCTAGTGAATTAATATAAAATTTTTTTGACGCACAAAATAAAAAATCTGAAAATTTATCATTAAGTCAGTTTTAAATTAAATAATAAATTTAACAATGTAGTTGAAAAAAGTAATGTTTTAAATTTAAATTTAATTACGAATAATGATATACCAACGCAAACAAATAATAGTAATTTAGATATTAGTATAAATAATCCTAATAATATACAGTATAATAATTGGTTTAAAAACATTTCAAATATAGAAATTCCCAATGAAATAATGGACATAGTAGCTTTAGGTCCAAAACTCAATCTGAAGGTTGTGCCTTCTGAAAAAGATATAATTGATGCCATAAAAAACTTAGAAAAGTCCTTACAATACATTGAATTTAATAATAAAGTATAAAATGATAAGTTAATGGCAAATAATAATAATAATAATAAGGATATAAAAAAATTCACGGATTCTATTTGAAGGGATGTAGTACATTGTTTAAAAAATTCCACAAAAAACACAAAACATATTTCGTTACAAGAAAAATGGCTAATAGATAGGGTAAAATCGGTAAAATTTCTGTAAAATAATAAAAACATATTTTTTACGTACGCGGATAAGGGTAATGACACAATTTGCATAGATTTAATCTCGTATATAGAAATAAGTATTAATTTATTATCGGATACACGCCCAGACCAAAAGAATGTTTTCTTAAGGTAATGTGGTACTTCAGAAATTTTTCGTTTTTCAAAATTTTTTTTTTTTATTTTCTGAAAGTATAACTATTTAAAAATATGGAAAAAAAATTTTAGAAAAATCGGAGCATTAAAAGTACTATTTTTAAGCCTACTTTCAATAATTATTGTTAAGTCTTTTATGTGAAAAAATAACTAAACGAGTTTATCTCAAAACCATTTTTGTGTAAGTTACTGACACGATTTCTCGGAATCCCGTGGACCGATTTTCTTAAAAAATTAACTGCATGTTTAAAATATGTATATTTATAATGTGAACTATGATCTAGCGAAAATTTTTAATTTTACTATATTTTTTATATGAAAAACTGAAAAAAAAAGCGTTTTTTTTCAAAATTTTTTTCAAATGCTCGCCAATTATTTATTTGTGGTGCAAATTCTTAAATTCTAGTTCACATTATAACTTAACTCATAAATTTTAAGAATTTTCTTTTTTTTGTGTTTCCGACCATTCAGTCCGGAAAAATCACGTCAGTAATCAGCACACTTTTTTTTTACAAATAAACTTTAACACCTGTTATCAACCCTTTATAATTTAAATTATTAATAAAATAAATTTTTTTTATAAACTATAAATATGTATTATTTAGCCCTAAAAAAATTGGTTTAATATATTCAATAGTTTGTCTACAAAAAAATCACAAAAAACTGCTTTTTTTCGAGCGTCTGAACTACCACATTACCTTAACCAAAAAAAAATTTTGGAGCTATTACGATCGTTTAAACGAATTTTTTACATAAAAAATTCTTTTGACAAAATATTGTTTAGGAAAAGAATTTTTTAATGATTCTAACCAAACATATTCTTACTAAATTTGTTTATATATAATATCATTTCTGAAACTCTTTAATGAGCACAGTTTTTTTATATAATTTTTTTAATAACTGAAAACTAATTTTAAATAGATGTAAGACTTTAATAAATTAAAATATAATTACGTCTAAGTTAAGTACGGGTTTTTTGGCATTTACATGCGATCTGAAACCAGAGACACTAAAAAAGGATAGAACAATAAAACTTTTAAGATTATTGCCTATACACTTTCGGGCCGTAAAGTTTGTGAGATCAATTTTTTTGGCCCTAAGTTAAATAAGCATTCTAGTTAACCTAAAATTTTGATATAAATAATTAATTTCTTTTAATGGAACCCCTGGGACCTGTTCGTCACCCAGGGTCTTCCATAAATATAATTTGCTTACATAATTATTATAAACATTTATTATTTTCACAAAATGCTTAACTTGCCAGGCCCCTAACCAGCCAGCAAACGGCGCTCTAAATATAATAATTTATGCACAAATCTTTTTGTAATAATTTGTTTATTTTATTATTCTTTATTTATGGAAGACCCTGGGTGACGAACAGGTCCCAGGGGTTCCATTAAAAGAAATTAATTATTTATATCAAAATTTTAGGTTAACTAGAATGCTTACTTAACTTAGGGCCAAAAAAATTGATCTCACAAACTTTACGGCCCGAAAGTGTATAGGCAATAATCTTAAAAGTTTTATTGTTCTATCCTTTTTTAGTGTCTCTGGTTTCAGATCGCATGTAAATGCCAAAAAACCCGTACTTAACTTAGACGTAATTATACTTTAATTTATTAAAGTCTTACATCTATTTGAAATTAGTTTTCAGTTATTAAAAAAATTATATAAAAAAACTGTGCTCATTAAAGAGTTTCAGAAATGATAATTATATTATTTGTAAATTTATTTATATCAAAATTTTAGGTTAACTAGAATGCTACTTAACTTAGGGCCAAAAAAATTGATCTCACAACCTTTACTGCCCGAAAGTGTATAGGCAATAATCTTAAAAGTTTTATTGTTCTATCCTTTTTTAGTGTCTCTGGGCTCAGATCGCATGTAAATGCCAAAAAACCCATACTTAACTTAGACGTAATTATACTTTAATTTATTAAAGTCTTACATCTATTTAAAATTAGTTTTCAGTTATTGTTATAATATAAGCTAATTATATTTATAGTACAGCCCGTGAGCTCAATGTTAAAAAGCTGAATAAGAAAAATTATCTGTTTACTGTAAACTTTTGCTGAAATAAAAATTCGCTTAGCTTAGGCCATTTAATTTCATCTCACAACATTTATGGCCCAAAAGTTATAATATATTTATTATTAGAAATTTATACTTTGCTTAAATTAAAATTTTACTTACCTTAGGGCATAAAATTTCATCTCACAACATTTATGGCCCAAAAGTTATAATATATTTATTAGGAATTCATACTTTTGCTGAAATAAAAATTTACTTAGCTTGGGCCATATAATTTCATCTTACAACATTTATGGCCCAAAATAAAGTTATATTATAACTTGTGATAGAAAACAACAAGACTTAACTTAGTTTTAATTATACTTTAATTTATTAAAGTTTAAAAAAAATTATTAATTTAATCAATATCAATATTTTGAAATATACTTTTACTTAAATTAAATTTTTACTTAGCTTAGGCCATAAAAATTCATCTCACAACATTTATGGCCCAAAAGTTAAAATATATTTATTAGGAATTTATACTTTTGCTGAAATAAAAATTTACTTAGCTTAGGCCATATATTTCATCTCACAACATTTATGGCCAAAAAGTTATAATATATTTATTAGGAATTCATACTTTTGCTGAAATAAAAATTTACTTAGCTTAGGCCATATAATTTCATCTTACAACATTTATGGCCCAAAATAAAGTTATAACTTGTTATTAGGAAACAACAAGACTTAACTTAGTTTTAATTCTACTTTAATTTATTAAAGTTTTAAAAAAATTATTAATTTAATCAGTATCAATATTTTGAAATATACTTTTACTTAAATATAATTTTTACTTAGCTTAGGCCATAAAATTTCATCTCACAATATAATTTTACTTGAATTTAATTTTTACTTAGCTTAGGCCATAAAAATTAATTTTGCATATACTAATTAATTGATTTGTATCGAAGGTAAAATGATATATATAAATTTGGGTATTTCTTATTTCCCAAATTAACTGTAGAGAAAAATACTATATCGAAAATGATTCTTCAAATCATAAAATTATTGTTCAAAATAAAATTTTTAGATATATTTAATTAACTTATTGTACTGTGCCGATTTGCAAACAAAAAACGGTATAAATCAGAATTTATTTTTGTATCGCATTTACTTCTGTTTCTGTTGCTTCAGAAAATCATGTTTACTTATAATGAATTTTAACCAATACAAATTGTTTTATGCAAATAAAGCCAAAATTTCTAAAAATCCAAAAATTTTTAAGCTCAATTAAATCCATTTATATCAGGTTTTTTGGGCTCTCTGACACAGTGAAGCATATTGATTTAAGTTTTTAATTGTTTCAAACGTTTTTCGGCATCAAACAACGGAAAATTTGAAGAAAAAAAAAATCGGAAATTTTTCCATATACCCCTTTTGATTTTTGCAAAATAAAAATTGTCAAAAAAATCCAGTTCACCCATTTCAATAGCATATTTTTTTTATTAGAAAACTTGGTTTATAATGAATTTTAACCAATTCAAATTGTTTTGTGCAAATAAAGCCAACATTTCTGAAACTCCAAAAATTTTCAAACTTACTTAAATCCATTTATGCTAGGTTTTTTGAGCTTCTGACCTGATAAACCATATTGATTTAAGTTTATAACTGTTTCAAACCTTTTTCGGTATCAAACAACGAAAAATTTGAAGAAAAAAAATCTGACAATTTTCCATAAATACATACCCTTTCGATTTTTGGAAAAATAAAAATTGTTAAGAAAATCCAGGTCCATCAAAATTATTTTTGTTAGAAAACTTAGTTTATAAAGAATTTTAACTGATTCAAATGGCTTTTTGGAATAAAGCCAAAATTTCTAAAAATCCAATCAAAAACCTACTTAAATCCATTAATATCAGATTATTTTGATTCCACTGACTCAGTGAACTATATACCAAATGAGATATTTAGGTTTTTAACTGTTTTAAACCTTTTTCAGTGCAAAAAACCGAAAAAAATGAAAATACTATAGAGTGAAATTTTTCGTTTTTTCATTCAATATAGGACAGCCGAGATCCATTTTACTCCATAGTGAAATTTATGATGAGGTTCTTTCATATAGTCAACATGTATTTTACTCTATACCCCTTACTAACAATTTTTTTCTTTTAAGTTGTTAGCTTTTAACTAAGGGATTCAAAAATATAATTCAGTCCGGCTTTAAGTATATTTATTGTGTTTATTAATGTTCTGCCGTTTAAAATGGTGTAATAGCTGATTCGAACTCCAGAACATTGATCGTATGAACAAACACAACACGAGTCATGCTTGATTGATACTTAAGTAATACATGAAACTACAAATATAAAGCTGAGCTGAAATATATTATTGAATGCTTTAATTATAAACTAAAAACTTAGAGACAAAAACTCTCAATTTATTTACTTATTTTCTTTGAATAATGACACAACCATCTCTTTTTTTTTATATGCCTAGGATGCATCTGTCAGTTATAGTTGAAAAATACTCATACAAAAATAAATAAATAAATGAACAATTTTTTTCTTTTAAATTTGAGTTTTTAATTGTGGCTTTCAAACTTATAATTAAGTTTGGCTTTATATTTACATTCTCATGTATTACTTAAGTATCATGAAATCCATTGCTGGAGCAGTGTTTTTTCTTGCGATGAATGTTCTGCAGTTTAAAAACTCATTAATTGCAGGAAAAAATTAATCAATATCTGAGACTGACAAGAATCATATGTTGTAATATCTTATAGACAGACAAGAAACATTTGGTGTAATAGCTAATTCCTTTTGAACTCCAGAACATTGATTGTAAGAACAAACACATGGATTTCTTCATACTTAGGTAATACATGAGACTGCGAATATGACGAACTGAATTATATTTTTGAATCCCTTAGTTAAAATTTAAAAACTTATAAGAAAAAATTGTTTATTTATTTATTTTATTTTTTTATGTATTGTTGTCTACTTTAATAGAAAGATGTATGCCAGACATATGAAAAAAAAAGAGATTTTTTTAAAGCTTTTTTATTATTAAAAAAAAAAAAAATGAATGAATGCGAATAATATTTTTTATTCGATCAATGTTCTGGTTTCAAAAGGAATCAGCTATTACACCATATGATTCTTGTCAATCTTAGATATTGATTACTTGTTTTCTGCAATTAATGAGTTCTTAAACTGCAGAACATTCATCGTAAGAATGAACACTGCTCCAGCAATGGATTGCTTGAAACTTAAGTAATACATGAGAATGTTAATATAAAGCCGAACTATATTATATGCTTGAAACCCTGAATTAAAAACTCTAACCTAAAAGAAAAAATTTTTCATTTATTTTTTTATTTTATTTATGTGCTTTTTTCTGCTATAACTGACAGATGCATGCTGGACACATATAAAAAAAAGAGATGGTTATTTTAGTTATTATACACCAAATGTTTCTTGTCTGTCTAAGATACTTATTACTTGTTTTGCTGCAATTAATGAGTGTTTAAACTGCAGAACATTCATTGTAAGAACAAACACAACACGAGTCATGGATTTTTTGATACACATGAGACTGTAAATGTAAAGCCGAACTGAATTATATTTTTGAAACCCTTAGTTAAAAGCTAAAAACTTAAAAGAAAAAAATTGTTCATTTAATTATTTACTTTTTTTATTTATTGCTGACTGATTTGCATGCTAGACATATACCTAAAAAAAAGAGATAGTTATTTCATCATTTAAAAAATAAAAATATTACTTAACTATCAAGAAATCCATTACTGGAGTAGTCTTTGTTCTTACGATCAATGTTCAAAAGGAATTAGCTATTATACGATATGAGTCTTGTTAACCTTATAGATATTGATTACTTGTTTTCTGCAATTAGTGAGTTTTTAAACTTTTTAAACATTCATCATAAGAATAAACCATTATCAACAGAATAAACATTCATTATAAGAATAAACCATTATCAATAAAATAAACACTGCTCCAGCAATGGATTTTCATGATACTTATTAGGTTATATTTTTGAATCCTTTATAGTTGAATTTCTTTTTATTTATACGATAACGATACCAGTGCAGAAGTAAATATAATAATTTTTATATCCATAACATATCCATAACAATACTCCATTAACCTTTTAATAATAAAAATATTACTCCATAACATTTATTTATGTACGTAACGAGTGCAGAAGTAGTGTATATAGTAAGTATTTTCGCTCGACTCGATATACCGGGCGAGAGCAGACGCTATATTACTCTTGCGATGCGAGTATTTTCGCTCGAATTCCGACTTTCGAGTTTTTTTGCTCGAATTCCGACTTTCGAGTATTTTTGCTCGAATTGCGATTATCAATGAGAGAGAAAGAGTATTTTCCTGTATATTAGTGTGTTTCTAACTTAACTTAGAAACGGCGCCATAAATGGCGCAGTAATAACTAATTTATATATATGTTTGCTTATTTTAATAGTAAAATAATATTAAAATAATATTAAAATAATAGAAAATAATATAAAACAATATTAAAATAATTGTAAAATAATATAAAATAAGCAAACATATAAATTAGTTATTATATATAAACAAATTTAGTAAGAATATTTTTGGTTAGAATCATTAAAAAATTCTTTTGCTAAACAATATTTCCTCAAAAGAACACGTATGAAATAATAAATTGTGATATAGTATCGAACGAGTGGCGATATATTTTTTTTTCAACAATATTCGAATATTCATCGTCTTTTAGACAAAATATAAAATATTACTAAAAAACAAAACTTTTTTTTATACACTAACTTTATTTATTCAGAAGCACGGTCGTGCGCAGGGTTCCATGTTAGACATCAAGTCTTCATGGCACGGAGCAACGTGCTTATGTATACATTAAAATGCTGTTTTTAACCTACAAACATTTTTATTTTTTAAATTATTTTATTTAAAAAATTAAAAATATTGCCATGGCCGTAGTTATTTAATAACTTATATAAACTATGGATATTTTAATTTAACTCATATGTTGTAAATGATATTATTTATTGAAATAAGTGCATATTAAATTTTTCAATTTTAACTTTACTACAACAAACGCGAGAAATTTTAAGAGGCGAGATTAAAGAGAGATAGAATGTACAGTGGATAGAGAGGGAAATTTCAAGAGATGAACAAGAGATGAACATACTTATGGGAAGAATCTCATTATAATATTTGTGTTAGTGGTGGGAGAGAATCACATAATACTTTTTTAATGCCTAAATTTTTTAATTATTACTATACAGATAATATAATTATGTATAAGTTTAAAAGACAGTTTCAGTTGTATCATTTGATACATTTAACATCATCACTCCATTTCAATTATAAATAAGGCAACAATATATTGCTTTAATTTTATAAAGATATGCACATCTATTTGTTCAACAAGGGAAAAAAATAGGATTTGGCTTTCAATGCAGTTGTATGCACGAGTGAGCGTAGCGAACGAGTGCAGACAGCATTGACAGTAAAATTTCCTATACATTTTTTGCCGTGTTCAACACATAGTCTTTCAATAAAAGCGAAAAAAAGAAAGCCCGAAAGTAAGAAAGTAGATCTTTTTTGCAGCGTATGATGAAAAAATATTTACATGATATAAAGACAATTAGCTAGGATGCTCGCTAGGATCTTTTAAAAAATAACTGATATCGCACAACAAAAAAACTTTAAAAAGTAAAAAACGGGGTTCCATGTTTTCCGGTTTAATTTCTAGAAAAATACCTCTTTAAAAAATAACTGATATCAAATTAAAGAAAGAGGTACCATACAATCAAGGATTGTAAAAATACAAATAACAAATACAATATTATGAAAAATGTTACAATAAGATTAAAATTTAATGGAGCTAGTAGTTTTCAAGTTTGGATAGGAAAAGCACTACTACTAGCTTCTTTAAATTTTAATCTTATTGTAAAATTTTTCATAATATTGTATTTGTTATTTGTATTTTTACAATCCTTGATTGTATGGTACCTCTTTCTTTAATTTGATATCAGTTATTTTTTAAAGAGGTATTTTTCTAGAAATTAAACCGGAAAACATGGAACCCCGTTTTTTACTTTTTAAAGTTTTTTTGTTTTTTCATATACATTCATTTTTAATACGTTAGAAAAAATAATGTGATGAAAAACATATGGCTATTTAATGTATTTATAAAGATATTTTCAAATATTAAAAAAAAAAAATAATAATAATTAGTCTCATGTCGGCAGCATCCAGTGTCGTATAGCTCAAAAAACAAGTATTTTTATGTAAGTTTAACAGATTTTTAATTAAAAAAAAAAATTTTAATTCTCATATTGTTCATTAGTAGGGTAGAAGGGGTGGTTTTCGCCACCATTAAGAAAATTTGAAATTAAACTATGGATATTTTAAAATATTATGCAAATGCATGGCTAAAAAGTGTTTAAATGTTTTTGAGAAAGATAATTATTAATTAAAATTCCGACCCTGGTAATTTCCAAAACTTATTTTTTGTAAAACCTAACCTTTAGGTCCAAAACCCTGAAAAACCGGGGTTCTCGCCACCAAGCATATTAGCGAAATGGATCAATATTCTTGTGGCTAGATGCAATGAGTCATTAAAAAATAGATTTTTTAGACTTTTAAAGTAATTAGCACCACATTTTAAAAGGTTAAAGTTCAAATAACGAGGGTGGCGAAAACTGTATACACTGGCGAAAACCCCCTTCTCTACCCTAATTAAGAAGAAATTGTATAATTTTTGTATTCAGAACACCTGAAGAGGCCAACGGCCTTGCTGTTGAAATATTGTGAAATAAAAAAATTATTACACATCAAAATAATTTGTATTCTTTTATTTATTTTAAATAATTTGAAACAATAAAAAATTAAGTTCAGCTCCAATTCTGGTCAATAAAATATTAGTTTTACTTTTTTAATACTTCAATGGTTGTGAAATATCGCGGGAGTAATTTTGACCAGGAATTTTTCAATTTTGAGCTTTTCACTTCACTCCATGATTCCCCAACTTTCCAATGGAGTCCAAAATACTAAAATTTTTCCAAAAGGTTTTTACTTTAAATAAAGATGATAAAGGTTTTGGCACCCATGATTTGCAGCTTTCAACATTTCATTCATAACGCGTCTCTTAAGTAATAAGCTTTAAATATACTCGATACAACGCTCTGATCCATGGGATGCAGAGAGGAAGATGTATTTGGTGGTAGAAATATAACTTCAACGTCTGTATGCAGTGTTTGCAGAGAAATGTCATGACATCCTGCGTTTTCACGCAATAATAAGACTTTCAATGCTAAATCTTTTTTAAAAAGATAACAAAAAAATGTAAAACCTTGTATTTGCGAATCCGCTTATCCGGAGAAAAGCCTATACCGAGGTTTTACTGTACAAGTAAAATAAATACTACACTTTCTTATTTGAAAACCTCTACTGCCAATTTTTGCGGCTTAAAAAGTTCTTTAGAAAAAAAATAAATTTTAATAATTTCTATTTTTTATTATTTTAATAGTTTATTGTACCAATTAAATATTATTATAATTTGCCATTCTTTGTATACCAATTTTTTTTTTATATGAAGAACCATTATATTATAATGTAAGGTGTTTTATCAAATTCCTAAAAACTAAAAAAATTCATAATTTAAAAATATTATAATTTTAAATATGTATATATGGGTCAATATTTGTGATCTGTTTATGACTTTAAATGATCGGGTCTCGAAATGTTTTCCAAAGTATGTTTGATCGAAAGTATGTTTGATACAATACAAGTCAATTAATGTTAAATTTCAAAATTTTATTCATATTAAATATCTATTTGTTCAACAAGGGAAAAAAATAGGATTTGGCTTTCAATGCAGTTGTATGCACGAGTGAGCATAGCGAACGAGTGCAGACCGCATTGAAAGTAAAATTTCCTATATTTTTTCCCGTGTTCAACACATAGTTTTTCATTAAAAGCGAAAAAAAGATCGCCCGAAAGTAAGAAAGTAGATCTTTTTTGCAGCGTATAATGAAAAGTTTATTTTTCATTTTAATCAATTTTAAATTATTATCGTTTTTTGATAACTAAATGAATATTTTTTTAAATTGTAAGTATTTTAATTAAAAATTTCGTAAAATCGATACGAAATTTTGAAAATACACGAAAATTAGTATCCTTAATTCCCCGTAAAATCTGAATTTATTGTCATATTTTCATTTGGTCACGTGCTTTGGCGGGAAATTTAAAATTTGTAAAAAATTATTTTTTTTAAATCACTATTTTTCAATTATAGTGCTTTTAATATTAATTTACCCAAAATAATGATTTCATTTGCCGAAAGTATATGAGAAACTATAAAATTTGAGACCAACAGGATGAAATTGAACTGTCTACAGCTGGAGTATAAACACTAGAAAATACAAAGCAAGTAAAGTTGATTCTCTCATGCATGCGCAGTTCAAAAAAAAAATTTTGAACCCCAGAATCGAATTCTACGGGAAATTTCCTAGGAGCAACGATAAGGAAAAAAAATTTTACTGTAAAGTACGCGTTTGAGAGAAAAATTAATGAACAAAAAATTCTCAAAAATTTTAAATTTCAAGCAATTGAAAAAAATCGCTGTAAAAAATAGAAGATTGGTTCTAATAGGCTAAAAATTGGTGAAAATTATTTTTTTTACATATACTTTCGACCAAACATATTTTGGAGTACATTCTGAAAATCGAAAGTCCAAACTGTATGCACTTTACAAATATTGACCGATAGGTATATAAATTTTTTTAAATTCATTTTTAAATAATTCTTGATTAAATTATCTTCCAGAAAAAGTCTTAGCCATGTCAAAAATTTTGGGGCTCTACCTTCCATTTTATATCAAGGTGTGCCTGTGAAATGGATGAGCTTATTATGTTGAAAAAACATGCTGCGTTCATTCCAATGGCCCTGCTAGGCCTAGAAAAAAAGCAGGGCTCAATGTTCTGGAATAGGATTTTTTGGTAATTTTTAATAAAACGCTAAAACCTCACAAGTTAACCAAATGTCTTATGGTTGGTCTCCATGTTTTGGTGTAAGTGTCACCTTTCATTAATTCTCTATAGCCAATGAACCGAATGACAACTTTTTGTTAAGAATAATCAATTTTTAAATTGCTTCCAAATTCGTAATTTTTAACGAAAATGGGTTTTATAAGTCTCAAAATATTTCCACAAGCTTTAAATTTCCAATTATTTTTTAATCAGATATGATAATTTGAAGAAAAGCCTATTTTTAATGTTAATTATGAAAAGCCATTTATTTTTAACAACTCAAGGAAATGAAACGAGTAAAAAATTTTTGTAAACTTGAAGCTTGCAGGAATTTTGCGAGAGATGTAAAACCCTTTTTTTTCAGAAATTAGTAATTTGGCAGCAATTTAAAAATTGGCCATTTTTAGCCAAAAAAAGCCATTTTGTTAATTGGCTACATTGATGAGAAAATTAGTGATAAAAAAATGCGTTTTACGGCGTTTGAAAGGTGACATTTACACCAAAAAAAAGAGATCAAACATAAGTGTTTTGGTTAACTTGAGAGGTTTAAGCGTTTTATTGAAAATTATCAAATAACCCTATTTTATAACATTGAACACTGCGTTTCTAGATCCAGAAGGTCCATTGGAATGAACGGAGGGTAGCCGCTGTAAGGTCTTGATTGGGACCTGACCTCTGCAACGGATAAAATTATCAATTTAATGATTTCCTACCTAACACAATGCTCGGTTTTTATTTCGAACACCTTTAAATCCACATGATCAGTAACCAGTACTGATCATGTACAGTAATAAAATATATAGCTGTAAACATTGAGAAAAATACTAAGATTATTCAGAAAGAATAAAACTACACAAATAAATGCTTAACAAGTATCAATTTATTCAATAGGCTTTACATAGAGTGAACTCTAAGAAAGCTGATGAACGTCTCAACTTGTAACGAAATCTGTCCTGGTATTTATACCCGAGAGACAGGTTTGCAAGTTATTACGTAACCGCTTCCAGAAAGTTCACGTCGATTCTTAGAAAGGTTAAAAGGCTAATTTTAACTAATTATTTGTTTTACAATGCATTTTAACTGTTCTATTACATTTGTTTTCATATGTCTTAATATGATGCATCTTATTTTGTATTTTTATATATTTTGATATTTTTAATTAATTTGATAATTAATTAAATAATAATTAATATCCGTTACATATAGAATGTTCTAAAAATATAAATTTGCTGAATTATACTACTCATTATATTATTTACAATATTTACATTCAAATGAATCTTACCATTACTGATTTTAATTCATTTGGCAACGATGCATTTTCCTGATTGTGCATCGTTGCATTTTTATCTGTTTGACGTTTTTCTAATTATTTAAATTATAGGTCCGGGAGGTGGCAACCTCCGAGCTACTTGTACAAGATTTTAAACAACCGGTAAATATGTATGATTTATATTTAGCGGGCTCGATTTTATCGATTTATATTTGGCTATCATGATTTTCTCATTTTACCCTTCATACACGGATGTACCCCGTTTCTGTACCTTACAGCGGCATGATTTTTCTACATAATAAACTCATCCATAACCATTTGGTGTAATTTGTTGTACCATATATATTGAACTCTTCTTGTGTTAGTTATAATTAAGAAGTTTAATATTAAAATTTTTTATAGGAAAATGTTGTGCTATTAATCTTAGTAATTTTATTCTCGATTCAAAAGGCGTAGCCCGAAACCCAGTCATTTGAATTTTTGACCAGTTTACATTCTATTTTTGACCAGTTTACATTTTCTATTCGTACCGTCTAATGTAATTTAAATTTAGTTTTTCTGAAATAATTTATAGACGATAGCTAGTGAAATGAAATAAATTGAACAATAATAAAAATTTTTTTTTTTTTTTTTATTAAGTCGGTAATGTACAGCTAAAAATTTTATAATTCTGACAATAAAAAAAATTATTTAGTATTGATACGACTATATTATTTGTGTGCATGTTTATCGGTTAAATTTTAATTTGTATCAGCTTAATTTTGAAACAACAACTGGATACTGCAAATATGTTTGAAAGCTGATTAAGACGTAATTTGAATAATTTCATAAATGGAAAGTTAATTTTTTAATTTAGTTATCTTGGTAAATTAAAATTTTCTGTATTCTTATTCTTGGATAACATTTAAGTGAACTACATAAACCATAAAAATTTTATCAGGAACTCTAAAAAATGATTACTTTTTTAATGTTTTTGAGCAATCTTTGGGTAATAAAGTATTTTTTAGAAAAAAATTTCTGAACTCATAAAAAAATAAATAAAATGATAAAATTTTTAGGGATAAAATAACAAGTTACTGCAAAAAAAGTAAATATTTAATTTGTGTTTTATATAAATTTTGCTAACAGCATCTAACAATTTTAATGGAATTTTTTCATGTTTCATTTTATGCAATATTTTTATCTAGAGCTCTAATAACGCATTAGCGCAGTAGTTTCTCTCTTTTATCATAAAATTTGAAGTGTAAGTATTTTGAGCCCTACCAGAGAATTTTTTATTTATATACTTTTGAGAAATGCAAATTTAAAATAAAATGCGATATTTTAGCAAAATTTCTTGTGCATGCGCTGCTAAAAAAATTTTTTGACACCAGAATTGAATTTTAAGGGAAATTTCCTATTTTGGAGGAAAAAATTTTTCACGCCTATGTGAGTTTTTTACAGAAAAAATAAGAAAATTTTTTCCTTATTTTTCTTACTTTTTTTATAAGAGTCCAAAAAGTTAAAATTGCCACCAAAAATCGAGGACTGTACCTTAGAAGCTAAAAAGTGACGCGGAGGGTTATTTTTCGTAGTAATTTCGGGAAAAAATTCTTTGGAATTGATTTGAAGACCAGAAGCATCTTACCCCGGATTAGTTTAAATTGAGCCATATAAATTTTAATTTTTTTTCATAATGTTTTAGAGTAATTTTAAGGTCTCAAATGAACCATACTATTTTATAAATAAAAAAAGGAGCAATGCGCGCAAAGGCACGAGTAAAATAAGTTTCTAGCTGAAAGGCTTAGTTCACTATTAACTATTATTTTTAAGTCTAAAAGAATTCTGTAAGTCCTTATTTCTAACTTTAATACAAAAATATTACTTTTCCAATAAAATTTTATTGATTTCTCAGATAATTTTAAGAAAATTAAATAACTAAAAGAATTTATAATTACTTGCCAAATGCATAATTTTTTAAAATAAGTAAGATTATAAAGTCTATTAAAGATTGGCAGTTTTGGCCATTATTTTAAAGAATAACTGAATACTAAGATATTAATTTAATTAACGTCATTTTTTATTTTGAATATTATTTAATATGCAGGTATTTTTCCCTTTGTACTATATAAATAAATTTGCATGATTTTTGATTTTTAAATAAAAAAAAATTACAATTTTAAATTACAAAAATATTGCTAATAATAATGGAATTATATAATTAAACAAGATTTTTATTTATTTTTCAGTGCGTAGAACATTAAGAAATGGCCTTTCAGAAGAGGAAAAGAAGCATATCGCTGCTTACATCAAAGGTTACTGACTGTGATACAAACATGAAGACTTTCTAATCTATATATTATTGCCTTATCCAAAAAAGTTTTAAAGGAACTATTACTTTAAAGATATTTCTAAACTTTTTGAATTCCCAAAGAGCTTATATTTTTCTGGGGAATAAATAAAAATGTTATTCTCAAATATAAATTACAGCAATGGACTTATTTTATTCTAAACTTTATTAATCTATGTGATGATTTGTAAATGAAATAAAAGACTCGTTTATAAGTATAATCTAAGTAAAAAATTCTTTGGCATCACTTTTATGTTTTAATGAATTGATTGTAAACAAATTTTGATCCTATTTATTATTACTATATCAAAATCATTAAATAAAAAATAATCTTATTAACCGTATTCTATTTCTTTTACCTTATTATATTCTTCTTTTTTTTTATAAGAATCTAGTTAATTTTTATTTATTTAAATTTTTATGTTTAAATTCTCATAATTATTAAATAATAATTTTTTTTTAATCTCTGTTGGTCTAAGGCTTAATTATTTTAGTTTATGAAAGTAATATGAAAATAATTTACTTTTATAAATTAGTAACATAGAATTATATCATTATTTATACACAACTACACGTGGAAAAGATCATATTCTTATAGTACTTTATACGCTCGAGAATGAGTAATATTCTTTCCCATGTCTAAGTATCTTCTATTACGTATTAGGATAACTTATATATTAACGCCATCCTAAACCCCTATGTTTTTAACATTGAGTCGGTAAGGTAGAGTTCATTTTGAAAAAGGTCGCCAATCCATTTCTAATAAAATTTGTGGCTTCATATTGATTCATTCACTAAAAAAAATTATTCTTTATAGCCTAAAATATTTTTTTTGTTATTTGTACAACGTAAAAGAGAAAGCCGATCTTTAAGAAATTTTTACCGACACATTTGGGTTTAGGAAAGCGTTAATATTATATATTAATATTATTAATTTATATGTTGTCAAAAATACATTACGCCCTTGTTTTACAGTCATTAAATTAATATAACTAAAAATAAAAGAAAAGTAATTATAAAAGACATGTTTATTAATTTAAATTATTTGTTGAAAAATAAATATAAATAAAAGGGATTTGGTATCCAAGTCACTGATTAAAAAACTTAAAAAATTTTTAAATAAATAATGTTTAGTTTTTTGAAAACTTCTACTAAGATTTGATTGGTGATAATTCCGTAAGTAGTCGATAAGTACTTGAGGTTGTCCTTTGGTAAGAGTTGATGCTTTTTCTCTATTTGTTGTTTATAAATAAGTTTATCGATTATTGATCTCTTATATCCATTGGCAATAGCTATTTATTTTATGATGTTTAACTCAGAGCTGGGCATGCACGGCATTTTGGGCACGGAAAACTAACAGCCGTATATACGGCCAAGCAGTATAATGATCCGTGCACAGTCTGTCCATACTTTATTTTTATAAGTATACGGATCAGTTGGTAGTATGTTAAAGTTTGAATGCATACTGCCCACGGACCCGTCAGCATTATGAAAAACCCAAGTCTCATACTCATACGGACCCGTATGCATATAGGACCTGGGTATTTTCATAATGCTGAGGGGTCCGTGGGCATTATGAAAACACCCAAGCTCATACGCATACGGACCCGTATGCATATAAGACCTGAGTATTTTCATAATGCCCACGGACCCGTCAGCATTATGAAAAAACCCAGCTCCTATATGCATACGGGTCCGTATGAGTATGAGACCTAGTATTTTCATAATGCCTACGGATCCGTACACAGTATGAAAATACCTAAGTCCTATACGCATACGGACCCGTATGCATATAGTACCTGGGTATTTTCATAATGCTCACGGACCCGTCAGCATTATGAAAATACCTAGGTCTCATACGTATATACTGACCCGTGGGCATTATGAAAATATCCTCTGCTATACGCATACGGATCCGTGGGCATTATGAAGTTACCCAGGTCCTACATGAATACGGGCCCGTATGAGAAAAATATGGGGCCGTATATTCTTATGCCGTACAAATAGGTGATTTGGTATTCAATTTTGTCCTACGGTTTTTCATACGGCATAAATAAATACGGGAGCTGTAGGTAATATGCCGTATTAGCCGTATTAATGGACCATTTTATACGACTCCCGTATTGAATTTTGCCGTATGGATTTTCATACGGCAAAAATCAATACGGGGGCCGTATAAAATGGTCCATTAATACGGCATATTTTGTACGGTTCCCGTATTGTATTTTGCCGTATGGATTTTCATACGGCAAAATCCAATACGGGAGCCGTATAAAAGAGTCCATTAATACGGCATATTTTGTACGGTTCCCGTATTGGATTTTGCCGTATGGGTTTTCATACGGCAAAAGTCAATACGGGAGCCGTATAAAATAGTCCATTAATACGGCATATTTTGTACGGTTCCCGTATTGGATTTTGCCGTATGGATTTTCATACGGCAAAAGTCAATACGGGAGCCGTATAAAATGGTCCATTAATACGGCATATTTCGTACGGTTCCCGTATTGGATTTTGCCGTATGGATTTTCGACGCGGCAAATTTTGTACACGAAAAAATATGAACATTGGTTTTTTTAACACAGCAAAATCAACATAAGAAAATTAAACAACCAAAAAAAATATTAATATCTGAAACTAGTTTTTTAGACACGGTTTTTTAAACACGAAAAAACAAAAAATTTTTAATTTTTAATATTAAAATAAAATTTTTTTAAATTTTACATTAAAAATTAAAAAAAAATTTTTTTTTCGTGTTTAAAAAACCGTGTCTAAAAAACTAGTTTCAGATATTAATATTTTTTTTTTGGTTGTTTAATTTTCTTATGTTAATTTTGCTGTGCTCAAAAAACCAATGTTCATATTTTTTCGTGTACAAAATTTGCCGCGTCGGATTTTCATACGGCAAAAGTCAATACGGGAGCCGTATAAAATGATCCATTAATACGGCATATTTCATACGGTTCCCGTATTGGATTTTGCCGTATGAAATTTTATACGGCAAAAGTCAATACGGGATCCGTTTGAAATTTGCCGTATTAATGGACAATTTTATACGGCTACCGTATGCAGTTTGCCGTATATACGGCTAAATACATCTAGTAACCGTTCACCGTATGCCGTATATACGGATAACAGCGTGTCACAGTATCCCAGCTCTGGTTTAACTCTTCTTCGTAATCGGATTGTTCCATTGGAATTGTAAATAATCTATGCACGAATCAATTATACGCGGCCATTTTATGTGAAAATGGGTGGTGTGAAGTAGCATGAATGGTGGTGTCAGTTGTGGTAGGTTTTCTGAAAATTTTTAGTTTGAATTCATCTTGTGCTTTATAAACTGTTAAATCGAGAAAGTTTATTTTATCTTTTTCTTCTATTTCAAGCTTGAACTGTATATTCTTATTGGTGCTGTTTAAATAATATTTAAAATTTTCAATTTTACCTGTTGGAGCCTTGTATTAAAATAAAAGTATCGTCTACGTATCTATTATAAAATTTAACTGAATTGCTGGATTTGTTGCTATTGAAAATATGTAATTTTGTTCAAAATTGTTTAAATAAATTTTTGCTAAAAGGCTTGACAAAGAAGATCCCATGGCTAGACCCTCTTGTTGAATAAAAAACTCGTTGTTGAAAGTAAAATAATTTTGAGATAATACTGTTCTTAATATTTGTATTAGTTCATTGATATATGGTTTGGATAAATTATTGGTTTTTATGTTTTTTAGTAAATTATCTTTTAAAATGGTTAGGGTTTCTTCTACGGGGACAATCGTATATAAATTGACAATGTCAAGTAAAATCATTTTGGCTGAAGTTGAGCTTTTATAGCTATTTAAATTTTTTATGAATTCGGTGTTACTTTTTATACTTTTTATTATCGTTTTCAGCGATCCAAAAAACATAAAAACCCGTTGGGAAATTCCATTTCCCTATTAAGGATAAAATTTGGCTACAAAATCTGTCTGGAAGTTTGGTCTATCTATGATAATCATAAAATCAGCCGCCATTTTGGGTCAAAACGCAGCAAAAAAATTTTTTTGACCATAAGGATTTTTTGTTTAGGGCCCATTGACCAACTTTTATTTATTTTTGGGGAGATGGAAAGCCATTTTCGGCATGATTTTTGAGTTGTAACAAAAAAAAAGCGTTCAAAAATGTCAGGTTTTTTATAAATATGGCCAAAAATCATGCAAGGGCTAAATTTTTTTAAAATCCGACTCCGGATTCGAAATCTACGACCTCAAAAACATAAGACCAGGTATTCTAAAATAAAATTTTTTAATTTTTTTGCTAAAAATTATGCAGCTAAAATAATTAAAAAATATCCGTCAATCTTGACATTAATGGGTTAGAATATTATAAATTTATATTATTTTACAAAAAACAGTATATACATATACACACTCACACTCACACTCACACACACACACACACACACACACACACATTTATACATACACAAACTTTATAAAATAATGTCATTTTATATGACGTAATACTATAAATTTTGTAATTTTCCTAAAAATATATAAAAATTTTTTATTTGAGAAAATTGCTCATATAAATGCAAAATTCAAATTTATGCGTGTGTGTTTGTATACATGTAAAAAATATAATTTATTGTTTTTATATGTTTTTGTAACCATATAACCCTAAAAACTTTTTTTTTTAATTTAAAAAAAATTTAATTCTTGTGATCGAGAGCAGCCCTATTACGTCAGGAAACTATTTTAAGATATTTTTTTAATATTCCGTCTACCATCTCAATAAAATGAAACCCCTTTCTGAACACATTCCGAAATTTACTTTTTTTTTTATCCAAAAACCTAAAGCTGATATTTTTTTGTCCAATGTTTTATTTTTTTGCCCCACTGTGCGTCCCTCACGAAAACCGTCTTGGTCGTCGCTAAGGTCACCCGCTTCCCTAATTACCTGCCGCAATCTTCCTCTGACCATGCTCTCCACCACCTTGCCAATAGTATGTAAAATACACTATGGTCTGTAAGGTGATGGAGATACTGGTTCACTCTTTCCCTTGCTTATCAGAGCCAGACGGGCCACTTTCCAGTCCCTGGGAAAGGCGCCTGCCACGAGACACGCATTAAACATGCCAAGCAGGAGACCAGGGATTACCTTTGCAGCCGCCTTAAGGGCTTCCGCGGGTATTCCGTCTGGTCCTGGCGTTTTCCCATTTTTCATTGACCTAATTGCCTGAAGCATCTTCACATAGATAAATAGCGGAACTTGCTCCCTCGGGACATCCAAAGCAGGGTGCTGTAGGTTTGGATGATCCGGAAAGAGAGCGTCCACTATTCTTTTGGTCGTTGTTGGTACGTTGGTTGGATTGTTCCCAGAGTTCATGACCACCAGATCAGTTCTAGCGGCCATCTCTAGGATCAACGTTCCTCTACGGTTCGTGGTTGGCATTCCCCATTCCACGGCCCTGGCATATAAGTCCCCAGCAAATATGATATTTCCAGAGACTTCCCTTATCGTTTCCTCCAATGATACCAGCTTTGCGGTGAACACCCCAATAGTGTCACTCGATGACAAATAACATTTTATGAAAGTTGTATCACCGCACTTTGCCCAGACGTGGCAGTTGCCTTTTCCGTGTCGGGACATAGACGTCTGAGCACGACCTCGTAGCCATATAGCGCAACGGCCTGTGTTATCAGTTAACCAAAATTGCTGGTTCCTATTGCAGAGCGGCTCGGATAGCAAGACGACGCTAGATTCTGTCTCGCCCGCGAGCTGATCGAGCAAAAGGTCAGCAAGAATGGTTTTGTTTATATTCTTGCAGGACTTCGAACATTACCGATAACACTTTATCTTCCTTGCCGTAAGTGTCTCCCGATAACACATGCTCCGCATCCTGGAAGGTGGTCGGTCTAGGCCTTGTCAGTTCTTTCCCTGCAGAGGAAGCATTCTGCTTTTTCACAGGACATTTTTCTGACTTGTGGCTTTGAACGCCACATTTAAAACACGCAAATTTTCGGTCCATGCCCTTAGATGACCACTGGTTGTGGCTGAAACCAAGACACTTAAAGCACCGTGTAACCTCGGCTCTTAAGCGCACTTGCCAATTAGACTAGCCATTATTTAGCCGGCCTTTTTTGGTCAATTTTAGTGCGGCGGCTTCTGGTAGGTCTACGACCGCCATATCCGCCTTAGTGCCCTTAGCCTTGAAGATGGCGACTTTTATGTCGTCATCGTTCTGCAGCTTGGTTGCCTCCTTTATCACCTGCTTCACTTCGTCGCTGCCAGGAGTACCATCTAAGCTTCTGATCTCCACGGTTAGGTGGGGAATCAGTTCCTTGACTGTACTTTCTGGGCCTGCAACCGTCTTGACAGCGTCTAATAGTTTTTTCCGGTCTTTCGACGAGCTCAGCTCTATGAGTACGCTGCCATCCTGGCTTTCCTGGATTCGGTGAACCTCAGTCCCCGAATCCTTCGGTTGGACACCTCTTTTGATCTTCAGCAGGGCTGTCGCATAACACTTCTCTTCAGGAGGCTTTATTGTAAGAGCCTCCTTTCGCTTAGAGAACCTTATGCGCCGGTCCTGGCGCTTCTTTCTCCTGCCTTTTTCTGTCGCCTCGGAAGGAGGAGATTCACCATCTCCTTCCTTCTTCTGCGGCTTTTTCTTATTTCTTCTGTTATTCTCTGCCCCCTGCCGCTGGTTTGCTGCCGCTGCAATTATTATTGGCTGCTGCTTCTTCTGCTGCTTCTTCTTTTCCTGCTCTTGGTTTTTACGAGCCTCTGCCTCCTTTCTTTCAAACTCTTTTTTCTTTTTCTTCTTTTCCTTTTTTCTTTGACCTTTGCTTTTAACAGCGACGAAATCATCCTCGTCTGGAGGGGAGGCACCTGTAGCTACATCCTTTGGCTGCGTTTGTTGGCCAGAAGCTAAGTTATTTACCTCCTGAACCATATCTTTCAGAGGAGACATCACTGCATTAGCTATGCATTTGATGTTAACTTGTGCATACTTAGGAATAATTTCTCTTTTTAAACCTTCTTTATTAAATTTAATATGTAGGTTTACAGTGTATAATTTTATTTTTGAAAAATAAATATAAATAAAAGGGATATGGTATCCAAGTCACTGATTAAAAAACTTAATTTAAAATTTATTTATATAAATTACCTTTATCCGTCAAGTGACTTCGTTTTTTTGTCAATTACGACATGTTTTGGACATGTGTTCCATCATCAGGTGTTCAAAAAATTAATATTAAAATTTGATTTTCACTTTTGATGTAAAGCACAAAAATAAAAAACACTTTTACATATTTTCACGTTATCACGAGGTGCGCACCTTATGGTACCGATTGTACACTGAATTTACTTTAGATTTTATTCCTTTGTTTACGTATTAAATTTTAAATTTATTATTATTTTATTTTATTTTAATTTTATTTTGTTTTTGATATAAAGTTTATTTAAATTTTTAATTTTTAAATTTTTAAATTTTAAATAATTTCATTGTCTTTGATTATAAACATAATTAGTTATAGTTATTGCTTTTATTATAATTATTAGATTTAATTACTTTATTCTTATATTATTAGTTTACTTTTAATTATATTGTTTTTTATTGTATTTTATTGTTATTTAAAAGATTTTAAATGTTTAAAATTAAAAATTATTTATTTCAAGTATTTTGATGGCCGTATCATATAATATATGAGATTTAAATTTAAGTTGTTCATTGAGCATGTTTTCATTCTTAGAAAAAGTTTTATAGATCTCAAATTCTTCTAGTGCATCCATTAGATTACTTTTATTGCATATATGTAAAGGCGTGAGATTTCGTGCAGGATTGTGCCTGTGTGTTTATTTGTGAGGAGATGTTTGGCATAATTGGACGTCAAAACTTTTTGATTTGGGCCTGCTATGTGTTCTGTAAATCTTTTGAAAAAAGTGCGCGCTGTTTGTCCTATATATATGCTGTCACAATCGTTGCATCCTAGTTTGTAAATACCACTTTTAAATTCCAATTTTTCGGGAGTTCTGAATCTTAATATGTTTTTGATCTTGTTATCCGTTTTGAAGGCCACTTTGATGTTTAGTTTTTTGAAAAAATCTACTAAGATTTGATTGGCGATGTTTCCTAAATTATATTGGTATTTGTTTAACCTCCATCTTAAACTCCATACGGATGTTGTGACAGAGGTTACCAACTGCCCATGCTAACACACCCTGCACTATTTTAATTTTCTATTTATCTGTTTTAATGGGTTGAGGATGTAAGCACTTTTTGGCAATTGTTAGTGAAGTGTTATTGTATAATGTTTAATATATATAATGTTTAAGTGTCAGTGTAGCTGGTATGAGCGTTGAACCTATGGTCCAGGAGGTACACGACCTCTCCCAAACCCCACGCAGGCTTATAGTGCCCTGGCAGCACTTCGGACCGCGTTATTCACATAATGTTAATTTTTTTTTTTTTTATTTTTTTTTAACATTATGTGAATGCCTCAATCCTAGAACCCACGGTAGAAGAACATCAAGAATTTTTCACAAAGAAAAGAACTTGATGCCGATATAGCCGGAAATCGAACCGCGAACCTTCAGGTTGGAGTACAACGCCCTAACCACAGAGCTACCGAGGCTCTTTATTTCCTAAATTATATGATACGGCCATCAAAATACTTAATAATATTGAATTTTAAACATTTAAAATCTTTTAAAAAACAATACAACATAATTAAAATATCGTATCGTATCGATGTCGTGGAACTTTAGTAAATCCGAGGCGCACTGTGAACGCAATACGCAGAAGATTTTGTGTATTTGGAGTTGCGCAGGAGCCAAAATTTGATTCTGCGCATTGCGTTACGCTTACGCTTGTGGTTGCGACCCCCTTTAACGGCTATTGTAGATGGGGCCTGCATATGCGTGTTGTTTTGTGTGCATTGCGTTGCGGCTACGCTTGCGGTTGCGACTCCAATTTACGGCGTTTGTAAAACCACTCTAAAACCAAGGCGCACCGCAAACGCAAGCGCAACGCAAGGCTGTATCCACGTAATGCAAAAATTCAACCGCAACGCAATGCTCAATACACAACACGCATGCGCACAATACGATTATCGTGTTGTGCGCATTATGTTGCAGCTGCATTTTTTCGGTTACGGAGGTTTGACTAAGGCTGGTTTACAAACGACGTAAATGTGGTTCGCAACCGCAAGCGCAGTCGCAATGAGTACAAACTAAAATCGTGTTGTTTTCATGCGTGTTCTGTTGAGCGCATTGCATTGCGGTTGCGACCCCCATTTACGGCATTTGTAGAACCACGCTAATTGCAATGTTATTTCTTCGTCTATTTTGACAACCGCGCGTGCACGCAATGCCCCGGACTCAGCCTTAGTTTCAGTTAAAGTACATTCTTCGATCATTCGGTATTATCTTTCGGTCGTCCACTAGAGCTCCACAAGGTAGTGGCGCAAACCAAAATTAAATGATAAATTAAAATTAAGGTATGTATTTATTTTATTTCAAGTTGACACCACTAATTCACGTTAATTACACCGCTAACATAAAAAAAAAATATGATCCTGAAACTAAACCTACCTGCAGGTAAGTTTTTCGATGCCCTAAAAACGAATCTAAAGTCAGAATTTACCCATCAGCCTTAGTTTATGCCTAAGAAACCCCAACCACCCTCAAAAACGCCCCAGGAGTAGGATAATTTAGTATTAGACTGCCAAAAAAAAAATCGACTTTTCGATTTTTTAAGGTGCTCAAGCGTTTTTGTATGTCATTTAATGAAAAAATAAGTTCTACGTAAACCGCATCTAAAAATATTTAGTCGTTGGACAGCGCCAAAGCATTTTCGATTTTTGAAAATGGGCTCAGGAATGTCGGGCGGGACTTAAGTTACTAAATTTAAAAGGCAACATAAAAATAAAATTTCGGAGGGTATTTCATAGTTTTTTTGGTCGCTAAAAACGATGTAATCATCTAATTTGAATTATTTTTTTAAAGCAAAAATGAATTGAACTTAACTAACAACGTAACACTGAACTAAACTAGCTCCCTTAAAAAAAATCTAAGCAATTAATTCAGCACTAGTTAGAAAAACACAAAAATATGATAATTTACCTTTCTAGAGGTTTAGAAAAGTTCTCTGCACGTTTGACAGTTATTTAACTCAAAAAAATGCTGAATTTGAAAATTCAAACTACAATATTTGGCCCATAACTCTGAATCCATCAAGAATAAATAAAAATAACCAATTGCACCGTTTTTAATGACCCAAGAAACATGCGTAATGCCCTTTTGAAATAATTTCTAAATATTTTTTAGTCCGCAGCAAGTTTTTGACGTCAAAAACTGTCCAATTTCTGATATTTTTACCACTGAAATTAGCTCATAACTTTTTGCCTTAAAAAAATAATTCAAGATAAATGATTCCATCGTTTTTAGCGACCAAAAAATCTATGAAATACCCCCCGAAATTTTATTTTTATGTTGTCTTTTAAGTTAGTAGCTTTAGTCCCTCCTGACGTTCCTGAGCCCATTTTCAAAAATCGAAAATGCTTTGGCGCTGTCCAACGACTAAATATTTTTAGATGCGGTTTACGTAGAACTTATTTTTTCATTAAATGACATCCAAAAACGCTTGAGCACATTAAAAAATCGAAAAGTCGATTTTTTTTGGCAGTCTAATATAGTATATTTACGGCTCGAGTCCAGAAAAGTAGATAATGGCCCAAATCGCACGTAAGTTACCTTCCGAGGCAAAGCCAAGGATGGTAAACTGCAATTTGGGGCATTTTTTTATTATGGACAAGGGTCGTATAACATTTTTCTAAGCACTTTAAACTTTCACTTTAAAGTATTACAGTGATTGCCGGGTTGCATGAAGAACTATTTTTGGATAAAGTAAGTACGTACGAGCATATTTGATTACGTAAGTTTCGTTACTTGGGTTCAAGGATGTTTCTTTTGGTATCGAGAGTTTCCATCCTCAAAAGATCTTTTCACTTACTTTCCTAATAGGTATCGTCTCACGCCTAGCTTGAATGATCGGAGTATGCAAACGTCGGGCACTTGGGATTTTATAGCGGAAAATAAATGTTCAACCTATAAGGAAATAATACTTTCTTGGATTTAAATGTTTCATCTAGCTTCTTGAGAGTTATTTGATAAAACGTGTCTCTCGGGGCTGCTGAAAATGAGCAAAAATTTTTCCTACTCGGATCGGGCTAAAATTTTCAGGAAAGGTTGCATTTTTGGTCCCCAAAAAAAAGTGAAACCCGTTTTTCAAAATAAGTCATCCTCTTCGAGATATTTATCAATATGTCTCCCATTTAAAATACATGCAAAAAGCCATGTAGTAGCGGTTTTTCTTATTTTGCTCCACAATTTTAGTTTGGCCAAGCACCAAACCAACGAGAAAAGTTTTTTTTAACATTAATTTTAAATAAATTATATACATATAAACAATTTAATATACGTAATTTTTAAAAAACGTTATTTTTTCTTATTTTAAACGCGATTTTTTTAGGCATAGAGGCGTTTGGCCACGTTGGCCAAACACCAATCTTCTATAGAATGAAGCAGGCATGTGAATGAATGTTAAAAAAAACTTTTTTCTTTGGTTTGGTGCTTAGACAAACTAAAATTATGAAGCAAAATCAGAAAAACCGCTATAAAATGGGTTTTCCTATGTATTTTAAATGGGAGACGTATTGATAAATATCTCGAAGAAGATGACTGATTTTGAAAAACGGGTTTCACCATGTTTTTTGGGACCAAAAAAGCAACCTTTCCTGAAAATTTCAGCCCGATCCAAGCAGGAACAATTTTTGCTCATTTTCAGCTGCCCCGAGATACACGTTTTAGGGTAAATCCATGGATAAATAGCACATAATGGAACGCGAAGTCTCAGAATTGAAAAATTTTATTTTTATTTGAAAAAACTACTTAAAATTAGATGATTTCCAAAACTGAAGGTTTTTTATAGATTTTTAAGAGAGTTATGCTGTTCTTAAGTTTTTTGATAAAATTGCTCTCCTCAGCCACCATTTTTGAAAGTTCCGTAAAAAAGCTCCGGAAAACGTTAAAGAATAAAAAAAAAAGGTTTTCGATGTAAAATTTGATGAGGAATTCGAATTATTAGTCAGATTTCCCCTATTCTGTGCCCATTCGCGGGAAAATTCAAATTTCTGCCCCAAATTTGACAACTTTAAGTGAAAATAGCTGAAAGGCTTCCCACTGAAAAAAAAATTTTTTCTTCTGAATTTTTTCCAAAAATTCATATATATCATAGAAAAAATTTTCCTGAGGGTAATTTTTGATATAAGAGAGTAATGCTGATTTTAGTGAATTTTTGAATTTTCTCATTTTTGACTTGTTAGTTATTTTGCTAATTTACCGCTTAGTCACGTGACCAAATGAAAATCTGACAAAAAAATTGAATTCTGCAGGAAATTTTACAAGGGTATAGCAATTTTGGTAGCCTTAGAATAATACATCTCAATTTGACAAAATAAATAAAATTGATTTTAAAAATATAGAAAAAATGAAAATTGAAAAATGTGATTTTATTGATTTTTGTGTACTTTTGTAATCATGTATAGACATTTCGATGAAAAATAAACTCTAAACTTAAAAAAAACTTATTTTTCATTATTAGTAAAACTAATTTTTGTTTCCCCAAAAGAAGTACTTCTATTTTTAGATTTTTCATGATTTAAAGGCTGAAAATGTAAAAAAATCAAGAAAATCCCTTTTTAAAAATATTCATTTTTATTAAATTATTTTTAATTATTTTGTCAAATTGAGATGTATCATTCTAAGGCTACCAAAATTGCTATACCCTTGTAAAATTTCCTGCAGAATTCAATTTTTTGTCAGATTTTCATTTGGTCACGTGACTAAGCGGTAAATTAGCAAAATAACTAACAAGTCAAAAATGAGAAAATTCAAAAATTCACTAAAATCAGCATTACTCTCTTATATCAAAAATTACCATCAGGAAAATTTTTTCTATGATATATATGAACTTTTGGAAAAATGTTAGAAGAAAAAATTTTTTTTTCAGTGGGAAGCCTTTCAGCTATTTTCACTTAAAGTTGTCAAATTTGGGGCACAAATTTGAATTTTCCCGCGAATGGACACAGAATGGGGGAAATCTGACTAATAATTCGAATTCCTCATCAAATTTTACATCGAAAACCTTTTTTTTTTTTAACGTTTTCCGGAGCTTTTTTACGGAACTTTCAAAAATGGTGGCTGAGGAGTGCAATTTTACCAAAAAACTTTAGAACAGCATAACTCTCTTAAAAATCTATAAAAAACCTTCATATTTGGTGAATCATCTAATTTTAAGTAGTTTTTTCGAATAAAAATAAAATTTTATAATTCTATATAATAATTCTGAGACCTCGCGTTCCATTTTGTGCTATTTATCCATGGAATTACACTTTATCAAATAACTTTCAAGAAGCTAGGTGAAAAATTTAAATCCAAGAAAGTAGTATCTCCTTATAGGTTGAACGTTCATTTTCCGCTATAAAATCCCAAGTGCCCGACGTTTGCATAATCTGATCTTTCAAGCTAGGCGTGCACGCCTTGCGTGCTATCTTGAAAATTTCAAGAAGCTGTTGTATTTTGTGAGTAGGTATACATGTTAGTATGTCATCAACGTATCTAACAAAAAACGTGCACGCCTAGCTTGAAAGATCAGATTATGCAAACGTCGGGCACTTGGGATTTTATAGCGGAAAATGAACGTTCAACCTATAAGGAGATAATACTTTCTTGGATTTAATGTTTTACCTAGCTTCTTGAGAGTTATTTGATAAAACGTGTCTCTCGGGGCAGCTGAAAATGAGCAAAAAATTTTCCTGCTCGGATCGGGCTGAAATTTTCAGGAAAGGTTGCTTTTTTGGTCCCCAAAAACATGGTGAAACCCGTTTTTCAAAATCAGTCATCCTCTTCGAGATATTTATCAATATGTCTCCCATTTAAAATACATGGGAAAAACCATTTTATAGCGGTTTTTCTGATTTTGCTTCACAATTTTAGTTTGACTAAGCACCAAACCAACGAGAAAAGTTTTTTTTAACATTCATTCACATGCCTGCTTCATTATATAGAGGATTGGTGTTTGTCCAACGTGGCGAGACGTCTCTATGTCTGAAAAAGTGCCCGACGTTTGCATAATCCGATCATTCAAGCTATTAAAATTTTAACAGCAATTTTTGGCAAAAAATAGACATTTGATTTTCTAACTATAGCGATGAGAGAATCGGTGATGAAAAATTGCGGTTTACGGCGTTTTAAAGGTAGAACTTATACGAAAAAAATGAGATGAAACGGTAGTATTTTAATAGAATGGCAATATGACAGCGTTATTTGGAAAATTGCCTAACAACCCTATCTTATAACATTGTTATAGAATTGAGCCCTGCGTTTCTTGGCCAATAAGGCGCGTTAGAATAAAAGGAAGGAGTTTTCGGTATTTTTTTAACATTTTTAAGTCATCCATTGTAATTTATAATCCACATGTTTCGAATATATACGATTTTCGCTATAAAATCCAAAAATTTTTGGTAAAAAAAGGGGCGTTTTCGGTGTTTAAGGGTGATTAAGGTGTTTTCGGACTATGAGGACCTCATTTTCGAGTTTAGCGACACCGAAAACATATTAGGAAGCATTGGAAATGTATTTTGAAAAAAATTTTTGTCGTTCGCACTAATTGTCGGTATTAGCCAACCACTTGGGAGCTACCCTGGGTTTGTGCGACTCCTAAATCGTTCTCAAATGAGCTGAAAATTGGTATGGGATCATTTTGTCACCTAAACTTCAACATACTTCAGGAAGAACATTTTAAGCGCACTTTTTTTTTTAGTGAACAACCCTAATATATATATATCTTAATACTATATATATTTGAAAATTTATTTGTTTGTTTGTCTGTTTGTCTGTTTGTACCCTAATGACGCAAGAACCGCCGAACCGATTGGCATCAAACCGGTGTCAAAATAAAGAAAAAAAGTCTGCGGGTGACATAAGCCATAGATTTTCTGCTCAGCTATCGTAGTTTTTGAGATATTAAATTTCTATTATTTTTGAACTTGATAACATTTTTTAAAATTTTTAACAAAAATTGAAATATCTCGAGACTATTGAAAAATTTTTTATCGCACTTCATAGTATTCGATGCGGCACTAATTTTTACGTATTCTCTGAAATTTTTATTCAAAACGGAGGTATCTTAAAAATTTTATAAAATATTTTTGAAGTTGGTAAAATAATTTTTTTCATTTTTTTATTCTTTATGGTATTTTTAATCATTTATTTGTGGGCCTGTGTGTAAATTTCAATGTAATTTATATTCTATATTGAAAATTTAATTTATGCGTGCTTAGTTAAATTTTTATTAAAAACGTACGTTTCTTTAAAATTTAAAAAAAAAAATTTGATGGAGTTGAAATAATGTTTGGTTTTTAAAAATAATTATAATAAAAAATAAAACAAATTTAAGAAATTAATGATATAATATAATTTTTTCGTTAAAAAAATAAATTTATTAATATTAGTTTTAATTACATTTTCTAATCATTATGATACTTAAAATTTTTTTAAAAATTAAAATATAGGAAAAATTAAACTACAGTTTTTTAAGCAATGCAAATATTCATATGAGTTAAAATTTTTTACTATATATTATATATATTCAGCTCAAATTTTAGGGTATAGTTTGGGGTGATAAAAAAGTGCCTCAGCCAAAGTTTTAGTCCTCTAGCACCTCATGGGGCCGAAATATGTCCGTTTAAAGGTCCAAAAATATCCTGATTTGGCCCATTTTTAAAATTGAATGGAATGGCGTCCTTTGAATTTACTTCATATTTAATCTTATGTGTCACGCTTGAACTGGTAAAAGGTCTACATTAAGAAAAAAATTTTAGCTTATTTCAAATGTTTCACCTACGGTGCTCTGAATAGTTTCAATGTATTTGCATAATTATAAATTTGTAGTGAAACATGATTTTTTTAAGCCACACAAACAGAAGTAAAAGCGACACAGGGGGGGGGGGCGGTGCCCCCCCTATCACCTATGCTAGTATATATATATATACGATTAGTCCTAAACTTTTAAAATTTTCGACAAATTATCGTAACTTTTGACAGGTCGAGCTGATCACCTTGAAAATTTTGTTGGATATGTAAAAAATATACCCGAATCGAATAAAATTCTTTTTGATAAAAAATTTTTTCTTCGGTTTCCAGTTTTTTAGGTTTTTTTTAAAAATTTGATAAAAATTTTATCCTTCTAAAACCAGTTTTTTCAACGTAAAAAATTTTTGTCGTTATCAATCGAAACAATACCTTGCCTATGTTTTGACCGGTAATTTTTACCATCTTTTGCCGTAAACCCTGCGTCTCTAACTTTTACCACTTTCTAGTTTATCCATTTCGGATAAACAAACAAACAAACAAACAAACAAACATACAAAATTAAAGATTTATATATATATAGAATAGAATAGGATTAAGATATAAACATTGTTAAAAATTTATGTATGTAGTAGTAATGATGATATTGGTAAATAAAATTTGAAATAATGTCATAAATCGTATCACTAACTCATCTTTGAGAATATTTGATTGTTAAAGTACAGATATATTTATAGGTAATCAATTAACATACGAGCGCATGTGTCGTTTCGTTATGGTAACGTTATGTAAATAATGAATGATTATGTTTTTTCATTCTATGAGTTACAGAAAGATATCGTTTAAATAATCCTTTAGAATCTTCTTGTAGGTTGATGGAGTGTTTTTGAGTGTTGATGTAAATGACCTCAGATGTGCTACGTTTATGATACGAAGGTTCTTTATCCAGAATACTATAATTTGTTGTGCTTAGTATTGATATAATGCTGAGTGATATGTTATTATTCTTCTTACTACTATTATCAATACTATGAGTGGTAGTTTTTGGTGGTTGAACTTTCTTATTTGTGTGGCTTCTGAGGACTCTATGTCTACCAGATTTTTGGTTTTCTTTTTCTTTGGTTAAAGCTATTTCTTTTTATATCTCTCTATCAACTCCAGCCTTGTGTTCACCAATACGTATAGATACTTCACGTTTGGTTTGACCTACATATGTTGCATCACACTCTTCATATTCTATCTTATATATTACATTTGTACTTTCACCCTTTTTTAGTTTATCTATGGCTTTGATGACTAGATTGCTATTACTTTTATCAATTATAGGTATGGTAATGATATCATATTTTTTGAACATACCTGACATGCTATTGTAAAAACCATCAATATTAGAGATGCATATCTTTGGTTTTTTAGCTATTATTCGTTTTTATATGTCATAATTCACATTTTCATTGTTGTTATCATTATCAATTCTGTATTCAAGGGTGTTTATTCTTTTGTTAATATAATAATCAATAAACTTGCTTGGGTAATCATTGTTCAACAATAATTGTTTAACAATTGCGAGGTTTTCTGTATGATATTTTTTATCTGAGAGTAATGTAGCTTTGTCTACTAGTGTGTATATCATACCTATTTTTTGATGTTTTGTGTGTGCAGAATTAAAGTTCAAATATCTACCTAATGAGGTTGGTTTCCTGTACCAATTGTGTATTAGTTTATTATCTACTCTAGTCAATTTTATGTCCAAAAAATTTATGCTATTGTCAATTTCTGTTTCGTGGATAAATTGTAGTCTACTGTGATATTAATTGAAAATTTCAAGAAGCTGTTGTATTTTGTGAGTAGGTATACATGTTAGTATGTCATCAACGTATCTAACAAAAAATACAGGTTTGAAATCCAATAGGTTCAAGCAATGTTGCTCAAGATCTTCCAACACTAGGTCGGCAAATATTGAGAAAACTGCAGAGCTCATAGGCGAACCATATATTTGATGGTAGTATTGGTTATTGAATTGGAAAAATGTGTTATTGTGGAAAAAATCTATTGCCTTATGAAGTTCAATCAGTGGAATATGTGTGTGTTTCATAATTAAAGCATATCTTTTATCTAAACTGTTTTTTACTAATTCTATTGGAACATTGGTAAAAAGGCTAGATGCGTCTAGACTTATTAACATGTGATTGTCTGGAACATGGACCTGAAAAATTTTTTGGATGAAATGATGACTGTTTTTAATGTATGAATCGGGTCTATTTGTGCAATTACTTAACAGTGAGTTGAATTATTTTGCAAATTTGTGTGTGGGTGTGTTAACTGTAGAAAGTACAGGTATCAGTTTGTAGCGTCTATATTCAACAATAATAATGAAATAATAACTAAAAAGAGGAGACCGTAACATTTTGATCGCCAAATTATAATTATACTTCTGAATCACTTTAATATATTGAAATAACACCAAAGATACCCTCCGTTTATTTCAATGCACCTTCTGGGCTTAGAAACGCAGGGCTCAATGTTATAAAATAGTGTTTTTTTGATAATTTCCATACAACACTGTAACCTTGCAAATTAACTAAAATACTTCCGGTTCATCTCATTTTTTCCGTCTTTAGACTTCGTATTTATACTATATACTTTGATGTGGTAAATGTCGCTATGTTATATCATAGAGGTCGCTACTATAGTTATATACAATTTTTTTGCAAACGTGCCGAAAAGGACTGTCCCATATAGAAAGCTACCAGACTATCGTTTGATATTTTCCCTCTCTGTTGCAAAATAATGTAAAAACGTTCTTTTAAACGATTATGTAAAATTATTTAAATTATTACTCAACTATTATGCAAAAACCCTACTTATCTGTAAAAACGCCAAAACAGGCCCAGTCATTCTTTGGAATCACCACATAAGAAAAGGGTGAAAGCACATAACATCACAGAGATCCTAAGTCACTTATTCTTATCTGCCAAATTCGTGACAGCTGAGTGGTTATATGACCTTTAAAAAGCGTCAGGAGCATAATAATGGCTTATTTTAACTATATTTCAACGCTAAAATCACATTTTTTATGCGCCTTATAGTTTTTTGTAATTATATTTGTACTCAAATGACTTTTTTATGCTTATTATACATAAACTTGATATTTTTCAAAGAGTTTCACTCCATTAATTCACGCGTCTCTAATAAAATACGTATCTGCGGTTATGGATTAATTTATTATGTTGAAAAAACATGCTGGTTACCCCATCAATTTAGCCAAGGTTTTCTCATCAATGTAGCCAATTGATCAAATGACCATTTTTGGCTAAAAATGAAAAATAGAAAATAGCGGACGAGAAATGGCGCGAAATTTGAAAATGAATTTTTATGCATTTTCTCTTAACTGACTGAAATAAAAAAAAATGTAAATGCAAACATTTTTTTCATGTATTCTGGGCGGGTATTTTTATACAATTTCATGTAAGAACATACAGAAGCACATTTTTCAAAGCATCATATGTTTTCTTAAATACCATTATACAGACTCCAATTTTTTTTAACATGTGATGTTCGTAATTGTAAAGTGTTGTAATTATTTATTGAATTTTTAATATTAAATTGTAAATATTGCCACAATATTTCAAAAATATTTTTAAATTATCCTAAAATTTACAAAATTGATAAAAAAATTTTATAAATTTGATTTGAAAAGGAGAGTTTATAGAAAGAAGGTAAGTTTATGTGTTCATAATTTTTAAATAAATTTAATAAAAGAAGTTCATTTTTTTGGAATAAAATTGACATCTAACTTTAAAATTTTTAAATAATGATTAATGAATATTGTTAATATTCAAAAAAATTCTTGTATCGCTCGATGATAAGGAGAGTATATTTGAACAGTTTTTTTACAGTTTTTATACAATATTTTTAATTAAATCTATATAATGTTTAGGATTAAGAAAAGATTTTTATTATTGTTAAGATTTTCTGATATTTAACTCAATTACTTAACATCATATTGTAAGTTTTTTAATTTTTTCATTTAAAATATTTATATTATTTATCATATTGTATAATTTTAGCCTTGATAAAGACTTCATGTGAGTCGAAAGTTTGGACATTATTATTAACATCTTAATACATTAAAAATCAAGAATTTGCTCGTAAAGGTTGTCATTATTTTTATTTATTTTAAAATTTTTAATATAATTAAAATTATTTGTAAAACATAAAGCATATAAACGTATAAAACGCATAAAGTGTCATTGTAAGCTAAATTTTACTTCTAAAAATACCAAAAAAAATTTTTTTTGTCGTTTATTTTTCCATATTGTAAGTATTTATAAATTAAAGATGAGAATTAAATAAAAAATTTTTTTTTAAAATCATACTTTTAACTATAAGGCCGTTTCTACACCAGCACATAATCATGTTTTATGATAATCATGTTTGTTGGATATTTTTTCCCCAGCTACACCGTACTAAAAACATAAACTAAAAATTACATATTTAAATTGATTATAACTCATTAAAAACTTATTAGTAAAATAAATTGTATATAATTTTTATAATAAATAACTTAATCTATGTTAAAATACCATTTAATAACATTTTCTTGTTAAATTTTTATTAAAAATATTTACTAATGCTACTAGTGGCGCCATGTTGTAATAACTTTAATTTCGAATAGAAGAACTAAATGAAGTATTTAGCACAAAAAAAATATTGCAGTTTTTTTAATTTTGAGTAAAAAATTTGGAATAAATTCGGTATCAGATCCAAAAAATTACTATAAACGAACTTTCTAAAACTAGTACTCTCATAGAAATAAATTAGGTACTACGTACAAAAAGAAAAAAAAATTGGCGTTTTTTGTATTTTTTTGCGAAAAAAATTTTAGGAAAAAGATTTTCAAAAAATTAAATATCAGATTCAAGATATCGAATAAAAATCATTTTTTCAAATATAAGTACTTTCATGGAAATAAGTGAGGTATTACCTCCAAATTAAAAAAAAAAAAAGTAGTTTAAGATTTTTTAATGAAAATATTTTTGAAAAATAAATTAGGTCCTAATTCCATAATGGTTGTAAAATATCACCGGTTACAATATTTTCAGATATTAGTACTTTAATGGAATAGAATGAGGTGTTACACTAAAAAAAAAAAAATATTGTAGTTTTGTGACGGGGTTTATTTGAATAAATGAATTATAAAGAATAATTATATAAAGTTTAATAATTAAAGTACATAAAAATTGCCGCAGCTAAGTTTTAGTAACGTTACCTCTAAGGTTACAATATTGAGAATGTCCATACGTATACGTTTGTTAGTAATCTATTTTTATCTAGTTATATATATATATGATTCACATGACTAGTTCATGGGATTCGTATGTTTCATATAAATAGTTAAGAAGATAATCTCGATATTACAATATTATAGGTAATTTTTATACTTCCCGTTACACTCCTGCGCTTAAGGAATTTTTACTCCTGTAAAATTTAATCTGTACAATTATTTAACTTATCATATTAATAATTGGTATTACAATGTATTTTAATAACTAGTATTCGTATTCCGTATTTTATTTTTTGTTACTCTAGGAACGACCGCTTGATTTAGGTCTATATCCTGCGGTAAATGCAAATAATTCACTTGCAGAGGTATGTCATTCTGCGAAATATTAACATTAATATTTGTACAATTATAGTTATTGATTATACACCTTTCAAAGCAAAGTTTGTTCCATAATTTACGCAGCATACCTATGCAAAATGTATATGTAGCATTTAGTATACCAATCTTGAATAAAAGAAGCAATATTAAGTGTAATATAGCTAGTGAGCTATACAAGCGTATCCAATATAGTTAAGTATGTTTGTTCCAGTCTGGTACTAGTCTGTATAACGTCGTTCTGTCTTAACTGTTTTTCTTTTTCAATGATTTCGTTAGCTCTAATCCCTGTTTATGGAAAGGTTTGGTGTCAATAAGGTGTAAGTTTTCTAGTGGGAGAACGTCGTTTGGTATGGATGGGATGTTGATTTTTTCTATATGGGGAATTTCAATTGTGGTAATATTTATGTGTTTAGTGGGTACTAAAGTGGTTTTTTCATTTTTAGCAATGCAATCATCTCTAATAGTTAATAAGCTGTTTTCTGAAATTAAAAATAAGGACATATGTTTATCGCGTGTACAAATGATTTGGAAATGGGATTCACTACCAGGAGCTATATACCATTGAAATCTGTTATTGATGGAAATATAGAAGTCGCTTAAAAGTTCAAAGTATTGGGCTTTGCAATTATTCAGTTTGTTTTTTATAAGATCGGTTTCACAATTTTGTTCGTGATCAATTTTTATTACGTTACTATTTCGTTTACAGTATTTAATGCGAAATCCTTGTACATATGTTTGAGAGTGCTCTTTATTTAGTGCATAATGAGTTGTATCTTTTGAAATATATATTATAATATCTGGTTATTTTGAAAATCTAAATTTTTGTCTTCCAACATCTTGAGGTAAAGGGATAAACTTGGTTGCTAAAAATATTTCATTTTCTGCAATCGGTACTTTGAGGATTGATATAACTCTTGTATTGTTTATGTAAACGATAGCCTCACTTATTTTCATTATAAGCGGGTAATTTCTTTTGCTAATTTTAAACGTTGGAGTTATAAAAGGATCTACTTCTTGCAAATTGTTCAGTTACTTGATAACTATACTTGGTGGCATTAGAGAAGGTGATATGTGTCCAGTTTGAGCGTTAATTATTCCATCTATGTACATTTTTATGTAATCTTTGTAATCATCAATAGCTATTTGTAGTTCGAGGATTGCTTCTGATAAGAGGTTTTCAGCTGTCAGTCGGTTTATCTTCGAGTCTATGGAATTTGACCAGTTTTCTATTTTTTTTATATTTCTGTTAAATATTTCGAAATCGTTTGAAATAGATTTTAACGTATCTTGTTATCTACGTTCTCTTGCAGTAGTATTGCTTCATTTGCATGTTGATACAATCTATCAACTTGTTCATTGAAGTACTCTAATATTTTATGTAAATAATATTTTATGTAATTCACCTACTATGTTAAATAATCCACTTTTCTTTCGTAGGTGGAAGTCAAGCAATCCTTCTTGAATTTCTAATGTTGAATTAATTTTGGAGAGTAGTTCTAATGAGATTTCTTTGGTAGAATGAGAGATCTTACATATGATTTTTAATTTATCTAATTTATATTGAATATGTGTGCCTTGTTTTAGTAAGTCTTGTAGTTCTAGTAAGTGTATTACGGTCCACTGACGCCGATATAGGTATGCTTCAAAAAGAGTCTCTTTAATGAAGGCTTCATTGTTTTTTCTACTTTGTATGGTAATGACATTTCTGATGATGCGAGATTGATCATCGTTCTGTAATTATTTATAAAATAATATTCGTAACGTACTCTTCGTTGTTTATTAATATTGTGTAATTGATATTTTCATGAATTGCTATTAAAGGGAATGGCCCTAACCAGTCTGCTTCTAATTTATATTTTTTATTATTATTGAACAGTTTTACTAAATCACCTACTTTAAAAATACCTTGTACTCGTGTAATTCTAGCGTCTTGATTTCTTTTATATTTTTCTTTATTTCGTTTGATAACTTCTTTTGCTTTATTTATATCTTTTTCATGTTTTGCTCTCCATAACTGTACTAATTCATTATATTTTAATGGAGAGGTTGTGGCTAGAGCAGAAGATAAATTGGCTTTTCTACCAAAAGTTAACTCTAATGGACTGTAACCTGTGCCTTCATGGATTGCCCATGGTAATAATTTTCAACGTTTTGTCCCATTCTATATCATTTTCGTTGATGGATGTGCGAATCAAGTCTCCAACAACAGAGTGGGTTCTTTCTAATGCTCCGTTCGATTCCGGATGAAAGCTAGTTGTCTTTATGTGTTTTATTTTGAAAGTTTCTTCAAAGTCTTGAACTGATTCTGATATAAAGTCAGTCCCTTGATACGTTAAAATGTGTTAAGGTAAAGAGAACATATATATGTAATGATTTAGTAGACATTCAATAATGGTTTCTGACTTTTGATTTTTCATGGGTATCAGAATTAGATATTTAGTTAACATATCTTAAATACTTAGTATGTATATGTTTCCATCTGATGATTCTTTCAAAGGCCCATATACATCCATTGCAATTTTTTCATTTGGTTCTGTTGGAGTGTAAGTTATTATTGCTTCTTCTTTTGGTCTTATTCTTGTTCTTTTGTACATTTGACAGGTAGGACAGTGTTTAACAAATTTTATTATATCTTCTTCGATATTACTCCATGTCCCTCTCTCTCTGGCTCATTGAATGGTTTTTTTTTCTCCAAAATGTTGAGAAGCTGTTTTTCCATGGGATTCTTCTATTATTTCTTTGAATTCTTCGTCTGTTAACTCGCCGTTTGGTGTCAAGCATACCTTAAGAATTATATTTTTATATTCGTTCTGAAAGAAGGTTATTATCTTATTAAATTTAATTTTTTCTAATAGAGTTATACATACAAGGATCTGAAAAATGTAATCTTACCCTTTTTAGTTTTCTTTGCTTTACCATAAATTCAATATGTTCTTGCAATTTATTAATCGATGCTTTTTCTTCGAAGGGTGGCAACATTAAACATTTATCTGTTTTTCTAAGTTCATTTTTTATTACTTCTGTCCACAATTTACCCATTGTGTTTGGTTTATATACTGTTCTGTTTTCAGTTGGATCTTCTAACCATTTAAGATATTTTTAATAACATTCAGAATTTTCCTGTTCAATGTTCAATTCACCAGCTTCGTATGAGCGGCTCATTTCTGTTGCATTATCCTCTAAAACTCTTAGAAGAGTTACTTGAACAGTGTTCTCTTCATGAGTATCATTTGTTTCTATTGGTTGCTCTAATTCTCTCCCTTCTGAAGTATTTGGTTCATTCGTGTGATCTATATTTTTTACTAAGAAAACCCTCGAAAGTGCATCAGCAGCTTTGTTTTCTGATCCTTTTTTATGTTCTATTTTGTAATTGTACTCTTCTAATTTCACGCTCCATCTTAAAAGTTGTGGCTTTGTATCTATTACTTTCATTAACCATTTCACAGCTTGGTGGTCGGTTTATATAATAAATTCTCTTCCTAATAAAAATTGTCGAAGCCTCTTAACTGCCTAAACTACGGCAAGTAATTCTTTTTCGCACGTTGTGTAAATAAATTCTGCCTCGTTCAAAGTCCTTGAGATGTAACAGCAAGGAAGCCATTCTTGTGAGAGTACAGCACATAATCCTAAATTTGACGCGTCAGTGGTTAATGTGAATATTTTTTAAAAATCTGGATACTTGAGGACTGGAGTGTTAAACAAGCGCTCTTTTAATACTTTGAACAAATTTTCACATTATTCTGACCATAGAAATATTGTACCCTTTTTTGTCAAATCGATGAATGATTTAGCTTTACAAGAGAAATTTTTAATGAATTTTCTATAATATCCACATAGTCCAAAGAAGGATTGTACTTGGGTCACTTTTGTAGGTCTTTTAAAATTTTGTACTGCACTGATTTTATCTGGATTCGGTTTCACCCCATCTTTGGTTACTATATGACCTAAATATTCTAATTCAGGTCTTAAATACTCACATTTATCAGGTTGTAATTTTAAATCAGTTTGTCGAAGTCTATCAAATAATATTGTTAGATTTTTGTTGTGTTCTTCTAGTGTTGAACCAAATACTATTATATCGTCTAAATAAATAAAAAAAATTTTACCTACTAAGCCTTTTAGTGCTATTGCTATCATTTTTGCAAATGTTGATGGGCTGTTTTTTAAACCGAATGGTATTCGAGTAAATTCCCAGTGCCTATCTTCTGTTGAGAAAGCTGTGTATTTTGCTGATTTTTCATCCACCTTAATTTGCCAAAATCCAGAACATGAATCAAAAGCACTGTAAAATTTTGCTTTTTCTAATCCATCGAGAATATCTTCGATTAACGGAAGAGGAAACGCATCTAATTCTGTTTGCGAATTTAATTTGCGATAATTTAAAACTATTCTGTATTTTTGAATGCCAGATGCGTCTTTTTCTTTTTAAGTATCCAGAGTGTACTGTTCCAAGGGTTTGTAGAATCTTTAATTATATTCTTCTTTAGCATATCGTCTACTTGTCTTTTTACTTCTTCTTTATAGCATTCCGGTGGTCTATAAGCCCTTATATTTGTTGGTTTTTCATCTTTAAGTACAATTTTATGAGTCATTAAATCTGTATACGGTATCGGGTCTCCAGGTAATGTGAACATATCGTTATAACTATATATGATTTTTTCTAATGATTCCTTAACATATTTTTCGATATAATTGACTCTAGTATTTTCTCTTAAAAGTTTCAACCTGGATGCCAATTCTTTTGTAGTTATATAATGTATTCTTTCTTTAAAAGCTTCAACCATAATTGGGGGGGGGGGTTGTTTTGATTGTGCTTGTTGTGGATGGATGGTCTAAAATCATTGTATGGCCATTTTTTCTTACATGGTCGAACGTTATTATTTTTACTCTATGTGGTGGGATAAGTACGCTGTCACTTTTAATAGAATATTTTTGTAAATCTAATTACAATTACTTTTTATTAAGTTAAGTGAAGAACCGCTGTCTATGAGTAATCTGCTGTCTCCTGTCTCTCTTGTTCTGAATCTTGCGGATAATAGCTTTCCGGATACTGTGCATACTCTGTCTCTGCTAGGTTCTCTGTTTCTTGCTCCCAAACTATCTCTTGGCCTTCCTTTGTTTCCTCTAATAGGTTTGTGCGGTGTGGCGTATGGTTGTGAAAAGGTTTCTTGCGAAAATTTGCGTTTTTATTGTTTATGTTGTTTTGTTGGGAACGACCAAAGTTTTTTTGATTGTTTCCGTTGCTGAAGTTATTATTATAATTACTATTACTGATTGTATTACCGGTAGGAAGGTGATTATTGCCACTGTATCCTTCCTTCCCTTGTGGTGGTATATAAATTCTTTGTTGTGGCCTTTCATTAATTTTTGGATTTTTTGAAACAGGATGAGTTGCTATTTTATTTTGTTGGGTATCTCTTATCCAAAGCTCTGCTTCTAGCGCTTCTTTTTGAGCTTGGTTTAATGTTATTGGGCGGAGTGATCGGACTTGATGCCCAATTTCTAATTTTAAGTTAGCGATACATACTTTTAAAGCGTTTGCAGTCTCAATTTCTAAAGCTAATTTTTTTTTATGCTACTACTGTACTCGACTTGTACTGAATATTCTAGTATATTATATTATTGTCTAAATCTCAAATTATACGCTTGTACGCTTTCGTCTGCCATTTGTCTTATTGTGGTCAATTTCGTACGCTGTGTTGTACTTGAGCTTTTATTTCCTATGTTTTTTCGTAGTTCGTCGAAAAGTTCGCTGTAACTCCGAATATTCTTATAACGTATAGCACATTCCGCTTGATCAATAATTTTTTCTGACAACACAAATTTCAACAACAAATCTTGTTGATTTTACATATTTTAGCTCCTGTTACTGACCTAATAAAGTCTTCTACTCCAAAATCATCCTTTCCTTTTAAAACTTTTATGGTACGAATTATTTCTTTAGCAGGGATAAGATTTTGAAATTCTGAACTATTAACTTTTTCTGTCCCAGTAGGAGAAGGGGTAGTTGAACGCGAACGCGTAGGCGCGCTAGGCCAAATATTTTCTTTTTTGCGGATAAGTGCTTAAACGCATGGAAGAAGGATGTTCATCCCTGAAATGTTTTATTTCGTCATTTTTAATGGGTAGTAAAAAGGTTGAATGCGCAGATAAAGGCTTTTCCTCCCTACCCTTGTCTTCGGTAGTAATAAATGCCCCTGGGCCCTTTTCATTGATTTCAAGTATCTCATTTAAACGTTTATGAATTTCTAAATCAAGGGTCTTTACGGAGGTGTTCAACGCATTAACTGTTTCTGTTATTGAAAAGAGTTTGTCCGTTAGTAAATTTATTTGGTTTAATAAAAGTTTGTTTTGCAAAATTTGTTTATCGTAAGCAGCTTTTGAAACTAAAATAAGATCTTTCAAATTTAGATCTTCCGTAAAATTTATGTCATCAGTCATTTTAATTATTATCGGATATACTTGTTTACAAAATTATATAAATTAAATAGTAAATTGTTGAAGATAATATGTTGTATAATAATAATAATATTAAAATTTTTAAATGTAAAAACAATAATTATTAATAATGGAATGCGCTTAAATATTTATGAGCAATTATTATAAAAGTGCTACTTAATATGAGCCTGGAATCGTAAATTTTTTTTTGGGGGCACATCGATATGACCAGGGTTTTTTTGAACCTTCAGAAAACCGAAAAAAATAGTGAACAAGAAATCGGCAATAGGTGCCAAAAAGATTTTTTCACTTTTATGTCAGAAACCGCGTTTTTCGTATCTGAGCTACCCCAAATTTTCAAAATAACTTTTTAAGTAAGTAAAATTTAAAAAAATCTGATTGCCAGGGAAAAACCACTCCAGAAGAAAAAAAAATTTATCTTTTTACGATGAAATTTAGCTAAGTTATTGTCAATTTAAGATTTTGCTCAAATTCGTCTTAAAAAAGATTGAAATTTTATTGAAAAAAGCCTGTTTCTGAACTTTAAACATGCATTAAAACAAACAAAAGCCTTTGAAAACTGTAAGAAGAAAAATTTACTTAACACAGTTTTTGATCTAAAAATTAAAGTTTGATCAATAAAAATGATTTTTTTCTTAAAGAAATGAATTGCCAGAGAAAAATTAATCGATTTAAAAAAAAAAAATTATTATTTTACGATGAAAATCAAGCGAGTAATGCATGTTTAAAGTTCAGAAACAGGCATTTTTCAATATAGAACTTAATCTTTTTTAAGACAAATTTGAGTAAAATCTTAAATTAACGATAACTTGGCTAAGTTTCATCGGAAAAAGAAAAGTTTTTTTTTCTTCTAGAGTGGTTTTTCCCTGGTAATCAGATTTTCCTATCTATTTTTTAAAATTTTATTTACCCAAAAAGTTTTTCTGAAAATTTGGAGTAGTTCAGATACGAAAAACACGGTTTTTGACATAAAAGTAAAAAAATCTTTTTGGCACCTATCGCCGATTTCTTGTTCAAGATTTTTTCGGTTTTCTGAAGGTTCAAACTACCTGAAAACACGGGTCATATCGATGTGCCCTCAAAAAAAAAAAAATTACGATTCCAGGCTTAAATTAAGGGCCTGTTCTCTTTTTTTTTTTTAGTAAGGAAACAATTATTTTTTAACATTATTTTACTCATCGAGTTTATTATGTGCAAGTATAATTTTTTATTTATATTATAAAGAAAACATTAAAATTGACAGAAAAAATTTTTTTTTCTGGTCTGCGTCAAGAAAGCACGTATTTCTCGCCACAGACACAGAAAAATGTTATACGAGCCTTGTCCATAAATAAGGAAGGACCCAAATCGCAGTTTACCATCCTCGGCTTCGCCTCGGAAGGTAATTTACGTGCGATTTGGGCCATTCTTTACTTTTCTGGACTCGAGCCGTAAATATACTATTATTTATTTTAAACAATTTATTATTATTATATTAAGCACCAAAGTTAAGAAGGTTAAAAAAACGGTTGCCAGCATAACTGCAGTTTGGAATGTCCAAACTAAAAAAAACAAAGATCATTTTATGAGTAATTAAGCCCTTTAGGGGGTGGACTATCGAATAATCAAAATTCCAAAAAATAAACAAATGAAGCAATATTTTAAAAAAAATCCGATACCAATTTTTGGAAAAATGGCTCCATTTTGTTTAATTTTTGGAATTGTGTTTCTTTAAATGAAGTAAAATTTATCGAAAATTTATTAAATTTGCTAAAAACCTAAAAAAATGACTTTTTGAGGTTAGGCACGTAAGGAAGAGCATTCGGAAGTCCCAATACAGGTGAAAGGTGGTCTTTTGGTACCCAAAGTATGCCCTGAAAATTTCTCGGCAATCGGTTTCGTGGGCCGGAGCCCCCTTCTTATCCGGGAATAGCCTTTTAAAAAGTATACATAAAAATTAAAATTAAAATAAAACATAAAGGCATTTAAATTCTATGTATATACGTATATGTAAAATACAAAATTTATAAATTCAACTATAATTAAAATAAATTTTTGTCTACATTAAAGATAAACTTATCACAAAAGAAAAAATAAAAATAAAAACTTTTTTTGATATATGGAACATTCTATAACATTTTATAAAATAAAATAACTTCGTGTATATTGTCGATTCCCTAAAATAATTACAAAAAATATATACATATTTATAAAGTTGAATCAGGTGGATAGAAATAGCATTTTTTTAGTAAAAATTTCTGGAGATTGAAACTTCTGGAATGTTTAATATTTTTAGCCATTGATCATGTTATGTGTCCCTTAAAAATAAAAAAATAATTTTGAAAATTTATTGACTACTGACGGAATTATTAGCGCTTGAAATTTCACTAATTTTTGAGGAACTTAATTAATCAAGACTTTTTTATAAATAATCTGATTTTTAAAATCTTTGAATATAATATTTAAAGCATTATTTAGCATTGATTCACTAAAAAAAATTTTTTATTTTTTACGTTTCGCCACGAATGTTTAATATTTTTAGCCATTGATCATGTTATGTGTCCCTTAAAATTAAAAAAATAATTTTGAAAATTTATTGACTACTGACGGAGATATTAGGGCTTCAAATTTCACTAATTTTTCAGGGACTTAATTAATCAAGACTTTTTTATAAATAATCTGATTTTAAAAATCTTTGAATATAATATTTAAAGCATTATTTAGCATCGATTCACTAAAAAAAATTTTTGATTTTCTACGTTTCGCCACGAATAAATTGATTTTTTGAAAAATTTAGGTTAGGCCAAAAATCAAAAAACTTGAAATATATTTCACATTATTGTTAAAAATTGAAATTTTTTTAGTGAATCGATGCTAAATAATGTCCTAAATATTATATTCAAAGATTTTTAAAATCAGATTATTTATAAAAAAAGTCTTGATTAATTAAGTCCCTCAAAAATTAGTGAAATTTCAAGCCCTAATATCTCCGTCAGTAGTCAAAAAATTTTCAAAATTATTGGTTCCTCAAAGAGGAACCATTGTGTTACGTCAAAATTTGATTTTCTATTTTTTGGCATATAAGCACGTTTTGGGACCCCAGGAAGCTAAAAAACCTGTTTTTTAAAAAAGTCTGTATGTGTGTGTGTGTGTGTGTGTGTGTGTGTGTACGTACGCACGTATGTAATCGGTGATATTTCACAAATTTTATGGAATTAAGACCTAATTTTTTTTTCAAAAATTTTTTCACCAAAAAAGCTTGAGGTACTTTTTTTTTTTATTTGGATGTAATACCTCATTTATTTCCATGAAAGTACTTATATTTGAAAGTATGGTTTTTACATGATATCTCGAATCGGATACTTAATTTTCTGAAAATTTTTTTTCTAAAATTTTTTTTACAAAAAAATACAAAAAATACCAATTTTTTGGTTCCTCAAAGAGGAGCCATTTTTTTTCTTTTTGGACGTAGTACTTAATTTATTTCCATGGAAGTACTGGTTTTAAGAACTTTGTTTATTGTTATTTTTTGGATCTGTTACTTAATTTTTTCAAAATTTTTTTTGTCAAATTTAAAAAAAAATAAAAATTAAAAAAACTGCAATATTTTTTTTTTTTTTTGTGTAATACCTCATTTAATTCTATGAAAGTACAAATATCTGAAAATATTGTAACTAGTGATATTTCAAAACCATTATCGAATTAAGACTTAATTTTTTTGCCAAACATTTTTTTATCAAAAAATCTCAAACCCCCCCCCCTTTTTTTTTAATTTGGATGTAATACCTCATTTATTTCCAAGAAAGTACTTATATTTGAAAGTATAGTTTTCAAGTGATATATCGAATCGGATACTTAATTTTCTGAAAATTTTTTTTCTAAAATTTTTTTCACAAAAAAATACAAAAAATACCAAATTTTTTTTCTTTTTGGACGTAGTACCTAATTTATTTTCATGGAAGTACTAGTTTTAAGAACCTCATTTACAGTTATTTTTTGGAACTGACTCAAAAAAAAGAAAATTTTTTTCTCAAAATTAAAAAAAAAAGAAAAATAAAAAAAATTGCAATATTTATTTTTTTTTTTTGGTGTAATACCTCATTTAATTCTATAAAAGTACTAATATCTGAAAATATTGTAACTAGTGATATTTCAAAACCATTATCGAATTAAGACCTAATTTTTTTTACAAACATTTTTTTATCAAAAAATCTCAAACCCCCCTTTTTTTCATTTTGGATGTAATACCTCATTTATTTCCATGAAAGTACTTATACTGGAAAGTATGGTTTTTACTTGATATCTCCAATCTGATACTTAATTTTTTGAACATTTTTTTCACAAAAAAATACAAAAAATACGAAACTTTTTTTTCTTTTTGGACGTAGTATTTAATTTATTTCCATGGAAGTACTAGTTTTAAGAACCTCGTTTATAGTAATTTTTTGGAATTGATACTTAATTTTTTCAAAATTTTTATTCTCTAAATTAAAAAAAAAGAAAAATAAAAAAAATTGCAATATTTTTTTGGTGTAATACATCTTTTAATTCTATGAAAGTACTAATATTTTAAAATATTATTTCCAGTGATATTCCAAAACAATTATCGAACGAATACCTAACTTTTTTTTCCATAAATTTTTTTATTAAAATAATCTCAAAATACTTTTTTTTATTTAATTTGGATGTATTACCTTACCATCAAATTAGTTATATTTGAAATTATGATTTTTCCTTGATAACTTGAAACTAATAATTAATTTTTTGAAAATTTTTTTCTCCAAAATCTTCGTGACAAAAAAATATATAAAACACCAAATTTATTTTTCGTGGACATATCTAATTTATTTTAATGAGAGTACAATGTTTTAGAAATCTAGTGTATAGTAATTTTTTGTATCCGATCACAATTTTTTTTTTATTTTGATATAAATTATAACACACAAGAAAGAGTGATGGAAATCTTGCCTCTTTTTGACTTCCTTGGATTATTTTGCTCGTTGCTATGTTTGTTTATGTATGCAGCTTAATGAAATTACAAACAATAATAAACAGCCTAAAAATATTAAATGGTTATGTTTGCATTTTAAAATTAAGGACATGTTCGGTTCAGTCTCCATTGTTTTGGGGTTATGTACGGCATAGGTTACAAAAACTATATAGATCTGAATATTTTAAAACTGCACATCGACCCCCCTCTTACTTATGCTTAGGCGCTATATTTAAATATTTTGAAATAATCACTCTACAATAAATTTTTATTAATCATTTAACAATATAATAAAAATTCTGTATATTTTATTTTGCATAAAATTTTAATTGATATCAAAAGTTTATTTTTAATTCTTAATTAGTTAGTTAGAGTATTAGAAACCGATTAATATTTGTAGCTCAACCAGTAAAAGTTGCTGCAACATTTTATTATTTATTTTATTATTAATTGTAAATTTTTTTAAAAATATATTTTATTATATAATACTTGTTTTTTAAAGTTTTTATGAAAATAATTCATATTTAAAAAACTGTTTATTGAAATGATAAATGTGTGTGGATTATTTTTTGTTAAAAATCTACACTAGTTTATTATTAATCATTTAACAAAGTATTACAAGTTTTTTTTATATAATTTGTAATAATTTAATTTTTATTACTTTATAAGATTTTAAGTTTTCAATACGATCAATATTTATGTAACAAAGCTATTTGTAAAGATTATTACAAAGTGGTACTATTGATCGTACTATAATATTTATAATAAAACATTTTTAATTATATTTCTACATGTGTTAGCAATGATTAATATATGCAGATGACTTAATTCAGACCTCTACAATAGTTTATTATTAATCATTTAGCAACATGAAAAAACTTTTTTTATTAAAATATTTTTATAATGTACTTTTTATTTATATTCCAAGTACATTTTTACTTTTTAAAATTAAATTACGATTAATATTGGTAGCAAAATAGTTTTTAGAGGCTACCACAAAAGCTTAGAATTAAACGCACTATTTTATAAATTTATTTTTTAAAATAATTCAAATCTTTTAAGTTTTTGTAATGATTAATATATTTATTATTATTAATCATTTAATAAGACTTTTAATAAAATTTTCTAATAATAATTATAGTAACTGTAAAGCTTAAATTTTCATCGCCAATTCCATATTGAACTTTTCATAATTAAGACTCTTTCGTCTGATTTTAACAATCTTTCAATACTCTTCAATGAGAGAGCATTTCCATTTTCTAAAGAGCTTTGTATACCAGTAAAAAGGTTTTATTATTTATTGAATATTTGTGAATTCAACAGTTTTGTCTCTAAGACTTATTATAGAAAAATTTTAGAAAACTTATGCGGATTAATTTAGTAAGAAAATATTATTTTTGTTTCTTGTTCCGTAACTGTGAAATAAGCTGAACTTTACTTTCGCTATACTTCAAACTATATAATTTGCTGGTTGTTCTAAATTTGCTTCGGCATAATCACTAAATGTATTTGAAAGAACAGAAGGAGTAGCTGTAGATTTTTTAGTTGAATTTTTTTTAGATAATAATGTTGATATGTCAAAAGTAGAAGAATTTATGAAATTTTTTGAAGAACCTGAAACTTGGTTAGAAGTTGCTCAAGGAATTGTTGATGCGATCTGTTTTCAATTATTTAGGTCTTTTAAAATTTTTGCTGGTTTAAGGCATTCAGGAATTGCATTCAAGTATCTTGAAGAATATTTTTTCTCAGGGAAATTCCCTTTATTAAGAATGCTAGAGTTCAATGCAGAATATAAGGATGCTGATTGCAGTCCACTTGTACTAACACTTTATTTTATTTGCCGATTTACTTTTTCAAGAATGGTATGAGTTTGTGTACTTGTGATTAGGCTAACAGATAATAACTCTGTATAATTATTCCAAATTGCAATAATACTTGAAATACTTCTCCACATACCTGAACCATATTTCAATAATAGCTAATGTTTTACATGGTGCATCGTCAATTCACAATTCGATAAAAAATGCTAAAGCTCCATTAACTGTGCATTTATCTATTTTATTTGTACTGCCATGAGCTTATAAATTCCATAAAGCAGATAAAATTTAGATTCATTGCTTCTTTCCGTTGCTGCTTTAATTAAACCAACAACTACACCGAATTCTTGCAAAGTTTATTTATTGCTACTATCTGTAAGTCATGAAAAACTTATAAGGGCACTAACTATTACTTGACGAAGATTATCACTAGAACTTTTTAATTGAAACACCTGAAATTAAAAAAAAAAAAGTAGTTAAAATGTTTATGTTGGTCAATTTTAATCAAAATTATATCATAAAAACAGTCCCTGATTTTAAATTAATTTTTAATTTATAATTTAATTTTTAGATTATATTCATAATTATAAATATAATTTACAAGTTATATTATTATAAATATAGTTTACCCCTTAGTGCGGTATGATGATTACAATAGACATAAATATATGGGATTCCTATACTCAGAATCTCCCATGCAACACACATAAGAAAGAGTGTATCCATTAAAAATTAAAAAACTATGCAGCAGTGATAAACCTGTACCTATAACGTAAAAAAATTAGTAAATGCTTTATTATTATTTGAACAATTTTCTAAACTTACTTATTAACTTTATTTGTATACAGATCAGATACAAATTTCTTGTAATATAAAATCCTAAACGTTATTTGGTTCTGGTATAGGATAATGAATATTCTTTCTTACTCAAAACCGATATGTTCTTTCTGCAACGGAACAGGCACAAGTGGAGCCAAAAATAGTTATGAAGTTCGTTATTAGATCCACATATTGAAGAAAACTCATAATACTGCTTTATAAAAATAAATAACTATAGTTTTTAATCCAACTTCTAATTATGAACTTGTTTCAGAATTTTTGAAATTAAAAAATAATGAAAGTACGAAGTTGAGACGAAACTGAATTATGTTGCTGCTGCATTATATTTTTTGGTATGTGATTATGTGTTGGATGTTACAATATTAGTAATGACTGTTACTATTTTCACAATTATGCGCTGTAAAAGAAAAATTTATCATAAATATATAATTACATATATAAGTATTTAAGTTTTTAAAAAAATTAGAAATTTGTATACTAATTTAATGTTAATGCTGCATAATTACTGTGTGAGAAGCAATAGTGGTAAAATTATTAGAATTAATTAGAGTTATGTGGTTGTTGAAAGTACTAGATAAGCCTACTTCGCTAGATATCATCAAAGATTGTCACAGATTATTATATTAAGTGTGATACTGGTAGTTACACTTTTTATTATTAAAATTTAATTCACTTCTTCAACAGTTAAATAGATGCAAGCCTTAAATTTCTTCATCTCTTTTATTATTGTTAAAAATATAACTTTTTAAATTTGTTACTGAGCATATAGTATTGAGTAATCTACAAATTATCTGGGTTGAACTTTTAACACTAAAATCGTCTGTGTACAGCAGCTTACTCATACAGTTTTTAGCATCTTTTTAAAAAAAGTACAAAAATAAACTATCCATTTAAACATTAAGTAGGTTGAACCACGGTTAAACTGAATGCATTTTATTTAACTTCACACACAAATAATTTTCTTTTGTATTTTATTAGTAGTTTAATTTTCAACATATTTATTCTATATTGCATTTGCATTATGTTTTTTCCCGCTAAATGTAACTTAAAACAAAAAAACTATTGTATTTTTTTCCTCAGCTTTTCCTCCACGCGTGTTTACAGCCGATACTCACATAACCTACAGATGACGCTGACCTAGCATATCCTCGTAAGCTTTTGCAAAGCACGCGAAAATTTAAAATTTTATGATTGGGAATTATAAAGGTCTATTATTTCTTGCTATTGGAAATAATATAATAATTTATATACAATGCAATCATCAGGTAAAATGCAAGAAGCATAATTATGCAAATATTATGTTCACTAACATATTTTTAATTAGAAAATAACAAAATTCTATACAGAAAATAAAGTTTTAAAATAAATAAATTTAAAATATTTTGAAGAAAAATTTTTTAAACATTCTTATGATAAAAAAATACCGAAATATTATCAAGAAATATATATTTTGAATTTTAAACAAAATTTTACTTAATGTCAAAACCAATAAGAACGTTTCCTGAATATATTTGCCAATGATGTTATACATATAGTCATTAGTACTCAGAGATGCATTAATTGTTATGTTCAAGAAACTTCCATTGGTTTATAAATGCAGTAAAATTTTGTTCAAAATTTAAAAAGTTTAATATTTATTCAATTTTTGAGTGAATTAATTTTCATAAATTGCATAATACATTATTTAAATTTTTAATAAATAATAATAATAAATTTTATAATTAATTCTGCAATATATATATTGTAGGTATAGCCTTGATGGTTTACATATTATATTATTGCGGTATCTAGGGTTCAACATATAAATAGTTTACTATATTTAATTTAATATTAGTAATTAATAAAGTTATCGTTATACTCAATGAGTGATATCTTTGACAAAATGCAAAACAAAATTTTACTATGAATCTAATTTAGAAATAATTAGGTCAGTAGTTTTCTTTGTTTTGTTAAATTATCATTTGTGTATGAATAAGTGTAATTATTGTTTGTAATTTATTATTTTATATTTAAATTGTACATTACTTAAAAAAAATATAGGCTAAAATGTAAATAAAATAGCATACCAAATTTCTTAAAATACATGGTTTTTACAAAACGAATGCATATATTCTTAAATTGAAGTATTAGTCTAGACTAATGACAAGATCTTGCGGTTTAAAAAGTGTTTTATCAACCTTTAATGTGAACTTAAAAGCTGTTGAAATGTAAGATGAATGAAAATTATTTACTCATAAATAAAACATTTTTTTTTTCATTAAAAAGCATATATTTTTAATTGTAAGTTATAGATTCAGTTTTTTTTATTTTACATAACAATTTCAAAATTTAAATTTTAATATTAATACAATAGATTTGAGAATTTTTTTAAAAGTAGGTAATCAGAAGATTTGTGCATAACATATTGTTAAGCTATAAGATTATACCTTTTCATGTATCATTAAAATTATACTTACATGAAACTAAAATACAAAAGTACACAAAAATTTAAAAATAAAAAAGTCTAAAATCAAAAAATTTATTTTTTAAATTATAAAATAAAAGTATCTTTGTAAAAGGACTTTAATTGAGTTTAGTAAGGATAAATTGACTACGACTATATTTGGCTCATTGACTATGAAGCCTTATGTAATTATCTATTTACGCTATTCAGAAAATAAAAATAGTCATTTTATTACAATTTAAGCATACTTATGGAAATAGAATCTTTTTATTAGCTTTTACCTTTCCCAAAATGCTTAGCATAAATTTTTTTCTTAACTTAAGCTAATATATTAAGTCCCTTTTAAATTTACAATAATATCACGTTTCTTAATTATAATAAAATTTTTAAGCTTCATCTAATTAATTTATTAAAATTGGACTTAAGTATATTATTGAAAATGTTCAAATACCCTTGATTGACAAACGTTTGATTCTTCAAAAACAGTATCACTAACATCATTTGCTTTCATCTTTCTGGAGGTATTCTTAAAGAACATAAAACTTTGCTATGCTGATATTGAATTCTGTGTCCAAAGTACTAACTACTGATACAACTTGATATTGTTTTGCTTTCAGTGCAGCAGCTGAAACTCATATAATACTCATGGCTACTTGTTGCATTACTTTAATTATTAAGTTGTGCCATTTGTGAAGGACTATAGCTTGGATCCAATACTAACATCACTACATAACCGTTTCTTAATAATTCTACCCCCATTATTGTCTGACGACTATGGCCTAAAATAATAAAAATTCTTTCAATTATCTCAAAAGTGTAAAATAACATTTTTAACTTTACCCTAATATTGGAGATATAAAGGAGAAGTATTTTAAAACCCATTTAAAAATTTCTAGATGACCACCATTAGGACTAGTTGGTCAACGAAAATCAATTGACACCTTAAAATTTAATGTTAAATTATAATTTTTAAAGTAACGTTACACTTAAATAATACATACTTGATTTTTAAAGTAGAAAAAAATGTTACAACTTCAGTTGCACCAATCCATTTTCTGGTACTAATTTACTGTACATCAAATCCTTGGTCCCCAAGCCCATTCTATAATTTTTTGAATTTTTGATATTGATGGTACTGAGAAGCGTGATGAGTATCAGAAAAAATGCTACTGCCGACTAAGGTACAAATTTTATATAATACTTCATTGTACTTCGTATGATGTAATACAGATGATATTAACATCTGAGTATTTCGGTAACCACAACCCCATTCCTTGTCTCAGTAGATAACAACATAAAGATCCACCATTAAACACATCCAAGTGTTTATAACATTACTTGAGGCTTGAATAATAGATCCTATTTTAAGAATCAACCCTGTTTAAAATTAAAGTTAGAATTAAATGAGTGATTTTTTTTTTTTATGAAATAAATTTTGAAAAAAATATACCTTAGGTACAAGAACTACCATCATTAATGCGTTTATTTTCAGCTATTTTAGGTTCTATTTATTTTTCGTAATAATCAGCTATGGACATTTCACCAGCAAATACACAGCTTTTTGCTTATTAGTTACACTTTGCCCTCTGAAATTACCTTGATTATCCATTCCATATTGAGCTTGTAGCATAACAAATTCTTTTTGTTCTTGTATCTTTCTGGCTTCTTTTTCTTGTTTTTCTATGCCTTTAGTAAGTAACTTATCACTTGATACATCTGGTGTAATTGGCGGCAATTCTTTTTTAGAAAAATGCTCTTGGGTACGAATAATTAGTACTTCACTGTTTTTAAAAGATTTACTAAAACAAATTGGGCAAGTTGGTGTTTCTTTTTCACGATTAGAAATCGCTGTTCATGATGATTTATTATTAGCAGGACTGTCAAATAAAAAAATATAATTAAATTTGAGAATAAAACGTTAAAGTTAATATTAGTATTTCAAATACCTTAAAATATCTTTGCACTAAATATTAACATGAAGCTCAAGATCTGAAGATTTAGAAAAATCAATGAAACAAAGAGGGCAGTTAAAAGTTTTATTTTCTGCCATTTCTTTAGATGATTCTACTGAAAGCGATGAAGAAGTGAGATCAACATGTTAACGGTTAATATATTCTTCTAGTTTTAAAAGATTATCAGAACCGAAAAGACTCGTAGGACATTCTTGAACTGGTTTTCTAAATGTTGCATGTGGTTTTAACTGTAAATTTAAACTAAAACAAAGAGGTGATCCATGATCAGCTGTGTTTTCTGGAACTTAATTAAAAAGGTTAATGTTTTTATGCACAACAATTGGTTAATGAAAAATAAATAAATTACCATGTTTTTTACTCATTATTATTATCAAATAATGCTGGTGTGAATATGTAACGGAATTTTCTTTTTTTAAATGTTTTAATTGACTAATTGCTGTTTACCATCCATTTTGAAAATGAGAACTAAGTGACATTGATGAAATTGAAGTGCGACACTCCATTTTTTTATTTTCATCAAATGATAAATCATTATCAATAAAGGTCATAACGTAATTATCTCCTGCATTCCATTTTTCTTTTGGTCAACGTCCATGCCAACTATTCAATTCACTAAGGCAAATTTTTCCATCATTATAAATTTAGATTTAATTTAACAGAGTGACTACCAGTTGTTTCTAAATAAATAATAAGTCTTGACGACTAAAAACCAATTATAATTTTTAATTTCTAAAAAATTTTAAATGTTTTAATAAAATCTTACCTTTTATGGCACAAAATCTTTTAGTATTTAATTTAATAATTATCAAAATAATTAATAAATTATTCATAAGCTATTAAAAATAAATAATACTTTCAAACTTCAACTTTGTTGAATTATTCAACAGTCACATGCACAAATAAAGTACGGGTTATGTTTTTTTTTTTTTTATAAATAAACAACTTTTGATGCGACCTCTGCAGTTGGACATTTTAAACAGTATCGTACATCTATTCTTTTATTTACTCAATTTTACTGTTTTATCTTTTCTTTTCAAATAAAAAATATTAAAAAAAAAATTGTAATATTATTCAATTATAATAGAAGACACACCTAGATAATGATAAAACTATTTATTTCCCAAATTTTCAAACAATAAAATTCTTTACTTTTTGAGAAAGTTACTTTTTGCGTTTGATTAACGCAAAAAGTAACTTTCTCGAAAAATAAAGCATTTTATTGCTTGAAAATTTGGGAAATTAATGTTTTTATTATTTTCTAGGTGTGTCCTCTATTAGTTTTTTAATTTGATCCCAAATAATTGAAAATTTGGCCAATTTTAACCATGAGGTACAGTAGCTCCCTCTTTAACAAAAAAATCATCAATCCCAACTGAACATGGCCTTAAGATTTAAAAGTTATATTGGCATTTTTTAAAGAATCAAACAGTTTATAGAATTAAATAATTTATTATTTTGTGATTAATAGAAATAATAATACATTATAAATAAAAAACAATGTATTTTAAATGGGAAGATTGCGATTTTTAAAAATTTTATTTTGTTAAAACAAAGTGTTCTGGGACTGCTATAATTTTGGGGATCAGTTTTTATATGTCTAAACATCATTTTCTATCTGTTTGGTAGTGTTTAAAAAAATTTTTTCAGAGCGTTAAAAAATAAGAAAGCTGAAAAGTTAAAATTCCCATGTTATTTAAATGGGAAAATGGAGGTGCTTACAGGCACGTGTTTTTGCAAAGCAAAATCAAAATCCTTGGAGCTGGGGACTTTTTATGACCAAAACTTCACAAAAAAACCCGGGGAGCAAAGTTTTTCCCAAAACTCTAATTTTAGGTCCACTCTAATATATATACTAGCATAGGTGATAGCCCCCCCCCCCTGTGTCGCATTTACTTCTGTTTGTATTGCTGTAAAAAATCAGCAAGGGATCTGATCAAAACTTATTCGACAAATCAATAATTCTACATAAAAAAGTTTTGCAGAATCATTAAATACCATAAATCATTGTGCTGAAAATTTCAATACAAATTTTTTGTAGTCAAAGTATTTAACACACCATTTTAAATATTAAATAACTAATTTCTTTTATATAATAGCATAAACAAATATCACTTTATTTTAACATCGGTTTTGTGTAATTTCGTTCATTAAACACAGGCACACAAATAAATTATAAAAAATACCATAAAAAATAAAAAAATGAAAAAAATTTTTTTTACCAGTTTGGAAAATATTTTATAAAATTTTAAAGATACCTCCATTTTGAATAAAAATTTAGAAGAATGCGTAAAAATTGGTGCCGAATCGAATACTTCAAACTTGTGACAATAAAATTTCTCAATAGTCTCGAGATATTTCAATTTTTTAAAAAATTTTTTAAAATTTTGTCAAGTTCAAAATCACTGAAAATTTTATATCTCAAAAACTACGATAGCTGAACAAAGAATCTATGGCCTATGTCACCCACAGACTTTTTTTCTTTATTTTGACACCAGTTTCATGCCAATTGGTTCGGTGGTTCTTGCGTGATGAGGGGACAGACAGACAAACAAATAAATTTTCAAATATATATAGTACTAGCTGCCTCCGGCTCGCTTCGCTCGCCCTGGCAGCAACCGAGGGGTCTGCGCCCCCCTAGACCCCTGCAATTTTCTTTTTTCAAAAATGTATTGTTTTAGGCCACTCAATATTTTGTAAAATAACCTTTTTTTATCCAAAGTATTATCTAAAATTTACTGAACCATAAAAATTACGGGCAAATGAACCCAGACAGATAATTAGTGATCAGCAATAGAAAGCTTCGCTACCCTCCCATAGGATGCACAAGCAGTCGTTGTTTCCCTCGACAACCTATTTTAGGGTTCTGCCTGATAATAGTTGTTCAAGTTTCTTTTAGTTACTACATTTAGTTAATACATCAGTGGCTGATAAAAATTAGAAATATATCTAATACTAGCTGCCTCCGGCTCGCTTCGCTCGCCCTGGCAGCAGCCAAGGGGGCTACGCCCCCTGGACCCATGCAATTTTCTTTTTTTAAAAATGTATTGTTTTAGGTCACTCAATATTTTGTAAAATAACCTTTTTTTACCCGAAGTATTATCTAAAATTTACTGAACCATAAAAATTACGGGCAAATGAACCCAGACAGATAATTAGTGATCAGCAATAGAAAGCTTCGCTACCCTTCCTTAGGATGCACAAGGACTCGTTGTTTCCCTCGACAACCTATTATAGAGTTCTGCCTGATAATAGTTGTTCAAGTTTCTTTTAGTTACTAAATTTAGTTAATACATCAGTGGCTGATAAAAATTAAAAATATATATAATATTAGTCCTAAACTTTTATAATTTTTGAAAAATTAGTTTAACTTTTGACAGATCGAGCCGATCGCCTTGAAAATTTAGGTGGGTACATAAAAAATATATCCAAATCGAATGAAATTCTTTTTTATAAAAAAAATTTTCCTCGGTTTTCAGTTTTTTAGGTTTTTTTTTAAAATTTGATAAAAATTTTATCCTTGGAAATCCAGTTTTTTCAGCATTAAAAATTTTTGTCGTTATCAATCGAAACGAAACTTAGCCTATGTTTTGACGGGTAATTTTTGCCATCTTTTGCCGTAAGCCCCGCGTCTCTAACTTTTATCGCGTTCTATTTTACCCATTTCGGACAAACATACAAAATTAAAGATTTATATATATATAGGATTAAGATATGATTCACATAACTAGCTCATGGGAATCGTACACTGTAAAAATTTTTTATTGTGAAATCACAAAAAATGTAATGGAAATAAATTTCATGAGCAAAAGTATTGTAAAAGTTACAAAACAATAGATTTGTAAAATCACAAACATCATTTTGTATTTTCACAAAAGTAATTGTGTGATTTTAATATACAAAATTTTTGTAAAATCACATTTTAAAAAGAAATATTAAAAAAAATTTTTTTTATTTATTATCTTTATTATTTTTATATTTATAGAATTTCTATAATTTTTAATCACATATATTTTTTTATCATTTTAATTTAAAGTAAACATCCTGGATATTAAGATTAAATTTCATTCTATAAAATATGATAAATAGTATTTACTTTTATCGGTCTTTACGGACTATTATTATTATTTATCAATACAAATGAATGTAATTGATGAAATAATATTTAAACTGCTTTATTGTTAATGAGTCGCCCATAACATTAACAATAAAGCAGTTTAAATATTATTTCATCAATTACATTCATTTGTATTGATAAATAATAATAATAGTCCGTAAAGACCGATAAAAGTAAATACTATTTATCATATTTCAATTATCATCGGACGATAAAATATTATTCTAATAATATATAATTTATTCTATAAACTTTTTTTTATTTTTTTTTTTTTTTATTTTATTTGCCTTGACTCAGGATCGAACTCTCGAAGTTCAGGTTACCAGCTTTACGATTTATCATTATGCTAAAGAAGCCCAGCTGTCAAGGAAACTAAGATTCAAATCCGGGACGGATCCGTATAACTAATTTTATAATCCGTACGGATCCGTATTACGGATAATAAACTGATCAGTATGTCATGCTTTTTTTCATCAGTAAGTGATTACGCATGCGCACAAGTGGTTATAATATTTTTTTAATTTAGTTTTGTTTTTGTAAGGTTATGAAATTTGCTTTATAATTAGAAAATAATTAGTATCTTATTAAAGAAAATAAATACTTTTTTATAAAATTTTCAATTTTTCACACTAACGTATTTTCCAAATTTTCCAAATTTTCCAAGAAAGGAACTTTCAACATTACCGGGGGATTTTCGAGGTTGAGAAAGGTGCTTATATTGATAAAAATTTTCAATTTTTCACCCTGACGCATTTTCCAATTTTCCAAGATGGCGAACCAAAAAAAAAAAATCAACATTATCTGCGGACTTTAGCGGTTAAGAAAAACGTTTATATTGATGATGAATTTCCAAGATGCCGGAAGGAAAAATATGAAAAAAAAGAAGTTTCTACAATACCCGGGGGTTTTGGAGATGGAGAAAAATGTTTTTATGACTGAATATTTTCATTTTTTCACCCCAAAATATTTTCCAATTTTCCAGTATGGCGGACCAAAAAACATGAAAAAAGGAGCTTTGTACATTTCCTGGGGGTTTCCGAGGTTGAAATTAACGGTTTTATTAATGAAAATTTTCTTTTTTTTCATTACAACATATTTTTCCAAATTATAAATAAAATTATAGATAAAACTTAATTTTTTCATGTTCTTTCTTCCGCCATCTTGGGAAATTGGAAAATATATTGGGGTGAAAATATGAAAATTTTCATCCCGTAAACACGTCAAATACTTAAGGTAATGTAGAAACTTCCGTTTTTCATGTTTTTCTTACCTCTATCTTGGAAAATCGGAAAATATGATGGGATGAAAAAACGAATTTTTTATTAATGAAAACATTTTTATCAATCTCCAAAACCTGTGGGTAATGTATAAACTTCCTTTTTTTTATATTTTTCCTTCCGCCATCTTGGAAAATCAGAAAATACGTTAAGGTGAAAAATTGAAAATTTTATAAAAAAGTATTTATTTTCTTTGATAACATACTTATTATTTTCTAATTATAAAGCAAAATTCATAACCTTATAAAAACAAAACTAAAATAAATAAATTTTATAACCACTTATGCGCATGCGTAATCAGTTACTGATGAAAAAAAGCGTGACATACTGATCAGTTTTTTATCCGTTTGGCGGATAAGTCCCGGACCTCCAAGTAAGTTTTCAGGATTTCATTTCTACATGGGAGGTTTGACAATATATTTTTAAATTGCGGGTGTCATACTTCGTTTGATTTATCATATGTTTTTTTTTCGTAAATTTTAATATTATTTTTTAAAGCATTTGATTTTTATAAACTAAAAATAATCTAATTATTATTTAAAAATAAAAAAAATAAAATTATTACCTCTCGCGAATTAAAATCCATTGATCATGAAAAATAAATGCGATTTTTCCTCGGTAGGTAATTTAAGTGCATTTTGAGTAATTTTTGATTTTTCTGGCCAATACAAGATTCATATTATACTTAAGAATTTTATTGCATTGATAGCTCATTTTTCATAGTAAAATTATGGAAAAAAAATTATATTTATATATCGACCATTACTGGGCACAAAATTTTTTTTTCTTTAAAATTTTGGTTTTGAAAGAACTAAGTGCGGGAATTTGATTTCAGGCTTGTAACTTTACAAAATCTTTAGGGAATCACAAAGAAATTTTATTTTTCAATAACATTTGTGATTTCACAAGCGCTTTGTATTTAAACAAAACAAATTTTTTTAAAATCACAAAAAATTTTGTAATTTTACAAAATCTATAGGAAATTACAAAAAAATTGTATTTTTCAATAACATTTGTGATTTTACAAGCGCTTAGTATTTTTACAAAACTTATACTATGTAAATTTTTTTAAAATCACAAAAAATTTTTACAGTGTATGTTTAATATAAATAGATAAGAAGATAGTCTCGATATTACAACGTTATAGGTAATTTTTATACTTCCCGTTACAGTTATTTTAATTTTTTTGTTTTTTTAATTTTGAGAAAAAAATTTGGAAAAAATTCGGTATCAGATCCAAAAAATTACTATAAAAGAACTTTATAAAACTAGTACTCTCATAGAAATAAATTAGGTACTACGTCAAAAAAAAAAAAAAAATTGGTGTTTTTTGTATTTTTTTGTGCCAAAAATTTTGGGAAAAAAATTTTAAAAAAATCAGATTCGAAAATTCGAATAAAAATCGTACTTTCAAATATAAGTACTTTCATGGAAATAAATGAGGTATTACATCCAAATTAAAAAAAAAAAGTATTATTGAAGTTATGAACGTTCAACGAACAATACCTAACCAAAACTGGTTAAAAAAAGTGGATTTATCTTGATAATAATTTTTCCTGCGGTTTTTCCCAAAAAATACTAAACGCAAATGAATCTTTAATAAAAAAGGCATAATTAAATACCCTGCCAACTAGCTGGCACTGAGGTTACTCAAACAATGGGCTGTAATCTTAATTTACAACAAATATTATTGATTACAACCATGCAATTATACATACATTTTTCGTTTTTAGTAGCAGGTAAAGTAGATTGTTAAGATCATTTTGTTATTAAAGTGAAAATTCTAGCGTCCATGGATTGGTCGCGCCGGCGTTAATGGATTTTAAATCATTTTTGCTTAATTAAAAAGAGACAAATATAAAAAAAGCTAATTTTATTTTTTTTTAAATTAAAATATTGAGTAACATGATTTTTTTGTTTTGTCAAAGAAATGGTTGGTAACGATGCGAAAATTACAAATATTCGCTCAATTATTATAAAAGAGTTTTTACCAGAATTTATAATAATTTCTTATAATTTATTTTCTCAGTGTACTTCTTGCATTTGACCAATCTTCCGCAACAATGATAATAATAATAATAATAATAATAATAATAATAATATTTTGTAATAAAAAAAATAACCACATTAATTGCTTCAAGATTTTTAAATTGTTTGATTCTTTAAAAAATGCCAATATAACTTTTAAATCTTAATTTTAAAATGCAAACATAACCATTTAATATTTTTAGGCTGTTTATTATTGTTTATAATTTCATTAAGCTGCATACATAAATAAACATAGCAACGAGCAAAATAATCCAAGGAAGTCAAAAAGAGGCAAGATTTCCATCACTCTTTCTTGTGTGTTATAATTTATATCAAAATAAAAAAAAAAATTGTGATCGGATACAAAAAATTACTATAAACTAAATTTCTAAAACTTGTACACTCATTAAAATAAATTAGATATGTCCAAAACGAAAAATAAGTTTAGTGTTTTATGTATTTTTTTGTGACGAAGATTTTGGAGAAAAAAATTTTCAAAAAATTAATTATCAGATTCAAGATATCGAGTAAAAATCATAATTTCAAATATAAGTAATTTCATGGAAATGAATGAGGTATTACATCCAAATTAAAAAAAAAAAAAAGTATTTTGAGATTTTTTTAATAAAAAAATTTTTGGAAAAAAAAATTAGGTCTTAATTTCATAACAGTTGTAAAATATCGCCGTTCGCAATATTTTCAGATATTAGTACTTTCATGAAATTAAATTAGGTATTACACCAAAAAAAAAAAATATTGCAGGTTTTTTAATTTTTTTGTTTTTTTAATTTTGAAAAAAAAATTTAAAAAATATTCGGTTTAAAATCCAAAAAATGACTATAAACAAACTTTCTAAAACTAGTACTTTCATAGAAATAAATTAGGTACTACGTCCAAAAAGAAAAAAAAAAATTATTTTTTTTTGTATTTTTTCGTGAAAAAAATTTTGGGAAAAAAATTTTCAAAAAATTAAGTATCCGATTCAAGATATAGATTAAAAACTATACTTTCAAATATAAGTACTTTCGTGAAAATAAATGAGGTATTACATCCAAATTAAAAAAAAAAAAAGTACCTAGAGCTTTTTTGGTGAAAAAATTTTTGAAAAAAAAATTAGGTCTTAATTTCGTAACGGTTGTGAAATATCGCTGGTCACAATATTTTCAGATATTAGTACTTTCATGAAATAAAATTAGGTATTACACCCAAAAAAAAAAAAATTACAGGTTTTTTAATTTTATTGTTTTTTTAATTTTACGAAAAAAATTTTTAAAAAATTCGGTATCAAATCCAAAAAATAACTATAAACAAACTTTCTAAAACTAGTGCTTTCATAGAAATAAATATACTACGTCCAAAAAGAAAAAAAAAATTATTTTTTTTTGTATTTTTTCGTGAAAAAAATTTTGAAAAAAAAATTTTCAAAAAATTAAGTATCAGATTCGTGATATAGAGTAAAAACCATACTTTTAAATATAAGTACTTTCGTGGAAATAAATGAGGTATTACATCCAAATTAAAAAAAAAAAAAGTACCTCAAGCTTTTTTGGTGAAAAAATTTTTGAAAAAAAAATTAGGTCTTAACTCCATAATGTTTGTGAAATATCACCAATTACATACATACACACACACATACACACACACACATACACACACACACACACATACACACACACATACATACTTTTTTTAAAAATCGGTTTTTTAGCTTCCTGGGGTCTCAAAACGTGCTTATATGCCAAAAAATCAAAAATCGAAATTTGACCTATCACAATGGTTCCTCTTTGAGGAACCAAAAAAGATTTTACATGGTTTAAAGCACCGGAAAGATAAAAAAGTAAAGAAAGAAATTTCCCCTCTTCAACCTAAACTGGTTAAAAAAAGTGGATTTATCTTAATAATAATTTTTCCGGCGGTTTTTACCAAGAAATACTAAACGCAAATGAATCTTTAATAAAAAAGACATAATTAATAAAGATTTTAAATGGTTTAAAGCACCGGAAATATAAAAAAGTACAGAGAGAAATTTTTCCTCTTTAAGATTTTTATGTTATTATTTACTTTTGAGTCAGTTTTCCCAAGTAAAACCTTCATATTTATGATAAATATTTAATTTTTTATTATTTGTAATATTTTTTTAAAAATATAAATCACCGGAAAATATTTAAAAGAAGAAAACTGCTAGAAATTTGTAGGTTAAAGAAATCGTTTTTTTTTTTCATTTTAGTCTTTAATCTACTTTTTCAGTAAATACAGATCGCGGTTTAGGGTGATAAGTTATAGGCCGTCACCATATTTGGTCTATTACAGGTTTTTTGGATCGCTGATCATAAATATCGGGGTCTTTTCTATAAATAATCAGGACTTCAACCTTAAATTTTTAAAAACATCATTTGCAGATTAAAGGATCCAGATTTGGTCTGCATAGGTTTTATGGTCGTTGATCATGAATATAAAGATCCTGCCTAAAATAATTGTCGTTTCACCTTTAAATTTTCAAAAAGTCTCCCTAAAAGGGGCATTTTTGATGTATTTAAACTTAGAGTGTCAAGATTTAATTGTTTAGTTTTTTATGACGTTGATCATAAATTTTGGGTTCCTGTCTATAAAAAGTTGGTGATAAATAAATTTGCAAAAACTACCTCTAAAATTTTTCATATATTTAAACTTAAATATTCCACTTTTTGGGTAGTTTTTTGCAATTTTAAAATAGTCCCACTACCAATTTCTCATAGGAAATACCCTGAAATTTTAGATCAGCGACCCGAAAAACCTAAAGTGGAAAATATTGGTGACGTCTAGTAGCTGAAAACCCGTTTAATTCCGCGATTTGACTGGATTAAATACATCAGCAATGTTAAATGCATCTAAAAATTTTATCAGCACGAGGATGGATTCATCTCAGTGAAACGTATGTATTTTTGGTTACTGAAATCGATTTTGAAGGTTTCGTCCATTTTCGGATGGCCAGTTTTGAGTAATGAAAGCTACGTTATAAAAAATCGGAAAAAAATTAGCAAGAAAGATAAATTCTTGAAAGCAATTGCTAATTGAGCCTATATTAACATGAAACATGTTTACAGGGTGGGGGTACTTCAGAACTTCAAAAAATTAAGGGGGGAGGGTCAAATGAAACTTAGAATAATTTAAATTTAGGGACTTTGAAAACTCTGGACTTAGAATAATACAGATTTATGGACTTGGAATAATATATCGATTAAGGGACCTAGAATAATTTAAGAGACTTATAATAATTTAGATTCGGGCAGTTAGAACAATTTTGATTTGTAGATTTAGAATAATATCGATTTAGGGACTTAGAATGATTCAGGATTAGGAACTTGTAATAATTTTGATTTACGGACTTAGAATAATACGCGTTTAGGGAATCAGAATACTTTGGGTTTAGAATCTTAACATCTAATAAGGTAATAATTACAAATTATATAAGTAAATTCTTGAAAACAATTGCTAATTGAGCCTATATTTGGTATCCCAGTATTGTTTTTGGGGACCTTTATTCCCTAAACGCTTATTATTCTAGGTCCCTAAATCAAAATTATTACAAGTCCCTAATCCTGAATTATTCTAAGTCCCTAAATCGATATTATTCTAAGTCTATAAATCAAAATTGTTTTAACTGCCTAAATCTGAATTATTTTAAGTCACTAAATAAAAATTATATCGGCGATCCAAAAAACCTGTAATCGACCAAATCTGTGGTGACGGCCAGTAACTAAACACCCTAAACCGCGATTTCACTGGAATTTGTGTATTATTGAAGGTTGTCGTTCCTAGGCCATGAAATCTAATGTTAAACTCTAAATCTTCCTTTTAATGAATTATTCCTTGTAAGTAATCTGTATTTACTGAAAAAATAGATTAAAGACTAAAATGAAAAAAAACGCATTCTTTAACCTATAAATTTCTAGCAAATTTCTTCTTTTAAATATTTTCCGGTGATTTATATTTTAAAAAAAATATTACAAATAATAAAAAATTAAATACCGTATAGGAGCCAATTTTCGAACGTATTGAATTTCGATCAAATACACACAAATTAGCGTTTATATAAAAAAGTATGCATCATTTATCTAAAACCAAGTTTTATTATGAAACTATAAACCCTAAAGAACTAATTTCTACCCTACCGATGTTAAAAAACAATTTAAATTAATAAAAAAAATAAGAAAAATGTTCTCTTGTACAACCTTAGGAGATTTTTCTCATCGTTCTCACAAAATCTCGTGTGTTATTAAAATCGAGTTTTAAGGATACCTACTCTTTGCCGAATACTAAAAATGCTTTTAATTACGTTGTGATGCTTTAATAAATGAAGGGAAAGGGTTATATTCACTTATTTATTGCAAATTTATTTTAAATAGGTATATCGATAATTGATTCCTAACATTTTTACACATGTATATAGGTATTTTCGATATTTTCAATTTAATTACACTTTTTTTAATTTAAACGATATTTATTTAATAATAATACACTAAATTTGTCATAATTACATTATTTATATTATATTTTATAATAATTAATAGAATATTTAATAAACTAACACACATAAACACAATTTAAAGTACTTATATACTTATGTATCACTTTGTTTATAACACAATAAATGCTCGTAAATGCTTTGATTTTAATAAAAATTACGTATACACGCTTTGAAATGAAAAAAAAACCTTTATTTTAATATTATAAATATATAAAAACTATATTCCAACACTTTTTTCATAAAATTTATGTCGTTTTTACTTTTAAATACACAAATAATTAAACAGGTAAACGACCCCTAATAAAGTCGCGCGCAAACTGAACATTTACAGCGGGTTGCTTACATAAGGCGCCTATTTTGTTTCCTTGAGTTTTAAAAACATTATATCAACTATTATCTTTCGTTAATTAAAATTAAAAAGCAAATTTTAATAAATAAAAGTTTAAAATACATGATTATACAAGAGTGTAGTTCATCTGTTGTTTACTATATTTTATTCTTATTATAGGTATTTTATATTAAAAAAACAAGAAAAAAGAAGTGAAAAGGGAGTTAAGAAATAGGTATAGTTATACCTATAAGAATTCTATTGAAACTCGCGCGATTTAAACTTAGTTTTAACGATTTTCAAATTATCGAAAATTAATTCGATCAAAATGATACTATTATCAAAAATAGAATTTGCATTATCGAAATTACCTTACCTTGCACAGTTGTAATAAATGTAAATTATTAATTACCCATCAATAAATTTGATATTTTTTTAATTGGGATAATAAAATATAGGATTTCCCTGATCAAATGCAACAATATTTAACTCGAATTATTAATTTTAAAGTATATTTTTCAACAAATAATGATACAGCTAGGTATAAGAAAGTGACTTCTGATCGAAAACTGGCTCCTTTACGGTATTTATCATAAATATGAAGGTTTTACTTGGGAAAACTGACTCAAAAGTAAATAATAACATAAAAATCTTAAAGAGGAAAAATTTCTTTCTGTACTATATTTCTGGTGCTTTAAACCATGTAAAATCTTTTATTAATTATGTCTTTTTTATTAAAGATTCATTTGCGTTTAGTATTTCTTGGGAAAAACCGCAGGAAAAATTATTATCAAGATAAATCCACTTTTTTTAACCAGTTTAGTTTAGGTATTGTTCGTTGAACGTTCATAACTTCAATAACATGATTTTTTGATGATAAAATTTTTGAAAAAAAAAGGTCTCAATTCCATAATGGTTGTGAAATTTCACCGGTTACACACTCACACACACACACACACACACACACACACACACATACATACATACTTTTTTTAAAAACCAGTTTTTTAGCTTACTCAAGTCCGAAAACGTGCTTATATGCCAAAAAATCAAAAATGAAAATTTGACCTATCACAATGGTTCCTCATTGAGGAACCAAAAAAAAATTACTTTTTTAATTAATTGAAAAAAATCATTGCAAGTAATATATTTTCATATTTTTTATAATTAAATAAAATGCTAAAATAAAAAAAAATGCACTTTTAAATTCAAAATTAGCGCCATTATCCGTCCGCCAATTTTAATTTTCCAATTTTCTCTTCATATTCGTTTTCAGAAATCATTAAAACCCCCAGATATAAATTTTTTCCTCAATATTTAAATTAATAAAGATTTTATGAAATTATTTTATAATAGCATAGGAATAATGCACTTTTTAATGCAATTCTTCGATCCAAATTGGCCAAAAATGCAGGATAAATTTTTTTAAACATTTTGCAATACTTAAAATTATTTAAAAAATTAAAATTACTTATGTTTTATCCATTTGGAGCGAATAGAAAAAAAATCATTAAAAAATATGAAAAAACAGCAAGAATGCACTTTATTACACAAAAGTGCATTTAAAAGCGCATTCCACCAACTCTCGTGCGTATGGGTAGTTATTTTCCATTTATGTATACCTAAAACTGCAACTTCATGCAACAAAATATGATGGACAAAAAACTTCTGAATTTTCAGAATTTTTTCATTAATTTGGATGGACATGCTACGAGCAAGAAAGCTACACTGGGAGAAAAAACCCAGGTTGCGCATGATTTTCGGTCATGTGTCGCTTATTGACTCGAAAATGTTATGCTAAACGTTGTAAAAAAGTCACGTGATAAAACCAAATATACTTAAAGTTTATCGTCTGCTGTAGTTAAATTTTCTGTTAAATATTGCTGTCTTATTCAATTTTTATTTTTTTGCTGTCTTATTTAATTTTTTTTATATAGTAATTAATTAAATTAAAATAATAATTATTTTTTTGCCCTCCCGGGCGTAAAACTCGTGTTTAAAGAATTTTCTGAACTCGTTCTACGCCTAGGTGGGCAAAAAATAGTGTAAGCATCATGGGCGAAATACTTTAGACACGAGCGTGAACACTTATCAGCTAGTGCTCACGCTAGTGCCGAAACCTTTACGCCCTTGATACTTAAAATACTATAATAAGTAATATCTTTTATTGAGTATAATGTATTTTAATAACTTAGCGTAGGTATAATATTGTTATTTTAAGAAGTGTAAATTTTCGAATTTAAATTTTATCTTTTAACAAAAAATGGAAGGTTTTTTAGAAGAAACCAAATATTCTTACTTAGTTCCTTGTTTCTTTATTTACCTGCAAAAAAAAATATTTTGTTAGATAAGGTGTAGATAAACAAAGAAACAACAAGGAACTAAGTAAGAATATTTGGTTTCAAAATTAATAGAATAAAAATGCGAGCGAGCTGTATTTAAATGAGAAAGAGGAAACAAAACTTCCACTTTCTAAGGGTAAACACAAGCAACGATTTTTAGTCCTTTTAGAAACATGTACAAAGCAAGTACTTCTCAAAATTTCAATAAATAATTTTATACTTTTAATATTTTTTGTTTTTTTAAATAATTTTTTAATTTTAAATTTAAATAATTGGTGTCTAGATAAGGTGTATTAGGAATCTACTGATGAGCCAACCTAATACACTATGGTGAAACATTGTTACGTAACTATTAGTTGAAAATTAACCAATTAATTGGTTATATTAATAAAAAAATCATATTTAAATATATGTTTGGTGTGATCACATGATTTTTTTACAACGTTTAGCATAACATTTTCGAGTCAAGTGATACATGGCCAAAAATCATGCGTAACGTGGTTTTTTTCTTCCGGTGTACCAGGGATTGTCTCTTCATTATTTTTTGATCTAACATTTAAAAGATATTTTTTTTTTAATCCCAACATGAAACAATATATTAACCTTTACATTTCCACAAAAAACAATGCTTCTCCAAACTACAAAGAATCCCAATTTGTATAATTGAAACAAAAAAAATTAATTCACGCCTAATAATCTCAGCAGCTTAAAGGTTAAGGAACAAAAAATGTTTAAATAACTTCTTTTACATATATGTATTTTACATATATTTTTTTCTGAAAATTAATAGGTTTCTAATAATTAAATGTTTGCATAACATTAACATAAAATTATGAAATTTTATTTAATATTTATACATAATTTTAATATAAAACATTTAATTTTATTTATTATATTCATTATACAATTATATCTCACAGTTCAATATAACTATTTTTTTAATGTTAGTCTTTTCTTCTGTACATTCTAAAAATTTTTTTTTAAAATATTGTTAGACAGATTCTCTTTTATAAAAAAATATCTCTAGCACTTACTCTATGACAATTTTATCATTTAATAACGTTTGTTTTCCTTTTTCAAAATAAATAATTTTCTTATTATTTTTCAATAATGTAGTTGTAGAGCCCTCGCAGTCATTTCCTTTTGCTAATGTGTCTGTATAAAATTTTTCAACGCACATTTTATTTATTTTTAGTTCTTGAATATAAATATCATATCTGATTCGCCAAGACTATATAGTTAAGTTTTCTGGAATATTCTAGGATATTTTTACGATTTTTACAACACCTTCGTATGATGCTTTGAATACGAATATGGTACGCTTTTTGACCGAAATTAATTTGATATTTCGCACAAGCAGGTTTGAAACCGCATTAATTTCTTTTATTCATTCGAAACTCAATATATAATTTGAGATATATATCCAGGACTGTTATTATTTATTTATTATTATAAATAACTCTAAGATTATAGACATTTGAAAATTTTTGTAACAAGGAATCCGGGAAAAAGGGCTAATATGATTCAATTAAATTTGCTTAATTTTATCATATTAAATCAAATATGAAAATTCTGCATACATGATAATATATAATCATATATAATCATATTTGAATTAATATAAAATTAGTTTTTGTCTAACCTTTACAGGACCAAAACTGCCATTCAAATGGTACTAAAAATCATAATTATTTTATCGAGAATAAAAGTAAATTCAGATTCCGATTCCTCAATAAAAATAATCATATTTACAACATTTAAAAACGTATTTTTTGACAATAGTGAATTATTTACTTACTTTTTTTTTTGTAATTTTCAAATAAAAAAATAGTTTAAAAAAAAATATATGGGAAAAATTAAAAAAAAATTATCAATAAGCTGGAATTAAACCCGAGTAGATAAATCTACGAAACTAAGACAGTAAAGGCCAATTGTAGTCTAATGCCTGACATATTTATTTATTATACATAATTCCCGGTTATAGAAAACAGATTTTTTTTACTTAAAATGAAATTTATGTTCCGATAAATCAAATTAATCTATAAAAATTTTTAAATCTTTCAAAAGAATATTTTTTACGCATTCTTTATTAAATCCTTTGCCGATCAACTAGAGGTGGACGAGACTGCGAGACCAGTAACGGTCTCGTCTCGATTTCGAGACGAGACCGAGACATTTGCGGAAAATTCGGGACAAGAGGAGACATTCACATCGAGACTCTCGGGACGTCTCGTCTCGAAAAAAAGTTATCAATAGTTAATTTAAATTTTTTTTTATTAGTCAGTTAAATTTAAATTTAATTTTTTTAATTTTTCTATAATTTATTTGTTTATTTTTTCTTTGCATAGCTTACAAACCCCATATTTTTGTCCTGTTTCTTCGATGAACTCAAAGTAATTGGAATATTTAATTTTTTTTTTATTTAATTCTAAAGATTTATTACAGCTTTCACTTGGAGCTTGAAAAAGCATACTATCATCTTCATCTCTAATTATCTCAGAGAGAGAGATTCTTGAGAATTTTATGTCGTAATATCTGAACAGCTCTTTTTAGAATTTCTTTCTGAAGTATTAATAGAACGCTTCATTATTATTTTAAATCTTAAAAATAAGTTACAGTAATTTATTGCAGATAAAAGCTTTTTTTTTCAATTTATACAACTTTATTCAAAAACAATATTTTGCAAAAGAATAACTGCTTGATAAAAATTTTAAGGTTATTTTATTGGCCATAAAAGAAACTCATCTCAGAGGGCGCTTTAGTCTCGGGGGAATTTATAAATTTTTATTTGTTTGTATATAAATAGTTGACAATCTTAATTTTATAATTTTTCTGAAGAAAAACTTTAATTTTTTCCAGAGCGAGACGAGATCGAGACGATACCGCAAAATTTCTAAAATTCCAATACCGAGACGAGACAAGCCTAAAGTCTCGGCATCGTCTCGTATCGTCCACCTCTACGATCAACGTGTCTTACAGAATTCATGATATTAAAGTTCAAAAAAGACAATAATTAAATATTTTGAAATTTTTTGTGATGCTTAACACAAACACGCTAGAGTCCTGAAAAATTCAGGAAAATTATAAATAATTATAAGGATTAATAAAATTTTTGTTGATGTTTAATGATCCAGGTGTAACCAAATTTTAGTTTTAATATGGAATATGTTTATAGGTAGGGGGAATATTTCAAGCGTGTCTTTTTTGAGGGGGCTCAAATGTTCCATGTTTAGGGAGGGGGGGGGAATGTACTTTTTTTTTGAATAATTTTGATTTAGGAATTTAAAATAATTTGGATAAAAGAGCAGAGAAAAATCGTTCGTAAAACTTGTCACGGAATTTCCTGCAATCAATTTTTCACCTAGGTAAATGAAAAATATCGTAATCTCCATATGCAAAAAACTTTATATACTAGTGTGCACATTATCACTCGTGCTCACAATAAAGCTAAAATTTTACGCCCTTGATACTTAATATACTATTTTTGGCTTAAGGAATTAAAATCATAAAGGCTTCAAGATTAAAATATAAATTTAAAGATGTCCCATATTTGTTATTTGTGAGTTCACAAATCAGTTGTAAGTTTTTTAAATATAAAATTTATATTATAAATTTATTTATCAAAAAATAAAGTTTTCAAACGATACTTCTATACTTGGTCGTTAAAGGGTTAATTACTTTTTACAAGTCAGGTTTAAATAAATTAATATTATAAATGTAACTCTGAAATGACATTTAGATTATGTTGATTAAAAATAAATTTTCACATAATCATTTACTAAATCCAGTTCTGATTTTAAGAGAAATAGGTAAGTTTAAATTATTATGAAGGTAGATTTTTTACAGAATCAGTTATTTGTTTTTATAATTAGATACCTTTGTATGGAGCTATACAATTTAGCTTATTTAAAATGCCTGAAATATTTCCTATACATTTATTGGGCAATTTGCCCAACAAGCTGCTAGGGTATCAATATGACCGTTTACAGAAATTGCAGAATGCCGCAGTTAGATATGTCGCTGATATCAAATTTCCCAACAGGACTTCACCCGCCAGACTAAAATTAGGCTGGCTTAATGTTAGGTTACGTCAAAAATATATGAGCGTCATATATATAGCATCCTCAATAATTGTCTCCCTGTATACTTAAAAGATAAAATCAATGTCTATGTGCCTGCCCGAGACTGACGCCCACATCTACGTCCTCATCTTTCTGTCCCCACTTCGTCATGCTCTAAATTTAATAACTCCCCTCTCGTCCATATGTTAAATTTCTGGATACTCTTTCTGAATCCATCCGTCTAGCTCCTTCCATAGACTCCTTTAAACAAAACCTCTATCACCACGTTCTACAGAATGATACCTCTATTTCTCTATAATATTAATTATCTTTTCAAAATAGTTCCTACTTCCCTTGTTCCCAACCTTGATTACTTCCTAATTATCGCTAATTCCCACAAATTCCTAATTCCTACACTTCAAAACTTGAATTTAAAGTTTTCCTTCTTAACTCAAAATCTCTCCTTTCTTTTTCTTCTGTAAATATTTTTATCTGATTAAATTTTAGTTAATTTGTTATTAGCTCAATTATTAAATTTATATTTTTACTTTTATATATATAAAATTATTTTATTGTTTTTTTATTTTGTTAAATTTTATAAATTTCAAAAATTTTTTATTTATTTTTTCTTTAATCATAACTTGAAAATAACGTTCTCGCACAAATTATTCTTTGTACTATAACTATGTATATACTTTTGTACAATTATGTATAAATAAAGTTACCAATCAATCAATCAATTTATTGAAAAAATAAAGGAAATTATTTTTAGCTCAAAAACAAATATTTTTATTTAATAACAAAAAAAAAAATAGTTAAAGGTATTTATAATTTATTATATAATATTAATTTGAGCTCTATTTCGCCCCCCCCCCCCCGCCCTACTAAAGTGGCTTTTTTTCATCGGAAAATTATTCCAAAAGACTAAATTAGTGAGAAAAAAAAGGTTTTTAGATAGAAAAAACATTCAAATAAAAAAAAATTTTTTTTTAGAAACTTAATTTTTTTTTTACCTTTTTTTTTAATAATAATATAAAATAATATATCAGATAAATTGTGTATTTATTTAAATAATTGTTATTTTTTGTTAAAGTTCATCTATAAATTTTCATCTATTCGTGGAAATATTATTAATTAAATATTTAAATATCGCGTATATTTTAAATTATGATATAAACGTTTGAAATGATAATTGCCTGCTTCCAAACTATTACCTATCCCCAAATGCTGTACGCGCACCTACCCCTGGAATAAGCTAAACTTTGGGGGTCGAGGGAGCTAAGCTTCTCGTGGGGATATGGGGGCGAGGCCCCCACTAAAGAAATAATTAGTTATAACCCATCCTCAAATGCTGTACTCGCACCTACCCCTAGAATAAGCTAAGCTTAAGCTTAAGCCTAAGAGGGTATGGAGGTGAAGCCCCCACTAAAAAAATCACCAATCAAAAGAACTCAAGTAAAAAAAACATAAAAAATATCTACTAATACTTGCAAATTCTAAAAATTTTTTAACATTTTTTATTTAAAAGTAAATTTTTTTTTTTGCATTTTTCCTACCCAAAACTTATTGCTAACATCATTTTAAGTGTTTTTTAGCAATTTCCAGTCAAAAATTCAGCGATTTGGTGGGGGAGGGGGGCGAAAAAGATCCTTAGTTTGCTTTAATCAAACTTACAAAAAGAATTTAAATACATAATGCACAAAATAATAATATATACATTTGCTCCGAAAACTTTTAAGAAGTAAGCAATTTGAATTATTTTTCTTAAAAACATCAATTTTTATAGATTAATTTGATTCGTTAAGTCTTAATTTTCATTTTAGATAAAAACAAATATCCGTTTGCTGGGACTGGAAGTTTTTTTCAGGGTATATGACTATTATGTGCTAGGATCAAACAAACCACTTTTTGTTACTTTTATATTATAAAATGTGCGCTGGAATCAAATATTATGCTATTCTGTTAATAACCGTTCACTAGACCACCATGACTCTTGTAAAAACAAATGTAATATTCATGTTCAGTGAGTAAAAAAAAAGTTAGTTAAAAACGTGGAAAATTGTACCAAAAAAAAAAACTAAAACTTGACTATTGTAAGCAACTTCCGTTCAAAAAACGCATGCACACAGCTAGCACACATATTTAGGCACTCGTTTACCAATTATTCACAAAATCAATTTGATGTTCAAAATAACAAATAGAAAAAGTTCTATTTTGTGTAAATTTAAAAATTTGTACATGCATCGCTTAAAATTTGTGCACAAGCTTTATATATAATTTTTTCGTACATTTTGAACCATCTTTAATAAGAAAGGATATCATATTTCATGTTTGATGGACCTAAAAACTGAAAGTTTTCTTTTCAAAAATCTCATATATCTATCAGCAAAAAAATATGTATGACATGGGGATCTACGCTTATTCAGATAACAATAGATTTTGAAAACCCTTTTTTTTTCCTTTTTTTTTGTGAAATCATATTCTCGAAATTTTACAATTTTATTTGTTCTTATAAACTAATTAACTTAAAAAATTTTTCAAAGTTCATCGTGCTTTGGTCCACTAAATTCTTCATGTGAAATATAACCATTTTTATCTTTATCTTCATGCTGAAAAATTTCTTCAACAAGTTTATCGTGATCTGCAAGCACTTTTTTGACTTCTTCACTTTCACCATCTCCTCCATGCTCTGCTTCAAGCATTTGTTTTTTTAAATATTCGCTAACCTGTAACATAAACCAACGTAATTTACAAATGTTTTTTAAAGCAAGTTTAAAAAAGTTTAAAAAACAAATTTAGAGTCGTTCTTTTTATTTTTAACACTCATGCGGCACTCTGGGTTAGTATAACCCAGTGCATATTTTATTAACTTAGCATTTCTAATTAATATTTCCATGGGCTCCCTAACGTTTGCCAGAAATATCTACACGGAAAAAAATTCTAGGTTGTATTGACAAAAAACTTTGTTAAAATATGCCAACAAAGTATTTGTTCATTTGTCATAGTGTTGACTTAGTTAAACAGAGTGTATTAAAATTTGTTTTTTTTATAATAATTATTTTTTTTTATCTATGGTTTTTATTATTTTTTTTAAATTATTTTTTTATATACACTGTTAAAAATACCCGATGGTAAATTTACGAAATAATCGTAAAATTACGATTTTGTCGTAAATTTACTTAAAAAATCGTAAATTTACCATTTAAATCGTAATTTTACGATCGATCGTAAATTTACGATTTTTTTGTAATTTTACGATTTTGAAATCGTAAATTTACGACAAATTCGTAATATGACCACCAAATCGTAAATTTACGATTTTTATGGTAAATTTACGATTTTGCATTTGTAAATTTACGACTGCTAGATTTGAGTATTTATAAGCCTAAAAACAACATTTCCGAAACTAAGGGGTAAGTACAAGCTTACCTTATTTTTTCGTTCCTAAACTCATATACGAGTAAAAACTAATTTTGGCATAAAATTTTTGTATTAACACTAAAATATCTAAATGGCATTAGTAGTCCTGTCGCCAGCAATGCTATTTAATGCCATAAAATCCTAAAATAGCATAAAAGTTCCATGGAAAAAAATGGGTGGTATTTATGTTTTTTGACCCGCTAAACACGAATCCGAGGTCTATTTTGCAAAATTCGTGGTCAATTTTTTTTTATGAACAAATTATTGGCCAATTTTGCAATAATTTGTTAATAACAAAAAATTGACCACAAATTTTGCAAAATAGACCCCGGATTCGTGTTTAGCGGGTCAAAAAACATAAATACCACCCATTTTTTTCCATGAAACTTTTATGCTATTTTATGGCATTAAATAGCATTGCTGGCGACAGGACTATAGAGAAGGTATTCTCATCTCAAAAGTTATTTTAAAGCCGTAAAAACTTTGTGTAGGAATTTCAAATTTTGTATACAAGCCACAATTGAAATGAACTAAAAAAAAATTTTAATATTAAATAAATTTTTTAATATCTAACATTTTTTACGTACATAAATATTAACAATTCTTAAACAAAAAAATTAGAAATCTTTTTTTTGATTTCTAAGTTAAAAAAGCTAAGGCAAAAGAGGAAAAAGTTAATTAAATTCAAATAAAAATTTTCGGAGCTTAAAAAAGGAGAGAAAATAAAAATCACTAAAAATATGCTTTATTTTTGTAAAAGATTTTACAAGGGGAGTTCAATACATTCGGAAAACCAAATTACACCAAATGTTTATGGATAAGTTTATTATGTTGAAAAAACATGCTGACTACCCTCCGTTCATTCCAATGGGCCTTCTGGGCCTAGAAACGCAGGGCTCAATGTTATAAAATAGGGTTTCTTTTTGGGAATTTTCAACAAAACGCCAAAATCTCACAAGTTAACCAAATTAATATCATTAATTCTTTCATCACTATAGCCAATTAACCAAACGGTCATTTTTGGCTAAAAATGACCAATTTTAAATTGCTGCCAAATTTGTAATTTTTGACAAAAATGGGTTTTTTAGGTCTCAAAAAATTTGTACAAGCTTCAAATTTCCAAAACTTTTTTATTTTACCCTTTTCAATTATTTGTTAACTAGATATGATAATTTGAAGTCACAGTCCCAATTTTAAGATTTCTTAAAAAAGCTCATTTTTAATTAGTATAGGCCTGGAGCATGGTTTTATTTGCGATTTTTTTTTAAATTATGTCCATGGAATTTTTCGACGGTATATATAGTTTGTGGGGTTGCTGATTCCAAATCCAAAGTCCGTTTTGACCCAACCTGGTCCAATTTTGCGTAATTGCCAATGTTAGGTCATTTTTAACGTTTTTTTGCCATTTTTTGTTATAATTTTTAGTATATTACCATTTTTCTCACACTACACTAATGTTTTTTGGGTTTCTATACCTAATTATCATATAATATAGTATATCTACTCATACAAAAAAAAATGGTAGCCCATAATAGGGATTCTTAGGCTATTTTTCACGCTTTTTGGGCTAATTTTAGCTATTTTTATGAAATAATACCAATTTTTATCTACAGCTTCTGTTTTTTGAGTATTTTAAGGTAGTTAAATACAAATATTATTTTTAATTTATCTAAAAACGCCGCAGTAGCCCATAAATAGGCACTTATAGGCTGTTTTTAACGTTTTTGGGGTAATTTAAGCTATTTTTATGAAATAATACTAATATTTTTCTATTATTTTTCTACAGGTTGTGGCTTTCGGGTCGCTAAACGCAAATAACACATTTTTTTTTAAAACAAATAATGTCCAGTGGCCCATAATAGGCGATTCACGGGTATTCTCATCCTTTTAATGATATTTTATAATACGTTACTTTTTTTAAACGAGTAGTGTTATAAATTTATAATTTTATAATTACAAAAAACGGACTACTAGCCCACAATAGGCAGTTTTGGATTAATTTTTCAGAATTTAAAAAAAAATAGTTTTAATACTTGCAAATGTTTTGTCCGTTTTTGTAATTATAAAATTATAATTATAAAATTATAAATTCATAAACAGCCTATAAGTGCCTATTATGGGCTACTGCGGCGTTTTTAGATAAATTAAAAATAATATTTGTATTTAGCTACCTTAAAATACTCAAAAAACAGAAGCTGTAGATAAAAATTGGTATTATTTCATAAAAATAGCTAAAATTAGCCCAAAAAGCGTGAAAAATAGCCTAAGAATCCCTATTATGGGCTACCATTTTTTTTGTATGAGTAGATATACTATATTATATGATAATTAGAAACCCAAAAAACATTAGTGTAGTGTGAGAAAAATGGTAATATATTAAAAATTTTAACAAAAAATGGCAAAAAAACATTAAAAATGACCTAAAATGGGTAATTACGCGAAATTGGACCAGGTTAGGTCAAAACGGACTTCGGATTTGGAATCAGCGACCCCAAAAACTAAAATTACCGTCGAAAAATTCCATGGACATGCTTTCAAAAAAAAATCGCAAATAAAACCATGCTCCAGGCCTATACTAAATGTTAACTTTGAAGAGTCATTTCTCAAAAACGAATCAAGGAAATGAGACGAATAAAAAAATTTTTGGAAACTTGAAGCTTGTACAAATTTTTTCAGAACTATAAAACCCATTAACGTCAGCAATTACAAATTTGGCAGCATTTTAAAAATTAGTTGTTTTTAGCAAAAAATGACTATTTGGTTAATTGGCTATAGTGATGAAAGAATTAGTGGTAAAAAATTTTGGTTTATGGCGTATAAAAGGTGACACACTACCAAAAGAATAAAACCAACCAAAAATGTTTTGGTTAACATGGGAAGTTGCAGCTTTATATTGAAAATAACCAAAAAACCCTATTTTATAACATTGAACCCTGCGTTTCTAGGCCTAGAACGCCCATTGGAATTAACCGAGGGTAGTCGTCATGTTTTTTCAACATTATAAACTCGTTCATAACCATTTGGTGTAATTTAGTGTTCCAAATGTATTGAATTCCCCTTGTTAATCGATTACCGCCGGCGCGGCCAAAACGTACCACTTTATTATAATTCTGAAACTTCTTTATATTATTAGCTCTAAATTTATATCTAGGGGTTTTTGAGATTGCTGATTTCAAATATGAACTCAAAAAAATCATAAAATTTCATCTAGGGGTGAAAAATTAGGGTAAAAAGGGGTGAAAAATCAATTTTTATAAAAGGTTTTATATTTACTTGAAAAACTGTATCCTGGGCTTCTCACGTTGCTTATTTCAAATATGACCATAAAAAAAATCATTAAACTTCATCAAGGGGTGGAATTTATAGTAAAAAACAATTTTTCATAAAAGTTAGATATTAATTTTAAAATTTAAGAAAAGTTCTATTTCAAATATGATTTTTCATATTATTTTTATTCTCACATATGAGTGTATTCTCATTTTTTATTGTAGGAACCCTTTACGTTATTGGGATTCCGTTACTATTATACTTTGTAATTACATAATCTTTATATTTGAAATAAACATTTCAGACAAACCTACATATTTAATTCAAAACTTTATATCAACGCTTTTGAAAAAATTTTGATTTTTCTACCCAAAGGTTAATTTTTGTTTTTTTCATGTATAATCTGGATCTTGTGCAACATTTAATCATTAAGACTATTTAATTTATAAGTATATTTGTCTCAGATTAAAATTTTCAAAATTTAAGGTAAGAGAGAGCCAAGTGATTTTTATTTTCCCTTCTTTTTTAAGCTCCAAAAATTTTTATTTGAATTTAATTAACTTTTTCCTCTTTTGCCTTAGATTTTTTTAACTTAGAAATCAAAAAAAATATTTCTAATTTTTTTGTTAAACAATTGTTAATATTTATGTACGTAAAAAATGTTAGATATTAAAAAATTTATTTAATATTAAAATTTTTTTTTAGTTCATTTCAATTGCGGCTTGTATACAAAATTTGAAATTCCTAAACAAAATTTTTACGGCTTTAAAATAACTTTTGAGATGAGAATACCTTCTCTAATGCCATTTAGATATTTTAGTGTTAATACAAAAATTTTATGCCAAAATTAGTTTTTACTCGTATATGAGTTTAGGAACGAAAAAATAAGGTAAGCTTGTACTTACCCCTTAGTTTCGGAAATGTTGTTTTTAGGCTTATAAATACTCAAATCTAGCAGTCGTAAATTTACAAATGCAAAATCGTAAATTTACCATAAAAATCGTAAATTTACGATTTGGTGGTAATATTACGAATTTGTCGTAAATTTACGATATCAAAATCGTAAAATTACAAAAAAATCGTATATTTACGATCGATCGTAAAATTACGATTTAAATGGTAAATTTACGATTTTTTTAGTAAATTTACGACAAAATCGTGATTTTACGATTATTTCGTAAATTTACCATCGGGTATTTTTAACAGTGTAGGTATGGACTTTAATTTATTAATAACTTATTTTTTGGTTTAAATAAGTTAAAATCTGATTTAAAAAAACCGAAGAAAAATGTCGACTCCTACCAAGATTGAACCGAGGCCCGTGACTTCCAAAGGCAGAAAAATTATCCATTAGGGTATAGTGAAAAAAAAACGTATTTCCGAGACGCTGGCATCTTAAAGTTACTTTTTTGGGTAGAAGATGATGATGTGTGATTTTCATGAAATTCGGTTCATATTTTTCAGTGAAAACCCCGAAATTGACGGTGAAAATCGCCCAATTCAGTTATTTAAAAAATTTTTTTTTCTGAAAATAAATATTTTTTAAAAATATTAAGATTTGCTCAGCCAGAATTTCAAAATAATGATTAACGGAGCGCACATAACCTCTAAACTGACATTTTTGGTATCCATTATAGCGCAATTCGGGTACTTTAATAAATTTTTTTTTCTAAAATATAATATTTTTTAAAAATATTAAAATTCCCTCAGCCAAAATTTGAAAATAATGAGTAACGAAGTGCACATAACCTCAAAACTGACGTTTTTGGTATACAATAAATCGCATTCCGGGTAATTTAGTAATTTCTTTTTCTGAAAGTTAATATTTTTTAAAAATATTGAGATTCGCTCAGCCAGAATTTCAAAATAATGATTTACAAAGCGCACATAAGCTCAAAACTGACGTTTTTGGTATACAAAATGGTGCATTCCGGGTACTTTAATAAATTTTTTTTTCTTAAAGTTAATATTTTTTAAAAATATTGAGATTCGCTCAGCAAGAATTGCAAAATAATGATTAACGAAGCCTACATAATCTCCAAACTGACGTTTTTTGTATACAAAATAACGCGATTTGGGTACTTTACTAAATTTTTTTTTCTAAAATATAATATTTTTTAAAAATTATCTAATTTGTAAAAAATTCGTTGAAGCAATCGTAATAGCTCCAAAATTTTCTTTTGGTTAAGAAAAAATTCTTTTGGTCTGGGAGTGTACAATATGATAAAATTTCTAAAATTTCAATTTATTTTGTCGGCTGTTTTATATATCAAAAAACCCAAAAAATAATATAGATGTCGGCTTTTCATAGTATGAAGAAATCAAAAAATAAAAAAATTTTACTGCATAGTGAAATTCATATTGGCGGTCTACGATATTAAAAATTGAAAACTGAAAAAATTTCAATCTATACTTTCGGCGATTTCATATATTAAAAAAACCAAAAAAATAATATATAGATGTCGGCTGTCCTAAGTATGAAAAAACCGAAAATTCAAAAATTTGACTGTAAGTAGTTTTTTTTTCTCTTTCTCTTTAATGAATGCATTAAATAGAAAACAAAACAAAAGTGGCTTTAGAAAAGCATTGAATAAATACAAAGCGATTTGGTTTTTACATTTTCATACAAACCATTTTAAGATATGAAGTGATGAAAATGACCTTTCTTGAGTTTTTCAATATTGAACTTCTTAGCTTTAAACAGTTGTAACCCGTCAGCTCAAATTAAAAAAAAAAATGTCGGATTAATAGCATTTTTTCCAAGAAATAATGCACAAAAACTCGTCTCAAAAGACCTCTAACAACCTGAGAAAAATCAGTTTTAGTGAAAAAAAATTAAAATTTTTCGCGTTTTCGACCTCTAATTTCTGAGATTGATTGCTTGAAATCATTTAAATATTTAAAAAACCGGCTCGGTAGCGCAGAGGTAACGTTCTTGCTTTGTAATATAGTATTTATATTATGAAGTGGGTTCGCCGCTGATGCAGAGCAATTATACTTTTTTTTCTAAATAAATATTTAATAAAAATTAAATATTTATTATAATATTATATTTATTATTTTATTAATATTTAATAAAAATTAAATATTTATTATAAGAAGGGAGAGTAGAGCTAGCTGCCGTTCCGCAGGAGACAGATGAAATAGAAAGTTCTATTTACTGTCTCCGTATGTCATGCATAGAGGGCGTTTTTCTAAGATTTTTCGCGCCTCTTTTAAAGCATAGAGTTGTAGAAGTACAACTCTGCGCTTTAAAGACGGAATTGTCAGCATGGCTCCTATAAAAAAGTCGGACCTTGGACCGCAATTGGCCTTCCCAAATCCTAAAAAAGGTTAAAGATAGTTGATTTTAGTAGGAATTTATTATGAATAATAAATGCGATCTTTTTGGAACAAGATATTTCTTTAATGTTTTTAAATCGACGCACAGTGTGGCAAAATGGACAAAAATCGCTCTTGGACTGAGTTTTTTAGCTATCGACTTGAAACCTGTTTTGAACGACTTTAAAATAAGCCTGTTTTCGTGTCTCACTGCGGATTTTTCGATTTTTTTATTTATAATTAGCCTATTGACTAAAAATGAATTTTATGCGAGATTCTAAAATATGCAAAAATTATTATGTAATATTTTTTGGCTTAAAAATGTTTTTTAAATTTTATGTATATAATGCAGGATTAAGAAAAAAAAATTTCCCTTTTGTTTTAGAATGCAAAAAATGTAGGAAGTGAAAATTTCGATAAATGAATGGGTTGAGGTCGAGTAAATAGGCTAATTAAAAATAAATAAATATGAAAAATCCGCAGTGAGACAAGAAAGCAGGCTTATTTTAAAGTCATTCAAAACAGTTTTCAAGTCGATAGCTCAAGAACTTAGTCCAAGAGCGATTTTTGTCCATTTTGCCACACTGTGCGACGTTTCGGAGATCTGTGTCTCCCTTTTCAAGATCTAAAAAATACAATGCATACAATTTATATAAACTATTTTTTACAAAAATTTTTTTATTACAGAAAAACTAAATTTTCAAATTAAATAAATATATAATAATTAACTTACGAAAATTTTAAAAAATATCTTTTTGAATTAGAAACATAATATTATACAATAAACATTATAAAATTTTTTTAAAAAAATTTTTTATATATATAGAAAACAATAATAAACTGTAATTTTAGTTATAAGAGTTTCTGTTCTCACTGCTAATGAAGTACTAAAATCTATTAAATTGAAAAAGTTTAAAGGTTCACCGATTCATACGTTAACAAAAATTTTTTTATTATTAGACAAAGAGAAAAAAGTTTTTTTATATATTGAAAGAATTTGAGTAAGATAAACAAAATTGATATTTTTTTTAATTACTAATGTATAGGAATCAAGGGTTAAGAGTTTATAGCTCAAGTACCTAGAAATTACATAAAGTATATAAATTTAAAGATCTTATGTCACAGCTGTAATTTTATGTAGCTCTAATGAGAGAGAAATATTTTTTTCTTTGATTTTTTTCTTTAACGTATTTTTAAACTATTTTTTATATAAAAAACGCGAAACAAAGTTTTAAAATCGTTATAAAAAAGCAAAACAGCAAAAACAACAAAAACAAATTTTTTATTTAAAAATATTATTAAAATATTAAATCATTTATTCGTTTTATTGTATTATCGTCTAAATTTTTTATATTATCTAATTAGGAAAGTTTTTTATTAATTAAATCTATAGTATTTTTGTAATAATATTTCAGGTTTTGAGTGTCTTGCATACGGTTAAGTGTTGACTTACAGTCGTGTATATGGAGCATTTCAGAAAACAGTCTCCGGTATAACTTTTTTTGTTGATCAAGTATTTTTATTGATTTTAAATTAAAATTTATTTTATGTTTTTTTGACTTCCTGTGGATATGAAATATTGAGTCTTTTTTTCGATTTTTATATGCTTTTTTGTGTTCATTAACACGTTTGTAAAGTTTTCTGCTAGTCTGGCCTATGTAGGCAAATTTACAATCTCTGCATTTAATTTTATAAACTACGTTATTTATTTCAGATTTACTTATTTTATCTTTGCCTAGAGTTATAAGTGTGTTGAACTTGTTAGGGATTTGGTTTACGACGGAGATATTTGAATTTTTTAGGCTCATTATAATATCATCGTTTAAATATTTATAAAAAGGGATCACTAAAATATTTTTGGAAATATTATCAGTAAGATTGACGTTCTTATTAGTATTACTTAAGTGGGCTAATCTTTTGTTTATATATTTATCAATAAATTTTGAAGGGTAGTCATTAGCAAATAAGAATGTTTTAGCTATGTTGATGTTATCTTGATAAAATTTTTTATCTGACAGTAAAATGCATTTGTCAATTATACTATAGATTATTGCAATTTTTTGTTTGATTGGGTGATGCGAGACAAAATTAATGTACCTTGCTGAAAATGTATCTTTTCTATACCAGTTTGTTTCTACCAAAGAATTTTTATTGCGAAATATTTTAATATCTAAGAAATTTATGCTATTGTCTGAAGTATTTTCATTTTCCATTGTAAACTGAATATTTGTATTGTAATTATTAAATATAGGGGTTAATTTGTCTAAATATTTTTTGTTGCAAATCAAAAGTATGTCATCTACATATCTTTTGTAAAAAATTATTGGAGATTTGCAGTCTTTTGGAGGATTCGTAAAATAATTTGAACTATTATTTAATACTATACTACTTTTTAATTTATCTAAAGATACTTTTTCTAGATGGTCCATAACTAGTTCACAAAAAAATGGGGAAGAACAGAAACCCATAGGAAGGCCTTTTTTTTGTTTATAGAATTTATTGTTGAATTTAATGTAAGTGGAATTGAGTAAGAAGTTTATACCATTTAAAAATTGTAACTTATTAATAGGGATCTTCTTTTCGATACTTTCCCAATTTCTGTCTAAAGCTTCCAACACTAAACTATGTGGAATGCTGGGAAACATCGCCACGACATCTAATGAAACTAGCTCATATTCTTCAGGAACTACGTTATTTGATAAAAAATTTTTTATTTCTGAACTGTTTTTAACTGAGGAGGAGGGTTTTTTTATATATTTTTGTAAAAACTTAGTAAGGCATTTGTCAAAATTATATAAAGGGCTGTTTATGAATGAAACAATAATTCTAATTGGGAAACCTTCTTTGTGAATTTTTATTAAACCATAAACTAAAGCTAAAACTGTATTTTTAACATTTAATTTAATGTAACGGAAAGATTCATCACTATCGAAAACGTTCCAAAAATCCCATTTTGAAAGGAAATTTGTAACAAGATTTATTAAAGAGACTAAGGGATCTTTTTCTATTTCTAAGTACGCATCTTTATTTGTTAATTGCTCCTCAATTTGTTTGTTATATTTTTTTCTATAGGTTATTACTGTTGAGTTTCCTTTGTCTGCTCTTGTGACAAGTAAATTAGGGTGGTCACTTATAAACTTTTTTGTATTTTTTAATTTTTCATCTATAATTTTGTCTATATATTTAATATGTTTTTTATTGTGTAAATTTTTGTTAATTACGCCAATTATTTTTCTTCAAGATCGCATTTATTATTCATAATAAATTCCTACTAAAATCTTTTTAATATTTGGAACGACAACAGTATTTATACTGTTTAAATCATCTTATAATAAAGATAGTTGAGTTTGAGAAACGGTTGTTAAAGTTCCACCAACCCTTTATACTCCTTCTAACCCTACAGTTTCACTAACAATTTATCCACATACGTCTTCAAACCAAAAAATTATTTCCATTAAAGGAAAAAGCAGTATATATCTCAATATATATATCGACTTCCGAGGAAATAAAAGCAAAGAATGCGGTTTGGACCGCTTGTGCAAATTATTGGTGACCTCCTTTATAACGTAAGGTTCAAAGAGGTTAAACATAAGCATATTTAAATATTAAAAAAAAAAAATGGGTTAGGTGTATTTCTTTAAAGATTTAAAACAAACTTTCATGTATTTTCGTCCTTACAGTTCTTCATAAATTATTCTTGAATAAAATCAAAAATATTCAATTTTTTCTATTATTTCATTTTAATATATATAGGAGAATTTTTTATTTTTATTTTTGCTTTTTCTTTTATTTTTTGAAAATATAACATGTTTTTTTATTATTTTATCAAATAATACGTTTTTTTTATTTAGTAACTTACCATTAATTAATTTATTTGAATTCATTTGTGTATTTTTATAAATTTCAAATTCCTCTAGTGTATCCAAAAATTTACCTTAATTGCAAAAATATATCGGGTTTAAATTTTTTTGTACATTGTTAATTTTATTGTCTGTGTAGTCGTGATTATTATTAATTAAATTTAATCCGTATTTGTTGTTTACTTTTTCTAATTGTTGTACAGAATTCATATTTTGTGTTTTGGAATATGGTCATTAAACCTTTTTCTAAACTGGTGTATATTTTATCACATGAGTCACATGATACTTTATATACGCTGGTCCTATCTAGAAAATTGTTATTTGTATTGTTTTTCTTTTTGAAATGTTTTTCTAATTTATTGTCAGTTTTGAACCCTATATTATAACCGTATTTTTTTACTGTGTTTCTTACAACACTTGGTAATTTCGTTGTGAATTTTGAACCTAAGTATTTATTTTAAAACGAAAAAGTACAAAAAAATTAATTAGTATTCTGAATGGATTAAAAACTATTGTAAAGTAATGCAAAAAAAATTCTTAGGAATTTATAATAACTCGATTTAAAACTTTCTATAAAAAAATTTCAAAAGTATAACAATTTCCCGTCCTCGAAAATACTTTTATACTTTTTTGAATAGTTTTGAACACTTTGAAATACTTTAAAAATAGTTTTAAATAATTTAAAAGTTTTTATTAAATTCAAAATATTTATTTGTTTTAATTTTGCATTTTTCAATTGATAATATCAAGATAAATTCTTCTTATAAGCAGTTGAAAATACATTTTATTAAAGAATACAAAAAAAGGCGAGAGGCCATCAACGTTTTTTTTTTTTTTTTTTTTTTTTTTAATTCCTATTATGGATATACGCTCGAACCTTAACTTAACCGCTTTTTAACCTTAATTTTAAACCTTAATATACATAAATATATATTTTTTTTATGTACAACCTTAATGTGAAAGACTTTTTATGGTGGTGTCTTGCCTTCCACCCAGAACCTGTTTTCTTCATAATATTCGATTTTTCTTTTAAATATTATGATGAAAACAGAATCCTAGCTTCAAAGTGGTGAAGAATTTTAAATCTGTATATATTTACGGAAGTATTTTCATACTACAAGTAACGTATATATACTCCTACTAACTCGGGATTCGAACCCACGAAATTTATGAAAGTATCTCTACTTACATATAGGTCGCGCGGCTTTAAACCACTAGACCACGGCCGATGCCGTTTAAAAAAAATATTTAAAATATTTTTTTTAATCTGCTTGATGGCCATTTCTATGTTTTTGTATCTCGTTAATAAAATGTATTTTTAACTGCTTATAAGAAGAATTTATCTTCACATTATCGTTATAAAGTAATAAATCACTTTTTCTCGACTAATTTTTTGCTCTCGTGGATAAACCTGGATTATTCATTATTAAATTAGAATATTAAATTTTCAATTGAAAATGTAAAAATAAAACAAATAAAAATTATGAATTCAATAAAAATTTTAAATTTTTTAAAACATTCAAAACTATTTTAAAGTATTTCAAAGCGTTCAAAGCAATTTAAAAATGTATAAAAGTATTTTTTGCCCTCCCGGGCGTAAAATTCATGCGTGAAGAATTTTCTGAACTCGTTCTACGCCCATAGGGGCAAAAAATAGTGTAAGCACCATGGGTGAAATACTTTAGACACGAGCGTGAACACAAATCACTCGTGCCCGGCTTCGCCGAGCACTCGTGCTAGTGCTGAAACTTTTACGCCCTTGATACTTAATATACTATTCGAGGACGAAAAATTGTTATACGTTTGAACTATTTTTGTGGACAGTTTTGAATTATTATAAATTCCTAAGATTTTTTTTTTATCACTTTACAAAAAATTTTAATCCATTCTGAATAATTTTACATTTTTTTGTATTTTTTCTACGAGTGATATTTTTTCAATTTTAAAAAATTTGGCATTTTTTCGAAAAAATAAGGCTAATTTCGGGTTAGAAAATTTGAATTTTAAAATTTAAGTATAAAATTTGAACTCAGCACACCTGAAAACCCCCCGAAACAGTCTTCAACAATTATTTTTTCATAATTGATGAAATATTCATCACTTGGTAAAATTTAAAAGGTAAAAAAAAAAATCGATCTATCCAAGTAAAAGTTTATTGGTGTTATGTTTCTTTAATTGACGTTTCGTCGATCCATGTCGACCATATCAAAACTACAATAAATATTTTACAAAATAAACGTATAATAAAAAAAAAAATAATTATAATATATATTTATATAATGATGTGATGTTACTTATAATTTAAATATATGAAGTTTATAAATTCAAAAAATGAATTATGTCATGAATTAAACAGAAGTTTATAATATAAAAAATAATATCAATTATAAGTTAATATGAAAATTACTGACATGACTATTTTGATACTAAATTTTAATAAGATTCCACATGAAAACAAGTATGATAATAAAATATAATCATAACAATCGTTAAATTAAAAACGACATCTATAAAAAATAGCAAGATAATGAGTATTGATATATTTATCGATAGAATAGGAAAACTAATATAATATTAACTGCTGAGATAAAATATGTATGTACCGTATAGGAGCCAATTTTCGAACGTATTGAATTTCGATCAAATACACACAAAATAGCGTTTATATAAAAAAGTATGCATAATTTATCTAAAACCGAGTTTTATTATGAAACTATAAACCCTAAAGAACTGATTTTTACCTTACCGATGTTAAAAAACAATTTAAATTAAGAAAAAAAATAAGAAAAATGTTCTCTTGTACAACCTTACGAGATTTTTCTCATCGTTTTCACCAAATCTCGTGTGTTATTAAAATCGAGTTTTAGGGATACCTACTCTATGCCGAACACTAAAAATGCTTTTAATTACGCTGTGAAGCTTTAATAAATGAAGGGAAAGGGTTATATTCACTTATTTATTGCAAATTTATTTTAAATAGGTATATCGATAATCGAATCCGAACTTTTTTACACGTATGGGTATTTTCGATATTTTCAATTTAATTACACTTTTTTTAATTTAAACGATATTTATTTAATAATAAAACACTAAATTTGTCATAATTACATTATTTATACTATATTTTATAATAATTAATAGAATATTTTATAAACTAACACACATAAACACAATTTAAAGTACTTATATACTTATGTATCACTTTGTTTATAACACAATAAATCCTCGTAAATGCTTTGATTTTAATAAAAATTACGTAAAAACACTTTAAAATTGGAAAAAAATCTTTATTTTAATATTAAAAATGTATAAAAATTATATTCTAACACTTGTTTCACAAAATTAATGCTTTTTTTACTTTTAAATACACAAATAAATAAAGAGTTAAACAAATGCGTGTTGTTGATAAAAATTTCGCTCGCGAACGTTATTGAAACGGCGGGTTGCGTAAACAGGGGGTCTATTTTGTTTCCTTGAGTTTTAAAAACATTATAATTATCAACTATTATCTTTCGTTAATTAAAATTAAAAAGCAAATTTTAACAAATAAATGTTTAAAATACATGATTATACAAGTGTGTAGTTCATCTGTTGTTTACTATATTTTACTCTTATTATAGGTATTTTATATTAAAAAAACAAGAAAAAAGAAGTGAAAAGGGAGTTAAGAAATAGGTATAGTTATACCTATAAGAATTCTATTAAAACTCGCGCGATTTAAACTTAGTTTTAACGATTTTCAAATTATCGAAAATTAATTCGATCAAAATGATACTATTATCAAAAATAGAATTTGCATTATCGAAATTACCTTACCTTGCACACTTGTAATAAATGTAAATTATTAATTACCCATCAATAAATTTGATATTTTTTTAATTGGAATAATAAAATATAGGATTTCCCTGATCAAATGCAACAATATTTAACTCGAATTATTAATTTTAAAGTATATTTTTCAATAAATAAAGATACAGCTAGGTATAAGAAAGTGACTTATGATCGAAAACTGGCTCCTATACGGTATTATGAATTTTTAAATTTACATAAATTTTTTCTTCTCATTTTATGTAAAGCATGCAGATAAGGCTTAAAAAGCTGTTGAGAACCATCTTTTTTATTCAAGGGATCATTTTGGATGTTAATAATAAAGTAATAATACTATTTTTAACTAAATCAATAGGCACATTGGTAAATAAAGAAGTAGCATCTAAACTTATTAAAATTTGGTTGTTAGGTATGGACATTTCAGAAATTCAGTAATAAAATTTTGGCTATTTTTAATGTAAGAAGCAGGTTTCTTGATACTAGTAGTTAGTAAAGTACTAATAAATTTAGCTAAAAAATGTGTGGGAGTATTGATAGTAGATAAAACATATTGATTATAGATAGATAGATAGATATTGATTGTAGTGTAATATTCCATTATAATCTATGACAATTTTGTGTATTTTTGGAAGACCATAAAGTCTAGGTAATACTATATCAGTTTGAGTTAAAGCCCATTCATGATATGATCTATTGAAAAACCCATTAATATTCCACATATGTAAGAAATTTTGAGTATCTTTTTTTAATTGAGTTAAAGGATTAAAATCAAGCTTAATATAAGTAGAACTTTCATTAAGAATTTCATTTTCCATTTTTAAATTATAGGTGGATCTATCTAATGCAAATGTGGAGTTTCCTTTATCAGCATTAGTAAAAAATATGTTATGATTATTGTTTTTTAAATATTTTTTGGTAAAATTAATATCATCCTGAAAACATTTTTCCAAAACCGAGATATGTTTATTTTTATTTAAATGTTTATTAATACTAGAAATAACACTTTACCTAATATCATTAACAACTTCACTATCAAATTTATGATTATTAAAAAGTTGTTCAATATTTTTAATTGTATCAACAGCATTTTTATTATCTAAACTAGAATTTAATGAAAATTTTTGGCCTTTAGAAACAGTGTTAATGACTCTAGCAGGTGTTAATGACTCTATAATTGTCTAATTCTAAATTTCATAATGAAAATTTAGAGTTAGTTAAATACTATTTAACAAACAATAATTATCCGGTTAATTTTATAAAATGTACATCAAAAAAAGATTAGACAGTATTAAGTATAAATTGCATGATAGTGAAAATCATTTTCGCGATATTCAGAATAAAATAATTGCTAGAAAACCTAAAGTTGGTGTACCCTATGTTGAGGGTTACTTTCATGGCATTAAAAAAGTTTTAAGTGAGAATGACATTATTTCTATTCCTATAATTGCCAATAACTTAAGCAATATTGTTGTTAAAGGCAAAGATAAACTAAAAAAGGAGAATAGAAACAATGTAGTTTACAGTTTTGATATAAACACTATTCGAATATGTATCGTTTATAGACGGTCCGTAGTATATGAAATAAAGGTACTTTATCGCAAGAGGGCTTCTACTCTTACGATATAGAGTCTACTCGTACGTATAAAAGTATTATCGTAATAGTAGAGACCGAGGTAGAGACTGCGCATGATCAAAGTTCAATGTAGAACTGAATAAAATTTAGTTGTAACGTGGCCATTGTATAGAACGCATGAGCGTGTTTTTGTTTAAAACATAAAATGTCGGAAAATAATGTTAAAGAAGAAGATGATAATTTATTATAGACGAAAATAATAATATAGATGCCGAAATAAATAATCAGAAATAAATGTAACATTTTTTCTAACGTATTAAAAATGAATGTATATGCAAATAAATAATGTGTTTAAAAAAAAAGTTTTGTTTTTTAGTAATATTTTATATTTTGTCTAAAAGACGATGAATATTCGAATATTGTTGAAAAAAAAATATATCGCCACTCGTTCGATACAAAGCGTTTCATTGTAGTATGACGAGAAAGGCATTGTATCGTCACTCGTGACGATATATACTATATTATCAGCTGTTAATTACTTGTTTTCATGTGGAATCTTATTAAAGTTTAGTATCAAAATAGTCATGTCAATAATTTTCATATTAATTTATAATTCTTATTATTTTTTATAAATATACCATGTTATTATTTTTTAAATTGATTTTAAACTTCTGTTTAATTCATGACATAATTCATTTTTTGAATTTATAAACTTCAAATATTTAAATTGTAAGTAACATCACATCATTATATACATTAAAGTGGACCTATTTTTGGACTTTGTGGAAAATCTTTGCTCCCCGGGTTTTTTTGTGAAGTTTTGGTCATAAAAAGTTCCCAGTTCCAAGGATTTTGCTTCAGCCTTACAAAAACACGTGCCTGTAACGACATCAATTTTCCCATTTAAATAACATGGGAATTTTGAGTTTTTAGCTATACAAATTTTCACAAAAGCCAAAAAGCGTTTTAAAATGATGATTTTTACTGGAAAACATACTTTTATATGTTGTAAAGATATACAAACCGCTCTGCATTCATTCCAAAGAGAATTTTGGGGCTAGAAACGCAAATTTACATGTTTGCTCAATCCTATAAAACAGGGATTTCGGTAATTTTCGATAAAAAGCTACAACTTCAAAAATTAACCAAAATACTTCTGGTTGGTTCACTTTTTTTTTGTATAAGTGTCACCTTTCAAACGACGTAAGCCGTATATTTTAATCACTGTTTCTCTTAGCTCTATAGTCAATTAACCTACTGGTAATTTTTGACCCGGAATGACCAATTTTTAAATTTATTTAAATTGCTGCCAAAATTGTAAATTTTAACGAAATTGAGTTTTAAAGGCCTTAATAATTTTTTACAAGCTTGAAGTTTCCAAAAATTTTTTACTCGTCTCTTTACTTTAATTAGTTTTTAAGATATTACTTTTCAAAGATAATGATAAAAATTGACTTTTTTTGAAAACCCTGAAATTGGGACTCGATAAATTTGCGTTTCTAGCCCCGAAATTCCCTTTGGAATGAATGCAGGGCGGTTTGTATGTCTTTACAACATATAAAAGTATGTTTTCCAGTAAAAATTAGCATTTTAAAACGCTTTTTGACTTTTGTGAAAATTTGTATTGCTAAAAACTCAAAATTCCCATGTTATTTAAATGGGAAAATTGATGTGGTTACAGGCACGTGTTTTTGCAGGGCTAAAGCAAAATCCTTGGAACTGGGAACTTTTTATGACCAAAACTTCACATAAATACCCGGGGAGCAAAGTTTTTCCACAAAGTCCAAAGATAGGTCCACTCTAATATACATACTAGGGGGCTTAGCCCCCTGCGCGCTCCGCGCGCCAACCCCCGCAAAGCGTCGAGTGTGGTGAAAAGGCCCATGTTTACAATTAGAAATTAAATGACAATTAATTAGAAAGAATAAAACTTTAAACTTATTTGCTAATAATTTTTTTTTTTATTTAAATAATTTAATTTTTCTTTTGTTTCTTTTATTTGCAATAATATGAAATCCGTTGTTAAATTTTACTAATTATTTCTTATCATCTATAAAAAATAATAAAATTATTTTTTTATTAAAAATAATTTTTTTATTTTAATTTTCAAAAAAATATCTATACCTGCATCTGTTAATAGTTCTTGGCCTTCCATTAATTCTTCTAAACTTAGTATTTCGTCAGATATAATTCGTATTAATTTGTTATCTAAGTTAAATATATTGTACGTTTTGTATTTATCTATTAATTTTATTAAGTTAATAATTTTTTATGCTTTTTAATAATTTTATTTTTATGATTTTTTCAAGTTTTACTCGAGTTTAGTGAATAGATAAATAAAAATAATTTGACCTTTTATCGACTACAATTTAATTTATTTATTTATTGATGTTTCCACCCCTAGTTCGGGGTCCTTTTTAAAATCTATTTAGAAATTTTTAATTAATAATATTACACAAATTATAAAAAATATAGAAAAATATTTGACAATTTTAAATTCTTACATTTTTAAATTATTGTTACATGAATATTATTAATTTTATTTTTACCTTTTTTACTTAATTCGCCTATTATTTCTATAACTTTTAGCTGAAGTAAATAAATTTTAAACTTAAAAAAAAAAAAAATAAAATAAAAATAAAAAAAATTGCAATTTGAATAAAAAAAAACAAACACGGGTGCCCAAATGGTTGTGTCCAAATGGGGTCGTCCAAATGGGGGTGCCCAAATGGGGGTGACCAAATGACCCATGTCGGCGGTGGCAGCGGCGGTGGCGGCAGCGTTTAGAATTTTATAATATAGAGAGATATTATAATTATTTTTTTTTTTAGTTATACATTTATTTTGTAAAATATTTATTGTAGTTTTGATAAGGTCGACATGGATCGACGAAACGTCAATTAAAGAAACATAACACCAATAAACTTTTACTTGGATAGATCGATTTTTTTTTTTACCTTTTTAATTATTTTTTCAATTTTAAAAAATTCGGAATTTTTTCAAAAAAATGGTCCAATTTAGGGTCCGCCATTTTAAAAGAACTCCCTCAACCCTCCTCTCAAAAATTTTTTAAAAATTAAATATAAGTTATTTTTTTGCACTAAATAAGCGCTGATTCATCGATGATTTAGCGATAATTTAGTGAGGATTTAGCGCGGAAAATAAGCGATAAAAATAAGCGTTTATTCAGCGCTATCTTTTGCATCAGGGTAAAGCTGCATTTACAAGCAATCAGCCTAGCCCCTACACGCGACATCACAAAAAAAAGCAGATGTTAAGATTATTTTTTTTGTATTGATGTATTTATTTATTTATTCACCTATTTATTTATATTTTTTATTTATTTATTTATTTATATTTTTTTTTTTGGGCCCCTTCTTTATTTATATACCTATTTATTAACCTTCTTTTTGTCAATTTTAGGAAATGACGTATATCTAACAAATATTTTATGGAACATTATTAGACACAAAGATGGAATTTTAATCAGAAGAAATGACGGAGTCCTTAAACAAACTGGCGAGGCACTGGATGCAAGTCAAAAGATGGAGTTCATGAATAGAACTAAATGGCCTGGGCTAAAGGAATGTGAAAATGGTCCTGGGCTAGGCTCACATAACGTAGGAATGGAGTGGAGTTTTAGTGGGTAAAGCCAAGGTAATATCGAGTGCCACATAACTTTCAGTTCGGGTGCTGAACAGTATGCGTAAAGCATTTGTTTTTTTCTATATTTTCATTTCTCCACTACCTACGCAAAAAAAATATCAAGAATTTATTCTTGACATGTTTCAGTTTAAATTTTTTCACCAATTTCTTTTAACTAATAAAAAAAATTGAAATAAATATAAAATACTCTTGCCATAAATGTCCTCACCTCCTCTCGGGACAGTTGATTATCTAAGTCAGCATCGATTTCTTTAAATACATTAGCAGATGGTGGCGAATCACCTATGTTTATTAGTTCAACTTCAAAGCGAAGAGTTGCTCCTAAAAAAATATTGAAATTTAAAGTATTTTCACTTTAATTGTTTTTTATCATAGAATTTTATTATTATTATTATTAAAATTACTATTTATGAAAAAAAAAATTGATTGCATAATTTAAGAAAAAAAAATTAATAAATTAAATGAAAAAAAAAATTCAACGAATTTCGATCCCTAGACCTTACCCTTGATAGAACACGCGATGGCCCATTCAACCACGAGAGCATTTGTAAAATATGAACAAAACTGCATACAAACTCGTCTTCCCGCTTATTCTCTACCCACTAAAATTTGTTCATATTATGCAATTATCATAATTATTAATGTTAAAATTATTTAATTAATATTAATCATTAATCTCTGGATACAAAACTTAAATTAATTTTCCTTTAAAGTAATAATTATTAATTTATAAACAGATACGCACATTCATATTTTAATACTACTAAAACTAACGCAACCACCTCATGGATAATGAACAAACAACTGCGCTGCCTAGTGATAATTTTAGAAAATACGGCGTTTAAGGACCGCTTCTGTACATGACATTCATATACCAGAAACATCACCTCCTTTCTTCACCCTGGAGGCGCGCAAGCAGTCAGTCGTGCACCGGCACTCGTAGAGTTAACTACGTCTGTGTATATAGTAATACTTTAGAACCAAAACAAGAAATGCATTAATTAAATTAATTGTGTTGCTTTTATGTAGTTCTATTTATTCGTTAGAACCTGTTGACTATAATTATTATTCATTAATCTTAAATTATAACCTGATCAGGTTCAAAACATATAATATTAAAAATAACTAATCTTCGGATAGCTCGCATAAGACTTTATAATCAGTTTTAATAATTCTGAACCAGATATAGGCCAAAATTATTTCTTTGCAGGTTTCAATGAATTAATAGAACTACAAAAAAGCAACTCAATTATTCTAAATGTTAAAAACTAAAAGATACAAACAAAGATTCATACTATTCAGGTTTTCAATTTTATCCAGAAATCTTTAAGTTAAAAGTAACATCTCGTTTGTGTTATTGATAATAACTATAATTATAAGAATAAATTTTCCAGAACTAAAACAAGAACTTCATTAATTAAATTAACTATGTTGCTTTTGTGAAGTTCTATTTATTGTTAGAATATTTTTAAAAAACTTTTATTTTTAAAAAAACTTTTGTTTGTCACCAAATTGCAAATTTTAATATATATGATATTTTAAATTAAATACACAAAAATTGTGAAAAATTTTAATTTATTTTCCATCTATTTTACAATTTATTTACATATAACGACTACGCGTTTCGGGAATAAATTCCCATCATCAGGTCATTCACTGATCTCAATTAATTATTGAGAAGTCACATTAAAAATATATAAAAACTAAATTTAATTATTTATTTATTACGAGCTTGCCGTGTTGATGCTCATGTAAGACTGAAATATTTCTTTATTATTTTCATTTGTTTACAGTTTATGTATATAGTTTATTGAATTTATAATATTTACATTTGGCTATTTTCAATTATTCTATCAAACAGTACATTATTTTTATAAATTAATTTATCATTTAATAATTTATTTTTATCACTTTTTGTTTGTTTATATATCTCATACTTTTCTAATGTATCCAAGTATTTACCTTTATTGCAATAATGAATTGGTGTTAAATTTGTGTATATGACTGTGTAACTATGATTGGTATTTATGATATGTAATGCAAATTTTGTGTTTATGTCTAAAATTTTTTGTGGGGTTAAATTTTCTGTTTTTGGAATGTGTTCTTTAAATCTCTCTTTAAAACTTCTACCTGTTTGGCCTATATATATTTTATCACATGATTCACAACTAATTTTATATACACCTGCTTTTTTTATAAAATCATCATTATTATTATTATTTTTGTTTTTAGTTTTAAGTAATTTTTCTAGTTTATTGTCTGTTCTGAAACCTATTTTGTAATTGTATTTTTTCATGGTATTATTTAATATATAAGGTAAATCTGTAGTATAAATAGCACCTATGTATTTTACGTTGTCATTCACTTTGGCATTTAATGAATTATTATTTTTATTTTTGTGTTTTAAAATTAAATTATTAATGTCTTTTATTTTGTAACCATTGTTTTTAGCTATTTGTTTAATGATGTCTATTTCTTTGTTAAAATCATTGCTGTTCATAGGTATGCTTATATCTCTGTGAATTAATGAATTAAATGCTGCCATTTTTCGATTTTTTGGATGATGAGATGTGTTGTGAATCACAATGTCTGTAGTGGTTTCTTTTCTAAATATTGAGAATCCCAGTCTATTATTACATTTTGTGACTTGTAAATCTAGAAAATTGATGGTGTTATCTTTTTCTATTTCTTCTGTAAATTGAATGCTTTTATTGAATTTATTTATGTATTTTTTGAATGCCTCGAATTGCCTTGTTGTGCCATTATATATCACAAATATATCATCTACGTGTCTACATCTACTTTTGGGCTATAAATGTTGTAAGATAAAATTATATGGCCTAAGCTAAGTCAATTTTTATTTCAGCCAAAGTTTACAGTAAACAGATAATTTTTCATACACTCGAGTACGATTTCCGGATACCCAGGTATCTGGGTAACGTACAAACGGACTACCTACGGGACCGGAGACTGCTCTACGACACGCTCGATGGCAGGCGACAGAGGGTTCTGAGTGCGGGCATTGCCGAATGTTCGGTTCTCGGACCAGACCTGTGGAATGCCTTTTACGATGGCCTGTTGCGCGTTCACCTCCCAGAAGGAACTTTCCTGATCGGGTACGCGGATGACGTGGCCCTGACCATCACCGGCAGGGACATGCAGGTAATCCAGGAGAGGTTGAATCTAGTCATGAGACAGATCAACCTCTGGCGAGCAGGGGCTCCAGATCGCGATCCCAAAAACGGAGATAGTACTGCTGACCCGTCGAACAACAATATCCACGGACATCGATTTAAATGTCGATATTGGTGGAAACCCTCACACGATCCAAGCTAAGACATCGGTTAAGTACCTGGGAGTTCTGCTTGATGATAAGCTGAACTTCTGGGAACAATTTCAGAGGTCGAGTGAGAAGGCCGCGTCGGTCGCATCCTCCTTGTCAAGGCTCATGGCCAACATAGGAGGGCCCAAACCCGGGAAGCGAAGATTGTTGATGTCCGTTGTCAACTCTGTCCTGCTTTACGGATCTGAGATCTGGGCGGATATCACCAAATTTGCCAAGCACAGACATAAAATATCGTCTGTGCAGCGGCAAGCGGCCCTGAGGATCGCCTGCGCGTACCATACGGTATCACTCGAGGCGATCCAGGTAGTCGCATCGGTCATACCCATCGACCTGCTAGCGTTGGAGCGAAAATTTATTTACGATAGGGTAGAGGACCGCGAAGTGGCATCCACTCGCGCCTGTTCCAGCTCTTTGGAAAAATGGCAGAAACGATGGAAAAAGACGAAGAGGAAAATGCCCAATGGACCTGCGCATTGATCTCAGATCTGCAGGCATGGACTGGACGACTGTATATGTATATGAAGTGCTCTTGATTTAAGAAAAATTTTTGGAAGGAGATGAGAATGCTGGGGTTGACTCCTAAGGTAAATGATGCTCTTCATGGCTTTTTACCTGAAGTGCTCAATTTATATTTTAGTAACATCTCAATATCCCCCACAGAAGATCTTTCTATTGCTTCTGATATAGAATGTTGGTGACAAGGTTCCGTTTATTGATGTTATAATTAGTCTAGGGGTAAAACTTGATAGTACTCTTTCATGGAGGCCTCAAGTATTTCAAGTAACCAAAAATGTCAATAAAGTTCTTTAATTTCTTAGAACTATCCTGCCTTGCACATCAATTACTCTACGCAAGCGACTGGTCGAATCTCTTGTGGTCCCTCACCTTGACTATTGCAAGGTAGTATACTCTGATGTCTGCAATGAGTTGGGTGTTCTAATACAGAGACTAGCAAAATCTGGAATTAGATACATCCATGGCATTGGGCGCAACTAGTATATCACTGCTTTCCAGAGAATTGAATTGGATGAGTAACTCAACTCGTACTGACTATTTCGCCTCTCTTATAATGTATAGGATAGTTCGTTTAAAAGAACCTCCTATTTTGCTACCACTATTCAAGCCTTATAAGCCTGATAGGCCAGTTCGTGGTCCCCGTAAAGACTTAGATCCTAACAAAGTTACAACTGATTGGGGCCTATACTCATTTCAGGTAAAGTACTTAAACTTTTGGAACAAAATTCCTTCCTGCATTCGTAACCTGCACTCATTTAATTTATTTAAAAAAGCAATAAGGCAGAATCTTTATAAATTAGATGCCAGTTTAACAACAGCTTGACTAAATTAATATTAATTAATTTTGTTATTTAATTATTTATTTAAACTCTAACAAAAATAACCACGTAGTTATACTCCCTGGCTCAGAGAGTTATTTCAGGGAGTTAACTCCCTGAAATTTCTGACATCTCCACGAATACCTTCGGGATGAAAATAGACCGTATGAGGGAAAACTGATATCCTGTAGGCGTAAATTTTAATTTTATTTTAATTTTATTTACTACATTACCTAGGGGTTTTCGGGGCCGAGAAAACCGTTTTTGTGAATGAAAATTTTAATCTCTTTGCCTCAACATATTTTCCAATTTTCCAAGATGGCGGACCAGAAAAAATCAAAATAAAGACTTTCTACATTACCTAGGGGTTTTCGGGGCCGAGAAAACCGTTTTTGTGAATGAAAATTTTAATCTTTTTGCATCAACATATTTTCCAATTTTCCAAAAAATATGTTGGGGCAGAGATTAAAATTTTCATTCATAAAATCGGCTTTCTCGACCCCGAAAACCCCTAGGTAATGTAGAAAGTCTTTATTTTGATTTTTTCTGGTCCGCCATCTTGGAAAATTGGAAAATATTTTGGGGCAAAAAAATCAAAATTTTCATTCATAAAAACGGTTTTCTCGGTCCTGAAAACCCCTAGGTAATGTAGTAAGTCTTTATTTTGATTTTTTCTGGTCCGCCATCTTGGAAATTTAGAAAATATTTTGGGGCAAAAAAATCAAAATTTTAATTCATAGAAACGGTTTTCTCGGCCCTGAAAACCCCTAGGTAATGTAGAAAGTCTTTATTTTGATTTTTTCTGGTCCGCCATCTTGGAAAATTGGAAAATATGTTGGGGCAAAAAAATCAAAATTTTCATTCATAAAAAAGTTTTTCTCGACCCCGAAAACCCCCAGGTAATGTAGAAAGTCTTTATTTTTATTTTTTCTGGTCCGCCATATTGGAAAATTGGAAAATTGGAAAATTGTTTTGGATGAAAAATTAAAATTTACGCCTCCAGGATATTAGTTTTCCCTCGTACGGTCCATTTTCATCCCGAAGGTATTCGAGGAGATGACAGAAATTTCAGGGAGTTAACTCCCCGTTTTAGGGAGTTAACTCCCTGAAATAACTCTCTGAGCCAAGGAGTATAACTACGTTGTTATTTTTGTTAGAGAAAATTTTAACCTATTTATTTATTTGTTGACTGATTAATAAAACTCTATTGACAAATTTTAATACATACTGATTGACTATTGACTGATTGACTTTCGAATGATTGTTGCTATGGTTAACTTATTTATTTTATTTAGTTTTTGAAACAGTATTAATATCCAATTATATCATATTACTTATATCTTTATTAACTAATTTTACCTCACTTTTATTTTTATATAAATTATTTATTTAAATTAAACAATATATGTTAATTAGAGCTATAATAATATTAACTATGTAGGAGTGTAACTAGTTTTGTACAATAAAAATAAAGGAAATAATAATAATAATAATAATAATAATAATACAAAAAATTAAATACATATTTTTCTTTAACTGCTTCCACAATTTACTTAATATATTTAACAGGTTTTTCATAGATTAAATTGTGAAAAAAACTTCTTTAAATTGAAGAATTAATGTTTTTCCTGAATTTTTCTATGCTATACGTATAATTATGCCCGGAAAAATTAAGATCACCACATGACCTACTAAACCACGCCTTTCGCAGGGAACGAAATAGTGCTTCTAAGTTTATGGACGTAACTTAGTCGCGCCCCCTAAATGGGTGCCTTAATATTCAGAAAATAAAGGTTATTCAGAGAATAAAATATTTCAGCGGTTTCAGAATAAATATACTGTGTATTTATTGAATCCTAGTTCCTACACCATACACACAGAGTGGAATAAGCTTGCTTCCGAGTTTTGAAACATAGAAATAGTATGATTCAGGTTTTCATTTGTTTTCAGGTTTTGTTTTCTTTACGCTTAATATTACACAGAAATTCAAAAAAATTTTAATTTGTAGAAGATATGACTACAAATAATACAATTCCTAATAGGGAATCAGAAAAATTTTAAATTGTAGAAGATACGGCTACAAATAATCCAATTCCTGATAAGGAATCAGAAAAAATAAAAAATGTAGAAGATACGGCTACAAAATATTCAATTCCTAGTAGGGAATCAGAAATAAATTTTAATGAACACATAAGTGTGTATAATTTTAAAATTGAAATAAACCATTAAAAAAGTATAGATAATTATAGGTCTATATTTGCAAGAGATAAATACGACATTGGCATTGTAAAAGATTACGAAGCACGAATAGATTTGCTAGTAGATAAATATTGTAGCAAAAGACCATATAGATGTTCTCCAGAGGATAATAAAGAAATAGAATACCAAATTTCAAGATTAATAGACAAAAAATTAATTTAAGAATCATATAGTCCGTTTGCTGCTCCAGTGACTATGGCCTTCAAAAAAGACGAAAACAAGAGGTCAAGACTCTGTGTTGACTTTTGTGATTTAAATAAAATAGTAGTTCGTCAAGCACAATCTTTTCATTTAATAGAAGATATAATGGTAAAAACAAGAAATTGTAAATATTTTACTACATTAGACATAAACTCAGCTTTTTGGTCCATCCCTTTAAGGATTGAAGACAGACATAAAACAGCTTTTGTTACTCAATGTGGACAATTTCAATGGGCTTGCTTACCATTTGGATTAAAAACGTCAGCAGCAATTTTTCAAAGAATCCTAAGTAATATTATAAGAAAATATGGTCTTTCAGATTTTGTAGTAAATTATATAGATGATATATTAACTTTTTCTAAAACTTTTGATGAACATATTGATCATTTAAAAAAATTATTGGATGCCATATTGACAGAAGGTTTTAGACTAAAATTCTCAAAATGTATTTTTGCAGCAGATTCAGTAAAATCTTTAGGACATATAATAAGTAATATCCATGTTAGTCCTTTCAAAGATAATTTAATATCAATAAAAGATTTTTACACTCCAAATACTCAAAAAAATAGTCGTCAATTTTTAGGTAAAATAAATTTTTATAATAAAAACATACCAAAAAACCCTATTATACTAGATCCTATACACAATTTATTAAGAAAAAATCAATCTTATATGGTCAGACGAATGTAAAAAATCGTTTGAAACTATAAAAAAATTACTATGTACACAACCAGTTTTAGCTATTTTTGATAAAGATTTACCAATACATCTCTACATAGATGCAAGCTTAGAAAGATTAGGCGCTGTCTTAAAACAACCACAAGAAAATGGCATTGAAAAACCTATTGCATATTACTCCAAGAAAATTAATGAAGCTCAGAAAAAAAAGGAGTGCAGACTACCTGGAATGTTTAGCCATAAAAGAAGCAATAAAATATTGGCAACATTGGCTCATCGGAAAAAAATTTTTAGTTTTTTCAGATCATAAACCACTTGAAAATCTAAATATCATGGCCAGAAAAGATGAAGAACTTGGAAACTTAGCATACTATTTATCACAATATGATTTCCAGATAAGATATAATCAAGATAAAGACAACGCAGAAGCTGATTGCCTAAGCAGGAATCCTGTCTTAGAACCATATCAAAATAAAAATGAACAGTTAAAAGTTGTAAATTTCATGAAATTAGTTGATATTTTAGAAAATCAATAAAGCAACGAATATATAAAAAACAAAAAAGAAAAATTAATCAAGAAAAATAACGTCTACTACAGAAAAATTAAAAATACAGAAAAAATTTTATTATCAGAAGAGTTTAGTATAGATCTTATTAAAAACATTCATGAAACCTGGTGCCACATAGATATAAAACAAATGCAAAAGAAAATTAGCCCCTTTTATATGGCTAAAAATTTAACAAAAAATATAAAGAAAATTTGCAAATCATGCGTAGTGTGCATAAAAAATAAACCAAGAGGAAAGGATAAATTTGGACTCATTTCTCACTTGGGACCGGTTAAAAATCCATTTGATGTAATGTCAATAGATACCATCGGCGGATTTGGAGGTTCGAGATCCACAAAAAAATACTTACATCTTTTAGTGGACCACTTCACAAGGCATGCATATATTCTAACTTCAAAAACTCAAGTTGCAGATGATTTTATAAAATTAATTAATACTGCAGCAGAAAACAACAAAATTGGTATAGTGCTAGCAGATCAATATCCAGGGATAAATTCAGGAAAGTTTAAACAATTTTTTAAAACCAAAGATATACCTCTAATTTTCACTGCAGTAGACTCACCATTTTCAAATGGACTAAATGAAAGGTTAAACCAAACCCTTGTCAACAAAATAAGATGCAAAATAAATGAAAGAGAAAACAAAGTTGCTTGGACAACAATAGCACATGAGTGTACAAAAATTTATAATCAAATGGAACATACAACTACTGGATTTTCTCCAAAATATTTACTGGAAGGTACAAGTACCGTAGCAATACCAGATGAATACAAATACTGATTGGTTAAAAGATACAAGAATCGAAATAGAAAATACAATAAAATTGCATAACAAGAATAAGAAAATTTTTGATAAAAATAGAAAGGACTTCCAGTTTAACACAGGAGATATGGTTTTTATAGAAAATGGAAACAAGTTAAACCGAAAAAAATTAGATGAGTTAAGACTCGGAACATATAAAATAATACAAAAAGTATCAAATGCAATTTATAAAATAGATACAGGCCATAAAAAAGCCGAATAAAATCTTTTTCGTATAACTAAGCTTATTCCAGCCGTGTTATAAATTTGAGGACCAATTTTTACCAAAAGGGGAGATGTAAAGAGAATATATACTCTTTATTTTTAGTTTCAAGATAGATAAGTAATTTAATAAATGTTCACGTGAACATCATGTATTATAAGATATTATAGATAAGATATAATCATAAGTTTCTAATGTGCAGTCATAAGTTTTAGTAATAGAATAAACAGATAGAATAAAAGACCTTATTATCGTTTCTTATTTTTAGGTAATATAAAATGATTTAATATAATAAAATATATCATTTATACTTTGACTTAAAAAAATTTGTGTTGATCTTTTTAGCACAACGATGTTTGGTGAAGAACGATTCCGAAAAACTTTTTTGTATAGAATCATTGATGTGTCGAGTAATTTTGTGTTGATCAGATCTCTTGCATTAAAACAAATAATTTAATAACTAAAAGTACCGAAAAAATTCACCTAAAACTTTAAAGACATTTTACTCGAAACAGCGTTTTTGAAAAGTAATGCACACGATTGCGCGATAAAATCTGCACCAATTTACTTTAAACTTACTAAGCAACTTAATAAATGCACTAATTTTGGGATGTCGTCGAGTTTTAGTATTTTTATGTTCCCAAAAAATTTAACAGCTGTTTTTTCCCGAAAATTAAAGGCTTTTTATTTCATTTTAACTTTCTGTAGGTAGCCGCCATTTTGTTATTATACGTAGGATAACCTTTTTAATTAGTCATTCCTCAGTTTCAAAACCAAAAGAAGTAGTACATAAAAAATTACTAATTACAAGAATATAATAAAATTCATTCACTTTTAATGGATACCCTGATCATTTTTTACCCTGTACTATAAAAACATCCTTTTTATTTTGTATTTTAGCTTTCGGTTGAAAACTAAACCAGTTTTAGTTGAAAATTCAACCAATTGGGTGAATATTCACCCAATTGGTTGAATTTCGCAGTTTTTGGTTGAATATCGCAGTTTTTGGTTTAATATTCAACCAATTGGTTGAATATTCACCCAAAGCAGCTCTACCGTGGTATTAAGTACGATGATGCTGAAGCTGATCAGATTACGCCAGATGCTAGGAAGGATACGATGCTATAGTGGCAGGCACTCTGATAAAACCACGTGGACAGCATATGGACTAAGTGCCTTATTAAAAAGGTTGAAACGCCTTGGATCCGAAGAAAACATGGGAAATTCAACTACTTTTTAATTCAGTTCCTTAGTGGATACGAGCTTTTCCAGTCCTATCTCTTTTGGATGGACAAAGTTGGAAGCCCTGAATATGTGTTTAGCCGTAGTGAACGCGTCGATTTGTATCACACGATTTTTGACTGCGATCGCTGGATGACTAAGAAGATAGAGTTAGATGCAGAAATAGGCAAAATCACGTCTCACAACATCGTTAAAAAAAATGCTTCAATACGAAGAAACAAGGTGCGCTGTGCCCAAGTGCGTGGAAAGTTGTCTGCGAACTAAGAAGCTATACACGAGACTCGAATTAGGAGCCGTTTACAAAGGCGGTTGAGGTAGGCGGTTCTTTTAGACAGCACCAAAGGGGGAACAATGAAGGACGTGCAAGAGTTTTTAACTATTAATTTACTTATTTATTTATCTCTTTGACGACGTAATGGAAATAACAGTAGATATTATGTCAATTAATAACTTTTACTTCTATTAGATGACAAGGCAACTTTTAAGATGGATTACAGTGACGTAATTTATCAGAAAGGAAGAATAAAAGGACCTTCAACCAATGAAGATACATAGCCTAAAGTCAATCAAGAAGATATGTGAGAAACGGTTTTAAGCTGACTTACATGAGGCTTTAGGGGGGGTAGAGGTTGAGTTTAATCGGAAGCATGTCAAAGTGTGCCAAGTTTAATCGAAGAATATGTTGGCATGTAGTCTGACATAATTTAGGTGCTGGGCACATTTATATGTAACGCATTTTGACCTAGGCATATTTAGTATTGTACAGAGTTTAAATTTTGTAAAATTGTACGATTTTACACATAACTCCCCTGCTTGCACGCAAAAAAAACACTGTTACTACTTATAGTATGGAATGATCCTTTATGATATGGTGCCTAAAACAGCTCAAATCAAAAATATTTCAAGTCAAATTTACCCTCCTCCCTCTCTAAAAATTTTTCATTTGTCAATTTCTCCTTTGCTGACACGGAATTACTCGGGTACCCCTCCTTATAAACATGTTCCATGTTATTAGAATATCTCTAAGGTGATGTATACTTCATAGGGTTGTTTGGTACCCTAATGTAGGATACATAAATATTTTTATTACTCTTACCTCCTGGTATTACATTTCCAGCTCCGCGATCTCCGTAACCAAGTTCTGGGGATATAGTTAAATTTCTTCTTTCAGACACACACATATCGTTTAACCCAAGATCCCAACCTTTGATTACTTGTCCAACTCCAAGTTGAAAAGTGAATGGTTGATCTCTATCATGGCTGAAAGTAATTAAAAATATCAAAAATATTGGTAATTTATATAAAATTTCAAATTAGCTTTCTTTTTATTATTAGATCATTATTAGAATGTAAATTTATTATTAGAATGAATTAGCATATTTGTTATATAACAGTTTTATATTCTAAAAGGGAGGCGACCACAGCCACATTACTTTTTCGCCCTCCTGGGATTAAAACTTGTTATAGAAATTTCTACTCTCATTTTACCCTAGATAGAAAAATATGCATATATGGGAAATGATCTCTGACGATACATGCGAAAAACTTTTTCTTATATATTCGGGAAACTTCTGGCCGATATATTGGAAAATGCTTTCCCAATAAATAACGTGGGTTTTAAGTATAAAATAATTTATTATTTGTATACATTGTTGTTGAGAAATATGGATCTTGCATGGGTCGGAATTTTAATGATTGTTTTGCATAATTTGAAACTAGATCAAAAAATATTGGACACTTATTTTTTTGTTTTTCAAAAAAATGAAAATTAAAAAAATGATGACGTTACGTCTACCGTATACAAATACATTGTGACGTCAGACCTCTGATGAAAAGCTGGTTTTTGAAACCTCCATAACTTTATTAATTTTCGTAATTTTAAAAAATAAAAAAATACGTGTCTAATATTTTTTTTTTACATAATTTCAGATTTTGCCCAGAAATTACCAAAATTTTGACCCCTGAGAGCCCCCTATTGTCCCTTCGTGGTAAATAACCTTTTTTCTTCAGCTACTTATTTATTTATAAGGCCTAGATAAATGTAAATAATTAATTATAGTCCAGGTAAATCTGTGAAAAAAAAGGCCAAACCTCTACCTAATTATGAAAATGGAAAAATTGAGTGAAAACCGATTGCATTGTATTCAGGAGTATGTTAGAAACAAAGTCCCGGATAGGAGAATATGTGGAAATGAAAAGAGGGGATTTTCACCCCATTTTTCACCCCATTTCCCCCACAAATATAAGATCATTTAAGAAACAACTTTTTTTTGATTTTAAGGAGTGCATATAGGTTTTTTGGGTCACGGAACCCAAAAATGATGTCAGAAATGATATTGGATGCATTAGGGGGGGGGGGGGGTTGAATTTGCCTATTTTCCACCCCTATTACCCCAAAAATATCTAAATTTTATAAAAACGTTTATTTTTTATTTTTAAATGTCTCTATGGGTAACAAAGAAAGAAAAATCGTATTTTAAAAAAGTGAAGGTCCTAATTAACAAGGAGACACAGAATCAAAAACATTTTAAAATCAGTTTTTTTTATTTTTAACAAAATCTATTGATATAATTTAAAATCTCTAACAAAAATAACCACGTAGTCCGACTCCCTAAATCAAAAAATTATATCTGATTGTGTAATCATAGTAATTTTTCTGATTAATATTTATTTTCATTAAATTTTTGTACATACTAAAATTATTTTAAAAATATAAAAAAACATTCTTTTTTTTTTAACTGGATGAAATACCTTTTTATAATATATAATATATATTTTATAATATAATAAATAATTTTTTTATAAACAGAATTTCAGGAAAAGAAAAAAAATTAAAACAACTTATTTTATTAGAAATTTTGATGTCAACAAGCTATTAAAAAAGAGAAAGGTGTGAAAAACATCCAAATCAGGTACATATTTGAGATAATCTATGTTGACTTCTGACATTATGATTTAAATTTTTCGACTCATTAGAGTCAGTTATTCTATTCGATACTCTCATCCTATTGTTAATATTTAAATAAATTAAAAAAATAATAAGTGAAAAATTATTACACGAATTCCCAAAAATTAGCAATACGCGCGCTTTAACTTATTTAAATAAAATGACTGTGTGTTCAATAAAAGGGTGCAAAAATAATTCTTTTAAAAACAAAAAACTTAGTTTTTTTAGGTATCCATTGCCTAAGGACAACGAAAGATTGCAAAAATGGCTTCAATATAGCAAATGTGTTATAAATACTTTTAATGGTAAGTACACATTTACTTTTTTTATATTAAACTTTTATTTTTTTATTTGCTTATAAATTTGTAGAATTATTTATTTTCGTAAATTATTCAAATGAATATACATTTTATATATTTCTATACTTGAAATAAAAGCTAATAGAATATTATGTATCAAGGGCATAAAATTTTTGCACTAGTGTAATCATGAGCACAAGCTCATATTATGTGCAATTTTACCCGAAAAAACGTTTAAGTAGCAGTTAAAATAAAAAATATATATGGCAGGCACGTGCCTAGGAATTGGGATTTTCTGGTAGCTTGAACCCTATAGACTGCAAAAATAAAACGTGAACACGAAATCGGCGATTGCTGCCAATAAGATTCCACTTTTATATCAAAATCGCGTTTTTATATCTGGGTTACCTCAAATTTTCAAAATAACTTTTTTTCCTAATAAAATTTAAAAAACGCTGCCAAGTAATTGGCACTATGATTTCTCATTGCCTATTTTACCTAGTAAAAACAATAATTCTGGATATTTATACTTTTATAGAAAACCATTAAGTACTTTGTCCCAAAATAATAAAAAATATTATTTTGCCCTCCCGGGCGTAAAACTCGTGCGTAAAGATTTTTCTGCACTTGTTCTACGCCTACGAGGGCAAAAAATATCGTAAGCACCATGGGCGAAATACTTTAGACACGAGCGTGAACACATATCACTCGTGCCCGGCTTCGCCGAGCACTCGTGCTGGTGCTCGCGCTAGTGCCGAAACTTTTATGCCCTTGATACTTAATATACTATTTTTTTTATTTTTTCAGTAAAAAATAATAAGAAAAAAATTTTTTTAAAATTGGGTATCAAATTCGAGAGATAGAATAAAAATATTGCTATTATTTTTATTTTTTTATGCAAAAAATTTTAAGAAAACAAATTTTTTAAAGTTAAGTTTCAGATCCATTATAATGGATACTATTATACTGGGTATTTCTAAAACTAGTACTCCCACAGAAAAAAATGAGTTACTACTTTCAGAAAGAAAAAAAACATTGCTGTTTTGTTATTTTTTTATGCAAAAAGTTTTGAGAAAATAAAATTTAAAAAATAAAATGTTGGATTGGAAATATCGAGTAATAACCATATTTGCAGATATTGTTATTTTCATAGGAAAAAATAAGGTTCTACATAAAAAAAAAAAAAAAATATTGCTGTTTTTTTAAATTTTTTGTACAAAAAATTTTGTGGAAAAAATTTTTAAACAATTAAGTATTAGATTTGAGATATCGAGTAAAAACTATATTTTTATATATTAGTACTTTCGTAGATTTAAATGAGATATTACACACACAAAAAAAAATATTGTGATTTTTTTTTTTAATTTTCAGAAAAAAATTTGCAAAAAATTATTTATAAGATCCAAAAAATTACTATAAATGAGGTTCTTAAAACTAGTAATCCCATATAGAAATAAATTAGGTAATATTAGGTAAAGTTGGTGTTTTTTGTATTGTTTAGTGACGAAATTTGGGGGAAAAATTTTTCAAAAAATTAAGTAAATAATACGAGATATCGAGTAAAAACCATATTTTCAGATATTAGTGTTTTCATAGAATTGAGTAAAAAAATGTTGTAGTATTTTTTTTATTTTTTTTTTTTAATTTTGCAAAATCAATTTTCATAAAGTAAGTATCAGTTCAAAAAAACTACTATAAACGAGGTTCTTCAAACTACACGGTAGAGCTGCTTTGGTTGAAAATTCAACCAATTGGTTGAATTTCGCAGTTTTTGGTTGAATATCGCAGTTTTTGGTTGAAAATCGCAGTATTTGGTTCAATATTTAACCAATTGGTTGTCAATTCAACCAGCAGCTCTACCGTGTAGTACTCTAAATAAATTAAAATAAAAAAATTTAATTAATTAAAAAGACCATATTAAATCATTATTTTAAATGCAAGTACTTTAATAGAAATAATCAAGGTGTTACACTCGCAAGGGGAATTCAATACATATGGAATACTAAATTATATCAAAATAGTTAGTTCATTAAGTTGAAAAACTAGAGATACTTTTCTAGAAATACTTTTCTTTGACGAAATTCACCTGTCAGGTGAAATTGAAATTAATAGAAAAAATGAACAAAGAGTGGGTCCTGCAAAGACGGCTCAAGTAGGTATGGTACGAGGCTTAGCAAATACTTGGAAGCAGCCTGTTTATTATAAATATGACCAAAAATTAAGAAAAACAATTATTGAAGATATCATCGGGCAGTTGTATGATGCTGGATACACGGTAGTTTCTTTGATGACCTATGGTGCAGAAGTCCCTAAAGACCTTTGGTGCAGAAGTACTTAGGGACCATTGGTGCAGAAGTCTCTAAAGAACTTTAGTGCAGAAATACTTGGATATAAATATTGATATTATGAACAGAATAGATAGTTTATTATCAGTGTTAGTTATTAGTGTTAGTTATTAGTTATTAGTTATTAGTATATGTTCCATGCTCGTTGGTTGTGTAGTTACACAAACCGGTCATAAGTTGAAAATCATTGAAAAGACGTTTTAGAAGAGTTGCTAACATTTAGTGGTAAAGGTTATAAATTAAACCACAATTTAAAATCTGAACACCTAAATGTTAAATACAGTGAGCGACAAAGAGTATCCCCAGCTTGTAAAGTTTTTTCAAACAATGCTTCAGATGCGGTCAGTTACCTTGCTACGATGGGTGCCATGAAAACTGCTAATTGCATGCAAATTTCGAAATTACTAAAGCTTGTGAATGACTGGTTCGATGTCTTTAATAGCAAAACATATTCAGATATCCCATATGGCTTTAATTTAACGGAACAAAACAAGATTTTAAATGAAATGAGCAGTTATTTTAAAAATTTAAGAGTTGGGAAACACTTGACCTTAATTCCGTTTCAAAAAGGAGTTATTTTATCAAATAATTCTTTGCAAGAATTATATATTTATTTGAAAGAAAAATATCCTGAAGACATGATAAATAATCGTAATAAGTCATATATTTTTACAAATAGGCTAAACCAAGATGTGCTTGAAAATTTTTTTGGGTATATTAGAAGCATGGGAGCCTTGACCATCAGCGTTACAGTTCAAATATAGATTAAGATGGTACATTCTTGCAAAGCACAGTAAAGTCTTAATCGTAAATAATCATAACAGTGAAGAAGATGGGGATGAAAGATTAGTTACCATTTCTGACGGTGTCGGATTAGCAACTCCTCAACAAGATGACGATAATGAGTATGTTGAAATAGAAAATGGCACAGTTATAACAGAAATTATGGGTGAATGCTTTGATTCAGAAACAGAAATACATGAATCAGAAGTACATAATATTGATAATTATTTTGACGAAGATGGTGAAGAAATAGAAGAGGAGATCTTTGAATGCTGCGATAGTGAGTTAATGCAAAAAATCAGGGATATTATACAGGAAGAAGCGCTCATATATGTTGCTGGATATGTTGCATATCGTTTTCGACATAAATATCCATTTTTAGGAGTAGCAACGAAAAATATTGTGGTAAACAACATACCTCCGTGGGTTTGTCACGTATCCAAAGGAAACTTAAAGTATCCATCATGCGATTTGATAGAGTTTGGTAAAATTCTTAAAGAGGTTTTTCAAAAATTTCATGGCAACTTCTTATCACAAAAAACTGAAATATTTCAACAAGTTGCATCTTTAGTTGAAAAAAAACTAACCCATCCAAGCATTATTCCTCGAGAAGTTATTTTATGTTTTGTGCGAACTCGCACTTACATAAGACTGAGGGAAATAAATCAAAGGCGAAAAGAATTGATAGAAGAAAGAAAAAGAAAACGAGCAGAAAATAACAAAAAATTTCAATAAATTTTTAGAATGCTAAATTTTGCCATTATTATCATATACATATTTTTATTATTTAATTATAGTTATTTATTTATATTATTAATGTATAAAAGAGACAAAAAAAAGTATATATGATTTACAATATTAATAAATATATAAATATTCAAAAATAAACTCTTCATATATTAACAATTAACAAAATTAATATTTTTTATTGATTGTATTTTCTTTAATTCTCAATAATAATTATTATTTATTAAAATAAAAAAAAGTTTTTTTTTCAAATTAATTAATTACATTTTTCATAAAAAAATCATTGGAAAAAGTCGAAAATTTAATGCGAGTTCTACTTTTTGACGACAAAAATTTTTACAAAATTAAATATCAGGTTTAAAAAGTCAAGTAAAATTGATTTTGCTAAGACTTGGCCTCCAATGTAAGGAAATTACGTATTATTCCCAAAAATAAAAATTTTAACAGAGTTTATTTTTTTACAGGATGAATTTTGAGACCAAAATTCTTAAAAGTTTACAGATTCCAAAAATCAAGTGGAAAAGATTTCCATAAAATTCATGATTTTATTTAAAAAAAATGAAATATAATACACATTCGAAAAAAAGGAGTTTTAGATTTTTTGATGAAAAATTTTTGAAAAAAAATTAGGTCTTAATTACACAATGGCTCAAAAATATCATTGGTTACATCCATGCATATATATTTACATACGCGCGCTTTACACACACACACACAAATTCTTTTTTTTAAATCGGGTTCTTAGCTTCTGGGGGATTCAAAACGTGCATATATGTAAAAAAGTTATAACCGGTTTGTGTAAACACAACCTAAATGCATGGAACATATTTACTTCCAGCTGAGGACTATAGGTCCTCAGGACTATATGTCCATTTTCTAATTTTATAATTTGTAATTATCACCTTACCAGATGTTAAAATTCTAAACCCAAATTATTTTAATCCACTAAATGCAAATTATTCTGGGTCCCTAAATAAAAATTATAAGTCCCTAAACATGAATTATTTTAAGTCCCTAAATCGATATTATTCTAAAGCCTTAAATATATATTATTCGAAGTCTAAGCCCAGATTTTTCAGAGTCCCGAAATTGAAATTATTCTAAGTCTTATTTGACCCCCCTCCCTTTAATAGGACAAATTTGACCCCCCCCCTTTAATTTTCAAGTTCTGAGGTACCCCCTCCCTATAAACATATTCCATATTAAAAACGCTGCCAAGTAATTGGCACTATAGTTCCTCATTAACAATAACAAAATATTTTTAATGGTCACTTTTACCTAGTAAAAATGATAATTCTAGATAATAGCACTTTCAAAGAAAAAAATTAAGTATTACATCCCAAAAAAATAAATATTGCTAATATTTTTATTTTTTTACGTAAAATATTTTGAAAAAAAAAAATTTTTTTAGATCTAGTTTTAGATCCAAAAAATTGAGTATAAAAAATATTTCTAAATCTAGTACTCCCACAGAGAAATATGAGGTATTACTTTCAAATTGGAAACAAAATATTTCTGTTTTTTAAAATTTTTTTATGTAAAACATTTTGAAAAATAAAAATTTTTTTAAATTAAGTTTTAGATCCTAAAAATTTACTATAAAAAATATTTCTTAAACTAGTACTCCCACAGATAAATATGAGGTAATACTTTCAAAAAGGAAACAAAATATTGCTATTTTTTTAATTTTTTTATGCAAAAATTTTGAAAAAAAAAGTTCAAAAAATAAAGTGTTAGATTGCAAATATCGAGAAATAATCATATTTTCAGATATTACTACTTTCATAGAATTAAATGAGGTATTACATTAAAAAATCAAAAAATATGCAGTTTTTTTTATTTATTTAATGTTGAGACAAAAATTTTGAAAAATTAAGTAACATCCAAAAAATTACTATAAGCGTGGTTCCTAAAACTATTACTCCTATAGAAATAAATTAGGTACTACATCCATAGAAAAAAAAATTTGGTGCTTTTTGTATTTTTTTGTGACAAAAAATTTTGGGGAAAAAATTTTCAAAATATTAATTATCAGATTCAAAATATCGAGTAAACCATTATCTAAAATATAAGTACTTTCATGGAAATAAATGAAGTATTGCATCTAAATTAAAAAAAAAAACTAGTTTGAGATTTTTTGATAAAAAAAATTTTGAAAAAAAAAATTAGGTCTTAATATCACTTAATATTAAAAAAGTTTTATCGCTACCACTATCACATGCTAAATTTAAAAAAAAAACCTTCCTTCGGGCGGCGCACAGTGATCTAGAAAAAAAAGCGGAAATAAGTTTGCTTTGATCGAGTTTCCATCCAATTGTAATGCGGGTTGGCTTGTTTAACTCCTAAAGACCTGTATTTTATGAAAAGTATGACAAGAAAATTTTGTCCCACTTTTTTTTCAGCCTTTTTTCGGAAATCACATAAAAATTCCAAAAATTATAATTTAGCGAAATAAATTTTCTAGACTTATATAAATACCTTAAAATTTTATATATACTTGAATTTGATCGGAAACCAGTAAACTTACTTTAAGAAAAAATTATTCCTATTCTATCCCTAAATTATCAAAAATTACCTTGAAAGTTAATTATGCAAGATTTAAAAAAAAACCAAATTTTATAAGCCCATTAACTTTAAGGGTAGTTTTTGATGATTTAGGGGTAGAATAGAGGTAATTTCTTTTTAAACATAATTTATTATTTTCAGATGAAATTTAAGTATATATATAATTTTTCAAAGACTAGAAAATTTTTTACGCTAAATTATATTTGGATTTTATATGGGTTTTTCGAAAAAAGGGTGAAAAACATGTGAAAAAAAATTTTCTTGTTATATTTTTCATGAAATAAAGGTTTTCAGGAGTAAAATAAGCCAATCCGCATTAAAATTGGATGGAAACTCGATCAAAGCAAACTTATTTCCACTTTCTTTTTTTTTTATCACTGTGCGCCACCCGAAGAAAGGTTTTTTTTTTAAATTTAGCATTTAATAATGGTAGCGATAACAATTTTTTAAAGAACTTGTAGGCTTATTTTTGTCCTACAGAATTAGAGAAATGAATTTTTTAAATAAATCCAAAAATATTTTGCTATAATTTTGGGAGAAAAATTTTATCGCTACCACTATTGCATACTTGTATAATATATTTATATATATGTATATGCTCGAACCTTTTACAAAGATATAGAAAATATATAATTCTTTACACTTTTTACCTAAGTATATGCCGTGTATATATGTACACATACACTTAGGCACAAAACGTCATAGGATCAAATACGAAATTAAACGACAAGTTCCGAACAAAACTTGCGCGATGCTTCACCATTGCTGTTTTAGAGAGTTAACTCTCTGATTTAGAGAGTCCGACTCCCTGAATAAAATAAATTAAAAACATGAAAGAAGAAACTTTCCACATTACCTGGGGGTTTTCGAGGTTGAGAAAAACGTTTTTATTAAAGAAAATTTTCATTTTTTTACCCCAGCATATTTTCCCATTTTCCAAGATGACAGATCGTAAAATATATAAAAAAAACTTTCTACATTACACGGGGGTTTTCCAGGTTGAGAAAAACGTTTTTATGAATGAAAAGTTTCTTTTCTTCACTCCTGAATATTTTCCGATTTTCCAAGATGGCGGATCAAAAAACTGAAAAAAAGTAACTTTCTACATTACCTGGGGGGTTTAGAGGTTGAGAAAAACGTTTTTATTAATGAAAATTTTCTTTTTTTTACCCCAGCGTATTTTCCGATTTTCCAAGATGGCGGATCGTAAAATATAAAAAAAACTTTATACATTACACGGGTGTGTTCCAGGTTGAGAAAAACGAATTTATAAATGAAAATTTTCTTTTTTTCACTCCTGAATATTTTCCGATTTTCCAAGATGGCGGATCAAAAAACTGAAAAAAGGAACTTTCTACATTACCTGGGGGTTTTAGAGGTTGAGAAAAACGTTTTTATTAGTGAAAATTTTCTTTTTTTTAGCCCAGCATATTTTCCAATTTTCCAAGATGGCGGATCGTAAAATATAAAAAAACGCTGCCAAGTGATTGGCACTATGGTTCCTAGCAAAATATTTATAATGGTATATTTTATCTAATAAAAATGATAATTTGAGATATCAGTATTTCATAAAAAAAAGTTAAGTACCGTATTCCAAAAGAATAAAAATGTTGCTGTGATTTAATGTTTTTTATTTAACAAATTTTTAGAAAAAAATTTTCAATAAACAAAGTATCAGTTATAAAAAATATATTACCAATATAAAAATTATACATATGTATCTTAATAATTAATTATATTATAATAAGTCATTTTATAAAGTGAATAAATTTTATTATAATAAATAATTATTTTAATTATAAAATCGAATAAAAAATTATATCTTATTAAAAAAAATATAGTAATGAAAACAATAATCAAACATTATTCAATTATTTTAATATTAGCACAACTTATTTTTTTTTGAATCTAAACTTGAAATGTTATTGTTTTGTAATTGTGCATCCCAGCTGTCAAGGAAACTAAGTTTCAAATCCGGGACCGATCCGTATAACTAATTTTATAATGCGTACGGATCCGTATTACGGGTAATAAACTGATCAGTATGTCACGCTTTTTTTCATCAGTAACTGATAACGCATGCGCACAAGTGGTTATAATATTTTTTTATTTTAGTTTTGTTTTTATAAGGCTATGAAATTTGCTTTATAATTAGAAAATAATTAGTATCTTATTAAAGAAAATAAATACTTTTTTATAAAATTTTCAATTTTTCACACTAACGTATTTTCCAAATTTTCCAAATTTTCCAAGAAAGGAACTTTCAACATTACCGGGGGATTTTCGAGGTTGAGAAAGGTGCTTATATTGATAAAAATTTTCAATTTTTCACCCTGACGCATTTTCCAATTTTCCAAGATGGCGAACCAAAAAAAAATCAACATTATCTGCGGACTTTAACGGTTAAGAAAAACGTTTATATTGATGATGAATTTCCAAGATGGCGGAAGGAAAAATATGAAAAAAAAGAAGTTTCTACAATACCCGGGGGTTTTGGAGATGGAGAAAAATTTTTTTACGACTAAAATTTTTCATTTTTTCACCCCAAAATATTTTCCAATTTTCCAGTATGGTGGACCGAAAAACATGAAAAAAGGAGCTTTCTACATTTCCTGGGGGTTTTCGAGGTTGAGATTAACGGTTTTATTCATGAAAATTTTCTTTTTTTCATTACAACATATTTTTCAAGATAAAATTATAGATAAAACTTTATTTTGTCATGTTTTTTCTTCCGCCATCTTGGGAAATTGGAAAATATATTGGGGTGAAAATATGAAATTTTTCATCCCGTAAAAACGTCAAGTACTTAAAGTAATGTAGAAACTTCCGTTTTTCATGTTTTTTTTACCACTATCTTGGAAAATCGGAAAATATGTTGGGATGAAAAAACGAATTTTTTATTCATGAAAACATTTTTCTCAATCTCCAAAACCTGCGGATAATGTATAAACTTCCTTTTTCATATTTTTCCTTCCGCCATATTTTAAAATATCATTAAGTGAAAGACTTTCAATATTAATTCAAAATTTAGTAATATAAGCAAATTCAATAAAATTTCCTGTAATTTTAATGTCGTAAATATAGTTTCCAGATCTTAAAATAACTTCTGTTATGTATTTTTTTTCTACTTTCATTTAAACTGAACTCATCTATGTTCCAGTCAAGAATGCAATGAGAATTTATATTTAATAGATTATTTTTTGTCCATGATGATTTACTCAATAAATTCCATAATTTACAAACTTGTTCTATTATTATTTTTTCTTTTGGTGTTAAAAATTCGAAAATTATTATTAAGCATTCTTCTGGTATTATGAAATTAATATCTGAATAATAATATATAAAATTAAAATAATTATTGTTTTTAATAATGACTTGGTTTAATTAGTATCTAAAAACACGAATTCACAAATGTTTTTTGAAACACAAACCTGCACTATTCACGCGTTTGGAAACTGGAAAATTATTAGCGAAACATGAATTGAGCTTTTCAGTTTACGTAAATGAAAGCTTTCATAGTTCCCTAGGTACTTCTGCACCAAAGGTCCTTAAATCGAAAAGTCCATTTCACCCCCTGCCCCTAAAAACGTCACTTTTTCACCCCTTTCTTAAAAATGTCACTTTCACCCCCCCCCCCCCTAAAAACGTCAATTTAATTTTGAGCATATTAGTAATATCAAAATAATTTATTATTGAGGGTATTACTATAAAGCCTCATAAAAATTGCTTATTCATCAGTCCATTAATTACCTGCCAATGGTTTTTTTAAAGATGCTAACATCACAGAATTCTTAAAATTGTACGTAGAGCATGCGGACAATTTAATAGTACTTAAAGATCGAAAAAAATTCCTAATTTTTTTTCAGTTTAAATTTAGTACTTTTTTACTATATTTACTTATAAAATAAAACTTTTTGCATTAAAAAGTAGCATTAATAATTATCAATCTCTCTGAACTGCATTTTATTTATAGACTTATCTACAAGCTCTTTTGAACAATATTAGGAACTCAGAGTTCATGGAATCTATCAAAAAACAGTAACATCAAAATAATTTTAAATCTGAACCGTAAAAAAAGTAGAAATCTTTCTAAACTGCAAGTAACTTATTAACTTTACCATATGCTTATCGTAATAATTCTAAATATTAATACTATCATAAAAAAAATTAAGTACTACGTCAAAAAAGGAAAAAAAATAAGGTATTTATGATTTTTTTATGTAAAGAATTTTGAAGAAAAAAATTTTCAAAAAAATTACGTCTCAAATGCTGAATTGCTTTATAAATGATAATTCCAGATATTAGCACTTTCATATAAACAAATTTAGTACTAGGTCAAAATAGAAAAAAAAAAAACATAATTTATTTTATTCAAAAAAAAAATTTGAAAAATTACGTATCAGATGGAAAAAATCCTTTAAAAACAATAATTCTAGATATTAGTAATTTCATAGAAATAAATTAAGTACTACATCCAAAAAGAAAAAAAATGATTGTGTTTTTTTAATTTCTTTATACAAAAAATTTTGGAAAAAAAAATTTACAAAAATTACGTATCAGATGGAGAATTCCTTTAAAAACGATAATTCTAGATATTAGTACTTTCAGAGAAATAAATTAAGTACTAAGTCCAAAAAGAAAAAAAATTATTATGTTTTTTTAATTTTTGTATACAAAAAATTTTGAAAAAAAAAAATTTCAAAAAAATTACATATCAGATAGAGAAATCCTTTAAAACCATAATTCTGGATATTAGTACTTTCATATAAATAAATTAAGTACTAAGTCCAAAAAGAAAAAATATTGTGTTTTTTTAATTTTTTTATACAAAAAATTAAAAAAAAAAAAAATTTCGAAAAATTACATATCAAATGGAGAAATCCTTTAAAATCATAATTCTGGATATTAGTACTTTCATAGAAATAAATTAAGTACTACGTCCAAAAAGAAAAAATATTATTGTGTTTTTTTAATCTTTTTATTAAAAAAATTTTGAAGAAAAAAAATTTCGAAAAATTACGTATCACATGAAATAATCATTTAAAAACGATAATTCTAAATATTCGTACTTTCGTAGAAAAACATTAAGTACTAAATCCTAAAAAAAAAAATTGGCATTTTTTATATTTTTTGGAGGCAAAAACATACATACACACACACAGACTTTTTTTAAAAACCGGTTTTTTAGCTTCCTGAGGTCTCAAAACGTGCTTATATGCCAAAATATCGAAAATAAAAATTTCACCTATCACAAAGGTTCCTATGCTTACAAAAAAAGCAATAAATATAAAGTTTATCTAAATTGGTTGTGCAAACACGTCATTTATACCCTTAAGAAACTGTTTTTAAAATTGGAAAATATTCAGGAGGAAAAAAAAGAAAATGTTCATTTTTAAATTCGTTTTTCTCAACCTGTAAACCCCTAGGTAATGTAGAAAGTTTCTTTTTTTTAGTTTTTTGATCTGCCATCTTGGAAAATCGGAAAATATTCAGGAGTGAAAAAAAGAAAATTTTCATTTATAAATTCGTTTTTCTCAACTTGGAACACACCCGTGTAATATATAAAGTTTTTTTTTATATTTTACGATCCGCCATCTTGGAAAATCGGAAAGTATTCAGGAGTGAAGAAAAGAAACTTTTCATTCATAAAAACGTTTCTCAACCTGGAAAACCCCCGTGTAATGTAGAAAGTTCCTTTTTTCAGTTTTTAGATCCGCCATCTTGGAAAATCGGAAAATATTCAGGAGTGAAAAAAAAAGATAATTTTCATTCATAAAAACGTTTTTCTCAACCTGGAAAACCCCCGCCGGTTAATGTATAAAGTTTTCTAAAAATATTTTTCGATCCGCCATCTTGGAAAATTGGATAATATTCAGGAGTGAAGTGTTTGTGAAATATCACTGATTATATACATACACACATACACATGCACACACACACACACAGACACACACACACAAAAACCGGTTTTTTAGCTTCCTGGGGTCTCAAAACGTGCTTATATGCCGAAAAATCAAAAATTGAAATTTGACCTATCACAATGGTTCCTCTTTGAGGAACCAAAAAAATCTCATACATCGCTCATTTTCATTGTTTTTGCAAGTAGTGGTTGTATATACCGATTGAAGTAAGAGAATTTACAAATTTTTTTGTTTTAAAATTTGTATTTCAAAAAGTTGTTGACCATACACCATAAAAATTTTAAGTTGAAAAAAAATTTCTGGCTAAAATATGACAAAAAAGCCTTTACCGCTCCTTTAAAAAGCCTTTAACGTTCTTATCAAGAAGTTGATGTTTTAAGCAAAACAAGTGCATGGATTTTTATTTTCTTTTTTTTAAAGTTTGTATTTCACTTAATTTTAGATGTACCAACAGCTATTTAACCTTAAATTAATGTTTTAAATGATATTTTAGTTTATAATATGACCCAAAATTTCTTATTTTTTCACAAAAGCAAAAAAATACTTTTTTATACCTCAAGAAATATGCGGTTTAAAGCACAATAATAAAAATTTTTTAATTTTACTAAGTTATAATAACAATAACAAGTTGATCCTTTAATAAAAAAATCTTTTATTTTATGTTTTCTAAAAATTACAGCACTAAAACAAGATTTTTATATTATTTTCTTTAAATCTATTTTTGCCAAAAAATGAAAATGAGCCACATACATAGTTATGTTAAATTTGAATATAACTACAAATGGAAAATTATATGCATATTTTTTTAGAAAAATAGTAATTGTTCTTGTAACTTAATAACGAAAAAAAATTTTTTCCTTTGTTTTAAAATTTATTAACAGGTGTCATATGGCTAACATTTTAAGAATAACATTAAAATATAAATGAATGAGAAAAAATTTTTAAAGACTAAATTTTATATTGTGTTTTAAAACGTATAATATTCATAATTTTTAGAAAATAATTACAATTAAGAAAATACTGTTCAAATGTTATATCATTTAGTTTCAAAAATAATATCCATTTATTCAAAGAATATCATTTACTTTTTACATCAAAATCTTTATTAATTATAAGTATAAACGGGAAATTTTATTCATAATTTTTATAAAAATAGTTGCTTTTGTATTTTAATAAAAATTAATACTGAATTTTTATCTTTTGTTTTTAAATTTAACAGCATGGAACATTTGGTTTTCATTTTATGTATCAATTCATTTAGTTATATTTTAAAAGAAAAAGAAGAAAAGAAAATCAGGAAAAAAAGGAATTATTTATTTTTATCTTAGCTTCAAAGGTAAGTCTGTGATTTTTAAAAAAAGTTGATTTATGTATTTTTAAAAATTTTAAATATTTTAACAAAGAGTATTTAGAATTATATCAAATCATTCCAAATGACTGAATTAGTGAAAAAAAGATTTTTAGAAAGGAAAAACACATTCAAATAAAAGAAAAATTTTTTTAAAATAATAATATATATAAGATAAATTATGTATTTACTTTAATGTTTGTTATTGTTCGTTAAAAGTTATCAATAAATTTTTCCACTAAAGAAACAATTAGTTATAACCTTTCCCCAAATGCTGTACTCGAACTTACCCCTAGAATAAGCTAAATATTGGGGCTCGAGTGAGCGAAACCCCCACTAAACCAATCACTAGTCATAAGAGCTCACTTAAAAAAAGGGATAAAAAATATCTATAAAAATACTTGCAAATTCAAAAAAATTTTTACAAAAAAAAAAAAAAAAAATTTTGGTTCCTCATAGAAGAACCATTGTGATCGGTCAAAATTTTTTTTCTGATTTTTTGGCATATAAGCACATTTTGAGACCTCAGGAAGCTAAAAACCGGTTTTTAAAAAATGTTTGTATGTATGTGTGTGGGTGTGTATGTATGTATGTATGTATGTACGTATGTATGTATGTATGTTGGACTGTAACCAGTGATATTTCACAACCAGTATAACATTAAGACCTAATTTATTTTTCAAAATTTTTTTTATCAAAAAATCTCGAGGTACTTTTTTATCTTTTTAATTTGGATCTAATACCCCTTTTTTCCATGAAAGTACTGATATCTAGAAGTATCGTTTTTACTCGATATCTCGAATCTTATAATTTATTTTTTGAAAATTTTTTTCTCAAAATTTTTTTCACCAAAAAATATAAAAAATACCAATTTTTTTTTTCTTTATGGACGCAGTACTTAATTTATTTCTGTGGAAGTACTAGTTTTAGAAATATCGTTTATAGTAATTTTTTGGACCTGATACCTAATTTTTTCAAAATTTTTTTCTCAAAATTTTTGTCGCCAAAAAATACAAAAAACGCCAAAATTTTTGTTATTTTAGGAAGTAATACTTAATTTTTTCCTACAAAAGTACGAATATCTAAAATTATCGTTTGTAAAGTATTTCTCCATCTGATACGTAAATTTTTGAACTTTTTTTTCTCAAAACTTTTGCATAAAAAAATAAAAACAACAGCAATATTTTTTTGCTTTTTGAAAGTAGTACCTCATTTTTTTCTGTAAGAGTACTAGTTTTAGAAGTATACTTTTTAGTCAATATTTTGGTACTGAAACTTAATTTTTTGAAAATTTTTCTCTCAAAATTTTTTGGATAAAAAAATTAAAAAAAACAGCAATATTTTTTTTCTCTTTGGATGTAGTACCTAATTTTTTCCTATGAAAGTACTTACATGTAGAATTATCGTTTTTACTCAATATCTCCAATTGATACTTATTTTTTTCTAAAAATTGTTATATTTAAATAAAAAAATAAAAAAATAGCAATATCTTTTTTCTTTTGGTACGAAGTATTTAATTTTTTTCCATGAAAGTACTAAAACAACAAAAACATTTACATGTAAAAATTACGCAAGTTTTCTATGTGTGCTTGTATTTTGGCCTTTGTTTTTAGCTGTAAAAATTTTTCACTGCTAAAGTTTTTAGATCTGAAAAACTTTACACAAGTTTTAAATATTAAAATACATAGTATCTAAATTTGCTATATTGAAAATTACCAATTATTATTTGAAGCGAATTGACCCATAATTAATCCAACTTACAATTATCAAAAATTATTTGTAAAAACTTGCCAGGCCGCCAAGTAAAAAAAAATTGAATTTTTGAAACTTAATTTGTAAAATTTGCAAAATAAATATATCCATTTTTCATAATTAATTAACGGCCTGACAAGTTTTTTTAAATAATTTTTAATGATTGTAAGTTGGATTAATTATGGGTCAATTCGCTTCAAATAATAATTGGTAATTTTCAATATAGCAAATTTAGATACTATGTATTTTAATATTTAAAACTTGCGTAAAGTTTTTCAGATCTAAAAACTTTAGCAGTGAAAAATTTTTACAGCTAAAAACAAAGGCCAAAATACAAGCACACATAGAAAACTTGCGTAATTTTTACATGTAAATGTTTTTATTGTTGTAAGATCTCATTCATTTCATTAAAGTATATTATTTTCTACAATATAAAGCTATGTATAATATCCCTTCCTACTATTAATTATTATTATTATTATGTTCTTAGCTCTCATTGTGCTATACTTCTTCCTTTCGTTCAACTTAATACTATATTATTTTTGAAAATACCGCCGTTGGTCCCAATCGAATTTCTCGAAACTCGAAGGGTCGAAGCATTCTCTTAAAAGACTACATTAGAGTGCCAGTCTGTGAAACGGAAGAGAATATTCTCGTATATCTAGGTGTCGTTCAAACTTGCGTCCCGAGACGACACGTCTCTGTAGATATCTAGAATTATCGTTTTTACTAGATAAAATAGACCATTCAGAACATTTTTTTATTGTTAATGAGGAACCATAGTGCCAGTTACTTTGGCAGCGTTTTTTTAAATTTTTTAGCAATTTGGCGGCGGGGGGGGGGGGGGCGAAAAAGATCCTCTGAGAAATCAACTTTAAAAAAAAAAATAGCCTATTTTACCAATTTTGCGTATGTGCTGCTAAAAAAAATTTTTTGACCCCAGAATCACCCGATGGGTATTCTTAAAACATGTGTATTTTCTAGATGAACCTAAAAAAAAAAATGGGAACGTTTTTTGAAAAATTGACCATTTTTGCGGACTTTAAGGTTGTGTCAGGTAGATTACGCTGAGAACGTCTTATCATTTCATTAGGAGGTTTAAATTGTGTTGAAAGATATGACGGTCTACCAGTTGATATTAAACTATGCACTAATACTAATTTATAGTATTTTCTGCGTGAATTTGCTGTTAACCAGTTTAATTTATTCCTTAAAGAGGTAATTGAAACACGTTCATATCTTCAAACACCAAAGATAAATCTTATAGCTAGGTTAAAAATTCTTTCAACCTTATCCATAAGTGAAACGTCCAGAGCATCATAGAATAGACAACAATAATCAAAAAATGGGACAATCAGAGAAGAAACCAATAATGTACGGAGACTGTAGGATAATAGTCTCGACTTTAAACGTAACCTATGTAAAGTATAGTGTACGTTTTTTGAGAGTTTCATTATGTGCATTGACCAATTTAATGTTGGGGTTAAGATCACACCCAAATTTAAAACCGACGTAGAATATGGTATGATCACATTTGAAACTGTTACTGAGGGAATATCCGTACCATATAAAATATTTAAATTATTCAATTGATAAACAGTTCCAAAATTAATAGCCTTTATTTTATTTGGATTTAATTTAAGATGATTTCTTGTTGTCCAGTCTACAACTGAATTAACATCATTTTGCATATTAATTATTGCTGAGTTGTAAGAGGAAGCTTTACATTGGATATATATTTGCAAGTCATCAACAAACAGCTCATAGTGACAGTAATTTAATTCGTTTAGAATAGAATTCATGTAGATAAGGAACATAACTCAGTGGGATTTCCATTTTCATCTACTACTGCTTGTTGGCGGAAAATCAAATAATCATGAAACCATTGGATTGTAGTTTGAGAAAAGCCTAGATTATATAACGTCTCTAATAGTATGCTATGATCAATTGTATCAAAAGCCTTAGAGAAATCAAACATCAACAGGATCGTTACTAGACCAAGCTCAACTCCACGACGAATGGTGTCAGTAAGATTCAGTAGAACTGTTTGAGTACTAAAATTTTTCCTATAGCCAGATTGATGATCATTTATTAAATTATTTGTTTCTAAATATGCAGTTATCTGATCAGCAATTAATCTCTCTAAGGCTTTTACTAGATGCGACATATTCGATACTGGGCGAGTATCTGATGGAGACAATGGTCGCGGTATTTTGCTTAATGCAATAATAAAAATTCTTTTCCAACACACAGGAAATTTAAGTGTTTTTATAAATTAAATAGATAGGTTATATAATCTAGTAGGACATGTATGGAGTCTTTGTAGTGTCTAAGGTTAAATCCATCTGGACTTCGTCCTTTACCTTTAGGCAGTATGTTTTTTAGTGTTTTAGAAACTTGTTCAGTAGTTACTTCTGTAAGTGAAAAAGTAGTTTCTACTTGTGTTTGATGTGAAAAACTTGGTAGTTATATACAAGGAGGTGAAGACATATTTATTTGCGAGAAAAAAGTATTTATCTCTGAAGCAGTGAAAAATTGTAAGGGAGAAGTATAGGTAGTTGAAGTGAGACCTATTGAGTCAAATATCCACCAAAGAGTGGAAGAATCTGTTGAATTTTCTATGTTATTACGAATAAAATCATCCTTCTTTCTTTTGACCTCAGCTTTTAAATCAGCACGCATATTACGATATCGAGTTAAATAATCATCGTTGTTAGTGGACAAGTACCTTTTATATAATTTATCACGTAGTTTAAACTGAAGTTTTAATGTCTCATCTAATTCAAAAGACTTTTTTATAATACTTTTGAATTCCGGAGCATGGTCGTTAAAAATTGAGTTGCATGAGGTAAAGGGCTATAGCTTCCAAAGTAGTTAAGATAAATACCTAAAAATTTTTTTACATTTTTTTGAGGTGTTATACTAACTTTTTAAATTAAAAAAAATTTTTTAATTTTGGATTTCATTTTCATAGCCTTCACCCCTTAATATCAAAAAATTGACCACGAATTTTGCAAAATAGATCCCAGATTCATGTTTAGCGGGTTAAAAAACATAAACACCACCCATTTTTTTCCATGGAGCTTTTATGGAATTTTATGGCAATAACATTGCTGGCGACAGGACTAAATAACAGTATCAAATTAATTTTTTTGTTTTTTTAAGTATAATACTTATTAGTCATGGTTGTAAATGCAATACACATAAAGATGTTGTTACAAAAAATATCGATTGTAACACGATACTATAGAACACTGAAAGAGGCATGATAAAAGGAAAGATATACAAAGCGCCCTGTCTTTCATTTTTTTATCTTTCCTTTCAACCATGCCTATATCAGCGTTCTATAGTAACTAGTTACAATATATACTATTGTAATAGCTGGCAAAGCATAAAGCCAGCTTTATCATAAGTCATCGACCAAGAGTTATCCTGCGTCGATTAAGAAGAAACACATAAATATTAAATATTAATTCGTTTTACAATAGTTAAAACCGAAAGTAAGCTGGATTACATGTGAAGCATCAGGCCACGTAATAATGAGGTCAACTACAAAAAAGAATAAGACGGATCCTGTTTGGAGGTCCTTTATGAACCACTAGTAACCAGCTCATCAAGAATCATATAAATATAGCCGAAAAATCAGAACCTGGGTCAGACCATCGACAATCGTCTATCTGTTTAGTCGTACTGTTAATTCGATCTCCGGTCGAGCTTCCGAACAGTCGTAAATTAGCTATCTTAAATCTCTATTTTCGCTACTACTCTAATTATCTGTTTGACTTGTAATAATTTATTGTACTTTAACTTGTAAACCATTTTAAATATAGCCGAAAAATCAGAACCTGGGTCAGACCATCGACAATCGTCTATCTGTTTAGTCGTACTGTTAATTCGATCTCCGGTCGAGCTTCCGAACAGTCGTAAATTAGCTATCTTAAATCTCTATTTTCGCTACTACTCTAATTATCTGTTTGACTTGTAATAATTTATTGTACTTTAACTTGTAAACCATTTTAACATTTATTTCATAATAAACTCTAAGTTTTAATTAAAGGTATAAGATTTATTTTGTAAATATAGTCCTAAACATTTGTCATCTTATTACAGTTTTGCCTTATTCCTTGCGGGAATTTGTATTAATAGTTGAATATAATTTGTCATTAATAGTTGAATCCGACATAATTAAATAGCAAATCAGTAGAATCTATAATAACATATATTAAAATCAGTTTGTAACCAGTAGTCAAATACTTAACCGTTACATGGGGGCCCATCATCCGGACGAACTGTATTAAGGAGACAAAGTTTAAGTTTTTTATCTCTTACTACTTCTTACTATATTACTCAACTATTTTCACTTTTTATAAAGTTATAAAAACGAAAGTTTTTACAAAATGACTTTACTCGAAATTTTTTAGTCGACAGGGAAACGTCAAGTTTCTACTAACCGAGCAAATACACAGGTATTTGCAGACTAATAAGCTGTTCTACTTATCGCTCTATTTTAATTTTCTATTATAAAGTTATAGAAAACGCAAGTTTTCACAAAATAACCTTATATAAAATTTCTTAATCGACGGGGAAGCATCAAGTTTCCATAAACCGAGCAAATATAAAGGTATTTGCAGATTAAGAAACTGTTCTTTTTAAGGTACATTAGCGGTCACAAGATTTTGACGGTATACAGCCGGTCATTTTTCGTTGAAGGTTAAATAAAAAAAAAATTTCGACAACGTCGCAGAATCTTTGTAGAGCGCGTTTCTTATTTACATGATTATTATTATAATATTATGCGTGTATTTTAAACAGCGACGTTGTCGCCTTAAAATTTTTATCGGTTTTTTATTTTTTCTAATTAAAATATCTTTTATACGAAAAACACAATTTATTTAAAAATCGAATACTAGTTTCTTCAATAATTAATTTACGTGGTGCTATTTTTTTTTTAAATCCATCGTTTAGTTTTGATATTGACATAACATAAAAATCTCAAACCCCTGATTTTTGACTCAGCTCCTATGCTCGCAATGTATAAGGACTCAACTTTGAAGCTTTGTATTTCCTAAATGAAAAACACAATTTTCTTAAAAATTTTTTTAAATGTGTTTTATTATAATACGAAGCCCCTATAAAAATTATATCGATTTCTATCGTGATCACAATACACGCCAATCAACCTTAACTTTCATTTTTTTCAAGCCTTCAAAAAAACCAGTAATTCTTTTGTAGAATCAAAATATACGCAAAACTTTCACTATCAAAATGAGCGCACTAAATAGACTAGCCGAATTATATGAAACTAAAGACGCTATGACAGAGATCGAGATCTTGTGATTGATCGAGTACTTTGAAACGTTAAATTAAAACATTAAAAATTAAAAATTAAAAATACATGCTAAAAGAATTTTTTGATACCCATAAAAGAATTAGTTTAACTTGATTCTTTAGAAATGAATTATTTTGAGGTTAATTCTTAAAAAAAAAAATTATTTTTGTTTTAACTCTGTTCAAAAAGAACTAAATTAAAAATAATTTTTTTTTTAAGAATTAAACTCAAAATAATTCCTCTATAAAGAATTAAATAAACATTAATTCTTTTATGGGAAAAAGAAAGTTTTTTTAGGTTCAGTACCCCCCGAAGCAGTCTTCAACTATTATTTTTTCATTATTAAAAAATTTGGCATTTTTCGAAAAAAATGGGCGAATTTCGGGTCAAAAAATTTGAATTTCAAAATTTAAGTTAAAATTTCTAGTTCAGCACACCTAAAAACCCCCCGAAACAGTCTTCAACTATTATTTTTTCATTTTAAAAAAATTTAGTATTTTTTCAAAAAATAATTGGCCAATCTCGTGTCAAAAAATTTGAATTTCAAAATTTAAGTTGAAAATTCTTGCTCATCACACCTGAAAACCCCCCAAACAGTCTTAAGGTTGTTCACCAGTAATTTAAACGACAATAGAAATCGCTAAAATTTTTATAGGGGCTTTATATCATAATAATACACATAAAAATAAAATTTTAAGAAAATTGTGGTTTTCGTTTAGGAGATACAAAGCTCCAAAGTTGAATTATACATTGCGAGCATAAGAGCCGAGTCAAAAAACACGGGTTTGAGATTTTTATTTACCTTCAATGCCGAAACTGAACAATAGATTAAAAAAAAAAAAATTGCACCAAGTAAATTAATTGTTGAAGAAACTTCTATTCGATTTTTAAATAAATTGTGGTTTTCGTATAAAAGATATTTTAGTTAGAAAAAATAAAAAACATATGAAAATTTTAAGGTGACAACGTCGACGTTTAAAATACACACATAATATTATAATAATAATCATGTAAATAAAATCGCGCGCTTAAAAACATTGTGCGACGTTGTCGTGCTTTTTTTTTTATTTATAAGCTACCACGAAAAATGATCTGTCAAAATATCGTAATTTTAATTGTCTGGTGAAGAACCTTAAGCTATTTTTTTCCTCTACTTTTAAAAATTCGGAATTTTTTCGAAAACATTATTTGATTACGGGTCCACCGGTTCATAACTCCCCCACCCTCCCCTCCATTAAAAAAAAAAAAAATTTTTAAGTTATTTTTTTTGCAATAAATAAGCGCTGATTTAGCAATGAATCATCGCTGTTTCATCGATGATTTGGCGATGATTTAGCGATGAAAATAAGCGCTGAAAATAAGCGCTTATTCATCGATGTTTTTTGCGCCAGGGAGGTCTAAATAAAAAAATTGTTACACATAAAAATAATTTGTATTGTTTTAGTTATTTTAAATAATTTGAAACAATAAAAAATTAAGTTCAGCTTCAATTTTGGTCAATAAAATATTATTTTTACTTTTTTAATACCATAATAATGGTTGTAAAATATCGCCGATTACGTACATAAATACGTCCATATGAGGAATCAAAATTTTTTTTTTTATTAAACCTGTATTAAATCTTATGAAGTTTGATGAGTTATTAAGGATGTTAGTTGGTATAATTTTTGAGTCAGTTACAACTAATTTGTAAATGACATTTACATTTTAGTTTTTTTATACCAAGAAAAACTAGTGAAATTAAGAACATTTCAAGTTTTACTAGTGCAACATAAGCCCTTATGGAGTTAGTAATCTTAAAATTTTAATTATAACTGTATAAACAAAAACAAAATTTAGTTATTTTATTAAATGTCCAAAAAGTAACCAGACAATCATTAAATTTACAACAAACAATTTACAGTTTTCAAGTTACTTAAATTTTGAAAAAGTGTGAGCATTGCCGGTAACATATACTAATAAACTAATGAGAAGATTGTGACAATGTACTACATAGTGAACATAATGTAACTTTCACCTGCAACTTTCACGAATCTTATTTTTCTTTTTTAAAACAAATTACTAACAAAATAAAAGCGAGAAATTTTATAAAAATAGATTTATATAATTATGTATTTAAATCATGATTTTGTTTTCGAATAATAACGCAAAAAGGAATATTGTTTGGAAAACAATGTCATTTATAAAATTAGAAACCGCTATTCATTTTTAAAAATTTTAATATTCATGTTGGTTGTATTTACTGAAGTTTTTTTTTAAGTTATAATAAAATAATTATTCAATTAAATTGCCTATTAAAAATAAATAAGTATTTTTCTAAAATGCAACTGCGAGAATGAATAAAAAATAAATTTTTTAGTATAGAATTCTTCAACAGGCGTAATATTTTATCATTATTTTATGATTTTAATATGTATCTGTCGTAGTCAAGTAGAAAAGTTAGGGATTTTGCCAAACCATGAAAAGTTCACAATTAAAACTTTCTATGACCTACTTCACCATATTTTCAGTACAGTAGGCTAATTTACTCATGCTTATTTTTAACTTATGACGGGTAATTTTTATCAGCAGTAAAATCTATAAGAGATTTATTTTACATTTTATTTATTATATAATAATTAAAAAAATAATTTTCTGTAAAATATTGTGGTTCAATAATAAATAAATGAATATCTAAAGTGAAAATACTTTTAAATCCTTATATCAATTAACTTCTCCCGCGCACTTTTGAACTGTACGCTCTGCCGGCTTATAGCGCATGCGTAAAGCATAATTGTATGGCTGAGTCTACGTAAGCGTTTGCATACGAATTCGCATGCAAATATTTGCATCGTGCCAACCTATGCTTATTTTAATAATACTTTTGCTGCTCCCTCTAGTGCGATAATTAAAGCGCGAAAATTCAAAATTTAAATAAATCTAAAAACCTAAATGGTTAAAATTATTAAATTTTAAAAAAATTTATTTAAAAATAAACTTAAAATAAAGTAAAATAGTTTTATAAACAATAATTTTTTAAAAATTAAACTATTAAACAAGTTTATTACCTTTCGTTTTATTTAAAATTTGAATTTTCGCGCCATTCATCGCGGACTATAATTAATTTTTTTCTCTGCATAGGTTGGCACGATGCAAATATTTGCATGCGAATTCGTATACATCGCTTACGTAGATTGCGCCTGTCTTTTGGTACACGTCTCCGCGATGTATGGATGGCACATACTTTGGTCCACGTATGGCAGAAGATTTTTATTATTTTTTTAATAAATAAATGTAAAATAAATCTCTTATTACTTACTTTACTTACTTTTGAAAAAGTATCAAATTTTATGGGATAGACATTATATTTTCCTTGCGAATTTTCTGTTATATTATTTTAAGAATACTTTATCAAATTAGTCTAAAGAATTTACTGATATTTAGAATTAGCCCGGGACTTCTATTTTTTTTTAAATATTTTTTAAAATTAGTCTAATGAATTTACTGATATCTTGGATTATTCTGGGATTTCTAAGATTTTTTTATATATTAGACATCTCAAATTTAAATTACACCTTTTATTGCTTTTTTTTCTATTCCTGCCAAAAATTCGCAAGGAAAATATAATGTCTAACTCATAAAATATTATATTTTTTCAAAAGTAGGTAAAGTAAGTAAAGATATCAGAACAATCGCAAGGTTTAAAAAAACAATACGAAGCATTTTTTTGTTGGCCGAAATGAGGATTTTCTTATTTTTTTTATGTAGAAAAATAAAAAAAATTTGTTGGACAATGCCATACTTCAAATTAAATACAAGTTAACAGATAAAAAAATCACAAGAAGTTTAAATTTGTAATAAAAACAGAATTTATTAACACCAAATTACATAATTTTAAGTATTCTTTTTTTTTTTTAATTTTTAAAATCAAAATTATTAAATATTTTTAAGTTTCATTAAACTTGTCAGGTTTATCAACTTGGGAATTTGAAATTCGAAAAACTTTGCTAGTAATAATAATAATAATTTTAATTGAATGAAATAAGGCTGAAATGAAATCCTCGCAGTATTCACTTCGTTATATTATTAAAACTATTACTATTATTTTTTTTAAGTTAACCTTAACCTTTTATACCATAAAAAATTTATTCTGCAAAAAAATTCTTACAAGAAGTCAAACAAATTTTACCTTACGATAGCGGGATAGTATGGAAAATGGTAACGAAGCCAAAAATAAAAAAGAAAAAATGTTTTTTCAAGAAAATAGGCGGAAAAAAAATAGTGAAACTTAATAAACTTCTTTTTAAAATCGTAAATATAACCAAATAAATTATTATATTTAAATCGTTTATTTTAAAATAAATGTAACAAATTATTCCTAATTTTTAATTTAGCTATCATCAAGAATTTGAATGAATTTTTTTCTGATGCCAAAAATGCACAATATTTTTCAGCTAAAGAATGCAATAAATTTTTGTCTCAAATTCTTTTTTAAATTTATTTATGTTTTTATTTCAGTCAGAAACCATAGAAGATTCACAGTGGTAGTCAGTATCTCATCTAATTTGAATTGGAATTACATTGGTTTCATGAAAAATCGAAAAATTCCATTTCCAAAGTCTAACAATAATGGTACCAGGAAACGACCAAGCAAAATGGCAGTTGATGACAAATGAAAAGAATTTTTCTTGACGATTTTTGTAGGTTAAAAAAACTTTACCTTTGTTTTAAAAAACTACAAACCAACAGAAGATAATATTACTTTATTTGGTTTTGTTTCTTTTTTTTTTTTTTAGTATTTATCGAGCATTCCTTTCATTTTTCGCTAAAAGGGTCTAGCTGAGTTTTTCAATTCCCAGAAAAGATGAACTTGCTAAAACGTCGTTCAGTTTCCATTAAAAGGGACTAGCAAAGTTTTTCGAATTTCATATTCCCAAGGTGATAAACCTGCCAATTTTACTGAAACTTAAAAATTTTTAAATAATTTTGTTTTTAAAAATAAAAAAAAAAAAGAATAATTAAAATTATGTAATTTGGTGTTAATAAATTCCGTTGTTATTAGGGAATGGCCCAAATCGCACGTAAGTTACCGCCCGAGGCGAAGCGTTCGTGACTATTGTCCAGAAAAAATCTTTTTAATTAAGTATTAGATCCGAGAAATTAAGTAAAAACAATATGTCTCTAGAATTAATACTTTTAGAGAAAAAAGTTAAGTACAACTTTCAAAAATAAAAAAAAGTTGGTATTTATTATAACTTTTGATGGCAAAAACTTTGGGACCAAAACTTAAAAAATATTTACAAATGAAAGTACCTTATATTAGTAAAAATTTTTCTTTTACATTTATTTTTTATTTATAAAAAAAGTTTTTTTTATAATTTAATAGAAAATTAAGCGCCCATTTTATATTAATAAAAATCAAAAAACTTTTCAAAAAATTAAACATTAAAGTAGCCTTCAAAACGGATAATAACATCAAAAACATATCAAGATTCAGAACTCCCGAAAAATTGGAATGTAAAAGTGGTATTTACAAACTAGAATGCAACGATTGTGACAGCATATATATAGGACAAACAGGGCGCACTTTTTTCAAAAGATTTACAGAACACATAACAGTCCCAAATCAAAAAGTTCTGACGTCCAATTATGCAAAACATTTCCTTCAGGACAAACAGGGCGCACTTTTTTCAAAAGATTTACAGAACACATACCAGTCCCAAATCAAAAAGTTCTGACGTCCAATTATGCAAAACATTTCCTTACAAATAAACACACAGGCACAATCCTGCACGAAAATCTCGCACCTGTACATATATGCAATAAAAGTAATCTAATGGATGCACTAGAAGAATTTGATATCTATAAAGCTTTTTCTAAGAATGAGAACATGCTCAATGAACAATTTAAATTTAAATCTCATAAATTATATGATACGGCCATGAAAATACTCGAAATTAATAATTTTTAACTTTAAACATTTAAATAATTTTAAAAAACAATAAAATACAATAAAAAACTATATAATTAAAACTAATAATATAACAATAAAACAATTAAATTTAATAATTATAATAACAGCAATAATTATAACTAACTATTTTTATAATTAAAGACAATAAAATTATTTAAAATTTTAAAATTTTAATATTAAAAAAATTAAATAAACTTTATATCAAAAACAAAATAAAATTAAAATAATAATAAATTTAATATGTGAACAAAGGAATAAACTCTAAAATAAATTCAGTGTACAATCGGGTACCATAAGGTGCGCACCTTGTGAATACATGAAAATATGTAAAAGTGTTTTTTGTTTTTGTGTATTGTGCTTTACATCAAATGTAAACATTAGAAATAATTTAATTTAATTTTAATTTTTTGAACACCTGATGATGGAACACATGTTCCGAAACATGTCGTAATTGACAAGAAAACGAAGTCACTTGACGTATAAAGGTAATTTAAATAAATAAATTTTAAATTATTTATTTAAAAATTTTTTAAGTTTTTTAATAAAAATATTATCTTTGTAGCTTAGCGCTATAGACTATTAAATATTATTATTTATTAAATATTATTATTTATATTATTATTTATTAAATTTCTGTAATATGTTAATTAATATATTACATAAGTATCAGATATATGTATATAATATGTCGTAGCCCCATAGGATGATCGGTTTTATAGGCTATAATCCGGCCCATAGAGTAAAAATGCTCGAGCAAATCTATTTCACTATGAAGCTGTGCGCTCAAGTTTTATAGCCTATAGGGCAGCTTTTAGTGTATAAAACTGAAAGAGGTCAGCTTCATAGACAAGTAATAGACAAGTATTAAAGTTTTGAGATTTTTCATTTTAAATAATATAAATTTTCGAATATTATGTCGTGAATTATTTATATTTATCTTATAGTTTTATTTACATTATTAATTTTATTTTAAATAATAATTTCTATCAATAATTATAATAAATATAATAATAATAAATATAATAATAATAATAAATTTTTATAATTTTATATTTGACAAAATAAAATAATATTGTAAATATTTTTAGTTTATCACTTATCCTTAAACGTGAATGTTGTTTAATATCATATAATTATAAATGTTTTTAAATTAATTTTTTATTATTAATATTGAAATACAAGAAGTTAGTGTTGATGTAAATAAAACTATAAGATGAATATAAATATTACCACTACCCATGGACGCTAGATGAAAGGACCCCAAGCATAATATGGTTTCAGGTTATAAATTGAGGAAAATTTGAAATTAATATTATAAATTATATTTTTGCCTTAGATAAAAAATTTTTAGTGCATGTAGTTTGAAATTTAATTTTTTACGATTATTTAATTAAATAATGCCTATATTAATTACTGAAGCTAAATAATTAAGCCAGACCCAATTTTCCAGACCCTATTTTACATGTATAAGAATTTGATTTAGCCTCACTTAATTAACACGGTACTTGGGGTCCTTTCATCTAGCGTCCATGCCACTACCCTATAGAATACCCGTAAAAAGCCACTGTATACATGCGTGTATACAGTTACTATATACGCGCATGTATACAATGACTTCATACTATTAGCGGAGCCCATACGATGTAGGGTGATTTTTTGACTAACCAAAGATAATTGCAAATGGACCAGACTACTTATGTAAGGATGCCCACTGAGTCATATGTTAAGAGCCTTTGCGTACCTAAATAGCCTAGGCCGAGCTAGGCTGGTTAGCTGAAAATCACCTAGGTGAAAATTTTACTAACCGGATGAAAATTTAGGATATCCTTAAATACACCCCTCAGAAGCTAATTCCAAATCGGTTTGTAAAAAAACCGGTGCTGACCTGAACGGGGGCGGTTTAAAAAATTTTTGACCCAAACTTTTAACCCTTGTAACTAGGCAATGCACCATTTCCCAAAGGGACAATTTGGCACATATGCTACATTTGGCATGTACATTCATTAGCCAAAGTCCTTTGTGGTTACAATTTTTTCACCTTGGGTCAAAAATTTTTTAACCCCACCCCGTTCAGGGCAGCACCGGTTTTTTTACAAACCGATTTGGAATTAGCTTCTGGGGGGTGTATTTAAGGATATCCTAAATTTTCATCCGGTTAGTAAAATTTTCACCTAGGTGATTTTCAGCTAACCAGCCTAGGCTATTTAGGTACGCAAAGCCTCTTAACATATGACTCAGTGGGCATCCTTACATAAGTAGTTCGGTGCATTTGCAATTATCTTTGGTTAGTCAAAAAATCACCCTACATCGTATGGGCTCCACTACTATACGGGTAGTTTTTGAAAATTCATCTTACCAAATAGGAACAACCGATTTAGTCGTGCAACATCTCAAAAGGTTTTCCTTTTATTTTGCAAAAAAATTTTGTTATTTTTTAATTTTCGTTAAAAATAATTTTTTTTTTTTTAGTTTTTGATTTTTTTAACTTAAAAAGACTTTGACATTAGAGTTAAAAAAGAATAGTAATAAAAATATATTTTTGAGCATTTTCTTCTGAATCAATCCTTTTTTATTTCAATACGAAAGTCCAAGGGCTTTAAAAACACATTCTTTTATAAAACAGAAATACCTACGATTTTTTTAAATATTTCATTAATTTTTTTAACATTACTTTTAAAATAGATGAAATTCAATTTAATTTTACTAGTAATAAATAAAAGCTTTTCTTAGCAAAGAAGGAAATTCCGAAACCCAAGATTCAGATGATGAAAATGATATTTCAATGCAAAACATTTTTCTATAATATTAAAATTATTTTTAAAATATTCCAAAAAATTAAAGTAAAGCATTATAAATGATAATTAAACTGTAAAAAGTAACTTTCTTAAATTAACAAAAAAAATAGAATATTTTCGACAAATTAGTCAATTTTCAAAAAAATTTGTAAATATTCGATAAAAATTGTAAATGAACTAAATTTAGTATAATATCGAAAAATTCAAGAATTCTTGATTTTTTTTGTGAATTTACAAAAAAAGTTGTAAATTCACAACGATTTTTCGGAAATTTAGAACTACTTTTTGTAAATTTTCGAATTTAGCAAATTATCAATTTTTCTTGCGAAATCACAAAAAAAAATCGAGAATACTCGAATTTTTTGTTAATATACTAAATTTAGTAAATATACGATTTTTTTCAAATATTTACAAATTTTTTCGAAAATTTACTAATTTTTCGAAACTGTTCTAATTTTCTTGTTAATATAAGAAAGTTACTTTTTACAGTGTATTTATTAATTTAGTACATATTAATTTATATTAATATTTATTATTTTATAGACATTAATTTATGTATGAAAATTATAACAAAGAAAAATAATATAATAAAATATCTAAAAAATTTAAATCATTTTTTTATGAAAATTGGATTTTCATAAGTTAGAATGGTTTCTATTAAGGTGGCCAACACATGGCGCGACGAATTTTTAGAGGGGCTTTTGACGGGATTGTAAAAAAAACTTTCAAAATTTTATTAAATTTATAACTGAATAGCTTTTTACATTAAGTTTATGCGAATTATGCATTCTTTTTCAATTAATAATCGTTTAAATAAAATTTTAAAAAATTTTTGATGCCCTTTCTTATGAGTCATTTTGGATACCGTGTCATGGCCTTGCAAGGTCAGGTCCCTCGATCGGGCTGATTTTTTCACTACCTTTTTATGTATACAAAATATGTTTCCTGTAAAATTTTCAGCCCTCTAGGCGCTCAGGAACCTGAGTTATACCCAAAAGAAGCTTTTTAGATTTCTTTGGTTATTTCAAAAAAAGAATTCTTTTTTTTTTTTTAATTTTTAAAATCGACTAGATAATTAAAAAATACCCTGCCAACTAGTTGGCACTAAGGTTCCTCAAACAATGAACTTAATACTTCAATGTGCCACAGGTATCACCGATTACAAGCATGCAATCACACATACATTTCTATTAACTTTTAAAAGTTTTTTTTATTGATTAAAAATTTTGAAACAAATTTTCAAAAAATTAATTATCAGATTCGAGATATCGAGTAAAAACTATATTTTTAAATATAAGTACTTTCATGGAACTGAATGAAGTATTACATCCAGAAGCAAAAAAAAATATTGCAAATTTAAAAATTTTTTTGTTTTTTTAATTATGAGGAAAACTTTTGCAAAAATTCGTTATCAGATCCAAAAAATTACTATATACTAACTTTCTAAAACTAGTACTCTCATAGAAATAAATTAAGTACTGCGTCCAAAGAAGAAAACAAATTTGGTGTTTTTTGTATTTTTTTGTGACGAAAATTTTGGGAAAAAAATTTTCAAAAAATTAAGTATCAGATTCGAGATATCCAGTAAAAACTACACTTTCAAATTTAAGTACTTTCGTGGAAATAAATGAGGTAATACATCCAAATAAAAAAAAAAAAAGAACCTCGAGCTTTTTTGTTGAAAAAATTTTTGCAAAAAAAATTAGGTCTTAATTTCGTAACGGTTGTGAAACATCACCGGTTGCAATATTTTCAGATATTAGTACTTTTGTAGAATTAAATGAGGTATTACACCAAAAAAAAAAAAATATTGCAATTTTTTTTATTTTTCTATTTTTTTAATTTTGACAAAAAAAATTTTGAAAAAATTAAGTATCAGATCCAAAAAATAACAATAAACAAGGTTCTTAAAACTAGTACTTCCATGGAAATAAATTAGGTACTATGTCCAAAAAGAAAAAAAAAATTAGTATTTTTTGTATTTTTTTGTGAAAAAAATTTTAGAAAAAAAATTGTCAGAAAATTAAGTATTTGATTCGAGATATCATGTAAAAACCATACTTTCAAATATAAGTACTTTCGTGGAAATAAATGAGGTATTACATCCAAATTAAAAAAAAATAAAAGTACCTCGAGCTTTTTTGGTGAAAAAATTTTTGAAAAAAAAATTAGGTCTTAACTCCATAATGTTTGTGAAATATCACCAATTACATACATACACACACACATACACACAACACACACATATACACACACATACATACTTTTTTTAAAAACCGGTTTTTTAGCTTCCTGGGGTCTCAAAACGTGCTTATATGCCAAAAAATCAAAAATCGAAATTTGACCTAACACAATGGTTCCTCTTTGAGGAACCAAAATAGTACCCAGACATAAAAAGTTGTAAAATTTCCCGCTGAATCCGATTTTGGGGTAAGTTTTTTGAAATTTTGCCCCTGGCCGGTTCAAACTGCTTTTTTCGGCTTAGAGCCGAAGATTTTGAACTGCCTAAATTCAACTACTTTTATAAGGCTCAAACTTGGGTAGAATTCGTCTAAATACTATATACTTTGATGTGGTAAATTTTTCTGGGTGGTTATATGCCCTTTGAAAAGTTTCAGAAGCATATTAATGGGTTTTTTTAATCAAATTTTAACGTTAAAATCACATTTTTTAAGCGCCTTATAGTATTTTTTATTTATATTTGTACTTAAATGACTTTTTTATGCTTTTTATACATAAACTTAATATTTTTCAAAGATTTTCATTCCAGTAATTCACGCGTCTCCAATGAAATGCGTAGCTATGTGTATTTCATTGAAAATTAAAATTTGAAAAAATTGACACTTAAACACTTAAACTTCACAAAGTAACTAAAAAACTTCTGGTTGGTCTTATTTTTTTTATGTAATTTTCACCTTTCAAACGCCGTAAATCGCAATTTTTTATCACTAATTTTATCATCAATGTAGCCAATTAACCAAATTTTTGGCTAAAAATGACCAATTTTTAAATTGCTGCCTAATTCGTAATTTTTGACAAAAAAGGGTTTTTTATGTCTCGAAAATTTTCTTCAAGCTTCCAGTTTCCAAAAATTCATTACTTGTCTCATTTTCTTGAGTCGTTTTTAAGATATGGCTCTTCAAAGTTAACATTAAAAATGAGCTTCTTTATGACTTCAAATTATCATATCTGATTAACAAATAATTAAAAAAGGTACACTGTAAAAAGTAACTTTCTTATATTCACAAAAAAAATAGAAAATTTTCGAAAAATTAGTAAATTTTCGAAAAATTAGTAAATTTTCGAAAATAATGGTAAATAGACTAAATTTAGTAAATTTACGATTTTTTTCGAAAAATTACTAATTTTTCGAAAATATACTATTTTTTTTGTGAATCAAAGGAAGTTACTTTTTACAGTGTAGAGTAAAGAATTTTTGGAAATTTGAAGCTTGTGGAAATATTTTGAGACATATAAAACCCTTTTTTTTGTCAAAAATTACGAATTTGGCATCAATTTAAAAAATGGTCATTTTTAACCAAAAATGGAAATTTAATTGGCTACACTGATGAGAACATTAGTGATAAAAAATTGCGGCTTACGGAGTTTGAAAGGGGATACTTACACCCAAAAAATGAGACCAACCAGAAGTGTTTTGGTTAACTTGTGAGGCTTAAGCGTTTCATTGAAAATTGCCAAAATACCCTATTTTATATTTTACGCATAGATACGCATTTTATTGGAGACGCGTGAATTAATGGACTGAAAATCTTTGAAAAATATCAAGTTTATGTATAGAAAGCATAAAAAAGTCATTTAAGTACAAATAGAATTAAAACATACTATAAGGCGCTTAAAAAAAGTGATTTTAACGTTAAAATTTGATTAAAAAAACCCATTAATATGCTTCTGAAACTTTTCAAAGGGCATATAACCACCCAGAAAAATTTACCACATCAAAGTATATAGTATTTAGACGAATTCTACCCAAGTTTGAGCCTGATAAAAGTTGTTGAATTTGGGCAGTTCAAAATCTCCCGCTCTAAGCCGAAAAAAGCAGTTTGAGCCTCCCAGTGGCAAAATTTCAAAAAACTGACCTCAAATTCGAATTCAGCGGGAAATTTTACATTTTTTTATGTCTGGGTACTATTTTTTTTAATCATCTAGTCGATTTTAAAAATTAAAAAAAAAAAAAAAAAATTTTTTTTTTGAAAAAATCGGAAAAATCTAAAAAGTTTCTTTTGGGTATATCTCGGGTTCCTGAGTGCCTAGAGGGCTGCAAATTTCACAGGAAATATATTTTGTATACATAAAAAAGTGGTGACAAAATCAGCCCGATCGGGAAACCTGACCTGGCAAGGCCATGACACGGTATCCAGAATGACTCATATATTTCATTGAAAGAACTTCCCGAGGTTAATTTTTGTTGTAAGCACGTAATACCAAAAAACCCCCGTATACCAAATTTCAAAGGCTTACAATGAATACAGCAAAAATGCCCTTTTTAGGGTTAGTTTTGCCCGATTTAAGGGTGAAGGGGTAATTTTTCATAGTTATAACTGCAATATTCGTTATCAGCGACCCAAAAAAGCCCCGTACACCAAATTTCAAAGGCTTACAATGAATACAGCAAAAATGCCCTTTTTAGGGGTAGTTTTGCCCGATTTAAGGGTCAAGCCCCAATTGCGCATAGAAAAAACCCCGATTTTCGTGTTCAGCGACCCAAAAAACCTATAGTAGACCAAATCTGGTAGCGGCCACAAACAATACCACCAAAACCGTGATTTTACTGGAGTATAAAACTAAAGAAAAATACCCTGCCAACTAGCTGGCACTGAGGTTCCTCAAACAATGGTCTTTAAACTTCAATATGCAATAAATATTATTGATTAAAACCATGCAATTATACATACATTTTTCTTTTTTACTAGGTAAAGTAGACCATTAAGATCATTTTGTTATTAAAGTAAAAATTCTAGCGTCCATGGATTGATCGCGCCGGCGTTAATGGATTTTAAATCATTTTTGCATAATTAAAATAATTAATTAAAAAGAGATAGATATAAAAAAAGCTAATTTTATTATTTTTTTGTAAAATTTTATTAGAATATATAATTATCCCTTAATAAAATTTGCTCGTAAAGGCTGTTATTATTTCAAAAATTTTTATCCCTTAATAATTAAAATATTGAGTAACATGATTTTTTTGTTTTGTCAAAGAAATGGTTGGCAACGATGCGAAAATTACAAACATTCGCGATTTTCTATTAGAAAACGAAACATAGTCCTCAATTATTATAAAAAGATAGGAGTTTTTACCAGAATTTATAATAATTTCTTATAATTTATTTTCTCAGTGTACTTCTTGCATTTGACCAATCTTCCACAACAATGATAATAATAATAATAATAATATTTTGTAATAAAAAAAATAACCACATTAATTGCTTCAAGATTTTAACATTATTTATATTATTTCTATTAATCACAAAATAATAAATTATTTAATTCTATAAATTGTTTGATTCTTTAAAAAATGCCAAAATAACTTTTAAATCTTAATTTTAAAATGCAAACATAACCATTTAATATTTTTAGGCTGTTTATTATTGTTTATAATTTCATTAAGCTGCACACATAAATAAACATAGCAACGAGCAAAATAATCCAAGGAAGTCAAAAAGAGGCAAGATTTCCATCACTCTTTCTTGTGTGTTATAATTTATATCAAAATAAAAAAAAATATAAGTAAAAAGTATAAGTACTTTCATGGAAATGAATGAGGTATTACATCCAAATTAAATAAAAAAAAGTATTTTGAGATTTTTTTAATAAAAAAATTTTTGGAAAAAAAAGTTAGGTATTCGTTTGATAATTGTTTTGGAATATCACTGGATATAATATTTTAAAATATTAGTACTTTCATAGAATTAAAAGAAGTATTACACCAAAAAAATATTGCAATTTTTTTATTTTTCTTTTTTTTTAATTTAGAGAATAAAAATTTTGAAAAAATTCAAATTTTGAAATCAATTCCAAAAAATTACTATAAACGAGGTTCTTAAAACTAGTACTTCCATGGAAATAAATTAAATACTTCAGTCCAAAAAGAAAAAAAAGTTTCGTATTTTTTGTATTTTTCTGTGAAAAAAATTTTAGGAAAAAAATTTTCAAAAAATTAAGTATCAGATTGGAGATATCAAGTAAAAACCATACTTTCCAGTATAAGTACTTTCATGGAAATAAATGAGGTATTACATCCAATATGAAAAAAAAGGGGGGTTTGAGATTTTTTGATAAAAAAATGTTTGTAAAAAAAATTAGGTCTTAATTCGATAATGGTTTTGAAATATCACTAGTTACAATATTTTCAGATATTAGTACTTTTATATAGAATTAAATGAGGTATTACACAAAAAAAAAAAAAAAATATTGCAATTTTTTTTTATTTTTATTTTTTTTTAATTTTGACAAAAAAAATTTTGAAAAAATTAAGTATCAGATCCAAAAAATTACAATAAACAAGGTTCTTAAAACTAGTACTTCCATGAAAATAAATTAGGTACTAAGTCCAAAAAGAAAAAAAAAATTGATATTTTTTGTATTTTTTTGTGGAAAAAATTTTAGAAAAAAATTTTCAGAAAATTAAGTATCCGATTCGAGATATCATGTAAAAACCATACTTTCAAATATAAGTAGTTTCATGGTAATAAATGAGGTATTACATCCAAATCAAAAAAAAAAAAAGTACCTCGAGCTTTTTTGGTGAAAAAATTTTTTAAAAAAAATTAGGTCTTAATTCCATAATATTTGTGAAATATCACCGATTACATACATACGTACACACACACACACACACACATACAGACTATTTTTAAAAACCGGTTTTTTAGCTTCCTGGGGTCCCAAAACATGCTTATATGCCAAAAAATAGAAAATCAAATTTTGACCTAACACAATGGTTCCTCTTTGAGGAACAAAAATAACAATTTTTAATTGAATTTTATCTATTTTAAGAATTCTGTTAGAAAGTCAATGAAATATTTAAAGAAATCGTTTATATTTCTTATAATAGAATTTGTTTTTAAAAAGCCCGTGGACCTCTGTATTTAAATAAAAAACAATTGTTTCATTAAAAAATGCGCAATTTTGTAACTTTAATGTGAAAGTCTTTTTGAGTTAAAAAAATCACGAAAAACTAGAAAAAAAACATTTATATTTAACTAAAATTAAAGTTTAAGAGGTTACGATGGCCAGATTCAAAAAAAAAAAAAAAATTTCACGTGGAAAAATATTAAAAATGTGAAACTTCTAAAAAAAAATTTGGGGGGGGGGATTCCATTAAAAAATTTGTAGCAGCGTTATACCCCAAAGTTAGAAAAACGAAATGGACCCCAGGAGACAAAAAAACATAAAGCTCACCAACTTTTATCCACGTAGGACGCGCGCATGCACACAAAAACTAAAGTCGATGATACGACTAATTTTAATATAGGCACTAAGACTTTAGTATAGGCAAAAAAATTTTGTAAATTTTTTATTTTAAAAATAATGTTAAAGTGTCATTTTACTAAATCATTAAAAAGATGCAAATATTGCACAAAATAAATTGGAAATATAATTTTTGACTATTTATTTATCATATTTAATTATAGTTTCATCTCCCTGTCTCACACGGAGAAAAATATTTTGTATATTTTGCGAGGTTAATTTTAGTAAAACGGGGTTAGTTTTAAGAAAAAACTTTATGATGTAAACATAACCAGCAATTTTGGTTATGTTTAACAGTTAGTTTTCACCGTGCATCATTATCATACTTTTTGTAAGCTCCAAATGTGAATTTGCATAAGAGCAATATTAAGGTGCCTACTTTTAACTTGCAATAAAAAGATAATTAATGTGGTAATAAATGTAAAACCAAGTTCAATTCAAGTTTAAAAATGTTTAGCTTTAATAATTATCCTGTTTCATTCAGTTCTGTCATCTTTTTTTTATTATTTACTTTAATTTTACATATTTTGAAATATTATCTTTGTGTTGAAAGTAAATTTTCTTTTAATCAAATGTTAAATATGGAGATTTTTAAAATTCATAGACTTAGGATTTTTCTAGAAGATTCAAATGATGTTATAAACTGGACTAAAAAACGCATTACCTAGTAATTTTTCCGGTGCAATTCGAACTCACTGTTTATTTTAACATTTTACTACGCTCGGAGAAAAATTCATTTTTTTAGTTGTTAAAATAAATAATGAGTTCAAATTGTACGGGAAAACTTACTAGCTAATGTGTCTTTTAGTCCAGTTTATAACATCATTTGAATCTGCTAGAAAAATCCCAAGTCTATGAATTTTAAAAAAACCGGCCCTTATTTAACATTTCAACTGCTCTAAGATGGTGAAAATTAAAAGAATAATGACTTTCAACAGAAAGATAATACATCAAAATATGTAAAATTAACGTAAATAATAAAAAAATCTGTAAAAAAATTAGTAACCCTGGTGGAAAAAATAAGTGTCTTAAAATGTTCTAAAACATATTAAAAAGTTCTAAAATACTTCAAAATGCCAACCAATGTGTTTTATAGTGCTGAAAAATGTTTTAAAGTTTTTCGTTTTGTGTTAAAATGTTGCAAAACGTTTAATTCTGTTAAAAACTAGCCGAATTCGGCAAAACCTTTTTTTAGCAAATACACTTAATATATAATTTTTATTCAATTAAAAATGACTAATTATTTGTTAATTCAAAATATAGGCTTAAAAAAAAAAAACAAAAAAAAAACAAAAAAATTTGCCTTGAAGTGGATTTGAACCCGGGACCCTCGGGGGATTAAAGTTCTAGACTAAAAAAGTTACAAACTAGGTGTTTAAACGGCTAGTTAAACTGAACTAAAAATTATTTATTATATCTTTATCGAGATTTTTATTTTAGTTTTCTTATTCCTTTTATTTAAGAAATAATAAAATAATTATTTATTTTTTATAAATTTTATAATTTTAGAAAAATTTGAAAAATTAAAATTAGAGTTAGGTATTTTTTACCTGCTAAAGTAATTCATTTTTATTATAAAATTATTTTTTTTACACTAGAAAAAAAATTCTTGTTCCCGTAAACGGAAAATTCCGTTTGTCGAAAGCTTTTATTTACGTTTATTGCATACGGAATTCCGTTTGTCATTAACGGATTTTGTACATGCGACATATTCAAAGAGATGGGTATTAGAGAAAGCCATCCAATTCAGGGGGCAGGGGCATGAAAAAATTTTGGGGAGGGGGTCAAATGGACATTATTTCGATTTAATGACTTTGATAATAAAAATGAATTACCTACTTTAGCAGGCAAAAAATACCTAACTCTAATTTTAATTTTTCGAATTTTTCTAAAAATATAAAATTTATAAAAAATAAATAATTATTTAATTATTTCTTGAATAAAAGGAATAAGAAAACTAAAATACAAATAAAATAAATAATTTTTAGTTCAGCTTAACTAGCCGTTTAAACACCTAGTTTGTAACTTTTTTAGCCTGGCCAGTTGACATGGTTACAGTCTCTGGAACTTTTATCCCCCGAACGTCCCGGATTCAAATCCACTTCAAGGCAAATTTTTTTTTTTTCTTAGCCTATATTTTGAATTAACAAATAATTAAATAATGAATTATATTTTATTTAACTTTTTATTATTACCTTTTAATAATGATTCCACTAAAAGAAGTTTTAAAAGCTATATAAGTAATCTTTATTTTTAAAAACGTTTTTTTAACATTTTAGCTACTAGACGCTAATAGTTAAAAACTTTTATTCTTTTTTTATAAAAATGCTTTTTTTTAGTAAATTATGATATTTAGTAAATTATGTATAATATAAGTTAAAAAACATAAATTTATCATTTATAATGATTTTAATTGATTAAAAAAAACTTTCAAAAATTGTTTTTTTTAACATCGAAAAAACGTGATTTTGAGCCTTCCAACTAAAAAAAAACTATTGTTCACGCAGCATTTCTTCTTTTCATCGCTTTTTCGTGACTATATGACCTAAAGAACACAAAAAAATGTATTAGCAAGGTGTGCGTTCAAAGTTTTTTCAAAAGGTTTAATTTTTAAAGGCAATCTTTTGGTGGATTTTCTCATTTGCATCCTAGGCCGCAAAAATAAAGAATGGCAAATTAATTTATTGAACATTGATATTTTATAATAATTAATAATATGCTATTAAATTAGTTCTAGTTAATTAAATTTTTAATCAATTATGGCTGATTGCATGTGAAACGTACGTTGACCTCCAGATGGGGTCTTCCAATTGGGCTGCAACTTTGCAAAGGTGATTATTACATATAAAGTATCCTCACTCCTCAAATTTTATGTCGTAAAATTGTTTCTAGCCGTCTCTGTGAAATTGGGACCGATTATAAAGCTCTCAGCCACCAACTTTTGCTTCATTATATAAAAGCATGAAGAAATGTTAAAAATATTATTAGAAAAAAGATTTCGATCGGAAATTTCCCTGGCTAACCGAATTTCCAAATCGCTTTTTAAAATTGAAAAAAGAAAATAGCTATATTTATATGCAAATTTAGGCAGAACCGATTTCATGTTAATGTAAAATTTATCATAAAATAAATTTTTTTTTAATGCCTTTAAACCTTTTCTATTGATATATATAGTCAATTCTACGAAATTCGATTTTTTATAATAAACTATTCAAGTAATTCTTAGTGAAAATGACCTAATAGGAAAACGAACGTCTAGAATTTTGTAAAATCAAATTTGGCTGGATTTAGTGTGTTAAAATATGACACCTTACCAATTTTTATGGTTCTGGACTAAAAACTTTTGAAATAGCAGCTTTTTTTTTAATTAAAAATATTTTCAAATTTTTAAAGAAAATCTGAGTAAATTTTCTATTTTAATTTTTTTATAGGTAAAATTAATATTTCACCCTTAAATTAAACCCAAAAAAGGGGTGTTTTCGCTATTTTCGCACTTTTTGCGACCAGATTAGGTCCATAGGGTTTTTGGGTCACTGAAAATGAATTTCATGGATTTTTTTATGAATAATTACTAAATTAGCTAAAACTACCCCTATAATGTACGTTTTTGCTATTTCTGCATTTTGTATGCCCAGATTAGGAAATATGAATGTTACCTTAAAAAATCATCGAAATTCTGAATTAGCGACCCAAAAAACCCTTAGAAACCAATTCTTTGGCAAATCTATCGACTCAGAAAGCGAATACTTCGAAAATACCCCCTTTTGGGGGTAGTTTTTGCAGTTTAAGGTTGCGACCCCAAAAAACCTATACTAGAACAAACATCTAAACCCGTATTTTGACTGGAGTAATAATCATGTAAATAAGAACGCACGCCTACAAAAATGATGTTTCGTTGTCGTACTTTTTCTTTTATTTGTCTAATTTGACCTTCAATGAAAAATGTTACTTCAAAATACCATAACTATAATTGTCTGGTGATCAACCTTAATGACGCTTCAAAAATAGAAAATTTATCTTGATAACCAATTTTGATAATTTTGGCGCAATTACATCCTTAATTACTTTTTAATAACGCGTGACAAAATGAATGCTTACAAAAATATATAAAAAAATACGTTAAAAAATACGTACAAAAATGAGTACAAAAATGCATAAAAAAATACGTACATAAATGGGTAAACATTTACACCTGTGCCACCCTTAAAAATAACCTAAAAAATAAAAATAGAGAGAAAAAGGGTTAATCGGGTCAAATTACGCAAAGTTTAGAAAAATTTATGATAAATGTATATCCACTTAAATTAAAATAAGTATTTAAAATTTTTATTTAACTTATAAAGTCAATGAAAGATTTTTCGGAATGGAATGATAATAATATAAGTTAGTTCTTATTGATATAGAAATTGATAACACGTTCCTTAGAATTTAAAATTTAAAAAATTTTGTAAATTAATATTTACAATATCATTTAGCATCAATTCTTAACCAAAATTGTCGCCAAGGACTTGTTACTAAAATTTCTCAAGGAGTTAAAAAAATAAATAAATTTTTAATAGGTTTTAAATTAATATATAATTAATTTAATAATGATGACATAATTTTTATAATAGATCATATCAATATAAAAATGGAGTTAAATGGTCAAGTATTAGACGTGCAAAATTGCGACTATAAATAACTAATTAGACTAGGAAAACATACACACCAAACCTAAAAGAATTTTTTGTTACCCAAAAAAGAATGATTGTTTATTTAATTCTTTAGAGCGGAATTATTTTGAGGTTAAAATTTTTAAAAACAATTATTTTCAATTTAATTCTTTTTGAACAGAATTAAAACAAAAATAATTGTTTTTAAAAGAATTAACCTCAAAAAAATTCCGCTTTAAATAATTAAATAAACATTCATTCTTCTCTGGGTAACAAAAAATTCTTTTAGGTTTGGTGTGTATAAAACGTTTTTCCTGTACTAACAAAAACTAAATCTAGATCGCGATAATAAATTAGAGCCCAAATATAATACAACATAGGTTATTAAAATCTGATCTCACATTAAAAATTTTTTAAGGTTTCTGATTACTTGGATAACACTTGGATAGTACGTCATTGCTTTAAAATCTTATCTTGCATTATTATGATTTTGGGTATAAATCGCCAAATTTTAGAATTCTGTAGACACAAATAGGTTTGTGAATAGATGTCTATATTTATTTTAAAAAAAATTTTTTAATTTGATGTTTAAAAAAAGTACAAATAAAAACAAATAATTGTTTTTGGTAAACTAGCAACGATTTTTTGAAGCTATGCTCCCCGAGTTTCGTCCGTAAAACTAACAATTAATACTGTATTGATTAAAGACAAATATTCTACGAAAAAGATTTTTAGGTTATGAAGAAAATTAAATTTATTAGGCCTCCAAAAAGTTTGGATTCGTATCTCTAGTTGTATTCAATAAAAACTAAAACTCCCCCTCAAAAATGAAAAAATATTAAAACTCAAATTTCTTTAGGTATAATATGCTACTACTATTTTTCGAAAATTTATAAGAAATAGAAAAAAATTTTTTAAACCTTAAGCTGCAAAATTGAAAATCAATGTAAAATTTAAATATACAGAAAAATTTGAGGCCAAATAACGGAACCTAAAAGTTTTTCTACTCATTGCAGATCTAAAAATATTTTTAAAAAACTTATTAATAAATTTATAATTAATACATTGAAATGTTTAATTATAATATTTATATAGTTCTCTGATTTAGGTAGATTTTAGGTAGATTTAAATAAATTAAAAGATTTTTATTTTTATAATAAAACTTATAATTTCTTATCTATCAAACAATTTTATACAAATAATAAATCACAAAATTTTATCATCTCTGCACGAATAAATTGTTTTATTAAGTTTCTTTTATTTTTTTAAATTTTAAATATTGGTAATCTTTGAAATTATTAAAATTTTATGATTTTTGAATACTTATAATATAAATCATATGATCTAGCCATAATTATAAAAACACTGATAAAAATTGGGTTTGATAATAACACTAACCTTGAGTCAAACTTTGTCCCATCGATCAAAGTACCGTTATAATGCATAGTAAGTAAATCTCCTTTTTTTGATTTTACATCGCATATTTCTGGTACATAGGTTTTTTCAATTCGTAATCCATCTCTTGCTGAACAGATATAAATAATAGAATAGAACATTGTTATAGCTATAAAAATCTTGCTTTTAGCGTTAAACGCCATTTCAATTGTAGTTTTATGTTAAATTTAATATATTACACGTATATATAAAAAATATGGTTAACTATGTTGAGACTGCCAGTATAATGTCTTTAATTTAATGTTAAAAAAAACTAAAGTAAAAAAATTATATTAATTAGAAGATTATTTATGGGCATGCAATTTTTTTTTTTATTTCATTAAAATCATTAAAAAAGGAAATCACAAATTATAATATAAATTATTAAAACTTTTTGTATTTATAATTTTATAGAAAATAGGCTTAACAAAAACTTTGTTTTAAACATACGTTTTTGGAGTAAAAGCAATGAACGACTGCCGACAGCAGCAAGAATCCAATACATGCCGGTCTCTTTTTATCCTGCTTCTCTAATTCACTTCTATTTAGTAAAGGAAGGGGACTGTACTCCATGATTCAAAGTAGGTGGTGAAATCGCTGTTAATAGAAAGGTTATTATTCGTAGATGCTTGCATTATACGTTAGTCATTGGTAAGATAAAAAACAAGAAATTTGAGCAGACTCAGGTTTACAATATTTGTTCCTCTTAAAGTGTTTTATATACATGTATAAATACAAACAAGTATCGCCACATTGCGCCATCTCATTGGCTCATATGTAAAAAATGCTTACATTACGCGGGTTTCTTGATTTTCGATCGCTCTTTTAATATATGCAGTGTATTATGAATTTTTTAATTTTTTCTTTTTGTTAATGCTGTGCTTATTTGATTTTTTACTGCACACTTTGCTATTGTTCTTTCGGAATTTTTCATCTATTTAAACTCTAGTTTGTTTAAACACCGAAACTGAATACAATGTCAATTATAATATGATAAATGATACTATATATATACGGCCCTGAATACAACGTCGTAAATGATTATATTGCTATTTCCAAAAACAATTTCCTAACACAGACAGCACGAGACGTTCCTGAAACGTTTCTATGTAAACTAAAAATTTTAAACGAAATGTTTCAAGTTGTTTATTTTTGAAAAAATTTTTCCAAGTTTTTTTTGCTTTTTTATGCACTTTTAAATGAAAAGCATTTTTTCACAAAAAAAACTTAGAAAAAATTTTGGAAAAGTAAACAATTTGAAACGTTTCTGAAACGTTTGTTAAGGTACACGTAGAAACACTTTTCAAAAACGTTTCTGTTTACATTTTTTAGTTTGCACAGGAACTTTCATAAACGTTTCAGAAACGTTTTGTGCTGTCTGTAAGGGGACACAGAATCAAAAAAATTTTAAAATCAGTTTCTTTGATTTTTAACTTAATATTACCATCCCTTTGAGAATTTTTAAAAATTTCCAAATTTCCAAAAATTCTTGAAGGGATGATAAAATTAAAAATTTTTTTTAGACTGGTTTGATGTGTTTTTTTATTGCGGAGGGCATGAGACTCTTTTTTTTTTAAATTTAATCAATAAATTTTGTTAAAAATCAAAAAAACTGATTTTAAAATTTTTTTGGTTCTGTGGCCCCGTAAAACGACGTTGTTTTCATAAATTATGCAAAAAAATGTCAAAAAATTATTATATTTATATATTTTTGTATTTGTCAATTAAAGAAATTTTGAATTCGAAAAAGTAATTTATATTATTTTCAAGATAAATTTGTTTTATAAACAGTTAAAAATACATTTTATTTACGACTTACACAAGGTGGCACCTAAAGCGATTTAACAAACATAATATTTAAGGTTGAATCAGGTGGTTAAAAATGTCATTTTATTATTCAAAATTTCTGGAAATCTATCTGGAATCATTAATTCTTATAGCAATTTATTAAGTTATATGTCCCTTAGAATTTAAAAAAAAAAATTGAAGATTTTGAGATATTAGCGCTTAAAATTTCCTTCATTTTTGAACTGCTAAATTAATCAAGACTTTTTTATAAAGCTTCTGATTTTAAAAATCTTTTAATATAATATTTGGGAAATTATTTTTAGCATCAATTCATTAAAAAAAATTTTAATTTCTAAAAATAGTATAAAATATTTTTCAAGATTTTTGATTTTTGACCTAACCTATAATTTTCAAAATATCGATTTATTTGGGAAAAAATTTAGAAAATAAAAATTTTTTTTCAGTGAATCAATGCTAAATAATGTTCTAATTATTATATTCAAAGATTTTTAAAATCAGAATCTTTATAAAATACCCTGCCAACTTGCTGGCACTGAGGTTCCTCAAACAATGGGCTGTAATCTTAATTTACAACAAATATTATTGATTACAAGCATGCAATTATACATACATTTTTCGTTTTTAGTAGCTGGTAAAGTAGATTATTAAGATCATTTTGTTATTAAAGTGAAAATTCTAGCGTCCATGGATTGGTCGCGCCGGCGTTAATGGATTTTAAATCATTTTTGCATAATTAAAAAGAAACAAATGTAAAAAAAGCTAATTTTCTTTTTTTTAATAAAATTTTATTTTATTAGAATATATAATTATCCCTTAATAATTAAAATATTGGGTAACATGATTTTTTTGTTTTGTCAAAGAAATGGTTGGTAACGATGCTAAAATTACAAATATTCGCTCAATTATTATAAAAAGATAGGAGTTTTTACCATAATAATTCCTTATAATTTATTTTCTCAGTGTACTTCTTGCATTTCAATTATATTATTTCTATTAATCACAAAATAATAAATTATTTAATTCTATAAATTGTTTGATTCTTTAAAAAATGACAATATAACTTTTAAATCTTAATTTTAAAATGCAAACATAACCATTTAATATTTTTAGGCTGTTTATTATTGTTTATAATTTCATTAAGCTGCATACATAAATAAACATAGCAACGAACAAAATAATCCGAGGAATTCAAAAAGAGGCAAGATTTCCATCATTCTTTCTTGTGTGTTATAATTTATATCAAAATAAAAAAAAAAATTGTGATCGGATACAAAAAATTACTATAAACTAAATTTATAAAATTTGTACTCTCATTAAAATAAATTAGATATGTCCAATACGAAAAATAAATTTGGTGTTTTATGTATTTTTTTGTGACGAAGTTTGGAGAAAAAAATTTTCAAAAAATTAATTATCAGATTCAAGATATCGAGCAAAAATCATAATTTCAAATATAAGTAATTTCATGGAAATGAATGAGGTATTACATCCAAATTAAAAAAAAAAAGTATTTTGAGATTTTTTTAATAAACAAATTTTTGGAAAAAAAAGTTAGGTATTCATTCGATAATTGTTTTGAAATATCACTGGTTACAATATTTTAAAATATTAGTACTTTCATAGAATTAAATGAGGTATTACACCAAAAAAAAAAAAAAAAATATTACAGTTTTTTTTATTTTTCTTTTTTTTTTATTTTGAGAAAAAAAATTTTGAAAAAATTAAATATCAGATCCAAAAAATTACAATAAACAAGGTTCTTAAAACTAGTACTTCCATGGAAATAAATTAGGTAATACGTCCAAAAAGAAAAAAAAATTGGTATTTTTTGTATTTTTTTGTGAAAAAAATTTTAGAAAAAAAATTTTCAGAAAATTAATTATCAGATTCAAGATATCGAGTAAAAATCATAATTTCAAATATAAGTAATTTCATGGAAATGAATGAGGTATTACATCCAAATTAAAAACAAAAAAGTATTTTGAGATTTTTTTAATAAACAAATTTTTTGGAAAAAAAAGTTAGGTATTCATTCGATAGTTGTTATGAAATATCACTGGTTACAATATTTTAAAATATTAGTACTTTCATAGAATTAAATGAGGTGTTACACCAAAAAAAAAAAAAAATATTGCAGTTTTTTTTATTTTTCTTTTTTTTTAATTTTGAGAAAAAAATTTTGAAAAAATTCAGTATCAGTTCCAAAAAATTACTGTAAACGAGGTTCTTAAAACTAGTACTTCCATGGAAATAAATTAGGTACTACGTCCAAAAAGAAAAAAAAAATTGGTATTTTTTGTATTTTTTTGTGAAAAAAATTTTAGAAAAAAAATTTTCAGAAAATTAAGTATCCGATTCGAGATATCATGTAAAAACCATAATTTCAAATATAAGTACTTTCGTGGAAATAAATGAGGTATTACATCCAAATTAAAAAAAAAGGGGGGGGGGTTAGAGATTTTTTGATAAAAAAATGTTTGAAAAAAAAATTATGTCTTAATTCGATAATGGTTTTGAAATATCACTAATTACAATATTTTCAGATATTAGTACTTTCATAGAATTAAATGAGGTATTACACCCAAAAAAAAAAAAAATATTGCATTTTTTTTTATTTTTCTATTTTTTTAATTTTGACAAAAAGAATTTTGAAAAAATTCAGTATCAGATCCAAAAAATAACAATAAACAAGGTTCTTAAAACTAGTACTTCCATGGAAATAAAGGCTATTGCCGGATAAATATAGTGATTTGGCCCCCCTCCCCAATCTCAAAAAAATTATTTGTATTTGAAAAGTATTATAAAAACTAGCCGATCGCCGTTGGAATTAGCTTCCTAGCCCATATTAGGCGCCCTTAAACCTTAAAAAACCTTAAAAATCGTGTTTTTTGCGTTTTTTTTTTGTTTCTCCGCACTGTGATGTGCTATTAATCTGAAAGTTGCGTAGAAAAAAAGGGCACAGAGTTTATTTTCAATCTTCATTGGTTTTAGACCCTTAAGACCATTTTAAGACCCCGAAAATTTATTTTTAATTTTCGAAAAATCGGTTTTTTGAGCATAAAAAAAAATAACCAGCGTTAAATTTCTTCAAACTGACCTAAAAGAAGTTGAAAAAAAGTATATTTTACTGATAGCAGTCTTGTCCTGGAGGGGGAGCTAGTCTCCACACCTTCAAAACTCAAAAAACGCGTTTTTTTGTCACTACACGATTAAAATACAATAGAATTGCGAAAACTCGTTTTGGAACCTCCCTTAATCTTTCCGAGCATCTATTTTTACGTTTTAATAAAATATATTTCATTAATTATTGTTTTTAGACCCTTATGACCACTTAAAACCATCTTAGGAGCCCAAAAATTGATTTTACATTTTCGAAAAATCAGTTTTTTTGAAATTAAAAAATTATACCTGCCTTTAATTCATTCAAATTGGACTAAAAAGGCAGAGAAAATTATTTTTTAACGATATCAGTCTTGTCCTGGAGGGGGAGCTCATCCTCACCCCTTCAAAACTCAAACATCGCGTTTCTTTGCCCCTACACGATTAACCCATTAATCCCTAAGAAGAAACTGCATTCGACAGAGCTGTAAAACCTATACCATTTACAGCATTTGGCTCAAATTAGTAAAATAAAACAAAAAAAAATTTCAAAATGGCGGACCAATATGGTGGTCAGAAAAAATTAAATGTTGATATTTTTTGATAAAAATTTGTGTGAATGGTATTTTTTGGGTGCTAATTACGAATATATAGTTATTTTTCAAACATTTTTAAATGGCGGAACCAATATGGCCGTTGAAAAACTCGAAATTTCGAGATTTTTGACGATTTTGAGCCTGAGCAGAAACTCTGTAAGCTATATAACCATAAAATCGGCTTCATTTAGGGCATTTAAACATTTTTTATGAAAAAATAAAATTTTTGAAAAAAATTCAAAATGGGGGATAAATATGGCGGACACAAAAAACTAAATTTCTTTATTTTTTTGTCAAAATTTGTGTACAGGGTATTTTTGGGATGCTCATTACGAAGCTCTATCTATTTTTCCAAAAATCAAAATGGTGGATCTAATGTGGCTACTGAAAAATGCGAAATCTCGAGATTTTTGACGATTTTGAACCTGAGAAGAAACTGTAAATAGTATAACCATAAAACCGGTTTTATTTAGGGCATTTAAACATGTTATTTAAGAAAATGAAAATTATTTATTAAAATTCAAAATGGCAGATCAATATGGCGAACACAGAAGATACATACAGTTTCTTCTTAGGCTCGCCATTTTGAGTTTTTGAAAAATAGACAGATAAATAAATATTTTTTCACATAGCATGTTTAAATGCCCTAAATGAAACCGGTTTTATGGTTATATAACAGTTACTTACAGTTTCTGCTCAGGTTCAAAATCTTCAAAAATCTCGAAATTTCGAGTTTTTCAACGGTCATATTGGTTCCGCCATTTAATAATTTTTGAAAAATAACTATATATTTGTAATTAGAACCCAAAAAATACCATTCACACAAATTTTTATCAAAAAATATCAAAATTTAATTTTTTCTGACCACCATATTGGTCCGCCATTTTGAAATTTTTTTTTGTTTCATTTTAATAATTTGAGCCAAATGCTCTAAATGGAATAGGTTTTACAGCTCTGTAAAATGCAGTTTCTTCTTAGGAATTAATGGGTTAATCGTGTAGGGGCAAAGAAACGCGTTTTTTGCGTTTTGAAGGGGTGGGGATGAGCTCCCCCTCCAGGACAAGACTGATATCGTTAAAAAATAATTTTCTTTGCCTTTTTAGTCCAATTTGAATGGATTTAAGGTAGGTATAATTTTTTAATTTCAAAAAAACTGATTTTTCGAAAATGTAAAATCAATTTTTGGGCTCCTAAGGTGGTTTTAAGTGGTCATAAGGGTCTAAAAACAATAATTAATGAAATATATTTTATTAAAATGTAAAAATAGATTCTCATAAAGATTAAGGGAGCTTCCAAAACGAGTTTTCGCAATTCTATTGCATTTTAATCGTGTAGAGACAAAAAAACGCGTTTTTTGAGTTTTGAAGGTGTGGAGATGAGCTCCCCCTCCAGGACAAGACTGATATCAGTAAAATATACTTTTTTTCAACTTTTTGGGTCAGTTTGAAGAAATTTAACGCTGGTTATTTTTTTTATGCTCAAAAAACCGATTTTTCGTAAATTAAAAATAAATTTTTGGGGTCTTAAAATGGTCTTAAGGGTCTAAAACCAATGAAGATTGAAAATAAACTCTGTGACCTTTTTTTCTACGCAACTTTCAGATTAATAGCACATCACAGTGCGGAGAAACAAAAAAAAACGCAAAAAACACGATTTTTAAGGTTTTTTAAGGTTTAAGGGCGCCTAATATGGGCTAGGAAGCTAATTCCAACGGTGATCGGCTAGTTTTTATAATACTTTTCGGATACAAATAATTTTTTTGAGATTGGGGAGGGGGGCCAAATCACTATATTTATCCGGCAATAGCCTTAGGTACTACGTCCAAAAAGAAAAAAAAAAATTGTATTTTTTGTATTTTTTTGTGAAAAAAATTTTAGAAAAAAAATTTTCAGAAAATTAAGTATCCGATTCGAGATATCATGTAAAAACCATACTTTCAAATATAAGTACTTTCATGGAAATAAATGAGGTATTACATCCAAATCAAAAAAAAAAAAAAGTACCTCGAGCTTTTTTGGTGAAAAAATTTTTGAAAAAAAAATTAGGTATTAATTCCATAATACTTGTGAAATATCACCGATTACATACATACGTACACACACACACACACACACACACACACACACACACACACACACACACACACATACAGCCTTTTTTTAAAAACAGGTTTTTTAGCTTCCTGGGGTCCCAAAACGTGCTTATATGCCAAAAAATAGAAAATCAAATTTTGACCTAATACAATGGTTCCTCTTTGAGGAACCAAAACTCTTGATTAATTTAGTCCGACAAAAATTAAAAAAATTTCAAGAGCCAATATTTCCGCCTGCAGTCAATAAATTCAAATTTTTTTTTTTTTTATATTCTATAAAGGGAAATATAACTTGATCAATGTCTATAAAAATCAAAAGATTCCAGAAGTTTCGATTTACAGAAATCTTAAATCAAAAAATGCTATTTTTATCTACCTGATTCAACCTTAAACAATTTTTTTTAATGTAGATGGTTTTTCACCTTTTTTGTAAGTCGAAAATAATATATCTTACTTGTTTTATATAATTTTTTGCTCTAATGGATAAACCTATTAAATTAGAATTCAGTAGTACATTTTTAACCAAAGGAGCAAAAAAAAAGAATGGCCCAGATCGCAAGTTAATTAGCATCCGAGGCGAAGCCGAGGATGGTAAACTTCGATCTGGAGTATTTTTTTTTTGTTCCCATGGACAAAACGAAATTTTTCTTTCTCAGTGGGGTGAAAACGCGTTTTTTTCGATTTCGTTGCGGGGCGAAAAAAGTGTTTTCGGCCCGCTAGGAAGAACAAATTTTTTAATTGTCAAATACGAAAATATACTAGTTTTTTTACAATTTTCTTGCATAATTTATAAAAACAATATCATTTAGGACGTTGTCTTTTCGGCCAAAAGATAGCAATCGTTTACGGCGTCAAATTTCACGTTGTACACGTAAAAAAAATATAAGACAAACTAAACGTATTACGTTACTGAAATATGATTAGTATTGTAAGTTGTTGAATGGAAAAATTAAACGTTGAATTGTCAAATAAAAACATTAGACCAACAAATACTTTGTTGATTCAAGCAAAATTAAAATCGTTAAGTTAACTACTTAAATCTTTGTTGAATCAACATAGTGTTAGATAAACCAACAAACTACAACATTAATATGATTAATTTTAATAGTTAGGTCAATGCTTTTTCTTTTATATTAAAATATTTATTCATTCTTTCTCTTTCTATCCTTTTATGTATTTAACACCGCGGCGGGCGACAAGTCGAAACATGTTCTTCAGCAGCGGCTTTTGTTTATATTATTATTCATTATTATTATAATAAAGAAATGGAATTTCCTAAAAATTATTTATGATAGTTTTATCTATTATTTTTAAATATGCATTTCGCTAAGTACATAAATAAATATAAAAAAAATAATTATAAAAAAAAAAATTATTAATAAAAAAAAAAAAAAAATACTTAAATAAATTTGGTTGTATTTTCACTGGCGAACACGAGATTTGCTCTATTATAGGTTTTTTGGGTCGCTGAACACGAAAATCGGGGTCATTTGACAGAGAAATTGGGGCTTCACCCTTAAATTTGCAAAAATTACCCCCGAAAAGGGGTTTTTACATATTAAAAACATATGCTCAGATTGGCACTATACGGGTTTTTCGGGTCACTGATCAAGAATTTCGACTCCTTTTTCATAAATAATCAATATTTCACCCCTAAATTGGCTAAAACTCCCCCCCCAAGGGGGTGTTTTGCTATTTTAGCACTTTAAGCATCCAGGATATGTTCATATAGGTTTTTTGGATCGCTAATCAAGAATTTTTACTCCTTTTTTACAAATAATCAATATTTCACCCCTAAATTGGCTAAAACTCCCCCCCCCAAGGGGGTGTTTTGCTATTTTCGCACTTTGAGCATCCAGGATATATCCATGTAGGTTTTTTGGGTCGCTAATCAAGAATTTTGACTTATTTTTCATAAATAATCAATATTTCACCCCTAAATTGGCTAAAACTCCCCCCCTCCCCAAGGGGGTGTTTTTGTATTTTTTATTTTTTGTATTTCTTATCATTGTAAAGCACTGTTTGTACAATATTTACTTTAATAAATGATTTTATTGAGTATGCATTATATAAAAAAAAAAGAAAATTTTAAGTTTCATTTATTCATTTTTTCCTTCGTTAAAATAATTTATTTTTCAGGTAAGTTTATTTTTTACTTTTAGGGGTAATTGTAGCTATTTTAAGGGTGAAATATTGATTATCTAAGAAAAAAAGTCAAAATTCTTGATTAGCGACCCAAAAACCCTGTATGGATATATCTTGGATGCTCAAAGTGCTAAAATAGCAAAACACTCCCTTGGGGGGGGGGGGAGTTTTATCCAATTTAGGGGTGAAATATTGATTATTTGTGAAAAAGGAGTCGAAATTTTTTATCAGCGACCCAAAAAACCCGTATGGTGCCAATATGAGCGCTCAAATTGCAAATATGTAAAAAAAAACCCCTTTTTGGGGGTAGTTTTTGCAAATTTAAGGGTGAAGCCCCAATTTCTCAGCCAAATGACCCCGATTTTCGTGTTAAGCGACCCAAAAAACCTATAGTAGAGCAAATCTCGTGTTCGCCAGTGAAAATACAACCCCCCCCCCCCCCCGTATTTTGACTGGAGTAAATATAAAAAAAATAATTATCAAAAATAAATAATCAATAAAAAAAAATAAATAAATAAAAAAAAATTTTTTTAAACAAAATTTTCACTCTGTTTGAATCAACTAAGTAACTATGACATATGGCATATTTCAACAAAGTTATTTGTCAATACAACTTAGAATTTTTTTCCGTGTACATTTTCTTCCAGGATTTCACAATAGGGGGCTTGCATGGGTCATAAATTTAATGATTTTTTTGCAAAATTTGAAACTGGATAAAAAATATTAGATACGTATTTTAAAATAGAATATTTTCATTGGATGGGGTATTTGAAAAAGTCCGGCTTTGCAGGGTAGGGTGAAAAATTTATGTTTTTAGGAGGGAAGTGAAATGGACTTAGAATATTTTTGATTTAAGAAATTATAATAATGCGGGCTTAGGATTTAGAATATTATCAATTTAGGAACTTACAATAATTTGAAATGGGAATCAAGGCCTGATTAGAACAAGAACCTATAATGCTTAAGGTTTATGGACTTGAGATAATTTATACTTCGGGATTTATTGTAATTTTGGTTTTAGAGCTTAAAATAATTAGGGAATATACGTTAAAACTGTTATAAGTAAACATGTTCCAGTTCCATGATCATTAGTTGTGTGAAAACACAAACCAGTTATAAATTTTGAAATTATTTTTTGAAATTATGAAAATTAAAGAAGTTATAGAGGTTTCAAAAATCAGAGGTTCGTTAGAGGTCCGACGTCACATTGTGTTTGCATAAGGTAAGCGAGACGTCATCACTTTTTTAAATTTCATTTTTTTTTCAAACAAAAAAATATGTGTCTAATATTTTTTGATCTAGTTTCAAATTGTGAAAAAAAATTAATCAAATTTAATTAATCAAGTTCCTATGATTGCGCTCCTTTAAGACAGCTGAAACTAAAAAACAGAATAGAATTAGGTTGTAGGGTACAGAAACGGGGTACATCCGTGTATGAAGGGTAAAATGAGAAAATCAAATATAAATCGATAAAATCGAGCCCGCAAAATATAAATCATTCATATTTACCGGTTGATTAAAATCTTGTACAAGTAGTTCAGAGGTCGCCACCTCTCGGACTTACAATTTAAATTATTAGAAAAACGTTAAACATAAAATAAAAATGCAACGATGCATAATCCGGAATATGCATCGATGCCAAATGAATCTATTCAATAATGATAAGATTCCATTTCAATGTAAATATTGTATATAATAAAGATAATAGTAGAATTAAGCAAAATAGTAATTTAAGAACATTCTAGATTAAGTATCAACTCATAATTAAATAATTATTAATTAATTATAAAAATACTAAAGTATTAAAAACAATGTAAAACATAAAAACAAAGTATAATAGAACAATTAAAATGCATTGTAACATAAAATAATGCAAATATGCAAATTAATATCATTTTAATCGTTCTAAGAAACATCACGAATTTTCTAGAAGCAAATACGTCACAGTGTGCAAAATCCGTCTCTCGGGTATAAATACGAGGACGCATTTCGCCACAAGCTGAGACGCTCTTTGGCTTTCTAGTGCTTCACTACTTGTAAAGCATTTATGAAATAATAAAGACCAGTTGTTTAACAATTGTGTTAATTATTCATGTCTCAATAATTATATTATTTTCTATAAGTTCAACAGCTAACAAATATTGCTGCCTTTGATCAACACTGGTTGTTGTTTCTCTGGCTTTAAGGGTGTTCGGCGTAAAAATCGTACATTAAATAATATAAATTATTTTTTCCGTTGCACAGGTTGGGTCCGAAACCGAACCTTTCAAGGTTCTATATAGTATTCTTTGGAGTTGGTACCAAAATGAGGAAAAAATTTTTTAAATTGACCAACTAATGGGCATTATAAGAAAAAGTACGATTTTTGAGCCAACAATGGCCCGAAAATCGGCCATAAACTGATTTCTGGTGCATATAAAGCTTAATCCGAGGCACAAACTCTAGCTATCTAAATGATTTCGAGAAATCCATTTCAGAAGTTAGTGATCGAAATGGTAAAAAATTATATTTTTTTTTCAATAAAACTGATTTTTGTCAGGATCTAAGAGGTCTTTTGAGACAAACTCTAGCGCAAAACATTCCTTAGAAAAAATGCTATCGATTTGACGTTTTTTTTTTTTTTTAATTAGAGCTTACCGTTTTGAGTTACAACTGCTTAAAGCTAAGAAGTTGAAAATTTAAAAACTTAAAAAGTGGTCATTTTCATCACTTCATATTTTAAAATGAATTGTTTCAAAATGTAAAAACCCAATTGCATTCTATTTAATAAACGATTTTCTAAAAAACTTTGTTTGGTTTTTTATTTAATGCATTCATTGAAGAGAAATAGCAAAAAAACTACTTAGAACCAATTTTTTTTATTTTTTCATAACTAGGACAGCCGACATTTAAAATATTTTTTTTTTATTTTCTCATAACTAGGACTGCCGACATCCAAATTATTTTTTTCCAATTTTGTCATAACATCTAAATTATTATAATTATTTTTTTTTCAATAGGAATTACCCATCAATATATAAGCACTGAAATTCTAAGATAAATATTTTTAAGTTCTTCATAATATAAGTGACCAAAAAACTATTTAGAACCAATTTCTTTTTTTTTTCTTTTTTCATACATAGGACAGCCGACATCTAAATTATTATTATTTTTTTTCATTTTTTCATAACTAGAACATCGGATATCTAAAATATTTTTTTTTTTAATTTTCTCAAAGCTAGGAGAGAATAAGAACAATATGAATAGTATGAATTTCACAACGTAGTAATGATTATTTATTTTTTCATACATAGGACAGCCGATATCTAAATTATTATTTTTTTTATTCTTTCATAACTAGGACTGCCGACATCTAAATTATTATTTTTTTTTTATTTTTTCATAACTAGGACTGCAGACATCTAAATTTTTTTTTTTTTATAAGTTTTTTTATAAGTTAAACTATTTTTGTTTTTTTTTTTTTTTTGTTTTTGTTTTTCATAACTGAGACTGCCGACATCTAAAATGACATCTAAATTATTATTATTATTTTTTTTAAATAGGAATTACCCAAACATATAGAAGTACTGAAATTCTAAGATAAATAATTTTAGATTTTTCATATTATAAACGACCAAAATATATTTAACAATTGAATGAAATTTAAAAAATTTTTTTTCATACTTGGGACAGCCGACATCTATATTTTATTTTTTTGTATTTTTTCATAACTAGGACTGCCGACATGTAAATTATTATGATTTTTTTTTTCAATAGGAATTACCCAACAACATAGAAGCACTGAAATTCTAAGATAAATACTTTTAGATTTTTCATAATATAAACGACCAAAATATATTTAACAATGGAATGAAATTTTTTTAATTTTTTTTTTATACTTGGGACAGCCGACATCAATATTTTATTTTTTTGTTTTTCTGATACGTAAAACTGCTAACAGTGTTAATTGAAATATTAGTAATTTTATCAAATTCTAGACAACCAATATGAATTTAACTATTTACTAATAATTATTTATTTTTTCATACATAGGACAGCCGACATCTAAATTATTATTTTTTTTTATTTTTCATAACTAGGACTGCCGACATCTAAATTATTTTTTTTTATTTTTTCATAATTAGGACAGCCGACCTAACCTAACCTTACCAGAAGGTGAATTTTTTACATATATAAACCCACCGAAACTCTAAAATAAAAATTTTTTTTTTTTCATATTACATAGAGCAAATTTATTTTTTTTATTTCATGATGTAAATATACTTCCTTTTCTGCCCTGAAAACTACCCTCACAACTCAATCCTGTAACTCTTGGGGTCTAATCAAGAAAACGGGTCGATTTCTTGATTGAAAACTAGAAACTGTTATATCTCTTGTTTACAAAACAGAAATCTACTTTTTCCTGGTTTCGAATCCAGAAATTCGTAAACTCCAATATTTAAATTACAATTTCAGGATTCAAAACTAGAAATAAATCATTAACTTGTTTATAAAACAGAAATTAATTATTTTCTGGTTTCGAATCCAGGAATTAGTAAGTTACAATTTTTAAATTACAATTTCAGGATTCAAAACCAGAAATAAATCATTAACTTGTTTAAAAAACAAAAATCTACATTTTTCTGGTTTCGAATCCAGGAATTCGTAAGCTCCAATATTTAAATTACAATTTCAGGATTCAAAACCAGAAATAAATAGTTATCCTGTTTACAAAAAAGGATTTCCCTTTTTGATAGTTTCAAATAACTATTTCAGCGGTATTAATGAGATATAATGGCCAAAATAATGTTTGTAATATCAATTAAATCAATAATTTAAACTATTAGAACATTAATAATTATGATAATAGCATAAAATACAGAAATTTTATCGGGTAGAGAATAAGCGGGAAGACGAGTTTATATGCAGTTTTGTTCATGTATTACAAATGCTCTCGTGGTTGAATGGGCAACGCGTATCATATGAAGGGAAAGGTCTCGGGATCGAATTCGATAGTTTAACTTTCCTTTTTTTTTTTTTTATTTAATTTATTAATTTTTTTTTTTACTTTAATAAAGTAATTAATATTTTTTTTCATAAATATTTGTTGATGCAAAAAATGTAAGAATTTTAAATCTTAAGTCCAATCCGAGACTTCGGTTAGAAAACGATATTCCTAAAATTAGTGCTTCGAAATAAAAAAGTTTTTGGTGGTAAATGAAAAATTATGGTTTTTTTTGTAAGTTTTAATGCAAAAAAATTTTTCGTAACTTAATTATCAGATGAATTATATTGAGTAAAGACGATATTTCCAGATATCAATCCTTTCAGAAAAAAAAATGAGGTAGTATCATCACAATAAGATAAAAAATACTGATTTATTTCTATTTTTTTTGTAAAAAATTTTCAGAAATTAAGTCCAAGATTCAATCCAAGAAATTGAGCAGGGCTGAACTTACTAAAATTTAATTAGAAATATGATTCTAATGCTCGTTATTTTTTGATAATGATTAATTGATGAAAATAGTCTCTTCACGAACTTAGAGATCTTGTTAGCTTAAAAATTTTCATGTTATTAAATTACTAAAATTATATTTATTGAAAGTTTAAACCACTTTTTTTCAATTAATTTATGTTTAAATAACACCATTACACAATTTTCAGATAAATAAAATTATTGTAAAGTCGATAACAAAATTTTTCAATAATTTTTTATAATATAATTTCTGATATTATTACTAAGTGAATATTTAAATGTCTACCACGATTATAGTTCGGATTAGTAATATAATAAAATGAAAATTTTTCAGCTATTAAGATCTCTAAGATCATGAATATAGACCATTTTCATCAATTAATCATTATTAAAATATTACGAGCATTAAAATGATGTTTCTACCCCTTAAGGACAGCGAATCTTGACCTTTTCTGATTGAAAAAAAAAATAAATACATTTAAAAAAACCATATTATATTTAAAAATTTTTTAAATAATTTTTCAAGGGAAGTTTTTGAGAAGCCATTTTGCTTCTAAATTTCAGTAAAGGTTGAGTTAGTTATAAAATATCTCTAATACCCTCAGTTTACGTGAATGGAAATTCTAGAGAATAGACCTCTGCATTTCTAGGCCCTGGAAGGCCCAGAGCCGCTTCATCCAGTAGGCACTTGAGGTGGCCGCCTAGAGGCCTCCACCAATTTGAAAAATATAACAAAACATTTTTTTTTCTAAATATTTTGAAAATATTTTCCTTAAAATATTAATTATTGTTATTAATTTAGAAACTTTAAAACCTACTACACCAGCCATTCTAGATACTCTGTCATAACCTTGCCAGTAGGTCAGGTGTCTCCCGATCAGGCTGATTTCATCACCTTTTTATATATGTAAAATATGTTTTCTGTGAAATTTTCAATGCCCTAGGTACTCAGGAAGCCGAATTATACCAAAAAGAAGCTTTTTAAATTTCCTCGGATTTTCAACCACTTTTGTAAATCAATTTTTAAAATTGATGACTATAATAGATCAGGATTGGGAATACGGTGCGCGCATCATATCCGTATATGTTATAGATCTATATTGAAAAATGCCTGTTTCTGAACTTTAAACATGCATTACTCGCTTGATTTTCATCGTAAAATAATAATTTATTTTTTTTAAATTCGATGCACTTTTCGCTGGCAATTCATTTCTTTATGAAAAAAATCATTTTTATGTACGAGTCTTTCTTTGCCAAAACAGCAATGGTGGGCAGGTCGGGTCATCGGATCGGCCTCAAATTTTTCCCATGTTTTTATAACATAAAGATAGGAAAATCCTGAAATTTTCAGCCTTCTAGGTCTTAAACAGCCCGAGTTATGGCCAATCAAACTCATTAGGCGGCTCTCGAACGGCGTTAGTGCTTTTCGGGAAAATGGTTAAAAATCATAAATATAAGCTTGAAAAAAAATTCTGAAACAGCATATATGTTGGGAAACCTTCAGTAAATCCATTTCTGCCATTATTTTTTCGGAAAAACCCCGGGAAATTCTGAAATTTGTCGCCATTTTTTTTTTGAAAATTTTTTTTTCAAAATTTTTTTCAACCGAAATCCCATCGATCTGTATGAAAAAAAATTTTGATTTCGGTCATTAAGGTCGATTTTAGCCTGTTTTAGAATAATTTCACATTTTCAATACTTCTTTATTTAATTTTCCGTAAGGGGTTAAAATAATTGACTTTTTTGCTTTCAGAATCGAATAGCCAGGGAAAAAGTAGTCCTAAATAAAAAAAAAATTGCTCTTTTCGATGAAAATTAACCGAGTTATGGTCAAGTAAAGATAGTGTCACAAATTACCATTTTTATACTAATTCCAATTTTAAGGTCCATAACGACATTATAACTTGAAAAATTCATAACTCGCTTAAATTTTATCGTAAAAAGAAAAGTTTAGGATTATTATCGAATATTTTTTCCTTGGCTATTCTTTTATGCAAGAAAAAAATTAGTTTAGTTAATAAAAAGTTTTTTTTTGGTCAAAAACTAATGTAACATGTTAAAGACTGTTTTTGATTATTATCATTTTTTATCAAAAAAAATAAATTTCTGTCAAGAAAATTAATTTTTTTATTGGATAAACGAATAGTCAAGGAAAAAATATTCGATAATAATCCTAAACTTTTCTTTTTACGATAAAATTTAAGCGAGTTATGAATTTTTCAAGTTATAATGTCGTTATGGACCCTAAAATTGGAATTAGTATAAAAATGGTAATTTGTGACACTATCTTTAATTGACCATAACTCGGTTAATTTTCATCGAAAAGAGCAATTTTTTTTTTTATTTAGGACTACTTTTTCCCTGGCTATTCGATTCTGAAAGCAAAAAAGTCAATTATTTTAACCCCTTACGGAAAATTAAATAAAGAAGTATTGAAAATGTGAAATTATTCTAAAACAGGCTAAACTCGACCTTAATGGCCGAAATCAAAATTTTTTTTCATACAGATCGATGGGATTTCGGTTGAAAAAAATTTTGAAAAAAAAATTTTCAAAAAAAAAATGGCGGCAAATGAGATATTGCGATTTTTCTTAAAACGCATTTTCCCATTTTCCGGAATTTCCCGGGGTTTTTCCGAAAAAATAATGGCAGAAATGGATTTACTGAAGGTTTCCCAACATATATGCTGTTTCAGAATTTTTTTTCAAGCTTATATTTATGATTTTTAACCATTTTCCCGAAAAGCACTAACGCCGGTCGAGAGCCGCCTAATGAGTTTGATTGGCCATAACTCGGACTGTTTAAGACCTAGAAGGCTGAAAATTTCAGGATTTTCCTATCTTTATGTTACAAAAACATGGGAAAAATTTGAGGCCGATCCGATGACCCGACCTGCCCACCATTGCTGTTTTGGCAAAGAAAGACTCGTACCAAATTTCAATTTTTAGGTCAAAAGCCTTTGAAAACTGTAAGTAGCAAAATTTACTTAACACAGTTTTTGACCTAAAAATTGAAATTTGGTCAATAAAAATGATTTCTTTCTTGAAGAAATGAATACTCAGGGAAAAATTAATTGATTTAAAAAAAGAAATTATTATTTTACGATGAAAATCAAGCTAGTAATGCATTTTTAAAGTTCAGAAACAGGCATTTTTTAATATAGAACTTCAATCTGTTTTAAGACAAATTTGAGTAAAATCTTAAATTGACGATAAGTTGGCTAAATTTCATCGGAAAAAGAAAAGTTTTCTTTTCCTCTGGAGTGATTTTTCCCTGGCAATCAGATTTTTTACCTATTTTAAAAAAATTTTATTTACCTAAAAAGTTATTTTGAAAATTTGGGGTAGCTCAGATACGAAAAATACGGTTTTTGACATAAAAGTGGCAAAATCTTTTTGGCATCCATCGCCGATTACGTGTTCACGCTTTTTTTTACATTCTATTGAGTCCGACCCTTCCCCACTCCGAAAGAAAATTGGAGCTGTGAAACGGCGATTTTTATAACTTTAGGTCCGGCTTGAATTGAAAACATAAAAAATATTAATCTATCCTTCGTTTTAAATATTTGATTTGATAAAATATTTGTTAAAATAGATATTTTAAATAGTTATTTTTGGTTATTTGAATTATAAAATGGTTTTTAATGTTAATTATTATATTTTATGCAAAATTTTTACTTATTTTTAATTCAAGCCGGACCTAAAGTTATAAAAATCACCGTTTCACAGCTCCAATTTGCTTTTGGAGTGGGGAAGGGTCAGACTCAATAGGGTTCAAACTACCAGAAAATCATGGTGGCAGTCATGGCCTCGTAAATTTTTTTTTCTTCATTTTTGGTGCTCATAAAAAGTATTTTTTCGTAGAAATGCACATATACAGAAATGAGATTTTTGAATTTTGATTTTTTGCTGTATATAAAGTTTATTTAATATGGAATCCGTATGAAAAATACCGTATATATGGTTCTAGAAATGTACGGACCAGTATTTTCAAAACCGTACATACGGATAAATTTGTACGGGACCCGTATTTTGTAAACCTTATATACGGTTCTCAAAAATTTTCTACCATATAATATATATTATATATTATATATTATATAATATATATTATATTTTATATATTATATAATATATATTATATATTATATAACCATATAATATATTATACGGTTGACAGAAATACGGGCCCATATATCACTCATCCGTATTTTTCTGTTCCCGTATATACGGCATACGGTTAAAGCGAGTCAAAATCGCCCGTATTTCCCAACCCTGCTATAGATAATTAAAAAAAACTTATAACCAGTTTGTGTAAACACAACCTAAATGCATGGAACATGTTTACTTCTATCTGAGTGCTACGTATAATGCAAATGTTAAGCAACGTTACAATACAATTTTCTAAATTTATAATTTGTAATTATCACCTTACTAGATGTTAAGATTCTAAATCCAAACTATTCTGATTTCCTAAACGTGTATTATTCTAGGTCCCTAAATTTAAAATTATTCCAAGTCCCTAAACCTAAATTATTCTTAGTCCCTAAATCGATATTATTTTAAGTCTCATTTGGCTTAAATCGGACAAATTTGACCCCCAACCCTTAATTTTCAAGTTCTGAGGTACTCCCCCCTATAAATATGCTTCATCTTAAAATAGTATCAAGACAGAAAAAGTTGTAAAATTTCTCGCTGAATCCGATTCTGAGGTTAGTTTTTTGAAATTTCGCCCCTGGGTGGCTAAAATTGCTATTTGAGGCTGAGAACGGGAGAATTTGAATTGCTAAAATGCAGCTTTTATAGGGCTCAAACCTTGATAGAATTGGTCTAATTATTATGTATTTTTATAGTCTCTTGTAATTGTGGGATTTCACGCCAATTGGGCCCAAGTTGAACTGAAGGGTCGCAGAAATGGGTCCAAACTATTTTTTTTCCGAAATTATTTTATTAATTTTACCTGAAGAGGCTTCCTAGGCAAAGAAATTAGATCCCCTAGCAGGGTTCTATGCTATAAAATAGGGTGTTTTATCTTCTAAATGACGCTGGCACCTTTTAGCTCAACTAAATACCTTTCATTTAGTTTTATTTTTTTCGTGCAAATGTCAGCTTTTTATCCCCGTAAACCTTATCATGAATTCTCTTGCCTTTAGTCAGTTAACCAAACGACTATATTAAAAAATATAAATTTTTAAATTGCTGCCAAAATTAAAATTTTTAACTAAAATGGGTTTATAGCTCTCAAAATTATTGTACAAGCTCTTACTCTCTAAATCGAAAAGTGTAAATTTTCCTTGAAATTTACACCTTTACACCTTATAAGTAGTAAATTTTAAATATACACTCTATAAGTAGTAAATTTTTATGTTTACACCTTTCGCGTATGGTGTAATTTTAAATTTACTACTTATAAAGTGTAATTTAAAATTTACACTTTACTCGATGTTTTTTAAAGTCTAACCCCAAAATTTTAAAATGCACTAATATTGAAAAAGGAGTCTTGCTTAAGTTGTTGCTTAATATTTTTTCTATTTCTTGATGAAAAGCTTAATAAGTTTTTAAATATTATTATTATAGACAGTGTTAATTTTATTAGGAATATAATTATGAGTTTGTTAGAGGTAAGTTGAAATTTTTATAAAAATTTATAAAAATAATATAACCTCAAACTTATACTTGAAAGTCAATTCAAAATTGATAAAGTTAAATTTAGAGTTCTTAAATATATTATTTACGGATTTTAATTGATTTAAATTTACTGCAACAATATTTGATTTAAAAGATTTGTTATCCTGGATGTAGTTTTAAAATGTTAACTATAAAAATAGGTCAAATCAACAGAGAATCAGAGCAAAGAAAATGAAGATGAAGATTCTTATTTTTACAATTTATTAGAAAAATCTTTTAAATTATTATTATTTATATTATTTTTATAAATTTTTATAAAAATTTCAACTTACCTCTAACAAACTCATAATTATATTCCTAATAAAATTAACACTGTCTTTAATAATAATATTTAAAAACTTATTAAGCTTTTCATCAAGAAATAGAAAAAATATTAAGCAACAACTTAAGCAAGACTCCTTTTTCAATATTAGTGCATTTTAAAATTTTGGGGTTAGACTTTAAAAAACATCGAGTAAAGTGTAAATTTTAAATTACACTTTATAAGTAGTAAATTTAAAATTACACCATACGCGAAAGGTGTAAACATAAAAATTTACTACTTATAGAGTGTATATTTAAAATTTACTACTTATAAGGTGTAAAGGTGTAAATTTCAAGGAAAATTTACACTTTTCGATTTAGAGAGTAGTTTTAAAAAGTTTTTTACTCGTTCCTTTTGCTCCAGTAGTTTTTATTATATGGCTCTATAAAAATGGTGTTTAAAATTAGCGTTTATTAAAAAATAATAAAGCGGGATTCTGACTTTAAAATTTCATATGTCGCCAAAAAATGATCGAAAATAGACGAGTAAAGAATTTTTGAAAATTCAGAGCTTTAAAAAAATTTTTGAGACCTATAAAACCCATTTTAGTTACCAATTTAAAAAAATTTGATTTTAACGTGTTGAAATTTGGATTAAAAACCATTATTATGCTATTAACGCTTTTTAAAGGGAAAATAACCACCCAGCGACATTTACCATATCAAAATATTTTATAAGATGATTTAAACAGTATAAATACTGTTGTCGTTCCAAATATTAAAAAGATTTTAGAAGGAATTTATTATGAATAATAATTGCGATCTTTTTGGAACAAGATATTTCTTTAATGTTTTTACATCGACGTTTCGGAGATCTGTGTCTCCCTTTTCAAGATCTGAAAATACAATGCATACAATTTGTATAAACAATTTTTTACAAAAAATTTTTTTATTACAGAAAAACTAAATTTTCAAAATAATTAAATATATAATAATAAACTTACGAAAATTTAAAAAATATCTTTTTGAATTAGACACATAATATTATACAATAAACATTATAAAATTTTTTTAAAAAAATTATTTTAAAAAATTTTTTTATATGTATAGAAAACAATAATAAACTGTAATTTTAGTTATAAGAGTTTCTGTTCTCACTGCTAATGAAGTACTAAAATCTATTAAATTTAAAAAGTTTAAAGGTTCACCGATTCATACGTTAACAAAAATTTTTTTATTATTAGACAAGGAGAAAAAGGTTTTTTTATATATATTGAAAGAATTTGAGTAAGATAAACAAAATTGATATTTTTTTTAATTACTAATGTATAGGAATCAAGGGTTAAGAGTTTATAGCTCAAGTACCTAGAAATTACATAAAGTATATAAATTTAAAGATCTTATGTCACAGCTGTAATTTTATGTAGCTCTAATGAGATTGAAATATTTTTTTCTTTGATTTTTTTCTTTAACGTATTTTTAAACTATTTTTTATATAAAAAAAAAGAAAAAACGCGAAACAAAGTTTTAAAATCGTAATAAAAAAGCAAAACAGCAAAAACAAATTTTTTATTTAAAAATATTATTAGTTTATTAATTCATTTATTCGTTTTATTGTCTAAATTTTTTATATATTATCTAATTAGGAAAGTTTTTTATTAATTAAATCTATAGTATTTTTGTAATAGTATTTCAGGTTTTGAGTGTCCTGCATACGGTTTAATGTTGACTTACAGTCGTGTATATGGAGCATTTCAGAAAACAGTCTCCGGTATAACTTTTTTTGTTGATCAAGTATTTTTATTGATTTTAAATTAAAATTTATTTTATGTTTTTTTGACTTCCTGTGGATATGAAATATTGAGTCTTTTTTCCGATTTTTATATGCTTTTTTGTGTTCATTAACACGTTTGTAAAGTTTTCTGCTAGTCTGGCCTATGTAGGCAAATTTACAATCTCTGCATTTAATTTTATAAACTACGTTATTTATTTCAGATTTACTTATTTTATCTTTGCCTAGAGTTATAAGTGTGTTGAACTTGTTAGGGATTTGGTTTACGACGGAGATATTTGAATTTTTTAGGCTCATTATAATATCATCGTTTAAATATTTATAAAAGGGGATCACTAAAATATTTTTGGGAATATTATCAGTAAGATTGACGTTCTTATTAGTATTACTTAAGTGGGCTAATCTTTTGTTTATATATTTATCAATAAATTTTGAAGGGTAGTCATTCGCAAATAAGAAAGTTTTAGCTATGTTGATGTTATCTTGATGAAATTTTTTATCTGACAGTAAAATGCATTTGTCAATTATGCTATAGATTATTGCAATTTTTTGTTTGATTGGGTGATGTGAGACAAAATTAATGTACCTTGCTGAAAATGTATCTTTTCTATACCAGTTTGTTTCTACCAAAGAATTTTTATTGCGAAATATTTTAATATCTAAGAAATTTATGCTATTGTCTGAAGTATTTTCATTTTCCATTGTAAACTGAATATTTGTATTGTAATTATTAAATATAGGGGTTAATTTGTCTAAATATTTTTTGTTGCAAATCAAAAGTATGTCATCTACATATCTTTTATAAAAAATTATTGGAGATTTGCAGTCTTTTGGAGGATTCGTAAAATAATTTGAACTATTATTTAGTACTATACTACTTTTTAATTTATCTAAAGATACTTTTTCAAGATGGTCCATTACTAGTTCACAAAAAAATGGGGAAGAACAGAATCCCATAGGAAGGCCTTTTTTTTGTTTATAGAATTTATTATTGAATTTAATGTAAGTGGAACTGAGTAAGAAGTTTATACCATTTAAAAATTGTAACTTATTAATAGGGATCTTCTTTTCGATACTTTCCCAATTTCTGTCTAAAGCTTCCAACACTAAACTATGTGGAATGCTGGGGAACATCGCCACGACATCTAATGAAACTAGTTCATATTCTTCAGGAACTACGTTATTTGATAAAAAATTTTTTATTTCTGAACTGTTTTTTACTGAGGAGGAGGGTTTTTTTATATATTTTTGTAAAAACTTAGTAAGGCATTTGTCAAAATTATATAAAGGGCTGTTTATGAATGAAACAATAATTCTAATTGGGAAACCTTCTTTGTGAATTTTTATTAAACCATAAACTAAAGCTAAAACTGTATTTTTAACATTTAATTTAATGTCACGGAAAGATTCATCACTATCGAAAACGTTCCAAAAATCCCATTTCGAAAGGAAATTTGTAACAAGATTTATTAAAGAGACTAAGGGATCTTTATCTATTTCTAAGTACGCATCTTTATTTGTTAATTGCTCCTCAATTTGTTTGTTATATTTTTTTCTATAGGTTATTACTGTTGAGTTTCCTTTGTCTGCTCTTGTGACAAGTAAATTAGGGTGGTCACTTATAAACTTTTTTGTATTTTTTAATTTTTCATCTATAATTTTGTCTATATATTTAATATGTTTTTTATTGTGTAAATTTTTGTTAATTACGCCAATTATTTTTCTTCTGATTTTATCTGAAGAATTTTCGGGGGAGTTGTTTAAATTATGTATAGAGGTTTGAATGCTTTTTAATAATTCAAAATAGTCATACTTTCCTATTTCGCACTTAAAGTTAAATTTTTCGCCTAAAGATAGTATATCTACTACATCTTTGGGAATTACTACATTGGTGAGGTTAGTAAACCACTTTTCTTTAATTTTGGAGCAATTAATGTGAGAGTTACTTACTGTGTCGTTATTATGTTCAGAACGATTTAAATTGTCTTCTGACATTAAAAAATCCGGTAATGCCGACCCTAAAGTTTTATTAAATAATATTTTTAGTTTTGAAGAATGTGTTGCAATTATTTTTGATTTTTGCCTTTTTAAAAACCGATTTAATATACTAAAATATTTGTGTAGTAAAGCTGTGTCTAAATTATCTTTTAAAGTTGATTTTAGTAATTTTAGATTTTTTTGTAAGAATTTTACGTGGATATGAGTATCTTCAATTAAATAATTTAAAATTTTTTTACTAATAATTTTGTCTAAATGACTGAATCTATTTTTTATAGACAGACTGTGAACAGAAAAACTTTTAAAATTTTTTAACACATTTAAGATGTGTTTCGGAATTAAATCGTATTTTCTACAATTCAATAAAAATTTTTGGTGTAAAAGTTCAACGGAAACTTTTTTTGAAAGTTTTGTTACCGATTGGATTTTTTTGAACATACCTTCATTATAATTAGATTTAACATATTTATAAACATCATTAATATTTTTTAGGTTTACTAAGTCTACACTATTCGTGATGTTATGATGAGCTAGACGATTGTTATCCATTTTTTTGTTATACTTATTTTTTGTGTTAATTGTACAGTTGTATTTATTTTTGCAAAGTCTTGGTGGTAGCAGACGTTTGTTCGTAATATCTCCGTCGTAAACCAAATCCCTAACAAGTTCAACACACTTATAACTCTAGGCAAAGATAAAATAAGTAAATCTGAAATAAATAACGTAGTTTATAAAATTAAATGCAGAGATTGTAAATTTGCCTACATAGGCCAGACTAGCAGAAAACTTTACAAACGTGTTAATGAACACAAAAAAGCATATAAAAATCGGAAAAAAGACTCAATATTTCATATCCACAGGAAGTCAAAAAAACATAAAATAAATTTTAATTTAAAATCAATAAAAATACTTGATCAACAAAAAAAGTTATACCGGAGACTGTTTTCTGAAATGCTCCATATACACGACTGTAAGTCAACATTAAACCGTATGCAGGACACTCAAAACCTGAAATACTATTACAAAAATACTATAGATTTAATTAATAAAAAACTTTCCTAATTAGATAATATATAAAAAATTTAGACAATAAAACGAATAAATGAATTAATAAACTAATAATATTTTTAAATAAAAAATTTGTTTTTGCTGTTTTGCTTTTTTATTACGATTTTAAAACTTTGTTTCGCGTTTTTTCTTTTTTTTTATATAAAAAATAGTTTAAAAATACGTTAAAGAAAAAAATCAAAGAAAAAAATATTTCAATCTCATTAGAGCTACATAAAATTACAGCTGTGACATAAGATCTTTAAATTTATATACTTTATGTAATTTCTAGGTACTTGAGCTATAAACTCTTAACCCTTGATTCCTATACATTAGTAATTAAAAAAAATATCAATTTTGTTTATCTTACTCAAATTCTTTCAATATATATAAAAAAACCTTTTTCTCCTTGTCTAATAATAAAAAAATTTTTGTTAACGTATGAATCGGTGAACCTTTAAACTTTTTAAATTTAATAGATTTTAGTACTTCATTAGCAGTGAGAACAGAAACTCTTATAACTAAAATTACAGTTTATTATTGTTTTCTATACATATAAAAAAATTTTTTAAAATAATTTTTTTAAAAAAATTTTATAATGTTTATTGTATAATATTATGTGTCTAATTCAAAAAGATATTTTTTAAATTTTCGTAAGTTTATTATTATATATTTAATTATTTTGAAAATTTAGTTTTTCTGTAATAAAAAAATTTTTTGTAAAAAATTGTTTATACAAATTGTATGCATTGTATTTTCAGATCTTGAAAAGGGAGACACAGATCTCCGAAACGTCGATGTAAAAACATTAAAGAAATATCTTGTTCCAAAAAGATCGCAATTATTATTCATAATAAATTCCTTCTAAAATCATATCAAAATATATAGTATTTAGACCAACCCTATCAAGGTTTGAGTCCTATAAAATTTGTTGTATTTTAGCAATTCAAATTCTCCCATTCTTAGCCTAAAATTGCAATTTGAGCTGCCTAGGGGCGAAATTTCAAAAAATAACCTTAGATCCGGATTTAGCGAGAAATTTTACAAGTTTTTATGCCATGGTTCTATTTTTTTTTAATCATCTAATAATTTTTTTAAAATTGATTTACAATACCTAAAAGTGGATGAAAAAACAAAAGAAATCTAAAAAGCTTCTTATTGGTATAATTCGGCTTCCTAAGCACATAGAGGACTCAAATTTCTCAGAACACATATTTTATATATAAAAAAAAGGTGGTGTAAAATTTAGCCCAATCGCACAGTGTGGTAAAATAGACAAAAATTGCTCTTGGATTGAATTTTTGAGCTATCAACTTGAAACTTGTTTTGAGCGGCCTTAAAACAAGCCAGGTTTTGTGCCTCACTGCGGATTTTTTTAATTTTTTATTTTTAATTAGCCTATTTACGCGACCTCAACCTATATTCATTTATCGAAATTTTCACTTCCTACATTTTTTGCACTCTAAAACAAACGGGAAATTTTTTTGTGTTAATCCTGCATTATATACATAAAAATTAATAAACACTTTTAAGTCAAAAAATTTTAAATCATAATTTTTGCATATTTTCGAATCACGCATAAAATGCATTTTTAGTAAATAGGATAATTAAAAATAAAAAATTCGAAAAATCCGCAGTGAGACACGAAAGCAGGCTTATTTTAAAGTCGTTCAAAATAGGTTTCAAGTCGATAGCTCAAAAACTCAGTCCAAGAGCGATTTTTGTCCATTTTGCCACACTGTGAATCGGGAGACATGGCATAGCAAAGTTATGACATGGTATCTAGAATGACTCATACCGATTTTGTAGTTTTTAGTTATATGCATTAGTGAAATTTGAAATTGTTGTTATATTCTTTATTTTCGCTCACCTTATGTGGGCCCCCACCATGTTTCCATCTATGAGCCCTATAGTTCTTAAGACGGCCCTGCTGGAGGCTCATCCAGGTAAACTAAGGGTTTAAATAATATAACATGGGGTTTGGATAACTTCCCAAAAACATTACTACCTATTAAATTAACCAAACACCAATTCAAATTGGTCTCACTTTTTTCATATAAAGATCTAATTCTTCGTGAAAGTCACTAAACTAAATGCCCATTTTTGGTTAAAAATGACCGATTTTTAAGTTAATGCCAAAATGACAATTTTAGACTAAAATAGATTTTCGTCTCAAAAGATTTATATATTCAAAGTTCCACAAATTTATTACTCGTCTCTCATTCTTGAACCATTTGCGAGATGTGATCATTAGAGTTAGAGAGAGACTAAAATCAGAGTCCCAAAATGCTAATTTTAAACACCACATTTGCAGCTATATCTTAAAAACAACTCAAGGAAATGAGACGAGTAAAGAATTTTTGGAAACTTATGGAACAACGTTTTTGAAACCTATTAGAATATTTTATTTAAAAAATAATTATTGATATGATTCTTTTGATTATGGATTATGAACCTAACTTATTTAAGAGAAAAATATCAGAGATGTTACACATTCAAGCCAATAATTATACAGTTAATAAAAAAGAAGATACCATGTTTCTCAATAGTCTATATAAAAATTTCATAAATTATGTTACTAGAAAATTCCCTAATAATTTTTAGTTATAACTATACTTTTTATCTCTTTCTCTTTTTTCATACTTTCTAACAATTTTTCATCTCTTATATTTATCATATAAGTTAGAGTTTATACATACACGCTTCTATATACTACACTCATATAAAATATATACATATGGTAGTATAACACGGAGTTTATCAATACCGTGTTTGTTTATCTAAACGCAGTATACTACATCTGTTTTTTGACTAAGAACAATGTTGTTCTTTTCTACCAAAGATAATTTAACTAATTTTAAGTAATTATGTAGTAAAATTTATTATAATTACACATTGTTGGTATGTAAAAATATTTTATAAAATATAATGTAAATAACTGTTTAATATTATATCATCATAATAAAAATTTTTTTCAGTTTGAAAAGGTGTACAGTTCGTACACGAAACGTTACGCTGAATAAAAAAAGAACTTGAATATTTTTATTTAATAGCCCTCTCGGTCAAAAGAATCATATCAATAATTATTATTTATTAAAATGGGCGAAAAATTCTCTAATACTTATAATTTATTTAAAAAATGTAATTTCTGCATTGACTAAAAAATTATGAATTATTAGCAAAACAATTAATACGAGGCTTAAAAAAACATTCTCTGGAGAAAAATTTTCTAAAGAATTCTATAATTTATTTTAAAAAGCGAAAAAAATTTTGTTGCTATTTCAATGGAATAATTAAAAAATTAAATTAAATTTTCAAATTAAAGTTCATTTTTAATTTTAAAAAAATTAAGAAATTTTTGATGTTCAAAAACAAAATTATTTCATGAACTAATTATGAAAAAAATATTAATTACATTATTAAAGTAATAAAAAAAATTAATATATTAAATAAAAAAAAAAAAGGGAAAGTTAAACTATCGAATTCGATCCCGAGACCTTTCCCTTCATATGATACGCGTTGCCCATTCAACCACGAGAGCATTTGTAATACATGAACAAAACTGCATATAAACTCGTCTTCCCGCTTATTCTCTACCCGATAAAATTTCTGTATTTTATGCTATTATCATAATTATTAATGTTCTAATAGTTTAAATTATTGATTTGATTGATATTACAAACATTTTGGCCATTATATCTCATTAATACCGCTGAAATAGTTATTTGAAACTATCAAAAAGGGAAATCCTTTTTTGTAAACAGGATAACTATTTATTTCTGGTTTTGAATCCTGAAATTGTAATTTAAATATTGGAGCTTACGAATTCCTGGATTCGAAACCAGAAAAATGTAGATTTCTGTTTTATAAACAAGATAATGATTTATTTCTGGTTTTGAATCCTGAAATTGTAATTTAAAAATTGTAACTTACTAATTCCTGGATTCGAAACCGGAAAATAATTAATCTCTGTTTTATAAACAAGTTAATGATTTATTTCTAGTTTTGAATCCTGAAATTGTAATTTAAATATTGGAGTTTACGAATTTCTGGATTCGAAACCAGGAAAAAGTAGGTTTCTGTTTTGTAAACAAGAGTTATAACAGTTTCTAGTTTTCAATCAAGAAATCGACCCGTTTTTTTGATTAGACCCCAAGAATTACAGGATTGAGTTGTGAGGGTATGCTTAAAACAAGCATTTTTTTTTTCTGGGGGAGAAAGTGACTACTTTTAAGCGTAGTATTTTTTTTTTAATTTAAATTAAATTATTTAAAAAAAAAAACGGGACAATTCGGGAAGCGATCCACCAACCATCGGTTTAATAGAATTTATCCTCTTAAAAAAAACATTTATGATGACTTATACTTTCCTAATACAATTTTTGCTATAAAACTATTCTCCTCGTATTTTTTGTGTCACATAAGTATTCATGGAAAAAGAAATAGAGAAATAAATAAAATACCTTCTTAGAAGTTATTATTTCCTATTGATGCTGTTAATGATTTAGATGATTTAAATACGTTTTTAGCTCGAAATATATCGAATTAATTCGATACATTTCGATTGGAGATAATTTTTATACTTGTATAAAGAGTAGAAAAAAAGACAGCAATAATTCCTTATGAAAAAACGCTTGTTGTGCGAGAAGGAAAAAAAAAAGACGTGTATACTTTGCAGCCAGTCGGCAGCAAAGGTCTAGAGGCTGTGGGACTCGCCCCCACCTCTATTCCATTTTGATACCGACTGGTATCAAAGAATATAAGTTTATCCTGGGGATATTGACTGCCCCAGGTATTTTATAAAGTTGGGTAGTTATTTCTTGTTTAAAATGTGAAAGATCCCGTCAGGATTTTTGCAATGTTTTAGGGGTTTACTTATTTTTAAATTATTGTTATATTCATTGATACTCATATTATTATTTAATAAAATTCTAAGACTGAAAAATAAACAGTCACTATAGTTACTTACATCTAGATACCTAAAAAATTGTTCGCAACTTTCACTACATTTATCTATTTTGTCATAGCAATTGAATACGTTTGCATCGATTATAATTTGTTTATAAGTTTTTTTTTTGCTTTTGTTAGGTGCAAATATCAAGGCAATATTAGTTTTATTATTTTCATTGTCAACTTTCATGATTTCAGTGTCCTTATTTTCTAATTTTTCAATAATTTTATCTATACTTAAGCTTTTTTTGTTTTCAGAATTTATACAGATTCTTTTTTTGTGAATTATGGTTTCTGGATCTTTGTCTGTAAATTTTACGTCGAGTGATGCTTCAAATAAAATTTTTCCTTTGATGGAGTCAACAGTAGCTGTTGCTGGGTAATTTTCTGTAATCGTTTCCTTATTTGTTTCGGGTTGTGATTTGATAATTGTTGTTTTACATTTTTTTGAATCAATTTCGATGTTCTTATCGGAAATAGATTTTGTTAATGGACTGAATTTATTCATTTTATTATTTAATATATTTTTCGTTATTATTTTGTTATTATAATCAGATAAATTTTTATTTCTTGTATTTCTTTTTCTTTTTGCCATAAATAAAGGAGATTTTGAATAATTTTCTAGAGGGGGGCTATCATTTTCAGAATCAGATTTGTTTTTAAGATTAAATGTAACTATTCTTTGTATAGGGTTAGGTTGTGATTTTAGTGAAATAATTTCATTAGTTTTTAAAGGTTTTTGAGTTAATTTTGATTTTTCCAAGTTTAAAATAGGGATTTTATTATTTGTTAAAAAGGGGTGGGAAATTTTTGGTATAGGGGTTTCTCTTGATTTTTCGATAGTTGAGCTTAAATTTTTATCTGTTTCAGGGATTGAAGTAATTTCTGTTATTTTTAAAGGTTTAAGTGTTTGTTTTACTGTTTTAGGGTTTAAAAAAATTTTTGGTTCTAAATTTTTAAAGTTAGTTGAAAAAGGAAAAGAATCTTCTAGTTTAAAAGTTAATTTTGATTTCTCAATGGTTAAACTAGGGGTTTTCTTAATTGCTGGAAAATCAAGGTTTTTCAATACTTAAGTCTAAATCAGATTCGGTCTGAGGGATTATTTTTAATTTTTCAGGATTGGTAGAGGATTTTATTTTTGGCTTAAGAATTGATTTCGGTTTTTCAAAACTAAAATTTATTTCTGGTTCAGGGGTTAATTTTTCATTATTTGAAGTAAAGTCTTTTTCTAGGGTAGTATTTGAAAAAGGACAAAAATTTTCTGTATTATTTCGGATTTCAAAAGGTATTGTGTTTGAAACGTTTATTTTATAATTATTAAGGTTTAAAATTGAAGGTAATGTTCTATTATAAAAGGTTTTCTGAATTGCATTTTTATAAAAAGTGTCAGAATCATAACTTAATTTTGGCCCAAACTCACTCGAGAATGGGCAGGTAACTAGTTTAAATGTTTTTCTGATTCATTTTCAGCAGTTTGGAAATTTTTTGCATTGTTAGAAGGGTTATTGGGTTGTTGAATTGGATTATTCATATTAGGAGGAAAATTCTGATTATTTTCATTTTGGAAGTAATTTGGAGCAACATTTTGGCTTTGGTCATAATTTTGGCCTTGGTTAGAATAATTATGATTTTAGGGAGGGAAATTTTGGTTTTCCATCATATTTTGATTTGAATAATTTTGATAAAAGTTATTAGGATAAGAATTATTTGAAAAATTTTCTCTGTTAAAATTACGATTTCTATTATTACTGCGAATTTGACCGCGATTATTGTTATAGTTTTGGGGATTATTTGGGTTAAAATTTTGATTATTAGGGTATCCATTAAAATTTTGATATGAATTAAAATTTTGTTGATTATTTGGATATTGATTAAAATTTTGATTAAATGGGTTATTTTTATAGTTTCGACCTCCTCTATTATAACTCTGATTGTTATAATTATAACGATTATAATTGTTTCCTCTATTTGGTTGCCACCAAGGTGGTGGATAATTTTGGGGGTAAATTTCAAAAACAGGAGTTAAAGTTGTAATTGCAATATCGGGTTCTTGGGTTTCGGTAGGATGTTTAATTTTTCCTTGCTCAACAGATTTAAATAAATCTTTACATTGGGATATATCGTGGCTATTACTTTTACAGAAAATACATTGCTTTTTTGAAGTTTCAGCGGCAGTAGCGCGTATACCTGCTGCATTACCCATTTCATTATGTAATCTTTGTATTTCTAAAATTTGATTCATTAAATTGAATATTTCAGAAGTTGTGGCTGTGGTGACACTAGATTTGTCGTCCGTCGCATGGGAGTTTGATTCAGCTAGAATAACTGGTGTATGTTTTAATGTACAAAATTCATGTCTTTGTACACGTCTACCTTCAAGGTTTACTGCAATATTAGCAGCTTCTCGTAAAGTTTTTGGTTGTTTTGAGGCTACTCTATATTCTGGAGGATTTCTTAATCTAAAAAGAAAGCATTCAAGGGCTTCAATACTAGTTCGCTTTTTCCATTGTTCTTTTTCGTTTGCGGTTAAGCTAACAGATGAATCATAAATTGCATGTAAAGCTTGTTCTAAATTTTGTACGCGTAGGGCGGACTGGTTCGCCAGGATTTTGTTCAGCCTGTCTCATATCTAATTTAATAGTATCTGCGTCAGTGATACCTCCAAAACTTAATTTTAAATCTTGTAAAAAATTTTCTAAACTGGTGTAATTAGGAGCAATTCCTGCGTAAGCGTCGTATGCTCGGCCTTTAAGGTGACGAGGGATTGAATTTAACAAAAATTGTTCACATCCTATTCCATATGTTTTAACAATGTCTTTCAAAACTTTGGAAAAAGCTTGTAGGGTTTGTGGTTGACCAGAAAAATCAGGTATATTTGCAATAGCAGTTATAAGTGGGACGGTATTATTTAATCTATGACAATTATTATTGTTGCTTGGTGGGTTTAGTACTGCATTATTACGATTTTGATCATTATTTTCAATATCGTTCAGAATTTCGTTTGTTATTTCTAAATTTAGTGCTCTTTCAGCGTTAATTATATTTGTCATTTGTTCGCGTTGTCGTAGCATTTCTAAATTGAGGCGTTCAAGTTCTTGGGCTAAATTGGCTACATCTATATTATTGGGCGGGTTAGTTTGAGGGCCGTCCATGGTTCGGTTTACTTCACTATTAATTGATTCAGTATCAGAAAATGTATCTCGCGGTTGTCGCCAAGAATTATTTGGCATAATAGTTTTACGAAAAAATTTACGAGATTGTTTATTTGTTTATAAGAAAGATTTTAAAAAAAAATTTTTTTTTGTAAAAATTTTGAAATGTCTCGGAGATTTAAAAATAAAAAAAATATTTTTAAGGTACTTACATTAAGATTGTAGTTATAACAACGGTCCTGAATTCCATTATATTTTCCCATGATTTGTTGGATAGGTCCTAAAACTGCTTGGCGATGATAAAAAAAAAATGAACAGCTTGGCTACGGCTTGGCAATATACAGCTTAGCTACAGCTTGGCAATATTCAGCTTGGCTACAGCTTGGCAATATACAGCTTGACTACAGCTTGGCAAAAAAAAATTTTTCCAGAAACTGCTTGGCGAAGATGTAGATAAATTTCTTTAGATGGTATTGTGTGGTATAACGGCTTTAAATAATTTCAAAGATCTTGAGATTTGGATTGATTAGAGTTGATTTCTTCGTTGAGTTCGATAGTATAATTTACAGTCACTATTACTTTACTATTTGACTTGTTTGTTGATAGTATTTCGTGTTTTGAAATTTTAAATTTTTCTTTTACTTTTCCTTTACAATTTTGGCAATTAGGATATTTGCAGGTATAATAGCGTTGGCCTTTCTTTGCCATATACTGAAAATATTATCTTGATAGGAAATATGCTCTTGTTACTTCTTACCAGCTTTCCTTTTAGGGAGGCAATTTATGTTACGTATCCTGAGGTTTTATCCAAGGGATACGTAAATATAAATAATTATGAATATATGAAATATAAGTTTATCCTGGGGATATTGACTGCCCCAGGTATTTTATAAAGTTGGGTGGTTATTATTTGGTTGGTTTATATTTGATGTATTTATAGATGAGTTCGAGTTCGATCTAAGCTGGATGAACCTAACCTGAGGCTAAGTTCTTAATTACAGAAGGAATTGTCACAATAATAACTGATAACTCATATGATATATAACTTTCACTTTATTGATTATAAGTATAGATAATAAAACTGTCTAAGTCTTTAAGTCAAACGAATTATAAAAGATACTTAATAACGGGTGTTAGTACTCTATATGATAGTTATGATTCTAAAGAATACAATTTGGGCGCCTGAAGGGCAATATATAATCTAAAATGAATCTGCCCATATTGCGAGATTTTGGGGGAGACGTCCAATACAAAAAAGCGTCGGTCTCGTCACGTCCAATTAGCGAAGGCGTCCATAACTATTACTAAGAATCGCGAGGTGGGATTTATGCAGTTTATAACGCCTATAAATTCCTACTAATTTATGTCATAGCTGACTTTTGGTCCCACGCTATTGTGCTAGATCAGCAACAGCGGAAATGCACCTGCGGGTTCCTATGTCGTCTGTAATATTAATACAGCTATCGGATATAGGGTTTACTATTTATATACATATCAAATTTTAGGCATATCAATTTTGACCTACCATACGTAACACTAGAGTAAAATTCATATTGACTGTCTATAATATAAAAAAAAAAGCAAAAATTTCAATCTTTATAGTTTTATATATAGAGAATCCTAAAAATATTACCATAGAGTAAAATGGATATCGGCTGTACTGTTTATGAAAAAACATAAAATTATAAAAATTTCACTCAATAATAAAATTCATATTGGCTGTCTATATTATTATAAAACCCAAAAAATTTCACTGTAGATTAAAATGGATATCGGCTGTCCTATCTATGAAAAAACCAAATACTATACAAATCTCTCTCTATAGTAAAATTTATATTGGCCGTCTACATTATGAAAAAAAATCAAATTTTTCAATCTATATTGTTGGCTGTTTTATATACGAAAAAACCCAAAAAATTTCACTATAGAGGAAAATGGATATCTTATGTCTTTTTTATTAACAAACAAAAATTATGAAAGTTTCATTATATAGTAAAATTCTTATTGATTGTCTACAATATCAGTTGTGATGAATATGAAAATAGAAAATATTTATACATTAATTATCTACAATATGAAATACCCTGTCAACTAGCAGACACTAAGGTTCCTCAAACGATGAGCTAAATAATTCATTATGACACAGATATCACCGATTACAAGCATGCAATCATACATACATTTCTATTAACTTTTAAAAGCTTTTTTTATTGATCAAAAATTTTGGAACAAATTTTCAAAAAAATTAATTATCAGATTCGAGATATCGATTAAATACCATATTTTTAAATATAAGTACTTTCATGGAACTAAATGAAGTATTACACCAAAAAAAAAAAATAGTGCAGTTTTTTTAATTTTTTTGTTTTTTTAATTTTGAGAAAAAAATTTGAAAAAATTCGGTATCAGATCCAAAAATTACTATAAACGAACTTTCTTAAACCAGTACTCTCATAGAAATAAATTAGGTGCTACGGCCAAAGAGAAAAAAAATTTGGTGTTATTTATATTTTTTTGTGACAAAAATTTTGGAAAAAAAATTTTCAAAAAAGTAATTATCAGATTCGAGATATTGAGTAAAAATTATACTTTCAAATATAAGTACTTTCATGGAAATAAATGAGGTATTAAATCCAAATTAAAAAAAAAAGTAGTTTGAGATTTTTTGATGAAAAAATTTTTGAAAAAAAAATTAGGTCTTAATTTCATTATGAAATATCACCGGTTACAATATTTTCAGATATTAGTACTTTAATAGAATTAAATGAATTACTTAAAAAAAAAAAAATATTCTATTATTTTTAATTTTTTTGTTATTTTAATTTTGAGAAAAAAATTTTGAAAAAATTCGGTATCAGTTTCAAAAAATTACTATAAACGAACTTTCTAAAACTAGTACTCTCATAGAAATAAATTAGGTACTACGTCCAAAAAGAAAAAAAAATGTAGTGTTTTTTGTATTTTTTTGTGACGAAAATTTTGGGAAAAAAAATTAATTATCAGATACGAAATATTGAGTAAAAATCGTACTTTCAAATATAAATACTTTCATGGAAATAAATGAGGTATTACATCCAAATTAAAAAAAAAAAAGTAGTTTGAGATTTTTTGATGAAAAAATTTTTGAAAAATAAATTAGGTCTTAATTCCATAATGGTTGTGAAATTTCACCGGTTACATACACACACACACATACACATATACATGCTTTCTTTAAAAACTGGTTTTTTAGCTTCCTGAGGTCCCAAAACGTGCTTATATGCCAAAAAATCAAAAATCAAAATTTGACCTATCACAAAAAAACTATAAATTTGGTTAAAAAATCTGCATATTACTATATTCTATTTTCAATTATTATTTATTATTATAATTATTAATCTTATAAAATACACCTCATTAGTTATAAATATTTAAAAATAATAATGTAACTTTTTCTTTATATGTATTATAAAATTTTTTTATTAATAAATTTAGAGGTACGTATAAAATTAATTCTAGAGTTCCACGATATTTCGATATTTTACCGATATCGTATCGATATCGGTTTTTATCAATGAAAGGGATAGTGATTCCTTAGTACGATTGTCCGTTTCTAGCAGTCCACCCGTCCACCGCAAAATAAAATTTGGCCTGATTGTTGTTTGGTATAAAATTATTATGCATTTTTGAAAAATTAGTTGTTAATTTTTCTGATGGTGTGTTATTTATTGGCATTTTAATATCTAGATTTAATAAATTATCTTTTCGATACTTTTAGTTTTTCATAAATTGCAAATTACAATTTTGTCCCCTTTTTTATCTTTTGAATATGTAAAATATTTTTTGATTGTTACTTTATTATTTTCAATATCAATTTCAGCTATTATTTATTAATATTTAGATAATATTTTTAAATATTGTTAAAAACACGTTTTCTTTCTTCTTTTTTTAAAAGAATTAATTTGTTATAAAATAATTATTAATTATAATTTATAAATTTAAGATAAATACAAAAATTTAAGCAAAAAAATAAATAATTTATAATTTAAAAATTTTAGAACTCTATATTTCGATATTTTCGATATCGATACGGTATTAAGGCCGGTGATACGATATTGACCTAAGCAATATCCTTTGATATCGATACAATATTACTTAAAATATCGTATCGTATCGATATCGTGGAATTCTAATTAATTCTGTTCTCATTCATTTTAAAATAAAAATTAATTGCTTTTTAATCACGTATGATTAAATTTATTATAACTAAACACTAGAGTGGACCTATTTTTGGACTTTGTGGAAAAACTTTGCTCCACCGGTTTTTTTGTGAAATTTTGGTCATAAAAAGTTCCGAGCTCCAAGGATTTTGCTTTTGCCTGGCAAAAACACGTGCCTGTAACCACCTCAATTTTCCCATTTAAATAACATGGGAATTTTGAGTTTTTAGCTATACAAATTCTCACAAAAGCCAAAAAGCGTTTTAAAATGCTAATTTTTATTGGAAAATTGTTATAAAGACATGCAAACAGCCCCTCATTCATTCTAATGGGAATTCTGGGCCTAGAAACGCTAATTACGTGTTGGCGCAATGTTATAAAATAGGGTTTTTCGGTAATTTTCAATAAAACGCTACAATCTCAAAAATTAACCAAAAAACTTCTGGTTGGTCTACTTTTTTTGGTGTAAGTATTACCTTTCAAACGACGTAACCCGTATATTTTTATCACTATTTTTCTGAGCGCTATAGTCAATTAACCTACTGATAATTTTTGACCCGAAATGACCAATTTTTAAATTTATTTTAATTGCTGCCAAAATTGTAATTTTTGATGAAATTTAGTTTTATAGGCCTTAAAAAATTTATAAAGCCTCAAGTTTTTAAAAATTGTTTACTCGACTCTTTTCTTTAATTAGTTTTTAAGGTATTGCTTTTCAAAGATAATGATAAAAATTGACTTTTTTTAAAACCCTAAAGTTGGGACTCTGACTTTAAATTATCATTTCTGGTTAATGAATTATTGAAAAGCAGTGAGTAAAAATATTTTTTAAACTTGAAGCTTGTAAAAAAATTTTAAGGCCTTTAAAATTCAATTTCGTCAAAAATTACAATTTTGGCAGCAATTTAAAAAAATTTAAAAATTGGTCATTTTGAGTCAAAAATTACCAGTAGGTTAAATGACTATAACGCTAAGAGAAGCAGTGATTGAAAGGTGACACTTACACCAAATAAAGTAGACCAACCAGAAGTGTTTTGGTTAATTTTTGAGATTGTAGCGTTTTATTGAAAATTACCGAAAAACCCTATTTTATAACATTGCGCCAACACGTAATTAGCGTTTCTAGGCCCACAATTCCCATTAGAATGAATGGGGGGCTGTTTGCATGTCTTTATAACATATAAAAGTATGTTTTCCAGTAAAAATTAGCATTTTAATATATGGGCATATCTCTTTTTTAATGGCACTCGTTCAATTTTCAAAAAATCTTATGTGATTTATGTAAAATCTTATCAGATTTCAGTTTAAAAAAACGGCATAGCTTAATTCAATGCGCTGTATGTATAAACCTCAGTTTTATATAAACTAATCGTACAATTTAGAAGCGTTGTTTACCAATAACCTAAAAATAACAAACGTGTAAGAATTACGTATGTTTCATTCTTGGTTCAAAAAAGATGTTTTTGATTTGAATTTAGTGCTTTAAAAAAATAAAGAAAATTATGTAGTTGTAGCTCATACTTAGTTGATCATTAAAATCTATATTTCAAGAAATATACATATTGAAAAAAATCAAAGTCTAAAAAAATTTTTCAAAAATCATAGAGGGCACAACTAAATGATTTAATAAATTATAATAAAATCATTCGATCATATTTTAACCAGTGGTGGATCAGAAAAGGGCCTAAGGGGGTGGGGCGGTTAAGCAAAATTTGTATGTTTTCTTATGAAATTTGTATAAAAAAACAAAATTATGATCAAAAAACATGCATTTTTTGGAGCTCAGGGGAGGCAATCACCCTTACCACCCCCCTTTTGATCCACCCATGATTTTAGCAGTAGTCAAATAAAAATTAGGTATAACGACAAAGAACTTTTAAAACATTCCTATTAAGTTTAAAACATAACTTTTAAAACATAACTATTTAGTAATAGGAAGTTTAAAGACAAATAATTTGAATGCTTTGAGTGATTTTTTGAAACAATCAGGAACTTTTCTTACAAATTAAAATTTTATGAAACTGCAAAAATAAAAATTTTTTTTTAATAATTAATATATTAATAACTAATATATTAACTATATTTTAGGCTTTATGTGAGCAATGAGTTAAAGATTCAGGGGTCTTAGCCAGCTATACCTATAGCGCAGTCTGTAGAACATTTAATTTTTTGTTTATAAAAAAAATTGAAAATTTATCTTCTTATTATTGGCTTTTGGACAGAAATAAAATTTATTGTTATATATCTCTATATTTTTCAGTATTTTTGAGAACTAATTTCATCATTTAGTAATTATAACCTTAAATATATTTTTTAATTTAAGAAGTTCATTTATCAAACGCCGTAGCTTAAAATTAAGTTACGCAAAGAAAATCTTAATTTTTATTTTTTTATTAAACTTCTGTCCAAATGTCATTATTGTGCTCTCAAAAATAAAAATTAATTTATAAAATTAGAAATATAACCACTTGGTGAGATATGCCCATATACATAATTCCCATATTATTTAAATGGGAAAATTGAGGTGGTGACAGGCACGTGTTTTTGCAAGGCGAAAGCAAAATCCTTGGAACTGGGAACTTTACAAAAAAACCCGGATAGCAAAGTTTTCCACACAGTCCAAAAATAGGTCCACTCTACTAAACACATATGATCAAAATATAAATAAATTAATGCACAAAATTTTTTATTTGGTTAAGCCGAGCATCGCGAGGCCAATCAGCTAGTTATCCATATAAGATAATATAAAAAAATTAAATTTGAAAAAAAAAAATATATAAAAAAATATTAATATAAAATTATAAATATCTTAATATCTCAAAAACCATATTATTTTTTTTTCCAAAATTTTCTGTGTACATTATGAAGAGGTTTATAAACAATAAAAAAGAAAAAAAAAATTTCAAAAAAAATTTCCAAGAAATTAGTGATTCCCCTTAAATATAATTTATATATAATCAACTAAAAAAATAATCGTTTCTACGCGTGTTAAACGTTAAAAACTGGAGTTTCAAAAACACGATTTTTTTTACTTCAAAAATTACAATTTACCTTTTAACAAAAATGTTACTGGCTATGTATTATTTTTTTCTTTGAATCTTTTACATGGGTGTCTTTAAATGGTTATGAATCTTATGACATCGTATATGAAAAAAAGTAAATTCATCTGTTAAGTACACTTTTTACGATTGAAAAGTTACGAGTTAAGCGAAAATATTTTTACATCGGTTGGGCACTTTCTACACAATTAATGCGCATAGAGTTTTTTCGAAAGTCTTTTTTGGGCTTACTTTCTTGATATCTCAAGACTCACCATACCTAAAATGACTTTGAAGTTCTGAATTAAGGTCTCAAATTTTCCTGGTTATTATGTCTAGGAGCATTTAAAAAAATCTGTTGAAAACCTAAGAAAGGTATGTCGACTTCGGACTTACTCATTTTATACAATATCCTTGAAGCTACCATTCGTGTAAAAATTGCAGTAACTGGTGCGTAGTAATAGGTGAATGTAATAACTGGTACGTAGTAATTGGGTCGGTCCGTAGTAACTGGTGCTTTTTTATATTTACTTTAAGACGTTTTTTTTAATTCAGTTATTTTCGGGCAAATTTTTATTTTTAATTTTTTTATAAGACTTCAAAATTTAATTAAAAAAAAAACCTGGTTAAAAATATAAAAAATTAGAGAGAAATGGGAGGAAAATTGTGCCGCTTCAAGAAACCCAGAGTAACCGGTGCCTCTAGCCTATTAATCTTTAATTTTATTTCTTAATTAGGATAATTTGAATACATTTTTTTTTTTTTTTTTTTTTTTTTTTTTTTTTTTTTTTGAACTGACATATACCGACGTAGGGTATCCCAAGGAGGCTTAAGCCTGTGCTGGGGCAGTTGCGGAGCAGCCGACTTTAAGATGTTAACTGAACTTGTATTCACCCGAACACTGTCAATGATTAACCAATTATTCATTAGTTATTCATTGACAATATCCGTGACATAGGAAAACTGCAGAAAACCTATGCCAAGAACAGCCGGATACATGTTTTCTACATAGTATTCGATTTTTCTTTTAAACACTATGCCGAAAACACGATCCTCAATTTAGATTCACATTTAGATTCATAAAACAAATCCAGACCAAAATAAAATACTAATATAAAAGGTAATTACCGAGGATAAAAATGGACTCTGTAGATAAAAAATGGGTCCCACATAATAAAAAAAAATACCAATAGATAGAATTAGCTATAAGGGTCCATTGAGCCCGATCAGAAAAAAATGATATCTCGCTGTAAAAATCCTAAACACCTATGCTTTTAATATTGAGTCGCTAAGGCAGACTTCATTTTGAAAAATGTCGTCAATCCATTTTTAATAAAATTTGTGGCTTTATATTGATTTATTCCCTTGGAAAAATCATTCTTTATAGCCTAAAATATTTTTTTTTGTTTTTTCTACTGTTTAAAAAAGAAAGCCGGCATTTAAGAAATTTTTACCGACACATTTGGGTTTAGGATAGCCTTAACTTGCTTGATTTTAATCTTTTCTGTACTAAATAAATCATAAATAGTAAAACTAACGAAATCTGGTTAAATCTGCTTTTAAATCGTAAAATTAAGCTTTTGGACTAAAATAAAACTTTGATTCTAATGTTGGTATTAGATTATAAAAATTTAGTTTATTTGATTGAAAGTAGATTTCGATGTGTTGATGAGTAGCTTAGTGGACTGTATTTTTATAAATAAATAATTGAATAACTGAAACTGGTGTTGTAAAAAATAATAAACTTGATAATTTAGTAGCACAAAAATATATAATTTATTTAGTGAGGTGTGACTACTATAATAGTTGTCCTAAGACTGCGCACTGTGCGCCGCTTCTCAAGGCACGCGCTTACATTCTATGCACACACGCACGTATACTACAAATATACGCATACTACTAAACTTATATAATTATTATATTATTAATATTTAATATAGTGCATTATTTAACATTCTCTCCCCTTTTAATTTATTTGCATAGAAAATAAATTAACATGAAAAATATTATTAGTTTTTATGTACATATTAAAATAATTTAAAAAGTTAATTAAAATAAAATTTAAAATTTTAACCCTTAATTTTTTACAGATAAATAAATAGATCACAATACACTTTATTTTTTATTATACACAGTTTTTTTACGTAAATTTATATTAAAAAGTTAAGGTGTCGTCAATAACTTTTTTGTACGCAGAATCTCCTCCACGTACCTTGCCATGATTCCTCGTTCTGGAGCATTTTTTCTATAATATATTATCGGGTGTGACTTCCTACATCTCCATCTCTGCCTCCAGCGCCCTCCTTCTAGTTATCCAGCGGTCACACTCGAAAAAAGTGTGACGCGCGTCGTCTCGTTTGTCGGGACAAAATACACATTTAGGGCTCACGACCTTTCCCATTCTGAAAAGATAAGACTGGAAAAGCCCAGGGCCACTGAGGAACTGTGTCAAAAAGTAGTTTACCTCTCCGTGCCTCCTCTGAGTCCAGGGTGCGACCTCTTTTATGAGGCGCCTGGTCTATGCACTGTCCGTGCGGTCCGTATAGAGCCTTTGCCACTAACATTGTAGCTCTCTGAACATGCGCTTTATTATATTCTAGGTCTCCCTCATTTTTCCTTTCGTATATAAGCTTGCGCTCTTTGGCAAGAAGCTTAATTGGAATAATTCTGGCAATAACAAGAACTGCCGCTTCCGAGACAGTCCTGTTTGCGCAATAAACGCTCAGAGCACCCTGCCTCTGAAATCTTATCATGCCTTTCGCATAGATATCCTATTCCAGTGCCTCGCCCCAAATCTCCGCTCCGTACAATAAGATGGAGTGAGTTACGGACATTAGCAGCTTTCTTTTGCTGGGCTTAGGGCCATTCATATTTGACATCAGCCTGCTCAGGGTCAGTGTGGTACCTGCCTTCTTGATTCTTTGAGAAATATGCTCGAAATAGGTCCGCTTCGTATCCAGAACTATTCCAAGATATTTGACGAACCTTTTCGTCTCTATAATGGTATCCTCATCGACCCGTATTGGAATGACGGTATTGATTTGCTTCCCCGCGAACATCACGATCTCTGTCTTAGCGGCTGCCAGACTTAAACCGTGCTCTTCCATCCATGCGCTTGTCTTTAACATGCAGATGCTCAAGATGTCCTGAGCTTGTTGCACGTTCCTTGCTATCATCACTAGGGCAATATCATCCGCGTAGCCTATCATAAAGCAGCCATCTGCCAGCTCTAGTCTCAGGATACCATCATAAGAGATGTTCCATAGGTCAGGTCCCAGTATGGAGCCCTGAGCTGCACCAGCTGTCACTTTTCTACGCTTCTTCCCTTGAAAAGTCTCGTACAATAGTACTCTGTCGCTTAGGTAGCTCTTCATTGTCCGCATCAAATATTTCGGTACTGCAAACTCATTTAGTCCTTGCAGGAACTTTGTCCACTTTGCCGAGTTGAATGCGTTCTTGACGTCAAGGGTAACCAAAAGAGTAATTTTATGGGAGTAATGATTACCCGTTTGGGCCCCCGTTATCGCGTCGACGACCTCCTTCACAGCCCGAATCGTGGACCGCCCCCGTCTAAACCCGTATTGCCGAGGAGATAAATCCCCTGCTGCTTCTACTGCATTTAAAATACGCGGTTGTAGCATTTTTTCGAAGCCCTTTCCTGCTGTATCCAATAGTCCTAAAGGTCGCCAGTAGGACGGGAGTGTGGGATCTCCCTTTCCTTTACTGATAAGGACCAGTAGTGCCTTTTTCAATCGCCTACTGAAGACTCCAGCTCGTAGGCACGTGTTGTACATCATTAACATCAATGACGGACACTCGTGTGCGGCAATTCTTATGATCTCGACTGGTATGCCGTTTGGGCCGGGGGCTTTCTTATTTCTGATTGAGTCCACGGCAGCGAACAGCTCTTATTGCGTGAAGTCCGGGACATCGTTTACACTAATATCCTCCTCTTGGTCTATTCTCGTCGGGTGCATCGGAAACAGAGCATCAACTACTGTCCTTGCTTCCTCTTCGTCCATTAGTGAGCTAGCCCCGAAGCCCCTTAGCTTCTTCGTGACTATCTTCAAGCCTAATCCCCAGGGATCGTTGTCCATTTCGAGGCGTAGGTTCCTTTCACAGCGGATCTTACTGGCATTGATCGCCCGCCTCAAAGATCGCTTCACTTCTTTATGAACTATCATCAATTCCCTTGCTTCTTCGCGAAACTTGGCCCTAGTCGCTCTTCTTTGCGTTATGTGGCTTTGTCTGCGTAGCTCTGTGATTTCTGTATTCTACCATTACACAGGTGGGTTCCTTCTAATAGAAGGAAACCTTTTTCGTTTTTTTAAACCTTTTTCGAGGCATGGAAGCGTCACATGCTTTTTTAAGCTGCGTCATTACTACGGATACTACTTTCTGCGCGTCTTCCTTACTTCCTAAGAATGTTAAAATAATAATAATATAATAATTATATAAGTTTTCTAGTATGCGTCCGTGTGTGCAGAGAGTGTAAGCGCGTGGTTTGCGAAGCGGCGCACAGCGTGTCTTAGGACAACTGTTAAAGTAGCAGTACACGCTTTCAATAATAAATTCAGTTATTTTGTTCTACAAAAATTATCAGTTATTTTTTATAAAGTTATTTATTTTACATCATCATATTCCATTTTCGAATAATAAGATACAGTACACTACTTATATACAACATATCCTTTTCATTAAAAATCAAAATCCATAAAAATAAAAAATAATTCAAAACAGCATTGCGCATACCCAGTACTCTTTTTTTTAAATTAAGGTACTTGGCAATAGTTATTTATGAAAACGTATTTAATAATAATAATACGAATTTTGGAGACAGAATTGACTTAGTTAGCACAAGTGGTTCAAAAATTCTAGTTACCCGGAAAACCGAAATGAAATTCATTTTTCGTTTCTGTACAAGCTTATGTTTTTGGATGAATAGATTTCTTTTATAGAATACATGGAAATATAAATTCTTATTTTTAAGCATTCAAAAAATATATGCAAATAAAACTTAAATTAAATTATTTCGTCGAAGATCTGGTGGTAGCAGCAGCACCAGAAATAATTGGATTTTATGACTAATACCCGTGCAAAGCTACTGTATAAAGTCGTGCATACATTAACTGTATACAGCTCTGTGTACAGTTTTTCTCAGAATACAGACACTGTATACAAAACTTTTTTTTTTTTTAACAAAACATTAATTAGCACGTAAGAAATGGGCCCTAGGGATACAAAACATGGTAAGGGGAATTATTTGCTACTCAGAAGAACAAAATAACCCTTAGTGGCCTATTGGGCCCATTCGGAAAAAAATGAAATCCTGATGTATAAATAGAACTCCAGGAAATAAAATGGACTGTAGGGGTAAAAAAAGGGTCCAGCATGATAGGATAAATACTATCATCGGCTGTGCCGGGGCCCATTGGGCCCGATCGGGAAAAAATGAAATACTGATGTACAAATTTGGTGCGTAGTGGACTGTATTTTTATATATTAGCTTATTAATTGATAGGAGTTTGGTGATGTGAATAAATTAAATTAACTAATTATTTAGTAGCAGAATAAAACTTTAACTTTTATTTAATAAGGTGTGACTACTATAATAGTTGTCCTAAGAGTGCGGCACTGTGAGAAGGCACGCGCTTATACACTCTGTGCACACACGCACGCATACTTATGAACCTATAGATCTAATATACTAGATAATTGCTAACAATTATAGACTGTGCGAAGCATAACAACCCACTAAATTTATTCCTAAACACAGACGATTTTTATTATTTGAAATATTATTAATTGGGTATATTAAGTGAAGTAAATAATCAAACTCATTTTGTTATAAACAATAAATATTTAATGTACAAAATATTGTATGTTTACATTTACAGTATTTTTTTTTTTTTTAAAGCCTTTTTGAGAGATAGAAGGTAACCTTCAGCGCACCCGACTTAACTTAAAAGCCCCCAGCGCGCCTCTGCAAGCAGATCTCTCTCCACCTTTCCTCAAACAGCACCCAACCCACCATAATTTTTATGTGGGTTTTTTTATTTTAATTTTTCACATCCACTACCCTCAAGTAGTCCCCACTCCACCGGTTCACATCCAGGTTCATGCTGGAAGCATACATGAACCCTTTGAGACCTGTATAGAGAGGTCCACGCCATGAACTATTGGTAGCTATATGGATGTATATGCAACATATTCCGTTATGGGGTTAATTCCTAGCTATGGTAAACACTAGTACCCTCGGTGTCGCAGGTGATATGGGTGGAAAGAGTCGTGGCGAATGTTATAGAGAACATCGCCTTTGAATCCGTCCACCAGTGTAATGTCAGTGTAAAGTGTTTGTGACGTGTGTGAGTGTTAGTGTGCGTGTAATGCGTGTTAACCTATAGTCTCAGGATTTCGCCTCTCCCTCGACTGGATCTCCTTTTAACGTGGCATCCTAACCACTCGCAAGCGATATAAACACATAATTTAATTTTCCTCAGAAAAAAAAATCAGAGGTATCTACCGGGGATCGAACCTCGGTCCTCCGCTTGGAAGCCCAAAGTCTTTACCACTGAGCCATCGCTTGTTTCATTTACAGTATTAGCGTGTTTATTTACATAATAGTAATTAATTAAATGTATATTCAAAATAATAACTTTAATTAATTAATTTTTGATTATATATGAATTGTTTTTGAAAAATATTTTAATCAATATTTTTAATTTTGTTTAATGATTGCATGAAAGCTTATTTCACTTTAAAAGATGTTGAAAGTCGTATTGAGTCAAAACGATATTTGTTGTAACCTTTTATTAAAATTATATCATTAATTGATTTAACTCGAGTCAAACCGACGTATGTAATTCCCAATTGTCTTTCCGTGTCTCCTATGTGTAAGAAAATTTTATCTAACGTCTGCCCTTAAGACTTGTGGATGGTTAGAGCATATAACAACATTACTGGAAATTGCGTGCGACTGCATAAAATATTATTATGTTTTCAAGTTCTTTCCACGGGAATAATTGGGAAATAATTTTTATACAAAAATGGTCCTTTGTAATTGTCAAATTCAACCATTAATACTTGAGGTAATTGTGGTGGTGATTCATTATCAGCATATATTATTTCCCGTATGTATCCTAAGCTTCCATTTGTTAATCCACCTGCTACCTATAAATTTGTACGTAACATTATTCTACAGTCTTTTGACAAGTATAATATATACTCTGTAATCCTGTTGCTTATTCGTCTGAGCAACGAATGGCAATATTGGGTGTGTTTATTGAAACTATGCGTGCAACTGGATGTCCCGTATTTTTCAAAAATGTTTCATTATGTGTTTTAACTTGTGCACACGTTGGATATAAATAAATTGCGTTTTTAAAATTGTTTAATTCTTCCTTGGGGATAACGGTTTTTCTTCAGTTATATAATAAGTTATAATTTTGTTGTGACAGTTCTGCATTTGCTATTTCATCTAGCAATTGTGAGTAAGGGGTATGATTACCCTTTTGTCAGTGTGCGTTTTGGAGACAATAATACTTTTGGAATTGTTTAAAAATTATTAAAAATTATGATTCCGCCAAAAGGTTCGTCAATTTCATTAGCATATATTTCTCGACATCGTGATTCTATCTGAATTAACGTTCTTAAACCGATCAAAGACATTTCATCTATTATTAAAAATTTCAAATCTTTCAAATCCGTTTGAAATTTTTTGCATTTTGATTTTCTAATTTAGAAAATAACTTGTAATTTAAAGGTAATCGTAGCAAATAATGTAATGTTAGTCCATCTATGTTAACTGATGCCGCTACTTTAACCGAATCTTCTCCGAAAATTAAGTTAATCCTCTTAACCATTTCTTTGATTATTTATTGTGCATTTACCAGAACCAGCTTTGCCTTATATTATAACTCTTTTTATACTATTTGCTGTCATAGGACCGTTTTGTATACTAGTTATTTGAGTATCTAACAAGTTTAATATTTGTTGTTGGTCATCTGTAAACGATATTTTAGATTCTGTATTTTGTTTATATATTTTCTTTTCTTGTTGAGATTTGTAGGTATTTAGAAAGAATGTATTTCTAATTCAGTTGGTTTGTTTTCAATAGGCATATTCCAGTTATAACATAAATCTATCGCCCTTTTTCCTAAATCTCTTTCTAAATTGTCATTTTGGAATCCTGATAAGAACTCAAATGCATTTTTTATGTTATCATCATTTATTTCTTCTGGAATTTCATCATTCTCAGTGAATTCGTTTAAATCTATGTTTTCATTGTTATTTATATTTAATGTTTCGTTGCTTCCATTTATTTATATTTTCATATGATTGAAGAATATCATTATAATCATTTTTAAAGGGTATGTTTAAAATACATTGTTGTTTATAAAATTTTTCATCTTCAATTTCATTATTAGTTATTTTAAATTTCGGAAAAATTCTAACAATGTTTTCTTTCTGTGGTTTTGTTTTGTTCTTGACAATTGTATAATTTTTAGCGAAATTTAATAATGTTAAGTTATTTAGTTCTTTTGGTCTGATCTTATATTTTTCTATTAAATTACAAGTTTTTTCATCAATATTTTCATCATTTGATTCATTTGTCTGAAATCAAAAAATTATTTATATATTGTTTAATAGTCTGTTGAAAAGTGCGTAAAATTTTTTCTCGATTTACGAATTATTTGGAATCGAAAATTCTTTCGCAAATCGAAAAAATAAAAAAAAATTCTAGTTGATTAGTATGTACATTATTGATGTTATAAGTAAAATTAAATATTATGGTACTAATTGAATTTAAATTTATAAAAATGAATACTTATAGATAAGTTTGTTATTAAAATCCTTTGAATTTTGCATAAAAATAAAAATAAAAAATAATTGAATAAAAAATTAAGCTTAGAGTAAAAATATAAAGTTATATATGGGTAAATTTGAATGTAGTGAGTGCGATTTGTATGGTCGTGTCTTCAAAACTGCCCCAAAGTGTTTTTTTCTGAAAGTACTACACTGAGAATAGAACGGGGAATCAGATATCCCTTTTGGGAAAGAATCTTCCCCAAAAATAGTATAAAATTTAACTAATATTTTAGGAGCGCTGTAATCTCGAACAGGAAAGCAGCTTTCTTAAAATTGTAAAGATGTCGCCCGCCGATACAAAGAAGACGTCCTTACCGACTTGCAGGACTAGTTCTTCACAAAAAAAAACACGCTTAATTAAAACAAGAAAAGTCAAAAAAACTCTTTTTACAAAAGATAATAAAATATTAGAGGCGTGAGCCATAACCTCGTGTGCTTTTATTATGTTTGTATAGATTATTTATTAAATTTTTTTTATCCTAATTTAAATAAAATAAATTATATTTTATATGAGAATTATATTTATTTCAATAATTTAAGTTAAAAAAGGGACACAACTAAAATATGTATAAAATTGCAGTTGGAGTTATATATTATACTGTGAGAAATAGCTTAAAAAATAATAAGTTTCCAGGATAGTAATAAAATGAATTAAATCAAAAATGCATCAACAAAGAATATTTTTTGGATAAATTAAAAATTATCTAAATGTCAAATCACCAAATTTTTTTAAACAGTATTTACTAAAATGACATTCTTATAGATTACCATTCATTGAACTCATATAGCGGTGAATGGTTGTAATGAAAATATCAATCCAACTATCTAAACAGAATGTATTCTAATTTGGCATAAGGATTAGTTTTCAGATATTCTACAATATTTCATCATGATATAGGATATATTAACAGCAATTCTCTTTCTCAATTACTTACTCATGAATTCTAGAAGTTCTATTTTTTTAAAAATACTATATTATGAGTCCTGAATTGGACCTACTCAATAAATTTATTATATTAATATGAAATATTCTTTAGAGTATAACAACTAATCAACATGCCAAATTAAAAAATCCTCTGACTAATATTAAGATTGAAATCATCATAATGAGCTTCTGTTTATAACACTCATCATCGAAATATACTATTTCATTGGAGGGCATCATTGAAAATGTAAAGCCAATGAGTTGACATAATGTATTCTAATTTTGTAGAATGATTAATTTTTATACTTCAAAGAATATTTCATTTTGATATATTAAATTTATTGAGTAAGTCCAATTCAGGACTCATAATATAGTATTTTTAAAAAAATAGAACTTCAAGAATTCATGAGTAAGTAATTGAGAAAGATAATTGCTGTTAATATATCCTATATCATGATGAAATATTGTAGAATATCTGAAAACTAATCATTATGCCAAATTAGAATACATTTTGTTTAGATAGTTGGATTGATATTTTCATTACAACCATTCACCGCTATATGAGTTCGATGAATGGTAATCTATAAGAATGTCATTTTAGTAAATATTGTTTAAAAAAATTTGGTGATTTGACATTTAGATAATTTTTAATTTATCCAAAAAATATTCTTTGTTGATGCATTTTTGATTTAATTCATTTTATTACTATCCTGGAAACTTATTATTTTTTAAGCTATTTCTCACAGTATAATATATAACTCCAACTGCAATTTTATACATATTTTAGTTGTGTCCCTTTTTTAACTTAAATTATTGAATTAAATATAATTCTCATATAAAATATAATTTATTTTATTTAAATTAGGATAAAAAAAATTTAATAAATAATCTATACAAACATAATAAAAGCACACGAGGTTATGGCTCACGCCTCTAATATTAATTATTAATTATTTTATTTATTAATTATTTTATATATAAATGTAAACTATAGTTTATATGTTTATGTTTATAAACATTCGAAAGCAAATCTAAGTTTTTTTTATTAAATAAAAAATGTAATTTTTTATAAATAAAATGATTACCATAAGGTATTAGTAAATTTATTTATTTATTAAACACTTGAACAATATTTATTTCCTTTTCTTTTTTGTAATTAATCATAAATTTTATATCAAAGACAATTATTTCATTAAAAGTTGTTTTTTCTCTTTATATTTTAATAAAAGCGTTTTCTAAAAATTTGGGGAAGATTCTTTCCCAAAAAAAGATAACTGCTATACTAAACGCTTGAGATGTCTGCCGTATTCATAAAGGGAGTGCTGCTTTACACTACTATTCTCAGTGTACCAAAAATAAGTTACCAGCCCAATTTTTAGCCTCCCAGAGCAAAATATCGATTTTTGGCAGCTATTTTAGTGTTTTTGACTGTTGTAAAAAATGTAAGAAAAATCATATTCATAATTTTTTTTATTATTGCTGTAAAAAACTCACATTAGCATGAAATATTTTTTCTTATTAGGTCCGGATAGGAAATTTCCTTGGCTATCCGATTCTGGGGTCAAAAATTTTTTTTTGAGTAGTGCATGCGCGAGGAATCGCTAAGATAGGCTGTTTTTTTTCAAAAGTCGATTTCTCAAATGCCTATTAGTGAAAAAACTTGTAACCAGGCTTAAAATTTTTCTTAAACTTTATATTTTTTTTTGGCAAAAAAAAAATTTCGATGGGACACTGCTTTTTGGGAGCTCGAAATAAAAAAATAGCAGCTTTCAAAAGATCCTTTTTTACATATTTCCAATTTCCCGATAATTTGTTTTTCATAATAATGATAAAGTAGTCGTCAACATATCTACCATAATATGAGATGGATTTTTTATACCTTTGGAGAAAAATTTCCTCAATATCTTGTACTACAAAATCAGCTATAATAGGTGTTATAGAGAGACCCATTGGAAGACCATTGATTTGTTGGTAGTATTTGTCATTGAACTTGAAGTATAGAGAGTGTATGAGTACTTCAAAGCCATTGATGAATTCTGATAGTGGCATGTTGGTATATTTTTTTATTTCATCCCATCTTTTTTTAATGCTATTAATGGCTAACTCTTTGGGAATACTGGGAAACATTGCCACCACATCTAATAAAGCCATTATATGATTAGGTGGAATACTAATATTTTTAATTTTGTTTCTGAAATCATGGCTATTTTTTATGACATGAGATGGTCTTGGAATAGCATTTGTTAATATTTCATGATAAAAATCAGAAAGTTCTTCTACAGGAGAGTCTATACATGGTATAATTAGTCTTGCTGGTTTGTCTTGTTTATGTAGTTTTATAATTCCATATGCTCTGGGTAAATTGGTATCATGTGTATTAAATAAATTTTTTATGTATTTGGCATCTCTCCATTTTTTGCTGAGCATGTAAATTCTGTTTTTTACCATGTAGGATGGATCTTTAGGTAATTTTGTAGTGGAGTAAATTATTTCTTTGTAGGTTAGATGGTCATTTAGATGTTTCTAGACTTTGATGTTGTAGTCAGGTTTGTTTAAAACTACAGTAGCTCTAGTTTTGTCAGATTGTGTGAAAATAATTTCTGGATAATCTTTAAGTAGCTGTTTTGCTTGTATATATTTTTCAGCTAATAATTTATCTTGATTATCAATTTTATATCTATTAGATAAGTAATTTCTGCTGCTATTAATTACTATATTTCTAAAACTTTCTCTTGAATCTTCAGGTAATTTGTAAATATTATTTTCAACATCTTTGATAAATTCCAAAATATGTGTTTTTTCGTAACACTGTAACAAATCTTATGTAGGCCAAACTATGAGACTTTTGAAAACCAGATGTTCAGAACATAAAAATAACAAAAATTTAAAACCTGAATCACACAATGTCATAACTAAACATCTTTTACAAGAAAATCATGAGTTCGATTGGGAAAATGTGCAAATATTACATAATGAAAAAAATTTAGGTAAAAGAAACATAGCAGAAATGTTTTATATTAAAAAACTCAAAAAACTAGCACTAAACACCATGACAGATTTAAACAACTTTCCTAAATCTTATGAACCTATTGTTTATACTTGTTGATCAATCATTTTCACATTAAATATTTCTAATATTATTATTAAATAAATGACTACTTTTATAAAAATAAAAATATTCCATATTTTAAATTTTAGTTTCAAATATTTTTCTAATTTCATAATTTTTTACAATATATTATTAGCAATTCATAAAAAGTTACGGTAACTTTCAAAGTTACTTTAATTTTCAAAGTTCCCAATATCTATGTTATACTTGTAGTACCGACCTTTATACTATCTAAATTTTGTAAGCCTGCCTTTACTCTATATACATTTTATAAACAAACAGTTCATTTTCTGCTAGCTCATTGTTTCAAGATAATATATTAATTTTGACTAATATTAAATAAAAAAATATTGTTTTAAATTTAAATTTATAATGAAGACTGTTGATACATAATCAACTAAAAAATGTATTTTTCTAAATATATTAAAAATAAATTGACTATAAGTTGTTATAAAGTTAAGTTAAAAAAAATAATAAGTGCAATACACAATCTCTCTTTGTTACACACCAAAACATAAAGATTGTTTTTAATACTACTTTTTATTAAATTTTGATTTTAATATTTTAAAAATATTAAATTTAAAAATAAATCTTTTCAAACTATTTAATTTCATTTTCAATCTTTTTGTGTTTGTTTTTTTAGGCAAAAGATTTTTTTCCAAAAAAAATATTTTGAAATAACTTAACCTTCATTTTAATTACAATTTATTATGGTTATGAGTGTGTATACTTGTTTATTTTTTCGAGTTTTGCAATTGCGGAAAAATAAATTTCTTATGATTATTATTAAAAATAATTTTAGAAAACTTTTTCAATTATTAAAAAATCAGGTCTTTATTAAATATTAAATTAATTATTTAACAAAACTAGGAAACTAGTACCAAAAATTATAAATACAAAATAAAAGTTAAATTTTTAAAATATTGAAGCTATATAATTATAAAATATTTGATTATTAACGAAGTTCATCTTCTTCGGAGTTTGCAGCCATTTGATATTAAAATTGAAAAAAATATGAAAAATCACTTTACGCTTATTTATTTGACTGAAAATAATTACGACTATTTATTTTAAATAAAAGAAATTAAATTATCTTTAATCATAAATATAACGCTAATTTATAAAAAATTAAATTATATTTTAATAACCACGCAAATTTGATAAACAAACTTGAGTTAAAAATAAACAAGTATATACTCATAACCTCATTTCAAAATATTTTTTTTGAAAAAAATCTTTTGCCTAAAAAAATAAACACAAAAAGATTGAAAATGAAATTAAATAGTTTGAAAAGATTTATTTTTAAATTTAATATTTTTAAAATATTAAAATCAAAATTTAATAAAAAGTAGTATTAAAAACAATCTTTATGTTTTGGTGTGTATCATCTTTCTAAATATTTTTATTTTTTCTATATTAAATTAAGGTACCGTATAGGAGCCAGTTTTCGATCATAAGTCACTTTCTTATACCTAGCTGTATCTTTATTTATTGAAAAATATACTTTAAAATTAATAATTCGAGTTAAATATTGTTGCATTTGATCAGGGAAATCCTATATTTTATTATTCCAATTAAAAAAATATCAAATTTATTGATGGGTAATTAATAATTTACATTTATTACAAGTGTGCAAGGTAAGGTAATTTCGATAATGCAAATTCTATTTTTGATAATAGTATCATTTTGATCGAATTAATTTTCGATAATTTGAAAATCGTTAAAACTAAGTTCAAATCGCGCGAGTTTTAATAGAATTCTTATAGGTATAACTATACCTATTTCTTAACTCCCTTTTCACTTCTTTTTTCTTGTTTTTTTAATATAAAATACCTATAATAAGAGTAAAATATAGTAAACAACAGATGAACTACACACTTGTATAATCATGTATTTTAAACATTTATTTGTTAAAATTTGCTTTTTAATTTTAATTAACGAAAGATAATAGTTGATAATTATAATGTTTTTAAAACTCAAGGAAACAAAATAGACCCCCTGTTTACGCAACCCGCCGTTTCAATAACGTTCGCGCGCGAAATTTTTATCAACAACACGCATTTGTTTAACTCTTTATTTATTTGTGTATTTAAAAGTAAAAAAAGCATTAATTTTGTGAAACAAGTGTTAGAATATAATTTTTATACATTTTTAATATTAAAATAAAGATTTTTTTCCAATTTTAAAGTGTTTTTACGTAATTTTTATTAAAATCAAAGCATTTACGAGGATTTATTGTGTTATAAACAAAGTGATACATAAGTATATAAGTACTTTAAATTGTGTTTATGTGTGTTAGTTTATAAAATATTCTATTAATTATTATAAAATATAGTATAAATAATGTAATTATGACAAATTTAGTGTTTTATTATTAAATAAATATCGTTTAAATTAAAAAAAGTGTAATTAAATTGAAAATATCGAAAATACCCATACGTGTAAAAAAGTTCGGATTCGATTATCGATATACCTATTTAAAATAAATTTGCAATAAATAAGTGAATATAACCCTTTCCCTTCATTTATTAAAGCTTCACAGCGTAATTAAAAGCATTTTTAGTGTTCGGCATAGAGTAGGTATCCCTAAAACTCGATTTTAATAACACACGAGATTTGGTGAAAACGATGAGAAAAATCTCGTAAGGTTGTACAAGAGAACATTTTTCTTATTTTTTTTCTTAATTTAAATTGTTTTTTAACATCGGTAAGGTAAAAATCAGTTCTTTAGGGTTTATAGTTTCATAATAAAACTCGGTTTTAGATAAATTATGCATACTTTTTTATATAAACGCTATTTTGTGTGTATTTGATCGAAATTCAATACGTTCGAAAATTGGCTCCTATACGGTATGTAAAAAATAAAAAAATTATAAAAAAAATTGTAAATATTAATTTGTGATAATAAATTATAGCTCCTGAATGAGGGTTGAAGGCTTCAACCGAAACGTCGAGCAAAAATCAAATATTTGATTAAAATTCTTTTACACCTTGTCTGTTAAAATCGTTTCAACATTTTTATTTATTATTAATTTACACAGACGTTAAAATTCATTTTATTTTATTAATTGATTTTAATAAATTTTCTTATTAAATTTAAACAAATAATATTAATTTAAAAAAATATTATTTTTCATTTCATTTCATACATACATTAGTTGAGATTAAGAATAAGTTGTATAGTATAAATAGCTTTTTATAATACTATGCTCAAAATCATGTCATTACGCCGCTCTAGAGTGTTTCATAAAACCCGTCTTTTCGAAGCAACTCAATGATGGGAGTACGTGTTGTGAAAAAGACAAATTTTTGGATTTTTCATAATAGATGAAAAAAAACTATATAAAATTTGCTCCCACCTTCATTATTTCTCGTCTCTTATTCTTCCTCTTCTTCCACTTTCTCTTAATAAAAAATCATTCTATATTATATACTTTTTGAAATTAAAATATTCTATATTATTTTTCAATACTTTTTTAAAAAAATATTTTATAATTCCGGCGAAAATGACATGATTTTTTTAACATATTATTATAAAAAATGTAATTCATAATTTGTGTTAAAAATTTAATATCTTTTCACTTATAGAGCGCTAAGAAGGGCGAAGAGACAATATCCCAGCAGGCCTTGCTTTCTTCGCCTACCTTCGGCCTGCCGGCCGAAGCAAACGAAGAGCAAGGCTGGCTGGAACTTGTCTTCTCGCCTCTCTTAGCGACCTATACGTGAAAAGATATTATTTTTACCACTTATTATGAAACATTACATTGTCTTATTGTAAATATTATTTAAAATAAATAAAAAAGAAGAGATTATAAAAAAATTTTATGTTCTAAATTCAAGTTTTTAACTTTGAAGTTACATGAGTCGATGATTCGTAAATCGTTAAATTACTGTATATAAGGAAATACCCGTGTCCAGTTAAGAACTGGGTAAGGTAGAAATCCACCTCCCCATGCTGTCGTCCCACCCATGCCTGCAGGTCTGAGATCAGTCTGCGCGTCCATAGGGCATTTTTCTCTTGGTTCTTTTTCCATCGTTTCTTCCATGCTTTCATAGAGTTGAATCGGGCTCAAGTGGAAGCCACTTCGCGCTCATCTACGCTCTCGTAGATGAATTTTCGCTCCAACGCTAGCAGGTCAATGGGTATCACCGAATCAACAACCTGGATCGCCTCTAGAGATACCGTGTGGTATCGCCGATATGTGTACCGACGATATTTTATGTCTGTACTTGGCAGTTTCTGTGGTCTTCGCCCAGACTTCTGATCCGTAGAGCAGGACAGAGTTGACGACTTACATCAGGAGCATTCGCTTCCCTGGTTTGGGTCCCCCAATGTTGGCCATGAGCCTTGACAGGGAGGATGCGGCCGACGCTGCCTTTTCACACGACCTCTGAAATTGCTCCCAGAAGATCAGCTTGTTATCAAGCTGAACTCCCAGGTATTTCACCGATGTTCTGGTTCGGATCGTGTGAGGGTTTCCGCCGTCGTCGATAATTACATCGAAGTCGGTGGGAACCCTTCGACGAGTCAGCAGTACGATCTCCGTTTTTGGGATCGCAAGCTGGAGCCCGTGATCGCCCATCCAGAGGCTGATCCGTTTCATGACTAGATTCAACCTCTCCTGGGTAACTTTTATGTCCCTGCCAGTTATGGTCAGGGCCACGTCGTCGGCGTACCTGATCAGGGAAACTACTTCCGGGAGGTGGACGCGCAACAAGCCATCGTAAAAGGCATTCCACAGATCAGGTCCGAGAACCGAACCTTGCGCGATGGCTGCACTCAAAACCCATTCACGCCTTCCGTCGAGCGTGTCGTAGAGCAGTCTCCAGTCCCGCAGGTAATCCTTTAGTACGTTACCCAGATACCTGGGTATCTGGAAATCGTACTCGAGGGACCGGATCATGTCATCCCACCTGGCCGAGTTGAAAGCGTTTTTGATGTCCAGCGTTACCAGAAGGACGTCCTTGCGAATTGTAGGCTGCTTTTCCCTCTCAGCCTCTACGGTATCCAAGACACGCCGAATGGCGTCTATCGTTGAATGCCCTTCACGAAAACCATGCTGCTTCTCAGAGAGACCACCGCCCTCCTCGATTGCCCTTCTGAGCCTTGCCCGGAGCAAGCTCTCCATCACCTTACCAATGGTATTTAACATACACAAAGGTCTGTAAGATGATGGAGAGTCCGGGGCTCCCCCCTTGCCCTTGTTCAAGAGCACGAGACGTGCCACCTTCCACTGCTTTGGGAACACTCCAGCCACCAAACACGCATTGAACATGCTTAACAGGATACCAGGGATTACTTTGACTGCTCTTTTGAGCACTTCCGCCGGTATCCCGTCCGGCCCCGGCGCCTTGCCATTTTTCATGGCCTTTATGGCCTTGACCATCTCGCCTTCGCTGAATAGCGGCACTTCCTTCCATGGTATCACCTCAACCGGGTTTTCCCAAGTGGGCCTTTCAGGGAAGAGAGCACCGACGATCCGTTCAGTCAACGCCGCGTCCATCATGTTGTCGGACCCCCGGTTCAACTTGGCTGCCTCAGGTCTGTCCCGCGCTCTTTGCGCCTTTCGTCATGTCCTGTGGCATTCCTTTCGGAGCTCAGCTATTTCGGGAGTCCACCAGTACACTGGCTTTCTCCCTTTGCAGGGCCTGCGGCGAGGCATCAAGGCATCACAAGCCCCGCATAATAGAGACGTTACTTTCTTAACTAAGATTTCAGCCTCATGGGGACTTGTGGCCCCTCCATGCCAAGCGGGGATGGACGCTGACTCGATTCGAAGATACTCTTCGAATCTGTCTTCGTCCATTTTTGGGACGTTCCAACCCAAGGGGCGCCTCCTGTACGGAGGTCATTGTGAGGTTCCTTCCAATACCCGGAAGGCGATGTAGTGATGATCACTACCATTTTATTGATCATCCATCATCCTTCAGTCACCTATTCTCTCGGACGCAGCTTCTGTAGCGAATGTTATGTCCGGGATAGAGACACCCCAACCCGGCCTCTCGTAGGTGGGCCTGTTGCCTCTATTCTGGACCACCAATTTGCACCTAGTGGCCATTTCGAGCACCATTCATCCCCTGGGGTTAGTCGTTAACATCCCCCATTCCAGAGCCCTGGCGTTGAAGCCTTCACCAAGGATGACGCCACCAGTCGCCGTCCGGACCTTGCTCTCGATGCTGGCCAGCTTTGTAGCCAGCTCTGCCAAGTTGTCGTTTGGGGAGAGATAGCAACTTATGTAAGTTGTCTCCCCGCACTTGGCCCAGACGTGGCAATTCCCTTTCCCTTGTTGGGTAAGAGACGTTTGGGCTCTGCCTCGAAGCCATATGGCGCAGCAGCCAGTGTCATCGGAAAGCCAGTACTTGTGGTTCATGTTGTAATATTGCTCGCTTAGTAGGAGGATATTTGCATCCTCTTCGCGAGCAATTTGATCCAACAATGCACCAGCTTCCCGTGCGTGTCGCATGTTCCCTTGTAGAACCTTAATCATTTCCGATGACTACTAAAACTACTGCCATCAATTCTTCGTTATAACTAATTATTTAGTAGCACAATAAAACTTTAACTTTTATGTAACAAGGTGTGACTACTATAATAGTTGTCCTAAGACTGCGGCACTGTGCCGCTTGACAAGGCACGCACTTATACACTCTTTGCACACACGCACGCATACTTATGAACCTATATATCTAATATATTATTTGACTATTATTAATATGTGTATTATTATACAGTGTAATATTTAACAAAATTGATCTCGAGGGATAAAAATGGACTGTAGGGGTAAATAATGGGTCCAGCATGATAGAATAAATACTACCAGATAAAATCGGTTATCCGAGGGCCCATTCGGCTCTATTGGGTAAAAATGAAATTCTGATGCATAAATTGATTCCTAGGGACGAAAATGGACTGTTGGCGTAAAAAATGAGAAGAGAATGACAAATAAATACCAAGGGATCGAATCAGCTATCTCGGGGCCCAATCGAAAAAAAATGAAATCCTGATGTTCAAATCGAACTCCAGAGCTGAAACTGGACTGTAGGTGTAAAAAATGGGTTCAGCATAATAGAATAAATACTACCATATAAAATTGACCTTCTTTGGTTAAATAGTATAATATAGCTTTTGGGCTAAAATAAATCTTTGATTCTTATAGGGGATCAATTTGTACATCATGCTTTCATTTTTACCCGGTTGAGCCCAATAGTTCCTTGGATGGCTGATTCTATCCGTTGGTATTTATTTTATCATGCTGGATCCATTTTTTACCATTGCAGTTCATTTTAATGCCTAGAGATCATATTGTACATCAGTATCTCATTATTTCCCAATTGGGCCCAAAAGGCCCCGGGAAAGCTGATTCTATCCGTTGGTATTTATTGTATCATTTTCGAACCATTTATTACTCAAACAGTCCATTTTCGTCCCTAGAAATCAATTTATACATTATGATTTCATTTTTAAAGTCCATCCCTGGGGTTCTATTTATATATCAGGATTTCATTTTTTTCGATTGGGCCCAATAGGCCCCTAAAGATTATTTTGTTCCTCTGATTAGCGAATAATTCCCCTGACCATGTTATTCATCTCTAGAGTCCATTTCTTACGTGCTAATTAGTGTTTTGTTAAAAAAAAAAAAAATTTCTGTATACAGTGTCTGTATTCCGTAAAAAACTTTATACACGACTGTATACAGTGGCTTTGGACGGGTAACTTGATAATTACGTTTCTTTAGATTACCAGTTCACATAAAATATGTGGGTTTCTATTATTTTAGGCGGTGATATAATCACTGATGTCATTTACTACTAAAAATTTGAATTTCTGGTAAATATGTAAAGATTTTTCGATAATTAAAACTATTTTTTTTTTATTTTTTATAACATTTATTATTAATTAAAATATTAAAATATTTTTTTTATAAAGTTTTTGTTTTTGAAAATACCAGGCAAAGTTGTTAGTTTTTTTAAGGGATAAAAAAAAGGAGGTTTTAACGTAAATAAAATTTGGCTCCGCCCCCCTGTATTGCATTTACTTCTATTTCTGTTGCTTAAGAAAACCATGTTTCACTGCAAATTTATAATTATGCAAATACAATCAGAGTTTTCAGAGGAGCCTAGTTCTGTCCCCACTAAAGTTATAAATATTAATTACAGAATCGTATTTAAAAAGGTATTGGAGATGCTATGTCTAATCCTAAAGATAATTTATTTCGACGCGTTGTTTCCGCACGTACAGAATCTAGCATTTTAGTATTAGTATCGTACTATTTTGGTTCTATAGACTTAGTGACTTCAAGACCTATTATGAATCGTGTTAGTTGGCTAGTGATTTAATAATTTAAACATCCTGTTATTAACTGGTTATGCAATTTTTTTGGTTTTTTTTAATCTAGAGATTTTAAAGCCTGATAATAAAAAATTGTCAAATAAGTTCAGAGGGGCCTCTTTATAGTCCTAATAGTTTGCAGCGGATACAATATAAATTGCAATTAATACAGTAATTTTTAAATAAACAAACGTGCGTTTGACTCCTAGATATGCAAAATCTAGTTTTTCAGAGGGCCCTAATTTTTCGTTAATGATAATCACGGTTAACTAAAAAAATTAATTTATGATACAAAAATTGATTAATTTATGTAAAAAAATTAATTTATGATACAACAATCATGTTTTTGTTTTCTGAATAGTGAAGAATTTATGAAATATTTTTAATTTTTCTCTTGTTTTTTTATTTTTACCGCAAATCACTGAAAATTATTTACAAATTTTAAAAGAAATGTCCTTTTTTATTTAAATTTATCTAAGTACGTATAAATAAGAATAAAAATTTAGCAGAATACTTAAGAATTGGTTGTGATTCGAATACTACAAAGTGTGACAGTAAAATTTTTCGATAGTCTCAAGATATTTTAATTTTTGTAAAAAATTTTTAAAAATTTTATCAAGTTCAAAAACACTAAAAATTGAATATCTTCAAAAGTACGATAGCTGAGTCGCAAAACTATGGCCTATGTCACCGGCGGACTTTTTTTCTTAATTTGACACCGGTTTTATTAAATTTCGTACATTGGTTTAACCCTGATGATAACACACACACACACACACACACACACACAAATAAATTTTCAAATATATATAGTAGTAAGATAGGATAAGATAAGATAAGTCAAGTACGTATTTTAATCCTAATCCCATACTAATACCTGTGCCGAGTAGATAGGTGCCCATATTTTTGGTAGCGATCTTACTCGACACAGTAAATTTTTAACACTATTTGTTGCACACGATTTTAATTCAACACAAAATTTTTCAGTACATTTCATTTGACATAAATTCAACACAAAAAACTGAAAAAAAAACAAAAAACTAGTTATAAAACGGGTCAAAAAATTTGTGTTGGATTTAAATGGCGTGCAAAAAATTGTGTTAAAAAATAATGTGTATTGAATTTTGCGTGTTTTAATTTCGGTGTACGAAAATGATGTGTTCAAATAATCAAAAAGCCTGGGAAACTGTAGATGCAAATCTGTAAATTGGATTTCTGAAGCTTTTCAGGTATACCAGAGACCAACTCGGTCTGAAAAAATCCAAAACCGACCCGAAACTCGGATACTTGAAATTTCGGGAAACCATGAACCCATACTCCATCTATAAGTTTTGGTTCCTCATAGAGGAACTATTGTGATGAGTCAAATTTTGATTTTTTGGCATATAAGCACTTTTTGAGACTTCAGTAAGTTAAAAAACCGGTTTTTAAAAAAAATCTATATGTGTGTGCGTGTGTGTATATGTATGTAACCGTCATATTTCACAATCATTATGAAATTAAAAAAGTAAAAATAAAACCAGAATTGGAGCTGAACTTAATTTTTTATTGTTTCAAATTATTTAAAATAAATAAAACAATACAAATTTTTTTGATGTGTAACAATTTTTTTATTTCAGAATATTCCACCAACAAATTCGTTGGCCTCTTCAGCTGATCTGAATACAAAAATTATATAATTTTTACTTAATAACTAATGAACAATATGAGAATTTAAAAAAATTTTATGTTACCCTTACATAAAAATACTTGTTTTTTGAGCTATGCGACACTGGGTGCTGCCGACATGAGACTAATTATTTTTTATTTTTTAAAAAAATCTTTGAAAAAATCTTTATAAATACATTAAATAGCCATATGTTTTTCATTACATTTCTTTAATATACGTATCAAATGTATTTGAATATTTATTAACGTGGGACTATGACATTTTTATATATAGAATTAAACGACCCGGCACTCTCATTTTCATTTATCGTATTATTAAATTTATAGATCTATACCGCTTCCAAAAATTTTCTTGTTCTAAAATCTGGTTCCGTGTCTAATATCGCGATATTGTTAAAATCCATACTATGCAACAGTTTGCAATGATTAGGTATTGGTTTATCTAACTTATTCTTGATTTCTTTCAAATGGCCCTCCATCCGTTTAAAAATTCTACGTTTAGTTTCACTAATATATGACACATCACAATCCGCACAGTCTATTTTATAGACCGTTGGTGCGATTAGAATTTTTTATATCGTCCTTTTCCTTTTTAATTATACACGAAAGATTGTTATTATTGTAAGGAACTATTAAAAAATTGTATTTTCGTAATGCTCGGGTCACGCTGTTAAATATGTTTGATATGTAAGCTAATTTCATAATGTTTTTTTGTTTATATATTGCCGCATTTTTTTAAATATTTTTCCTCTATTCCTTAATTTATTAAAATTTATCCGTTTGTGGGTGTACTTTTTTATAAAATTTTCGGTATAGCTATTAGCCTGTAATATTTCTTTAGTAATTCTTAGATTTTTTTCATGAAATTTTTTATCCGCTAATAATGTTGCATTATCAACCAAATTAGATACCATGGCAATTTTTTGTTTAACCGGATGGTTACTCCGGTAGTTTAAAATACGGCCCAAATACGTACTTTTGTGATACCAATCACTTATTATTCCATTATTGTTTCTGAACATGGTGATGTCAAGATAATTAATACCATTTTGAGGATTTTCTATTTCTTTAGTGAATCGCAAATTGGGATTTATACTATTAAAAATATCTAGCGTGTCATTAATTTTCTCGTCCGGTACGCACATTATAATGTCGTCAACATATCTGTAATAAAATAACGGTTTAAATTCTAATTTATTTAAAGCTGTAGTTTCTAAGTCATCCATGAGAATGTCCGAAAAAATTCTTGAGCACGGACTTCCCATAGGTGTACCCAAAATTTGTCTGTACGTTACGTTTTGAAATGTAAAATAAATATTGTCAAAAAGCAATCCCGTTGCTTTGATTATTCCTACAAATGGCAAATGTGATCTTTTCGAGAAGATTTCGAATCTTTTATATAGAAAGACCTATTTTTTTTTTTTTTTAATTTTTTCATCAAAAAATTGGATGTAATACCATATTTATTTCCATGAAAGTACTTATATTTGAAAATATGCTTTTTACTCGATATCTCGAATCTGTTAATTTTTTTTTAATTTTTTTACCAAAATTTTTGTCAAAAAAATATTACAAAAAACACCAAATTTTTTTTTTCTTTTTGGCCGCAGTACCTAATTTATTTCTGTGAAAGTACTAGTTTTAGAAAGATCGTTTATAGTAATTATTTGAATCTGATACCGAATTTTTTCAAAATTTTTTTCTCAAAAATAAAAAAACAAAAGAATTAAAAAAACTAATCTTTTTTTTTTTGTTTAACACCTCATTTAATTCTATGGAACTACTAATATCTGAAAATATTGTAACCAGTAATATTTTATATTTTATATATATTTTTTTTTACAACCATTCTGGATTTAAGACCTAATTTTTTTTTCATAAATTTTTTCATTAAAAAATCTCAAACAATTTTTTTTTTATTTTGGATGTAATACCTCATTTATTTCCATGAAAGTACTTAAAACACTAAATTTTTTATCCTTTTTGGACGTAGTATCAAAATTTTTTCAATGAGAGTACTAGTTTTTGTACTAAAAAAAATAGGCGACCAGCCTAATTTTTAGCCACCTATAGTGAAATCTTGATTTTCAGCATCAATTTTTGTATTTTAGTTAAAATGATAAGAGAAATGAGAGATAGTTTTCCTTATTTTGTCTCTAAAAACTGAAATTAACACGAAAAATTTTTTTCTCTTAGGCCTGAATAGCAAATTTCCTGTAGACTATGATTCTAAGGATAAAAATTTCTTAGAGTTGCGCATATTTAAGCAGACTTTTTTTAAATTTGAATTTCTCAAATACCTATTAAAGAAAAATCTTTCAACTAGGCTGACATTTTTTTTTTATCTTAATTTTTTGCGGTGAAAAAAAATTTTTTATGCAAAAATTTGGTTTCTAAGGGAAATTTTAACATCTCATTTTTTAAGAAATCTTTTCATTTTTAAATTATACTAAATTAATCAAATCTAATTGGAAAAATTGTTTCAAATTTAGCTGTTTTAACATTAAAACTCTTAAAAATATAAAAATACATATTGAAGCTTTATATGGGGGGTCTATTTTATTATTTGTTAAATTATTTTAAATTATTATTAAAAAAATATTATCTTCTATTGACCCTTCCTTTTTGCCCCTTCTATAAAATAATATAAATACAAAATATTCAAATTTATTAGTTTCTACGCGCTCCACTAGAGCACTATAGCACAATGTTAATCGAACGTGCGGGTCAGATCTCTTCGAGGTCCGCGCTCGCATTATTACCAAAATGCATATATGAAATTTATTCATTCTCTGGCAGTCATCCACAGAACAAACATCTTTCCTTGCTGGTGGTTATCTCCAGTAAGAGATCTTATTTCTGGAGGACATCCTCGGTGGTGAGCTAGTGGTTTTTATTATTCTGGAGGTTATCTCTGGATTAAATATAAAAATCGTGAACCTCTTGGTTATCCTAAGGTGACGCTTCCTCGGTGGATATCCCCGGCGGTGCTGAACCTAGTTGATATCCGCAGGTCACTCTACATTGCAAATAGTATCAATTCTTTTACGTAACCTCATAATAATATTCTGAATAAAATAAAATCAACTTTTCTTTTAATAATTAGAAATCATTAATTTATTAGTATCAAAAATTATTATTTGTATTTTTTTATTTTAAGTATAATAAATTCAAATTTAATAAAAGCATTCATAATTATAACTAAAATTTCAATCTCATAAAAATTGTTTAAAATTATTTATTTCATAATAACCTCCCGCAACAAGCCATATCCTTACCTCATTTAATTTTAAGATATTATTAAAAAACTGTATGAGTCAATTTACCCTAGGGATAAGTGCTTCAATATTGCTATGAAAAATTTCCTACGGAATCCAAAATTTTGGTCAGATTTGCGGGAAATTAAAAATTTATTTATTTTTTTTTTTAATTTTATTTTATTTACGCTCGAAGGCAATTACAATAATATACAACTAGATGTTATTGTTGTTTAAAAAAAATATAAAGTTTTGTACAAATAAATTAATATTGTAATTGTATATTTATTTGCAATTGAACAAAAATGGATACAGTAAATAATTTGTTTATAAATAGTATTATAAATCAGAGGCATTACGAGCAGTTTTCGATAATAAATCAATGGCTTCAGATATCTTATCCGGTGATACCTGACAGTAGACCTGTAAGTCGTCAGCATAAAGTGTGTAATGTACGTTACTAGGTAAATGTAATTTAACATCATTAATGTACAGACAGAACAGTAAGGGTCTAAGTACTGACCCCTGAGGTACCCCAAGATTAACATTAAGTGGGTCAGAACGAGATGATTTTGATATAACTTGTAGACATCTACTCTGTAAGTAGGATCTGATCCATAACAGTGACATCTTGGAAAACCCCAACTCTATTAATTTTGTCAACAATTTTGATGGTGAAATCGTATCAAACGCCTTGCTGAAGTCAAATTGCATTAATAATGTAATCTATTCTTTATTAACTCCTTGTTGTATTTCATCGGTTAGTTTAAGTGGTGCTGTTTCTGTACTGCTGTGTCGTGTAAATCCAGTCTGCAAAGGGTCAAGTAAATTATTATTTTTAAAATATGAAGTAATCTAGTCATGCACTAGTTTTTCCAAGACTTTGGATAGAAAACAAAGCAGTGCAACTGGTCTAAAGTCCGAGCATAAAGAAGGTATAGGGGTCTTTTTTATTTCCACAAGTAATGATTTCTTCCAGAGTAAAGGAAAAGTAGATAGAGATTCATTGAAGAGTTTTACTAAATAGGGACCAATTGTAGGCAGAGATTTTGCTATTACTTTTTGTGGTATACCGTCATTACCCGTCGCCTGCGATGAAAAATGACTTGAGTGAATTGAAAGCCTTCCTATAGTGTGTTGTTTATCAAATCTTCACTATCATTTAGATTTTCAGATGACGAATAAGATACATTTGAGAAAAACATGTTTATTTTATCAGGGGAAAAGCCATGAATATCTGATTTTGGCTTAAGAAGTAGCCCTAGATGTCTTAGTTCTCGCCAAATAAATTAATAATATAAATAAAAAAATTACACAGGTGAAAATATAAAAATTGCAAAAATATTCATAAGTGTAGAAAAAAATAAACATTGTTGTCTAAATTTACTTTGGCGTGTATGAAACTAGATAAAAAGAGTTCAAAAATGTTGCAAAAGAATTCTCTAAAAAAATACATTTCGCCGGTTCCCGAAATTCTTTTGCACACTTCCGGGACACTTTTACACTCTTCTACTATATCTTTATGCGATTTCTTGACCAATAAATTGAAATAAAATGTATCCGATTGAGTAACGAAACGCTTTTTTTTAATTATATATGTAATTTTATTACTTGATTTTCTAAATCAACAAATTTTTCAGGTTCAAAAAATTTGAATGTTTAAAATAAATTTTCATATAAAAATATAATTATTATATGATTTCACGTACTTATATTCCCTGAAGAACACATTTTACTTTCAACTTTAACAAAAAGCCGTAGCCTCTATTGGAAAAAATTGAATTGCATTAAAAAAAAAATTAAAGCTACACACAGCCGCGTTTGGTATTGTGGCAGCACCAGTAGCGCTGGTATTATAATAAGTAAAACTTGGTATCGTGAGAGTGCCAAGTTGTACTTTTTATGTAAATAAATTAAAACCGGTTGTCTCTTTATAATTGCATTATAATTATTGATAAACGCGTATAAATAGTTCACTGTTTTATAAAAAAGAATTTTTTAAATAATATTATTAATTAAATTATAGTCGGTATATAATAAGTTTTAAAAAATAAGCATATATTTTAAAATATAATACTAGGTTAGGATCGCAGATGTTGTGCATCTATTTTTAGTATATTACTTTTACATGTCTAATATACTAAAAATATTAATTTATCTAAAATATTAAAAAAAAAATAAATATACAAACAAAATTATAACGCATATATTATTATTTTTTTTATTCTAAAAAAACATGTTATTGTAAGTATACAAAATAACATATAGCAAAAAATTTTTTTTAAACGGCAAAACTCTAAAAATCGCTGCACGCGCTGATTTTATGTAATTCACCGAGTTGGTAGCGTCACACGAACAACATTTTTTCTCTATAATACCAAGTATATTGTACTTGTGAACGTTGGTGCTGCCACTATACCAAACGGGGCTCCGTGTAGTTCACTTTTTTCCAGTAGATGGCTACGGCATTTTTTTAAAGTAGAAAATAAAATGTGTTCTTCAGGGAATATAAGTAAGTGAAATCATATAATAATTATATTTTTATATGAAAATATATTTTCAACATTCAAATTTTTTGAACCTGAAAAATTTTTTGTTTTAGAAAATCAAGTAATGAAATAGATTAGATTAGATTAGATTGTTTATTTGCAAAATTACAAAATTTGTACATTCATGTATAAATAATAGCGTATAATAATGTGCAATGTCTCGGTATACGTAATATACGTTATTGTATTGCACGCGTTCTTATATGTATACAATGTATACAACTTCTGTATATACTTCTCTTTTTTTTGGAGTAATCAGTGAAAAATTTGAAACATAAAAAATGTTCTGTGCACGTGTTTTGTAAAAGTTAAAAAAAAAAATCGTAATGGAAATTTGTCAACTTTAAACTGAAACTACAATCAAAATTTTTAAACATCTGGCAAAATTCAACATGGAAAAAAATTATCTTCATCATCTACAAAATTACTAGAATTGCCAAAAAATCAAAAATTGCGTCTAATCATCAATAATTCAAAAAATATATTGTCTTCGTCGTTTACAAAATTACTAGAATTGCCAAAAAATCAAAAATTGCGTCTAATCATCAATAATTCAAAAAAATATATTGTCTTCGTCGTCTACAAAATTACTTGGAAAAGAAAAAAAAAAAATTAGATTTCGTCTAATTCATCAACATCTGGTTATCAACATTGGAAAACTGTGTCAAAAAATCGTCTTCTAGTCTTCGTCTTTAAAATTAATCATCCTCAAGGACACAATCCAATCACCAGGTACCTTAAAAAAATTCAAATCGTCATTTTGGAGGGGCGGCATAGCGAAGTTCAATTGCTCAGACATTTTGATTTCTCAACCCACCACTAACGCCATCGAGCTTCGACCGCAGTCGGAAATCCTCGCTGTCCTTCGTCGTCAACATTACGTACAGTCCACTGCATGGTTTTTCTTCGTCTGCTGTCCAAAGTAAACAAAGTCAACATGTTCATCAGCTGTGTCAACAATAGTATTCGTTCGTCTGCCGTGAAATTCGTCGTCTGTTGTCAGCTGATATATCTTAATTTATGTTTACTTTATTTATTTTTCTCTATTTATTTATAAAAATTCATATAGTTCTATTGTCTTAAATTAATTATTTATTTATTTTTTATTACTTATTCTCTCAATTGATCAATCCTTTAAATAATTAAGTCTCATTTTTAATTACAGGGATCCCTCGTAATTCGCGGTTTTATTATCCGCGATTCGCCGTATCCGCGGTAGCACCAAAATATCCAACCCCTTGTTTTCCGCGGGAAAATTCTTGTTATCCGCGGTTTTAATTTTAAAAAAACGTCAAGTAGTATTTTGTTTCAGAATGACTATGTTCAGATTTTCGAGAATATTTATCATTTTTTCCTAACCTACATATATTTTTTTCATTTTTATTTTCAATTTTATAAAATGAAATTGTATTTCGTAATTATAATGGCTCCTCAATCAAGGAAAACACCATCTCGCGCAAGGAGCGTCATGAATATCGCGGATAAACTCAAAATTTTAGAATTGATTGATAATGGTGAAAAAAGTGCCAGTAACCGAACCAAATATTTCTCTCAACGAAAAACCATTTTACAAATCATAAATTCCTTATTAACTGCCATTGATTTGGAAATGAATTATGATCCGATAATGACAAGGAGTTTGAGTTATAAACATAGTTGTGAAAACGCAGTAGAAATTTATGAAGAGTTATATAAGGATGTTTTAAAATGAACAAAACAGTCGCGGAACGACTTTTTTTAACAGAAAAATTAATCATGAACTTATTTTCATTGAAATTTTGTATTTTTTGAAATAAATTTACGTACTTTTAGTCTTAAAATCATTTTTATAAAAAAAAAATTAATTTTTATATCATTTGAACTTCTACGAACGTAACCCCTATTTTCCCATAAGAGTAAGGTCTTATTATCCTCGGTTTTGTTATCCGCGGTACTTTTTAGGAACGTATCCCCCGCGGATAATAAGGGATGCCTGTATTTAAACCTGAAATATTTTTCATTGATCAATACTTAATATTCATAATTTATTTACTTATTGATCATAACTTAAATAAGAAGGTCTAAATTTTAATTATTTAAGCTTAGCATTTTCTCATTTGTCAAATAATATAAATAAATAATTTAATTAAATCTTTGTTTATAAATAAATACTTTGTTTTTTATGTCTACAATTAAATTATTTAATTTAATTATCTAACTTTAGTGTATTTTTCAATTGATCAAACTTTCAAATAAACTATTATCTAATCTTAGCAAAATTTTCTTTTGATCAATTAATAAATTTTAAATCATAAAATTGTATTTTTTTTCTAATTGTCATAAATTGTCATACTAATTATAAATTGCGTCGTTTGTAGGTTATATACTGGCTTAAATCTGAAACATCTGGTTGATAATAGCTGCACTTGTGCACCTAATGAAGCTGATGAATGTTTTAGGATTCCTTTGCATAAATAAGAACATTAATTTATTCAATCAATGTTAAGATTTATTGATTGTGCTTTTACAAAGAGGACCGTTCTTGCCAAGTTAGCTCTTAGAGGAATCCCAAACAAGTGTTGCGTGATGTGCGAATGCTCTTTCTTATATACTTTTCGTAACTCACGTACACATGTTTGAGATTTTTACATAAAGAATTTGTTCTAGAAGTTTCTGGAAGGATTTTCGCATTTTGCGCGAAGTCCTTCTTTTTAGTTTTTTAATTATTTTAATTACTTTTAATTGTTTTTTATTATTTTTATATATTATATTTTATGCATTGATCATTCTTTTATTTATTACTAATTTCTATTTACAGCTTAATATAATAAATAACCCTTTTTTATTAATAAAATATACTTTTACCGTTATGTCTATTTTTAATTATCTAAATTACTTTATTAAATACTTTTAATTAATACTTAATGATTATTATGCATTTTATAGATAAGAAAGGGGTATTTAATTATAATACTTATGAATTAATTATCTTATTCTAAAATATCTAAAAATTACTATTTTACATTTATATACATATATACATAATAATTGAATACTGAAAAGTTATTCAATTATTTATTTAATTTCAATAGTTTTTAAATAGATTAATTAATTAATTTAATTAATGATAATAATTTATTTTCATTCGATGATGATAAATTATTGCCTGGAAACTGCTGCCACCTATATAATTTATTTAAATATTTGAATTTTAAAAGTGGCAACATTCCTTAGGTATTTTTGTTCTGTGTTCTAAAGCGTCATGACCGGATCCTGTCATGATACCTGTATATAGTTTTACCGCGCGGTTTTTATCTCTCTTACTTTCTATATCTTTAGCGTATATATGCGTGTATATACATTGCGTGCATATGTGTGGTTTTTATATTGTGGATAATAAGTAGGTACTATGTGGGTGCTATGCATTTGGTATGTTACATTAGTCTTTAGTAAATTATAAATTTATTAATATAACTCTTGTACATTTTTCTATTTTTCTCTTTCTTTTCATATGACTTCATCTTTATTTTTATTTCATTTATTTTCTCTAATTTTAGTTCCATCAAATTTAACATGGTGGGTGGCATAATTTTTCGTAGTAATCAAATAAGGTGGGTGGCGTAATTGATTTTAGTACCAGTCATTCTCTTCGTCGGGGGAGAAACATAAAATAATGTATTCTTTATTTAACAATGTAACAATATTTTAGTCTTATAGCTTAATTATTCTTCAGTACCTTTTTACATTTTTCATTTACATTTTTAAGACTATTTTTTCTAAGGGTTATTTTGTTTTGCTTAGAATCGCGGGAACATTGTTTAATTACTTATTAATTCTTAAATTTTATGTTTCACATGTGTTGATCTAGGCGAATCAATGTCTCTGTTTGATTTTTTTTAAAATTATATCATAATTTTGATTGGAGGTCTCAATAGATTGTCAGATCCGCTGATCTGGTGGCTGATGCTGAAGATTGTACTTTATTGTCAAATGATTGTAACTCATTGTCAAAGATTGTATATTATTGTCAAAATTGTATTTTATTGTCAAAAGATTCTATTTTTTTATATATTGTCAAAATTATTTATTTTATTATCATTTTAGAATCAAAATTACTGTATATTATTATTACAAACTAATTATATTTTATTGTTAATTAATTTTTAAAACTAAATATTTATTTTTTTTTTATAAACTTTGTATTAACTTTTTATAAACTTATTTTTATAAGCTTTCGTTTTAACATTCTACTCCGTAGAATGGGTGGGTGGGATATATCGGTATACGTAATATACGTTATTATATTGTACGCGTTCTTATATGTATACAATGTATCTTATTTATACTGCGCATGAGCGCCTCTTTTGTGTAACCACGGCGAAAGCCAGTTCGCTCTCAGGTGTTGCCAAGAGCACACCCGTTCTCAATAAATGCTCTGGTTTATAAATGGCCGTCTCAGTTATTTTCACCTAGTTCCGCTATAATCCATCATTTATTGGAACATACATAAAATTGATAATTCTTAAATTCAAGTGATTAATACAATAAATAGAATTTTAGTAAAATAATTAAGTATATATAATAAAATAGAATACAGTAAATAAAATTTCAGTATTATAATTAAAATTAAATTGGACTAGTTAATTACAATTAGATTAGTTAATTAATCACTATGAGAAAAGAAAAAATATATATATCTTTGTAATATGTGATTAGACAGTTTATCACAGTCAACAGTATAAATAATATTAATAAAAATATTAAAGTCTATAAAGTATATAAAAATGGAAATAAATTTGTATATTATAAATATTTATATGTATATATATATATATATATACTAGGGGGCTCCGCCCCCTGCGCGCTCCGCGCGCCAACCCCCGTAGAGTGATTGAAAGAGTGGGTTAGTCATGAGAACAACAAAATTTTAAATGCAATTTTAATAATTACTTTCAATTAAAAATATTTCCGCGCGCCAACTCCCGTAGAGCGCGAACAGTTTTTTAAATATATTATCCTTTTGGAATATGTTTCTTACTTAAATACATCATTTGAACAAAATTATATCAATTTTGTTTAAAATTAAATTAGTTTATTGTAGGTTCATATTATCATTTTATTTCAGTTTTGCTAAAGGACCCATGCGTCATTATGTTAGTGATTTTAACTTAGATAATACTGACCATAGTAAATTAATATAAATATATAGTCAAGTAATCTAGTTTAGACTAAAAGGCGTTAATCTTCATAGTGTGTTATCTGTCGTTCATATGTAAATTAATATTTATAAAATTATATTTTTAATTATAATGATTTACTTTTATTTATTTTATAAAAATAAATATGGGATTAATAAAAATTTCATAATTATATTAATATTTTTATTTTTTATTTACAATAATTTTATTATAAAAAATATTTTAAAAAATTGCTAAAAGTATAAAATTATAAAAAAAAAAAATAAGGTCACTATGTAGGTCATATTATTTGATTCAATTACTGTAATTTAGATTTATTTATATTATATTCAGTATCGAAATCTATATTACCTCGAAGACCTCTCGACCTCTCAGACCTCAGTCTTCTCGGTCCATTGGCACAAAAGGTCCATTTTGGCACAAAAGGTCCATTTTGGCACAAAAGTCTCATTTTGGCACAAAAGGTCCATTGGCACAAAAGGTCCATTTTGGCACAAAAGGTCCATTGGCACAAAAAGTCCATTGGCACAAAAGGTCCATTGGCACAAAAGGTCCATTGGCACAAAAGGTCCATTGGCACAAAAGGTCCATTGGCACAAAAGGTCCATTGGCACAAAAGGTCCATTGGCACAAAAGGTCCATTTTGGCACAAAAGGTCCATTGGCACAAAAGGTCCATTTTGGCACAAATGGTCCATTTTGGCACAAAAGGCTCATTTTGGCACAAAAGGTCCATTGGCACAAAAGGTCCATTTTGGCACAAAAGGTCCATTGGCACAAAAGGTCCATTTTGGCACAAAAGGTCCATTTTGGCACAAAAGGTCCATTTTGGCACAAAAGGTCCATTTTGGCACAAAAGGTCCATTGGCACAAAAGGTCCATTTTGGCACAAAAGGTCCATTGGCACAAAGGGCTCATGCGACAGCGGCGGCAGCGGCGGCGGCGGCGGCGGCGGTTATAACTTTATAATATATAGAGATATGTATATATGATATATATAATATATATATATATATATATATATATAATATATATGTATGTTAGATATATAAAAATATATAGGCAGGTATATTTACATGTTTAAGGTAAAGGCTTAAATAACAATTAATTAAGTGCCAGGCAGTCAGTTGTGTTAAGATATTTGAATAGGGCTGCTTTGAAACTGTTAAGGGATGGTAAAAATCGGATAGTGGATGGTAAGGAGTTCCAATATTTAGCACACAGTACTTGAAAGCTTTTTTTACCACGACCTTTAAAAATATTAGGTATCTTGAATTCCTGGGTAATAAGTTTTCCTCTGGCTGATGTCTTTGGGTTGTGTCAAATAAAGAGACTTGTCAAACAGTTTGGTTGATTCAAACGTATAATTTTATGTATAATAATATTGCAAAAGTAGAATCTTCGCGCATCAGTTGTTAGCCAATTAAGCTTTTTCCTGTACGGGGTTACATGAACATCCCTTTTATTACCAAAGATATATCTGATGCCAATATTACTAAGCCTGTGAAGTCTCTTTTTTAATATATTATTAAGGTAAAGAAAAACAGTACTACAGTAATCTAGGTGAGGTGTGACTAGAGCTTGTATAAGGCGCAATCGAAGATTTTCTGACGTACAGTGCCTGATGAATCTCAGGGTATAAAGTATTTTATTAACTTTTTTCTCCACAGATGTTACATGGGGTTCCCAGGAAAGTTTACTGTCTAGTATAACGAAATACATACTTAATATATTATAAAATTAAAACAACGCGTTTCGTTACTCAATAGGATACATTTAATTTCAATTTATTGGTCAAAAAATCGCATAAAGATATAGTAGAAGAGTATAAAAGTGTCCCGGAAGTGTGCAAAAGAATTTTGGGAACCGGCGAATTCTGATCGAAGCGTATTTTTTTAAAGAATTTTTTTGCAACATTTTTGAACTGTTTTTATCTACTTTCATACACTTTGGCGTAAATTTAGACAACAATGTTTACTTTTTCCTACACTTACGAATATTTTTGCATTTTTTATATTTTCACTAGTGTAATAATATAATTAAACAATTTTTTTTAAATCTATCAAAATGTGCAGATAAGTAAAATAAGAAATTATAATAAATTTCAAATACATTTCTAAAATAAAGTTTTTATAAAGTTTTTAAAATAAATTGAATATTCACAAAGCAAAGTTAAAGTAATATTTAAAATTTTAAAAATATTTTTTTTAAATGAAATGCTAGAGTATCAATTTGATGAACCAATTTTAATAAGCTTGAAAATTTATTACGATTTTCATTATACAATGAACAAATTTTGTATAAACACTTTTATAAAAAATTATAAATAACATACATTTATAAAAAATTAACTTTTAAGAGGAGTTATTTTTTTTACTAGAGCTCTTAAAAATCGCAATAAATTCTTGTTTCACCAAAAAATATGAATTTCAAAAAAAAATTTAATCCTAGTTATATAGTTTTTCATTAAACCATTAGTAGTGTGTAACACGTATTTTAAGTCAGTTCTGAAATTATCAATGCACATGCACACGTCAATTAATGTACATTTCTACTAATTTCTAGTTATTTTCATAGTTTTTATTAAATTATTAATTATCGAAGTATATATATCGAGGCATATGCAAAATACAAATTCGCAATGGAAAATTTAGGTTTATTTATCATATTGTAATATTTTATTAACCTGTGTCATCTCTACCATAATTTTTATAAAGTCCAAAGGTGAGCGCCCAAACTGCCTATTTTCTTTTCTTAATTAAAAGAAAATAACGTAGACAAAGTTGCTAGAAATTTTTTTTTTATTTTTTTTGTAATGCGGTGTTTTTTATTTAAATTTGAAATAAATAGCGCGCCAATATATTATGTAATTCGTTTAAGAATTACGGCGCTAAAATCGATATTTTTGATCGATAAGTGGGGGTCACGTGAGTTTCAAAGAAATAACTCGCTCTCGTCCCTCGGATTTCGTGGAAATCGGACGAATTAGGTAATCTCGCGCGCGCTCCTTTCTGTCCCTGTAGATGAGATATGCTCTCCAGGTGACTTTATTAGAAAGCATGCATCGTATATCGTGCTAAAATGTGTTCGCGTAGTGGGACCTTCTAATTTATAGAAAATTACATGAGTGAGGATGGAGAACGTTTTTAAGAAGAATAGGGTTAGCTGCCCTGTAGATGAGGTTCATCCCACCACCAGGAGTCTCTCCATAAAGGTCCACACGTCGAATCACTATTTTAGCACGATATACGATGCACCGCATTACATTTTAATAGTTCATCTTTGATATTTTAAAAGTTTCATTAATTTATGTTATAAGAATTTACATACTACTGACACCTTATAGGCATTTGAGAAATTTAAATTTGAAAAAAAAGTCTGCTTAATAGATTTGTCAAGCATGCGCAGCTCAAAGATATTTTTGCCTACGGATTAAGATTCTACGGAAAATTTCTTATTCAGACAAAGTAAAAAAAATTTTTCATGTTAATTTCAGTTTTTACAGAAGAATTAAGAAAATTTATCTCTCACTTTTTTTACTTTTTTAACTAAAACACAAAAATGGCTGCCGAAAATCGAGATTTCGTTCTAGGAGGCTAAAAATTGAGCTGGTGGCCTATTTTTATTAGTACTTTCAGGAAAAATACTTTGGAGTAGTTTAGAAGGCTTGACTATCACTCCACTCTCACTTCATTTAAATTTACCCAATATAATTATATTAACTTAAACTATCATTATAATGAATATAAAAAGCTCTAATCAAATCAGGTAAATTTCTTTTAAACTACCTAATTATTATTTCTATGTAAAATAAACGAAAATTATAGTAAAATTTAGGGTGCTGAATAAGGTTCAAAAATTGATTTTTTTTTCAATTTTGAGATGATAAAAAAGTAGATTCTTGTCGAGTATGGTAAAAAAACTTGATACTCGGTCCAACAAATATAAATGAAAAAATACTCAGAACCCTAAAAAACTGTTTTAAAAACAACGTATTTTAATAAGTCGAAATTCTTGATTAGCAACTCAAAAAACCTATATGGACATATCCTGGTTGCTCAAAGTGCCCAAATAGCAAAATCACCCCCTTTTCGGGGGTAATTTTAGCCAATTTAGGGGTGAAATTTTAATTATTTATAAAAAAGAAGTCAAAATTCTTGATCAGCGACCCAAAACACCCATATGGTGCAATTCTGAGCGCTTAAAGTGCAACTATGTAAAAAACACCCCGTTTTGGGGTAGTTTTTTGCAAATTTAGGGGTGAAGCCCCCATTTCTTTACAAAATGACGCTGATTTTCGTATTCAGCGACCCAAAAAACATATAAAGCAAATCTCATGTTCGCCAGTAAAAATACAACCGCCCCCCCCCCCCCCCTATTTTGACTGGAGTAATGTAAATGTATCAAAAATATATTTCCGGATTCTTTATACAAGGTAACTTTATAGGAAAATACCAATAGGTAATCAATGTGACTATTTAAGGTACCGGATATAAATAGACAGGCGTTTTTTAAGACATTCTTCTTTTAATTTCTCACCCCCTTTATTAGTTATCATTGCACAATTTTATTTTATGTATTTATTAGGTATTTATATACATAAAAAATTTTTTTTTTATAATTTTTATAATTAGTTATATTTATAGAGGGCGCCAAAGTATAAGTGCAGAAAATTCATTCGGTCCATGACCAGGAGTTAATCCCAGGATTGGTATGTCCGAAACAAAAAAATCAAAATGATTCTTAATAAGTGATGAGTCTCATACACTGAGCGAAGCCCAGCGACTATATTGCTGGAATAATTATTCTCTTCGTCTGTTTTACCAGTATACCAGTGATTTGTACGATGAAATTTTTTGATCAAGCGTTTTACAGGTTTAAGTTTTTTTCTTCCTGCGATTTGCTTAAAGAAACTGCGCGCGCTGTTCTTCTATATTTATATACATAAGATTATTATAATTATTATTCAAAAAAATGTTTTATTTGCATGCTCTTAAAAATGTATCAATTATGAAACTTTTTTTGATTTTAGTAATTAATAATATCAAAAATAAATAACTATATTTATAAAATAACATATAAAGTATATTTAAAGTATATATAACAAATAATTTATAAAGTGAAGTTAACATTAGAGGGACCTATTTTCCAAAATCATCTCTATTATATTTTTACTCTTTTTCTCATTTATTTTATAGTTGTTTCTATAACTTTCAAACAAATTAAAAATATAATCATCATTATTAATGTTTGTTTAGTTACTGAAAAAAATGTGCTTTGTTACTAATTTACATATCACTACACACCAAACCTAAAAGAATTTTTTGTTACCCAGAGAAGAATGATTGTTTATTTAATTCTTTAGAGCGGAATTATTTTGAGGTTAATATTTTTAAAAACAATTATTTTCAATTTAATTCTTTTTAAACAGAATTAAAACAAAAATAATTGTTTTTAAAAGAATTAACCTCAAAATAACCTGGTGTGTATATAATAAACTTTTAAAGTGTCCAATTGAAAATCATATGTATTTTATTGCAAACTTTTTGGAAATAATTTGTTATTTTTAGTCAATTTTGTGGCTGACTGAGAGGTCAAAATCAGAAAAATTGATTTTTTACTAATAGATCTTTATGAAATTTAAAAAAAAAAGTTGAAAATTTTGGATTCTCAGCGAAAAATCACTCCTGAAGAAAAAAAAACTTCTTATTACGATAAAATGTAGTCAAGTTATAAAATAATTTTATTGAAAAAAGTCTGTTTCTGAACTTAAAATATGTAAAATTTTCATCGCAAATAATATATTTTGTTTTAAATCTGTTAATTTTTTCATGAGTATTCATTTCTTTGAGAAAATAAATCCAAAAAAAATACAAAAAATAAAAAATGGGAAAGCCGGAAAAAAAATTGTAAAAATGGACGTTTTTTTGGCCCTATTTAGCTTGGTAAAGGCGTATTTAAATTTTTATATATTTATTTATTTTTTTTATAATTTTATGGTGAATTGCCCAGTAATATACTTTAAGAAAGACAACGCACTTAAGTTTTTGAAAGTCGGCCCAGCCAATCCTGAGATTAACAACTATTTTTCATTCATAACGAAAAATTTCAATGTTTTTAAAATAACGTCAAAAAAGTGGATTTAGCCCTTGCGCAATCTTTAAATGTTAATATTTTTGTATAAAAATTTAGGCACCTTATTTTTTGAACAAATGAAAATTATTTTTTGATTGCCCAGCTAAAAATTCGATATTTTGATTTTTTTTTACCTATATGAAAAAAGTATTCGTAGCCGTTTGTAAATCAGCATATCGTAGTTGGTCAATTTTTTCGTGTAAGCGTGTGTGAAGCAATGGATACCTATTTTTTTGTAAAATATTTAAAATGTAAATGTTACACATAAAATTTTAGTGGCTTAGTGGATTTATTTAAATTTTCTAATTTCTGCATTTTTAACCATACGTTACAGCCGTATAAAAAAAATTTCTTCGTAACAAACACTTATTTTGCGGGAAAAATTAGTTGACAAATTTACATGGGTTGTACTAAAATTTTATTTATTAAATTGGACAAGAATCTGTATGAACATTATGTAATTCTGCCATGTATCTCCAATCTTTTTTTTCTCCTTTTATCTTCAAGTTTCGAATACAGCCATTGAATTTATTTGTGAGAGATATTTTTGAATATTCGTGGGTTACTCTATCTGTAATATAATAATTTAAATAATTTTTAACGTATTATAATTTAGAGAATATAATAATGTGAATATGAATAAAATTATAATATTAATAATAAATTATATGTATATCTTAGACTAATTCAAAAAATAACAAAATAACAAAATTTCCTAAGGTTTCTTTATAAAAAAAGAGTGTTTTAGTAAATTAATTTTCTGAAAACTTTACCAAAATTTAATATCATTTAACTTATTTTATTATCATTTGACATTAAAAGGCAAATACAGAGTTAAGTTCTTTCTAGACCTAATAATTCTTTTTAATTTTGTGTGCTTTGATTATACTCTTTGGTATAGTAAAAGTACATAAAATTTAAAAAGAATTATTAGGTCTAGAAAGATTTTTAAAAAACATGCAGACGCTGAAGTAAAAATATAACAGATTACTAGTAATCTAGGAGAATATAGTAAGAATAAATAAAGCTTTATTTAGCGATAATTTTATTTATTAGCTAGCAAAAGTTGGCTCCGCCCCCGCCCCCCTGTATTGCATTTACTTCTGTTTCTGTTGCTTAAGAAAACCGTGTTTCACTGCAAACTTATAATTATGAAAACACATTCAGAGTTTTCAGAGGAGCCTAGTTCTGTCCTCAGTAAAGTTATTATTATTAATTACAGAAACATATTTAAAAAGGTATTAAAGAGGCTATGTCTAATCCTTTAAGATAATTTATTTCTTATGGAATCAACGTGTTTCTCCCGCACGAACAGAATCTAGCATTTTAGTATTAGTATCTCGTGTACTCTTTTGGTACTATAGATTTAGAGACTTCAAGACCTATTATGAATCATATTAGTCGGCTAGTAATTTCATAATTTAAACTTTGTTATTAACTGGATATCCAATTTTTTCAAAATTTTACTGTCACATATTGAACATTTTATATTCAGTTTAAACATACCTACTTTAAAAAAAATTTAATTTCTATAATAAATAAATAATCATAACTAAAAATTAATATCATTTTCTGTCATTATTTTTTAAAGCTATTGGTCAACGGTTATATTTGGTAAAAAAATAAAATGTTCGATAAACAGGATAACATTTGTACATTATGCAAACTTTTTACATCCAGTATAAGATCCATTGTTATAACAATATTCGAGAACTCTACTTCTGTGATGATCTTGCTGAAGTTATATAAGATTTCCAATAATGACCAAAAGTATCTCTAGTAACATCAATATTTAATCTTTGCGTTGAAAAAACAAGTCGAAAAGTTTGTTTTGAATTTTTCGTCACATCTTATTTTTTTGTTCTAAGTGTTCTAACTTGCAATTCTTGAAAGATACTAAGTATTACTATAGATTACTCAGTTGATGATATTAAAAAAAATTTTTAATTAATTGAATTTTTTGTCATTTGGAGTTATTATTCCAATCTCATTAGGAGGTATATCTAACTTATAGAAATTGCTTAAATAAAAATCTATTTGAGCAGCTTCTTTAACGTTGCATGGTGCACCAGCTATAACTACCCCAAACTTATCCATTTTTAGCATCCATTATAGAAGAATAGATGTTGACGATGGAACACCATTTTTTTTTTTTAATTATAAAATTGAAACTTTTTTTAATAATTGAATATCTTCACAATCTTCTGACCTTCAAAATCCTTTTGTTATGGAAACAACTGTATTTATATTATTCAATAGCTGTCATTTAACACAAAATGATTTGAATGGTATGAAAAATTTATTGGTCCTGACTGCTGCGGACCATCTGCTAAAATAATTTGACTATATCTAGGACATAAAAGACTGTTTGGAATCAGTATTTCTGGTTCAGTTGTTTGTCCAGCCAGCTTCGTCGATACTAGCATGGTTGAAATGATTGTATGGTAGCTCCATGTGATAAAGAATACCTAATGCTGAAGATAATAGAAGTAAAATTTATTGTGAACCCTCGTGAATCTCTTATGCTAACATCTGTGGATTTTATACGTACAGCAGATATTTCTACAGTGGAACAATAGCTGATAATGCTTTCAGGGTTACTTGGAGAGTCTAAATAATGATTAACTACAAGGAGAACCTAAGAAAACAATGAATAATAAATATAAAATACATAAATAAAAATAATTAAAATTGCTTACCAATTTTCTTGGAGTGATAACACCACTTCTTACTAACTTTTCTGCCATTAAATATTTTTAACAGCTTTTTTATGAAATCTGTTTAAATTTTGATAATCTATCTTTGAATTTCGCGCCATCACCAATTCGCGCAATTTTTTACACGCAACTGGCGTATATTTTAGTTATAGAAAATAACGAAAAAGCCGTGCTCTCCAGCAGGCCTATTTTGCATTTAATTCACGTGAATTAGTGAAATATGAAAAAAATGAGTCGAATGAAACAAAATAAATTTTTATTTCACAAATTTGCATAATCATTTATTATAACCAATGTTTTTTATTTTTGAAATAAATAAATAAATAATTTTTAAGTTTATGCTGGTTTAAGTATTAATAATATTTAACTGAAATATAAGTTTATGAGAAAATAAAATAGTTTAAAAACGATACGAATTGATTCTGTATATAAAAATCAATTCATGTTTTTACAAAGTTATAACCAAAGTTTGAAATTCATTTAAATATTGGTATTTATTTTTTGATATTTATTCTAAAGGTCGTTATTAAATCAATAAATATCAATTTGAATAAATCGATTTGTATATAGAAAATTTAAGCTTGCCAAAAGGAAAAAGCAAAATATGATAAGGATATGTCGAGGGATTCGTTTTAAAAGCAACTAAAGTAAATTACAAAAGAAAGTGAAAAAAATTTGAATTTTCGGTTCTTAGTTCTTTATAATAAAGTGAAAAAAATAACTTCATGATAGATGAAATTTTTAAAAAAGAAAAGTATTCAAAGTCCCTAAAACCGAATTATTTCAAGTCCCTAAGCCCAGATTTTTCAATTCCCTAGATTGAAATTTTTTTAAATCTCATTCGACCCCCCCCCCCTTAAACCGGACAAATTTGACCCCCCCCCTTAATTTTCAAGTTCTGAGGTACCCCCTCCCTATAAACATGTTCCATGTTAATAGTCGTAACACTCAATTACAGTGGGGCGAGGGGGGGAATAGTTACTAGCTCTCACCAGATTTGTTCTAATATATAGGTTTTTTGGGTCGCTAATTACGAATTTCGAAGCCCTATATTAAATAAACTCGAGATTCATCCTAGTGAATATAGCGAAAATACCTTTTTTCGGGGTTAGTTTTTGCTGATTTAGGAATAAAGCCTTATCTTCTATAGAAATTACCTCAATATTCGTGATCAGCGACCCAAAAAACCTATTCTAGACCAAACGTGGTGAGGGCTAGAATATCAACCAAACCCGCATATTGAGTGGAGTATAACGCTTTACAAAAAGAATATAACATAATTTTTTAATAGAAAAGAAAACGGTGGTATAAAGTATCGGGACCAAAGACTATTTTATTCTTTATTTCATTTATGTGAGGCCTTAGTATGTAATTAAATTTACAAATATATTCACGGTAAATATTAATATTTTGCCGAATTTTAAATTTAATACAATTAATTCAATTAACCTAGTCAAGAAATCTATTTTAGAAAGGTTTTATCAAAATTTAAGTTTTCGTTATAGTTTTTCATTCATTCGTATAACGCGTATAAAGTTCGGTAATAAGGAAATCAATTTCAGAGTGTTTTCGCAATAAAATCTAACCTAAAATTAGGAACTCACATTTTCAATAACTAATTTCCTTCGACTCACGTACTTTTAACCTAAAATTGCATGCTTTCACGTGTTTTCACGCTTATATTTCACGTGATTCACGAGAAAACAGCGTGAATTAAATACAGAATAGGCCTGCAGCGTTAAATTGGAATTATTACATTTTACATTTTTTACATTTTCATGTAGTCACCTTGTATAAAAATTGAATGTTTGTTCACAAGTTCACTTTGTTTATTTTGTTGGTTAATAAACTATAATTAGTTATAAAACCGTAAAACCTTTATAATTATGCCGGAAAAATTTTTCCTTAGTTGTTTTTTAAACGAAAATTAATTTATAATACTTTTCTTAAAATTAATTAATATTATCTAATCAATATTTTCGTATGCCCAAAAAATAAGCAGAGTGAACTCGGTGACAAGAAATTCGATTTTTACACAGAGTGAAAATAATAAAAAATTAGAATATAATAATTCCAAATCAACGCTGGTGCTCTCTGAATTTACCAGCACTGATAAAAGTCGGGGCCTAGGTGTACCCACGATTCCCCCCCCCCCCTTAAGCCCTAAAATTTTAAATTGATCTTTTTTTGTAAATTTAACGACCCCAAGTAGGTTTTTTGGGTCACTGAATACGAATATGATATCGGTTTTTACCGATTGTGGGCAACTAAATCATTTTCGTTAAAATCGGATATAATATTCGTGTTCAGTGACTCAAAAAACCTACTAGGGGTAGTTAAATTTACAACAAAAGATCAATTTAAATTATAGGGCTTAAGGGGGGGGGGGGAATTTCGGGTAATTTCACCCAATTTTCACCAGCGCAAGTTTATTCATACAGTGTGCTTTAGGCCTATCTGAAGAGATTCCCATAGGTTTCATCGTAAGTCAGCCAGGGTAGTGGTTTTCATTTTTGAATAACGAAATAGACCCGACTATAAGATAAATTCTTTTCTAAATAAACAATAAAACTAGTTGTTCGCATGCATAAATTCTTTTTTTTAATCCTCTTTCTTTAAATTTAATATTTTAAATCTTATAAAAAATACTATTGAAATAAAAAAAATTAAAAAAATAATAAAAATTATAAAATAATTTAATTTATTAAATAAATAATATTTTTTATTGTTAAATAATTAACATAAATAAAAAATATAATTAATGATATAATAAGTATCACGAAAAAATAGACACATGCATAATATTAAAATTTTTATAGTATAGAAATAATATAAAATTTGACGCGCGTCCGTAAAATTGGGATGATTTTGTTAAAAAAAAAAACGTAATTCAAAAATAAAATAATAGTGAAGATCCTGATGAAATTTTGAATATTATGGTCTAAGTTTTATATTTACTCATAAAATCAATAAGTAACTAAACTAACTCACCTTAGATCATTTTCCTGCGGAGATATAACTTGAGTAAAGCATGCTTATCGCATGCTTCATTCAGACTAATTATAAACAAATCTGGAAATCATTAAATGAAATTTATATCTAAATGCTAAGTATGGGAATTTCCGGCAACGATCAAGAGCCACGGTCCAGCTGCAAGCAATTGACTTTCCATTAAAGATTAAGAAGGGAGAATTTCAGGGACATCACCACATGTTATCAGCGCAACGAGCGACACTTCGTATCTAGCTTGCAAACATCTTGCATTAAAAATTGAATAAATAGTAACTTGCTTTTTACCATAAAATACGAAGTCTTTCCATTATATACAAATACCTAAAAGCCTATCCCGTACATTATAGAGTTGTAGTTTTTATAACTAATCGCGAATTGAAGTTACGCGCTTTTGCAAAATAACTAAATAAAAACTAGCCAAAATACCGAACATTTCACTCTACACGAATTTTTTTAAATACCATTTAAAAATAAATAGTAACTAAATATCCAAGATGCATGTCAAAGGAATTTCTGTTGTATTATTATCTTTTTGATAGTGTAACAATGAAAATAATTTTTTTTTTAATGCTTCAAATATATTTTATTTTGTAGCATTTTTATTATCCGGGCGAACAATATGTTCCTTTGATAAATTTTTTAATAAGAACAGATGCGTTAAAAGAATTCAATGAAAGTTGTCAATTTTTAGATTTCGCTATTTGCTAATCAAATAAATGCTTCTATTCTAAATTTTATATATTTTATAATTTTTTAATAAAACGAAATTTGCCAATTAAAAAATTAAAGTAAGATATTAGTATGAAAATAATATTTTTTTAAATTCATTTTTTTTTTTTAATTCATAAATTATTTAGCCAGTATTGAAAATATACACGAGGCTTCAGAGAATGAGATTAAATTACAAAGTTATAGCCAAGAAAAAATTGTTAATTTGCTTTATAAGCTTATATTTTTATGTATAGTATTAATAAATCTTATTTCTTATTTTTTATTCTTATATTCAATACCTAATTTCATCTATGTTAGAAATTGACACAATAATGTTCAAAAAATTTATTAAATACTAAAGATAACCAATTTGTTATTTCTAGCATAATAAAAGCTCAGAACGAGATTTTTAATATTTTTTATATAAACAAGATAAGTATACTCTGAATAAGACACAAGCAAAGGTACCAGGACCTAATGGAATACCCACTGAGATTTTGAAAATAGCCACGCACGAGTCTCCACAACTTATACTGTGTATGTACAATATTTGTGAATGAACGGATGTCTTCAGCAAACTCTAGAAGAGAGCCATATCAGTAAGGGCCAGGGGACCCCAGACTGCAAAATTTTTGGCGCCCTCTTGGATAACTGGACACAGTCGGAGAAACTACGAGAAGTAGCTGCAACCAAGGATAGTGAGGGCTGTAAAGATATCTCTCCCGACAATACGGGTTTCGCTGAGGGAAGTCAACTATCGATGTCATAAGCAGTATCGTCCAGGCCATCAAGAGAGCTCAGATAGGTTATCACTACTCAAGGAAAATCACTTTACTAGTGACTCTTGATGTAAAGAATGCCTTCAACTCGGAAAGATGGTGTGATTTCATCGAAGGGCTAAGGAATTTCAAGTTGCCAAAATATCTGCGAATAATCATCAGCAGTTACCTGAGCGATCGAAAAATAATCTACAAGACTGCGCAAGAAGTAAGATTGAGGAATGTATCAACCGGACATATTTGACCCCCCCCCTTAATTTTCAAGTTTTGAGGTACCCCCTCCTTATTAACATGTTGCATGTTAATATTATTTTCTAACAATTTATTGAATATTAATTTAAAGAAAATTAATAAAAATAATATATAATAAATAAATTGATGCATAAGGTTAAATAAATATTACATTGCGGGGGATTACCTTTATTTGAATATCAACATGTACATGAATATTTATGTATACGAGGGCTGCATGCAAGCAAATAAAGGATCTTAAATGATAACTTTATTAATTTGAAATAATAAAAAAAATATACATTTTATTAATAATAAAAATGAAAGATGCTATATAAAAAAAGAAAGAATATATATATATATATATATACTAGCTGCCTCCGGCTCGCTTTGCTCGCCCCGGCAACCACCATGGAGCCTGCGCTCCCCTGGATCCCTGCAACTTTATTTGTCCAAAGATATGTTGTTTTAGGATACTCAATATTTTGTATAATAATCTTTTTTTACTCAAAGTATTACAAAACTTCGCAACCCTTCCATAGAATCACAAGCAAATGTTGTTTCCCTCGACTACCTATTCTAAGGTTCTACCTGATAATAGCTGTTGAATCTTCTTTTAGTTCCAATATTCAGTTACTACATTAGTGGCTGATAAGAATTAGAAATATACATAATATTAGTCCTAAACTTTTATAATTTTCGAAAAATTATTGTAACTTTTGATAGATTGAACCGATTACCTTGAAAATTTAGGTGGATACGTAAAATAAAATCCTGATTCGAATGAAATTCTTTTTAATAAAAAAACTTTACCTCGGTTTTTAGTTTTTTTTGTTTTTTTTTTTTAATTTGATAAAAATTTTTTTCTTGGAAATTCAGTTTTTTCAACATAAAAATTTTTCGTCGTTATAAATCGAAAAAAAACCTAGCCTATGTTATGACCCGTAATTTTTGCCGTCTTTCTCCGTAAACCCGATGTCCGTAGCTTTTATCGTGTTCTCGTTTATCGCGTTCGGGCATACATAATTAAAGATTTATATAAATATAGGATATATACTAGGGGAATCCGCCCCTTTCGCGCTTTGCGCGCCAACCCCCGTAGAGTGATTGAGGTATTGTGAAGATGACTCCATATTGGCCTGAAAGGTATATTTTGTTCATTTTGACCCAAATGGTTCACGTGACAGCGGTTGAAGTGTTTTCAGATTGGCCCAAAAGGTCCATTTTGGTCCAAAATGTTTACTTTGGCCCAAAGTGCTCACGCGTCTGCGCTTACAGCATTATATTAAATAGGGACTATTCTGGTCTAAGTGGACCATTTTGGACCCAAAGGACTATTGTCTCAAAAGATCTACTTTGGTCCAAAAGGTCCACTTGCCGAATCATCTTGCCGAATTGGATACTATTATGAGTAATATTTTCTCCAGAATCCATAAAACAATATTTTAACGATCTCTCAGTTCGATTAGTCGAGATTGGTCCAATGCATTAATAAGAGCTGGTGAATAATGATTGTGGATTAAATATCCATAAGAATGTTTCTTAATTTGAAATGTTTTATATTTGAGCACTTGAATGCACATATAATTTTGAAATCAAGAATATGTTTAGTAAATATGCTTATGACCTATTATTTTTTAGGTTTTCAACAAATCCGGTTTTGATTCAAAAACCAAAATAACAAAATTTATAATCGGTTTGTGAAACTACACAACCAACGAGCATAGAACATGTTCACTCATTACAGTAAAAATCCAAAAACTGAAATTACAATAAATCCTGAAATATAAATTATGCTAAGTCCATAAACTTAAAGTATTCTAAGTTTTTGTTGTTATCAAGGTCTGACTCCCACTTCAAATTATTCTAAGTCCCTAAATCAAAAATATTCTAAGTCCATTTCACCCCCCCCTAAAAGCGTCAATTTTTCACCCCCCCTAAAAGCGTTAATTTTTTACCTGCCCCCCTAAAAGCGTCAATTTTTCACCCCCCTAAAAGCGTCAATTTTTGACCCCCCCCCCTAAAAACGTAAATTTTTGACCCCCCCCCCTAAAAGCGTCAATTTTTGACCCCTCCCCTAAAAACGTCAATTTTTGACCCCCCCCCCCCACTGCTGAGCCAAACTTTTTCAAATACCCCATTCAATGAACATGTTCCATGTTAATAGGTCAAAAGCATATTTAGTAAACAAATTCTGATTTGATGAAAAAGGTATGCTTTGCAGTGCAAAAATACAGAATTTCTTTAATTATTTTTTATTTATATTTTTTTTTTCATAAGCTAATTATTATTTTTAACATTTTCGGGAATTTTTACATTGATTTGCATATTTATAATATTTGTTCATCATAGTAGCTGCCGATATAAAAAGTGTAATAAATTATGGTACTTGTATGTTGAATGAAATCTGTTATTTTGTTACTACTTATTATAGGCACCCTTTATTGGGACCCAAATTTTTTTCACACTGTTACCTAGAATAATTAAAATTTTGTATTAATCATACAAACATATTGATATTTATTAAAAATTTGATAAATTTTTTTTTTTCATGAAGTATAATTAATAAATTAGGAGTTACAAAACTGTCAAATAATATACTTTTATAAATTTAATAAATATTTTTTTTATAAAACTATAAGTAGCAAACAAATAACCAGTAAATATAAGTATCTGATAAATATTTGCAAAAAATAATTAAAAATATATACATTTAATTCAAAAAATTCTTTACCAGTTTTAAATTTGTTGGTATCAAACTCAAAATTCATATTTCTGGCAATTCCGTTATAATGTGCTCTTTTATTGCGTGTTTCATCACCTCTTTGCCAGATACATGGTTCTTCTTCTACAGCTTGTATCACGTACATTTGATGTGTGTTTTTGAAGGATTTATGATAAAAGTGAGGATTTATTTAAAGAATAAAACACTGTTCTGAATTTAACATAACTCGCGTTTTTATTGTAAAACATTTGCTTTAGATAGTAAATTCATATACATTCAATTAAAGAGCGTTACCGGCACGTCCGTTCGGTATGAGAGCTCGAACGGGAAGAAGGAGAAAAACGCGGACTTTTGCCGAGTAGTAACGCATACATACGAGTAGCAACGCATACATACAGATATTTTTATTCTTATAAAATACAAGTAGCGACAAATACGCGGTTTTATTCACAATTTTAAATAGATTTAATAAGAAATTTAAATATAAATTATTAAAGATTAATTCAGTATAAAATCAAACGAAAATGTTAGTTTTAACACTAACATACTCGGAGCTTTTAAAAAGAAAAGATTACATTTAATAATATAAAAATACGCGTGTCGCTAATTATGAGAATTTATAAATTTAAGCTACTTTTAGTATTAAGATTGATTAAAATGATCAAACTTTACATTCGAACATTCATTTCATACATCATACTTTTTTAACAATAGTTTGGCATTAAACATTCAGCAAGTTTTAACGTTTAACAAGTTTTGACTAGAGATTCTAAATGCTTAGTAGTAGTGTAATGCAATAATTTGCATTATAAAAGTAAAGTATTATGACAATTTAATATTTAAATATTTTGTGATTTCGTGCGTCTTTTCTAATTAAGAAACAGCGAATTTAACTAAGCTAGACGCCGGGAACACAGAAAAAGTATGAGCAAGCGGGAGTGCCACACTCTCGTCTTGGCCGCTGAACAGTTAACAGCAATTAATAGATTGTGCTCTCTAAGAGAGGGAGAGAGCATGGGCTCTCCCCTCAGTGTAATATAGTGTGTGTTTATGCACCAGGAAGTAGGGCCCCAAGTACAGCTCAAAATAGCAGAAGTTATAGCCAAACCAGAAACCAGAAAATATTTAGTAACCAGTACCAGTAACCAGGCCAAGTAACCAAAAGTCCAGGAAAGAAGATTTCAGCGAGGCCTGACCAGAAAGAAGCATCAAGATTTCAAGAAAAGGTACCTCGCGTTATTATTATTTCGTTTTATTTCATTATCCATTTTCGTTTATTAAAATTATTTTCACGCGGTTACGCGTATGTGTGAGTGAAATCTATTTGTATGAGTGTGTGAAAAATCATCTATGTGTGAGCACGCGTGTCGAAAATATTCGATGTAATTTTAATAATGTTAATTTTATAGTTTATATACGCGAGTATAATCGGCACCCGCGCGCACACACGATTCAATAAAATATGGCGTCCATTCAAATAATTAAGACCTACGAGGTCGATCAAATATTACTTTTATTTTTTATAATGGCCAATATAGTTTTAAGTTTGTAAATAATTATAAATATTAATTTTTTTTATTATTAAATTCATTTCTTTTTTGTTAATTAAATAAGACTTATTATTGACTTAGCTTCCCCCTTCCCCCCTTTCCTAAACATTATTATTATGTATTATATAATCTTGGAGCGTCGCCGGCACTTACACAGAACAGCGCCACACCGGTGAAGAACCATATAAATGTAATTGTCGACGATGCAAGTAAAATCATAATACATTTGTATGTCTTACGCACAGGCGAAAGACCATACAAATGTACGGTAACTTAAATATATTTTATTATTTGTTCTTTACTTGTTATCATAAATATTAATAAAATTTATTAAAATCTTCACTATAGTAGTTACATTTCATTTCTTATAATTTTTAATTTACAATATTTTACATTTTTATTTACAGATTAAAATTTTAAATTCTATACAGTATTTTATCTTATAGTTTTAGATTTTTAAGTTTTTTAGCTTTTATAAATTTTAAGTTCAAATTAAAACATTTAGATTTGATTTACTAAGTCAAACAATTTACAATAAAAATAAATTAACTATAAATTAACATTCAGTTACAGTACATAAGTTGTTTATGCATAAGCTTCTACAATTTTTTAATAATTTAGCAAAGTAGTCTTAGTTAATTAGATGGAGATGTAAAGAAAAGCACCAAGTTCCGATGAGACTGCAGCGTAGACAATTAAGCTTTGGACTTGAACCAGTATCTTCCATCTGTGGCGACTAATTTGTTGTTGAACCTTTTTGATTATAGTATTTTGAGCTAAGCATAAATAAAATAGAAATATTAGACGTATTCATTAATTAGAAGCAACCTTACTTATGGAAGTCCTCCAGAGACAACAAAAATGTTAAGATTTTTGTCGTAATAAAGCTTTCAGAGTATTAAGATTTTTCAAGTTTTTCAGGTTTTAATTTTTTTAACAATAAGATTACAAATCTTGAGAACTTTAACTTATTAGAAAGTGTAACCAAAGTTCAAGCTTGATTTGGAATAACATAGAAATTAATTCATTAGATGAATTAAAAAGAAGTAAACTTTCAAGTTTTTTTTCAATCCTATTGTTAGAAATAGAATTGTTATGAAGGCGAGTTTAAAATTTAAGAAAATCTTTCGAAGTTTTTTCAATTGAGTTTAAGACACAGAATTGTTACGAAAGGTCAAATTTTAGTTATAAGCTTTAAGGTTTTTAAAATACAGAATATTTTAAGTAAGGCTTTTCAAGTCACAAGATTAGACTATATACAATTAGACAAAACAATAAAAGTGAATCTTTACTTATTGGAGTTTTAATTAGAATAAAAGAGAGGAGCTTGTTCTACACTTTTCAAAGTTAATTTGGTTAAAAAACCAAATTAAAAATCAGAATTTAATTAAAATAGTAAAGAATTTGAAGAATTTGAATTTACAGATATTTTGTAATAGATTTGATTCATAAAAAGTAATATAAAAGCTTTTACATTACCTCTAGATGAAGATCATACCGTAATTGATAGAAAATGAAAGATTACTTCTGGATAGCAGTCCAAAAATAAGCGTAAAAATCAGAAGTATACCAAATGTTCAGATAGTCCAGGAGGAAAGTTAAATCCAACGTGTCCAGTAAATTTAGAAAAATGTAGATAGAAGCAAACTCCACTTACAGCATCAAGTTTTCTCATGAAAATATGAAAAGAAAATTAGTAAAGATTCATTATAACAAGATAAATTAAAGCTATAATTTATAGACATGTTACAATACACACAGTTTACTATAAATATTTTTATTTTTTTTTTATAATACACAAGTTTCTTTTTTTTTATAATACAACTCCTTTTTTTTTTTTTATAATAAAAGAATTTCAATTTTGTTTTTTTTTTTTAAGTTTTAATTTTAACAAATATTTATGAATAAATCAAAAAGGTTTTGATTTTAAATGTCATAAATTTTAAAAGCGCCGGTACGCATAAGAAATGAATTTTTTGACGATGAAAGGTTAGCGTAGAAAAGTAAAAATTTGAATATATCTTTCTCTCTCTTACAAAAAATTCGAATACATCTTTCTCTCTTTAACCTATAGTATGTTTGTATATGTAGTAATAGCGAATATGGAACGATACAGTATATTACCACACTGGTGCTGCTAATCCAACCTTCCTGATTCACGTGACCTCCTTCTTCTCAATTTTTATGCAAAAAGAAATGCTTTAGTTGAACCGGAAAATGGCGACTCCAAATTATTTGCACACTTTTTTTTTTTATAATTGAATTTTTTAGGCCCTGCGATGCGACAGAACGTCCATAAATTTGAATTAAAATTTTCCTTTCAACCGTTAACAATAACCTTAAAATTTTATGTCTTGTCGCGACCAACAAAAATTCATAATAATAAAAAAAAAAAGAGCACATGGCGTCACTGCACTAGATTTTTTAAACAGCACCAAGATACAGAAAAATTACACAAAATACACGACACTTTTTCTTTTGTTATTTTTTATTTATTTTTTTTTTTTGTACAATATTATATGTAAGTATTAATCTTCACCTTTAAACAATTTAAAGTCCTTCAAACTTTTTATTAAAATAAAGAAATGTCCTCGTTCAACTGATTTTAGACCGGAGTTTCGGCACCATGTTTTTGAAGGATTTATGGTAAAAGTGAGGATTTATTTAAAGAATAAAACACTGTTCTGAATTTAACATAACTCGCGTTTTTATTGTAAAACATTTGCTTTAGATAGTAAATTCATATACATTCAATTAAAGAGCGTTACCGGCACGTCCGTTCGGTATGAGAGCTCGAACGGGAAGAAGGAGAAAAACGCGGACTTTTGCCGAGTAGTAACGCATACATACGAGTAGCAACGCATACATACAGATATTTTTATTCTTATAAAATACAAGTAGCGACAAATACGCGGTTTTATTCACAATTTTAAATAGATTTAATAAGAAATTTAAATATAAATTATTAAAGATTAATTCAGTATAAAATCAAACGAAAATGTTAGTTTTAACACTAACAATGTGGAACATCTAGATCTAATTCACGATTATTTAATGCCATTATAATTATTAAAAGATATATTTTTGTATAAAAATATTTTATAATTCTCGAAATGTCTGATGTTTTGGCTCATTAAGAATCCTTTAGAATCACTGAATAGAAAGTGTGCTATTCTAAACACACCAAAATACGAAAAAAATCAAAATCTAAATAAAAATGTATAAACACTTTACTAAATATTTTACAGCAAAAAATATACAATTTGGAGCAATTACCTATAATACTCAAATTTATATTTCTATTCAATATCATTCACATAATCTTCTAAATTTGTATTTAATTAAAAAAAAAAAGAAAAAAACTCAAATGAATTTTATATTTAATTGCTTGTCGCACCACTTAATTATTATTGGTTACTAAGTTGACATATCTTAGCACCGAGACTCAAACTGATAAGTTAAAACCATAGAGATGTAATATTTATTAGCGCAGCTTTTCACGTGAAAATTATTTAATTACACATCAAAACAGTAAAAATATAAATATATCAAATACTGAAACCAGCTTAATTCATGATGAACAGGATACGCCTCAAAGTTCAGACGCAGCTACAGCAGAAGCTGGATTTGATTTTACAGTTTATGAAATTCAGTACGGAGATCCACCATTAGACGATTTAGGTAAAGCTAAATTGTCAGTTATTGCGCAAGAAATAGCTAAGCTTGAATTGCAGAAGCCTGAACCATCAAAAAAAAGGGTAACAAAAATTCTGATAATCAGTCTGCAGAATCATAATCGTCTTATACCATCTACATTGCCAGTATTAAGATAAAACTGACTTGGAAAGAACTCAACTTTTTACGCGAATAATTAAAAAAACTTTCATCCTTCTAATATAAATTGAGTAATATATTTTTACAGTAAAAAATAAGATGTATACTAAGAATTAAAATATTTTTAATATTAAATCAAATATAAAAAAAATTTTTAAGTTACTTTCGTTTTGAATAAAAGTTCAGAGAATACGTAAAAATTGTTGCCAAATCGAATACTACAAAGTGCGATAAGACAATTTTTCGACAGTCTCGAGATATTTCAATTATTGTTAAAAATTAAAAAAAATTTTATCAAGTTCAAAAATAATAAAAATTAAATGTCTCAAAAACTACGATAGCTGAGCAAAAAATCTATGGCCTTTGTCACCCACAGCCTTTTTTTATTTATTTTGACACCAGTATTATCCCAAATGGTTCGGTGGTTCTTGAGTCATTAGGGTACAGGCAAACAGACAGACAAATAAATTTTTATACTAAGATATACAGGAAAACTTCTCTATTCGCGGTATTCCGTATACGCGTTTTCGCCTATTCACGATTTTTGATATGATCCATTGTTTTTATATTAGCGGCTACGTTTCGCTCATTCACGGTATTTTTTCTAATTTCAATAAAAACAAAAAAACAAAAAACTAATATTATATAATATTATTAGGTTATAACCAATAAATTTTTTGTTGATATAAATTTTTAGTATACACACACATATAATAAATCGTTGTAAATTAAATTCTTATTTTAAAAAATTATGGCTCCTCCTCAAAATTCTCAAAATAAGAAAAAGGGAAGGAAAAAAAATGTTATGGATTTAGCAAAAAAAATGAAGATTTTAGAACTTCTGGAAAATAAAGAGAAGGTGGCGTCAATAGCAAAAAGATTTGGTGTAAACAAATCAACAATTCGATCAATTCGTGACAACAAATCAAAAATTGCCAAAAGTTTCTCAAAGTTAGGTCCACACGCTAAATGTTGCAAAATTAGTCGTTCAGGTACTATTTTGACACTTGCATAGAAATTTAAAAATGCATTTAATTTTTTTAAAATATTTTTTACGTATAGAACAAGTAGAAAAAATGGAAGATATGTTAATAATTTGTATACAGGATGTGATAAATAAAAAAATTCCATTATGTGGTCTTGCTATTCAAAACCAATCTCTTGCTTTTTACAATTATTTAAAAAAAAATTCTGCCAGTGATTCCAATGAGACTTTTGTAGCAAGTAGAGGGTGGTTTGAGAAATTCAAGGCTTTTCTTTGCAAAACGTTTCATTCGCAGGAGAGAAAGCTTCTGCTGATTATGAAGCAGCAGAAAAGTTTCCACAAATTTTGAAAAGTTTGATATATAATAAAGGGTACTCACCCGACCAAATTTTTAATTGTGACGAGACAGGATTAAATTGGAAGAAGATGCCTTCAAGGACTTTTTAAACCAAAGATGAAACATCTGCGCCAGGTTTCAAAGTTTCTAAGGATAGATACACTTTACTTTTTTGCGCCAATGCATCAGGATCATTTAGGTGTAAGCCAATGCTAGTATACAGGTCGAAGACACCACGTGTTCTAAAAAATAAAAGTAAAAAGCACCTTTCTGTGTATTGGAAATGGAACAAGAATGCATGGGTTACCAAAGTAGTTTTTCGGGATTGGTTTATCAACTCATTCATTCCAGAAGTTAAGGAATTTCTCGCAAAAAAAAATTTGGCGTTTAAAGTTTTACTGATTATGGATAATGTTTCAAGTCATGCTGAATCTCTTCAAACCTATCACCCTGATATTGAAATTTTATTCTTACCTCCTAATACCACGTCTCTTTTACAACCAATGGACCAAAGCGTTATTTCAACTTTCAAAGCATATTATATGAGAAGGGTTATGGCAAATATGTTGAGAACTATAAATAAAGAATGCCAAAATATTACAGCTTTCTTTACAGTTAAAAAATTTTGGAAAGATTTTTCTATACTTGATTCTCTTTGTCTTGTTGATGAATGTTGGAATGAATTGACAAACTCAACTTTAAATAAATGTTTGTCAAAAATACTTCCTGACGTAGTGGTTCACAAAGTAGAAGAGCCTTCTTATGTGTCCGAAGTTTGCTCCATTTAGCAAGGGAAATCGGAGAAAATGGTTTCTATGATATCGAAGAGAAAGATATTAAACAAGTTATCCAGCCTACTACGGGATTAACAGCACAAGAAATAATTGACATTTTGAAATGTGACAAAAAAGATGATGAGCTAGAAGAAACAATTGAAGAACCCGTATTAAAGATCGCCTCAATCACTAAAATTTTAAATTTTGTTCAAAATGCTATTGAAGAATCAATGAATTTTGATCCTATCATGAAAAGAAGTTTAAAATTTAAGTATAACTGCGAAACTACAATTAGAAGTTATGAGGAATTGTATAAAGATATGGTACGTCGATCAAAACAAAAAAGTGTATTGGATTATTTTAAAAAACATGAATAAATATACTTTTAAAAAAAGTTTCAACCTTTTTTTTCAATCCTTGGAACGTAACCCCCCTCCCCCTTTTACATAAGAAATATTGCTTGGATATTCGCGTTTTTCGTATTCGCGGTACTTTATTGCAACGCATTAACCGCGAATACGGAGGTTTTCCAAAAAAAAAGTTAAAAAGCAAGAGATTGGTTTTGAATAGCAAGACCACATAATGGAATTTTTTTATTTATCACATCCTGTATACAAATTATTAACATATCTTCCATTTTTTCTACGTGTTCTATACGTAAAAAATATTTTAATAAAATTAAATGCATTTTTAAATTTCTATGCAAGTGTCAAAATAGTACCTGAACGACTAATTTTGCAACATTTAGCGTGTGGACCTAACTTTGAGAAACTTTTGGCAATTTTTGATTTGTTGTCACGAATTGATCGAATTGTTGATTCATTTACACCAATGTACCCTAATGACTCGAAAACCACCTAACCTATTGGTATGAGACCGGTATCAAAATGAAGAAAAAAAATCTGCGGGTAACATAGGCGCTATATTTTTTGATTAGCTATCGTAGTTTTTGAGATATTTAATTTTTAGTATTTTTGAAATCGATAAAATTTTTTAAAATTTTGAAAAAAATTAAATTATCTCGAGACTACTGACAAATTTTATTGTCACAAGTTTGTATTATTCGATGCAGCACCAATTTTTACGTATACTCTCCTAAATTTTTATTCAAAACGGAGGTATCTTTAAAATTTTATACAATATTTTTGAAGCTGGTATGAAATTCTTTTAATTTTTTTATTTTTTATGGTTTTTTCAATAATTTTATTGTGTACCTGTGTCCAGTGAACGAAAAAGTAAAGTTAAAATAAAGCTAAATAAAAAAATTTTACAATTTTTGGGAAAGATTGAATTTTTTGAAAATTTGGTTAAAATATGAAATATCTTAAAAATATGAAAAAATTTTAATGTCGCCATTGGTATTACTTGATTTAGCCATTTCTAGAACCATCTATATATATACATATCTTAATACTATATACTATACATATTTGAAAATTTATTTGTATTCCTGTCTGAACTCAGTTAAATTTTTTTATTTTCTCTATTATAATTATAGAATCAATCAGAACCTATAACTTTTCATTAATATTTCACCTACGCTGCTCTGAATAGTTTCAATGTATTTGCATAATTATAAATTTGTGGTAACACATGATTTTTTTAAGCAACACAAACAGAAGTAAAGGCGACACAGGGGGGGGGGGCGGAGCCCCCCGATCACCCATGCTAGTACATATATATTTTGGACAATAACAACATGATAATAATAAAAATTATGCCTTATGGTCAAAAAGACTTTGGCTTTATTTAAGTTTCTATGTATACCTAGGAACTCCTTGGCTATGTGGTATTTTGGCCATACCACACAACCCCCGGGGAATGGTACACCTCGCGGGTGTAAAGTGCTTCCCTTCGGTATGGGTGAAGGCCGGCGTGGTAACGTAATTCGCTTCTAATCATGGGAACATTAAGAATTTCAAATAATATAAAAAATAACAAAACAGAAGGAGTAGGATAAAAGGATTGTAATACTGAAGTCATGATGCTCTACGAGAGAACTGAACTGCCTAGTCGTTTAAAAAGAATGGACGATAATCATGAAGCTATCAAAAGCATCTTGGATTCTATGGAAAGAAAGTCAAGTGAGATGATAAATTACATGACAACAAAAAACAAATATAGCCTCTGTTATTAAAAACAGGATATATGAAATGAAGGACAAGGTTACTGCTTTCAAATCAATAAGAGATCAACATATGAACAAAAAGAATGCTATAGAGCATTTTTTTGAAAAGCATATAAGTGTATCAACACAAAGAAAAGAAATCAAAGCACCGGAAGTCTAAAGAACAATAACGAGCAGGCTAAAAGGACTGATGTAAGCCCGATAACTTGGAGATCTTAACCGATTCGAACCCTATGATCAATCTGATCAATATTGGTAGCCAGACTGAGTCGGATACTCAGACGCAACCTGAGACTAGGTGGTGCAGAGCAGGTGGACAGGCAGGTGTCATCGAGAATGTACAGACAAGTAATCACTACTCAAGAAAAATCACGCTACCAGTGACCCTTAATGTGAAGAATGCCTTCAACTAACAAGATAAAGTTATTTCATTGAGGAGCTAAGGAACTTTGAGCTACCAAAATATCTGTGAAGAATCACCAGCAGTTTTCTTAGCTATCGAGAAATAATCTACGAGACTGCGCAAGGAAAAAGATTGAGGAGAGTAACTACTGGAGCAATTCAGGGATCACTGCTCGGAACAGATCTATGGAACATCATGTACGAGAAGGCTTACAATGCCAGAGAATACTGTCCGATACGCAGACGATCTGATACTCATCATCAGGAATAAACGTTAAAATTGCCCTGAATCAGAATCAGACAATGTAGAGAGTCAATTATTGGATCGAAGTCTACGGTCTCTCTTGCGGACTTGAAGACTTAGATTGTACTATTTATTCGTAAACATATTGAGACCTTTAACCCAATATGCATTGGGTAGGATAGAATAAAAAAGAGGGATCACTTAAAGTACTTGGAATTGCTTTTGGAAACTGACTTTCATGGCGCAGATTCGGAGAAGTATGGAGAAGGCTGCCAGGCTCACTGATGCGTTAAGCTGGCTAATGAGTAACACATGCGAATCTAACACGAGAAAACGCAGGCCTCTTATGTTGGTCACCCACTGCATACTCCTGAATGGTGCAGAAGTATGGGCTGGCAGCATAACGAAGGTCACTTATTCGTCGAAGCTGACGAGCGTCCAGAGGCAAGGAACCCTGTGAATCTCCTGTGCATATCCCATAATGTCCTTCTTGGAGTCTCTAGTAATCGACGGAGTAATCTCGATAGATTTGCTAGCTTTTGAAAGACAGTAAATATATCAGAACGAAGACATGCCGGATCACATATTCTTCAAATGCGATAGATGAGCCGTTAAAAAGTCTCAACTGGAAACCAATATCAGCGAATTCACACCTGAAAATGTGGTAGGCCTGATGCTACAAAATAATGAAGTATGGTTTAAAATTAGTCAGCATGTGGAGTTTATACTCTGCACCAGAAAACATGACGTTCAAGGTATAGGCTAATATTGAGACTCATTACGATTATCCGGTTGACTGCAGGTATGGTTGCACTAACATAAAATCATTCCTGCACTTACTTTTGACATCGCATTCAATCGTGAATAATAGGGTAATATTTATTTATTAATTTTTATTTATCTATTTATTTATTAACTTGACGATACATATTTTTAGCTATCATATATTTTATTATAGATGACACATAATGCTGGAACTATAAGCAGAAGGAATGGCGGAGTTCTTAACTAGACGGGCGAGTCAATGGTTGCAAGTCAATAGATGAAATTTACGAATAGAATTAAATGGTCTTGAATCTGTTCAGAAGTAATGTGAAAACGGTTCTGGGATAGACTCGCACAAGGTAGGAAGTGAGTGTAGTTTTAGTGGGTAAAGGCAAGTTGAGCCTAGTCCCACATAACTGTCAGTTCTGATGCTAAACAGAATTTGTAATGGATTTCTTTACTTTTTACGAATAAAAAAACGCCCTTAAGTAACCTTAAAAAATGTGATAAACGGTCCCAGACTGTTGACTTGAAAAATATATGAAGAGAGTTGAGTTTTAGTGGGCATGATAATTTAATTTTTCCTTTTTAGAGTCCCACATAACGGTTAGATTGGATGCTGAACGGTATACGCAATTCATTTCTCCTTTTCTACTACTATAGCGACGACGACTACTACGTTTTTCTAATCGTATTCTAAGGTATATAGAAATCAATAAAAATTTGAAAATAATTAAATCGTTTTGACCCCTACTAAAAACGTTACTTTTTCACCCCCGCCTGCCTATCTAGACCTTTATTAATACCCCTCCCATTGAACATATTCCATAGCTATGTTAAAAAGTTAATAAATAAATATATAGAGTTGTCAAATAGAGTTTATTATGATAATTATTAAATTTACCTGGTAATGCACCTATGTATACACCATCGATTGAACTATTAACCAGAATGTTTTCCTGATTTTCTTTTTCTACTGCAATACAATGATAAATTCCATTGAAAGTTACTGCTATTTCTTTGACGGTATAATTTGCTTTTATTACGTGCCATTTATTTAAAAAAGTAGTATTTAGGTTAAAAAAGTTTTTATTAATAAAAAATGATTTTCTGGCGATGTCATATATAAAAATGTTAACAGACCCATTCTTCTTTTCAATAGATAAATTTAGTACGTATTTTGTTGAAAAGATCCAGAAAAGTCCACCAGATATTTCAGACAACCAAAATTCAAGTTCAAATTGAAAATTCTTTAAATAGCTCAGATTACTTTCTGTCATAAAAAGTAAAATAATTAAATTGGATAACTTAAAAGTAATATATTTGAAATTTAAAAGCATTAAATCTAGTGAAGAATTATTTTTTATCTTGTTTTTAAGTATACATATAACATGCTGCAAATAACTTGACTTGGTAAAGGGTTTTAAGAGAAAATGAATCAATAGTCAGTCACCTCTGACTCGACGCTATATGCTTCTAGACTAATCAAATGAATACATTTATTTTATTAATGTTTAAAATTTCTTCCTTAAACCTTAAGCATGTTTTCTGGATTTCAATAAATGGTAAAAGAAAGAATAAATAGTTGTAAAACTGGGTGGTGACAATTACTAGAGTATTTTGATCAGATGATAAGTGGTAAAGGTGTCATGACGCTTGGCAGTAGTAATATAGATAAAGAAAAAGAATTTGATTTAAAAAAATAATTTTATTTTAGTTATAATCTCTTTTATTGTATTTGTAAGTTTGATCTATCTAATTTTACATACAGTTTAATTCCGCTGACATCAAATAAATAACCTTTTAGCCATTGAGATATGTCAGTAGAATATATCATTGACTTAATGACTATTAAAGAAATAGCGTCCGTTATTGAATACAGCAGTCCTTGTTTTGATGTAAATCGTCTGAATAAATCAGAATCTAAGATGGAATTATTAAGGGTCTTTAATTAAATTAATTTTTTTTAGTATTTGATTTAATTTTTAAAATAATTAATTAATAAATAATGGATTTAGATAAATAAAATAATTAATAACAAAATAAAAAAGGGCTAGGGAAAAATAATTAATAATATTAAATTAATACTTATGAGCATTAATTTCTTAATCCAATTCGCGGTGGTCTATTTTTATCTTGATACACGCGAATAACCAATAAAATTTTTGTAGATAGTTGCAGGATGGCTAATCTCTTGGGATTATTAGAGAGTCGTCCAGTGAGGCAATCTTCCGTTTTTATTTTGATGCATTTTCCATTGTAGTACGTGTCCTTAGAAGCGCTCTCTTTCCCGCAAATGTAACAAAAATATTTTGTCTGATAACCAAATTTGACATCATGCTGACAGTGTTTTGTACTATTACATTTCCAACGTTTCTACCCTTTTTCTGCCCGCAGATAGACCTGAATGTTTTGATTTAGAGGAAATAAAGGACGTTGCGTGAGCGTAGTAAAATATTCTTGAGGTTTGAAGGTGACCAGCTCCATTAGTTGAGGAAGTTTAATTTTAGACTGATCCTGAGTATTTACCAAAGGGCGTTTATTTGGTAAATGTCACCGAAATGTTGTTATTTTGAATCACACATATTTCTCTCTAACAGATTTCATTTAATCAGCTCTTTAATTTTTCCAGTAATATGGCTTATAAAGTTAACAACCCTACTCAAATATCAGATTTTTGCAGTTGTCTGATGTATTAAGAGGGACTTTATAATTTGAAATCTGCAAAGGGTATAAATTTTCGTCTTTCAGGACATTACATACTGTCGGTTTAAAAAATAAGTGAACTGGCTATTTTTTTTAATATAAAATGCGTAAAAATAATTAAAGTAAAATAAAAAAAAACAGATTTACAAAATTTAGATTTTCTACAATAAGTAAATAAAAAAATAATTTGACCAACTTGATTATAGCGAATTTTATAGCAAAAGAAAATAAAAAACAAAGCCGAAAAAAAAAATTTTTTTTTTTTACTTTTATCGTTTGAAAAGTATATTAAAATTAATTTTAATTTTGCAAAATTTTAATAAGTAATTTGTCAATATTTTTTTTATATGCTTACAGAAAAAAAATTAAAAAATCTCAATTAGCGAATTCCTCGGTAACCGAAACTACGATCGAAATGATTTTTGTTTTCAAAGATAGATTAATTTTTTTATAATTAACAAAATTACTCAATAAAAATAGAAAAGCAATAGTTTTTGAACTACAGCAATTTAAAATAAAAAGATTATCACCTATTCTTTTCTTTTGTTATAAGATTCCATTCATCTAAGACTTATCACTCCTACCTGTAATGTTCAGTATTTTCTCTCTTTATCTATAGTTACTTATTAAAGAGCGCGAGGATTCGATTCACGATTAGTTTAAATTACAATTCAAGCGCGTGCACTTATGATTTTCTCTGTTAGGATAAGGTAAATTGAATATTTGAAATTGATAGAAAACAACCTTTATCTTTATACTATAAACGTACTTGCGCTTTATTTTATAAGAAATTATTTGTAAGTATAAAGTATTAATTAATTGTAATTTGCTTTTTAAGAAGCTTGAGCACTTCGAAAGCAAAAGTTAATGTGTCTCTCGTTATGTGTTTCATCCACCAAGTCCGCTCTTATCCCCCTTATTTTATACGTGATGTGATGTAATCATCATCGCGTATTCTTGATAAACTTTCATATAATTTAATTTTTTTTAAAAACTTTATTATTTTGGCCTTATTTAATTTTATTTATTTTTGAAACTATTTATTGTTTTATTAGTTTTTAGAAAACTTGTAATTAATAAATCTTAAAGAACTTTATGATTTTGGCCTTATTTATAATTTTTTATAGTATATTGTGCAAGTTTATTTGGTTATGTAACTTCTTAATATTTATTACATTACTTTCTATTTTATTCTTAAATTCCTAAATTTCATTATTATTAATTTAATCTAATATTGTTACTTATTAAAACATACCTAATTATGTAGAAAATATAAGAATGGTTGATCATTGTTTAAATTTACCGCGTATATATCAGGTCTAGAAAGTTTTATTATCTCACACATGCATACATTTTCATACACGTACAAAATAGAACTATAATTATTTCTACTAAAGTAATACCATTACACCTCCCTCCTATATGTAAAAAAAATATATATATATTAAAATATAATTTTATTATATGTATACATATATATTTTTTTAAAACAAATTAATATCTTTAGGCGAACAATAATAATTTCTAATTCCGCGGCTATGTATCTAGTTAAATATGACTATGCAGCTAGAGAAAAAAAAAATTCTCGTGGTTTGCTTAGTTCTCGACGACCACACCTCATAACTTTATCTTACATAATAACTTAATAATTCTATAATCATTCTTAAGATAAGTACAATGCAACTTGATTACTACTTAATTACTACTTAAATCTAATTTTACAATAATATTAAGTTAAATTTACTTTAATATAAGAATTTATCTTTCGTTTATTTTATTACATATTCAGGCAGAATTTATCTAATTCAAGTTATTCTTGGGCGAATGGTGGCAAGTTTTAGTTTATTGGCGTGTACAATTTTAAACTTTTGAGGGCCAATTATTATTTCAGCATTTAAGTCACTAAAGAGTCGAGTAATTTCAAAACTCCTTACCATTAAATATCAAATTTTACAATTTGGGGTTCTATCAGTAAGTATACTATGTCATTAATATTAAAGGTTTCTGGGTTTAATTTTTGGTCATAATAATTTTTGTTTCTTTGTTTAGATATTTCAAGGTTCTCTGCCGCTTTAGCTTGGGTTGTAATGAGTCTCGCTAAAAGGTTATCAAGGTAGTCTACAAAGGTCTTTTCGACTTGTTCTTTTGCACCACGTACAAGTTCATGGGGTGTGAAACCTGTTGACGTGTGCTTTGAGGTATTATAAGAGAATATGCAGAACCTAATCTACTCGTGTTACAAAAAATTTTCAAGTATTCTGTAAGTGTCGCATGGTATCTCTCAAGGGATGAAATGCAGTGGATCTTATTTGTTTAATTTTGAAGATGTTACTAAAAGTTTTCATAATTTTGCTTGTAAAATGACTACCTTGGTCAGTATGTATGCTTTTAGGACAACCGTACCTGCAAATAAATTGCTCAGCTAGGGCCATGGCAACAGTTACCGAATCGATACATGGAAGAGGTATGGCTTCTGTAAATTTGGTTAAGTTATCTTGAAGAGTCAAGAGGTATCTATTTCCTTTATCTGTAATTGGCATGGGACCTACTATGTCCATTTGGACCTTATCCAAGAATTATTGAGGGGTGTCTTTGATTCTAAATGGTTGTGAAGTTTTTTTTCTCGTTAAATTTTTTGACAAATAGGACAGGATCTTACAAATTCTTTAATTTGTTTCCGCATGCCCACCCAGAAATAATTATCTCTGATTCGTTGAAATAACCTAGCCATAACTTGATGTTCACCCACTACTGATTCGTGATTTTCTTTAATAATTTTAACCTTTTCTGTCTTTTCAGGGAATATTACTTCGCTGGTGCAGACAGTGATGGTAATACCAGTGTCTTTAAAGGTATTTTCAAGAATTTTTTCTAATTCAACCCATTGTATATCATCAACAGTGTTACCGAACTTGGATATACTAGCAGAAGTTACTCCTTGTGAGATCATCGAGTGTTTCAAACTATCTATACCAGACACTAGTGAATACAATTTAGTTTTTTCATTTGACAATTCTTTTACTACCAATTGAAAAACAAAGGTACGTATTGGGTCTTCTATAATTGTAATACCTGTAGGTATTTTATTTAATGTACCTAAATTTTCAGGCTTGAATCTACCTGAATCTATGAGCTCTTGAGGGACTATGGAATCAAAAATTAGATCATCTGAAATGAAGTTAATTAAATGGTCATTTCGAAGAAAAAGTGGGTCTCTGGGTATAAGCTAATCATGATACATTAGAAGTCAGAATTTGTAAGTGAGCATTATCAGATTTTAGTTTCTTATTTTTTATATGAATTTTTTCATTCTTTTAATACTTGTTCATTTAAAACTTGTAATTTTTGATATTTCTCACCACTAAATTACAAATGACAGGGTATGACTTCCGAATGCCTAGGTACCTCTATTATGGTCATCCCTGTGTTGTAGATTTTACCACCAATTGATACTATGCACCTAGCCTTGTGGCTTGGTGGCACTATTCCATCATACTTGCCACTAGAACATTCACCTAGTGGCATCAACCTGTCATTTCCGTTTCCTTCTGTAGCCTGAAACACCTTGTCACCAGTATCTTTACCGTACTGACTCATGTCATTAGTGGTGGTCTTATTACCCTTGTTTAATTCTGGCTGTATATTTACTGTAAATACTGAACATTTAAGTTTTTCATTAAATAATTCTGCTTATACATCCTCCGTGGATACTGGAACTGCGCAGACTAGGACCCTTTGCAGCTTCCGAAGATGCAAGCCTTCCTTATTTAAAATTGTATTATTTTCACGAAATTTTATATTTTTATCACTTTTAGTATTTTTCACTTTCTCGCTATCTCTTCTAAATGCATCACTTATTTTTTTTATTATAATATTAAGCACAACAGGATTACGAGATAAGGCATCAGCATTAGAATTTACTTTACCTTATATACTAGAATTTGCCTTATACATTAGAATTTACTTTACCTTATATCGTAAGAATACTCATTCAGTTTTAACCTCCATCTTATAAGTTTGGATACTGGGTCTTTGGTATTATGGAGCCAAGTAAGGGGACGATGGTCAGTTATAAGGATGAAATTTCTACCATAAAGGCAAGGTCAAAAATGTTCAACAGCAAATATTATAGCACACATTTCTTTCTCAGTAGTAGAATAATTTTGTTCTGTTTTAGATAAGGTTCTAGAGGCATATGCAATTGGAAGGTCAGATCCAATTTCTCCATGGCTCAAGATAGCATCCAGGGCAAAATTACTAGCATCAGTGGTTACCAGAAATTTTTTACTGAAATCTGGGTACTGAAGGATAGGCTCGTTACAAATGGCTTCCTTTAATAAATAATTTTAATATAATAATTCACCCTTTAATAAGGGTAAATGCCTCTTTGGCTTGCTCATTCCATTCAAATTTTTGGTCTAGTTTTAATTATTTTGTGAGAGGCTTGGCTATTTTTGCAAAGTTTTTAATAAATTTTCGGTAGTAACCTATTAGGCCAAGGTATTGTTTTATATTTTTTCTAGTTTTAGGCTTTAGGGAAGTTTTGCACAACATATTATTTAGCTGGGTCTGATTTAACGCCGGAGTCTGAAATTAAATGACCTATATACAGGATTTCTTTCTTTAGAAATTTACACTTCTTGGGTTCTAAGGTTAGTCCCGCCGTTTTAAACTTCCCTAATAATTTTTTTAACTTAATGGCATGTTCCTATATCGAGGATGCATATATAATTACATCATCCATGTAAATAAAGATTTCTAATCCCTGCATTCCTGATAGCACCATGTTCATCAGTTTTTGAAAAGTAGGGGGCTCATTTTTCAAACCAAAAGACATTCGGATAAATTCCCAATACCCGTATTCAGTAGAAAATGCAGTATACTGCTTTGAGTCATCAGCCATGGGAATTTGGTAAAAGCCGGACGCTAAATCTAAAGTACTACAATATTTAACTCCACCTAGTAGGTCCAAAATGGTTGATATTTCAGGAAAAATATCAGCAATAGTTTTACTATTGACTAAACGGTAGTCAAGGATAAGTCAAAACATAATAGCGGAAAACTATTTCGCAGGAGTTTAAGATGTACTGAGCTAGTATTTTATACTTAAATTTTATGATTCAAATCTACGGACTCGAAATCGGCCAATTTTTTTTAGAATGCTAAATTTTTAAAACTGAAAAAATAATAGTGGAAGACTATTTCCGGGGATATCCATGTGTGCTGATTTAGTAATTTATATTAAAAATAAATAATTAAAATTTTCGGACCCATAATTAACCAATTTTAATTAAAATCGCGACGCTTTGAAAGTACGAATAAAATATGATAAAATCTATACCTGGGTATATATTAGTGTACTAACAAGGGGAGGGTTAACTGTTTCTTCCCTTCAAGGCAGGTTTTGTTAGTTGAAAAAACATCAAACTCAGTTTTTAAAAATTCTTATACGTCTATTTTCAATAATTTGTTTGCGAGATATGAAAATATCTTCCTTTTTTTTAATTTTTTAAGAAATGCTATTTTTAAATGTCATCTTTATAGAACTATATCACGAAAACAACTGAATTAAAATTCACTAGTAATAGCTAATGAGAATTGGGAGCTTGTGCAAAATTTTTGAGACATATAAAACCCATTTTAATCAAAAATTACAATTTTGGCTGGAATTTAAAAATTGGTCATTTTTGGCCAAATAAGGCCATTTGGTGCACTGAATACTTGGTAAAAAAATTACTGATGTAGTTTACAGCGATTAAAAAGTGTTATTTACAAAAAAAAAAAAATGAAACCAACCAGAAGGTAATTGATTCACTTACAAATCAGTAGTGTTATTTAGAAGATAGTTATTTATTATAATTCCTAATCCCGCGATAAGATTTTAAATACAAAAATTTGCACCATAAAACCTTAAAATGCAAGATAACTGTCCTATTCTTGGTCTGCCGTTTTAAATAAATTCCCTCCCATCAAAAAATTTTTTAAAATTTAAAAAAAACTTTTTAAGTTATTTTTTTGCACTAAATTACCTTTGAGTAAGTGATGATTTAGTGCTAATGGCTATTGCACCAAGGCTATTTTTTATAATTTTTATTACATGAGTATTTCCTGAAAATAAAATAACTATTAAATCGTTACAGGTTTTTTCCACTACTGTTACAAATAAGATAAAAATTCACTCTGTTAATAATAAAGGATTGATTTGCTAAAAATATTGGGGAAATAATTTATTTATTTTTTATACTACCTACATAATACATAATTATATTAAATTACGATAAAATTTTTAATTGTTTTATTTTAATTATCTATTTATTTATATAAATGTAAATTATATATCTCATTAATGGTCAATGTAAATAACAACAATAATTACTTATTGAAAAATTTAATTATTAAGATAAGAATAATATAATTTTATATTTGGTTTGTTTTGATCGCGACTTACTTAGAATAAAAATTGGTAATATGGAACTCAAAATTATTATAGATATCACCAGCAGTATTTAAATTTAAAACAGCATTTTTCTGCAAACACGTTTCTTTATTATTACAAAATGAGTTTGCGTGCCAAAAGTAGACCGAGGTCCCTTAGACTTACATAATATATGTGGTATTATTATGAAAATAGAAAATAACGCATATCAAATCGGTAAAAAAGATGGTATTAACAAAGATTGGTTTCCAAGGACAGAACTGAAGAAGACAGGAATCGACATTCATTTTTAAAAAAGATATTCTTAAAGACAGTATAATCACGTTAATAGAAGCTACAGCTAGCAATCTCTTTCTGGTGGTACATAAGGGTACAAAAAACAAAATAGCAAAGCTTTCGCTAAATAATGTTCAACAAATAGATGTCAATGTTATAAAGCTCAGGTTTATGTAATTTACGTTGTCATTTAAGTGGCCCATATAAAAATAAATAAAATATAAATAATATTTAAATAAATAATTCAAATAAAACAATTAAAAATTTAATTGTAAATTAGGTAATATAATTATGTAGGTAGTATAAAAAATAAATAAATGAATGGTAGTGAAATGATGAAAACGATTTTATTTTTCATTTTTCTATAATACAAAAGCGCGTTAGTATTATAGGGCCTAAAAGACCCGCAAATTTTCATGACCACCCAGTTGTACAAGGACAACCGGAAGGCTGCCGACAAACGCGATCACCGGCTTTGCACCAGATTCTTACTGGATAAACATAATTTAAACCCCCCTGCGCTTGTTTATCCCAAACCGGAACTCCCTTTTCAGGAATAACTTTAGTTTGGGACGCGCAGCATAGGCAACTGGCCGCTGACTTCCCCCTGCCTAGGGACGGGAGAGCTCTCTACGATAAAAAGCCCTCCTTCTTCTTCTTCAACAAGGTGGCCTTTACGAACTTTGCTACTTTGTTCCAATTTTCAGAACGGCGTAGAATTTCCGAGACCACCATCTCCGGCCTCCAAATCGAGAAGGACGGGCGCCCCTAATCTATAGAATTACTATTAGTTTTATATAATTTCTAATATTGACCAGTAAATATATGAAACTTCATTAATTTCATACATTTACTAGCAGTTTTATAGAATTTCTAGTCACTATTAGCAATTATATAGAATTACTGAAAATAAAAAAGTATTAAATCAAAACAAATAAACAGTTATAGCATCGTTTTGTTAATTACGCATAACAATAAACGGAGAAAAAAAACTCTATGCTAATGACTAGTAATAAAAAGTCAAGACACTACTGACTATTATAACATTATGACACTGTAAAAGTAGATAACATTGAAAAACTTAGTGCCAATTAAGGATGAAGGACCGGTAAAATATTCTTGCTAAGTAGAAAATTTTTTTGACATTCTTTTTGAGACGCATGTAACACTCGGGAACGGTGATATAAATAGTATGTGAAAAGAAATAAATAGGAAATACAAGAATATAACAGTTGAAAATATTCAAATATTTTTAAACGTGTGTGAACTATGTCACAAAAATCGTCAGGGAGTTCGAAAAGGTGTAGTTGTAAAGCTAATGATTTCAAGAGAGATGAATTGCAGATGTCAAGTGGATCTTATTAACCTATTGTCACAGCCAGATGGTGACTTTAAATTTTTATTATTTTATCAAGATAATTTGACCAAATTTGTTTTGCTGCGACCTTTAAAATTCAAAGAAGCAGATACAGTAGTGAGCGAAATTATCAGTGTTATTTTATTGTTTGGTTCACCATTCATTCTTCAGTCAGACAATGGCCGTGAATTTTGAAACAAAATAGTGGATAAATTAAAGGTAATTGCATTTTTTTTTTATTTTAAAAACAAAAAGATTTTTTATTTACAAAAAAATTTTTTTTATAATTTTTTAAAAACAAAATTTAATTTATTATTCCCGAATACATGGCTTGGATTTAACATCGTCCACGGGAAACCAGCCAGTCCCAAGGCAGCGTCGAGCGTGTTAATAGGGACTTAGAAAGCATGATTTTTACATGTATGCAAGATAAAAAAATTACTTAGTAAATGTACAATTTATGAAAAACACCGCACTTCATTTAGGTATAAAAAGAATTCCATATGAGGCAATTTTTGGTTCACCAGCAAAAATTGGAATAAAATCAATCAATCCACCCGATGAGATTTACAGCAATTTACAAGATGAAGATGATTTAAGCAAAGCTTTAAATCAAATGTAAAATTTTGATGGTGTCATTTCAGAAGAAGCATTAAATAATTCAGAAGCAGAAGATGCAAACATTCAAAATTTTGCAGAAGTAGCTTCAGACTGCATCGACTGCAACAAAATTTTCCATGAAATTACTAAATGTAGTGAAGGCCTAAATCCTCTACATAATATGTGCGCAAAAAAAGGTATGCATTGTTTCTTATGATTTTGCAAATCAAATATTGCTAGTGAAAGGTATGGAACATTAAGTTTCTTATAAAGCCAGGCTAAGAGAATGTTAGACTATCTGAACAGTCGGATTTCTGTGTAATACATGCGCTATAGGACTACGTTTTGTACTTACCGCACCGGCTGACCCGTGTTCAAGTACCGGGTTCGAGTTTCACGTCACGCGCTCTCGCTCTCTCGCTGCCAAATTCTCGAACAGCATATACTTCTTTTTATTAAAACAATTATTTTTTTTAACTCATTAATATTTGTTGCCGAAACACCCGCTTTTAAGGCAGTATTTGAATTGGCAGAACGTATTTTAAAAATCGTCATAAGAAAATTATGGTAAAAATTCATTTCGTTAAAATTTTTGAGAAAAAAAAAGTGAAAATTAATAGTTGGTATGTATTTCTAATTAAAAAAAAAAAAATAATAATAAAAACTGTGTTAAAATTTTATAGACACGATCGGAGCAGTAGAAAAAATGTTACGTTGCATTGCAGGATCGTAAAAGTTAAAAAATTAAATAAAATAAAACAAAAGAACGCCATTATCACCGCCATTTTTATCAATTTATTCCCGCGATCAGCCATTTTGTGATCGTTTTTCAAAAAAAAGGCGAAGTGAAGAGGACGAAGACGTAATTTGCAACATCAATAAGCATATGATCATTAATAAACAAAAAAATTAAAAAAAAAAAACATTTAAGAAACTTACAAACATTTAAAAAACATTTAAGAAAAAATGTAAAAAAACATTTTTTACATTTTGACAAAAAACAATAGAGTATATATGCAAAGTATCGATGAAAAAGATAGTGGAGCTAAGATAGTGGAGCTGTATGGTAATCTTAAATCTTTATTATTTCTCTTTTTTTCTTTTTAAAAAAATATTTGAAATATTACTAAAAATATCATTTGTATTTCTTGCTGGATATAAAAACAAATTATTAGAGTAAATTATCAAATATTAATGTATCAAAAAAAAAAAAAATTCTTTTATCGAGTTCGAGAGTTCATCAAGCAATTTTCTGAAATAAATGCATATTTATTTCAACAATTTTACTTAGCTTAAAGTTATCGCATGCTGCTTAAGTTGCAAATCTATATGAAGCACTTATAAGCACATGTAAGAGCGCTTCAAGTTTCAGAAAATTGTTTCTTTTAAAAAAAAATCTTTTTGTAATTATTATGATTCTTTACTAACTCTTATTTTCATATTTTCATGAAAACATGATTTTTGAATACTAAAAGAATATTAAATCTGCTTTGAAACGGATATGAGTTTATAATTCGTTAAATAGTAAAATCATCTTCGAAACGATATTTTTTTAAACATTTTAAGACTGGGTTATTACTGACAAAAACTTGCAAAATTAATAAATCTCTGCCGAATTTATTTTAGTTTCTACTGCTTTTGATCGCCGTTTTAATATCATCAAGATATTGCAAACATAGTAACTCAAGGCTATTTCATTATTCTTTACGATTGTCGTCTTTGCAGCCAACGGTCCCTCGAAAAAGTATTGTTTAAGTATTTTTTCGAACGATTACTGAGCAACAAAAAATTTAAAAATCATCGCATCGATACGAATTAGGATCGATATTCGCATCAACAGAATCACTGAAAACATGATTTTTAAATACTAAAAGAATACTACATCTGCTTTGAAACGGATATGAGTTTATAATTCGTTAAATAGTAAAATCATCTTCGAAACGATATTTTTTGAAGCTCTTTAAGACTGTGTTATTAATGACAAAAACTTGCAGAATTAAAAAATATCTGCCGAATTTATTTTAGTTTCTGCTCCTTTTGATCGCCGTTTTAATATCATTAGAATATTGTAGACATATTAAGGGGAGGTTATTTTATTGTCGTTTACGTTTCACGTTTTTGCAGCCAGATGACCCTCGAAAAACTATTGTTGGATGCGCTGAGACCGAATCTGGCATCCAGATTTCAAAATTCAATATGGCGGGCTTAATATTGGCTAATTTTCAAAATAATTCCCTAGATTTTTGAAATAATAAAAAAAATACTTTTAGGCGTCTATTAAGGAATTATCGGGTGCGGTGAGACTGAATCTGGAATCCGAATTTCAAAATTCAATATGGCGCCCTCAAAATTTTCCAATTTTTGAAAAATATGACAAATTTAATGCCTACATGCTTTATACACCCACATGACCTTTAGTTGAGGTTTACAAAATAAACTCAATACGAAAAGCCTTACATTAAAATAACCTAAGGAAATGGTATAAAAAAAAAACGACACGTCAAGCCTTACACTAAAATAACCTACGGAAATGGTCTATACAAAAAAACAACACGTCAAGCCTTACACTAAAAGACACGTCAAGCATTACACTAGCGCAAGCACTAGCGTAACCTTTGGAAATAGGCTGCATTAAAAAAAACGACAAGTCAAGCCTTACACTAAAATAACCTACGGAAATGGTCTATACAAAAAAACAACACTTCAAGCCTTACTCTAAAAGACACGTCAAGCATTACACTAGCGCAAGCACTAGCGTAACCTTTGGAAATAGGCTGCATTAAAAAAAACGACACGTCAAGACTTACCTAGCGTAATCTAAGGAAGTTGTCTATTATAAAAAATGACACGTCAAACCTTACATTAACATAACCTAAGGAAGCTGTCTATTATAAAAAATGACACGTCAAGCCTTACACTAGCGTAACCTAAGGAAGTAGGCTATAATAAAAAAACGACATGTCAAGTTTTACACTAACATAACCTAAATATTGTCTATAACAAAAAAAGACACGACAAGCATAACACTAACATAACTTAAGGAAGGTGTCTATTATAAAAAACAAAACATCAAGCCTTACACTAACCTAACCTAAAGTAGTCTATTATATAAAATGACACGTCCAGCCTTACACTAGCGTAACCTAAGGAAGTAGGCTGTTTAAAAAAAAACGACAAGTAAAGCCTTACACTAACATAACCTAATTAAGTAGGCTATAATAAAAAAACGACACTTCAAGTGTTACACTAACATAACCTAAATATTGTCTATAACAAAAAACGACACGACAAGCATAACTTTAACATAACCTAAGGAACTTGTCTATTATAAAAAATGATACGTCAAGCTTTACACTTGCGTAACCTAAGGAAGTTCTCTATTATAAATAATGACACGTCAAGACTTACACAAGCGTAACCAAAGAAGTGGTCTATTATAAAAAACGACACGTCAAGCCTTACACTAGCGTAACCTAAGGAAGTAGGCTATATTATAAAAAGACACGTCAATCCTTAAACTAACCTAACCTAAGGTAGTTGCCTATTATAAAAAATGATACGTCAAGCCTTACACTAGCATAACCTGAGGAAATAGGCTGCATTAAAAGAAACGACACGTCAAGCCTTACACAAGCGTAATCTAAGGAAGTTGTCTATTATAAAAAATGACACGTCATGCCTGACACTAGCGTAACCTTAGGAAGTGGTCTATTATAAATAATGACACGTCAAGACTTACACTAACGTAACCTAAGGAAATTGTCTATAATAAAAAACGACACGACAAGCCTTACACTAGCATATCCTAAGGAAGTAAGCTATAATAAAAAAACGACATGTCAAGTTTTACACTAACATAACCTAAATATTGTCTATAACAAAAAAAGACACGACAAGCATAACACTAACATAACCTAAGGAACTTGTCTATTATAAAAAACGACACGTCAAGCCTTACACTAGCGTAATCTAAGGAAGTTGTCTATAATAAAAAACGACACGACAAGCCTTACACTAGCATATCCTAAGGAAGTAAGCTATAATAAAAAAACGACATGTCAAGTTTTACACTAACATAACCTAAATATTGTCTATAACAAAAAAAGACACGACAAGCATAACACTAACATAACCTAAGGAAATTGTCTATAATAAAAAACGACATAATAAGCATAACACTAACATAACCTAAGGAAGTAGGCTATAATAAAAATACGCCACATCAAGTCTTACACTAACATAACCTAAATATTGTCTATAACAAAAAACGACACGACCAGCATAACACTAACATAACCTAAGGAACTTGTCTATTATAAAAAACGACACGTCAAGCCTTACACTAGCGTAATCTAAGGAAGTTGTCTATAATAAAAAACGACACGGCAAGCCTTACACTAGCATATCCTAAGGAAGTAAGCTATAATAAAAAAACGACATGTCAAGTTTTACACTAACATAACCTAAATATTGTCTATAACAAAAAAAGACACGACAAGCATAACACTAACATAACTTAAGGAAGGTGTCTATTATAAAAAACAAAACATCAAGCCTTACACTAACCTAACCTAAAGTAGTCTATTATATAAAATGACACGTCCAGCCTTACACTAGCGTAACCTAAGGAAGTAGGCTGTTTAAAAAAAAACGACAAGTAAAGCCTTACACTAACATAACCTAATTAAGTAGGCTATAATAAAAAAACGACACTTCAAGTGTTACACTAACATAACCTAAATATTGTCTATAACAAAAAACGACACGACAAGCATAACTTTAACATAACCTAAGGAACTTGTCTATTATAAAAAATTATACGTCAAACTTTACACTTGCGTAACCTAAGGAAGTTCTCTATTATAAATAATGACACGTCAAGACTTACACAAGCGTAACCAAAGAAGTGGTCTATTATAAAAAACGACACGTCAAGCCTTACACTAGCGTAACCTAAGGAAGTAGGCTATATTATAAAAAGACACGTCAATCCTTAAACTAACCTAACCTAAGGTAGTTGCCTATTATAAAAAATGATACGTCAAGCCTTACACTAGCATAACCTGAGGAAATAGGCTGCATTAAAAGAAACGACACGTCAAGCCTTACACAAGCGTAATCTAAGGAAGTTGTCTATTATAAAAAATGACACGTCATGCCTGACACTAGCGTAACCTTAGGAAGTGGTCTATTATAAATAATGACACGTCAAGACTTACACTAACGTAACCTAAGGAAATTGTCTATAATAAAAAACGACATAATAAGCATAACACTAACATAACCTAAGGAAGTAGGCTATAATAAAAATACGCCACATCAAGTCTTACACTAACATAACCTAAATATTGTCTATAACAAAAAACGACACGACCAGCATAACACTAACATAACCTAAGGAACTTGTCTATTATAAAAAACGACACGTCAAGCCTTACACTAGCGTAACCTAAGGAAATTGTCTATAATAAAAAACGACATAATAAGCATAACACTAACATAACCTAAGGAAGTAGGCTATAATAAAAATACGCCACAACAAGTCTTACACTAACATAACCTAAATATTGTCTATAACAAAAAACGACACGACCAGCATAACACTAACATAACCTAAGGAACTTGTCTATTATAAAAAACGACACGTCAAGCCTTACACTAGCGTAATCTAAGGAAGTTGTCTATAATAAAAAACGACACGACAAGCCTTACACTAGCATATCCTAAGGAAGTAAGCTATAATAAAAAAACGACATGTCAAGTTTTACACTAACATAACCTAAATATTGTCTATAACAAAAAAAGACACGACAAGCATAACACTAACATAACTTAAGGAAGGTGTCTATTATAAAAAACAAAACATCAAGCCTTACACTAACCTAACCTAAAGTAGTCTATTATATAAAATGACACGTCCAGCCTTACACTAGCGTAACCTAAGGAAGTAGGCTGTTTAAAAAAAAACGACAAGTAAAGCCTTACACTAACATAACCTAATTAAGTAGGCTATAATAAAAAAACGACACTTCAAGTGTTACACTAACATAACCTAAATATTGTCTATAACAAAAAACGACACGACAAGCATAACTTTAACATAACCTAAGGAACTTGTCTATTATAAAAAATTATACGTCAAACTTTACACTTGCGTAACCTAAGGAAGTTCTCTATTATAAATAATGACACGTCAAGACTTACACAAGCGTAACCAAAGAAGTGGTCTATTATAAAAAACGACACGTCAAGCCTTACACTAGCGTAACCTAAGGAAGTAGGCTATATTATAAAAAGACACGTCAATCCTTAAACTAACCTAACCTAAGGTAGTTGCCTATTATAAAAAATGATACGTCAAGCCTTACACTAGCATAACCTGAGGAAATAGGCTGCATTAAAAGAAACGACACGTCAAGCCTTACACAAGCGTAATCTAAGGAAGTTGTCTATTATAAAAAATGACACGTCATGCCTGACACTAGCGTAACCTTAGGAAGTGGTCTATTATAAATAATGACACGTCAAGACTTACACTAACGTAACCTAAGGAAATTGTCTATAATAAAAAACGACATAATAAGCATAACACTAACATAACCTAAGGAAGTAGGCTATAATAAAAATACGCCACATCAAGTCTTACACTAACATAACCTAAATATTGTCTATAACAAAAAACGACACGACCAGCATAACACTAACATAACCTAAGGAACTTGTCTATTATAAAAAACGACACGTCAAGCCTTACACTAGCGTAACCTAAGGAAATTGTCTATAATAAAAAACGACATAATAAGCATAACACTAACATAACCTAAGGAAGTAGGCTATAATAAAAATACGCCACATCAAGTCTTACACTAACATAACCTAAATATTGTCTATAACAAAAAACGACACGACCAGCATAACACTAACATAACCTAAGGACTTGTCTATTATAAAAAACGACACGTCAAGCCTTACACTAGCGTAATCTAAGGAAGTTGTCTATAATAAAAAACGACACGACAAGCCTTACACTAGCATATCCTAAGGAAGTAAGCTATAATAAAAAAACGACATGTCAAGTTTTACACTAACATAACCTAAATATTGTCTATAACAAAAAAAGACACGACAAGCATAACACTAACATAACTTAAGGAAGGTGTCTATTATAAAAAACAAAACATCAAGCCTTACACTAACCTAACCTAAAGTAGTCTATTATATAAAATGACACGTCCAGCCTTACACTAGCGTAACCTAAGGAAGTAGGCTGTTTAAAAAAAAACGACAAGTAAAGCCTTACACTAACATAACCTAATTAAGTAGGCTATAATAAAAAAACGACACTTCAAGTGTTACACTAACATAACCTAAATATTGTCTATAACAAAAAACGACACGACAAGCATAACTTTAACATAACCTAAGGAACTTGTTTATTATAAAAAATGATACGTCAAGCTTTACACTTGCGTAACCTAAGGAAGTTCTCTATTATAAATAATGACACGTTAAGACTTACACAAGCGTAACCAAAGAAGTGGTCTATTATAAAAAACGACACGTCAAGCCTTACACTAGCGTAACCTAAGGAAGTAGGCTATATTATAAAAAGACACGTCAATCCTTAAACTAACCTAACCTAAGGTAGTTGCCTATTATAAAAAATGATACGTCAAGCCTTACACTAGCATAACCTGAGGAAATAGGCTGCATTAAAAGAAACGACACGTCAAGCCTTACACAAGCGTAATCTAAGGAAGTTGTCTATTATAAAAAATGACACGTCATGCCTGACACTAGCGTAACCTTAGGAAGTGGTCTATTATAAATAATGACACGTCAAGACTTACACTAACGTAACCTAAGGAAATTGTCTATAATAAAAAACGACATAATAAGCATAACACTAACATAACCTAAGGAAGTAGGCTATAATAAAAATACGCCACATCAAGTCTTACACTAACATAACCTAAATATTGTCTATAACAAAAAACGACACGACCAGCATAACACTAACATAACCTAAGGAACTTGTCTATTATAAAAAACGACACGTCAAGCCTTACACTAGCGTAATCTAAGGAAGTTGTCTATAATAAAAAACGACACGACAAGCCTTACACTAGCATATCCTAAGGAAGTGGTCTATAGTAAAAAAATGATACATTAAGCCTTACACTAGCGTAATCTAAGGAAGTGGTCTATAATAAAAAAATGACAAGTCAAGCCTGACACTAGCGTAACCTTTGGAAGTGGTCTATTATAAAAAACGACACGTCAAGCCTTACACTAGCGTAACCTAAGGAAGTAGGTTATGATAAAAAACGACATGAAAAGCATTACACTAGCGTAACCTAAGGAAATATGCTTTAATAAAAAAATGAAAATGTAATTTTTTATAATAGACTACTTCCTTAGGTTACGCTAGTATAAGGCTTGACGTGTTATTTTTTATAATAAAAAACTTCCTTAGGTTACGTTAGTTTAAGACTTGAAGTGTCGTTTTTTTAATATATCCTACTTGCTTAGGTTATGCTATCGTAAGGCTTGCTGTATCATTTTTTATTCTAATCAGCTTCCTTAGGTTATGTTCGTGAAAGGCTTGACGTGTCGTTTTTTTAATATAGCCTACTTCCTTAGGTTACGCTAGTGTAAGGCTTGTCCTGTCGTTTTGTATTTTAGACAACTTTTTTAGGTTACGCTAGCGTAAGGTTTGTCGTCTCATTTTTTATGATAGAAAAAATCCTTAGGTTATGCTAGTGTAAGGCTAGTCGTGTCGTTTTTTGTTATAGCCTACTTCCTTAGGTTACGCTAGTGTAAGGATTGAGGTGTTACTCTTTATTATAGACAACTTCCTTAGGTTACGCTAGTGTAAGACTTTCGTGTCGTTTTTTATTATAGCCTACTTCCTTAGGTTTCTCTAGTGTAAAGCTTGACGTATCATTTTTTTATAATAGACAACTGCTTTAGGTTACGCTAGTGTAAGGCTTGTCGTGTCGTTTTTTATTATAAACAACTTCCTTAGGTTACGCTAGTGTAAGGCTTGTCGTGTCGTACTTTATTATAGCCTACTTCCTTAGGTTACTCTAGCGTAAGGCTTATCGTGTCGTTTTTTATGATAGAAAAAATCCTTAGATTATGCTAGTGTAAGGCTTGTCGTCTCGTTTTTTGTTATAGCCTACTTCCTTAGGTTACGCTAGTGTAAGGGTTAAGGTGTTACTCTTTATTATAGACAACTTCCTTAGGTTACGATAGTTTTAGACTTTCGTGTCGTTTTTTATTATAGCCTACTTCCTTAAGTTTCTCTAGTGTAAGGCTTGACGTATCATTTTTTATAATAGACAAATTCTTTAGGTTACGCTAGTGTAAGGCTTGTCGTGTCGTTTTTTATGATAGAAAAAATCCTTAGCTTACGCTAGTGTAAGGCTTGTCGTGTCGTTTTTTGTTATAGCCTACTTCCTTAGGTTACGCTAGTGTAATGTTTGAGGTGTTACTCTTTATTATAGGCAACTTCCTTAGGTTACGCTAGTGTAAGACTTTCGTGTCGTTTTTTATTATAGCCTACTTCCTTAGGTTTCTCTAGTGTAAGGCTTGACGTATCATTTTTTATAATAGACAACTTCTTTAGGTTACGCTAGTGCAAGGCTTGTCGTGTCGTTTTTTATGATAGAAAAGTTCCTTAGGTTACGCTAGTGTAAGGCTTGTCGTGTCGTACTTTATTATAGCCTACTTCCTTAGGTTACTCTAGTGTAAGGCTTGTCGTATCATTTTTATAATAGACAACTTCCTTAGATTAGGCTTGTGTAAGGCTTGACGTGTCGTTTTTTTAATATAGCCTACTTCCTTAGGTTACGCTAGTGTGAGGCTTGTCCTGTCGTTTTTATTTTAGACAACTTCCTTAGGTTACGCTAGTGTAAGGATTGACGTGTCGTTTCTTATTATAAACAAATTCCTTAGGTTACTTTAGTGAAAGGCTTGACGTGTCACTTTTTATAATGGACAAACATTGTAAGTCAAGGCTATTTCATTATTATTTACGTTTGTCGTCTTTGCAGCCAGCCGACCTTAGAAAAACTATTGTTTAGGTATTTTTTCGAACGATTACTGAACAAGAAAAAATTTTAAAATCATCGCATCGATGCGAAGTAGGATCGGTATTCGCGACAATAGATTCACTGAAAACATGATTTTTGAATACTAAAAGAATATTAAATCTGCTTTGAAACGGATATGAGTTTATAATTCGTTAAATAGTAAAATCATCTTCGAAACGATATTTTTTGAAGCTTTTTAAGACTGTGTTATTAATGACAAAAACTTGCAGAATTAAAAAATATCTGCCGGATTTATTTTAGTTTCTGCTCATTTTGATCGCCGTTTTAATATCATTAGGATATTGTAAACATAGTAAGGGAAGGTTATTTTATTGTCGTTTACGTTTCACGTTTTTGCAGCCAGCCGACCCTCGAAAAACTATTATTTAAGTATTTTTTCGAACGATTACTGAGCAAGAAAAAATTTTAAAATCATCGCATCGATGCGAAGTGGGATCGGTATTCGCGTCAAGAGAATCACTGAAAATATGATTTTTGAATACTAAAAGAATATTATATCTGCTTTGAAACGGATATGAGTTTATAATTCGTTAAATAGTAAAATCATCTTCGAAACGATATTTTTTGAAGCTTTTTAAGACTGTGTTATTAATGACTAAAACTTGCAGAATTAAAAAATATCTGCCGAATTTATTTTAGTTTTTGCTCCTTTTGATCGCCGTTTTAATATCATTAGGATATTGTAAACATAGTAAGGGAAGGTTATTTTATTGTCGTTTACGTTTCACGTTTTTGCAGCCAGCCGACCCTCGAAAAACTATTGTTTAAGTATTTTTTCGTCGATTACTGAGCAAGGAAAAATTTAAAAATCTTCGCATCGATGTGAAGTAGGATCGGTATTCGCGTCAACAGAACCACTGAAAACATGATTTTTGAATACTATATCTGCTTTGAAACGGATATGAGTTTGCCGACCCTCGAAAAAGTATTGTTTAATAATTTTTTCGAACGAGTACTGAGCAACGAAAAATTACGAAGCTTAATGTTTGCTTAGAATAAATGTTGTTATAATAATTTTACTGCTCTGATTTTTCGTCTGAATCAAAAAATTTATAAGTTCATTTATAACTCTTGCTCTTTTATATATCAAATTTTTATTATTTTGCATGCAGTCATAATGGAGCAGTGGATAAAGTGTTGGACTATCAAGCGGTGGACTCGGGTTCTAATCCTCATCAAATCATTAAAAAAATACCCTGCCAACTAGCTGGCACTGAGGTTCCTCAAACAATGGGCTGTAATCTTAATTTACAAAAAATATTATTGATTACAACCATGCAATTATACCTACATTTTTCGTTTTTAGTAGCTGGTAAAGTAGATTATTAAGATCATTTTGTTATTAAAGTGAAAATTCTAGCGTCCATGGATTGGTCGCGCCGGCGTTAATGGATTTTAAATCATTTTTGCATAATTAAAAAGAGAGAAATATAAAAAAAGCTAATTTTATTTTTTTTTATAAAAGAAATGGTTGGTAACGATGCGAAAATTACAAATATTCGCTCAATTATTATAAAAAGATAGGAGTTTTTACCAGAATTTATAATAATTTCTTATAATTTATTTTCTCAGTGTACTTCTTGCATTTGACCAATCTTCCGCAACAATGATAATAATAATAATAATAATATTTTGTAATAAAAAAAATAGCCACATTAATTGCTTCAAGATTTTAACATTATTTATATTATTTCTATTAATCACAAAATAATAAATTATTTAATTCTATAAATTGTTTGATTCTTTAAAAAATGCCAATATAACTTTTAAATCTTAACTTTAAAATGCAAACATAACCATTTAATATTTTTAGGCTGTTTATTATTTTTTATAATTTCATTAAGCTGCATACATAAATAAACATAGCAACGAACAAAATAATCCGAGGAAGTCAAAAAGAGGCAAGATTTCCATCATTTTTTCTTGTGTGATATAATTTATATCAAAATTAAAAAAAAAATTGTGATCGGTTACAAAAAATTACTATAAACTAAATTTCTAAAACTTGTACTCTCATTAAAATAAATTAGATATGTCAAATACGAAAAATAAATTTGATGTTTTATGTATTTTTTTGTAACGAAGATTTTGGAGAAAAAAATTTTCAAAGAATTAATTATCAGATTCAAGATATCGAGTAAAACTCATACTTTCAAGTATAAGTACTTTCATGGAAATAAATGAGGTATTGCATCCAAATTAAAAAAAAAAAAGTATTTTGAGATTTTTTTAATAAAAAAATTTTTGGAAAAAAAAGTTAGGTATTCGTTCGATAATAAATTGTTTTGGAATATCACTGGTTACAATATTTTAAAATATTAGTACTTTCATAGAATTAAAAGAGGTATTACACCAAAAAAATATTGCAATTTTTTTTATTTTTCTTTTTTTTTAATTTAGATAATAAAAATTTTGAAAAAATTAAGTATCAATTCCAAAAAATTACTGTAAACGAGGTTCTTAAAACTAGTACTTCCATGGAAATAAATTAGGTACTAAGTCCAAAAAGAAAAAAAAAATTGGTATTTTTTGTATTTTTTTGTGAAAAAAATTTTAGGAAAAAAATTTTCAAATAATTAAGTATCAGATTGGAGATATCAAGTAAAAACCATACTTTCAAGTATAAGTACTTTCATGGAAATAAATGAGGTATTACATCCAAATTAAAAAAAAAAAGGGGGGGTTTGAGATTTTTTGATAAAAAAATGTTTGAAAAAAAAATTAGGTCTTAATTCGATAATGGTTTTGAAATATCACTAGTTATAATATTTTCAGATATTAGTACTTTCATAGAATTAAATGAGGTATTACACCCAAAAAAAAAAAAAATATTGCATTTTTTTTAATTTTTCTATTTTTTTAATTTTGACAAAAAAAATTTTGAAAAAATTAAGTATCAGATCCAAAAAATAACAATAAACAAGGTTCTTAAAACTAGTACTTCCATGGAAATAAATTAGGTACTAAGTCCAAAAAGAAAAAAAAAATTGGTATTTTTTGTATTTTTTTGTGAAAAAAATTTTTGAAAAAAAATTTTCAGAAAATTAAGTATCCGATTCGAGATATCATGTAAAAACCATACTTTCAAATATAAGTACTTTCATGGAAATAAATGAGGTATTACATCCAAATCAAAAAAAAAAAAAAGTACCTCGAGATTTTTTGGTGAAAAAATTTTTGAAAAAAAAATTAGGTCTTAATTCCATAATATTTGTGAAATATCACCGATTACATACGTACACACACACACACACACACACACACACACATACAGACTTTTTTTAAAAACAGGTTTTTTAGCTTCCTGGGGTCCCAAAACGTGCTTATATGCCAAAAAATAGAAAATCAAATTTTGACCTAACACAATGGTTCCTCTTTGAGGAACCAAAAAAAAAAAATAAAAAAATATTTAATATATTATTATATCATAGCAATAAAAATTAAAATTTTTTTTTTTTAAATATTTTTTACTTATTAAAAAAATATTTTTATAACGTTTACATTATTATTACAATCCTTTTTCGTAGCTGTTTAATTATCGGCACGCTGTTTTTTATTAAATAAAATCATATCGTAACGATGATTATACAACCTCCGAATCAGTGCTTTTCGAATATATATACGCAGCTTAATTTTATGATGAGTCAAAATATAGAGAATAAGAAAAAATATCATTTCAGTGCTCTTACGATGCTAATATTCGAGCTTCGAAAAAGTATTTTTTAAGTATATATTCGCAGGTGGTTTGAATAAGTTTACTAACAAGTAAATTATTTTTTCAATGTTTAGGCGGTACAGAAAACAAGGATTGAAAAAGTATTCTTTTAATATTTTTAAGCACTTTTTTTACGCCAAGCTATGAATAAATAAAATTAATCACGGGCAAATATATAAGAATAAATACTTTTTCCATATTAGAACGATGCCGTTTACCAATGTTTAAATTACTACCTTAAAAATATTCTTTCTCCTTTTCTTTTTACTACTATGAAGTAAGAAAAAATATTATTTTTATATGTTAACTATCATCGTATCTTAGACTATTTGTTCCAGGGAATATTAAAAACATACTTTTTCGAGCAAAATTCTTAGATTTTTCGACCCTCGATCATTGTACGGGAGTACTCTTAACATATTCTTTCCAAGGTCCATTCTCAGGTGGGGTTCATTTTTGCGCATCAACATATTTTTTTTTTTTTTTTTTTTTTAAGTATGTCCCAAAGTGATACTAATTATGAAAAATTAATACTAAAAAAAAAAAAAAAAAATTTCACCCCTTAATATTAGACTGAAAAAAAAACAATGGTTTTACCCCCGTGTAGTCAAAAGGTAAAAAAAAAATTTTTTATTTTCTTTTAATGATGCTTTTCTGTTTTATAAACTAATAATCTGTAGGTCAGTACCTTTTTTTTTTGGTTGCGAAAACTTAAATCGTGAAAATAGCTATTTATTACGGCGGTGAGACGCGTTTTTATATATTACAGCATATTATACTTAGCGCGTATACGAGAATTTAAGTTAAACTTCTAATACAAATTTTTGCGTAAAATGTTTCTTTTACGAAAAAATGTGTCATAACATTTTTTTTGTAAAATTGGCTCGGCTTCATTTTCTTATACCTTAAAATTTTGAATATCTTCAACCGTTTTCGAGATATTCTCGAAAAACAAAAAAAAAAAATTTTCGACCTTACTTTTTGCACTTGCCAGGAAGGTGGCCAGCCGAACTTTGGTTGAAAAAAAAGTACCTCCTACTAAGTTTCATATTCAACCATTACTAGCCTACAATAGAAATACTTGGCACTTAAATACCATATCTCTTGAAATATTAGGGACAGTTTATACACGCGAAAAAATATAATTTTTGTTTGCGCTCGATAAGATTACAGTAATTTCCGATAAGATTCAAAATTTATATATAAGTTAGGTCCGAGTAAAAGATAAATTTATTAAATTTTGAACCCAATCGGACATTTGCTGCCGGAATTATCACTCCAAATCACGGTGAGGGGGGGGGGGGGGTTATATTGTTTGTGGCCACCAACAGACTTGGTCTAGTATAGGTTTATAGGGTCACTGAACTCGAAAATCGGGGACTTTTCTATAAAAGATTGGGGCTTGACCCTTAAGATAGCTAAAACTACCCCTAAAAAGAGCATTTTCGCTGTATTCACTCTAAGCATTTGAAATTTGGTCGAATAGGATTTTTTGGGTCGTTGTTCACAAAAATCGATTTCAATTCAAACTTAACTCTTTTTAATTAAAACTTAACTCTTCACCCTTAAATAAGCCAAAACTATCCCTAAAAGGGGTGTTTTCGCTACTTTCGTTCTAGCTCTCCAAAATTTGGTCTAATAGGGGTTTTTGGGTCGCTGATGACAAAAAAGGATGTCTTTTCAATTAAAACGTAACTCTTCAACCTTAAATTAGCCAAAACTACTCCTAAAAGGGGCACTTTTGCTATATTCGTTCTAGCTTTCTAAGATTTGGTCCAATAGAGTTTTTCAGGTCGCTGATCACAATAAACAGCCCTTAAAGGGTTATTTTAAAACATAATAAAAATTTTGTTTAATGCAAAAAATTTTTTTTTAATTTTAAAAAAACATTTCAAATGACAAAACATTTGCTTACCTTTATTTTATAAATAAAATAACTTTCTTACTGACATTTTAGACCAAATCTTGGAGAGCTAGAGCGAAAGTAGAGAAAACACCCCTTTTAGGGGTAGTTTTAGCTAATTTAAGGGTGAAGAGTGAAGATTTAATTGCAAACACATTAATTTTTGTGATAAGCGACCGAAGAAACCCTATTAGATCGCATCTTGGAGGACAAGAGCAAAAGTAGTGAAAACACCCCTTTGAGGGGTAGTTTTGGCCAATTAAAGGGGTAATTTTTCATAGTTATAACTTCAATATTCGTGACCAGCGACCCCATAAACCCTTATTAGAACAAATCTTATTTTTGAAAATGATTGACAGGGGGTTCAAAATGTGATAACTATGATAATACCACTAAATAAAATCATTCACAGAGTTATCTATTAACGTACAAATTAACGTACAAAAATTCATTTTTGACGTAAAAATGGGTTCGGGGATTAAATAAATAGATTCGCATGTTAAAATTAATAAAGAAATTTGAATGCAACACGCCAATAAAGGTCATATTGGGCCCAAGAAAAAAAAAATTGGGCCCGACCGGGCTAAAATAATATTTTGGTAAAAAACTTGATCCCTTATAGTAAAAATAGCTTTCTGGAGGTATAAAATGGTTCTAGCATAATATTATTAATATCACCTACTACAGGGCTGCAGTAAAATTAAGTTGATTTTATTCTTTACGTAATAAATAAATCATAAATGGTAAAACTAACGACATCTGGTTAAATCTGCCTAGAATCGTAAAAGAAAGCTTTTGGACTAATATAAAACTTTGATTCTAATGCTGGTATTACATTATAAAAATTTAGTTTATTAGAAGAAAAGTAGATTTCGATGGATAAAAATTTTCAAGATACGAAAGTATTTCGCCCAAAAATAGTATATAAGGCACGATTCAAAATAATTTTATGACAGCTTAAATACTTTAGCTGAAATAATAATCAAATTATTAGATTTTATTAAATTTTTGTACACTCACTGATAGTCGTCTGATAAATATTTATTAAAATATAAAATAAATATTAAAAATTTATTTCAAGTAATTATTCATTAAAATGATGATGTACCACCAACAACCATTAGCGATGATAATGCACCACAAATATCCATTAGCGTTAGGTCACAAGACTGAAATTTTGTCATTATTAATGATTCTTTTGCTTTGTAATCTAATAATATAATTGGTGATATACCATCATCGTCGTTGATGGATTTTACAGTTCCCTCATCATCATTACAGATAAATGCTGGTTTACCGAGTAAAGCTTTATACCTTAAGCAACAAAAGCACTACTATATAAATAATCAATTAAAAAATTATAATAATAATAATAATAATAAGAAAGATAACAATAAAAATGAAGAAAATATTGTTCATCCATCATCGGCCTATCAATTGAATTTTAATTCAATAGATTATTCTTTACCAAGAGAAATAATGTATGAAGATTTTTATTTTTCTTTTATTCAATTAAATGATAATCATGATGAAAATATAATAAAAGCTTTTATTTTACCATTTATGAAGATCATTTTATACTATATTCATAAAAAGAAGTTGATCCTTATTAAAAAGTTTTTCGAGAGTTTGTTTTTAAATATGAACAGAAGTCCATAAATCCATAAAGTGCAAAATGATGAATGATAGTCAGCAATTCTAACAATGATAAGCCGAAATGTATGGACCAAGCTCCAGTGTTAAGAAGTTTATATTTCATGAAACAATTTTCTGAAACTTGAAGCGCTCTTTTATGTGCTTATAAGTGCTACATATAGATTTGCAAGTTAAGCAGCATGCGATAATTTTAAAGTATAGAAAAATTATTGAAGTAAATAAGCATTTATTTCAGAAAATTGCTTGATGAACTCTCGAACTCGATAAAAGAATTTTTTTTTTTTGATACATTAATATTTAAAAATTTCCAATTTTTCGGCTTTTTCCTAAGGTTTTCCGAAAAAATATGATCAGGTATGGATTAGGCGGTAAATTTTACTGCCTACTTTTATATAGAAAATATTTTTTAGGCTAATTTAGGACGTCCAGAAAATAAAAAGCAAACGTGTGGCTGAGAATTCGAAAAAATCAAAATTGAAAAAAACAGCTGCCAAATCGCAATCAAGCCACCTAGAGCCTTAAAAATGTGCCAGTAACAGTATTTTTACTTACCAAATACAGTGCAATCGGTTTTTTTTAAATTCAAAACATTGATCTCAGACTTGGGTAAAAATAGCTAAGAATGGACCGACCCAAAATCTCGTCTCGTTTCGGTCTCGAAATTTTCAAAAATTAAGGTCTCGTCTCGGTCTCGTCTTGGTCTCGTCTCGATGTTCGACACAGTCTCGAAAAAAACTTGAATTATCTTTATGAGCATTTTAAAATATATTTTGCAATATATAAGGCAATTAAACTGGTTAAATTTAATATTTTCTTTTTGCAGGTTATTTTTCATTTTTCGGTGACAATTTAATCATAAACAAAAAAGTTTTTTGGAACGATTGTTTAAATTTTTATCTCTCTCTAACACACTGTTTTTGCTAATTCTTTCAAGTTTAATGCTAAAACGGCACCAACGAAGAAATATAATTTTACATAATTCTTCAAAAGCATTTTTTTTATGCTTCATAACGAGCATCAGAATATACCAGATCAATTCTTTTACAATATTAATAATTACAAACATTTTTGAGGTAATTCTTTTTATATTTTAATGTTGCAAAGGAGATTAACACCCCCCTCCCAAAGGATGTTGATACTTAAAATTAAATTGCTATAATTTTACAAAAAGAAATTAAGTAAATTTTAAAAATTGAACATAAAATTATATAAGTACATTAACTTTTCAACCTATTATTTGAAATTTTAAATAGTTCATTTATTTATACCTGTTCAATATTACTTTGATAAAGTTATTTATTACCTTTTATTATTTTATTATTCCAAAACATAATATTTTTTTTATTTATTTTGAAGAATTTTGTAATTTTAATTCGTTAAATGAATTTATGATTTAAGTTGTACTTATTTAAAATATAAAATATTTATTAGGGCAGCTGCGAATTTTATAGCAAAAATTAATAATTTCATTTTTTTTATTATACTTAATAATAATTATTATTATTATCTTCCATTTATATAAATAAGATCAAATTTTTTATTACATTTTTTTTGGCAAAAGTTTGATCCTACCATGATCCTATCGCAATTAAATATACATATAATAGGTATGCAATATAAGCTTATGTAAGATTTATTTGTACTCAAATTTAAATCTTTCATATAAATTATTATTATTTTTTTTTAATTTCGAGACCGAGACGAGACTGAAAGTCTCGATGCAAAAATCTCGTCTCGTCTCGAAAAATTGTTGCATGGTCTCGCCTCGATTCTAAATATATGTACCAAAGTGTATTCAAAATATTACTGAATTAAAAACTAACTTTACCCATAAGTAAAAATATATAATATCAATAATACTATATTTTTAGAAAATAAATTAAAAACAACAAATCAAGCCAAAGCATTAGCTTTGTACTATGGGATAGAGGGGGCGGTCACGCGACCCTCCATCACAAGCAAAAGCTAGCTTTGCTTATATATTTCAGAATTTTTTCTCTCACTCTATATTCTTTGCTTCTAAGTGGGAGAGAAATATTTTTACATATAACTCACGATCAGTGAAGGCTGAGATATCGAAATTTTGGTTTGACTTACGTTTTTCTTATCGGATTTTTGCAATTTATCGCATTTTTGCTATTTATATCGAAATTTTCATCTGACTTACGTTTTTTATATCGCATTTATGCTATTTATCGCAGCCAATATTGAAATCTATCGATTCACTGATTCAATAAAGGGAATCTTTTTAGTTTTTTGATTGATTAATTATAAGTAAAGAGGAGGTCTCTTTATAATTTTGAAAAATTAAAAATTACATTACATAAATTAAAAGGAAAGGGGGTTTTTATTATATTCTGTTATTAGGTAATAATAACGCAAGAGTTAATATAAAAGTATATCGGTACATGATTTTCTTAAAATATTTTAAATTTTGTATATACGCTGAAAAACCGGTACCATTGAAACAATGACTTAGAAGCAATTGATATATGCCAATGACGGATATCATAAATTCAATGGTGAGATTGAAATTATTTCAAATATTTAAAGCTATTGAAATGATTATGAATACATATCATTTCAATGTATAATAAACAGAAAATAAGTAAAAATTTATTTCTTTTTTTTCTTTTTTTTTTTTACATTTATTATTTTATTTTAAAGTTTACTTATTTAATTATTCCTCGCTTGTGTATTTTTTTTAAGGCGGTATTGTTAAATTTGTTATAAATTTGTTATATTATTTTTCGATTTTTTTATTAATTATTATTTTTTTTGTTAATTATTATTACATTATTATACATTAATGAATTTAATTTTTTTTTTTAATTTATTATCAAATAAAAAAACTGCGACTTCATCCGGGATCGAACTGGGTACCGTTGTGAACCGTGTTGATCAGTAAGCAGCGACCTTATCCATTACGCCAGCAGGACTCTTTGTGTTAATAAAAAAATTTTGAAGACTATATGTTACAGATAATAATTTTCCCACTCCTTTTTTTAATATTCAGAGTAATTTATGCATATCTAGCGAAATGCATGATTAAAAATAATAATTAAATTTATAATAAATGATTTTCAGGTAATTCCATTTCTTTATAAGAGTAATAATGAATAACAATAATAATATATACTATAAGACACTCATACGCGAGCCGGGCGCGCCATTAAAAGACATATAGTCTGAGTGACTGGCAAATATACGCAGAAGGATAGAAAGAGAAAGAATAGTATACCAACACATATGCACAATACGTAATTTGTTTTGTTATTATTAATATTATTGAACTAAAATCAATTTCTATTATTTGAATGTTTTTAAACGTTAAATCAAAATATTATGTATGTGCTTTATGTTTAACCTCTTGAACCTTACGTTATGTCGGAGGTCACCAACAATTAACACAAGCAGCTACCGAACCGCATATTTTGCTTTTATTTCCTCGGAAGTCGATATATACATAGAGATATATACCGCTTTTTCCTTTATTGGAAAATAACTCTAGGTTCTGGAAGCATGTGGATAAATTGTCAGTGAAACTGCAGGATTAGAAGGTGAATTAAAGGATTGATGAAGGGATTGAGGGATTTTTAGGGTTTGGGAGGCCAATTGCGGTCTAAGGTCCGACTTTTTGTAGGAGCCATGCTGACAATTCCGTCTTTAAAACACAGAGTTGTATTTCTACAACTCTATGCTTTAAAAGAGGCGCGAAAAATCTTAGAAAAACGCCCTCTATGCATGACATACGGAGGAAAGTAAATGGCACTTTCCATTTCATCTTGCCCCCTGCGACTCGGCAGCTAGCTCTACTCTCCCTTCTTAAAATAAATATTTAATTTTATTAAATATTCATTTCCAGAAAAAAAAGTTGTCACTGCTCTGTATGCCCTCATAAATGAAAGTGGAAGCCTGGGCGCTGTAAAGTGGCGATAACTCGGGGCTACATTTACAAAGTGATAGTAACGGCAGATAACAATTTAAAGAGGGGCGCGCTGCCATGTTTTTTTTTTCAAAGTGGAGCAAGCAACTCGTTACAATTTAAAAAGTTGAGAGCATGCTATTATCACTTTAAAAGTATAAAACAGCCTTAAAGTAAGCTTTTGGAAATTGGAGTTATTTTATGATTACACTTTATTAACTTTGTTTTTTTTGGTGGTTTGAGTCGAAAAAAAGAGTGCTAAAAAATTTCCATTTTCTTCACCTCAGTATATTTTCGATATGACATTAATGTTTTATTGCGGCTGAGAAAAATGTTTTTTAACCCCAGTATATTTCCGATTTTTCAAGATGGCGGAAAAAAACGGAAAGAAAGAACTTTCTACATTACCTGGGGGTTTTCGAGGATGAGAAAAACGTTTCAATGAATGAAAATTTTCATTTTTTTTACCACAGCTTATTAACCCATTAGCGCCGGCGCGACCACACCACTAACGCTCGGATTTTTACTTATAAAACGGGTAAAAAAATGATTTTTTTCAAAAATTAAAGTCTTCCTTTACTAAAAAGGACTTGCTTTACAAGATTCCGGGATCAGATTTTTAATTTTGTATCAATAATCGATTTTTTGTATTTTTTGTGGCCGCCATATTTAATTAACGGTCAATAATATTAAATATATTTTTAATATTAATAATATTTTTTCTCATCCTCAAAAACCCCCAGGTAATGTAGAAACTTCTTTCTTTCTGTTTTTTTAATCCGCCATCTTGGAAAATCATGTAACCAAATTAAATTATATTATATTGTAAAAAACTGTAATACATTGCGCATTGGCCACGCCTGCGACAAATTTTTTCTAAATAAAAATAAATAAATAAAATCGGAAATATACTGGGGTTAAAAAACATTTTTCTCAGCCGCAATAAAACATTAATGTCATATCGAAAATATACTGGGGTGAAGAAAATGGAAATTTTTTAGCACTCTTTTTTTCGACTCAAACCACCAAAAAAACAAAGTTAATAAAGTGTAATCATAAAATAACTCCAATTTCCAAAAGCTTACTTTAAGGCTGTTTTATACTTTTAAAGTGATAATAGCATGCTCTCAACTTTTTAAATTGAAACGAGTTGCTTGCTCCACTTTGAAAAAAAAAACATGGCAGCGCGCCCCTCTTTAAATTGTTATCTGCCGTTACTCTCACTTTGTAAATGTAGCCCCGAGTTATCGCCACTTTACAGCGCCCAGGCTTCCACTTTCATTTATGAGGGTGCGAACCCACTTCATAATATTTTGCAATATTACAAAGCGAGCGCGTTACCTCTGTGCTACCGAGCCGGTTTTAAATCAAAATATTAAAAACAATTATTTTGATTGTATGCTCTCTATTAATTCAATCTTATATTCTCTTTTATTTTGACGAAAATTTACATCAAAACAATGACTGCCATATTAATGACGAGAAGCTATACGTATAATAGCGGCGCCATCAAATCAATGATATATTCTATTGGCATATTTCAATCGCTTCTAAGTCATTGCTTCAATGGTGTCGGTTTTTCAGTGTACAGATAATATACTGATAACATTTTGTATCAGGAGAACATAAATAAAAATAGGTATTTAAAAAGGGGCCCATACTGTCATAAAATTAAAAAAATCACAGCTGCTTATTGTAGATTATATAATTAAATAAACACATCAGGCCGTGATACACACATATATAATTATACAAGTATATAGATTTATCTGATACTTATAATATAATATATTTAAGTGGCAGGTCGTACCCGAGGGAAAATACCCTGCCAACTAGCTGGCACTGAGGTTCCTCAAACAATGGGCTGTAATCTGAATTTACAAAAAATATTATTGATTACAACCATGCAATTATACATACATTTTTCGTTTTTAGTAGCTGGTAAAGTAGATTATTAAGATCATTTTGTTATTAAAGTGAAAATTCTAGCGTCCATGGATTGGTCGCGCCGGCGTTAATGGATTTTAAATCATTTTTGCATAATTAAAAAGAGAGAAATATAAAAAAAGCTAATTTTATTTTTTTTTATAAAAGAAATGGTTGGTAACGATGCGAAAATTACAAATATTCGCTCAATTATTATAAAAAGATAGGAGTTTTTACCAGAATTTATAATAATTTCTTATAATTTATTTTCTCAGTGTACTTCTTGCATTTGACCAATCTTCCGCAACAATGATAATAATAATAATAATAATATTTTGTAATAAAAAAAATAGCCACATTAATTGCTTCAAGATTTTAACATTATTTATATTATTTCTATTAATCACAAAATAATAAATTATTTAATTCTATAAATTGTTTGATTCTTTAAAAAATCCCAATATAACTTTTAAATCTTAATTTTAAAATGCAAACATAACCATATAATATTTTTAGGCTGTTTATTATTGTTTATAATTTCATTAAGCTGCATACATAAATAAACATAGCAACGAACAAAATAATCCGAGGAAGTCAAAAAGAGGCAAGATTTCCATTATTTTTTCTTGTGTGTTATAATTTATATCAAAATAAAAAAAAAAATTGTGATCGGATACAAAAAATTACTATAAACTAAATTTCTAAAACTTATACTCTCATTAAAATAAATTAGATATGTCAAATACGAAAAATAAATTTGATGTTTTATGTATTTTTTTGTAACGAAGATTTTGGAGAAAAAAATTTTCAAAAAATTAATTATCAGATTCAAGATATCGAGTAAAAACCATACTTTCAAGTATAAGTACTTTCATGGAAATAAATGAGGTATTGCATCCAAATTAAAAAAAAAAAAAGTATTTTGAGATTTTTTTAATAAAAAAATTTTTGGAAAAAAAGTTAGGTATGCGTTCGATAATAAATTGTTTTGGAATATCACTGGTTACAATATTTTAAAATATTAGTACTTTCATAGAATTAAAAGAGGTATTACACCAAAAAAATATTGCAATTTTTTTTATTTTTCTTTTTTTTTAATTTAGATAATAAAAATTTTGAAAAAATTAAGTATCAATTCCAAAAAATTACTGTAAACGAGGTTCTTAAAACTAGTACTTCCATGAAAATAAATTAGGTACTACGTCCAAAAAGAAAAAAAAGTTTCGTATTTTTTGTATTTTTTTGTGAAAAAAATTTTAGGAAAAAAATTTTCAAAAAATTAAGTATCAGATTGGAGATATCAAGTAAAAACCATACTTTCAAGTATAAGTACTTTCATGGAAATAAATGAGGTATTACATCCAAAATAAAAAAAAAAGGGGGGGGTTTGAGATTTTTTGATAAAAAAATGTTTGGAAAAAAAATTAGGTCTTAATTCGATAATGGTTTTGAAATATCACTAGTTACAATATTTTCAGATAATTGTACTTTCATAGAATTAAATGAGGTATTACACTAAAAAAAAAAAAAAATATTGCAGTTTTTTTTATTTTTATTTTTTTTTAATTTTGACAAAAAAAATTTTGAAAAAATTAAGTATCAGATCCAAAAAATTACAATAAACAAGGTTCTTAAAAGTAGTACTTTCATGAAAATAAATTAGGTACTAAGTCCAAAAAGAAAAAAAAAATTTGTATTTTTTGTATTTTTTTGTGAAAAAAATTTTAGAAAAAAAATTTTCAGAAAATTAAGTATCATATTCGAGATATAGTGTAAAAAACATACTTTCAAATATAAGTACTTTCATGGAAATAAATGAGGTATTACATCCAAATTAAAAAAAAAAAGGGGGGGGTTTGAGATTTTTTATAAAAAAATGTTTGAAAAAAAAATTAGGTCTTAATTCGATAATGGTTTTGAAATATCACTAGTTATAATATTTTCAGATATTATCACTTTCATAGAATTAAATGAGGTATTACACCCAAAAAAAAAAAAATATTGCATTTTTTTTAATTTTTCTATTTTTTTAATTTTGACAAAAAAAATTTTGAAAAAATTAAGTATCAGATCCAAAAAATAACAATAAACAAGGTTCTTAAAACTAGTACTTCCATGGAAATAAATTAGGTACTACGTCCAAATCAAAAAAAAAAAAAAGTACCTCGAGATTTTTTGGTGAAAAAATTTTTGAAAAAAAAATTAGGTCTTAATTCCATAATGTTTGTGAAATATCACCGATTACATACATACGTACACACACACACACACACACACACATACAGACTTTTTTTAAAAACAGGTTTTTTAGCTTCCTGGGGTCCCAAAACGTGCTTATATGCCAAAAAATAGAAAATCAAATTTTGACCTAACACAATGGTTCCTCTTTGAGGAACCAAAAAATCGATTTTTTGTTTTTGGTTTTTTTAGATTCGAAAACATCTTAAGAATATGGAAAAAAGTTTTTATAATGATATCTTGAATAATAAAGAAGTTAAAGAAGATAAGTGAGACACCGCTATAGAAGTTATACGTTTCACCGAAACTTCAAACGCGTTTTTCTCGAAACAAAGTTTTTCGTTTTGTATACACGATAACTCAAAAAATAATTAAGATATCTTCCTAATTTTTTGGCTACACTTTTAACATACAATTATCTTCTGGATTGATGGAATGATTTTTCCAAAAAATGTTTTTCTTCGAAAAAATATGTGAAAAAAATTGCATTTTTTGAAAAAAATTAAATAATTTTCACAATTTTCCATTTTCCGAAATTTGAATCCATCAATCCAGAAGATAATAGTATTTTAAAAGGGTGACCAAAGAATTAGGAAGATATCTTAATTATTTTTTGACTTATCGTGTACACAATGAAAAGTGAGACCTCACTTTGAGCACCTGTACTCGGCGCCATTTTGGAAAAAAATAAAATAATTGTTTTTAAAATATTTAGCAACTGCTAAAGTAAACTAAAATCTAATAAAGTGCCGATTTTGAAAAAATGATCTCAATTATTTCTAAGCGAAAACCTATCCAGCAAAAAGACACCTTTTTTTCTCTCGGGTACGACCTGCAACCTTAATTAACATATTATAGAAATTTAGTCTAGTGCTAAGCTACACAGATAATGTTTTTATAAATATAAAATGGGCGCATAATTTTCTATTAAACTGTAAAAAAAAGTTTATTTATAAATAAAAAATAATTGTAAAAAAAAATTTGTTACTAATATATTGCACTTTTAATTGGAAATATTTTTTATCCCAAAATTTTTTACACCAAAAAATACAAAAAATAACAATTTTTTTTTTTTATTTTCGGAGGTTGCATTTAACTTTTTCTCTGAAAGTATTAATAACTAGAAATATCGTTTTTATTTAATATTTCCGAATTTAATAATTAATTTTTTCAAAATTTTCTTCTCAAAATTTTTGGACACCAAAGATGTATAACAAACATTCATTTAGTTTTCTTTTTGTACGTGGTACCTAATTTTGTGCCATGAAAGTACAAGGTTTTTTTTTGACGTAATACCTAATTTTTTCCTAGAAAAGTTCTAGTTTTAAAATTTAATTTTTCGTTTTTTTTTTTAAATTTTTTTCGTCCAAAATAAAAAAACTAAAAGAATGATACCTGAAATAATAAAAATGTTCAACTCATATTGAATATTTGTCATTGCTTGAGGAATCGTAAGGCCCATAATTTTGCAGCGATATTTATTCTTTATTTAGAGTCATATTAAATGTTTCATATTGTTTTTTTTTTAAGCCTTGCGATTTTTGATATCTTTACTTACTTTACCTACTTTTGAAAAAGTATAATATTTTATGGGATAGACATTATATTTTCCTTGCGAATTTTCTCTTATATTTTTTTAAGAATGCTTTTTCAAATTAGTCTAAAGAATTTATTGATATCTAGAATTAGCCTGGGTTGTCTATTCATTTTTAAATATTTTTTTAAATTAGTCTAAAGAATTTATTGAAATCTTGGATTAGGCTAGGATTTCTAAGATTTTTTTATATATTAGACATCTCAAATTTACATTACATCTTTTTTTGCTTTTTTTTCTATCCCTGCCGGGTCTGTAAGCCAATATTTTAAATAAAAAAATGATTTTTGCTTTTGCTATTGAATGGAGAGAATAAAAAATTCAATATGCTGATCTAATCAATTTGGCAAGAAATGAACGATAAAAAATAATACAGCTTTCTAAAATATTCTAAGTTTTAGCATTTTGATAATATTCATTATGCATAATTTAACTATTGTCTTACGGATACGGGAGGGACAGAAAAAAAAGCAAAAAAAGATGTAATGTAAATTTTAGATGTCTAATATATAAAAAAGTCTTAGAAATCCCAGCCTAATCCAAGATATCAATAAATTCTTTAGACTAATTTAAAAAAATATTTTAAAAAAAAATAGACATCTCAGGCTAATTCTAGATATCAATAAATTCTTTAGACTATTTAAAAAAAAATATTTAAAAAAAAATAGACATCCCAGGCTAATTTTAGATATCAATAAATTCTTTAGACTAATTTGAAAAAGCATTCTTAAAAAAATATTAGAGAAAATTCGCAAGGAAAATATAATGTCTATCCCATAAAATATTATATTTTTTCAAAAGTAGGTAAAGTAATATTATATATGTCAAATGTATTTATTAATAAAATTTCAAATAATTTAATAATTATATTTGCAAGTAATAAAATACTTCAACAAATAAAATTGGTTTAAAAAAAATTTTACATTCTCGCAAAAGTAATTACTAACTATATTCAAAAAAAAAAAAAAAAATACAGTGACTTATTATGCTTCGCACGGTCTATCATTGTTAGCAATTATCTAGTTTAAATTAATTTTATAAATAATATTTAAATGGATTAATCAAACAAATAGATATATTAAATTAAGAAATCATAACTTAGAATTAAGGATCTAATAATATGAAATTGTAAAAACCATAGCATAAATTATGTAATAAATAAATAGATTAGAAAATAAAAATATTTATATTTGTGAGTATTTTAAATAACTTAAAAAAAACCGATTGATAATGACTTGATCGCCCATTTTTTTGTAAAATCTTGTATTTCGAAAATTGAATTTATCGATCAATAGAGCAAAAGAAATAAAAAACCAAGTTATTTTTTATATATCTTGCAACGTTTTGTGGATAATATTCCACCTCTTCTGATTAAAAAATTTTTTATTTATTATAATTTAATAATTTTTATAAAATTTATATAAATAGATAATACATACCAAAAATATTAATTATAACAGTCTATTAAATTATTTTACCCAGATAATAAATATAAATTTTAAAAATAGAGAAATGTGTTTCTCTCGTCATTGTTTATAGTATACTAAAAACTATTAATATATACATTAGAGTGAATTCTTATATAAATGTGTAGTTGAGCATGAAATATAGAATACTTAGATAAAAATATTAGTGATTGAATTTACATAATATTAAACATGAAACACAAAGGTTCATAGATTGAATATAAATGAATTATTTAATTGTTAATTTAAATTTGGTATTTTGTGCATAAGCGTTTTATAATTGTTGTTAAGAGATTGAGTATCTTTTTTTTCAATAATTTGGTAACCTTCAGGTTCCGTATATAGCATTTCAGAAATTCTACGCTTATATAAGTTAGGTTCACGATCTGGAATGGAAATTTTTTTCCAATCAATATCATGATTATTTATGCAATGCTTAGTTACAACTTTATCTCTTTTATGTTTTATGTCTTTTTTGTGTTCCATCATTCTACGAAATAAGGGTCTTTTTGATTCACCAATATATACAGCAGGACAAATTTTACATTGTAATTTATATACAGAATTAACATCTTCTATAGTCAAGGTGCGGTCTTTACCTCTTTTTACAAATCTAGAAAGGTTATCTTTAATAGCTGATATTACCATAATATTATGCTTTTTTAAGACAATTTTTACATTATTAAAAAAAAGGTTTTTGAAGGGAACTTTGACTTTTGGAATTTTACTGTATATATTTTTTAAGAAATTATTTTAAATATTATTATTGTTATTATTATTATTATTACTATTAAAACTAATATTCCCTTCGAAATAAGAAAGCTCCTGGCCCAGACGGTATACCAGCCGAGATTATAAGATTAGCTGCACACGAGTGTTCATAATTGATGCTAAGGATGTACAACACATGCATCCGAAAAGGAGTCTTTAACAGGCGATGGAAAAAGGCAATACTGGTACTTATCAGCAAAGGAAAGGGTGATCCTACACTCCTATCCTACTGGCGACCACTACGACTTTTGGATACAGCGGGAAAAAGTTTCGAAAAGATGCTGCAACCTCGTATCTGAAACGCAGTAGAAGCAGCAGGAGACTTATCTCCTCGGCAATACGGCTTTAGACGGGGGCGGTCCACTATTGGGGCAGTGAAGGAGGCCGTTGACGCGATAGCGAGGGCCCAAACGGGTAACATTACTATCGTAAAATTACTCTTTTGGTTACCCTTGATGTCAAGAATGCATTTAACTCGGCAAAATGGACAGACTTCCTGCAAGGACTGAGTGACTTTGCAGTACCCAAATATTTGATGCGGGTAACGAAGAGCTACCTAAGTGACCGAGTACTCTTGAACGAGACTCTACAAGGTAAAAGGAGTAGGAAAGTGGCAGATAGCGCGACTCAGGGTTCGGTACTGGGACCTGACTTATGGAACATTTCTTATTATGGTATCCTGAGGCTGGAGCTAGCGGATGGCTGCTTCATGATAGGGTATGCGGATGATATTGCTCTCGTAATCGTAGCAAGAAACGTACAACAGCTTGAGCGTCTGCATGTTAAACACAAACATATGGATGAAAGAGCACGGATTAAGTCTTGCAGCTGCTAAGGCAGAGATCGTAATGTTTACGGGGAAGCAAATTCAAACTGTCATCCCGATACGAATCGACGAGGATACTGTCATCAGAGACGAAAAGGTTCGTTAAATATCTAGGGATAAATTTGGACACGAAGCTAACTTATTGGGAGCACATCCCTCAAAGGGTCAAGAAGGCAGGTACCACGACGCTAGCCCTGAGCAGGCTGATGTCAAATATGAACGGCCCGAAGTCCAGCAAGAGGAAGTCAGACTAATGTCTGTAACTCACTCCATCCTATTGTCTGGAGCAGAAATTTGGGGGAAGGCGTTAGACAAGGATATATATGCGAAAGGCATAATAAGAGTTCAGAGGCAAGGTGCTCTGAGGGTTTCTTGCGCGTACAGGACTGTTTTAGAAGCGGCAGTCCTTGTGATCGCAGGCATTATCCCAATTAGGCTCCTCGCCAAAGAGCGTGAACTTATTTACGATAGAAAAAATGAAGGCGACGTCGACCGTATCAAAGCGGAAGTTTGGAGGGATGTGATGCTGGAGTGGCAGACGCTCTGGAAGGAACGCACAGACAGCGCATGGACCAGGCGTCTCATAAAAGATGTCGCTCCATGGATCCAGAGAGAACATGGGGAAGTGAATTACTTTTTGACCCAGTTTATCAGTGGACACGGGCTTTTTCAGTCCTATCTCTTCAGGATGGGCAAAGTTGGAAGCTCCGAATGTGTGTGCTGTCCTGGCGAACGGGATGATGCGTATCACACGTTCTTTCGTTGCGATCGGTGGGTGATCAAAAGGAGGGAATTGGGGGCGGAAATAGGCGACATTGCGTCTGATAATGTCGTTGAAAAAATGCTTCAAAATGAAGAAGGATGGAGTGCTGTCGCAAGGTTCGTGGAGGATATTCTGCGAACTAAAAAGCTATTGACGACACCCTAACTAGGAGCCGTGTGTAGGAGAGACCGAGATAGACGGTTCTTGCACGCGGCACCAAAGAGGTGACGATGTAGGACATACAAGGATATCTATTTATTTATTTATTTATATACTTATTTATTTATTTATTTATTTATATATTTATTTATTTATAAACTTACGTATTTATCTAGGCACGGTGAAATAACAAGAAGGAGAAAGAAAGGATCTCCAGGAGGAAAGGATTAATGGATGGAAGGATCTTCAACCAAAGAAGATACATGGCCTTAAGTCAACCCGATGTAATGTGATAAATGGTTCCGGTCTGACTTGTATAAGGTATGATGAGGGGTGAGTTTAGTAGGTAAACATGGGAAAATGCATTCTTTGCAGGGTGCCTTGCCATCATGGAGTCCGACACTGTTCAGAACACCGGGTTCTGTTGGTGGGTAACGCTGATAAATTTTCAAATATACATAGTAGTAAGTTAGTCTTTTACTTATAATTTTATCTATGAATTTAGAAGGGCAATTGTTTAGCAGTAACACGCTTTTACAAAATTTTATGTTTTCGGAAAATAGTTACTTAACTACGTTAAGTTCGAGATTATAGAAGGAATTATCAGCACTTTTAGTTAAATTACTGACTTTATTATAAGTTATGATAAAAATGCGTCTAAGTCAATAAGTCTAAGTGAATGATTATACTGAGAAGACAGTTCTAATGATCTCCTAAACTGGACCTGATGTTACTAAGTCAGTTATCATGGGAGGATGTAGCAGGACTTACTTTGTGGTAGTTCCGGGTATCTTATATAAACCATTTAGTAACTGCCCAGGTACTTAAATTTATGTGGGATCGCCCAATAAGCGGAATTGTCGATCAAGTCACGTCCAATTAACGAAGGCGTCCCTGATCATTTAGGGGGAAATCGCGAGGGGATTTATGCAATTCTTCGTTGCCTACGATATTTGAAAATACGTCATTAATGACCTTCGATTTTATATTTTATGTCGATTATTGCGAGTCGGATTGAATTGGTGAATTAGAATATTAAGGAATGTATGAAAGTGTTGAATGTAAGCTGGTTATGTGAATTTGAGAAAATGCAGGTATTTTAGCTCGATTTACGAACTAACATAAGCAGGAATAAGCTAAATATATAAATATAAAAGAATGGGGATTGTGATATTTCAATTATGACTTAACATACGTAACAATACATAAACGAACATACGATTAAATTTAGTTTAAAAAAAAAATACCAATCAAATTTCTTTTCCTTTTGTCATAATGAAGATTAATTTCTAACTAAGCTATTTCAAAAATCCTGTCACCAATAAATGAGTTTGTCCAACAGGCTAAACCCGAATAAGAATATCCTAGATTTATGTTTATTCACCATTAAACACTACAAAAAGTTATAAATGAAAATTAGGAAGAAACTTTGCTTTTTAAAAAATTGCTAATGTAGAATTTTCGTCCATAATTGTTAAAAGACATATGCATTTATTTAATCTAAATACAATATCTACAAAATAGGAACCGCGGATATAGTGTTATTATTTAAAAACATTTTATTTTGATACAATTTATGAAAGCAATAATTTATACCTATTGTATCAAAAAAAGTAATAAATGAGGATTTCAAATACAAAATAATACTTACTATAAAAAGCGTAAGAATCTTCAAGGAAATAAGCTTCTTTTTCAAAGTTTTGAGAACAGTTTCCAAAATTGTAGTTTTGACCAACCATATCAATCCTATTTTTATTTAATTTCAAATTTCGAATGCACCCCTTTAATGTTTTTACTTCAGAGATAATTTTTTGAGTTAAGTAGGTTTCATTTTTTGGTACCCCACCAATATATATAACATTAGCAAATATTATCATTTTTGGTCCTTTTTTAATTTTTTGTACCATTTTATCAATACTAAAATATATTTTTCTTCCGCTACAGGAAAAAATAATGTGGTGCCATGTACCATTATTTAATTTTGAAGTATTAAATATATCATACTTTCTTTCACTTCTGATAGTAAGTACCAGATGACTATTTTTAAGCATAAGAACTAAGCAATGTTTCTGCTTCAATCCCTGAAAAAAATATTACAATTATTTTTATGTATAAAAATCTTCTTTGTTAAATTTTAAATTTTTTTAGAAAAAATCAAAATAACTGACATAATTTTGCTTTTTTAAACTTTGAAATTAAACATTATTTAGTGCATAAATGAAATGAAAAGTATTACGATTCTATTGTTGTTATTAATAATGTTTTAGAATGATAATTTTATTTCAGTCAAAATACAAAGGGGAGGGGGGTGGTTGCACTTAAAGTTAAGAATACCAGATTTGCTCTAGTACAGGTTTTTGCTGAACACGAAAATCAGGATCATTCGATAAAGAAATTGGGGCTTCAACCTTAAATTTACAAAAACTACCCTCCAAAAGGGGGTATTTTTGATGTATTTGCATTCTAAGTCTACAGATTTGTCCAAGAATTAGTTTCCAAGGGGTTTTTGGGTCAATAATTAAGAATCTAGATAATTTTTTAAGGTAACAATAAAATATCATCCCTTAATTTTGGCTATTTCTGCACTTTTTGCATCCAGATCAGGTTCATCGGGTTTTTGCATCACAGTTAAAGAATTTCGTGGAATTTTTAATGAAAAATTAATATTTCATCCATAAATAAGCTAAAAATACCCCTAAAAATATTAGCACAATTTTCGCAGCTCTTTCTCTCACATGATTTTTAGAAAACTCTAGAAAATTGTTAAAGAAAAATTGAAAATTGAGGAAATAAAATAAGAATATCAAAATTTTTCATTGTTTTTATATATCTGTTTGCATTGTAAAATTTTTTTAAATAATAATCAGCGAAAACATTTTCATCATAAAATAAAATAGAAAAATTGACTAATATTTAGAATTTGTTTTGGGATCTGTAAAACCAGGCCCCGTAAAATATGTATAGAATCATTCACGACATAGCTTAGGTCAATTTCTTTGAAATCATTTAATTTGGACCAAAAAATATTCAAAAAATATACTGTACTTTAACCCTAATTTTCTGCAGCAGCATTTTTTCATGCCACCTTTTTTGCAACCACATGAAAATTTTTTTTATATTAATTTTCCACTAAAGAATTCTCTAAAAAATCCTATGGACTTAATCTGGATGCAAAAATAGCAAAAACCCCCCTTTTTTGGTAGCTAATTTAGGGGTGATATATTCATTATTTATAAAAAAAAATCCATGAATTTCGTTTTCAATGATCCAAATAACCCTTGTGGACCTAATATTGTCGCAAAAAGTACAAAAATAGTTAAAACACCCTTTTTCGGGGGTAGTTTTAGCGGTTAAATATTAACTTTAACTTAAAAAATCATTACGATTCTTAATCAGCAACCCAAAGAACCTTTGGAAACCAACTCTTGGACAAAAATATAGACTCAGAACGCGAACATACCAGCTGTTGGGGGGTAGTTTTTGCAAATTTAAGGACGATGCCCTAGTTTATTTACTACCCCAATTTGCGTGTTCACCAATCCAAAAAATCTACAATAGAGCAAATCTGGTATTCACAACTTTAAGTTTACCCAAACCCAAACAGATTAAGAGATATATTTTTTGCTCTCCAACGACCAGTAATAGTTTTAAAAAGTCACTTAACTTTGCTTCTAAATTTAGATGGAATAGTATATTTCTCTTTTAACTTTTGAGTAAAATATACTTCTAATACAGGTTGTGATAGATGATCTCCGTAAGTGACTTCCGTAGAAGTAATATTTTAAAAAAATGTTTTTGATAATTTTGTATATGCATGACTTGGCAAAAAATTTGAAAATGCAAGAAAGTAATATTCTAAGGGTGAATTTAGATGGAGCAAAAAATCTTACAAGTTACCGCGCGAAAATTTGAATTCAAAATTAAAATATTGATTAAAATTAAATTTTAATAAATAATATTAACAAGATAATTAAATATTAAGTTAATAAAATGTGTTAAACATCCCGATGTGCAATTTTAACATTTTATTATATTCTTACACGAAAAAGACTCATTGCTGAAATTCAAATTTAAAAAAACCGCGTCTTGTAAGCATCGAAAATCTCTCCATCTAAATTTACCCTAAGTAACAATATTTTTCTAACTAGTATTTTAAAAATAAATTTGTAAATGAAAAATTAGAATAAGTTAAGGAATATATCAACGAAAGTTTTTTTTTTTGAGAAAAGTCGGCAACGTAAATAAAGTATTTTTGAAGGATGACCAATTTATGTAAAAAATGCTATAAGCCTATTGGACAAATTTTAATGAACTACATGGAACAAAACTATCCCAAAGTGTTTTTTTCTGAAACTACTACCAAAAATAAGTCACCATCTCCATTTTTAGCCTCACGGAGTGGAATCTCGATTTTTGGCAGCCACTTTTGTGTTTTTAAAAATAGTAAGAAAAGTAAGAAAATTGAGTCACAATTTATTTTATATTGGTGTAAAAAATTCACATTAGCATGAAAATTATTTTCCTTATAGGTTCTGGTAGGAAGTATCCCGTAGAATAAAATTATTCCTAAAGAAGTGAGATTTTAGATATTTTAATCTTTCAATTTAAAATGTCGCTATTTAAAATAAAAGCTCTTTAAAAGATAAAAAGAATCATATTTATGTAAAATTTCCTACGGAATCTAAATTTTTGGACAGATCTTTAATTGGTCACGTTACTTGGCGGGAAATTTAAAATTTGTGAAAAATGAACTAAAAATTTATTTCTTTTTGATCCAGAGCTGTACCATCAAAATTTTTTTCATCCATAAAATATAAAATCTAAGGAAAAATTTAAGCCCAAGAAAATTTTTTACTATTAGACATTTGAGAAATTAAAATTTAAAAAATAACTGCGTATTTTAGCTATTTCTCGCGAATGCGCAGATCTAAAAAATTTTTTGACCCCAAGAACCGGATTCTACGGGACATTTCCTATCCGGATTTACAAGGAAAAAAGTTTTCATGCTAATGTGAGTTTTTGTGCAGCAATAATAAAAAAAATTGTGACTTATTTTTCTTACTTTTCTTACTATTTTTAAATACACGAAAGTGGCTGCCAAAAATCGAGATTTAACTCTGGGAGGCTAAAAATTAGGCTGGTGACTTATTTTTGATTCTACTTTCAGAAAAAACACTTTGGGGCAGTTTTAAAGACCTGACCATACATTTCATTTAGGCTTAAAATGTATTATCTAATAAATTTATATCTATAAAAAACTCTTCACCAATTTTATAAAATAAACCTCATTATTTCTGACCTGTTGAAATAATGGTCTAATTATTTACCAATTCATGAATTTGTTAAGCTCGTTTCCTGTTTTACAAACTGGTCAAAAAGTTTACTATTTTACCAATTATTTCATTTAATAAACAAATAAATATGGATTATTTTACAAAAATTGCCCTGATCTATGTTTAGATAATCTATATTTAAAACACTCACAAATATTTTTTTAAACTATAGTTTTTAAAATATATGAAAATATTGACATAAATAAAAAACAAAATTGTTATCATTTTTACATATTTTAAATTATTAATATATTAAGATTAAAAAATTGTATTATATGTAATTTGTATACAGAAAAACAAAAGATAACATGAACATTGATTAATATTAAATAAAATTTTTAATCTAGTTTTTTATATATTTTTCATTTCGAGTACCCACATTTGTACAAAATGGATTTTTTGGGTCGCTGATCAAGAATATTGGTGTTTATATAAGGTCTAATTCTAAAATTAGCTGAAAAACACCGTTTGCTTATATAAGGGTGAAATATTAATTTTTCATAAAATAATTACAAAAATTCTTGATTAGCGACCCAAAAAACCTAATGTCCCAAATCTGGGCATTGAAAGTGGAAAATAGCAAAAATACTCCTTTTTTGGGTAGTTGTAGCTAATTTAAGGGCGAAATATTAATTTTCCCTAAAATAATTACAAAATTCTTATTTAGCGACCCAAAAATCCTAATGACCCAAATCTGGGCATTGAAAGTGAAAAATAGAAAAAATACCCCTTTTTGGGGTAGTTTTTACAAATTTAAGGGTTACGCGTCAATTTCTTTACAAAATAACCACAAAATTCGTAATCAGTGACCAAAAAAAACCACATTAGACGAAATTTGGTAGTTGCAAGTAAAACCCGTATTTTGACCAGAGTAATATATATATACAAAGTGCGCTGTAGTTAACACGAGATTATTAAATATATATAAATATATACAAACCAATTGACATAAAACTGGTGTCAAAAAAAAGAAAAAAAGTCTGTGGGTGACTTAGGCTATAGTTTTGCGACTCAGATATCGTACTTTTGAAGATATTCAATTTTTACTATTTATAGAGAAATTGAAATTTTTTGAAAGTTAATTGCCTGCTGCAATCATCCTCTGATCATGCTCTCCATCACCTTGCCAATGGTACTTAACATATACAATGGTCTATAAGATGATCGAGATCCTGGTTCACCCTTTCCCTTGCTTATCAGAGCCAGGCGGGCCACTTTTCAGTCCTTTGGAAAGACGCCTGCCACGAAGCACGCATTAAACATGCCAAGGAGGAGACCAGGGATTTCCTTTGTAGTCGCCTTAAGAGCTTCTGTGGGTATTCTGTCTGGTCCTGGCGCTTTGCCATTTTTCATTGACCTAATTGCCTGAAGCATCTCCGCCTCGCTAAATAGCGGAACTTGCTCCCTCGGGACATCCAAAGCCAGGTATTGTTGGTTTGGATGATCCGGAAAGAGAGCGTCCACTATTCTTTTGGTCACTGCTTTATCCATCGTATTGTCACACCCGGACTTAAGTTTGCCCATGACAACCTTATATCCCAGGCCCCACGGGTCGCTGTTGATATCATCTCTTAGCGAGCAAAGACAGCGCTGAGGCGGATGGCTTTTGCCAGCCTATGTTTGGCTTCCTTGTACTCTTCAGAGTGCGTAGCCAGCTCTGGGAGGCCATGCGCTCTTTGCCGTTTTCTACGTGCCCCGTGACAGACCCACCTAAGCTACGCAATTTCTTCATTCCACCAGTACACGCTTCTTTTACCCTTCCAGGGCCGTTTACGCGGTATAGAGGCATCGCGAGCTCCCCTCAGAAGAGCAGTTACCCTTTGGACAAGTGTCTCTGCCTCTCCCGGCGTGGTCGGTCCTCCATGCCAGGCTGGGATAGACGAGGACTCTTCACGAAGATATTCCAGAAATCTGTCCTTGTCCATCTTTGACACATTCTAGCCTAGTGGGCGCTTTTTGTACAGGGGCCGATTAACGACCCTATCACGCACTGTGAAGGTGATGTAATTATGGTCACTGCCATTGGCTCCATTCATCAGCCTCCAACCGCCTACTCTTCCTGCCAACCCGGCTGAGGCGAAAGTGACGTCAGGGATCGATTCACCAAACCTGGCCTTACGTAGGTTGGATTGTTCCCAGAGTTCATGACCACCAGATCAGTTCTAGCGGCCATTTCTATGGTCAACGTTCCCCTACGTTTCGTGGTTTGCATTCCCCATTCCACGGTCTCGGCATCCCGACGATAAATATACCATACATAAACAAAAATGAAATAGTAATAATTAGAAGAATGTCAGACAAGACGATAAAGACCATTGGAGTATACAATATTTGTGACCGAGGTTATTTTAAAAGGGTTAAACAAAATAAAATAATAAAAATAACAAACCTGAAATTCCGGGAAATACAGAAATGAAATAAATTTTATAATAAAATAAATGTAATCAAATTTTATATACAAATAATGAAAATTATTTATTTGAAATGAAAATTATAAGTTTATTTTATTTACAGAAAGTATTGATTATTATTCTAATTTCCGGAATGAACATAAAGTTGAGCGCCACTAGATTTATTAAAATCTAGAAATTTTGAATAACTAAATAAGACAGAAATGACAAAATTAAATAACTCAAAAACACGAAAACAATGGTCACTATATTGAAAAAAGGTGAGAGCATTGAGACGATCTCGGGCGTCTTTCCACAACTTTAATTATACACAAAATTATAAAACTAAAACGGTACTTATATAACTAATAATTATCTAAAAACTGAATTAACTAAATACGCGATAGAACACACACATCATTGATAAATTAACATATCTTGTTTTACCATATAATATCCGATCGGTGTCTGAAGATCTCTCCTTCCGAATATTCTTGATGATGGCGGTGTCTTTCTCGTAGTCCAAATATAAAGTCACAAATATAATATTTATTCACACAAGTAAGTTATTAATAATTCACAAAATTATAATTAGTCTGCTTTCTTTGAAAGTCTGTAAATTATAAAATATTTATAATTTAAACTTGGTGTTAACACATATTATTTTACGGAGCGAGCAACGACTCCACGACTCGTCCGGAGTCCACAGTGGGAATCGCGTCGCGGCCTGATATGGATGAAGAACTCTGTTCTTCTCCAAACGTGTCGAATTCTGATTGGCTCAGAGAATCGATCACGTGAAAATGCCTTATTGGTGGCATTTTATGTCACAAAACTGATGAAAATTTAAATTGATAAATCTTATGATTTTTATGAAATAATAGATTTATTTGAAAATTTCTAACAAATTACAAATTCCATGTAACCGGATTTCATCCTGTTACATATTTCACTATATGAATTACTATGTAATTTTCACATTGTGCAGAATGATTTCGCAGTGAAATCAGTCCACGGAATTCTAGGAAGTAATTTCTTGGATGAAAATAAAGTAATCATAAATTATGAGAAAAAAGTTGTAATTTTGAGAAATAAGGAAATACCATTCTTGTATAAAAATGAAATAGAAGAAGAAATTTTAAATTTAAATTCATCAGATACCCCAAATAAACAAGGAAATGAGCACGTTAAAAAAGTATTGAAATTTCAACATTAGCTAATACAATTGAGGGTGCAATTTGGCCAATTGCAGAAGAAATAGTTGAAAAGTAATGAAGAAAAAGTAGATGCAAACATTTTTCTATCAAAAAAACCCAAGTTTTAAAAAAAATGGATCCCGAAGAATTAAAAATTTTAAGGTCAAGGAAAATAATAACACATTCCTTTGATACTAGTATAAACAAAATTTTAAGTAAACCAGAATGTGCTGATCAGCAAAAAGCCAGCAATAACAACAAAACTGCTGATGTGAGTGCATTTTGTCATTCTGAAAAAGAAGCTTTTTTATTTAAAAATGAATTACATAATATGTTAAATAATATTAAAAATGATGAACAAGATATCTTGAAAACAAATATATTAAATTATGCAATTAAAAATTGCAATTTTAACGAACTAAATAATACTTTAATAAATGATATATTACAAAATGATACAAAAATGCAAACAAATTTTAATAAATAGTACGATATAAACTTATTACAAAATACTGCAGAATTGATAAATAATAATGATATAATTAATGAAAATATTGCCAAAATATTTAAATTAAACTTCAAAAGACTCTGGAATATCTGATGAATCAACAAATTTTAATAATGAAATTAATATAAATATATCAAATAAAATTGAAAATTATGAAACTAAAAATAATAACAACTTAATTTTACTGATTTTATAAATTACAAGTTTTCTGAAGAAAAATACGAACAATTTCTAAATTACTGACAATTATGAGCCAAGAAATCTTCCCATTGACATATTTAGACCACATTGAACAGAAAGACAGTAGAAAATAACTGAATGACAGAAAAACCAAGATACCAAAAAGTTTTAAATTTAGCAGAATTAAAACATTTAAAAAACACAAACGAATATAATATTATTAAAAATTTAACTATAGAAAACAATGACATTTTTCAAATAAAGGAAGAAAAACTTACACATGCAAAAGACAAAACTTTGAAAATTAGAACTAAAACTTCAGACCCTATTTACGTTAAACAATATTTTATCCCATATAGACAAAGGGCTGAAATAGAATGTCAAGTAAACGATATGTTAGAACAAGGAATAATGAACACTCAGACTCACCTTACAATTTCCCTATATTTTTGATTCCAAAAAAACCAGACAATTCAGGAAAAATCGAATATCGATTTACTACAGACCTAAGAAAATTAAATAAGGAAATTTGGACCAAAAATTTCCTTTTCCCAGAATAAGTGAAATAATAGACTCTCTTGAAGATGCAAAGTACAGCTGATCGAGAAAAAATAACCTTTTCAACCCATAATGGTCATTTTAATTACACGAGAAGTTGTTTTTGGGTTAAAAATTCCCCAAAATGTTTTCAAGCAATGGTAGCTAAATTATTCAATGGTATACCTAACCTAAAAATATATATAGATGATATTCTCATATACAAAAAAGATATAAAAACGCATGTATATACTTTTCAACTGTTATTCCAAAAACTAAGAGAAGCAAATCTAAAACTTGAAATAAAAAATGTACATTTTTAAAATAGGAACTAGTATATCTAGGATTTAAAATTTCAGAAAAAGGAGTTGAGACGGACCTAGGAAAATTTCAGCTATAATAAATATGCTACCACCTAAAACTATAAAGCAAGTCAAAATTTTTAATGGAATGACAAACTATTTCAGAAAATTTATTAAAAACTATGCAAATATAGCTCGTCCTCTGACAAACCTATTAAAAATTAAAACACACCATTTAAATGGACTGAAGAAACTCATAGAGCTTTCATATTTTATAGAGTTTTAATATTCCCAGACCTAGAAAAAGAATTTACACTTCATACGAAGAGTAGTGGTTATTCAATAAGGTGTTCTCTATGTCAAGGGCCTAAGGGTAAAGAAAATCCCATTTCACGAACCTTAACGGCCAGTGAACGGAAATTTTCAACTTATGAAAAAGAATTTTTTTCTCTTTACTGGTCAATTGACCATCTAAGTGGATACTTATATTAAAATTTTACAGTTTAGAGTGACCATGGACCATTATCATTTTGTGAAAAATCGGAAAAAATAAACGATTTCTAAAATTATGACATCAACTTTCTGACTTAGATTTTACGATAATATATCTTAAGGGTAAGAAAAATGTAGTAGCAGACTGTCTAAGTCGACAAATAGAGATGCCACAAGAAACTAAAGTCTTAACCCATTAACGCCCAATCGACACATACAAGCCATTAGAATTTGTTTAAATGTAAAAATCGATATTTTAAATGTTACCTAGTAGGTAATCGGGGATGCTCTTTTCATTTCCGAAGTCCGTTTTAACGTGCAAACCCTAGAAAACATGATATCATCCCCTAAAAATTTAGTTTCATGGCATTAAAAACTTAATATGGGACTATTAGGAACATAAAAAAAAATGAATGCATGCCAATTTTTTATCTTCAACCCCTTGAATGGAGTAAGGGGTGAATTTGTAGCATAAAAGGAAAAATAAATATTGTGTGCTAAAAATGTCATCCAGTAGGTATTTTTGTCCACTATTTTCATTTTTGAAGACAGTTTTTACAAACAACCCCTAAAAAATAAGATATCACCCCCTTTTGCATCGAAAAAATAATGTAATATTTACCTTATTTTTAAGGGATGATATCTTATTTTCTAGGGGTCGCATGTAAAAATCGACTTTAGAAATGAAAATAGTGGGCAAAAATGCCTACTAGATGACAATTTTAGCCCGAAAAATTCATTTTTTCTTTTCTGCTACAAATCCACCCCTTACCCTATTCAAGGGGTTGAAGATTATAAATTGGTATGCATTCATTTTTCTTATGTTCCTGATAGTCCCATATTAAGTTTTTAATGCCATGAAATATTTTTTGTGTCCATTATATTAATTTAAATGACGTCTAAAAATTATAAAAAATCTACCCCACTTTTAGGGGATGATATCACTTTTTCTAGGGGTTATACGTTAAAACAGACTTCAAAAATGAAAAGAGCAGCCCCGATTACATACCAGGTAACATTCTTAGCTCAAAACATCGATTTTTTCATTAAAAAAAATTCAAATGGCTTGTATGTGTCGTTTAGATGTTAATCTAAATCTCGTGAACAAAAAATAAACAAGAAACCTCAAATATTAGTATTAAAAATTCTGAGGATAAACAACATAAAAATAATGCGATTACACAGAAAAAAGCTCAAAAGCTAACCAAAAGTTAACCCTAAAGAATCAATTAAGTTAGTTTTAAATAATATAAAAAAATAAATTTCACAAGTAATTAATTATCTTAACAATTTTAATAATAAAAATAATCTAAGTATTACAGAGAGTATATTTATAGCTAACGTACCTTTTACAGACATACTAAAATTACTACATAAAATTGCTCAAAATAAGTTTAAAATAATAGTTTGTAAGCAAACCTTAATCTATGTACAAGAAAAAGATTGAGAAACCATTTTCAAAGAATTTCATGAACTGCCTACTGCAGGTCATAGAGGTCAAAAGGCTACTATTCAAAAAATTCACCAGTCCTATTATTGGGAAAATTTAATAGAATATGTACAGACAAAAATTAGCTTATGCTTAAATTGCCAATTACGGAAATTTTCACGCCGCAGAGTTAAATTACCGATGAAATTAACCCAATGTCCATGAACGGTATTTAAAAGAGTATTAATTGATATTATGGATCCTATAGGATATGTTTAAGCTGATGGCTACATAAACTTTATCAAGTTTAAAATCTTAAAATAAAACAATAAAAAATTTCATTGTAAGTTAATAAAATTATGTAGGGAGTATAAAAAATAAATAATTAAATGGTAGTGAAATGATGAAATAGATTTTATTTTTCATTTTTCTATAATACTTAAGTGCGTTAGTATTATAGGCTATAAAACGGATTATAGGCTACGACACTTAAAATTCCAGCATCATAGAAAAGTAATTATTTTAAAAACTTTTCTATAATGCGTTTTATAGCCTACAATACAAACTATTCTATAACACTGCGACATATATGTATACTACTGAAAATGAGAATCACGGAGGAACATTACCAGCATTCGAGTTTTATTTGGATTACCGAATATCGAGTGATAAGGAAGTCAAGTTCTTATCACGGTACGAAAAATTGCTAATTTATGGGAACGTTTTTGAATTTGGAATGAAACTTAAAAATATTGCATTCAAGATATAAATATTTTGATATGATCTAGTTAAAAATTTTAAAAAACTTTTTTGGAAATCAGTAAAGTATGAAAGTTTCTTGAAACAAAGGAAATTGCCAGAGTATGTATGAACTTATTCAGAAAAGATTTCTAGGAACCAAACACGCCTAGAGTTTACCTTACAGAGGTTATAAATTAGCAAGAAACAGTCAATATTAGCAGTTTTTTGGCTAGTTTTGATAGAATATTGTTTGAATCTGCAAATTTTTCATTGAGAAGAGGTTGAGAATTTAAGCTCTTGGTAAATGTAAAATTAATGGATTTTTTAAATCGCTTTTTGGTGATAGGTATAAAAGTTAAATGTTTCCAAATTTTTTCCAGGCTGCTACTGACACAGTTGTATAAAATGCTACAAGTTTAACAGGAATTTTCCATTAAGTGATAATAATTAAGGGTCGTTTTATCTAAATATGCAGAAAGTTTAGCTAATTTTCAAGGTAGGATTGTGAAATAACGGGTAGAGATAATTAAATCATATTTTTTTCATTCTTTACAAATATATTAAAGTTTGATAAAAAATTTTTTTTTTTGTGACGTCATTTTTGCGTAAGAGTGGTGTACATGCGCCACCGAAAACAAAATTCCGAAGTTATGTACAGGATACGACTTAGGGTAACTTTTTTTTTAAAAAAATTGGTAGGACTTAAAACACGTACTGTCGGGATGTAGTCAAGTTTTTTCAAAAAAAATAATTTGAAACAAAATGGCGTCTACACAAAGTGTAAATGAAAAAATACAACAATAATTTTTGGGCAAAAGCAGCTGTAAAAATTTTTTGAGAACATAAAAATAATAAAACTTGACGATACCCAGAAATTAGTACATTTATTAAGTTGTTTAGTAAGTTTAAAGTAGATCTTGAGTAAATAGGTGCAGAAATTATCGCGCAATCGTGTGCAAGCTTTCCTAAAACGCTATTTCAAGTAAAATGTTTTGAAATAATTTTTTCAGTACTTTTAGGTTTAAATTATATATTTTTTTTTATTCGTTAGAGAAATTTATAACAGAAAACTCTAGACCAAAAAAATTAAAATCGGTCAAGTAAAATCTTCTTATGCATCAGGAAACGGTACATGGTAAAGGAAAGAAAATTATGTGTGAGCCTTGTCAAAAAGAATACAGCCGTAAGGAGATGCCTCGTCACGTAACCAGTGATCGTCATAAGGTAGCTCTTCGTCAATGGCTGGTTGCAAATCCTCATCCACCTAGTGATCCTCCTGGTGAAGCTTGTTCTTCCAACACCCCAGCTGCTCCTGAGAATACTCCTCGCTAAACATCTCGCAAATAATTTGCCTATCTTACTATATTTAGTATGAGTATAAAAAAATTTTTTTTTGTAATTTCTATTTTTATTTCTTTTTATTTTTGTATTAAAAAAATATATATATAAAAAAAATGTTTAACTAATTTTATTGCATCCTGCCTTTCCTTTATTTCAAGAAAAAAAATTATTTACTTTAACACTTGCTCTGCATTCTGTTTCTGCTCTCTTTTTTTTTTTGTTATATATTTTTTTTTAATTAACAAAATACCTGTTTTATTATCTTTTGAAAGTACATGAAAAAATTTTGATTTATTTTTAGACGTGTCTCCTAGATTTTGTTAGTTGCTTTTTGACTGCGTTACTGTTAATTAAAAAGAAATTTTTGTTCTTATTTTAAACTTCATTATGAATCGTGAATTTTTCTTAAATAACCATCCTGGAGCGAATATCACCTAGAGTTCCAAACAACAGTCGTTAAATGATGTGGTAAGTTACTATTTTTCTATTTTCAATTTAAATTAAGAAAGTTAATAATAAAAAAATTTTTTTTGTATTTTATTATTATATATATTTATTATTTTTTTTTGTTTAGTGGAATGATGGTCGTATTAGGGCCCATTTTGATGGCGCTAATCCATTGACCTGGATTTTGCGGCAGCTAGACTTGTATTCTGGACCAGACGACGATTGGTAGTAGGACCTTTTTCGCGTATTAATTCTCTTTAAAAAATGGGTCGAAATTTGTATAGAATTACCCTTAAAATTGCTAAATCCGAAACTACTCAATCAAATCCCCTGATATTTGGCACACTTATTATGTATCAAAAGGCTACCATTTTGCACTAAAACTTTTTTATTTTGGATATGTAGGTTCAGAGATATCATCAGTCAAAGTAGCCGTTGTTTATCTATTTTTAAAAACTACATAGCACCCACAAAACTTTTTAAGAAATCAACTAATTATTATGCAAGTGGTCTCATCTTCTTTGTTTTAATAAATAACAACTTTTAAGAGAAAAAAATTTCAAAAAACATACCTTTAATCTATTTTTATTTCAATTTTTCTGTTTTTAAAATGTTGACCTGCTGCCGCTCAGTGCCTAAAATGGGCACAGTAGAATCACAGATTTGAAAAGGCCAATGAGAATAAAAAACTAGACCCTTTTCCAGTCAATTTGAGAAAACCAAAATTTTTTTAAGTTGCCACCATTTTTGGACAGAGGGGGGTGGCCGGGTTGAGAAATAATCGCCCATATATAAAAAATTAATACAATTATGATTCTGTTGTTTAATTAGATCTGGAACAGTGAAATTCTCTGGAAGATGGGTCTACACCATTGGATGCTCCCTGATCCTGAGCCTGACTATCCTGAAGATGAAATGAACCAGTTGGAATAACGCTTGTAAAAATTTATTTTTATTTTTGTTGCAGTTTGTGTAATATTGATAATAAAAAGAAATTTTAATTTTCTTTCCAACTAAATTTTGTTATTATTTATTTTATTTTTCTCTAACCTTGAACTCTTATTACCTATTACCTTACAATCTAGTCTACCAATAATTTTAATAACCTTAAAAGTCTATAAAATATTCCTTTGCTCTTATCAAATCTTTATGAACTCCAAATTGCTTACAGCACTTAAAACAATCTTTAATTTTCTTAGGAGACCATAAAACTGCCTTACAGCTGAGACATCCAGGATACCTATACTTCCACACCATTCCATGACTAATTGAATGTAGTTTCCAATTTAGTAATTTCATATTTAATATTTATCTGCATGGTTCACATAAGAACTTATTTGTGCCTTCTATTATGTATCCTTGTTCTTCAAAGTTTTTTATACAATAAAAGAATTCTTGTTGTTTTGAGTTTTCTGATACAGGTATCTCCCATACATATGTTTCTAATAATTCTCTTGTAATCCATTTTGTTTGCTACGTTTTAAAACCTGTTTTTATCTTTTTTTTCAATTATTACGTCTATTTCTTCAATTGCATCTGTAATAGCTGTTAAAATTTAAAAGGTTTTTTACTTTTACACAATAATAATGTTAAGACCTCTGTCGGTGTAGAAAAAATTTCATCAAACTCATCTGAAAACAAAATAAACTTATTTTAAAATTATGCGTTTTTATACCTTATAACGCAATTGAGTGGTTTGTATACGTTAGCACATTTTGTATAGTACTTTCATTTTTACTTTTCGTTAAAAGACTACTTTAGCGCAAATGCGATAACTGCTTGAGTTAACGCTTTTGGTATCTTACTTTTATTTTCTTATTTTGTGTTATCGACTAGACTTAACGCAATTGCGCTGTTTTAATATCGCATTTAATTAACTCTACTAAAATTTACAAACTTATTTTATAAACTATATTTATAACTACACTCTCTTTTTATAATTCTTCTAGTGGAAACTTAGGTTTTATATACGAATGCTGTAACCTATTTCCATTTACTACGCTAAATTTATTTTTGCCAGTTTTTATTTTTACATTTCCATTTTTATAATTATTTATTACAGCATATGGCCCTTTATTTCGATTTTTCTTTCGATTTTTCTTTGGCTTTAATGACATTTTCTTTTGCAATTTTTTGTACCTTATTTAAAGTTGTTATTAAATTGGTTAAATAAACATCTACAGTGCCTTCGTTTTCAATTATCTCCTTGATTTCAGAAGGAGTTCTTGCTATCCGTCCAAACATTAATTCAAAAGGAGTCGCATTAGCTGATTTGTGCACTATAGAGTTATAGGAAAATTTGGCCAGCTCTACATAGTCATCCCAGTCATACTCGTTGTCATTTACAAAGACTTTCAAGAATTAACCAAGTGTATGATACATTCTTTCCACAGGACTTGACCTTGGTGTGACCACATGTCCTTATTTGCTTGATTTTGAACTTCTTGGCAACTGCAGCAAACAATTTTGACATAAAGTTTGCTCTCCTGTCTGAAACCACGGTTTGGGGAGCCCCAAACAATGTTATATATCTCTTGACAAATGCATCAGCTACTGTACTGGCTTGCTAAACTGGTAATGGCACTACAACACTGTATTTGGTCAACGTATCCTGCATAGTAAAAATAACAATATTTAAATTTTTAGTTGTATTTAAAGGCCCTACTATATCAATACTTAGTTTTTGCCCTGCTTGAGTTGGTGTGTCTGTAATCTGCATTTTATTTTTAACTTTTCGTCTTACCAATTTTTTTAGTTGACAGGTAAAACATTGCCTAATATAGTCTTGAATTTCATCTATCACATTTTCCCAACTGTATTTGGTTCTGAGGCATTTGTAAGTTTTCAAAAATGCACGATGACCAGAAACTAAAGTGTCATGAGCTTCCTTAATCAAAGTCTCTCTTTCTGATGGATGCGTCACTCTCACTTCTCCAAAGCAAACTATGATTTTAGTATCTTCATTATCCTGCAGAATTTTCTTTAATTTTCTAAGTATTTCTAACCACTCTATGAAATTAATCCTGTTTGACTTTGATATGCTGAATGATTTGATTCCATATTCCTTCATCAGAGTTTTTAAATTATTAAATAATTTTGTCAAATTCTCACTTACCTCTGTCATTGAAATAGGATCACTTTCTCTAATAGGCAATAAAATATGATATCTACTACCTATTTTAATAACTTTTGGTTCACCAACTATTAAATTTTAATTTATCGGTATTTTGTTTAAAGCATCAAGCTCTAAAGCGCCAGTGCAAACAGGAGTTAGGATCTTTTTTTGACTGCATAAAACTTAAAGCTCTATGATCACTTACTAAATATAATTTCTTACCATATAAATAAGGTCTAAAATATTCAACACCCCATATGAAAGCAAGTGCTTCTTGGTCCGTTACTAAATATTTTTGCTCTGCTTCATTTAAAACTCTTGAAGCATAAGCTACTGGCAAATCTTTACCTATTTCACCTTGAGAAAGTACTGCACCTAAAGCCACTCCTCTAGCGTCCGTTGTAAGGACTAATTCGCGGCTAAAATCCGGATATTGTAGAATTGGAGCTTCACATAATTTCCTTTTCAATATTTCAAATACTTCTTGAGCCTTATCATACCAAATAAAATCTTGATTCTTTTTAAGTAAAGATGTAAGTGGTTTAGCAATCTTAGCGAACTGTGGTAAATGTCTCCTGTAATAAGATGTAATTCCTAAAAATTGTTTAACATTTTTAGGTGTAGTTTGTACTGGAAATTTCTCAACTGTTTCAATTTTCTTTGAATTAGGCTTCACTCCATCTTTAGAAATGACATGTCCAAAATAAGTCACTTCTGTTTGTAAAAAGAAACATTTTTCTGGCTGCAACTTTAGATTAGCTTCTCTTAACCTCTTCGTTACTTCTTTTACCAGTTCTAAAAGTTTTTCTAGAGTCTTAGCATGTATCAGGAAGTCATCAATGTATGCTATTACTCCTTCTAAGTCCCTAAATAGGATTTGAATCAACCGCATGAAGCTACTTGGACTATTCTTAGCACCGAAGGGTACCCTAGTGTATTCATACAAACCATACATTGTAGCAAATGAAGTTTTATGCCTGTCCTTTTTGTGTACTAGTATCTGGTGAAAACCAGAACTTAAATCGAGCGAGCAGAAGTACTTTGACCCATTTATGCTGTCCAGCAGGTCCAATAAATTTGGTAAAGGATACTGTTCAGAGATAGTTTTATCATTTAATTGCCTCAAATCCAAGACTAATCGATGTTTAATTATTCCTTGGCTGTTTAGTTTCTTAGGTACCAACATTATTGGATGGCTATAAGATGAGTGAGATGGTGTAATTATACCTTCTGCTGCCAACAGCTTATTTTATTGTTCTTTTAACTCTTCTGCTAAAAAAGGTGAAATTTTATACATTCTAGAAGTAATAGGTACCTCATCAACAGTAAAAATTCTATGTTGAAAAACGTTTGTAAACGATAGAAGTTCCCCTGGTATATGAAAAACATTCTGCATTTTCTTCCAGAATCTTCTCAACAATTTTTTTATCCTCATCATTTAAATGGCCTAAATTTGATAATTCCTTCACCTTATCGATTCTTTGTTCAGGCGTTAGCTCCATATACGGGATCCTTTCACTATTATTTAATTCTTTTCTAACTTCACTTATTATCACCTTAATTTGTTCTAAAATATGCATATTATTTTGTAAATTATCCATTTCAATAATAGTATTTAAATTATCAAAGGGTTCAATAAATTCATATAACTTACACTGATTGACCTCATTTACTATATTATTAGTAATTGCCATAAAATCATTTTTATAATTTACCTTTTTAGTAATTAGTGATTCATTTATTAACCCCTCTAGTATCAAGATGCTCTATACACAATTCTTCTTCTTTCTCACTTTCTCATTCATGTTTACTTTCACTATCGCTACCTTCTTTACTTTCTGTCCTTCTTGCTCTCAAACTGCTTTGTGACTTACCTGAACGATCTGCTTGTTGCCAGTTTTCATGCCTAGAACTATTTTTATTATAAAACTTTAACTGTATTTCATGATATTTTGTTTTATCGTTTACAACACTTTTACTTTCAACTGTATTATTTACGTTATTTTCTATATTATTTTTATTTATACCAGTTTAATTATTATTTACTTGATACACAGTAAAATAAATTATCCACCACATTACAAAATTTAATAATTTTACTATTATTACAAAATTAATTACAAGAAAGTATTTCCAACTTTTACCACAGGATTTTCATTTTCATCCACATTAAAAAATTTATTATTTATAACCTCATCTGTGGTATTATTACCAACCACTACAGGTGCCCTGTTGAAAAAATTTTCTAACTTATTATTTATAACCTCATCTGTGATATAATTATCAACAACTACACGTGCCCTGTTGGAAAAACTTTCCAACCTATTATTTATAACCTCATCTGCAGTTTTCTCCAATACTGCAGGAGCCCTATTCGAAAAATTTTCCAACAAAGGCTTTTTATTTATAAACTCATCTGCAGTTTTCTCCACTACTGCAGGAGCCTTGCTGAAAAAATTTTCTAACGAGGGTTTATTATTTAATGCCACTTTTGCAGTTTTCTCCGCTACTGCAGGATCCTTGCTTGTAAATTCCTCCAACAAAGGCTTTTTATTTATGAACTCATCTGCAGTTTTCTCTACTGCAGGAGCCTTGCTGGAAAAATTTTCTGACATGGGTTTATTATTTTGCAATTTGCTTGCTTTACTTAATAATTTATTTGCACTTTTTAATGCTACTATAATTTTTTTCTTTAAACTATTATCCCTACTTATTACTTGCTAGCTGTTTTAACTTTTTTGCTATTCTTTTTATTTTTAACTTTTACTTTTATAGTAGGAGATTTTTTTCTTTTAATCTGTTCCCCCACTCTTACTACGTGAGTTATACAATCGTTTTTGTATTTCTGGCCTTTACCACCACCTCTTCTGATGTAAATTTTAATACCTCGTTGTTTGACTGGAAGGAGTATTTTCGTCCTTGAAGCACTAAACAGCGTTTATCAAATTATAGTCTTGCTTTGTTGCCTTCTAAAAACTTATTTCCCATCAGCCCTGTTTCTTGAATTAGAAAATTATTTTCTACAATATGAAATTTTGTTAAAATTCCGGAAATTTTAATTTCTATACTTCCCAATGACTTAACTGGAGGGTCTGAAATTCCAATTAGCTTAACTATTTCATTTTTACAAATTTTTACCTTATCTGGCACTGCTTTTTGCTTCAATAGATTTGGGCTGGCTCCTGAATCCAAGAGGTAGTCAATTTCTTTACCTAGGCTGGCAGAAGATAAGACGACTGTTGGCGCGTTACTATTTTGACTCAGATGGATTGTGTGTTCGACGTACTGGGACCCTCCCGATTCGCGCCCATCGGTTGGTCGTTGCCTTTTCCGTGATTATTTTCTTCTGCCCATCCTACATTGGCGGCCCTGATCTACAAAAACGACTTGTATGCCCTTTTTTCTTACAATTATTGCATTCCATTTGTTGACGCTTAATTAATTAGTTAATTTATTTATTATATGTGTAATATTTTTTTCGAGCAATAAAATGTGTAAGAAAACAGATGTGCAAGATCGAAATGTGTAGGTTCCGAGTAGACCCATTATTATTAATTTATTATAACTTAATTAACCACTCTGGTTTGTTCGGATTTTCCGGATTGCTCCAATAATTCTCCTTGACATGACCATTTTTTGACTAATGGCTACATTTTAGTTGCCCTTTGTTTTCTTCCCTCTACGAATTTCGGCAACTCAGGGCAGAGAAGCGTCGTGTGGTCTTGTCTAAGGCATAAAAAACAATAATTATTATTTGGAGTGGTATGTGTACTTACAACGTTTATTTGCTCAGTTTTCGATGTTTTTGTTTCTTCGTATGAGCACGATTCCCTCTCTACCACTATTGCTTCGTTGAGAGTATCTGCAAAAGTAGCATAGGGTATTAACCTTGTTCTTATCTCCGTTCTCATGCCTTTCAAAAAAACCTAAGCATGTCTCTGTCTAACATGGCGTCTTCCAATGGTCTCCCTTCCAATACCAGCGCCTTTTTTATTTTTCTTTCCAGCTCTTTTATTTTGTTGGCAAATAATTTGACTTTCTGTTTCTCTCCTTGTCGTACCTTCGCTAAATCCCCTCCTAGCTCGTGCGACGTTTTGGGATTTCCAAAAGAGAATTCCACAATGTCAATGACCTCTTGTATGGAGCGCAAATTGTGTCCATTAGCTGCCTTTGCTGCTTCTCCTTTTAGCAGAATTAACGGTGCTACCTCGCTTTCGTTTTCTGGGGGTATCATACCTTTCGCCCTGCCACACCCGATTACAACATTTTCCATCTCTTCTTGCGAACCGGTGAAATCTGGAATCGTGTTGATTGTGTCTTTTATCGAGAATGACCTTATCTTAGATAGTGATGAATTTTGTGAATAAGATGCCCCCGTAAATTCATTTGCCTGATAAGTATTTCTCCTAAAACAATTATTTCTCCTTAAACATTAATTACCCTCGTGGTTAACACCACACCTTCTGCATACTTCCGGTCTAATTTGCTCAGCCATGTGATACATTGTAGAATACGGTGTGTAATGGTTAGCTGCCATTGGTGCTGCCCTATAAATGGTACTGCTGGCCAAACCTGTAAAATTATTAAATTTTTAGTTATTTCTATTAATCGCCCATATTTTCTAAGTATATATTATTATTTTTTGATTTTATTGACGCTGCAAGTACCTTCTGTACCTACTTTAACAACCGCGTATTTTTGAAAAATAATTTTTAAGTGAATTTAAAAATTATATAATATTGCCGCTTGATATGTCTTAATAAAAAAAGGGATGTTATTTAAAAACATACACATATCAAGATAGGAAAATTTAATTTAGTATGATTCATTTAACAATTATGCCCAGTACAGGTCAATAAAATCAAAAAATAATAATGTAAAATTATTGTTTATTGTTTGCTGACCCAATTCCTGGATATATGCTGTGACTCCCACAGTTGTTGGAGATATTTCAGTAGCGTCTGGCTGCAAAATAAATTTTTTTGTACTCTTTATGCTTGGATTTATTGGAGTTACTAAACTCTCTCTACTATCTAATAAACATAAAGTATATTCTGCAGCTAATTTTTCCAGATCTAACTCTGGGCCTAAGATACTGTTAAGTAAATCAATAAGTATTCTTAGAGTATCAGCATCCCTTAATGCTTTGTCCAGTACATCCTTAATGTTTTGTGGTAAATACGCCTGTAACTGGATGGCAGATAAAGTTAATTCCGCATCCCCATCTGTTTCCAACAACCTGTAAGCTAAATACCTTAATAAATCTTTGACAGATGGTCTCGGCTTGGATTCCGGACGCAAATTAACTGCAATGACGCCTTAATACGTCATAAATCCTGCTGTCAAAATAAACTGCTAGAGAGGTATCTTGGCTACTTGTACCTGTTATTATGTCAATAATTTCTGCAGGATGTATATTACTTGCCCTTAATTCCTGAATCATACTTGCCAATGTGGCGTCTTTTAATACAGTTGAGTAGTTGATATCAATAAAAAACGCCGTCGATTCTGCTCTCTAACGCTTCAATTTTTCCCTCTTTAATTCTTGCCTTTGCTCCATTGGCGATGTTTGGTTTCATTAAAATGTTTCTTGTACTATTCTAAAACTTCCTCTATGGTTGTGTCTACTTTTATTTCAATAAAATCTTTTGCAAATTTACAAACCACACTATACGCTTTCTTTGCACTAACGTCTTTTTCTACTAATTTCTCGGCTAGTACTTGTAAAAGACTCATTTTGTTGATATAAAGAAGAAATTAAGAAAGATAGAAAGAAATAGAAAATTTAAATTGTAGAATAATTTGCTTTTTTAATAAAAAATTCCCTAAGACGAGCCCCCACTTTTGTTACGAAATTTTTGATTATTAATTTTTATTACTTTAATATTTATGATGATTTATTGGCCTTACTGCGAAATTCTGTATTAATTTTAATTTTCAGATTAAATATCAAGTATTCGTAACTTGAGATCAATTTATTTATTTTGCCTACTTTAGTGCTCGTAACTAATGCAGTTACTCGCACACGGGAAGGCTTATTCTTTATTAAATTAGCAAATCTAATAGAATATATGTAAATGTATATATATATGTATCCTATATATATATAAATCTTTAATTTTGTATGTTTGTTTGTCCGAAATGGGTAAACTAGAACGCGATAAAAGTTAGAGACGCGGGGTTTACGGCAAAAGATGGAAAAAATTACCGGTCAAAACATAGGTTAGGTTTCGTTTCGATTGACAACAGCAAAAATTTTTTATGTTGAAAAAGCTGGATTTCCAAGGATAAAATTTTTATTAAATTTTTAAAAAAAACCTAAAAAACTGAAAACCGAGGAAAAATTTTTTTATCAAAAAGAATTTCATTCGATTCAGATATATTTTTTACATATCCACCTAAATTTTCAAGGTGATTGGCTCGATCTGTAAAAAGTTACAATAATTTTTTGAAAATTATAAAAGTTTAGGACTAATCCTATCCTATCATATCCTCTATATATATAAATCTTTAATTTTGTATGTTTGTTTGTTTGTCCGAAATGGATAAACCAGAAAACGATAAAAGGTAGAGACGCGGGGTTTACGGCAAAAGATGGCAAAAATTACGGGTCAAAACATAGGCTAGGTTTCGTTTCTATTGATAACGACAAAAATTTTTTATGTTGAAAAAACTGAATTTTCAAGAAACAATTTTTTATCAAATTTAAAAAAAAAATAAATAAAAACAGAAAACCGAGGAAAAATTTTACTATCAAAAAGAATGAGATTCGATTCGGGTATATTTTTTACGTATCCACCTAAATTTTCAAGGCAATCGATTCGATCTGTCAAAAGATACAATAATTTTTCGAAAATTATAAAAGTTTAGGACTAATCCTATCCTATCTTACTACTATATATATTTGAAAATTTATTTGTGTGTGTGTGTGTGTGTGTGTGTTATCATCAGGGTTAAACCAATGTAAGAAATTTAATAAAACCGGTGTCAAATTAAGAAAAAAAGTCCGCCGGTGACATAGGCTATTTAAAAAGGTATTGGAGATGTAATACAATTAAAATATAAATACACGACTCAGCTTTTCGTACTTTTGAAGATATTCAATTTTTAGTGTTTTTGAACTTGATAAAATTTTTAAAAATTTTTTACAAAAATTAAAATATCTTGAGACTATCGAAAAATTTTATTGTCACACTTTGTAGTATTCGAATCAGCACCAATTCTTAAGTATTCTGCTAAATTTTTATTCAAAACGGACGTATCTTTAAAATTTTATAAAATATTATTGAAGCTGGTTGAAAATTTTAAAAAAATTTTTTTATTTTTTATGATATTTTTAATCATCTATTTGTGTTTCTGTGTGTGTATGAGTTTCATTATGAGAGTCTAATCAATAAAAAGTCAAAATGAAGTGTCAAAATATAGAAAAAAAGTCTGCATATGACATAGGCCATAATTTTGCAACTCAGCTACCGTACTTTTAGAGATATTCAATTTTCACTATTTTTGGGGAAAATAACATTTTTTGACATTTTGATTAAAAAGTGGAATATCTTCTAAATATAATATAATTTTACGGTCGCAACTGGGATTACTCGATTCCACACTAATTTATACGTACTCAGATAAATTTACATAAAAAAGGACATTTCTTTTAAAATTTATAAATAATTTTCAGTGATTTATAAATAAGGGCCAAAACTCATGCAAGAGCAAATTTTTTTAAAAATATGATTCCGTTTTGAAATCAGTCACTTTAAAAACATATGATCAGGTATGCTAGCATTAATTTTTTTTACTTTTTTTCTAAAAATTATCCAGCAAAAATAATTAAAAAATATCCGTCAATTTGGACATTGATGGGTTAAACTTTGATAAAATAGAAGAATTTTTCTGTTTTATCATCTCAGTCATCTTTTTCTTTTATTTAAATTTCGACAGGACAAAAATCCTCTAGAGTTGATTTAAATGCGACATTGTTTTAATATTGGAATCATAAATTTATTCCACACGTTAATAATAACTAAATCAGATATTATCAGGTAACATTCATTCAAAAAATTTCAATTTTATACTAATAAAAAATACGGATAATACTTAGCCTTTTTTAGGCAAAAACTTTGGTTTAAAACTGGGTATGTACTTTCCAACAAACAAAATAAATTATAATATATATTTTTTATTTGGTCAATAAGGAATAATTTTTTGTTTTTTGTAAAATTTAAATTATTGCATTTGTGTAGTATGCGACAGTTTTGACAATTTTATTATTGTCCGTTTCAAGCTAAAAAAAAATATATATATATATAAAAATAAATATAAATATTTATACAAGTATTGTTGAATGTATCACTAAGTCTATCTACATACCAATTCACCATAGTATTTAGTCATAATTTTTTCTTGTCAGCGGCCAAAAACTACGTATTTCCCGGCCGCTGCACGACCGGAAAAGTCACGTTTTCTCGCCACTGACTAAGAAAAATTGTATACGACCCAAATCGCAGTTTACCAACCCCGGCTTCGCCTCGGATGGTAATTTACGTGCGATTTAAGCCATACTTTACTTTTCTGGACACGGGATCGTAATTTACTATTTATCAAAATATCATAGAGGTTCATCATAATATATAAACAAAATCATTTAACAAAGTTTCTTCAGATAACATAATAAAATTTCAAAATTAATCAACAATAGGTAAATCATTTCTTTGTTATTATTAGCACCATTTTGTATGCTGTTATAGTCACATATAATTTTTACATATAAAATATACACCGTCATGTTTATACATCATGTAGCTTGTATACATCCTCGTGAAATATACACTAAGAATATTATTACAATGTTAATTCGGAAATTTTGAACATTTTTCACTCAATTAAACAAAACACAATCTGACGTAAACGTAGTAAAAGAAACATTCGAAATTTTTATAAGCCTGATTAGCTGCCCTTTAACAAGCTCTTATTTTAAATTGAATGGTCGGGTAAAAAAACGGTAAGGTTTGGAAAGGTATGCCTATCATTCATTTACACCACGTATATCGCCACCTGATCCCGAGAAAGGCAATTATACATGGAAATACGTAATAATTGGGCGTTCGAGCAAATCTGTAACGGATAACCTTATAACGGCACTTCGCATTATTTGAATCATGTGTTAGAGATTAGAGTAAATAGCATTTTAGTGTATCTTAGTTATTGTGAAATAGATTCCCTTAAACTATACGAAAAGTCTTTCCTTTCCGAAAAATATCATCCTCAGAAGTACCTAGAATCACCAAAACAAGAAAAAAAGGGGTGAAAGCAATTATCATCATTTAGTGGTTTAATAGACTAATAAGAGGTTGAACATTTGGGTCACAAAATGATAATCAATAGTTATGGATAACTTTAATATGTTGAAAAAACACCCAAGATACCCTCCGTTTATTCCAACGTGCCTCCTTGGCTTAGAAACGCAGGGCTCAGTATTATAAGATAGGGTTTTTTCAAAATCTTTCATATAAACTTGCAAATTAACCAATATACTTCTCATTTTTTCCGAATAAGTACCATCTTTTAATTCCCGTCAGCCGCAATTCTCCATCACCTATTATCTCATCGCTATATTCAATAAACCAAATGCCCATTTTTTGACCCAAATGACCAATTTTTAAATTGCTGTCAAAATTGCAATTTTCAATGAAAATAGGTCTTGTGGGCTCAAAAATTTTTACATGTTTCAAGTTTTTTTTTCTCAAAAATTTCTTACTCGTTCTATTAGCTTTAGATGTTTACGAGATATGACTCTACAAGGTTAGTGATAAAATATGATTTTTTTTTTAAACTTCAAATTGAAACTATCTTTAAATTATCATATCTGCTAAATGAATAATCAAAAAGAAGCAAGTAAAGCATTTTTTTAAACTTAGAGCTAATACAAAACTTTTCAGACCTATAAGACCTATTTTTAATGAAAATTGCAATTTTGGCAGCAATTTAAAAATTAGTCATTTTAGTCGGTAAATGGGCATTTGGTTTATTGGAAAAAATGAGACCAACCGGAAGTATTTTGATCAATTTGGAAGGTTACAGCGCTATATGGAAGAATTCGAAAGAAACCCTATTTTATAACATTAAGCCCTGCGTTTCTAAGCCCAGAAGACGCGTTGGAATAAACAAAAGAATACCTTGGGTATATTTTCAACATCTTAAAGTCATCCGTAATCCATAACTATAGATTATAAATTGGCGACCCAAATGTTCCGGTCTCTCCTTGTAAGTTAAAATTCTAAAAACGTTAATATATTAGTAAAATTTTTGAATCTAAATATTGCTGGATTTACAACTCTAAATACTTAAATTTCAAATGATTTTTGCATACATGGTAATGTAATACTAAAAGGAAATTGCTTTTTGCTTTTCTCTATAAACTGATTGTACCTTAGAAACTAAACCCAGTTTAAACAAAATAAAAACAAATAATATAGATGAATTTCTGTATATCAATAAATTACTTTTTGTATAAATATAATATTTTTTTATATACTTACTGGGGCTATAAAAATTAAACCATTTGGATCAAAAGTTTGAAAATCAAACTCAAGGTATATATTCTTTCTCCAAAAATTAGTCTTGTTTAAATAAATCTGCGTATAACTTTGTTCCATGTCCTTATACTTTAAGGTTTGTTCATAAGAATAAATACTTGGATGATCAATAAAATTTTTAATTTGATTTAATGATTTAGTTCTCAATGGTTGTAGATTTGATTTAAAAAATCGTAACTTAACAGGCTCTCGCTCAAAATGTCCAATTAGTACATGCTTAGACTTAAGAGCACTTTCAAATCTAAGTATTTTGCTGTAAAAAAATAATTTGTTAAACAAATTATTAAAAAGTTCTGTAGCACTGCTTAGAATTCAAAATTTTGTAACAATTACTTAAATATGAACCAGATTCATGCGTAATTTAGTTGACATTTACAGTATAAAATGTCATGTGATCGATAATTATAGCTGTATTTTTTGTATTTTTTTTACATGTATGTAAAATATGTTTAACTTATTGAACCTGAAGTTATATCGGAGGGTACTAACACTTAGCACATACAGCTACCGAACCGCATATTTTGCTTTTATTTCTTCGGAAGTTGATTTTGGAATTTGTTCCTTTGATGGAAATAATTATATGGAAGTAAGCATGTGGAAAGTGTAAATAATATAATTATACCTTTTTAATATTAAACAAATACACTTTGGAACTATTAATCAGTATAGAGTGATCTATTGGTGAACTAAAGTAGTAGAAGGAAATCAAAGAACCAAAGTCCGAGTTTTGTATAGGAGCTATGCTGAAAATTCTGTCTTTAATGCATATAGTTCACATGTACAACTATATGCTTCAAAAGAGGTTCAAAAAACCTTGAAAAACGCCCTTTATGCATGATATACAGTGGTGCCATGCAGCACTTTCGACATCGTGCGCCACCCAGAGTTTAACAGCCCGAATCAGCACATTTTTATTTTTATAAGATTTAAGTTTAAGTTTAATTTTATAATATTTTATAAATATTCAAGAAATAATGTGCCGAGACCAGGATTTTAACGCGGGTCGCTCACATGAGAGACTCACGATGAATCCACTGGATAATCGATACTCCTTACAGTTGTAATATAATTAATTTGGTATACTCCTGACTGAAAAAAGAGCTACTTAAAATAATATTAATATCAGCTATATTGATCATTTTCCATAAATTAATGTAACTCGATAAATTTCCCCATTTTACAATTTGCCTTATCTGGGCTGTATTCAGACACAGCATTACCATCTGTGGTATTGAACGGCGCAAGCACAATAATATTCAACTTACTTTTATGTAGATAAAGCAAGTATGGAAATTATAAGTTCATATAAATGGGGAAAATGTAAAGCGAGAATTTGAAAGGGGGGACGCACATACGACGTGAACTGCGAGACCACGAAGCAGTCTGCAGCAGTTCGCTTCGGAACAACTTAAACATCGGTCACGATTTTACATCTTTAGTTTCAGTTTTCATTGAATAAATTTTTTTAAAAATAAATTCAATCTTTAACAAATTTAGATTTATTTTTTAATGACTCTATTGCTCATAATTTTTAAGAATGTTATTTTAATGACTTTATCGACACAGAGAGCTAATTAATAAATTTTTGATTTATTAAACTCGACATGATACGTGGATGCCATCTGCAATCACTTTTTTTATTTTTAACGTATCACGCAGTTGTTTTAATTTTTTCAAATTTTATATAATCAAATAAAAGAGTTTAATACGAGTTTAATAAATCAAAAATTTATTAATTAGCTCTCTGTGTCGATAAAGTCATTAAAATAAAATTTAGATTTACTTTTGAATTCAGTTTTTTTATTATTTTATTTTAAATTCAATTAAAATAGTTCAAAAAAATTTTTTTTATTAGAATTATTCAGGGGCAAAGCAGAATTATAATTTTGTGTAGTGAATTTAAAAATTAGTTTTTGTTGCAGTCTAATAATTTCTATTATTAATTAAATTTTGATTTATATAAGTTTGCTACACACACAACAACCATTGTAAATAAATTATTATAATCTTATTTTTTATAAAGTCAATTATTACTTAACAAATAAATTGTTAACTAACTATTATAAGACAAGCTATATATTTTCATAAATAAAAACTCTACTTTATTTTTATTCGCTCAAATCAAGTCTAGTTATTGTGTTACCAATTACCCATCCTAATAGATCTGGTCTATATTATCATAGAAAAGAATCTAAGGTACACTGGCCCCCTTTCGTACCGTCTCAAATGGTGCCGAAACCCGGATCTATTAGCGTTTTGGGTATAACACAAAAATATTCTTTTTAAAAGAAATTTTTTAATAAAAATTTAAAATGTCAGAAGACGTTTTAAGAGAAAAATCTGCTCAGTTTTCAAGTATTCTTTCGGAAGTTGATGATGATTCAGTTTCTAAATTAAGTTTTTTAAATGATCGCAAACTCCACTCATCTCTAAAAACATCTATTACAAAAAAAAAGGTTCTTCGACTTTAAATAAAAATCATGGACTACCGAATAATATCTAGCTAAAAGCCTACAAATAATGATATTCTATCAAATTTTTTTTTTGTCTATGACCCTGCAAAATCAAATCTGTTGTGAATCTAATGCCGATAAAATGATTGGAATGAGAAGCCAAGAGTTTAATCAAATCTCGTAAACGGAGTATCCAGGTCCATGCTAGGAGAAGACCCAATGATCGTTGACACCTAGGCCTCATCCAATTAAGATCTCACCTAAAAGCGGGCTGATTTTACTAAATAATTGTTTGATCGCTAGCCTCACTCCTCACATAATGCAAAGAAAGCAAATATTGACGGAGAGACATTGCATCGTCTTTGGCCAAAAAGCTGGAAGGAATAACTTCAAATGAATTCTGTTTGCCAAAAAACTAATTCATTTCTCATCAAGTTCCGGTCAATATCAGCAAGCAGATCTGCTTCAGGATTGACAACCTGCTGGACCACGACATCGATGAAGCATCTGGTGGATTGACGAACTACTGGACTACGACATCGACAAAACCTCTGATAGCAAGCTCATTACGTAGTAGTTTTTAAAAAAGGTGACCGAAGTCCGCAACAATTATCGTTTTAACCCTTTTAGTAAAAAGAAAAAAAAGCATCAAAGATTTGATAAACAAAGTAAAAAAATTGCAAGTACATGAAATATGGAACGCTTTAAAAGTAATTGCTTCTCCAAATAAAATGATCTCCAACGTTCGACAAGGAACAGTAAAAACTTATGAAATTAACTACCAGGTCCATCACTGAAGTTTACATATGGTGAGGATGCAGCAATCGTTGAGTTACAAACCACCACAGTGGGTCTCGTAAACCGAAAGAGGGCGAGATAAGCCAATATTCTGTCTTTAATGCATATAGTTCACATGTACAACTCTATGCTTCAAAAGAGGTTCAAAAAACCTTGAAAAACGCCCTTTATGTATGATATACAGTGGTGCCATGCAGCACTTTCGGCATCGTGCGCCACCCAGAGTTTAACAGCCCGAATCAGCACATTTTTATTTTTATAAGATTTAAGTTTAAGTTTAATTTTATAATATTTTATAAATATTTAAGGAATAATGTGCCGAGACCAGGATTTTAACGCGGGTCGCTCACATGAGAGACTCACGATGAATCCACTGGATAATCGATAATCCTTACAGTTATAATATAATTAATTTGGTATACTCCTGACTGAAAAAAGAGCTACTTAAAATAATATTAATACCAGCTATATTGATCATTTTCCATAAATTAATGTAACTCGATAAATTTCCCCATTTTACAATTTGCCTTATCTGGGCTGTATTCAGACACAGCATTACCATCTGTGGTATTGAACGGCGCAAGCACAATAATATTCAACTTACTTTTATGTAGATAAATCAAGTTTGGAAATTATAAGTTCATATAAATGGGGAAAATGTCAGGTCACGATTTTACATCTTTAGTTTCAGTTTTCATTGAATAAATTTTTTTAAAAATAAATTCAATCTTTAACAAATTTAGATTTACTTTTGAATTCAGTTTTTTTATTATTTTATTTTAAATTCAATTCAAATAGTTCAAAAAAATTTTTTTTATTAGAATTATTCAGGGGCAAAGCAGAATTTTAATTTTGTGTAGAGAATTTAAAAATTAGTTTTTGTTGCAGCTTGGTAGATAGTTACAATTTTTTGAAAATAAATAATATCATAACACAGTGTTTGGTTAAACGCATGCATGACGAAGTGGCCCACCAGGACTTGATAAATGCATCGGAAATTGCAATAGAAATTAATACTAGCATAATTTCGTGAAAAAGTAAGAGCATTATTTGAATAAGCTTCTTGAATAAGTCAAAAATTTTAGACCCGTTTCAAACGGGGTTTAGAAAGCACCATAGTACTCAGACTGCCCTAATTAAACTTACTGATGATATTAGGATGGGCAAAGAAAAGCAGCTGGCTACACTTCTTCTACAGTTTGACTTCTCGAAGGCCTTTGACAATGTATCGCCATCAAAACTCCTCAGAAAACTGAAGGATATGGGCTTCTCCAAACATCAACATCTCGTAGTATAAATATAGACATACTGTCCCGTTTGTTGGTGAAGTAATAAGCCTGGGTGTTTCTCTTGATATCACTCTCTCATGGAAAACCCAACTCAGACAGGACACTAAAAAAGTGAATGGTGTGCTCTACTGCTTAAGAACTATTAGACCTTGTACTTCTCAAGCACTTCGCCAGCGGTTAGTACAATCTTTAGTAGTCCCCCATCTTGACTATTGTAATGTGGATTATTCTGATATTACTGCAGAGCAGCGTTTGCAGCTCCAGAGACTAGCTAACTCTGGATCCGTTATATTTTTGGTGTGAAAAGAAGTGATCACATTACACCTTTTAGAAGGCGACTACACTGGATGACCACCTCCACACGTACTGATTATTTTGCATCATTAATGATGTATAGACTAGTGCATATGAAAGAACCCCCTTTCCTTTTACCTCTCTTCAAAAAATATAAATCTGACAAACCCACGCGTGGTCCTCGTAAGGATTTAGATCCTGAAACAGTAACCACCGACTGGGGTCTACATTCTTTTCAAATAAAGGATTCCTAAATTCTGGAATAATATTCCCCCGTGCATACGCGACCTTCCGTCTTATTCCCGTTTTAAAAAGGCAATAAGAGGATATTTATATAAATCAGATGATAGCTGATCATCAGCAGGTTTATAGCCCTATTGAATTGTTGACAAATTGACTAATTGATGTTATTGTATATTGTTGAATAAAATCTTTTATTTAATTTTTTTTTTTTAATTATTTATTTACTTTGTAAATTTGTGCATAATTGTAATTTAATTAATTTAATCTATTGAATATTTTTTAATTATTTATTAATTTTGTAAATTTGTATATAATTGTAATTTAATTATTTATCTTATTGAATATCTATGTACATAATATTGACATATGTTGAATGAATGTAATATATTTTGTGATTGCAAATAAAGAACCATAATAATAATAATTATTTGGATGAACCTCATTACCAATTTTCAAATAATGAAAATAAAAAAACAAAAAGGCTGTGATTTTTGAGACTTTATTAATAATAAAAATTACTGTGATATAAATTTATAATATAGATGAATTATGATAAATCAACTGTGATAAGAATTTTATCTGTGATAAATAATCCTATATATATTAGACTGACAAAAAAAAAATCGACTTTTCGATTTTCTAAGGTTCTCAAGCGTTTTTGGATGTCATTTAATAAAAAAATAAGTTCTACGTAAACCGCATCTAAGAATATTTAGTCGTTGGACAGCGCCAAAGCATTTTCAATTTTTGATAATGGGCTCAGGAACGTTGGGCGGGACTTAAGCTACTAAATTTAAAAGGCAACATAAAAATAAAATTCCGGGGGGTGATTCAGAGTTTTTTTGGTCGCTAAAAACGATGGAATCATCTATTTTGAATTATTTTTTTAAGACAAAGAGTTATCAGCTAATTTCAGCGGTAAAAATATCAAAAGTTGGACAGTTTTTGCCTTCAAAAACTTGCTGCGGACTAAAAAATGTTTAGAAATTATTTTAAAAGGGCATTCCGCATGTTTTTTGGGTCATTAAAAACGATGAAATAGGTTAATTTTATTTATTCTTGACAGATTCAGAGTAATGGGCCAAATATTGTAGCTTGATTTTTAAAACTTTTCTGAACCTCTTGAAAGGTAATTTATCATATTTTTGTGTTTTTCTACCTAGCGGAGAATTAATCGCTTAGATTTTTTTTTAAGGGTGCTCGTTTAGTTCAGTGTTACCACAATATCATAAAATATGGTTTTCAGGCAATTTTCCAACTAATGCTTTTATCTTGCAATTCAACCAAAATATATCCAGTTGGTCTTATTTTTTTTTTTGTATTAAATATACCTTTTAATTCCCGTAAACAACGATTTTTCATCACCGATTCTCTCATCGTAATAGTTAATAAACTAAATGCCCATTTTCGGCCCTAAATGGCCAATTTTTAAATTGGTGCTAAAATTTTAATTTTTGATAAAATTGAGTTTTATTATTCAACGCAACTTTTTGTAAGTTCCAAGTTTTCAAAATTTAGAAAAGAACTTCAAAATTTAAAAGATCAAAAAGTGGTCATTTTCATCACTTCAGATCTTGAAATGGATTGTACCAAAACGTAAAAACCAAGTTGCTTTGTATTTATTAAACACTTTTCTAATACCATTTTTTTTAAAACGACTTACAGTCTAATTTTTTTAATTTTTTATTTTTTTCATATTTAGGACAGCTGAGATCCATTTTTTTATATAAAAAAAAAATTTTTGAAATTACAAAAATATTTCAATACAATCATTGCATAAAAATGTATGACTATTAAAAAAAATTTTAGAATGGCGTACAGTTTCAGCTAAAATCAAAAAAAATATTTAAATCCTATAATTGCATAAAAACAATTGAAATTACAATGTTTCTATAAAACAGGATCGTTTTAGAAAAAAAAAATTAAAGTGAACTTTTTTTTGACATAAAAGATAAGTTGATAAGTTTGTAAAACATTAAAATTTTTTTTATTTTCTTATTTATGAGAAATTATATAATTCAGGTGTATTAATTTACATATTACACTTGAATATATAACTCTTACACAATTAAATTAAAGTTTAAATTTATTGGAGAATATTTTTAAAAAATAAAAGTATTATTTAAGGGAGTGTAAAGCTGTGTAAGTGTTATGTGTGTATTTAATCATCTAAAATTTTATTTCTTGCTGATTATCAAAAATTCATAAAAATTTAATTTTATCTTAAATTAAAATCATTTTTCGCATGTCATAACCATTTTAAATTTTAATAAAATTTTTAAAGTAAATTGATTTTCTCTTAAATTATAATTATAACATTTTAAATTGTGATAAAAATTGTGTATTAAACTTTTATCTTATAAATTTTGTAAAATTTGAATTGATCTTACTAACTGAAATTACTGAATTATAAATTTTATGCTAATAATATTGGATGTTACATAGTTTCAACTTGCTGAAATTAAGTGGAACTACTTTGCTAGACTAGTTGGTGTCATGGGATTCACACTTGGATGTCTTATCACTTATCCTGCTTGCTGTTTTACTCATAAATTTTGTTGAGATTAGTTCTGCAAGTAGAACTCCAAATATTCCCTTTTCCTTGCAAATTGAAAAGGAATATGTGATCAAAAAACTTGAATTGTTAGTTGAATTTAAGAACATGCTAAGATACACCTCTTCTCTACAATCTGCAATTGTAAAAATTTTGCAGATTACAGTCTTTTAAATTAATTTTTGTATGTTAACTTGCTTATATTCTTTATAATAAGAGGAAGAGGGTGTATATTTGTATTTTGAAAATTAATTGAAGTTTGTATTATTTTCAACTAATATATTTAAATTAGATTATTATCAGTTTTATTAATTCATTAGAGTGGATTTAGCAAGGTGGGTGGCAATTGTGATTATTACTAATTAATTATTCTATTAATATAGCACCTGCTTTGTTAAACTACTTCATTTGTAAAATTTGTGCAAAATCCTTGCTGATTTATGATATAATCTCACTTTCAATATATTTTCTGTGTATGAAAAATTGTATATCATCTCTTCTTGCAGAAATGATATAAAGTTGTTAAGTTATTGTACTCTCTTATTATTACTTGTTTGAAAAATTGCATAAAACAATATTATGATCTCATTGTAGACATAATAAAGGAAGAATTAAATCAGCAGGATTCTCAATAAGTTATTATTTAACTGCTTTAGTCTCAAAACAAAAATTGCATTTATTTAATTCTATTTTTCAATTATTTATATTTTGAATTCATTATTGCTGGTGCAGTAGTGATATCAGTGATAGAATTATTTTTATTAGAATAATTATTAAATCTTGAATCTACAGATATCCTGCTGGTCTAGTCAGGATAGTAAAACTTGAAATTAGGCAATCAATCTATGTTAAATTCGCATCAATTCATTATTTATTGTATTTGTACGCGTTTTGTCAAATATTGTACTGTAGAATATAATATAATCTTATGATTAAGTATAGTCAAGAACTCTTCAAGTTCAATTAATTAAAATTATTTATTTATATTTAATTGGCTATCATTTTATAACTTGTAACTTTTTTATTTTTTTTTTCTTTCCATTTCTGGTTTTATTTTTTTTTAAATTCACTTGAATAAAAACAAATTTATGTAAATTTAAAACACTACAAAATTTAAAATTGTGAAAAATGTTTAGCCTCAAATTTTGCTATTAATTTTGTAATTATTGTTTATATCTCCTTTCTTTAATCTGCAATTGTAAAATTTCTTAGAGATAGTGTAATTGTAAATTTGCTTACTTTTTCTGTAAGGAGAGAGATGTGAATAGTAGTTGTAGAAACATGGATTTTTAATTGATTTGCTAATTGTGATATATTTGTATGAGCAAATTTGGCAAGGTGGGTGGTGAAAATTACTGTATTTTTAACTTTATAAAAATAATTCTTGCTCCATTGCCCCTACTTTGTTAAATTGCTCTAACATATTGCTTAAACCACAGTTTAAAAAATTTTTGATCACATGTTCCTTTTCAATTTGCGAGGAAAAGGGAATATTTGGAGTTCTACTTGCAGAACTAATCTCAACAAAATTTATGAGTAAAACAGCAAGCAGGATAAGTGATAAGACATCCAAGTGTGAATCCCATGACACCAACTAGTCTAGCAAAGTAGTTCCACTTAATTTCAGCAAGTTGAACCTATGTAACATCCAATATTATTAGCATAAAATTTATAATTCAGTAATTTCAGTTAGTAAGATCAATTCAAATTTTACAAAATTTATAAGATAAAAGTTTAATACACAATTTTTATCACAATTTAAAATGTTATATTTATAATTTAAGAGAAAATCAATTTAACTTTAAAAATTTTATTAAAATTTAAAATGGTTATGACATGCGAAAAATGATTTTAATTTAAGATAAAATTAAATTTTTATGAATTTTTGATAATCAGCAAGAAATAAAATTTTAGATGATTAAAAACACACATAACACTTACACAGCTTTACACTCCCTTAAATAATACTTTTATTTTTTAAAAATATTCTCCAATAAATTTAAACTTTAATTTAATTGTGTAAGAGTTATATATTCAAGTGTAATATGTAAATTAATACACCTGAATTATATAATTTCTCATAAATAAGAAAAAAAAAAAAATTTCAATGTTTTACAAAATTACCAACTTATCTTTTATGTCAAAAAAAAGTTGTCTGCTATGCGGCTTATTGATGAGTTGATTAGCGCAGTAATTTGATGCGTGGTAACAGGGCCCATTGATTTGCATGTATTCTAATGTTGTTGTCAACGATGAGAAGCCGCCATTACTGAGTAAAATTTCTTGCCCCGCTTTTTGATGCGCGGTGGTAGGGCCTGTTTTCTTCTTCGTCCCTGTCGTTATAAAAAAGTTGCCATCAATTCTTGATAATATTTGATGCGCGCGCAATGGCGTCTTCTTTTTGATTAAATTGAAGGGGCGGTAGAATTTACGCGCCAATTCTGCGATGACGATGATGATTTTTCTTTTTTGCAAATTTTATGAAATAAATATTCAGATTTTTCACTGGAAGAAAAAACTAAGACGATGATAATTTTTTGAGAAAACGATGCGTGTTCGTCGTGTAATTTTAAAAATTACGCAAATTTATTTTTTTTTGTTCACCTTCCATCACCAATAAAACTTCTTAAAAAAAAAATTTTTTGCACAAATTTGAAAAATATAGCACTGAAATATAACTGCTTCTAATAAAATTGCTATATCGCCATGAGAAAAAAAAAGATGATCAAACTGATGTCGATACTTGATTTTTGTTTTAAAAAAATTTTGCACGTGCTCTTGAAATTAAATTTAACTTTTTCTTCTTAAAAAATTTAACTTATCTTGATGCGTTGGTTCATTCCAGGGATGCCAAAAATGATGGATAAATGATGGATTTGGTGATGGAGATGGTTGACTTATTAAATACACATAGTATTTATTATGTAATACTATTTATTAAGACGACGCTCGTCGCTTGGCGTCTCAACGAACACTAAATATAAAAAGGGAGAATATATACAAAAAAGGGAGGGGAGATCTCCTACACAAACATACCATATAATACATTATAATACATACATTTACACAACAAAATGAGATTTCCTAAAAATTATTTAAGATAGTTTTAACTATTATTTTTAAATATGCATTTCGCCGGGTATGTATAATTTACTCTGCATATAATTCCGAAAATTATTATCTGTTACATATAGTACTTAAAATTTTTTTATTAAATCCAAGTGTCATGTTAGCAGAAGGGATAATGTCGCTGCTTTGGAAGCCGTGGTCCCGGGTTCAATACTAGTAGGAGTCAAATTTTTTCTTCGGTTTTTTTAATAGATTTTTAATTAATAAATATATAAGTACCTAAATAAATATAAACAAATAATTATAAAAAAAAAAATAATAAATTTGAAAAAAAAAAAAAAAAAAAAAAAAAAAAAAAATTTTTTTTAAACAAAATTTTCACTCTGTTTGAATCAACTAAGTAACTATGACAATTCAACAAATACTTTGTTGGCATATGTCAACAAAGTTATTTTTCAATACAACTTAGAATTTTTTTCCGTGTTCAAATAAAAAAAAACTTATTTTTATAATTCGTAATTATTGAAATTGAGTAATACATATTTACTTGCTGTTCATAAAAATTTAATCATACACAACTTTTATAATCAAATTAACATTTTTTTAAATAAATAAATACATACGAATAAAATAAATACGAATCTCACATAGTGTTGCAGCTGTTTAGCGGCACCATGACAGTTCATTTAAAAACAATGATATTTTAAGCGTTTGTTTTTTAATAATTATGAAAATCAACGGTCGATTTAAAGTGTTAAATTTATGTTTACTTTATATTCTCCAAATTTGAACTCTTTTTTTGGATTTCAACCCTGCCGCTCTTAAGACCTTAAACATTTTTATAAAATTTTTTTTATAATTTCACAATTATGATGTAAAATTAAGCCGGGAGAATGTTCTGCATTGTATATCTATATCTATATCTATATCTATATCTATATCTATATCTATATCTATATCTATATCTATATCTATATCTATATCTATATCTATATCTATATCTATCTTATCTTATTTTCTCTTACTACTATATAATTATTTCATATAAACTGTGTTTTCCTAAAAAATATTAAATTAGTCTCGTTTAGTAGCGTACAAAATACGTTTCAGTTGCCGAAAGAAATAGCAAAATAAAGACTTAGAGTCTGATTTATTGAGTTATTGGGTTTATTCATTGAAATAATAGTATTGAATTTAGAAGAAACAATACTTCACTTTAATTTTTTTTTCTAAAACGATCCTGTTTTATAGAAACATTGTAATTTCAATTGTTTTTATGCAATTATAGGATTTAAATATTTTTTTTTTGATTTTAGCTGAAACTGTACGCCATTCTAAAATTTTTTTTAATAGTCATACATTTTTATGCAATGATTGTATTGAAATATTTTTGTAATTTCAAAAATTTTTATTCTTATATAAAAAAATGGATCTCAGCTGTCCTAAATATGAAAAAAATAAAAAATTAAAAAAATTAGACTGTAAGTCGTTTTAAAAAAAATGGTATTAGAAAAGTGTTTAATAAATACAAAGCAACTTGGTTTTTACGTTTTGGTACAATCCATTTCAAGATCTGAAGTGATGAAAATGACCACTTTTTGATCTTTTAAATTTTGAAGTTCTTTTCTAAATTTTGAAAACTTGGAACCTACAAAAAGTTGCGTTGAATAATAAAACTCAATTTTATCAAAAATTAAAATTTTAGCACCAATTTAAAAATTGGCCATTTAGGGCCGAAAATGGGCATTTAGTTTATTAACTATTACGATGAGAGTATCGGTGATGAAAAATCGTTGTTTACGGGAATTAAAAGGTATATTTAATACAAAAAAAAAAATAAGACCAACTGGAAATATTTTGGTTGAATTGCAAGATAAAAGCATTAGTTGGAAAATTGCCTGAAAACCATATTTTATGATATTGTGGTAACACTGAACTAAACGAGCACCCTTAAAAAAAAATCTAAGCGATTAATTCTCCGCTAGGTAGAAAAACACAAAAATATGATAAATTACCTTTCAAGAGGTTCAGAAAAGTTTTAAAAATCAAGCTACAATATTTGGCCCATTACTCTGAATCTGTCAAGAATAAATAAAATTAACCTATTTCATCGTTTTTAATGACCCAAAAAACATGCGGAATGCCCTTTTAAAATAATTTCTAAACATTTTTTAGTCCGCAGCAAGTTTTTGAAGGCAAAAACTGTCCAACTTTTGATATTTTTACCGCTGAAATTAGCTGATAACTCTTTGTCTTAAAAAAATAATTCAAAATAGATGATTCCATCGTTTTTAGCGACCAAAAAAACTATGAATCACCCCCCGGAATTTTATTTTTATGTTGCCTTTTAAATTTAGTAGCTTAAGTCCCGCCCAACGTTCCTGAGCCCATTATCAAAAATCGAAAATGCTTTGGCGCTGTCCAACGACTAAATATTCTTAGATGCGGTTTACGTAGAACTTATTTTTTTATTAAATGACATCCAAAAACGCTTGAGCACCTTAGAAAATCGAAAAGTCGATTTTTTTTTTGTCAGTCTAATATATATAGGATTATTTATCACAGATAAAATTCTTATCACAGTTGATTTATCATAATTCATCTATATAATAAATTTATATCACAGTAATTTTTATTATTAATAAAGTCTCAAAAATCACAGCCTTTTTGTTTTTTTATTTTCATTATTTGAAAATTGGTAATGAGGTTCATCCAAATAATTATTATTATTATGGTTCTTTATTTGCAATCACAAAATATATTACATTCATTCAACATATGTCAATATTATGTACATAGATATTCAATAAGATAAATAATTAAATTACAATTATATACAAATTTACAAAATTAATAAATAATTAAAAAAAAAAAAAATTAAATAAAAGATTTTATTCAACAATATACAATAACATCAATTAGTCAATTTGTCAACAATTCAATAGGGCTATAAACCTGCTGATGATCAGCTATCATCTGATTTATATAAATATCCTCTTATTGCCTTTTTAAAACGGGAATAAGACGGAAGGTCGCGTATGCACGGGGGAATATTATTCCAGAATTTAGGAATCCTTTATTTGAAAAGAATGTAGACCCCAGTCGGTGGTTACTGTTTCAGGATCTAAATCCTTACGAGGACCACGCGTGGGTTTGTCAGATTTATATTTTTTGAAGAGAGGTAAAAGGAAAGGGGGTTCTTTCATATGCACTAGTCTATACATCATTAATGATGCAAAATAATCAGTACGTGTGAAGGTGGTCATCCAGTGTGGTCGCCTTCTAAAAGGTGTAATGTGATCACTTCTTTTCACACCAAAAATATAACGGATCCAGAGTTAGCTAGTCTCTGGAGCTGCAAACGCTGCTCTGCAGTAATATCAGAATAATCCACATTACAATAGTCAAGATGGGGGACTACTAAAGATTGTACTAACCGCTGGCGAAGTGCTTGAGAAGTACAAGGTCTAATAGTTCTTAAGCAGTAGAGCACACCATTCACTTTTTTAGTGTCCTGTCTGAGTTGGGTTTTCCATGAGAGAGTGATATCAAGAGAAACACCCAGGCTTATTACTTCACCAACAAACGGGACAGTATGTCTATATTTATACTACGAGATGTTGATGTTTGGAGAAGCCCATATCCTTCAGTTTTCTGAGGAGTTTTGATGGCGATACATTGTCAAAGGCCTTCGAGAAGTCAAACTGTAGAAGAAGTGTAGCCAGCTGCTTTTCTTTGCCCATCCTAATATCATCAGTAAGTTTAATTAGGGCAGTCTGAGTACTATGGTGCTTTCTAAACCCCGTTTGAAACGGGTCTAAAATTTTTGACTTATTCAAGAAGCTTATTCAAATAATGCTCTTACTTTTTCACGAAATTATGCTAGTATTAATTTCTATTGCAATTTCCGATGCATTTATCAAGTCCTGGTGGGCCACTTCGTCATGCATGCGTTTAACCAAACACTGTGTTATGATATTATTTATTTTCAAAAAATTGTAACTATCTACCAAGCTGCAACAAAAACTAATTTTTAAATTCTCTACACAAAATTAAAATTCTGCTTTGCCCCTGAATAATTCTAATAAAAAAAATTTTTTTGAACTATTTGAATTGAATTTAAAATAAAATAATAAAAAAACTGAATTCAAAAGTAAATCTAAATTTGTTAAAGATTGAATTTATTTTTAAAAAAATTTATTCAATGAAAACTGAAACTAAAGATGTAAAATCGTGACCTGACATTTTCCCCATTTATATGAACTTATAATTTCCAAACTTGATTTATCTACATAAAAGTAAGTTGAATATTATTGTGCTTGCGCCGTTCAATACCACAGATGGTAATGCTGTGTCTGAATACAGCCCAGATAAGGCAAATTGTAAAATGGGGAAATTTATCGAGTTACATTAATTTATGGAAAATGATCAATATAGCTGGTATTAATATTATTTTAAGTAGCTCTTTTTTCAGTCAGGAGTATACCAAATTAATTATATTATAACTGTAAGGATTATCGATTATCCAGTGGATTCATCGTGAGTCTCTCATGTGAGCGACCCGCGTTAAAATCCTGGTCTCGGCACATTATTCCTTAAATATTTATAAAATATTATAAAATTAAACTTAAACTTAAATCTTATAAAAATAAAAATGTGCTGATTCGGGCTGTTAAACTCTGGGTGGCGCACGATGCCGAAAGTGCTGCATGGCACCACTGTATATCATACATAAAGGGCGTTTTTCAAGGTTTTTTGAACCTCTTTTGAAGCATAGAGTTGTACATGTGAACTATATGCATTAAAGACAGAATATTGGCTTATCTCGCCCTCTTTCGGTTTACGAGACCCACTGTGGTGGTTTGTAACTCAACGATTGCTGCATCCTCACCATATGTAAACTTCAGTGATGGACCTGGTAGTTAATTTCATAAGTTTTTACTGTTCCTTGTCGAACGTTGGAGATCATTTTATTTGGAGAAGCAATTACTTTTAAAGCGTTCCATATTTCATGTACTTGCAATTTTTTTACTTTGTTTATCAAATCTTTGATGCTTTTTTTTCTTTTTACTAAAAGGGTTAAAACGATAATTGTTGCGGACTTCGGTCACCTTTTTTAAAAACTACTACGTAATGAGCTTGCTATCAGAGGTTTTGTCGATGTCGTAGTCCAGTAGTTCGTCAATCCACCAGATGCTTCATCGATGTCGTGGTCCAGCAGGTTGTCAATCCTGAAGCAGATCTGCTTGCTGATATTGACCGGAACTTGATGAGAAATGAATTAGTTTTTTGGCAAACAGAATTCATTTGAAGTTATTCCTTCCAGCTTTTTGGCCAAAGACGATGCAATGTCTCTCCGTCAATATTTGCTTTCTTTGCATTATGTGAGGAGTGAGGCTAGCGATCAAACAATTATTTAGTAAAATCAGCCCGCTTTTAGGTGAGATCTTAATTGGATGAGGCCTAGGTGTCAACGATCATTGGGTCTTCTCCTAGCATGGACCTGGATACTCCGTTTACGAGATTTGATTAAACTCTTGGCTTCTCATTCCAATCATTTTATCGGCATTAGATTCACAACAGATTTGATTTTGCAGGGTCATAGACAAAAAAAAAATTTGATAGAATATCATTATTTGTAGGCTTTTAGCTAGATATTATTCGGTAGTCCATGATTTTTATTTAAAGTCGAAGAACCTTTTTTTTTTGTAATAGATGTTTTTAGAGATGAGTGGAGTTTGCGATCATTTAAAAAACTTAATTTAGAAACTGAATCATCATCAACTTCCGAAAGAATACTTGAAAACTGAGCAGATTTTTCTTTTAAAACGTCTTCTGACATTTTAAATTTTTATTAAAAAATTTCTTTTAAAAAGAATATTTTTTTGTTATACCCAAAACGCTAATAGATCCGGGTTTCGGCACCATTTGAGACGGTACGAAAGGGGGCCAGTGTACCTTAGATTCTTTTCTATGATAATATAGACCAGATCTATTAGGATGGGTAATTGGTAACACAATAACTAGACTTGATTTGAGCGAATAAAAATAAAGTAGAGTTTATATTTATGAAAATATATAGCTTGTCTTATAATAGTTAGTTAACAATTTATTTGTTAAGTAATAATTGACTTTATAAAAAATAAGATTATAATAATTTATTTACAATGGTTGTTGTGTGTGTAGCAAACTTATATAAATCAAAATTTAATTAATAATAGAAATTATTTACAATAATATTTTAATATGTAGCAGAAATTATATAATGCAAAATTATATAAAAAATTAATTTAATATTAATTATGTTAGCTCGGTTTACGTATAGTACTTTATAGGACAACCCCAAGTATGGGAATTATATGCCGGACTGTTAAATGACGGGAGCAACTCGCCGTCGCATTGACTTATAGCAAAGCAAAAGGTTTCTGACGTCACGTGGTTGGTAACCAGACCCACGTGACCATCTAGGGACTCTAAACGCCAATCTCAGTGCAGCCCTTAATTAACCTGGCCGTATTGAGAGAGCAACTCACTCGAATGACAGTCAGGATAACTAAAGAGATTTACCTGTAGAAGGGGTAACCAAATTCTACTGATTGGGTCAAGAGACCATAAGTGGCAGCGCCAGATTCCCTTTACCGAGCTATAAGACGTACAAAGGGAGCATCTCGCCCTTGCATGGCCGGTATATATAATAGGTGGTAACCAACCTATGTTTCCCCCCTTGGAGCATCTCCAAGAGCACAAGTAACTAGAGCATCTCAAGTTTACTTAAGATCCGTTGTGCAACACAGCCGGATAACGAATGTATATTTTCTTGTGTCTTTGCGCCGTATTTATACGTTTTCGCTTACATTAACGCGCATAAGATAATAAAAGATATCTCAAAAGTGAGACAGCGAAATATATTATATAACTGTAGTCATATGATTAGAAGCGCATGCGTCGCCTTATTTCCAATGTGTGTGTACGTGATCTTTGATCACGGAAACAAAGCTGATAATTTTTTAAATAAATGTAAGTTGGGGTTAGGTTATGAGAGGGTATGATTATAATAAAAAAAATATTTATCATTTAAATTACTTATTGGCGGGGTGCCTATCATACCGTCTCAGTACGAAAGTAATTATATTTGAAATTATGGTTTTTACTCTATATCTCGAATCTAATACTTAATTTTTAAAAATTTTTATCCCAAAATTTTTTTTACGAAAAAATACAAAAAACACCAATTTTTTTTTTCTTTTTGGACATAGTACCTAATTTATTTCTATGAAAGTACTAGTTTTAGAAAGTTTGTTTATAGTCATTTTTTGGATCTGATACCGAATTTTTTTAAAAATTTTCTCTCAAAATTAAAAAAATTAAAAAACCTGCAATATTTTTTTTTTTTTGGTGTAATGCCTAATTTAATTCCATGAAAGTACTTTTCAGATATTAGTATATCTGAAAATATTGCAACCGGCGATGTTTCACATCCGTTATGAAATTAAGACCCAATTTTTTTTTCAAAAATTTTTTCACCAAAAAAGCTTTAGGTACTATTTTTTTTTAATTTGGATGTAATACCTCATTTATTTCCACGAAAGTACTTATATTTGCATGTATAGTTTTTACTCGATATCTCAAATCCGATACTTAATTTTATTAAAAATTTTTTTCCTAAATTTTTTTTCACAAAAAAATACAAAAAACACCAATTTTTTTTTTCTTTTTGGATGTAGTACAGTCGTCCCTTCTTACACGCGGGGGTTCGGTTTCAAAAAAGTACCGCGAATAAGGAAACCGCGTATAAGGAGACCAACTTCTTATGGGAAAATGAGGGTTACGTTCTCAGTCACTAAAAATGTTCAAATTGTCAAATGAAGTACAAAAATATTTTCTGAAATCTGACTGTTTTATTGGCATTGACACTGTTTTATCGGATTTTCAGATCGGTAGACCATTGGCACACAAGAGCAACGTAAACCGGTGCATTCTTCTCTTCCTTAGTCACATAAGTTCGCGAAGGCAACCGTTTCCAATAAAGGCCAGTTTCGTCGCAATTGAAAATCTGCTTAGGTACAAATCCTTTTTCTTTAATCAACTCTCGGACTACAGGGGGAAATTCTTAAGCTGAAACGTGATCTCATGATGTTCTTTCTCCTATTACGGGAAGTTTTTTTGTAAAAAATTTCCCTGCTGATTTTAACAGCTTACTAACCTTAAAATTTGACATTATGGAGAGAAAATCGATTTTTAAACTTTTCAAACTACCCTTTGCTGGCCGTGAAGCTCTCTTTGGTGGGTGACTTCGTTTCCAAATATGCATAAAATTCCGAAGCTTGAATACGGATGACGCGGGTGTCAACGGGAATTTTCTTATGAATGAGGTCTTGAATCCAAACAATTAACATCTCTTCCATTTTCATAATATTGAGATTCCTAACAACTTTATTCAAATGTGTATGAGATCCTAAATCGGCTGCAGACTTCAAAATTTTGTCAAGATTATCTCTTATTGTTTGCACAGATGATTCGCTTGTGTTGAATTTTCTCCCAATGGCTGCGACTTTCTCGCCTTCCTTTAGAAGATTTATTATTTTGACTTTGTCGGCAATATTGAGAACTTTTCTGTATTTCTTATTTATCGGAGAATTTTTATTCGATGGAGCCATGACTTTTTGATGATTTCAATTTAGTGCGACAGAGAGTGTTTTATTTACGAGCGAAATATTGGTTATGTTTTCTCAAATAAAAAAAAAAATTGAATAAATACGTTTGATTTTACGAATCCGCGTAAATCGAGGGGAAACCCGCGTAAAAGTAGGGACAGAAAAAAGCATCAAACCGCGTAAAGCAAAATCCGCGTATAAGGAAGCCGCGTATAAGGAGGGATGCCTGTACCTAATTTATTTCTATGAGAGTAATAGTTTTACAAATTTCGCTTATAGTAATTTTTTGGATTTGATACCGAATTTTTCCAAAATTTATTTCTCAAAATTGAAAAAGTTTTTTTAATCTACAATATTTTTTTTTTTTGGTGTAATACTTTATTTAATTCCATGATAGTACTATCTTGAATAATTATTATCCAATGAATTACGTTAGATTTTATTTGAAAAAAATAGATTTAGTTAAATTCAATACATAAATTTTCTTTTAACTTTTAAAAGTTAATAGAAATGTGTGTATGATTGCATGGTTGTAATAGGTGACATCTGTGGCATATTGAAGTATTTAGCTCATTGTTTGAGGAACCTTAGTGCCAGCTAGTTGGCAGGGTATTTTAATAAGTGCTGACTGCATATGCTATTTGAGAAGCATCACAGAAGCCAATAAATTCATATTTAGCATCAGGTATGAGATCCAGCCAACGAGGAATGTGAATGTAGTTAAAAGCAACGAGTCCTTAATACAAACTCAAAAACCCACTTCTAAGAGAGGTTGTTAATTTGTCATCCCATTTTACCTATTTAATCAAAAGCTTTTCCATAAAAGCTTTACCTGTTATTAAAACCGGAGACAAATATTATTTTTTTTTAAATCTAAATGGAAAAGTAAACCAATATGAAAAAAGAACCCCAAAGAAAAATATTTGGGAAATCGAACAATACCAACTTCACTTGCTAATGACAGTCATGCTGATGTTAGAGTCAAAAATAAATCTAACGAAAGTAAGTTTAACAGCCACCTATATATTTTATACTAATGAGTGAGACGAATGAGTTTAAACATAGAATTGAGTGTTTGAAATCTTTCACTGAGAAATCAGAGAATATTTTAAATTAAGAGAATGACAGATCAGATCTGATATGTGTTTAAGGTAAAGCCAAATAATAATTGGTATAATTTTTTTAATTTTTTAGCTGAAAATCAAGAGGCTACAATTGAAGAAACAAATAGAAAAAAGTTTATAAACAGTTTGTGTAACACAACCAACGAGCATGAAACATGTTCACTTATATCATGGATAATTAAGTATGTATTGTTTTCATAATATAAAAATATAAATATTTATATCCAAATATTTGTATTTAAATTTTTATTATAGAAATCTTGCTGCTTATATTTCAAAGTAAACAAAGTTAATTAAATTTTCAAATTATTATTGTTTTTTACATAATACGAATTTATTTTTTATTCATTTTAAAGGATTCAGAAAAAAAAGCGGCAAAAAATTAGCTTCAAGCGAGGTTTTAATGAATTTCGATGCGGTTTGCGGCATTCAGTTCCTAAAAATGTGTATTTACCGAAAAGTATGATAAGAATTTCTGATTATTTGAATTTTCACCCCTTAAGTACTTAAAACTACCCCTAAATAAGAGTTTTCTTATAACATTCATTTTTTGCAAAAATTAGTTACCAATCACTTTTATAACTATTGTAAACATTAAAAATTGTGAATTTTCATGAATTTAAAGTAGAAGAATAAAAACTGCCCCTATTAAAACCCAAAATACCTCTGAAACTACTCAAATAAATTGAGTTGCACATGTCAATATGCCTTAGAATTTTAAGGGTAGTTTCAGAGGTACTTTGGGTTTTAATAGGGGCAGTTTTTATTCTTCTACTTTAAATTCATGAAAATTCACAATTTTTAATGTTTATAATAGTTATAAAAGTGATTGGTAACTAATTTTTGCAAAAAATGAATTTTATAAAAAAACTCTTATTTAGGGGTAGTTTTAAGTACTTAAGGGATGAAAATTCAAATAATCAGAAATTCTTATCATACTTTTCGGTAAATACACATTTTTACGAACTGAATGCCGCAAACCGCATCGAAATTCATTAAAACCTCGCTTGAAGCTAATTTTTTGCCGCTTTTTATTTTTCTGAATGAGTGTGCGATGTCTAGTTTAATGTATGCAACTACTTAACTAATGGTTACTAGGAAGAAGGACTCCAAAAAACAACTACTATTAATTTTTATTAATTAATATTGTTTTTTTTTTATTATCAAATAAACTTCATGATATCCTGCATTTTTTCTTTGAGATTATTCTGCGAGTAAATACTGTTGAAAAAGCCCGATTGGGGTAAGTCAAGATTTTGGAATATTTATTTATTTATCACATGGTTGTTTAATAAATGCGAATATGTTAAGTCATTGACCAAAAAGTTATTTTGTATGTATTAAATATAAAGTGTAAATTTAAAGATAAAGAAAAAGGTTCATTTGTATTAATGAGTCTGTAAATATGTAGCGGTACCTGGATGGGCCAACAATCAACCTCACAACTTATCTGAAAGACTTTTGAATGATTGGACTTTGGGTGCAACAGGATAATTGTGGATATCTTTTACTCCAAGAACATCAAGGACAAGTATTGGTTATTTTTGTTTTATTATCATTGAAAAATAGCATCACCAAAAGCGAGCTGGCTAGCTACATGTATTTTAGTCATTGATGTTCTTCCACAACTTGCTCCGAGTCATCCAGTTCATCAAGCATTGCTTAATGATAAGTAGTTCATTCATAACTGATATTGAAATCTGATATGAGGTTACGTTATTCAGTTGAGATGTAAAAAAAACGTTGTTCAGTTGAGATTCATCGAGTAAAACTGTATGTATCTGGTTATTGAATACTCGAGTAAAATAGTCAGAGACATATGAATGAAAAAAGTAGCTTCTTTGAAGACATGGAGTTGCAGAAAGGTTTACTAAACTTTGTGAGGCTATGAACTATCAGCGAGCATGTAGGAGCTGGTAGTCGTAGCAGCAGTATATTCATATAATATCAGTCTTTAAAAATCAATTAAATATAACGTTCAACTGCTAAGAATCCGATCAAATTCAAAATGTTATTTAAAGCATATTAGATGATTTAGATGTATTTTATATACAAAAATACCAAAAAGTGAAACCAAGTTCAGCAATCTAGCCATCAAAGCTGGATTATCAAAGCCGTACCTCTATCTTATATATTTTATAGCAGCCAGATTCTAGAAAATTTTTAGAATCTTAACATGTAGTATAAAAATTAGAAAAAGTTTGCAATCAGAGAAAATGCTAAAGAAAAATATAGAAGGCAGAAAAAGAGACTATTCACAAATATGAAGAGAAAATCAAAGAAACATAGCTAGAAACGCAGAATATAGCATAACAACAAGAAGTAAGTCGAAGAAAATCATTAACACTAGTTTTGCTCAATGCTGATATACAAAAGGCCAAGAGACTACAGAAAGTAACGAGGATTTACTAGGCCATGTTTTATTAGCGGCCGTACATAAAGACCCTAGTACTTATGAAGAAGCTATAAATTCAGAGAAAAAAGTAATGTGGCTAATAGCTACCCAAGATGAATTGAAATCAATGAAAGAAAATGTAGTCTGGAAATTAATTAGCTGACCAAAAATTAAAGAAAATAGCAAAATACCAAATATTATTGACTTCAGATAGATTTTCAAAAAGAAAATAAAAAATTTTAGGACCATAACATATAAGGCCTGTCTGGTCATCAAAGGCTTTAAAGATAAATTAAATTACAACGTACCATGCACATGGCGGACCTTCGTTATTAAAATTTATAAATTTATAAGTAAAATTTATATACTTTTTTTTTCATTTAAAAATGTTAATTGATCAATGGACATGATATTACATTTTATTCTTTACGAGGGTTGGCGCGCGGAGCACCCTGGGGGCAAAATATATTTTAGAGTGAACAAAAAATTGAAATTTTAAGAAAAACTTTGCTCCCCAGATTTTTTCGTGAACTTTTGGTCATAAGAAGTCCTCAGCTCCAAGGATTTTGATTTTGGTTTTCAAAAAGGCGTGCCTCTAAGCACCTCAATTTTCCCATTTAAATAACATGGAAATTTTGACTTTTCAGCTTTCTAGATTTTTACAAAGCTTGCGAAATATTTTGAATAGCTGCTAATCGATGGAAAGTACTATTTACATTTATAAAAAACGATATCGAACCTCAAGTAGCCAAAAAAATATTTTTAAAGCAATTTTACCGATTTTTTTCCGTTAAAATTTGATCCATTTAAAGTACTTGAAGCCATACTATTTTAATAGGGATTTTTTTTACGTTTGTTACCAGTAAAATTGTTTTAAAAATATTTTTTTTGCTACTTGAGGTTGGGTATTGTTTTTTATATATTTAAATAGTACTTTCCATTGATTAGTAGCTTTTCAAAACATTTTGCAAGCTTTGTAAAAAATTAGAAAGCCGAAAAGTCAAATTTTCCATGTTATGTAAAGGGAAAATTGAGGTGCTTACAGGCACGTGTTTTTGAAAAGCAAAAGCAAAATCCTTGGAACTGGGAACTTTTTATAAACAAAAGATCACGAAAAAATCCGAGGAGCAAAGTTTTTCTTAAAAGTCTAATTTTAGGTCCACTCTAATACGCACACGCACACACACACATACAGACTTCTTTTAAAAACCGGGTTTTTAGCTTTCTAAGGTCCCAAAACGTGCTTGTATGCCAAAAAATCAAAAACCAAAATTTGACGCATAACAATGGTTCCTCATTGAGGAACCAAAAAATATTATTTAAAAATTTTTAAATCGTTTCTAAATAAAAATCAACAATTGTATCTTTACTTTTTCCATATCCAAAGCAAATTTCTTCTCGGTTTTTTTTTAACATTCAGAGAAAATAGTATTTATTATTATTGATAATAGTAATATAACCTTTTTAGAATCAAAAATATTTTCTAAACGAGGAATCTTGTGTATCTATTTTTGGCTCTGGAAGTAATATTTGATTATTTGAACCTGAAATATTTAAAGACCTGGCAGATATCTTTCAAAATTGCAAAAAGTTACATTCTGTCGATCTTAATAATAATAACTTTTGTAATCTCCATATTTTTCATCAAAATTATTCTTTATTATTCAATATTTGTCTTTTATATATATTGAAAATAAAATTTTCAGAAAACTATCAAAGTTTCTTGCAAATAAATGGAACCTTAAAACCGTTGTTGTAACAAATAACCTAGGTTTGACGCTCTTGCCTGCAGAAATTTTTGAAAATGCACACAGATTACTGGAATTAATCTTAAGTTATAATAATCTTAGTTTCCTACCAGAAAATATTTGCAAAACAAATATTAAGTAATAAACATTAAATTTAGCATCTAATAATCTAAGAAGTCCAAAAGAGGGCATTTTTGAATATAACATATTACTCAAAGATTTCGATTTATCGAAGAACTGCATTGCTTGGATCGCAATCGCCAAAATTAAATAACTAAAATTAAAAAAAAATGTTTTAGATACAAAACATGAACTGCAACAATTAGATTAATTATGTTGCTTTTGAGTAGTTTTATTAATTCATTGGAATCTGCAAAGAAATAATTTTGGCCTATATCTGGTTTAGAATTATTAATACTAATTCTAAAGTCTTATACGAGTTATCCGAAGACTAATTATTTTTAATATTAGATCTTTTGAAGCTAGCCTAAGCAACCTGATCAGGTTTAATTTTAAGATTAATGAATAATTTTAGTCAATAGGTTCTATTGAATAAATACACATACAGCACAAAATGTTTCTAAAACGTTTCTAGAGCGTTTCTCAAATGCAATCAGAAACGTTTATAGAACGTTTTAAAAACGTTTTCATGTTAAATAATTTTGTTTACATTTATTTTTTTTTCTAAGCTTTTTTCCACATTATTTTTTTTTATACATAATCACTTAGCAAAAAAAAATATAATTTTTCGGACCGAAATTTTTTTTTTTTAGAAACGTTTTTGTTTCCATTTTAGTTTACATTAGAAACGTTGTAGGAACGTTTCAAAAATGTTTTGTGCTGTATGTGTAGAAATAGACAAAAGCAACATAACTAATTTAATTAATGTATTTCTTGTTTTGGTTCTGGAATATTTGCTTTTACAATTATAGTTATTAACAATAACCAAAACAAGATGTTACTTTTAACTTAAGGACATTCTCTAGTGAATTGATTTGACTTCAGTAGCTTATATACTTCTACTTTGATTAACTTTTTTTTAAATTTCCGTATTTATGCGTCATACAGCCAGCTGCTAAATTCTTGTGTGTTAGAAAACATTATGTATATTATAACTATAGTAGAGAAAGATAGAGAAAGACAGACGTGAAATTAATGGAAGTTGTTTTGTTTCCCGTTAAAATTGTTATTTTTCTCACTTTATTATAAATATCTTAGCTCAAAACCAAGCTTGAATTATAAAAAAAATACATTTTGATTCTTGATTCAATTTTTTAGCGATTCTGTTATTTAGAAAAAAAACTTTTCGTTGGAAGTATTTTAAACTTTTATTTTAAAAAAAGACCTCCATAAGAGTCTCTAAAAATACATGTTATTTTTTTTGAAATCGTGTGGTTTTATTTTGCTAATATCTCGATAAATAACCAACCCCAGGTTCTAAAATTTTGAAAATAGATTTCTATGATGATAAAAAGCATTTTTGTCAAATATTATTAAATTCTTTTCCTTATCAATTTTACTAGAGAATGTCCTTAAAAATTTCTTTTTAAATTTAAAAACCTGAATAGTATGAATCCAGTATGAATCATCCTTGAGGAAATAAAAGTATAAAATACTACGAAAACACTACTGGGGATACAACAAAATACTACAAATGATAGAATACAACAAAAATGTTAATAAAATAAAAATGAGTGTTTATTTTTTGCGTAAATATATATGTTCAGTATACATACATAAATATATTCTACCATTTACTTTAGAAAAGTATACTGTATGGAATAGGTACATTTATGCTTTCTGATATATTTTTTAAATTTCTTGCCTTGTGAATCATACTTCAAATTCAACCTACGATTGAAATTATATCCAATAATTTTCAGTATGAAATAGCTAGGTTTTTTTCATTTATATTTATTTTAAAAATTATTTTTTCCTTATATTAATTAATTATATTTTCCTTAGCTGTTGGCTATTCCTGACGGGCCCTTTAAGAAATCATTGAAACATGTTAGTTGAAAAACCTTTTTTGTTTTGTTTATATTATTAAAAGTTTCAATGTAAAAAATATATCATTTAATTAATTAATTTTTAGCATAAATTATGAAGAAGTGATTTTGTCAATAATTTTGTCAATACTAAAAAAGTTCTTTTATTGAACATTTAGCAAATATTTGTATTTTTTTTGCATTTCTGTTAAAATAAAAGCATGGAATTAAAAATTTTTTCTTTTGCGAAAAAATTTATATTTTGGGTATTATGAACTTTTTGAAGTAAGTGTTCTAAAATATTTATATCTGTCAGAGTAAATGGGTCTTAAGCTATTCGCTATTGGGTAACTTACCCATTTCCCCCAATTAGCCACTACGGAATAAAATCCCTAATTGGCTATAAGTCTTTGATTCAATTGTTTATTTTGAGATTATTTCTTAAAGGGCCCGTCAGGAATAGCCAACAGCTAAGGAAAATATAATTAATTAATATAAGGAAAAAATAATTTTTAAAATAATTACTAATAAAAAAAACTAGCTATTTTATACTGAAAATTATTGGATATCATTTCAATCGTATAGGTTGAATTTGAAGTATGATTCACAAGGCAAGAAATTTAAAAAATATATCAGAAAGCATAAATGTACCTATTCCATACAGTCTAAAGTTAATGGAGGGGGGAGGGGGAGAGATATCAAAAATCTCATAAGGTAAATTGCTATCTAATAATAATTTCATCGTCTTAAAAGTGGCCATAGAATGAAAGCTACATAATATAACTAAACATGGGTTGATATAATATAAGAGATTTTTTAGGGTTTCATAATATATTTTATCCATAAAAAAATAATTATAACCCAAATTTATAAAACACATTAAGTTAATTTTTTAAACAATTGTTTATCAACTATATTATAACTAGATATTAGACAAATTTATTTATTTATTTAAAAGTATTTAGGATTCTAAAAGAACCAGCAAAATGCCAGATTGTAACTGAAAAAAATAAATTTCCTAAGGTTTCCTAAAGTACGAGTTTTGTCATGGGCTTCAGATATGAGTTTGTTGCCACAATACAACGTGAAATTTATAAATTTATTTTTTTTTTAGTTATAATTAAGCATTTTGATGGCGCATAAAATAATTCAGTCTAATATAGATAAATAATAAACATTAGATAAAGCTAAAAAATCTTATATACCATATCAAAGGTAAATTATTATTACTAATACTATTACTTGATATTGTACTGCGATATAATGAATCATGTGCGTTCTGAGAGGCAAAGAGAGAAATAATTTATTCTCTCTAATAATTCTCTTTAAAAAAAAAAAAACATTCAATGACACATACTTTCCTAATAGATTTTTTGGTTAAATTATTCTCCACGTATTTATTTTTATCACAAGTATGAAGGGTATCCACCACAGGGTTTTTTTCGGTAATTTAGGGTTGATATTTAATTATTCAGAAAATAATCTATGAAATTCGTTTTCAATGACTCAAAAATCCCTTGTGGACCAAATCTGGCGGCAAAAAGTGCGAAAACATCCCTTTTTGGAGGTAGTTTTAGCTAACTTAGGGGTTATATATTAATGTTACCGTAAAAAATCATTAAGATTCTTAACAAGCGACCCAAAAAAACCTTGAAAACCAATTCTTGGATAAACCTAGTGACTCAGAAGATGATGACAATGGGGGTAGTTTTTGCAAAATTAAGGGTGAAGCGCAATTTTCTTTACCAAATGACCCTGGTTTTCGGTCAGCGACTCAAAAAGCTTATACTAGAGCAAATCTCGTATTCGCAACCGTAAGTTTAAACAAACCCGTATTTTGACTGGAGTAATTGGGCATCTTCTTCATTTTCTTTTTCTTCAAACATCTTAATTTTATTTTTCACAAAATCTACTGCCTGATCCTCTTCTTTTAAAACACCAATCACATCTCCAATGTAGATAAAGGAGCTTGGTAAAGTTCTCAATAGGTAATTTAATTTTTCTTTTTCATTTACTTGTGCACCAGCATTTCTTAATTCAATAATTAATTTTTCAAATATACTGAAAAATTTTCCAGACTCCTCAAAATCTTTTAGCTTCGATTTGTCTATTTTATTTCTCACACATATTTTTAATGCTGTCGATTAACGTAAATTCATGCTATCTAATTTTTTTTTAATATCTAAAGCCGTTTGTTCTTCACTTATAAATTCCATTTGGCAGTTTGACAATGCATACATAAATAATTTACTATTTTCAAATCATTAGTGGCACATGTATCTTTAGCCTCTGTAGCATTAATTCTACTCGTTGCTGCGTTATCACATTTTTTAAATTTTAAATATGTCAAAATTCTTTTCTTCCATGTTCTATAATCCTTGCCATCAAATATTTTTTTTTTTGTCAAGGGAATCCTATGAATCTTGCATCAGCCATGAAGTATTTTCGGGCCATAAAGACACGTAAATTTCCATTAGCGTCCAGTTGTAAAAAGGTACAGGCGGAAGACTGCCGGCGAATGCGGTCACCGGTTTTGCCCCAGATTCTTACTGGATAAATACACTATAAACCCCCCTGTGCTTGTTTAGCCCAAACTGGAACTCAATTTTCAGGTATAACTTCGGTTTGGGACGCGCAGCCTATGCAACTGGCCGCTGCCTTCTCACAGCCTAGTGACAGGAAAGCTTTCTACTATAGAAAGCCCTCCTCCTTTTTCTTCAACAAGGAGGCCCTTACGTACTCTGCTATTTTGTTCCAATTTTCAGAACTCCGTAGCATTTACGGGGCCACCATCTCTGGCCTCCAATTGCCATCAAATATTGGCAGCACTATTTTTACTTCGTCGTTCACAAAAAAAAAAAAAAAATAATAAATAAAATATAGTATAGGCCTGGAGCATGGTTTCATTTGCAATTTTTTTTGAAAGCATGTCCATGAAATTTTTCGACGGTAATTTTAGTTTTTGGGGTCGCTGATTCCAAATCCGAAGTCCGTTTTGACCTAGCTTGGTCCAATTTTGCATAATTGTCCATTTTAGGTCATTTTTAACGTTTTTTTGCCAGTTTTTGTTAAAATTTTTAATATATTACCATTTTTCTCACACTATACTAATGTTTTTTGGGTCTCTATACCTAATTATCATATTTTGTCACACAAAAAAAAATTGTAGCCAATAATAGGGATTCTTAGGATATTTTTGACGCTTTTTGTGCTAATTTTAGCTATTTTTATGAAATAATACCAAATTTTATCTACAGCTTCTGGTTATCGCACTTCATAGTATTCGATTCAGCACTAATTTTTACGTATTCTCTGAAATTTTTATTCAAAACGGAGGTATCTTTAAAATTTTATAAAATATTTTTAAAGCTGGTAAAAAAATTTTTTTCATTTTTTTATTTTTATGGTATTTCTAAACATTTATTTGTGGGTCTGTGTATATTATAATGTAATTTATATTCTATATTAAAATGTAATTTATGCGTACTTAGTTAAATTTTTATTAAAAACGTACGTTGCTTTAAAATTAAAAAAAAAAAAAAAAAAAAAATTTTTTACTATATATCTTAATCTTAATACGATATATATTTGAAAATTTATTTGTTTGTCTGTCTGTCTGTCTGTCTGTCTGTCTGTCTGTCTATCTGTCCACTCATCACGCAAGAACCGCCGAACCAATTGGCATGAAACCGGTGTCAAAATAAAGATAAAAAGTCTGCGGGTGACATAGGCCCTATATTTTCTGATTAGCTGTCGTAGTTTTTGAGATATTTAATTTTTAGTATTTTTGAACTTGATAACATTTTTTAAAAATTTTAACAAAAATTGAAATGTCTCGAGACTATCGAAAAATTTAGCTATCGCACTTCATAGTATTCGATTCAGCACTAATTTTTACGTATTCTTTGAAATTTTTATTCAAAACGGAGGTATCTTTAAAATTTTACAAAATATTTTTAAAGCTGGTAAAAAAATTTTTTTCATTTTTTTATTTTTATGGTATTTCTAATCATTTATTTGTGGGTCTGTGTATATTATAATGTAATTTATATTCTATATTAAAATGTAATTTATCCGTACTTTAAATTTTTATTAAAAACGTACGATGCTTTATAATTAAAAAAAAAAAAAAATTTTTTTACTATATATTATATATATTCAACTCAAATTTTAGGGTATAGTTTGGGGTGATAAAAAAGTCCCTCAGCCAAAGTTTTAGTCCTCTAGCACCTCATGGGCCCGAAATATGTCTCTTCAAAGGTCCAAAAATAGCCTGATCTGGCCAATTTTCAAAATTACACCATTCCTTTGAATTTACTACAAATTTTATCTTATTGGTCACATTTGAACTGGTAAAAGGTCTACATTAAGAAAAAAATTTTAGCTTATTTCAAGGCGTTAATTTTTTTTGACATTGACATATATTTTGGACAATAACAACATGATAATAATAAAAAATCAATGATAACAACACCGGGAATAGATCAGGGGGGGCGGAGGCCCCCCCCTCACACCTATGCTAGTCATTTTATATATACCTGTTTTTTTTGCTATAATCTCTGTATTATTATCTTTTGGGTGTAAAATTCTCTCTATTTTGTTGTCAGTACTGAAACTAATTGTTACACCTTGCTTCTTGAATGTGTGAAATAATATATTAGGCAAATAGTTTCCAAATGTGGCTGATATATATTTAATTTCATTGTTTTGTGCATCGTTGTTTTTATCAATTAAATTATTTTTGTTAGCAATTTTCTTACGATGCCTAGGTATTAGCTTGTCAATGATGGAACTATGATATCCGTTTTTTACTGCAATGTGTTTAATTGTATTAACTTCCTCATCAAAATCTATTTTATTCATTGGTATTGTTAAGAGCCTGTAAGCAAAACTATTGTAATCTGCCATTTTTTGTGAATATGGATAATACGAATTTATATGTATTGTTGCGTCAGTTGTAATTGGTTTTCTATAAATTTTGAAACTTAAATTATTATCTTGTGATTTTCTAATATTTTTAATCCAAAAACTTGATGGAGTCTTCTTTTAACATGGAACATGTTCATTGGATGGGGTATTTGAAAAAGTCCGGCTCGGCAGGGGGGGTCAAAAATTGACGTTTTAGGGGGGGGGGGGGTGAAATGGACTTAGAATATTTTCAATTCAGGGACTTTTGGTGCAGAAGTCCCTAAAGACCTTTGGTGCAGAAGTACCTAGGAACCTTTGGTGCAGAATTCCCTAAAGACCTTTGGTGCAGAAGTACCTAGAGAGCATTGGTGCAGAAGTACCTAGGGACCTATGGTGCAGAAGTCCCTAAAGACCTTTGGTGCAGAAGTACCTAGGAACTTTTGGTGCAGAAGTACCTAGGGAGTATTGGTGCAGAAGTACCTAGGGACCATTAGTGCAGAATTTTTAAGAATTCATTGTAAAAATTAATAAAAAATAAAATCATATTATTTAAAAAACTATAATAATTTGAAAATTTAATTAATTTGGTTCATTTTGATGTCTAAGCAGCATGATTTCTATAATAAAAATATAAATATAAATATTTGCATATAAATATTTATATTATGAACACAATGAATACTTTATTATCAATGTTATAAATGAACATGTTCATGCGAATGAACATGCGTTATTTTTATTAAATACATATTGTTCCAAATAATATTGGATTATTGCGGAATAGGAAAATAAATGTAAATGCGGCCATTTGGTGTATAAACCAGAAGCGTTTATTATACGTGTGTTCATAACTACACCTGAGAGCGAACTGGCTTTCGCCCGCATTGATACAATACAAAAGGCGCTCATGCGCAGTAACATATAATGTATATAAAAGTTGACGCGTACAATATTATCGTATATTACATGTGTATATTGATACATCCCACCCACCCATTCTATGAAGTAGAATGTCGAAGCAGAGGGAGTTTTCTCTTTGAAAATTTAAAATGTTTAAAAGAAAAAAAAAATTAAAAATAGATTATAAAAGTTGCAATAATACATTTTAAAAATTCAAAAAGGTTTAAAGTACATATTTTAATTGGATTTTTATTTACAAATTTATAAAATTTTTAAATGAAAGAATAAATATCTTTATATACATAAATAAATTAATAAATAAATAAATAATTACATGAATACCTAAATACATTCCTAATAAATACAATAAATACATTGAATTTTACATTTACAAAAAGAAAATAAATTTTTCAATTATGAAAATTAGAACAATGAGACAGAATAATAAAGATCTCTTTTTAATTATTATGAGTCTCAAGCAATACTAATTTATGTATTGGCCTCCTGAGTTCAGAAACGCTTGTTCTCAAAGAGGCCACCCTTGTTAGTCCATCATCACCCTGATATGTCTTAATAACTCTGGCTAAAGGCCACTTAGATGGAGGCATTGTCTCATCTGATATCAAAACTATATCGTCCACCTGTATATCTCGCATAGTTTGTTTCCACTTGTGTCTTTCCTGTATTGTATTTAAATACTCTAGAGACCAAGTTTTCCACCAGTCTTGTACCATATTCTGTACCTGTTTGTAACGTTACTTTGGTAGTATTTTGTCGTTAGTGTAATCAGGTTCTGGTAATATGTATGAGTTTGACTGGTACAAGATCATTGATGGGCAGAGTATTTGTCTGTCAGTGGGATCGTCTGTTAATGGTATTAGGGGGCGCGAATTAAGACACGCTTCTACCTGCTTAAATAATGTATACAATTCTTCAAAAGTTAACTTGTGATCACCTAACACCCGTCTTAAATGATGTTTCACTGATTTGACAGCGGCTTCCCACAAACCACCAAAATGAGGGGAACCAGGAGGATTAAACACCCAAGAAGTACCTTCATCAACTAATAGATTTTCTAATTCTTGCATATGAGTAGAAGACTCAATATACATTTCTTTTAGAACTTTATCAGCTCCTACAAAATTTGTACCTTTATCACTAACTAAAATAGAACATTGTCCCCTAGTAGATGTGAATCTACGGAAGGCTGAAATGAAATCTTGACTGGTATAACCTGTTACTAACTCCAAGTGGACAGCACGAGAAGCCATACAAATAAAAACTGCAAGATAAGCTTTGTAAGTCTTTGAACCTCTACCACGAAACCTTAAAATATCAATAGGTCCAGCATAATCAACACCCGACACTCTGAAAGGCTTATCAGGTCTCTCTATTCTGAATGAAGGGAGAAAACCCATTTTTTGATTACAACGACTTGCGTTGTATCTTATACAACTATGACAACTGTGGATAATTTTTTTAACCAAAGAACGACCTTTAATTATCCATGCTTCTTGCCTAACTGATGATAAGGTTAGATTAATGCCACCATGTAGAGTTTTATTATGATGAAATCTTACTAATAGTGTGGAAAACGTATCTTTGTATGGTAATATACAAGGAAATTTTTGATCATAATTCATTAAAGAACTATTGAAACGACCTCCTAATCTTAACAGATTTTGATCAACGAAAGGATTTAATCGAGTAATGGAAGATTTTTTCAAGTTACCATTGTGCTTGATAATTTTAAATTCTTTGTCAAAGTATGCGTGTTGTATTATATAAAGCCAAGTAAGTTTTGCTCTATGTTTTTCTGCAACCGTGACTATAGGAAAAGATTTATTAATTTCAATTAATTTAAACCAATCATTCGAAAATAAATTTGAGTTAGTTAAAGTTTTTAATTTCTTAGACTTCTTAATAACATTAAAGATAAATCTTAAAATAATTGAGGTTATTCTTAACAGGGTACTGAGATTTGAGTATCTGTTTAACAGATCCCAAACTTCAATTTCCTTATTTTTAGTATTTGTGCTTGCACTTAGACAAGCACAATGGCAATTTGAATTGCATATATTCCTGGTTTGAAATGCATCTTTTTTGACAAATAAATGAGTATTTTTAATTAAACGACTCCCTTCCCACCATAACAAAAAGAAAGTAACTGTTCAGGAGTAATCCCTCTAGAGATACAATCTGCCGGATTATCACCTGATCTAACGTGATGCGAGAAAGCGTCAGGAAGGAGATTGTGGATTTGAGAACATTTATTTGCTACAAATTGATTCCATTTTGAAGGATGATTTTTTAACCAGTATAAAACATCAGTCGAGTCAGTAAATAAATAAGTGTTAACAAATTCCAATTTTAGGGTATTTTCCACCTTTTGAACTAATTTTGCCAACAACAGGGCTGCGTTCAACTCTAATTTTGGAATTGTCAGCAACGGTTTTAAAGGAGCCACTTTTGATTTGGCTTGAATTAATCTAACCTCTGTTTTATCTGATCTAATTATTTTTAAGTAGACGCAAGCTGCATATGCTATTTTAGAAGCGTCCGCAAATCCATATATTTCAAATTTTGCATTTGGGAGAAAGCCTAACCAACGATTGATTTTAATTCCATTCAATAATAGAATTTGATTGTACCAGCTCAAGAATTCAGTCTCCAAAATTTGAGATAGTTTGTCCTCCCAATCAATTTTGGCTAACCAAAGCTTTTGTATAAAAGCTTTAGCTGTGATTATGACAGGGGCTAACCACCCTAAAGGGTCATATAATTTTGCAATACTTGAAACCACTCTCCTTTTGGTGACTGACTTCCTAAATTGGTCAATCTCAATTTTGAAAAAGAAAGAATCTTCTATTGGATTCCAATTTAGGCCTAACAAACTAAAATAGGAATGAGAAGGGTCTGAGTCCGACTGAAGGTCGTCTGAAAATTGACTTAGTAACGAATTGTGATTGGCCATCCATTTATGTAATTCAAAGCCACCCACCTTGCAAATATTGATTAAATCTGCCTGTTTTTTGGTAGCTTCCTCTAAGGTATGACCGCCTGATATCGTATCGTCCATGTAAGTTTCCTTACTAAGAATTTCGGCACCTAAAGGAAATCTATGATCCTCATCAACTGCCAATTGTTTAGTGACTCGAATGGCCAAATAAGGGCTACTAACCATGCCATAAGTTACAGTTTGAAGCGACCAAGCCCTTATTTTGTCATTTGGGTCAAAACGCCATAAAATTTATTGGAATTTTTGATCGGCTTTGTTGACTAGAATTTGTCTAAACATTTGTTTAATGTCTGACACGAAAACAAATCGATACTTCATCCAGTTAATTAATAACTCTGCTAAGTCTGGTAGTAAATTGGCTCCTGTGTGAAGCATATCATTTATTGAGATATTATCGCTTGACTTAGCAGAGCCATTAAAAACTGTACGAAGTTTTGGCTTTAGACTGTGCCTTTTTAAAACACCATGATGGGGAGTGAAGTAATACGAATCAAGGTCTATTATGTGACAAGACAACAACATGTGTTTGGTGAGTTGATAGTCTTTCATAAATTCGATATAGAGTGACTTAAAATGAGGATTTTTACTAAAGCGTTCTTCCATTTTAAGTAAAATACGCTTGGCATTGAAGAAAGAACCAGGAAACTTTAATTCCGACAAATTATTGATTTTGAAAGGAAGGCGAACGACATATCTACCATCTGGGGTCTTATAATGAGTTTTTAAGAAGAAATCTTCGCATTCCTGTTCTTCAGGAGTTAACAAACCAGAGGAAGGATTAGATCCTCCTGACGCCAAAATCTTTCTAAGTCGCAGATGAAATTGGATTCATCAGAATTTATTACAAATGAATTACAAGAGCGATTAGAATTCATAGTGCCACCAGAAATCAACCAGCCTAAAAGCGAGTTTGTTGCAATGGGTTGACCTGGGATACCGTTTTCAATACCCTCAATTGCCACTGAGCTATAAACAGTTGAACCAATTAAGAGATCTATTTGACCACGTTTAAAAAAATGAGGATCAGCCAAGTTTAAAGTGGACAAGTGACTAAGAGATTGAATACTCTCTTCTACATTTGGAGAGTAAGATGAAACTTTTGGAAGAACTTAAGCATTCATTTCTACACTAAAATCTGAATAAAACCAAGGCTTCAGGATAAATTTGACCCATTTTTTGCAAAAATAACTAGTTTTACCCAAAACGCCCGAAATTGGTAATTTGGCTGACTGATAAGGTATATGAAGTCTTTTATAGAGAGATTCACTAATAAAAGAGGCTTGAGAGCAATTATCAATCAGTGCTCTAGCTGTAACTATATGACCAGTTTCATCAATTATTTTGACAAGTGCGGTTGCTAATAAAACAGTATTGGGAGAATCGCATAAATGCACCGTAGCTTCTGCGCCCAAAAATGAATCTTGACTGCTATTAAGTTCACAATCATTACTAATTACATTTACGCTTTTAACATTTTGGCTTTGATTTAAATTCTGAATATGCAATGTAGTATGATGCTTTTTTTTGCAAGTTTTGCATCTACCAGCAGATTTGCACTTGTCCATGAAATGATTGCCTAGGCAATTAATACATCTTTTCTTTTCATGTACAAATGCTTTTCTTTGGTCCTGAGATTTTGACAAATGTGAGTTGCATTGGGAGATTGATGATCCTATTTACATATAAGACATTCTAATTTAAATTTTTAGAGCTATTATTCACAATTTGAGTACTAAATACTTTAGCCGGAGCTGTTGAAACATTAGAATTTTTATTATTTGATGTACTAGCAAGATTATGTAAACCAGATTTGTCACTTTCTTCCAATGACTCCATAATGCTAATCTGCAATTCTAAGAATTCTATTAATTTAGCAAATGAGGGAGGTTCTGAGTTAAGTTTGGACGCAGTAGCCTGCGCATGATTTTCTAAAGGTGTAGAAACATTGACAGGATTGACAATAGATAAATTGTTATTTGGATTGTTATAAAACAATTCCCATTGTCGTTTTGTTTCTACATCTAGCAACGAGACGACATGGTAAACCAACAGATCATCCCAGTGCTCGACAGGGCGCTTCAGAACTTTTAGGGCCGAAACTGGAGTATTAACTCCATCTAGAATACGTTTAAGTTCTATGGCTGAAGGCCTACTAATTCGTTTTAACGAAAATATTGAAGAGACATGTGCCGAAACTAAGCGTTTTTTAACTTCGTATCTGTCTTTTAATTTGGTCCAAACAATTTCGAAATTTTGTTCAGTAAGAGGATAACTTTGGACCAGATTTGCTGCATCGCCGTTTAGACATTTACGAAGATGGCGCAACTTTGTAACCTTGGGCATATTCTCTTTATTGACAACCGAAGAGACAAAAATGTCGCGAAACGACTCCCAGTTCTGAAACGCACCGTCAAATTCAGGGAGATCCATCCTAGGTAATCGGTCAAATTCTTCATTAACATAATGCATTGAAGCATGATGGGAACTATTATGGACTGTATGATTAGGGGCTGTTTGGTGAGTATCTATATACAATCTAAATTTACCTAGAATATCTAAATATTGCAACTCTACGTTTTCAAAATAATTGTCTTTAAAGTAAGGTTGGTCCTTGACTTCATTGTAAGTATCACAAGAGTATAAGTCATCATTATTTTTTTCAATTTTAGCCCAGTTCTCTTTTAAAGATTCTAACCGTGCCTTACAAGAACTTACATTCATATTTTCTGCTTCTAATTCAAAACGCAGATAAGCATTGACTATTCTGGGCTTTAATTGAACCTGTCCTTGAAGATGCTTTTTTCCTTTTGACGATTTGACTATAGACGAAGACTTTTATTTGTAGTAGACGACATAGACGATTTTTAAAATTTTTGTTGGTTAGACGAAATTTCCAGACGACGAGAAAAAATTACTTTTTAGATGACTAGATGACAATATTTTTCCATTGACAGATTAAATTTTTCAATTTTTAATTTTTGACGACAGTGACAATATTTTTCCATTGACAGTTGAAATTTTTCAATTTTTAATTTTTGACGACAGTGACAATATTTTTCCATTGACAGTTGAAATTTTACAATTTTTAATTTTTTGACGACAGTGACAATATTTTTCCCATTGACAAATTAAATTTTTCAATTTGTTGGCGATTTTATGTAAATCGTGTTGTAACTCGATGTTGGAAATTAATTGTCCTCTTGTTGAAAGAAAATTTCATATATTAAACACGTGCACAGTTTATTATTTTTTTTTTTTAATTTTATGAAATGTTCATTGAAACAACGATAATGATGATAATTATTGCTTTTCATCGTTGCTTGTTCGCTCCTACACAAAAAAAAATTAAGTAAAATTTTTGACACTTGAAAACAATGCACTAATAAATTTGTCACGTGTACTGCAAAATATTGTCACACAAAAAAAAAATAATCACAAAAAAATATATCGAGATAATTAATTATCTAGCCTTAATGCACAATTTAAACAAAAAAAAATCCGCTCGAATGACCAGATGTTCCATATAATATTGGATTATTGCGGAATAGGAAAATAAATGTAAATGCGGCCATTTCGTGTAAAAACCAGAAGCATTTATTATACGTGTGTTCATAACCACACCTGAGAGCGAACTGGCTTTCGCCCGCATTGATACAATACAAAAAGCGCTCATGCGCAGTAACATATAAGTATATAAAAGTTGACGCGTACAATATTATCGTATATTACATGTGTATATTGATACACATATGTATTTTCAAAGTGATTTATATATATTTCTGCTAACAGACAAGATATAGGTGAGCCCATAGCTAAACCATCTTTTTGATAAAAATATTTATCTTCGTATCTGAAATAGTTTTGTTTTAACAAAACATTTAGAAGGTTGATTATTTCATTTATCTGATTTTTGTCGATTCTTTTATGCTTAATAAGATTTTTTTAAATGATATTAATTGTTTCATGAATTGGGACCATTGTTTACAAATTAACTATATCTAAAGATGCCAATTTATATGTAGAATTCATTTTAATGTCCTTTATTTTATTAACCAAAGTTGTATTGTTATGTATAGCTTTGTCTCTTTCTAATGCGATATGTGTTTTAAGTAGAGTGCATAATCTCTTGGCTACTTTATAACTTGCTGCCTTTTTATGATTAATTGTTGGTCTAATAGGCACGCCTTCTTTATGTAACTTCATCAAACATCTAATCTTTAGAGCTTTTGGTTTTGTCTGTTTGAGAAAAAATTTTTCTTTGTCACTAAATAAAGATTTACAATTATTTATTACATTGTTTACAATATTCTAAGGATGTGGAAAAAAGAGGGTGAAAGGGTAGTTTTCTTGATAAAACATATTTGTTCCCAACAATTTAAATAATTTCAAACATTAGCAGCGCTGCCAAAATGATTCGCACACGAGCCGGCAAAATTACTGTGCGCTAAGTGTACCGCCACTTAGTTTTTTGCATTTTTACACCTTTAATCAGCTTTTAGAGATAAACAATGGAAAAAATCGAATTCCCAGTAAAATTTCACATAAATTTATATATTATAAGAATTTTATAACTTATTTTGAACGCGATGTCAGGTAATACATAAATTACTAAAATCGGTTTTTAAGGCTTATTATCGAAAAAATAAACATAAATTTATGTCTGTGTAAGATTTTATCATTTTACCTAGCCCTCGGGTGTAGTAAACATGTTCCATGCATTTAGGTTATTTTTAGACAAACTGGCTCTAAGTTTCTTTTTCAATATTTTGTAATAATGATATTACAACAATCATTTCATCTTCATTAATATCCCACAGTGGGTTTGAACGCTTGACAACCTGGATAAGCTGTAGAACTTTTCTTTTTAGAAAGGTATTTTCTATGATCCAGGAACCCCATGAAATCGTTTTTAAAATCACTTAAAATCATTTTAAATAATCTTATATGTTAAACAAACTATTAAAATTAGACGAATAAAGAATTTTGAAGAAGTTTGCAAAAAATTTTTGAGGCCTATAAAATTTATTTTCATAAAAAATTAGAAATTTGGTAGCAATTTAAACATTTTTAAGAATTTGGGAATTTTAGGCATTTTTTAAGCTCTCCTAAAAAAAGTTTATACATATAGAAAGGTGTACGATTTTAAAAACGATTTAATGGGCTTAATTTCTGGATCATAATAAAGACCTTTTCTAAGAATGAAACCTGAAGTGCCCGAAATTTCATGTTATCAAGCGTTCAAACCCACCGTGAAATATTATTGAAAATGAAATGGTTTTTGATATATAATTATGGCAGCATATCGAGATGCATAGCTGATTTATGTAAAAATAATCTGAATGCATGAACCGTGTTTACTACACTGAAAAAAAATTCCGCTAACGGATTTTTATTTAAGCGACTGCAAATGGCTTGAAACGTAAAAATAATTTTAATAAAATTATAATTTAATAATTTTAATAAAATTATTTTTTTGCACTCAAAACTTCATAAAACTGAAAAAATCGTTTCAACATTAAAAAAGCAGCAAGTGGCATCATTTGTTATAAATTTAACAAAAATACTATATATCTTATCATACTACTATGTATATTTGAAATTTTATTTGTGTGTGTATATGTGTGTGTGTGTGTGTGTGTGTGTGTGTGTGTGTGTGTGTGTGTGTGTGTGTATTATCATCAGAATTAAACCAGTGAACGCAATCACATAAAACCGGTGTCAAAATTAAAAAAAAAGTCCATAAAATTTTTAAAAGTTTACCAAAAAAATTAAAATATTTGGAGACTATTGACAATTTTTATTGTCAAAAATTTGTACTATTCTATTCGGCACCAATTTTTACGTATTCTCCTAAATTTTTATTCAAAACGGAGGTATCTTTAAAATTTTATAAAATATTTTTCATGTGTTTATTTTTTATGGTATTTTTAATAATTCATTTGTGTGCCTGTGCGTCTATGTGTTTCATCATGAGGCTCGAAAATATGAAAGACACTAAAATAAACCGGTGCTAAAATAAAGTTAAAATAAAAAAATGTTTACTTTTTTTAGAAAAAATTAAATTTTTTGAAAATTTTGTTAAAAAGTGAAATATTTGAAAAATATGATAAATTAATGTCGCAATTGGTATTACTTGATTTAGTCAATTCTAGAATCATCTATATATACATATTGTTCCGAACTGGATTTGATTAAAAAATTGAATTTTATTTAACTACTTAGAATATTTAAATGAAGGATTTTTATGAATAATAAGTCTTAATTTTATTACAGCGCAGTAGAAAATATTTGGATTTGAAATTTATTGTATATTTTTGCTATGCTTGGTTACGGTTTTTCGTTAAAAAAAAAAAAATAATAATATCGGCAGATAGTAAAAGAAGATATAGTTTTTCGTTATTTTGTGACCAAGAAAATGTTGACAGTATAAGTAGACTCAGTGAAAAGTCGTGAACATTAGAGAAAATAAACGAGGGACAATGATACATAAATTTTGTACCCTCATGTTTTCTAATTGATATTATTTGTCATTATTTATTGTGACCATTTTCTAATATTAAGTGATGTAAGTTGATTGAATTCATTTTTGGGCAATAGGTTGATATAGCTTATGAAAGATAAGTTTCCTTAGAAAACAAGTATCAAGAAAATATATGCAAGAAAATGAGTATTTAAAAGGTCAATTGGTGAGAATTCGAAACTGTTGCTGATATCATTGTATATAGCAGCCAAAAATAAAATATCGACAGCAGCTTAACTTCGATGATAAGGATAAGCCCGGAACTCCTCGAGTGTATTATATATGTGTGTTGCAATTGTTAAAAGTTATTAAAAATTTTAATAGAGAAAGTGAATTTTGATAATAAATAACGACAGTGAAATTTATTGTTATTAAAAAATAAGTAATTATTGTAATAATTAATGGAATAAAAGTATGATTTTCATTTTTTGTAGAAATTGATAAAAATATGCTTCATTTTCCCTTGTATTTGAATCATCCAATATCTCTATCTCTTTTTCTCTATAATATTCCCCCGGTCCTAATTTATAAGTATATTACTCTCTTTCTCTTATAACTATATTACGAAGGTAAGTTATGAACATACACTTCGATGTATTTATGTATTCGTAAAATTTAATTTTTTTAAATAAATAGAATCTATATTTTCCCTTTGGATGATTTATTACTCCTATAGAGGTTTCGAGGCTAATCGAGGAACCTATATATAATAGTGAAAATAATTTTTTATCGTAGCACAAAGTTTTAACATATCAATATACGGGTATTCCTGAAAGTTTTGCATAAAAAGATAAAATAAAACCCCCCGGGTAAATCTTTGGTTATATTAGGGTTGATTGGGGGTTAATTGGAGACCCATAAAATAGTCAAATAATTTTTTATCGTTTTTTTGAGTTTTAGCTCATCAATATAATTAAAAATCGAAAAAATTAATTTATTTTATAAAAGAATGAACTGTGAGGGTAGGAAGGGAAGGAGACTAAATGATCCCTTAATTTGAACTGCACCCCAATAACCACCAAAACTCATACTCAAGTTTCAGAAAGATGTAACGGGGGAATTTGGGTATATTTAATTTGGGTAATATATAAATTTCCATTCTAAATGTTTTTTAGTCTGCCATCTTGGAAAATCGGAAAATACGTTATGGTGAAAAATAAAAAATTTTCATTTTGTAATCCAGAACGGTATTTTTTGTGAAAAATTTTAAATTTCTGTCAAGAAGATTTTCTATTTGTCTCAAATAGAATGCGTTATTTGAAACAAATAGAATATATTTAGTTTAAATAGATTTCTATTTTATTCAAATAGAAATCAGTCAAGCATATTTTCTATTTGAGACAAATAGATATTTTTTTTTAGTGTTTGTTTAGCAGATATGATAATTTAAAAAAAGAGTCTTAAATTAAGGTTTTTTTAAAAAAAATCATATTTTATCACTATCTTTGTCGAGTCATATCTCTAAAAAGTATAAAGCAAAATGGACAAGTGAAAAATTTTTCGAAACTTGAGACTAGTACAAAATGTTGGAGACCTATAAGACTTATTTTTTTCAAAAATTACAATTTTAGCAGCAATTTTAAATTTGGTCATTTTTGGCAAAAAATGGACATTTGATTTACTAACTATAGCGATGAGAAAATCGGTGATGAAAAATTTCGGTTTACGGCGTTTGAAAGGTAGAACTTATACGAAAAAAATGAGACCAAACGGTAGTATTTTGGTAGAATGGCAATATGACAGCGTTACTGAGAAAATTGCCTAAAAACCCTATCTTATAACATTGTTATAGAATTGAGCCCTGCGCACAGAGGGAAATAAAAGCTCAAAAGGGAACAAAAATCGGCTTCAGCTCATATTTTAATGAAAAATAAAACTACAACATGGAATTATAAGATATTCGTATGCTTGAAAAGATGCGATACCGGTTTAAAAAAAAAAAAATCGTAAAAAAATTTTTTAGGTAGCTGAAGTCAGAAAAAAAAATTTTTTTTTAAAGAAAATTGACTTTAAAATATTTAACAGTTTAAATGTCAAATTGATGTAAAAAACATTTGTTTGTGACTTTTATGCATGAAAATATGATAAAAAAGCCATAATTAATTCTAAAATTTTATTATACATGCATACGTGTACTATTGAATGAGTGTTAGTGAATGCATGTAAAAACAGAAGTAAACTAATTTTTATGCTTGTGTATTTTTTTTAAAGTACTTAAATAAAGTATTTAAGGGTTACTTGAATACATATTGGTCTTGCAATATATGTTTGAGCATAAATTTGTGTCAGTATGTGTGTGTGAATGTCCATAATTATATTATCGTTACTTTTTTTTAACTTAACGAAAATAGTATTTTAAATATTAACGTAGTAAAGTACATAGATTATTAAACTTGAATGTATGAGTGAGTATTTATATGAATTTTGAGCAAAAGTGTGTATGTGTGCATATGTATATCAAATTTGAGCAAAAGTGTGTATTAGTGTGCGTATTATCATGCATACTTTTTTATTATTATTAACAAAAAAAATGTTGATGGTTTATAGTAATGTTACAATATGCATGCGAAAATATGTGTGTTCATCTGTTTGTGTTTGTGTGCGTGAGTGTCACACTTTTGCTCAAAATTCATATAAATACTCACTCATACATTCAAGTTTAATCATCCATGTACTTTGCTACGTTAATATTTAAAATACTATTTTCTTGAAGTTACAAAAAGGTAACGATAATATGATTATGGACATTCACACACACATACTGACAGAAAGTTATGCTCAAACATATATTGCAAGACCAATATGTATTCAAGTAACCCTTAAATACTTTATTTAAGTACTTTCAAAAAGTTATACAAGCATGAAAATTAGTTTAATTCTGTTTTTTTTAATTTTGTTTAAAATTTTACATGCATTCACTAACATACATTCAATAGTCCACGTAATAATGTATATGTTTTTTACATCAATTTGACATTTAAACTGTTAAATATTTTAAAGTCAATTTTCTTAAAAAAAAAATTTTTTTTTCTGACTTCATCTACCTAAGAAATTTTTTTACGATTTTTTTTTTTTTTAAACCGGTATCGCATCGTTTCAAGCATACGAATATCTTATAATTCCATGTTTTAGTTATATTTTTCATTAAAATTTGTGCTGAAGCCGATTTTTGTTCCCTTTTGAGCTTTTATTTCCCTCTGTGCTGCGTTTCTCGGCCAATAAGGCGCGTTAGAATAAACGGAAGGAGTTTTCGGTATTTTTTTTAACATTTTTAAGTCATCAATTGTAATTTATAATCCAGATGTTTCGAATGTACACGATTTTCGCTATATAATCCAAAAATTTTTGGTAAAAAAAGGGGTGTTTTAGGTGTTTAAGGGTGATTCAGGTATTTTCGGAATCTGAGGACCTCATTTTCGAGTTTAGTGACACCGAAAACATATTAAGAAGCATAGAAAACGTATTTTGAAAAAAATTTTTGTCGTTCGGACTAATTGTCTGTATGAGCCAACCACTTGAGAGCTACCCTGGGTTTATGCGATCCCTAAATCGTTCTCAAATGAGCTGAAAATTGGTATGGGATCAGTTTGTCACCTAAACTTCAACATACTTCAGGAAGAACATTTGGGCGCACTTTTTTTTTTAGTGAACAACCCTAATATATATATGGAGACTTATAATCTTGCTTTTACTCGCTGGCTGTTACGCGTATGTGAGCGTGTTTACGGACGGCTTTTTGTACTTATATGCATATATATATATACTAGTATAGGTGATAGGGGGGGCTCCGCCCCCTCCCCCTGTGTCGCATTTACTTCTGTTTGTGTTGCTTTAAAAAATCGGCAAGGGATCTGATCAACATTTATTCGACAAATTAATAATTCTACACAAAAAAGTTTTCCAGAATCATTATATACCAAAATCGTTGTGCTAAAAAGTTCAACACAAATTTTTTGTAGTCAAATATTAAACACACCATTTTAAATATTAAATAACTAATTTCTTACATATAATAGCATAAACAAATATCACTTTACATAGTGTGTTGAATATTTCAATTAGAAAAAGTTTGTGTTGATCTTTTCGGCACAGCGATTTTAGTTGTAAAACGATTCCGCAAAACATTTTTGTATAGAACTATTGATGTATCGAATAATTTTGTGTTGATCAGACCCATTGCCAAAAAATCATTTTTCAGAACAAATTTATAATTATGCAAACATGTTCAAACTATTCAGAGCAGCGTAGGTGAAACATTAATGAAAAATTATAGGTTCCGATTGATTATATTATTATAATAGAGAAAATAAAATATTTAACTGAGTACAGACCGACAGACAAATTATTTTCAAATATATATAATATATATAGTATTAAGATATGTATATATAGATGGTTCTAGAAGTGATTGAATCAAGTAATACCAATGGTGACATTTTATCATATTTTTCAGATATTTCACTTTTTCACCAAATTTTCAAAATTATTATTAACCAAATTTTTAATCTGTCCCAAAAATAATAAAAAATTTTTATTTTAACTTTATTAGAACATCGGTTTTATGTGATTTCGTTCATTAAACACAGGCACATATATAATTTATTAAAAATACCATAAAAAATAATAAAATGAAAAAAATTTCTTTTACCAGCTTCGAAAATATTTTATAAAATTTTAAAGATACCTCCGTTTTGAATAAAAATTTAGGAGAATACGTAAAAATTGGTGCCGAATCGAATACTTCAAACTTGTGACAATACAATTTGTCAAGAGATATTTCAATTTTTTTAAAAATTTAAAAAAATTTTATAAAGTTCAAAAATACTAAAAATTAAATATCGCAAAAACTACGATAGCTGAGCAGAGAATCTGTGGCCTATGTCACTCGCATACTTTTTTTCTATATTTTTATACTGGTATCATGTCAATTGGTTTTGTGGTTCTTGAGTCTTTAGGGTACAGACAGACACACAGGCACACAAATAAATTATTAAAAAACCATAAAAAATAAAAAAATGAAAAAAAATTTTTTTATCAGCTTCAAAAATATTTTATAAAATTTTAAAGATGCCTCCGTTTTGAATAAAAATTTAAGATTATACGTAAAAGTGTGTGCCGTATCGAATACTACAAACTTGTGACAATAAAATTTGTCAATAGTCTCGAGATATTCAATTTTTTTTTAATTTTTAAAAATTTTATCAAGTTCAAAATCACTGAAAATAGATATCTCAAAAACTACGGTAGCTGAACAAAAAATCTATGGCCTTTGTCACCCGCAGACTTTTTTTCTTCATTTTGACACCGGTTTCATGCCAATTGGTTCGGTGGTTCTTGCGTGATGAGGGGACAGACAGACAAACAAATAAATTTTCAAATATATAGAATATTAAGATATACATTAATGCAATATATATAAATGCATTTGTAACGAAAAATGCTTCTTTACAAACAAAACCTTTTCTTGTGGTCTTGTGTTAATTATTTATCTATATATAGTATACAAAGCAAAAGTGACAAACCTGGTTGGGCAAGAAAAATTTTTAACTAATTTTTTTATTTCATAACTGTAGACTTTACTCTTATTTCAGCTTCTATTTTTATTAGTCCTTTAGGATAGATTTAGACAAGTGCTAATAAAGGCTATGAAGAAAAAAGAAAAAAGAAGGGTTACATGGCTTTTGAGTTTTCCCGAAGCTAATATATAATGTTAAGAAAGGCCATCTTAAGAGTCTTTGGATTAAATATCTTATCTGGTAAAAAAATATTTAATTTGGAGGGATTCTTTTGAACTCTTCAGTAATTAGTTTTGGGCTTTCAAAACTAGCCTAATAATGTTTTAAAAATTGTATAAATTTAAAAAATTGTAATAAAATTTAATTATACATACTTTTCATTAATTATCACGTCCTTGATTGTTCCAATAAAATTTTTCTTAGTTTTTAGTAAAGTTAAGTTTTGAAAAAAGGCTGACCCGCCAAGAGAAAAATGATCTATCTGCATTGATTGAAATGACTTAGTCTGAGTAAAATTGGTTCTAACTTCTAAGACATCATCAACCCATAATTCTAATTCTTTTTTATTTTTAGTAAGTAATATTGAATGAAATTTTCCGTCATTAAAAGTTTTATTTGTTTGAATATGAATTTTCTCGATGCCATCATTAATATATGATTCAACTTTACCATCAGAAATAGATATAATGCAATAGTTTTCACACTGAAATAGAAATAAAATTTACTCCGTATTATTTTCGTAAACCCTAAACATTGGGTAAAGTATTTAGAAACAAAACTTTGATTTTCGGAAAAAAAAAATTAATATCTTTTATTATTAACTTTTATTGTTTTCATATCCAATTCAGAATAACTGTAAAAATTTAATATAAAATAAAAATTTTAAATATAATTATCTTTTAACATAATATTCTCAAAAAATATTCTTCATTAATCTTATATTTATGTAAGGAATGGCCCTTAAAAAATACTCGCACTTCATTTTCTCTCATGCATGACATCAAGCGTGTCTCAAATACTTTACACCTTGGATTGATATCTGAAAGTCTTGCTCCAGAGATTGCAGGATGTCAATCCACCTGGAAAAATTAACGGAGTTCTTGACTTTAAACATCAACATCAAGATATCTTGGCGATTCCATGCTGTTTTTGCCCTCTCGTGCATAAGTATGTCTATGATACGTATAATGGCGCCTATCATGAAATGTCCTTCACGAAAGCCGCCCTGATCCTCAGAGAGATCTGTACCTGTTTCTATTTCCAATATCAGTTTTGCACAGAAAAAACTCTCTATCAACTTACCTATGGTATTCATCATACATAGTGGTGTATAAGATGAGTTCTCCTACATGGGACGGGGTACCTGGAAATATCCTGGCTACCAGACATTAATTGAACATTCCCAGCAAGATATCTGTAATTATTTTCTTTCCCTTTTTGATTGCCTCCATTCGTACCCTGTCTCGGCCCTACGCATTGCTATTTTTCATGCCATCTTATTTTCTCTGAATAGTATTAGGCACCTCTTACATATAGGCATAACTTCTAGCGGTTGTTTCTGGAAGAGGTATGCAGGATCTGTTCACGGACTCTATGTGACTGCCTCCAGAGGTCTACTATTTTCGGAGTCACAAGCTTCCCGTAATAGAGATGTTACTTTCTTTGCCAAGATTTCAGCTTTGCGGTGGCTGGAGGATCCTTCATGCTATCCTGGGATGAATGAGTACTCCAAATGAAAATATTCTTTAAATTTTTCCTTTTTCATATTTAGAAAATTCCAACAGAAGGGACGCATTCTGTACGGAAGTCATCATAAGGTCCCTTCCTGTACCTCGAACGCGATGTAATTATGATCTCTATCTTTATAGTAATCTACCACCATTCAGTTACCAATATTTTTTGTTGCATGTTCGGTGGCGAAAAATATGTCAAAGATCTAGGTTCACTACCCGGGCCTCACTTAAGTAGGTTGATTACTTGTTTTGTGGACTTTGTATAATACATATGTTGATAATTTCAAGTATTATTCTGCACTTCATGTTGGTTTTGGATAACCCCTTAAGACCTCGCCATTAAATTCTTCGGAGAGGATTATTTTGCCAGAAACTTCTCATGTTCGTACCCATGATACTTGCCAGCTTCTCAATGAAGACTCCCACTAAGTCATTTGCTAGAGAAAACCTATTGTCCAAAGATGACAGCATCAACGAAGGATGGAATATGCCACCTAGCGGACAAGAGGGAGTGCAAGCAAGAAGACATGCAAGGAAAGGGAAAGTTATTATTTATTTTTGTATTTTTAAGACAAAAAAAATATTAAAAAAAAAATGATGCATTTGGAATTTTAGAAAAGGGTAATTTAAAATGATATCATTTAAGGTAATATTAATGTTTTTTTTAACTTTCTTTTTTTAATTTTTTACCTAAATTTTTTACATTTTTACCCTTTGGAATTTTCCTTATAGTGGTTAAAAAGTTAATTATAATTTTTTTAAACAAATTTAATGCTAATTAAAGAAATCACTTTTTTTCTGATGACAAGAAATTTTTTTTTTTTTGAATATCTTTCAGAAAACTAACGATTATCGGTTTTTATTTTATAATTGCAATAGGGAACTCTTCTGCGATTTAAATAAAAAAAAAAAACAAGTTAATTTTGGACGAATTTCGAAGAAGTTATAGACTTATAAAGTCGCTGGGGCCCATCAGACTCCACCTGTGCACTAAAGTTTTTGGTAGGCACCCGTGCTGCAATGTCTAATATTTCAATTCATTCATTGCCTACATACAGTTGGAAGTTTTCTATAAAACCTAACACTATTCGAAAACAATTCGGCCCAAAAGGACCACTTTGGCCCGAAAGGTCCATTTTGGCCCACAGATCGCATGCGGAAACTGCGATAGCGTTTATAATTCTATAATATATAGAAATATCTGAATAATACAACTCGCTAGACTGTCAATCCTCGAAAAGTATTCTTTAGGTAATCCTGCAAACGAATTTCGAGAATAAAAAATTTTAGAAATCATTGTACCAATGTAAAACAGATTTTGCTTTCGCATAAGCATAATCATTGAAGACATGATTTTTAAATACTTAAAGAATATAATATCTTCTTTGAAACGAATTTAAACTTAAAATTCATTAAGTGCTAGAGTTATCTTTGAAAGGATATTTTTAAAATCTTTTTAAGACTGACAAAAATGATTTTAACTGACAAAAACTTTTAAAATTAATAAACTTCTGATCAATTAATTTCAAATTCTAATTGCTTTTATCGCCGTTTAATATCTCTAAAACATTCTTAACATGAGTAAGGAATTCATTTGCAAGATTACCTAAAGAATACTTTTTTTAAGTTTTTTAAGAGACGATTATCCCTTTCCTATATTTAAACTATCTTAAGAATATTAAAATGTCGATAAAATCAATTAGAAACAAAAATAAATTTTAAATTCAAATTCGTTTCAAAGAAGATTTTTTATACTTTAAGTATTGAAAAACAATGTTGACGCTAAATTACATTCTGTTTTGTATCAGTGCTATGTTTTCTAAATTTTTTACACTTGAAACTCATTTGAAAGAATACATAAAGAATACTTTTTTGAAGGCAATCGAGACGTCGGGCGTGTAGATAACAAAACTACCTTCCTTCAATACGTTTCGATTATTTTAAGAGTATTAAAACAGTGATAAAAGCCATTAAAAACTAAAATAAATACAACAGCTATTTATTAATTTTACAAGTATTTCTCAGTTATAATCCAATCATAAAAAGTGATACAAATAATATACTTTTGAAGTGATTTTATTATTTTATGAATTAAAAATTCGTTTTCCAGCAGATTTTGGGTTCATTAAGTAGGCGAGTCCAATTATTTTTATGCAATAATATTATTCAGATCTTTCTATATATTATAGAATTATAAACGCTATCGCCGTTTCTGCATGCGATCTGTGGGCCAAAATGGACCTTTCGGGCCAAAGTGGTCCTTTTGGGCCGAATTGTTTTCGAATAGTGTTCGGTTTTATAGAAAACTTCCAACTGTATGTAGGCATTGAAAGAATTGAAATATTAGACATAGCAGCACGGGTGCCTACCAAAAACTTTAGTGCACAGGTGGAGTCTAATGGGCCCCAGCGACTTTATAAGTCTATAACTTCTTCGAAATTCGTCCAAAGTTAACTTCTTTTTTTTTATTTAAATCGCAGAAGAGTTCCCTATTGCAATTATAAAATAAAAACCGATAATTGATAGTTTTCTTAAAGATATTCAAAAAAAAAATTTTCTTGTCATCAGAAAAAGAATGATTTCTTTAATTAGCAATAAAATTGGTTTAAAAAATTATAATTAACTTTTTAACCACTATACAGAAAATTCCAAAGGGTAAAAATGTAAAAAATTTAGGTAAAAAATTAAAAAAAGAAAGTTAAAAAAAACATTAATATTACCTTAAATGATATCATTTTAAATTACCTTTTTCTAAAATTCCAAATGCATCATTTTTTTTTTTAAATATTTTTTTTTATCTTAAAAATACAAAAAATAAATAATAACTTAATTTATACTAAATTTGTCATTTTTAAAATTTTTTGAAAGGAAGCCTGAAAATAATGCAAGACTCTAATAAAATTAATTATATTTAAGTAATATACTTAAAACAAATTTTGTTCATGACCTTTAGGAGCAAAATACAGTAAAAATAAAATAAAATTTTAATTAATTACAATTATACATAATACATAAAGTTCTTTAAAAACGATATTTTTAAATTTTTTACTTTTTTTTTTATCTGTTACAAAAATTTTTAAGTTATCCCATTATCTTACTCTAGACATTGCAGAATAAAATTGCCCATGAGCAAAAACATCTCTTTCAAAGTCCAGACCAATTTTTTAAAAAGTTTGCCCTTTTGCTTTGTTGATAGTCATCGCAAAGGCAAGTTTTAAAGGAAACTTCCTTCTTTTGAAAGTAAATGTATAAACATCTTCGCAAAATAAAACTATTCTATGTGAAAAGACAATGTTTCCTAGTTTATCACCAGTTAATATTTTACATTTTAATAAATTAGGTGAAAGATCTAAAATTAATAATCTCGTACCATTACATAAACCTTCATTTATATTTAGATTTCTTATTAACATAACTAAACAATGTTTTCTAAGACATAATTCATATAGAGGTAACCCGGTAGAGTTAAGTGAATTTAAATATTCTGGTAAAAGTACTTCTGACATACTGCAGTTATCACAGTTGTCAATACGGTACTCACATTTAAGAATAATAGCGAAATATCTAACTCCTCATCAAAAAATTACATTTTTTAAAATTTTAATATTGAGAGTTTCGATATTTACGAATAAAAAAGAACTTTTCGCATTACCTAGGGGTATTCGAGATGCAGTTATTAACATTCCTGGTTATAGTTCCTTACGTCAAGACCGCAATACTCATGGTGGTGGCCTTACTCTTTATATCAAGGAAAACCTAAAGGCTAAAATCCTATGTACTTCCAAAACGGAACAGGTTGGTAAGCCCTTGATAACGGAATACCTTTTTTGTTCTGTTTGGGAAGGAAACTCCACGCCCACCTTAATTGCTCTTATTTATCGCCCTCCTGATGTCAATATTAGGTCAGATCATAAATTCATCAGCGCTCTTCGTACATACTGCCCTGACTTTAGTCATAAGGTACTTATGGGAGACTTTAACTCTGACATGCTCGATCCAAACAATTCTGATACGCGCTTTGTGAACGGTCTTATCAATGAACTATCACTCAAATTGGTTGATACTGGTGCATCTCACCATACAGATAACAAGAAAACGTGGATTGACTGCATATTTGTTGATGATTGTGACAATATTATTAGCCTGGAATGTTTTCTCCCTAATTTCTCTAATCATCATCATATTATTTCAGCTACTATTGACATTTTTTTTCATAATCCGCCAGAGACCCCTGTTAAATACAAGGCTATTAATAGTATACTACAACGTAACTTAAATTCACATTTACGTGGTCTAGATTGGACTGTCTTTTCTTCTCCAGCAAATAATTTTGACATTGAGCAAGGTCTTTCTGCTCTAACCAATAATATTCGTAGCTCTATTGACGTACTCGCACCTGACAAATCAATCAAGCCGGGAAAAGTTAAATATCCTTGGCTAAATAGTGATCTTCGACTACTAAAATCTAAACGTGATTCTACTAATAGACGATACCAAAGGACTGGCTCTCGTGACTTATTAAATGAATTTTTAATTCTCGCAAATACTTTTGAGGAACAGTCAGAGATGGCTCGTTGTGCCTACATGCATAATCGAATTTGTAGTGCACTAGATGCCAATAAAAACTTTTGGAAAGAAATGAGGGGTCTGGGTTTAATTCCTAAAGTAAATGATGCTCTTCATGGGTTCTCGCCCGAAGAGATTAATGTACATTTTTCAAATATTTCAATTTCTGCCACTGAAGATCCCTCTATTTCTCGTGATATCATTGATGGTGCTTCTCTTGATGGCTTTTCATTCAAAGAAGTATCTATTAATGACGTCATCCTGGCTGTTTCTCATTTTAAGTCCCAAGCAAAGGGTGAGGGTGGTATACCTCAAAGCATTATTGCAAAGGCATTGCCTACGATTGCTCCGTATTTAACCAAACTTTTTAATGCCTCACTTTCACAAGGTATTTTTCCTGAAGATTGGAAAAAATCGCGTATTACAGCGCTTAAAAAAGTGGCTATACCATCCTCTCCCTCTGATTTTCGTCCTATTGCACTATTGTGCTTTTTGTCAAAGGTCCTTGAGAAGCTTGCTCATGATCAGATAACCAACTTCTTGACCAAACATAAAATTTTAGATATGTATCAAACTGGCTTCCGTAAACATCATTCTACCCAAACAGCCTTAATTAAGCTCACGGATGATATACGTATGGGTAAGGAAAAGAGGTTGGCTACTCTGTTACTATCATTTGACTTCTCGAAGGCCTTTGACAATGTTTCCCCTTCGAAACTACTAAGAAAACTACAGGCCATTGGATTTGCTAAGTCATCTTTAACCTGGCTTTGGTCATATCTTTACGGTCGTTCGATATGCGTAACATCCAAAGACAATACTTCTGATTATCGTGGCATAAACATTGGAGTACCTCAGGGCTCTGTTCTGGGGCCTCTCTTGTTTTGTGTCTACATGAATGACCTCAAGAATCATCTGGATACTTGTAACACGTACAGATTACTGTATGCTGACGATCTTCAGATCTATGTTCAGGTGCCTGCTCATTCAATTGAACAAGGAATCATAATGCTCTCTGATTCTGCTAAGATTGTAGCATCATGGGCAGACACAAATGGCTTGGCATTAAACACCAAAAAAACCCAAGCAATAGTTTTCGGCTCCTCTCATACATTAAAATTATTTAAGAACTTAAATATCCCTACGATCTCGGTCAACTCTGATGGTGATACTGTTCCTTTTGTTGATCAAGTTTCCAATTTGGGAGTCATTCTGGATAGAACGCTTTCATGGTCTCCTCATATAAATCAAATAACCAAAAGGGTAAATAGAATACTTTACGGTCTTAAAATCATCAAGCCCTGTACCTCACAATCATTACGTAAGCGCCTAATAGAGTCTCTTGTGGTTCCTCATCTAGACTATTGCAACGTTGTCTATTCAGATGCCTCCAATGGTCTACGTGCGCAATTGCAGAGACTTTCAAATGTAGGCATACGGTACATATTTGGCCTACGCAAGAAGGAGCATATCACGCCTTTCAGAAGAAGATTAAATTGGATGCGTTATGACACTCGCACAGACTATTTTGCATCCTTAGTGATGTACAGACTCGTCCGCATGAAGGAGCCGCCATTCCTTTTGTCACTATTTGAGCCCTATAAATCGGACAAGCCTCAACGCGGTCCTCGTAAGGATTTAAAGATCCCCTCTGACATAATAACTGACTGGGGTATTAATTCATTCCAAATCAAATATGCCCACTTCTGGAATAACATCCCTCCCTGCATACGTGACATTCATTCATATTCACGGTTTAAGAGAAGTATAAGGCAGTATTTATACAAGACCGATGATATTTAACACAAATCATCCAATTTTATATTATTTTATTGACGGAGTATTCTGACTTATTGAGTTTAATGCTTTGTGCTATTGATATATTTACCAAATACTTTATTTTTTATAAACTATAAATTATATTTTCTATTTATTTATTTTGTATTGTATATATTATATTTTAATTGATTTACTACTTATATGTAAAAGAGTGTACCATATTTTGCCAGGCAAATAAAGAGAATAATAATAATAATAATTCGAGGTTAAAAAAAACATTTTTATTAATAAAATTTTTAATTTTTCAACTCAACATATTTTCCAATTTTCCAAGATTAAAAAACTTAAGAAAATCAACTTTTCACATTACAAGGAGGATGTTTGATCAGCTTTTACCTTATTCAAAGTAAAAACATTGAACGGTAGAGAATGATGATAAAAGAAAATTATCAGAAAATGATTTTAATTCAAAACAAACAAAAAATATATTTATTGTAACAGTTCAAATTTAACAAACAATTATATTTATTTTTTTTTTAAATATACTAAATTAAAAATGAAATTAAATCTTTAAAAAATTTAATAAACTAACAAACTTATTATTGATTTTTTTTTAATAAAAAAAAAAAATTTTAAGGTTATAAAAATAAAAATTTATAAATACCAAATGATACAAGACCTTATTTTATTTTATAACAAACTTTTTTTTTTAATTTTTTTTTCAAATTCTATGATCTTACAATAAAATAAATTTTTGAAATTTTATTTACGTCCTTTCATTTAAAAAAAAAAAAAAATTATAATAGATAATATTTTCCTTTCGCCACAATCACAATAATAATCAGAACAAATTATTCAATTAATATATATTAATAATTATCAAAATCATTTATTTTAAATTAAATGAAATCTTTCAATAATTTTTTTTTTTAATTTATTCAAATCAAAAATATTTCTCTTTTTTAAACTACCTCAACCAACTTCTTTTACCAAGTAACATAGCAACAATAAACAATAAATTTCAAATTTCAAATCCAAACATTTTCTTCTATACTGTAATAAAATTCAGACTTATTATTCAAAAAAATCTTTTATTTAAATATTCTAAGTAGTTAAATAAAATTCAATTTTTTAATCAAATCCAGTTCGGAACAGAGGATTTTGAAAGCGAAAAAAATGAATTTTGTGTGGAAAACATTCAATTTTTTAAACCAACATATTTTTCAATTTTCCAAGATGGCGAATTGAAAAACTTGAAAAACTCAACTTTTCACATTACAAGGAGATTTTTTAGGGCGAGAAAAATGAATTTAGGGTGGAAAATATTTAATTTTTCAACCCAACATGATTTCCGATTTTCCAAGACTGGAATAAAAACTAGAAAAAATTATCTTTTCACATTACAAGGAGGATTTTTAAAGCGAAAAAAATGAATTTTGGGTGGGAAACATTCAATTTTTTAAACCAACATATTTTTCAATTTTCCAAGATGGCGAATTGAAAAACTTGAAAAAATCAACTTTTCACATTACAAGGAGATTTTTTAGGGCGAGAAAAATGAATTTTAACCCAGCATGTTTTCGATTTTCCAAGATAGCGGGCCATAAAACTTAAAAAAAAATAACTTTTAACTTTACAAGGCAGTTATTTAGGGCAAGAAAAATAAATTTTGGGTGGAAAATATTTATTTTTTTAACCCAGCATATTTTCTGATTTACCATGATAGCGGACCGTTAAACTTAAAAAAATTAACTTTTAACCTTACAAGGGGGTTTTTGGGGCAAAAGGTGAATTTGCGGTCGTAAAAATTTAATTTTTTAACCCAACATATTTTTTGATTTTCCAAAATAGCGGACTCAAAACTTAAAAAAATGAACTTTTAAAATGAATTTCCGGCGAAAATATTTAATTTTTCAACCCAACATATTTTCTAATTTCCCAAGATAGCGGACTAAAAACTTGGAAAAATCAACTTTTAACATTATAAAGAAATTTATTAAGGCAAAAAAATAAATTTTCGGTGAAAAATATTTAACTTCTCAACCCGCAAATTTTCCGATTTTCCAAGATAGCGAACCATTAAACTCAAAAAAATTAACTTTTCACCTTACAAAGGGGTTTTTGGGGCAAGCGATATGAATTTCCGATCAAAAATATTTAATTTTTTAACCCAACATATATTCGATTTTCCAAGATAGCGGAACATTATACTTAAAAAAATTAACTTTTAACTTTAAAAGGGGGTTTTTTAGGGCTCGAAATATGAATTTACGGTCAAAAATATTTTATTTTTCAACCAAACATATTTTCGATTTTCCAAGATAGCTGACCATAAAATTTAAAAAATACCCTGCCAATTAGCTGGCACTGAGGTTCCTCAAACAATGGGCTGTAATCTTAATTTACAACAAATATTATTGATAACAACCATGCAATTATACATACATTTTTCGTTAATGGATTTTAAATTATTTTGGCATAATTAAAAAGAGACAAATATAAAAAAAGCTAATTTTATTTTTTTTTATTAAATTTTATTTTATTAGAATATATAATTATCCCTTAATAATTAAAATATTGGGTAACATGATTTTTTTGTTTTGTCAAAGAAATGGTTGGTGACGATGCGAAAATTACAAATATTCGCTCAATTATTATAAAAAGATAGAAGTTTTTACCAGATTTTATAATAATTTCTTATAATTTATTTTCTCAGTGTACTTATTGCATTTGACCAATCTTCCGCAACAATTGTTAGAGCGAGATAAAGTAACAGCAGTGAAATATGAAAAGGCGTTAACAGACACTGTTAACGCAAATGCGATAAAAGGCACTATCAACGCTTGCCTGAACGCATTTTAGATTTAAATACTAAAGAGAAAGGCGCTCAATATAGAATTAACGCAAAAGCGTTAAACACTCTGTTTAACGCATTAGATGAGTAACAAATTTTATGTCTCATGGTTTTATCAACGGATATAAAATAAATATAGGTGCTAATTAATTTGGACTTATTACAAGTCCAAGAATTGATTATTAAGAAAGGACAAAAAGAGACGCCACAAGATTGCTAATCAAGGGGCACCCCTCTTTCATGACGAATTAAGATTAACACGTCGATCAGTCAATCATATAAATAGTAGCCAAAAATGTCAAAACACGCTCAATTGTCTTTGGAATTTTAGCCGCAGGTCATTATCACGTTTTGTTAAAATATACCTGTATTTTTACTAAGTGTCAAAAAAGTTATTAATTAAAAAGCATTGCGTTTTATATTGGAATTCAGAAACTAACTAGTTTAAACGGTTAGTTATGAATAATAAGTATATTTATATTATTATATTAGTTATCTTTATAATAAGTTTATTAAGTTTCTACATTTGTATCTATCAATAAATAACTTTGTTTCAAAGAGTTATTTTAGTAAATTCAAAATAGTATTCTTTATTTTCTATCCTCTATTCTATACCACTAATCTATCCTATATACTTACCTATCACGTATATAAACATATATTTATATACATATATATACAATTACATATATTCTAGTTAGATTTTCTAATTTAATAAAAAATAAGCCTTCCCGTGTGCGAGTAACTGCATTAGTTACGAGCACTAAAGTAGGCAAAATAAATAAACTGTTCTAAAGTTACGAATACTTGATATTTAATAGCAAAATTAAAATTAGTAACGAATTTCGCATTAAAGTCAATAACTCATCATAAATTTTAAATTAATAAAACTATAATCAAAAACTTCGTAACAAAAGTGGGGGCTCGTCTTAGGGAATTTTTTATTAAAAAAGCAAATTATTCTACGATTTAAATTTTCTATTTCTTTCTATCTTTCATAATTTCTTCTCTATATCAACAAAATGAGTCTTTTAAGAGTATTAGCCGAGAAATTGGTAGAAAAGGACGTTAATGCAAAGAAAGCATATAATGTACTATGTAAATATGCGAAAGACTTTATTGAAATAAGTGTAGACACAACAATAGAGGAAGTTTTAGAATGGTACAAAAAGCACTTTAATGACACTAAAAACAAGGAACCTACATCGACAGTTGAGGAAAGGCAAGAATTAATTGAAGCGTTAGAAAACCGAATTGATAAAGAGGTATTAGATGAGGTAATAAAAGATGCCACATTGGCAAGTATGATTCAGGAATTAAGAGCAAGTAACATACATCCTGCAGAAATTATTGATATAATAACAGGTACAAGTAGCCAAGATTCCTCACTAAAAGTTTATTTTGACAGCAGGATTTACGACGTGTTAAGGCGTCATTGCAGTTACCCGGAATCCAAGCCAAGACCATCTGTCAAAGATTTATTAAGGTATTTATTAAGGCTTACAAGTTGTTGGAAACAGATGGGGATGCGGTATTAACACCATCTGCTACCCAGTTACAAGCGTATTTACCACAAAACAACAAAGATGTACTGGACAAAGCATTAAGGGATGCTGAGACCTTAAGAGTACTAATTGAATTATTTAACAGTAGTTTAGGCCCAGAGTTAGTCCTAGAAGAATTAGCTGCAGAATATACATTATGTTTATTAGACAGTAGAGAGAGTTTAGTAACTCCAATAAATCCAAGTATAAAAAGTACAAAAAAATTTATTTTACAGCCAGACGCAACTGAAATACCTCCAACAACTATGGGAGTCACAGCGCACATCCAGGAATCGGGTCAGCAAACAATAAACAATAATTTTACAGGTTTGGCCAGCAGTACCAATTATAGGGCAGCACCAATAGCAGCTAACCATTACACACCGTATTCTACAATGTATCACACGGCTGAGCAAATTAGACCGGAAGTATGCAGAAGGTGTGGTGTTAATCACGAGGGTAATTGTTTTAGGAGAAATACGTATCAGGCAAATGAATTTACGGGGGCATCTTATTCACAAAATTCATCACTATCAAAGATAAGGCCATTCTCGATAAAAGACACAATCAACACGATTCCAGAATTCACCGGTTCGCAAGAAGAGGTGGAAAATTTCGTAATCGGGTGTAGCAGGGCGAAAGGTATGATACCCCCAGAAAACGAAAGCGAGGTAGCACCGTTAATTCTGTTAAGGCTAAAAGGAGAAGCAGCGAAGGCAGCTATTGGACACAATTTCCGCTCCATACAAGAGGTCATTGACTTTGTAGAATTCTCCTTTGGAAATCCCAAAACGTCGCACGAGCTAGGAGGGGATTTAGCGAAGGTACGACAAGGAGAGAAAGAGAAAGTCGTATTATTTGCCAACAAAATAAAAGAACTGGGAAGAAAAATAAAAAAGGCGGCGGTATTGGAGGGGAGACCATTGGAAGACGCCATGTTAGACAGAGACATGCTTAGGTTTTTTTTGAAAGGCATGAGAACGGAGATAAGAACAAGGTTAATGCCCTATGCTACCTTTGCAGATACTCTCAACGAAGCAATAATGGTAGAGAGGGAATCGTGCTCATACGAAGAAACAAAAACATCGAAAACTGAGCAAATAAACGTTGTAAGTACACATACCACTCCAAATAATAATTATTGTTTTTTATGCCTTAGACAAGACCACACGACGCTTCTCTGCCCTGAGTTGCCAAAATTCGTAGAGGGAAGAAAACAACAAGCAAATGAAAAAGAAAATAGAGGGCAGTTAAAGTGCAGCCATTGTTCAAAGAATGGTCATGTCAAGGAAAATTGTTGGACTAATCCTGTTAATCCGAACAAACCGGAGTGGATAGTTAAGCGTCAGCAAATGGAATGCCATAACTGTAAGAGAAAAGGACATACAGCTCGTTTTTGCAGATCAAGGCCTACCAATACAGAAATGGCAGAGGAAAATAATCAGGGAAACGGCAGCAGCCAACCGATGGGCGCAAATCGGGAGGCTCCCAGTACATCGAACACACAATCCATCTAAGTCGAAATAGCAACGCGCCAACAGTCGTCTTATCTTCTGCCAGCCTAGGTAAAGAAATTGACTACCTCTTGGATTCAGGAGCCAGCGCAAATCTATTGAAGCAAAAAGCAGTGCCAGATAAGGTAAAAATTTGTAAAAATGAAATAGTTAAGCTAATTGGAATTTCAGACCCTGCAGTCAAGTCATTGGGAAGTATAGAAATAAAAATTTGCGGAATTTTAACAAAATTTCATGTTGTAGAAAATAATTTTCCAATTCAAGAAACAGGGCTGATAGGAAAAAAGTTTTTAGAATGCAACAAAGCGAGGCTATATTTTGATGAACGCTGTTTAGTGCTTCAAGGACAAAAATACCCCTTCCAGTCAAACAACGAGGTATTAAAATTTACATCAGAAGAGGTGGTGATAAAGGCCAGAGAAGACAAGAACGATTGTATAACTCAGGTAGTAAGAGTGGGAGAACAGAGTAAAAGAAAAAAATCTCCTACTCTAAAAGTAAAAGTTAAAAATAAAAAGAATAGCAAAAAAGTTAAAACAGCTAGGCAAGTAATAAGTAGGGACAATAGTTTAAAGAAAAAAATCATAGTAGCATTAAAAGGTGCAAATAAATTATTAAGTAAAGCAAGCAAATTACAAAATAATGAACCCATGAAAGAAAATTTTTCCAATAAGGCTCCTGTAGTAGAGAAAACTGCAGATGAGTTTATAAATAAAAGGCCTTTGTTGGAAGAATTTTCAAACATGGATCCTGCAGTAGCGGAGAAAACTGCAGAAGTGGCATTAAGTAGTAAAACCAGGTTAGAAAATTTTTCCAATAAGGCTCCTGTAGTAGAGAAAACTGCAGATGAGTTTATAAATAAAAGGCCTTTGTTGGAGGAATTTTCAAACATGGATCCTGCAGTAGCGGAGAAAACTGCAGAAGTGGCATTAAATAGAAAAAACAGTTTAGAAAATTTTTCCAAAAAGGCTCCTGTAGTAGAGAAAACTGCAGATGAGTTTATAAATGAAAAGCCTTTAGTGGAAGAATTTTCGTGTAGAGCTCCTGCAGTAGTAGAGAAAACTGCAGATGAGATTATAAATAAAAGGTTTTCGTTTGAAAATTTTTAAAATGAGGCTCCTGCAGTAGAAGAGAAAACTGCAGATGAAGTTATAAATAAAAAGCCTTTGTTTGAAAATTTTTTAAACAGAGATGCTGTAGTGGTCGATGAAAAAACTACAGGTGTGTATAACAATAATGCAGAAATTTTAGAATGTATGAATTTTCTTGCAAGTAATTTTGTAGTAATAGTAAAATTACTAAATTTTGTAATGTTGTGGATAATTTATTTTGTTGGTTTAAATAAAAATATTTTAGAAAATGATATAAGTAATTCAGTAGAAAATAAAATTATTGTAAAAGATAAAAAGAATTACCATGATGTACAGTTAAAATTTTATGATAAAAAAGATTCTAGACTGGAAAATTGGCATAAAGCAGGTGTTTCAGGCAGGTTCAGAGCAAGCAGAACAAGAAATGATAAAGAAAGCAGTGAAGAAAATTTTAATGAAAATGAAGTTGAGAAAGAGGAAGATTTATGCATAGAGCATCTTAATATACTAGAAGGGTTAGTAAATGAATCACTGACTACTAAAAAGGTAAATTGTAAAAATGATTTTATGACAATTACTAGCAATATAATAAATGAGGTCAACTATTGTAAGCTATATGAATTTATTGAGCCATTTGATAATTTAAATACTATTATTGAAATGGATAATTTATCAAATAATATGCAATTTTTAAAACAGATCAAAGATTTAATAAATGAAGTTAGAAAAGAATTAAATAATAGTGAAAGGGTCCTGTATATGGAGCTAACGCCTGAACAAAGAGTTGATAAGGTTAAAGAATTATCAAATTTAGGTCACTTAAATGATGAGGATAAGAAAATTGTTGAGAAAATTCTGGAAGAAAATGCAGACGTTTTTCATATACCAGGAGAACCTTTATCCTTTACAAATGTTTTTCAGCATAGAATTTTTACTGTTGATGAGGTACCAATTACGTCTAGAATGTATAGAATTTCACCTTTTCTAGCAGAAGAGTTAAAGGAACAATTAAACAAGCTTTTGGCAGAAGGTATAATTACACCATCACATTCGTCGTATAGCCATCCAATAATGTTAGTACCGAAGAAACCAAACAGCCAGGGGATAGTAAAACATCGTTTAGTTTTGGATTTGAGGCGATTAAATGATAAAACTATCTCTGACCAGTATCCTTTACCAAATTTATTGGACCTTCTGGACAGCATAAATGGCTCAAAGTACTTCTGTTCTCTCGATTTGAGTTCTGGTTTTCATCAAATCCTAATCCACAAAAAGGACAGGCATAAAACTGCATTTGCCACCATGTATGGACTATATGAGTAAACTAGGGTACCATTCGGTGCAAAGAATAGTCCAAGTAGTTTTATGCGGCTGATCCAAATGCTATTTAGAGACTTGGAAGGAGTAATAGCATATATTGATGATTTCCTAATACATGCCAAGACATTAGAAAAGCTGTTAGAATTAATAAAAGAAGTAATGAGACGCTTAAGGGAAGCCAATCTAAAATTGCAGCCAGAAAAATGTTTCTTTTTACAAACTGAAGTAACTTATTTAGGTCATATCATTTCCAAGGATGGAGTAAAACCAAATCCAAAGAAGCTTGAAGCTGTTGAAAAGTTTCCAGTACCAGCTACCCCTAAAAATGTTAAACAATTTTTAGGAATAACATCTTATTACAGGAGACATATACCACAGTTCGCTAAAATTGCTAAACCACTTACATCATTGCTTAAAAAGGATCAAGAATTTATTTGGGGTGATAAAGCTCAAGAAGCATTTGAAATATTGAAAAGAAAATTATGTGAAGCTCCAATTCTGCAATATCCTGATTTTAGTCGCGAATTTGTCCTTACAACGGATGCTAGCGGAGTGGCTTTAGGTGCGGTACTTTCTCAAGGTGAAATAAGAAAAGATTTGCCAGTAGCTTATGCTTCAAGAGTTTTAAATGAAGCAGAGCAAAAATATTCAGTAACAGATCAAGAAGCACTCGCTGTCGTATGGGGTGTTGAATATTTTAGACCTTATTTATATGGTAAGAAATTTTATTTAGTAAGTGATCATAGAGCTTTAAGTTTTATGCAGTCAAAGAAAGATCCTAACTCACGAGTAGCACGTTGGAGACTAAGAATAGCAGACTATGAATACGAGTTCATTTTTAAAGACGGAGCAAGTAATGTTAACGCGGATGCACTTTCAAGAAATCCTGTGTTGTATTTCGAAGCAGTACCGGTAAGAGTATCTCGTATTTATATTTGCAAAGTAGAGGTTACTAGAGAAATTGCTTATTGTGATGCTGCCTGGTACAAAAGAACGAGAATTACTGGTGTAGAGGGTGGAAAAGTATCTTACATTGAGCATGTAACTAGAATACAATGTGATACAATGCATAATACGTTAAGTTTTCATTTCAGGAATCAAATTTTAGTACCAAATCTGAATCCAAATAGTTCAAGATCTATGCCAGTCCAACTAGCAGGTCATAGAGGGGACAAAGGTGCTAGCTGCATAAATGGATATTATTCAGACCCTTATGGAACTCGGAATGAAGTTATTGTAGATGGGTGGATAAAGGTAACTATAGAAGATTATCAAGCCATAGTGGACATTGACAACAATAATGTTATACTAAATACTGGTGTAAAATGTAAATTAAATTCAGAACAATGTATAGATTTATATGGGGGATTTGCTTTTTGGAATGCAGCTCCAAGGAACAGGTGCACAGAAAAGTATTCAAAATTATATGCAGGTCCAGTGGATAAAATTATAGACCTAGAGAAAATTGAAAATCCCGTATATGCTTTAGAATCATCAATAATGTTTGCTTTTACTGCTAAAGGAAAATTTTCAGCTTGTTCAAACGAATTCATAAGAACAGATGATCCAAGGATTTTTATTGTAGAGATGGAAAATCCAGAATATTTAGAAGTTCAAGAATCTACTTCACCGGAAAATTTGGATTTAATGGCTTATATGAATTCAAAATTTTTATACGTAGAAATACATTATAAAATGCAATTAAAAAATTTATATCATGATGTTACTTTACAGAAATGCAACTTGGAGAGAAAAATAATAGCAAATGCTTTAAATTTGGCTTTATTGGATCCAGCAAACTTCGCTTACCAAGTAACAGGTGGCCCTGGTTTTATAGGATTAGTGGCAGGAGAAAGTGTGAATATTATTAAGTGCGTCAGCGTCCCGGTAAAATATAGAAAAACTACATCATGTTATCAAGAGCTTCCGGTATATAAAGATGGAGAAGAATATTTTATGGCACCGAGGACACACATTCTAACAAAAACTGGTACATCAGTAGAATGCAGTAGTCTGGTTCCAAGTATGTTCTTTTTAGGAGAAATGTGGTACAAATTCTCTCCTGGAATTTCAGAGGGCAAGAAACCACAAGTATTACAGCCAGGAACACAGGAAACTTGGAAGTATGTAGATCCCAAAAACTTAGCTGAAGCAGGGATTTACACTCCAGAACAGTTGAAAAGTTTAAAAGAATATATGCGATTTCCATTACAAAAATTAGCGGTTTTAAACAGTGTGGCAAGAGGAATGATGGGACATAATATCACAGGTGATAAAATTAACCCATCTTTTCTTTTTGATGCAGAATCCATCAAAAAGATTATTCAAACTACTTGGGAGCATTTTTGGGGAAGATTTATGTCCTTTGGGACGGCTTCAGCAGGTATATTAGGGTTAATAATGGTAGCCAGGCTAATAAAGTTTTGTGCAGATACTATAATCCACACTATTACATTATATAACATATATGGGATTTCACTTCATTTGATAGGAGCAATCTGGGATTCAGTCACACAATTGTTAATTCATTTAGGACAAGGAATCCGGGATGAAAGAGATCAAGAATCTACTGAAGTGAATGAGCATCTTACAGAAGCAGAACCAACGGCACCTACGTTACAAGTAGAAGCCAGTAATTATACACCGATGTATCCACTGTTAGGTTTAACTATAGGAGGGCAAGAAAATAATCAAGATATAGAAAGAGAGAGGAGAAATTGAAAATAAAAATTGATATAAAGCATAAAATTTATTTTGTTTTGATACTTCTTATACTATAAACTTTTCTTTTCCTGGGTAAAATTTCTTGGTATAATGGTCTAAATTTATTGGTAATCGTTTTATAGAATAAGCACAAAATAAAATCTCAAAAATTATTAATAAAATAATTAAGTTAAAATAATCTTTATTTTTTTATTTCTTTAAGGTGAAACATGCAGTTACTACTAGGTCTTATGTTTTTACTATATGCAGTAGATGGGTCAAATAATAGACCCACAGTACTAACAATTGGAAATAATGCAGGAATTATATTTGAAAGAATGGGTAAAGTAAAAGTAATTAATGATCCACTTATTATTTTTACGTTTATAGATAGAAAAATGGTTGATGAAGTATTCTTGCAATATCTAAAACAAGTGAAAGCCAACGTTAGCGAACTTATTTTAACGAGTTCTAAATACAGAGAAGCAATGACAAAAATAGAGACAGAAGAAAATTACGTTTTCAGCAAACTACTAAGTGAAACACAAATGAAACTAACAGAAAACCCAAGAGCTTTATTCTTTGTCAACAAGGCACAGAGAAAATTCAAAAATGTTCATGCAGAATTACAAGGGGCAAATATAACTTTAGAAGACACTCTCGAAATAGCTAAAGAGTTTGATTTTTTGGCAAAAACCATGACATCCAGCCAATCAAGAAACCCCAAAAGAATTTTTTAACAGCATAGACTGGGTTAGTATAAAAAAACACTTAAACAATGTTTTTAATGAAGAACTGTTACCAGTGGACCAATGCAACTACATAGTTGATTTCAAAGTAACCAAATTGAACAATAGGACTTTAGCATTTATGATAAAAGTTCCAACGATACAGAAGGACGAATATTCGTTATACAAGCTCCATAGGTTACCATCATTCACCAATATAGGCCATAATAATAATATTTATACAAAAGTTTTAAATAATAATGATTATATAGGAATAGATAGGTCAGGTCACAGAACATTTTATTTATCAAAACGAGAAAAAAATAAAAATATTGAATGTAGGTCAAACAACATATATTTGAAAATGGCACCTATAATCAGTTTAGACGTCAATTGTGAGGCTGAGCTGCTACTAAGAAACAAGATGTCCTGTCCTAGAGAAGAAGGATACAGTAACGAATCAAAATTAGAAGTAGTTCAAGGAGGCATACTGTATTCTATGATAGAAGAAACAAAAGCAAAAATAAAATGCAATGGTTACAATCAAGTAAAAAGACTTTCAGGATTTGGATTGGTTAAATTGCCATCATCTTGTGAAATGACTATAGGTAATAATATTTACAAGGGTAACGGAAATGAAGATCCAAAAATAATTATTCCTACAGGAAGTTTGTATATTAAAGATGTGGCCAGATTTATCACTACAACTCAAAAAGTAACAATACCAACCATGAAACCAGTAGTGAAGAAATCATGGAGAACAACGCTAGAAGAACATAAGTTTGAAACTGTATTAGTCATCACATTTGCATTAACCATCATTAATATGTCAATTTTAATAATCAAAGTAGTAGGTAGAAATAAAACATATAGGCCAATAGAACTAGAAGCCTGCATGAATTTATCAGAATAAAGAAATAAAATATAATAAATATTATTAATTAAGTTTATAGTAGTTAAGATAATAGATAATTGAGTAAAAATGGTATACATTGTATAAAATATTCTTTGCAGGAAAATTTTTTTTTTGAAATGGCAATATTCGACTTACAGCTGTTTAAAGAAGCAATGCCAGGGCTATGATGGAGATCTATAGGGATAAGAAGAAAGATTATCCTCGTAAGATAAGGAAGTTAATAAAATCTCTAGAAAAAATATCAAAAAAAGGTTTGCTTAAAGAACTAAATGAGTTACTAGTTTCAGGGAATTATGAAATTTTTTCTACACCGACAAAGGTCTTAACACTATTATTGTGTAAAAGTAAAAAACCTTTTAAAATTTTAACAGCTATTACAGATGCAATTGAGGAAATAGACGTAATAATAGAAAAAAGGATAATAACAGGTTTTAAAACGGAGAAAGCAAAATGGGTTACAAGAGAATTATTAGAAAGATATGTTTGGGACATACCTTTATCAGAAAACTCAAAACAACAAGAATTCTTTTATTGTATAAAAAACTTTGAAAAACAAGGATACATAATAGAAGGCACAAATAAGTTCTTATGTGAACCATGCAGGAAAATATTAAATATGAAATTACTAAATTGGAAACTACATTCAATTAGTCATGGAATGGTGTGGAAGTATAGGTATCCTGGATGTCTCAGCTGTAAGGCAGTTTTATGGTCTCCTAAGAAAATTAAAGATTGTTTTAAGTGTTATAAGCAATATGGAGTTCATAGAGAATTGATAAGAACAAAGAAATATTTTATACACTTTTAGGGCTATTAAAATTATTAGTAAACTAGATTTTAAGGTACTAGCTAATAAGAATTCAAGGTTAGAGAAAAACAAAATAAATAATAACAAAATTTAGTTAGAAAGAAAATAAAAATTTCTTTTTATTACAATAGTACACAAACAGCAACAAAAATAAAAATAAAATTTTTTTTAAAGCATTATTCCACTTGGTTCATTTCATCTTCAGGATAGTCAGGCTCAGGAGCAGGCGGCGTCCAATGATGAAAACCCATCTCCCAGAGAATTTCTCTGTTCCAGAGCTCATCCCACCACCAATCGTCGTCGGGTCCAGAATACAAGTCTAACTGCCGCAAAACCCAAGTAAATGGATTAGCGCCATCAAAATGGGCCCTAATACGACCATAATTCCACTAAACAAAAAAAAAAAAAAAAAAAAAAAAATTAATAATAAATATATACAATAATAGAATACATAAAATTTTTTTTTATTATTAACTTTCTTAATTTAAATTAAAAATAGAAAAATAGTAACTTACCACGTGATTTAACGACTGTTGATCGGTAATCTGGGTGATATTCGCTCCAGGATGATTATTTAAGAAAAATTCACGATTCATAATGAAGTTAAAAATAAGAACAAAATTTTTTTTTAATGAACAGTAACGCAGTCAAAAGGCAACTAAAGAAATCTAGTAGACACGTCTAAAAATGAGTCAAAATTTTTGGTGTACTTTCAAAAGATAATAAAACAGGTATTTCGTTAATTAAAAAAAAAAAAAAAATAGAATTACAAAAATTTTCTTATATATATAAAATTATAATAAAATTTACAAAATTTTTTTTTTTTTAATCTTCTTTGCGTAATCGCTTATGAGAAGTACTCGCAGATGCATCATCTTCATCAGATGAACCATTGGCCTCAGGAGCATCATTAGGTGGAAGAGGATTGGCAATCAGCCATTGCTGATAAGCTGCTTTATGGCGATCACACGTAAGATGACGAGCTAGGGTTTTGCGGGTATATTCCTTTTGGCATGGTTCACACTTAATTTTTTTGCCCTTACCATGCACCGTTTCCTGATGGGTAAGGAGATGGGCGGCGGAAATAGGGTTAACAGGGCAGTCTGGACATGCAAAGGGCCTATGAACTTCATGTTTATGTTTTTTTAAGGCAACTAAGGAACCTAAATTAGGGGTAGGGCAAAGATTTTCAGCGCAAGTAACATTAAAATCTACTTGGTAAGAATAGTCAGGCAAGTCTACTATTAGAGGTTGCTTACCACCTACACCAAGAGGACAGTAGCAAACAAACTTTTTGACAGAATGAAGTGCCAAAACAAGGGGCAACAAACAACGGGACTCGACTACAGAAAAACCAGGACTGTAATATGCATATCCTACGCCCGGCCCAACAAACACCATCTGACCGCGGCGTTGGATAAAATCATAGGATGGAATTTGGTGGGTGGTAAGAAAAGCCTTGCTAGGAAAGAATCCTGGTGTATGGAGACAAGCGAGGTCACATTTGCAAAAATTACATAAGTCACCGTCCTTACATCCTTCTTCGTTGCAAAGACCAGATTTTACCTTCAAGTCGGGCCAAACGGTTAGGAGTTTTTGCACCGAGGTTTTAGGAAGCAATGTCCAAAGCAGGAAATCACCATCAGTCAAAAGATGAACAGATGGGAACTGACCAAGTTCCGTTCGATGCATAAAAAAGGATTTTGGGCCATGGAAACTCCAAACAGATGAGTTTACCCCTATAAATAAAATAAACAAAAATATAACGTTTTAATAAGAAGTGAATACAAATATTATTTTAATAATTCTCAGTTACCTAACAGGTTTACTTTCAAAAATGCTGGAAGAGTATCCGCAAAACAATGTGTGGCAGCAAAATTCAGGAACTCGTCATTATAAGGAAGGTCCTGATTATGGACGTTATACCAAAAACGTCCAGAAACTAAGTCTTGATCGCGTAATGATTGAATAAAAGTCAAAGGGTCTTTTCCTTCAGGAACAGTGAAAGTAGAGGATTCGTCCAGTTGGGTCAGAAACTCTTCGCTAATGGAAGGATGAGCTGGCATTCGCCAATAACGGGATGGATTACCATCAAACTTCTCCTTACAGAAAGCTTGGTGATCTACATCAGCCAGATAAGTGGACATACGAGTAAAATTGTCATCAACAGGAAGTGTGGTCATTGCATCTTCGAACTAAAGTGAAAAATTATGAAATAAAGTATGAAATCTTTCTTATAATTAAATATAATAAAATAAGTTTTTATAAGCAGCAATAAAAGTAACTCACCAAGATGCAAGACTCGTATTGCAAAGTAGCCTGTTTCCGAATAAAAAAATTAGGTAATTCACAATGAGTACTAAACACAAATGTAATAACAAACATGATTAATGCAGTTTTTTTTTTAATATTTAATCAAACAAATAAGTTAGAAAAAAAAAGTAAGCTAATTTTGTTAATAACTGATTATTTTGAGTCAAAGGATTATTCAAGAACAAAAATTAAAAGAATTTTTTTTATATAAATTAAAGATAGAATTATATTAATTTTGCGTTAACCGGTAGATGAAACCCAAATGCGGTAACACGTACAGTTAACGCATAATAGTACATTCGTAGAAACCGAATATAAAATAACAATACCCTTTTATTCAAAATATTCAGTTAAATAAAGCACAAAATATAAATTTTAATCATAACCGTAACAACTTTTTTAAAAAATGCAATAACTAGGAAAAAGAAAAGTGCAATGATTATTTAAAATTAAACAAATATTTTTGGGAGTACGGGTTATTATAAATTAACATAAGTAATAGAAAATAATTAAAAACAACTTTTACTTACTATATAATTCATAATAAATATTAATTAAATACTATCGTCACACTAATTAAATAATGCACTGTTAAATTAAATTTAGTAAATGAAACAAAAAAAATGTACTCTAAAATCACTTGTTAAAGTAAATAACGATGTTCACGTGTTTATAGAAAAATAAACAATAATGTCATAACCGGTAAACAATAGTAAAAGTAATTATAACATAAGATACAAAAGTGAGACAACATGAGTGGTGGTCATCTCGCTTTAAGTACATAATAGTACAAACGAAAAAGAAAAGTAAATAAATTAGAATACCTGTTAGATAAAATAAAATTTTTTTTTGGTGAAGAAATAATTTATTTTTTTTTCTTTTTCTTGAAAAAATGCTTACAGCATTTTTTTTTCTAAGGGAAGGAGAATATAGGAAGAAAGAGTAAAATTGGATAATTTTACCATTTTTTAAAATTTTTTGAGTATTCCAATTTTAATCTCGCTTCCGGTTAATTTAAATATATGTAAGTTTAAGTTTATAAAAGGCTTTGTTGTAAACAAATTAACGTTAAAACAGTAAAACAAATAGAAAAACCTAGATTGTATCGAGCCAATAATTAAAAAGAGTAGTAAAAATTTAATAAAAATTTAAAATATTGTAATAAAAAATAACTAGATCAAATGAGCAAACTATAGAGAATTTTTTTGAAAATTATGATTTGGTTCATAATAATAAATTAAAAGATGCAAAAGTTTAAATACAGATATTCGGTCGAGTAATTAAAATAAAAAATTTTTTTAAATTTATTTTTTATGTTTTGTTTTTGGCAAAATTTTTGGCAATTAATTTTGATTGACTTGTAAACAAGTTTCAAAAAACTCTATTCGAGTTTTTTTTCATAAGGAGAGGGGTGTTAGAGCGAGATAAAGTAACAGCAGTGAAATATGAAAAGGCGTTAACAGACACTGTTAACGCAAATGCGATAAAAGGCACTATTAACGCAAATGCGATAAAGCTTGCCTGAACGCATTTTAGATTTAAATACTAAAGAGAAAGGCGCTCAATATAGAATTAACGCAAAAGCGTTAAACACTCTGTTTAACGCATTAGATGAGTAACAAATTTTATGTCTCATGGTTTTATCAACGGATATAAAATAAATATAGGTGCTAATTAATTTGGCCTTATTACAAGTCCAAGAATTGATTATTAAGAAAGGACAAAAAGAGACGCCACAAGATTGCTAATCAAGGGGCACCCCTCTTTCATGACGAATTAAGATTAACACGTCGATCAGTCAATCATATAAATAGTAGCCAAAAATGTCAAAACACGCTCAATTGTCTTTGGAATTTTAGCCGCAGGTCATTATCACGTTTTGTTAAAATATACCTGTATTTTTACTAAGTGTCAAAAAAGTTATTAATTAAAAAGCATTGCGTTTTATATTGGAATTCAGAAACTAACTAGTTTAAACGGTTAGTTATGAATAATAAGTATATTTATATTATTATATTAGTTATCTTTATAATAAGTTTATTAAGTTTCTACATTTGTATCTATCAATAAATAACTTTGTTTCAAAGAGTTATTTTAGTAAATTCAAAATATTAATCTTTATTTTCTATCCTCTATTCTATACCACTAATCTATCCTATATACTTACCTATCACGTATATAAACATATATTTATATACATATATATACAATTACATATATTCTAGTTAGATTTTCTAATTTAATAAAAAATAAGCCTTCCCGTGTGCGAGTAACTGCATTAGTTACGAGCACTAAAGTAGGCAAAATAAATAAACTGTTCTAAAGTTACGAATACTTGATATTTAATAGCAAAATTAAAATTAGTAACGAATTTCGCAGTAAAGTCAATAACTCATCATAAATTTTAAATTAATAAAAACTATAATCAAAAACTTCGTAACACAATGATAATAATAATAATAATAATATTTTATAATAAAAAAAATAACCACATTAATTGCTTCAAGATTTTAACATTATTTATATTATTCCTATTAATAACAAAATAATAAATTATTTAATTCTATAAATTGTTTGATTCTTTAAAAAATGCCAATATAACTTTTAAATCTTAATTTTAAAATGCAAACATAACCATTTAATATTTTTAGGCTGTTTATTATTGTTTATAATTTCATTAAGCTGCATACTTAAATAAACATAGCAACGAGCAAAATAATCCAAGGAAGTCAAAAAGAGGCAAGATTTTCATCACACTTTCTTGTGTGTTATAATTTATATCAAAATAAAAAAAAAAATTGTGATCGGATACAAAAAATTACTAAATTTCTAAAACTTGTACTCTCATTAAAATAAATTAGATATGTCCAAAACGAAAAATAAATTTGGTGTTTTATGTATTTTTTTGTGACGAAGATTTTGGAGAAAAAAATTTTCAAAAAATTAATTATCAGATTCAAGATATCGAGTGAAAATCATAATTTCAAATATAAGTAATTCCATGGAAATGAATGAGGTATTACATCGAAATTAAAAAAAAAAAAGTATTTTGAGATTTTTTTAATAAACAAATTTTTGGAAAAAAAAGTTAGGTATTCATTCGATAATTGTTTTGAAATATCACTGGTTACAATATTTTAAAATATTAGTACTTTCATAGAATTAAATGAGGTATTACACCAAAAAAAAAAAAAAAAATATTGCAGTTTTTTTTATTTTTCTTTTTTTTTAATCTTGAGAAAAAAATTTTGAAAAAACAAAGTATCAGATCCAAAAAATTACTATAAACGAGGTTCTTAAAACTAGTACTTCCATGGAAATAAATTAGGTACTACATCCAAAAAGAAAAAAAAAATTTGTATTTTTTGTATTTTTTTATGAAAAAAATTTTAGAAAAAAAATTTTCAGAAAATTAAGTATCTGATTCGAGATATCATGTAAAAACCATACTTTCAAATATAAGTACTTTCATGGAAATAAATGAGGTATTACATCCAAATAAAAAAAAAAAGAAGTACCTCGAGTTTTTTTGGTGAAAAAATTTTTGAAAAAAAAGTTAGGTCTTAACTCCATAATGTTGGTGAAATATCACCAATTACATACATACACACACACATACACACACACACACACATACACACACACATGCATACTTTTTTTAAAAACAGGTTTTTTAGCTTCCTGGGGTCCCAAAACGTGCTTATATGCCAAAAAATAGAAAATCAAATTTTGACCTAACACAATGGTTCCTCTTTGAGGAACCAAAATAACTTTTAACTTTACAAGGCAGTTTTTTAGGGCGAGGAAAATAAATTTTGGGTGGAAAATATTAATTTTTTTAATTCAACTTATTTTTAAATTTTCCAAGATAGCGGACCAATAAAATTAAAAAAATTAACTTTTAACTTTACAAGGGGGTTTTTGGGCCAAGAAACATGAGTTTCCGGTCAAAAATATTTAATTTTTCAACTCAACATACTTTCCAATTTTCCAAGATGGCGAACTTAAAACTTGAAAAAATCAACTTTTAACATTAAAAAGAAATTTTTTAAGGCGAAAAAAATAAATTTTCCGTGAAAAATATTTAACTTTTCAAACCGATAAATTTTCTGATTTTCCAAGATAGCAGACCATGAAACTCAAAAAAATTATTTTTTCACCTCATAAAGGGGTTTTTGGGGCAAAAGAAATGAATTTTGGGTCGAAAATATTTAATTTTTTAACCCAACATGCTTCCGATTTTCCAAGATAACGGACCATTAAACTTGAAATAATTAACTTTTAACTTTACAAGGGGGTTTTTTAGGGCTAGAAAAATGAATTTTGGGGTTGAAAAAATTTAATTTTTCAACCCAACATATTTTCCGATTTATCAAGATATTACAAAGGAGTTTTTTAGAACGATAAACATGAATTTTGAGTGGAAATTATTGAATATTTTTTACCAAAAATTCATAATTCTTACTCCAAAAAACCCCCTTGAAAAGTTAAAAGTTAATTCTTAAAATACCATGTAATGAACCATCGGATACACCACCTGCTTAACCATCTTGTTTTTCAGTAAACAGTCATAGTTTTTTTTTTGCACGAACGCAATAAGCCACATAAAAAGTAATTTAAGGGAATCTTAAAATTATTAGATTTTTAAAAATTTTCTAATAAAAAAAATACGAATAAAATATGAGAACTTAATTTTTTGACTATTTTTATTTCGAAATTAAGTTTATTTTTAAATTTACAAAGCGATAAATATTAAATATTAAAAATACTAAAAATTGTCGTATAATGTTAAGGGCAAACTTATGGATTGCTGGAGGTTTAATCAATGGTAATTCAGGTCATATCAGAGAAATAATTTATTCTGGCAATGATTCACCGCCGCAATTACCAGAAGTAATCATGGTAGAATTTGACTATTACCGAGGACCATATTTATCTAAAAATTTGTTTCCGATAATTTCACTAATCCTTACATGGACGCTTGATAAAATACAATACAGCAGAACACAAATTTCACTTATGTTATCTTATTTGATAACAATACACAAAGTAAAGTCGCAAGGACATATTATTCATAAAATGTTTCTCCATATAGAAAACAGTGAAAAACAATTAGTCATAACTTACGTAGGATGCAGTAGAGTTAAATAATTAAGTTATGTACAATACCTGTGCAAGAGCGGGCATCTTTAGCAAATTCTGCAAAAGAGCCAGACTAGTGAAAAAGAAGGGTAATAAGGAGGGGGTGGAGGGGTAAAAGGGTAAAGGGGACCCTAGGTTGCCAAACTATTAGCGTCCTCTAGGATTACTAGACACAGCCGGAAAAAATTACGAAAAGATGCTGCAACCACGGATACTGAGAGCTGTAGAAACTGCAGGAGAACTTTCTCCCCGACAATACGGGTTCCGCCAAAGGAATTCAACTATCGATGCCATAAGCAGAAAAATCACGCTACTAGTGACCCTAGATGTAAAGAATGCCTTTAATTCAGCAAGGTGGAGGGATTTTATAGAGGGGCTAAGGAACTTCCAGTTACCAAAATATCTGCGAAGAATCATCAGCTGATATCTGAGATATCGAGAAATAATATTTGATACTGAGCTAGGAATAAGATTGAGGAGAGTAACTGCAGGAGCAGTCCAAGGATCGGTGCTCGGGTCCGACCTATGGAACATCATGTACGATCAGGTATTTAGGCTCCCAAAGCCAGAGGATACTTTTACCGTCAGGTATGCTGACGATCTGGTCCTACTTATCTAGGCAAAAGATGTATTGTTTAATTATCTTGCAATAAATAAATTACGACACAATAATTAACTTTTATATTTAAATAATTATGAATCTTTATTAAAGTGAATACAATATATATAGTGAATCATAATGTCTTTACGTGTGACCGGCCATACCAAAGTATAAAAACAGAAGCGAGAGAAGATAAAAGACATCGATTAATCGTGGGTCCTTTTAGTCCCTCTCTATAATATTAATTACTAATAACGTGCGTGAAGCGCTGTCTCTTAGTATAAAAACTAAGGTGCATAATAACTGAACATGTACAAACTGTCGAGGAGAAACAGAACCAGGCAATGCACGGAGTCAACTACTGGATGGAAGACCACGGTTTAATAATTGCGACGGCGAAAACTGAGATTGCCCTATTCACCCGTAAACATATTGAGACCATCATCCCAATACGTATTGGGGAGAATAGGATAGAAACGAAGGATTACTTAAAGTACTTGGGAGTGCTGTTAGACACGATGCTGACGTTTAAGGCTCAGATTCTGAGAAGCACGGAGAAGGCTGCCAGGCTCACTACTGCATTAAGCAGGCTCATGAGAAATGCAGCAGGAAGAAAAGCGCAGGCTTCTTATGTTGGTTACCCACTCAATACTACTGTTTGGTGCAGAAGTATGGGCTGGTTGCATAAAGAAGGTCAGTTATGCGTCTAAGCTTATGAGCAACCAGAGGCAAGGAGCGCTGCGAATCTCCTGTGCCTATCGCACAGTTTCCTTGGAGGCAGCTCTAGTTATCGCCGGGGTAATCCCTATAGATCTGCTGGCTCTTGAGAGACAGTTTATCTATCTGAACAAAGAGAGCAAAGGCCACTTCGCGCCAGATCAGCCTAAGCGATTGGCAGAAACGTTGGACCGACTACTCGGAGAGCAAATGGACTAAGAGATTGATAGGAGAGTTATCATCTTAGATAAATAGAGGGCATGAGGATATTAATTATTTTTTGACCCAATTCCTAAGCAGTATATACTGTCCTGGCAAAAAAGAAACGCCGGAACACACATTCTTCAAATGCGATAGGTGGGCTGCTAAAAAGTTTCAATTAGAAGCTAACATCGGTCAAATCACACCTGAGAATGTGGTTGGCCTGATGCTTCAAAATGAAGAAATATGGTCCGAAATCAGCCAGTATATGGAGTACGTACTCCGCACCAAAAATTCTGAAGTCCAAGGTTAATATTGAGACGTACTGCGGTTATCCAGATGACTGCAGGTATTGCACTAACATACAATTATTCCTGTACTTACTTTTAACACCGCAAACTCTCGAAGATGGTAGGATAATAATTATTTATTTATTTATTTATCTATTTATATATTTATTTATTACCTTCTCTTTTTGACGATTATAGGAAATGACTTATATTTCAGCTAACATATATTTTATTGAAGATGACAGCACAAAAGACGGAATTTTAATCAGATGGAACGACGGAGTCCTTAACCAGACTGGCGAGTCATTGGACGCAAGTCAAAAGATGGAGTTCACGACTAGAACTAAATGGCCTTGAACCTGTCCTGAAGTAATGTGAAAACGGTTCCGGGATAGGCTCGCACAAGGTAGGAAGAGAGTGGAGTTTCAGTGGGTAAAGGCAAACTAAGTCGAGTCCCACATAACTGTCAGTCCGGATGCTGAACAGTATGCGTAACGCATTTCTCCACTTCCTACACATAAAAAAAAAAAGCAAAAAAGTTTTTACACAAATTAAAAAACGATATTCATTAAAATAACAGCACACAATGTATGAAAAAATTTTATTTTATACATGAAATAATTCAATAAAGTGTTTTTATTATTAAATTTATACGCATTTATTTATTTCTATCATTATTTATTTTTAAAAAAATTATAATTATTTCTACTCTAAATCATATAAATACGAAATGAAATAACTGTTATTATTAATAGTAAATTATTATTATTATTATTATTATTATTAATAAAAGTATTAATTATTTTTTAAATATTATTTTTATAAGAAATCATAATTTCATGATTTATAAAGAAAAACTAGATAAATTTAGAAATTTATGGTGGCTTCTTTCATTCTCATACATGATCAAGGTTATCTAGTAATATGCGGAGGTGAAATAATTCAATATTACTTGGATTCACTGAATACATTATACCTATGGTATTTACATATCTTTGGCGTTTTACCCACCTTGTTATACCCGCCTTAAATGTATAATGCAGTGGTATATCAAGATATAAATAGTTTTTCGCTTCGGGATCTCGTTCATTAAGTGCAAAATAATCAAGAAGCATTGAAATTTTTGCGAAGCATTTAATCATTCATTTTCAGTGATTTCAGATGGGTCTAATGTTATTGTGTGGTGGTTAGGCAAACAAACAGGGAGTCTTGTTATAGAATGACTTTTTTGTTACAATGTTTTATTTAATATACTGTAAGCTGCTTCTACCTGGCCAACATAACGTGCTTCAATAAAATCTTTAATCTCATCAGTATTGATAGTTGTTTCATTCTTCCTTGGCTCTTGGATAGTCACTGAAGCAATAGCATGCCCTTTATAAATGTATTTATATAATACAAATATTTTACGGATTTAATGCTTGTTACAGTCACCACATTAATATGGCAGTTGAACATGAGAAGCATTTCAGGACAATATGGGACGATATGGCGGTTATCAAATGCCTTATTCATTTGTGAATGTGTAACTCAATTATTCCTTCGACAATAAAAAATATGCACAACTTCATTTACTATTGTTTCTTCTCTAAATTGATCAGGATAATATTTTGATCATTTACCATCCATCATACACAAATCTCCACAGGAGTGTAGCATATTTTTTACAACGGTTCTATATAAATTGGGAAATAAAGAAATATCAGGAATTTCTATTAATATATATTTATTAATGTCTTCGGCTGTTTTTAATTTGCTATCTGCTCTTAATGTAATTAAAAGATGCATATGTGGCAATCCTCTCTTTTTAAATTCAATAACATGTACGTATGTAGTAACTCCACCAAAAAAATTATCTTTTGTGATTAAATTGATCAAATAGATTTTTTTTTTATATCAAAAACATGTGCGCATGACTCAGGGCTATTATCGGATGCTTGTTTCCCTGGTAAAAGATTTACTTCTATTTCACGCCATTTAGAATTGCAAGTCATAGTCAAGAAAAAGCAGGTTTTCCATATTTACAAACAATCTCCATTGAGTCTTGATAATTTTGCACCATATATCGTGGTGATCCTATAAATGTTGAAGGTAATACTACTATTTTGCTGACTCGAGAATTGTTTGAATTAGCTGATTTTTGTAAATAGTCTATAAACCTTGATAATATTCAACTCTAAGCTGTTGTTGATTATTTTTTAAATAGTTAATGCTATCACGTTCTATTTTCACATAGCTATCAACTATCCATTGTTGAAAAAGTCTACGGCCTAAAAGAAATTGATTGAATTTACTTTGAACAGAAATAAGGTATTTAATATAAGCATTTCTACTTATTTGACGAGTTAAATTTAAACGTTGCATATCTCGATGCCACTCCGACTTTCTAGAAGGGTAAAAAAGTGGATACACTAATGGTTCTGCAAAGGGATTCATATTACTCAAAGTTTTAATGTCTCTTGTTTGGAAATTTCTAAGTGTTACATTTATTTTAGCAGTCATGGTAAAAATTGCTGCTACTTCATTTGTTCTTTGTAAATTGTACCTACGGGAATCTAATTCTGGGTTTCCAGTAAATATTAATTGCATTTCTGGTTCTGTATAAATGTTATTAGCAGCTGAAAGATCTTTTTGTATTTGAATTTCTTTTTTCATCATATTATATGATTTATCAAATATATTATGTTCTCTAATGGTTTGATCTAATATTTCAAGAACATCTTTTTGATTTTCATTTAGATCAAAATTTTGGGTTGAGCTCACTTTCAAAGCCTTTTCAGGGTTAACAATATAAATTTCTTCATATGAAGGATTTTCATCAAGACTCGGATAAGTAGATGTATTAAAGAAGTAATAAATTTGGCCCTGTATTTTTAAGCATTGAAGATTATGTAAAATGAATCGTGTTTTGTTTTTTGCTTATTTTATCATACCATCTAATATTTTATTTTAAATCTAAAATTAGCTTTTTTATGGTCTTTTTTTATGTTTTTCTTATAAGTTTTTCATAAAAAAATTTCACCTATACTCTACCAAAGGACTTCATTATTATTTCATGAAATCTCTTTTAAATTTCGCAAATAATATCTATTTTCCTTATTAATAATAATTAAAATACTAACCATTTTATTATAAATAATTATTTTGAAGAAAGTTATTTGTTCTTAAAATATGTATTAAATTAGTTCATAAATAACGATAAATTTAATTAATCAACATATTGAACTGTATTATAATTATTTGAACGTAAAACCTCATTTTTAACTACTATATGAAAAATCCGCAGAAATGATTGCGCTTAGGATGATCAACTTTTTAAAGAACAAAATTGAACGCACACCTTTCTGTTACATTTCTTTGGGTTCTTTAGACCATAGAAAGTGACGAACAAGTGAGAAACAGAAAATATTTTTCTTGCCCTATATTTTTTTTTCTTTATAGTTGGAAGACTCAAAATCACGTTTTTACGATATTAAAAAATAACCGATTTCTAAATTATTTTTTTTATAAATTAAAATTATTCTAAATGATGGATTTATGTTTTTTCACTTGTTTTGCATTCAAAATTTACTAAGATGAGTATACTCTCTTTTCTTTATATACATATATATATATATATATATATTAAAACGCTAGACAGTAATTGTCCAGAATTCCAGTTCGCGTTTCCTACAGTTACGTCATGCCAAGATGTAGACTTTCCTGCAAATTTAAAATTTACCCAAGGCGCCAGTCACGTCCCAATTCGTGACAAGGTTTTTAGAAACCCCTTTTGGGCATAACGCAACCCTAATACTTACGCGGCCAAAATCCGACTAGCACAGCTCGTAAATACGACAGGAGAGAGGGGGGAACTCATAAGTTTAACGTCGGAGTTCCTAAAATTCACAAAAAAAACTTACTTAACTTAAAAATCCTTATAAACTACTAAAATTTACTAATTTTCATGTTTAATATAACGATAAATCCAAAATTTCCTACATTTTATAATCCTAAATTCGAATAGAAAATGTCTTATTTTATTTAATTAACGATAAACCAAAATGGATATTTTATAACTATCAATTTTAATTAACGAGAGTATAAAATGTTTTATTTTGTTTATTTATCGATAAACCAAAATTTATATTTTGTGACAATCAATTTTAATTATCGAGAATATAAAATATTTTATTTTATTTATTTATCGATAAACCAAAATTTATATTTTGTGACAATAATTTTAATTAACGAGAGTGTAAAATTGTCTTATTAGTTATCGATAAGCCAAGGTTTCTACCATTTATTTAAATAATTAATTGAATTTTTAATATTTTATTCGATAATCCTTAATAAAATAAATCCGTACTCAATTTACTCTAATTTAAGGTTAATTAAATGGCGGAAAGTGCAATTATAGAAAATTTACAAATTAATATTAAAATTTTCAAGAAAGTGCATGTTTATACAATAAAATAATAATTTAACGATATTCAATAATTTTATTCTCATTTTATTCTAATGTTTTCAATTTTACTAATTTTAAGTCGCGGCGCGCTATTTTAGTTAAAATAGCAACAATTTTTACATATATTTTATTTTAAGCCGCTGGGGTTAATTTTGAGGGCCACTAGGGGTCGCCTAAAGCTGATCTGGACAAAATTAATTAAGAATTGTAATTTTAATTTCGTTTTGTGACAATAATCGCCATTGCCTAGCTTAACTTAACGATATTCCATCTGAGGATCTAAAAAAATAATGGTTAAACCAAAATCCCGCAGACATCCCCTGGTCCGCGCGGCAAGCCAAATTCAGGACTCCTTAAATCATATTTAACACTAATTTCAATTTTGAGTTCTGTTTCTAACTTAGATTTTAAGACCTAAACCGCGGAGGGTATGTACGGTACACGCTGTGCTAACTGGGTTATCATTTAATTTTAAAAACCCACCTAGTAATTTGCGATCACAAATTTTACTATGGGGACTATAATCCCGGAATTGTTATTGCTGTAACAACAGCTTTATACAGTACAAGCTTGTATTTAATTATTTAATTACTTTAGTTAAATAATTAAATACAAATAATTTTAATTAATGTAATTCTTAAATTTTTACTTCCCCAATAATGTGGTGTGAATTATGTGTGTTAATTTTTGTTGTGTGTTCTGTTTTAAGTATATAAAAAATAGTGTTGGTGTTCTTATTGTAATTTATGGAAAAGAGTTTGCAAATGTTATTGTTATTAGTTAATTAAGTTGCAAATTCTTTCCTTTTGCATGTTTTGTATCTGTCTTGTATGTGAATTTAAATTTTATATAAGTGAGTTGACCCTAAAATCCCAGAATTAGGATCCGCTAATTCAGATGTTCCCTGTGCAGACCTAAATGGATGTCCAAGTTTTGCTGAATACTTAATATATTAATATTCTTCAGAACTTGGAGAAAATTTTAATGTATTTCAGCAAGCAGCGGAGCCTCCAGAGAACTATTTCTCAAGTTTAGGATCCTACGCAAGAACTGAATTTTATTGTTCCCCATATGTATGCCAAACCCAATTACTTTTTTTCTTTCTAGGTTTTTAATTAAGTTCTTGAGCCCAAAATAAAGAAACTTTTTAATTAAAATGTTCATAATTGGCCTTATTTTAGAATTTCACAAAATTATTCGGGACTTTAAGTGCACAAATTTTGATAAGCATGTTCTGGAATATTTTAAACTGCTTTATTTTAGAATTTTACTATGAGGAAGCTTCTAATATAATTAGTTCTTAAAACTTTACGTTTCAAAAATTTTACTAAAATTTTGTATGAGCAATAATTTTAGAATTTTAACATTAATTTTTCTTAAGTTGAATTATCGTTGAATTATGGTAAAGTTAGCTACATTAGGGTTAAAATAACTTAATTTAGTGAGTTTGAACGTTTTATTAACTTAAACAAAATTTTGGACCCTTTTGTACGTACAACAGAATTTACGGATTTTAGAACTGACACTTTCTGATCATGCTTTTAATTTAAATTTGGGACCCTTTTAGGCTATTTTACCACAACTTAATTATTTTACTTAAAGCTTCGAATTAAAGAAAATTTTAGTCTTAAATACTTAAAATTTCATCGGATTCAATTTTTCCCAAAATCTGAGAGACCGAGTAAAAGAAGGTAAATTTTTATAGAATTTAAATTTAAGCTTTTTTAATCTATTTGACCTAGTGTTTTAGTATTTTAACTTATTCCTAGCATTAAGAAGTAGCATATTTTATAGACCAAAATTTCATTTTTAACAATAAGTTAATTTTTATTAATTATTAAGCGGTATTCCATAGCTTCAATTAATTTAACTGATAATTAATGTTGAAAGTCTCACCTTATATAAGAGAAATCAATTTGTAATTTCAAAGAACGAGAAACCATAGACTTAAATTTTAAGATAAGGAAAACCATTATTTAATATTATAATACGATAAATTTTTATTTTATTTTATAATTCGATAACCTTCATTTTAATAAATTTCGATAAACCTTTATTTTAATAAATTTCGATACACCATTTTGTTTTAACTTTTATAATACGGAAAACCTTCGTTTTAATAAATTTTGATAAACCTTTATTTTAATTAATTTCGATACACAATTTTGTTTTATCAAGTGAACCATAATTTTAAGCAATTATTGGTCCTCTTGATAAAAGGAACTCAGGAATTGATCCATTTGTTTCGTGAAAAGTCCCATGGACTCCTCATCGAATTCCAGATTAATTTTCATCAGAGTTTCCCGATATTGTGAAATTACATAACGGAATTCCATGTTTAACCTCCTGGAGCAAATAATTTTATCGGCTCCAGGTAATTTTAGTTTATCGAAATACCGAGTTACAGAGTCTTGGGAATCTCCCAATAATTTTTTGTACGCCATTGTATGGGCCCGTAATTGCTTAACTAAGCAATCCTTTAATTCGTTATTCATAATAAAAATTCTTTTTAAACTTACTGCACTGCAAAATTTTCACTACATAAAACTGTTTGCCACTGATTATTAAAGCAAATTGAAAACTGATTTTTTTTTAGAAGATAAAAAAAATGAAAAATTATTTAACTCACTAAAATTTAAATTTAAGAAAAGAATGAATTGTGATTTTAACTGCTTAGTACAATTTCCAAAGTGGAACTGAACTGGTAAAACGCGCTCACGAGCTCGCCTCGGTTTTATCCGACCAATGTATAAAATTTTATAAAACCCCCTCCCAATATCTTAAAGGTACCTATACCCCCCCCCGTGAAATAATCCATCTGTATAAAAGTAAAGTTAAATATTATAATGCTTGCGCTGTTTCTCGCTAGAGGCGCCAGCGCATGTTTTAAACTTGCCCTGTTGAGGAAACTTGTAATACGGTGAAATTCACCGTGTTACAATTCCCCTCTCCCTAGAGAAGAAAAGGCGCAAGGCTTTTCTTTACGAACAATTACTATCCTTGGATATACCATCTAGCTTGAATGCTGTGCCCTTTCGTCCAATCACCCCGTGGTCAAATGTTGAAACGAAAGTCCCTAAAGAGTTTGACTCGCGTCGCCCCCTCTACGGTTTTTTTTTTTAATTTGCAAGAATTAACTTTACTTCGCAGCGCCTAGGTCCGATTTTGGCTAAACCTACTCCCCTATTAGCTGCCCCGAAGATTTCTAACCTAAACTATCCTTGAACCGTCCATTTTGTTCGTCGGAAGTTACACCAAAATTGACTCTAAAACTAATCGAGGACCGGCTATTTTGTCCAGCGACAGTTACTATGAAGAACCCTTCCATTTTGTTCTTGATAGTTGCAAAACTCCAAAATTGACTCTAAAACTTATCAAAGACCCTTCCATTTTGTCAGTGATAGTTACAAACTTAAACCTATTTTAAAATTGTTCAGTAAAATCCAAAATTATTTTAACTAGGTCAGTGCCCAAGTCCTAAGAGAGAGCTACTGAACCGCGCCTTCAGAGGCCAGTACGATCGTATATCCAATTCATGAAAACGCGATATGTAACGAAATTATTTAATTTATTTTACCCTTTAAATACCCTATGATAACCCTGAATATAATATGAACTAACTTAACCCTTAATATATATCATACAACCCTTAAAGAATTTAACGCGAATCAGTGGCAAAAGAATTTATTTTATTTTTTCTTAAATCTAACTTAACCTAAATTACTAAAATTTGCTGCTTCCATTTTCAGCATCTGAAAGAAATTTGATTACATATATGCGTTTTGGAAACGCCGAAATTGCAAAGAAAAAAAAAATTTTTATTTTATATTTATATACATAATATTTTATGCCGATAATCCATTATTTATTAAACTAAACACAATGTAGATTTTTACGTTATAAAAAAAGTTTTAAATCCATATAGATTTATACAAAATTTAAGACTAACTTAATGTATAGTTTTTACAAAATTATGGTAGATTTTTACCAAAAAAAAAATTGTGTCTTAAAAAAAAATGTTATTTTACATAAAAAAACTAAAACTTTCACTATCAGTTTAGAGTCCTTAGACTAAAGTAGTTGATTAATACAACCGAATTGTGTAGATTTTTACACAAAACAGCAACAAAAAGTTAATTCAGTGTAGATTTTTACACTTAAAAAAATAAATTAAAAATTTTAATCATTTAGGCGTTATTTTAATTAATTCGCCTATTTCTGAAGTATTTGCTTCGATAACGCCTTTCTGCTTCTCTTTCTTGGTGAGTTAACTTTATGCCCCTTGAGATGTTGCGACCTTTGGATCGTATAAAAGGGCCAGCCCTTTTATATTCATCTACGCACCTTGGGCATGTAGGCTTCGTGACGTTCTTTAATCCGCACCCCATACAAAAAACGTTCTCATAAACGCCTCGGTATTTCCGAGGACATCTAGGGTAAGGATGTTTGTCTCCGCAATTCCAACATTCCTTATTGGGTGCTTCCACGTATATCATTTCTCTATTTATTTCGTGCGATCCCACGAAACTAGAAGGTGGCTCTAGATGGCGATGTCTGGGTCCACCATGATTGTATCGAGATGGTCCAGCGGTTGAGTCGCGTTGCTCATTACTTGGCTGAACTCGCTCGTAGTATTGTACTGGCTGAGCTTGCTCCTGGTGTTGCGGAGCTGGTACTGGCTGAGCTTGCTCGTGGTGTTGCATTGTTGACGGTATAGGCTCGTAAGAAGCTTGAAAATCTATGCCTCTTGGTGGTGGCAATGTCATTTCTGGATGGTGTGGAGCTATTGGCAATACAGGCTGATTCACTGTTGGCTGGTAATGTTGGTGTATTTGCACCATTTGATAGCTCATCAATGGTGTAGATATGTATGGTGGTGGTAGCGTTGGTGGTACATATGAAGGTGCTACCATAAAGCTTTGATGGGTGACCATTTGTAACCCTAATTGCGGTTGCATTTGAGGCGGCGGTGATATGGGTTCCGTAATGGGTTCATATACATTAGGAACTTCAATATTCATCACTTCCCTCATGACCTCGTCACACAATAAGTAGTAGTCGTCAATCTGTTGGATTTAATTGACAGCTCCGGCCAATTCACTGTCATCAGAGATGTCAATTATTTCCGGTTCTGCCAATACTACTGCTCCTTCTTCGATTTGTGCCACCCTATGGGCTTCTTCGTTTTGATCTTCGACTCCTTCTTCTCGCTGTTCTTCTAAGTCATCGTCTTCTGATGAGGAACTTTCTGCTTCCGGTAACGATACGGTGTCGTCATCTTGTATATCATTTACTGGAGGATTTTCTTCCTCCCTGTAAAAGACTGGATCTCCCAAATGTACGGGACGACCATCATCTTCTTCATTAAGGTCAATTTGGTTGATGCTCCGATCGTCTTCGAGCCCAACTTCCTCGACATTTCTACTTGACTCCAGTGTTTCATCTTGAATTCCGCTGGTATCAGCTTCCATCTCTACCACTGGGGAGTTGGGTCTTGAAAATTCCATTACCTAAAACCGATAAACCTTGTATAACGATAATCCCTAAATAAAAAAAATTATTTTATAAATGAAAAGCGATAGGTCTACTTAGAGAGTAAGTGCACTAAGTACTACAAGCGGGAAAATACGCAAGCAAAAAAAAATTTTTATTTTCTCAAAATTAGCAAAATTCCAAGCTTTTATTCGTATAAGTACTTACTCTTGTACTTTTACCTTTTGACATGTTTCACAGTGTTGAATGTAACACGTAACATCTTTATATATCCTAGGCCAGAAATAATTTTGAGCTATTCGTGCGTAAGTACGATCGATACCCGGGTGAGCTGACTTAGGGTCATCGTGAGCTTCTTGTATTACTCTTAACCTATCTTTTTGAGGAACAACATATTTCCATTGCGAATCATCTTGGCAAACGGTATCGGACATCGAATCGCGGTGTCTATGGTAAAGCTTACCTTCGATAGCCTGCCAATCCCTATACTTATGCGGTTCATTTTTAATTGCTTCTAATTTACTTTCATACCAAACATCCGATTCGTCATTAGTTTCTACTTTTTCTAAATTAGCTAAGGTTTCGCTATCTTTTTCATACATTCGCGACAAAGCATCTGGTAGTTGATGCACTGAACCTTTACGATGTACTATTTCTATATCGTAAGCAAGAAGTTTCATAGCCCAACCTAGCTAATCTACCTGCTGGGTTTTTCAAATTATGTAACCACTTTAAACTACTGTGATCAGTGATAACGGTAAACCTGGTGCCTTCTAAATACACCCTGAATTTTTCTACAGCCCAAATAACGGCTAAGCATTCCAATTCCGTAGTAAAGTAGTTACGTTCTGGGTCAGTTAGAGTCCTACTTGCATAAGCTATGACTCGTTCTTCCCCTTCCTGTACCTGTGTTAATATAGCTCCAAGTCCTACGTTACTTGCGTCTGTTTGTAAAATGAATGGAAGGTCAAAGTCTGGTCTAGCTAAAATAGGGGGTGATACTAAGTAATTTTTTATAGTGTCAAAAGCTAATTGCTGTTCTTCACCCCATACTAGTTTTTGTGATTTCTTTAATAATTTACTTATTGGAGCGGTAATAGTTGCAAAATTTGGTATGAATCTACGATACCATGATGCCATTTCTAAAAATCGTCTTACTTGTCTTACGGTTCTAGGGGCAGGGTAATCTCTTATGGGTGCTACTTTTTCAGGATCTACTTGTAGTCCTGATTGATTAACTAAGTATTCTAGATATTTAACTTCTGGTACACAAAAGAAAGATTTTTCCGCGTTAATAGTTAGTCCGGCTGCTTTTAATTTATCGAGAACCAATCCTAACCAAAATAGATGTTCTTCAAAGCTTTCGGATATTATAATTATATCATCTATGTATGCGAAAACGTGTGGTGCCATTTCTGGACCGATTATTTTATCGATAAGCCTTTGAAATGATGCAGGACTGTTACAAAGACCAAAGGGCATACGTTTGAATTGAAATAACCCTTTGCCCTGTACAGTAAAAGCAGTAATTTCCTTACTAGCTTCAGTAACTCCAAGTTGGTGAAATGCTTTATTTAAATCAATTGTCGAAATATACTTTGCTGACCGTAATCTGTCTAGTAAAACGTTCATAAAGGGTACTGGGTATGCGTCCTTTTTAGAAACGCTATTAACTTTGCGAAAATCCAAACAAAAACGATATTTACCATTTCTTTTAACCATAACAATAGGCGAAGACCATTCACTGTTAGATGGTTCGATAATCCCGTCTTGTAACATCTTATCGACCTCTTTATGTAACGCATCCTCGACAGCTTTACTGACTGGGTAATTTTTTTGTTTTATCGCTGGGTGCCCTCCCACATCTATATGGTGTTCAACCAAATGTGTTTTTCCTGGTTTTTCAGCTTTAGGGGGTAGCTTTTCTTTTAAAAATTGTTCTAATCGCTCTCTTTCACTTAAATCAAGTTCTTTTAAACCATTCAAGGAGGCGAAGTTTATGTTAACCTGATCTTCAGTTTCAAAGTCATATTCTATTAATGGATTGGGGGCAAAAGACCATTTTAATTTTGAAAAATCTATTTTTATTCCGAATATTCGCAGAGCGTCAAGGCCTTAAATACAAGCGTCTTTCATATAAGGGATGACTCGAGCTTTTATTCTTTGTCAATATCCTTTAAATTCAACGGGTAGATTTACTAATTCTCTAAAACTTTCTGTAATTCCTAGAGGGGAAATTACATTAATAGGTTTTCCTTGTTTTATCGGTATTCCTAAGTTTAGCAATTTTTCACGAAGAGGAGTTCAAATTAAAGTTGTAGTAGCTCCACTGTCTACTAAAGCTTTGATTGGTTCTCCATTTACAATTATATTTAGATAAAATTGTGCATATTACTAACGGTAATATTACCTAAAATTTCTGTTTCCTCAGGTTCTTCTTCGTCGAAGAATTCGTCACCGTATTCTAACATAGAAATTTCAATGTTGTTTTCGGATTCAATATTGTAGTCCTCTATTAAATTGTAAATGCTTAATAAATTATATTCTAATTTATCAAACCTCGAATTATCCAGGCTTAACTTTGTATTCGATATTCCAGAGTTTCTGTCAAGAGTTATGAATTCTTCAGCAGAAAATCCTATGTTTCTCTTTATTTTATTCGATAGTCCAATTTTTAGCCACATTATATTATTATCAAGAGAACTACGTAAAGAATCCGAACTAAAGATTTTAAAAACTAAATTTTCATAATTATTATTTATATTAAAAATGCACAATTTACGATATTCTGATTCATTCGATATTCCATATTTTAACCAATTACTATTTAACGATACTCCAAAATTACTTATAGAGACCTGAAATTTATTCAAGGAATTTGCGGTCTCGAGCAAACCCTTTACATTCCGTTTCCCTGACACTCAGGGCAATTTTCTCTATTAAAGCCAGTTAATCCACAATTATTACAAAATAGTAATTCTTTTACCTTTGGATATTTATTGCACGTTCGGCGCGTAACTCCACGAGTTCCGCAATTAAAACAAAATACCCAATTTAGGGCCTTTACAGTCACTCGCGAAATGTCCAAGGTCTCCACAATTATAACATCTATTTTCAGACCGACTTGGCTTATCGTTATTTGTATTCTTATTTTGAAATTTCATATTAGCTAACATTTCATCAGTCTCTGTAAGAGGATCAATAAGTTCAATGGGGATATCTTCTACAATTTCTAAATTTGCTAATGTTCGCGTAGGGCGACTAGGAACAGCGGCAGTTCTAGTCGTTTTGGGTCCTTGATACGCGAGGCTGGGTAGCAAGAAATTTTCAGGACCTGGGGGAGGTCGGTATTCCTGAGCAGTTTGAAAGCTACGCTCTTTTCTGGTAGCTATAAATTCCAACTGAGCCCAGTCCCTGAAATATTCTTCCGATAACCTGAGCTGCATTCTAGGGATCATGTTCCTGACTGCTAACTCAATTTGACGCTCTTCGGATAAAGCAGGTTCAAGCCTATTAAACATGGCTTTTATAAATGTTAAATAATCCGCGACGCGCTCTTTTTCATGTTGAGTCCATTTTCTAAGACTCTCATACAAAGCAAACTGAAAATCAGGATCGCTAAAACGCGCTCTCCAAGACTGTTCAAAATCGCGAAAATTACGCCACTGGGGAAAAGTATTCCTGAACCAGTGTAAAGCTACTCCACCTAAGGAGAACGGTAAACAGAAAAATAATTCCTCGTCACTAACTCTAACTAAACGGCGTCCTTCTTGGATCCGTTTTAAAAATTCTTCACCGTCTTCGTCGGCTTTACCGTCGAAATGTACACCCCATTTTCGCATTAAATCATAAGCAGGGGCTGGTTTTTGATTATCGCGAAACCTGTCCCTTTGGTTAGCTCTATCATAAAGTAAATTTTCCCTTAAATTATTTTCCCTTAAATTTACATCGCGATTATGCTGTCGCTCTATTTGGTCATAAAAACTTGCATTATTTCTAACGGTATTGACATTAGCTCGCGGTTCGTGCGCATTTAATAAATCATTGCGAAAATTTTCTCGAGTATTATCAAGACCTAACTGAAGCTCAGGACTTCCCCTCAGCTGTGCGTTATTATTATTTCTCAAGTTCATATCCCAAAAAGGATCAGCTTGTGGCCCAGGGTTTCCCCTTAACGGTAAATTTCTATTAAATTCACGGCTATAATTATTAAATAGAGGATCAACCTGTGGCCCAGGAGATTCCCTTAATGGTATTTCAAAATTGTCGTCGTAAAGAGATAATTCATCGACTTGTACTAAAGGCATTTGCCTTTGATTAGTGGTATTTAAAGGCCTGTTATTAATACTGGGGTTTTGATTAAACGGAGGTAAGGGCCCAGGACGTCTCAAGGCGTTATTATCTTCCGCCCTATTATTTACTGATTCTAACCAAGGACTTTGAAATGAACTAATTGTTCGATTTCCTAGCACTTCAGTCCTAGTAGGTCGTGGTCCCATAGGCAAATTTCTACTAACCTGTTGATTTTCACGTTCTACATAGAATTTTGAACGAGTGCCTTGAGGTCCGTTATTACCCTTAGACATCGTTTGGTTCAAAGGCCTATTATTATTCACGTTCAATTGTTGTAAGCGACTTGTTATGGCATCGGCTTGCATAGTGGTTTGCACTGTGGTTTCGCACACTGAATTTTGTAAAGGGCTAGATGTCCCAAGCCCAGGAGCTACAGCTAGTACTGTATTTTCCGTAGTGGCTGTTCTTTGAGCGGCTTCATCAGTCAATATTCTAATTAATCTAGCAATATTTTGATTCCGATTTCCGCGACACTTTACTGATCGTCTTACGAGTTCTTCCTGAAGCTGCTCATCCGGGAGCCCTTCCACATAACTTTTAATGTCAATAGCATTAGCCATAATCACTAATCAATCTAAAATTTTCACTGGTAAAGAAAATTTTAATTTAAACTCAATTAACTTCACTAATTCTAGTTATCTAAAGCTCGAGTCTGAATTGACTAATTTTAACGATATCCAAAAAAAAAAATTTATTATTTATCTGTTTGAGTTAAATTTTTACGATAACCAAAATAAATTTTAATATTTGTTTTCAATTAGCAACGATAACCTTAAACTACAATAAAAAAAATTATTTTAACGGTACTTTTAATTTAAATTGATCTATTTAATTTAATTCTGTATTAACTAAGCAGAATTTGTTATAATTTCTAACGATAGCCTTTATTTAAGATTATTCTATTTAAGTTAATCTTGTATTAACTTAGCAAAATTTTAACGGTAAATAAAAAATAGTATATTAAGTATCAAGGGCGTAAAAGTTTCGGCACTAGCGTGAGCACTAGCACGAGTGCTCGGCGAAGCCGGGCACAAGTGATTTGTGTTCACGCTCGTGTCTAAAGTATTTCGCCCATGGTGCTTACACTATTTTTTGCCCCCCTAGGCGTAGAACGAGTTCAGAAAATTCTTTACGCACGAGTTTTACGCCTGGGAGGGCAAAAAATTTATTTAACGATAACCAAAATTAATTGTATTTATTTAAATTTGTAACGATACTCTTAAATTGAATTTATTTAAGTAAATTTTTTTTTATAAATTCTAACGATAACTTAAGTTTAATAAAGAATTAGTTTGTTATTAGTAAAGTTAATCAAATCTAAAATTTAATTGAAAAATTATTTTAATTTATTTTAACGATACTAATTTAAGATATTTATTAAATATTAACAAAAGTTAATAAAAATTTTGAACGGTAACCAGTAAGTTGAACTGAATTTAATTTAATAAACTAAAATGTTAACTAAAAATTAAATTTGTTCTAAGTTAACAAAAGAAAATTATTAACCAAAATCAAAATGAATTGAAACTTAAACTTCAATTGTAATATTTAAACTTTAGTTGTTGAAATCCAAAATTATACTGTATGCTTCTGAGGCTAGCTCATCGCCTTATATACCCTAATTTTATTCCCACTACGACCACTTAAGGGGGTTCAAGTAGAAAGGGAATTTTGGTGGGGATATTTAAGAGATGACCAATCTCAGACGCTCGCATAACAGAAGTGGGGTTACGTTATTTTCCCACTCCTGAAAGTTATACTTTTAATTTTTAGAGTAGGGGTAACAGCGACTTTAGTAGGCACTGGACAGCACAAGAAATTGTTAATAGAAATTATTAATAATTTTTATCATATTAAAATTTATAACCTTAAAATTAATTATAAAATTAAAATTTATTCTTAAGCTAAAATTCATATTCATACATATTTAAACTTATTTTTTAAAACTACTAAAATAGGACTCTGATTTTCCTAGATTTTTCCTAAAATATACCAAAATATTCCAAAAGATTTTCCTAACATTTCCTAAATTTTCTATACTAAATAAAGCAAAACTTATAAAATATCAAAACTTAAAATTAAAATTTTTACTCACAAAAAAAAATTTTTAATTTTTTCAAAAAATGTTTACAACAAAAATTTTCCAAATTTTCCAAAATTTTCCGACGCTACGCTAATTAGGCCCCCCACGTTGGGCGCCAATTAAAACGCTAGACAGTAATTGTCCAGAATTACAGTTCGCGTTTCCTACAGTTACGTCATGCCAAGATGTAGACTTTCCTGCAAATTTAAAATTTACCCAAGGCGCCAGTCACGTCCCGATTCGTGACAAGGTTTTTAGAAACCCCTTTTGGGCATAACGCAACCCTAATACTTACGCGGCCAAAATCCGACTAGCACAGCTCGTAAATACGACAGGAGAGAGGGGGGAACTCATAAGTTTAACGTCGGAGTTCCTAAAATTCACAAAAAAAACTTACTTAACTTAAAAATCCTTATAAACTACTAAAATTTACTAATTTTCATGTTTAATATAACGATAAATCCAAAATTTCCTACATTTTATAATCCTAAATTCGAATAGAAAATGTCTTATTTTATTTAATTAACGATAAACCAAAATGGATATTTTATAACTATCAATTTTAATTAACGAGAGTAAAAAATGTTTTATTTTATTTATTTATCGATAAACCAAAATTTATATTTTTTGACAATCAATTTTAATTAACGAGAATATAAAATGTTTTATTTTATTTATTTATCGATAAACCAAAATTTATATTTTGTGACAATAATTTTAATTAACGAGTGTGTAAAATTGTCTTATTAGTTATCGATAAGCCAAGGTTTCTACCATTTATTTAAATAATTAATTGAATTTTTAATATTTTATTCGATAATCCTTAATAAAATAAATCCGTACTCAATTTACTCTAATTTAAGGTTATTTAAATGGCGGAAAGTGCAATTATAGAAAATTTACAAATTAATATTAAAATTTTCAAGAAAGTGCATGTTTATACAATAAAATAATAATTTAACGATATTCCATAATTTTATTCTCATTTTATTCTAAAGTTTTCAATTTTACTAATTTTAAGTCGCGGCGCGCTATTTTAGTTAAAATAGCAACAATTTTTACATATATTTTATTTTAAGCAGCTGGGGTTAATTTTGAGGCTAATTTAACGATAAACCATGTTTTCAGCCACTAGGGGTCGCCTAAAGCTGATCTGGACAAAATTAATTAAGAATTGTAATTTTAATTTCGTTTTGTGACAATAATCGCCATTGCCTAGCTTAACTTAACGATATTCCATCTGAGGATCTAAAAAAATAATGGTTAAACCAAAATCCCGCAGACATCCCCTGGTCCGCACGGCAAGCCAAATTTAGGACTCCTTAAATCATATTTAACACTAATTTCAATTTTGAGTCCTATTTCTAACTTAGATTTTGAGACCTAAACCGCGGAGGGTATGTACGGTACACGCTGTGCTAACTGGGTTATCATTTAATTTTAAAAACCCACCTAGTAATTTGCGATCACAAATTTTACTATGGGGACTATAATCCCGGAATTGTTATTGCTGTAACAACAGCTTTATACAATACAAGCTTGTATTTAATTATTTAATTACTTTAATTAAATAATTAAATACAAATAATTTTAATTAATGTAATTCTTAAATTTTTACTTCCCCAATAATGTGGTGTGAATTATGTGTGTTAATTTTTGTTGTGTGTTCTGTTTTAAGTATATAAAAAAGAGTGTTGGTGTTCTTATTGTAATTTATGGAAAAGAGTTTGCAAATGTTATTGTTATTAGTTAATTAAGTTGCAAATTCTTTCCTTTTGCATGTTCTGTATCTGTCTTGTATGTGAATTTATATTTTATATAAGTGAGTTGACCCTAAAATCCCAGAATTAGGATCCGCTAATTCAGATTTTCCCTGTGCAGACCTAAATGGATGTCCAAGTTTTGCTGAATACTTAATATATTAATATTCTGCAGAACTTGGAGAAAATTTTAATGTATTTCAGCAAGCAGCGGAGCCTCCAAAGAACTATTTCTCAAGTTTAGGATCCTACGCAAGAACTGAATTTTATTGTTCCCCATATGTATGCCAAACCCAATTACCTTTTTTCTTTCTAGGTTTTTAATTAAGTTCTTGAGCCCAAAATAAAGAAACTTTTTAATTAAAATGTTCATAATTGGCCTTATTTTAGAATTTCACAAAATTATTCGGGACTTTAAGTGCACAAATTTTGATCCGCATGTTCTGGAATATTTTAAACTGCTTTATTTTAGAATTTTACTATGAGGAAGCTTCTAATATAATTAGTTCTTAAAACTTTACGTTTCAAAAATTTTACTAAAATTTTGTATGAGCAATAATTTTAGAATTTTAACATTAACTTTTCTTAAGTTGATTTATCGTTGAATTATGGTAAAGTTAGCTACATTAGGGTTAAAATAACTTAATTTAGTGAGTTTGAACGTTTTTTTAACTTAAACAAAATTTTGGACCCTTTTGTACGTACAACAGAATTTACGGATTTTAGACACTTTCTGATCATGCTTTTAATTTAAATTTGGGACCCTTTTAGGCTATTTTGACTTGCCACAACTTAATTATTTTACTTAAAGCTTCGAATTAAAGAAAATTTTAGTCTTAAATACTTAAAATTTCATCGGATTCAATTTTTCCCAAAATCTGAGAGACCGAGTAAAAGAAGGTAAATTTTTATATAATTTAAATTTAAGCTTTTTTAATCTATTTGACCTAGTGTAACTATTTTAACTTATTCCTAGCATTAAGAAGTAGCATACTTTATAGACCAAAATTTCATTTTTAACAATAAGTTAATTTTTATTAATTATTAAGCGGTATTCCATAGTTCCAATTAATTTAGCTGATAATTAATGTTCAAAGTCTCACCTTATAGAAGGGAAATCAATTTGTAATTTTAAAGAACGAGAAACCATAGACTTAAATTTTAAGATAAGGAAAACCATTAATTAATTTTATAATAAGATAAATTTTTATTTTATTTTATAATTCGATAACCTTTATTTTAATAAATTTCGATACACCATTTTGTTTTAACTTTTATAATACGGAAAACCTTCATTTTAATAAATTTCGATAAACCTTTATTTTAATAAATTTCGATACACCATTTTGTTTTAACTTTTATAATACGGAAAACCTTCGTTTTAATAAATTTTGATAAACCTTTATTTTAATAAATTTCGATACACCATTTTGTTTTATCAAGTGAACCATAATTTTCAGCAATTATTGGTCCTCTTGATAAAAGGAACTCAGGAATTGATCCATTTGTTTCGTGAAAAGTCCCATGGACTCCTCATCGAATTCCAGATTAATTTTCATCAGAGTTTCCCGATATTGTGAAATTACATAACGGAATTCCATGTTTAACCTCCTGGAGCAAATAATTTTATCGGCTCCAGGTAATTTTAGTTTATCGAAATACCGAGTTACCGAGTCTTGGGAATCTCCCAATAATTTTTTGTACGCCATTGTATGGGCCCGTAATTGCTTAACTAAGCAATCCTTTCATTCGTTATTCATAATAAAAATTCTTTTTAAACTTACTGCACTGCAAAATTTTCACTACACAAAACTGTTTGCCATTGATTATTAAAGCAAATTGAAAACTGATTTTATTTTTAGAAGATAAAAAAAATGAAAAATTATTTAACTCACTAAAATTTAAATTTAGGAAAAGAATGAAATGCGATTCTAACTGCTTAGTACAATTTCCAAAGTGGAACTGAACTGGTAAAACCGTGCGCTCACGAGCTCGCCTCGGTTTTATCCCACCGATGTATAAAATTTTATAAAATCCCCTCCCAATATCTTAAAGGTACCTATACCCCCACCCGTGAAATAATCCATCTGTATAAAAGTAAAGTTAAATATTATAATGCTTGCGCTGTTTCTCGCTAGAGGCGCCAGCGCATGTTTTAAACTTGCCCTGTTGAGGAAACTTGTAATACGGTGAAATTCACCGTGTTACAATATATATATAATATATGTAATATATATATAATATATATATATATATAATATATATAATATATATATAATATATATATATATATATTTAAGATCAAAAATCACAAATTTTCAATTTTCAACTTCTTGGTGCAGCTCAAAAGGTAAATATTGGGGTTTTTTAAAATTCATATACTTGGGATTTTTCTAGCAAATTCAAATGGTTTTATCTCGGGTTTTATCAACTTTTCATGGAATTTCTGAGAAAAAAATGTATGTAACTCTTATAAATTCAGAAAGTTTTTTCTTAAAAAATGCGTAACTTTAAACATAGGCTCCCTGAAAATTGGGGCCCTAAAAACAAAAAAAATGAATTTTTCTCCTATAAAGCATCGTTAAATGTTAAAATGAATAGTGAATTCGGATTATACAGGAAAAACTAAAACAAAGTACATTATTAGTCCAGTTTTTAACATCATTTGAATCTGTTAGAATGATTCAAACAAGTTGATGAATTATTAAAAAACCCAATATCTAACATTTAAACTGCTCCAAGACGTTGAAAATTGAAAATTTGTATTCTTTGGTCTTAAATATACTCTTTTTTGTAAATTGTCAATTTAAGAAAAGTGAAAAAACATAAATCCATCATTTAAAAAATAATTTTAATTTATAACAAAAAAATTCCAAAATACGTTATTTTTAAATATTGAAAAAACGTGATTCTGAGGCTGTCAACTCAAAAAAAAACTATGCGGCGAGCAAAAATTTTTCTATTCCTAGCTTGTTTATCACTTTATATGGTCTAAGATACCCAAAGAAACGCATCAGTAAGATGTGCCTTCAATTTTTTTTTTTTTTTCAAAAAGATGATCATCCTATTGATTATTGCGAAAATTAAAAGAGATTTCATGAAATAAATAAAGTCCTTTGGTAGAGCATAGGTGAAATATCGTTTTTTAATGAAAAAATTATAAGAAAAACATAAAAAAGACCATAAAAAAGCTAATTTTAGATTTAAAATAAAATATTAGATGGTATGATAATATAAGCAAAAAATAAAACACGATTCATTTTACATAATCGTCAATTGCGAGTGACGCACCGTAAAAGTTGCCATATTTTCGACGGAATTTTGAAAAGTAGTCTTAGACAAAGTTTCCCTGAGCGCGAAAAGTTTTTCCTCTATCCTAAGATATCTCAATTTTTAGACCGTCCAAAAAGCCAAAAATGACGTTTTTCGAAGTTTTGAACCTTAAAATGAGTTCAAAAATAAAAAAAAAAATTTTTTTTGGTGTATTTTTTCAATACGAAAATTTTGATACCAAACACGCCCCAATCGGATGATTCGGCCCGGAGATATTAATTTTTAGTGAAAAACACGTTTCAACCCCCCAGGGGTAACGCAGGGGGAGTGGGGGGGTGCCGACCCTCGGAATTTTATTTTTTATCATATGTCATCAAATTGAGCCAAAAAAATGCGTAAAATATGCTGGGGCCGGAAACCATACCTTATTTTGCAGTAGTTTTTGACTTGTGGTAAATGAGGCGAATGACAACAAATTATTATAAACACGAATCCGCTCGAAAAATGCATTAGACATATAATGATTTCTTAAAAATAAAGATTTTAATTCAGCAAGAAATTTAGTATTTGGTGTCAGCTTCACATCACCATGACTGTAGCAATCATTAAATGAATTACTTTTATTAATATACATTGATCTTCTAATCTTTTTAGCCTTCGCTTCTCTTTAAAAATTGCATCTTCTTCAGGACTTCTCCCAGCTTGTTATCTTCTAGCTTTTGAGCCTCCTTATAAATAGCTTCTTCTTCAGGAGTACGATAAATTTTCTCCCCATAATTACTTTTATTTATAAGTTAAAATTAAAGAAAAAATTTTTTTAATTTAAGAAAATGAATTTATTTTAAATGTTAAATTGTATGTCATTTAGGAGTAAAAAAATACTTTGCAATGAGTAAAATTTTAATTTCTAGTAATAAAAATTTATCAAATTATAATTTGATTTAAGATAAAAGTAAAGGCCCAGACAGAAGTAAGGCGTGCCTTAAATGCGGCGAAAATGGCCACAAAAGGACGGAATGTGACAAAGAGAAGCCTAAGTGCTTCCTTTGCACGTCCAGAAAGGATAAGTGCTCGACGGAGCACTATCCTGGTGAGGGAAACTGCCCCAGTTACCGGTAGGCTCTGGCTGTGGCGAGAAGCAGGTGTCATCGGAAATGATCAAGGTTCTCCAAGGGAACATGCGACACGCACGGGAAGCTGGTGCATTGTTGGATCAAATTGCTCGCGAAGAGGATGCAAATATCCTCTTACTAAGCGAGCAATATTACAACATGAACCACAAGTACTGGCTTTCTGATGACACTGGCTGCTGCGCCATATGGCTTCGAGGCAGAGCCCAAACGTCCCTTACCCAACAAGGGAAAGGGAATTGCCACGTCTGGGCCAAGTGCGGGGAGACAACTTATATAAGTTGCTATCTCTCCCCAAACGACAACTCGGCAGAGCTGGCTACAAAGCTGGCCAGCATCGAGAACACGGTCCGAACGGTGACTGGTCGCGTCATCCTTGGTGGAGACTTCAACGCCAGGGCTCTGGAATGGGGGATGCCAACGACTAATCCCAGGGGACGAATGGTGCTTGAAATGGCCACTAGGTGCAAACTAGTGGTCCAGAATAGAGGCAACAGTCCTACCTACGAGAGGCCGGGTTGGGGTGTCTCTATCCCGGACATAACCTTCGCTACAGAAGCTGCGTCCGGGAGAATAGGCGACTGGAGGGTGATGGATGATCAATACAATGGTAGTGATCATCATTACATCGCCTTCCGGGTATTGGAAAGAAACTCACAACGACCTCCGTACAGGAGGCGCCCCCTGGGTTGGAACGTTCCAAAAATGGACGAAGATAGATTCGAGGAGTATCTTCGAATCGAGTCACCGTCCATCCCTGCTTGGCATGGAGGGGCCACAAGTCCCCATGAGGCTGAAATCTTAGTTAAGAAAGTAACGTCTCTATTATGCGGGGCTTGTGATGCCTCGATGCCTCGCCGCAGGCCCTGGAAAGGGAGAAAGCCAGTGTACTGGTGGACTCCCGAAATAGCTGAGCTCCGGAAAAAATGCCACAGGACACGACGAAAGGCGCAAAGAGCGCAGGACAGACCTGAGGCTGCCGTGCTTTCTCAGGAACACAAGGACGCCAAACACCGGCTGGCAAAGGCCATCCGTCAAAGCAAGGCCCGATGTCTGTGTTCATTACGCGATGATGTAAACAAGGACCCCTGGGGCCTAGGTTACAAAGTCGTAATGGGCAAGTTAAACCGGGGGTCCGACAACATGATGGACGCGGCGTCGACTGAACGGATCGTCGGTGCTCTCTTCCCTGAAAGGCCCATCCGGGAAAACCCGGTTGAGGTGATACCCAGGGAGGAAGTGCCGCTGTTCAGCGAAGGCGAGATGGTCAAGGCCATAAAGGCCATGAAAAATGGTAAGGCGCCAAGGCCAGACGGGATACCAGCGGAAGTGCTCAAAAGAGCGGTTAAAGTAATCCCTGGTATCCTGTTAAACATGTTCAATGCGTGTTTGGTGGCTGGAGTGTTCCCAAAGCAGTGGAAGGTGGCACGTCTCGTGCTCTTGAACAAGGGCAAGGGGGGAGCCCCGGACTCTCCATCATCTTACAGACCTTTGTGTATGTTAAATACCATTGGTAAGGTGATGGAGAGTATGCTCCGGGCAAGGCTCAGAAGGGCAATCGAGGAGGGCGGTGGTCTCTCCAAGGAGCAGCATGGCTTTCGTGAAGGGCATTCCACGATAGACGCCATCCGGCGTGTCGTGGATACCGTAATGGCTGAGAGGGAAAAGCGGCCTGCAATTCGCAAGGACGTCCTTCTGGTAACGCTGGACGTCAAAAACGCTTTCAACTCGGCCAGGTGGGATGACATGATCCGGTCTCTCGAGTACGATTTCCAGATACCCAGCTATCTGGGTAACGTACTAAAGGATTACCTGCGGGACCGGAGACTGCTCTACGACACGCTCGATGGAAGGCTTGAAAGGGTTTTGAGTGCAGGCATCGCGCAGGGCTCGGTTCTTGGACCGGACCTGTGGAATGCCTTTTACGATGGCTTGTTGCGCGTCCACCTCCCGGAAGGAGTTTCCCTGATCGGGTACGCCGACGACGTGGCCCTGACCATAACTGGCAGGGACATGGAAGTGACCCAGGAGAGGTTAAATGAGACGGTTCAACCTCTGGATGGGCGATCACGGGCTCCAGCTTGCGATCCCAAAAACGGAGATTGTACTGCTGACCCGTCGAAGGGTTCCCACCGACTTCGATGTAATTATCGACGACGGCGGAAACCCTCACACGATCCGAACCAGAACATCGGTGAAATACCTGGGAGTTCAGCTTGATAACAAGCTGACCTTCTGGGAGCAATTTCAGAGGTCGTGTGAAAAGGCAACGTCGGTCGCATCCTCCCTGTCAAGGCTCATGGCCAACATTGGGGGACCCAAACCAGGGAAGCGAAGGCTCCTGATGTCAGTCGTCAACTCTGTCCTGCTTTACGGATCAGAAGTCTGGGCAAAGACCACAGAAATTTCCAAGTACAGACATAAGATATCGTCTGTACAGAGGCAAGCGGCAGTGAGGATCGCCTGCGGATATCACACGGTATCTCTAGAGGCGATCCAGGTTGTCGCCTCGGTGATACCCATCGACCTGCTAGCGTTGGAGCGGAAATTCATCTACGAGAGCGTAGATGAGCGCGAAGTGGCTTCCACTCGCGCCCGCTTCAACTCTATGAAAGCATGGAATAAACGATGGAAAAAGAACCAAGAGAAGAATGCTCTATGGACGCGCAGACTGATCTCAAACCTGCAGGCATGGATGGGACGACAGCATGGGGAGGTGGATTTCTACCTTACCCAGTTCTTAACCGGACACGGGTATTTCCGTGTCATGTTGAGGCATTGGCATAAGGTGGCAACAGAGGAGTGCTTGCACTGCCCAGGCGAGAAGGATACTGTAGAGCACACATTCTTCGAATGTGTTCGCTACTCGGAGGGGCGCCCGCCCTTCCCGATTTGGAGGCCGGAGACGGTGGTCCCGGAAATGCTACGGAGTTCCGAAAACTGGAACAAAGTAGCAGAGTACGTTAGGGCCACCTTGTTGAAGAAAAAGGAGGAGGGCTTTCTATCGTAGATTGCTCTCCTGTCACTAGGCAGGGGGAAGGCAGCGGCCAGTTGCCTAGGCTGCGCGTCCCAAACTGAAGTTATACCTGAAAAGGGAGTTCCGGTTTGGGACAAACAAGCGCAGGGGGTTTAAAGTGTGTTTATCCAGTAAGAATCTGGGGCGTAGCCGGCGACCGCGCTCGTCGGTGGTCTCCCAGTTGCGCACTTTGTGCAACTGGGCGGTCATGGAAATTTGCGGGTCTTTAAGGCCCGCAAACACTCCATGGCTGATGTAAGATTCACATATTTCCCATTAAAAAAAAAAAAAAAAAAAAAAAAAAAAAAAAATACTGAAAATAATAAAATATAAATGTGATAATAAGGAAAAATTTTAAAGAAACTTCAAATGTCATAAGATTTTATATCATGTTTTAAACAATGATGGTAATTAGTTTTTGTTTTAATTGCTTGACTTTCAAATAATTGTATTTAAAATATGGTTTAAGATATAAGCTTTCTCAGTTTTTGGAAAAATTTTGTTTAATTTTGTATAATTTTAATTCAGTTTTAATGGTTGAATTATAATTTGCAATGGTTTAGGTTAATTTTATGCATTGTTGTTTTTAGTTTAAATTTGTTAAATTGATTTAGATAATAATATTGGTTTTTGAGAAAAATTGTTTCGCTTAAGTTTTTTGATAATGTTTTAGTTAAAAATGGTAAATTTTATTATACAGATATTAAAAATGATTAAATTAATAACTTACAATTTATTAATTTTTACTGCCCTTTAAGTATTTTCATTCCATTAGAAATGACAAAGCATCATTGTTGTCAATTAAAAATGACTTGACAAAACTCTGCAACTATAATATTTAGGAAAAAATTATAATATCATCTTTTTGTAGCCAATAATTAGGACTATTTCTGAAAATATCAAATAAAATTATTATTTAGAAAAAAAGTTATGGATTATTCAATAAAAATAGTTCTTCCGCTTGATAAAAGTATAATTTAAGAATATTGAATTATCCATAACTTTTTTCCTAAATAATATTTTTACTTGATATTTTCAGAAATAGTCCTAATTAATAGTTACATAAAGATGATATAATTATTTTTTTTCTAAGTATTATAGTTTAGTATTTAGCTTTTAACAAAAATGCTTTTCTTGTATTGATGGAATATTATGTTAACGGAGTAGCTATTTTTTTATTAAAAGTTGAAGACTGAAAACTAAAACTATAATATTTAGGAAAAAAATAATTATATAATCTTTTTGTACACTGACAATAGTAGTGGAAAGTTTCCTTCCAGACAACAGACTTCTCATGCTTTTAGGATGGAATATTTCTTATTTTGGGAAAGAATCTTCCCCAAATTTTTAAATAATAGAATTAGAGTAGTAAAAACTGCAATCTTCTTTATCGGCGGAAGGTATTTTGGGAGGTATTTTTCTTATTTTGAGGTAGCAGCGCTCCAAAAACATAAGAAAGATTTTATACAAATTTAGGAGAAGATTCTTTCCCGAATGGGATATCTGCTTCCCCGTTCCTTTCTCAGTGTAGCCAATAATTAGAACTATTTAGAACTAGTATAACATCATAATACCCAATCAGCCCTAATTAAACTTACAGATGATATACGTATGGGTAATGAAAGGAAGTTAGCCACCATACTCTTGCAATTTAATTTCTCGAAAGCCTTTGACAATCTATTGCAATTAATACCGCTCAGAAAGCTCCGGGATGCAGGCTTTTCAAGATTAACCCTGAGTTGGTTCTGGTCATATCTCTGTGGACGATCCATGTGCGTAGCTTCAGAAAAATCAGTATCTGACTATCGTGATATTAATATCGGTATACCACAAGGTTCAGTACTTGGACCTCTGCTCTTTTGCATATACATGAAAATAACACTAAATCACATATTGGTGACTGTGTTACGTTTGTTAATGAAGTAAAAAGCCTTGGAGTAATTCTTGACATGACACTTTCTTGGCAAAAGAGCTTTTCTAAAAAGAGCACTTTACGGGCTCAGAATTATAAAATCGTGCACATCTCAAGCCTTACGTAAACGGCTGGTAGAAACTTTAGTAGTTCCGCATTTGGACTACTGCAATGTAGTGTACTCTGATATTAATAACCAACTAACTGACCAACTACAAAGACTGTCAAACTCCTGTGTATGTTACATTATTGGCGTAAGACGACAAGACCATATTACATCTTTTTGGCGACAACTTAACTGGATGAGAATAAAAACAGGAACTGACTACTTTGCAGCACTACCCCTGTACAGACTTATACGTATGAAGGAACCTCCTTTCCTCTTATCATTATTTGAACCGTATGAATCAGATAAACCATCCCGCGGTGTTCGCAAAGACTTGAAAATACCATCCTCAATAATAACTAACTTGGGCATAAACTCTTTTCAAGTAAAATATGTTCATTTTTGGAATAATATTCCACCGTGTATACGTAACCTACATTCATTCACACGTTTCAAAAAAAGTATTAGACAATATTTGTATAGCCGAGACTTATAAATTATTTATAACTTTGTACATACTCACTACATTTTGATATGTAAAGATTTGACCAAAAACACTTTTATCTTTTATTATCTCTATTCTATTCCTTATTCTATTTAATATTCATGAATTTTAAATTGTATCCTTACAGAGAAAATTTATTTTATTTGTGTTATATTGTATTAAATTTTATGTAATATTGTATTAAATCTTATTTTGTATTATTCTGCATTGTATATATTGTATATTCATGTGTATATTGTTTATAATGTAGTAAACTATTTTTGATTTGGTAAATCAAGACGACAATAATATTAATAATAATAATAATAATAATAATAATAGATTTAATAACGAGATTTACTCCATTCTTCGAATGTGTGCGCTACGCGGAGGGGCGCTCGCCCTTCCCGATTTGGAGGCCGGAGACAGTGGTCCCGGAAAAGCTACGGAGTTCCGAAAACTGGAAAAAAGTAGCAAAGTACGTAAGGCACCTTGTTGGAGAAGAAAGAGGAGGGCTTTCTATCGTAGAGAGCTCTCCTGCCCCTAGGCAGGGGTGAAGGCAGCGGCCAGCTGCCTAGGCTGAGCGTCCCAAACTGAAGTTATACCTGAAAAGGGAGTTCCGGTTTGGGACAAACAAGCGCGGGGGGTTTAAAGTGTGTTTATCCAGTAAGAATCTGGGGCGTAGCCAGCGACCGCGTTCGTCGGTGGTCTCCCAGTTGTACACTTTGTACAACTGGGCAGTCATGGAAATTTGCGGGTCTTTAAGGCCCGCAAACACTCCATGGCTGATGCAAGATTCACATATTTCCCTTAAAAAAAAAAAAAAAAAAAAAAACTGTTTCTGAAAATATCAAGTAAAAATATTATTTAGAAAAAAAATTATGGATAATACAATATTTTTCGGAAAGGCTATTTTTTCCTAAATAATATTTTTATATGATATTTTCAGAAATAGTCCAAATTATTGGCTATAAAAAGATTATATAATTGATTGATGATATAGCCCTTAGATGATATTATTTTTTTTACTTTTGAACAAATCAATTATATATCATCCTAAAATTTTGCTTTATCTTTATAAATAGTTATTTTTTTATGTATAAAATAAACGCAAGCCTAAAATAAAACCCTAAAATTATCTTTTATTACGTTCATTTAATTGCAGATTAAAAAAAATAGAATTAAGAAAAATAGTTTTACTTGGATGTTGTGTTTTGAGATATTTCAAACGCACTATTTTAAATGGCTTCCAAGCAAAACATGGGCAGTAAGCACCGTGTAAATAATTACAATTTTATTCAAAGCAATATTTTATTATTTACTTCAAAAATGAGTGCTATATGATTAATGAAAATAAAATTAAAATATTTTATCTAATATATGATATGTATTTTGTAAGAAATATTTATTTTATAAATAAATATTTTAAGCTTTCTTTTTTCTGCAGATGTATGCATAAGAATATTACATCGTGACTAAGTTACATCGGGCATACTAAAAATTAAAATGTCGGTAAATCAAAAAATTAAGTTCTCGAAATAATATTGGCGCTAAAATTCAAAATTTTAATAAAACTACCAAATCTAAATCTAATTTAATTATTGATTCTGAATTATGTTACGACATCATCGTTTACTAATCAAATAAAATTGAATTATTTGGATTATTTAAGTAATTCATAATTATATTTAATATTTTATAATAATTAAGAATGTTTGCAATTACATAATTTTAGTATTTAAGAAAAGTTATTATTGAGAAATATAAATAAAGTAATATAAAAATCAGCACTACAATTATGAAATAAAAAATAAGATTGTTATTAAAATAAGCAAATAGTTTTATAACCATAAACCATATTAATACTATATAAGAGAAATTAAAAACTATAATAAGCCAGTTTTAAGTTCAGTTTTAATCTGTATACTCGAATCATTAAGTGCGGGTCACCAGAGTGTTCACCAAAGTTGAACTTGTGTTATTCTTTTACTATCAGCCCGAACCATCCACATACATATAAAGTAAGTCATTTAAACATTATATTTAATATATATATAGGTGTCAACGTACTAACGTATTATTGCAAACTCAGCGTTAATACAATCATGCAGTTTCACAAGTTAACAATCGTTCCTTATACAATATTTTAGTTTAATGCAATAGTAATTAATAAAATCTAAGTTATGACCATAAGATCATAACAAAGTGGTTCTTAAATACCGGTCATCTTTAAAAGAAAATAAGAATCGAAAAAAAACAAAATTTTAAATTGCTAGAAATCAAAAATTCTTTTCATAACCATTATATAATTTACCTTTATTTTATTACTTATTTTATGATGAATAAGCATAAAACTATATATATGTTCATTCCTTTTTGCTCATTTATTTACGGGGGATCTACGGGTAATTTTTTTTCAACAATCAAAATTTTTTTTTTCTTTTAATGTATTTATATATATTTCAAGAATATGGAAAAAAAATTTTGTTTTGAAATTCGCTTTATTTTTGATTCTATGAGGCATAATAGCGCGCGCCGCAAGACGTATATTTTAAAAATTTGAACGCAGCTGTTGCTTGAATACTGTTAATAGGTCTAAAATTTAATTTTTTTTGTTATATAATCATATTATATTGATATTATACATATATACAAACACATATAATGTGTATTAGTGTTAAAAATATTCAAAATAAAGCATCAGACAGCATTTAAGTATCGAGTAAGCTAAAAACCGGAAAATTGAATGAAGAGAAGAAAATGCTGCTCAAGAGATGAAATTCGAGGAAGTTGAAGGATTGTTGTATGGTCCCGGAATTGTAGAAGATTGGTTAGTTAAGTATTTAAGTAATTTTCAACTCATATTTTTGTTTTTTTCGACGTTTAAAATTTTTGCTCATTTTTTAAAAACGCATTTTTCAATCTTTTGAATGAGATAACTCCACAACTACTGAATCGATTTTCAATTTTCTTATTTTATTCTCTTTCTAATAACTTATACCAACAGAAAAAAAATAAAAATAAAAAAAATTTAATTTTATATATGGAAAAACTTGTTTTCAAACTTTAAGAACGTTTTTTTCGAAACGTGTTTTTTCAAATCGCCGTGCACGATAACAGAAAAACTACTCAACCGATAAATTTGCCCTTTTAACAGTTTCTTAAAGAACATATTTACCACGGATTGACGTATCGTTTTTTTTTATAACTGCCCCAGAAAATTTTTAGGACCGATTACAAAAAAAAAACAGGGCATTTTTTTGACTTTTTTTTTATTTTTTCCGCCACAGCGGGAAAAATAAAAATTTTTTGAAAAAATTTTACGTTGATCCCTGGCTCTAAGCCGTAAGAAAAATAATATATATTTTTTTTTTTTTCAGAAGTTGGGTTATGCTGCACGGCGCAAGTCACCTTTTTTTTTAGTGCGTCTCAATAATCTCCCGTACACCGGCATGACGTCATACAAAAAAAAAAAAATTATTTTTGTATTCTTAAATATATTTTAAATAAATAAAAAAGATTTCATGTCAATACCTGTAACCGTTCTTTTTTTATATCCCCTTAAAATCGCTCGAAAATTGAGCGCCCTACCCGTAGATCCCCCTTAAACACCAAGTAAAATCTTTTTTTTTTTTAAATATAATAATAAACCTGTATCATATCCAATAAAATAATTTTTTTCATAAATGCCCAAAAATTTAAAAAATAGATATTCAGAGATGAGATAGCGACTGAGAAATCACATACGAATAACTTTCATTAAAATATATATAATAATAATTTTTATTTAATTAATTGCAATATTATAAGAATGTCATATACCTATAAATTTATACATATACATATATGGGTTATTATTTCTCAACTGTGTATAACGTGTATGGGTGGGTCAGCAAATCAACCCCAAACCAATTTCGTTCAAAAATATAACTAAAAATGGTAAATTTCCCAAATTTTTAGCCCACTAGATCCGATTCTCTCTTTTGAACAGCTGTATAAACTTTTTTCATTTTTGGTCAGATTAAATTTTTAAGTAAGCATGTTTTTCTTATTTTTTATCTTAAACGCTTATATTTTGATAAGATTTTCAACGCATAATGCTCACTACAATTTTCGGGAGCTACCGATGGGTTTAAAATCATCCCCTAAATCTTATCAAAGGTTGCTTACAAGGTTATTAAAAAACGACCCCAATATAAAAGTATATATAGACGACCTGCTAATATTTACAAAAACTTTAGAAGAACATTTTCAAGCTTTTATACGTTTAATGAAAATACTAAGAGACGCTAATTTAAAAATTCAAATAAAAAAATGTTTATTCTTAAAAAAAGAGCTCATTTAATTAGGCTATAAAGTTTCAGAAAGGGGCATTGAAGTATTTCAGAATAAAATAGCTGCTATTAAAAATATACCCATACCAAGAACAATAAAACAATTAAGACGTTATCTTGGATGCTGTAATTTCTACCGCCGTTTTATTAAAAACTACGCAACAACAGCAAAACCACTTACTGACTTGCTAAAAAAGGATATCCAGTTTAAATGGCCCCCTACAGCAGATATAGCTTTTAATAAATTGAAAGAATGCCTTTGTACAGCGCCAGTACTAATATTTCCAGATGTGAGCCAAAATTTCGTGCTTTATTGCGATAGTTCAGGATTCGCTATAGGATCTGTATTATGCCAGGGCCCACCAAAAAAGGAAAACCCAGTTTTTTATATTTCAAGAGTATTAAATGAAACAAAAAAAGGCTACAGTACGTTTGAAAAAGAATATTTAGCAATATACTGGTCGGTACAGTCATTAAGATGGTATTTATTTAAACGCTTCATAATCTATTCTGACCATAAACCACTATTCTATTCAAATCACACAGGAAGAAATCTAGAGTACTGAAATGGAATCATAAAATTTCTGATTTGGATTTTGAAGTTACTGCAAAGGTAAACTCAATACAGTAGCAGATTGTTTAAGCAGGGATATCCCATATATAAATAAAGAATCAAACGTACTTACAAGAAGACAAACGGCTATTAAATAAAATTCATTAACTAAAAACAACGAAACAAATAACCCCTCTGAAGCTCATAAAAATGTTAAACCTAAAATTTTAGACAAAAAACCTAAAAATAATATCATAAATACAAAAACTCGCGACACAAAATAGTACATTGACACTAACAGTAAAAAAGCGCGAGAGAGAGGAAATAAAAATAATAAAGACACTGTCAAATATCCAGTGCACAAAAATCCCCGAGGTAGACTTCGCAAAAAAGATAATTCTAAAAATTTAATAGATTTAAATTCAGAATCTGAAGAAAGCGATTTCAGTGATGATTCATATCATATAACCAAACAATAATTAATAATAAACCAAAATTTACAATATAACCAAAACTAAATTTAACTAACGTAGCATATCTTAAGGATTTATTAGAATTTCGTAAAGATAATATTCTTTATTTCATAGATAAAAACGGCAAACCTCTAGATAAAGGTGCTTAATAAAATCGGGTAAATTTAAACTTTTTCTAATAATAATATAAATGAATTAAATATTTAAAAATATAAAAATAAACTTTACTTTGGAATATGTATAAATATTAATGAATCTAATAAACTAATCCTAGAAAACATAGAAAAATTATTTTTACTTATAATAGATAAAGCTAAAGATGTTAAAAATAAAAACATTAGTATAGCTGAAGCACTTTTATAGGGAACGTTCCATTCACTAACGTCATTAAACTACTACATAAGAGTACTAACATTAATTTCAAAATTTTAATTTGTAAACAATCATTAGAATACGTAAAAGAACAAGACAGAGAAAAGGTTTTCAAACATTTTCATGAAATGCCGACAGCAGGACACAGAGGGAATAGAGCAACCATATCGCGTATAAAGCAGCATTACTATTGGGAAAAATTAAAAGAATTTGTCACAGAAAAAATTCAGTTATGTCTAAATTGCCAATTGCGCAAAATTTCCCGACGTAAATGCCGTCTTCCGATGTCTCTTACCGACTGCCCAGGGACAGCTTTTGATAGAATTTCTATTGACATAGTTGACCTCTTACCAAAATCAACCACAGGTTATCAATACATTTTCACGATGAAAGACCAATTAACAAAATTCTTGGTCGCAGTCCCAAATCTGAACACTGAAACCTCTACAATAGCCACAGCATTCATAAATAAATTTATTTCCTTTTTTAAAGTTCCTAAAGTGGTCATTTCAGATCGAGGAAGTAACTTAGTCAGTAAATTAATGAATTCTGTCGCGAAATGCTTTAAAATCACTAGAATCTCACACCGCGTATAATCCAGAAACAAACGGAGACATTAAGAGGGCACACTGCATAATTGGAGAATACCTGCGCAATTACACAAAACGCTACTCTGATTGGGACAAGTACATTGATTTATGTACCTTTTGTACATACTGCTCATAATTACACACCCTTTGAATTAACTTTTGGGTTTCTAGCACGGATGCCCAGGGAGGCTAATATAAAAGAATCCGAAAAATTGCCCAAAAAATTATCTAGTCGATTTAGTTTCACGACTAGTCGGAATACACAAAATAGCAAACAAAAATTTACATAAAGCCAAAATAACTTCAGAATAGCAGTACGATAAAAAGTTAATATTGTAGACTTTCAGGTTGGAAATATCGTCTACCTAACGAAAGGTGGCGAATTATCTCAATCGGATAACCCATTCACAGGACCTTATGAAATTGTTAGAAAACTCTCTGACTATAATTACGAAATAATGGACTTAAAACCAAAAAAAGTACAATTAGTACACGCCAAAAGGCTAAAGCTACCTTTTAAGCCCAAACTATAATTTAACAATAATTTTTTTTTCATTTTTAAATTTAATTATACTCAATACTAATATATCTTTTATGTTATAGGAAAAAGCTTTGGAAACCTCCTACTTTTCATTTTTTGTTTAACAATACACATCCATTTCCATAATAGGATTCGATTGCAGTGATCCAATATCAAACATAACAGTCATTTCTCTCACCAACATAGACAACTTTAGAATCGAGCAACCAAAACTCGAAACTACAAGTGCATACATCGAATTATTGCAAATAAAACAATACCAGCACATAAACGTATACCAATGTCTCATAGAAATTCACAGAGTTGTGCAATCTTGTGCAGGTTGTTTTGACTACGTAAAACCTGTCCAAAATGCAGAAGCAACATTTTTATACGAAATTAGTTTAGATCAATGTAAATCTATTCACGAAACCAAAATTTTCAAATATGATAACTCTTATATAATCACAAATTTAAATGTAAATCAGACTAGAATTACCCCAATAGTTTTTGCAGGGTCTGCTGAAGGCAATAATTGCCATGGGCAATTCTAATCTGATCAATATGGCACTTTTTATCATGCATTCGTACAAGGTCATATTAAAATCACTTTAGCACAACAAACTGCATCAGTAGATTTAAATAATAATAAGATCAGAGCTGGGCAAGACTGGCATGCTCATTGTCCGTTTATCAAGAAACAGGAATTAAATGTCCCGTAAACGGAAAAATTTTAAAACGGATAAGTTTTTAAATAATCCGTGCCGCGGAATTTTTAGAGACTGACCCGTCCTGGACTTTTCCTGAAACGGCAAAAATTTAAAAACTTGCCGTTCTCAATTTCCCGTTTTTCCTAATAGAGAACGGATTTTTATCTGTTTTCACAAAGAATGCAAATTCGTATTTATTTTTAAATTTATTCAATTCCTTAATAATTCTATGTCATTTTAATTGTTAAATAAATATACGGTATTTTTCGTCTAGAATTTCTTGTATTGTTTTATTTTATCTCTCTCAACAAAATATAAAATCATACTCTCTAAATCGTAAAGTGTTAATTCACCTAAAAATTTACACCTTAACACCTTATAAGTAGTAAATTTTAAATATAGTAAATTTTGACGTTTACACCTTTTGCGTATAGTGTAGTTTTAAATTTACTACTTATAAGGTGTAAATTTAAAATTTACACTCTAGTCGATGTTTTTTAAAAACTAACCCCAAAATTTTATAACGCGCAATACTGATTTCAGTATTCTTAGGTGAATTTAACATTTAAATATTATTTTGAAAGCCAAGTTTATTTATTTTTTATTTTTATTATTGTTTTTTATTATTGTTTATTAAGGAAAAAGCGTAAACATATCATATGTTTTAATTCTCGCTCCTCATTGCCAAAAATAATGTTGAAAAAGGAGTCGCGGTCCATAGCTTAATATTTTTTCTGTTTTGCTTACCTGAATGAAATGCTTAATACAAATTTTTCAATAGTATTTTTTATGTATTTTTGTTAGATTAATTAAATAAATGATTATAATTTAGAGGTAAGTTGCAATTTTTATAAAAAGTAATAAAAATTAAGCTGTGAGACCACGACTCCTTTTTCAACATTACTTTTGGCAATGAAGCGCGAGAATAAAAACATATGATATGTTTACGCTTTTTCCTTAACCCATTTTTAGTGTTAACTGTTATTAGACATTCAAGTCGTTTTAAATTAACAATAATAAAAATTAATAATAAATAAATTTGGCTTTAAAAATAATATTTAAATGTTAATTTTAAAATTTTGGGGTCAGTTTTTAAAAAACACATCGACTAGAGTGTAAATTTTAAATTTACACCTTATAAGTAGTAAATTTAAAACTACACTATACGCGAAAGGTGTAAACATAAAAATTTACTACTTATTAAGTGTATATTTAAATTATACTACTTATAACGTGTTAAGGTGTAAATTTTTAGGTGAATTTACACTTTACGATTTAGAGAGTAATTATAATTTTTTTCATGATATTAAAATAAACTTTAAAAAGTATTTATTTATTTATTGTTTACATTAAATTCAATTAGCATATTTATAGTTATAACTTTACGGTTTAAAGGTTTGTAACTAATAAAATAATTTAACTGTACTTAAAAAATTTAATGATACATTTAAATACGAGAAAAATAAAAGAAAAGTCAATATTTTAAAGAATAATCCATCAATGCAAGATTTAATCGAAGCATCTTTTTAGTGATGATAAAGTATGGAAATAAATTGACTGTTTCGTATGATTGTCTGGCAACTTATTGATGAAAAAATTTGAAATAAAAAATTACGGTACTTAAAATTATAATAATTCTCAAGTAAAATTAAACAACTGAAAAAATTTTAAAATAACTACGCATTTTCATTCTTTATGAAAACGGTTAAAAATCCGTTCCCAATAAAGAAAAACGGATAATTGAAAACGGTAAGTTTTGAAACTTTGGTCGTTTTACAAAAAGTTAAAGACGGATCAGTTTTCAAAAATGGGGATGCGTACTGCATGGTGGCGCTAGTGATGAAAGCTATATATATAGATATATCTTTCCCATGTATTTTACGGACCAGAACGTGATTGGTCAATTTCTTTCCATTTAAAATACATGTGTTTTTCGGACCAATTGGTTTCGGCGCCCTCTATTTTAGCTTTGGGTGCGCATCCCCATTCCGTGCCACGGAATATTTTAGCAACGGATCGTTTGGAAAAATATCCGTTTATGGAAGATTTTTGGAACGAGTAAAGTGACAAAACTGAACCGTTTCTAATTTATCCGTTGGCAACTGAAACGAGAACTGCGTGCCAAAATCGCCGTTTTTGCCCACCTCTGAATAAGATATTTTTAAATTCTGGTATCAGTTGCTAAGAGCATCCCGGAATATTAGGGGAAAATCTGCACCAGAATGAAATCTAAAATACCTTTTGCAGATTGTTTATACATAAAAAAAAATAACTTCCCCGTTGGAATTTGGCCCCCAGCTGCCCATCATGGGGCAGGGGGGGGGGCAAAAACGTGCTTTTTTTCTCTATTTTTTTCAAAAATCGTTCAAAAATTTATATCTCTGGTTCCTTAGTACCAAAATAGGTCTAAATGGTCTTAAAAAATTCGTCTTTTATACCGCTTTCACGTAAAAAAGTCAAAAAATAATTTTGCCCACTTTAGGAACCCGTAAATTTAAAAATACTGAAGACTACCGTTCAAAATTTTACTTTAAAATTCAATTATTTTGCTATATCAAAAATAACCTCTCTGGAAAATTTACATGTTTTTTGTCTATCAAATAGCTTTAAAACGAGACCGGTTACAGCAAATTTGAGCCGCGGAAACTTTCAAAATTTTAAAAAAACCAAAACTTGTCGCGTTCTTTATGGGTTTTTTTTTGTCAATTTTATATTATTTAAAGGCTAAAATTTTTAGGTTATGTTTAAATATCATAAAATACGTGTAAAATATAGTATATTTTTTATAACAAAGTCTTATTCTAAATTATTTTCCAAAAATTTTCTGCCTTTTAAACGATTTTAAGTTTATTGAAAAGTTTTAAAATTTCACTCATTTCTTTTAGAATTTAAATACGTTTCTAGTTTTAAGCTAAATTGGTTTAGTGATTAAATTATTATACTTAAGTGACAAATTTTATATTAAAACAATTGTTCTTAGGATCCCTTCTGCGTCTCTCTACCTTTCCAAAGTTTGCTTTTAATTAATAATATGAATCTTTTGGAATCTTATACTATACTTTAACTAAGCACTTCAAATTAATTTTTAATGTTAAAAAAAAATTAAAATAACAACAAATAATTTATACAATTATTTGTTGAAATATGTCTCTTTTCACGTTTTGAAGTAAATATATTTTATAGTATAATAACCAATTAATAAATAATATACTATAGAAAGTTTAAGTTATTTATATTTATTTAAATAAATAAATTCCTACATACAAGATTTCTAAAAATATATCTTTTTATTTAGATTTATATATATTTAATTATTTATTTACTTTAATGTAGCATCGTTACAGTGTTAACTTTATTTAAAACAAAATAATCTAAAAAAAAATAAATTATTCTTCTTTGTCACTGTCATCATTTATGACAGGGACAATCTGCTCTTCTGTAAAAAGTTCGCTGAGAAATCTTGCCGGTCGTATTACTTCTTCTAAATATCTAGCGTAAGATAAGTAATAGATAATTGCGGCTATGTGGCAACAACTTCCTACAGTTCAATAACCATTGGCACAATTACAGCAGTAGCGAGGGATGCCATCAAGATCATCCTGATTAGCCCTGTACTGAATGTAGCATACATATACATTTTTTTTAACATGACGTGACTGAACATGAAATCGTGAAAGATGTTTTTCTATTGAGTATTCAATGTCAAACTCATCATCTTTTTCGTCAAGACGTTCACCTAGATAGCAAATAGCTTGAGATAAATGATACGTGCCACAGAAGAAAAGTTTTAACTGATCCATATTTAACTTAGGGAAATCTTGAACCTCTGATGATTTTAATTTTTTAAATGTTTTATGTTTTTTATTATAATTTCCAGCTTCTACTTCTTTTGCGAGAGTGTTTTCAATATCTAGTCTCAATTTCATTCTACTTACGATTTCATCAGTCATATTTTCATCTGAATTAAATCTTTTACTAAATTTATTGTGTAAATAGTTAGCTATTTTTACGTAAGATTCAAGCTTTTTTAATGATTTATTTTTATACTGATTATGAAGCAATTTAAACTTTTGTCCTATGATCCCATGTATAGCCTCAACCACCCATCTTATTTTAGTTACAAATCGACTAAGATTTGCTTCTTCTGTAGGGAGGTATTTTCTTTTACCTTTTAGTGCTGGCATTAAAGGTCGATATCCTTTCTCTATTACATACTCAACGACATCACGAAATCCTCTGTCCATTACTATAATGTCACCTTCCCGTAAAAGATTTATCAAACCTTCTCTATTATTTAAAATATCTCTTAATATTTCTGCATCATTAGTAGATCCTGAATAACAAGGTATATCTATGACAAATCCATTGGATGTACAAATTGTAAAAGGCTTAACAAGGTTATAGTGCTTATGCATATTGTATGACCGTCTTTGGTAGTCATTATTCCGACTTTTTTCGTGTTCAACGTAAGTCCCATCAACAATAATAAGTAACTCCTGGGAAACATCTAACAATTTTTTGACCATTTCAGTTGTATGGTTACTTATAAGATCATTTCTATCACAGGATTTAAAGCCAAAATCTGATGCAAGTATATCTGATTCAAAAGCATTTACTACAGAATCGCAGATGTCTGAAACGAGAGAGTCATTTTTTAATTTAAACATTACTGCTATAAGAGAATTAGTGCTTCCAGTACGAAGTTTAGTCAAAAAAATTACAATTGCTTGCATGGGATCTCGATTTATAGATTTTTTTAAAGATGGAAGTTTTTCTTCAATTTTTTCTAGAATATTCCAAGAATAACCTGTTAAAACTTTTATTTCTTCATCTGACAACCATTTTTTTTTTACATCATAATGGATGCCTTTTGAACTAGATTCTGAAATGTTCTCCAGAAAAAGCTTTACTTCTGATGCTGTTAATTTGCTTGTATTTGAAAAAATTTCTGCCTGTTTAATAACACTTTCTACTAAAGAATTGCGAATCAAATGGCGCTGACAGCATCGGTTGTCTTTAGGAATATAGATTTTATATTTTCTAAAAACTTGCACTCGAGCTTCATCTGGAATTACAGATATTTTTTCTTGAGAACTCAAACACAAGCAACATTTAATATGGTATATTCTAACTCTATTAAATGGAAGTTCAATAATCTCTTCACTTGAATTTGAATATTGATTCTCAACAGGAGGTGAGTAATTTGTATCAGTTTTTGGTGAAGGGGGCGTTGGAGTAAGTGTCTCATTGGACAAAGCTTTTTCAGTAAAAAATGATTTATAAGATCAAAATTTTTTTTAATAATACGACCTTTAGATGAAATTAATATATTTTTGTCCTTGGAACCAGATTCAAAATCATTTCCTTGTTTTGCACACGAACTCTCAATAGTAACTTGATTTTCTGCTAAACCTGTTTCAGAGGTACTTTGGACCTCTTTTTCTTTATCTGTATCAAGCTTTTTATTGAATAAACTGATATGACATTTAATACAAATTCTGTCTTGAGAATTAACATTTATTTTATATAATTTTTCAATTTTTTCTTTTATAGAATTTATAACGATTTTCGGTTTTCGATTATTCATCGACTTAAATTTTTTTTTACAAGCAATGCACTTTTCAGGGTATCCATTTTGGCTAACATGAATCTGAAAAAAAATTTAATTTTTAGAAAATTTTAGAAAGTTTTTTATCTAAAAAATACAAGTATCACTTTTATATTATCTTTATACCTCTGTATTTACTCCTTTATCTGATTCAGAAAAATTAGAAACGACTTTATGGCAGTGTCTATCCGAACAAACCGTTTTTCACGGCAACCGTCTCTAACGGTTGGGATTTCGTCCGTTTTTAACAAAAATCAACCGTCTCTAACGGCACCCGAGAAGAAATTTACTTGCCATTAAAAGGCATGCCCCATTAAAGGCCAAATCATTCTGCCGTTTTTAACCGTCCCTATAGTAAATAATAGTTACTTTGCCGTTTCTAACCGTAAAAAAGTAGAATTTAATGTCTGAGCCGTTATTAACCGTAGGAAAACAGATGTACAAGTTCCTGCCGTTATGAGCCGTGAGTATAGAACTTAATGAAACTCCTGCCGTTTTTAACCGTCCCATAGTAAATAATGGTTACTCTGCCGTTTCTAACCGTAGTAAAGTAGAAATTAATGTCTGAGCCGTTTCTAACCGTACAAAAAAGAAAATAGGTCTACAAGCTCATGCCGTTTTGAACCGTGAGAATAGAACATATTGAGAGGCCTGCCGTTTTAAACCGTCCCATAGTAAATAATGGTTGCTTGGCCGTTTTTAGCCGTAGGAAAATATATGTACAAGTTTCTGCCGTTTTTAGCCGTGAGTATAGAAGTTAATAAAACACCAGCCGTTTTTAACCGTCCCATAGTAAACAATGGTTACTCAGCCGTTTCTAACCGTAGTAAAGTAGAAATTAATGTCTGAGCCATTTCTAACCGTAGAAAAATAGATCTACAAGCTCTTGCCGTTTTGAGCCGTGAGAATAGAACATATTGAGAAGCCAGCCGTTTATAACCGCCCAACAATAAATAATTGTTACTCTGCCGTTTCCTACCGTAGGAAAATATATTTACAAGTTTCTGCCGTTTTTTTGCCGTGAAAATAAAAAATAAAGAGTAGTCTGCCGTTTTAAACCGTCCCATAGTAAGAAATGGTTACTCTGCCGTTTCCAACCGTAGGAAAATATATTTACAAGTTTCAACCGTTTTTAGCCGTATGTATAGAAATTAATGAAACCCCTGCCGTTTTTAACCGTCCCATAGTAAATAAAGGTTACTCTGCCGTTTCTAACCGTATTAAACTATAAATTAATGTTTCAGCCGTTTCTAACCGTAGAAAAATTGAATTACAAGTTCCTGAGGTGTTGAGCCGTGTCAAAAGAAATTAATGAAACGCCTGCAGTTTGAAACCGTCCTATAGTGAATAATGGTTACTCTGCCGTTTCTAACCGTAATAAAGTAGAAATTCATGTCTGAACCGTTTCTATCCGTAAGAAAAGAGACATACAAGTTCCTGCCGTTTTGAGCCGTGGTTAGAGAACTTAAAGAAACACCTGCCATTTTTAATCGTTCAATTGTAAATAATGGTTACTCTGCCGTTTTTAACCGTAATGAAGTAGAAATTAATGTCTGAGGCACTTATAACCGTAGGATTATAGGTATGCGAATTCCTGACTCATTGAGTCGTACGAAAAGAACCATGTGGATTTAATAAAATTGATTCTGAGCCATTTTTAATCATGTTAAATTAATAAATTTGTTATCTGCCGTTTTAGACCATTGTAGAAATCCTGAAAAACTGATGTAACTAAGCATTAGGGAGCCGAAGGCCCCGTGCGCCTTTTTTGAAAAGTATTATATTTTCAACGACAGATTTTTTCTTGCTGTATGCATAATAAAAAATTTAAAAGGAACTATTGTAACGTAGCACATGAGACTCATGTCCAACTTTCATTCAAAACAAAATAATTTACTTTTTTAATGGTGAAAATATAAAGAACAATTTAAGATTTTAAAGTGCAAGCGCACGGGGCCTTCGACCCCCTTATTCTTTTTAAAGATTTTCTAAAGCGTTTCAATAAGTTCTTTTCACACGGTTTAAAACGTCAGGAGCTTGTACATCTATTTTCCAGCGGTTAGAAACGGCTCATACATTAATTTATACTTTAATACGGTTGGAAACGGTAGAGCAACTATTATTTACTTTGACACGGTTCAAAACGGCAGGAACTTGTACATCTATTTTCCTACGGTTAAAAACGGCTAAGACATTAATTTCTACTTTAATACGGTTAGAAACGGCAGAGCAACTATTATTTACTTTGACACGGTTCAAAACGGCAGGAACTTGCACAACTATTTTCCTACGGTTAAAAACGGCTCAGACATTAATTTCTACTTTAATACGGTTAGAAACGGCAGAGCAACTATTATTTACTTTGACACGGTTCAAAACGGCAGGAACTTGCACAACTATTTTCCTACGGTTAAAAACGGCTCAGACATTAATTTATACTTTAATACGGTTAGAAACGGCAGAGCAACTATTATTTACTTTGACACGGTTAAAAACGGCAGGCGGTATATTAAGTTCTTTTAACACGGTTCTAAACGGCAGGAACTTGTATATCTATTTTCCTACGGTTAAAAACGGCTCAGACATTAATTTATACTTTAATACGGTTAGAAACGGCAGAGCAACTATTATTTACTTTGATACGGTTAAAAACGGCAGGCGGTATATTAAGTTCTTTTCACACGGTTCTAAACGGCAGGAACTTGTATATCTATTTTCCTACGGTTAAAAACGGCTCAGACAGTAATTTATACTTTAATACGGTTAGAAACGGCAGAGCAACTATTTTTTACTTTGACACGGTTCAAAACGGCAGGAACTTCTACATCTAATTTCCTACGGTTAAAAACGGCTCAGATATTAATTTCTACTTTAATACGGTTAGAAACGGCAGAGCAAATATTTTTTACTTTGACACGGTTCAAAACGGCAGGAACTTGTATATATATTTTCCTACGGTTAAAAACGGCTCAGACATTAATTTATACTTTAATACGGTTAGAAACGGCAGAGCAACTATTATTTACTTTGACACGGTTAAAAACGGCAGGCGGTATATTAAGTTCTTTTCACACGGTTCTAAACGGCAGGAACTTGTACATCTATTTTCCTACGGTTCAAAACGGCTCATACATTAATTTATGCTTTAATACGGTTAGAAACGGCAGAGCAATTATTATTAACTTTGGTACGGTTTAAAACGGCAGGAACTTGTACATCTATTTTCCTACGGTTAAAAACGGCTCATACACTAATTTCTTCTTTACTACGGTTAGAAACGGCTGACTAACCATTATTTACTATGAGACGGTTAAAAACGGTAGACGATTTGGCCTTCAATGGCAAGTGAAATTCTTCTCGGGTACCGTTTGAAACGGTTGGATTTTGTTAAAAACGGTCGAAATCCCAGCCGTTAGAGACGGTTGCCGTGAAAAACGGTTTGATGAATATTTTTTGATGCAGACGTAAATGAATTCTCATTTTTTGAAGCTGGATTGGATGTATCTATAAGCCATTATTATTGATTTATATTTTAATTATTAATTAGACTAAAAAAATTTGAGATTTTTTCAAACCTCATATAAATTAATTTTTCCAAAAAAAAGAGTGCATCATAACCAAAAAAATTTATTTCTTTTTAAAAAATTTTAGCATTTTTTTAATTGATCTTGTTCTAAATTTATTTTTTTTCAATTAAAAATTTGTTGATATCATGAGCACAAATACAAACGCATGTACATATACATATATAGTTAATACATATAAAATTTTATATTATACATATATAATTTATATATTACATATATACGCATAAAAAATCATTTTAAAAAATGTTTCTTACTTAAATTATCAGCATTCTTGACTGTAGCAAAACAAGTTGAACATAAAACATCCCCTTCATTTACGGATTTACCTAAAACTTTAGAAACTAACTCTCTATCTTTATTTGTAATCTTATTTTCTTTTCTTATTTTTATTTTCTGAACATGCCCTTCACAATTCATACAAATCTCGTCGTTTTCTGTAATATCCCTAGCAGACGATTTCCTTTTTCTATGTGATTTATTCATGTTTACAAAAATCTGTAATAAAATAAATTTTTAGGTTAAGTTGCTTTCTGAAATTATATTCTATTAAAATACTTAAGAATCTTCAAAAAAAATTACAACTTTAAAAACTTATTGATATTTATATTGTTTACTCACCAATAATGTTACATTTGATTTATTGATATACTAAATTTTTCAGGTTATAATTTTTAATAAACTTTTAAATAACCAACCACAAACAGACCGATTCACAATTCTTTAGTAAATACAAAAACTTAATAAAATTGTACGTTTCTACATTAATAAAAACAAAATGTATTTTGTATAATTTTAATGCACAATTTTTTTAGAGAAGTTCCTGCATATAGTAATTTATTAGGTCTGATTTTAATATGCAAAATATAAACAAGAAGGCTGTATTGCAAGAAGAAAACACCAGTTAATACATTTCTTCACCAGGTGGCACTTGTAGCTTACTTTTTTCAGAATGTGTCTAGAGACAGTGACGACACCGTAGTACCTGTTACTAAAATGTTACTAAGGCGGTTAATGGCGTCCATGTATTTCTTATGGGCTAGTTCGGTGGTTAATGGCGGCTGTTGGGCCTATGGCGTCACTCTCCCCTAGACACACTCTGACTTTTTTTTTGTTACATAAGCATTAAGCATTCTAGCCTTTAAAATTTTAGCCTTTAAATAATCTAAAATTGACAAAAAACCCCATAACGAAAGCGACAAGTTTTGGTTTTTTTGAAATTTTGAAAGTTTCCGCGGCTCAAATTTGCTCTAACCGGTCTCGTTTTAAAGCTATTTGATAGACAAAAAACATGTAAATTTTCCAGAGAGGTTATTTTTGATATAGCAAAATAATTGAATTTTAAAGTAAAATTTTTAACGGTAGTCTTCAGTATTTTTGAATTTACGGGTTCCTAAAGTAGGCAAAATTATTTTTTGACTTTTTTACGTGAAAGCGGTATAAAAGACGAATTTTTTAAGACCATTTAGACCTATTTTGGTACTAAGGAACCAGAGATGTGAATTTTTGAACGATTTTTGAAAAAAATAGAGAAAAAAAGCACGTTTTTGCCCCCCCTGTCCCATGATGGGCAGCTGGGGGCAAAATTCCAACGGGGAAGTTATTTTTTTTTTATGTATAAAAAATCTGAAAAAGGTTTTTTAGATTTCATTCCGGTGCAGATTTTCCCCTAATATTCCGGGATGCTCTTTAATAAATATCATTGTATCGATATTCAAAATGGCCACAAGTTTTGGCAAAAATTTATTTCCCATGGATGTATTTCTGATCATTATTTGGTATTATATTACGGGTTTTGCGAAAAAATTATTGATTTTTCAGATTTCAAAAATAATATTACAACTTATGTATTAAACTCGCAACAGATATCATTTGCATTTAAAATAACGCACGAATTAGCAATATGCGACATACTCGCTTATCAAACTGTCCATCCCAAGATTCTAATTTTAGACTCTAACAAGGCACCGATAAACCAAATTTTTAAAAGAATCTTCCTTAACTCCGGAATTGTAGAAAATTTAGACTTATTTACTTATATTAACCAAAAATTCGTTTACACTGAACATCATGTAAATATTCATGCTGACAAAGTATATCTAAACATGTTACAAAAAGAATTTAATCTCGAGAAATCGATATTGCAAAGCAACCAAATATTAGCATCCTTTGATCCCGACAAATATGCCTACCAAAATTTTGGAATTGGGCATCTTGCTAAAGTAGTTGGTAAAGCAATCTACTTATTAAAAAAACAAAAACACACAGATCACATTCAACAAAACAGTAGAAGAAGTGAAAATAAACATGCCACAACTAGAGCTAGATGTCCCGCCAATAATACCTAACACATCTAAAACAATTAAAAATAAAATTGAACATCCATACCATTCCTTTGATCAAAACTTTAAATTCTATAAGAAATATTTAAAAAAAAAAAAAACATGTTTAGTATAATCAGTTAAGCTTGATTTTCCAAAAATTTCAAAATACATTCCTTTTTCACTCACAAACTTGGTGGGGAGAATATAGTAGTACGGGAAACTTACAAAAATTTGGTATATGATAATTTTCTTAAAAATATAAAAAATCACATAATTCAATTTTTACCCCCCCCCCTGCCGAGCCAAACCTTTTCAAATACCCCATCCAATGAACATGTTTCATGTTAAAAGTAATACTAAAATAGCTAGATTCTGTTTATGCAAAATACACACATTGATTCATTCAGATATAAATTATATCCAGGATTTAATATAGCCTCCGCAATAACTTAAATATATTTTTGTAATTAATAATTATAATTTTACTAGGGAAATAAATAGGCTTCTCTGAATACTCTGTATGTTTTTGCATTATTATAAATTTACAGTAAATCATTTTATTAAGGAATAGAAATAAAAGTAAATATGAATTTATTAAATTTATATGGGGCGTTCTTTGTCGACGAAATCACCTCCCCCCCTCTTCTACAGTAAAATATTAAATATAAAAAGATGAGAGTCGGCTTAAAATTTTTGTTGAAGAATTTAGTTTTAAGTGTCCTAAGGTGTTTTTTTGAAAATTGATCACTTGCGTGTGTTTTGTTCAGCATTTTGGCCACTATACAAAAGGAAAAAGGATCTTCAATAAAATGTTTGGGTTTAATTTTTTTTATAATTTTTGATGGTATGTGGTGAATTGGTCATAAATTAAGATTTTTTTTTTCTTGTTAAGATTTCTAACAACTTTACCCTATTTATCCAAAATGGATCAAATAAATTTACTATTTATTTTTAATATCTACTATATTTGAAATTCAATAATTTTCTGCAGATAAACATAGCATGCTCAGAAATATATTTACGATATAAGAAGTGTCCAAGCATTATAATTAACTAAAAGAAACGTGTGAATTTTTTCAAAAAATTTTTGGATTTTTCCTAATTAGCAAAACTTTTGATGTTATTTTATAATAAGATATTTTATGCTGTTTACAAAATTGTAGAATGATTTGCTATTGTCATTTAAGAAATTCAAAAAATAACACGTATAATTACATTACATAATTACTTAATGTAATAAAAACTTTTTGAAAACTTTCTAATTTTGGCTGAAAATGGGAAAATCCAGAAATCTGAAAATATCCACTGGCCAAAACGGTGACCAAAACACCCACAAGTGATGAATTTTCAAAAAAATGCCATACAGCATTAAAAACTAGAATCTTAAACAAAAATTTTAATCCAACTCTCATTTTTTTATCTTTAATATTTTACTATGGAGGATGTACCTAAAGAATGTCTCATATACAGCTTTATACAAATCTATATAAACAAAATAAAAGGTTAGTGCAGCTCTCTAACTTTGCAAATTTATATTTAATTTATCTTTGTATATATTGATTTTTATTACTCACCAATAAATTAATTGTGTCACTAGATTTACATTTTAAGGATTTATCAGTTGATTTATAAGTTGATACCAATAATATTCCAGCATCTTGGAGTGTATTAAATGACATTGCAAAAGATGAAATAAATTTACGAAAAGCAAACCCCGAAATTTCTAAAAATCCTTCATTGTAAAATCTAGCCACTGTCATAGGCTGGAAGAAAATTAATGAAAATTGAAAAAATTTAGTACATTAATTGAATAAAAAATATTTTAATTTTTACTTTACTTTGAATTTCTAGAAAATTTAATTCAAAGAGATTTGTTGAAAAAAAAAAGATTTAACAAAATTATTAATTTTAGAAATATAATATTATATTATTTGTAAAGCAGCAACATGATATTACTATTATTTTATTTATTTGCCAAGACAAAATTGTACACTTTTTACATATATAATTCAAAACATATAAAACATAAATATAAATTTGGATGTAAATACAAAACATTATTATATAAAATAAGAAACAATAAATATTTTAGTCAATTCTAGTAAATCTAATTTAATACAATTAATATATTAGTCAATTCTCTAATAAGTGCTTAAATATGTCAATCTATCAGTCAATTAAAGTTAATTCTTTGGTTTATCAGTCTTCTAACCCATCTAAGTATGTTCGTATGCTTCTTTTAAATTGAGAGTAGGAGTGTAGGTCTCTTATGCATGGTTGAATATTGTTCCATAGCTTAGCATATTTGACTTGGAACGAGTTACGACCCCAGTCAGTTTCTAAAGAGGTGGGGACCTTTAAGTCCTTGCGAGGGCCGCGAGAAGGCTTGTCTGACTTATAGGGTTCGAAGAGGGACAGGAGGAAAGAGGGCTCTCTCATACATACCAACATATACATTATTAGGGCTGCAAAGTAGTTGGTGCGGGTTTCATTGCACATCCAATTTAATCTTTTTCTGAACGGTGTAATGGGTTCCTGTCGTCTTAGTCAGTATATGTATCGAATACCTGAGTTAGAGAGTCGCTGTAATTGCGCACTTGATATGATGTAATTGCGCACATGATATGATGGTAGTGGTTCGAGCGTAGTAATCGTTCAGGTAAAAGGTCGTTCAAAAAATACGTAACACTACACACGAATACGTGGGTCAACGATATTGTTACGGTTTGTTACTAACAAGGATGGAGAATATACTCTTTCTGATACCGTAATATAATGTTACATAAAAATTTTAAGAAATAAAAAAACACTGCCAAATTATTGAAACTAATTAAGTATTAAGTCCAAAAAGAAAAAAAATTACTGTTATAAAAAATAACATTATTTTTGGACAGAAAAAGTAATCAGATAAAAATTTATAATATTTTTAAATTGAAATAAGTGAAACTAAGGAATAAATAATAATGAAATTTTAAGTTTACTAGAACTCCCATATAAAAATATTGGATACTATGACCAAAAAAATACCCTGCCAACTAGCTGACACTAATGTTCCTCAAACAATGAGCTAAATACTTCAATATGCCACAGACATCACCGATTACAACCATGCAATCTTACACTCATTTCTATTAACTTTTAAATATTAAAAGAAAATTTATGTATTGAATTTAACTAAATCTATTTTTATCAAATAAAATCTAACGTAATTCATTGAATAATAATTATTCAAGATATTACTTTCATGGAATTATAAGTATTACACCAAAAAAAAAAAAAATATTGTTGTTTAAAAAAACTTTTTCAATTTCGAGAAATAAATTTTGGAAAAATTCGGTATCAAATCCAAAAAATTACTATAAACGAACTGTGTAAAACTAGTACTCTTATAGAAATAAATTAGTTACTACATCCAAAAAGAAAACAAAATTTGGTGTATTTTGTATTTTTTGTGAAAAAAAATTTAGGCAAAAAATTTTTGAAAAATTGAGTATCAGATTCGAGATATCGAGTAAAAACTATACTTTCAAATGTAAGTACTTTCGTGGAAATAAATGAGGTATTACATCCAAATTAAAAAAAAAAAGTACCTAGAGCTTTTTTGGCAAAAAAATTTTTGAAAAAAAAAATTAGTTCTTAATTCCATAATGGTCGTGAAATTTCACCGGTTACATACACACACACACACACACATACACACATACATACTTTTTTTAAAAACCGGTTTTTTAGCTTTCTGGGGTCTCAAAACGTGCTTATCTGCCAAAAAATCAAAAATCGAAATTTTATCTATCACAATGGTTCCTCTTTGAGGAACCAAAAATTTAACGTGCTTATATGGAAAAAAATTAAAAAATCAAAATTTCCCGTTTTATAATTATAATGTATAAAGCCCATCGCTGAGTTTCCGTGTTCTAAATTTGCCTTATTCTTAATAAAATGAGCAAAGACTTAGAAATGCGTAGATTCTCTTAAGCACATATAAACTTTATAATTTAAAAATTGTTTATTTGTTACCGTAAAATTTTTTAATGCATGTAGAGATTTCCAAATTATTACGGAGTGTTGCATTTCCATGCATGTTTGGATTTTTTCGTAAATTGGTGTTACGTATTTTTTAAATGACCCCTAAGCAGCACCACGCGCAGCCTATACTTAAATAGATGACCGTCTCGAAACTACGAATATGCTTCGCTATTTTAACTTACAAAAATAATGACTAATATCTTTGAAGGTTAAAAACATTATTCTAAATAAGGTGACTTGTATGATTCTTTGGTGAAAGAAGAATGAGTTGAAAAATAAACGTATGTTCAAGGATTTCTAACTGAATAATTATCTTGATAATCTGACTTTTAACTAACTAGCTGTACTTAAATTAGGCTTAGATAGTTTCCCTTTACTTATGGGCACAAATTATTTCCGAAAAAATACAATATAAATGTGCTAATGTACAACAGACTATTTTATATGAATTCGACTGGGGGAAATGGGCTGCGATAGATTAAGAAGGAGAATTCTTTATTTTGAGTTGTGTTGTCCATATCATGAAAGATGTTATGAACTACATAAAACAATTAAATTAATAATAAAATATTTGGAAGGCGGAAAGTTTTCCTAATCCTTTTTTTCCAAAGCAATATAATACTCGGAAAAAAAAATCACGCTACCAGTGACCCTTGGTGTGAAGAATGCCTTCAACTCAGCAAGATGGAGCGATTTGTTGGAAAGGCTAAGGAATTTCTAGGTGCCAAAATATCTGCGAAGAATCATCAGCAGCTATCTAAGCGATCGGTTAATAATCTACGGGACTGCGCAAGGAACAAGATTGAGGAAAGTAACTGCTGGAGCAGTACAAGAATCGGTTCTTGGACCAAATTTATGGAACATGTACAATCATATGCTTAGAGTTCCAATTCCTGAAGAAACTTTTATATTTGGATACGCCGACGATCTGAAAGTTATCACGGCAAAAGATACTAAAATTTCCAAGGCGAAATTGAACTAGGCAATTAGAAGTATAAACTATTAAGCCAGCGGTGGCAAAAACAGAGATTGTCCTATTTACCAGTAAACATATTGAGATCATGATCTCAATACATATATCGGAGACATTAGAATTAAAACAAAGGAAAATCTAAAATACTTAGGCGTGCTGTTGGAAATGAAGCTTACTTTTCTGTCGCAGATACTAAGAAGTGCCGAGAAAGCTCCCAGGCTCATACAACGCTAAGCAGGCTGATGCGAAACACATGTAAACTCAAGATCAGCAAACACAGGTTTCTTATGTCGGTCAATCACTTCATACTCCTTTATGCAAAAGTATGCGCGGATAGCATAAGGAATGTCACCTATGCAGTTGAATTGACTAGCATTGAATAAAAAGGAGCCCTTTGAATCTCATGTGCGAATCGCATAATATTTTTGGAGGCAGCTAACTCGCCGGAGTTATTCCGATATATCTCCTGGCTTTCAAAAAACAGTATATCTACAAGAACAAAGAGGGGGAAGGCTTCTTCGCGCTAGAATAGCCCAGAGTGCGTATAAGTAGAGTGAAGCAAATCCAAAAATTAGACATGCACCCTTTTTTTTAATTCATCATTAAATTAAAAATTGAACATTTTTTCGTGTGTAAAACTAAAGAAAAAAAAATACATTAAAAAAAATATATAAAACAAAATTAAAATTAGTATGTCCCGTGGCTGAAAATGGTGGAACCAATCAGCAAAAATGACATAAATTTCCCCACTCTACATATACGCCCACTGGAATATCCTAACTAAATGGCAAGACGGCTGAACCGACTAATCGAAGAGCTAATGGAATCAGGCAATGCATGGGATTAATTACTGGATGGAAGGCTACGGCCTACAGCTTGCAACGGCGAAGACTGAGACTGTCCTATTTACCCGTAAACATATTGAGACTATCATCTCAATATGTATTAGGGAGAATAGGGTAGAAACGAAAGATAATTTAAAATACTTGTAAGTACTTGGAGAAGGCTGCCAGGCTCACTACTGCGTTAAGCAGGCTTATGAGAAACACTTGTGGACCTAAGACTATAAAGTACAGGCTTCTTATATCGTTTACCCACTCCATACTCCTGTATGGTGTAGAAGCATGGGCCAAATACATAAATAAAGTACATTAATTATTTTTTGACTCAATTCTTAAGCGGACATGGGCTTTTTTGCTCCTAACTCTTTCGGATCCAGAAGATGAATAACGCAGATTGTATATACTGTCCAAGCAAACAAAATACGCCGGAACATACATTCTTCGAATGCGACTGTAACGGGGGTAATTTGTTGGAATGAATAATTTATAATAATATACATACATATATAACTCCGCTGTACCGGTCCCAAGCCCGGAGCCTCATAAGGCTGAGGAAGGAGGAGGGTGGTTCAGGCCGCCTTTTTTCAAGGTTGAACTAGAATCAAGGATATAGGATATAGCTCTCTGGAACAACTGAGGCTGCCCTATAAATCGGGTCTCATGCCTTGCATTTCTCCGGGGACATGCTCTATGCTTTACCCCATGTGTCCATGTTAGGAATGCCGCAGACTGCTCATAGTTAGTCTATAAGCGGTTCTGGAATTACTGAGGCTGCCCTATAAAACGGGTTTTATGCCTTGCCTTTCCCTCGAGCATTCTTGACAAGCACGCAGCCGCAGACTGCTATCCTAAAACTATCCTTGAGGAAGAGGCATATTAAAGGGGCTCCAAGGTTTTCTCCAACCTAAGTGCGATATAAGCCACATACAGGGTTGCCTTAGACCTGAAATATTGGCTCTTAGCATGGGAGAATCCTACCTCGAGCACAGCGACGTAGCCGATTAAAGGTAGTCGCGAGTCCCGCTAAATTATGACAGCAGGTTGTATTTTCTGGTTTAGTAATGTGTGAAGGTGTTGGGTTATTAGGTTATTGGGAAGTGGCATTGTCAACAGACAAGGAGGAGCAATCCTCCATTCTGTAGGGGATCTATCTATGGAATCAATGCCGTCTGGTTCCAGAGTAAAATTTGACATCAGCCCTCATGATTTCACTGGTAGATGTCTGACCTGTTCCATGACAGGTATAAAACATTGTGGAATGGTAGCAAACATGGAACTGGAAACACTTCACCTGCTAGATTGAGGATTAATGTTTCCTCGCGTCACCGCCTCTCAATTGAAGTCTGTTATATGTCGGATTAATAATCTTATGTGATCTCATCAGACATGGTGGTGAAAACCTCCCGATCTGTAGGACTATTATTACTGGATGGACGCTGGAAGCTGATAGATACTCTCTGTCAGCGACTAACGTAAATCCTTCAATAATACTCTGAAGGGTGCTTTTACCCAACTAAGGGCCCTTTGTCCAGGGACACAGGCTTATTTTATGAACAATGCTAAATAAATACAGTGAATTACCCCAGGTGGATACCCCTCTTATAGAGGATAATTCAACCTCTGATTTCGATCAAGTGAAAGCTTTGATGGTCAGAGCCGGAGACACGGATTCTGGGGGTCTCCAATTTAGCATTTCTCAGCAGCAAGGGCAGAACACCACGCCCACAGAGCAACAACATCTAGCTCTAATTACTGCTGAAAAAAAGACGGCAAAGGTAGCCTTAACTAGGCTAGAGGTCAAGGATTCCTCCCGCAAATCCTCAATGGAAGGAAACATATGCGCAAAATGTGGCACCCAAAAAGGTTCAAGCAATAGCTTGATACGGCCTTCTATTCTCATTTGTTGCCTAATGTTAGCGAAGTTTGGCTTGATGACGAAGGCAAGAAAGAAGAAAATTTAGAAAGATATCTCCGAGAATCAAAGGATTATAACAAGACGTAAATTAATGAAATCCATGCAAACATGGAGAGAGATATTACTCAGATGAGAGCGTCAGTCAAAGTACAGAAGAACTGTAGTATGACTGTCAAAAAAGGCATGGCTAAGTTTAAAAAATATTTAGCTAGGCTAAAGACAATTTTTGAACTGCAGCAGAAGCTTTTAATTGGAAAACAAAAATCGGATATTCCTATAGAGGAAGCATCAGGAGCTATGAATGAAAAAGGAAAGAAGAATACAAAAAAGAGACCGACGCAGAAAACGTCTCCGAAATTCCCTCTAAAAAAGACCTTGGCAAACGCGGTGACGTCTCCTCTGAAAGATAAGGATCAGGAGAGGGCTAAGGTAGCTTCTGGCCAGCAAACGCAACCAAAGGATGTAGCTACAGACACCCCCCCTTCAGATGAGGATGATTTTGTCGCCGTTAAAAGCAAAGGTCAAAGAAAAATAGAAAAGAAGAAAAAGAAAAAAAGAGTTAGAAAGAAAAGAGGCAGAGGCTCGTAAAAACCAAGAGCAGGAACAGAAGAAGCAGCAGGAGAAGCAGCAGCCAAAAATAACTGCAGCGGAAGCAAACCTGCGGCAGGGGTCAGAGAATAAAAGAAGAAAAAGAAAAAGCCGCAGAAGAAGGAAGGAGATGGCGAATCTCCTCCTTCCGAGGCGAGAGACAAAGGCAGGAGAAAGAAGCGCCAGAACCGGCGCATAAGGATCTCTAAGCGTAAGGAGGCTCTAATAATAAAGCCTCCTGAAGGCAAGACTTATGCAACAGCCCTGCTGGAGATCAAAAGAGGTGTCCAACTAAAGGATTCGGGGACTGAGGTTCACCGAATCCAGAAAACCCAGGATGGTAGCGTCCTAATAGAGCTGAGCTCGTCAAAAGACCGGCAAAAACTATTAGACGCTGTCAAGACGGTCGCAGGCCCAGAAAGTACAGTCAAGGAACTGATTCCCCACTTTACCTTGGAGATCAGAAGCCTAGATGGTACTACTGGTAGCGACGAAGTGAGGCAGGTGATAAAGGAGGCAACCAAGCTGCAGAACGATGACGACATAATAGTCGCCATCTTCAAGGCTAAAGGCACTAAGGCGGATATGGTGGTCGTAGACCTACCAGAAGCCGCCGCACTAAAATTGACCAAAAAAGGCCGGCTAAATAATGGCTGGTCTAATTGGCAAGTGCGCTTAAGAGCCGAGGATACACGGTGCTTTAAGTGTCTTAGTTTCAGCCACAACCAGTGGTCATGTGAGGGCATGGACCGAAAATTTGCGTGTTTTAAATGTGGCGTTCAAGGCCAAAAGTTAGAAAAATGTCCTGTAGAAAAAGTAGAATGCTTCCTCTGCAGGGAAAGAGCTGACAAGGCTAAGACCGACCACCTTCCAGGATGCGGAGCATGTAAGTGTTAACGGGAATCACTTACGGCAAGGAAGATAAAGTGTAATCGGTAATATTTGTATTCCTGCAAGGGAATATGAACAAAACAATTCTTACCGACCTTTTGCTCGATCAGCTCGCGGGCGAGACAGACTCTAGCGTCGTCTTGCTATCCGAGCCGCTTCGCAATAGGAACCAGCAATTCTGGTTAACCGATGACACAGGCCGATGCGCTATATGGCTACGAGGTCGTGCTCAGACGTTTATGTCCCGACATGGAAAAGGTAACTGCCACGTCTGGGCAAAGTGCGGTGATACAACTTTCATTAGTTGTTATTTGTCACCGAATGACACTATTGGGGTGTCCACCGCAAAGCTGGCCTCAATGGAGGAAACGATAAGGAAGTCTCGGACAATATTATATTTGCTCGGGACTTAAATGCCAGGGCCGTGGAATGGGGAATGCCAATCACGAACCGTAGGGGAACGTTGATCCTAGAGATAGCCGCTAGAACTGATCTGGTGGTCATGAACTCTGGGAACAATCCAACCTACGTAAGGTCAGGCTTTGGCGAATCGATCCCTGATGTCACTTTTGCCTCGACCGTGCTGGCAGGAAGAGTGGTCGGTTGGAGTGTGATGGATGGAGCCAATGGCAGCGACTATAATTACATCACCTTCAAAGTGCGTGATAGGGTCGTTAATCGGCCCCCGTACAAAAAGCGCCCACTAGGCTGGAATGTGTCAAAGATGGACGAGGACAGATTTGTGGATTATCTTCGCGAAGAGTTCTCATCTATCCCAGCCTGGCATTGAGGGCCGACCACCTCGCGATAGGCAAAGACTCTTGTCAAGAGGGTCTTTGAGGGGAACTGCTCTTCTGAGGGGAGCTTGCGATGCCTCTATGCCGCGTAAACAGCCCTGGAAGGGTAATAGAAGCGTTTACTGGTGGAAGGAAGAAATTGCGGAGCTGAGACGGGTATATCACGGTGCACGCAGTAGACGGCAAAGAGCACATGGCCGCCCAGAGCTGACTACGCCTTCTGAAAAATACAAGGAAGCCAAGCATAGGCTGGCGAAAGCTATCCGCCTCAGCAAGGCGCGCTGACTTCGGTCCCTAAAAGACGATGTCAACAGTGACCCGTGGGGCCTGGGATATAAGGTTTTCTTGGGCAAACTTAAGTCCGGATGTGACAATACGATGGATGAAGCAGCGACCAAAAAAATAGTGGACGCTCTCTTCCCGAATCATCCAAACCAACAATACGCTGCTTTGGATGTCCCGAGGGAGCAAGTTCCGCTATTTATCGAGGCGAAGATGCTTCAGGCAATGACAAATAAGAAAGCGCCAGGACCAGACGGAATACCCGCGGAAACCCTTAAGGCATCTGCAAAGGTAATCCGGAATATAATAATATAATAATAATATAATATAAAAATATAACGTCCTGCTTGTCACGTTGGATGTGAAAAACGCATTCAACTCGGCTAAGCGGGACGATATGTTGCACTCCCTCGAGCAGGTATTCAGAGTTCCAGATTATCTGAGAAATATACTCAGAGATTACCTACCGATACCTGCGCTGGGACACGCCCAATGGCATAAGAGGTAAAGTATTAAGCACAGGCATAGCGCAGGGTTCAGTTCTGGGCCCTGATCTGTGGAATGCCTTTTACGACGGCTTGCTAAAGATTGAGCTTCCTGATGGTTGCTCCATGATCGGCTCCGCGGATGATGCTGCTCTAACCATAACAGCTCGAGAGACAGAGGACCAGCAGAATACCTTGGATGAGGCCATGCGCCTTATCAATAGCTGGATGTTGGATCACGGATTAAGACTGGTAGTTCCGATAACGAAGAGTGTCCTTCTGACCCGGAGAAGGGTTGATATCATATTCGGCGTCAGCTTTGATGACGGAGGTAATCCCCTTATGATCCAGACCAAACCATCAGTCAAATATTTAAGGGTCTTCTTGGATAACAAGTTGACCTACAATAGACAATTCCAGCAGGTGAAAAGGCTGGCCGGGTGAAAAAGTCCCTCTAGTGGCTGATGATGAACATCGGCGGTCCCAGATCAGAGAAGAGGAAGCTGTTTATGTCGACAGTCAACTCCATCTTGCTCTACGGTGTGGATGTGTAGGCGGACAATGTCCGCATAAAAAAGTACTGCAAGAAACTAAAGGCAGTAAAGAGGCAGGAGGCACTTCGAATCACTTGCTCGTACAAGACAGTATCAGAGCCAGCGATCCAGGTGGTGAATCGGGTGATTCCCATCGATCTGCTTGCCTTGAAAAGGCAGGCGATCTATAACCGTGAGGAAAAATAGCGTGACGTAGCTTCCGTTCGCGCTCGCTCCCACACAATGGAATGCTGGCAGTATAGGTGGAATGGTGACCTAAGGGGACGTTGGACGCACCGCCTTATCATCAATTTGGAAAGCTGGATGAACCGTGATCATGGGGAGGTAGACTTCTACCTCACACAGTTTCTAACTGGTCACGGTTACTTCCGCGATATGCTTTTCAAGTGGCGCAAGGTGACATCTCCGGAATGCTTGCATTGACCGGGCGAGCTGAGCACATCTTTTTTGGGTATCCTCGCTTCGCTGAAGGGCGACCACCCTTCGATGAATGGAGGCCGGAAGGAGTCGTCCCGGAAATGCTGCGCAGTACCGCTAACTGGTACAGTGTGGCAGAGTACGTACGGGCGACACTGATTAAAAAAAAGGAGGAAGGTTTCCTCTCGTAGGAAAATCTCCTCCTTTATTGACAGAGTATGGCGAAGAAATGCCTTGGCTGCATTGTTTCCGGACCGAAGTAATACCTAAACAGGGAGTCCCGGTCCGGATTCTATGATATTGTCATAAATGCAGGAGGGTGAGGAGTTTAGTGGGTATTGTAATTCCTCCTCAATTGTGTATATCTGGGAAATCCTAGATACAAATTTGAGGTTGAGTCCCACCTAACCATACAGTACGTGGTGTATGGTATGCGTAAATGCATTCTCCTCCTCCTACGAAAAAGGCCGCTTCTTGAAGGGGCCCAAAAAAAAAAAAAAAAAAAAAAAATACATACATATATATTTACTAGCTGCCTCCGGCTCGCTTCGCTCACCTCGGTAACCGCCAAGGGGGCTGCGCCCCCCTAGATCCCTGCAACTTGATTTTTCCAATTATATTTTGTTTTAGCTTACTCAATGTTTAGTATAACAACCTTTTTTTACCCGAATTATTATCTAAAATTTTGTTAATCATAAAAATTACGGACGTTGGAGTTCAGGTGGATAATTAGTGATCAGCGATACAAAGCTTGATTACCCTTCCCTAGGATCCGCAAGTGGCAGTTGCTTCCCTCAACTACCAATTCTAGGATTCTCCCTGATAATATCTGTACAAGTTTCTTTTAGTTACTCTATTGAGCTACTAAATTAGTAACCGGTAAGAATTACATGTATATGTATAATATTACTCCTAAACTTTTATAATTTTTGAAAAATGATTGTAACTTTTGTCAGATTAAGCCGATTAACTTGAAAATTTAGGTGGATACGTAAAAAATATACCCGAATCGAATAAAACTCTTTTTGATACTAAAATTTTTCCTCGGTTTTCCGTTTTTTTGGTTTTTTTTGAAAATTTGATAAAAATTTTTTTCTTGGAAATTCAGTTTTTTCAACATAAAAATTTTTTGTCGTTATTAATCGAAATGAAATGCTCAGGACGGAATTTGAATCAGATAGAAAGACGGAGTCCTTAACCAGACTGACGAGTCACTGGATGCAAGTCAAAAGTTGGAGTTTAAGAATAGAACTAAATGACCTTGAACCTGTCTTGAACTATTGTGAAAACGGTCCCGGGATAGGCTCGCATAAGAAAGGGAATGGAGTTTTAGTGGATATGCCCAGGTAAAGGCGGTTCCCACATAACTGTTAATTCAGATGCTGAATAGTTGTGAAAAATATAGTTACATTTTCCAAAACTTTTATTACTGGTGAATTAAAAAGGAGAATATATTTAAAGAAATATAAAGATAATAATAATTTTTGTAGAAAACAATAAAATAAATTAAAATTTTTGAATGCATAAATATTCCTTTGGATCCTTGGCTAATTTTTTGATTTTAAATAAAATGAATATTATGTTTTCTTGGTAACTCAAAAATGTTGATATCATAAATATATTCATCACATTTCCTTACAACTAATAATTATTACTAAATTTTAAATTTAAAATATAGTATATTTACGGCTCGTGTCCAGAAAAGTAAAGAATGGCCCAAATCGCACGTAAATTACCTTCCGAGGTGAAGCCGAGGATGGTAAACTGCGATTTGGGGCATTCTTTATTTATGGACAAGGGCCGTATAAAATTTTTCTGCGACTGTAGTGAGAAATGTCGATTTCCTTGGCCGCGCATCGGTCAGGAAATTGTACTTTCATAGCTACTGTACAGAAAAAATAGTTTAAGCAAATATTTAGCAAAAATATTTATTTTCGTTATCGAATATTATTTTGTAATCGTCATTATTGTTTAAGCTCCCTAAAACATCTTGATTCAGTATCTCTTTTGTTAATATGATAAATGGTTTTAAAAAGCCTCTAAATGAATTCAAACATAGAAAAATATATAAATTAGAAAAATCAAGATTGTGGATAAATAGATATTTCTTTTATTTTATTTATAACAAATCAAATTATATTTATTTAACTTAAAATACATCTTATTTCTTTAACATTTCTATATCAACTGACTCATTTAAATTCTCATTTCTCTATATAAAACTTTATTTTTACACATATGCTTTTTTTAATCTTCTCTAAGAAACAAAGTATCCATATGAAATACAGTTTTTATGATTCAGTAAATTTTAAATAATAATTTGGGTAAAAAAAGGTTATTTTACAAAATAATGAGTCACCTAAAACAACACATATTTGGAAAAATTAAGTTGTAAGGGTCCAGGGAGGCATAGCCCCCTTAGTGATTGTCGGAACGAGCGAAGCGAGCCGAAGGCAGCTAGTATATTTATATAATATTAGTCCTAAAGTTTTATAATTTTTTAAACATGATTGTAACTGTTGACAGATCGAACCAATTAACTCTAAAATTTAATTTGATTCGTAAAAAGATGCACAAAACGAATGAAATTCTTTTCCCTAGTAAAATTTTTCCTTACTTTTCAGATTTTTAGTTTTTTTTTAATTTGATAAAAATTTTTTTCTTGGAAATCCAGTTTTTTCAACATAAAAAATTTTTGTCGTTATCAATCGAAACGAAACCTAGCCTACGTTTTGCCTGGTAATTTTCGCCATCTTTTGTTGAAAAATTTGGTGTCTCTAACTTTTATCAAATTCTAGTTTATGACGTTCGGACAAACAAATAAATAAAAAAATAAGGATTTAATTTACTTATAACTTTAATTTACTTATTAACTCGCTTCGCAGTCACCATGGAGGCTGCGCCCCTCTGCGCCCCGGCAACTTGATATTTCCAAAGATATGATATTTTAAGTTACTCAATATTTTGTAAAATAACCTTTTTATACCCGAAGTATTAACTAAAGTTTACTGAATCATAAAAATTACGGGTATATAAACCTAGATAGATAATTAGTGATCAGCAATACAAAGTTTCGATACCCTTCAATTGTATCCACAATCAGTCGTTGTTTCCCTCGAGTACCCATTCTAGGATCCAACCTAATAATAGCTGTTCAGGCTTCTTTTAATTACTATATTCATTTACGAAATAAGTGACGGATAAAAATTACAAATATATGGAATACATTAAACCTAAACTTTTATGATATCAATGTCTTATTTTTGATACAATATCAATATGTCGATAATATCAATATCGGTTTTTATCAATGATTCCATAGTATCTTCTGTTTCTAGTAGTCCACCCATCCACCGCAAAAGAAAATTTAGTTTGATTGTTGTTGAGTATATTTAACCAATTATGTTACATTTTTTAAAATTCTGTCGTTAATTTTTCTGATCGTGAGTTATTGATTAGCATTTTAATATCTGGATTTAAAAAACTTTAATTATCTTTTCGATATTTTTAGTTTTGCATAAATTACAAATTTAGTTAATATAAGTTACTTTATTCTTTTCACTATCAATTTCAGCTATTTATTAATTAATATTTAGATAAAATTTTGAATATTGTTAAAAAAAACTTTTTTATTTCTTCTTTTTTTAAAAGAATTAATTTTTTATAAAACTAATTATTAATTATAATTTATAATTTATAATTATAATTTATAATTAATAAATTTAAAATAAACACAAAAATTTTGAAAAAAAATAAATAAACTAAGGTTACGGCTTTATTGATAAACAAATAGTATATTACGAGCCCCTGTCCAGAAAAGTAAAGAATGGCACGTAAATTACCACCCGAGGTGAAGCTGAGAATGGTAAATTGCGATTTTGGTCATTCTTTATTTATGGACAAGAGTCGTATACGGGAAATACGTGCTTTTTGACCACTGACAAGAAAAAAATTTTAAACTCGATAATTTAAAAATTTTAAACTCAATGTTTCGATATTTTCAATATCGATATGATATTAATTTATTGGCTGGTGATATCGATAAAATATTGAGTAAAGCGATATTTTTCAATATCGATATTACTTAGGCACATTTTACAATTATCCGTGCAAAAAGTACTATTTTTTTTTCCTTTCGGGTGTAGTATGTAACTTTTTTTTTATGAAAGTATTAATTTTGAAACATAATTTTTACTTGATATTTTCAATTAAATAATTAATTTTTTTTAAACTTTTTTTCTCAAAACTTTTTCCACCAAAAAATGCAAGAAATAATAAATTTTTTTATCTTTATGGACGTAGTACCTAATTATTATCTATGGAAGTACTAATTTTAGAAATTCAATACAACTTTTAATTCAATACTAATTTTAGAAATTCAATACAACTTTGTCATCTACACCAAAAACGTGCTCTACGTAGAACTACCAACACTGAAGGAAACTGTCTCAGTTACTCGAAGGCTCTGACTGTGGTAAGGGGCAGGTGTCGTCGGAAATTTTTCAGGTTCTCTAAGGCAACATTAACCAAACCCAGGAAGCTGGTGCGTCATTTGAACATATTGCCTGCGAAGACCTTAAAGGGGAAAGGCATTTGCCACGTTTGGGCCAAGTACAGGAAGAAAACTTATATAAGTTGCTTGTATTTTTTTGGTGATAAAAATTATAAGGAGAAAACTTATACAAGTTGCTTTGTATTTTTTGGTGATACAAGTTTTGAGAAAAAAATTTTCAAAAAATTAATTATAAGATTCAAGGTATCGAGTAAAAACAATACTTCTAGATATTAGTCATAGAAAAAAATGAGGTACTACATCCAAATTAAAAAAAAAAAGTACCTCGAGATTTTTTGGTAAAAGAATTTTGAAAAAAAAATTAGGTCTTAATACCAAAATAATTGTTAAATATCACCATTTACAGTCATACATACATACATACACATACACATTCATACAGGCTTTTTTTGAAAACCGGTTTTTTAGCTTTCTGAGGTCTCAAAACGTGCCTATGTACCAAAAACTCAGAAATCAAAATATTACCTAAAACAAAACCGTTACCAAAAAATAAAAACAAAGTAACCTGTTAAATTTTAACTAATAAATAAATGAGAAAAATTCAATCGCCTCTCTTATATATGAGCCAAAGTATTTTTTAAGTCATTTCTGAATTTAAAACAAAAATAAAAAAATTAATATTATTCATGTATAGGACAAAAAATTTTTTTTGATTGTTTTATACTTAGGACAGTTGTTTAATTTTAAGTTCAAATAGAATAATTTATGGTTTTAATGCGGTCATTTCGGTAAATCGGCCATAACTCTGGCAGTATATATCTGATTTGGCTCAAGATTTAATCATTTCATCTTTGACTTGGTATTAACTTTTTATTATGTTATTTTTGTTATTTTTGAGTACATATCAAATAATTTATTATTTTACAACGGTTGTTTTGTTAAATTGGCTATAATTTCAGTAGAATATATCCGGTTTTGGCCAAAAATAATCAGTTCATCTTTGGCATGCTATTAACTTTCACTTAAATTTTGGTTTACCTTTCACTTAATCTGATATTTCTGTGATCATACCAACTGCAAACAAAAGCGATACGAGTTGCCTGTCTTACATTTGAACCAAAATCAAAATACTTTTGACTTAAATATAAAATTAAGAATAATATATGTTATTCATGCATAGGACAAATAATTTTATTTTAATCATTTTATATATAGGGGAATTTTTAAATCTATATTGAATAGTTTATTGTTTTAATATGGTTATTTCGGTAAATTGGCTAAACCTTTGGTGGAATATATCCAATTTGGCCCAAAATTTAATCATTTCATCTTTGGCTAGTTAGTAACTTTCACCTAAATTTTGAAGCTTTTCGGATATTATCATAATGAGGGCAAACAAAAGCGAGCTTTTGTCTCGGATATAGACTGTGCAAAGCATATACTTATCAGAAAACCAGAATATTGTTATGTACGAATTTATGAGTAGCAGGTGGATTAACAAATGGGAGCTTAAGCTATGTACGAGAAATTATATATGCAAACAATGAGTCACCAAGGCAATTACCTCAAGTATTAATTGTTAAATTTGATAGTTACAATGGACTATTTTTATATAAAAATTATTTTCCAATTATTTCCATATAAAAACTTGAAAACATAAAATTTCATGCAGTCGTATGCAATTACCAATAATATTGTCATATGCTCTTACAATCCACAAATCACAAGGATAAACTTTAGAAAAAATTTTCTTACATATCGGAGTCACGGAAAGAAAATTGGGAAACACATATGTCGGTTGAGTCGAGTTAAATCAATTATAAATGTAATTTTGATAAAAGATTACAACAAATATCGTTTTGACTTAATACGACTTTCTGCACCTTTTAAAGTAAAACAATCATTCATTCAATCTTTAAATAACATTAATCGCAAATAAACAGTACAATATTCTTAAAAGTACTTAATACTTAATACCAAGAATATATTAATCAATAAATTAGTTTATTAAATTTATTATTTTTAAAATAATTTTAATTAATTCTTATTATGTAAATATACATGATAATACTATAAATATACATATAAAATGTTTCATAAATTACATATTTGTTGTTTAACTAAATGAGTTTGATTATTTATTTCAACTAACATACCCAAATAATAATATTTCAAATAGTAATTATCAACTATATTAAAAAAAAATACAGTGTATTATTAAACTTCGCACGGTCTATCATTGTTAGCAATGATATAGTTTATAAAGAAGGGGAAAAATGAAGGATAAATGGGAGATAATATTTTTTAATAATAATTTTAAATGTTTTAACAAATAATAAAATAGACCCACCAATATAATGCTTCAGTTGTTATCTTTTTTTGGATGGAGAAGACAAGCTTCGAAATACCCAAATTAATTTAAAAGCCTCTAGCGCTCTACCTATCAAAGTCTCCGCTGGTCCATCCTGGTCCCTTTAAGTAAGAAATCTAGATCTACGGGTGTTGCGTTTTCTTCTATTCTCTCGGATGATGCTCGTGGTTAGTGTTCCAAAGTAGCACAATGGAGAGATCTTCCCTCTGAGGGGAAGTCCAGACATGGTATCCATGCAAGCATGGTCCAAAAATCACCCTTCATTCGATAGTTCAGATATTTACTTCGTTGCTACTTTGTGTGTTAGTGTTTCGGAAATGTGGGTAAAAGGTCAGAATATCATTCTTCAAGTTCTACAAGCAATGAATAAACTCCAGGTTCCCCAGTTGAGGACATCAAATAGGACACTCATAAACCTTTAGGCATAGTATTTAGAAATATTTTACTGAAAACTTTCAGAGTTATGGAATCCTTGTTGCAGGCTCACTTTAGGCTTCCCCCTCAGGTAGTTTCCCGCACTTCTATGAAGCTTGCGAAGCTCTGCGGTTTCAATGGTCTGTGTTCGTTAGTGAAAACTCGAGATACCGTCTAAGTCGTTTCTCGAGCTCAGAAGCAAGAATCTTAAGCTCTCAAGCTCAAGGACTCTGGGCAAGCCCAGATCAAATTTTTGGTGGTTTTTATCGATTCCTCACAGAATCTGTAGTTCTGAATATCGTTTATGTTCCTTTATCTGTGATAGTTCGGTACGGAATGTCTCATTATCAAGCGCACCACAAACATGGGTATAAATTCTATTCAAATTCAGTAGTTCGTTGCGCCATTCATAGTTCGGAGAGGTACCTAAGGGCTTTCGGGACTTCTTAGCCCCCCTTCATTCCTTCCACTCCGTTGCATTCTCTCTACGTATCCAATCAGAGATAGCTGACAAGACCTCGCACCAAGGGGTTCATATGATGACATTTGGGACTGAAATCTTAGTTCTGATTCTTATTTTCTCTGTCCCCTGGCGAAGCATTTTATCCACGCACAAGTTTATAGCCAGTATTTTGGTTTGAAACCGCTAGGCTAGGGGTTAAGCAGAGCCAATAAAGCCTCTTTTCATGCGGCCTTATGCTGCCGAACCGTTAATTACATTCTATTTTGACTCATTCATATACCAGACTCTTGTATTAGTAAATCCACCCACTCATCCCTGCTAGTTATCCTAATGGAGAACCTTTTTTCGAAGTTGATCTCCCCAGCAGTTCTGTCTAGGCGATTATTCAGTAATTTCCAGCAGGGTAGTTTTGCTATCTCATCTTTTCTACTCTGACCAGAAACTCATTCGCCCAAAGCCCGTAGTCTAGATGTGTTTCTAGCTGCTGATTCTCTGATTCTTTGATAAGAATGTGAAACGGAGAAACCCCCACAAGCACAAGAAGTGCTATCTTTGGTGTATTCCGAAGCATAATTACACCGAAAAGAAAACCTCGCGCCATCTACCATTAAATTTTATAAAATATATAAAAGGAAGCTTTCGCATTAAATGCAAAAAAAATTTGCATCTAACGTCAAAAAAAGACTACCCCCATTCTCAAGTGTAAACATTGGACTATTATTATTCTTTTTTTATTATTTATTCAAAAATGCTGTGATAATAATAAATTTTGGACTTTTATTAGGTGAAAAATATCAATTAATTAAAAAATAACCAAATGCACAAAATAATTAACTATAACCTAAACATTTTTTTTTATTTTAATGTTAATAAGGCACTTGTCTGCAATAATTTCTCTTTTAAATTACATTTTAACAAGTTAATCATATAGATAATTTAAAAAATGTAAAAAAAAACCACAAAATGCATGTGTATTATTTATACCTAAAGTATGTTTGTAATAACTTTATGAAATTACTAAAAAATTTTTAAAAAGCCTTTTATTTTTATTTAAAAAACTTTTCTGTGATTTTACACCAAATAAAGATTATATTTAATTTCTCTTTTTAACTAATTATCACAACTATACCCTTATATATTTTTATTTTAAACTATATATAATTTTAAAACTATTTCCAAACATATAAAATCTATAACTCTTTTATTTAATACAAACTGCTTTTAATTTATTTAATAAAAAATATTTTATAATTACATGAGATTCTGGCGAGATTTTAAATAGAAAGGATAAAGATAATAATTAAAGTATGTATATAACTTTGAATTGAATATATTTATTATTTATTTTACATTTTTTGATTTTTTTAAAATTTTAACAAAATATAACTAAATACATATTATGGTTTTATTATATACATTAGATACCATAAACAGTAGTTAAAAAATTAGATTTCCCAAACTGATGAAGAGAACAAAGAGGAAAATTGGATAAATCTTCGAATTTTACAGTTTTAAATTGTTTTGTATTTTTTACCTTATATGAATAAAAATGCTCGTCAAAATCTTACTCTTCATACAATTGAACAATAAAATAAATTGAGTTTTCTACTTTAAATATTTTGAAAATTTTTCCATATGTGCATTTTACTACTCCGACTTCAACTACGACAGTAGAATTAACTGAAAACAATGTTTCATAAATATTGACATTTATTATGAAATTTATGTATTGGAGCAATACTTCAGGAATTGCTGACAGTATTTTTGCTTCACAAGTAGTTTCATCTTTTGATCCAAAAGTTACAGGATTGTAAGCTTCGAAGAAACGAAGGGCCTCACAGAATTTTATATTTTGTTTTACTGCAATTGTGTAAAGTGCGTCCCTACTTCCACTAGCTGAGTTAAAAGCTTTCTTAATATCTCTATGAAGACTTTCGTACCTCAAGCACCAAAAATTTACCATCGGGCCAAACGTTAACAATATTCTGGGATAATGAATTAAAAAGTGAAATATGGCTTTTAGGTCTTGAAAATACTTTTTAAATAACGCATTATGTTCTTTAACATAAATCCTGAGTTGCATAGCACTTTCAGTAGTCACATTAGGAGACATAATTATGTCTATGATCCTCCTTAAAAGAATGTACAAACGCCAAGTGCCTTCTTCTCGTGGAACTTTGTCTCCTATTAAAAGACCAAAATAACGTAAAAAACATTTTATTTCTGCAGAAGTCATTTTAATTTAAATTTTTCGCGTTTTAACATCAAATTTAATTATTGGTGGCTTGTTGCATTCACTTCCACTTGCAAAATCAAACTGTCTCATTCTTTTATTTAGAAAATCCAATGTAAAATATTTTTTTTCAAGAATGTAATATTTTAAAAGCTCAGTAAGATCATAGACTGCAACACCTTCCAAAACATCGTGCATAACATCAGCAGTTATGTTTTGCACGATGTGGTACCCATTAATTTTATTAAATCCACTGTATTCAGAAAAACCTTTTTTGTCAGCTTCTTTTTTTTTGAAGCTTGCTTCATAATCATCTACTGTTCTGAGTAAAGTTCATCTTCTTCTTCTAGATTTCGAATTTGATCTAATTCCGCTTTGCACATCCTGCAGCAATAGTCAGTACGAAAATTTCTTGGCAAATTTAATAAGGTATTTAAACCTAGATTGTCTCCAATAAGCATAACAAATTGGAAATAAATACAGCTTATATTCTCCAATCCAATTCCTGTCGTACTTAAATTTTGGAAATCCACCATGAGCTTTTGGAAAATTGAATCTATAGAACAATGCTCGATGTCTTTAGCATATACAAGTGCTACTAAAATAATTGAGTTAATTTGAGAAGCCAAGTATGGTGGTAGGCAAGCTAAAGACACATAAATTGCTCCTACTTTATTTGTGCCAGAATGTGAAGATAAGGAATGCCCTGGTTCTAATTCATCAAAATAAGCAAACAAAGGCAAAAGAATGCTGTTTTTTGATCTCTTTCCTTCTTTTACTAATGCATCATATTTTGAATGATAATTACTTTTCCAAAAATTACATTGCAAGAGATTCGTAATAAATGGAGATTCTTTTTAAGGTCTTCAACGTAATTTAGAATATGTCTTAGCATACCAGGTACCTGTAAAAATAGCTTTAAAGAATCAGCTAATGGTACAGAAATACCATATTTATAAACAGGTTCCAAGATAGATCCGAATCCTTTATCCGAATCCTTTTCTTCAAGTACCATACCTATGCAATATTTAATTCGATTTATAAATCCGTATTGTTTAAGTTCATTAAAGCACTTATGCTCAGTATCAATTCTGTTAAAAATACATCCATATTCTTTAAAAATAGCATTAACTTTTAGCTTTAAGCGACTTGGATCTGTTTCAGTATTTATGCAATTTATTATTATCGTGTTTAATACACGGAAAAATTTAGATATTTAAAAAATCAGAACAAAAATTTATAATATTTTGCACCATACCTCGAAGCAAGCTTGGATTACCATAAAATTGAATTATACTGTTGATTAAATATGTAAAAATAAATTTAAAAATGAATTGTTCCATTTTAATTTTAATTTTTGATTTAGAAGATTTTTGAGATTTTGACGAGCACAAATAATAGTTAATTTAATCATTAAAAATTAGTAAGAACATAGTTTACCTAGCCATAAAAATTATTATTTTACATTATTATTAATAAATGCATAAATAAATGTTTACTTAAAATTTAAAAGAAAAATTAATCAAAAACAATGTTTACAATAAGAACAGAACAAAATTAAACACTAAATTTTTTTTATTTGTTTTATTATTTAGAATTATTTAGACTTTAGCCGTCTTTTTTTTGATACTTTTTGTTGTTTTTGTGCTGGTGGTAGATGCAATTTTTTTAATAAATTGTCTACGCAAGTATAACCTTGATCTAATTTAATCCGAAAAATACTTTTTTGAATAAAAGACCACAGATGTCTTGTAATTTTAGGAAATTGAATTTGAAAAACTTTGAAAAATTTAAAAGTAAATTCAATAGCATCTAATGGGTCTACAAAGTTATACAAATAGTTATTAAATGCCACATGTGCACAAGTTGTATTTAGTAAGTCACCGCAAAAAATAGGTACTGGGATTTCCCAGATATCTAACTCGTTCTTACGGTATATATCTTCAACAGATGCAAAAGAATTTGGCATAGCTTCATAAAAAAAAAATAACCATAAAAAAAAAATTAAGGATTGAATTTTCAAATATTTAAAATATTTCATGTATAAATATTTTACCAGTATTATAAATGATTCAGTTATATCCTTTTTTGTCACTTCTGTAGAATATGAGTAATTAAAATAATGTCCTAATCCAAATAAAACTAAATTGGAAATTAATTTCTTTTGTAAATGAATGCGCTGCTGACGATCTTCTGTAAAAATAATGAAAGATGACCAAATAATTACAAGGTGTGGCAATTCTGATAAAATTAGATTAAAACTTTACCAACTGATTCTAGTTGTTGAAAAAATTGAACAAAATTTCGAAACCATAATCTTATTGAATGATCTTCTTTCAAACATAAAAATATATTAAAAACAGTATTAGCAACTTGCGTCCAATTAAGATTGAACAGTGACCCAAAATTACTATCAGATTTTACTTGAGCTTCAAAAATTTCCTCGAAATCGAAGCTTATCTAAAAATTAAAATAAAAAATTTAATTCAAAATACGATTATTTCTTTTACTAATAATGCAATAAAATTATTAAATTAATATTAATGCATTAAAATAGGAAAATCTCCTCCTTTATTGACAGGGTATGGCGAAGAAATGCCTGGGCTGCATTGTTTCCGGACCGAAGTAATACCTAAACAGGGAGTCCCGGTCCGGATTCTATGATATTGTCATAAATGCAGGAGGGTGGGGAGTTTAGTGGGTATTGTAATTCCTCAATTGTGTATATCTGGGCAACCCCAGATACAAATTTGAGGTTGAGTCCCACATAACCATACAGTACGCGTGTATGGTATGCGTAAATGCATTCTCCTCGTCCTACGAAAAAGGCCCCTTCTTGAAGGGGCCCAAAAAAAAAAAAAAAAAAAAAAAAATGCAATAAAATTACCAGCTTAGCTCCTAACTCAGATTTCAAGCAATGGAAAGAATTAAAATATAATTTAATTGAACTAATATTTTTAATAATTGTAAATCTTTTTTTATAAGATTCTCCCCATTTTTTTGTAATTAGACTTTCTGTTGTAGCATTATTTAATTGTTTTATAAAATTATGTGTGAGTTCTATGTATAATAAAGAATAGTAAATTATAAATATTTTTAATAATAATTGACAAAATTATTGAATAATATTTGAAATAATTTTTTTATACCTTCAGCTTCATGATTTACTGCAGAATTAGAATTCGATTCTTCAACTTCTTTTCCAGTAATAAGAAGACCAGCATTTTTATACGTTTTCGAAAATGATAGTATGAATTGAGAAAAAAACCTCTTTTTTTCTGATAATTTCTTCTTTTTACGTTATACGTTTTTTTACTTGTTGTTTTCTTTTCTGTATTACTTTCTCCTATTATTTTTTTCAAATAATTATCTTCATCAGGTTCAGAAGCATTTTGTTCATCACTAGTATCTAAATCATTAGTTTCTGAATCTTTGGCTTTTTTCAAGGGCTCGTCAGTTTTATATTCTTCAAACCAAGTAGCATAAAAATTTTTCTCTTTTGGAAATAATTCTGTAGTTAATTCGCGTAATTCCTTAAATCTATCATGAGTGATTCTGTAAAAATAAAAGCCATTAGAAAAAAAAATGCTTTTGTTTAAATATCTTTTAATGATCTTAATTAAAGTTTGCTCTATCCTTGTCAAACTCATGCACGAACACACATAATTTAAATAAAAATTTGTGAAGAACTTTTTTATTTTATAATATCCCAATACTATTTGGCCAAATGTAATACCATCCAGAATTTCGTATAATTCATTTCTTACATATTCTGTAATAAAAAATTCATAAAACTTTTATTAATTTGATTGCGTTTTAATAAAAATAATCTAATGTCTGGATCAAAAGATAACGCTAAATCAGTGAAAACTCCAAAAATAGTATTCGGCTATTATTTTTTGAGTTTAAAAAAATGGTATTTTTTCAAGAAAAAAATTGTCAATATCGGGTCAGCAAATTTAATTTTGAATTTAAGTATAAAATTCTTGCTCAGCATACCTGAAAATCCCACGAAACAATCTTTAGCGCTATCTTTTGCACCAGGGATGTTATAATATATCAAGTTATGATTTAAAAAAAAAATTCTTGCATATTAAATTACTAATACTTAGATTTTCAAATTAGTTCAGAAATAACGTTACATAAATTTTTAAAATTTGATTTTATAATAAAAATGTAATGTATTCTACAATAAGTAATACAACAGTTTTTCCAATAACCATAACTACAAGAAAGGAAAAGTATTAAATGGAAAAGGAAATAATAATATCCATGTTCATTTTCATCATCATCGATGGTTAAAGGTGGTTTTTGATGAGGTACATGATCAGTAACTGTAGGATTCTCGGATAGGATTAGTAAATTATTTGCAATATCCATAGTGGTTTTATGCTCATTCATTGCTTTCATAACTTGTTCTACAATATCTCCATCATTAATTAAATTTTGAAGTGATTCAAAAGTTGCTTCCAGAAAATTAGTATCATCAAACGATTGAGATGTTGTAAAGAAGCCAAGAAAGTTGAGTAAATAATTTAAATACATTATACTAATCTAACTTGATATTTTTATAAAATTGATATGAATTAATTTATTAAACGCTCAATATATATTTTAAATATTCTAAATAGTCTAATAAAATACTTGTAGACAAAACGCTTAAAACACATTAGCAATTAGTAATAAAATAACATGCTAAACTAAAAATAATGATTAAAATTTTATTTTGATAACTGTAATCACTATATTTTTTTCACAAAAATATAAGTAAAAAAGTATATACTTACATAAAGATGGAAATAAGTAAGAAAAATTGTTATCATTAAGAAATTTCTCCATTGTTTATAGGTTATACATAACATAACTCGAGCACGTGCACATAAACTAATTTTATTTATTTTCGATAAATATATACAACCTACTAAATAATTATTACTTTACACCGATTAATATATATATATTAATTATATATAATTAAAGTTTTTATTTTAAAATTTAATCACTTTAAAAAATAAATAATTATAGTCCAATATTTACACTTGAGAATGGAGGTAGGTTTTTTTTAACGTTAGGTGCAACTTTTTTTTTGCATTTACTGCGAAAGCTTCCTTTCGTATATTTTATAAAATTTAATGGTAGATGGCGCGAGGCTTTTTTTAGGTGTACTTATAAGTGGTCCATGTTCTTCTCCTCAGTTGTGAAATTAGGTTTGTGTCATCATGCTATCGATCCGTATGTGAGCCTAGGGATCGTAACTGCGTCATAATTTTATTTTTCCAATTTCGGTCTTAGACAGCTAATTAAGGCAGTTTCTGTATTACTAAATTGTCTGTATCCCGTTTGTAATGGGTCTAGTAACTTATTGCTTTTAAGATAAGATGTAATTTAATCATGAGCTAGCATTTCTAGGACCTTTAACAGAAATCATAGGAGCGCAAACGGTCTGAAATCAGAAACGGACGATGGTATTGAGGTCTTTTCAATCGCAACGAGGAGCGATTTTTCCCAGGCTGTGGAAACCCCTCTCTCCAGAGAAGCATTGAATAAGATGACCAACAGTGGTCCAATTGTAGGAAAAGCCCTGACAATGATCCTATCAGGAATGGCATCATCTTCAGTCGCCTGGGAGCTAAAATGCGCAACGGCCAGGATTACGTCATTAAGATTGACTTTGTCAATTTTGAAGCCATCAGTAGAGGAATTTGAAATAAGTTCTTCAACATCTGCAAGATTTTCATAAGAAGATGTAGATATACCAGCAAAATGAGCATTGATATCATCAGGTAAAAAGCCATGGAGTTCACTCTAAGTTTTGGGTTACAGTACAAGATGCCTCAGCTCACGCCATATACATCTTGATTATTATTAAATGCATTACCGACTGTTGGTTTGATGTAAGCCATTTAAGTGCTGGTTCTGTTTTATAATCAGAGGTACAAAAAGGCACCCATTCAAAACTAGTCAAAAACTAATTGATAGCCTCAGGTGTAACATCATTTAACTTTCTGAAACTAAGACTATCATTTGGAGGCTTGGGTATATTTTTATTTCTACATTACTGAGGTGGTGACTAAATATTTCTCAAAAATAAAAAGATGCCAGAGCCGGTGGGATTTGAACCCACGGTTATTTCATATCTAGTGAAATCGCTTTTGCCAACTAAGCTACGGCGTCTGGGCCAATCCACCGACTTTATTTTGACATCTTCTTAAATTTGAGAGGGCAGCTCTTCGACCTAGTGCCATTTTTAATAATAATTTTAAGAATTTATCGTTCATTATATTTTTAAACAATTAATTAATTTTAGAATTGGTCATTACGAACAAAGATGTTAATAATACTACTACTGAATGTGGTATACATTTAAATACTCAACATAGTAGTGGAAAATTTAATTGAAAAATTTTTCAATTTTTTAATAATTTTTACAACTGAAAAATTGTGTAATGATGTTATAAACACAAATAAATTGAAAAAAAGTGATATTAATAAATAATAAATATTTCTCAAAAATAAAAAGATGCCAAAGCCGGTGGGATTTGAACCCACGATTATTTCATATCTAGTAAAATCGCTTTTGCCAACTAAGCTACGGCGTCCGGGCCAATCCACCGAGTTTATTTTGACATCTTCTTAAATTTGAGAGGGCAGCTCTTCGACCTAGTGCCATTTTTAATAATAATTTTAAAAATTTATCGTTCATTATATTTTTAAACAATTAATTAATTTTAGAATTGGTCTTTACGAACAAAGATGTTAATAATACTACTACTGAATGTGGTATACATTTAAATACTCAACACAGTAGTGGAAAATTTAATTGAAAAATTTTTTAATTTTTCAATAATTTTTACAACTGAAAAATTGTGTAATGATGTTATAAACACAAATAAATTGAAAAAAAAGTGATATTAATAAATAATAAATATTTCTTAAAAATGGCACTAGGTCGAAGAGCTGCCCTCTCAAATTTAAGAAGATGTCAAAATAAAGTCGGTGGATTGGCCCGTACGCCGTAGCTTAGTTGGCAAAAGCGATTTCACTAGATATGAAATAATCGTGGGTTCAAATCCCACCGGCTCTGGCATCTTTTTATTTTTGAGAAATATTTATTATTTATTAATATCACTTTTTTTCAATTTATTTGTGTTTATAACATCATTACACAATTTTTCAGTTGTAAAAATTATTGAAAAATTGAAAAATTTTTTCATTTTTCACTAATGTGTTGAGTATTTAAATGTATACCACATTCAGTAGTAGTATTATTAACATCTTTGTTCGTAAAGACCAATTCTAAAATTAATTAATTGTTTAAAAATATAACGAACGATAAATTCTTAAAAAGATTTAAAAGAACTTTTCACATTACCTAGAGGTTTTCGAGGTTGAAAAAATCATTTATATTAATAAAACTTTTAATTTTTCAATCCAACATATTTTCCAATTTTCCAAGATGGCGGATTGAAAAACTTGAAAAAATCAACTTTTCACATTACAAAGAGATTTATTAGGGCAAGAAAAATAAACATTGGGTGAAAAATATTTAATTCTTCAACCCAAGAAATTTTCTGATTTTCTAAGATGGCGAGCCATTAAATTTAAACAAATTAATTAACTTTTAACTTTACAAGGGGATTTTCGGGGCAAGAAATATGAATTTCTGGTCAAAAACATTTAATTTTTCAACCCAACATATTTCCGATTTTCCAAGATAGCGGACCATAAAACTTAAAAAAATTAACTTTTAACTTAACAAAGGCAGTTTTTTAGGGCGAGGAAAATAAATTTTGGGTGGAAAATATTTAAAAGGGTGGAAAATATTTAATTTTTCAACCCAACATACTTCCGATTTTCCAAGATAACGGACCATTAAACTTAAAAAAATTAACTTTTAACCTTAAAAGGGGGTTTTTGGGGCAAAAGATATGAATTTTCTGTCGAAAATATTTAATTTTTCAACCCAACTTATTTCCGATTTTCCAAGATAGCGGCCCATGAAAAAATAAACTTTTAACAGTACAAAGAAATTTTTTAAGGCGAAAAAAATAAATTTTCCGTAAAAAATATTTAACTTTTCAACCCGACAAATTTTCCGATTTTCCAAGATAGCGGACCAATAGGCTAAAAAAAATTAACTTTTCACCTTACAAAGAAGTTTTTGGGGCAAGAGATATGAATTTTCGGTCAAAAATATTTAATTTATCAACCCAATACATTTTCCGATTTTCCAAGATATGGGACCATAAAACTTAAAATAATCAACTTTTAACTTTACAAGAGGGTTTTTAGGGTGAGAAAAATGAATTTTAAGGGGGAAATATTTAATTTTTCAACCCAACATATTTTCCATTTTTCTAAGATAGCGGACCATTAAACTTAAAAAAATCAACTTTTAACTTTACAAGGGGGTTTTTTAGCACTAAAAAAATGAATTTCGGGTAAGAAATATTTAACTTTTCAACCCAACATATTTTCCGATTTTCCAAAATGTTACAAAAGTTTTTTAGAACGATAAAAAAGAATTATTCAATATATTTGACTAAAACGATTATTCAATATTTTTGAATAAAAATTCATAATTCTTACTCTAGAAAACCTTCTTGAAAAGTTAAAAGTTAATTCTTAAAATTCCATGTAATTAACTATCGGATACATCATCACACCGTGCTTGAACGTATCGGAAACTTGACCTAAAATGTCGACAAAATCGGCTTGGGCAAACTTTTCAAATATATTTTTTTACGTCGATTCCTTCCTACTAGAATTCCAAGCTGCTCGTCTGCTCAACTTTCATGGGACCTATTATTGTGTATTTTAAGTTTTGTTAATTAATGACTTTTAAATTGCCACCAAAATTTTATTTTTTCATAAAAATAACTTCTATAGGTTATTTAAACTCCATTTAAATCAGGTTATAAAGTAGAATCCGATAAAGTATAAAAATTGCATTAATTTCTAAATTTGCAAAAATTAAAAAACAAATTAAAAGATAAAAAAGACAAAAGAAATTTCTTTGACCCCCTGTGAAGAATCCAGGAGAAGACAAAAAAAAGTCTTTTTCATCTTTTAATTTTTTTTCAATTTTTGCAAATTTAGAAATTAATGCAATTTTTTACACATTATCGGATTCTACTTTTTAACCTGATTTAAATGCAGTTTGAATCGCGAAAATGCGTTAAGGTATTAGGATAGTGATACGCCATTTTGTTGGTATTTTTGTTCGATTTCTGAATTATCGGCGCTACATACATATGTAAAATCGTATATGTATTAGTATAATACTAGGTTACTTACATACTTTTTATTTAATTATTTAATAATTATGCAATGAAACAAGTAAAACAAATTGGAAATATAATCTTTGAGCTTTTATTTACCATATATTTAAGTTTCATTAATCTGTGTTATCGCAATCATACTTTTCGCAAGCTCCAAAGATGATTTTCCATAAGAGCAATGTTAAACTACCTTCACTTTTTTCTTGATTAAATAATAATTAGGCAACCAAAGTTGTAAAAGAAAGTTTATTTCATTTTTTAAAGACTTTATCTTTATATTTTATAAGTTTAATGCAATTCTGTTATCAAAAATTTTCACTATCCTAATACCTTAAGAAATGAAGTCAGTATATAGTTTTTTAAAATGAAGATCCTTTTATGATCACCTCTTTGAAGAATGGATTAAATACATGCGATAAAATTCACCATTATTTTAATATTGCAAATTTTTTTTTATTTATTAGACATGTGTTAGAATTATTAATTTTTCCTGAGATTTTTTTTTTTTTTTTTAACAAAGCGATTATAGCTGGTATAGCCATTAATGATCGCGACTGTACCATTGATCATACCTCCAGCAGTATATAAGTTTATTCTCAACATTATACGACAATTTTTAGTATTTTTAATATTCAATATTTATCGCTTTGTAACTTTTAAACAAAACTTAATTTCGAAATAAAAATAGCCATAAAAATTAAGTTCTCATATTTCATTAGTATTTTTTTTATTAGAAAATTTCTAAAAATCTAATAATTTTAAGATTCCCTTAAATTAATTTTTATGAGGCTTATTGCGTTCGTGCAAAAAAAAACTTTGATGATTTACTGAGGAACAAGATGGTTAATCAGATGGCACACCGTGCTTGAACGTACCGGAAATTTGACCTAAAATGTCGACAAAATCGGCTTGGGCAAACTTTTCAAATATATATTTTTTTACGTCGATTCCTTCCTACTAGAAAATCCGAGCTGCTCGTCTGCTCGACTTCATGGGACCTATTATTGTGTATTTAAGTTTTTTGAATTAATGACTTTTAAATTGCCATCAAAATTTTATTTTTTCATAAAAAGAACTTTTAAAGGTCTCAACATTTTTTCACAAGCCTCGCGCTTCCAACAAATCTTTATTCGTCTCTTTTGAGTGATTCATTTCTCAAATATGATAATTTAAAATCAGAGTCCCAAATTAAGAATTTAAAAAAAAAGTCATTTTTATCATTACTAGACTATAACGGGCTCACGTTGTTCGCCCGCATTATAATTTCCCCTTAGCTTTATTAAAAAAATATCAAAGAATAGGTTATAACCTATAAAGAAAATAGAAAAATTCAAATTTGTAAACAAACAATTTGATTGGTCTTTATATTGTCCACAAGATGGCGGCCGCCATAAAGCCCATCAATTTTTATATAATAGATCTTTGAAAAACGATATTTTGGAAACTATTCAATGAAAAAGGACAAGTAAAAATTTTTAAAAAATTTTAAGGTTTTAGAAAATTTTTAAGACCTATAAAACGAATTTTCATGAATAATTACAATTTTAGCAATTATTTAAAAATTGGTCATTTTGTGCTATAAATGGGCTTTTAATTTATTTACTATAACAATGAACGAATTAGTGTTATAAAATTGCGGTTTACGGGGCTTGAAAAGTTACACTTACATTATAAAAATAAAATTATCCAGAAGTTTTTTTTCCCGTTGAACCAATGAAGACCTCTGTGTTATAATGGTCTACTTGCAATGACTTCAAGTATTAAAATAAGTTTTCATTAACCCATTAACGCCTAATCGACACATACAAACCATTTGAATTTGTTTTAATGAAAAAATCGATATTTCGAGCCAAAAATGTTACCTAGTAGGTAATTTTAACGTTTTAACGTGCAACCCCTAGAAAATGTGATATCATCCCCTAAAAATGGGGTAATTTTTTTATAATTTTTAGACGTCATTTAAATTAATATAATGGGCACAAAAAATATTTCTTGGCTTTAAAAACTTAATATGGGACTATAAGGAACATAAAAAAAATGAATGCATACCAATTTTTCATCTTCTACCCCTTGAATGGGGTAAGGGGTTGATTTGTAGCATAAAAGAAAAAATGAATATTTTGGGCTTAAATTGTCATCCAGTAGGTATTTTTGTCCACTATTTTCATTTCTGAAGTCAGTTTTTACAAACAAACCCTAGAAAATAAAAAATTACCCCCTAAAGATAAGGTAAATATTACATTATTTTTTCTATGCAAAAAGGGGTGATATCTTATTTTCTAGGGGTTGTTTCTAAAAACTGACTTCAGAAATGAAAATAGTGGACAAAAATACCTACTGGATGACAATTTTAGCCCAAAATATACATTTTTTCTTTTATGCTACAAATCCACCAAGGGGTTGAAGATAAAAAATCGGTATGCATTCATTTTTTTTGTGTTCCTGATAGTCCCATATTGAGTTTTTAATGCCATGAAATATTTTTTGTGCCCATTATATTAATTTAAAAGACGTCTAAAAATTATAAAAAAATTACCCCACTTTTAGAGGATGATATCACATTTTCTAGGGGTTATACGTTAAAACGGACTTAGGAAATGAAAAGAGCAGCCCCAATTACCTACTACGTAACATTTTTGGCTCAAAATATCGATTTTTTCATAAAAAAAATTCAAATGGATTGTATGCGTCGATTGGGCGTTAATGGGTTAAATAAAATATTAATTTATTCATTTTCATTTACATTTCATTTAGAACAATTTATTATTATAAAAAAAAAAAAAAATACCCTGCCAACTAGCTGGCACTTAGGTTCCTCAAACAATGGGCTTTAAACTTTAATATGCCACAGATATCATTGATTACAATCATGCAATAATTTTTAAAAGTTAAAAAAAAATTTCGTGTAAACCTAATTAAATCTTTTTTTTTCAAATTAAAATATAATGTATTCATTGGATAATAATTATTCAACATATTATTGATAAAACAATTATTTAAAACAATACTTTCATATATAAGTACTTTCATGGAATCAAATTAGGTATTACATCTAAAAAGAAAAAAAAAAATTTAGATATTTTTTAATAATAAAATGTTTGAAAAAAAAAAATTAGGTCTTAATTCGATAATGGTTTTGAAATATCACTGGTTACAATATTTTCAGATATTACCCTATTTTATATAAATATTTATTTATTTATTTTATGCATTTCTAGTCACTAGAAATAATAAATATATATTAATTTTGTAAACCATGACTATACTTATATATGTGTGTAGGTATATATGCAAATATATTTTAAAGTTTGAAATTTTTTGATAAAAAAATGTTTGAAAAAAAAAATTAGGTCTTAATTCGATAATTTGAAATTTAACTAGTTACAAAATTTTCAGATATTAGTACTTTCATTGAATTAAATAATGTATTACGCTAAAAAAAAAAAATATTGCAATTTTTTTTATTTTTCTTTTTTTTTAATTTTGACAAAAAGAATGTTGAAAAAATTAAGTATCATGTCCAAAAAATTACAATAAACAATATTTCTAAAACTAGTACTTCCGTGGAAATAAATGAGGTACTACGTCCAAAAAGAAAAACAAAATTGGTATTTTTTGTATTTTTTTGTGAAAAAAATTTTAGGAAAAAAATTTTCAGAAAATTAAGTATCCGATTTGGGATATCATGTGAAAACCATACTTTCAAATACAAGTACTTTCATGGAAATAAATGAGGTATTACATCCAAATTAAAAAAAAAAAAAAGGAATTTGAGATTTTTTAATAAAAAAATGTTTGGAAAAAAAAATTAGGTCTTAATTCGATAATGGTTTTGAAATATCACTAGTTACAATATTTTCAGATATTAGTACTTTCATAGAATTAAATGAGGTATTACACCAAAAAAAAAAAAAAATATTGCAGTTTTTTTTATTTTTCTTTTTTTTTAATTTTGAGAAAAAAAATTTTAAAAAAATTAAGTATCAGATCCAAAAAATTACAATAAACAAGGTTCTTAAAACTAGTACTTCCATGGAAATAAATTAGGTAATACGTCCAAAAAGAAAAAAAAATTGGTATGTTTTGTATTTTTTTGTGAAAAAAAATTTAAGAAAAAAAATTTTCAGAAAATTAAGTATCCGATTCGAGATATCATTTGAAAACCATACTTTCAAATATAAGTACTTTCATGGAAATAAATGAGGTATTACATCCAAATTAAAAAAAAAAAAAAGAAATTTGAGATTTTTTAATAAAAAAATGTTTGAAAAAAAAATTAGGTCTTAATTCGATAATGGTTTTGAAATATCACTAGTTACAATATTTTCAGATATTAGTACCTGCATAGAATTAAATGAGGTATTACATAAAAAAAAAAAAAAATATTACAGTTTTTTTTATTTTTCTTTTTTTTTAATTTTGAGAAAAAAAATTTTGAAAAAATTAAGTATCAGATCCAAAAAATTACAATAAACAAGGTTCTTAAAACTAGTACTTCCATGGAAATAAATTAGGTAATACGTCCAAAAAGAAAAAAAAATTGGTATTTTTTGTATTTTTTTGTGAAAAAAATTTTAGAAAAAAAATTTTCAGAAAATTAAGTATCCGATTTAAGATATCATGTGAAAACCATACTTTCAAATATAAGTACTTTCATGGAAATAAATGAGGTATTACATCCAAATTAAAAAAAAAAAAAGTACCTCGAGCTTTTTTGGAGAAAAAATTTTTGAAAAAAAAATTAGGTCTTAATTCCATAATGTTTGTGAAATATCAGCGATTACATACGTACGTACGTACACACACACACACACACACACATACAGACTTTTTTTAAAAACCGGTTTTTTAGCTTCCTGAGGTCACAAAACGTGCTTATATACCAAAAAATCAAAAAAAAAATTTTGACCGAAATTTTATTTGCCTTTGATTATACTTAAAATAAATTCGTCTTTATAAATAATAGTAATTTTTAATTTTATCAACAAAAAAATGTTTTTTTTTTCGCTGGGGATCACACACTTTTCTTTTATTTTAATCATAGTTTAATTTTTCATTTGGCACTTTAAAAAAATAATATTTCTGCAAATTCTTTATCATCAAAATATTAAAAGTACAAATAATTATTTATTCTGAATAAATTTAAAAATGGAAATTGTTTCTTTACTATTCAAGTAGCAAAGTTAACTTAATCAAAAATTCACTAATTTCCTTAGATTTTAACGTGGATTGGTAGGTAATGTAGGTAATGCTAACAATGGTTAAACTTGTAAAATTTTTGTGCAGTTTATAATGGTTTATACCTCAACATTTTTTTTTTTAATTTTTATTATTTTTTTTTAAATATATTTAATAAGAAAAAGTATTAGATTATTCAATTATTTTACACAATATTTTTCAAAGGGAACCAAAATACTTTAAATTATTACTATTGTTTGCGAGAAAACAGGCATATAATTATGAAATTCACCACTCTTTCTGAATATAAAAATAACAAACATTTTTAATCATCTTTTTATAATTAATGTTAGATTCTATAATAATTAAACTACAGAAAGAGTGGGGATTTTGATAACTTATGCTTGTGTGTATGTATTGGACGCACGGACCCGGAAGCGTGTGCCTTTTTTCAGAGCTCCTTCTTCTCTTGGGACCGCTGGCATGCAAAGTACACGTTTATATTGTTCTTTAAAAAATTAAGTATCTTTACAATAAATCATTCATCCTTTTAAAAGTGGAATCATTAAGTGTTTTTATTAAATCCAGTTTTTCTCCTTTCATTATTCAGTTCTTTAATATTCAGTCTAATTTTTCATTTATTAAAATAATCATAAAATTACAAAACATTTTGGCGCTGAATACCCTTTTTTAACAGAGATTGAACTCGTGGCTTTAGTGATGTGAAGTGTATTATATTATTTTTTTGTAATATTTTACTAAAAAAAAAAAAAACAGTGTTTTGTTAATTTATGCATTTTGTCTGAGGTCTGAGTGCTTGAAATCAAATTAAAAAATGAAAACTAGTGCAGTGACGCCATGTGCTCCTTTTTCTTTTATGAATTTTTTGGTCGTGACAAGAGAATTTTAGGTTATGGTGTTTTAAATTTATTATTTAAAAATTTCAAAAAAAAAAAAACATAAAAGTGTGCAAATATTTGGAGTCGCCATTTTCCTGTTATACAAGGCATTTCTTTTTCGCATAAAACTGGAAAGGAAGGAAATCACGTGATTCAGGAAGGTTAGATTTCAGCATCACGGTGGTAACAGATGCATCGTTCTATATTTACTTGTGTACATAATAGGTTATGCGAAAGAGTGAGAAAGATATATTCAAAACTTTCTGAAAGAGTGAGAAAGATGTATTCAAATTTCTCTTCTTTACGCTAACCTTTATTCGTCAAAAATTTTCATTTCTTATGCGTGCCGGCGCTCTTAAAATTTATGAAATTTAAAATCTTTTTTATTTATTCATAAGTATATGTATTAAATTTAAATTAAAAATAAATAAACATTAATACAATTCTTTAAGCAAAAAAAAAATAAGTTTTATTATAAAAAAAAAGAAAAATTTCTTTTACTATTTATATTAAATCTAATAGGGTTATTCTTATTTTCATGAAAAATCTCTCACGCTGGTTTATCTTTGGTGGAGCTGACCCGAGAGAAAATTGAACAAGGTGGACTCATTCATGACCAACATTGAAAAAACAGCCAAAGCTAAAGAAACATTGGAATTCTTTACATCAAGAAAATCTTTATTGGATAAATATTTTGAAGAATCTCTTTTTTTGTTGTTTCTGGAGGAATACGTTGGATGTTAAAATCGAAACTTTAGCACCGCAAAAACCTGTTTATGAAAATCACGGGGCTCATCATAACAAATCCAGGACAGCTTAATTTCATTTACCAAAATTCATTATTAGATATCTTTTTAAGTAAACTGTTTGTATAATAACATGTCGATAAATTATAACTTTAATTTATCTTGTTGTTATGAATCTTAATTAATTTTCTTTTTTATATTTTCATGAAAAAACTTGATGCGGTACGTGGAGCTTGCTTCTATCTGCATTTTTCTAAATTTACTGGACTCGATGGATGTAACTTGCCTCTTGGACTTTCTAAAAATTCGGTATACATCTGATTTCACGCTTATTTTTGGACTACTATCCGAATTAAATCTTTTATTTTCTTTCAAATACGGTATGATCTTCATCCAGAGGTAATGTAAAAGCTTTTATATTACTTTTTATTCATCAAATCTATTACCAAATATTTATAAATCCAAATTCTTCAAATTCTTTACCATTTTTATTGAATTCTGATTTTTTTATTTTGGTTCTTTAACCAAATGACTTTGAAAAATGTAGAACAAGCTCCTCGCTTTCATTTTAATCAAAATTTCACTAAGTAAAGATTCACTTATATTGTTTTGTCTAATTGTATTTAGTCTAATCTTGTGGCGTGAAAAACCTTACTTTAAAATATCATACATATTAAAAACTTATATTTAAAATAAAGCTCTTAACTAAAATTTATCTTTCACGACAATTCTGCATCTAGAACTTAATTGAAAAAAATTTGAAAGATTTTCTTCAAATTTTAGTCTTTCGCTTTTATAACAATTCTATTTCAAAATAGGATTGAAAAAACCTTGAAAGTTTTCTACTTTTTTAATTCATCTAATGAATTAAACTTTATCTTATTTCAATTCAAGCATGAACTTTGATCAAACTTTCTAATAAGTTAAAGTTCTGAAGATTTGTAATTTGATTTTTTATTGAAACTTAAAACAACTTTTTTAAAAAAAAAAACCTGAAAAACTTGAAAAATCTTAGTACATTGAAAGCTTATTACGTAAAAAATCTTTGCATTTTTTTGTTGTTGTCTCTGGAGGACTTCCATGAGTAAGGTTGCTTCTAATTGTTAAAAATTCTGTATATCATATCGTTTGTCTGTTTACTTATTTATATTAAACCAAATGAATTATTTCTTTAAAAATTCGCAAAATTCTCAAAATTCGTTTAACCTATTAACGCCTAAGCGGACATCCTTGGACACTTGCATTTTTCGGTTATAAAATCTGCATATTTTAGGCTGAAAACCCCACCTGGTAGGTAATTTGGGACGCTCTTTTCATTTCCAGGGCCCGTTTTTTGATACAACCCTTGCGAAACGAGATATCAACCCCTAAAGTGGGGTAAATTTTCATATAATTCTTAAAGAAACTTAAGTTCTTCCAAAATGCAAAAAAGTTTTTATTTAGCATAAAAAATTATTACTAGGACTCCCAAGAAATAGTTAAAAGTCAAATAAGCATGTATTAACTATTGCAACCCTCCCTGGGGGTGTCTTTAGTAAGCAAAGAAGTGAGTTTTATAAAAAATAAAAGATTGAATATTTTGGGCTAAAAAACTCACCTAATAGGTATTTTGGGTCGCTCTTTTCATTTCTGGAGCTCATTATTAGCTACAACCCTTACAAAATGATTTACCAACCCCTAAAATGGGGTAAACGAGCTTTGAAAATGAAAAGAGAGACCCAAATTACCTACTAGGTGAGTTTTTTGGCCCAAAATATTCAATCTTTCATTTTTTATAAAACTCACCCCTTTGCTTACTATAGACACCCCCCAGTAAGGGTTGCAATGGCTAATACGTGCGTATATGACTTTTAGCATTTTCTCTGGAGTCCTGGTAATAATTTTTTTTGCTAAATAAAACTTTTTTGTATTTGAAAACAACTAAAGTTACTTTAAGAATTATTTCAAAATTTACCCCATTTTAGGGGTTGATATCTCATTTCGTAGGGGTTGTAGCTAATAATGAGCTCCAGAAATGAAAAGAGCGACCCAAAATACTTCTTAGGTGAGTTTTTTAGTCCAAAATATTCAATCTTTTATTTTTTATAAAACTCACCCCTTTGCTTACTATAGACACCCCCAGTAAGGGTTGCAATGGCTAATACGTACGTATACGACTTTTAGCATTTTCTCTGGAGTCCTGGTAATAATTTTTTTTGATAAATAAAACTTTTTTGTATTTGAAAACAACTTAAGTTACTTTAAGAATTATTTCAAAATTTACCCCATTTTAGGGGTTGATATCTCATTTCGTAGGGGTTGTAGCTAATAATGAGCTCCAGAAATGAAAAGAGCGACCCAAAATACTTCTTAGGTGAGTTTTTTAGCCCAAAATATTCAATCTTTTATTTTTTATAAAACTCACCCCTTTGCTTTCTAAAGACACCCCCAGGGAGGGTTGCAATGGTTAATACATGCTTATTTGACTTTCAACTATCTCTTGGGAGTCCTAGTAATAATTTTTTATGCTAAATAAAAACTTTTTTGCATTTTGGAAGAACTTAAGTTTCTTTAAGAATTATATGAAAATTTACCCCAATTTAGGGGTTGATATCTCGTTTCGCAAGGGTTGTATCAAAAAACGGGCCCCGGCAATGAAAAGAGCGACCCAAAGTACCTACTGGGTGGGGTTTTTAGCCTAAAATATACAGTTTTTATAACCGAAAAATGCAAGTGTCCAAGGATGTCCGCTTAGGCGTTAATAGGTTAATAAATTGCAGAAAAATAAATAATCATGTTTGTCAAAATCTGTTTTGTCAAATTATTTGTGTAACTTTTCCTAATTAAACTCAATTTAAAATCTAATAAATTTAAATTCATTTATGCCTAGCTGAAAATAATGGATTGACTCTTTATCAAATCTGGTTCAAATCTATATCAGAAAGTCACCTGATCATACAAATTTATTGTTCACTTCAATTTATTAGTCATTTAACTTTTTAAAAATCAAAGCAAGAAATATAAAATCATTTTTATTAACTTTAAAATATTGTAAATTAGTTTAAAATTCTAGTCATGAAAAATTGTAAAAATTTCAAATTCAATTAAGCAAATTCTTTTAAATGTCAATTTGTAAAATAATTTATAAAATTAGTTTACTATAAACTAATTAACTTGAAAGAATGATAATTCTTTTTCAAAAAACGTAACTTTTTTTAATTTACAATTTAGAAACTCAAGTTTCAAATCATTTCTATAATCTTTTATAAACTTGCTCTTTCACATTTATTTTTTTAAGATTTTGAACTTGAACTTTCTAACTCTGTTCTTTTCAATCATTAAATTGAATATCATCTTAAAAATATGTTAGCTTTAACTTCATTAAAAATTATTTCTTAAATTATCATTCTAACTTTTCCACTTATAAATACTTGTGAAAGTTTAAAATTACAGAATGCATGAATGAATGTTCAACAATTAATTTAATTAATTTTAAATTCAAGCAACTCTTTAAAATTAAAAATTGATTTCTTAAATCTTAAAATAAAATTAATTTAATTTGTAATTTAAATTTATTAGATTCATCGAAAATTTTGTAAACCGCGATATGCTTTATCAATTCAAAAAAAATTAAAGTTAATTCTTTTTTGCTTTTTTTTTTAGTCGCATTCGCCAGGGCGGGGAGTATGTTTGCGAGAAAACAGGCATATAATTATGAAATTCACCACTCTTTCTGAATATAAAAATAACAATCATTTTTAATCATCTTTTTATAATTAATATTAGATTCTATAATAATTAATCTACAGAAAGAGTGGGGATTTTGATAACTTATGCTTGTGTGTACGTATTGCACGCACGGACCCGGAAGCGTGTGCCTTTTTTCAGAGCTCCTTCTTCTCTTGGGAACGCCGGCATGCAAAGTACCCGTTTATATTGTTCTTTAAAAAATTAAGTATCTTTACAATAAATCATTCATCCTTTTAAAAGTGGAATCATTAAGTGTTTTTATTAAATCCAGTTTTTCTCTTTTCATTATTCAGTTCTTTAATATTCAGTCTAATTTTTCATTTATTAAAATAATCATAAAACTACAAAACAACTATTATTTATAAAGATGAATTTATTTTATACATAATCAAAGGCAAATAAAATTTTTTTCTTATTAATAATAATAAATTATTCTAAATGAAATGTAAATGAGTGATTCTTAGTGAATTCAGCAAAAGTTTCCAGGTCGGGTCACTGAAACCGGCTAAAAACTTTTTTTTGCCAATTACCTATCCAAAATGGACTATGTCCCCAATTTTAGCCCTTAATATTGAAAACTAAGCCCAGGGCGAATTTTTGAAAAAGAAAGTCGTTTTCATCTTTCCTCAGCCACCCATTCTTCTTTTATGTGCCATTCCTTCTGGAAATCATTAAAAATAATGAAAAAAGAGGTACTATAGTAAAATTTCCTCAGGAATCCAGTCATGCCATTAGTTTTTGAAAATTCCTACACGGGGAGCCAGAAAATCGATAAATTCACAGGGTATATTACGGAAACTACAGAAAAATTGTATATCCGAATTTTTTATTCAGCTTCTCAGGAAAAGCGTGTTTTTATATATATTTTCAGATGCCATATCAACCTAGATGCGATCGAACTTCCTAGACCCTAAAATAACCGAAAAATCGTGAATTTTCCTCAATTTTTCTCATTTTTTAGCAGTTTTCTTGAATTTTCCCGCTGTAAATAACTCCGAACAATTTAAACAAGGTGAGATTCGGATTCCCAGGGAAATTTTACAGATTTTCTTTATTTAAATCATTTTTAGGCTTTGATGTAAACGAGCTCACACCAAATGCCTTAAATACAAAATTTTAATTTTTATCTTTTTTTAGCAGTTTTTTTGAATTTTCCCGCTCTAAATGACTCCAAACGATTTAAACAAGGTGAGATTCGGATTCCCAGGGAAATTTTACATATTTTCTTTATTTAAATCATTTTTAGGCTTTGATGTAAACGAGCTCACACCAAATGCCTTAAATACAAAGTTTTGATTTTTATCGTTGTTTAGCAGTTTTGTGTGTACTTTATCTGTTTAAGGTTCATAATAAGATTTATTATATCGTATATAATAAAAACTTAATAAATATTATATTATTAAAGATGTAAATTACTAATAATCTTATTTCCGAAAAAAATTTTAAATTTAGCGCTAAAAATAATAAACATTGTATATAAAAAATTTAAAGCTATGTGGCGTGGCAATCGTCAATGTTTACAAGATTTATTATTAAATAAATGAGTTACATTAAAAACATTTTTATTGTATTCATATTATTCATTAAAACAATAAGCTACGTAAATTGTAAACATGACGTAGTAGCAGTTCAGGTTTTTCAAAAATATATTGTAAGGTACATAAAAGAAAACATGCCTCAAATTAAGAATATTGAGTATGTTAGCGATGGTTGTCCTGGACAATACAAAAATTGTTCCAACCTATACAATTTATGTCAACATAAAAAGAATTTTGGTATTGATGCTAAGTGGATATTTTTTGCAACTTCTCACGGTAATTCAACTTGTGATTTCATTGGAGGTACCATAAAAAGAGATACAAGCAAAGAAAGTTTACGTCGTGAATTTGATAATCAAATAATGAATGTAAGTGTTAGTTTATTGTTAAACATAATTGATATTAGGATAAGAAAAATACTTTATTATAAAATGATTATTTAACTACATGATCATGCACACTGAATGAGTGCTACTTAAAGACTAAAAACGGTTTACAATATTTGGAGATGATTCCTCGTAGGGAGGAAATGGATGTTCAACATTTTGTAAATAATAATATACTCATTCCAAGATGATTCCTCTCCCACGATACATAGACAAAACTAGTCCCGACATGATTATATTATAAACGGAAGTACATCTGTTTTCTATCAGAGCATTCTTACATTAATCAGCATACGATACATAAACATTCCCATACGAAACTTAACAGCGTGGTTTTTCTTATATTTCTAACAGTAAGCCGCATTCATGAATTTTGTGAACATCATTTACCTACAATAAAAACAATAATAATAAGCAGAGAGGAGTTAAGCCTGGAACGTGACACAACATCATCAATGGCGCATACCATTCCAGGAATACGAAATTATCACGACTTTACTCCATTATCAAATAGAATAATTGGCTGTAAATATTTAAGTTCAGATGAAAGTTATTCCTTAAGATTTAATTTGTTGAAAAAAATAGCTTATAAATGGTCAGCAAATACTTATGTCTCTTTCGTAATCTCAAAAACTTGGGCGGTAGGTTTTATTGCAGATATAATTGAAGATGAATTAATAGCTAAAATATCTGTATTACAAAGTTTTTCAAAAAATATCTACAAATGGCCTGATACTGAGACCCGTGTTAAAGTAGGCTTTAATAAAATTTTATACAATGTATCGGCTACAAATAAAGATAATAAAATAAAAATAAAATTAGGGCATACTCATTCCAAATACACTCAATATCTAAAGAATTTGGATTCTATTTGTGAATAAATTATCTAATTTATAAAAATATTTTCTGAATACATTATTGTAAGCTAAATATTATGCAAATATCAATAAAAATTTTTTTAATAGAATAATTTTCTTCTTATTAAAAAACTCATTCTTTTAAAGATTATCAAAATATGTATTTCATTCATTATTATTTAAAAAAATTTTTTTCTCTAAAGAATAGCTATATTTTATAGAATGTAACTCCGAATTCTACCTAGTGACCAATATAGAGCTAAAAAATAATTTAAATTTATAGAATTTTCTATGAACTCTTTTACACTAAAGCCAAAAAATTATTAAAGTATAGAAAAAGTTTAAAATTTTACTGGAAACCCGAATTTGACATTAACTAAATCATACAGGGTCATGTAGTACGGCAAAATTCCAAAATACTGCTAAAAAACGATAAAAATCAAAATTTTGTATTTAAGGCATTTGGTGTGAGCTCGTTTACATCAAAGCCTAAAAATTATTCAAATAAAGAAAATATGTAAAATTTCCCTGGGAATCCGAATCTCACCTTGTTTAAATTGTTCGGAGTCATTTAAAGCGGAAAAATTAAAAAAAACTGCTAATAAACGAAAAAAATCAAAATTTTGTATTTAAGGCATTTGGTGTGAGCTCGTTTACATCGAAGCCTAAAAATGATTTAAATAAAGAAAATGTGTAAAATTTCCCTAGGAATCCGAATCTCACCTTGTTTAAATTGTTCGAAGTCATTTAGAGCGGGTAAATTCAAAAAAACTGCTAAAAAACGATAAAATTCAAAATTTTGTATTTAAGGCATTTGGTGTGAGCTCGTTTACATCGAAGCCTAAAAAGGATTTAAATAAAAAAAATATATGAAATTTCCCTGGGAATCCGAATCTTACCTTGTTTAAATCGTTCGGAGTCATTTAGAGCGGGAAAATTCAAAAAAACTGCTAAAAAATGAGAAAAATTGAGGAAAATTCACGATTTTTCGGTTATTTTAGGGTCTAGGAAGTTCGATCGCATCTAGGTTGATATGGCATCTATAATATATAAATTATATGGCATATATAAAAACACGCTTTTCCTGAGAAGCTGAATAAAAAATTCGGATATACAATTTTTCTGTAGTTTCCGTAATATACCCTGTGAATTTATCGATTTTCTGGCTCCCCGTGTAGGAATTTTCAAAAACTAATGGCATGACTGGATTTCTGAGGAAATTTTACTATAGTACCTCTTTTTTCATTATTTTTAATGATTTCCAGAAGGAATGGCACATAAAAGAAGAATGGGTGGCTGAGGAAAGATGAAAACGTCTTTTTTTTTCAAAAATTCGCCCTGGGCTTAGTTTTCAATATTAAGGGCTAAAATTTGGGGACAGTCCATTTTGGATAGGTAATTAGCAAAAAAAGTTTTTAGCCGGTTTCAGCGACCCGACCTGGAAACTTTTGCTGAATTCACTAAGAATCACTCGAATGAAAATGAATAAATTAATATTTTATTAAGGAAAACTTATTTTAAAATTTGAAGTCATTGCAAGTAGACCATTATAACACAGAGCTCTTAATTTGTTCAACGGCAAAAAAAACTTCAGGTTAGTTTTATTTTTTTAATGTAAGTGTAACTTTTCAAGCCCCGTAAACCGTAATTTTATAATACTAATTCTTTCATCGTTATAGTAAAAATAAACTAAAAGCCTATTTATAGCCCAAAATGACCAATTTTTAAATAATTGCTAAAATTGTAATTATTTATGAAAATTCGTTTTATAGGTCTCAAAAATTTTCTAAAAGCTTAGAATTTTTTAAAAATTTTTGATATTTTTAATTAATTAAATCAAAATATATTTATTTTAATTTATTTATTGATCCTTCTTTTTACAACTTGTTTTTGTATAATAATTAGACGACTAGTTTCAGGAATAAATTCCCATCATCAGGTCTGTATTATAATAAACTAAATAAACTAAATTTATTTAAAACATTTGATTATGATATTGTAATTTTAGATTATGTCTGTATAGACTCACAATTATTTTATGACTAAATGAAAAAAATTTTTTTTTTGAATATTTCTTTTGTATACATATGAAGATTTTATACTATGAAGATTTTTAAATTATTTCTAGTTTTATAATGTAATAAAGAATTTTAAAAATTTTAATAAGTGTTTGAAATAACACCTGTTTTTTCTAATATGCAAGTGCTCCCTAGGAGGAAGTTAATATATAAAATATGTTTTTTGATTCGTTTCTTCTATTTCATTTCTTTTTATTTTTTATTTTTTATTTTTGCTTTTTCTTATTTTTTATTATATAATATGTTTTTTTATTATTTTATCAAATAAAACGTTTTTTTTATTTAGTAACTTATCATTAATTAATTTATTTGCATTTATTTGTGTATTTTTATAAATTTCAAATTCTTCTAGTGAATTCAAAATTTTACCTTTATTGCAAAAGTGTATCGGTTTTAAATTTTTATGTATATTGTTAATTTTGTCGTCTGTGTAGTCATGGTTATTATTAATTAAATGTAATCCGTATTTGGTATTTACTTTTTCTAATTGTTGTGTATTATTTATATTTTGTGTTTTTGGTATATGGTCATTAAACCTTTTTCTGAAGCTACGCCCCGTTTGCCATATGTATATTTTATCACACGATTCACATGATATTTTATATACACCGGTTCTATCAAGAATATTGTTATTTGTATGATTTTTCTTTTTAAAATGTTTTTCTAATCTTATCTTATCTTATCTTATCTTATCTTACTAGTCTTACTACTATATATATTTGAAAATTTATTTGTGTGTCTGTGTGTGTGTGTGTGTGTATTATCATCAGGGCCAAACCAGTGAACGAAATTATATAAAACTGGTGTCAAATTAAAGAAAAAATTTTTGCGAGTGACATAGGCCATAGTTTTGCGATTCAGCTATCGTACTTTTGGAGATATTCAATTTTTAGTGTTTTTGAACTTTATAAAAATTTAAAAAATTTTTAACAAAAAATAAAATATCTTGAGACAATCGAAAAAATTTACGGTCACACTTTGTAGTATTCGATTTGGCACCAATTCTTGCGTATTCTCCTAAATTTTAATTCAAAATGGAGGTATCTTTAAAATTTGATAAAATATTTTTGAAGCTGCTCGGAAAATTTTTTTAAATTTTTTTAATTTTTGTGGTATTTATAATATTTATAATCATCTATTTGTGGGTATGTGTGTGTATGTGTTTCATCATCAGGGTTGAATCAATGTCAAATTGAAGTAACAAAATATAGAAAAAAAGTCAGCGGGTGACATAGGCCATAGTTTTGAAACTCAGTTACCGTACTTTTAGAGATATTCAATTTTTACTATTTTTGGAAAAAATAAAATTTTTTGAAAATTTGATTAAAAAGTTCTAAATATGATAAAATTTTACTGTCTAAATTGGTATTACTCGATTCGGCACTATTCTATACGTATTCAGATAAATTTGCATAAAAAACGGACGCTTCTTTAAAAATGTGTAAAATTGTTTTGGAGTCAATTGTTTTGATTTTTCAAAAAAAATTTTCGATAATTTGCAGTAAAATAAAAAAAAATAGAGAAAAATTCAAGAAATTATATAGATTCTTTACTATTTAGAAAACAAAAACATGATTGTTGTATCATAAATTAATTTTTTTACATTTAGTTTATCGAGATTATCATTAACGAATAATTGGGCCATCCGATAAACTAGATTTTGCATATCCAGGAGTCAAATGTACGAATTTTTATTTAAAAATGAGTGTATTATTTGCAATTTATATTGTTTACGCTACATATTAGGACTATAAAAAGGCCCCTCTGAAAATTATCTGATAAATTTTTATTATGAGGCCTTAAATTCTCTAGATCAAAAAATACCGAAAAAATTGCATATCCAGTTAATAACACGAAGTTTAAATTATGAAATCACTAGCCGGCTAACATGATTCATATTAGGTCTTGAAGTATCTAAGTCTATAGAATACCAAAATAGTACACGAGATACTAATACTAAAATGCTAGATTCTGTTCGATTCCATAAGAAATAAATTATCTTAGGGATTAGAAATAGTCTCTCCAATACCTTTTCAAATATTTTTCCTAATTAATAATTTTAACTTTACTGGGGACAGAACTAGGCTCTTCTGAAAACTCTTAGTGTGTTTGCATAATTATAAATGTGCAGCGAAACATGATTTCCTTAAGCAACAGAAACAAAAGTAAATGTAATACAGGGGGGGGGCGGAGCCCCCCCTCCAACTTTTGCTAGTTGATTATATGTTTTGAAACCTATATTATACCCATATTTTTTACTGGTCTTTTTTCATTGAATAGTTTCCAAAATATCGTTTTTCAAAGATAATGATAAAAATAACTTTTTTAAAATTCTTAATTTGGGGCTTTAACTTTAAATTATCATATTTGAAAAACAAATCAATCAAAAGAGACGAATACAGATTTGTAAGAAGCGCAAGGCTTGTAAAAAAATTTTGAGACCTATAAAAGTTATTTTTATGAAAAATAAAATTTTGGTGGGAATTTAAAAGTCATTAATTAAAAAAACTTAAAATACACAATTTCGGATTTTCTAGTAGGAAAGAATCGACGTAAAAAAATATATTTGAAAAGCTTGCCCAAACCGATTTTGTCGACATTTTAGGTCAACTTTCCGGTATGTTCAAGCACGGTGTGCCATCTGATTAACCATCTTGTTCCTCAGTAAATCGTTAAAGTTTTTTTTGCACGAACGCAATAAGCCTCATAAAAATTAATTTAAGGGAATCTTAAAATTATTAGATTATTAGAAATTTTCTAATAAAAAAAATACTAATGAAATATGAGAACTTATTTTTTTTGGCTATTTTTATTTCGAAATTAAGTTTTGTTTAAAAGTTACAAAGCGATAAATATTAAATATTAAAAATACTAAAAATTGAAGAAGAGTAAACTTATATACTGCTGGAGGTATGATCAATGGTACAGTCGCGATCATTAATGGCTATACCAGCTATAATCGCTTTGTTAAAAAAAAAAAAAAAATCTCAGGAAAAATTAATAATTCTAACACATTTCTAATAAATAAAAAAAAAATTTGCAATATTAAAATAATGGTGAATTTTATCGCATGTATTTAATCCATTCTTCAAAGAGGTGATCATAAAAGGGTCTTCATTTTAAAAAACTTAATACTGACTGCATTTCTTAACGCATTTTCGCGATTCAAACTCCATTTAAATCAGGTTAAAAAGTAGAATCCGATAATGTGTAAAAAATTGCATTAGTTTCTAAATTTGCAAAAATTAAAAAAAAATTAAAAGATAAAAAAGACTTTTTTTTCGTCTTCTCCTGGACTCTTCACAGGGCGTCAAAGAAATTTCTTTTGTCTTTTTTATCTTTTAATCTGTTCTTTAATTTTTGCAAATTTAGAAATTAATGCAATTTTTATAATTTATCGTTAAGAAATATGCGTTAAGAAATGAAGTCATTATTAAGTTTTTTAAAATGAAGACCCTTTTATGATCACCTCTTTGAAGAATGGATTAAATACATGCGATGAAATTCGCCATTATTTTACTATTGCAAATTTTTTTTTTATTTATTATAAATGTGTTAGAATTATTAATTTTTCCTGAGATTTTTTTTTTTTTTAAACAAAGCGATTATAGCTGATATAGCCATTAATGATCTATCAGAGAAATAATATATTCTGACAAAGATTCACCGCCACAATTACCAGAATTAGTCATAATTGAATTTGACTATTACCGAGGACCATATTTATTTAAAAATTTGTTTCCGATAATTCCACTAACCCGTACATGGACGCATAATAAAATACAATGCAGCAGAACACAAATTCCACTTATGTTATCCTATTCGATAACAATACATAAGTCGCAAAGACAGACTATTCATAAAATGTTTCATATAGGAGACTGTGAAAAACAATTAGGCATAACTTACGTAGGATTAAGTAGACTTAATCAATAAACGATTTAATTTTAATAAAAGATTATAATAAATATAGATACGACTCTATTTGATTGAACGCTTCTTTTAAGGATAAACAAAAAATTTTACACAAATTAAAAAACGATATTCATTAAAATATCAACACACAATGTATGAAAAAATTTTATTTCATGCATGAAATAATTCAATAAACTATTTTTTTGCCCTCCTGGGCGTAAAACTCGTGTGTAAAGAATTTTCTGAACTCGTTCTACCCCTAGGTGAGCAAAAAATAGTGTAAGCACCATGGGCGAAATACTTTAGACACGAGCGTGAACACATTTGCTCACGCTAGTGTCACTTTTACGCCCTTGATAATTAATATACTATTTTTTATTAAATATATACGCATTTATTTATTTAAATCATTATTTATTATAAAAAAAATTATAAATATTTCTACACTAAGTCATATAAATACAAAATGAAATAACTTTTATTTTTTTTTTTTTTTTTTAAGGGAAATATGTGAATCTTGCATCAGCCATGGAGTGTTTGCGGGCCTTAAAGACGGGTCCCAAACTGGAACTCCCTTTTCAGGTAGCTTCAGTTTGGGACCCGCAGCCTAGGCAGCTGGCCGCTGCCTCCCCCCCTGCCTAGGGGCAGGAAAGCTCTTTACGATAGAAAGCCCTCCTCCTTCTTCTCCAAAAAGGTGGTCCTTAGGTACTCTGCTACTTTGTTCCAGTTTTCGGAACTCCGTAGCATTTCCGGGACCACCGACTTCGGCCTCCCATTCAGGAAGGGCGGGCGCCCCTCCGCGTAACGCACACATTCGAAGAATGTGTGCTCTATTGTATCATCCACGCCCGGACAGTGCAAGCACTCCTTTGTTGTCACCTTATGCCAATGCTCCAATATGACACGGAAATACCCGTGTCCAGTTAAGAACTGGGTAAGGTAGAAATCCACCTCCCCATGCTGTCGTCCCATCCATGCCTGCAGGTCTGAGATCAGTCTGCGCGTTCATAGGCCATTTTTCTCTTAGTTCTTTTTCCATCGTTTCTTCCATACTTTCATAGAGTTGAAGCGGGCGCGAGTGGATGCCACTTCGTGCTCATCTACGCTCTCGTAGATGAATTTCCGCTCCAACGCTAGCAGGTCAATGGGTATCACCGAAGCAACAACCTGGATCGCCTCTAGAGATACCGTGTGGTATCCACAGGCGATCCTCACTGCCGCTTGCCTCTGTAACAAAGATATTTTATTTCTGTACTTGGCAGTTTCTGTGGTCTTCGCCCAGACTTCTGATCCGTAGAGCAGGATAGAGTTGATGACTGACATCAGGAGTCTTCGCTTCCCTGGTTTGGGCCCCCCAATGCTGGCCATGAGCCTTGACAGGGAGGATGCGAACGACGCTGCCTCTTCACACGACCTCTGAAATTGCTTCAAGAAGGTCAGCTTGTTATCAAGCTGAACTCCCAGGTGTTTCACCGATGTTCTGGTTCGGATCGTGTGAGGGTTTCCGTCGTCGTCGAAAATTAAATCGAAGTCGGTGGGAACCCTTCAACGGGTCAGCAGTACGATCTCTGTTTTTTGGATCGCAAGCTGGAGCCCGTGATCGCCCATCCAGAGGTTGATCCGTCTCATGACTAGATTAAACCTCTCCTGGGTCACTTCCATGTCCCTGCCAATTATGGTCAGGGCCACGTCGTCGGCGTACCCGATCAAGGAAACTCCTTCCGGGAGGTGGACGCGCAACAAGCCATCGTAAAAGGCATTCCACAGGTCCGGTCCGAGAACCGAACCTTGCGCGATGCCTGCACTCAAAACCCTTTCACGCCTTCCATCGAGCGTGTCGTAGAGCAGTCTCCGGTCCCGCAGGTAATCCTTTATTACGTTACCCAGATACCTGGGTATCCGGAAATCGTACTCGAATGACCGGATCATGTCATCCCACCTGGCCGAGTAGAAAGCGTTTTTGACGTCCAGCGTTACCAGAAGGACGTCCTTGCGAATTGCAGGCCGCTTTTCCCTCTCAGCCTCTACGGTTTCCACCACACGCCGGATGGCGTCTATCGTGGAATGCCCTTCACGAAAACCATGCTGCTCCTCAGAGAGACCACCGCCCTCCTCAATTGCCCTTCTGAGCCTTGTCCGAAGCATGCTCTCCATCACCTTACTAATGGTATTTAACATACACAAAGGTCTGTAAGATGATGGAGAGTCCGGGGCTCCCCCCTTGCCCTTGTTCAAGAGCACGATACGTGCCACCTTCCACTGCTTTGGGAACACTCCAGCCACAAGAATTAACTTTTATTATTAATAATAAAAGTATTACTTATTTTTTAAATAATTTTTTCATAATTTCATGATTTATAAGGAATAATTAGATAAATTTAGAAGTTTATAGTGGCTTTGCTCAGTCTCATACATGTTCAAGGTTATCTAGTAATAACCCAATAAACACCTTGCTCGCGGCAAATGTAAAAGCATTACTTTCCAGCTTTGTCCTAGCTTTGTGCTCGCCACTATTGGGCGCGCTACTCGATATTAACATTTGCTGACAATCTACGAGCAAATGCTGACAAGAGTATCTTGCAAGTATATTATGCACTATTCTAGTATTTTGTGAACATAAAAACCAAAATTTTATGAAAACTACATTATCGACTCGGTAATTATAGTTTTTATACAATTTTAAAAACACCATCTTGCTTTCTTATCATTTGAAACTTAGAAAAAGTAGGTAGGCGTAGGTACAAACAGAGGATTGAGGCACTACTTATTAAACCAGCAGCAGGCCATACGTACGAGGATATTCTCCTCAGTATTAAAAAGAACGTCCAGCTTGAAGATTCGGGGGCTAAAGTCCATCGAATCCGCAAGACGCAAGGGGGAAGCGTCCTGATCGAGCTGGAGTCGACATTGGATTCCGGGAAACTGCAGGAAGCGGTCCAAGTGGTAATGGGCCCTGATTCGAACGTTCGGGACATGATGCCCATGCTGAAACTCGAAATTCGAGATTTAGATGGGGTCACGAAAAAACAGGAGATCCAGGAGGCTGTTGCCAAGGCGATAGGTATTGAAAACGAGGAAAACCTCGTGGTCACCATTTTCAAAACCAAAGGAACAACGAGCCAGATGGCCGTGGTGGAATTACTCGAGGTTGATGCTCTCCGCCAAGCCAAAAAAGAAAAAATCCAAATTGGATATTCCTTGCCGCAGCCAGAGCCTCCTGGTAGGCTCTGGCTGCGGCAAGGAATAAGTGTCATCGGAAATGATCAATGTTCTGCAAGGGAACTTGAATCAAGCCCGGGAAGCTGGTGCTTTGTTGGAAAGGATTGCCCGTGAAGAGGATTCAAGTATCCTCTTACTAAGCGAGCAATCATACAACATGAATCACAAGTACTGGCTAACCGATGACACTGGCTGTTGCGCCATATGGCTCCGGAGTAGAGCCCAAATGTCCTTGACCAGAAAAGGGAAAGGCAACTGCCACGTTTGGGTCACGTGCGGGGAGACAACTTATATAAGTTGCTACCTCTCCCCAAACGATAGCTCGGAAGTGCTGGCTACAAAGCTGGCCAGCATCGAGAACACGGTTCGGGCGGTAACTGGAAGCGTTATCCTTGCTGGTGACTTTAACGCTAGGGCCTTAGAATGGGGCATGCTGACGACCAATCCTAGGGGACAGCAGGTACTGGAAATGACCACTAGATGCAAACTAGTGGTCCAAAATAGAGGAAACCAGCCTACCTACGAGAGGGCAGGTTGGGGTGCCTCTATCCCAGACATAACCTTTGCAACAGAAGGTGCGTCTGGGAGAATCGGCGAATGGTTACAATGGTAGAAACCATCATTACATCACCTTCCGGATGCTTGAGGGAACCTCCCAACGGCCTCCGTACAAGAGGCGTCCCTTGGGTTGGAATGTACCAAAGATGGACGAGGACAAGTTCGAAGAGTATCTTCGAATGGAGTTGTCGTCCGTCTCGCTTGGCATGGAGAGGCTACAGGTCCCCGCGAAGCTGATATTAGCGAAGAAAGTAACATCTCTATTGCGAGAGGCGTGTGACGCCTCTATGCCTCGTCGAAGGCCCTGGAAAGGGAGAAAGCCAGTTTACTGGTGGACTTCAGAAATAGCGGAGCTCCGCAAGGAGTGCCACAGGATGCGACGAAGGGCGCAGAGAGCATGGGACAGGCCTGAGGCTGCTGCACTTTTCCAGGAACACAAGGATGCTAAACACCGGCTGGCCAAAGCTATCCGTCAAAGCAAGGCTCGATGCCTGCCTTCATTACGCGAGGATGTAAACAAAGACCCCTGAGGTCTTGGTTACAAAGTCGTAATGGGCAAGTTGAACCGGGGGTCTGACAACATGATGGACGCGGCGTCGACCGACCGAATCATCGGCGCTCTCTTCCCTGATCGGCCCATCCGGGAAAACCCGGTAGAGGCGATACCCAGGGAGGAATTGCCGTTATTCAGCGAGGACGAGATGGTGAAGGCCATCAAGGCCATGAAAAATAGCAAGGTGCCAGTGCCGGACGGGATACCACCGGAAATGCTCAAACGAGCGGTCAAGATAATCCCTGGTATCTTGTTAAGCATGTTTAATGTATGCTTGGTGCGGGAGTGTTTCCAAGGCAGTGGAAGGTGGCACGTGCTCTTTAACAAGGGTAAAGGTAGAGCCCAGGAATCGCCATCATCTTACAGACCCTTGTGCATGTTAAACACCATCGGAAAGGTGATGGAGAGCATGCTCCGGGCAAGGTTGAAAAGAGCCATCGAGGAGGGCGGTGGCCTTTCCGAGGAGCAGTATGGATTTCGTGAGGGGCATTCCACGATAGTCGTGGATACCGTAGAGGCTGAGAGGGAAAAGCGGCCTGCAATTCGCAAAGACGTCCTTCTTGTAACGCTGAACGTCAAAAACGCTTTCAATTTTGCCAGGTGGGATGACATGATCCGGTCTCTCGAGTATGATTTCTAGATACCCAGGTATCTGGGTAAGGTACTGTTTGATCAGCTTTTACCTTATTCAAAGTAAAAACATTGAACGGTAGAGAATGATGGTAAAAGAAAATTAACAGAAAATGATTTTAATTCTAAACAAACAAAAAATATATTTATTCTAACAATTCAAATTTAACAAACAATTATTTATTTATTTTTTAAATATATTAAATTAAAATTGAACTAAATCTTTAAAAAATTTAATGAACTAACAAACTTATTTTTGATTTTAATTAAAAAAAAAAATTTTAAGGTTATAAAAATAAAAATTTATAAATACCAAATGATACAAGACCTTATTTTATTTTATAACAAACTTTTTTTTTTTTTAATTTTTTCTTTAAATTCGATGATCTTACAATAAAATAAATTTTTAAAATTTTATTTACGTCCTTTCATTTAAAAAAAAAAAAAATTTTATAATAGATAATATTTTCCTTTCACCACAATCACAATAATAATCAGAACAAATTATCCAATTAATATATGTTAATAATTATTAAAAACTTTTATTTTAAATTAAACGAAATCTTTCAATAATTTTTTTTTTTTTTAATTTATTCAAATAAAAAATATTTCTCTTTTTAAACTACCTCAACCAACTTCTTTTACTTTCTGACGATATTATTATTTTTGTTTTTTTAACAAAAAACCGTAACCAAGTAACATAGCAACAATAAACAATAAATTTCAAATTTCAAATCCAAACATTTTCTTCTACACTGTAATAAAATTCAGACTTATTATTCAAAAAAACTTTCATTTAAATATTCTATGTAGTTAAATAAAATTCAATTTTTTTAATCAAATCGAGTTCGGAGCACGTACTAAAGGACTACCTACGGGACCAGAGACTGCTCTACGACACGCTCGATGGCAGGCGACAGAGGATTCTGAGTGCGGGCATTGCCCAAGGTTCGGTTCTCGGACCGGACCTGTGGAATGCCTGGATAAGCGAGCACGGGCTCAAGCTCGCTATCCCAAAATCGGAGATCGTACTACTGACTTGTCGAACAAAAATTTTCACGGACATCGATGTAAATGTCGATGATGGTAGAAACCCTCACACGATCCAAGCCAAGACATTGGTTAAGTACCTGGGAGTTCTGCTTGATAACAAGCTGAACTTCTGGGAACAATTTCAGAGGTCGAGTGAGAAGGCCGCGTCGATCGCATCCTCCTTGTCAAGGCTCATGGCCAACATAGGAGGGCCCGAACCCGGGAAGCGAAGATTGTTGATGTCCGTTGTCAACTCTGTCCTGCTTTACGGATCTGAGATCTGGGCGAATATCACCAAATTTGCCAACGTAGATATAAAATATCGTCTGTGCAGCGGCAAGCGGCCCTGAGGATTTCCTGCGCGTACCATACGGTATCGCTCGAGGCGATCCAGGTAGTAACATCGGTCATACCCATCGACCTACTAGCGTTGGAGCGGAAATACATTTACGATAGTGTAGAGGACCGCGAAGTGGCATCCAGTCGCGCCCGCTCCAGCTCTATGGAAAAATGGCAGAAATGGTGGAAAAAGGACGAAGAGGAAAATGCCCGATGGACGCGCAGACTGATTTCAGATCTGCAGGCATGGACTGGACGACAACATGGGGAGGTGGATTTTTACCTCACCCAATTTTTAACTGGACACGGGTATTTCCGTGTCATGTTACAACATTGGCACAAGGTGGCAACAGAGGAGTGCTTGAACTGCCGAGGCGTGAAGGATACAGTGGAGCACACTTTCTTCGAATGTGTGCGATTTGGAGGCCGGAGACGGTCCCAGAAATGCTACGGAGTTCTGAAAATTGGAACAAAGTAGCAGAGTACTTAAGGGCCACCTTGTTGAAGAAAAAGGAGGAGGGCTTTCTATGGTAGATTGCTCTTCTGTCACTAGGCTGGGGGAAGGCAGTGGCCAGCTGCCTAGGCTGCGCGTCCCAAACTGAAGTTATACCTGAAAAGGGAGTTCCGGTTTGGGGCAAACAAGCGCAGGGGGGTTTGTAGTGTGTTTATCCAGTAAGAATCTGGGGCGTAGCCGGCGACCGTGGTCGCGGGTGGTCTCGCAGTTGTACACTTTGTGCAACTGGGCGGTCATGGAAATTTTCGGGTCTTCAAGGCCGGCAAACACTCCATGGCTGATGCAAGATTCAAAAGATTCCCTTGACAAAAAAAAAAAAAAAAAAAAAAAAATAAAATAACAATTTGTAGTAAATTTACTAAATTTTTAGTAATATTGTTAATTTGTTGTAAAATAATTAAGCTGCAGAAGCAGAGTGTACTTTTAACTAAGCAGTAAGCAATAAGATATTTTTAGTTTTTTGAGTTCAAACTTTCTTTTTGAGTTAACTTTCCATAAAAGGATCCTGATTTTTTTATTTGTTGTTAAAATATACGCTTTAAAATATATTAGCACACACTATAAAATTAATACTCAAAATATACTTTTGTATATTAATAATATTATATTATATTTTGTATATTAATTTTATATCAATTTTTAATATTATATATTAAATAAAAATATTTTTATTTCTTCGATATTTTCTCATATGAATTCTACTTACGCGCGTGGTGTTGAGGATGTTTCTGAATCTAGCATCCCAAAAATCGAAGGTTCAAAACTCATCGAGCCCCTCCGGTATTAAAAAAAAAAAAATAATACTTATTTAATATTCAATAATAATTAATTAAATAAATTAGAATCCTAGATTATTAGAATGACTTACAGAAAAATATGTATGTTAAAATAAATTAATTTTTTTTTTAAATTTATAAACAAATAATTTTATTTAACATTTAAATTCATTAATTATTATTCCTTAAAATAAAACATCATGTACGATTGGGTATGAGTCGATAATATATTTTTCATATTATTTAAAAATACAAAATTACCGTCAAGTTACACAAAATACTGCCCGCTTCCCTACAGTATCGACGGAAACAACAGCTTATTAGACGTCTGAAACAACGTCTGAAAAGACGTTTGAATAAGGTTTTAAACATAGTAAATCAATATATTGTATACATATATTATATGTATACATATTTTTTTAATAATATTATAACTTTTAATTATCAAATTATAAGGAAAATGTGAAAAATTTTTTTGGTATGTCAAAAATATGAATTCAAATTTATAGGTAAATTTTTTTTAATTTTAGCATCATTTTTACAGAGTATATAACTGAAAAACAAATAAAAAAATTTTTTAACAATTCAATACTTTTAAGTTATTAAAGTAGCCCTTGAATTCAATTTTTTAATAACAATGGCAACAATTTCACATTTTTTATTGTAATTTTTGCCCTTTTTACTAAAAAACAGCAATCACCTTTATCAGAAAACTTCATTTTTCTAAACTTGATTGCAAGACTCTAGGCTCTACACCCCTCAGGCTTTTAAGCCTCTCGTTTAGAAAAATAATGTTTTCTAAAAGTATATTATTAATAAGCTGTTAAATTGAAAATTTTATTAATAATATTTTTTCATAAAATTATACACAATATAAATTTATTATATTTGATTTTAAGTTATCAATTAATAATTTTTTAAAAGAAAACATTTGAATTAAAAATTTAAAAAATATATTATTTTTATTTAAAAGAATATTCCACTAAAGGTCCACTATATCATGCAAGTCAATGATTCTTCGAGATCGTAAACTTTTATAATATAGAATTATGAATATATTTTTTCCTAAAAGAGATAGAACATGGAATCTTTCAGATATAATTCTAATTAATGATTAGAAGCAGAAAAACTGTAAATGGTTTTCTTATTCTCATTAGTTTGGTTTTTCACCATCTAAGATAGTCACTTTAAAAAAATTTGTTTGTTCGTATTAATTTAATTGATACAGAAAAATCAATATCTTTTTTCCTAAATTAGATAGAACATTGAATCTTTCAGATATAGTGCTAATTATTGAGTAGAAATAGAGAAAATATAAATAGTTTCGTTGTGATTAATAGTTTAATTTTTCACTTTTCAGTATAGTCACTTCAAAAACATGCATCGATGAATTTGTTTTTGTCTTCTGACAGAGATAGTATTTAAATAAGATTAGATTAGTATATACTTTTCAAATTTTATAATAATTTTTTTTATTACATGTTACTTTGTTTAAATATTTTTTTCAGATTTGTAGTTTAAATTTCTATCTTTGTATCCATTGGACCTTTAGTGGAATTTTCTTTTAAATAAAAATAATATATTTTTAAAATTTTTAATTCAAATGTTTTCTTTTAAAAAATTATTAATTTATAATTTAAAATCAAATATAATAAATTTATACTGTGTATAATTTTATGAAAAAATATTATTAATAAAATTTTGAATTTTACAGCTTATTAATATACTTTTTGAAAACATTATTTTTCTAAACTAGAGGTTTAAAAGCCTGAGGGGTGTAGAGCCTAGGGTCTTGCAATCAAGTTTAGAAAAATGAAGTTTTCTGATAAAGGTGATTGCTGTTTTTTTGTAACGAGGGCAAAAATTACAATAAAAAATGTGAAATTGTTGCCTTTGTTATTAAAAAATTGAATTCAAGGGCTACTTTAATAACTTAAAAGTATTGAATTGTTAACAAATTTTTTTATTTGTTTTTCAGTTATATACTCTGTAAAAATGATACTAAAATAAAAAAAAATTTTACCTATAAATTTGAATTCATATTTTTGACATACCAAAAAAATTTGTTATTTCACATTTTCCTTATAATTTTTTTTTTCAAGAATAAAAAATACGTCTTCCACCGAGAATCGAACTCGAGTCTCTGGATTGCTAGTCCATTGTGCTAACCACTACACCATGGAAGACACCGAATTAAACTCTCTCGGAAGACACATTTTTCATTCCTGAAAGTAGACAAGTCATTTATCAATTGTCGAATTAATTATTGGTATAGAAGATAACATAGTTCTTTATGTTTGCGGCAATCGCGGCATCATCGGTGTCTTCCATGGTGTAGTGGTTAGCACAATGGACTAGCAATCCAGAGACTCGAGTTCGATTCTCGGTGGAAAACGTATTTTTTATTCTTAAAAAATAATTTTTAAAAATTTATTTAAAATTATTAATTTAAAAATCCATTTTAATTAATGGTTAGAAATAATATTGAACAAGAAATTGTCATTGTTTCTATGCCTCATACGGCTTTGTTCGTTATAATCATAAAACACATTTATTGTGTATTCGATTTGTCAAATTTGAAATTTGCCGCGAACATAAAGATAACTATGTTATCTCCTATACCAATAATTAATTCGACAATTGATAAATGACTTGTCTACTTTCAGGAATGAAAAATGTGTCTTCCGAGAGAGTTTAATTCGGTGTCTTCCATGGTGTAGTGGTTAGCACAATGGACTAGCAATCCAGGGACTCGAGTTCGATTCTCGGTGGAAGACGTATTTTTTATTCTTAAAAAATAATTTTTAAAAATTTATTTAAAATTATTAATTTAAAAATCCATTTTAATTAATGGTTAGAAATAATATTGAACAAGAAATTGTCATTGTTTCTATGCCTAATACGGCTTTGTTCGTTATAATCATAAAACACATTTATTGTGTATTCGATTTGTCAAATTTGAAATTTGCCGCGAACATAAAGATAACTATGTTATCTTCTATACCAATAATTAATTCGACAATTGATAAATGACTTGTCTACTTTCAGGAATGAAAAATGTGTCTTTCGAGAGAGTTTAATTCGGTGTCTTCCATGGTGTAGTGGTTAGCACAATGGACTAGCAATCCAGGGACTCGAGTTCGATTCTCGGTGGAAGACGTATTTTTTATTCTTGAAAAATAATTTTAAAAATTTATTTAAAATTATTAATTTATAAATCCATTTTAATTAATGGTTAGAAATAATATTGAACAAGAAATTGTCATTGTTTCTATGCCTAATACGGCTTTGTTCGTTATAATCATAAAACACATTTATTGTGTATTCGATTTGTCAAATTTGAAATGTGCCGCAAACATAAAGATAACTATGTTATTTTCTATACCAATAATATAAATATTAATAAGTCAAAAAATTAAATTCATTCATTTATTAAAAACTATTAAGAATTTCTACATAAAACAGAACAACTTGAAAAAAAATCTAAAAGAAATATGATGCCGTAAAAAAAAATCATAATCCTGTCAAATATATCGATATATTTAATGATTAGAAGGAGTAAAATATTTCTGCATTCTATAAAAAAATTTAAATGATTTCTTTAATTATAATACGTATTGATTTAAACTTATTTTAATAGAAAAATACTTAGACATGGTAAAGATTATTACCCATTCTCGAGCGTGTAAATATAAATATATTTACAGGCTAGAGGATCGGTAATATTCTTTTCCCCGTCTAAGTATGTTTGTTTATACATTAGTGACATAGAATAATATCATTATTTATACACAACTACACGTGGAAAAGATTAAATACCAATAGTATTTTATTGTATCACTGTATCACTGATTTCTTAAAAAAAATAATATCTATGTATAAAATATATAAAGTAATAATATATAAATCAATAATTTAATTATGAAATGTAAACAAATGACTTACTAAATACTGTGTAATATTACTATAATGTATAATATGTATTATATTTTAGTTAGCTTAATAACTTTAATTTAAAAAGTTAAAAAAGCTTTAAATAAAAAAAAAAAAAAAAAATCAGGTGCATGTTTATACTCTTTTTAGGACTCATAAAATAACTCTTTATTTTATAGTTTATTTATAACCTTAAAATTAGAGTGCCGCGCCCTCTCCGTGTATAAGTTACTCAACTTGTTTACTTTTATTTTTAAAATGGCGCCGAATACAACTGCTCAAAGTTAGTCCTCACTTTAGATGTTGGGTACGATTGCAGCCTCCAACTTGTTCCGAAACATACCAAATGAAATTTTATGTTTGTGAAATATTTTTTTTCTGGATTATTTTCTTCAAATTTTGGAAAATGAAAAATTGTAAAAATTATTAAATTCTTTCGAAAATTGCAAATTATTGCAAATGTTTTTTTGCAATGAAAAAAAGTGGTACATTTTTTTGAAAAATAATTTCTTCAATCCAGAAAAAAATTTTATTTTAAAAGTGTAGCCAAAAAATTAGGAAGATATCTTAAAAATTTTTTGAGTTATCGTGCCCGCCAATTCGAAAAACGTTGTTTCGAGAAAAACGAGTTTAAAGTTTCGGTGAAACATATTACGCCTCTCGCAGTGTCTCCCTTAATCTTCTATAAATCCCTTATTATTCAAGATATCATTGTAAATATTTTTTCCCCTATTCTTAAGATGTTTTCCAACCCAAAAAAACAACAAACAAAAAATCGTTTTCTTTTTTAAATTAATTGCATCAGCCATCTTAAGCACAACGCTTTGTTTTTGTTTATTTTTTTTCTCGTCATACTATGTAACGAGAGGTGCCGTCTCTAAATTTTTCTCCGTGTAGCTTATGCTTAGACCCTTTAAATTTTTCCCCGTGTATGAATAAATTTTATAAAATATTATGCTCTGGAAAATATTTGGAGAAAAACATGGAAATTGCAGGATTTTGGCTGATATTTATGTACCTAAAATTTCATTTGCGATAAAAACGATTTTCCTTTAGGTATTCAAAATTAGCCAAAGGAAATGTAAAAAGAAATCATGAAAGCAATTTAAGAGATCGTGCATTTCTTTTGCGAGTTTTTTTTATTTTTAAGTTTTAAACACATACGTTTTTAAGGAAAATTTAAAGCTCGGAAAGGAAAATTGATGTTCAAACTAAATTAATTAATTAACTACTTTTATTTTTATTATTAAAATAGTTATTTTTGTTCAAATAATTTTTAAGTTTTGTTCATATATTTTTAAATGTTATTGCTAGAATAAGTAATTGTTATTAAAATAATTATTAAAATTTTGATTCTAAAAATAGTAGCTTAGTTCAGGTGCATAAATACTCACGTTTGCCCTGAAGGCGGTCTCTTTTAAGTTACCTTTAACCAGTGCACGGGTTTTTGTGTTACTCTTGGACTTAGTTAATCAATTTGTTGATAGTTTATAATTTTTAAAATTATTTAGTTAAAAGTCTTATAAAATTTTTATTATTACGAATTTTATTAAAGAATTCTAAAGTGTAATTTCCTCATTTTAAAATTCTTTTCGAGTTTTTAGAAATAAATACGAACTCAGTTCAGTAAAATAAAATTTTAATTGTATTTTATTTTCGTGCCAGTAAAAAGAAGCAATAACAAAAAAGTAAGTAATACAAATTTATAAATTTAAATCATAAGTTCCTGATCTTGTATTTTCTAAAATATTCAAAAATTTAAGAAAGAATATTGACCAGAGGTCCTGCAGGACTTGGACAATCCTTCTAAAACAAAACTAAAACTTAAATTAATGTAATTACACGGTTAAAACGTATGATTTTGCAACTACAATAAAGGTTTTGTATCGAACGAGTGGTGATTTATTTTTTTTTCAACAATATTTGAATATTCATCGTTTTTTAAACAAAGATTTAAAATATTACTAAAACACAAAACTTTTTTATATACTTTATTTATTGTCATATACATTCATCTTTCTTTATCAATCAGCTCTCTTCTTCTTTAACCTTTTTTTCTCCATTTTAAACAAAATCACGCTCATGCGTAAAATATGTATAATAAGATTACGCGAGACAGGTGTGCGCGCTACACCTGAGAGCCAATATTTTCGGCGTCTGAGACGAAAAAATTTGGTGCTCTAGAAACACAAATATTCATGGTATGCGACACCTACGATTTGTCCTCTCGCGCAACCGATTCATTCCCAGTTCACGTAACGGTATATGGGCATATCACACCAAGTGGTTATATTGCATAAATGAGGGTTTTTTCTGTTAAAAAAAAAAATTATTGAGATTTATTTAAAAATATTTCTTCTCAAGTCTCAAGAAATTTTTTCGCCTATTTTCTTTAATTATTATGAAATAACAGCCTTGGAATGATTCGAAACCCTAATATTTTGTTGGTAACCTTGTTAAGTTTTTTAAATTCTTATCATTACAGAGGGAATGCAGTAAAACTATTTGTCTTTCTATAAATAGATTTTGATAAATTAATAATATATTTAATTTCTTCACACAATTAAAACAGTGTGCTCCTTTTCTAAAAAAAATTCTGCCAGCTGAAATATTGGTAACCACATTTTCCAATAAATACGACCGAAGAAAGTTTTTTAAGCCACAAATGAATGCCGTGAACAATTTTTACTTCTAACTATTGTGAAAATTCTCTACAATGTTTCACAATTTGAAAGTGATTTGGGAAAAACTGGCGCCTCTAATAATTTAGTAGATATCGACATCAAAAGGCTTTGCTGTCAATGCATATTTTTGGTACTAAAATCACATTTTTTAATGGCGCTCGTTCAATTTTTAAAAAATCTTCGCAAAATCTTATGTGATTTATGTAAAATCTTAGATTTCAGTTTAAAAAAACGGCATATCTTAATTCAATGCGCTGTATGTATAAACCTCAGTTTTATATAAACTAATCGTACAATTTAGAAGCGTTGTTTACCAATAACCTAAAAATAACAAACGTGTAAGAATTACGTATGTTTCATTTTTGGTTCAAAAAGGATGTTTTTGATTTGAATTTAGTGCTTTAAAAAAATAAATAAAATTATGTAGTTGTAGGTCATACTTAGTTGATCATTAAAATCTATATTTCAAGAAATATACATTTTGAAAAAAATCAAAAAGTCTAAAAAAATTTTTCAAAAATCATAGAAGGCACAACTAAATGATTTTATAAATTATAATAAAATTATTCGATCATATTTTAACCAGTGGTGGATTCAGAAAAGGGCCTAAGGGGGTGGGGCGCTTAAGCAAAATTTTGTATGTTTTTTTATGAAATTTGTATAAAAAAACAAAATTATGATAAAAAAACATGCATTTTTTGGAGCTCAGGGGAGGCAATCACCCTTACCACCCCCCTTTTGATCCACCCATGATTTTAGCAGTAGTCAAATAAAAATTAGGTATAACGACAAAGAACTTTAAAAAAAATTATTTAGTAATAGGAAGTTTAAAGACAAATAATTTGAATGCTTTGAGTGATTTTTTGAAACAATCAGGAACTTTTCTTACAAATTAAAATTTTATGAAACTGCAAAAATAAAAATTTTTTTAAAATAATTAATATATTAATAACTAATATATTAACTATATTTTAGGCTTTATGTGAGCAATGAGTTAAAGATTCAGGAGGCTTAGCCTAGCTATACCTATAGCGCAGTCTGTAGAATATTTAATTTTTTGTTTATAAAAAAATTGAAAATTTATCTTCTTATTATTGGCTTTTAGACAAAAATAAAATTTATTGTTATATATCTCTATATTTTCCAGTATTTTTGAGAACTAATTTCATCATTTAGTAATTATAAACTTAAATATATTTTTTAATTTAAGAAGTTCATTTATCAAACGCCGTAGCTTAAAATTAAGTTACGCAAAGAAAATCTTAATTTTTATTTTTTTATTAAACTTCTGTCCAAATGTCATTATTGTACTCTCAAAAATAAAATTTAATTTATAAAATTAGAAATATAACCACTTGGTGAGATATGCCCATATACATTTTTATTTATAAATTATTAAATTTTTTATTTTAAGTATACCACCCTCGCCTAAAATAAACTTTATAATTATATTCTACGATACTTTTTTTATGTTATAATTTTTTTAATCAAAATTGTACTCACAAAATACTAAAATTTTCTATTATAAAATGCCATAAGAATCACTTGTATATCAAAAAAGCGAAATTATTTTGTAACGTGGTTACAAACGCTAAAATACGTTTATTTTAAATTTAATAAAATGTTTAAATTTTCGAAAAAAGCCGCGACATTTTTGTAAATTAAGTTATAGTTTGATTTAATATATAGGTAATAATAGCCACACACGCACACACAGATATGTAAGAAAAGCCGCGAAGAACTAGATAAGAAAAAGAGAAGAGAGGGAAGCCGATCGACAACGCGGGTTTAAGTGACCAGCGAGGACGATATTCAGCGACTGACCCTTCTATAAGTAGGTCACGTTTTGATAACGCACAAAAACGCATGTCGCCGGCCATTATAGTTAAAATCTTATATGTACAATAAATTTATAGTTATGATAAAGTTTTGAAAATGTACGTCGTGATCAAGAATTCTGCTATAGTTTTATGTTCATTTGTGACCAAGAAAATATTGATAGCGTAATTAGATTCAGTGAAATATCGTAAATATGGGAGAACATAAACGAGATACTAAAGAATTTTAGATTCTGTTTCCACGTGTTTTCTTATATAATTTTTAATATAATTATCGTCGCAACAGTTTTCATTAATTTTGAATTTTTGAATTGAATAAGTGAATATTTGATTTTGAATAGTGAAGTTGGATATCCTAAGAAAGATAAGTTTCTTTGGAATCCAATTTCAAAAAGAAAGAAATTAAGTGATTAGGAAATATAAGAAGAATTTTGAGCAGTACCTAATATCATCAAAAATGGCAGCCAATGATAATATCCTTAGCACCTTGATTTTTGACAACAAAAGGTAAGTCCGAAACTACTCGTGTGTTTAATAATGTCTGTGTGTCGCGATCGTTAAAAGTTATTAGAAATTTTAACAGAGACCGTGAATTTATGATTATGATAAAGACAGTGATTATTGAATTTTAGAGATAGTGAAATTGATTGTATTAGGAAATAAGTAATTTTTAAAATATATAATTAATTGAATAAAATTATGATGTTGATTTTTGTGTTAAGTTAAATAAAATGTGTTTCATTTCCCATTGTGTTTAAATCATAAATATCTCTATCTCCTTTTCTCTATAATAATTCCCCCGACGCTGATTTTAAAGTATACTACTATTATTCTCGTTTCAGGTTATATGATACAGATTGGTAAGTCCCGCGAACACGTAAAATTAAAAAAATGATAAAAATTCAAAATTACAATAATGTGACTAATTCCGCAAAGCCGGAAATAGCCACATTACAATTTTTAAATTATTTAATAGGAGGAGTCACCCCAGCTTCTTCTAATTTTAAATATGTATTTTTTAATATGATTTCTTGTTATATGTTAACTTTTATTAAAATCTATATTCAATCAAAAATGGTGCTTTACATCCTTAAGTGAATCATCAAGTGTATACTGTTAAGATAAATTTTTTTATATAAACAAATTTTTAAAATACAGTCACAAAAAATTGGATTCAATAGAAGTTACATGATTGCAATAAAAAACTTTTTAAATAATTTTAGTCTTACTTTTCTAGTCATGATCTGGTCAACAATATTCTATATTATATATGTTATTTTTGACTAAAATAATTGTTTATTTTTATTTTTCTTAACGTATATCTAATTAATTGCTGTTAATTTTTGATTTTAAAATTTTAATTTTATATATTGTAATATTATTTTTCAAACTTTAAACCCTGGCTCACAAACAGATAATGTTTTATCTCAGTGAACTACACGGAGCGAAGATGGCGGTAGCTGCTATTGCGGTAGCAGTAGCAGCTACTGCTTTTGCCGCGACCACTGAAGTCTCGAGATTAGGCCCAATCTACAGAAACCGTAAAACCGAGGCGCAACGCAAACGCAAGCGCAACGTAATGCGCAGAAGAAGATTTTGTGTATTACGAGTTGCGTAGAAGGCAAAACTGGTTTCTGCGGATTGCGTTGCACTCACGCTTGCGGTTGCGACCCCCTTTTACGGCTATTGTAGATGGGGTATTATAGCAACCGCAGCGGTTGCTATTCGCGACGTCTGTCGTAGCTCCCGTATCTAAATTATTTATTTTAATGAAGCATTTTCTCATTAATATTTAGAATGAATATTAAAATTTTAATGCTTAAAAAATCTTTATTTTTATGTAATTATATTTAAAATAAATGTTTATAACCTAAAAATTGAGGAAAAAATAAGTATAGATTTCGATACTGCTGCTGTCGCGAATAGCAGTGTCTGCCGTTGCTAATCGCATAGCAGCAGCTACATCGGAAAAGCAGTATCAGCTGCTGTTTTCTTCGCTCCGTGTACATACTTATATGTATCAGCCTTCGAGATTACTGGTAAATAAAAAAAAAAAAATAAAAAATTTAATTTCTTTATTATAATATTAATTTGATAGAGAAAGAATAATTGAATGAAACTCATAATTTAAATATATGCCCTGTATTAGTTCAACCCTATATTTTCATTTAATTTGACAAAAATTCACATCAAAATAATGACTGCCGTATTCAATGCCGGACGCTATTATTTTTATAGTAACGTCATCGAATCAATGATACTTTCAATTAACTTATTTTAATAGGAAAAAGGTTACGAGTCACCAACAAACTTCACCGTTCAAAAAATTCATAGAAACGATTATATTAAGAACTTAAATCCGCATTTAATACTTCAGTAACTGATACTTGAAGGTTTTTATCAAATATTAATTGATGATACTTCCTATCAGAATTAAATTCATAATAAAATACTTTAATTTTAATATATTGAACCTCTAGTTTAAGTTTTATATGAATTCTTTCACCAAAAATAAAACAAAAATGTAAGACAATATTGATTAATTTATCGCTAAGTTACACTAACAATCAACAAAAACAAGGTAGAGATGTATTCTGTATGAGAAAAGCTTTTATTAGTATCTCTTACCTTTATGTGACAACCAAATTCAACTCCATGATATATTTCTGCTATCAGGTCATAATCTTCTTCAATAAATATGTTGGATATGCAACCTAATAGGAAAGAATGAAAAGGAAATTTGGAATAATTTAGACCAACTTCAGGTGGAAGACCACCAAAGTAGTACTTGACATTAGGCATTTCAGGAATATTGTTTTTTAAAATTAGACTTAAAGGTGAACCAACTTTTTTTTCATAATCGTTATTTATTGTAAGACTGCATCTTTCAACATTGTTTTTAAGATCATATTGCCTTGAGATGTCTATTTTGGTCCAGTTTCCATTGTTATACTTAAAAGTAGATGACAACTCAAAATTTAAGTTTCTTGTATAAGCTACTTTTAGAACTATGTATCCTTCTCGCAAATAAATCATTATATGTTCTTCAAACTAAAATATAAAAATATATTTTTGGTTTTGTTATTTTTTTATTTTATTAAGTTATTACAAATCAACATTTCATTTTTTTGCAAAACAATCTAATGTCTTATTTTCTGCAAATAAAAGTATAAGAATTTAGAATTTTTTTTTATTTTGTACTTCAAAAAGTTTTTGATGATACGCGTACCATATGAATACAAAAAAAATTAAACGAAAATTTGGCCTATTATTCAAGCTCTTAAATTTAATAATATTTTTTTACTATAACTTAACCGTAGTGCAGAGGTAACATTCTTGTTTTATAACATAATATCATATTTTCGAAGTAGTGTCGCTGCTTATGCAGAGCAATAATGTTTTTTTTAAGTAGAGATAAGATAGCTGGTTGCCAAGTCGCAGGAGGCAATATGTTAAGCGTCATTTACTTGCCTCTGTACGTTATTCATAGAGTAGGTTTTCAAGGTTTTTCCAGCCAGTTTTAACTACATTCCTGTACTTTAAATTGTAATAGGAATTGTTAGCTCCTACAAGAAAGTCCGACGTCGAAACGCAATTAGCCTGCTCAAATTCTATAGGAAGCAACTATACGCTACAAAATGCTATTATCAAGGAGTACATAAATATTTCTTGGTTCTAGTGGAATGCCTTTTACAATGGCTTGCTGCACGTTGACTTCCCGAAAGGAGTCTCCTTGATCGGGTACGCAGGCGACGTGGTCCTAACCATAAAGGTTAGAGGGAAGGAAGTGGCCCAGCAGAAACTGAATCAATTCATGAGACAGATCAACCCCTGGATGGGCCAGCACGAGCTCAAGCTTGCGATCCCAAAAACAGAGATCGTACTGCTGAGCCGTCGAAGGGTTCCCAGTATATTGAACATAAGCATCGACGATGGCGGGAAACCTCACTCGATCCAAACTAGAACATCGGTGAAGTACCTGAGAATTTTGCTTGACAACAAGCTGAGCTTCTAGGAATAATTTCAAAAGACGAATGAAAAGGCTGCGTCGGTCGCATCCTTCCTGTCAAGGCTCATGGTCAACATAGGGGGGCCCAAACCAGGAAAGCGAAGACTTTTGATGTCCGTAGTGAACTATGTTCTGTTATATGGCTCGGAAGTTTGGGCTAACGCCGCCCGAATTAAAAAGTACAGGCATAAAATATGCTCTGTACAGAGGCAAGTGGCACTCAGGATCAGGATCTCAATTTTTAACAATAATGTGAAATATATTTCAAGTTTTTTGATTTTTGGCCTAACCTAAATTTTTCAAAAAATTAATTTATTCGTGGCGAAACGTAGAAAATCAAAATTTTTTTTAGTGAATCGATGCTAAATAATGTCTTAAATATTATATTCAAAGATTTTTAAAATCAGATTATTTATAAAAAAGTCTTCATTAATTAAGTACCTCAAATATTAATGAAATTTCAAGCGCTAATATCTCCGTCAGAAGTCAATAAATTTTCAAAATTATTTTTTTATTTGGACACATAATATGATCAATGGCTAAAAATATTAAACATTCCAGAAGTTTCAATCTCCAGAAATTTTTAACCAAAAAATGCTATTTCTATCCACCTGATTCAACCTTAAAAGGTATGAAACTTTTATTTTTATAAGATTAGCTACTATAGGTTAGGCTACTACAAAGTTCATAATTATGCAAAACTTATTTTTTTTACCACTTTTTATTCATTATTTTTATTTGAATCGTAGGATCGATTCTAAATTAAATTTTATTCTGAAAACTTTTTGGTCTATTTTAATTAAATTTCCTAAATTTCAGAAATTTTTACTTTTTACATCATCGTTTTGCATATAGAATGCAAAAAGGTAATCCATTTTTTTTTTAAAATAACGTTTAATCAAATAACCATATAATTAACCACATAATTAACAACACAATTAAGCACATATTTAACCAAGTAATTAGCTACGTAATTAGCCACTTAAAATTATTTTCTGGATATAAGTGAACTTTTAATTAATTAGCTTAATTGTATTATTTTAGCAAAAATAATAAAAGTATTAACAACGCGTTTATTTTTCACCATGGAATTTTAACTGCCGATAGTGGCGTCTTTTTTAAAAGTCTGTTTAATTGTGTAGGTATGCGTATGAATTGTAACCATGTTGTTATTACAAACTATAGGTACATTGTTTTACACGCAATTTTTCCTAAAATTAAACTCAAAAAAAACTTAAACAGGCGAAATGAATGATAAGAAGCCTACGATTATATTGATAGTTTATAAAGAATTCTTTCTGAATAAACTTTAGATTCATGACTTCGTTTTGCTTCTGCGTTTTTACAGACGTTTATTAATCTTATTAAAATATTATAAAACTTTTCAGATTAACTTGTAAAATTTAAGCATAATTAAACAATGAGGCAAAAAAAACTTTTTTTTTACATTGAAATATGTTGTTTTTTATTTTTGTTTTTTGAAAAGATTATCTTTGATAATTTAGATCTTGATAAGGAAATTTCAACCCTCAAAATACTGTTTTATTAATAATATTTATTAAAATAGTTCCTATCAGATCAAAAGAAAAGTTTTTTATTTATAAATATCTTTTTCTAATAATTATTGATATTTTTTGTTTAAGATCTTTAGATTGATGCCTACAATTAAAAAACTTTTATTTTTAGTTTCCTAAAACCTTTAGGACTGTTAAAGAAAATTGTGTATATTTTCCTTTATTTTTTTGCAAAAAAATGAAAATTATCCAAATAAAATAAAGAAACTTTACTAACATTTTCAGGATCCATTGCCAAGAAAATCATAGAATTTTCATCATACGTTCGAAAACTTAATGTAATTCCAAAATTATACTTATTAACTGGCCCTGATGTGGATCGATTTCGCACTGCAAAACTTTTACCATTGAAACTGTATGCTAAATCACTTCCTTGCACTTCCTCACTAAAATTATAATATTTATTTTAAGTAACCTTATTTAAATATAGTGTAAGTAAGTTTTGATAAAATAAGACTTATTTTCCCATTATTTACGATACTTAATTAAGATCTGGTTACTCGGAAAAATATTAAAAAAGATTTTTAAGGGTTAGAATAATGAAATCTTCAGAAATTTTATATAATTAAATGTCACCGATGTGAGAGAAAATTTTATTTCATATTCTTTCTGTTACTTATCACTGTTAAAAATATCCTATAGTAAGTATAATAAATAGTCGTAAAAATATGATTTAGTCATAAATTTACTAAAAAAAAAAACGTTATTTTACCATACTGTTGCAGATAAAGGAGACTTTATATTTAAGCTGACAACTGCATAATCAAAATAATCTTTTAATTTTTGCAAGATTTATTCAATAATTTTCACAGAGTATGTAATTTTTGATAATAACACCATATTTGTATATTGAATCTTTTAAACCTTAAATTATATCGGAGGACACCAGCACAAGAGAGCCATTGTGAGCCTTCGAGCGGACATTTTGGAGTGGATAGAACCTATGATCGAGTAATTCGAGATTACTATTGGCCAGGGGGTGTACGAAAATCCTTCACGATTTGCCATTAGTGTCAGCGTCACAAGTCTAGTCAAACTCTCTCTCTCTCTCAAGGACTTATGGGTAGGAGGGTAGTGGAAACCCCCTGGGCAGTAGTATCTGCGGATTGCATGGAGTTCCTAATAGTAAACAGAGGTATACGCACGCCGTAGTATTTCAAGATTTGTTCACTTGTTGGGTCAAAATCTACCCATTAAGAAGCTTTTAAAGACCTAGTCCTGTTCTGGTTTGGCTGCCCAAATTATCTGCTAAAAGATAATGGTAAAGAATTTGACAATAGCGACATCTTGATGTCAAACAAATATCATTATTTCACAGGATAATAGCGCCGGATGAACTCATAGCAATAGCTGCAGTCCCCCTCCTACCCTCGGACGACGAGGGCGAGGGCGACCTCGCGGCCAAAGGACCTCCACGACCGGCAATCCCGGAATAACCACAGATCCAACAGCCAGCACCAGCAGCCCCTCCGGCTCCATTATTGTTGGGGGCAGAACGCTACGCCCCCGAAAGACGACCTAATTTTTAGCGTCTAGAGAGACTTTAGATTAATTCCCTCTTTTTCCCCTTCCAAGATCTGTGATACTAGATGGCGTCATATTTGGTAATTTGAGGCCGATCCCCACAGATTACAGAGACCCGTATCCTTACTCCTGCTTCAATTGCCTTAAACTTTCACATAATAGACACAATTGCTGGATGGAACAATTGATTCGTTGTTGCCACAATTGTGGTCGGCGGGGGGTGACCTTGCATACCTGTCCACGCTGCTCTGAAAGACATTTCGAACATCTTGACGAGCTTTGGAGACAGGAGGCGCGGGAAGCTCCCCCAACGCCCCCAGTTGTACATGTACCAGTAGCCGAGGGAGTGGCAGATCCTCAAGAGGCGGCCCCCCCACCCCTCAGGGCGAGGATGAAAATGATGACCCCGAATTGTTGGGAGACCCTGAGAGGGGGGAGATGCAGCGCCAGGTGCGTGCGTTAGCACAGAATTTGGTTGATCTTTCTTGGAAAGATCAAGACGCACTCCTAAAGCTACTGACCAATGGGCTGTTCGACCTTTTAGATTAACTAAACTTATTTTTTGTTTTGTGTTTATCTCTTTTTTTATAATATTTTGTACTTAGTCTTCATTTTTTTTTATTTACATATTAACTTCTCCTGTTTCTATAGGTTAAATAAAAGTATCGCGCCAAGTCGACAGTTAAAAATATTGTAAAGTATTAATAGTTCTTTCGTTTCTTTTATTTTTCTTTGTATTAAATGGCGGAAAATGAGCGCCAATAATTTTGTGTAATCAATCTTTTCTCTTTTTATTTCATATATACTTATAATTATAGGTTAATTAATAAAGACTGGCGAAAGCCGAATTTTATTGTCTCCTTGAATATATTTTGTCAATTTATTTTTTTTTTATTATTCCTAGCAAGTACCCGGAAAGTAAAGGGACCTGTAAACAGAATCCTCTAGCGTTCGCGTTTACATACTTAGATCATTTATTTTTCTATACACCAATAACCAATTAACATCGGTCATAAGGTTACTGTCACGACTAAGAGTCGGTCCGTATTGGTTCCCCCTACGTCCTGTTTATGGGGAGGGGATATGTAATATGGTAAAAATTCAAGGCTAAATATTTAATAATGAGTGGGACCAGAACTTATGTGTGTGTAAGTATGTATCAACCGCGAAAAGTTAGAGGGAGTAAGCACACGGTAAGAGATTAGAGAGTAGTCGGAGATAAACTTAATAGTCGGGGCTTAGGTGTAAAAAAGAAGGCCAAACCTCTGAAAACCACGACCCTGGCTGATTTATGATGAAACCTATGGGAATCTCTTCAGATAGCCCTAAAGAACCGAATAGACTTCAAATAAACTTGTGATTTTGAAAATTGGGTGAAATTACCCCCAACCCCCCCCCCCCCCTTAAGTCCTAAAATTTAAATTGATCTTTTTTCGTAAATTTAACGACCCCTAGTAGGTTTTTTGGGTCACTGAAGACGAATATGATGTCGGTTTTTACCGAAAATGATTCAGCTGCCCACAATAGGCAACTTTAGGTTAAAATTTCGGTATTTTTAGAATAGATCCTTTTTTTTTGTAATTTTAACGATTCCTAGTAGGTTTTTTGGGTCACTGAACACGAATATGATATCGGGTTTTACGGAAAATGATTCAGCTGCCCATAATAGGCAACTGTAGGTTAATTTTTCGGTATTTTTAGAATAGATCCTTTTTTTTTGTAATTTTAACGATTCCTAGTAGGTTTTTTGGGTCACTGAACACGAATATGATATCGGGTTTTACGGAAAATGATTCAGCTATCCCACAATAGGAAAATTTAGGTTAATTTTTGGGTATTTTTAAAGAGATCTTTTTTTTTGTAATTTTAATGACCCCTAGTAGGTTTTTTGGGTCACGGAACACGAATATGATATTGGATTTTACGGAAAATGATTCAGCTGCCCACAATAGGCAACAGTGTTGCCAGTTGCCAGAGTTGTCAGTTTGTGTTGTTTTTGATGGATATGAGGATATATCAATAAAATCGTATGAAAGAAATAGAAGATCGGCAAAATATTTATGTGTCAATTATAATATTGATATGGATTAGAAATTGCAAGTGCAAAAAGAAAAGTTTCTTTCTAATTCGAAAAACAAACAAAAATTTATTGAATTGTTAATGCGAAAATTTAAGGACAATAATATTTCATGTAAGCAGGCTAAAGGAGATGCAGATCGCGAGACCGTTGGTGAAGCCATCACAACTACTGCATTCCCAGGAAAAAAAATTAACATTGTCTCTGAAGATATAGATGTCTTAGTTGTTTTAATTAGTTTGACTTTAGACAGTGAAGAAGAATATTATTTTATAAAGCACGAGAGTGATGATCATGCTCAACATCAAAAATTTTTATCTAACAGAAGTTTAAAGGAAACATTGCCTAATTGTGAAAAATTTCTTTTCTTCTTGCACGCTTTTACAGGGTGTGATTGTACTAGTGGTTTCTTCTTTCAAGGAAAAAAGGAGTTTTTTAAATTATTTGAAACGAGGCCCGATCTACAGGAAGCAGTCAAGGTTTTTACCTCGGAACCCGACTTGCCTAAAATTTTAAATGCTGGGATTAAATGCGTTTTAGCCATGTATAAGGAAAGATATTTAGAATCAGAATCTAGTAATTTGACATTAGTTGAACGGCTTCATAAATTACGATATACATTATTCGTAGCAAAAAATGAGAGCAAAATAAAAAAAATTAATGCAGCTGCTAAAAAAGCTGCCGCAAATGCACAGAGTAATGAACAACCAACCGGAAAAGTCAAGCCTCCAAGTAAACCTAAACCAGTAGATCTTGCTTATTTGCCACCTACAGTAGATGCCCTTTTGCAGCATTTAAAACGAGTATATTTTCAGATTAGGGAGTGGATTGGGTTCTTAAACCAAACTAATCCCTTAAATCCAGAAGAATGGGGCTGGACAAAAAAAGGAAATATACTACAACCTGTAAAAATGACGCAACCATTTGCCCCACAAAATGTTTTAAATGTCATTGTTTGCGGCTGCAAAAAAGGCTGCGGCAAACAATGTGGCTGTAGAAGAAGTGGCTTAGAATGTTCACCGAGCTGTATCAATTGTTACGGCAGCAACTGTACCAACATTGTTGCAACCGCAGATGAAAGTGAGGAGGATGAAGCGGATGAAGAAGACGGCCAATTTCATATAATTTCTGACGAGTCTGAAGAAGATGACGAAGATTGTTAAATAAATTATTATTTAAAAAAATTAAATTTTATACATGTTACTCACGCAAAAATTATGTAAATAAAATTTTTTCTGAACATATTTTTTACATTTATTAAGGGAAAGTAAAACTTATGTTCAATAAATCTTTAAAAATGAAAACTATATTAACACTTCCCAACAAATATTTCAATGAGTATAAGTATTTTATTTTCTCTTAAAAATATGAGTTATTATTAATATTAAAAATATTATATAAAAATACCCAAAAATTAACCTGAAGTTGCCTATTGTGGCCAAATTATTCATTTTCCGTAAAACCCGACATCATGTTCGTGACCCAAGAAACCTACTAGGGGTCGTTAAAATTAAAAAAAAAAAGGATCTATTTAAAAATACCCAAAAATTAACCTAAATTTGCCTATTGTGGGCGGCTGAATCATTTTCCGTAAAACCCAATATCATATTCGTGTTTTGTGACCCAAAAAACCTACTAGGAATCGTTAAAATTACAAAAAAAAGGTTCTATTCTAAAAATACCGAAAAATTAACCTAAAGTTGCCTATTGTGGGCAGCTGAATCATTTTCGGTAAAAACCGACATCATATTCGTCTTCAGTGACCCAAAAAACCTACTAGGGGTCGTTAAATTTACGAAAAAAGATCAATTTAAATTTTAGGACTTAAGAGGGGGGGGAATTGGGGGTAATTTCACCCAATTTTCAAAAGCACAAGTTTATTTGAAGTCTATTCTGTTCTTTAGGGCTATCTGAAGAGATTCCCATAGGTTTCATCGTAAGTCAGCCAGGGTCGTGGTTTTAATTTTTGAATTACGGAATAGACCCGACTATAAATATGTCTATCCTTCTCTACTTCCTTCGTTTTATTTCCTCCAAAGTTTTATACCGGTAAAACGTGCATGGCAGCCTTGATATATAAGTCCATCACGTGTTTCAGTTGAAGTTTTAAGTTTTTCTTTTTGTAATTTATATTATTGATTGAATTTTGGAGTTTTTACTACAATTTTTGAAAAGATTTATTGGTGATTAAATTGAATCAGTATTTTTGGATTGTCATTGTCAAGTTTAGTGATTATGGTGAAATAAGATTGAGTTGTAGCAGTGAAATATTTGGAGGTTACACGTCTCTCCATTATACTTGTTAATAAGCACCAGGCCTCACTGAGAAGATATTATTACGAGCTCCAAAATCCTATTATTTTGACGTCATAATAATCATAAATTCCAGTGGCGATAAGAAGAATAAAATGTATAATTTACACGTCTCGCTATTATACTTGTTAATAAGCACGAGGCCTCACCGAGAAGATATTATTACGGGCTCCAAAATACTATTATTTTGACGTCATAATAATCATAAATTCCAGTAGCGATAAGAAGAATAAAATGTATAATTTTGTCTATCAAGTTTGAATTTTTGACACCGATTTAGCGCTAATTTATTCCTTTTTCCTAATCCCTTTGAATTATTTTTATTAAAAGTTTATTTAAATTTGTAACAAAAGTATAATTAATTAATAGCCCTTCGTAATCTGCTCTCTTTCTCTCACGCGTTTAGTATTTAATTAAAAATTATTAAATTATTAGAATTCTGTTAATAAAATCACTTCGTGTCGTATATTTTCTAAATATTACGTATAATTAATTTTAAGGTCTTTGTAATCAATTTATAGTTATTTTTCATAAATAAAATTCTTAGAATTATTAATAAAAATCTAATTACATTTTATAAATATATTTGTACCTTTATTTTATTTATTTTATAAATTATAAACCCTTTATATATATATATATCGAAATCCCCTACGGATCCCCTCTGAGTTCGCGGTGTAAGAAACGGAAGTATAAATATTATTATCATTAAATTTGTCTATTCTTATAACGCGAGTCTCATAAAACTAAATAACTTTGTAATATGATAGAGGTCTCTCTTTCTTTTTAATTAGTCAAATTTATTATAATTATTATTATTATTGTCAAATTTATCATATTACAAAATGGCGCCCATATCGTAGATTTAGGCACAGGAACTTGTATTTTTCTTAAAAAAATAATTTTTTTCGTGATATTTCAATTGTTTTTTTAATTTTAAAAATTTTATCAAATTCAAGAATACTACAAATTAAATATCGCAAAAACTACGATAGCTGAGCAGAAAATCTGTGGCCTATGTCACTAGCAGACTTTTTTTATATATTTTGACACTGGTTTCATGTCAATTGGTTTTGTGGTTCTTGAGTTATTAGGGTACAGACAGACACACAGACACACAAATAAATTATTAAAACAAACATAAAAAATAAAAAAATTTAAAATTTTTTAACCAGCTTCAAAAGTATTTTATAAAATTTTAAAGATACCTCCGTTTTGAATAAAAAAATTAGGAGAATATGTAAAAATTGGTGCCGAATGGAATACTACCAACTTGTGACACTAAAATTTGTCGACAGTCTCGATATATTTCAATTTTAAAAAATTTTAAAAAATTTTATCAATTTAAAATCACTGAAAATTAAATATCTCAAAAGCTACGATAGTCAATCAGAAAATATATAGCCTACGTCACCCGCAGACTTTTTTTCTTCATTTGGACACCAGTTTCCTGCCAATCGGTTCGGCGGTTCTTGAGTGATGAGGGTACAGACAGATAGACAGACGAACAAATAAATTTTCAAATATATATAGTATTAACATATTATATACATACACACGAGTTGCTTCCTGACTCATAGTATTTCATATATATACGAGACGTTCCCTCATATTTAACTATATGTACATAGTTACTTTTATTTCAAGTTTTGTACAGTAAATACAGAGTCTGTCAGTTATAAATTTTTTTTAAAATTTTGTTATATATATAGGTGGTTTTCACAGGAACGGTATACATAGTATCCCCTCCATTTACATCCGAAACTAAAGCTTTTTTACACTTTTTTTTCTTTTAATAAGTTCATAAATAATAGTATTTTAAAGTCACAACCTACTATGCATATATTGGTAAGTTAACAAAAAAATTTTCTGGAGCAGATGTGTTCAAAATGTTGCCACCGTCCGCTGTCCTTTTGCTTAACTGTAAACTTTGACTATTAACAAAAGGCTTAAAGTTTGAAGTTAAATTTCTCCGTAGGATGCATAAGATGTATTTAGGTCACAAAAACTCATTTTTTTCAACGAAACAAATTTTCATGCAATCTTCTTAGCTTCACATATAAGTGTGTCCCTCGATTTTAGCTCTTTTTAAGCTTCCCACCTTTTATGGATGCGCACTCTATATTTCAGCACTTGAAAGCACTGTTGTATTTTTTTTCTTACTTAACTACTTATATAAGAACCGCGGACAACTTAAAATTTTAAATATAAAAGCTTTAACTACGAAAACTAAAACTATTAGGTTTTTAAAACGGCAATACAAAAAAAAATGTCGCCACCGTCCATGTCATTTTCTCCAAGTGTATGTCATATTTTTCTTAAATATCTTGTATAGTTATATGTTTTGATGAAAAAATAAAATACCCAGAGTTTGAGAAAATTTGATGGCTTCAATATTAAGTTATTTCAATAATACATTCAAAATGTCACCACCGTCCATGTCACCACCGTCTGCATAAATAAAAGAATCCCATAAGAATAAAACGTAAAATTTATTTTTACATTTGTAGCAGTACCACTGAAAGTGCAGTTTGGCCAATCAACCTTCCACTCAGCAGGATCAGGAAAACTAGTGATCCTATCTTGCAATCTGGTGGGGTAAGATGGTTTTATCACTAAAAACCGCCTACTTGTTAAGGGCAAAATTTCAGGGACAAACTTCCTCGTAGATACAGGAGCTATGCAATCCTTGTTACCACCACATTATGCCAATAACTGTAAACCAGAAACTATACAGCTGGTTGCAGCTAATAGTTCTTCTATCGCAACAAATGAAACCAAAGAGTTAGTTCTAAGCTTCAGCCTTCGTCGCCCCATAACCTGGACCTTCTGTGTGGCAGCAGTTCCAAGTTCAAGCATTGGTGCAAGCAGTTCAAAATTTTTCTAAGCCAGAGAACTTCCAAGAACTTCTCCGATTTTTAGGTATGATAAATGATTATAGACGTAATGTACTTAAAGCCGCCGAGGCACAGGCACCTTTGAATGCCTATCTGTCTAAAAGCAAGAAAAATAATAAAACTTCAATTAATTGGACATCGGAAGCCAAAGCGACCTTCGTACAGTGTAAAAAGGATCTCGGAAACGCTACTCTGCTAGCTAATCCTGCTACAAACGCCAAGCTATATCTTGTCACGGATGCATCAGATACCGCCATGGGGGCTGCCATTGAGCAATAAGTTGGCAACGAGCCTTGGAAGCTATTAGCATTTTTCTCTAAGAAATTTTCTGGAACTTAAAAGAAGTACAGTATGACCGTGAACTTACAGCTATGTAAGAGAGTTTAAAACATTTTAAAGATTATCTAGAAGGCTGTAAATTTTTAAATTGAAATAAAATTGAAAAAAAATTAAAAAAAAAATTGGAAAAAAAATTAAAAAAAAAAAAAAATCACCAAATAAAATAATCTAATCCTTAAATTTATTTTGCTTCAAATTTTTGTCCTTAAAATTTTTTTTTTCTTTAAAATTCACACTGATCATGAAGCTTTAACTCGGGCATTTTTACCACCTTCATCTAAGACTATTCTTAAACAGACCAAAAAACTGCCAGATAGAGGTTAACCTAGAAGGCTACGATAACTCGATTTTATTACTCAACAAACTACAAAAGTTTACTATATTGCAGGTGATAATAATGTTGTTGCAGACGCCTTATCTAGAATTAATTCTGTTGAGATGCCAAGGAATTTTGAATTTGACGAGTTCGCTAAGCTGCAAGATGGGGATCAAGAAATAGCCAAGGTTATAAAGTCGCCTCGTAAATCTTTCAGTCTAAATCGTATGACTTAGGGCCCAAAACAAACTCTTGTTTATCTGAAAACATCGACTAACGGCCTCAGACCTTATATACCGTCTTAATTCCGGCATAAAATCTTCAACAGATTTCATAACTTGTCTCATCCCAGTGGCAGAGTAGCTTCCAAACTCATCACCAAACGATACTTTTGGCCGTCTATTAGAAAGGACATTGGGCACTGGGCTTGTACATGTATAAGTTGTCAACAATCAAAGGTCTCCAGACACATCACTACAAGACCAGATATCATAGCTCCACTAGATGGTCGATTTCATCACGTTCATGTGGACATTATCGGACTTTTGCCAACATCAGAAGGATTTAGCTACTGCGTAACAGCTGTGGATTGTTTCTGCTGGTAGCCTGAAGCCTTTCCTACACGGGATATTTCTACAGACACTGTAGCTAAAGTTTTCTACAATAGATGAATTTGTAGATGTGGGTCTCTTAAAATTATCACTACCAACCATGGTTCGCAGTTTGAAGCCGAATTCTTCAAAGCTCTATTTAAATTCACATGCACTAAGAAAATACGGACTACAGCCTATCATCCAGCCTCAAATGGCCTAGTTGAACGCTGACACCGGTCACTCAAAGCTGCGATCATGCGCCACGACGCTAGATTCACCTGGGCAGAAACTTTGCCAACGGTTCTCCTTGGTTTCAGAACTTGTATCAGGTTAGACTTGGATGCATCTCCAGCAGAATATTTATTTGGTGTACCACTACGTATTCCAGGTGAGTTTTTCCACGCTGATGATTTTTATCAGGAACGATAAATATTTTTAGAGTCCTATAGAGAACATATGCGAGACCTTAATCCAGTCCCAACAGCTCATAAACATAAGGTTAAACTTTTCTACTTTAAGTCTCTCAAGGATGGCTCAAACGTATTCCTACGTTGCAAAGATACCAGAGCGTTGGAAAAACCATATGAATGGCCATTTAAAGTCATTTCTCGCCCATCTAATAAGGTCTTCAAAATCAACAAGCAGGGAAAGGCATCTAGGGTTACCATAGAGCGTTTCAAACCAGCATATCTTGAAAGAAAATTAGTTGAACCTGTCCAACCTGTCCAACCTACAACTCAAGCACCTAACGTAACAGATCAACTTAAAGTACCTGGAACGTCTTTACCCGGAACGTCTACCCAAGCAACTGACATATCAGTTTAAACAGAATTTACACCAACTGCTGCGACTAATCTCTAAGTTCAACCCAGACCAACCCAAAGGTTCCATCAATTCTAAAAGTTCTGATAAGATACCACCAACAATTTTAAAGAAAAATACAGCACCACTAAGTGCATCAAAAACAGGACAAGCAGGTATGCCAAACGCTAATACTACTGACCATAATTACGCTAAACCATGTATCCTCAAAACAACTCCTGTGGTTCAACCAATAAATATTCTTCCAAAGGATTACATACCGTTAAGGAAGTATTCTAATAACAAGAAAAATGTTAATTTTAATTTACCTAAAATAAGTTAAAACACATATTTTGTAATTATTAATAAATAATTAAATATAATTAGATTTCTATTAAACTCAGTTTTTAAATAAATTATAAATATGTAAAAATGTCAATTAAATTTCACATAAAAATTTTTTTTTGTATGCAATGTATTAAACAAAATGTTTTTCAGTTAATTCAATTTTAATATAAATAATTGTAACACATTATAAATAGTATGTGTATTTATATGTAAAATTTTATACATGATATATATTTTGTAATATGTTCTAAAAAAAAATAATTTTTCATTAATTTTGTAAAATTTTATACATACTGTAAATTTTGTAATATTATCTAAGAACAAACTTTTTTATTAATTTTGTAAAAAAATGTATCACAAAATTTAAATTTTTGGGGGAGTACTGTGGGGACACTCTTATATATTTCTACACACATATACACTCACATAGACGCGGCTCAACGATTCTACGATTCAAGCATTCTTATACAATACTTACGACAGTACACGCTTTCTATATATACAAGCCTTTCTATACTTTATATTTTCATGTTCATTCAGTGTTGTTAATAATAAATATACGTTAGTTAACATTTAGTGGTGAAATTATTTATCCATATACATACATTTCCCCCACTAGGTGTGGTCAGCTTATTGTTTTGATGTATATAATCAATTCTTCAAGAAAAATCTAAAATTTAGGCTGGGGCCGATCTTACATACATATCCGGAAATGCTCTTTTGTACAAAATTATAATTAATAATTTATTTATTTTTTTTTTAATTTAATTGTATTATATTAAAAAGGGAAAAATGGAATAAGGATAATAAAATAAAATAAAATTTAATTTAAATTTAAAATAAAATAAAATTTTTTTATATAAAATAAAATTTATACCAAATAAGCTATGAAACAAGAATAAATGAAAGAAATTGTTAATAAATTGTTAGTAAAAAACCTTTGTAGTTTAATTTTCTCACAATAAGCAAATATTTCAAATATATATATTAAAATATAAATAATAAGAATGCAATAATTTTATAATGTAAAACGAATATTATTCTAATTATTTAGTTATAATATTATTTATCAAACTAAGACTTGACGGGTTCATTAAGTAGAACCGTTATCGACATCAGTTTTTTGGAAACTCCGTAATTAAATTCTGCGACAATTAAAAAAAAAAATAACTAAAAAGCTCAAAATTCACTAGGAAAAAAGTTGGATTTTCTAAAATTGCTTGAAAATTGCTAATCAAATCGGGAAAACCAACTTTTTGTATATTTTCGATTAATGTTATTTAAAGATAGCATGAAAGTCTGTTATATGCCATTTTAAAAGACGTAGAAAATTTTTTGAGTCAAAACGATTTTTTTTTTTTTTTTTTTTTTTTTTGGGCCCCTTCAAGAAGGGGCCTTTTTTGTAGGACGAGGAGAATGCATTTACGCATACCATACACGCGTACTGTATGGTTATGTGGGACTCAACCTCAAATTTGTATCTGGGGTTGCCCAGATATACACAATTGAGGAATTACAATAACCACTAAACTCCCCACCCTCCTGCATTTATGACAATATCATAGAATCCAGACCGGGACTCCCTGTTTAGGTATTACTTCGGTCCGGAAACAATGCAGCCAAGGCATTTCTTCGCCATACCCTGTCAATAAAGGAGGAGATTTTCCTACGAGAGAAAACCTTCCTCCTTTTTTCCAATCAGTGTCGCCCGTACGTACTCTGCCACACTGTACCAGTTAGCGGCACTGCGCAGCATTTCCGGGACGACTACTTCCGGCCTCGATTCATCGAAGGGCAGTCGCCCTTCAGCGAAGCGAGGACACCCAAAAAAGGTGTGCTCAGCGGTATCCAGCTCGCCCGGGCAATGCAAGCATTCCGGAGATGTCACCTTGCTCCACTTAAAAAGCATATCGCGGAAATAACCGTGACCAGTTAGGAACTGTGTGAGGTAGAAGTCTACCCCTCCATGATCACGGTTCATCCAGCTTTCCAAATCGATGATAAGGCGGTGCGTCCAACGTCCCCTCGGGTCACCATTCCACCTATACTGCCAACATTCCATTGTGCTTGAGTGAGCGCGAACGGAAGCTACGTCGCGCTCTTCTTCCTCACGGTTATAGATCGCCTGCCTTTCCAAGACAAGCAGGTCGATGGGAATCACCCGAGCCACCACCTGGATTGCTGGCTCTTATACTATCTTGTACGAGCAAGCGATTCGAAGTGCCCCCTGCCTCTGCACTGCCTTTAGTTTCTTGCAGTACTTTTTTATGCGGACATTGTCCGCCTACACCTCTGCACCGTAGAGCAAGATGGAGTTGACTATCGTCATCAACAGCCTCCTCGTCTCAGATCTGGGACCGCCGATGTTCGTCATTAGCTACGAGAGAGACTTTGTCACCCGGCCAGCCTTTTCACAGGCCTGCTGGAATTGTCTATTGTAGGTCAACTTGTTATCCAAGAAGACCCCCAAATATTTGACCGATGGTTTGGTCTGGATCATAAGGGGATTACCTCCGTCATCAAAGCTGACACCGAATATGGTATCAACCCTTCTCCGGGTCAGAAAGACAATCTCCGTTTTCGGGACTGCCAGTCTTAGTCCGTGATCCGACATCCAGCTATTGATAAGGCGCATGGCCTCATCCAACGTATTCTGCTAGTCCTATGGCTCTCGAGCTGTTATGGTTAGAGCAACGTCATCCGCGTATCCGATCATGGAGCATCCATCCGGAAGCTCAATCTTTAGCAAGCCGTCGTAAAAGGCATTCCACAGATCAGGACCCAGATCTGAACCCTGCGCTATGCCTGCGCTTAATACTTTACCTCTTGTGCCATCGAGCGTGTCCCAGCGCAGGTATCGGTCCCGGAGGTAATCTCTGAGTATATTTCTCAGATAATCCGGAACTCTGAATACCTGCTCGAGGGAGTGCAACATATCGTCCCACTTAGCCGAGTTGAATGCGTTTTTCACATCCAACGTGACAAGCAGGATGGCCGGTTTAATATCCGGCCGCACTTGTCTGGCCCTCATAACCACCTTCACGACCTGCTCGATGGCACCGATCGTGGAACGCCCCTCACGAAAGCCGTGTTGGTCGTCGCTCAGGTCACCCGCTTCCCTAATTGCCTGCCGCAATCTTCCTCTGACCATGCCCTCCATCACCTTGCCAATGGTATTTAACATACACAATGGTCTGTAAGATGATGGAGATCCTGGTTCACCCTTTCCCTTGCTTATCAGAGCCAAACGGAACACTTTCCAGTCCCTTGGAAAGGCGCCTGCCACCAGGCTGGCGTTAAACATGCCAAGCAGGAGACCAGGGATTACCTTTGCAGCCGCCTTAAGGGCTTCCGCGGGTATTCCGTCTGGTCCTGGCGCTTTCCCATTTTTCATTGACCTAATTGCCTGAAGCATCTCCGCCTCGATAAATAGCGGAACTTGCTCCCTCGGGACATCCAAAGCAGGGTTTTGTTGGTTTGGATGATCCGGGAAGAGAGTGTCCACTATTCTTTTGGTCGCTGCTTCATCCATCGTGTTGTCACATCCGGACTTAAGTTTGCCCATGACAACCTTATATCCCAGGCCCCACGGGTCGCTGTTGACATCATCTCTTAGGGACCAAAGACAGCGCGCCTTGCTGAGGCGGATAGCTTTCGCCAGCCTATGCTTGGCTCCCTTGTACTCTTCAGAGCGCGTAGCCAGCTCTGGGTGGCCATGCGCTCTTTGCCGTCTTCTGCTTGCGCCGTGACAGACCCGTCTAAGCTCCGCAATTTCTTCATTCCACCAGTACACGCTTCTTTTACCCTTCCAGGGCCGTTTATGCGGCATAGAAGCATCGCAGGCTCCCCTCAGAAGAGTATTTACCCTCTTGACAAGGGTCTCTGCCTCTCGCGGGGTGGTCGGTCCTCCATGCCAGGCTGGGATAGACGAGAACTCTTCGCGAAGATAATCCACAAATCTGTCCTCGTCCATCTTTGACACATTCCAGCCTAGTGGGCGCTTTTTGTACGGGAGCCGATTAACAACCCTATCACGCACTTTGAAGGTGATGTAATTATGATCGCTGCCATTGGCTCCATCCATCACCCTCCAACCGCCCACTCTTCCTGCCAGCCCGGCCAAGGCAAAAGTGACATCAGGGATCGATTCGCGAAAGCCTGGCCTTACGTAGGTTGGATTGTTCCTAGAGTTCATGACCACCAGATCAGTTCTAGCGGCCATCTCTAGGATCAACGTTCCCCTACGTTTCGTGGTTGGCATTCCCCATTCCACGGCCCTGGCATTTAAGTCCCCAGCAAATATGATATTGCCAGAGACTTCCCTTATCGTTTCCTCTAATGAGGCCAGCTTTGTGGTGAACACCCCAATAGTGTCATTCGGTGACAAATAACAGCTAATGAAAGTTGTATCACCGCACTTTGCCCAGACGTGGCAGTTGCCTTTTCCATGTCGGGACGGAGACGTCTGAGCACGACCTCGTAGCCATATAGCGCACCGGCCTGTGTCATCGGTTAACCAGAATTGCTGGTTCCTATTGCGAAGCGGCTCGGATAGAAAGACGAGGCTAGAGTCTGTCTGGCCTGCGAGCTGATCGAGCAAAAGGTCAGCAAGAATGGTTTTGTACATATTCCCTTGCAGGACTCCGAACATTACCGATGACACTTTATCTTCCTTGCCGTAAGTGCCTCCCAATAACACTTACATGCTCCGCATCATGGAAGGTGGTCGGTCTTGGCCTTGTCAGCTCTTTCCCTGCAGAGGAAGCATTCTGCTTTTTCCACAGGACAATTTTCTGACTTGTGGCCTTGAACGCCACATTTAAAAGACGCAAATTTTCGGTCCATGCCCTTACATGACCACTAATTGTGGCCGAAACCAAGACACTTAAAGCACCGTGTAACCTCGGCTCTTAAGCGCACTTGCCAATTAGATTAGCCATTATTTAGCCAAAACGATAGTCAAAACGATATTTTTTGTAAACTTTTATCAAAATCACATCATTAATTGATTTAACTCATTAACCCTTGGGCAGAGAGCTTTGGAAGTAAGTAAATATAAGTATATTCGCTCGTAGATATGTGGCTAAGAAGTTCATCTCTAATGTAAAATTTCACGCTCTTTCAGAATCTGACATTAGTTTTCGCCTGCAACCCTTAAAAATACCCTAAAAACGGGGGTGAAAGAGGTAAGTCAAGCATTATTAGTAAATGTTTGGAAAAATCAATAAAAAAAATATCAAATTATATTCAAAAATATTTAAACATATTATTTTTTAATGAAATTTAAGTATACTTTGCATCCAATAAGGTCTCATTTATTTTGGTTCTATTTACAAACTTTAAAAGGTGTAAAGCGGTAATTTAAAAAAAAATTATATCATAACTTATTTTTTATAATTAAAACTATATTATTAAGTGAAATTGGCTGCTAGTTTCAAATTTAACAACAGCTTTTTGCAAAAATTTTACCACGCCCTCTAAAATGGAAGTTAACTCGGTAAAGCAGCCGTATTAGGGTTATGCTTTATGGCAAATTTTTCATCCCTATTTTAGAGGGTAAAATTTTTTCATAAAACTGATGTTGAATTTAAAACTAGCAGCTAATTTTACTTAAGAATATAAATTTAATTGTAAAAAATAAATTTTATTTTAATTTTTTTTTTTAAACTACCCATATACACCTTTTTAAGGTTGTAATTAAGACCAAAATAAATGAGACATCAATATATATATATAGTTAGTTATATTTACATAAAAAATAATATGTTTAAACAATTTTTAATAAAATTTGATACTTTTTTCATTAATTTTTCCAAATAATGCCTGACCTACCTCGTTCATCCCCATTTTTAAGGTTGTAGGTTAAAACTAATGTCAGATTCTAAAGGAGCGTGAAATTTTTTTTAATGATGAACTTTTTAGCCACGTAACTACAAGGGAATATATTTATTTTTTCTCACTTCTGAAACTCTCCACCCCGGCGTCAATGAGTTCACTCGACTCAAACCTACGTATGTGATTCCCAATTGTCTTTCTGTATCTCCTATATTCTCCTATATTCTATATTCTGTATCTCATAGCGTTGCTATGATACCCGGAAGTACAAAATTTCATAAGTGCGCCAAAGATTATTTATGCACGATAGTTTTATATAAGATATGATTGAATTTTAACAGGTAATAGCGACACACACGCACGACACGCACGTATACTGACCGACCGCAAGAGCAATGAAAGAGAATAGAGAGAGAAGAGAAGGGAGGCCGGCTAACGACAGTATCGTCGTGAGGACTTTTAGAATTCGAGCAAATTTTTAATAAAAAGAAAAGATTTTTGATAATTAAAATTGATAATAGATCTGATTTAATTAAAAGTTGAAATACTGTTAAATTTAATAATAAATAATTAATAATTCAACAACTTAAATTAATCAATAATATTACCGCGATAAGAAGAAGTGATTAATCGTTAATTACAAATATTAATTTAAATATCGATTGACATCTCAAGATCTTTGTAGCGGACATCTTTATTATTGAATTTTAGGAGTTTGGAGAATTAATACTGAAGAATTTTGATAATATTGAAAGTTAAAGTTTTATAATTAAGAGAAAATGGGTAACCAAATGGATAAAGTTATTACTATACAGGTAAAGATTAAAAGAAAAATAATTATATGTGTGTATCGCGAAGAATTGATATAATAAAAGTTTTTACGAAATTAAAAGTGAATTATATAGCGGGTTTAAAACATAAGAAAAGACGTTATAGATAGTGATATATTAATTATAATTAGTTGAAAAGTATTTTTGTATTTTTTTATGTATTTTTGGAATAAAATAAATAGAGTATATATATTTTTATAATTAAAATTAGTGTAAAATTTATTATTAAAGGTCATACCCTTTTCACCTCCCCCTCTTTAGTATTATAGATAAATTCCCGCGATCCCTAAGAAATAAAGTCAACCTCTTGCTATCGCAATTTACTTGTATGTATTATTGTCGCACGCGCGTGTTTATATGACTTCTTTTTCTTACAGCTTTTGTGTTTGAGATATTTTTAGAACTTAAATTAATAATCGTGGTCATTCCGAGAGGGCGGAAATAGCCACACTATGGTTGAAAATATTTTTTTAACTATGTTCAGAGTGTAAAAACATTAAAATATAGAATATACTCAGATTTTCTTTAAAAATTTGAAAATATTTTTATTTCAAAACACAGCTGCTATTTCTAAAGTTTTTAATCTAGAACCATAAATATTGGTAAGGTGTCATAGTTTAACATACTCAATCCAGCCAAATTTTTCTATTAGGTCATTTTCACTAAGAATTACTTCAATAGTTTCTTATAAAAAGTCTTATTTCGTAGAATTGACTATATATATCAATAGATAAGGTTTAAAGGCATTAAAAACACCCTGCCAACTAGCTGGTACTAAGGTTCCTCAAACAATGAGCTTAATACTTCAATATGCCACTGATATCGCCGATCACAACCATGCAATCATACATACATTTCTCTCTTAATTCCATAATAGTTGCGAAATATCACCGGTTACAATATTTTCAAATATTAGTACTTTTATGGAATTATATGAGGTATTACACTAAAAACAAAAAAAATATTGCAGTTTTTTTAATTTTTTTGTTTTTTTAATTTTGAGAAAAAAATTTTGAAAAAATTCGGTATCAGATCCAAAAAGTTACTATAGACGAACTTTCTAAAACTAGTACTTTCATAGAAATAAATTAGGTGCTACGTCCAAAGTAAAAAATTATTTGGTATTTTGTTGGTTGGCCACCCTGTTATTGTCGTTCGATTTCTCAAAGGCATTCGACAATGTCTCTCCCTCGAAACTACTTCAAAAACTGAAATGCAGTGGATTCTCAAGGTCCTCTTTGCACTGGTTCTGGTCATATCTTTGTGATAGATCTCTGTGTGTCTCATCTAAAATATCCTCCTCTGAGTATCGTATCATAAATATAGGGGTTCCTCAAGGATCTGTCCTTGGAACCCTCCTATTTTGCATTTATATGAACGATATTAGTAAACATCTTAGTGAGCACAATATTTTTAGGCTATTATATGCGGATGATTTACAAATTTATGTCCAGACACCGGCCGAGAATATTGAGCTTGGTATCTCCTGCCTTTCAGATTCAGCGAAAAAGGTGGTTGCATTGGCAGAGGAAAATTGTCTATCATTGAACACAAAGAAAACCCAGCCCATAATATTCGGATCCCGTTCTACACTCAAATTACTTAAGGATTTGGACATACCCGACATTATTGTCAGTAACATGGCTGACCGTGTTCCATTTCTAAACGAAATTAACAATCTTGGAGTGGTATTAGACTGTTGTCTAACACATTGTCATGGTGCCCCCAAGTAAAAGAGGTTACCAAAAAAGTCAACAGAGCGTTATATGGACTCAAAATCATCAGACCCTGTACCTCTTTATCCCTTCGCAAACGCCTTATCGAATCATTAGTCCTACCCCACCTCGACTACTGCAATGTAGTTTATGCTGATGTTTCTAACAAACTAAATGCACAGCTCCAAAGGCTGTCTAATACATGTATTAGGTACATATATGGCATTTGTCGTTCTGAAAGCATAACACCATTCAGAAAGAAATTAAATTGGATGTCCAATAAAACCCGTGTTGACTACTTCGCATCCTTAATCATGCACAGGATTGTTCGGATGAAAGAATCCCCACTCCTCTCTTCATTGTTCAATCCTTTCATTACAGACAGACCAACCCGTGGTCCTAGAAAGGACTTACTTATTCCATCCCCGATAACTAATTGGGGTCTTAATTCATTTCAAACGCACTATGCTCAGTTTTGGAATTCCATCCCTCCTTGCATTCGTGATTTGCCTACGTACTCTCGCTTTAAAAAGAGCATCAAAATTTACTTGCTCAAAAATGACTTCAGGTAGCTGTCGAGCAGCTGGGCGAGTCATCCATTTGACTTTATTAATTTATTTAATTAAATAATTTATTTTACTAGTTTATATTATATTGACTGATATATTGATTGTCCTGATTATGCTTATTGATTTTTATTTACTTTTGAATCTTGTTTACTATTAAAATATTTTTAATTTTTTCTATTTTTTATTTTACTTTCTTACTGTATATTGACACTGTATAATTTTTTGTTATGGCAAATAAAGATATAATAATAATAATAATAATTTTTTTTATTTTTTTGTGACGAAAATTTTATGAAAAAAATTTTTTTAAAATTAAGTATCAGATTCAAGATATTAAGTAAAAACTATACTTTCAAATATAAGTTCTTTCGTGGAAATAAATGAGGTATTACATCCAAATTAAAAAAAAAAAGTACCTAGAGATTTTTTGGTGAAAAAATGTTTAAAAAAAAAATTAGGTCTTAATTCCATAATGGTTGTGAAATTTCACCGGTTACATACACACACACTCACACACACACACACACACACACATACATGCTTTTTTTTAAAACCGGTTTTTTAGCTTCCTGGGGTCTCAAAACGTGCTTATATGCCAAAAAATCAAAAATCAAAGTTTGACGTATCACAAAAATTTATTTTATGATAAATTACATTTGAAATTGGTTCTGCATAAATTTGCATATAAATATAGCTTTTTCCGGTAAATTTGAATTTTCAGAATCGGAAAATTTCACTAATTATCGTTATAACTTTTCCGTATGTAAAAATACCCATATCCATATTAATACTAGGTGAAAGTATATGGAATACCCTGTCTCCATTACCAGTTTGAAGTAATTTGAAGTGACGGGTTTTGAGTTATGAGGTACAGCCGGCATGGCTCACATTTTCCAATTTTCGGGGTTTCCACATAAAAATTTTAAAAAACGGTTTGAAAATTCAGGTAGCCACGAAAATTTCCGATCAAAACCGTTTTTCTAATAATATTTTTAACATTGATTCATGCTTTTATATTTATTACATTAAGCAATAGTTAGTGAGAGCTTTAAAATCGGTCCCAATTTTCAAAAATTCACAGAGACGGCTAGAAACGATTTTACGACGTAAAATTTGGGGAGTGAGGACATTATATATATATATATATAATCTCCTGTGCAAAGTTATAGCCCAATCGGAAGACCCCTTCTGGAGGTCAACGTACGTTTTACATGCAATCAGCCTATTGTATTTATTTATTTTATTATGCATAGATGGATACTAGAACTTCTAGATCATTGTATTTTCAATTAAAAAATATAAAGTTTTTATTCTTTTAATTAATAAGCTTGAAGGTGGCGCCTCCGAATAACTTGATCAAATATTTTACTTGGTCGGTAAATATTTTAAATTTAATTCTCATTTTTATGTACGTAGGTGATTATGACCTATTCTCGTAACCTTTAGGATAGAGAAGGAAGACTTCATAAAATATCTCCGCATTAAATCCCTTGACTATGAATGACACCAAAAAGCATCTTAGTTACAAGGAGCTGCTGACGCCTTCTGAAGACGGCTAAATTAGCGGACCTCTGACTGGAGAGTCGTAGCGCTCCCCAAAGAGCACAGACATTCCGGGACCATCTCCAGCGCTACTATGTACTCGACGACTAAAAATATTTTTCCGATTTTGGAAAATTTTTTTCTAAACCAAACTTTTGTTATTAATTAGTTTTTAATTATAAAACTTTTTAAAATTCACAAGACTGCTCAGACGGAATTTTTCTGGAATCGGAAAATCAGTGGATACTGAAATTTTGTTGATTTTTATAGAGCTTTTAATTTAAAAAAATTAAAAACAAAAATCTCAGCTTTGGAAAAAATTTTTTATTATCAGAGATATCAGTGAACATCTGTAAAGTCTAGCTTGCTTTTTAAAGTTTTTATTATTTATTTATAAATTAATTTTGTTTTTAGTAATTAATCAGTCGTTTTTAAAAAAAAATGATTTAATTATAAAATTAAAAGAACAATAAATAATATTTAATCAAAATATTAAAGTGTACTACACGATTTGCAACAACGCTCTAAGTGGTTAGAGCCCCAACGCAACTTATAAAGTGATGACATTGTCACCATACGAGATGAATTAAGCCCGCCAGGACGCTGGCAACTCGGGCGAGTAATCAGTTGTCACCCGGGACCTGATGGTCAAGTGAGATCAGTCCCCTCAAACTGCATCTACTACCCTGGTGCGCCCTATAGTAAAACTTATTATCCTGCCTAGAAACACAAAAAGCAACACTGTTCAAGCAGAAATCAAGGTCAACTAATATGATACTTTATAGTGGGCGGAGCGCTTCCATTTCAAATATTGTAATTTAGTTTAAGATCGCGATTTTGTCACGTTTTCTCATTTACTTTCTTTCTAAATGATGTTAATTTGGTCGTTAAATACGATTTATCGAGGTGGGCGGTATGTCATGGCAGATAATTAACATTATAATTTTTTTCTCACGAAATTATTCATTACTAATTAAGGTTTAATCTTTATCTATGATTCATTATTTGATGTTATAATTTTCTGTTATTTCTTAATTTTAATCTCTATCACGCGTTACTCAAATGATTAAGTTAAACAAATTAACTTAGTTACAATAGAATATTTTGTCAAGTCACGGCCATACCGATCTTAACCAGATATTTATTACCTTATTTTTATTAGATTATTTTTATTAGACTATTTTTATATTTCCAAAATTTAATAATGTTGTGTAATGTTGTGTAATTTTTTCTATTTTTTATCAATGTTTTTTTTTTGGAAATTCCCAAAGTCTACGTGACTTTGTCATGTAAAATTTAGTATCTAATTACCCCTGCTGTACTCAAGCAGCAGAGTTCATATTGTTCAATTAAGCGATCAACATCGCATACGTTTTAATACAATACACTTTTTTGTAACACAAATAAAATTCAATAAACTTACATTAATATTCAAAGAAATTTTTCATTGCAAAATTTCCTTCAACCATACGTCATTTCATGGTCAGTGTCGAGCCGAATAAAAAAAAAAAAAATAGTGAAAATTCATCAAGAAAACTCTTGAAATACAAAATTCTAAAGCAGCGATAACAGGAGCACATAAATTCACAAGAGGTATTTAGTACAAGTAGATAGCGCAAAGCAGTATATACACCCAACTCTACTTCAATGTATACGTGCCCTGATCACCAAGCCTTCTCCTAGGATTTGTACTACAAGCATATCTGTATATATGGTAAGCACATCTCAGGTGCTCCAATATAAGGTAATAATTTATGATATCACCTTACAAATCGGTTCAAATTCAAATTATACACAAAGATAAGAGAATAATATGATAATTTCTTAACAAATTACCCAGAAGCCAACTTACGTTCTGAGGACATAGACGCCAGAATATCAACGTTACAATCTGCTTGGAGCAAGTACCAAGCAAATGCGGAAACTTTGCAAGAATGTAAGGATGAAACGAATGAAAATCAGACATTGTGATTGTGCATATATTAGACAAACAGGACGCACTTTCACCAAAAGATTTAAAGAACATATACCTGGACCAAATCAAAACGTCAACACAACAAATTGGACAAAATATCTTGATTCCACAAAATATAATGTTTCAAAATTTAATAAAAATCTAAAGGCATTGCATATATGTAAGAAAGGTAATATTATGGATACACTGAAAGAATATGAGATCCATAAGGCTTTTGAAAACAATGAAAATTTAATAATAGAACAGTTTAAATTTAAAAATAATATCATATATAATACAGCCATTAAATTAAATGAAATTAAATAATAAAACTGGAATTTAATTAATAACGACAATAATAACATAACAATAAATCTCTCTTGAAATTTAAATTTAAATTTTAATTAAGTGACTTGGGTATACCACAAAATTAACTAATTATTGCAAAATAATTATGTAAAATATGAATTTCAATATTTTTTTTATTTTTAGATGTAATTTGGTGCACTTGATGGAAAAATAAAAAATAATAAGATTATAATTACATTATTATTCAATAATTTACATATCACAAACAAATAGTCATGCAAGTATAGTAGATTGATAGCGTGTTAGATTTGTAACTAAAACGTCTCGCGATCGATCCAGACCCAAGATACTATTATTTTTTTTAAGCAATAAAATATTTAATTTACATTTTAAAAAAATAAAAGAACTGGAGCATATGCTATAGTTTAATAAAAGTATATAATTTGTTATAACTACTTATAATGGGTGATACGTCGCTTAATCTGGTTGAAACGGGTCCAACACACCATAAAACTGAAAATGACAATTGTATGGACTCCATATATGTTTACAGTAAAAAGTTTTGACAAATTATTACTTTTTGACTTTTCCGAGTAGACATTAAATAATATCAGTTACAATTTATTTCTTTTATAGTACTCCTCCAAATACGATTCATACCTATGAAGCGCTTAACAAAATTACGACACATAAAATCAATAAATACCTAAGCAAACTTGACTGGTCTAATCATATTGGAAATTTTCACTCAATAAATTTCTAAATAATAATTTTTTATTTGATCGTCTTAGTAAAGATATTTTATTTGTTTTTTAACGTTTCATCACCAATGGTGACATCTTCATAATTCTAAAATTTTTTATAATTGTTTACAATTTTTTATAAAAATTAGGATAAATATAAAATTATGATCTTACATAAATAATACAGAATATGATAATCCATGGTCAATAAGTAATAGATGTTATGTAAGATAACTATAAAAATATAAGTTATTAAATAATTTAAATATAGTTAAAAAAAATTTTTAATATAAAAAATTGTTAGCTTACCATAACAGTCAAAATAATAAAAGTAGAATTTTATAAAATTTAGCGAAAATATTACTATGAAAAAATTAAAAATAAAAATGTTTTTTCTAGCTTGCATAATAATAAATATAATGTTTTTAATAATAATAAAATAAAAAACTCTGTGACTCTATTATTTAAAACATTATTTTTATTATTATACAAGCTATAAATAAGAGTAAAAATTATTTTTATAATTCATTTCATAGTATTATTTTCTTTAAATTTTATGAAATTATACTTTCATTATTTTGACTGATATGGTAAGCTAACATTTTTTTTACATGGAACATGTATATTGGGAGGGGGTACTTCAGAACTTAAAAATTAAGGGGGGGGGTCAAATATGTCCTATTCAAGGGGGTGGTCAAATATGTTCTATTTAAGTAGGGTGGTGAAATTTGTCCTATTTAAGGGGGGTGGTAAAATTAGATTTAGAATAATACAGGAGACTTTGAAAAATCTGGGATTAAGGACTTAGTATCCTATACAGGTTTATGGACTTAGAAAGATATCGATTTACGGAATTAGAATAATTCAGGTTTAGGGACTTGGAATAATGTCGATTAAGGGACTTGGAATAATTCAGGTTTAGGGAATAAAAATAGTTTAGGTTTAGAATCTTAACTGCTAGTAAGGTGATAATTACAAATTATAAAATTAGAAAATTGTTTTGTAATGTTGAGTAACATTTGCATTATTCCTAGCTGGAAGTAAACATGTTCCATGCATTTAGGTTTTGTTTACACAAACCGGTTATTCGCTTGGGATACGGTGGTAGAAGGGAGAATTGAAAAATACGGTGCTGCTAGCGTTGGAGAAATATACCGATCAGGGGGCCCCCGATAAAACGGCCCGTTTTACACACTTTAGCTTGGGATTTTTTGTTAAATCTAAAAAATAAAAAAGAAAACACTATAAAAAGATTAAAATAATGTTATAGGATAATAGGTAATCATATTATTTACAATAATTAAAACGATTTACAGATAAATTTTTATTTATAAAAAATATATAAGCCACACAAATGAGGATTCCCATTGAAAGAAATAAAAAATATAGTGTAAAGCGGGTTGCATATGGGTCAATATTTGTGAAGTGTATACAGTTTGGATTTTCGAGTCTCAGAATGTACTCCAAAGTATGTTTGGTCGAAAGTATATATAAAAAAAATAATTTTCCCCAATTTTTAGCTTTTTAGATCCAATCCTCTATTTTTTACAGTGATTTTTGTTTTTTTCAATTTTTTGAAATTTTTAATTTTTGAGAAATTTATGTTCATTAATTTTTCTCGCAAACGCGCACTTTACAATAAATTTTTTTTTCCTTATAGTACCCCATATGAAATTTCCCGTAGAATTCGATTCTGGGGTCCAAATTTTTTTTGAACTGCGCATGCGCGAGAAAATCAACTTTCTTACTTTGCCTTTTCTAGCTTATATGCCTCAGCTGCAGACAGCTCAATATTCATCCTGTTCGTCTCAAATTGTATGTTTTTTCATATATTTTCAGCATATGAAATCATTTTTTTGGGTAAATTTATTTTAAAAGCACTCAAATTGAAAAATAGCGATTTTTAAAAAATCATTTTTCACAAATTTTGAATTTTTCGCCAAGTCACGTGACCAAATGAAAATCTGACTGGAAATTCGGATTCAGCAAAAAATTTTACATAAGGATACCAATTTTCGTCTTATTTCATTAAATAGTTTCTAAGATATCCCATTTTAAAGATAAAGATTAAAATTGACTTTTTTTAAAAAACCCTAAAAATAAGACTCTGACTTTAATTATCATATCTGTTAAAAAAATAATTATACAAAGACGAGTAAAAATTTTTTGGAAACTAAGGGCTTGTAAAAATTTTTCGAGGCCTATAGAACTCGTTTCTTTTAAAAATTAGAATTTTGGCAGCAATTTAAAAATTGGTCATTTTTGGGTAAGAATAGGGATTTGGTTTATTGACTATCGCCATGGGAGAATTAACAACAAATGAATGTGGTGTACGGTAAATAAATGTTGATATGTATACCGAAAAAATAAGACGAATTTGAAGTATTGTGGTTAGCTGGCGAGGTTGCAGCTTTGTATTAAAGATTATGAAAAAAAATCCTATTTTATAACATTGTTGTATTTTGTAGCTATTCTATCTTATTTTCAATTTTCCGTATTTTCTAATTACCTAATGAAAATTTTGACGAAATTTTCGGATTCCTCGAGAAATTTTACAAAAGACCCCCTTTTTGGATAAGTTTTGGATGTTTCCGTAACGCTATAGGAATAAAAGAAATATCAAAATACTAAATAACTACAAAATACCACAATGTTATCAAATAGGATTTTTTTCATAATCTTTACTACAAAGCTGCAACCTCGCCAGTTAACCAAAATACTTCCAATTGGTCTCATTTTTTTGGTATAAGTGTCACTATTTAGTTACCGTACACTGCAATTATTTGGCGCTAAATCTTTCATGTTGATAGTCAATAAACCAAATGCCTATTCTTACCCCAAAATGACCAATTTTTAAATTGCTGCCAAAATTCTAATTTTTAAAAGAAACGAGTTCTATAGGCCTCGAAAAATTTTTACAAGCCCTTAGTTTCCAAAAAATTTTTACTCGTCTTTGTATAATTATTTTTTTAACAGATATGATAATTAAAGTCAGAGTCTTATTTTTAGGGTTTTTTAAAAAAAGTCAATTTTAATCTTTATCTTTAAAATGGGATATCTTAGAAACTATTTAATGAAATAAGACGAAAATTGCTATCCTTATGTAAAATTTTTTGCTGAATCCGAATTTTTAGTCAGATTTTCATTTGGTCACGTGACTTGGCGGAAAATTCAAAATTTGTGAAAAATGATTTTTTTAAAATCGCTATTTTTCAATTTTAGTGCTTTTAAAATAAATTTACCCAAAAAAAATGATTTTATATGCTGAAAGTATATGAAAAAACATACAATTTGAGACCAACAGCATGAAAATTGAGCTGTCAGCAGCTGAGGCATATAAGCTAGAAAAGGCAAAGCAAGAAAGTTGATTTTCTCGCGCATGCGCAGTTCAAAAAAAATTTGGACCCCAGAATCGAATTCTACGGAAAATTTCCTATGGGGTACTATAAGGAAAAAAAAATTTATTGTAAAGTGCGCGTTTGCGAGAAAAATTAATGAACATAAATTTCTCAAAAATTAAAAATTTCAAAAAATTGAAAAAAACAAAAATCGCTGTAAAAAATAGAGGATTGGATCTAAAAAGCTAAAAATTAGGGAAAATTATTTTTTTTATATATACTTTCGACCAAACATACTTTGGAGTACATTCTGAGACTCGAAAATCCAAACTGTATACACTTCACAAATATTGACCCATATGCAACCCGCTTTACACTATATTTTTTATTTCTTTCAATGGGAATCCTCATTTGTATTGCTTATATTTTTTTTATAAATAAAAATTTATCTGTAAATCGTTTTAATTATTGTAAATAATATGATTACCTATTATCCTATATGACCGGGGTCATATGAGACCAATAAATTAATTTAGAACATTTAGATCCGAAAATAAATGAATATCATCAATACGATTCTGTGCAACAACAGCCATATTGGACCTACCTTTTATCGTTGTTGTTGCCAGAAGACCCTGAAAATAAAGTATTTGGAGGGGAGGTATAAATGAATATTTATGTAGACAAAATTTAATAACTAAACAAAGATAATTAATATTTACAAAAAAATAAAGTTGAGCGCCACCGGTTTAATAAAACCGGAAATTATAATCAAACAAATCGAAAAGGGTTGATTTTAATGCCAAAAGGGTTAATGATCTAAATATTAAAAATTAAAGGGAGAGCAAGAGATGATTTCGGGTCGTTACTTCCGTATAACAATTAATATAACCTAATTAAATATAAAATTAACCTAAAATTACCAAATACAAAATATAAATACTATGTACCTAAAATCTACACCGCAAGAGCACATTCGCACGCGTTATCTAGAAGATGTTTTACCTTTATACTTCCTGATGTCGTCTTTAGCCAATGATGCACCACGTTGTTTTAACAAAATTCGAAAACAAGTTTTGAATACGGCAAATAACAATAAGTTATATTCGCCGTATGAATTCTAAGACCAAAATATATATATCTGTCACAAAATGCCGGAGTCTGCGTGTTTAAACTCCGAACCAATAGATCACTATATATTATAAATTTCGGTGAATTAACCAATTCGTTTATTCCCGAAATATTCACAAAAATCGTGATCAGACAAAATTATATTTTTGATTAATATTTACACTAAAAATAGTGAATAAAAACGATTTATTTAATAAAAACACAGAGAGCACGCACTGATCTGGTTCGATTTCAGTTCCTCCCTTAAGGAAGTCCAAAATCACAAACGTTCCAAAGGAACCAGCGTGATATCAGCTCGAAAAAGCGCTTAAAAATCTAAAATTTAAAAATTAATTTTAATTTAAATTTTTATTAATGTGACAGAAATCCTTCCTGTCACTCCTATAACATTATTTTAATCTTTTTATAGTGTTTTCTTTTTTATTTTTTAGATTTAACAAAAAATCCCAAGCTAAAGTGTGTAAAACGGGCCGTTTTATCGGGGGCCCCCTGATCGGTATATTTCTCCAACGCTAGCAGCACCGTATTTTTCAATTCTCCCTTCTACCACCGTATCCCAAGCGAATAACCGGTTTGTGTAAACAAAACCTAAATGCATGGAACATGTTTACTTCCAGCTAGGAATAATGCAAATGTTACTCAACATTACAAAACAATTTTCTAATTTTATAATTTGTAATTATCACCTTACTAGCAGTTAAGATTCTAAACCTAAACTATTTTTATTCCCTAAACCTGAATTATTCCAAGTCCCTTAATCGACATTATTCCAAGTCCCTAAACCTGAATTATTCTAATTCCGTAAATCGATATCTTTCTAAGTCCATAAACCTGTATAGGATACTAAGTCCTTAATCCCAGATTATTCAAAGTCTCCTGTATTATTCTAAATCTAATTTTACCACCCCCCTTAAATAGGACAAATTTCACCACAATTTCGACCAAACATACTTTGGAGTACATTTCGAGACCCACCCATGCAAAGTTATATACAGTTCACAAATATTGACCCATATATGTTACTTATAACCTTCGTAACATGAAAAAACTTTATTTTAAACAAAATATTTTAAAAGTATACCAACTATTTTATAAAAATTAGTTTTTAAAAACAATTTTACATAAGTAGAAAAAAAAATTTGCAAAAATCGACCAGAAATTACTTTAAAAAACTGAAATACCAAATTTTCATGTACATTTCATATGAATAGCGGCCCCCCTAAGATTAAAATACCACGTGATAACGTAAGCCCCACCTAGTGTCCCAAGCGAATAAGTTTTTGTAATTTAAATTATTAAAACTAAATAATTAGATATAATTTAGACCGGTTTCAAATGGTATTTCAAAAACACCATAGCACTTAGGCTGCTTTAATCAAACTTACTGATATTAGGATGGGCAAAGACAAGCAACTGGCTACATTTCATCTACAGTTTGACTTCTCAAAAGCTTTTGAAAATGTTTCGCCATTAAAACTTCCTAAAAAACTGAACTGGCCAAATAAACATTACAATGGTTTTGGTCTTATCTCATTGACCGATCCCTGTGCGTTCTTTCAAAATCTTCAACATCAACATCTCATAGTATAAATATAGAGGTTCCCCAAGGCTCTGTTCTGGGGTCTCTTCTTTTTAGTTCTTATATGAACGACCTACAAGACCACCTAAGTGAAACTAATGTTTCTAGAATATTGTATGTTGATGATCTACAAATATATGTGCCTTCACGTGAAATAAAACTGGGTATTGCTATTTATTCTAGTTATGCAAAAAGTATATAAAAGTATAAAAATAAATATATTAATTTATTTTTATAATAATTAAAAAAATTCGTTTCAATAAAATAATCTTTTAATTTAAAATTTCGCTGCTTACAAAAGTCCAAAACACAAAAATGGCTGCCCGAAATCGAGATTTTCTCTGGAAGGCTTAAAATTTGACTGGTGGCTTACTTTTGGTAGTACTTTCAGAAAAAAACACTTTGGAGCAGTTTTAAAGACCCAACCATATAATTCTTCCTCACTTCATTTAAATCTACCCTTATATAACTTGAAAAAATTAAAAAAAAAATCATCTGCTCAGAAAAAAATTTTTTTGGGTCAGTGAATAGATGAAATATTAAAAAGTCCTGTTATTATTAATATCGTATGTACCAGGGAGCGAAAGAACCATGGTAGTTAGAAGGATAGATATGGACCTCCCTATCCTAGGAGATGATCACCGAGCAGACCATTGAGTATGTTAAGTACCATTCGTAAGATAATTAATAGTATCAGGATGCTTTAGACTAGTCAGAAAATGGCGATAGAAGTAAGGAAGAAGTAAATTGTTTTTAGAGTGTGTTTCTAAGATTTATTTTAATCCTTAAAACTACACATTGGCAAAAATATTTGGATAAATATATTCTTTTACCCTCTACAAGCTTACAAAATTTGAATAATATTCGAGTCTAGCAGTTGCGTGTAACAGTTGGGTATGTGTACTTGTAAGCTTAATATATTATAAAAATATACAACAAATATAAACTTTCCCTGAAAATTTAAATTTCATTACATTATAAAATGAAGTTTTTAAATAAGCATAACCCAAGCATATGCCATAATTTATATAATAAATTTTTAAAAATACTTACTATTCTATTGAAGCTCGACAACCATCGCGAGATGATGTTTCGACGAAATTCCATAATCCAACTGGAATTCCATTAAATATTATTTTATATATGCAGCATGGGATACTGTAAATAGTCGTTGTACTATAAGGTTTATTTTCTTCCATTTTCCCAAGAAATATATAACTTACTTCAGACGTAAAAAATATTCCATTTGCCAATCGAGTTTTGTTGTATACAGTAACAAATTGTCTTGGTTTAATTTTTTCCTTATATACACTTAATCTACCTATATTTCTTAATCTGTGTAAAAACGTAACTTTATTAAAATATTTATAAAAAAATAAGTTTTATTTTTTTTGCGCCTTAAACTAAACTTTTATTAAGGAAAAATAAATCAGGTTTAATTATTTATTTATTATGTGGCTCAATTTAAACCATACCGTGATAAGATGCATGGTTGGGTCTTCAAATCGGTTTCAAAGTTTATTTATTGAGAATGATAAATTATTATGGATGTTAAAAAGTTATTAGTTAGTTTGTTTATGATCTTTTTGAATTTTTATTTAAAAATAATAAATGTACTATTTTTTTTCAAAGTTTCTTGATTTTTTATTGGGTGTTTTTTAATAAAAAATATCTTGGGCAAGTTTTTATTATCCTTTGTGATGATCAGTTTATTAGTTTAGTTGTAAAAATTTAGTTTTTCAGTTTTGCACAGTTCTTTCGACAAAAAAGAAGAGAAATATTTTAGTTTCAATTATTATACAGTTTTATAAAGTTTTTACAGTTATTTTTTATTTTTCTCTTTTTTGGGTGCGAAAACCTGTATCAGTTATTTAGTTTTAGGAATTATTGATGATTTATTTAAAATAACTTTTCATTTCTGCAATTTAAATTTTACCATTTACAAGAAGTTAAAAATTGGTGAAATTTGTTGCATGAGTTTCGAGGTCCCATTGAGTTTCCTTGCTGAAGAAAAAATTAATTTCTAGTTTTCTTTTTTTAGTTAAAAATAATTGTAGTTAGTTTATTTTTTAATCTTTCTTTCTTTTCAGAAGGGCCTCGATGAGAAAATCTTTTTTGGGATTGTTCTAATGGGAAATTTTGCACATTTATATGTAGCACATTTTTTTTCAATAATTCCAACAAGAGTTTGGCTAGTTCGGTTTATGCAGCATTTTTCATTGATTTTTTTTTTTTTTGAAATTTTGCATATTCTATTATTATATAGTTTTTTTACTCAGTTATTTTGCGCATTTAGTTAATTTGTTTAGTTAATTCGCGCAAATAGTTATATATACGTTTCATTAGAAGTTTGCATACTTAAACAATTAAACTTTTTCTTATATTAATACACGCTAGTTAAAATGGCAAAAAGTTTAATTTTAGAGCAAAATTCGATTCCGCAACGTATTAAAAATTTATATACCAATTTTCTTGAGAATGGAAATGAAAGCATATACAATGCTTTTACCCGTTTGGAAAATTAAAATGACATGTGGTTCCATTTTGAGGAAAATCATTATAAAATTTTAAATATAGCTAATTCTGATAAAACAAATTACATAAAATATAATACTTTTGATTCTGTTGAACGAAGTTCAAAAAAATATATGTCATTTTAATGAATTTATAGCAACCCATAGCCGTCAAGATAATAACTCACATAGATCTTCACGTTTTGCCACTGAAAATAATTTGGAAAAATTTGAAAGAATCCCTATCCCAAAATTTAATAATAGTTTTACGGAATGGGAGAATTTTTATTAAACACATGTTTAAATCTTTAGTTATCGATAAAAAATTTTCTGATGTTTTTAAGTTATATTATTTAAAATCCAGTTTACAGGGTGAAGCCCTTCAGTTAGTTAATTTATATAGTATTATAAAATAATAACTTTGTTTTCGTTTGGGAAAAGTTAGTCGAAAAATTTGAAAATACGAGGTGGTTAGTTAATTCACATTTAGCTTCATTTTTTAATTTAAAAGCTATGAAAAAACAGTTCTCTGCCGAATTAAAACGAATTTTGAACGGGATTACACTCCTATACAAGCATTAGAAGCATTAAAAAGAAATACCAAGTATTGGGACGATATGTTGGTATTTCATTCAATTTCCCTTTTTAATTTGGATACGCGTAAACAGTGGGAAAAATATGTTGGAAATTTAAAAAATTCAAAAGAATTTCCCTTATTTTCCGATTTTCTTAAATTTATAGAAAATCATGTTGTTGTTTTAGAGTCAATCGAAGATAACATAGTAAAGAATTTTAATAAATAATAAATAAATGTTACAAATAATGACTCAGAAAATAACAAAGATAATCAAATCACGTGTATTATTTGTAACAAAGAGCATTTCTTTTCCTTCCGCGATATTTTTATGAACAAAACTCTACTTGAAAGAAAAGATTTCGTGGCTAGTAAACATAGATGTTTCAATTGTTTAGAATTGCATATGCTGCCTGAATGTAAATCGGAAAAAAGATGTAAGTTTTGTCAAAAAAATCATCATTTTACATTGCATTTTTCTAATCAGTCAGATGATTATAACATCAGTCAAAATTTTGACTAATTTAATTAAAAATGTACATTTGTCTACTGATAATAAGAATGCAGACGAAAATTTAAAATTTATTAATAGTGATGCTAGAAATAGCAAAACTATCATTTTTTGTATTAAAATTGAAAATATTTTTGTAAAAATTGTAAATACTGTAATTTTTTTGGAATGAATGAATGCATGGGTGAAATTTTTAATATAAATTTACGTAAAAAAAAACTGTGTATAATAAAAAATAAAGTGTATTCTGATTTATTTATTTTTCTTTAAAATATTAATGGTTAAAGTTTAAAATTTTATTTTAATTAATTTTTTAAATTATTTTAATAATTGCATAAAAACTAATAAAATTTTTCATGTTAATTTATTTTTTATGCAAATAAATTAAAAGGGGGGAGAATGTTAAATAATGCACTATATTAAATATTAATAATATAATAATTATATAAGTTTAGTAGTATGCGTGTATTTGTAGTATACGTGCGTGCGTGAACAGAGTGTAAGCGCGTGCCTTGAGAAGCGTCGCACAGTGCTCAGTCGTAGGACAAGTATTATAGTAGTCACACCTGTTTAAATAAATTATATATTTTTGTGCTACTAAATTCAGTTTTATTATTTTTTTACATCACCAGTTTTAGTTATTTAATTAATTATTTATAAAAATACAGGCCACTAAACTACTCATCAACAAAAGATCTTCTGGTAAGTTTCAAAATACTTCAAATTTTATTATGAAAAAGAGAAACCACTGGTTTATTGTGTTTTGAGAGCTCTAGATTAAAATATAAAAATAAAAATAAAAAATTCGATTATTTATAAACATACGGATGTATTGTAGTTTTTTTAATTTATTTTTTTTTAATTTTTAGAAAAACTTTTGATAAAATTCGGTATCAGAACCAAAAAATTACTATAAATTTTCTAAAACTAGTGCTCTCATAGAAATTAAAAGAAAAAAAAATTTGGCATTTTTTGTATTATTTTGTGACAAAAATTTTCAAAAAATTAATTATCTGATTCGAGATATTGAGTAAAAATCATACTTTCATATATAAGTACGTTCATGGAAATAAATGAGGTATTAAATTATTACATCTAAATTAAAAAAAAAAAATAAATGTAGTTTGAGATTTTTTGATTAAAAAATGTTTGAAAAAAAAATTAGGTATTAAATCCATAATGGCTATGAATATCACCGGTTACAGTATTTTCAGATATTAGTACTGTCATGTATCCTAGCTATCCCAGATATCCGCATTCTTTTATAATAATTTATAAATAATACTGAGATATCCGATATATCCGTATTCATTAACTATATATGGGTAGTTTCAGTACTTTTCGGACAGATTAGGGCGCACTCATGTCACCCATTGAGCTCAAATTTTAGGGTATAGTTTGGGATAAAAAAAAGTCGCTCAGCCTAATTTTTAGCCCTCTAGCACCTCATGGGGCCGAAAATGGCCGTTTAAGTGTCCAAAAATAGCCTGATCTGGCCAATTTCAAAAATTACGCCATTTCTTTGAATTTACTTCAAATTTCATCTTATTTCATCTTATTATCTTTTTCCAAAGACTGCTTCCCAATCCCAAATATTACAGAAATATTAAAAAATGTTAGTAATAGCAGCTATATTAGTACTTTAGATGCCAAACACGCATTTCAGCAAATCAAGTTAACGCCATCCTAAACCCAAATGTGTTGGTAAAAATTTTTTAAATGTCGGCTTTCTTTTTTAAGCTGTAGAAAAAACAAAAAAAATATTTTAGGCTATAAAGAATGATTTTTCCAAGGGAATGAATCAATATAAAGCCACAAATTTTATTAGAAATGGATTGTCGACCTTTTTCGAAATGAACTCTGCCTTACCGACTCAATGTTAAAAACATAGAGGTTTAGGATGGCGTTAACCGAAGATTCTCAAAAATATACCACATTTGTGGCGAATAACAATCTCTATGTTTACTCCAGGTCTTATATAAGTTTGACTATTTCACTGCCTGTCTTCTACAGACTAATTCAGATGATTCTAGATGCCCGAGGTCCTGACTGGATCTTTGCATACCTGGACGACCTAATCATGATCGCTAAATCGCTTGAACAAGACTCATTTAGGCTACGCGAGCTTCTACAACGATTAAAAGAGACAAAACTACTCATAGATCCAAAAAAATGTTTCTTCCTCCGAAAAGAGCTAAACGTATTAGGTCACGTGGTAAGTAACAACAAAATTTCTCCCTCTCCAAATAAATCGAAGCCGTTGAAAAATTTCCAACTCCTACAAATCCCAAAAAGATCAGACAAACTTTAGGACTATCTGGCTTTTACAGAAAATTCATCAAAGACTATGCAACCATTTCAAAACCACTTACTAACCTACTAAGAAAAGATACAGAACAACAGCGATACAGAACAACAAAATGCATTCGAAACTTTAAAACAAAAATTGTGCGAGTATTCAATTTTAAGACCACCAGATTTAAGCAAATCATTTTATATTTACTGCGACGCATCCTTGCGATCAGTGCCATCTTAGAACAACTAGGTGATGATGGAAAAGAACAAGTTATAGCATATAGCTCCAGATTATTAACTAATACAGAGACGTTTTACTCCATTTTTCATCGAGAACTGCTTGCGACCGTTTTTGCCACAGAAGAATATAGAGGCTACATTTATGGAAAACAATTTTACATCATAAGCGATCATCTACCACTTAAATCTCAGCACAACTCATCAAAAGTTGACAAAAGAGCCTGTAACCTAAGAGCAAATCTCTTTAGAAGATTGTATAATAAAATGAGAAAAACATTATATTTCTTATTTATCTTTAATTATAATGAAAAATACACAAAATTTTATTAATAAATAATTATATTAAAAGATTAAATGTTAATAAAAATTAAATAACGCGCGAGAGTTTATGTGACAGAGAACTTCTTGTATTATGTACCGCTAGCACCCAATAAAAAATATAATTCACGTACATGATAAAATCGACGCGACCAATCAAAAAACGGATAAATCGAGGAACACATCCTGATGATATTTCTCCTTTAAAGTTATAGATGAATAATCATTGCAAAAAATTCAAATTACCACTCTTCTATAAACAGAACACTGAAATTATTTTTTAACCACAATTAGCTACATACTCACGCGACTGAGAAAATAAGATGGCTACCCTTAGGTATGAATTAATATTGTGCATGTAGACAAAAAATAAATATTTAAATGAAATGAATTAATGGTATAAAAATTTTAACAAAAATAAAACATCGTATATTATAAACAGTATCATGTTAATAAATATATGTTTTTTATTCAATTTAATATCTTTATTATAATTAATAATGTACTGTTTCTTACTTTCCCTATGTTAATCATGGAAAGAGAGTAGTCATATTTTATACACACCTACGTTAAAATCACGGTGGGGAGGGTTCAAATGTAAGCATGTAATTAATGTAGGTTCCCAATACTGGAAAAAAATTTTAAAATATACTTTTAAGCACTATACGGTATTCTGGTAAGAATATACATTAAAATAGATTTAGTTATTAGGAAAAATTAACTTTAGAGTTAATTTTTTATTTTTTTTCATATTGTAAACAACCGAAATAAATTTTACTCTTAAATTAATTTTTTGAATTTAATTTTTGACATATTTAAGTGAAACAACATGAATTTTCTTCTTCAATGAAATTTTTTGTATTTGTTCATACTTAAGACAGTCGAAACAAATTTTACTCTTGAATGAAATTTTCGGATTCACCAATATTTAGGACAGCCTATGTAAATTTTACTATTTAATGAAATATCTATATCACAAGAAATATTATCCATAAGATACAATTTAAATTATAAGTCTATTTTTGTACAAAGCAAGTGCCATCATATTAAGAAAATGAAATTATTATATACTAGAATGTAAATTTTTGAGGGGGATCGAGAGGGCGCTTTGGTGCCAACAGTCACGTTGTTTTGCTCTGGTATATTTTTTATAAAAGTGGTATTAAACTGTGTGTATTAAATGGTTTTGAATATTAGCTAATATTCTTTAAAATATAAGTCAATTATTGTGATAATTAAAAGTGCTATATTATCAAGGTTAATAAAGTGTATTGGTCGATAAATTTTGTGACTTGTATAACTCGAGTAGCGCCATATTTGTTAAAAAAGAGAGAAAAAGAGAGAGCATTTATATGTATATATTTGTATATTTGCATGTATATTATTACATCGTTGAAGGATCAGCTGTTTTTGGTGACTCCGTTTTGAAACAGTGGCTCTCCATTCACAACAAAAAACAAGCAGTAGAAATAACTGTCTAAGTAATAATAAGTGTCTAAGTAATTTAAATTATACAAGGAAAGAAATATCTGTGCACATTATAAACTAAATCCTTAAAATTTTAAGAACTAAGTACATTGGTCTAATATTATTAAGTAATATAAATCAGATATGGAAGAATTAAACCAAAAATTAGACAGCATATTAAGAGATACAAAAGACATCAAAAAAGAAATATATGAGCTTAAGGAAGTACAGGCTTCTCAAAAAAACAAGCAAATTGAGGTAGAAGAAAAGTTAGGAATTGTAAATAAAAGAATAGAAATTATCGAAACATCAGAATACTCTAAGAATATAATAATGCACGGTGTTAAAGAGGATGAGTCAAGTACTAGACAGTTATATAAAAAAATACATGAAATCAGTCTAAAAGCAGAGGTATTTATTCAAGATGTTTGTATTATCGAATTATAGACATTAAGCGACTAGGAGTTAAAACAGAAAACAAAAAAAGGCCCGTATTAATTAAACTAATAGCACCTCGCTGGAGATTTTTATTTTTTGATAAAGAAGATAAATTTAAAGAACTTGGGATCACAATCACAAATGACTTACCGTGAGAGAAAAGAATATTAAAAAGTAAGCTTCTTAAGGCTAGATATCTTTTGCGTTCACAGGGTAAAGAGCCCATTCTGCGAAACTTCCAACTTTCATTGGATGACCATATTTATTCAGAAGCAGAAATTGATAAACTAATATCAGAGTATGAAGAAATAGAGGAAAGTTTCTCGAATATATCCAATGGAAGTAAGACAAATAAATCTACTGTCGAAGTCAAGAGAAAAGATTCACATGAATCTCCTAAGAGAAATAATCAAAAAGATTTGAGAAAACCCAGTCCATAGAACAGCCAAGTTATCAAACAAAGTACAAAAAAATCAAGTGAAGAAACTAAATCTATTAAGCATAGTACGTTAGCATCAAGAGCTAATACCAATAGTGGCACTGGTAACAGAGGATATACACTCCGTCAAATAAATACAATACAAAATAGCGGAAAATAGCAATCAATTTATAATAATAAGGCAGACAAAATGCATCAGGTATCTTTAATATTTTGGAATTCAAGTGGCTTAGGTAACGTTTTTGAAATACAACCAATAGTACAAGAGGACTCTATTATCTGTTTATGTGAGACCTGGTGTACGACAGAACCAAAATTTAATTTATTTGGTACATTTGCAAGCTGTAGTGAAATAATCTACTCTCAAGCAGAAAAGGGTGGAGGCAGAGGCAGACCTAAGGGAGGTATATTAATTAATTTCAGTAAAAATAAATATAGTTTTGATATTTTATATATGACTACTAATTATCTTATCATTAAATTGGAATTATTTAAAACCACATCTATATTAGGTATAGTATATATAAGTCCATTAGTAGAAATAAGCACTGTTCTGCATAGCCTACGAGATAAACTACTTATAATAATGCAAAAATTTCCCAATAGTGCTGTAATAATAGGTGGCGATTTCAATAGCAGGATTTCAACACAAAGCCTTATTCCTGATGAAGTAGGTATTGTAAATAATGAGCTGTACGTCAATAATTTATATAAATATATTGTCTTTTGATAATCTATTACGTCAATAATTTATATAAATACGTCAATAATTATATACGTCAATAATTAGTACGTCAATAATTTATATAAATATATTGTCTCTTGAAAGATCGGATTATGCTAACGTCGGGCACTTGGGATTTTATAGCGGAAAATGAATGTTCAACCTATAAGGAGATAATACTTTCTTGGATTTAAATGTTTCACCTAGTTTCTTGAGAGTTATTTGATAAAACGTGTCTCTCAGGGCAGCTGAAAATGAGCAAAAATTTTTCCTGCTCGGATCGGGCTGAAATTTTCAGGAAAGGTTGCATTTTTGGTCCCCAAAAACATGGTGAAACCCGTTTTTCAAAATCAGTCATCCTCTTCGAGATATTTATCAATATGTCTCCCATTTAAAATACATGGGAAAAGCCATTTAATAGCGGTTTTTCTTAATTTGCTCCACAATTTTAGTTTGATCAAGCACCAAACCAACGAGAAAAGTTTTTTTAACATTAATTTTAAATAAATTATATACATATAAATAATTTAATATACGCAATTTTTAAAAAACGTTATTTTTTCAATTTTAAACTCGATTTTTTCAGACATAGAGGCGTCTGGCCACGTTGGCCAAACACCAATCCTGTATATAATGAAGCAGACATGTGAATGAATGTTAAAAAAAACTTTTCTCGTTGGTTTGGTGCTTAGTCAAACTAAAATTGTGAAGCAAAATCAGAAAAACCGCTACAAAATAAGTTTTCCCATGTATTTTAAAAGGGAGACATATTGATAAATATCTCGAAGAGGATGACTGATTTTGAAAAACGGGTTTCACCATGTTTTTGGAGACCAAAAAAGCAACCTTTCCTGAAAATTTCAGCCCGATCCGAGCAGGAAAAATTTTTGCTCATTTTCAGCTGCCCCGAGAGACACGTTTTATCAAATAACTCTCAAGAAGCTAGGTGAAACATTTAAATCCAAGAAAGTATTATCTCCTTATAGATTGAACATTCATTTTCCGCTATAAAATCCCAAGTGCCCGACGTTTGCATAATCCGATCTTTCAAGCTAGGCGTGATTTAACAAAAGAGGTAAATTGCTATGAGAACTAATGGAAGAGTTTGGCCTATACGCTTTGAATGGAAGAACGCCAAGTGACAGTCCTGCAAATTATACGCATATAAGCTCTATCGGCTGTACAGTAATAGATTTGGTATGGACAGGCCGGTGCGCTATATGGCTACGAGGTTGTGCTCAGACGTCTATGCCCCGACATGGAAAAGGCAACTGCCACGTCTGGGCAAAGTGCGGTGATACAACTTTCATTAGTTGTTATTTGTCACCGAATGACACTATTGGGGTGTTCACGGCAAAGCTGGCCTTATTGGAGGAAACGATAAGGGAAGTCTCTGGCAATATCATATTTGCTGGGGACTTAAATGCCAGGGCCGTGGAATGGGGAATGCCAACCACGAACCGTAGGGGAACGTTGATCCTAGAGATGGCCGCTAATCTGATCTGGTGGTCATAAACTCTGGGAACAATCCAACCTACGTAAGGCCAGGCTTTGGCGAATCGATCCCTGATGTCACTTTTGCCTCGGCCGGGCTAGCAGAAAGAGTGGGCGGTTGGAGGGTGATGGATAGAGCCAATGGCAGCGACCATAATTACATCACCTTCAAAGTGCGTGATAAGATTGTTAATCGGCCCCTGTACAAACAGCAACCACTAGGCTGGAATGTGTCGAAGATGGACGAGGACAGATTTGTGGATTATCATCGCGATGAGTTCTCGTCTATCCCAGCCTGGCATGGAGGACCGACTGCTCCCGCTCCGCGAGAGGCAGAGACTCTTGTCAAGAGGGTAACTGCTCTTCTGAGGGGAGCTTGAGATGCCTATATGCCGCGTAAACGGAAGGAAGGGTAAAAGAAGCGTGTACTGGTGGAATGAAGAAATTGCGGAGCTTAGACGGGTCTGTCACGGTGCACGCAGAAAACGGCAAAGAGCGCATGGCCGCCCAGAGCTAGCTACGCGCTCTGAAGAGTACAAGGAAGCCAAGCATAGGCTGGCGAAAGCTATCTGCCTCAGCAAGGCGCGCTGTCTTCGGTCCCTAAGAGATGATGTCAACAGCGACCCGTGGGGCCTGGGATATAAGGATGAAGCAGCGACCAAAAGAATAGTGGACGCTCTCTTCCCGGATCATCCAAACCAACAATACCCTGCTTTGGATGTCCCGAGGGAGCAAGTTCCGCTATTTATCGAGGTGGAGATGCTTCAGGCAATTAGATCAATGAAAAATGGGAAAGCGCCAGGACCAGATGGAATACCCGCGGAAGCCTTTAAGGCGGCTGCAAAGATAATCCCTGGTCTCCTGCTTGGCATGTTTAACGCGTGCCTCATGGCAGGCGCCTTTCCAAGGGACTGGAAAGTGGCCCGTCTGGCTCTGATAAGCAAGGGAAAGGGTGAACCAGGATCTTTATCATTTTACAGACCATTGTGTATGTTAAATACCATTGGCAAGGTGATGGAGAGCATGGTCAGAGGAAGATTTCGGCAGGTAATTAGGGAAGCAGCTTAGCGACGACCAACACGGCTTTCGTGAGGTGCGTTCCACGATCGGTGCCATCGAGCAGGTCGTGAAGGTGGTTATGATGGCCAGACAAGTGCGGCCGGATATTAAACCTAATTATTATTATAAAAAAATGAATGTAGATACTGATTTTATACGAAACTTAGTTTATTAATAAAGTTACGATTTAAAGATACACGACGTGAGATTTATCTTAAATGACTAACTTAATTATAATTTTATTGTCTTATATACTAATGGTTTCTTATTTAAGTTATTTCTTAAACTATTTATGTATTACATAATCTTATGTTATATTTTGCGTAATAATAAACTATTCTTTCTTAACTTTTGTTATAATTTCTTAATATTATGTTATTATTTCTTAATCTAAAACATTTCCTATTTGATTAATAAGCTTAAATAGTATTTACATATTTTATTTATAAATATTATCTTAGGTAATTGTTTACTATTTATTATTAATTGTTTATAAATTATTATTAATTATTTATTATTTTTTGTTAGTTATTGCATAACATCTCCACCCCTAGTTTCTAAAATAAAAATGTTAGTTTTTATTTTTGATCTGGTTTGGTAACCAGATAAAATATTAGTTACAGCGTATTTTATAAAAATTTCAATTAATTTTTACATTGGAAGTTTAGTCTATTATGCGATTTTTACATTTATTTATGTTAGAGTGCATTGAGCTGCAAGTTTATCTTACGTTGCAAATTAAAGTGTTGTCATTTTACAAAATTTTGTTTTATGAATTTTTAGTAACTTATATATATTTTTTTAAGAGATAATGTTAGCAAAAATTTTATAATGATTATTTTTTTTATAAAAATTTTTTATTTAGTTGTATTAATTCAAAATGTGTAAGGTTCCCTTACTTTAGGTACTTCGGTACCTCAGGTATTCCTCCCCGCTTAGCTTTTGGGAGTTTTAAATTTTATTTTAAACTGTCAAAAAGTTGATTTCAGAAAATCAAAGAAAGTTAATAATGCTTATAATATATTAGCATAGAAAAAGAAAGTGTAATTGGTTAATTTTTTTGATAAAACTTGAAGTTTTTATCAAAAGAATGGTATGATTTGGGTTCAGTGCAGGGAGCTTTTGTAGGTATTGGAGGGGGGGTGATGGTTGGTATGTTATGATTATTTTGTGCCATGTTAATTGTTACTTGGTCGTTTTTAGCTTGATATTCTATGGCTGGATTTGTTTTGCTTCTGGATGATTATTTGTATTTATATTTTCGTAATTCGAAAGTTGTATTAGAAGTTAGTAACGGATGTAAAAATTGCTCCCAATAAATAAAATGAAAATCCATAAATTCGTTGTAGTTGAAAAAAATTTAGTATTGTTGATAAAATTGACTTGATGAAGTATAATATGGAAAGTATTCCTAATATTCCTGCTGATGGCACACACCAGTCTTGAAGGAAAATTTATCCGATCCAAAATGGTGACAAGAACGGTTTGTTTCTACTCATTAAAGACACTTTGTACATGACAAAAACACCCGGGAAAAATCTGGAACTGCTGCGCTTTTTAAAAAATTCAAAAAAAACGTATTTTACATGCCTATACAAAACCTACACAATTTTAGGGTTTTTAAGAATTTTCATAGAATTTTTTTTTTTATCAATACTATTCTGTTTTATTTATGATCCCAGGAAAAATATAGTAATCAAACATTAAAATTTTTGAAAAAATAATTAAATAAAGATTTTTTTAAGGGCAGTACTTTAATTTTATCCTGTACCTCTTATACATGTGAATTTAGGTTTTTATTATGGTATCAATCATCCCTAAGCATTAAAAATTTTTCTTGACGTTAATACTCCAGAAAAACATATTCTATTATCAAATAACAATCGATTTCATGATTAGAGAAGTTTATAAAATGCTTAATTTATCAATTTCACTGATAACAGGCGACAGTCTCAATTTTTTCATTCAAGGGTCCAGAGAGTATTTCAAATATATTGTAATTATAAAATTTTTTTCAGACTTAAAACTTTTTCAGACATTATTTTCCGAAATTATATGTAGTTCTTGCACACATAAAAATAGATTCAAATTTTAATTTAGTGTAAGAATAATTATTTTCAACTCATTTAATTATTAGAATTCCAATTTTTTATCTAAATTACATTGCAGTTCTGAATGACTACATGCTTTAAATTTCTTCAAATTCTATATTTTATGTTAAAAAATGATGCTGTAATTATTACATAATAGCTGAAAATATTTTTAGGCTCAGAAAGAAGTTATAAGTGTGTAATAACTCAAAACTGAAATGTGAATTAGATAAAAAAATTGGGATTCTAATAATTAAATGAGTTGAAAATAATTATTCTAAGACTAAATAAATATTTGATTCTGTTTTTATGTGTGCAAGAACTACATATAATTTCGGAAAATAATGTCTGAAAAAGTTTTAAGTCTGAGAAAAATTTTATAATTACAATATATTTGAAATACTCTCTGGACCCTTGAATGAAAAAATTGAGACTGTCGCCTGTTATCAGTGAAATTGATAAATTAAGCATTTTATAAACTTCTCTAATCATGAAATCGATTGTTATTTGATAATAGAATATATTTTTCTGGAGTATTAACGTCAAGAAAAATTTTTAATGCTTAGGGATGATTGATACCATAATAAAAACCTAAATTCACATGTATAAGAGGTACAGGATAAAATTAAAGTACTGCCCTTAAAAAAATCTTTATTTAATTATTTTTTCAAAAATTTTAATGTTTGATTACTATATTTTTCCTGGGATCATAAATAAAACAGAATAGTATTGATTAAAAAAAAAATTCTATGAAAATTCTTAAAAACCCTAAAATTGTGTAGGTTTTGTATAGGTATGCATGTAAAATACGTTTTTTTTGAATATTTTAAAAAGCGCAGCAGTTCCAGATTTTTCCCGGGTGTTTTTGTCATGTACAAAGTGTCTTTAATGAGTAGAAACAATCCGTTCTTGTCACCATTTTGGATCGGATAAAATTTCCTTCGAGACTGGTGTGGGCAGGCTAAAGTCCCAAAAATCTCTTTTGACTGTTTCGTAAAAGTTGTTTAAGATTGTGTATATAGAGTTTTGTGTAAGTAAATTCTGTTACAATTCTTGGTGTATTAAGGTTTCGCCATTCAATGATCTCGCTATGCTGTTTAATAGCGATTCACGTTCCATAGGGAACAGAATATTTTTTTGCAGGTTTTCTATTTCATTTATGGAATCAATTCCGCTTGTTGACAGATTCTTCATCGGCTCATATTTCTAAGAAATCTTGGTATCTGGCTTCAAAATCACTGGTTCTTGTGCTGGTAGTGGGTTTGCTAAAAATTTTAGCCAAACGTCGTTAATTTTGAAAATTGGTGGTGAAATCGTTGAACAGCTCACCTCCATTGCTTGATTAATTAAAATTCTTGTTATTGGTGTTAAAAATTTTAAAGTTTTATTGTTTTTTAAGACTGGTAATTCGTTATAACAACCGTCAGTTTGTACCATTTGTACTCTGATCGGTGTACAACGTATTACGTAAACGATAATTTGGCTAGGATTTGGTTATTTTGGAGTATGGATTTTTCTAATTCACATTCTTTTCTCAACATATGTAAATATAATTTATCTGCTTGTGAATTTATATGGTGTTCTGTAAAAACAAATTTTTGATTTATGTACGTAAAAAGATCTAAATCTTGGACTCCCTTATTTCCGATAGGAATGTGTTGCAGAATTTGATTTAATACAACTTTTTTATTATCTAGGATTAGTATACGTGGGTGGAGTGTTGCTGTTATTTGACAAATAGAAGTTTGTTCTATTATTTTAAAAGCAAAGGTTGTATGTTGTGAGTTCAATATATATGTTGTAATGTTATTTTTGATATCTGTAAAATCGGTTATTTTTTCTGAATATCCGTAATATAAAATGTTATAATGATCCGAAATACAGCCATTATATGATTTTTATAAATTTAAAATATTTGCTTTTATTCTTAAATGATAATTTTTTTTTCTTTCTTTTTTGTGATAAGAAAAAGGTTTAAAAAAAAAAATAGACAATTTTTTTTTATTCTTAGAATAAAAAATATATATTCTTTTTTCCTTGACATTTTTATTATTAATTTTATTTTTTTTTTATTATATCAATTATTTACATATTATATTAACAAAATTATTTTTTTTTATTTTCTTTATTAAATATTTAATTTGCAGTATTGTAAATTTAAATTTAATGTAAATTCATCAATAAACAATTTTTTTTTCTTCTCTTTTTTTTGACCTCTTTTGTGTAGAAAGGAAATAAACATAAGGAAAATTACACATTTTTTTTTTCTTTTTTCTTTGATGTCTTCAATTACTTTTAATAAAACAACTGATAATTAATTTTTTTTTTCGCGGTCAATTTATACAAAATTAAGTAGGCTACCCCACGCATCAATTTTTTTTTTGATGATGACAATTTTTTTTTAATAATGCATTTATTATACACATATATTAAATATACATATTCATTATTCATATATATGTTAGCGTGAAAGTATATAATTCGGTGTTATATATAATCCCTAGTGGTTATATATAATCACAATCGTGAGCCGTGAGTTTAAATAAGAAAGTAAAATAAAGTTGAATTATTTACTTTCCCTAGGGTTCATATATAATCACAGGTAGGCACCCGTGAATTTAAATAATTCAATTTTCAAGGCCGTGAAAGTAAATAATATAATCTGAATTATTTAATTTAGTTATTTAACATTATTTTGAATAAAAGTATCGACGCTCAAAATTTTTATTTATTATTTTTAAATTTGTAAACAAATAGATAGGTTTATACATTGTTTTGATTTTAAATTATATAATTATAATATTGTATAGTTTTGAATAAATATAAAAGTTTAGTTTATCTTTGGACGCTGGCAAAGAAATTTTAATTTGTAAATTTTAATTTGTTTAATTATTTACGTGTGTTAAAAAATATGAATATGAATAAGGAAAATGTTGAATTTAGTGACGAAAAGAAAAAAGTTTTCAAGCAACGATTTGATGATAAAATAAATGAATTATATAATAATGATAGAAAAAATAGTTATTTTTGAAAAAATAGTTATGTTATACATGAAAATTGCTCCGACGTTTGTCAAAATCAAATTTTATGTAATTTATGTAAAAGTAAAACTAAGATTACCAGAGAACGAGAAGATTCTCTAGAATCTTTGAATAAGCAAGCCAAAAAAATGAAGCTTGCGTCGGATCAAAAATTTGGTGAGGCTGTAAAAGGTTCAACGGTGAGAATTCCTGTGCCTGACGTGGATCGTGGAAAGGGTGACGCAAGAAATTTAATTGGTGTTATCTTAGAAAAAACAGCAGATGGTTTTTATAAAATAGGTACAGAAAATGGGAAATTACAACAACTATATGCTCGATCTCAGTTTTCGCTTTGCCCTGAGACACTTTTAGATATAAACCAAGTTCCAGATCAAGTTACATCTGTAAGAAAAGTTGCAACCCAACAGAGCAATGGAAGTGGTCAAGGCATGCAAAAGTGCAATTGTACCTCCAGGTGTATAAATAACAGATGTAAGTGTAAAAAAAATGGTAGGTTGTGTACATCAAGGTGCCATCATAGCAATACATGCTGTAATAAATAAAAAAATCTTTAAAAAATTTATAAAAATATGTTAAAATTGACTAAAAATATCTTTAAAAAATTTTTAAGAATATGTTAAAATTGACTAAAAAAAAGCCTTTTATTTTTAAATAATAAATATTTACTTTTTTTATCATAATTTAACTCATTTTTTATTTTATTTACATTCACTGTGATGCATGTGTACGGGAATTTGAATAATTAATTTTATTTTATACATCCACGGGTAAGTCCCCGTGAATTTATATAATTCGATAGAATGGTACGGGATTATATATAATCACTAGGGAATGTATATAATTTAGAATGATTTATTTTGAATTATTCACATCCACTAAAAGCTATCGGGGTTATATATAACCACTAGGGATTATATATAATCCCGGAATTATATACTTTCACGCTAACATATATAAAAATAATTTTATAATTTTCTTTTACTATTTAACTATTATTTTAAAATGAAATTGTTATGTCTAAAACAAATCCATCAGGTCCTATAACTAGATCAAGATCCCAACAATTAGCCACAAATCAAAATTTAATAAATAATACACAACCTTCTGGTTCTAAATTAATTAGAAGTATACAATCAACAAAAGATTTTGTTAAAGGACTTTTAACCTCTAAAACTAAAAATACAACAATTACTGAAAATTCTGAAACTTCAAAAATTGACAAATCCCAAATATCCCTACAAATAAATAATACATTCACAACTAATAATATTGAACTTCAAGAGCAAACCTCAAATATTTTTGAAGACGATACTAATTTTTTAACTTCGTCTCCAACAAATAAAACATCAATTATAGAGAGCCCAATTTTAAACACTACAACCCCTATACTACCACAAAAAAGTTCAAACAGTGAACCCTGTTAGGGATTTACTAAACACCCTAATATAGACACCACCCTAATATATAAAATAAATTCCACCCTCCACCTCTTCAGAATAGCCCATAAAATTTTATTGCAAAGGGCTACAGGAATATCTTGACTATTGATTAATAATATTCAAAGAGAGATAAGCACTCTCTTTTATAATTTACGGCCACCCTTTTTCGACTGAATAAAGGGGAAGCTCCCTCCAGCCTTTCACTATAAGAGAAAAGCAAACCTAAGTAGGGTTAATGGTTCAGATAAGTTTAGAGGGTAAACTAAAATCAATACAGACCCCTACCCCGATGGTCTACAGGACTAATGTAAAATGGTCTACAGGGAGTCGAGGGGTAAACAAAGATAGTTACTTCCTCCCAGGGGGGGTTACCACCCACAACGAGTATATAAGTCGTTACAAACGCTAAGAGCGGGCAGTCAGGAACTCAGACGTCTATACGTACACATCATTTACAAGTCCTTACTCAGTCAACATAAATAGTCCAGTAGATATATATTTTTGGTTACAAAGTTCAGAGAACAGTAAAATCTTAATAAACAAGAAATATTATAAACATCTACGTGTTCAGTCATTTACTTGGATAACCTTTTCCGATAAAACATATCCTTAGGGATCCAGTAGAACCAACAGCATCAATTAAAACATAAGGCCATTAGACTCAACTGAATAATTATTTATATAACTCGAATCCGTAACAACCCACTTTCGAAAGTGAACTATTAAGTACCAGAGAGATACAAGTAAGACAAGATCTTTACAACCTAGCAGAACAAAATCTAACCTATTTAAACAGTTTAATAGAATACAATATTAACAACTTTAATAAACCAAATACAAATATGGCACAACCAACACAAACTTTGAATTAAAAATAGCATTAGACAGTATTCAAAATTTCGATGGGCAGACTCCTGACGTATTCACTTGGCTTTATTCAAAGAGCCAAAAATACAACCCCACGAGAATCATGGCCATTGCTTCTTAGATTATTACATTATAAAATTACCGGAAATGCTTATGATTCAACTTTAGATATAAATTTTGAGTCCCTTTCTGAATTTACACATCACTTCGAAAGATTATTCAGTAAAAAAGTAGACTATCTTGATTTATCACATAAAATAGGGGATATTTATCAAATTAAAGGCGAAAGAGTATTGAGTTACCAACTAAGATTAGAAGAAATACTTAATAAAACAAAGAAAACCTACCAGACAGATATTTTTGGTTACAAAGTTCAGAGAACAGTAAAATCTTAATATACAAGAAATATTATAAACATCTACGTGTTCAGTCATATACTTGGATAACCTTTTCCGATAAAACATATGCTTAGGGATCCAGTAGAACCAACAGCATCAATTAAAACATAAGGCCATTAGACTCAACTGGATAATTATTTATATAACTCGAATCCGTAACATATAAATAAATTCTGGTTCCGCTACCGTGAAGCTGGTGGAAAAGTTATTACAAGGAGGAAAATATCATCAAGAAACTGAAAAATTGCAGCCATGCAGCGTACAACCTTCTTAATATTGACAGTGTAAGAGATAAGTATAAAATTTATTTTACTTATTTTCTTTAACGTTGCACATTATTAAAACAAATTCATACACTATTAAGAAACTCAGAACCTCTTACAGTAACCAAAAATAAACAAAAAAATACTTATTAATATGCAAAAAATTTTAACCATAAATTAAATTATATAAGAGAAGTCAACAAATAAACAAAAATAATAATAAAAAGTCAGAGAAGTAAATAGAAAACAAAAAAAATTTTTATAAAGCGAAGAGTAAATATAAAGTTTTTATAAACAAGAAAGAGAATAGCAAACGGTATAAAAAAATATATATATTTAAAAGTATTAATAAAATAATAATTGGTATAAATTACGATGGTTAATCCTGTAATTCATAACGAAACTTGGAGAGAAAAGGAGGGGCACTATACAGAAGAGGAATCACCTCAATCGAACGATTTAAATTTCCTAAATGCTTATAGTCTGGAAGCTCAAAACGCGAGCAAAGATAAACAAAAAAAGCTCATACTTCCGGACGAAGAATTTGAAAAATTAATTTCTCGTTTTAATGAAAATCGGGGTACAAAAAGTAAAATATTAAATGTAGACTCTCATGAAAGTGACTGGACTAATGAAAGAGAGAAATTATTAAGAGACTTAGCTGAATATAAAGAAAAAGAAAAAGATAAATTTTTGACATTAAAGAAAAATTGGGAAGAATTTGTTGCAAGTCATGTAAATGGTGGATTAAACGGGACTGAAAATCCTGAGCAGAGACGACAGTATAGACCAATCCCACCATTAAGGCAAAATATACTTCCATTTAAAGATGCACTAAATTTAATATCAGATTATAACGGAAAAAGCGAAACATTATATAGTTTTTGTAAATCATTGGAAAACCTCGTCGAGAATTATGGTCCAAGTTGCGAACTCCATATACTCCAAATATTATCTAGAAAACTGAAAGGACGTGCAAGTCAAGTTTTTAAAGGTTCGTTCCACAATTACAATTCAGTTGGCGATTGTATCCACGCATTGAAGTTACAATTCGGAGCAACACAGGACAGAGAAACAGTTCGCTTGAAATTAAGAAACATCCACCAATATAAGAATGGACCTGTCGAGGACTACGCGTTACGAATCCAAACATTAGAACAAAAACTAATTACAATTTATGAGGCAGCGGATGATTAAGATCAACAAGAAAAAATAAAAAATAAAAAAAGAATAAAACAAGAAGCGCTTGAATGCTTTATATTTGGGTTGAGAGACCCACCAGAATATCGAGTATCAGCCAAAAACCCGAAGACGCTAGCTGAAGCTTTAAATATAGCAATAAAATTGGAGGAACGAGAAGGAACGGTTAGATTTAAAAAAGATTGTGAACAAGAAAAGCCTAAGAAATCAATTATTACTAAACGAAGAAGTTATAATGACGACTCTGATTCGGATAATGAATTAAAAGAATATATCGTCAGAACGGCTGCAGCTACAAAAGTTATCTGTATCTTCTGCAAGTCAGTATTACACAAACCTAAAGCATGCCCAAGTATACCAAGAATTATTAAATTTATGCAATCAATGATGAAAAACAATGATGATTTTAAAGAAAGAAAAATTGAAAATAATAGAGAAAGATTTAATGAAAATAATTTTCAAATGAGAAGAGGAAATTTCGATAACCAAAATAACGAAAATATTTTTTTTAAAAGAAATCCTAATTTAATAGAAAATAGCGATTCTAGATTTAATAATAGAAATTTTTACAATGATTCTATTGGATTTAACCAATTCAGAAGATATAACCCCAACAGAGATTTATTTCGACAATACGATAATCGAAATTATAGACCAAGATTTAATGAGAATAATATAGGATATCAAAATTATAATCGAAATAATTTTAACAGAAATTATAATAGTCGTCCAAATATGTTTAGATCAATGAAAAGTGGAAATTATAATTATAATTATATATATTACCGCCGAATTTAAATAGAAATAACCATATTAATAGATATAATAATTTTTCCAATGAAAATCGTAATTTCATTCAAAACATAAATGAACCAAGAATTCCAATTGGAACACGTACGGAAAGAAACCGAAATTTACAAAAAGAGAACAATTTAAACTAAGAATGTGCATAACTTCGAGTGGAGTTGAGCCTAATAATATAACTCAACCGATTAATGTTGTAAAACCGTACAATATAACAAATAAATTAACAGCAATGAAAAATATTAAAATAAAACAGGCTAAGCCAAATACTAAGTTAGAAAACAAAGAAATAAATGAGAATAAAAATATTCAAAACAAAACTAAAAAAATAACTAAATCAGCTGATAAAGGAGAAGTTAAAAATTTAATCAATATTTCTGAACCTATAATAAATGAAAGAGCAAAAATAAATGAACCCCTCAAAATAAAAAAAGGGAAAAACGAAATCAATAAAGCTCAGCTTCCTAACAAAAGAATAGGGGAGGCGAAAGAACCCCCATAGGTCATAGACCCTAATCGAAACAAAAATACGGATATCGAAACAAAAAAGGTATTACTCGCAAGCATCAAAACGATTCCCCCTATTATTACGCTAAAAAGCTCAAGTTTAGCCTCAGGCAAAGCAAATTTTTTTGTTGACACTGGTTCACAAGTAATTTTAATTAAGAAAACAGCCCTTAATAACAATGCTATAATTAATAAAAATTCATTCTTGAGAATTTCGGGAATTACGAATAATTACGATTATACTAAAGGAGAGGTTATTGTACCTTTAGAAAACTTACCCTGTAATTTACATGTAGTAGACGATGAATTTTACATGGAAACTGCAGGTCTTATTGGATTAGATATATTAGAAAAATATAACGGACAAATTGATATAGCAAAAATGCAAGTACGGCTAGGACCATATACAAAACCTTTTACTGAAAGGGAGAAGTTTTTAATTCAACCTCATTCAAAACAAATAATTGATGCACTTGTGAAAAATCCTGAAATGGAAGAAGGGTTAATATCGTTACAAAATATCCACCCAAATATATTATTAAATGAAGCTATTGTTAAAAATGAAGCAGGTAGAGCTTTAATCATGTGTATTAATACTTCGGATGATGTAATAAAAATTGATGCCCCCTCAATTGAATTAGAACCATTCGAGGAAAATTTTAAAAAGGAAGGTGCGATAGAAATCGATAAGAATAATATAGATGCAGAAGAGAGAGAAAAATTAGTAAAAACCGTTTATGATATGTTGTACAAAAAAGATTTAAATGAAGAAGAGTTACAACAAATACAAAGCTTAGTAGACGAATATGCAGAATTATTTTAAATTGAAGGACGACCATTCACTTGTACGAATTTAATCGAGCATAAAATCAGACTTTCATCAGACGTACCGTTCAAATCTAAACAATTTCGTCATTCTTACGCCGCGAAAGAAGCCCTTGAAAAAAATATTCAAAAATACTTAGAATTAGGAATTATTGAAAAAACAGAGAGTCCTTAGAGCTCACATATATGGGCGATTCCACGAAAAGCGACCAAACATGGAGAAAAACGCTGGAGAATTGTTTCAGATTTTAGAAATTTGAATAAAATAACTCTACATGATGCCTACCCATTAACACAGCCTCACGAAATATTAGATGCGGTTTCTGACGCTTTTTATTGCACTACTTTGGATATGTGTCTTGCTTATTATCAAGTGCCCATTGAGGAGTCTAGCAGGCCCTATACAGCATTTATGGGCCCTACGTCTGTTTATTGCTTTAAACGGATGCCTATGGGCCATTTTAACTCATCACACACATGGTCTAGATTGATGGATTTAGCGTTAGGAAGTTTAATAGGACATGATGTTTGGGTATACCTAGATGATACTCTAAAAATCTTGAAGAACACTTAGCGACATGTAGAAGGGTATTTGACAGATCAAAAAAAGCAAATTTATTGCTTGATCCAAAGAAATGTTTATTCTTGAGAAAAGAAGCATTAGTGTTAGGTCACTTAGTCGGGGGAGGTCAAATAAAACCCAATCCAGATAAAATTATATCTATAAAAAATTATCCAATACCAGATACATTAAAAAAATTAAGGCAATTTATAGGGCTCGCCAGTTATTATCGTCGTTTCATATATAATTTCTCTGCGATAGCTAAACCACTATCAGATTTATTAAAAAAAGGACAGCAAATTGTTTGGGGAGAAAAGCAACAAGAAGCTTAAAGAAAAACTATGCTCTGAACCGGTATTAAGGGCTCCAGATTACGAGAAACCGTTCATAATTACAACGGACAGCTCAGATTTTGCAGTCTCGGCTATTTTGGAACAGTTGGATGAAAATAAGAAACCATATGTCATTGCCTACGCATCACGACTACTAAAAAAATCTGAATTAAAATTTTCAACATATCTGCGGGAATTGACAGGGATAATTTTTGGCGTGGTCCAGTTTCGACCTTATGTATATGGTAAACATTTTACGGTTTATACGGACCATTTACCTCTGACCCATTTAAAGAAACAAAGGCACACATACCTTTCAGCGTGTAATTTAGCATCTAATTTAACAGGTTATGATTGCGATATAGTCTATAAACCAGGCAAAAAGAATATAGTTGCAGATGCACTATCAAGAAACATTCCTTTAAAGGAAGATCAAGAAGACCCCGAAATGCCTAGACTAGTGTTGTTGCAAAAAGCAGAACAAAAAGATTCAGGTGAAACATCATCATCAGAGTCTACAGATTTTCATATAAGAAGAATTCGAGCATCAAGAAAGAAAATAAATGCTAAAGTGGTATTAAGAAAAACTGACAGCTCAGACGATGAGTATGTCCCACCAAAGAAAAATAAGATAGACAACCAGATAGTGACTAACAAGAGAGTCTTAAGAAAAAGAGATTCAGTTAAAGAAGATTTAGAGAACAGTAATAAGACAGAAAGAAATAATGAAAATAAAGAAATTAATAAAAAACTTGAAATAAAAAATAAATATAAGAATATGATGAATCCTAAAGTAATTTTAGAACGCCTACCTATTGAAAAGATAATTAATAAAAATAAAAAGATTACGGAGTTTAAAAACTTACCAATTAAAAATAATAAATCAAATGAAATTAATACTGAAAATCTAAAAATCCCCAAAATAATATTAGAACGAATTCCAGAAAATTATAAAGATATAGTAAATTCATCAACGACAAAAACAAGTTTAAAGGCAAGAAATAAAAATACTAAGATTAATACACAGAAACAAAATAAAATTAAAGAACTACCCACAAATAATGACAACAAAAAAGGTAAAAAAAGAAAAGTAAGTAACGGAGAAATTGAGGAATTTAAGCGTAAAAAGATAGATAATGCTAATTATGAAATAGAAGATGATAATGAACCGTATTTTAAATTACTTTTTCCCGATGAAAATAATTTACATTACGAAGGTACGTTCGATGTGAAAATAAAAGGTAATAGAGAAAAGAACAATAAAATCATAAATATAGAAATGAAAAGTCATGAATCAAATAAGAAGGTTACAAAAAATAAAAACAGTAGAGTAATAAATACTATAAAGAATAATAATATTAATAATATAGAAATAGAAAACATTGATTCAAATGAAGATGAAAATATCGATTTTCCATGGCACATAGAATCAAATAAATGCGCAGAAAATAGAAATTTTCTAAGATATAAAAATATTGACAATACAGTTGACTGTTTATTTGACAGTTTACTGATCTTGTCAGGAATTAAAATGGATATCAAAGAGTTAAGAAATTCTTTAAAGCAAAGTCCGGCTCTAAAAATTTGTGAAAACCCAAGGAAGGCATATGCAATTTTAAACACGGACCATGCTTGGGGAGACGGGGATACCTTATATATATTTTCAAGAGAATTTAAGAAGAATATTTGCGTACATGTTTATGATAATAAAAAAGATAAAAATGGCAAAAGAAAAATTACATATGCTCATTATATAGTGAATAAAAATGATGATTTCTTACATTTACATTTAAAATCAAGTCATTACACCCCGTTGATTAGAGCAAATGATATTATAAAAAATGATACAGAATCTAGTACTGAAGACGAAATTGAACAAATGAGTATAGAAGAAATTGATACAAACGATAAAAATATGAAAGAGTCCAAAAATGTCTCACAAAAACAAAGACAGGAGCCTAAGCCTCCATATTCTAAAAAAAATGAGATTAGCCCTATGTGATGTATGAAAATTTCAAATGGTCACCCATTTTTAAGTTGCAACAATTTAATATTTTGTATAGCAGCAGATTTACATTCCAGTGAAGTATTAATGACTCTAATAGAAAGAAAAATTGTTAACTTACAATATTTAAAGACTAAAAAAGTAAAAGTAGGAGAAGTAATTGTAGTACCCCACAAAAACAAAAAACTATTTGCTCTTACAATAAAACCATACCTAGACGCGAATAATCTTAAGGCAGATATAGACAAATGTCTCAAAACTTTGGAAAAACTAGTCGATAAATTTAAAATAAATGAAGTAGCAATAATAAAAAACTTAGAAATGATGACACAAATGCAAGTTATGAAATTTATTGAATCTTTAAACAAAACTTTTGAGGGTAAAAGAATCAAAGCTATTTTTTATCATGATAATACTCCTGTGCCACCAGCACATGACAGATATAGGTTAATCAAATAATTCCATGAAAATACTGTAAGTGGACATTATGGATCTACAAAAACTTATCACAGATTAACAGATGAATTTTATTGGAAGAATATGAGGTTAGAAATAAAACATTTTCTGAAATGCTGTGAAGGGTGCCAACGAACCAAAACCCCAAAACCTGAGGTTCACATGCCATTAATTATAACAGATACCCAATGCAGAGCAATGGAGAAACTAAGTATAGATCTTCACGGTCCGTTATTGACGTCTACAGGATTCCGTTGGGTTCTAACAGTATTGTGTCTGTTGACTAAATGGTTAATAACTATACCGCTAGAAAATACAACGGCTAATGAGGTCACTAAAGCTTTAGTAAACCATGTAATTGCAGAATTTGGTCCCCCTAAAGCCTTTCTGACAGATTTAGGTTAACAATTCCAGTCAAAAATAATGAAAGGGTTTGCAGAAATGTTCCAAATAAAACAATACAGAACGAGTGCATTTCATCCACAATGTTCAGGAGCTATTGAACGTTGTCACGGTCCGTTAGTTCATTATATACGGCAATATGTGGGAAATAAAAGAAATTGGAGTGATTATCTAAAACTAGCAAGCCATGCCCACAATACAACTAAGCATTCTTCAACGGGATTTTCTCCTTTTCTTTTAGTTCGAGGTTACAAAGCACGAACACCTTCGATGTTTCCACCTAGAGATAAACTGTTAACATTTAGCGAATATTTTGCAGATTTAGCAGAAAATTTAGTTGAGGCTTAAACAATAGCTGGTATGAACTCAATTCAAAGTAAATTTAAAAGCAAAAGCTACTACGACAGAAAAGTGAATGCTATCCGTTTTCACGAGGGACAGATGGTATATAGAGTGAACAGGAAAAAGGTCAATAAGCATGAGCGGGATTCTTACATTGGACCGCTGGAGGTGCTAAAAGTATATCCTAATAGCCACATAGTTTTAATTCAAAATGGAAAAAAGATTAAACCCGTACACATGGACGAATTAAGGAGAGCTCATGAGTTTCTATCAGAGGATAATGTAGTAATGGATTTGACCGAGAAATAAATAATATTGAAAGCTTAAATTTACTTAAAGCTTAAATTTATATTACTTAAATAAAAACTAAATTATGGTCAAAAATCGCATAAGACCGAATTAACGCTTGTTAGGGATTTACTAAACACCCTAATATAGACACCACCCTAATATATAAAATAAATTCCACCCTCCACCTCTTCAGAATAACCCATAAAATTTTATTGCAAAGGCCTACAGGAATATCTTGACTATTGATTAATAATATTCAAAAAGAGATAAGCACCCTCTTTTATAGTTTACGGCCACCCTTTTTCGACTGAATAAAGGGGAAGCTCCCTCCAGCCTTTCACTATAAGGGAAAAGCAAACCTAAGTAGGGTTAATCGTTCAGATAAGTTTAGAGGGTAAACTAAAATCAATACAGACCCATACCCCGATGGTCTACAGGACTAATGTAAAATGGTCTACAGGGAGTCGAGGGGTAAACAAAGATAGTTACTTCCTCCCAGGGGGGGTTACCACCCACAACGAGTATATATGTCGTTACAAACGCTAAGAGCGGGCAGTCAGGAACTCAGACGTCTATATGTACACATCATTTACTAGTCCTTACTCAGTCAACATAAATAGTCCAGTAGATATATATTTTTGGTTACAAAGTTCAGAGAACAGTAAAATCTTAATAAACAAGAAATATTATAAACATCTACGTGTTCAGTCATTTACTTGGATAACCTTTTCCGATATAACATATCCTTAGGGAACCAGTAGAACCAACAGCATCAATTAAAACATAAGGCCATTAGACTCAACTGGATAATTATTTATATAACTCGAATCCGTAACAACCCACTTTCGAAAGTGAACTATTAAGTACCAGAGAGATACAAGTAAGACAAGATCTTGACAACCTAGCAGAACAAAATCTAGCCAATTTAAACAGTTTAATAGAATACAATATTAACAACTTTAATAAACCAAATACAAATATGGCACAACCAACACAAACTTTGAATTAAAAATAGCATTAGACAGTATTCAAAATTTCGATGGGCAGACTCCCGACGTATTCACTTGGCTTTATTCAAAGAGCCAAAAATACAACCCCACGAGAATCATGGCCATTGCTTCTAAGATTATTACATTATAAAATTACCGGAAATGCTTATGATTCAATTTTAGATATAAATTTTGAGTCCCTTTCTGAATTTACACATCACTTCGAAAGATTATTCAGTAAAAAAGTAGACTATCTTGATTTATCACATAAAATAGGGGATATTTATCAAATTAAAGGCGAAAGAATATTGAGTTACCAACTAAGATTAGTAGAAATAGTTAATAAAACGAAGAAAACCTACCAGACCAGCATAGGTAACATCGAAAATGCAGCTGTTTTAAGGCACGCTTTCAGTTTTAGGAAAAAAAAAGGTGGCTTTTTAAAATGCGTGTATTTTTTTTACTTTATTAAATATCAAAAAAAAAATTATTTTACACGATTATACAAGAGTTAAACTAACATATTTTATTATTATTTTTTTTTTGCTTTTATCAGTCTGGATATATAGCGCGCCAAAGTTGAGGTAGTTTTTTGCGGCTTGCACGATATCTCAACTCTAGGTTGCCTAAGACAAAAAAACCAAAAAAGGTTGTTTTTAGAATTGGTTTGCCAAGGGTTTAAACCGACAAAAAAAAAATTTTTTTGAAAAAAAAAAATGCCAGTGAAATGAAAAAAAAACCGTTTTTTTGGCACGAAATTGGACCTCATAAGCTAAATAAAAGACCAAAAAAAATTTTTTGTTGTTGATTTTGTCGGTTTAAACCCTGCGTATTTAATTATTTAAAAAAATAAAAAAAAAATTAGTTAAATCGGATGTATACTTTTTGAAAGAGAGTGCAAGCCGATTCAAAAAAGTTTTTTCGAGAAAAACGCGTTTAAAGTTTTTTTTTAGTATACTTACGTATATGAATACCTTTACAAAAACTTTAATATATCCTAAACGCGTTAGAATTTTAATTTAAAATTTTTTTTATATATTCTTAAATAGTTTTTAAATAAAATAAAAGAATAAAAAAAAAATCGAAAATTTTCTGAAAGCGTGCCTTAATAAATAAATTTAATACCCAAATTACCCAAATAGCAAGAAATAGATTTAAAAGAGGTCTATTACCAGAAGTAGAATGTCGATTAGGTTTAGACACTGAATTACTTACAGTTGGCGAAATTGCTAAAAAAGCAACTATAATTGAAGATTATTTGGAAAAATATAAAGGAATGAGACATGAAGTACAACCAATACGTAAAAATGACACTAAAACAGAAATAATCAATACCATTAATCTAGAAAAATGCGAAAAATGTTCATCTACTGACCATAAAATAGAAAATTGCCCAAAAAAAGTTCAAGAAAAAGTTAATAATTTACAGCAATTAGTAGAAACTCTATGTTCAACAATAGAAAAAACAGTCCTATTTTTTCAAGATAAAAATAGCCAAAAACAAGTAAACTCAGAAAAAAGTCAAAAATTTTGCCAAAATCACCCCAATAGTCATACACATAATACTAGCGAGTGTAATAAAGGAAATTCTAAAAATAATTCAATTCAAAATAATCATAGAAATTTTCAGTCTAATAATCAAAATAATAATTCAAGATATACCCAAAATAGACGTTATAACAATAACAACAATAATAATAATATAAATAATAATAACCAAAACTATAACCAAAACCGCACATAATTATAATAACCAAAATAACTATCAAAATAGAAATAACGGGTATAGACCAAGAAATAATAATCAAAATTATCAAAGAGGCTGCACATTTTGCGTCAACCCTTATCACAGCGTAAATAACTGTGCCCAATTTCAACTTTCGCAAATTCAGGGAAACCGTTTACATACCCTTATAGGGTTACAGGGGTCTGGTTATGTACAAATCCCACAACAATTTTCAACCCAAGGACAACAACAGCATGCATTGCCCATCAATTTCAATCTAACCCAATAAAAATACACAACATTTTAAGGAGGAGGGCTTTCTATCGTAGAGAGCTCTCCTGCCCCTAGGCAGGGGGGAAGGCAGCGGCCAGCTGCCTAGGCTGCGCGTCCCAAACTGAAGTTATACCTGAAAAGGAAGTTCCGGGTTGGGACAAACAAGCGCGGGGGGTTTCAAGTGTGTTTATCCAGTAAGAATCTGGGGCGTAGCTGGCGACCGCGTTCGCCGGTAGTCTCCCAGTTGTACACTTTGTACAACTGGGCGGTCATGGAAATTTGCGGGTCTTTAAGGCCCGCAAACACTCCATGGCTGATGCAAGATTCACATATTTCCCTTAAAAAAAAAAAAAAAAAAAAAAAAAAAAAAATATTAAAAATGATGAACAAGATATCTTAAAAACAAATACATTAAATTATGCAATAAAAAATGACAATTTTGATGAAATAAATAATATTTTAATAAATGATATAATTTAAAATAATACATTTTGTAATACATACACATTACAAAATAATACAGAGATAGTAAATAATGATACAATGAGTAAAAATAATGCCAAGATATATAACATAAACTTAAGACAAAAACCTATCGAAGTATTTGATGAATCTACATTTGTAAATAATGATATTAATAAACACATAAATAATGAAATTAATAATTACGAAATTAAAAATAAAAAACTAAACTTTACTGAATTTATAAATTACAATTTTTCCGAAGAAAAATACGAGCAATTTTTAGGTTACCTAAAAGAAAATAAACCAGAAGATCACTCCTCTGAATATATAGAAACAATTATGAGCCAAGAAGCCTTCCCATTGACATATTTAAAACATATTCAGCAAAAAGACAATAGAAGTTCAAAAACTGATAATGAAATGTTTACAATAGAAAACAACAAAATAACAGAAAGACCAAGAGCACAAAAAGTTTTAGATTTAGCAGAAGTAGATCATTTAAAAAATACTCCCGAATACGAAACTATGAAAAATCTTTATGAATAAAATCATGACGTTTTTCAATTAAAAGACGAAAAATTAAGCTATGCAAATAATATTACTGTAAAAATTCGAACTAAAACCTCAGACCCTGTCTATGTTAAACAATATTTTATACCTTATGGACAAAGAGCCGAGATAGATCGCCAAATAAAAGAATTACTAGGACGAGATTTAATTGAACCTTCAAACTCACCATATAACGCTTCATTATTTTTGATTCCAAAAAAACCAGATAATAAAGGCAACGTTTCATACCGCCTAATTTCAGATTTCAGAAAATTAAACAAAGAAATTATTGAACCAGAATTCCAAATTCCAAGAGTACGAGAAATTCTAGACGACCTGAAAGACGAAATTTACTTTACATCATTAGATCTTTATTCCGGATTCTCCCAACTTCTGATTGATCCTGGAGACCGTGAAAAATTAGCATTCTCAACACATTCTGCACATTATGCCCACAAAAGGCTGCCTTTCGGTTTAAGGAGTAGCCCTAAGATATTTGTCCGCCTTATAGCAAGTGTTCTAAAAAATATTCCAAACGTACGAGTATATATCGATGATATTCTGATAATTTCTACTGATTTAAAAACACATTTCATAGCTTTAGAACGAGTAATCCAAAAATTAAGGAAAGCTAGCCTAAAAATACAAATAAATAAATGTACATTCCTAAAACGAGAACTAATCTATTTAGGATTCATAATTTAGGAAAAAGGAATATAGACTGACCCAAAAAAGGTCGAAGCAATTATGAAAATGTCGTCGCCAAAAACTTTAAAACAAGTCAGAATTTTTAATGGAATGACAAACTACTACAGAAAATTTATCAAAAACTATGCAAATATAGCTCGTCCTTTGAGAAACTTACTAAAAAAGGATACACCGTTTAAATGGACGGAAAAAACTCAAAGAGCTTTTGATTTATTAAAAGATAAATTATGTTCAGCACCAGTCTTAATATTTCTGGACCTATAATCCAAATTCGTATTATATACCGATAGTAGCGGTTATGGGATAGGTTATTGCCTATGTCAAGGACCCAAGGATAAAGAAAATCCCGTATGCTACATTTCACGAACTCTAACGGCCAACCAACGAAAATTCTCAACTTATGAACAAGAATCCTTTTCTATTTACTGGTCGATTGACGACCTAAGAGGATACCTATATAAACATTTTACAGTTTATTGTGACCATAGACCATTATCATTTTGCGAAAAATAAAAAAAAAATAAACGGGTTTTAAAATGGCGACATGAACTCTCCAACTTAGATTTTACAATAATATACCTTAAAGGTAAAGCTAATGTAGTGGCGGATTGAGATGCCACAAGAATCTATTGTCTTAATTCGTGCACAAAAATATAAACAAGAAAACCCAAACATTGGTAATAAAAATTCTGAAAATAAACAAGAAAAAGCTCAAAAACAGAGAAACTATAAAAAACAAAAAATAATAGACAAACGGTAATTGCCTAAAAATAAAATAGGCAGGCCTCCTAAATTAAACAACAAAAATATTCAAAATATAGAAAATGAATCATTAACAAAATCAGATTTTAGTAGTGATGAATCCGAAATGTCAGATAACGACAGCATAGTCAATAATGACAATATTAATTTTTAATATAATAATAATTTAAATTTAAGCAATTTAATATACTTAAAAGATTTATTACAATTTAGAAAAGATAACATAATTTATTTTATAGACGAAAATGGAAAAGCTTTGTGTAAAGGGGCGATTAATTTAATAAAAGCAGGAAAAATACAAAGTTCTTCTAAAAACAAAATCAATACTTTAAATATTCAAAAACATAAAAATAAAATTTTTTTTGGCTTATACATTAACCCTAAAGAATCAATTAAATTAGTTTTAAATAATATAGAAACATTAATCTTACAAGTAATCGTATATCTTAATAATTTTAATAATAAAAATAACTTAAGTATTGCAGAAAGCATATTTATAGCTAACGTATCTTTTTCAGACATATTAAAGTTAATACATAAAATTGCTGACAATAAGTTTAAAATAATAGTTTGTAAGCAAACCTTAAGGTTTGTATAGATTAATCTACGTACAAGAAAAAGACAGAGAAGCTATTTTTAAGGAATTTCATGAACTGCCTATTGCAGGACATGGAGGTCAAAAAGCTACTATTCAAAGAATTCGCCAGTCTTATTACTGGGAAAATTTAAAAGAATATGTACAGACAAAAATTAGCTTATGTTTAAATTGCCAATTACGGAAAATTTCACGCCGAATTTTTTAATCTAAAACATTTCCTATTTGATCAATAAGCTTAAATAGTATTTACATATTTTATTTATAAATATTATCTTAGGTTATTGTTTACTATTTATTATTAATTGTTTATAAATTATTATTAATTATTTATTATTTTTTGTTAGTTATTGCATAACATCTCCTGGAGTTTCCACCGAGATATGAGCTCGGATCGCTGGATTTAGAGTCCAGAGTGCTAACCAGCTGCCCACATTTTTGTAATAACCTTATAAACATCATATCTAGTTTATCTTCTTCAATAAAATTTACATATTTTTATTATTGCAATAATTAAATTAATCTATTTATTTATTTATATCATTTTTTCATTATAATACGTTTATAAAAATGTTACTTATTTAGCTTTTAAATTTTTTTTAAATAGAATTATTCTAATTAACTATCAAAACAATATTAAATGGTAATAATAAAAAGATAAATAAAATAAATTCCATTAATTACGAGCTTTAGAATTACCTAAAACAGCTGAATACAACTCTAAAGCTAAATCAACCAATTGGGATCATTTTTAAAATAACAAATTCAGACTCGTTTAATGATTGTATTTATTCCTAATTTTATACAAATTTTTATATTATTTACTTTAATTTTACATAATTTAAAGAATTTTCTTTCTGTTAAAAATAATTTTTCTTTCTCAACGTCTTAGAACAGTACAATTGTTAAATATTGAGTTTTTTAACAAATAGACGTGGGATTCTTCTAGCAGATTCAAATAATGTTATAAACTGGAATAAAATACGTATTCTCTAGTAATTTTTTCTGTAGAATTCGAACCAACTCTTTATTTTAACATTTAACCACGTTTTACAGGAGAAAATTTCATTTTTTTAATTTTTTTCGGGGTACAAATTATGAGGAGACTAATTTTTAAAAGATTCGAAGTTTTCAAGAAAAAATTTCTGAATAATATTTAAAGGAAGTTCTTATATATTTTTCTCTTAGGAAACAGATGAAACATCTATGTTTTTTATCCAAGATTTTCTTTAGTTATAAAATCTTTTGCTTCTATTTTTATTGGTTTCATCCAATCTTATGTATTATACAATAGTAAGCCATTTGAGCATAAAGAGTTTGAAATATTTAAAATTATCTTTAACCCTCAGAAGCACGGGTGGGGTCCAGCGGACCCCATGGTAGTTTTAAAAAACATGGCATTATTCTAAATCTATAATTGCACTTATTGTATACTAGAGTGGACCTAAAATTAGAGTTTTGAGAAAAACTTTGCTCCCCGGGTTTTTTTGTGAAGTTTTGGTCATAAAAAGTCCCCATCTCCAAGGATTTTGATTTTGCGTTGCAAAAACACGTGCCTGTAAGCACCTCAATTTTCCCATTTAAATAACATGAAAATTTTGACTTTTCAGCTTTCTAATTTTTTAACGTGCTGAAAAAATTTTTTTAAACACTACCAAACAGATAGAAAATGATGTTTAGACATATAAAAACTGATCCCTAAAGTTGTAGAAGTCCCGGAACACTTTGTTTTATCAAAATAAAATTTTTAAAAATCGCAATTTTCTCATTTAAAATCCATTATAAATAAAAAAAAATGTATTTTAAATGGGAAGATTGCGATTTTAAAAAATTTTATTTTGATAAAACAAAGTGTTCCGGGACTTCTACAACTTTAGGGATCAGTTTTTATATGTCTAAACATCATTTTCTATCTGTTTGGTAGTGTTTAAAAAAATTTTTCAGCACGTGAAAAAATTAGAAAGCTGAAAAGTCAAAATTCCCATGTTATTTAAATGGGAAAATTGAGGTGCTTACAGGCACGTGTTTTTGCAAAGCAATATCAAAATCCTTGGAGATGGGGACTTTTTATGACCAAAACTTCACAAAAAAACCCGGGGAGCAAAGTTTTTCTCAAAACTCTAATTTTAGGTCCACTCTATTGTATTAGTTTGGTAATTCATTTTGGTTGTTGTATTACTCATCTACAACTATAAAAGCCCCAGAACTTTTCGTGTATTGGTTGCATGCGCTTTGAAAACATTTTTTGGGGTCCGCTAGACCCCCCGTGTAGTTACGTAATATTTTTTGCTTTAAAAAAATTGTAATTTTGTAAATATTTTTTAATTATCTGATTGATAAATCAATGTTTTATAAAAATTTAATAAAAAAATGTTCTTTAAATAATTTAAACATTGCCAAATATTGCCCAAAACATATTTGGTGAGAAAATTGAAAATTTAATGCATAAAGTTCAGAAAACGCAATGGGCAAAGTATATACTTCGGGTATGCTTTCAAGGTTATAAAAAATATGATAAAAATGTGTTTCAATATTTGTGGAATTAGTTCATTATTTATTTTTTATATTTTTAAAATAAAAAAACTATTTTAATAAAAAAAATTATGCACATAAAAATTTTCAAAAAGGTGTCATTTTAATTCAAGGAAATAATTAATGTTTTCTTTAATTTGAAATTTCTTACTTAAATTTCTTTAAAGTTTACCCTTTGGCATTTCCCGTTTAGTGGTTAAAAAGTTGTTTATAATTTTTTAAACCAATTTTATGGCTATTTAAAAAAATCACCCTAATTATAATGACAAGAAATTGTCTTTTTTTAATATCTTTAAACAGGCTAACAATTTTCAGATTTTATTTTATAATCGCATACTTGAACTCTTCTGCGTTCGAAATAAAAAAAAAAGAAGTTAAGTTTGGCTCAATTTTGAAGGAGTTATAGACTTACAAAGTCGCTGGGGTCCGCTAGACCCCCCCGTGTTTTAACGTTTTCGGAAGGCACCCGTGCTGCTGAGGATTAATAAATAAATAGTCAGGGAAAAACTACTCGATAATATGCTAAAACTTTTTGAGGGAGTTTCACTAACCCGTGGCCTTTCAAATATTTGATTTGATTGAAATTAACGCACTTGATTTTTGTTTTTCCTTCTTCTATAACTGAATAGACGATCCCTGACCTAGTTCTTTCAATAACTGGTCCTGTAGCAATTTGAGTTTCGGTGGGGCACTTCATTGTATTTAATTTTAATCATTCTTCCTCGCAGCTTATCTTTGTGCTAATTATAGGCGCTCTTTTCGAATGTTGCATTTTGGTTTCGGATAAAAAAATGACCGGTCCATTTGTTAAGTGATGGCTAGAAAATTGTTTTTATAGGCTACTCTTTTAGCTAGCGTTTGTAGCCCTATTTCTAGAAAGTTTGGCATACTTTGTAATCTATATGCGATGAATTCTTCATTTTGTACTGTTAGAACTTTGGGGATGAAAACTAGGGTCTTATTGCTTAGTTTCTTATCCTAAATTTACATTTTTCTATGGACAATATTTCTTCCTTAAAAAATCAGTCAAGCCTATTGCGCATTCCTATAAAATCTACGGTTTTGAAAAATTCTAGAGGCTGCTCGAACTTTCTTATAATTTCTATTATTTCTGTGATTTTTTTTAATACATTAGTTAATGCTTGTTCTTCTGTTTCACTGACATTGGTATATGAGTATGTTTCAGCCCAAATATTTTTAAGTTGTAATTCGTATTTATTTAAGAAAAATATTGCTCTAGGGTCGTTTGTAAATTGTATTTCTGTTTCATTGCTCAATGCTTCAAATATACTGTTTTTTCGCATTTCTGTGTCTCGCATAAGAGAGCGGAATTCATTGCCGACATAAATGAGTTTTGAGACATTGGTTGATTTTTTTATGTGTAACTGTACTAGATCATTTTGTATGTTTAAGTCAAATAGTGTGAATATTTGTATAGGTTGGTTAAGAATCTTTAGTTTAGCTTCCTCCTCGTGAAATATTCCAGCGCTATTTTGTAGTTCGAAGATTTTGGGTCGGTTTGATGCTAGTGCTTGTCCTAAGCATATCGTATTCCAAATCGTGAGGATTGTTTTTGTTTTTTTTTGCTAATGAATTATTCATTATTAACATTCTCCAGCTGTCGTCTACCTAGTAGCGGATATAATGGGCCTATGGCGTCCATTTCTATGCGTGGTTCTACTACTTGTTCGGGAGCAGTGGGGGTCGTTACTGTATTTTCTATGGGCGGAGTTTCTGTTTGACAAATAAGCTCCGTGCCAATGTGTAATAATAATTGGGTTAATGTGTCCCAAACCGCGCCGATTATGTGAATAGAGAATCCATAAACGCTGTAGAGTGCGAAAGCATGTAAACTAGTATCTATAAAAAATTTTACTAGCCTACATAATACGAATACGCCTAATATACAACTAGATAATGTGCCAAATGCTACAAATCGTCGCAAAAAATGCTCCCATGTTGATTTTATTATTTTTTGTAAAGATTCTCCGTTAAATAAATATGATGGGTTGTAATTTTCGTCTGTAACGTTTCTTCCTAACATGCCATTGGCTATCGTATTTAAAACTGCTGCCCTTTCTAATGGGAACATTACGTAATCTTTCAACTTTTTCAATTGTGATGTGGTATATATTCCGGCCTCAGCTAAATTTTTTGGATCGACATATTTCCATGAGCCTTTGGTTTCTGGATATAAGATCTGAGGTGCAGGAGCTTCTACGGCTTCAGGCATTAATTTGAACCATTTTTGTCCTAAAAATTACATTGGTGGCACAGTGCGTTGCAAGTGGTTCTTGTTCCGGTGGTCAGTAATATGTGAGACTGAGGTGTCATGAAATATGGCTTTCCGTCCTTGTAGACAGGCATTTCTTGGTAACATGTATCTACCTTACGGTAAGTTATTGATACTCCTACGCATTTTATTAGGTTTATGGTTTCTCCACTGATTAAACCCATGTGGTCTCCGCGGTTAATTACTTGCATGCTGAATAAGTCTGGTTGTAATTGCGCTATATTAAGTGAATTTCTAATTACCTTCTTCTCGAGGTTGCATTTTTGTAAGAGCAAATCGTGGTATAAGTTTTGCATTTGTACCTTCAGATGTTTTTCTACGTAAATGAATTTAGAATTCATATAGGTTAATAGGTCAATATTTTCTGGAGAAGTATCTTCAGGAATTTCTAATAGTTCTGGTCTTTCTCCTTCGTAGATGGTAATTCTTGGATGTGACGTTCGGTATAGCTAATTGGAGCATACAGTGGTTGTGCCTTGAACCGTAAAAGCGAATACTATTCATATCTCTAAGGTGAAAATAGGATTATTTGGTTTTAGTGGGTCTATAATTTTGTCCTCTATGCCGGTAAACAATTTTGAATATTTTTCTCTACAGTTATCTCTTGGTGTAGCGTCCAAGTATACCTCTCCTCCGTAAAGATCCGTACAAGATTTGTCTGATAACTTGCAACGTGTTCCTGTATTTAAGATTACTTGGTCGTTGTTGAGATCTACTGTGGCATAATAATCCTCTTAAGTTATTTTTACGTAACGGTCTACTATTACTTCGGTCCAAACTCCATACGGGTCTATGTAAGGGGCGTTTGTGCATTTAGTAGCTTTTTCGCCTTTGTGTCCTGCTAATTGAACTGGTGTCGTGATGGATCCATTAGATTTTAGCCCTGGGATAGTTATTTAATTCCTAAATGCTAAAGTCCTAGTGCGATGCATTTGGTCACATAGCATTCTTGTTGTAGGTTCAATTTACGATACTTTTCCCATTTCGATATCTTCAGGAATACTTGATTGATACCATGACTCACCACAATAAGGTATTTGTCTGGTGACTTCTATTTTGCATAAATATGCTTTTACTTTCGAATAATCATTTAATTGTACTAGCGCTACTAAATTGTATTAGGTGGATGACTATCAATATCCTGCATAAGATTTTATTATCCTGCATAAGGTCTATAAGTTTTTGGAGTTCTATTTGAGTGAACTACGTCATAATGATCTGGCCCTATTTTAATTTTCAAATTCCCGTCTGGATATGTATCTGTTATGGCGAAAGGCCCCCTACTTTGATCATTGAACTTGTGAATGTTGCCTCCCTCCGTTAAGTATATATTATTTTCCACCTGAAAATCAACGATAACTAGTTTCTGATCGTAATAATATTTATTTTTTTCTTTTGATTTGATAAGATTTTCTCTTGTTACTTTTTGTACTTCATGTAATTTTTGGAGAAGATCTTTCAAGTAGTCATCGACTGTGGATTCTGGCTCGGGGTCATCGACATTGTCAGGTACTCTGGCGATTCGAGCGTAAGTTAACTGGAAAGGTGTGGCTTTAGTTGATTCATGATAAGACGTGTTGTAAGAAAATGTCGCGAGGTCGACAAACTCGTCCCAATTATCTCTTTGCTTTTTTATGTAAAATTTAAGCTGTTGCGTAAGAGTATGGTGAAATTCCTCGACCGTACAACTTTGGTGGTGGTAGCTACATGTTTTTACTTGTTTTATTTTGAATATTTTAGCTACCTATGTGAATAATTTGGACATGAAATTACTACCTCTGTCGCTCAAAACTACGGCCGGAGGCCCATAATAACAGATATATCTTTTAACCAGACCGTCGACGACGGTGCTAGCTGTGGAATCTGGTAGAGGTACAGCGATACTAAACTTGGTTAGGTTGTCAATCAGAGTTAGAATACACGAGTTGCCATTTTTTGTTTGTTTTAATGGACTGACTATGTTTAGAAAAATCTTATAATCTGTGTCCGTTATAACAAATGGTTGTTTGGTTTTTACTCTTACCAGTTTTTTTAGTTGGCAATCCAAACACTGATTTATTAAATCTTGAACCTGTTCTTGTATTCCTTCCCAGCACTATTTTGATTTTATTCGCCTTAATACCTTGTTTCGTCCTTCATGACCTCCCACTAGTGGTAGTGTTTGATTATTCGTAGTAGTGTTTGATTATCTCTTGTCTTTCATTCTCTCTTGGTATTGTGATTTCTCCCAAGCAGACTATTATTCTGGTTATTTTATTATCTTTAAAACTATTTTTCAGCAATCTCAAGATGTCTATCCAATCAATATTGCATATGACTTTTGATTTTGCTATGCTGAAATTTTATATCCTTTTCTATTGCTTGCATAATTTTCGAATAAGATTTTCATATTTTCTGTGGCTTGTGACATGCTTATGGACGTTTCGCCTCGTATGGGAAGTATAATATGCGATTTTGATCCAATTTTCAACATTTTTCGTTTACATAAGGTTAGTTTAATATTTTTAGGGAGATAATTAGTAACTTATAATTTTGTTGCTCCGATATCGCATGGTTCTCCTTTTTTTGACGTAAAATATACCCAGTAGTCTTTTCTCATGTACATTTTTTCTCTTGAAGAAAAAAGGTTGTCAGATTTTAATGTATTTCTATAAGCATTTATCTCTGTCGTATCTAATTCTGCGTTGGTGAAAGGTAGTTGGTCGTGATATTCAATGTTATCGTCCCTATCTCTTCTTTTTTTTGGCTTTGAACCTGTTCTTCTTGATTGATACAGATCGATGTACTGGGAGCATCATCAATACTATTGGGACTTTCACTTTCAATATTTACGTTTTGTATACTTACTGTCGCTTTTTGTTTTTTTCTTTGTTTTAAGGCCTCAATGGCCTCTTGGTATTTCTGACTTTTACCTCTATTTCTTGTTTGCATTCTGTGCGGTGCTTGAGATTCTTCTGTATTAATTTCTTCCGACTCTTGTGTCTCTAGAATGGTTTCTAGGCTTCTTACGGGACAAGCGGGTATCATTTCGAAATGTAGAACATTTCTTGATAGAGCATCTGCATTTACATTGCTTACACCTGGTTTGTAAATAACTTCTTAATCAAAATTGGCGATTTTGAACTTCCAGCGAGCTACCCTGGAGTTAGGATCTTTTTTTGATTGCATAAAAATAAGTGCTTTATGATCTGTTACTAAAAAGAATTTTCTTCCATATAAATAAGGGCGAAAATATTCTACTACCCAAATTACCGCAAGTGCTTCCTGGTCTGTGACTGAATATCTCTGTTCTGCGTCATTTAATATTTGGCTTGCATAGGCAATGGATAAATCTTTGCCAATTTCGCCTTGTAAAAACACTGCACCAATACTTTTGGTACTAGCATTGGTTGTTAAAATGAAGTCCCTGGGAAAGTCTGGATACTGCAGGATTGGTGATTCGAATAATTTGTCCTTTAAAATGTCAAAAGATTCTTGTGCCTTTTCATCCCACACGAATTCTTTGTCCTTTTTCAACAAAACCGTGAGTGGCTTTGCGATTTTTGCGTACTCAGGGATATGTCTGCGATAATATTCTATTAGTCCTAACCACTGTTTAATGTTTTTCTCGTTTTTCGGAGTAGGAAAACTTCTTACTGCTTCTAATTTTCTGGGATTTGGCCTTACTCCGTCTTTAGTTATGATATGACCTAAATATTCGACCTCTGATTTCAAAAATACACATTTTTCTGGTTTAAGTTTTAGATTTGCTTCTTTTAGTCTTCTCATAACTTCTTTAATTAATTACAGTAAATGTTCTAGGGTCTTGGCGTGTATTAGGAAATCGTCTATGTAAGCTATAACGTTAGCCATGTCTCCGAATAGACGTTGAATGAGACGCATGAAGCTAGCTGGTGCGTTTCTAGACACAAAAACTAGGCGAGTATATTCAAATAACCCATACATAGTTGCAAATGCAGTTTTTTGCCTATCCCTAGGGTCCATGTCCAAGGTGCAGAAGTACTTAGATCCGTTTATAGAGTCCAATAAATCCAAGATATTAGGGAGGGGATATGCGTCAGGAATCGTATGTTTGTTTAAATTCCTCAAATCCAAAACTAATGTATGTTTTTTTTGCCTTTGGCGTTGGGTTTTTTGGGTACAAGGATCACTGGTGAACTATAAGACGAATGTGATGGCGTTATGATCTCTTGGGCCAATAGCTTATCTAGCTGTTCCTTGAGTTCTTCGGCAAGCATTAGTGATATTCTATACATGCGTGAGGTAAGAGGCACTGTATTCGTCGTTATTATTATATGCTGAAAGACGTTAGTGCTTGGCAATGGTTCCTCTGGTAACTGAAATCTTTCATGATTTTCTTCTAATATTTTTTCTACTATTTTTCTTTCTTTCACGTTTAAGTGGCCAAGGTTTGAAAGGTTTTTTATTTTTTTGATCCTTTCACTTTCGGTTATTTCCATGGCAAGAATTTAAATCCGCTGTTTCTCTATGATTGCTTGTAATGTTTTTGTAGCTTCAGTAAATATCTCTTTTGTATTTACTAGTTCTTCGATCGGTAATACTGCTAATATTTTATCCAAGGGTTCAACGAATTCTTTTAAGCCTTGGTTACGGACGAATTTTATGAGCTCTGTGGTCATAACTCGTATGTCTTCTCTTTTTTTAATTTTTTGGGAATGAATGCTTTCTTGTAATATGTCTTTTAATATTTTGCAATCATTTAGCTGCTGATTCTGATTTGGCGACGTGTGCCCTGAAATATCTCTTTTTATATTAACGCGTAATTTATTTATTAATTTGACCTCATCTGCGGGAGCGCTTGGCTCATTATTCGGATTTATAGCCCTGAGAAAATATTTTTTATTATTTCTTCAAATTTTATTCTTTTTTACTTTTTTATAATATTTTATGACTCTTTAATTTTAGTTTTAACGGCTTTTTATTTGCGGATTTATGAACTTTTAATTTTACGACTTCATTTTTTTTGATTTCTAAATTAGCGGATTTTTTATTTATTTTCTTCGGATTTATGTTTTGCTTGATAACTTTCTTGACTGGTTTTACGCCTTGCTGAACATTGACCACCGTGTTAGTAGAAGAATCGCGCATTTCTTGAATTTCTTCATCTTGTGCTGATATAGAATATACGTTCGTATATGTATGAAATGGTACTTTCTGTCCTGAGATTTCAAAACATTTTTTTCAAAACAGATTTTTGCTTTTTTCTCTTTGAAGAACTCATTACCCAATATGCCATCTTCTGATATTGGGAAGTCGTCTTCGGCAAGATGAATTTGTGTATCGTGGCCATATATTTTGTTGTTATGCTGCCTAAAGAGTATACCGGTTCGTTGGTTATGCCACGTAATCTTACTATTTCATTTTTATTAATTAATTCGTTCTCAAGGATGGCACTTTTTATTAATGAATTAGTATTTGCACCGGTATCTAAGGGAAACTCGCAATCCTTTTTTAATGTTTCGGAGGTCAACATGATTGTTGGTGCGTTGCTGTCCTGATTTAACAGCTACTGCCTCCCGATCCGCGCCCAATGTCGGATGGCTGTTGGCGTTTCCCTGGTTCTTTTGAGAATTTCTTTCGAAATTTATTTTTTTTCTGCAAACTGCTATTCTATTGACTATTTTGTGACAATAGTGACATTTTACCACGGCATCTCTATTTGACCTTGCCGGTATTGAACTGGTATTATTGCTTAGTTGAGTGCTTGGATTTTTGTTCGCTGGGTTGGAATAACATTTATTAATTTCGTAACCTGATTTACCGCAATGATTACATTTTAGACGTGACCTGCAGTCTGCGGCTGAATGATACAGTTTGTTGCATATTTGACACTGTACTGGTTTATTTTTGTCATTATTTTGCTTTACCGTTATTTTTTCCCATGTTTGTCAGAATTGCATATTTGGCATCTCGCTTTGTTACCTGTGTTAACAACTTTTATCTCTTTGTCCGCAACTTTCACTTCTTTGTATACACACTTACTCCAGTTGAATCACCGGGGGGGAGGGGGGGGGTGGGGTGGTATTGTTTGTGGCCGCCACCAGATTTGGTCTACTATAGGTTTTTTGGTTCGCTGAACACGAAAATCAGGGTCTTTTCTATGCGCAATTGGGGCTTGACCCTTAAATCGGGCAAAACTGCCCCTAAAAAGGGAATTTTTGCTGTATTCATTGTCAGCCTTTGAAATTTGGTATACGGGGGTTTTTTAGGTCGCTGATAACCAAGATTGCAGTTATAACTATGAAAAATTATCCCTTTACCCTTAAATTGGACAAAACTACCCCTAAAAGGGGCATTTACTATTTTCACCCTGTCCCTCCAAGATTCGACCTATTAGGGTTTTTTGGGTCGCTGATCAGAAAAATCGATGTCTTTTCAATTAAAACTTAACTCTTCACCCTTAAATTAGCCAAAACTACCCCTAAAACGGGTATTTTTGCTACTTTCACTCTAGCCCTCCAAGATTTGGTCTAATAAAGGTTTTTGGGGTCGCTGATCACGAATATTGAAGTTATAACTATGAAAAATAACCGCTTCACCCTTAAATTGACCAAAAGTACCCCTAAAAGGAGTGTTTTTTCTACTTTCGCTCTAGTCCTCCAAGATTTGGTCTTAAAGGGTTTTTATTAGGTAGCTGATCACAAAAATCATGTTTTTTCATTTAAAAATTAGGTCTTCAGCCTCAAATTTGCTATAACTACTCCTAAAAGATTTGAAAGGTATAAATAAATGAATTATACATTTTTCAAGATATCTTATTTATAAAATAAAGGTAAGCAAATGATTTATCATTTGAAAAATTTTTCAAAAATTAAAAAAAAATTTTTTTGCATTAAACAAAACTTATTATGCCTCAAAATAATCCTTCAAGGGCTGTTTATTGTTATCAGCGACCTAAAAAACCCTATTAGACTAAATCTTAGAAGGCTATAACGAATATAGCGAAAGCGCTCTTTTTAGGAGTAGTTTCAGCTAATAAAAGGTTGTAGAGTTACGTTTTAATTGAAAAGACATCGATTTTTATGATCAGTGCCCCGAAAAACCCTATCACCAAATAACCCTACACCAAATCTTGAAGGACTAGATTGAAAGTAGCAAAAACACCCAATTTAAGGGTGAAGGATTAATTTTTCATAGTTATAACTGCAATATTCGTTATCAGCGACCCAAAAAACCGCCGTATACCAAATTTCATAAGCTTACATTGAAGATAGCAAAAATGCCCTATTCAAGGGCAGTTTTGCCCAATTTAAGGGTTAAGGGATAATTTTTCATAGTTATAACTTCAATATTCATTATCAGCAACCCAAAAAACCCCCGTATACCAAGTTTCAAAGGCTTGCAATGAATACAGCAAAAATGCCCTTTTTAGGGGCAGTTTTGCCCGATTTAAAGGTGAAGGGGTAATTTTTCATAGTTATAACTACTATATTTGTTATCAGCGACCCCAAAAACCCCCGTATACCAAATTTCAAAGGCTGACAATGAATACAGCAAAAATGCCCTTTTTAAGCCCAATTGCGCATAGAAAAGACCCTGATTTTCGTGTTCAGCGACCCATAAAGCCTATAGTAGACCAAATTTGGTAGCGGCCACAAACAATACCACCAAAACCGTGGATTTTACTGGAAAAAACGTGTCTCTTTCTACTCTTATTGCCTCCTTTATGGATTATTACTTTAGGAATTATTCTTTTATCAGACGCTATAATTTCAACAGGAATTATTCTATTACGTATTTCAAATCTCATACCTTTAAGAAAGAATATGTCAGATCCCTTTCATCCTCGTCAGTGTGTCTGCCTTCTATCAACCTTGCTTTTTTGATCTTTCGGCCTACTTCTTTAATTTTATTGGCAAAAATTATAATTGTTTCTTTTTCTTTTTGCCTGAGGTGTAATAACTCGCCGTTTAGCTCATTTGACGTTTTGGGGTTTCTAAACGCAAATTCCATGAACTCCGTTAATTTGCTTACACTACCAAATGTTTGGTTTAATGTAGCTCTACTTGCCTCACCTAAAACTCTTGTCTGAATTAATTGTGTGAGTTCATACTCATTTTCCGGTGGGATCATATTCCGGGCTCGGCCGCATCCATTTATGAACGCCTCAAGTTCTTCTGCCTTTCCGCTGAATTTAGGAATCATTTCCAATGTATCTCTAATCGAAAAGGGCCTGATTTTTGCCAAGCTTGAATTTTGTCCATATATCAACCTGGCTATGTTGTAAGTATGATTTTCTGCAATTAATCTGATCGTGAACGATATTGCAAAATCGGCAAGGTTCGTCTACCGTATAGTACATATGGTAGAACACGGAGTTCTTAAAGGTATGCTTCTGTCTGGCCTGTTGTTTGTGCTATGTGCGAAGTTAGTGTTTTGTTGCGTATTGTACATGGATTTACTTCTTTGAGTAGTATGCGTCTGATAGAGGATATTATTCTCTTGATTTACTCGGTTCCTTTCGTTATAGAATTCAGTTGCAACTAAATTCCATGCATTTTTTTTTGTTTTGCGGGGTAAGGTTGGTGTCTCGATGTATTGAGGCTGCTCTATGTTTAGCATTGCTATCTCTACGTATAGCTCTGCTATTAATAGTTCTGGTTTCAGCCCTTTGTTATACATCCCTATCATTATCGCACATGTTTCATAATTTATGAGTGCCTTTTCTACAAATTCTACCTCTACGTCGGTTCTTTATAACTCAGCATAAAGTTATTCTGCTGATTGAGCTAATTTTCCTTCAGTTGACTCGTTAAAAATTTGATTTGCTAAGAATTTAATTTAATCTGAAGTGGAAGGCTCTATATTGTCTTTTGATAAATTACAGTATTTTTTAAATATATTTTTAAAACGCGAGTCAAGATATATATTTAAAGGGTTTTCTGTTTTTTCTAAGTCTAATAATATATTAATGATGGATGACGGGTCAATTTGGTTAGCAATTAACTCTTTTAAAATACTAACAAAGGTTATGACTTTTACAAGTTTTTTTACTTTTTCGGCTGAAGAGGTACCTTTTAACGATTCGATTAATATTTGATCTGCTACGTTAGCTAACTTGCTAGTGTGCTCTAAATAATAATTTTGATATTTTTTGGCTAGTTCTTTGAACTCGATTTCGTTTATGTCACCAAAAGAGGCTGGTGCATCACCTATTAGTATGTCATAAGCTTTTTCTGTCATAGGGTCTTTTACTTCGTATAAGTCTGCTAATCTGTTAAGTGCGCTCATTTGAGAGGAAGAGTTTTTAGTTTAAGAGTGAAAGTATTAAGTACATTTTGATTCTACAAAAGAATTACTTGCCAATGCCGTTGTATTGACTCGATTTATGAAGGTTTGATACCTCCTCGTCAGTAAAACTTTTACAAAAATAGATATATAGAAAGTTTTTTAAAAGAAAGGTCTTTAGTTTGCAAATATTTTTGTATTTGCCCGGTTGACAGAAACTTGATGTTTCCCGTCAACTGAAGAACAAAATTGTATATTTCTTAGTCTGCAAATACTTATGTATTTGATCGGTTTATGAAAACTTGATGTTTCCCCGTTGACTTTAAAATATGGTTAAAGTTATTTTGAAAAAACTTGCATTTTTATAACTTTAGTAAAAATAAAGTGAAAATAGCAGAGTAATAAAGTAAAAAGTAGTGAAAATCAAAAACCTCGTCTGCTTAATACAGTTCGTCCGGAAGATGGGCCCCCATGTAGCGGTTAAGGCTTTGTTATCGATTAAAAACTGATTTATATGTATTTTAAAGCGGATTCTACTAATGCAATAATTCCTTTCGGAATAAGGCAAAATGTATTGAAGGACTAATGTTTAGGAATGGATATATTAAATAAAACTTATACCTTTTAATTGAAATCGAGAGTTTATTATAGAATAATTACTAATATGATTTTTATAAGTTAAAGTATAATATTAAATACAAGTGAAGCCGTTAAATTGTGTATAGTGTTTAAAGCTAGTGCTCGAACCGTAATTGAATCCTGTTGTTATAATTTTGGCAGTATTTATATGATTCCTGATGAGCTAGTTGTTAGTGGGGCACCAAGGATCTCCAAACAGGACCTTTTTGTGGTTGACCTTTGTTAGTACTTGACCTGATTCCTTACATAAGATCTAGCTTACTTTCGTTTTCAAATATTGTAACAGCGATTTAATATCTATATGTTTCTTCTTAATCGACGCAAGATAACTCTTGGACGAAGATTTATGGCTGGCTTTATGCTTTGCCTGCTGTTACAAAGGTTACCAGCAAAATATTAGGGTTTCCAATCATTCCAAGGCTGTTATTTCATAATAATTAAAGAAATTAGGCAAAAAAATTTCTTGAAGCTTGAGAAGAAATATATTTATATAAATTAAAATTTTTTTTTTTTTAAAGAATGTTGGATTTTCATTAAAACCTTCATGTATGTTAAAACCTTCATGGGTCGGAGCCCCCCATGTCACCTATGCTAGTATATATATATATACTAGAGGGCTCCGCCCCCTGCGCGCTTTGCACACCAACCCTCTTAGAGTGATTGTAAAGATGGTTCCATAGTGTCCTGAAAGGTGTATTTTGTTCATTTTGACCCAAATGTTTCACGTAACAGTGGTTGAAGTGTTGGAAACGTAATATAACTTTATAATATTTGTAGAAGTATTTTCATTGCGAGAATTGCAGCGTAGAAGTTGACAATATGTTAACGGTATTTTAAAGATTATTTATAGACACCTTTTTATTGAAAATAATAATTATATGTAATATTATAGGTATTAGATACATATAATTTTATCAACTTTTTTAATTTTAGTAATTTTTTTAGAACATTGTTTATATAACTCCTAATGCAGGCAACCAGTTTTTATAAATATAAATGGACCAAACAAGCCGGAGGCCCCTCAAACCAAGTGTCAGTATCTATGTATGTGATTATTTAAACATCCAAGGAAAAAATTAATAAATAAGTAAATGCCTATCCTTTTTGATGAACTCATATTTTTTCTTTTGTTTTTATCTTTCATTAGCAGACGATGGTCTATATTTATTTTTCTGATCTCCTGATAAATGGGAATTTTTATATATTTTATAATAATTTTCAAAAACCTCGAATCAAATTATACATGGTTTAAATTTTTTTATTATTAGTTGCTCTAAAAAAAAAATTGTTAAAAATCGTCTATCTAAATCCAATTTCAAAATTTATTGTATACATTGGCTACGTAAAAAGTAATAATTGGGCTACAGATACATGCCCTGAAGGTTTTCAACCATCAATTGTACACATAGCATTAAAAGTTTAACACTGGCTTATTAATTTTAAATAGAGAGAATAGATTTAAATTCTGGTAGAGAGAATTTTTGTAATATTTTACGAGGATTTTGGTAAGTTTAATCAATTTCAGGTCTGATTGGAGATATAAGGATATCTTATATATAGATATTAAGATATCTTATATCTAGATATTAAGATATCTGAGTAATTGAAGACTTAACTTAATAAGTTTTCTAAACGATTTTATCCGAATTTCCTTTATAATTTAAAACTGTAAAAGTCAATAAGATAGATGTACTCGTTGGTTGCGTTAAAAATGAACCAATTATAAATTTTTAATATAAAATTTTACGAACCTTTCTGCTTCAACACGATACCAAAATGAATTTTCGGCTTCAGGGCCATAATCTAAAATTTCAGGGTGAGTAACTTTACCTAATTCAACACCAAAATTCCAGGTAAAACTTATTCGTTTTTCTTCCAAGCTTATTGCAATAAAACTACCCTAAATATAAAAAAAAAATATTAATAGTAAAAGAATTATTCTAATGTTTAAAAATATTGTATTTTTAAGAATTATGGCCAACGTAGATTATGTATTTATATACTACTGTTTTAGACAGGATTCGAAAAGACGTAATCTTGCTGGTGAAAGGTCAGTCTTCTAGACCAATTTTATTTTTTTAAGACATCTTCATTTTTTTGAGGACAGTTTTAGGGCAGAAAAAATATTTGGAAAAAGTTCACGCATAAATAGCGTCCTGTACGAAGGCATTATAAACAGTTCTGATTAAATTCAGAGTATATATCTAGACTAAAAATGTACTTGGCACCTCTGAAAGAGTAAATTATTTCGCTTATTCTGGGAATGGAAAATTCTTGATCCAAAAATTTCCTAATTTAGTTTTCTCAGTTTTGTAAAAAATATTCGATTTTCCCTGAACTGCTTGTGTTTTTAAGAATCAGAAATATAGGAAAATTGTAAGGTGAATTTTTAAACTCTGTTCTAGCATTTTGCTTACTTGAAAATCTATTTTAACCCTTTTTCCGTATGAACTAAAATATTGCTTAACATAAATAGGGTCTGAAGTTTTAGTTGTGTTTTTTAAAGTTATGTCTTTTGCATATGTAAGTTTTTCTTCTTTTAATTGAAAAACGTCACTGTTTTCTATGAAAAAATTTTTAATAATATTGTATTCGTTTTTTTTTTAAATGGTCTAAGTCTGAAAAATCTATAAACTTTTTGATACCTTGGTTTTTTAGTGCTACTGCTATTTTCTAAAGAAAAAATTTCTCTGTTATTTTTTGAATACCTTTATTGAATGCCTTAGCAATGTGGTCTTAGTGTGTTAAAGGAAATGTCTCTTGGATCATGGTTACTTGTATAAGTTCAGGGGAGTAATGCGCAGATTTGTTTTATTTTAGATAATTAAAAATTTTGTATATTTTTCTTCTAAAAAATCGTGATCTTGAAATTCAGTAAAATCAGTTTTTTTGTAGTTAATTTCATAATTATTAATATTATTAGAGAAATTTCTATTAATTTCATTATTTGTAAGTGCAGGTTTATCAAATATTTCATTTACGTTTGAAAAAAGAATTTCTTTGTTTATATTTTCATTTTTCAAGTTTGTTATTAATATTGGCAATTGTTTCATTAAATGTATCATTATCGTTTAAAAATTCTTTAATGTTTTGTAATAGGTCTATTTTGAAGATGTTATTTATTTCGAACGAAGTATTTTTTTTATTTGCTTAACTCTTTGATTTTATATCATTTTGTAATATATAACTTATTAAAATATTTTTTATTTTGTTGAAATTGACAGTTTTCATTCCGTAATTTAATCTATTTCTTTTGGAAATATCTTGTTCATCATTTATAATATTATTTAACATATTGTGTAATTCATTTTCGTAAATTAAAGTAGCTACTGTATTTTTATGAAAAAGTATACTGTTAGCATTTTGATCATAAGTGCATGCATTTTTCTGCTGATTAGTACATTTATTTTTACCTGGCATTTATTCTATTAAAATTAATTTTTAAATCGGTAATTACTTTTTCTATTTAACTTTTATACAGAAATGGTAATTATTTATCTTTTAAGATTACTATTAAGATTACTATTTTCTTTTTAAAATTTTTGATAACTTTATTTGTTTTTATTTTATTTGTCCGTTCATTATATAATTTAAAAAATAAGTTAAACAGTATTTGTACGGTACACGGTCGCTAGCCGTACGAAACAAGGTAAGGGCCGCACGCCAAATGTAACGCGGCACTCCGATGTCACTTAGCTAGCAAGCCGTAGTATTGTTCTGCGCATGCACCATATGCTAAATAATTATTATTATATTATATATTTATGCTCCAAAAGTTTATCACATATATACACACTGTAATTATTTTTATTAAAGTAACTTTTATAAATTTTAATTAAAATAAATTGTAAAAAGTAAATTTTTGAAATTAAAGACAATAATGAGTGAAAAAAATGATAATTATAAATACGTTAATAATAAACGTCAGAGATTATACAGGTTAAAGAGAAAATTAATTGAGGAAGGTAATAACAAAGCATATTTTACAATAAAAAAATTATTACTAATAGATTCATGTCGATTATATTATTTGAAATTTTTTACAGGTGTAAAAGTTAGCCCAAAAAAAAGTAAAATGTTGAATAACGATTATTATTTACAAATAAATCAATTAGAGGGTGAAAATTTAGGCTACAAACAAGTTGAGTATGAATCAAAGGTTAATGTTAATGAAAGTGCAGATACAGTTAATGAAATGAGAAAAAATAATGCTGAAAATAAACCTGTTAAAATCATCAAAGATTGGTTTTTATCTTCTCGCAATCAAACTTATGCTGATCTTAATAGATTATTAACAAGTTTAAGAGAAATCCATCCAGAGCTGCCAAAATCTGATAAAGGATTATTACCTATATCAAAAGATGTAAATAAATATTTTAATGTCATAGAGTTTGATTCTGAATCAAAATTTTCTTATTTTGGAATTCAATGGCAATTAGAAAGGACTGTTAATCCGGATTTGCATGAAGAAAAAAAGATATTTTTAAAAATAAATATTGATGGGTTACCACTATACAGATCTAGTGACATAGAGTTTTGGCCAATACTAGGTCAAGTTTACTCGCCTTTTACCATTGCTTTATATTGTGGTAAGGGGAAGCCATCAAATATGACAAATTTTTTTGATGATTTTATTAATGAGGTGAATTATTTGAAAGAAAATAAAATATTAATTGATGGTAAGGAAATGGAATATATGTGACAATCCTGCCCGCTCTATCATAAGTGCAGTGTAGTTTTCTTAACTATTTCTAGAGAAAAATAATTTTATTACAGAACGTTATTCATCCGTCAATTGGTAGTCTGTTCTTATTGTATTGTACACATAATTACGTAAATCTTGAAACATCTCTGGCTTTTAATTTAACAATTTGTCAAAAATTAAAAACTCTTCTTCACTTTTAAATGGTAACTTTGTCTCTTCTGTGCCAGTGTACAAATATTCTTTGTACTTATGTTTAAAAATTCTTAACGTTGTAACATTTTTTTTCTTATATGTAATTTTTTTAGTACTAACATTTTAACTTCCTCTACGGAATCAGCATACGTAGTTAGCATAGTCTTTAAACCACTTATTTATTTGCTAACAGCAGCAACAACTCTGTTTTCAGAAGCTTTCACTATATCTATAATTTCTTTTTTCTACTTATCAAGAACACTACTTTTATCACAACTATTCTGAATCACTTTTCAAATTATACAATTATGACCATTATTAGCATTAGCTAAGGATTCTTTATGAACCGAAGGTTTAATATTATCACTTCTTATAATTGTGCTGTTAATCCCTTGATTTTTTAACTCTTCACGCACTTTTTTACTTATACTAACTCCAGCAACTTGATACAGGTAAAGCGTTGTTTAGATTAAATAACGCAAGTTTTTCGGGTATTTTCAAATTATTCACATAAGATTTAGCTTCCTTAAAGGTATTGAAATATTTTCTAGGTTCAACTGGGTAAGTTGCCAACTATCAGGTATTCTATCTACCATGATTTCAGAAAAGCTTTCAACGCATTGAATATCATCTACATTGAATGGTGGTTTTGGAAATGCCACTTGTATTGTTTGACAAATCGATTTGAACCAATATAAAGGAGCGATAACAAGATTATTCTTAAAGAATATATCATTGTGCACTATTTGGATTACAGCATAATTACATTTCTGAACAGCAACAAGATTATTAGATGACATGATATCCTAAGTAAAGGGATACTTTTTATTAAATAATTTATTAAAAATAAAATAATAAATACTATATATTTTATACTCACATAAGAATCACACGCTATATATTTTTTCTTTATTTTATAACATATATTTTATTTAATAAAAAATATTAATTTTTTTATAGTATATTTTTTGTGATTAGTGCGCATGCGTAATATGGCATGCCACCGTATGCCCTCTGAATACCGCGTTACAGTATATATTAATCTAAAAATTTATGCCAATATATGGCCTTAGTAGTCATGCGGCTAGCCTGCAGATGTCCTACTTAGTTCCATCAAATACAAATCCGTCCGGGTAAATTAGATTAATAATAATTAAAAAAAATAAGTTATTACAAGTCATTTCTCACGTAGGAATTTTATTTTTGGAATTTCCAAAAAATAGAAAAAAAATAAAATAATAAAAAAAAACTAGTAATTACCAGAAAAAGAATGACTCGACAGATATTAATAAATAGAAAAAATATAAAAATTAATCGTTATTAAAAAAAAAAAAATAGAAAATAAAAGTTGTAATCTATTTACGACTGTAAATAATGACTCGTGAGAAATTCGTTATAACGACAATTAATTAAAATAATTAATATTTAATTATCTAAAGTATTTCGCCCATGGTGTTTACAATATTTTTTGCGTACCTAGGCGTAGAACGAGTGCAGAAAATTCTTTACTCTACCTTTTACAATTATTTGTTAATCAGATATGATAATTTGAAGTCGGAGTCCCAATATTATGATTTTTTTAAAATGTTCATTTTTAATGTTAACTTTGAAGAGCCATTTCTTAAAAACAACTCAAAGAAACAAAGTTGGAAAGGAACCACATTTTTTTCCCACAGTGGTGGGAAATTTGAAATTTTTAAAAAATGAACTTTTAAAGCTGCTATATTTTGATCTAGAGCTCTCAAAATGCAATAACCTAGTGTTTTCCTATTTACATAATAAAATTTGAAGTGCCAGAGGTAACTTGAAACCTACTAGAGGATATTTTATTTATATACTTTTGAGAAATTCAAATTTAAAAAAAAGGGGTTTAAGCGATATGTTAGGGATTTCTCTCGCATTTGCAGATCAAAAATAATTTTTTGACCCCAGAATTGGATTCTACGGGAAATTTCAAATAAAAATTTTAAAAACACGATAACTTTTTTATTTTGACGTAGGTAGTATCAAATTTTTTTCTATGAAAGTACTAATATCTATAATTATTATTTTAACTTAATATTTTCAAATAGGTAATTAATTTTTTTTTTATTTTTCCGAGACTTTTTCTTTCAAAACTTTTGTCACCAAAAAATACAATAAGCAATAAATTTTTTATTCTTTATGAACGTAGTATCTAATTTATTTTCTATGAAGGTACTAATTTCAGAAATTGAAAAGATAACTACGCCAGGTACACCAAAAACTGTCTAAAAGACATAATTATCAAAAAAAAAAAGATTATCTACTGGTGTAGTAGAAAAATCTTTTTTTTTACGTAAAAACCCTAATTTTTTCCATGAGATGATAAACTGATAATATCAAGGAAAAGATTATAGAGATTATATAAGATTATATAAGATTATTTTTAGTTTTTCTTATGAGATTAATAAATAAATAATTTCTTTTCTTTTTTTTAATTACAATATAAATAAGAAAAATAAAATTTATAAGGAAAAAAAAAATTTTTTTAATAAATAATTATTTCGATTTGACTGAATTTCGAACCTTATCCGGCATCGTATCGACAAAACATTGACGGAAAAATTCGACTAATTCTCGACTTTATATCGAAGTCGATTCGACTACTTGTCTGGGGTTTAATCAATGGTGCTTTTTCCGATACTTCCACTAACCCATAAATGGACGCATAATAACATACAATGCAACAGAACACAAATTCCACTTATGTTATCTTATTCGAATTTAAAATTAAAATTATTTCTATACTAAATCATATGAATATGAAATGAAATTACTTTTATTATTAATAATAAAATTAATACTTTTCTTTTAAATTATTTTTTAATAAGAAATCAGATTTTATAATTTATAAGGAATTATTAGATAAATCTATAAATTTTCAGTGGCTTCGCTCAGTCTCACACATTTTCGTGGTAATCTAGTTTATCTATTATGGAGTCGATGTGTGTCTTCCGAATGAACAGAACCTAGCATTTTAGTATTAGTAATAACATTTAGTCATTTCATAATTTAAACAACGTTTTATGAAGTGGATATGCAATTTTTTCGGTATTTTTAATCTAGAGAATTTAAGGCCTCATAATAAAAAAGTATAAAATAATTTTCAGAGGGGCATCATTATATTTATAATTGTTTGTAGCGTAATAACTGTAATTATTGTTTCAGGGGGCCCTAATTTTTTGTTAATGATAATCTCAAAAAAAAAAATATTAAATTATGATACAAGAATTAAGTTTTTGTCTTTTAAATATGTAGGAATCTAGAAACTTTTTTGAATTTTTCTGTCTCCAAAAAAATTTTATAAATTTATAAAAATTATAAAAATATGTTTGTTTTTATTAAAAATTTAAATGAATACGTATTAATTAGTGTCAAATCAAGTAATACCCATTACGACACTAAAATTTTTCATATTTAAAAGATATTTCACTTTACAATCAGCTTTGTGAGCTTCAAAAATATTTGATAAACTTTTAAAGATACCTTTTAATAATAACTTTTAAAGATACTGTTTTAAAGAAAAATTTAGGCGAATACGTATGAATTGGTGCCAAATCAAATACCACAAAGTGCAATGGCAAAATTTTTCAATAGTTTCGAGATATTTTAATTAATTTTATCCAGTTCAAAAACATTAAAAATTATATATGTCAATAACTACCGTAGCTGAGCAAAAAATCTATAGGCTATGTCACCCTTTTATTCTTTATTTTTACGCCGGTTTCATGCCAATTAGTTCAAGATACAATTAACATTTACAAAGGTAATTACAAAAATTTGAAGTTAAGTTACATATTTATAAATTTATATAATAAAATTTATACATATTTGATTTTAAGCAAACTAATAAAAAAAAATAAAATAAAATAAAATAAAATAAAATCAAAAATGGAAAAATAAAAAAATCACATGAAGTTAATTGATTAAAATTAGTAAATTACAAAGAACAAAAGTCAATACTGAGGTGCAGCACAATCTGTAGATCCTTGGATGAAGGCTTCAATGCGTTGTACAGTTTTGATAGAGCAGCAAAATATTTAAGTTGTTGGAAGTCCATCAAGGCCACAGACCTTATGTAAGTTAGGGAAGTAGTCCACTCAATTTCAGCCAGTTGTTGAAATCTATGGAACATCAAAAAAATTTAGTAAATAAGCAAACATATATTTTTTTTTAAATAAAAATTTGAGGTTAAAATTTTTTAAATTATCAATATAATTATTGTTTAAGCAGAATAAAATGTAAAAATAATTTTTAAAATTTTAAAATTTTTAAAGTAAGAATATAATTTCTAAATGCCTAGTTTTCGAAAGAATAATATAATTTAATTTTTCATAAAATAAAACATAATATACACACCACATTGCTCTTTGACTTCCTTAAATATAAATATAATAATTTTAAATTTGAGAATATAGTTTTGATTAACTAAAATTCAAACATCTAAATAATAGAAGTATCTACATGCTTGAGCTGTACTTTAATTTATTTTAATAACATTTTAATATTTTTCAATTAATATTAATTTACATTAAGAGCACAATTTTATTCATGTAAAAAGAACATATTTTAAAGAAACAACTTATCTTATTTAACAGTCCTACTGCTGCTTAGTTGCAATGTTATTGATATAGGAGCTGAAATTTAATAAAATTTAGTTGCATCGATTCTGGATGCACGTTGGACCTTCGTTGTCTGGAAAAAATTCTCTTCAGTCACGTGCGCGCGTCACAACCTTAAAGATTAATTCCTTTGTTATAGAATTACATTTGCTCGGTCATGTATAAATTACATACATGGATGACTTTGAAAGGATATGATTATATGCATCAGAAATATAGAAACTCGTATACTAAACCCCCTAGTAGGATTCATATGATTAAAGATGAAGGCGTTTGGCCAAAAAAATATCGGGGCAAAAGAGGCCCAGCAGAGGCTGAATCAAGTCATAACAAGATAAGATAAGATAACATATAATTTGGTATAATAAGATAATAAGATAAAATAATATGTATAAAACCATTAAAGTTCTTTAAATGACATATATTAATCTTTAATATTATTTTATCTAACATCGAGCGTAAATTTAAATTTTTGGTTACAGATGGTGTCAACTTTACTGCACTTTTTAAATACGTAAAACCATTTTCGAAATTCATAATATAAATGTATATTTCATATTTTTAATTTTATTTCTTATCAGAATAATTTGAATTCATTTCGGTTAATATCGTTTTTGTTTGCATTCAGTATAATCACAGTATCAAATAAACTTCAAAATTTAAATGAAAATTAATAATAATCCAAAATTTTGAGCCTAATCAGATATATTCTACCGAAGTTCTAGCCAATTTACTGAAAGACCGCATTAAAATAATAAATTATTCAATATGAACTTTTAATATATTAAATAATAATTATATCAACGATATTAAGAAAAAAAGGTGTCAAACAATTAACATAACCTTCTTCATTAGCAATAACAAAATATTCTTAATGGTATATTTTACCTAATAATGAATTAATAAGAAAAACTAAAAATGATCTTTTCACTGATATTGTCAGCTTAACATCTGATGGAAAAAATTAGGTTTCTTACATAAAAAAAAATTTTTCTTGTTAGTGTCCAGAAAGTGCGTGTTTTCTGGCCGCTGCGCTATTAGAAAAAGCGCATTTTCTCGACACAAAGCAAGAAAAATTATGTTTTGTCCTTGGCCACAAAAAAGGATGCCCCAAATCGCAGTTTACCATCCTCGGCTTCGCCTCAGACGGTAATTTACGTGCGATTTGGGCCATTCTTTACTTTTGTGGCCATGGGTAAAAATATACTATTTTGATACCAGTACATGATTTTCTTTTATGATAATTATCTCTATTAAACAGTTTTTGGTGCAGCTGGCGTAGTTATATTGAAGTTCTAAAATTAGTACTACCATAGAAAAAAATTAGGTACTACATCCATAAAGAATAAGAAATTTTTTGTTTCTTGTATTTTATGGTGGCAAAAGTTTTGAGAAAAGAAGTTTCAAATAATTAACTATCAGATTGGAGATATCGAGTAAAAACAGTAATTCTAGTTATTAGTACTTTCATAAAAATAAATAATACACTACGTCCAAAAAAAAAAAAAATAGTAGTTTTTATATTTTTTAAAGAGAAAAATTTTCAGACAAAAATTTTCAAATAATCAATTATATTAATACTTTCATAAAAAAAAATAGGTACTACAACCAAAAAAAAAAGATTATTGTGCTTTGTATTTTTTAAAGCAAAAAATTATAAGACAAAAATTTTCAAAAAATTATTAGTTACGGGTCCGTATCAGATATCATTTCTTTTAAGCCCTTAAGGCGGCTGCAAAGGTAATCCCGGGTCTCCTGCTTGGCATGTTTAATGCGTGCCTCGTGGCAGGCGCCTTTCCAAGGGACTGGAAAGTGGCCCGTCTGGCTCTGATAAGCAAGGGAAAGGGTGAACCAGAATCTTCATCATCTTACAGACCATTGTGTATGTTAAATACTATTGGCAAGGTGATGGAGAGCATGGTCAGAGGAAGATTGCGGCAGGCAATTAGGGAAGCGGGTGACCTTAGCGAAGACCAACACGGTTTTCGTGAGGGGCGTTCCACGATCGGCGCCATCGAGCAGGTCATGAAGGTGGTTATGAGGGCCAGACAAGTGCGGCCGGATATTAAACCGGACGTCCTGCTTGTCACGTTGGATGTGAAAAACGCATTCAACTCGGCTAAGTGGGACGATATGTTGTACTCTCTCGAGCAGGTATTCAGAGTTCCATTGATCTGCTTGCCTTGGAAAGGCAGGCGATCTATAACCGTGAGGAAGAAGAGCACGACGTAGCTTCCATTCGCGCTCACTCCCACACAATGGAATGCAGTATAGGTGGAGTGGTGACCCGAGGAGACGTTGGACGCACCGCCTTATTATCAATTTGGAAAGCTGGATGAACCGTGATCATGTGGAGGTAGACTTCTACCTCACACAGTTCCTCACTGGTCACGGTTATTTCCGCGACATGCTTTTCAAGGCATTGCCCGGGCGAGCTGGATGCTGAGCACACCTTTTTTGGGTGTCCTCGCTTCGCTGAAGGGCAACCGCCCTTCGATGAATGGAGGCCGGAAGGAGTCGTCCCGGAAATGCTGCGCAGTATCGCTAACTTGTACAGTGTAACAGAGTACGTACGGGCGACACTGATTAAAAAAAAGGAGGAAGGTTTCCTCTCGTAGGAAACTCTCCTCCATTATTGACAGGGTATGGCGAAGAAATGCCTTGGCTGCATTGTTTCCGGACCGAAGTAATACCTAAACAGGGAGTCCCGGTCCGGATTCTATGATATTGTCATAAATGCAGGAGGGTGGGGAGTTTAGTGGGTAGTATTATTTCTCCTCAGTTATACTTAGTATCTGGGCAACCATAAATTTGAGGTCGAGTCTCACATAACCATACAGTACGCGCTGTATGGTATGCGTAAATGCATTCTCCTCGTCCTACAAAAAAGGCCCCTTCTTGAAGGGACCCAAAAAAAAAAAAAAAAAAAAATTAGTTATCATTTCTTTTATTATTGATTTCCAATCGGTAGCTTTTTCTAAATTTACTTCGTCACTTTCTCCACAAATATTTTTAAAAATTATATTATTTTCTTTTTTAAAATTATCAAGCCAACCTGTCGAAGCTTTCAAATTAATTACTTTCATGGTCCCCGCAAATTCTTCAGCTTTTGCTTTTATTAGAGGACCGGAGATGGGTATATTTTTATTCCTTTGTTGCTTAAACCATTTCACAATTATTAACTTCAGGAATTTATTTTCATTTTTAATGTACGTAGACAATGTTGAAGGTGAAATGCCCCATTCTTTAGCAATTTGCCCTTTAGATTTATCACCTTTTTTAACTTGGGTAATGATTAATTTTTTTTTGTTTAAATAGTGTTTTATATTTCGTAGGCATTTTAAATAGGTACTGTTTTCTTTACAATGGTAACGCAATCTAACAATATAAAATTATCTGTTTGTTGTGCACACAACATAGAAAAATTTAATAAAAGATAATAGAAATAGAAGAAAGAGAGAGAAAAAATATAAATATTGTAATAAAATCAAACTAATTTTTTTTTTTTTTTAAACTCGTTTTAAATTTGCTTTATTCGAATAATCTTATACTTATTATAAATAGTAGAGAGATAGAAAATATAGTATATTTACGGCTCGAGTCCAGAAAAGTAAAGAATGGCCCAAATCGCAGGTAAATTACCTTCCGAGGCGAAGCCGAGGATGGTAAACTGCGATTTGGGTCCTTCCTTATTTATGGACAAGGCTCGTATAACATTTTTCTGTGTCTGTGGCGAGAAAACACGTATTTTTCGGACGCGTAGCGTCCGGGAAATACGTACTTTCTCGACGCAGACCAGAAAAATAAATATTGTTATAAAATTAAATTAATGTTTTTATTTTAAAACTTGTTTAAAACTTGCTTAATTCGAAAAAATCTTGTATTTTTATAAGTAAAACATGTGCAAATCGAAAAATTTATGAAATTTATGAATTTTTTTAATGGGAGCTGGCTGGAACCGACATGATTTTTCGAATTAAGGAAGTTTTCAAATTATATAAGTTCGAATCATGCAAGTTCCACTGTATCAGATTGAAGATAAGTGAAAACGATAATTGTAGATATTAATTCTTTCACGAAAAATAATAGGCACTACGTCCAAACCAAAAAAATCATGGTGTTTTTTTAATTTTTTTTTCTAAAAAATTATTTAAAAAAATTTTCGAGAAATTAAGCATCAGATTGGAGATAACGAGTAAAAACGACAATTCTAGATATTAGTACTCTCATAGAAAGTAGACCTTTCTTATTATTACTTTCTTTTATTAGTACTTTCATGAAAAAAATTGACGTACTACATCCAAATTAAAAAAAAAGTACCTCAAGATTTTTTGTTCAACAAAATTTTGAAAAAAAAAGGTCTTAATGTCATATTGGTTGTAAAATATCACCGGTTACAGTCATACGTACGCACAAGTATGTATTTGTATTTGTATTTGTATTGTTTACCTCTTTGCACATAGCACGCCAAATGTTGGCAGAGGCCTTCAGCAATAACATATGTTGTTTTTATTTCTTTTAAGAAGTCAATGTAAATATTTATGTATATATTGATGTACTTACAGAAAGTAGAAAGATCGAGTTTAGTATAAAGAAATAGTATAAAGTATAGTGGATACACATGCAATTGTCGAAGGAGGATGATTAAGAATTTGGAAGGTAATTGCGTTGGTAGAACGTCTTTTAAAATTGGGAACTGTGCTGGCATGCGCCGGTACTGAAGAAAACTACCAAAACTTCCGAGAGCACAGTTGATCACGCAGTATTCAAATTCTGCTTTACCCTTAAGAATAAATATTTAATAAATTAAATATTTATTTTTAAGAAAATTAAAACAGAATGGGTGCTTCGAGTCTCGAACCCGGCCTGCTCAGACGACAGGCACGAATGCTAGCTCTGAGCTACTGCGCTCACAAAGTATGTATGATACAAACACACGTGATACTCAAACATACACACACACGCACGCATGCACGCACGCACACATACACGCACACAAACACGAACCGGTTTTTCAGCTTCCTGAGGTCTCCAAACGTACTTAAATGTCAAAATATCAGTAATCAAAATTTCACCTAAAATAGTGCTTCGCATGTTCTATTATTGTTAGCAATGATTTAGTTTAAACTATGTTAGACTAAACAAAATTTGAATTTTTAGAGGAAAAGACCTTTCACTTAATGCAGTTTTTACAACTTGTGCACTCATTGGTAGACAGGGACATTTTTTTAATTTTTTAGTATTATCCACGTAAAATGTATCGGATATTGCAGTTACCATGGTACCGATATCAACTAATGCATTAATTTCTTAAGAAATATTGTAACTTCGGGTCATACCAGTTTTTTGACAATATTTTGGTTAAAGCTATTGTTATAGTGAATGTCTTCATTTAAAAGATCTTCTCGTATGTTAGACAAAATTTTGTTTATTTCGTAAGTAGTTTGTTTTTCTATTTCTACATTATCTCTATTTTTACTGAAGATTTTGCAGTATTAGAAGTTTTTTCAGTATTTTCAACAATGAATTCAGTTATGATTTTACATATTTGGAATTGCTGATTACTTTTTGAAAATTTTATTTACTTGTGCTAGGAGCTCGATTCTGAAATTTCGTCGCGTAAACCGCATGAGTTTTACGCGCGCGCGAGGCGCACACGTCACTCGCGCGCGTTTTATTTTGTGCTTGATTTAAATAGGTTAAGTTAAAAAAAAATAATAAATATTAAAATTTCCATAAAATAAAATAAAATTTGGAAAGAAAGCGTAGAAATATTAATGTAAAAGATAATGGAGGATTAAAAAAAATATTTTTTGCCCTCCCGGGCGTAAAACTCGTGCGTAAAGAATTTTCTGAACTCGTTCTACGCCTAGGGGAGCAAAAAATAGTGTAAGCACCATGGGCGAAATACTTTAGACACGAGCGTGAACACAAATCACTCGTGCCCGGCTTCGCCGAGCACTCGTGCTAGTGCTCACGCTAGTGCCGAAACTTTTACGCCCTTGATACTTAAAATACTATATTTTAAATAAAATAAAATTTTTCAAAAATAGATTTGTTTAAGGCATTTAAGGGATGATGAAATCATAATTGCCTTAACTAAAAATTGTTTATTTATTAATATTTAAATTAATTAAAAGATTCAGATTATTTTTTCAAAAAATAAATTAGAAAGCCTGTAAAAATAATATTTTAAAAGAAGTAAATAAATTATCTTGCTCTAATTATAAAAAAATTAATTAATCGATGTGGCGATTATTGTTCAATATAGTCTCCTTCACCTACTAGCTATAAATTAGCATTTGGTCTTTGCTCCCCAGAGTAAATAATTACAGCAAAAAAATAAAAAGTTACACTAAAAGTAGTACTAGTGTATTTGAAAACAGGTTTGCATACATACTTGCCAATTATTATTATCATATTGATGTGAGTATACGTAATTAATTCATCATTTATATTAATCATTAAAACTTAAATGTTGAGTGATGAAATTTAATTTAACTAATATTTTATTATTTTTAGATACTAAAATTAATTATTAAAGATTTAAGTAAATGATCTGATTTATAACTTTTCTCTATTAGATATAAACTCACACATCAGTTACGTTTATAATAATTGGCAAGGATGTATGCAAACCTGTTTTCAGATACACTAGTACTACTTTTAGTGTAACTTTTTATTTTTTTGCTGTAATTATTTACTCTGGGGAGCAAAGACCAAATGCTAATTTATAGCTAGTAGGTGAAGGAGACTATATTGAACAATAATCGCCACATCGATTAATTAATTTTTTTATAATTAGAGCAAGATAATTTATTTACTTCTTCTAAAATATTATTTTTACAGGCTTTCTAATTTATTTTTTGAAAAAATAATCTGAATCTTTTAATTAATTTAAATATTAATAAATAAACAATTTTTAGTTAAGGCAATTATGATTTCATCATCCCTTAAATGCCTTAAACAAATCTATTTTTGACAAATTTTATTTTAATTAAAATAAATATTTTTTTTAATCCTCCATTATCTTTTACATTAATATTTCTACGCTTTCTTTCCAAATTTTATTTTATTTTATGGAAATTTTAATATTTATTATTTTTTTTTAACTTAACCTATTTAAATCAAGCACAAAATAAAACGCGCGCGAGTGACGTGTGCGCCTCGCGCGCGCGTAAAACTCATGCGGTTTACGCGATGAAATTTCAGAATCGAGCTCTAGCAGTTTTTGACTGATTTTAAATATTTGATTTTAAGTTGTATGAAGATCTAACTTGATTATTTTGAGACTCATTGTAATTTATAGTATTGACACTATTTCTTCGGTTGGGACCCTGGTTTTGATGTTTTTCATAATTTGTATTTTACTGGAAATCGTCTTGTTGAAATTCATTTTTTTATTGATTTGGCTGATGAGAGTAGTTTGTTTTGTTTCTGATCATAATTCTTTTGCTTTTATTATTTTAATTATTTTTCAGCTAAGAATTTCTATAATTATTTTCTTGATTCTTCTCATTTTTCTAAAAATTATTTGTATATATATCATATTTCATGTTAAATAAAAATATAACTGTGGTTTAATTCATAAATAAAAACAATTCCACAGTGGGATGTCAATTTCAGATAATGAACTTTTTTCATAACTTTAATAAATCATTATTATTTTTATTTTCAAAATTTATTTCAAGAAAAAAATATTGAATTATTGTCGTTTTGCTAGAATATGCTAGAACCTTTTTCACCCCCCAAAATAAATTTTTCTTTTGTTCGAAATTTTTTAATAGCATGACGAAATACTCGGTTTTTATTATTATAAATTAAGAAATTAATATATAAAATTGTCTACGAATTTGTAAACAGCATGCTACTAACACTACAGAGCATCAATGAAACGACCCATTAGATAAAGAAGACGAAATTTTAAGGAGATTGTAATAAAAAATAATTATTGTATTTCTTATTTCCGTACTTTTTTACACAAAATTTTTATCAATAATTAAGTATTTTAAAAACTAATAATAATTAGAACTAATGAAATAAATAATGAAAAAATAAACGTAACAAATCACAACACGAATAAATTAGACGAAAAATTACGTCACATGAGTTTTACTTCAAGAAAAAATTATTTAATATCGCATCTGAATACAAATGAGCGGGTATTTTCAATAAGGGCGTATAGAGTTTACGAATAGTGAATGGGAGAGAGCAAAAGTGATTGTCGCCATAGACGTACATCAGCTTAAGTGTCGCGACAGGCCTTTTACGCCGGGGCCCTAATCTCGGTTACTTTTGTTAATTTTATAACTTCTGGCGCGACAAATATTTATATTTCTGTTTGAAAGATTATTTTTATAACTTCAGGCGTGGCTTTTTGTTTATAATAATTCTCTTTAGAAAATTTTTTTTTTTATCTAAAGTTTATACTATTATTATGTTAATACTGTATTACCAAATAAATAATTATACTCATTTATTCTGAAATAAGATGATTCAGCTTATCTTCATTAATTTGTTTAAGGATTTTTTGTTTTTAAATATGTTTTATGAAACTTTTTGTTTAAATTTAATCTTTTATTTAAATAATCTTGCCACAATGAGAAAATTAAGAAAATTAAGTCAGTTTAATTTTAAATTTTATAAAGAACAGATCATTTTTACTGTAAGAAATATTACTATGAATAATAATATACCAACAGAAAATTCTACCGGTCGTTTAAAGCGTAAAGCTAACCCGGAAAATTATCCAAGTAATAATGCGAAAAAAGCGAGAAATAGTGGCCAAGAATACATTTCAATTTCCGGAAAGTTAGTCAAAAAAAAAGTATTTACACCCGTGGTTGATTGTTGTAAAACAAATGGCTGCCGTGATAAGATTTCAGCTAATGTTCAAAACTCAATTTTTAGTGAATTTTGGGGTTTTGGAAATTATGCTTTGCAAAATGTTTTTTTAAGATGTTTATTAAAGTTCAATAAGCTAAAACTATCAACGGTAAACATCACAATAGATTAATAAATTGGATATATTTATTCCCTTTAGAAGATCAATATGTAGTTGTGTGTCAAAAATTTTTGCTACGAGTTATACGAGTAAGTGAAAAACGTATTAGAACTGTTCAAAAAAAAATAAAAAATAATGAAAGTTTATCTAATTTAGCTGGAAAATATACACATCCAAAAAGACATGTTGATTTTTTGGTAAGATTAATTTTTTTGCACTGCGAATCTTTGCCTCATCAGCCATCCCATTATAGAGGGGAGCATTCGTCATTGAATTATTTTGATGATTCATCATTAAATTTAAAGAAACTGTATCAACAATTCTTAGATTTTTACGCAAAAGCCACTGGTTTACGCGAACCCCCTATTAATTATAGAATGTATGTCTATTTTTTCAATCATAATGTGAATTATTCTATCAAATTGCCAAGAACTGATGTATGCAATTTTTGTCACGAAAATAGCAAAATAAAGGATGATGAAAGTGAAGATTATCGAATGCACAAAGAGCAGGTACTCCTTTATAAGGATTTAAAAAAGAAACTTTTGGTTCAACAAGATTCTCTTATTTTAGAATTTGACATTTGTCAAAATTTGCCGTTGCCAAAATTACCTGTCAACCAACAATACTACAGTAGGCTTTTATGGCTGTTTAGTTTCAATATTCATATTCATAATTCTGTACGTAAGAATAGTAAAAATGAGAAGGAAAATAGCTATATTTTTTTGTTATTAGAAGGGCTGGCTAAAAAAGGGAGTAATACAGTGATAAATTTTTTACTTTACGTTATTGAGAAAGAATTTGACCCTAATTTACACAAAAATATTATACTTTTTTCTGATGGATGTGGAGGTCAGAATAAGAACTACCTTTTTTTGCAGTTTTTCTCAAGTTTGTCCAAAAAATTATCTATTGATATAGAACATGTTTTTCCGGTAGTTGGTCATTCATTTAACCAATGCGACCGTAACTTTGGACTATACGGTAAAATTATAAAAACTACTGAAGAAATTTAATCGCTTACGGAATATATTAATATAATAAAGAACTCTCGTGATTCGCCTTTTATTATAGTTGAAAGTTGTGACTATACTTTGCATGATTTTGAAAAAAGTTTTCCTGATTTGCCAATTAATAAACAAAAGCAAATTCAGATAAGTAAGCAAAGAAGAATAATCTATCATTCTAATGATAAATTTGATACTTATGTTAACTATAATGATATACCAATTAGTCATGACTTTTTAGCTAAAGATTATAGTGAAATAAAAAAAATTGATTGTGCTATTGAGGGGCTGTCGGAAGAAAAGTTTAACGATGTTTCATCATTATGCAGATTTTTACTTCCAGAAAATAAGCAATTTATTATCGATCATTTAAATAAGGTGGGAATCAAAAAGCGCATCCAAGAGTGACAAAAAAAAAGTTCAAGTTGAAAATTCTAAAACAAAACGTAAAAGCACTACAAACTCAAAAAATCAAAATAAATTTAAAAAAAAAAATTGCAATAAAAAAAAAGTTGTGTAATTTGTTTGTTTTTAAATTTAAATATGTTTATAATAAAACTGATATAAACAAAAAAAAAAAATGATAATTTATTTATAATATTCCTGATAATTATTAAAAATATATAAATAACTGACATTTTCATTTTTTTAAGCTATTAATAATAGAGAATTAAAAATAAATAAATTAATTAATTTATAAAAAAAAATTAATTACAATATAAATATTTATACTATTAAAAATATCAATAGTAAAAAAAAAATATAAAAATTAAAATAAAAAAAAAATCAAATCATTAAAAAAAAAAAAAAATAAAATCTATAAGCTATATACGAGGGCACTCAAAGGTACCCGTTATTATGCATGTAACTGGCCGTTTTTTTTGAATTCCTTTACATCTCCTTCGTATAGACTTGACGCTCGAAAAATCTATACGCCCTTATTGAAAATACCCGCTCAAATACTGATTTTTATATTGTTGTGTTTGGTTGTGAATAAACACAGATAAATGAGAATATTCTTATTCGGGTTTAGCCTGTTGGCTAAACTTATTTACTGGTGACAGGAATTCAAATAATTAAAATCTTTTTGTTATTAAAATGCTGATTTATTGACTTATAAAACGGCTGGCCGTGCTTAGATCTCTTACTTAGTGGTAGAGAGACAACCTGAGTACTAGTTACTTAGTTCAGTCAGTTCTGTATTTCAGTTTGTTCTGTATAGGGGACTACATGGTCCCAAGTTTTCTGCCGGTCAGGAGCTTCTGCGAGAGCTTTTAACGGCTTATGCTTGAGGGAATAGAGGAGAGGAGATCCGCGCGTAATTGGCTTAACGCGAAAATTTAGTATCCTTAGTAAGAATGCTTCCAATCATACGTAATTAGCTTGTCATGCATCTGAGTGGGGTGGCTTTATTTCCACCTCGAGTACTTCGTGTGAGGTCTTATTATGCACTTTCTTGCACGTGCGGTTTCTCGGAATGATGGTGCTGATGAAGCATTTTTATTTATAATATCATATTATTTTATTCCTAATAAATCTGTCTAGACGTAATTCTTGGTATTTTATATTTAATCAATTTATACCTAACGGTACACCTCCCCTTCTGGGATACATCCCTCCTGGGATGGCTACTATCAAAAACTGTCATGTTTTAGTGAGAAAAATGGTTCTAAAATGTTTACCTATTAAGAGATCTAGTTACGTTTTAAAGTTACATTTGTTTTTACAGAAGAATAAAAATTATATTTACATTCATATAAAGATTTAAATAATTAAAATTATGTGTAATACAATATTCCAAAAAGTAATTAAGTTCAATTCCATATTTTAAAATATTTTTTACAGAAATGTTAGTTTAAGTTTGATCTTTGTTAAAGGATAGATTCTTTTTACAATTTTGAAAACTTAAAGAATATAGCTATATGTTTACAAAATTCTATGCTTGATTCTTATAATTATTATCTGAAAGATACAATTATTATTATTTTCACTGTTGTTTTTTTTTTGACTATGTATTTCTACAAATGTTACACTAAAATTAATTATTGATATTCTTATTTTATTTTACATTTTTTTCTTTAATTTTTGATTTTTTTTTTTTTTTTTTTAATTAAAATTTTTAAAAATTACTTGTGATTGCATAGATATTGAAGAAAAAAAAATTATTATAAAGATAGTGTAAGACATATTTTAGAAATTAACGAAACTTGTGATTATACAGTTATCTTAAAATTAATACTATTTTTATTTTTTATACATTTTTTTTTGATTTTTTTCTATTAAAATTAAAATTATTAAAATTATTTGTAATTACATAGTTGTTGAAGAAAAAAAAAATTATTATTAAGATAGTGTAAGACATATTTTAGAAATTAACGTTACTTGTGATTACATAGTTATCTTAAAATTATTGCTATTATTATTATTAATATTTATTATTATTTTATTATTTTTTTGATTATTGTTGAGATAGCGTAAGATATATTATTTGCAGTTACATGGTTATTCTAAAGTTATTGATATTATTATTTTTTGCAAGTAAAAAATATTTGTTATTACCATTAAGCTTATAGCTAGATATATAGGTTGAAAAAAAAATGGCTATAATTTATCAGAAGTTAAGTATGAAATTATTCTCTATTTTGATTATTGCTATATAAAACTTATTATATAAATTTTTTGTTATTATTTTTTTGTGTGTGTGGCTATTCTAATTGTAAACTAGTGCTATTGAATGTTGCTTATATAAATCTTATTATCTTATAAATTAGTTTAAGCGTAAATGAACTGAAAACAAAAAAATTATGGAAGATGCCATGTTGGGCTTGGTATGTCTGATCTTTTGCTGGTGCCTGTTGTTGGATTTTGTTTCACATAGGTGACTCTATTATCTCTTGGGAAAATCAGAATTTACTTTCGTCGTTGCGAAGGTCTCATTTGGGTTGCGTGGCGCTTCTTGTGGTTAGTTGTGTGCTGTATTTGCTGCATCTGTAATTTGTCTAAAACGATTAGAACCCCTAGATTCGAGACAATACGCGGACAGTATGCTCCATTTCAGGATAGTAATGAAAAATTGTGGTAGTGATTATTAAGAGTTTATTATCTGTGTGTAAAATGGTTCTTTTTTGGATATAGTCGTATTCCGATAGCTTTTTGCTCTGTGAATTATATACTTTAAATCTACCCCATTCTCAAGTGATTCCGTTCCCGAGTTATTATATATACTTGAAGTTATATTAATTAGACCGTAAATTTTATCGTATATGTTTATTAGATTTATGTGTTTATAAAAAATTGGTATTTTGAGTTGCATGTTTTTATAGAGATACAATATACACTGGAACCTCGATTATCCGGACTAGGTGAGACTAACCCCGATCCGGATATCTGAAAATCCGGTTAATACGGAAAAAGTAAAAAAAATTGCCCATAAAATAAAAAAATGGTTAGAGTGATTAAAAGTTTATTTTAAGGGATTAAAATTTTTATTCGTAGTGCATAATTTAACATGGATCTAAAAAAAAACTTTAATTGAAAAAATTTGTCAGAAATAAACCAAAACACGTAAAATTTAAAACTAAATCCTGAAAATAAAAAAAGGCAGAAAAAAAAATTTATACATATGTATGATGTATACATTAAATTCTATTTAATAAAAATTACAAAATATTTCTCACTTTCCAGATAAGTCATAAAAATAAAAAAAAAATTTTTTATAAGATTTACTATAACTAGCAGTTGTGTTTACGAATAATGAGAATCGATGTAAAAAAAAAAGAAAAAAATATTACTCAGAATTAAAATATGTAAATATGTTATACATCACGATAGATCGTAAAACCTTAGGTCATTTAATTGTACATTTAAAAAAAGTCACGACTAAAAAAAATATTAAAAACAAACAATCAAATAAAAGTTTAGCCAAAATTCTTTACTCATATAAAATAAAAAAATTAATGGAATAATTTTATGATAGATTTATACCCATCTATAAGAATAATGAAATATATCCGGTAATAAAGTCATAAAGTTTAGTAAAAAATACAAAAATTTATTATTGTATCTTAATAATTTTTATTGAAATTTCTGATTGAATAAAATTATAATATCTTTCAAAAAAAAGGCCGCCAGCGAGGGTATACTTTTAGCAATGCTCTTTATTGTGTGTTAAAAATAACTTTTACATAAATTAAAGAAAAAAAATAACTAATTTTTTTTTTTTTTTTACCAAAAGCCATTCCGGTTGATCCAGAATCCGTATAATTGAGGTCCGGATAATCGAGGTTCCAGTGTACTTCTATTTCAACTAAATACTTTAACTTAAAGTTTGTTTTTCTCGGTTTACAAAAAAAAACAATAGTAGAAGAAGGTAAGTAGAACAGTAAATTTGGTTTTTGTGGCTTAAGATTTAACTCTTGGTCAATTTCAGTAGATTTTAGTTAAGTATATGTTAAGTTTGTTGTGATTGTTATAAAATATTAATTGGGATGTATATTTTAAATTTTGCATAATATTTTCATTTTTGGTTCAACTTTTTGCTGTTACGAGGTCAATTTTAGTGTAATAAATTTTAAATTTGGTTTAAAATAGTTAAAAATATATAATTTTTTATGCAGGTGATAGTACTTGTTTGTTTATAAATACTTAATGTTTTATTCATTTTAAATTAGTTTTAAAATTCGCGGTTAGATTTTAAGTTGCTTATAGGGACAAGGCTACCAACCTGAATTTCTTTGCTGTTGTTATCTTTCTGCTTTAACGATGAAAACGTGACTTTGGTTATTTGTGTTATTAAGGGCAGTTTTGTTTTAAAAAAAAAGAAAAATGGAAAATCAGGTAAGTTTTACTTATTTTTTTTATAAATTAAATTTATTAATGGGGTTTAATTTATATTGTTGATTAAATATAAGGTTTCGTAACATTTAGTTTCATCAGTTTGTTAGGTTATGTTTTCTTTGTGCATTTGAGTTGGTGTTAGTGTGTATAGTAAGATTATGTGAGAGGCTGTCCAAAATATTTTTTTTATATAATAAGATCATGCGGGAGGATGTCCAAAATATTTTTATGTAATAAGATTATGTGAGAGGATGTCCAAAATATTTTTTTTTATATAATAAGATTATGTGGGAGGGTGTCCAAAATATTTTATATAGTAAGATTATGTGAGAGTATGTCCAAAATATTTTTTTTTATATAATAAGATTATGTGAGAGGGTGCCTAAAATATTTTTATATAGTAATATTATGTGAGAGGGTGCCTAAATTATTTTTTTATAGTAATATTAAATGAGAGGGACTCTAAAATATTTTTATATAGTAACATTATATGAGAGGTTGCCCAAAATATTTTTATATAATAAGATTATGTGGGAGGGTGTCCAAAATATTTTATATAGTAAGATTATGTGAGAGGATGTCCAAAATATTTTTTTTTATATAATACGATTATGTGGGAGGGTGTCCAAAATATTTTATATAGTAAGATTATGTGAGAGTATGTCCAAAATATTTTGTTTTATATAATAAGATTATGTGAGAGGGTGCCTAAAATATTTTTACATAGTAATATTATGTGAGAGGGTGCCTTAATTATTTTTATATAGTAATATTAAATGAGAGGGAGTCTAAAATATTTTTATATAGTAAATTATATGAGTGGTTGTCCAAAATATTTTTATATAGTAAAATTATATGAGAGGTTGTCCAAAATATTTTTTTTTATATAATAAAATCAAGCGCAAAAGGGATGGAGCAAAAATAATTTACGCTGGAACAGAGAAAAAAATTAATGTTGAATTTATTATAATAACTCTAATGAAAAAAAAATTAAAAGGTTTTTATTATTTTTTTTTTTTGATTATTTTGATAAAAGGTGAACTGCATTTTCAGTAATATTTAATTAGATTAAAATAATTAAATTAAATTATTTGACTTTTTTAAATTGTTAGTATGTCTACTTTAGTGCTGCCGTGTTTTTTTTAATTATTACAAATTTACAATCAGCAATGGTAAAGATGAGGATTCAGATTAGATTTTTACATTTAAATCTTATTATTTGTTGAAACTGAACTAAGTAGAATAATAAAAAGAAAAATAAACATGTTCAATAATTTAAAAAATGGATAAATGAAAGGTAGTTAAACGAATCTAGTTTTATTTATTAAAAAAAAGTATTGATAATATTATAATTTTTTCTATTTTATTTTGTATTTTTTCTTATTCGATATGACGGGGTGTAAAATATTTTTCTAAAGTCTATATTATGTATTAAAATATTTCTTCATATAAAGAAATTACGTTTGTGTAAAAAAAGTACAATTATCACCATTTCTTCTCACACTCTCTCAAATCCAACATATTATTATTATTAACATATTATTTTGTAGAATTTTTTTTAAAAATATATTTAGTATATTTTTGTTATGCGAGTATAAATCTTTTTTTTTATTTTATAGCCTTTTAGATTGTTCTTATATTATACATGAATTATACGTTTTTTACATGTGTGTATAAAAACTATGCTAAACGTATATTACACCCTTTGCGTTATCCTTCTTCACTTCTCTCTTACTTTTTTTTCTTTTACTTCCGCATGTTGCTCCTATGTTTGTATGTATTAGACATACATAATATATGCAGATGTTTTGATTTTTTTTTTTGACTTTTTTTTGTTATCTTTTTTTTTGCTTCGGTATACTTAAAAGTGTTATTTAAAACGGAGATATTGTCTATGTTCTTCTTCTGTTTATGCCATTTTAACGAAAAAAAAGGTTAAGGAAACTACTTTTCGTGACACATAGATAAGTAATAATTTCGTGTTGATTAATCCAAAAAAATCTTTTAGATTTTTATTTTAAATATTTTTTTGTTAAAATTTACATTTTTTGCTGTTTGTAAACTTCGAAGTATTTTGTTATCTTAGAAAATTTCTCATCTGTTGATGTGGGTAAGTATTTTAGAAGGAATTGGCATGGATAAGGTGAAATAAAGTGTATTATTCAAATCACAATTAAATTCAATATTTCTATATTCTATCTACATAAAGAGGTATATACAAGAGATTGATGCATACACAGCGGGAATCGTTACCGCACTGGCTGTAACGACGACCGCGGAGAGTAAACTTAAGCGAGGCGCGCGCACACACACATTCAACAATATTTACATATATACAACACAACATTACCACCCACCCATTTTAATGTAATTAAAATGAAAAAAAATCAAAAAAATAAGGAATGGGGGTGATGGCAATGTTGTAAATTTACAAAAAATTTTACAATAATTCATTATTATTAAAAAAAAAAAAAATTTAACATAACAATTTCTTTATAAAAATTTATCATAATTATTAAAATCCATTTTTTATATTAAAATAAATAAATAAATCTAATACAAAATTATTTTCTTTTTTTTTTTTTAGATTTTTGTTTCTATATTAAAATAAATTATTAACTAACACACAAAACATATTTACAGAAAATCGAAGTAAAACATTATAATACATTAAAAAAAATCTTTTAATTACAAATTCAAGTATTATCAGTATCATCTTCGTTTTGCAAGGTTTTTAGAGGTACTAATTTATGTACCGGGCGTTTGAGCTATGATGATCTAGTTTTGAGGTCGACTACTCGCACTAGACCATCAGGACCCCTATAAACCCTGATGACCTTCGCCAAAGGCCATTTCGAAGGTGGCATTGTCTCATAAACAATTAAGACCACGTCACCGACATTTAAATTTTCATTTTTATTTTGCCACTTATGGCGTTGTTGCAAAGTTTGCAGATATTCAAGTGACCACTGACGCCACCAATCCTGCAACATCTGTTGCACCAACTTATAGCGTTGCAGGGCTGGTATCTTTTCATTCAGGTAATTGGGTTCAGGGAGAATACTAGGTTGAGCCTGAGTTAATATGACAGAGGGTGACAAAAATAAATTATCAGATGGGTCCTCAGTTAGGGGTATCAAGGGTCTGGAGTTCAAGCAGCATTCTATCTGCTTGAGAAGCGTATAAAACTTTTCAAACGTGAGTTTATGAGTACCTAAAACCCTTTTAAGATGATTTTTCACGCACTTTACAGCAGCTTCCCAGATTCCACCAAAATGAGGCACGCCTGGGGCGTTAAATGACCAAGAGGTACCCTCGTCAGCTAATGAGCCCACCAGTTTCTGCATGTAGTCCGAAGACTCCATGTACATCTGCCTTAGAAGCTTATCGGCACCGACAAAGGTCGTACCTTGGTCACTATACAGCCCAGAACACTGACCCCGTGTTGAGGTGAATCTGCGGAAGGCGGCTACAAAGTCTTCGCTAGAATACCCAGAAACTAACTCCAGATGCACCGCTTTTGTAGCCATACACACGAAAACTGCTACGTAAGCCTTATAAGTGCGACTACCGCGTCCTTTGAAACGTAAAATATCTATTGGGCCTGCGTAATCGACACCTGTATATCTAAATGGTTTATCCGGTCTAGTAACCCTAACTGCAGGTAAAATACCCATTTTTTGAGACACAGTTTCAGCCCTATACCTACGACATGTATTACAGTTATTTAAATAAGATCTGATCATTCTCTTAGATTTTACTATCCAAAAATTTTGCCTAACTGTAGAATGAGTCAATCTTATACCACTATGCAATTTTTTCTCATGAACATAACCAATGATTAATTTCGAAAATTGACAATTATACGGAAGTATGAAAGGGTGTTTTTCATCTGGGTCTAATGATGATGCCTGTACCCTACCACCAACTCTTAGTAAACTTTTATCCAAACAAGGATCAATACTTTGCAAATTGGAATCTTCTATATCCCTACCACTTTCAAGATATTTAATGTCATTTTTGAAATGAGCCCGCTGAACAACAAAAATCCAGACAAATCTAGCTCTAATTAATTCAGAAATAGAAGGAGTTTTAAAACATTTCAATCTATAATCTACTTCAAACCAACAATTAATAAATAACCTCAAATCTTTTTTATTAGCTAATTTATTCTTAATTTTAGTTTTTATTAAAAGCCTGCCAATGAAACGTAACACATATGACGTAACCCTTAGGAGTTTTTGAAGATCTGAATATTTATTTAACAGATTCCAATGATGCACTTTTTTATTCTTTTTTAAATTAATATTAAAATTATAAGATACTACATTAACCGACTTACATTGAAAACCACTCGTAGGACTCATAGGAGCTCTAATCACACTACCCCCCTCCCACCACAAAGAAAAAGGTTCCAATTCACTAGGAGATATGCCTCTGGAAACACAGTCAGCAGGGTTGTCCCTCGTGCTGACGTGGTTCCAGTAAGCTTCAGGGAGATACGAGTGTATCTTAGAACACCTATGAGCCACAAATGTAGGCCACTTGGAAGGATGTGCCTTAAGCCACTGAAGTACATCCATGGAATCTGTGTATAAAAATATTCCCACTGACTCCAAATTCAACGCCCTAAGAACCTTGACTGATAATTTAGTTAAGAGAAATGCAGCACTGAGCTCCAACCTTGGTATTGTTTGTAAAGGTTTTATGGGGGCCACTTTTGATTTAGCCTGAACTAAATGAACCGTACTGTTACCTTTATGAGTAACTTTGAGGTAAAAAGCAGGCTGCATAAGCTAACTTAGAAGCATCAGCAAAACCAAAAAGTTCGTATTTAGCTCCTGGTATGTATTCAAGCCATCTATTAATTATTGTTTTTTAAAATTGGAGTACTATCATACCACGCTGAAAATTCATTTTTTAATTCAATAGGCAACGAATCATCCCAACCTAATTTAAAAAGCCATAATCTCTGCATAAAAATTTTAGCAGTGATAATTACTGGTGCTAACCATCCTAAAGGATCAAAAAATTTCGCTACACTAGCCAAAACTTTTCTTTTTGATATTTTGCCACTAAGTTCATCTTTTTTAAAATCAAAGGAGAAAAAATCACCTTCTACCGACCAATGTAACCCTAAAAGGTCAAAATATGAATTTGATGTACCAACTTTTGCACAGATTGAATCTGAGAAATCCAACAATGCAGGGTGGTTGGCCTTCCATTTATGCAACGAAAAACCACCTACCTTGTAAATTTTAATCAAACTTTGTTGTTTTGCCAATGTTTCTTCTAAAGAATGCCCACCAGAAAGAGTATCGTCCATATACGTCTCTTTTTCTAATATTTCCACAGCTAAAGGGTAATTTTTTCCCTCATCTAACGCTAATTGTTTCATGACTCTAATAGCCAAAAATGGGCTGCTAATCATCCCATAAGTGACTGTATTAAGAGACCACGTTTTAATTTTATCATCAATATTATCTCGTCATAAAATTTGTTGGAAACGCCTATCATCCTTATGAACCAAAATCTGTCTAAACATATGCTCAATGTCAGACACAAAAACATATTTATACCTCATCCAGCCTATCAACAGTTCAGCTAGGTCTGGGAGCAATTGTTAGGGTTACCCCACAATGTAAGAGTTGATTTATCGAAACTTTATTAAAATCTCTAGCTGCACCATTGAAGACTGACCTAAATTTACTATTGTGTAAAATACCATGATGGGGTATAAAATAGTATAAATCAACAGAACCTAAAATATGCTATTCTTCCATATGACCTAATTCTCTGTAATATACGAAAAATTTATAATAAGCTTTGTTATACTCAGGATCCTTAGGAAAACGAGATTCAATCCTATTCAAAAATTTTTTAGCAATGGAAAAAGATCCTTTAAAAGATAGGTCTTCTGAGGATTTTTTGAAAGGCAAACGAACCACATATCGACCTGTTTCATCCCTATAATGCGTTTTATCAAAGAGGTCTTCACAAGCCTGTTCATCAGGAGTTAGAAAACAGGTGGATTTGTCAAAAATTTCCTCTTGCCACCAAAATTTTTCCAAGTCAAAATTTAGATTATTATTATTCAAATTAGATTCATCTACCAAACTACAAGCAGGTCCACCGCCATAATTACCAGAAACAATCCAACCTAATTTAGTTGGCATGGCTACAGGGTCTAAGGGACCAGCCCTAAGAACATCATTAGCTATAGCCGCATGGATAGTTGTCCCAATTAATATTTGAATACTACCTTGACCATTAAAATTTGGATCTGCTAATACCAAATTTTTTAAGTGATTAAGTTCTTTAAATTTTAACGAAGAATTTGGGTTATAACCCGAAATTTTAGGAAGCACATGAGCTTCAACTTCCAATTTAAAATCAGATACAAAATGAGGTTTAATAAAAAAGGAAGCTACCTTGCTACAAGTATATGCGATACTTCCGCCAATCCCTGATACGGGCAATTCTACCGAATGAACTGGGAGATTCAAATTTTTAACCAAAGATTGTTTTATAAAAGATGCCTGTGAACATTGGTCCACCAAAGCCCTAACTAAAGATTCCCGTCCATTGATACCAGAAACCCTTATCATGGCAGTCGCGAGCAAGGACTCAGACAATGATTGTCAAGAACTAGTACTAGGTAAACTTGTTTGTTCTACAGCTACTACGCTTCTCTCTGTGCTTTTAGCTTGATTTCCATTAGAGTTATTATTAGTATTATTATTTTTTGAGTTTTTATTAATATTTTTACTATTATTTTTACTGATATGCAAGGTTGTGTGGTGTTTACCACTACACTCTTCGCATCTCTTTTTAGAAAAACATTTTTCAGCCTTATGCTTTACGCCTAAACAGTTATAACATCTATCATTCTTATCAAGGAATTCTTTCCTCTGATCTACTGATTTATTTTTAAATTTTGGGCAAAATTGAAGCAAGTGATTTTCATTACAGATTATACATTGAACAGATTTTTTAGTATTATTATTATTTGCACTTGATTCAATTTTGCTATGAAGCACTTTAGCAGAGGCTGAACTAGTATTATTCTTAGATTTATCAATATTTTGTTTTGAGGCACTATTTGTCTCTTCAATCGATTCAAGTATTTTAATTTGTTTATTTAAAAACTCTATCATCTTGCTAAGAGCAGGAGGATCAGCATTAGAAGCAATAGGAAAAATATCATCATTAGATTCACTCACTGATTCATCAATATTAGAATTATTTGATTGATTATTATGATATGAATTACTTAAATAAATTTCCCACTGTTCCCTACTTTTAAAATCCAGTAATGACAATACATGAAAAACCATTAAGTCATCCCAATGCTGAGTAGGTCTGCCTAACCCTTTCAATGCCGATAAAGGGGTATTAATACTGCTTAATAACCTTTTAAGTTCAGAAGCAGAGTTCTTTTGTATTTTTGCAATAGAAAAAATTGCAGAAATATGAGCATTGACCAATCTTTTCTTGATCTCATATTTACTTTTTAACCTGTCCCAAGCTAATTCGAAATTTGCTTCAGTAATGTCAAAGGTTTGGATTAAGTCCAGTGCATCCCCTTTGACATGAGATTTCAGATGCCTAAGTTTAACTACACTGGAAGTGTTTGGCCGATTTATTACTGTAGAAGTAAAGATATCGCGAAACGACTCCCAGTGTTTATAGTCCCCATCAAAATCAGGGATTGAAAGGGGAGGCAGCCTATCATTATCCAAAGTTATAATTTGCCTTGGGGGCTGTGCTTGCGCAATAGGGGCGGCTGTAGTATTTGCATCTAAAAAATTTTGAAACTTAGCTAAGTTTACTAAATAATTTTCCTCTACTCTATCAAAAACATTCTCTGTAAAATAAATGTGATTAGCTACTGAGGGGTAATCCGGATGAGACATCATTGTATTATGATTCTTCTCAAATTTTGTAAAATTTTTGCTTAACGATTCCATCCTAACCTTACACGACGCAAGGGTTTTTTGGGGGTCGGAATTAAACCTCTCAAACGCTTTAAACATTCTATCTGACAGGGAATTTTGTTCCAAAAATAAGTTAGACATTGTGGTGGTTATGGTCACTTAAATAAATTCTTAATACAATAATAATATTCGCCAAATGATAATAGTATTTGCTGCTTTGTTTTATAAAAAAAAAATTTTTTTAATTCAGAATTTGTTCAAAAATAAAAAAGGTTATAATACCAATGAAGAAGTTAAAATAATAATAATAATTTATAAATGTTTTAAGATTAAAATAAATCAAATTGTAATGATTATATAAAAAGAATCAAGCTAAGTGATTATTATTGAACAAATTGTGACTTAAATCATTATTTTTGCTAATTGGCAAAAATTTATTCAAAACTAAAAAATGAATACCATTAAATTTAATATAATATTATGAATAAAAATATTTTGATTATGGCATTGATTATTTTGAGATAATATTATATAAATGCAGCTTTATTATTATTTTTTTAAAACTTTGCTAATTTAAAATTCTTTAAAAAATTATCATATATATAATTTTTTAACAAATACTTTTTAAATGCCGTTATGACATGGTCCAGCTGATGGTCAGCCAAAGCACCTCCAAGAACAGCAAGGCAAAAATCCTCAAGGTCCAAAAGATCCTAGTGGCCAGCCACGCAGTAATGTATCCCCAATGACCAAAGCAGCAGATTCCAAACGCCAGTACCTAGTAAACTTCCAATAAAATTAATATAAGTTCAAATTTTATAAAAAGATGATAAATTATTGGAATATACTAGATAATATGAATTTATTTTTAAAAAATTTAATATAAAGAAAACAAATATACTTTTAATTTTTATGAATTTTTTATTATTTTTTTTGAATTGTAGTTTCTATTCATTAATCAAAAAAAAATATTTCAAAAAAGAGAAAAAATAAAATTAATTTCTTAATTTAGTTAAAAGAAATAAATAATTATTTAATTATTTTTTAATTTTTAAATTTAAATAATAAACAGACTTGCTATAGAATATAATTTTTAATTTTTTTTTTACTTACACACTTATGCGCGCCACCACTTATAATAGAAATATTATAAACAAAGATTTTTATTTATTAAATGTAATGAAAATGATCAAAAAAAAAATTTTTTATTATTTTAAAATCAAATCTACTTTAATTACATTTTTTTATTTTTATTTTTATTTCAAATAAATTGTTTTATTAATAAATTTTTAATATTTAATTAAACAATAACATTTAAATAACATCAATACATACAATAAAAGAGAGAGAGAAAGATGAGGAGATTAAGAAAAAATAATAACCTCATCCCCATGTAATATATTTTTTTTTTTTTAAATAAATAAAAAAAAAAAAAAAATTTTAATTTGCCTAAGAGACAAATAAAGAAGAGAATATCAAGGTTACTTAACTAAAATCTTGATGGCGATATAGGTATGCGCACGTGACTCCAACATTCCCAATATATGGCTGCTTGCTTGTATTGAAACGCTGCGCCCGAGAATATAAAAATTTTCACCAAGAAGACGATGTCGATGGTATTTGATGTCCGTAATAAATTGTTGCTATGCTGATATCTTACAATGTACGCTGTTGAATCGCCGAAATTTTTCTCTCTTTTTCTCTCTTTCTTGCTTATAGTGTGCGTCGATTCCCCCACTATTAATCTTAGTCGTGATAATTCTTCTTTTTTATTTTTATTTATAGTAATTTTTTTTTAAAAAAATACCTCTTGAAGAAAAAAAATTTTGATGAAAATTGTCCAATTCAATGTGTGCTTATAATCACACTGTATTATTAATATTCGCCAAAAATCATGATGATGAAAAACTAAATTTCAGTTGTTGATGTACAATAACTATGTGGCCTTGAAGAATTTCAAAATTAAATTCTAATGTCGTTTAAATGCCGGTAAGCATCGCCTCATGACGCCATTTTGACACCGGTTGATTCTTATAACTTTAAATTTCACTTTCATTGTTTCCAAGTTTTCACATTTTTTATTAATTTTTCTTTAATTTACCACAGTTTTTCACTAATTGCCATAATAAAATTTTTCACCAGTCATTTATAAATAAGAGCACTTATTAAACACGTGATAACCGCGTGTTAAAAAAATACAATATATTTCCCTTTTCTTCACGTCGTTCTTCTTCTTCATAAAAAATAAAATTTTTATACCACTGGGATGCCAGATGTTGATGTGGGTAAGTATTTTAGAAGGAATTGGCATGAATAAGGTGAAATAAAAGGTATTATTCAAATCACAATTAAATTCAATATTTCTATATTCTATCTACATAAAGAGGTATATATACAAGAGATTAATGTATACACAGCGGGAATCGTTACCGCACTGGCTGTAACGACGACCGCGGAGAGTAAACTTAAGCGAGGCGCGCGCACACACACATTCAACAATATTTACATATATACAACACAACATCGTCTCTTATGCTGTTTACCTTGAACCCTTAATGATGTTTCGTAGTCCTTTACAAAACTTAGAGAACAAACAAAAGATTTGCTTATAGACTGATTTAGTATATATTAAATTTTTGTTGTCATGATTTTCTTTTCCTAATTGCATCCTTTTTTATTGCGTTATTTGATCTTTTTGTTGTTCTGCATATGATTTTTGAATGTTTGTTCGTACATGTAAATATATACATATCCTCTAACTAAACTAAGGGAACTCGGAAATTTTCAGAAAGAAAAAAAAAGGGAAGTGATAAAAAATTAGAAAACCCAAAGGGTCTTAATAGGCTCTTTATTTTTATTTGTAGGTTATATTTTTTTTTTAACTGTATAAGAAAAAAATTACATTATTTTTTGCACCGAAAAGTCAATGCTTCGAGAGAGCATAAGGGTGGGGGGGCAACACATGTATTCATTTTTATTCTATCTTATAATTTTTATTTTTATCAATTGATCGATTCTATTCCCGTTAAAAAAAATATTATTTTCCCATCATATTGTAACACAAAGAGAAGGAAAAAAAATCCTTGCGCGAAAAGATTTTAATTAAACTATATTCGTCCATTTTACCCATCATTAATATATTTAAATAATTTTTATTATTTTTATATAAATTGGGCGGGTAAATACCTCCCCCTTTGGGAAAATAGTTATAAACTAGTCGTTTTCATTTCGTAGGACGAATGACATATATCATAATAATAATAATAATAATAATATACAACCAGAACCTTATGAACTAAACAATTTCAATATTTCTAAAAAATATTTTCAAAATCTTACTACATTTGACATCCCTGAAAGAGTAATTTCTACTGTTATAAAAGGTCAAAAACATGCTATTAAAACCAATGTTACAAAAACTAATGTCATTGAAATCATCAAAAATGTTGAAAATGTAATAATTAACAACAACTTTGAAGATGAAATAGCAGATGATATTAGATACAGTTTAATTACAAACATCAATAATCACATCCATGATAAACAGCATATGAATAATGATGACATTAAATTTGAATTGGATGTACAATACACTAAGAAGTTTCTTAAAGAAAACAAAGATATAATTTTCATGAGTTCTGATAAAACAAACAACACTGTTGCTACTTATGAACATGACTACATAAATAAAATGGAGGAACAGCACAATGATGATTCTACCTACAAAAAACATGATTACAATCCATTAGATGAGCAGAGGAAAAACACACAAAATATTACTCTACGTTGGAATGAAAATGGCTATTTCTTCAGAAAATATCATCCTCATAAATTCACACAAACTGATACTGTCATGGCACGCTTATATGGTTTAGCTAAAACTCATAAATTAGGAACTAATCCTTCTGGAGATTTAATATTAACATATGATGAAAATGGTAATGTACAATATAAATTGAGACCAGTATTATCAACAATCAATACACCGCCTCATTTTATTGCACAATTTCTCAATAAACTTTTAAAAACCAGTATCAGAAAACCAAGATCTCATGTAGTAAACAGCTACCATTTTATACAAGATATAAAAAACATCTACATACCAGATAATTATGTTCTTATTAGCTTAGATGCCAGTAGTCTTTTTACCAACGTGCCTAATAATCTAATAAAATTAAGCATAGATAAAAGATTCGACCAAATAAGGAAAGTTTCTACCATTCCTATCCACGAAATACATAATGCAATAGACTATTTCAGTGATAATACCTTTCTACAGTTTAATAATAAGTATTATAAACAGGTTTTTGGATGTCCTATGGGATCACCTATATCCTCAATATTTGCAGACATAGTATTAGACGACCTCGAAGAATATTGTCTGAGCCAATTGGATTTTACACCTCCAATTTATAAAAGGAATGTGGATGACATCTTAACTTGCGTTCCTGTATACAAAGTCCAAAATGTTATTGATATTTTCAACTCTTACAACAACAGACTACAATTTACTTGTGAATTGGAGTCTAATAATAGAATTAATTTTTTGGATATCACTCTAATTAGAAATAACAACACTTTATTACATAATTGGTTTAGAAAACCTTCTAATTCCAATCGTTTTTTAAATTTTGACTCAAATCACACAAAAGCACAAACAATAGGAATGATATATAATTTGGTTGACAGATCCATTTTACTTTCCAATGACTGTTTTCACTCAGAGAATATAGCTATTGCCAAAGAATTACTTCTGCAAAATAAATACCCAAATAAATTTATTGATTTTTATATTAAGAAAAGACTAAATTCCATCAAATATAGAAATAACTTGCTTCAAAACACTGATAATAATAATAATAACTGTGATAATGAGGGTATTGATTACCACAAAAGGATTTTATCAAAATTACCAAAAGTTTGTCTTCCACTTATAGGCAGAATGTATTATAATATCTCTAAAATATTAAGGAAATATAATATCATAACTATAACTAAAATTATCAATAAAATGGATAACATAATAACAAAAGGTAAAGATAAATTTTCAAAAGACATTCAAACTAATGTAGTATACAAATTTGAATGTGATGATTGTGACAAAACTTACATTGGACAGAGCAAAAGAGAAGCCTTGGTAAGAATTAATGAACATGAAGGTGGTATCACAGCATATAAAAATAAGAAGAAAAAAGAAGAAGAAAAAATAGCTTCTACACAAAAACATCCTACTAGAATTAGTCAAGACTTCTTAATAAAAACCCTGATTATAGAAAAGAAGAACTTAATAATGTCTCAGTAGTTGCTAGCAGTAAAGAGGAAAATATTAACAACAAAAAATCTAAAAAGTACCCAGTTGTTACACAACACTACATTGACACTGGTCACAATTTTAATTTCAAAGATTTCAAGATATTGGACAAAGAACCATCATTACACAAAAGAACTATTTCTGAAAGAATACACATTAAACTTCATCCAACAGCAATAAATAAAATTGAAGATACTGAAAATCTATTTGCTCCATACAATTCTATATTTCATAAATTAAAAAAAATCAAATCATAAAAATAGTTTTTTCACCATTTACATAATATTTACATAATCACAGCTGTTTTTCTGTGTTTATATAAATCATATGTTCAATTTTTCTATCAATAATGTCGATAAAAACAATACTCTAGTCATATCGATTATAAATCATAGTATCATATTAATATTTACATACAATAGATGGCTCTAATTGCACAATAAGTAAAATTTTTAAAATCAGTAACAGTTGATTGTAAACAACAATCATACATAGTTTATAAATTTATAATTTTTAAGTTTATTTCATTATAATTTATTTATATCTAAGTTCAAAATTTACCTACGCATCAGTATTTTTTCTGTGATATTTTAGTTTTTAACAATTTATACTTATTAATATTAAAAATATTCTAATAATATGACTAGTGGTAAGATAATATAAATGCAATTCAGTATGTTTTTTATCATAATTTATTAAAAAAGTTTTTTCATGTTTATAGGATACTTTTTAAATATCTACAAATTTATTTATTTATTAATTTTTGACAAAACATTGACCAAGAGAATAAATATTCTCAATATGTAATATAAATTGTAAACTTTTGAGTAAGAAAAAAATCTTTTTGTGTCCATATTTTTAAATTACTTATTATATTTTTATTAAAAAATTCATTATATTTTTTAGCTTGAAAAGGATCTTAATCGATCGAAACGTCGTTAAAAATAAAAAAAACTTTTAAACATCTTTCACTCGTAAAAATCATTTTACCAACTTTACCACATTTTATTAAAACTTTACAACGAGTAATAACTTCTTATTAACTTAGTAAAATTATGATTTGAATGAAATTTTTCTGCCCCGTATCCTTAGCTTAACTATTGATGGCAAAAAATTTGCATTTGTTATATATATTTCTTACATTATATTTTACCTTTGAGAAGAAAAGAAAAATTTTTAATGAAGAAAAAATTTTCTTAAAATTTTAATTCTATTTCTCCTTCTATAAAAAAAACTCATCGTATAATTGTTTTATATACAAGATTTAATAATTCTATCTCTTTCTAATATAAAGAAAGAAAAGAAAATAGAAAAGAAAAAAAAATTACTGTTTACTAAAAGGGAATATTTAATTACATATTAAATAAAATTATATGGGAATCAAAGATATATAAATGTTAATTTGGCGATTATATATCAGCAGTATTTATTCCTTGTAATTAATCATATTTGGTATTTCATATATTACTTTTTATTTTCTATAAGATGAAAGTCCAGACAATACGAAAATTCTTTATCGAATTTGATATTTGATATTTGATTTTATATTATATTTTATTATATTTATGCATATAATTATTTGATACCTGGTAGGAGTCATTCTGGATACCGTGTCATGGCCTTGCCAGGTCAGGTCTCCCGATCTGGCTGATTTTTTCACCACGTTTTTATGTATACAAAATATGTTTCCTTTGAAATTTTCAGCCCTCTAGGCGCTCAGGAAACCGAGTTATACCCAAAAGAATCTTTTTAGATTTCTCCGATTTTTTCAACAAAAAAAAATTTTTTTTTTTTTTAATTTTTAAAATCGACTAGAAATAAAAAAATAAAAAAAATTTAAAAAAATAGTACCCAGACATAAAAAAATGTAAAATTTCCCGCTGAATCCAAATTTAAGGTCAGATATCCAGAATGACTCGTAGATTAATATACATTGTTTAAATTCCCATAATTGTAATTTATATGCTTATTTAGCATTTAATTTTTTTTATTCTTATTATTGATAGTTTCATATTTATCCCTTAATATTATACATGATATATGTACTAGTTTTTATTTATGCGAAAGAGAAAAAATTTGATATCTGTTATCTTAATTCATAGTTTTGATAATTTCATATTTATTCCTAATATTATCAACGTTAATTTTATTAGTTTATTATATGCGAAAAGATTTGATCTTTTTTATCTAAATTTATAATAATCCTATATTTTTTTTTTAATTCTTCTTTAGTCCACATGATTTTGTAAATCAAGAAAAAATTATTTTAAAAATGCATTCAGTATTATATTTTTATTATTTATAGCCCCCTTTATGTATTTTGTATTAATATTATATTTATTATTCATATCTGTTATTTTGTCAGAGAATACAAAAAAATGATATATTTAATTTAAAAAAAAAATCTTTTGGGGGAAAAATCTGCTCTGTTATTAAATTTTATAAAATATATTATGTTCTTACACGAATCTATGTATACGATTATTATTATTATAATACTATTACTTTCGAGGGTATTTTTACGAACTTTAAGTTTGGTTTAGTTTTGAGGATGAGAACGATAAAATTGAAAGTATTTCCCTATATTGTAAAATCTATTGCATTCTGTTCTTGTACGTCAGTAATTGAAATCCAATTTTTTAAAGGCTGTTGTGCCTATCTGGGAATGTACAATGTTTTTTGGGTTAATTATGTAATAAATTTATTCTATACCATTTCGCTGTTCTAAAAATGTGTATTAGGGATTCTCCATTTGTCTTAGTTTTTCGGACAATGTGTTTTAAAGTTAACGTAATATTGAAAATTTCTTAATAGACCTACTTATGGAATAAGGTGTTATACGGTATTTTCAGAATTCAAAAAGTATCTAACATGTTCTTTACTATTTCGAAGTTCTAAAAATATCATTTTGAACTTGAATTTTCCGTTTGATTCCCTACAAAATTGATTGTAAGTTTATAAAAAATTCGTTGTAGTAAAACTCTGTTTTTGAACGTAAGTTAACTTACTTTATTAAAGACTTCTGTTATAATTGGTAAAAAGGCGTTATTTTTTATTTTATTTTTGTCTTAAATATATTCAGTACATTTTAGCAGTTTCAAATAAGTGTACCTGGAAACTTGAAATCCTTTAGAATCCTTGGTATTTCTGTTTTTAGATTCCGACTAATAATCTATTTTTGTTAAAAGCCTGCTCTTGATTTGAGTGTACCACGTGTTTAAAACGTATCAATTTGTCATAGAGTTTTTCCATATATTTTCGCAGTCCTAAAAATATAAATTGCCGCTTCGGGAAAACATAAGTTTTCTTGGAATTTCCATTATTATAAGCTATTTATAAAAATCAACATGTTGTGGGGGGTAAGCAAATATTTCGTGTAAATACCAAAGTTGGGTTTCGGTCGTTGAAAGGTTGTATTTATTTATCGGGAAGTTAATGCTACTATTTTGTAATTTAAATAAAGTCTTTAATTATTTACTAGTGTTAATACATGTAATATTTTTTTATTTATTTTATAATATTTTTTTACAGGGAAATATTTGTTTTTTTATTTGTTTTATTTTGTTTACTGATAAAATTAAAATTATTTATTAATTATATGATTCCTTATTTCTTAGTATTGGTTTAATTTTTTCGGTTTTTCTATTATATTATTCATCTTTTGCTAGATATTGGTTAAGTCTTTTACATAGAAAAGATTTTCAATCTCGTTAGATAAATTTTGATCTCTCACTGTCAAGAAATTTTCTTCTTTATATTAATCTATCCAACAATTTCGAAAACATTTTTGTTTTATCTAATTTTTCGCATAATACTTTGTCTATAAAATGTTTTAAATTTAAAGAACAGTTGACTATTTGAAAATTTCAAACATTTTATAGGTTCCGAATTTCGGAGATTTCGTCTTTAGGTCCCCATGGAGGCTTACGTTCCGGTCGTAGATGATTTTTTTCATATACAGGTTTTTCTTTTTCTGCATCTTGAGATTTCCGGTAACTATCGATTTCTTTTCGGTCCAATTTTATTACAAGTTCTTTATTTTGTACAGCTTTATGTTGGTTTTGATATTTTTCGACTTCACTTTTATCAGTTTTTTATTTCAATTTTCCCTTTGTAGTATTTTTTTTTAAATAGAAGTATAATGGTTTTCGCTTAATTGTAAATACATAAAATCTGAATTATTATTATTGCCCGTATGATGTAAATTGGTAATTCTTTTAATTTTATTTTTATTTTTATTTGAATCGTACATTTGTACGCATACGTTAATTTTATATTCATTTAAAAAAACAAATAGCGCATCTGCGTTCCCCCAAGTATTTTTCGTGTTTAATATAGTATATATATATTTTTGTATGTCCTCAAGTCGGCTTTTTTATATTTTATAATTTTATTATTTTCATAATTATTATTTTTATTATTTTTTGATTTATTTATTTTATTTATTTCAATATTTTTATTTATTATTTTATCTTCAAATTTAAGATTAAATTCGCCTTTAAAATTTTCTTTATTATTATTTTTTAGATTACTATTATAAAATATTTTCTTGATTATACCGTGTGGGCTTATATTTTTACTTTTGTTATTTAAACTTACATCCTCTATCAGGAGGTGTTTTGTTTTCTTCATTAATGAAACTTATGCTTTCTGAAATTTCCATTTTTGAGTTTTCCTGATTTTGTTTTTTTAATTCTAGTAATTGTCTACGTGGTAGGTATCGAATTTGGATATGCTTGACTTTTCCCTGTTAGAGAATTTTTTGAGAGTAAGTTCGTTGCTAAATTATCTATTCCTGGTCTATGTAAAATTTCGAATTCCATTTCCAAGTCCCAATACTCTTCTTCCTGCTGTTGTCTGATTTCATGGTTTAAGAGATTGACAATCGGAGCTTCTAACTCGATAACTTCGTTTGAAATATTTATGCATCTCACATATGCTTGTCCGTTTATATTTGTCGCGAGTGCATTTCCGATAATTAAATTTGGATCTAAATCTAAATGGGGTATAAATACCTCTCTTATATCTAAATTGTTTACACATAAGTATATGTTCTCGCAAGAGTTGGGTTGAATTATAAATTTCTTTCTTTCTAAAAATGGTAAAGTAAATACACTAAATTGTAATCGCATTCTACCTGGATCGAATTACCCTTCATATCTCTGTAAGTTATCTAGACCTAATATCGCATCTGCTACTAATGAAATATTATCGTCAATAACGTGAGATAGACAGGGTAAATTATTTATCTGTAACATAACAGATCCCTTTGTAAGGTCTTTTTGTGTAATTCCTAAGATTTTTACTTAAACTCGTGTATTAAAATATTCTAAATATCGCAGAGCAGATTCTTTTACTAAGCTAATATCAGCTCCACATCAATAAAAATGGTCCCTTTTCCCCCGATAAGATTTTCACTATTTAATCCAACTACAGGTGGAATTTTCTTTGCGCTTGCGAACATAACATTTGCAGTTGTAGGGATGTTTTGAAAAATATTTAGCTTGACACCACTCGGCGTCGAGCAGAATTCGAGTTTAAATTCTGTTGATCATTAAAATTTTCGTTTCTCACGTTGGTATTACTATTCCGATTTCCATAGTTTATGTTTCTTTCTAGATTAGTATTGTTAAATCTTGGCTGATTTTCTCTAGGAAAATTATTTGCATTCGTAAAGTTACCATTATTGTTATTACGTGGCATGCTATTTCTGTTAAAATTATCGTTGTTTTTATAATTTGGTCTATTTTCATTGCTTGGGAAATTATTCTTGTTGTTTTGATTAAAATTGTTTGTGTTTGTTTCACGGAAACCGTTTTGATTTAGCGTTAAATTTTGATTTTGATTATTAAAACGATTAACATTTTGTTTGTTGAAATCGGGGTTTCGATTATTTACAAAATTATTACCTCGAACATTATTATTTCCTTGACCGCCAAAATTTCCGATTCTACTGTTAAAATTTGCTTGGTTGTTGAAATTTCTATTATAAATAAAACCTGAAATACAATTTGCGAATTATAATTATTTCGCGGCTCCATATATCCTTGGTTTGTGTTGCTTTGATAATTTGACCAAAATGGGTACGGATAAGTTCGATAATTTTGACTTGTTTGTCTTTGTTCTTGATTTTTCATTCCTTGCATTTTTTCTTTCGTTGGAATATCTCCTGATTCAATCGCTTTAAATAGTTTTTGACAATTTTAAACTTCTTTGCAGAAAACGCATTCTATTTTTGCTTCCGTTGCGGTCTTAACGTTTGCCGTCGCTGAGGCTAAAAGAGCCCAAAGGTTTCCTAAATCGGTGTTTTGAAAGTTATTTAGATCTGAATCAAAATTATTAAAACTCTTGTTTCTAGTTTGTGGGTCCACAGTGTGTAACGTCTCAATATTTTTATCAGGTTTTGCGGCACCATTTTCATGTCTTTGGAGTACCTTACTCCTGCCTTCCAAATTTACTGCTATATATTCTGGTACTCTATATTCTGGCGGATCCCTTAATCCGTATAGCAAACACACACTAACGATTCTTGTTTTGTTCTTGTTTTTGGTACTCTTTTTTCCCTTGTCTCATACTAACCGAAGAGTCGTACAAGGACAAAAGTCTTTGTTCTAATGTTTGAACTCGTAGTGCATAGTCGGCTACGGGTTTATCTTCTTCTTGTTCAACCGTTCTAAGTTCTATCCTAATAGTATCCGCGTCTTGTATACCTCCGAAAGTTAATTTAAGATCCTGTAATAAATGTTCAATGGAATCATATCCTGGTGCAGTACCTTTATAAGCTAGCTGAGCTCGTCCCTTTAGTTTTGTGGAAAACGTGTTTAAGATCCACTTTTCGCTATTTGGTCTATAAGTAGTTAAAATATCTCGTATAACTTTGCAAAAGTACTCAAGGTTTCTGGGCGACCATCATAATTTGGGATCGTTGATAGGGCTGCATTTAGTGGTATGTTTCCATATAGAATTCCTGATCCCTGGATATACATAATCATTCGTTCGCGTGGTTCTCTGTGGAAATTAATTTGTATATTTGAAGAGGGTAACTGTCTTATTTCAACCAGAGGTTCGTTATTGATAAAAAATTGTAGTTTGCCTTGTTCTTCTATTTCGGCTAATACGGGTTCTCTTAGTAGTCTTCTTCTTACGGGCGGTCTTATGAATGGAACGCAATATCTGACGTTATTTTGTATATCCGCTTCCTCAGGTGCTTCTGCCTGGTATTCGGGGTTTTCTATATTGTTTAAATCGTTAGGTATAACTGGACGAGGTGGCAAAACGTCATTCTGACCAAGTTGTGCCCTATATCTTTCTAACTCGTTAAGCAGAATATCGTTTTGTTTCTGCATTCTATGTACCTCATTAAGGCTTATTGTCCTGTTAGGATTTTGTGTACTATCTTCCCCGGCTGACATTCTCCTAAATTGTTCTGCTATTTGTTCTATATTATTGTTATTAGTGCCGCTTATATTAGGAATATTTCTTTGTGTAACTTGTTCGTTTTCGTCTCCCATATCACCTAAATCCGAGATATTATTTCTTCCGATTCTTAAATTTTTTGCGATACTTTTAAATTTTCTAAATTTATCTTTAATTTTTATTTTATGTTTGGTTGGAATTTTGTAATATTTATATTTAGTATATTGGGTTTAAAACAAAATATTAAGGGGGAAGGCTATGAAAATTAAATCCAGAATCAAAAAAATTTTTTTTCTAGAAAGTTAGTAGAACATCTGAAAAGTATGTAAAAAAATTTTTAGACATTTATCTTAAATACTTTTGGTGTTATAACTACTTCACCGAGAGTAGTCGCGGTTCGACTATACAAACTTCAAAACTTTAAACTCGTTTTTCTCGAAACTACTTTTTTGAACTGGCGTGCAACCTAACTCAAAAACGGCTAATCCGATCTGCATGAAATTTTCTTTACAACATTATATACCTATTACCTTCTATATGAACCTACGTGTTTTAAAATATTTTAAGTTAAAGACACCTTTTGGCCTATTTTAAAGTCCGAAAAAATGGTCAATTTTTTAAAAAACGTTCCTATTTTTGCAAAAATTTTTTTTGTTTTTTTTAGGTTCATATAGAAAATATTTTTTTTATTATATTTTATTTATTTATTTTATATTTTTTTTTTTTAGACTTATATTGAATGCTCCAGATTGTACGCCGATTTCAAAACCCGCCGACTTTCAGCAGCTGTAACTCCGCCATTTTGGAAAATTTTTATTCGAAAAATTACAATTTTCAATTTTAATATATAAACAATATTCTCCTAAAATTTTATTCATTTATTTCAACTCCTTCATAATAAAAATCCTATTTGAAAAAATATAGCATTTCATAGCCTTCCCCCCTTAATGCAAGCAAGCAAAAAAGATTTTTAATTAAAAATTAAAAAAAAATTATCAAAGTTATTAATCTAACTATTCCGAAATTATCTTAGTATTATTTATATTATTATATTTTTATTTATTAAAAATTAAATAATTATTGTTGTTAATTAATATTTATATTTTTTATATTACCAAAAAGAAAAACGTGAAAGTTCAATTTTATAGAATTCCCTATCTATTTTGTTAAATGTAAACTTGTTTAATGCTCAACGCTTTCTGCGCGTGCGTAGTTGGTTTTGTAAGATTTTACAAAATTCAAGTTCTCATTGCACAAAAACTACGCTGCTTGCGTGCTGTCTATATCCAAGGGGTTATGGAATATATGAATGTTTGCCAAGTTTTAGGTGTTAATATGTTAATGTTTTTTAAATCTTATTATTTATTTTTTTTTTTTTTTTAATTAAACCTTGTTAAAATAAAATTATTATGAATTATCAAAATAAATTGCTGCTCGAAGGTCGCGTACAACGAGGTTTAGTCAATTCGGAAATGGTATTATTAAGATATTTTGTGTAATTTCAAAGGCAAATGTATTATGTGTAGATCAGAAGTTTTTTGTAGATGTATATATTAGAAGTATTTTTTTAGTTTATTGATAATAAAATATTCTGATTTGTAAAGTTACGTCGAAATGTTTATTATCTCGAATGTTTTAAAAAAAAATTTTAACTAAAATGTATTCACAGTACTGCAACGATGAAAATCCAGTTTCCTAACATTTTCTGTCGTTTGGATTACCTCGGTACTGCTTGGCTCTCTCGATCTCTGGATACCGCTGGTCCTGTTGACTGAACTCCAATAATATTGGTTCTGCGTTTTGATCCTTTTTAGTTCTTGTAGAATAATTTCCCGTAAAATGGTGAAATCCTTGTTTAGGCGATTTAATATATGCGATGTTCTTTCTTTCTATGTAAGTTTTTGGTATTTATCTGGATGTTCTTTTTTGACAAATTCTTGAATTTTCTCAAATCTCTTTGCAGCTTGTAAAGAAAAAAAAATTTCCAATTATTTCTTATGTTGATTCTCTATTCCTGACACCTATCCCACCGGAGCGTCCAGTTTTGTTGTTTTTGGTTGTGGATAAACACAGATAAATGAGGATATTCTTATTCGGGTTTAGCCTGTTGGTTAAATTCATTTACTGTTGACAGGAATTCAAATAACTAATTTCTTTCCCAAGTTCTCTCTGCCGTTCCGGAGCTTCTGCGAGAGCTTTTAAAGACTTACGCTTGAAGGAATGGAGGAGAGGAGATCCCCGCGTGATTGGCTTAACGCGAAAATTTAGTGTCCTTAGTAACAATGCCTCCAATCATAGGTAATTAGCTTGTCATACGTCTGAGTGGGATGGCTTTATTCCCACCTCAAGTACTTCGTGTCAGGTCTTATTATGCACTTTTCTGCACGTGTGGTTTCTCGGAATGATGGTGCTGATGAAGCATTTTTAATTATAATATCATATTATTTTATTTCTAATAAATCTGTCTAGACGTAATTCTTGAAAATTTATATTTAATCAATTTGTACCTAACGGTACAAAAAGAAATATGTAAAACTAAATATTTTTTAAATGAAAGGAACTATTTTTGAAAAGTTGAGATCAACCACTCTCCTATACCTTAGTTAAAATACGTGTTTAATGAGTAAAAGTTGAGATATTTAAGTCTGAAAAAAATTAATTATGAAATTCTTGTAAACAAATAGGATCTACAATAAGAAATTAAGTATTTGCAAATATTTTTATCATAAGTCTTAATTATAAAAAATCTATAGAACATTTTACTACTTTTTTACTCGTTATTCATAGACAAAAGAAAAAATATATTTTAATTCTTAACAAAAAAAAAATACCCTGCCAACTAGCTGGCACTGAGGTTCCTCAAACAATGGGCTGTAATCTTAATTTACATCAAATATTATTGATTACAACCATGCAATTAAACATACATTTTTCGTTTTTAGTAGCTGGTAAAGTAGATTTTTAAGATCATTTTGTTATTAAAGACGTATGTCAGTGACGTTAAAAGTCAAGTTATTTTAGATAGCCACGCGCTTGACTCTGCAGTAATATTACTATACTCTAGTGACTTTACTCCCCTTTCAATATATTACAAAAAAGTATAATATTAATAATAATATAGTATAATAATAATAATAATACAAATATAAAACAATAATTTTTTATAAATAATTAAAAAATTACAAAACTATTATTTTAATTTAATAAAATAATATTTCATCGATACAATATTTGAAATACCGCGCGAGAGTAACTTGCACGTGATGTTGAAAAGTTACTAAGACTGCATGATAAACAATGTCTTCTTATATTTATTAATTAATTTCTTTATATTAGAAACACCTACAGTACTTTTAATTAGTATCAAAAAATTTATAGATACTTTATCTCCATTGTTATGCAATTTCATTTAAATCTGTTCTGTAAATTTTGATAAATCTTGAAATTAGTACGCATTTTTGGAGTTCTCCATTTACTTACACGTTAAATATATTTATTAATTTCTCTTAAACCAAATCTGTCAAAATCTGTTCTGTAAATTTTTCACGGACATACTACCTTAAAGTGAAAATTCTAGCCTCCATGGATTGGTCGCGCCGGCGTTAATGGATTTTAAATCATTTTTGCATAATTAAAAAGAGACAAATATAAAAAAAGCTAATTTTATTTTTTTTTATAAAATTTTATTTTATTGAAATGGTTGGTAACGATGGGAAAATTACAAATATTCACTCAATTATTATAAAAAGATAGAAGTTTTTACCAGAATTTATAATAATTTCTTATAATTTATTTTCTCAGTGTACTTCTTGCATTTGACCAATCATCCGCAACAATGATAATAATAATAATAATAATAATAATATTTTGTAATAAAAAAAAATAACCACATTAATTGCTTCAAGATTTTTAAATTGTTTGATTCTTTAAAAAATGCCAATATAACTTTTAAATCTTAATTTTATAATGCAAACATAACCATTTAATATTTATAGGCTGTTTATTATTGTTTATAATTTTATTAAGCTGCATACATCCCGAGCAAGAATCGGCAATCGTAAGAATATTTTAAAAGTATTCTCATACGAAGCTCGTAGATCGTATAATCTCAGTATTTCCTCTGAAAATGTATTTATGCAATATTTCTCGGGAAAAATGCACCAAGAAAACGGAGATTTTTTTAGTACTTGAAATCAATATTTTTTCGGAGATTCATAAAACTTTAAATTATGTTCACTAAAATATGTTTCTAGTAAATAAAAATACTACACTTAGTAGATTATATAACTACGAAAAGATATTGTTATGGTAATATAAGTATTATAAAAATATTAAAAAATTTTTTTTTTTTTAGTATCTTCTTCTATAAAAGTATATCAATCTTGATATTAATAATGCTGTTTTTATAAGTTTTTTTTTTTTTTTTAATTTATTTTTTTTATTACCTGGATTCGAACCCGAATTTTCTGCGTGATGAACGAATGATTTAATCCACTGAGCTATGAAGACATCTTGAGTTTATAATAAATTTTTTCTTTGATAAAGGCAGGATCTTTTCGTGGACTTATATTATTTTTTTGACTATATAATCCATAATTTATGATCGTAAAATTGTTTTAAAAGCATTTTCACTTAGCAAAAATTAAACATTGTAAAAACGTTTAATGAATATTCGATAGAAACTAACAAATTTCACTGTATATCTGCACAGTCAATATATTTTAAAGCTATTTATTCAAGAGCAGCGTCAAACATTGTAGAAATATTTTAATGGTATTCTTTCCAAGTAAGAACGGACCATCCTAAAATTATTTAAAAAGCATTTTTACTTACGTTTCTAATTCCGTTTATGGTTGAAGTTCGTAAAAATCATCCGAAAGATTATTTTAATTATATTCTTATTATATTCAATCCAAGCGAAAATTTACCATTGTAAAAAAGAATACCATTCGAACATTAAAACGGGTATTATTTTATTAAAAATATTATTAAATTTATAGGTCCACTCAAAGATAGATTTTATACTTTAAAAATGTTTTTAAAACACTTTTTCTGAATTTTATTTGCTGCGAATATCAGTTTTAATTCGATTGAACGCAAAGTTCTACCAAGCCGTTTCTGATAAAAGCTGAGTTAAAAGAATACTTAAAGAGTACTTTTTCAAACGTTTATTTTCTAACGGTCGAAGGTGCGTTTCAAAGACAAAAATAACTTTATCTTAATAACTTTAGAATACCATTCGAATATTAAAACGGATTTTATTTTAATAAAAATATCATTAAAATTAGATAATCTGAAAGATAGAATTATTACTTTAAAAATGTTTTAAAAACACGTTTTCAAACGTTTATTTGTTGCGAATATCATTTTTAATTTGATTGAAAGCAAATATTTACCTACCGTTTGCTGATCATAGACGAGTCAAACGAATACTTAAAGAGTACTTTTTCGTTCCTTTATTTTCTAACGGTCTAAGGTGCGTTTCAAAGACAAAAAATAACTTTATCTTAATAAGTTTTAAATACCATTCGAATATTAAAACGGATTTTATTTTAATAAAAATATTATTAAATTTATAGGTCCACTCAAAGATAGATTTTATACTTTAAAAATGTTTTAAAAACACGTTTTCAATCGTTTATTTGCTGCGAATATTATTTTTAATTTGATTGAACGCAAAGATCTACCCAGCGGTTTCTGATAAAAGCCGAGTTAAAAGAATACTTTTAGAGTACTTTTTCGAGCGTTTATTTTCGAACGGTCGAAGGTGCGTTTCAGAGATAAAGATAACTTTTTCTTAATAAGTTTTAAATACCATTCGAACATTGAAACGGTTATTATTTTAATAAAAATATTAATAAATTTATAGATCCACTCGAAGATAGATTTTATACTTTAAAAATATTTTTAAAACACTTTCTCAGACATTTATTTGCTGCGAATATCAGTTTTAATTAGATTGAACGCAAAGATCTACCCAGCGGTTTCTGATAAAAGCCGAGTTAAAAGAATACTTTTAGAGTACTTTTTCGAGCGTTTATTTTCGAACGGTCGAAGGTGCGTTTCAGAGATAAAGATAACTTTTTCTTAATAAGCTTAGAATACCATTCGAATATTGAAACGGGTATAATTTTAATAAAAGTATTATTCAATTTATAGGTCCACTCAATGTTAGATTCTTTACTTTTAAAATATTTTTAAAATACGTTTTCAGACTTTTATTTGCTGCGAATAACATTTTTAATTTGATTGAACGCAAATATTCACCTACCGTTTGCTCATCATAGACGAGTCAAACGAATACTTAAAGAGTACTTTTTCGAGCTTTTATTTTTTAACGGTCGAAGGTGAGTTTCAAAGACAAAAATAACTGTATATTAATAAGTTGAGAATACTCAGCAAACATCTTTTCGAAATCATTTCAAATACAGCCAATATCTTCCCGTCAACTTTAAACGTTCTTAGAATATGTATTTTATAGATACTTTATGAACACATTTTCGTAGTAAAGACTTTGATTTAGCATCGCTCGGATACTCATATTTCATAATAAAAATTTCACCGTAAGAATAGCATTGTAATGTTTTATTGATTTCTGTTTGTTTATTTATTTTAATCTTCTTCTGAACTTTAAACGTTCTTATAAAATGTATTTTATAGATACTTTATGAATACCTTTTCGTAGTTGAGACTTCGATTTAGCAACGCTCCGGATATTCATTTTTTACAATAAAAATTTCACCGTAAGAATGTCCATGTAATATCTTATTGAGTTCTGTTTGTTTATTTATTTTAGTCAGAAAACCAAATTTAAATGCTTTATTTAATCTACGTAAAAATATTTGATATGTAATGTTAATTACTACTAAAAACTCGAAACTTATTTCAAGCCCTTTTAATTATTTACAAAATACTTATTCAATCTTCGTTTCGGAGCATATGTGTTTTTCAAGAACACCGAAAGTATGGTTTTTCTTTCTTAATAAAACTGTAATAAAGCATAAATTCTGATTTGTTTATATATTTTTTATCTAATTTGATGAAGTTTACAAAAAAATATGTTTAAATATCTTTAGTATATATTTTCGTATTAAAAACGGACGATTTTCTGAGGATCGCTTATTCATCATCGTACCATAATACTTTAAAAATATTTAAACTTATCAGTTTTTAAAAAATCTACGTTTGATCTCCGTCGATTCGTGCTCGGGATAAATAAACATAGCAACGAGCAAAATAATCCAAGGAAGTCAAAAAGAGGCAAGATTTCCATCACTCTTTCTTGTGTGTTATAATTTATATCAAAATAAAAAAAAAAATTGTGATTGGATACAAAAAATTACTATAAACTAAATTTCTAAAACTTTAAAATAAATTAGATATGTCCAAAACGAAAAATAAATTTGGTGTTTTATGTATTTTTTTGTGACGAAGATTTTGGAGAAAAAAATTTTCAAAAAATTAATTATCAGATTCAAAATATCGAGTAAAAATCATAATTTCAAATATAAGTAATTTCATGGAAATGAATGAGGTATTACATCCAAATTAAAAAAAAAAAAGTATTTTGAGATTTTTTTAATAAACAAATTTTTGGAAAAAAAAGTTAGGTATTCATTCAATAATTGTTTTGAAATATCACTGGTTACAATGTTTTAAAATATTAGTACTTTCATAGAATTAAATGAGGTATTACACCAAAAAAAAAAAAATAAATATTGCAATTTTTTTTATTTTTCTTTTTTTTTAATTTTGAGAAAAAAAATTTGAAAAAATTCAGTATCAGTTCCAAAAAATTACTGTAAACGAGGTTCTTAAAACTAGTACTTCTAATGGAAATAAATTAGGTACTACGTCCAAAAAGAAAAAAAAGTTTCGTATTTTTTGTATTTTTTTGTGAAAAAAATTATAGGAAAAAAATTTCCAAAAAATTAATTATTAGATTGGAGATATGAAGTAAAAACCATACTTTCAAGTATAAGTACTTTCATGGAAATGAATGAGGTATTACATCCAAATTAAAAAAAAAAAAGGGGTTTTGAGATTTTTTTAGTAAAAAAAAATTTTTGGAAAAAAAATTAGGTCTTAATTCGATAATGGTTTTGAAATATCACTAGTTACAATATTTTCAGATACTAGTACTTTCATAGAATTAAATGAGGTATTACACCAAAAAAAAAAAAAAAATATTGCAGTTTTTTTTATTTTTTTTTTTTTTAATCTTGAGAAAAAAATTTTGAAAAAACTAAGTATCAGATCCAAAAAATTACTATAAACGAGGTTCTTAAAACTAGTACTTCCATGGAAATAAATTAGGTACTTCGTCCAAAAAGAAAAAAAAAATTGGTATTTTTTGTATTTTTTTGTGAAAAAAATTTTAGAAAAAAAATTTTCAGAAAATTAAGTATCCGATTCAAAATATCATGTGAAAACCATACTTTCAAATATAAGTACTTTCGTGGAAATAAATGAGGTGTTACATCCAAATTAAAAAAAAAAAAAAGTACCTCGAGCTTTTTTGGTGAAAAAATGTTTGAAAAAAAAATTAGGTCTTAATTCCATAATGTTTGTGAAATATCACCGATTACATACATACGTACGTACGTACGTACACACACACACACACACACACACATACAGACTTTTTTTAAAAATCGGTTTTTTAGCTTCCTGGGATCCCAAAACGTGCTTATATGCCAAAAAATAGAAAATCAAATTTTGACCTAACACAATGGTTCCTCTTTGAGAAACCAATATATTATTTATACAAGCTTACATAGATATTTGAATATTGTTTACTGTGAAAGTATCTAACTTTTATTTAAGAAATTTATACTAAATTTTAAGAATAAATAAAATTTTTAAAGATTTTTACTTTTATTTTTATTTTTTTTTACAAATAAAATTTTTAAAGATTTTTATTTTTATATTTTCTTCGCTTCGGCAGAGAGGCGAGAATCCGTTACGTTCGAACAACACACGGTATTCTAAACAGTGTCGGACCCCATGGTGGAAAGGCACTCTGCAAAGAAAGCCTTGCCCCATGTTTACCGACTGAACTCACCCCTCATCATACCTTATACAAGTCAGCCCGGAACCGTTTATCACATTACATCGGGTTATTTTGAGGCCATGTATCAATGAATGAAATTTTTTTCGATTTTTAATTATACTTTAAACTTAAATAAAGTATTTTTTTTATGTTTTTAAATAATTTATATTTTTTATACTTTATTTAAGTTTAATATATTAAAAAAATAGAAAAATCAAATTTTTCATTTTTTTTTAAATTTTTTGACCAAAGTGCAAATTTTGACTAACACATTTTTATACTGCATACAACCATCCATGATTATACTAAAACACTTTTTTTAGGTTTATTTATCATTTGTGTGCATATTTTAATACAGAGCTGTATCTAAAATATTTTTTTTTTTTCATTTTAAAACTATAAATATTTTACCTTTTTATGGTAAAAAATAGATTTTTTTTTCATTCAGCAGATAAAAAATTTAAAAAAAAAAAGAAATTTTTTTGATCTCGGGTGCCTATTATTTAGTATACACAAACAACGGTCATTTTTCATCCAGCAGAATTTTTTTTCATAAGAAATTGCATGGAAGCCGATTTTTGGCCACTTTTTTTTTTTACTACACTGAGCGCCTCCCCCCAAATTTCTGCTTCATACAATAGGATAGAGTGAGTTACAAACATTAGTAGCTTCCTTTTTCTGGACTTCGAGCCGTTCATATTTGACATCAGCGTACTCAGGAATAGTGTCGTAATACCTGCCTTCTTGTCCCTTTGAGAGATGTGCTCCAAATAAGTCAGCTTCGTGTCCAGAGTTGTCCCCAGAACCTTTTCCTCCCTATAACAAAATCCTCGTTGATTCGTATTGGGATGATGCATTCGATTTGCTTCCTCGTAAACATTACGATCTCTGTCTTAGTAGCTGCAACACGCTCTTCCATCCATATGTTTGTATTTATCATGTAGTTGCTCGGGCTGTTCTGGGTCTGTTGTGCGTTACTTGCTACGATCGCGAGAGCAATATCATCCGCACTCAGGATTACTCAGGATACCATCATAAGAAATGTTGCATAAGTCAGGTCCCAGTACCGAACCCTGAGCCACGCCAGCTGTCACTTCCTATTCCTTTTTCCTTGTTGAGTCTTGTACATGAGTACTTGGTCACTTAAGTAGCTCTCTATTACCCACATTAAATATTTGGGTACTGCAAAGTCCCTTAGTCCTTTCAGGAAGTCTGTCCATTTTGCCGAGTTAAATGCATTCTTGACATCAAGAGTAAATAAGTGAGTAATTTTACGTAGAAGCACAACTCTGCGCTTTAAAGACGGAATTGTCAGCATGGCTCCTATAAAAAGTCGGACCTTGGACCGAAATTGGCCTTCCCAAATCCTAAAAAAAGGTTAAAGATTGTTGAGATTGAGAAACGGTTGTTAAAGTTCCACCAACCCTTTATACTCCTTCTAATCCTACAGTTTCACTAACAATTTATCCACATACGTCTTCAATCCAAAAAATTATTTCCGTTAAAGGAAAAAGCGGTATATATCTCAATATATATATATCGACTTCCGAGGAAATAAAAGCAAAATATGCGGTTTGGACCACTTGTGCAAATTGTTGGTGACCTCCGTTATAACGTAAGGTTCAAAGAGGTTAAACATAAGCACATATATATATATAATAGCTGCCTCCGGCTCGCTTCGCTCGCCTTGGCGGCCGCCATGGGGGCTGCGTCCCCCTGGACCCCTGCGGCTTTATTTTTCCAAAAATATGTTGTTTTACGTTACTCAATATTTTGTATGTATGTGCTTTATTTAACCTCTTAGAACCTTACGTTATACGGAGGTCACCAACAGTTATTTGCACAAGCGGTCCAAACCGCATTTTTTGCTTTTATTCCCTCGGAAGTCGATATATATATTGAGATATATACCGCTTTTTCCTTTAATGGAAATAATTAGATAGATTTGGAGACGCATGGAAAAATTGTGATAAAACTGTGGGATTAGAAGGGATGTTTAGGATAGGTGGAACTTTAACAATCATTTCAAACTTTATCTATTCATAGCCTTTACTAGGGTTTGGGATGGCCAAATGCGGCCCAAGGTCCAACTTTTTAATAGGAGCCATGCTGACAATTCCGTCTTTAAAGCGCAGAGTTGTTATTCACAACAATCGCTTTAAAAGAGGCGCGAAAAAGCTTGGAAAAACGCCCTCTATGCATGACATACGGAGGCAAGCAAATGGCACTTTCCATTTCGTCTTGCCCCCTGCGACTCGGCAGCTAGCTCTACTCTCCCTTCTTAAAACAAATATTTATTTTATTAAATATTTATTTTCAGAAAAAAAAGTTGTCACTGCTCTGTATGCGAACCCACTTCATAATATTTTGCTATATTAAAAAGCGAGCGGGTTAACTCTGCGCTACCGAGCCGGTCAATATTTTGTAAAATAACCTTTTTTTATCCGAAGTATTATCTAAAATTTACTAAATCATAAAAATTACGGGCATATGAACCCAGACATATAATTAGTGATCAGCAATACAAAGCTTAGCTACCCTTCCATAGGATCCACAAGTGTTCGTTGTTTCCCTCGAATACCTATTCTAGGGTTCTGTCGGATAATAGCTATTCAAGCTTCTTTTAGTTACTATATTCAGTTACTACATCAGTAGCTGATAAAAATTAGACATATATATAATATTAGTCCTAAACTTTTATAATTTTCGAAAAACTATTGTATCTTTTGACAGATCGAACCGATCGCCTTGAAAATTTAGGTGGATACGTAAAAAATATACCCGAATCGAATTAAATTCTTTTTGATAAAAAAATTTTTCCTCAGTTTTTTGTTTTTTTGGTTTTTTTTTTAAATTTGATAGAAATTTTTTTCTTGAAAATTCAGTTTTTTTAACATAAAAAGTTTTTGTCGTTAAATTTTCAAGCAAATCGGTTAAATGTTTCCAGAGTTACATATATTTTTTAGCATAAAATTTGGATTTTAAATTCATATATTTATATATATTTATAAGTTATTATATATAATATGGAGGAATTCCAATGGAACTCATATTTTCTATTGTCAATAAAAGCTCACTTAGCATCGGAAAGATTGATAAATTACATTATGGGTGATTAAATATTATATGGAAAAATCAAAATTCATTGAAGTATAGTCAGTAAAATCTTATAACTGGTTTTTGTAAACTAATTTTAAATGAATAGAGCATGTTTACTTACAGCTGAGGTATAGGTATAATTCGAATGTTACTGAACATTACAATACAATTCGTTATTTTTATAATTATTATTCTAAACGTCAGCTATATTCTAATTACCCATAAACAGGTCTAGTCAATCCTATCAAACTAAAAAAATTCTCTATCGGCATATATATATACTAGCTGCCTCCGGCTCGCTTCCCTCGCCCCGGCAGACACCATGGGGGCTGCGCCCCCCTGGACCCCTGCCACTTTATCTTTCTAAAAATATGTTTTAACGATAAATTCTCTACTACAATTTACACAATATTTTGTAAAATAACCTTTTTTTATATCAAGCGATTTAACCCGGGTAATACTCTGAAATAGTTTTTTAGAAGAGATTTATTAAAATTTCATTTGAATTATTATTACTATTATTGTAATTATTTCTCATTTTCCCACATTAATTATTTAAAAAGGATGGTAATTAATAAATAAAAAAACATTATTTAGTAATTATCTAAAAAATTATTTTAATAAATTTTTAGTGTGTATATTAATAAATTATTTATATAAATAAGTAACAACATAAATAATTAAAAAAATGTAAATAATAATTTTCACAGCCTGTGTGTATCACAGCCTAGCGATTTGGCCCGGCTACGCCCGGGTAATACTCTGGAATAGTTTTTTAGAAAGGCATTATTAAAATTCCATTTTTTTATTCCAATACGTTAGCTTATGGTAAAATCAAAGCAAGAAAAATTTGGTAAAAGGAAATAGGTTAATAGAAATCGTTAATTTTTAATAGTTTTTCTCTTGCACTCAAAAGGTGATTTCTTTTCAATCTCTCCCAATGATATGTGATCATGAAACCTGTTTATGGGTAATTAGAATATAGCTGACGTTTAGAATAATAATTATAAAAATAACGAATTGTATTGTAATGTTCAGTAACATTCGAATTATACCTATACCTCAGCTGTAAGTAAACATGCTCTATTCATTTAAAATTAGTTTACAAAAACCAGTTATAAGATTTTACTGACTATACTTCAATGAATTTTGATTTTTCCATATAATATTTAATCACCCATAATGTATTTTATCAATCTTTTCGATGCTAAGTGAGCTTTTATTGACAATAGAAAATATGAGTTCAATTGGAATTCCTCCATATTATATATAATAACTTATAAATATATATAAATATATGAATTTAAAATCGAAATTTTATGCTAAAAAATATATGTAACTCTGGAAACATTTAACCGATTTGCTTGAAAATTTAGGTGGACACGTAAAAAACAATTCTAAATCATCTAGAAACTTTTCTGATTACAAAAAAATTCCAAGTTCTTAAGTTTATTACGATTTTTTTGAAAATTTACGAAAACATCAAAAATGATCACTTTTTTGAAAAAACTTTTTTTTGGCGACAAAAATTTTCTATCGCATCAATTGAAATCCTGTATAGCCTATGTTACTTCTGCAATTTTTCCGCGTTTTTTGCCGCAAACCGCGTCTCTCTAGCTATTATCGTCTAGTCAATCCTATCAAACTAAAAAAATTCTCTATCGGCATATATCTATACTAGCTGCCTCCGGCTCGTTTCGCTCGCCCCGGCAGCCACCATGAGGGACTGCGCCCCCCTGGACCCCTGCGGCTTTATTTTTCCAAAAATATGTTGTTTTAGGTTACTTAATATTTTGTAAAATACCCTTTTTTATCCGAAGTATTATCTAAAATTTACTAAATAATAAAAATTACGGGCATATGAACCCAGACAGATAATTAGTAATCAGCAATACAAAGCTTAGCTACCCTTCCATAGGATCCACAAGTGTTCGTTGTTTCCCTCGAATACCCATTCTAGGGTTCTGTCTGATAATAGCTATTCAAGCTTCTTTTAGTTACTATATTCAGTTACTACATCAGTGGCTGATAAAAATTAGAAATATATATATAATAATAGTCCTAAACTTTTATAATTTTCGAAAAACTATTGCATCTTTTGACAGATCGAATCGATCGCCTTGAAAATTTAGGTGGATACGTAAAAAATATACCCGAATCGAATGAAATTCTTTTTGATGAAAAAATTTTTCCTCAGGTTATCGCTTTTTTGGTTTTTTTTTTAAATTTGATAAAAATTTTTTTCTTGAAAATTCAGTTTTTTCAACATAAAAAATTTTTGTCGTTATCAATCGAAACGAAACCTAGCCTATGTTTTGACCCGTAATTTTTGCCGTCTTTTGTTATATCGCGTTCAAGTTTATCTATTTCGGACAAACAAACATACATAAGTAAAGATTTAGGAAGGATAGGATAGGATAGGATATAAATTTAAAATCCAAATTTTATGCTGAAAAATATATGTAACTCTGGAAACATCTAACCGATTTGCTTGAAAATTTAGGAGGACACGTAAAAACAATTCTAAATCATATAAAAACTTTTCTGATTACAAAAAAATTCCAAGTTTTTTAGTTAATTACGATTTTTTTGAAAATTTACGAAAACATAAAAAATTATCACTTTTTTGAAAAAGCTTTTTTTGACGACAAAAATTTTCTTTAGCATCAATCGAAATCCTGTATAGCCTATGTCACTTCAGCAATTTTTCCGCGTTTTTTGTCGCAAACCGCGTCTCTCTAGCTATTATCGTCTAGTCAATCCTATCAAACTAAAAAACTTCTCTATCGGCATATATATATATATAGATAGATATAGATATAGATATAGATATAGATATATATATGTATCTATATGCATATATCTATCTATCTTATCTTACTACTATATATATTTGAAAATTTATTTGTGTGTCTGTGTGTGTGTGTGTATTATCATCAGGATCAAACCAGTGAACGAAATTTAATAAAACTGGTGTCAAATTAAAGAAAAAAAGTCTGCGGGTGACATAGGCCATAGTTTTGCGACTCAGCTATCATACTTTTGGAGATACTCAATTTTTAGTATTTTTGAACTTAATAAAATTTTTAAAAATTTTTAACAAAAATTGAAATATCTTGAGAATATCGAAAAATTTGACTGTCACACTTTGTAGTGTTCGATTTAGCACCAATTCTTACGTATTCTCCTAAATTTTTATTCAAAACGGAAGTATCTTTAAAATTTTATAAAATATTTTTGAAGATGGTTGAAAAATTTTTTTTAATTTTTTTATTTTTATGGTATTTTTAATCAAATATTTGTGGGTCTGTAAGTGTATGTGTTTCATCATCAGGGTCTAATCAATTAAAAGTCAAAATGAAGTGTCAAAATATAGAAAAAAAGTCTGCGTATGACATAGGCCATAGTTTTGCAATTCATCTACCGTACTTTTGGAGATATTCAATTTTTACTATTTTTGGAAAAAATAATATTTTTTGAAATTTTTATTAAAAACTAAAATATCTTCTAAATATGATAAAATTTTACGGCCGCAATTGGTATTACTCGATTCGGCACTAATTTATACGTACTCAGATAAATTTGCATAAAAAAAGGACATTTCAATAACAATTTGTAAATAATTTCAGTGATTGGCGGCCTTAAAAATCACTAGATTAAAAAATACCGAAAAAATAGGATATCCAGTTAATAACAAAAAGCTTAAATTATGAAATTACTAGCCGACTAACATGATTGAAAACAGGTCTTGAAGTCTCTATATTTATATAGTACCAAAACAATACACGAGATACTAATACTAAAATGCTAGATTCTGTTCGTTCGGGAGAAACACATTGATTCCATAAGCAAAAAATTATCTTTAGGATTACAATACCTTTTTAATTATGTTTCTGTAATTAATAATAATAACTCTACTGGGGACAGAGCTAGGCTCCTCTGAAAACTCTGAATGTGTTTGCATACTTATAAATTTACAGTGAAACCTGGTTTTCTTAAGCAACAAAAACAGAAGTAAATGCAATACAGGGGGGGCGGAGCCCCCCCTCCAACTTTTGCTAGTATATCTATATATATATATATGCCGATAGAGAATTTTTTTAGTTTGATAATCACGCCTAGACGACAGTAGCTAGAAAGGCGCGGTATGCGGCAAAAATGCGGAAAAATTGCAGGAGTGTCATAGGCTATACAGGATTTGGATTAATGCGAAAGAAAGTTTTTGTCGCCAAAAAAACGTTTTTTCAAAAAAGTGATCGTTTTTGATATTTTCGTAAATTTTCAAAAAAATCGTAATTAACTTAAAAACTTGGAATTTTTTTGTAATCAGAAAAGTTTTTTTATGATTAAGAATTGTTTTTTACGTGTCCACCTAAATTTTCAAGCAAATCGGTTTGATGCTTCCAGAGTTACATATATTTTTTAGCATAAAATTTGGATTTTAAATTCATATATTTATATATATTTATAAGTTATTATATATAATATGGAGGAATTCCAATGGAACTCATATTTTCTATTGTCAATAAAAGCTCACTTAGCATCGGAAAGATTGATAAATTACATTATGGGTAATTAAATATTATATGGAAAAATCAAAATTCATTGAAGTATAGTCAGTAAAATCTTATAACTGGTTTTTTTAAACTAATTTTAAATGAATAGAGCATGTTTACTTACAGCTGAGGTATAGGTATAATTCGAATGTTACTGAACATTACAATACAATTCGTTATTTTTATAATTATTATTCTAAACGTCAGCTATATTCTAATTACCCATAAATAGGTTTCATGATCACATATCATTGGGAGAGATAGAAAATAAATCACCTTTTGAGTGCAAGAGAAAAACTATTAAAAATTAACGATTTCTATTAACCTATTTCTTTTTACCAAATTTTTCTTGCTTTGATTTTACCATAAGCTAACGTATTGGAATAAAAAAATGAAATTTTAATAATGCCTTTCTAAAAAACTATTCCAGAGTATTACCCGGGCGTAGCCGGGCCAAATCGCTAGGCTGTGAAACACACAGGCTGTGAAAATTATTATTTACATTTTTTTAATTATTTATGTTTTTACTTATTTATATAAATAATTTATTAATATACACATTAAAAATTTATTAAAATAATTTTTTAGATAATTACTAAATAATGTTTTTTTATTTATTAATTACCATCCTTTTTTAATAATTAATGTGGAAAAATGAGAAATAATTATAATAATAGTAATAATAATTCAAATGAAATTTTAATAAATCTCTTCTAAAAAACTATTTCAGAGTATTACCCGGGTTAAATCGCTGGATATAAAAAAAGGTTATTTAACAAAATATTGTGTAAGTTAAAACATATTTTTAGAAAGATAAAGTGGCAGGGGTCCAGGGGGGCGCAGTCTCCATGGTGGCTGCCTGGGCGAGCGAAGCGAGCCGGAGGCAGCTAGTATATATATAGATATAGATATAGATATGAATTTAAAATCCAAATTTTATGCTAAAAAATATATGTAACTCTGGAAACATCTAACCGATTTGCTTGAAAATTTAGGTGGACACGTAAAAAACAATTCGAAATCATCTAGAAACTTTTCTGATTACAAAAAAATTCCAAGTTCTTAAGTTAATTACGATTTTTTTGAAAATTTACGAAAACATCAAAAATGATCACTTTTTTGAAAAAACTTTTTTTTGGCGACAAAAATTTTCTATCGCATCAATTGAAATCCTGTATAGCCTATGTTACTTCTGCAATTTTTCCGCGTCTCTCGCGTCTCTCTAGCTATTATCGTCTAGTCAATCCTATCAAACTAAAAAAATTCTCTATCGGCATATATATATATATCGATATAGATATAGAATATAGATATAGTTTTTAAATAATTTGTTAATAATTTTTTAAAATTTTAGTTTCAACGAAATTAATTTTTTTTTAAACTAGAGTTGTTACAAATAATATTTTTTGCCTAAAAAAGAAAAAAATCCCTCCTTGTGGATGCAAAGCAGACCTTCAGATTTCTAACGCTGAGATACAGGAAGGTATAACATTTGCGATCCAGAAAGACTCTTTTCTTGAAATTATCGGTTGTTTTTCGGTCAATAACCATTTTATTGCTCATAATTTATAATAATATTATTTTGGTGTCTAATTTTTTTTGCTAACTTTTATCTAATTTAATTACTAGCTCTTTATCCGTTTTTTGTTTTAATTTGCCCTTTGTAGTTATTTTTAATACAGGAGTATAATCGTTTTCGTTTAAATATAAATGTATAAAATCTGAATTATTATTTTTGCCCTTATAATGTATATAGGTAATTTTTTTAATTTAATTTTTATTTTTATTTGAATCGTATATTTGTACGCATACGTTAATTTTATATTCATCTAAAAAAACAAATAGCGCATCTGCGTTCCCCCAAGTATTTTTCTTGTTTAATATATTATTGGCTTCTTTAGGTTCCTTGCCTACTTGTATATTTTTACTATATTTTAAAAAATTTTTTAATTTATTAAAGTACCTCGCGTAATCACTGTAATAGTCCTGCACGCGACTATTCCTCTCTTTTTCCTTAATTTCTCCCTCTTCGGGAGGTATTTCTACTATTCTTTTTAATTTATCTGAGCCGTTGCTTGAGCATATATTTTTGTATGTCCTCAAGTCGGCTTTTTTATATTTTTTAATTTTATTATTTTCATAATTATTATTTTTATTATTTTTAGATTCATTTATTTTATTTATTTCAATATTTTTATTTATTATTTTATCTTCAAATTAAAGATTAAATTATCCTTTAAAATTTTCTTTATTATTATTTTTTATATTACTATTATATAATATTTTCTTGATTATACTATGTGGGCTTATATTTTTACTTTCGTTATTTAAACTTACATCCTCTATAATTTTAATTTTAGGCTTTTCTAACTTCTGCAGTACCTGTTTTGAGTTTTTTGAGTTTTTTTTAATTTGCATTTTTAATTCTAGTTTTTGTCTAGGTGGTAGGTATGGATTTTCGGGTCGGATTTTTTCTGGTCTACCCACAGATCTTTTTAATGGTAGGGCTTCGTTTAATACATTTTCAACAAGCTTACGTTTTGTTATTGTTCGTAGTTGTATTAATCTTTTGCTTCTCGTAACAATTTTTTTCTTTTTCTTCGTAATTCTGGCTTTTTTTGGAATTACGTAATCTGAATCAGAACCAGATTCTTGCGTAAATTTAACTTTTTTCTTATAAGTTAGCTTTCATTCTACCTTTGCGATTTTAAACAAACGTGTATAATATTTTGAATCGGACTCTAAAATATTATTGAATACACCTTTTTTGGTAATTTTAAAGGGTTTAACTTTTAGTTGGTCTGGATATACTTGCCTATTTCCTGTTAGAGAATTTTTTGAGAGTGTGTTCGTTGCAAAATTATCTTTTCCTGGTCTATGTAAAATTTAGAATTCCATTTCCGAGTCCCAATACTCTTCTTCCTGTTCTTGTCTGATTTCGTAGTTTAAGAGATTGACAATCGGAGCTTCTAACTCGATAACTTCGTTTGAAATATTTATGCATCTCACATATGCTTGTCCGTTTATAATTGTCGCGAGAGCATTTACGATAATTAAATTTGGATCTAAACCTAAATGGGGTATATATCCCTCTCTTATATCTAAATTTTTTACGCATAAGTATATGCTCTCGCAAGAGTTGGGTTGAATTAAAAATTTCTCTCTTTGTAAAAATGGTTAAATAAATTCACGAAATGTAGTCGCATTCTACCTAGATCGATTTTCTCTTCATATCTCCGTAAGTTATCTAGACCTAATATCGCATCTGCTCCGAATGAAAAATTATCGGCAATAACGTGAAATAGGCAGGGTAAATTATTTATCTGTAACATAACAGATCCCTTTGTAAGGACTTCTTTTTGTGTAATTCCTATGATTTTTACTTCAACTCGTGTATTAGCATATTCTGAATTTCGCAGAGCAGATTCTTTTACTAAGCTAATATCAGCTCCACTATCAACAAAAAAGGCCCCTTTTCCACCAATAAGATTTTCACTATTTAATCCAACTACAGGTGGAATTTTCTTTGCGCTTGCGAACATAACATTTGCGGTTGTAGGGTTGTTTTGAAAAATATTTAGCTTGACACCACTCGGCGTCGAGCGGCATACAAGTTTAAATTCTGTTGATCATTATAAATTTCATTTCTCATGTAGTTATTGCTATTCCAATCTCCGTTGCTTATGTTTCTTTCTTGGTTAGTATTGTTATATCTTGGCTGATTTTCTCTCGGAAAATTATTTGCATTTGTAAAGTTACCATTATTGTTATTAGGTGGCATGCTATTTCTGTTCAAATTATCGTTGTTATTATAATTTATTCTATTTTCATTGCTTGGGAAATTATTATTGTTATTTCGATTAAAATTGTTTGTGTTTCTTTCACGGAAACCGTTTTGGTTCGAACTTAAGTTTTGATTCTGATTATTAAAACGATTAAAATTTTGTCTGTTGAAGTCAGGGTTTCGATTATTTACAAAACTATTGTTTCGAAAGTCCACGAAAATTGTTATTTCTTTGACCGCCAAAATTTCTGAATCTACTGTTAAAATTTGTTTGGTTATAAAATTTCTATGACAATTAAAACCCGAAAAACGATTTTGCGGATTATAATTATTTCGCGGCGCGATAAATCCTTGGTTCGAATTGTTTTAATAATTTGACCAAAACGGGTACGGATAAGTTTGATAATTTTGATTTGTTTGATTTTTCATTTCTTGCATTTTTTCTTCCGTTGGAATATCTCCTGATTCGATCGCTTTAAATAATTTTTGATAACTTTGAACTTGATGACTTCCTTGGCAGATAACGCATTCTATTTTTGCTGCGGTTGCGGTCTTAACATTTGCTGTAGCTGAGGCTAAAAGAGCCCAAAGGTTTCCTAAATCGGTGTTTTGAAAGTTATTTAGATCCGAATCGAAATTTTTACAACTCTTGTTTCTAGTTTGTGGGTCCACACTGTATAAGGTCGCAATATTTTTATCAGGTTTTGGGGCGCAATTTTCGTGTCTTTGGAGTACCTTACTCCTGCCTTCCAAATTTACTGCTGTATTTGCAGCTTCTCGTAACGTAGTCGGTTTTTTGTCAATACTCTATATTCCGGCGGATCCCTTAATCCGTATAGGAAACACTCTAACGATTCTTGTTTTGTTCTTGTTTTTTGGTACTCTTTTTCCCCTTGTCTCATAAATAAACAATATAAACAATATTCTCCTAAAATTTTATTCATTTATTTCAACTCCTTCATAATAAAAATCCTATTTAAAAAAATATAGCATTTCATAGCCTTCCCCCCTTAATGCAAGCAAGCAAAAAAGATTTTTAATTAAAAATTAAAAAAAAATTATCAAAGTTATTAATCTAACTATTCCGAAATTATCTTAGTATTATTTATATTATTATATTTTTATTTATTAAAAATTAAATAATTATTGTTGTTAATTAACATTTATATTTTTTTATATTACCAAAAAGAAAAACGTGAAAGTTCAATTTTATAGAATGCTCTATATATTTTGTTAAAATATAATATTTTATTAATTCGTTCCTTTCATTAATTTAAATTGAAAGATATTAATATTGGTCAATATGGAACATAAAAATAACAATAGAATTATTGCTTTATATAAAATTGATGGAAAATTATTTGTCAGTCTTATTACTGACCTAAAAGAATTTAAATGGTTTATTTCGGCTCTGTATAGTAGTACGAGCCATCCTCATTAAAGTATACTACTATACTTCTTTAGATAAACCAAGATGTTAAACTTTTCATGATTCTCATTTATATACCATTAGTATATCATTTCTCTTTCGAGAGAAATTACAGTATATGTTCATCGGTGTTTAGGTAGTACAACACAATATATATACTTATATTTATGTATAGTTAGTCGAACAACAGTTTAATTACTGAAAAAGTATGACTATTTTACTATACACAAAGTAGTATATATATAATAGACGAACAAAACTGTAATTCTTGGCATATTTTAGACCCAATGCCAAAAAATTAAAAACCGAAATAAACCATTTAAATTCTTTTAGGTCAGTAATAAGACTGACAAATAATTTTCCATCAATTTTATATAAAGCAATAATTCTATTGTTATTTTTATGTTCCATATTGACCAATATTAATATCTTTCAATTTATATTTTGTTAAATGTAACTTCGTTTAATGCTAAACGCTTTTTGCGGGTGCGTAGTTGGTTTGGTAAGATTTTACAAAATTCAAGTTCTCGTTGCACAAAATCTACGCTGCTTACGTGCTATCTATATCCAAGGGGTTATGGAATATATGAATGTTTGCCTAGTTTTAGGTGTTAATGTTTTTTTTAATTCTTATTATTTAATATTTTTTTTGGGAATTAAACCTTGTTAAAATAGAATTATTATGAATTATCAAAAGATCGTATACTGCTAGGTTGAATCAATTCAGAAAAGGTATTACTAAAATATTTTGTGTAATTTCAAAGGCAAATGTATTATGTGTATATCAGAAGTTTTTTGTAGATGTATATATTAGAAGTATTTTTCGTAATTAAGTACACAAGTGTATTGATAGTAAAATATTCTGATTTGTAAAGTCACATCGAAATGTTTATTGTCTCGAATGTTTAAAAAAAAAATTTAACTAAAATGTACTCACAGTACTGCAACGATGAAAATCCACTTTCCTAACATTTTCTGTCGTTTGGATGACCTCGGTACTGCTTAACTCTCTCGATCTCTGAATACCGCTTGTCCTGTTGACTGAACTCCAATGACATTGGTTCTGCGTCTTGATCCTTTTTAGTTCTTGTAGAATAATTTCCCGTAGAGTGGAGAAATCCTTTAGTTTTGGGCGCCTGAATGTATACGATGTTCTTTCCTTCTATGTTAATTTTTTGGTATTTATCTGGATGTTCTTTTTTGAAAAATTATTGATTTATTAAGTTCTCTTTGCAGCTTGCAGAAAAAAATTTTTTTTTTGTTGATTCTCTATTCCTGACACCTATTCCACCGGAGCGTCGAATTTTGTTGTGTTTGGTTGTGGATAAACACAGATAAATGAAAATATACTTATTCGGGTTTAGCCTGTTGGTTAAACTCATTTACTGTTGACAGTAATTCAAATAACTAAGTCCTTTTTGTTATTAAAATGCTGATTTATTGACTTATAAAATGGCTGGCCGTGCTTAGATCTCTTAATTAGCGGTAGAGAGACAACCAGAGTTATTTCAGTCAGTTCTGTATTCCAGTTCGTTCTGTATATGGGACTACATGGTATTCTGTATAAGTTCTCTGCCGGCCAGGAGCTTCTGCGAGAGCTTTTAACAGCTTACACTTGAGGGAATAGAGGAGAAAAGAGCCGCGCGTAATTGGCTTAACGCAAAAATTTAGTGTCCTTAGTAACAATGCCTCCAATCATAGGTTATTAGCTTGTCATGCGTCTGGGTGGGGTGGCTTTATTCCCACCTTGAGTACTTCGTGTGAGGTCTTATTATGCACTTTCTTGCACGTGCGGTTTTTCGGAATGATGGTGCTGATGAAACATTTTTAATTATAATATCATAATATTTTATTTCTAATAAATCTGTCTAGACGTAATTCTTGGTATTTTATATTTAATCAATTTGTACCTAACGGTACAATATGCTTTGAAATAAATTTTTTTTTATCCTGGTCGGCGAAATTTCACAATTGGATGACAAAATACTCCATTGAGTTTTCATATATTACCATAAATAAAAACTAATATTATTTTATTTTCAAAATTTATTTTAAGTAAAAAATATGTATCGTAACTGAATGCAAATATTAATTACTGTCCCTAGGTGCTACGCACCTTGAGCCAGAACCCTTTTCATCCCTCGAAGTAAATTTTTCTTTTATCTTGGAAAGCGAAAGTTTTTAATAGAATGACGAAATACTCGAATTAATTTTCACATATTATATGTCGAATCTATATATGTAATATTGTATTATAGTATAAACATTTTTTATTAAAATTTATACTTATTTTTACAGTTGATAATCTTGAATTTAAAAATTAATATTTAAAATTTTTTTTTAATTTTTATACAGTGCGCAGCTGAGACAACAGAGCAAAAATGAATCGATTAATAAGATAAAATTGAAGACGAAATTTTTGTATAATAAAATAAGATAATTATTATGTTTCTATAATTAGCATATTTTAATATGTTTCATTATAAATACCAAAAATTTTATTAATAATTAAGTATTTTAAAAGATAAATAATAAAAAAATTAAATAACGCGGGATTCATCATCACCTGCTACGTGCAAAACAAATATTCTATTGCGCATGACAAAAACAACGTTACCAATCAAAAAACGAATAAATCGAGGAACAAGTTCTGATCACGTTTCTCCTTTAGAGTTATAGATCTTGAATTCGTCGTCATTATCATATTCCTGTAAAACCTCCAAAAAATTGACTTTGACTGAATACGCAGAATTCGTTTTATTTGAACACCAAAATTTTGTACAATTATATTTATATCTGCTTATGGAGCTATACTTAAATCTTCCGCAATACCGAACATTTTTAATGCATGGACAATTTTTGATTAATTACCCTTGTTTGAGTATGTACCAGAATTTAAATTACGTCAAAAACCATCAATTAATGTAACATTTTAATGGCGTTTTTTGAAAAGAATTTTTAAAGTGTATTTGCTTCCTACTCAGTTATTTAGGTTTTGAACAAATCACTTTTGCTTGAAAAAACAAATAATAAAATACTAAAAGGATATCTACTGAAATAATTTTGAATATCAAAAGGATTTATTCTTTGGAATACTTTTATTACAGCATCTTGCAAAATTAGAAATCATTCTAAGTAGCATTTTTCATACAATCCGTATAATAAGTTCATACCGATATCCTAGTTCGACTTATCAAATACTACAGGAAGAGTGAAGACTGTGAATGAAATACTAATAATTTTCAGTTTAGGAAGAGTTCATTTAATTATTCCAAAGAATAAATCAATATAATATTAATAATTTTTTAAGTTTATTTGCTTCTTACTCAATTGTGTGTGTAAGCGTGTAATGGAATGAGTGCGCACCTCAAAGAATGCGGGCTTTAGTGTGTCGCTAGAGCTCCCGCTGTAGACACTGACCTTCGGTCAATCTCATAATAAATATAATATAATCACGCTTTTTATTTAAACCACCTTCTTTATTAACATTTCTGGCATCCCTTGTAAAAGTGATAAAATGAAAATATACATAAATAATAAATTTTAGTGAAAATAAATAGAAATTTAAAAAGTAATATATACATAAACTGTGCCGGCTTCAAACACGTGACTATAGATATAAAGTTTATAAGTCGTGCATTTTTCTTTTTTCATTAGTGAACATCATAAAATAAAAACATTTTCTTTAAATTAAGTCTGATAAAATAAAAAGTGGTAAAGAAAGAAATTTTTTTTTTTTTTTTTTTTTTCAAAAATAAATGTGATGAAGATGCAAAAAAAGGAAAAGTCGGCAGGACACAAGATAGAAGATAAAAAATTATTATTGTTTGGTGAAGTTTGGTGATTTTTATCTAAAATTATAGCAATTTAGTAAACTCCTTTTTTGTAAAAACAAACAAAAGAGAGAAAAGAGGGCAACTCTTCGACCTAGTGCCAATTTTAATTATAAATTTTAATTTTTTTATCGTTCGTTATATTTTAATAATTAATTAAATGAAATTATTGGTCTTTACGAATAAATGATGTTAAATAATTTTTAATTTTTACTACTAAACGTGGTATACATTTAAATACTCAACGTAGTAAAGATCAAATATTTTTGTAGAAAATTATTGAAAATTTTTTTATCAATTTTCAATAATTTTTTTGGGTCTAAATATTGTGTAATGATATTATAAACACAAATAAATTGAAAAAAGTGGTATTAATAAATATTTCTCAAATCGAAAAAAATGCCAGAGCCGGTGGGACTCGAACCCACGATTCTTTCATATCTGGTGAAATCGCATTTAGCCAACTAAGCTACGGCGTCCGGGCCAACACACCGACTTTATTTTGACATTTTCTTCGATTCGAGAGGGCAACTCTTCGACCTAGTGCCAATTTTAATTATAAATTTTAATTTTTTTATCGTTCGTTATATTTTAATAATTAATTAAATGAAATTTTTGGTCTTTACGAACAAATGATGTTGAATAATTTTTAATTTTTACTACTAAACGTGGTATACATTTAAATTCTCAACGTAGTAAATATCAAATATTTTTGTATAAAATTATTGAAAATTTTTTTTTCAATTTCAATAATTTTTTTGGGTCTAAATATTGTGTAATGATATTATAAACACAAATAAATTGAAAAAAAGTGGTATTAATAAATATTTCTCAAATCGAAAAAAATGCCAGAGCCGGTGGGACTCGAACCCACGATTCTTTCATATCTGGTGAAATCGCTTTTAGCCAACTAAGCTACGGCGTCCGGGCCAACACACCGACTTTATTTTGACATTTTCTTCGATTCGAGAGGGCAACTCTTCGACCTAGTGCCAATTTTAATTATAAATTTTAATTTTTTTATCGTTCGTTATATTTTAATAATTAATTAAATGAAATTATTGGTCTTTACGAACAAATGATGTTAAATAATTTTTAATTTTTACTACTAAACGTGGTATACATTTAAATACTCAACGTAGTAAATATCAAATATTTTTGTAGAAAATTATTGAAAATTTTTTTTTCAATTTCAATAATTTTTTTGGGTCTAAATATTGTGTAATGATATTATAAAAACAAATAAATTGAAAAAAAGTGGTATTAATAAATATTTCTCAAATCGAAAAAAATGCCAGAGCCGGTGGGACTCGAACCCACGATTCTTTCATATCTGGTGAAATCGCTTTTAGCCAACTAAGCTACGGCGTCCGGGCCAACACACCGACTTTATTTTGACATTTTCTTCGATTCGAGAGGGCAACTCTTCGACCTAGTGCCAATTTTAATTATAAATTTTAATTTTTTTATCGTTCGTTATATTTTTATAATTAATTAAATGAAATTATTGGTCTTTACGAACAAATGATGTTAAATAATTTTTAATTTTTACTACTAAACGTGGTATACATTTAAATACTCAACGTAGTAAATATCAAATATTTTTGTAGAAAATTATTGAAAATTTTTTTTTCAATTTCAATAATTTTTTTGGGTCTAAATATTGTGTAATGATATTATAAAAACAAATAAATTGAAAAAAAGTGGTATTAATAAATATTTCTCAAATCGAAAAAAATGCCAGAGCCGGTGGGACTCGAACCCACGATTCTTTCATATCTGGTGAAATCGCTTTTAGCCAACTAAGCTACGGCGTCCGGGCCAACACACCGACTTTATTTTGACATTTTCTTCGATTCGAGAGGGCAACTCTTCGACCTAGTGCCAATTTTAATTATAAATTTTAATTTTTTTATCGTTCGTTATATTTTAATAATTAATTAAATGAAATTATTGGTCTTTACGAACAAATGATGTTAAATAATTTTTAATTTTTACTACTAAACGTGGTATACATTTAAATACTCAACGTAGTAAATATCAAATATTTTTGTAGAAAATTATTGAAAATTTTTTTTTCAATTTCAATAATTTTTTTGGGTCTAAATATTGTGTAATGATATTATAAAAACAAATAAATTGAAAAAAAGTGGTATTAATAAATATTTCTCAAATCGAAAAAAGACTCGAACCCACGATTCTTTCATATCTAGTGAAATCGCTTTTAGCCAACTAAGCTACGGCGTCCGGGCCAACACACCGACTTGATTTTGACATTTTCTTCGATTCGAGAGGGCAACTGAGAGGGCAACAGAGGGCAAAAAATTATTGAAAATTAATAAAAAAATTTTCAATAATTTTCTACAAAAATATTTGATATTTACTACGTTGAGTATTTAAATGTATACCACGTTTAGTAGTAAAAATTAAAAATTATTTAACATCATTTGTTCGTAAAGACCAATAATTTCATTTAATTAATTATTAAAATATAACGAACGATAAAAAAATTAAAATTTATAATTAAATTTGGCACTAGGTCGAAGAGTTGCCCTCTCGAATCGAAGAAAATGTCAAAATAAAGTCGGTGTGTTGGCCCGGACGCCGTAGCTTAGTTGGCTAAAAGCGATTTGACTAGATATGAAAGAATCGTGGGTTCGAGTCCCACCGGCTCTGGCATTTTTTTCGATTTGAGAAATATTTATTAATACCACTTTTTTTCAATTTATTTGTGTTTATAATATCATTACACAATATTTTGACCCAAAAAAATTATTGAAAATTGATAAAAAAATTTTCAATAATTTTCTACAAAAATATTTTATATTTACTACGTTGAGTATTTAAATGTATACCACGTTTAGTAGTAAAAATTAAAAATTATTTAACATCATTTGTTCGTAAAGACCAATAATTTCATTTAATTAATTATTAAAATATAACGAATGATAAAAAAATTAAAATTTATAATTAAAATTGGCACTAGGTCGAAGAGCTGCCCTCTCGAATCGAAGAAAATGTCAAAATAAAGTCGGTGTGTTGGCCCGGACGCCGTAGCTTAGTTGGCTAAAAGCGATTTCACTAGATATGAAAGAATCGTGGGTTCGAGTCCCACCGTCTCTGGCATTTTTTTCGATTTGAGAAATATTTATTAATACCACTTTTTTTCAATTTATTTGTGTTTATAATATCATTACACAATATTTAGACCCAAAAAAATTATTGAAAATTGATAAAAAAATTTTCAATAATTTTCTACAAAAATATTTGATATTTACTACGTTGAGTATTTAAATGTATACCACGTTTAGTAGTAAAAATTAAAAATTATTTAACATCATTTGTTCGTAAAGACCAATAATTTCATTTAATTAATTATTAAAATATAACGAACGATAAAAAAATTAAAATTTATAATTAAAATTGGCACTAGGTCGAAGAGTTGCCCTCTTTTCTCTCTTTTGTTTGTTTATATTTATGTTTATATTTATTTTTCAAAAGATGTATGTTTAGTATTGTATTAAAATTTAAATTGATTATTATCTTTTTTTATAATTTATCTCTTGAAAATTTGAATTAAATTGGTTTCTCTATTTTTGAAAATTAAAGTCGAATTATTAAAATAAAATATGTTTAGTTTAGTTTTGTTTATTTTATTCGATTTACTAATTATTTATTTTTTTAAATATAGAGAATTTTGGATCAAAGTTGGTTGCTGTCTTGGTTTTTGGATAGAACTACACGGCTGGACTGCATCAGGCTTTGTAAACCCTAATGGAACTTATTTGGAGCGATATGGATGCTTATATTAGTGCAGACCAGAAGGTGTTCATGTATCATTGGATCTTTTTTTTCTTTTTTTGATAATTTTAAGTATTGAAATTTTGATAAATATTATTGATATTTTTTAGACATTTTGATTTAAAAAAAATTATTTTTATATTATAATTATTATTATTAAAATTTAGTATTGTTATCTACATTTTTAGAATTTTGTAGATTATGGTGGTTTTAACTTAAATTAAACAAAATAAAATGGAATTATAAATCTTTTAGAAAAATATATTTGGATCTATCAAGGTGGGTGGTAATATATTAAGTTAGTAAATTTTTGAATAGCTTTCAGTTGTAGTAAATCATATTATGCCCTGACCTTGATAGAAAACAAAAATGTTAACATCTGTATTTTTTGGTAGTATTAATTGATCACATATATGATGATTTTGGGGATGTGTGTTATCCTTCCTTAGGTATCTTATTAAAAATTTATTGAGAAATATTTTAAAGCTAAAATAATATTATTCTAAAATTATTTATTAAAATTATAGTATTTTCTAGTCATTCATTATATATTTTATTTTTGGTCTTTTTTTAAAGTAATATTGTTTTATAGTTTTTTTTTTTTTTTTTTTTTTATGGGAAATATGTGAATCTTACATCAGCCATGGAGTGTTTGCGGGCCTTAAAGACCCGCAAATTTCCATTACCGCCCAGTTGCACAAAGTGCACAACTGGGAGACCACCGACGAACGCGGTCGCCGGCTACGCCCCAGATTCTTACTGGATAAACACACTTTAAACCCCCTGCGCTTGTTTCTCCCAAACCGGAACTCCCTTTTCAGGTATAACTTCAGTTTGGGACGCGCAGCCTAGGCAACTGGCCGCTGCCTTCCCCCTGCCTAGTGACAGGAGAGCAATCTACGATAGAAAGCCCTCCTCCTTTTTCTTCAACAAGGTGGCCCTTACGTACTCTGCTACTTTGTTCCAGTTTTCGGAACTCCGTAGCATTTCCGGGACCACCGTCTCCGGCCTCCAAATCGGGAAGGGCGGGCGCCCCTCCGAGTAGCGAACACATTCGAAGAATGTGTGCTCTACTGTATCCTTCTCGCCTGGGCAGTGCAAGCACTCCTCTGTTGCCACCTTATGCCAATGCTTCAACATGACACGGAAATACCCGTGTCCGGTTAAGAACTGGGTAAGGTGGAAATCCACCTCCCCATGCTGTCGTCCCATCCATGCCTGCAGGTCTGAGATCAGTCTGCGCGTCCATAGGGCATTCTTCTCTTGGTTCTTTTTCCATCGTTTATTCCATGCTTTCATAGAGTTGAAGCGGGCGCGAGTGGAAGCCGCTTCGCGCTCATCTACGCTCTCGTAGATGAATTTCCGCTCCAACGCTAGCAGGTCGATGGGTATCACCGAAGCAACAACCTGGATTGCCTCGAGCGATACCGTATGGTACGCGCAGGCGATCCTCAGGGCCGCTTGCCGCTGCACAGACGATATTTTTCGCCTGTACTTGGCAGTTTCTGTGGTCTTCGCCCAGACTTCTGATCCGTAGAGCAGGACAGAGTTGACGACTGACATCAGGAGCCTTCGCTTCCCTGGTTTGGGTCCCCCAATGTTGGCCATGAGCCTTGACAGGGAGGATGCGACCGACGCTGCCTTTTCACACGACCTCTGAAATTGCTCCCAGAAGGTCAGCTTGTTATCAAGCTGAACTCCCAGGTATTTCACCGATGTTCTGGTTCGGATCGTGTGAGGGTTTCCGCCGTCGTCGATAATTACATCGAAGTCGGTGGGAACCCTTCGACGGGTCAGCAGTACAATCTCCGTTTTTGGGATCGCAAGCTGGAGCCCGTGGTCGCCCATCCAGAGGTTGATCCGTCTCATGACTAGATTCAACCTCTCCTGGGTCACTTCCATGTCCCTGCCAGTTATGGTCAGGGCCACGTCGTCGGCGTACCCGATCAGGGAAACTCCTTCCGGGAGGTGGACGCGCAACAAGCCATCGTAAAAGGCATTCCACAGGTCCGGTCCAAGAACCGAGCCCTGCGCGATGCCTGCACTCAGAACCCTTTCACGCCTTCCATCGAGCGTGTCGTAGAGCAGTCTCCGGTCCCGCAGGTAATCCTTTAGTACGTTACCCAGATAGCTGGGTATCTGGAAATCGTACTCGAGAGACCGGATCATGTCATCCCACCTGGCCGAGTTGAAAGCGTTTTTGACGTCCAGCGTTACCAGGAGGACGTCCTTGCGAATTGCAGGCCGCTTTTCCCTCTCAGCCTTTACGGTATCCACGACACGCCGGATGGCGTCTATCGTGGAATGCCCTTCACGAAAGCCATGCTGCTCCTCGGAGAGACCACCGCCCTCCTCGATTGCCCTTCTGAGCCTTGCCCGGAGCATACTCTCCATCACCTTACCAATGGTATTTAACATACACAAAGGTCTGTAAGATGATGGAGAGTCCGGGGCTCCCCCCTTGCCCTTGTTCAAGAGCACGAGACGTGCCACCTTCCACTGCTTTGGGAACACTCCAGCCACCAAACACGCATTGAACATGTTTAACAGGATACCAGGGATTACTTTAACCGCTCTTTTGAGCACTTCCGCTGGTATCCCGTCCGGCCCCGGCGCCTTACCATTTTTCATGGCCTTTATGGCCTTGACCATCTCGCCTTCGCTGAACAGCGGCACTTCCTCCCTGGGTATCACCTCAACCGGGTTTTCCCGGATGGGCCTTTCAGGGAAGAGAGCACCGACGATCCGTTCAGTCAACGCCGCGTCCATCATGTTGTCGGACCCCCGGTTTAACTTGCCCATTACGACTTTGTAACCTAGGCCCCAGGGGTCCTTGTTTACATCATCGCGTAATGAACACAGACATCGGGCCTTGCTTTTACGGATGGCCTTGGCCAGCCGGTGTTTGGCGTCCTTGTGTTCCTGAGAAAGCACGGCAGCCTCAGGTCTGTCCCGCGCTCTTTGCGCCTTTCGTCGTGTCCTGTGGCATTCCTTCCGGAGCTCAGCTATTTCGGGAGTCCACCAGTACACTGGCTTTCTCCCTTTCCAGGGCCTGCGGCGAGGCATCGAGGCATCACAAGCCCCGCATAATAGGGACGTTACTTTCTTAACTAAGATTTCAGCCTCATGGGGACTTGTGGCCCCTCCATGCCAAGCAGGGATGGACGGTGACTCGATTCGAAGATACTCCTCGAATCTATCTTCGTCCATTTTTGGAACGTTCCAACCCAGGGGGCGCCTCCTGTACGGAGGTCGTTGTGAGTTCCCTTCAATACCCGGAAGGCGATGTAATGATGATCACTACCATTGTATTGATCATCCATCACCCTCCAGTCGCCTATTCTCCCGGACGCAGCTTCTGTAGCGAAGGTTATGTCCGGGATAGAGACACCCCAACCCGGCCTCTCGTAGGTAGGCCTGTTGCCTCTATTCTGGACCACTAGTTTGCACCTAGTGGCCATTTCAAGTACCATTCGTCCCCTGGGATTAGTCGTTGGCATCCCCCATTCCAGAGCCCTGGCGTTGAAGTCTCCACCATTGTTTTATTGTTTTATAGTTATTCATTAGATATAGAATTTTGGTTCTTATAAATATTTGGCTAAAAATAAACTGTTTTAGTCATTCATTCTATATTCTAATTTTTGGTTTTTTGTACACTTGGCTTAAATAAAATTAATTCCTTTGCAGATTGCTTTGGATAAAATATTGAATTTTTTGGACTTTTAGCTCAGTGGAGTAAAGTATTAGTATTAGTAAAATATTAAAAAATATTTTTCTTTTTTGGTTAGGGAGGGATGAGTGGATATCACAATTTCATCATAAAATGTTGATTTGTTAATTTATCTTTACTTGTTAAAAGCTCTAATGGTATCATGTGATACTTATGGTGGATTAGTTATAGACATTGGGGTTTATGGAGGTCTTGGTGGTCTGGTATGTTGTGGTTGGATTCAGGACCAGGTCATCAAGTCAATTAGATTAGATGTTTTTTTAAATAAAATCTTTGTAAATAATTAGAAATTCTGTTTGTAAACTATTGTTTGTAAAATTTTTAAAATATTTATAATTGTTGTTTATTATTTAAAATATTATAAATTATATTGTAATGAATTACATGATAACTTTTATTTTAAAAATTGTAAAAATTTATTGGTTTTCATAAAAAGATTTTTTATATGTAATTATCTATTATAAATAATTTATTATCTTTTTTAAAAATATGTAACTGTAATTTAGATTGTCTAATGGCTTTATATAGATTATGATTTTGTTTTGTAATATAAAATATTGTAATGCATCATTTCTTCTCACCACATATTTGGACTTATAATCTCTTTTTTTAATATTAAAATATTAGTTTGTGGATACATTTTAAATTCTTTAAAATGTGGTGGGTGGAAATGTTGTGTAAATGTATATATGTAAAGATTGGTATGTGTGTGTAAGCGTGTAATGGAATGAGAACGCACCTCAAAGAATGCGGGCTTTAGTGTGTCGCTAGAGCTCCCGCTGTAGACACTGACCTTCGGTCGATCTCATAATAAATATAATATAATTATATATAATAATATAATTCTACCAGTTAATAATCACCCTTTTTATTTAAACCACCTTCTTTATTAACAAATACCATAATAACAAAAGAAACGATGAATCCTATTGCTTATATGTTATTAACATTTTTAATGTAATTTTGTTTATATATTTGAAAATTACATTAAAAATTTTAATAGCATATAAAATTAATTATTTATATAATTAAAAATAATATATTTGTACTTTTTTAGTTTAAATATTAGTAAGTGAATTGTCTGCAAATCTTATGATTTGAAATCTTATGATTTCTGATTTATAAATGAGAAACTCAAAGAAATCTCGTTTAGTTAGTGATATTTTCTCGTTTTGCCAGGAGAGTGTATATTTTTTTAAATCAGAAAGAAACTGCGACGACTGTTCATACATGAATATTTATTTTCATACACATTTATTTTCATTCGTTTCTTTTGCAGATTGGTAGATTTGAAGATTGGTACAGTGAGTTATTATGCTTCGCACGGTCTATCATTTTTAGCAATCATCTAGTTTATTTCTTATGGAGTCAACGTGTGTCTCCTGAACGATCAAAATCTAGCATTTTAGAATGTGTATTACTTTCACTATTTTATTACTGAAGATTTAGAGACTTCAAGACCCATTATTTATTAAAACTTCGTTTTATTAACTGGGTAAGCAATTTTTTTGGTATTTTATAATTCAGAGAATTTAAGGCCTCATAATAAAAAATTATCAAATAATTTTCAGAGAGGCCTAATAGTTTGTAGCGTAAACAATATAAATTAATAATAATACAGTCGTTTTTAAATAAATAATTGTACGTTTGTCCCTAGGATATGTAAAATCTAGTATTTTAGAGGGCGAAAGTTTATTTTACCAAAATGTATAAGACAATGGTAAAAAATTATATATCATCACATAAAATCTAAAATTATAATAATAATAATAATCTTGACCATAACAATAACAGTAGTACTACGAATAGTAAAGAATTCGATTATAGGAACAACAATAATTATAGAAATACAAGTAGATTTTAACAAATTAACGCAAATCCCAGAAACTTGAATTTTTGCTAAGCTCCATTTAACAACCACCAAATTGCACAAATATTTTAGAAGAAACAGAAGTAAAAGACAAAATAGCATGGGAGCAAGAAACAGTGAAAACAATAGAGACCGATTTTGCACCGTCTCAGGAATATTATTATCAGCAAGATTTAAAACAAAAGAAATGGAAGAGTCCATATTATTAGTAGATAGTGATTCCTCGCTTAAATTTATAAAAATTTTTTTTTTTTTTGTTTTTTTTTTTTTTTAAATTTATAAAAAGTAGTTGTTTAAAATCTTCAACCCTCTTTAAAATATGCCCAATCAAAGGTACTTTATATTGCTATAAAAACAAATCAAAAGATTTTACAAATGTAAGCATTTAAAATAGACAAATTATAATTTACATAGTTTCAAATCCCAGTAGATAGAATCATAGGATTACCACTGATGCGAAATTATTCATTCCAATTAGAAAATGAAATTTTAAAATTAGATTCTGTACATTATAGAATTAAAAGTGATAGCGTACTTATTCCACCAAACAGCGTAAATCTCATCACGTTTGATTATTTAAAAAAAATGAAAAACAATTATATTAGACCATCCCATGGTATTTTTCGAATAACTGAAGAAAAAATAAGAATCCCATTAATTAATATCACTAATACAAACCAAGTAACTAAATCCAATACATTCAAAACAACTCCTCCAATTAAAATTGAGAATTTCAAAGAACGAATACAATATATAAGCACGAAAGAGCTAAGCATAAGATTAAAACTTTTAAAAGAAAATACTACAGTCTATCATACTGAAAAAAATGTTAGAGATGGTTTATGAATATATATCTCAATTTTAAAAAAAAGGATTTTTTGGGAATTTTTAATGAAACGCCAAAACCTTGCAAAATAACCAAAACTTTTATGATTGATCTCACTTTTTTGGTTTAAGTATCACCTTTCATATGCCGTAAACCGCAATTCATTAAAACTAATTCTCTCACCACTATATTCAATTAACCAAACGGTCATTTTTGGCTAAAAATGACAAATTTTTAAAATGATACCAAATTTGTAATTTCTGACGGAAATGGGTTTCATAGGTCTAAAAAAATTTTTAAAGCTTTAAGTTTCTAAAAATTTGTTACTCGTCTCATTTCCTTGATTTATTTTTAATAAATGGCTCTTCAAAGTTAAAATTAAAAATGAGCTTTTTTAAAAATCGTAAAATTGGGACTATGACTTCAAATTATCAGTTTTGGTTAACGAATAATTGAAAAAGTTAAAGTCAAGAAGTTTTAGAAACTTGAAGCTTGTACAAATTTTTTCAGACCTATAAAATCCAATTTCGTCAGAAAATACAAATTAGGCAGCATTTTGAAAAATGGTCATTTTTATCCAAAAGTATCCATTTGGTTAATTGGCTATTGTGATGAGACAATTAGTTATAATAAATTACGGTTTACAGCGTATAAAAGGTGAAACTTAAACCAAAAAAATGAAATTAACCAGAAGAGCTTTGGTTAATTTGCAAGGTTTTGGCGTTTCATTGAAAATTACCAAAAATTCCTATTTTATAACATTGAGCCCTTCGTTTCAAGGCCTAGAAGGCCTAATATTCAATGGTCTTTAGCGCCAGCAAACAATTTAATTTTCCAAATAAGTTATAACACTGACAGAACTAAGACATCATTTGAAATAACAGAAAATAGCCTTTTAACTATTAGAGACGATTTGCATAGAAAAAAGAAAAACAGATTGGTATCATACTGGTACTAGCATTTTAAATTATTTTGGATATATTTGTAAAACTAGTGTCATATTATATACTTTACATAAGCTAGGAATAATAAATACCATATTTGTATGTTTAAAAGTACCATTTTATAAGTTATGGAATAGTATTCATATAGAAAGTTGTAGAATTGATAATTACAATGGCACTAATATAAATATAAATTATCAATAGAATATTATACTATTACAAGTAATTTATTAACAGTTACCTCAAAATATCGACATTAACGATTGCGTTATTCCAAGAGTAACAAAAAATAGAATAAGAAAAAATTTTAACAGTTAAAATATTGTGTAACTATTTTAAGTTAAAAAGTTCTGTTGTATTATAGTAACTAACATTGTATTAGTAATATATATTATAAGTAATTAATAAAAAAATTTAAATCAAACTGATTACTTACTTTTTTTTCTCCTTCAAAATATAATATCGGTCCGTTTAATTCCTCGTAGGTGCGAGATATAACTAAACTTATGGTCGTTACAGAAGAAGAGACTATTTTAGGTAACATATATGATCTATAGCATTGCTTACCCTTACTAGGTTCCACAGACAAACGAATCTAAATTTAAAATAAAAATTGTTACAAAATTTACACAGTATATCAGGCTATATCCAAATAAATTTGTGATTAAAAAATGAACTAAGCTTATTGTAAGTAATTCCACTTCTCTATGGTAGTACGACAGATAAATAGTATATTTCTTGTTAGTGTCCAGAAAGTGCGTGTTTTCTGGCCGCTGCCCTATTCGAAAAAACGCATTTTCTCGACACTGAGCAAGAAATATTATGTTTTGTCCTTACTATTTTTACCCATGGCCACAAAAGTTAAGAATGGCCCAAATCGCACGCAAATTAGCGTCCGAGGCGAAGCCGAGGATGGTAAACTGCGATTTGGGGCATCCTTTTTTTGTGGCCAAGGACAAAACATAATTTTTCTTGTTCAGTGTCGAGAAAATGCGTTTTTTCGAATAGCGCAGCGGCCAGAAAACACACACTTTCTGCACACTAACAAGAAAAATCTTTGTTCCGGGGAGTTTTTATGGACGCTGAACATGAGTATATACGGTTTTCAAATTCAAAAATAAATTTTTAAAAATTTTATATTAATTAATAAGTTTAACGTTCGTCATATTTTTTCAAATATTAGTATCAATAATTAAACGATCCTTACGAACAAATAATAATCTTATATTTCAAAGATACATATAAGGCATTTTCATGCCATTAATTTAATTTAAAATTTTTTACAATTTTAAATAAATTATTAAAAATTTTTTATTGATGTTAAATAATTTTTTAAGTTAAATTAATTAATAATTTAACTTAAAAAAAGGTTTTTGAATGAAAAATAAAATAAAAAGTCCGGCAAACCGAAGGTCTCGGGGTCGCATCCCGCTCGAGGCAAGTTGATGGAAATTTTATTTTTATTCAAAAACCTTTTTTTAAGTTAAATTATTAATTAATTTAACTTAAAAAATTATTTAACATCAATAAAAAATTTTTAATAATTTATTTAAAATTGTAAAAAATTTTAAATAAAATTAATGGCATGAAAATGCCTTATGTATCTTTGAAATATAAGATTATTATTTGTTCGTAAAGATCGTTTAATTATTGATACTAATATTTTAAAAATTTTCGTTTAACTTTACACAAGAAATATATATCTTATCTTATATTATCTTACTACTATATATATTTGAAAATTTATTTTTGTGTCTGTGTGTGTGTGTGTTCCATCATCAGGGTCAAACCACTCAACAAAATTACATAAAACCGGTGTCAAAATAAAGATAAAAAGTCCGCGGGTGACATAGGCTATAGATTTTCTGCTCAGCTATCGTAGTTTTTAAGATATTTAATTTTTAGTGTTTTTGAAATTGATAAAATTTTGTAAAATTTTGAAAAAAAGTAAAATATCTCGAGACCATCGACAAATTTTACTGTCACAACTTTGTACTATTTGATTCGGCACCAATTTTTACGTATTCTCCTAAATTTTTATTCAAAACGGAGGTATCTTTAAAATTTTATAAAATATTCTTGAAGCTGGTTAAAAACATTTTTTTTCATTTTTTTATTTTTTATGGTATTTTCAATAATTTATTTGTGTGCCTGTGTGTCTATGGATTTCATCATGAGGTTCGAAAAAATGAAAGAAATTACATAAAACCAGTGTTAAAATAAAGTTAAAATAAAAAAATGTTTACTATTTTTGGAAAAAATTAAATTTTTTGAAAATTTTGTTAAAAAGTGAAATATCTGAAAAATATGATAAAATTTTAATGTCGCAATTGGTATTACTTGATTCAGTCAATTTTAAAACCATCTATATATACATATCTTAATACTATATATTATATACTATATATATATTTAAAGATACCGGCTCGGTAGCACAGAGGTAACGCGCTCGCTTTGTAATATTGCAAAATATTATGAAGTGGGTTCGCATACAGAGCAGTGACAACTTTTTTTTCTGGAAATGAATATTTAATAAAATTAAATATTTATTTTAAGAAGGGAGAGTAGAGCTAGCTGCCGAGTCGCAGGGGGCAAGATGAAATGGAAAGTGCCATTTACTTGCCTCCGTATGTCATGCATAGAGGGCGTTTTTCTAAGGTTTTTCGCGCCTCTTTTAAAGCATAGAGTTGTAGAAATGCAACTCTGTGTTTTAAAGACGGAATTGTCAGCATGGCTCCTACAAAAAGTCGGACCTTTAGACCGCAATTGGCCTCCCAAACCCTAAAAATCCCTCAATCCCTTCATCAATCCTTTAATTCACCTTCTAATCCTGCAGTTTCACTGACAATTCATCCACATGCTTCCAGAACCTAGAGTTATTTTCCAATAAAGGAAAAAGCGGTATATATCTCTATGTATATATCGACTTCCGAGGAAATAAAAGCAAAATATGCGGTTCGGTAGCTGCTTGTGTTAATTGTTGGTGACCTCCGACATAACGTAAGGTTCAAGAGGTTAAACATAAAGTACATACATATATTTAAAGATTTATTTGTCTGTCTGTCGGTCTGTACCCTAATGACTCAAGTACCGCCGAACCAAAACCTATAATTTTTCATTAATGTTTCACCTACGCTGCTCTGAATAGTTTGAATGTGTTTGCATAATTAAAAATTTGTAGTGAAACAAAATTTTTTTAAGCAACAGAAAAATATTGAAGTAAATGCGATAAGCACGACTGCAGCGCCTTAGTAAATCTGGACTGAGATACATCTTCGGAGTACGCAAAGATACTTACATAACCCTTTACAGGAAAAAGCTTGGTTGGTTATGCTCTGACATCCGAAGGCTTTACTTTGAAGACATTTTGATGTACAAAATTCTTCGATTTAACCAACCCGATTATCTTACAGAATTATTTATAAAATTTACACCTAAGAACAATGCGCGAGGTGTACTAAAAACTAAGAAACTTTTCTTGCCTAAATTGAAAGGCTGCGGAGCTCAATCCTTCCATTTTCTGGAATTCATTTCCCTCTGAAATCAGGTTTTTACACTCACTTAATAGCTTTAAAGCGGGAGTCTACAAATATCTACTCTCTTTAGACCCTTAATTTACTCACGAATTCATGACGAGCTGGTTATTAGAGGAGCAACAAGGATCTACAAACAGGATCCGTCTTATTCTTTTTTGTAGTTGGCCTCGAGTTTTGGTGGTTTGATGCCTTCACACTTGTATACCAGTTATGTTTTGAATAACTATTGTAAATCGACTTATGGTATTTAGTTTTTATGTGTTTCTTCTTTTATCGACGCAAGATAACCATTGGTCGACGACTTATGGTAATGCTGGCTTTAAGTTTTGTCAGCCATTACAGACCTTTGCTCCTGTCTGGCTGCAGGAGTATAAATGTCTTTTTTCTCTTTCTCGCACAACAAGCGCTTTTTCATAAGGAATTATTGCTGTCTTTTCTTTCTTCTCCTTAAAAATGATTACTAATTCGACATATTTCGAGCAAAAAACATGTTTAAATCATCAAAAGCACCAACAAGAAATAATAACTTCTTAGGAGGGGTCTTTTATACTTCTTGAATCTATTTCATTTTCCATTAATACTTATGCAATATAAAAAAACGGAGAATATTTTTATACCAAAAACTGTATTAATATAAGTCATAAATATTTTTTTTAAGAGAATAAATTTTATATTAAAAACCGGAATTAATTATTTCTCTCTCTAGTACACATGACCCTTGATGTCCTTATAGTATTAACATGATGTAGAATGAAATACAATATAATTTATTAGTATTAATATAATAATTATTATTATACATATCACACTTTTTTAAAAACTTTTAAATTATAAATGGTGGTTACATAAAAATTTTCAAAAAATTACGCATTAAATTCGAGAAATCGAGTAATAAGGATATTTCTAAACTATTACTTGTAAAAGAAAAAAATGAGGTACAAAATTAGGTATTAAATCCGCAAAAAAATGACTGTCATAAAAAATGTTATTATTTTTGAACGAAAATATAAGTATACAATAATATTTAATATACTATTTTATGCATAGTATTTAAGGTCGTTCTATCCGCCACTGAGTGTTTTTTTCGCGGCATATTTTTAACTAAAATATTTTAGATATATATTAACATGGAACATGTTCATTGGATGGGGTATTTGAAAAAGTCTGGCTTGGCAGGGGGGGGGGTCAAAAATTGACGTTTTTATGGGGGGGTCAAAAATTGACGCTTTTAGGGGGGGGTCAAAAATTGACGTTTTTAGGGGGGGGTAAAAAATTGACGTTTTTAGGGGGGGTCAAAAATTGACGCTTTTAGGGGGGGGGTCAAAAATTGACGTTTTTAGGGAGGGGGTCAAATGGACTTAGAATATTTTCGATTCAGGGACTTTTGGTGTAGAAGTACCTAGAGAGCATTGGTGCAGAAGTACCTAGAGACCTATGGTGCAGAAGTACCTAAAGACCTTTGGTGCAGAAGTATTCTAAAGACCTTTGGTGCTGAAGTACCTAGGAACCTTTAGTGCAGAAGTCCCTAAAGACCTTTGGTGCATAAGTACCTAGGGAGCATTGATGCAGAAGTACCTAGGGACCATTGGTGCAGAATTTTTAAAGAATTTATTGTAAAAATTAATAAAAAATAAATTCGTATTATTTAAAAATCTATAATAATTTGAAAATTTAATTAACTTTATTCACTTTGATGTTTAAGCAGCATGATTTCTATAATAAAAATCAAAATATAAATATTTGCATATAAATATTTATATTATGAACACAATAGATACTTTATTATCCGTGTTATAAGTGAACATGTTCCATGCTCGTTGGTTGTGTAGTTACACAAACCGGTTATAAATTTTTATTTATAATTATTTTTTAATGAAAAAATCAATGCTTTCTGTATTTGGTACCAGAATATAAACAAAAAAATTGATAATGCTTATTTGTTTAAACAAATACGACCTGTTAAATTTTTGTAATTTTTTGGTTATAAAAGCTTGAGATTCCAAATCTGGGCAACTTGGATCAAAATTCTGCTTGGCTATTAATTTCCGAGCATTTTTAATTTTTTTTTTTAAACAAGCTGTAACTCATTACTGAAAAGGTTTAGGTCAGCGAAAAATTTCCCACTATACCTCACTCTAGAAGTAAATGATTTTCAATATGAGCCAACCAGAATTTTGATCCAAGTTGCTCACATCTGGGATCTCAGGCTTTTAAGGCCCAAAAATTACAAAAATTAAAAAGGTAGCATTTGTTTAAAAAAATAAATATTATAAATTTTATTGTTTATATTTTTCAAAGTACTGATTCTTCCATTAAAATAGTATAATAAATAATTATATAGCTAAATATTTCAGTTACAAATATTCTGCACGAAAAACCCCTGTAATAGATAGAGCACCCTTCATACTTGTGATACAAATACATACGTGGATAATAGTTTTACCAAAAATTCTATTAGGAAAGTATGTGTCATTGAATTTTTTTTTTTTAAAGAAAATTAAGAACCAGAATAAATTATTTCTCTCTTTGCCTCTCAGAGGGCACATGGATCATTACATGGCAATACAATATCATGTAATAGTATTAGTAATAATTATTGTAGGCACATTAACTAAAAAATTTTTATTTGAAACAAGAGAGAAGAAAGAAAAGATTTTTTAAATTTTATCTTTATTCTAGAATAATAGCTTTGATATGGCATATCAGAGATTTTTCAGCTTTTTCTAATGTTTATTATCTATATTAGACTGAATTATTTTATGCACAAGCAAAATGCGTAATTACAACTTAAAAAAATAAATTTATAAATTTCCCATTGTATTTAGGCAACAGCATCATATCTGAAGCCCATGACAAAACTCGTACTTTAAGGAACCTTAGGAAATTTATTATTTTCAGTTATAATGAGGCATTTTGCTGGTGCCTTTAGAATCCTAAATACTTTTAAAAAAAATAATAAATTTGTCTAATATCCAGTTATAGTATAGATAATAAACAATTGTTTAAAAAATTAACTTTATATGGTTTATAAAATCGGGGTTTTATTTTCTATTTATTTTTTTATGGATAAAATATATAATAAAACCCTAAAAAATCTCTTGTATACTAACCCCTGTTTAGTTATAAATGTAGCTTTCATTCTATTGCCACTTTTAAGGGAGGATTCGTTTTGAAATGCGTAAATTTCAAGGAAACTTTGTGGATTTTTAAAACAAAATCTACTGGATAAGAAATAATTTTTTTTTTTTATTTTGGTAGATTATTTAACATTGAATTTTGATGATTATTTTTTTGGATTTGAATAAGTACTTCAAAATTGGCCCCAAAGTGATGAAGTAAAAAAAAAAGTTGTCCGCACGATTCCTCTGGCCAAGTTTATCTGAAACAAAAAAAAAGCATGTTATTCTGGACGCTTTGAACTTGGCATTTACCTATGGAGAAAGAAAAATCTTGAATAATAAAAAAGTTACATGTAAAAAACGAAAATTGTCGAAAACAGACCTCATTTTTTGGCATTATCCCACTAAAAAATTTTTATTAATAGTCCGATTAACTTCTTCGTAGGTAAATGCCATCTTAGATAAATATTAAACAAAATAAAAAAAAGAAAATTCAAATTAAGCGATTAATTTTATTGTAATCGTGCGGACAAATTTAAAAAAGTAAGTTTCGAGATAAACGCCTTTAAAGTTTTGTGTAAGGAAAAGTTGCAATTACCTTTGAATATTTTATAATTCTGCATCTTGGTTCATACCAGGTCCATATAGTAACCCTTTATTTCTTTATAAAGCTCTACCTGTGCCGAATTTTCTTGTTTTTTGTCCAGTTTAACTTTTTTAGCGAGATCGGAGCTTACGTGGTTAACTTTTATGACTCGAATCATATCTCTTTCATTTAAGTATGTCAACGCAAATGGACCAACTTTAACACCAAGGGTTTCCATAATTTTAAGAACAGTAATAAAACCTTCATTATATATTCATGTGGAAATCATACCACATATGTCAACTATTAATTTACTATTGTAAGAATGTTTTGGCGACAACTGCCAAATCGTCTTATTAAAGCTTTCGTTATTATTCTGTGTATTTTTACCCAGGCAGTGAGTTAGCAATTTTTCCTCCGTGAAGCTGTCAAAGATTGGTTTTACATGTTTTTGGGCCAATGGATCAAGTGGTGGCCTATGTGTATGAGTTTGATTATTAGCTTGGCATTTTAGAAACTTACACCAACTTATATCACAAAATTGGTGCTGTGGGTTTTTTTCTGTTGGTATTTTATGAAAATAACTCAACATTTTCATTTTCTCAACAGAATCAGGATTGCGTTGCACAGTGGGGAAAAATAAAAAAAAAGGGGACAAAAAAAAGATCAGTCTGTGGTTACATCTAAAATAAAATCTGTTTTAGTAGAAATTTGTCAAAATATGTAATCTTCAAATAAAGTGGTAGCAGAAGTATTAAAAAAAATTTCTTAAAAAAGTTGACCGGCCTGGTACGGTGGCTCCGAGATCAAAAAAATTAAAAATCATTACCATAAAAAAAAATATATGTATAAATAAGTTTATATGATTAAAAAAACGTTATTTAAAGAATTTTTTATGTTTTCTAAGGTTTTTGAAAATCTACGCACACATATATACTAGCAGTACATGCATATGAGCAATTTGCAAATTTCTGTCACTAAATATGAATTATATAGATTTTTATACTACAATTGTTTTATTTTATGTTTTTTAAGTGATGAAAATCAAATTTCAGTATATTTTTACACATATGCATGCGTGTGAGTGTGTGTGAGTGTATATCGACGGTCCCTAGGAATAAGATCGTTATTCGCCGAGAGTAGCAAAGACGCCGACATTTCAATGTATAAAGAATACGAGATGTGGGAGTCTTTGTTACTCTCGGCGAATAACGATCTTATTCCTAGGAACCGTCGATATATGTACAATAAATCTTATTTATGATTAAATAAATCAATGCAACTGAAAGATATTTCAAAACTAAACACACACACACACACACTCACACGCATGCATATGTGTAAAAATATACTGAAATTTGATTTTCATCACTTAGTTAACATAAAATAAAATAATTGTTGTATAAAAATCTATATAATTCATATTTAGTGACAGAAATTTGCAAATTGCTCATATGTACTGCTAGTATATATGTGTATGTAGATTTTCAGAAACCTTAGCAAACATAAAAAATACTTTAAATAATGTTTTTTTAATCATATAAACTTATTTATATATATATATATTTTTTAATTTTAATGATTTTTAATTTTTTTGAACTCGGAGCCACCGTACCAGGCCGGTGAACTTTTTTAAGAAATTTTTTTTAAATACTTCTGCTACCACTTTATTTGAAGATTACATATTTTGACAAATTTCTACTAAAACAGAATTTATTTTAGATGTAACCACAGACTGATCTTTTTTTTGTCCCCTTTTTTTTTATTTTTCCCCACTGTGCGTTAAATTGCCAAACTGAAGTATGTTGACATTTCACACATAACTTTACCTGTCAACTTTGTCGTTTCGATAAGCTTTTCAGTTAGTCTTTTAGGCGCTTTAAGTTTTTTTGAAAGAATTTTTTTTCCTCCCTGTTTTTATTATTTTTGGTTCCTCATAGAGTGTGTGTGTGTGTGTGTGTGTAAGTACGTATGTAATCGCTGATATTTCACAAACATTATGGAATTAAGACCTAATTTTTTTTTCAAAAATTTTTTCACCAAAAAAGCTCGAGGTACTTTTTTTTTTTTTAATTTGGATGTAATACCTCATTTATTTCCATGAAAGTACTTATATTTTTTTCTAAAATTGTTTTCACAAAAAAATACAAAATATACCAATTTTTTTTTATTAGGTTTGTGGGTTATTTAAATAAAAACACTTATTTATATTTTATATAACACTCAATGTTTATTCACGTCTAAATCTTAAACTTAATAATCACGTCTTAATTACACTAAAATATAGTTAATAATTAGTTATTATAAAATGTCGAACACGCCGATACAATATAGAGAGAACGATGTCGATACGACGGTTGCTATACAAGCACTGAAGAGTCGGCGTCCCTTCCTTCTTTTACTTTAGTATATACATGATGTGGTAGAGAGCGCCACACTCCAACACTCCCTCCCGATCTCGAGCACATCCAACAGCTAACTATTTATCTGAAACAAAATAATCAAAAAGCATATCAAATAAATATTATTCGCTCATCAAAATCAAAAACACTCTTTTACAACACACTCTAGAATACAATCCTTTTCACATCAATTTCGCGCCTAAATTTATTGCTAAGACACATCTTTAACACAGACATCACAAAATTACGAGATTAAGTAATATCATCATCGAACCAAGGAAAACAGTCGTTATTATTAGTTTTGACGTCAGTTTAAAGAAACTGTATTTGTAACTTTTCTTTTCTAATATAACACATCATAAAATATTGCGCTTGACAAATTTATCAGATTAATTATAGTTCTAAAATAATCTTAATACAAGCCTGCTTATCAATTAATTATTTTATAATTCATAATATTCGCAACCAATTAGTTTTGAATGTACACTCAAACACATATAACTCAAAGCTACAGATTTACTTCTTTAAAGTAATAAATGAAATATTTGATAATAGCTTAGTTGTCTCCTAAAAAGTTAATTTTAGTTTCATTAAAATTTTCAGTACTCATCTAAAATCCTTTTGCAATATAATAATTAGCCATTTTCTTTAATAAGGATCATTTCATTCCATATGATTTTTGTAAACGTTTTCAATTTAATGCCAATGTCATAATATAATTTTAATGTGTCTCGTCTAATATAACTTTCATTTTCCTTAAGTCATTAAGAAATTTGTTCATACTTTTCACAGACTCAAATGATTAAAATATCTTATTTCTCTGAAATTCTTATGGAAACATATCTTTCTTTCCATTCTATTCATTTCTGAGTTGACTTAAATTTTATACTTTTTCACGCCATTTTAAAGACTCTTCTTAAATCATTTTTATATATTTGAACATTGTGTATCATAAATAATTTAAAATTCTTTTCTTTAGTTTAATTTTAACTGAACCATACTATTACTCAAAATTATTGCTGCGTCTAATTTTAATAAGTAATTTTAAAATTGTCATCAATTAATGGGTAAATTAGTCCCACTTTTAGAGTATGTAAATAAAATCATTCTTAATCTTCTTTAATGAAAGATACTTATTCTATTTCTTGAGACTCATCTAATTCTATCATGGTTAAGAACTGCAAGAGTTTAGATTTAAATTTATTTATCTACGTCGTTAGTAAAGGCTTTTCACGTCCATTCATCTTGTAATTTAAATTTCATCTATTTATCATTAAATATTTTATTTTTGTAAAATATTTTGATTTCTAATCTTAAGTTTTCTAATTATCAAAATCCTCTGAAATATAGTATTTTCATCTTTCCTATTTTTCTCGAATCTGAAAAATTAATTATGCTACCTAAAATCGATTAATTTCATTAATAGTTTTCTACAAGTTTACATGATATACGATTTCTATTCATTTTGTAAAAGACAAATTATATGCAATTTTATAAGACATAGCTTGCTACAATATCTACTCCCCCCATCTATTTTAAAAAATTGCATTAATTTATTATAATGATCAGATTTTTGATCAATTTTATTTATCAATAGATAACAAAATTTTCGATTTTAATTAAAATTTTGTTAACTTTGTTTTCTTTTACACTCTCCCTCCGTTCTTGATATTTCAAATAATTCTCTTTAAATATCTCATCAAAATTTTATGAGTCAAATTTCCTTATTTAAATCAAAACCTTCTCGAGAATCATCTTTTCTACGTTTGAATAGTATCACATATTCATAAACTTATCTTGATTCAGATCAAAGGGAAATTAATTCACTAAAGTACTTCATTAATATAATAATACTTATAAATACATGTCTAAAGTTTAGAGTTTATTTCAATGCAGTCAGCATGTTTTAAATTCTCAAGGAAGTTCAAATCTAAAATGTAACTCCGGTAAAGATTTTTCTCATATTAAAATACGAATCATATATCATTAATGATCATTTATGAAAAATCTAATCGTCAATATATAATAGTTCTAGGACTACAAGGTATTAGATTTTCACATCTTATTCTGCTATTTATTTAAATATTCAGTAAATTAAATATCTTGATTTGACTTCAGGTAATACACGTCAATATCTGGTCTTATACCATATTTTAGTGATATCTATATGGACTTCACAAACACATCCTTATTTCGTCTATACTTTTGAAGAAACTATCACAATATAAAAATTAGTTAGGTGTTGAGATTAATAATTTTTCTAATAAATAAACATAGAATATCGTCGATTTCGAGTTGATAACGTATTAACTCATATATTTAATTCATAATTGCCTATTTAATTTTGTACTCATCTAGTCTTTAGCTTAGAAGATAATTTAAAATTTTTGACACATCTTAAAACGTTCATTTCTTTTAATAAAACTCATCTCTTCATAGTTATACAAATAAATTAATTTTATTTCCTGAAGAATTTTAATTCAAGTTCAGTCTTGTAACCTTTCTTCGTCATTAAGAATAGCTCATCACAAATATTAATTATATACAAGTTAGGATAACTTCAAAATTAAAATCTATCTCAATTTATTGTAAAATTTTATTTTGAACTCATCTTTATTTCTCGCTTCAAAAATATAAGTAGACGATTTTATGATTAGAATTTGCTCTTAAAATTTATTGTATACTCTTATCTATTTTATCTTTATAAAGGTCACCATATTTAATTCATTTGTATATTTTAATATATATCCACAAAATAAATATAAAGAATATCATACTGAGGTATGAATTTGGATATGAATTTAAAATATTCAATTCTTAATTGCTAAAGAAACATCTAAATCATTCATAATTTAGTATAAATACTCCCTCCGATCTTAAGTACTCAGTTGTCATTTTTATTCAATATGTCATAAAATTGTTTTCAACTTTATTTTACTAACAATGTAGTAAAAACAAGTTAAATAAACGTAGTAAATTAAATCCTTTGATTTTTCATTAGACAGATATAAGTCACTTCTTATAAATTTATTAGTTGTTAGTAAAGTATCACATTCCTTTTCACTTCAGTTGTAAAAAAAATTTTACTATAACGTAGATTTTAAAACATTTTTGCTATTGGCAACAAATATATTAATATTTATCTTTTCATCGATCTTCAACAACCATTTTAGTGTATTTTTACAATAATTATAATTTCTACATTATTCGAAGAACAAATACATCAAATATATTATTTATATTACATAAATAGATATATATTTCAAATACAGTTAATTTGTTTTCCAAACAAGAACTCTCATCTTTAAAATATAGTCGAATTAAATTCTAAAAAGAAAATTTAATTTCAATAATTTTCATATATTCTATAAATTGAAATATTCTAAATCTTATTCTTCAAATTTTCCAAATCTTTTATCTGTTGATTCAAAATTACTATCCTTCATATAATTTTACCTCAAGATAAAGTTTTAAATTTCTATTTTATTAACATTTATCTTAGGAATAAGGGTTTGATCACATTTTAAACTATCACATCAAAATATGAATCTAATTTTTAAATTTTATTGTTTAGTTTTCAGACATATACATATATTAAAACAAATGTTTATAATATATAGGTTCTACAAAACTCATATATAAGAAAATTTAATTTGTGAACAAAAATTTATATTGGCTTATAGATTTTGACAAGATAGTGAATTCTATAAAGCCATTCAATTCTTAAGTAATAGATAATTAACCCTTGGTAGAATCGGAGCAAGCCCCAGACATTCCACCTTTTGCAAAATTCAGTAAGTAATCTGACTTCTTTATGAGAAGTATACCAGATAATAAACTAATATTACTCTTCAGAAATATTGATACCACATCTATTGAATTGTATTTACTCAGATCAGCATTTATTTCAATCTATAATATCTTAAGCTCATCATCCTTAATTGTTGTTGTGATTTATGTATTGTGACTTATGTATTATTTACATTATTAAGTAATAAACCCAATGTATTAATATTATTAAATACTTAATACAATTATTTAAACTTATCGCCTTATCTTCAAATTTTCTAATTTGTCAATATCTCATTTTGAAAATTATTTAAAAATATTTTCACATTCTGTAAAAATCTACTTCACTTACTGGAGGTATAATATTATATATTAAACTTGATAAACATGTTATAATATCATAATTTATTTCTAAATGGTCGCATCTAAAGCCTTTTTAATAGAATTTATTTGAAAATAGTCACATCAATAATCATTTTTACGAATTTAATTCGTGTAATTGCCACATCAAGAATTTTATGCTCTTCTTTGGTATCTTGGTCATATATTTTAATTTTCAATCATTCAACATCTTTAATAATTTCCAGCCTTTTACAATATCTAATATTATCAGATTTATTTATTCAGGATCCTGTTAATTATTATTTTATTATTTTTATGACTTAACTGCAGTTTAATATCATAAATGTTCAACACTTTTATATAGTTAGTAAACTATTTTATTTTAATTGGTGGGGTTTATTTGAACACATCTCTCGTCAACTCATCATTAACACATAATAAATTAGCATCTCATCTTATCTTAATATATTCTTTTCTTAATACGTCTCTAAAACTTTTCTAAAATTTAATGATATTTCTCTTCTATTTTCAATCTCTAATCTCATCTTTGATTTCCATTTGTAATCTCATTTTCCCCCTCCAATAATATTCGCTGGATTTTAAAGGTAAAGGCTGTTTTTTTTTTTTTTTTTTTTTTTTTATTTCTATTCAAAAACTTTTATCTAAATTAATTCTGATCTTCATTTAATCACATATAGGTATATAAAATAAGAAAATAAACTTCTAAGTAAATCAGCTGAACACAAGCATGATTCTGAAGTTCATTTATGACCTCTTTTATTTCAAATATTAAGTTTTATTTACCTTGTAATATTTAAACCTTCCGACTTCTGTATCAATCAGCTGAACACAAGCATGATAAATTTAGAAGCGAATGACCTCTTTTACATCCGAACACAAGATAGTATCAAAGATCACCCTTGCAGACACATAAAAAATTAAGAACACATTAAAATTTTACAGTATCTACAAACCAGCAGTGTTGAATTTAAGAAATATTTAAATATTTATAAATATTTATTTGATTATAATTTATTTTAACACATCTTGTTAAGAAAAATTCAAACATTCCATCTCGATCAAATACAATATCTTAATATCCTAATTTCATAATATTTAATGATCGTGAGTAGGTACCTATATTAAATTTTTAAATACGTCACTATAAAAATTTAATGTTTGCTTAGATCTAAGACTTTAATAATTTTAATTTTTAGGTTAAATTTAATTTATTTTGTGTTTAAAAACCTCTTTATTTCCTTCTCTTATACATGTATAAATACTGCCTCATCTATTATATTTAATATTATATAATGGTATAGCTTCATATTCTCATCAATTTTTCCATAATTTAAATAATTTTATTCATAAATGCATTATTTTTAAATTTTATCATCAGTCAGGTTACATAGAACAAAATATTCTAAAAAATTTTTGCATCAAATTTAAGGTTAGGCATACACGCGCTCTCACACGCAGTGCACATACGTGAGCGAGCGCATATATGAACCCCTATAAAAATTGTATGCAAATATGAGTATGGATTACATGTACATGCATCCGCTTCAAACCACTCAAGCACTCATACAAACAAATTCGCACCTCGTGAAAAAAAAGTTTATTCACATCAATTATGGGGGCATGTTTATTTTATATGCATGTATTTAACTTTTTATACTTAAAGTATATAAAAGACAAACAATCACGCCTTATTTAATAATTTTAAAAAAAATCCAAACATCGAAAATTTAAATAGTTCATTTTGTGCATGGCCCTCAAATATAGAACACATATATAAAAAAGCACACACACACATACAAAACAATGTTTCCGCATAATAAAATATCCACTCATCCTATTTTCAATTTTCCTGGTCTTTTACATGTATGTAATAAATAGTACATAAAATTAAAACACTCCGAACTCCAAAATTTAAAAAAAATTATTCATATACTCTCACATACAGGACACATGTATATTCGAGTATTGATAACTTTCATAAATTTTAACCGCCAAAAAGGTAGCGTCTAAAATGCGCGGCTAACATTTTATGTATATGTTACGTGATTAACTCACACACACACACACATATGCATTTATTAATACATAAAAATATTATTTTTGGCCATTAAACACACCCACACATACACATTTCTAAAATTAATTTTGATTTTAATGAAAATTAATTTTTAAAAAATTTTCCGCCATTTTCAAAAAAATTTTATGATAAAAAAAATTTCATTTGCACTAACATGCCTTCGGGTCGTCAACGACGGCCATTTTGTACACATTTAACAAAATAATTTTGCGTCGAAACTCGTCTACACGCGTAATAAAAAAAATTCAAAATTTTTGTTTTAAAATTTAAATTAATATTTATATCCGAAAATATAAAAAAAATAAAACTTTTCTTTCTTTTCTATTTTTGCCGGCTACAAAAAATTTGATCGATCATGCACACATTTTATTTTTCCACTTCCGCTTCGTAAAATAAAGATCTTACCCTCTCTACCTTCAGCCATTTTTAACCTCTCTCCTTGGTTATGTGAAAAAAAAATTCACACTAAAATTTTATTCACACTAAAACACCAAATATTTTAAATAAATAATCTTTTATTTATTTTTTTAAAAAAATAACACCACACACCAAAATTTTCTTTTACGTAAAAGAAAAGAGAGCTATTTTTTATTTCACTCGCGCGTCCGCGGGGAAAGCGTGTTATTCTGCGGCCCATGACCTATTAGGTTTGTGGGTTATTTAAATAAAAACACTTATTTATATTTTATATAACACTCAATGTTTATTCACGTCTAAATCTTAAACTTAATAATCACGTCTTAATTACACTAAAATATAGTTAATAATTAGTTATTATAAAATGTCGAACACGCCGATACAATATAGAGAGAACGATGTCGATACGACGGTTGCTATACAAGCACTGAAGAGTCGGCGTCCCTTCCTTCTTTTACTTTAGTATATACATGATGTGGTAGAGAGCGCCACACTCCAACATTTTTTTGTTTTTGAACGTAGTACCTAATTTATTTCCATGGAAGTACTACACTGTTAAAAATACCCGATGGTAAATTTACGAAATAATCGTAAAATTACGATTTTGTCGTAAATTTACTAAAAAAATCGTAAATTTACCATTTAAATCGTAATTTTACGATCGATCGTAAATTTACGATTTTTTTGTAATTTTACGATTTTGAAATCGTAAATTTACGACAAATTCGTAATATTACCACCAAATCGTAAATTTACGATTTTTATGGTAAATTTACGATTTTGCATTTGTAAATTTACGACTGCTAGATTTGAGTATTTATAAGCCTAAAAACAACATTTCCGAAACTAAGGGGTAAGTACAAGTTTACCTTATTTTTTCGTTCCTAAACTCATACACTCACAAAATTGTATTGGTAAAAATTACCCTTTTGATTAGTAAAATAATTTGAAGTTGTCAAAATGGCGTTTTATGTTATTTTTTACCAACATGTATTTTATAAACTACCCGTAAAGGAAAAAAAAATTACCCTTAATTTTAGTAGAATTTATTTTACATATTTTTTCTCGCAAGTGACAAAATTTGATTTCAGATACTATATAAGGAATGAAAATTGTATAAATTATAAAATATAAATTATAAAAAAAAATTAAAAAAAAAAAAAAAAAAAATAATTAAAAAAAATTAAAAAAAAAAAAAAAAAAAAAAATTAAAGTTATACACATGTGAGAGAGTGAGAGTATAATAATATTTTGTAGAAAATCTTACTCAAGAAAAATTACCCTTAATTATAGTAAAATGTACTATTTTCAATTCTTCGGATAACTTTACTAAAATTAATAGTAAAATCTTCCAGCTGCAAATGTACATTTTCCTCTACATTTTTTCTCAGTGTATACGAGTAAAAACTAATTTTGGCATAAAATTTTTGTATTAATACTAAAATATCTAAATGGCATTAGAGAAGGTATTCTCATCTCAAAAGTTATTTTAAAGCCGTAAAAACTTTGTTTAGGAATTTCTAATTTTGTATACAAGCCACAATTTAAATAAACTAAAAAAGAATTTTAATATTAAATAAATTTTTTAATATCTAACATTTTTTTGCGTACATAAATATTAACAATTGTTTAATAAAAAAATTAGAATTCTTTTGTTTGATTTCTAAGTTAAAAAATCTAAGGCAAAAGAGGAAAAAGTTAATTAAATTCAAATAAAAATTTTCGGAGCTTAAAAAAGGAGAGAAAATAAAAATCACTAAAAATATGCTTTATTTTTGAAAAAGATTTTACAAGGGGAGTTCAATACATTCGGAAAACCAAATTACACCAAATGTTTATGGATAAGTTTATTATGTTCAAAAAACTTGCTGACTACCCTCCGTTCATTCCAATGGGCCTTCTGGGCCTAGAAACGCAGGGCTCAATGTTATAAAATAGGGTTTTTTGGTTATTTTCAACAAAACGCCAAAATCTCACAAGTTAACCAAATTAATATCACTAATTCTTTCATCACTATAGCCAATTAACCAAACGGTCATTTTTGGCTAAAAATGACCAATTTTAAATTGCTGCCAAATTTGTAATTATTGACAAAAATGAGTTTTTCAGGTCTCGAAAAATTTGTACAAGCTTCAAATTTCCAAAACTTCTTTATTTTACCCTATTCAATTATTTGTTAACTAGATATGATAATTTGAAGTCACAGTCCCAATTTTACGATTTTTTAAAAAAGCTCATTTTTAATTAGTATAGGTCTGGAGCATGGTTTTATTTGCGATTTTTTTTAAAAGTATGTCCATGGAATTTTTCGACAGTATATATAGTTTGTGGGGTCGCTGTTTCCAAATCCGAAGTCCATTTTGACCTAACCTGGTCCAATTTTGCGTAATTGCCAATGTTAGGTCATTTTTAACGTTTTTTTGCCATTTTTTGTTAAAATTTTTAATATATTACCATTTTTCTCACTCTACACTAATGTTTTTTGGGTTTCTATACCTAATTATCATATAATATAGTATATCTACTCATACAAAAAAATGGTAGCCCATAATAGGGATTCTTAGGCTATTTTTCACGCTTTTTGGGCTAATTTTAGCTATTTTTTGAAATAATACCAATTTTTATCTACAGCTTCTGTTTTTTGAGTATTTTAAGGTAGCTAAATACAAATATTATTTTTAATTTATCTAAAAACGCCGCAGTAGCCCATAATAGGCACTTATAGGCTGTTTATAACGTTTTTGGGGTAATTTAAGCTATTTTTATGAAATAATACCAACTTTTTTCTACAGCTTGTGGCTTACGGGTCACTAAACGCAAATAACACATCTTTTTTTAACGAATAATGTCCAGTGGACCATAATAGGCGATTCACGGGTATTCTCATTCTTTTAATGGTATATTATAACACATTCCTTTTTTTAAACGAGTAGTGTTATGAATTTATAATTTTATAATTATAATTTTATAATTACAAAAAACGGACAAAACATTTGCAAGTATTCAAACTATTTTTTTTTAAATTCTGAAAAATTAATCCAAAACTGCCTATTGTGGGCTAGTAGTCCGTTTTTTGTAATTAGAAAATTATTAATTTATAACACTTCTCGTTTAAAAAAAGTAACGTATTATAAAATACCATTAAAAGGATGAGAATACCCGTGAATCGCCTATTACGGACCACTGGCCATTATTTGTTAAAAAAAAAGTGTTATTTGCGTTTAGTGACCCGAAAGCCACAAGCTGTAGAAAAAATTTGGTATTATTTCATAAAAATAGCTTAAATTACCCCAAAAACGTTAAAAACAGCCTATAAGTGCCTATTTATGGGCTACCTCGGCGTTTTTAGATAAATTAAAAATAATATTTGTATTTAACTACCTTAAAATACTCAAAAAACAGAAGCTGTAGATAAAAATTGGTATTATTTCATAAAAATAGCTAAAATTAGCCCAAAAAGCGTGAAAAATAGCCTAAGAATCCCTATTATGGGCTACCATTATTTTTTGTATGAGTAGATATACTATATTATATGATAATTAGGTATAGAAACCCAAAAAACATTAGTGTAGTGTGAGAAAAATGGTAATATATTAAAAATTTTAACAAAAAATGGCAAAAAAACGTTAAAAATGACCTAACATCAGCGACCCCACAAACTATATATACCGTCGAAAAATTCCATGGCCATACTTTTAAAAAAAATCGAAAATAAAACCATGCTCCAGGCCTATACTAATTAAAAATGAGCTTTTTTAAAAAATCGTAAAATTGGGACTGTGACTTCAAATTATCATGTCTAGTTAAAAAATAATTGAATAGGGTAAAATAAAGAAGTTTTGGAAATTTGAAGCTTGTACAAATTTTTCGAGACCTGAAAAACTCATTTTTGTCAATAATTACAAATTTGGCAGCAATTTAAAATTGGTCATTTTTAGCCAAAAATGACCGTTTGGTTAATTGGCTATAGTGATGAAAGAATTAGTGATATTAATTTGGTTAACTTGTGAGATTTTGGCGTTTTGTTGAAAATAACCAAAAAACCCTATTTTATAACATTGAGCCCTGCGTTTCTAGGCCCAGAAGGAACATTGGAATGAACGGAGGGTAGTCAGCATGTTTTTTGAACAAAATAAACTTATCCATAAACATTTGGTGTAATTTGGTTTTCCGAATGTATTGAACTCCCCTTGTAAAATCTTTTTCAAAAATAAAGCATATTTTTAGTGATTTTTATTTTCTCTCCTTTTTTAAGCTCCGAAAATTTTTATTTGAATTTAATTAACTTTTTCCTCTTTTGCCTTAGATTTTTTTAACTTAGAAATCAAACAAAAGAGTTCTAATTTTTTTGTTAAACAATTGTTAATATTTATGTACGTAAAAAATGTTAGATATTAAAAAATTTATTTAATATTAAAATTTTTTTTTAGTTTATTTCAATTGTGGCTTGTATACAAAATTTGAAATTCCTAAACAAAGTTTTTACGGCTTTAAAATAACTTTTGAGATGAGAATACCTTCTCTAATGCCATTTAGATATTTTAGTGTTAATACAAAAATTTTATGCCAAAATTAGTTTTTACTCGTATATGAGTTTAGGAACGAAAAAATAAGGTAAACTTGTACTTACCCCTTAGTTTCGGAAATGTTGTTTTTAGGCTTATAAATACTCAAATCTAGCAGTCGTAAATTTACAAATACAAAATCGTAAATTTACCATAAAAATCGTAAATTTACGATTTGGTGGTAATTTTACGAATTTGTCGTAAATTTACGATTTCCAAATCGTAAAATTACAAAAAAATCGTAAATTTACGATCGATCGTAAAATTACGATTTAAATGGTAAATTTTCGATTTTTTTAGTAAATTTACGACAAAATCGTAATTTTACGATTATTTCGTAAATTTAAAATCGGGTATTTTTAACAGTGTAGTTTTAAGAACCTTGTTTATTGTAATTTTTTGAATCTGATACTTAATTTTTTCAAAATTTTTTTTGTCAAAATTAAAAAAAAAGAAAAATAAAAAAAACTGCAATATTTTTTTTTTTTTGGTGTAATACCTCATTTAATTCTATGAAAGTACTAATATCTGAAAATATTGTAACTAGTGATATTTCAAAACCATTATCGAATCAAGACCTAATTTTTTTTCCAAACATTTTTTTATCAAAAAATCTGAAACTACTTTTTTTTTTTTTTAATTTGGATGTAATACCTCATTTATTGATAATGACATGAAAGTACTTGTATTTGAAAGTATGGTTTTCACATGATATCTCAAATTGGATACTTAAGGTTCTGAAAATTATTTTCCTAAAATTTTTTTCACAAAATTTTTACAAAAAATACTAATTTTTTTTTTCTTTTTGGACGCAGTACTTAATTTATTTCTGTGGAAGTACTAGTTTTAGAAATATCATTTATAGTAATTTTATGGACCTGATACTTAATTTTTTCAAATTTTTTTCTCAAAATTTTTGGCACCAAAAAATACAAAAAACGCCAAAATTTTTTTTATTTTAGGACATAATATATATTTTTTAAACTTAAGAAAATGCAATATATATTTTTTTTTTTTTTTAGTGTAATACCTCATTTAATTCCATGAAAGTACTAATATCTGAAAATATTGTAACCGGTGATATTTCACAACTATTATGGAATTAAGAGAGTCAGAAAATTGTCCTGTGGAAAAAGCAGAATGCTTCCTCTGCAGGGAAAGAGCTGAAAAGGCCAAGACCGACCACCTTCCAGGATGCGGAGCATGTAAGTGTTATCGGGAGGCACTTACTGCAAGGAAGATAAAGTGTCATCGGTAATGTTAGGAGCAGAGCAGCCCCCCCTGCAAGGGAATATGAACAAAACCATTCTTGCTGACCTTTTGCTCGATCAGCTCGCAGGCGAGACAGACTCTAGCGTCGTCTTGCTATCCGAGCCGCTTCGCAATAGGAACCAGCAATTCTGGTTAACCGATGACACAGGCCGGTGCGCTATATGGCTACGAGGTCGTGCTCAGACGTCTATGTCACGACATGGAAAAGGCAATTGCCACGTCTGGGCAAAGTGCGGTGATACAACTTTCATTAGTTGTTATTTGTCACCGAATGACACTATTGGGGTGTTCACCGCAAAGCTGACCTCATTGGAGGAAACGATAAGGGAAGTCTCTAGCAATATCATATTTGCTGGGGACTTAAATGCCAGGGCCGTGGAATGGGGAATGCCAACCACGAACCGTAGGGGAACGTTGATCCTAGAGATGGCTGCTAGAACTGATCTGGTGGTCATGAACTCTGGGAACAATCCAACCTACGTAAGGCCAGGCTTTGGCGAATCGATCCCTGATGTCACTTTTGCCTCGGCCGGGCTGGCAGGAAGAGTGGGTGGCTGGAGGGTGATGGATGGAGCCAATGGCAGCGATCATAATTACATCACTTTCAAAGTGCGTGATAGGGTTGCTAATCGGCCCCCGTACAAAAAGCGCCCACTAGGCTGGAATGTGTCAAAGATGGACGAGGACAGATTTGTGGATTATCTTCGCGAAGAGTTCTCGTCTATCCCAGCCTGGCATGGAGGACCGACCACCCCGCGAGAGGCAGAGACCCTTGTCAAGAGGGTAACTGCTCTTCTGAGGGAAGCCTGCGATGCCTCTATGCCGCGTAAACGGCCCTGGAAGGGTAAAAGAAGCGTGTACTGGTGGAATGAAGAAATTGCGGAGCTAAGACGGGTCTGTCACGGCGCACGCAGAAGACGGCAAAGAGCGCATGGCCGCCCAGAGCTGGCTATGCGCTCTGAAGAGTACAAGGGAGCCAAGCATAGGCTGGCGAAAGCTATCCGCCTCAGAAAAGCGCGCTGTCTTCGGTCCCTAAGAGATGATGTCAACAGCGACCCGTAGGGCCTGGGATATAAGGTTGTCATGGGCAAACTTAAGTCCGGATGTGACAACACGATGGATGAAGCAACGACCAAAAGAATAGTGGACGCTCTCTTCCCGGATCATCCAAACCAACAACACCCTGCTTTGGATGTCCCAAGGGAGCAATTTCCGCTATTTATCGAGGCGGAGATGCTTCAGGCAATTAGGTCAATGAAAAATGGGAAAGCGCCAGGACCAGACGGAATACCCGCGGAAGCCCTTAAGGCGGCTGCAAAGGTAATCCCTGGTCTCCTGCTTGGCATGTTTAACGCGTGCCTCGTGGCAGGCGCCTTTCCAAGGGACTGGAAAGTGGCCCGTCTGGCTCTGATAAGCAAGGGAAAAGGGTGAACCAGGATCTCCATCATCTTACAGACCATTGTGTATGTTAAATACCATTGGCAAGGTGATGGAGAGCATGGTCAGAGGAAGATTGCGGCAAGCAATTAGGGAAGCGGGTGACCTTAGCGACGACCAACACGGCTTTCGTGAGGGGCGTTCCACGATCGGTGCCATCGAGCAGGTCGTGAAGGTGGTTATGAGGGCCAGACAAGTGCGGCCGGATATTAAACCGGACGTCCTGCTTGTCACGTTGGATGTGAAAAACGCATTCAACTCGGCTAAGTGGGACGATATGTTGCACTCCCTCGAGCAGGTATTCAGAGTTCCGGATTATCTGAGAAATATACTCAGAGATTACCTCCGGGACCGATACCTGCGCTGGGACACGCTCGATGGCACAAGAGGTAAAGTATTAAGCGCAGGCATAGCGCAGGGTTCAGTTCTGGGTCCTGATCTGTGGAATGCCTTTTACGACGGCTTGCTAAAGATTGAGCTCCCGGATGGATGCTCCATGATCGGATACGCGGATGACGTTGCTCTAACCATAACAGCTCGAGAGCCAGAGGACCAGCAGAATACCTTGGATGAGGCCATGCGCCTTATCAATAGCTGGATTTCGGATCACGGACTGAGACTGGCAGTCCCGAAAACGGAGATTGTCCTTCTGACCCGGAGAAGGGTTGATACCATATTCGGCATCAGCTTTGATGACGGTGGTAATCCCCTTATGATCCAGACCAAACCGTCGGTCAAATATTTGGGGGTCTTCTTGGATAACAAGTTGACCTACAATAGACAATTCCAGCAGGCCTGTGAAAAGGCTGGCCGGGTGACAAAGTCCCTCTCGTGGCTAATGACGAACATCGGCGGTCCCAGATCTGAGAAGAGGAGGCTGTTGATGACGACAGTTAACTCCATCTTGCTCTACGGTGCAGAGGTGTGGGTGGATAATGTCCGCATAAAAAAGTATTGCAAGAAACTAAAGGCAGTACAGAGGCAGGGGGCACTTCGAATCGCTTGCTCGTACAAGACAGTATCAGAGCCAGCGATCCAGGTGGTGGCTCGGGTGATTCCCATCGACCTGCTTGCCTTGGAAAGGCAGGCGATCTATAACCGTGGGGAAGAAGAGCGCGACGTAGCTTCCGTTCGCGCTCGCTCCCGCACAATGGAATGTTGGCAGTATAGGTGGAATGGTGAACCGAGGGGACGTTGGACGCACCGCCTTATCATCGATTTGGAAAGCTGGATGAACCGTGATCATGGAGAGGTAGACTTCTACCTCACACAGTTCCTAACTGGTCATGGTTATTTCCGCGATATGCTTTTCAAGTGGAGCAAGGTGACATCTCCGGAATGCTTGCATTGCCCGGGTGAGCTGGATACCGCTGAGCACACCTTTTTTGGGTGTCCTCGCTTCGCTGAAGGGCGACCGCCCTTCGATGAATGGAGGCCGGAAGTAGTCGTCCCGGAAATGCTGCGCATTGCCGCTAACTGGTACAGTGTGGCAGAGTACGTACGGGCGACACTGATTGGAAAAAAGGAGGAAGGTTTCCTCTCGTAGGAAAATCTCCTCCTTTATTGACAGGGTATGGCGAAGAAATGCCTGGACTGCATTGTTTAGAAGTAATACCTAAACAGGGAGTCCCGGTCCGGATTCTATGATATTGTCATAAATGCAGGAGGGTGGGGAGTTTAGTGGGTATTGTAATTCCTCAATTGTGTATATCTGGGCATCCCCAGATACAAATTTGAGGTTGAGTCCCACATAACGATACAGTACGCGTGTATGGTATGCGTAAATGCATTCTCCTCGTCCTACGAAAAAGGCCCCTTCTTGAATTAAAATTAATTTTTCTTCATGGGGCAAACACTTTTTTACATCTTTGAGTCTTTTGAACATACCTTTTCCCACGTGAAGTACGCATTCAAGTTTATTGATAACGCTACCATCATCATATATATTTTTTTGAGTAAATTAGTAAATGTTTTCGAGTCACCATCGCCAATGTAATTTATATACTTTGCATCGTGTAATTTTTTGGATCTATGGAACATTTCAATGTCTCCGTCAACCTCCATATTTCCCGCACTTCCATTGTGGTTCTGCATACATTCTTCGCTATGCTTAGCATCGTACCAAATTTCAAATTCTTTAGGTGTGAGCGAATTTTTTTTAACATGGAACATGTTTATAGGGAGGGGGTACTTCAGAACTTGAAAATTAAGGGGGGGGGTCAAATTTGTCCTTTTTAAGGGGGGGGGGGGTCAAATTTGTCCTATTTAAGGGGGGGGGGGGTAAAATTTGTCCTATTTAAGGGGGGGTAAAATTTGTCCTTTTTAAGGGGGGGGGGGTCAAATTTGTCCTATTTAAGGGGGGGGGTCAAATAAGACTTAGAATAATTAGGTAAGTATATATAAATAAATAAAATACTATTAAAAGACTTTGAAAAATCTGGGCTTAAGGACTTAGGATAATACAGGTTTATGGACTTAGAATAATATCGATCTAGGGACTTGGAATAATTCAGGTTCAGGGACTTATAATAATTCAGGTTTAGGGAATCAAAATAGTTTGGGTTTAAAATCTTAACAACTAGTAAGGTAATAATTACAAATTACAACAATAGAAAATTGTATTGTAATGTTGAGTAACATTTGTATTATATCTAGTCCTCATTTGGAAGTAAACATGTTCCATGCATTTAGGTTGTGTTTACACAAACCGGTTATAAGTTTTTTCTTATACATGTCAAGCAAAAACTTGATTTTATAATCATGTCCCAGGCAACCAACGACGTTTCGGAAACGTCTCCAACCCGTTTCTGAAGAAACGAATTAAACCAATTTGCACCGTTTAAGAAACGTTTCTGAAACCGTTTCAGAAACGTAAAAATGCGCCTTAGAATTTTAAAATCCTAATTTTAGAATTAATTCCTTAGCGAATATTCTTATGTTTATTCATACTAGAAGTTATTTGCTAATGTTTTTAATTTTACATATAAATTTTTTAGTTTACTTACAATTATAAGTATAATTTAATTAAAAATTTATAAATAATTTTTAATTATTTTGATTTTCAATGAAAATCATAGCAAAAATACAAAAACGAACAAGTCGATTTTGTAACATAATAAATATTTAACGAGGTCCTATATGCAGTTGAAAAGTCATTTTATTTATGACTTTCAAAAAAGCCATCTATTTTAGAAGAAATGAACTAATTAAGATGATTAATAGGTGGCGATTACTGCTTTTCTCAAGTCATATATAAAATGATCTTCCAACTGTATATAAGACCTGGTTAAATATTTATTATGTTACAAAATCGACTTGTTCGGTTTTGTATTTTTGCTATGATTTTCATTGAAAATCAAAATAATTAAAAATTATTTATAAATTTTTAATTAAATTATACTTATAATTGTAAGTAAACTAAAAAATTTATATGTAAAATTAAAAACATTAGCAAATAACTTCTAGTATGAATAAACATAAGAATATTCGCTATGGAATTAATTCTAAAATTAGGATTTTAAAATTCTAGGGCGCATTTTTACGTTTCTGAAACGGTTCCAGAAACGTTTCTTAAACGGTACAAATTGGTTTAATTCGTTTCTTCAGAAACGGATTGGAGACGTATCCGAAACGTCGTTGGTTGCCTGGGGTCTAAGACTTTCCCCATATATTTGCCAATCAAAGTTACCAATCCAATTAAAGGCGACAATCGACGTTTTCCCATGTCCCATCGCGAGAAAAAGATTATAGATTGTAGATTATAGATTATAGATTATAGATTCCATTATTTCTGTTTCCGCTTTCTCTTCCCATTTTGAAGAATTTCGAAGTACCATTCTTACCATTTTTTTTTTTAAACTAATGTCACTATCAAAGATCTTGCACTTCATCATATTAGATAATTCACTAAAAACAGATGAAAATGAAATTATACAATAATAGGGTAATGGATTTACACTGACGTCAAATTGGCCATTATTTTTAACTTTTTAGACGATTTACTGAAATACTCGAGACTATTTTTATTGGTAAAACGATTTCCCGTAAATTTTTTTATAGTTTTTTTTTATAATTAAACTATATTACTTCTGGTACCATTTTTATTAGATCATGTTCTTTTTGATCATGGCATTTTTATAATATATGTTAATAATACTTATAATAAATATATAATTATACAAAGTATATATTTATTTCCTACTAAAATACATGATGTTATGAAATAAAAATAAACTTATTTTTGATTTCACGTGGTTGATAATGGATCTTTGTTTACACAGAAAGATAGGTACATGCAACTACTAGTGTATTTTCAATATCATAAGCAATCAGTATGTCTACTCTCTTTAAAATGATCAATAAAGAGTATTCAAAGAGGGAGCATAGATTTTATTTGGCGATAAAAAATGTTATATGACTGAAACGAAAAAAAACAGGAATTTCAAATTGGCGCTAAATCTGGAAATCTTTATATAACTACTTCCGGTTAGTTGCAAAATTTTGTACTACTCAAGACTTTTCGAATGCGACCTACAGAATTAAAAACAACTTATTTTATCCGGAGTTATGCGTATTTTAGTTTGGTCGTTTTACGGAAATTTTGATTTTTTTGCGTTTTCAAATTACTATAACTTTTTTCTATCATAACCAAAATGGCCAAAAATTTCAGAGAATTTTCTTCAAACATTAATAAATAATCTCTAAATATTTGGTGGATGATATTGGCTTCTATCCGTTTTTATACATTCCCAAAAAAGCCTTATTCTTCACGTATTTTGTGTATTAAAGTGGACCTATTTTTGGACTTTGTGGAAAAACTTTGCTCCCCGGGTTTTTTTGTGAAGTTTTGGTCATAAAAAGTTCCCAGTTCCAAGGATTTTGCTTTTGCGTTGCAAAAACACGTGCTTGTAAGCACCTCAATTTTCCCATTTAAATAACATAGGAATTTTGACTTTTCAACTTTCTAATTTTTTACAAAGCTTGCAGAATGTTTTGAAAAGCTACTAATCGATGGAAAGTACTACTTAAATATATAAAAAATGATACCCAACCTCAAGTAGCCAAAAAAAATATTTTTAAAACGGTTTTATCGCTAATAAACGAAAAAAATGTACTCCATGGCTTCATGTAATTTAAATGAAGTACTGTTTTTACGTGAAGAATAAAGCTTTTTTGGGAATGTATAAAAACGGATAGAGGCCAATATCATCCACCAGAGATTATTTATTAATGTTTGAAGAATATTCTCTGAAATTTTTGGCCGTTTTGGTTATGATAGAAAAAAGTTATAGTAATTTGAAAACGCAAAAAAATCAAAATTTCCGAAAAACGACCAAACTAAAATATGATATTGGCCTCTATCCGTTTTTATACATTCCCAAAAAAGCTTTATTCTTCACGTAAAAAAAAGTACTCCATGGCTTCATGTAATTTAAATGAAGTACTTTTTTTTACGTGAAGAATAAAGCTTTTTTGGGAATGTATAAAAACGGATAGAGGCCAATATCATCCACCAGAGATTATTTATTAATGTTTGAAGAATATTCTCTGAAATTTTTGGCCGTTTTGGTTATGATCGAAAAAAGTTATAGTAATTTGAAAACGCAAAAAAATCAAAATTTCCGAAAAACGACCAAACTAAAATACGCATAAATCCGGATAAAATAAGCCGTTTTTAATTATGTAGATCGCATTCGAAAGGTCTTGAGTAGTACAAATTTTTGCGACTAACCGGAAGTAGTTATATAAAGATTTCCAGATTTGGCACCAATTTGAAATTCCTGTTTTTTTTTCGTTTCAGTCATCTAACATTTTTTATCGCCAAATAAAATCTACGTGATAAAAGTGTCTATAAATTTTTTTGATAAATTCTGAAGCTTAAACCAAAAAAATGCAACCAACCGAAAGTAATTTGACTGAAAAATAAGGGAATATCGAAATTTTGAAAATAGGCTAAAATAGGTCATTTTTTGGACCTTTTGGAGGTCATAACTTGGCCCCATATTGTTCTAGAGGGCTAAAAATTTGGCTAGGTGAGTTTTTTATAACCCCAAACATAATCTAAAAATTTGAGCCCAATCGGTGACATGCGTGCGCCCACTTTTGTATGAAAAGTAATGGATACACCCATATCTTAATACTATATATATTTGAAAATTTATTTGTTTGTTTGTCTGTTTGTCTGTTTGTCTGTTTGTCTGTACCCTAATGACTCAAAAACCACCGAACCGATTGGCATGAAACCGGCGTCAAAATGAAGGAAAAAAAAATGCGGTTGACATAGGCCCTATATTTTCTGATTAGCTATCGTAGTTTTTGAGATATTTAATTTTTAGTATTTTTGATCTTCATAACATTTTTTTAAATTTTATCAAAAATTGAAATATCTCGATACTATTGAAAAATTTTTATATCGCACTTCATAGTATTCAATTCAGCACTAACTTTTACGTATTCTCTGAAATTTATATTCAAAACGAACGACAATTTATAAAATATTTAAAAAATTTTTTACTAAATATTATATATATATTCAACTCAAATTTTAGGGTATAGTTTGGGGTGATAAAAAAGTCCCTCAGCTAAAGTTTTAGTCCTCTAGCACTTCATGGGCTCGAAATATGTCTGTTTAAAGGTCCAAAATTAGCCTGATTTGGCCCATTTTCAAAATTACGCCATTCCTTTGAATTTACTACAAATTTTATCTTATTGGTCACATTTGAACTGGTAAAAGGTCTACATTAAGAAAAAAATTTTAGCTTATTTCAAAGCGTTAATTTTTTTTGGCATTTTTATATATTTATTTTGGACAATAACAACATGATAATAATAAAAAATTAATAACAACAACACCGGGAATAGATAAGGGGGGCCGAGCCCCCTCTCTCACCTATGCTATACAATATATATTTGAAAATTTATTTGTCTGTCTGTACCCTAATGACTCAAGAACAGCCGAACCACTTGATATGAAACCAGTGTCATAATAAAGAATAAAAGTATTCGGATAACATAGGCTATAGTTTTCTATAATTTTTCATTAATGTTTCACCTACGCCGCTCTGAATAGTTTGAATGTGTTTGCATAATTATAAATTTGCAATGAAAAATGATTTTTTGAAACAACACAAACAGAAGGAAATGTGACACAGGGGGGGCGGAGCCCCTTCCCCTCCAACTTTTGCTATTTTGTATAATTTTATACATTTTTTTTAAATAATTTTTTCTTTTTTTATTTCAATTAATTTAACTCAATCTATTTATTTATAAATTATTATATTTTACCCGCCTGCATTATATTATCCTATATACTTGCAACGCGCTTCCGCTCAACTTTTGTTTTTGTTCCCTTACAATAACATTAACTACTTTCTTTTATCTCGTCGTCGCATACGCGTGTTCTATAATTTTGATATAATTAATTATGGCTTTTTGGAGTAAAATTTCTCTATTTTTTACGGTTTTTGGTAAGTACACGATTTTATTTACTTTTTTTTTTATTAAGGTTTATTTAATTTTTATTTTTATTTTTTATTTTAGTTGCTGTTTATGGATTTTGTCCTCCAGAACAGATTTTTTTTTCTGGACGGTGTATTAAAGGTAAGCTTACTTTTGTAAATTTGGCTAATCCAAATATATATTCTGCTTAGCTATTGTAATATAAAAAAAAATACAAAAACTTCATTTAATAAAATTATTACCTATCTCATCTAAAATTCTGATTACAATTCCTCACCTTGTTTTTTTTTTTTTTTTTTAATTTCCTTTAAAAGTTTCAAGCATTTATTTTTTTTACACAAGAAAAATTTGCCTTATTTAAAGTTAAGAATATTAAATTAAAAAATTTGCTTAATTTTTCAAGCACAACCTTCAAAATTTTAACTCAATTTTAATATCTTTTATTGGTTTAAAATATTTAATTACTATTTTATATAAAAAAATGCTTGAAATTTTAGGCAAACACCTAATTTATGGTAAAAAAAAAAACTTTAACTCAATTTTAAAGTAATTTTCGTTGATTATATATTTAATTTCAATTTTCAAAAAAAATGCTTGAAATTTTAGGCAAACACTTAACTTTTTGGTAAACATTTGGTTAAAAACCCTATAAATCAATTCTAAAGTTTACTAATTTATAAAAATATTTAATTATACTTCCTTAAAAAAAATACTTGAAATTTTAGGCAAAAACCTAATTTTTGGTTAAAAAAAACTTTAACTCAATTCTAAAAATATTTAATTTCAATTTTCAAAAAAAATGCTTGAAATTTTAAGCAACCACTTAATTTTTATAAAAATCTGACCAAAAATTTCTTTAGATTACTTTTTTAAAGCTATTTTACTTTTTTTAAAAATATTTAAATCTAACCTACAAACATTTTTTTTATTTAAACTAATATTTAATAGTTTATAGTAATATTTATATAATATTAATATATATATTAATATTTAATAGTAGACTTATATTATTTGAACTTATAATCAATAAAGTGAAGTTAAAAAAAAAAAAATCATTCAAAACGTTTTTAAATTATGTTTAAAGTACTTTAAATATGTTAAGCAACTTTAATCTAATTTACTAAAAAATACTTGAATTTTTAGGCAAACACAAACATTCTTGCTTGAAAAAAATATTAAAACGTTTTTAAATTGAGTTTAAAGTATTTTAAATACGTTAAGCAACTTTAATCTAATTTACTACCAAAACTTGAATTTTTAGGCAACAATTAACATTTTTTCTTGAAAAGTACTTAATATACCCCCTATTTATGTTTAAAGTACTTTAAAACCATTTAAAACCTTAATTCATATTTTTAAAATTTTCTTGAATTTTCAAGCAACCACTAACATTTTTTCTTGAAAACTACTTAGTATACCCCCAATTTATGTTTAAAAGTAATTTAAAACTATTTAAAACCTTAATTCACATTTTTAAAATTTGCTTAAATTTTAAGCAACCACTAACATTTTTTCTTGAAAACTACTTAATATACCCCCAATTTATGTTTAAAAGTACTTTAAAACTATTTAAAACCTTAATTCATATTTTTAAAATTTGTTTGAATTTTCAAGCAACCACTAACATTTTTTCTTGAAAAAATTACTTTAATTTACAAAAATTATTTGATTTCATTATATTTTATTTAAAATGTTTCATATTTTACCAGTCTAGTTATAGTTACTTGCATAGGTACTCTCTCTAGTTATTTTATATAGTTACTTTACCAACACGGTTTTTACGTATGTCGTCTGCCATGCTTTTTTTTGTGTACACATCTTCATAACCCGGTCTATGTTTTTTTTATTTAATATTAATTTATATAATTATTTCTAACTTGAATTATTGTACTTAATAGTAACACACATTATTTAGCTGGACTAATGTTGGTAATTCACTTTTTTATTTATTTACTTTACATTCATACTCCAAATATGCATGCTGTATTTTTCTCCTATTTATTCAATGTTATTATTTTTTTTACAGATTTTTTTTGATTTCTTCTTCTTTTGACTGTAAAATATGTTTCATTTTATTGACTTAATTCTACTGGTAAGTTATTATAACATTTTTTATTATATCACTTTATTTTACTCATTTTATTCTTATTTTAGGTTGACGTCAAAGTGCTATTTTCCTAAATATCCATTTTAGAACTCCATAATAGTTTTAACCAGTGTTTCATCTTATTTCTCAACCTCAATAGTCCTGGATTAACTTTTAAAATAAGTTGCTGCATATATTTTTATATTTTACATTTATTTTATTCTGCTATTTTCAAATTTTAAGTTGCATTACAAGTATGTATTCTTTTACCAAGTGCACACATATTTGGAACTTCTTCCTGGTACAGCTGAGAAACATTATCCTTCACTTCTGTACCTGATTTTTAATTTTTACGGTAACTTGGTAACTGTTTTTATCTTTTTTATTTCTATTTTCATATATTACTTTTGTTATTTGATTAGCGGAAAGGAGTTGACTCTTCTACCAAAGGCTCGCATACTTGGAACTTCTTACTGGTATAGTTGAAAAATCTTATCCATCACATGCAAAAAAAAATTTTGTTTTAGGTTGACGTAACCAAGGATTCCATTTGACCATGTTCATCGAATATTTTTTATGTGTCCTAAAGTATATTATGGTTTAGTATACATAGAATTTTTTCTACATTTACCTCTCTAATGACTTCCAGATGGCTTTATCTATCCTGGAGTGCTGTGTTTTTTTTTATATTCACATCATTCACATTTATATAGTTTTTATATGCTCTTTTTTGTTGTTTTAACTTTTATTAGTTGAATTTTATATAAAAAAAATGTTTTAATCATATAATTTCATACTAGCTGCCTCCGGCTCGCTTCGCTCACCTCGGCAACCGCGCGAGTTTACCCGGATTATTATCTAAAATTGACTAAATCATAAAAATTACGGACGTTGGAACTAAGGCGGATAATTAGTGATCAGCGATACAAAGCTTGAGTACCCTTCCCTAGGATCCGAAAGTGACAGTTGCTTCCCTCAACTACCAATTCCAGGATTCACCCTGATAATACCTATACAAGTTTCTTTTAATTACTCTATTGATCTACTAAATAAGTAACCGGTAAGAATTACGAATATATATAATATTATTCCTAAACTTTTATAATTTTTGAAAAATGATTGTAACTTTTGACAGATCAAGCCGATTAGCTTGAAAAATTAGGTGGATACGTAAAAAATATGCCCGAATCAAATAAAATTCTTTTTAATAGTAAAATTTTTCCTCGGTTTTCCGTTTTTTTGGTTTTTTTTGAAAATTTGATAAAAATTTTTTTCTTGGAAATTCAGTTATTTCAACATAATCTAAAAATTTGAGCCCAATCGGTGACATGCGTGCGCCCACTTTTGTATGAAAAGTAATGGATACACCCATATCTTAATACTATATATATTTGAAAATTTATTTGTTTGTTTGTCTGTTTGTCTGTTTGTCTGTTTGTCTGTACCCTAATGACTCAAGAACCACCGAACTGATTGGCATGAAACCGGCGTCAAAATGAAGAAAAAAAAATGCGGGTGACATAGGCCTTATATTTTCTGATTAGCTATCGTAGTTTTTGAGATATTTAATTTTTAGTATTTTTGATCTTGATAACATTTTTTAAAATTTTATCAAAAATTGAAATATCTCGATACTATCGAAAAATTTTGATATCGCACTTCATAGTATTCAATTCAGCACTAATTTTTACGTATTCTCTGAAATTTTTATTCAAAACGGAGGTATCTTTAAAATTTTGTAAAATATTTAAAAAATTTTTTACTATATATTATATATATTCAACTCAAATTTTAGGGTATAGTTTGGGGTGATAAAAAAGTCCCTCAGCTAAAGTTTTAGTCCTCTAGCACCTCATGGGCCCGAAACATGTCTGTTTAAAGGTCCAAAAATAGCCTGATTTGGCCCATTTTCAAAATTACGCCATTCTTTTGAATTGTTTACAAATTTTATCATATTGGTCACATTTGAACTGATAAAAGGTCTACATTAAGAAAAATACCCTGCCAACTAGCTGGCACTGAGGTTCCTCAAACAATGGGCTGTAATCTTAATTTACAACAAATATTATTGATTACAACCATGCAATTATACATACATTTTTCGTTTTTAGTAGCTGGTAAAGTAGATTGTTAAGATCATTTTGTTATTAAAGTGAAAATTCTAGCGTCCATGGATTGGTCGCGCCGGCGTTAATGGATTTTAAATCATTTTTGCATAATTAAAAAGAGACAAATATAAAAAAAGCTAATTTTATTTTTTTTATAAAATTTTATTTTATTAGAATATATAATTATCACTTAATAATTAAAATATTGGGTAACATGATTTTTTTGTTTTGTCAAAGAAATGGTTGGTAACGATGCGAAAATTTCAAATATTCGCTCAATTATTATAAAAGAGTTTTTACCAGAATTTATAATAATTTCTTATAATTTATTTTCTCAGTGTACTTCTTGCATTTGACCAATCTTCCGCAACAATGATAATAATAATAATAATAATAATAATAATAATATTTTGTAATAAAAAAAATAACCACATTAATTGCTTCAAGATTTTTAAATTGTTTGATTCTTTAAAAAATGCCAATATAACTTTTAAATCTTAATTTTAAATGCAAACATAACCATTTAATATTTTTAGGCTGTTTATTATTGTTTATAATTTCATTAAGCTGCATACATAAATAAACATAGCAACGAGCAAAATAATCCAAGGAAGTCAAAAAGAGGCAAGATTTCCATCACTCTTTCTTGTGTGTTATAATTTATATCAAAAAAAAAAAAAAAATTGTGATCGGATACAAAAAATTACTATAAACTAAATTTCTAAAACTTGTACTCTCATTAAAATAAATTAGATATGTCAAATACGAAAAATAAATTTGATGTTTTATGTATTTTTTTGTAACGAAGATTTTGGAGAAAAAAATTTTCAAAAAATTAATTATCAGATTCAAGATATCGAGTAAAAACCATACTTTCAAGTATAAGGACTTTCATGGAAATAAATGAGGTATTGCATCCAAATTAAAAAAAAAAAAGTATTTTGAGATTTTTTTAATAAAAAAATTTTTGGAATAAAAAGTTAGGTATTCTTTCGATAATAAATTGTTTTGGAATATCACTGGTTACAATATTTTAAAATATTAGTACTTTCATAGAATTAAAAGAGGTATTACACCAAAAAAATATTGCAATTTTTTTTATTTTCTTTTTTTTTAATTTAGAGAATAATAATTTTGAAAAAATTAAGTATCAATTCCAAAAAATTACTGTAAACGAGGTTCTTAAAACTAGTACTTCCATGGAAATAAATTAGGTACTGCGTCCAAAAAGAAAAAAAAGTTTCGTATTTTTTGTATTTTTTTGTGAAAAAAATTTTAGGAAAATATTTTCAAAAAATTAAGTATCAGATTGGAGATATCAAGTAAAAACCATACTTTCAAGTATAAGTACTTTCATGGAAATAAATGAGGTATTACATCCAAAATAAAAAAAAAAGGGGGGGGGGGTTTGAGATTTTTTGATAAAAAAATGTTTGGAAAAAAAATTAGGTCTTAATTCGATAATGGTTTTGAAATATCACTAGTTACAATATTTTCAGATAATTGTACTTTCATAGAATTAAATGAGGTATTACACCAAAAAAAAAAAAAAAATATTGCTGTTTTTTTTATTTTTATTTTTTTTTAATTTTGACAAAAAAAAATTTTGAAAAATTAAGTATCAGATCCAAAAAATTACAATAAACAAGGTTCTTAAAAGTAGTACTTCCATGAAAATAAATTAGGTACTAAGTCCAAAAAGAAAAAAAAAATTGGTATTTTTTGTATTTTTTTGTGAAAAAAATTTTAGAAAAAAAAATTTCAGAAAATTAAGTATCAGATTCGAGATATAGTGTAAAAACAATACTTTCAAATATAAGTACTTTCATGGAAATAAATGAGGTATTACATCCAAATTAAAAAAAAAAAAGAAGGGGTTTGAGATTTTTTGATAAAAAAATGTTTGAAAAAAAAATTAGGTCTTAATTCGATAATGGTTTTGAAATATCACTAGTTATAATATTTTCAGATATTAGTACTTTCATAGAATTAAATGAGGTATTACACCCAAAAAAAAAAAAAATATTGCATTTTTTTTAATTTTTCTATTATTTTAATTTTGAGAAAAAAAATTTTGAAAAAATTAAGTATCATTTCCAAAAAATAACAATAAACAAGGTTCTTAAAACTAGTACTTCCATGGAAATAAATTAGGTACTACGTCCAAAAAGAAAAAAAAAATTTGTATTTTTTCTATTTTTTTGTGAAAAAAATTAAAAAAAAAAAATTTTCAGAAAATTAAGTATACGATTCGAGATATCATGTAAAAACCATACTTTCAAATATAAGTACTTTCATGGAAATAAATGAGGTATTACATCCAAATTAAAAAAAAAAAAAAGTACCTCCAGCTTTTTTGGTGAAAAAATTTTTGAAAAAAAAATTAGGTCTTAATTCCATAATATTTGTGAAATATCACCGATTACATACATACGTGTACACACACACACACACACACACACACACACACACACACACACTCACACACACACAAATACAGACTTTTTTTGAAAACAGGTTTTTTAGCTTCCTGGGGTCCCAAAACGTGCTTATATGCCAAAAAATAGAAAATCAAATTTTGACCTAACACAATGGTTCCTCTTTGAGGAACCAAAATTTTAGCTTATTTTAAAGCGTTAATTTTTTTTGGCATTGATATATATTTTGGACAATAACAACATGATAATAATAAAAAATTAATAACAACAACACCGGGAATAGATAAGGGGGGGCCGAGCCCCCTCTCTCACCTATGCTATACTATATATATTTGAAAATTTATTTGTCTGTCTGTACCCTAATGACTCAAGAACAGCCGAACCACTTGATATAGGACTAGTATATATATATATAGGACTAGCAAAAGTTGGAGGGGAGGGGGGGCTCCGCCCCCCCCCTGTGTCACATTTCCTTCTGTTTGTGTTGCTTCAAAAAATCATTTTTCATTGCAAATTTATAATTATGCAAACACATTCTAACTATTCAGAGCAGCGTAGGTGAAACATTAATGAAAAGTTATAGAAAACTACAGCCTATGTTATCCGAATACTTTTATTCTTTATTATGACACTGGTTTCATATCAAGTGGTTCGGCTGTTTTCGTAAATTTGATTAAAAAAGAAAACAAAAAAAAATTTTGGTTTTCCAGTTTCCTGTAATTTACATTGTCAAATTTTGAATACGGTTTTAATTTTACGTTGAAGAGAATAGAGTCTCTCTTTATTTAAAGTATATTTATATACATCAAAAACACTTCCAGAGGATTTTCAGTTCCCTTTTATTAATAGAATAATTATAATAGAACCATCTATATATACATGTCTTAATACTATATACTACTATAAATGATCTTATCTTATCTTTCTTACTACTATATATATTTGAAAATTTATTTTTGTGTCTGTGTGTGTGTGTGTGTGTATTATCATCAGGGCCAAACCAGTGAACGAAATTATATAAAACCGGTGTCAAATTAAAGAAGAAATGTCCGCGAGTGACATATGCCATAGTTTTGCGATTCAGCTGTATTACTTTTGGAGATATTCAATGTTTAGTGTTTTTGAACTTAATAAAATTTTTTAAAATTTTTAACAAAAAATAAATTATTTTGAGACAATCGAAAAAATTTACTGTCACACTTTGTTGTATTCGATTTGGCACCATTTCTTGTGTATTCTCCTAAATCAATCGAAAAAATTTAATGTCACACTTTGTAGTTTTCGATTTGGCACCATTTCTTGTGTATTCTCCTAAATTTTTATTCAAAACGGAGGTATCTTTAAAATTCTATAAAATATTTTTGAAGCTGGTCGGAAAATTTTTAAAAATTTTTTTACTTTTTGTGGTATTTATAATCATCTATTTGTGGGTCTGTGTGTGTATTGAGACGGTCTGGCCTACCCGTATGGGCTTTGCATATCTTTATGAAATAAAAGTAATTTAATTAACTAGACCCTCTCATGACTTTGCCATATGTTCTCAAAGGAGCGTCGTCTGCTTTACTGATACTCATATATTTTAAATATGCGCGCCGCCCCTTTGATAACTTTAGTACGAATTCTATTATATCGACCTTATTTACTTTTTTTTTCTTATTATTTTAATTAATAAAAAGGGGATTAAGTTTATACTACTAAATAATTATTTAAATTAATTATTGTAAATGATTTTACAAGTAAAATTTTAGTAAATAAATACCGTAATAACGCGAATCAAAGCTCTAAAGAAAATAACGTATACTGACATAGGTACAACTATCCCTCTCTTACGTTAACATTATTTTACGCTCTCTTATTTTCTCACGCAAGTAAACGGGCGAGCTAGATTATAAAAGCGGGCCGGCTGCTCGAGAAATTATCATTTCGTCGGCTGTGTTGCACACGACAACTTGTCTAAGGTAATATATTGAGTTGCTCTATATTACCTTCTTTGCTTGGAGATTCTTCAAGCAGGTCAATAAGAGTTGGTTGCCTCTCTTATTCCTTGTCGAGGTGAGTTGCTCCCTTTTATGCGACAAGGCGTTACAGTAGGTTAATAAGAGCTGGCTGCCTCTCTTATTCCTTGTCGAGGTGAGTTGCTCCCTTTTATGCGACAAGGCTTTGATATCAGTTACTGGATCTGGTTGCCACTCCCGTGTTCGCATAATCTTATTTTTTGCCACTTGAAGTTGCTTCAAGCTGGATTATATAATGTAGAGCACGCCATTATTTTTTTTTTGTTATTTTAATTTTTTTTTGTCAGTATACGGTATAAGAGCTTACTAAATTTGCCAAGCGAAAGTATTAATTTTTAATTATTATATTTTTGATTTATATAGAGTCACCGGTTGTACAAAAATCTGTATATAAGTGAGCCCCGTTAAAATATTAATTTTTTTTTGTTAATGTATCGAGTCACCGAATTACTGAAATTATATTGTTAAAAGTGTAGTGTAATAAAAAATAGTGAGTTCATTTAGTGATATTATAAAAATAAAATAAACATTTTATTTTGCTACGTAACACAACGTATTTTTTGTAAATAATTAAAAGTTAATTAAAATAAAAATCTATTTTTTTCTATTTTTTTCATTCAAATTAAATTTACTGTGTTCTTTTTATTCAAGAAATAACCCCACCTAATAAATCCTTTCATTGTTATAATGGGTAAAGTACCCTGTGTATCCAACCCCGGGTGCATACCGTATCAGTATTTATTTCATCATCAGGGTCAAATCAATGTCAAAATGTAGTAACAAAATATAGAAAAAAATCAGCGGGTGACATAGGCCATAGTTTTGAAACTCAGTTACCGTACTTTTGGAGATATTCAATTTTTACTATTTTTGGAAAAAATAAAATTTTTTGAAAATTTGCTTAAAAAGTGTGTTGGAATTTTAGAGTTTTATTGATCTTAATCATGAAGCATTTGAGTTTGATAAATAAACTAGTCATTTTTTTTGAAGTGCACTTTGATTTAATAAAATATTAATAATAATAAACGATTATATTTACACATATACACAAAATAGATAAAAAGATCTGGCAATGATTGCTTAATTTAATTAAATTTACAAATATTTACAATAATAAAAAACTGAGATGAATATAAAAAATTGACAATTATAATTTATTACGTAAACGTACTCTCTTGGCCCTCGAAGAGCAATGAAGCAAAGGAGAGCTAAAAAAGACGACGAGAGCGCCGGCTGAAAATGATCGAGGCGAGCAAGCATGTAAAAAGGCGCGCGCAGACTTATTACATCTTGATTCTCTATAAAACATAAAATAGTTAGTAAGTGAATTTAAATAATTATTGAACAAAGTTTACATTAAAAATAAAATAAATTAAAATGACTATTTACAAAATTATTAATTATAATTGATTTCAAAACATTCCGCCCGACTTGGTTTTATTGACAATTGGATTCAATTGGTAGTAAAACTAATTTAACGATAGGTCTCTTGTAAGAACTTTGAGCAGTTTTGACAGTTACGACTCTGACAACCCCATATGATCCTGGATGAATTTGTGTAACACGTCCTAGAGGTCATCGAGCTGGAGATGAATTTTCGCTTCTGATCAAGACCATGGACCCAAGTTTAACATTTGGAGATGGTTTTAACCACTTTGAACAAAGCTGTATAGACTGAATATAATCCCTTTTCCAACTGGTCCAGAAATCATTTTGAAATTGATGTAGAAGCTTCCATCGCTTGAGAAGTCAAATTGATTGATCAAATAGATATTCATCAGGCGTTGTGACGAGACTTTTACCTAGTAAAAAATGAGATGGAGTTAGATATGTTAAGTCGTTAGCATCATCGCTTATAGGACAGAGCGGTCGCGAATTGAGACAGGCTTCGACAGAATACAATAAAGTATTCAGCTCTTCATAAGTCAACGTCGTCTCTCCAATGACACGTTTCAGATGATAATTTGTTGAACGAACTGCAGATTCCCATAACCCGCCGAAATGAGGGCTAGCAGGTGGGTTGAAATGCCATTGGACTTTTAAAGAAGCTGATGAATCAAATTTTTAGAAAAAGCAGGCTTTTCAGAAAATAAACGACTGAGTTCAGAAGAAGCTCCAACGAAATTAGTACCACAATCAGAATAAATGTGATTACAATAACCCCTTCTTGATGTGAATCTACTAAAAGCTAACATAAAATGATGTGTATCGTAACCAGAAACAGCCTCCAAATGAATAGCTTTAGTTGAAAAACAAACGAATACCACAATGTATCCCTTGTATGATTTGTGACCTCTTCCTGGAGTTGTTCTCATTAAAATGGGACCAGCGTAGTCGACGCCGACATGAGAAAAAGGAGGCGATGGATTAACTCTGCTGGCAGGAAGATCAGCCATTATTTGATTCACGGGAGTAGCTCTATATCGAATGCACTTGATGCAATTTCTAATGAAAGCGCTGACAGTTCGGGTACCATTAATTATCCAGAATGACAATTTGATTAAAGATAGATACGATTTTACACTTCCATGTAAACTTCTGCTGTGACGATCTTCGATTAAAAGTTGTGCTAAATGACTTTTTTGATGAACAATAATAGGATATTTTTGACCGAAACTTAAATCAGCATGTTTAAGTCGACAATTAATGCGAATGCAATTAGTAAAATGTTCGTAATAAATATTGAGATTACGAAGGGAACTACTTTGAGGCAACGATTCATTTTTTGAGAGAAAAAAGTGCTCTTTAAAGTGCTCTTTATAGAAAAAATGTATTTGAGAATGACGAGCCGAAAAAGTTTCAGAATTAATTGTTTCGAACGGAAATATGTATTTTGGTAAAAATAATGGCGAGTTGAATTTTCGAGCTCTCAGATTATAAATGAATCTAAAACAAAGCGAAGTTATTTTCTAAAGTTTTTGCAAGGAAGAATATTTATAGAGAAGATCCCAAGGTTCGAAGCTTTTTGAAATGAGATGAGCAGTCTTTCTACGCTCAGGACAATCGTAGTCACTAATTTGCTCATTAGAACAATGATAAGGCTCTGAATTGTTTAAGAGAAAATGAGAACCGTACCACCAGAGATTTTATTGAGTTAATTCAGAAGTAGATATACCTCTAGTAGCGAGATCGGCAGGATTTATAGGACCATCAATGTGATGCCAAAAACTATTTGGAACTAACCTATGAATTTCTGCTATTCGATGAGATACAAAATCTAGCCATATGATGTGGAGGAGAGAGGATCCATGCTAACGCATTTCTTGAATCCGACCACATATGAATATTAGAATATTATTGTATAATATTATTAATATTATTTTATTTAAATCTTTTATTTAAAAACATTCTACCACTCTAGAAGTTAGTTTGCTTGCTAAAAGAGCAGCACATAATTCTAAACGAGAAATTGATAAAGTTTTAAGAGGTGCAACCTTAGTTTTAGCGATAACAATATTCATTAAGGAATGATTTTCTTGAAATATACGAAAATATACACAAGCAGCCATAGATTTAATTGAAGTGTCTGCAAATGTATGAATTTCAAAACGAAGATTCGAGCTTAATTCAATCCATCGAGGGATTTTGAGAGTATCAGAAGATTCGAGATCATTATGAATTTTTGACCATTGGTCATGTAAATTTTGAGAGATAACTTCATCCCACTCTAATTTTTCTTGCCATAGAACCTGCATAAAGATTTTGCTTTTTATTGTAACTGGAGAGAGTAAACCAAGTGGGTCATAAAGTTTAGCAATTTGAGACAATACAGAACGTTTAGTTAACGAAGACATTAAATCACTATATACATTAACATAAAATATTTCATCGGTATCAGCATTCCATTTCATACCAAGACATGAAACTACATAATATTCAGGCTTATCTAACCAATCAGGATCAATGTGTTTTAGAAGATCTGGATTATTAGCAGCCCATTTTTTTAATGGAAATCCGCCCGACATGAGCAACTAGGTGAATTCTTTTGAGAGATCGACAGCTTCAGATATTGAATCTGCATCACAATAAGCATCATCAACGTACATATTGCTTTTTATTAATTTTGACGCAGATTTGTAATTTTTGATTCCAAATCAGACAATTGATGAAGGCAAGCGATTGCTTGATATGCAGAAGGTCCTAAACCATACGTGACAGTGGATAATTCTTATGCAGAATAATTTTCATTGTTTTCACCCCAAATAATGCATTTGCAATCATCAGGATGTATTAGAATCTGTCTGTACATTTTTTGGATGTCAGCCTTGAAAGCATATTTTAAACAGCGCCATCGCATTAAGATGAATATGATGTCAGTTTGAAGAGTAGGACCTGAATGAAGAGTGTCATATAATGAAATGCCATTTAAAGCACGAAAAGAACCGTTGAAAACAACTCTAATTTTACCATGTTGCATGATGCCATGGTGAGGTATGAAAAAAAAAATGGTTAATTAGAAATTCTTCAGCAGACATATTTAATTTTCTCATGTGAGCTAAGTTTTCATATTTTTTCTTGAAAGTTTGGTCTTTGGAAACCTTTGAAATCATTTTTAAAAATTGAGCTTTGGCGATTCTGAATGAATCAGGAAAAGCAGGTTTCTCAATTTTGAAAGGAAATCTAACTATAAATCTACTATTTTCGTCTCATGAATGTGTTTCGAGCAAATGTCGTTGACAGATACGATCATCTCGAGAAAATAAACGATAGAATTTGGGGTAGGAATAGATTCTAGTTGCCAAAACCTTTGAATGTTATCACTTAAAAGTTTATTTTGAGCTGCGGTCATGGAAACATGTTGCGAGGTTTTAGAAAGTAGGCTACTATTTTTTGAAGAGCATGTAATGATCCAACCTAAGAGAGTATTTTGAGCGACCGAATTTTCGGAACCCTTAGTTAAACCTTCTTGAATTATGAGACGACATACATCACCTCTTAAAATTAATTCAATTTCAGCATCAGAAGCGAAATGTGGATCTGCTAAGGGAAGACTTTCAAATATGGACCAATCACACAAATATTTAGTAAATTTAGGTTTGTAAGAAGTTACCTTAGGCAATACAAATGCTTCTACCTCGATTGAGCAGTCGTCAATAAGACGCGAACTAATTACCATCCTGACAGCTCCTCTGGTCATTGAAACTGCATCTCCAACTCCAGTTACAGGAATCTTGTTGGAGTCCCTTTTAAGCTTCAAACGATGAACAAGGCTTTCAGCAATGAATGAGGCTTCTGAACAAGGGTCGATGAGAGCACGAGCATAAGCACGTTGACCTTGTCCAGAAGACACCGCAACTATTGCAGTCCCAAGTAATACAGTTGAAAAAGTTGACACGTGAGCAGCAGTCGCAGAAGAAACAACGGAATTGATTTGCTAAGATTAAGAAGTGTTGGAATTGCCTGCTGACTCAGATGATGCCTGGTTGTTTGTAGACTTAATGCACGAATCGTGTATGAGTGTGTGATGTTGAGATCGGCAGATAGTACAAATTTTCTGGATTCTGCAATCCTTGGTTAGATGTTTCCCTAAACAATTATGACATAATTTAGAAGACAGCACAAAATCATATCGTTCAGAAGGAGATTTTTCTTTGAAGACATTACAATAAGATATGAAATGATTGTCATTACATAAATAACATTTAATATTTCTTTTAGAATAGCTAGATTTACTAGAATCAACCTTATTGGAATTATGAGCTTTAATTGTATTAGACTTAGGATTAGTAGTATTAAAATTATCCTTACGACCTTGTGAATTATCTTTATTTTGAGAGTTGCGTGAACAGTTTGAAGATCGCTGCACAGAATCCAAAGTTCTTACTCTGCGTTTCAAAAACTTCTGAAGTTGATCGAAGGTCGCAGGCTTGGCATCATCGCCAGTGAGATCTTCCCAGTCTCTTCTTGTGACGTTGTCTAGTCTGTTGACCGTCATAGGAATCAGCAAGTAATCCCAATGAGCTACAGGTGCATCGAGCATTCTTAATGATTCCACGTTGCTGATGGTTTCGTTGATAAGTTTCCTAAGTTGAGCGTCTGATTCGATGGTCATAGGCTTTAAATTTAACAGATTGTTGACATGAGAGTAGATTGTGATCTTGTCGTTGTTGTAACGATTGAGTAATTTTTGCCAAATTTCTGTCTCAAACTGTCCTTCTGAAACTGATAAATTTTTAATCATAAGTAAGGGTTCATTTTTTAAAGAGTTTTTTAAGAAGGTTAATTTTTCCGCTGATGAATAATTTGATTTAACTACTACTTCTTGAAATAAATCTCTGAATGGAACGCACTCCTTGAAATCGCCGTTAAAATTTGGTATAGGAATAGGTGGTAATCTTCTATTTGAGATAACGACCGTTCTTGAATTTGAAGTATAGTTAGAGTCATGAGAATTGTCATTTGATTGAGATGAATTGAGCGAAGAATTTCTTGAAATTTCATCTTTGAGCTCAAGAAACTGGCCCATAAGATTATAATATAAATCTTCGACAGCATCGAGAGAGAAATAAGGATGATCTTTATTGGCATCAGCTTTTTGATTTGTGATTTCAATGTCATTTTTTTTATAATAAAAAAAAATAATTGTCAAATTGTAACAATTTGGCTTAAATAGACCAATTGTTATGTTAGAATTTTTTTCAAAATCGGAAAAAATCTTTTTGAATTTATCATAGAGATTTGTTTGCCTTAAGACGGTATCAGAGAATAAAAAGGCCGACTTGAATTTCATATGAAATAATTTCTAAATATGATAAAATTTTACTGTCGAAATTGTTAATACTCGATTCGGCACTATTCTATACGCTTCTTTAAAAATATGTTAAATTTTTTTAGTGTCTGAACATTTTTTGGATTTTTCAAAAAAAATTTTCGATACTTTGCAGTAAAATAAAGAAAATAGAGAAAAATTCAAGAAATTTTATAGATTCTTTACTATTCAGAAAAAAAAAAATATGATTGTTGTATCATAAATTAATTTTTTTACATTTAGTTTATCGAGATTATCATTAACGAATAATTGGGCCCTCTGAAAAACTAGATTTTACATATCCAGGAGTCAAATGTACGATTTATTATTTAAAAATGACTGTATTATTTGTAATTTATATTGTTTACGCTACAAATTATTAAGACTATAAAGAGGCCCCTCTGAAAATTATTTGATAAATTTTTATTATGAGGCCTTAAATTCTCTAGATCAAAAAATAACGAAAAAATTGCATATCCAGTTAATCACACGAAGTTTAAATTATGAAATCACTAGCCGGCAAACATGATTCATAATAGGTCTTGAAGTCTCTAAGTCTATAGAATACCAAAATAGTACACGAGATACTAATACTAAAATGCTAGATTCTGTTGGATTCTATAAGAAATAAATTATCTTTGGGATTAGAAATAGTCTCTCCAATACATTTTCAAATATTTTTCCTTAATTAATAATTTATAATTTTAACTTTACTGGGGACAGAACTAGGCTCTTCTGAAAACTCTTAATGTGTTTGCATAATTATAAGTGTGTAGTGTAACATGATTTTCTTAAGCTACAGAAACAAAAGTAAATGCAATACAGGGGGGGGGCGGAGTCCCCCCTCCAACTTTTGCTAGTACTCTGTCTGTCTGTCTGTCTGTCTGTACCCTAATGACTCAAGAACCGCCGATCCACTTGAAATGAAACCAGTGTCATCATAAAGAATAAAAGTATTCGGATAACATAGGCTATAATTTTGTGACTCAGCTTTTTTACTTTTGGAGATATTCAATTTTTACTATTTTTAGGATATATAAAATTTTTTGAAAATTTGCTCGAAAAGTGAAATACCTAAAAAATATGATTAAATTTTACTGTCACAATTGGTATTAATTGATTTGGCACTAACTTATACGTACTCAGTTAAATTTTTTTACTTTCTCTATTGGAACTAGAGAATCAATCAGAACCTGTAATTTTTCATTAATGTTTCACCTACGCTGCTCTGAATAGTTTGAATGTGTTTGCATAATTATAAATTTGCAATAAAAAATGATTTTTTGAAACAACACAAACAGAAGTAAATGCGATACAGGTGGGGCGGAGCCCCCCCCTCCAACTTTTGCTAGTATATATAAATGCCGATAGAGAATTTTTTTAGTTTGATAATCACGCCTGGACGACAGTAGCTAAAAGACGCGGTTTGCGGCAAAAAACGTGGAAAAATTGCAGGTGTATCATAGGCTATACAGGATTTGGATTGATGGGAAAGAAAGTTTTTGTCGCCAAAAAAACGTTTTTTTCAAAAAAATCGTAATTAACTTAAAAACTTGTATTATATATATTTCTAATTTTTATCAGCCACTGATTTCGTAACTGAATATAGTAACTAAAAAAAGCTTGAACAGCTATTGTCAGACAGAACCCTAGAATTCGAGGGAAGAAACGACTACTTGTGGATCCTATGGAAGGGTAGCTAAGCTTTGTATTGCTAATCACTAATTATCTGTCTGGGTCCATAAGCCCGTAATTTTTATGATTCAGTAAATTTTAGATAATACTTCGGGTAAAAAAAGGTTATTTTAGAAAATATTGAGTAACCTAAAACAACATATTATTGGGAAAATAAAGCCGCAGGGGTCCAGGGGGGCGCAGCCCTCATGGCGGCTGCCGGGGCGAGCGAAGCGAACCGGAGGCAGCTATATAATATAAGTCCTAAACTTATATAATTATCGAAAAACTATTGTAACTTTTGAAAGATCGAACCGATTATCTTGAAAATTTAGGTGGTTACGTAAAAAATATACCTGAGTCGAATTAAATTCTTTTTGATAAAAAAATTATTCCTCGGTTTTCAGTTTTTTTGGTTTTTTTTTTAAATTTGATAAAAATTTTTTTTTTGGAAATCCAGTTTTTTCAACATATAATTTGTTTGCCGTTTTCAATCGAAATAAAACCTAGCCTATGTTTTGACCCGTAATTTATGCCGTCTTTTGCCGTAAACCCGATGTCTGTAGCTTTTATTGTGTTCTCGTTTATCACGTTCGGACATACAACATACATAAGTAAAGATTTATATATATAGGATGTAAAGAAATCCAAATTTTATGCTAAAAAATATATGTAACTCTGGAAACATCAAACCGATTTGCTTGAAAATTTAGGTGGACACGTAAAAAACAATTCTAAATCATATAAAAACTTTTCTGATTACAAAAAAATTCCAAGTTTTTAATTTAATTACGATTTTTTTGAAAATTTATGAAATAATTAAAAATGATCACTTTTTTGAAAAAACGTTTTTTTGGCTACAAAAACTTTCTTTCACATCAATCCAAATCCTGTATAGCCTATGACACTTCTGCAATTTTTCTGCATTTTTTGCCGCAAACCACGTCTTTCTAGCTACTGTCGTCTAAGCGTGATTATCAAACTAAAAAAATTCTCTATCGGCATATATATATCTATATCTATATCTATATCTATATCTATATCTTACTACTATATATATTTGAAAATTTATTTGTGTGTCTGTGTGTGTGTGTGTATTATCATCAGGATCAAACCAGTGAACGAAATTTTAATAAAACTGGTGTCAAATTAAAGAAAAAAAGTCTGCGGGTGACATAGGCCATAGTTTTGCGACTCAGCTATCATACTTTTGGAGATACTCAATTTTTAGTATTTTTGAACTTAATAAAATTTTTAAAAATTTTTAACAAAAATTGAAATATCTTGAGAATATCGAAAAATTTGACTGTCACACTTTGTAGTGTTCGATTTAGCACCAATTCTTACGTATTCAATCATCTTGAAGATGGTTGAACAATTTTTTTAAATTTTTTTATTTTTATGGTATTTTTAATCAAATATTTGTGGGTCTGTAAGTGTATGTGTTTCATCATCAGGGTCTAATCAATTAAAAGTCAAAATGAAGTGTCAAAATATAGAAAAAAAGTCTGCGTATGACATAGGCCATCGTTTTGCAATTCAGCTACCGTACTTTTGGAGATATTCAATTTTTACTATTTTTGGAAAAAATAATATTTTTTGAAATTTTTATTAAAAACTAAAATATCTTCTAAATATGATAAAATTTTACGGCCGCAATCGGTATTACTCGATTCGGCACTAATTTATACGTACTCAGATAAATTTGCATAAAAAAAGGACATTTCAATAAAAATTTGTAAATAATTTCAGTGATTGGCGGCCTTAAAAATCACTAGATTAAAAAATACCGAAAAAATAGGATATCCAGTTAATAACAAAAAGTTTAAATTATGAAATTACTAGCCGACTAACATGATTCATAACAGGTCTTGAAGTCTCTATATTTATATAGTACCAAAACAATACACGAGATACTAATACTAAAATGCTAGATTCTGTTCGTTCGGGAGAAACACATTGATACCATAAGCAAAAAATTATCTTTAGTATTACAATACCTTTTTAATTATGTTTCTGTAATTAATAATAATAACTCTACTGGGGACAGAGCTAGGCTCCTCTGAAAACACTGAATGTGTTTGCATACTTAAAAATTTACAGTGAAACCTGGTTTTCTTAAGCAACAAAAACAGAAGTAAATGCAATACAGGGGGGGCGGAGCCCCCCCTCCAACTTTTGCTAGTATATATATATGCCGATAGAGAATTTTTTTAGTTTGATAGGATTGACTAGACGATAATAGCTAGAGAGACGCGGTTTGCGGCAAAAAACGCGGAAAAATTGCAGAAGTAACATAGGCTATACAGGATTTCAATTGCTGCGATAGAAAATTTTTGTCGCCAAAAAAAAGTTTTTTCAAAAAAGTGATCATTTTTGATGTTTTCGTAAATTTTCAAAAAAATCGTTATTAACTTAAGAACTTGGAATTTTTTTGTAATCAGAAAAGTTTCTAGATGATTTAGAATTGTTTTTTACGTGTCCACCTAAATTTTCAAGCAAATCGGTTAGATCTTTCCAGAGTTACATATATTTTTTAGCATAAAATTTGGATTTTAAATTCATATATTTATATATATTTATAAGTTATTATATATAATATGGAGGAATTCCAATTGAACTCATATTTTCTATTGTCAATAAAAGCTCACTTAGCATCGGAAAGATTGATAAATTACATTATGGGTGATTAAATATTATATGGAAAAATCAAAATTCATTGAAGTATAGTCAGTAAAATCTTATAACTGGTTTTTGTAAACTAATTTTAAATGAATAGAGCATGTTCACTTACAGCTGAGGTATAGGTATAATTCGAATGTTACTGAACATTACAATACAATTCGTTATTTTTATAATTATTATTCTAAACGTCAGCTATATTCTAATTACCCATAAACAGGTTTCATGATCACATATCATTGGGATAGATTGAAAATAAATCACCTTTTGAGTGCAAGAGAAAAACTATTAAAAATTAACGATTTCTATTAACCTATTTCTTTTTACCAAATTTTTCTTGCTTTGATTTTACCATAAGCTAACGTATTGGAATAAAAAAATGAAATTTTAATAATGCCTTTCTAAAAAACTATTCCAGAGTATTACCCGGGCGTAGCCGGGCCAAATCGCTAGGCTGTGAAACACACAGGCTGTGAAAATTATTATTTACATTTTTTTAATTATTTATGTTTTTACTTATTTATATAAATAATTTATTAATATACACATTAAAAATTTATTAAAATAATTTTTTAGATAATTACTAAATAATGTTTTTTTATTTATTAATTACCATCCTTTTTAAATAATTAATGTGGAAAAATGAGAAATAATTATAATAATAGTAATAATAATTCAAATGAAATTTTAATAAATCTCTTCTAAAAAACTATTTCAGAGTATTACCCGGGTTAAATCGCTGGATATAAAAAAAGGTTATTTTACAAAATATTGTGTAAGTTAAAACATATTTTTAGAAAAATAAAGTGGCAGGGGTCCAGGGGGGCGCAGTCCCCATGGTGGCTGCCTGGGCGAACGAAGCGAGCCGGAGGCAGCTAGTATATTATATATATATATGCCGATAGAGAATTTTTTTAGTTTGAAAGGATTCACTAGACGATAATAGCTAGAGAGACGCGGTTTGCGGCAAAAAACGCGGAAAAATTGCAGAAGTGACATAGGCTATACAGGATTTCGATTGATGCGAAAGAAAATTTTTGTCTTCCAAAAAACGTTTTTTCAAAAAAGTGATAGTCTTTGATGTTTTCGTAAATTTTCAAAAAAATCGTAATTAACTTAAAAACTTAGAATTTTTTTGTAATCAGAAAAGTTTTTATATGATTTAGAATTGTTTTTTACGTGTCCACCTAAATTTTCAAGCAAATCGGTTAGATGTTTCCAGAGTTACATATATTTTTCAGCATAAAATTTAGATTTTAAATTTATATCCTATCCTATCCTATCCTTCCTAAATCTTTACTTATGTATGTTTGTTTGTCCGAAATAGATAAACTTGAACGCGATATAAGTTAGAGACGCGGGGTTTACGGCAAAAGACGGCAAAAATTACTGATCAAAACATAGGCTAGGTTTCGTTTCGATTGATAACGACAAAAATTTTTTATGTTGAAAAAACTGAATTTAAAAAAAAAAAATTTTTTATAAATTTAAAAAAAAAACCAAAAAAACAAAAAACTAAGGAAAAATTTTTTTATCAAAAAGAATTTTATTCGATTCGGGTATATTTTTTACGTATCCACCTAAATTTTCAAGGCGTTCGGTTCGATCTGTCAAAAGATACAATAGTTTTTCGAAAATTATAAAAGTTTAGGACTAATATTATATATATAAATTTCTAATTTTTATCAGCCACTGATGTAGTAAAAGAAGCTTGAATAGCTATTATCAGACAGAACCCTAGAATGTGTATTCGAGGGAAACAACGAACACTTGTGGATCCTATGGAAGGGTAGCTAAGCTTTGTATTGCTGATTACTAATTATCTGTCTGAGTTCATATGCCCGTAATTTTTATGATTTAGTAAATTTTAGATAATACTTCGGATAAAAAAGGTTATTTTACTAAATATTAAATAACCTAAAACAACATATTTTTGGAAAAATAAAGCTGCAGGGGTCCAGGGGAGCGCAGCCCCCATGCACCGAAAAAAAAAGGAGTAATCTGCAATGCCGACGTCACTTCTGCTTTATCGAATTACGAGATTGTAGTTGTATTGTAAAACGAAACGTCTGAAGTCTTGGCTGGGACTGCGCTTTTCTCTATCTGGGGTTTCTGAAGCGCCGGCTTAGCAAAGAGACATACTTCGGGACGGCTGCTTCGCCCGATCGGAGTAACTACAACCTCGAGTACAGCGCCACATCTAATGTGTCGGGTGGGGAGAATCAGAAGTGACCTTTTTTTTTCGGTGTGGTGGATGCCGGGGCGAGCGAAGCGAGCCGGAGGCAGCTAGTATATATATATATATATATACTAGAGAATCAATCAGAACCTATAATTTTTCATTAATGTTTCACCTACGCTGCTCTGAATAGTTTGAGTGTGTTTGCATAATTATAAATTTGCAATAAAAAATGATTTTTTGAAACAACACAAACAGAAGTAAATGCGACACAGGGGTGGTGGAGCCCCCCCCATCCAACTTTTGCTAGTATATATATATGCCGATAGAGAATTTTTTTTGTTTGATAATCACGCCTAGACGACAGTAGCTAGAAAGACGCGGTTTGCGGCAAAAAACGCGGAAAAATTGCAGGTGTGTTATAATAAATTTTCAGATATATATAGTATTAAGATAGATATAGATATAGATTTACACACTCTTATCTTGGCAATATTTTTATACACACATACAATTCTATCTTTGCAACGTTTTTATATACACATACAAACTTTACTTATACACTAATATCTTAGCAACATTTTTATACACACATACAATTCTATCTTGGCAACCTTTTTTATACACATATACAAACTTTTACTTATACACTAATATCTTGGCAACATTTTTATACATACATCTAAAATTTCGGCACGCGCATTAATGCATCTTGGCAACTCTGTTTCATTCATAAAATTTTGTCTTCTACTCATGCTTTTTAATCCATGTGCTTTTATATTCTTAGTTCAACCAATATATCTCTGCTCATCATTTTTTTTATATTATATTGTTTAAGCCAGAATTAAAATTTGGGAAGTACCATAGTGTTTGTTATGTATTTTTTTATACTTCAAAGATTTTACTTTATGCATTAAATAAAATTTATGTCTAAGAGAATGATGTAAAAATTTTTATAATCTTGTAACAATTTAAGCAAGCAAAATAACTATTTCTATTACTAAAATCATTGAAATTTTCTTAATTCTCTCAACAATTCAAATCCCTGCTTGAAATTTCAGGCAAATTATAAAAATTGCTGACATTATTTTAAAATGTTCTGTAAACTCTTTAAATTTCTTGCTTGAATTTTTACTCAAAGCCAAAAATTACTGAAATCATTTACTTATTTTTATCTTAACATGATTTAAAACATCTCAAAATAACATTTTTAATTCCTTAAACAATTTTGCTTGAAATTTCAGGCAAATATAAAATTTGCTGACATTATTTTTCCTTTTTCAATCAAAAAAAAAATGGTCTAAAAACTCTCTAAATTCCTTGCTTTAATTTTTTACTCAAAGCTAAAAATTACTGAAATCATTTAATTATTTTTATGTTTAAAATATCTCAAAATGACATTTTTAAATCCTTAAAAAAAATTTGCTTGAAATTTCAGGCAAACATAAAATTCACTAATAATATTCTGAAAATTTTTACTTTATTTCAAAATTGATTTGAAATGTCTTAAGATAATATTTTTAAATCCTTAAAATTTGCTTGAAATTTAAACCGAAACTTTACTTAAATTACTTTCAAAGACAATTGCTCTATTTAGAAAAATATGACTTGCAATGACATTTTCAAATTTTTAAATTTTTGCTTGAAATTTCCAGGATACATTTTAACATTATTAATATTTTGTTTAATATGTAATACCCCAAAAAAAATTGATGCTTTGAACTTTTTTTTATAATTTCCACAAAACTTTCTCATATTCTATAATTATCTTAACTCTTTTACAGAAATCATATCTTGTTTAAATCAAAGAATAAAATCTTTATATGGCTATTTTTTTGTTTAACTGCCTTAAATATCATTCTTTTGTTTGAAACGTTCGCGTACCTTTTAACATTCTTCATTATCTTATTTACTGTTTAATATCTCACATTTTATCTTATTTTCATGCCATTTTGATTTCCCTTATTTCTATCATAATCCATACGGCTCACTATCCTTTTCTCTGCATATTCTTAAGCTACAACATTTCCTATTTCGACCAAATTTATTTATTTTTCTTCGCAAAGAAGAAGAGAATGAACGGTATATATCATACTTAGGTTTTTTTTTATACTTTTCAAAACACTTCTTATTATATTTTTATTCATAGATTTTCAACATGAGTTCTAACGAGAATTTTAATAATGATAATATTTTTATTGAAAATGCTCTTGTAAAATATATTTCTGGAGTAAAAATAGAAGATTTGCCAAGTTTTATTAACATACAACTCAAAGGTCATCTTGATAATCATGTCGCTGTGGTTGTATGTATTTTGCTTTGTTTTTTAATCTTTAGTCAATTTTAAATTTTCTAACTACTTTCATTTTTCTTTTAGCTTCGAGGTTGTTATACTCCCGACCCCAATATTAGTTTAACTGATTGGGTTTCAAAATTGCCTCCAGTATATTTTAGACAGGAGCAGTTCGCTTCTGATATTTTCCCTAATCCTGCGACCGCTCCGGTACTGGAGGATCCTATAATTGATGACAAATCTATAAAAGACGCCTTTATCGCAAGCTTAAAGGATAATCCTACCACTACGCCTACATTATCTGAAGTTCCTGGGATATTAGATAGATTTGTTCAGAGTGGCAAGATTTGGGGGAATATCCGAGATCACCATGACTCTTTTACTGAACATCACTGTTTAAAACTCGCTTCTGCTTCTCTTAACCCCAATATAATCGAAACTTACTTAAACGACTCTCCTACTATTTTTATTCTTATCCTTTCTCTCTTTTATTTTTTTTATTTATTTTTTTTTATTAAAAAAATTTCTTTTAGGTTTAAGGAAACCCATGGTTTACGCATGCATCCATTACTTCTTGTCATTTAGAATTTGCACAGCTTCACTCAGCCAATTTGTTAATTTTAATTTTATAACTTCTGACGCATGTATATCCTCTGTTGCGCAAAACACTATATTTTTAAAATTCATAAATCTATGACTCTTAGAAATTGTCATAGTTTTTAAGGGTGCTATATATTTTATAACTTCCGGTACCTCCTGTTTTTTAAATCGCGGTTTTCTTGTAGGCCTATCAGTTTTCCCCAACAATTCTACTTTTTTATCTTTTTCCTAAAATTTAACTCTTTTTGGACTTTTGTTTATATTTTTTTTCGTTTTTAATAAACTCGTAACGATTGGTTGTATTTTTTCGTTATTATTATCTTTTTGTTTTTCTGTAACTTTAATTAATGGCGTATAATGCCTTGAACTTAAATGTAGATGTATAAATTCTTTTGAATTGCTTCCTATATATTGTAAATAATTTATTCTTTTAATTCCCTCTGCGTTCTTTTTCGAATTTACCATATGTACACAAATATTTATTTTTAATTCTTTTGAAAATATAAATAATATATCAGCATTTCCCCATTCTCTTTGTCTACTTAATATATATTGTGCCTCCTCAAGATTTTCGCATAACTGTAAAAATTCACTATTTATCAGTATATTTCTAAATTCCCTAAAATTCAAGTCTCTCGCCATATGTATTAATAAACTATGAAATAAACATTCTCCCGAGTTATCTATATTAGTATCACGCTCAAATTTTTTATTTGGCTCCGCACATGCATTACTTTCAACATATTGTGCTATCCCACTTATACCATCATATGCTTTTATCTCTTTAACATTTTACTCACACTGCAACTTTTTTTTATGTAATATTTCCGTATTTTTATCATTTATACTTTTTATTTCCTTCTTATTTAAATTTTCTTTATTTTCATTTATATCAATTTTATTTATTTCCTCAATACAAATTTGTAATTCCGCTTTATTTTTAACGATTTTTCCCCGAATATTTACTTCAAATTTTCCCTGATATATTTGCTTTTTCTTTATCACTTTCGCATTGCTTTAAAATTAACTGACCTTTTATAGGTTCATTTATTGTTTTATTAAGACTATTAATACTTTCAATTTGCATAAAATCTTTTTCTATTTCTTCAGCATAATCAGCCTCCCTATTTTCTAATGAGGCTATACTGTCTGATTCTTCCAATACTTCTTGAATTTGTACATTTTGTATATTATTATCTTGTAATTTTTTATTTTTACTTTTATTTTTTGCATTAATTTCTTCTCCCTCAGACATACTTTCTGTATCCATGCCTTCATCTGAACTTTCCGTTACTGAATTTGGCCTTATTATATCTTCTCTCTCTTTAATATCCTAGTTATTGATGGTGATCTTTCTCTTATTTCTTTTGGTCGTACTCGCTTGTGTTTATAATTCATACCTCTGTTTCTTGGCGGAATAGGAGCTATTTTTGGTAATACCTTCTTAGGCCTACCTCTTTTCCTTTTAATCGTCACAGTTTCACTTTCTACTTCATTATTTGCTACTTTTGGTTTAGTAACTTTTCTACGTTTTGTAGATTTCGTTTTATTTTTATTTCCTGTTTTAGGTTTCTTTTCTGGTATATAATCAGAATCAGATTCACAAATTTCTGCCAATTTTTGCTTCGCTCTTTCAGCTGCCTTACGTTTGGTTCTATATGTTTCTATCATACGTATAAGGGTGTCTGAATCCGACTCCGACGTTTCTTCGAACTCTCCCTTGTCTGCTCTTTCATATAATTTAACACATGGTTGGTCAAAATCTTCCTTATTTTTATCAATTACAGGATTTCTAGATAAGGCATCTGCTGTATTTTCACGACCTGGTCAGTGAATAATTTCAAAATCATAATTCATTAATTTTGACCTTAAATGACATGATCTAAAATCTGTGTTTTTTGATTGGTGTAAAAATTTTAATGAATGCGAATCTGTAATTACATAAAATTTAGACCCATATACATATTACCTATACGTTTGGGTGCCAAAAACTAAAGCCAATAATTCCTTAGAAAACTATCCCATTTCACCTCCGAATTTTTTAAGAGTCTAGATGCATAGGCAATTACGTGTTCTTTACCTTTTTCATCTTTTTGCCCTAATATGGCCGAAATTGCGTATGAACTAGCGTCTGTACTTATGTAAAATGGAGCGTCAAACCTGAGTGCTACTAATACTGGTTCTTCAGTAAGTCTTTGCTTCAGTGTCTCGAATACTTCCTGTTGTTTTTCAGTCCATTCGAAAGGTACATTTTTCTTTAATAAATCTGTTAAAGGTTTTGCTATCTTAGAGAAGTTTTTAATAAATTTTCTATAAAATCCTGCTAGCCTAAAAAAAAAATGCTTTAATCTTTTTCTGATTTATTGGCACTGGAAATTCTTTTACTGCTTTATATTTTTCTACATTTGGCTTCATTTGTCCATTACCAATTGTGTGTCCTAAAAAAACAGCTTCAGGAATAAGTTCTACTTTTTTGGATTCGTTAATAACTTTGCTTCTCTTAATCTTTGAAATAACGCTCTCAATTTTTGATAATGTTCTCTGAATGTTTGTGAATGAACTAGAATATCATCTAAATATGCAAAAGTGTAAAAGACACTTATAAAACCCACCTATAACTCTATCTATTAGCCTGCTAAACGCTGCTGGGGAATTTGAGTAACCCATAGGACTTGAGAAATAAGCAAATAATCCAAAAGGGCAAGAAAATGCAGTATATTTCTTTCTAATCCAAAATTCCTCCCATATCTTGTAAGGGATAGCTGTCCATCACCACTATCTGGTTCAGGGAACGATAATCTATCACTGCACGGTATTTCTTTGGTTCATTTCTAGTGACATGTTTTGGAACCAACCATAATGGCAATGAATTTGTTGGCTCTATTATTCCCAACTTTAAATGCTTTTGAATAATCTCTTTTAAAGCTTTTTTTGCTTCCGGTGGATGTCTGTATACTCTACTTTTTATGGGCCCATCTATTGTAAGTTTAATCTCTTGTTTCATAAGATGCGTCTTTGTGAAACGTCTTCCTTTTATGTAGAATCGATCACAAAACTCATATACTAATGAATCAATTGCGTCAATTTCTTTATTTTCTAAGCCTGTTACATCCATTTTTTGCATAATTGATGTGATAACATGTCAATATCTTCTTCTCACGATGGAAGAAGCTATAGGTGTCCAAACTCCTATACCTAATACATTATAATGCTTGACTAAAAAAACTAACAAATTTTAAAAACTTCGTCCCCAAAAAAATAGTATATATAGTAAGATTTCTAAGAATAAAGAAACAATTAAATCCTCAGTAAATACCGATTAAATTTTTTTTTTTTTTTTTTTTTTAATTTTAAAAACACAACCTTCTTTAATCTAATTTACATAATAATGAATAGACATAATATAAAAATTATAAATTATTATAAATAATTGTTTAATTAATTTTTATTTTTTACATTGTAAAAGATTTTAAAAATAAACATGTGGAAATTTGAATTTTGAAAATCGGACTACTTTTCGCTTGAACAGAGCGACCCAAAATATTTACTAGGTGAGTTTTTTGGCCTAAACAATGCAGTTTTTATTATCGAAAAATGCAAGTGTCCAAGAAAGGTCGGTTAGGCGTTAATAGGTTAATTTTAAAGATACAATTTTTTTAATTTGCACTACGAAAAGTAGTCCGATTTTCAAAATTCAAATTTCCGCATGTTTATTTTTAAAATATTTTACATTGTAAAAAATAAAAATTAACTAAACAATTATTTATAATAATTTATAATTTTTATATTAGGTCTATTCATTAATATGTAAATTAGATTAATGCAGGTCAGTTTTTAAAATTAAAAAAAAAAAAAAAAATTTAATGGGTATTTACTGAGTATTTAATTGTTTCTTAATTCTTAGAAATCTTACTATAATATACTATTTTTTTGGGGACGAAGTTTTTAAAATTTGTTAGTTTTTTTAGTCAAGGATTTATAGAAGTTTCCCCACGTAAACATCCCCACCGTGCTTCTTCTAAATCTGAATCCCAATAATCCTCATCTTTTTCTGTCTCTTTTTCATATTCCAGTAATTCAACAACCGGTGCTTCCAATTCAATAACTTTCTTAGATGTATTTACACATCTTATATACGCTCTCCCATCCGTGTTTGAAACTAATGCATTTCCCATAATAATATGTGGATTTACATGTAACTCTGGTATGTATCCTTCCTTTTTATCTCTATTTTGTGCACATACATATATATTTTAAACCGAACTTGGTTGAATTAAAAATTTTTCTCGCTTTAGGAATGGTAAAATAAAAGGTCCAAATTGTAATCTTATTCTACCTAAATCAATTTGTCCCTCATATCGTTGCAATTGGTCTATACCTAATAATGCATCTGTGTCCATTAAAAAATTATCATCCATTATATGAAATAAACACGGCAAATTGTTTATATCAATATTAACAGATCCTTTTGTAAGACTTTTTTTGTGTGTTATTCCTACTATACGTATTTGCACTCTCTGATTTACATACTATGTGTAGCGTATATATGATTTACATACTATGTATAGCGTACATAAATACTATGTGATTTACATACTATGTGTGACACATCAGCTCCGCTGTCAATAAAAAAAGTTCCATACCCTCCGATAAGGCTGTCACTACGAAATTCTACTACTGGCGGAATTTTCTTAGCACTCGCGTATCTTACTTTTGCTGAAATTATAATTTTATCTTTACTTTTTAGCTCATCGCCACCCGGTGATGAGCACCTGAGAAGTTTAAATTCTGCTGACCTTTATTTTTATCAATGTTGTCATTATTCTGCTGAGTTTCATTTCTTCCAGGATTTTGTACATTACTCATTCTTTGATTATTTTGGTCATTTCTCATCGTATTATTTCAATTTATACCATCATTGTTTGAGAATCTTTGTGTATTTGTATCCCTATTCATACCAGGATTAAAATTTTGTCCTCTAGGACCGCTCTGAAAATTTCTATTACTATTCTCAAAGTTTCTATTATTATTTTCAAAATTTCTATTTCCATTGTCGAAATTTCTATTACCGTTTTCAAAATTTCTACCCCGGAAATTATTATTATTTTGAATACGACCTTGGTAATTTGAATATCTATTATTAAAATTTCTGCCATTATTAAAATTTCTATTGTTTCTAAAATTATTGTTTCTGAAATTTGTATTTGGCCTATTGTTCATATTATTTCTATTGCTATATTCAGGTCTTGAATCTTGCTGATTATAGAAAGGATTTTGATCCATTTGACCATTATTTTGCGCAGCCCAAAAAGGGTATGGGAAATATTGATTTCCCTATTATTAGTTTGACCAACTTCTTGTTTTTGATTCATAAATTCTCCTGATTCTACCATTTTAAATAGTTTTTCGCAATTCTTTACGTCATGCTCTCCTTTGAAAAATTTGCATTCTAATTTAACTGTCGTAGCGGCTTTGACTTTTGCTACTATGGAAGCTAATATAGCCTACAAAACTCCAATGTCTTGAGGTGACGTATCTGTTGCCATTTCTGCACTATTTCTTTTTGATTCCATTCTATGTGCTGTAGCTATATTTCTATGAGATGTTGCACAATTTTCATGTCTCTGTAATATTTTAGTGCGTCCCTCTAAATTTATTGCCATACTTGCTGCTTGCCGAAGTGTAGTTGGTTTCATTGCTGTTATTCTGTACTCAGGTGGGTCTCTTAGACCGAACAAAAAACATTGCAATGATTCACTCCTTCCTCTTCTCTTCTGATATTCTTTTTCTTCTGCACGCATGCGGACGGATGAGTCATATAAAGTTATTAATCTTTGTTCTAAATTTTGAACTTTTAGTGCATAATCAGCTACTGCTTCTCTTCGCCCTGCTCTACTCTACGCGTTTCTAATCGTAGTGTATCTGCATCTTGAATACCTCCAAATGTTAATTTGAAGTCTTGTAACAGTTGTTCTATGTTATTATATGCAGGGGTCGTTCCTCCAAACGGTATCTGCGCTTTACCTCTTAGTTTAGTTGCAATTGTATTCAATATCCACTTTTCACTATTTGGGCCATCCAAAATGTCTCTTATTACTTTAGCAAACGCACTTAGCGTTTCCAGACGCCCATCATAGTTTGGTATTGTCGTTAAAGCAGCGTTTAAAGGGATATTTCCAAAGGGTGTCCTTTGTTCATCCGTAACTACATACATTCTTTCATGTGAATCAAAATTTAGTCTCCTACCTTGTGTAGTTGTTATTTTTGGTCGTGCCCCTTCCATTTGTCCTATAGCTTGAAATGGCACATTTACTTCCATAACTCTTTGCGGTTCCTGATTTTGTTATGGTATGTTACCACTAGCTATTTGTTTATATTTTTCTAACTCTCTAAGTAGCACATCATTTTGTTTTTGCAATTCTAGTATTTCATTTGCACTAAACACTTTTTTATTTACTTTGTTATCTATGCCCTCCGATATTTTTAAATTACTAAATTTGTACAACGTATTATCAATTATATTATTGCTTTCCCTTCTTTGATTTTGTAAATCATTAAATGTTTGGTCAAATTTTTCTTGTTCCCCATTCATTTCGCGAGAGCTTCTTTTATTTTTTGCAACTTGTTTAAATTGTTTAAATTTCTTTTTAATTTTATTTTTTGACAGAATTTGGTTAATTCCTAACGGCTTTAACTTTATATACCCTATTATGGCTTTATTTTAATGAATTACAATATAATTATGCTTTAGGAAAAAAAATACTCAAATACTTTTATGCTTAATTATTTAAAAAAAAATTATATCTAAATACTTTTATTATTATATTTATAATTTTATTATATTCATATACTTTTTCCTAAAAGTATACCTATATCTCTTTCTCCTTTTATTTCAACCAAATTAATTTTTTTTTTCTATCGTCAAACAAAACTTATACGCCCTCATATGTCAATGTCTTATTATTAAAAAAAAAATTTTTATTCGCTTATGTTATAATTGTAATCTACGCTTATTTAAAAAATTATTTTATTTGTTCGTTCATAAAAAAATATTTTATTCTTTTTTTTTTAAATTTTGTAATAATAAAATTTCTGCTCCAATGGTATTTTTTATTAATTAACAAAAACTTTATTACTCACCAAACTGCAAGAAAGATAAACTGTTGTGTCTGCATTTTGATTCCTTGTGTCCTCCAATAACTTCTAGTCACTGCGTAAAATTTGGCTCCTCTGCTCTGATGGGTAGAAGTCGTGATTTTCCTGCTACTCTGAACTCTGCTTGGCTTGTGTCCTTGATGATTTCCTTATTTTATGGATGAAATATCCTCAAAAAGTTTCCTCTTCTTTTTTTTTTGCTGCTTATCGATGTCCAAATTTTATTTAGGTTGATTTTGATTGTTGCTTTTATCCAAATCTTTTGCCGTTAATTTTTTTTTGTTGAGAGTCCCAAAAAAATTTGCCTTTTTTACAGTATTATAAAAATTTTCTTCACCAACGGGTAATTTCTCGTAGCCTCCACTTTTGTCCCGTCCGGCTGGTTTTAGACGTGAACTTTATTAATAAGAGGATTCTTACCCGGTCCTAGAACCTGATGTCCTAAGAACTTTTTACTAGTGAGAATAATAAAGGACAAACTAATTTATCGTTTACTTGGTAGTTTATTTTGTACCATTGGTGGAATACAACGAGTATGTAAGATCTCTAGTGCATGGGCGATTTACCTTTGTATTTAAAGCTTTTCTCCCCTGCGATCAGGAGTGGAGGTGTCTTTGCTAATTGGCTAAGATACAAATTTGTAGGTCTGGTCAACGAGTAATCGCTAATCAAGAGCCATTAGGCTCATCCCACTTTACTGTCATTCTAAAACTAATCTTTCTCACGCTTTTAGTTCTCACGCGCTTACGTCTGGCCTTCTCTAATTATTGCTGACTTAGCTTTTACTCCAATTAATGATCTTATATCTTTAACTTAATATTTTAATTATTCGAATTTCCCCGGTCACAGATGATACTCCTGTGACACTATTTACACAATAAAAAATAGTGAACAGCAGACGAACTGTAAACTTTAACTGTATAATCATATACTATTTATTAAAATTTGCTTTTTAATTTTAATTACAGGTAATAATTGATGTATTTAAAAATTCAAGAAAAAAAATAGACTCCGTGTATAAGCCGTGTTAATGACCTCTATTTTGCGCGCGGACCAGGTCTTATAAACACATGCGTTTATTTACCTGTTTATTTATTTTAATTATTTGCTATTTAAAAGTAAAAAATAGATTAATTTTATGAAATAAGTGTTAGAATATAATTTTTATTATTAGAATAATGTTTTTTTTTCAGTTAAAAAGTGTGTGTAGTTACCTATTTTTTATAAAAATCAGAAAATTATTGTGTTGAAATGAAAGTGATACGTAAGTATATATAAAATAAACTGTGTTTATATGTGTAAATTTAGTTAATATTTTCATAATTGTTGTATAATTCAGTAGAAATGAAGTAATTATGACAAGTTTAGTGTTTTATAGTTAAATAAATATCGTGTAAATAAAAAAAAAGTTTAAAATATCTAAAATACCTATATGTGTAAAAAAGGTGAATTTAAATAATTTTGCAATAAAAAATAAAATCAAACCTTATTCCTTAATTTGTTGAAGCATTACAATGTAATTTAAAAAATTTTTAGTGTTCGACATAGTGTTGTTATTAATTTAAAGATCAATTTAAGCAAACAGTAAGGTTATATGGCGAAAACTAAAATTCCATATAAGTAGTTTTCGCCACCTCATGACGAAAACCAAGTAATCGAGTATATTAAGTTTGCAGTTTCCACCAGCAATCATTAAAAGCATAATTAATTAAAAATTAATTTTTTTTTTATATTTAGTGTGCAATTTATCTACTAAGAGCAATAAAAAATTTTTAGGATAAATTTTATATATAAAATTTTCAATTATATCTACTATGATTTCTTAGTGATTTTCATTAGAATTGTATGCGATAGAAACATGTATATTTAAAAGGCATAATTTATTTTATAAATAATTAAATTTCTTAAAATAACTTGAACTCCGTCATTACAAACCTTAGAAGAATGAATTTTTAAATAATTTTTAACGGTAAGCATCAACCTTTCTTAGCTATTGATAGAAAATACATCAGGTGGCGAAAAACGCATTCCTGGCGAAAACCCCCCTCTCCACCCTATAAGTAATTCAAAAAAAAAATTAAAAAAAATCGATTTATTTTTTTCTACAATCTAATGTACTACCTTAAACTTTTTATGTTTAAATTACTATTCTTAATCCAGATGTGTTAAATTGCCTATAATCCCCCGGCCTTGTTATACAATTTTTATTTAAGGGCTATTTACAAAGAAAATATCTTGTCTACCGTCCAGCGTGATATACGTACATGATCTTTATAAAAAATACTTTCAATATTTTAAAGTTTATGTCATGTCGGCCTATTATTCTTACGAATGCATATGATTACTATAATTTTTATTAACTTATTATAATTTTTATTATTGTGGACTTCTCCTGCATAACTCAATACATAAAAGAATTTTTCAGTACTTACACTATCTATAATATTTCTTGTGTTCCTAACTTTTTTTTTCAAATTTAACAAGAAATTTAACATTTTATTATTCCATTCATTATACTTTACATATCGCAGTGAGCAAGCTGAGTAGTAACTAGTTAATGTTGCATCTGCTTTTTTAATAGAATTTTGAGCCTCAGCAACTAAAAAAAAATTAATAAAGTTAAAATAATTTTTCTTTCTTAAATTATTGCCTATAATTGGTAAAAAAATAAATTAAAGAATACCATATTTGTTTATTCTTTTTTATTATGAGCGAAGCTATACCTTATAGAAAGCAAACATTGATACCTTATGGACACGATATCTCAAAAATGATCAATCAGATTGTCTTCATTTTCCTAAGTAGATTTAGCTTCGCGCATAAATTGATGATTTGAGTTATGATATGGTTCTAATTTATAAAAAGACAAAATTTATAATCTTTCAGAGTTAGAATTTAGGGTGAATTACAAAAGTTTAAATAATAAACTAACAAAGTTTACACCTAAATTTAATTCACCAATAATCTCACAATTTTTATCATAATATGAATTTAAAATTTTGTGTGTACAATATAATGTTTGTTTACAATATTGTGAGATCCAATCAGAATGACTTTACTGCGATAACACCTATTAACCGTTTCGATGAAAAATGTTTTTTTTTAGGATAGGATCAAAACTTTTTTCATCGTGTTAATTTCCTGAATAAATTTTCAGTCCAAAAGAATTATTTTAAAGGCATTTTTTATCAAAACTGGAGAAAGATCGTACAAATGCAAAGTAATAGAAAGATAAATTTTCATGAATTTTTAATTTATTCGAATTTTATTGTATTAACCTTAAAATTATAGTATATAATAAATATTTTGTAAAAATAAAAATCTTTTAAATTTAATATTATATATTAGATATATTTTTTAGTCACTTTTATTGATGATAGGTTCGAAGAATGATACCTAACGGTTTCTTTTACTTCTTGGCTCACTAAATACGATTCTGCTATCTATTTTTACCGCAAGAGGTGCAATTTCCTAAAATAGTAATTTTTTGTGTCACGTATGGTATTTTTATCAATTAGTTAAGTTTATTTGTTATAAGGGTCTAACAAATGAACGTAATTATATAAAGCTGGTGTCAAAATAAAGAAAAAAATTTTGCGGGTAACATAGGCTATATTTGCGATTCAGCTATCATAATTTAAGAGATATTCAGTTATTACTATTTTTGGAAAAATAAAATTTTTTTTAAATTTAAGTAAAATTTGAAAAATCTAAAAAATATATGATAAAATTGTTCACTAGCAGTTACTATTACGTGATTTGGCACTAATTTATACGTACTAAATTTTATTCAAAATTGACGTTTCCTCTCTAAGCAAAATTCAAGCTTACAGCTAAGGTAAAATTTAAGATTAGATTTAAGATTAAATTTTAACGTTAAATTTTAATGTACTTTTAATATTAATTTAACGTTGTTTTAACTCTAAATTTAAAATTAAATTTAAGATTGAATTTCAACGAGCAAAGAACATTTTGCCAGAATCAGATGGTTATATTCTGGGTTTTATTAACATTTAGTATGTAGGCATTAAAATTTAAAAGCATTTTGTATTTTCTGTACATATATGGTTAATATAGATCGTTAAATCTTATTATAAATATTAGAAAATGAAACAGTTTTTGACACAAATACTGGAGCTATTTTTAAAATTATTCATTGATCTACTACTTTTTTATGGTTAAAATTTGATTCCAAAGATTCATTTTTCAACTTAATTTAATGTTAGTTTTAACTATTATTTTAACGTTAAAAAGGTTAAACTTAAATAATAATTTTTACCTTAAATTTAGCATTAATTTTGCAAAATGCATTGAAATCTAGCGTATTTTTGTAAATGCTTCTAAACGAGACGTCAGATGTGAACGAAAATTAATTTTAAAGTTTATTAATAGTATTAGAATATTATTTTAAAATTTGAAGGAAATTGACCATTTTGTTGGTGAATTTAATTTAATAAAATATAAATATACTGTCAGGAATCAGGAAAATATGAGAGAAATAAGATAAAGTATAAATAATCACTGCATTTAATTTCTGTCTTAGAAAAATGTAATAGTGCATTGTATGTTTAAAAATGAAAATTAAACTTGATATTGTAATACAAAAATATATACAGCAAATATGTACAACGATAATACACGCGTTCACGTGGGAGATTTAGTCTAAGTATTAATATTAAAGTAGCAGCTTGCAGAAATAATGACGGAAGGCAAGTGCTCTCGTGAAACGAGCAGCGTGTACTATCTCGATACCGAAAACCTTTTTCGGAGTCATAGCGTTCGGTAAAACTCTGGCCCCTTTTCTACTTTAATTATAAACAAAAGAAAATTATCTCGATTTGATAAAACAGAATTTTGTTTGGCGGTAATTTTAACATTTGAATCAGATATATTAAACTCCAAAAATAAAAAAAATTTTTTTTTGTAAATTTATAATATTTTAAGTTTATATTAATTTTTTTTAATTTTTATAAAAAAAATAAAGTAAAGTAAAAGTAAAGTAAAAAAGTTCTTTATTTGTTAATATAACAAAATTGTATATACACAGTTTATAGCAGTCTTTTACATATATGTATGGAGTAAATATAAAGTAAATATATCAATTAATAACAAATATATAATAAATTATTTATAAATAAATGAATCTTTAGGTCTTTTATAGAATTAGTAACAATAAAAAACTAATATAAAATATTTGTAAATAAATGTTTAAAATAAGGCAATAGTAGTACGAGAATTGCATGTAATATATAGTTAAGGTGAAATGCATTGAGATATTGTATGTAATGATTTGTTATGGGTCTAACATGAACAGGTTTTTATGAAGGGCAGCCTTGAAAGAGTTTAAGCTGGGCAAGTGTCTGATGTTAGAAGGTATAGAGTTCTAAAAGAGTGCCCCCTGCAACTGAAAGGATGTTGACCCACAATCCTTGATTGCAGGTAGAGACAGCTCTTTATTACGTGAAGCACTCCTGGCATTATCTTTAGGCAGATATTTAATAAAGAGATTTGTTAAGTAAGGAGGCTGTTGTAAACGTAAAATTTTATAGATAATTATGCCAGTAAAATATAGCCTGCGCTAAAGTGTTCATCAATAAAAATAATCATAATTTTTCTTCTAAAATTCGTAATAAATAAATATTTTTATTTTTTTTTACTTATTTTTGATTTTTTCTGAACTTCACGAAATAATCCGTTTGGCACCGCCACTTATACCGAGCAACAAGCTTAAGGTTAAATTTAAATGATAATTTTCACCTTAAATTTAGCATTAAAATTAACCCTTAGCAGAAGGAAAATATATTTATACTGGTGTTAAAAATATTTATTATACCAAAAGTAACTACAGTGCAAAGGCGGAGGAATGAGTTGGCTAAACTATAATTCTTTTTGCGAATTTACTTGTGCTTGCAGTATACGGAGCATTTTCGCGGTTACGTAGATTAGGCCTGAATTAGATATATTTACTTAAAACTATAAACATTTTAGTATATTACTAAAGCATCAATCATCGGAAAGATGTTACTTAATAGGAAAAGAATCCTACCAGACTTCTCGTTTATTCTATACTTTCTATTTTTTATTCCAAATTTCTCCTTTCCTAAACATCTGTTTCTTTGTTCTAAATAAATAATGATAAAAAATACCGAGAGGTACAGAATATGCCTTTGTGGTTTTCTTTGCCTTGCTGATGAGAAATATATTTATATATGTTATGACACTAATGCAGATTGAATATTTAAATTTTAGATGCGAAGCTGGTTATTTAGAAAAAAAGTCTCGGAAATTTTTTATTATATTGAGTTCAATATTAATGTGCATACAAGACGTAAGAATATGTTAAGAATAGTTAGAACACAATCATTGACAGAAAAAAATACCAAAAATCCAACCCGTAAGCAAAAAGCAACTATGTTTTTTAGATCGCATCATAAAAATAAAATTTAAAAATTGTCCTTTTGTTTTTTTATATGCTTTCATGATAACAATTATCGTTAAAATTTTTTAAAAATTATTTTTATTTTTAATTTGCTTTCATTAGACATTGTATTATTATTACATGAATCAAAATATATTTGCGCTAATTAAAACTTTTTTTATTTTTTGTTTTTTAATCTAAATTGGATTAAGTTAAAATCTGAAAAATTATATATTGTATGAATATTTACTTCATTTATTCTTAATATGAAAACAATTTATGCTTTCCAGTACTGAAATATAAAATCTTTTCAATTAATAGTGTATTACGATCCCGTGTTCAGAAAAGTAAAGAATGACCCATATCGCACGTCAATTATTTATCATCCGAAGCGAAGCCGAGGTTTGTAAACTGTGATTTGGGTCATTCTTTATTTATGGACAAGAGTCGTATACGATTTTTTTTCGTCAGTGGCGGAAAACTGACAAGAAAAAAATCATTCTTATCAGTGTTTATTCCACAATCATTATGATAAGCTTCTCCTAATGCATTGCAGTAATCGTACTGACAGGTCATTGAAACATTGTAATATGTATTGTGGAAAGAATGTTACTCATAATGGCTTCTAATTTGGCAGCATCCTTTCTTTTAATACTCTAAAAAATAATGTATTTCAATTCAATGAATTTCGTTACTGAATATGCAGTTGGTATTATTATCTGTGTTGTTTGGGCAGAAACTAATAATTATATCATTAGAAATTATAGCAGATAAATTCAAAAAATTAAAATAATTTATTCTTCAGAGTAATAAATGAAAGCATTTTGCTAATTTTGGAAACGATTTGGAAAAATATTTTTACCACGATCCGTAGAACAAAGTTTCAACGATCTCTCAGTTTGATTAGTCCAATGCAAAAGGAAGAGCAGGACTATTTATGATTTTGGTTAAATATTTATAAGAATGATTTTCAAATTAGCAAGATTCTTGCTAATTTATATACTTGCAAAGCATAAAGTTTTTTTATTAATAATTTGTTTAGTGAATGTTTTTTTTTTTATGATGATATTTTGGTTTGAAAGCATAAATGGATTTTATCAAAATGTGAAAAATTATATCCCTTATATTCTTAATATCAGACAATGTATGCTTTACAGTACTGAAATTTTCTGATTTATTTCTTTAGCAATAAGATTCTACTCTATTTGCATGGAGAACTTGATAAATACTTTTCTTTCATTCATAGCCATGATAAATTTTAGTGATCTTGTCCATGGCACACTCATTTTTCTTAGGAATGTCTTAGCTGCTCGTAGTGGTAAATACCAGCACTATGCAATTAATGCAATTAAACAATTCAAAGCAATTATTGCAATTTAATAAATGCAGTTTAAATCAAAGCTTAAATTTTGTAAATGGTCTCAAAATTTTTTAACAATAAAAATTTTTTTAAATTGATTTAAAAAATTTTGATTTAAATATTTTTTGTTTAAAATATTTTTAAATTTTTTATTTGTTTAAAATATTTGAAGTATTTGCTAAACTACAGATTTTATAACACTTTGTGATTTGGTCATGCATTTGCGTACATATTTTATTTTGAAATAAATTTACTTGCTAAAATTTGATCATCGCATACATTTTGTTATTTTAAAAATCTCACTTTAAAATCTCACTTTTTTAGCTTTACCTGTAAGAGGTGTTTTACCATTATGACCCAGACAGGGTGGAAAGTTGAGTTGACGTCGGTTTTTTTCTTCGATATTACGTCCAGACGATGTCGAATATTTGGTCGACATAAGGTCAAATCGAAAATTATTGACTTTTTTTTTTCTGTAAACATAATACCAATAGGCTTAATTTCATTTTTTTTAATCTGTTTCGGATGCGAAAAAGTTTGTCAGAAATGAGAGAAATTAGCCTCGGTCTGAGACTAATTTATCCCATCTCCAACATTGTTTTTCGCTAAAAATTTTTTTACATACTTATAAATTTCTAGCAATAATGCCTTAGATTCATTGTGGCACCTCTTCGGAAATCGGAGAATTTACAACAAATAATTTTCATCGTTAAGTAAACATGGTATAAATTAATGGAATGGGGGTTTTTGGTGGTGCTAAAACCGAATATGGCCATAGAAATGCAATTTAACTAGCCAATTTGCCCCCATATGCCATATGCCCCCCCAAAAAGTGAAAAAATGTTTTTTTTCGAAAAATGAAAATTAAACTATATACTCATGTTTTTTGGGACGCTTATACCAAAAATGTATACAAAAAATGATTTTAACCAACGTTTGGCACTGTAGACGACCCCAGTGCCCCCATTCATACCCCCCCCAAACGGGAAAAAATATGTTTATTACAAAAATTAAAACTTAACATGAATATTTTTTGGGACGGTGAAACCAAAAATGAATATAAAAAATGTTTTCTACTAATTTTTGGCCCTTTAAACCACCCCAGTGGCCCCATGCACCCCCCCCCCCCAAACGAGATATAAAAATTTTTATTACAAAAACTAAAACTCAATGTGTATAATTATGTTTTCTGAGGCGCTGAAACCAAAGTTGAATATAAAAAATGTGTTTAACCAATGCTTGAACCTCTAGGCCACCCCAGTGCCCTCATTTAACCCCCCCAAACGAGTTAAAAATATTTTTCTTAGGAAAATTAAAACTCCATTTGTATTCTTATGTTTTTTGAGACCTGTAACCAAAAATGTTTATAAAAAATATTTTTAACCAATGCTTGGTCCTGTAGACCAAACCCCCCCCCCCCCCGAACGGGTTAAAAATACTTTTATTAGGAAAATTCAAACTCAATGTGTATTCTTATGTTTTTTGAGACGCTAAGACTAAAGATGAATATTAAAACTGTTTTTAAACAATGCTTAGCCCGTTAGACCACCACAAAGGAAATCAGTACAAATATTATAAAAATACGGAAATTTTTTTTTCTTTATTCATTTTTGGTTGAATTAATCTTCTTTGTATGACGAGTCTCTTTTTGCTTACATTAATTTTTTGGCAGCTTAAGCTTTTTTTTAATGGTTTCAGTGTCCAAAAAAAATAAGAATACACCTTGAGTTTTAATTTTTCTAATAAAAATATTTTTAACTCGTTTGGGGGGGGGGTTGAATGGGGGCACTGGGGTGGCCTAGAGAATCAAGCATTGGTTAAACACATTTTTTATATTCATCTTTTGTTTCAGCGCCTCAGAATACATAAAACACATTGAGTTTTAGTTTTTGTAATAAAAATTTTTATATCTCGTTTTGGGGAGGGGGGGTGCAAGGGGCCACTGGAGTGGTTTACAGGGCCAAAAATTGGTAGAAAACATTTTTTATATTCTTTTTTCGTTTCACTGTCCCAAAAAATTAAAGAATTCATATTAAGTTTTAATTATTGTAATAAACATATTTTTACCCGTTTAGGGGGGTATGAATTGGGGCACTGGGGTCCTCTACAGGGCCAAACGTTGGTTAAAACATTTTTTGTATACATTTTTGGTATAAGCGTCCGTCTATAATCGTTTGGAATAAGTTTTTTTTTGTGTGCCTGTGTAATTATTGTTAAAAGCATATTAAGGCAAGGTGCTACATTGGGTAAAAATTGTTTGGTCAAAATTTTTTAATTTTTTTTTCTAATAGTAAAACTATTAAAGAATGTATAAAAAAAAATGTATAAAGATCCAAATATTCTTTGTACTATATAATGAAAAAATGATATAAATAAATAATTATATACTGTAGAATTAATTAAGGATAACTTTAGGCTAAGGTAAATATAATAAATGGGTTATTTATTTGTTGTAATAATGAAAAATATATAATTTTTATTGATAAAGATAAACTAGATATGATGTTTATAAGATTATTACAAAACTGTGGGAAGCTGCAGTCTGCCTTGGTATAAATAACGTGGCCTACCGTGCCATATCTTTCACTTTTATGTTATAAAATTAAATCTACGTGACGTCACAATATTGTACACACATACAAACATACATTTTGCGTATTATATGTAGCCTGCGATGGCTCTTCAAAAATATTTTATTTAATTAACAAAACTAACCGCGTGACTCTAATAAGAATAATAACCAATAATTCTAATACAGAATAATTAATTAAATAAGATGCTTGTGATCACATATAATAAAAATAAACTATTTTACCTTGCAAGGATTTAATTTCGTGTAGCGACCTCATGTTATAAAGCCTTATGTACATGGCTAATATCCACTATTTCTGGACAATACAAAAATTTCTATTTTTAACTAATGTATGTATGACTAGCTAATTAATAATATAATAATTATAATTAAAAGTTCTGTACATAAATTGAAAAACAATATCAAAATATACATATAAAATTCTGTTGCTCTGGTCTGGACGAGCGCTAGTCCAAGAAAAAGAAGAAATTCTCTTTATTGTAAAGGCCCACACACAAACTCATGGGCACGAACAAAAAAGCATACGAGCGCGAGCAATGTTGAACAAAGTGGGATTAATATTTTTAATTTCTCCTCTTTAGCCCCTCCATTCTAACTCCCACTATATACTACTTTTACTCGTGCTCTTGTGTTTTTTGCTCGTGCCCATGAGTTTGTGTGTGTGCCTTAACTAGTGGCGCTATCAGTGTAAACTGCAAAGCGACCTGCTTTATCTATTTTCTGGCGCGATTATTTAAAATATAACATAAAATAATTTAATATGAAAATTGAGTGGAGAGAGATAATGCGAACCGCATTATAACTATTTTAATTCTCTTTTTTAAAGCGACGTGTCTTTCATTGTATGAACGCTTTTAACTTTAAATGCGTGAAAAAAATAACTTTAAATGCGAGAAAAAAATTTTGCTTTTTTTCAAATTTTCAAACGGACTTTTTTTTGGCCAAACTTAAAAATTTTAGTTTACGCGATAGCCATACTCATATTAATTATATTTTTTTTTTTTAAATTCTTAAAACATTTTTAAAATATTGCTAATCTAAGTTATTTGGTTATTGTTAATAAATTATTTATGTAACACTTTTATTTTATATGACTTGAAAAATTTGTGAATAGCATTTAGATTTTCAAAATTTCAAAACCATTTTAAGGTACCAGAGCGAATTGGAAAGGCGTTTTTGAAGACATTTTTATTTATTTAATTTCTGTTTCCGATTGGCATGTCCGAAACAAAAAAATCAAAAAGATTCTTAATAAGTGATAAGTCTAACAGGGAAATCCACCTAAAATAGAAAAAAAATCCAAAAAATAATTAAATGGAAAAGCCGGAAAAAAATTGTAAAAATGGACATTTTTTTTACCTTGTTAAGCTTGGTAAAGACATATTTAAATTAATTTTTAAATTAACATAAATTTAAATCATGAAGATAAATTAGAGTTCTCTTTTGAATATTTAACTGATTTAAAAAATGTTTTCCCATTTTATAGTTTTTTTTCCTCTGAGTATTTTTTGGTGTTAAGTAAGAAGCCCTGAATCCTTAAAAACTTTTCAACATTCATAAGATTTTTAAGATATTTTGTGACATTAATTTACGTGCAATAATATAATAACATCAAAAGCAAATGTATAGATGGGTATTTCATTAGAAAAATAATTATCGTTAAATTTATCTGGCATTTGGTAACGTTTATAGTTTAGAAGTCTAAGCGAGTGATGAAATCCAATGAAATATTTTGGCTTTCTGATTTTCTTTAGTTTAATTATTATCGTGTGTGCATTTCAGTTTTCTTCTGGGCAATGTCAGTGTTATTAAAAAAACTACAACTAATTGAAAATGAATTTAAAAAAAATTTTGCTAAATTTTTGTGGTATAAGTAAAAATTTATTTAACTGAAAAGAATTAAGTTTATTTAAAGCCCTGGAATCACCTCTTATTTTCTTCAGAATGTTGAGCTATTCTTTAAGAAACACTTTATTCACATTAAAAAATTGAATACAAACATTAAAAATAACAACAATAAAATTGATTATTTAATAGTTAATGATAAAAATATTAAAGATTATAAAGAAATTGTACATGAAGTTAATAAATATTTCTATTCAATAGGAACAGATATGGTTAAAAAAATTCAAAAGCCTCCAGATTTAAGCGAAATACCATTGCTAAATCGTAATTCTGAAATAATGTTTTTAAATAGTACCATCAAATTTGAAATTGCTAAAATAATACATTGCCTTAAAAATAAAGCTAAAGGTTATGATGGAATTAGTATCAAAGTTATTAAATCAATTTATTGTAATTTAAGTGAACCTTTAGCGCATGTAATAAATCTCTGCATGAGTTAGGGTATCGTTCCAGATGAGTTTAAAATAGCAGTTGTTATTCCTATATATAAAGATAATGAAAAATATTATATTAGTAACTATAGACCAATTTCTTTATTACCGGTAACGTCTAAAATATTTAAAAAAATTTTACACTCTGGAATAACAAATTTTTTAAACAAATTTAATTTAATATCAAAAAAACAATTTGGTTTTTTAAAAAATCTAGGAGCTACAGATGCTTTGGCTCATTTATCTGGTTTTTTACATGCCAATCTTGACAAAAGTCTTCCAACTATTGTTACTTTTGTAGACTTGTCAAAGGCTTTTGACACCGTGGACCACAGTATACTAATAAGTAAGCTTGAATTGTTAGGATTAAGAGCATTGTACTGGATCTAGTAAAGATTTACCTAAGTAATAGAATGCAAATGGCAAAGGTTAATGACACTTTAAGTAAAAAAAATCGCAAAGAATTATAAAAAAGCTAAGGCTTTTTTATTTCAGGTACGATCACATATTTATTGAGTATTTTCTCCTTAATAATCTTGATGGGATCCACACATTTATAAATGGAAAACTATTATTTATTATTACATGTTATTCAAAGTATATTCATAAATAATTATTTGAAAATTTTTCTTTAACCCGAATTTGCATAAAAATATTTAAAATTTATAAAGAAAATTTTTTTATCTCCATCAATTAATATAAATAATAGAGTTTAGATTATTCGTATTTATTTTTCACCTAACAAGATCGTTTGCTGAATATTACTGATCAATAAAACTGGCACCAACTTTCCTTTATAATAATTTACTAAAATGTGCTGTGAAAATATAAAATATACTTTGAATTTCTAAATTTGATTAAAATATCTAAATCTTTCAGTATATATTAATCTTTCTTAATCCTAGAAAAAAAACAAAGAAAAATTTCCCATATTCTTTAAAAAGAATATATTAACATTTTTTAATTACCTAAATCAAATTCTACCTGTGTGCCTTAAGATATTAGTTTTTATCTGAGAAAAGATAATAACAAATTTGTTAACAGAAATGTATGCTTATTGTAAGGTAATTAAAAGCCAATACTGCTGAAAAACAAGTATTAGTTTAAATTCGAGTACTTAATTTAATAGAACTTACTAAATCATCTTTTTAAAAATTTTGCATAAAAATATTAATTAAAAAAAATATAAATTTACAAATTTATATATTATTTATTATTTTTATCCACGTTTTTAAAAAAATAGTAGTAGAAGTTTAAAAAGTTGTTTTAAATTACGCGCTTAAATTTAAACTAGAAGACTTTCACTGTAGTAGTTAGGTTAGTCCGCGCTTAGTCGACTGCTAGGTTAATGGCTGTGTTTATAAATTTGTTATTATTTTTTTCAGATTTATTTTAAATTCTTTGGTGGATATAGTTAAATAAATAAGTTTTATTTAGATAAGTATAAAAATTTTTAATATTTTTTTAAAATTATTATAATGAACGTAATTTCTTTGTTTTTTATTTTTCAGCATTAGAATTATGTTTATGGCAAAACTAAGTGAAAGGTGAGGTTTATTTATGGTTTTTCTTAATCTTAAAGTAATTTAATATGCTTGAAAATGTCTAGATTCCAGCCAAAAAAAGAAAAGATAATAATTCATAATGCTATGTTTGATACATTATCGACAAAAGTTTATTCTGCAGAAGAAGCTGAAAAATGGATGAAACAAATAACTGACTCAGTTAGGATAGGAAGTAAATTGAAAATTAAAAATATAATAAATTATCATTTTTATAACAATCAAATTCATTTTATAACTATATTCAGGTGAAGTGAACAAACATAAAAATTATAAGCTTGCTGTAAATGTTGTATTAATGGAAAATTCTGGATGCGGAATAGGTGCATGTGGAATGCTGAAACTGACACCATGGCATATGACACTTTCATGAATGTAAGAAACATTTTTATTATTATATAAATTAATTTTAATTTATTTGACTGAGTTGTTCCTGAAATTTTAGTTAATTTTTTTGGTATTTGAAATCAGTTTTTTTGTGATAACTCAACAACAACTTATTGAAATTAAGCTAAACTGGAGGAGGCAAATCTAGACATCAAATAACAAATTTGGTACCAATTTTTTTTTTTGATTCATCGAGTTGTTCCAGATATTTACTATTATTAGTCAATTTTGTTGTTAACGAAAATCAGTATTTTTGTGATTGCTCCGACAACAAATGGGTGAAATTTAGTCATACTGGAGGAGGCACAACTAGATACTGTACAAAAAATTATGTACCAATTTTTTTTTTATTTCATCGAGTTGTGTTTAAAATTTGCTCTGTACAGTTTCTCGAACATACATACAGACACAAATACCTTCAGTATAAGCATATTAGAGGCATCGGAATGACTTGGGGACAAAATTTCTCCACAAATTAGACAATTTTAGCAACTTTTCGTTTTTTATATTGCAAACATAGGGTGATCGTGCCTAAAAAGTCTATAACCATCGGTGTGCCTCAAGGATCGATATTTTTTAAAATCGCAATCTTCCCATTTAAAATACATTGTTTTTATTTATAATGTATTTTAAATGAGAAAATTGCGATTTTTAAAAATTTTATTTTGATAAAACAAAGTTTTCCGGGACTTCTACAACTTTAGGGATCAGTTTTTATATGTATCAACATCATTTTCTGTTTGGTAGTGTTTAAAAAAATTTTTTCAACACGTTAAAAAATTAGAAAACTGAAAAGTTAAAATTCCCATGTTATTTAAATGGGAAAATTGACAGGCACGTGTTTTTGCAAAGCAAAATCAAAATCCTTGGAGCTGGGGACTTTTTATGACCAAAACTTCACAAAACAACCCGGGGAGCAAAGTTTTTCTCAAAACTCTAATTTTAGGTCAACTCTAATGTATAGACACACAAGTATAGAGTATTTAACCTATCAGCTGATCACTAATACATGGGTGATTCGGGTGAAAGACAATGGACGTTTTTAACATGGGTTCTTATGGAGATCGCTTTTTAACTATTAATTTAAAAAGCATTGTTAACTAAAATTGAATAAATGTATTATAAATTAAGTAAAAAATAAAATAATCTTCAAGCACCATATATTTTTGTCGCAATTGTTTAGCAGATAGTTGTAAGAAACTCAAAAATAAGTGCTATTTTAGGTTAGCGTAGTGGTAAAAAACCTTTGAAAATTTAATATTTTTGTCATTTTTTTAATTTGCTGAGAAATAAAAGTATATACAGTGGAACCTTTCATAACCGGATCAATTAAAATCACTAGTAGTCCGGATATTAGAATTATCCGGATACGGGAGCAACTTCAATTTTTTAATAAATGATTAGGATAAAAAGATTTATTTTAACAAGAGATTTTTTTTTTGGTTAAAATTTTTCTCTTTATTTATCTAAGAAAACTTTAAATATTTTAATCTTTTTTTTACAATCAAAAATATAAAAACCATAATTTATTTATTTATTTATTTCTTTTTTATAAATTTTTGGCCATGAAAAGGGCCAATTTTTTTGTTTATAAAAAAATTTTTTTTTTCAAAAAATTTTAATTTTTATAAATTTAAAATTAAAAAAAAAAAATATCCTGAACACCGATCCGGATATCGGAGGGTACGGTTACGGGAGGGTCAGTTATGGGAGGTTCCACTGTATTAATTTAAAAAATTTAATATTGTCAAGAAATCTAAACATTAATTTTTACAGGTTGATTTAATTTAAACTTGGTCAAAATTAAAAAAAAAAATTATTTTTAAGATTCGATCTAATAGGGTTTATTGGGTCGCTGATCACAAAAATCGAAGTATTTTCAATTAAAACGTAACTTTTAACCCTTAAATTAGCCAAAACTACCCTTAAAAAGGTTTTTCCTCTACTTTTGCTCTAGCCCTCCAAGATTTGGTCTATAAGGGTTTTTTAGGTCGTTGATCACAAAAATCACGGGTTTTTCAATGACTCATCGAGGATGTGTCTTGTTCTGGATGTGCAGCTTCTGCAGGTGGGTTGATTAAATGAAAAATGTTTCCAACCGCCTGTATGTGGCTGTCTAAATAACTTTTAACTTGATTACTTTTTACTTTATTTACTCGATCAATTATTTCATTTATATTCTAGTATTTAAATAATATTTATTCATGTATTTTAAGATGGCTGCAAACATGCGATAGCATTTCTCATGTGGCTGCATAACTGCATAGAAGAAGCGAAGATTTATCACCAACAGAAACTGAGTGCTATTGGAAAAAAGCTACACTATCTTTAGCTGGAACAACATTAAAATATATTAAAATATCCGATGTATCAAAAAAATACAGCCTCTAATGTTAATATCCATGAAACAAATTTTTTTTAAAATATTATGAAAATCGCTTAAGATAGATGTTTGGATAGTCAGATTTCTAGATATCATTAGAACATTGAAGAAAGAAAAACATATTGTCTTTCATTACATAAATTGATAAAAGATTTTTTTAATGAAAAAGAAAACAATCATAGCTGTGCATCTTTTTTAAGTTTTATTAAAACAAAAATCTTTTCAAAATTATGCCTTCATGCAGAAACATTAACAAGAAATCAAAGTAACTGTCTTCTTTGGTAAGAGTTAAGGTTCAGAAGAATAACAGAATCAAAATTTTATGAAGCAGCTCATTGCAAAACAGAAAATAGTACTTTGGTTCATCAAATATTAGGTATGAGTAAAAAATATGATAATTTATTGATGAAAAGAGGTAGGAATCTTGAAAAGCAAGTTTTAAAATTAGTTCGAAAATTTCAAAATAGTGTTGTGAAAAAAGTAGATTTATGGTTGTTGAAGGTATTCTATTTCACGTGGCATCTCCTGATGGAATTATTCAGTATTGCCCTGTTGAAAAGAAATGCCCTAGCAGCTCAAAAACTTATGAAAACTAAATTATAAAGGACAATTAAAGACAAGTACAGAGCACAGATTATGCTGCGAATGTTTGCCATGAAAAAAAAGAAAGGATTATTTTGTATACCTGATGCAGAATTGGAAACGAATAAATCTGTGCGCATTATTTGGGTTAATTTGGATGATAAATGTTTTTATCTAGTTCATGAGTTAATAAAATTGGTTTAGAATTAAATGTTTCTAGAAATTCACTATGCAAATTATCTCCAGTATCATTGTTTTTATTTGGTAGAAATAAATTAGAAGAGTTAGCTTCCATTTGCAAAGAAACTAGTTAATGGTTTAATATTCTCTTGGTCTCATTTTTTGGCGATTTTATTAAATCGTTGCTCATAACCTGTATCCAATAATATTTGCTCCACTACTCGCTATTTATTTATTTTCTAAAAAGCTTTGAATTGCTGACATATTTTCTGACCTGACAATCGAAATAGCGAGGGATGGCAGTTTCTGTAATAAATATTTTGCATCTCGTAATTTTATGCTCTAAATAATATTGGTTCCTTAATGAGGAACCATTTTTTATATCTCTTTCCAACTAAAAAAATGCATTTATTGTTATTTTACGATTGAAAATTAACTGTAAATTAATGTTTCCAGTATCTTCCACTTTATACAAATCTTCTAATCATAGACAAAAGTGAAAAAAATTTTCTAATATTGATATTATTTCTAACTAATAAGGCATAACGCAGCATAGAATAAGTTCTCATAAGTGTAACTCTAGGATATATTTCAGCTAATTTAGAAATATATGAAATAAAATCCGTTTGCTTAATATTAATTGGTTCCAGTTGATTAATTGAACACCAATCTTAAAAGTTTTTATATTTTGAAGAAGAATACAGCTTATGTAGTTCTGAATTTTTGAAATCCATTAATTTCTATTCTAAAAGAAATTCTATGTAAATATTTTTAAATTATTTGATTTTTTTTTATTTTCTAAATAATTATTATCTTACCTCATAATTTACATTTTTCTTATATTATATTTTTCTTATATTTTTAAAATCATCCAAAAAATACTTGATAAACACAGGAACAATTTTAAAATTAAAAAAAATTATCTGATTTTTTATAGTCAGCTGATGCAATAAGAAAAAAACTGCGCAAAGTGACCGACAGAATTCGCTAACGCCGTAGGCCAGAAAGTTTTTTTTGTATAACTGTGCATATACACTATGATGCAAAGTAGGGCGTATACAAAAATTAAATATTAATTTTTTTATTATTTATTAATTATTAGGCGTACTTTAACAAAGCACTTGACAAAACTGCGACATTTGGCGGGAAATGAGACACTTAGGACTGCTACCTACTCCTCGCAGTGATCTTAATGGATTTTCCCCAGATGATCTTAACGTTTACTTTGCTTGGGTCCCAACCTCAATAACAGAAGATATTGATGAGACTAATCAGTTAATTAGTTCAGCATCCAATAATGGGTTTTACAGAGGTAACCCTAAAAGATGTTTAGGCATGCCAATTAAGAATGGAGTAAGCCTCTTCGGCAATGTGCTCGCCCAACTTGAGCTAATAACGAAGAGACTCAATGCAGAAACGCATGATATGGAGTCTGCTCTTAAAAAAGCAGCACATAAGCAGCAGGCAAAGAGGGTCCGATCGCCTTCCTATGGAGATAATTCCCCAGAGTCAAACCAAGCGAGGAAAAGAATTCCTTTAAACCTTAGCAACTCTAGCAATACAGCTAAATCTGAGGAGGAGCAGCAGAACAGCGCTCAGCTCCAGGAAGAGGAAAGAAGGAAAATGCTGCTTGAAGAAAACCAAAAGAAGGAGCAAGAGCAGAGGAAGAAGGAGAAAGCGCGCCTGGAACAGGAGGAAAAAGAGCGGCGACAAAAAGAGAAACTGTTTCAGAAACAAAAGAAGAAAGAAAGTCTGCTACAACTACTTTAAAAGCAGAAGCCGAAGCAGAATAAAGTGACGCAGCCACCAAAAGAGAATCAACCTGCGGGGGGAGAACCTCCAAATAAGGAAGATGACTCAAAGGTGGTACCTAGCAACAGCAAGGTGGATGGCCCACAGGATATCTCCAGGATCTCCTCCAACAGCAACTGAGATAGGGGCGCCCCTAGGCATAGATCCACAAGGGAAAAGAAGCAGCAGAAGAAACTTAAGAGGCTGCAGCTTAAGCAGGGAAATAACCCTCCCGAAAAGACGGATCAGCCAACTAAGCTAACGCAAGTGGCTGACGGAAAAGAGCAACAAAGGCAGTCGCAACCCCCGAAGCTACCAGAAAACTGGCAGATTATGGGGAAAGGGAAGAATAAGCCCAGAACCAAGAAGACCCAACAGGCAAAGGAACCTGCCGATAAGGATAAAGTTCCTTCCAAGATGGGAAGGCGCAGGTTTAGAAAAAGGAAGGAAGCCTTGCAGATTACCCCAGCGGCGGGTAAAACTTACGAGGAAACGCTTCTCGATTTAAAGAGAAACGTTAACCTCAAAGAATCTGGCGCGAAGGTCCACCGCAACAGAAAAACTCAAAATGGCAGTGTCCTCATTGAGTTGGAGGCTATTGAGGACCGCCAAAAGCTGAGAGATGCAGTGGAGTCGGTAACGGGCCCTGAATCGAATGTTCGTGATCTGATTCCAATGCTCAAGCTTGAAGTTCGAGACTTGGATGGTGTCACGAAGGAGCAGGAGATACAGGAGGCCTTTGCCAAGGCTATTGGCATGGAAAATGGTGACCTACTTGAAGTCATCATTTTCAAAACGAAAGGGAAAACCAGCCATATGGCCGTTGTTGACCTCCTGGAAGCAGACGCTCTACGCCTGGCTAAAAAAGGCAAAATCCAGATTGGCTGGGCGCCGAGTAGAGTGCGCCTTCGTGCAGACGTAAGGCGTTGCTACAAATGTCTGGGCTATGGCCATAGCCAGTATGTCTGCAAAGGCCTAGACAGAAGTAAGGCGTGTCTCAAGTGCGGCGAAGATGGCCATAAGAGAACAGAGTGCAGCAAGGAAAAGCCCGAGTGCTTCCTCTGCAAGACCAGAAAGGATAAGTGCTCCACGGAGCACTATCCTGGACAGGGAAACTGCCCCAGTTACCGGGAGGCTCTGGCTGTGGCGAGAAACAGGTGTCATCGGAAATGATTCAGGTTCTCCAAGGAAACATGAGACATGCTCGGGAAGCTGGTGCATTGTTGGATCAAATTGCTCGCAAAGAGGATTCAAACATCCTCTTACTAAGCGAGCAATCTTACAACATGAACCACAAGTACTGGCTTTCCGATGACACCGACTGCTGCGCCATATGGCTTCAAAGTAGAGCCCAAACGTCCCTTACCCAAAAAGGGAAAGGAAATAGCCACGTTTGGGCCAAGTGTGAAGAGATAACTTATATAAGTTGTTATCTGTCCCCAAACGACAGCTCGCAAGAGCTGGCTACAAAGTTGGCCAGCATCGAGAGCACGGTCCGAACGGCGACTGGTGGCGTCATCCTTGGTGGAGACTTCAACGCCAGGGCCTTGGAATGGGGCATGCCAACGACCAACCCCAGGGGACGAATGGTGCTCGAAATGGCCACTAGATGCAAACTAGTGGTCCAGAATAGAGGCAACAAGCCCACATACGAGAGGGCAGGGTGGGGTGCCTCTATCCCGGACATAACCTTCTCTACAGAAGCTGCGTCTGGGAAAATAGGCGACTGGAGGGTGATGGATGATCAATACAATGGTAGTGACCACCATTACATCGCCTTCCGGGTATTGGAAGGAACCTCACAACGTTCTCCGTACAGGAGGCGTCCTCTGGGCTGGAACGTCTCAAGGATGGACGAAGACAGATTCGAGGAGTATCTTCGAATCGAGTCAGCGTCCATCCCCGCTTGGCATGGAGGGGCTGCAAGTCCCCACGAGGCTGAAATACTAGTTAAGAAAGTAACGTCTCTATTACGTGGGGCTTGTGATGCCTCGATGCCTCGCCGCAGGCCCTGGAAAAGGAGAAAGCCAGTGTACTGGTGGAATCCCGAAATAGCTGAGCTCCGAAAGGAATGCCATAGGACGCGACAAAGGGCGCAAAGAGCACGGGACAGATCTGAGGCTGCTTTGCTTTCGCAGGAACACAAGGACGCCAAACACCGGCTGGCCAAGGCCATCCGCCAAAGCAAGGCTCGATGTCTGCGTGCATTACGGGAAGATGTAAATAAGGATCCCTAGGGCCTAGGCTACAAAGTCGTAATGGGCAAGTTGAACCGGGGGTCTGACAACATGATGGACGCGGTGTCGACCGAATGGATCGTCAATGCTCTCTTCCCTGATAGGCCCATCCGGGAAAACCCGGTTGAGGTGATACCCAGGGAGGAAGTGCCGCTGTTCAGCAAAGGCGAGATGGTCAAGGCCATAAAGGCCATGAAAAATGGCAAGGCACCGGAGCCGGATGGGATACCAGCGGAAGTGCTCAAAAGAGCGGTCAAAGTGGTCCCTGGTATCCTGTTAAGCATGTTCAATGCGTGTTTGGTGGCGGGAGTGTTTCCAAAGCAGTGGAAGGTGGCACGTCTCGTGCTCTTGAACAAGGGCAAGGGGGGAGCCCCGGACTCTCCATCGTCTTACAGACCTTTGTGTATGTTAAATACTATTGGTAAGGTGATGGAGAGCATGCTCCGGGCAAGGCTCAGAAAGGCAATCGAGGAGGGCGGTGGTCTCTCCGAGGAGCAGCATGGTTTTCGTGATGGGCGTTCCACGATAGACGCCATCCGGCGCGTCGTGGATACCGTAGAGGCTGAGAGAAAAAGGGGGCCTGCAAACTGCAGGGACGTCCTGCTAGTAACGCTGGACGTCAAAAACGCTTTTAACTCGGCCAGGTGGGATGACATGATCCGGTCTCTCGAGTACGATTTCCAGATACCTAGGTATCTGGGTAACGTACTAAAGGACTACCTGCGGGACCGGAGACTGCTCTACGACACGCTCGATGGCAGGCGTAAAAGGGTGTTAAGTGCAGGCATCGCGCAAGGTTCGGTTCTCGGACCGGACCTGTGGAATGCCTTTTATGATGGCTTGTTGCGCGTCCACCTCCCGGAAGGAGTTTCCCTGATCGGGTACGCCGACGATGTGGCCCTGACCATAACGGGCAGGGACATTGAAGTGACCCAGGAGAGGTGGAATCTAGTCATGAGACGGATCAACCTCTGGATGGGCGAGCACGGGCTCCAGCTTGCGATCCCAAAAACGGAGATCGTATTGCTGACCCGTCGAAGGGTTCCCACCGATTTCGAAGTAATTATCGACGACGGCGGAAACCCTAACACGATCCGAACCAGAACATCGGTGAAATACCTGGGATTTCAGCTTGATAACAAGCTGACCTTCTGGGAGCAATTTCAGAGATCGTGTGAAAGGGCAGCGTCGGTCGCATCCTCCCTGTCAAGGTTCATGGCCAACATCGGGGGACCCAAACCAGGGAAGCGAAGGCTCCTGATGTCAGTCGTCAACTCTGTCCTGCTTTACGGATCAGAAGTCTGGGCGAAGACCACGGAAACTGCTAAGTACAGACATAAAATATCGTCTGTACAGAGGCAAGCGGCACTGAGGATCGCCTGCGCATACCAGACGGTATCCCTAGAGGCAGTCCAGGTCGTGGCTTTGGTCATACCCATCGACCTGCTAGCGCTGGAGCGGAAATTCATCTACGAAAGCGTGGTGGACCGCGAAGTGGCAACCACTCGCGCCCGCTCCAGATCTATGGAAGCCTGGCAGGAACCATGGGAAAACAACGAAAAGGATAATGCTCGATGGACACGCACACTGATTCCAGATGTGCATGCATGGATGGGACGACAGCATGGGGAGGTGGATTTCTACCTTACCCAATTCTTGACCCGGCACGGGTATTTCCGTGTCATGTTAAAACACTGGCATAAGGTGGCAACAAAGGAGTGCTTGCACTGTCCGGGCGTGGATGATACAGTGCAGCACACATTCTTCGAATTTGTTCGCTACTCGGGGGGGCGCCCGCCCTTCCCGATTTGGAGGCCGGAGACGGTGGTCCCGGAAATGCTACGGAGTTCCGAAAACTGGAACAAAGTAGCAGAGTACGTAAGGACCACCTTGTTGCAGAAGAAGGAGGAGGGCTTTCTATCGTAGAGAGCTCTCCTACCCCTAGGCAGGGAGGAAGGCAGCGGCCAGCTGCCTAGGCTGCGCGTCCCAAACTGAAGTTAGGGAGTTCCGGTTTGGGACAAACAAGCGCGGGGGGTTTAAAGTGTGTTTATCTAGTAAGAATCTGGGGCGTAGCCGGCGACCGTGGTCGCCGGTGGTCTCCCAGTTGTACACTTTGTACAACTGGGCGGTAATGGAAATTTGCGGGTCTTTAAGGCCCGCAAACACTCCATGGCTGATGTAAGATGCACATGTTTCCCTTAAAAAAAAAAAAAAAAAAAAAAAAAAACCTAAAAGATGTAATTCTGGCAGTAGCCCATTTCTCATCACAGGCTACTGGTGCTGATGGCATGCCTCATAAGATAGTTTGCATAGTCACTTCCTGTTTTTGGACCACTTTTGGTCAAGCTTTTTAATGCATCTCTAACAGATGGGGGTTTCCCTACGGCTTGGAAAAAATCACTATTACTAGCTATTAAAAAGACTTCCATTCCATCTTCACCATCAGATTTCCGTCCTAATGCTCTCCTTCGTTTCTTGGCAAAAGTGTTTGAAAAATTAGCATATAATCAGATAACTAATTATATAGGACAGAACGAGTTGATTGACCCATTACAGACTGGTTTCAGACCAGTAGTACAGAAATCAGGAGTACAGAAACAGCATTACTAAAATTAACAGAGGACATTAGGTTTGGTAATAATAAAAGATTAGTAACGATACTACTGCAGTTTGATTTCAGTAAGGTGTTTGACTCCATATCTCCTTCAAAGTTAATAGTAAAATTAAAATCTATGGGTTTCTCAAAGAACGTCTTGCTATGAAATAAATCATATCTCCAAGGTAGACCGTTAGAAGTTACTACATAAACATCTCCCTCTAAATCCCTTGGAGTTAATCTTGGGGTTCCACAGGGATCAGTATTATGTCCCCTCTTGTTCTGCCTCTATATTAATGATGTTAAGCATCATCTAGATGCAGACATCTATCATCTTTTATATGCTGACGACATACAAATTTACGTACAGGTTTCTCCTGAGAACATAAATGATTCATTACAGAAACTATCATCAGCAGCCAATAGCATCAATATTTGGGCCAAAAACGAATCCCTGAGATTTAACCCAAACAAGACAAAAGCTATATATTTTGGTACTAGCCATTTTCTAGACCAGCTAGACAAACTAAATCTACCTGGTGTGGTTGCAAGTGATGGGGTCACAGTACCTTTTACTAATGAAGTTACAAGTCTGGGAGTAATTATACACAATAAGGTAACTTGGGAACCACATATTTCACTCGTGAGTAAAAAAGTCAATAGAGTACTTTACACACTACGGTTTATTAGGCAGTGCACAAACGAAGATCTTTAAATTAAACTTATACAAAAATTAGTGGTTTCCCATTTAGATTACTGCCCTGTTGTATACCTAGACTGCTCGACAAATCTGAAAGACAAAATACAAAGATTGACACATGTTTAAGATATATCTATGGAATCGGCAGGGACACACATATTACTACAGGAAACCCTCCGTATTCGCGGGTAATTGAGACCGAAAAAACACCGCAAATAAGAAAATCCGCGAATAACGCGGGACTGGGACCGTAGTATATATATGTATGTATGTGCATAAAGTAAAACAAAAAAATTTTGAGAATGAAAATTATTTTATTGACAAGTGAAATATAATGTTTATAACCAAAAATCTTGTGAAAAAAAAAATTAATAAATGTTTTTAATTTATTTTAATTAGCCAAAAAAGAAATTTTTATAATGTTTATAACCAAAAATCTTGTGAAAAAAAAATTAATAAATGTGAACATTGCTACAAAACCGCGTAAAACCGAATTCAAATCCGCGAAAAAAGAATCCCGGTATATTTTGAAGAATCGCGTATATTTGAATCCGCGAATACGATTACCCGCGAATACGGGGGGTTTCCTGTATATACAGGGACACACATATTACATATCAATACTTGAAAAGTTCTAGTCATACATATAACGATTCGGTCTTTTAAGGTAGGGGATCGAATTGGATTTTTCCAAATCTCAAAATTTTTAAATCTAAATGTTCGAAATACTTAAGAAATAATACGAAAAAAAAATTTCAAACGCGATTATCTCGAAGCTACCTTTTTTCAATCTGCGGATAGTTAATCTCAGGATTCGCTGGTCCGATTTTAAAAAACTTAAGTGCTTTGTCTTTATTAAAGTATATTACAGAACAATTTACCATAAAATTAAAAAAAAATTAATTTAAATATGCCTTTACTAAAGTCATAGGGTAAAAAAAACGTCCATTTTAAAAAATTTTTTTTCCTGCTTGCCCATTTTTTTATTTTTCAGTTTTTTTTTCTATTTTAGGTAAATTGTTCTGTGAGACTCATCACTTATTAAGAATCTTTTTGATTTTTTTGTTTCGGACATGCCAATCCTGAGATTAACTTTCCGCAATAGACCGAACGGATTTTTAACACCTGTACTTTGGTGCCCTCTATAAATACAACTAATTATAAAAATTAAAAAAAAAAAAATTTTTATGTATTTAAATGCCTCATTAATGCATAAAAAAAATTTCAAACTGATAACTAATAAAGGGGCTGAGAAATTAAATAAATAAAAATGTCTTCAAAAACGCCTTTCCAATTCGATCCCCTACCTTAACAATATTTTATCAGGACTGTAATACATTAATGTTACCAAAAATTGACTACTTTTTCACTATATGCTACTTATCGTTGCTATGATACTGCTAATTTTGTTTCTTATTATTTTATATGTTATAATTGTTATACTATGCTATTATATTATATTATGTTATTCTGTATCAGAAATTTTATATTTATACAAATAAAGAGATTATTTACATTTACTTTCGGTTAGCAGAGAAAAAAAATAGTACACGACATTTGGCCAGAAATGTTGGATGCCCTGGCTTCGCCTCGGCCGTTAACCTCGCACGCCAAGAAATCCATCTTTCTGGCCATATGTTGTAATGTACTATTTATCTAAAACCAGGCTTCATCTGTTAAAAATTCTAATATTTAGCATTCAGAGTCAATAAAAAGAAATAAGAAGAAATACGCTTTTTTTAGTAAACATATACACATAAGCCCGAAAGAGCCAAATAGGAGACAAAGTTATATATATAGATATACTCAGTACGCGTACGGATATGTAGAATGCTTGCACACGTATATACGCCTTGCGTATTTGTATTTGTTTTGGTTTATTTTTATGTCTAGGTTATCGCTCCTTGAGTCTACGTTTTATAGTACTCTAATTTGAGGAGATATATATATATATACATGGTCGACTTGCGTACAATATAAAGTATCATATGTATTTATAATTTTATATTTATACTTTTGAAAATAAGTATATAGAGTCAGCGATTTGTTGAAATTTAAAACAAAAAGCCTTTATTGTCTGGCATAAGGCTATTATATATATTATTATTTGTGTTGATGATACTATGTATAGATAGAAGCGGAAGGGCAATAAGCTGCTAGAAGAGCTCAACATAGTAATGATAATGGTTATCCTGAAGACAAAAAATGTGATAACTGCAAAAGATGTATCAGAGAACTTATTATCAATACATATATTAATAGACGCAGGCTGCAGCGTAACTTTAATTAATAAAATATTTAGAGTATGTAATAAACAAAATAAGACTCACACCGAGCCTGAACGTGCCGGAAAGTTAAAAAAAATGTCGCTAAAATCGGCTTAAGTAGATTTTTAAAATATATTTTTTTCAGTCGATTCGTTCCTACTAGAAAATCCGATCAGCTCATCTGCCGAACTTTCATGGGACCTATAATGCGTATTTTAAGTTTTTTTTTTTTTTTTTAAATTAATGACATTTAAATTGCTACCAAAATTTTATTTTTTCATAAAAATAAGTTCTATAGGTCTCAAAAATTTTTTACAAGCCTCACGCTTCCAACGATTCTTTACTCGTCTCTTTTGATTGATTTGTTTTCCAAATAAGATAATTTAAAGTCAGAGCCCCAATTTAAGAATTTTTAAAAAAAGTCATTTTTATCATTATCTTAGAAAATCGATATCTCGTAAACTATTCAATGAAAAGAGACGAGTAAAAATTTTTTTAAAAATTTAAGCTTATAGAAAATTTTTGAGACCTATAAAACCAATATTCATGAATAATTACAATTTTAGCAATAATTTAAAAATTGGTCATTTTGGACTAAAAATGGGCCTTTAGTTTATTTACAATAACTATGAATTAGTGTTATAGAATTGCGGTTTACGGTGCTTAAAAAGTTACTTTTACACCAAAAAAATAAAACTAATCATAAGTTTTTTTACATTGAACCAATTAAGGCCCCTGTGTTATAATGGTCTACGTGCAATGATCATTGCTTTTAAATGTAAAATATCTAATCATGAGACAAAGTTAAGAATAAAATAATAATTTTTATTGAGTTTTTTTTTATTTTAAGAGTGTTTACAATATACAAAAACATATAAAATAAATTCAATTTTTTTACACATAATTACTTAATTTAACTAATAATTAAAATAAAATTAAACTAAAAATTCAACTAAAAATTCAACTAATATGTAATACTTTTAGTATTTATACATAATAATAATTTTAAAGTATCTGATATCTGATAAAGTATCTATATATAATAAGTGTAATACATCTGTAACAATTATAATACGTAATTAAATAATACATGTAATTCTTAATAATATTAACATAAATAATATTTTGAAAAAAAAAAATTTTTCTGGTATTTTAAGATTCTGATCCCAAATAGGTATTTTTTAAATCAAAAAATATGTTTTTTAATCTAGGGAAATCTAATTAGTTTTTATAAAAATCATATGTAATCAAATAATTTTTTTTTTTGGTTTTTAAATGTAAATAATAAATATATAAATAAAAATCAAGTACCTAATGAAACATCTTTTTTTATATACATTTTTCTTAAATATGAGGGGAAGAAAATTCTAAAACCGCTTTTTTAAGGTAAATAGAATAATTTGGATTATCGACATTTTTAATTTTATATTTTTTAAAATGTCGATAATCCAAATTATTACTAAAAGTATTACATATTAGTTGAATTTTTAGTTGAATTTTTAGTTTAATTTTATTTTAATTATTAGTTAAATTAAGTAATTATGTGTAAAAAAATTAAATTTATTTTATATGTTTTTGTATATTGTAAACACTCTTAAAATAAAAAAAAACTCAATAAAAATTATTATTTTATTCTTAACTTTGTCTCATGATTAGATATTTTACATTTAAAAGCAATGATCATTGCACGTAGACCATTATAACATAGGGGCCTTAATTGGTTCAACGTAAAAAAACTTATGGTTAGTTTTATTTTTTTGGTGTAAAAGTAACTTTTTAAGCACCATAAACCACAATTCTATAACACTAATTCATAGTTATTGTAAATAAACTAAAGGCCCATTTTTAGTCCAAAATGACCAATTTTTAAATTATTGCTAAAATTTTAATTATTCATGAAAATTGGTTTTATAGGTCTCAAAAATTTTCTATAAGCTTAAATTTTTTTAAAAATTTTTACTCGTCTCTTTTCATTGAATAGTTTACGAGATATCGATTTTCTAAGATAATGATAAAAATGACTTTTTTTAAAAATTCTTAAATTGGGACTCTGACTTTAAATTATCTTATTTGGAGAACAAATCAATCAAAAGAGACGAGTAAAGAATCGTTGGAAGCGTGAGGCTTGTAAAAAATTTTTGAGACCTATAGAACTTATTTTTATGAAAAAATAAAATTTTGGTAGCAATTTAAAAGTCATTAATTTAAAAAAAAAAAAAAACTTAAAATACGCATTAAAGGTCCCATGAAAGTTTGGCAGATGAGCTGATCGGATTTTCTAGTAGGAACAAATCGACTGAAAAAATTATATTTTAAAAATCTACTTAAGCCGATTTTAGTGACATTTTTTTTAACTTTCCAGCACGTTCAGGCTTGGTGTGGACTATTTTTGAAGGAGAAAATGAAAAACAAGATTGGGTAGTAAAATTTGAAGGAGGAAAAAGTTAATAAAGATAGTAAATGCATAAATGAACATTATTAAATATAGCTGCAATGCGTTTATAGCATTTGACAATGAGTTCAACCAACAATCACAGACATTGATATAATTATTTATTTAATTTGGAGGGAGAAATTCAGAGGATAGTGTAAAAACAATAAGGGGAGAGTGATTTGTATAATGATCCTAAAACTGTTTTTAAATAACTGTTTTTAATAAATTATTTAAAAAATCTTAAAATGATGAAAACTTGCTTATTTTTCAGTCAAAAAGTATAATTTTTTTTTAAATTATCTCATTTTCCCTGGCTATTCGAATATTGAATTCTCTCACCTATGCTAGTAATATATAAATATATGCATAATTTTATAAACTAATATTTCATTATCTATCCTCTCAGGACAGCAAAATTGAAATCCAGATTGTGAGGACGATTCATCAAAAGAAACTTTTATAATAAGCTTCTGATGCATTTAATCGGAACATTTTAGATTTTTGTACTTTAAATATTTTTTCAAAAAATTAATGTATGTATTTATAATTTTTTGTAATAACAATTTGTAAAATTAATAGTTTGACAAAGTGAGGGAGTAAGGAAGGAGGGAGGGAGTAAGGTGAGGGAGTAACAAAGTAAGGCTTTGTCAACCAGATATATTATATAATAGGGTTGTTCACTAAAAAAAAAAGTGCTCCAAATATATTCTTCCTGAAGTATGTTGAAGTTTAGGTGACAAAATGATCCTATACCAATTTTCAGCTCATTTGAGAAAGATTTAGGGGTCGCACAAATTCCAGGATAGCTCTCAAGTGGTTGGCTAATACCGACAATTAGTGGGAACGACAAAATTTTTTTTCAGAATACGTTTTTTATACTTCTAAATATGTTTTCCGTGTCGCTAAACTCGGAAAAGGGATCCTCAGAGTCTGAAAATTCCTTAAAGACCCTTAAACACCGAAAACACCCCTTTTTTAACCAAAAATTTTTGGAATTTATAGCGGAAATCATATATATTCGAAACATCTGGATTATAAATTACAATGGATGACTTAAATATGTTGGAAAAATACCGAAAACTCCTTCCGTTTATTCCAACGCGCCTTTTTGTCCGAGAAACGAAGGGCTCAATTTTATAACAATGTTATGAGATAGGGTTTTTAGGCCATTTTCCAAATAACGCTGTCATCTTGCAATTCTACCAAAGTACTACCGTTTGGTCTTATTTTTTTCGTATAAGTTCTACCTTTCAAACGCCGTTAACCGGAGTCTTTTATCACTGATTCTCTCATCGTTTTAGATAGTAAATCAAATGTCCATTTTTTGCCAAAAATGACCAATTTTAAAATTGCTGCTAAAATTGTAATTTTTGAAGAAAATGAGTCTTAAAGGTCTCAAAAATTTTAATTAAGCTCTACGTTTTGAAAAAAATAAGACCAAACGGTGGTGTTTAGGTAGAATTGCAAGATGACAGCGTTATTTTGAAAATGGCCTAAAAACCCTATATTATAACATTGTTATAAAAGTGAGCCCTGCGTTTCTCGGCCAAAAAGGTTCGTTAATAAACGGAAGGAGTTTTCGGTATTTTTTTAACATATTTAAGTCATCCATTGTAATTTACAATCCAGATGTTTCGAATATATATGATTTTCGCTATAAATTCCAAAAATTTTTGGTAAAAAAAGGGGTGTTTTCGGTGTTTAAGGGTCTTTAAGGAATTTTCAGACTCTCATTTTCGAGTTTAGCGACACCGAAAACATATTTAGAAGTATAAAAAACGTATTCTGAAAAAAAATTTTGTCGTTCCCACTAATTGTCGGTATTAGCCAACCACTTGAGGGCTACCCTGGGTTTGTGCGACCCCTAAATCTTTCTCAAATGAGCTGAAAATTGGTATGGGATTATTTTGTCACCTAAACTTCAACATACTTCAGGAAGAACATTTTCAGAACACTTTTTTTTTTAGTGAACAACCCTATTATATAAGTATTACATAAAGCCCTCTATGCGATATTTCTTATATGTATATTTTGTTGATCTATGAGATCATGCTTGCTGTGGCAAGTTCGCAAACTTGTTAGAGCTTTCAAAAAGCTATAAAGTAATTCTAATATAGTATACAGAGGTTTGTTGTGAAAAAGTAATTAATGGTTTATTGAATACCCTATCTTAATCGCCATTCATTTTATTTCTTATAAAAACAAAAATTTTGCGTTACTCTAATTTAATTTAGTTAATAAATAAGCTGACTGATATGGGTCCTTAAGTAAGATTGTTTAATATTGTGGTTTAATTTGCTGTTTAATATAAATCTGAAAATCAAACTAATCAAACAAGTATTATTTACAAATGGATCCCATATTTATAAATAGTGCTATATAATAGAACCACCTAATATAGGCACTCTTAGTAATATTGCCTAATTTCTTTCTAAAAAAATTGTACTAAAATTATGATAAATATAATGAATATATTTAAAAAAGTTTTAAACTTACGTGATTCACTTGTCAAACTGACTCTTAAATCACTCTTTCGTTTTAGTTCTTGAACATATATATTTAAAATATTTACAACATTTTGCTTAGAGTGCTCTACAAAAATCTTTGTGTCGTTCAAAACCAAAGAGATTTCTAAATTTTTCATGAGCGCTTCAGAGATCCTTGCAGTTTCTAAAATATTTAAAATATAGAATTAGGTACTAAATTTAAATAATTTTTAAAGTTTAAAATAATGATTGTTTTATAATATCAAATACTGTTTAGTATAAGCATTTCCGTATATTATCTTTTTTGAGATTCAATCAATAAATAGCTTTACTTATTACACTAAATTAATTGCTAAAAAATTAAATAAAACTGTAAAAAAATTTAAAGAATAAGTTACGTAATTTTCTCTTTTCGACATTTTCAAATCGTTACTTTTGAGTCGACATTTTAGAATCGAAATTTTAGAATCCACATTTTTGAAATCACTTGAATATTGTAATTTTTCATTACCCATTACAAATAATGAATTTGTTATAAGGATTGGAAAATAATATTGATACATTAAGAATATTACTAACTATTTCTTTTTTTAATTGTTAATAGCGAAATATTAAAAACAAAAAGTAATATTTAATGGCTAATAGTCCATTACCATTACAAAAATTTAATTGGCTGTAAGTAGGTGTAATATTATAAAATATTCCACTAACTAAATAGAAAAATAATTTTGACTGCATAATAATATTGTGATGTATTTAATTTAAAATTTGATTTTTTTTTTAAGCAGGAACTTATTTGTAAAGTAGTAAGGATTTTTAATATATTATCATTTTGGTTCCAAAAATTTATTTTTGTAAGCTTTCGCCCTGAAATTATGGCCAATCTTAATATCTTAATACTATAAATATTTGAAAATTTATTTGTTTGTCTGTCTGTCTGTCTGTCCACTCATCATGCAAGAACCACCGAAACAATTGGCATCAAACCGGTGTCAAAATATAGATAATAAGTCTGCGGGTGACATAGGCCATAGATTTTCTGTTCAGCTATCGTAGTTTTTGAGATATCTAATTTTCAGTGGTTTTAAACTAGATAAAATTTCAAAAAATTTAAAAAAAAATTGAAATATCTCGAGATTATTGACAAATTTTATCGTCACAAGTTGGTAGTATTCGCTTTGGCACACATTTTTACGTATTCCCCTAAATTTTTATTCAAAACGGAGGTATCTTTAAAAATTTATAAAATATTTTTGAAGCTGGTAAAAAAAATTTTTTTCATTTTCTTATTTTTATTCTATTTTTAATAATTTGTTTGTGTGTATGTGTGTTCTTTAAAAAGTGATAAATGTAATTGATTTGGCACTAATTTATACGTTAAATTAGTTAAATTTGATTAAAAAAGAAAATTTTTTCAAAATTAAAAACAAAAAAAAATGTTGGCTTTCCAGTTTCCTGTAATTTACATTGTCAAATTTTGAATACGGTTTTTAATTTTACGTTAAAGAGCATAGTGTCTTTCTTTATTTAAAGTATAGTTATATACATCAAAAACACTTCCCGAGGCTTTCCAGTTCCCTGTTATTAATAGAATAATTATAATAGAACCATCTATATATACATGTCTTATACTACTATATATTTTTCTTTTTTTTTTTTTTCTTTTCTCTCTCTCTTTCTTTTTCTTATATTTGAAAATTTATTTGTTTGTTTGTCTGTTTGTCTGTTTGTCTGTTTGTCTGTACCCTAATGACTCAAGAACCACCGAACCGATTGGCATGAAACCAGCGTCAAAATGAAGAAAAAAAATGCGGGTGACATAGGCCCTATATTTTCTGATTAACTATCGTAGTTTTTGAGATATTTAATTTTTAGTATTTTTGAACTTGATAACATTATTTAAAAATTTTATCAAAAATTGAAATATCTCGATACTATCGAAAAATTTTGGTATGGCACTTCATAGTATTCAATTCAGCACTAATTTTTACGTATTCTCTGAAATTTTTATTCAAAACGGAGGTATCTTTAAAATTTTATAAAATATTTTTAAAATTTTTTACTATATATTATATATATTCAACTCAAATTTTAGGGTATAGTATATTATATTATTTGATTGTTTTTATTATATTATTGTATATTATATATTTGTTTGTTTTTCTGTTTGTCTGTTTGTCTGTACCCTAATGACTCAAGAACCGCCGAACCACTTGATATAAAACCAGTGTCATAATAAAGAATAAAAGTATTCGGATAACATAGGCTATAGTTTTCTGACTCAGATTTCTTACTTTTGGAGACATTCAATTTTTACTATTTTTAGGATATATAAAATTTTTTGTAAATTTGCTTAAAAAGTGAAATACCTAAAAAATATGATTAAATTTTACTGTCACAATTGGTATTTATACTTTATTACTTAATTATTTAATTTGGCACTAATTTATACGTACTAAGTTAAATTTTTTTATTTTCTCTATTATAACTAGAGAATCAATCAGAACCTATAATTTTTCATTAATGTTTCACCTACGCTGCTCTGAATAGTTTGAATGTGTTTGCATAATTATAAATTTGAAGAGAAACATGATTTTTTTAAGCAACAGAAAAGTATTGAAGTAAATGTGAACAGGAGGGACTGAGTCTCATTCGAAAATTCTGAATGTGTTTGCATAATTATAAATTTGCAATGAAAAATGATTTTTTGAAGCAACACAAACAGAAGGAATTGTGACACAGGGGGGGGGGGGCGCAGCCCCCCCTTCCAACTTTTGCTAGTACTATATATATTTGAAAATTTATTTTTCTGTCTGTCTGTCTGTACCCTAATGACTAAAGAACCGCCGAACCACTTGACATAAACCAGTGTCATAATAAAGAGTAAAAGTATTGGAATAACATAGGCTATAATTTTGAGACTCAGTTTTCTAACTTTTGGAGATATTCGATTTTTACTATTTTTAGGATATATAAAATTTTATGAAAATTTGCTTGAAAAGTGAAATACCTAAAAAATATGATTAAATTTTACTGTCACAATTGGTATTACTTAATTTGGTACTAATTTATACGTCATCATATAAATTTTTTTACTTTCTCTATAACAACTAGAGAATCAATCAGAACCTATAATTTTTCATTACTATTTCACCTACGCTGCTCTGAATAGTTTGAATGTGTTTCCATAATTATAAATTTGCAATGAAAAATGATTTTTTGAAACAACACAAACAGAAGTAAATGCGACACAGGGGGATGGCGGAGCCCCCCCTCCAACTTTTGCTAGTCTATAACTCTAAAGGAGAAATATCATCAGAATTTGTTCCTCGATTTATTCGTGTTTTGATTGGTCGCGTTGATTCGTGTTTTAATTGGTCGCGTTGATTTTGTTTTGCGCAATAGAATTTGTTTGTGTAAGTCGCACACGGGAGTGTGATGATGAAAAAAAATAAATATAACCTTATTTATATGCATTTTTTTTGTTTTTTTATGTGTTTTTTATGTATGTTTTAAAAATTTTTCAATGTTAATTAATTAATTAATTGTGGTTAATTGTGGTATTTTTAACAGCATAAATTTTTTTTTTTAATACTTATTGAGTTATTGAGTTTTATTTATTAAAATAAGTCATTACTTATTACTTTTGATTTGATTTTGATTCACATAATAAATTTGATATACACAAAAAAGAAAATAATGTTTTGAATTATTTATTCATTCTTTAACTTGCAAGAGATTCAATATCGATAACTTCTTTGGACAATTATGATTTAATATTTTAATATTTTGGAAATAAAATATTGAAATATTATTTGAATTATTTATACTTGCATTTCTTTACCATTGACTATTTGGTTATTAGAAAGGTAATGAATTATGTTGGCTTTTTTCCCCCCGCAAACAACTGTTGGATAAGCTAAAAACTCAGCACCTCTTTTTCTGCATTCATAAAAAACAGTCGCATACAGTTCATGCTCATTAATTTCTGGTCTAGGTTTTGCTATTGTTCTTGAAATAACATCAGATGCAATTTCACAAGCTCTACTCATTAACTTAACTTAACTTTGAGATTTAATTACTCTAATTAAGTGAATTATTTTTTCTATAACTCTAAAGGAGAAATCTATTTAAGTTTTCATAATTTCCATTAACTTCTTATGAAATTCTAAATGCACAATGTTAACATCATCATACCAAATAGTGCTTGTGTGCTTTATCGACTTCAAATAAATTAATACCTCCTTCAACACCTGTTCTAGGAACATCCCGCAACATATCCATTATAAACGTTATCATCAAAACGATTGTTTATTTATACATTCTTTGACTTGCAAGAGATTCAATATCGATAACTTCTTTTGGACAATTATTATTTAATATTTTGTAAATAAATAAAATAAATAAAATTTGTAAATAAAATATTGAAATATTATTTGAATTATTTAAACCTGCATCCGTTAAAATCATTTCTTTACCATTGACTATTTGGTTATTAGAAAGGTAATGAATTATGTTGGCTTTTTTCCCCCGCAAACAACTGTTGGATAAGCTGAAAACTCAGCACCTCTTATTCTTAATCAACAGTTGCATACAGTTCATGCTCATTAATTTCTGGTCTAGATTTTGCTATTTTGTTTTAAAAATAAAAATTGATAACCAAAAAAATACTTTCAATAATTTAAATGCATTTTTAACTTAAAATATTAGAAAATACTTGTAAACGAGCAATATTTAACTCCAAATTTTTAGCTCTCATAAATAAACCCACATTTACTATCTTGGGTGACTAATTTTTTAGATGAATACGTGACCTTTAATTCACAAGCTCTACTCATTAACTTAACTTCACTTTGAGATTTAATTACTCTAATTAAGTGAATTATTTTTTTTGGGCAAGATGAAATATTTCTATTTAAGTTTTTTATTATTTCCATTAATTTCTTATGAAATTCTAAATGCACAATGTTAACACCATCATACCAAATAGTGCTTGTGAGCTTTATCGACTTCAAATAAATTAATACCTCCTTCAACACCTGTTCTAGGAACATCCCGCAACATATCCATTATAAACATTAAACATCAAAACGATATTGCAGTAAAGTGATTAAAATGTTTCTCATCAAAAATGATGCCAAAAGGCCACCAAAAGTGTTTATGGATAATAATCAATATAATTAACTGTATCAACACAATCATGTATAATAATAAACGGTTGATAATGGACACACTCTTTGATTAGGCAAAAAATCACCCAAAAAGTCAATTTGGATTCTTAATAACTCCTTTAGATACTGCGGCACATGGTTCCAGATCCATGCTTAAAACAAGCGCAAGCTATAACCTGGCATCCCAAACCAAACTTTGCATTTAAGCTAAGCTTTTTGCTTTTTTTTTTACTGCACCAAATACTTGAATATCTAAAGGGAGTTTGTAACACTTTTGGAGTATAGCATTGCAAAAGGCTTGATTTTTTATTTTAATTCCATTAATAATGACTCCAATTTAACATCAAAGTTTTAATGCGTACTTTATTAGAGCTGATAATTTTATAATATATTAATTTTGTTTATTTTTATGCAGGTTAGATAATTATCTCCAGTTTTAGTTTTTTATCATTTAAAATTAACAAATTCAGCTAAAATTTTTAATACTTATGTAAAATTATTTTCTGAAAAATTTAAATTTAACTTAAACTTTTAATTTAACTTAAACTTTAATGTAACTTTAACAATAAAAATTTGAGAGGATGAGGGATTAGATATGATTTTTTTTTAAATAAATTAATAACACTTTATATATAGTTGAAATCATGTTATATATATTTTTTATATATATATATTCTTAAATAAAAGATGTATACTATTTTATACGATACATACACATATTTGTTACACTAAATTTACTCGAGTCTTTACACTTTATTATAAATGCTAAACTAAAATATTCAGTCTTAATTATTATTAATTATAATATAATATACATCTTACACTAAATGTACTCGAGTCTTTAGATACAAGAATCCTTTTTTTTATCATAATATTATAAAATATTCTTAACATCTATTTAATTTTTAAATAAAAAAAACTTTTTACACGAGCTTTTAATTTATAAAAAAACTTTTACACTTTAAAAAAATATTTTTAAATTTTATTAGGTTGTAAACTAACATTTACTTAACTATATTTAGGTAACAAAAGCTCTGCAATTGAGCTTGACTTCAGTCTTTTTTTTTTTATTACAAAGTAAAATTAGAGAAACATCTTGAAACTACAAAATTTTTTTTATTATATTTATTTTTATGGATAAAAAAATTATTTTTAATGACAAATACTTTCAATGACATGCATACTTTTATTATTTAAAACTACTGCTAATTATAAAAAACATTACTTTTTTTACATATTTTGGTACAAAGCGAAGCTTTTCATCATGAAATTAGATCACTTTACTACTACTTAAAAAAGAAAATTCAAAAATAACTATTTTTATATTTTTTGAAACTTTAAATTGAAAAAAAATTATTGATCCAATTTAAAGATGATTAGCTATAACCAAATATGTAAAAATTTTTTAAATTTTGAAACAAATGAAACTGATAACAGAAGTTGAAAATCATAATAACATTAGATGTATAGTAACCGGTTAAAACTACACACCGTTTGTTTTATTTAATTAAAACTCATGAAAATTTTACTAATCAGAAATTTATTTTGTTTTAAAAAAGAACAAAACAGTAAGTGACTAACAACCGGTTAATGTTAGTCAAGTCCTGTTTTGTACTTTCTTAAAACAAAACAATTAATTAATTAAAACTCATGAAAATTTTACAAATAAGAAAATAAGAAATTTATTTTTGTTTTAAAAAAGAACAAAACAGTAAGTGACTAACAACCGGTTAATGTTAGTTAAGTCCTGTTTTGTCCTTCTTAAAACAAAATAATACTATTAAAAAAATGAAACTAAATTTTAGACTAAATTTTTTTAAATAATGTTTTGTAAAGAAAATCAAAAGAAAATGACAAAACCGGTATTCGTCATTTTCTATAGTATTTCTCATTTTTTATAACCCTATCTATAAAAGGGGCAAAAAAAGCTCATAACTAAAAACCGGTTCTTTAGTTATCAATTATTTTCACCCCCATTTATAAACAAGGTATATAAAAAATTACATGTTTCACAAAGACTTGTCATTAAAAAATAATTTTTCTTTTAATTAATAAAAATGAAATATAAAAAAAAAAACTAGAATTTCATAACTTTTACAATATAAACTTAAGCTTTGAGATATAAAAAAAATATTTACTTTATTCACCATCTTCTTTTCCATGATCATCATCGAGTTTTCTTTTGGGCGTTTTGACCCCACGGCAAAGATCAGAAAGTGGCATTCGTGGAAAATCTGCCAACACTTGTATATCGGAAAAGTTGTCCACTTGCAATATAAGCGAACCTAAGCAAATAAAAGACATACATAAATTTAAAGTAAATTAATAAAAAAAAAATTAAACAAGTAATGTAAAAAAATAATTTACATGTATATTACCAGTTACACTGTAGTTAGCTCTTCCAACAATGCTGACTTTGTCTCCCCTTTTTATCGAATGCTCTTCATACGTTGTAACATTTACAGTTATTTTGTACTCTCCATCCGTTATGGACCCACATGCATAAGTTGAAAGGTTATTTCTTAAAAATGCCTGGGCAAATTTAGTTCGAACGAAGCCTGATATTTCTAAAAATGATTAAATATGATATTAGTTACTTTTTAAGATTCGAATACTTAAAAAAAAAACTTATGAAACTAAAAATACTTTTAAAAAAACTTACTTATAAGACCTACAGCATTAGATATTGAGATGAAGTCCACCTCTTCAATTGGACATTCTTCAGCACCTTCTGGTTTATGTTTACCGTGAAATGTTATATCCGTGTGTTTTTGGATATTTAGTTCCAAATCTACAAAAGAATTGTCTTTAATGTAGGTCTTGCACTCCTTTAACCTGCCTCCATCGATCATAATCTTCTGCAAAGAAAAAAATTTTTTTTATTATTTTTATACATATTAAAAAATTAAAAAATTAAAAAATAGTTTTTTTCTTACATTATCTATTATCAAATCCTTCTGAAACTTTTCGATCAGCTCATCGCCCCACAAGAGGCATGTGAGTTTCATGGAGCCATTAGTTACCACAAACTTCAGCAACTTATATTTGATCATTTTACCCACAACTTTTGCTGTCTCAACACTAAAGATGTACCCATAAAAGATTCTACAAAAAAATATTTAAAAAATGTAATTAACTGAAAAAAATTATGCATTGTAAAAATAAAAAATCTACTAGCTTACACTGTTGAGTCTCCATCGCTGAATTCTTTCAAATCTTTATTGGTAGTATATTCCATGATCGTTTTATTTATTTAAGAAGATGATGATTCTTTCTTTACAAAAAACTCCGGAACAATGTTTTTAATATAGTTATACCCTGATGGTAGAATTGAGCTCAGATTCTGAAAAAAGGTAAAAAATTAATATTAAAATATTAAAAAATAAATTAAAAATTGAGAAAAAAAATAATTTTGTTACGAGGTAAATTAATTTTTACAAAATAAAAACACATGGTAAACGTCTGCTGCGCGTGCAAAGGAAAAATATTTTCAAAAAAGATAGGTTAGTAATTTTGCGCAGTAGCAAAAGTTTGAAATTTGAATTAAATAATTATCACAGTGTATACAACGTGAAGCAAAAATGGTGTGGTTTCATCAAAATCGTTAACTTTAAATACAAGATTTTTATAATAAATTAGTTAAAAATATTTATTTAATTATGAAAAATTACAAATAATTTAAATTTATTTTACAAAAAAAAAATTTATTTAAATACTGATCGTTAAAAATATTTATTTAATATAAAAAATTACAAATAATTTAATATTATTTAAAAAAAAAAATTTTATTTAAATACTGTTTAACGAAACGGTGCCATTTTTTTCCCCACGTGTTTGTAAATTTTTAAAAATTACTGATAATAAAATTAAATATTTTGGTACATTTTACAACAAAAAAAATTTATTTAAATACTGTTTAACGAAACGGTGCCATTTTTTTTTCTCCACGTGTTTGAATTTTGCAAAAATTATTAATAAAATTAAATATTTTGGTACAAGAAAATTTTAATTTTTAAATTATAAGAAAAAAATTTATTAACAAAGATATGAAATTAAAAAAACTAAAAAAAAATATATACATTCAAATTAACATGCAAAAATTACGATAAAGTTTCTTTAAATATTGAAAAAGCTATTCAAATTACTTACCTATATTTTTTCTTTCTTTTTGATCAATTTATTTATTTTTTATATTTTAAAATATTTTAATTGAGGCCTGCTGCAATATTCTTGATAATTCACAGAATTAAATTCTGGACACCAGCTATATTTTATAAATAAATTTGATTTAAGAGTGCTTTGAAACCGGGTTTTCCATTTCTTTTATAGGCTCAAGCATTCATTCACCCCTCTAAATTATTTTCCCTTCTCTTGAATCATCGAAATTTCTAGAAAAAAAGCATTCGCCCCCTCTAAATTATTTTCCCTTCTCTTAATTTATCGAAATTTCTGGAAAAAAAAATCTAAAAGCTGGAGAAATAAAGTACATTACATCCGATGTAATTACATTTACACATGCGCATTGAAGTATATTTCAAATATATTACGTGGTGGGATAAGTTTTTTGGGCATTTTTGATGGTGGGGCTTGGGTGGGGCCACTTGTTTACTTCAATGCGCATGCGGTTCAATGAAATGTCATTACATTGGATGCAAGTACGTTTTCAACTCTTTAGCTTAAAATGCGCTAATTTTAAAATTAAGTTCTAGCTAAATTTTTTTCAAAATTATGTGGGTTTATTTTATGCGGTTGAAAAATGAAAAAATCTTATTAAGATTTTAAATCCTAATTATTACAATCACAAACGTTAATTTACTTAGTTTCTTTTCAATTGAGAATCGTAGGATTAAAACCAGACTCCAGGAATTGTTAAATAAAAAATAAACATTAGATACTCCCCAAAAATAAACAACTATATTTGGTCTGCTCCAAAAATGCAGCATCCTGCGACCTGCAGTCTGCTCCGAAAATTTTTAAATATTTTATTATGTTTTTTAAACAAACGTTATGTGTAAATAATTGCATTAATTATTTTGAATAGCTTCAAAAATAAGAATTTTTTAGAAATATTAATTTCATTTGTGTTGAATAATTTTTGAGAAAAATTTTAGCATGCACGTAAACACATGAGATGTTATTATGATGCATACAAGCAAGCTAAAAGCGGGGTTTACATTCGTTTATAAGTAAAGTGAAGCAAAGCCAAAAATTAGGCATGCACCGTTTTTTTAATCATTTAATTAAAAATTGACCAATTTTTTGTGTGTAAAACTAAAAAAAAAAATAAAAAAATTAAAATTTGAATATCCCGCGGCTGAAAATGTTGAAGCCAATTATTAAGCACCTTTGCTCCACTCTACTTATACGCCCTCTGTCATATAGTCATGTGTTGCATTATTGCATCATTATTTTTTTAACAAAGTTAGTAAAAGTTCTAAAGAATTTTTTATGCATTTTGTTATTTAATAAAATAAAATTTGTTTAATTTTTCTTGACAATAGTTTGATCCAGATAAACAAAATTTTGTGTTTTATGATTAATTGTTCATAGTTGTGTATTTGCAACTAACCAGCATTAAATAGACTGAAAGGTAAATATTTATACCATTTATTATACAAACATATAATTAGTTGAATCAATAAAAAGTTCTAAAGAATTTTTTATGCATTTTGTTATTTAATAAAATAAAATTTGTTTCATTTTTCTTGACAATAGTTTGATCCAGATAAACAAGATTTTGTATTTTTGATCAATTGTTCACAGTTGCGTATTTGGATCTAACCAGCATTAAATAGACTGAAAGGTAAATATTTATACCATTTATTGTACAAACATGTAATCAGTTGAACTTAATCACAAGACTTAATACTTGGCTGTAAAATTGGTTGAATTCAACTTAAGCAGAAGTATTGTAGCCAAAGAAAATTTACAGCAACTTGGTGCATCTACTTGATTAATAGCCAGCAAATTTTTTTTTATTATTAACGAAGTAATGACGCTGAATTTTAATTCATCAAATTAAAAAAAAAGAACAGGAAAGAAATCCCTGAATGACAAGATTTTTTTTTACATATGTGATAATCACCAAGAACTAATTAGGAAGGAAATTAATATATTAAAAGTAATGAATTTTGATCTTGGAATCCCACTGTGATACAGATTTCTTCAACGATATATGTTAGAGTTGGTAAACAAATGGAATTTAACTCGATTATTTAGAAAAATGTATAAAATACATAATTTAAACACATTAATAAGTAATTAGTCTCAGCAATTACTATCAATGATTCCTAAAATCTAATTATATTTTCTAGTTTACAAATTTTTACCTAATCATTTATTTATTTTCTACAATTATTGCAGGTGTATCTTGTTCTGAAAGTATTGGAGCAAAGTTCTAGCTCCAGAAGAAAAAATTATTGTAGAATCCACTTCTTAAAGAAGTAAAGAATATACCACCGTTTAATAAATCTTTAAAAAATTTGATGTCGAAGAAAAATCAAGTACATCTTTAATTAAATTATTTCCATCTGTATTTGTAATTAATGATATTGTTCAAAAAGTTGACTTGTTAATAAATTAAGCGAAAAAAAAACAGGGAGTTTTATAAAATATAACAAATTATGCATATTTACAGGTGCAAAGCCAAAATTAATTTATAATCACCGTTGAGTTTTAAATATAAGAGATACTCAATCCGTTAAAACTTTTATTAAAAAGCTAGGCTTAAAGGTGCTCAGCGAGTTGTAGTTGCCGGTAATGGTGGAATTACAACTGAGTTGTATTGTTTCATATTAACAAAAAAAAAAAATTTCTTGTTTGGAAAAAAAGGAATTACTCTTATATATGAATGTAATAATACTCTTATATACAATTTTTTTTAATTTTTTTAAAGTTTACTAAGCAGTACTATAATCTTTACTCTTTTAAGAAGTGGGCACCTGTAAATATGCATAATTTGTTATATTTTATGAAACTCCCTGTTTTTGTTTCGCTTAATTTATTAACAAGTCAACTTTTTGAACAATATCATTAATTACAAATACAGATGGAAATAATTTAATTAAAGATGTACTTGATTTTTCTTCGACATCAAATTTTTTAAAGATTTATTAAACGGTGGTATATTCTTTACTTCTTTAAGAAGTGGATTCTACAATAATTTTTTCTTCTGGAGCTAGAACTTTGCTCCAATACTTTCAGAACAAGATACACCTGCAATAATTGTAGAAAATAAATAAATGATTAGGTAAAAATTTGTAAACTGGAAAATATAATTAGATTTTAGGAATCATTGATAGTAATTGCTGAGACTAATTACTTATTAATGTGTTTAAATTATGTATTTTATACATTTTTCTAAATAATTGAGTTAAATTCCATTTGTTTACCAACTCTAACATATATCGTTGAAGAAATCTGTATCACAGTGGGATTCCAAGATCAAAATTCATTACTTTTAATATATTAATTTCCTTCCTAATTAGTTCTTGGTGATTATCACATATGTAAAGAAAAATCTTGTCATTCAGGGATTTCTTTCCTGTTCTTTTTTTTTAATTTGATGAATTAAAATTCAGCGTCATTACTTCGTTAATAATAAAAGAAAATTTGCTGGCTATTAATCAAGTAGATGCACCAAGTTGCTGTAAATTTTCTTTGGCTACAATACTTCTGCTTAAGTTGAATTCAACCAATTTTACAGCCAATAATTAATCTCGGTATATAATTATATATTTTTATTTTTTATTATAAACTGAAATCAGTGATTTTTTTGATAACTTTTCGGATGCTAAATAAATATTACTATAATAGGCCGGGTACCTGCAGACTTTTCTTTTTTGAGTAGATTGAATATTACAAAGTATATCAACATGGAACATGTTCATTGGATGGGGTATTTGAAAAAGTTTGGCTCGGCAGGGGGGGGGGGGTGAAAAATTGACGTTTTTAGGGGGGGGGGGTCAAAAATTGACGTTTTTAGGGGGGGGGGGTCAAAAATTGACGTTTTTAGGGGGGGGGGGGGTCAAAAATTGACGTTTCTAGGGGGGGTGAAAAATTGATGCTTTTAGGGGGGGGTCAAAAATTGACGCTTTTAGGGGGGGGTGAAAAAGTGACGTTTTTAGGGGGGGGGTGAAATGGACTTAGAATATTTTCGATTTAGGGACTTAGAATAATTTGAAGTGGGAGTCAGACCTTGATAACAACAAAAACTTAGAATACTTTAAGTTTATGGACTTTAGGTTTATGGCATAATTTATATTTCAGGATTTATTGTAATTTCGGTTTTTGGATTTATTACAGTTATGAGTGAACATGTTCCATGCTCGTTGGTTGTGTAGTTACACAAACCGGTTATAAATTTATAAAAATAAAAATTGCAATTTTGATATAATATTAGTTAATAAACTTCGAAGTTATCTGAAACCTCTGTTTAAAATATATTGAGTAGTTTAAAGCGCTCCGTCTGCAACCAGCCTTAAAGAACCAGCCTTAAAATATTTTAGGATTATAAAACAGTCATAAGCATTTTTTTACAATGCATTTTATATTTGTTTATTTATTTTCAGCTATACATAAAGGGTAGTTTCAATGACATAGCCAATTTATTTCAAGGAATTGTAAAACTAAAGAAATAAATAAATGTATGTATTTTTTATTATGTATATAAGGTAAAAAATATATCACGTCTATTTAATTTTTATTCTTTTCAGCGCACATTTGATTTACATAAATAATTTGAACCAAAAGCTCCATAATTATATCAGCAGATATTTCAGAATTCATTCTGCTCTAAAATATTTTATTCTTGATATTACAAAAAATAAAATATTGATATAGATGATGATGATTATGATGATGATGAGGGTGAATTAATAAGCACATTGTACTTAACACATATTGATATACGTACTTATGATAAAACTTTTAAACCTTACATAACCTATACAAAAGTATTGATGACAGATGGTTGATTTGTTTGTAAAGTTAAGAATTCAATAATAAAATATATATTTTCTTAAATACTGACACGAAAGAAATATATTTTAGTACAAAATCTAAATTTTTAATGTTATTTGTACTCATTTAATAAAGGCTTAAAGGCAAATTTATTTTAAAAAAAAAACATAAAATTTATTTTTAACCTAACTTATCCTGTTAAATGTATGAGAATATACGGCTTTTAAAATTTTTAAGATTTATTTTACTTTTGTTAAAAAAAATTTTTTGTAACTGGCAATTTTTTTTTTGTTAGATATTTTTATTAAAACATTTTATTTCAATTTGAAAGTTAGTTATCAGTTATATCAGCTTTTTAAAAATATTTTTATTTTTTCAACATATTAATTGCAAATTTTCAATTAACTCTTATTGTTAAATAAAAAGAATATCAAAATTAATACCCTTTTTTATCAGAGTAAAATATTACAAAAATAAATTTATTTCAAATTAGAGAATTTTAAAATTATTTAAATAACTTCTTAAATCACTCCACCTATATAAATAAATAATTTTTAAATATAAACTCAAAATATTTCGTATCTTTTATCCATTCATAATAAAAGAAAATTACTGTCTGTTAAAATTATTTTTATTGATACGCAGAAATATATTTTCTACTTCACAATTTACCAAATTAGAATTTAAATAATATAATTTAAAATAAATTTATAAATTTATTTATTGGGAAAAAGTAATTCAAATCTTAATTGCTTTCTTAAATTAAAAAATTTATTATATATTCACATTTTTATAAGAAAAAAAAATTGAAATGGGTCGCCGAAAAGTAAACCGTACTCCTGAAGAGCAAGAAGAATTTGAACGATCCCGTCGAGAACGAAATCTTCAATCTAAAAATCGCCGACAAGAGCGTTTAAGAGCTAACAATTCTTTAAACAGACCAACCCCAGAAGAAATGAAAGAAAAACGTCGTCAGCAAATAAATTTAGCTCAAAGACAAAAACGTCAAAATTCAATCAACCGGCAAAATTTGCAATTGGAGGAAAATTTTGTAAATAGTCAGGAAATTGATTTCACTAATATATCTGTAACCCAGCATTATCTAGGCCCTATGAATGCCCGTTGCATTCATTGCAATGCTATGCACTTTGAAACTGAAAAAGTCACTAATAAAGGATTATCATTTAATGACTGCTGCTCCCATGGAGGCGTCAAATTGGAACCTTTTCCAAAATTTCCTAAAGTTCTTGAATCATTATTTAATGGCTCTCATGAAAAATCTAACATTTTTTTTAACCGTATTCGTAAATATAACAGCTCAGTTGCATTTGCATCATTTAAAACTAATCATGTAGATTTTTCAAAAAAAAGGCCAGGTCCTTATTGTTTTATTGTGCATGGCCAAATTTATAACAGAATAAACACCGCTTTACATCCTGAAGTTAACGAAAGCCCTTCCTTTGGTCAACTTTTTTTTACAGATCCTGAAGAAGCTTTAAAGCATAGAAAAAATGAAAAACTAAATTCAGATCTAGATCTTGACCTCCTAAAAACCTTAGACGAATTAATGAGAGAACATAACATTTTCGCTCAGTCATATCAAATGATGAATGAAGCTATCAAGGAACAAGAAAAAATATTATCAAAGAATAATGATGGACTTAGGTCAGCCCCAGAAATACAACTATTATTTAATTTAAAACCAGGAATGGATGAAAGACGCTTTAATTTCCAAAGATCTAATGAGGTTGCTGCAGTTTTTACTACTACAGCTGACGGTGAAATTCCTGAGTCTTACGTTGCAATTAAAAATATTAATACCAAAACATTAAAATATGTTAGTTCAATGAATCCAAATGTTGAGCCTTGGATATATCCTTTGCTTTATCCGTACGGAAATCAAGGTTGGAATGGAAACTTGAAACGATTAAATACAAATCGAAGAGTTTCCCGTTGCGCCTATTTAAAATATAAATTGGCAATTAGACCTAACGAATTCAACCCAATTCTCCTTGCTCGTAGATTAACTCAGCAATGGACTGTAGATAATTATGTTAAAATGCAACAAGATAAGATTCAGTATGTTAAAGATAATCAAAAAAAATTAAGAGCTGAGACATATCAGGGTTTGATTGATCATTTAGAAAATAAAGCTACAAATTCCAATGGTCGTGTTGGAAAAGTCGTTATTTTACCATCAACATTTATTGGTTCTCCACGGTATATGACACAAAATTACCAAGATAGTATGAGAATCGTGAGGAAATTTGGAAAACCAGATATCTTTTTAACAATGACGTGTAATCCGAATTGGCCAGAAATACAAGAAAATTTACTGCCAGGTCAAACCGCTGCAGATCGCCCAGATTTAGTGGCCCGGGTTTTTAACGAAAAAAAAGATGAATTAATTCGAATGATTAAAAAAAAATATTTCTTTGGTGGACTGTTAGCTTATGTGTATGTTATTGAATTTCAAAAACGTGGATTGCCACACATACATTTATTAATAACTTTAAAACCACAGTTTAAACTCACAACACCTGCTATCGTTAACAAATATATAAGTGCGGAAATACCATCTCCACAAGAAAATTTACGATTGCATAACGCTGTATTAACTCATATGATTCACGGCCCATGTGGAGATTGGTGTAAAGTAAATGGAAAATGTTCAAAACGTTATCCTATGGATTTCCAAAATGAAACTATAATGGATGCAGGTGGATACCCTTTATATAGACGCCGAAACACAGGAATTACTTATGAAAAAAGAAACAATTATATTGTAGACAACAGGCACGTTGTCCCATATAACCCAGAGTTATTATTGACTTTTGACTGTCATATAAATGTTGTAGCAGTTTCAAGTATAAAATCCGTTAAATACATTTATAAATATATTTACAAAGGTCATGATGCGGCATCTATATCTTTAAACGAAAAAAATTCAGATGATAACATAATAGAACATGATGAAATTGAACACTTTATTAAAACTAGATACGTTGGTCCCACTGAAGCATGTTGGCGTATTTTTGGAAAAAGTTTGCAAGAAAAAAGTCACAGTATAACGCGATTACCAGTACATTTACCTAATCAGCAAAATCTAATTATTGAAACCGATGGTAATGACGAAGAAATCCAAGAAGCTTTAAATAAAAAAACAATGTTAATTGATTATTTTGCTCTAAATGAAAGAGATCCAGATGCTAGACAATATTTATATCCTGATATTCCAAATCATTATGTCTTTAAGAAAACACCAGGCAATAATGTATTGCGATGGGAAAAAAGAAAAAACAATATTGGTGTTATTGGAAGAATGTACTCAATTAGCCCAACACAAATTGAGTTATTTCATTTAAGAGTATTGTTGTTGCATGTACGAGGAGCAAAAAGTTTTGTTGATTTAAGAACTGTTAATGGAGTTGAATATCCGACCTTTGTGGCTACTTGTTTAGCTTTAGGACTTGTAGAAGACGATGAAGAATGGAGGAATGCTTTACGAGAAGCAAGCCTGTGGATGATGCCAAAAAGTCTTCGACATTTATTTGTTCGAATTTTAATTCATTGTCAACCACTACGCCCAGAAGAATTATGGTTGGAATTTAAAAATTTTATGGCTGAAGACTTCGCAAAAAAAAATTCATTATTGGTAGCAGAAAAAAAAGCTTATGCTGATATTAGTAACATGCTGATTGCTGAAGGTCGATCGTTATCTGATTTTCCAACAATGGAACAAACTGTTGAAATCATTTTCGAAAACGAAGACGGTTTATCACCTCAAGAACACAAAGCAAAAGGTGATCAACAATATAATGTACTTAATGATGAACAAAAAGAATTTGTAAACATGGTCTTACAATCTGCATACAAAAAAAATCCTGATCTCCCTCTTTATTATTTTATTGAAGGCCCAGGAGGATCCGGGAAAACTTTTGTTTATACCACACTTTATCATTTATTAAAATCCGAAAATAAAAAAGTTTGTTCAATGGCCTACACTGGAATTGCTGCCATATTACTTCCACTGGGTAAAACTGTACATAAAACTTTTGGCATCCCTGTTCCTACTTATTCAGACTCAACATCAAATATAAAAGTACAATCAAAAGAAGCTCAATTATTAAGAGAAACAGATGTTTTTATATGGGATGAAGCACCCATGGCTCCCAAATATACTTTAGAAATTGTAGACAGAGCTTTACGAGATTTTATGAACAATGATTTACCTTTCGGGGGAAAAATATTTATTTTAGGAGGAGATTTTAGACAATTACTACCTGTAAAAATAGGAGGAACACGGAGTGAAATTACGGATCTTTCTATAAAATATAGTTATTTGTGGAGTAATTTTAAACACTTTAAACTAACTAAAAATATGAGAGTACAACCTAATGAAGTAGAATTTTCAAATTATTTGCTGAAAGTTGGTGATGGGGCCACGAATGATAATCAAGACAACATACAGTTACCAGAAAAATTTATAGCCAAATCAAATATGAGCATTGAACAATATGTTTATGCTGATATTATCAGAAATGAAAATTTCAAAGAATTATCTCATTGTGCGATTTTATCTGCAAGAAATGTTGATGTTGATCAAATAAATAAGAACGTAGTTAATTTACTAGATGAGACAACAGAACATATTTATACCAGTATTGATAGTGTAGATAATTGTGACGATAATGGTGATATGTCGGAAGCTTTATTACCAGAATACTTAAATTCATTATCTCCCTCCTGTTTACCACCGTATGAACTAAAACTGCGAAAACATGCTATAGTTATGTTAACACGAAATATTAGTATCAAAGAAGGCTTATGTAACGGAACTCGTCTGAGAATTATTGATTTTTCAAATCATTTGCTTAAATGTGAAATACTTACAGGAGATAATGCTACAGAAATTATTTTTTTAAATCGTATTGTTTTGTACTGCGAAAATGATTATCCTTTCACATTTAAAAGACGACAATTTCCCATAAAATTAGCCTTTGCAATGACCATCAACAAGTCTCAAGGTCAGACTTTCAAAAAAATTGGCATAGATCTTCGTAGAGACGTTTTTACTCATGGTCAGTTATACGTTGCTCTTTCTAGAGTTAGATCAGAAGATGGATTAAAAGTTTTTCTTAATAAGAATGAAACTATTTCCACTAGAAAAATAAAAAATTATGTATACAAGGAAATGTACATGTAAAAAACTAAATTTTTCTATCGATCCTGTTAAATAAAAAAAAAATCACTAGCGATCGTAACTTTTTTTGACTGACCACTATAATATTTTCAAACGCGAAAAGTGTCAACTTATATACCTTGTAACGTAAATAGCCTGTAATTTTATGCTTTCGAAAAGTGGATAATTAGATTGTACATAATTAAAAATTAAATATTTCAATACTCATATTTAGGGAGTTTAAAAAATTAATCAGCATTTACAAAAAGTCTACAAAAAGTTTTACTATAAATTTATTCAAAAATTGTTGCATATATTTTTTGCGAATTTTATTTTTATATATAAATCTATAGATTTAAAAATAATTTTGTTTCATATCGAACCTCAAAAATGATTAATAAATGACTTAATTTAAACCTACTTAAATATACTTATTTAAATTTTTTATCTGACGTAAACTAGGAACTAAAGGCCATTAAAAAATTGAGACTTTCTCGGATCAAAATTTTGATCTACTAAAGTAAAAGTGTAGAAAAAAAATTTTTTTTCAAGTTGAAAAAATGATATTTTGAGAGGTAAACAAAGCAAAATATTGAAAATTTGATAGATTATGCATCGGATGGATAGAAACACAAGCTATCAATTAATTAAATTTATAAATTGCTTATTTTTAATTACAATGATAAATAATTTATACTTCTGCGACTACATAATTTTGTATACATAATTTTGATTATATTAATAATAAATACGCTGGTCTAACAAATAAATAATTATTTGTTTCTTTTTTATACTTAAAAATGCTTTAATTTAAAAATTTTAACAATTAGTAATATACCTGAAGTTGGTCATATTTGTTACAACCAATAATCAATAATTAGTTACAAAATTGAAATTAAATACTTTCAGCCAAAATGTAAGTAAAATGTATCATAAAAATTAACAGCAAGCCATCAATAATGATTCTTGAAATACTTTATAAAATTAGCATTATAAAAGTAAATATATTATTAATTTTATGAAAAAATGGGTATCTTGACTAAAATTGAAAATAAAATGACCTGAGGGGGTTGGCGCGCTTTAGCGCGCAGGGGGCTTGCCCCCTAGTACTATATATATTTGAAAATTTATTTGTCTGTCTGTCTGTCTGTACCCTAATGACTCAAGAACTGGCGAAACACTTGACATGAAACCAGTGTCATAATAAAGAATAAAAGTATTCGGATAACATAGGCTATAGTTTTGTGACTCAGCTTTCTTACTTTTGGAGATATTTAATTTTTACTATTTTTAGAATATATAAAATTTTTTGAAAATTTGTTTGAAAAGTGTAATACCTAAAAAATATGATTAAATTTTACTGTCACAATTGGAATTACTTGATTTGGCACTAACTTATACGTACTCAGTTAAATTTTTTTACTTTCTCCATTAGAACTAGAGAATCAATCAGAACCTATAATTTTTTGAAGCCTTTGAAATTGACTTTTTTTTAGAATATCTTTCTTCTGCATTTTAAGGGATCTTATCGAGAAAAAGAATTCGTTTGTATAAAACAAAAAATTTTTATGATTGCTTATATTGCAAAATTCATTGTACAGTATTTTTAGATGCAAGTTTTATAAAAAAATATTTCAAAAAAGAGAAGATGGTTACTAAGTTAAATTACTACTTGTTTTTTTGTTCTTAGCTTCAGAATTTTTTTCTTTTGATCCTGAATGACATTTTGTAATTCTAAATTATTTGTATAATTTATTTTTAATATAGTTATTTTTAATGATTAAATTTAGATTAATGATAAATTTAAGTAATTATGAATCAGAATAAACAAAGTAGTATTAAAATTAATTCTGAAACAACAAAAGTAGTTAATATTATTAAAAATGAGTACATCTGTAAAAGAACTTACTCTTTATCTGGATCGCAAACTGAAATACCAAATAAAATTATTGTTTTAGATAATAGTATTTTTTGTAAAGATATAAATTTAAATTCAAATTACAAGCGCCTTGATATTTCCAAAAGTTTACCAAATAATTCTTTTAATCAAAACAAAAAAATAAATAATAAAATAGTAAGTGATGTTGGTGGAGAAATAGTAATTCAAAAATCTACAACAACAAAAAAAAAAGTAAAAATATTGTAAAAAGTTGCCCGGAATTTAAACCTTTGCAAAACTTAACTTTAAGCCAAACAGTAATTAATAAGTGCATAAAAAATTCAGAAACACTTAATTCTACGAATATAAATAAAAGCAGGAGTCCTAAGAGAACTTATTCTACAATTACTGATAATACTGAGACAAATTCTTTTAACTCAAAAAATACATATAATTTGAACCCTAATAAAAATTCTAGCCATTATAAAATATTAGAAATTCAAGCAAAAGATAAAGAATTAGTAAAAACTGGCAAATTTGGCAAACTTGAATTTTTCGGTTCTGAAATTAATAAAGCTGTGTTGTCTAAAACCGATAATACATCTGTTCAAGAAATTATTCATGTCAATATCTCTGAAAATCATCGTGAAATAGAAATTTCTAATAGATTTACTTGGGCATTGCAAGAGAGAGAGAAATACAAATTCTTTTACAAAATGACCAATTAAATGACCTTCATATTGATAAACTAAATATTCTGTTAGAATATTATTCAAAAAAAACTATTTCACCTAGTGGTTCTTATAAGTTGGAAGTTTTACACAGAATAAAACCAGCTCCTTTCAATAAACGGCATATTGAAATACTAAATAGCTTTGACATTATAAATGAAAAAAAATATGGTCATTGGGTATGTGCTTATTATGATGGTTTTCAAAATCTTTACATTTATGATTCAATTGGAGAGAAAAAATTACATCACCACCATATATTGTACTTAGCTAAACTCTTTCCTGATTTCCAGAAAAAAATTTCCTTATATTTTCCCACTGTTAAAAAACAAACAAATAAAGTAGATTGTGGTGTATTTGCTATTGCGAATGCTGTTTCATTATTTTTTAACGTCAAGCCAGAAAACATGAATTATGATATTAATAAAATGCGATATCATCTATATGAAATGTTTAGAAGCAATAATATCAAATTATTCCAGTACATGAAAATGCAATTGTTTCAAACTTTCTTTGAAGTTCGTTCAATAACATTAAAGGAATTAGTAACACTGATAAGGTTTCTTGTTATGCTATATCAGTTTTTCAAGCACTAGTCAACTCAAAGTCAATTAGGGAAAAAATGTTTGCAATAAATTTTTTTGATATTTCAGTTCATAATTTTATGGATATATTTTTGCAGTATTTATTTTTCAAGTACAAAATAAAATTTATCACTTATGATGATATAAAAGATTTAAGACTACTAGCTCAGACAGACTTTAAGGATGTAGTTCAGCAAGATGCTGAAGAATTTTTAAGTTCCTTAATTGATAAATCCACTAGCATTGAAAGTATTATCCAATTTGATTTGGAAGTGACGAGATACTGTAAAAATTGCAAACAAAATTTGATTGAAACACTACCTTATAATATAATCCAGATTTGTTTGCCCTCTGATACCACAAGAAATTACACTTTACAAGAATTGATTGATTTCAATTTTGGAGAATTTAAAATTGGGGATACTGAATGTATAAATTGTAAATCTAAAAGAGAAGAAAAGCAAGATATAAAGTTAAGAAATAATGATTTACTTATTTTACAGATAAAAAGTTTTAGATGTGAAAATAATTATTCACCTAAGATTTCATGCAATATTAATGTAGCATCTGGAATGGTTAAAATTTCTAATCAAGTTTATAAAATTTCTAGTGGTATATTTCACTGGGGTGAAACCCTAGAATCTGGACATTATGTAAATAAAATATATGATAAGTCAAAAAATCTGTGGTATGAGGTAAATAATAATCTTTTACCCAAAAAGTTATTCTCTCCTATATCTTTTAAAAGTGTTTATATTATTTTTCTTGAATCATATTCTAACAGTAATATGAATAGCAACGGTAATATCAATTTTGTTGAACCTCAGTTCACTGAATCAAATGAATTTCCTAAAAAATTTTATTCTTCAATAATAAATATTACTGAAAAATAAATAAATAAGACTACAGATAATGAATCGAACTTTGCTATATCAAATACACAATCCTCAAAATCTATTTTTAACGATAATATTATACAAAAAATTTATAATACTGATGATTTCACACGATCTGAAAATGAAATTGTCTTAGATACAAAAAAAAAAATAATTCAAGAGCTAAAAAAAATAATAAGCCTATAATAAACAATAATTTAAAAAATAAAATTGTTAACACAGAAAGGGTCGATAACTTATAAATACAGATGAAAACCTAACTTTTGAAACAGATGATTTTTTAAGTTTTGAAAATGAGTTATCTCATAAAGAATATGAAAAAAATTCAAAAGTTCAGGAAAAAAATAAATATAAGAGACGAAAGGATTTGAGGAATAAAATTATTAGCAGTGAAAAGCTTGATACATTAAGAAAAAAATATTTTGAGAAACAAAATGCATTAGATAAGATACAAAATAAGACATCTTCAATAATTAAAAAAAAATATGCTCAAATTAGTGTTAAAACTAGTACGCGAAAATTACTTCAAACTAGAGAAATTTACATTCAAAAATTATATCAAAAATTATTGTTGTCAGATCCTTCTTCTTTTGCAAGCATACGAATAAAAGCAGAAAAGATTATTAATTTATGTATTCACAAAACAGCAGATTTAATTCGTAAGTTAAAAAATAAAATTAAAAATAGCAAGTCTAAGGTTAATCGTGCACTAAATCGTTTAGCTCATACATCCTTAAATGATAGTATTCGAGATAAATATACCGCTTTGTGTGGCGTATCGAAACACACCATACATTCTGAAAATTTTTTTGACTCTAATTCTTACAGTTATTGCTTAAATATGACATTTATTTGTACACCAAGTAAAAAAGTCAAGAGCTGGATATGCGGTGATCATTGTAAACTTGATGACGAAGATCTTTTGAAAGAATTGCAAAATATTTTTCACTGTATAAATGACTGCACTTTTTCAAGAATAAATTTATTTTTGAAATTCATAGATGTTTGCTCATCATCTGATCGAGAAAAAAATAAGCTTGGGCATCCGATTCAATGCCATGAAAAACCATTAACTTGTAAATCAAAAATATTGAAATTGATAGTTTTAAAGAGCCATTTTCCAGAAATAAGAAATTTGTTAAATATTTTGTATGAAATGAAAAGAATAAATAAAGAAATCATCAAAATTGAGAATGCTTTTAATGAATCTAATGTTTTTTGTTTAAAAAACACAATTCAAACATAGTCTACAGAAGAAGAGTCTATATTAACATTATCAGAAAAGTACACTGATAAAGATTATAGCTTTTATTCTTTATATGAAAAGAAAATAAACGAAACTTGCACAAAAATTTATCAAGTGCTACCTGTCCAGGCGAGTCCTATTAATTACAATGATAAATTTTTAGATGTCAAATGTTTTCCTCGATTATTTCCTTATGGAAAAAATTCTCTATACAGCGAAAGAAACAAACTCAGAAATTGCGACTTTATTCGTTCATGAATGTTATCAACTCATAATAGATTTCGTTTAGATAAGCAGTTTATTATTCATTTATTGCACGATGACACTATGAGAAAATTAAATACTGGAATCTTTCATTGCTTAAACATAGTTAATCCAAAATCAAAATATACTGCTGGTACTTATTTAGATGACATGCGACAAAATTTACTAGAAGCACACCTAAATACAGTTTTTTCTCGCCTACCAAACACACAGGCATATTGGTCGAAAGCTAAAAATGATTTATATGCAATGATAGATCATTATGGTCCAGCAACATGGTTCTTAACGCTGAGCCTTGGTGAATGGAGGTGGTCAGAACTGGGAGAGTATTTAAAAAAAGATTTAGGAGAAGAACATAAAAGTAAATCTATTTCAGAATTAATAGCTATAAATCCAGTATTAGCTTCTGAATTCATGGATATCAAATTTAAAGCTGTTTTAACATATTTATTGTCAGAATCTCAACCATTAGGTAAAGTAATACATTTTTTCTGGCGTAGAGAATACCAAGCAAGAGGTCTTCCACATTTTCACATGTTACTTTGGATTGAAGATTCTCCAACCATAGGAGAATCACCAATAGAAGAAGTTGCGCAATTCATTCTAAAATATTTAAGTTGTACTATTCCAGATAAGAGAATCTCACCTGAATTAAATAGGAGAATTTTAGAGCATCAAACACATAAACATAATAATTATTGTATGAGAAATGTGGGGAATAATAGTGGTAAAGAGTTCACATGCCGTTGTCGTTTTGATTTTCTACGGGAAGTAAATGACCAGATTCAAGTTAATGATCCTGCTTCATCAATTGCTGGTCGTAAAAATTAAAAAAAAATAGCAGGCTTATTAATTTACCACGTAAAGAAAATGAAAAATATATAAATGATTACTGTCCAAATCTTGCTATTATATGGGATGGAAATATGGACATTCAATATTCTAAAGAATTCTCTAAAGTAATAACAAAATACGTGTGCAAATACGTAACCAAAATAGAAAAAAGTGTTGAAGATTTGAGTGATATACAATCAGCTGAATCAGTCGTTAGTCGCCTGTGGTCATTTTCATTAAGGGCTTTAAACCATAGAGAATGTGGAATATTAGAAGCAGCTGATTTGTTATTAGGGCATTCTATGTTTGGAGTTGATAATGAAACAAACGTTAGGTGGTTAGATGTCCGAATGATTAGAAATAAACGTGTTAAGCCCAAAAATATTGTATCTATACTTCTTGCCGATTCAGAGAATATTTTTTATGAAAGCTTTATAGATGACTATTATCCAAATCGCCCTGAAAATTTAGCTGATCTGTCTTTATATGAATTTGCAAAACATTTTGATATTGGATATGATGATCCACCTAAGACTTTAGAATTTTATTACCTTCGTAATAGTGACAGGGTATTTTGTAAAAAAAGAAGAAAACCATACTTGATTAATCACTGGAAATGCAAGCCCGATAGTGAACCAGAAAATTATTATTATTCTCTATTGCTATTATTTAAACCTTGGAGAGATACTGAAGAGCTTACAGTTGGTTGCAGTAGCTATTCTGATGCTTTTCAAACAATTTGTATTATGCATCCAGAAATGCTTGATTATCATGAGAAATTTAAAACCAGTAGACAATGTGAAGAAAAAATGAATGATGACATTAATAAAGCCATTGACAAAAATTAGGTTTTATCCAATAATATACCAGAAGACTGCATTCCTAAAGAAGCAGAGAATATTATGAAAGATTTGAATGACTTTGAAGTAAATTTAGAAAATAATAATATTAGTTTGTCCCAAAATATTTCAGAACTTAATAAGGACTAAGAACGAGTTTTTTATAATTTCACTGAATCTGTATTATCCAATGATGGGCCATGTCGTATGATAATTAGTGGAAGTGCAGGCACCGGAAAAAGTAAAGTTATAAGAACTATTGTTCAATGGAATAAAGTAAAACGTGGTAAGGACAGTGCTGTAAGTGCTCCAACTGGCATTGCGGCTTTAAATGTAAATGGCTTAACATTTTATAGATTACTGGATATTCCTGTAAAACAGGGTGGCGTTGCAGCTTATAAACCCTTGAATAACATGACATTAAAAATTTTAAGGCAAAGATTTCAAAATATAGATACATTAATCATAGATGAGGTATCTATGATATCAAATACAATGCTTATGTACATTCATTTACGATTGTCAGAAATATTTGATTCATTCGAAAAAGAAAATGGTTGCTTTGGAGGAATAAATATTCTTTTGTTTGGCGATCTCTTACAACTCAAACCTGTAAAAGAAGAATTTGCATTTCAACCATTATCTACAGCAAAAATTCAAAAGTATTTGAATGCTATAAATATTACAGAAAATTTGTGGCACGAATTTGACTATGATGAGTTGACTATTAATATGAGACAGAAGTCAGACAAGACTTACGGAGAGCTTTTAAATCGATTGAGAGTAGGAATTGTTAATAATAATGATATTCAACTCCTCCAAACGAGAAAATTAAAATTTTCATCTTCTTACATTGATATTCACTTGAATGAATTAGCTAACTATATAACTTCGTTGCCTCCTGGAACACTTTGTCTTTTACCAACTTTAGACATGTGCAGAGTATTAAATGATAAAATGTTAAGGATGCTTGAAGGGGAACAAATTCATATTACAGCTATTGATGACTATTCTAGTAATATATCTTCAATAATGAAAAAACGAATTGCAGCTTTGTTAAAAAAAGATGATGATAATGATTCGAATTTAATTGGAATATCAAGAGTAATAAAAGTCAAATTAGGTTCAGTAATAATGCTTAGAAAAAATATTGATGTCTCTAAAGGACTAGTCAATGGAGCTATTGGCACAATTGTTTCAGTTTCACGAAATCACGATAATGTTATTGAAAATATTATAATTAAATTGAAAGATAATACTGAACATTTAATAGAAAGAGCTAAAATAAAATTTGAGTTAAGGGATAATATTTTTATAATTAGGAATCAGTTTCCAATATGTTCAAGTTATGGAATCACTATTCATAAAAGCCAGGGATTAAGTTTAGAGAATATAGTAGTTGAAGCTGGTAATAACATTTTTGATGATGGTCAGATTTATGTAGCGTTGTCAAGAGTTACTAAGTTAGATGGTCTTCATTTAATTAATTTTGATCCCTCAAGTATCAAAGTCAATTCAGATGCGATTGAAGAGTATAATAGGTTAAGAGATATTCTAAAAAATAAGAAAAACATTGCTTTGCCAATTTTAGAAAAAAAAAAGAATAATGCTTTAACAGTTAAAGATGATGAATGGACTGTGTCAGAAAAAATTTTAAGAGTTCAGCAAGATTCAGATTTAGATGATAAGGATATAAAAGGCATTCCGACAGAAGATTCTGCATCTTCATATGCTAAAGTTGTATTTCTTCTATTATTTCACAATGATTGTATTCGAAAAAAAATTTTTAATTTGAAAGATCTTGAAAATGATGATATTATTTTACAAAATTTATTCATAAAACATAGACATGAAGGAATTGTACTAGATGATATAATAAATTTAAAAAAGAAAGTTAATATTGCATATGGTGAAAATTTAAAAGAAGATGTTTCTGAATTTTTAAGTAGATTAATTGAGAAGTCAAATGTATTGCAAAAATTATTAAATCATGACATGAAAATTAAAAAACGTTGTGTAGATTGCAAAAATTATAGACAAGTTCAAGAAACCAAAAATTATATCATATCATTACTTTTGCCTCCACAAAAAAATAAAGAATCTTTTGATTTACAATATATTTTTGATTACAACATAGGCTTTTGGAAAGATCAAGAAAGACTTGTTTGTCCAAACTGTAAAAAATCTACTATTATTGAACAACAAGATAAATTTCCAAATGCAAATAATAACACAATAATTGTTATGCTCTGTATGTTTAAATTCGTAGAAAATAAAAATGAATGGTGCAAATACACAAATTTTAACGTAAAAAGTGTTCCATAAACAAAAATTTTAATCAATAAAGAAAACTACCGAGTCATAAGTGCTGTATTTCATACAGGCCAAACGTTAAATGATGGTCATCATAAGATTATTATCAGAGGTAGCAGAAAAAATTCTTGGCTATATATTGACGATGGTAAAATTAATGAATGTAAACGGCCGAGAAATCCTAAAGATATATACTTATATGTCCTACAAAAATGTTAGTCTATTGAAAAAACATACCATTCAAAACTTGAAAGTAATCAATTTTAAAATTTTTATGTAATATATATATGTATATAAAATTGTTTAGTTTTACTTTTAAAATAATGTAACATGCATAAAATAAAGAATTCTTATATACACCGTATTAGTGTGAATATTTATTAAATTTTTGTATTCCTTGTTTCAAATATCTTTTTTTTTTAATTATTTCAATACTGAAGATAAATTAAAAGTATCTATATAATTTAAGAATTGGTTTTATTTTTAAAACCTTGCGATTGTTATGATATCTTTACTTACTTTACTTACTTTTTAAAAAGTATAATAATTTATGGGATAGACATTACATTTAACTTGCGAATTCGCTGTTATTAATCGGCAAAAAATTTTCAATGATTACTATATTACAATAATTATTTTTAATTCTTGATTTTATTTTTAAAATGTAATTAATTTTGTACATTTGCATATCATTGTAGTAATACTTATATTTAAAATAAATTTCAAGAGTTTATTCATATCGCTATTAAAAATTCTGGGATATTGTTAAATTATTTATTTTTCTTATCCTTTTTTGAATTAGTCTAAAGAATCCATTAATATCTTGGATTAATGTGGGATGTCTAATATCTTTTATTTCTTCAAATGAGTCTATAGAATCTACTTATATCTTAAATTGGCCTGGGATGTCTAGTTTTATTTTTTTAAATATTTTTTAAAATGAGTCTAAAGAATTTAATGATATCTTGGATTAGCCTGGGATTTCTAAGAGTTTTTTATATGTTAGACATCTCAAATTTACATTGCGCCTTTTGTTGTTTTTTTCTACCCCTGCCGGGTCCATAAGGTAATATTTTCTTTTAAAAAAAATTATTTATGTAATAAAAAATAATTTTTACTATTTCATGGTCAGTATAAAAAAATTACTATTTAATGGTCAATATAAAAAATTCATATGCTGGTTAGAAGATGATTAATTTAGCAACAAATGAACACTATTAAAATCCATACAGCCTTCTATACGTTTAAACTACACAGAAACAGGGTTGAATCAATAAAATTGGTTATAGTAGGAACCGAATATTACTTATACCATACGAAATTTTCATTAAAAAAAAAATAAATACATTTTTAACAGAAGATTTTTGGAGCATGAATCTCAGTTCTAGCATAAATATTTTCCATTTTTATAGTAAGAGTAATATTCGGTTTCTACTATAACCGACTTGGTTCAACCCTATTTCTGTTTATGAATGTACCTGGTTAAAGAATATTTTAAGTTTTAACATTTTGATAATATTCATTATTTAACTATTTATTTAACTATTGGTTTACAGACCCGGCAGGGATAGAAAAAAAACAGCAAAAGGTGTAATGTAAATTTGAGATGTCTAACATATGAAAAACTCTTAGAAATCCCAGGCTAATTCAAGATATCAATAAATTCTTTAGACTCATTTTAAAAAATATTAAAAAAAAAAAAACTAGACATCCCAGGCCAATTTAAGATATTAGTATATTCTATAGACTCATTTGAAGAAATAAAAGATATTAGACATCCCAGATTAATCCAAGATATTAATGGATTATTTAGACTAATTAAAAAAAGTATAAGAAAAATAAATAATTTAACAATATCCCAGAATTTTTAATAGCGATATGAATAAACTCTTGAAATTTATTTTAAATATAAGTATTACTACAATGATATGTAAATGTACAAAATTAATTACATTTTAAAAATAAAATAAGAATTAAAAATAATTATTGTAATATAGTATTCATTGAAAATTTTTTGCCGATTAATAACAGCGAATGCGCAAGGTAAATGTAATGTCTATCCCATAAATTATTATTATACTTTTTAAAAAGTAAGTAAAGTAAGTATTATATATATCTCTATATATTATAAAGTTATAAACGCTGACGCGGCTGTCGCCTGAGCCCTTTGGGCCAAAAAGGACCTTTTTGGCCAGTATGGTCCTTTTGGACCAATGTGGTCCTTTTGTGCCAAAGTGGTCCTTTTGGGCCAAAGTGAACCTATTGGGCCAATGTGGTCCTTTTAAGCCAAAATGGTCCTTTTGGGCCAAAGTGTTCCTTTTGGGTCAAAGTGAACCTATTGGGCCAACGTGGTCCTTTTGGTCAAAAGTGTTCTTTTTGGGCCAATTTGGTCCTCTTGGGCCAAACTGAACCTATTGGGCCACTGTGGTCCTTTTGGGCTAAAGTGGTCCTTTTGGGCCAATGTGGTTTTTTCTATATTTAACCAATTATTATAAAGTTGTATTACGATACCAAATCTACAACCATTGTCAAGAATCACTTGTTTCAAAAAGAACAAGGTACACCTTGCAAGTGATTTAAAATATGCTATCGCAATACTTCAATCACTCTGCGGGGGTTGGCGCGCAAAGCGCGCAGGGGACGGAGCCCCTTAGTATCCTATATATATATATAAATCTTTAATTATGTGTGTGTGTGTGTGTATGTCCGAAAGCGATAAACTAGAAAACGATAAAAGCTACAGACATAGGGTTTACGACAAAAGACGGCCAAAATTACGGGTCAAAACATAGGCTAGGTTTCATTTCGATTGATAACGACAAAAAATTTTTATGTTGAAAAAATAGAATTTTCAAGAAAAAAATTTTTATCAAATTTAAAAAAAAAAACCAAAAAAACAAAAAAACTGAGGAAAAATTTTACCATCAAAAAGAATTTCATTCGATTCGGGTATATTTTTTATGTATCCACCTAAATTTTCAAGGTGGTCGGTTCTGTCAAAAGATACAATAATTTTTCGAAAATTATAAAAGTTTAGGACTACTATTATATATATTTCTAATTTTTATCAGTCACTGATGTAGTAACTGATTATAGTAACTAAAAGAAACTTGAACAGCTATTATCATCAGGCATAACCCTAGAATGGATAGTCGAGGGAAACAACGACTGCTTGTGGATCCTATGGAAGGGTTGCGAAGCTTTGTATTGCTGATCACTAATTATCAGTCTGGGTTCGTATGCCCGTAATTTTTATGATTCAGAAAATTTTGGATAATACTTCGGGTAAAAAAAGATTATTTTACCAAATATTGTGTAACATAAAACAAAATATTTTTGGAAAAATAATGTCGCAGGGGTCCAGGGGGGCGCAGCCCCCTTGGTGGCTGCCGGGGGGTGCGAAGCGAGCCGGAGGCAGCTAGTATATATATATATGTAAATGTATATATATATATATATTAAATAAATGGAGAAAAAGATTTTAAAAGTAATTTAGAGACTGACCTTTAGGAGAGTAAATTTTAGAAAATGAGTAAAAGAAAATTTAATGCTATAGTGATTTCCACTACAGAATGAGACAAATTTTCCTTAGTGAATGCTGTGCAATTTGCTTTTGAACTTGTATAATGTAAACAGAAGTAGTGGCGCCAAAATAATATGAGAGAATCCATATTATCTACTTTTATGATTTTAGCTGAAATTTGTTATTTTTACGATTATGGGTCGATGGAACTTTTTCTCCACGCATATGTATATTATTCAGATTTTTAATGTTTCAAAAATATAATAATGATATATTTTCTTAGCATATGTAAGGAACATTCTGGCTTTATTCTAAAAAATTTGCATTTGTGTTATTCACTTTCATGATAAATAATTTAACTTTAAAATTTTTATTTAGTATTTACTCTGACTTTACTTTCGCAAAATTAAGTCTGAAAAATATTTAATTTCATTTATGAAAAAATGTAGAGAGAACACGCTTATATACTATAAAACATTTACATAAGAATTTTTAATTTTTATTATATCTCAGGAATATTTATTTAACGTTTGGTTAGGAAGATTATGTTGTGTATGTTAAATACCATTGGCAAGGTGATGGAGAGCATGGTCAGAAGAAGATTTCGGCAGGCAATTAGGGAAGCATGTGACCTTAGCGACGATCAACACGGATTTCGTGAGCGGCGTTACACGATCGGTGCCATCGAACAGGTCGTGAAAGTGGTTATGAGGGCAAGACAAGTACGGCCGGATATTAAACCGGACGTCCTGCTTTTCACGTTGGATGTGAAAAACGCATTCAACTCGGCTAAGTGGGACGATATGTTGCACTCCCTCGAGCAGATATTCAGAGTTCCAGATTATCTGAGAAATATTCTCAGAGACTACCTCCGGGACCGATACCTGCGCTGGGAAACGCTCGATGGCACAACAGGTAAAGTAATAAGCTCAGGCATAGCGCAGGGTTCAGTTCTGGGCCCTGCTCTGTGGAATGCCTTCTACGACGGCTTGCTAAAGATTAAGCTTCCGGATGAATGATCCATGATCGGATACGCGGATGATGTTGCTCTAACCATAACAGCTCGAGAGACAGAGGACCAGCAGAATACCTTGGATGAGGCCATGCGCCTCACTAATAGCTGGATGTCGGATCACGGACTCAGACTGGCAGTTCCGAAAACGAAGATTGTCCTTCTAACCCGGAGTAGGGTTGATACCATAATCGGCGTCAGCTTTGATGACGGAGGTAATCCCCTTATGGTCCAGACCAAACCATCGGTCAAATATTTGGGGGTCTTCTTGGATAACAAGTTGACCTACAATAGATAATTCCAGCAGGCCTGTGAAATGGCTGGCTGGATGAAAAAGTCCCTCTCGTGGCTGATGACGAACATCGGCGGTCCCAGATCAGGGAAGAGGAGGCTGTTGATGACGACAGTCAACTCCATCTTTCCCTATGGTGCGGAGGTGTGAGCGGACAATGTCCACATAAAAAAGTACTGCAAGAAACTAAAGGCATTACAGAGGCAGGAAGCATTCGAATTGCTTTGTCGTACAAGACTGTATCAAAGCCAGCGATCCAGGTAGTGGATCGGGTGATTCCTATCGATCTGCTTGCCTTGGAAAAGCAGGTGATCTATAACCGTGAGGAAGAAGAGCGCTACGTAGCTTTCATTCGCGCTTGCTCCCGCACAATGGAATGTTCGCAGTATAGGTGGAATGGTGACCCGAGGGGACGTTAGACGCACCGCCTTATCATCGAGGAGTCGTCCTGGAAATGCTGCGCAATACCGTGAACTGATACAGTGTGGCAGAGTACGTACGGCTGACACTGATTAGAAAAAAGGAGGAAGGTTTCCTCCTCAGTAGGAAACTTTCCTCCTTTATTGACAGGGTATGGCGAAGAAATGCCTTGGCTGCATTTTTTCCGGACCGAAGTAATACCTAAACAGGGAGTCCCGGTCCGAATTATATGATATTGTCATATATGCAGGAGGGTGGGAATTTAGTGGGTATTGTAATTCCTCCTCAGTTATACTGAGTATCTGGGCAACCATAAATTTGAGGTTCAGTCCCACATAACCATACAGCACGCGGTGTATGGCATGCGTAAAAGCATTCTCCTCGTCCTACAAAAAAGGCCCCTTCTCTAAAGGGGCCCAAAAAAGAAAAAGTAAGATTATGCGTTATTTAAGAATGAAAATAAAGTATTTTGTTAAATTCTTCTAGAATAGAATTTATTATATACCTACAAGGAAAATTTCGTTCATTATCAGTAGATACCGAAATTTATTTTATTTTTAAAATAGATTTATTTCATATCTACTTTTGCGACTAGGATACCACTTCGTGTGAAGATGGATAACGATTTTATATACTATACTCCTAGTTTAAACCGATGATTTCATGGCAAAATAATAAAGGAAAAAGTTTACAATGCAGAGAGGATTTAAAGAAGAAACTGTTTTTTAAAAAATTAAATAAATAGATCACAATCTGATTTTACAATTTTAAATTATTTTTTTGTATGTGGAACAGTCATGATCGCTTGAATCATTTCACAAATAAGGAACGGCTTGTAAAAATTTCTGTAACTCCAAGTATATAAAAAATCATCAATGAACCCTTCATACCAGTTACAGTGTTCTTCATCCAGTTTAGTTACCTGAAATAAGTGAGGTATACAAGTATATCTACACATAATTCCTGAAAAAATCAGAAGCAAAGATTAAAGAAGGTGTTTTTGATGGTCTTAAAATTCATACTATTATTCGTAACTTTTTTGATATTAAATTCATATAATTCATAGGAAACAAAGAGAAAAATATTTTAGGTAGAAACAAAAGTGAAAATTACAAAACATAAAAAATTGCTTTGAAATTATAAAAAGTTTCGTTGCCCAATGAATGTACAAATAAACTTTGAAACACATATAGACTATTTTCTGAGAAATTTATGTAATTACAGTCAAACATAGGGTGAAAGGTTCCATAGGAAGAAAGTGACAAAAAAGAGAAAACAAATAACCATTTGTAAACTTAGAAAGTCGTCTAAAAGTAAGATAGTATCTCTGGATAAACAATTGTTTTAAGTAGAGGTGACGTCATCAGATTTAATTCAGAACTATTAATCTACTATTAATCTCATAAAAATAATCAAATTAACATATTTAAATGCTAATTTAATCCTTTGAAATATTTCGTTGTCTAATATTTTTTAGTTCTAAAGTTTAAGAAAAAATATAGAAAATAACTTTTTTGTTATGATCTAACGATCCTTTAATTTTTTAAAAAATATTTTAAAAAAACTTTTTATAATTGTTTAAATAAACAATTGAATAAAAATCATAGGAACTATTTTTCAAAAATTTATTTATTTGTTAGCTTTCGATGCTTGTAGCAGCCGTTTAAAACATTTATTTGGCTGTAAGAATATAAAAATTGTAGTTTACATGAAAATTATTATTGTAATAATAAAAAACTTACAATTGAATTTTATTTTAGAAACATCTAAGTTGGTTACATAAACATAGCTAGTTATATTAAATTGAAAGAGTATCTGAAAAAATGATGAAAATTTTTTTATGTAAAAAAAAAATATATTTTATTTTAATACAAAATTGAAAAACTTACTTAATATTTAGGTAGTTTTATATGAAGGTAGTTTTACTTGGGATGAGCCCATTGTCAAAAGTATGTATATATAATTTATTAAAAAAAACTTGACGATAACGAATATTAACTTTAAAAACGATAGAAACAAAACATTTAAATCAAAAATTAATATTTAAGATATACTGTGAGAGTCTAACCAACAATGAGAAAAATTATAACATAAAGGGATTTGAGTGGGGAAGGCTATTATATAATTTAAGAAAGGGAAATTTTATTGAGTTATAATATAATAATAATAATAACTAATAATTTTGATAATAATACATTAAAATTTTTTATATAAGTTATCTATTATATTTTTGTAAAAATATTGCAAATTTTCTGTATCAATTGTCTATTTACTAATATTTTTTAAACTAATTTTTATTGTCTGTTATCACCATTAAGCAGCCAAATTGTAGTAAATGTTAAATAAAAAATAAAACTTACTTTTATGATAGCTGCTATTCTGATTCCGTAAGATTATATTAATTTGATTATCAGCATTTCCACTTATATTCAAAATTTTTTTAATGTATCTTAATATTTTTTCATATTTATCGATCCGACCTTCGATACGGTTAAGAATTTCAGTATTTTTTCTATGCTTCCATTTTTGCCTCAGGATAATTATTGTTTGATTAAAATTGTTAATCTCCATAATTTTGATTTCTACTACAGAAAACTAAAATAAAAATTTTCATTAAAAAAAAAATTCTACTTCTATTAGAAAAAATATTATTTGAATATTTATAACAGTTGATTAAAGGCTGTTTCAAAATTTCAATAAAACTATTCATAGGTTTTGTATACAAAATGCGAGAAAATTTTACACTGTTATAAATTATATCAGTAAGTTTACAACCATGTTTAAAGGGGACGAAAAATTATGCATCGTATTCTAAAATATATCGTATACCAGTAAATGGGCTTTGATAGAAAAAATGCGCTCATGGATACAATCAGCTATCAAGGACCCTATTGGACCCAATCGGTTAAAAATAAAATCCTGATGTATAAATTAATTGCCAGTGGAAAAATGGACTGTATGGGTAGAAAATGAGTTCAGCATGTTAAAAAAATACAAGATAAAATCGGCCATTCAGGAGCCAATATTGGACCCAATCACGTATAAATCAAATAGTGATGTATAAATTAATCCCCCGGCATAAACGTAGACACTAGGAGTAAAAAAAAGGGTCCATAATGATAAAATAAATGCTATTAGATAAAATTGGCCATATAGGATCCTATTATAATACGCAGGTTGATTCACTAGTTATGTGACAGTGGTATGCAACTTGTAAAAAGCAGTTTTTTGAGAAAAGGTAAAATAAAATTTTTGTAAAAAATAGTTTTCATAATTTTTTAATAAATAAATTTATTTAAATATTGCAAATTTGAATTTCGCGGACATTTTTTTTAACTTCAGAGTCTAATTTTCTTGATTTTTTTTTTAAATAGCAAATAACCTAAGGTATTTTTCAATTTTATTTTTTTTTGCGTACGAAAAAAGAAATGCGTTACGCATACTATTCAGCATCTGAGCTAACATTTATGTGGGACTCGGCTTACCTTGCCTTAGGACCAGTTTAACGGAGTTATTAATAACCTAAGGTATTAACCATGAAAAAGTAACAAAAGTAATCAGATGTATGTTTATATAACACTTTCAAATGATATAGTTATATTAAAGCCGTGCTTCTACAACAAAGGGTTCATTAACCAAACAAAGCATTGCGCCGGCAAGCCAAGTTCCCGCAACTTCACAGAATAACTGGAGAAATACTATGGCGTAAGCGCAGAATCCTGTAGCAACCCAAAACCATCAAAATTGGAGGAACCCTCCGGTTACCAGTATCTTCACGGTTGGTCCAGCTCAGGTGACGGTAAACACATCAGTTTAAACCGTAGTAATCACAGTTGACGGCGTCTAAATCGATCTCTCAAACGCAAATGCCTAGGATATCAGTATCGTAAAGGCTGAATCCCTTAGCGCTACCCAATACGTTGAACAACACATATAGAATTCCTAGTACTAGCGTTTCTTGCTCTGAGATATCACAATAATAATTTCATAATTATTATTCAGTGACTATTACGACTGTTAACTCTGCTTATAACGATCATTTTGAAAAAAATGTACCAATAGAACATGAAAAAATAACCAGCATCCATGGTTGTTGCAAAATCTGCAAATATTTCTAAACTAATTTAATTTAAAATGACGAATTGAAAATACAAATTTACGACAACGCTTTGGTTATTTCTAACCAGTTGGACGAAGCAGAGAAGTTAGAAAGACGAATGACTCAAATTTGAATCACAAAGATTGGAACGACGAGCCAAAGAAGATATTCTTCAGTATCAGCAAATGGTGAGCGGATGGAAATAATTCGAAGAAATCATGCAGCTAGCATACTGCCTAAGCCAGGGACGCCGGCTGCCCCCACGTATCCCTAGCATTTGCCCGTAAAATCGGCATATACTGCACAAGTACCCGAATTTCATACCGGCAGGAGAACCCTAATGTACCGTTTGCGGGATAAACGCTCCTTCAGCAGGCGTCGTATAGCATACAATTTGCTAACCAGCCTCAATTCATTCAACCTCAATTTCAAACAACACAATTAACTATTAATCCACCGAAACATCATCCTGATTCAAGAGAAAGCGTAACTACTTATGGAAAAAGTAGAAATTTTAGCGATGCTGTACTGAAAGCTAGTATAAATCTTGGCGTAAATTAAATCTAAAATTTTCAAAAAACGCTAAAGAATTTCCTAAACAATTTTTGGCGGACCCCGAAGAATTTTTAGACGACACAAAGTACTCAATAGCGAAAACTTTTAGCGAACTTAAAAGAATTTTTATAAGTGACGCTCTATTCTCATACAAGGTTGAAGGAAAATACAGAAGCTTGGAACGAGTTCAAAGAAGCTTTTATACAACGATTTATTGGGAAAAAAGACGATATAACCTACACCCAGAGTACCAAACATATATATTTAAAGAGCGCGTAAAAACATTTCATGAAATTATCTATTTAGGTCAAGAATTTGAGCAAGAGCGCGAAAATTTTTCTGAATATTATTCTCTGAAAGCTAGAAAATTAAGCTACTTGGCGCGGCATTTGAAGCTACTTAGCAAAATTAGCTACTTACCAAAAAACAAAGTGTCAAAAGTACTTAATTAGCGGTATAATCGGTTTATTAATAATATTGCGGATTTAAAACTTCGCCTCATCAAATTATTACACAAAGATGACAATTAGTAATGGGGAGTCGGCTAGGAAAAAGCCTTTAAGGAGCTCAAAAATTCATTGATCAAGGCACCAGTACTGGCGAGATTTGATTTCGCAAAAATATTCACGCTCCAAACGGACTCAGAAAGGCTCAAGAAGCCAGACTCCATAAAATATCTGTGAAAAAATTTAGTACTGACTGGTATGAAAATGCTTGAATCATTAACTTAACCACATATTAATAATCACATATAATATTTCAACATAGTATTTAACTTATTGTTAATAAAATTATCTCTCTCAAAATCATTTTGTTATGCTTAATTTAACCTTCCCAAATACTAATAATCAAAATCAAAATCAAAATATAAAAAAAAAAAAAATTAGTAACGGTAAAGGAAGAAATCTTTTTTTTCCAGTTTTTTTCTATTTTTGGATGCTGACGCGAGGCTGATCTTGGGTGTTTTAGCATCCGAAATGTTATATGATCATATTGATATGTTACAATATGTTTATGTTGTCCTGATAGTGAAGATTTAACAGAAGAAATCATTTGGTAAGGTTAAATTTAGTATTTTAATAATTTTACGCTTTAATATTTAACATTTTTATGGATTTTTAGTGAAACGGAAGAACCAAAATTTAAGATTTTGGACCGATGATTGCCTATCACATCTCAGGACTTTCAGGATGTCAATTAGACCCTTTGAAGTGAATTTTGAGAAAAAAAAAGTTGAAAAAAATCATGGCGAAACAAGTTTTCTGGATATTTGAAAGCTACCGTCGAGGAGAAATAAAAGTGAAATAAGTCAAAATGGAAAGTTATTGAGTTCTGAGTTATTTCAGGTTGAACTGGACAGCTGAAATCAAAAAAATTGAAAAATTGAACTTTGGAGCTGCCGTATCTTAAAATTATGCATCAGGAAGGGTAAAGTATGAGTAATTTCACAAATCTGAGGTAAAAAATGACCAAAAAAAAAAATAATTTTTATTTTTATTTTTCAGCTGGTCATGCTTCCCTGGACGTGCCCAATATAAATAAATTAAAATACAAAATAAATACTTATTATTATAATCTATTATTAATAATTCTATTCAGAAGCCCGATAGGGCGCAGGGTCCAGATTTTAGGCCCGTTTTCATAGAAAACAAGCCTTAATCACCCGGAGAACGGCGGGATTTATATACATTAAAAGACGAATTTTAACCTACAAAAAAATTTATTTTTTTTAATAATTATATTTAAACTTTTTACAATAATTTCATAACTGCTATTATTTTAATAATCATATTCATTAAAATATTTTAAACAAATTTTTTATCAAAAACAACGCTTATTTATGCAATAAATAGCATTTTAATTTTTGATCTATTCAACTTGCTTATTTTAAAGAAAAAAAATTTCAAGAGGTGAGATTAGACAAGAACAGTACTATAAAAAGATATAAAAAGACTATAAACGATAGACAGAGAGAGGCGAAATGAGATCTACCACCAACGCCTCATAATTTCAGAGGCAAGATTAGACAAGAACAGTATAATACTTTAAATAGACTGTATACGATAGACAGAGAGAGGTGAAATGATCATCATTTCATTATTCATTCATTTTTTATTTTTATAAAATACATAATAGGACACACAGAGAGAGAAATCAATTATGAGACAAGATTTTTTTTTTACTATTTCAGAAAAAGAGGTATATTTCATTAGTGTATGAATTTTATGAATAGGAAAGAGATAGAAATAGATACAAATCTATAGTTGTCGTTTACCAAAACAAATAGTATAGCGTACGGTAAAAAAAAATGCATCTGATTATTCTTGTTGATGCATAAGCATGTATTTTACTAAAAATCTCATTCTTGAGCCGTGGTATAATTTACATCTTTTTTTTCAATATAAGAAATATAATTAAGTTGAGGATAAGTAAATATACTCAATGTTTTTTTATAAAGCTAGATATGTTAGTTTAAATATTTAATTATTAATATTCAGGCATTTTAATTTTTATAATTTATTTATTTATTTATTTATTTTTGATACATTAACAGCCTCTATAGGCCAATATATAAATAACAAAATATAAAATATAAAATATAAAATATAAAGATCAGTTCTTTTATAAAATTAAAAATACAAGATTTAAAGATTTAATTAAATTATTTTGACTAGAAAAAAAAATTAACAAAATTTCCAATTACAATAAATAGAGATAAATTTACAATTTAAAAATAATAAAGTTAGCTAACCATAATATTTCAGAAATAGTGATTTGATTTTTAGTTTGAAGGTAAAAGGGTTTGTGATAGATTGGATATTTAAGGGAATAGTATTCCAAATTCTTTTACAACGATTTATAGTAGAGTAATAAATATGGTCATAGCTAGAAAGGCGTTCAACCAAACGCCTAGATTCGCGAAATGAGTAAGGAATATCTCGAAAACTGAATTTTTCTCTAAGTAATGGACATTTAATTAAACCATGCAATATCTTATGAGTAAATACAATATCCTGAACCCTATGGTGTGATTCAATAGTATGAATATTAAAACGCACCGAGGGTCCGTGATAGTCATGATCAAAATAATTCATAGGCATTTTAGATTTTTTGCATAAGTATTTGATAAATAGATGCTGTACTTGTTCTATTTTGTACGAAGACTTGGATGTGTAAGGAGACCAGATTCCAAAAGCATACGATAGATGTGGAAAAACATAAGAATTATAAAGAATAGTTAAAGTACGTATGTTTCTGAATTTACTAGTTCTCCTTTTCAGCCAGCCTAAGGATTTTTTAGCTTTAGATATCACATAGTTAATATGTTCATCAAAATTAAATGTATCATTAAATATAACTCCCAAATCTTTAAATAAATTGACCCTTTCAATATCAGTGTTGTGGAGAAAGTAATTAAAAATAACAGGATTTCTGGATCTAGAAATTCGAAGCACTTTACATTTATTTATGTTTAAGGGAATGCAATTATTCACACTCCATTTTTCAAGGTTAAGGAGACCAGTTTGAAGTTTTAGGGCATCTGACAAGGAAGTAATCTCTTTGACCAACTTACAATCATCAGCATATAATAGAGACAGAGAATTAGTTATTTCAGCTGGAAGGTCATTAATGTATATTAGAAAAAGTAGTGGTCCAAGATTGCTTCCTTGAGGGACACCAGAGGTGTTTAAGAATGATTCAGATATGTGGTTATCAATGCGAACTTGTTGAGTACGATCACGTAAATAGGATGCGATCCAAGAGATCCAGCTATCCTGCAGTCCAAAATCAGGTAGTTTGCATAAAAGTATTTCATGGGATATCTTGTCAAAAGCCTTAGAAAAGTCTGTATAGATTACAACAACTTGATGCTTAGACTCGATACAGTTAGAAACAAAATCAGAAAATACACTTAAGTTAGTAACAACAGAAAGGCCCTTGACAAAACCATCTTGATATTGAGTAATCTGATCAATAATTTTATCATAAAGATTTTGGTAAAAAATACTTTCTAAGATTTTGGCTAGGGTACAGATAATAGAAACTGGACGATAATTAACAACATTATTTCTATTACCTTGTTTATATACAGGAGTGATGAATGATTGCTTCCAAATATCAGGAGAGAGAATTTTAGTCACATACAATGACTATAATAATTACATTAAAATATTTTTTACCTCCTGGACCCGGTGATCCTATAAAGAATAACTTAAGTAGATTAGATCATATGATCCGCTAAATTTAAAAATTCATTGTAAATCAAAAAAATTATTTGCATAGCAATAATTTTTGCTTAAAAATGTTAAAAATCATGTAAATTTATTTAATATAAAGTTTTTCTAACAATTCCAAGAACAAACATTTATTTAAAAACTAATTTTGTAAAAATTATCATGAATTTCGAAAAACTATATATAATAACTAGGCTACGCGTTCATTGCATATAAAAAATATGAATATATTTTATTAACAATTATATTGAAAAAAATGAAATAATTCCATGGAAAAGCTTGTTAGACCCATATAAATATAATTTATTTTTAAAATAATAAAAATTATGAACCTGATGTAATGAATGCTTATTTTCAAAATATATTTTTCATTGGTCGGACCACCGGGTCCAGGAGGTAAAAGATATTTTAATGTAATTATTATAGTCATTGTATATGACTAAAATTCTCTCTCAAATTTTTGAACATATCATTAATTTTTTGAGAAACATAATTTTTTTTTTGAAATTAGTTATAAGTTATGTAAAAATTTGTTGAGTCAGAACTCAAGTTCTGGGCCAACTTATTTTTAATTATATTTTAATTAATATTTTTATAACTAATTATGTGTGTATGTGTGTATGTGTGTATGTCCGAACGCGATAAACGAGAACACGATAAAAGCTACAAACATTGGGTTTACGGCAAAAGCCAGCAAAAATTATGGGTCAAAACATAGGCTAGGTTTTGTTTTGATTGATAACGACAAAAAATTTTGATGTTGAAAAAACTGAATTTCTAAAAAAAAATTTTTTATCAAATTTTGAAAAAAAAACCAAAAAAAACTGAAAACCGAGGAAAATGACATATTTTTTACGTATCCATCTAAATTTTCAAGTTAATCGGCTCTATCTGTCAAAAGTTACAATCATTTTTCGAAAATTATAAAAGTTTAGCTCTAATAGTATACCCTATATCTTAATACTATATATATTTGAAAATTTATTTGTTTGTCTGTCTGTCTGTCTGTCTGTCTGTCTGTCTGTACACTCATCACGCAAGAACCGCCGAACCAATTGGCATGAAACCGGTGTCAAAATAAAGATAAAAAGTCTGCGGGTGACATAGGCCCTATATTTTCTGATTAGCTGTCGTAGTTTTTGAGATATTTAATTTTTAGTATTTTTGAACTTGATAACATTTTTTAAAAATTTTAACAAAAATTAAAATATCTCGAGACTATCGAAAAATTTAGCTATAGCACTTCATAGTATTCGACTCAGCACTAATTTTTACGTATTCTCTGAAATTTTTATTCAAAACGGAGGTATCTTTAAAATTTTATAAAATATTTTTAAAGCTGGTAAAAAAATTTTTTTCATTTTTTTATTTTTATGGTATTTCTAATCATTTATTTGTGGGTCTGTGTATATTATAATGTAATTTATATTCTATATTAAAATGTAATTTATGCGTACTTAGTTAAATTTTTATTAAAAACGTACGTTGCTTTAAAATTAAAAAAAAAAAAAAAAAAAAAAAAAATTTTTTACTATATATTATATATATTCAACTCAAATTTTAGGGTATAGTTTGGGGTGATAAAAAAGTCCCTAAGCCAAAGTTTTAGTCCTCTAGCACCTCATGGGCTCGAAATATGTCTCTTCAAAGGTCCAAAAATAGCCTGATCTGGCCCATTTTCAAAATTACACCATTCCTTTGAATTTACTACAAATTTTATCCTATTGGTCACATTTGAACTGGTAAAAGGTCTACATTAAGAAAAAAATTTTAGCTTATTCAAGGCGTTAATTTTTTTTGACATTGATATATATTTTGGACAATAACAACATGATAATAATAAAAAATCAATAACAACAACACCGGGAATAGATCAGGGGGGCGGAGCCCCCCCTCACACCTATGCTAGTATATATATAAATGTTTAATTTTGTATTTTTGTTTATTTGTCCGAAATGGATAAATTAGAAAACGATAAAAGGTAGAGACGCGGGATTTACGGCAAAAGATGGCAAAAATTACGGGTCAAAACATAGGCTAGGTTTCGATTGATAACGACAAAAATTTTTTATGTTGAAAAAACTGAATTTTCAAGAAAAAAATTTTTATCAAATTTAAAAAAAAAATAAAAAAAAACAGAAAACTGAGGAAAATTTTAGTATCAAAAAGAATTTGATTCGATTCGGGTATTTTTTTTTACGTATCCACCTAAATTTTCAAGGCGATCGATTCAATCTGTCAAAAGATACAATAATTTTTCAAAAATTATAAAAGTTTAGGACTAATCCTATCCTATCTTACTACTATATATATTTGAAAATTTATTTGTGTGACTGTGTGTGTGTGTGTGTGTGTGTTCAATTTTTAGTGTTTTTGAACTTGATAAAATTTTAAAAAATTTTTAACAAAAATTAAAATATCTTGAGACTATTGAAAAATTTTACTGTCACACTTTGTAGTATTCGAATGAGCACCAATTCTTAAGTATTCTGCTAAATTTTTATTCAAAACGGACGTATCTTTAAAATTTTATAAAATATTATTGAAGCTGGTTGAAAATTAAAAAAAAATTTTTTTATTTTTTATGATATTTTTAATCATCTATTTGTGATTCTGTGTGTGTATGAGTTTCATCATGAGAGTCTAATCAATATAAAGTCAAAATGAAGTGTCAAAATATAGAAAAAAAGTCTGCATATGACATAGGCCATAATTTTGCAACTTAGCTACCGTACTTTTAGAGATATTCAATTTTCACTATTTTTGGGGAAAATAAAATTTTTTGAAATTTTGATTAAAAAGTGAAATGTCTTCTAAACATAATATAATTTTACGGTCGCAACTGGGATTACTCGATTCCGCAATAATTTATACGTACTCAGATAAATTTAAATAAAAAAGGACATTTCTTAAAATTTGTAAATAATTTTCAGTGATTTGCGGTAAAAATAAAAAAACAAGAGAAAAATTAAAGATATTTCATAGATTCTTCACTATTCAGAAAACAAAAACATGATTGTTGTATCATTAATTAATTTTTTTACAAATTAGTTAATCGCGATTATCATTAACGAAAAATTAGGGCCCTCTGAAAAACTAGATTTTGCATCTCTAGGAGTCAAACGCACGTTTGTTTATTTAAAAATTACTGTATCCGCTGCAAACTATTAGGACTATAAAGAGGCCCCTCTAAAAATTATTTGACAATTTTTTATCATCTGGCTTTAAAATCTCTAGATTAAAAAAAACCAAAAAAATTGCATATCCAGTTAATAACAGGATGTTTAAATTATGAAATCACTAGCCGACTAACACGATTTATAATAGGTCTTGAAGTCTCTAAGTCTATAGAACCAAAATAGTACGATACTAATACTAAAATGCTAGATTCTGTTCGTGCGGAAACAACGCGTCGAAATAAATTATCTTTAGTATTAGACATAGCATCTCCAATACCTTTTTAAATACGATTCTGTAATTAATATTTATAACATTACTGGGGAGAGAACTAGGCTCCTCTGAAAACTCTGAATGTATTTGCATAATTATAAATTTGCAGTGAAACATGGTTTTCTTAAGCAACAGAAATAGAAGTAAATGCAATACAGGGGAGCGGAGCCTCCCCGCCAACTTTTGCTTGTATATACACGGTCTTTGTGAAACAGAAGTAGTGAAAGTAGAATAGCGCCAAAATAATTCAAAAATTTCTATGATAGTGCTTATGGTGTCATTTTAGTGAGCGTGGTTTCACTACTTCTGTTTCACAAAGACCGTGTATATAAATCTGTAATTATGTGTGTATGTGTGTATGTGTGTATGTCCGAACGCGATAATCGAGAACACGACAAAAGCTACAAACATTGGGTTTATGGCAAAAAACGGCAAAAATTACGGGTCAAAACATAGGCTAGGTTTTGATTGATAACGACAAAAAATTTTTATGTTGAAAAAACTGAATTTCCAAATAAAAATTTTTTATCAAATTTTGAAAAAAAAACCAAAAAAACTGAAAACCGAGGAAAAATTTTAGTATCAAAAAGAATTTTATTTGATTCGGACATATTTTTTACGTATCCATCTAAATTTTCAAGTTAATCGGCTCTATCTGTCAAAAGTTACAATCATTTTTCGAAAATTATAAAACTTTAGCACTAATAGTATATATATTTGTAATTCTTACCGGTTACTAATTTAGTAGCTCAATAAAGTAACTAAAAGAAACTTGTACAGGTATTATCAGGGAGAATCCTAGAATTGGTAGTTGAAGGAAGCAACTGCCACTTGCGGTTCCTAGGGAAGGGTAATCAAGTTTTGTATCACTGATCATTAATTATCTGCCTGAGTTCCAACGTCCGTAATTTTTATGATTCAATAAATTTTAGATAATAATTCGGGTAAAAAAAGGTTGTTATACAAAATATTGAGTAACCTAAAACAACATATCTTTGGTAAAATCAAGTTGCAGGGGTCCAGGGGGGCGCAACCCCTTTGGCGGTTGCCGAGGTGAGCGAAGCGAGCCGGAGGCAGCTAGTATATATATAAATCTTTAATTATGTGTGTGTCCGAACGCGATAAACGAGAACACGATAAAAGATACATACACCGGGTTTACGGCAAAAGACGGCAAAAATTACGGGTTAAAACATAGGCTAGGTTTTTTTCGTTTGATAACGACTAAAAATTTTTATGTTAAAAAAACTGAATTTCCAAGAATAAAATTTTTATCAAATTTGGTAGTGTGAAAAGGGGATAGGTTCAAATTTCAAGGTTTTTCCAAGCTTTCCCATGGCATTTTCTGAAATTTTTTTCATATATTTTGTGTTTGCAAAATTTTTGAAAAAATTTTTTTTCAAAATTTTTATTTTTAATACGGTTTTAAAAAATTGTTAAGAAGAAGAAACGTAAAAATATAGTATTTATTAATTAATTTATTAATTGTTTAATTAATATACATAAAAATTTATTCCAAACATTCACACTTTCATTTATTTTTATTTGTAAAGGTATCGTTCTCATAATAAATTTTATTTTTATAATATCATTATAATCCTCTTTTTTTTTAATCCAGTGTTTATTATTCAAGGACGCCCGACATGCGAATTTAATAAATTCCTCCATAAAAATAAATGTGTTAAAAGTTTGTATATTTACATATTCTTTTTTTTTTTTTTTTTAATTTTATAAATCATTTGATTTTTTATATAGAAGCCTTAACGTTAGAAAGTTTTTGTGAATTCAATGAAACATTCAAATTTCTCGATTTTTCAATATGCTTGTCAAATATTTGTGTTTGTATGGATAATTATGAGAATACTTTCGGTGTCTGCAAACCAATAAATTCAAGTAATTATTTTTAAATACAACATTTGAAAAAAAAAAAATTTTATTTTTAAATTATCTTAATTTATTTTTAGCAATTACTAAAAATGTTATTATACAAAAAATTTCAAAAGAAGGTCTTAACCTGCAAAATAATAATCAAAAAAAAGTTTTAAATTTATTATACATTAATATTATTATCTGCCTTGTTGTTTTTATGTCTATCGCTTATTTTTTATTTATATATTTAAAACCAAATTTTATTAACGTTAGAAATTAAATTTAAAAAAAAAACTCCTGTATTCAATAAATTTGTTTGTAAAAATATTATTTATAATGAAAACATTGGCAAATCACTATTTCGTGTACTAGATCACCTCGAATATGTCTGAGACTGAGCGAAGCCTCCAAAAATCTCTGAACTTATCTAATTATTTCTTATAAATCATAAAATTATGATTTCTTATGAAAAAATTATTTAAAAAATAAGTAATACTTTTATTATTAATCATAAAAGTTATTTCACTTTTTTTAATAACTATAATGATATAAATAAATAAATGCGTATAAATTTAATTAAAAAAAACTTTTTATTGAATTATTTCATGTATGAAATATATTTTTTTTTTATATATTGTGTGTTGATATTTTAATGAATATCGTTTTTTAACTTGTGTGAAAACTTTTGTTTATCCTTAAAAGAAGCGCATAGTCGAATAGAGTCTTATCTATATTTATTATAATCTTTTATTAAAATTAAATCCTTAATTGATTTAACTCTACTTAATCCTACGTAAGTTATGCCTAATTGTTTTTCGCTATCTCCTATATGGAGAAACATTTAATCAATAGTTTGTCCCTGGGACTTATGTATTGTTGTCGAATAAGATAACATTAGTGGAATTTGTGTTCTGCTGCATTGTATTTTGTTATGCGTCCATGTACGTGTTAGTGGAATTAACGGAAACAAATTTTTATATAAATATATGGTCCTCCGTAATTGTCAAATTCTACCATGATTGCTTCTGGTAATTGTGGCGGTGAATCATTGTCAGAATAAATTATTTCTCTGACATAACCTAAAGTACGATTGATTAAACCTCCAGCAGTCCATAAGTTTGCCCTTAACATAACACGACAATTTTTAGATAAATATAGGATATTTTGTAATCCTGAAGCTTTTTCATCCGAACAACTAATGGTTATATTGGGTACATTTGTTCCTATAATGCGAGCTACTGGGTTTACTGTTTTTTTTAAATATTTTTCGTTATGTGCATCTACTTCTGTGCATTTCGGGTATAAGTGTATTGCATTTTCAAATAAATCTAATTCATGTTTTGGTATTATGGTTTTCCGTCTGTTATGTAATGCTTCATAATTTTCCTGTGACAATTCTGCGTTTGCAATTTCATCCAACAATTCAGAGTATGGCGTTTGATTACCTTTTTTTCGGTGTGCAGTTTTTAAACAAAAGTATTTCTGAAACTCATTAAAAACAAGTTTTCCCTGTAATAGCATTTTGTCAGTATGTTTTTTTGTACTAAATATTGCTGTATCTCCTACGGGTGTTAATTGATTATAATCATCGAATAAGTAGATTATTAATCCACCGAATGGTTCATTAATTTCATTGGCAAAAATTTCTCTACACCGTGATTCTATTTGGTATTAAGTGCGTAAATCTATCAAAGACATTTCGTCAATTATCAAAAATTTCAAATTTTTTAAATCTGATTGTAATTTTTTTGCTTTTTGATTTTTTAATAAATATATTTTCTAAAAAAATACGTGTATGTTAGTGTCGCATTCAGTTTTAATCCAAAAAAGTAATTATTAACATTTACAAATTATTTAAACAATTAAAAATTATTTCAACGGTTACCTGTATAATTTTTATTGTAATTGAGTTTTAAATTCGTATTCAGGGAATGCAAAAATATATGTAACTTAGTGTCGCACTCAGTTTTGATCCAAAAAAGTAATTATTAACATTTACAAATTGTTTAAACAATTTAAAATTATTTAAACAATTGCCTGTATAATTTTTATCAAAATTTAGCTTTAAATTCGTATCCAGGGTATAAAAAAATATATTTAACTTAGTGTCGCACTCAGTTTTGATCCATAAAAGCAATTATTAACATTTACAAATTGTTTAAAAAATTAAAAATTGTTTAAATAATTCATCTAAAGTATTAAATATTTAAAATTTATGTACTGTAAGTTAAATTATATTATAAAGTTTTGCTTAACTCACAAATTTTTGAACTTGTTAACATTTACAACTCGATTTTGCTTAATTTTGGGCTAATTTTGCAATAATTTGTTAATAACAATTAATCTGCCACTTTTAGGTCAAAATAGACCCTGGATTCGGATTTATCAGGTCAAAAAACATATAATACACCTATTTTTATCCACGGACCTAAAAAAAAAGTGGGTTATGAAATACATTGGTGGTGCTTCGACTAATCGAAAATTTTAATTATTTGGCCTTAAAAAATTTTCCAATTTCCCTGAATGACGCACAGTGTGGCAAAATGGACAAAAATCGCTCTTGGACTGAGTTTTTGAGCTATCGACTTGAAACCTGTTTTGAACGGCTTGAAAATAAGCCGGGTTTCGAGCCTCACTGCGGATTTTTCAAATTTTTTATTTTTAATAAGCCTATTTACACGACCTATTCATTTATCAATCTATTCATTTATCGAAATTGTCACTTTCTACATTTTTTGCATTTTAAACAAACGGGAAAGGACCCCGCACAAACCTTATGGGATTCGGGTTTCGGCGGAATTGGCTGAATTTTTGGTATTTTGTACATTTCGTCATCCTGAGCAAAAGTCTCAATGGGCACAAAGCTCCAATATGCTTTCTTCGGCTCCCACAAAGCTCCAAAGCTCCACAGATCCAACTTTATTTACTACTTAAAAAAGGCATATTTTATTTTTTAATGCATCTTTTGATAAATAAAAGTATATAGTCTTACGTTTTTGAGATCGCTAAATTCAAATCTGATGTCAGAAAAATGGTATTGACAGTTGACAGCTGTCAACAAGTTGACAAACGGTAATTTATAATCGGGGTTTATGAAACCAGTACACATATAAATTTTTTTGCTGTCGCTGAATTCAAATCTGATGTCAGAAAAATGTTATTGTCAGTTGACAGCTGTCAACTAGCTGTCAAACGGTAATTTATAATCGAGATTTATGAAACCAGCACACATATATATGTTTTTTTTGTCGCTGAATTCAAATCTTATGTCAGAAAAATGATGTTTACAGTTGACAGCTATTACTGTTTGAAAATATATTTTCAACTGTCAACTGTCAACATTAATTTTTTGACACCAGATTTAAATTTAGCAAACCACAAAAACCCATATATTCTTGTTGATTTTATAAACATCAATTGTTAATTACTTTTATGTTGAAAACAAGTTGACAACTGTCAACTGTCATAATTAGTTTTTTGGCATCAGATTTGAATTCACTGATGTCAAAAGCATATATATATATGTAATGATTTTTGAAATCCGGATTACTCATTATCGTTTGACAGCTAGTTATAAGCAGTAATTTGTCAATATCATTTTCCTGATATCAGAATTGAATTCAGCAATATCAACAGCATATGACGCATTATTTTTTTTTTACCACTTAACTTGGACAAAAAACTGAAAAAAAAAAAATTTGAAGGGACATCGATATGACGCGCCGCACGCGCGAAAGAAATACAAAAAGTAGAAGGGCCCAACTTTTATGTAAATTCATTAATAAATTAACCTTTAGTTACTATTATCACTATTATTCTTTAAAATTGTTAATTAATTTTAGAATTTATATACAGAAAATAATTTTAGAAAATTAAATAGCTAATTAATAAATAATACAAGAAAATGTTCTTGTTAAAAAAGGGAAAATAAAATAGTTTACTTTGTGCCCTTCTACTTTCTTGCGCGCGCGTTTAATAACGCATTGTTTATTTTAATTATATACTGATTGTTATTGTTCTAATGAAAAAAATTTTTGTGTCCAAATAATCTTGAGGTTTTTCTCGATTTTTCCCTCGCTTCAAGTTTTTTCCTACTCAAAATCCCCTCGATACTTTTTTGATTTGACGTTAAAGTTTTGGTTATAGTGTAAATTTTTGCGGAAAAAATTTGTCCAGTTAATTTATTAGCCCCAAGATTTCTTTTAATTAATTTTTTTTACCCCTATGTGTTGAAATAATGTTTCAAATAAATTATAGCAAAAAAATACAGGGATTTTTTAAAACTTTTGTACAATTTTCAAAACTATTTGAAATATATAAAAAAAAATTTATTGTAATTAATATTTATTTGAAATAATTTATTTTTATATTTATATTATTAATAAAATTTTTCCAACTTATCACAAAAGAATTGCTTCATTTTTTTAATTAATTCATTACTATAAACATTTAAAAATCTTATATTTTATTCTTAAATTTATATAGCAACGAAAAAAATAGCAACGACTCCGATCGCGGTAAGTATTACAAATTAGGAACGTATATTGAAATTTTTTAGGGTGCTTCCCAATAAGGACAGTCTTTTGCACCGCGCGAATAAGGACTTTTCTATCTTAAAGTTTGAATAAGGACAGTTCTAAAAGCCAGCGCGAATAAGGACTCTGCTATTAGGAAGCGTCGATATGTGCTGATTATTTGAATCTTGATTACTTATTACCGTTTGACAGCTAGTTGACAGCCGTTAACTATTAAAATCATTATTCTGACATCAGATTTGAATTCAGCGACAACAAAAACATATATATATGTGCAGGTTTCAAAAATCCCGATTATAAATTATTGTTTGACAGCTAGTTGACAGTTGGAAAAAAAATCTTCTGGAAACTAAGACTCTGGAAAATATTTTGCGTTGAAAAATTAAATATTTTTCACCCAAAATTCATTTTTCTTGTCCTAAAAAATCTTCTTGTAATGTGAAAAATTGATATTTTCAAGTTCTTAAATCTGCCATCTTGGAAAATTGGAAAATATCTTGGGTTGAAAAATTAAAAATTATATTTATAAAAATGTTTTTTTCAACCTCGAATATCCCTAGGTAATGTGAAAAGTTCTTTTTTATTCGTAAATATGACAATTATCAATATTAAAATTTAAAAAAATGTATTTTTTTGATGAGGAGCTACATTATTCGCTATCATTAGTACCAAATAGTACCAAATGGGCTGCAAATTTAATCAGTTCGTCTTTGTCTCATTGGAGACCATCTGTGAAATTTTGAAGTCAATCAATAATATAGTTAAGGAGCTATCGTGTTAACAAACTCCACATTCTGTCGCGGGAATAGACTGAGCAGTCTAATTATAATAACTTAAAACTAGTCTTCTTATTTTTCTGTATACATAAACTACAATCAAAATTTGACATAAAGCTAAAATTATTATTATTAAAAAAAAAATTATTTGCAAAATATTTTCTTGAGAATCATCTAAAATTCTATCCCTCTGTGGAAATTCTACAACCTGCCACACAAAATCAGACTCCACGCATTCACCTTTAATAAAAAAGAAATTTTAAATTATATGTATGCAGAATACAAATTTTATTTTTTTACCTAAATATTCTAGAAAGGGTTTTTTACAAACACATATTTTATTTAAACAAACTGATTGGTCAATCCCGCTTACACACTGCTCGGAATATTCGCATTCAGCTCCTTGAATGAATATTTTTTTTATTCTCAAATTAAATTAAAAAAGGTTTTTTGTTTACCTACTTTCATTGCCTTTGAATAACACTTTTCATTTATTAAAATCTCGTAATAATAACATTTTTTAACAGTTTCAACTTCTTCCACCAATGTTTTTTTTTTTTTTTTTTTTCTTTTTTGCACACTAGCAGAGAGGTGAGAATGCGTTACGCACGAACAGAACCCGGTGTTCTGAACAGTGTCGGACTCCATGATGGCAAGGCACTCTGCAAAGAATGCATTGCCCCATGTTTACCGACTAAACTCACCACTCATCATACCTTATTCAAGTCAGCCCGGAACCGTTTATCACATTACATCGGGTTGACTTAAGGCCATGTATCTTCTTTGGTTGAAGATCCTTCCATCCATTAATCCTTTCTTTCTCCTTCTTGTTATTTCGCCGTGTCGTCAACTAGATAAATAAGTAAGTTTATAAATAAATAAATATATAAATAAATAAATAAGTATATAAATAAATAAATAAATAGGTATCCTTGTACGTCCTACATTGTCCCCTCTTTGGTGCCGCGTGCAAAAACTGTCCATCTCGGTCGCTTCTACACACGACTCCTAGTTAGGGTGTCGTCAATAGCTTTTTAGTTCTCAGAATATCCTCCACGAGCCTTGCAACAGCACTCCATCCTTCTTCATTTTGAAGCATTCTTTCAACGACATTGTCAGGCGTAACGTCCCCTATTTCCGCCTCCAATTCCCTTCTTTTGATCACCCACCGATCGCAACGAAAGAACGTGTGATAAGCATCATCGCGCTTGCCGGGACAGAACACACATTCGAAGCTTCTAACTTTGCCCATCCTGAAAAGATAGGACTGAAAAAGCCCGTATCCACTGAGAAACTGGGTCAAGAAGTAATTCACTTCCCCATGTTCTCTCTGGATCCATGGAGCGACATCTTTTATGAGACGCCTGGTCCATGCGCTGTCTGTGCGATCCTTCCGGAGCATCTGCCACTCCAGCATCACATCCCTCCTAACTTCCGCTTTGATACGGTCGACGTCGCCTTCATTTTTTCTATCATAAATGAGTTTACGCTCTTTGGCGAGGAGCTTAATTGGGATAATGCCTGCGATCACAAGGACTGCCGCTTCCGAGACAGTCCTGTACGCGCAAGAAACCCTCAGGGCACCTTGCCTCTGAACACTTATTATGCCTTTCGAATACATATCCTTGTCTAACACCTTCTCCCAAATTTCTGCTCCATACAATAGGATGGAGTGAGTTACAGACATTAGTAGCTTCCTCTTGCTGGACTTCGGGCCGTTCATATTTGACATCAGCCTGCTCAGGGCTTGCGTCGTAGTACCTGCCTTCTTGACCCTTTGGGAGATGTGCTCCCAATAAGTCAGCTTCGTGTCCAGAGTTATCCCTAGATGTTTAACGAACCTTTTCGTCTCTATGACAGTATCCTCGTCGATTCGTATCGGGATGACAGTTTGAATTTGCTTCCCCGTAAACATTACGATCTCTGTCTTAGCAGCTGCAAGACTTAATCCATGCTCTTCCATCCAAATGTTTGTATCTTCCACCAATGCTAAAATATATATTACTATGAATAATAAAAACGATATACTTTTTTTTCGAAAGATAGATTTTAATTTTATTATTTTATGCATACTTAAAAATGCAAAATCTATTTTCTTATAAGTTTAAAAAGCTTAATCAATCTGTCATCGATTGAATTCATACTAATTAACAAGCTTATAAAATTTTTGCATGAATCAAAAAAGCATCCAATTAAACAATAGAACTATTGATATTTTATCTTATTTCTTTCGCATTACATTCATATTTGAGTAACAATATACCCTTTATTGATTAATTTTTTAACCGCATTAATTAACATTTTTTCTATATAAGGTATTCCATGACTTAATGTTCTAAAAAATTTTTTTCTAATTTTGATTATTTTTAAGAAAAAAATTTATTTACAATAAAATTAAAAAAAAAAAAAAGACAAAGCTTTCTTAAAAATTAACCTTGTGCGATTTTTAAATCTCAAACTTTCTCTCTATATATTCTCAAATATCACCCTTTTTTTTCACATTACCCTGAGAAAAAACTTTATAAGGAGCTTATAAAATCCCTCTCTCATTTTATCAATACCTCACCCAAGTTCTTGGGGGTTTTACACCCCCTTCTTTGTTTAAGAACTGTATAAAAGTCGTGGACTTTTTACTCATGGATTGCAATTGCTTAAATACTTCTCAAGTAAGCAATCTTTCGCATATCGCGGCTAAAAGTTTTATTCAAAATCTATACTTCGATAAAAAAAATTTCGATTTCTCATATTTTCATACAAATTTATTTAAAAAAATTTCTATTTTCAAAAAGTTAAGATTTAAAATTATTTATTCGATTTTTTATCCTGATTTTCAAGAAACTACATCGGATTTAGACATTTTAAATTTTTTAGAAATTGTTGAGCTTATTGAAAAAACTTTTATTGTCGACCTACAGTTTATTTGAAAAAAAGCAGAAATGCAAACCACAAGTTAAGTTTAAATATTTTAAAACTAGAAAAAAAAAAGATTTTTCTGAATTAAACAAATTTTTTTAAATTGTTTTTTATAGAGTTTTGGGTCGTATCTATCAAATTTCTTCATCAACGAATCTTATCGTCGGCATTTCTATTTCTGCTTAGCCAAGTGTTCAAATTGCTTTGAAAAATTCCAGAGGTTTTGAGATTGTTTTTGAGGAAAATGCATGGAGTGATTTCTTATCCAACGAAATAATTCAGAACTATGCAACAAATAAACGATATGAAACACCAGTGGACGAAGTTCAACTCCATGACTCGAATATTAGAATTGATTTCGTTGAAATTGGCGAGCAACCTGCGCTTCGTATTGCAAAAGGCAAGATCTCTGTAACCATTTTCACGACTACTTATATGAATATTATCGTAAGCGTAAGTAGTATCGTATCGTATCGTAAGCCATTCTATAAACATTATATACGAGCGATGCAAAAATCATGTACAGGACATCAAGAATAAATTAACCGAATTTCTTGAAGTTATCGATGCTAATGATACAAAGCTGATGGCATATGAAAAGATTATTGTGTGTGACAAATTTCAACAGAATATTTTGGATTATAAAAAAAAATGGGAAAAAGGTTAAATAAATAAATACAATAATTTTTATTTCTTTAAATTCTGATTTTTATTTATCCTTTAAAATTTATCATTCTTTTCCTCATAAAAAAATGTTTTGCAGTGAACAGACACTTGACCCCCTCTCACCATGATAAGTACAGCGTAAACCATGAATATTTCTATCTTTTATTATATATTTAATATTTAAGTCTTCAATATTTGTTGCCCGAAATCCTTGATTTTTTAACCAGTCCTGCTTTTCTTGTCCTTTTACGTAAATTATCTTTGCATTCCTCAATCCTTGCTTTAAAATCTTTGACAAGTCGTTGTAAGAAATATATCCATGATCCCAATTTAACATGTGGTAATTTAATCGTAACAAATTTGCCTGTTTTTTATCTTTGAAAGATAATTCCGACTTATCAAACGGAGGTTTAAATATATAATGATTTGCACCCAATAAAGAGTTTAAAATTGCTAATTCTTTCACAATATACTCATTACCATGTCTAAAATATTGAATGTCTACGTAGAAGGTCATTTTTTCAACTAAACTGTTTATTTTCTCAGTTATATAGTAACTTTTTTTAAAATTGTTGCGTGTAAACATATTTTCCCTTACATATACTTTTAGGAAAGATACGCCACCTGACCAGCATTTGTCTTTTATTTCATGCTCAAAATCTTTTTTTTGATTTAAGAAAAATTCTTTTACATTTATTTTGTACCAATTTTTTAAATCTGTTGCAACAGAAACTGGTAATGTCTCCTTAAAACTGGGGTCCAGGTTCAATATACCAGCCTCGTTTTTTTGTGGCATTTGATTTTTCAACTCATTTCTCATGAAAACACCTTTAAAGTTTCTTATACCCCTAGCCATAGATGCTAGCTGGATAATGGTTGTTGGCCCGTCTAAAAGTCGTTGTTGTTTTTTTTTTTACGTTTATTTGTTTTTTTTCTCTTTAAACCTCCACCCTTTTTTTTTCTTGTGGATTCCTTTTCCAGATTTCTTATAGGGTTTTTAAATATAGACCGTTTCCCTGTCTCGTCTCTTGTTTTAAATTTTTATCCGCTTTCACTAGATCCTGAAGGGCTCTCACAGCTGAGGCTCCCGCGCTTATTGTTGCTAAAGCAGGTAAAAAAACCGCGACCTCGTTTCTGTCTCGTCGATTTCTTTCTTTTTCGTATTCCTGCGCCTATTTTTCTTTTTAAATTCATGATAGTATAAACACCTGCAGATGAAATTTTCTCTCCAAGACTTGCACTTTTTGAAAAGATTCGTGATTTTGCCTTTTCAGTTAAGATTTTATCTGCAATATGGCGGCTTTTTAAGTCGCTATTTTTTTCATATGCAATATCGTGTTCTTTACAGGCTAAATCTAGATGATTTATGCCTTCCTGGTGTAATTTCTGATTGATCCTAGTGCCTGGACCACAAAATCTAGAGAAATATTTAAATTTTATCCCTAATTTAACCTTAAAAAAATATTTTTTTTTTTAAAGCTACCTATATCCTGGCAAATGAAGTTCAAAAGGAAGTTTATCAATTACAGTATTAATTAAACCATGCCCTCTTTTCTTGTGTAAAACTGAATTGTGACTAAACATGACTGATCATGTCGACTCCTATATACTAAATAACTCCTACTAACTCCTTATATACTAAAACCTAAATCTAGACCGCATCAAAAAATATATAAACCGTCTGTTAAACCCAACATCTTTAGTTTGAATATATATCTCAAAGAAAATGAAACTAAAATTGCAAAAACCATGTATCAAAATTATTAATTTTGGCGAAAGGAATATTAAAAGACATAGGTTCAAGCATTGACCTCGCTGGCCCGAAACCATTCGCGCTCTGATAATTGGTCCTTCAGGGTGCGGTAAAACAACGATTTTAGTCCGTCTATTGTTAGACGAGTTTGGTCCTAGATATAAAAATTTATATTTATGCTCAAAAACTTTGTTTCAAAATAAAATTCGTTATTTAAAGCGTGTCTTGAGGAAAATCAAACGTATAGGATACTTTGAATTTTCGAATAAAGAGAAAGTGATTCATCCATCTCGTGCACGACGTTATAGTATAATGATTTTCGATGACCTTGCATCGGACGACATCGACGTAATTAAACTATATTTTACAATGGGTTGACAATTTGGTCTGGATACGTTTTTTTTATGTCAGAGTTATACGAGTTCACCAAAAAATGGTATTCGCGATAACGCCAATTTTTAAATAATTTTTTGTCAGGATTTTCAAAAAAATTTAAACCGATTATTGAACCCTTGGAAAGTATCGCCAAGTCAAAAACCACCTCTTCCAATACAGTTGTTTCGACTTCTAAAAAAGAAATCACAGATAATTTACCGATTGAGATTAAAAACGAGGTTAGAAAAAAATCACCATCGAAAAAAAGAAAAATTTTTGAGGTATCTTTTTAATCGGCCCCGCATTCGACATACCCAAACAAAAGATTGCATGAAAATCCAGACGAAGAAACATCTCATCGTGAAAATCGTGAAAATCGTGAAAATTTACATGATGCCCACGTTTCTGACGATGAAATATCCGACATATCGGGCATTTCTCACGTTTCTGATGATCACGATGACGATAAAAGTTCCAGTGACGAGTCCAATTACAGTGATGCTGAAGATTCATCCAGTGTCGATAATGCAGATTTAAATGACTCGTCAGCAATGGATACTGGAATGAACCTGGATGATTATCTTCAGACAGTTCACCTCCTCCCTCGTCAATTTTTGCAGCTTTATGTAGGCAATAAACTATTATCGTTTAATTCTAGGGGTGATATAATTGTAGGCGATGATGTTTATAGAGGGACACCTGGTCTTTATAACCTGATATTCAAAGATTGTCCTCAGAAAAAGGATTATACTTACAACGATCGAGGCAAATATCTGGACAAATTAAAGAACACAGACGCATATTTGCAAAATAATGGAAAAAAAATTTAAAGCAGCAAGAGTTTCAAATATAGGGAAATTGTTTCTGCTTTAGCGAAGAAAAATCAGAATAAAAAAGAGGGGAGGGGGTTGTGAGATTAAAAAAATCCAACACAGATGTAGTGAGATACAGTCCATGTCCAAAACAATATGTCTGGTTTGATGATCCGGATGAGATTGTAGATCGATTGCGATTGTTAATAAGCGAACGAGAGGCTGGGAACACATCGGTTTCCAATGAAATTGCGTCAATAATCGAGGAACTTACAGAGATGAATATTATTATAAATAAACGATCAAACCGTAAAACTCTATCATTTTAATCATGCCTGTTGTGGATAAATTTGGTATGCCGTATGGGAAAAAGCGGAAAACTGAAGAAAATTATTATGAATTTGGAAACTGGTACAAGTATTATAAGACAATTTTACAAGACAATGAGGGTTTAAGAAAACAAATAATAAAAGTGTCAGATCAAATTGAAAAATTGAATATTCATAAAATTTTTGAAATTGAAGGTTTGATTGAAAACGCGTCTAAAATTGGTGTTCAGGATAAATTTAAAAATTCCCTGTCTGCTGAACAACTACAATTTATAAATGAAACCGATGAAAAAATTAGAAAAACTTCGGAAGAGTTTGAGATATTAGTCGCGAATCGCGAAACAGCAATTCAAAATAATTTCTCTCAACAGGTCAATGAATTAAGATTTAAAAATTTACAAACCGAAGAACGAATTTCAAAAGAATTTGAAAAGTTTTCGGGCTTAACTCATACACACGTCAGAAATGTGATTAAGGACGAAATTAATAACAAATTTCCGGCCGCGCCCGCTGTCGACGTCACCTCGGGGGGTCTCCGGGGACCGGACCTCGCGACGCAAACTCTGGATGATCTCCAGTTCAAGGCCAAGGCTCTGCAAGAACGATTGACCGAGGAATTGACGCGGGTGATTAATGATGGGAAAGAAAATGCAAAAATTATAGCCCAAGAACTGATTGTTAAAAATAATAATGAAAATAAAAATGATGTTGGAGTGTGGCGCTCTCTACCACATCCTCTATATACTAAGTTAAAGAAGGAAGGGACGCCGACTGCTCAGTGCTTATATAGCAACCGTCGTGTCGACATCGTTCTCTGTATATTGTATCGGCGTGTTTATAATAACTAATTATCAAATTTATTTTATTGTATTTAAGACGTGATTATTTAAGATTAGATTTAGAAGTGAATAAACATTGAGTGTTATATTATTAAATAAGTGTTTTTATTTAAATAACCCACAAACCTAATAGGTTCAGGGCCGCAGCAAAACACGCTTTCACCGCGGACGCGCGAGTGTACATAGCTTTTTTTTCTTTTTTATACGAAAGAAAAATTTTTGGTGTGTGGTGTTATTTCTTTAAATAAATAACAGATTGTTATTTAAATTTTCTGGTGTTTGTGTGTGTAAAAATTTTACTTTCCTTTTTACAATAAAGAAGAGAAATTAAAATGGCTGTAGGAGGAGAAGGTAAGACCTCTTTTATTTTATGACGCGGAAGTTGAAAATTGTGTGTGCATGATCGATCATTTTTTTTTTAGTAGAAGAGAAAATTAATTTTTTTAGAAAATATTTTTAGATAGAAATTTTATTGTAAATTTTAATACGAATTTTTAATATTTTTGATGACGTGTGTAGACAAGTTTCGGCGCGGAAATAATTTTGTTAGATGTGTACAAAATGGCCGTCGTCGACGACGCGAACGCATTTTAATGCTAATGAAATTTTTTTTAATAGAAATTTTATAATGGCCGAAAATTTATTATTTTTATTAATTTTTATGAACATTAATTTAGAAATGTGTATGCGTGGGTGAGTATATTGGCCAAAAATATAGATGTAGATCTATTAATAAATTTATATATGTGTGTGTGTGAGTGAAAATCACGTAACATATACATACAATTTAGACACGCATTTTAGACGCTACTTTTGGCGGTTAAAATTTATAAAAGATTTGAATGCTCGTAAATGCATGTGTTCTGTATACTGAGAGCATATGATTATTTTTTATAAATTCGGAGTTCGGAGTTTTTTTTTTAAAATCTTAAATATTATTACATGCATGTAAAAGAATGGAAAATTTATAATAGAATGAGTGAAAAATTTTAGAAGCGGAAAATCTTTTTTGGAAATTTTTCTCAAAATTTTTCTTTTTCATGAAAATTTCTTAATGTAAAATTTTTCTTATGAAATTTTTTTAATAAAAATTTTTTTTATGAAAATTTTTTGTGAAAATTTTTATGAAAATTTTTTGTGAAAATTTTTATGAAAATTTTTTTTTCAAAAAAAAAAAAAATTAAATTTTTTTCAAAAATTAAATTTTTTTTCAAAAATTAAATTTTTTTCAAAAATTAAATTTTTTTTCAAAAATTAAATTTTTTTTCAAAAATTAAATTTTTTTCAAAATTAAATTTTTTACATTTTATACATTTAAATAATGTTTCGGGTTTTAGATCAGCTTCTCAATCTTTTCTTACTAACTCAATACGAAACTCTGGGTATTAGGAAAAAATGCCCTAATGAAAAGGTTGTCGTACGGATGGAGGAGAATGCAATTCGTTTAGTTACGGAAAGTGGAGCCGTCTTTTATATAGGTGTGTAAATGTGTGTAAATAGATATATATATTAATAATTAGAAGAGATAAATTTTGACGTCAAATTTTTTTTTACTATAAAACAATTGTTAAATATTATATTATTTTAAATGAATAATTATTCTAAATTTTAATACAACACTAAGCTGGTTTGTAAATATTACAAAAATAATTATGTTCATTAAAATCTTGTATATTTACAGGAATGATCTTAAATAACATCTTGTGTTCAGATGCGAAAGAGGTCATTCACTTTGAAGTATGTCTAGCTTGTGTTCAGCTGAAAAATTTTTAAAGTTTTACTTAAATAAATAAAAATTTCTGGTAGATAAAATTTAAATTTTTATTTTAGCAGCAAGTAGCATTACTCAAGAAGAATGGGATCTTGTCCAAGCTGCTGTAGAAAATAAAGAATCAGAAGAGGGAAAATTAACTGTTCCTATTAAAATCCAGCAAGTAAATGGGGCAAATGAAAAGAATATTGATGAGACTTTAGAAAAGAAAAATTTAAATGAGGAGTTAGAAAGTAAAATTGAAGAAATAGAAAACGATGAGAATTTAGAAAAGAAGATGAGAATTGAAGAGGTGAATAAAGATTATGATGACGCGTTTGTAGTAGATGAGGAAACGCAGACATCACCTTACTTTAATGGTAATAAACCTAAAATTAAAAGTGTTGTAAAATGTGACTTGAACTTAAAAAGTAGTCACAGTTCCGGAAAAAAATCTAATATGCATATTTTTTCAGATAAAAGAGCTATTGACGAGATAAATGCAAAATATGAACAGCATGTTGAGCAGCTCAAAGAACAGCATAAGCATAATTTAGCAGTTTATGCTAATAAAAATGATTTGATAGCAGAACATGCTAAAAGTAAAATTGATGCTGTAGAAAAGCGACTAGAAAAACGAATGGAGAATATAGAAAAGTCTTTAGAAAAATTGAAAAATTTAGATGGGTTAGCAGGAACTCTACAAGCTGCAATAAATATTTTAGATGGGTCAAATAACGATGTGTTGCGATCCAACCAGGTAAGAAATGAAAACAATGCTTTAACTCCTGATAATGTAAATTTTTTTAATTCAACAATGATCCCTGATGGTAAATGTATTTCAACCATGAATGATATCAAACAAATTATTCTAGACGAGGTTAAGAAATTAGACTTAAGCAAAATTAATTCAAGTAAAGATGATTCAAATAAAGACGAGTCGCTTGTTAAAGAATTAAAAGACGTGTTTAAAAGCAGTTTTTTACCCCATGATTCAGTTTCTAGACGCGACTATAAATTAACAAGTAAATTAAGATTTGAACATTTTATGGATTATTTTACTTCTGAATTAAGAGCTAAAGATTTACTTTATGTTATTGACCCCTCGATTAAAGTAAATGAAATTTTTGATGAGAAAACTCTTGAAAAACATAAATTTAAAGTACGCGATATTTTTATTAACAGAATTGATCAAAATTATCATAATAAAATTATAGACTTAAAAGACCCAGTTAAAATGTTAGATAAAATTAAAGAAATTAAAAGATGCGAAAATAACTTGACCTCTTTTGACCTTAGAATACAGTTGTACAGTATACAATATCAACCTTTTAAAGAAAAAGCTACCGAATTTCGGGATAAATTTGAAGAGATTATGAGAGTTTATAATACTATCCCAAGTGCCCCTCCTTTAACACAGCAAGAAATTCGAGATGCCTTTTACCAAGCCATTGAAAAACATGTACCACAGGTCCATCAATTAGAATTTGTAAATCAAAGTTTAACCAAAGCAAGTCATATGAAGACTTAAAACGTTTTCTCATACAGCATGTAGCTGCTAGAAGAATTGATAGTCGTCAAGCTCTTCCTGCAGTGGCTCAAAGAACTCCAGGAGTCCAAGCTATGGCTGTAAATCCACACGCGGAAACTCGATGTTATCATTGCGATGACTTGGGACATATTGAAAAAGACTGTGTAAGATTAAATTTGCCTGGTAGAAGATGCTATAACTGCCACAGATTTGTGACTGATCATGTAGTTACGAATTGTCCAGCATTTAGACGCGATGATCATTCAAGACCTGGTGGTTCTAGAAGGTATTCTTTTAGATGGGGTAATAAAAGTTCTGGTGGTGGTAATAATAATAATAAAAGGCGAAATGAAAATAGCGAAAACAATTCTAACTCAAAAAGACCCAAGTTTGATAACACTAATAACAACAGTAATAGAGGTAGAGGTAGTTTTAGAGGTAGAGGCAGAGGCGGTAAACAAAAGTCAAACGATCAAGAAAAGAAGCAGAAACAAGATAATAAAGGTAACCTTAATACTCTTAATATTTATAACATTGACCCATTTAGATGCGATAATATGATTAGGGAAAATCCAATCAAATTAAGTAAAAATAAGTTGCTTGCAGAATTTTTAGCTGACTCTGGGGCAACAGAACATTTAAGTAATTCCAAATTAATTTTTAAAACTTTAGACGAGAGCCAAAATAACATTATTAAATGCGCAAATAAAGATGAGTCCGCGAATTTAGAATCGGAGGGAGTAGGTACCATAGAAACAATAAATAATAATAATAATAAATTGTTATTAGATAATGTTATTTGTGCGGAAGGATTAGCTGAAAACTTATTATCTTTGAGAAGATTTGCTGACAAAGGTTTAGCTATTTACTTAGACAATGAAAAGATAGATATTTTTGACCCTATTTCAAAAGAGTCCTTTATTTCTGGTATATATGAAAAACCTTATTGGAAAATAGAATTTGAAATAAATAAATTAGACGAGAATATAAAGCCTTATAATAAACCTCTTTATAATAAAATCATAGCTTATTTAACAACCAGAAGCAAACGTCAATATGACCTAGTAAATAAATTTCCTAATAATCATGAAGAGAATATAGATGAGGCAATTGAAAACCATTTCGATAATGAGCCCGAAATAAACAATTCAATTTTTGGTACAAGTATAAATGATAGAATTTTACACGATCCAGAAGACTCAAATTTTGAAGAAAATAATCTTGAAAAAGAATTAAAATTTAATTTTGATAAGAACTATAATCAATTTATTAAAGGTAATAAAGCGATGCTTTGGCATGTGAGAATGGGCCATGCATCTTTAACATATTTGAAGAGACTTCAGAAACTTTTTCCCAATGAAAAAGAGCTTAATAGTGTAAAATTCGATAACGAAATTTTAGATCCTGAAAAATGTATGATTGCTAAATTAAACAGACTGCCTTTTAAAACCGAGCGATTAAGAGCCAGCGAACCTTTACAAATAATTCATTCGGATATAATGGGTCCAATAAGTCCAGCTACTTTTCCAAAAAGATATCGATATATTTGCGTTTTTATTAATGATTATTCTAGAGCAGCAATGGCCTTTCCTATGAAAACTAAAGATGAGACAGCAAAGTGCCTAGAATTATTTATCAAAGGCGCTAGAAATATAGGGAGAGATGCGAAAGTTTGTTATTTCAGGACCGATCAAGGGACTGAATTCACTGGTAGAAAAACAATAGAAGTATTGGACAAACTAGGTGCTGAACTCCAGCTTGCCTGTCCGGATACTCCCCAGCATAATGGTGTGTCAGAAAGATTTAATCAAACAATACAAAAGAAAGTTAGATCTCTAATGTACGATGCGAAACTACCTGGAAATATGTGGGATTTAGCATTAAGTGCTTCTGTCTATGCTTATAATCGAACTCCACATAAATCAATAGAAATGGAAATACCGTTATGTAAATTGAACCCTAGATTCAAACCGAATTTAAGTCAATTAAAATGTTTTGGTTGTATTTCGTACATAAAAATACAAAGAAAAGTAGGTCCCAAATTTCGAAGTATAGCTATGAGAGCTGTACTAGTAGGGTATAAATCCGATGGATATATTTTTCTTAAAACTGAAGAAAGAAAATTTTACGAAAGTCGTGATGTAAGGTTCAATGAAAAATTAGTATTTGGAGACAAATACAAGAAAAACAATATTAAATATTGGGAAAGCGTTTTTGATGAGATAAATAAAGAAAAGTGGTTTATTGAATTTCATGAGAACTCAAAAGAAAATTCTAATGAAATTCAAGAAACGGAGGGAGAAGTGAAGAGAAAAAGGGGCAGACCAAGAAAAATAAATTTAGTATTGGATGAAAAGAATGATGAATTCATTATCGAAGATGAATCATATCACGCATTGTTAGCTAGAGTGAATAAAGATCCAGTTTCTTATCGTGAAGCCATGCGATCAAGCGAGTACAAAGAATGGGAAAAAGCAACAGAAGATGAGTTATATTCAATAAATAAAAATAAAGTTTGGAAGTTCGTCAAAAGGCCAACTTGTAATAAAAACGGTTATAAACCAAACATAATTGATTCAAGATGGCTTCTAAAGAAAAAGATAGAGCCAGATGGCAAAATCAAACATAAAGCAAGATTAGTAATAAGAGGGTTCAAGGACAAAAATAATTACGATTTGAAAGAAACATATGCACCCGTTTCAAGACTTGCATTGATAAGAGCAGTTCTCGCGATTATAAACAAATATGATTTAGATGTGTGTCAGATGGATGTAAAAACAGCATTTTTGAATGGTAAAATAGATGACGAGATTTATATGGAAATACCGGAAGGTGTTGAAGTATCTGAACAATTTAGAAGAGATAATGTATGTAAAATTGAGAAAGCATTATATGGTTTAAAAATAAGTCCTAAAAGATGGAATGAACGTTTTGCTGAAGTGGCTTTAAAAATTGAACTTACTACACACAACGATGAACCTTGTCTGTTTACTTGGCGTAATGAAGAAAAATTCTTGATATTATTACTTTACGTGGATGATATGTTAATTGCAAGCAATCATAAAACTAAATTAGAGTCAATAAAATCGAGCTTGAAGGAAGAATTTGAAATGACAGATTTAGGTGAGCCAAAAAGCTTCCTAGGTATAAATATAGATCGTGATAGAGCAAATAAAATTATTAATTTAACACAAGAAGCGTACATCGTAAAGATGTTAAATAGATTTGGTTTTAGTAAAATGCATCCTCAAAGAACTACAATGGTTACGAATCAAGTAGCAAATCGAGAAAGACGAGATCGTGAAGAACCTGATGATGAAGAGACACTTAAGAAAACAGCTTCACAGGTTAACTTTAAATTCAGAGAGGCTGTTGGTTCTTTATTATATTTAGCGAATGTTACTAGGCCGGATATATTATATGCCGTAAATGTTTTGAGTAGACATCAAATCAATCCTACAGAAAATGAATGGAACATGGTTATTCGCGTTTTTCGTTATCTGAATGGAACCAAAACCGTAGGTTTAAGGTTTTTAGGTTTGGGTGATGAATTAGAAGGATATTCATATTCTAGTCTATCTGACTGCAAAGACTCTATTACGACGTGTGGTTATGTAATTAGACTATTCGGGGATACTATATCTTACAAAACTACTAAACAAACGTATGTGGCAATATCTACTTGTGAGGCCGAATATGTAGCAATGAGTTATGCTTGTCGAGAAATGATAGCGTTAGATAACTCAATAATATTAATTTTAGTCAATTCATTGATGCCGTTGACTCTTTGGTGTGATAATTCAGCTGCAGATAAATGTACAGAAAAGACAGGTAACAATAGATTAAGACATATGGTAGATACTCAAATAGGCTATTTTAAGGACTGTCTTAAACACGGTTTTATCAAATCTAGATGGGTACCGTCTAAAGAGCAAATAGCAGATATATTAACAAAACCATTACCTTTTCTTTTACATAATAAATTGACTAATATGATATTAAACTTGGAGAGTTAAATGAGTTTTAGATTGAGATTTATAAGTTAAGATGAGAATTTATTTGCATGAATTTTTGATTATTTTGTTTCAGATTCTAAGCAGTGAGATGTGCTCGAGATCGGGAGGGAGTGTTGGAATGTGGCGCTCTCTACCACATCCTCTATATACTAAGTTAAAGAAGGAAGGGACGCCGACTGCTCAGTGCTTATATAGCAACCGTCGTGTCGATATCATTCTCTGTATATTGTATCAGCGTGTTTACAATAACTAATTATCAAATTTATTTTATTGTATTTAAGACGTGATTATTTAAGATTAGATTTAGAAGTGAATAAACATTGAGTGTTATATTATTAAATAAGTGTTTTTATTTAAATAACCCACAAACCTAATAAATGAAAAATCAGATTTTTCAAATTTTGAAAAAAAAACTGGATATTGAGGATAAAAACAATGAAAATCCAGAAATTTCTGAAATCGATAGCCTGAAATTTAAATATAAACAGATTGATGAGCGCATAAGAGAACAGCTTGGTAAAATTTAAAATTTGATTGGTTCGAAAAAAAAAAATACAGATGAAGAAATCTCGCCCAATGAAAATATATTAAAAAGCACCGAAGATTCGACTATCGATAAGAATCAGGAACCTGTTGAAACTTTGATTGATGAAATTGACAGTTTGAAATTTAAAGTTAAGCAAACAAACGAACGTATTACCGACGAATTAAAAAATTTCCTGGCGCTTATTAATAAAAAAAAAAAAAACATGAAGAAAAAATTGATTTAAACAACTTAGTTGTAAAAAATTGGAAGAATTTAATATCGACGATACAACATTTGAAATTATTCAAGATTTGCAATTTCGAATGGAGCAAATTGATGGACGTAAAAAAAAAAAATTAAAAAATAGTCCCATATAACGAAAAACAAAAATTTTTTTGTATAAATCTCAGGTTTATAAAATAAAAATTTCAGTCTGCACGAGGAAAATGACCGATATATGTGGAATTTACTTGAATGAGATTCAATACAGAGAAGCGAATAAAATCTTAGCTTGTATTGAATGCAGAGAACACTTACAAGAATGTAAAGTGGCGAAATATAATGCCACGAAACATCATACAACGAATATGTGTCCCAAAGACGTACGAAAAAAGCATGAGAAGCTTTTATTGAGCACGGTTTACAATTATAATAATAATATAATGTAATAAGTGTGCATAGGCCTCGTTTCAAAGTTGGACAGAAAGTTCGAATAAGCAAGTACAAACATGTATTTCAGAAGGGTTACTTACCATCATGGTCTACTGAAGTTTTTACAATTGAAAAAGTTCAATCCACGAATCCAGTGACATATATTTTAAAAGACTATCAAGATAATGTAATTTCAGGCGGTTTTTACGAATTTGAGCTTTCGAAAACGAATTTTGAAAATGTTTATCTAGTTGACAAAATTTTAAAATCAAGAGGGGATAAGGTTTTTGTTAATTGGCTTGGTTTTGATAATTCACATAATAGTTGGATAAAAAAATCTGATGTATTAAATAAATAAATAAACAATAAGTATATTTTTTTTAAAATCTTTATTTATTGCATTTCCTCAAATTGCTTAATTTTATAATGTCCATGAGGCAGAGTTTCCTATGTATTTGGAATACGCCATCTTTTATCATCTTTACATTGTAAGGCAATTTTCTTTTTAGAAACTGTATATACATTATGATGCTTAGATCTAATAGAATTCTGTTCACATGTTGAAATTTCATTGTCAAATAAACATTTTACATAATTTTCAAACTTTAAATTTATTTGAACATAATAATTTTTAACACCCTTTGCTCTTTTCATTTCTACGTCATCTTCGGTCAAAACTGCATACATTTTCGCACTCAGGGCAACGACTTTCCGAATTATACGGTCAGCTGTCTCAGACTTTATAAGACCGAGATAACCTTTATGCATAGGTGGAATCCCAAACTTATTATCTGGCGGAAAATTACTTGTATCAAATTTTTCTATATTTTTCCGAATAATACGGTAAGGATCAATACCCGTTAAGCAGTAGATTAGGCTGTCCGTATCTGTGTAAATAAGATGGGCTTTTGACCCACATAAGGGCAAAATAAAGTCAAAATGAAAATTGTTCAAAATTAGTTTGGCAATATCCAAAATACAGAAACCCGTAAAAATCGGGCGGTCATATGTTATTTGCAGTTTATTCAACTCGACGGCAGCAAAATCATCACTAAAAAGTTGCAATCTTTTAAAATTGGGTCGGGAAATTAAATTTCCAATTCCTGCTCGACATTCCCATTTTCCCGAAAGATTAATTTTTGACCTATTTCGCAAATTTTCCGTACATTTTCCGAATACAGAGTTTAGGCAGAATTTCCAAAAGTTTTTCTCTGTTTTCGGCATAGTCTTTAAAAGAAAAATCGAATACTATGTAGAAAACATGTATCCGGCTGTTCTTGGCATAGGTTTTCTGCAGTTTTCCTATGTCACGGATATTGTCAATGAATAGCTAATGAATAATTGGTTAATCTTTGAAAATGTTCGGGTGAATACAAGTTCAGTTAACATCTTAAAGTCGGCTGCTCCGCAACTGCCCCAGCACAGGCTTAAGCCTCCTTGGGATACCCTACGTCGTTATATGTCAGTTCAAAAAAAAAAAAAAAAAAAAGGGGTAGTTCAATTTTGCCTCATTTTGATACAAAAATGAATAAAAGATGAGAGCCAATCACTCTGATTGAATTGAATGATTTTGTGAATTTTTGTACATTTAACACCGTGTTTTAAAGCATGTTTCAAGCTTCTATAATATATTACATAGTTTTTTTTATCTTGCAGGAAAGCTAAAAGTTTTTTAGATTTTCCACCAGGTGGAAAAGATTTTTCCGGACAAAAGGGAAGACAACTTAAAGAATCGTGAATACAGTCTGGATATGTTAAATCAACTTCTAAAACATAGCCAATAGGCGATGTATCAGAAATAATTTGAAAATCAAAATTTTCACAATTTTCCACCCATTTAAAACCGTCTTTCGGTAAAAAATTATTTCCTATCGAACAAGAATAAAGCGCGTTAATATCCAAATAAAGCAAGTATTTATCTTCTTTATCGGGATTATAGTCTGGCATATAAATATTATTTGCTTCTATATAATGTTTATTAACCTGAACTAAACCACCACGAATACCTTTTTCAAAAAACATTAATTGATCAATATCAGTCAATAGCTCGATTTCAACCTTCGTGAACTTAAGCATAGCATCAAAGCTGAAATGGGGGAGGCTGATGTAATTTGTAGGATCAAAATTAAAATATTTCAGCATTTCCTGGCGAAAATTCTTGAACACATCGCATAATAAAAGTATGTCATACTGTAGGTAGAGCATGTAATAGTCTTTTTTGCCCTCCCGGGCGTAAAACTCGTGTATAAAGAATTTTCTGAACTCGTTCTACGCCTAGGTGGGCAAAAAATAGTGTAAGCACCATGGGCGAAATACTTTAGACACGAGCGTAAACACATATCACTCGTGCCCGGCTTCGCCAAGCACTCGTACTAGTGCTCACGCTAGTTCCAAAACTTTTACGCCCTTGATACTTAATATACTATAATCGTACGACATTTAAATCTATCCCAAATTAATTGAGCCCGGGCATACTCTTCATCGCTTATGTCTGAGTCGAATTTGGTCTCTTCTAATTTTTCACGCGAATCAATATACTCGTAAGGACATATACCTTTCATCGATAAAAGATCAAATTCAGTTTTATTGGGAAATTTTGATTTTAGGGTTTTTTTCTGATCGTCGTTCAAAAAACAAACCAATTTCTCGAGCGATGTGTTTAAAAATCTAAGACTATCACATATATGACATATCTCAGCTTCGTTGAAAGCCTTCAATTCGTCGGCAGACAGTTTCATTGGTGTATTTGTTTGCAAAATCTAAAAAAAAAAAATTTTGTGCATGAACTATATTATAAAAAAAAAAATTTTTTTTTATTTTTACTCACCGTATTAACCTTGAAAGCAATATTTTTCAACTCGTTTGCAAACCATTTTGAACAGTCGGTTCCCTCGTGTGATTTATACCCTTTTAATGGACAATCGTATAAAGTTTGTAAATAATATCCAATCGCAAAACATTCGTGATGTTGATATGCGTTAATAACTTCGGTAACATTTTCAACTGGTCGTAGTATCGATTCCAAGTCCAAGTACATATTATTTTTTTAAAATAATTTTTAAATTTCATTATATTATTAGATTTGTTTGGTAGCTTAATTGCACATCTATTTAACTGTTTGCATATGACTTTGTGATTTTTTAGTTTCTCTTCGATGTAAAAAAAATTTAAGCATGAATTACAAATATGTTTTTTACCATGTTTTCTATTAATCTGACCTGATACAAGTCTAGATAAATCTGTAATCAGACAAAAATGATTGTCTCCAAGTCGGTTTATTAAGAGTAGATTTATGTGTTTTCCTTTTAAAATAAATTAACTTAAATTAAATTTTTTTTTTTCAATAATAAAAATATTTATCGAAATAGGATTCAATTTTTCAAATTTTTCAATGTCTTTAAAGGTAAATAATCCTCTACCAGATCCATCACCGATCCCAGAGAAATTTAATTTCAATTCATGTATATTATATGATTTCGGGTCCATAGGATTATTTTTCACAGGTTTCAAAAAGGCGGCTAAGCAGTACAAAAAACAGGAATTTTGATCGGATTTAATGTTAAGCACAGCTTTACGTCGAATCCAGCATGGAAGTTGAATATAATTACCAACTTTCAAAGGTGTATACTTGGCAATAATAAGCTGGATAGATAAAATCTGATCCAAAGTCCACCCACTTTTTTCACCTTAAAACTCTTGCAAAAGAGCAAGTATTTTTTCCTTGCTAGACTCGTAAAAACCAGCCAAATCGCTTGTTCTCAATAATACTTTAAACTTCGTATTAAAATACTTTTCAATTTTCTCTGTATTCAGAAGAGAAAAAAATCCAGTAAAAACAATGCTTGTTTTCACAGAAATATGTAATTCAAGAGAATTTTTTATGTAGTCTAATACAGTTTCTCGACAAGCATCGACAAATTCTCTTGGAAATATAAATTTTAAATTTGCAAAAACTATGCTTTTTAGTCGATTTTCAAAAACAGATCGGACTTCAGAAACTTTAAATCCAAATTCTTCATTAGCATTGTTTACAATTAATTTATAGGTTTTAATATCTTTTTTCATGCTTTCAAACAATTGTCTATGTCCAATATTATGACGATGATTTGCATAGTGTTCAAGAATTCTAAGTCAATAAATTTTTTGTTTATATTTTCTCTCTTAATTGCTGTAAAATTTTCGCGCAAATCAAAAAACAATTGGTCTAATTCATTTCACTTCTCTTAGAAGGTTTTGATCTTATATAAAGCTTTTCGAATTCATTCCAAAAAAATCTCTTATCGGGGTTTAAAACTTCGTATTTCTTAAAACTGCATCCAATGTCCTCCTTAAATTTAGTAGACACCAATATATCAACAATTTTTGATCGGATGTTGAGTGATGGAGTTTTATATATTGCAAGCGGTGGTGGTGCAAACTCAAAATTAATTGGTTTTGGTTGCTTATCAAAAGTTGATATTAACAAAAATTTCAAAATCCAGTTCCAATCATGCAAAGGTGCTTGATGAAAAAATTCTTGTGATATAGGAACTTTTTCCAAATAATCAATTCTTATAAAACAAAGATCGTTGGAAGAATATGTTGGAAATTTTTTGTCGTAAATCTCTCTGATAAGATAATAAATCTTGGCATTATTTTTTTTATCTTGCATAAGTTGAATAATATAATGGATGAATGCATGAAAAGCCGACTTGAATAATGAATTATTGTATGTAATTTTTCCAGAAATGGTGAGATTTTAATAGCATGTACATACACCAGTGAAATATCTGTAAGCCAAAAATATATCTGCGGGAACTTGGCATTGACAATACTTCCAATCAGTAATTAAATTACCCAAAAAATCAGAGCACATGCAATAGAACATTTTCTTCCTGAATGTTTGGTACACATTGAGATGATTAAATTTAATGTGCAAATCTTCTAATAACTTTGGTAATTCTGGATACGTTAAAAAATTTGATGTGATTATTTTACACGTTGCTGTCCATGCGGCGGATCGGTTATAATTTTCGACAACATATTCAAAAAATTCAATCCTAGCTTTGCTTGAACTTCCACATGATTTCACAAATTGTGAATCTGTGGGGATAGGTGAATGCAAAGATTGTTTGTTTTCAAGCATAATGTGATTAAAAAAAAATATTGAAATTTAAAAGACAAAAACTTTTAAACTGATAAAAAAAAAAATTTAAGAACCTATTTATATAAAAAATGAAAACCGAAAGGGGATGAGAATAAATTACTTTAATTTCTCAACAAACATGTATGCAACTTTTTTTTTTTTTTTTTTTTAACAAAATTGGTAAATAAGTCTTTTTTAGCCACGCAACAAATTTCGAAAAAAAAAAAATGTGAGAATAAAACAATTATAAAGCTTTTGCATGTAAATAAGAAGATTATTTTTTTTAATTTTTGCAAGACATTTAAGCCGATAAGACATAAATTCAATATGCAACAAAAATTTAACGTACATGTAAAAATCACAGCGAGGGAGAAAAATAATGGTAATAAAAATGAATATGTAATTCGAGAAAAAAATTAAGGACAAGAAATAAGGAGTTTATTAAAATCCGAGCAATAAATTTAATAAATCGAGGTGTAGAGAAGGCGTGAGATTAAAAAAAGTGAAACTTTTTTTTTGACGAGGGTAGAAAATGAAAGTATTTTTAAAAATATAAAAGCTCAAGATCTTTGCAAACGGGTATAAGTTAAATTTTTGAATCAGAGAGAATCAAACGTTTTTTGAAATCGAAGCAATGGTAAATTTAGAACTTATCATGCACAAAAAACAATTACGTTTTGAGGAAACAATTAGAAAAAAATTATACAGTATGGCATACATAAATTTCATGTGCTTTTATTATTTCCATTTAAATCTAGAGCACTACTTAAATCTGGTAAGAATATTTATTTTTTAAATTCAAAATACAAAATTAAAAAATTATTAAACTTATGTTGTAGATTAAAGCGGTAATGGATTTTAACGGATGAGAAGACGATCCACTTCATCCACTAAGAATATGTAGTCTGAGGGAGAGAAATTTGGTAATTTAAATATTGAAATAATAAAATTTTGAAAATCAAATATTTATAAAAAAAAAATGAAATCCTTGAAAAAACAATTTAAGAAATTCAAAAAAAATAAATTGTTACGATAAAAATAATTTTATTTTCAATATTTTTCAGGTTCAATGGATTGCTTCTGATAAGCAGTTGCGAATATGGCACCAGCAAAGCTGTGATATTCTTGACTATAATGAACCGGTCTGGCCAGCCTATATCGATAAACTTTCTGAAGAAATTCCTCCACAAAATGAATGTGTAAATGATCCACAGGCAAAAAGGAGACGACTATTTTAAAAATATTTTTTTTCTTCATTTGAAAGAATTTAAAAACATGTATAAACGAGAAATCGATAAAAAAGTGTAGAAATATAAAAAATAAAAAATATTAAAAAAAAAAAAAAAGAAGTTTGAATCATTTAAATTGTGCATGGCACGCGACAGGTAGAGAGAATAGTATTATAAAATATAGTATACAGAAACCGGTATATAAACTTGAATAAGAATAAAAATAATACTGAAGGTGAAAAAGAATCAGTTAATAATTAAAAATAAAATCGATTGAGGAATATTATTAAAATGTTTAATTTGTTTATTTAAAATTTGTTTATAAATAATTTATATTCATTTAAAAAATTCGTAAAAATTAAAAAAAAATTTTTTTTTTTTTAAATTTGCAAAATATATGAAAAAATTTTCTGAAAATGCTATGGGAAAGCTTGGAAAAACCTTGAAATTTGAACCTATCCCCTTTTCACACTACTAAATTTTCAAAAAAAACCAAAAAAACGGAAAACCGAGGAAAAATTTTAGCATGAAAAAAAATTTTATTCGATTCGGGTATATTTTTTACGTATCCACCTACATTTTCAAGTTAATCGGCTTGATCTATCAAAAGTTACAATCATTTCTCGAAAATTATAAAAGTTTAAGACTAATATTATATATATTTGTAATTCTTACCGGTTACTAATTTAGTAGCTCAATAGTGTAACTAAAAGAAACTTGTACAGGTATTATCAGGGAGAATCCTAGAATTGGTAGTTGAGGGAAGCAACTGCCACTTGCGGATCCTAAGGAAGGGTAATCAAACTTTGTATCGCTGATCACTAATTATCCGCCTGAGTTCCAACGTCCGTAATTTTTGTGATTCAGTAAATTTTAGATAATAATTCGGGTAAAAAAAGGTTGTTGTACAAAATATTGAGTAATCTAAAACAACATATCTTTGGAAAAATTCAAGTTGCTGGGATCCAGGGGGCGCAGCCCCCTTGGCGGTTGCCGAGGTGAGCGAAACGAGCCGGAGGCAACTAGTTATGATAGATATATAAATACCCGGGAGAAAATCGATCAAGTATCCCCATACATGTCCATATATGAAATTTATACGTTGCCATGCATGACCATATATCGGCATACATGGGGATGTATCATTATGAATTGATTATGTTTCTGTATGATTGTGTATAATCATGCATTTTCATACATGGTCATGTATGGTCATGTATGGCCATGGATAAGAAAAAAGATTAAAATTTTTTTTTCAATATATCCCCATGCATACCCATGTATGAGCATGCATCGGAACACATTTTCATGTACAAGTGAAAAGAAAAGCAAAATTCATAATAAACATATGCTTATGCGCGTACATGCGTTATAAGGTTTTTAGGCTGCATCCTACTCGTCTGGGGTCTGAAAGTTAGTTTATGTATGAAGATTAAGAATGTTATAAACCGGACGCGGAAATTGTCCGCTAGACATTTTTGGTGTTGCTATTTTCGCCAAAAATAGGCGTCTTTTGCTATTTTTTCACGTAATTAAATTCTTGTTTAGTTACAGTCTATTTTAATCGATTAAAACTGATGAAAATCTTTAATGTAGATATTTAAAAAGTCTCGCAATTAAAATTATGCCATTGTGGTGGCGTCAATCTTAGCCTAAATATGACGAAAAACAATTTAAAAATGAAAATTTTAATAATTTAACAAAATGGAAAATACCCACACGAAAAATGAGTACTGGGTGCTTCTTGATCATGAGTTAGCCAGGTAAAGTGGAAAATTCAAATAAAAAGGGCCATTTTTTATGTTTTTTTTTTTTTTTTAAATTAAACGTTTAAAAATGACAATTATTTTACCCATTTATCTCCACGAAAGTAATAGAGTAAAAAAAAAATTTTCATTTGTTCCCCTTGCAACCACCCCCCTTCCTCCTAAAAAATTCAAAAAATGAAGTTTTTCTTAAGTTTTAAAAAACCCAAAACCAGCTTTATTTTTCTTAATTTCACACGATTTTTTCAGTCCGACGTATTTTATTTTCTGATTTTCTTTAAGGCCTTATCTACAGAAGCCGTAAAATCCAGGCGCAACGCAAACCCAAGCACAACGCAATGCGCAGAAGAATATTTTGTGTATGTCGAGTTGCGCATGAGACAAAATTCGTTTCTGTGCATCGCGTTGCGGTCACGCTTGCAATTGCGACCTCCTTTTACGGCTTTTGTAGATGGGGCCTCACTGCGCATTGCGTTGCGGCTGCGCTTGCAGTTGCAACTCCCATTTATTACGGCGTTTGTAGAAACAGCCTCAAAAACTCCATCTACGAAAGACGTAAAAAGGGGCGCAATGCTTAGAAGAAGATTTTGTGTATTTCGAGTTGCGCAGTAGACGAAATTGGTTTTTGCGCATTGCGTTGCGCTCACGCTTGCGTTTGCAACCCCATTTTACGGCTTTTGTAGATGGGGCCTAATACTTGATGATCTCAAAATCCGCAGGAGTTTCCACAGTTTTCAATTTTAAGCACTTATGAAGATTTTTTTATTTTTAACAGCTGAAAGGGATTAAAAATGAATAAAATGAAATTTTTTTTCCGTATTACTTGTGTATAAAATAGATGAATACGTTTAAAGTAAAGTAAACGCAAAAAAATATATATTTTTATTTGAATTTCACGCTAATTTTCAGTTTGAATTTTTTAAAATAGTAACAAAAAAAATATTTCGTGCTTCTGGTTCATAAATTTCTTAATTTTCATACCTTTCTAGACAACTAACTTTCTAGACAATAAAATCTGATGGAGAAAAAATTTCTCGTTTTACACATATTTTTATTTTCAGCGGAATATAAAATATACACATATATTCAACTAATATATAAAAGCTTTGAAAAAATGCGTAAATTAGTAAATTGTTAACGCTAATAGTAAATTTTAAATTTATTTTAGTTTTTTTTTTTTAAATAGACCGTACTTCTATTGTTATATTGAGATAAATTCGTTTTTTTGCTGAAAATAGATTTTTACTAATAAAACTTAGGTTGCATTTTTAATAACATATGAAAGTAAAAAAATTTTAATAATTGAAAAAAAAATTAAAAATGCCTATACTGTAAAAAGTAACTTTCTTATATTAACAAAAAAATTAGAACATTTTCGAAAAATTTTTAATTTTCGAAAAAATTTGTAAATATTCGAAAAAAATCGTATATTTACTAAATTTAGAATATTAACATTATATTAATATTATTTTTTGAATTCGCAAGAAAAATTAATAATTTACAATTTTTTTTTCGAAAATGTACAAAAAATAATTGTAAATTTACGAAAAATAGTTGCGAATTTACAATTTTTTTCGTAAATTCACAAAAAAAATCGAGAATTCTCGAATTTTTCGATAATATACTAAATATAGTAAATTTACGATTTTTATCGAAAATTTACAAAATTTTTTGAAAATTCACTAATTTTTCGAAAAAATTCTATTTTTTTTGTAAATCTAAGAAAGTTACTTTTTACAGTGTATACATTTAAAAAAAATATATAGAAAGCACAATTTTTAGTTTTAAAACTAGGAAAAATTTAATTTTTGATAATTATATTTATTTCTTTTTTTTAATTATTTTAATTTTTTTTTATTTTAATAAATTTTAAATAGTTGATAATAAAACATTAATTATTTTTAATAAATGTTGGACTGTGGCGCCTCCGCGCACTTCCTTTTTATACTATGTGGTGAAGAAGGAGGAGAAGCTAACAGTTCAGTTCCATGCTGGTCGTCGCTCAGTACATATCGCAGACGCGTATTGTTTGCTTATAATAAAATCACTTATTAATTATTGTTAATTAAACGTGTAAATGACGAGTTATAAATAAAGATTAGAGAAGACGAGTATTATTAAATAAACTGTGCTGATTAATAAAAAGAAGAGTGTTTATTTTTATTTGCTTTAATCACATAACCCAATAGGTTATCGGCCCGCCATCGCTTCCACGGCGCGTGTGCCTTTTTTTTTCGTGTGTTGATTAAAATAAAAAGCAAATAATTTTTGGTGAGAGAAATTATTTTAAGAAGTGTGTATAAAAATTAATTAAATTTTGGTGAGAGAAATTAAAGAAGTGTGTGGAAAATTATTTTTTAAAAAAAATAAAATTAATTATTTTTGTGTGTTTCCATTTATATATTTATATATATATATATAGAAGAGAAAATGGAGACCGAGCAGAAAGTAAAAGGTAGGATTTTTTTTATTATTGGTGTGAAATGGATGAGAGAGAAAAATTACCGGTAATTAATTAATTAAATTGAATTTTTTTTATTGCTAAATTAATTATTGAAAAGTGGATGAGTAAAGGAATTAAAAATTAAATTTTTATTTGACGTGTATGTGTATGTGTGTGTTTTACACAAAATGGCCGAAACCGACGCCAAGTTTTTCTCGATGGTGATGTACACGCCGGGCAGAAATTGTGTTTTACAAAGATGGCGCTCGAAATTTTTTTTATTGTTAAAATAAAAACGATCGATGACGAGAGAAATAATTTTTAATTTTCTTTCTTTTCAATAATTAAATATAAAAAGAAAAGTGAATAGATTTTGTTCGTACGAAAATGAAATTAATTAGATGCGCATAAATAAGACGTGAAATTTTTATTATTATTATTTTAGCGGGAAATGAAATTCGTGTGTGTGTTTTTGCGCGTGTATGTGTCCTGCACCCGGAAATATACGCACGAACATAACCTTTTTTTTTAAGAAATGAAGAAAATAAAATGAATTTTTTTTTAAAGTTATGTGTATGTGTCTTTGCATGTATGTGTTCTACGTGTAAGATTACATGAATTTTAACCTTTTTTTTAAAAATTATAAGAGAACGAAACGAAAAGTTGTAGATGTGAATTTATTATATGCATATAAAATAAAGATGTAAATTTTTATTAAATTTTTTAAATAATTCTTTTTAGAATAAGACTTAAATTTAAGCAATATATTTCTTTTAGAAAATAAAGATCTATACATCAGTCTCATGACAATGTATGAAGCAAATGGGATGAGAGAGAAATATGGAGGTGAAAACGTTGTAGTCAGGTTAGATGAGAACGTGATTCGACTTGTAACCGAAAGTGGCTCAACTGTTTATATAGGTGTGTAATTTTTTTTAGAAAAGATAAAATTTTTAAATAAATTTTTTTGACGTCAAATTAATAAAATTAGGTACCTAAAATTAAAACTAAAATTTAAAAATTCATGAATTTTAAAATAAATAAATTTTTTTCAACATTAGCTGGTTTGTGAATAGTATAAATTATTATTGTGTTCATAATATGTTAAATATTTACAAGGGTGATCTTGAATAATATCTTGTGTTCGGATATGTGAAAGGTCATTCACTTTGTAGTTTTTCGTGCTTGTGCTCAGTCGATAAATTACGGAGTTAAATTCTTACCCTTTTATTACTTGTGCATGATTAGACTAAGTTAAAATCTTTTCAGATAAAAATACCATCGAAGAAAAGGAGTGGGATTTGATATCTGAAGCTGTAAAAAGGGAAGAATCATTGGGAAATAAGCTGCTCATTCCCATAGAAATCCAGCAAACAGAACTTAATGAAGGGGGTTTTGAGTTTGTAGATACGCGAAATGATGAGTCTGAAAATGAAAAGAAAAATGACGAGAAAAATGAATTAGATGATGTGAATAGAGGAGGCCATGGCATGAATGATGAGGATGATGTGATCGTGACTGATGCGTCTACTCAGACCCCACCTTTCGGTGAGAAACAAAAACCTTTAATTAAAAATGTTGAAAAATGTAACCTAAATCTGCAGAAGGGTTACAGTAAAAATCAAAATGTAAGTTTTGAAACTAAATTAAATGATTCTGAAGTTTTAGATGGGCAGAATTTTTATGATGAGATGCAGAGAAAATTTGATGCGTACTTGAAAGAAGTGAAGGAACAGCACAAAAAGAATTTAGATGTGATGGCAGCTAAAAATGATATTATTGCCAAGCATACTCAAGGTGTGATGAATGAAGTGGAAAGTAGGCTAGATAGGAGAGTGACAAGAATAGAAAATACTCTTTCTGGAGTTAAAAATTTAGATGAGATTGCTGGCACTTTGAAGAGAGCCTTAGATAGGGTAGATGGGACAAATAATGACGAGATACAAAATAGAGAGGTAAGAGACCATAATAATTCTAATTTATTTAATTCTACGATGGTGCCTGAAAGTATAAATATTTCTAATAAAAATGATATCACATTAATAATTCGAGACGAGATTAAAAAGTTAGGAATTAGTACGTTTTCGAATAAAAATTATTCAAATAAAGACGAGTCGATTGTAAATGAATTGAAAGATCTATTAAAGACCGGTTTATCATCTCGAGATACAGGTTCTAGAAGAGATTACAAGTTAACTAATAAAATGCGTTTTGAACATTTTATGGACTTTTTTACGTCAGAATTAAGAACAAAGGATTTGTTATATGTTATTGATACGAAAATTAAAGTAAATGATAATTTAGATGAGCGTACTATAGAAAGTAATAAATTTAGAGTCCGTGATATATTGATAAATAGAATAGATCAAAATTATCATAATAAAATTTTAGATGAGTCAAATCCTATTAAAATGTTAGAAAAGATACAAGAAATAAAAAGATGTGAAAATAATTTAACTTCCGTGGATCTTAGAAAACGGTTGTATAATATACAATATAATCCTAACAAAGAAAAGGCAGCAGAATTTTTGGATAGATTTGACGAGTTGACGAGAAATTACAATAACATCCCAAATGCTCCTGCCCTTTCTGAACAAGAAATTAGAGACGCGTTTTATCAAGCAATAGAAAAGAATATACCTCAGGTACACCATCTAGAATTTGTAAATGTAAATTTGACGGGTAAAAGTCTCTCTTACGAGGACTTAAAACGTTTTATCATACAGCATGAAGCAAGTAGACGAGGTGGTCAAGGTGGTTCTGGCACTTCACAAAGTGTACAAGCTATGGTCGCATGGCCTTCTGGAAGCCAACAGCGGTGTTTTCACTGTGATGGCTTAGGGCATATTGGTAGAAATTGCCCTCGTAAAAATTTGGAAGGAAAGCTATGCTATTCCTGTAAGGAATACACTACTGACCATATAGCAGCAAATTGTCCTTTAAATAGAGGATCAAATCGACGAGATAGAAGGTATGATAATAACAATAGACGCGATTATAAAAACAATGGTGGTGGTCGTGGTTTTAAAAGAAAGATAGAAAGTAATAATGACGAGTCTAACTCAAAAAGAACCAAGTTTAATAATAGGGGTAGAGGAAATTATAAAAACAGGGGTCGAGGCGGAAAACAGCAAAACAATGGGCAGCAAGAAAAGAAGAGCTCTGACAGTAAAGGTAACCTTGATTGTTTAAATATTTTTAATACTGATTTAAATAGACGAGATAATATAACTCAAGTTAGCTTTACCGGATTAAACAATAATAAATTACTAGCCGAATTTTTGGCCGATTCCGGAGCTACAGAGCATCTTACAAATTCTAAATTAATATTTAAGACGTTAGATGAGAATTATAATAATATTATAAAATGCGCAAATAAAGATGAGTCAGCGAATTTTAAATCGGAGGGAGTAGGAGTTGTAGATTTGATAAATTCGGATAATAATATTTCTTTAAGAAATGTAATTTGCGCTGAAGGCTTATCGGAAAACTTGCTTTCCCTGAGAAAATTTGCTGATAAAGGTTTAGCTATTTATTTAGATAATGAAAAAATTAATATTTTTGACCCTGTTTCTAAGAAATCATTTATCTCTGGTATATATGATAAACCTTACTGGAAAATAGAATTTGAAGTGAATAATTTAGATGAGAACATAAACTCAGAACAAAGTCCTTTAAATAATAAAATTATTGCATACTTAACGACGAGAAGTAACCGAAATTATGAATTAAAAGATAAATCTGATAAAAATAGTAAAAGTCATTTAGATGAGAAATTAGATGTGATTATTGAAAATTTCTGTGACAATAATTTATTTGATAATGAGACTGTAGTAGAAGTTGATTTAAATGATGCGATTTTTGAAAATAGCTTAAGAGACAGAATTTTAAATAATCCCGATGAATCGCTTTTTACTGATGATGAATTCGAAGAGAAAAACGAATTAAATTTTGATAAACACAACAATGTGTTTGTTAAAAATAACAGAGAAATGTTATGGCATGTCAGAATGGGCCATGCGTCGTTGGGATATTTAAAAAGGCTTCAAAAATTATATCCAGAAATAAAAGATTTAAAAGATGCAAAATTTGATGAGAAAATTTTAGATTGTGAAATATGCTTGATTTCTAAACTAAATAAATTGCCGTTCAATAATGTAAGATTTAGAGCAAATGAACCGTTACAAATAATTCACTCCGATATAATGGGTCCTATTAGTCCTATGACTTACCCAAAAAGGTATAGATACATTTCTGTATTCATAGATGACTATTCTAGGGCGGCAATGGCTTTTGGCATGAAAACAAAAGATGAGACTGGAACATGCCTTGAACTGTTTGTTAAAAGCACTAGAAACTTTATTGGACGAGATGCTAAAGTTTGTTACCTAAGAACTGACCAAGGTACTGAATTTACTGGTGGGAAAACTAAAGAAGTATTGGAGAAATTAGTGTTAGAGCTAAAGAAGTGTTGGAGAAATTATTAGAGTTAGAACTCGCAACTCCTGATACTCCAGAACATAATGGTGTTTCGGAGAGATTTAATCAAACCATTCAAAATAAAATCCGTTCTTTAATGTATGATGCGAAACTTCCTGAAAATATGTGGGACTTAGCTTTAGGTGCGGCTGTCTATGCGTATAATCGCACACCACATAAGTCTGTGGACATGAATATACCGTTATGCAAACTAAATCCCAGATTTGAACCAAAATTAAGCCAATTAAAACGTTTTGGTTGTTTGTCATATATTAAAATACATAGAAGGATAGGTCCTAAATTTAGGAGAATAGCGATGAGAGTTGTATTAGTAGGATATAAATCAACTGGCTTTATTTTTCTTAAACCTGAAGAAGGAAAATTTTATGAAAGCTGAAATGTTAGATTTAACGAAAAATTGGTTTTTGGTGACAAATAGAGAAAGAATAGCATAACAGATTGGGAAAATGTCTTTGATGAGATAGACAAAGAAAATTGGTTTGTTAAATTTTAAGAGAAACCAAAAGAAAATGTTGATAACATACAAAGAACGGAGGGAGCGTTAAAAAGAAAAAGAGGTAGACCCAGTAAAAATATTCTAGTAAACTCTATTAATGTACCTTTAGAAGAGTCTGAAGAAGAGACTGAAATTTTAGATGATGAATATTATCATGCATTGCTCACTAAAATTAATAAAGATCCAGGTTCTTATAAAGAAGCCATAAAATCAGACGAGAAAAATAAGTGGGATCTTGCAGTAAAAGACGAGCTAAATTCAATGAATAAAAATAAAGTATGGAATTTTGTTAAAAGACCTCTTGTAGATGAATATGGTACTAAACCAAATATAATTGATTCTCGATGGGTTTTAAAGAAAAAGATTGAGCCTAATGGCAAAATCAAACATAAGGCGAGATTAGTAATAAGAGGGTTTAAAGACAAAAATACATACGATCTGAAAGACACTTATGCTCCTGTTTCTAGACTTGTATTAATTAGAGCAGTACTTGCAATCATAAATAAATATGACTTAGATGTGTGTCAAATGGACGTGAAAACTGCCTTCCTAAATGGTAAAATCGAAGACGAGATATACATGGAAATACCAGAAGGGGTGAATGTCTCAGAAAAATTTAGACGAGAAAATGTTTGCAAAATAGAAAGAGCATTATATGGTTTAAAAATTAGCCCTAAAAGGTGGAATGAACGTTTTACTGAAGTAGCTTCAAAAATTGGGTTAACTTCACATTATGATGAACCATGTCTATTTACTTGGAGAGATGGGGATAAATTTCTCATATTATTACTATACGTAGACGATATGTTAATCGCTAGTAATGATTTAGTCAAATTGGAGCAAATAAAACTGAAGTTGAAAGATAAGTTTGAAATGAAAGATCTAGGAGAGCCTAAAAGTTTTCTTGGGATTAACTTAGAACGAAATCGATCGGAGAGAATTTTAAGTTTATCACAAGAAGATTATATAGAAAAAATGTTAGAAAGATTTGGTTTTAAAGAAAAACATCCTCAAAGAACGCCTATGGTAACGCATCAGGTGGCAAATCGAAAAAGAAAAGAACGAGAAGAGTCTGATGATGATGAGAAATTGAATAAAAATTTACTTAAGGCTGATACACCTTATAGGGAAGCTGTTGGTTCTTTAGCATATTTGGTAAACGTTACTAGACCTGATATTGCATATACCGTAAATATATTGAGTAGACATCAGGTTGAACCGACTGAAAATGAGTGGTCTATGATTGAAAGGGTATTTCGATATCTTAAAGGAACCATAGATTTGAAATTGACATACACGGGTCTAAATAATAAACTAGAAGGCTATTCTGACTCTAGTTATTCTGATTGTAAGAAATCATTAACAACTAGTGGATATGTTGTTAGATTGTTTGGCGATTCAATAGCCTGGAAGACACGTAAACTGTCTTACGTAAATTTGTCTACTTGTGAGGCTGAATACGTTGCGATGAGTAATGCGACCCAAGAAATGATTTCAATCTTTAATTCACTGAAATTAATGTTGAACATTCCTTTAATGCCCTTGACCCTTTGGTGCGATAATTCAGCTGCGGATAAGAATACTAAGACGAGAGGCAGTAATCGATTAAGACACATAATAGACTCTAAGGTTGACTATTTTAAAGAGTGTCTCAAAAAGGGTTATATCGAAGTTAGATGGGTACCTTCTAAAGAACAAATAGCCGATATTTTTACTAAACCATTGGCTTTTGATTTGCACAGACAATTGACTAATTCAATCTTAAACTTGGAGAGTTAGACGAGTTAAATTGTATATGATGTGTATTCGATGAGATGAACTAATAATTGATTTGATTTGTTTCAGATAAATAGAAAGTGCTTGAGACGGGAGGGAGTGTTGGACTGTGGCGCCTCCGCGCACTTCCTTTTTATACTATGTGGTGAAGAAGGAGGAGAAGCTAACAGTTCAGTTCCATGCTGGTCGTCGCTCAGTACATATCGCAGACGCGTATTGATTGCTTATAATAAAATCACTTATTAATTATTGTTAATTAAACGTGTAAATGACGAGTTATAAATAAAGATTAGAGAAGACGAGTATTATTAAATAAACTGTGCTGATTAATAAAAAGAAGAGTGTTTATTTTTATTTGCTTTAATCACATAACCCAATAATAAATAATTAAAATTTATAAAAAAAATATTACGAATAAATATATAAAAATCACTTCAAATATTCAAATAGCCATTTAGCTCAGTCAGTTAAGTGCTCGTTTATGAAGAGGCCGCGCCGCGGCGGCCCGGGTTCACATCCCGGTATTTTTTTTTTTTTTTTTAATAAATTAAAAATAACTTATATATTGCCATGTATGATCATACATGGGAGTATACAGTCAAACAGAGACATAATCGATATATGGCCATGTCTCACCATGTATGAAGACATTAATACATGGCCATGTATGGGGATACATGATCGATTTTCTCCCGGGTACCCACCTATATGATTTTCCCAGGTATTTTATGCTTACAAGATTGACGTATTGTAGATTAAACTTGCTGAATTCAACTTAAAGCTAGATGAATTTAGTCTACGGCTAATTACGAATTTAAAGAAGAATTATGTTTGTTACACAATAACTAAGGTAGCTGTTTTACATTATGTTGAACTTTATTAAATATAGATAATATAAGAATCTTTTTTAAAAAGTCAGGTAACAATGAATGGACTAAATGTCAAGATTGACGGATATTTTTAAATTATTTTAGCTGCATAATTTTTAGCAAAAAAATTAAAAAATTTTATTTAAGAATACCTAGTCTTATGTTTTTGAGGTCGTAGATTTCGAATCTGGAGTTGGATTTTAGAAAAAATTTAGCCATTGCATGATTTTTGGCCATATTTATCAAAAAAACTGACATTTTTGAACGCTTTTTTTTGTTACAACTTAAAAATCATGCCGAAAATGGCTTTTCATCTCCCAAAAAATAAATAAAAGTTGGTCAATGGGACCTAAACAAAAAATCCTTATGGTCAAAAAAATTGTTTTGCTGCGTTTTGACCCAAAATGGCGGCTGATTTTATGATTATCATAGACAGACCAAACTTTCAGACAGATTTCGTAGCCAAATTTTATCCTTAATAGGGAAATGGAATTTCCCAACGGCTTTTTATGTTTCTTGGGTCGCTGAAAACGAATATGATATCGGTTTTTACCGCATTTTCTCCTTATTGTCCAGTTGCCCACAATAGGCAACTTTAGGTTAATTTTTGGGGTTTTTTCTGTATTCGTAATCGTTACTTATGTTTTTTGGGTCGCCGAACAGAAGATGATATCGGTTTTTACCGTATATTGTCCAGTTGCCCACACTAGGCAACTTTAGGTTAATTTTTGGGGTTTTTTCTGTATTCGTAATCGTTGCTTATGTTTTTTGGGTCGCCGAAAACGAATATGATATCGGTTTTTACCGTATATTGTCCAGTTGCCCACAATAGGCAACTTTAGGTTAATTTTTGGGGTTTTCTTGTGTATTCTTAATCGTTACTTATGTTTTTTGCGTCGCTAAGCACAAATATGATATGGGTTTTTACCGCATTTCGTCCAATTGCCCACAATAGGCAACTTTATATTAATTTTTTGGGTTTTTTCTGTATTTATAATCGTTACTTATGTTATTTGTGCAGTTTCCCAAATTTGACAATTTTAGGTTAATTTTTGGGGTTTTTTCTGTATTCGCAAATGTTACTTATGTTTTTTGGGTTAATTAGCACGGATATGATATCGGTTTTTTACCGGATATGATTGTACTATGTACAAAAATTATATTGTAAACTTTTGTAAATTGTTGCGTATTGGCCACGCCTGCGCCTAACAAATTCTAAATAAATAAATAAATGATTCATATGTCTACAATAGGCAACCTTAAAGTAATTTTTGGAATTTTTTAAAATTCGAAATTGTTACTTATGTTTATTGGGTCACTGAACACGAAAATGGAAGCTGTTTTTACTAAAAATGATTCCGATGCCCGCAGTTTTACTGTTACTTGTGTTTTTTGTCTATCACAAAATTATCACGTTTACATGGAAAATTTATTTTGTTGCCCCCATTTGTTACTGCATTAAAAATAATATGGACTTGCGAACAATTGCGAATTTTAAAAAAATTCCAAAAATTACTTTAAGGTTGCCTATTGTGGGTATATGAATCATATCCGGTAAAAATCGATATCATATTCTGTTCGGCGACCCAAAAAACATAAGTAACGATTACGAATACAGAAAAAACCCCAAAAATTAACCTATAGTTGCCTATTGTGGGCAACTGGACAATATACGTTAAAAACCGATATCATATTCGTTTTCAGTGACCCGAAAAACATAAAAAGCCGTTGGGAAATTCCATTTCCCTATTAAGGATAAAATTTGGCTATGAAATCTGTCTGCAAGTTTGGTCTATCTATGATAATCATAAATCAGCCGCCATTTTGGGTCAAAACGCAGCAAAAAAATTTTTTTGACTATAAGAATTTTTTGTTTAGGTCCCATTGACCAACTTTTATTTATTTTTGGGGAGATGGAAAGCCATTTTCGGCATGATTTTTAAGTTGTAACAAAAAAAAGCGTTCAAAAATGTCAGTTTTTTTGATAAATATGGCCAAAAATCATGCAAGGGCTAAATTTTTTTAAAATCCGACTCCGGATTCAAAATCTACGACCTCAAAATCATAAGGCTAGGTATTATAAAATAATATCTTTTAATTTTTTTGCTACAAATTATGCAGCTAAAATAATTAAAAAATATCCGTCAATCTTGACATTAATGGGTTAAGAGGACTTTTTCTCTAACTTGAGTAATTTTTGATTTTGATTTTTTTAGAAAATGATTTTTTAGTATGTTACCTATAAAGTAGTTATAGTATATAGTTATATTATACAATATAAACTAATTATTTTCACACATAAAGATGGCTTGAAGTCAGTCTCTAAAAAAAATGTTGCTAATCGGCTGCTATCATAACTTCATTTTCGATGGTCCTAAACAAATAAAAAACCTAAAGCACATTAAAGAAGACGCTTATAATTGGAGATTGGACAAAAATGAAAGGAAAATGTTCAAAATTAAGAAAATTATGCGCTCTGAAAGCAAAATTAAAAAAAAAATGGACGTGTAAAAATGAAAAAAATTGCAAAATGATCTCATTTTAGTTCAATCCCTAGAGAATTTTCGAAGAAAAAATTTTTAAATAAAAATATGAAAATCGGCTGGTTAGTTTTCCCGTAATCATGGCAGCCGTTTTCAAAAAAGTACATTCTGCGATGAACGTATTTAAAATTTCGTTTTATTGAGTTTTGTACTCTGGCGCGCTGGATAAAAACCGCTGTAAAAATTTTATTATTACAGAAAAAAATTTTTGAATTTTTTCACATAAAAAAAATTAAAAAAGAACAATTATTTGTTTTTAGGACGTAGTACTTAATTTCTTTATGGGTCAATATTTGTGAAGTGTATACAGTTTGGATTTTCGAGTCTCAGAATGTACCCCAAAGTATGTTTGGTCGAAAGCATATATAAAAAAAATAATTTTCCCCAATTTTTAGCTTTTTAGATACAATCCTCTATTTTTTACAGCGATTTTTGTTTTTTTCAATTTTTTAAAATTTTTAATTTTTGAGAAATTTATGTTCATTAATTTTTCTCGCAAACGCGCACTTTACAATAAAAATTTTTTTCCTTATAGTACCCCATAGGAAATTTCCCGTAGAATTCGATTCTGGGGTCCAAATTTTTTTTTGAACTGCGCGTGCGCGAGAAAATCAACTTTCTTGCTTTGCCTTTTCCAGCTTATATGCCTCAGCTGCAGACAGCTCAATATTCATCCTGTTCGTCTCAAATTGTAGGTTTTTTCATATACTTTTAGCATATGAAATCATTTTTTTGGGTAAATTTATTTTAAAAGCACTAAAATTGAAAACTGGCGATTTTTAAAACATCATTTTTCACAAATTTTGAATTTCCTGCCAAGTCACGTGACCAAATGAAAATCTGACTAAAAATTCGGATTTAGCGGAAAATTTTACATAAGGATACCAATTTTCGTCTTATTTCATTAAATAGTTTTTAAGATATCCCATTTTAAAGATAAAGATTAAAATTGACTTTTTTTAAAAAACACTAAAAATGGGACTCTGACTTTAATTATCATATCTGTTAAACAAATAATTATAAAAAGACGAGTAAAAATTTTTTGGAAACTAAGGGCTTGTAAAAAATTTTTGAGGCCTATAGAATTCGTTTCTTTTAAAAATTAGAATTTTGGCAGCAATTTCAAAATTGGTCATTTGGGTAAGAATAGGGATTTGGTTTGTTGACTATCGCCATGAGATAATTAACAACAAATGAATGTGGTGTACGGTAAATAAATGTTAATACGTATACCGAAAAAATGAGACCAATTGGAAGTATTTTGGTTAGCTGGCGAGGTTGCAGCTTTGTATTAAAGATTATGAAAAAAATCCTATTTTATAACATTGTCGTATTTTGTAGCTATTCTATCTTATTTTCAATATTCCGAATTTTCTAGTTACCTAATGAAAATCTTGACGAAATTTTCGGATTCCTCGAGAAATTTTACAAAAGACCCCCTTTTTGGAAAAGTTTTGGATGTTTCCGTAACGCTATAGAAATAAAAGAAATAGCAAAATACTAAATAACTACAAAATACCACAATGTTATAAAATAGGATATTTTTTGTAATCTTTAATACAAAGCTTCAACCTCGCCAGCTAACCAAAATACTTCCAATTGATCTCATTTTTTCGGTATACGTATCAACATTTATTTACCGTACACCACATTTATTTGTTGTTAATTCTCTCATGGCGATAGTCAATAAACCAAATCCCTATTCTTACCCAAAAATGACCAATTTTGAAAAACTGAGGCATATAAGCTAGAAAAGGCAAAGCAAAAAAGTTGATTTTCTCGCGCATGCGCAGTTAAAAAAAAATTTGGACCCCAGAATCGAATTCTACGGGAAATTTCCTATGGGGTACTATAAGGAAAAAAAATTTTATCGTGAAGTGCGCGTTTGCGAGTAAAATTAATGAACATAAATTTCTCAAAAATTAAAAATTTCAAAAAATTGAAAAAAACAAAAATCGCAGTAAAAAATAGAGGATTGGATCTAAAAAGCTAAAAATTGGGGAAAATTATTTTTTTTATATATACTTTCAACCAAACGTACTTTGGAGTACATTTCGAGACCCACCCATGCAAAGTCATATACAGTTCACAAATATTGACCCTTATGTGAAAGCACGAATATTTAGAATTATCGTTTTTAAATGATTTTTCCATCTGATACGTAATTTTTCGAAATTTTTTTTCTTTAAAATTTTTTACATAAAAAACACCATAATTTTTTTTCTCTTTGGACGTAATACTTAATTTTATTCTATTAATCTACTAATATCTAGAATTATCATTTTTACTCGATATTTCCAGTCTGATAAATAATGAATCAATTTTCATCCTAAACCTAAATGTGTCGGTAAAAATTTCTTAAATGTCGGCTTTTTTTTTTAAGCTGTAGAAAAAACAAAAAAAGTATTTTAGGCTATAAAGAATGATTTTTCCAAGGCAATGAATCAATATGAAGCCACAAATTTTGTTAGAAATTTATTGGCGATCTTTTCAAAATGAACTCTGCCTTACCGACTCAATGTTAAAAACATAGGGGTTTAGCATGGCGTTAAGTAATTTTTTTCAAAACTTTTTACAAAAAAAAATGAAAAAAACAATTATTTTTTTTCTTTTGGAATGAAGTACTTAATTATTTTCTATGAATGTAGTAATATTTAGAAATATTGTTTTTGCTAGGTAAAATAGACCATTAAATATATTTTGTTATTGTTAATGAGAAACCATAGTGCCAATTAATTGACAGCAGTATTTTCATTTTTAATCCAAGAGAGGAAGTAAATTTTTTTGTAAAATGAAGCAGTAATTTGAGGCAAGTCAGATCAACTTGAAACTTTTTGCAATTTGACAAGAAAGGTGTCAAATTCAGAAGTAAACAACTTTGGTTGGTTGCAATCAGTCCGAAATGTTGTAAAAATTGGCCAAACTGTTTTTTTTTTGGCCAAAAATAAATAAATATTTAATATCTCGGGAAATATTAAATATAGGTACGTTGGGGTTTTTGGGGTCGCTGATTACGATTTTAATGTCAGAAATTTCTCAATCACCCTCTAAACAGTAAAAAATACCGTTTTTTAGGGTTTTTTTTTAAATATTTTGGGATTTTCGCTAAAATTATCAAATGAATGCCATTTTTTTAGAAAAATTAATAAAGATTTTTTTAATTGTATTATGGACAGAAATTGAGATATAAGGTTTTTTAGCAAGTTTTTTTAAAAAGTATCTTTTTGCATGGAACATCTTCATAACAAAGGTGTACTTCATGAAGGTGTACTTTATTTTGCTCAATTATTGCATTTTGACAGCTTGTCGACAGCTGTAAGCCAATGACTAAAGAATTTTATATCATATTTATATTCACTTATCTAAAAAACTTGAAGTTATAAACAAAAAATAATTTTTTGACTTTATCACCGGACTTTGAAAGATTATTGACAGCTAAATGACAGCTGCCAATAATCATTTTTATTGATTTTTTACCCGTTAGGGGGGGGGGTATGAATGGGGGCACTGGGGTCGAATACAGGGTCAAGCGTTGGTGAAAAACATTTTTTGTATACATTTTTGGCATAAGCGTCCCAAAAAACATGATTATATAGTTAAATTTTCATTAAAAAAAAAAAAATTTTTCACTCCTTTGGGGGGGTTATGGGGGCGCTGGGTGCAAATTGGCTAGTTTCATTGCATTTTTATGGCCATATTCGGTTTTATCCCCATCAAAAACCTTCATACCAGGGGGTCTACCCGCTTTTTGTGTGCCTGGGTAATAGAGCTATGGAGCTTTTAAGCTCCGTAGCAGCCAAAGTTGAGACTTTGGAGCTTTGTGTCAATAGAGACTTTTTTTCAGGATAATAAAATCTAAAACATACAAAAAATTCACCTAATTTTATTGAACGGCTATTTCCTATTTATTTGTGCGGGGTCCTTTTTCGAAAAATCACAAAATTAAAAACAAAAGTTATTTCAGTTTTTTAAGTATTTGGCCATGTTGCCCCAAATATTTTTGAGCGCGGATGGTCGCAAATAAAAAATTGTTTGATTTGTTATTAGTTAAAAAAAAAAATAGAACGGGGATATCTCTCAATTTTTTTTAAATCGCTGCCAAAGTTGAAATTTAAGAAGAAAAAAAATTTATTTTGGACGGTTTATGGTCTACTTATCAAAAGGATGCATTAAAATCACTTCCAAAAGTACTTTTATCTGAAAGTATATCATCTAGCCTTGTGAATGAGAGGTCGCAAGATCATTTTGACAGAATCGTTTTACCACGGGAGTATCAGAAAGTCGACTAAAAAGTCGCTAAAACTTTACTTTATCGGCATATACTGGATGCTAAATATACGAAAATACAAAAACACCCCCTTTTCGGAGGTAGTTTTAGTTAATTTAGGGGTAAAATTTTAATTAATTATATGAAAAAGAAGTCGAAATTCTTGTTCTACGACCAAAAAAACCCTTATGATACAAATCTTAGCGCTCAAAGTGCGAAAAGGTAAGAAAAACCCCTTTTTGGGGGTAGTTTTTGAAAATTTAAGGATGAAGCCCCCATTTCTTTACGATTTGACCCTTATTTTCGTGTACAGCGACCCAAAAAACTTATAGTAGAGCAAATCTGGTGTTCGCCAGTGATACAACCAAACCCATATTTCGACTGGAGTAGGGGTGGTTTTTATAATCTTAAGCGGTGAAAAACAACAGAAAAAAATTCTATTGCTGTTTTTTTCCAAAAACAAGCCTTTAGTTGTAATATATGCCGCAAACCGCATGAGAATTGGTCGAAACCTCGGTCAAATATTATGTTTTTCCTCTTTTTTTTTCTGGATCACTCTGCGCTGGGGTTGTATAGATGGCCAATCATTGGTTAAACATATTTGTAAAATTCATTTTTGGTTTCAGCGTCTCAAAAAACATAAGAATACACATTGAGGTTTAATTTTTGTAATAAAAATTTTTTTATCTCTTTTTGGGGGGATTCATGGGGACACTGTTGTGGTCTACAGATCCAAACGTTAGTAGAAAACACTTTTTATATTAATTTTTGATTTCACTGTCACAAAAAGTATAAGAATACTTTTTGACAATTAATTTTCTTACAAAAAATATTTTTAACCCTTTTTTTGGGGGGGGAGTATGAATACAGGCACTGGGGCTATCTAAAGAGTCAAACAATGGTTGAAAACATTTTTTATATTCATCTTTGGTATCAGCGTCTCAAAAAATAAAAGAATACACATTGAGTTTTAATTTTTCTAATAAAAGTTTAAATATCTTGTTTTGGGGGGATGCATAGAAGTACTGGTGTTTTTGTTATTTTTTGTCGTTGCAACGTTTTATCGAAAATTACTTAAAAACCCTGTTTTATAAGATTTAGCCAACATGTAAATTTGCGTTTTTGCCCCAGAATTCCCTTGGAAATGAATGCAGGGCAGTTTTCATGTCTTTAAACATATAAAAGAATGTTTTCTAGTAAAAATTAGCTATTTAAAACGCTTTGTGACCTCTGTCAAAATGTGTATAGCTTAAATCTCAAAATTTAAATGGGAAACTTCAAGTGCTCGGCGGCACGGGTTAAAAAAATCGAAAATCAAAATTCTTGGAGCTGGGGATTTTTTATGACCAAAATATTCGAAAAAAATGGGGGGAGCCAAAAAATATCGAAAAATAAAAAATAAGACACACTCTTATATACGTAAATACATTAATTATTATTAATAATCTTTAATATTTATATTCAATTAATTAATTAAAAAAATTTTTTAAGAATGTACGGGTATAAAAGTTATCAAAAATTATTATGTCCTGATGTGTATAAGAATGTCTGTGACTATAACACTGCAACTTGTAATGTGCTTTTTGTGTGATAGATCAAATTTCGATTTTTGATTTTTTGGCATATAAGCACATTTTGAGACCCCAGGAAGCTAAAAAACCGGTTTTTAAAAAAAGTCTGTGTGTGTGTGTGTGTGTATGTATGTAATTGGTGATATTTCACAATCAATATGGAGTTAAGACCTAATTTTTTTTTTTAAATTTTTTTATCAAAAAAGCTCGCGGTACTTTTTTTTTTAATTTGGATGTAATACCTCTTTTATTTCCACGAAAGTACTTATATTTGAAAGTATGATTTTTACTCGATATCTCGAATCTGATACTTAATTTTTTGAAAATTTTTTTCTTTTTGGACGTAGTACCTAATTTATTTCTATGAAAGTACTAGTTTTATAAAGTTTGTTTGTTTATAGTCATTTTTAGGATCTGATACCGAATTTTTTCAAAATTTTTTTTCTGAAAATTAAAAAAACAAAAAGATTTTAAAAACTGCAATATTTTTTTTTTTTTTTTTTTGTGTAATACTTCATTTATTTCCATGAAAGAGCTTATATTTGAAAATATGGTTTTTACTCGATATCTAGAATCTGATAATTAATTTTTTGAAAATTTGCTCTAAAATTTTTGATAAATAAAAAAAACATTTAAAAGTTAATAAAAATGTATATATGTGTTTGCGAGAAAACAGGGATATTTGTTGAATTCACCGCTCTTTCTGTATATAAAAATATTAGTAATTTTTATATTATTTTTTGTCAATGTTGTTTGAATTTATAATACAGAAAGAGTGGGGATTTTGATAATTTATATTTGTGTGTATGTATGAAGCGTGCGCCTTTTTTTTAGAGCTCTCTCTTCTCTTGCGATCGGCATGCAAAGTACACGTTATAAATTGTTCTGTTCAATGTTTTATAATAAATCTCTCATTATATAAAGTGGAATTATTAAGCTTTTATTTCTTCAGTTTAATTTCGCCTTTTATCAAAATCTTAGTCATTAAATCCTTTTATTCAGTCTAATTATTCTTTTTTAAAAATCATTAATAAATCATAAAACATTTTGGTGCCGAATACCTTTTTTTAACAGAGATTGAACTCGTGGCTTTAGTGGTGTGAAGTGTATTATATTATTTTTTTGTAATATTTTACTAAAAAAAAAAAACAGCGTTGTGTTAATTTGTGCATTTTTTTATTTATGTCTGAGTGCTTAAAATCAAAATTAAAAAATGAAAACTAGTGCAGTGACGCCATGTGCTCCTTTTTCTTTTATGAATTTTTTGGTCGCGACAAGACTTGAATTTTAGGTTATGGTGTCTTAAATTTATTATTTAAAAATTCATAAAATTCATGGACGTTCTGTCGCATCGCAGGACCTAAAAATTAAATTAAAAAAAAAAAAAAAAAAAAACATAAAAGTGTGCAAATTATTTGGAGTCGCCATTTTCCTGTTATACAAGGCATTTCTTTTTCGCATAAAACTGGAAAGGAAGGAAATCACGTGATTCAGGAAGGTTAGATTGCAGCATCACGGTGGTAATACATGTATCGTTCTATATTTACTTGTATACATAATAGGTTATGCGAAAGAAAGAGAAAAGAATATTCAAAATTTCTGAAAGAGTGAGAAAGGTATATTCAAAACTTTCTGAAAGAGTGAGAAAGATGTATTCAAATTTTTCTTCTTTACGCTAACCTTTACTCGTCAAAATTTTCATTTCTTATGCGTGCCGGTGCTATTAAAATTTATGAAATTTAAAATCTTTTTTATTTGTTCATAAATATATATATTAACTTTAAATTAAAATAAATAAACATTAATACAATTCTTTAAGCAAAAAAAAAAAGAAATATGTTGTATTATTAAAAAAAAAGAAAAAAGTTGTATTATAAAAAAAAAAAAAAGAAAATTTTTATAACTATTTATATATGAATCTAATAATATTGTCATATTTTCATGAAAAATATCTCACGCTGGTTTATCTTTGGAGGAGCTGATCCGAGAGCAAATTGAGCAAGGTGAACTCATAACACGCTTCATAACCAACGTTGAAAAAACAGCCAAAGCTAAGCAACATTGGAATTCTTTACATCAAGAAAATCTTTATTGGATAAATATTTTGATAACTTTTATGATGGGCATAAGGCAATTGTAAGGCAAGAATTAGCATCCCAACATGAATATATCAAGGAACATCAGTACGACAATTAGGTCAAACTCGTGCTTTTTGTTTTGGAGTGGGAAAGTTTTCGAGATCAATTTCTTGGTGTTCTACATCGACTCCAAATTTAAGCAACGTACACAAGCTTTTGCTTTTACAACAACATTTAAAAGGTGATGCAGCAGAGATGCTGAAAAATACTCAGGTAACTGAAAATAGCTTTCAAGGAGCCTGGGAAGATCTTAAAAAAAGGTATGGTAATAAACGTATTTTATTAACACATCATATGAACAGTTTAATGGATTTACCATGTTGTTCTAAAACAAATTCTCATGAAATAAAACAAGTTCTAGATTTTTTTAAACAAACGGTGAGATCTTTTGAGTCTTTGGAAATAATCAAAGAAAATTGGAATCATTGGCTGGTATTGTTGCTGACAAAAAAGTTGGACAAGGAATCCAGAATAAAATGGGAAACTTCTGAATCTTATGCAGCGGATTTTCCTAAATTTGATGACTTATGCACGTTCTTGGAAAATTGGTCGCAAGCTTTGGAGTCTCTGGATACAGAATCACTTCTCAAATTAGGAGAGGCTTCAAAAGGTAACAAGTCATCAGGAAAAGAAGCAACGAATCAAAATAAAAAACAAGTAAATGTATCAACATCTCAATCTGCAAAAACTGGTAAAGCAAAAAAATTTCATTGTTTATTATGCAATTCTAATGGTCATACATTAAGTTATTGTCAAACATTTAAAAATTTACAAGGCGTGAATAGATTCAATCAAATTAAAAAGTTAAAATTATGTTATAATTGATTTAAGGATCATTATCCAAACCCTTGTCCGAGCAATTTTAAATGTAAAAATTGTAACGAAAATCATCGGTCGTTGTTACACGGTTCTTTTCCTGTAGCTAAAAATTCATTTACCAATCGAGAAAATTTAACGATAAATCAAATGTCTTCAAATGCAATTTCTGAAAGTGCAGTTGAACAAAATTACAACTGCGCTCAAAATTCTTTATCTGGTTCAAGTTTTAACTCAGAAAGTAATATTAACGTTGCGGATACAATTTTAAGCAACAAAATTGTTCTTTTAGCAACAGCTAAAGTTCGTGTCCAATCACCAAATGGAAAATTCGTTGTGATTAAAGCTTTGATTGATACTGGTTCAGATACCTCAGCTGTTTCGGAATGGGTAGTGCAATCGCTCAATCTAAGGCGTAAGCCAATCAATACTTCGATTACTGGAGTTTTATGTAGTCAGGGCGTTTCAAATAATGCTGTTGATTTTAAAATTTCTTCTCTTTATAATGATTTTTTTAAACAAGATGTAGAAGCCTTAATAGTACCAAAAATAACTTCATCAATTCCTTCTAAATCTTTTTCTTTCTCAAAAAATCAATTTTTTTTTTTTTTTTTTTTTTTTTGGGCCTCCTGCATTTATGACAATATCATAGAATCCGGACCGGGACTCCCTGTTTAGGTATTACTTCGGTCCGGAAACAATGCAGCCCAGGCATTTCTTCGCCATACCCTGTCAATAAAGGAGGAGATTTTCCTACGAGAGGAAACCTTCCTCCTTTTTTCCAATCAGTGTCGCCCGTACGTACTCTGCCACACTGTACCAGTTAGCGGCACTGCGCAGCATTTCCGGGACGACTACTTCCGGCCTCCATTCATCGAAGGGCGGTCGCCCTTCAGCGAAGCGAGGACACCCAAAAAAGGTGTGCTCAGCGGTATCCAGCTCGCCCGGGCAATGCAAGCATTCCGGAGATGTCACCTTGCTGCACTTAAAAAGCATATCGCGGAAATAACCGTGACCAGTTAGGAACTGTGTGAGGTAGAAGTCTACCTCTCCATGATCACGGTTCATCCAGCTTTCCAAATCGATGATAAGGCGGTGCGTCCAACGTCCCCTCGGGTCACCATTCCACCTATACTGCCAACATTCCATTGTGCGGGAGCGAGCGCGAACGGAAGCTACGTCGCGCTCTTCTTCCCCACGGTTATAGATCGCCTGCCTTTCCAAAGCAAGCAGGTCGATGGGAATCACCCGAGCCACCACCTGGATCGCTGGCTCTGATACTGTCTTGTACGAGCAAGCGATTCGAAGTACCCCCTGCCTCTGTACTGCCTTTAGTTTCTTGCAGTACTTTTTTATGCGGACATTGTCCGCCCACACCTCTGCACCGTAGAGCAAAATGGGGTTAACTGTCGTCATCAACAGCCTCCTCTTCTCAGATCTGGGACCGCCGATGTTCGTCATTAGCCACGAGAGGGACTTTGTCACCCGGCCAGCCTTTTCACAGGCCTGCTGGAATTGTCTATTGTAGGTCAACTTGTTATCCAAGAAGACCCCCAAATATTTGACCGGTGGTTTGGTCTGGATCATAAGGGGATTACCTCCGTCATCAAAGCTGATGCCGAATATGGTATCAACCCTTCTCCGGGTCAGAAGGACAATCTCCGTTTTCGGGACTGCCAGTCTTAGTCCGTGATCCGACATCCAGCTATTGATAAGGCGCATGGCCTCATCCAAGGTATTCTGCTGGTCCTCTGGCTCTCGAGCTGTTATGGTTAGAGCAACGTCATCCGCGTATATGATCATGGAGCATCCATCCGGGAGCTCAATCTTTAGCAAGCCGTCGTAAAAGGCATTCCACAGATCAGGACCCAGAACTGAACCCTGCGCTATGCCTGCGCTTAATACTTTACCTCTTGTGCCATCGAGCGTGTCCCAGCGCAGGTATCGGTCCCGGAGGTAATCTCTGAGTATATTTCTCAGATAATCCGGAACTCTGAATACCTGCTCGAGGGAGTGCAACATATCGTCCCACTTAGCCGAGTTGAATGCGTTTTTCACATCCAACGTGAAAAGCAGGACGTCCTGCTTAATATCCGGCCGCACTTGTCTGGCCCTCATAACCACCTTCACGACCTGCTCGATGGCACCGATCGTGGAACGCCCCTCACGAGAGCCGTGTTGGTCGTCGCTAAGGTCAACCGCTTCCCTAATTGCTTGCCGCAATCTTCCTCTGACCATGCTCTCCATCACCTTGCCAATGGTATTTAACATACACAATGGTCTGTAAGATGATGGAGATCCTGGTTCACCCTTTCCCTTGCTTATCAAAGCCAGACGGGCCACTTTCCAGTCCCTTGGAAAGGCGCCTGCCACGAGGCACGCGTTAAACATGCCAAGCAGGAGACCAAGGATTACCTTTGCAGCCGCCTTAAGGGCTTCCGCGGGTATTCCGTCTGGTCCTGGCGCTTTCCCATTTTTCATTGACCTAATTGCCTGAAGCATCTCCGCCTCGATAAATAGCGGAACTTGCTCCCTCGGGACATCCAAAGCAGGGTGTTGTTGGTTTGGATGATCCGGGAAGAGAGCGTCCACTATTCTTTTGGTCGTTGCTTCATCCATCGTGTTGTCACATCCGGACTTAAGTTTGCCCATGACAACCTTATATCCCAGGCCCCACGGGTCGCTGTTGACATCATCTCTTAGGGACCGAAGACAGCGCGCCTTGCTGAGGCGGATAGCTTTCGCCAGCCTATGCTTGGCTCCCTTGTACTCTTCAGAGCGCGTAGCCAGCTCTGGGCGGCCATGCGCTCTTTGCCGTCTTCTGCGTGCGCCGTGACAGACCCGTCTTAGCTCCGAAATTTCTTCATTCCACCAGTACACGCTTCTTTTACCCTTCCAGGGCCGTTTACGCGGCATAAAGGCATCGCAGGCTCCCCTCAGAAGAGCCGTTACCCTCTTGACAAGGGTCTCTGCCTCTCGCGGGGTGGTCGGTCCTCCATGCCAGGCTAGGATAGACGAGAACTCTTCGCGAAGATAATCCACAAATCTGTCCTCGTCCATCTTTGACACATTCCAGCCTAGTGGGCGCTTTTTGTACGGGGGCCGATTAGCAACCCTATCACGCACTTTGAAGGTGATGTAATTATGATCGCTGCCATTGGCTCCATCCATCACCCTCCAGCCACCCACTCTTCCTGCCAGCCCGGCCGAGGCAAAAGTGACATCAGGGATCGATTCGCCAAAGCCTGGCCTTACGTAGGTTGGATTGTTCCCAGAGTTCATGACCACCAGATCAGTTCTAGCAGCCATCTCTAGGATCAACGTTCCCCTACGGTTCGTGGTTGGCATTCCCCATTCCTCGGCCCTGGCATTTATGTCCCCAGCAAATATGATATTGCCAGAGACTTCCCTTATCGTTTCCTCCAATGAGGCCAGCTTTGCGGTGAACACCCCAATAGTGTCATTCGGTGACAAATAACAACTAATGAAAGTTGTATCACCGCACTTTGCCCAGACGTGGCAATTGCCTTTTCCATGTCGTGACATAGACGTCTGAGCACGACCTCGTAGCCATATAGCTCACCGGCCTGTGTCATCGGTTAACCAGAATTGCTGGTTCCTATTGCGAAGCGGCTTGGGTAGCAAGACGACGCTAGAGTCTGTCTCGCCTGCGAGCTGATCGAGCAAAAGGTCAGCAAGAATGGTTTTGTTCATATTCACTTGCAGGACTCCGAACATTACCGATGACACTTTATCTTCCTTGCAGTAAGTGCCTCCCGATAACACTTACATGCTCCGCATCCTGGAAGGTGGTCGGTCTTGGCCTTGTCAGCTCTTTTCCTGCAGAGGAAGCATTCTGCTTTTTCCACAGGACAATTTTCTGACTTGTGGCCTTGAACGCCACATTTAAAACACGCAAATTTTCGGTCCATGCCCTTACATGACCACTGGTTGTGGCCGAAACCAAGACACTTAAAGCACCGTGTAACCTCGGCTCTTAAGCGCTCTTGCCAATTAGACCAGCCATTATTTAGCCGGCCTTTTTTGGTCAATTTTAGTGCGGCGGCTTCTGGTAGGTCTACGACCGCCATATCCGCCTTAGTACCCTTAGCCTTGAAGATGGCGACTTTTATGTCGTCATCGTTCTGCAGCTTGGTTGCCTCCTTTATCACCTGCCTCACTTCGTCGCTACCAGTAGTACCATCTAGGCTTCTGATCTCCACGGTTAGGTGGGGAATCAGTTTCTTGACTGTACTTTCTGGGCCTGCGACCGTCTTGACAGCGTCTAATAGTTTTTGCCGGTCTTTCGACGAGCTCAGCTCTATTAGGACGCTCCCATCCTGGGTTTTCTGGATTCGGTGAACCTCACCTGGACACCTCTTTTGATCTCCAGCAGGGCTGTTGCATAAGACTTCCCTTCAGGAGGCTTTATTATTAGAGCCTCCTTACGCTTAGAGATCCTTATGCGCCGGTTCTGGCGCTTCTTTCTCCTGCCTTTTTCTGTTGCCTCGGAAGGAGGAGATACGCCATCTCCTTCCTTCTTCTGCGGCTTTTTCTTTTTGCTTCTTTTATTTTCTGCCCCCTGCCGCAGGTTTGCTGCCGCTGCAGTTATTTTTGGCTGTTCCTTCTCCTGCTGCTTCTTCTGTTCCTGCTCTTGGTTTTTACGAGCCTCTGCCTCCTTTCTTTTAAACTCTTTTTTCTTTTTCTTCTTTTCCTTTTTTCTTTGACCTTTGCTTTTAACAGCGACGAAATCATCCTCGTCTGGAGGGGAGGTATCTGTAGCTACATCTTTTGGCTGCGTTTACTGGCCAGAAGCTAACTGATTTACCTCCTGAACCATATCTTTCGGAGGAGACATCACTGCATTAGCGAAGGTCTTCCTTAGAGGGAGTTCCGGGGACGTTTTCTGCGCCGGTCTCTTTTTTGTATTCTCCTTTCCGGGTGGGCTTCGGGACGCAGTCCGAGCCCTCTTCTTTCCTTTTCCAGTCATAACCCCTGATGCTTCCTCTATAGGAATATCGGGTTTTCGTTTTCCATTTAAAAGCTCCTGCTGCAGTTTAAAAATTGTCTTAAGCCTGGCTAAATATTTTTCAAACTCAGCTATGCCTTTTTTAACTGTCATATTACAGTTCTTCTGTACTTTGACTGAGTCTCTCAATTAAGTAATATTTCTCTCCATGTTTGAGTGGATTTCAATGCACGCCTTGTTATAGTTCTTTGATATTCGGAGATATCTTTCTATATTTTCTTCCCTCTTGCCTTCGTCATCAGGCCCAACTTCGCTAACATTAGGCAACGAATAAGACCTCTGGTCCTTCAGAATAGAAGGCCGTATCAAGCTGTTTCTTGAACCTTTTTGGGCGCCACATTTTGCGCATATATCACCTTCCATTGAGGATTTGCGGGAGGAATCCTCGACCTCTAGCCTAGTTAAGACTACCTTTGCCAGAAAATACCTTCTCAGAAAATCAATGGCCTCATATTAAAAATTTAAAGTTAGCTGATCCTGAGTTCTTTAAATCGTCAAAAATAGATTTTCTATTAGGTTTAGATTTGTGTGGATGGTTTGTTGAAGGTCAAACTATTCATGGCCGACTATGGGCACCTTTGGCTCATGAAACTCCTTTTAGATTTGTGTTATTAGGTCCTACACAGGTCAATAAAAATCAATCATTAAAAATCGCTTGTAACCTGATCTCTTTGTTGAAGAATTAGGGTTTGATCTTAGAAAATTCTAGGAATTATAAAATGTTAGTCAAATTTCTTTGCCTTCTCCGGAGGAACTTGAATGTGAAAAGCATTTCATAGAAACGGATTCAAGAGATAGTTCTGGTAGATATGTAGTCAAATTGCCAATTTCAAAAAATGAATCTATTAAATTAGGTCAAACTCGTGCTGTTGCTGTAAAAATGTTACTTTCAATGGAAAAAAAGGTGGAAAAAGATCCAATTTTTGCTGAAAATATAATAATAAATAATATACAAGATTTAAAAAGTATGGGTCATATGGTTAAAATTCCTCGTGATAGGTTAAATAATCCTTTGGCAAATTATGTATCACATCATGGAGTTTTTAAAATACATGATCTTGAAGGAAAGTTAAGAGTTGTATTCCTTGCCTCTCATAATACTTCTACTGGTTTTTCGTTAAATTCAAAGTTATTAACTGGTCCTAAACTTCAGGCAGATTTATGGGCTGTTTAAACTAAATGGCGTTTTTTTAAAGTCGTTTTTAACATGGATATAATTAAAATGTTTAGACAAATAAAAGTTAGTCTTGAAGATTGGTATTGGCAGCGAATAGTTTGGCGAGATAAAAAAACTGGTTTGATCGAAGATTATTGGATAGCAGTGGTTATGTTTCGTTAGGCTTGTTCTCCTTTCTTGGCCTTAAGATGTAGAAATCAATTAGTTATAGATGAGGGCCATAACTATCCTTTAGCATCGATTTCTTTACAAGAAAGATCATATTTAGATGATATTTTTGAGGGGGCTGATACCCTGGAAGAAGCCTTAAAAATTAAAAATGAATTAATACAACTCTTGTTATTAGGAGGTTTCCCTTTAGCAAAATGGTAATCTAATCAACCAAATTTTGCTGAAAAGTCGGATAATTTAAATATAAAAGATCCTGAAAATATAAGTACTTTAGGTGTTATTTGGTCACCTTCTTTGGACTGTTTCAATATCAAAATAAATGTTTCGTTAAAATTAGATGAGGTGCATTCTAAAAGATTATTGCTGTCTAAAATAGCTAAACTCTTCGATCCATTAGGATGGTTTTCACCAGTAATAATAGTAGCTAAAATTTTAATTCAAGATTTATGGTTACTTAATTTAGATTTGGATGAAAATTTACCGGAAAATATTTCAAAACAATGGTCACAGTTTAGAAAAGCTTTTCCTGCTCTGGCAGACATCACAATTCCACGTTGGGTTGAAAGTTTAGAATCATCTAATGTTGAATTTCATTGCTTCGCAGATACTTCAGAAAGAGCATATGCAGCTGTAATTTATGTTGTAATAACAAATGAAAATAAAAAAAAATAATCAATATTAATTTCCAAAACAAGAGTAACTCCAATCAAGAAATTATCAGTTCCAAGATTGGAACTCTGTGCCGCAAATTTGTTGGTAAAATTAGCTAATGAATTAAAATCCTCAATTAAATTTAAAAAAAGAAATAAAAGTTTTTGGTTGGTCGGATTCATCCACAGTTTTGACTTGGTTAAATTCACATCCTTCTCGGTGGAAACCATTTGTGTCTCATAAGGTAGCTGATATTCAAAATTCTGACCTTAAAATTAATTGGCATTACGTTTCTTCTAAAAGCAACCCAGCAGATGTAGCTTCAAGAGGAATTTCAGCATCTGAGTTGGGAAGTTTTTCATTATGGTGGAAAGGACCACCATGGCTTGAGCAATCTTCTGATCATTGGCCAGCAGAAAAAGAAAAAATTGAAGAAAACAAAGTTAAAAATGAAGAAAAATCGTCAGCCATCATTAATACTTTAACAGTTTTGGAAGAACCATATCTGTTTCAAAAATTTTCTAGCTTAGACAAATTATTAAAAGTGGTAGCTTATTGTTTAAGATTAATCAATTATAAAATTAGAATAACTCTAGAATCGTTAAGTCCAGAAGAATTAGAAAAATCTTTAATTTTCTTAACAAAATGCTCACAAAAATTTTCGTTTCCAAATGAATATAATAGTTTAAAATTAAATAAAAAAATATCAAATAATTCATCGCTGATTTCATTTAAACCTTTTATGGATGAACAAGGATGTATTAGAATAGGAGGTCGATTAAAAAATTCTCTTTTATCATTTAATGAGAAACATCGTTTTTTAATTGCAAAAAATACGTCGTTTGCTAGATTGTTAGTCCGTCAGGCTCATTTTGCATGTTTACATGGTGGGCAGAAACATACGAGAAATATTTTGCTTCAGCGCTTTTAGATTGTACGTGGGCGTAGTTATATTAGGTCGATTATTCAAAAATGCGTAATTTGTACAAAATATAATGCTAGAACTTCTCAACAATTGATGGGTCAAATACCAAATTCAAGATTAAAACGTGAGAAACCATTTCTGAGTACAGGAGTTGATTATTGTGGTCCCTTTGCTATAAAAGCGTCGTCGGGAAGAGGTATTAAAACAACTAAAGGGTACATTTGCGTTTTTGTTTGTTTAGTTACGAAAGCAGTACATCTTTAAGTCGTCACATCACTTTCAACTCAGGCGTTCTTGGCAGCTTTTGAAAGGTTAATTTCCAAAAGGGGTCAAGGTTCAACATTATATATCGACAATGGAACCAATTTCAAAGGAGCTATGGTTGGCGAAGATGTTCTCAAAAGCTTCAGAATTTTACAAAGAAGTCTCTCATGCTATAATTTCAAAAGGCATGTCCTGGTCGTTCATTCCATCATCATCACCACATTTTGGAGGTCTTTGGGAAGCAGGAGTTAAATCGGTAAAATCTCATTTAAGAAAAATAATAGGTGAGCAAAAATTAACATATGAAGAAATGTCAACATTTTTGTGTATGGTAGAAGCGTGTTTAAACTCAAGTCCATTATATCCAGCTAGTAACGACCCTGCAGATCTTTTACCCTTAACACTTGCTCATTTTTTGATCGGAGAACCAATTCATGCATATCCAAAAATTCGTTCAAATCCTAATAAACTACAAAATTTATCTAACAAGTTTAAACTTATAACTAATATGCGTGATCATTTCTGGAATAGGTGGTCGAAAGAATATGTTCATCATCTACAACAATACAATCGATAGCGAAATCTTTCAGAAACAGTCGAAATAGGAGATTTGGTTCTGTTAAAAGATGAATGTCTACCAGCAACTAAATGGCCTATGGTACGAGTCGTTTATGTGGTACCTGGAGCTGATCAATTAGTTAGGGTAGCAACTATCAAGACAGCGACTGGTTTATATAAACGTCCAATCGTCAAATTAATTCCTTTACCAGTTAAAAAAGAATAAAAAAAAAGAAAAATAATAATTGTAAATAGTAAAAGAAAAATAATAATTGTAAATAGTAAAACAAAAATAATAATTGTAAATAGTAAAAAAAAAAAAAAAAGTAATTGTAAATAGTACCGCAAGAGAAGATATTTATGTATATTTAAAAAAAAGTTTCTAAATTAGAATGATAATTCTTTTAAAAATATAATTTTAGATTTTCATTATTTACTTCTTAAATTCATATTGTATAAACTTGATTATTAGATTTAAAATTTTTCATCCCCCTCCCTGCCGAGCCGGACTTTTTCAAACACCCCATCCAATGAACATGTTCCATGTTAATATACTAATTTAGATGAGCTAGACTTATGGGATAAAAATGTGAATGTACCAAAATATTTGAAACTGAATAATAATTTTAATAAAAATAAATTTCTTGATGTCGCTGCTGCTGCTAATCATTAGGTTTTTGGTTTCTTTAGACCTTTTCGAACTTGAAGCATCCGATACTGTTGTTCAGGATTGAAACTTACATTTTCTTACATATTTTCTATCCTATTAGACAATGAATTGGTTTGAGCTGTGCTATAGAGGTATTCCTTGTTGATTTATGATAATGATTGTATTCAGAATATTTCAATTTGCGAATTTCCAGTTTATTGGAACATGTTTACTCCTTGGATCGTGAGTATTCGTAAAAGCTTCCACATTAACATCTTTTAAGGGTGCAAAAATTTTCTCTGAACTTTGGTCTTCTATATTTTTATCAAAATATTTCTGACAAAAATAAAATTCTATTGAATTTTTAGTAGCTTTAATTTTTTGATATATGCTTTCTAGCAAAGTTCCTGTAAAATAATCCCAGAGCACTGCTTACGAACATATATTTAAATTTTCGAAATTCTGATCATACTCAGAAAACTAAGCCAATTGGTCGCAGGGGAGCAAATGTAAAATTTTAAATCTATATAGTTGTTTTTTCGACTGCTTAAAATTACCCTGTGTGTTTATTTCATAAACCTAAAGCTCATAATTTAAAGACTCGCATAGTAATTCAGCCAGCAAAATCATAATTATTAAGCTAAAAGTATGAAAAAGGCTTAATTTGAGTATTATAAAAATTTAAAAATTTAATTTTTATTGATTAAAATTGGCTTAAGTGCTAAAACCTCCATTAAAAAATATTGGCACATTAACATTATACAAAAAACTTGCGGGATAAAATTACAACTCACACTGTGTTAAAAATGTTATTTTTTTATTTATTATTTTCAACAAATGTTTTGTCAAATTTTCCCTGTGTAGTACAAAAAATTTTTAATTTAGTTTAAAAAAAATTACAGATAATTTTCCAAGTGTAGATATTATTAATTTTTTTTTTTACTTTAGGTAAGAGCGCGAAAAGTTTTCCCAGTGTATATTTTTTTTTTATATTTTTTTTTTTTATTAAGGCGTATCTCTCATTTCTTAAATTTTTTTTTTGAAAATTTTTTTATTCTTTTTTATTGTTTATAAACCTCTTAAGAATGCACACACAAAATTTTGGGGAAAAAAAATATGGTTTTTGAGATATTAAGATATTAATAATTTTATATCAATATTTTTTTATATATTTTTTTTTTTTTAATTTAATTTTATTACATTATTTTATATTAATAATAATAAAAATATGAAAAGATATAAATAAATAAATAAATAAATAAATAAATAAATAAAAAAACGCTATCAAGCACGATTCTATACGTACTCGTCTATCGTAAAACCAAGAAAAGCAGCTAAGAAACAGGCTCGTATGGGCAAAAAGCAGGCCTTTCAAAAACAGGAATAAACTTATTTGGATTTGGAAGGACTTATATATGGTAAGGACTTATATACAAGGACTGATGGCTAGTTATTTGCTAGTATATTATAGACCTTAAAAATTGAAATATATTAATTAAAACAAAAAAAAAAACTTTAAACGCGTTTTTCTCAAAATGACTTTTTGAAAACGGTTCCCACGATATCTCTAAAGCTAATTGAGCAATTGACACAAAGCTTGGTGCATTTTCATTATTAAGGCGGCTGTCTCATTTTTTAGTTGATTTTAAAGTGACTTTGAAACTGTTTTTTTAAATGAATTTATACAAATTTATACAAATTTTTTTTTCAGGTTTTACAATAACATTAAATAATATGAAAAAAAAATTTTTTTTTGTTTTTCTCAAATCGTTGATTTTGCAGAGGGCGCTAAAGCAGAGGCTCGGAAAAAAGGTGCAAAACGGGTGCCATCATAGCGCCTATAATAAACATCTGAATTAAAAAAAAATATATATATATTATTCTTTATAACATTCTTCAGTGAGTGAACCACAATGAAACAAAAATATAAAAAATTGGCCAGATGGTATACTTTGAAAGAAAAAATACGAATTTTGGGTTCAAAAATGCACCAAAAACATGCAATAATCATCTTTCTATTGCAAATTATGCCTATCCCGTGGTTGGCTCACTGGCTTTTACTTTAATAAATACTCTGCTAAAATTAATATCTTTATTAGTTTTTAAGTTCTGCTGGGCACCGTAAACGAAGAAGTCATTTCGAGAAAAATAAATTTAAAGTTTTTTTTTTACATAAATGCCTATTTGTTCTTGTAGAGTAATATGTTAATAACTCAAAAACCATATTTTTTTTTTCTTAAAAATTTTTTTCTGTATTTTTGAATACTTTTTTGACAAGAAAAACAAAAAAAAAAAATTGAAAAAAATTAGACATTTTTGAGACAGCCGCCTGAAAGTAATAGCTAGAGTTGGTACCTCAGACTAAGCTTAATATGCACCAGAAATCATTTTATGGTCGATTTTCGGGCCATTTTCGGCCCAAAAATCGTATTTTTTTTTTAAATGCCCACCAATTGGTCAATTTTTAAAATTTGTTTCTCATTTTGGTACCAACTCCAGAGAATACTCTACAGAACATAATGCTATTCTGTTTTTTAGTTTCAGCTGTCCTAAAGGGGCGAAATCATTGGAACCGTTTTTTTCAGACTATATTTTGACGCCCTCTACAATATGAACAAAACGACAAATATAATTTTTTTTTTCATTTTCTTAATGTTTAATAATAGTTTAATAATATTAAAAGAAAAGTTGTTAACTTTGATAATAAAATGATTGAAATAAATGATTTGAAAATTTTTTAAAAATCGATAAAAAAATGAGATATACCCCTTAACTAATTGCACCAATTTTTCTTAATTTTTCACAAAGTTTTGGGTTTAAACTTTAACTTTAAGATTATTTTTGGCTGGGAAAGAAAATTCTATGAAAATTAAGGAATAATTTTGTGAATTAAAAAATGTTGTAAATTAATTCTTTAATATGATAGAAAATAAATTTTTAATAATTTATATGTAATTAAATTTTCAAATATTATAAGGACCAAAATGACCAAACTTTAAATTGCTGCAAAAATTTCAATTTTCAATAAAAATAGGTCTTGTAGGTCTTAAAAGTTTTGTACAAGTTTCATGCTTCCAAAAATTTTTACTCGTTCTTTTAGCTTTAGATGTTTCTGAGATATGATTCCACAAAGTTAGTGATAAAATATGATTTTTTTTAAAAAACTTTAAATTGAGACTCTATCTTTAAATTATCATATCTGCTAAATGAGTAATCAAAAAGAAACGAGTAAAGCATTTTTCAAAACTTTGAGCTAATACAAAATTTTTGAGACCTACAAGACCTATTTTTATTGCAAAATTCAATTTTGGCAGCAATTTAAAAATTGGTCATTTTGGTCCAAAAAGGGCATTTGGTTTATTGACTATAGCGCTTTGAGAATAGGTGATGGAGCATTGCGGCTGACGGAAGTTATAAGATGGTACTTATACGGAAAAAATGAGACCAATCGGAAGTATTTTGGTTAATTTTCGGGGTTACAGCGTCATTTTGAAAATTGTCTAAAAATCCTATTTTATAACACTAAGCACTGTATTTATAAGCCCAGAAGGCACATTTTTAATACAGCAAAAGTATAAATTCCTAATAAATATAATATTATAAGTTTCGGGCCATAAATGCTGTGAGATGAAATTATATGGCCTAAGCTAAGTAAATTTTTATTTCAGCAAAAGTTTACAGTAAACAGATAATTTTTCTTGTACAGCTTTTTCACATTGGGCTCATTATACTCTCTAAACACTATTCTGTAAATATATGTCCAAAATTACAGAATAACTGTGTATAGACTGCAATACTTATTTTATACAGTCTATGCTACGTAAAAATTTGTGATTTACAGAATGTACGCGGTAATATTTTATAATTACATTACATAATTGGTAAGTTTATAAATTACAGAATAAGAAATAAATATCTTATTCTGTAATTTATAAATTTACAAATTATAGAATGTAAAAAGTAAAAATACAAAAAAATTTAGGGTTATAAACATTTATTTTAAATATAATAGAATAAAAATAAAGATTTTTTGTTATTAATTGAATTACTTAAATATGAAAATAAATATATATCTATAAGCATTAAAATGGTGGTATTGTTTGTGGCCGCCACCAGATTTGGTCTACTATAGGTTTTTTGGGTCGCTGAACACGAAAAAAGGGGTCTTTCATATGCGAAATTGGGGCTTGACCCTTAAATTAACCAAAACTACCCCTAAAAGGGGTGTTTTTCAACTTTTGCTCTAGCCCTCCAAGATTAGGTCTACCTATAGTAGACCAAATCTGGTGGCGGCCACAAAAAATACCACCATTTTAATGCTTATAGATATATATTTATTTTCATATTTAAGTAATTCAATTAATAACAAAAAATCTTTATTTTTATTCTATTATATTTAAAATAAATGTTTATAACCCTAAATTTTTTTGTATTTTTACTTTTTACATTCTATAATTTGTAAATTTATAAATTACAGAATAAGATATTTATTTCTTATTCTGTAATTTATAAACTTACCAATTATGTAATGTAATTATAAAATATTACCGCGTACATTCTGTAAATCACAAATTTTTACATAGCATAGACTGTATAAAATAAGTATTACAGTCTATACACTGTTATTCTGTAATTTTGGACATATATTTACAGAATAGTGTTTAGAGAGTAACCATTTATTATCTTCAGAAACTGCTTAACTTGCCAGGCACCTAAATAACCAGTAAATGGCGTGAATGGAAACTGTATCAATAATTATCTACCTATACTATAAATATGTAATCTCCGCTGTAGGCAGGTTACCACGTGGTTATCACGTGATCGCCACGTGATTATCACGTGATTACCAGGGTTATATCACGTGATCGCCAAAGATCTTTAGGGACTTCTGCACCATAGGTCCCTAGGTACTTCTGCACCAATTGTCCCTAGGTAGTTCTGCAGCAAAGGTCTTTAGGTACTTCTGCACCATAGGTCTTTAGGTACTTCTGCACCATAGGTCTTTAGGTATTTCTGCACCAAAGGTCTGTAAGTACTTCTGCACCATAGGACTTTAGGCACTTCTGCATCAAAGGTCTTTAGGTATTTCTGCACCCAAGATCTGTAAGTACTTCTGCATCATAGGACTTTAGGTACTTCTGCACCAAAGGTGTTTAGGTACTTCTGCACCATAGGTCTTTAGGTACTTCTACACCATAGGTCTTTAGGGACTTCTGCACCATAGGTCTTTAGGTATTTCTGTACCAAAGGTGTTTAGGTACTTCTGCACCATAGGACTTTAGCTACTTCTGCACCAAAGGTCTTTAGGTATTTCTGCACCAAAGGTCTGTAAGTACTTCTGCACCATAGGACTTTGGGTACTTCTGCACCAAAGGTGTTCAGGTACTTCTGCACCATAGGTCTTTAGGTACTTCTACACCATAGATCTTTAGGGACTTCTGCACCATAGGTTTTTAGGTACTTTTGCACCAAATGTCTTTAGGTACTTCTGTACCAAAGATTCCTAAATCGAAAATATTCTTAGTCCATAAATTTAACAATTTTATTTTTTATTTGTTTTTAATGAGATGTGCGGAGTAGCGAAGGCGTAGTCTAATATAAAAAAGTTTATGGACTCTATCTATATGGAGATCATCTTGTGTCAACAGTTTATTAGCCAATCAAATTTCTTGTTCTTCAAATTTGAATTCTTTCTTTATAGGTTATTATGGGTTATAGCCTATATTTATTGTAAACATCTATCTTTGATAATTTGTAAAAAGAATTAAAATTTTATTTTAAAAATAAATAAATTGGAAATGATTTAAAAATATTGTAAGAATGTATAAAAAATATATATTGAGTATTCAGAAATTCGTGCGCACGCTCCCTAAGGTGTTCCAAAAATCGTGCGCATGGCGCGAAACACTTACAGTAACTTACACTAACCCAAGTTTAGTTTTGATAAGCAATTAACACATATTAAACCCAAATAACAAGTCTTATAATCTTATAACTCCAATTTGACTCCAAAAAATATAACAAATAATAGAAATAAATAAAAAAAGTAATTATAAAGTCCAGTATTTTTAGTTTTTACATCCAGGATGTAAATAACACAATAAAGGTGCCCAAACACATATTATTTAATAAATCTCCTTAGTTATTTTTTAAAGTTATTAGTATTGTTTATCTCTTAATTTATTAATTATCAAATATCTAAAAGCATGCTCTAAATTTTATTTTAAAACTAACTAAAAATACTTATAGGCAAGATGAATTTTAATTTTATTAGGTAGTAATATGTTCATATCAGAATAATTTTTACTGCATAATGAATCAATCCATTGATTTTCTTGTATAGAATGTTCAACTTTCAGTGGTGAATTTTGAAAAATGTATTCAGAAATCCATAATAAATTTTTTTTTTAATGCAGATAACCTAATAGACTTTATACTTAGAATAGAACATTCTTATCATCAAAGAGAAGTGAAACGTCCTAAATATTCTTTTGAAGTTTAAGGAAATGCTTAGAATATCAAATTGATAGACATTTGTTTATACTGAAAAAGGATTATTATTAAGAATATGTGAATATTATATCTATGTATAGAATATCATGTACTTGGTAAAATACAATTTTCTTTTTTAAAACTTTCACAAATGCTAGTCATTTATGTTTTGATAATTCATTCTAGATAGAATAACATATGATGTCTAATGAAGCAGATGTAGACATTCTTAGATCAGAATTCTCAATTAGTAAGAGGCTAAGCCGATTATTTTCTATAAATAACATTAATTGTGAAATGTTAAACTGTGTTTTTTTTTTTTAAGAAAACCCAGTACTCAAAATCTTCCAAGTTCCAGAAATAGCCCATTGTAACTTATCTTCTGCTTTTAATACTTTGTAAAATTTCCTAATTAAGTAAATCTCGTTACCAGAATCTTGCAACATGTTCAATTACTTTTAGTTTATCTGTTATCAACCCATCACAACAGCCTCCAAACTGGGAATTACAACAGTACAAATTAATGAATAATTCTAAAAGTGAAAAGTTACAATAAAGTAATGTAAGGTGATTTTTGGTTTTCCAAAGAATTCTGTAAACGTGTTAAATAAATATTAAACTTATAACTAAAATATTCTAAAAGCTAAAAATACTGAATAAGATAAAAAAGTGTGACTAATGTTAGTTTCGATGAACAAAAATAAATTTGGAGTGTGCGTTAAACTGAGTGTTAAAAAATGAATCAAAACAAACTAATAATTAATCGTTATGAGTAAAAATGTGTAATTAAATTTTAAATAAAATAAATTTTTTTCCTGTATAATTGTAAAAATATTTGTCTATGTTGTCTGCTTTAAACCAAAAAAGTTTTATATATTATGAGAAAAGGTTTTCAATAAATATTAATACTAACAAACAAATTTTTTATGTTATATAAATTTCGTTAATTTTTTCAGCAATAAAAATTAATTTCTTATTAAAAAAAGTTTATTCAAGTATAATAAATGCAAAATTTTATTAACTTTATAAAAAGATAATTTTTTAAGATACATGTGAGATATAAGCAAGGTATTATCGTTTAATATTTTTTTTAAACAAAAAGTTATGTAGTTTATAAAATACTTGACAAAAATGTTACATAATTGAGTATTTTTTAAAAAGTAATTACATAAATACGAAAACTTTAAATGACACAGAACTTCTGTTTCTTTACCATCTACATTTTATTTAGTAATGTCACTATTGCTTATATTTACAGTTTCTTCGTGTTCAGAAACACTTTTATTTTGAGGTATATTTGGATCCTCCATCAAAACATATAGATTATTATTATGTAGCTTGCAATTTAAGATATCATTCTGTGTTAATAACGTACCATGGATTTGACGAAGCAAGTTAGAGTTCTCTAATAACATAAAAAAAATAATTAACAATACTTATTACTTAATTAACATTAATTACTACCTATTACTACATTATTACCTTTCATTGCTTCATAAATAAGAGGAAACCCTGTTGTAACTTCTGAAAAAAAATTTTTAATCAATTTCATAACATTTTAGTTATTATGTGAGCAAATAAGTACATACTTTCTGATTTATTCATAGTTTGTGTAGTTTTATTAAAAAATATCTTATTTTCTGTTTGTGTTTTTTGATTTAAAATATCTTATTTTCTGTTTGTGACCCAGAAGACGAGTACATAAAATTATGGTTAACTTGTCCATTCGGGGAAGAGAGCTTAGTTTCAAATAACCGACAGGAGTTTGAGTTCTATGAAATTATGGAAGAAGCTTTACAAAAAGACGTTACTATTGCTCCAATATCAATTGCCACTTCTGAAAAATTTGATTCTGGAGAAGAAAGTGACTTAGATTTACAAGGAAATAAAAGGCGAAGAAAGAAAGCTAAGCTTAGTAACAGCGAATTAATGTCTCAACTAATAAAAGAAAAAACAGCTAGCAGAGAAGACAAAAAAAACAAACTGAAAAGAAAATCGAAGCAACTAATAAATTACTGTAGTAGAAAAGATTTTAGATAAAATAGGTGATTAATATTATTATTTTTTTAGTATCATAATCTATTTTATCATAATTTATTTTATTTTTTTAGTATCATAAATATTAAATATGTATTATGTATAAAATAAGTTAATTAGCACCAAAAAAAATTTATTTTGTAATAATGATTTAATTTTATTAAAAATAAATAAATTATACAAAATAATAAAATACAAATTTTCATTTTTTTTTTTAATTACATAATATTATATGATATATTTGTCAACGATACGTTGACACATTTACAGCTGTAGCAACACTTGTTGTTAACCATTGTTGATGTTTTAGGTCAGCAATGGTTTTACCGAGTGCAAAATAATGCTGTTTAAAAATTTTTTTTTACATTTGATAAATTTTTATGCTTATAAAGCTTTATTTTTTATATATTTTTTTACATGAAAGTAAAGTTATTAAATTTTAATCTATAAATAAAAAAAAGAAAACATTTTTTGCTATTACACCCGTATTAAATTTTAATTATATTAACTATTAAAATAATTTAATGTACAGTAGTTTATTAAAAAATTGTTCTCAAAAGCCTAGAGGAACTATGTAACACCTTAAGTCAAAATATCACTCTTACTAAAGTATTACTCCAAGATTCAAAATGTTCACAATATTTCTTTTATTGTACACCTGTTTCATACTATGCTTCTCGGTTCCTATGAGAAAACCAATACTTGAAATTGTTTGAAATTGATCATATTTAAATTTGTGATAATGCAATAAATTGTGCGTAATTTGCAATCTTTTTGCCCTACCTGCATTTTTACTTGCTCTGCTTATGCAACTATTTTGCGTAAGTCTTCTTCTTGGTCTTCTATGATATGTAAAATTATAAAAGTCATTGTTTATGATACAAATGTTATGTAACACACAACAAGAAATTATAAAATAAGTTATCAAATCTATTCTTAGCATATATAATTTTAATAATAATCTTCTCCGCCTGCATTTTAATAAGCCAATTGCTCTTTCGATTACGATTCGAGATGAAGATAGTATTCTGTTATAGTTATCTTGAGCAGGCGTAAGGTGACCATTATTTTTAAAAGATACCATAACATGCTCTTGAATCGTATAAGCTTTATCACCAATAAGATGTCCACCATTTGGAAAATATTCTTCAGAAATACATATCTGTTGCAAACCTGATTTTCCAAAAACTCTTTGATCGTGTACAGAACCTACTTCGCCAGTATAACAATGAATAAATTTCATTTCATTATCACAAACTACTTGCAACTGTACAGCAGCATGACATTTTCGATTAATGAATCTCCTCCCACCTGCGTACAAGGGTATATTTATTGCAGTACCATCAACTGCTCCAACTGTATTTGGAAATCCCCATAATTCTTCAAATTTCTGATAATTCTGTTGTGGATCATCTGGCCATATTATAAAATCTGAGCGTATGGAGTATACGCTATCTTTTTTTCTGCTAAGATAATGCACTTACAACTATTCTGATGGATATTGAAGCAGTTGCTACTGGGATACCAAATCTAGTCTTAAGCTCTCTAAAAAATATAATATAGCACATAAATTAATCTTTTTATCCATGAAAATATTATTACTAAAAAAAGTAATTAATAATACCTGTAAGAATCCATTTTTGCAAAAAACCAAAGGATAACGAGAACTTGAATGAAAGGTTCAGTTGCTTTTCGACCTCTTCCAGATTGGTTCCTTAATAATAAAGGTTTTATTCGATTTAATAAAAATATATAACTTCTTTTGCTTAATCTAATGTTTTGTTTGAATTCCTTTCTGGAAAAGTTTTCTATTACAGTCATAAAACTTCTTTGCATTTCCTCGTCATCGGATTCTAATTCATCAGATGAAGAGTCCAGAAGTAAATTTTTATAAGAAGTAATCACCGATGCCGTCACCAGGAAAAAATCCCGATTTTCCATCTCTTTTATTTATAATTTTTCAACTTTAATAATTAAAGAATTAAACTTCTTTTTTTTAAGTTAGAATTTTTTATACTTAAGGATACAAAAAATTTTTAAATAAAATAATTACTTATTTAATTTAATACTTTATTTTACTTTTATTAATTTATTAAATATTATTTTCTTTGTTTTGAAAATGATTGATGTTAGTTTATTAAAACGTATTTGGAGTCAGAGTTAAACTTATTATATGCCTAAACTAAACTAGGGTTTAGTCGTAATAGTCGTGCAGAGAATAAAAACTTAAAACGGAACACCTTAGCGCCGTGCGCACGAATTTCTGAATACTCTGATAGTAAGAATATTTTAAATAAGTAATAATCTTATTTATAAAAATGATTTTTCATTATAAAACAAAGTTCTTGAAATATGACAAATCGACATTTTTTTTTAGAAGAGGATAACGAGTAAAAAAAGGAAATTAAATCCATTAATTAAAAAGTATTTACCCCTGTAACGGTTAAATTATTTATTACCGGTTACAAACTGATATTAATGTATATAGTAATGGATTCTACTGATTTGCTATTTAATTATGTCGGATTCAACTACTAGCGACAAATTCCCGTAAGGAATAAGGCAAAACTGTAATAAGAGGACAAATGTTTAGGACTATATTTACTAAATAAATCTTATACCTTTGAATAAAACTTAGAGTTTATTATAAAATAAATGTTTAAATGGTTTACAAGTTAAAGTACAATAAATTATTACAAGTCAAACAGATAATTAGAGTAGTAGCGAAAATAGAGATTTAAGATAGCTAATTTTGCGACTGTTCGGAAGCTCGACCGGAGATCGAATGCCCGTACTACTAAACGTATGGTCGAGTGTCGATGGTCTGACCCAGGTTCTGATTTTTCGGCTATATTTATATGATTCTTGAAGAGCTGGTTACTAGTGGTGCGTAAAGGACCTCCAAACAGGATCCGTCTTATTCTTTTTCGTAGTTGACCTCGTTATTACGTGGCCTGATGTTTCACATGTAATCCAGCTAACTTTCGGTTTTAACTATTGTAAAATGAATTAATATTTATGTATTTCTTCTTGATCGACGCAGGATAACCCTTGGTCGATGAGTTATGGTAAAGCTGGCTTTATGCTTTGCCAGCTATTACACTCCTCTCCTTACAAAAAAAAAACTTTTCTTAAAGTTTTTTAATAGAGAACCTTTTTCTAATTTAACTACTTGCTATTTAATTGCTTGACCTGTTTATGAACTAATTGTTTATTTTATTCTAAATTTTGAAAATTTCTCTTGTTTGATTTCGTTTATATAATCTCAAAAATTTTGACTCTATATAATACAATGTATGCTGATTTATGACTTTATATAATGTACAAGATTGTTGACTCGATATAATAATAAATGACTTTAATCTCCATTTATGCTTCTAAACAATATTAGTACTTTTGCTAATTGTACTTGTATTTAATTTAGTTATTATTATAATTATTAAAAACAATGTTTTTTGTTTTGAACCTTGAACTTTCTTGGCTTAGAACTGAAAAAAAATTGATTAGTGTAGGAGGAGATGTAAAAATTGCTAATTTACTTTGATATTGTTTTTTTAGTAAAATATATCTATTTTACGTCCCCTTATTCCTTCTGCGCTACCGAAAAAAAAATACTGAAAGTATTTTTTTTATACACAAAATTGTCAAATTTTTTGTTTGTTTTAGAAATGTATAAATTTTATCATCACCATAAAAAATTCTTGAATATCATTAAAATACAAAAAAAAAAATTTGCTAATCTTTATTAATAAGAATTCTTAATTATATATATATTTTTTTCTTTGTACTTTAACTTACTTTTACTTTCAAGCATGACTATTTTGTTATTAATTAAATATTATTAGTAATAGTTATTGAGTTTTCAACAATAATATTAACGCATTCTCGGCATATGCGTATTTTCAAAAGGATTTTTTTTTGAAGGTTCCCTTCTATACGCACGTGACCCACCCCCGCCATATACTTCCATGCTATTCGACGTTTACACGGTCCCATACATTCAATGCTTTTGCCATGCAGGGGAGTAAATATTTCAAAAAATGACACGATGGAACGACACGTAATATTATTATTATTTTTTTTTTTTTGTAACATAGTTAATCAGAGGGCCTTACGAATCGTTTAGTATATACTATAAAAACGAACAGGAGATAAAGAGAAGAAAGAGTAGCAGTTGCCATGCGCAAGATATATCCTACCAAAAAATAATATTCTTGATACTAACACTACTCGTGTTTTTCATTCTCTCTATTTTTTTCTCATAATACCCATGACAATGAGTTTATAATTATATAACACTATGTATACAACCGTTTTTCTTCAGTTGTTTATTTTTAATTTATTTTAATATTATTATTAATATTATTATTTTTTATTTATTTTTGTTATTAAATTTTATATATAGAAAATATACAGAATAAAAATAAGAAAACTTTTATATAAATTTATAATCACCATACAACGAGATTGCCACATGCGGTATATGTGCTGTAAATATAAAATAAAAAAGCAGCCTATCTCCCTCCAAATAAGAAGGTATAATAGTATATAGTATTAGGTGTACGAATGGACATAATAATATAGGATAAAGAGAAGCGGCCTATTTTTTGTATGTATAATAATAATACTAATAATAATAATAATAATAATATCACATGGCAGAGTGAATTTTTAATATATGCGTATATACAACGTTTTTGAAGTTTACTTTCTATATTCACGTATCTCAGAGTCGTATACTTTCCATGCTGTTCGACGTTTACACGGTCCCATACATTAAATGCTTTTGCAATACAGAAGAGTAAATATTTTCAAAAAACGACAAGATGCAACGATCGACACGTTTTATTATTATTATTATTTTTACATAGGGAAACAATATATTATAGAATAATAAGAGGTCCTTAACGTATTCTAAGATATAGAAGGGAACCTTCCAGCGTGCTTCCAGAGAAGCACCCAGGCCTTGCCTGCTTTTTTTTGTTAGTATGAGTATTTTGGTTTTACTCGTCCAAAAAAAAAACTGAAATATACTTTTTCTAAAAGTTTAGATTTTCGCTGAACTCGTTCATCTAGCTCGGCCAAAATGACGTAGTAATTTTGAAAATCTTGTTTCTCTCTCTTACTTTATAAAAGCGAAAGTTATATATTAAGTATGCTTAGATTTGTTATTATGCTGAAATTAAGAGTGAGAAAAAAGATTTTTTGGGTGAGTATTTTTAAATTACTCGTCTGAAAAAATAGTAAATATATTTTTTTGAATAATTATGAAGGTTTAATTAATTGTATAAAATTTAAAATTTTTGGGTGAGTATTTTTCAATTACTCGTCCAAAAAAAACTCTTTTTTTTTTGTAAGTAGACTTTTTTTTTTTTTTTTGCTTTTTTAACCGATGTCCATTTATTCGAAATAGTATGTTTCAACTTCAACCTGACTATTTTATTTTTCTTTAGCACATTTTGCAGATTTCCTGCTTTGAGGAAAATTACTTGATGGTATTTTTTCACGCGGATTCCCTTCTTTAAGGAAACATTTTTTTTTTTGCACGGATTTTTGTTTCAGATCCCTACTCTAAGGGAATGGTTTAATTCATTTTTCAGATCCCTTCCTCTCTAAGGAAATTTTTTTTCTCTTTTTTTTTGATTACGGAATAGTTTTATTTCGGATTTCCTATTTTAAGGAAATAATTTTTATTAATTTTGCGAATATTATTTATTTTATGCGGATTCCTTTCACTCTAGGAAATTGTTTTTCTTTTTTTTTTTTGATTACGGATCCCGTATTCTGGGGAATAGTTTTCTTTCGGATTTCCTATTTTAAGGAAATATTTTAATTTATTTTCCGGATTCCCTGTTCTGGGGAAATATTTTTTGCGAGTTTTATTTATCTTAACCGGATTCCTTTCTCTTGAAGGAAATTGTTTTTTTTTTGTTTACGGATTCCCTACTCTGGGAAATAGTTTTATTTCGGATTTCCTATTTTAAGGAAATATTTTGCGGATTCCTCTGTTTCTAAGGAAATTGTTTTTTCTCTTATTTTGTACGGATTCCCTACTTCGGGGAAATAGTCTTATTTCTAGTTTCCTATTTTAAGAAAATATTTCAATTTATTTTGCGGATTCCCTGTTCTGGGGAAATAGTTTACCTTGCTGTATCTTTATGACTGTCTTACGTAATTCTTTAATGACTACCTTGATCTCGTTTACTGGAGCGCTTGGCTAATTTTTCGGATTTTTCGGCCTAAGGGAATAATTTTTATTATTTCTACGAATTTTATATTTTTTATCTTTTATGTTTTATGACTTTACATCGGATTCCCATGAAATATTTAATTTTAGTTTTAACGGCTTTTTATTTGCGGATTTATGAATTTTTAATTTTACGACTTTATCTTTTTTGATTTCTAAATTAGCGGAATTTTTATTTGTTTTCTTCGGATTTATGTTTTGCTTTATAATATTCTTATTACTGACTGGTTTTACTTGATGGCTGTTGACCTCGTTGTTTTTAATTGGATTGCGTATGTTTTAATTTTTTGTTTTTGTGCTGAAATTACATAAACTTCTGTCTCGTTTTTTGCCTATCGGAGGTCAACATGGTGGTTGGCGCGTGGCTGTCCTGGTTTTATTTTACTGGTATTAGTTCTGCTGAACAGCTGCTACCTCCCAATCTACGCCCGGAGTCGGTTAACTATTTTCCTGATGCTCTTCAATTTTCTTTTCTGCGTTTATCCTTTTTCTACAATTAGCGATCATGTGACCTGTTTTATGACAATAAAAACATACAACGTTATCAGTATTTGTTTCTAGTAAGATATAACATTCATCTTCTTTGTGGCCTGATTTTCCGCAATGGCTGCACTTTAGTTGTAACCTGCAGTCTGCGGCTGAATGGTAAAGTTTTTTGCATATTTGACACTGTACTGGATTATTTTTGTCATTATTTTGCTTTACTGTTATTTTTTCACATTCGGAGGCGAGATGTTGGTCAGAATTGCATATTTGGCATCTCGCTTTTTTACCTGTGTTGACTATTTTTACTTCTTTGTCCGCAACTTTCACTTCTTCATACACGCATGTATCTTTTTCTACTCTTATAGCCTCCTTTATATTATCTTCGAGTGAGGCATAAGGAATTATTCTATTACGTATTTCGAATCTCATACCTTTAAGAAAGAATCTAGTCAGATCTCTTTCTATTTCACCCTCGTCAGTGTGTCTGCCTTCTATTAACCTTGCTTTTTTGATCTTTCGGCCTACTTCTTTAATTTTATTTGCAAAAATAATAATTGTTTCTTTTTCTTTTTGCCTGAGTTGTGTTAACTCGCCGCTTAGCTCATTTGACGTTTTGGGGTGTCCAAACGCAAATTCCACGAACTCCTTTAGTTTGTTAACGCTACCGAATGTTTGATCCAAAGTAGCTCTACTTGCTTCTCCTAAAAGTCTTGTCTGGATTAATTGCGTGAGTTCGTATTCATTTTCCGGCGGAATCATATTCCGGGCTCGGCCGCATCCAATTATGAACGCTTCAAGTTTTTCTGCTCTTCCACTCAATTTTGTTATCATTTCTAATGTGTCTTTTATTGAAAATCGCCTAATTTTTGCTAAACTTGAGTTTTGGCCTTAGATCGATCTTGTGTTATTAGTATGGTTTTCCATGGTTGGTCTCGAGTATCGGCAATTATTTTGCCCATGAGCGAGGTTACAAAACCTGCATGATTCTTCTATATTTTCTGATGTATAATACATTGTAGAGCACGGTGTTCTTACTGGCATGGTGCTTCTATTTGGCCTGTAATTTGTACTGTGAGCGAAGTTTGTACTTTGCTGATGTGTCAGATGTGTTAAATTTTCTCTTTGAGTAGCAGTGTCCTGAAAAGTTTGATACTGACTTTTGTTTGTTAGACTTACCCCAAATTTTTCATTATAGAATTCGGTTGCATCTAAATTGAAGGCTATTTTCTTTGGTTTTCGGGGTAAAACTGGAGTATTGGTATATTGAGAATTTTCTAATTCTATTATTTCAATTTCTACCGATAGCTCCGAGATTAGTAGTTCTGGTTTTAGGTCGTTATTGTATAGCTCTATCAATATTGCACATGTTTCGTAGTTTTTTAGTACTTTTTCTAATAATTCTTGTTCTTCGTCCCCTACTTCTAATGCATTGAAAAGTTCTTCTGCTGGTAAAGTTAATTTCCAGTCAGTTGTCTCGTTTATTACTTTATTTGCTAGATATTTGATATAATCAGAAGTGGATGGATCTATATTGTCTTTAGATAATTTGCAATGTTTTTTAAATATTTTTTTGAAACGTGAATCTAAGTAAATGTTTAAAGAGTTTTCTCCTTTTTCTACATCTAGTAATATGTTCATAATATCTGCCGGGTCAATATTGTTAGAAATTAACTCTTTTAAGATATTGACGAAAGTTATGTCTTTAACTAATTTTTTTACTTTTTCTTCTGAGGAAGAACCTTTTAATGTTTCAATAAGGGATTGGTTCAGTACGTTAGCTAGTTTACTTGTGTATTCTTTATAGTATTTTTGGTATTTTTTTTATTAATTCTGTAAACCCTATTTCGCTAATTTCGCCAAGGTCTGCCGGTGCGTTACCGGTTAATATGTCGTAAGCTTTATCTGTCATAGCGTCTTTAGTTTTGTAAAAATTGGCTAGTCTATTTAAAGCGCTCATTTTGATAGTAGGTAGAATTTTGATGTATTTAAAGAGAGAAATAAAATTTTAACAGAAGTTTTAGTTGCTAATACCACTGTATTAACCCGATTTATGAAGGCTTGATACCTCCTCGTTAATAAAACTTTTTCTAGATAGATGAAAAAAGATTGAGAAAAATAAAGATCTTTTAGTTTGCAAATACCTTTGTATTTACCCGGTTGATGGAAACTTGATGTTTCCCCATCAACTAAAAGATAGAAAAATTTGTATATTTCTTAGTCTGTAAATACCTGTGTATTTACTCGGTTTATAGAAACTTGATGTTTCCCCGCCGACAAAGAATATGTGTTTAAGGTTATTTTGTAAAAACTTTCGTTTTTATAACTTTACAAAAAGTGAAAATAGTTGAGTAATATAGTAAGAAGTAGTAAGAGATAAAAACTTAAACTTTGTCTCCTTAATACAGTTCGTCCGGATGATGGGCCCCCATGTAACGGTTAAGTGTTTTACTACCGGTTACAAACTGATTTTAATGTATGATGTAATAGATTTTACTGATTTACTATTTAATTATGTCGGATTCAACTACAAGCGACAAATTCCTGTCAGGAATAAGGCAAAACTGTAATAAGAGGACAAATGTTTAGGACTATATTTACTAAATAAATCTTATACCTTTGAGTAAAACTTAGAGTTTATTATGAAATAAATGTTTAAATGGTTTACAAGTTAAAGTACAATGATAAGGCAGGATAACCCTTGGTCGATGACTTATGGTAAAGCTGGCTTAATGCTTTGCCAACTATTACACCCCCATAATAGCTCTATCCAAATAATAAATATTTTGCATACATCTAAATAAGCACAAATCTACAAATAAAAACGATTTCTTTAATATATTAAAGTTTTAAAAACATTAATTTAATCATTATCAATATTTTAAAATGTAATTTTACTGAAATTAAATTTTTTCTTAGCTTAGGCTATAAAATTTCATCTCATAACATTTATAGCTCGAAACTTATAATATTATATTTATTAGAAATTTATATTTTTGCTGTATTCAAAATTTACTCAGCTTAGGTCATATATAATTTCATTTCACAGCATTTATGGCCCGAAATTTATAACATATTTATTAGGAATTTATACTTTTGCTGTATTAAAAATTTATTTAGCTGAGTCCATATAATTTCATCTCACAACATTTATGGCCCAAAAGTTATAATATATTTATTAGGAAATTATACTTTTGCTGAAATAAAAATTTACTTAGCTTAGGACATATAATTTTATCTCACAACATTTATTTAATACTTTCATGGAAAAATGAGGTATTACATCCAAATTAAAAAAAGAATAAACCACAAAATATTTGGTGATAAAATTTTGAAATAAAAATTAATGTCATATTGGTTGTGTAATAATGGTTACAGTCATACTCATTTACATACATATATACTCACATACACACACATGTATACATACTTTTATTAAAACCGATTTTTCAGCATCCTAAGGTCTCAGATCGTGCTTATATGTCAAAAAATCATTAATCAAAATTTCACCTAAAACAATGGTTCCTCTATAAGGAACCAAAAAATGCTTGAACAATGAACTTAATTTTTCAAGCCTTTTATGATACTATATCTATTTTATACATCGGTAGTTCTTAGCTATTTTTACCCAAGTCTGAGGTCGATGTCTTGGATTTAAAAAATACCAAATGCACTGTGTTTGGTATGTAAAAATATGGTTACTGGCCAATTTTTAAGGCTCTAGGTGGCTTGGTTGCGATTTGGCAGCTGTTTTTCCAATTTTGCTTTTTTTTAAATTCTCAGCCACCTGTTTACTTTTTATTTTCTGGACACCCTAAATAAGCCTAAAAAATATTTTCTATATAAAGATGGGTAGTAAAAATTCCCGCCCAATCCGAATCTGGCCATATTTTTTCGGAAAACCCTCAGGAAAAGCCGGAAAATCGGAAAAACTAAAGGAAACTGGAAAATACAAATTTCTCAAAAAGCGTCACTTTTTTTTTTCTTTTTTTCTTTTTTTTTACATATGTTTTCCCATACTTTTCATTCTGGTAACCTCGTTTTTTGACCCATTTGCCTTTTAAGTACTTAAAAATCAATTTTAGGCTCAAAAAAATGATTTTAAAAATTGTTCATTTTCTGAATTTTCCAATTTTCTCGCTTTTCCTGATAGAAAATGAAAAATCTGACTTGATTTTCAGATTTCTCGGGAAATTTTACATTGAAAACCTTATTGGGTAAAATTTTAGAGGCCTTTGTGACGCTGTAAAAAAAAGAAAAACAAAATAACCTGCTAAAATCAAAAAAATAAACAGAATAAAAAAATAGCAAAATTTAATTATGTTTAATTATGTTTGATTTTAGCAGGTTATTTTGTTTTTTAATTTTAATTTTTTTAATTTTACCCAAGAAGGTTTTCAATGTAAAATTTCCCGAGAAATCCGAAAATCAAGTCAGATTTTTTATTTTCTATCAGGAAAAGCGAGAAAATTGGAAAATTCAGAATATGAACAATTTTTAAAATCATTTTTTTGAGCCTAAAATTGATTTTTAAGTACTTAAAAGGCAAATGGGTCAAAAAAGGAGGTTACCAGCATGAAAAGTATGGGAAAACACATGTAAAAAAAATAAAAAAAAATTAAAAAAAGTGACGCTTTTTGAGAAATTTGTATTTTCCAGTTTCCTTTAGTTTTTTCGATTTTCCTGCTTTTCCTGAGGTTTTTCCGAAAAAATATGGTCAGATTCGGATTGTGCGGGAATTTTTACTACCCACCTTTATATAGAAAATATTTTTTAGGCTTATTTAGGGCGTCCAGAAAATAAAAAGTAAACGGGTGGCTGAGAATTCGAAAAAAATCAAAATTAGAAAAAACAGCTGCCAAATCGCAACCAAGCCACCTAGAGCCTTAAAAATTGGCCAGTAACCATATTTTTACATACCAAACACAGTGCATTTGATATTTTTTAAATCCAAGACATCGACCTTAGACTTGGGTAAAAATAGCTAAGAACTACCGACATACAAAATTGGAAATCCTGAGTAGTTTGAATCAGAATGTTTGTATCTTTTAGTTTTAATAAGTAAATAGAACTAGGAAAAACAAACTTTAAAAAACCTGTATATTACAGAATCCCAGGTTGATACAGAAACTAAAAGTAAAATCTTATTATCTTTTGGTTATCGATAATAACTAAAATTATAAGAACAATTATTTCAGACAAAACAAGAAATACAGCATTTAGATTAATTGTGTTGCTTTTGTTTTCCAGAGCACTATAAGCCGGCGTGGGGTTTGGGAGAGGACCATAGGTTCAACACTCATACCAGCTACACTGACACTCACACAATTATACAATAACACTTCACTAACAATAAATTGCCAAAAATCACTTTCACATCCTCAACCCATTAAAATAGATAAATAGAAAAAATTGAAATAGTGCAGGGTGTAATAGCATAGGCAGTTGTTGGTTACCTCTATCACAACATCCGTATGGAGTTTATGATGGAGATTTAAGAAATACCAATACCAATATCAATATCAATACAGAAATTTTTAAACTAAAAGTAACTTCTAGACTCGTTTATCGGTAATAACTAAAATTACAAGAAAAAGGTTTCAGAGACAAAAAAAGAACTGCGACATTTAGATTAATTGTGTTGCTTTTGTGTAGTTCTATTGATTCATTCGAATCTGCAAAGAAATATTCTTGTCCTAATCTGGTTCAGAATCATTAATACTGATTATAAAGTCTTATACGAGTTATCCGAAGGTTAGTTATTTTTAAGGGTAGATTCTCTGAGTTTTGAAATAGGAAATTGATTTTTTTTTTTATTGATTTGGGTTGAAAAAGTATTCAGGAATATGAAAAAAAAATTGCAAATAAATCCCGCAAATAATAAAAAAATGACAGCGCCTAAAAGTGAAATTATTAGTATGCAGGAATACAAGATCCAAAACTTTAAACGCGTTTTTCTGAAAACTAACTTTTTGAAAACACGCCGTACGATTACAAAAAAACTACTCCTCCGATTTCCATTTTTTTTTTAAATCGATTCGTTATTCAATTTTGCACAAAGTAGACTACAATGAACCTGATCGGAGAATTTTTTTGGTCTCTAGGCTCCGTTTTGTGGCTAAAAACACGGTCAAATTTCGAGTTTTTTCCATTTACCTTCATACCTTTTTAAATTTTTAATATTTTTTATTGATTGTAGTCTACATTGTGCAATAACTCATGTATTTTATGGTGTATTTTTTTCTCAGAGGATTCTGAACCGAGTTATCATGCGGCGCGATTGGGAACTTTTTTTTAGACACGAACTTCAGCGCCATCTCATCATATGTAAAAAAAGAGATACTAAAAAAAAAAATTTTTTGTGTGTTTATTATGAGTGTATAAAATAGCTGTAAAAAAATCTTTTTATTATGCAATAAACTTTTTGAGAAAACTAATCAGAAAAAAGCGTTATTTTTACTAAAAACTCAGAGAACCTATACCCTTAATATTAGATGTCAACAGCCAAAAAAAGTCCTAAGATTTCAATATTTAAAGTCAGGTTCCTCTGAAAGGTTTCTATATACAGTCAAATTAATTAAATTTAATATTTACATTTAATTCATAATTTACATTTAATTCATAACAAGAAATAGTAGCTTTTAAGGTTGCAGCCTGAATTGTATGGAAAAAATAATCGATTTTCTGTTTTTTGTTTTTTGTGTTCTAAAACATCTTAAGAATATGGAAAAAAAATTTTATAATAAAGAATAATAAGGAAGTAATAGAAGATTAAGCGAGACACCGCGAAAATTTTGGGTATTTAAAAAGTAAAATTGGTTTATCAGCAGGGGGTTATGAATGCTAGAAGTTGGAACGTATTTATTTAATTCTCGCGCATGCGCAGCTCGAAAAAAATTTTAACCACGGATTCCGTGGATATATATTCCGATTCGGATATCCAGAAAAATTTCCTATCCGGGCATAAGAGGAAAATTTTTTTTTGTTATAAAATAAGAGTCTGAGAGAATTTTTAGTAATTTTTGCGCTCTTAAAATTTAAAAAAATAAAAAGCACAAGCAAAAGTAATTTGGCTGTAAAAATTAAGGAGAAGACCTAGGAAGCTAAAAATTGGGGAGGTAACTTAATTGCGATAGTACTTTGAACAAAAAATATTTTGGGACCGATTTGAAGACCCAAGAATTAGGTTTACATACACTTGAGGAATAACGACCCAAATGTTATTAATATTAAAATTAATGTAGTGATTATTTCTTAACCTATTGACGGGATTTTGGACCAAACCCCGTCACAAATGGGAATCCAGGACCAACTATGCAATAATACGATCAAGGAATCAAGGATGTTGTATGATGGATGAAATCTGGAGAGTGCACGTATTTAAATTATACATATTCTATAATACATTTATAATTGAATATTAGGTGCTGACACGTAAGACCAATACTTATTAAAAAAATAAAATAAAAAATTAATAATAATAAAAAAAATAAATCAAAATATTCATATTTCAAAAATTTCCAGGAAAAGTTTCTAATCTGTATAATATTATTAAATTAATTGCATTATAAAAATACTATATAATATAAATTAATTAAAATAAAATTTACAATAAAATATCATTCATATATTTAATATTTATATTTTGTATGGTTATGTGGGACTCAACCTCAAATTCAAGGTAATAATAATAATACCCACTAAACTCGTCACCCTCATTCATTTATGATAATATCATAGAATCCGGACCTTTTCGCGGTACTGTGCAGCATTTTCGGGACGGCTCTTTCCGACCTCCATTCGTCAAAGGGCGGTTGCCCCTCATCGAAATGAGGACACCCAAAAAAGGTATGCTCAGTGGTAACCGGCTCTCCCGGGTAATGCAAGCATTCCGGAGATGCCACCTTGCACTTGAAAAGCTTTTCGCGATTCATCCACCTTTCCAAGTCGATGATGAGGTGGTCCGACCAACGTCCCTTCGGGTTGCCATTCTAAGCTGCCAACGTTCCATTTTTCGGAAGCGAGCGCGTACGAAAGCTACGTTGCGCTCTTCTATTTCACGGTTATGGATCACCTGACTTTCCAAGGCTAGTAGATCGATGGAAGTTACCCGAGCAACTACGCCGGCTCTAATACAGTCTTGTACAAGTAAGCGATCTGATGTGCCCCTTGCCTCAGTACTGCCTTTAATTTCTAGCAGTACTTTTTTAGCGGATATTGTCCGCTCACACCTCTGCACTGTAGAGCAAGATGGATTTAACTGTTGTCATCAACAGTCTCCTCTTCTCTGATCTAGGACCGCCGATGTTTGTCACCCAGCCAGCCATTTCATAGTCCTGCTGGAATTGTCTATTGTAGCTCATTTTGTTATCCAAGAAGACTCCCAAATATTTGATTGATGGCTTGGTCTGGATCATAAGGGGATTACCTCCGTCGTCAAACGTCTTCTGACGCCGAATATTGTATCAAACCTTCTCCGGGTTAGAAGGACAATCTCCGTTCTCAGGACTGCCAGTCTGAGTCCGTTATCCGACATCCAGCATTTGATAAGACGCATGGCCTCATCTAGGCTATTCTACTGTTCCTCTGACTCTCGAGCTGTTATAGTTAGAGCGAAATCATCTGCGTATCCGATCATGAAGCATATATGTAATCATCCGGAAGCTTGATCCTCAGCAAGCCGTCGTAAAAGGCATTCCAAAGATCGGGTCCCAGAACTGAGCCCCGTGCTATGGCTGCGCTTAATATTTTACCTTAATTGCAATCGAGCGTATCCCAGCGCAGGTATCGGTCCCGGAAGTAATTTCTGAATATATTTCTCAGATAATCCAGAATGCTGAATGCTCGAGGGAGTGCAGCATATCGTCCTACTTACCCGAATTGAATGCGTTTATCACTTCCAACGTGACAAGCAGGGCGTCCCGTTTAATATCCGGCCGCAATCGTCTGGCCCTCATATCCACCATCACGACCTGCTTGATGGTATCGTGCAACGCCCTGATTCCGGGATTTGGGGCAAACCCCGTCAGAATCAGTCCTAAAATTTTATAATTTATTGACAAATCATAATAACTATTGACGGATCAAACTGATTAACTCGAAAATTTAGGTTGATTCATAAAATTTATTCCTGATCTGAATGAGCTTCTCTTCCACACTAAAATTTTTCCTTTACTTAGTTTTTTAGGTTTTTTTAAGAAATTTGATAAAAAAATTTTTCTCAGAAATTCAGTTTTTTCACCATTGCAAATTTCTGTTGCTATCAATCAAAATGATATCTGGCTGATGTTTTTCCAGTAATTTCCGTCGTCTTTTGCCATGAACTCGATGTCTCTATCTATTATCATATTCACATGATTCGTGTCTGGATACATATATACATAATTAAAAATTTATATAAAAATTTTACAATTTTTGAAAAATTATTGTTTAACTAACTTTTCACAGATCGAACCGATTCCCTTGAAAATTTAGGTGGATACGTAAAAAATATAGCCAAATCGAATAAAATTCTTTTTGATCAAAAAATTTTTCCCCGGTTTTTAGTTTTTTAGGTTTTTTTAGAAATTTGATAAAATTTTTTTTCTTGGAAGTCCAGTTTTTTCTACATAAAAAATTTTTGTCGTTATCAATCGAAACGAAACCTAGCTTATGTTTTGACTGATAATTATTGATATCTTTCAGCGTGAGCCCCGCGTCTCTAACTTTTATCGCTTTCTAGTTTATCGGTTTCGGACAAACAAACAAACATACAAAATTAATGATTTATATATATTATAGGATATATCGGTTTCTTGGAAAGTAATGCAGTAATAAACATGCAATAATAAGTAAACTATGAATTTAATTACCGTTTCTTTTAGTTTCTTTGAAATATTGATCGCTTTATTCGCATAAGCCTTTGATAAATTTAATCCATTAACTATATCCTTGAAATTAGAACTAGCCTTTAGCTGATTAGAAACATTTTTTTTTGTGTCTGTAAAAAGCCTGTAAAATGATTAAAAATTATTTTTTTAATTTATTTTTTTTTTATTTAGGAGGCAAAACTCTCAATTAACTGTTTAATTTTTTATGAATTAGCTTTTTTTTAAATAGGATTTAGATTTTTTGGTAGTTCTAACAATGCAGTTCGTTCCTTCATGTTAACATAAGCAGCTTATTTTTTATAGAAGTATCATTTTTATTTAAAAAAAATGTTTATTAACATATTCGTTTCTTTATTAGGGAAATTAGTATTACTTATGGAAGTATCTTTTTTTTATTAAAAAAAAATTTTTATAAACATACTTTTACTACCGCAAAAAAGTATCTTTGTAAGGGAAACTTTTGCTACATGTATGTATAATAATTGTATACAATACTTTTTATGAGCACTAAAAATAAAGAAAAAAAATTCACGAGGCCGCGACTGCCACTATGATTTTCTGGTAGTTTGAACCCTATATAATGCAAAAAAAGCGTGAACATGAAATCGCCGATGGATGCCAAAAATATTTTGCCACTTTTATGTCAATAATCGTGTTTCTCGTATCTTAGCTACCCCAAATTTTCAAAATAACTTTTCAGGTAAATAAAATTTAGGTAAAAAAATAATAGGTAAAAAATCTGATTGCCAGGGAAGAATCACTCCAGAAGAAAAAAAAAAATATTCTTTTTCCGATGAAATTTAGCCAAGTTATCGTCAATTTAAGATTTTACTCAAATTTGTCTTAAAAAAGATTGAAGTTCTACATTTAAAAAAACCTGTTTCTGAACTTTAAACATGCATTACTCGCTTGATTTTCATCATAAAATAATAATTTTTTTTTTAAATCGATGTATTTTTCCCTGGCAATTCATTTCTTTATGAAAAAAATCATTTCTATGTACCAAATTTCAATTTTTAGGTCAAAAGCCTTTTAAAATTGTAGCAAAATTTACTTAACACAGTTTTTGACTTAAAAATTGGAATTTGGTCAATAAAAATGATTTCTTTCTTGAAGAAATGAATACTCAGGGAAAAATTAAATGATTTGAAATTATTTTACGATGAAAATCAAACTATTAATGCATATTTTAAGTTCAATAACAGGCATATTTCAATAGAATTTCAATCATTTTTAAGACAAATTTAGGCAATAATATGCATTATTTGCATGATTTTCATCATAAAATAATAATTTTTTTTTTTAAATCAATTAATTCTTCCCTGAGTATTCACTTCTTTAAGAAAGAAATCATTTTTATTGACCAAATTCCTATTTTTAAGTCAAAAAATGTGTTAATTAAATTTTGCTACTTAAAGTTTTCAAAGACTTTTGACTTAAAAATTGAAATTTGGTAGATAAAAACGATTTTTTTTGTAAGGAAATGAATTGCCAGAGATAAATGTATCGATTTAAAAAAAAAATTTTAGGTCAAAAACTGTGTTAATTAAATTTTGCTACTTAAAGTTTTCAAAGACTTTTGACTTAAAAATTGAAATTTGGTACATAAAAACGATTTTTTTTTGTAAGGAAATGAATTGCCAGGGAAAAATACATCTATTTAAAAAAAAAAAAAAAATATTATTGCAATCAAAATTTTTTTATGCAACTTTTTTGTTTTTGAAGGATTTATTGTAAGATGAGGATTTATTTAAATGAATGAACAAAACACTGCTTTTAAATTTAAAATAACTCAAGTTTTTATTATAAGACACTAGATTAGAATTATTAAAAATAATAGATTTAAATGTAATTAATGAAATGTTACCTGAACGTCCGTTCGGTATAAGAGCTCGAGTAGAGTGTTAAGGGAATAAGATACAATTTCAAGGTTTTTCCAAGCTTTCCCCTATGCATTTTCAGAAAATTTTTTCATATATTTTGTGTTTGAAAAATTTTTGAAAAAAATTTTTTTTTTAATTTTTATTTTTAATACAGTTTTAAAAAATTGTTAAGAAGAAGAAACGTAAAAATATAGTATTTATTAATTAATTTATTAATTGTTTAATTAATATACATAAAAATTTATTCCAAACATTCACACTTTCATTTATTTTTATTTGTATACATGATGGACTCTTACAAGATATTTATTTTAGTTTTATCCACAGGTATCGTTCTCATAATAAATTTTATTTTTATTATATCATTATAATCCTTTTTTTTTTTAATCCAGTGTTTATTATGCAAGGACGCCCGACATGCGAATTTGATCAATTCCTCCATAAAAATAAATGCATTAAAAGTGTGTATATTTACATAACCTTTTTTTTTTTAATTTTATAAATCATTTGATTTTTATATAGAAGCCTTAACGTTAGAAAGTTTTTGTGAATTCAATGAAACATGCAAATTCCTCGATTTCTCAATATGCTTGTCAAATATTTGTGTTTGTATGGATAATTATGAGAATACTTTCGGTGTCTGCAAACCAATAAATTCAAGTAATTATTTTTAAATACAACATTTAAAAAAAAAATTTTTTTTTTAAATCATCTTAATTTATTTTTAGCAATAACTCAAAATGTTATTATACAAGAAATTTCAAAAGAAGGTCTTAACACGCAAAATAATAATCAAGAAAAAGTTTTAAATTTATTATACATTAAAATTATTATCTGCCTTATTGTTTTTATGTCTATTGCTTATTTTTTATTTAGATATTTAAAACCAAATTTTGTTTACGTTAGAAATTAAATTAAAAAAAAAACTCCTGTATTCAATAAATTTATTTGTAAAAACATTATTTATAATGAAAACATTGGCAAATCACTATTTCGTGTATTATAAGAATTTAAAACTAGTTTTCTTATTTTTCTGTATACATAAACTACAATCAAAATTTGACATAAAGCTAAAATTATTATTATTAAAAAAAAAATTATTTGCAAAATATTTTCTTGAGAATCAAATAAAATTCTATCATTCTGTGGAAATTCTACAACCTGCAACACGAAATCAGACTCCACGCATTCACCTTTAAAAAATAAAAGAAATTTTAAATTATATGTATACAGAATACATATTTTATTTTTTTACCTATATATTCTAGAAAGGGTTTTTTACAAACACATGTTTTATTTAAACAAACTGATTGGTCAATGCCGCTTATACACGGCTCAGAAAATTCGCATTCAGCTCCTTGAATGAATATTTTTTTTATTCTCAAATTAAATTAAAAAAATTTTTTTTTGTTTACCTAATTTCATTGCCTTTGAATAACACTTTTCATTTATTAAAATCTCGTAATAATAACATTTTTAACAGTTTCAACTTCTTCAACCAATGTTAAAATATTTATTAGTATGAATAATAAAAACGATATACTTTTTTTTTGAAAGATAGATTTTAATTTTATTATTTTATGCATACTTAAAAATGCAAAATCTATTTTCTTATAAATTTAAAAAGCTTAATCAATCTGTCATCGATTGAATTCATACTAATTAACAAGCTTATAAAATTTTTGCATGAACCAAAAAAAGCATCCAATTAAACAATAGAACTATTGATTTTTTATCTTATTTCTTTCGCTTTACATTCATATTTGAGTAACAATATACCCTTTATTGATTAATTTTTTAACCGCATTAATTAACATTTTTTCTATATGAGGTATTCCATGACTTAATGTTTTAAAAAAATTTTTTTTCTAATTTTGATTATTTTTAAGAAAAAATTTATTTACAATAAAATTTGTAAAAAAAAAGACAAAGTTTTCTTAAATTTAACCTTGGGCGATTTTTAAATCTCAAACTTTCTCTTTATGTATTCCAAAATATCACCCTTTTTTCACATTACACTGAGAAAAAACTTTATAAGGAGCTTATAAAATCCCTCTCTCATTTTATCAATACCTCACCTAAGTTCTTGGGGGTTTTACACCCCCTTCTTTGTTTAAGAACTGTATAAAAGTCGTGGACTTTTTACTCATGGATTGCAATTGCTTAAATACTTCTCAAGCAAGCAATCTTTCGCATATCGCGGCTAAAAGTTTTATTCACAATCTATACTTGGATAAAAAAAATTTCGATTTCTCATATTTTCATACAAACTTATTTAAAAAAATTTCTATTTTTAAAAAGTTAAGATTTAAAATTATTTATTCGATTTTTTATCCTGATTTTCAAGAAACTACATCGGATTGAGACATTTTAAATTTTTTAGAAATTGTTGAGCTTATTGAAAAAACTTTTATTGTCGACCTACAGTTTATTTGAAAAAAACAGAAATGCAAACCACAAGGTAAGTTTAAATATTTTAAAACTAGAAAAAAAGATTTTTCTGAATTAAAAAAATTTTTTTAAATTGTTTTTTATAGAGTTTTGTGTCGTATCTATCAAATTTCTTTATCAACGAATCTTATCGTCGGAATTTCTATTTCTGCTCAGCCAAGTGTTCAAATTGCTTTGAAAAATTCCAGAGGCTTTGAGATTGTTTTCGAGGAAAATGCATGGAGCGATTTCTTATCTAATGAAATTATTCAGAACTATGCAACAAACAAACGATATGAATCCCCAGTGGACGCATTTCAACTCCATGACTCGAATATTAGAATTGATTTCGTTGAAATTGGCGAGCAACCTGCGCTTCGTATTGCAAAAGGCAAGATCTCTGTAACCATTTTCACGACTACTTATATGAATATTATATTCGTAAGCCATGCTATAAACATTTTATACGAGCGATGCAAAAGCCATGTACAGGTCATCAAGAATAAATTAACCAAATTTCTTGAAGTAATCGATGCTAATGATACAAAGCTGATGGCATATAAAAAGATTATTGGGTGTGACAAATTTCAACAGAATATTTTGGATTTTGAAGTTTTAGGATCTTCGATTGGCTTTTTGCATCTTTTTTTATAATATATGTATACTCATATTCTTTTTTTTCTACAGGTTTTAACATATGTACAAATACTTGGTTAAAAAAAAATGGGATAAAGGTTAAATAAATAAATACAATAATTTTTATTTCTTTAAATTTTTATTTTTATTTATCCTTTAAAATTTATCATTCTTTTCCTCATAAAAAAAATGTTTTGCAGTGATCAGACAATTGACCCCCTCTCACTATGATAAATACAGCGTAAACGATGAATATTTCTATCTTTTATTTTATATTTAATATTTAAGTCTTCAATATTTGTCGCCCGAAATCCTTGATTTTTTAACCAGTCCTACTTTTCTTGTCCTTTTATGTAAATTATCTTTGCATTCCTCAATCCTTTCTTTAAAATCTTTGACAAGTCGTTGTAAGAAATATATCTATGGTCCCAATTTAACATGTGGCAATTTAATCTTAACCAGTTTGCCTGTTTTTTATCTTTGAAAGATAATTCCGACTCAAACGGAGGTTTAAATATATAATGATTTGCACCCAATAAAGAGTTTAAAATTGCTAATTCTTTCACAATATACTCTTTACCATGTCTAAAATATTGAATGTCTACGTAGAAGGTCATTTTTTCAACTATACTATATCTGTTTATTTTTCTCATTTATATAGTAACTTTTTTTAAAATTTTTGTGTGTAAACATATTTTCCCTTACATATACTTTTAGAAAAGATACGCCAAAGATACGCCACCTGAACAGCATTTGTCTTTTTTTTCATTTAGCTCAAAATCTTTTTTTTGATTTAAGAAAAATTCTTTTAAATTTATTTTATACCAATTTTTTAAATCTGTTGCAACAGAAACTGGTAATGTTTGTGTGTTCAAATATTTATATTCAACACGTACATCGACTGCCTTCTCTCTATCAAAACTTATTGCTTCTTCATAATTTTAAAACATAATAATGTAAACATAGATAGTGTCTTTTTTGTCTAAAATGTTGGCTATTTTTTGTTGAAAAATATCAAATGCATCGTCAAAAAATGGATCTAACAGTAAATGTCCAAGATTTTTTATAATTCCTACTTTTATATATTTATTCAATGAAATTTTTATCGGGATCCATTTAACTAGTTTACACTTTGAGATTAATGAATTTAAACTGTCTGATATATGTATTAAATAAGCAAAAGCGACTTCACACTACTGTTTTTCATCAATACTTGTTTTTTCATCATATAAAGCTTTTTTTACGTCTAGTATGCGTGAATTAATTAAATCGAGATGTTTCTGAACTAGGTTTTCTCGTTCGATTGGACTAAGACAATCTGACCACCCATCGAGAGATTCTACCTGCATTTTTATACATTTTTCAATTATTGAATCCATGATAAAATAAAAAATACATATTAAAAAAATTTTTTTTTTTTTTAAATTAACATAAAACTTTTATAATTACATTTTTTTTTACATCTGTTTTTCGATTAGGTTCAGAAACGGATTGTAGTTGACAATTTTTTCATGTATCAATAAACAAGATGCAGTGACTCTTTGATCCAATGGTTGAGAGAATGTGAATTCGAGTGTGATGTCTACAGATGATACTTTAAAAGTTGGGTCGCAGTTCGAACAGTCAAAAACTATTAATGGTGCTTTATCTTTATACTCGCTCATGGATAATTTCTGTTTTCCAGATTCTCCGTAATATGCGCTCTGAAATGAGCTATATAAATTGCATGCCGTTGAAAATTTATTTTTTTGGAAATCTAAATCTAGAATCTCGGCTGGATAACTTTGACTGTTTAAGTACAAGCGAGAATCCGTTAAATTACAATGGTCGAACAAGCTTGCGTCTTTTGTTTCATTTTCTCTTCGATTTTGCTGAAAACCAACGATTAAAAAGAGTGGGCGGTCGACTGGCGATGCATTTTTAACCTGCCAGTTTACTTTATCCGACGATGGGATGTTGGGGAATTCTAAGTAATCCCATGCTCTGAAAAAGAGTTGAATCCACTTGCCTTTTTCCAAGATTTTTAATAATTTTAATTTGTAGACATCCTTTACTTCGACATGTGGCATTTTCCATGCCATTTTTGAAATTTCAATGTTTATGTCAGTACATTACGATCCCCCCGCTGCTGGAGTGTAATAAAAACAGTTTTTATCTGTTCGGTTTCTTATAAAAACAAGTTCCATACGTGTATAAATTATAATTTTCGTATAATCTTGAAGAAAACCCATAATTTTTCGAAGAGGGATAAAAAAACTAAAAAATCCATCTTTTTTCATTTATAATTTTACGGATCCCACTCAAAAGCGCATCGTCACCCTGCTGTTCAGAGACATATTGTTTCATAGTTACTGAATGTCCTGGTGAACGAATTGAATCGACGCAGAAACCATTTACTTCCAGCTTTATCTCGCTAAACAAAAATAGTAGAAAATTTTTTGTTCAAGTAACCTTGATGACTGCTTCTGGCACAATTTGACTAAGCTTTCCCTCGATGTATAATAATAAATTATGCGGATATAGAAAACTAGACTGGTTTTGCACGGGAATCCTAATCTCATCCAGTTTTTGAAAACTCAAATTATAGGGTAGATAAGAATGCAAATGCATTCCAACCAACGAATCATCCTTTGGCACGGGGCTTAATACGTCTAGCATCGACGTTATTTTTATTGATTTTATAGCCCAAAGATTTTAGAAAATAGATGTTTTTGATACTCAGAGACTTTTTTGTCCCTTTTGAAGTGTCTGGTTAAATTGCAGACAGGTCAATGAGTACTTTGTGAAAATTTGCTTTATTAAATATTATAGGCATACTAACGACACTTCCTGAAATGCAGTAATACAATTGAAGTCTCTCCTCTCAGGTTCAAAAGTTTAGAATTTTGATTACAAAGGCACCTCTACATTATCAAAGGTTTTAGCTGTCACTGGCAAATAAATCACGTTAGCCGGGTTTTCCACAATTTTAAATCCTGGTGGCACGTCTGGAAAAATTCGTACAACGTATGCATCGGTTTTACATTGGAAAATAAACCAGAAATTACATTACACTCCAGTCTAATAGATTCAACGGACATAATTGAAAATAAACTCTGAGATTCGTGTTTTTTAAAAGCTTCTAGCTTTATGGGATTGAAACCCAGAAGGGGGCCTATGCTATTTTCTTGAGAAAAATTAATTTTAAATCTCGAATAAATGACTACATTCAAGGTCTGCCTGTTTTCCTTCAAATAAATCGGTTTGTCACGCAATTGTTTTAGTGCTGTTTCCGGTAAAGGGTTTTTTTCATGAAAATCGCGCATTTCCTCTATTAAAAATTGTTCTAAATCGTCTAATTCATAGCAACCGTGTGGAAAGACAAATTTTTTATTTCCATCATACCACAACGTATTATTGTCTTCTGTTACGTTGCTAATATTATTCCAACCACAGTATCAAATTAATCCAGCCTCATGATCGCCCAAAAGGTCGATAGGTGGAAAAAATTCCGATTTAAGAATCGAACTGTCGCTTGTAAGTTGCAGGGTGAAACTAGTTATAAATAGATACTGCGTTTGTTTAACTTTTTAACGACTTTAAAAACTATATACACAATTGACCACAATTGCTTGAATTGTAATCTTGAAATTCATTTCGGTTATAAATAATCTCTGCCTGTGGACCAGCGTAATTTTTAAATTCTTGTGTGGTCCGACGTTCCCGAAAGAATCAAAGTATTTTACCAAGTTCCCTCGTTTATGCCAAGACACCCAATGGGACCTCTCCTTAAAGCTCAGGTCCAAGTTCAATATACCAGCCTCGTTTTTTTGTGGTGTTTGATTTTCCAACTTATATCTCATGAAAACACCTGTAAAGTTTCTTATACCCCTAGCTATAGATGCTAGCTGGATATTGGTCGTTGTTTCGTCTAAAAATCGTTGTTTTTTTTTACGTTTATTCGTTTTTTTTCTCTTTAAACCTCTACCCTTTTTATTCTTGCGGATTCCTTTTCCAGATTTCTTATAGGGTTTTATAGACCGTTCCCCTGTCTCGTCTCTTGTTTTAAATTTTTACCCGGTTTCACTAGATCCTGAAAAGCTCTCACAGCTGAGACTCCCACGCTTATTGTTGCTAATGCAGGTAAAAAAAACCGCGACCTAATTTCTGTCTCGTCAATTTCTTTCTTTTTCGTATTCCTGCGCCTATTTTTCTTTTTAAATTCATGATAGCATAAACACCTGCAGATGAAATTTTCTCTCCAAGACTTGCACTTTTTGAAAAGATTCGTGATTTTGCCTTTTCAGCTAAGATTTTATCTGCAATATGGCGGATTTTTAAGTCGTTATTTTTTTCATACGCAATATCGTGTTCTTTACAGGCTGAATCTAGATGATTAATGCCTTCCCTGGTGTAATTTCTGATTGATTCTAGTGCCTGGACCACAAAATTTAGAGAAATATTTAAATTTTATCCCTAATTTAATCTTAAAAAAATATTTTTTTTTTTTAAAGCTACCTATATCCTGGCAAATGAAGTTCAAAAGGAAGTTTATCAATTACAGTATTAATTAAACCATGCCCTCTTTTCTTGTGTAAAACTGAATTGTGACTAAACATGACTGATCATGTCGACTCCTATTTATATACTAAAACCTAAATCTAGACCGCATCAAAAAATATATAAACCGTCTTTTTTTAAAATTGTTGCGTGTAAACATATTTTCCCTTACATATACTTTTAGGAAAGATACGCCACCTGACCAGCATTTGTCTTTTTTTTCATGCTCAAAATCTTTTTTTTGATTTAAGAAAAATTCTTTTACATTTATTTTGTACCAATTTTTTAAATCTGTTGCAACAGAAACTGGTAATGTCTCCTTAAAACTAGGGTCCAGGTTCAATATACCAGCCTCGTTTTTTTGTGGCATTTGACTTTCCAACTCATTTCTCATGAAAACACCTTAAAAATTTCTTATACCCCTAGCCATAGATGCTAGCTGGATATTGGTTGTTGGCCCGTCTAAAAGTCGTTGTTGTTTTTTTTTTACGTTTATTTGTTTTTTTTCTCTTTAAACCTCCACCCTTTTTTTTTCTTGTGGATTCCTTTTCCAGATTTCTTATAGGGTTTTTAAATATAGACAGTTTCCCTGTCTCGTCTCTTGTTTTAAATTTTTATCCGCTTTCACTAGATCCTGAAGGGCTCTCACAGCTGAGACTCCCGCGCTTATTGTTGCTAAAGCAGGTAAAAAAAACCGTGACCTCGTTTCTGTCTCGTCAATTTCTTTCTTTTTCGTATTCCTGCGCCTATTTTTCTTTTTCAATTCATGATAGCATAAACACCTGCAGATGAAATTTTCTCTCCAAGACTTGCACTTTTTGAAAAGATTCGTGATTTTGCCTTTTCAGTTAAGATTTTATCTGCAATATGGCGGCTTTTTAAGTCGCTATTTTTTTCATATGCAATATCGTGTTCTTTACAGGCTAAATCTAGATGATTAATGCCTTCCTGGTGTAATTTCTGATTGATCCTAGTGCCTGGACCACAAAATCTAGAGAAATATTTAAATTTTATACCTAATTTAACCTTAAAAAAATATTTTTTTTTTTTAAAGCTACCTATATCCTGGCAAATGAAGTTCAAAAGAAAGTTTATCAATTACAGTATTAATTAAACCATGCCCTCTTTTCTTGTGTAAAACTGAATTGTGACTAAACATGACTGATCATGTCGACTCCTATTTATATACTAAAACCTAAATCTAGACCGCATCAAAAAATATATAAACCGTCTGTTAAACCCAACATCTTTAGTTTGAATATATATCTCAAAGAAAATGAAACTAAAATTGCAAAAACCATGTATCAAAATTATTAATTTTGGCGAAAGGAATATTAAAAGACATAGGTTCAAGCATTGACCTCGTTGGCCCGAAACCATTCGCGCTCTGATAATTGGTCCTTCAGGGTGCGGTAAAGCAACGATTTTAGTCAGTCTATTGTTAGACGAGTTTGGTCCTAGATATAAAAATTTATATTTATACTCAAAAACTTTGTTTCAAAAAAAAATTCGTTATTTAAAGCGTGTCTTGAGGAAAATCAAACGTATAGGATTCTTTGAATTTTCGAATAAAAAAGAAAGTGATTCATCCATCTCGTGCACGACGTTATAGTATAATGATTTTCGGTGACCTTGCATCGGACGATATCGATGTAATTAAACTATATTTTACAATGGGTCGAAAGTTTGGCCTGGATACGTTTTTTTTTATGCCAGAGTTACACGAGTTCACCATAAAATGGTATTCGGGATAACGCCAATTTTTTAAAAATTTTTCGTCAGGATGAGTTGAGCCTGCATAATACATATAAAAACCATGTAATCGGCGACATGTCATTTAAAAAATTTTTGGAAATTTGTGCCGAATGCTGGCACGACAACGAATTTGGATTTTTAGTTATTGATAAGTACTCTGGTATCAATTCAGGGAGATACAGATTGGGCTTTAACTATAATATAATTTTGTAAAAACAAACAGTTTGTGACTAGATGTCGAACAATTAACACGTCAAAAATGAAGGATGAGAATTTAGCTCATGAAATTGAAAAGACTCGTAAAGTTATTCGAAAAAAATATAAATTATTGAGTGAGCATGCGGCTGGTGAAGATACAATTTTTTCAAAAAAATTTAAGCCGATCATTGAACCCTTGGAAAATATCGCCAAGTCAAAAACCACCCCCTCCAATACAGTTGTTTCGACTTCTAAAAAAGAAATCATAGATAATATACCGGTTGAGATTAAAAACGAGGTTAGAAAAAAATTTTTGAGGAATCTTCTTTATCGGCCCCGCATTCGACATACCCAAACAAAAGATTGCATGAAAATCCAGACGAAGAAACATCTCATCGTGAAAATCGTGAAAATTTACACGATGCCCACGTTTCTGACGAATAAATATCCGACATATCCGGCATTTCTCATGTTTCTGATGATCGCGATGACAATAAAAGTTCCACTGACGAGTCAAATTACAGCGATGCTAAAGATACATCCAGTGTCGATAATGCATATTTAAATGACTCGTCAGCAATGGATACTGGAATGAACCTGGATGATTATCTTCAGACAGTTCACCCCCTCCCTCGTCAATTTTTGAAAGAATTTTATAAAAATTCCAACACGAATGACACTGTTTATGGCCCATGTGTAAATTCCGATGAGCAGCTCTATTTAGGCAATAAACTGTTATCGTTTAATTCTAGGGGTGATATAATTGTAGGCGATGATATTTATAGAGGGACACCAGGTCTTTATAGCCTGATATTCAAAGATCGTCCTCAGAAAAAGGATTATACTTACAATGACCGAGGTAAATTTCTGGACATATTAAAGGACACAGATGCATATTTGCATAATAATGGAAAAAAAATTAAAAGCAGCAAGAGTTTCAAATATAGGGAAATTGTTTCTGCTTTAGCGAAGAAAAATCAGAATAAAAAAGAGAGGAGGGGGTTTGTGAGATTAAAAAAAGCCAGGAACTTACAGAGATAAATATTATTATAAATAAACTATCAAACCGCAAAAATCTATCATTTTAATCATGCCTGTTGATAAATTTGGTATGCCGTATGGGAAAAAATGGAAAACCGAAGAAAATTATTATGAATTTGGAAAATGGTACAAGTATTATAAGACAATTTTACAAGACAATGAGGGTTTAAGAAAAAAAATAAAAATAGTGTCAGATCAAATTGAAAAATTGAATATTCATAAAATTTTTGAAATTGAAAGTTTGATTGCAAACGCGTCTAAAATTGGTGTTCAGGATAAATTTAAAAATTCCCTGTCTGTTAAACAACAACAATTTATTAAAAAATTAGAAAAACTTCGGAAGAGTTTGAGATATTAGTCGCGAATCACGAAACAGCATTTCAAAGTAATTTCTCTCAACAGGTTAATGAATTGACATTTAAAAATTTACAAACCGAAGAACGAATTTCAAAAGAATTTAAAAAGTTTTCGGGCTTAATTCAAACGCACGTCAGAAATGTGATTAAGAACGAATTTAATAACAAATTTCCGGCCGCGCCCGCTGTCGACGTCGCCTCGGGGGGTCCCCGGGGTCCGGACCTCGCAACCCAAACTTTGGATGATCTCCAGAGCAAGGTCAAGGCTCTACAAGAGCGATTGACCGAGGAATTGACGCGGGTGATTAATGATGGAAAAGAAAATGCAAAAAATATAGCCCAAGAACTGATTGTTAAAAATAATAATGAAAATAAAAATGAAAAATCAAATTTTTCAAATTTTGAAAAAAAACTGGATATTGAGGATAAAAACAATGAAAATCCAAAAATTTCTGGAATAGATAGCCTGAAATTTAAATATAAACAGATTAATGAGCGCATGACAGAACAGCTTGGTAAAATTTTAAATTTGATTGGTTCGAAAAAAAAATCCAGATGAGGAAACCTCGTCCAATGAAAAAGCACCCAAGATTAGACTATTGATAAGAATCAGGAACCTGTTGAAACTTTGATTGATGAAATTGACAGTTTGAAATTTAAAGTTAAGCAAACAAACGAACGTATTACCGAAGAATTGGAAGAATTTAATATTGACGATACAACATTTGAAATTATTCAAGATTTACAATTTCGAATGGAGCAAATTGATGGACGTAAGAAAAAAAAATTAAAAAATAGTCCCATATAACAAAAAAAAAATTTTTTTTGTATAAATCTCAGGTTTATAAAATAAAAATTTCAATCACTTGAAATTCTTAGCTTGTATTGAATGCAGAGAACACTTACAAGAATGTAAAATTTGTAAGAATCACTCATATAAAGCATACGATTATAAAATTATTACTGCGTTTTTTACACTCGTCTTATTGCTGCTCATTCAATTTTTTACGATAATTTAATAATAATAATGGTATGGAAAAAGCTGGTGTTGTTCATGAAATCCATAAAAGAGCGAGACGGAATTTTCCACGCAGGCGTGTTGTTGTCAAGAGATTCGATGATCTTTTTATGGCAGACTTGATGGATTTGCAACTATATAGTAAATATAACTCAGGTTATAATTACATTATAACCGTCATAAATGCATTTTCAAAATTCGTCTGGGCTGTACCAATAAAATCAAAGGGTGCAAAAGATGTCACTACAGCTTTTGAAAGAATTTTAAAAGAATCTATTCCAAAGAATTTGTAGGTAAATTTTTTTCTTTAATTAAAAAATTTTGTAATTATTGATTAAAAAAAAAAAATATTTATTATTTTAGGTTGACCAAGGCACAGAGTTTTATAATATAGATTTCAAGGATTTAATGAAAAAATATAACATTAACATGCATTCGAACCTTTACACACATAAAAGGTTCAATGGTCGAACGTGTCATTAAGGCCTTAAATTAAATGATTTGGAAACGATTCAGTCTCAATGGGAGTTACAAGTATATAAATTTTTTTCCTGAAATCGTGGCCAAATATAATGCCACGAAACATCGTACAACCAATATGTGTCCCAAAGACGTACGAAAAAAGCATGAGAAACTTTTATTGAGCACGGTTTACAATTATAATAATTATATCGTACGTGTAAATAGGCCGCGCTTCAAAGTTGGACAGAAAGTTCGAATAAACAAGTACAAACATGTATTTCAGAAGGGTTACTTACCATCATGGTCTACTGAAGTTTTTACAACTGAAAGAGTTGAATCCACGAATCCAGTGACATATATTTTAAAAGACTATCAAGATAATGTAATTTCAGGCGGTTTTTACGAATTTGAGCTTTCGAAAACGAATTTTGAAAATATTTATCTAGTTTAAAAAATTTTAAAATCAAGAGGGGATAAGGTTTTTGTTAAGTGGCTTGGTTTTGATAATTCACATAATAGTTGGATAAAAAAATCTGATGTATTAAATAAATAAATAAACAATATGTATATTTTTTAAAAATCTTTATTTATTGCATTTCCTCAAATTCCTTAATTTTATAATGCCCATGAGGCAGAGTTTCCACTGTATTTGGAATACGCCATCTTTTATCATCTTTACATTGTAAGGCAATTTTCTTTTCAGAAACTGTATATACATTATGATTCTTGTTCTAAGAACAAGATCTAATAGAATTCTGTTCACATGTAGAAATTTCATTGTCAAATAAACATTTTACATAATTTTCAAACTTTAAATTTTTTTCAAGATAATATTTTTTAACACCCTTTCCTCTCTTCACTTCTACGTCATGTTCGGTCAAAACTGCATACATTTTCGCAGACAGGACAACAACTTTCCGAATTATACGGTCAGCTGTCTTAGACTTCATAAGACCGAGATAACCTTTATGCATAAGTGGAATCCCAAAATTATTATCTGGCGGAAAATTATTTGTATCAAATTTTTCTATATTTTCCCGAATAATTCAGTAAGCATCAATACCCGTAAAGCAGTAGATTAGGGAGTCAGTATCTGTGTAAATAAGATGGGCTTTTGGCCCAAATAAGGGCAAAATAAAGTCAAAATGAAAATTGTTCAAAATTAGTTTGGCAAGATCAAAAATACAGAAACCCGTAAAAATCGGGCGATCATATATTATTTGCAGTTTATTCGATAACTCGACGGCAGCAAAATCATCACTAAAAAGTTGCAATCTTTTAAAATTGGGTCGGGAAATTCAATTTCCAATTCCTGCTCAACCTTCCCATTTTCCCAAAAGATTAATTTTTGACCTTTTGCGTAAGTTCTCTACTGTCTTCCCAAATATGCTATTTAAAACCAGTTTGTAAAAGATCTTCTCAAAAGCAGTAGTTGCATTTTGTCTCATTTTGATACAAAAATGAATAAAAGATGAGAGCCAATCACTGATTGAATTGAATGATTTTGTGAATTTTTGTACACTTAACACCGTGTTTTATAGCCTGTTTCAAGCTTCTATAATATATTACATAGTTTTTTTTATCTTGCAGGGTGGCTAAAAGTCTTTTAGATTTTCCACCAGGTGGAAAAGATTTTTCCGGACAAAAGGGAAGACAACTTAAAGAATCGTGAATGCAGTCAAGATATGTTAAATCAACTTCTAAAATGTACCCAATAGGCGATGTATCAGAAATACTTTGAACATCGAAATTTTCACAATTTTCCACCCATTTAAAACGATCTTTCGGTAAAACATTATTTCACATCAAACAAGAATAAAGCGCGTTAATATCCAAATAAAGCAAGTATTTATCTTATTTATCAGGAGTATAGTCTGGCATATAATTATTATTTGCTTCTATATAATGTTCATTAACCTGAACTAAACCACCACGAATACCTTTTTCAAAAAACATTAATTGATCAATATCAGTCAATTGCTAGGTTTCAAACTTCGTGAACTTAAGCATAGCATCAAAGCTGAAATAGGGGAGACTGATGTAATTTGTAGGATCAAGATTAAAATATTTCAGCATTTCCTGGCGAAAATTATTGAACACATCGCATAATAAAAGTATGTCACATTGTAGGTAGAGCATGTAATAGTCTTTAATCGTACGACATTGAAATCTATCCCAAATTAATTGAGCCCATACTCTTCATCACTTATGTCTGAATCAGTTAATCTGGAGAAAAAATATTTCTTTTCAGGTTATTTTGTCTCTTCTAATTTTTCACGCGAATCAATATACTCGTAAGGACATATACCTTTCATCGATAAAAGATCAAAATCAGTTTTATTGGGAAACTTTGATTTTAGGGTTTTTTTTCTGATCGTCGTTCAAAAAACTAACCAATTTCTTGAGCGATGTGATTAAAAATCTAAGACTATCGATAAATTGCAGTTTGATTTTTGTACCGCGTACATATTTAATAACCGACAAATAATGATCCATATTGCGTGGAATAATTTGTATATTACCCTCAATATGCTGGCAAATTTCTTTTATCAGAAAATGAAGGTCATAGCCCGCTCCATGGTGGGCAATATAGGTGATAGTGAAATTATTTCGATAGTTAAGATTACAAGACTGATGGCTGGCCGAACGGAAGGCCCCGGAAATATGATCTTGGTCTTTAACCTTGATATCTTCAGCTGTAAAAGGTTTTTCACATATGTGACATATCTCAGCTTCATTGATAGCCTTCGATTCGTTGGTAGACAGTTTCATTGGTGTATTTGTTTGCAAAATCTAAAAAAAAATTTTTATGCATAAGCTAAGTTAAAAAAAAAATTTTTTTTTATTTTTACTCACCGTATTAACCTCGAAAGCAATATTTTTCAACTCGTTTGCAAACCATTTTGAACAGTCGGTTCCCTCGTGTGATTTATACCCTTTTAATGGATAATCGAATGATGTTTGTAAATAATATCAAGTAAGTAAAAAATAATTTTTTATTTTTTTAAAATAATTTTTAAATTTAATTATATTATTAGATTTATTTGGTAGCTTAATTGCACATCGATTTAACTGTTTGCATATGACTTTGTGATTTTTTAGTTTTTCTTAGGTGTAAAAAAAATTTAAGCATGAATTACAAATATGCTTTTTACCATGTTTTCTATTAATCTGACCTGATACAAGTCTAGATAAATCTGTAGTCAGACAGGAGACAAGAGTAGATTTATGTGTTTTTCTTTTTCATTTTTCGTAACGTAAGTTGGTAGAATTAATTTTTTTTTTCAATAATGAAAACATTTATCGAAATAGGATTCAATTTTTCAAATTTTTCAATGTCTTTAAAGGTAAATAATCCTCTACCAGATACATCATCGATCCCAAAGAAATTTAATTTCAATTCGTGTAAATTATATTTCGGTTCCATAGGATTATTTTTCACAGGTTTCAAAAAGGCGGTTAATCAGTACAAAAAACAGGAAGATATAAATTCAATATGCAACAAAAATTTAACGTACATGTAAAAATCACAGTGAGGGAAAAAAGTAATGGTAATAAAAATGTATATGTAATTAACGAGAAAAAAATTAAGGAAAAAAAATAAGGAGTTTATAAAAATCCGAGCAATAAATTTAATAAATCAAGGTGTAGAGAAGGCGTGAGATTAAAAAAAGTGAAACTTTTTTTTGGCGAGGGTAGAAAATGAAAGTGTTTTTAAATAGTACATTTTTAACCAAGGGAGCAAAAAAAAAGAATGGCCCAGATCGCAGGTTAATTAACATCCGAGGCGAAGCCGAGGATAGTAAACTGCGATCTGGGTTATTCTTTTTTTGTTCCCATGGACAAAACGAAATTTTTCTTTCTCAGTAGGGAGAAAACGCGTTTTTTTCGATCTCGTTGCGGGTCGAAAAAAGTGTTTTCGACCCACTAGAAAGAAATATATAAAAGCTCAGGATTTTTGCAAACGGGTATAAGTTAAATTTTTGAATCAGAAAGAATCAAACGTTTTTTGAAATCGAAGCAATGGTAAACTTAGAACTAGTCATGCATAAAAAAGAATTACGTATTCAGGAAAGAATTAGAAAAAAATTGTACAGTATGGCCTACATAAATTTCATGTGCTTTTATTATTTTCATTTAAATCGAGAGCACTACTTAAATCTGGTAAGAATATTTATTTTTCAAATTAAAAAAAACGAAATTCAAAAATTATTAAATGTATGTTGTAGATTAAAGAGGTGATGGATTTTAACGGTGGAGAAGAGGATCCACTTCTTCCACTGAGAATATGTAGTATGAGGTAGAGGAATTTGGTACTTTAAATATTGAAATAATAAAATTTTGAAAATCAAATATTTATAAAAAAAAATGAAATCCTTGATAAAAAAAATTTAAGAAATTCAAAAAAATAAATTGTAACGATAAAAATAATTTTATTTCAATATTTTTTAGGTTCACTGGATTGCTTGTGATAAGCAGTTGCAAATATGGCACCAGCAAAGCTGTGATATTCTTGACTATAATGAACCGGTCTAGCCAGCCTATATCGACAAACTTTTTGAAGAAATTCCTCCACAAAATGAATGCGTAAATGATCCACAGGCGAAAAGGAGACGACTATTTTAAAAATATTTTTTTTCTTAATTTGAAAAGAATTGTATAAACGAGAAATAAAAAGTGTAGAAATATATAAAATAAAAAATATTTAAAAAAAAGAAGTTTGAATCATTTAAATTATGCATGGCACGCGACAGGTAGAGAGCATGATATTTTAAAATATAGCATACAGAAACCGATATACAAACTTGAATAAAGATAAAAATAAGACTGAAGGTTAAAAAGAATCAGTGAATAATTAAAAATAAAATCGATTGGGGAATATTAATAAATTGTTTAATTTGTTTATTTAAAGTTTGTTTATAAATAATTTATATTCATTTAAAAAAATTCGTAAACATTAAAAAAAAAATTTTTTTTTTAAATTTGCAAAATATATGAAAAAATTTTCTGAAAATGCTATGGAAAAGCTTGGAAAAACCTTGAAATTGGATCCTATCCCCTTAACACTCTACTAGCTCGAACGGGAAGAAGACAAAAACGGAGCCGGTGTTGCCACGCACGCATCGTTTACATATATATACACTGTAATGTTCGGTATTTTGGCTAGTTTTTATTTAGTTATTTTGCAAAAGCGCGTAAGTTCAATTCGTGATTAGTTATAAAAACTACAACCCTATAATTTACGGGATAGGCTTTTAGGTATTTCTATATAATGAGAAGACTTCGTATTTTATGTTAAGAGAAGCAAGTTACTATTTATTCAATTTTTAATGTAAGATGTTTGGAAGCTAGATACGAAGTGAAAGTTGCGTGGATGGCATCTGCGATGTCCCCGGAATCCTCCCTTCTTAATCTTTAATAAAAAGTCAAGTACTTGCAGCTGGACCGTTGATTTGGATCGATGCCGGAAATTCTCATACTTAGCATTTAGATATAAATTTCATTTAATGATTTCCAGATTTGTTTATAATATAATTTTGTTCTTTAAAACATTCTCATATAACTTTTACATTATTTTTATATGTGTTTAATACTTTAGGTAACGTTTTATAATATTCTACATAAATATTGTTGAAAAATTGTAGGACGTATAAGCATCGAGTTTTATGATTTTAATATAATGAGATTTTTTACACCTTACTTGATTATAGAATTATTTGAATTAATTTGAAGTTAAATTCATGTCTTTTGCCGTTTTAACGATTTCAAATAGAAGTTACTAAATAACTATACCAACACATATTCATAAAATATATATGTGCTTTATGACTAGCACATATACATTACAACACACACGCATTCCGACGCTGTAAATATCTACAGCGGAGGCAATCGCGGGAAAATCAGATAATTTTAAAAGCTTAATAAACTATATAAAAAGGATAATAATGTTAGGTTTTAGCCCTAACATACCACCTGCCTCGCTATAGCGACATTTACAATGTCAGAATGGTGTTAATTAACTACATAAATTTTATAAAATTTAAAATCATTTTAATAGATCATGCAAACTGTACAATTCTTAACAGTTCCTTAACTGTTCAATCATAAAATTAATATTTAGTAGGCTAATCAAATATTTACAATATAATAAATTTAAAAAATCAAAAGCTAGTTAATTTAATAAAGTTGAAAATTACATTATATAATCATTTATAAAATTTGGTAAAGACGCGGTTTAATAATGATGCTAAATGATGTGTTTTTACTATTTCTGCACTTTGAGCAAATTAAGTCCTTCAGGGTTTTTTGGGTAGCAATCATCAATAGCAATCATCATACTTAGGTTACAGTTAAATATCCCAAAAATACGTAAAATAAGTTTACAAAAAGTAAAAAATGCATAAATATACAAAATTTCCCATTGTTTGAGAGAATTTCAGTAATATAAGTATGAAATATTAATTTTTATCAAAATCATCCCCCGAATCCTTGATCAACGACCCACAAAACCCTTAACGTCTTCATTTGGTCGCTCAAAGTGCGAAAATAGTAAAAACACCCTTTTTAGGGATTATTTATTTATAATCCCCTTTTAGGGATTATATTTAGAAAATTCCCTCAAATTCTTGATCAGCAACCCACAAAGCCCTTAAGAACTTAATTTGGTTACTCAAAGTGCGGACATAGCAAAAACACCCATTTCAGGGGTTGTTTTTGCTAATTGAAGGGTGAAATATGAATTATTCATAAAAAATTCGCCAAAATTCTTGATCCTTGACCCAAAAAAGCCGTATGGACGTAATCTGGTCGCTTCAAGTCCGCAAATAGAAAAATCACCCCCTTTTAGGGGTAATTTTTGCTAATTTAAGGGTGAAATATTGATTATTTATAAAAAATTGCCTCCAATTCTTGTTCAGCCACCCAAAAAACCCTCTTAGTCCAATTCTTGGCTAAATCTAGAAACTCAGTTTGCTAATATATCAAAAAAACCCCTTTTTGGGGGTAGTTTTTGAAAATTTAAGGGTGTTCCGACAATATCTCCCGGAAAAGACCCCGATTTTCTTGATCTTTCTGATCTTGGGTGTTTTAACATGAGAAATGTTAGATGATCCTATTGATATGTTACAACATGTATATGTGGTCCTGATAGTGAAGATTTAGCAGAAGAAATCATTTGGTAAGGTAAATTTTATTATTTTTAACATTTAACGTTATGATATTTAACATTTTTAGGGAAACGGAAGAACCAAGTTTTAAGATTGTGGACCGATCATTGCCTATCACATCTCAGGATTTTCAGGATACCAATTAGACCCTTTGAAGTGAATTAAAAAAAAAAAAAAGTTGAAAAAAATCATGGCGAAACAAGTTTTCTGGATGTTTGAAAGCTACCGTCGAGGAGAAAAAAAAGTAAAATAAGTCGAAATGGAAAATTTTTTTTTTTTAGGAGTTGAGGTAAAAATAAAATTTTTTCCCAATCATATGTTTATATAAAAATTTGAAAGGTTCTGAGTTATTTCAGGTTGAACTGGACAGCTGAAATCAAAAAAATTGAAAAGTTCAACTTTGGAGCAGCCGTATCTCAAAATTATGCATCAGGAAGCGTAAAGTATGAGTGATTTCACAAATTCCAGGTAAAAAATGACCCTAAAAAAAATTTTTTTTTTTTTGCTTTTCAGCTGGTCGTTCTTTTCTGTACGTGCCCATATGTATGAACTTTTGATTTTGTCTTGGTAAAATAATATAATTAATCAACTTTTTTTTTATTTTGCAAGATATAATCCGATAAATTTTAATAAAAAATATTAAAGTTAAATCCTGTTACGTTATAATTAAATAAAAAAATAATATTGATTTTAAAACAGCTTTTCTGATTTTATCTTACTTTTAATCATTTAAATATTTCTTAATATAATAAACTTATATATTACGAATCATATAATGTCTACTGCTTAAGTTTTCAAAAATTTTTATTTTTATTTGAGGCAATTTAATATATATGTCAATTTTTGCCACGAAACTGACACGTTTTATTTGTGCATAAAATAACTACTATCGGTTTGAAAAAGATGTGAACCTCTCGTTTTGTCTTAATATTTTGGTTAAAAATAGAGATATTTTAATGAAACAAATTTTTTTGAAAATTTAACTATTAGTTCAACTTTATTAGTTTGTGTTTTATTGCAAATATAAGTCAAAAAACTATAATTTCTTGAAATTTTTTTTCACTCCGCTGCTTTGGACCTCAAAAAAGTGTCTAAAAAATCATTTTTTCTAGCCAAATTTTTACCACTGATAATATAACTCTTTATTTACACATTGCTGTTTTAAAAATTTAAAAATATAAATTTACAAATTTTCTACGACCTTTGAAAGACGAGACTCTATCTCAGCAACAAATTGTTCGATTGGCTTCATTTTTTTTTTTAATAAATAGGTCTAGATTTACAAATATATAATTGATAAAAGTAGCAAATTTCTAGTTTTAGAGCTAAAGCTAAATGAATCAAGGCACAGGTACAATCTATTCACATATTGTTTCCCAAAAAACTTTTCAAACCTTCCTGCTGTTTCAAATTCCAAGAGGTAGAAAAAAAATATTTCTATTGTTTCAGAGTTTGAATGTAAATTGTCATGCTTTTTAGAACATTAACATCTGGGAAAATATAAAAAATAGAAATTGCAATTTTCAGAAAAGTATTCAATTTTTATAAATATTGTAAATTTATTGATTCACATGATCACAAGGAACTTTGAATCAAAAATCGGTCAATAATTGGCTTCAATAGAGCATAAAGTAATGTAGGCATCAGTTTTTATTTTGCTGATATCAGGGTTATTTTTCGTCAGATTTTCGCAATTCAAATTGCACATGAATCAAATTTTAAAGTAGAATATTATTTGAGGCAAAAAGTAACATTTTTACAAAGATTTGCAAAAAAGAAAAAAAAATTTCGAAGAATTTATAAATAAAGGAATTTTAATAAACACCTTACTGCATGAAGTAAAAAAGACTGAAAAAAAAATAATAAAAATTATTTTTATTCTTATATTTTTTTACGCGGGGTGCCTCAAAATTTTCTTTTGTTTATTTAATCTTTAAAATTTTTTTTTAGTTTTTGCAAATTTGTTTAATAAAGATTTTTTTGCTTTAAAACTGAGTATACTTAAAAAACTGATTAATGTGCAGTTTGAATTGCGAAAATCGGCCAAAAAATGACCCTGATATCAGCAAAATAAAAATTAATACCTATTTTTACTTTATGCTCTATTGAAGCCATTTATGGACCGATTTTTGCGATTGAAAGTTCTTTGTGATCAGGTCAACCAATAAATTTATTTTAAAAAAAATGAAGTCGATTGGGTTTTGGCTCAACAATTTGTTGCTGAGGTAGAGGTCTCGTCTTTCAAAGGTCGTAGACAATTTGTAAATTTATATTTTCAAATTTTTAAAACAGCAACGTGCAAATAAAGAGTTATATTATCAGTGGTAAAAATTTGGCCAGAAAAAAATGATTTTTCGACAGTTTTTTGAGGTCCAAAGCAGCGTAGTGAAAAAAAATTTCAAGAAAGTCTTGTTTTTTGACTTATATTTGCAATAAAACACAAACTAATAAAGTTGAACTATATTCCTTTGGTGAAATTGTAAAAATATAGTTAAATTTTCAAAATAAATTTTTTTGATTAAAATATTTCTATTTTTAACCAAAATATTAAGAAAAAACGAGAAGTTCACATCTTTTTCAAACCGATAGTAAGTCGGTTTTCTTTCTTCAAAATTAACATTTACTTTCCTAAGTACGCGGGGAATATAAAACAAATTACGGGTTTTTGTCATAAAGCATATTTTACATAATTTTTAGTAAGAAGAGGGAGAAATATATACTTTTTTATTATAATTATTTTGTTATTGTCCAACATATATATAATTATATATATGGGTGGTTTTCACTGTAACGATATATTTTTTTATTGTTTACGGCACAACACTAATTATATTTTTTTTTTAATTTTTTTTGTATTTTAATGTTTATCAATGTCCAAAAACCTAAAATTTTCAGTGGTACTGCTACAAATGTAAAAATAAATTCTACGTGTTATTTTTAAGGGATTTTTTTATTTATGCAGACGGTGGCGTCATGGACGGTTGCGACATTTTGAATGTATTATTGAAATAACTTTGTATTGAAGCCATCAAATTTTCTCAAACTCTGGGTATCTTATTTTTCCATCAAAACACATAACTGAACAAGATATATTATGTAATATATGACATACACTTGGAGAAAACGACATGGACGGTGGCGACATTTTTTTTTTGTAAAAGCGTTTTAAAATTTTAATAGGTTTAATTTTCATAGTTAAAGCTTTTATATTTAAAATTTTAAGTTTTCCACGGTTCATATATGAGTAGTTCAGTAAAAAAAAAAATACAACAGTGCTTTTAAGTGCATACATATAGAGTGCGCTCCAATAAAAGATGGGAAGCTTAAAATAGCTAAAACCGGGGGACAGACTTATATGCGACGATACGCTAAGAGGATTGCATGAAAATTTGTTTCGTTGAAAAAATTGAGTTTTTGGGACCTAAATACGTAATATGCATCCTACAGAAAAATTTAAGTTCAAATTTTAAGCCGTTTGTTAATACTCAAAGTTTACAGTTAAGCAAAAGGACAGCAGACGGTGGCGTCAATTTGAAGACATATGCTCTAGAAAATTTTTTTATTAAGTTACCAATATATGCATAGTAGGTTGTGACATTAAAAAAATATTATTTATGAACTTTTTAGAAGAAAAAAAAGTGTAAAAGAGCTTTAGTTTCGGATATAAATGGAGGGGACACTATGTATACCGTTCCTGCGAAAACCACCCATATACATACTATCAAAAGTTAGAGGGGGGGGCTCCACCCCCCTGTATCGCATTTACTTCTATTTCTGTTGCTTAAAAAAACCATGTTTCACTGCAAATTTATAATTATGCAAATACATTCAGAGTTTTCAGAGGAGCCTAGTTCTGTCCCCAGTAAAGTTATAAATATTAATTACAGAATGATATTTCAAAAGGTATTGGAGAGGCTATGTCTAATCCTAAAGATAATTTAATTCTTACTTAATTGACGCGTTGTTTCCGCACAAACATAATCTAGCATTTTAGAATTAGTATCTCGTGTACTGTTTTGGTACGATATAAATATAGAGACTTCAAGACCTATTATGAATCATGTTACTCGGCGAGCGATTTCATAATTTGAACTTTATTTTATTAACTGGATATGCAATTTTTTTGGTTTTTTTTAATCTACAGACAGTAATTTTTAAATAAACAAAAGTGCGTTTGACTCCTAGTTATGCAAAATCTAGTTTTTCAGAGGGCCCTAATTTTTCTTTAATGATAATCTCGATTAACTAATTTATAAAAAAATTAATTTATGATACAACAATCATGTTTTTATTTTCTGAATAGTAAAGAATCTATAAAATATCTTTAATTTTTCTCTTGTTTTTTTATTTTTACCGCAAATCACTGAAAATTATTTACAAATTTTAAAATAAATGTCCTTTTTTATGTAAATTTATCTGAGTACGTATAAATTAGTACGGAATCGAGTAATACCAGTTGCGAACGTAAAATTTTATCATATTTAGAAGATACTTCACTTTTTAATTAAAATTTCGAAAAATTTTATTTTTTCCAAAAATAGTGAAAATTGAATATCTCTAAAAGTACGGTAGCTGAGTTGCAAAATTATGGCCTATGTCATATGCAGACTTTTTTTCTATATTTTGACACTTCATTTTAACTTTTCATTGATTAGACTCTCATGATGAAACACATACACACGCAGAAACACAAATAGATGATTAAAAATATCATAATAAATAAAAAAATTTTTTTTAAATTTCCAACCAGCTTAAAAAATATTTTATAAAATTTTAAAGATACGTCCGTTTTGAATAAAAATTTAGGAGAATACTCAAGAATTGGTGCTGATTCGAATACTACAAAGTTTGACAGTAAAATTTTTCGATAGTCTCAAGATATTTTAATTTTTGTTAAAAATTTAAAAAAATTTTATCAAGTTTAAAAACACTAAAAATTGAATATCTCCAAAAGTACGATAGCTGAGTTGCAAAACTACGGCCTATGTCAACCGCGGACTTTGTTTCTTTAATTTGACACCGGTTTTGTTAAATAAATTAAGTAAATATAAATATTAAATTTAATAAAATAATTTAAATACAAATATTAAATTTAATATTTATTCATATTAAATTTCGTACAATGGTTTAACCCTGATGATAACACACACACACATACACAGACACACAAATAAATTTTCAAATATATATAGTAGTAAGATAAGATAAGATATAAGAAAATTTTTTTACCAGCTTTAAAAATATTTGATAAAATTTTAAAGATACCTTCGTTTTAAATAAAAATTTCAGAGAATAGCTAAAAATTGGTGCCAAATGGAATACTACAAAGTGCGACCATAAAATTTTTAGTCTCGAGATATTTCAATTTTTGTTGAAAATTTTAAAAAATTTTATCAAGTTCAAAAATACTAAAAATTAAATATCTTAAAAAGAGCTGAGCAAAAAATCTATGGCCTATGTGGAGTAAACCGTAGGTTTTTATGGTAATTTTAGGAGATTTAGAATGGTGTTAAAGAAATAATTAAGCGTCCTTAAAATTAGTATGTATTTATTAAGACAACCATTTTGGACGACGCACAGTGGGGCAAAACGGTCAAAAATCGCTCTTGGACTCAATTTTTGAGTTATTCACTTAAAACAAATTTTAAACTACTTCTAGAAGTATCTAATTTCATGTGTCACTGCGGATTTTTTAATTTTTTTTTACTAATTAGCTGTCAGACAAAAGCGCAAATATAACAAAATTTCAAAATTAGCGGAAATTTAAAAATTTTATATTTAGAATTTAAAGTGTTTTACACTGAATTTTTTACTGTTTACTCAACCTATATAAAAGGGATAATTGCGTTATATATATTTTAAATTTACATATATATATATATTAGGGGGCTCCGCCCCCTGCGCGCTACGCGCGCCAACCCCCGCAGAGTGATTGAAGTATTGCGATAGTATATTTTTATAATCACTTGCAAGGCGTACCACAGTGTAGTAAAAAAAAAAAAGTGGCCAAAAATCAGCTTCAACGCGATTTCTTATGAAATAAAATTCTGCTGGATGGAAAATGACCGTTTTTGTGTATACTAAATAATAGGCTACCGAGATCCAAAAAAAAATTTTTTTTTTAAATTTTTTTAGCTGCTGAATGAAAAAAAAAATCTGTTTTTTACCATAAAAAGGTAAAATATTTATAGTTTCAAAATAAAAAAAAAAATTTTAAGTACAACTCTGTATTAAAATATGCACATAAATGATAAATAAACCTAAAAAAAGTGTATTAGTATAATTTTAGATGGTTGTATGTAGTACAAAGATGTGTTAGTCAACATTTGCAATTTAGTCAAAATATTTAAAAAAAAATGAAAAATTTGATTTTTCTATTTTTACTTATATTTTAAACTTAAAAAAAGTATAAAAAATATAGATTATATAAAAACATAAAAAAAACAACTTTATAATAATTGGTTAAATATAGAAAAAACCGCATTGGCCCAAAAGGACCACATTGGCCCAAAAGGACCACTTTGGCCCAATAGGTTCACTTTGGCCCAAAAGGTCCATTTTGGCACAAAAGGCTCATTTTGGCACAAAAGGTCCATTTTGGCACAAAAGGTCCAATTTGGCCCAAAAGGTCCATTTTGGCACAAAAGGTCCATTTTGGCACAAAAGGTCCATTGGCACAAAGGGCTCATGCGACAGCGGCGGCGCACAGTGGCGCCTTAAGCAATATTTTTGTTCAAACGACAGTTCCTAAGAATGGTATCGTTGAAAATGATTAATTTTTTTTTTTAAATCATCCTTAGTTAATAGGCTTTTATTTAAGCGGGGCGGAATTTTGAATTTCATAAATCCAAGATGTCAGATTCAATATGTCGGATAAAAAATTGTTATAAAAATCAAAAATTTCCCAAAAAAAGATGTGAAATGAATAGCTAAGGTAATTAATGATGATTTTTAATAAATATTGTTTCTAAAATTTTCAATATTTAATTAAAATTTAAAAATTTTGTAATTCAATATGGCGGAACCTATATGGCAGATGTAATTCATCAAAATAAACATTTAGTAAATAAATTTCTAAGAAAGTTATTTTTATAGGATTTTTGGGTATGCTAATCCCAAATTTGATAGTAATATTTTATTTTTTAAATTCCATTATGGCGGATCCAACATGGCGACAATCAGTTTCGTCCTTGAATAGATAAAAAACATTATTTTCTCTAAAATGGTTTGTTTGAGAGCTAATTAAATTTATTAGAATTTATTTTTGTTAATGAACAAAATTAATTTAAAAACAAGATGGAGGATTCAATATGGCAGATATAAAAATCCAATTGTTCAAAAAATGATAAGTGTTTATTAGCTAAGAGTTTCTTGCTCACTAACTATGTTTATCAAGTATATAGTTGCATAGAATTTAATATAAATTCTGTAATTTATAATACTAGATGGCGAATACAAGGTAACGTATCCTCGTAGGTAATAATTTAAAGATTAAAACTATTCCTATAAACATTAAACCTAACATAACCTGATGGGTCATAGATTAAAGAAAAAATTATACCTAAAAAAATTAAACGTAACATAACAGGTCACAGTTCAAAGAAAAAAGCTATAACTAAAGACATTAAATCTTAACATAACCTCATGGGTCAAAATTAAAATAAAAACAATACATACAAACTTTAAACCTTACATAACCTAATGGGTAATAGTTTAAAGAAAAAAACTATACCTAAAAACATTTAACCTAAAACAACCTCATGGGTCAGAATTAAAATAACAAATGATCGTAATGTTGACAGAAAATTTTTTTCAGAATATAGTAAAGTATCAAGTATTACCAAGATTCGGGAGGATTTTATTAAAAGAATTTATGTAATAATGCAAACAATTACATCTAAAAAATCTATTCGGGTTCAAGAGTTTAAAAAATACTGTGATGATACTGCTAAAATATACGTTGATGAATATAAATGGTTTCCCATGCCCCCCTCATGTCATATGATTCTAATTCATGGATCGGAAATTATTGGTTCATTTTTTATTCCCATTGGCCAGTTATCAGAAGAAGCTCAAGAGGCGAAAAATAAAGATTTTTAAAGAGTTCGAGAATATAATACACGAAAACATTCTGCAACAAAAACTAATGAAGATATAATGCGTTATTTTCAAGTCTCATCAGATCCATATATTTCGCACTTAAGAATCTCTTATAAAACCAAGAGCAAAGAACACTTAGCAGAAGCTTCTGATTTACTAATAGAAGAAGAAAATTAAAGTAATCCTTAGAAAAGTCATAAAAATTTTAAGCATGGAAATTATTATTCATTATGTTTTTTATTAATATAATGTGTTTAAATGTGTTTTAAAATATAAAAAGAGGAATATATTTAAATATAATGTTCTCCTAAAATTTCAATTTTGAAGTAATTTGTAAAAAAATATGTTTGTTAATGAAAAATAGTAAATAATTCGTGTATTTTTAATTAGAAAAAAAGAAGACTATAACTAATTAATGTTGCTTTGTTAGTTTTATTAGAGTATATTCTGTACTAGCATTCATTATTATTATTCTGTTATTGTTGTATTTAAAAAATTTATAAAATACATTGCACTAAAAAAATAATATTTTATGATTATTTCTGTAAAGTCTTATGCAATAAGTTTTAATTTAAAAAAAATTGATATTTGACTAACAGGAGATTTCTAAAATTAAAATGTGGAAAAAATTTATTAAACAATTTTTTTGTAATTTAAATAATATTGTTTTTATCCATTGTTCAAACATTAAGTATAATATTTTAAATTCTTTTTATGTTAACTTAAAAATAAAATGTCAGAATTAAATATTAATTAAATATTGATCCAGCATGCTCGATAACCCAAATAACAATTTTTTCAAAAACTTAATTACTTAAAGGTGATTTTTACCAAATATTTTCGCCAGTTGGATTACACCATCTTATATTACAAATTACCGAGTTTATATTATATTGAAAGTAATTTTAAACATGACAAGCATAATCAGTGAGCAAAAAACTCTTAACTAATAAGCACTTATCATTTTCTGAATAAACATTCATATTTTTTGGATTCTTATATCTGCTATATTGAATCCTCCATTTTGTTTTTAAATTAATTTTGTTCAGTAACTTAAAAAATTCTAACAAATTTAATTAGCACTCAAACAAACCATTTTAGAGAAAATTATGTTTTTTATCTATTCAAGGACGAAACTGATTGCCGCCATGTTGGATCCGCCATAATGGAATTTGAAAAAATAAAATATTACTATCAAATTTGGGATTAGCATACCCAAAAATCCTATAAAAATAACTTTCTTAGAAATTTATTTACTAAATGTTTATTTTGATAAATTAAATCTGCCATATAGGTTCCGCCATATTGAATTACAAAATTTTTAAATTTTAATTAAATATTGATAATTTTAGAAACAATATTTATTAAAAATCATCATTAATTATCTTAGCTATTCATTTTACATCTTTTTTTGGGAAATTTTTGATTTTTATAACAATTTTTTATCCGCCATATTGAATCTGGCATCTTGGATTTATGAAATTCAAAATTCCGCCCCGCTTAAATAAAAGCCTATTCACTAAGGATGATTTTAAAAAAATAATTAATCATTTTCAATTATACCAGTCCTAGGAACTGTCGTTTGAACAAAAATATTGCTTAAGGCGCCACTGTGCGGCGGCGGTTATAACTTTATAATATATAGAGATATACTAGCAAAATGTGGAGGGGGGCTCCATCCCCCCCCCCTGTGTCACATTTACTTCTGTTTGTGTGGTTTCATAAAATCATTTTTCATTGCAAATTTATAATTATGCAAACACATTCAAACTATTCAGAGCAGCGTAGGTGAAACATTAATGAAAAATTATAGGTTCTAATTGATTCTCTAGTTATAATAGAGAAAATAAAAAAATTTAACTGAGTACGTATAAATTAGTGCCAAATAAAGTAATACCAATTGTGACAGTAAAGTTTAATCATATTTTTTAGGTATTTCAATTTTCAAGCAAATTTTCAAAAAATTTTATATATCCTAAAAATAGTAAAAATCGAATATCTCCAAAAGTAAGAAAGCTGCGTCACAAAATTATACCCTATGTTATCCGAATACTTTTACTCTTTATTATGACACTGGTTTCATGTCAAGTGGTTCGGCGGTTCTTGAGTCATTAGGGTACAGACAGACAGACAGAAAAATAAATTTTCAAATATATATATAGTATATAGTAGTATATAGTAGTAAGACATGTATATATATATAGTAGACTGCCAAAAAAAAAATCGACTTTTCGATTTTTTAAGGTGCTCAAGCGTTTTTGGATGTCATTTAATGAAAAAATAAGTTCTACGTAAACCGCATCTAAAAATATTTAGTCGTTGGACAGCGCCAAAGCATTTTCGATTTTTGAAAATGGGCTCAGGAACGTCGGGAGGGACAAAAGCTACTAAACTTAAAAGGCAACGTAAAAACAAAATTTCGGGGGGAATTTCATAGTTTTTTTGGTCGCTAAAAACGATGGAAACATTTATTTTGAATTATTTTTTTAAGGCAAAAAGTTATGAGCTAATTTCAGTGGTAAAAATGTCAAAAATTGGACATTTTTTGACGTTAAAAACTTGCTGCGGACTAAAAAATGTTTAGAAATTATTTAAAAAGGGCATTCCGCATGTTTTTTGGGTCACTAAAAACGATGAAATTGGTTATTTTTATGTATTCTTGACGGATTCAGAGTTATGGGCCAAATATTGTAGTTTGAATTTCCAAATTCAGCATTTTTTTGAGTTAAATGACTGTCAAACGTGCAGAGAACTTTTCTGAACCTCTAGAAAAGTAAATTATCATATTTTTGTGTTTGTCTAACTAGCGCAGAATTAATTTCTTAGATTTTTTTTAAGGGTGCTAGTTTAGTTCAGTGTTACCACAATGTCATAAAATAAGGTTTTCAGGCAATTTTCCAAATAATGCTGTTATCTTGTAATTCAACCAAAATACTTCCAGTTGGTCTCATTTTTTTTGCTTAAAATACACCTTTCAATCCCCTTAATCGGCAATTTTTCATCGCCAATTCTCTCATCGTAATAGTTAATAAACCAAATGGCCATTTTCGTCCCTAAATGACCAATTTTTAAGTTGGTGCTAAAATTTTAATTTTTGATAAAATTCAATTTTATTTTTTACAACAACTTTTTGTAAGTTCCAAATTTCCAAAAATTTCTTACTATTGATGGAGAAATTAAAATTTTTTGAAAATTTCGTTAAAAAGTGAAATATCTAAAAAATATGAAAAAATTTTATTATAAGATTTGGCATTACTTGATTCGGCACTAATTTATACGTACTCAGTTAAATTTTTTTCAAAACGGAGGTTTTTTTAAAAATTAGCAACATTTTTTATATATCTTAATACTATATCTTAATATTTTAATATCTTAATATCTTAATATCTTAATATCTTACTACTATATATATTTGAAAATTTATTTGTTTGTCTGTCTGTCTGTCCACTCATCACGCAAGAACCGCCGAACCAATTGGCATGAAACCGGTGTCAAAATAAAGATAAAAAGTCTGCGGGTGACATAGGCCATAGATTTTCTGTTCAGCTATCGCAGTTTTTGAGATATCTAATTTTCAGTGATTTTAAACTTGATAAAATTTTTAAAAATTTAAAAAAAAATTGAAATATCTCGAGACTATTGACAAATTTTATTGTCACAAGTTTGTAGTATTCGATTTGGCACACATTTTTACGCATTCTACTAAATTTTTATTCAAAACGGAGGTATCTTTAAAAATTTATAAAATATTTTTGAAGCTGGTAAAAAAATTTTTTTTCATTTTCTTATTTTTATTATATTTTTAATAATTTATTTGTGTGTCTGTGTGTACTTTAAAATGTAATAAATGTAATTGATTTGGCAATAATTTATACGTAATTAGTTAAATTTGATTAAAAAAGAAAATTTCTTCAAAATTAAAAACAAAAAAAAATGTTGGATTTCCAGTTTCCTGTAATTTATATTGTCAAATTTTGAATACGGTTTTTAATTTTACGTTAAAGAGCATAGTGTCTTTCTTTATTTAAAGTATAGTTATAAAGTATAGTAAAAATTGAATTTCTCAAAAACTACGAAAGCTGAGCAGAAAATGGCCTATATCACCCGCAGTCTTTTTTTTTTCTATATTTTGATACCGGTTTCATGTCACTTAGTTTGGTGGATCTTGAATCATTAGGGTACAGATAAATTATTAAAAATACCATAAAAAATAAAATACCATAAAAAATAAAAAAATTAAAAAAAATTTTTTACCAGCTTCAAAAATATTTTATAAATTTTTAAAGATACCTCCGTTTTGAATAAAAATTTAGTAGAATGCGTAAAAATGTGTGCCAAATCGAATACTACCAACTTGTGACAATAAAATTTGTCAATAGTCTCGAGATATTTCAATTTTTTTTTAAATTTTTAAAAATTTTATCAAGTTTAAAATCACTGAAAATTAGATATCTCAAAAACTGCGATAGCTGAACAGAAAATCTATGGCCTATGTCACCCGCAGACTTTTTTTCTTCATTTTGACACCGGTTTCATGCTAATTGGTTCGTCGGTTTTTGCGTGATGAGTGGACAGACAGACAGACAGACAAACAAATAAATTTTCAAATATATATAGTATTAAGATATTAGAGTGCGTCTTATTTTTTTTTTTTCGATATTTTTTGTCTCCCCCCATTTTTTTCGAATATTTTGGTCATAAAAAACCCCCAGCTCCAAGGATTTTGATTTTTGATTTTTTTAACCCGTGCCACTGAGTACTTGAAAATTCCCATTTAAATAACATGGGAATTTTGGGTTTTTAGCTATACAAATTTTTACAAAATCCAAAAAGCGTTTTAAAAATTTTTACTGCAAACATACTTTTATGTGTTGTAAAGACATGAAAACAGCCCTGCATTCATTCCAAAGGGAATTTTGGGGCTAGAAACGCAAAATTACATGTTGGCTCAATCTTATAAAATAGGGCTTTTCGGTAATTTTCAATAAAACGCTGCAACCTCAAAAATGAACCAAAACACTTTTGGTTATTCTACTTTTTTTGGTGTAAGTGTCAGCTTTCAAGCGACGTAAACCGTGTATTTTTATCACTGATTCTCTGACGCTATAATCAATTAACCTATTGGTAATTTTTGACCCGAAAAGTCCAATTTTTAAATTTGTTTAAATTGCTGCCAAAATTGTAATTTTCGACAAAATTGAGTTTTATAGGCCTCAACAGTTTTCTGCAAGCTTTAAATTTAAAAGAATTGTTTACTCGTCTCTTTTCTTTAAATAGTTTTTAAGATATCGTTTTTCAAAGATAATGATAAAAATGATTTTTTTTTTAAACCCTGAAATTGGGACTAGGACTTTAAATTATCATCTCTGGTTAATAATTTATTAAAAAGCTGTAAGTAAAAATTTTTTGTAAATTTGAAGCTTGTAGAAAATTTTTAAGATCTATAAAGCTTAATTTTGTCAAAAATTATATTTTTGACAGCAGTTTAAAGAAATTTAAAAATTGGTTATTTTTAGTCCAAAATTACCAGTAGGTTAATTGACTATAGCGCTGAGAGAATTAGTGATAAAAAAACGCAATTTACGGCATTTGAAAGGTCACATTTACACCAAAAAAAGTAGACTAACTAGAAGTATTTTGGTTCATTTTTGAGGTTGTAGCGTTTTATCGAAAATTACCAAAAAACCCTGTTTTAAAAGGTCTGCATATTTGGGGTCTTGGGAGGCTGATGTGAATTCGGTTAAACATTGCTTCTATTATTAGATAATCCTGCTGATGGACAATTTTTGTCAACTTCATTCACGCTGACTCAGTCAAATTTATACATTTTACCTCAGCGAAATTATTTAAGCTCTAAAATTTCGATTATGGATAGGTACATACAAATTCAAAAAATGTTGCAAGACTGGTGGGAATCATGGTCGAGAGAGTGACTATGAAGTCTAGAAGAGAGGCACAAGTGAAGATAAGTTAAGAGAAATTTGCTTGTTGATGAAATAGTCCTGGTCTAGAATTAAATCTTACACCCTTCAAAATAGCCATTAGGTCTTGTAGTAAAAGTATATGATGCTACTAATAAATTGGCAAGAACTGCTGGGATCAGGGCAGCTAATTTAATTTTAACAAATCGTGCTCTTGGAGGTTTTTGAACGCGGGCATCGCTCAACGCTCGGATCTTGGAAGGACCTTAGAAATGCCTTTTACGACGGCCTGTTGTGCGTTCACCTCCTGAAAGGAGTTTCCCTGATTGGATACGTTAACGATGTGGCCCTAACCATCTATGACACGGACATGCAGGTGACCCAGGAGAGGTTGGATCTAATCATCTAATCAGACAGATCAACCTCTGGATAGGTGAACATGGGCTCCAGCTTGCGATCCCAAATTGAAGATCCTGCTGCTGACCCGTCAAAGGGTTTCCACCGACATAGACGTAATGGTTGATGGAGTTGGAGATCTTCACATGATCCGAGCAAAATCATGGGTTAAGTATCTGCAAGTTCTGTTTGATAACAAGCTGAGCTTCTGGGAATAATTTCAAGGTCAAGTGAAAGGTTCACGTAAGTCGCATCCTCCTTGTCAAGGCTTATGGCCAACATGGGAGGGCCCAAACCATGGAAGCGAAGACTTTTGATGTTAATGGTGAACTCTGTCCTGCTCTACAGATCGGAAATCTGTGCAGATATCACCAAAACTGCCAACTGAAGAAAGAAAATTTTTTCTGAACAATGGCAAACGGCTTTGAGGATCACCTGCGTATACCATATGGCATCCCTAGTGGCGATCCAGGTGGTAGCATCGGTTATGCCTATTGAGCTGATAGCTTTGGAGCGGAAATACATCTATGAAAGCGTAGTGTAGCGCGAAGGGGCTGCAACTCGTGCCCGCTCTAACACTATGAATGAATGGCAGTAATTCTTTGCTTGTTAAAGAAACACAAAAATATGATAATTTACCTTTCTAGAGGTTCAGAAAAGTTTATTATATGTTTTACAGCCATTTGAGCTACCACTGGAGCCACAAAGATCTCCAAACAGGATCCATTTTATTCGATTTTGTGGTTGGCCTTATTTTGTGGTAGTTTGATGCCTTCACTTGTTTACCAGTTAAGTCTGGAGTAATCTTCTTATTGTATATAAGGTAACCCTTATGAAACGACTTATAATAATTATTTTTATGTGTTTTTTTATCGCCGCAAGGTAACTCTTGGATGACGAACTATGGTAAAGCTTAAGGCTAAAGGATGTAGTCCCCAGTAAAAAAACTACACGTTTAGCCTTACAATGATATAAGCTAAGGAAACAGTCAATAATAAAAAAACGAGACATAAACATGATAGTTCATATCTTACATTAACATGAACTAAGGAATTAGTCTATATAAGTAACGATACTTAAACTTACGGAACCTAGGAGAGTGGTCATCAGAAAAAGTCACTTCAAGTATGAAAATATTCATTAATATAAACGTTTTTTTCAAACTCTAAAACCTCCAGGTAATATTAAAAGTTTCTTATTTAACGTTTTTTTGAATGCCACGCTACTTTGAAAAATCAGGAAATAGTTTTTGGTGAAAATTTAAAAATTATACCTCCAAGATATCAGTTTTCAGTCCGGCGATTTATTTTGAAGGTATTTCAGAATAATACAGGAACCATTGGTTTAATATATTGTAAATCAATATGGTTCTTTTTTGCGAATTTAATTCTAGTTTTAAAACCATAATTTAATTATCTATAATTATCTAGAATATTTGAAAAAGTCCGGCTCAGCAGGGGGGATAAAAATTAACGACTTTAGGAGGGATGAAATAGACTTAGATTATTATTTTTGTTTTAGGGGTTTAGAATAATTTGTAGTGGAAGTCAGGGCCTGATCACCCTGATAAGAACAGGAACTTAGAATAGGTTTATGGACTTAGGATAACTTATATTTTGGCATTTATTGTAATTTCGGTTTTAGGACTTATACTTGTTAGGAAACATACGTTCAAACTTTTATTATTGAAAATATTCCATGATAGTTGGTTCTGTAAAAACTTAAACAAGTTATAAGTTTTTTCTTGTTTTAAAACCATAATCATCGCTTCTGATTTTTAAAACAGTTTTTAATTATTAGGTGGTTTTTTATTAACCAATACTCGTCAGAAATAAAAAAAATTAATTCTTTGTCTTAAAAATGATGCTATTATTAGACAATTTATAATACTATAGAAACATAAGAAATGATAATAATAATATAAAATGAGAAGTAACTCTTATTATTAAAAAAATAATAAAAATTAATAAATATTCATGAGAATAATTTTTAACAGAACAAAAAACATGAAAAGTAGAATTTTAATTATTTAGATACCTATTTTCTGGTTTCTTGTCCAATAATCTCTGCTTTGTTGCGGTTGGGGTAAGTCTCAATTTCGAGACGAGATCCATACCAAGATCAAGATGCAGATCAAGACCGAGACTGAGACGAGACTACTCATAATTTTTCAAGATCAAGATGAGATTTGCTCGCCCCTTGTTGCTGTACGCCCAGGTTAATTATTTTTGGTGATAACGTCCAATATACTAAATCCTCTGTCTTGTCTTGACCAACTAACGAAGGCATGCTTAATTATTTCTAAGAATCGAGAGAAAAAATTTATACAACGTTTGTTGCATAAACCTTTCCTAATTGTCGTCATAACTTTTTTCATCATGATTTTTGCTATATCATCGGAGGAACCGGAATTGTAATCGCAAATGCCCTATTTTTGCATACATATTAAATTAAATATAAAGCTCGAATTATGAGCTACCATACGTCACAGAAATGCACATACATTAAAGATTTTGTTTTATTTTATAAACATTTTAATATTTATAAGTAATTCTTAAAAGCCACTTATTTATTTTTATTTGGAAGGGCAAAAGAAGTGCACGGTTTTCCTATACGACAGTGTAGTTGATATAAAATATTTTTTTATTAACAAATAAGGGGAAAAAAACAATTTTTGGAAATCTTAACTTTTAAAAAATATATGGTTTTTTAAATTTCATACCAACAATAAACATATTATTATTGTACATTTATTATGTATAATTAATAGGAATTCAACTGCTTACGACAAATTCCTTTAGAGACACCAGGCTTTACATGGGATGCAATGTTGAAATATACAAAACGAAAATTAGATCACTCGATGATATTGGCATGTAGCTGTCTATTGAAAAGGGCATACGTGGAGGAATTAGTTAATGTAACAATCAATACGCAAAAACTAACAATCTGTACATAAAACCAGAAAATTATAAAAAGGATGAGGAACATAAGGAATACCGCTATATATGGTAATAAAAAGACTAAATTTTGTTGAAAACTTTTGATTTGATATATATCTGTTTATTTTATTTAGGAAAAACTATGGAAAATGTAAGAAATCGTGTGGCTATTAGATTAAGGACATATTGACCAGGTCGATGGAGTGTCGAGGCATTAGTTGGCTAAACCTAATTTCAAGAGATGCACAATATTTACACCAGAATGTATTGCTATTGAAATGGCAAAGACTAAAGTTTAAATCGACAAGCCCATATATGCAGGTTTTTCAATCTTAGACATTTCCAAGGTTTGCCTCTATAAATTGCACTATAAGTACATGAGAAAGAGGTTAGGTGACAAAGATAAACTGTTGTATTCTAATACCCATTCTTTAATCTATGACATCCAAGGTTGTGACTTCTATGAAATGATAAAAAAGGACTATGATTACTTTGACACATCTAAATATAAATTATAATGTCTAGGGAATCGAAAATAACAATAAAAAAGAAATTGGTAAAATGAAGGATGAATGCAGAGGTCGAATCATATAAATTTATTGGCTCAAGAATTAAGGTGTACTTAATCCTCTTTGAAGATGATATTTTTGTTAAAAATCTTAAGGGAATCAACTCCAACGTCGTCAGCGCAACTATTGACGCAAATGATTACAGAAAGTCTTTATGATAATAAGTTACTATACAGGGACCAATATACTATTAGGTCGAAGTTCCACACAATTGTTACCGAAAAGAAAACAAAATTAGCTTTATCATCTTACGATAACCTTGTTGCTGACAGATACAACTGACACATCATCGCATGGACAATACAAGATAATTGAAAATCAGTTATAAGTATATTAAAAAAAATTTATTCTTTTTAGTAGTTAATAATTTAAAAAATATTTTTTAATTGAAAAAAATATTTTTATTTAACGTAATTGAATTATTTTTATTTTACCTTATTCTAACCTATTTCCTACTATATTCATAAAAAAAAAATTATATATAAACGAAACTAATTGAATAATAATAATTAAACTATAGAAGTATATTTTAAAAATAATTATATATTTAGAAGTAACTATATATTTATTTTAGGACATCTTTATTATTTTTTGTATATCTCTGTAAAGAACAATAATAAAAGAAGTAATATTTTATTTCTCTTAAACACCGTTTAAAAATTTCTTCGGCATAAGCATTTTCGTCATTAGTTTCTTCAGAAGTTTCAACAAAAAATTTTGTACGATTACTTTTTTTTTTTTTTTTTTTTTGGGCCCCTTCAAGAAGGGGCCTTTTTCGTAGGACGAGGAGAATACATTTACGCATACCATACACGCGTACTGTATGGTTATGTGGGACTCAACCTCAAATTTGTATCTAGGGATGCCCAGATATACACAATTGAGGAATTACAATACCCACTAAACTCCCCACCCTCCTGCATTTATGACAATATCATAGAATCCGGATCGGGACTCCCTGTTTAGGTATTACTTCGGTCCGGAAACAATGCAGCCCAGGCATTTCTTCGCCATACCCTGTCAATAAAGGAGGAGATTTTCCTACGAGAGGAAACCTTCCTCCTTTTTTCCAATCAGTGTCGCCCGTACGTACTCTGCCACACTGTACCAGTTAGCGGCACTGCGCAGCATTTCCGGGACGACTACTTCCGGCCTCCATTCATCGAAGGGCGCTCGCCCTTCAGCGAAGCGAGGACACCCAAAAAAGGTGTGCTCAGCGGTATCCAGCTCGCCCGGGCAATGCAAGCATTCCGGAGATGTCACCTTGCTCCACTTGAAAAGCATATTGCGGAAATAACCGTGACCAGTTAGGAACTGTGTGAGGTAGAAGTCTACCTCTCCATGATCACGGTTCATCCAGCTTTCCAAATCGATGATAAGGCGGTGCGTCCAACGTCCCCTCGGGTCACCATTCCACCTATACTGCCAACATTCCATTGTGCGGGAGCGAGCGCGAACGGAAGCTACGTCGCGCTCTTCTTCCCCACGGTTATAGATCGCCTGCCTTTCCAAGGCAAGCAGGTCGATGGGAATCACCCGAGCCACCACCTGGATCGCTGGCTCTGATACTGTCTTGTACGAGCAAGCGATTCGAAGTACCCCCTGCCTCTGTACTGCCTTTAGTTTCTTGCAGTACTTTTTTATGCGGACATTGTCCGCCCACACCTCTGCACCGTAGAGCAAGATGGAGTTAACTGTCGTCATCAACAGCCTCCTCTTCTCAGATCTGGGACCGCCGATGTTCGTCATTAGCCACGAGAGGGACTTTGTCACCCGGCCAGCCTTTTCACAGGCCTGCTGGAATTGTCTATTGTAGGTCAACTTGTTATCCAAGAAGACCCCCAAATATTTGACCGGTGGTTTGGTCTGGATCATAAGGGGATTATCTCCGTCATCAAAGCTGATGCCGAATATGGTATCAACCCTTCTCCGGGTCAGAAGGACAATCTCCGTTTTCGGGACTGCCAGTCTTAGTCCGTGATCCGACATCTAGCTATTGATAAGGCGCATGGCCTCATCCAAGGTATTCTGCTGGTCCTCTGGCTCTCGAGCTGTTATGGTTAGAGCAACGTCATCCGCGTATCCGATCATGGAGCATCCATCCGGGATCTTTAGCAAGCCGTCGTAAAAGGCATTCCACAGATCAGGACCCAGAACTGAACCCTGCGCTATGCCTGCGCTTAATACTTTACCTCTTGTGCCATCGAGCGTGTCCCAGCGCAGGTATCGGTCCCGGAGGTAATCTCTGAGTATATTTCTCAGATAATCCGGAACTCTGAATACCTGCTCGAGGGAGTGCAACATATCCTCCCACTTAGCCGAGTTGAATGCGTTTTTCACATCCAACGTGACAAGCAGGACGTCCGGTTTAATATCCGGCCGCACTTGTCTGGCCCTCATAACCACCTTCACGACCTGCTCGATAGCACCGATCGTGGAACGCTCCTCACGAAAGCCGTGTTGGTCGTCGCTAAGGCCACCCGCTTCCCTAATTGCTTGCCGCAATCTTCCTCTGACCATGCTCTCCATCACCTTGCCAATGGTATTTAACATACACAATGGTCTGTAAGATGATGGAGATCCTGGTTCACCCTTTCCCTTGCTTATCAGAGCCAGACGGGCCACTTTCCAGTCCCTTGGAAAGGCGCCTGCCACGAGGCACGCGTTAAACATGCCAAGCAGGAGACCAGGGATTACCTTTGCAGCCGCCTTAAGGGCTTCCGCGGGTATTCCGTCTGGTCCTGGCGCTTTCCCATTTTTCATTGACCTAATTGCCTGAAGCATCTCCGCCTCGATAAATAGCGGAACTTGCTCCCTCGGGACATCCAAAGCAGGGTGTTGTTGGTTTGGATGATCCGGGAAAAAAGCGTCCACTATTCTTTTGGTCGTTGCTTCATCCATCGTGTAGTCACATCCGGACTTAAGTTTGCCCATGACAACCTTATATCCCAGGCCCCGCGGGTCGCTGTTGACATCATCTCTTAGGGACCGATGACAGCGCGCCTTGCTGAGGTGGATAGCTTTCGCCAGCCTATGCTTGGCTCCCTTGTACTCTTCAGAGCGCGTAGCCAGCTCTGGGCGGCCATGCGCTCTTTGCCGTCTTCTGCGTGCGCCGTGACAGACCCGTCTTAGCTCCGAAATTTCTTCATTCCACCAGTACACGCTTCTTTTACCCTTCCAGGGCCGTTTACGCGGCATAGAGGCATCGCAGGCTCCCCTCAGAAGAGCAGTTACCCTCTTGACAAGGGTCTCTGCCTCTCGCGGGGTGGTCGGTCCTCCATGCCAGGCTGGGATAGACGAGAACTCTTCGCGAAGATAATCCACAAATCTGTCCTCGTCCATTTATGACACATTCTAGCCTAGTGGGCGCTTTTTGTACGGGGGCCGATTAGCAACCCTATTAGCAACCCCATCACGCACTTTGAAGGTGATGTAATTATGATCGCTGCCATTGGCTCCATCCATCACCCTCCAGCCACCCACTCTTCCTGCCAGCCCGGCCGAGGCAAAAGTGACATCAGGGATCGATTCGCCAAAGCCTGGCCTTACGTAGGTTGGATTATTCCCAGAGTTCATGACCACCAGATCAGTTCTAGCAGCCATCTCTAGGATCAACGTTCCTCTACGGTTCGTGGTTGGCATTCCCCATTCCACGGCCCTGGCATTTAAGTCCCCAGCAAATATGATATTGCCAGAGACTTCCCTTATCGTTTCCTCCAATGAGGCCAGCTTTGCGGTGAACAGCCCAATAGTGTCATTCGGTGACAAATAACAACTAATGAAAGTTGTATCACCGCACTTTGCCCAGACGTGGCAATTGCCTTTTCCATGTCGTGACATAGACGTCTTAGCACGACCTTGTAGCCATATAGCGCACCAGCCTGTGTCATCGGTTAACCAGAATTGCTGGTTCCTATTGCGAAGCGGCTAGGATAGCAAGACGACGCTAGAGTCTGTCTCGCCTGCGAGCTGATCGAGCAAAAGGTCAGCAAGAATGGTTTTGTTCATATTTCCTTGCAGGACTCCGAACATTACCGATGACACTTTATCTTCCTTGCAGTAAGTGCTTCCCGATAATACTTACATGCTCCGCATCCTGGAAGGTGGTCGGTCTTGGCCTTGTCAGCTTTTTCCCTGCAGAGGAAGCATTCTGCTTTTTCCACAGGACAATTTTCTGTCTTGTGGCCTTGAACGCCACATTTAAAACACGCAAATTTTTCGTCCATGCCCTTACATGACCACTGGTTGTGGCCGAAACCAAGACACTTAAAGCACCGTGTAACCTCGGCTCTTAAGCGCACTTGCCAATTAGACCAGCCATTATTTAGCCGGCCTTTTTTGGTCAATTTTAGTGCGGCGGCTTCTGGTAGGTCTATGACCGCCATATCCGCCTTAGTACCCTTAGCTTTGAAGATGGCGACTTGTATGTCGTCATCGTTTTGCAGCTTGGTTGCCTCCTTTATCACCTGCCTCACTTCGTCGCTACCAGTAGTACCATCTAGGCTTCTGATCTCCACGGTTAGGTGGGGAATCAGTTCCTTGACTGTACTTTCTGGGCCTGCGACCGTCTTGACAGCGTCTAATAGTTTTTGCCGGTCTTTCGACGAGCTCAGCTCTATTAGGACGCTCCCATCCTGGGTTTTCTGGATTCGGTGAACCTCAGTCCCTGAATCTATTAGTTGGACACCTCTATTGATCTCCAGCAGGGCTGTTGCATAAGACTTCCCTTCAGGAGGCTTTATTATTAGAGCCTCCTTACGCTTAGAGATCCTTATGCGCCGGTTCTGGCGCTTCTTTCTCCTGCCTTTTTCTGTTGCCTCGGAAGGAGGAGATACGCCATCTCCTTCCTTCTTCTGCGGCTTTTTCTTTTTGCTTCTTTTATTTTCTGCCCCCTGCCGCAGGTTTGCTGCCGCTGCAGTTATTTTTGGCTGTTCCTTCTCCTGCTGCTTCTTCTGTTGCTGCTCTTGGTTTTTACGAGCCTCTGCCTCCTTTCTTTTAAACTCTTTTTTCTTTTTCTTCTTTTCCTTTTTTCTTTGACCTTTGCTTTTAACAGCGACGAAATCATCCTCGTCTGGAGGGGAGGTATCTGTAGCTACATCTTTTGGCTGCGTTTACTGGCCAGAAGCTAACTGATTTACCTCCTGAACCATATCTTTCGGAGGAGACATCACTGCATTAGCGAAGGTCTTCCTTAGAGGGAGTTCCGGGGACGTTTTCTGCGCCGGTCTCTTTTTTGTATTCTCCTTTCCGGGTGGGCTTCGGGACGCAGTCCGAGCCCTCTTCTTTCCTTTTCCAGTCATAACCCCTGATGCTTCCTCTATAGGAATATCGGGTTTTTGTTTTCCATTTAAAAGCTCCTGCTGCAGTTTAAAAATTGTCTTAAGCCTGGCTAAATATTTTTCAAACTCAGCTATGCCTTTTTTGACTGTCATATTACAGTTCTTCTGTACTTTGACTGAGTCTCTCATCTGAGTAATATCTCTCTCCATGTTTGAGTGGATTTCAATGCACGCCTTGTTATAGTCCTTTGATATTCGGAGATATCTTTCTATATTTTCTTCCCTCTTGCCTTCGTCATCAGGCCCAACTTCGCTAACATAAGGCAACGAATATGACCTCTGGTCCTTCAGAAAAGAAGGCCGTATCAAGCTGTTGCTTGAACCTTTTTGGGCGCCACATTTTGCGCATATATCACCTTCCATTGAGGATTTGCGTGAGGAATCCTCGACCTCTAGCCTAATTAAGACTACCTTTGCCGTCTTTTTTTCAGCATTAATTAGAGCTAGATGTTGTTGCTCTGTGGGCGTGGTGTTCTCCCCTTGCTGCTGAGAAATGCTAAATTGGAGACCCCCAGAATCCGTGTCTCCGGCTCTGACCATCAAGGCTTTCACTTGATCGGAATCAGAGGTTGAATTATCCTCTGTAAGAGGGGTATCAACCAGGGGTAATTCACTGTATTTATTTAGCATTGTACATAAAATAAGCCTGTGTCCCTGGACAAAGGGCCCTTAGTTGGGTAAGAGTACCCTTCAGAGTATTATTAAAGGATTTATGTTAGTCGCTGACAGAGAGTATCTATCAGCTTCCAGCGTCCATCCAGTAATAATAGTCCTACAGATCGGGGGGTTTTCACCACCATGTCTGATGACATCACATACGATTATTAATCCGGCATGTAACAGACTTCGATTGAGAGGCGGTGACGCGAGGGAACACCAATCCTCAATCTAACAGGCGAAGTGTTTCCACCTCTATGTTTGCTACCATTCCACAATGTTTTATACCTGTCATGGAACAGGTCAGGCATCTACCAGTGGAGTCATGAGGGCTGATGTCAGATTTTACTCTGGAACCAGGCGGCATTGATTCCATAGATAGATCCCCTACAGAATGGAGGATTGCTCCTCCTTGTCTGATGACAATGCCACTTCCCAATAACCCAATAACCAATCACCTTCACACATTACTAAACCAGAAAATACAACCTGCAGTCATGATTTAGCGGGACTCGCGACTACCTTTAATCGGCTACGTCGCTGTGCTCGAGGTAGAATTCTCCCATGCTAAGAGCCAATACGTCAGGTCTAAGGCAACTCTGTATGTGGCTTATATCGCACTTAGGTTGGAGAAAACCTTGGAGCCCCTTTAATATGCCTCTTCCTCAAGGATAGTTTAGGATAGCAGTCTGCGGCTGCATGCTTGTCAAGAATGCTCGAGGGAAAGACAAGGCATAAGACCCGGTTTATAGGGCAGCCTCAGTTATTCCAGAACCACTTATAGACTAACTATGAGCAGTCTGCGGCATTCCTAACATGCACACATGGGATAAAGCATAAAGTATGTCCCCGGAGAAATGCAAGGCATGAGACCCGATTTATAGGGCAGCCTCAGTTGTTCCAGAGAGCTATATCCTATATCCTTGATTCTAGTTCAACCTTGAAAAAAGGCGGCCTGAACCACCCTCCTCCTTCCTCAGCCTTATGAGGCTCCGGGCTTGGGACCGGTACAGCGGAGTTTTTGTACGATTACTAAAAGAAATATTTTTCTCAAAATCTCCCTATCTTGAGGCCCATATTTCAGAATAAATATTTTACTTCTCTTTTAAAACCTTTTCAGCCACTACCTAATTTAAAACTATAATAGTATTCATCATATTGTAAAGTATTTTTCCAATACATTTCCAAAAACTAATTTTTTATTAAATCTTGCTTGAGAACTTTCATAGAATTTGCCATCTTCAGCTTTAAGAAAAATAAAACCATCTGATATATAATTAACTAATATAGCTCTCATAGCAATACGCCTAAATTTAGGGCCTACTTTTCTTTGAATTTTAATATAATCTAAACAGCCAAAACACTTCAATTGACTTAAATCTGGTCTAAATTTAGCATTAAATTTACATCGGGGTATTTCCATGTTAATTCATTTGTGAACTAAGTGCAAAATCCCACATATTTTCAGGAATTTTTGAATTATACATATAAGAGCGGACTTTGTATAGTTTAGTTAAATCTCTCCGAAGTACCATTTAGCTATGGAGTGTCAGGGCAGGCAAATTGTAATTCAGCTCCTAAATTTTTCAATATTTCTAATGTTTGATCTCTTGTAAACTAAGTACCTTGATCTGATCTAAGATAACAAATTTTCGCATCACGACCTAATAAGTATCTGGTAGTTTTAATAAAAGAGTCTAAACCTACTCCAGTCTAATCTTTTGTTTTCATGGCAAAGGCCATAGCTAATCTAGAGTCATCATCAATGAACACAGAAATATATATATATCTTTTAGGAATAGTCATTGGACTAATTGAACTCATTATATCAGTATGTATTATTTGTAGGAGTTCGCTAGCTATTAATCTAATTGTTTTAAATGGTAATTTGTTCATTATTGCAATCATAAAGATTTGACAGTCGAATACTCTCTCGTCAAATTTCACGTTTTTAAGGTCTTTATTTTCAGAGAAAGGTTTTTGGAGTTTCTTTAAGTAAGGCAATGATGCATGACTCATTCTAACATAGCTTTATTATTTTTGATAAATGAATTATAATTTTTTCCAAAATTTAGTTTACACTCCTTTTTACAGTCTTTCTCGTCTTTATTAGAAGGTTCATTGGGGGTTATTAAGGGTTCTGTCAGTTACACTTATCTTAAATAATCAATGATTTTGATTTGTCAGTAAGTTGTACTCATCTAAATTTTCCATATCAATATCCTCATCAAGTATATTTTCAGTTATTGAAAATTCATTAATTTCATTATGATCTAACCTATCGGCTAAGTTTTTCTTTATTATGTTTAAAATTTCATACTTATTTTTACTTCTCGTTGTTAAATATGCTATTATTTTATTATTAATATAATTTTCGCTGGGATTATAGTTCTCGTCTAATTTGTTTATTTCAAATTCAATTTTCAAATAAGGTTTTTCATATATACCAGAAATAAACTAGTAAGTCATTATAAATAATGAATAGTCTGAGTAAAGATATGCAAAATATACAAATATGCATATTATTTACTGTTTTAATATTTTAAAATTTTATCATAATTCAAAAAATACACATTCCTCTCTCTTTAACATTAACAATATTTTTTGTTCCAAGTGGGTTGAATATATTTTTTAGAAACAAAAAAAGAATTATTCTGAAAGCTTTATACCTCCTGAGGAATAATTAACTTCAGCTCAGATAGTAATTAACTTACAATCTAATCCATTCTTTTTTTACCCCGTTAGTTAAAAATGTACTATTTATTTAATATATAATTTAAATTTCAATTTATTTTAAATATGCACTGTTGTGCTTAGAGTTATGGGTAGTTTCTAGTTATGTTGCATATTGGTTTCAAGTTATCTTTTTTTAAGACCTACCCTAAACTTTTTTGATTACAGTAGTAATAATATTACAGTAGTAATAATATTATAAGGAGGGGGGCGCTCTGAGCTACGCAACTCTGCTCATAACGAGGATCAGTTACTGATTCCAGAAAATATCTATCTTTTTCTAGATCCTAAAATCTCAAATAAGTATGTCCCCCCTTTATCAAAATGAATAATTTTTTTAAAAATATTATATATTAAATAAATTATTTTATAAAATTTTTTTTAAGGATTATACTATAATTATTATTAATTCTCAAAAGTATCTTATATATAGATTCTGTTGAAACTGAAAAAATAACATCTAAAACTAAAATTTTTTTTTCTGGTCAGTGGCTCGAAAGCTCATACTTTACGGCCACTGTGCGGTCAAAAAAGGCGTTTTTTTCGCCACTGACGCAAAAAAATTTTATATAGCACTTGTCCATAAATAAAAAATGCCCCAAATCGCAGTTCACTAACCTCGGCTTCGTCTTGGAAAGTAACTCATGTGTGATTTAGATTCTTCTTTACTTTTCTGGACACGAGGGTTATAACACAATATATTCAATGGGTTATAACATTTTGAAAAATTTTGATCAAAAAAATAGTTTTTAAAAATTCTTTTTTTTACAAATTTCAAAAATTTTACATACTTTCACATTACCTATCATATTTTTGGAAAATTGTATTTTGAAACAGTAATTAATTAAACTAAAAGATTAAAATATCAAATTTTTTATGGCATTATTTTTGTAAATTATCGTAAGTTAATCAAAGTTAATAATTAAGTTCTTTTTGATTTAGTTATCGAGGCCTGCGGTAGCAGGCTGAGGCATGTTAAAAGTAACCTGCCTACATCCAGCTAAGCAAGGAATATATACGCGAAAATTTCAGCCATAACCCTGTAAATTTTTTTTTTTCTTTTATAATTATTTTATTTTAAATAATATTTATTAATATATTTTTAAAATAATATTCTTTTAAATAATTAACGATAATAAAACTATTATTTTCTAAAATAAAGATTTATTTAAGCAAAAAATATCTTCCATCCTTTTTTACAACTTATATTTGTCGAGAATATTAAAGAAATTTTTTTCTTCTCATCATTAATCGTTTTAGTCTTCTCATTGATCGATTAATAATCGAACAAGAATAATATAATGTATTAACACATGAAATGATTTTGATATCGATATAACTTGTTTATGATCGATACACTACTAGGCCTAAATAAGACGCGTCGTGGTATTATCTTTAAAAAGAAGCACGAAAAAATTATTCTTATAATAAAGCACGACACGCGACAATAAATGTCTGTCGTGGCCTCTTGCTATGACAAGCAATGACGGTATTTATAGTATAGCGCGCGCGAAATTTTAGAGAACTAACACATATTGTATTTATGCGCAATTTTTAAATTTGAAAGAAATTAAGATAAAAGATTCGATAAGGATTTTATTACTGGTCAACTATATTGATAGAATTTTCAGGTATATTACCTGGAAAAAATCCTTCAATTTTAGAAAGTAAAATTTTTTAAATAATTATAAATAACAATAATTAATAAAAATTACTGCTTGATTTAAGATCATATTGTACCTACTTCATTACTTGATTCTATTGGGTTTTGATGCTGCCAGTATTTCATGAGTATAATATGTTTTTTATTACCTACGATACAATCAATTTTTTATTTTTTTTATATTATAATTATTATAACTCTTATTACCTACGTTATAATCGATTTTTTATTTACTCATGTTCCTTTGTGTTAAAAAAAATTTGATACTTATATTTTAGGATTTAATTTAACTAAATTTAATTTTTATGTCAGACAATATTTATCTAATGAAAGATTTGAGATACAAGTAAATAAAATGAGTATGAAATACTTTTAAATAAATTTAAAAGTAATTGAATGCGTGTTAAAAGTACTGTTGTTAAATTAACAAAAATAGTATCTAATTTAACGGAATTTAATTTTTATGACATTCAATATTTATCTAATGAAAGATTTGAGATACAAACAAATAAAATCAGTATGAAATACTTTTAAATAAATTTAAAAGTAATTGAAGGCATGTTAAAAGTACTGTGGCCACATAAACAAAAATTATTATTTTAGGATCTAATTTTACTGAAATTTATTTATATGCCAGTCAATATTTTTCTAATGAAAGATTTGAGATAGGAATCATTATGTGGCATGTTTATTTAAAATGAAAATGGCATATTACTTATCGTGAAAATTTGAAAAGTACTTTTTCTTTAACTGCATACACTTTGATGAGTATGTCTCCCTCCCAAGGTCTCAAAAATTATCAGGCGTTTGGATTTATTGAATAGATTAATGTAGCACCAAGATAAATTTTTAAATAAATTGTTCCTTCAGGCTCAAACATAAATATATAAAAAAATCACAAAAAACAACATTTTAACGTGCCAGGTCAACAAAAAGATGTTTTCTTAGCAAATTGGAACATTAAATTATTAAATTTTCACACTTGTTATTTTTGATCATTTTTTGAAAATAATTTTTTAATATTACACTGATTATATTGACCTGGCACGTTAAAATATTTTTTTTGTGATTTTTTTTATATATTTATATTTGAGCCTGAAGGAACAATTTATTTAAAAATTTATCTTGGTGCTACATTAATCTATTCAATAAATCCAAACGCCTGATAATTTTTGAGAGCTTGGGAGACATACTCATCAAAGTGTATGCAGTTAAAGAAAAAGTACTTTTCAAATTTTCACGATAAGTAATATGCCATTTTCATTTTAAATAAACATGCCACATAATGATTAATATCTCAAATCTTTCATTAGAAAAATATTGACTGGCATATAAATAAATTTCAGTAAAATTAGATCCTAAAATAATAATTATTGTTTATGTGGCCACAGTACTTTTAACATGCCTTCAATTACTTTTAAATTTATTTAAAAGTATTTCATACTGATTTTATTTGTTTGTATCTCAAATCTTTCATTAGATAAATATTGAATGTCATAAAAATTAAATTCCGTTAAATTAGATACTATTTTTGTTAATTTAACAACAGTACTTTTAACACGCATTCAATTACTTTTAAATTTATTTAAAAGTATTTCATACTCATTTTATTTACTTGTATCTCAAATCTTTCATTAGATAAATATTGTCTGACATAAAAATTAAATTTAGTTAAATTAAATCCTAAAATATAAGTATCAAATTTTTTTTAACACAAAGGAACATGAGTAAATAAAAAATCGATTATAACGTAGGTAATAAGAGTTATAATAATTATTTTAATATACAAAAGTTTTTGATAATTATAAGCATGAATAAAGCCAATGAGAAAACTGTATTTTATGCATAACATAAAGTAGATTCTCTGAAGGGTTCCAAAAAAAAATTTATATAAACTTTAAGTTTCCAAAATTTTTTACTTGTTCTTTTTGGATTTTTCCTTTAGCAGATATGATAAATTAAATACAATATCAATTTCAAATTTAAAAAATAATATCATACTTTAACACTAAATTTGTAGAATCATGTCTCGGAAATATCTAAAGCAAAAAGTGTGAGTAACAAATTTTTAGAAACTTGAAACTTATGAAAAATTTTTTTGGTCCCAAAATGAGCAATTTGATTTGTTAACTATTACGATGAGAGAATCGGTAATACGAAATTGCAGATTATGGAAATTAAAAGGAGTATTTTATAAAAAAAAAATTAGACCAACCAGAATTATTTTTGTTAAATTTCAAGAAAACGGCTTTCTAATGAAAATTGCCAAAAACCCAATTTTATGAAATTGTCGCAATATTGAACTAAATTAGCTCCCTTAATTTATCTTTCTAGAGGTTCAGAAAAATTTACTATACGTTTGACATCCATTTAACTAAAAAAATTGCTAAATTTATAAATTCAAGCTACAAAATTTGGCTCAGAACTCTGAATTTGTCAGGAATAAATAAATATTACGAATTTCATCATTTTTGGTGACCCAAAAAACATGCAAAAGCCCTTTTAAAATAAATTTTAAAATTTTTTGAGCTCGCAGTAAGTTTTTGACATAGAAAACTATCTAATTTTTCTTATTTTAACCACTGAAATTAGTCCATAACTTTTTGCGTTAAAAAAATAATTTAAAATAAATGATTCCATCGTTTTCAGGGACCAAAAAAACTACGATATACACCCCGAAATTTTATTTTTTGTTACCTTTTCAATTTAGTAACTTTACACCCTCCCAACGATCCTGAGTCATTTTTCAAAAATCGAAAATGCTCCGGCGCTGCTCAACGACTAAATATTTTTAGATGCGGTTTACGTAGAACTTTTTTCTTCATAAAAAAATACCCAAGAACGCTTGAGCACCTTAACAAATCAATAAAACGTTTTTTTATTGGTAGTCTAATAATTATACAGAAGAATTTAGACTAGCTACCAGAGGAGTGACAAGAATCTCTAAATAGGATCTATCTAATTTGTTTTCGTGATTTGCCTTGCTTTGTGGTAGTTTGATGCCTTCGCTTGTTTACCAGTTGAGTCTAGAGTAGTCTCATGAAATGACTGATGGTAATTGTTTTTATGTGTTTCTTTTTTATCGTCGCAAGGTAACTCTTGTTCTCGCTTTCGCATCCTGACCAGTTGCCGATACAAGGGTTATTTGCGCTGAAACCCCCCCCCCCCCCCAGCATCGTAAACTTTTTCCTTTCTACTTTTGCCGTGAAGGCATCAGTTTCACCTAGGAGCTAGGCAGTTAAACCGTTATCCACCTTCATAATGGGGAGGTGTCATCGTCGCAAAAGTAGAATTTAGAAAAATAAAATAAATTTCAGTATTTACTTATGACCGACAAAATTTTCATTTGAGAAAGTTGAAATAACCGAATTAAAAAAAAAAGTGTTTTAAAGTTGTATTTAATAAAATAATTTTTGAGTAATTTTATTGAGGCAACCGATTCTTGATTCCAAGGGGTGTTGTTAATAGATTAAAAACAGATTGTATAAAGATATTTAATTTTGCTATATGAAAACACCTAAATGCAGGTTGTTATTTCAAATTTTTACAAGAAATTAGTTTGAGGTAAATTGGAAATAAGTAAGAATCGCAGAAATATTTCTTTATATGAGAAAAAATATAAATCTTATTTTAATTTGCAAATTAATAACTGCGATAGGAAACGATTTGGTTCCAAACAGCATTTGTAATCCATGCAGGACCATGTTGCATCGTCAAAGATCAAATACTTAAACAAAGTATTTATGGAAACACCAGCTATGTGGAATGAGCTTAAAGCTAATGAATAATGTTATATTAACATGACTACATTTAATGGTATTATAAGTCTAAGCATGTTAAATTTTCAAAAGCCATATTATTTACCCCATCAAATTATAATAATGATGTTACTATTTATAATAATATTGAATATTGAAATGCACTCGTGATTCAGGTTATGGATGAAAGGGAAACGGAAGCACAAGAGTCAGACAGTGGCATGGATGTTGATGACAATTCTGAAGATTTGTTCAGTACGGAAAGTGATGAAAAATATAAAAACAGTAAAAAAAGAGAGACCTATAAGATGGAATGGAGTCAAGCAAAAATAAATGACATGGTCAGGAGCTTAGGAATACCTAAAGCTACTGCAGAATATCTTGCTTCAAAAATAAAACATGATGGACTAACGACAAAGGATACATCAAGTTCATACTATACTCTTCAATGTAAAGAGTTTCTAGATTTTTTTAAAAAAGAAGAATCTCTTGTGTAGTTTACGGTTGTTAAAGGTATTTTTAACAGCTTTGAACCTGATATTTACGAAAGTGAAGAATGGAAACTTTTTATTGACTTTTTATTGAACGTACTAGGTTCAATACCAATAACCCATTATGAAGAATCTAAAACAATTAAATTTATTCTTGAAAAAATAAAGTATATGGATCAGAAATGAAAAATTTGCTGGGATTTAGGAATAATATCTATCTTGTTAGGGCAACAATCAGGGTTTACAAAGAAAATATGTTTATTGTATATGTGGAACAGTCGCGATCGCCCGAATCTTTATAAAAATAAAGAATGGGATATTAGAATTTCTTGAACTCCAGGTACAGTAAACTTTATCCACAAAAATCGGCAGACTTTTTCGAGACAATAAATTCATAAAATGCATGGAAAACATAGAGAAAAATGCTTGAGAAAGTTTTAACTGTGTAGTTCAACATTTTTCAGGTAGACACAAAATGACAATTACAAAGAGGAAATAAAAAAGTTGCTTGAAAATTATAAAGAGCTTGGTTGCCTACTGAATGTAAAACTGCACTATCTTGAAACACATGTAGATTATTTCCCAAGCAATTTATGTGACTACAGTGAAGAACAGGTTAAAAGATTCCACCAGTATATTAAGGTAATGGAAAAGCGATATTAAGGTAGCTGGGACGAAAGAATGTTGATTGACTATTGTTAGAATTTAAAAAGAGATTTATCAGTAGACAGCGACAAAGAAGAGAATGTAAAAAGAGAAAAAAAATTCAAAAATAGACCCCTTTTAAACTCAAAAGAAATCTTACAAAAAGCCAGTATTTGTCTCATACGGGGTTTAAATTTTCTTATACCAAAACACCAATAAATATGCACTTATTTTAATTTTTTACTAAATATCAGTTTCTGATCCTTTGCGGGTATGGTAACCGATACAAGGGGTGCTTAAGGGGCTAATTTCGAGTTCGAAAACAGTTCGCATAAATATTTACAGTTTTTTTACATCAAAATATCTAAGAATATGCACTATTTTTAAATTTTTATAAAAATGTTGTTGAGTTGCTGGGGGGAAGCTGAATAATCAAATCCAGTTTTTGATGGAAAATTTGGATTTAGAACATCAAAAAAACCTTATATCAGTCAGGTCTATCTTCTGGGTTTCGACTTTTTTTTTGTGGGCCTGTGAATAAGTGATCAACAATACAAAGCTGCACCCTTCCATTGGATCCACAAGCAGTCGCTGTTTCTCTCGGGTACCCATTCCAGGATTCTGCCAGATAAAAGCTGTTCAGGCTTCTTTTACTTACTATATTCATTTACCAAATAAGTGAGGGATCAAAATTAGAAATGTATATAATATATTAGTCCTAAAATTTTATAATTTTCGAAAAATTATTGTAACTTTTGACAGATTGAACCTATTGAAAATTTAGGTTGATTCGTAAAAAATATACCCGAATCGAATGAAATTCTTTTTAATAAAAAAATTCTTACGGGTGGTCAAGGTTATAAAAAATGCAATTGTAGAGCTTCTGCAAAACAATGTTCAACAAATAGGTGTAATTGCTACAAATCTGGGGTTTATGTAGTTCTAGGTGTCATATAAGTGGTCCTTGTACAAAAAAATGAAAATTTATAACCATTATTATATTATACTGCTTTAAAAGTTTAAGATGTAAAAAAAAAAGTTAATGTAAATGTACAAGAAATTAATAAATATTATATTTATTTTATGTTTGTCACTCTTGTGAATTTTTACTAAAGTAAAATAGAAAAAAAATTTAATTTCGATAGTACGGCGCTTCATCAGTTTATAAGCTAAAACACGAATAATAGGCTATACTACTAAAATTTCAGTATTATAGGCCAGAATAGTGGATTTATAGACTTTGTTTTTCTAAAATACGGATAATAGCCTATTATACTAAAATGTCTATTGTACTAGGACATATATATAGGATAATATATGTACAATGTACATACTATAGGCAGCTCCAACTTATTACCAAGTCTGATATAAGTGAACATGTCCCATGCTTGTTGGTTGTTTAAACACTCAAAGCGTTTATAAATTTTTTTTAAAACTTACCTCTCATTATAATTGATGAAATTTGAAATATTACTAGAGTATGCTATTGTATTTAGAGGATAAATAAAGTTATAGTCCATGTCAAATCTTTTTAAAACTTCTTCTTTGTTGCTTAAATTTTCTGAAGAGTACGTTGCAGTTCTAAAAATTTCTGGTACCACCTATCAATAAACATATTTTTGGACTTTGAAATTTGTAGTAAAAATAAGTTTACTTTTATACTTTTTACCTAATTATTAGAAAGATAGTATTAAGTTATTGCAACTTTTTACTTGAAATAGTAAATTTCAAAATATAAAGTTTTAAGAAAGTTAATTAAAGTTTACTAGAAATTTATATTATTGTTGACTTTCAAATTTCGTATTAAAAAATATGTCTTATTATCTTTGTGTAAATTAGATACAAAGTAAATTAGAGCGAAATATTCGATTAAAAATTTCCAAGTTAACAATACCAACTTTTTGAAAACTTAGTATCATGAATTCGAAATTAAAAATTTAAAGAAAAGTCTAATACAAAATTAATCCCAAGTTTTAACAAATTTGCGGGTAACTTTGTTTAAGACTTTTTGGTATCTTATGATATCATTATCAATAATAATAAGTTATTATTAATTTACAATCAAGTTTGTAAAGACTTATTGAGGACGTATCAAGGAGTTTCAAAAATATAGAAGGTTGCGGAACTTATAAATCAAGATTATGCAAATTTAACCCATTTGTGCCGGGGCGGAAGTAGACGGAAACTAAATGAAAACTCTAAGATTTTCAGTAGATAGAAGGCTAAAAATTGTACCCTATAGGTAAAATGTCATGCTTTTTCCAAATCCGTCGTTAGTTTTGACTTACCACCCTTCTAAATGCCCAAAAAATAGGGGTGAAAAGGGGTAAAACGAGAGTTTCGAGAAAACGACAGATAAGAGACTGTTAATGTTAAAAATTATAAATAAAAAGACCATCAAATATTTTCAGATGTAAGATTTATTTTTGGATGGAAAAATTTGACTACATATCGTATTGGGTAAGTTCTCCACCCTTATCTTGTGAATAGGGGTGGTTTTTTCAAAAACTTTGAAAATACATTTTATTTTGTTTTAGTGGAGTCTTATTAGTAAAATTCGCTGCTAAATCCGAATTTAATGTTGGTATTGAGATACAGCCCCTTTGAACACTCAAAAATAGGGGTGGAATGGGTAAAATGGACCGTTAAGTTATAAAAATAGCTAAATGTTTAAAAATCTGATTTTTCTACTGAATCAATACCAAATGCTACTTCTAAGGTAAATTTCTTCAAGCATTCGAAATAGGGGCTATTGGGGTAAAATGGACCATTTTACAACTCCTAAACGATAAACAGAGGTCGTTTTTTCAAAAAATTAAAAAAAAATTTTTTCTTTGTTTTTAATAGAGTCCCACTTGCAAAATATGCTGCTGAATTCAAATCTTAAGTTGGTTTTGATGTGTAAGCCCTCTGAATACTCAAAAATGGGGGTGGAGCAGGTAAAATGGACCGTAAATTTTTAACAATAGCAGAAATGTTTATAAATCTTATTTTTCTACTGAATCGATATCAAATATTATTTCTGAAGATAAATTTCTTCGGCCATTCGAAATAGAGGGGATTGGGGTAAATTGGACCATTTTGTATACTCTAAACGATTAAGAATGGTACTTTTTTCGTTATTTTTGTTTCTAAATTATAAAGTATTTAGCAATAATCTCTAAATCATATACATTATAAACATAATTATTCTTATAAATTATTTAAATAAACATAAACTAATTAGAACAAAAACATTTAAAATACTTCATAATTGTAGTAAAATAATAATATAATTATAAAAATATTATGAGAAATGCGCCCATTTATGATTTTTTGTTGTGATTTTTTCCATTGAAGCATTTTTTACATAAGTATAAATCGCATCCTATGCAAAACTTTTGAGTATATACATTACAAGTATCATTTGAACATTTCTGCTTTCTGGCTCGGACAATGCTGATATGTTTGATACCATGCATTTTATCAAAGCATTCTAAGCACATGTGTTTATGACATTGAAAGCAGTATGTATTTGCTTTTTTATTACACGTGAAGTTCTTGCAAGCTATTTTAACAATAGTAACTAGCTTATAATCTTTAAGTTTTTCTTCATCTTTTTCCAGTAAATAATGACCAGCTATTTCTAACACAAAATCATATGTTCCTTTTTTTTGCTAGTTGTGAAAAATAATACTGTAGCATTAGAAATTGAGATTTGAATAACTCCAAGTACACTCCCAAAATGAAATCCCCAAATTTCCTTCAAAAATTCACCAATATGCACATCTGGTGCTTTACAAAACACAAAATACGACATCAGCGCTTTCAAATGTCGAATTTTTAATTTCGGAGTCTTGTAAAGCACCATTTTGCTTATCCGTAGTTTTAAATTACCACCTAAAATTTTCAGAACCACCGTTGATACATTATGTGATTTAAATTGAAAAAACAAAAAAATTAAGAATTGTCTATATATCTTACTAGTCTTATCTTATCTTACTAGTCTTACTACTATATATATTTGAAAATTTATTTGTGTGTCTCTCTGTGTGTGTGTGTGTGTGTGTGTATTATCATCAGGGTTAAACCAGTGAACAAAATTTAATAAAACCGGTGTCAAATTAAAGAAAAAAAGTCCGCGGGTGACAAAGGCCATAGTTTTGCGACTCAGCTATCGTACTTTTGAAGATATTCAATTTTTAGTGTTTTTAAACTTGATAAAATTTCAAAAAATTAAAAAAAAAAATTGAAATATTTCGAGTCTATTGACAAATTTTACTGTCACAAGTTAGTAGTATTCGATTTGGCACACATTTTTACGTATTCTCCTAAATTTTGTATTCTCCCTTTTTGTAGTAATCGAATCAGCATCAATTCTTAAGTATTCTGCTAAATTTTTATTCAAAACGGACGTATCTTTAAAATTTTATAAAATATTATTGAAGCTAGTTGAAAATTTTAAAAAAATTTTTTTATTTTTTATGATATTTTTAATCATCTGTTTGTGTTTCTGTGTGTGTATGAGTTTCATCATGAGAGTCTAATCAATAAAAAGTCAAAATAAAGTGTCAAAATATAGAAAAAAAGTCTGCCTATGATATAGGTCATAATTTAGCAACTCAGCTACCGTACTTTTAGAGATATTCAATTTTCACTATTTTTGGGGAAAATAAAATTTTTTGAAATTTTGATTAAAAAGTGAAATATCTTCTAAATATGATAAAATTTTACGGTCGCAACTGGTATTACTCGATTCCACACTAATTTATACGTACTCAGATAAATTTAAATAAAAAAGGACATTTCTTTTAAAATTTGTAAATAATTTTCAGTGATTTGCGGTAAAAATAAAAAAACAAGAGAAAAATTAAAGCTATTTCGTAGATTCTTCACTATTCAGAATACGAAAACATGATTGTTGTATCATAAATTAATTTTTTTACATAAATTAATTAATTTTTGTATCATAAATTAATTTTTTTAGTTAATCGCGATTATCGTTAACGAAAAATTAGGGCTCTCTGAAAAACTAGATTTTGCATATCTAGGAGTCAAACGCACATTTGTTTATTTAAAAATTACTGTATTAATTGCAATTTATATTGTATCTTCTACAAACTATTACGACTATAAAGAGGCCCCTCTGAAAATTATTTGACAATTTTTTATTATCAGGCTTTAAAATCTCTAGATTAAAAAAAAACCAAAAAAATTGCATATCCATATTCGTGCGGAAACAACGCGTCGAAATAAATTATCTTTAGGATTAGACATAGTATCTCCAATACCTTTTTAAATACGATTCTGTAATTAATATTTATAACTTTACTGGGGACAGAACTAGGCTCCTCTGAAAACTCTGAATGTATTTGCATAATTATAAATTTGCAGTGAAATATGGTTTTCTTAAGCAATAGAAATAGAAGTAAATGCAATACAGGGGGGCGGAACCCCCCCGCCAACTTTTGCTAGTAAATATATAAAGATAAATTTATTGATTGATTGATTTGGGGTGCACATATAAAATTATTTTAAAAAATGTTTAGACTTAAAAAACTTGGACATAACAAAAATATAAAATCCATATAATTAGTATAGAATACAAGTTTTTTTTTTTGAAATTCAAATTTCAGAATTTAAAATTCAAAAATATTCTCTTTCCATGTTTTAATAATGGAAATTCATCGCTCGTTTTTTGAAAGCATAATTTCTACATTGAAAACCAGAAATATAATTTTTTCTATTTTATAATTTAGAAAAACGATCCAGTTCCCACACAACTTTTGGTAAAATTTAGCAATTTTGTGGGGATTTTTATTAAATATTTAAAATTTCATGGTTAATTAACACATTAAATGTTACATTTATCCACAATAGGCAAATTTTGGTAACATCTGACAGTTTATTTGGATTTTTCCTTGATTATATGTTCTTAGGCTCACTTTAAACTATCAAGATATCCAGTTTTACTTAACACTTACATTATACCAAGTTCTAAGGAAATAGGCTATAATAAAATAACGAAACGTCAATCCTTACAGTAGCATAACCTAAGGAAGTAGGCTATAATAAAAAACGACACGACAAGCCTTACAGTAGCGTAAGCTAAGGAAGTAGTGCTATAATAAAAAATGATTCGACAAGCCTTACACTAGTGTAACCTAAGGAAGTAGGCTGTAATAAAAAACGACACGACGAGCCTTATACTAACATAGTAGACTATAATAAAAAACGAAACGTCAAGCCTTACACTAACATAAACTAAGGAAGTAGACTATAATAAAATACGACACGTGAAGCCTTGCGCTAACATAACCTAAGGAAGTAAACTGTAATAAAAAGCGACATGTCAAACCGGAAACTAACATAACCTAAGGAAGTAGACTGTAATAAAAAACGACACGACAAGCCTTACACTAGCGTAATCTAAGGAAGTAGGCTATAATAAAATAACGACACGACAAGCCTTACACTAACATAACCTAAGGAAGTAGGCTATAATAAAAACGAAACGTCAAGCCTTACACTAACATAACCTAAGGAAGTAGACTGTAATAAAAAACGACACGTCAAGCCTTACAGTAGCGTAAGCTAAGGAAGTAGTACTATAATAAAATACGACACGTCAAGCCTTGCGCTAACATAACCTAAGGAAGTAGACTGTAATAAAAAGCGACACGTCAAACCAGAAACTAACATAACCTAAGGAAGTAGACTGTAATAAAAAAGGACGCGTGAAGCCCTACAGTAGCGTAAGCTAAGGAAATAATGCTATAATAAAAAACGATACGACAAGCCTTACACTATCATAACCTAAGTAAGTAAGCTATAATAAAAAACGAAACGTCAAGCCTTACACTAACGTAACCTAAGGAAGTAGACTGTAATTAAAAACGACACGTCAAGCCTTACACTAACATAACCTAAGGAAGTAGTCTATAATAAAAAACGACACGTCAAGCCTTACACTAACTGTAACGTACCAAATGCCTAGACCCCTAAGATATGCAAATATTTATGAATAATGCATGCAAATAATAGTTTAATTCTTCTTACTTATACGTGTGTTGCAACATACACACGCATAAGTGTATAAAATACTAAAATCCGGACTTAAATCAATTTATGTATCAATAAAATTATATTTAATGATAATCAAATATTACGTAAATGGCAGCACAATCCAGCATGTATTGAATTATGCTGGCAGCCTCTTAAGTATTACTTTAATCAAAATATTAATTTATTAGATTAAATATAAATAAAATATAAAATATAAATATAAATTATATAATTAGTTTATAAGTAAGTTAATTAGTTCATAGGTATGTTAATTAGTTTATAAATATGTAAATATGTAAATTAGTTTATAGATATTTAGTTTGCAAGATATTTTTATAATAATAATTAATAATAAAAAATAATAACTATAAAAAAGGATTAGTGTAAAATATATTTAAAGTCATAAAAATATGTATTAAAAATAATTAAAATATTTAAATAATATAAAAACTTAAACATTATAAAATAACGAATGCGCGCGAAAAGCGATATTCTTTCTAGAGGCTTCCAGAAGCTTCCAGAACAAATTCTTTAAATGTAAAAATCTCAAACATGTGTGCGTGAGTTGCGAAAAGTATATAAGAAAGAGCATTCGCACATCACGCAACACTTGTTTGGGATTTCTCTTAGAGCGAGCTTATATATTTAAGCGTACCTTTTTGTATTAAAGCACACTCAATAAATTTATAGTATTGATCCAATAAATTAATCTATTTATTTATGCAAAGAAATCCTAAAACACTCATCAGCTACGTAAGGTGCAGATGTGCACCGACCTTATTCTAGAGGTGCAACCTCGCTACATTTTTAAGACTCTGCCGTTCAAGGGCTTGCACCCCTTGTTCCAAAAAGGAATTTAGGCGGTTAGGTCAGTGTCCGTTATTAGGAAATTTAAATTATTGTGACCCCTCCTTACGAGGGATTACATAACATAACCTAAAAAAGCAAACTGTAATAAAAAACGACACGTTAAGCATTACAATAGCATAACCTAAGGAAGTAGGCTATAATAAAAAACGACACGTCAAGCCTTACTCTAACATAACCTAAGGAAGTAGACTGTAATAAAAAACGACATGTCAAGCCTTACACTAACATAACCTAAGGAAGTAGGCTATAATAAAAAACGAAACGTCAAGCCTTACTCTAACATAACCTAAGGAAGTAGGCTGTAATAAAAAACGACACGACAAACCTTACACTAACATAGCCTCAGGAAGCAGACTGTAATAAAAAACGACACGTCAACCCTTTCACTAACATAACCTAAGGAAGTAGACTGTAATAAAAAACGACACTTCAAGCCTTACAATAACATAACCTAAGGAACTGGACTATAATAAAAAGCGACACATCAAACCGGAAACAAACATAACCTAAGGAAGTAGGCTATAATAAAAAACGAAACGTCAATCCTTACAGTAGCATAACCTAAGGAAGTAGACTGTAATAAAAAACGACACTTCAAGCCTTACAATAACATAACCTAAGGAACTGGACTATAATAAAAAGCGACACATCAAACCGGAAACAAACATAACCTAAAGAAGTAGGCTATAATAAAAAACGAAACGTCAAGCCTTACAATAACATAACCGAAGGAAGTAGGCTATAATAAAATAACGACACGACAAGCCTTACACTAACATAACCTAAGGAAGTAGACTGTAATAAAAAATGACACGTCAAGCCTTACAATAACGTAACCTAAGGAAATGGACTATAATAAAAAGCGACACGTCAAACCGGAAACAAACATAACCTAAGGAAGTAGGCTATAATAAAAAACGAAACGTCAAGCCTTACACTAACATAACCTAAGGAAGTAGACTGTAATAAAAAACGACACGTCAAGCCTTACACTCGCGTAACCGAAGGAAGTAGACTGTAATAAAAAACGACATGACAAGCCTTACACTAACATAACCTAAGGAAGTAGACTGTAATAAAAAACGACACGTCAAGCCTTACAATAACATAACCTAAGGAAATGGACTATAATAAAAAGCTACACGTCAAACCGGAAACTAACATAACCTAAGGAATTTGGCTATAATAAAAAACGACACGTCAAGCCTTGCAATAGTGTAACCTAAGGAATTAGGCTGTAATAAAAAAGGACACGACAAACCTTACACTAACATAACCTAAGGAAGTTGGCTATAATAAAAGACGACACGTCAAGCCTTACAGTAGCGTAAGCTAAGGAAGTAGTGCTATAATAAAAAAATGATACGACAAGCTTTACACTAGTGTAACCTAAGGAAGTAGGCTGTAATAAAAAACGACGCGACAAACCTTACACTAACATAACCTAAGGAGGTAGGCTATAATAAAAACGAAACGTCAAGCCTTACACTAACATAACCTAAGGAAGTAGGCTATAATAAAAAACGAAACGTCAAGCCTTACACTAACATAACCTAAGGAAGTAGACTGTAATAAAAAACGACTCGTCAAGCCTTACAATAACATAACCTAAGGAAATGGACTATAATAAAAAGCGACACGTCAAACCGGAAACTAACATAACCTAAGGAAGTAGGCTATAATAAAAAAACGACACGTCAAGCATTACAGTAGCGTAAGCTAAGGAAATTATATTTTTGGGTCACTAAAAACGAATATGATGTTTATTTTTACTTAACTCTTTTCTGAGGAATTGCCCCCACCACAAGTCATGTGATACACGCTTTACGCAGTTTATTTTACTTTATTTATTTAATATATTAATTTATTTAAAATAAAATAATAGATAAATCATTTGTAAATAACTAATATTTTTATATTTAATGAATAAAAATAATTTTAATCGTTACTACATAGCTGTAGTACTACTGTATACATGCATACTAATGTAAGTCACACAGAGAACGAATTAGGGAGATTCCTCAGGAAAGAGTTAAAATGCACTAGTTACCCACATTAAACAACTTTTGGTAATTGATACGCATTCATCTTCTATTGTGCGGAATAAGAACAATTTAGATAAAAACGAATGTCGTATTCGTGTTCAGTAGAGCGTGTCCTAATTTTTTGTTTTCGAGATTTTTTTGCTCCCCCCCCCCCATTTATTTTGTATATTTTGGTCATAAAAAACACCCCATCTTCAAGGATTTTACCCGTACCATCGAGCACTTACGTTTCCCATTTAAATAACATGGGTATTTTGACTTTTCAGCTGTCTAATTTTTTAACATGCTTTAAAATTTTTTTAAACAACATATCCAGCAGATCGAAAACGATGTTTAGACATATAATATTAAAAAATGATCAGTTTTATTTATTTTTAAAAATACCTTTGTCCCTTCATTTTTAAATCAATTTAATAATAAAAATATATAATACAGAAAATATAGTAAATATAATAACTAGAGTGCAGACTTTGTTGGGTATTTACATTTAATATTAAATTTTGAAAAAGAAAATGAAATTTACTAAAGTTTGTTTATAGGAAACTCGGAAATTTCAGGGAATTTGGTTTGTAAAATTTTGTCGAAACCCTAAAAAAGTACTGAAATCTTTAAAAACAATAGTCTGGAATGTCAGGGAATTTTAAAAGTTCAGTGTCGTGGCCACCCTGACTATACCATTTCTTCATTATAACTAGTGATAGTTATTATTAGGTTCGTTACTTTACAGCCTTTTTCATTAGGTTACGCTACTGTAAAGCTTGACGTATCGTTATTTATTATAGCCTACTTCCTTAGCTTACGCTACTGTAAGGCTGGACGTATCGTTTTTTATTATAGTCTACTTTCATAGGTTACGTTAGGTTATGCTACTGTAAGGATAGACGTGTCGTTATTTTATTATAGCCTATTTCCTTAGAACTTGATATCATGTTAGTGTTAAGTAAAACTGGATATCATGTTAGTGTTAAGTGAGCCTAAGAACATATAATCAATGAAAAATCCAAATAAACTGTTAGACGTTACCAAAAATTGCCTATTGTCGATAAAAGTAACATTTTATGTGTTAATTAACCATGAAATTTTAAATATTTAATTAAAATCCCCACTAAATTGTTAAAATTTACCAAAAGTTGTCTGTTGAGGGGAACTGGATCGTTTTTCTAAATTATAAAAGAGTAATAATTATATTTCTAGTTTTAAATCTAGAAATTATGCTTTCAATAAACGAGCGATGAAATTCCATTATTTAAAACATGAAAAGAGAATATTTTTGAATTTTAAATTCTAGAATTTGAATTTCAAAAAAAAAAATATGTATTGTATACTAAGTACATGGATTTTATATTCTTGTTATGTCCAAATTTGATAAACCATATTGATGAATTCCCATTAATTTTTTATGTTTAAACATTTTTTAAAATAATTTTATATGTGCACTTCGAATCAATCAAACAATAATTTTATATTTATATAGATATATATAAAATTCTCAATTTTTTCGTTTTTTTAATTTAAATCACCGTTAAGTATTTCGGAGTTATAGAATAATCCGAAATTGATAAATCGATATTAAAAAACGCTATAACTTAATTTAGTATTTTTAAAAGCACCATAATGTATGAACGGTGGTTCTGAAAATTTTAGGTTTGACGTGTCGCTTTTTATTATAGTCCATTTCCTTAGGTTATGTTAGTGTAAGGCTTGACGTTTCGTTTTTTATTATAGCCTACTGCCTTAGGTTACGCAAGTGTAAGGCTTGTCGTGTCATTATTTTATTATAGCCTACTTCCTTAGGTTACGTTAGTGTAAGGCTTGTCGCGTCGTTATTTTATCACAGCCTACTTCCTTAGAATACGCTAGTGTAAGGCTTGTCGTGTCGTTTTTTATTATAGCCTACTTCCTTAGGTTACGTTAGTGTAAGGCTTGACGTGTTTGTTTTATTATAGCCTACTTCCTTAGGTTAAGCTACTGTAAGGCTTGACGTGTTTTTTTTTATTATAGCCTACTTCCTTAGGTTACGCTACTGTAAGGCTTGACGTGTTGTTATTTTAATATAGCCTATTTCCTTAGAGCTTGATATAATTTTAGTCTTAAGTAAAACTTGATATCATGTTAGTGTTTAGTGAGCCTAAGAACATATAATCAAGGAAAAATCCAAATAAACTGTTAGACAGAGCTGGGCAACGGCTGCACGCTAAAATCCTTATATACGGTATACGGCATACGGTTCAATGATATTTTATCCTTATATAAGGTAAAATTCATACGGCATCCGTATGAAATTAACCGTATGTAAGGCAAAAGTCATAAGGCATCCGTATGGAAATGTCATTACGTACGGTAAAATTCATACGGATGCCTTATGAGTTTTGCCGTACATACGGGTAATTTCATACGGTTGCCTTATGAATTTTACCTTATATAAGGGTAAAATATTATTGAACCGTATGCCTCCTTAGCCGTATGTTTTTTTATACGGCAAAATTTCGTACGGTATCCGTATGAATTTACCCGTATGTACGGCAAAACTCATAAGGCATCCGTATGAAATTACCCGTATGTACGGCAAAACTCATAAGGCATCCGTATGAATTTTACCGTACATAATGACATTTCCATACGGATGCCTTATGACTTTTGCCTTACATACGGTTAATTTCATACGGATGCCTTATGAAATTTTGTCGTACATACGGGTAATTTCATACAGATACCTTATAAATTATAACTGTTTATGGCATTAATTTATTTATTGGCACACCATAATCAGAATTGATGTTTAGGAAAATAAGTGAAAAAACTAATTTACTTTTGTTATATTTATTTATCATGAAATTTATTTTTAAGTATTTACAATAAGAAAATATATTCTTTTTCTATAACGTAAGGCATAAAATTTAGAGAATGATTTAAGAATTTTAAATATCGAAAGGATTTTTCTTTAACTAATTACATCTTAAATAACAAAAGATCATCATTGACTGATTCATTGTTTGAAAAGCTAATTTTCCTTAAAGAAAATAAAAAATATATTCAATATTAATTTTGGAGAAAAATGTATGCAATAAAAATTGTTCTTTACTCATTCAATTGAATTCTAAAATGAAAATTAAAAATTTTTGATTGTATTTTTCCTGTTATAAATAATAATTTTATTTTTAATGCTTTCTATAAACAGTTGTTTAACTTTTTTTGAATATCTTCTTGATTTTAAAACATATTTATATTTAGAAAATAGAAGCAAAGAATTTTTTATTATTGGGTAAGTCTTATAATACCTATTTTAAGAATGCAATTTTTTGCATATTTAAACAATATTATCGAACTTTATTCCAATTTCTTTATAAAAGTCAAATATTTACTTAGGTAATGTACTTATAAAAGCTTATAATTGTTTCATATGGATCCTTATGCAGAGAAATGTATATATTTTAATAATATACTCTCCTTTATGACGTTAAACAGTATACGGGCCCATATACTCTCGAACCGTACGTACGGTTAAACAGCATACGGAACCGTATAATCTCTAACCGTACATACGGTTAAACAGCATACGGGCCCTTATACTCTCTAACCGTACATACGGCTCAACAGCATACGGACCCGTATACTCTCTAACCGTACATACGGTTCAACAGCATATGGGCCCGTATACTCTCAAACCGTACATACGGTTAAACACCATACGGGTCCGTATGCTCTCAAACCGTACATACGGTTAAACAGCATACGGACCCGTATGCCGTTTTTGATTAAGCCTAAGCAAACGGTATACGGGTCCGTATGCTATTAAACATTATATACGGTTCAAGTGTATACGGGTCCGTATGCTGCTGAACCGTATGTACGGTTCAAGTATCTACGGGTCCGTATGCTCTTAAACCGTATGTACGGTTAGAGAGTATACGGGCCCTTATGACATTAAACATTATATACGGCTGAGATGCATAAGGCTCCCGTATAGTGTTAACCGTATATACTGCTAGGGTGCATACGGTCCCGTATGCTGGTTATCGTATATACGGTTCAAGTAACATACGGGTCCTTATGCACAAAAACCGTCTATACGGCATACGGTTACAGCGTGCCAAAATTGCCGTATATGCCCAGCTCTGCTGTTAGATGTTACCAAAAGTTGCCTATTGTGGATAAACGTAACATTTTATGTATTGTATACTAATTACATGGATTTTATATTTTTGTTATGTCCGAATTCGATAAACCATATTGATGAATTCCCATTAATTTTTTATTTTAAAAAATTTTTTTAAATAATTTTATATGTGCACCCCGAATCAATCAAACTATAATTTTATCTTTATATATATGTATAGAAAATACTCAATTTTTTCGTTTTTTATATTTTAAATCACCGTTAAGTATTTCTTAAATATTGAGTTACAGAATTATCCGAAATTGATAAATCGGTATTAAAAAGTGTTAAAACTTAATTCGGTATTTTTAAAAACACCATAATGTATAAACGGTGGTTCTGAAAATTTTAAGTGGTAATTTAAAACCACGGATAAGCAAAATGGTGCTTTACAAGACTCCGAAATTAAAAATTCGACATTTGAAAGTGATGATGTCGTATTTTGTGTTTTGTAAAGCGCTACATGTGCATATTGGTGAATATTTGAAGGAAATTTGGGGATTTAATTTTAAGAGTGTAGCACTGACCAAGTCCATTTTTTACTTTTCATTTCTATTTTCACATCATTGCAGTGATGATCGTGAAGATCAACACCGCCCATGCATTTAGTGAAAATTTTAAATTCTTGTGGAAAAGCGATTGGGAATCTCTTTTGATCACTTGCACTATACCGTTCCATATTTGCTGTGGGAGTTACAAGAGCTGCAGAAGAAAGTATTGAAATACTTTTTGAGTCCTTGATGGAAATGTAGTTTATTTTGCTTAGTGAATCGTACTTAGGTTCACACGATCCATGAGTACAATCATTTTTCATGGAAACTGGAACTGCAACTCGTTTTTCTTTTCCTTTCTCTATTGTTTTCTCGTAAACCCGATTTTGCCAGCAGTTCCAGTAGATTTCAAACCATTTCTTTTTAAATGGATAATTAAATCAGGGCTGGTAAAGAAGTTATCAAAGCAAACATGATGATTTTGAAGTTTCTCTTTAGGTACTGTTTTCAAAAAATGATAAAGCATATTCATAACTACACGAGACCCAAGCGTGCATTTCTGCAATTTCTCAGAATAGCAAGATTCTTTACCTTGATAAATATTAAAATCAAACAAATAACCTGATATGGAACACAATGCCCATAATTTCAATCCAAATCTTATTGGCTTATTTCTCATATACTGTTTTAAACTGGTTCTACCAAAGATTTTTATCATACTTTCGTCAATCGATTATTTGGAAGAAAAAAATCAAAATTTTTGTAAATTTTTTTCAATTTTCAATTTTTCAAAGTTCAATAAAATTAGATACTCTCCAAATTATATTATTTAAATTTTTGTCAGACTTTTTATATAATTTTAAATAACGCTTTATTTCTAGAAACTCGTCTCTATGAAGCGCATCTGCAATAAGTTCATGTCACAAAAGTCTTTTATAATTCTTGGATCAATTATCACGTTCCCTTTTTTCACATTCACAATAGAACCAATTGAAATACCAAGGAATTTATTAAATTTTTCATGTGATATTTTGAGCCCATTTTCTAACGTTGCATAAATTATGTAATCTTTTAAATTAGAAAAAAATGTTCGAAAATTTCCACTGGACAAATTTTTTAGAGTATACAAAAAACTACTTTTTATATATTTTTTAATCGATTAAAATATACAGAATCCGAATGTGCTAACTAAGTTTTAAATTCAAATTATTGGCACCAGAATCAAACAAAACATTGGCTAATTTTAGGGTGAATCTAGATGGTTTTCTTATCTTCCTACTTCTTATACTTTTTAGCGCTAAAACTAATTTTATTAAATTTTCCAATTTTCCTAATTTTCCTACGGATAAATGTTTATTATTTAATTTTAAGTTAATAATTAATCAAAGAAGTCATTAAAATTAATTTCTTTATAAGTTTTAACGTTATTATCAGTATAGCAGAAAGTTAGGTTTTGTGTTTGAGTAATTGTAAATAAATGATTTTATTTGTCATTATTAATAAACACTTATGCTTTTATTGTTGTTTTAAGGCTATATTTTAATTTCATGATGCAATTTTTGCAAAAAAACAAATTAAATTCAAATTTTAGTGCGCTAAAATGCATAAGAAGTAAGAAGATAAGAAGCCCATCTGAATTCACCCTTAGAGTAAGTCTACCGCATCTCTAATATTATACAAGAAATAACTTTCATGTATCTTATGAGATTTTCGAGTAAATAGATTTCAAATCTGCCTAAATTTAAAATTTAAATTCTTAGTCAATAAATCGGACCAAATAATTGACCTTTACCGGACAAATACGGCAAACTAAGATATAATAAAAGTTTTTAAATTTGATTACGTTACGTAAGGTTTCCGAGTACGCAGAATCTGAATCTTCTAACTAAATTTTTAAATCTAAAATCGTAGTAAAAAATATGACATAAAAATAAGCCTATTTTTGGAGAAAGTTGCCGAATCCCCAAGTTTGTATAAAAATTAATTTTAATGCGTTGTATGGGGTTTTCGAATATGCAAAATCCGAAACTGACATCTAGTTTGTTAAATTCAAACATTTGGCTCACAAATCTGGCAAAAAGTTGGTCTTTTTTAAAAAAATACTCCAAGTTTTTAATCTAAATAAAAAAATAACTTTGCTTTTTTTCTTTATAGATCATATGGGGTTATCAAGTATGCTCGGTTGAAAATTGGCGACGTCAAGCCTTGCACTAAAATAATCTAAGGAAGTGAGTGGTCTATAATAAAAAAACGTCTATAACATAACCTAAGAAACTAGTCTATATAATATAATATAATAAAAAGGGGACATGTCATGTATTACACTAACATAACCTAAGGAAGAAGTCTATATTAAAAAAGCGAAACGTCAAGCCTTGCACTAGCATAATATAAGGAATTGGTCTATAACAAAAAAGCGACACATCAAATCTTACACTAGCAGTGGTCTACAATAAAAATGAAACAACAAGCATTACATCAACATAACCTTACGCAGTAATATAATAAAAAACTAAACCACAAACCTTATACTTGTAAATTTCCTAAGAACAAGGTGTTTATTAACATGGAACATTTTTGTAGGGAGGGGGTACTTTAGAACTTGAAAATTAAGGGGGGTCCAATTTGTCTGTTTTAAAGGGGGGGTCAAATAAGATTTAGATTAATTTAAATTTAGGGACTTGGGGACTTAGGGACTTGGATAATACAGGTTTATGGACTTGGGATAATATCGATTTAGGGACCTATATTAATATGCAAGGAATCAGAATAGTTTGGTTTTAGAATCTTAAAAACTAGTAATGTGATAATTAAAAATTGTAAAATTAGAAATTTGTAATGTAATATTAAGTAACATTTGCATTATACCTATTCCTCAGCTAGAAGTAAACCTGTTCCATGCATTTAGGATGTGTTTACACAAACCAGTTGTAAGTTTTTTAGTACAGACCACTTCCTTAGGTTATGTTAGTGTAATGCTTAATGTAATGCGTTTATTTCGTGCTTGACCTATCGTTTTTTTATAATAGAATACTTCCTTAGTGATAACGTGGGTGATGATAAGGATGGTGATAATGGTGATGGTAATAAATAAAGCGTAGATTGATTGATTGCAGACGAATATTAATTATTTATTAAAGATAGGCTAAAAGCCTGCGTCTGTGCAAAGTTGGAGTTCGGCACTGACCGGCAACGACGATCTACGAGAGAAAAAGAAGTGGGGTGCGCACAAACACATTCATAAACTATATACATATATTACACTATATACACGTAACACCACATTACCACCCACCCATTTTAATGCAATTAAAATGAGAAAACCAAAAAACCAAAGAAAGAGAAAAGAAATGGGGGTGATGGCAATGATGTGTTTTTTATAAAAAACTTACAATAAAAATAAAAAATCTCTCTTAAGAGCTTATCGGCACCGACAAAGGTCGTACCCTGATCACTATGAAACCCACAGCACTGACCTCTAGTTGAGGTGAATCTACGGAAAGCGGCTATAAAATCGTCACTAGAATAACCAGTAACCAAATCTAAATGCACTGTTTTTGTAGCCATGCAAATAAATACAGCGATATATGCCTTTTAAGTACGACTGCCTCGCCCTTTAAATCTCAAAATATCTACAGAACCCGCATAATCCACACCCGTATGCCTAAAAGGTTTATCCAGTCTATATATTATTAGAATAATATTTTATCGTCCGATGATAATTGAAATATGATAAATAGTCTTTACTTTTATCGGTCTTTACGGACTATTATTATTATTTATCAATACAAATGAATGTAATTGATGAATAATATTTTAAACTGCTTTATTGTTAATGATCGCCAATAGCGTGTATCCATTAACAGCAGTTTAATAAATTTTTTCTAAATTAAAAATAAATTTTTAATTTAATTTTTATTTTTTTTTCTTAGATGTTAAGAAAAAAATCTTTGAGAAAAAATAAATGCCTCATCAGTGCCAACGAGAATCGAACTCGTGATCTTCTATTTGCCGGATAGACGCTTTAGCCAACTAAGCTACGGCACGAGACGACACTCGATGATACCAATGATACATTTATTCTCTCTCAAAGAAGGCAACTATTCGACCAAGTGCCAGAAATTATATATTATTAGAATAATATTTTATCGTCCGATGATAATTGAAATATGATAAATAGTATTTACTTTTATCGGTCTTTACGGACTATTATTATTATTTATCAATACAAATGAATGTAATTGATGAATAATATTTTAAACTGCTTTATTGTTAATGATCGCCAATAGCGTGTATCCATTAACAGCAGTTTAATAAATTTTTTCTAAATTAAAAATAAATTTTTAATTTAATTTTTATTTTTATTTTTTTTTTTTTTTTTCTTAGATGTTAAGAAAAAAATCTTTGAGAAAAAATAAATGCCTCATCAGTGCCAACGAGAATCGAACTCGTGATCTTCTATTTGCCGGATAGACGCTTTAGCCAACTAAGCTACGGCACGAGACGACACTCGATGATACCAATGATACATTTAGCTTAGTTGGCTAAAGCGTCTATCCGGCAAATAGAAGATCACGAGTTCGATTCTCGTTGGCACTGATGAGGCATTTATTTTTTCTCAAAGATTCTTTTCTTAACATCTAAGAAAAAAAAATAAAAATTAAATTAAAAATTTATTTTTAATTTAGAAAAAATTTATTAAACTGCTGTTAATGGATACACGCTATTGGCGATCATTAACAATAAAGCAGTTTAAAATATTATTCATCAATTACATTCATTTGTATTGATAAATAATAATAATAGTCCGTAAAGACCGATAAAAGTAAATACTATTTATCATTTATCCAGTCTAGTTACTCTAACTACAGATAAAATTCCCATCTTTTGAGCTACAGTATCAGCTCTATAACGACGACAATCATTACAATCATTTACGAAAGACCTAATCATCCTTTTTGATTTGACAACCCAAAAATTTTGCCTAATTGAGGAATGAGTCAGCCTAATTCCAGTATGCATTTTTTATCATGATAATAGCCAATCAATGATAATAGCCAATTGTACGGAAGTATAATAGGATGTTTCTCATCCGGGTCTAGCAAAGATGCTTGTACCCTACCACCGACTCTCAACAAATTTTTGTCCATACAAGGATCTACACTTTTTAAATTAAAATCTACTATACCCCTACCACTTTCAAGATATTTTATATCATTTTTAAAATGATCTTGCTGTACGATAAAAATTAATACTAATCTAGCCCAAACTAATTCACAAACAGAAGGGGTTATAAAACATATCAACTGATAGTCTACTTGAAACCAGCAACTATTCAACAATTTTAAATTTTTTCTATCAACTATTTTTTATTTTAATTTAGCTTTTATTAAAAGCCTATCAATGAAACGTAAGAAGTTACTCTTAAAAGTTTTTGAAGATTAGAAAATTTATCTAGTAAGTCCCAGTGGTTGACTTTTTTCTTCTTTTTTATATTAATATAAAAATTAAATGACAGAATACTCACTGACTTACATTGAAAACCATTTTCAGGACTACGAGGAGTTCTAATGATTCGTGCTGATGTGGTTCCAGTAGGCTTCAGGGAGATACGCATGTATCTTAGAGCACCTATGAGCCACAAACGTAGGCCATTTAGAAGGATGTGCCCTTAGCCATTGAAGGACATCCATAGAGTCTGTGTATAGAAATATATCCACAGCTTCTAAGTTCAACGCCCTAAGTACCTTAACTGCCAATTTTGTCAATAAAAAAGCTGCACTAAGTTCTAATCTTGGTATGGTTTGAACCGGTTTTATGGGGGCTACTTTAGATTTCGCTTGAATTAAATGCACCGAGCTTTTATTTTTATAAGTTACTTTAAGGTAAGTGCACGCGGCATATGCCAATTTCGAAGTATCAGCGAAGCCATATAATTCGTATTTCGCCCCTGGTATATATTCTATCCATCTACTAATTTTTATGTTTTTTAAAATAGGTGTAGCATCATACCAATTAATAAATTCATTCTTTAAATCATTGGGTAGCGGATCATCCCCACCTAACTTTGCCGGCCATCATCTCTGCATAAATATTTTAGCAGTGACTATGACTGGTGCTAACCACCCTAATGGATCAAAAAATTTTGCTGTACTAGCTAAAACTATTCTTTTTTAGATTTTATTTTTTAAATTATCTTTTTTAAAATCAAAAGAGAAAAAATCACCCTCAACCGACCAATGTGATCCTAAAAGGTCAAAATAAGAATTAAAAGAACCAACTTTTGCACAAATCGAATCATGAAAATCCAACGAAGCAGGGTGGTTGGCCTTCCATTTATTCAATGAAAAACTCCCCCTTGCAAATTTTAATTAAATCCTGCTGTTTTTCCAATGCCTCTTTAATCGAGTGCCTACCACAGAGATAAGATAATTTTAATCAGAAAATTAAAACTTGGTCCCTTAATCCATTAACGCCCAATCGACACATACAAGCCATTTGAATTTTTTTTAATGAAAAAATCGATATTTTGGGCTAAAAATATTACCTAGTAGGTAAAAGGGGCTGAATTTTTCATTTCTGAAGTCCGTTTTAACGTATAACCCCTAGAAAATGTGATATCATCCCCTAAAAGTGGGGTAATTTTTTTATAATTTTTAGACGTCATTAAAATTAATATAATGGGTATAAAAAATATTTCATGGCATTAAAAACTTAATATGGGACTATCAGGAACACAAAAAAAATGAATGCATACCAATTTTTTATCTTCTACCCCTTAAATGGGGTAAGGGGTAGATTTGTAGCATAAAAGGAAAAATAAATATTTTGGGCTAAAACTGTCATCCAGTAGGTAATTTTGTCCACTATTTTCATTTCTGAAGTCAGTTTTTACATACAACCCCTAAAAAATAAAATATCACCCCCTTTCGCATCGAAAAAATAATGTAATATTTACCTTATCTTTAAGGGATGATAGCTTATTTTCTAGGGGTATTCTAAAATATTGGGCAAAAATATCTAATGGATGACAATTTTAGCCCAAAATATTCATTTTTTCTTTCATGCTACAAATCTACCCCTTACCCCATTCAAGGGGTTGAAGATAAAAAATTGGTATGCATTCATTTTTTTTTGTGTTCCTGGTAGTCCCATATTAAGTTTTTAATGCCATGAAATATTTTTTGTACCCATTATATTAATTTAAATGACGCCTAAAAATTATAAAAAAATTACCCCAGTTTTAGGGGATGATATCACATTTTCTAGGGGTTGCACGTTAAAGCGGACTTCGGAAATGAAAAGAACAGTCCCGATTACCTACTAGGTAACATTTTTGGCTCAAAATATCGATTTTTTCATTAAAGAAAATTCAAACGGCTTGTATGTGTCGATTGGGCGTTAATGGGTTAAGGGACCAAGTTTTAATTTTCTGATTAACATTATCTTGTCACAAAATTCGTTGAAAGCGCCGATCATCCTTATAAATCAACATTTGTCTGTACATGCTTATACCTCATCCATCCTATCAACAGCTCAGCTAGATCCGAAAGCAAATTTACCCCACAATGAAGTAGGTCATTAATTGAAACCTAATTAAGATCTCTGGCTGCACCATTGAAGACAGACCTAAACTTTCCATTATGTAATATCCCATGATGCGGTATAAAATAATATGAGTTAATAGAATCAAAAATTTTATTCTCTTCCATATTCCTCAATTCTCTATAATCTGAAAAAAATTTGTGATATGCCTTTGCATACTCAGCATCTTTAGGAAATCGAGCTTCTATTCTATCTAGGAATTTTCTAACAATACCAAAAGAACCTTTAAAAAATAAACCCTCTGTTGATTTTTTAATGGTAAATGAAATACATAACGACCTGTTTCATCACTATAATGAGTTTTTTAGAAGTAGTCTTCACAAGCTTGTTCATCAGGTGTTAGAAAATAGGTTGACTTGTCAAATATTTCTTCCTGACGCCAAAATTTTTCTAAGTCAAAATTCAAATTGTTTTCATTCAAATTAGACTCATCTACCAAGCTACAAATTGGCCCACCGCCATAATTACCAGAAATAACCCAACCAAGCTTAGTTTGCATAGCTACAGGGTCTAAGGGGCCAGCCCTATGAATATCATTAGCTATAGCCGCATGGATAGTTGTGCCAAGTAATATTTGAATATTGCCTTGACCGTTAAAGTTTGGATCAGCTAATATCAAGTTTATTAAGTGAATAAGTTCCTTAAATTTTACTGAAGAATTTGGGTTATAAACCGAAATCTTAGGAAGGACATGAGCCTCAACTTCCATTTTGAAATCAGATAAAAAATGAGTTTTAATGAAAAAGGATGCGACCTTGCTACATGTATATGCGATATTTCCGCCAATTCCTGATACGGGTAACTTTACCGAATGGAGCGGAAGATTTAAATTTTTGACCAATGATTGCTTAATAAAAGACGCCTGGGAACATTGGTCCATCACAGTTCTAACCAAAGATTCCCGACCATTGATACCAGAAACCCTTATCATGGCAGTCGCTAGCAAGGATTAAGACTCATTGTCAAGATTCAGATTCATTGTCAAGAAATACCAGTACTAGGTAAACTTGTTTGTTCTGTAGCTGCTACGCTTTTCTCTGTACTTTTAGCCTGATGACCATTATCAGTATTACTATTATTTTGTTTAGAATTTTTATTATTAAAACTTCTACTACTACCATTTTTATTTATATGTAAGGTTGTGTGGTGTTTGCCACTACACTGCTTACATCTTTTTTAGAAAAGCATTTTTCAGCTTTATGCTTTGCGCCAAAACAATTATAACATCTATTAGTTTTATCAAGGAATTCTTTCCTCTGTTCTACTGATTTACTTTTAAATTTTGGGCAAAATTGAAGCTAGTGATTCTCATTGCAAATTATACATTGAACTGAAATAGATCTTTTATTATTATTATTTGAACTTGTCAAAGGGTTGGATTAAGTTCAGTGCATCCCCTTTGACATGGGATGCTAGATGTCTAAGCTTAACTACACAGAAAGTGTTTTGTCTATTTATTACTATAGAAGTAAAAATGTCGCGAAACGACTCCTAGTGTTCATAATCCCCATCGAAATCAGGGATTGAAAGAGGAGGCAGCCGATGGTTATCTAAAGTTATAATTTGCCTTGGAGGCTGTGTTTGTACATTAGGGATGGCTGAGGGGTTTGCATCCAAAAAATTCTGAAACATAGCTAAATTTACTAAATAATTTTCCTCCACCCTATCAAAAACCTTTTCTGTAATGTAAAATAAATGTGATTAGCTACTGAAGGGTATTCAGGATGAGATCATTGCATTATGATTTTTCTCAAATTTTATAAAATTTTTATTCAATGATTCCATTCTAACGTTACAAGACGAAAGGGATTTATTGGGATCGGAATAAAACCTATCAAACGCTTTAAACATTCTATCTGGTAGTAAATTCTGTTTCAGAAATAGGTTAGACATCGTGGCTCTTATTTAAATTTAAATAAATATGATAAAAAAAAAATGAAATAATAAAATGCTACTTGTGATATTCAAAAGTTTTACCAATAATAGGAACTTAGAACAAGCCTAAAGGATTCTATAATAATAATAATAATTACAAAAAAAAAATTTTAAATTCAAAAATTAAAAAAGAATTCAGTAATATTAAATTAATATTCAAATGATTAACAACTACTATTAAAATACAATCCCACAAACAAGCTCTGTTTCAATTGATTAATCATCAACCCCAAAAAAAGATTAACATATATAATTAAATAATAACTAAAAATTCTATTGAATATCAAAATAGCATTGAATATCTAACTGGATTCTAATCTTAACTTTAAATTGATTTATAAAATTTGCAAATAATATAAAATTTTTAATTTTGACATTAATTTTTTAATACTTTCATTAAACACGTGAAGTGGTAGAAATTCCGACCAGTCAATGCCACCCCTCAGAACAGCCAAACATTGATCGTCCAAGTCCAAAAAGGATCCCAGTAATCAGCCATGCAGCAGGGTATCCCAGAGACAGAAACCAGCACACAGTGGGGAAAAATGAAAAAAAAGGGGACAAAAAAAAAGATCAGTCCGTGGTTACATCTAAAATAAAATCTGTTTTAGTAGAAATTTGTCAAAATATGTAATCTTCAAATAAAATGGTAGCAGAAGTATTAAAAAAATTTCTTAAAAAAGTTCAACGGCCTGGTACGGTGGCTCCGAGTTCAAAAAAATTAAAAATCATTAAAATAAAAAAATATATATACATAAATAAGTTTATATGATTAAAAAAACATTATTTAAAGTATTTTTTATGTTTTCTAAGGTTTCTGAAAATCCACATACAAATATATACTAGTAGTACTTGCATATGAGCAATTTGCGAATTTCTGTCACTAAATATGAATTATATAGATTTTTATACAACAATTATTTTATTTTATGTTAATCAAGTGATGAAAATCAAATTTCAGTATATTTTTACACATATGCATGCGCGCGCGTTTGTGCGTGTGTGTGTGTGTGTTTAGTTTTAAAACTAATATCTTTCAGTTTCATTGACTTATTTAATCATAAATAAGATTTCTTGTACATATATACACGCACACACACTCACACGCATGCATATGTGTAAAAATATACTGAAATTTGATTTTCATCACTTAAGTAACATAAAATAAAACAATTGTAGTAAAAAAATCTATATAATTCATATTTAGCGACAGAAATTTGCAAATTGCTCATATGCATGTACTGCTAGTATATATGTGTGTAGATTTTCTAAAACCTTAGCAAACATAAAAAAAACTTTAAATAACGTTTTTTTAATCATATAAACTTATTTATATATATATATATTTTGATTTTAATGATTTTATAAAATTTTAAAAAATTATTTAAGTTTAAAAATTTACACTATTATACAATTAAACTACAATAAAAAGAGAGAGAGAGAGAAAGAGAGAGATATGTATACATCGCCCTCTTTTCTCACTTCTTCTTTCAAAAAAAGAAATAGGGGGGAAGAAGAGAAATGTAAACGTTTTTTTTTACTTATCAAAAAATTTTAAAAATCTTTATTTATGCAAAGTGCTATGTACAAGGAAATGATATTTAGACAATTATCTTCGTTAATATGCTGTGATTAATCATAAGGTAATTGTTAAATTAAATTAAATGTATGTATAAAATATTTATTTGGTATAAAATTTGTAATTTTTGAAAAGATAACTATCTGTCAAGAAACGTCAAATAATTTTATTATTGCTGGAATATATCGTTGTTTTTACATTTAAATAATTTATTGAAAATATTATTATTTTCTGTGCCAATACTTGAATAAAAAGAGACATTGGATTTTATTTATTTTGGGAGATTGTCCACAAAAGAAGAGAAAATTTTAGATTAAATTGATTAAAAAGAAATTGCTCTTGAGGTATATGCGTTTTCAACTTATAACTTTCAATTGATATTTCTTCTGATTTTATTGCTTTTAACAATTTCTAACACGTTTTATAGCTAAATAAGGGAACTTGCTCCCTTGGGACATCTAAAGTTGGGTGTTGTTGGTTTAGATGATCCGAAAAGAGAGCGTCCACTATTCTTTTGGTCACTGCTTCATCCTTCGTGTTGCCAGACCCGGAGTTGAGTTTGCACATGACAACCTTATATCGTAGGCCCCACGGGTCACTGTTGATATCATCTCTTAGCGACCAAAGTGCACCTTGCTGAGCCGGTTGGCTTTCACCAGCCTATGCTTGGCTTCCTTGTATTTAGAGTGCGTAGCCAGCTCTAGGTGGACATGCGCTCTCTAGCGTCTTCTACCTGCCCCGTGACAGATCCAACTAAGCTCCGCAATTTCCTCATTCAACTAGTACACGCTCCTTTTCCCCTTCCAGGGCCGTTAACGCGGCATAGAGGCATCGCATTCTACCCTCAGAAGAGCAGTTACCCTCTTGAAAAGAGTCACTGCCTCTCCCGGGATGGTTGGTCTTCCATGCCAGGCTGGGATACGCGAGGATTCTTCACAAAGATATTCCACAAATCTGTCCTCGTCCATATTTGACACATTCCAGCCTAAGGGGTGCTTTATGTACGGGGGCTGACCCAATCACGCACTTTGAAGATAATTTAATTATGGTTGCTGCCATTGGCTCCATCCATCACACTCCAACCGAGACTTCCCTTACCGTTTCCTTCAATGAGGCCAGCTTTGCGGTGAATTTGTATATTTTGTTTGTCTAATTAAATTTATCTTATTTGTTTAATCGATATCTCTCTCTCTCTCTCTCTCTCTCTCTTTTTTTATAATTAAATTTTTTTTTACATGAATATTATAATTGAATTAACTTAATTAATATAAATTCAATTTCAAAAAATTAAAATCTTAAAATCAATTTAAAATAAAATACAATGATCAATTTAAAAATAACAATTTTTTGAAAATTAAAATCATCTTTTTTTATTACTATCATTGTAAATTTTTTACTCATTATTTTGACGTTCCGATAGTACTCTTAACAACTGAAAGCTGCTTCTTTTAGCTTGCATCTTTGTCAGATACACGTGGGATCTAAATCATTGGCAATATATCCTACTGAATCATCTTGAAGGCTTAGAGCATTGATTCTTTAATGTCATGATGGTGTTATTGGCCTCATATTATTTGTCGTATAATCTTAATTTAAACACATTTGTAAAAATTTTATTAATTTATTATTTTAACATGTAAATTAAATCGTTTTAACAATTTCTTCTAAAATAATCTTAATTTAATTTAATCTTGTTTAAAATAAGCTTTAATTGATCAATGGATGATTTTTTGTAAATAGAATATAATTATGATTTATTATACTTTAAATTTTTAAATTTTAAATTTTTTATTGTCTGAAACAATTTATAAATTTTGTTTAAGCTAATATGCAATTTATAATTTCTATATTGTAAATAATTTCACAGCTATACAAAAAAAAATAAAAGTTCTGATACTGTAACTGAACCTACCTTCAGGTAAGTTTTTCCATGTCCTAAAAACGAATCTGAAGTTAGATTTTACCCTACACCCTCAGATTTTGCCCCAGTTACCTTAGGCAACCTCTTAAGCGACCCAAGAAGCAAATATTTCACTATGTTGAAAAGTTAAAAATAAAAGTATTTTAACTACGTTTTTGGTTTTTTTAAAAACAAATATGAAGTCAGAAATTACCTATAACCGTTAATTTTTTCCCAAGCTTCCCCAATCACCCTCTAAACTGCCCCAGAGGGTGAATATTTTATTTTTTACAACAGTTAAAAATAAAAGTAATTTAAACATGTTTTTTGTTGTTCTAAAAACGAACTTGAAATCAGAATTTAGCCATTACCCTTATTTTTTGCCCCAGCTACCCTAGACAACTACCCACTAGGACGAATATTTTACTCTGTGTAAAAGTTATAAATAAAAGTATCTTAGTTACGTTTTTTGATGTTCTAAAAACGAATTTTAAGTCAGAATTGATGGATAAATCCTTAAATTTTGTCATTTTGTCCCAGCTACCTCAGTAACCCTCTAAAACCCACCAGAGGAAAGTTAATTAATTGCTTTAAAGTATTACAGCGATTTCAGCATGGTGCTAAGAACTTTTGTTGGAAACAATAAGTATCTAAGAGCATATAACAAAGAGGAGATAGTCACAGAAAAATAAACATCAGAAGATGATAGTGAGGACGAGGAATTAGAAAACAAATCACCAACACTTTTTAACCAAAAAAGGCTCAGCGACTTTATAAGAAATCTTGGACTTGATGAAAATAGAGCAGAACTTTCTGCATTGAGACTAAAAGAATATAATCTGTTTGGAGAATAGTGCATCATGATATTCGTTATTAATATCGATATTGTATCGAAATCCGATACGATATCGATACGATATCGATACGAGAGTTTGTTAAATTTATCGATGACGATACAATATTGTGTTTTAAAAATATCGCCGATATTCTCTTATCGTCGATATTCAAAGCCTGGAATATCGGAAATTTTTATCGATATTTCTTTTTTATGAATTTATTAATTTATTTATTCAACTAGCTATACATATTATTTAAAAGAATTTAACTATGCGTATTATGTTAAGTATATGGATATATACCAGTTGTCATTGTTTAAAAATACTTTTAGGCACGAGCACCCGATCTAAGCAATGCATAGATAAAATCATGCCTTATAAGTTTGTCACGTAAAAAACGAAAGTCTTTAAATTGCCTGGTTGGTAGAGAAATTTGATCCCCAGGTCATTTCGGTGCCACTATGTGCTTATTTTGCCTTGGTGAATATATGAGTGTTTGTTGTCTCAGAACAGATTGAAAGTTTTTAGAAATCTAATAATTTAAAAAAAATTAGCTTTTCTGAAAAGCATAAATATATTTTAATTTAATTTTTTGATTACATATAAATTAAGAATTAATTTACAAAGAACCACAATTTAAAATTCAAAATACAGGGTTTTTTTTTAGTATACTTCAAAAAACTTTTTAAAAAGAAAGAAAAGAAGTGAATTAGTTTTTTCTATAATTAACTTTTTTTTTCATTGGGAAATCAGATTTTTACCGCAAACTAAACATTCTAGTCTTCTTAAGTCGAGTTAAATTAAAACTAGGAAATTATACTTAAAAATTCCGACTTTTTAAAAATTTTAATATTTGGTTTTCATATAAATTAAATAGAACCCTCTTATATATATTTTGGCCCATTATATTTCTGTAAGTTTGAAAACAATATAAAAAAAAAAGGTCGATCAGATTATTTTCAATTACAAAAATTCGCTTATTATTTTTTTTGTCGATATTTGATTGAATATCGAGACAATATAGATACAATACGATTTCGATACGATATCAAGTTCTGAAAATTATTGTCGATATCGATATGATACGATAATTATAGTAGTTCTTTCAAGACGATATCTATAATTTTAAAATATTGATATTGTATCGTATCGTGATGCACTATGACATAAGGAAGTAAAATTACGGAATATCGTCATAGGGAGGAATAATTCCATATTTTGAATAAGATGGTCCTTTAGTATAATAAAATAGAAGGCTTAATGAACCAAATGAAGAATGACTAAATTTATAAAGAAAATGAATAGAGGCTTTTATCAACTCAAGTAAGAGAAGCTTAAAAACAATTTTACTTTAATGTGGCTCATTTAGTTAATATAAAAGAAGAATATTGCAGCAAGGAATTTTTTTTCAGAAATTAAAATGTAATGAACAAAATGTCTACAATATTGCTAGGTCAACAGTCAGGGTACACAAAATTTTCATCTTATCTAAGTTTTTGGAATAGTAGAGACAAAGTAAATCATTATATAAAAAAAATGGCCATAGCGCAATGAGTTCAAAATTGGTTATAATAATAATATACATAAACGGTTAGTTGAAAAAAAAACGGTTTGTTGAACCAGATAAAATGCTCCCATCGCTTCATATAAAACTTGGTATAATGAAGCAATTTATAAAAGTTCTTGACACGGAAGGCTAAGGCTTTAAATATTTGGCCATGGAATTTCCCAAGCTTTTAGAAACAAAAATTAAGGAACGAATTTTTAATGGCCCTGATACAAGAAACCTAATGAAAAATGATTTTTTTATAGAGATAATAATTAGAAAAGAGAAAAACGCTTGGTTAAGTTTTAAGGAGGTAGTAAAAAAGTTTCTGGGTAATGAATTTGCAATAAAAAAGATAAAAAATATAAACAGATATTTACTAATCTGGTGAAAAATTTAAAAATTTAGGGCTGCAACGTAAGTTTAAAAATAAATTTTCTGGATTCGTTTCTTGATTCTTTACAGAAAATTAAGGTGATTACAACAAAGAAGAGGGGTCTACTCGGAACCTACGCATTTCGATCTTGCACATCTATTTTCTTACACATTTTATTACACGAAAAAAATATTACACATTAAATAAATTACCAAAATAAATCTTACACAAGTGTAGGAAAATTAATAATTAAATATTTTATATATTTTTATAATTTCCATATTGTTTTACAATTAAAATATATAAAATATTTAATTATTAATTTTTTAAGATTTATTTTGTTAATTTTTTTAATGTGTAATATTTTTTTCGTGTAATAAAATGTGTAAGAAAATAGATGTGCAAGATCGAAATGTGTAGGTTCCGAGTAGACCCAAGAAGAGGGTTGAAAGTTCCAATAAGATATTTTAGAAATGGAGAAGCAATATCAAGGAAGATCGGATATTCACATGATGGCAGATGTAAGAAGATCTTTTGAGGATAGAAACTCTAGATACCAGATGAAACATCCTTGATTTCAAGAAACGAAACATACGTAATCAAATATGCTCGTAGGTGATTAAGAGACATTCAAACTATGTGTCGATATCGAAAATTATAATAATTTAACTTTTAATAACATATTGGCAATATAATTATAATTAAAGTCAAAAATAATAATATAAATTTATAAAATTTTAAAAATAACCTTTTCATCGATAATAATAATAGTACAGTAATTATCAGTAAGAATATTAATTCTTAAAAACTTCTGCACAAATAATAATTAGTCTAATTAATAAAATGAGGAAAAAGAGTGTCTTTAATAATTTATTATTTATCACAACTCGTAAAATTAAAATTAAAGTGATAACAAAATATAAAAACTTGGAGCATTCTAAGATTGGAGTTTTTTTTTAGTTAATCAATTTTTAATGTACCAGTGATTATAATGATTTTTGTAATAATTATCCACTTTATTTTCTGCTAAAATTATTAAATGAATTAAGATTCATAAGAATAAAAATCTTTAAAAAGTATAAATTCAATTTTATTAAACCAATGCAAACACCAAGTCTTTTCTGTTCAACTATAAAAGTAAAAATTTAAAAGGCTTTTCAATATTCCAACTTGATCCAGAGATATTATTGAGAATTCCACAATGCTCATCATCAAAAGCAAGAGTTTTTTTTGCGTAGGAAGTGGAGAAATGCGCTACGTATACTGTTCAGCATCTGGACTGATAGTTATGTGGGACTCGACTTAGTTTGCCCTTATCCACTAAAACTCCACTCCCTTCCTACCTTATGCGAGCCTATCCTGGGACCGTTTTCACATTACTTCAGGACAGGTTCAAGGCCATTTAGTTCTAGTCATGAACTCGATCTTTTGACTAGCGTCCAATGACTCGCCAGTCTGGTTAAGGACTCCGTCGTTCAATCTGATTAAAATTCCGTCTTTTGTGCAGTCATCTTCAATAAAATATATGTTAGCTAAAATATAAGTCATTTGCTATTATCGTCAAACTAGAAAGTAGTAAATAAATAAATAAATAAATAAGTAAATAAATAAATAATTATTATCCTACCATCTTCGAGTGAATGCGGTATTAAAAGTAAGAGCAGGAATGATTGTATGTTAGTGCAATACTTGCAGTCATCTGGATAACTGCAGTAGGTATTAGCCTATACCTTGGACTTTAGGTTTTTTGGTGCGAAGTATGTACTCCACATACTGGCTTATTTTGGACTATACTTCTTTATTTCGAAGTATCAGGCCAACCACATTCTCAGGTGTGATTTGACCGATGTTAGCTTCTAATTGAAACTTTTTAGCAGCCCACCTATTGCATTTGAAGAATCTGTGCTTCGGCGTGCAGAAGCAAGAGTAAGGACAAGAATATTTGTTACATCAGTTGCGTCGAGCATTGAGTGAATAGCTATAGCATTCACAAAACTTATATTTACATGATATAAGTTATTACAATTTAGGTTTTATAGTTACTATAATTATTTAATGATGTTTATTATCCATAAGTTGAGTTAAAATGATAGAATTGCTCAAAAACTACAGCTTATAACAAAATGTAAACTATTAAAGTAATTCATAAGAAAAAAAATAAGCTTTAAAATCTTGTAATTGAAGTCCAACAAGTCATCGTAAAATCTAATCGGTTCATCAGTACTGGATTAAATTTGAAAGTTTTTCTGAATTTTCCAAGTTGGTAAATGTTTATTATCTAAAACTAAACTTGTAACAAGAGCGATTTAAGCTACTTCAGTTGAACCCAATAATGCACAAATATAACTCATAATTACTCTACAAGACACAATAATTGTTATAATAATTGTGGACATTCTTAATATTTAGCTTAATTCTATCATTTTAACTCAACTTATGGATAATAAACATCATTAAATAATTATAGTAACTATAAAACCTGAATTATAACAACTTATATCATATAAGTTTCGTGATCGCTACAGCTATTCAAACAATGCTCGACTCAACTAATGTAACTAAAATTCTTGCCCTAACTCTTGCTTCTGATTATGAGCATTGTGGAATTCTCAATAATATCTCTGGATCAAGTTGGATTATGATACTTTTTCTGTAACATACTCCTCTTTGTTATATGCTCTTAGGTACTTACTGTTTCCAATAAAAGTTTTTAGCGCCATCCCTAAATCGCTGTAATACTTTAAAGCGATTAATTAACCTTCCTCTGGTAGATTTTAGAGGGTTACTGGGGTAGCTGGGACAAAAACTAAGGATGATGGATAAATTCTGACTTAAAATTCGTTTTTAGAACATCAAAAAACGTAACTAAGATACTTTTATTTATAACTTTTGCACAAAGTAAAATATTCGCCCTAGTGGGTTGTTGTCTAGGGTAGCTGGGGCAAAAAATAAGGATAATGGCTAAATTCTGATTTCAAGTTCGTTTTTAGAACAACAAAAAACGTAGCTTACATACTTTTATTTTTAAATTTTGGACAAAGTAAAATATTTGCCTTCTGGGTCGGTTTAGAGGTTGGGTGGGGTATCTGGGGCAAAATCTGAAAGTGTTGGGAAAAATCTGGCTTCAGATTCATTTTTAGATCATCGAAAAACTTACCTGCAGGTAGGTTTAGTTACAGGCTCAGAATATTTATTTTTTTTGTGTAGCTGTGTTTTTAATTCTTTCTATGATTTTCATATTCATTTTATAATTTTTAGAATTTTCAAGTGATATTAAATTTTCAATTTTTTCTTTTTAAAATAATTTTAATTAATTTAAATAATTAAATTAATTAGATTTAATAATTAAATTGCATATTCGCTCTTTTGTAATATTTAAGAGCCATGGCCTCCACCAAAGTGGACTAAAACAAATTAGTTCGTAAAATTAAAAATGCTTATGAAGATTTCGACAAGGTAAAAAGAAATTTGTGCATCAAATAATAAATCAATTAAGAGTATCCAGCTAATCAACAAAGTAAACGAAAGTTTAAAATTTTTGTTGTGATTATTTTTTGAACTAGTGCAGCAGCATGTCGTAACTGGCTTGTCGTAACGACAAATATCCATGGACAAATTTTTTTTCTAGATTAATGGTTAAAGTAAAGAAGTGAATTTTTTAATTTTGCTTATATTTTTTCTTATCTTTGATAATTTTTTTTCTGTTTTTAAATTCATTCTTTAGTGATAAAAATATAACAGAAAGAATTTAGGTTAACCTGTAAAATTTTTGGTGACATAAAAAAAATTTTCGAGTAAAAAAATTTATAAGGCCAATTTTAAAATATTCTAATGTACTTTAAAAAAATTGATTTTAAGTTTTTAAAAAGTTAGAAATTTTTGATTTTTAAAATCTTCATGAAAAATGTAGCAAATTTGGACCTTGTATTTAATTTGGACAAAGGTGGTGAAAAAAAATTATTGGAATTTAAAATTTGTAAGTCAGCAATTATAAGTTTTTAGTAAACTTTAATCAACTTTGTTAAAACTTTATATTTTGGACTTTGAAATGTTAAGCATAAAAAGCTGCTTTTGCAATCTCTGCCTAATTATTACAAAGCTAATAAAAAGTTATAAAAACTTTTGTTTTTGCTTGAAATTTTAAAGTCCAAAATATAAAGTATTCACAAAGTTTCTAAGAGCTTGATAAAAACTTAGTATTGTTGACTCTGAAATTTTTGGTAAAAAAAAACTGTTTTATTATGTTTGTACTAAATAAATACAAAGTTAATTAGAGCGCATTATTCTACATAAAATTTCTAAGTTAAAATTATCAGCTTTTTGATAACTTGGTATAATCGATTTACAATTGAAGATATAAAAAAAAGTCTAACACCAAATTAATCCTAAGTTTCGACAAACTTATTTATATTTTTGTGTAAGATTTTTGGAGATCTTCTAATTTTGATATCAATTATACAAAGATCATACAGAGTTTATCCCAAGTTAATACAAACTTAAAAAATCCTTTGTGTCTAAAAATTTAACTTAGGAGATTATCTACATCAAGTTTCAAAAAACAACATAATCAGTGGTAATTAAGTTTGTAAAAACTTAATCCAGTGTAAAATAAAATTTTACGCAGTCTAAAGTGTCTCAATTAGCAAATACGTAAAAAAATTTGTAAAAACTGTTTGTCACTTTTTTACGTTGGCAAGTATGATATTTTCTTTATTTCTCTGTTTTTTATATTTTAGTTTTTGTCTTTATTTACACTTATATATGAAATTTAAATCTGTAAAATTTGATAAAGTTGTTTTGTTATTCGTGACTTACTTAATCTAATTTTTTAAATTTGATTTACAAAGATTAATGACTATAATAGGGACTTTGAGTATTAAATCTCCAGTATGGATAGTTAATGTCAAAAATTTATAAATCAAACAAGTGGGCAATGAAAAATGAAACTTTTAAAGAATATTAAAGTTTTAAAAAAAATTTTCACTTTCAATAATCTGACAGAATGTGATAAAAAATTATATTCCTTCTGAGTATTTTAATGAATTGAATTTCTGTGAACTACAAAATATGATACTACTGACAAAAATTGCGAAAAGTTTTTAAAATATTAAGTTGAGTAGTAAGAAAATTGTATACTTACAATTACATTTACATATGTGAACTTTATATTTTGAAAATTTTATTTTTGTTTCCAGTAGTTATTATAGAAAAAAAATTAAGAGATCAGACATGATTGACCTATTTCTTATGAAATATACGATTAAAATAAAAGTATACTAAAATTTTTTTGAATATAATTATTATTATTATTATTATTTTTTTTTTTTTTTTTTTTTGTCAAGGGAATCTTGTGGATCTTACATCAGCCATGGAGTGTTTGCGGGCCTTAAAGACCCGCAAATTTCCATGAACGCCCAGTTGCAGAAAGTGTACAACTGGGAGACCACCGGCTACCACCTCGGTCGCTGGCTACGCCCCAGATTCTTACTGGATAAACACTACCTCCCCATGTTGTCGTAATGTTCATGCCTGCAGACCTGAAATCATTCTGAGGGCATTTTCCTCTTCGTCCTTTTTCCAACGTTTCTGCCATTTTTCCATTGAGCTGGAGCGAGCGCGAGTGGATGCAACTTCGCGGTCCTCTACACTATCGTAAATAAATTTCCGCTCCAACGCTAGCAGGTCGATTGGTATGACCGATGCTACTACCTGGATCGCCTCGAGCGATACCGTATGGTACGCTATCCTCAGGGGCACTTGCCGCTGCAAAGACGATAATTTATGTCTGTGCTTGGAAAATTTGGTGATATCCGCCCAGATCTCAGATCTGTAAAGCAGGACAGAGTTGACAACGGACAAGGATCTGTAAGATGATGGAGAGTCCAGGGCTCCACCTTTAACTTTGTTCAAGAGCACGAGACGTGCTACCTTCCACTGCCTTGGAAACACTCCCGCCACCAAGCATGCATTAAACATGTTTAACAGGATACCAGGGATTATTTTGACCGCTCGTTTTAGCACTTCCGCTGGTATCCCGTCTGGCCCCGGCGCCTTGACATTTTTCATGGCCTTGATGGCCTTCACCATCTCGTCCTCGCTGAATAACGGCACTTCTTCCCTGGGCATCGCCTCTACCGGGTTTTCACGGATGGGCCGCTCAGGAAGAGAGCGCCGATGATTCGTTCGGTATACATCGCGTCCATCATGTTGTCAGACCCCCGGTTCAACTTGCCCATTACGACTTTGTAACCAAGACCCCAGGAGTCTTTGTTTACATCCTCGCGTAATGAACGCAGGCAGCGAGCCTTGCTTTGACGGATAGCTTTGGCCAGCCGGTGTTTAACATCCTTGTGTTCCTGGGAAATTGCAGCAGCCTCGGGCCTGTCCCGTGCTCTCTGCGCCCTTCGTCGCGTCTTGTGGCACTCCTTGCGGAGCTCCGCTATTTCCAAAGTCCATTAACCTAACCTAACCTGGTTTAAAACGGACTCACATTATTAACAACGAGCCACCAGCCAAATAAAATTATTTATATTTCAGCCGAAAACAGCTAACTTAACTTAATACGAAGTTTTCAATTCTTTTTTGGGTGTTCACGCTCGTTGAAATCGAACATGTTTATGACATAATTACTGACTGACCCAAGTGGCCCCCAAGTTAAACACTTATCAAGAAAGCTAATTTAAAATTTAAAACAAAACAGTTTGTGTGTATTGTTTAAGAGTTCAAAATGCCAAACAATCCAATCCAAATTCAATCATCATAAAACTTAAATACTCATAAAGCTTAGAACACAAAAAAAATTACATGTTTCCTAAAATATTTAAAATGTCATATACTTATTAAATTTTCACTATATTAAAATACTTTTTTCTCAAAAATTTATTGAAAAAACTGAACCTCATGCTTTTTTATTTCAAAATTAACCAAAAAAATTAGACCTCTCCGAGCTTAAATACTCTGTAATATATATATGTATATGATGTTTTCAATTTTTTTTTTTGGGTGTTCACGCTTGTTTAAAACGGACTCCCATTACTAACAACGAGCCACCAGCTAAATAAAATTATTTATATTTCAGCCAAAAACAGCTAACTTAACTTAATACAAAGTTTTCGATTCTTATTTGGGTGTTCACGCTGGCTTAAAACGGACTGCCATTACTAACAACGAGCCACCAGCTAAATAAAATTATTTATATTTCAGCCAAAAACAGCTAACTTAACTTAATACAAAGTTTTCGATTCTTATTTGGGTGTTCACGCTGGCTTAAAACGGACTCCCATTACTAACAACGAGCCACGAGCCAAATGAAATTATTTATACTTCAGCCAAAAACAGCTAACTTAACTTAATACAAAGTTTTCAATTCTTATTTTCCCATTACTAACAACAAGCCACCGGCCAAATAAAATTATTTATATTCCAGCCGAAAACAGCTAACTTAACTTAATACGAAGTTTTCAATTCTTTTTTGGGTGTTCACGCTGGATTAAAACGGACTCCCATTACTAACAACGAGCCATCAGCTAAATAAAATTATTTATATTTCAGCCGAAAACAGCTAACTTAACTTAATACGAAGTTTTCAATTCTTTTTTGGGTGATCACGCTCGTTGAAATCGAACATGTTTATGACATAATTACTGACTGACCCAAGTGGCCCCCAAGTTAAACACTTATCAAGACATGTAATTTAAAATTTAAAACAAAACAGTGTGTGTGTATTGTTTAAGAGTTCAAAACCATTGTGTTAGGTCAAAATTTGATTTTCTATTTTTTGGCATATAAGCACGTTTTGGGACCCCAAGAAGCTAAAAAACCGGTTTTTAAAAAAAGTCTGTATATGTGTGTGTGTGTGTGTGTGTATGTGTGTGTGTGTGTGTGTGTGTCATCGGTGATATTTCACAAACATTTTTTTTTCAAAAATTTTTTCACCAAAAAAGCTCGAGGTACTTTTTTTTTTTAATTTGGATGTAACACCTCATTTATTTCCACGAAAGTACTTATTTTTGAAAGTATGGTTTTCACATGATATTTTGAATCGGATACTTAATTTATTGAAAATTTTTTTCTAAAATTTTTTTTACAAAAAAATACAAAAAATACCAATTTTTTTTTCTTTTTGGACGAAGTACCTAATTTATTTCCATGGAAGTACTAGTTTTAAGAACCTCGTTTATAGTAATTTTTTGGATCTGATACTTAGTTTTTTCAAAATTTATTTCTCAAGATTAAAAAAAAATAAAAATAAAAAAAACTGCAATACTTTTTTTTTTTGGTGTAATACCTCATTTCATTCTATGAAAGTACTAGTATCTGAAAATATTGTAACTAGTGATATTTCAAAACCATTATCGAATTAAGACCTAATTTTTTTTCCAAAAATTTTATTATTAAAAAAATCTCAAACCCCCTTTTTTTTTTAATTTGGATGTAATACCTCATTCAATTTCCATGAAAGTACTTATACTTGAAAGAATGGTTTTTACTTGATATCTCCAATCTGATATTCACCATCTCGTCCTCGCTGAATAACGGCACTTCCTCCCTGGGTATCGCCTCTACCGGGTTTTCACGGATGGGCCGCTCAGGGAAGAGAGCGCCGATGATTCGTTCGGTCGACACCGCGTCCATTATGTTGTCAGACCCCCGGTTCAACTTGCCCATTACGACTTTGTAACCAAGACCCCAGGGGTCTATGTTTACATCCTCGCTTAATGTACGCAGGCATCGAGCCTTGCTTTGACGGATAGCTTTGGCCAGCCGGTGTTTAGCATCCTTGTGTTCCTGGGAAAGTGCCGTGCTCTTTGCGCCCTTCGTCGCTTCCTGTGGCACTCCTTGCGGAGCTCTGCTATTTCTGAAGTCCACCAGTAAATTGGCTTTCCAGGGCCTTCTACGAGGCATAGAGGCGTCACACGCCCCTCGCAATAGAGACGTTACTTTCTTGACTAAGATTTCAGCCTCGCGGGGACCTTTAGCCTCTCCATGCTAAGCAAGGACGGACGACGACTCCATTCGAAGATACTCTTCGAACTTGTCCTCGTCCATCTTTGGCACATTCCAACCCAAGGGACGCCTCTTGTACGGAGACCGTTGGGAGGTTCCCTCAAGCACCCGGAAGGTGATTATTATTATTATTAATATTATTATTATTATTATTATTATCACAACTCCGCTATACCGGTCCTAAGCCCGGCGCCTCATAAGGCTGAGGAAGGAGGAAGGTAATTCAGGCCACCTTTCCAAGGTGGAACTGGAATCAGAGATACAGGACATAGCTTTCTGGAACAACTAAGGCTGCCCTATAAACGGGACCCATGCCTTGCTCTTTACTGTGGTACACGCATACTGCTGTACCACAATGCACTTTCATTAAGTATGCCGCAGACAGCTTATCGCTTTCTGGAATAACTGAGGCTGCCCTATAAACCGGGTTTATGCCTTGCTTTTCCACTGTGCATCCTTAATGGAGTGCCGCAGACTGCTATCCATAAGTATCTCTGAAGAAACGGCACACCAAAAGGGGCTCCAAGGTCTTCTCCAAATTTAAGTGCGATTTAAGCCATATGCGGGGTCGCCTTAGGCCTTAGGTATATGGCTCTTAGCATGGGAGATTTCCACCTTGAGCACAGCGACGCAGCCGATTAAAGGCTAGTTGCGGGCTCCGCTAAACTATGACTCGTGGTTATTACTTTCTGATTTAGTAATGTGTGAAGGTAAACCTCGGGGCCAGGAAAACTTCGGCCTTTCTGGATGGGCGTGGCAAACCCAAGGAACTCTAGCTGTGTTTTAAGGAAACTCTAAAATCCTCCGCCGTGTGTCTGCCCATGCGGGACATGTGTGTTTACAAACACAACTAAATGTGTTTGTCTACACACATGCACGGTATGGACAGTATGCCGTGCGTCGCGACCCGTGAGTGCCAAAAGAGGATCCTGGATGGGGAAGCGAGCTTTCTAGTTGCGTGCCGAGCAACCTGAACCATCTTTGGCCTTTGCTGACGGAAGACGGGAGGTGGGGTTCTCTGCAGCCGGAGCCCATCATTAACGGCTTGGCGATGTTGCCGGTATGTACCCAAGCTGCTGGAGGACTCTAAATTTCCGAAGCGAATTATGCTTTTATTCGCGGAGGAATGGGACGAGCAAGGTAGTGCAAGTACATGCCGTCAGCTATATCCTCTGTGATGCAACCAGTCTGCATGTCAGCTGCCCAGAATGTGAGGGTTCGAAGGAGGCCGTTGCACATGGAGTGATGAATCCATAATGATTTGAAAATGTCTGAAAAAAATACATACAAAAGCGGTAATAAAAATAAGAATAATGGTGAAGATCGTTCTACATAGGACATGCACTGTGAAATCATAGATGAAAAGCAACAAAATGATATGGTCCAGGCGACTTTTGCCAGTACTTCAATTTGCCAGTAATTCAACGCAGTTGAATCGATGTCATGTGACAATCGATAAGATATATGAAGAGATGCTATCTCACGTTGCACAGATGGAGGAAAAGATTAAAAAGCAGACTAACATTTCGATGGTAATCCAAGACGGTGTTAGGCTGATAAAGAATAATCTAAACAAGCTGACGACAATTAAAGGCATGCAAGTTCGAGAAGTCCTTTCTATCGAAACCGAATTTAAGCAGTATATTACTGAGCAATCTAAAGCTGCTCAAAATACAAAAAAAAGGTTTCGAGAAAATTCGGAAGAGGGAAATGAGACAGGAAAGCAGACTCCCTCAAAGAAGCCTGCGAGCGGGAGTAGCCCAAAAAATTCGGCACCGAAAGTCAATTCTGCTGCATCTGTGGCAAAACAACTCTCAGCTGCCAGGTTTAACAAGCCGCCAACGTATCCTGGACTTACTGTTTCGTTGGTAAGAAACGAAACAGTGACGGAAACGGAAGGAAATGGAGACAAGACGCCGGAACCTACCGGGACAACGAGGAATTCCAAGATTACACTGGCCGAAGGAACAGGAGAAAGAAAAGGAAAAAGGCAGAGAGAGAAAAAGACGAGGAAAGAAAAAAAGAAAAGAAGAAAGGGAACGCCAAGGGGATAGCGAAGCTTCCAAGAGCTAGAGACAAGGCAGTCGCAATTAAGTTACCAGAAGGGAAAGCGTACGCGGATGTCTTGAAGCAGATCAAGGAAAGCGTTAGTGGAGAGGCTACTGCAGCTAACATCTGTTCAGTAAGAAAAACTCAAGCCGGTAACGTATTGATCGAGATGAAAGGAAAAACAGAAGGGCAAACAGCTCTTTTCGAGGCAGTCAAGGCAACAATGGGGGAGAACGTGAACGTCGCATGTTTGACGCCACGTCGGAACCTCCAGATTTGAGACATCGACTGCCTTACCACGAAAGAAGAAGTAGAGGCAGCCCTGAAAGCTGCCTTGAAGGAAACGGGACCGATACAGGTAAAGCTATCTCAGCCTAATATTCGGGAGCAGAGATTAGCGACAATAGAGATGGACGAAAAGGCTGCGTTTAAGCTGATCAAAAAAGGTAGCATTAAGCTAGGCCTGGGGAACTGTAGAGTAAGACTGCAGTCTACCCCACTTAGATGCTACAGGTGCTTAGCCTACGGGCATATTGCAGGAAATTGCAAGGGGCCTGATAGAAGCAAACTTTGCTTTAAATGTGGACTGGAAAACCACAAGGCAGACGAATGCACAGGAAAGCTGCGATGCTTCCTCTGCAAAGCTGTTAAAATGAAGGGAAACGAACTCAAGCACTTTCCGGGTTCCAGGAAGTGCGCTGATTTCAAAAAAGCGATCACAAAATGATCAGGGTTGTCCAAGGAAATATGCACAGAAGCTGGACCGCAAACCAGCTCATGTATCAAACTCAGAGGGAGATAAAGGCTGACCTGTGGATCATCAGCGAGCAGTACCCAATGACTAATCCAAACCCAACCACTTGGTTCGCGGATGAATTTGGAACCGCAGCTATTTGGGTCGCAAATCCTGGAAATGTTACAGTCGAAGCATCAGGAAGGGGCAGAGGTTTTGCAAGGATTAAAAGCAAAGCCATAACGTACGTCAGCTGTTACCTAACTCCAACAGGACGTATACAGGACTATTATACGAAATTGGCAGACATAGAGGACTTCGCGAGAGAAGCGGGTGGCAACTTAATTGTTGCAGGAGACTTTAATGCCAAAGCTGTCGACTGGGATATGCCCTATACTGACTCAAAAGGAGCAGCGACACTAGAAATGGTGTCAAGGCTGGGTCTCGTTGTTCTAAACGTGGGTAACACCACAACCTTTAGAAGGCCAAGCTTCACTGAAACTATAATTGACGTTTCCTTCGCATCCGAAGGCCTGAGTACGAGAGTCAATAACTGGCACGTTATGGAAGTCTTTACTGCGAGCGACCACCAGTACATCTCGTTCGAAATTCAGCATGAGAGACTGCCCCCTGGAGAGGCATATAGGCCAAAACCAAGAGGCTGGAACCTCAATAAGCTGAATAAAGGAAAATTTATACGAGTTTTAATGATAGGACAAAGGGCAATTCTAATGAAACCCCGCAGAGTAGGAAGTAAGGAAGACGCGGAGAATGTAGTATCCGAAGTAATGACGCTGCTCAAAAAAGCATGTGACGCTTCCATGCCTCGAAAAAGGTTTAATGGAAGGAACCCACCTGTATATTGGCGGAGCACAGAAATTGCAGAGTTACGCAGGCAAAGCCACATGACGCGAAGAAGAGCAACTAGGGCCAAGTCTCGCGAAGAAGCAAGGGAACTGATGAGAGTTCATAAGGAAGTGAAGCGATCTTTGAGGCGGGCAATCAATGCCAGTAAGATCCGCTGCGAAAGGAATCTGTGCCTTGAAGTGGACAACGATCCCTGGGGATTGGGCTTCAAGATAGTCACGAAAAAGCTAAGGGGATTTGCTGCTAGCTCACTTATGGACGAAGAGGAAGCAAGGACAGTAATTGATGCTCTGTTTCCGATGCACCCGACGAGAATAGACCAAGAGGAGGACTTTAGGGTAACCGAAATCCCGGACTTCACGCAAGAAGAGCTGTTTGCTGCCGTAGACTCTCTCAGAAATAAGAAAGCCCCCGGCCCAGACGGCATACCAGCCGAAATTATAAGAATCGCTGCGCACGAGTGTCCGTCATTGATTTTAATGATGTACAACTCGTGCCTACGAGCTGGAGTATTCTGTAGGCGATGGAAATAGGCACTGTTGGTCCTTATCAGTAAAGGAAAGGGAGATCCCACACTCCCGTCCTACTGGCGACCACTAGGACTGCTGGATACAGCTGGAAAGGGCTTCGAAAAAATGCTACAACCGCGTATCTTAAACGCAGTAGAAGCAGCAGGGGATTTATCTCCTAGGCAATACGGATTTAGACGGGGGAGGTCCACGATCGGGGCTGTGAAGGAGGTCGTTGACGCGATAACTAGGGCCCAAACGGGTAATCATTACTCACGTAAAATTACTCTTTTGGTCACCCTGGAAGTCAAAAACGCATTCAATTCTGCAAAGTGGACAAAGTTCCTTCAAGGACTAAATGACTTTGCAGTACCAAATTATTTGATGCGGGTAATGAAGAGTTACCTAAGTGACAGAGTACTATTGTACGAGACTCTTCAAGGGAAGAGAAGTAGGAAAGTGACAGCTGGTGCAGCTCAGGGCTCCATATTGGGACCTGACCTATGGAACATCTCTTATGATGGTATCCTGAAGATGGAGCTAGCGGATGGCTGCTTTATGATAGGCTATGCGGATGATATTGCCCTCGTGATCATAGCAAGGAACGTGCAACAAGCACAGGATAGCTTGAGCGTCTGCATGTTAAAGACAAACGCATGGATGAAAGAGCACGGATTAAGTCTGGCAGTCGCTAAGACCGAGATCGTGATGTTCACGGGGAAGCAAATCAATACCGTTATTACAATACGGGTTGAAGAGGATACCATTATAGAGACGAAAAGGTACGCCAAATATCTTGGAATAGTTTTGGATACGAAGCGGACCTATTTCGAACATATTTCTCAAAGGGTCAATAAGGCAGGTACCACGACGTTAGCCCTGAGCAGGCTGATGTCGAACATGAGTGGATCAAAGTCCAGCAGGAGAAAGCTGCTAATGTCCGTAACTCACTCCATTCTATTGTACGGAGCGGAGATTTAAAGTGAGGCACTGGATAAGGATATATATTCGAAAGGTATGATAAGAGTGCAGAGGCAGGGTGCTCTGAGGGTTTCTTGCGCATACAGGACTGTCTCGGAAGCGGCAGTTCTTGTCATCGCAGGAATTATTCCTATTCAGCTACTTGCCCAAGAGCGCAAGCTTACATACGAAAGAAAAAATGAGGGAGACCTAGAATATATTAAAGCGGATGTTAGGAGAGATACAATGTTGGCGTGGCAAACAGTCTGAAAGAACCGCGTGGACAGTGCATAGACCAGGCGCCTCATAAAAGAGGTCGCGCCCTGGACTCTGTGTATTCTGTCCCGACAAACGAGATGACGGGCGTCACACGTTTTTCGAGTGTGACCGCTGGATAACTAAAAGGAGAGCGCTGGAAGCAGAAGTTGAAGACGTCACACCCGATAACATAGTCGGAAAAATGCTCCAGAACGAGGAATCATGGAGCGTCGTGGCAAGGTACGTGGAGGAGATTTTGCGTACAAAAAAGTTATTGACACCCTAACTTAGAGCCGCATGTAGGAGCAGTCAAAATAGACGGTTCTTGCACGCGGCACCAATTGGGGGATAATGGAGGACGTACAAGGATATTAATTTATTTATTTATTTATATATTTATATATTTATTAATTTATAAACCTATGTACATATCTATTTGACGACATGGCGAAATAACAAGAAGGAGAAATAAGGAACCTCCAGGATGAGAGGACAAAAGAAAGAAAGGATCTTCATTAAAGAGGATACATGGCCTAAGTCAACCAGATGTAATGTGATAAACGGTTCCGGGTGTGACTTATATAAGGCAGAGAATGGGGGTGAGTTTTGTCGGTATGCTTTGGGTAAGGCATCTGTTTTTTGCAGAGTGCCTTGCCCCTTGGAGTCCGACACTGTTCAGATACCGGTTCTGTTCGGGCGTAAGTGCCTTCTCACCCCCCTGCCCCGAGTGCAAAAAAAAAAAAAAAAAAATTATTATTATCACCGAGGTGGTGGTCGAGTGGTCGAGTTTCATAACTGTGTATAGACGCTATTCGTAGTATGAAAATACTTTCGTAAATATATACAGATTTAAAACTCTTCACCACGTTGAGGCTAGAATTCTGTTTTCATCATAATATTTAAAAGAAAAATCGAATATTATGAAAAAAACAGAAACTGATATGAAAGGAACTTCTGATAGAGAGGATACATGGCCTTAAGTCAACCTGATGTAATGTGTTAAACGGTTCCAGTTTGACTTGCATAAGGCATTAAGGGGGGTGAGTTTAGTCAGTAAGCATGCAAGAATGGAGTCCGACATAATCTAGGGCCCGGCCCTAGATATGCGTAACGCATTCTAGTAATAATAAAAAATTATTATTATTATTATTATTATTATTATTTTTATTTATATTATTGTAATATGTGAATCTTGCATCAGCCATGGAGTGTTTGCGGGCCTTAAAGACCCGCAAATTTCCATGACCGCCCAGTTGTACACTTTGTACAACTGGGAGACTACCAGCGACCGCGGTCGCCGGCTACGCCCCAGATTGCCTCTGTACCGACGATATTTTATGTCTGTACTTGGCAGTTTCTGTGGTCTTCGCCCAGACTTCTGATCCGTAGAGCAGGACAGAGTTGACGACTGACATCAGGAGCCTTTGCTTCCCTGGTTTGGGTCCCCCAATGTTGGCCATGAGCCTTGACAGGGAGGATGCGGCCGACGCTAACTTTTTACACGACCTCTGAAATTGCTCCCAGAAGATCAGCTTATTATCAAGCTGAACTCCCAGGTATTTCACCGATTTTCTGGTTCGGATAGTGTGAGGTTTTCCGCCGTCGTCGATAATTATATCGAAGTCGGTGGGAACCCTTCGACGAGTCAGCAGTACGATCTCCGTTTTTGGGATCGCAAGCTGGAGCCCGTGATCGCCCATCCAGAGGTTGATCCGTCTCATAAGTAGATTCAACCTCTCCTAGGTCACTTCCATTTCCCTGCCAGTTATGGTCAGGGCCACGTCGTCGGCGTACCCGATCAGGGAAACTCCTTCCGGGAGGTGGACGCGCAACAAGCCATCGTAAAAGGCATTCCACAGATCAGGTCCGAGAACCGAACCTTGCGCGATGCCTGCACTCAAAACCCTTTCACGCCTTCCGTCGAGCGTGTCGTAAAGCAGTCTCCGGTCCCGCAGGTAATCCTTGAGTACGTTACCCAGATACCTAGGTATCCGGAAATCGTACTCGAGGGACCGGATCATGTCATCCCACCTGGCCGAGTTAAAAGCGTTTTTGACGTCCAGCGTTACCAGAAGGACGTCCTTGCGAATTGCAGGCCGCTTTTCCCTCTCAGCCTCTACGGTATCCACGACACGCTGAGTAGCGTCTATCGTGGAATGCCCTTTACGAAAACCATGCTGCTCCTCAGAAAGACCACCGCCCTCCTCGATTGCCCTTCTGAGCCTTGCCCGGAGCAAGCCCTTGTTCAAGAGCACGAGATGTGCTACCTTCCACTGCTTTGGGAACACTCCAGCCACCAAACACGCATTGAACAAGCTTAACAGGATACCAGGGATTACTTTGACCGCTCTTTTAAGCACTTCCGCTATCCCGTCCGGCCCCGGCGCCTTGCCATTTTTCATGGCCTTTATGGCCTTGACCATCTCGCCTTCGCTGAACAGCGGCACTTCCTCCCTGGGTATCACCTCAGTCGGGTTTTTCCGGATGGGCCTTTCAGGGAATAGAGCACCGACGATCCATTCAGTCGACGCCGCGTCCATCATGTTGTCGGACCCCCGGTTCAGTTTACACATTACGACTTTGTAACCTAGGCCCCAGGGGTCCTTGTTTACATCTTCGCGTAATGAACGCAGACATTGAGCCTTGCTTTGACGGATGGCCTTGGCCAGCCGGTGTTTGGCGTCCTTATGATCCTGAGAAAGAACGGCGGCCTCAGGTCTGTCTCGTGCTCTTTGCGCCTTTCGTCGTGTCCTGTGGCATTCCTTCCGGAGCTCAGCTATTTCGGGAGTCCACCAGTACACCAGCTTTCTCCGTTTCCAGGGCCTGCGGCGAGGCATCTAGGCATCACAAACCCCGCATAATAGATACGTTACTTTCTTAACTAAGATTTCAGCCTCATCGAGACTTGTGGCCCCTCCATGCCAAGCGGGGATGGACGCTGACCCGATTCGAAGATACTCTTCGAATCTGTCTTCGTCCATTTTTGGGACGTTCCAACCCAAGGGGCGCCTCCTGTACGGAGGTCGTTGTGAGGTTCCTTCCAATACCCGGAAGGTGATGTAATGATGATCACTACCATTGTATTTATCATCCATCACCCTCCAGTCGCCTATTCTCCCGGACGCAGCTTCTGTATCGAAGATTATGTCCGGGATAGAGACACCCCAACCCGGCCTCTTGTAGGTGGGCCTGTTGCCTCTATTCTGGACCACTAGTTTGCAACTAGTGGCCATTTCGAGCACCATTCGTCCCCTGGGGTTAGTCGTTAGCATCACCCATTCCAGAGCCCTGGCGTTGAAGTCTCCACCAAGGATGACGCCACCAGTCGCCGTCCGGACCGTGCTCTCGATGCTGGCCAGCTTTGTAGCCAGCTCTACCGAGTTGTTGTTTGGAGAGATAGCAACTTATGTAAGTTGTCTCCCCGCACTTGGCCCAGACGTGGCAATTCCCTTTCCCTTGTTGGGTAAGAGACGGTCCTGGTTCTGCCTCGAAGCCATATGGCGCAGCAGCCAGTGTCATCGGAAAACCAGTACTTGTGGTTCATGATTATTATTATTATTATTATTATTATTAAATTTATTTGTACAAAAAAAAATAAAGAAATACTCCAGTTTTACATTGTATACATTAAGTGAATTAAATTATGGTAAATATTATATGAGTAAATAAGTAAGTATTAAGGTTGCTCCTAACAACACCAAGAAGAACGGCCCACAGGGTATCCCTGGGACCTCCCACAACAAGGATAGAGATAAGGACGCCCCTAGGCATAAGTACAAAAAAAAAAGAAAGCTGCTGAAGAAACAAAAGCAGCTGCAGCTTCAACCAAGAAAGGGTACTGATCAGCACATGGGGATATGCGAAGTAGCTGACGGACAGGAGCATCAAAATCAGGTACCTAAGAAGCCACTGGACAAGGAGGAAAATTGGCTGGTAAAGGGTAAGAAGAAGAAAAAGCCCAGGGCCAAAAAGCCCCAGCCAACAAAGGAACCTGCATAAAAAGGTAAAGTACCTCCCGACGTAACAAGGCGCAGGTATAGGAAAAGGAAGGAAGCCTTCCAGATTACCCCAGCGCAGCGGCGGGCAAATCCTACGAGGAAACGCTTCTCGATTTAAAGAGAAACGTTAACCTCGAAGAATCTGGCGCAAAGGTCCACCACATTAGGAAAACTCAAAACGGCAGCGTCCTTATTGAGTTGGACGCCATCGAGGACCGACAAAAACTTGAAGCGGTGAAGTCGGTCACAGGCCCTGAGTCGAATGTTCGTGACTTGATCCCGACACTAAAACTCGAAATTCGAGATTCGGATGGGGTCACGAAAGAACAGGAGATTCAGGCAACTGTTGCGAAGGCCATAGGTGTCGAAAATGGTGACCTATTCCAGGTGTCCATTTTCAAAACCAAAGGCACAACAAGCCAGATGGCCGTGGTGGACCTTCTTGAGGCCGTTGCTCTACGCCTGGCCAAAAAGGGCAAAATCCATCGGCTGGGCATCGAGTAGAGTGCGCCTCATTGCAGACGTGAGGCGCTGCTACAAATGTCTGGGCTATGGACATAGCCAATATGTCTGCAAAGGCCCAGACAGAAGTAAGGCGTGTTTAAAGTGTGGCGAAGATGGCCATAAGAGGACAGAGTGCAGCAAGGATAAGCCTGAGTGCTTTAAAAAAATATCTCCAGAGCCTTTTTTAATTTTTAGAAAATATTTAAATCTTTTTGAGAAATCAATATCAGAAGTTAGTGGTCGACTTAGAGTCTAATTTTTTGAATTTTTTATTTTTTAATATTTAAGACAGCTGAGATCCATTTTTTTATATTATGAAATATAACATTTTCATATAAAAAACAAAATAATAGACTAATAGAAAAAAATTTATAATGGCGCATATTTTCCGCTGAAGTCAATAATAATATTTCAATGCAATCATTGCATAAAAATATTTAAAAATACAATTTTCATATATAACAGGACACTATTAGAAAAAAATTTGAAATTGCCTATAGTTTCCGATAAAGTCAATGGAAAAATTTCAATGGTATCATTGCATAAAAATATTTGAAATTACATATTTAAGGTTTATAAGGTTATGTGAAAATCGAATTGTATAAACAAACAACAGCAGCAAGAAGTTCATGATAAAATTTACTAGCAATGTTTTCAGGTAAAAGAAATTAATATGTAATTTAATTTTTTTTATTACTTAAAAGCTTATAAATGGCATTTTTAAATTATAGCTGATGAAACATTTTTCTGGACATCATATAATAAAACTTCCTGGTTTCTGTTAAATTGCCTTTAGATCCCATAATAGTCTTTGCTTCTAAATAATATCAGGAAGTTCCAACAGATAAACATTAACCAGTAACCAATTTTGTAACCAGACACAAGCTGAAGAATATTATGAAAGTTAGGATTATAAAATCCTTAAACTCGAATATGTTATTATTGTGCGGTGTTTATGATTTTGTTATATAACCTAATAAATATTTAGTAATGAACTCTGAATAAATCCAAGAATGTTTTTTATGTGCAGCAGCTACAAATTATAGAAGTCATGAAATTTAAAATTTACTCTTCAAGTACATAGAATAGTTACTTTATTTCTATGATAAAGGTTCACCATCACAAATTTTAATGGAATCTTGGAAATTACTCTTTAAATTTGTAAGACAGTCTATGCTTATTGCTCCAATTTATTTTTTTTTTTTTTATTTGAAGTAATTAAAGAATATGTCTGAAAGTGTGCGATAATGTAGGAAAATAAAGAGACTAGAAATATAATTGCAAAACTTATTGCACCTTTTTTTCAAAATATTCAAGGATAAGAAAAAATTTAACTATCGAAGAAGATGCACTTTATGTTTTGGATGCTTCAATACACTAGTTTATTAAGTTTACTTTCATTGGGTTGATGGAATTGCTTATAATAATATAAGTGCTGTTGAGGATTTCGATGAAGATTGCTTATGCTGTATGCAATGATTTATGTGCCTTTACTATAATTCAAAAGTAATTCATGAATCAAAATTAATATATTGGTACTAGTTCTGTACATAATCGAGTTTGTCATAGTCAACATGATGTTACTTAATCTAAATATGAAAACTTCTTTTGCAATTTTGGTGGTACAAACTGGTTTAAGATTTCAAATTTGATTATTTTTTAAAAAGGATTCTAAAGAGCATCAAATAAAAATTTGTAAATAGGAAGATTTTTACTGAGGACAAAAGTTATAATGGTCAAATCAATAATAAGGTACAATTTATGATGTAAATTATTGAATACTTAATGTTAATAATAGAGATTAAAAACTTTTATCTTTTATTAGGATGAATTTGTCAAAAATAAGCTACAGCCCAACCATTGGTAGATGTAATAATTGATTTAGGTAAATAGTTTTCTTAAGGAACTGAGGCAGTTTGTAAAACATTCTTTTAAAGGGTCAGTACTGTAAAGGGTTTTCAAATGGTGGTTAAAGAGTATTCTAAAAAAAATGCAACAATAAGATAAAACTAAAAAGGTAATTTTTTTTTATTTTTAACTTTACCTGTTTTCTTTAATTTTATTAGGCTTTTTAGTTTCTATAGTATCCATTGTTTAATCTTTTTGATATTTTTTTTTTTAATTTTACATAAGTGAAAGAAATAAATGTTGTTAATCTTTTAATAATTAAATTATAAATCAAATTAAAAAACGACTGACTTTAAAACAATTGATAATATATTTTTTTGATTTTAATTTTAATTTAACTCTTAAATATAAATTTTAATAATTATTTCTATCGTAATAAAAAGGAAAATGTTAAAATTATTTTTAAATATAAAAATTACAGGAGGAAGAACGTCTAACTGGTATCATAGATATTTAAAATACCTATATGTTTGAATCTAAAAGGCTCACCGTCGTTTAACCAAAATTTTATCAAATTTCTTTGGTGAAGGAAATACTAAATATCAAATTAAAATTTTTGGAGCTATTTTACATATATATTGTTGTAATATTGGTAAGAGCAAAAGATGAGTAAAAAAGTGTATTTTCACCAAATGAAAATATAAGATTCACTAGCTTTTTTCTTTCTTAAGGTCCAAGTCCTAAAGATCCTAAAATATCTTGCAAGGCTAAAGATAATTTTTTTTTTTTTAAGAATTCTTGCTCATCGAAATTATTTTAAATTTATCATTGAGATTCGATCAAGTTCTTACAAACATATCGGTAGGAGGCATAGACATACAATATCTCTATGGTAGCAGAGGGCCTCAGCCAAATTTGAATATTTTGTACTATTTTCTGCGCATACAATCTTTTGGTTTTTTATTTCAAGGTAAGTCTTGCATCAAAATAAAAATAAAATTCTTGTTTTTTCGACTATTTTAATTTTTAAATTGTAATTATAATTTTAGTATACGATCAGCATGAAGGAAGATAATTCTAATATACATATTATTCAGAACTTTTATGTATTTATCTAATTAAAAAAATGAGAAAATTTATTAAAGTGACCAAAGAATTAATTATGTGGGTAATTAATTTTTCATAAACAAAAAGTCTATTTATGAACTCAACCTAATAACGCAAATTCATATTTTGAGATATTGAAGAAAAATATGGTCTTCAAAGTCATCTTTTGTAAAACCGATATGAAATATTCTTGAAATTACTATAGTAAGTTAACTACATAACTAAGAAAATGAAAAGGATGATTACTTAAGAATCTTGGATATAAAAATGCAATTTGTTTTATCATCTTTAAGCTACTCCAAAGCATTTAAACAGGTAAGTGAAAACTTATTCATTTTTTAAATTTTGTTAAAAACTGATTTTTAAAATACTACTTAATAAAAAACTATGTAAGAAATTTTTTATTTTTGACTAGTATTGTAATTCTTATTTTTAATGATTTTTTTATTTTAAATCTAAAATTATTAGTTTATTTTGAGATAAATAGTATGTGAATTTTTGTAATTTAAGTAGAAAATAAAATGATGTGTAAATTTTTGTTCTTAGATTTTATACGAAAATTCGACTTTCAAATTTGAATAAATTAGATTAATAATACTATATATAAATTTAACGAAATTCTAAAAAAGTTTATTAAAAATTTGAAATAGGTTTTAAATTATTTTATAAAATTAAATCAAAAATTTTTTATTTTTATCTGATTAAATACATTAATTTTATAAATTTAACTTTATTCATAAGTAAATATCGAATACAACGTACATAATTATGCTAACATGACGATAAATTTAATTTTAATTAATTGCAATGTGATATCTTAAAATTAAAGTTATATTATTAGAATATTTTTATTACAAATATTTGAAATATTCGCATAAACAAAAAAAATGTAAAATAAAAGTATCATATGAAATTATTATTTATAAATATAAAGCTCAAAAACTAATTTGTGAAATGATATTGTAAATTTTAATTGATGTAATCTTTTATTTGTAAATTTAAAGTGTAATATATCCATCATATCGTTATATCTTTTTCAAGATTTCTTAAATTTGAAGAATCGAGGTATGTGTAAATTTAAAAATTTTAGATAAAAAATAATAAATATATATCTCTAAAAATAAAAAAATAAGAATAAGAATATTCAACTTTAGCCTATTTATTATTTGACGGATTTTAAACAATATTAAATGCTGGATAAATAAACAGTATAGTTATTGGAATGATTAAAATATAATGCATGTTGAATAAAGTCTATGCCCGGATCTATATAGTGAATCGGCCCACGAAAGATATTTAAAAACTAATTGTATTAGGTGAAAGTACACCTAAAAAAAATAGGATCCTGAAGTTTTCAGACCCCCATATACCTTCAGCTCTGATTGGCAGCCTATTACTGACAAAAAAAAACTAAATTTTTAACGACTTTTTAGTCGTCTTTTTGATACTCCCGTTGTAAAACGATTCTGTCAAAATGATCTTGCGACCTCTCATTTAAAATATTAGACGATATACTTTCAGATATACGAAAAAAATATACGAAAACGTTTGGCCCTGTAGACTACACCAGTGACCCCATTCATACCCCCCCCCCAAGACGGGTAAAAATATTTTTATTACAAAAACTTAAACTCAATGTGTGATGTTATGTTTTTTGAGACGCTAAAACCAAAGATATCTATAAAAAATGTGTTTAACCAATGCTTGGTCCTATAGGCCACTCCAGTGTCCCCATACACCCCCCCCCCCCCAAACGAATTAAAAATATTTTTATTAAAAACATTAAAACTCAATGTGAATTCTTATGTTTTTTGAAACGATCTAACCAAAGATGAATATAAAAAATGTTTTTAACTTGGTTTTAATGTTCCTGATAAAAATATTTTTAATTCGTTTAGGGGTGGTGTATGGGGGCCCTGGGGTGGCCTAGAAGACCAAGAATTAGTTAAACACATTTTTTTTATATATCTTTGGTTTCAGCGTCTCAAAAAACATAACATCACACATTAAGTTTTACTTTTTGTAATAAAAATTTTTGTATCTCGTTTCGGGGGGGAGGGGGCGAATGGAGCCACTGGGGTGGTTTACAGGGCCAAACATTGGTAGAAAACATTTTTAATATTCATTTTTGGTTTCACTGTCCCAAAAAATATAAGAATTCATATTAAGTTTTAATTTTTGTAATAAAAATATTTTTACCCGTTTTGGGGGGGGGGTACAAATGGGGGAACTGGTGTCGTCTACAGAGCCAAACGTTGGTGAAAAACATTTTTTGTATACATTTTTGGAATAAGCGTCCACCAAAAAACATGAGTATATAGTTCAATTTTCATTTTTCGAAAACAAAAATTTTTTTCACTTCTTTGGGGGGCTTATGAGGGCGCTGCACAGTGGGCTAGAAAAAGTCAAAAGGGAACAAAATTCGGCTTCAGCGTAATTTTGACTGAAAATAAAATTTAAAAAATGGAATTTATAGGTTTTCATATATATTAAACGATAGGATACCGCTTTTTTTGAAAAAAAAATGTTTGAAAATTTTTTTAGACGTGGGAAATCAGGAAAAATTTTTTAAAATTTGGCACTAAAAAATGGGATAATCAAAATGTCAAATTTATAAAATATACATAAAAATATGCTGAAACAACCATAATTAACCTAAAAATTTTATCTAAGCTGTATGTGTCTACTATTGTAGGTGTGTTAGTGGAATATTCGAAAAAACTTAAAAATTTAAACAAAAATGAGAGTTTTATTAATTTTTCGGGTTTTTTACTTCCTAAAACGCACAAATAAAGTATATATGGGTTTTTTGCATCTACCTTGGTCTTATCCTACATCTATGTATTTTTGTGGCTATATAGTTTTGTCATCTATAAACAAGTTAAACATTTCATTATTTAATATCTTTATGATTAAATTTTAAAAAATCTACTAAAAATGCGAAAACTCAATTTTACACACGCTCACATACAGCTCAAATACACAGATGTAGGATAAGACCAAGGTAGATGCCAAAACCCATATATACTTTTTTTGTGCGTTTTAGGAAGTAAAAAATCCGAAAAATTAATAAAACTCTGATTTTTTTTTTAATTTTTAAGTTTCTTCGAATATTCCACTAACACACCTACAATAGTAGACACATACAGCTTAGATAAAATTTTTAGGTTAATTATGGTTGTTTCAGCATATTTTTATGTATATATATCATCAAAAAACTTTTTTTATAAATTTGACATTTTGATTGTCCCATTTTTTAGTGCCAAATTTTAAAAAATTTTTCCTGATTTCCCACGTCTAAAAAAATTTTCAAACATTTTTTTTTCAAAAAAAGCGGTATCCTATCGTTTAATATATATGAAAACCTATAAATTCCATTTTTTAAATTTTATTTTCAGTCAAAATTACGCTGAAGCCGAATTTTGTTCCCTTTTGACTTTTTCTAGCCCACTGTGCGCTGGGGGCAAACTGGCGAATTTCATTGCATTTCTTTAGCCAGGTTTTAGCACCACCAAAAACCCTCATACCAGGGGGTCTACCCTCTGGTACATGATTTTTTTTTGTGTGCCTGTGTATATAGAGCTATGGAGCTTTCAAGCTCCGTAGCAGCCAAAGTTGAGACTTTAGAGCTTTGTGTCCATGGAGACATTTTTTCAGAATAACAAAATCTAAAACATACAAAAAATTCACCTAATTTGATCGAAAGGCTATTTTCTATTCATTTGTGCGGGGTCCTGTTTGAAAAAATCGCAAAATTAAAAACAAAAGTTATTTCAGTTTTTTAAGTATTTGACCATGTTGACCCAAATTTTTGAGCGCGGATGGTCGCAAATAAAAATTTGTTTTATTTTTCATTATTTAAAAAAAAAATAGAATGTGCATATCCCTTAAATTTTTAAATCGCAGCCAAAGTTGAAATTTAAGAAGAAAAAATATTTATTTTGGATGGTTTATGGTCTACCAATCAAAAGAATGCACTAAAATCACTTTCAAAAGTAATTTTATCTGAAAGTATATCGTCTAATATTTTAAATGAGAGGTCGCAAGATCATTTTGACAGAATCGTTTTACCACGGGAGTATCAGAAAGACGACTAAAAAGTCGTTAAAAATTTACTTTTTTTTTTGTCATTAATAGGCTGCCAATTAGAGCTGAAGGCATATTGGGGTCTGAAAACTTCAGGATCCTATTTTTTTTAGGTTTACTTTGACCTAATACAATTAGTTTTTAAATATCTTTCGTGGGCCGATTCACTATATAGATATGGGTATAGCCTTTAGCTGGTTTGCTTATTTTACATTTAAATTAAAGTTTATTGCACGTTAATTTTAATTTTCTGAAACTACTAGCTAAAAAAAAAATATTTAGATGTTTGAAAATATGTATACTTAATTGATTATTATAGATATTTAGATGAATAATCATATTAGTTTTATGTATTGAAACAATTTATTTAATGTATGTGAGGAGTATTTATTTATTTATTTAGACCATAATTACTTACAGAGTATTTACATAAAAGTTAAGATAATTACACCAATATTCAAAACAAGCGATAGTCACCTATGTAAAAACTATAGACCCATAGCTCTTTTATGAAACCTGTCAACAATATTTGAAAAACTAGTAAAGGTTAGGATAGTCAGTTACCTAGAAAAATACGACATTTTAGCAAAAAGACAATACGGATTTAGAGAAGGCTGCAACACAAGTGTGGCCATTGATTACTTAACTGAAAATATATACGAAACTCTAGACACCTCTACCCCTATGGCGGTAATATTCCTTGATCTACAAAAAGCATTCGATATGGTTGAACATAAAATACTATATAGTAAATTAGAAAATATTGGTATACGTGGAAAGACAAAAAATATAATTATAAGTTATTTTAAGGGAAATGGGAAGCAAATTGTGAAAATAGATGACTGTTATAGTAGTGAATGTAATGTCGAGATAGGCGTGCCACAGGGGTCAGTCCTAGGTCCAATACTATTCCTTATATACATAAATGAACTGCTGAATCTATTTGAAAATGATATCATATCGTTTGCAGATGACACAACAGTGATATGTAGAGGAATGAATTGGATAGAGGTTGAACGGGACGCAAATCACAAAATGGGGAGAATATATGATTAGCTAAATACGAACTAACAATTACTAAATATAGAAAAGACAGAATGCACCACTTTTTTCATATATAAATCCACGCAACCCAAAGAGTTTAAGGTTGAAATTGGAATGAACACGATTAAAAGGGTTGTTGAAAGCAAGTTCCTGAGTATCATAATAGACTCAAATCTAAGATGGGAAACTCAAATAAAAAAAACAGTAAAAAATTTAGCTTTTTATACCTATATTATACGGAAACTGAGTAGAGTACTAAACTACAAACAAATTTTACAAATATACTATGCACTTATTCAATCCACTGTGATGTATGGCATGGTGGCATGGGGCAGTGCATATAATAACAATATAGACCTTTTAAACTCAGTACTACAAAAAATACAAAAAATCATATCTAAAAAGTACAAACATTTACCAGAATTTGAAGGAGAGTACAAAAAATTGCTTTCAGTAAAAAATTTATATTATATTACAGTCATTAAAAGTAAAATACAGTATTTAATAGAGAAGTACAAGCTAAAGCAAAATAGAACCAGAAAAATAACCCCTATAGGTAAAAAAAGGAAAATGGGACAAAAAAGTAGCCTTTATAATGCAATAACAATATTCAATAGGCTTCCTATTGATATAAAAGAAAAAATAAAAATAAATAATAGTAAAAAAATAAGTAATATCCAAAACATTAAACTATAGTTAACCAAAAACTTTTAGAATTATATAAAATCAAGTAGAATAAGTAACATAAAGAGGTTAAATATGTTAACTTAAAGAGGCTATTAAATAGTTACCATTAAAATAATAAAAACTTTACAGAACAAAATATTTTTATATTATATTAAGATGTAATATTTGTTAATTCTTGCAGCTATAGCAGCTAGTTCCACGCTCGGACTACGAGTCCATGTGGACATATTGTATAACGTAGTATATATATTTTATATGTATATGTAACCAATATGTGTAAACTTATATACAGCTAGTTAATAATAAATAAATAAATAAATAATAAATAAAATAATATATACAAAACGATACATAGATTTTCCGTAAATTAGCTCCTGAGACAAATCGAGTTTGTGTGTGCGGGGAAATGGTATGAATTATAAGAATAAATTTAGTTTTAAAATAAAAAATAAAAAATATAAAAGTGAATAAAATAAAATACAAAATATATAAAATTGTACACAAAATATGACAAGTAAAGTACAATATAATATAATTTATAGAAATTTAGAAGCATTTAGCGAATACAATAACAAAATATAATGAGTCTATTTGTAATATTTTAATAAAATGTTCATAAATCTTTAAGTTAGCTAAAATTAGATAACAAATATAAATATAGACTATAAATATAGACTAGAAGTGTAGTTCATTTTGTAGGAAGTCTAAAAGCTTTGTTTTTAAGGCTTTAGTTGAAGAGTAACTTAGGTTCTTAGCATCATGGGGTAGAGAGTTGTATAGTTTTAAAGAAGTTACATATGGGCTTTTTTTGTAAATATCTTTATGTATGTTTGGTAATTTTAGACGATCTGTTCTATCGCTGTATGTGGAGTTAATATGTAAGGCAACCAATTCCTTATAGTAATAGGACAAGGAATTAAGTTTATACATGTGCCTTACACTATAGAACTGAACATTATCAATATTTATGACATTGATAATCTTATTTTGAAATGATTGTAATATTTTGAGTGCATTATCATAAGCGCATCCCCAAACGGAAATGGCATAAGCCACCACTCCAAGAAAAAGTGAATAATAAATAATTTTAAGTATACTTTTATTAATATGTCTTAGTTTATAGAAGATGAATAAAAGGTATTTAACCTTTTTTAATGTATTATTTACGTGAATGTCCCAGCGCATATGCTGATCAAAATAAATTCCTAAGTACTTGCAAGCAAGACGAGACTCTTGTCAGATTATGATTTGCAATTTTAATGGAGAAGTTGTTATCAGGCAAACTATTCCTTTTAATACCAAAAGTGATAATACCAAAAGATTGATTTAGGTTAAGCGTTAATTTATTTTTAACAAACCAAATATTTATTGAATTTAGAGATTGAATTATAATGTTTTTAGCCAATATCCAGTTTTTTTGTAATGCTAATACCGCAGTATCATCAGCATAAGAAAAGATATGAAGATTAAGAGAAAGTAAATCATGAATATAAATGAGGAATAAGTAGGGTCCCAAAATGGAGCCCTAAGGTACCCCTATATCAATAGGTTTATATTCACCTCTTGTATGCCCAAGTCTGACCGCATGCTGACGGTTCTGCAAATATTTCTTAAATAAGTTGAGCGGGGTACCCCTGACTCCATATCTCTCCAATTTTTTAAGCAAGATTTGATGATTGACTGTATCAAAAGCTTTGGAGAGGTCTAAGAACGTCCCAACCACAGTATTACCCTTTATTAAAACATTGTAGATTAATTCAGTGACTTTATGCAGTGCTTGTTTTGTTCCAATTCCACTCAAAAAACCAAATTGATGTTCAGAGATTATTTTATAATTATTCATAAAGGAGTGTAATATTTTAAAAATTACTTCTTCAAAAATCTTTACTAAGTTTAAAATTAGAGATATTGGTCTGTAATTTGACACGTTATCCTTGTCACCAGATTTGAAAATCGGAATAATGTCAGCTTTTTTGAGGTCAGCTGGCCATATTCCTCCACCGATACATGTGTTAAAAATAAAAGCTAGCGGTTTGGCTATTAGGGGAGCTAAAGCTTTAATTACTTTTCTATGAATATTATCGACTCCACCACACTTGTCTCCCATGTTTCTGATGATGTTAGTGATTTCATGTGAATTGGTTGCTTTTAAGTATAGGGAGTTACAATTTCTGCTTATTGAATCAAGGTCAAGATTGGAGTCAGGTATGTTAGAAGCCAGCTCAATGCCCACGTTGTTAAAATAATTATTGAAGCTTGCTGCTATCTGGTTCTTTTCTTTATTTATTAGGTTTCCAAGTTTAATAGATTTAATTTCATTTTTTGTATTAGTTTTATTTTTTCCTAATTTTGAATTAATAAAATTCCAGATTTTTTTTGAGGAGCTAAGATTTTTTTGGGCATGAATAGTATCGCTAAGGTTTTTAGCAGCAATAATTGCCTTTTTTAGGGTTTTGCAAAATTTATTTTAATGTTTTTTTAAAAAGTAGGAATTATTATTATTTTTGATTAAATTATATAAGAAATCTTTATGATTAATTGAATTTAATAGGCTTTTTGTCACCCAATGTTTGCGATATTTCTTCTTTTTTACTTTTGCTTTGTTTTTGGTGGAAATGGCTATGCACTTGTTTATGCAGTTTTTTAGTTTATCCAAAGCAATATCAGGATTATTAAAAGTAAGTATATGATCCCAACTTAATTGCTTGGCGACAGCATTAAGTTTTTTGTAATCAATATAGTTATAACTTAAGTTATTTTGATCTTTTATACTACTTTTCAGATCAATTAGCGCAAAGATAGGGAAGTGGTCTGAAAATTTTTTGTTATGAACAATTGATTTGCAAGATAGAGTAGTTTTAGCAAAAAAATTGTCTATACAAGATCCGTTGGTATTGCAAGTATTAGGTCTATTTATTGAGTTAATTAAGGGGCAGTAACCATGGGACAACATGTGCCCGAGGAAATTATTGTTATCACTATCATTATCTAAAATATTCATATTAAAGTCACCAATAATGAAATGATTGCTTATATTTGAGTTTTGAACCAAATACGATTTAATTAAATTATTATAGTTAGGTTTCCTTAAAAAATGGCATCGATATAAGCCAGAAATATTTAAGCATACATTGTTAATTTTGGCTGTGATTTTAAATATTTTTAATGCTTCAATTGTATTAATTGTGTAAAAAAGTTCAATTGAATCTAATATATAAACTACCACTCCGTCACAGTGTATGTAACGTACCAAATGCCTAGACCCCTAAGATATGAAAATATTTATGAATAATCCTGCAAATAATAAATTTCAAGTTTGGTTGGAAACTCGATGCGAGTTTCCAACATAAGAAAACCACGTATGGAATGCATTTGTGTTTAGGCGCCTGCACATAAGCGTTCCGTACGGACAGTCAACCATGGTAGACTTCAACGTCTCCGTCGTCTTTCGAAAAATATAAACTCTGCAAAATATGATGGCAGAACTATCCAGTGATTTAATCAGCTGATAAATTCGAATTTCAATTTTAAATAATAAATAAATTAATTAATTAATTATCAGCTGATTATATTCAATCAAAATAATATATACCAAAAAAATGTAATTAGTTGTAAATAATAAAATAATTAGCTTTTAAGTTTAAGTATTTAAAAAATAAAAATATAAATAAAATAGTCGTTTTCATAATTAATTAATAATTAATTAATAATAATTCTTTTACCAATAATTTAATAATATATAAATTAATTATATATTATTAATTAATATATAATTTAATAATATATTAATTAATCACAATAGTTTTATATCAAATCATTATGTATAAAACGAGATATTACATAATATCTTATAACGGTCTTTTCATATATTTAATTAATTAAAAACGACTCTTTTATTAATAATAATTATAAAAAATTATGATAAACAATTAAATTTAAGTATAGTAAGCAAGATATTTAAAGAAAGTCAAACTTTTATGTAATATATAAAAAAATATTGTAATGAAATATTCTATGTAAATGTATATAATACCATAGAACATTCCAGAAGGTTCTAGAAGGAAATTCGCAAGTAAAATCTTTTTGCAAGTGTGCGTGAGTGGGGAATCGTATATAAGAGAGAGCGATTCCAGCCTCAAGCAACACTTGGCTAAGATATTTCTTGCGAACTACTTGGTTATGTATACAGTTCGTTTGCAATCAATAAATTCTAATTGAATTTAATTAACTAAGTTATTATTTAAATTGCCTTGATTCTCTACAGCCAGCTTGTGATTTTATGACAAGTGTTTTCTACAAGAACATCTGTCTTTTCCCTGCTGGGAACTTGTAAAACCCTGAAGGATAAGGTCTCTGCGGATCCCTTATCCCGAAGGCCAATTAGGCGTGCAGACTAATTAAAGATGTTTATTGAAAAGTTTTACATTTTATGCTAACCCCCATTCAAAAGGGTTACAAATGATATTAATTTTACTCTCATTATAATAGGCTGAATAACCATGCGTATGTATTTCTTGATATGATAAGAAATCATTAATATTGTCAAAAGGTTGATCTTCAGAATTCATAATCTGTCTGTATGATTTTGTTTCTTTTAAGTTTATTGAATACATTGCAGTTGACATTGTCATGTGCGCAGTGATTAATGTGGTAATTAATTTGGTTACTATTATTATTATAAATACAATTTGTACATTTTTTAAAACTCTTATACCTGCAAACTGCACTACTATGTTTACCTGCACAGTTTGTGCAATAATACTCGTTGTTGCACTTCTAGAAGGAATGCCCATATCCGCAGCATTTAGTACACCTGCCTAGACCATAATCTTCAAAGGCGAGATGCGATCCCCACTCCAAGTGAATTCTTTCTAACGTTGTTTGGTGCTTAAAAATTTCTCGAAGCATAAATGGTTTTATTATGCGTTTTCACATTATTATAGATGTAATTTATTTTGAAGACACCATTTATTTCATTAAAATTATTGATTTTTATAAATTTTTCAATTTCTCCATAGTCTTCTGATTTTAGGTGCTCAGTGATCCCTATAATTTTTATGGAAGGCATTTTCTTACAGGACTCAACTATTTGAAATTTCTTGTTATGGTTTTTAATATTGTCCATTAGTATTTTTTTAGAGTCTACATTATCACAATTTATTATAATATTACCATTTTTCATATGTTTTATAAAATCGACTTTTGCATGGAGTTCAGTAGGTGAAATTGCTGCTTTAATATCTTGTAGTGCTGTTTGAATATTGGATGCTTTGATGAAAAGGGTGGTATCTTTTTTGTTATAAGTTAGCAGGGCCTCACTAAAAGTTTTAATTAAAAATATAATACACTCAAGATCCATAAAAATAAAGTATTAGTATAGAACAAGCAATTAATGTTCTACTAATATGTTCTATAAATATATAATTTATAGAATCTAAAAAAAAAATTGTTTTTAAACCAACTTGAAAAAAAAATTTGGTTTCTTTTGCTTTTTTGTATTGTAAATGCATGTACTTTAGTTGATTTTATTTGTGATAAAAAATTGAATAAGATTAAAATCAATATAAATTGAAACTAACATATTGTCCAAACAAAATTTTGAGGACCGATCAAAATTTTTATCAATAATTCTTATCATATTTATAAGCAAAATAAAGTTTATAGTAAAGATTTAATTAAAAAATTAAAGGGCGTATCTTTTCTTTTGTAACTTTTTTAAAAGATCAAAATGATCAACTGAAATAAAATTTATTTAGTTAGTTAAGACTAATAATATCTGCTGCATGGGTTTTTAAAAATAATATTTCAAAAATAGTTTAGTTTTCTTTATCGAAAAAGCTTGTTTGGACTCGACTATTAATAAAATAGACTGCAAATAATAATTTTGTACAAATATCTACTATAAACATTGAAATGTCATAGTAATTTTTTTGGACTGACACTTACAGTAAATTTGTTATAAAAAAGTTAGTTATTGTAGTTTTATTACATGCTAAAAATTTAATAACATAAACTATATTTGATATGCAAAATCTGAGCTTAATATATTTTAAAATTTTAAGCATAACAATTCTATTTTCTTTAATATTTTTATCTGCTAAAGAAATTAAAAAAGAAAAAAAATATAAGCAAATTTACTCAAGAGATTTTTATACTTATATTTTTCTCACTCATCATGCAGTTTTTTTCCTGTTGTATTTCAGTAAAAAAAAATGTATTTTTAGAATTTCTTTTTACAAGACTACACTGTTTTTTTACTTTTTTATCTGATAATCTTTCTCCATATTAAAAAAAAAAAGTAATCAACAGATTTTACTATTTATTTGAACTCTAAATAAAGCAAAATATATTGTGCGACATAACCTTTAAAAACCGTCGCTTTTCCATCAGTGCTACTTGTACTTAAAATGGTATTATTTTTGAGTCAGATCTAGTTTATTTATTGATTAAAAAAAATAATACAACTGCATAAATTTTTCATAATAAATGAAAAGATAATATCATTGTATTATCATATTTGCTAAGTTAACAAGTTCTTTGAGCTTGTATAAGAAATAAAACATTGTGACAAGTTACGGAATTGATCTAGTCACTTTGAATACCAATATTATAAATAAATCTAAAAAAGGAACTAGGAGCAAAGTTCTAAAGTCGGTAAAATACCCTTCTAAGGCCCCTTTTAAGGTAAAAATTTCGCGATGTAATAATATAGATATCGGCAGTCCTAAGAATGAAAAAAACAAAAATTAAAAAAATTCAATTGTATAGTAAAGTTCATATTGGCTGTTTACAATATGAAAATACTACAAAAATTTACTTGCATGGAAAAAATGAGGTATTACACCCAAATTAAAAAAAAAAATACTGGAGATTTTTTGATTAAAAAAAATTTTATAAAAAAAATAGGTCTTAATGTCATACTGGTTGTGAAATATTACCGGTGACAGTGCTACATACCAAAATCATAAATATTTCACTCTAGAGTAAAATTAATATTGATTCTCTGCAATATAAAAAACCAGAAAAAATTTCAATCTATAATGTTAGTTGTTTTATATGTGAAAAAGCTCAAAAATTTAACCATATATAGAGTATAATGGATATCGGCTGTCCTATTTATGAAAACATTATAGAAATTAAGTTTATAAAAAATATTATAAAAGTTTTACTCGATTGTAAAATTCATATTGATTGTCTACAATATGAAAAAACTGAAAATATTTCAATCTATATTGTTGACTGTTTTGTATAAGAAAAAACCAAAAAAATTTCACTATAGAGTAAAATGGATAACTTCTGTCATTTATAAAAAAAAAAAAAAAAAAATATTTCAATCCAGAGTAAAATTTATATTGATTGTCTAAAATATAAAAAAACAGCAAAAATTTCAATCTATATTGTTAGTTGTTTTATATATGGAAAATCCCAAAAATGTCAGCATAGAGTAAAATGGATATCGGCTGTACTATTAATTGAAAAACAAAAAATTATAAAAATTTCACTCTACAGTAAAATTTATATTGGCTGCCTACATTATGAAAAAAATTCAAAATTTTCAATCTATATTGCTGGCTGTTTTATTTATGAAAAAGCTAAAAAAATTTCACCATAGAGTGAAATGGATATCGCCTGTCCTATTTATGAACAATAAAAAATTATGAAAATTTCATTCTATAGTTATACACATATTGATTGTCTACAACATTAGTTGTTATGTATATGAAAATTGAAAATATTCAAATATTGATTGTCTACAGTATGAAAAAAACTGAAAATTTTGTTAAAAAATCTGCATAATACTATATTTTATTTTCAATTATTATCTATTTTCAATAATTATTATTTATGTTATAAAATATACCTCATTAGTTATAAATATTTATAAATAATCATGTAACTTTTTTTTAATATGAATTATAAAATTTTTTTGTTAATTTTAGAAGAATAAAATCAATTTTGTTCTCCTTCATTTTTAAATAATATTAAATTGTATTTTAATCACGTATGATTAAATTTATTATAATTAACTACAAATGATTAAAATATAAAAAAATTAATGCACAAGAGTTATTATTTGGTTAAGCCGAGCATCACGAGGCCAATCAGCTAGTAATTTTATAAATTTTTGAAGATACGCCCGTTTTTATTAAAAATTTAAACGAGTACGTATTAATTAGTGCAAAACTGAGTAATACCAATTGTGACAGTAAATTTTTATCATATTTAAAAGATATTTCACTTTTTAATCAAATTTTAAAATTATTTTATTTTTCCCAAAAATAGTATAAACTTAATATCTCCAAAAGTACGATAGCTGGGTCGCAAAACAATGGTCTGTGTAACCCGCAGACTTTTATTCTATATTTTGACACTTCATTTGGACTGTTCATTGGTTGGACCTTGATAATGAAATACATACACAGAGAGACACACAAACAAATTATTAAAAATACCATAAAAAATAAAAAACTTTTAACCAGATTGAAAAATATTTTATAAAATAAAAAGCCTAAGCTTGATCTTTGCGATTTTTATACAATGTTTACTATAAATTACTAAAATCTTTGTAATTTTCAAGGAAATTATTGTAAACATAATAGCTGTCACTCTCGACGATATTACTTTTTTGGTCATTTTTAATCTGGTCAGTGATTTATACTCCTTTTTTTTCTCTGTGTAGGAAAATTTTTCCAGTTTTCAAAACTCCATACCATTTTGAAAACAAGTATTATTATAGTGGCTAAAAAAGGGTGTAGGTTGTGTAAGAAGAAAAGGAAACATGAATAGAAAGGACACTAATGGGCCATTAGACTAAATGAGTGGCAGTGGGAGGAACTTTATTTATAAATATGAGCCCGTCGCAGCAAGAAGCCGACATAAACTTTAAAATATTTAAAGTATTTTTTCGTATTTTTTAGAAAAATCAGGTACGTATTTCGCGCCGGGTGGCAAACGAGGTCCTTTCTTATACATAAAACAAGGCGGGGGGCACGTAGGTACCCGAATTTATGCACTTCAATGTGTTTTTTTTTCTAATTTTGTTCGAAAAAGAAAGTAAAATAAAAATTTTTATGTCGGCTTCTTGCTCCGACGGACTCATATGTTAAATTACTTTAAAAATTACCAATAATATTAAGAAAAACAGGTTAACTCTAATTTAGACTAAAATTATTTTTTTTTAAATTTAATTTTTTATTTCAGTTAGAACGCGCAGCAGAATTATAGTGGTAATAAGTACATCTTATTCGAATTGAAATTTTCTGAACGCAGATGTGGAGACAAATAAAGGTTGGAAATATTTTTTGTACACCTAAAAATGATGAATCAATTAAACTTTGTCCTTTTTTCTGCTTTTATTAAACAGTATTAAAATTTGAAAATTTACTAATTGCAGTCATGAAAAATCGAGGATTTCCATTTTTAAAGTCTAACAATAATGATTGCAGGAAACGACCAAGATAAATGACAGTTGCAGACTAATAAAGAAAACTTACAGATGTAAGATATAAAAAATTAATTTTTTTTATTTAATCAAAACAAATTTTTTAAAGTCTACACTTTACTTTTTACTTTCCTCTTGAAAAATTACAAACTAATGGAAATTAATAATATTTCATTCGGTTTTGCTTTTTTTTTTAGTATCTCTTGAGGAATTCGTTCAGTTTTTGCTAAAAGGGTCTAGCAGAGTTTTTAATTCCGAATTTCAAAAGAGATTAAATTGACAAGTCATCGTTCAGTTACCAAAAGGAGCTACCAATTTTTCTCCTTGTTCCAAGGAGATAAACACGCCAAGTTTCATTAAAATTTGAAAAAATTAAAATAATTTGAGTTTTATAAATTTTAACTATAAAAAAATAATAATAATACTTAAAATTATGTAATTTGGTGTTAATAAACTCTGCTGTTGATTAAAAATTTTAATTTGTGTTTTTTTTTTTTTAAATTTGAAGTATGGCATTGTCCAACTGGAAAAACTTGTACCAAACTTTGGGATAAACTTATGGCCCAAAGTTTGGCCCATATCTATTTTTTTTTCGCGAGCCTTTATGAAAGTTCTAATGAAAAAATTATAAAAATTAGGCATTGCAGCCCCTAGGTTAAAAAGAATATCATTTAATGAGTAATTTCGTAACATAGAATTTAATATTTATTTTAATGTTCTTATTGCAAAAAGACTGGAAATATTTAATTTAAACGGTTTTTAAGGCGTGTTTCTATGAGTAATTTTAAGGGGTTATTTATCGTTAAATGAAAAATGATATATTCTTTTCTAATGCAAGTGTTTTCAGTTTAAAAGAAATAATTGGTTGTCGTTGTTTTTTTAAACCATTTTAATTAAAAAATTCTGATACATCCCAATCTTCCAAACTTTTTCTGTAAAAACTAATAGTTCTTATATTCTAAGAAACTTTCGTATAAATTTTAACAAAAATATAGTTATTGCTAAAATTGTTAAAATAACTCAACCCCCATACTCTCTAAATCGTAAAGTGTAAATTCACCTAAAAAAATACACTATTACACCTTATTAGTAGTAAATATTAAATATAAACTTTATAAAAAGTAAATTTTTACGTTTACACCTTTCGCATATAGTGTACTTTTAAATTTCACACCGTGCTTGAACGTACCGGAAAGTTGACCTAAAATGTCGACAAAATCGGCTTGGACAAACTTTTCAAATATATTTTTTTACGTCGATTCCTTCCTACTATAAAATCCGAGCTGCTCGTCTGCCCGACTTTCATGAGACCTATAATTGCGTATTTTAAATTTTTTTTTTTTTTTTTTAATTAATGATTTTTAAATTGCCGCCAAAATTTTATTTTTTCATAAAATTAACTTCTATAGGTCTCAAAAATTTTTTACAAGCTTCACGCTTCCAACGATTTCTTATTCGTCACTTTTCATGGAATTGTTTTCCAAATATAAAAATTTTAATTCAGAGTCCCAATTTAAGAATTTTTAAAAAAAGTCATTTTTATCATTATCTTTAAAAATCGATATCTCAGAAACTATTCAAAGAAAAGAGACGAGTAAAAATTTTTTTAAAAATTTTTATAAAAAATGTTTGAGACCTATAAAACGAATTTTCATGAATAGGTAATTACAATTTTAGCAATAATTTAAAAATTTGTCATTTTGGGCTAAAAATGGGCCTTTAGTTTATTTACTATAACAATGAAAGAATTAGTGTTATAAAATTGCGGTTTACGGGGCTTGAAAAGTTACACTTCCACCAAAAAAATTAAACTAGCCAGAAGTTTTTTTTGCCATTGAACCAATTAAGGACCCTGCGTTATAATGGTCTACTTGCAATGACTTCAAATATTAAAATAGGTCTTCCTTAAATAAAATATTAATTTATCATGTGATATATAATTTCATTTAGTGCAATTTATTATTATTAATACAATAAAAATTTTATTTGCCTTTAATATTTTATATAAAATAAATTTGTCTTTATAAATAATAGTAATAATTTAAAGTATTTTAGTTCCCTTTGAAAAATATTATGTAAAATAATTGAACAATCTACTACTTTTTCTTTTTAAATATATTTAAAAAAAAAAATAAAAAAACTTTAAAAATTGTATATTTACGTCTCGTGCCCAGAAAAGTAAAGAATGGCCCAAATCACAAGTAAATTTAATGATAAACTGCGATTTGGGGCATTCTTTATTTATGTACAAGGACCATAAAATATTTCTGCGGCAGTAGCGAGAAATTTCGATTTCCTCGACCTCACAGCGGCCAGGAAATCGTACTTTCGTGGCCACTGTCCAGAAAAATATAGGTGTATAGTTATAAACCGTTAAAAACTGCACAAAAATAATACAAGTTTAACCATTATTAGCACTACGTACATTACCTACCAATCCATGTTAAAATCTAATGAAATTAGTGACTTTTTGAAGAAGTTAATTTTCCTACATGAATCGTAAACTTGAAACCAATTCCATTTTTAAATTATTTTAAATTAAATAATTATTTGTACTTTTAATATTTTTATCATAAAGAAGTTGTAGAAATATTATTTTTTTAAAATGCCAAATGAAAAATTGAACCATGATGAAATTTGGAGAAAAGTGTGTACGGAAAAAAAATATTTTTTTGTTGATAAAATTAAAAATTAGTATTATTTATAAAGTCGAATTTATTTTATATATAATCAAAGGCAAATAAAATTTTTATTTTATTAATAATAATAAATTGTTCTAACCCAAGTGGAAAAGTTGTATACAATTTGGATCCCAATTGTATCCTAAGTTATGAATCAATTTTGGATACAAAATTCGTAGATTCCAAAACGGATACATTTTGGATTAGCGAATTAATTAGAAAAAGATCATAAAAGCATATTATTTAATTCTGCTCCACGTGTTGTTGCATCGTCCCACCAGGATTCCTGTAAATCCTAAAAGTAAAGAAAAGAAATCATCCATATTCTATGTAATTTTTCCACAATCGAGTAGTTGAAAATTATTATCTGTTTATTTATTTTTTCAAAGAAATTTCAAATATATTTTTTTAATCTAAATATTAAAAATTTTTGGTAAGGACTCAATTCATCCCGATTCATCCATAAAACAAAAAAATAATCTTAAATCCACGCATCCAAAAATGTAAAAATTTAAATATTTTTGCAATGTCATCCTCAAAATCTATTTAAAAACTCACTTCAAGTATTTCAGTGTTCAGTGCTGCAGTAATAAAAAATAAAAAATTTTATTTAAATATGTAAAAATAAAATTTGATTTGTGAAATTATAATTTTTTTTTTCTGGATGGATTCAGACCGTTGAAAATTTTTTTCACTTCACGAAATTCTTTTGAATATCACTGATTTTATAACTAATTCTTTCGAAAATAAATTTTAAATCACGCTTGTAAAATAATTTATCAAGCTCAAAATTATTCCAAAAATTATTTAAATTTAGAGGTTAAAAATTTTAATTCAAAACGACCCATCAGTATGGCTTGACATGATCGACTAATTTTTTTTTATTTAGTCAATTGTTTGTTATCAATAAAATACCGTTGCTTAGTGAGTCAATAAACAACTGTCAAAAACAAAAAAGATATTAGTCGATCATGTCAAGCCACACTGACGGGTCGATGTGAATTAAAATTGTTAACCTTTAAATTTAAATAATTTTTTTAATAATTTTGAGCTTTATAACTTATTTTACAAGCGTGATTTAAAATTTATTTTCGAAAGAATTAGTTATAAAATCAGTGATATTCAAAAGAATTTTGTGAAGTGAAAAAAATTTTCAACGGTCTGAATCCATCCAGAAAAAAAAAAATTATAATTTCACAAATCAAATTTTATTTTTACATATTTAAATAAAATTTTTTATTTTTTATTACTGCAGCACTAAACACTGAAATACTTGAAGTGAGTTTTTAAATAGATTTTGAGGATGACATTGCAAAAATATTTAAATTTTTACATTTTTGGATGCGTGGATTTAAGATTATTTTTTTGTTTTATGGATGAATCGGGATGAATTGAGTCGTTACCAAAAATTTTTAATATTTAGATTAAAAAAATTTATTTGAAATTTCTCTGAAAAAATAAATAAACAGATAATAATTTGCAACTACTCGATCCTATCCTAAAAAAGACATTGCTCATCGCAACGGTTGCTAGGTGTAATCGCAATAAAATAATTCTGATTGGTTCTCACAATAATGTAAACAAACATTATATTATACACAAATATAATACAAATTTTGAGGTTATCGGTTAATTTAATGTAAGTGTAAAGTTGGTTAGTTTATTATTTAAAAATTTTGCAATTTATCCTACATTATAACTCTGAATAATCATAAATTTTTTGTTTTCATAAATTATAATAACTCAAATCATAAATCTGTGCGCGAAGCGCAGTTAAATCTAGTTATGGAAAAATTACATAGAATATGGATGATTTCTTTTCTTTACTTTTAGGATTTACAGGAATCCTGGTTGGACGATGCAACAACACGTGGAGCAGAATTAAATAATATGCTTTTATGATCTTTTTCTAATTACTTCGCTAATCCAAAATGTATCCGTTTTGGAATCTACGAATTTTGTATCCAAAATTGATTCATAACTTGGGATACAATTGGGATCCAAATTGTATACAACTTTTCCACTTGGGAAATGAAATTAAATATCACAACAAATTCATATTTTATTTAAGGAAAACCTATTTTAATATTTGTAGTCATTGCAAGTAGAACATTATAAGATTGGCTCAACGGAAAAATAAACTTCTGGTTTAGTTTTATTTTTTTTGTGGAAGTGTAGCTTTTCAAGCCCCGTAAACCGCAATTTTATAACACTAATTCTTTCATCGTTATAGTAAATAAACTAAAGGCCCATTTTTATCCCAAAATGACAAATTTTTAAATTATTGCTAAAATTGTAATTATTCATAAAAATTCGTTTTATAGGTCTCATAAATTTTCTATTAACTTAAATTTTTTAAAAAATTTTTACTCGTCTCTTTTTACTAGAATAGTTTCCGATATATTGTTTTTCAAAGATAATGATAAAAATGACTTTTTTTTAAATTCTTAAATTGGGACTCTGACTTTAAATTATCATATTTGGAAAACAAATCAATCAAAAGAGATGAGTAAGGAATTGTTGGATGCATGAGGCTTGTAAAAAATTTTTGAGACCTATAGAAGTTATTTTTATGAAAAAATAAAATTTTGGCAGCAATTTAATTATAGGTCCCATGAAAGTCAGGCAGACGAGCAGCTCGGATTTTCTAGTAGGAAGGAATCGACGTAAAAAAATATATTTTAAAAGTTTGTCCAAGCCGATTTTGTCGACATTTTAGGTCAACTTTCCGGTACGTTCAAGCACGGTGTGATTTATTACATATAAGTTGTAAATTTAAAATTTACACTTCACTCGATGTTTTTAAAAACTAACCCCAAAATTTGAAAATGCACTATACTAACTGACTTCAGTATTTTTAGGTAAAATTAAAATTAAAATATTATTTTTAAATTATAGGTTATATTATTTTGATTATTTTGAACAAAAATTTCATGTTACCTCTGATAAACCCAAAAGATCTTTACTAAGAATATTATATATTCTTTACTTAAAAATATTTAATAAGGTAAATTTAATTTTAAATTTGGAATTCTGTAAAAAAAATTTTTATAAAATTGTAAAATATTGTAAATTTTTAGCCTCGATAATGAAGACTGAAGGTCTTCGTAACGTGAGCAATTTATTGAAAAAATAAAGCAAATAATTGTTAGCTCAGATATCAAATATTTTTATTTAATATCAAAATTTATTACTCATTAAGTTTAAATTTTAAATTTTACTACTTATAAGGTGTAATGGTGTATTATTTTAGATGAATTTGCACTTTATGATTTAGAGAGTACAAAATAGGTGTTGAATAATTCTACCATTTAATGTGTATTCTTGAGGCAAAGATTTTTGCAATATCTGTATCAACGTTGTTTTTACGAAAATAACATAGGTCTTAAAAGAAAATTGCTTTTGAGGGTGCTTTTTACCCCTTAAATCTCTTTTTCGTTCATTCTCTAAAATCCTACAGAGTTTCAAAGAAACCAGTGTGACATAGTTAAGTATGTTTATCTTCAGGAAACTGGGGATACTTATAAATATTACAATAAAAAAAAGTTTTATTAATATTTCAATTTTATGCCTTATGAAAAACTGATAAAACAATTACCTCGTACACTTTTTCGATATTAATAAAGCTTGCTATTGAATTTTCTAATAAAGTGGTGATGACTTCAATATTTTTATAATATCTTTCAAGAATATTACTAATAAATTCTACCTTAGCTTCAAAGTTATTATAGGTTATCTTTATTTTACTATTTATTGTTTCATATTTATTTAAACGAATTAATTCACAATCTTTTAATTTAGCGAAATTTAACAACATATTAGAGAAATTTTTAATCTTAATATGTTTCTTTAACATGAATCTGCTATTATGCATCAGTTTTTTCATCCAGTTATTATAATCTTCAAATGCACTAAAAAAAAATTTGAAAACTTTAAAAATGTTAAAGTAATATTTAAAAAAAATTAATATTTAAGGTATAAAAAAAGTTTACTGTTTTAATAGTTTCATGTAATTTAATTTCTTCTTAATATCTAAAAGTTTAATTGAGTTGTTGGACTTTCGTACTTTGTTTAAGTTATGATTCCAGAAAATTTTAATATTATCTTCTTTATAACTAAGTAGAAAAATTCTCATGTCTGAAAAGAAATTAAAACAAATCAAAATAATGAAATTTCTGTAAAAATTTACTATACATTTATAATTTATAATAAACAAAACAATTAAGTTGTTGAACAAAAAAAGTCTATTCAATTGATTAGGAAAGTAGCATGGAGAATTAAAAATGTAGCTGCTTACATTATCCTTAGACAAATTAATACAAATATAACTTACAAACTAGAACAGTTTTTAAAAACAGTAATAATAATATAAAACGGGAGATTTAGAATTATATTTAAGTTAAGAGGGTAGCTAAAAACAAAATCTTTCTAAATTAAAAAGTTTAAATGTACTATTTACATCTTAACAATATAATTAAAAAACCTTAAAAAATAATAATTTACAATAAAACAAATCTCATGAAATGTATAAACTTAAGCATGTAAATTTTTTTTTATTTAGAAAATATAAATTTAGAATATAGAAATAAAAATAAAAATAGTTGTGTATTTAAAATTTTAGTATTATTTATATAAATATAATAAAAACGTGTTTACTCTTTCTATGTATGTATTTTAAATATTATTTGGTGTTTTAAATTTTAAAGATTATACTAATATTAAAATTATAAATATGATAATGATAATAATAATAATATGTGTGATTTTTAAACAAAATAAAAATGAAAATAACGATAATAATAATAAAAAATTATTAAATACACTATTATATAATGTCACTATTGTATGTGTCTAAAACCGTATCATATAAACTATTATGTTTGAACTTCAATTTTTCATTTAACACTTTTTGAGGGTCTTTTTTAATTGCTTTATATATCTCAAATTCTTCTATAGCGTTCATAATAGAGCCTTTGTGACATATATGTAAGGAAACACAAGAAGCTTCAAAACTTTGTCGGCTATGGTTTTCGTTGATAAGATTTTTAGCAAATATTGAGTCCACTGTTTTTGTAATTTATGGATATGTATTTATTATTTTCTTTTGTATTATCTAGGTGTTTATATTTGTCTTTATTAGAGCGTTTTTTGGTTAGTTTGTTAATCATATTTGTGTTATATCCATTACTAATTGCAATGTATTTTATTGTATTTATTTCTTGGATGTACTTCTCTTTTTCCAATGGTATCTTAGTGGCTCTGTATATTAAGCTGTTATAGGCGGCTATTTTATGTGAGTGAGGATGATATGTAAACATCAATTTTACGATAGAGCGGTGAAGTTAACAGATATACAATTAAATGAAAAAGAAAATAATTTATTAAACAAGGGACTCAAATACAATTTACCAGATTTAACTAAAAAATATATTTTTAACGAAGTAATCAATACTGAAGCATGTATAAAATCTATCAATGACGAAAAATTGCAAAATGAAATAAGAGTTAACATCCTACCAGAATATATGCTAAATTCCATCAAGAAAATAGGTTTTCAAGTGTCTTTCAGAACATTTAATAACATCGGGAACAAGTTATTACATCGTAATAAAGTTTACTTAACTAAAAAGAAAAGTGGCATTTACAAAATGCCGTGTAAAGATTGTGATAAAATATACATAGGGCAGACAGGGCGAACTTGTTATAAAAGGTATACCGACTACCTTCCAAAAAGTGACTGCATTTTGACCTAAAGGCCATTTACATTCGTCGATCGCCAAAATAATGTCACTAACCTCATGTTTCAATTAGTTCAACTGTAAATTATTGCATTCTTGCAAAGGTTAATAATATTTAAGGGACCATGCCATGGTGTTGTTAAGGTCAGGGGATTACAATTTATGACTTTTAAGACTTTTTTTTTTTAATTTAATTTAATTTTGAATGGGAGCCTACAACTGGGTTTCGCACTCTTGCTTATCCGGATTAAGCAGTTAAGAGGGAAGTGAGGACTTAGGCTCATCACAAACAAAAAGACAAGTTAGCTGAAGGCAGCTGAGGGGCCTAAGCTGATTCAAAACTTTGACTAGAATCGTTATCTGAGACTCGATTTGAATTTAAATTGACATTTTCATCGGAATCATGATTGGCAGTATCAGAATCTTGAGGTTTTTGAAATTTGTTCACATAATTGTCATCATGCAAGGATGTGTTATGTTTTTTCTTACAGATATTGCAAAGTTCCTTTGAAGAACAATTAAAATAGGAATGATTGCCAAGGCAATTACAACATCTTTGTAAAGACTTTATGAACTCATATCTTTTAGCAGGGGTTAACTTCTTGTAACTGTTGAAGTTTTGTAATTTATGATTGGCTTTACACATAAGACATTCCAATTTATTGTTATTATTAGACTTTAATTGAGTATGGAAAATTTGTATTTGAGGCTGTATGGCTACATTGTTGTTTTTAAATTTATTTGAATTAGAGTTTACACTGCTACCGTGATTTATTACATTAGTATTTTCCTCAATGGATTCTAACATGCCAATTTGGGCTTCCATGAATTGAATTAATAAGTCAAGATTTGGAGGGTCAGAAATAAAATTTGATAAAGTACGATTTTCATGATTATTATCATTAGAAAGGGATGTATTTAGATTAGTTAACTGAGTGGAATGTGCAGACAAGGATACGTTGCACAAGTATAATTCCCACTGTCTTTTAGTCTCGTTATCAAATAAATAAAGGATGTGGAAGATTAACAGATCATCCCACGAATCGACAGGCCGACCTAAAACCTTCAATGCAGAAAGAGGAGTAGTAAGACTAGCCAAGATTTTTTGTTAATTCTACTGCACTAGTCTTAGTCATAGGTTGTATATTAAAAATTGCTGCGTCATGAGCATTTACCAAACGCTTTTTATTCTCGAATCTATCAGTTAACTTATTCCAGACAATTAGGAAATTGTCCTCAGTCAACGCATAACTGCTAACTAAGTCAGCAGCATCGCCTTTTAAATGGGCTCTAAGGTGACGCAATTTAGTAATGTTAGGTATTTTAGGTTTTGAGACTACAGACGAATGAAAAGTATCACGAAAAGACTCCCATTCCCTATAATCTCCACTAAAATCAGGAAGATCGAGACGCGGCAAACGCTCTAAGTCCTCAGACTGTTGATGGACTACAATATTGCTTTGGGTTTGTTCACGGTCACGATCTTCAGAGGAGGTATGACTGTCTAAATAAGTTTGAAATAATGTTAAATTTACAAGATGTTGTTCATCTAATTAATCAAAAACTTTATTAGTAAAATATGGCTGTTCTTTCATTAATGAATCTAAGTCTTTAGAGGCAAAGATTTGATGGTGATTGCTTTCAAACCTTTGCCAATTTTTAATTAGCCCAGTCATCCTCACTCTACAAGAGGCTACGCTTTTTTGGGGGTCCTTATCAAATGTTTCATAAGCATTTTTTATTTTAGGTATAAGGGTGTTTTGTTCCAAAATGATGGCAGCCATGGCTCTCAATTGTTAAAAAGTTAATCAATGTGCAACTTAAAATTATTTAAATTGATTAATTCAATTATTAAAACAATTAAAGTTAATTGCAAAAGAAAAAGTATAAATTGACAATTAAAATAGACAAAAGACAATAATTAATTGTAAATATTTGTAAAAGAAATTACAGAACTAAAAAGTAGATTAGAATTAAAAATCATTTACAATGGAAAACAATTATAAATTGCACATTAGTTTAAACAAATTATAAATTGTGACAGATGTTAAAATTTGATATAAATTTAACAATTAATAATTATATGTTTGTAAAGAAAATTGTGAATTGAACAATTGAGATAATTTTATACAATTTTTGACTTAAGGTTACTTTAGAAAAAGAAAAAAAAAAATTTTTGAATATTAAATTTACAAAATATTAAATCCAAATTAACAAAATATTAATTTTAAATAATTTAAATTTTTGTTCAATAAACAAAATCTAATAGAATAAATTCTACGTTTATGACATATAAATACTATTGTGAAAACATGAGGCCAATGACACCACCAGGATATCCAATGATCAATGCTCCAAGACGTGAAGATGATGCAGCAGGATAAGTTGTCAATTAACTGGAACCCACGTGGATCTGACAAGGATGCAAGCCAAAAGAAGCAGCCTCCAGATGATAAGAGTACCTTAGGAAAGTCCAAATAATTAGTAAAAATTACAATGATAATAATAATTGAAAAGAGTTTAATTTGTTTTTGAAAATTTTATTTGTTTTTTATTTTTAAATTGAATTTAATAAATAAGTTAAACTGATTAGAAGCTCAAGTAATTGATAAAGAGTTGAATCTGACTAAAAGAGAGAGAGATTTTTAATTTTTTTTTAAAAGACAATTGATACATTTTTTGACAATATTATACATTTATTTAAGATTAATTTTAAGTAATTGAATTTAATATAAATAACATACAAATACCATTTATTTTTTATTTTTAATAATTTTTTAGATTAATAGAGCAGAAGACACTCTAACTATATCTAGACTATAGGCATAAATTGATATTTCTAAATAAAAATTAATAACGCACAATTTATTAAGAAGATTGTACGTGGTTTCAAAAAATATTATAAAAAAGATGATTTTAATAAAATAAATTTTATAACTTTAATTTTAATTATAGATAATCGACTGATTGTAAGTAATTTGAGAGTGATTATAAGAAAATAAGAAAAAGAAAATTTTAAATAAAAAAGAAAAAATCATGACCTAAAGTGATGCGCAGGATCGATGACTCCTTTTTTTTTAATAAGATGGCGAATCGTGAGCGAATTATCTGACCATTTGCTTTTTGAAGGCGACATTACCAGCAAGAAGAATGAACTGCCATTTTGATTTGAAGTGGCGCAGGAACGACGATTGAGAAGAGAGAAAGAAAAAAAAAAATTCAAAGTTAGAATTGTGCCTCTTCGTATTGTTCCGTGGACTCCGAATCGTGGATCGTACTTCTCCCCTTTCAAATGAATGATGAGAGAAATGAGGATGACGATGACGTCATTAATGGCGACTTCCTTCTTGTTTTATTTAAATTTTATTTTTAAAAGAAAAAATTTTTTACTTTTCATTTTTCTTTTTTTTGAAAACTTCACATAAAAATTTACTTATTTTTCACTCGAGTGTTTTTTCTTGACGTGAAAACTTCACATAAAAAATTTACTTGAATATTTTTTCTTGACGTAAATTTTTATTTTTTCTAAAATAAATTCTAAAATAAACGAATTTTTCTAATTTTTATAATGAAAATAAAAGCACATGGCACTTATGCAGTCTTTGTATGTTATATAGTTTGTAATGTTGAGGCGTGCGCGCTCTCTTTAATAGGCGGCCATTGTGATTCAAATTTTTGACAAACGATTTTTTTTTTGGATTGTACAATATAAGATTTCTCCAAAGATATTTCAACAAAAAATATGTGAGTACAAAGTGCATAAAATTTGATCCAATTTTGAGCAATAAAAATAATTATAGTAATGATGAATAATTTTTAACACATTCACTAATATGATAAAGGCCGCATGGCAACGTTCACTTTCACTCCTTTTTAATCTTGATAAATTTTCACAGTAAAACGGTCACTGATGATAATTGTTTTATTTTTTTTTTTAATAAAGGCTGAAGGACCAAAATGGACATGTAATAGTTTATGATGGAGTAAAAGGAGTGTAGGCGTGTAAAATAATTACAATAATTAATAGATTGAATATTGATTTTATTATACGTGCATAAAGCACAAAAGCCGAGCGCGCACTGATCGACAGAGACTCCGTCGGTCGTGCGTGCGTTATCTTCTCTCTCCTTTTACATATAATATTTAAAATACTAAAGGTGTGTTTTCACACCAAGTGATATAAGAAAAGTGGACTCAATATTTGCTAAAAATCTTATCAACGAAAACCATAGCCGACAAAGTTTTGAAGATTCTTGTGTTCCCTTACATATATGTCACAAAGGCTCTATTATGAACGCTATAGAAGAATTTGAGATATATAAAGCAATTAAAAAAGACCCTCAAAAACCGTTACATGAAAAATTGAAGTTCAAACATACAAGTTTATATGATACGGTTTTAGACACATACAATAGTGACATTATATAATAGTGTATTTAATAATTTTTTGTTATTATTATCGTTATTTTCATTTTTATTTTGTTTAAAAATCACACATATTATTATTATTATCATTATCATATTTATAATTTTAATATTAGTATAATCTTTAACTTCGCTAAACCGGTCCTAAGCCCGGAGCCTCATAAGGTTGAGGAAGGAGGAAGGTAGTTCAGGCCGCCTTATTCAGGTTGAACTAGAATCAGAGATACTGGACATAGCTTCCTGGAATAACTAAGGCTGCCCTATAAACGGGTCCTATGCCTTGCTTTTCTCTGTGGGATATGCACATTGCTAACCCAATGCACTTTCATTGAGTATGCCGCAGATAGCTTATAGCTCTCTGGAATAACCGAGGCTGCCCTATAAATCGGGTCTATGCCTTGCTTTTCCTCTGTGCATCTTTAATGAATGTACTGCAGCTTGCTATCCATTAGTATCTCTGAGGAATCGGCACACCAAAAGGGGCCCCAAGGTCACCTTAGGCCTTATATATGTGGCTCTTAGCATGGGAGATTTCCACCTTGAGCACAGCGACACAGCCGATTAATGGTTAGTTGCGGGTCCCGCTAAACTATGACTGGAGATTAATATTTTCTGGTTTAGTAATGTGTGAAGGTAAGCCTCGGGGCCAGGAAGACTTCGGCCTTCCTGGATGGGTGTGGCAAACCCAAGGAACTCTAGCTGTGTTTGAGGAAACTCTAAAATCCTCCGCCGTGTGTCTGCCCGTGCTAGACATGTGTGTTTACATACACATGTTTAATGTGTGTGTCTAAACACATGCACAGTATAGACAGCATGCCGTTCGGCGCGAACCGTAAGTGCCAAAAGAGGATCCTGGATGGGGAAGCGAGCTGTCTGGTCGCGTGCCGAGCAACCTGAACCATCTTTGGCCTCTGCTGACGCAAGACGGGAGGTGGGGTTCTCTGCAGCCGGAGCCCATCATTAACGGCTTGGCGATGCTGCCGGTATGTTCCCAAGCTACTGGAAGACTCTAAATTTCCAAAGCGAATTATGCTTTTATTCGTGGCGGAATGAGAGGAGCAAGGTAGTGCAAGTTCATGCCGTCAGCTATATCCTCTGTGATGCAACCAGTCTGCATGTCAGCTGCCCAGAATGTGAGGAGTCGAAGTAGGCCGTTGCACATGGAGTGACGAATTTTATTACATTCAAAATGTCTATTATAAATGTATATAAAAGCAATGAAGTGAACCTAGAAGGTAAGGATGGCGATGCTGAGACAGTCCAAGTGCTCTATGAGAAAACTAAACTTGCTAGACGTCTACAACGCATGGATGAAAACCATAATGCCGTCAAGAATATCCTTGATCTAATGGAAGAAAAGATAGGCGAGATGACACATCAAATGACTTTAAAGCAGCAAAACATAGCCGCTGTTGTAAAGAATGGTGTATATGATATGAAGGACAAAGTCACTGCTCTTAAAGCAATAAGAGATCAGCAAGTTAAGGAGAAAAATGGAATTAAGCAGTTATTTAAAAAACATATAACAGGCTAAGTTCTAAAGAAAAGAAAGCGAAGCGAAAGCGCTGAGACTGCAGGGCTAGGAAGGGAACATGCTAAGAGAACTGCTGCGGGAAAATCACTTCAAAAGATTCGTAGCTGTTCAGTAATGATGGTGGATATAGCGACCCATGAGAACAATACCTATACTCAGTCGCAGACACAGCCTGAAACACAGCAGAGCACCTCGGATGAAAATAATACAACGCATGATACGGACCGTAATAACGAACCCTTTCAAACGGCTGTAAACAAAAGGAAGAAGAGGAAAAAGGGGAAAAAAGAGGGTAAGAGAGGTAAGGACGGTATCAAAAAGTGGCCAGTAGCTACGCAAAAGAAGACAATCCCAAAAAAACGGGAGCGAGCTGTAGCTATTAAACTGCCTACGGGTAGAACATATGCTGACGTCCTGGGAACTTTAAGGTCTCAGGTGCAACCTGAAGAACTTGACGCAAAAATAAGATCGGTGCGAAAGACGAAGACGGGCGATGTCCTGGTTGAGCTGAAGGAACTTAGGGATAAAATAGGTTCCTTCTCACAAGAAGTAAGAAGAGTATTGGGTGAGGAGGCCAGGGTTAGGGTTCTTGCTCCTAAACGAGTTATACAAATACTTGACTTGGACTGTCTCACCCAGTCAATAGACGTTCTAAATGCCATTAAAAGCAAAGAAGAACATGCGGAGATAGCAAGGGTGACTATTTCTAAGAGCAACGCAAGAGAACAGAGAGCTGCTTACGTTGACCTTGATGAAAGAACCGCCTTCAAATTGGTCCGCATGGAACGTATCAAAATAGGATGGATGAACTGTAGGGTAAGGCTAAAAACCCAATTAACCCGTTGTTTTAAATGCCTACGTTATGGCCATTTTGCTACAAAATGTAATGGACCAGACAGGAGAGCGAAATGCTACAAATGCGGAGAAGAAGGACATAAGGCAACTGACTTCACAGCAAAGGCAAGGTGTATGCTATGCTTGGACCTTGGGTTAGAAGGCAAGGAGTTGAAGCACGACCTTGGAAAAGCAAAGTGTGAAGCGCTACGGAGGGCTCTGTTGAAATTAAGAAGCGGCTCAGACACTAGCAAGTCGAATAATGTTGAAGGTGCTTCAAGGTAATGTGCGGCGAAGCCCCCTAGCAAGAGACATTATATATCAACTTGCTAGAGAAAAGTCGGCAGACCTCCTTATCATAAGTGAGCAAGGGGTCCGACCAAGCTTTCTGAACTGGTTTACAGATGAGTTGGGCACTGCAGCAATCTAGGTAGTGAATCCAAGAAAGGTTCTAGTACAGGAAAAAGGCGCTGGCAGAGGCTTTGTCTGGATTAAAACAAATGGCGTTACCTACATAAGCGTGTATCTAACGCCAAATGAGCTTAGGCAGGACACTCTGAGTAAATTGAATAGTTTGGAAGGTGCCATAAGGGATATGACTAGTGAAATTGTAATGGCAGGCGATTTCAACGCGAGAGCTCCAGAGTGGGGTATGACAGAAACGTATGCAAGAGGAGAGGACATACTTGACCTGTCTGCCAGGCTCAACTTGGCTGTGCTAAACGTAGGGAACACTACTACTTTCAGAAGGCCAGGCTACGGACAGACCATCCCAGATATATCGTTTGCAACAGAAAATTTGGCTGCCAGGATTACTGATTGGCAAGTCCTAGAGGACTTCTCAGCGAGCGACCACCAATATATTTCTTTTTTTTGAGGTAAATGATGAGCGGCGGCTGACACGAAGAGACGAAGCACAGAAATGCTGCGGATGGAACATCAAGCGGTTTAACCGCGAAATTTTGGTGAACACGCTTAGAAGAGGAGAGACTGCTATCCTGGGGAAAGCAATTAGACCAGGAAATACTGACGATGCAGAGGATATAGTTAAGGGAATCATGACGCTGCTGGAAAAAGCATGTAACAAAGCCATGCCAAAAAAGCGGACCCGTGATGGAAGACCACCAGCTTACTGGTGGAATACTGAAATAGATCGTCTAAGGAGTGAAAGCTTTACTACAAGAAGGAGAGAAACACGTGCAAGGAACAGAACAGACGCTTCTGAGCTGATGGCAGAGCATAAGGAGGTCAAGAAAAGGCTGAGACTTGCTGTTAGGAAAAGCAAAAGAGCATGCGAGATAGCTTTGTGTAACGAGGTTGATAATGACCCATGGGCTCTTGGGTACAAGATAGTCACCAAGAGAATCGGTGCTCTTTCCGCAAGTGGTGTTATGAACGAAGACGAGGTTTGGTTTATAGTTGACGGACTTTTCCCTACCCACCCGGAGAGGGAGGAGGAAAATGACTCAGGCGAAGATGATGAGGCTTTCCCCGAATTTACGGAGGAACAACTCTTCACAGCAGTGGACTCTCTCAAGAACGGTAAGGCACCAGGTCCTGATGGGATACCCACTTAGATACTGAAGATAACTGCGCACGAATGCCCAAAACTCATCTTATGTATGTACAATACTTGTGCACGTGCGGGCATCTTCATAAAACTCTGGAAAAGAGCAAGACTGGTCCTTATCAGTAAGGGCAAAGGAGACCCTAGACTGCCAAACTTTTGGCGCCCTCTAGGATTACTGGATACAGCCGGCAAAAATTACGAGAAGATGCTACAGCCAAGGATACTGAGGGCCGTAGAAACTGCGGGAGATCTCTAGACAATACGGATTTCGCCGAGGAAAGTCAACAATCGATGCAATAAGCAGTATTGTTCAGGGAATCGACAACGCACTGACTGGAAATCAATATTCGAGAAAGATCACGCTATTAGTGACCCTCGATCTAAAAAATGCCTTTAATTTAGCAAGATGGAGCGATTTCATGGAGGGACTCAGGAACTTCTAGGTGCCAAAATACCTGCGAAGAATAATCAGCAGCTAGCTACCTGAGTGATCTGGAAATAATCTTTGAAACTGCACAAGGAACAAGAGTGAGGAAAGTAACTGCTGGTGCAGTTCAAGAATGGGTCCTTGGACCGGATCTATGGAACATCATGTACGACCACGTACTAAGGCTACCGATGCCGGCTGATACTTTTACTGTAGGCTACGCGGATGACCTGGTCCTAGTAATTACGGCAAAAAATGAAAAAATCGCCGAGGAGAAACTGAATCAGGCAATGCACGGGGTCAATTACTGGATGGAAGACCACGGCCTAAAGCTTGCAACGGCGAAGACTGAGATTGTCCTATTCACCCGTAAGCATATTGAGACTATTATCCCAATATGTATTGGGGAGGATAGGATAGAAACGAAGGAACACTTAAAGTACTTAGGAGTGCTGCTGGATACGAAACTGACCTTCATGGCGCAGATTCGGAGAAGTACGGAGAAGGCTGCCAGGTTCACTACTTCGTTAAGCAGGCTCATGAGAAACACGTGCGGACCTAAGACTGGAAAGCGCAGGCTTCTTATGTCGGTAACCCACTCCATACTACTGTATGGTGCAGAAGTATTGGGCCGACTGCATAAAGAAGGTCACTTATGCGTCTAAGCTTACGAGCGTGCAGAGGCAAGGAGCCCTGCGAATCTCTTGTGCCTATCGAACAGTGTCGTTGGAGGCAGCTCTAGTCATTGCTGGGGTAATCCCGATAGATCTGCTGGCTCTTGAGAGACAGTATATCTATCAAAACAAAGAGAGGGAAGGAATTGACCGCGCAAAGGCTACTTCGCGCCAGATCAGCCTAAGCAAATGGCAAGAACGTTGGACCGACTACGCGAAGAGCAAATGGACCAAGAGGTTGATAGGAGAGATATCACCTTGGATAAATAGAGGGCATGGGGACATTAATTATTTTTTGACCCAATTCCTAAGCGGACATGGACTTTTTTGCTCCTACCTCTTTCGGATCCAGAAGATGAATAGTGCTGAATGTATATACTATCCTGGCAAAGACGACACGCCGGAACACACATTCTTCAAATGCGATAGGTGGGCTGCTAAAAAGTTTCAATTAAAAGCTAACATCGGTCACATTACACCTAAAAATGTAGTTGGCCTGATGCTTCGAAATGAAGAAGTATGGTCCGAAATTTGCCAGTATGTGGAGTACATACTCCGCACCAAAAAACCTGAAGTCCAAGGTATAGACTAATATTAAGACGTATTGCGGTTATCCTGATGACTGCAGCTGTTGTACTAACATACTATCATCCCTGCAGTTACTCTTGATACCGCAAGCAATAGTAGATGGTAGGATAATTTTTATTTATTTATTTATTTATATTTATTTATTTATTTATTTATTAACCTTCTTTTTGATGATAATGAGAATTAACGTATATTTTAGCTAACATATATTTTATTAAAGATGACAGTACATAAAGACGAAATTTAAACCAGATGGAATGACGGAGTCCTTAACCAGACTGGCGAGTCAGTGGATGCAAGTCAAAAGATGGAGTTCATGAATAGAACTAAATGGTCTTGAACCTGTCCTGAAGTAATGTGTAAACGGTCCCGGGATAGGCTCGCATAAGGTTGGAAGGCAGTGGAGTTTTAGTGGGTATAGGCAAAGTAGGTCGAGTCCCACATAACTGTCAGTTCGGATGCTGATTAGTATGCGTAATGCATTTCTCCACTTCCTACGCAAAAAAAAAAAAAAAAAAAAATATTAGTATAATCTTTAAAATTAAAAACACCAAATAATGTTTAAAATACATACATAGAAAGAGTAAACACGTTTTTATTATATTTATATAAATAATACTAAAATTTTAAATACACAACTATTTTTATTTTTATTTCATTTGATTTAGTATAATACTGAACTTTATTGTATCCAGTTTACATTTATTATGTTTCGGTAAAGTTATCAAAATGTTTTTAAAAGAATAAAGTTTAAGAAGTGAAAAATAATAATCAGTGATTACAAATTATTTGTTTTATATAATTAAAAATTAAGATCTGATGATGGTATTTATAATACTGAAACGCATCATCGAATGATATTATGTATCTGTACTAATTCGACATACTACGGTTTTTTGAAAAATGAAATAAAAAAGTTTTTATTATTACATAATAAGTATTTTTATTTGCAAATTTTTCTAAAAATAATATTTAGATATATTTACGTGGCTTGGATTATACCAAACAAGATTAATAATCATATTATTAATTATATATATTTCTTAATTAATTACCTGTCAACGTGTATCAACTGCTTTTGTTTAACCTTCATTTGAGTTTAAGATATACTATATGAAGGCCGCTAACATTTTTGCACATTGCAGCCCCATGCCGCGTATTTTGCTGTATTCCGCAGAAGTCGATATATACATTTCAATATATACCGCTTTTTCCGTTATCGGAATTTTACCTGGAGGGGAAACATGATTAAATGTTAGCGAGGAGGGAAGATTTACTAATGTTTTTCCTAATGTTTTTCTAATGTACTTTTGGGGAATGGGTGGGAAGGTATGTGCGCTGGTAGAGCGTCTTTGATGTCGGAGCTGTGCTGGCATTCGCCGGTACTGAAGAAAACTACCAAAACTTCCGATGGCACAGCAGATCACGCAGTATTCAAATTCTGCTTTACCCTTAAGAATAAATATTTAATAAATTAAATATTTTATTTTTAAGAAAATAAAAACAGAATGGGTGCTTCGAGTCTCGAACCCGGCCTGTCTGTGAACCGTAATGCTAGCTCTGAATTACTGCGCTCACCACGTGTATCAACTGTTTTTAGGTCTTATTTATGGATAGTCAAAAATATTTTAAATCTGGTTCATAGCCTGCCTAAATATTCGAAAATAGCAGAAACAATTGCACTATCCTAAAAGAATGTAAAAGTTCTAAAGATAATCTTCGTATTATAAAAATTTATAAAATTTGCATTTCAGAGACTCCCAGAATATAGTACTATCAAAAATTAAAATTTGGTAAAAATCTATATTAACGTTATTCTTAAACCATATCTTCCCAAGCGGACTTAAACAGTGGATTAAATTTTGGGCTGGAAAACTTATAAAAAAAAATTTATAACCGGTTTGTATAACCACACAAGCAACGAGCTTGGAACATGTTCGCTTATAACACTGATAATAAAGTATCTATTGTGTTCATAATAGTTATTTATATAACAAGTAAAATAATGATGCTTTTTACACATTTCTTTTGTGTGTAAAGAGAGGGAAGCAGGGAAAGAGAGAGAGAGTGAGAGAGAGAGCGATTAGGAAGGGAGAAACAGAAAAGAAAATCTTTGGCAGCGATAGCTGCCAGAGATTTACTTTTTTATTTCTTTCTTCCCAATCGAATTCTCTCTCTGCTTCCGTCTCATTACACCCAAAAAGAGATACGTAAAAAAGCATTATTATTTTACGTATAATATACATAATTTTTTCTAACAAGCGCATGTAGGCCTCTTTTGCCACTAAAATTAAAAGCATAATAAGGCCTTTTAAAGATAGATGAACACAATCAAATGATATATTTATTAAAATTTTATTTGATACAAAATTTACAATAAAATTATCTTCATACATCACAGTATGATATTTTACTCCCACTATATGCCATCTATTAATAGAATTTTTAGTGGCCAATGCGTTTCCCCTAACTGCCTTTCCACAGATTATTTTCTTTTTACATTCCCTTTCTTCTCCATTTTTCCTTTCGTTTATTTATTTCTTATTTCATAGTTTATTTTTTATGCATTTTTTAATATTTTACGAACGGCTTTCTACTTTTTTTCAAAAAATTACAAAAAAATTATCTTCATACATCACAGTATGATATTTTACTCCCACTATATGCCATCTATTAATAGAATTTTTAGTGGCCAATGCGTTTCCCCTACCTGCCCCTCCACAGATTTTTTCTTTTTACATTCACTTTCTTCTCCATTCTTTCTTTCGTTTATTTATTTCTTTTTTCATAGTTTATTTTTTATGCATTTGTTAATATTTTACGAACGGCTTTCTACTTTTTTTCAATCTGTCTGTAAAAGGCCTTATTATGCTTTTAATTTTAGTGTCATAAGAGGCCGTTTAAATTCGCGCGTTAGAAAATATAAATTTATATCCAAATATTTAGATTTTTATTATAGAAATCGTACTGCTTAGACATCAAAGTGAACAAAATTAATTAAATTTTCAAATTATTATTGTTGTGTTACATGTGATACATGTTTGTATATAAGTAAATAGTGTGAATGTGTGTGTGCGTGCGCCTCACTTCATTTTTATAGTCGGATCGTCATTGCCGCCATAGTGCGGTACCGACTCCCGCTAGACATAGACATACATTTTATATGTAAATTAGTACTCAAATTAAAGTGATAATTAAATCTTAATTAATTAGTGATACAATTTATTTCACCTCTTCCATGCAATTTTCTTCCTTAATTAATTACCCACGTTAACAATTATAGTTTTTTAAATAATATGAATTTATTTTTTATTAATTTTTACAATAAATTCTTTAAAAATTCTGCACTAAAGGTTCCTCGGTACTTCTGCACTAAAGGTTCCTAGGTACTTCTGCACCAAAGGTCTTTAGAGACTTCTGCACTAAAGGTCCCTAGGTACTTCTGCACCAAAGGTCTTTAGAGACTTCTGCACTAAAGGTTCCTCGGTACATCTGCACCAAAGGTCTTTAGAGACTTCTACACTAAAGGTTTCTAGGTACTTCTGCACCAAAGGTCTTTGGAGACTTCTGCACTAAAGGTACCTAGGTACTTTTGCACCAATGCTCCCTAGGTACTAGGTCCCTAATTTGAAAATATTCTAAGTCCATTTCACCCCCTCTCCTAAAAACATCAATTTTTGACTCCCCCCTTAAAAACGTCACTTTTTCACCCCCCCCCCCTCTGCCGAGCCGGACATTTTCAAATACCCCATCTTATGAAAATTTTTTATGTTAATAAATGCTTTCTGCATGTTTTTTGGGTCACTAAAAATGATGAAATTGGTTATTTTGAGTTATTCCTGACTGATTCAGAGTTATGAGCCAAATATTATAGCTTGAATTTCTAAATTAAGCATTTTCTTTAGTTTAATGGCTGCTAAACGTACAGTAAACTTTTCTGAACCTCTCGAAATGTAAATAATAATATTTTTGTATTTTCTGGTCTGTGTTGAGAAAGCACGTATTTCTCGGACGCTACGCATCCGGCAAAGATGTTTTCTCGCCACAGGTACAGAAAAATGTTATACGATCCTTGTCCATAAATAAGGAATGACCCAAATCGCAGTTTACCATCTTCGGTTTCGCCTCGGAAGGTAATTTACGTGCGACTTGGGCCATTCTTTACTTTTCTGGACTCGAGCCGTAAATATACTAAATAGCGCAAAATTACTTGCTAAGATTTTTTTTAAGGCTGCTACTATAACCAGAAGTATTTTTGTTGAATTTCAAGATGACGGCTTTAATTAGAAAATTGCCTAAAAATTGTATTTTATAACATTATCCTAACACTGAACTAAAGTAGCCCCCTTAAAAAAAATCTAAGCAAGTAATTCTGCGCTAGTTAAAGAAACACAAAAATATGATAATTTACCTTTCTAGAGATTTAGAAAAGTTTACTGTACGTTTGACATCCATTTAACTAAAAAAAATGCTAAATTTAGAAATTCAAGCTACAATATTTGGCTCTTAAGTCTGAATCTGGAATAAATAAAAATAACCAATTTCTTCGTGTTTAGCGAACCAAAGAACATGCAGAACGCTCTTTTGAAATAAATTTTAAAACTTTTTTATTCCACGGCAAGTTTTTTGACATCGAAAACTGTCTAATTCTTCGTATTTTAACCACTGAAATTAGCCCATAATTCAAAATATATGATTCCAGCATTTTCAGCGATTAAAAAAACTACAAAATACGCCCCGAAATCTTATTTTTTTGCTGCCTTTTCAATTTTGCAGCTTTAGACCAGGTTAATTACTGAAAAGTGCCAATTATTTTGATTAAATTAAAAGATTAACAAACAATTACAATTTTTTTTAAATAACTATAAAAAAAGTAGATTTAGCTCTAGCGCAACCTTCGAATGTTAATATTTGTCTAAAAAAATTTAGGCAGTTAGTTGTTCTACAAAAAGAAACTTTATTTTGATTATCTAGCTAAAAATTCAATATGTATTGAATAATAATAATTAGGACATCCATAGTACAATGACTATAAATACATAAGTAATACTTATGAATATAGAAAAGAAATCCAAAAATTAACCTAAAGTTGCCTATTGTAGGTAATCTTAAAGATACTTAAGGGGCTGTATTCTCTTGAAGCTATTTTTTCAGACTGCGTCAGAAAAAACTGTATTTTTTTTTAAATTGAAGATCTAACATAAAAATCTAAGAAGAGGAAAGCAATTTTGAATGATTTGCGAATCTATTGGTATAATTTTTTTTTTGCAGATTTTTATCAAGAATTTTTTTTTTTGAAAATTTCAAAAAAGAAATTTGTTATCTAAATCTGAAAAAAAAATCAATAAAATCTTTAGCTATCGATTCGTAAATCATTTTTTTATTTTTTCCTTTTTTAATTTTTTTAGATTATTTCTAAAAGAAAATTTTATTTGTTTTATAAAGAATAGTTAAATAATGAATTTTGATTTTCATAAAAAAGTTTGGCATTTAGGTTGGTTATTCTGCATAATATATTTCCGAGTTGAATTTGAAAGATGTTGCTACTATGATGTAAATAATCTAGGGAGTATACTCTAGTAAATATCTGGTAAATATTTGGTAAATAATTATAGCTGTCATTATAAAATCGGAGTCGGTAACGAAAATTGAGTTTTACTTTGCAGAAAATCGGAGTCGTAATCGAAATTAGAGAATGATCGGAATTTCGACCATGGGTTATCTATAGTAAAAACATTTTGGATAAGTAACTTATAACAAAAAATTGCTTGTGGAAAAGATTATGAAAAAATATATGAAAAATACAGTTAAATTTAATAATTCAATCATAATACTAAAAATTCAGATATAAAAAAAACTTTGATTCATACACTATTTCAAGTATGTCAATATTTTATATCAAGAGTAGTTTCATGTTTTTAATTTAATTATTTTCTAGATACAGATTTACAATATTTTTTGAGAGTGGATGGTTCAATTAAGCAGTATTATCTCTAATATTGTCTACTTTAAATATTAGAAATTCTCCAAATAGTTCTAGAAAAATGAGATTTAAATGAAGAATTAAAATGAAAAGCATAAAGATTTTTTTTTAATAAAAAGTATAAAAAGTGTTATTATTTTATTTTTTTGTATTCCGCTGAAAGATTCTAAAAAAAGATGCACACCAGTTTTGAAATATATGTACCCAGCTTTTTGCCTATTACGATCAAGCCATGTGGCACTTCTCATTTGTATTATGGTTTCAGTTATGTCGCAGCAAATGGTAATTGCATTTTTTTTTAAATTTTAAAGACATAATAAACTTTATTTAATTCAATCAAATTTTTGAAGCAGACATTTTGATAAATATGAGCTTTCTTGGAGCTGAAAAAATAAAAAAATCCAATACATAATTGTAATTATTTAATTAAATAAAGAAGCATAATTACGAATAGCAACATAAATGATATTGATATTTTCAATTGTGAAAACTTCTGTTGTATAATTTGGGGTTTAGCCCTTTTCAAAAATATGTTTATATTTACTTATTAGAACTTTATCTGATACCTAAAATTTTGGGTTATCTCTAACTCATTTCCCATTGAAATATCTTTGCAAAACTAATAATTCATTCACATCTTTAGGTTTCATTCCAATAGTTCGATGTTTGGTATTATTATACTTGGAAATTAATTCAGGCAAAATATCTACTCATTTATAATTTCCATTAAAACTAAATTTTTTCCGCATTATACTTTTCAAAGTACGATTGAAACTCCAGGATTAAAGCTTTTAAATGGTTGTACGTAGAATACAAATGAACTTTATATTTTTTCAATAATTGCTTACATGTCTTATTGTAAAATTCGCTTTATTTATCTCTTCTATATTATTTTGATTTTGAATATATGCAAAATCGTTTTCCTTGCAAGTTGAATAGACGATTTATACCTTTATCTCTTCGAGCAAGACATTTAACTAGCTTTGTGCCAGGGCCACAGTATCTGATTGAATAAAATAAATAAATATTTTTAATAAATAAATATTAATATTATAAATACCTATATCCTGGGAAATAAAGTTCTACTGGAAGATTATTAATTAAATTGTTTATTAATCCACGACCATTAGTGATCATCTTTCTATGAGAGTCAGTTAATGAATGAGCTCCTGACTATAAATAGATTGTATTTATAGAAAAAGTCTCAGTATGTACTAACTACACAACTACTAACATACATAATAATGAAACGTCTAAGTAGGAATTCTCCAGTTAAAAATTGTAAGCTTCAAAAAAAGAATTATTTAAAATTAAAACGCAAAAAGGAAACTTCTTCAGTAATAGAAATATTTAATCATCAAAGAGTACATTCACAAAGTAGTGAATTAAAACATAAAAGAGAATCTTCACCAGATATAAAATGTAAACGTCAAAAATTAACTTTACCAGTAATAAATTATGATGAAATTATTGGTGACGGTATTGTACAATTTAAACGTAATGGTAGCTTATTTCCAAATACTATTCGTGGTGTTATCTGTGGCAGATTGAACTGTGGAAAAACTAACGTGTTATTGGTAATAATTGAACATGAAAATGGACTGAGATTTGTATACGTTTACGTTTACTCAAAATCAGCAGATCAACCAAAATTTAATTATTTAAAAATGGTAATTAAGGGGGTTCCTGGTGTTCTTAAACCCTTAGAGGAAATGGGATACTTTGAATTTACTGAGCAGGATCAAGTCTTACCACCTGAAAAAGTGTTTCCATTCAGTTCGATGATTTTTGATGATATACAATTGGAGAGTCAGAAGAGTTGTAATAAATTTTATTCAAGAGGAAGACATAAATATGTTAATAGTCTTTACTTGTGTCAATCTTATTCTGTAGTTCCAAAACAATATTTTAGAGATAATGTGAATTTTCTAATCATTTTTAAACAGGATTATTCTAATACAAAGCATATTTATAAAAATCATGTGAATACTGATATGAAATTTAATAAGTTTAAGGAATTATGTGACAAATGCTGGAAAGATAAATTTGGATTTATTGTAATTGATAAAGAAAGTGATATTAATAATGGACGTTACAGAAAAGGCTTGCATGAATTTTTTATAATTAACTAGAATGAAGAAAAATAATTTAATCTATTATGAGCTCTCGAAGAGTAAAGATGGAAAAGAACTCAGCAGATCTATTTAAAATAGTAAAATCAAAACATAATCCTGGCGTAATCAAAATATTACTAAAAGATATTTATATGTCATCTAATAAAAATCATACTTATGCAGATCTTGAATTTAAAGTAATAATGATACTCAGATCAGCAAAATTATGCAAAAAATAAAATGACATTTATTGAATTTAAGAAAAGATTTTTCAATAATAATAAAGATCTCGAAAATTTGCTTATAAATAGTAGTAATGACTTAGATACCATTTAGTACAATTAAATCTCTTAAAGAGTGAAGATGGATTTTAAGGGAGATATTCCTATCAAAAAAGAATTGCTTGAACGGATCATAAAGGCTAGAGAATCTATAAAACGCAAGCATCTGGCTCTAAAATTAGGAAGAGAAAATGCTGAGCAAATGATAAGTGAAAGTCTTAAAATTAAACCATTAAAAAAAATAGAAAATTTTACCAAAAACTTTGAAAATCCAAGTTTTGATCAAAAAAGCATTTTACAATTACCCAGCAGCACCCCTTTTAAGATAAAGAAACATGAAAATTCTACATGGAATACGAGATTTCAATCTGCTGTAAGTAATAATGAAGATTATGATGAAGAATTGATGGATAATAAAAAATTCATAGATAATGAAGAGCTGTTGGAAAGGAAAGAATTCCTAGAGGAGAATGAAATGATGGAGAAACGAAAGTTTATGGAAAGTGAGGAGTAGTTGATGTCAGATGAATCAGATTCTAATAATTTTATACCATCACCCAATAAAACGTTAAGATTAAATAATTTGAAAAAGAAAAAATTAAATAAAACAAAAGAATTAAATAATCCACTGATTAATGATTATTTAGACATGTTTAAAAATAAATCTTCGAAAAGAGATCTCGATACTGAATTTGGTGTGCGAAAAATGGCAAATAAATCATTTCAAATTGGTAAAAAAAAAATTTAATTTGAGGAGGATAAATTTATTCTTGGAGATTCATCTAATCCCTATGAGATAGGATTGTTGGAATTAATTTTTAAAAATTATCCATCTGGTGATTTAGTTACACCAGAATATTTAAAAACATATGGAAAAATTATAAATGCTACAAATGCTCATTCAAAATTTTATCGACCAGAAGAATCAATGAGAGTCAATAAATTTTCAAAATACTTGAATTATGTTGTGAAGGCATTAGAAGTAACTGGAGATGGAATACCGATATTACCAAAATATATGATAACTAACAATAGTCAAGTCCAGTATACTCATTGGGATGATCCAAATGAATTAGTTGATCGCTTGAGAATCCTAGTAGCAGAAAGGAAAGCTCGAAATAATAATCATGATAATGAAATTTACTCAATCATAGAAGAACTTTGTGAAGCAGAAATTATATATTAGAGAGGCATTCAAAAAATTTCCTCATTTTAATTATGTGCGTCGATGTATTTGGATGTGTTTCAAATAAAGAAAAAAGTGTACGTGGACCTCCTGGAATTGGATTCAATTTAACTGAAACAGGAGACTACTATATAGAAAAAAAATTGTTGCGTCAAGTTGCAGACGCTATTGATAGATATGACGCAGTTAATTTAAATATTCTCTCAGAAAAATTGGTTGTTGAATCACATGAATTAATAAGAGATCTTGAACCTATATTTAGTGATTTTAAAAATAAAATTGAATCACTTGAAATAATTGTAGCTAGTTTTGATGAAAAAATAAAGTCAATTGTAGATGGATTTAATGAAGGTATAAGAAAAGTAGAATCAAGTGTAACTAATCTTAGAAGGAGAGTTAATAAAATAAATAAAAAAATAATAAAGTCGATCCAAGATTAGTTGAAATTGAAGATAATGCGACAAGTGAAATAAGCCTTAGTTGAAGAATTATATAAGCCTGTTAGAAAAAACTTAAGAAGGTGTAAAGTTGATATTCGAGGAATCGATGAAGCTTGGCAAGCAGATTTAGTTGTAATGGATACACATTCGCGAGAAAATAAAGGATACAACTATTTACTCACTGTAATAGATAATTTTTCAAAGTATGCTTGGGGTGTACCATTGAAGCAAAAACAGGTAAAGAAGTCGCTAAGGCATTAGATACAATTTTTAAACAGGGGCGAGTACCATCGAAACCTCACGTAGACCAGGGAACCGAAGTTTACAATAAGACATGTAAACAATTATTGAAAAAATGTAAAGTTCATTTGTATTCTACGTACAGCCATTTAAAAGCTTCAATCCTGGAGTTTCAATCGTACTTTAAAAACTATAATGTGGAAATAATTTAGTATTAATGGAAATTATAAATGGGTAGATATTTTGCCTGAATTAATTTCCAAGTATAATAATACCAAACATCGAACTATTGGAATGAAACCTAAAGATGTGAATCACGAGAATGAATTATTAGTTTTGCAAAGATATTTCAATGGCAAATGAGTTAGAGATAACCCAAAATTTTAGGTATCAGATAAAGTTCGAATAAGTAAATATAAACATATTTTTGAAAAGGGCTAAACCCCAAATTATACAACAGACGTTTTCCCAATTGAAAAAATTAAGTCAACTATTCCATTCACGTGTGAATTAAAAAATTTTCAAGGAAATTTGATTTCTGGAGGATTCTACGAATTTGAACTTCAAAAAACAACCAATCCAAATGTTTATCTCATTGAAAAAGTTTAAAAAAAGAGAGGGAATAAACTTTATGTAAAATGGCTTGGTTTCGATAACTCTCACAACAGCTGGATAGATAAGACCGATTTATAAGGTATAAATACGTGCTCTTTAAATTAGAGCTTATTATTCATTTGAAAGCCATGGGTAACGATCGTAGCAGATATTCATCCTCAGATAAAAAATATACTCAGTTGAAAAAGAGTGAACAAAAACGAATGAATAATCAAGTGATTCTACTAATGAATATTCAAGTTTTCAAAATAGTTATTTGAATACGACTGCTAAAAAATCTGAAAAGAAATCAGATAAAGAACGTTTAATATAAATTTTTCATTGTAAAATACTTTTTTAATGTAATAAATAAATGTAAAACAAAATTTATAAAATTTATTATTAAAAATGTATAATGCTATGTAAATTTATTTTTGCATTGTACAGTTTGAAATTTTTAATAAAAATTATTTATGGAAAAAATTTTTTTTTTAATTCTCATGCATCCTTTACCTCCAATATCATTTAACTTGAAAATAAATCTATGAAAATGCACCGATTTTATAAAGTTAGCGCCACTTTTTATATAGCTAGCGCCACTTTTTATATAGTTCGTGCCACTTTTTATATAGTTTGCGCCACTTTTGATATATTTTGTGCAAACTATAGCAAACTGTAGTTGATGAATTATAAAAAAATCACGAATATTCTCGATGATACCGAAAGTATACGAAGAAAGTAAATTTATGTGATTGAGCACGTTATAAAGATAATTTGTTTTATTACATATCTTAATTTACTCTCATTATTTCTTTAGTATGAAACATATTCTCAAAATGTTAGCATCTAAAGATTTACTTAGTCGAAAGGGTAAACAGCTTAAAAGGATAGATAATCAAGTTTATCGTTTTGGTCGAAAAATACGTTCAGGTGAAGTTTGGAGATGTGTACGAAAAATGTATAAGGCAAAAGTTTTAATCAGTGGAGATTCAATAATACCTCATATAATTAAACACAATCATTCAAAATGTAATAAATCATTGAAAATTGAAGATTCTAATAAGAATAAGTTTGAGGATACAATCAAATCTCATCATAATCTGGAAATAAATGATGGTGATAATGAATCCGACGCTTTACGAGTAGAAAGTGATTCTACTCAAAAATTATTCCATTTTGAAGAATTTGATAAAAAAAAAAACTTTTTGTGATAAGGCAACAAATACAAAAAAATCTTTTCGAATTATAGGAGTAAACACGATCGAGTCATCATTTACTAGCAATGAACCTAGGAGTAATAAATTGATAAAAACAGGAGTCAATAATAAAAACAATTTACCTCACGAAAATTGTATTACATGTGATCCTGATGTATTAATCAGTAAAAATCAAAGCTTCAAAAGTTTTACAAATTAAAAATGTTGCTGTACTTCCTCTCAAGATTCATCACCAACATTCAGTGATAGTATCGACACATCATTTGATTACGAGAACTGGGATGAGCCAAATGATCTTGTTGATTACTTGAGAGTATTAGTGGCTAAGAAAAATGCTGGGTTTATTGGATATGATAATCAAATTCAGTTAACTATCGAATTATTACGAATAGCTAAGATTATATATTGAATAGCGTATTTTTAGAATGTAAAAAAAATAGTCCTATAAAAAAAATTATATTTAGAATAAAAACTGTTTGAAAATTATTTATAATTGACTTACTTTTGTAATTAGTATAAAATAACTTTATATTAATGAATTATTTAAATTTTGCAGATATGTTAGGAACTAATCCAAAAGTTAAGAAATTACAAAATAAATCTAAAAGTATCAGAAAAACAAAAAAATAATGTAATTTATATAAATAAATGTTTTAATTCTGTTTGATTCTTTTTATTTTTTTCCCCACCCTTCCGACAGAAAAGATCACTAACAAGACCTAATTACTTAGGCCATGTTAGTGCTCTTTTATTACATATGCTGTGGTATCCAAGTGGTTAAGAGTTGCTATCAAGGACAATGGGTTAACAAAAACCCGCGCAGGTTCAAACCCTGCCCACAGCGAAATTTTTTTTACCGACATCAATCTGTGTTATCGATATCAATCTACCTTACGGACTCAAACCTATATTACCGACACACCCTGGGGTACATCATCCTCTGGGGTATGTCCCAAGTGAGGTATCTTTCTGAGGCAGCTTTCTGAGGAAGAACCCGCTTTACTTATCTACTTAAGTCTCAAACTAACACCATAAAATAAAATAAGTACACTTTTAATACTTGAATTTTTAATAAAAAAAAATATGCTCCTTATTTTATTTATTTCTTCAATTTACTTTTTTTTTAATTTAAAATTCCTTTTTCAGAACTAGTCAAAAAATTTCTAGCATCTAAAAGGTCTAGATAATATTAATATTTCTAGCGACAATTCAGCTGAATTAGAATTTTTGCTTTCATAAAAATAATGTGAATCTGTATATATAAATAATATAATTCTGAGGTTTAATATTAAAATATTTGTAAATAACATATGGATTGACTTTGCAAATATAATTATACCCTCATTTTTATCGAAGTTGTTAAACAGGCAGGCTTTACTACAAATTGACTGACAGTCTGGCCCAGATTTATGCAAAAATTTAGATAAACTGAAGACTACGATTGTACTCGCTTAGTAACTCGATTAATACATTATTTTAAGTATTTCAATATTTTAATCAAATCATTTTCTAGCTGTACATTTACATGTTTCACAATATTTTTATGAAGGCAGGATAAACTAATTCAATTGAACCAGTTTTATGAATTTTGTTAAGATCCTTTAAATATTAGAAATTGTTCAACTGTTTCTGAAGAAAGAAGTCTTAAAAAAAGATCGTAAACAATTTGTAGTGACATATTGCCACACCTCAGAGCTCCAGTTTTAAAATACCTACTAAGCTTATAGCCTATTCTAATCGAAATATGAAATATGAAATATGAAAATATCACTGTGGTTCAAATTCTTATTCTTATATTGTAGTTGAATCAACCATATGTTTCAGAAATCTTAATGTTGTTATTAAATAAATAATATGTACTATAAGTATCAGTATCTAACGATCTCTACGAACAAATATAATAATCTTATACTTCAAAGATACATAAGGCATTTTCATGCCATTAATTTTATTTAAAATTTTTTACAATTGTAAATAAATTAGAAAAATTTTTTAATTGATGGTAAATAATTTTTTAAGATAAATTAATAAATAATTTAACTTAAAAAAGTAGTTTTGAATGAAAAAAATTGTCCATCAATTTGTCTCGAGCGGGATTCGACCCCACGACCTTTGGTTTGCCGGACCAACGCTCTACCACCTGAGCTATCGAGAGCGGACATCCCAGGAGACAATCAGGGTGAATTTTTTTCATTCAAGAGGCAGCTTTTTAGATCTAGTGCCAAATTTATAAAATTTTAAATAAAATCAATAGCATGAAAATGCCTTATGTATCTTTGAAATATAAGATTATTATATTTGTTCGTAGAGATCGTTAATTACTGATACTTGTATTGAAATATATGACGAACGTTAAATTAATTAATTAATATAAATAATATTCACAATTTACAATAGAATAGCATATGTGAAGCCATCGGTGGCCATAAGTGATTTACCTAGTCGTGTGGTTGTAGATATAATATCTAATTTTATAATTTTAGCTTTTAATTAAATAAATTTTTTGTTTTTAATAAAATAAATAAAAATGTTACAAATAAATTTTATGTTAAGCGCGCATGAACAAGTGACCTCTAGTTGTTATATGCATAGTAAAATGTCAGGTTATGATGTAAATGTAATTAAGAGTACGTTCATTACACGTGCACATATTTGCGATACTTTCGGGGAATACCTAAAAATAATTTTTATTTTTTTGGCTTGGATGATTAAATTATTAAAAATTTGCAGCTATTTTTTCAAAAATATATTTGATCACGATTATTATTGATTATAATTTACTTAGATGTTTTTATGTTCATCTGAAATGTAAAATTTTCATAATTTATACTAACAGTATCCTGAAGCTGTGAAATAACTTTGGCTAAGTTACAGCTATCAAAAAAATAAGCATATCCTGCGCACTTTTGAGCTGTACCGGCCAAGTATGGGCCGAAAGTCGAGCGAACGATAAAGGAAGTCGCAAGGATAAAATTTAATTTGAAAAAATTTGTTTGGTGCTGGAAAATTTTTTGGTTTTTCCAACATGGTGATCAATAAAATTGATTTAAAAACTTCTATAAATTAGAAATATTTTTTTCAAATTAATTCGATAATTGATACATTATTTTAAGAATGGGTAATAAAAGAGAGGGTATAAGTAGCGGGTATATAACAATATTTATCTAATGAAAGATTTGAGGTATAAGTAAATAAAATCAGTATGAAATACTTTTAAATAAATTTAAAAGTAATTAAATGAATGTTAAGAGTACTGTTTTTAAATTAACGAAAATAGTATCTAATTTAACGGAATTGAATTTTTATGACAGTAAATATCTATTTAATGAAAGATACAAATCATTTATGTGGCATGTTTATTTAAAATGAAAATGGTATAATACTTATCGTGAAAATTTTAAAAATAATTTTTATTTAACTGCATACACTTTGGTGAGTATGTCTCCCAAGCTCTCAAAAATAATCAGGTGTTTGGATTTATTGAATAGATTAATGTAGCACCAAGATAAATTTTTAATTAAAATTGTTTAAATTGAAAACAAATTACAAAAAACAACAATTTAACGTGAAAGGTCTGAAGGATTTTTTCCAGGAAATGCAAGGTACCTAAAAATTCTATCAATATAGATGACCAGTAATAAAATCTTTTCTCTTATTTTTTTTCAAATTTAAAAAATTGCGCATAAATACAATTTGTGTTAATACTCCTTTCTAAAATTTCGCGCGCGCTATAATATAAATACCGTCATTGCTTGTCATAGCAAGAGGCTACGACAGATATTTATTGTCGCGTGTCGCGTCGTGCTTTGTTAAAAGAATATATTTTTTCGTGCTTCTTTTTAAAGATAATTCCCATCTTATTTAGGCCTAGTAGTGTATTGATCATAAACAAGTTATATCGATATCGAAATCATTTCATACATTAATACATTATATTATTCTTGTTCGATTATTAATCGATTCATAAGAAGACTAAAACGATTAATGATGAGAAGAAAAAAATTCATTAATATTCTCGAGAAATATAAGTTGTAAAAAAGAATGGAAGATAATTTTTGCTTAAATACATCTTTATTTTAGAAAATAATAGTTTTATTATTGTTAATTATTTAAAAGAATATTATTTTAAAAATATATTAATAAATATTATTTTAAATAAAATAGTTATAAAAGAAAAAAACAAAAATTTACAGGGTTATGGCTGAAATTTTCCCGTATATATAGCTTGCTTAGCTGGCTATAGGCAGGTAACTTTTAACATGCCTTAGCCTGCTACCGCAGGCCTCGATAATTAGGGATTAAATATATCTCGCTACAGATTTTTTTGTTTTGAGGTCCGATTTAAAATTTTATTGTTGTTTGTTTTCTTATAATACCCTAATTCGAATACTTGTCTGACGTAATTTAAATTGGGCCTCTAAACAAAAAGATGTGTAACACTTTATTTTAACAATAATAAATAAATAATAATAATTATAATTAATTTAATAATGTTTTATGTTGCTAAAATACAATGTTACTTTTGAGAGAGAGGGGTTTTACCTGTTTTACTATAGTGTGGTATGTAAAAATACACACACATATGCCTGGCAGCATGCATTGGAAAAAGGCTTAATAAAAAAAATTTTATAATACAAATTAATAATTTATTTTAAATGATCATTATATATTTTAATTTAATAAATTTTAATTGTTCAAAATTATAAAAATATTTTACATAATTTACGGTGGCCACATTCATACTATCTTATCATGCATACATACAAAAATATTTATATAGCGGTTTAATAAATCAAAAATATAAATTCGCGACGATTAGAATTCCGCGTGGTTAACCATTTATATAATTTTATTATCATTTACTCACGACGTCGCTCCTTTTCTTCTATTAAAAATCTTGACTTAGAAAATAGTGATTCGACGTGTGGACTTTTATGGAGAGACTCCTGGTGGTGGGATGAACCTCATCTACAGGGCAGCTAACCTTATTCTTCTTGAAAACGTTCTCCATCCTCACTCATGTAATTTTCTATAAATTAGAAGGTCCCACTACGCGAACACATTTTAGCACGATATACGATGCATGCTTTATAATAAAGTCACCTGGAGAGCATATCTCACCTACAGGGACAAAAGGAGCGCGCGCGAGATTACATAATTCGTCCGATTTCCACGAAATCCGAGGGACGAGAGAGAGTTATTTCTTTGAAACTCCCGTGACCCCCACTTATCGATCAATAATATTGATTTTAGCGCCGTAATTCTTAAATGAATTACATAATATATTGGCGCGCTATTTAATTCAAATTTAAATAAAAACACCGCATTACAGATGTGTCGCGAGACACTTAATCCTAATTATGCTACACGCCCACCTCTAGATTTAATCTTTTAATACTCTCTCTTTTTTTATCTATGCGCATTCGAAAATAATGTATCGACCATCGAATAAATTTAAAAAAAATATTTATAATTTATAGAAGTTTTTAAATAAATTTTATGGACCACCATGTTGGAAAAACCATAAATTTTATCCTTGCGCCTTCCCTTATTTTACGGATTTTAGATCAATATTTTAATTTATACTTCTCCATATTGGAAAAACTGGAAAACATTCCAGTTGTGAAAAACAATCCTTTTCTGTACGAAATACTAGCAAGTATTGAACTTGAAAAAGTTCAAATGAAATTAAAAAATCTGGTTATCAATTTAATTTAAATAAAATAAGATACAACATTTTAGAGCCATTTATGCAATTAATTTCAATTACGAGTGTTGGCCGCACTCGTATAATCCTCAACCCTCTTAAAATTATAAAGAGGGTCTTGGGTTCGAAACCCGAACCATGTAATTTTTTTTTTTTTTATTAAAAAAAAATAAAAATTTTCTGCCGAACGTGGGCCGAAGTATGTGCCATACGACGCGAAGACGTGTACCAAAGGACCTATGCTATACGTGCGCTACACGTCAGCAGAACGTTTTGCCAAACGGCGCCCGAACTTCAAAACATTTGTTCTGCTTGCACGTTGAAATCTGATTTTAACAAAAATTTGCAGTCCACGATTCTTCAGTTTTGGTTTATTTTTATAATTAACTTTTGGAGTAACAAGTTGAAGATGTTTTGTTTCCAAAGTATTTAGTTTTATTTACAAAAAATGTAATTGGGCTAATTTAAGCTAATTCGTGTTTGTTATATCCAAATATAACATTGAAATAAATTCAAGCTTATCTTATACATAAAAAAAAATATAGTACAAGCCCGTAAATATAATATACTCCCTGATTTAGGAAGTTTTAACTCCCTGAAATTTCTATCATCTCCTCGTATACTTTCGAGATGAAAAAAATTGGAAAATATGCTGGGGCAAAAAAATTAAAATTTTCATTCATAAAAACGTTTTTCTCGATCTCGAAAACCCCTTAGCAATATAACCCTTTTTAATGTTAAAGGCTTATTCTAAAATGTTTTTTGATCCACCATCATGGAAAATTGGAAAATATGCTGGGGTAAAAAAATTAAAATTGTCATTCATAAAAATGTTTTTTTTGACCCCGAAAACTCCTGGCAATGTAAAAAGCTTATTCTAAAATGTTTTTTGGTCCGCCATCTTGGAAAATTGGAAAATATGCTGGGGCAAAAAAATTAAAATTTTCATTAATAGAAACGTTTTTGTCGACCTCGAAAACCCGCATGTAATGTAGAAAGTTTCTATTTTCATGTTTTATGGTCCACCATATTGTTTTGGATTAAAAATTAAAAATTTTGACTCCAGGATATTAGTTTTCCCTCGTATAATCCATTTTCATCTCGATGGTATTGGAACACATTGGAACACATAAATAATTTAAGTCATACATACATTGATTTAGAGACTGGAATGGTCAAACTATCATTGCAGCAAAGTAAGCTAAACAGCCACAATTACAAAATTTATTGATAAAAATACAATTCATAAAAAGTTAGTAAAATTAAACAAAATTTAGTCTTAAAAAAAATGCATTATTCTTTATTTTAGCAAAGGTAACGCAGATATAAAATGTATTATGTACTCCTATTTAAAAAACGTTCTAAGCTAAATAACATTTAAAATTTTTTATCCTATAAAATTAATTAGTCACGAGACATTTATAATTTTACAAATTTTTTTATTTATTATTATTATTCCAGTCAAATCACGGGGGGGGTGGCATTATTTGTGGCCACCACCAGATTTGATGTACTATAGGTTTTTTGGGTTGCTGAACACGAAAATCGGGGTTATTTAAATGAGAAATTGGGGCTTGACCCTTAAATTAGCCAAAACTACCCCTAAAAGAGCTGGTTTTGCAACTTTTGCTCTAGCCCTCCAAGATTTGGTCTAATAAGGCTTCTTGGGGTCGCTTATCACAAATACTGAAGTTATAACTATGAAAAATTACCCCTGCACCCTTAAAGAGGTCAAAACTACCCCTAAAAGGGGTGTTTTTGCTACTTTCGCTCTAGCGGGTTTCTCAATTAAAATGTTTCATGTTTCTCAATCACGGGTTTTTCAATTAAAAATTAGGCCTTCACACTTAAATTTGTTAAAAATACTCCTAAAAGGTTTGAAAGGTATAAATAAATAAATCATTAATTTTTAAGGATTAAGGTTTTTTATTCTTAATTAAACATTACATATTCTTCTAAAAAAAGTACAATAAAAAATAATTCTTAGGAAATTTTTCAAAAATTATAAAATACATACGATCAATCATACTCCATACTCTGGACCGGGTGCACTTCAGTTGTATCGTCCATATTATAATAGTTATCGTTATAAATGCAATCAACACTAATATTTTGCTCAAAAATTAAAGAATCTAAATCTTTATACTTTCTCTCCATAATATCTTCGTTTTCATCGATAGTGACGTTTAGCTCTAAAATGGAAGTATCTGATTCCTCAAATGTGTTTTCTGAATCATCATTTATAGATTCATGCTCACAATTTTCGCAGCTCTGGCATTTGAATTTTTATTAGGCTTCAAAATAATCCTTCAAGGGCTGTTTATTGTGATCAGCGACCTAAAAAACCCTATTAGACCTAATTTTAGAAGGCTAGAACAAAAACTTATGACCGGTTTGTGTAACTACACAACCAACGAGCATGGAACATGTTCACTAATAACTAACACTGATAATAAAGTATCTATTCTGTTCATAATATCAATATTTATATCCAAGTATTTCTGCACTAAAGTTCTTTAGAGACTTCTGCACCAATGGTCCCTAGGTACTTCTGCACCAATGCTCCCTAGGTACTTCTGCACCAAAGGTCTTTAGAGACTTCTGCACCCTAGGTACTTCTGCACCAAAGGTCTGCAGGGACTTCTGCACCATAGGTCCCTAGGTACTTCTACACCAATGCTTCCTAAGTACTTCTGCACCAAAGGTTTTTAGGTACATCTGCACCAAAGGTCTTTAGGTACTTCTACACCAAAGGTCTTTAGGGACTTCTGCACCAAAGGTCTTTAGGGACTTCTGCACCATAGGTCCCTAGGTACTTCTACACCAATGCTTCCTAAGTACTTCTGCACCAAAGGTTTTTAGGTATGCCAATGCTTCCTAAGTACTTCTGCACCAAAAGTCTTTAGAGACTTCTGCACCATAGGTCCCTATGTACTTTTGCACCAAAGGTCTTTAGGGACTTCTGCACCAATGCTCCGTGAGTACTTTTGCGCCAAAGTTCTTTAGAGACTTCTGCACCATAGGTCCCTAGGTACTTCTGCACCAAAGGTCCCTAAATCGAAAATATTCTAAGTCCCATTTGACCCCCCCCCCTTAAAAAGGACAAATTTGACCCCCCCCCTTAATTTTCCAATTTTGAAGTACCCCCCCCCCCCCTATAAACATGTTCCATGTTAATAATGCAAAAGTGCCCCGTTTAGGATTAGTTTCGGCTAATTTAAGGTTGAAGAGTTAAGTGTTAATTGAAAAGACATCAATTTTTGTGATCAGCGACCCAATAAACCTTATTAGATCGAATCTTGAAGGGCTAGAGTGAAAGTAACGAAAACACCCCCTTTAGGGGTACACGGCCAGGCTGCTTTGCTTGAAAATTCAAGCAAATTGCTTGAATATTTAAGGAATCAATTAAATCAGATAAAAAATACCGTAGGAAAGCTTAAATTTTATAACCCTCTTCTTACAAAGAGTTTTTGTGAGAAAATATTTGGATTAACTGCTGTTATACCTAATTATTGTCTATTTCTTTTATTTTTTAGTTATATAAATTTCTTCTTTGTTATTGCTTTTTTATTATCCTTAGGGAATGGAGGGGGGGAAGGCAGATATATTAAAATGAAATAGAGTCATGTTTAAAAAAAATTCAATATTGATTTAAAAAATTACAAATTTATACGCATTTAGTAAATTTAAGGGTCAAGCCCCAATTTCTCATAGAAATAATTCCGATTTTCGTGTTCAGCGACCCAAAAAACCTATAGTAGACCAAATTTGGTAGCGGCCACAAACAATACCACCAAAACCGTGATTTGACTGGAGTAATGGATAAAATACAATTGTTAGATATCGACTTAAGGCCCCCTTTTCAAAAATTAAAATTCATAATGCACTTTTTTTTTCTTTCATTTTCTTGCTTAAAAACATTTGAAGAATGTATAAATAAATTTTCAAGCAAAACAAAATATATGTTTTTGAGATATTTTGATTTTTATGGGACGGAATCATATGAAAACATAAGCATTTAAAAACTTTAAACGCGTTTATCTCAAAACTACTTTTATAAATCGGTTCCAGTTCTAACTCAAAAACTTTTTCAGCTATTGACCTAAATCTTTGTGCGTTTTATTTGTAATTGTAGTGTCAAGTGCTGGAACTAGAAGATCGGAAAAAGGTGGATTAGAAAATTTTTTATTGACCATATTAGGTGTTTTTTTGTACTTAAAAATCTACATTTTTCGTTTTTTGCCCACCAAATGGTCAATTTTTGGAATTTTTGGAAACTTTTAGTTCCAGCACTTGAGAAGTCTACAGGGAATAAAATGCTCTTTTATTTTTTTTTTTTTCATGGACCACAATAGGCGCTAGGTGTGGAACCGATTTTCACTTTTTTTTTCAGCCTCTACTTTGACGCCCTCTATAAAATGTTAAAAATATGGAAAATTAAAATAGTATTTTTTTTTGTATTCTTTAATACTTTTGTAACAATTTAAAAAAAAATTTGATGTTCTTGTATAATAAAATAACTAAAAAAAAACACGTTTAAAATTCATTAAAATTACACAAAAAAATGAAAAGGGGGCCTTAAAAAAATTTGTGCTGGTTTAGAATCTGCTGATGTTCTTATTGCAATTATAAAAAAATTCAACTTATGTCTAAGCACAGTTTTGGAATGGGGATACAATATACTATCAAAAAATTAAAAAAATGTTTTTATTTTGGAAATACATGTTATTTTATAATAAATAACGTAATTAAAGTCTATTAACTATGAAATGAAATAAATTAATTAGAAAAATAAGATGGAATTAATTTGATCTTTAAAAAAATGTTACTTTATAAATTAGCTGTTTTGCTATAAGATATTATTTACATTTTAATTACTACTGTAATTAGATTTTATTGAAATTCTTAAATTTTTTAAAATTAAAAAATTTTTTTAAATAAATTAAAATATTAACTTAATATAAATAGCGAATACGATTAATTGTATATGAGTTAGTTAAAAATGTTAATTTGTATAATTTATTACGATTTTTCGATTATTTTAGGGTCTAGGAAGTTCGATCGCATCTAGGTTGAAATGGCATCCGATAATATATATAAAAACACGCTTTTTCTGAGAAACTTAATAAAAAACTAGGATATAAAATTTTTCTGCAGCTTCCGTAAAATACCCTGCGAATATATCGATTTTCCGGCTCCCCGTGTAGGTATTTTCAAAAACTAATGGCAGAACTGGATTTCTGAGGAAATTTTACTAGAGTACCTCTTTTTTCATAATTTTTAATCGTTTCTAGAAGGAATAGCATATAAAAGAAGAATGAGCGGCTGAGGAAAGATGAATACGTGTTTTTTTTTCTTCAAAAATTCACCCTGGGCTTCGTTTTCAATATTAAGGGCTAAAATTTGGGGACATAGTCCATTTTGGATAGGTAATTGGCAAAAAAAACTTTTTAGCCGGTTTCAGTGACCCGACCTGGAAACTTTTGCTAAATTCACTCAGAATCACTCTGTTAATTTTTTTTGAATAATTAAAATAAGAAAACTTTCCAAAACAAAAATATAATAAACAATCTAATATAATAATTATAAAATTATTTCGATTTAAAATGAATGAACTCTGATTACCAAATCAAAACTTTCAAATAAATGTTTATAATTTTTATAATTTAAAAAAATAAAATTGTATTGTCAGAATTAAAATGAATTTTAATCCGTAAAGATTTCTTCACTATGTAAATTATAAAATATAGTCAATAAAAATTATTGTACAATTATATAGGATTGGAATAAAATTTTGATTGTAATGTTTTTGTGAAAATCAAAATTAATATTTATAAATAATTATATAACTAAAAAAAGTAATAATTTAATATAGTAATAATAAAATATATAATAATAAATTTAATATAGTAATAATTTAATTGGCTAATATAATTAAAAATGCATCTATTTCTGCTTAATTATTTTTATCTTATTGCCAAAAAAACCACATGTAATAAATTTACTTGTTAAAATAATGTTTTGATTTTTTTAAAACAGTTAGATACGTATAATTTTATATTAATCTGTAGATAAATTTTTTTAATTCGATCCATATGTAAAGCATACTTTGATTAGATTTTATTTTTAAGTATTCATGAAATACGATAAGCAATTATTAAATATCAAAATTAATGTTTTTGTAAATTATTTTAAAAATATAAATCTGATGTACTTTTCGTATATTTAAAAATGGAATTTGGAAGATCATTGAATGTATGTATCTGTTTATGAAAACTAAGTTTTTTATCTATCTTTGGTTTATTATGTGTAACTTGAATGATTTTAATTTTCTAATAATTTATATTTATTCAACATTTATTTTTTTTGACTAAAAACCATATTCGGGTTCACTGCATGCTTGACCCAATAGCTAAAAAATAAAATCCATCCTACTTTGACAACATTTTATAAAACTTATATTTTTACAGCAATAAAAAAATTAAGTATTATACAATAAAAGTTATTTTACCGATAGCATAATTGTGTAATATCAATGAATTAATGTTTTTTTAATATATGAGATAATAGGAATGTATTCATTTTTTTTCTTGCATGTTTTGCTAAAGTTTGCTGTAGCACTTTAAATTAATTTACATTTTTATGCATTTTTTTTATTTACACTAAAAATAATTTAGTTTAAATAATTTAGTGTAAATTTTTTGAAATTCGTTGCATGATTAAACCCAAATTTTATAATCAACCAAAATGTTATAATTTATGTTTAAAACTAATATCTTTTTTATAAATACAATTTATATAAATTAAAATTTTTAAATTATTTTATTATTTATATTGGTAAAATTAAAAAATTTATACTTGTAATCAAGTACTCTGAACTTTAAATATTTTACCAAAATAGCCCTAGATATTTAAAATGTTTTGTTAAATATCAGCATGCACTGTACGTCCACAAAGGCAAAAATTATTATACCATGGGCGTAAACCTTTAGACACTAACAAGAGAGTCCGATGATTTAGGCCCTTGATGTATAATATACTATTATTTTAAATGCAAATGTATAATTGTAGCTAAATTTAAAAAAATCCGCCAAGTAATTTTTGGATACTATAAAAACTACTACTACTTTTACTAACTACTTTTACTAACTCCAGAAGAAAGCATGATATAAACAAATGTTTTTTTAATGCATGTTTAGTTGTCATTTATTTAATTTTATATTCATCATTTTTTTAAATATAAAACTTAATGAATAATCATATACGCAAATCATATATCGCTTTTGTCTTGGATCCCCGTAAGGCGGAGGATCTTGTATAAAATAATTCCCATAAAATACTGTCTTCTTGTTTCTGTGCGCATCCTACCGATTTTTTTCCTAAAAGGAGATACATGAACGCCCTTACGCACACCAAAATATACCTGAATAGACCTATAAAAAAGACCTGAATTAATAAATCATAGTATTCGTGCCTTAAATCAAGGGTATGCATCTAGTTATACCGTACTATAGTAGTCCAAATGGGAAAAAAGTAATGCCTGAACTAGTTGTTTTCGTAGAGGCTCAGTTGCACAATGCTTGATAAATTTAAGGGTATATAGTACTATTATATTGTATTTTTTAATCCTCTATATTAAAGCCATAGAGATATTGTATAGTCACTAGTTTTTCACTCATACCAACTCTTATGTCATCTGTTAGTTTTACCAAAGCTGTTTCAGAGTTACTGCATTGATAAAACCGTGTTTGTAAAGGATCAAGTAACCTTTTTTCTCTTAAATAAGTTGTGATTTGATCAGTTACAAGCTTCTCAAGTACCTTAGACAAGATGCACGAAGTACCACTGGTCTAAATGCTGATGCCTGCGATGGAGTGGAGACCTTTTTTATGGCAACAAGGAGTGATGTTTTTCATGAAATATGGAAGTATCTTGTTGTTAATAATTAATTAAAGAGTTTTACTAATTAAGGTCTAATTGTAGCAATCCATGTTTTTGGTGTAATACTCTTAGGTGCATGTTCAACAGTCTGAAGTAAAAGTTTATTAAAAAGGTTTTTGGTAATTTGTGTGTCACCAATAGCAGATAGAAGGTCTGCATTAACTCCCCCATAATAATTTTATAGCTATAGTATCAGCAAAGGTCACGTATGTTGGTTAAAAACTCGGTTTAGCACCTAATGCGATTTTAAGAGGACGATAATTAAGACACAAAGAACTAGTGGTATGCCCTCACCAGAAACACAGCAGATTAAATATTCTGGTTGGAGTGGCTTACCTGGCCCAGTAGTTTTTAAGTAATCAAGTATTGTAACTCTAAGTGAAGCTCTATGTAAGGACACAGACTGCCACCCACCGTGCTTCGGTCTTGTCTAATAATGCTATTGCCATCAACTTTAATGATATTATCATCAACTACAGGGCCAAGTCGTGTCTCTGCAACGTCTCTTTTATATAATATGCAGGTTCATCAGTGAAATGTCGTAAATTTCCAATTTGGCACTTCAGAAAGGTAGCGTGTATGAAGCCCACCTCCTTGGGTAGGGTTTTTTCTAGTCATTTTGTACTTATTGTAGTCCTATGAGAGATGTTATTATCAGAATCTCGAAGAGTAAAATGACTATAATAATTGATACAAATAGTTCTTATATCAGAAACAGCATTAAAATAGAACACTTTTTCTGCGCATGAGAAATTCACCTTCTTTGTACCATAAAATACTTAAATCCTAAATCCTTCGCTAAAACTTTTAGTTAGCTAAGCCTCTGATATTCAATGTAGATAGGACAGTTTTATGATGATTTTAATTATGCAGTCGAAACTTTAAATCGTCGCCTAATAGAGAGCAGTATATATCTTTGGAAGAAAAATAATTCAAATTACGTTTGTTTGCTAAGATTTGCTCGAATCTCTCAGTAGATTTTATCTGATCAATTATTGAAGGGAACTTAGAAGAAGAAGAGCCAACATCGTTACTATTCGTTTCTGGATTTGATTGAGCAAAAGAACGAAGTTAAAGTTGTGTGCTTCTAATCTTGGTGTAGTGTAATGACGGGGTGATACTGCGTAGTATAGCTAAACCGAGGACGTGTTAAAAAGTGTACGTGTCTTATGTGTCCATCACTAAATTTTAAATCCATAAACCTACCAACACATATTTCAAAATTTTTAGTACGATAAGTGTGATATTGAGTAACGCTATAATTTAATGTGTCACGATTAGTAGCATTTGCAGGGCCCTAGAGTCCCTAGAATCTAAAACAGCTAATTTATTTATTGTATTGTTATTATAATTATTAGTATTATTATTATTAATAAAATCATTAATGCTATTGTTAAAATTATCAAATCTATTACTGTTAAAGTAATTATTACTAACATTATAATTATTAATATTTTTTTGCCCTCCCGGGCGTAAAACTCGTGTGTAAAGAATTTTCAGAACTCGTTCTACGCCTAGGTGGGCAAAAAATAGTGTAAGCACCATGGGCGTAATACTTTAGACACGAGCGTGAACACATATCACTCGTGCCCGGCTTCGCCGAGCACTTGTGCTAGTGCTCACGCTAGTGCCGAAACTTTTACGCCCTTGATACTTAATATACTATTATATAACTCCGCTATAACGGTCCTAAGCCCGGAGCCTCATAAGGCTTAGGAAGGAGGAAGGTAGTTCAGGCCGCCTTATTCAGGTTGAACTAGATTCAGAGATATTGGAAATGGCTTTCTGGAACAACTGAGGATGCCCTATAAACGGGTCTTATGCCTTGCTTTTCTCAATGGGGCACGCATATTGCCGACCCAACGCACTTTCATTGAGTAGGCCGCAGACAGCTTATAGCTCTCTGGAATAACTGAGGCTGCCCTATAAACCGGGTTTATGCCTTGCTTTTCCTTTGTGCATCCTTAATGAATTTGATGCAGTTTTGCTATCCATAAGTATCTCTGAGGAATCGGCAAACCAAAATGGGTTCCAAGGTCATTTCCAAATTTAAGTGCGATTTAAGCCATATGCAGGGCCTCCTTATCCCTCATATATTAAGTTCTCAGCATGGGAGATTTCCACCTTGAGCACAGCGACACAACCGAATAATGGTTAGTTGCGGGTCCCGCTAAACTATGATTGAAAGTTATTATTTTCTGGTTTAGTAATGTGTGAAGGTATGCCTCGGCGCCAGGAAGACTTCGGCCTTGGATGGGCGTGGCAAACCCAAGGAACTCTAGCTGTGTTTGAGGAAACTCTAAAATCCTCCGCGCGCCGTGTGTCTGCCCATGCCGAATATGTGTGTTTACATACGCATGTTAAATGTGTGTGTCATCACACATGTCCACGGTATGGACAGTATGCCGTGCGGCGTGGTCCGTGAGTGCCAAAAGAGGATCCTGGATAGAAAAACAAACTGTCTGGTTATGTACCAAGCAACCTGAACTAACTTTGGCCTCTGTTGACGCAAGACTAGAAGAAAGGTGGGTAACTCATCATTAAGGGCTTGGCGATGTTGCCGGTATGTATCCTAGCTGCTTGAGAACTCTAAATTTCCAATGCGAATTATGCTTTTATTCGTGGAGGAATAGGAGGTGGTGCAAGTACATGCCGTCAGCTACATCCTCTGTGATGCAACCAGACTGCATGTCAGCTGCCCGGAATGTGAGGGGTCGAAGGAGGCCGTTGCACATGAAGTGACGAAATCTTACATGATACAAAATGTCGAATATAAGTTTACATAAAAGCGTGACTGAATTTGAGAGAAACGGTGAAAATGCTACCAATATGTATTGCGAAATCGAGACAGAGGATTTATATACAACAAAGGAGGATAAGATAGAGAAGACTTTCTTTAGTACCTCCGTTGGTAGGAATATTATAGAGCTGAGGCGATGCCATGCTACCATCGAGGGGCTGTATGATGAGATGACGGAAAAAATTCCTTAAATGGAAGAGCGATTTAAGAAACAGCTTAACATGTCAATGGTAGTACAAGATGGCGTGAAGCTGTTCAAGAATAACATAAACAAGTTGATAGTTATCAGAGACAAACAGGTAAGAGAAGCCCTTGCCATAGAGGTGGAATTTAAGCAATACATAAGTTCTGGAAAATTTCAAAAGTGACACATCTGATAATGATAAGAAACGGGGCCGAGAAGGATCGGACGAGGAGCAAGGAGGAATCCAGACTCCTTTTAAAAAGAGTGCTGGTGAAAAAAGCAAAAATAGGGAATTAAAAGTTTCTTCTGTTGCAGCTGCAGCTAAAAGGTTATCAGCTGCCAGGGTAGTTAATCCGCGTACGGCTAACGTAACTGTCAGCTCTCAGAGACGGTAAACCTGATTAGAAACAATGGAGACGATGAAAGAGATCGAGAATCTCAGACTCCCTCTAGTAATACCAAAGACAATGAAGGCTTCCAACAGTTCACTGGCCGTAGGAATAGAAGGAAAAAGGAGGAGAGAAAGCAAAAGGATGAGGAAAAGGGGAAGAAGAAAAAATCAAATAAAAAAAGATTCCCAGAGCAAGAGATAAGGCAGTAACGATAAAGTTTCCAGAGGAGAGGGCTTATGCCGATGTCCTGAAACAAATAAAGGAGAAAGTCAGTGAATAGGCCAAGGAAGCCAAGATCAGTTCGGTAAGAAAGACCTAAGTGGGTAATGTACTGATCGAGATGAAGGGAAAAGAAGTAGAGCAAGCAGCTCTTTTTGAAGCACTGAAGCAAACGATGGGAGAAAATTTTACGGTGTCATGCTTGACACCACGTCGAACTCTCCAGATGGGAGAGATCGACTGTGTTACCTCAGTAGAAGAAATAGAGGCAGATTTGAAAGTCACGTTGAGGGATACTGGCTCTATCAAAGTTAGACTATGCCGACCTAATCTTCGGGAACAAAGGTCAGCTGCAGCCGAAATAGACGAGAAGTGCCGCATTTAAACTGGTTAAGAAAGGTAGTATTAAGCTAGGCCTTGATAACTGCAGAGTATGGTTACAGGCAACCCCGCTCAGGTGTTTCAAATGCCTGGGATATGGTCACATATCCTCTAAATGCAAATTATGCTTAAAGTGTGGGATAATTGAAAGGCAAGGAACTAAACCACTTTCCAGGCTCCAGAAAGTGCTCAGTGTTCAGAAATGCAACATCGTTATGATCAAGGTTGCCCAAGGAAATAGAACTGGTTTTACGTTGAGCTTGGAACAGCAGTTATCTGGATTTTAAATGCTGGAGGATTTCCAATCGAAGAATCAGGAAGGGGTAGAGGTTTTGTTTGGGTTAGGAGTAGGGGCATTACCTATGTAAGCTGCTATTTAACGCTGAATGGGCCTGTCCAAATTTATTATGGAAAAATTAATGACTTGGAGGACTTTGCTAGAGAAGTTGGTGACAATCTGATCATTGCAGGTGACTTTAACGCTAAGGCAGTTGACTGGGGCATGCCCTACACTGGCTCAAAAGGGAGGGCGACCCTTGAAATGGCATTGAGGCTGGGCTTTGCTGTGTTGAATGTAGGTGATACCACCACCTTTTCAACTGAAGGACTGAGCACGAGGGTAACAAGTTGGAACGTAATGGACATCTACAATGCGAGTGACCACGAGTACATCTCGTTTGAAATTTAGCCACAGAAACCACATTCAGGCGTACCATACAGGCCCAAACCAAAAGGTTGGAACTTTAATAGGCTGAAAGAGAGCGATTTATACAGGTTTTAATGAGGGGACAAGGGACACTCTTAGATATGCTCTGCAGAGCAGGATGTAAGGAAGACGCAGAGGAACTAGTTTCTGAAGTAATGACGCTGCTGAAGAAAGCTTGTGACGATTCCAAACCTCGAAAAAGGTATAATGGGAAAACCCCAACTGTTTACTAGTGAAATGCGGAGATTGCAAAGCTCCGCAGACAGAGCCACAAAGCAAGAAGGAGGGCAACCAGGGCCAGATCCCGGAAGCTGGTGAACTGATGCGAGCTTACAAGAAAGTTAAACGCTGCTTGAGACATGTAATCAATGCTAGCAAGATTCACTGTCAAAGACAGCTTTGCGCCGATGTCGACAGGGCCCCTGGGGTATTGGGTTTCAAGATCGTCACAAAGAAGCTGAGGAGTTTTATGGCCGGATCTTTAATGGATGAGGAAAAGGCGAGGACAGTCGTCGATGCTTTCTTTCCGATGCACCCGACAAGACTGGACGAGGAGAATGACGTGAATGTATATGATATTCCAGACTTCACACAGGAAATGTTCGCCGCCGTAGACTCTCTTAGGAATAAGAAGGCTCCCGGCCCACACAAGTGCCCGGCGTTGATGCTAAAGATGTATAACACCTGCATCCGAACAGGGGGCTTTAGCAGAAAATGAAAAGTGGCTCTTTTAGCCCTTATTAGCAAGGGAAAAGTTAACTCAACACTCCCATCATACTGGCAACCGTTGGGGCTCCTGGATACAGCAGGCAAAGGCTTCGAAAAGATGCTACAGCCTTGCATTTTAAATGCATTACAAGCTGCAGGGGACCTTTCTGCTCGGCAGTATCACTTCAGACGAGGACGATCTATGATTGGAGAAGTAAAGGAGGCCACAGAGGCGATAAACAGGGCCCATTTGGGTAATCATCGTTCCCGTAGCATTACACTATTGGTCACCCTCGATGTTAAAAACGCCTTCAATGCAGCAAGGTGGATGGAGTTTTTGATGGGACTTAACGACTTCGTGGTACTTAAATACCTGATAAGAGTCATGAGAAGTTACTTCAGCGATCGAATGCGGATATGTGATACCCTACAAGGGAAGAAGAGCAGAAGAGTGACAACTGGCGCTGCTCAGGGATCAATCTTAGGCCCTGATCTGTGGGACATCTCATACGATAGTATCCTGAGGTTGGAGCTGGCGGATGGCTGCTTCATGATAGGATACGCGGACGATATTGCCCTTGTAATAGTCGCGCGAAACGTGTAACAGGTGCAGGACAGCTTAAGTTTCTGCATGCTGCAAACAAGTGCATGGATGGAAGAGCATGGATTGAGCCTGGCGGCAGCGAAGCAGAAATCAAGATGTTTACAAGGAGGCGAATTAACACCCTTATTCCAATTCGTGTCGATGAGGATACTATTATTGAGACGAAAAGATGCTTAAAGTACCTAAGTATAACGTTGGTTACCCGGCTCATCTACTGGGAACATATTTCTCAGAAGATCAAGAAGGCAGAAACCACGACACGAGCCCTAAGCAGTCTCATGGCGAACATGAACGGTCCAAAAAGCAGTAAGCGCAAACTCTTAATGACCGTAGCCCACTCCATACTACTGTATGGAGCGGAGATTTCGGCAAGGACGCTAGAGAAGGTAATTTATGAAAAGGGCATAAGTGTAAAGAGGCAAGATGCTTTGAGGGTTGCCTGTGCGTACAGGACTGTCTCTGAAGCGGCAATTCTTGTGATCGCAGGCATTATCTCAATTCAGCTCCTTGCCAAAGAACGTAAACTTATCCATGACAGAAAGATAGATGGTAACGTCGACCGCATCAAAGCGGATGTTAGAAGGGATGTGGTGCTGGAATAGCAGAGGCTCTGGGAGGACCGAGCCGACAGCAGATAGACCAAGCGTCTCATAAAAGAGGTGGCGCCGTGGATCGATAGGGGACACGGGGAAGTTAATTACTTCCTGACCCAGTTTCTCAGTGGACACGGGCTTTTCCAGTCCTATCTCTTCAGGATGGGCAAGGTCAAAAGCCTCGAATGCGTGTTCAGTTCCGGTGAACGCGATGCTATGTATCACACGTTCTTTGTCTGCAATCGCTGGGCGACCAAGAAAATAGAGATGGAATTTGAAATAAGCGACATTAAGCCTGACAATATTGTTGAAACGATGCTGTAAAATGAAGAAACATGGAGTGCCTTCGCAAGGTACGTGGAAGAAATCCTGCGAGCTAAAAAGATATTGGTGACAACCTAACCGAGAGCCGTGCACAGGAGCGGTCGACATGTACGCCTCATGCGCATGGTGCCAAAGCCGGACGTACTGAGGTACCTATTTATTTATTTATTTATTTATTTATCTATTTATCTGTTTTTTATGACAAGAAGGAAATCACAACATAAAGGAGGACCTAATATTTATTTTATTTTAATTTTACACAAAATAATCCAGTTTGTAATTTTGATTGAGAATTCCCAGGCTATGTTTAGTATACTGCAGATTTTGCACGCTGGTATAATGTAAAGTAAAAGAATCACATAGTTTGAGAGTATGAATATTCTTTTTTACGAATTTATAAACGTAGATAAAGTAGAATATATGATTCTCCGCTCGAAAATATGTAATACGAATAGTTTACAAATCGATCTCTTATAAGCCGGTTACCTATATACTGTATTTTTCAGATCAACTAGATAATTTGTCTTTCTCTTACTCCTTATTTTACAAGCTTATAATTGGCTTTCATATGAGGATATACTAGTTTCTCTGAAACATAGGGTATAATAAGTTTATCGACTCGCTCTATGTGAATCATGGGTTTCACTCAGAGCATTCAAAAATAAAATCAAAAGTACAAACTGGGGTTTTCTGTGTACTCTTATAAATTTAAGATTAATTGTTTTAGCTTATAGGCCGATTTAATTTTGGGACAGAGATATTGAAGTCTTTAAAATGGAATAAGAATCGAAAGGTTCCTCGTTAAGTGAAGATAAATGACCTTGAGTCAACCCAAAGAAATGTGTTAAACGGTTCCAGGCTGACTTTCATAAGGTATGAAGGGAGTGAAGTTTTAGTGAGTATGGCACGGTTTTGCCAAGTCCCACATAACCGAACAGTACGGGCTGTCAGTATGCGTATTGCATTTCTCCACTTCCTACGCAAAAAAATTAAAAAAAAAATATATTTTTGCATACAATGTTATTGTTAGATATTGTAAGAGTTTGGTTATCAATACAGTAAATTTTGTTATTATTAGGTTCAACTTGATAAGATATATTAAAAAATGTTCTTGCGTGATTTGCAGTATTGCTCCATAACCATATTAGACGTTCAATTATTGTCTGAGTAAGTTTTTGGTCAAGATTTGTTAATGTTGTATTTGATTTTAATGCATTTTTCTCAACTATAAGCTTCTTAAATGATTGACGTAATAATGGAAATTCAGTTGCTATTGATGTATTGACATTTGTCATTATTTGTAAAATTTAACATCAACTATTGAATTCAGTTCTGTTTGAAAAGTATCCTTACATGTATTGAAAGCTGCTGAGCATGCGCATGGTGTATTTGATAAATTTTTTTAAGTGATTGGTGTAGATCTTCTAGTGTTATTATCAGTACCTGCAGTTGACAGAACACGCGGATCTTAGTTGCTATTATTGTAGATTTTTTTTCTTGGGAGCAGAATCTGTCCCCTCTACTTTAGCAGTGTTATTCTTATCTCTTTCCTCTTTTTGTTTAGGGTTACAGTCTGTACAAATAATTTGACTACCCGCGGGAGTCTGCGTCCAACGTCGATTTATTGAGTTTTTGAACATACTACATTTATAAAGCAGTTTGCTTCTAACACATTATTTTTATTACACATTATTTGTATGTATGTGTGGATTGTTGAAAATTTAAAATGCAACTGTATGCACTGTAACTGCAGTTTTAAGGCAAATTAGCACTATTGCAAGCGCTTTTTAATAGGTGGTATAAATATATAAAAATAAAACGTATGGGTTTATATGTGTAAACTGTATATATAACCAATAAACACCACTTGCTTGCGGCAAAATGTAAAAGCATTACTTTACAGCTTTTTCCTACCTTTGTGCTCGCCACTATTGGGCGCGCTACTCGATAAAAACATTTGCTGAAAATCTACAAGCAGATGCTGGCAAGAGTTGCTCGCAAGTATATAAAGCGCTATGCTAGTATTTTGTGAACATAAAAACTAAAAATTTATGTAAATTATATTATCGACACGGTATTTACAGTTTTCAAACAATTTGAAAAACACCATCTCGCTTTCTTATCATTTGAAACTTAGAAAAATTATTGATTTAAAATATTTTTAGTTTTTTTTCAAAATCATATATACTTGTATAATTTTGTTCTAATTATAAAAATTATTCATATATAAGAAATATTGCTTTAACACATAGTAAAAAAAATTATATATAATATTATAAATATTACTACAGATTATAAATCTTACGAATTATTAATATTAATCCACTGTTAATAAAAATACTATTAGTAATAAAATCACGAATTGTAGTAAATTTACTAAATTTTTAGTAATATTGTTAATTTATTGTTAATTTATTGTTACTTATTGTTAATTTGTTGTATAATAATATTAATCTGCAGTAACATTGAGTGCATTTTTAACTAAGCAGTAAGCCATAAGATATTTTTAGTTTTTTGAGTTAAAAAAACTTTTTAAAAAAGGATTCTGATTTTTTTATTTGTTGTTAAAATATATGCTTTAAAAAAAATTTACACACACTATAAAATTAACACTCAAAATATACTTTTTAATATCAATTTTTAACATTATATATGAAGTATAAATATTTCTATTTCTTCGATATTTATTTATTAAAATTCTACTTCCGCGCGTGGTGTTCAGGATCTTTCTTTAACTGGTATCCCAAACATCAAAAGATCGAGTCTCTCTGGTGTTAATTAAAAAAAAATAAATAAAAATTTAATTTCAATAATAATTAATTAAATACATTAGAATCACAGATTATTATTATATTATTATTATATTTATTATTAATTTTTACTTGCCAGCTACAAAATACATATCATTCAACACACTCAATTGTCAATTATATACATAATAAAATAATATATAAATCAATAGATATTAATATAATTTACAATATATAAGAATAAAATTTTATGTGTACTTAAATTAAAATTAAATAAAAGTAAATTTACAATAACTAGTTAATCAAATAATACTGAATGGTTATAAAATATAATCTGTACATAAATTTAGTTAAATAAAAGAAAATTTACAATAAAATGACTATTCAAAAGTTAAATGTTAATAGGTAAATAGTTAAATAGTAATCATCAATAATACCATAACCGAGGCGGTGGTCGAGTGGTTTAAATCTCGCGACTATATGTAAGTAGAGATACTTTCATATAGAAGCGAGTTCGTCGCTCGAGTAAGAGTTTCATAACTGTATATAGACGCTATTCGTAGTATGAAAATACTTTCGTAAATATATAAAGATTTAAAACTCTTCACCACGTTGAGGCTAGGATCCTGTTTTCATCATAATATTTAAATGAAAAATCGAATATTATGAAGAAAACAGGCTCTGTAGGCAGGATGAAAATCTTATGATCTAGGCCGCGCTTCTCAAAACTGAAGTTATACCTGAAAAGGTGGTTCTGGTTTTGAGAGTAATAGGCGCAGGATGTTTAATGGGGGGTAAAAATTACATACGCCAGCCCTGCTCGCATGCAAAAAAAAAAAAAAAAAAAAAAAATCATCAATAATACATAGTCATTTACAAGATGATTGGAGAAAATGCCACCAACACTATTGTTCATTCTCTAATTTATGAAAGAACTAAAACTAAATAAAAACTAAAACTAAAAACTTAACTAAAACTAAACTAAAACTAAATAAAGAAAAAAAACTAAAATAATTTTATTTGGAAAAAATGCAAATGATTTTTTCCTCTCTAACAACTCCTTTTATTTTGGTGGTGCAAACATAAAGCTCTCAAAATCAGTAAATAATCTTGGTATATTTTTTGATTCGGATCTGAAATGGAATACGCACATTAACCATGTTGTAAAATCAGTAAATTATTCCCTATATAGATTAAGATATTTTAAAAATTTAGTCACAAAAAACCTTCCGAAGCAATTAGTTTCCGCTCTTATTTTTCCCCTATTGGATTACTGAATGTTTCCAATAGGAAATCTTCCTGAATTTCAATACGCGAGGTTACAAAAGTTACAAGATGCTGCAGTTCGATATTTATGTGATATAAAATATCCTCTTAGAACATCACCTGCTAGGATAACTTTAGGTTGGTTAAAAGTCAAGTTAAGGGCTAAATATCTTTGTGCCTCACATATTTATAATATTTTACAAAATGCTAAACCTGATTATTTAAAATCTAAAATTAACATATATAAGCCAGCTCGCGAATTGCGTCCAAAAAATAGACCCCACCTGAAAGTTGAACTTACAAAGAACCCTTTTTATAGCAATTCTTCCCTTGCCTATATGATTTCTTTCTGGAATTCTATTCCTGAAAATATTCGATTCTCGTCCTCTATAAGTTGCTTCAAAGCAAATTTACATGCATATTTATTGGAAATTGACTCACGAGAATCGGGTATTTCATCTCTTACTCCTCACCTATAAAATTCCTACTGAATTTATTATTTAACCCTTTCTAAACTGTTTCCTTCTTTTTAAAAAAAAAATTCTCTTTAATTACAAACAATTAATATTAGTATAAATCAAATTATTTAATTTTAAATTTACAAATTTATATTATTATGTTTATCATTAAATTTTATTTTCATTTTTTATTTAAATTTAATCTTTATGTGCAATGCAATAATGTATAACTAATGTAAATCAATTTTTTTGTATAACATTTATACAATAAAAACTTTAATAAAAAAAAAAAAAAAGTAAAGTCTGATACTCTTTTTAAAACGAGAATAGGATGGTAAATCCCTTATAAAGGGGGGAATCGAATTCCATTGATTCGCATACTTTACTTGAAAAGAGTAAAGACCCCAGTCAGTGGGTACTGTGGGAACCTTAAGGTTTTTACGGGGGCCTCTGGTAGGTTTGTCTGATTTGTATGGTTCAAATAAAGTGCGTAATAAAGGAGGTTCTCTCATACGCACAAGTCTATAGATAATAAGGGATGCAAAGTAGTCAGTTTTGGTCACGTTAAGCATACAACCAAGACGCTTCCTGTATGATGTAATGTGTTCTTGTCGTCTTAAACGAAAAATGTACCTAATACCTAAATAAGTGAGTCTCTGTAATTGCCCACTCAGTTCATTAGAAATATTAGAATAAACTGCTGAGCAGTAACACAAATAGGGAATCACAATGAGACGCTTACGAAGTTCTTCAGAGGTACAAGATTTGATGAGCCTAAGACCATAAAATATGCGATTTACTTTTTTGGTCACCTTTGTTACTTGTAGACGCCAAGACAAACAAGAGTCTAAGGTGATACCAAGGCTGACAACATCATCCACTACGCATTAGCCCAAGTCGCCACTTTTATGGCTCGTTTCGAAAGGAATGCAATACCTTGTTCAATCTGGTCAGCAGGAACCTGGACATATATCTGTAGATCATCCGCGTATAATAGTCTAAAAGTTATGTCATCTCTTAAGATCGTTCATATAAATACAAAAGAGGAGTGGCCCAAGAACGGATCCCTGCGGCACTCCAATAATTGTATCGCGGAAAGTTGATGTTATAGATTTTGATGACACATACATTGATCGTCCACAGAGGTATGACCAGAACCAAGATAATGATGATTTCGAAAAACCAATATCCCTGAGTTTTTTAAGAAGTTTAGATGGAGAAACATTATTTATCAAAGGCCTTCGAGAAATCAAACTGCAATAACAATGTGGCAAGCTTCTTATTCATACCCATGCGAATATCATCAGCAAGTTTTATCAGTACTGACTGAGTGCTGTGATTCTTCCTAAAACCTGCCTGGAAAGAATCCAGGATTTTATTTCTAGACAAGAAGCCTTCCACCTGATCATGAGCCAACTTCTCAAGGACTTTTGACAAAAAGCATAATAATGCAACAGGGCGAAAGTCTGATGGCGAAGATGGTATCGCTACTTTTTTCAACGTTAAAATTCGTGACTTTTTCCAGGCTATTGGAAAAACTCCTTGTGCTAGTGATACGTTAAAAAGCTTGGTGAGAACAGGAGCTATGGTTGGGAGGGCTTTCGCAATAATGCTTTGAGGAATTCCATTATCACCTCTATCCTGAGAACGGAAATGAGCAACAGCTAATATTACCTCATTTTTAGTGACTTCCTTGAATGCAAACCCTTCAGGAGTAGCACTATTGATGATAATTAAGGAATCATCAGGATTTTCATGAGGGGAAATACAGATTTTAGAGAGATAAGCATTGAGCTCTTCAGGCAGGAAGCCATTTAGAGCATCATTTTGCTTAGATAGTAGTCCCAAATTACGCATCTCCTTCCAAAAGTTTTTGTTCTCGTCCAAGGTGCTGCAAATACAATTGTACATGTATGCACAACGAGCTGTTTCTGACTGTTCCTCATACAAATCGGCCAGTCTCGGAAATTCGTTTTGCAAAGTCCTAGAACCTGTTCTTTTATAACGTCTGTTGGTTGAGTCACGATTTGATTTTAGAAATCGAAGTTCAGAATTTATCCAGGGATATGTGGATTCACGTTGGTCAATAGTTTTGTGCGGAGCAAGTATGTCAATTGTAGTCTGAATGTTGTTTGTGAGTTTGTTCAGACCTAGTTCAACGTCAAACTGATCATCATTTACCAACTAAGGAGACCAGTCTAATTTATTTAAATGTTGATTAAGGTCGTGCTAGGTGACCTTACTGAAGCATTTGTAGGTGTAAGTATCCTTAAGGGGAGTGGGATAGTAAATGTCAATAGTAACCGATATTAATTCATGCATACTTGGATAAGCAGGTAATTTATGGTCATAGTCCAGAATATAGTCACAATTGTCAACAAAAATTGAGTCAATCCAAGTGTCAGCTTTACCACCATGATGTGAGGGGCCTGTCTCTACCAATTTAAGTGATAATTTATTCATAATATCCTTTAAGAACGTAGCATCTGCGTCCTTTGTATCACTTAAATCTGCAATCCAATCACCAATAATTACCTTATGACTAAAGTCAGAACAGTAAGTACGTAAATATTAGTACGTGCATATCAGATGTAATAGAAACGTCAGGGGGGCGATAAACGAATGCAATTAGAGTGGGGGTAGAGTTACCTTCCCAAACAGAACATAACAAGTATTTTGGTTTCATGGGTTTACCATACTGTTCAGTTTTTGATGAACACAAAACCTTTGCCTTAAAGTTTTCTCTTATTTAAATTGCTATGCCACCACCTTGTGTGTTGCGGTCCTGTCTCAAAACACTGTAGCCGGAAATATCAATAATGTGGTTATTAATTTGAGGACAAAAACGAGTTTCAGCAATACACATAACGTCATAGGATTTATCAGATGATAAAAATTTCTAAATTCACACATGTGCTTTTTTAATAAAGTGGCATTCAAGAAGCCAACTTTGAGGCCAGAAAGTTTTGAGTTGGACACAGATCCTAAGTTTGGTTGTCAATTTTTATCACGTAATTGATTGTCATTATAATGAGAAATATGTCTAATATTGTGATATTTTATTAGATCATGTAAGTCAGTTTTAGAGCAAACCTCATGCGCTCTCATCCCCTCCCTCCATCTCACTGAAGAATCTGCCAGAATTATACACAAATAAATTTAAAACCTAAGGAAGATGCTGTTTCTTTAACAGTTATATACTTTAATCGTTCAATTGGAGATAGTGTTTCATTCACAAAAATCTTTCTATCAGGTAACAAGGTAGCTATTTCAAAGTTTAAAATTGATATATCCAAGTCCCTGATAGAAAAATAATTGTGAATTTTCTTCGCCTTCATAATTAACTGAACTAATTCTGGTTTTTCCAGAGTGATAATGAAGGATGGTATTTAGAGCCCATTGGTGAGCCATGTATTTGTTTGTAGTATTGATTATTGAATTGAAAGACTGTGTTGTTGTGGAAAAAATCTATTGCTCTATGTAATTCAATTAAAAGAATGTGTGTGTTTTTCATTATTGAGGAATATCGCTTACGTAAACTATTTTTAACTAGTTCTATTGGGACATTGGTGAATAGGCTAGATGCGTCAAGACTTAATAACATGTGGTCATCAGGAATATAGATTTGAGAAATTTTCTGGATAAAATGATTATTAAGTAATTATTAAGTAACTGCACTAAGAGACCTGACTCATACATAAAAAATAGCTGTCATTTTATCCAGAAAATTTCTGAAATCCATATTCCTGATAACCACATGTTAATAAGTCTTGACGCATCTAGCCTATTCACCAATGTCCCAATAGAACTAGTAAAAAATAGTTTATATAAGCGATATTCCTCAATAATGAAAAACACACACATTCCTTTAATTGAATTACATAGAGCAATAGATTTTTTCCACAACAACATAGTATTTCAATTCAATAATCAATACTACAAACAAGTACATGACTCACCAATGAGCTCTGCAGTTTCCTCAATATTTGCTAATCTAGTTTTGGAGGATCTTGAAAAACACTGTTTGAGCCAACTAGATTTTAAACCTGTATTCTTTGTCAGGTACGTTGAAGACATATTAACATGTATCTCAAATGACAAAATAGAACATATTCTTGAAATTTTTAATTCATATCATAATAGACAACAATTTATTCATGAGACAGAAGTTGACAATAGTATACATTTTTTAGACATTAAATTAACTAGACAGAACAATAAATTGACACATAATTAGTACATTATGATTATCCTAGCAAGTTCATAGACTACTACACAAGTAAAAGAATAAATACTCTTGAATATAGAGCTGAGGATGATAACAACAATGAACATGTGAGTTATGAAATAGAAAAAAGAATTATAGCTAAGAAATCAAAGATATGCATTCCTAATATTGATGGTTTTTACAATAGCATGTCAGGTATGTTTAAAAAATATGATGTGTTTATGTTTAAAAAATAATATAAATATGATAACATCTCGTTTGTTGATGAGGTCCTTAGTCTTGGAGTTGTTTTGGATGAGACGCTTTCATGGAAACAGCAAGTCAACCATGTTACCAAAAAAGTCAACAAGGCACTGTACAGTTTAAAATTCATCAAATCATGTACCTCACAGCTATTAAGATGCAGGTTAGTTGAGTCCCTTGTGATACCTCATTTAGATTACTGTACAGTTGTTTATGCAGACATGTCTTTCGAACTCCGTAAACAACTCCAAAGACTATCGAACTCAGGAATAAGGTATATTTTTGGGTTAAGACGCGATGAACATATGACCCCTTGCAGAAAAAAGCTACACTGGCTAAGCACAGATACCCGTAGGGACTTTTTTGCCATACTAATAATGTATAGGCTGGTGCGAATGAAAGAACCACCTCTACTTCTTTTATTTTTTAAACCCTATCACTCTGATAAGCCTACTAGAGGGCCCCGCATAGACCTTAAAATCTCCACAATGATTACAGATTCCGGAAAAAACTCTTTCCATATTAAATATGCCAATCTATGGAACTCTCTGCCCCCCTGGTATCGTGACCTCCCGTCATTTTCTAGATTTAAGAAGAGTATTAAAATATACTTCGCAAATCTGGATAACTAATAAAATAGACTGTGATGTTAAGCAATTTTACAAAAGTCATATTTATTTAAATTCACATAATTTTGTACTGTCTAATGCTATTATCACTATCACTTATAAATATATATTTATTAAAAGTTACTAGATATACTTAATTTAATTATACGCAATTTATACTTGTTGACTAATTTAAAAAAATTTTTTAAATTTAAAAAATTTATTATATATATATATACATATCTGTGTACTAAATATAAATGTAAACAAGAGTGTACTGTATTTTGCTATTTGTAAATAAATCTCATAATAATAATAATAATAAAAATATTATTATTATTTTTACTATTATAAATAGTTACTATATTTATTTTAGAATTATGTGTCTTAAGAGTGTGTGTTTTTTGGTTATGTTCATTATTTTTTGTGTCCAATGTATGTAGTTGTTGTTCATTTTTAGAAAGATTACTATTACTAATATTAAAATTATTCATAAAATTACTTAAATTATTATTGTCAGCATTAAAATTAGTTATAAAATTATTATTTGATACCGCTGATTGTTTAGAGTTGCTTTGGTTGATGGTTGCTGAAGAAAGTTTTTGTCTGGGCATATTATAAGTTGAGAGTAGTTCATCCCTCAGTGAGTTAACAAGGCCCACAAATCGCTGATTCTCTTGCTTTAAAAAATTTATTTGCGTGTTGTTATTTGTGCATAATATTTTAAGTTCATTCACTGATTCATTTAATTTATCAAGATATTTCTGATAGTCCATTTGAGAAATAACAGTGCCTGTAGTGTTGTTAACTGAGTTAGTTTGTGTGGGAGAACCACCACTTCTAGCATCCCGCCCTGTAGTATGTAAAGTAATGCAAGGAGGTGTGTCAACTTGGGTAGCGGAGCCACGCCCACCAATAGTAGTTTTTGATTGGCTACTGTGACTGGTAAGACTGGTGGGGACTATAGAATTTATAGAATTTCACTTACCTGCTTTACAAATAGAACATATTAAACGTTATTCTTTATTAATCTTATTCTCAATTGTACCAACAGTATTATTTGCAATAGAAGTGGAAGAAAAACTGTTGGTAGGGTGGACATTTTTATAGCAGATGATGCAGTTGACTAGAGGATTTCCTTTTCTACCTTGTAAATTGCAAACTCTGCAAAGTTTGTAAACACGAGTTTTCTTAATGGCGTTGACATAGCTGTTATTTAGTGCCATCTTACGAGTGGTTAGAAGAGCATATAAGATGTACAGTTAATAAAACAGATGATAATACAGATGATAATATTTCCCACCAAAACTCTTTTAGTTATGTCAATTAATAATGTAAGTTATGCATAAATTGCAATATTGCAGTAACTTGCACTACACTAAAGTTATGCTATCCACTTATGCAAGATAATTTTGCGCGAAAAAGGTACTGTGTAACAACAAGTACTTCAACGATATCACAGAAGCGGTAGATTATGTTGTTGTCAAAATTTAGCAATTATATATAAAATAATAGCTTAATTATAGAAACTCATTGCACATAAGACAGCCAAAAGTTTAATTATTTGTTGCATACAATATCTTGATGAAATTTTTAATTATATATACTGATTTTATATAAATAAAGCAGAGCAACTTATTGCATGATGTTTTCACTACCGCCACGCGCGCAACCGTATCAAGATTATTAGAGAATGACTTACAGAAAAATATGTATGTTAAAATAAATAAATTTTTTTTAAATTTATTGACAAATAATTTTAATTAACATTCACACCAAACCTAAAAGAATTTTTTGTTACCCAAGAAGAATGAATGTTTATATAATTCTTTAGAGCGGAATTATTTTGATGTTAATATTATTAAAAACAATTTTTGTTTTAATTCTGTTCAAGAAGAATTTCAAAAAAATTTTCTTAAAGTGACTATTTTAGATGCTTATTAGATGCTCGTATTATCTTAATTGATATAGAATAATCAATATCTTTTTTCCTAAAAGAGATGGAACATTGAATCTTTCAGAAATAGTTCTAATCAATGAGTAGGAGCACAAAAACTAAAAATGGTCTTCTTATGATTACTAGTTTAATTTTTCACTCTATATCGTTGACTTGAAAGATGCATATAAACATGTAACTTATTTTTAGGGATGGAGTACTTTAAAACTTGAAAATGAAGGGGGGGGGGGGTAAAACTTGTCCGATTTAAGGGGGGGGGTCAAATGAGACTTAGAATAATTTTTGGACCCCGCACAAATCTTATGGAAATTGGGTCCCGGTAAAATTCGCTGAATTTTTTATATGTCATAGAGTTCATCATGCTGATCAATTGTCTCAATGGCCACAAAGCTCAAAAATGGATAGTTTGACCAGTACAGAGCTTTAAAGCTCCAAGTATCCTACACGGATTTATGCATATGCGCAGTGTATATAGACTTTTTAAATAGCCTATTTTATTTTGTTTTATTTAGGTTTATATTTTTGAGGTTGCTGAATTCAGATCTGTTGTTAGATTTTCAAAATTGACAGTTGGCAGCTGTCAAATAGCTGTCAATATGCTATAATAAAGCCAAAAACATGTTTTTTTATTTTTCATCATACTTTTTTTTTAATTCAATAAGTTCAAAGATGATATAAAATCAATAAAAATGACTATTGGCAGCTGTCATTTAGCTGTCAATAATCTTTCAAAGTCCGCTGATAAAGTCAAAAAATTATTTTTTGTTTATAACTTCAAGTTTTTTAGAAAAGTGAATATAAATAGGATATAATATTATGTAGTCATCGGCTAACAGATGTCAACAAGCTGACAAAATGCAATAATTGAGCAAGTAACTTATTTTCTGTGCATAGCTTTGTGGATAAGAAATCAAACATGATTTAAGCTCATGACATCACTTTTAAACTTACTGATCTGAGCAACTTTTTTTAGTGAGCAAGTTTTTTTAAAAAGTAACATTTTACATGTAACATGTTCATAAAGAGGGTGTACTTCATGAAGGCCTCCAGTAAGGGAGGGGCTGAAAATGGTCAGTTCAGGAGAGATGGGCTAAAACGGGACTTTGAAGAATTCCGATTTAACCACTTAAAATAATTTCGTTAAAGGGGCTTAGGATAATTTGGCTTTAGAAACTTAGAATAATACTTTTTATTAAACTTGGTTATTGTTCATCCGTAAATATGTGCTATATATGCCCTTCAATTGTGTTTACATAACTCGGTCATAAGTTTTGAATTGTTACAGTTAGTAGATTGGTAGGTGACAGATGAAACCCGAGAATATCCTCGAATGTTGCCACAGTAATATATAGGTAAAGATTGGTTGATAATGTTATTAACTTGTTCATATTGAGAAATAGATTAGAAAAATAGACTTACATATACAATATCAAATATTATCCGATCGTGGATTACGCTAATGGCGACGTTAGAAAAGTAAATTTAAGCATTACAAAAAGGGTAAAAGCCAAAGTTTCAAAATTCAAAAATAATTGGGAATGAACTTTAACAATTAAAAAAAGAATCAATTTATTTTTCTATTTGGAAATTCTTGGCTTACAGCTGTCACCTATCAATCAGCTAACTGTAAATATGCAATAATAAAGTCAATAAGTTACTTTTTTTAAAAGCTTTAAGTTGCTTAGATCATTGATTTCAAAAGTTATATCATGCTTCATTTCTTATCCACAAAGGTATGCATAGAAAATAAGTTACTTGCTCAATTATTGCATTTTGACAGCTTGTTGACAGCTGTGAGCCGATGACTACATAATATTATATCCTATTTATATTCACTTTTCTAAAAAATTTCATCTTTGAATATCATCTTTGAACTTATTGAACTAAAAAAAAAGTATGATGAAAAATAAAAAAACATATTTTTGGCTTTATTATAGCATATTGACAGCTATTAGACAGCTGCCAACTGTCAATTTTGAAAATCTAACAACAGATCTGAATTCAGCAACCTCAAAAATATAAACCTAAATAAAAAAAAATAAAATAGGCTATTTAAAAAGTCTATATACACTGCGCATATGCATAAATCCGTGTAGGATACTTGGAGCTTTAAAGCTCTGTACCGGTCAAACTATCTATTTTTGAGCTTCGTGGCCATTAAGACAATTGATCAGCATGATGAACTCTATTACATATAAAAAAATTCAGCGAATTTGACCGGGACCCAATTTCCATAAGATTTGTGCGGGGTCCTTTAGGGACTTTGAAGAATATGGGCTTAGGGACTTAAGGATAATACAGGTTTATGGACTTAGAATAATATCAATTTAGGGACTTTATAAGTTGTTTAAATATATAAAATACTTATTACAGGGGAAGCGCAAAAGAAAAACATTAAAAAAAGGAGCTTTGCCATTTTTAGAAGTTGATGAAAATGGTTACTGTAATACAGTTATTGATTGCCTTGAAATTGCTGTTAATAGACAAGACCCTCAAGAACCTGTGGATGCAAAAGTAGTAACTTGCATCTGTGTAAATTGTTAATTATGCGATACAAAATAAGCTATTAGAAGTCTTTAATATTTTTTTTACTACAGGAAAATAATAATCAAATGTGTATTACTGAAGAAAAAAATATTATTCAATCGTCTTCTGCTGGCGAGGTTCACAATCTTGGTTTAATAAATACTCTATCAAGCAAACGGTTAAAAAACAGGCCAGTTAAAACATTTTAAATGTTGAGCATACTTACTGAAGCTGCAGTAATGAAAAAAAACAAAAAACTGAAAATGATGTTTATGAAGTATATGAGTTAGTAGTTGATAATCCTGAAATAGCTATTAACATACAAGAACCTCGGGGACCTGCAGATGTAAAAGTAATATCTTACATATAACTAAACTAGCTGCCCCCGGCTCGCTTTGCTCGCCCCGGCAGCCACGCCCCCCTGAAATCCTGCATAATTGAATTTAATTATAATTCTTTAATTTTTTATTGCTACAGGAGAACAGTAATGAAATGTATATTACTGTAGAAGAAAACATTATTCAATCTGTTGCTAAGGTTCATAGTCCTATTTTAATAAATACTCCATCAAGAAAAGATATTTTCTAGCCAGTAAAGATATTTTCAAAGATGATCATACCTATTCAAGCTGCAGTAATGAAAAATAAAAAAGAAAATTTTCAAAGATGGTAATGAAGTAAATGACTCCGTTAATGACAATAATGCGTATTTAACTTTAAGAAGAAATATATTAAAGGAAATTTGGAAGATCAAGGAACCAGGGTGGGGGCTATATTGAAATGAAAAATAAAATGTAGTACTGTTTGTTGTCTACGCTATTCTTCCTGAAGTAAACCAGCCTCAAGCCACCTAACTTTCTATTCCATGATTAATTTAGCTAAATATTTATTGAGCGATAAAGTTGGATTCAATTTTGTTTTGAATAGAAAGTTAAATCAATATTGTTTAGAAGTAAGTTTTTTATTGTAGATTATATGTTATATATTATATGTTTTTTTCAATAAATTTTCAATAAATTTATTATAAAATTTTCAGAAATTTTTTGGAATTATTCGGCAAGCAGGAGTTGCAAATGACCATCTGACAATGCCAACATTCATTCAACTATATCACTTGCATTCAGTATACAAAATTTTAACTCCCCCAAAACACGGAAATTGTTCAGAAACAGATCCTTTTCAGGTAGAGCCACCAAAAATTACCTTAAAGGTTTTCCAGCCGCTTTAAAAAAAAAAAATAATAGATCATACAGTGAAATAAAAATAAAAGAATTTGAACAAAGGCTGGAGAAATACCTCGATGACGAAACTGACATTAGCGAAATAATTGAAGTAGATGAGCTAATGTCTGAAGATTGAAACGATTAAATTATATATAATCTTTGTGGATTTATATGCAAAACAATGACAGAAGAAACAAAATGTGACCATTGCAAAAGTGCTTTCAAATCTCATCCAGAAATCTCTATTTTCCCAATAACAGAATTGATAAATAACCGTACAAATGGCAAACTTATTTATCCAAGTAAATATATTTTTACATTATTTTCAAGAATGAACAAAATTTTTCAAATGAATATTCAGAAACCAGATTGTATTTTTGATACCATTCTAGACACAATCATAAGCGAAGAAACATTGTACAAAGCATTTCCTTGCAGTATACATAGATCACGTATGCTTTCTAAATGTATACATTTTTTTACTTTAACGCGCATGAAGCAGTTTGTAAGGTTACTACGCAGAAAAGGAACAAGTTTGAGTAGCATATTGGAAAGCAATCAAAAGTTTGTGATAAAAAATAAATTTTTAAAACAGTTATTTATAAGCTAAAATTCAAAAATATTTAGACAATCTATTGTAAATGAATAAAAAAATAAAAAAGAATAAAGTTTTAATTAATTTATAGTTAAAAATGTATGAATAAAAAAATTAAAAAATGTAAAGTATTATAAAAAATGTTGATTTATTGTTAAGTTTTTTAAATCTTTCCGTCCTAATTTTTAATTTTTTAATATTATAAAAATGTATGTTTTTTCTTTAAAAATTCTGAATTCTTTTCCCGGGAAAAAGGGCTTATATGATCATATATGATTCAATTAAATTCGTTTAATTTGATCATATTAAATCATATATGAAAATTCGTCATACATGATGATATATAATCATATATAACCATATTTAATTTAATATGAACATTTGCTATTGCCTAACCTTTACAGAACCAAAACCGCAATTTAAATGGCATTTAAAAATCATAATGATTTTTCCGGAATTAAAAGTAAACTAAATTTTCCAAAAAATTAAAAAAAAAAAAACTTTCATTCCTTAGTTAACAATAAATAATTAAACCCTTTAACTTATGCTAGACACTTTTGTAATTAGTAAAAATAGGGGTAATTTTTCCATGATTATTCAATAAAATACTATTTTTTTATTTTAATCTTATATTTTAATAAGAAAAATAGGGAAAAATTTAATTTTGAATAAACTAAAAAACTATTTTAGTAACTTTTAAGTAACTTTTATTTTTATTGTAATTTTTACTATAATTATTAACAATAATTATAGTTTTACAATAGCTATTAGAAAAATAGCGTAAACGAAGCAGTAAAAAAAAACGGTGTGCACGATGCTGAGAGATAATGTTATCTAAAAAAAAAAAAAATTTTTTTTGCAAGAGTTTAAGCCTTAAATAACAGACTAACTTCGAGTTTTTTCAAAAAAATTAATTAGAAACAAATTGGTGGCTCCGGAAAGAAATGAAAGAAAAAGACTTTTTGCAGATATGTTAAGTAGAAGGAATAAAAACGTTGTTTTTCAAAAAACCAAAATTTTTTTTTTGTTGATAAAAATGATTTTTTTTTTTTTTTAACTTAACAGTCGTCAGAAATCCCGGGTGCATGCAATAACCCTTCAGTTTCTTCGTATTCGTCTTATTTTTGACTTTTTTATTATATTTAAGAAAAAAAAAATTGACCGCGGTCGCAAAATACGCTAAAAAGTATACTTAGAGTCTGAATTTTTAAACAATAATTTTTTTGCATACTTTTGAGACATTTATGAAGTAATTTATGCAACAAAAAAAATTCGTTTTCCAAAAAAAAAAAATAGTATAAGTACCCTTAAGCTCATAAAAACCACGTTTTAATGTGTCCCAATGAATTCAGGGTAGATTTTGTAGGGCGTGAGATTGCTGAACCCTGGAGTCTTTTTTTTACCCTTAATTGATTGACGCGAAAAAATTCCTCGGAAGTCGATATATATATTTTAAATATATACTGCTTTTTCCTTTTTATTGGAGGATAATTTAAGGTGGATAGGCATGTGGAAAGTGTAGCAACGACTATACTTTTCAATATTAGACTCTTTACAACAAGTGAATATTATTCAGTAACGTTTTTGCCATCGGTGAAGTGAGGCTGTAGGATTAGAAGGAAATTTTTATGGGATAGAATATATGTAGGAAGGTACACTTTGCTAACAACCAGAAAATATTTACATATTCCTGGATCGTCCATTTTTTAAGGGTATGGGTCTCCCTTGGTTAAGGACCGGTATTTTTGAGGAATCATGAAACCAATTCCGTTTAACAGTGTCAAGCGCTTGATCCACTAAGTTACCGTCACCATTCCGTACTTTATTGTATTTTAATTTATTTTGTTTCGGATTTCAAAATAATTTTTTAATTGTAAAAAGGTCTAATCTTAAAATTTTTTGTTTTGAGTTAATTCTATCTTCCAAACCTACACTAAACATTATAAAAAATTGCTTATTTCATTACGGAAGAAGAGCTATTTCTTGATAAGTATAATAATTTGGCCCCCTGGCACCAAACCTAAGCTAACTTTTAGCATGCAAACTTTATCGAAAAACTCACTTATTTCCGTTGGGAAGAGACCCCGAAAATCTAAAAACGAAAATGTTTTTTTTTTTTTTTAGATTTTATTTCAATTCTCTAAACCATAAACAGAAAATACTTTGCTTTTAGATCACAATACTTAATATTTTATCACTTTTCAGAAAAAATTTTTTTTTGGTCCTTTAGAGCCTCTTTAAGACCCAAAAATATTATTTCGTATTTTAGAGGGGAACTATTATAGCAAAGTTTTATGTGCACACTCATTGGTACATTGTTCCTTGATCAAATTAATATTTGAAGAAATTAATTACACTAATAAAGAAAATGCGAAAATAAGAAATATCTAACTCAAATATTTCATTTAACATTGATAATTTGGAAACTCTGCTGGAAATTGCAGAAAAATTTAAAATTAATTTAAAAGAACTGCGAAATAGAGGACCTACTGCAGCTTTGTGGATTCATCATTATGAATTATGAACCTATTGGAAAATATTTTGAAAAATCAAGTAATTCTGTAAGGGAAGCTTCTGCAGTTGCAGACACTTTAATAAGTTATGACTGCAATAGAAACGGCGAAAAATCAATCTGAACTTAACTCAACTTGTAAAATCGACATTGTTGGAGAAGATAAAGATCTTATTATTTTGCTTACTTAATTACTTGGCCTATATACTTAAATTTAATCGGAAGACAATATAATTATGTTTAAAAAAAAATTACCAAAAATGCAAAATAGTATACTAAGTATCAATGTAGTAAAAGTTTTGGCACTAGCTTGAGCACTAGTACGAGTGCTCAACGAAGCCGGGCAAGAATGTGTTCACGCTCTTATATAAAGTATTTTTCCCATGGTGCCTACACTATTTTTTGCCCACCTAGGCGTAGAACGAGTGCAAAAATTTCTTTACGCACGACTTTTACGCTCAGGGGGGGGGGGGGTAAAAAATTATTAATCAATATTATTATTTTCTATACAAAATTTTTACCTTATAACCTTAATATTATAGGCAACTTTTTTTTAAAGTGCGTGTCTAAGAAATAAAATATTCGTGAAAATAAAATTGTTTTTATTTAAACAATATGGCAGCTTCTACAGTCCTTCGCAAAATCTCAGCCGCAGCGCTGTACGCACAAAAAAAATGCAAAAAAAAACATGCATGCCCACTGTGTGATTTGTGTCTGTGTGCATTGCTTTGCTACTCGGTTTTGCGTTTACGGAGGTTTGTAGCAGCACTCTATCGAAATACACAGCGCTAAAAATCTGTTGGAGCCGATTTTATTTTGGAGTTTTCTTATCTAACCAAATACTAACTTTTAAGTGAGGGAATAATCATAAGCTCTGAGATGCAGGATTTTACAGCTTAAATTTTAATTTCAGCTAGGACCAATATTATTTCCAAATCTGAGCTTGGGGCAGGAAAACTTATGTATCTTATTCCGTAATTTTCATAATTCTCAGGTAAAATGAAAGATTGTGGAGAATGAATGAGGCCAAAAGAATCTTACACCGAAAAAAAAATTATAGGCCCGACGCCTAGAATCGATATGCAGACGTCAAGCGAGTTACGAAAACATGGAAATGGCCCCTTATATAAGACTCTTAATGCGCCTTAAAAAGAAACTCAGCACAGAGCCTCTCTAAGAAATTGCAAAACGCACGTTCGCTCCGACACGTGACAAGCATATGTTCATTGGGCCTCGATGCGAAGCGCGTTTCCCGAGTTCGGTAGCGAGGCGGACACTGTGACGATGATAGAGTCGATGCCTTCGGCCTGTAAAATTCACGGCTTCGGGCCTATAATTTTTTTTCAGTGTAAGTCAACAAACTTGTTTTGCTCAAGTGAACCTGATTTGCTCTGTTCTAACGTCTTTTACGTGACACTATTTAACTAAGTTACCTCACATTTTTTAACTCATATTTTATCACTACAAGTGTAGCAAAATATTTTATCTATTTTAAAAATTTAAATAAATTTTACCTTTTACATTATTTTTAATTCCATCTATTCTAATCGTAAGACTAAATATATTATTTTCAGCATCACCAGTTTGACTTTTTAATAACCTAGCTTTATTTATCACTTGAAGGGCCTGAAACAATTTTTCTATAAATTTTCTATTTCTAAAGCAATTATTAAATATATATACTTAGAAAAAAAAAATTATTATTGTATTTAAAATAAAAAATAATTTTCATAAATATTTTAACATAAAAATAATTGAAAATAGAAAAATAATTTTTAGATCTAATATCACATCTAAAACTAAGGCAGCTTTTGAATAATTTAGATTTTGATTAATTACATATAAATTAATGCTAAATTTTTTTTGGGAAATGTGTAAATCTAACTTCAGCCACGGAGTGTTTGCGGGCCTTAAAGACCCGCAAATTCATATATTTACCTAATTGTCCTATACCAGAACTCCCTTCTCAGATAAGAATCCAGTTTGGAACGCGCTGCATAGGCAACTGGCCTCTGCCTTCCTCCCTGAGTAATAGGGTAATGTTCATCTTGGGACAGTGGTGGGAATGACCTTGACTGTGTAACTGCACGAGGATGTTTTCCGCACATGCGTGAAACAAAAAAATGGCGGCGTACATGAACGTATTCAAGATGGCGAACGTGCAATTGCACACGGCTAATTTATATATGAATACTAGATTGCAGCATGTATGTGTGTATGTGTGTATTTGCATTATTGTATATGTAGGAAAGTTTTTATATTCAAAATGGACATCATATTATTAGATTATATAGCAAATGACTTTATGCTCTATATTTTTATGTGTAAAATTATCTATATATTAAGTTACCTAACCTTGTTTAGGTATCTTAACATGTACGTAGGTATAATTTTAATAATAAAATGTATTTTCATGTATAATAATAAAATAGTACATGAGTGCACGTATCTATTATGCTTAATTTACTATATATACATATTAACAGACACATGCATTTATCTTATCTTACTATCTTATCTTATTTTATCTTATCTTATCTTATCTTATCTTACTACTATATATATTTGAAAACTTATTTGTGTGTCTGTGTGTGTGTGTGTGTGTTTTTCAAAAATTTTGAAAAAAACTAAAATATCTCGAGAATATCGACAAATTTTACTGTCACAAGTTTGTACTATTCGATTCGGCGCCAATTATTACGTATTCTCCTAAATGTTTATTTAAAATGGAGGTATCTTTAAAATTTTATAAAATACTTCTGAAGCTGGTCAAAAATATTTTTTTCATTTTTTTATTTTTTTTGGTACTTTTAATAATTTATTTGTGTGCCTGTGTGTCTATGTGTTTCATCATGAGGCTCAAAAAAATGAAAGAAGTTATATAAAACCGGTTATTTTAAAAAAGTTAAAATAAAAAAATGTTTACTATTTTTGGGAAAAATTAAATTTTTTGAAAATTTTGTTAAAAAATGAAATATCTGAAAAACATGATAAAATTTTAATGTCGCAATTGGTATTACTTGATTCAGTCAATTTTAGAACCTTCTATATATACATATCTATACTATATACAGAGTATCAGGCAACTCGTAGTAGGTAGAAAAAATTTTTCGCTAGCTATAGCCACTATAGACAACGCGTTAACTATACTCAAAGAATATATATTGCTATACTATACTATAGTTAACGCACTCTTTATATAGTGGCTATAGCTATCGAACAATTTTTTCTACCTACTACGAGTTGCCTGATATACTGTATACTATATATATTTAAACATTTATTTGTCTGTCTGTCTGTCTGTACCCTAATGACTCAAGTACCGCCGAACCAAAACCTATAATTTTTCATTAATGTTTCACCTACGCCTCTCTGAATAATTTGCATGTGTTTGTATAATTATAAATTTGTAGTGAAACAAAATTTTTTTAAGCAACACAAAAATATTGAAGTAAATGTGAACAGGAGGGACTGAGCCTCATCTGATAATCTGAACGTGTTTGCATCATTATAAATTTGCTGTGAAAAATGATTTTTTGAAGCAACACAAACAGAAGTAAATGCAACACAGGGGGGGCGTAGCCCCCCCCTCCCCTCTAACTTTTGCTAGTACACAATAAATAAATGTAATAAACTTTTTCTTTATATATGAAGCAAAAAAAGTGAGAAAAAAAATAAGACGCCATCTACGATGTATTTATAAATTTACTTAACTAATAATAATAATTATACAACGATTTTCTAAGAAAAAATATTTAACAATATACAGGTTTATTGTATCATATTTCATGTATTGTCCAGGAAACAGTTATTAATGTAAACTGGTTTATGACGTAATCAAAAGTACTGTAAAGATCCAGAACGATGAGTCATCGTGATATTTATTTAATGCGCAATAAAAACCGGTTTACGACATCATTGTTGCTAAGAAAAACTTGTTAGTGGGGATATAGCGAGCGCTAATTGGTGCGCTTGGGATCCAATAAGTGAATGAAATATGTGCTCCTGAGCAAGAATGATTACTTCAGCTTTTTAGTTGTTCATTTCATCTGTAAAGCAAAGAAGACCTTGAACTCCAGTTGTTAATTCCAACTTTAGCTTTTGGGAATGCTTCGTCGTTGTTTTTTCCAACTCTTGAAGCATTAATTCATCTTTTTTTTTGTTTATTTCAACTGAACCTTCTTCGAGGAGTTTTTTTACTATCTTTTACATGAACTTTAATTTCTCGTTCTGTTGGATAATGTATGTAAACTGACATATTAAAAATCTTTAATAACCTCAAAAATTATTTATTTTTTTTTTGCTTTAGAAGCTAGCTTGTCAGCAGATAAATACAGACTGATGATTTTATTTATCGAATTCTCATTTTTTTTTCACCACAAGTTTTTCATCAATCAATCAGCATTCAGCATGTGACCATTGAATGTATAAAATTCAATGATATTAAGAAATATATAAAGTACTTTTATATTAATTTTAAAAAAGAAAGGATTAAATAATTAGACATTTTAATTTTTTTTTTAATTATTTTTTATTAAATCATAAAGTTACATGATGAACTTATTAACTATTTACAAATGTTATTGTTTTATTAAATGTTCTTTCTCAGAACTAAAGTTTGGAATCATAAAAGATTTATTTTTAGATACAACATTTTTATTATTTCCACTTGAAGTATTCTTTAAATCTTGTTCTTTTATACGAGTATATTTTATATTTAGATAAGTAAATGGAGCACTCTGACCATTCTGTATGGTTGTCTAATAAATAATGAGTAGACAATTCAAAAAGTGGATCTATTTATAGGCTTTTACACGATCAGATTTATCTATCCAACTGTTGTGGGTGTTATCAATTCCAAGCCACTTCATGAAGAGCCTATTTCCTCGTTTTTGCAACACTTTTTCCACTAGATAAATAACTGGATGAGCAGTTTTCAGCAATTCCTGTTCGTAGAATTCTCCTACAATGTATTTGCCTTGATAGTCCTTTAGCAAGTAAGTATGCGGTACAGTTTTCTTGACTTTATCGACTGTAAAGACTTCCGTGGTATAATTTGGGGTGTATTCCTTTTCAAAAACGTTTTTATTTCGGCTTACTTGGACTTTGTCTCCAAGTTTAAATTTGCGTTGTGTCCTATCACGTATCCTACTACATAATATCGGTACAGCTATTTTCTTATGAAGAGACTTTGAGATGATTCCAACTTTTTTCTTTGAGGCAAAATATAATCTACAAACACTACAGAGCCTTTCAGATAACTGGAAATGTACTGACGAACAATAGGAATTATAAGGTTTCTGTAACAGTATAGTTAATACAATAATGGTAGATTGTTTTGTTATTATTATTAAAGTTTGTAAGAAAATACCTGTGTAAATCTTGGTGCATTAATCTCAATTTTTAGTGCCAGACGAGCCAGAAAAGGTAAAAATTTTTAACTTTTATCGTTTAATTGTGCTGGGTGTAGACCACGTTCGAATGTTTAACCCTCATAGGTATAAATAATTAATGTATAAATAATTAATAATGAATAGTAAACAATTACTTAAGACAATATTTATAAATAAAATATGTAAATACTGTTTAGGCTTATTAATCAAATAGGAAATGTTTTAGATTAAGAAATAATAACATAATATTATTAAATTATAATATAAATTAAGAAAGAATAGTTTATTATTACGCAAAATATAACATAAGATTATGTAGTAATTAAATAGTTTAGGAAATAATAATATTTATATTTGAATAGTTTGAAAAACTTAAATAAACACGATTAATATATAAGAACATAAAAATTGTAACAAAAGGCAGTCAGTGAAAATAAATCTCGCGACGTACACCTTAAACCGTTTTTATAATAAATTAAGTTTTATCTAAATTCTGTGTGTATTTATTTCACATCCTCGTATCCAGTATAAGTAAGTACATATATTTAATTCTATAAAATAAATGCTTATTCAGCAATCTCATATAAGTCTTTAACCTCAGTATAATAATAAATATGCTCGCGATATATTTTAAAAGTAGTAATACTATATTCATTCATTTAATAAATTAATTACGTTATAGAAATACTATACTTATTTAATAAATTAATTATCTTCTGTAAAACTAAAAATATATGAAAAAAAAAATTAAAATTTGAATGTTTCGCGGCTGAAAATGGTGGAGTCATTCAGCAAAAATGACATACATTGCCCCCCTCTACGTATACGCCCTCTGTACAATACTAGTTCACAACGCCATCTATCATTTGTTCTCAGAAATAAAATATGAACTTAACGGGAAACTTATCGATCGTTGTAATAATGTTGGTATTAGTATTTTTATGAAAGGTTATCCATCGAACACTCCACTGCAACAAAAATTTTTGGAAAATGCAGGTTGGATATTTGATGACAATCAACCCATAGTTGATGATAATGGACACTTTGAAGTTTTGATTCCTCTAAGTATGATTTTTGGAGTCGCTGAGCATAATCGAAAAATGATTGTAAATATGAGACACGATTTCTACTTTACAAGATCAAATTATGATACAAAAACAGTTATGAAAATTCGTGGAGATGCCAAAAACTTTAGCATTGCAATTTCCTCACTGACTTGGGAGATGCCTAAACTGTGTTAGCAGATAAACAAAAGGCTGAATTGATAAGATTCATCGATAAAGATCCATATCTCCTAATAATTATTCATTCAAGAGAACTTTTTCATTGTCCAACTCTTCCAGCAGCTACAAAACGTGTCTGGACACTTAAAACATCAAGACAAATGGAAAAACCAAGATATGTGATTATTGGATTTCCAACGAACCGTAATAATAAAATGGATAAGAATGCGAATGTATTTGATCATATTAATTTTAAAAAAAATTAATGTTAAAATGTACCTGAATTCTAAATATTATCAACACGAAAATTTAAATTTGGATATAGCACAAAATATATTTTCCATTTTGTACAACATGTTAACCAATTTTCAATTAAGTTATTATGGTAAAGAAACATCTGAAGTTATACTCAACACAAAAGATCTTTTAATACATCAATTACCACTTCCAAATTCTCCAATGTATGGAAAAGAATATTTATATTTGCTTTAAGTAAAATACCCCGCCCACTATCTCCTTCTGATACACCTCCAGTTGCAAATCTGTCGCATTTGGCAAAGGCCTTGGAGAGATTAATCGATGATCAGGTTGTGGTCTACTTAGAGACCAATAATCTGATTAATACACACCAATCTGGTTATAGAAAAAACTTCAGTACCCAAACAGTATTAATTAATCTCACTGATACAATGCGTCGTGGTGTTGAATTAGGCTTAATAACAACCCTGTTGATGTTTGAGCGGAGGTTATATGAATTAGGCTTTACTCATCATATCCTGCAATGGTTTCATGATTATTTGCTTTTTCATCGGCAAGCAGTTATGGATGAAAATGGCAACCCAACTGAGTTCATTACGACCAGTTCAGGAGTGCCTCAGGGCTCGGTTCTTGGGCCAATACTATTTTTAATCTATATAAATACTATTTTAGAATGTATTACTGATAAAAAAAAAACTTTAAAAAGTAAAAATATGCGTTTCATACTATTTGGTTTGTAATTAAATCTCAAAAAACAACTGATAAGCTTTATAAGTTTGGTTTCAGATTTTGATTTCGTTTAATAGAATATTTAATATTTTCTTTGATTACCCACTTAAATCTCATCCTAGCAGAAAAATTGGAGTTTATGAAACCCAGTGGTTTTAAAACTGGGTATGAAAAATCAACACTGGGTTTCAATAAACTCCAATTTTTCTGCTAGGATGAGATTTAAATGGGCAATCAAAGAAAATATTAAATATTCTATTAAACGAAATCAAAATCTGAAACCAAACTTATAAAGCATATCAGTTGTTTTTTGAGATTTAATTACAAACCAAATAGTATGAAACGCATATTTTTACTTTTTAAAGTTTTTTTTTAGCCGATATCAGTTATTTTTTAATATTTTTAGATATTTAGTGAAAGCTAATATAATAATTAATAAAATTTTATATTTAAATACTGGATAAAACTTTTAAATTGCAAAAATTTAATTCTGCAATTAATTATTTAATAAAATGTTTGATTTGAAAAATTTATTGCATTTGTTTAATTCTGAATTTTAGTTTCGAAACTTAATTTTTCAATGAATTTTATTAATAATCAATATAATTTTATAATGGAAAATTTTCAATTAGCAGTACACAAATTTCATCGCAAAAGAAGCTTACTTAAAAGTTTATATAAATTTTTAAATTTCCGCGCTTATATTTTTACTATATTTACTCCGTGATTTCTTTTCCCGCGCTGTATATAGTATAGTACACAGAGTAATATACATATAGAAATATAATTCTATATGTATAAATATGAATATGAATGCTATACACTATTTCATTTTTATAAATAAGGATAGAGAAAAAGTCTCCCCTGAACTCTAGAGATGGAGATATATAAATTACTAAGCATAAGAAAAAGAAAGAGCACAAAGTTAGATACATTGGAACAAGATAAATTAAAAATTCTTTTTATTAAATAAATAATATGTTTTACTACAAGGATTTTGGATTAATATAATTTAATATGCTTTTGCAATTTAATTAACTGCAGAAACTTAGATTTGGTATTATTTTAAACAAAAAAATAAAAAAATAAATAATCCTTCAGGTTAGATAGAACCTTTTTAATGTATATTACAGTAAGCTACGTTAGTGCGAGTATGAAAGTATGAAACGGGTCGCACTACCGATGCTCCTGTAAATTGCCATTCTGAATTGTTTGTTAACGATTTACAAATTTATATACAAAGCAAAGTTTCCTCTTATGACACTGCATTAAATAATATGCAGATAAATGTTAATGATATTGTAGATTGGACAACAATAAAATTAAATCTTAAAAAAATTAAAATCATTAATTTTGGCACAACTTTTCAATTAAATAATTTAAATACATATTATGATTCAAATATTCCCTCAATAACGGTTTCAAGTGTAAACATACCATATTCAACTTCCGTTTTAAATTTAGGAGTAATTTTAACTCCAACTTTGAATTGGTCACAGCATATTATGAAATTGTCAAAAAATGTTCATTATACATTGCATCGTTTACGATTGAAATCAAGATTACTTTCATATGAGCTTCGTAAATTATTGGTATCTTCTTTAATCATTCCATTCTTTGATTATTGTTGCCTAGTCTATGATGCACTTGACGTTACTCTTGCATACATAGTAGAAAGGATTTTAAACTTGGCAATGCGATTCATTTTTGGTGTTGGTAGATATGAGCGTGTCTCAATTACCCCATTAAGAAATCAATTAAATTGGTTAACAGCGAAAACTAGTAAAAAATATTTTAAGCTAGAGCTTGTACATAGCCTAATAACAATCAAAAGGCCGCCATATCTCTCATCAGAATTTAAAGAACCTGAAGAGGAAATCAGGCGTTTACAAAGAAATCTTCCTGACACTTCCTTATCAGATTTCGTGCCTCTCACTTTTTCCATTCCGTCTTTTTATAGAACAGATTTCTATAAAAGTTCTTTCTTTATCAACGCTATTACAGAGTGAAATAGTTTGCCATTTACATTAAAATCGTATACATGTATTGGTACGTTTAAACTTCATATTATAAAATACCTTCTTTACCTTCAAAAAACACCTATCCTAAAATCGCGATGATTTAACAAATTTATTATTAAGATTAATTATATTCATTCATAATTATTTTGAATTTGTCTCCAATTGTAAATATTATAAATAAAACACTTTAATATTTTTATGTAAATATCTTTTATTGTTCCTTCTTTTTACAATTTAATCATTTTGTTAAAAAACGACGCGTTTCGGAAAGTTAACTTTCCATCCTCAGGTTTGTCTCAATTAATGAGAAAAATAAAATTATATTAAAACACTTTTTGAACATAGTTTACGTCAATGTTGCATGGTCGAGCAACTGTATAATACTTAGTATATAATAATATAATATATAATATTATATATAATATTATAATACTTAATATAATTTTATTTTTCTCATTAATTGAGACAAACCTGAGGATGGAAAGTTAACTTTCCGAAACGCGTCGTTTTTTAACAAAATGATTAAATTGTAAAAAGAAGGAACAATAAAAGATATTTACATAAAAATATTAAAGTGTTTTATTTATATTCATTCATATAATAATTATGTAAATACCATTAAAATAAAATCGAATTATATTCCTTAATTATTAATTTTTATTAATTTTTTTAAATATTATTTTTATAAATTCAATTTTAATTTTTCATTTTTAAATTTATTATAAACTAAATATATATTTTGCAAATTCAATATACTTTCATAAACATTTGTATGTACTATGTACAAAACTATGTAAACTTTTGTAAATTATAGCGCAACGGCCACGCCTGCGCCTAACAAATTCTAAATAAATAAATAAATAATGAGTATTCAGAATTCTCATCATATTCAATATTATATATTTCTTCATCCTTATTTTCAATCAATGCGCTCATTAAATCAGCCCGTGAAACTTTTATAAAATGAAGTTGATTTAAAGTGTATTTATTTCAAAAGCGTAACTTGTAGTCATTATCGGTTTTAAATATTTGTCTAACCTTACAAATAATATCACTATCATTATAAATTGAAAAATCATATACTAGATCATCGTAATGTTTAAATACAAGTTGAAGAGCAAGCGTGTACAGTGATTGTAGCACTAAAACAAACAAACAAACAAAACAAATTAAAAAAAAATCAAGATGCGAAAAAATTTATAATTATCTACAGACGATAAAGTATCAACCGATATTACCGACTGATGATAAGTTAAATTAATGAATTTTTTTGTTTTTAATCTCCTCAGTATTTTAAATTTATTCCTTAATTAGAGAATAATTTAATTTTCATCATTAGAGATGTTTTTTTTTATGTTGTTATAAAACTGAATTTTTTTTTGCATTATATTTTTTTCCATCAACATGTAAAAATCTTTCATTAAATCTTACGAAATTTGATCTGACCAAGTTACATGAGTGACATAAGCCATTCGGAGAATAAACTATATGAGCCGCACAATGTATTTTCATTCGCGGTATTAAGCCCTGACTCCATTGCGTATTTAATCTCCTCTAGAATAATTGTAGACTATATTAATTTTTATTCCCGTCCACGCATATTTAAAATTTAAACTTCATTGCGAAGGTTGGCAACATCTTCCAAATATAGTATAGTCACAATGAAACCCATTAAACACATAGAAAGGATAACATGTATACATATACTGTATAGTGTATATGAATGTAGTTGGTATTTTTTTATAACTACTTTCACTTGAGTACAAAAATTAAATAAAGTTAAAAAAACTTGAAACTCCTCTCTACATTACTAACTACAATTAATATAGAAGAGAATAAATGCCTAGTAAAGTCAAGGCTTTAGTGGTTTTGCAAAGGAGAAACTAGGAGAATTTGAATTTATGTTTAGAGAGGAAAAAGATAGGAGTTTTGGTATAAAAAGTGCTTTTTCGGGTGAAATTGGAGATCTTTTCCGTTAATTTTTACGGGTCTTCTTCCCACTTAAAAATCAATTACATAATTAAATTAAATTAAAACTAATAAATAAAAAATAATTTATCACTTACTTTGTTAACCTCCAAATTCAACTTCAAAGATATGGTAAAGATGTCTAGTTTGAAAAGAACAACTCTACATTGCTAAGTAGTTTACCAGTTGAAATGAACAAGGAAGACAACAGAGTGATCTAATACAGCTGTCAACGCTTATTTTATTCCCTCAGACATTATCACCGCGCTCGGTTATAATAAACCGGTTTTATTGCGTACCTGTATACTATTATTATTACAAACCGTTTTTATTGCGCAGCTACAAACTATTATTATTATAAATTTTAAAGAATAGAATATCATACGATGTAATATTATTATTATTTAACCTTATTTTTTTTTTATCTAGAATTTTCTAGATACTTCATAATTTCATCATATTTTTATTTTATTACATAATCATTTAAACCATTCTTAGAAACTTATAATAATAAAAGCAGTACACTCTTGTAACACAATGTACTATTTTATGCAATTAATTTGTTTTTAATTGTACTTTTTAATTTTGCAATTAAATTTTGATGTTAACTTATCCTGATGAAACTAATGTTAAAATATGTTAAAAAAAATGTTATAAACATATGTTATAACATATGAGAATAGCTGCGATAAAAAAATTACATAGTGATTTTCTAGTTTTTTTTCAATTAGGGTAGTTTTCAATTTTCATGACATCTACGCCTTTTCTTTATATACACATATATTTAGAGTTATCATAATAATGATTATTATTTTAACTGTTTCTATCATAATAATAATGATATGAGTTATCGGAAAAAAATTTTTATATAAATGTGGTTCTCGGTAATAGTCAAATTTTACTATAATAGCTTCTGTTAATTGCGGCGGTGAATCATTGTCAGAATAAATTATTTCTCAGACATGACCTAAAGCACCATTGATAAACCTCCAGCAGTCCATAAGTTTGCCCTTAACATTTTACGACAATTTTTAGTATTCTTAATATTCAATATTTATTGCTTTGTAAATTTTAAACAAAACTTAATTTCGAAATAAAAATAGTCAAAAAAATTAAGTTCTCATATTTCATTAGTATTTTTTTTATTAGAAAATTTCTAAAAATCTAATAATTTTAAGATTCCCTTAAAATAATTTTATGAGGCTTATAATTATAATTATATGAGGCTATGGTGTATCCGATAGTTAATTACATAGTATTTTAAGAATTAACTTTTAACTTTTCAAGGGGAAATGTTGAATGAAAAACCCCCCGAAGTTGGTTTTCAATTTTTGGTACCAGTTTTTTTTTTTTTTTTTTTTTTCACTCAGCTTTGCATAACATAACCTAAAATTGCAAAAAACGGCGAAAAACTTTTAAAAAAAGCAGTTTTACCATTAACATTTTTTTATTAACAGCAGATATTAAATTTTCGTACAAACAGAAAAAAATTACATGTAAAATTACAATTTTTTAGAAAAAGGTTTTTTTATTTTTTGATAAAAATTACTGCTTCATCGACAGCGCAAAGCAAAAAGGCTTCCTTTTGCTAACTTTGGGCTAGCGCAGCTAAAAATTTATAAATGGGACCCCCAAATTTTTTTTTCTAGAAGTTATACATTTTTCATTTACTTTCACGTGAAAAAAGTTTTTTTTTGATTTGGGACATCCTAACCTCCAAAACTTTAATTTTCGTTAAAAATAAATGTTTTTTTTCGAGTTTTTCTCCAGCCAAAATACGGGGTTCGTTATATTTTCACTGGCGAACACGAGATTTGCTCTGTTATAGGTTTTTTGGATCGCTGAAGACCAAAATCGGGGTCATTTCGTAAACAATGTAGGGGCTTCGCCCTTAAATTTACAAAAACTACACCCAAAAAGGTGTTTTTTAAACATATTTGCATTTTGTGCGCTCAGATTTGCACCAGACGGGTTTTGTGAGTCACTGAATTTCGTCAAGAATTTCTACTTCTTTTTCATAAATTATCAATATTGGTGTGAAAACACACCTTTTAATATTGTATACTTGAAAACGAACCCTTAATATATATGTAAGAAAGAGAGAGTAACTGCGCGTGCACTTGACCTCCGATCAGAGTGTGTATAGCCGTCGTAAAGAGCGGTTGATCTTTATTAATAAACGCAAAATGAAAGTAATAGTCTTTTATAATTTATTTAATATTATAACTTATTCATCACCAATCCTAAAGTTACCTCAAATTCCTAATACAGTCCGCAATATTTGGTCCATCAGCCGTAGAAGATTTAAAAAAAAAAAGTGTCTTTTTGAATGCATCGAGTCAGTGGCTTATGGTGAAAATTCTTAAAAAAAAAAGAAGACGCCATGCGGTGATATTTTCTTTTTATCAAAAAAAAAACTTCGTTCAATGTTAATTATTTGTGGTGGTGAAAAATTTTTCATTAAAATATAAAATACAAGGAATTATGAAAACTGAATTAAAATCTTTTTTTTTATTTTCATTAAAAAAAAAAATGTGCTTTTTGTCGGCGACCAAAAATCATTAAAATGGTCGCTTCCAACGCATTACAAATCTAATGTTGTGAACATTATACACAAGAAAAAAAAATTTTAAAAAATTGTCAGCATTCAATTAAAAAAAAAAAAAAAATTTAAAATTACATTTTGTCAAACAATTATTAACAAGATAAAAAGAAAATATTTTTTCAAGAATCGGATGAAGAAGAAGAATGAAAAGATGGGAAGCCATTAAAATACCATCGTCATCATTTTCGATCTCTCTCTCTCTCTCTCTCTCATCTATATGTCATCAATATACATAAAAGAAAGCGGAACGGTAATTTCAAAATTTTTCAAGTCCAAAATCTAATATCGTCTTCCGTTATCGAAAAGAGGGGCGGTAAAGACTTAACCGGCAAGCAGAAGCAGCGGTACAAACACGTCAAGAAAAGAAAAAGTCGTAATCGTTCTTCAATACACACAGCCATCTTTTTTTTTTTGATACCAGCAGACGACAATGTGGATAGCGCTTTAATGTTTAAAGTTATGTTTCTTTTTTTTATTATTCTCTCTTTTCCTTTCTTCTTATTAAATCAGTATACTAAATAATCCTTTTTTTTTCTAATTAATTCAAATTTTAAATTAATTATTAATCAATAAAAATTCAGTTTGTCAAAAGGATTTATTTTTATGTTAATAATTTAAAACTTTTCTTTATCATTAAAAAAAAAATTTTTTAAATTACATTTAAAAAAAAAAAACAAACAAACTCTGCCTAAAAATAAAGTAATTATTTTTCTTTAAAATTGATTTTTACTTATTTATGGCAAATATTCGTCTTGTGTAAAACTAAATGGTATTTGTATGTTTACATATTTTTCAACTCTCTCTTTAAAAAAAAATTAAAAATTAAATAAAATCTATTAAATAAAATTCATTTAAAATTATTATCTTAAATTTAAATTTATTCTAAAAAAAAAATAAAAAATTAAAGTCAATAATTTTTTGAAAATTAAAGTAAAATCAGTCTTGTTTGTTCTGTCATCTGTAAATTTTTAAATGTCATTAATTACTTTTAAAAAAAATAATAACAACTTCTTTTATTAAAAAAAAAAAAATTTATTTTCACTAGTTACTTAGTTTAAATTCAAATATATTCTTAAAAAAAATAATAAAATATATAATTTTTTCATATTTAAATTTTCTTTTGCAAATAATTCTTGATGTTCCTAAGGTACTCATTTGGATGTTGCTGTTTTTGACCTGTATGTTCTTGTCAGATTGAACTGTCTCAAGTGGAATAGCAGCTGTGATTTCAACTCATATCTAAATCAACATCAATTTCCATTCGTTGGAGTTCTTGGTGCATCTAGTTCCTGCAGTAGTGTCATTGGTCTCAAATTCCTTCTCAGTATTTATATAAACTTAAGGATTTTTGTAAATTACTTTAATATTTGTAATATTTTTTAAATATTGTATGAACAATTATTTCAAATCTTTTTTTTGCTACGTGTTATATAGCTGTTATTATATTATTAATTATTTATTTGTATAATTGACTTTCATTTTCTTGTTCAAAGATCCAATTGATTCAATTATTTATGTTACTATTAAAATTATTTAGTCTAATGTTTAACCTCAAAGTTTAAATTAATTAATTGTTTATTTTGAAACAAGAACTCTAATTAATTTTCTAATTACTGATTTAATAATTGTTCATCAATTTTAATTGATTTAAAACAATTTGTTTAAATTGCGTTTACCATAAAATTAATTGTTTTAAACATGTACTTTTCTGTTTATATTTTTGTTCCACTCTTTGTATTGATGTGCAATTTATTTTTTCTCTATATTTTAAGAAATTTTCTTTTCATTTTCAGTTCAAATTAAATACTAATGGTCAAATAACTGTAATTTAAAAAATTTTAATTAAATATTATATTTAAAAAAAAAAAAATAAATGTTAAAACATTAAAAAAAAAAATTTTTGCACATCAATATATAAGTATTTGGACGAGCATGGCTAACACAATCTTGGAGCAAACCTCCCTCATACCAAAAATTATAAAGGCCTTTCAGGTCTTTGATGAGGACCCTGAAAAAAGTGTGTCGTCATGTAGGGTGAGAATGACTGCCCTAATAAAAAATTGGCAAAGATTTGAAAGTATCCATCATCTAATATTTAATGCCAAAGATGTAGAAACTTTATTGACCACTCATTCTTATTTTTTGGATAAAGTTTACGACGAAGTGGATGAACAACACTTAGTCAACCTTAGTCTGTTCCAAACTTACTTGGATAGTCATCCTCACTATGACCATACACCAAACCCACAAATTGTCCAAACCATATCCCATAACCCTGAAGATCTAGAACGATTACCTCGTCTTGATCTCCCAGACTTCAGTGGAGATTTTAAACAATAGGAATCTTTCCGCGATGTGTTCAATTCAACAGTAGTTTCCAAACCTCGCATTCCCAACATAACTAAATTGCGTCATCTTAGGGCCCATTTGAAAGGAGATGCGTCAGATTTAGTCAACAGCTTTGCTCTGACTGATGAAAATTTTCCTTTGGTTTGGGAAACATTGAAAATGCGGTATGAAAACAAAAAGCGTTTAATCAACTCTCATGTTGCAGCTATTTTTGCGATACCTCCTATGGTTACGGCGAGCGCAGTTGATTTAAAAAGAATCTTAGTAAATTTAAAAACCCCTTTAGCTGCATTAAAAGTCTTAGGTCGCCCTGTTGATACGTGGGATGATTGGTTAATTTTTCATAACATTTCATTATTTGACACTGACACCAAAAGACAATGAGAACTTTACTTGTGTAACTTATCATTGTCTAATCAGACTCAAAATACACTTTCTACAACTGATAACAACACAGTAAATTCTCATGTTAATTTTAATACAGAACCTCCAACTTTTAAAATATTATTACAATTTTTAGAATCTCAGATTGGAATGTTAGAATCTATTGAGGAAAACAATTTTGCCAATAAAAATAATCAATCAAGCTCATAATAATAATATTAATAGTTCAAATCAGAATAAAACTAAAAATATTAATGTCGTTACTCAACCTCAAGTCAAGGTATTTCATACCCAAGTAAATTCTAAAAACAATAATAATAATAAAATCGAATGTCAAATGTGTTAAGGAAACCATAAAATTAATAACTGCAGTAATTACAAGAAACTAACACCTGTTAAAAGGTATGATTTTCTAAAATCAATACCAAGGTGTTGTAATTGCCTTGGCAACCACCTTTACACAAAATGCACATCTAAAGAACTGTGCAATGTATGTAAAAAGAAACATCATTCATCTTTGCATGATGATAATTATGTTAGTAGGTTTCAAAGACAAAGGCCTCAAAATACTAATAATTCCAGTCTGAATTCAATATAAAACACAGCACAAAACTTAACTCACAATACAAATAATACTAATTTTACTGAAACTGGAGCAAGTACCTCAACTAGCTCTCTTGTTACCTCAATTAAATTATGTGAAACTCCTTCTCAAACATTATTGTCCACAGCAGTAGTTAAAATAATTTATGAGAATGATTATGAATTATACGCAAGGGCTTTAGTCAATCAAGCTTCACAGGCGTCTTTCATAAGCCAGCCTTTATTTAAACGAATATGCACTAATCATTCCTCTACAAAATTGCCAATTTCAGGTGTGGGCGGTAAAAATGATTATACATGAAAAAAATCGTCCCATTTCAAATAAAACCCCGATTTATGTCAGATTTTTCTTTGATGATCGAAGCATATGTTCTGCCTAAAATTTCTTCTTATGCCCCAACGGCCAGTTCTGAAACTGAAAATCTGAAGCATATTGTCGGCTTAACTCTTGCTGATCCAGGATTTTGCAGACGGGGTCAAATTGAAATTTTACTCAGTTCTTCAGTCCAAGCCGCCATTGACGAGGAGGAAGTAAGCCGAGGTGCTCATAATGATCCTATAGCTACAAAGACAAAGTTAGGTTATATTATCTCTGGTAATACTGGTATAGGATCAAATTGTTGTCTTTCTGTTTGTGATGAGCCTGAATCTTCACTTTTTTTCGATTTGGAGCGGTTCTGGAGGCAGGAGGAAATTTTGGGTTCGTCTTCTCGTATGCTTAATCCGGATGAGCAAGAGTGCGAAAACCATTTTAAAAAAACTCACTTCAGAAACGCGGATGGTAGATATGTTGTTCGGCTCCCATTCAAAATTATTGATATTGAAAATTTGCAGTTTCCTGGCTCGTTTGCTGTAGCAAGGAATGTGCTTTTAAGAATGGAGAAGCGCTTCTTAAGCGACCCATCTTTTCAGAAGCTCTATACAGATTTTATGGCAGACTATTGCAAAACTGGTCATATGTCAAAAACTACTGTCTTTTTAATGTTTTTGTTTTGTTATTTCATTCCCCACCATGGAATTAAAAAAAAAAATAGTTTAACTAAAAAATTACGAACGGTATTTAACGGTTCTGCCAGAGATTTCAATAATATTTCTCTAAATGACATTTTACATACTGGTGCAAACTTATTACCAGACCTGGCAGAGCTGTTACTTCACTAGATGATGTATCGTTATGTACTTGTATCTGACATCAACAGATGTTCCGACAGATATTAATACATAAAGATGATCGTAAATTTCAACAAATCCTTTGGCGTTTTAAACCATCTGATGAAATTTCAGCGTATACACTAAATACAGTCACTTATGGGGTAGTAAGTAGCCCCTTCTTAGCTAATAGAGTAATGAAGCAATTGGCCCTTGATGAGGGTAATAAATATCCCCTTGCTGCATCTATTATAAGTTCTGAGACCTATATGGATGACACACTGTCGGGTGGTCACTCATTATCTGAAGCTTTAAAAAAGCAAAATGTATTAATAAATATCTGCAAAACAGCAGGTTTTAGTTTGCATAAATGGATTGCTAATGACAAAATATTATTAAACTTTCCCCCATCCGATTTAGCTGATTCTGACGCTACAAATGACTATTTCTCGTTATTGGGTGTATGCTATAATCCATCTGAGGATTACTTTTCTTTTAAAATTAAATTAGATGAATTTAAAAAGCCCATTACCAAGCGAATGGTCGTTTCTAGCATTTCAAAACTTTTTGATCCCTTGGGCTGGTTAGCTCCGGTTATGATAACGGCTAAAGTCATTATACAAAAAATGTGGCTAGCAAAATTGCAATAGGAAGATGTCTTACCTGAGACTTTAAAAACTGAATTTTTAGATTGGTACAACGGCTTAACTGTTTTAAATAAATTGAAAATACCTAGATGGCTAGGTTATACTACAGACGCAATGTATGAAATATTCGGTTTTGCAGACGCGTCAAAAATAGCTTACGCAGCCTGTGTCTATCTAAAAGTTACAGTTAATGGTCAAAGTTCGATGCGCTTGTTGCAAGGGAAGTCAAAAGTATCTCCCATCAAGCCATTATTAACTATACCAAAATTAGAGCTTAGTGCTGCCTTTTTGCTGTCCAAATTGAGCGTCAAGGTCTTAAAGTCATTAAGATTTCCTTCTGTCAATGTATATTTATTTACTGACTCAATTGACGTCCTTTTTTGGCTCAAAGAGCATCCTTCAAAATGGCCAGTTTTTATAGCAAATAAATGTTCTCAAATACACTCTTTAGTACCTACGGCATTTTGGAGTCATGTTCGGTCAAAAGAAAACTCAGCTGATTGTGTTTCCAGAGGCATCCCTCCTGAGCAATTGATTAGCTTTAATTTGAGGTGGGAAGGTAACCCCGAAATCCAAGGTGATTTTAAATTTATTCGCGATAACACTAATTTTTCATACAAGTTCTCTCGCGACCTTAGGTTGTTCGGTTAGTCAACAAAAACAAAAAAAATAAAGTAATTAAAACTTGGGATTTGTTAAATAAATTTTCAAATGTTCGTAAATTATTTAGAGTTACGTCTTATGTATTGCGTTTTGTATGTAATGTTTTGTCTAAATTAAAGAATAATTTTATTAAAAAATCAAAATTACTTAATTGCAATTGGTTCGATGTAAATAAAAAAACTTATCTTTTATCAATTATTTTGAATTAAATAGGGCTAAATTAGTATGGGTATATATAATCCAATTGTCTTATTTTAAAAAAGAAATAAATTTACTTAACAATTGCAAATTTCCTAAGTCAAGGTTAATTAAATTGGACCCCTTTTTAGATAATAGTTCGTTAAGGTTAGGCGGTAGAATTAATTTCTCTTTGCTTAGTTATGAGCAACAACATATTTTGATTCTCCCCTATGATTCAAGACTTTCTAAATTACTGGTAGAGTATTAACATCATAAAACACTTCATAGTGGTATACGTTTAACTCTTTCAACAGTAAGGCAGGAGTTTTGGATTATTAAGGGACGAAGTCTAGTTAAATCAATTATACATAAATGTTTAGATTGCATTAGATATCGTGGCACAGCGTCTGTGCAAAAAATGGGCATTCTACCTTATTCTCGAGTTGAAAAACCCGACAAGCCATTCCGTCTAATAGGTGTCAATTATGCGGGGCCATACAAAATTTTAAGATATAAGGGTCGTGGAGCTCAAACTTATAAAGCCTACATTTGTGTATTTGTTTGTATGGTAACTAAGGCCATTTATTTAGAACTTGTCACAGGCTATACTAGTGACGACTTCATAGCCGCTTTCAGGCGATTCACCTCAACTCGTTGACCATGCTCAGGTTTGTTCAGTGACCAGGGTACTACCTTCATAGGTGCAGAAAAAACCCTGAGGGAAATGTATATGGCCTCTTCAGGTTATATGCAGGACGTTCTGGGAAAGTTAGCCAATGAGGGTACAGACTGGTCACTTAACGCTCCTGCTGCTCCACACACTGGGGGAATCTGGGAATCAGCGGTTAAGTCCGTCAAGCATCACCTTCGTAGGGTAATGGGGCACAGTACACTTACGTTTGAAGAATTTTACACTCTTCTAAATCAAGTAGAGTCCTGTCTCAATTCGAGGCCCCTCATTCCTTTGACTGATGATCCGTCAGATCATCAATTTCTATGTCCCTCGCTTCTGTTGACACAATCTAACTCTTACATCATACCCGAACCCAACTATCTAAATCAAAATATTCCTCCTACTCAAAGGTACAAATTAATTCAAGCCATGTTGCAAGATTGGTGGCGGACATGGTCCTCTGAGTACTTAACTTTGCAAGAGCGAAGTAAGTGGTCGGAGGAAGTAAGGAATATTGAGATCGATGACGTTGTTCTGGTGACGGATGAGACTTTGCCTCCTAGTAAATGGCCTTTAGGTCGAATTTTAAAAACCTTTAAAGGACCTGACAATCTGACAAAGATTGTGGAGGTCAAGACCTGCACCTCTGTTTTGAGAAGGCCCATACAAAAATTAATTTTATTAAAACCAAACAATGAATTAAAAAATTAAATAAATAAGTTAAAATGTAATTAAAAAATTAAACATTAAAATGAAATTTTTTGTCTTGTAAATATTAACTGTAAATATGTTCTTTTAAACTTATTGTAAATATGTTCTCTTAAATTTATTGTAAATATGTTCCTATGTATTTTCATTATATTTATTTTTTCTAATATTTAAAAATGTGTGTCAAAATGTATTAATTACTTTGATAGGGGAGAATGGTGTGAAAACACACCTTTTTATATTATATACTTGAAAACGACCCCTTAATAAATATGTTATAAAGAGAGAGTAACTGCGCGTGCACTTGACCCCCGGTCAGAGTGCGTATAGCCGTCGTGAAGAGCGGTTGATCTTTATTAATAAACGCCCAATGAAAGTAATAGTCTTTTACAATTTATTTAATATTATGATTTATTCATCACCAATCCTAAAGTTACCTCAAATTCCTAATACAGTCCGCAATAAATATTTTACCCTTAAAGTATCTGAAACTAACTCTAAAATGTGTGTTTTTGCTATTTTCGTACTTTTAGCATCCGGGATATGCCTATATAGGTTTTTTGGGTCACTAATCAAGAATTTTGACTTCTTAATATATATAATATTAGTCCAAAACTTTTATAATTTTTGAAAAATGATTGTAACTTTTGACTGATCGAACCGATTACCTTGAAAATTTAGGTGCATACATAAAAATATGCCCGAATCAAATGAAATTCTTTTTGATAAAAAAATTTTTCCTCGTTTTTTAGTTCTTTTGGTTTTTTTTCTTAAATTTGATAAAAATTTTTTGTCGTTGTCAATCGAAACGAAACCCAGCCCACATAATATTTTTGCCGTCTTTTGCCTTAAACCCGAAGTCTGTAGCTTTTATCGTGTTTTCGTTTATCGCGTTCGGACAAACATACATAATTAAAGATTTATATATATATAGGATATATATAGGGTAGGATAAGATAAGATTAGTCCTAAACTTTTAGAATTTTTGAAAAATTGATGTAACTTTTGACAGATCGAGCCTATCACCTAGAAAATTTATGCCGATACGTAAAAAATCTACCCAAATAAAATAAAATTCTTTTTTATAAAAAAACTTTTTCCTCGGTTTTCAATTTTTTCGTCCAGCTTTACCAGGAGGGCGTCCTTGCGGATCGCATGATTCCTCTCCCTCTCGTCCTCTACGGCATCCACGACACGCCGGATGGCGTCGATCGTGGAATGCCCTTCACGAAATCTATACTGCTCCTCGGAAAGGCCACCGCCCTCTTCCATGGGTCTTCTCAGCTTTGCCCGGAGCATGCTCTCCATAACCTTTCCAATGGTATTTAGCATGCACAAGGGTCTGTAAGATGATGGAGAGTCCGGGGCTAGTATTATAGGCTATTATCCGTATTATAGAATAATAATAACTTTAAATTCACATCTAGCCTATGACACTGAAATTTTTGTATTATAGTCTATTATAAATGTTTTAGCCTATAATGCTATTGAAGTGACGTATAATAAAATATAATTTTTTTTTCCAGTTTACAATAGTAAAAATTCACAAGCGCACCAATATAAAATAAATAACATTTAAATTAACATTTTTTATTACATCTTAAACTTTTGAAGCAGCATAATATAATAATGATTAGAAATTTTTATTTATTTGTACAAGGACCAATTAAATGACACCTAAAGCTACATAAAACCTCAGATTTATAGTAATTACACATGTTTATTGTTGCAGAAGCTCTACATTGAATTTTATATAACATTGATCACCCGCAAGCAATGACTTGGCTTCAGCTTCTCTCAAGGATATTATGCTTTCCCTAGGTACATCGACAATAGAAATAAATTTTGAAGCACATTTATGTTATTCTGTCCGTGGGAACCGGCTTTTTATTATCCCATCTTTTGTACCAATCTGATAAACGTTATTTTCAATTTTGGTTGTATTCTTCACAAACTTTTAAATATACAGCTGAATTCTTATCATCGAAATCATTTATCTTTTGCAAAACAATATATTCTTTCAGAGCTTCGTCAAGGTCTTCTTCTATTTCTAAGGAATTCAATATTTCATCTGGAAGTGACGTACTATTAAGACAAAATTTTATAGTTCCCAAAGTACCTTCGTTATTTGAGTTCTTTTAATAATTCTATGAATTGAAGTGTTTTTTTGCTACTAAAATAATTAAATATAAATTTTAATAATATTAAAATAATATTTTAATAAACCTACTTGATTTACCATTTTATTATAACCAACCATTATTTGGTGAGTATTTGAATTAATTTAGAAAAAAAAATTAATTTTTTTGTATTTTTGATTGTACTAATTAAAGTACGCACGTTGGTAGATAAATAAACTCTGTTTAAAATTAAAAGTGTATTATTTATTTTTCATAAATTTTATTTAAAATATTTACGTTGCCAACTAATAATAGTAACATATAAATAAAAATTTTAAAAGTGATTTCGGGGAAATATACTGACACATTTGCCAAATACACAACAATTTGTGTAAAATAAAATATTTTGAAATAAATGTACAGGAAATTAATGAATAACATATTTACTTTATGTTTGGTTGCTAGTGTGAATTTTTACTATAGTAACCTATAATAAAAAAAATTTAATTTCTATAATACGGAGCTTCATCAGTATTATAGGCTAAAAGACGTATAATAGGCTATAATACTAAAAATTTCAGTATCATAGTCAAGATTTGAATTTAAAGGCTTTATTTTTCTTTAATACTGATAATAGCCTATAATACGAAAATGTCTATTATACTATTATACTGCGACATTTACAAGAGTTCACACACTGACCAAGATTGAGGTTTGCAGAAGTCATATCTGTGCGTTAATCAACAGATGGCATTTGGCTGGGATCTCAATGATCCCACATGTTGATGGTTTAGTTTTGTTTTTTTTTTTGATTTTTCTTAGTACTTCAAATAGGATAAATCGTTACTAATGGACGCCATACTCAAGGTGGAGGGTGCGTTTTTCTTTGCGCATGAATCTGTGAACGAGGCACACAACCCTCCTCTTTTTTAGATGTTTCAATTGACAACTTTGTGAATTTTTAATGTCATTAATTCTAATGAATTGATGCAAAGAATGTTTTCTTCTAGGGTCTCTTTGCAGCAGGGTTCCGCAGTGATAGTGTCCTACCATAAACAATTAGAATATTATTGCCGTCGGTTCTTTCGTGTCTGAGTTGTTTGCCCAATGTTTACTATTCGTAAATTAGGATTAATTATCCTTTTACGAATCCCCGTAATTGTTTGTATTTCTGTCATAATCAAAAAACCGTTTATTTTAATCGTATCTTATATGTTTCAGCCAATAACTTTAGGACGTAAGGCTAAACTTTGTAATTATCAGATAAACCCTAACAGTGATAGGCGGCCGGCTTGGTAAAGACTGAGCTTAGGTTCCTTGCTTATTCAATGGGCTCCAAAATAATTACTCTTGATGGCTCATTTAACTGAAACTCACTATTGATCAGAGCTTCCTAGAATAAATTTTATTCAGATTTGATTAAATTAAATTTAATAAATGCATGCATCTCGGGAACAGATATCTAGAGAAATATTTTTTATTCTATTAGTAATGCAAATCTAAATAGAAACGGACTGAGCAGTGTTACTCGTCAGTCCATAATAAAATAATAAAAAAATAAAATTTACAGGGTCTATAATAATAAAATTTACTGACTTGCGGTGGGCAAGAATATTAAAGTGCAAGTTTTTACTTCTACCACCCTTGTAAGGTCTTCAGGACCTGGAAAGGTTTGTAATGTACGACCAATTGGTCTTTTTGAAGAGTGCAATATCTCATCACTAATTAGAACTATGTCAACGACTTTTTATAATATTTTTTTACTCTTTAGTCCAACTTGAACGTTCCTGCAGGGTTTGTAAATATTTATCAGACCAAGCCTTCCACTAATTTTGTAACATTAATTGTATCATTTTGTATCTTTGGTAGGGTGGAATTCTGACATCTAAATATTTAAGCGCAGGTATTATATAAAAATTATACTTTGTTAGTCAAAATGAGGGATATAAAAATTTCACTCTGATGGTTCATCAGACATGGGAACTAAGGGTCGGGAATTTAAACATTCTTCAATTTACTAGAGCATAGTATACCATTTCTAAAACATTAGAGTAGAATTACCAATTACTCTATGTAAGTAATTTTTCACTGATTTTACAGCTGAATCCCCCAAAATGCGGTGAGCCTGGAGAATAAAATGACCATTTAATACCTTTTTCGGCTAATCTACCCAAAAGTCCTTGCATATAGTCTGATGAGATCATATACATTTCTTAAAGGACTTTATCTGCACCGATGAAGGTAGTGCCTTGGCCACTATATAATTCAAAGCAAGGACCACGAATTGAAGTGAATCGGCGAAATGCAGCTATAAAATTATCGCTCAAATAATCGGTAACTAACTCCGAATGTATGGTTTTTGTGCTTATACATATGAAGACATAATATAAGCTTAGTATATTTTTACCCCACGACCACTTTATCTTGTAATACGGTGTTTTAGTAATAAAATGTTAAATTTTTATTTTTGAATATTACTTTCAATATTACTCCGTTCCGTCGATAAATTTGTTATATCTAGTGAAATAACGTAAACACGGAACGAGCAGAAAATAAAAAACAAGATAAAATGGTTTTTTCTTGTATTCTGCTAGCTGGATTAGCATGGATTTTTCAAGAAAATTTTCTAGTGAAAATTCTCGATTTTCCATTGCATATTTTAATATAATTAGAAAAGTTTTATTAAAACTTTGTAAAAAAAAGCATGGTTGTCTCTTAATTCATAAATTCATACGGTGTCATTGCGTATATTTTCTGTAATTAATGAGAAAATGTTCGCAGATAGTTTACCTACAATTTAATCGTGTCGGTACCAGAGAAAATGGAGGTATTGTTCACTTAAAATATTATGAGCTCATCAAGATATACTTAAATTATTTTTATGTTATTAAAATCACGTTATATTTAAGAGTGTGTAAATGTATGCGTGTGGAGTCCAAGAAGGTCGACATTCGAGGCTCATAATAAAAATACAGTATATTATACAGTATATATCCTTGCTTTTTTAAATATAATCGTTTCTTTTTATTAATAAATGTTTATATTTTTTGTTATATATAAATAAAATCATCATTTAAAGATCCTTCATCCGTTTGTATGTTGGCCTTGCATACATGAGTTTTCGTGTAAATGCTCATATTCATATACTGATAATCCCGTACTATAATATTTTACTTAACATTTATGTAACAATTTGTTGATTTATTAATTATGGTTTTTAAAAATTTTCATTATAATCAATAATAAATAAATTGTTACAATCAAGAATAATAAGGGTCCCTTGAAAAGCATAATCTACTCCAATCGCTTGAAAAGGCTTATACAGTTTTTGCACTCATGATGAGGTCAAAATACCCGATTTCTGAGCTGATCTCATCCCAAGATAACGGCCGCATCCGAAACATTTATGTATACGAGGTAAAACAAGACTCCTATGCTTAACAATCCAGAATTTCTATCTTAAGGTTTAAAGAGTGATATTATTCCACCACGGAAAGTTTTAAAATAAAAAAAGTCAACCAATAAATCAGTAATAGGTTTACATTAAATAAATAAGTTTATATTTATATGGAAAAATTATAGGATGTTTCTGATCATCCCTAAGGAGAGAAAAAATTAGTCGACCATCTAACCTTAGTAAGCTATTTTCTAAGAATGGATCAAGTTTAGCCAGTCTAGATTTTTTAATTTTTACTTTGCTTTCCGAAGAGTAAATTTCTTTAGAAAAATGAGCATTTTGAGTTAAATAAACCCATAGTTACTTGGACCTATTTCACTTAAGAAAACTAAAACAAAATTTTGATATTGCATATCATCCACATTGATCCAATTGAAATTAAATATTTTTAATTTATTTAATAGATTACTTTTTCTATTTAACAATATGTTACACATAAAATATTTTTTAATTAAAACTCAGTTTTTTACGATTTTTTATTTTATTAAGATTTATTTTATATGGAACCAAATATTTTGTAAATGATTTTAATCCTCTTTTATAAAGCGCCCCGCACTTCAATTTACATATTTTTAAAACTTTAAACGCGTTTTTTCTGAAACTACTTTTTTGCACCTGGTATCAGTGATAACTAAAAATCACCTGGTCCTATCGATTCCAAATTTGGTTCGCATACTTACCAAATGTATTGTTTTCGTGTGAACTAAAAAATTACAAAAATTTTGATTTTTTCTAATTTTTTTGCACAAAATATAAAAGAAAAGATCACTTTTTTAGAAATTTTTTTAAAATCTTTATAACTTTTTTTTTTGGGACCAAAATTAAAAATTTTAGTTCACACGAAAACTACATATTTGGTGATTATATAGACCAAATTTGGAGTCGATCGGACCAGGTGATTTTGAGTTATCAGCGGTACCATCATCTCTTTCCGGCAAAAATACTTGAACTTTACAGTAGTATAATACTCACTATGGGACAAGAGACAAAAAACCTTGGAAAAAAAACCTTGTATTTAATTAAATTATACATACCGGAAATAACGTTGATATAGTTATGAAAGTATCAGTCAGCAAAAAAATCAGCAAATTTATTGTTACATATAAAAACATTTTTTTTTAAACGTATATTTTGTATAGTTTAATTACAATAAAATTTTTATCTAGAAATGATATAAGATATATGGAGATAAATAATTAATTTTAAATTTTTTTAAATATGCTTTATTTTTATCTTAACTTTGAAATACATATATAATCGATTAAATTATTTTTTATTTTTTTGGATTTGTATTAACATGATCATTTTTAGGCACGATCACCCTATATTCAAATATTAAGGCAAAATTGTACCTTATTTAAATTATTTTTATATAACTAAATTATATTATAAAAAAAAAACATTTTTTAGGCACGATCACCCATATATTCAAATATAAAGGTGAAATAATGCCTTATTTAAATTAAGCTTTTTGAAGTTACTATTTTTCTTTAAACAGGTGTGTTTTATCTGTATTCAATGATTTATAATAATTTTTTGTATTCTTTTTAAAAAAATTGAGATTTTTGAAGTAGTTGTAACTATTCGTGTTGTGCTTTCGTGAAGCTTTTTTTTGGTCATTATTCTCATTTTCTAGTCGATTATATTTAATGTTACAAGATTTTTCAGCATTTCCTTGTTTATTACCCATATTTATTTGATGTAACTGTAATAGATTCTTTTTTTAATTAAAACCATGTATACAGGTCTGAAACCTAGAGTGTACTATGCTTTGATTTTTTTTTGTTTAGGAGATGGTACAATTATTTAAATACTCAGGTGTCAATTTTTCTGTCTGGGTCGATACTGACTTATATTTTGATTCAAATTTACCCCCACACAGCTGACACTCTATGATATTTTCGTTGTATAAATGAAAACCTGACCCTTTAGGTTCTTTTTTTTTGATTTGTGAAATTTGATTTCTGATTTTTTCAAAACTCTCAAAATCTACCTTTCTGTCCGTATATTGAGGTTTTATGTCGTTAGTTAACATTCCAAATAGACCACAGGTATCATAACTATCTTTTTTAATATTCATTTTTTATTTGATAATAGGTTGTGAATTGTATGTTAACTTACTTAATGGTATATCTATACTGCTAATCAAAACGTGAATGCAACGAAATTTATATGAGTTGGTATGGATATCGGATTGTTTTTGTTTTAAGGAAATAAAAAGAGACACAATTTTTAAATTTTTTCTTTTTTTTATATTTATTGAATAAAACATTATATATATACTGATTACATATGTATATTATAAATTTAATATATTTGGATATTTTTTAATGTAAAATAGAAATTATATATATATTCGAAATTTAATTTACTGCTTACTGCACATAAAATGTACTCAAAATTTAAAACTGAAAGTTCTTTCAAAAATACATGCGAACAAGATAGATCAGCCTGTTCTGAGCTTGGGTATGCTTCAATTGCTGCTTCACGAATCACTGCTGTAGTTTTTTCGTTAAATTGTTGACAAATAGATCTTATGTCGTTTGGACTAATATGCGAAGCTAGCTTTTTATTTCCTTCACTTAAACAGGAAATTATGTACTCTATGAATGAATTTTTTAAAGAGTATAGGAAAAACCTGCTACCATGTAATTCATCAAACTCGTCGTCAATTATAGGTGCTATATTTTTTAACGTCTCGAAAGTGACTCTTTTCATTACTAAACTTTTTTTTACCTTTTTTCCATCACTTTTTTCTTCTTCAGCGGAAATTTCTACGGCTCTTTCCCAAAAACTTTTAGTAACTCTGTAACAGGATGAAATCCGGTTACATGGAATTTGTAATTTGTTCGCAATTTTCAAATAAATCTATTATTTCATAAAAATCATAAGATTTATAAATTTAAATTTTCATCAGTTTTGTGACATAAAATGCCACCAATAAGGCATTTTCACGTGATCGATTCTCTGAGCCAATCAGAATTCGACACGTTTGGAGAAGAACAGAGTTCTTCATCCATATCAGGCCGCGACGCCATTCCCACTGTGGACTCCGGACGAGTGACACGCAGTCGTTGCTCGCTCCGTAAAATAATATGTGTTAACACCAAGTTTAAATTTTGAAAATTTATAATTTACAGACTTTCAAAGAAAGCAAACTAATTATAATTTTGTGATTTATTAATAACTTATTTGTGTGAATAAATATTATATTTGTGACTTTATATTTGGACTACGAGAAAGACACCGCCATCATCAAGAATATTCGGAAGGAGAGATCTTCAGACACCGATCGGATATTATATGGTAAAACAAGATATGTTAATTTACCAATGATGTGTGTGTTCTTTCGCGTATTTAGTTAATTCAGTTTTTAGATAATTATTAGTTATTTAAGTACGGTTTTAGTTTTATAATTTTGTGTACAATTAAAGTTGTGGAAAGACGCCCGAGATCGTCTCAATGCTCTCTCTTTTTTCAATATAGTGACCATTGTTTTCGTGTTTTTGAGTTATTTAATTTTGTCATTTCTTTCTTATTTAGTTATTCAAAATTTCTAGATTTTAATAAATCTAGTGGCGCTCAACTTTATGTTCATTCCGGAAATTAGAATAATAATCAATACTTTCTGTAAATAAAATAAACTTATAATTTTCATTTCAAATAAATAATTTTTATTATTTGTATATAAAATTTGACTACATTTATTTTATTATAAAATTTATTTCATTTCTGTATTTCCCGGAATTTCAGGTTTGTTATTTTTATTATTTTAAAAGGGTCAAACAAAATAAAATAATAAAAATAACAAACCTGAAATTCCGGGAAATACAGAAATGAAATAAATTTTATAATAAAATAAATGTAGTCAAATTTTATATACAAATAATAAAAATTATTTATTTGAAATGATAATTATAAGTTTATTTTATTTACAGAAAGTATTTTATTTACAGAAAACCGGATTTCATCCTGTTACAAACCCCCCCTCTTAACCATAGTTAAGGGTTGAGTAGATTCATGTGTGCGTTCTTTTCCTACCTATCTTTGTGGGCTTTATTACTTAAAAATTCTGAGCTAACGAAACTAAATAATCCAGATTATTTCCGGATAGCCTATATAGAAGGATGAGGAAAGGATACAATTTGGTTAGGTCAAAATAAGGTTACGTATATATCATAATTTGTGAGAATTTCAATTGCAAGAGTAGATTTTTGTGAATATTAATGCATCAAAATATTTTTACAAAATGATTTATATTAACTTTAAGTACCAAGAGCCGAAATTTAAAACCTAATAAGGGAAGAATTTACACAAATTCAGAATATTATTAAAAATATTTGCAAAAGGAAAATTAAGCATCTCTTGCCTAAAATCAAATCCAGCAAATGCTTTTCCGGGAGGCAAGCAGCAAAGAAAATTTAAGTAAACTAAGGATATGGAAAATATATTTTCTAAAGAAGTTTATTCTAGATGAAAAATAATTTTACCAATCCTGACACAAAATATTTTTGTAGAAATAAGAATAAAAATATTATTCCTGAATTCTACGGACGAAATCTGATCACTGAAAATAACCATTTTCAGTTCTCATTAAGACTATTCTCTAAAACGTCAATCTCTGTCTCGGTTTTAGAGCTAAAGTGGTTTTCTGGGAAGTCACAATAGTCAATGAATTTCAAAGAGAAAATAACTCGATGAAATTCGGTCACTAATTGAAAATATTTAAGGAGAATCTCTCCGCTAAATATTATCATTTGAGCATGAAAAACATACTCGCAAACTAATACTATATACAAACTATTTACAAAATTCCAAAAGCTTAAATTTTCAAAGACCAACTTTCCGGGGATTATCATTTAAAACAAAAAAAATTCAATTCTACATTTCAGAAATACCATAAAATAACTGAATCAGGGACAAAAGAATTTTATAAGGGCTTAAAACCGTATTAACAAAATGGCCAAAAAAAATATTCTAAATTTTTACAAAAATTGATTATTTAAAATCATAAGGAATTTACATCCTATCAGAGTATTGAAAAGAAACTTGAAAATAATAAACATTAGACTAAATTTTAAATTAAATTGGGCTAAATACAAAGATAAACTAGCTATGTCCGAGAATTACATCTCCGAACTAAGCATTGACTAAATTACACAAACAGAAGGAAATTTCTTCCTCTCTGAAAAATACTAAATCCTCAAATACGAAAAATTTCAAAAAAAAACTAAATTTAGAAGACCAAAAATCAGTGCACTTGATTTTGGAATTCTGAGGACAAATTAGGAAAATTGCGAAAAATTTTCCGAATTTTTCCTGGTTCAAACAGCTACATAGAGAGAGTCTTTTTTTCAGCTTCTCTAATTCACATATTCGAATTTACCGATCTCCTTTAATTCAATGTAGAATTGTAGGTCACGGTATACTACTCTCCCCCCAACGGCTACATGTTATACACGGTCTTTGAGTGCTAGACGTGGTATTTTCGAAGTCAAATGACAAAAAAAAAATTATGGGTTGGCATTAGTATACACTAATTCTATATTTCGTAGTATAAGTTAAGGCGAAATACGGAGATCTCTCATTCATACCAACCTATGAATTTAATTTTGTCATATGACTTTGAAAATACAACGTCCAGCACTCAAAGACCGTGTATAAAGAAATAAGTCCGGTCTCTCAGAATCCTTCCCTTCCCCCATTCCGGAGCGAAGGTTTGGTAAAGAAAACTTAAGGAAGAGCAGGGCCAAAACTGACTATATACCGAAGTACATAATCAGATCACAAAATCTCAAAACTAAACCAAGGATTAAATAAGTATTAAATATAAATCTTAGATAACTAAACATAGTCTGAATATATAAGAAAAACAAATTTGTATCTTAGGGCTTACCCCTTAAGAATACGGAAAAATTATGACTAAAAAGAGATATAAAAATTAGACTAAATCAAAAAGAAAATATATTTACAAAATTCGGTCAAATCAAATTGAAATAACCTAAACCACACCATTTTTTTTTTCTTGGTGGGTAGCTAGCGGAAGCGTGGGTGCCAACCACGACGGAAGATGATCTTAGATCAAAACTTTACCGCGCCTGCTTTAAAAAGCATTAGAAATTTAAAAATTTCATTTTAAAAACGAAGAGGTACATGTTTCGTAAATGGAGACAAAAATTTGAAATTATACCGAGTACACTTTCAAGGTCAAATATCTAGTAATTTCTCAGGGATCTACCCTCGAGAAGCAAAAACAAAATATATTTACAAAAGACTGAATAATCACAAAGGCAAAATCCATAATTCCTTAAAGGGCAGAAAAAAAAGGGGCGAAGCTAAATAGATTAAATCCAAACTCTTGCAATAAATATAAATTTCAAAAGAACATTAGAAAAATGTTCACAAAAGTGAAGAGCAAAATATATGTCATAAAAGCATAATGTATATAGTATGAGGTAAAGTTTTACCAAAATTCGAAAACATAATTTCCAAAGTTCGAAAGCAAATAACCAATTTCTAAAACAAGACTAGTATAGGAAGCTTAGGTAGGTTAGGCTAGGATGAGTCAGGATAGTGAAATGCCAACTCAGCAAATTCACCGTATACAATACATTTTTTTGTATTAGTTACAATATTTTACAAATATATTTATAATGCCCACGTGTGTGTTCTTTCACTATCGCAGCGCAAAACGTTCCTAACCTAATTCTTATATACTAGAATTCATACCAGCATACTTCCATACTTAACATACAAAAAGTTCACAATTCTTCATAATAATCTTGATAAATTTGTTTTTTAACACTTTATTAAGATTTGTGCACAAAAGTTCACTTTTTAACGGAATACGCCATATATATATAAAAAAGTTCGGTTTTATATGTAATTTACCATATATATGAGAATAAAGTTCAAAAATCAGTATATTTTTTAAAAAGGTCAAATATTGTTGGAATTGTCCATATATAGCTCAATAAACTAAATTTTACCAAAACTAATCATGTAAATTACAAAGTTGTTAAAGAAATTAATTTAAAAAAAAAATTTCAGAAAAAGTCAAATTTATACGGAAATTACCATATATAGTCGAAAATTATAAAAATTGAGGGGATAATCCGTATATACTAAAATTAATTATGATTTTACAAAATTATAGCTAACTAAACAAAATACAAAAAAAAAATTTACAATTTTAGATGATTTTATACGGATTTACCCGTATATAACTTAAATTTTGCGAAATTTTAAATTTTTGCACAATTTCCGTGGAATATTTCATATACTAGGCGAATTAATTAAATTTTGAATCGTTAGTTAAATTTTTACGAAAAATTAAAATTTTTACAAAAAATTAAAATTTTAGTGAAAGCACCCATATAGCGTGCTCCAGGAATTTCACTTTATACTAAGAATCACAACAATGTAACAGGTATAAACAAAAACTTAAACGAAAAAAAATTTTTTCTTTCTAACACACACATACCAATGCACAAAAATTTTTGGTTTCCAAAAAAAAAACCTTTGGAAGAAATTTAATTTAAGAAACAAAAAAAATGGCTAAATGGGACTAAATAATAATTTTAAATTAAATTAAAGTTGTCAAGCCCCACGTTTGCGAACGCCAAAATATGTGACCGAGGTTATTTTAAAAGGGTCAAACAAAATAAAATAATAAAAATAACAAACCTGAAATTCCGGGAAATACAGAAATGAAATAAATTTTATAATAAAATAAATGTAGTCAAATTTTATATACAAATAATAAAAATTATTTATTTGAAATGAAAATTATAAGTTTATTTTATTTACAGAAAGTATTGATTATTATTCTAATTTCCGGAATGAACATAAAGTTGAGCGCCACTAGATTTATTAAAATCTAGAAATTTTGAAGAACTAAATAAGAAAGAAATGACAAAATTAAATAACTCAAAAACACGAAAACAATGGTCACTATATTGAAAAAAGGGAGAGCATTGAGACGATCTCGGGCGTCTTTCCACAACTTTAATTATACACAAAATTATAAAACTAAAACCATACTTAAATAACTAATAATTATCTAAAAACTGAATTAACTAAATACGCGAAAGAACACACACATCATTGGTAAATTAACATATCTTGTTTTACCATATAATATCCGATCGGTGTCTGAAGATCTCTCCTTCCGATTATTCTTGATGATGGCGGTGTCTTTCTCGTAGTCCAAATATAAAGTCACAAATATAATAATTATTCACACAAATAAGTTATTAATAAATCACAAAATTATAATTAGTTTGCTTTCTTTGAAAGTCTGTAAATTATAAATTTTCAAAATTTAAACTTGGTGTTAACACATATTATTTTACGGAGCGAGCAACGACTGCGTGTCACTCGTCCGGAGTCCACAGTGGGAATGGCGTCGCGGCCTGATATGGATGAAGAACTCTGTTCTTCTCCAAACGTGTCGAATTCTGATTGGCTCAGAGAATCGATCACGTGAAAATGCCTTATTGGTGGCATTTTATGTCACAAAACTGATGAAAATTTAAATTTATAAATCTTATGATTTTTATGAAATAATAGATTTATTTGAAAATTGCTAACAAATTACAAATTCCATGTAATCGGATTTCATCCTGTTACAACTCTTACAGTAAAATTATCAAAACTTAGAGTTTCATCATGATTTTCTGTTCTATTTATGAGATAGTCATTGATTCGTGGAAAGAATGTTTTCATCATCAACCATCCGCCGTAATTGAGACTTATGAAGCCAGCGTTGACATCATTTTTTTATATTAAATTAGTAACTTAAAGTTTTACAGTTACAATTTTGTATTCTCAAACAACTGTTCAAGCCTCTAACAGAGTATTTTTTCGACTGAATATAAAAGTAGTATAAACGCTTTCTTTTATACTTTGATTCGTACTTGAGTTTGTTTACGTAAGACTCAGAAATTTTGTCATTGCGTTTGAGGTTTTTTGTAAAATTGTTTAGAAAGTCAGCAATTTTAAATCCCCTTGACATATAATACAAAAACATTATACAAAACTGACCGCAGACACTTGATGACTCGCTTTGTAATGTCCTCGTGTTCCGTGTTAGTCGTTCGCAATTTTTCCTCAACCTTCTTATGTGGTTATTGATATACGGTGGTAATCCGTAGTTATCAAAAAATAAACCATGTCCATTTTTACTCACGTATACAGCTACCCAATGCTGGCCCGGAAACGAATTATCTTGTGTATTAAAAATAAACGCTACTGGTTTAGTCCATAAACGTGGTATTTTGTCAGCTGGGAATACACCAACTATGTGAGATGGAATCGATGATAGTAATTTTAAAATCTCTAAACTATTCATTTTGCTTGGAGTTTTTTTTTTCTGTTTTTGTTTAACCAATCTTTTAAACGCAATGCGTTATTTAACGCACATATATACCTTTGATAATCGAATTTCACAGAATGCCATAAACAATATAAATCTTTCGTTGGTAAATTTTGAAATATTGGACAACACAGACCATAATCTTCCAAGTTAATTATCTTTGTAGATATAAAGCTCTGTAAATAAGTAGATTTGTCAATCCCTCGCACGTATACTTTTCTAATATCTCTTGCGAGTTTTCGTAAATTTTTAGTTAAAGTTTTTTCGGTTATATCTCCTTCATGATAGCCAAAACCATGATGATGACGTGTCAACCATTTATTCTGACGACGTACGTCAGATTTTTTCAAATTTATATGTTGGTGTAATAACCCAATGAGTTAGAAATTCATTTTTGAGTGCTAACATAGCAACTTCTTTTGGTAAATATTTTTTATCTGGACCTATTACAAACTGTATATCTACTATTACATCTATTATCTGTATAAGAAATTTTAAGTCCGTACCGGAGACACAATTGAAACTGACTGTGTTAATTAACCAGAAAAATCAATAAAACATTGCCGAGCTGCGTCTATTTCACAAACTGTATTATACTCGGAGTAAATTACACAATTTACAATCTCTTCTAAGGCCTTTGCGAATCGTATACCTATGCGTACTGTACCATATTTAACAAGATTCCAATGCCCTTAGTCTGCCGATAAATCGGGTGTCAAATCGAAGGCAAAAAGACAATAACCATTAGGATAAGAAGCTCTATCTATACAATTGCCTTGATTGTGGAAATGTATTCCTGTACCACTGAATAAAGTGAGGTATGCTTCAGCGTATGACGCGTTAGAACCCTCAAATACTGGTTGCAATGGAGTGGAAGGCACCTGATGACCTTCTACGTACAGAGACAGATAATTCAAACCAAAGTGACGAAAGTTGAACGGATTAAGTTTCAAGTCACCGTTGTAAGCTTTGTTCGAAACGAAGCCTAAAATAATTCGTTTTGGTATTTGACCTACAATGACTGAGTCTATAGTATGGCTGAATATTCCTGACGAGATAAAAACTGATTTGACGTCTACCCTGGTTAAATCGTACTTGGCAGTCGTTTTTGATAACGTATTAGCGTGGGCAATGAGTACACCAGGACTTATTTTAGCTCTTCGGACCTGTAGAGTAGCCTCGTCAAAATGAATGTAATAAGTACCCAAGTTACTCATTAAAGCAAAATCTTTTCGAGCTTATATGCCTAACTTTGAGATCGATACCATTCAATAAAAATTTATTTTGATTAAATACGTCGCAATGTAAGTGTCCAAACATGTCGATAGTTTTATTAGTATTCAACATCTTACGTCGTGTTTTTAGACCATTATTTTCATCCGCTAATCCATCCATCCAGCCAGCAGTATCATCGTACCAGCACACAGTTTGTAAATGAGTATGTTTTGCAACTGTGCTATAATTGAGTAAATTTTCAATGTATGTCCTGTATGCGTAACTATTACTTGGCGGTGTTACGAATTTCTGGTTAAATCGTAAATTAAATATAAATAAATTAAATAAATAAATCAGGTATACGTTAATCTTAAACGAAACGTCAACTTGACTAAAAAGACTGTGCATGAAAGTATTCACTGGCTGAATATTATTTATATCAGCAACAGTTGCGGCATTGGCCCCATTATAATCAGTATCCGTTTTTATGGTTACTTTTAGACTGAGCATAGTGTGGCTCAAGTCCAAATATTCCTCAGTATTTCCTGGTATATTAAACTCAATTCGTCATCGGTTAGCGACGAAAGGTTTGTAATGAACCCAGTGGCTTGATTCTATAGTCACTTGTCTAGAAGGTACAGTAAATAATTCTAATTCAGATTTTAAACACTCACACGTATGGGTATGCAGAAACGCCATTTTTTTTATCTTTGTGAAAATATATCGAGAAACTTGTTTTTAGATTGGTTTTTTTTTATTTTTCTTCGTCTTCGTCTTCTGCTTTTTTTTTCTTAAAGTTTTCTTTCTTTTTTTTATTCTCGGCGTTGTGGACGACTTGCGAACCATGTTAGTTTTAGATTTTTTTTTGTTTTCTTTGACTTTTTTTACACGTACTCAAGCTTCCGAGTGTATTCAACAAATGACTGCTTAGAGCAGGATGCTTGAATTTATATCCTGACCCTTCCATTAGATATTCATCCGATTTATTTTCAGCTTTTCTCTTTAAATTACCAACCGACTCGCGTGCATGCGTACGCAGAGCCTCTTTAACTGTTGAGTTACGTAAAGCCACATCAGACAACACATTGATACCAGTTCTAAAAGCTTCTTTACCGACCGCTTTTGCACCTTTACCAAGTAGTGGTAGTATGTTGCGAAATAATCCGCCAAGAAAAGAACCTATACCGCTACGACGCTGATTAGGTGTACCGATATATACACGGCTTATACCTGTATGTACGTAATTTCCATCCCTTCCAACACCAATTTGACTGTTGTAGTAATCGATATAATGAGCCATTTTTCTTCACTGGGTACGCTTGAAATGCAGCTTCACAATCAACGTTCCAGAATCGAATGGCACTGGTGCACCATAAATCAATCTCTATCGATCTGAACGAATTACTAGCTACACTTCCCTTGTCCCCCGTGATACAAGGTTCGAGTATATCTGTATATACCATAATTGTATTTGGTATATTGGCGGTGATATCAGGTAGTTTTTTTGCAACTATTTGTTCTTTTTCAGGACCACGTAATTCAAAAATTTCCTGCTGTTGTTTAAAACCCAAGATATTTCTAATTTTTTCCGAAATATCTAAACAATGCAAGGCGATGTTTTTACATGAATTTTCACAAATCAGTTTTACGAAAACAAAACCACCGCGGTTGCGTAAAAATTTGAAATGATTTTGAAGTCACTAATGCTGCTGTCCTTTCATCAGGTTCCGCGTCAAATGACAACATACGTGAGAATGCATTATCAGCTAAAATACGATCGGCTTTACGTCTGTCCTTGCCTTTAGCAACATATACCAAATCATGCTGCAAACAGGCCTTGTCCAACTGGTTCACACCTTGTTCGCCCCGATTCAAACGCTCTTCCAGATGGCTGCCAGGGCCACAAAACTCAAGACCAGGAAAATTCATTTCAAAATGTAATAAATCAATCAAAGAATCGATAACGCTATTATTTTGCACGTCGTCTTCGACAATAGCTCTGATAGCGGTAGCGTTACCGTTATTGTTGAATGGATCATTTTCAAAATGTTCAGCAACAGGAATAATTATTTTTTCCGCGACGTTTGCTGTTTGTGAGTCCATATTTAATAACGACTCCATCCTCCTCCTGGAAACGTTGAATTTTGGATCTGTGAATTGAATTCCGTCTATTTTTTTCTTAGGAGTCGCTTCGCTGTAGTTATACCCGTCAGAGGTATATTGAAACGTTAAACTATGATCCGATAACTGTAAAGATCGATGGTCCTTTTTTTTATTTTCTTTACTAGCCAGCGGTGTACTCACCATAGGTTGGTGGGAAGACGACGCTAGTGACGAATGCGGAGACGATAAATTCTGATGCGCCTCCTCCTCCTCCAATGTTTCACCTTCTCTCCAAAAATATTTATTTCCAACAAAACATTCTGGTAACTTCTTCTGGCGTACTCTACCCGTATGATCCCAAGTAACTGTATTAATTTTACGTACAAACGCTAAAAAATTTTCAGCTTTTTTACGAAATTTAGCGGGTACTGAATTGACAATTTCTTCATCAATTTTTTTATTTTTTTTTTCGTCACCAGCTTCTAAATTATCTTGCATATCTGTAATTTCGGAATTTAAATTACTTTGTCTGTTTGATGCAAGATACGAAAAACGCTGCAGAGTCTGTTGGTATGCAATACTTTTTTCGCGATCGTCTTTATTGGACTCTAATATATCTTTCAACTCGGTATCCAGTCTACTCTGCACAGTACCAGGTGTTTGGACAGTTTTTCCAGCGACCGATGTGACTGTAGATAAATCTTCCGGAACAAGAAGCATTTTACGCGCAAAATCCATTTTTTGTTTTTTTTTTACAAAAATTTATTTAATACAGCGGCAATTATTGGTGCCAAAACAGCGGGTGAAAAACCACCACGTCCGTGCTGTACAAGTAGCTTTTTTTTACCCTTAAAGATGTCTACTCTTTGTTTAATTTTTTTTTTATTGTTATTTTTTCTTTTGTAAACCAATAATCTCATTAGACGCGCATGTTTTATGAGTCGGTTTTTTTCACTGGGTTTCAGCGCCACGTTTCCCTTCAATATGTTTAACGCGCATTCGCAAATACACTTAATAATATTGTAAAAAATTTGCATGTTTCTTGGATATTGGACATTTCGGAATACCACTACTTCTACTACTACTACTGTTGCTGGTTCTTTTTCCCGCCATTATACATAAATTACCTGCTGGCGTCGTTGTCGAGAGCAACTGTTCTGCTTTAGCTTGGAGGTTTTTCCATTAATAGGTAGATATACCGTCTGATGCAGAGCTTCGTGCGGAAAAATATTTGTTCGATAGCGTAAAACTTCAGGAGTCGACTGTTTGAGATCAACAAGGAGATAACCATGAGGTTTATTAGTAGCATCTATATAAGCTTCTTGTACAAAAAGCGGTTTTTTGGGGGATAACTGATGCGCCAAGTGTCGTATCTGTGATTTATCTCTCGGGTTTTTAAGTAGAACCAAATAGTTTGATTTCAATGAAATGTCACGATGATTTTTACCTTTATGAAATAAATTCTGTTTGGTAAAAAAGACACTCGAATTGCCATGATGACTGCCTTTTGTAAACAGATTTAGAATATCATTGCAATCCGAGGCCTCGATTAAAAGATCGTCGAGAATCAAAAGTTTTGCTAGATTTGTCATTTGAATAATCAGTTGGATTTGGCAAACCTTCGTAAAATTCAATGTTATATTAGAAATTAACTTTTTGACTATTTTGGTAATTTAACTTTATACCTTTGACTTTACATATCTGTACAAATAACCCATCATCTTTTTTCATTTCAAACACGTAAAATTTGGGAGCTGCAGAGACAAACGATGTAATGTACGCGTTTGAACCGAAAATGGCTAATTCGTTGGTCAAATCACATAGTGGCGGTCCCGTAGGTGAATCCGGAAGCTTGCTGTCGGTAATGTAGATCGCTGAGTCGGTATCACAATAAATCGTGGATTCACCTAATTTTTCGAGGTAACTGTACAACTTTAGTCTAGCCTGTGCTGTTACAAAAGCCGCGAGTATGACGTTAGCTGTATTCAAAGGGATAAAGGTATCTTCTTTAATGCGTGTGCTTACGTTTAGGATGTTATCGTTTACTGGGACTATACCGCACACTTCAGTCATTGGGCTGGTCAAAATCACATGGAGATCGGAAGGGTTATCAACAATACTTGTCTGAGTTTTGTTTTCTTGTTGACCGAAAAATCCCCATAAAGAGTTTAAACATGTTTTCGCAACGACTCTGAAAGATGGATTTTTTTCGATTCGCGACCCATCTAATTCAATACCTTCCTTTTCTTTTATATATTTGACGTATTCATCCGTGGTTGCAAATTCTTCGGGTAAACCGCTAGCCTCAGTCTTCAGTTTGTAAAACGTATCTATATATTCTGCAAATAAACCACCATTTTTGGATACAGAATCGTATTGGGTCATTTGATACTGCCAAATTTCATAAATAGTTTTGATCACGTAACCCAATTCAAGTGCTTTTTTCAATTCCAGAGATACCCAGGTGCATTTGAAACACCGTAAATCCTCATTTTCGTGAATACAGTCGTTTTTGCACATCTCTTCACAGCAAGTTCTGCACAAACCGAACAAGAGTTTTCCGTGCATTTTTATGGGTAAAACCGGATGAAATAAATTTCTAGGTGGTAATATTTTACAATAAACAATACCCTCGACTTTTATTATAAAATTTTCATAATTCTGACCGGTGAAATCACGGCGTTCGCTCTCACCTACATACAAAACCGGATGACGAAGAGGGAATTTACCAGTTTTACATATGTAGGGGTACAAAGATATTACGTCCACGTATTTTATTTTTTCATCTTTTCTAGTTTCGTAAAATTTGACATAGTTTTCCGTTCGCCCGCCGTAAAAAGCATTTCTCGGATTTAATGGCAGTTCTCTCGTAAGGCTATGATTATCAATATAATCTCTCATTATGGCATCTTCCTTTAATTCAGTCCTAAATACGCATTCCCACTTTACGATGAGTCTGTAATTGTTTGCCCGAATTCGATTACAGATGGCCATGGTTCTACTAAAACTATTCTCCATGGTATCGCTACTTTTTCCCGACAAAGGCTGATCCCTATTTCTTTTATAGCAAAGAATACAACCGTGCCAATAGCATCCCATCATTTGTAAACATATACCGTTATGTGTTTCATCTGAGTTTGGTGTGCAGAAACCATCTACCTTCACATTGATCGGTAATCTTATTTCTCTGCATCTACCAGCATGTAAAATTTGACGACCTAACTCTCTTTCCATCCAGACAAACCACTGGACTGATTATCGCTAAACCGATACCCCCTAGGAGGTAAAATTGCTATGGTATCTGTTTTGAGAAAATTTTTTCTATACACCTTCATACAAGTGCTAGCAATTGTAGTAGCTTCAAGGAATGGACATACTCTACCAATTTCTAAAAAAGATTTTCTAAATTTTAAACACGATAATTTCAAGATATTAACGTCGTTTTCGCAGTACATTTCAATATCCTTTTGAAAGTTAAAAATATAACCTGAATTTTTCAATTCTTCGTACCAAACTAAAAATGTTTCTCATTTTTCACACGACATACTGTTAACCGAATAATAGCTAATATCAGGTAAATGTCCCGTGTAATTTTGGTTTTCAGGGGTATTAAATAAGTGAGGAAAATCACCTTTAATCAGATCAGGTAAACCGAATGCTTTGGGTAACGCGCTAAGAGGCATATGAAAATAATTGAGACAATCAATAAATTTGACCTTTTCTATGGCCATCAATACAATTTTCGTACCATTAAGAATTAATCTGGGTCTCAAATACATTTTTTCCACCATGTACTTTAGTACAAACTGACTGTTAACACTTTGGCTGTTGTATGCAATACATATTATTTTAATTTAATAAAATTTTATTTTATTTTAATAAAATTTTTTTCTAGGTAACAGGGCCAACTCGGCGAATCCAAATTAGTGTCGCATTCCAAACATAAAGTACATACTTGGTGTACAATACATAAGTTTTGTTCGTAAATTTTAACTAAAACTTCTCCTTCTAAAGCTTCTGATTGAGTAGTTTCAAAATCGTAAAATAAAAAAACTACTTTGGGCTCATCCTCTTCTTTTTTTGCCAAACGCTGCATAAAACATAAATGATTAATCTCTGCTCGTTTCATACAGGTATTACAAAAAATTTTGTTACAATTATGTTTCAAAGTATCATCTGATCTAATCAATTTAAGACAGGTTGGACAATGTTTCACGCTTTCGCAAACGGATCCGTTATTCTTATACGAACCGGGTGCTTTGTGATTTTCAAAACATTTTTTACCTATAAATTGCCTGCTGCATTCCGTACAATTTATAAGCTTTTGAAACATAATCGATACACAGGGAGGCATTTGAAAACATTTGTAACATCTGTTTGAGCATCTGTGATATTTATCATCTGAATATTTTTTATTACAAGGTACACAATATAATTTCGAACCCGCTGCTGCGTTAAGATTTAAAATTGGTCTATAATGATTTGTACGCACAAAGTACATAATTATAAGTATATAAAAAATTTCTGAATCACTATCCAAAACGTATCGCTCACCGTCATAAATCGGTAACTCACCCTTACCAAAATTTATATCGTCATAGACCACGATGCAAACACCCTGGTGAGCTAAATAAATTTAAAATTGATGAATCTCATTTAAGCCGCAACCGGAATCAGGAATATTTACGCCAGCATCGCGCTCTAATTGTCTGGCAGCAAGTTTCTGCAAATTGCCTCCTTTTCTTATTTTTTTCCAATTTTCATGTAAAACGCCGCTTCTCAATTGACCTCTCTCATGTACTAAAGCCGTACAAAGAGATCTCGAAAAACACGATTTGTCACCTTTTATTCTTAAAATTGATCTTTTGTTCACATTGAACAAACTCAGTGAAGTCAATGGTACCCTACCCCTACCTGAAGGTACACGAATAATAGCGGTTAAAATATTCAAACCTCGGTCGTTAATGTCAAAACTTGTTGAGCTCTGAGCCACGCTTTCAATCAGAGTTATTATATCGTAAAGATTAAATCTAGCTGCCGGACGAAAAGATAACCAAAGAGATTTATTTAATTTTTCCGAACGTATTTCAAATCCTATATAGTCATTTGGTAATGAATCTTTTATTACCAAGTCGTGTAACTCTTTCATACAATTTTCAAACCAAGTCTCGATATCGTTCTCGTCTGTCGGCCGTTTTTTCAATTTAACACAAATTTCACGACCTGTCAGGTTGAATTGCTTATAACTACGTACAATTTCACTTATTATAGTTAATCGGCTGTTATTTTCTGCTCCCAAAAGATCATTTCCAGAGCCATGATTATGCTGCACTGAAAGACATGTACTTTCTTTTAGAATGAAAAAAAGAAGAAAAACATTTAAAAATTTATTACCTGATAAGCTCATATCTGCTGGATCAAAGCTGTTATTTTCATCACCAGATATGTAAGAATGAATAATCTTCAAAAACCCTAGCAGGTATAAGGTTTACGATGTTATGAGCATTGACGTTGTCAGGTTCAGTTACTTGATTATCATTGTATTTACTGCAACCTGCTTGTGGATTTTCATAAACCGTACCGACGTAACTTAATTTGAGGAGTTCTAGATTTTTTTAAAATTAAATTTTCATATCAATTCGTCAAAAAGTAATAAATACTCTTAAGAATAAATTTACCGGTTTTGTTTAATGCCTTTTCTTGTGATTTATTGTTTTCCAAAGCCTTGTCGTTTATCATCTCCAAATTATCAGCGTCAACGATTGAACTTTTTGTTATATTTTCATAATTATCACAGTCACTACTACGACATGTAGATCCAGGTTCACCAAAATTACAACCAACGTGATCTAGAATTAGTTTTTTAATTTAATTTCTACAAATATCAACATAAAGTTATTCATTATAAATTTTACATCAGATAGGATCAGGTGTTGAGAAACTAAAAAAGACACTATTTATGTTCAATATTTGACAATATCGGGTGATCGTACCTAAAATATATTCTGTTTAAATAAAACTTTGTCAGGAGAGAATAATTTAAATAAGGTACAATTTTATCTTCATATTTGACAATATAGAGTGATCGTGCCTAAAAAAGGTTAATTTATAATATAGCTTTGCAATGTAAAAATAATTTAAAAAAAGGTACTATTTTTATAGTAGTCAGGTTAGCATTAACCTGGAAAACATTAGCCGACTGGTGGACATTAACTATTTGGTATTAAAATGGGTAACATTAGACAAAATTGCAACCAGCGTGATCTAAAATTAGTTTATTAATTAAATTTTTTCTAATATCAACATAAAGTTATTCTTTAAAAATTTTACATCAGAGATAGTGTCAAGTGTTTGAAAAATTAAAAAAGGTACAATTTATGATCTATATTTGACAGTATAGGGGGTGATCGTAGCAAAAATATGTTCTTTTGTAATATAATCTCGAAAAGAAAGATAATTTAAATAAGACCCAATTTTATCTTCATATCTGACAATATAGAGTGATCGAGCCTAAAAAAGGTTAATTTATAATATAGATTTGTAATGTAAAAATAATTTAAATAAGGTACAATTTTTTATAGTAGTCAGGTATGCATTAACCTGATCAAAATTAGTAGGTAGGCGGGCTTTAATATTAGTACCCAGACGGACATTAACTATTTGTCGGATATCTGATATAAAAAATTTACATGAAAAAAAATTATAATTCCGTACAAAATAGTAATAGTAACATAATTCAAAAAATTTCCCCGAATCCATAAAAGAGCAAACGAATATTAAAAAAAAAAAGAAGGCAAACGACCTCTATCGTCAAAAAAAAACCATCAAATTTTGAACAAAAAAATTTTTTAATTTCAAAAAATCCCGAAAATTTCACCTGATAACTTTTTTACTAAATTTTGGTTTAATTAAAAAATTAGATCACCTAACTACCAAAAATGACAACAATTTCCAAAAGCTTTAAAAGATTCAGCTCAAATAAATTTCTAGCAATTTCCGATCGATCCATTAAAATTTATGCATAAACCTGATCAAAATTAGTAGGTAAGCGGGCTTTAATATTAGTACCCAGGTGGACATTAACTATTTGTAAGATATCTGATATAAAAAATTTACATGAAAAAAAAATTATGATTCCGTACAGAATAGTAATAAACAAACTTTACCAAATGAATCTCCAACATCCGGTACCTGGATGTCCATAAATGCATCATTGAAATCATCCGCGAACTCTAGGATTCATAAAAATTTTTTTTTTTTTTAAATAACACTGAATAATTTTTTTTTTATTTTTAAGACTCACGTATTCTTGACTCGTATTTTCTCATAAAAGATTTAAAACACTGAAGATTATTTTGTCTTCTTATTTTCAAAATATCATTCACTTAAACTTAGTCTTTTACAAATTACACGTAATGTAGAGTAAGTACAATGACTCAAAATTAATTTCATTTTTCTTAAAATAAATTCTGGTGATTTATTAATTATTTTAGCACGCCACTTTGAATCACAAAATTTACGAAAGCTAGGTTCTCTGCTATGAGCAATTCTCGATAAAATTCTAAAAATTTTTAGTCGTTGGACAGCGCCAAAGCATTTTCGATTTTTGAAAATGGGCTCAGGAACGTCGGGAGGGACTAAAGCTACTAAACTTAAAAGGCAACGTAAAAACAAAATTTCGGGGGGTATTTCATAGTTGTTTTGGTCGCTAAAAACGATGGAAACATTTATTTTGAATTATTTTTTTAAGGCAAAAAGTTATGAGCTAATTTCAGTGGTAAAAATGTCAAAAATTGGACATTTTTTGACGTCAAAAACTTGCTGCGGACTAAAAAATGTTTAGAAATTATTTAAAAAGGGCATTCCGCATATTTTTTGGGTCACTTAAAATGATGAAATTGGTTATTTTTATTTATTCTTGACGGATTCAGAGTTATGGGCCAAATATTGTAGTTTGAATTTCCAAATTCAGCATTTTTTGAGTTAAATGACTGTCAATCGTGCAGAGACCTTTTCTGAACCTCTAGAAAAGTAAATTATCATATTTTTGTGTTTGTCTAACTAGCGCAGAATTAATTTCTTAGATTTTTTTTAAGGGTGCTAGTTTAGTTCAGTGTTACCACAATGTCATAAAATAAGGTTTTCAGGCAATTTTCCAAATAATGCTGTTATCTTGTAATTCAACCAAAATACTTCCAGTTGGTCTCATTTTTTTTGCTTAAAATACACCTTTCAATCCCTGTAATCGGCAATTTTTCATCGCCAATTCTCTCATCGTAATAGTTAATAAACCAAATGGACATTTTCGGCCCTAAATGACCAATTTTTAAGTTGGTGCTAAAATTTTAATTTTTGATAAAATTCAATTTTATTTTTTACAACAACTTTTTGTAAGTTCCAAATTTCCAAAAATTTCTTACTCGTCCTTTTAGCTTTAGATATTTCCGAGATATGGTTCTACAAATTTAATGATAAAGTATGATTTTTTTTTAAAAACCTCAAATTGGGACTCTGTCTTTAAATTATCATATCTGCTAAAGGAAAAATTAAAAACAAAGAAGTAAACAAATTTTGGAAACTTAAAGTTTTTACAAAATTTTTATGACGTATAAGATCTATTTATAATGAAAATTTCAATTTTTGTAGCAACTTAAAAATTGGTCATTTAGGGCCGAAAATGGCCATTTGGTTTATTAACTATTACGATGAGAGAATTGGCGATGAAAAATTGCCGATTAAGGGGATTGAAAGGTGTATTTTAAGCAAAAAAAATGAGACCAACTGGAAGTATTTTGGTTGAATTACAAGATAACAGCATTATTTGGAAAATTGCCTGAAAACCTTATTTTATGACATTGTGGTAACACTGAACTAAACTAGCACCCTTAAAAAAAATCTAAGAAATTAATTCTGCGCTAGTTAGACAAACACAAAAATATGATAATTTACTTTTCTAGAGGTTCAGAAAAGTTCTCTGCACGTTTGACAGTCATTTAACTCAAAAAAATGCTGAATTTGGAAATTCAAACTACAATATTTGGCCCATAACTCTGAATCCGTCAAGAATAAATAAAAATAACCAATTTCATCGTTTTTAGTGACCCAAAAAACATGCGGAATGCCCTTTTTAAATAATTTCTAACGGGATTTCTAAACATTTTTAAGTCCGCAGCAAGTTTTTAACGTCAAAAAATGTCCAATTTTGGACATTTTTACTACTGAAATTAGCTCATAACTTTTTGCCTTAAAAAAATAATTCAAAATAAATGTTTCCATCGTTTTTAGCGACCAAAAAAACTATGAAATTCCCCCCGAAATTTTGTTTTTACGTTGCCTTTTAAGTTTAGTAGCTTTAGTCCCTCCCGACGTTCCTGAGCCCATTTTCAAAAATCGAAAATGCTTTGGCGCTGTCCAACGACTAAATATTTTTAGATGCGGTTTACGTAGAACTTATTTTTTCATTAAATGACATCCAAAAACGCTTGAGCACCTTAAAAAATCAAAAAGTCGATTTTTTTTTTGGCAGTCTAGTGTTGATCGAAACGCTAGGTACCTTCTGTACCGACATTAAAATCCGCGAAAATTTAAATTTTTAAATAAGTTTAAAAATTTATCAAATATCACCGCTTTGTATGCTTTAATAAAAAAAGAGATGACAATTAGCATCCGCACATGAAAAGTGGGGGTGATGAATTTGTAAATTTATTTGATATTATTATTTACTCGAAAAAAGGTCATTAAAAATTCAATTGTTTAATCGTTTATATATATGTATTTCGAAGTTAAGATTGAAATAACCCACATTCAAAAAACAAAAAAAATATATTATTTATCTCCACATATCTTATGTCATTTCAAGATAAAAACTTTATCCCTATCCTACCGTACAAAATATTCAATAAATCTGCTGATTGTTTATTTTTTTACTGACTGATAATTTTATAACTATATCTTTCTCAATTAATTTATTAATTTTATAATATTTTTTAATTAATTTTAAACAATTATTTTAACGTTTATTTTTTAGCAATTCAATAATAATTTAATCGTTTATATATATGTATTTCGAAGTTAAGATTAAAATAACCCACATTTAAAAAACAAAAAAAATATATTATTTATCTCCACATGTCTTATATCATTTCAAGATAAAAACGTCTTTAAAAAAAAAATGTTCATATATGTAACAATAAATTTGCTGATTTTTTGCTGACTGATACTTTCATAACTAAATAACATAACTATACCAAGGTTATTTCCGGTATGTATTATTTAATTAATATCAAGGTTTTTTTTTCCAAGGTTTTTTGTCTCTTGTCCCAAAAATACTACTCTTAGAAGAGTATTATACTACTCTTTACATTAAATTTTAATGTATAAAAATTATAAAAATTAATTTAAAAAATTTTTTCATGTACTTTATTAGTTCCTTTATTTTACCATAAAAAATTTTTCCATTATCTCTTTCCGTTTTCCCGTAAACTAACTTTCCGATTTTGCTTCAAAACCGAGCGCGCCAAGTAGAAACTTACCTTAATGATTGAATTTGATAATTACAAGGGACTATTTTTATGTAAAAATTATTTTCCAATTAATCCTTTAAAAAGAACTTGGCAACATAACATCATTTTATGCAGTCGTAAACGATTTCCAATACTGTTATCATATGCTCCAACACTCCACAAATCACAAGGACAAACTTTAGACAAAATTTTTTTACATATAGGAGACATGGTAAGACAATTGGGAATCCCATACGACAATTTTAGTCGAGTTCACTCATTAACGGGCGGGCGACTACTCTCTTTTCTTATGCCGCGAGGTGTTGCCATCCAAATTCTGCGCCTAAACTCTCTTTTAAAATGTATAATTATTTACTAGATATAATATATTAAAATTTACCACGCTATAATGCAAGTTTAAGTAAACTTTGTTTACATTGAGGTCTCATTTATTTTGGTCTTGTTTACAACCCTTAAAAAGTTTATAGGGGTAGTTTAAAAAAAAAAATTAAAATAAAACTTATTTTTTATAATGAAAATTATATTCTTAAGTAAAATTAGCTGCTAGTTTCAAATTCAACATCAGTTTTTGCAAAAATTTTACTGCATCCTCTAAAATAGGGTAGACATTGAAAAATTTGCTACAAAGCATAACCCTAATACGGCTGCTTTACCCCTTTAACCCCTATTTTAGAGGGTGCGGTAAAATTTTTGCAAAAAACTGATGTTGAATTTGAAACTAGCAGCAACTTTTGATTAAGAATATAATTTTAATTATAAAAAATAAGTTTTAATTTAATTTTTTTTAAACTACCCCTATACACCTTTTAAAGGCTGTAAATAGGACCAAAATGATTGAGACCTCAATGCATGCAAAGTTTACTTAAACTTATATAAAAAATAATCTTTTCAAATATTTTTTAATAAAATTTTATACTTTTTTCAATGATTTTTCCAAACATTTCCTAATAATGCCTCACCTACCTTTTTTACCCCCGTCTCTAAGGTATATTTAAGAGTTGTAAGTGAAAACTAATGTCAGATTCTGAAAGAGCGTGAAATTTTACTCTAGGGATAAACTTTTTAGCCACGTATCTACGAGGGAATATTATAATTTATATAATAAATAAAATATAATTTTGATAAAAGGTTACAACAAAAATCGTTTTGACTCAATACGAGCTTCTATATCTTTTTAAAGTGAAACAAACTTTTATGCAATCTTTATATAACATTATTCGCAAATAAGCAAAAAAATATTCTTAAGAGTATATACCAAGAACGTGTTATATTTAATCAATAAATTAGTTAGTTAATTAAACTTATTAATTCTAAAATAAATTTAATTAATTCTTAATATATAAATAACATGCTAATACTGTACATACATATAAAATATTTCATAAATAACATATTTGTTGTTTAACTAAATGAGTTTAATTATTAACTTTAACTAAGATACCCAAATAATAATATTTCAAATAGTAACTATCAATTATATTAAAAAAACCATTTTGAATAGATAAACACTTATTTGATAATCGGTATATTGTTATAATATACAGGGTTATTCATTGGGAGGAACACTTTTTTTATTTTTGGTATAAATTGGTTAAGAATGAAAGAAAGTTGGTAAAACCAATTGAGATGGATAAATTGGTGAAAAATTAGCAAATTGGATGGAAATTTATGGATAAAAAATAATTTTGGGATAAAGAAAAGTGGAGTTGAAAGTAAAAAAAAATAGAAAATGTGATAAAATTGTTTGTAAATAATTTTAACAAAAAGATAATAAAATTTTACTTGAAAAAACAGTGGTTGTTGAAAGAAAAAAATTTATTGGTTGTTGAGAAATCTTAATTTCTTTTATGCATTTAAAAAAAAAATTCAATTTACTTATGCAGCGTTGTTAAATTATTGTTTTAATATTTTCTATAGTTTCTGCTGTTTCCGGCGCGCAAAACAGCTGATTTTACGCAACTAGTCAAAATAAAAGCAGACAAAAATAATAACATCAAAGTTGGTTATGTCATAATATTTTTTGTTGTTCAAATTAATTTGTGCAGTTTATTTTTTATTTAAACTTTATTTCTAAATTATTTTAAGATAAAAATTAAAAGTAGCATCATTTGAAAATTTTTTTAAATACATTAAAATGAAAAAGGAAATATTTAAAATTTTTTAATTTTTGCTATTTATATTTTGAATGAATAATATAATTTATTTAAACACCCGATGTAAATTTTTCAATGTGTTTCATATTATTATCGAAAAAGTAAAGTTCTTTGCAAGAGCGACAAAAACAGAAAAACTATGAAATATTTAAAGTGAAAGTGAAACAAGGACAGAATATTTATGAGTATCTTTTCTCCAATTATTTTTTTATGCTATGATTGAGACTTTACACTTCGCACGCGAAGAGTCGCGTGTATCATGAAAATTGAGATCTTTTCTTTTTGCGAAATGCCCTCGCAAGAGAAGATTGCCTTATGCTGGTTATACAAACGAAGTTAATGGGGGTTCGCAACCGCTTTTTGCGTCGCGACTACGCTCGCGGTTGTAATTTGATGCTTCTCAGTCGCAGTTACTTAAGCAGTTTCAAAAAATTTTAATTTTCTTTTTCTGTACTGCGACCCGAATATACGCATTTCCCGCATTGTCCGGCAAAGACGGATTTTCCCGCCACAGTTGCAGAAAAATTTTTGACAATCCTCGGCCATAAACAAGGAATGACCAAAATCGCAGTTAACCATCCTCGGATTCGCCTCCGAAGGTAATTTACGTGCAATTTGGGCCATTCTTTATTTTTTCTGGCCTAACAAAAAAAAACTTTATCAACAACCTTGATCAGCAACCATGATCATCAAACTTGATCATAAAACTTGATCAGCAACCTAGAGCATCAAATTTGATCAACAACCATGATCACCAAACTTGATCAACAACCTTGATCAACAAACTTGATGATCAAACTTGATAAACAAACTTGATCAGCAACATTCATCATTAAAATTGATCAACAAACCTGATCAGCAAATTTGATCTGCAAGCTGGATCATCAAACTTGATCATCAAACTGGAGCTACAAGCTTAATCATCAAACTTGATCATCAAACTTGATCAACAAACTTGATCAACAACCTTGATCATCAAACAAACTTGATAATCAAACTTGATAATCAAACTTGATCAACAAACTTAATCAACAAACTTGATCATCACACTTGATCAACAACCTTGATCAACAAACTTGAACAGCAACCTTGATCATCGAACTTGATCAACAAACTTGATCATCAAACTTGATCACCAAACTTGAGCTACAAGCTTGATCATCAAACTTGATCATCAAACTTGATCAGCAACCTTGATAATCAAACTTGATCAAAAAACTTGATCAGCAACCTTGATCATCGAACTTGATCATCAAACTTGATCAACAACCTTGATCAACAAACTTGATCAGTAACCTTGATCATCGAACTTGATCAACAAACTTGATCAACAAAATTGATCAACAACCTTGATCAACAAACTTGATCACCAAACTTGATCAGCAACCTTGATCATCAAACTTCATAATCAAACTTCATCAAAAAACTTGATCAACAAGCTTGAAAACATACTTACAATTTAATATTTCACTGCAAATTCAAAAACTATCGTCTTATTCTGTTAAGACTAAGTCAATAATTTTCAAACAGACCGTGGCATTTGAAAATACAGCTATGAACTTTCCTAAAGCGAGTAAAATTGAATCAACATGACAGTACTTTGATTGTATTCAGTTTCTTGATAACCTTATTAAAATTACTGACGAATTTTCCTGAATAGATGTTTATTCTGTTATTACTAGCCGAAAATTATTAGATATTAGGCTGCTGATCATGTATACTTAAAATTTAATATGCCAACTGAATAGTAAAAAAATAAAGAATTATTCTGTTAAGAGAAAGGCAACAATTTTCGAAGAGACCATGAAATTTGAAAGTACTGCTATGAACTTTCCTAAAACGAATAAAATTGAATCAACATGACAGTACTTTGGCTTTATTGAGTTTATTGATAAACTGATTAAAATTCCAGATAAATTTATCTCAATAGATTTTTAATCTGTTAATAATAGCCGAAAATTATTAGATATTATGCTGCTGAAGAAGCATACTTAAAATTCAATAGGCCAATTGAAAAATATAAAATGAAAACATATTCTGTTACAAGTAAGTCAATAATTTTCGAAGAGAAAATCTATTGAGGAAAATTCATCAGAAATTTTAATAATTTTATCAAAAAAACTGAATAAAGTCAATATACTCTCATGTTGATTCAATTTTGTTCGATTTAGGAAAGTTCATAGCAGTACTTTAAAATGTCACGGTCTGTTCGAAAATTATTGGCTTAGTCTTAACAGGATTAATAGTTATTTTTTTATTATTCAGTTGGCATATTAAATTTTAAGTATGCATCATCAGCAGCATAATATCTAATAATTTTCGGCTAGTAATAACAGAATAAAAATCTATTCAGGAAAATTCGTCAGTAATTTTAATAAGTTTATCTAGAAACTGAATAAAGTCAAAGTACTGTCATGTTGGTTCAAATTTATTCATTTTAGGAAAGTTCATAGCAGTACTTTTAAATATCATGGTCTCTTCGAAAACTGTTGACTTATTCGTAACAAAATATGTCGTTATTTTTTTATTTTGCATTTGGCCTATTAAATGTTAAGCATGCTTTATCAGCAGCATATTATCTATTAATTTTCGGCTATTAATACCAGAATAAAAATCTATTGAGGGAAATTCATCAGGAATTTTAATCAGTTTATCAAGAAACAGAATAAAGCCAAAGTACTGTCATTTTGATTCAAATTTATTCGTTTTAGAAAAGTTCATAGCAGTACTTTCAAATGTCAGGGTATGTTCGAATATTTATTGACTTAGTCTTAACAGAATCAGGCGTTATTTTTTAAGTATGCAGTTGGCATATTAAATTTTATGTATGTTTCATCAGCAGCATATTATCTAATAATTTTTGGCTATTCATAATAGAATAAAAATCTATTGAGGGAAATTCATCAGAAATTTTAATCAGTTTATCAAGAAACTGAATAAAGTCAAAGTATTGTCATGTTGATTCAATTTTATTCGTTTTAGAAAAGTTCATAGCAGTACTTTCAAATGTCACAGTCTGTTAAAAATTATTGACTAAGTCTTAAAAGAATTAGACGTTATTTTTTTATTATTCAGTTGGCTTATTAAATTTTAAGTATGCTTTATCAGCAGCATAACATCTAATAATTAGCGGCTATTTATAACAGAATAAAAATCTATTGATGGAAATTCATCAGAAATTTTAATAATTTTATCAAGAAACTGAATAAAGTCAAAGTACTGTCATGTTGGTTCAAATTTATTCGTTTTAGGAAAGTTCATAGCAGTAATTTTAAATATCATGGTCTCTTTGAAAACTGTTGACTTATTCCTAACAAAATATGTCGTTATTTTTTTATTTTGCAATTGGCCTATTAAATGTTAAGCATGCTTTATCAGCAGCATATTATCTAATAATTTTCGGCTATTAATACCAGAATAAAAATATATTCAGGGAAATTCATCAGGAGTTTTAATCAGTTTATCAAGAAACTGAATAAAGCCAAAGTACTGTCATGTTGATTCAATTTTATTCTTTTTAGAAAAGTTTATAGCAGTACTTTCAAATGTCAGGGTATGTTCGAATATTTATTGACATAGTCTTAACAGAATCAGGCTTTATTTTTTAATTAAGCAGTTGGCATATTAAATTTTATGTATGTTTCATCAGCAGCATATTATCTAATAATTTTTGGCTGTTCATAACAGAATAAAAATCTATTGAGGGAAATTCATCAGGAATTTTAAACAGTTTATCAAGAAACTGAATAAAGCCAAAGTACTGTCATGTTGATTCAATTTTATTCGTTTCAGAAAAGTTCATAGCAGTACTTTCAAATGTCAGGGTATGTTCGAATATTTATTGACTTAGTCTTAACAGAATCAAGCGTTATTTTTTAATTATGCAGTTGGCATATTAAATTTTATGTATATTTCATCAGCAGCATATTATCTAATAATTTTTGGCTATTTATAACAGAATAAAAATCTATTGAGGGAAATTCATCAGAAATTTAAATCAGTTTATCAAGAAACTAAATAAAGTCAAAGTATTGTCATGTTGATTCAATTTTATTCGTTTTAGGAAAGTTCATAGCAGTACTTTAAAATATTATGGTCTTTTCGAAAATTATTGCCTTACTCTTAATAGAATAATTCGGTATTAATACTAGAATAAAAATCTATTGAGGGAAATTCATCAGGAATTTTAATCAGTTTACCAAGAAACTGAATAAAGCCAAAGTACTGTCATGTTGATTCAATTTTATTCGTTTTAGAAAAGTTCATAGCAGTACTTTCAAATGTCAGGGTATATTCGAATATTTATTGACTTAGTCTTAACAGAATCAGGCGTTATTTTTTAATTATGCAGTTGGCATATTAAATTTTATGTATGTTTCATCAGCAGCATATTATCTAATAATTTTTGGCTGTTCATAACAGAATAAAAATATATTCAGGGAAATTCATCAGGAGTTTTAATCAGTTTATCAAGAAACTGAATAAAGCCAAAGTACTGTCATGTTGATTCAATTTTATTCGTTTCAGAAAAGTTCATAGCAGTACTTTCAAATGTCAGGGTATGTTCGAATATTTATTGACTTAGTCTTAACAGAATCAGGCGTTATTTTTTAATTATGCAGTTGGCATATTAAATTTTATGTATATTTCATCAGCAGCATATTATCTATTAATTTTTGGCTATTTATAACAGAATAAAAATCAGTTTATCAAGAAACTAAATAAAGTCAAAGTATTGTCATGTTGATTCAATTTTATTCGTTTTAGGAAATTTCATAGCAGTACTTTAAAATATTATGGTCTTTTCGAAAATTATTGCCTTACTCTTAATAGAATAATTCGGTATTAATACCAGAATAAAAATCTATTGAGGGAAATTCTTCAGGAATTTTAATCAGTTTACCAAGAAACTGAATAAAGCCAAAGTACTGTCATGTTGATTCAATTTTATTCGTTTTAGGAAAGTTCATAGCAGTAATTTTAAATATCATGGTCTCTTTGAAAACTGTTGACTTATTCCTAACAAAATATGTCGTTATTTTTTTATTTTGCAATTGGCCTATTAAATGTTAAGCATGCTTTATCAGCAGCATATTATCTAATAATTTTCGGCTATTAATACCAGAATAAAAATATATTCAGGGAAATTCATCAGGAGTTTTAATCAGTTTATCAAGAAACTGAATAAAGCCAAAGTACTGTCATGTTGATTCAATTTTATTCTTTTTAGAAAAGTTTATAGCAGTACTTTCAAATGTCAGGGTATGTTCGAATATTTATTGACATAGTCTTAACAGAATCAGGCTTTATTTTTTAATTAAGCAGTTGGCATATTAAATTTTATGTATGTTTCATCAGCAGCATATTATCTAATAATTTTTGGCTGTTCATAACAGAATAAAAATCTATTGAGGGAAATTCATCAGGAATTTTAAACAGTTTATCAAGAAACTGAATAAAGCCAAAGTACTGTCATGTTGATTCAATTTTATTCGTTTCAGAAAAGTTCATAGCAGTACTTTCAAATGTCAGGGTCTCTTCGAAAATTGTTGACTTACTCTTAACAGGATAAGTCGTTATTTTTTTATTATTCAGTTGGAATATTAAATTTTAAGTATGCATCATAAGCAGCATAATATCTAATAATTTTCGGCTAGTAATAACAGAATAAAAATCTATTCAGGAAAATTCGTCAGAAATTTTAATAAGTTTATCTAGAAACTGAATAAAGTCAAAGTACTGTCATGTTGGTTCAAATTTATTCGTTTTAGGAAAGTTAATAGCAGTACTTTTAAATATCATGGTCTCATCGAAAAATGTTGACTTACTCGTAACAAAATATGTCGTTATTTTTTTATTTTGCATTTGGCCTATTAAATGTTAAGCATGCTTTATCAGCAGCATATTATCTAATATGTTTCGGCTATTAATACCAGAATAAAAATCTATTGAGGGAAATTCATCAGGAAATTTAATCAGTTTATCAAGAAACTGAATAAAGCCAAAGTACTGTCATGCTGATTCAATTTTATTCGTTTTAGAAAAGTTCATAGCAGTACTTTCAAATGTCAGGGTATGTTCGAATATTTATTGACTTAGTCTTAATAGAATCAGGCGTTATTTTTTAATTATGCAGTTGGCATATTAAATTTCATGTATGTTTCATCAGCAGCATATTATCTAATAATTTGCGGCTATTTATAACAGAATAAAAATTTATTGAGGAAAATTCATCAGAAATTTTAATAATTTTATCAAGAAACTGAATAAAGTCAAAGTACTCTCATGTTGATTTAATTTTGTTCGTTTTAGAAAAGTTCATAGCAGTACTTTCAAATATCATGGTCTCTTCGAAAATTGTTGACTTACTCTTAACAGGATAAGTCGTTATTTTTGTATTATTCAGTTGGAATATTATATTTTTTACTATGCATCATCAGCAGCATAATATCTAATAATTTTCGGCTAGTAATAACAGAATAAAAATCTATTCAGGAAAATTCGTCAGAAATTTTAATAAGTTTATCTAGAAACTGAATAAAGTCAAAATACTGTCATGTTGGTTCAAATTTATTCGTTTTAGGAAAGTTCATAGCAGTACTTTTAAATATCATGGTCTCTTCGAAAACTGTTGACTTATTAGTAACAAAATATGTCGTTATTTTTTTATTTTGCATTTGGCCTATTACATGTTAAGCATGCTTTATCAGCAGCATATTATCTAATAATTTTCGGCTTTTAATACCAGAATAAAATTCTGATGAGGAAAATTCATCAGAAATTGTAATAATTTTATCAAGAAACTGAATAAAGTCAAAGTACTCTCATATTGATTTAATTTTGTTCATTTTAGAAATGTTCTTAGCAGTACTTTCAAATATCATAGTCTCTTCGAAAATTGTTGACTTACTCTTAACAGGATAAGTCGTTATTTTTGTATTATTCAGTTGGCATATTAAATTTTATGTATGTTTCATCAGCAGCATATTATCTAATAATTTTTGGCTATTCATAACAAAATAAAAATCTATTGAGGGAAATTCATCAGAAATTTTAATCAGTTTATCAAGAAACTGAATAAAGTCAAAGTATTGTCATGATGATTCAAATTAATTCATTTTAGGAAAGTTCATAGCTGTACTTTCAAATATTATGGTCTTTTCGAAAATTTTTGCCTTACTCTTAATAGAATAATTCGTTATTTTTTTATTATGCAGTTGGCTTATTAAAATTTAGGTATGCTTCATCAGCAGCATAATGTCTAATAATTCGCTGCTATTTATAACAGAATAAAAATTTATTGAGGAAAATTCATCAGAAATTTTAATAATTTTATCAAGAAACTGAATAAAGTCAAAGTACTCTCATATTGATTTAATTTTGTTCATTTTAGAAAAGTTCATAGCAGTACTTTCAAATATCATGGTCTCTTCGAAAATTGTTGACTTACTCTTAACAGGATATGTCGTTATTTTTTTATTATTCAGTTGGAATATTAAATTTTAAGTATGCATCTTCAGCAGCATAATATCTAATAATTTTCGGCTAGTAATAACAGAATAAAAATCTATTCAGGAAAATTCGTCAGAAATTTTAATAAGTTTATCTAGAAACTGAATAAAGTCAAAGTACTGTCATGTTGGTTCAAATTTATTCGTTTTAGGAAAGTTCATAGCAGTACTTTTAAATATCAGGGTCTCTTTAAAAACTGTTGACTTATTAATAACAAAATTTTTCGTTAAAATTAAAAGATATTAATATTGGTCAATGTGGAACATAAAAATAACAATATAATTATTGCTTTATATAAAATTGATGGAATTAATTTCCATCAATTTTATATAAAGCAATAATTATATTGTTATTTTTATGTTCCATATTGACCAATATTAATATCTTTTAATTTAAATTTATGAAAGGAACGAATTAATAAAATATTATATTTTAAAATTTTTCGTTATTTTTTTATTTTGCATTTGGCCTATTAAATGTTAAGCATGCTTTATCAGCAGCATATTATCTAATAATTTTCGGCTATTAATACCAGAATAAAAATCTATTGAGGGAAATTCTACAGGAATTTTAATCAGTTTTTCAAGAAACTAAATAAAGCCAAAGTACTGTCATGTTGATTCAATTTTATTCGTTTTAGAAAAGTTCATAGCAGTACTTTCAAATGTCAGGGTATGTTCGAATATTTATTGACTTAGTCTTAACAGAATCAGGCGTTATTTTTTAATTATGCAGTTGGCATATTAAATTTTATGTATGTTTCATCAGCAGCATATTATCTAATAAAATTTTTGGCTATTTATAACAGAATAAAAATCTATTGAGGGAAATTCATCAGAAATTTTAATCAGTTTATCAAGAAACTGAATAAAGTCAAAGTATTGTCATGTTGATTCAATTTTATTCGTTTTAGGAATGTTCATAGCAGTACTTTCAAATATCCTGGTCTCTTCGAAAATTGTTGACTTACTCTTAACAAATTAATTATTAATAAAGTAAAAATAACCCTTTTATATATAAAGAAAAATTAATATAATAAGCACCAAATCTTCCGTTCCTACGGAACATAATTAAATTTTAGGTATGTTGTCAAGCTTGTTGATCATTTTGTTGATGAAGTTTGATGATCAAGTTTGATGATCAAGGTTGCTGATCAAGTTTGGTGACCAAGTTTTTTGATCAAGGTTGTTGATCAAGTTTGATGATCAAGGTTGATGATCAAGTTTGATGATCAAGGCTGCTGATCAAGTTTGATGATCAAGGTTGTTGATCAAGTTTGATGTTTCAAACTTGTTCCTCAATTTTGATAATCAAGTTCAATGATCAAGGTTGCTGATCAAGTTTGGTGATCAAGTTTGTTGATCAAGGTTGTTGATCAAGGTCGTTGATCAAGTTTGATGATCAAGGTTGCTGATCAAGTTTGATGATCAAGTTTGTTGATCAAGGTTGTTGATCAAGTTTGATTATCAAGTATGTTGATCAAGTTTGATGATCAAGGTTGCTGATCAAGTTTGATGATCAAGTTTGTTGATCAAGTTTGATTATCAAGTCTGATTATCAAATTTGGTTGTTAATCAAGTTTGATTATCAAGTCTGATTATCAAATTTGTTTGTTGATCAAGTTTGATGATCAAGTTTGATGATCAAGTTTGTAGCACAAGTTTGGTGATCAAGTTTGATGATCAAAGTTGATGATCAAGTTTGATGATCAAGGCTGCTGATCAAGTTTGATGTTTCAAGCTTGTTGCTCAAGTTTGATAATCAAGTTTAATGATCAAGGTTGCTGATCAAGTTTGATGATCAAGGTTGCTGATCAAGTTTGTTGATCAAGTATGATTATCAAGTCTGATTATCAAATTTGTTTGATGATCAAGGTTGTTGATCAAGTTTGATGATCAAGTTCGATTATCAAGTCTGATTATCAAATTTGTTTGATGATCAAGGTTGTTGATCAAGTTTGATGATCAAGTTTGTTGATCAAGTTTGATGATCAAGGTTGCTGATCAAGTTTGGTGATTAAGTTTGTTGATCAAGTTTGTTGATCAAGTTTGATGATCAAGTTTGTTGATCAAGTTTGATGATCAAGGTTGCTGATCAAGTTTGATGATCAAGTTTGATGATCATGGTTGCTGATCAAGGTTGTTGATCAAGTTTTTTTTTGTTAAGCCAGAAAAAATAAAAAATGGCCCAAATCGCACGTAAATTACCTTCGGAGGCGAATTTGAGGATGGTAAACTGCGAGTTAGGTCATTCCTTGTTTATGGCCGAGGATTGTCCAAAATTTTTCTGTAACTGTGGCGGGAAAATCTGTCTTTGCCGGACAATGCGGGAAATGCGTACTTTCGGGTCGCAGTACAGAAAAAGAAAATTAAAATTTTTTGAAACTGCTTAAGTAACTGCGACTGAGAAGCATCAAATTACAACCGCAAGCCTAGTCGCAACGCAAAAAGCACAACGTGATTTTAGGTCTTTGTGCCTTGCATTGAGGCTGCGTCTACGGTTGCGACCCCCCATTAACTTCGTTTGTAAAACCAGCATAAGGCAATCTTCTTCAATTTTGCAAAAAGAAAAGATCTCAATTTTCATGATACACGCGACTCTTCGCGTGCGAAGTGTAAAGTCTCAATCATAGCATAAACAAATAATTGGAGAAAAAATATTCATAAATATTCTGTCCTTGTTTCACTTTCACTTTAAATATTTCATAGTTTTTCTGTTTTTGTCGCTCTTGCAAAGAACTTTACTTTTTCGATAATAATATGAAACACATTGAAAAATTTACATCGGGTGTTTAAATAAATTATATTATTCATTCAAAATATAAATAGCAAAAATTAAAAAATTTTAAATATTTCCTTTTTCATTTTAACCTGTTTAAAAAAATTTTCAAATGATGCTACTTTTAATTTTTATCTTAAAATAATTTAGAAATAAAGTTTAAATAAAAAATAAACTGCACAAATTAATTTGAACAACAAAAAATATTATGACATAACCAACCTTGATGTTATTATTTTTGTCTGCTTTTATTTTGACTAGTTGCGCAAAATCAGCTGTTTTGCGCCCCGGAAACAGCAGAAACTATAGAAAATATTAAAACAATAATTTAACAACGCTGCATAAGTAAATTGAATTTTTTTTTTAAATGCATAAAAGAAATTAAGATTTCTCAACTACCAATAAATTTTTTTCTTTCAACAACCACTGTTTTTTCAAGTAAAATTTTATTATCTTTTTGTTAAAATTATTTACAAACAGTTTTATCACATTTTCTATTTTTTTTTTACTTTCAACTCCACTTTTCTTTATCCCAAAATTATTTTTTATCCATAAATTTCCATCCAATTTGTTAAATTTTCACCAATTTATCCATCTCAATTGGTTTTACCAACTTTCTTTCATTTTTAACCAATTTATACCAAAAATAAAAAAAGTGTTCCTTGCCAATGAATAACCCTGTATATGCCGAGTTCCTAAAAAAAAAAAAAACATTAAAATAGTGCAAAAGCTTTTAGCTGCATGGTTTAATGGTTGTGTGCCTCTGCAACACTATTCCGAAAGAGATTATTTAATCTGCATTTGCAGAGGGTACACAAATACATAAATACATACATACAAGAATGTTAGAGGCATTGAAATGATTTGGGGACAAAATTTCTCCAGAATGTGAAATTTTTAAGAACTATTCATTTTTGACCTGGAAAAATTAGAACGCACAATTATAAATTGTATACCTAATCGTGCCTAAAAATACTACAGGAATTTAAGAACTATAGAATGTAAATAATTATATACATGTTATGTAGTTCTTACATGGAGAATAGTAAAATTTAGTTATCTTGAAAATGCATAGTACTAATCAAATTTTTAAGAGTGATATAATTTTTAAACGTAAAACAGACATTTTATAAAAAAAAATATAAAAAAATATTTATACTAGGAATGTTGAATATTAAAAGATAAAAAAAATTCATTCTTCTTTAAAAATCATAACATGAAGTCTAGAAGGCTAAAATTTTCGAAAATATATTCTTTTTAGTTAAGACTAAAATGTTTTAAAGTTGATTTTAAAAATAAACTACTGATACTTAGAAAATATTATCCCATTTACGATATGTATATAAAAAAAAAACTTTATATAACTTACTTGCTTTCGTAAGCCCATTGCACTATGAAAAAGAAACTGCAAATCCTTCCAAGGCAAAAATATAAGTCTTTTCGTGATAATTTCTTGCATTTCAATATTATTCTTTATTTTAAATAACTTTTTCTCTTGCATTTTTATTTTATTTATCAGAAAAATTCTGGTTTCTTCTTCAGTTTTAAATGTTAGTTTATTAAATATAGAGTTAAAGTCCTCAAACCTTTTTAAAATTATTTGCAGACATATATCACTACAATCTAACAAATTAAAAATAATATTAATTATAAAATATTATTTATTTTCGTGAGAATTAATACTACTATAACATTCTTTAATTAAAAGATTTTTGTATGAAACCTACCTTATATAATGTGGTGCGCATTACCTCTCTCCCCTCAATTTTCATAATAAATTATTTTATATTATATTTCAAACTAGTTTCAAAAAAAGGAATTTCTCCTTCTTCTTGGACTAGCGCTCGTCCGGACCAGAGCAACAGAAATTTACATGTGTATTTTGTTATTGTTTTTCAATTTATTTCAAGAATTTTTATTTATAATTAATTAATAACTGAAAACTAATTTTAAATAGATGTAAGACTTTAATAAATTAAAGTATAATTACGTCTAAGTTAAGTACGGGTTTTTTGGCATTTACATGCGATCTGAACCCAGAGACACTAAAAAAGGATAGAACAATAAAACTTTTAAGATTATTGCCTATACACTTTCGGGCCGTAAAGTTTGTGAGATCAATTTTTTTGGCCCTAAGTTAAGTAGCATTCTAGTTAACCTAAAATTTTGATATAAACAATTTACAAATAATAAATTATCATTTCTGAAACTCTTTAATGAGCACAGTTTTTTTATATAATTTTTTTTATAACTGAAAACTAATTTTAAATAGATGTAAGACTTTAATAAATTAAAGTATAATTGCGTCTAAGTTAAGTATGGGTTTTTTGGCATTTACATGCGATCTGAACCCAGAGACACTAAAAAAGGATAGAACAATAAAACTTTTAAGATTATTGCCTATACACTTTTGGGCCGTAAAGGTTGTGAGATCAATTTTTTTGGCCCTAAGTTAAGTAAGCATTCTAGTTAACCTAAAATTTTGATATAAATAATTAATTTCTTTTAATGGAACCCCTGGGACCTGTTCGTCACCCAGGGTCTTCCATAAATATAATTTGCTTACATAATTATTATAAACATTTATTATTTTCACAAAATGCTTAACTTGCCAGGCCCCTAACCAGCCAGCAAACGGCGCTCTAAATATAATAATTTATGCACAAATCTTTTTGTAATAATTTGTTTATTTTATTATTCTTATTTATGTATGTAATGCAGTGAAATTAGTCTGTTTTGGGGGTAACAGTCTTTATTATAAATACTCCCAACTGTAAACATTGTAATAAAAAAGTGTATTCTTTGATATGATATACTTATTGTGCTGTATGGGTATATATAAATTACCACTTAAGAAAACAAAATTTGTAACTTTTTTTACATTATTAATTTTTTTTTTGTTTTTTTTTTTTGAATGGTGAACTCTGAGCATATAAGCGCATCCCGATAATGTATTCACACATTAACCGGAGACTCTTCTGGGTGACAAGGTAGACCCCCCAAGGAAGTGTCAGATTATAACTCCCGGATTATGTAGAACTTTGACCTAGGACGTGCTGTCTGCAGAATTCCATCCATCCTCGTGCCTAAATTACATGATAAAAATAAATAAAATGGTCGGAATCAAAACATTCATCCCTCCCGAAGCCTTGATTTAACAAATTTTTTAAATATTTGTTTATAAGTTTCGTAGTATAAACTGGATATTTTTTGAAAATTCAAATGACTTAATTTGGAAATTTTAATCTTTTATAAGTTTTGTCAAAAATTTATTACTCCTAAAGTCACTTTTCAAAATTCGCCTCTGGCTCAGCATTAATACAAATAAATTTCAGCACTACAGTTCGTATTTTCCGCCGATAAGCTTACTGGTTAGGGGCCTGGCAAGTTAAGCATTTTGTGAAAATAATAAATGTTTATAATAATTATGTAAGCAAATTATATTTATGGAAGACCCTGGGTGACGAACAGGTCCCAGGGGTTCCATTAAAAGAAATTAATTATTTATATCAAAATTTTAGGTTAACTAGAATGCTTACTTAACTTAGGGCCAAAAAAATTGATCTCACAACCTTTACGGCCCAAAAGTGTGTAGGCAATAATCTTAAAAGTTTTATTGTTCTATCCTTTTTTAGTGTCTCTGGGTTCAGATCGCATGTAAATGCCAAAAAACCCATACTTAACTTAGACGCAATTATACTTTAATTTATTAAAGTCTTACATCTATTTAAAATTAGTTTTCAGTTATAAAAAAAATTATATAAAAAAACTGTGCTCATTAAAGAGTTTCAGAAATGATAATTTATTATTTGTAAATTGTTTATATCAAAATTTTAGGTTAACTAGAATGCTACTTAACTTAGGGCCAAAAAAATTGATCTCACAAACTTTACGGCCCGAAAGTGTATAGGCAATAATCTTAAAAGTTTTATTGTTCTATCCTTTTTTAGTGTCTCTGGGTTCAGATCGCATGTAAATGCCAAAAAACCCGTACTTAACTTAGACGTAATTATACTTTAATTTATTAAAGTCTTACATCTATTTAAAATTAGTTTTCAGTTATTAAAAAAATTATATAAAAAAACTGTGCTCATTAAAGAGTTTCAGAAATGATAATTATATTATTTGTAAATTTATTTATATCAAAATTTTAGGTTAACTAGAATGCTACTTAACTTAGGGCCAAAAAAATTGATCTCACAACCTTTACGGCCCGAAAGTGTATAGGCAATAATCTTAAAAGTTTTATTGTTCTATCCTTTTTTAGTGTCTCTGGGCTCAGATCGCATGTAAATGCCAAAAAACCCATACTTAACTTAGACGTAATTATACTTTAATTTATTAGCCCAAAATAAAGTTATATTATAACTTGTGATTAGGAAACAACAAGACTTAACTTAGTTTTAATTCTACTTTAATTTATTAAAGTTTTAAAAAAATTATTAATTTAATCAGTATCAATATTTTGAAATATACTTTTACTTAAATATAATTTTTACTTAGCTTAGGCCATAAAATTTCATCTCACAATATAATTTTACTTGAATTTAATTTTTACTTATCTTAGGCCATAAAAATTAATTTTGCATATACTAATTAATTGATTTGTATCGAAGGTAAAATGATATATATAAATTTGGGTATTTCTTATTTCCCAAATTAACTGTAGAGAAAAATACTATATCGAAAATGATTCTTCAAATCATAAAATTATTGTTCAAAATAAAATTTTCAGATATATTAACTTATTGTACTGTGCCGATTTGCAAACAAAAAACGGTATAAATCAGAATTTATTTTTGTATCGCATTTACTTCTGTTTCTGTTGCTTCAGAAAATCATGTTTACTTATAATGAATTTTAACCAATACAAATTGTTTTATGCAAATAAAGCCAAAATTTCTAAAAATCCAAAAATTTTTAAGCTCAATTAAATCCATTTATATCAGGTTTTTTGGGCTCTCTGACACAGTGAAGCATATTGATTTAAGTTTTTAATTGTTTCAAACGTTTTTCGGCATCAAACAACGGAAAATTTGAAGAAAAAAAAAATCGGAAATTTTTCCATATACCCCTTTTGATTTTTGCAAAATAAAAATTGTCAAAAAAATCCAGTTCACCCATTTCAATAGCATACTTTTTTTATTAGAAAACTTGGTTTATAATGAATTTTAACCAATTCAAATTGTTTTGTGCAAATAAAGCCAAAATTTCTGAAACTCCAAAAATTTTCAAACTTACTTAAATCCATTTATGCTAGGTTTTTTGAGCTTCTGACCTGATAAACCATATTGATTTAAGTTTTTAACTGTTTCAAACCTTTTTCGGTATCAAACAACGAAAAATTTGAAGAAAAAAAATCTGACAATTTTCCATATATACATACCCTTTCGATTTTTGGAAAAATAAAAATTGTTAAGGGTACCTTGTTTGAGTTTTTTAGAAAAAGTTTATTAGATAATAAAAAGATTTTTTCACAGCTATTTTATACACTCATAATAAACACACAAAATTTTTTTTTTTTATATTCTCTTTTTTTTACATATAATGAGATGGCGCTGAAGTTGGTGTCTAAAAAAAAAGTTCCAAATTGGCCCACATCATAACCCGGTTTAGAATCGTCTATAATAAAAAAAAATAAAAACACCTTAAAGTACATGAGTTTTTGCTTGGAATGATCTACAATTAATAAAAAATATTAAAAATTAAAAAAGTTATGAAGGTAAATAGAAAAAACTCGAAATTTGACCATATTTTTAGCCACAAAACGGAGCCTAGAGACCAAAAAAATCTACCGATCAGGTTGATTGTAGATCAAAAAATGCAGAATTTTATAATAAATCGATTTAAAAAAAAAAATTTGAAATCGGACCAATAGTTTTTTTGTTATCGTTGGGCCGTTTTCAAAGAGTTCGTTTTGAGAAAAACGCGTTTAAAGTTTCGGATCTTGTATTCTTGCATGGTAATAATTTCACTTTTAGACGCTGTCATTTCTTTATTATTTGCGGGATTCATTTGCAATTTTTTTTCCATATTCTTAAATACTTTTTGAACACGAGTCAATAAAAAAAAAAAATTGATTTTTTATTTGAAAACTCAGACAAGGTACCCTTAAGAAAATCCAGGTCCATCAAAATTATTTTTGTTAGAAAACTTGGTTTATAAAGAATTTTAACTGATTCAAATGGCTTTTTGGAATAAAGCCAAAATTTCTAAAAATCCAATCAAAAACCTACTTAAATCCATTAATATCAGATTATTTTGATTCCACTGACTCAATGAACTATATACCAAATGAGATATTTAGGTTTTTAACTGTTTTAAACCTTTTTCAGTGCAAAAAACCGAAAAAAATGAAAATACTATAGAGTGAAATTTTTCGTTTTTTCATACAATATAGGACAGCCGAGATCCATTTTACTCCATAGTGAAATTTATGATGAGGTTCTTTCATATAGTCAACATGTATTTTACTCTATACCCCTTACTAACAATTTTTTTCTTTTAAGTTGTTAGCTTTTAACTAAGGGATTCAAAAATATAATTCAGTCCGGCTTTAAGTATATTTATTGTGTTTATTAATGTTCTGCCGTTTAAAATGGTGTAATAGCTGATTCGAACTCCAGAACATTGATCGTAAGAACAAACACAACACGAGTCATGCTTGATTGATACTTAAGTAATACATGAAACTACAAATATAAAGCTGAGCTGAAATATATTATTGAATGCTTTAATTATAAACTAAAAACTTAGAGACACTCTACTTAAAGACAAAAACTCTCAATTTATTTACTTATTTTCTTTGAATAATGACAGTTCAATCTGTCAGTTATAGTTGAAAAATACTCATACAAAAATAAATAAATAAATGAACAATTTTTTTCTTTTAAATTTGAGTTTTTAATTGTGGCTTTCAAACTTATAATTAAGTTTGGCTTTATATTTACATTCTCATGTATTACTTAAGTATCATGAAATCCATTGCTGGAGCAGTGTTTTTTCTTGCGATGAATGTTCTGCAGTTTAAAAACTCATTAATTGCAGGAAACAATTAATTAATATCTAAGACTGACAAGAATCATATGTTGTAATATCTTATAGACAGACAAGAAACATTTGGTGTAATAGCTAATTCCTTTTGAACTCCAGAACATTGATTGTAAGAACAAACACATGGATTTCTTGATACTTAGGTAATACATGAGACTGCGAATATGACGAACTAAATTATATTTTTGAATCTCTTAGTTAAAATTTAAAAACTTATAAGAAAAAATTATTATTAAATTATTTATATTTTTATATTTAAATTATTTATTTATTTATTTTATTTTTTTATGTATTGTTGTCTACTTAAATAGAAAGATGTATGCCAGACATATGAAAAAAAAAGAGATTTTTTTAATGCTTTTTTATTATTAAAAAAAATAAAATGAATGAATGCGAATAATATTTTTTATTCGATCAATGTTCTGGTTTCAAAAGGAATCAGCTATTACACCATATGATTCTTGTCAATCTTAGATATTGATTACTTGTTTTCTGCAATTAATGAGTTCTTAAACTGCAGAACATTCATCGTAAGAATGAACACTGCTCCAGCAATGGATTTCTTAAAACTTAAGTAATACATGAGAATGTTAATATAAAGCCGAACTATATTATATGCTTGAAAGCCTGAATTAAAAACTCTAACCTAAAAGAAAAAATTTTTCATTTATTTTTTTATTTTATTTATGTGCTTTTTTCTGCTATAACTGACAGATGCATGCTGGACACATATAAAAAAAAGAGATGGTTATTTAGCTATTATACACCAAATGTTTCTTGTCTGTCTAAGATACTTATTACTTGTTTTGCTGCAATTAATGAGTTTTTAAACTGCAGAACATTCATTGTAAGAACAATCACAACTCGAGTCATGGATTTTTTGATACACATGAGACTGTAAATGTAAAGCCGAACTGAATTATATTTTTGAAACCCTTAGTTAAAAGCTAAAAACTTAAAAGAAAAAAATTGTTCATTTAATTATTTACTTTTTTTATTTATTGCTGACTGATTTGCATGCTAGACATATATCTAAAAAAAAAGAGATAGTTATTTCATCATTTAAAAAATAAAAATATTACTTAACTATCAAGAAATCCATTACTGGAGTAGTCTTTGTTCTTACGATCAATGTTCAAAAGGAATTAGCTATTATACGATATGAGTCTTGTTAACCTTATAGATATTGATTACTTGTTTTCTGCAATTAATGAGTTTTTAAACTTTTTAAACATTCATCATAAGAATAAACCATTATCAATGGAATAAACATTCATTATAAGAATAAACCATTATCAATAAAATAAACACTGCTCCAGCAATGGATTCATGATACTTATTAGGTTATATTTTTGAATTAGGTTATTTTTTCCTTTATAGTTGAATTTCTTTTTATTTATACGATAACGATACCAGTGCAGAAGTAAATATAATAATTTTTATATCCATAACATATCCATAACAATACTCCATTAACCTTTTAATAATAAAAATATTACTCCATAACATTTATTTATGTACGTTACGAGTGCAGAAGTAAAAATTATAGTAAGTATTTTCGCTCGACTCGATATACCGGGCGAGAGCAGACGCTATAATATTACTCTTGCGATGCGAGTATTTTCGCTCGAATTCCGACTTTCGAGTTTTTTTGCTCGAATTGCGATTATCAATGAGAGAGAAAGAGTATTTTCCTGTATATTAGTGTGTTTCTAACTTAACTTAGAAACGGCGCCATAAATGGCGCAGTATTAATATATAAATAATTAGCTAGTCATCCAGGAACATTAGTTTAAAGAAAATATTTTTGGGTTATCCTGAAATAATAGATATTAGCCATGTACGTAAGGTTTCATAACACGAGGTCGCTAGAAGAAAAGAAATCCTTGCAAGGTAAAAGTTTGTTATTAATATATGTCATTACAAGCGCGTAATTATGTATTTATTTTATATTAGAATTATTAATCATTATTTTTATTAGAGTCACGCATTTAATTTTATAGATTAAATAAAATAGCTTTGGAAAGCCATCGCAGGCTATATTTAATACGCGAAATAGTTGTATTAGTATGTTTGTATGTGTGTACAATTTAGTGACGTCACGTAGATTCAATTTTATAATATAAAAGTAAAAGATATTGCACGGTAGGCCACGTTATTAATACCATGGCAGACTTCAGCTGCCCACGGTTTTGTAATAATCTTATAAACATCATATCTAGTTTATCTTTTTCAATAAAAATTATATATTTTTCATTATTACAACAGTAAAATAATCTATTTATATATTATTACCTAAGCTCAAAGTTACCCTTTTCCCATAATTTACTCTACAATATATAATTATTTATTTATATCACTTTTTCATTATACTTAACTTACAAACTAGTTTCGCTACTTGTTTTCTTTTTAAAAGAGAGGTTCCCTAACTTTCTAGAAAGCCGGAACTCAAAAGTAGTTGATTCTTTTACTTTTATATTATAAAATTGAATCTACGTGACGTCACTAAATTGTACACACATACAAACATACTAATACAACTATTTCGCGTATTAAATATAGCCTGCGATGGCTTTCCAAAGCTATTTTATTTAATCTATAAAATTAAATGCGTGACTCTAATAAAAATAATGATTAATAATTCTAATATAAAATAAATACATAATTACGCGCTTGTAATCACATATATTAATAACAAACTTTTACCTTGCAAGGATTTCTTTTCTTCTAGCGACCTCGTGTTATGAAACCTTACGTACATGGCTAATATCTATTATTTCAGGATAACCCAAAAATATTTTCTTTAAACTAATGTTCCTGGATGACTAGCTAATTATTTATATATTAATTATAAATAAAAATTGTTGAAATAAATTGAAAAACAATAACAAAATACACATGTAAATTTCTGTTGCTCTGGTCCGGACGAGCGCTAGTCCAAGAAGAAGGAGAAATTCCTTTTTTTGAAACTAGTTTGAAATATAATATAAAATAATTTATTATGAAAATTGAGGGGAGAGAGGTAATGCGCACCACATTATATAAGGTTATGTTTTACGATTTATATCTAAATTACTTATTAAAAGAAAACCAAGTTTATTAAAAAAATCTAATTTATTTGCTAATAAGTGTTTTTGTTCGTGTGTATAAGGGTAACGAGAATGGGTAACGAGAATTTTTACACGTCATATTGTTCAGTTTCTGAGGACCCACAACTGCAACAACTGCCGCACAGTGGGGCAAAACGGTCAAAAATCGCTCTTGGACTCAATTTTTGAGCTATTCACTTAAAACCGGTTTTAAACTACTTCTAGAAGTATCTAATTTCATGTGTCACTGCGGCTTTTTTGATTTTTTTTTTTAAACTAATTAGCTGTCAGCCAAAAGCGCAAATTTAACAAAATTTCAAAACTAGCGAAAATTTTAAAATTTTATTTTTTGAATTTAAAGTGTTTTACACCTATAATTTTTTTACTGTTTACTCAACCTTTATATAAGTGATAATTGCGTTATATATGTTTTATATATATATTCTGTATACATATATGTATACATATATATATATACTAGGGGGCTCTGCCCCCTGCGCGCTTCGCGCGCCAACCCCCGTTGAGTGATTGAAAAAGTGGGTTAGTCATGAGAACAAAAAATGTAAAATTTTAAATACAATTTTAATAATTACTTTCAATTAAAAATATTGATTATATTGTTTTTCTTTTATTTTAAAATTCGTTAATAAGTTTATAATTAATTGATTTATCGGCTTAAAAATAAAAAAAAATAAAATCACTTAGACCCACAAGGGCTGGTTTTGCCCAGTAGTATCTTATTGGCCCGAAAGTATCAAATTAGCCCAAAATTGTCAATAACTAAGAAAATGGAAATGATGCAGAATGGCCCAAAAGTGTCAGAGTGGCCCAAAAGTATCAGAGTGGCCCAAAAGTGTCAGAGTGGCCCAAAAGTGTCAGAATGGCCCAAAAGTACCATATTGCGTGACCCAAAAGTGTCAGAGTGGCCCAAAAGTACCATATTGCGTGGCCCAAAAGTGTCATATTGGCCCAAAAGTACCATATTGCGTGGCCCAAAAGTGTCAGACTGGCCCAAAAGTACCATATTGTGTGGCCCAAAAGTGTCAGATGGCCCAAAAGTGTCATTCGACAGCGGCGGCAGCGGCGGCAGCGGTTATTACTTTATAATATATAGAGATATATATATTTCTGGTTAAATTTTTATAGAAAGAGAAAAAAATTGGAATTTCAAGTAAAACTGAAATTATTTATGCAATATTTATGACAGAATATGTATTTAAAATATATGTAACGCAATTATCCCTTACATGTAGGTTGAGTAAACAGTAAACAAATTAAGTGTAAAACACTTTAAATTCAAAATAAAAAATTTTTAAATTTTTGCTAATTTTGAAATTTTGTTAAATTTGCACTTTTGGCTGACAGCTAATTAGTAAAAAAAAAAAAAATCAAAAAAGCCGCAGTGACACATGAAATGAGATACTTCTAGAAGTCGTTTAAAACCGGTTTTAAGTGAATAGCTCAAAAATTGAGCCCAAGAGCGATTTTGACCGTTTTGCCCCACTGGGCGCCGCAAGTAGCACTATTTAGTAAGTAGAGAAAGGAAAATATAAAAATGCATGGATTCATAAGTTCGCATACTTGTAGTTAATGACACTGATGCACGCGCACACTGATTTCAGATCTGCAGGCATGGACTGGGCGACAGCACGGGGAGGTGGATTTTTACCTCACCCAATTTTTAACTGGACACAGGTATTTCCGTGTCATGTTAAAACATTGGCATAAGGTGGCAACAGAGGAGTGCTTGCACTGCCCAGGCATGAAGGATAAAGTGGAGCACACTTTCTTCGGATGTGTGCACTACGTCGAAGGGCGCCCGCCCTTTCCGATTTGGAGGCCAAAGACGGTGGTCCCGGAAATGCTACGGAGTTCTGAAAATTGGAACAAAGTAGCAGAGTACGTAAGGGCCACCTTGTTGAAGAAATAGGATTCCCCTGTCACTAGGCTGGGAGAAAGCAGCGACCAGTTTCCTAGGCTGCGCGTCCCAAACTGAAGTTATACCTGAAAAGGGAGTTCCGGTTTGGCTCAAACAAGCGCAGGGGGGTTTATAGTGTGTTTATCGAGTAAGAATCTGGGGCGAAGCCGGCGACCGCGAACGCCGGCGGTTTCCCAGTTGTACACTTTGTGCAACTGGACAGTCATAGAAACTTTAATAGCTTTAAAGGCCCGCAAACACTCCATGGCTCATGTAAGTATAACAAGATTCCCTTGACAAAAAAAAAAAAAAAAAAAATATAATTATTAATAATTCAAAAAATTAAATTAATGCATTTGAATATCAAAAAGTATTAATAATTTTATTTTACATACTTTTACATACGTTTACCTACTTTTTTTTTCGTACTTTTTTTACATACTTTTTTTATTTAAATATTTTTTAGGCTTTAATGTAAACGAGCTCGCACCAAATGCCTCAAGTACAAAAGTCGGATTTTCATCATTTTCAATAGTTTTTCTGAATTTTCCCGCACTAAATGAACTTGTACAAGTCAAATAAGTTTAGATTTGGATTCTAAAAATCTTTAGGCTTTAGTATAAATGAGTTCATCGCAATGGATTTAAAAAATTCTGATTTTCCTTGTTTTTTTACATTTTTTTGTGTTTGTGCAGTTACTCTAACAAACATAACCAGTAATACTAATCTCTGGCTCAGAGAGTTATAACTCCTTTAATCAAGGAACTTCCTGCATTACCTGGGGGTTTTTGAGGTTAAGAAAATCATTTTTTTGAATGAAAATATTAATTTTTTCGTCCTAGCATTTTTTCCAATTTTCCGAGATGGCAGATTAAAAAACATAATAAGCTTTTTACCGCTTCAAAAAATATATTATATACTAGAAATTATAAATAAAATGATGGTCCCTTAAGTAAAAAGAGTTGCTTTTTAAGAATCTGAGGTCAGATTTTCAATTTAAACTTCTGGAAAGTCAGTACATCGGGTCAAAGTTGGCCAAAATTATAAAAAAAACATTACGTAAAAGCCTTAATTATTATGTTACAAAACGCTGTAATTTTACTAAAAACCGCTACATTTTTATTTATTTAATGTTTAGAACTTATATTTTCAACGCGAGAAAAAATTTCCAAAATGGTGAACGGAAAATTTCGAGGAAAATTTGTTGGAAAAAGTTAATAATGCTAAAATTAAAGATAATATACGAGTAAGTATAAGATACTTTTATATGGACTCTGGATGCGAATGAAAAATTATATTTTCACTTTCCAAAATTAAATTTTTTTCTTGTGGTGAAAATATAAGTTCTAAATATTAAATAAATGGAAATGTACCGGTTTTTAGTAAAATTACAGCGTTTTGTAACATAGTAATCAGGTCTTTTATGTAACGTTTTATTTATCATTTTGGCCAACTTTGACCCGCTGTACTGACTTTCCAGAAGTCTAAATCGAAAATCTGACCTCAGATTCTTAAAAAGCAACTCTTTTTACTTAAGGGACCATCATTTTATTTATAATTTCTAGTATATAATATATTTTTTGAAGCGGTTTACAAATCGACACGTAAAAAAGGCCTTCGGACTTAATGGGTTAATCCATTATGCCCCTCTATTTCTAAATGTTATGAAAAATTTTCGTACAGTACCTTATATGTTTACATGATAACTCAATAAAATGCTGCTATAAAAATTCAAATTCCGACTTTTTTCAACTGTAAATTAGCCGTAAAACCTTAAGTAAGTAATAAAAAAGGTACAATAATCAAAGGTTTGTGTTTTTTTCGTGTAAATATTTAATTTAACGAAAAATTTTTGCACGAAAAATGTTTATAGGCAGGGGGTTTTTTAGGCACGTTATTGGGGGAGGGGGGAGGAATGAACTTAGAATTATTTTAATTTAGAGACTTAGAATTATTTGAGTTCAGATTTAGAAGTATAAATTATTTTCATTTACGGACTTTGAATAATTTTCATTTAGGGACTTTAAAAAATTTACATTACGACTTTTTTCAATTTTTTTTACATTTTGGGGTACTTTTCGCCCCCAGGGTTACAAATATTGTTACTTTTTTGGCTGTAAAACGATAAGGGGAAACAAAAAAAACTTAATAACTTTTTTTTCATTTTTTTAGTTGTTTTGCCCCCCTCTGGCAAGCGGATGAATTAATTTCTTATAAGTAAATATACGACAAAATATTTTCGAAAAATTGATCCAAATACAAAAAAAATAATGAGGTCATGTTTTTTGTATTTTTTCTTATTCTGGGAGTAGTTTTAACCCCCCTATTATTAAACCTTATATCTCAATATCGGGCCATAATCAATTTTTTGTACATTGTAGGGTACTTTTTACACCTAGGATTGCAAATCTTGTTACTTTTTTGGCTGTAAAACGAAAAGGGGCAAAAAAAAATTTAATAACAAATAATTTTAATTTTTTGTATTTTTTTTAAATTTAAGGGTAGTTTTGGGGGTAATTTTTCCAAATAATTTTATGCAATAAAATATTTTCAAAAAATTGATCAAAATACAAAAAAAATAAGAAGGTCATTCTTTCATACTCTGGGGGTAGTTTTAACCCCCCTATTATTAAACCTTATATCTCAATTTCAGTCCATAATAAAATAAAAAAAAATCTTCATTAATTTTCCTAAGAAAATGGCATTCATTTGAAAACTTTAGCAAAAATCCCAAAATATTCAAAAACAACCCCTAAAAAAGGGTAGTTTTTACTGTTTACAGGGTAATTGAGAAATTTCTGACATTAAAATCGTAAAAAAAATATTTAAATAAAGAAAGTACGTGACATTTCCCTAGGAATTCGAATTTTTCCTTATTTAAATCATTTGGAGTCATCTAGAGCAGAAAATTCAAAAAACTGAAAAAAAAATGAGAAAAGTTGAGGAAAATTTACGATTTTTCGATTATTTTAGGGTCTAGGAAGTTCGATCGCATCTAGGTTGATATGGCATCTGATAATATATTTAAAAGCACGTTTTTTCTGAGAAACTTAATAAAAAATTCGAATATACAATTTTTCTGTAGCTTCCGTAAAATATCCTGTGAATTTATCGATTTTTTCGGCTCCCCGTGTAGGTATTTACAAAAACTAATGGCAGGACTGGATTCTTAAAGAAATTTTACTATAGTACCTCTTTTTTCATAATTTTTATTCGTTTTTAGAAGGAATGGCATATAAAAGAAGATTGAGCGGCTGAGGAAAGATGAATACGTATTTTTTTTCTCAAAAATTCGCCCTCGGCTTAATTTTCAATATTAAACGCTAAAATTTGTGGACATAGTCCATTTTGGATAGGTAATTGGCAAGAAAAACTTTTTAGCCGGTTTCAGCGATCCGATCTGGAAACTTTTTCTGAATTCACTAAGAATCACTCATAATTAAACAATTTTTTTTTTAATCTTTTAAAATGTGCAGATAAGTAAAATAATAAATTATAGTAAATTTCAAATACATTTGCAAAATAAATTTTTTAATGAATTTTTAAATAAATTAAATATCCACAAAGGAAACTTAAAGTAGTATTTATAATTTTAAAAATATTTTTTTCAAATGAAATGTTAGACTATAAACTTGAATTTTGAAAACATTAAAAAAAATATGAAATCTATTCCTCAAAATGTTTGCACGGATCAAGGAGGAGAGTACTATAATAAGCCGTTTAAAAATTTAATATCTTGCTAAAAAATTAATCATTATTCTACATTTTTTTATAAAAAAGCTAGTATTTCGAAAAGAGTTATACTCACTTTGAAAAAAAAAACGATCTTTGGAATACCTTTTATGACGACCTGTTGAGAATCAATCTCCCGGTAGGAGCCTCCCTGATCGATACGTGGACAACGTTGCCTTAGGTAGCCAATGATAGGACCGAGGCTCAGTCACGGCTGAATGAGGCCATGAACCTGATCAACCGGTGGATGGAGTAACACGGGCTTCAGCTGGCAATCCCAAAAACAGAGATTGTTTTTTTGACCCGTTGAAGGGTTCCTACTGAAATCGATATAAAATTTGAAGAAAATGGGAATCCTCACACGATTTTTACTAGGCCACATGTAAGATATTTTAGGGTCTTTCTTGAAAACAAGCTGGCCTTCAGTGCCCAGTAAAAGAAGTAATGTGAAAAGGCTGCTAAGGTGACGCCATCCCTGGCGCGGTTAATGATAAATATTGGAAGGCCTAGATAAGGAAGGCAAAAGTTTCTAATGTCTACAGTTAACTCCATCCTGCTATATGGAGCAGAGATATGGGCGGACATCGTCCAGATGAAAAAGTACTGCAAGATAATCTTTGCAAGAAGCATTTCGGATAGCTTGTGCGTACCGAACGGTATCCGAACCGGCGATCAAGGTCATTGCGGGAATTATTCTTATCGAGCGTTAAAACGTATACCATAGTTACGTGAAGTCACGCGAAACGGCTTAAGTCGCCGCACGTTCCAGCACTATGGATGCGTGGCAGCGACGATCGAATGGCGACAAAAGGGGGTGGTGGAAACACAGGCTCATAATCGACCTCAGGGCATGGATTGACCGGGGATATGGGAAGGTGGATTTCTACCTCACTCAATTCCTGTCTAACCATAGATACTTCCGTAGCCAGCTCTTTAAATGGGGCAAGGTAGGAACAGCGCAGTGCTTCCACTGCGTGGGTAAAGTAGACACTGCGGAACATACCTTATTTTCGTGTACGAGCTTCGCCGATGGGTGACCAGCTCTCCGCGAATGTAGGCTAGAGAGTGTGGTCTAGGAAATGCTACGTACTACCGAAAACTGATACAAGATAACAGATTGCGTACGGACCACGCTGAAGCGAAAAAAATAGAAAGGGTTTCCTCAAATACAGGAAACGCCCTAAATGGGCTTTGTGGTTAATTTTTTTAAATTTTTAGTATTATTTTTTTTAGGCAGGATGGGCAAATGAAGATTTGCGGGTGGCACGTCCTGGGCTGAAGTTATACCTCAAGAGATTCGGGAAAGTATGTGTCAAAGGTAATAGGGTGGGGAGTTGAGTGGGTTATACCTTACATCATTGGTCGTGTAATCGTGGATTGTAGTTCACTATGATCGATGATTTCATTGTCAATAATGCAAGGTATATTCGCCACATAATTTTTTTGTCCAATGCTAAAGGATATGCGTAAGATGCATTCTTCACTCCCTCGGGGAAAAAAAATAAACTACATATCCATTAAAAGATTATCGAGACTATTTATTTTTGGTGTTTTTTTTGGAATTTTCCAAAAGGTAATTTTTAACAATATATTTCTAGATACATTTTACTCTCTTAATTTCTATATCATTTTCCAGTAAAACCACGTATAGTTTAGCGCAAACAGTTACAAATTCTCTTATTAATCGATCGCCTACTTTGCTCTTCATTTTTCCAAGCTCTCCTTTGTGCTGTGGCAATATTTTGAATTTATAACCAGGTGGATAATTTGAGGTATCAAAGTAGCTTGGATTTTCACGAATCATTTCATACGCATCCGGCCCAGAAAAGGCGTAGGTTGTCATTATCTGTATATATTAAAGAAGCAAGTTTCACGTATTTCGGTTGAATGAAATTGTAGTGAAAATTGTTCAACAGCACTTTCGCGTTGTCGAGAATAGCAAAACCTGCATATGTTAGTCCATTTTACTTTATAATTAATTTGCTGAATTCCATGGCAAAAAAATCTTCAATAAAAATTTCAACTCTTTTAAAGTTCACTTTGAATATTAAACCTTCTGCTCCTGCGCGACCTGGCTGAAACGTTCGAATAAAAACTTTCAACCAATTGCCTGAAGAAATTTGCCTGAAATAATTAAATGATATTAATGACGTTATTAATAAATTATTTTTTAAATAATACACTGACCGTAAATTATATTTGATGAAGCTTTAAAAAGCATTGCCTCAAAAGGATTAAGAGCGTTTTTTCTTTTTTCAATATTGAAGTCAATGTATTTTTTTTAACCATTTCGATTGTCGAAATTCCAGTATTTTGTAAATTTTTCTTATTTTGATCCTATCTTTCATAGCTTGCTTTATCGCTCTGTAGTATATGACGTAATTTTTTTTTTCATATAAGGTGGTCTAGCTGATATTGATAACATTGATATAGCAGTAATTTTTTCGTGAATGCTTTCTGGATAAAAAACGTTAAATTCTTAAAACTAACATCATTGTCATCAGATATTGATAAAACGTTAAAATTTTTAAATTTTCATCCCATTTAAAGCCGCCTAATGGTAATTTTTGCAACATGGCCGTAGGATACAATGAGTTCATGTCAAAATAAAGCAAATAGTTTTCTGCTACGAATGTATAATAATTTAACAGATACTTGTTGTTTGCCTTTGAATTTCGACAGTTTGCCAGACAAAGTCCACCTATGATCCCGCCTTCTATGAATAATAAAATGTCAATGTCATCAATAAATTCTAAGTTTACAGTGGTATATTTTAACATTGCATCTAAGTCATAACTTAATAAAGATACAAATGCAAGCATGACTAAACTATTGGATTCAAACATTGAATTCCAAAAGTTTTCAATTAATGTATAGGATTTTAAATATAACGTGTAATAATCGGCAAATATTTGACAATTAAAATGTATCCAGATACTTTGTGCTCGAATACAATCTTGATCAGAAACACGTTCATAAGTTAAACTTGAATAAAAGAATTCTTTAGCAGAAAAACTTCTTTCGTCCAATTTTTGCCATGAGTCTACCTCATAATTATTAGGGAATACAGAATTTTTAAATTGCCTTTTTACGTTACATAAATATGAGTTTAATATAAGTTTTTTCAGAGGTTCGCTCAAAAATTTAAAACTGTCGATAAATTAAATTTATATTGCTGTATTTTGAACATACTTAATTACTGCAAAATACTTAGAAATATTTCATGGTATAATGAAAATTTAACCATCTATTTGAGTGGCGACATCTTTAATAATAAAGCTGACGTCATAATTACTAATTGTGAAAAATAATTGGAATTGTATAGTTTATCCATAAATTCAAATTGCATAACTTATGAGTTGGATTTCTAAATTTTCCAGTTCAATTGTCATGATCAGTAACCTTTTCCTTATTTCAAAATCTTTTTAACAGATATGACAGATTTTAAGCTTTAGAAAAATTCTTTGATCTTCTAGAGTTAAATTCATCGGTATTACGGTTTTCAAAATCTAAAAATTAACAGAAATAAATAAGTCATATAAATAAAAAAATAAATAAATACGTTTTTTACCTTGTGTAATTTTTCTGCAAGAAAATTAAGCTGATTTGCAAATTATTACACGCAAACAACTCCTTTGTTAGAATAATAAAGTTCCAAGGGGCATCCGTTATAACTCGTTTTAAGATAGATTCCAATAGTAAAGGTTTAATGAGCATGATAAGCATTTATCAATTCCGGTAAATCTCGTACAGGCTGCAATAATGCTTCCAAATCAGCATAAATTACAAAAGTATTCTTTAATTTTTTATGAAAATTTAGAAATTTCATGATTTTATTTTCTCCAGTTATTAATATAATTCCACATATATTTATTTTCCTACAGTTTATTTTATAATTTGAAAACTTTTCCTCTTCATAAAAATAATCCAATCAATTTCACAAAAATAAAGACTTGATTTGTGATTATTAACTTCAGATGCTAACATTAAAGACAAATTTTCAATTAGACAAAAATTTTGTTCAGTTCCGTTACAAATTAATAATAAATTAACATTCTAAAATCTGGTACAATAAAATGGTACAATAAGTTTCTTTTTTTCATTATCAATTACAAAAATATTGATTCTGATCAAATTTAATAGTTCAAATTGGTTTAATCCATCAAATGAAAAAGCATGTTTTCCTGAACCGTCTCCTATACCTGTAAAATTTGAAGTTCTGTCTTCTTTATAAGTATTAGGATCAGTTTCGTTTTCTTGTGCCGCTGGATTTGTCGCTTCACTTATAAAATTTTAAAATATGAGTAATCATTAGTTTTAATATTTAAGATTACACCTCTTTTTTTTAATCCATGTAGTATGTTCAATATTATGTTCAACGAGCAATGAACTATGTTTTTCAATTACAATTCGCAAAGATAAAATTTCATGCCGAGACCCACCAGATTTCTGTGATCTCATTTTCTTGAGTTTATTTACTATTTTGTTTTGAAAAGTTTCATAAAACTTAGAAATATCGCTTGTTTTAAATAAAATTTTATCAGCTTTTTCGCCATTAAGTATAGTAAATATGGCAACAAAAATTAAAGAAACTTTTATGGATGCATGTAATGTGCCGCGAATATAATTTTCTACAGTGTTTTTATATGCTGTAAAAAGTCCGTTTAGATTAATGTGTCTCTTAATGAAATTTTGATTATCAACTACACGTATTTTTCAATATATTTGTTACTGTAATAATAAACATACTTTTGGAGTTAATATATTGTTTCATCAAAAAGAACAAATTACAGTATGTACATCAATAATTTACTGACTTGAGCAAATTTTATTGTAAACTTAAAAATTTTAATAAAGATTTTTTTTTTTTTAATTTATTTTCAATAATAAATAAAATATACATATTTGAATATATATCTTAATACTATATATATTTGAAAATTTATTTGTTTGTTTGTCTGTTTGTCTGTTTGTCTGTACCCTAATGACTCAAGAACCACCGAACCGATTGGCATGAAACCGGCGTCAAAATGAAGGAAAAAAAAATGCGGGTGACATAGGCCCTGTATTTTCTGATTAGCTATCGTAGTTTTTGAGATATTTAATTTTTATTATTTTCGATCTTCATAACATTTTTTAAAATTTTATCAAAAATTGAAATATCTCGATACTAAATTTTGATATCGCACTTCATAGTATTCAATTCAGCACTAACTTTTACGTATTCTCTGAAATTTTTATTCAAAACGGAGGTATCTTTAAAATTTTATAAAATATTTAAAAAATTTTTTACTATATATCTTACTACTATATATATTTGAAAATTTATTTGTGTGTCTGTGTGTGTGTGTGTATTATCATCAGGATCAAACCAGTGAACGAAATTTAATTAAACTGGTGTCAAATTAAAGAAAAAAAGTCTGCGGGTGACATAGGCCATAGCTTTGCGACTCAGCTATCATACTTTTGGAGATACTCAATTTTTAGTATTTTTGAACTTAATAAAATTTTTAAAAATTTTTAACAAAAATTGAAATATCTTGAGAATATCGAAAAATTTGACTGTCACACTTTGTAGTGTTCGATTTAGCACCAATTCTTACGTATTCTCCTAAATTTTTATTCAAAACGGAAGTATCTTTAAAATTTTATAAAATATTTTTGAAGATGGTTGAAAAATTTTTTTAAATTTTTTTATTTTTATGGTATTTTTAATCAAATATTTGTGGGTCTGTAAGTGTATGTGTTTCATCATCAGGGTCTAATCAATGAAAAGTCAAAATGAAGTGTCAAAATATAGAAAAAAAGTCTGCGTATGACATAGGCCATAGTTTTGCAATTCAGCTACCGTACTTTTGGAGATATTCAATTTTTACTATTTTTGGAAAAAATAATATTTTTTGAAATTTTTATTAAAAACTAAAATATCTTCTAAATATGATAAAATTTTACGGCCGCAATTGGTATTACTCGATTCGGAACTAATTTATACGTACTCAGATAAATTTGCATAAAAAAAGGACATTTCAATAAAAATTTGTAAATAATTTCAGTGATTGGCGGCCTTAAAAATCACTAGATTAAAAAATACCAAAAAAATAGGATATCCAGTTAATAACAAAAAGTTTAAATTATGAAATTACTAGCCGACTAACATGATTCATAACAGGTCTTGAAGTCTCTATATTTATATAGTACCAAAACAATACACGAGATACTAATACTAAAATGCTAGATTCTGTTCATTCGGGAGAAACACATTGATTCCATAAGCAAAAATTTATCTTTAGGATTACAATACCTTTTTAATTATGTTTCTGTAATTAATAATAATAACTCTACTAGGGACAGAGCTAGGCTCCTCTGAAAACTCTGAATGTGTTTGCATACTTATAAATTTACAGTGAAACCTGGTTTTCTTAAGCAACAAAAACAGAAGTAAATGCAATACAGGGGGGGCGGAGCCCCCCCTCCAACTTTTGCTAGTTATATATATATTCAACTCAAATTTTAGGGTATAGTTTGGGGTGATAAAAAAGTCCCTCAGCTAAAGTTTTAGTCCTCTAGCACTTCATGGGCTCGAAATATGTCTGTTTAAAGGTCCAAAAATAGCCTGATTTGGCCCATTTTCAAAATTACGCCATTCCTTTGAATTTACTAAATTTTATCTTATTGGTCACATTTGACCTGGTAAAAGGTCTACATTAAGAAAAAAATTTTAGCTTATTTCAAAGCGTTAATTTTTTTTGACATTGTTATATATTTATTTTGGACAATAACAACATGATAATAATAAAAAATTAATAACAACAACACCGGGAATAGATTAGGGGGGGCCGAGCCCCCTCTCTCACCTATGCTATACTATATATATTTGAAAATTTATTTGTCTGTCTGTACCCTAATGACTCAAGAACAGCCGAACCACTTGATATGAAACCAGTGTCATAATAAAGAATAAAAGTATTCGGATAACATAGGCTATAGTTTTCTATAATTTTTCATTAATGTTTCACCTACGCTGCTCTGAATAGTTTGAATGTGTTTGCATAATTATAAATTTGCAATGAAAAATGATTTTTGAAACAACACAAACAGAAGGAAATGTGACACAGGGGGGGCGGAGCCCCCCCTCCTCCAATTTTTGCTAGTATATATATATATACTAGGGGGCTCCGCCCCCTGCGCGCTACGCGCGCCAACCCCCGCAGAGTGATTGAAGTATTGCGATAGTATATTTTTATAATCATTTGCAAGGCGTACCACAGTGTAGTAAAAAAAAAAAAGTGGCAAAAAATCGGCTTTAACGCAATTTCTTATGCAGTCAAAATCGGAGCACCTACTGGCATAGCTGCTGTAAATGTATATGGAAAATCATATCACTTATTACTACGATTGCCTTTAAATTATAAACAATTTGGTTCATTAGAAAATTAAAATGCCAAAAAACTACAAACTGAATTAAAAAATTTGAAATTTCTGTTTATTGACGAAATGTCATTAATAGGTTTACGTACTTTATATCAAATAGAATCACGGTGCAGAGAAATTTTCGCTAACGAAATTGATGAACCTTTTGGTGGAATAATAAAATACTTATTCGGAGATTATAACCAATTAACGCCGGTAGGAGATACGGCAATATTTAGTTCAAAAAAATTTACTGACAAAATGCAATCGCAAGGAGAACTTGTTTTTAAACAATTTCAGAAATATTTTTGTTTACAAAATGCACACCGACAAGAAGGCAATCAAACACCATATTCAAAATTTTTAGATGAAATAGCAAATGCAGAATTGTCGCAGGAAAATTACGAAGCACTGCATAATGGACGAGAATAATACCTAAAAACGAATTGGATATGTTTGAAAATGCAATACATTTATACCCGAAATGCATACAAATAGATGCACATAACGAAAAACATTTGAAAAACACAGGAAACCCAGTAGCTCGAATTGTAGCCACAAATGCACCTAATATAGCCATTCGTTGTTCAGATTAAAAAGCATCAGGGTTACAAAATGTTTTATACTTATCTAAAAATTGTCGTGTCATGTTACGGGCAAACTTATGGACTGAAGGAGGTTTAATAAATGGTACTTTAGGATATGTGAGAGAAATAATTTATGCTGAAAATAGTTCACCACCGCAATTACCAGAAGCTATAATGGTAGAATTTGATAATTATAAAGGACCATATTTACATAAAAATCTATATCCAATAATACCTCTAAACCGTACATGGGCACATAATAAAATACAATGCAGCCGAATACAAATACCACTTATGATATCATATTCAATAACCATACATAAATCCCTAGGCCAAACTATTCATAAAATGTTTCTCCATATTAGAGACAGTGAAAGGCAATTAGGTACCACTTACGTAGGATTAAGTAGAGTTAAATCAATAAACTATTTAATTCTAATAAAAGATTCCAACAAATATAGATACGACTCTATTCGACTATGTGCTTCTTTTAAAGACAAACAAAAGTTTTTACACAAATTGAAAAACGATATTAACTAAAATATAAAAATAAAATAAAAAAAATTATATTCAATTTCATACATTAATAATGCAATAAATTATATTTTTTTTTCATTTATATGCCTAAATTTATTTTAAAAAACAAAACAATTACTCCTTGACCAAATAAACTATATATACGATAAAATAATACTTATACAGATGATTAAATACGAAACTATTAATTTTTAAATTGGATTATTTTTAAAAAAGAAATAATAATATAATGATTTAAAAAAAATTATAAAATAAATCAAAAAATTTTCTATAGCTTCGCTCAGTCTTATACTCGTCCCGGGTAATCTAGTTTACTATAACGATGAAAGAATTAGTATTATAAAATTACGGTTTACGGGGCTTGAAAAGTTACACTGACATTAAAAAAATAAAACTAGACTGAAGTTTTTTTTGCCGTTGAACCAATTAAGACCTCTGTGATAAAATGGTCTACTTGCAATGACTTCAAATATTAAAATAAGTTTTCCTTAAATAAAATATTAATTTATTCATTTTCATTTACATTTCATTTGGGAATAATTTATTATTATTATTACGAAAAAAATTTTATTTGCCTTTGATTATGTATAAAATAAATTCATCTTTATAAATAATAGTAATAATTTAAAGTATTTTGGTTCCCTTTGAAAAATATTGTGTGTTGTGTATATAGTATATGTGTCTTGTATATATGTTGGTGAGCTCCCCCCTTTAGTTTTTATATGTATATCACTTTCGAGCCTCAGTGCTCCGCCAGATCGCGAGCTAGTTACAGCTCTTTTATAATAAAGTCAAGTATTCTAAATCAGTGCGATCATTTATTGCTTTTACCTTTATCACCATTATCACCATTATCCATCCATCCTCAACATTATTGGCATCCCAAGATCGAACCTACAAAAACGTTTTTTTTTTTTTTTTTTTTCAAAAAAAAAAGTGATTTTCTGTTTTAATGAAGAAAAACATGTGCTCGAGAAAAATTTTTTAAATTTCAAGATGGTGGATAAACTGTAGATATGAAAGCATGGTGTTCTAGTGTTTTGAAATTGGTGATTAAAACAAAAATTTTATAATTTTTGATATGAACAGTGTAGTTTTACTATGCAAGCGGAGCAAAAATTTAAATAATTTTTTAAAAAATTAAATTTTGACTGTGTTTTTATGTCACGTGGTCGTATCAACGTTTGCCATCGTTGTATTTTTTTTTGTTAAAAAAAAAAAAAGAAGACCAGCAAATGATAAGATGTTGTAGTTTATTATTGCTGCTAGAAATAAAAGAACTATTTACAAAAAATTAAAATGACAAGAAATCAATTCAAAAAATAGAACTTTTTTTTGAGAAAAATTAATCAAGTGTTGAATGCAATATACTAAAAAAAATAATAGCAAGTTGTACTGTATAAAGTTTTATATTGGGATAGATGTGAAATTGATTAACTCCAAAAAAAAAAAAATACAAGATATTATCATCAAAAAAAAATGGACATCGTGACGTCAACATTTGGGGAAGAAAATATTTGGCGCTAATCTTCTACATTGTCACCGGATCGGCGCGCGCAGTCCTTCCTGGTTCTCAATCTCCGTCGTTCCGTCGCCATTAAATTACGAAGCGTCGTCAGTGTGTTTGTTAAGAGGGGACAACAATGTCATCGAACCACGCACGTGAACAACGGGGAAATTATAAAGGAGAGCTTCCATCTTTCTCAATCTTCGTCGGCTGCTTGCAGTTTATATAAGATAAGTCTTATTACCAAATTTTTGTTTTATTAAGTACCTATTATTTTAAAAATAGTAACCTAAAATTTATTGATAACTTTAAAAATCTTATCAATGTTTTTAAAGTGTCACTTTTGTAATTTTAACTTATTTGATTAAAAAGTAATTGTTAGTGAAATACTTAATTTTTTGTAACATAAATCTTATTTTTTGTAAAAACTTTGCTTAAAATTATTATCCATTTAAAAAATTAAAAAAAATATACTAAGGGAGCTTGTGTGTGTGTGAGTATATAAATTCTAATTTGTTAAAACTTTATGATTAAAAAAAAAAACATAACCTACAAAATTTAAATTTTTTTTCTCTTTTCTGCTATTTAATTAAATTTAAAGTTTTTTCTCTGTAATTTAACACTATTAAAATTTATTTTGTTTTGATAATTTAAAAATTAAAGTTTTGCTTTTTGCTAAATAGTGAAAAAAAATAAATATTTTTTTAAATTGAAAAATTAAAATTGAATCTTTTATTGTATTATGTAAAATCAAATCTTGGATTTTTTAACATTATTGATTTTTTAATTTAAAATTATCATCTTTGTTGTTCATTATCTAATCAATTTGACGTTACCTAAGTTACATCATTATTGGCGTTTTTTGAACTGGTGATCTGGATTTATTTGATACTACCTGGCTGAACCTCAACTTTTGTGGATTCTGAGGATTCGTGGCATTCCATTTGCTGGTTTAACACAACATCAGGTCATAAGGAGGCGATTACATCATCCAGGGCGATATTGCGTCACCGGTTTGGACAAAAAGTTAGCTTTTTATTGTACATTGCTCAATATTGTTTTGTAAATTTTTATATTAACTTAAAATTATTGTAAATTTTTTCTTATTTACATATTTCTCTTTACTACTATTCGATAATTATAAACATATTATTTTGAAATTTAAATACTTAGTATAGAATCCAAACACTAGGCAAAAATTATCTCTCAAGTTACAAATATATAGAAACATTATCATTATTTTTAAAAAATAGATCATTGATTACTGTAATTTCTTTAATTTAATTTTTATTATTACAAGTTATTATTATATATATTATATTATTATTATTGTTAGTAATTTCACCTAATTTTTAATTAATTTGTTAACTGATCTTAAATTTCATTTGTATCATTGATTTATTTTTTGAAAAGAGAAATTATCACACACCCTCAATGCTATAATATATTATTATTTATACTTATAAAATTTTTTTTGTTGTACAAATACTTGAGTAGAAAACAATCTAGGATATAATTTTTATTAATTATTTCTATGATAATTTTTATTGATTATTCATTTGCTTAATTGTTATATATGTCACTTTAGTTTTTCAATATTTAAAAATTTATAATTGTAAAAATGTCATCAATACTTTTAGAGCAAGCAGGCTTATATCCTAGAATTAGAGATGCCTATACAGTGTTTGAGAATTCTAACAATATGACAGTATCTAACTGTAAAATTAGGATGAAACATTTAGATAATTTGTGGTCTTCCTATGAGCAAAATAATATGTCGTTGTTTGGACATAGAGAGTATGCCCAATTGCAAACTCAACCCTATTTTACAGAAAAACACTTTTCTATTGTAGAGGAATTTTACATACAAAACATGTGTAAATATCAATCGTTTTTAGATGCAAAGCAGACAGATAAAACTAATGTCAACCCATTACCTAGGCCCCAAATTATAAGTATGGATAATGAACGTCTACCCCCATTGCAAATACCCCATTTCAGTGGTGACTATGCTTCATGGGAGTCGTTTAGAGACGTCTTTCAGTCATTAGTTATTAATAAGAAAAACTATTCTAACGTCGCGAAATTACATCAATTAACTTCGGTCTTTGAGGGTGATGCCGCTACTATAGCTGCATCGTATCAACCCACTGATGCTAACTTTGAGATAGTGTGGAACAAGCTTAAGGAGAGGTACGAGGTTAAAAAGAGACTTGTGCATGCCCACATCTCTAATCTATACTCCCTTAAGCCTGTTCTTAAACCTTCTGCATCTGAATTTAAAAAAATTTTGTCAGGTGTTAACACACCTCTTTCAGCTCTAAAAGGGTTAGGTAGAGCAGTAGATTCATGGGACGATTTAATAGTTTATCATATTTTAAAACTACTTGATAATGAGTCTCGTAAGCAATGGGAAATTTTCTATAATGCCTATTGTAACTCTTTACCTCCTTCTACAAATAATGATACTGATAATGCGACTGTTCCTGCAAAACCTAGCTCTGAACCTCCTACTTTAGCAAAACTATTAGAATTTATTGAGAGTCAAATTAGTATATTAGAATCAATTGAAGAAGCTAGTAATTCTCAAACTAGTAAACCGTATTTAGATTTTAATAAGAACAAAAGTACAAGCAATCCTAATAGTTCTGCTAAAGTTTTGAGTACTACTGTTTCTAATCAAAAATCAAGTCAAAATTTAAATAATAATTGCATTATTTGTAATGCCAATCACTTCTTTTTGTTTTGTGCGGACTATAAAAGTAAGACCCCAAAGCAGAGAGAGGAGATTGTATCAAAAAATAAAAGATGTTTTAATTGCTTGGGTGCACATTTTATTTCAAATTGTACATCTACAAAAAGGTGTACCATTTGCAAGCAAAAGCACTATACATCCTTGCATATAAAAGGATATAAAAAAAATGCTAAAAACAGTAGTACTGGTAATCAAACTACCAACACAGAGGGGGATAGTGCAGAAGCTAGTACATTATCATCCAACTCTTGACAATTAACCACTCAACCTCTTTTGGCAACAGCTGTAGTCAGAGCTTGTTCTAACAATGGACTGGAAGTATTGGCAAGAACTCTAATTGACCAGTGCTCCCAAGCCTCATTTATTAGTAATTCATTATTTAAGAAATTGCGTCTTAGAAAAGAACCTGCTCAACTACCTGTGTCAGGAATTGGTGGTAAAACTGATATTGTTTGTTCAAATATGGTAAATTTTCAAGTCAGACCTCATTTTTATTCTGACTTCATCCTTAATGTTAGTGCATTTGTTTTACCAAAAATTTCGTCATACACACCTAATTCCGATATTGATCTTGTTAAACTACCTCACATTAGTCATTTGCAACTAGCTGATCCTGGATTTGCAAAAAAGGGTCGCATAGATTTATTGCTTAGTACTGTTTGTCACTCCTCCTTAATTCTTGGTGACATTCGCAAGGGAAATGAATATGATCCTATCGCAACCAGCTCAAAGCTTGGCTGGATTATTTCTGGTAATTCAGGTATCAGTTCAAATTCTCATTTATTGATAAATAATCTTCATATAAATTCTGATCTAGCCTTTAACTGAGAAAGATTTTGGCAACAAGAAGAGATTTCAATCTCTCCGCAGGCCTTGCTTACTCCGGATGAGCAAGCTTGCGAAAATTATTTTGTACAAACTCATTCGCGTGATCCTGAAGGTCGATATATTGTAAGATTGCCATTTAAGGATTTAGAAACTGCAGGTCTAAACTTTAATGGCTCCTTTCAACATGCAAAAAAAGTGTTTGAAAGAACCGAAGCTCGCTTTAAAACTAATCTTGATTTTGCTCAAGCCTACCATAAATTTATGCACGATTATGAAGATTTAGGTCATATGGAACGTTCTCGTGCAATATTATCGTTTTTACTTTACTATTTTTTGCCACATCACGGAATTTTAGGTCATAACCGTAAATTTCGCTCAGTTTTTAATGGTTCAGCCAAGGATTATAATAATGTGTCAATTAATGATTTATTGCACAGTGGTGCAAATTTGCTTCCTGACTTGGCTGAGCTATTGATTAACTGGATGAAATACCGGTTCGTGTTTGTGTCAGATATAGAACATATGTTTCGACAAATTTTAGTACATAAAGATGATAGAAGATTTCAACAAATTTTATGGCGGTACGATGATTCTAAAGACTTACAATCTTGGTCATTAAAAACCGTCACTTATGGGATGATAAGCAGCCCATACCTTGCAAATCGAGTTGTTAGACAGTTAGCCTTAGATGAGGGTCATCGTTACCCATTAGCAATAAACATCTTGAATCATGAAACTTATATGGATGATACTCTTTCTGGAGGTCATTCACTACCTGAAGCGATCAAAAAACAAGCCGAACTAATACAAATTTGCAAGGTGGGTGGTTTTTCATTGCATAAGTGGATGGCAAACCATTCAGCATTGTTGAAGTTTCCTGTGTCAATTCGTGCTGAAACAAAGTTGGCAGACTCTTGTTTCAATTTGCTGGGTTTGAATTGGTGTCCTAACACCGATCACTTTACTTTTGATTTCGAGCTAGACCAACTAAAAACTGATCTCACAAGGAGGCAGGTACTTTCGTCCGTAGCTAAATTATTTGATCCATTAGGCTGGCTTGCACCAGTAGTCATTACAGCAAAAATTTTTCTTCAAAAACTTTGGAAAACTAAAAATCCCAAGCTTGATTGGGACACTAAATTACCTGACTCGTTGAGAGATGAGTTTAAAAGTTGGTATGCTAGTATTCCTGCAATTAAAACTATCAAAATTTCTAGGTGGCTAAAATATGTCCCAGGGGCTAAGTATGAAATATACGGGTTTGCAGATGCTTCCGATAAAGCATACGGTGCCTGTACATATTTAAAAGTAACGCTACACGGGAAGAGCACTGTGCACTTGCTGCAAGCAAAATCTAAGGTTGCCCCTTTAAAGCCAATATTAACAATACCGAAATTAGAGCTTAATGCTGCTCATTTATTAACTAAATTAACTGTAAAGGTGCTTAGAGCTTTAAAACTTGATGAAGTTAAAATATACTTATTTTCTGACTCTACTGACGTATTATGTTGGCTAAAGGAGCATCCTTCAAAATGGGAAAGGTTTATTAAGCACAGGTGCTCAGATATTCATACTTTGCTCCCTGAGGTATTTTGGTCTCATGTTAGGTCCAATGACAATCCAGCTGATTGTGTGTCCAGGGGTTTGCCTCCAGAGCAATTGCACTCTTTTTCCCTTTGGTGGGAAGGGGGTATAATGGTAAAAAAACCAATAGATTTGCAAAATAGTATATTGAGTAAGTCGGTGAATCTTATAAATGTAGAGTGTCATGCTGTGAACTGCAAAGTCTCTGAAAAAGTGGTTGTTTGGGAATTGGTCGATAGGTACTCTTCATTACCCAAACTTTTAAGAATTACATCTTATATTATTAGAATCATCGATAAATTACTTACTAAGAGCAAAATCCAATTGAAACAACCTTCAAATCTTTTTATTAATCATTGGTTTAGTGTTAAATACTATGTTGGTTTTTGTAAACTTGTTTCAGTTCAGGAATTAGTAAGGGCTAAAATGCTATGGATATATTTAGTCCAAAATAGCTACTTTAAAAAAGATATCAAATTAATTACCAATAGTGAAAAACCTGATAATTTAAATTTACGTCGTCTGGACCCCTTTTTTGATCAAAATTTGCTTCGTTTAGGCGGACGTATTCATTTTTCATTGCTTGATTATGACCAAAAACACCCGTGGATTTTACCAAGTAAATGCTCGTTCTCTAAACTTTTAGTTGATTTCATTCACGAGAAAACTTTGCATGGTGGTTTACGCCTAACACTTTCAGCCTTAAGGCAAGAGTTTTGGGTAATTAAAGGTAGAAATTTGGTTAGAAGTAGAATCCACAGGTGTAATACTTGTATTAGATACAACGCTAAAAGATTATGTCAAAAAATGGGCATACTCCCTGCTTGCAGAGTTACCCGCCCTGATAAACCTTTCAGAGTAAGCGGAGTGGACTATGCTGGTCCTTTTGATACACTTAGATTCAAAGGTCGCGGTGCACACAAAACCCTTTACAAATCTTATATAGTAGTTTTTGTGTGTATGAACACAAAGGCAGTTCATTTAGAGCTAGTCACTGGCTACTCTAGTCAAGACTTTATTGCTGCTTTCCGAAGGTTCACGTCAACTAGAGGACAATGTTCTGAGTTGTTAAGTGATCAGGGGACTACCTTTGTCGGAGCTAATAGAATTCTCAAGGAAATGTATGAAGATTCTTCTGATTACATGAATGACCTTGTGGGTTCTTTGGCAAGCGAAGGTACAACCTGGAAATTTAACTCTCCAGGAGGTCCTCATTTTGGCGGAATCTGGGAAGCTGCGGTAAAGTCTGTGAAGCATCATATTCGAAGGGTAGTTGGCGATCGTCAACTAACCTTTGAAAAATTTTATACACTGCTAAAACAAGTCGAGGCGTGCCTCAACTCTCGCCCGCTGGTCCCTCTGACTGATGACCCATCAGACAATAGCTTTTTATCTCCATCGTTGTTATTAACCCAGTCCGAGTCCTATATTCTTCCGGAACCCAGTTATGAAGGAGTTAAGATCCCTCCGGTAGAAAGATATAAATTGATTCAAAATATGATGCAGGACTGGTGGCGTTGTTGGTCTTCAGAATATCTGCAAACCCTCCAAGAACGCCACAAGTGGAAAACTGAGCAAAAAAATGTACAAATTGGTGACGTAGTATTGATCTCTGATGAGACAATGCCCCCTGCTAAATAGCCACTAGCCAGAGTTATCAGAGTCTACAAGGGCCCTGACGGCTTGGTCAGAGTAGTGGATCTTAAGACTGGATCGTCAGAACTTAAGCGTCCCATACATAAGTTGATAAAATTAAATACTTTGAACAATGAAGAGGATGATAAATTATAAATTATCACCTCAAAATGCATAAGCAAAATTTTATATTAAATTCATGTTTTATGTATAAATTTTGTTATAATATTTATGTAAATAATTGTAAATAAGTTGTTTTTTATTCTTAATAACTTCAGATTTATTTGTATTTAATAATTTTATATTTATTTGTAATTTTAGTTAAACTAAAAATATAGTAAAAAAAACTAAAAATATAGTATTATCTGATTCTTAAAAACAAAAAATATCAATGAATTTTGTATTCTTTTCAGCCATTAGGCTATTTGATTAAATTTTTTTAATTTTTTATTTGTAATTCTACTCACCACAATTATTTTTGATTTTTAATTTTTATTGTGCTTTTTTTATACAATTTAGTGATAAATTGTGGTGGGTGGAAATGTTGTGTATATAGTATATGTGTCTTGTATATATGTTGGTGAGCTCCCCCCTTTAGTTTTTATATGTATATCACTTTCGAGCCTCAGTGCTCCGCCAGATCGCGAGCTAGTTACAGCTCTTTTATAATAAAGTCAAGTATTCTAAATCAGTGCGATCATTTATTGCTTTTACCTTTATCACCATTATCACCATTATCCATCCATCCTCAACATTGTAAAAAATAATTGAATAATCTAATACTTTTTCTTATTAAATATATTTAAAAAAAAATAATAAAAATTAAAAAAAAAATGTTCAGGTATAAACCATTATAAACTGCACAAAAATCTTACAAGTTTAACCATTACTAGCACTACCTATATTACCTACCAATCGATGTTAAAATCTAAGGGAATTAGTGACTTTTTGAATTAGTTAACTTTGCTACTTGAATAGTAAAGAAACAAATTCCGTTTTTAAATTTATTTATAATAAATAATTATTTGTGCTATTAATATTTTAATCATAAAGAATTTTTTAGAAATATTATTTTTTTAAAGTGCCAAATGAAAAATTAAACCATGATGAAAATAAAAGAAAAGTGTATGATCCCCTGCGAAAAAAAAATATTTTTTTGTTGATAAAATTAAAAATTACTATTATTTATAAAGACGAATTTATTTTATATATAATCAAAGGCAAATAAATTTTTTTTTCTATTAATAATAATAAATTGTTCTAAATGAAATGTAAATGAAAATGAATAAATTAATATTTTATTTGACGAAAACTTATTTTTATATTTGAAGTCATTGAAAGAAGACCATTATAACACAGAGGTCTTAATTGGTTCAACAGGAAAAAAAACTTCTGGTTAGTTTTATTTTTTTAATGTAAGTGTAACTTTTCAAGCCCCGTAAACCGCAATTTTATAACATTAATTCTTTCATCGTTATAGTAAATAAACTAAAAGCCCATTTATAGCCCTAAATGACCAATTTTTAAATAATTGCTAAAATTGGAATTATTCATGAAAATTCGTTTTATAGGTCTCAAAAATTTTCTAAAAACTTAAAATTTTTATAAAATTTTTACTCGTCTTTTTTCATTGAATATTTTCCAAAATATCGTTTTTCAAAGATAATGACTTTTTTTTAAAATTCCTAATTTGGGATTCTGATTTTAAATTATCATATTTAAAAAACAGATCAACCAAAAGAAATGAGTAAAAATTTTTTGGAAGCGCGAGGCTTGTGAAAAAATTTTGAAACCTATTATGTTAACCTGTAAACCTGTTATTTTTATGAAAAAATAAAATTTTTGTGGCTATTTAAAAGTCATTATTTAAAAAAACTTAAAATACACAATAATAGGTCCCATGAAAGTCGGGCAGACGAGCAGCTCGGATTTTCTAGAAATAAGAAGGAATCGACGTAAAAAAATATATTTGTAAAGTTTGCCCAAGCCGATTTTGTCAACATTTTAGGTCAACTTTCCGGTACGTTCAAGCACGGTGTTTATTATAATCCATAATCCGGTGTTTATTATAATCCTCTTTTAATCCATATTACTTAAATAAATACATTCATACTAATATATTTTTACTATAAATATTAGATATTGAATAATTGTAAATACTATAGCAGAAATCAAATTAATTAAATAAAATTGCTGCTATTATAATTCAAAAATTTTTCTTTTCTAAGTATATACTATGCCTAAATGTAAAAAACAAGGCTGTCATAGCAATATAATAAAAGACTCACCTTCTCATTTTATATGTTCTGGACCAGGAGTTTGTGGCAAAAATTATCTTATAAGTTGTGTCCGATTACATGTGCAAACAACTTACATCTGCCACCTGTTTGTCATGCAACCATTAAAATATTTGATTCAAAATTAAGTCAATCAAGTTCAAATACAGCTGCAAATTTTGACAAAAAATCGTCCCCTTCAAAATTGCAGTTGCATATCTCACAAATGAATCTATCACGAATCTTTCTATTACGGCGATACAAACGAGTTCTCCAAATTCTTTATTAAATATAAATCTCACTGGAACAGGTTCACAATCAATTATGCAGAGACATATACAATCTACCTCTTTACCAACTACTACAACTGTTACTACAAATTCTCAATCTGTTTCTACATCAAATTTAATGCCTCTTTTTCTGCAAATTCCAATAAAATAGACATCAGTTATAACAAACACAACAACATCCTATACTACATCTTCAACTACAACTACAACTTCATCTGCTAATTCTCCAATAGTAACTTTAGCATCTTCCGCTAATTTAAATCAAGGTACCAAACAGTCCATAACAACTTCTAATTTTTTGAATCTAGAGAATGCAATGCAAACAGATAAGCAACCAAATAATATTAATGAAAGTCAAGAAGTTTTAAACACTAATCCAGGATTAATAAAATCGTTAGGTTTTAATGTCTCTAATGACTGAGGAAATCCAATCATTGGATACAGTTGATGATCTTATGACTCAAAATCTATCACAATCGGCATCATGGGCTTCTTGAACAATGGATGAGAAATTGCTGCAAATAATGCATGGTATTTCAAATGTTCAAACTACATGCAAAACTTTTCAGTCGGGCTAAAATTCTTTGGTAAATAAATGTGCACAACTTGAACCTGTGGTACGTTTAAACAGAGAATATATGTCTGCAGTAAATGATGATTTATCATCAATTGATAAAGTGGCAACTGTAGCATTTAATGCTGTCAAGGTTGCAGAAATTGACGTACAGCATATACATGCCACCCTTTCAACATCTGATACACATTAAGAGAGAGCTCTATCAGCTTGGTTCTATGGTTCCTCAGGACCAATGGAGCGAAAAAATTGCCAGGATTCTATATATTTAAAACGTGACCTTTGACCCCTTAAAAAATTTTTAAAAATACCATTATTTTTTTTCTTTTGGGATGTAATACCTCATTTGAAAGTACTATAGTTTTATAAATATCATTTTTACTCGATTTTTTAGATCTAATCCTTTATTTTTTGTATACTTTAGTGTCAACATTTTTTGAATTTAAAAATAGAAAAACAGAAATTTGGCGTCACTTTTATATCTCAATAATTTAAAAAAAATTTTTCAATATTTTTTCCGTCCAAAGTAAATTATTTTTTATTATATTAATTTTTTTTTCTTCCTGGGTGTACTCATGGGTGTATTTTACCATGAGATTTTAAAATGGCAATATCAAAGGAAAAGATAAATTTTCGTTTTTCTTATGCCATTATACTTTTTTAGATAAAATGACGATTAAGAATATTTTTTTATTACTTGAGGAAGTGTCAATAATTTTGACAACGTTTTTTCTATAATTATAATTAACAAAATTCAATATTTTATAATATTTTATAATAGGTTTTACAAATAATTTTTTTTAAAATAATAATTTTTAAATTTTTTCTAAATTTATTATTTAAAAAAGTTAATTTAAAATATTTATCATTATTTTTTAATTATTATTATTTATTTATAATATAGTAGTAATTATTTTTTAATTAAGATTGTCGCTACTTATTAAATGCACGCGCGTTGTTCGATATGGATATTTTTCTATGAGATGAAAAAAAAAATCTCAACTACGATAGGGGCCTTATCACGCCATTTCGAAGACTTATCCTACTTTGCTGGCGTATCAACTGATTTTCAGATTAAGGTCATGATTATTTTATCCTAAAACATATTCTCGTTCCTAAAAACATCAGTCCGCGCATTGCGCTTTAACAATAAATTTATGATATAAAGTACCCATATCATGCGATATACATCAAAACGCTTACAGAATCAACCCCCAGAGCATCTAACATATCATATAACTGAAGTTAGAGGATTAAAGATGAAGAACAATTTTCAAAAAAATCAAGACTGTTACAAACTTGTCATAAAGTTATCGTCCTTCCAAGTCAGAAAATATATCATGGCATTCAAAAGGCGTAGGGGTAAGGTACAATGAACCAAAGCATCGGCACAAAACTCATTTAAAATTTACGGTCGACGCATGTACAGACATTTGAGTTTAACGCCGATATAGAATTTGTGTTTTCTGACACAAACAGCTGATCATGAAGGAATCGTAGTTTTTCTTGTCTAGGTAAATTAGTATGTTATTTGTATGTCAGCTAGACTGGTCTATTGACAAAGTTTAGGACTCGTAATATGATAAATTAACGATCGCATCCTGATTTTTTTTTTTTTTTTAAATTATTTAATTAATTAAATAAAATATTAAAAATGGATATTATATTTTTTATTTATATTTTTTATATTAATTTAATTATTGATTACTCTATAATTTAGCAAGACAAGAAAAATAATGATTCCTTTTACCATAACCTAAGTAACATAAAATATCTACCTCCCAAAATATTTTTTTTGCTACTTTTATGTGCATAATAATTATTACTTCATAATATTTATTTATAAATTATTATTATTTCATAATATTTGTAATTATTCACATAAATTTGGAGATAGATATTTTATGTTGTAAAAGAAATCATTGTTTTTCTTGTCTAGCTAAATTATAGAGTAATTAAATTAATTTTAAGAATATCAATAAAAAATATAGTATCCATTTTTAATTTTTTATTTGATTAATTAATTTAAAAATAATATTAAAAAAAAAAAAAAAAAATTCACCAGGTTTCGATCGTTGATACATCAAATTGCTAGTCCTAAACTTTGTCAATAGACCAGTCTAGCTGACATACAAATAACATACTAATTTACCTAGACAAGGAAACCCACGATTCCTTCATGACCAGCTGTTTGTGTAAGAAAACACAAATTTTATATCGGCGTTAAACTCAAATGTCTGTACATGCGTCAACCGTAAATTTTAAATGAGTTTTTCGTCGATGTTTTGGTTCGGTGTAATATATGCTGATCTTTTTCCAACTACAATAATACCACAAGATCCAAATAAAATATTATACCTCAATGATCTTTTACCATCGGAATTATATAAACGTTACACTCATTTATATTTACTCATTTTATAACATTTTTTAAACAAAATAAAGATGTATCAATTTTCTGTAATGAAGGTCAGGTGTTTTTCCGTAGAAATCGGGAACCCCATGTATTAATTTCTAATGATTTTGATCTAAATTTACTATAAACATTATAGCTTTGTAAAAGTACTCTAGCAAAAAACTCAATATCCCCATTCAGCAATAATAAGATGGTAAATGACTTTAATTTAAATATTTTTTTCATTAATATAAATTCTTTAAAAAATAATAATAATTTTTTCACATTAATTACGGAAGCAGCTGAAACTGCTCCACTATTAATAGCTGTTACAGAAACATGGATTAAACCATATCATAATTCTGATCTTTTTACAATAGAAAATTATAATCTAATCAGAGCGGATCGAGTAGTTACTGATGAAAACGTGAACTCATAGGTGATGATGGAGTAGCTGCCTACCTTCATAATTCATTAAATTACAAAATATTATATACTTCTATTAGAGATGATTTTAATAAACCAGATTTCCTTATTTTGGAAATTTTTATTAAGAATATCTCTTTCTTACTTTTTTCAAAAGTTTATCGTAGACAAGGTGGTGCTACCCTTGATGATTTTGGGGGAGTGCTTGATGGTTTCTTATCAGTAAAAGAGTACTCTCACATCCTCATTTTAGGTGATTTTAATTACGATATTTCTGACGAAATAAAAGGACTACCACTGATGGAATATTTCCAGGATATGGGTTCATTGGTTTGTCCTACTGAACACACATATTCAGTGAATTATAAAGGAATAAATCATTGTCACTATGAGCTGTTTGTTGACGATTTGCAAATATTCATCCAGTGGAAGGCTTCTTCTTACAATACTGCCATAAATAATATGCAAAATGATGTCAATTCAATTGTAGACTGGACACACAAAATCATCTTAAATTAAATCCCAATAAAATAATAGCTATTAATTTTGGAACTGTTTTCCAACTGAGTTATTTAAATAATTTATATGAAACTGGTATTCCTTCAATAACTGTTTCGAATATGATTATACCGTATTCATTATCAGTATTAAATTTAGGTGTGATATTAACACCTACATTAAATTAGTCATTAAATATAATGAAATTATCCAAAAATTTACATTATATGTTATATAGGTTACGTCTGAAATCGAGACTACTATCCTATAACCTTCGTACATTATTAGTTTCATCTTTAATTGTTCCATTTTTTGATTACTGCTTTCTAGTCTATGATGCTTTACACTGGGAATGAATCGGTTGCGCGAGAGAGCAAATCGTAGTCGTCGCGAGCCACTAATATTTGTTTTCTCGAGCAACAAATTTTGTCGTCTCAGCCGAAAATGTTTGCTCTCGAGGTTCAGCGTGCGCACCTGCCCCGAGTAATCATATACTGTACATATTTTATAAGCATGTGCTATATGTATATTATGTAGTTTGTGTGCTTTTAATAAAAAAATAAATTTACTTGTGATTTAAAATAAATTAATTATGTGATAAATAATTTTAAATATTAGTTTAAAAGAAGATTTAGAAATGGAGAGTTTTTTTAAAAATAATCAATACAAAGAATTATACGTGCATGAGTATGCAAATGTTTGTATAATTCTCATTTTTCATGTAAATAAAGTGAAAAAAAATAAATTCGTTATATTATGTTTATTATTAAAAATTATATTTAAAAATTAAAAATACAAACATTTGCATACTCATGCACGTATAAAATTCTTTGTATTGATTATGCTTTTTAAAAAAACTCTCCATTTCTAAATCTTCTTTTAAACTAATATTTAAAACTATTTATCACATAATTAATTTATTTTAAATCACAACTAAATTTATTTTTTTATTAAAAGCACACAAACTACATAATATACATATATATAGCACATGCTTATAAAATATGTACAGTATATGATTACTCGGGGCAGGTGCGCGCGCTGAACCTCGAGAGCAAACATTTTCGGCGTCTGAGACGACAAAATTTGTTGCTCGAGAAAACAAATATTAGTGGCGCGCGACGACTACGATTTGTTCTCTCGCGCAACCGATTCATTTCCAGTGTAGATGTCACACCTATGGATAAGGTTGAAAGAATTTTCAAGCTTACTATAAGATTTATCTTTAGTGTTGGAAGATATGAACGTGTCTCAATAACCTCATGAGGAATGAATTAAACTGGTTAACAGTAAATTCACGTAGAAAATACTATAAGCTGGTATTAGTGCATAGCTTAGTATCTACTGGTAGACCCCCATTTCTAGCATCCAATTTAGACCTCCTGATAAAGCAATAAGGTGTTTTCAACGCAATCTTCCTGATAGCTCACTATCAGAATACCTACCATTAACTTTTGCACATCCTTCTTTATACAGAACTGAGTTCTATAAGAGTTCATTTTTTATATCTGCAACAACCGAGTGGAACAATCTTCCGTTCACATTGAAAAGATATCATTGTTTAGATACATTTAAAATGCATAAAATGAAATACATATTACATTTACAAAAAACACCAGTACTTCAAAAATATCAAATTTTATAGAACTTTTTTTTTCTTAATTTTACTAATACTATGTAATACATCATTTAATAATGTTATTTTAAATCACAAATCAAATTTTATCTTAATGTTATTAAATATGATAATTTTATTTTATTTTATTTTTTATATTTTATACTATTTTTATTCAAATAATTCTGTATGTACTATGTACAAATATTGCTATTTATATACAAATTTGTAATACATTGCGCATTGGCCACGCCTGCGTTAAATTTTTTCAAAATAAATAAAAAAATGATTTTAATTATATTTAACTAATAATAATAATAATTATTAAAAACTGTCTGATAACCAACTAAAGAAAAAAGTTCATCAACATACTGGAAGCTAAAAAAATTTCCCATTTGTAAAACAAATTCAACTGTATACCTATATAATTATTTAAAACTTTTTAATGCTATGAATCTCTTTAAATACGAGTTCGATGCAAGCTAAAAGTAAATTTGATTTGACAAACCATTGCGAACAATTTCTTTGTTATTTACTTCATATTCTTTTCCTTATTCTTCTCATTCATTTAAAAAATCAAAAAAATCAATTCTTTTATATTTAAAAGGAACCCACTCGATGTATATTATCATATTAAAATTTTTTTTTTTTGGGTCTTAAGTTTCTGTATTTGTTTATTACAATTTGCAATTTAATAACGAAGAAAAAAGTTATAAAGTAGTGCAGACTTTTTCAACATTTAATTAAATTTTTATATCTCTAATTTGTTTAATATACAGATACAAAAAAAAATTAAAGAATATGTTTTATACAGCTTTGTTATATTATTTTAATAATTTTGTAAATAGTTATTTTAATTTATTTTATAGGTTTGTAAATTTTGTTTAATAATTATTTAAATTCACGTACTAACTGTTTTATATTTTATAGCGAATCAAAATGTAATAAGTCTGCGCGCGCCTTTTTACATGCTTGTTCGCCTTGATCATTTTCAGCCGGCGCTCTCGTCGCCTTTTTTAGCTCTCTTTTGCTTCATTGCTCTTCGAGCGCCGAGAGAGTACGTTTACGTAATAAATTATAAATGTCAATTTCTTATATTCATCTCAGTTTTTATTATTGTAAATATTTGTAAATTTAATTAAATTAAGCAATCATTGCCAGATCTTTTTATTTATTTTGTGTATATGTGTAAATATAATCGATTATTATTGTTTTATTAAATCAAAGTGCACTTCAAAAAACTGCCTACTTATTTATCAAACTCAAATCCTTCATGATTAAGATCAATAAAACTCTAAAATTCCAAACCTTGGTAGCAGAGCGTGGTTGAATTAAAGTGACATTTTTCTTAGTTAAATCCTTTTTAAATAAAAGTTAAATAAAAAATTCAATGATGTGTGTATAAGTGCGACATAAAATATAGATAAAAAACCCCAAAACAAAAAACAGTGATTAGCAGAAGTGAACATTATCAAAATTTTTAATTACCACAAAATACAAAAAAATCAAGATCAAAGGAAGTGAAAGTTAGAATAAAAATTCAAGATTCCACGTGGTCAACATTTTCATAAAGTAAAAAGAAGGCATCCACCTTGAACGATTTCGTCTTCTTCATTGTGACGTCATCACCTGCACTGGCATCACCGTTTTTTCTCAGCCTTTGTTTATATTCAACAGCTGTGTTGGTATTTTTGTGATTCATTTTTCTGTCTGCTTTTCACGTGGTAATGTATGAATATTTTATTTCATAAACATTAATACACGCATTTTATTCACCATATTAAATAATTAATGAATAATTATTTTTTATCATTCTTTTTTTAATACGTACAATCAAATTCAAATACAATTTTTCTTCTTTAAAATTTCTCATTTTTCTTAAAAAATCATCATATTGATCTTATCTCTTATCTCTTCAATTTTCTCGTTGCATTGATTGCTTTTATTCGTATTACACGACATCTTATTCAAGATTCATCTTTTTATATCTCTCAAATGAAAATATTTTTACAATAAGATTTGAGTATAAACATTGTAAAAAAAAAAATATTTTTTTTTGCAATAGGATTTGAATATAAACGTTGTAAAAAAAATAATAAATAATATATTTTTACAACATGATTTTAATATAAGCATTGTAAAAAAAAGTAAATAAAAAATATTTTTTACAATATAATTTGAATATAAGTTTTGTAAAAATAATATTTTTTACAATATAATTTAAATATCAGCATTGTAAAAAAAAAATAAAATATTTTTTACATTAAAATTTGTAAATAAACGTTGTAAAAAAAAATATCCGTTTTCTTCAAATTACTTTATATGGGTATTGTTCAAATTGAATCATTAACATGGCCTTTTTATTCTCTGATGCCGTCCTAAGGCAAACAAATCTCTTTGACAAATTCAAAAAGATTTTTTCCAATTTTGAAAAAAATTCTAACATAACAATTGGTTCTATTCAAGCCAAATTGTTACAACTTGACAATTATTTTTCTGATTATAAAAAAAATGACATTGAAATCAAAAATTACAAAGCTGATGCCAATCAAGATCATCCTTATTTCTCTCTCGATTAATATTCGCTCGACGCTGTCGAAGATTTATATTACAATCTTATGGGCCAATTTCTCGAACTTAAAGATGGAATCTCTAGAAATGCTTCGCTCAATTCATTTCAATTAAATGATAATTCTCATGACTCTGACTCTACTTCAAATTCAAGAACGGTCGTTATCTCAAATAGAAGATTACCACCTATTCCTATACCAAATTTCAACGACGATTTCAAAAAGTGGGTTCCATTCAGAGATTTATTTCAAAAAGTAGTAGTTAAATCAAATTATTCATCAGCGGAAAAGTTAACCTTCTTAAAAAACTCTTTAAAAAATGAACCCTTACTTATGATTAAAAATTTATCAGTTTCAGAAGGAGAGTTTGAGACAGAAATTTGGCAAAAATTACTCAATCGTCAAAACAACGACAAGATCATAATCTACTCTCATGTCAACAATCTGTTGAATTTAAAGCCTATGACCATCGAATCAGACGCTCAACTTAGGAAACTTATCAACGAAACCATCAGCAACGTGGAATCATTACGAATGCTCGATGCACCTGTAGCTCATTGGGATTACTTGCTGGTTCCTATGACGGTCAGCAGACTAGACAACGTCACAAGAAGAGACTGGGAAGATCCCACTGGCGATGATGCCAAGCCTGCGACCTTCGATCAACTTCAGAAGTTTTTGGAACGCAGACTAAGAACTTTGGATTCTGTGCAGCGATCTTCAAACTGTTCACGCAACTTTCAAAATAAAACTTTCAAAAATCTTCTAAATTATTTCATAATTGTTTAGGGAAACATCTAACCAAGGATTGCAGAATCCAGAAAACTTGTACTATCTGCCGATCTCAACATCACACACTCATACACGATTCGTGCAGTAAGTCTACAAACAATCAGACATCATCTGAGTCAGCAGGCAATTCCAACACTTCTCAATCTCAGAAAATCAATTCCGTAGTTTCTTTTGCGACTGCTGCTCACGTGTCCACTTTTTCATCTGTATTACTGGGGACTGCAATAGTTGCGGTGTCTTCTGGCCAAGGTCAACGTGCTTATGCTCGTCTTCTCAACGACCCTTGTTCCAAATTCTCATTCATTGCTGAAAGCCTTGTTCATCGTTTGAAGCTTAAAAGGGACTCCAACAAGATTCCTGTAACTGGAGTTGGAGATGCAGTTTCAATGACCAGAGGAGCTGTCACGATGGTAATTAGTTCGAGTCTTGTTGACGACTGCTCAATCGAGGTAGAAGCATTTGTATTGCGTAAGGTAACCTCTTACAAACCTAAGTTTACTAAATCTTTGTGTGATTGGTCCATATTTGAAAGTCTTCCCTTAGCAGATCCGCATTTCGCTTCTGATGCTGAAATTGAATTAATTTTAGGAGGTGATGTGTATGGTCTCATAATTCAAGAAGGTTTAACTAAGGGTCCTGAAAATTCCGTCGCTCAAAATACTCTCTTAGGTTGGATCATTACATGCTCTTCAAAAAATGGTAGCCTACTTTCTAAAACATCGCAACATGTTTCCATGACCGCAGCTCAAAATAAACTTTAAAATGATAACATTCAAAGGTTTTGGCAACTAGAGTCTATTCCTACCCCAAATTCTATCGATTTATTTTCTCGAGATGATCGTATCTGTCATCAACATTTTCTCGGAACACATTCACGAGACGAAAATGGTAGATTTATAGTTAGATTTCCTTTCAAAATTGAGAAACCTGCTTTTCCTGGTTCCTTCAGACTGCCAAAGCTCAATTTTTAAAAATGATTTAAAAGGTTTCCAAAGACCAAACTTTCAAGAAAAATTATGTAAACTTCATGGAAGAATATGAAGACTTAGCTCACATGAGAAAATTAAATATGTCTGCTGAAGAATTTCTAATTAAGCATTTCTTTTTTTTCATACCACACCATGGCATCATGCAACATGGTAAAATTAGAGTTGTTTTCAACGGTTCTTCTCGTGCTTGAAATAGCATTTCATTAAATGACACTCTTCATTCAGGTCTTACTCTTCAAACTGACATCATATTCATCTTAATGCGATGGCGCTGTTTCAAATATGCTTTTAAGGCTGACATCCAAAAAATGTACAGAAAAATTCTAATACATCCTGATGATCGCAAATTCCAATGCATTATTTGGGGTGAAAACAATGAAAATTATTCTGCATACGAATTATCCACTGTCACGTATGGTTTAGGACCTTCTGCATATCAAGCAATCGCTTGCCTTCATCAATTGTCTGATTTGGAAAATTACAAATCTGCGTCAAAATTAATAAAAAGCAATATTTACGTTGATGATGCTCATTTTGGTGCAGATTCAATATCTGAAGCTGTCGATCTCTCAAAAGAATTCACCAAGTTGCTCATGTCAGGCGGATTTCTATTAAGAAAATGGGCTGCTAATAATAAAGATCTTCTAAAACACATTGATTCTGATTGGTTAGATAAGCATGAAGATTCTGTAGTTTCATTTCTTGGTATGAAATGGAATGTTGATACCGATGAAACATTTTATGTTAATGTATATAGTGATTTAATGTCTTCGTTAACTAAACGTTCTGTATTGTCTCAAATTGCTAAACTTTATGACCCACTTGGTTTACTCTCTCCAGTTACAATAAAAAGCAAAATCTTTATGCAGGTTCTATGGCAGGAAAAATTAGAGTGGGATGAAGTTATCTCTCAAAATTTACATGACCAATGGTCAAAAACTCATAATGATCTCGAATCTTCTCACACTCTCAAAATCCCTCGATGGATTGAATTAAGCTCAAATTTTCGTTTTGAAATTCATACATTTGCAGACGCTTCAATTAAATCTATGGTTGCTTGTGTATATTTTCGTATATTTCAAGAAAATCATTCCTTAATGAATATTGTTATCGCTAAAACTAAGGTTGCACCTCTTAAAACTTTATCAGTTTCTCGTTTAGAATTATGTGCTGCTCTTTTAGCAAGCAAACTAACTTCTAGAGTGGTAGAATGTTTTCAATTAAAAGATTTAAATATTCATATATGGTCGGATTCAAGAAATGCGATAGCATGGATCCTCTCTCCTCTACATCTATGGCTAGATTTTGTATCTCATCGAATAACAGAAATTCATAGGTTAGTTCCAAATAGTTTTTGGCATCACATTGATGGTCCTATAAATACTGTTGATCTCGCTACTAGAGGTATCTCTACTTCTGAATTAACTCAATCAAATCTCTGGTGGTACGGTCCTGATTTTCTCTTAAACAATTCAAAGCTTTATCCTTGTTCTAATGAGCAAATTAGTAATTACGATTGTCCTGAGCGTAGAAAGACTGCTCATCTCATTTCAAAAAGCTTCGATCCTTGGGATCTTCTCTATAAATATTCTTCCTTGCAAAAACTTTCGAAAATAACTTCGCTATGTTTTAGATTCATTTATAATCTGAGAGCTCGAAAATTCAACTCGCCATTATTTTTACCAAAATATATATTTCCGTTCGAAACAATTAATTATGAAACTTTTTGGGCCCGTCATTTTCAAATACATTTTTTCTATAAAGAGCACTTTCTTCTCTCAAAAAATGAATCGTTGCCTCAAAGTAGTTCCCTTCGTAATCTCAATATTTATTACGATAATTTTACTAATTGCATTCACATTAATGGTCGAGTTAAGCATGCTGATTTAAGTTTCGGTCAAAAATATCCTATTATTGTTCATCAAAAAAGTCATTTTGCACAACCTTTAATCGAAGATCGTCACAGCATTAGCTTTCATGGAAGTGTAAAATCGACTCTATCTTTAATCAAATTGTCATTCTGGATAATTAATGGTACCCGAACTGTCAGCGCTTTCATTAGAAATTGCATCAAGTGCATTCGATATAGAGCTACTCCCATGAATCAAATAATGGCTGATCTTCCTGCCAGCAGAGTTAATCCATCGCCTCCTTTTTCTCATGTCGGCGTGGACTACGCTGGTCCCATTTTAATGAGAACAACTCCAGGAAGAGGTCACAAATCATACATGGGATACATTGTGGTATTCGTTTGTTTTATAACTAAAGCTATTCATTTGGAGGCTGTTTCTGGTTACGATACACTTCATTTTATGTTAGCCTTTAGCAGATTTACATCAAAAAGGGGTAATTGTAATCACATTTATTCTGATTGTGGTACTAATTTCGTTGGAGCTTCTTCTGAACTCAGTCGTTTATTTTCTGAAAAGTCTGCTTTTTCTAAAAATTTGATTCATCAGATGACTTATCTAAAAGTCCAATGGCATTTCAACCCACCTGCTAGCCCTCATTTCGGTGGGTTATGGGAATCTGCAGTTCGTTCAACAAAATATCATCTGAAACGTGTCATTGGAGAGATGACGTTGACTTATGAAGAGCTGAGTATTTTATTGTATTCTGTCGAAGCCTGTCTTAATTCGCAACCGCTCTGTCCTATAAACGATGATGCTAACGACTTTACATATCTCATTTTTTACTAGGTAAAAGTATCGTCACAATGCCTGATAAATATTTATTTGATCAAGCAATTGGACTTCTCAAGCGATCGAAGCTTCTACATCAATTTCAAAATGATTTCTGGACCAGTTGGAAAAGGGATTATATTCAGTCTATACAGCTTCGTTCAAAGTGTTTAAAACCGTCTCCAAATGTCAAACTTGGGTCCACGGTCTTGATCAGAAGTGAAAATTCATCTCCAGCTCGATGGCCTCTAGGACGTGTTACACAAATTCAACCAGGACCAGATGGGGTCGTCAGAGTCGTAACTGTCAAAACTGCTCAAAGTTCTTACAAAAGACCTATCGTTAAATTGGTTTTACTACCGATTGAATCTAATTGTCAATAAAACCAAGTCGACCGGAATGTTTTGAAATCAATTTTAATTAATAATTTTGTAAATAGTTATTTTAATTTATTTTATTTATTTGTAAATTTTGTTTAATAATTATTTAAATTCACGTACTAACTGTTTTATGTTTTATAGCGAATCAAGATGTAATAAGTCTGCGCACGCCTTTTTACATGCTTGTTCGCCTCGATCATTTTCAGCCGGCGCTCTCGTCGCCTTTTTTAGCTCTCTTTTGCTTCATTGCTCTTCGAGCGCCGAGAGAGTACGTTTACGTAATAAATTATTATTGTCAATTTCTTATATTCATCTCAGTTTTTATTATTGTAAATATTTGTAAATTTAATTAAATTAAGCAATCATTGCCAGATCTTTTTATTTATTTTGTGTGTATGTGTAAATATAATCGATTATTATTGTTTTATTAAATCTTCAAAAAACTGCCTACTTATTTATCAAACTTAAATCCTTCATGATTAAGATCAGTAAAACTCTAATATTCCAAACACCTACCTATAATTAAATTTTTAATTACAATAAATCTGATTGCAATGTATGTGAATAGGTGAGATAAAAATTATACTTTTAGATAATTGAACCTATAAATCAATGAGTGAAAACATTAAAAACGAAATTGAAGTAGCCAATAAGCGAATTTTTTTTTATTGAAAATGAGTTTTTATTTATTTTTTTTTTACTTTCAAAACATAAAATTGCTAAAAAAATTATTTGGTCAGTTGTTCAGTTCACGTTTCCTTTACATATAAAATCAGTTTTGTAGTTAAAACTTTTTTCATAACAACTTTTTTTCAAGAATTATTATTATGCGTTGCGTATAAAAGAAAAAACATTCTAAAAATGAAGACAAAAATAAAAGTTTGGAACATGTATAATTAAAACCAAATTTTATGTCAGATGAAAAAATTTCCGGACTTTATCTCGTTAAAAAAGAATTAATAACTGGCATGCTTGATGAAAAAGGAAAAAAAAATTGAATAATACAAATTATTACTTTCATCAAAAAAAATATTCAGGTTATGCAATCATAATGCTTCTAAATTCTTGATGAAAAACTTGAATACTACTTAAATATTCGATCAGATTCTGTAAATGAATTCGTAAGTTTACTCTTATTTGTTTGAATAAAGAAAATAATGAAAATATGAGTTAAAAAAATTTATTATTTAGATTTTCTTGATACCTTTGCACAAAAATAAGGCAAATATCTAGGATTGCATCAAATGAAAAAATAGCAGCAGCAAGAGTGAGAAGAAAAAGAGCTTGGTCTAATTTTGATTATTATATCGCAGATACCGCATATATATTTTCCAGATAATGCTAACGCTTTTAAGCTTATAAAGAGCTTGGTAAAACATCCGTAAACGTCTTTAGACTTTCTAGAGTTCATTACCTTGTAAAAATTATTTTATATTGACCACGAGTATTTTTTTTTGTAAAAGAATTTAATAAAATTTTCTAATTTTTTGTTTAATCACGATTTTAAAAAATTTTCTGACTTTTGCGTGGCTAAATTTACAAAAGCGATTTGTTTAATTTTGTTTTAGCCACATTAAAACAAATGCAACTCTAAGTAACCAGCATGCATTATTATATTTAAGAATCAATGACATGTAATAATTTTATAATAATTCCGGGAACTAGTTTAGCATTCCCACCAAATTTTTGATACTGCATGTTTTGGTAAAACAATTTTCAACTTGCAATCCCTTCCCGTAATTTTTTTTTTTTGCTTATGGTTATACATAACGATTCGAGCAAAATGCGCATTTACTATAATTTTTATTAGGGTTGTTAAAAGTTAAAAGTTAAGTTACATAAACTTTAATTTTATTTAAAAATAATATTACCTGTGTAATTAAAATCAAATTTTGGAAAATTTATAAAAATGAAAACTATAAGGTAAATAATAAATTTTCTAATTTAAAAAATTAACGAAGGACCCCGCACAAGTCTTATGGAAATCGGATCCCGATCAAATTGACTGCAATTTTGATATGTTATTCCTTGAGTCATTCTGAGCAAAAGATCTCACGGGCACATTGCCCAAATACGAATATTTTCGGAATTATAGGCCTATATCATTCTCTAATTAGCTTAGAGCTTCGTTTAAAACATTTTTTTACCGATAGATTAAAGGGATTTCACAAAGGCTATATTCGTTTTTTGGGTCACTAAGCTCAATTATGGTATCCATTTTTACCAACAGTCCAACTGCCCACAATAGGCATCTTTTGGATATTTTTTGGGCGCTTACCGTTGTTTTTATCTGATATGCATCACTTTAGGGCCGCTGAGCACGAATATTATATACTTTTTTACATAAAATATTCCAATGGCCCAGAATAGGCAACTTCCGGTTATTTTATGAATTTTCGTGATTTTTTTTGGATTTCTATGGTTTTAGAGCGCTGGGCATCAATCTGATCTCCGCACCAAAAGTAGTCTACTTGCCTACAATAGACAAGTTCCTATTATTTTTCACGGTTTTTTCAAGTTAATTACATTGTTATTAAATAAAAATATTTGATTTTTGTGCTAACAATTATTTGCCTTATTTTTTCAATAAATTGCCCACGTTTCGAAGACTTTAAGTCTTCATTGTCAATGTTCTTTCACCTACTAGATTAAGTTTTTTTATCACGTGCGCTACGTGTCTCGGGCCTATAATCTGTCGCATTTGCCAAAATAAACATTTCTTAGACCCATTTAAGAATAGACTATTGTACGTTGAATTTATTATAAGTTCATAAGATTTAATTATTGTAGCCTAAGGATTAGTAATAATAGAAAAAAGTAGGATTTTTTGCATTTAGCAATGCATTTATGAAGATTGAAAGTTTAGAGACTTTTACTTTAAATGATTTAAAGAACAACTTATTTTTCCTAATGCTATTTAATTTTTATAATATGCTTTTTAATATCTTGTCTTTTTTATGTAAATGCGCGTTTTTTTTATTTATTTTTACGATGTAAATTTTAAACGTAAGGGTATTTATTTAGTGTTTTCACTAACTTCGCTTTTGAAATGTTTAGAAGTCTGAAACAATAAAAATATATTTGATTTCATCTGTGAAAGAATGCGCTAACACACTATGAAAAATTTACATCAGCATTTTTAATTATAATGTATCTCAGGAATATTTATTCATACTTCGTATCGGAGGATATGTGTTTTTTAAGAACACCAAAAACACAGAACCTCTGATATAAATACATCTGATATAATAATAATTCCGATATTTTTAAATATGTTTATATTAACTTTACGATGCTAGCATTTTAATATCATTTGAATATTCCTTTGTACACGAGATTTGTACGAACAAAAGTTTTGTTCACAGTACACTCGAATGGAAGTATTAAAGAGTATTTTTTCAACTCTGTTTTTAAAAAATATCTCCGTAGACCATCGTAAATACTAGACAGGTGCTAATACTTAAATTTAGCAATTTCCTAATATAATCTTCTTTATGCCAAACTTCCAAAAAAAAACAAAAAATAAGCAGTTTAAAGTCGATGAACTGAAGTTTGCAAGAAGACTTTGAAAAAAGTTTAAAGTTGATGACAGAGTCATAAAAAATAATAATATTAGACAAATTATGAAAGGATATTAAAATTTATAACCGGTTTGTGTAACTACACAACCAACGAGCATGGAACATGTTCATTTATAACATTGATAATAAAGTATTTATTGTGTTCATAATATAAATATTTATATGCAAATATTTATATTTAGATTTTTATTATAGAAATCATGCTGCTTAGACATCAAAATGAACCAAATTAATTAAATTATTATAGTTTTTTAAATAATATGAATTTATTTTTTATTAATTTTTACAATGAATTCTTAAAAATTCTGCATCAATGGTCCCTAGGTACTTCTGCACCAATACTCCATAGGTACTTCTGCACCAAAGGTCTTTAGGGACTTCTGCACCAATGCTCCCTAGGTACTTCTGTACCAAAAGTTCCTAGGTACTTCTGCACCAAAGGTCTTTAAGGACTTCTGCACCATAGGTCCCTACTATCGGTTTGAAAAAGATGTGAACCTCTCGTTTTTTCTTAATATTTCGGGTAAAAATAGAGATATTTTAATGAAACAAACTTTTTTTGAAAATTTGACTATATATTTACAATTTCACCAAAGGAAAATATTTCAAGTTTATTAGTTTCTGTTTTATTGCAAAAATAAGTCAAAAAACAAGAATTTTTTGAAATTTTTTTTCACTCCGCTGCTTTGGACCTCAAAAAAGTGTCGAAAAAATCATTTTTTTCTGGCCAAATTTTTACCACTGATAATATAACTCTTTATTTACACGTTGCAGTTTTAAAAATTTGAAAATATAAATTTGCAAATTTTCTACGACCTTTGAAAGACGAGACCTCTATCTCAGCAACAAATTGTTCGATTGGCTTCATTTTTTTTTTAATGGATAGGTCTTGATTTGTATATTACAAATATATAATTGATTAAAGTAGCGAATTTCCAGTTTTAGAGCTAAAGCGAAAAGAATCATGGCACAGGTGCAAAACTGTGCATCTATTGTTTCTAAAAAACTTTTCACACCTTCCCGCTGTTTCAAACTCTAAGAGGTAGAAAAAAAATATTTCTATTGTTTCAGAGTTTGAATATAAATTATCATGCTTTTTAAGACATTAACATCTGGTAAAAATATAGGAAAAAAAATTTCAATTTTCAGAAAAGTGTTCAATTTTTATAAATATTGTTATTGTATTGATTCACCTGATCACAAAGAACTTTGAATCGCAAAAATCGGCCAATAATTGGGTTCAATAGGGCATAAATTAAAAATAGGTATCATTTTTTATTTTGCTGATATCAGGGTTATTTTTTGGCCGATTTTCGCAATTCAAACTGCACATTAATCACATTTTAAAGTAGAATATGATTTGAGGCAAAAAGTAACATTTTTACAAAGATTTGCAAAAACTAAAAAAAAATTTTAAAGATTAAATAAACAAAAGAAAATTTTGAGGCACCCCGCGGAAAAAAGTACAACAATAAAAAATAATTCTTATTATTATTTTTTTTTCAGTCTTTTTCACCTCTCGCAGTATGGTGTCTATTAAAATTCCTTTATTTCTAAATTCTTCGGAAATTTTTTTTTCATTTTTGCAAATCTTTGTATAAATGTTACTTTTAGCCTCAAATCATATTCTACTTTAAAATCTGATTAATGTGCAATTTGAATTGCAAAAATCGGCCGAGGAATAACCCCAATATCAGCAAAATTAAAATTAATACCTTTTACGTTTTAATGTTTTATTGCGGCCATTTTTCGACTGATTTTTGCGATTTAAAGTTTTTTTTATCAGTGTAATCAGCAGCTTACCAATATTTATTAAAATTTTAAATTATTTTTTTGCAAATTTTTAATTCAAATTTTGTTTATGAAAAAAATTAAAAAAAAAAAAAAATTTTTAACGTCTATACTAAATACATTATATAGGGTTTAGTAGACATTTATAGACAACAAAAATAATTTTTATACCCTTTTGTATTTTAATTATTTTTATATACCAAGTTAAAAAAAGTATTTTTTATTACCGAGATTTGAAAAATATGACATTTAAATTGCTTCATTATATCTTCAAATCATTGTATTAATAAGACAGGTTTAAAACAGGATTATAAAGAATTTGATACAGGATTTTTTTTTATCATAAATGAAAATTTTTTATTTGAACAAAAGCTTTTTTTTACCTTGAAGTAAAAAATTATTCTTATTACAATAACAATTATAGACAGTTTACCGTTATATTATTATCATTTTATAATCAACATAAAAATTTGATGACTAAAATTAAAAAAATTCTATAAGTTGTTCTTCAAGTACTTCTTTCATTTTACCAATGCACAATTAAAAACAATAATTTAGGTTTTCATGACGAAGTTACAGTCTTTTAGTTAGTCTGTTAAGTGCTTCTACTCATGTTGCTTACTTTTTTTTAAAGTTTTTGGTTCCTCAATGAGGAACCATTGTGTTAGGTCAAAATTTGATTTTCTATTTTTTGGCATATAAGCACGTTTTGGGACCCCAGGAAGCTAAAAAACCTGTTTTTAAAAAAAGTCTGTATGTGTGTGTGTGTGTGTGTGTGTGTGTGTGTGTGTGTGTGTGTGTGTGTACGTATGTAATCGGTGATATTTCACAAATATTATGGAATTCAGACCTAATTTTTTTTTCAAAAATTTTTTCACCAAAAAATCTCGAGGTACTTTTTTTTTTTTTGATTTGGATGTAATACCTCATTTATTTCCATGAAAGTACTTATATTTGAAAGTATGGTTTTCACATGATATCTCGAATCGGATACTTAATTTTCTGAAAATTTTTTTTCTAAAATTTTTTTCACAAATAAATACAAAAAATACAAATTTTTTTTTTCTTTTTGGACGTAGTACCTAATTTATTCCCATGGAAGTACTAGTTTTAAGAACCTTGTTTATTGCTATTTTTTGGATCTGATACTTAATTTTTTCAAAATTTTTTCTGTCAAAATTAAAAAAATAGAAAAATTAAAAAAAATGCAATATTTTTTTTTTTTTGGGTGTAATACCTCATTTAATTCTATGAAAGTACTAATATATGAAAATATTATAACTAGTGATATTTCAAAACCATTATCGAATTAAGACCTAATTTTTTTTTTAATTTGGATTTAATACCTCATTTATTTCCATGAAAGTACTTATACTTGAAAGTATGGTTTTTACACTATATCTCGAATCTGATACTTAATTTTCTGAAATTTTTTTTCTAAAATTTTTTTCACAAAAAAATACAAAAAATACCAATTTTTTTTTTCTTTTTGGACTTAGTACCTAATTTATTTTCATGGAAGTACTACTTTTAAGAACCTTGTTTATTGTAATTTTTTGGATATGATACTTAATTTTTTCAAATTTTTTTTGGTCAAAATTAAAAAAAAATAAAAATAAAAAAAACTGCAATATTTTTTTTTTTTTTTGGTGTAATACCTCATTGAATTCTATGAAAGTACAATTATCTGAAAATATTGTAACTAGTGATATTTCAAAACCATTATCGAATTAAGAACTAATTTTTTTTCCAAACATTTTTTTATCAAAAAATCTCAAACCCCCCCCTTTTTTTTTTATTTTGGATGTAATATACCTCATTTATTTCCATGAAAGTACTTATATTTGAAAGTATGGTTTTCACATGATATCTCGAATCTGATACTTAATTTTCTGAAATTTTTTTTTCTAAAATTTTTTTCACAAAAAAATACAAAAAATACCAATTTTTTTTTTCTTTTTGGACTTAGTACCTAATTTATTTTCATGGAAGTACTACTTTTAAGAACCTTGTTTATTGTAATTTTTTGGATATGATACTTAATTTTTTCAAATTTTTTTTTGTCAAAATTAAAAAAAAATAAAAATAAAAAAAACTGCAATATTTTTTTTTTTTTTGGTGTAATACCTCATTTAATTCTATGAAAGTACAATTATCTGAAAATATTGTAACTAGTGATATTTCAAAACCATTATCGAATTAAGAACTAATTTTTTTTCCAAACATTTTTTTATCAAAAAATCTCAAACCCCCCCCTTTTTTTTTTATTTTGGATGTAATACCTCATTTATTTCCATGAAAGTACTTATACTTGAAAGTATGGTTTTTACTTGATATCTCCAATCTGATACTTAATTTTTTGAAAATTTTTTTCCTAAAATTTTTTTCACAAAAAAATACAAAAAATACGAAACTTTTTTTTCTTTTTGGACGTAGTACCTAATTTATTTCCATGGAAGTACTAGTTTTAAGGACCTCGTTTACAGTAATTTTTTGGAATTGATACTTAATTTTTTCAAAATTTTTATTATCTAAATTAAAAAAAAAGAAAAAAAAAAAAATTGCAATATTTTTTTGGTGTTATACCTCTTTTAATTCTATGAAAGTACTAATATTTTAAAATATTGTAACCAGTGATATTCCAAAACAATTTATTATCAAACGAATACCTAACTTTTTTTTCCAAAAATTTTTTTATTAAAAAAATCTCAAAATACTTTTTTTTTTTTAATTTGGATGCAATACCTCATTTATTTCCATGAAAGTACTTATACTTGAAAGTATGGTTTTTACTCGATATCTTGAATCTGATAATTAATTTTTTGAAAATTTTTTTCTCCAAAATCTTCGTTACAAAAAAATACATAAAACATCAAATTTATTTTTCGTATTTGACACATGTAATTTATTTTAATGAGAGTACAAGTTTTAGAAATTTAGTTTATAGTAATTTTTTGTATCCGATCACAATTTTTTTTTTTATTTTGATATAAATTATAACACACAAGAAAAAATGATGGAAATCTTGCCTCTTTTTGACTTCCTCGGATTATTTTGTTCGTTGCTATGTTTATTTATGTATGCAGCTTAATGAAATTATAAACAATAATAAACAGCCTAAAAATATTAAATGGTTATGTTTGCATTTTAAAATTAAGATTTAAAAGTTATATTGGCATTTTTTAAAGAATCAAACAATTTATAGAATTAAATAATTTATTATTTTGTGATTAATAGAAATAATATAAATAATGTTAAAATCTTGAAGCAATTAATGTGGCTATTTTTTTTATTACAAAATATTATTATTATTATTATTATCATTGTTGTGGAAGATTGGTCAAATGCAAGGAGTACACTGAGAAAATAAATTATAAGAAATTATTATAAATTCTGGTAAAAACTCCTATCTTTTTATAATAATTGAGCGAATATTTGTAATTTTCGCATCGTTACCAACCATTTCTTTTATAAAAAAAAATAAAATTAGCTTTTTTTATATTTCTCTCTTTTTAATTATGCAGAAATGATTTAAAATCCATTAACGCCGGCGCGACCAATCCATGGACGCTAGAATTTTCACTTTAATAACAAAATGATCTTAATAATCTACTTTACCAGCTACTAAAAACGAAAAATGTATGTATAATTGCATGGTTGTAATCAATAATATTTTTTGTAAATTAAGATTACAGCCCATTGTTTGAGGAACCTCAGTGCCAGCTAGTTGGCAGGGTATTTTTTTATTTTCACCATAAAAATAAAAATTTTTAGTCGATTTTTTGGACATTAAAAAGTAATTAGAATACAAACAGCAATCATGTTTGTAAACAATGATTTAGTGAAAATCCAAGGTTGTGAATACGTTGTAAAAGATTTTGGAGGAAACGGTGATTGTTTGTTTAAGTGCTTAGCTGCAACTGTAAGTAATGTGGATCATAAATTTACGCGTTTTAATATTGTTTTGTTTGTGCTGCAAAATTGGGATAGATATAGTCCTTGGGTTTATAATACTTTTCTACTAGAGACACCAGAAGATTATTCTAATCTAATGGGTAATTTGACTGTGTATGGTTCAGATTTAGAATGCTTAGCAGCATCAGAACTATACAGATTTCCTTTAGAAATAAAACGTAATTATGGAAATGGACATTATTTTAGCCTTAAGTATAATGAACATTTTCCCTGTGAACGGAAACTGACTTTACTTTTTACTGGTATGCATAGAGAAAATTATAAAGATGGACATTTTCAAGTTCTTGAAAGAGTAAAAATATTGCCTTTATATCAGTCAGAAAAGATCGGTACAAATAATTTTCGTAATGTGATTTTAGACAATAATAGTTATTGTGAAAGAAAAAATTCTACTGTAAAAAGAAATAGTTCTTACAAAAATAATTTTCCACAAAGTTCAAAGAAGAAAATATTCCGAAAATGCTGTAAAGATTTAATTTATTCTGCAAAATGTTTTTTTTCCAAAGAAAGGAACTTGATTGTTAATAATGTCTTAAGTATAACGGCGAAATGTTTAAATATAGGTAGAACTTCTGTTTATAAAATTTGCAAGCAAGCTGATAATAATAATGGTATTGTTGAAGACACGAAACATTGTAATTGCGGTAGAAAAAAAATTGTTGTTGACGATTTTGATCAAGCTATTATTCGTCGAAAAATGTTAGATTTTTATGCAAATAATTCATTTCCAACAGTTCAAGAATTATACTATGATTTATCAAATGATGAATCATTTCCTAAAATTTCTGAGCACACATTACGAGACGTACTATACTCAATAGGTTTCAAATACAAAAAACTAATGACGAAGCCAGTAATAATGACAAGTCCTAGAATTTCATTACAGCGTTCTGAGTATTTATCAAAATTTTAAACGTATTACAGCATTTACCACCAAAATCAGTCATAGTCATGGATCAAGCTCCTTATCATACTATGATTGATCCGGAATTTAAAAACCCAACCACTCTATGGAATAAAGGACAATTAATAAGTTGGGCTGCAAAACGTGGAATACCATTGCTAGAACATAAAAATTCTTTTAATGAATATACGATTCCTGAGCTTCGTGTAGCCTGCAAACCATATTATTTTAAAAAAGTTTATTTACTCGAAAAATTGGCTCAAGATGTTCGTTCAGATGTAAAAATCTTATGGCTTCCAGTTGCTCATTGTGAGCTGAATCCTATTGAATTGGTGTGGGCGTATGTTAAAAATACTGTTGCTGTTAATAATACGACAAACAATGTTAATGACGTTAAAGATCTTTGCTCCGATATTATGGATAATATTCCAGATACGCTGTGGCCAAATTGCATTAAACATGCAAAAAAATATGAAGACTTATATATGCACGAGTCAAGACTAGCAGATAAAATAGAGTCTTTCATTATAAATATTGGCAGTGACTCTGAAAGTGAGTGTACTGAAGAAGAATTATAAAATAATAAATTCTATGATAAAAGTGTACAATAAATAATAATAGGCGATTGTATAATAAAAAAATAAATAAAATCTATTTATAATAAATAAATGATAATAATATAACTGTAAACTGTCTATAATTGTTATTGTAATAAGAATAATTTTTTACTTCAAGGTAAAAAAAAGCTTTTGTTCAAATAAAAAATTTTCATTTATGATAAAAAAAAATCCTGTATCAAATTCTTTATAATCCTGTTTTAAACCTGTCTTATTAATACAATGATTTGAAGATATAATGAAGCAATTTAAATGTCATATTTTTCAAATCTCGGTAATAAAAAATACTTTTTTTAACTTGGTATATAAAAATAATTAAAATACAAAAGGGTATAAAAATTATTTTTGTTGTCTATAAATGTCTACTAAACCCTATATAATGTATTTAGTATAGACGTTAAAAATTTTTTTTTTTTTTTAATTTTTTTCATAAACAAAATTTGAATTAAAAAATTGCAAAAAAATAATTTAAAATTTTAATAAATATTGGTAAGCTGCTGATTACACTGATAAAAAAAACTTTAAATCGCAAAAATCAGTCGAAAAATGGCCGCAATAAAACATTAAAACGTAAAAGGTATTAATTTTAATTTTGCTGATATTGGGGTTATTCCTCGGCCGATTTTTGCAATTCAAATTGCACATTAATCAGATTTTAAAGTAGAATATGATTTGAGGCTAAAAGTAACATTTATACAAAGATTTGCAAAAATGAAAAAAAAATTTCCGAAGAATTTAGAAATAAAGGAATTTTAATAGACACCATACTGCGAGAGGTGAAAAAGACTGAAAAAAAAATAATAAGAAGAATTATTTTTTATTGTTGTACTTTTTTCCGCGGGGTGCCTCAAAATTTTCTTTTGTTTATTTAATCTTTAAAATTTTTTTTTAGTTTTTGCAAATCTTTGTAAAAATGTTACTTTTTGCCTCAAATCATATTCTACTTTAAAATGTGATTAATGTGCAGTTTGAATTGCGAAAATCGGCCAAAAAATAACCCTGATATCAGCAAAATAAAAAATGATACCTATTTTTAATTTATGCCCTATTGAACCCAATTATTGGCCGATTTTTGCGACTCAAAGTTCTTTGTGATCAGGTGAATCAATACATTAACAATATTTATAAAAATTGAACACTTTTCTGAAAATTGAAATTTTTTTTCCTATATTTTTACCAGATGTTAATGTCTTAAAAAGCATGATAATTTATATTCAAACTCTGAAACAATAGAAATATTTTTTTTCTACCTCTTAGAGTTTGAAACAGCGGGAAGGTGTGAAAAGTTTTTTAGAAACAATAGATGCACAGTTTTGCACCTGTGCCATGATTCTTTTCGCTTTAGCTCTAAAACTGGAAATGCGCTACTTTAATCAATTATATATTTGTAATATACAAATCAAGACCTATCCATTAAAAAAAAAATGAAGCCAATCGAACAATTTGTTGCTGAGATAGAGGTCTCGTCTTTCAAAGGTCGTAGAAAATTTGCAAATTTATATTTTCAAATTTTTAAAACTGCAACGTGTAAATAAAGAGTTATATTATCAGTGGTAAAAATTTGGCCAGAAAAAAATGATTTTTTCGACACTTTTTTGAGGTCCAAAGCAGCGGAGTGAAAAAAAATTTCAAAAAATTCTTGTTTTTTGACTTATTTTTGCAATAAAACAGAAACTAATAAACTTGAAATATTTTCCTTTCGTGAAATTGTAAATATATAGTCAAATTTTCAAAAAAAGTTTGTTTCATTAAAATATCTCTATTTTTACCCGAAATATTAAGAAAAAACGAGAGGTTCACATCTTTTTCAAACCGATAGTAGGTATTTCTGCACCAATGCTCCCTAGGTACTTCTGCACCAAAGGTCTTTAGGAACTTCTGCACCAAATGTTCCTAGGAACCTCTGCACCAAAGGTCTTTAGGGACTTCTGCACCAAAAGTCCCTAGGTACTTCTGCACCAAAGGTCCCTAGGTACTTCTGCCCCAAAAGTCCCTGAATCGAAAATATTCTAAGTCCATTTCACCCCCCCCCCTAAAAACGTCAATTTTTGACTCCCCCCTAAAAGCGTCAATTTTTGACCCCCCCCCCCTAAAAGCGTCAATTGTTTACCCCCTCCCTAAAAGCGTCAATTTTTGACCCCCCCTAAAAACGTCAATTTTTGACCCCCCCCCCTACCGAGCCGGACTTTTTCAAATACCCCATCTAATGAACATGTTCCATGTTAAAAATTAAATGAACAAACTGTCAGTTAATCTAAATCTTTTAAATTCTTAATTCTTATTTATTGCATAAAATAAAAAGTATTTTAATTATAAGCGTATTCAAGACAATACTTTCAATTAGTTCGGACGTATTTTAACTTCGGTCTTTAAATAAGGCTTTTTTGTGACCTTGATCATAATAATTAATTTAGCTCCATCCTTAATATATTATTTTAACTAGCAATTTTTGTTACTTTTCCTTGAGCTTCTAAGTTTACCGCTGTTTCATGAAATTGTTTAGCCTTATCCTTAATGGAATGAACGTTAGCAAGAGTACTGATTCTGTCACTATTATTTAAAAATTTTTAAATTTTGGTTTTCGAAGCTATAGACATCTCTTTCACATCACTTTTTATCATTATTTTTTGATATTATTTTTTTTTCTCTTTGTTGAATTGATATATTAGTAGATGCCATTTACTTAAAATTTTTACGAACTTCAAAAATAAAAAATAAATACAAATAAATAAGTAAGCCAAAAAAAGCTGAACATTGCTACAATAACAAAAAATTTTACTATATTAGTTTATTTTAATTCAAAATTTTTTTAGGCATTTTAAATTAAAAACGCGAATAAGCGGGGTCAGTTACCGCGTATACAGGGGGTGTCCAATAAAGTCAATTTGCGAATAAGGGAATTTTGCTAATAACGGTAACACAAATAACGGGGGTTGACTGTAGAATAAAGTGATTAGAAAAGGTTTGGACTACTGAGGACAAAGAAGAAATGGAAAGTAGTTGTGAAGCCATGCCAGTATTTTTGCGTCTTCAACATAAATTTCATTTCAAGATACTCTTAGACGTTCCGAGAAGATTTCTGGAGCTGTTCTGGATATTGTCGAATCGTAGCTTGAAAGGTGAACCCGAAAATTCTCTTATTATGAAATCAAATGTGTGTTGCCATGACTGGTAAATTGGTAATTATAAAGATGGTGTAATTTAAATTTAGAGACAAGCAAAATTTTTAAGCATGATTAAAGACAGAGAAATTGATTTATTAATAAGTTAAAAGACAGTAATAGTGATTAAGTTTAGATTGTAATATTTATTTAATAAAATTTATGATTTTATGTTTAATGTATAAAAATTTGCTTAAAGTCCCCTTCTATTTATATCATATATATATTTTATAACATCTCTATCTTATTTTTCGTGTAATATTCCTTGACCTTGATTTTTAAGTATCCTTCACTCTTTCTTTTATATTGGGTAAGTTACGAGCATATTATATTGGTATTGGTATTTGTTTAACCTCCATCTTAAACTTCCATACGAGTGTTCTGACAGAAGTCACCAACAACTGCGCATGCTATCACACCCTGCACTATTTTAATTTTTCTATTTATCTATTTTAATGGGTTGAGGATGTGAAAGCGCCTTTTGACAATTGTTAGTGAAGTGTTATTGTATAATTTTTTGAGTGTCAGTGTAGCTGGTATGAGCGTTGAACCTATGGTACGCGACCTCTCCCGAACCCCACGCCGGCTTATAGTGCCCTGGAAGCACTTCGAACCGCGTTATCCACATAATGTTAATTTTTTTTTTTTTTTTTTTTTTTTTTTTTTTTTTATTACATTAGGTGGATCAATCCTAGAACCCACGGTAGAAAAACATCAAGAATTTTTTGCAAAGAAAAAAACTTGATGTTGATATAGCCGGGAATTGATCCGCGAACCTTCAGGTCCGAAGTCCAACGCCCTAACCACAGAGCTACCGAAGCTCTCTATTACGAGCATATTATATATGACCACGTGACTTTGATTTTGCATATTATCTATCATTACTTTATATTGTGGTTATTTCTTAGAAGCCAGAAATACCCACATTATAAATTTTAAATAGGAAATTTTCCTTAAGAAATAATTACGCACAATTTCTATTTGAATTGCGAATGGATTATCTTATAATCTTTTATTAGGTCATGCTTTCTTGTGACTTTTTGTTATGTTATTAATTTGTAAACTGCTATCTAAAATTTCGAAGGAGTGAGAAAAAAAGATACTCTGGACCACTAAATATGGTATTATCACTTTTGTAGAACTATCACAAGAATAGATTTCAGATACAAACTCGGTAACATTATTATTTTGAAATTTTTTACAGGGAACAAAATCTGGGCAGAATTTGACTCAGGTCTCATAAAAACTTATTTTAAAAAAATTTGGATATAAAAGAATTCAGATTTAGGGACTTAGAATAAGCTTAATAAATGGTTCTAGAATAATAAGGATTTTAGGATTTGGTTTCAAAATACTAGTGGTGTTTTAAAGTAAAATATTTAAGTTTTATAGAAAAATTTTTAAAAGTTTATCCTTGAATTACTAATACAAAAGTAAAAAAAATTGTATTATAAAAAAAAATCCAGTTTTTTTTTTAAAAAGATGATAGAATTCTGGAAAGATAGAGGCGTGCTAAAATATTTAAAGAAAATGCTTTTATTATAACTATACATAAGAGCTAAATTTCTATACTATTGAATAATACTTACAGGTACAACGATCATTAATAAAAATATGATATTTTAATATACAATTTGAGCATTCTCTTCCACTGAAATCCATTTTACAATGACATTGTCCAGTTTCTGAATCACATTCAGTGATACTACTTCCAAAACGATTACAGTTACATGGATAACATTTAAGCACATTAGATATTAACTTCTTGTAGTATCCAGGAGAACAAATCTCACACTGTATCCCAGAATAACCTTAAATAGTTAAAACATATTTAAAAACAAATTAGTATTACACATTTTGAAATAAAATTGGTTTTACATATAATAAATGACAGTCATTCGAATATCAAAATTTCAATCTGATTATTTCAGAAGAATCCAACTGTAAATTTTACATTAAAAAAAGAGTTATAAAAGGATAATAGCAAACAAAAACTTTTTTGCCAAAATTATTAAGAGTTACTTCCTATATACTTCGTTTCATTGATAGATTATTGATAAAATGTGGAATTAAAAATAACAGGGTAGTTAATAGTAATTCCAAATTATTCCAAACTGAATAATTTCAGATCTGCTATCAATTATGTTGTTTTAAAACACCATCAGTTTCTGAACTGATTCGAGCTAGATTAGTCTGCGTTTTTTTAGTCCAGAATACCCACTTTTGCAAGGACATAGAATTACTAAAAATTGATAAGGATGAAAAATTAAATAACTCTAACTTGAATAGTGTCAATCCTTTCTTACAAGATAATTTGCTAAGAATAGGTGGTTGTGTGCAAGCATCTTTATTGGACCTAGATGAAAAACATCCAATAATTTTACTTTTCAAGTGTACATTTTCAAGTGTAAATAATAAAGTTTGGCCATGAGAAAAAATTACATGCTTGAATTAGATTAACATATTCTAGGGGTAGTTTTAATAATTCTAAGGGTAAAATAGTAATTATTATTTATGAAAAAGGAGTCGGTATTCTTGAATAGCGATCCAAAAATCCTATATGGGCATATTCTGGATGCTAAATGTACGAAAATACAAAAGCACCCCCTTTTCTGGGGTAGTTTTAGCCAATTTAGGGGTGAAATTTTAATTATCTATGAAAAGAAAGTCAAAGTTATGGATTTGTGACCAAAAATATCCGTATTGTACAAATTTAAGCGCTCAAAGTGCGAATATATAAGAAAAACCCCCTTTTGGGGGTAGTTTTGAAAATTTAAAGGTGAAGCCCCCTTTTCACTATGAAATGACCCCGATTTTCATGTTCAGCAACCCAAAAAACTTATAGTAGAGCAAATCCGGTATCCGCCAGTGAAAATACAACGAAACCCGTATTTTGAATGGAGTAGGGGTGGTTTTTATGGTCTAAGGGGGGAAAAACAAAATGAAAAAATTCTTTTGTCGTGTTTTTCCAAAAATACAAGCTTTTAGTTGTAATATGCCGCAAACCGAATGAAAATCGGTCGAAACCTCGATCAAATATTATTTTTTTCCTCTTTTTATTTTTCTAGATCACTGTGCGTTGTACTGATCTCTGACAAAACCATGCCACCTTCTAAGCGGCCTTTGGGAAAAGTAACCAAGGTTTACCATGGTCCTGATGGGTTGGTACGTGTGGCTGATCTTAAGACTAGGTCGTCCAATCTTTAACGACCAGTCCATAATTTAATTCTTTTAATTGTTTTGAATAATGAAAATAATTAAATATTTAAGAATATAAATTTGTAAAAATTAGACAAAGCTATGTCTAAATAAATCAAGAGAAATAAAATTCAATAAATTATGTATTAGTGGATTGTATATTATGTTATTTATAAAAAAGTTATGATGCTAGTATCAGGAGTTATATCATTTGTAAATTATTATTTATAATTTTTAATACAAAATTTAAACATTTAATTAATCATTAAAATTTGTATATTTATGTATTTAGATTTTTTGCGAATTGGCTCTCTTTGCTAAAACACAGCATTGCTACTCACGATATATTTTTCTATTTTAATTTTATTTTTTATTTTAATGTATGTTTTACATTTTAAATTTTTTAAAATGTGGTGGGTGGAAATGTTGTATAAATGTATATTTTGTATATATGTATATAGTTGAATGTGTGAGTATAGAATGAGTGCGCGCCGCAAGCTATGCGGGTTTAGTGTTTCGCTTGAGCTCTCGCTTAAGATACTGACCTTTGGTCAATCTAAAATAAATCGATTTCTACCAGTTATTAAGTTTTATTATTTATTTATAATTATTATTTATTTATTTAATTATTTATTCACCTTATTACGCAAAAAGCGACTGTTTGATATTTGACCATTTTAAGTAAACAATTTTTTTTTTCTTTAAAATCATATTCTTTAGTTAAAATATGCAATTCATTATTAATAGTATACGCTTATAATAAATTATAGTAAATTTTTATCATTGCAAAATCGGAAAAGACACACACACACAGACTTTTTTTAAATACCGCTTTTTTAGCTTCGTGAGGTCTCAAAACGTGCTTATATGCCAAAAAATCAGAAAAAACATTTTGACCGATTACAATGGTTCCTTTATGAGGAACAAAAAAATTATTGAAGTATGTAATATACATATTTTTATCAAATTCTTACTAATTTCAGAAACGTTTCCAGTTTTGAGTAAAAATGTCATTATTATTTTTCAGATTAATTTTCTCAAGAAGTTTATTACATAATAAAAAGATTTTTTACAGCTGTTTTATTCACTTATAATAAAAACAAAAAAAAATTTTTAAAACACCTTAAAGTACATGAGTTTTTACAGGTAATGATAATATTGATAATATAATATTTAATATAAGATTGATAATATAATATCATTAATTTCCAGAGGATTCATTACAATTATAAACAGATTAAGATCTGATCATTATAATCTCAATTACTCACTAAATAAAATAAATATAATGACAAATCCCAATTGTGAATGTGGATATGAAAAACAAGATATAAACCACATAGTATGGCAATGCAATAAATATGATCAGGAAAGGAAAAATCTATTAAAAAACTTCAAGAAGCAAAAACAACAACTTCCTATTGACATTAATACATTATTGATTGAACCAGATACCAATACTCTACATACAATATTTCAATTTCTGAAAAACTGTAACATTTCAATTTAAGAACTATTAAAAATCTAAAATAAAAATTCTCATAAGCATAAATGTATTAAAATAATGTAATAAAATATATAATCAATGTAAACATTTTTCTATCTATTATAACCCGGTGATGAAAAATAGTCTGTTCATCATATATGTTCATCGAAGGTTGCATGCTATGTTAAAAATAGTCGATTTTTTATAGATTGACTATTTTTCATCACCGGGTAATGTATAAAATCACTGTATTATAATTCGTAAAATTTTATATATATGCAATTAGTCAAGGAAAGGAAGTAAAATGTGGTAGCAGTAATTTGAGGTTAGTAGCAGATACTTGATGTAAGTTAAATTTTGTTAAGAAAGGTGCCTAGTACTGAAGTAAACAACTTTCGTAGGTTGCCAAAAGGGTGGTGGCGGGGGGGGGAGGTGAAACTCATTGAGGGGGGGTTGAAAAAAAATAACCTAACCAATCTATAAATTATCATTTTTCAAGATAAAAACATTCATTACAATTTTTCATAAAAATGCCCCCATTTTGAGTTACAGCGTAATGAAAAGTGTGATTTTTGCCAAAAAAATTTTTTATTTATTAAGTTTTTTTAATTTTATTTGAAATCTGGTAGAATTACAAAAAAAATTATATACTACTAGTTTGAAGTGTTTTTGTTGATAAAGACATCGGTTTTTTCTTTTTTTGCGTACGATTAATATTAAAGGAGGTATGACAAGGCAAAAATGGTTGTTTAACGAAAAATGAAGAAACCGGATTGTTCTGGCGTAAATATCTGGAAAAATATTACTTTCACAAAAAAAATTATTCCTATCATTTTTCAAGATGATAAAATTGGAAAACTTTTGAGACCACCTACAACCGTTTAAAATAACCAGAAATAAAATTATGGGCAAAATAATTCTTTTTCCAAAATTTTTCATGCCAATTTTTTAGCGCCATCTGGGCTGAGTTGCTTCGAAAAAAAATCCTTTTATGAAAAGTCAGAATACTTGTTCCTAAATATGTCCAGCAATTTTTGGCCCTATCGGGTAATTATTGTTTATGTTTTGGCCTGACAAAGTTGGGTAAAATCATGTATTTTTTAAAACATTCCAAGTTTTTTAGCATTTATTTCAAGTTGTTTGTAATTCAAGTTTTTGTTAAAATTTTTTATCTGCAAGCAGATTTGGCCGTTTAAAATTGCCTATTTTATGTTTATAACGGCAAATGCTCTTTTTTGTCGGGCAAAATTAAAGAAAAATGTCCGATCCAATTGAAATTTCGCATATGGCATGAAATTTTGGCGTTAACCTTAGCTTTGAAATGGTTCATTGTACACCTCTTTATCATTAGCCAAAAAAAAGTTATGGCCAAAATTCCTTTTTTTTCAGCAATTCCAAAAAATTTTTATACTTAATCCATTAGGTCCCTCTGTTTCTAAGTGTTATGAAAAAATTTCGTACAGTACCTTATGTTTACATGATAACTCAATAAAATGCTGCTATAAAATTTCAAATTCTGACTTTTTTTAGCTGTAAATTAGCCGTAAAACCTTAAGTAAGTAATAAAAAAGGTACCAAAATCAAAGGTTTGTGTTTTTTTCGTGTAAATATTTAATTTAACGGAAAATTTTTACACGAAAAATGTTTATAGGCAGGGGGTTTTTTAAGCACGTTATTGTGGAGGGGGGGCATTAACTTAGAATTATTTCAATTTAGAGACTTAGAATTATTTGAGTCCAGATTTAGAAGTAAAAATTATTTTCATTTACAGACTTTGAATAATTTTGATTTAGGGACTTTAAAAAACTTTTTTCAATTTTTTTTACACTTTGGGATACTTTTCACCCCCAGGGTTGCAAATATTGTTACTTTTTTGGCTGTAAAACGAAAAGGGGCAACAAAAAAAACTTAATAGCTTTTTTTTCATTTTTTTAAAAGTTATAGTTGTTTGCCCCCCCCCCCTGGCGAGGGGTTGAATTAATTTCTTAATAGTAAATATACGACAAAATATTTTCGAAAAATTGATCCAAGTACAAAAAAAATAATGAGGTCATGTTTATTGTATTTTTTCTTATTCTGGGAGTAGGTTTAACCCCCCTATTATTAAACCTTATATCTCAATATAGGGCCATAATCAATTTTTTGTACATTGTAGGTTACTTTTTACACCCAGGGTTGCAAATTTTGTTACTTTTTCGACTGTAAAACGAAAAGGGGCAAAACAAATTTAATATCAGATAATTTTAATTTTTTGTATTTTTTTTTAATTTAGGGGTAGTTTTCGACCCCCCCCCCTGGAGAGGCGTGTAATTAGTTTCATAATAGTAAATATACGATAAAATATTTTCAAAAAATTGATCCAAATACAAAAAAAAAATTAGGAGGTCATATTTTTGTATTTTTTCTTACTCTGGGGGTAGTTTTATTATTAAACCTTATATCTCAATATCAGTCCATAATAAAATAAAAAAAAATCTTCATTAATTTTTCTAAAAAAATGTCTTTCATTTGATAATTTTAGCAAAAATCCCAAAATATTTAAAAACAACCCCTAAAAAAGGGTAGTTTTTACTGTTTACAGGGTGATTGAGAAATTTCTGACATTAATATCGTAATCAGCTACCCAAAAAATCCGCTAGTACCTATTTTCAACAAAATTCATTTAATATTTCCCAAGATATTAAATATTTATTTATTTTCGACCCAAAAAAAACAGTTTGGTCAATTTTTACAACATTTCGGACTAATTGCAAACAACCAAAGTTCTTTACTTCTGAACTTGACACCTGCCTCGGTATATGTAATATACGTTATTCTATCGTACGCGTTCTTATATGTATACAATCTATCTTATTTATACTGCGCATGAGCGCCTCTTTTGTGTAACCACGGCGAAAGCCAGTTCGCTCTCAGGTGTTTCCACGAGCACACCCGTTCTCAATAAATGCTCTGATTCATAAATGGCCGTCTCAGTTATTTTCATCTAGTTCCACAATAATCCATCAATTATTGGAACATCTGGTCATTCGAGCCGTGAATTTTATTTTTAATGTGTGCCTTATTAGTCAGTGCATAGTTACAATAATATTTTTTTTTTTGCGATAATAGTGCATTATTTTTTTCTACAACTAAGTGCACGTGCAAAATTTTGAAAAATTTCGTGCATATTAACTTTTTTTTGTGAGAGCGAACAAGCAAAAAAAAAGAAAAGTGATTAGTCAAAAAATTTCTTTTTTTCTCTTTCGTCTTCGTGCACGTGCAAAGTTTTTGAAATTTCTCTTACTCTCTACTTACTCTCTCAATTGATCAATCCTTTAAATAATTAAGTCTCATTTTTAATTATTTAAACCTGGCAAATTTTCAATTGATCAATACCTTAAATGATTGAGTTTGAATTTTAATTATTTAAGCTTAGCATTTTCTTATTTGTCAAATAATATAAATAAATAATTTAATTAAGTCTTTGTTTATAAATAAATACTTTGTTTTTTATGTCTACAATTAAATTATTTAATTTAATTATCTAACTTTAGTACATTTTTCAATTGATCAAACTTTCAAATAAATTATTAATTATCTAATCTTAGCAAAATTTTCTTTTGATCAGTTAATAAATTTTAAATCATAAAATTGTATTTTTTTTTCTTCTAACTGTCATAAATTGTCATACTAATTATAAATTGCGTCGTTTGTAGGTTATATACTGGCTTAAATCTACATCTGGTTGATAATTGCTGCAGTCTTCAAGTATCCTGTTTACCAGTGAAGTCTTCTGTCATTCTATTGGGAGCTGCAATCATCCAATATTATATTTTTGTCATCAACCTAAAAGCGTTCAACTCAACTTCAATGTCATATTTTGGATTTTATTTTCAAGTGGATACCTTGGTTCGTTTGGGTCAACAATTAGAAATTTTTAGTATTTGAATTTCGTATAATTTTTTATTTTTTTTTGTTATACATTAGCTTCTGTCAAAGTTAATTGTAACTTCAAATACTTAAAAATGTTCTGTAAATTTTTAGTATTTCAGGTATATCACTGCTCTCACGAATCTAGGTTATTTATATTTTTAATTGCTGGACAAATATGACTCATTTGGACAATTTTCGTTTTTTGTCAAATTAAATGTTTATGTTTAATTCTCAATGTTAGCTTTAATACAAAACTAGTCAAAATTAGTCTTTTAGTAAATTATAAATTTATTAATATAACTCTTGTGCATTTTTCTATTTCTCTCATTCTTTTATTTGGGCTTCACCTTTATTTGTAATATTATTTATTTTTTCTAATTTTAGTTCCATCAAATTTAACATGGTGGGTGGCATACTTTTTCATAGTAATCAAATAAGGTGGGTGGCGTAATTGATTTTAGTACCAGTCTTTTCGGTTTTCTTTTTTCTTTGTCAGGGGAGAAACATAGAATAATGTATTCTTTATTTAACAATGTAACAATATTTTAGTCTTATAACTTAATTATTCTTCAGTACCTTTTTTTCATTTCTCATTTACCATTTTGAGACTATTTTCTTTAAGGTTGTTTTTGCTTAGAATCGTGTGAGCATTGTCTCTTTAATTACCTATTAATTTTTAAATAGTATGCTTTACATATGTTGATCTAGGCGAGGCAATGTTTCTGTTTGTTTTTTTTTGTTATCATAATTTTGATGGGAGGGCTGAATAGATTTTCAGCTGAAGATTGTAACTCATTGTCAAAGATTGTACTTTATTGTCAAAAGATTGTAACTCATTGTCAAAGATTGTATATTATTGTCAAAATTGTATTTTATTGCAAAAGATTCTATTTTTTATATTGTCAAAATTATTCATTTTATTATTATTACAAACTAATTATATTTTATTGTTAATTAATTTTTAAAACTAAATCTTTATTTTTTTATAAACTTTGTATTAACTTTTATAAACTTATTTTTATAAGCTTTTCCTTTAACATTCTACTCCGTAGAATGGGTAGGTGGGATGTCTCAGTATACGTAATATACGTTATTGTATTGTTCGCGTTCTTATATGTATACAATGTATCTTATTTATACTGCGTATGAGCGCCTCTTTTGTGTAACCACGGCGAAAGCCAGTTCACTCTCAGGTGTTGCCACGAGCACACCCGTTCTCAATAAATGCTCTGGTTTATAAATGGCCGTATCAGTTATTTTCACCTAGTTCTGCTATAATCCAGCATTTATTGGAACAACAACATTCTTGACAAATTGCAAAAAGTTTCAAGTTGATCTGACTTGTTTCAAATTACTGCTTCATTTTACAAAAAAATTTACTTCCTCTCTTGGATTAAATATTTTTTATAGCATAATAATCTTCTCATGAAGATTCAATTGCTTAAATAAATTAAAAAAAAAATAATCATATCATTAATAATGATAATAAAATATTTCATAAAAGAAAAGTAATGACCTATAATCAATGAAAAATATTAAAAATTCAAAAAGTTAGAAAGGAAATAGAAAAAATTCGAAAATTGACTGTATTATTAGCCACAAAGCGGAGCCTAGAGACCAAAAAAATCTTCCGATCAGGTTCAATGTAGTTCATAACTTAGAATTTGATAACAAATTAAAAAAAAAAAAAAAAAAAAAAAATTGAAATCGGACCAATAGTTTTTTTGTTATCATTTGGACAGCTTTTAAAAAGATAGTTTTGAGAAAAACACATTTAAAGTTTCGAATCTTGTATTCTCGCATACTGGCACTTGCAATTTTAAACGTTGTCGTTTTTTTATTATTTGCGAGATTCATTTAAAATTTTTTTCTCCATATCCTTGACACAAATAAACTAAAAGAAAAAAAATGGATTTTTTATTTAAAAACTGGTAGAAGGTATTCCTAAAAATATTTTTCTTTAAAAAATTCATTTAAAATAACAGTTTAGATTTGCCTCGCAGTTTATTTTATTTTATAAAATCATTCCAAAAATTCTTTTCTGATAAAAATATTTTAGTTTCAGTATAAGAATATACTCTTCTGGGCCCTTTTATTCTTAAATCAGTAATTCAAAAAAAAAAAAAAAACGCTGCCAAGTAATTGGCATTATGATTCCTCATTAACAATAACAAAATTTTTATAATGATCTATTTTATCTAATAAAAATAATAATTTCAGATTTTAGTATGTCATAGAAAAAAGTTAAGTACTGTGTTCCAAAAGAAAAAAAATATTGCTGTGATTTTAATTTTTTTTATTTAACAAATTTTTAGAAAAAAATTTTTAACAAACTAAGTATCAGGTATAAAAAATATATTGAAAATATAAAATTTATGAATAAGCATCTTAATAATTAATTACATTTTAATAAGTCATTTTATAAAGTGAATAAAAAAGTATAAATTTTATTATAATAAAATAATTTTGAATTCAAAATTTTATCATTAATACTACAAAAAATTTCAAAAGTATTTAGTTCTTCTATTTTGTGTAAATATTGTAACGAATTCTCATTAACATTATATTTATCAAAATTTAAACTAAAGGATTGCAATGGACATTTTATTAAACTTAGCCAAATTTTTTTTTGTATCATATTTGGGATACCAAGTAAAAACAATATTATCAAATATTAGTACTTTTATAGAAATAAATTAGGTGATACGCTCAAAACGAAAAAATATATTCATGTTTTTTTTTTATTTTGTTGTTTGAAAAATTTTCAAAAAAATTAAGTTTCAGTACCGAAATATTGACTAAAAAGTATACTTCTAAAACTAGTACTCCTACAGAAAAAAATGAGGCACTACTTTCAAAAAGCAAAAAAATATTTCTGTTTTTTTATTTTTTTATAAAAAAAGTTTTGAGAAAAAAAGGTCAAAAAATTAAATGTAAATGTAAATGTAAAATGTAAATAGTCTCTTTATTTGTATATACAAAATTTTTGATACAGATTAACGTATATAATATAACATAATAACAATTATAACATATAAATAGATATAAAATAAATAAATAAATAACAAAATTCGTAGTATCATTGCAAAAATGGTAGCATTTGTTAAAAAGAAAGAAAGTAAAAAGTAAAAATAAAAAAATAATAGATTTTTGGTGATACTGATGCATTTCAGTCCTGATAAAACATTATTGAAAGACCGAATCTTTGTATATATGACTAGAACTTTTCATTATTTTAATAAACCTGCCTTCAATGAATTAATTGAAGCAAGGAATCGTATTGATGATGGGAGAGAATTCCAGCTTTTTGTTCCTTGTACTTGGAATGAGGAGTCTCCATGCCACTTGTCAAGTTCAGGGGTATCCAACTCACGTATTATTAGCTACCTCTGGCTGCCTCTTTAGGATTTTATTTTTTGAATAAGTCAGTCAGATATTCAGGCTATCTTAAACGAAGGATATTATACATAATGATGGATGTAAAATATAACTTACGATTATTTGTGGTTAAGCACCCTAGTTTGTCTTTATAAGGAGTAATATGTGTATCCCTGCCGATTCCATAGATGTATCTTAAACATGTATTACTCAATCTTTGTATTCTGTCTTTTAGGTTTATTGAGCAGTCTAGGTATACAATAGAGCAATAATCTAAGTGGGGAACCACTAATGCTTGTATAATTCGTAGATCTTTGTTTGTGCACTGCCTAATAAAGCGCAGTGTGTAAAGTACTCTGTTAACTTTTTTGCTCACCAATGAGGTGTGCGATTCCCAAGTCATATTTTTATCTAGAATAACTTCCAGACTTGTAACTTTAATAGTGAAGGGTACAATGACTTCTTCGCTTACAACCACACCAGGTAGATTTAATTTGTTTAGGTGGTCAACGAAATGGCTAGTGTTAAAATATATAGCTTTTGTCTTGTCCGGGTCAAGTCACAGGGAAACGTTTTTGGCCCTAATGCTGATATTATTGGCCGCTGATGAAAGCTTCCTTAGTGCCTCATTTATTTTCTCAGGGGAAACTTGCACATAAATTTTCAATTCATCCGCATATAAAAGATGATAGATGTCTGCATCTAGATGTTGCTTCAAATCATTAATATAGAGGCAAAACAAGAGGGGACCCAGTACTGATCCCTGTGGGACACCAAGATTAACTCAAAGGGAATTTTAGGAGAATGATTTTGTAGTAACTTGTAACTGTCTACCTTGGAGATAAGATTTGATCCACAGCAAGGCGTTCTTTGAGAAACTTAAATATTTTAATTTAGGTATTAGCTTCGAAGGAGATATGGAATCAAACGCCTTGCTGAAGTCAAACTGCAGTATTATCGCTACTAATCTTTTACTTTTACCAAACCTAATGTCCTCTGTTAATTTTAGTAAGGCTGTTTCTGTACTACTGTAGGGTCTAAAACCAGTCTGTAACGGGTCAATCAACTTTTTCTGTCTAATATAGTTGGTTATCTGGTCACGCTAGTTATTCAATTACTTTTGCCAAGAAACAAAGGAGAGCAACAGGGCGGAAATCTAATGGGGTAGATGGGACCGAAGTCTTTTTAATAGCTGTTAACAGTGATTTTTTCCAAGCTGTAGGGAAAGCCCCTTCTGTTAGAGATGTATTAAAGAGCTTGACCAAAAGTGGGCCAATAACAGGAAGTGACTTTGCAATTATCTTACGAGGCATGACATCAGTACCAGTCGCCTACGATGAAAAATGGACTACTGCAAGAATTACGTCTTGTAGGGTTACCTCTGTAAAATTAAACCCATCATTGGATGCTGAACTAATCAGCTCATTAGTTTCATCAATATTTTCTATTGTTGAATTTGAAACTATAGCAAAGTAAAAATTGAGATCATCCGGAGAGAATCCGTGAAGATCACTGCGAGATGTGGGTAGCAGTCCTAGATGTCTCATTTCACGCCAAATGTCGCGATTATTGTCAATTGCTTCGTCTAGTCTTGCACGTAAAAATGTATTATGTGCGACTTCAGAGAGCGATTCAATTTTCTCGGTAAGTTGAAGTATGTCTGTCAGTAGAGAATCATTTCTGGAGTTTAAATATCGGCGTTCAATGGACTTGCGTTTAAAAATTAAAAAGTTCAGCTTATCATCAATCCATGGATGTTTGATCTTTTTAGGGTTGATAGTTTTAAGTGGAGCGAGCTTGTCAATTGCAGCCTGTAAATTATCACCGAGATTGGAGACGGCAGAGTCTAAATTAAAATTATTATCAAATGCTGACCAATCAGATCGAATTAAAACCTCATTAATAGTTTCAGGAGTTATGCTGTTTAGTGTTCTATAAGAAAAACTCTGCTTGGGAATTTTTGGAATGAAACTTCAGTGAGATTATGATCGCTTAAAAAAAGGGGAATTTTATTGTGGTAGTTGAGTACTGTATCATTATTGTCCAAGCACATAAACTTTTTTTCAAATAGATGGAGTTCCGAAAGAAACTCTTTTCCGAACAAAGCACTTTTAAGGGAAAAAAATCGGAGCCGATGAAACGTCCTGAAATATTTATAAAACGTTTGGAAACGTTTTTCTGCGGACATTTGAAACAGTTACAAGGCTTATTTCAAAAACTTTTCTAAAATTTTGATTGTTATGTTATATGCTTTTTTTACGTTAAATTTAATATCGGATTTGAACGTTTAATTTAGTATTAAATTTTAACGTTAAATTTAGTGTTGAATTTTAACTTTAAATTTAATGCTGAATTTTAACGTTAAATTTAATGTTAAATTTTAGCATTAATATTAATATTAGGACGAACATTAATTTGATCAAAAAATTTAGTTGTGAAAAAATAGCAATGATGCTTAATTTTAGAAGCATTAGAGTAATTTCCATAATAAGTAAGGTTGGATTATCAAAACTATAAAGATTTTTTTTCTTTAATTTTCCGCGATAATTTTAACGTTAAATTTAACGTTAAATTAGCGTTAAATTTAACATTAAATTAACGTTAAATCTACCTTAAATTAACGTTTAAGTTACTTTCAATTAACTTTTTAATGTTAATTTTTAACGTTAATTTTAACGTTAAATTATGCACCGGGGTTGACATGATTGTTGTATATTTTATTTGGAATTTCATATATTTTATGCTATTATATTAGTTCGCAAAATTAATATGTATTTATTAATAAGTTAGATAAAATGTATATATGTATAAAAGATTAAAATATTGGAAATTTAATTACCAAATATGTAAAGAGTGTACTATATTTTTGTTTCATAAAATAAAGGCTATAATAATAATATCGAGTAAAAACGATACTTCTAGATATCAGTACTTTCTTGGAAAAAAATGAGGTACTACGTCCAAAAAGAAAAAAAATTATGGTATTCTTTAAATTTTTTTATGCAAGCAATTAAAAACAAAAAAATTTTTTGAAACCAGTTTGTTAGCTTCCTGAGGTCTCAAAACGTGCTTATATGTCAAAAAATCAAGAATCAAAATTTTACCTAACACAATGGTTCCTCTATGAGGAACCAAAAACTTAAAATTATTTTATTATTATAATTATTTTATTATTATATTCTAACTTACCCATTTTGCATTCACAATATTTTTCATTATTACTCAAAATATGACATAGATTTGAAAATCCAATACCTTTTACATGACAGTCACAAGGCTTACAAATTCCTACGTTTGGATTTCCATAGAAACCTTCATGGCATTTATGGCAAGAGAACCCGGCTGTATTATTTACACATCCCTTAAAGGAAAATCTTTTTCAGTTAATAATACTTAAGAAAAATGCAAAATATTTTAGTCATTACAAACATACATTACAATGTCCTGTTTCTTCATCACAAGAAATGGCTCTGCCGTAACATTTACAAGGACTGACGGATCCAATAATGCTAATATTTAAATCACTTAAGAATGTTTCTTTGCTATGATTGTTATAATAACCAATATTTGGTAATTGACATGATGCACCCCTAAAACTATTAGGGCAATCACAAATTTCGGTACTTGCAATTTCTGTTGATATTGGGTTCAAACTCAGATGAACAACATCTATTGAAATATTAAATATTCTGTAAATAAAAAAAAAACAGTTATTTCAGTCTGTTATAGTTTCTTAATATTTATTATTTAATATTTTTAATATTTAATATAAGTTAAAACTTCAAAGTTCTGTAGAAAAATGAATTATTAAATTTTGAACAGATTAACGATCAATAACAGTACTAAATTCATAGTAGTATATATATAAAGCTAGGTTGATTTTTTAAGTAACTGAAGTTAAGATAGTGACTGAAACTTCTGCACATAAGCCAATACTAAGTCAGAAAGGTAAATCGTTGATAAGAAAAATAATTACAGATTCCGTTTTGCCTATAAGGTTCGCAATGGTGGTGAAATATGGCGATGCACCGATAAATTATGCAATTCGAGAATCTTAATTCACAATGGGATGGTCACAAACTCAAAATTAATTGCACATTCATATAAGGTTAAAAAAATAAAAGATGCAAAAAAGTTATCAAAAAACTTCCAGCTTTTTTACAGCAAATGGAAACGATTTCGAGAGAAAAGCATCCGAGGAAGAAGTAGATCAATATAGCTTGAAGAGTAATAATCGAGAGATAGATATCGGGAGATTAGCGTCACGTTTGAAGTTTAAAACGCGTTTAAAGTTTCGGATCTTTTTTTCTTAAATACTAGCACTGTGAGTTTGAGACACTGTCATTTTTTTATTATTTGAGTCATTTCTTTATTATTTAAAATGTTTTTCCCATATTATTGAATACTTTTTGAACGCAAATCAATTTAAAAAGAAAAAATCGATATAATTACCGTGATATCTATAAATTAGGACCGGTCTAATATATATTTCCTTAATTAGCCCCATTAAGACCCAGTAAAGACATAAAATTTAATTAATTAAAGAAATCACAACTAAATTACAAGTTAATAAAACCCTTAAATTAATGATTAATCCTATAACCCGTTTTGCCACACAATATCCCTTAATTTATAAAATTGAACTTAACTAAATACTTGATAAAACTTAATTATATTTCATGATATAGACAAAAAATTATAAAGAAATAGAGCTTTTAGAGGTTTTAGTTTTCAAAAAAGTAATAACTGTAAATTATTATAAAAGAAGCAGGAAAAGAAGCCATTAATTATTTAACAATATTTTACTTATTTTACTTAAATAATTTTATTCTATCAATTATTAGAGGTTTAGGTATATTAATGATGAAATATGGGGATATTACATATTGTATATTATAATTTTAAGAGAGACCGCGAAACACATTTAAAGTTTCCACTTTTTTTCTTCATTTTTACACGTAAACAATTTTTTAATATTTTAATTAACTACGATTTTCTGTAATATTTGACCCTCAAAAGATAATTCGCCAAATAATGTTGAATTAATTAACTAATACGCGTTCTCACTTATTAATACCTTGGATTTCTCAAGACAAATTTCCCACTCATTAAGAAAAGGGCACTTAGGATTTTATAGCGATAAATGAAAGTTCAACCTATAAGGAAATAATCCTTTTTTGGTTTTAAATATTAAATTTATATTTTGGCGAGTTATTTGATAAAACGTGTCTCTCGGGGGAGCTGAAAATGAGCAAAAATTTTCCCTACTCGGATTGGGCTGAAATTTTCAGAGAAGGTTGCATTTTTGGTCCCCAGAAACATGTTTAAACCCGTTTTTGAAAATTAGTCATCCACATTGAAATGTTTATCAATATGTCTCCCATTTAAAATACATGGGAAAAGCCATTTTTTAGCTGATTTTGCTTCGCAAGTTTAGTTTGAATAAGCACGGAACCAATGAGGCTAGGTTATTCGTGTTTAAAACACAGAAATGAAGTATTATGAAATTTATAAAGTTTCGGACAATCAGTATGACTTTTGCAATAAAATATTTTTTTAATAAATTTATTTATTTCCTGTTTAAAACACAGAAATGAAATATTATGAAATTTATAAAGTTTCGGACAATCAGTATGACTTTTGCAATAAAATATTTTTTTAAGAAATTTATTTATTTCGTGTTTAAAACACAGAAATGAAACATTATAAAATTTTTAAAGTTTTGGACAATCAATATGACTTTTGCAATAAAATATTTTTTTAAGAAATTTCTTTATATCGGTTTTAAAACCCACAAATGAAATTTTAGGAAATTTATAAAGTTTAGGACAAACAATATGGCTTTAGCAATAAAATATTTTTTTAATAAATTTATTTATTTCCTGTTTAAAACACAGAAATGAAATATTATGAAATTTATAAAGTTTCGGACAATCAGTATGACTTTTGCAATAAAATATTTTTTTAATAAATTTATTTATTTCGTGTTTAAAACACAGAAATGAAATATTATAAAATGTATAAAATTTCGGACAATCAGTATGACTTTTGCAATAAAATATTTTTTTAAGAAATTTATTAAATTTCGTGTTTAAAACACAAAAATGAAATATTATGAAATTTATAAAGTTTCGAACAAACAGTATGACTTGCAATAAAATATTTTTTTAAGAAATTTATTTATTTCGTGTTTAAAGCACAGAAATGAAACATTATAAAATTTTTAAAGTTTTGGACAATCAATATGACTTTTGCAATAAAATATTTTTTTAAGAAATTTCTTTATATCGGTTTTAAAACCCACAAATGAAATTTTAGGAAATTTATAAAGTTTAGGACAAACAATATGGCTTTAGCAATAAAATATTTTTTTAATAAATTTATTTATTTCCTGTTTAAAACACAGAAATGAAATATTATGAAATTTATAAAGTTTCGGACAATCAGTATGACTTTTGCAATAAAATATTTTTTTAAAAAATTTATTTATTTCATGTTTAAAACACAGAAATGAAATATTATAAAATATATAAAGTTTTGGACAATCAATATGACTTTTGCAATAAAATATTTTTTTAAGAAATTTCTTTATATCGGTTTTAAAACCCACAAATGAAATTTGAGGTAATTCATAAAGTTTTGGACAATCCATGTGACTTTTGCAATAAAATATTTTTATAAGAAATTTCTTTATTTCGGTTTTAAAACGCACAAATGAAATTTTAGGAAATTTATAAAGTTTAGGACAAACAATATGGCTTTAGCAATAAAATATTTTTTTAATAAATATCTATATTTCGTGTTTAAAACACAGAAATGAAATTTTATGAAATTTATAAAGTTTCGGACAATCAGTATGACTTTTGCAATAAAATATTTTTTTAAGAAATTTATTAAATTTCGTGTTTAAAACACAAAAATGAAATATTATGAAATTTATAAAGTTTCGGACAAACAGTATGACTTGCAATAAAATATTTTTTTAAGAAATTTATTTATTTCGTGTTTAAAGCACAGAAATGAAATATTATGAAATTTATAAAGTTTCGGACAATCAGTATGACTTTTGCAATAAAATATTTTTTTAATAAATTTATTTATTTCATGTTTAAAACACAGAAATGAAACATTATAAAATATATAAAGTTTTGGACAATCAATATGACTTTTGCAATAAAATATTTTTTTAAGAAATTTCTTTATATCGGTTTTAAAACCCACAAATGAAATTTGAGGTAATTCATAAAGTTTTGGACAATCCATGTGACTTTTGCAATAAAATATTTTTATAAGAAATTTCTTTATTTCGGTTTTAAAACGCACAAATGAAATTTTAGGAAATTTATAAAGTTTAGGACAAACAATATGGCTTTAGAAATAAAATATTTTTTTAATAAATATCTATATTTCGTGTTTAAAACACAGAAATGAAATTTTATGAAATTTATAAAGTTTCGGACAATCAGTATGACTTTTTCAATAAAATATTTTTTTGATAAATTTATTAATTAAGTGTTTAAAACAAAGAAATGAAATATTATGAAATTTATAAAGTTTCGGGCAATCAGTAAGACTTTTGCAATTTAATATTTTTTTAATAAATTTATTTATTTCGTGTTGAAAACACAGAAATGAAATATTATGAAATTTATAAAGTTTTGGACAATCAATATGACTTTTGCAATAAAATATTTTTTTAAGAAATTTATTTATTTCATGTTTAAAACACAGACATGAAATATTATGAAATTCATAAAGTTTTGGACAATCAATATGACTTTTGCAATTAAATATTTTTTAAAGAAATTTATTAATTTCGTGTTTTAAACACAGAAATGAAATATTATGTAATTTATAAAGTTTTGGACAATTAATATGACTTTTGCAATAAAATATTTTTTTAAGAAATTTATTTATTTCGTGTTTAAAACACAGAAATGAAACATTATAAAATTTTTAAAGTTTTGGACAATCAATATGACTTTTGCAATAAAATATTTTTTTAAGAAATTTCTTTATATCGGTTTTAAAACCCACAAATGAAATTTTAGGAAATTCATAAAGTTTTGGACAATCCATGTGACATTTGCAATAAAATATTTTTATAAGAAATTTGTTTATTTCGGTTTTAAAACACACAAATGAAATTTTAGGAAATTTATAAAGTTTAGGACAAACAATATGGCTTTAGCAATAAAATATTTTTTTAATAAATTTATTTATTTCCTGTTTAAAACACAGAAATGAAATATTATGAAATTTATAAAGTTTCGGACAATCAGTATGACTTTTGCAATAAAATATTTTTTTAATAAATTTATTTATTTCGTGTTTAAAACACAGAAATGAAATATTATAAAATGTATAAAATTTCGGACAATCAGTATGACTTTTGCAATAAAATATTTTTTTAATAAATTTATTTATTTCGTGTTTAAAACACAGAAATGAAATATTATAAAATGTATAAAATTTCGGACAATCAGTATGACTTTTGCAATAAAATATTTTTTTAAGAAATTTATTAAATTTCGTGTTTAAAACACAAAAATGAAATATTATGAAATTTATAAAGTTTCGAACAAACAGTATGACTTGCAATAAAATATTTTTTTAAGAAATTTATTTATTTCGTGTTTAAAGCACAGAAATGAAATATTATGAAATTTATAAAGTTTCGGACAATCAGTATGACTTTTGCAATAAAATATTTTTTTAAAAAATTTATTTATTTCATGTTTAAAACACAGAAATGAAATATTATAAAATATATAAAGTTTTGGACAATCAATATGACTTTTGCAATAAAATATTTTTTTAAGAAATTTCTTTATATCGGTTTTAAAACCCACAAATGAAATTTGAGGTAATTCATAAAGTTTTGGACAATCCATGTGACTTTTGCAATAAAATATTTTTATAAGAAATTTCTTTATTTCGGTTTTAAAACGCACAAATGAAATTTTAGGAAATTTATAAAGTTTAGGACAAACAATATGGCTTTAGCAATAAAATATTTTTTTAATAAATATCTATATTTCGTGTTTAAAACACAGAAATGAAATTTTATGAAATTTATAAAGTTTCGGACAATCAGTATGACTTTTGCAATAAAATATTTTTTTAAGAAATTTATTAAATTTCGTGTTTAAAACACAAAAATGAAATATTATGAAATTTATAAAGTTTCGGACAAACAGTATGACTTGCAATAAAATATTTTTTTAAGAAATTTATTTATTTCGTGTTTAAAGCACAGAAATGAAATATTATGAAATTTATAAAGTTTCGGACAATCAGTATGACTTTTGCAATAAAATATTTTTTTAATAAATTTATTTATTTCATGTTTAAAACACAGAAATGAAACATTATAAAATATATAAAGTTTTGGACAATCAATATGACTTTTGCAATAAAATATTTTTTTAAGAAATTTCTTTATATCGGTTTTAAAACCCACAAATGAAATTTGAGGTAATTCATAAAGTTTTGGACAATCCATGTGACTTTTGCAATAAAATATTTTTATAAGAAATTTCTTTATTTCGGTTTTAAAACGCACAAATGAAATTTTAGGAAATTTATAAAGTTTAGGACAAACAATATGGCTTTAGAAATAAAATATTTTTTTAATAAATATCTATATTTCGTGTTTAAAACACAGAAATGAAATTTTATGAAATTTATAAAGTTTCGGACAATCAGTATGACTTTTTCAATAAAATATTTTTTTAATAAATTTATTAATTAAGTGTTTAAAACAAAGAAATGAAATATTATGAAATTTATAAAGTTTCGGGCAATCAGTAAGACTTTTGCAATTTAATATTTTTTTAATAAATTTATTTATTTCGTGTTGAAAACACAGAAATGAAATATTATGAAATTTATAAAGTTTTGGACAATCAATATGACTTTTGCAATAAAATATTTTTTTAAGAAATTTATTTATTTCATGTTTAAAACACAGACATGAAATATTATGAAATTCATAAAGTTTTGGACAATCAATATGACTTTTGCAATTAAATATTTTTTAAAGAAATTTATTAATTTCGTGTTTTAAACACAGAAATGAAATATTATGTAATTTATAAAGTTTTGGACAATTAATATGACTTTTGCAATAAAATATTTTTTTAAGAAATTTATTTATTTCGTGTTTAAAACACAGAAATGAAACATTATAAAATTTTTAAAGTTTTGGACAATCAATATGACTTTTGCAATAAAATATTTTTTTAAGAAATTTCTTTATATCGGTTTTAAAACCCACAAATGAAATTTTAGGAAATTCATAAAGTTTTGGACAATCCATGTGACATTTGCAATAAAATATTTTTATAAGAAATTTGTTTATTTCGGTTTTAAAACACACAAATGAAATTTTAGGAAATTTATAAAGTTTAGGACAAACAATATGGCTTTAGCAATAAAATATTTTTTTAATAAATTTATTTATTTCCTGTTTAAAACACAGAAATGAAATATTATGAAATTTATAAAGTTTCGGACAATCAGTATGACTTTTGCAATAAAATATTTTTTTAATAAATTTATTTATTTCGTGTTTAAAACACAGAAATGAAATATTATAAAATGTATAAAATTTCGGACAATCAGTATGACTTTTGCAATAAAATATTTTTTTAAGAAATTTATTAAATTTCGTGTTTAAAACACAAAAATGAAATATTATGAAATTTATAAAGTTTCGGACAAACAGTATGACTTGCAATAAAATATTTTTTTAAGAAATTTATTTATTTCGTGTTTAAAGCACAGAAATGAAATATTATGAAATTTATAAAGTTTCGGACAATCAGTATCACTTTTGCAATAAAATATTTTTTTAAAAAATTTATTTATTTCATGTTTAAAACACAGAAACGAAATATTATAAAATATATAAAGTTTAGGACAATCAATATAACTTTTGCAATAAAATATTTTTTTAATAAATATCTATATTTCGTGTTTAAAACACAGAAATGAAATTTTATGAAATTTATAAAGTTTCGGACAATCAGTATGACTTTTTCAATAAAATATTTTTTTAATAAATTTATTAATTAAGTGTTTAAAACAAAGAAATGAAATATTATGAAATTTATAAAGTTTCGGGCAATCAGTAAGACTTTTGCAATTTAATATTTTTTTAATAAATTTATTTATTTCGTGTTGAAAACACAGAAATGAAATATTATGAAATTTATAAAGTTTTGGACAATCAATATGACTTTTGCAATAAAATATTTTTTAAAGAAATTTATTTATTTCATGTTTAAAACACAGACATGAAATATTATGAAATTCATAAAGTTTTGGACAATCAATATGACTTTTGCAATTAAATATTTTTTTAAGAAATTTATTAATTTCGTGTTTAAAACACAGAAATGAAATATTATGTAATTTATAAAGTTTTGGACAATTAATATGACTTTTGCAATAAAATATTTTTTTAAGAAATTTCTTTATATCGGTTTTAAAACCCACAAATGAAATTTGAGGTAATTCATAAAGTTTTGGACAATCCATGTGACTTTTGCAATAAAATATTTTTATAAGAAATTTCTTTATTTCGGTTTTAAAACGCACAAATGAAATTTCAGGAAATTTATAAAGTTTAGGACAAACAATATGGCTTTAGCAACAAAATATTTTTTTAATAAATATCTATATTTCGTGTTTAAAACACAGAAATGAAATTTTATGAAATTTATAAAGTTTCGGACAATCAGTATGACTTTTTCAATAAAATATTTTTTTAATAAATTTTGTTAATTAAGTGTTTAAAACAAAGAAATGAAATATTATGAAATTTATAAAGTTTCGGGCAATCAGTAAGACTTTTGCAATTTAATATTTTTTTAATAAATTTATTTATTTCGTGTTGAAAACACAGAAATGAAATATTATGAAATTTATAAAGTTTTGGACAATCAATATGACTTTTGCATTAAAATATTTTTTAAAGAAATTTATTTATTTCATGTTTAAAACACAGACATGAAATATTATGAAATTCATAAAGTTTTGGACAATCAATATGACTTTTGCAATTAAATATTTTTTTAAGAAATTTATTAATTTCGTGTTTAAAACACAGAAATGAAATATTATGTAATTTATAAAGTTTTGGACAATTAATATGACTTTTGCAATAAAATATTTTTTTAAGAAATTTCTTTATATCGGTTTTAAAACCCACAAATGAAATTTTAGGAAATTCATAAAGTTTTGGACAATCCATGTGACATTTGCAATAAAATATTTTTATAAGAAATTTGTTTATTTCGGTTTTAAAACACACAAATGAAATTTTAGGAAATTTATAAAGTTTAGGACAAACAATATGGCTTTAGCAATAAAATATTTTTTTAATAAATTTATTTATTTCCTGTTTAAAACACAGAAATGAAATATTATGAAATTTATAAAGTTTCGGACAATCAGTATGACTTTTGCAATAAAATATTTTTTTAATAAATTTATTTATTTCGTGTTTAAAACACAGAAATGAAATATTATAAAATGTATAAAATTTCGGACAATCAGTATGACTTTTGCAATAAAATATTTTTTTAAGAAATTTATTAAATTTCGTGTTTAAAACACAAAAATGAAATATTATGAAATTTATAAAGTTTCGGACAAACAGTATGACTTGCAATAAAATATTTTTTTAAGAAATTTATTTATTTCGTGTTTAAAGCACAGAAATGAAATATTATGAAATTTATAAAGTTTCGGACAATCAGTATCACTTTTGCAATAAAATATTTTTTTAAAAAATTTATTTATTTCATGTTTAAAACACAGAAACGAAATATTATAAAATATATAAAGTTTAGGACAATCAATATAACTTTTGCAATAAAATATTTTTTTAATAAATATCTATATTTCGTGTTTAAAACACAGAAATGAAATTTTATGAAATTTATAAAGTTTCGGACAATCAGTATGACTTTTTCAATAAAATATTTTTTTAATAAATTTATTAATTAAGTGTTTAAAACAAAGAAATGAAATATTATGAAATTTATAAAGTTTCGGGCAATCAGTAAGACTTTTGCAATTTAATATTTTTTTAATAAATTTATTTATTTCGTGTTGAAAACACAGAAATGAAATATTATGAAATTTATAAAGTTTTGGACAATCAATATGACTTTTGCAATAAAATATTTTTTAAAGAAATTTATTTATTTCATGTTTAAAACACAGACATGAAATATTATGAAATTCATAAAGTTTTGGACAATCAATATGACTTTTGCAATTAAATATTTTTTTAAGAAATTTATTAATTTCGTGTTTAAAACACAGAAATGAAATATTATGTAATTTATAAAGTTTTGGACAATTAATATGACTTTTGCAATAAAATATTTTTTTAAGAAATTTCTTTATATCGGTTTTAAAACCCACAAATGAAATTTGAGGTAATTCATAAAGTTTTGGACAATCCATGTGACTTTTGCAATAAAATATTTTTATAAGAAATTTCTTTATTTCGGTTTTAAAACGCACAAATGAAATTTCAGGAAATTTATAAAGTTTAGGACAAACAATATGGCTTTAGCAACAAAATATTTTTTTAATAAATATCTATATTTCGTGTTTAAAACACAGAAATGAAATTTTATGAAATTTATAAAGTTTCGGACAATCAGTATGACTTTTTCAATAAAATATTTTTTTAATAAATTTTGTTAATTAAGTGTTTAAAACAAAGAAATGAAATATTATGAAATTTATAAAGTTTCGGGCAATCAGTAAGACTTTTGCAATTTAATATTTTTTTAATAAATTTATTTATTTCGTGTTGAAAACACAGAAATGAAATATTATGAAATTTATAAAGTTTTGGACAATCAATATGACTTTTGCATTAAAATATTTTTTAAAGAAATTTATTTATTTCATGTTTAAAACACAGACATGAAATATTATGAAATTCATAAAGTTTTGGACAATCAATATGACTTTTGCAATTAAATATTTTTTTAAGAAATTTATTAATTTCGTGTTTAAAACACAGAAATGAAATATTATGTAATTTATAAAGTTTTGGACAATTAATATGACTTTTGCAATAAAATATTTTTTTAAGAAATTTCTTTATATCGGTTTTAAAACCCACAAATGAAATTTTAGGAAATTCATAAAGTTTTGGACAATCCATGTGACATTTGCAATAAAATATTTTTATAAGAAATTTCTTTTTTTCGGTTTTAAAACACACAAATGAAATTTTAGGAAATTTATAAAGTTTAGGAAAAACAATATGGCTTTAGCAATAAAATATTTTTTTAATAAATTTAATTATTTCGTGTTTAAAATACAGAAATGAAATATTATGAAATTTATAAAGTTTTGGACAAACAATAAGACTTTTGCAATAAAATATTTTTTTAAGAAATTTATTAATTAAGTGTTTAAAACAAAGAAATGAAATATTATGAAATTTATAAAGTTTCGGGCAATCAGTAAGACTTTTGCAATTTAATATTTTTTTAATAAATTTATTTATTTCGTGTTGAAAACACAGAAATGAAATATTATGAAATTTATAAAGTTTTGGACAATCAATATGACTTTTGCAATAAATATTTTTTAAAGAAATTTCTTTTTTTCGGTTTTAAAACACACAAATGAAATTTTAGGAAATTTATAAAGTTTAGGACAAACAATATGGCTTTAGCAATAAAATATTTTTTTAATAAATTTAGTTATTTCGTGTTTAAAATACAGAAATGAAATATTATGAAATTTATAAAGTTTTGGACAAACAATAAGACTTTTGCAATAAAATATTTTTTTAAGAAATTTATTAATTAAGTGTTTAAAACAAAGAAATGAAATATTATGATATTTATAAAGTTTCGGACAATCAGTATGACTTTTGCAATAAAATATTTTTTTAATAAATTTATTTATTTCGTGTTTAAAACACAGAAATGAAATATTATAAAATGTATAAAATTTCGGACAATCAGTATGACTTTTGCAATAAAATATTTTTTTAAGAAATTTATTAAATTTCGTGTTTAAAACACAAAAATGAAATATTATGAAATTTATAAAGTTTCGGACAAACAGTATGACTTGCAATAAAATATTTTTTTAAGAAATTTATTTATTTCGTGTTTAAAGCACAGAAATGAAATATTATGAAATTTATAAAGTTTCGGACAATCAGTATCACTTTTGCAATAAAATATTTTTTTAAAATATTTATTTATTTCATGTTTAAAACACAGAAACGAAATATTATAAAATATATAAAGTTTAGGACAATCAATATGACTTTTGGAATAAAATATTTTTTTAATAAATATCTATATTTCGTGTTTAAAACACAGAAATGAAATTTTATGAAATTTATAAAGTTTCGGACAATCAGTATGACTTTTTCAATAAAATATTTTTTTAATAAATTTATTAATTAAGTGTTTAAAACAAAGAAATGAAATATTATGAAATTTATAAAGTTTCGGGCAATCAGTAAGACTTTTGCAATTTAATATTTTTTTAATAAATTTATTTATTTCGTGTTGAAAACACAGAAATGAAATATTATGAAATTTATAAAGTTTTGGACAATCAATATGACTTTTGCAATAAAATATTTTTTAAAGAAATTTATTTATTTCATGTTTAAAACACAGACATGAAATATTATGAAATTCATAAAGTTTTGGACAATCAATATGACTTTTGCAATTAAATATTTTTTTAAGAAATTTATTAATTTCGTGTTTAAAACACAGAAATGAAATATTATGTAATTTATAAAGTTTTGGACAATTAATATGACTTTTGCAATAAAATATTTTTTTAAGAAATTTCTTTATATCGGTTTTAAAACCCACAAATGAAATTTGAGGTAATTCATAAAGTTTTGGACAATCCATGTGACTTTTGCAATAAAATATTTTTATAAGTAATTTCTTTATTTCGGTTTTAAAACGCACAAATGAAATTTTAGGAAATTTATAAAGTTTAGGACAAACAATATGGCTTTAGCAACAAAATATTTTTTTAATAAATATCTATATTTCGTGTTTAAAACACAGAAATGAAATATTATGAAATTTATAAAGTTTTGGACAATCAATATGACTTTTGCAATTAAATATTTTTTTAAGAAATTTATTTATTTCGTGTTTAAAACACAGAATTGAAATATTATGAAATTTATAAAGTTTCGGACAATTAATATGACTTTTTCAATAAAATATTTTTTTAAGAAATTTATTTATTTCGTGTTTAAAGCACAGAAATGAAATATTATGAAATTTATAAAGTTTCGGACAATCAATGTGACTTTTGCAATAAAATATTTTTTAAAGAAATTTATTTATTTCGTGTTTAAAACATAGAAATGAAATATTATGAAATTTATAAAATTTCGGACAATCCGTATGACTTTTGCAATAAAATATTTTTTTAAGAAATTTATTTATTTCGTGTTTAAAACACAGAAATGAAATATTATAAAATTTATAAAGTTTTGGACAATCCATGTGACTTTTGCAATAAAATATTTTTATAAGAAATTTCTTTATTTCGGTTTTAAAACACACAAATGAAATTTTAGGAAATTTATAAAGTTTAGGACAAACAATATGGCTTTTGTAATAAAATATTTTCTTAATAAATTTATTTATTTCGTGTTTAAAGCACAGAAATGAAATATTATGAAATTTATAAAGTTTCGGACAATCAGTATGACTTTTGCAATAAAATATTTTTTTAATAAATTTATTTATTTCATGTTTAAAACACAGAAATGAAACATTATAAAATTTATAAAGTTTTGGACAATCCATGTGACTTTTGCAATAAAATATTGTTATAAGAAATTTCTTTATTTCGGTTTTAAAACACACAAATGAAAGTTTAGGAAATTTATAAAGTTTAGGACAAACAATATGGCTTTTGCAATAAAATATTTTTTTAATAAATATCTATATTTCGTGTTTAAAACACAGAAATGAAATATTATGAAATTTATAAAGTTTCGGACAATCAGTATGACTTGCAATAAAATACTTTTTAAAGAAATTTATTTATTTCGTGTTTAAAACACAGAAATGAAATATTATGTAATTTATAAAGTTTCGGACAATTAATATGACTTTTTCAATAAAATATTTTTTTAAGAAATTTATTTATTTCGTGTTTAAAGCACAGAAATGAAATATTATGAAATTTATAAAGTTTCGGACAATCAGTATGACTTTTGCAATAAAATATTTTTATAATAAATTTCTTTATATCGGTTTTAAAACCCACAAATGAAATTTTAGGAAATTCATAAAGTTTTGGACAATACATGTGACTTTTGCAATAAAATATTTTTATAAGAAATTTCTTTATTTCGGTTTTTAAAACACACAAATGAAATTTTAGGAAATTTATAAAGTTTAGGACAAACAATATGGCTTTAGCAATAAAATATTTTTTTAATAAATATCTATATTTCGTGTTTGAAACACAGAAATGAAATATTATGAAATTTATAAAGTTTTGGACAATCAGTATGACTTTTTCAATAAAATATTTTTTTAATAAATTTATTTATTTCGTGTTTAAAACACAGAAATGAAATATTATGAAATTTATAAAGTTTTGGACAATCCATGTGACTTTTGCAATAAAATATTGTTATAAGAAATTTCTTTATTTCGGTTTTAAAACACACAAATGAAAGTTTAGGAAATTTATAAAGTTTAGGACAATCAATATGACTTTTGCAATAAAATATTTTTTAAAGAAATTTATTTATTTCGTGTTTAAAACACAGAAATGAAATATTATGAAATTTATAAAGTTTCGGACAATCAGTATGACTTTTGCAATAAAATATTTTTTAAAGAAATTTATTTATTTCGTGTTTAAAACACAGAAATGAAATATTATAAAATTTATAAATTTTTGGACAATCCATGTGACTTTTGCATTAAAATATTTTTATAAGAAATTTCTTTATTTCGGTTTTAAAACACACAAATGTAATTTTAGGAAATTTATAAAGTTTAGGACAAACAATATGGCTTTTGCAATAAAATATTTTTTTAATAAATTTATTTATTTCGTGTTTAAAGCACAGAAATGAAATATTATGAAATTTATAAACTTTCGGACAATCTGTATGACTTTTGCAATAAAATATTTTTTTAATAAATTTATTTATTTCATGTTTAAAACAAAGAAATGAAACATTATAAAATTTATAAAGTTTTGGACAATCCATGTGACTTTTGCAATAAAATATTGTTATAAGAAATTTCTTTATTTCGGTTTTAAAACACACAAATGAAAGTTTAGGAAATTTATAAAGTTTAGGAAAAACAATATGGCTTTTGCAATAAAATATTTTTTTAATAAATATCTATATTTCGTGTTTAAAGCACAGAAATGAAATATTATGAAATTTATAAAGTTTCGGACAATCAGTATGACTTGCAATAAAATACTTTTTAAAGAAATTTATTTATTTCGTGTTTAAAACACAGAAATGAAATATTATGTAATTTATAAAGTTTCGGACAATTAATATGACTTTTTTAATAAAATATTTTTTTAAGAAATTTATTTATTTCGTGTTTAAAGCACAGAAATGAAATATTATGAAATTTATAAAGTTTCGGACAATCAGTATGACTTTTGCAATAAAATATTTTTTTAATAAATTTATTTATTTCATGTTTAAATCACAGAAATGAAACATTATAAAATTTATAAAGTTTTGGACAATCAATATGACTTTTGCAATAACATATTTTTTTAAGAAATTTCTTTATATCGGTTTTAAAACCCACAAATGAAATTTTAGGAAATTCATAAAGTTTTGGACAATCGATGTGACTTTTGCAATAAAATATTTTTATAAGAAATTTCTTTATTTCGGTTTTAAAACACACAAATGAAATTTTAGGAAATTTATAAAGTTTAGGACAAACAATATAGCTTTAGCAATAAAATATTTTTTTAATAAATATCTATATTTCATTTTTAAAACACAGAAATGAAATATTATGAAATTTATAAAGTTTCGGACAATCAGTATGACTTTTTCAATAAAATATTTTTTTAATAAATTTATTTATTTCGTGTTTAAAACACAGAAATGAAATATTATGAAATTTATAAAGTTTTGGACAATCCATGTGACTTTTGCAATAAAATATTGTTATAAGAAATTTCTTTATTTCGGTTTTAAAACACACAAATGAAAGTTTAGGAAATTTATAAAGTTTAGGAAAAACAATATGGCTTTAGCAATAAAATATTTTTTTAATAAATTTAATTATTTCGTGTTTAAAATACAGAAATGAAATATTATGAAATTTATAAAGTTTTGGACAAACAATAAGACTTTTGCAATAAAATATTTTTTTAAGAAATTTACTAATTAAGTGTTTAAAACAAAGAAATGAAATATTATGATATTTATAAAGTTTCGGACAATCAGTAAGACTTTTGCAATAAAATATTTTTTTAATAAATTTATTTATTTCGTGTTTAAAACACAGAAATGAAATTCATAAAGTTTTGGACAATCCATGTGACTTTTGCAATAAAATATTTTTATAAGAAATTTCTTTATTTCGGTTTTAAAACGCACAAATGAAATTTTAGGAAATTTATAAAGTTTAGGACAAACAATATGGCTTTAGCAATAAAATATTTTTTTAATAAATATCTATATTTCGTGTTTAAAACACAGAAATGAAATTTTATGAAATTTATAAAGTTTCGGACAATCAGTATGACTTTTTCAATAAAATATTTTTTTAATAAATTTATTAATTAAGTGTTTAAAACAAAGAAATGAAATATTATGAAATTTATAAAGTTTCGGGCAATCAGTAAGACTTTTGCAATTTAATATTTTTTTAATAAATTTATTTATTTCGTGTTGAAAACACAGAAATGAAATATTATGAAATTCATAAAGTTTTGGACAATCAATATGACTTTTGCAATTAAATATTTTTTAAAGAAATTTATTAATTTCGTGTTTAAAACACAGAAATAAAATATTATGTAATTTATAAAGTTTTGGACAATTAATATGACTTTTGCAATAAAATATTTTTTTAAGAAATTTCTTTATATCGGTTTTAAAACCCACAAATGAAATTTTAGGAAATTCATAAAGTTTTGGACAATCCATGTGACATTTGCAATAAAATATTTTTATAAGAAATTTCTTTATTTCGGTTTTAAAACACACAAATGAAATTTTAGGAAATTTATAAAGTTTAGGACAAACAATATGGCTTTAGCAATAAAATATTTTTTTAATAAATTTAATTATTTCGTGTTTAAAATACAGAAATGAAATATTATGAAATTTATAAAGTTTTGGACAAACAATAAGACTTTTGCAATAAAATATTTTTTTAAGAAATTTATTAATTAAGTGTTTAAAACAAAGAAATGAAATATTATGATATTTATAAAGTTTCGGACAATCAGTAAGACTTTTGCAATAAAATATTTTTTTAATAAATTTATTTATTTCGTGTTTAAAACACAGAAATGAAATTTATAAAGTTTTGGACAATCCATGTGACTTTTGCAATAAAATATTGTTATAAGAAATTTCTTTATTTCGGTTTTAAAACACACAAATGAAAGTTTAGGAAATTTATAAAGTTTAGGACAAACAATATGGCTTTTGCAATAAAATATTTTTTTAATAAATATCTATATTTCGTGTTTAAAACACAGAAATGAAATATTATGAAATTTATAAAGTTTCGGACAATCAGTATGACTTTTTCAATAAAATATTTTTTTAATAAATTTATTTATTTCGTGTTTAAAACACAGAAATGAAATATTATGAAATTTATAAAGTTTTGGACAATCAATATGACTTTTGCAATAAAATATTTTTTTAAGAAATTTATTTATTTCGTGTTTAAAACAAAGAAATGAAATATTATGAAATTTATAAAGTTTTGGACAATCAATATGACTTTTGCAATAAAATATTTTTTTAAGAAATTTATTTCTTTTATGTTTAAAACACAGAAATGAAATATTATGAAATTTATAAAGTTTCGGACAATTAATATGACTTTTTCAATAAAATATTTTTTTAAGAAATTTATTTATTTCGTGTTTAAAACACAGAAATGAAATATTATGTAATTTATAAAGTTTTGGACAATTAATATGACTTTTGCAATAAAATATTTTTTTAAGAAATTTCTTTATATCGGTTTTAAAACCCACAAATGAAATTTTAGGAAATTCATAAAGTTTTGGACAATCCATGTGACATTTGCAATAAAATATTTTTATAAGAAATTTCTTTTTTTCGGTTTTAAAACACACAAATGAAATTTTAGGAAATTTATAAAGTTTAGGACAAACAATATGGCTTTAGCAATAAAATATTTTTTTAATAAATTTAATTATTTCGTGTTTAAAATACAGAAATGAAATATTATGAAATTTATAAAGTTTTGGACAAACAATAAGACTTTTGCAATAAAATATTTTTTTAAGAAATTTATTAATTAAGTGTTTAAAACAAAGAAATGAAATATTATGATATTTATAAAGTTTCGGACAATCAGTATGACTTTTGCAATAAAATATTTTTTTAATAAATTTATTTATTTCATGTTTAAAACAAAGAAATTAAACATTATAAAATTTATAAAGTTTTGGACAATCCATGTGACTTTTGCAATAAAATATTGTTATAAGAAATTTCTTTATTTCGGTTTTAAAACACACAAATGAAAGTTTAGGAAATTTATAAAGTTTAGGAAAAACAATATGGCTTTTGCAATAAAATATTTTTTTAATAAATATCTATATTTCGTGTTTAAAGCACAGAAATGAAATATTATGAAATTTATAAAGTTTCGGACAATCAGTATGACTTGCAATAAAATACTTTTTAAAGAAATTTATTTATTTCGTGTTTAAAACACAGAAATGAAATTTATAAAGTTTTGGACAATCCATGTGACTTTTGCAATAAAATATTGTTATAAGAAATTTCTTTATTTCGGTTTTAAAACACACAAATGAAAGTTTAGGAAATTTATAAAGTTTAGGAAAAACAATATGGCTTTTGCAATAAAATATTTTTTTAATAAATATCTATATTTCGTGTTTAAAGCACAGAAATGAAATATTATGAAATTTATAAAGTTTCGGACAATCAGTATGACTTGCAATAAAATACTTTTTAAAGAAATTTATTTATTTCGTGTTTAAAACACAGAAATGAAATATTATGTAATTTATAAAGTTTCGGACAATTAATATGACTTTTTTAATAAAATATTTTTTTAAGAAATTTATTTATTTCGTGTTTAAAGCACAGAAATGAAATATTATGAAATTTATAAAGTTTCGGACAATCAGTATGACTTTTGCAATAAAATATTTTTTTAATAAATTTATTTATTTCATGTTTAAATCACAGAAATGAAACATTATAAAATTTATAAAGTTTTGGACAATCAATATGACTTTTGCAATAACATATTTTTTTAAGAAATTTCTTTATATCGGTTTTAAAACCCACAAATGAAATTTTAGGAAATTCATAAAGTTTTGGACAATCGATGTGACTTTTGCAATAAAATATTTTTATAAGAAATTTCTTTATTTCGGTTTTAAAACACACAAATGAAAATTTAGGAAATTTATAAAGTTTAGGACAAACAATATAGCTTTAGCAATAAAATATTTTTTTAATAAATATCTATATTTCATTTTTAAAACACAGAAATGAAATATTATGAAATTTATAAAGTTTCGGACAATCAGTATGACTTTTTCAATAAAATATTTTTTTAATAAATTTATTTATTTCGTGTTTAAAACACAGAAATGAAATATTATGAAATTTATAAAGTTTTGGACAATCCATGTGACTTTTGCAATAAAATATTGTTATAAGAAATTTCTTTATTTCGGTTTTAAAACACACAAATGAAAGTTTAGGAAATTTATAAAGTTTAGGACAAACAATATGGCTTTTGCAATAAAATATTTTTTTAATAAATATCTATATTTCGTGTTTAAAACACAGAAATGAAATATTCTGAAATTTATAAAGTTTCGGACAATCAGTATGACTTTTGCAATAAAATATTTTTTTAATAAATTTATTTATTTCGTGTTTAAAACACAGAAATGAAATATTATGAAATTTATAAAGTTTTGGACAATCAATATGACTTTTGCAATAAAATATTTTTTTAAGAAATTTATTTATTTCGTGTTTAAAACACAGAATTGAAATATTATGAAATTTATAAAGTTTCGGACAATTAATATGACTTTTTCAATAAAATATTTTTTTAAGAAATTTATTTATTTCGTGTTTAAAGCACAGAAATGAAATATTATGAAATTTATAAAGTTTCGGACAATCAATGTGACTTTTGCAATAAAATATTTTTTAAAGAAATTTATTTATTTCGTGTTTAAAACATAGAAATGAAATATTATGAAATTTATAAAATTTCGGACAATCCGTATGACTTTTGCAATAAAATATTTTTTTAAGAAATTTATTTATTTCGTGTTTAAAACACAGAAATGAAATATTATAAAATTTATAAAGTTTTGGACAATCCATGTGACTTTTGCAATAAAATATTTTTATAAGAAATTTCTTTATTTCGGTTTTAAAACACACAAATGAAATTTTAGGAAATTTATAAAGTTTAGGACAAACAATATGGCTTTTGTAATAAAATATTTTCTTAATAAATTTATTTATTTCGTGTTTAAAGCACAGAAATGAAATATTATGAAATTTATAAAGTTTCGGACAATCAGTATGACTTTTGCAATAAAATATTTTTTTAATAAATTTATTTATTTCATGTTTAAAACACAGAAATGAAACATTATAAAATTTATAAAGTTTTGGACAATCCATGTGACTTTTGCAATAAAATATTGTTATAAGAAATTTCTTTATTTCGGTTTTAAAACACACAAATGAAAGTTTAGGAAATTTATAAAGTTTAGGACAAACAATATGGCTTTTGCAATAAAATATTTTTTTAATAAATATCTATATTTCGTGTTTAAAACACAGAAATGAAATATTATGAAATTTATAAAGTTTCGGACAATCAGTATGACTTGCAATAAAATACTTTTTAAAGAAATTTATTTATTTCGTGTTTAAAACACAGAAATGAAATATTATGTAATTTATAAAGTTTCGGACAATTAATATGACTTTTTCAATAAAATATTTTTTTAAGAAATTTATTTATTTCGTGTTTAAAGCACAGAAATGAAATATTATGAAATTTATAAAGTTTCGGACAATCAGTATGACTTTTGCAATAAAATATTTTTATAATAAATTTATTTATTTCATGTTTAAAACACAGAAATGAAACATTATACAATTTATAAAGTTTTGGACAATCAATATGACTTTTGCAATAACATATTTTTTTAAGAAATTTCTTTATATCGGTTTTAAAACCCACAAATGAAATTTTAGGAAATTCATAAAGTTTTGGACAATACATGTGACTTTTGCAATAAAATATTTTTATAAGAAATTTCTTTATTTCGGTTTTTAAAACACACAAATGAAATTTTAGGAAATTTATAAAGTTTAGGACAAACAATATGGCTTTAGCAATAAAATATTTTTTTAATAAATATCTATATTTCGTGTTTGAAACACAGAAATGAAATATTATGAAATTTATAAAGTTTTGGACAATCAGTATGACTTTTTCAATAAAATATTTTTTTAATAAATTTATTTATTTCGTGTTTAAAACACAGAAATGAAATATTATGAAATTTATAAAGTTTTGGACAATCCATGTGACTTTTGCAATAAAATATTGTTATAAGAAATTTCTTTATTTCGGTTTTAAAACACACAAATGAAAGTTTAGGAAATTTATAAAGTTTAGGACAATCAATATGACTTTTGCAATAAAATATTTTTTAAAGAAATTTATTTATTTCGTGTTTAAAACACAGAAATGAAATATTATGAAATTTATAAAGTTTCGGACAATCAGTATGACTTTTGCAATAAAATATTTTTTAAAGAAATTTATTTATTTCGTGTTTAAAACACAGAAATGAAATATTATAAAATTTATAAAGTTTTGGACAATCCATGTGACTTTTGCATTAATATATTTTTATAAGAAATTTCTTTATTTCGGTTTTAAAACACACAAATGTAATTTTAGGAAATTTATAAAGTTTAGGACAAACAATATGGCTTTTGCAATAAAATATTTTTTTAATAAATTTATTTATTTCGTGTTTAAAGCACAGAAATGAAATATTATGAAATTTATAAACTTTCGGACAATCTGTATGACTTTTGCAATAAAATATTTTTTTAATAAATTTATTTATTTCATGTTTAAAACAAAGAAATGAAACATTATAAAATTTATAAAGTTTTGGACAATCCATGTGACTTTTGCAATAAAATATTGTTATAAGAAATTTCTTTATTTCGGTTTTAAAACACACAAATGAAAGTTTAGGAAATTTATAAAGTTTAGGAAAAACAATATGGCTTTTGCAATAAAATATTTTTTTAATAAATATCTATATTTCGTGTTTAAAGCACAGAAATGAAATATTATGAAATTTATAAAGTTTCGGACAATCAGTATGACTTGCAATAAAATACTTTTTAAAGAAATTTATTTATTTCGTGTTTAAAACACAGAAATGAAATATTATGTAATTTATAAAGTTTCGGACAATTAATATGACTTTTTTAATAAAATATTTTTTTAAGAAATTTATTTATTTCGTGTTTAAAGCACAGAAATGAAATATTATGAAATTTATAAAGTTTCGGACAATCAGTATGACTTTTGCAATAAAATATTTTTTTAATAAATTTATTTATTTCATGTTTAAATCACAGAAATGAAACATTATAAAATTTATAAAGTTTTGGACAATCAATATGACTTTTGCAATAACATATTTTTTTAAGAAATTTCTTTATATCGGTTTTAAAACCCACAAATGAAATTTTAGGAAATTCATAAAGTTTTGGACAATCGATGTGACTTTTGCAATAAAATATTTTTATAAGAAATTTCTTTATTTCGGTTTTAAAACACACAAATGAAATTTTAGGAAATTTATAAAGTTTAGGACAAACAATATAGCTTTAGCAATAAAATATTTTTTTAATAAATATCTATATTTCATTTTTAAAACACAGAAATGAAATATTATGAAATTTATAAAGTTTCGGACAATCAGTATGACTTTTTCAATAAAATATTTTTTTAATAAATTTATTTATTTCGTGTTTAAAACACAGAAATGAAATATTATGAAATTTATAAAGTTTTGGACAATCCATGTGACTTTTGCAATAAAATATTGTTATAAGAAATTTCTTTATTTCGGTTTTAAAACACACAAATGAAAGTTTAGGAAATTTATAAAGTTTAGGAAAAACAATATGGCTTTTGCAATAAAATATTTTTTTAATAAATATCTATATTTCGTGTTTAAAACACAGAAATGAAATATTCTGAAATTTATAAAGTTTCGGACAATCAGTATGACTTTTGCAATAAAATATTTTTTTAATAAATTTATTTATTTCGTGTTTAAAACACAGAAATGAAATATTATGAAATTTATAAAGTTTTGGACAATCAATATGACTTTAGCAATAAAATATTTTTTTAAGAAATTTATTTATTTCGTGTTTAAAACACAGAATTGAAATATTATGAAATTTATAAAGTTTCGGACAATTAATATGACTTTTTCAATAAAATATTTTTTTAAGAAATTTATTTATTTCGTGTTTAAAGCACAGAAATGAAATATTATGAAATTTATAAAGTTTCGGACAATCAATGTGACTTTTGCAATAAAATATTTTTTAAAGAAATTTATTTATTTCGTGTTTAAAACATAGAAATGAAATATTATGAAATTTATAAAATTTCGGACAATCCGTATGACTTTTGCAATAAAATATTTTTTTAAGAAATTTATTTATTTCGTGTTTAAAACACAGAAATGAAATATTATGAAATTTATAAAGTTTTGGACAATCCATGTGACTTTTGCAATAAAATATTGTTATAAGAAATTTCTTTATTTCGGTTTTAAAACACACAAATGAAAGTTTAGGAAATTTATAAAGTTTAGGAAAAACAATATGGCTTTTGCAATAAAATATTTTTTTAATAAATATCTATATTTCGTGTTTAAAACACAGAAATGAAATATTCTGAAATTTATAAAGTTTCGGACAATCAGTATGACTTTTGCAATAAAATATTTTTTTAATAAATTTATTTATTTCGTGTTTAAAACACAGAAATGAAATATTATGAAATTTATAAAGTTTTGGACAATCAATATGACTTTAGCAATAAAATATTTTTTTAAGAAATTTATTTATTTCGTGTTTAAAACACAGAATTGAAATATTATGAAATTTATAAAGTTTCGGACAATTAATATGACTTTTTCAATAAAATATTTTTTTAAGAAATTTATTTATTTCGTGTTTAAAGCACAGAAATGAAATATTATGAAATTTATAAAGTTTCGGACAATCAATGTGACTTTTGCAATAAAATATTTTTTAAAGAAATTTATTTATTTCGTGTTTAAAACATAGAAATGAAATATTATGAAATTTATAAAATTTCGGACAATCCGTATGACTTTTGCAATAAAATATTTTTTTAAGAAATTTTTTTATTTCGTGTTTAAAACACAGAAATGAAATATTATAAAATTTATAAAGTTTTGGACAATCCATGTGACTTTTGCAATAAAATATTTTTATAAGAAATTTCTTTATTTCGGTTTTAAAACACACAAATGAAATTTTAGGAAATTTATAAAGTTTAGGACAAACAATATGGCTTTTGTAATAAAATATTTTCTTAATAAATTTATTTATTTCGTGTTTAAAGCACAGAAATGAAATATTATGAAATTTATAAAGTTTCGGACAATCAGTATGACTTTTGCAATAAAATATTTTTTTAATAAATTTATTTATTTCATGTTTAAAACACAGAAATGAAACATTATAAAATTTATAAAGTTTTGGACAATCCATGTGACTTTTGCAATAAAATATTGTTATAAGAAATTTCTTTATTTCGGTTTTAAAACACACAAATGAAAGTTTAGGAAATTTATAAAGTTTAGGACAAACAATATGGCTTTTGCAATAAAATATTTTTTTAATAAATATCTATATTTCGTGTTTAAAACACAGAAATGAAATATTATGAAATTTATAAAGTTTCGGACAATCAGTATGACTTGCAATAAAATACTTTTTAAAGAAATTTATTTATTTCGTGTTTAAAACACAGAAATGAAATATTATGTAATTTATAAAGTTTCGGACAATTAATATGACTTTTTCAATAAAATATTTTTTTAAGAAATTTATTTATTTCGTGTTTAAAGCACAGAAATGAAATATTATGAAATTTATAAAGTTTCGGACAATCAGTATGACTTTTGCAATAAAATATTTTTATAATAAATTTATTTATTTCATGTTTAAAACACAGAAATGAAACATTATACAATTTATAAAGTTTTGGACAATCAATATGACTTTTGCAATAACATATTTTTTTAAGAAATTTCTTTATATCGGTTTTAAAACCCACAAATGAAATTTTAGGAAATTCATAAAGTTTTGGACAATACATGTGACTTTTGCAATAAAATATTTTTATAAGAAATTTCTTTATTTCGGTTTTTAAAACACACAAATGAAATTTTAGGAAATTTATAAAGTTTAGGACAAACAATATGGCTTTAGCAATAAAATATTTTTTTAATAAATATCTATATTTCGTGTTTGAAACACAGAAATGAAATATTATGAAATTTATAAAGTTTTGGACAATCAGTATGACTTTTTCAATAAAATATTTTTTTAATAAATTTATTTATTTCGTGTTTAAAACACAGAAATGAAATATTATGAAATTTATAAAGTTTTGGACAATCCATGTGACTTTTGCAATAAAATATTGTTATAAGAAATTTCTTTATTTCGGTTTTAAAACACACAAATGAAAGTTTAGGAAATTTATAAAGTTTAGGACAATCAATATGACTTTTGCAATAAAATATTTTTTAAAGAAATTTATTTATTTCGTGTTTAAAACACAGAAATGAAATATTATGAAATTTATAAAGTTTCGGACAATCAGTATGACTTTTGCAATAAAATATTTTTTAAAGAAATTTATTTATTTCGTGTTTAAAACACAGAAATGAAATATTATAAAATTTATAAAGTTTAGGACAAACAATATGGCTTTTGCAATAAAATATTTTTTTAATAAATTTATTTATTTCGTGTTTAAAGCACAGAAATGAAATATTATGAAATTTATAAACTTTCGGACAATCTGTATGACTTTTGCAATAAAATATTTTTTTAATAAATTTATTTATTTCATGTTTAAAACAAAGAAATGAAACATTATAAAATTTATAAAGTTTTGGACAATCCATGTGACTTTTGCAATAAAATATTGTTATAAGAAATTTCTTTATTTCGGTTTTAAAACACACAAATGAAAGTTTAGGAAATTTATAAAGTTTAGGAAAAACAATATGGCTTTTGCAATAAAATATTTTTTTAATAAATATCTATATTTCGTGTTTAAAGCACAGAAATGAAATATTATGAAATTTATAAAGTTTCGGACAATCAGTATGACTTGCAATAAAATACTTTTTAAAGAAATTTATTTATTTCGTGTTTAAAACACAGAAATGAAATATTATGTAATTTATAAAGTTTCGGACAATTAATATGACTTTTTTAATAAAATATTTTTTTAAGAAATTTATTTATTTCGTGTTTAAAGCACAGAAATGAAATATTATGAAATTTATAAAGTTTCGGACAATCAGTATGACTTTTGCAATAAAATATTTTTTTAATAAATTTATTTATTTCATGTTTAAATCACAGAAATGAAACATTATAAAATTTATAAAGTTTTGGACAATCAATATGACTTTTGCAATAACATATTTTTTTAAGAAATTTCTTTATATCGGTTTTAAAACCCACAAATGAAATTTTAGGAAATTCATAAAGTTTTGGACAATCGATGTGACTTTTGCAATAAAATATTTTTATAAGAAATTTCTTTATTTCGGTTTTAAAACACACAAATGAAATTTTAGGAAATTTATAAAGTTTAGGACAAACAATATAGCTTTAGCAATAAAATATTTTTTTAATAAATATCTATATTTCATTTTTAAAACACAGAAATGAAATATTATGAAATTTATAAAGTTTCGGACAATCAGTATGACTTTTTCAATAAAATATTTTTTTAATAAATTTATTTATTTCGTGTTTAAAACACAGAAATGAAATATTATGAAATTTATAAAGTTTTGGACAATCCATGTGACTTTTGCAATAAAATATTGTTATAAGAAATTTCTTTATTTCGGTTTTAAAACACACAAATGAAAGTTTAGGAAATTTATAAAGTTTAGGACAAACAATATGGCTTTTGCAATAAAATATTTTTTTAATAAATATCTATATTTCGTGTTTAAAACACAGAAATGAAATATTATGAAATTTATAAAGTTTCGGACAATCAGTATGACTTTTGCAATAAAATATTTTTTTAATAAATTTATTTATTTCGTGTTTAAAACACAGAAATGAAATATTATGAAATTTATAAAGTTTTGGACAATCAATATGACTTTTGCAATAAAATATTTTTTTAAGAAATTTATTTATTTCGTGTTTAAAACACAGAATTGAAATATTATGAAATTTATAAAGTTTCGGACAATTAATATGACTTTTTCAATAAAATATTTTTTTAAGAAATTTATTTATTTCGTGTTTAAAGCACAGAAATGAAATATTATGAAATTTATAAAGTTTCGGACAATCAATGTGACTTTTGCAATAAAATATTTTTTAAAGAAATTTATTTATTTCGTGTTTAAAACATAGAAATGAAATATTATGAAATTTATAAAATTTCGGACAATCCGTATGACTTTTGCAATAAAATATTTTTTTAAGAAATTTATTTATTTCGTGTTTAAAACACAGAAATGAAATATTATAAAATTTATAAAGTTTTGGACAATCCATGTGACTTTTGCAATAAAATATTTTTATAAGAAATTTCTTTATTTCGGTTTTAAAACACACAAATGAAATTTTAGGAAATTTATAAAGTTTAGGACAAACAATATGGCTTTTGTAATAAAATATTTTCTTAATAAATTTATTTATTTCGTGTTTAAAGCACAGAAATGAAATATTATGAAATTTATAAAGTTTCGGACAATCAGTATGACTTTTGCAATAAAATATTTTTTTAATAAATTTATTTATTTCATGTTTAAAACACAGAAATGAAACATTATAAAATTTATAAAGTTTTGGACAATCCATGTGACTTTTGCAATAAAATATTGTTATAAGAAATTTCTTTATTTCGGTTTTAAAACACACAAATGAAAGTTTAGGAAATTTATAAAGTTTAGGACAAACAATATGGCTTTTGCAATAAAATATTTTTTTAATAAATATCTATATTTCGTGTTTAAAACACAGAAATGAAATATTATGAAATTTATAAAGTTTCGGACAATCAGTATGACTTGCAATAAAATACTTTTTAAAGAAATTTATTTATTTCGTGTTTAAAACACAGAAATGAAATATTATGTAATTTATAAAGTTTCGGACAATTAATATGACTTTTTCAATAAAATATTTTTTTAAGAAATTTATTTATTTCGTGTTTAAAGCACAGAAATGAAATATTATGAAATTTATAAAGTTTCGGACAATCAGTATGACTTTTGCAATAAAATATTTTTATAATAAATTTATTTATTTCATGTTTAAAACACAGAAATGAAACATTATACAATTTATAAAGTTTTCTACAATCAATATGACTTTTGCAATAACATATTTTTTTAAGAAATTTCTTTATATCGGTTTTAAAACCCACAAATGAAATTTTAGGAAATTCATAAAGTTTTGGACAATACATGTGACTTTTGCAATAAAATATTTTTATAAGAAATTTCTTTATTTCGGTTTTTAAAACACACAAATGAAATTTTAGGAAATTTATAAAGTTTAGGACAAACAATATGGCTTTAGCAATAAAATATTTTTTTAATAAATATCTATATTTCGTGTTTGAAACACAGAAATGAAATATTATGAAATTTATAAAGTTTTGGACAATCAGTATGACTTTTTCAATAAAATATTTTTTTAATAAATTTATTTATTTCGTGTTTAAAACACAGAAATGAAATATTATGAAATTTATAAAGTTTTGGACAATCCATGTGACTTTTGCAATAAAATATTGTTATAAGAAATTTCTTTATTTCGGTTTTAAAACACACAAATGAAAGTTTAGGAAATTTATAAAGTTTAGGACAATCAATATGACTTTTGCAATAAAATATTTTTTAAAGAAATTTATTTATTTCGTGTTTAAAACACAGAAATGAAATATTATGAAATTTATAAAGTTTCGGACAATCAGTATGACTTTTGCAATAAAATATTTTTTAAAGAAATTTATTTATTTCGTGTTTAAAACACAGAAATGAAATATTATAAAATTTATAAAGTTTTGGACAATCCATGTGACTTTTGCATTAAAATATTTTTATAAGAAATTTCTTTATTTCGGTTTTAAAACACACAAATGTAATTTTAGGAAATTTATAAAGTTTAGGACAAACAATATGGCTTTTGCAATAAAATATTTTTTTAATAAATTTATTTATTTCGTGTTTAAAGCACAGAAATGAAATATTATGAAATTTATAAACTTTCGGACAATCTGTATGACTTTTGCAATAAAATATTTTTTTAATAAATTTATTTATTTCATGTTTAAAACAAAGAAATGAAACATTATAAAATTTATAAAGTTTTGGACAATCCATGTGACTTTTGCAATAAAATATTGTTATAAGAAATTTCTTTATTTCGGTTTTAAAACACACAAATGAAAGTTTAGGAAATTTATAAAGTTTAGGAAAAACAATATGGCTTTTGCAATAAAATATTTTTTTAATAAATATCTATATTTCGTGTTTAAAGCACAGAAATGAAATATTATGAAATTTATAAAGTTTCGGACAATCAGTATGACTTTTTTAATAAAATATTTTTTTAAGAAATTTATTTATTTCGTGTTTAAAGCACAGAAATGAAATATTATGAAATTTATAAAGTTTCGGACAATCAGTATGACTTTTGCAATAAAATATTTTTTTAATAAATTTATTTATTTCATGTTTAAATCACAGAAATGAAACATTATAAAATTTATAAAGTTTTGGACAATCAATATGACTTTTGCAATAACATATTTTTTTAAGAAATTTCTTTATATCGGTTTTAAAACCCACAAATGAAATTTTAGGAAATTCATAAAGTTTTGGACAATCGATGTGACTTTTGCAATAAAATATTTTTATAAGAAATTTCTTTATTTCGGTTTTAAAACACACAAATGAAATTTTAGGAAATTTATAAAGTTTAGGACAAACAATATAGCTTTAGCAATAAAATATTTTTTTAATAAATATCTATATTTCATTTTTAAAACACAAAAATGAAATATTATGAAATTTATAAAGTTTCGGACAATCAGTATGACTTTTTCAATAAAATATTTTTTTAATAAATTTATTTATTTCGTGTTTAAAACACAGAAATGAAATATTATGAAATTTATAAAGTTTTGGACAATCCATGTGACTTTTGCAATAAAATATTGTTATAAGAAATTTCTTTATTTCGGTTTTAAAACACACAAATGAAAGTTTAGGAAATTTATAAAGTTTAGGACAAACAATATGGCTTTTGCAATAAAATATTTTTTTAATAAATATCTATATTTCGTGTTTAAAACACAGAAATGAAATATTCTGAAATTTATAAAGTTTCGGACAATCAGTATGACTTTTGCAATAAAATATTTTTTTAATAAATTTATTTATTTCGTGTTTAAAACACAGAAATGAAATATTATGAAATTTATAAAGTTTTGGACAATCAATATGACTTTTGCAATAAAATAATTTTTTAAGAAATTTATTTATTTCGTGTTTAAAACACAGAATTGAAATATTATGAAATTTATAAAGTTTCGGACAATTAATATGACTTTTTCAATAAAATATTTTTTTAAGAAATTTATTTATTTCGTGTTTAAAGCACAGAAATGAAATATTATGAAATTTATAAAGTTTCGGACAATCAATGTGACTTTTGCAATAAAATATTTTTTAAAGAAATTTATTTATTTCGTGTTTAAAACATAGAAATGAAATATTATGAAATTTATAAACTTTCGGACAATCTGTATGACTTTTGCAATAAAATATTTTTTTAATAAATTTATTTATTTCATGTTTAAAACAAAGAAATGAAACATTATAAAATTTATAAAGTTTTGGACAATCCATGTGACTTTTGCAATAAAATATTGTTATAAGAAATTTCTTTATTTCGGTTTTAAAACACACAAATGAAAGTTTAGGAAATTTATAAAGTTTAGGAAAAACAATATGGCTTTTGCAATAAAATATTTTTTTAATAAATATCTATATTTCGTGTTTAAAGCACAGAAATGAAATATTATGAAATTTATAAAGTTTCGGACAATCAGTATGACTTGCAATAAAATACTTTTTAAAGAAATTTATTTATTTCGTGTTTAAAACACAGAAATGAAATATTATGTAATTTATAAAGTTTCGGACAATTAATATGACTTTTTTAATAAAATATTTTTTTAAGAAATTTATTTATTTCGTGTTTAAAGCACAGAAATGAAATATTATGAAATTTATAAAGTTTTGGACAATCAGTATGACTTTTGCAATAAAATATTTTTTTAATAAATTTATTTATTTCATGTTTAAATCACAGAAATGAAACATTATAAAATTTATAAAGTTTTGGACAATCAATATGACTTTTGCAATAACATATTTTTTTAAGAAATTTCTTTATATCGGTTTTAAAACCCACAAATGAAATTTTAGGAAATTCATAAAGTTTTGGACAATCGATGTGACTTTTGCAATAAAATATTTTTATAAGAAATTTCTTTATTTCGGTTTTAAAACACACAAATGAAATTTTAGGAAATTTATAAAGTTTAGGACAAACAATATAGCTTTAGCAATAAAATATTTTTTTAATAAATATCTATATTTCATTTTTAAAACACAAAAATGAAATATTATGAAATTTATAAAGTTTCGGACAATCAGTATGACTTTTTCAATAAAATATTTTTTTAATAAATTTATTTATTTCGTGTTTAAAACACAGAAATGAAATATTATGAAATTTATAAAGTTTTGGACAATCCATGTGACTTTTGCAATAAAATATTGTTATAAGAAATTTCTTTATTTCGGTTTTAAAACACACAAATGAAAGTTTAGGAAATTTATAAAGTTTAGGACAAACAATATGGCTTTTGCAATAAAATATTTTTTTAATAAATATCTATATTTCGTGTTTAAAACACAGAAATGAAATATTCTGAAATTTATAAAGTTTCGGACAATCAGTATGACTTTTGCAATAAAATATTTTTTTAATAAATTTATTTATTTCGTGTTTAAAACACAGAAATGAAATATTATGAAATTTATAAAGTTTTGGACAATCAATATGACTTTTGCAATAAAATATTTTTTTAAGAAATTTATTTATTTCGTGTTTAAAACACAGAATTGAAATATTATGAAATTTATAAAGTTTCGGACAATTAATATGACTTTTTCAATAAAATATTTTTTTAAGAAATTTATTTATTTCGTGTTTAAAGCACAGAAATGAAATATTATGAAATTTATAAAGTTTCGGACAATCAATGTGACTTTTGCAATAAAATATTTTTTAAAGAAATTTATTTATTTCGTGTTTAAAACATAGAAATGAAATATTATGAAATTTATAAAATTTCGGACAATCCGTATGACTTTTGCAATAAAATATTTTTTTAAGAAATTTATTTATTTCGTGTTTAAAACACAGAAATGAAATATTATAAAATTTATAAAGTTTTGGACAATCCATGTGACTTTTGCAATAAAATATTTTTATAAGAAATTTCTTTATTTCGGTTTTAAAACACACAAATGAAATTTTAGGAAATTTATAAAGTTTAGGACAAACAATATGGCTTTTGTAATAAAATATTTTCTTAATAAATTTATTTATTTCGTGTTTAAAGCACAGAAATGAAATATTATGAAATTTATAAAGTTTCGGACAATCAGTATGACTTTTGCAATAAAATATTTTTTTAATAAATTTATTTATTTCATGTTTAAAACACAGAAATGAAACATTATAAAATTTATAAAGTTTTGGACAATCCATGTGACTTTTGCAATAAAATATTGTTATAAGAAATTTCTTTATTTCGGTTTTAAAACACACAAATGAAAGTTTAGGAAATTTATAAAGTTTAGGACAAACAATATGGCTTTTGCAATAAAATATTTTTTTAATAAATATCTATATTTCGTGTTTAAAACACAGAAATGAAATATTATGAAATTTATAAAGTTTCGGACAATCAGTATGACTTGCAATAAAATACTTTTTAAAGAAATTTATTTATTTCGTGTTTAAAACACAGAAATGAAATATTATGTAATTTATAAAGTTTCGGACAATTAATATGACTTTTTCAATAAAATATTTTTTTAAGAAATTTATTTATTTCGTGTTTAAAGCACAGAAATGAAATATTATGAAATTTATAAAGTTTCGGACAATCAGTATGACTTTTGCAATAAAATATTTTTATAATAAATTTATTTATTTCATGTTTAAAACACAGAAATGAAATATTATGAAATTTATAAAGTTTTGGACAATCAATATGACTTTTGCAATAAAATATTTTTTTAAGAAATTTATTTATTTCGTGTTTAAAACACAGAATTGAAATATTATGAAATTTATAAAGTTTCGGACAATTAATATGACTTTTTCAATAAAATATTTTTTTAAGAAATTTATTTATTTCGTGTTTAAAGCACAGAAATGAAATATTATGAAATTTATAAAGTTTCGGACAATCAATGTGACTTTTGCAATAAAATATTTTTTAAAGAAATTTATTTATTTCGTGTTTAAAACATAGAAATGAAATATTATGAAATTTATAAAATTTCGGACAATCCGTATGACTTTTGCAATAAAATATTTTTTTAAGAAATTTATTTATTTCGTGTTTAAAACACAGAAATGAAATATTATAAAATTTATAAAGTTTTGGACAATCCATGTGACTTTTGCAATAAAATATTTTTATAAGAAATTTCTTTATTTCGGTTTTAAAACACACAAATGAAATTTTAGGAAATTTATAAAGTTTAGGACAAACAATATGGCTTTTGTAATAAAATATTTTCTTAATAAATTTATTTATTTCGTGTTTAAAACACAGAAATGAAATATTATGAAATTTATAAAGTTTCGGACAATCAGTATGACTTTTGCAATAAAATATTTTTTTAATAAATTTATTTATTTCATGTTTAAAACACAGAAATGAAACATTATAAAATTTATAAAGTTTTGGACAATCCATGTGACTTTTGCAATAAAATATTGTTATAAGAAATTTCTTTATTTCGGTTTTAAAACACACAAATGAAAGTTTAGGAAATTTATAAAGTTTAGGACAAACAATATGGCTTTTGCAATAAAATATTTTTTTAATAAATATCTATATTTCGTGTTTAAAACACAGAAATGAAATATTATGAAATTTATAAAGTTTCGGACAATCAGTATGACTTGCAATAAAATACTTTTTAAAGAAATTTATTTATTTCGTGTTTAAAACACAGAAATGAAATATTATGTAATTTATAAAGTTTCGGACAATTAATATGACTTTTTCAATAAAATATTTTTTTAAGAAATTTATTTATTTCGTGTTTAAAGCACAGAAATGAAATATTATGAAATTTATAAAGTTTCGGACAATCAGTATGACTTTTGCAATAAAATATTTTTATAATAAATTTATTTATTTCATGTTTAAAACACAGAAATGAAACATTATACAATTTATAAAGTTTTGGACAATCAATATGACTTTTGCAATAACATATTTTTTTAAGAAATTTCTTTATATCGGTTTTAAAACCCACAAATGAAATTTTAGGAAATTCATAAAGTTTTGGACAATACATGTGACTTTTGCAATAAAATATTTTTATAAGAAATTTCTTTATTTCGGTTTTTAAAACACACAAATGAAATTTTAGGAAATTTATAAAGTTTAGGACAAACAATATGGCTTTAGCAATAAAATATTTTTTTAATAAATATCTATATTTCGTGTTTGAAACACAGAAATGAAATATTATGAAATTTATAAAGTTTTGGACAATCAGTATGACTTTTTCAATAAAATATTTTTTTAATAAATTTATTTATTTCGTGTTTAAAACACAGAAATGAAATATTATGAAATTTATAAAGTTTTGGACAATCCATGTGACTTTTGCAATAAAATATTGTTATAAGAAATTTCTTTATTTCGGTTTTAAAACACACAAATGAAAGTTTAGGAAATTTATAAAGTTTAGGACAAACAATATGGCTTTTGCAATAAAATATTTTTTTAATAAATATCTATATTTCGTGTTTAAATCACAGAAATGAAATATTATGAAATTTATAAAGTTTCGGACAATCAGTATGACTTTTGCAATAAAATATTTTTTTAATAAATTTATTTATTTCGTGTTTAAAACACAGAAATGAAATATTATGAAATTTATAAAGTTTTGGACAATCCGTATGACTTTTGCAATAAAATATTTTTTTAAGAAATTTATTTATTTCGTGTTTAAAACACAGAAATGAAATATTATAAAATTTATAAAGTTTTGGACAATCCATGTGACTTTTGCAATAAAATATTTTTATAAGAAATTTCTTTATTTCGGTTTTAAAACACACAAATGAAATTTTAGGAAATTTATAAAGTTTAGGACAAACAATATGGCTTTTGTAATAAAATATTTTCTTAATAAATTTATTTATTTCGTGTTTAAAGCACAGAAATGAAATATTATGAAATTTATAATGTTTCGGACAATCAGTATGACTTTTGCAATAAAATATTTTTTTAATAAATTTATTTATTTCATGTTTAAAACACAGAAATGAAACATTATAAAATTTATAAAGTTTTGGACAATCCATGTGACTTTTGCAATAAAATATTGTTATAAGAAATTTCTTTATTTCGGTTTTAAAACACACAAATGAAAGTTTAGGAAATTTATAAAGTTTAGGACAAACAATATGGCTTTTGCAATAAAATATTTTTTTAATAAATATCTATATTTCGTGTTTAAATCACAGAAATGAAATACTATGAAATTTATAAAGTTTCGGACAATCAGTATGACTTTTGCAATAAAATATTTTTTTAATAAATTTATTTATTTCGTGTTTAAAACACAGAAATGAAATATTATGTAATTTATAAAGTTTCGGACAATTAATATGACTTTTTCAATAAAATATTTTTTTAAGAAATTTATTTATTTCGTGTTTAAAGCACAGAAATGAAATATTATGAAATTTATAAAGTTTCGGACAATCAGTATGACTTTTGCAATAAAATATTTTTATAATAAATTTATTTATTTCATGTTTAAAACACAGAAATGAAACATTATACAATTTATAAAGTTTTGGACAATCCGTATGACTTTTGCAATAAAATATTTTTTTAAGAAATTTATTTATTTCGTGTTTAAAACACAGAAATGAAATATTATAAAATTTATAAAGTTTTGGACAATCCATGTGACTTTTGCAATAAAATATTTTTATAAGAAATTTCTTTATTTCGGTTTTAAAACACACAAATGAAAGTTTAGGAAATTTATAAAGTTTAGGACAAACAATATGGCTTTTGCAATAAAATATTTTTTTAATAAATATCTATATTTCGTGTTTAAATCACAGAAATGAAATACTATGAAATTTATAAAGTTTCGGACAATCAGTATGACTTTTGCAATAAAATATTTTTTTAATAAATTTATTTATTTCGTGTTTAAAACACAGAAATGAAATATTATGTAATTTATAAAGTTTCGGACAATTAATATGACTTTTTCAATAAAATATTTTTTTAAGAAATTTATTTATTTCGTGTTTAAAGCACAGAAATGAAATATTATGAAATTTATAAAGTTTCGGACAATCAGTATGACTTTTGCAATAAAATATTTTTATAATAAATTTATTTATTTCATGTTTAAAACACAGAAATGAAACATTATACAATTTATAAAGTTTTGGACAATCCGTATGACTTTTGCAATAAAATATTTTTTTAAGAAATTTATTTATTTCGTGTTTAAAACACAGAAATGAAATATTATAAAATTTATAAAGTTTTGGACAATCCATGTGACTTTTGCAATAAAATATTTTTATAAGAAATTTCTTTATTTCGGTTTTTAAAACACACAAATGAAATTTTAGGAAATTTATAAAGTTTAAGACAAACAATATGGCTTTAGCAATAAAATATTTTTTTAATAAATATCTATATTTCGTGTTTGAAACACAGAAATGAAATATTATGAAATTTATAAAGTTTTGGACAATCAGTATGACTTTTTCAATAAAATATTTTTTTAATAAATTTATTTATTTCGTGTTTATAACACAGAAATGAAATATTATGAAATTTATAAAGTTTTGGACAATCTATGTGACTTTAGCAATAAAATATTGTTATAAGAAATTTCTTTATTTCGGTTTTAAAACACACAAATGAAAGTTTAGGAAATTTATAAAGTTTAGGACAAACAATATGGCTTTTGCAATAAAATATTTTTTTAATAAATATCTATATTTCGTGTTTAAATCACAGAAATGAAATATTATGAAATTTATAAAGTTTCGGACAATCAGTAAGACTTTTTCAATAAAATATTTTTTTAATAAATTTATTTATTTCGTGTTTAAAACACAGAAATGAAATATTATAAAATTTATAAAGTTTCGGACAATCAGTATGACTTGCAATAAAATACTTTTTAAAGAAATTTATTTATTTCGTGTTTAAAACACAGAAATGAAATATTATGTAATTTATAAAGTTTCGGACAATTAATATGACTTTTTCAATAAAATATTTTTTTAAGAAATTTATTTATTTCGTGTTTAAAGCACAGAAATGAAATATTATGAAATTTATAAAGTTTCGGACAATCAGTATGACTTTTGCAATAAAATATTTTTATAATAAATTTATTTATTTCATGTTTAAAACACAGAAATGAAACATTATACAATTTATAAAGTTTTGGACAATCCATGTGACTTTTGCAATAAAATATTGTTATAAGAAATTTCTTTATTTCGGTTTTAAAACACACAAATGAAAGTTTAGGAAATTTATAAAGTTTAGGACAAACAATATGTGTTATGGATGGATTTGGATTATGGTGATGGTGATTAGAATAATAATGACAATGTGCACTTTAACTTCATATAATATAGCTTTTATTTTAAGAGCTGTTGCTCTCTTGCGATGCGGCAGAGCACTGAGGCTTGGAGCGGTTATACATATAGAATAAAAGGGGGGAGCTCACCAACATATATACACTATTTACATATACACTATTTACACAACATTTCCACCCACCACAATTTATTACTAAATTGTAAAAATAAGATATTTAAACTTAATAGTTTCACAAGAATAAAACAAAAAATAATTGTGGTGAACAGATGACATTATAATATAAAATAAAAATTTGATTCTAATTTACAGTGCTTAATGGCACAAAAATATTTGCAAATCTAAATTATACAATATTAAAGCCTAATGGCATTAAAAAATTTTGCAATTTAAAAATAAAATTAATTGATTTGATGACAAAATAAATAGACTTAGCACTATATACAATAATTACACATAATGAATAATTTTAAATTGACTAGATAAAAAAGTATAAAAACAAAAATATAAAATTGTCAGTATAAAATTATACAATTGATGAATTTACAATATTACAATTAGTATTGAAGTTTAATCTTTAAATGTTAAAATGACTGATCTCGAGCTTCACTAATTCCACTTGACCGGCATGAAATCCATAGACCTCAATGGCTTGTAAGACCAATGAAGCCTCAGATCACACTACACAGTCAATAATGACATTTATCTCATTTATAATTTGAGCAATGTACTACAGATAAATACCATTATAGCATAAAATTAAAAGTTTTAACTATTTTAAGTTCTGCAAGAACCCAAAACCACGGTTTAAAAATTTTGTTGAAATTAGTTCTGCAATTAGAACTACAAGCATCCCCCTTTCCTAGCAAATTGAAAAGGAACATGTCATTATGTTAGCAAAAAATAATTTACAAGTTAATAACAAAATTTTTAAACCGCGTTTTAAGCTTGATTCTATGTCAATCTGACAAAGTAGGGGTAACGTAGCAAATAGTTATAAAGTAAAAATACAGTGATTTTTACCACCCACCTTGCCAAATCCACACAAATAATTATTTACATCATATTTAACAATTAAAGTATAATCAATTCACCCACACAAACATCATTCATATCTCCCCGTTCTCAAAAATAAATGAAACAAATATTACAATTATAATACATATTAACCCTACAAAATTTCTACAATTGTGGGTTGAAACTGAGAGATATAAACAATGCAAGTATAAAGTAAATTGTTTAAAAAAAATTGATTTGAAGTTACAAATGTTTAAGCCAAATGTTTAAGTTACAGTATTGAAATAGATATTTGACTTTAAGTAACATTATAAATAAAAAATAAAACCAAAATGGAAAAATAAAAAAAAATTACTTAAGATAATTAAAGTGAGCAAATGAATTGATTAAATTTCAAGTTTGAAATAAATGTCAACATTGAGGTGCAGCATGATCCATAGGTCCACTAATGAAGACTTCACTGTGTCAAGCAATTTTGAAAGTACAGCAAAAATATGGAAGTTCATCGAGGCCACAGATTCCATGTCAGCCAGTGCAATAGATCCACTTGATTTCAGCAAGTTGAAAGCCAATTGAATTTAAAGTTTGTTGACCCTATGCAACATCATAAATAATTAGACAATGCTTAAAATAATATCTAATATTTAGAATGTAAATAATTTAAAAAAAATATTTTTTAATACAAATTAGCAAAAGAGAAAAAAAATATTTTAATTTTAATCAAACTAGCAGAAAAAAAAAATTGATTTTAATTAAATTAGCAGAGAAAAAATTTTAATTTTAATTAAATAGCAGGAAAAAAAAATTTTAAATTTAATTAAATTAGCAGGAAAAAATTTTAATTTTAATTAAATTAGCAGGAAAAAATAAAAAAAATTTAATTATATTAAATTAGTATTAAAAATTTTAAAATTTTGTTCAATTTAGCAGAAAAATTTTATTAGGTTGTTTTATTTAAAACGCATAAGCTTTGGACAAAATTTTACTCACACACACAAGCTCCCACTTTTTAGCATACTCATTTAATTTTAACATATAATAATTTTAAGCAATGTATAAAAAAAAATAATCAATATTTTATGTTTACTTTAAATTTTAAATAGCTTATTATGCAGAATTTGAAAAAAGATTTATTTAATAAAACTAAAGAATTTTAAAAATGATACTTTAAGAATAATGATGCATTTTAAAAGTATCGTTACTTTAAATCAAGAATACTAAATTAAGAAAATTTCAAGAAATTTATTTTAGTAAACATAACAAAAAAAGAACACTCATCTTTTATGTAGCAAGCAGCCGACAAAAAATTTATACATGATGTGGCGTCTTCACTGAGAAATTATGCGTCGTTCATGTGCGCGGCTCAATGATGCTTTATAGTTGTCGTCCCCTCTTTTCCATGTACATTGAACTCGCTCTTTGTATAATGGCGGTGGAACGACTGAGAATCATAAAGAACTGCGTGCGCCGCTCTGTTAACGATGTTGTTGAGTTTGATGAAGAAGCTAAGTTCTCGCGCCAAATTCTCTCTTCTCCCCCAGAAATGACGTCACAATATGAGATTTCCTTTTTATTATCTTTTTTCAGCATGAAGATCCCTTTTTCAAAGAATTTTTTGATAATTTCACTTTTTTATTTTTTTTGCGATTCTTGATTGGTAATTTTTTCAAAGTTCCTTTTTATTATTTTTTGATGAACAATTTCAAACAGCACATGTTTTTACTGATGATAAAAATCACTATAGCAGTTTTGATAATAAGATGATTTTTACACACAAAAATAAAAAAAAAAAATTATTAATTTTTTAATTAATAAATTTATTGTTTGCTCTGCCTTAGAAATAAAGTTTCACATTGTAACACCACTCTTAATAAAAATAACAATCTTGAAATATCCCACTGTAATCCTCCATCTTTAAATTCTATTCAAGCACATGTTTTTATTAAAAAATTTAGATTTTCCAAACACTTGATGATTATGCTTTTTACAGTTTTTGCAGGTTCGTCTGGGATGCCAAATGTTATGGATGGATTTGGATTATGGTGATGGTGATTAGAATAATAATGCCAATGTGCACTTTAACTTCATATAATATAGCTTTTATTTTAAGAGCTGTTGCTCTCTTGCGATGCGGCAGAGCACTGAGGCTCGGAGCGGTTATACATATAGAATAAAAGGGGGGAGCTCACCAACATATATACACTATTTACATATACACTATTTACACAACAATATGGCTTTTGCAATAAAATATTTTTTTAATAAATATCTATATTTCGTGTTTAAAACACAGAAATGAAATATTATGAAATTTATAAAGTTTCGGACAATCAGTATGACTTTTTCAATAAAATATTTTTTTAATAAATTTATTTATTTCGTGTTTAAAACACAGAAATGAAATATTATAAAATTTATAAAGTTTCGGACAATCAGTATGACTTGCAATAAAATACTTTTTAAAGAAATTTATTTATTTCGTGTTTAAAACACAGAAATGAAATATTATGTAATTTATAAAGTTTCGGACAATTAATATGACTTTTTCAATAAAATATTTTTTTAAGAAATTTATTTATTTCGTGTTTAAAGCACAGAAATGAAATATTATGAAATTTATAAAGTTTAGGATAATCAGTATGACTTTTGCAATAAAATATTTTTATAATAAATTTATTTATTTCATGTTTAAAACACAGAAATGAAACATTATACAATTTATAAAGTTTTGGACAATCAATATGACTTTTGCAATAACATATTTTTTTAAGAAATTTCTTTATATCGGTTATAAAACCCACAAATGAAATTTTAGGAAATTCATAAAGTTTTGGACAATCCATGTGACTTTTGCAATAAAATATTTTTATAAGAAATTACTTTATTTCGGTTTTTAAAACACACAAATGAAATTTTAGGAAATTTATAAAGTTTAGGACAAACAATATGGCTTTAGCAATAAAATATTTTTTTAATAAATATCTATATTTCGTGTTTGAAACACAGAAATGAAATATTATGAAATTTATAAAGTTTTGGACAATCAGTATGACTTTTTCAATAAAATATTTTTTTAATAAATTTATTTATTTCGTGTTTAAAACACAGAAATGAAATATTATGAAATTTATAAAGTTTTGGACAATCCATGTGACTTTTGCAATAAAATATTGTTATAAGAAATTTCTTTATTTCGGTTTTAAAACACACAAATGAAAGTTTAGGAAATTTATAAAGTTTAGGACAAACAATATGGCTTTTGCAATAAAATATTTTTTTAATAAATATCTATATTTCGTGTTTAAATCACAGAAATGAAATATTATGAAATTTATAAAGTTTCGGACAATCAGTATGACTTTTGCAATAAAATATTTTTTTAATAAATTTATTTATTTCATGTTTAAAACACAGAAATGAAACATTATAAAATTTATAAAGTTTTGGACAATCCATGTGACTTTTGCAATAAAATATTGTTATAAGAAATTTCTTTATTTCGGTTTTAAAACACACAAATGAAAGTTTAGGAAATTTATAATGTTTAGGACAAACAATATGGCTTTTGCAATAAAATATTTTTTTAATAAATATCTATATTTCGTGTTTAAATCACAGAAATGAAATATTATGAAATTTATAAAGTTTCGGACAATCAGTATGACTTTTGCAATAAAATATTTTTTTAATAAATTTATTTATTTCGTGTTTAAAACACAGAAATGAAATATTATGAAATTTATAAAGTTTCGGACAATCAGTATGACTTGCAATAAAATACTTTTTAAAGAAATTTATTTATTTCGTGTTTAAAACACAGAAATGAAATATTATGTAATTTATAAAGTTTCGGACAATTAATATGACTTTTTCAATAAAATATTTTTTTAAGAAATTTATTTATTTCGTGTTTAAAGCACAGAAATGAAATATTATGAAATTTATAAAGTTTCGGACAATCAGTATGACTTTTGCAATAAAATATTTTTATAATAAATTTATTTATTTCATGTTTAAAACACAGAAATGAAACATTATACAATTTATAAAGTTTTGGACAATCCGTATGACTTTTGCAATAAAATATTTTTTTAAGAAATTTATTTATTTCGTGTTTAAAACACAGAAATGAAATATTATAAAATTTATAAAGTTTTGGACAATCCATGTGACTTTTGCAATAAAATATTTTTATAAGAAATTTCTTTATTTCGGTTTTTAAAACACACAAATAAAATTTTAGGAAATTTATAAAGTTTAGGACAAACAATATGGCTTTAGCAATAAAATATTTTTTTAATAAATATCTATATTTCGTGTTTGAAACACAGAAATGAAATATTATGAAATTTATAAAGTTTTGGACAATCAGTATGACTTTTTCAATAAAATATTTTTTTAATAAATTTATTTATTTCGTGTTTATAACACAGAAATGAAATATTATGAAATTTATAAAGTTTTGGACAATCTATGTGACTTTTGCAATAAAATATTGTTATAAGAAATTTCTTTATTTCGGTTTTAAAACACACAAATGAAAGTTTAGGAAATTTATAAAGTTTAGGACAAACAATATGGCTTTTGCAATAAAATATTTTTTTAATAAATATCTATATTTCGTGTTTAAATCACAGAAATGAAATATTATGAAATTTATAAAGTTTCGGACAATCAGTATGACTTTTGCAATAAAATATTTTTTTAATAAATTTATTTATTTCGTGTTTAAAACACAGAAATGAAATATTATGAAATTTATAAAGTTTTGGACAATCCGTATGACTTTTGCAATAAAATATTTTTTTAAGAAATTTATTTATTTCGTGTTTAAAACACAGAAATGAAATATTATAAAATTTATAAAGTTTTGGACAATCCATGTGACTTTTGCAATAAAATATTTTTATAAGAAATTTCTTTATTTCGGTTTTAAAACACACAAATGAAATTTTAGGAAATTTATAAAGCTTAGGACAAACAATATGGCTTTTGTAATAAAATATTTTCTTAATAAATTTATTTATTTCGTGTTTAAAACACAGAAATGAAATATTATGAAATTTATAAAGTTTTGGACAATCCGTATGACTTTTGCAATAAAATATTTTTTTAAGAAATTTATTTATTTCGTGTTTAAAACACAGAAATGAAATATTATAAAATTTATAAAGTTTTGGACAATCCATGTGACTTTTGCAATAAAATATTTTTATAAGAAATTTCTTTATTTCGGTTTTAAAACACACAAATGAAATTTTAGGAAATTTATAAAGCTTAGGACAAACAATATGGCTTTTGTAATAAAATATTTTCTTAATAAATTTATTTATTTCGTGTTTAAAGCACAGAAATGAAATATTATGAAATTTATAAAGTTTCGGACAATCAGTATGACTTTTGCAATAAAATATTTTTTTAATAAATTTATTTATTTCATGTTTAAAACACAGAAATGAAACATTATACAATTTATAAAGTTTTGGACAATCCATGTGACTTTTGCAATAAAATATTGTTATAAGAAATTTCTTTATTTCGGTTTTAAAACACACAAATGAAAGTTTAGGAAATTTATAAAGTTTAGGACAAACAATATGGCTTTTGCAATAAAATATTTTTTTAATAAATATCTATATTTCGTGTTTAAAACACAGAAATGAAATATTATGAAATTTATAAAGTTTCGGACAATCAGTATGACTTTTTCAATAAAATATTTTTTTAATAAATTTATTTATTTCGTGTTTAAAACACAGAAATGAAATATTATAAAATTTATAAAGTTTCGGACAATCAGTATGACTTGCAATAAAATACTTTTTAAAGAAATTTATTTATTTCGTGTTTAAAACACAGAAATGAAATATTATGTAATTTATAAAGTTTCGGACAATTAATATGACTTTTTCAATAAAATATTTTTTTAAGAAATTTATTTATTTCGTGTTTAAAGCACAGAAATGAAATATTATGAAATTTATAAAGTTTCGGACAATCAGTATGACTTTTGCAATAAAATATTTTTATAATAAATTTATTTATTTCATGTTTAAAACACAGAAATGAAACATTATACAATTTATAAAGTTTTGGACAATCAATATGACTTTTGCAATAACATATTTTTTAAAGAAATTTCTTTATATCGGTTTTAAAACCCACAAATGAAATTTTAGGAAATTCATAAAGTTTTGGACAATCCATGTGACTTTTGCAATAAAATATTTTTATAAGAAATTTCTTTATTTCGGTTTTTAAAACACACAAATGAAATTTTAGGAAATTTATAAAGTTTAGGACAAACAATATGGCTTTAGCAATAAAATATTTTTTTAATAAATATCTATATTTCGTGTTTGAAACACAGAAATGAAATATTATGAAATTTATAAAGTTTCGGACAATCAGTATGACTTTTGCAATAAAATATTTTTTTAATAAATTTATTTATTTCGTGTTTAAAACACAGAAATGAAATATTATGAAATTTATAAAGTTTTGGACAATTAATATGACTTTTGCAATAAAATATTTTTTTAAGAAATTTATTTATTTCGTGTTTAAAACACAGAAATGAAATATTATGAAATTTATAAAGTTTTGGACAATCAATATGACTTTTGCAATAAAATATTTTTTTAAGAAATTTATTTCTTTTATGTTTAAAACACAGAAATGAAATATTATGAAATTTATAAAGTTTCGGACAATCAGTATGACTTTTGCAATAAAATATTTTTTTAATAAATTTATTTATTTCGTGTTTAAAACTCAGAAATGAAATATTATGTAATTTATAAAGTTTCGGACAATTAATATGACTTTTTCAATAAAATATTTTTTTAAGAAATTTATTTATTTCGTGTTTAAAACACAGAAATGAAATATTATGAAATTTATAAAGTTTTGGACAATCAATATTACTTTTGCAATAAAATATTTTTTTAAGAAATTTATTTATTTCGTGTTTAAAACACAGAAATGAAATATTATGAAATTTATAAAGTTTTGGACAATCAATATGACTTTTGCAATAAAATATTTTTTTAAGAAATTTATTTCTTTTATGTTTAAAACACAGAAATGAAATATTATGAAATTTATAAAGTTTCGGACAATCAGTATGACTTTTGCAATAAAATATTTTTTTAATAAATTTATTTATTTCGTGTTTAAAACTCAGAAATGAAATATTATGTAATTTATAAAGTTTCGGACAATTAATATGACTTTTTCAATAAAATATTTTTTTAAGAAATTTATTTATTTCGTGTTTAAAACACAGAAATGAAATATTATGAAATTTATAAAGTTTTGGACAATCAATATTACTTTTGCAATAAAATATTTTTTTAAGAAATTTATTTATTTCGTGTTTAAAACACAGAAATGAAATATTATGAAATTTATAAATAAAATTTATTTTGTCAAATTCAATACTAATATTTCAATGCTATCATTGCATAAAAATATATTAAATCAAAACATTTCTATAAAAGAGGTCAATATTTGAAAACATTTAAGTGGTGTATATTTTACTAAATTCAATACTAATTATTCAATGCTATTATTGCATAAAAACAATTGAAATTACAAAATTTCTATAAAAAAGGAGAGTATTCGAGAACATTTAAATGGGGAATATTCTGCTAAATTCAATACTAAAATTTCAATGCTATCAATGCTTAAAAACATTGAAACTACAAGTTTACTATAAAACAGGGAAAAAAATTTAAAGTGTTGTTTATTTTGCTAAATTCAATACTAATTTTTCAATGCTATCATTGCATAAAAATATATTAAATTAAAAAATTTCTATAAAAGAGGTCAATATTTGAAAACATTTAAGTGGGGCATATTCTGCTAAATTCAATACTAATATTTCAATGCTATCGATGCTTAAAAATATTTTACATTACAAAATTTCTATAAAAGAGGTCAATACTTGAAAACATTTAAGTTGGGTATATTTTGCTAAATACAATACTAATATTTCAATGCTATCATTGCATAAAAATATTTTACAATACAAAATTTCTATAAAAGAGGTCAATATTTGAAAACATTTAAGCATGGTAAGCATTCCAACATGAAGAATTTTTTTTTATTAGTACTTTCAAGTATGAAAAGTTTTTTTTGATTTCTTGCTGGGGCCGAAATCTCTTCTTATTCTGGGATGCTCTTTTATCAAGTTTATAAATTTTAACTCTTTTATAATATATTTTAACTATAAACTTTTATACATAAATCGTAAAATTTAGAGAAATTTTACGATTTTTAAAATTAATTCAAAAATTTTTCTTATTTATTGATAAATTCATATTTTATAATTAAGATTTTAAATCATTAATTTATATTATTTTGTTCAAAAACCATAAATTTTGCTGAAATTGTTTGATTTTTAAAATTAATTCAATATTTTTTCTTATAAATAGATAAATTCATATTTTATTAACTATACTAGCTGCCTCCGGCTCACTTTGCTCGCCCCCCTGGACCCCTGCATAATTGACTTTTCCAAAGATATTTTGTTTTAGATTACTCAATGTTTTGCATAACAACCTTTTTTTACCAAAAAATCATAAAAATTTCAAATATTAATTTTTCATTTATTTTTTTTTATTTCGAGTACCGCCATCTATCCCTATGTATTCTAAGTTTTATTTGTTGGTATATATTGTCTCGGGGTTTTTAATACTAATTTCCCTATATTGATTTCCTAACTCCAGCTTAGGGAAATCCAGTACTATCAAGTAATATAAACAATTTGATCATCACACAGGATATATCCAAGCAACTAACTGGCAACTTCAATAAGATTCCGTTTAGTTGAATCCAAAATTTATTACATTACTTACCTTACATTTTAACTAATAATCTCTAAGTACCTTATATGTATTAAAATTTTTAAATTTTTCTTCTATACGTTTTTTCAGTTTATTATAAAACATAAACATAAACTATGTATCTTAAAATTATATGGAATCACTAGCAGGAATTAAAAATATTTTTATGTAATTATATTGTATAACTATATGTATTAAGTAAGACAATGGACAGAAAATTTTAAAATTATATTTGCCACCCCCTTTGCAGCCCTGCCGTCACCCCCATTTCCCCGAGCTTAACCAATCGGGGCGATTAGAATGGCGGGAGGGAGATGTTACGTATGGTAGGTCAAAATTGATATCCCTAATATTTGATATGTATGAATAATAAACACTACATCCAATATTCGCATTAAAGTAACACACGACATAGAAATCCGCAGGTGTATTTTCGCTGATGCTGATCTAGCACAATAGCATCAGACCAAAAGTCAGCTATGACGTTGAGTAGGAGAGATTTATGTAACATAAATCCCACCTCGCAACTCTCAAAAATAAGTAAGGGCGCCTTCGCTAATTGGACGTGACGAGACTGACGCTGTTTTGTATTGGACGTCTCCCCCGAAATCTCGCAATATGGTCAGATTCATGTTAGATTATATATTGCACTTCAGACACCCAAAATGCTTATTAGAGTTCCACCACTTATTAGAGTACCATCTTTCGTTTTGAATAGTATGATTCTATTATAGTTTATTTTATTATAGTTTATTTTTAATTATTTTATTAATTACTTGACTTGTGGACTTATACTTTTATAATTATAATCAATAAAATGAAGTTTTAATAAATCATATTAGTTATCAGTTATTTCAAATAAGTAAAAATCCTTCTGTAATTCCTTCTGTAATTTTTAAAAAAAAAAATAATAAAAAATTTTAAAAAACCCAAGAAATCTTAAAAGCTTCTGTTCGGTATAAAGCGGCTTATGGCCAGGAGGACCTTGAGGGCTAAACATTTCGCAGGAAACATATTTAATATATATGGGCATATCTATTACTTTTCATACAAAAATATGTGCTTTCATTACTCCGATCAGACTCATATTTTCAAGGGTGATTTGGGGTAACAAAAAACTCAGCCAGACAAAATTTCAGCCATTATGCAGGATGAAACAAGCTCTATAAGGTCCCAAAATAGCTGTCTTAAACCATATATTAAACGTATTGCCGAGTTTAATAATCTTTAAAGTTGCGAACTTAGCAGATTAGTTAGGTCAAGGTATGCGATATTACAATAGTACAAGTGCGGAACAATAAGTGAATCAATGAGACGTTTACGAAGATTCTGGGATGTACAGGGCTTGATAAGCCTGAGACATAAAGAACTCGGTTAATTTTCTTGGTTAATTTGTGGTTTCTAGTAAAGGGTATCGAGGGTGACTCCAATCAAGAAATGGAACATCATCACCGTTATTATCTCTGAAAGTTGAAGCTCTTTAATGAGTTTAATAGTATTGGATGAGCCATAGATTATTGCCTGTGTCTTTTTAGTGTTCAATGCTAGGCAATTTAATTCTGCCCATGTTGATATTATTTTTGCTGAGTCAGAAAGCATACAAATTATAATAATAATAAATAATAATAAATTTATTTCCAAATAAAAATACAATGTACGAAAGTAACATCATATGAGTCCTGCAGTAGGTAAAATACCTGTACATAGGTGGAATAATATGAAAAAATATAATTTCATTAAGTTAAGTTAGTAAAGTATGTTCTTAAGTATCCAACTTTTTAGATGATTTTTAGAGCTTTTTTTATTAATGTCAAGATTTTTCAAGTTATTTGGCAAATAATTAAATGTTTTTAATGCTGTATAACTGTACACTCTTTTTCCTACCTCCAATTGACATCTTGGTAATTCAATTGATTTGTTTCTAGTTTTACTATGACTGTTAATATATTTTAATTTTAATTGAGAATAATCTTTTATCAATGATTTATGCACAAATGTTTGTTGAATATTTATGAGAGCTTTTAGAACATTATTTGTTTATTCTTTATTACTAGAAATTATTGTGGCTAATTTATTTTATAAAGTGTGAAGTATATCAATTGAATTACCGTAAGCATCTCCCCATGATATTATGCCATATGTAGCAATACTATGAAAAAAGGCATAATATACAGATATGAGATGGCTAAGACTTAGTATGTTATTTAATTTAAATGTAATATAAATTAGATATCTTGTTCTTTTAAAAACATCATTTATATAATCCTTCCATTTCAGATTCTGGTCATAAAGCACTCCTAAATATTTATTACTCGATACACTGTGTAATGAATCATTATTTATCATGTTATTAATATCTTTAGGTTATGGCACTGGTAGTCTTAACACAGACCAGGCCTTTGATCAAGCAGTGGTCGAAAAGCCCAATGCCTTCCTTCATCACATTTCTGTTCTGAAGGACGTTGTACAGGCTTTGGAAAAACACCATAAGGAAATGATGGAAGCTCATCGCAGCATGTGACATCACTGTACATCAGTACAGAAAAATTGCGGCATGCCAATTAAAAATGGAGTAAATCTCTTCGGCAATGTGCTCATTCAACTTGAGCTAATAACGAAGAGACTGCATGCAGAAGCGCAAGACATTGAGTCTGCTCTTAAAAAAGCAGAACATAAACAGCAGGCAAAGAGAATCCGATCGTCTTCCTCTGAGGAGAACTCCCCAGAGTCAAGACAAGATAGGAAAAGGATCCACAAGAAGAACCTTAGCAACTCTGGGGTGGAGCAGCAGAACAACGCGGAGCTCCAGAAAGAAGAGGAAATAAGGAAAATGCTGCTTCAAGAAAACCAGAGGAAGGAGCAAGAGCAGAGGAATAAGGAGAAAATGCGACTGGAACAGGAGGAAAAAGAGCGGCGTAAAAAAGATAAACTGATCCAGGAGCAAAAGAAGAAGGCAAGTCTGCTAGAATTATACCAAAAGCAGAAGCTGGAACAGAAAAAAGGGAAGCGGCCACCAAAAGAGAATGAACTTGCGGGGGGAGATCGCCACAATAAGAGAGATGACTCAAAGGTTACTCCTAACAACACCAAGGAGAACAGCCCACAGGGTAACCCTGGGACCTCCCCCAACAAGGATGGAGATAAGGACGCCCCTAGGCATAAGTCCAAAAAAGAAAGAAAGCTGCTGAAGAAACAAAAGCAGCTGCAGCTTCAACCAAGAAAGGGTACTGATCAGCATATGGAGACATGTGAAGTAGCTGACGGACAAGAGCAGCAAAATCAGGTACCTAAGAAGCCACTGGACAAGGAGGAAAATTGGCTGGTAATGGGTAAGAAGAAGAAAAAGCCCAGGGCCAAAAAGCCCCAGCCAACAAAGGAACCTGCAAAAAAAGGTAAAGTACCTTCCAAGGTGGGAAGGCGCAGGTATAGGAAAAGGAAAGAAGCCTTCCAAATTACCCCAGCGGCAAGCAAATCCTTCGAGGAAACGCTTCTTGATTTAAAGAGAAACGTTAACCTCGAAGAATCTGGCGCGAAGGTCCACCGCATCAGGAAAACTCAAAATGGCAGCGTCCTTATTGAGTTGGAGGCCATCGAGGACCGACAAAAGCTTGAAGAAGCGGTGAAGTCGGTCACGGGCCCTGAGTCGAATGTTCGTGACTTGATCCCGACACTAAAACTCGAAATTCGAGATTTGGATGGGATCACAAAAGAACAGGAGATTCAGGCAGCTGTTGCCAAGGCCATAGGTGTCGAAAATGGAAACCTATTCCAGGTGTCCATTTTCAAAACCAAAGGCACAACAAGCCAGATGGCCGTGGTGGACCTTCTTGAGGCCGATGCTCTACGCCTGGCCAAAAAGGGCAAAATCCAGATCGGCTGGGCATCGAGTAGAGTGCGCCTCCGTGCAGACGTGAGGCGCTGCTACAAATGTCTGGGCTATGGACATAGCCATTATGTCTGCAGAAGTAAGGCTCGCTTAAAGTGTGGCGAAGATGGCCATAAGAGGACAGAGTGCAGCAAGGATAAGCCTGAGTGCTTCCACTGCAAGACCAGAAAGGATAAGTGCTCCACGGAGCACTATCCTGGAGAGGGAAACTGCCGTTACAGGGAGGCTCTAGCTGTGGCAAGAAGCAGGTGTCATCGGAAATGATCAAGGTTCTCCAAGGGAACATGCGACACGCACGGGAAGCTGGTGCATTGTTGGATCAAATTGCTCGCGAAGAGGATGCAAATATCCTCTTACTAAGTGAGCAATATTACAACATGAACCACAAGTACTGCCTTTCCGATGACACTGGCTGCTGCGCCATATAGCTTCGAGGCAGAGCCCAAACGTCTCTTACCCAACAAGGGAAAGGGAATTGCCACGTCCGGGCCAATTGCGGGGAGACAACTTACATAAGTTGCTATCTCTCCCCAAACGACAACTCGGCAGAGCTGGCTACAAAGCTGGCCAGCATCGAGAGCACGGTCCGGACGGCGACTGGTGGCGTCATCCTTGGTGGAGACTTCAACGCCAGGGCTCTGGAATGGGGGATGCCAACGACTAACCCCAGGGGACGAATGGTGCTCGAAATGGCCACTAGGTGCAAACTAGAGGACCAGAATAGAAGCAACAGGCCTACCTTCGAGAGGCCGGGTTGGGGTGTCTCTATCCCGGACATATCCTTCGCTACAGAAGCTGCGTCCGGGCGAATAGGCGACTGGAGGGTGATGGATGATCAATACAATGGTAGTGATCATCATTACATCGCCTTCCGGGTATTGGAAGGAACCTCACAACGACCTCCGTACAGGAGGCGCCCTTTGGGTTGGAACGTCCCAAAAATGGACGAAGACAGATTCATAAAGTATCTTCGAATCGAGTCAGCGTCCATCCCCGCTTGGCATGGAGGGGCCACAAGTCCCCATGAGGCTGAAATCTTAGTTAAGAAAGTAACGTCTCTATTATGCGGGGCTTGTGATGCCTCTATGCCTCGCCGCAGGCCCTGGAAAGGGAGAAAGCCAGTGTACTGGTGGACTCCCGAAATAGCTGAGCTCCGGAAGGAATGCCACAGGACACGACAAAAGGCGCAAAGAGCACGGGACAGACCTGAGGCCGCCGTTCTTTCTCAGGAACATATGGACGCCAAACACCGACTGGCCAAGGCCATCCGTCAAAGCAAGGCTCGATTTCTGCGTTCATTACGCGAAAATGTAAACAAGGACCCCTGGGGCCTAGGTTACAAAGTCGTAATGGGCAAATTAAACCGGGGGTCCGACAACATAATGGACGCGGCGTCGACTGAACAAGGGCAAGGGGGGAGCCCCGGACTCTCCATCATCTTACAGACCTTTGTGTATGTTAAATACCATTGGTAAGGTGATGGAGAGCTTGCTCCGGGCAAGGCTCAGAAGGGCAATCGAAGAGGGCGGTGGTCTCTCTGAGGAGCAGCATGGTTTTCGTGAAGGGCATTCCACGATACACGCCATTCGGCGTGCCATGGATACCGTAGAGGCTGAGAGGGAAAAGCGGCCTGCAATTCGCAGGGACGTCCTTCTGGTAACGCTGTACGTCAAAAATGCTTTCAACTCAGCCAGGTGGGATGACATGATCCGGTCCCTCGAGTACGATTTCCGGATACCCAGGTATCTGGGTAGCGTACTAAAGGGTTACCAGCGGGACCGGAGACTGCTCTACGACACGCTGGATGGAAGGCGTGAAAGGGTTTTGAGTGCAGGCATCGCGCAAGGTTCGGTTCTCGGACCGGACCTGTGGCATGCCTTTTACGATGGCTTGTTGCGCGTCCACCTCCCGGAAGGAGTTTCCATGATCGGGTACGCCGACGACGTGGCCCTGACCATAACTGGCAGGGACTTGGAAGTGACCCAGGAGAGGTTGAATCTAGTCATGAGACGGATCAACCTCTGGATGGGCGATCACGGGCTCCAGCTTGCGATCCCAAAAACGGAGATCATACTGCTGACCCGTCGAAGGGTTCCCACCGACTTCGATGTAATTATCGACGACGGCGGAAACCCTCACACAATCCGAACCAGAACATCGGTGAAATACCTGGGAGTTCAGTTTGATAACAAGCTGACCTTCTGGGAGCAATTTCAGAGGTCGTGGGAAAAGGCAGGGTCGGCCGCATCCTCCCTGTCAAGGCTCATGGCCAACATTGGGGGACCCAAACCAGGGAAACGGAGGCTCCTGATGTCAGTCGTCAACTCTGTCCTGCTCTACGGATCAGAAGTCTGGGCGAAGACCACAGAAACTGCCAAGTACAGACGAAAAATATCGTCGATACAGAGGCAGGCGGCAGTGAGGATCGCCTGCGGATACCACACGGTATCTCTAGAGGCGATCCAGGTTGTTGCTTCGGTGATACCCATTGACCTGCTAGCGTTGGAGCGGAAATTCATCTACGAGAGCGTAGATGAGCGCGAAGTGGCTTCCACTCGCGCCCGCTTCAACTCTGTGTAAGCATGGAAGAAACGATGGAAAAAGAACCAAGAGAAAAATGCCCTGTGGACGCGCAGACTGATCTCAGACCTGCAGGCATGGGTGGGACGACAGCAAGGGGAGGTAGATTTCTACCTTACCCAGTTCTTAACTGGACACGGGTACTTCCGTGTCATGTTGAAGCATTGGCATAAGGTGGCAACAAAGGAGTGCTTGCACTGTCCGGGCGTGGATGATACAGTAGAGCACACATTTTTCGAATGTGTTCGCTACTCGGAGGGGCGCCCGCCCTTCCCGATTTGGAGGCCGGAGACGGTGGTCCCGGAAATGCTACGGATTTCCGAAAACTGGAACAAAGTAGCAGAGTACGTAAGGACCACCTTGTTGGAGAAGAAGGAGGAGGGCTTTCTATCGTAGAGAGCTCTCCTGCCCCTAGGCAGGGGGGAAGGCAGCGGCCAGCTGCCTAGGCTGCGCGTCCCAAACTGAAGTTATACCTGAAAAGGGAGTTCCGGTTTGGGACAAACAAGCGCGGGGGGTTTAAAGTGTGTTTATCCAGTAAGAATCTGGGGCGTAGCCGGCAACCGCGTTCGCCGGTAGTCTCCCAGTTGTACACTTTGTACAACTGGGCGGTCATGGAAATTGGCGGATCTTTAAGGCCCGCAAACACTCCATGGCTGATGCAAGATTCACATATTTCCCTTAAAAAAAAAAAATAAAAAAAAAAAATAAATATCTTTAGGTAATGGGTTTATTTTATTCGGAAAAGTTATGTATACAGTTTTTTTAGTATTAACAGATAATTTATTAACATAAAACCAATTATTTGCTAGCGTTAAATATTCATTCATAATTTTCTCAGCATCTTTCCATGTTCTTCTGGCACAGTAGATCACAGTATCATTAGCATATGATACAATATTGTCAATGAGGTTTAATAAATCATTAACATAAATAATAACGAAGAGAGGTCCTAAAATAGAACCTTGAGGTACAACGATGTTTACATACATTTTATCACTAAACGTATTGTTAATTTTAACAATTTGTATTCTATTATTTAAGTAAATCTGTACAAGATCCAGAGCAATACCCCTTATTATCTGCTAATTATCTGCTAATTTGATCTGCAGAATTCTGGATATAAATCTGTAGGTCCTCAGCATATAATAATCTAAACGTACTATCATCCAGATTATCCTTCACCATTCATATATCTACAAAATAGTAGAGGGCCCAGGACAGAGCCTTGATGCACCTCCATGTTTGTATCCCGATAATCAAAAGTTTATGTTTGTGAAGTTACACATACAGAATGACCAGAGAGGTATGAGCAGAACCAAGTGTGATTTTGAAAATTCGGTAATTTGAAGCTTTCTGAGTAGCTTAGATAGAGATCCATTATCGAAAGCCTTTTAAAAGTCAAACTGTTGGATCAGAGTGGCTAGCTTATTTTCTTTACCCATACGAATATCGTCTGTTAGCTTAAGTAAAAAAATTTTTTTTTTTATTATCTCTTTTTTTACATAAATGGATGGCGCTGAAGTTGGTGCGTAAAAAAAAAGTTCCAAATTAGCCCACATCATAACTCGGTTTAAAATCATCTGAAATAAAAAAAAAAAAATACCATAAAGTACATGACTTTTTGCTTTTAGTGATCTACATTCAATAAAAAATATTAAAAATTAAAAAAGTTATGAAGGTAAATAGAAAAAAGTCAAAATTTGACCATATTTTTAGCCAAAAAACAGAGCCTAGAGACCAAAAAAATTTACCGGTCAGGTTGATTGTAGATCAGAAAATGTAGAATTTCATAACAAAACGATTAAAAAAAAAATTTGAAATCGGACCAATAGTTTTTTTTTTATCGTGTGGGCCATTTTCAAAGAGTTCGTTTTGAGAAAAACGCGTTTAAAGTTTCGGATCTTGTATTCTTGCATAGTAATAATTTTACTTTTAGGCGCTGTCATTTCTTTATTATTTGCGGAATTCATTAGCAATTTTTTTTCCATATTCTTGAATACTTTCTGAACACAAATCAATAAAAAAAAAATCGATTTTCAATTTCAAAACTGGCAGACAGTACCGTTAACTTAACACAAAAATCAAAATCATACTTTTATTCAATTAATTATATATTTTAAAAATTACTTATTTCCTAATACAATAAATGTCACTGTCTCTAAAATTCAATAATCACGAAAAATATGTGATATGCATTATATGCAACAAATCATTCCATACAAAGGAAAAGAATTGTGCAGGCTTATTACCTACAGAAGATAGAGTTATTGTGTTAACCACAGTGCAACCTAAACTAACTATAGATGTACAGATTGTTTAAATATTAATGTTCCAAGAATTCTAAAAAACACAAATAAACTTGAAGAGGTGATTGCAAACTACAATACATCAATTGATAAATTTAATGAGGCTACCAGAACACTTGCAGACCTAACAAAATCAATCAATCATATACAACTTAAACATGAAGAATTTCTGAGAACAAAATTACCGAATATTGAAGAAAGATTAACTAAGTTAGAAGAAATGAATAATAAAGAAAATATAAATAAAACAGATATTGATATGATGGATATTATCTCAGAAATAAATTTGCAAAAAAATCTGGAGAGAAATGTTTGTCTGGAGAGAGATTTTTAACCTAAAAGATATATCAAAAAGTGATAATGATATTAAAAACATAAAAAGTTTATTAAGTAAAAATAGAATAAATAACAAAAATATAAAAATACTAAGACTTGGCTCATATTAAAAAGGAATCAATAGACCTGTCAAAATTATATTTAATAACAGAAGTAAAGCTATTAAAATGCTGATGACAGCTAAAAAAATTGTAGACATGTCTAAACAAAATATATTTATTACAAATGATAAGACCAAGTATCAACAACAACGTGAAAAAAAAGTTAGAGAAAATTTTCTATCAAGAGTAAATGATGGAGAAGAAAACTTAAAAATAAAATATATAAATGGAAAACCAACAATAGTCGAGATTCCAATTTCTGATTCTGATAATGAGGTTAATGAGGAGGATGAAGAGAACAACTCCATTATCAATGAAGAATCTCAAAGTTCGTCAAAAGAAGAAAGTGATACTTCAATAGTGGAATCATCGCAGAATACTCAAGAAAAAAAAAAGAAGAATGTAAAAGGTAATAATTCTACAAAAAAAAATGATAACTTAAATGAATCTAAGAAACATAATAAAAACAAAAATGAAAAAGATAAACAAAATAAATTAAATGATAAACCATTAAATAAAAATTTTACAAGAGATTCAAAACATCTCACAAAAAAGAAAGATTAAATTCAACAAAAAAAAATTATATTTTTCACAATAAATTATATATATACTACCAAAATACTAACAGTATTAATAATAAATATGATGAGTTTTTAAAAAATATTTCACTTGCAATAAAAAAATATGATGTAATACTATTAACTGAAACATGGTGCAAGGAAAATGATACTGTTAGAATGTTTGGTGGTATATACTATAATATTTTTAGATGTGATAGAGACACTTTAAAACATAAACAGAGAGGCGGAGGAGTAGCAACATTGATTTCAAAAAAATTAGTTTCTGAAGTTACTCTTTCTTATAGCAATAAGTATGAGTTACTAATTAATACAATTAAAACAGGCGATAAGAATTTTATTGTAATTAATATTTATATTCCCCCACTCTCAGGTGTCGAAATATATTCAGAATTTATAGAAAAAGTTAATTCAATAATACAGAAAAACATTGATTGTTATTCTTTAATAATTGGAGATTTTAATCTCCCAAAATGTTATTTTACTACAGATAATGATAAAAACATGAATATATACACAAATAACAATAATAATGTAATAAATACAAATGCTCTTAACATTTATACTTACTTAAAAAATCTCAAATTTATGCAATATAACTCATTGAAAAATGTGAAAGGCAATATATTAGATTTAGTATTTGCAAATTTCAACTTAGAAGTTTGCGAAGCTAATTTTCCATTAGTAAAAATTGATGTATTTCACACTTCTTTAGATATTAAAGTTAGTCTTAAACCTACAGTAATTAAAACTAGTAAAATTTCAGTATTTAATTTTAAAAAAGCTAATTATACAGAAATTTTTTCAGAATTGAGTAAAGTGGATTGGCATACTAAACTAAAAAATAATAATGTAAATGAATGTACTACAATATTTTATGATATTCTTTATAAACTAATTAATAAATATGTACCTCGTAAAATAAAATATAAAGATAAATTCCCAATTTTTTTTTCACAAAAATTAAAACGATTAATTAAAATAAAAAAAATCTATCAAGCTCAATACAAAAGATTCAAATCACATCCTCAATCGCATTATTATTATAATAAATTTAGTAAACAAAGGGCATACTGTACTTACATATATGACTCAGATTATAAAAATTATATAAAAAAAATAGAGTCTGATTTAAAAACAGATCAAAAACCATACTGGTCATATATGGACACTAATAAAAAAGATGATATTCCTTCAGAAATGTATTATAATAATAAAAAATTTAACAATAATAAAGATATAGCTGATGCTTTTGCAAATTACTTTCAAAGCACATTTAAAATATCACATGTAAACACAAATGTTAAAATAAATCATAATAATAATAATTTTTTATCGTCACTTCATATAACTAAAAAAGACATTGAAAACTCTTTAAAAAAAATTAAAATAAATCAATCTCCAGGTACAGATAAAATACATCCACATTTCATTAAAAATTGTAGTCAATATTTAATATTACCTTTGTTTATCATATTTAATTTATCAATAAGTCAAGGTGAATTACCTGAGATGTGGAAAAAAGGACTTATAGTCCCTGCATTTAAAAATGGTGAAAACAATATAATAACAAATTATAGACCAGTCACATTACTCAGCACCTTTGCAAAACTGTTAGATCATATTATATATGACAAAATATCAATATTCTTCAATAAACAAATAATATCTGAACAACATGGCTCAATGCCAAAAAAATCAACAATAACAAATTTACTTACATTTAAAGAATATGTTTTACAGGCATTTAATAGAGGTAACCCTGTCCATGTACTTTACACAGATATCGCCAAAGCCTTCGATTCGGTAAATCATAAATTATTAATAAAAAAATTAAATGCATATGGTATTCTATTACTGGTACTCTATTGAAATGGTTCGAGTCATATTTAATTGATAGAAAATTGTTTGTCAAAATTAACAATACTGAATCAAAAGAAATAGATTACATATCTGGTGTCCCACAGGGTTCTAAATTAGGACCACTGTTAAATTAGGACCACTGTGTACATCATATACGTTAATGATTTAGCAAATAGTATATGTAGCTCAAAGTTTTTATTATACATTGATGATCTTAAACTTTTTAAGGAAATTGAAAATAATACAGACAAAAATTTGTTTAATGAAGATATTGAAAGGCTAAATAACTGGAATACAAATAATGGTCTCTCGCTAAACTTAAATAAATGCAAAATTATGATTTTCAATAAAAAGAAAAAAATTATTAAAACAGGCGAACAGATCAAATATAAAATTAATAATATAGAAATAGATAACATTTCAGTTATAAAAGATCTAGGTGTACTTTGTGATGAAGCTCTTACGTTTGAATCACATGTTGATTTTATTATAAATAAAGCAAAAAAAAGAATTTATTTTCTAAAAAAAATTCTTTAAAATTTCTCTAATATTAATTCATTGAAATTATTTTATAATACACACATAAAGTCAGTTTTAATGTATGCTTCAATTGTTTGGTAACCTTATCAATTAGGGATGATCAGACAATTGGAAAAAGTACAAAATCAAGTGCTGAGAATAATGGCATTCAATCAAAAAATTGAATTTGATTATTTCTCGCATGACTATACAGAAATAATGAAAAAATTTGATATTAAAACATAAGAATTATCACGAAGTATGTCTGACCTTAAATTTCTGTACAAGCTGTTAAACAACAAAGTAGACTCAATTGAACTTTTGCAAATAATAAGTTTCAATATTCCCAATCCAAAATTGAGGAATAGAAATATATTGTTTTATCTTCTCTATGAATTTAAGCTTAATTGAAAAACATCCTCAATATTTAGAACACTTGAACTCTACAACGAGTATAATACAAAAATTGATATATTTAACATTTCAGATTATAGCTTTTCTAAAAGTCTTAGAATCATAGTGGGGAAATATAACTAGAAAAAAAAAAAAAAAGAAAAAATAAATATGAATTTTTAACTAATTGTAATATTATTGTAAGATAATTGTAAAAATAAGATTGTTAATAATCACTCAAGCAAAATCCAAAATTAGAAATAAAATAGCGCCAAACACAACTACACTTATTCATTATTTTTTAAATAATATAAGATAATACAAAAACTAATGTAAAATATATGTAATAATTATACTAAGGGTTTGTCCCGTAAATTTTTTCAAATAAATAAAAAAAAAAAAAAAAAAAATCACTTTATCATAATCATAAATTCAATGTGTTTTATTATCAAAATTCTCTGTCTCTATTAAAATTTCTAATAACTTTTAACGATCGCGACACACACACATTATTAAACACACGAGGAGTTTCGGGTTTACCTTTTGTCGTTAAAAATCTAGATGCTGAAGATATTATCTTTGGCTGACATTTTTGATGATATCTGATACTGCTCAAAAGTCTTCTCTTTGTGTGATTAATAATATGCTGGCGCGAATTCAAACTTTATTTTTTTTATTTATTTAATTCTTCTTATAGTTGCCAATAATCAAAACCTTTCCTAATCACTTATTTTCCTTCTTTTTAAAATGGGATTCCAAAATACTTATCTTTCCTAGGAAATCCAACTTCACTAATCAAAATCAAAAATTCACTTATCCAATTTCAAAAATACAGAATTAATTATAATTAAAAAGATATAAGAAATCACAATATACATAATAGCCGGCGACATGCGTTTTCGTGCGTTATCAAAAACGTGACCTATTTTTAGAATGGTGAGTCGCTGAATATCGTCCTCACTGGTCACTTAAACCCGCGTTTTCGATCGGCTTCTCTCCCTTCTCCTTTTCTTATCTAGTTCTTCGCGGCTTGTATTAAATATCTATGTGTGCGTGTGTCGCTAATGTCACCTATATTTTTAATTGAACTATTACTTAATTTACAAAAATCTCGCAGCTTTTTTCTATTAACATTTTATTAAATTTATAATAAACGTATTTTAGCTTTTTTAACCACGTTACAAGCCCAAGACTTTTCATTTCCTTCCAAAAGTTTTTACCCTCATCAAAAGTGTTACAAGTACGATTGTGCATGTAACAACGAGATACTTTAGTCCGTTCCTCATATAAGTTAGGAAGGGACAGAAATTTCTTAAAAAGCTTTTAAGGTACCAATCCCGTGAATATAAGTGTTTTTTAAAGACTTTTTAAAACGTATTTTTCTCAAAAAGTATCTTTATTAAAGTTTTAAAATTTTAGATGGTATTTTTTGAGGGTTTAATTAATATGAAAAATTTTTTTTTTTTCGATTTCCATTTTTTGACTTATAGATAGGTGGCGTTGAAGTTGCGTCGAAACAAAAATTCTTGCTCCACGGTGCAGAGATTATCTCCGGATTGGCTCATCTGAAAAAAAATAAAGAAATCCATAATTAGTAAGGTTTCTTACGTGACAATCGACCAAAAATAACTGCACGTCCTTATTACACGTTTTACACTTCAGCATACTCGCTAGTTGCGAGAAAACAAATTGAAAAGCTATGATGCAAAAATTAAAACCATCTTCAACCTTAACCTCAAAATCAGTATCTGTTGACAATTTTTTAGCCGAAGTACTTGTGAACTCTGTAGTATCTTCAGCGGTATACTGATTTCCAAAAAAAGTACGCTGTGTTTTCTTAGGATTAGAATTGGTTTTTCTGGACACGCGACTACCTTTTCTATAATTCGGCATTTTATCAGCACGTAGTTGCACTTACAAGGATAAAAATATACTAAACATGCGTGGGAAAAATATAATACAAGAAACAGGAATTTTAGAGTAGGGCGCAACAATAGAGCCGCTTTTATTAGCCAAGGATAATTGGTTGTTTGAGACTTTACAACGTATTAATTTTACTGTTTATATGTTGTTTCAAAACTGAGAGACCTGTTTAATGACAAATTCATCATCAGAAGATGAGAATACAGTAAATTTTATTATCATAAAATAAAAAATAAAATTTAAGTAAGTATCTTATAACACATGATTACTACAAATACTGTGAAAATAAAATTTAATATAATTATGTCTCTTTTTCTATTGTATTTTCTACTTAATGAAAATGAAATCTATTTTTTTTTTTAATTTAGTAAAAAAGCAACGATTACATATCAGCGGTTCTGAATTCCAAAGGATCGCACAAAAATTGGAGCACGCGCCCGTTTGAGCAGTTTGCCGGTGTTACTTAGATCTATTCCCACATATTTAAAGTTTAAAAAATACTCATAGCGATGATTTAGGGTAAAAGAAACTGCGGTAAAATCTCATTTTTTAATAACTTTACAGTTGATAATTCATTTCTACTAAATAAAAAATATTATTTTTCGCAATAACATAAAATATTGTTTGAAATTTTACCAAATTATATTTGTTTTATGAGCGAAATTAAAAGCTTATAAATATCAGTAATAAATGCAGTAATAATTTGGCCTAAAAAATTTACTCACCTTATATGATAAGAATCCATGGATAAAGAGGCTTTTATACACAATTGATCTAAATTTTGTAGAATAATCAAAAAAATTTCTTTTGTTAAATTTAAATCTTTATTACTTTTAATTACCCAAAAATTTTCATTTAATCTGCAAGATAAAAAAAATCGAATTATTAATGCTATTTTTTAATTAAAATTAATCTCAATATTATTATATTCAATATTGTTTGCAAAATATTAGGATATTTGATAGAAGTAACATTATAACGCTAATCTCAATATAAAGGCTTTATTAGAGAAATTCGCATGAATTTCATGAAATAGGGAAAATTAAGATTTCTTTTTTTTCTCGTTGATTTCTATAAAGTGAAATATCTTGGATTATCTTTCAAGCAATCTGTTTATGGTATAAATAGCTAGCCTCTCTAGATAAAATTGAATTAACAGCGTTTATTCGATTATCACTGAATATTAAATTGCATTGTAGGTGATGATGTTTATGCATAAATTAAAGCGAGTGGGTATGAAAAAAATGTCACGTAGATATTGTAAAAAATAAAGTAGCTCACATGCGGATGAGCTTAATTTTTACACTAGGAGTTCCTCTTTAAGTCCAACTACTACAGGAGTATCAGCTGCGACTTATAAAATAATAAATTAAAAGCGTTTATTGTGATACGCTTAAAGTTATTTATAAATTTGGTAAAAAAAAAAATGGTCAATTTTAGGCAAAAAATAATCTTCTTTATTTATATGATTGTGTTGTCAACGTTTCACTTGTTTTCAGCCCTTTTCAGGACTACAAAAAATTTTGAAAAATATAATGACATACATAAAATTATTTAGTATAAATATTCAACAAAAACATACCAAAAAGTTTTTTCGAAATTAAATTAATTTACATTATTACAAGTATTTCTCACAAACAAAAAAATTTTCATAGTCGTAACCTATTATACTAACTAGGTGAAACTAAAAAAATTTTTAATTTATAAATATGACATATATATCTTATCTTATATTAATACTATGTATTAGGGTTGTTCACAGAAAAAAGTGCTCCAAAAATTTTCTTCCTGAAGTCTGTTGAAATTTAGGTGACAAAATTATCCCATACCAATTTGCAGCTCATTTCAAAACGATTAAGGTGTTGCACGAACCCAGGGTAGCTCTCAAGTGGTTGGCTGAACCGACAATTAGTAAGAACGACAAAAATTTTTTTCAAAATACGTTTTTTATACTTGCTAATATGTTTTTGGTGTCGCTTAACTCAAAAATGAGGTCCTCAGAGTCCAAAAATAGCTTAAACACCCTTAAACACCAAAAATACCTATTTTTTGGATTTTATAGCGAAAATTGTATATATTCGGAACATCTGGATTGTAAATTACAATGGATGACTTAAATATGTTGAAAAAATACCGAAAGATCCTTCCATTTATTCGAACGCACCTTCTTCGCCGAGGAACGAAAGGATAAATTCTATAAAAATGTTATCAGATAGGGTTTTTAGGCAATTTTCCGAGAAACGCTGTCATATTGCAATTTTACCAAAATACTACCGCTTTGTCTCATTTTTTTTCGTTCAAGTTCTACCTTTCAAACGCCATAAACCGCAATTTTTCATTTCTGATTCTCTCATCGCTATAGTTACTAAATAAAATGTCAATTTTTTGCCAAGAATGATCAATTTTAAAATTGCTGTTAAAATTGTAATTTTTGATGAAAATGAGTATTAAAGGTCTGAAAAATTTTGATTCAGCTCTAAATTTTGGTAAAATAAAATAAATTATTAGTTAGCGTGTAAGCATGCGATAATTGTATATAAATTAATTAATATCAATATAAAAGTATAAAATAAAATTAAAAAAAAAACAATAATAATTAAATAAAAAGCTAATATCATAATGTATTTTCCATTTGAGAACTCACATATTTATCATAATGTGATATTGTACCTAAGGTAACTCACAAAGGAAGCATCTAAACATGATTCTCCTTTCTATACCTTACAAAATTCTATAACTATGGAAACTAAAAGGAAGTGCCAAAACACAATTCTCCCCACTACACTATACACCAATTCGATAACTCCTCACCACTCTAAATATATACCGTATTTTTTTTATTAGTTTAGGGTATGGTATTTATTAATTCTATCAGTCACTTTTTAGATTTATTGTATCAGATGTGAATTTTATGCTAAATACTTCAGATATTAATCTAAGGCCATAGTTAACTTCTTCATCTAAAATCTTGGTCCCTTTCCAATCAAAATCATGTTTAAATTTATTTTCATGTTTAGACACCACTGATTGTTCTTCCAGATCTTTGAGAATATCATCTCTATGTACTCCAACTCTAATTTTTAAATGTCTTTTAGTCGACCCAACATATTTCGCAGGACATTTTATTTTTTACCAATTAAAAATTAAATTAATAGGTTAAAAAATAACTTATATTAAACTATAAATTTAATTAACTCATAAATGATGGGGCGGAGAGTTTTTTAAGTGAGTAAAAATAAATATATTCCCTTATAAATTAGTGGCTAAAAAGTAAAATTTAGTAAAATTTAACGCTCTTTCAGAATCTGACATTAGTTTTTACTTAAAACCCTTAAATATACCCTAAAACGGGGTTCAAAGGGTTAGATCAGGCATTATTAGGAAACGTTTGGAAAAATCAATGAAAAAAGATCCAACTTTATTGAAAAATTTCTGAAAATAATACTCCCAAAAAAATATGTAAGTGAACCTGATTGTATTGTCATTGCTTGTTTATTTTATTATTATTATTCATTAATTATTAATTATATACGTAATTTGTGACAATTATATAACTTAGTACTCTTATATATTAACTTGTTATACTAACATTCAAAAATATAAGTAAATGTAAATATCTATAAGAATTCCTTGTTTAACCCTTAGCGACAACATATTTTAAATACCGAATTAAACACTAAGAGAGGGGAGAGGCGACTAACACGTTTGGGCCACGTGCAAGGAGACAACTTATATAAGTTGTTACGAATCGGATGCAGTGCTCGCTGAAAAGCTGTCCGGTATCGAAGACGCGATCTGCGGGATCGCTAGCAGCGTTATCCTCCGTGTAGATTTTATCGCTAAGGCCTTAGAGTGGGGCATGTCTACAACGAACCCCAGGGGACGAAGGGTACTCAAAATGGCTACTAGATGTAAGCTGGTAGTCCAGAATAAAGGAAACAGTCAGACCAACGGTAGTTCGAGGGGAGGTTCCTCCATCCCTGACGTAACCTTCGCAACAGAAAGAGCGTCTAGGAGGATTGATGACTGGAGGGTGATTGATGGCGAAAATGACTAAAATGGTAGCGACTATAACACCTTCGAAGTATTGGGTTGGAACGTTGCCAAAGATCGACGAGGACAGATACGAAGAATATCTTTGGATCTAGTCAGCGTCCATCCCCGCTTGGCGCGAAGAACTCACAAGTCCCCGCGAGGCTGAAATCTCAGTAAACCTCGTTACTACGTGGGGCTTGCGATGCCTCAATCCCTTTGTCGGTGGCCATGGAAGGGGAGAAAGCCAGTTTACTGGTGGACCCCAGAAATTGCGGACTTCCGAAGGGAATGTCACAGGGCGAGAAGGAAAGCTCAGAGAGAATGGAAAACACCCGAGGCCGTGGTGCTCTCTCGGGAACACAAAGATGAATAACATCGGCTGGCTAGGCCATCCGCCAAAGCAAGGCTTGTTGCCTGCAATCATTACCAGAAGACGTAAACAAGAACCCCTGGGGCTTTCATTACAAAGTCGTAATGGGCAAATTGAACTGGGGGTCCGATAATACGATGAATACAGAAACAGCTAAAAGGATAGTGGGCGCTCTCTTCCCTGAACAGGAGCATCACAGTGCAGTAAAAAAAAAAGTGGCCAAAAATCGGCTTCAACGCAATTTCTGATGAAAAAAAATTCTGCTGGATGGAAAATGACCGTTTTTGTGTATACTAAATGATAGGCTACCGAGATCAAATTTTTTTTTTTTTTTAATTTTTTTAGCTGCTGAATGAAAAAAAAAATCTATTTTTTATCGATTTTTTACCATAGAAAGGTAAAATATTTATAGTTTTAAAATTAGAAAAAAAATTCATTTTTAGGTACAGCTCTGTATTAAAATATGTACATAAATGATAAATAAACCTAAAAAAAGTGTATTAGTATAATTATACATGGTTGTATGCAGTATAAAGATGTGTTAGTCAACATTTGTAATTTAGTCAAAAAAATAAAAAAAAAATGAAAAATTTGATTTTTCTATTTTACTTATATTTTAAACTTAATTAAAGTATTTTTTTATGTTTTTATATAATTTATATTTTTTAAACTTTATTTAAGTTTAAAATATAAATAAAAATAGAAAAATAAAATTTTTGATTTTTTTAAAAATTTTTTTACTAAATTGCATATGTTGACTAATACATCTTTATACCGCATACAACCATGTATAATTATACTAATACACTTTTTTTAGGTTTATTTATCATTTATGTACTTATTTTAATACAGAGCTGTACTTAAAAAAATTTTTTTTTTTAATTTTAAAACTATAAATATTTTATCTTTTTATGGTAAAAAATAGATTTTTTTTTTCATTCAGCAGCTAAAAAAATTAAAAAAAAAAAAATTTGATCTCGGTAGCCTATCATTTAGTATAGACAAAAACGGTCATTTTCCATTCAGCAGAATTTTTTTTCATAAGAAATTGCGTTGAAGCCGATTTTTGGCTACTTTTTTTTTTTTACTACACCGTGAGCATTCTGTAGAGGAAATATCAAGGGATGAAGTGCCATTATTCAGCGAGGCTGAGAAAGCTATCAAAGTCATGAAAAATGGCAAGGCGCCGGGATCTGATGGGATAACAGCGGAGGTCTTCAAACGGGTCGTACTAGTAATCTCTGGTATTCTTGTGGGCATGTTTAATGCTTGCTTGATAGCGGAAGTGCTTCCGAGGGAGTGGAAGGTGGCTTGCCTCGTACTCCTGAACAAAGGAAAGGGAGGAGCATCTTACTCTCCGTCATCTTACAGACCACTATGTATGTTACATACCATTGGCAAGGTGATGGTGAGCATGCTCCGGGCTAGACTAAGGCTAGCGATCGTGGAGGGCGGTGATCTCTCTGAGGAACAACACGGCTTCCGTGAGGGGCATTCCACCATAGACGCCATCAGGCGTGTCGTGGATACCGTAATGGTAGAGAGAGAACGACCTCACGCGAACCACATAGACGTTCTACTGGTCACGTTGGATGTTAAAAACGCCTTCAATTCGGCCAGGTGGGACGATATGCTCCGATATCTCGAGCAGGACTTCCGGATACATAGGCACCTGTGCAAAGTCCTAAAGGATTACCCGCGGGACCGACGGCTGCTCTATGACACGCTTGATGGAAGGTGGGAAAGGGCGTTATCTAAGGGTTGGTTCTTGGACCTAGCCTGTGGAATGCTTTTTACGATGGCTTGCTGCGTTGACCTCCCGGAAGGAGTCTCCCTGATCGAGCATGCGGACGACGTGGCCCTAAACATAAAGGTTAGAGGGAAGGAAGTGGTCCAGCAGAATCTAAATCAAGTCATGAGACATATCAACCTCTGGATGGGCCAGCACGGGCTCCAGCTTGCGATTCTAAAAACGGAGATCATACTGCTGACCCATCAAAGTGTTCATTTACATGTATATATTATTGTCACGCGCACGTGTTTATACGACTCCTTTTTCTTACAGCTTTTATGTTTGAGATATTTTTAAAATTTAAATTAATAATCGTGGTCATTCCGAGAGGGCGGAAATAGCCACATTATAAATGCCGTCCAACGAAATAATTTTACGTAATTGCTGATTTTCAGAGGTGAAAGTTCTCGGACTTGCATTAATAAAAATTAATTTTTTTAAAATATCTTTTTTTTGGTTCAAGAAATGGTTATACTGAAGTGATGATTTTTTTTTAGTTTTCAGATTTCTAGAGTTAAGAATATGACATTAATGTTTTTTTTCTTTAACTATACATTAACTATATATTGTAGCAATCAGTTTTAGCTGATGTATACAATTTAAATTCTAGTTTTAAGGAAGATTGTCAAATTCTTCCAGGGCTTGTAATTAACTAATATTTCAGAAAAGTTACTCAAAATGAGGTATTGATTTAAATTTTCTTGTATAATAATAAAATGTTTACTTACTTTTGTTTTAGAATGAGATGGTTGTATTAAAATTTTTGACTCAATAATAAAAAAATTATTTTGAACTTGAATTTATTTTTAACTTAAACTTTTTTATAAATTTTAAGTTAAGTGAGAAATATATTTACTAACACTTATTTTATTTTTATAAAGATTTTTAAAAAAACTAAGTTAAACGATTTACAATTGTACCGGTTGATGAAAGATCCAGAATACCTTTTTTAGGCAAAAACACGGGTATTTAAGCACTTCAAATCCTGATAACACCGCGCTCCCCTCTTGATAAAAATCAGGAGTGGGTTGCGGGTTTATCATGATATCTAGTCCTAGAGTTTGCCTAAGAGGGGAATATTTTTGTCTATTCATTACATACATAGATCATACGTTGTTTTCTTATCAATGCGTGTACTGAACGTGATATTTCAAAACAATGGGTTTCACATAAAATTTGTTTTTATTGAATGGAAATTTCCGTTTATCTGACCCATTGTTTTTACTTTAATCTTGGACCTAATTTTATTTTCCGATGACAAATTACTTTAAAACCGTTTTTCTCTTTTGATTTAAGCTAGTTATAGGTTTCTTTACAGTAATTTATTCATGGAATTAAGAACTTAAAATTAATGAAACTTAAAACTTGACTTTTCATAAAATTTTCTTCGTGAAAAATCTCTTTCCAAATAATTTGAAAAGTCAAATCTTAACGACATGATTCTAAACTTAGTCATAAAATCTTATGCCTTTTCAAAATTTAGTTCTCTTTTAACTTTCACATATTAAAATTTTTCTATGAACTAAATTCTAAATCTAGGCTAAACTTAATTTTAGCAAGGTTAAATCTTTCTCCCTTGAGCTTTCCTTGCCATTTTAGAATTTTCCAATGACAAAAAAACTCGCAAGTGAAAATTAAGACCTTGCTTGAACTTTTCTAGTTGCTTCATATTACCCAAAATGGAATTGTTTTTTTTCGCAAATGAAAATTTAAGTTCTATTCCACAATCTAGAAAAGTATTTTCCGTTGTGCCCATAAATTTCCTCAGTGACTTTTTTCTAATTCTTGCATCACTACCTGTTCGAATTTCTCTTACGCAAAGAGCAGATTCTTGCATAATTGCAGCTACTTGCACTGCTAGTGCATTAACATCTACTGTTTTATTTTCAACTGCGCACGTATTAGTGATATTTTTCTTTTGTCTACTAGGGCTTGGTGTGTAAGCTTAGTCTGATAATAATGACTGATCTTTTGACGGTGGTGGCCTATAAACTGATGTGGCTGCTTTAATGAAATCTTCAGGCTCAATGGCTCTTGCTATAAATTCTTTGACTGTACTGTATCTTACACTATAGAGTTTTTCTTTTATCTGTGGTTTCAGATTTTTATATAGCACATCTAATTTTCTTCTTTCTGAAATGACTGGTTGAAACTTTTTGTCTATGGTTAAAAAATGAAACATATACGTTCGAACTTCTTCGTCTTCGCCCTGTGTTCTATTTAGAAGCTCTGACTTTAATTTTTGCTGAAAGTCAGCGCCAGCCCCAAAATGGCTTATTGCATCGTTGTAAAAATCTTGCCAACAAGTCCATTCGTCGTGCATCGCTGAATACCATAATTTAGCGATATCTATAAATAGTTCTGGTAAAGCTAATAAAAGCTCATCTTCTGATAAATTTACCAGTGCTGCTTTTTTTGAAATTTCATCTAAGAAGTCTTCTATGCTGCTTGAATTTATTGTTCCATTTTCTTACGATGTCACTAATATCTCTGACTCTGGTAAGGTATGTTGTACCAAATTCATTGTGGCTCAAACTTGATATGTGACTTCTTCTAGTTGAGCTTAAAACTGGATTTCCTGCTCCCCCTCCCCCTCTATGTGAAACGTGAGGGGAACTGGAAAAGTCTATTATCTAACTGGTTTTGATAAATAGTTGACCTTCTATAATCTTGGTTGCTATCGACTGTAAACCCGATAGATCTTCTATTTGAGGATGATTTTCCAGGTTTTCAGTCCTATTATTTTGTATTTGTTCATTATTTTCTGTAGTTTTTGATGATGAAGTAGCGTTTAGGTCTGCTAGCGAATCAGCTGCTATTCTTGTTGCTACTTTTTTAAGTTGAGATTGTCGTAAATCATCAATCTCTTCTGCGGGTATGTCTATATTTTCTACAAAATCATTGGGGTTATAGGAACCTAATAAATTATTTTGTAACGCTGACATATTAATATAAACTTTTTCCCGATCTTTCATTTTTAATTCCTCTAATAGGTCTTTAATTTTTTTTTCGCATACATCCAGCAAGAAATTTTAGCTAACAAGTTTTGATTATTGGATTCGGGAGAGTTAGGGTCAATATTAATTATTTCGCTATTGGAGGATGTGCTTGCATTAATGTTTTACTCTTGGTCTCTCCTGGTATCACTTCTTAGTTTTGGAGGCATCTTGTTTTACCTAGTTGCAAAAGGTTAAAAAAATAAAAATTTTCTTCTTAGATAACAAATTAGATATAAAAATAATTTTCTGAGTATTTTGAGAAAAAAAATGTTCTTGATTAATATGTTCTTGAGATGTTTAAAAAAAAGAAATTTTTTTAAGTTGAGATGTTAAGGAATTTTTTAATTGTATTAATAAATAAGTCAGGATGCCCCTAAAAGATCAAAATGTTACGTTACAATAAATGTAAAACGCAAAAAAAATTTCGCAAAAACGCAATATAAATAAAATACAACTGTATTAAAAAATAATGACCTAATGTATAGCCTTACAATTGGCTAAATTCGCTTTATAACGCAATGAAATATATGAAAAAGAAGAAAAATAAATTCTTTATTTTTTATGGTTAATCTTATTACTAGCTTCAATGTAAAAAAATATAAATTGTTGCAGAATACTGAATATTATTAACGTTAAAAAAAAATTTTTAATTGTACTAAGACATTTGTAGGGTTTTTCACCTCTGTAAAACCTACTAAACTTAGTCAAATCTGAAAAGTAAAAAAAATTTTTTACGACCGAAAAAGGGAATAAAAAGAATTGTATTAAGCTTCTTTCAAGATAAAATACGAAAAAGAAAAAGGAATTATTATTTATTAAACTTTTTGTTAAAACTGAAACCTAAAAAAAAATTTCTTTTTAAGATTATAGTGTTTATTTATTTATTTTATTATTATATTATTTCTTTTTAAGATTATATTATTATATTACTTTTATATCAAAAAAATATGAAAATTAATAAGTTGGGGAATTTTTATTTAGAGTTTGAACTGAGAAAATGAGAAAAAAAATTGTTGTAAGCTTTTTTTAGTTTTCAAAACCGAAGAATAAAATACTCAGTTTCTGTTAAATTTTCCTAAAATGTTGATAATTAACAATATAACCTATAATATACAGTTTGTATATTAAAAAAGTAACAATATATAGTATTTGTATACATAGGTATATAAAAATGTAATATAAAAATATAACTTAATATCTAAAAGTAATTGAAAATATTTTATAATATAATCTGTAAGTACCTAAGCTCAAGTTTCTGTAGGATGCCACTCTAATTTTTTAAAATGAAAAATATAACATTTTCAATTTTTTAAAATGAAAAATTAGAGAAAAAAATATTTTAGACTTGGGTTTGTCTATTAAAAAAATATTTTATAATTCTGTACTATTTTTGGAAAATGTATCCAAAAGTAAAGTAAAAATTCTATTTGTTAAGTAAATTAAGTTAAACTTATAGTTTGCTTTCTTCATTAGCCAGTTAAAATATTAGGCTAATGATAACTATTAAAATTCTTTAAAAAAAAAAATAATATAGAAAAATCTTTAAAAGTTTAAAGTTGGTCGGAGGGCGCTTCCATATTTATGGCTTCGAAAAAATTTTAAAGTTTTACTTTACGGCTTCCGCAGCAAAATAAAATTTTTTTTTTTCGATTTTCTAAAAATATAGCTGAAAATGTGTAAAAATTTACCGAAGGGGTGAGTTTAATCGTTCATTAAGAGATGCCATGTGATGCAAAAGGGTTGGTATTTAATTAAATTGTAATACCAATACCTTTTCAACAACTACTGCTATTTAATTACCTGAAAAAGGGGTAAAATAACGGGTACTTGAGGTAAGGTGAACACAAGAAAAAATATACATAATTAATGAATTATTTAAATTATTTATTTAATTATAAACTCAACTGAATAAAGGAGGTTATATAACTATATACAAAGAATTTGACGCTTGGCTGCAGCGCGCGCGAACGAGAAAAAAGGTGGTGGATAGCCTTTTATGATGTGAGCTCACTAGAATAAAAGTGTGACGCGAATATGCGTAATTATCACAAAGTTTATCTGGATAATTAATTGCAAACTAGTGCATTTATATATTAATAATTAATGAAAACTGACTTTGTGATACTTACGTAAATTCACGTGCACACTACCATATGAGCACACACACATTCTCAATATAATTCGACTCGCGATTATTATAGCCTCGCTGTTACTTTATAGAGAATAATTATAAAAAAATACATAGTAATTTTCATAAAAAACTGTGGTCACTTTTCTATCATATATATAATTTTTACCATACTAAGTTTCTCTCACTTTGATGATTTTATTTTATCTCAAAAAATAAGAATACAGAAAATATAAGTCTTATATACGACTTTGTAATATAACTACTATTAAATCTTTATTAACAAAACTTAAATTAAACTTGTTTTAGTTATATCAAAAACTAAGAAAAACTAGTAGCTATGTATAATAAGCTAATTTTTATAACAAATATTACAAAAGAAAACTATTTTGGAGCTATTATTCAAAAATGTGCTCTTAATACTGTGTAGTCAAAAACGACAGTGACGATCAACGTGCGTGGGGGAAGGATGCTTCATGCGAGCACCGCAAGACGCGGGCTCTTTCTTTTTTAACTTTATAACGCGGCAATAATTAAAATATATTCTGCGTTACAGTATATCTATATTTTACTCAATATCGTTTTTTAATTTGTGCAAAAACTTTTGTTTGTCCTAAAGAAGCATATAGTCGAATAGAGTCTATATCTATATCCCTATATTATAAAATTGCTTTTAAAAGTACATTTTGGCATGGTATATTTGGGCATCCTATTTTTGGCCATCCCACAATTGGGCATGGTACATTTGGGCACTCGTTAATTAGGTAAAATATCTATACTATATGTTACTTTGCAATCTCAGTTTTTGATTTATTTGATTAACTCCTCGTGATTTATTCTTCTACTTCAGAATTCATTAAAATATTAAAAGTACACCATTGTAACAATACAACTAAATTTCAAAGTATAGTTTAGTTATTTTCCAAAGTAGTGAGAAATTGATGAATGAATTGCAATATGTAGGAATGTCCAAAGATGTATTGTTTATGAAAATAAAAGTATGTCTACGTGGAAACTTTCACAATATTGATGAAACTCTTTTAAAGAAGTAAGTATCTTAATTAATTAGTTAATCCCAAATGGTTTTTTGTTTATATGCAAAACTATATTTCGAGCTAAAAAAACTCACCTAATTAAAATATTTCGGGCAGATCTTTAAATTTATTTTAAAAATTATTAAAATTTCGTCCTATTTTAACTATACTATATAAAAATGGATTTTGGAAATGGATAGATAGTTGGCTTTTAGCCCAAAATATAATGTTTTTCATATAAAAAAATTAATTTGTATAAGAAATTTCAATTCGGCATTAACTTGTTAATTGATTTTATTAATAAAATTTTAATTACTTAAATCTTTTTATTATAATAACCAATATATTTATGTTTAGACTATAAATTGTTTTGAATCATCGGATCAAGATCCTTTAGATAAAACTCTATTTCGATTAATTTCTTTTAAAGTATCTAAAGTCTATAAATTATAAATTCGTAAAATTTAAAATGACAATTTTCAGAGAAGAATTTTCATATTATTAATTATTATATTCGGATAGAAAATAAATAGGTATTACATCCAGAAAAAAAATATTTCTGTTTATTTTACTTTTTAATGCAAACAATTTTTAGAAAAAAATTTTCCAAAAGTTAGGTATAAAATTAATTATAAAAAATAATTTATAAGATGTATACTGTTGCGTAGGCATAGTATGGGAAGAATGTTAATATGTTTTTGTAATATTATATTTAATATGTTTGATTTCGTGGAAGATGCTTAGTAAAAGAGAGAGAATAATAAGAAATCTAATAAAAATAATATGTGGGAATGGTATTTACGAGCTTATAGATTGAAAGTCAATATGAAAAACAACATCTCTGACGTCAAAGAGCAACCTTTGAACTTGGTATAGAAAACGCTAACGACAACATAAAAATTCTTCGCATACAGTAGCTACATTCTTTCACACGGTTTAACGCATATAAGCTACTGTCCAGGGATGCCGCGGGACACTTGTTAAAGACACTTCATTAAGAGCTTTTCATTAGAATACTTGTTTGGGATTACTTGTTACTCGTTACTTTCGCATTACATATTATTGGGATCTCGATACTAGCATCTTGTAGTTATACTTATATTATGGAACTTAGAGTATTTCAATAAACAAACAAGTATATACAACAACTTTAGTTAATTTATTTTCCTCTACAATAAACCAGCCTTAAAATAACTTTAAGGTCCGAATAAAAAGAATTCTCAATCACCTGAGAATAAATATTTAATAATCCAGCAAATACGCTACAATACTGTAAAAAATTATTATTTTTCAATTTTTACTTATTATTTGTAATTTAAATTTCAAAATACAATACTCCAACCTAACGTGAGAGAAGCAAAAAAATTATGCGCGCGCCATAAGTATAAGTCAACTGCCACGACAGTCGATACGCTGACCATTCTGCCATAAATTTAACGCAGTTTTTTATTTTATCAATAAAGTTATTCACGTGTTAATTAATTTAAAAAAACACGTTTAATTATAATAATAAAACTGTTTTCTAATATCATCATTTCTAGGACGAATATGTTACTTCAATGACATTAACTAGTAAGGTAATTTGTAAATGTATTAAAAAAAGTGTCTCACACGTGAAGTCGAAGTCTTGTTGCACCACTGATATAAAAAAACTTTTCTTCACGCTTTTATTTTTAATTTAAAAAATATGTATTTTAGTAAACATAGGCTAACCAAAATATATATTTATACTCATATATCAAATTTTAGCACATTAATATTTGTCTGATGTATAACTGAAGTTTACTTAAAATTTTAAATTTACAAAAAAAAACAATTAGTTATTTTTTTTACAAAAAAACAAAAGTTCTTTCAAATAGTGTCTAATTTTCATAATGACTAAAGTAGGCACTAATTTTACCATTAATGTTTATGAAAATTATAATTAAGAAAATGAACAATTAATTAACTCTTTATAAAACCATACAAAAAGAATATGATAATTAGAATAAGAATACTTTATTTGGAACGTTTGAATGTTTTGAAAAAAAAAATGCCAGCTTTTGAACATTAAAAAATAATAAATACATAAGTAACAAAGAAACAATCTCATGAAAAAAAAAAATATGTTAGTAAAATATATGTAAAATCCATTATTTTAAACGTTTAATATACAAAATATCAATTTTTACGTTAGAACACAATAATATACTATTAAAGTATCTCCTTAATCACCCTGTGGAATGAATAATTAATAATAAAAACAATTATAATTAAAATGAGTCGGTATAAACAAAAATCGATATAACTCGGTATAAACGCGAACACTAATAAAATATCAGCCTTTGAACACGGAACAGAATAATTTTTTTTTTTAAATTTCTTATGATATGATAAGAATCATAATTAATATTTTAAAATGAGTCTGTATAAACTAAAATTGGTAAGACTCGGTATAAACTCGAATACTATTCTAAAATTAATATGATAAAAAACATATATATATATGAGCGATTATTTCTCAACCCGGCCACCCCCCTCTGTTTAAAAATGGTGGCAACTGAAAAAGATTTTGGTTTTCTCAAATTTACTTGAAAAGGGTCTAGTTTTTTATTCTCATTGGCCTTTTCAACTCTGTAAATCTACTGTGCCCATTTTAGGCACTGAGCGGCGGCAGGTCGACATTTTAAAAACAGAAAAATTGAAATAAAAGTAGATTAAGGGTAAGTTTTTTGAAATTTTTTGCTCTTAAAAGTTGTTATTTATTAAAACAAAGAAAATGAGACCACTTGCGTGGTAATTGGTTGATTTCTTAAAAAGTTTTGTGGGTGCTATGTAGTTTTTAAAAATGGGTAAAAAACGGCTACTTTGACTGATGATATTTCTGAACCTACATATCCAAAACAAAAAAGTTTTAGTGCAAAATGGTAGTCATTTGATACATAATAAGTGTGCCAAATATCAAGGGATTTGATTAAGTAGTTTCGGATTTAGCAATTTTAAGGGTAATTCTGAGACAAATTTTGACCCATTTTTTTAAGAGAATTAATACCCGAAAATTGCTAAATCCGAAACTACTTAATCAAATCCCTTGATATTTGGCACACTTATTATGTATCAAAAGACTACCATTTTGCACTAAAACTTTTTTATTTTGGATATGTAGGTTCAGAGATATCATCAGTCAAAGTAGCCGTTTTTTACCCATTTTTAAAAACTACATAGCACTCATAAAACTTTTTAAGAAATCAACCAATTACCACGCAAGTGGTCTCATTTTCTTTGTTTTAATAAATAACAACTTTTAAGAGCAAAAAATTTCAAAAAACTTACCGTTAATCTACTTTTATTTCAATTTTTCTGTTTTTAAAATGTCGAACTGCCGCCGCTCAGTGCCTAAAATGGGCACAGTAGATTTACAGAGTTGAAAAGGCCAATGAGAATAAAAAACTAGACCCTTTTCCAGTAAATTTGAAAACACCAAAATCTTTTTAAGTTGCCACCATTTTTGGACAGAGGGGGGTGGCCGGGTTGAGAAATAATCGCCCATATATACTAGGGGGCTCCGCCTCCTGCGCGCTTCGCGCGCCAACTCCTGTAGAATGAGTGAAGTATGGCGATAGTATATTTTTAATCACCTGCACGGGGTTCCTTATTCATTTTGATTTTCGTGACAGTGGTTGTAGATTTTGCAACATTATATAGTTTTATTATAATTGGTTTAATAAAGAATTATATTGTAGATAATGTTAACATTTTATTTTAAAGACTATTTATAGTCACCTGGTAATTTAAGTTGATAAAAATCAGAATGATAATATATTTTAGTATAGGTTTTTGTTACTTTACTCATAGTTATTAAATAAATAATGAATTACTTAAAATAAGATTAATTAATATTTTAATGTTTTTATTTTTATTTACATTGTTTTATTTATATATATTGTAAAAAGGGGTTAGTTATAAGAACAAAAAAATTTTGTAAATTTTACAAATATCAAGTTAGAAAATTGTAATTCTATCAATAAACATGGTTATATTTACAAAATATTTGAACAGAAAATAACAAAACTTTATGATGTAAACATAACCAGCAATTTTGGTTATGTTTAACAGTTATTTTCTCCGTGCATTGTCACATTGACCCATAAAGAAAATTTTGGGTATGAAATCTTATTAAATGTTAAGATTGTTAAGGCCAAAAATAAAATTTGGGCCAATAGGTGCATTTTGGCCCAAAAGGACCAGCTTGACCTAAAGTTTCATTTTGGCCCAAAAGGATCAAATTGACCTAAAGGGTCCATTTTGGCCCAAAAGGACCACATTGACCCAAAAGGTCCATTGTAGCCCAAAAGAACTACATTGACCCAAAAGTTCCATGTGGCCCAAAAGGTCCGTATGGCCCAAAAGCGACAGCAGCGACAGCGACGGCAGCGGATGCGGCGTTTATAACTTTATAAAATATAAAGATTAAAATAAAAAAAAAAGGGGTTATAAAAAATATATATATATATCTTTCGAGTATTTCAGATTTCTTATTTTCCAAAAATATAACAAAACTTGTATTTTTACACATCATAGATCGGCCCACGATAATGAATAAATATAAAAAAAGAGGATGTTTCATCCTATGCACATAATTTGTGAATTTTTATGAGTTTTAACACTCTCTGGAAATAAATAATAAATTCAGAGCCCTTAACTAAATTTGTATTCATAATTACTACAGCTCAATTTTCTCAGAAATTAAATGGAATTTAAGACAGAGAAATAAAAATTGAGAATGATATATACACAAAAATAAATTATTGAAATTAAGACTTAAAGATTTTTTTTTTTGGGAATTATAAAAATTAAGCTCTTGATCAATAAATATTAAAACAATAAAAACTTATTTAATGAACATATACTTTAATAAAAATTAAATTAACAAAAACAAATATCAACTTTGATAAATAATAATAATACAAATAACCAAAGTATAAAATACCTTTTAACAAATTAATGACAGTACTAGCTTTCCAAATTATATAGAAACCCTATATTAGCTTTATCTAAAATTTTTTTTTCTTTAGGACCCTTAGAGAAATCTGAACAAGACAAAACACCATGCCTATCTACATATGTTACGAACCCGAACTAAATGTCAAGATCAAAGTACAATACGATAACATAATAAACAGAAATGGAACAAATGAGATCCATGATTACGAAGTCAAAGATAAAATATGTTTTTTCCCATTAAGTTTAGGAGACCATAGATATAATAGTATGACTATACACATCTATACCTCGGATAATATTCAGAATGTTATAAGATTTGATTGTTTCAATATAACAATACTTTTTTATAATAATCAAATTAGATTATTCATTGAAAGAAAGAACCCGGTTAAGGAAGAAAAAACATTTGTTGAATATGTGAATAATAAAGAAAAACCAACAAAAGTATTTTTTGCTTTCCCAAGCAGCAAATGGAGTAAGGAAGTATCGTCAATGTTTCTCAAGAATGAGAGATGCGGCGATTTTGCTATAGAATTGACCAGAGAAAAATTTAAAACAGTCAAAGAATAATCAATTTATTAAATAATTATGTATTACTAACAATACTAAGTAAAATACATCCTTAATATTTATTTTAATACACAAACATTTTTTTTTCTTTTCAATGAACATTTATATACGCTGTCGAATAACCGCTGTCGCCACTGCCGCCGCTGTCGAATGACACCTTTGGGCCATCTGACACTTTTGGGCCACGCAATATGGTACTTTTGGGCCAGTCTGACACTTTTGGGCCACGCAATATGGTACTTTTGGGCCAATCTGACACTTTTGGGCCACGCAATATGGTACTTTTGGGCCAGTCTGACACTTTTGGGCCATTCTGTCACTTTTGGGCCAATCGTACACTTTTGTGCCAATCTGACACTTTTGGGCCACGCAATATGGTACTTTTGGGCCAGTCTGACACTTTTGGGCCATTCTGTCACTTTTGGGCCAATCGCACACTTTTGTGCCAATCTGACACTTTTGGGCCACGCAATATGGTACTTTTGGGCCACGCAATATGGTACTTTTGGGCCAGTCTGACACTTTTGGGCGAATCTGACACTTTTGGGCCACTCTGACACTTTTGGGCCATTCTGACTACAATATGGTACTATTGGGCAAAACTGGACCTTCTGGGTGTAAGCGAACCTTATGGGGTATAATAAAATTTTCCATTTTCTTAATTATTGACACTTTTGGGCTAATTTGATACTTTTGGGCCAATAAGGTACTACTGGACAAAACCGGCCCTTATGGGTCTAAGTGATTTTATTTTTTTTTATTTTTAAGCCAAATAAATTAATTATAAACCTATTAACGAATTTTAAAATAAAAGAAAAACAATATAATCAATATTTTTAATTGAAAGTAATTATTTAAATTGTATTTAAAATTTTACATTTGTTGTTCTCATGACTAACCCACTTTTTCAATCACTCTAAGGGGGTTGGCGCGCGAAGCGCGCAGGGGGCGGAGCCCACTAGTATATATATAAATCTGTACTACTAGCAAGATAATACTTTATAAAAAATATATATACTAAAAATATAAAAAAAACATTGATTACAGAATACTAACTGGCTACATTGCAGCTGAAAAGGGTTTTCATATTCAAGTTATAAAGAATTCATCTGGTTGGATTACTGAAAAGACAGCCGATTTATACATACAAAGCTCTACTTGCAAATTAATAAATAAAGTGGATTTATCGCAATTAATAACAAACGGAAAGAAAATAAATGAACATATCCAGCAAATTAGTGATATTTGTGATAAACCATGTTTTCTTCAACAAGATATAATAGATAAGACGTTAAGACTAAAAATGGTCGACACAGAACTTGATAAGATTTTGGATCAAATAGAGACGAATTCTATAAGAAAGAAACGCCAAGCACCAATTCCAATTGTAGGTAATATTTTCCGAGCTTTATTTGGTTTACTTTGAGAAACGGATATGGTAATCTTATAGAATTCAAGCCAACAAACTATGAACCACAGCACATCAGTTGTCCAACTTTTACAGAATACCACAGAGATATTACATTCAGAAATTTTAAACATAACTAGTCACTTAAGAGTTCTTCTACAAGGATTGAATAAATTAAAAACTGAATTAAAAGAAGAAGAGCACGATAAAACCTTGTGATATTTCAACTTCAGGAAATGATTACACCATACAAAATTTCGACTCTAATGTTAGGTCAAGCAGTAGGTTTAGCTAATCTTGGAGTATTATACCCCGGATTTTTCAACAAAGAAAAATGGATAAATGCAATAAACTATGCCCAATCAGCAAAAATTAATGCTAGATTTTTAATAGATGAAAACACATTTTCACTCAACAACATTGCAAGAATATCTATTGTAAAAATAGCCGTCAAAGATAACAATCTGATTTATTTTATTGAAATCCCTCTCACAGATTTTAACTTAATGAATTTATTTAAGATTATCCCTTTCCCAACAATTAATTCCTTAGGGAACGAAACAATCACAGCATACATAATACCAGAGAATACGTATGTTTCCATCAGCCTACACAGAAAAACTTATATAGCCAACTGATGAAAAAGTTTGCGATTGTAAAAGTTTAGGAAGTACGAGAATATGTGCGAATTTCCCCCCCATACTTAGAGTCACCAATAACTCCCGATGCGAAATTAAAATTGCAACAGGGCTAAAATACAATCCAAATGAATGTAATATTAAACTGAAAATTTTGCGCGAATCGGTATTCACAAAATTACAAGATAACCAATGGATATTTACGAACCCCAAACAGGATCGAATTTCAGTCGAATGTAATTTAGAAGCGAACATAACCACTGATTACCACCAATGGGATTAATCACGCTAAAACCAGGTTGTAAAGCGTCTACACGATACGCTAAATTTAAAGCACATCAAATTTTGGAATCTACCTTAGAGACTAAATTTTTTGTGACAACACCTATGAACTTATCAAGAATTTTCAAAGAAACTTTTAAAGAATCAGATCCAGACATCGCTGATTATCTGATGACATTATAAAAAATAAAGGGCGATTTGAGACCAGCAGTCTTCAGAATGGTAAAGATTTACAGATTTTAATAGAAAGGGCTAAAACACTAGGAGCTAATAATACAACAACCAGCCTGATTCACAATCCAATCCATCGTGGCAAACAATCGCAGATAAATGCAACAAATGTTTAAAATTTAATTTCAACAATAGCAAAATTTATTAAGATATTTAATCTATGTAATATTTTGAAAGTATATCAAAATAAAAAATAAATATAATAATAAAATATATATATATATATATCTCTATATATTATAAAGTTATAACCGCTGTCGCCGCTGCCGCCGTTGTCGAATGACACCATTGGCCCAGTCTGACACTTTTAGGCTACGCAATATGGTACATTTGGGAAAGTCTGACACTTTTGGGCCACACAATATGGTACTTTTGGCCCAGTCTGACACTTTAAGGCCACGCAATATGGTACTTTTAGGAAAGTCTGACACTTTTGGGCCATTCTGACTACAATAAAATTTTCCATTTTCTTAATTATTGACACTTTTGGGCTAATTTGATACTTTTGGGCCAATAAGGTACTACTGGACAAAACCGGCCCTTATGGGTCTAAGAGATTTTATTTTTTTTTATTTTTAAGCCAAATAAATTAATTATAAACCTATTAACGAATTTTAAAATAAAAGAAAAACAATATAATCAATATTTTAAATTAAAAGTAATTATAAAAATAGTATTTAAAATTATTTTAAAATTTTATAGTATTTAAAATTTTGTTTTCATGACTAACCAACTTTTTCAGTCACTCAACGGGGGTTGGCGCGCGAATTATAACTCTATTTTTCAAGAAAGACCTAGGTTTCCAAAAATATTGTTAACCTCCCTCTTTTTCCCTTAATTCATTCAGGTCAGGGGACCTGATTTATTGACCGGATAAACGTATTATCACCCCCATATTTTTGACTAAATACATTAACCTCTACCTTATGGCCTGGCGAATATAGTTAGTACATATAATTTTTTGGTTTCCAAACCGTCTTACAAATGTAACCCCACACATCAACCACCCTTCCAGCAACTAAATAACACTTGAGAAATGCATTAAAAAGATTCAATATAAAAAGCCCTAACATTTATGTTTTGTTTAATCAAAATTATTTGTTACCTTATTTTGTTTAAACCGTTGTAAAATTCAGCTTCATGATCATATTCTATAGTAATATTATTTCCTTTTATAAATACTATGGGATATTTTTTTTCATATGGTGTATCATTTTTGTATTCAAATTTAGTAGTAAAACGTAAATATCCATCATAAGCCATAATCTGAAAGTAAAAAATTTTTAATCTGTGATTTGATGAAATTTTAAATACTGTATCTAACTGTAACCGTTTTTTGAAATAGAATAGAAAGAATTTTATATTTTAAATATTAGGAGATATTTACAAAATTTGAAAGTGGAAACAGTTTTTATTAAATTAAAATTTGTTTTAGCAAACTTGAAAATTATTTTTTTTAAATATTTTTATGAATAATATAATTGCTTAATTAAAAGCAATTATAGAGACGATCAATAGAAGCAAGAAGAAATAACAAATTTTTATTAGTTGTTAAAGAGCATCCCGGAATATTAGGGGAAAATCTGCACCGGAATGAAATCTAAAAAACCTTTTGCAAATTTTTTATACATAAAAAAAATAACTTCGCCGTTGGAATTTTGTCCCCAGCTGCCCTTCATGGGGCAGGGGGGGCAAAAACGTGTTTTTTTTCTCTTTTTTTTCAAAAATCGTTCAAAATTCATATCTCTGGTTCCTTAGTACCAAAATAGGTCTAAATGGTCTTAAAAAATTCGTCTTTTATACCGCTTTCACGTATAAAAGTCAAAAAATAATTTTGCCTACTTTAGAAACCCTTAAAATCAAAAATACTGAAGACGAGCGTTAAAAATTTTACTTTAAAATTCAATTATTTTGCTATATCAAAAATAACCTCTCTGGAAAACTTATATGTTTTTTGTCTATCAAATAACTTTAAAATGAGACCGGTTAGAGCAAATTTGAGCCGCGGAAACTTTCAAAATTTCAAAAAAACCAAAATTTTTTATAAAGTTTTTTTGAAGATAACAAGGTGATTATCAACTGTTTGGGAATACGATTTGCTTCTAACTTTCAAAACAGGTTGTAGTAGTTGAGAAAACATCCTTCATACCCTCAGTTTACCTGAATGGGCCTCCTGGTCCTAGAAATTAGACTCTATAGCAGGGGTATATGCTATATAAGATAGGACATTTTAGGCTATCTTCTAAATGGCGTTGCTACCTTGTAATTAAACCAAATATCTTCCGGTTAGTCTTTCTCAGCAAGCCAGGTTATACTAAAAAGAGATTTTTTAGATTTCTTTGGTTTTTTCAACCACTTTTTGTAAATCAATTTTTAAAATTGACTATAGATAATTAAAAAAAATAGTAACAAGACATAAAAAGTTGTGAAATTTTCCGCTGGATTAATGAGGTTAATTTTTTAAAATTTCGCTCTTGGTTGGCTAAAATTGCTATTTTAGGCTGGAACAGGAGAATTCGCATTGCTAAATTTGAACTTTTATAGGGCTCAAACCTTGATCTGATTTTTTTTAAATTTAATTAGAAATATGATTTTAATGCTTATTGTTTTTTAATAATGATCAATTCATGAAAATGGCTCATTAACGAACTTTCCAATTAGCTCAAAAACTTTCATTATATTAAATTATAAAATTATATAAGTTGAAACCACTTTTTTTAAATTTATTTTTTTTTAATATAATATCATTACACAATTTTCAGATAAATAGAATTTTTGAAAAGTCAATAAATAATTTTTTTTAAATATAAATAAATGAAAATTTAAATTCAAATTTTTAAACATTTGTTAATACTCAAAGTTTACAGTTTTTTTTTTTGGACTTCTTTAGAGAATTATATTACTATTTTTTTGAAAATATAAAACCTAGATTCAAAACAAGATGTTATAATTAAGGCTCGTTAATTCAACTATTTTGAAAAAAAAATTAAGATGTTATGAATGAAATATTAAAAGGAAAATATGTTGAATTTTTAGATTCTCTGTCTACGATTCTTGGGTAAATATACAAAGCCTTTAAAAAAAAATTAAAAAATGCTTCGAAATGGTTGAAAACCTATGGCTGACGCTGGCGGCCCATATTAGGACACTCTACCCATTCCATTTATTATAAACTACTTTAGCGGCATTAATGAGATATTGTACTACATACAATAATATACCCCCCTGGGGTACATAGAAAGTAATAAAATATTAAAGTTAATTATTTATATTTAAAATGGATCTGGCTTTTTAAGGAAGGGTGGTTGAAATAAATAGCACACAAAGTTTTTATAGTTAAAAAATAATGAAGTATTTATTAAGATTTAATACTATTGGATTTCTTATTTTTCTTGCTGTTTTTTTTTATCTTCTATTAAGAGTTAAATCATTATTTCATTATTTTAATTATAATTAAAAAAAAAAATATTAGTTTATTTTGTTTTGATTGATTAATAAAGAAAAATTTTTACTTGCAATTAATTTAAATTCATTATACATAAATTATTTATTTAAATTTATATTCATTTTGGCCCGTGATAATTAAAGCTCACAATGTTTATTTACATGTAATGTAAATTAAATTTATTAACATGTACTTTATTTACTCTATTCCATTAAGATACTTTTTTTAAAAATTAAATTAACTAATTAGGTTCTTAGGTCGCTGATCTCAAAAATATTGTAAAAATTTATATTTAACAGGTTCTGAAGGGTGAAATTAGCCATTTTTCATCCCTTTCACCCCACTCCCCAAAAACTCATTTTGTCAAAGGAACTTATTATTTTTATTTTTAAAAGGCCTTGTAGGTTTTTTTGGGCACTGATCTCTGAAAAACTATGTCAGAAATAATATTCAACAGTTTCTAAAGAGTGAATTTGTCCATTTTTCACCCTTTTTACCTCTTGGACAGTCATTTTTCCAAAAGAACTTATTTCTTTATTTTCAAAGGGTCTAGTAGGTTTTCTTAGGCGCTGATCTCATAAATTATGTCAGAAATAACATTCAACAGGTTCTAAAGGGTGAATTTTGTAATTTTTAACCCGAAATAACCTAAAATTTACATAAACCTTTTTAAAACACTGTTTTTTTTTTTAATTAAATTAAATAATTAGGTTTTTTAAGTCGCAGATTTCAATAATATTTTCAAAAATTTCATTCAATAGATTCTAAAGGGTGAAATTGGCCTTTTTTCACCCCAAATACCCCAAAATTTACATAAACCTTTAAATACTTTATTTTTTTTTTAATTTAATTAAATAATCCTATATATCCTATCCTATATATATTAAAATGAAATAATTTAAAAAATTTGTCACCCTAATCAGTGTGTAACTCAAAATCTATATCACCAAAACGATCAAACTAAAGTGCTATGTATTTGTTAGTGCGTTATCTAAAACAAGTTTTTTTGGTTTTTAATTTAACCCTTTCATTAAAGAGAAATCTCTAGAAAACCAATTTACGTTAAATTATAAAAAAATTTATCTTTTAAAAAATTAATATCTGAGACAAAATATATATATTATTATATTATTTTATATAACAAAAAATATATATTAAAAAATTTCTACTTTTATCAAGCTGTGAACAATCAATATGACTTTTGCAATAAAAGATTTTTTTTTGAAATTTTTATTTTTTCATGTTTCAGACAAACGAATGAAATTTTATGAAATTTTTTAATCCTTAAATTTTTTAATTTTTTAATTTTTTAATTTTTAAATTTTTTACAATCCATATAACTTTTGCAATAAAATATTTTTTTTGAAAATTTTTATAATTTCGAGATTAAAACACACAAATGAAATTTTATAAAATTAATAAAATTTTGGACAATCCATATGAGTTTTGCAAAAAAATATTTTTATAAGAAATTTATTTATTTCGGTTTTAAAACACACATACGAAATTTTAGGAAATTTATAAAGTTTAGGACAAACAATATGACTTTTGCAATAAAATATTATTTTAATAAATTTCTATATTTCGTGTTTAAAACACAGAAATGAAATATTATGAAATTTATAAAGTTTCGGACAATCAGTATGACTTTTGCAATAAAATATTTTTTTAATTAATTTATTTATTTCGTGTTAAAACACAGAAATGAAATATTATGAAATTTATAAAGTTTTGGACAATCAATATGACTTTTGCAATAAAATATTTTTATTGAAAATTTCTTTATTTCGGTTTTAAAACCCACAAATGAAATTTTAGGAAATTTGTAAAGTTTTGGACAATCCATATGACTTTTGCAATAAAATATTTTTATAAGAAATTTGTTTATTTCGGTTTTAAAACACACAAATGAAATTTTATAAAATTTAAATTTTCGGACAATCAATATAATGTTTGCAATAAAATATTTTTTTAAGAAATTTATTTATTTCGTGTTTAAAACACAGAAATGAAATATTATGATTTTATAAAGTTTTGGACAATCAATATGACTTTTGCAATAAAATATTTTTTTAAGAAATTTATTTATTTCGTGTTTAAAAAACACTAATCAAATTTTATAAAATTTATAAAATTTTGGACAATCCATATGACTTTTGCAATAAATTATTTTTATTGAAAATTTCTTTATTTCGGTTTTAAATTGAAATTTTAGGAAATTTATAAAGTTTTGGACAATGCATGTAAAGAGAATATATACTCTTTATTTTTAGTTTTAAGATAGATAAGTAATTTAATAAATGTTCACGTGAACATCATGTATTATAAGATATTATAGATAAGATATAATCATAAGTTTCTAATGTACAGTCATAAGTTTTAGTAATAGAATAAACAGATTGAATAAAAGACCTTATTGTCGTTTCTTATTTTTAGGTAATATAAAATAATTTAATATAATAAAATATATCATTTATTGTTAATTTGTAATTCTTAAAATTAAAATAAATAATTTCTTATTTTTAGCAACACAAAGGTCGTTTAATTTACAAAAGATAGATAACGCAAACCTACAAAAGATAGATAACGCATTACAAAACGACAATTTTCGTCAAAAAGAAAAAAAAAAAGAAAACAAGTAAAATTTTAGTTATGGAAAAATTACAATTCGAATTTTCTTTGTTAGAGGCAAGCGACGGTAAGTCAAATGTACTGTGCTTAGTCATAATATTTACACCTGATGGAAGAAAATACGTTTTGCCAACTGAATATATGCCAACGCATCAACATATAGAACTTAAAGAAACCGATGCTTATAAAAAAATAAAAACTTCATTAAAAAAAAGACATCAAGTAAGAAGAGTATTGATAACTTTAAAAAATGAATTAGCGAACGTATATTTAGATTAAGACAAAAATTTACAATTTAAGGACTGCTATCTAGAAGAAGAAAAAGAAGATCCTGCTCATAGTAGTACTTCAAATTCAGAAGAATCAATATCAAAAGTATTAGAAAAACTTTTAGAAATTAAAAAAACTAAGCCTGAAAATCAAAATTTAGGAAAAATATCGGCAAGATTTATGATCGAAAAATTTTCTAGTAAAGCTCCAAACGCGAATCAATGGATAAGTGAGTTTGAAAAAGAGTGTGAACGTTTTGAAATAAACAAGGATGAAAATAAAATTGAAATTTTGAAGTACTTCCTAGAAAAATCATGTCTAGACTGGTATATGTGTGTTTTAATGAAATATACAGTAAATTCAGAATGGGAAATCTGGAAAAAAATTTTCTGTGATACTTACGCTAATAAAGGTTGGTCATCAATAAGGTTCGCACTTAATTTTAAATATCAAGTAGGTTCTTTGCTGGACTATGCAATAAAAAAAGAAAGGCTTTTACTAGAAGCAAGAGAATCAATAGATACAGGAATATTAATCGATTTAATTGCATCAGGACTGCCAAACTTTGTGGCTGATAGAATAAACAGAGAATTCTTAGAAAAAACAGAAGATTTATACAATGAAATAGGAAAACTTGAACATATGGTTAATAAAAAAAATTCTGAATATAAAAAAAGTGTAAAAAATTTTGAAAGTAAAGAAAAACAAGAAAAAAAACCATTTGAATATGGAGCAACAAGAAAAAATAGAAAAAATTATAGATAATTATAGGTCTATATTTGCAAGAGATAAATACGACATTGGTATTGTAAAAGATTACGAAGCAAGAATAGATTTGCTAGTAGATAAATATTGTAGCAAAAGACCATATAGATGTTCTCCAGAAGATAATAAAGAAATTGAATATAAAATTTCAAGATTAATAGACAAAAAATTAATTGAAGAATCTTATAGTCCGTTTGCTGCTCCAGTGACTAAGGCCTTCAAATAAGACGAAAACAAGAAGTCAAGACTCTGTGTTGACTTTCGTGATTTAAATAAAATAGTGGTTCCTCAAGCACAGCCTTTTCCGTTAATAGAAGATAAAATGGTAAAAACAAGAAATTGTAAATATTTTACTAAATTAGACATAAACTCAGCTTTTTGGCCCATCCCTTTAAGGACATAAAACAGCTTTTGTTACTCAAAGTGGACAATTTCAATGGACTTGCTTACCATTTGGATTAAAAACGTCACCAGCAATTTTTCAAAGAATCCTAAGTAATATTATAAGAAAATATGGTCTTTCAGATTTTGTAGTAAATTATATAGATGATATATTAATTTTTTCTAAAACTTTTGATGAACATATTGATCATTTAAAAATATTATTGGATGCCATATTGACAGAATCTTTTAGACTGAAATTCTCAAAATGTATTTTTGCAGCAGATTCAGTAAAATATTTAGGACATATAATAAGTAATAACCGGGTTAGTCCTCTTAAAGATAATTTAATATCAATAAAAGATTTTCTCACTCCAAAGACTCAAAAAAATATTCGTCAATTTTTAGGTAAAATAAATTTTTATAATAAATACATACCAAAAAACTCTATTATACTAGATCCTCTACACAATTTATTAAGAAAAAATCAAAAGTTTATATGGTCAGACGAATGTCAAAAATCGTTTGAAACTATAAAAAAATTACTATGTACACAACCAGTTTTAGTTATTTTTGATAAAGATTTACCAATACATATCTATACAGATGCAAGGTTAGAAGAATTAGGCGCGGTCTTAAAACAACCACAAGAAAATTGCATTGAAAAACCTATTGCATATTTCTCCAAGAAAACTAATGGAGCTCAGAAAAAAAAAAGGAGTGCAGTCTACCTGGAATGTTTAGCCATATAAGAAGCAATACATATTTTGAAAACAGCTGACGCTTTCTCAAAATTTGTGCTTTTATACTCTCTTAATAACCAAAATGACTCAGCTGTATTAAGAAGATTTTCAGAAGATTATTTTATCAAATATGGAAAACCGAAAAGAATTCATATGGATCATGGAACTCAATTTACGTCTAAAAAATTTTTGAAAACTTTAAAAGAACATGGTATACAACCGATTTTTTCATCTATTATACATCAACAAAAGAAAGAATTTGTGAAAAGAATTCATCGTGAAATTAACAGATTTTTTAGAAGACATATGAATGGTAAGCATACTGACTGGGCAAAATATGTTTCTATAATACAGAATTGTATGAACCATACTCATCATGAGACCACTGAATTTGTACCACAGGAATTACATCTTGAAAAAAAATTGAAAGATTCAGGGAAAACGATATTCCAAAAGTCGACAAAATGGCTCAAGAACAAAGAATTTACTTAGCAAACAGAAGGAAACGTAATAAACCTGAAAGAAGAAGACTTCAAATGAATAAAAATAAAAATATTGTTAAGTACTGTGTAGGTGATCTCGGGTTAATTAAAACTCTTAACGTATCAGATTCAGCTAGTAAATTAGTAGCTAAATTTATGGAAATTTATGAAGTTCCTTACCTGCTTTCAAAAAAATTCGGAAAATCCACTTTTTTATTAGTAAATACTGATACAATGGCAGAAAGAGGAAAATTTTATGCTCTATTATCTCTTTATCGTCCTTATTACAAAAATGGGCAAACAAAAGAAGAGAAAAAGAGATGTAATCAGAACAATTTTAGCTTAGTTAGAAGATCTAATCGTAATTTATCGAAGACAAGCAAAAGAACACCGAGAAAAAGAAAGTAAGTTACAGCAACAAAAAGAAGCTCACAAAAGAGAGTTAGAAAGGCATGAGCAGGAACTGGAAAATTGCTACTAGCAGTTCAATGAACGCGAACCAATAGAAACTGACATATTTCTTCCGATATCAGAAATTAATGAGTCTATAAGTGGAAATTATCAAAAAACAAGTACAACTCAAAAGAAAATACTAAATGTAGTTAAATTTATAGAAGAAGAATAGGTTAGCAGGGCTAGTAAAGTCAACGAATATCCTAGTCTAAAACAAAGCCCATTTGAAAGATGCCCAACTAAATCGACTTTAGTATCGAAACGACTTTTGCTTGACAAAAAGCTGAGCTTCTGTAAATAATTTCACAAGACAACTAAAAAGGCCGCGTCAGTCGCATCCTTCCTGTCAAAGCTCCTGGCTAACCTAGGGGGGCCCAAACCAGGAAAGCGAAGACTCCTGATGCCCGTGGTGAACACTGTTCTGCTATACGACTCAGAAGTATGGGCGAACGCCGCCCGAATTAAGTGGCTTCTACCCACGCCCGCTATAACACTATGATTACGTGGCAGGGACGATGGGACAGCGACAAGTGTGGCCGGTGGACGCACAGACTGATTCTTGACCTGGAGGCTTGGACAGGACGCAAACATTGGGAGGTGGATTTCTATCTCACCCAGTTCTTAACAGGTCACGGATACTTCTGTGACATGTTGAAGAAGTAGCACAAGGTGTTAACGCGGCAATGCCTACACTGTCCGGGTGAGGTAGATACCGTAGAGCATACATTCTTCGGATGTGTGTGCTACTCGAGGGGCGCCCGCCCTTCCCGACTTGGAGACCAGAGACGGTGGTCCCGAAAATGTTACGGAGTTCTGAAAATTGGAACAAAGTAGCAGAGTACGTAAGGGCAACCTTGTTAAAGAAAAGGGAGAAGGGCTTTCTATCGTAGAGAGCTATTCTGTCACTAGGCTGGGGGAAGGCAGCGGTCAGTTACCTACACTGCTCATCCCAAACTGAAGTTATACCTGAAAAGGGAGTTCCAGTTTGGGGCAAACAAGCGAAGAGGGGTTTATAGTGTATTTATCCAGTAAAAACCTGAGACTTAGCCAACGACCGCGTTCACCGTTAATCTTCCAGTTGTACACTTTTTACAACTGGGCGATCATATAAATTTGCGGGTCTTTAAGACCCGCAAACACTCCTTGGCTGATGCAAGATTCACAAAATTTCCTTGACAATATATGATTATAAAACTCATTATATAATATAAAACTCATACACCACGCAGGCACGGACTCTCGGAGGATTCAGCGTTTTGTGCATAAAAGAAAGAACGAACTCTCCATTCTTTAAGCTGGTTTTCGACTCTCCTTGCAGGCAATTAACTGTAGTAAAGGCACTAGATACCTGCAGATATCCATAGTATTTTGGAATTAATCGTGGAATTTGGTGTCCTGGTGAAGAACTTCTAATGAACGTTTTACATCGAGATGCTATTAGTCATCTTTAGGTAAGATTGTTCTATATAAAGAGTTTTTACCCTTTTACGTTCATATACAATATGCCAAGAAGGTTTAGCGCTTGTCACGTTATTATATTATATATGGGTATTTTTATATATTAGTGTGAGTTCTACTGTCACTCTCTTTATTTTTTACTCTATTTTTATTTTATTGTTACACTACTAGAGGTTGCAGCGCGCAATTGCGTAGCCATTAAGGCTATAAATTTATGGTTTTATACGGTTCCAACGAAATTCTTTTCGGCCACCACCAGATTTGCTCAACGTTAGGTTTTTTAGGTCATTGATTACGAAAATCGGGTTTTTGTTGGAGAGAAATTGGGGAAACACCCTTAAATTAGCAAAAACTTACGGTGGCATTTTTATGTATTCGAATTTTCTGCGGCCAGATTTGATTCGCACGGGTTTTTTGGGTCGCTGATCACGATTTCGGAGATTTTTTTATGAAAAGTTAATATTTCACCTCAAAATTAGCAAAAAATATCCCTAAAAAGGGGTGTTTTTAATATTTTCGCACTTTTAGTGTTCAGATTCGGTTCATATGTGTTTTTTGATTCGCTAAACATTAATTTATGGGAATTTTTTGTAAAAAATTAATTTCTCACTCTTTAATTAGCAAAAACTACCACTAAAAGAGGTAATTTTGCCATTTTCGTACTTTCAATCTTCAGATTCGGTTCATTTTAGTTTTTCGGTTATTAAGGGTTGCAAGATACTTCAATTTATAAATAAGTATTCTTAATTTTTGTATAAACATTTATAATTTTGAAATTTTTTGAGTTTTTTGAATTTTTTGAAAATATTTGGTAACCTCCAGTTCCGCAAGAAGATAACTTTTTTATCTAACAGTGAAAATGGAAAATAGGGGTAGTTTTTGCAAATTAAGAGTAAGAAATTAATTTTTTGCAAAAAATTCCTCTAATTTGTTGTTTAGCGACCCAAAAAACCCGTATGAACCGAACATTAACACTGAAAGTCAAGAAATAGCAAAAACGCCCCTTATTAGGGATATTATTTGCTAATTTAGGGATGAAATATTAACTTTTCATAAAATTCTCAGAAATTTGTGATCAGCGAATCGAAAACCCTTCGTGGTTCAAATCTGACCCCTCAAAATTTGAATACATAAAAAATACCCCTTTTTAGAAGTAGTTTTTGCAAATTTAAGGATTTTCCACCAATTTCTCCCGATTTTTGTGATCAGTAACCCAAATAATCTAAATTATAGAGCAAATCTGGTGGTGGCCGGAAAAAATACCACCCTCTCCCCCTCGTATTTTGACTGGAAAATTAATTTATTTCTAATTTAATTTAAAAATTTTAAAATTATTGCATAAAAACAATTGAAATTACAAAATTTCTATAAAAAAGGACAGTATTCGAGAACATTTAAGTGGGGAATATTCTGCTAAATTCAATGCTAATATTTCAATGCTATGATTGCATAAAAATAATTGAAATTACAACTTTTCTATAAAACAGGAAAGTATTCGAGAACATTTAAGTGGGGTATATTTTACTGAATTCAATACTAATAATTCAATGCTATTATTGCATAAAAACATTTGAAATTACAACATTTTTATAAAAAAGGATAGTATTCGAGAACATTTAATTGGGGAATATTCTGCTAAATTCAATGCTAATATTTCAATGCTATTACTGCATAAAAACAATTTAGATTACAACATTTTTATAAAAGAGGTCAGTATTCGAGAACATTTAAGTGGGGAATAATCTGCTAATTTCAATACTAATATTTCAATGCTATTATTGCATAAAAATAATTGAAATTAAAACATTTCATGTCTACAACATGAAAATATTTCAAATATTTCAATCTATATTGTCGGGTGTTTTATATATGAAAAAATTCGAATAATTTCATGGAATAAGAAATTGGATATCGGCTGTCTTAAACATGAAAAACCCAAAAATTCAAAAAATTTGACTTTAAGTCTTTTTTTGCTATTTCTCTTTAATGAATGCATTAAATAAAAAACAAAAAAAAGTGGGTTGAAAAGTGCTTAATAAATACAAAGCAATTTGGTTTTTACATTTTGATACAAACCATTTTAAGTTATCAAGTGGCAAAAATGACAACTTTTTAAGTTTTTAAATTTAAACTTCTTAGCTTAGGTTCACTCTGAACTGAGAGCTCAAATTAAAAAAAACAAACGGATATTGATAGAATTTTTTCCAAGGATTAATCTGAACTTAAGTTCGTCTCAAAAGACCTCTTAGATCTTGAGAAAAATCAGTTTTAGTGAAAAAAAATTAAATTTTTTTACGTTTTCGACCACTAACATCTGAGTTTGATATTTCAAAATCTTTTGAATATTTTTTAAAAATTAAAAAAACGGCGGGGATATTTCTTTAAAAATTAATTTAAAACAACTTTCATGTATTTTTGTCCATACAGCTCTTCATAAATTAGTGATAAATAATATTAAAAATAATCAATTTTTACGATTATTTCATTTTAATATATATAGGATAGGATTTTATGATTAAAATATTTTTTTAAACAATTTTTAAATGAAAAACAAAAATTATTTTAATTTCGCGCAGCAATATTTTTTATTTTTAGACATCAACGGATAGTGTGATAGTTAAATGTTCAAAAGTACTGTCACACTTTGCCGAGCGTAGCGAGGCTAATCAGCTAGTTGACTATTAATATTTAAAAAACTTTTTCTGTATTCTATTTAGATTAACAAAATTTTTCAATACAATTTTTCCCTGGATGCATGATAATGAAATTTTTTTATTTTACTTATTATCTTTTAAATAGAAACAAAAATTACAATTAAAAAAAAAATAATCATTTAAAAATAAATTAACTGTGTATTCAAGATTGTATCACGTAAAAAACCTTTTTTTTCAAATCATTATTTTATCTAATTTTATCTCATCCTTTTTTCCTATTAAAAAAAACTATATTACTTCTTATTTATAAAAGGGACTTCGTGGAGGGTCATGACCAAAATTTATTTTAAGTATTTTATAGTATTTTTAGAAATAAAAAGTTATTTTATTTTTTGTCAAAATATTCTACATATTCTGAAACAAAAACCCGACCAAAATATATAAACTTTATCAGAGATACGCTTTTGAATGAAGGTCTCGACATGGACGAAAATCCTCCAGAAAAAAAAAAGTTGTTGAATGTGTTGGTTTTGGGCTAATTTGAAAGAGGAAACAAAATCGGATACTCCAACCCAGTGCTTGGCCCCTCCCCCCAGGGGGGCTGAATTTGGAGCAAAACGGTTTTTTATAAATTACGCAAAAACTAAAAGAAATTAAAAGAAAAGTTACGAATAAAAGTTGTAGCTGAGAAAATTTCCTACAAATATGGTTCTTAGTAATTTTTCAGTCGGACGCATTGGGGCCAAGTTATAAGCGATCAAAACTTACACCTTTTTTATCAAATTTTCAAAAATCAATATTTCACTTAAGCTTTCGCGTTTTTGATGAGATTTTTGAATTTTTAATACTAGTAAAAATTGTTAGAAATGATTACGTAAGGTACTTCACATATAATATGTATGTATGTATGTGGATCTAAATATTTGCATGTATAGGTTTTTGCACCCCCACGCATAGACGCTGCAATCCCAAGAACGTGCTTCATTTTTAATGTCCATTTTTTGATGTTCGCAACTAAAAAAGCTTATGAATATGGGCAAATTTATGATGAAATGACTTATTAGAGATTCATACTATGTATTCAAATCATAATTTGCCCATCAAAACCGCACAAAAACCCGATTTGCCACAACTTTTGCCCCCCCTGGAGGGCCCAGCACTGGGTCGGAATGTCCAATTTTGTTTCTCGTTTTAAATTAGCGCAAGTTGTGGAATGTATTTCACAACTTTTTTTTCTGGAGGATTTTTGTCCAAGTTTGCCCTTAATTTAGTCTTTATTCAATTGCCTAAGAATCTTGCAGTATTTTTGTGCTTCCTTTAAAAAATTTTAAAATTTTTAAATTAAATTAGAAATAAATTAATTTTCCAGTCAAAATACGAGGGGGAGAGGGTGGTATTTTTTCCGGCCACCACCAGATTTGCTCTATAATTTAGATTATTTGGGTTACTGATCACAAAAATCGGGAGAAATTGGTGGAAAATCCTTAAATTTACAAAAACTACTTCTAAAAAGGGGTATTTTTTATGTATTCAAATTTTGAAGGATCAGATTTGAACCACAAAGGGTTTTCGATTCGCTGATCACAAATTTCTGAGAATTTTATGAAAAGTTAATATTTCAACCCTAAATTAGCAAATAATATCCCTAATAAGGGGCGTTTTTGCTATTTCTTGACTTTCAGTGTTAATGTTCGGTTCATACGGGTTTTTTGGGTCGCTAAACAACAATTTAGAGGAATTTTTTGCAAAAAATTAATTTCTTACTCTGAATTTGCAAAAACTACCCCTATTTTCCATTTTCACTGTTAGATAAAAAAGTTATCTTCTTGCGGAACTGGAGGTTACCAAATATTTTCAAAAAATTCAAAAAATTCAAAAAATTTCAAAATTATAAATGTTTATACAAAAATTAAGAATACTTATTTATAAATTGAAGTATCTTGCAACCCTTAATAACCGAAAAACGAAAATGAACCGAATCTGAAGATTGAAAGTACGAAAATGGCAAAATAACCTCTTTTAGGGGTAGTTTTTGCTAATTAAAGAGTGAGAAATTAATTTTTTACAAAAAATTCCCATAAATTAATGTTTAGCGAATCAAAAAACACATATGAACCGAATCTGAACACTAAAAGTGCGAAAATATCAAAAACACCCCTTTTTAGGGATATTTTTTGCTAATTTTGAGGTGAAATATTAACTTTTCATAAAAAAATCTCCGAAATCGTGATCAGCGACCCAAAAAACCCATGCGAACCAAATCTGGCCGCAGAAAGTTCGAATACATAAAAATGCCACCGTAAGTTTTTGCTAATTTAAGGGTGTTTCCCCAATTTCTCTCCAACAAAAACCCGATTTTCGTAATCAATGACCCAAAAAACCTAACGTTGAGCAAATCTGGTGGTGGCCGAAAAGAATTTCGTTGGAACCGTATAAAACCATAAATTGATAGCCTTAATGGCTACGCAATTGCGCGCTGCAACCTCTAGTAGTGTAACAATAAAATAAAAATCCTATTTTAAAAAGAAGTTGTTGCTATGTACATTGTTGTACATTGTTATCGCAATAAAAGCGTTCTGATTGGCTACTAACACCGACTTATAATAATCGTTGTGTATTTATGTATGATTATTTATATAGTATTAGTAATGTTTATTTATTGCAGAAAAAATATATTCATAACCTAAATATAATTATTTTTTTTATTGATAAAAATTAAAATACATATGTTTTGTTGATTAGTCGAAAATTGATATTCCAAAAAAAAATATGGGCTTATTAGTATATTATTTTATTATTATTATTATTATTTGAAAAGTAATAAATTACATAAAAGTGAAAAATTTGTTGTTAAAAATTCACCTTATTTAAAAAATAACCGGTATTTTAAATAAAATGTCCAAATAATTTGTGAGGTTATCGGTGAATTAAATATTAAAATATAGGTGTAAACTTTGTTAGTTTATTATTTAAAATGTTTGCAAAAATTTCTAACCTCAAAATTGAATTGAGGGTAAAGTTATGATGAAGAGACAAATCGCAGGCAGAATGTTATAAATAATGTTTATATAAGTTTTTTTTTTTCAAACCTCAAAATTAAACCTCTGAGACCACTGCGGAGATTTAAATAGATCAAAAAATATCTCCAGAGATCCGTGAAATAAAAAAATAATAATAAAAATTTAGAAACAATTGTTTCTTAATTAATATTTAAAATCATTAAATAAAAGTATAAATGGATAAATTTGATTTTTTATATGTTTTAAATAACTTCAAGGAAATAAAATCTGGTAAGTGAACAAAAAATGTCACAATACTTGATCATTTATAACTTTAATTAAAAAATTAAGCAAAGTGTTAGTCGAAATGCCAGCAATGTTAAATCCATGCAAAAGATTTTTCTGCACGGAAATGGATTCACCTCAGTGAAACGTATGTATTTTTGGTCACTTAAAACGATTTTAAAAGTTTCATTTATTTTCCAATGACCAGTTTTGAGTAATGAACGCTATAATTATCATGAAAAATCGACAAAAATGTTGCAAAATAGGTAAAATTTTATTTTCTTTAACTGATAAGATAAAAATCACTGCCAAATTATTGGTAAAGTCATCCCTCAAGCAAAGAGAAAATAGTCATATTGATTAAAAATCTATTTCATCAAAGGTTAACAATAAATAAATATAAAAATGATATTCAAACTGCTATGAAAAAAAATTAGGTATTACATAAGAGTCTTTCTTTGCCAAAACAGCAATGGTGGGCAGGTCGGGTCATCGGATTGGCCTCAAATTTTTCTCATGTTTTTATAACACTAAGAAAGGAAAATCCTGACATTTTTAGCCCTCTAGGTCTTAAGCAACCCGAGTTATGGCCAATCAAACTCATTGGGTGGCTCTCGATCAGCGTTGGTGCTTTTTGGAAAAATGCTAAAAAATAATAAAAAACAGCTGGAAAAAATAATCTGAAACATTATATATGTTGGGAAACCTTCAGTAAATCCATTTCTGCCATTATTTTTTCGGAAATTCCGGAAAATGGGAAAATGCGTTTTAAGAAAAATCACAATATCTCATTTGCCGCCATTTTTTTTTTGAAATTTTTTTTTCAAAATTTTTTTCAACCGAAATCCCATTGATCTGTCTGAAAAAAAATTTTGGTATCGGCCATTAAGGTCAATTTTAGCCTGTTTTAGAATAATTTCACATTTTTAATATTTCTTTATTTAATTTTCCATATAAGGGGATTAAATAAGTGACTTTTTTTCTTTCAGAATCGAATAGCCAGGGAAAAAGTAGTCCTAAATAAAAATAAAAATTGCATTTTTCGATGAAAATTAACCGAGTTATGGTCAAGTAAAGATAGTGTCACAAATTACCATTTTTATACTAATTCCAATTTTAGGGTCCATAACGACATTATAACTTGAAAAGTGCATAACTCGCTTAAATTTTATCGTAAAAAGAAAAGTTTTGGATTATTATCGAATATTTTTTCCTTGACTATTCGTTTATCCAATAAAAAAATTAATTTTCTTGACAGAAATTAATTTTTTTTGATAAAAAATGATAATAATCAAAAACAGTCTTTAACATGTTACATTAGTTTTTGACCAAAAAAAAACTTTTTATCGACTAAACTAATTTTTTTCTTGTATAAAAGAATAGCCAAGGAAAAAATATTCGATAATAATCCAAAACTTTTCTTTTTACGATAAAATTTAAGCGAGTTATGCATTTATCAAGTTATAATGTCGTTATGGACCCTAAAATTGGAATTAGTATAAAAATGGTAATTTGTGACACTATCTTTACTTGACCATAACTCGGTTAATTTTCATCGAAAAGAGCAATTTTTTTTTTTATTTAGGACTACTTTTTCCCTGCCTATTCGATTCTGAAAGAAAAAAAGTCAATTATTTTATCCCCTTATGAAAAATTAAATAAAGAAATATTAAAAATGTGAAATTATTCTAAAACAGGCTAAAATTGACCTTAATGGCCGATACCAAAATTTTTTTTCAGACAGATTGATGGGATTTCGGTTGAAAAAAATTTTCAAAAAAAAAATGGCGGCAAATGAGATATTGCGATTTTTCTTAAAACGCATTTTCCCATTTTCCGGAATTTCGCGGGGTTTTTCCGAAAAAATAATGGCAGAAATGGATTTACTGAAGGTTTCATACCTTCGGAACATATATACTGTTTCAGAATTTTTTTTCAAGCTTATATTTATGATTTTTAACCATTTTCCCGAAAAGCACTAACGCCGGTCGAGAGCCGCCTAATGAGTTTGATTTGCCATAACTCGGGCTGTTTAAGACCTAGAAGGCTGAAAATTTCAGGATTTTCCTATCTTTATGTTATAAAAACATGGGAAAAATTTGAGGCCGATCCGATGACCCGACATGCCCACCATTGCTGTTTTGGCAAAGAAAGACTCATAATAAAAATAAAAAATAATTAATTAATTAATATTACATAATAAACAATACAAATACAAATACATAATAAAAAGTGATTGTATATTTAAGAAATTGGAGGTTCACCATTAAAATAGCAAAGGCTTCCCCCAGAAATGGGTATGTTTTATTTTTTCGCACTTTCAGTGCCCGGATTTAGTCTATGTATACGGGTTTATTGGGTCGCTGATCAAAAATATCGTTGATTTTTTGTATTAAAAATGAATATTTCTAAAAAATTTGAACACCGGAATTAAAACATATTTTTTTAAGCACACGTCTTACTGAACACCAAAAAATTAAGCATAAAAAATATGGTTTATATGAATTCAGCAAAATAATTTTCAGACACAAAAATTTTATATATAAAACTATAACTAAATACAAAAATTTTTGTTGAAATTTATTTTAATTAAATTTATTTGTTTTTGTTTATAATTTTCTGTTTTGAAAATACTGTATAATATTTTTTTATTGTTAACCTTTGATGAAATAGATTTTCAATCAATTTGACTATATTCTCATTGCTTGAGAGATGACTGTACCAAAAATTTGGCAGTATTTTTTATCTTTTCAGTTAAAGAAAATAAAATTTTACCTATTTTGCAAAATTTTTGTCGATTTTTCATGATAATTGTAGCGTTCATTACCCAAAAAAGCCTTATTCTTCACGTATTTTGTGTATTAAAGTGGACCTATGTTTAGACTTTGTGCTTGTAAGCACCTCAATTTTCCCATTTAAATAACATAGGAATTTTGACTTTTCAGCTTTCTAATTTTTTACAAAGCTTGCAGAATGTTTTGAAAAGCTACTAATCGATGGAAAGTACTATTTAAATATATAAAAAATGATATCCAACCTCAAGTAGCCAAAAAAAATATTTTTAAAACAATTTTATCGGTAATAAACGAAAAAAAAGTACTCCATTTACTGAGGTTGGGTATCATTTTTTATATATATTTAAATAGTACTTTCCATCGATTAGTAGCTTTTCAAAACATTCTGCAAGCTTTGTAAAAAGTTAGAAAGCTGAAAAGTCAAAATTCCTATGTTATTTAAATGGGAAAATTGAGGTGCTTACAAGCACAAAGTCTAAAAATAGGTCCACTTTAATACACAAAATACGTGAAGAATAAGGCTTTTTTGGGAATGTATAAAAACGGATAAAAGCCAATATCATCCACCAAAATTTCAGAGATTATTTATTAATGTTTGAAGAATATTCTATGAAATTTTTGGCCATTTTGGTTCTGATAGAAAAAAGTTATAGTAATTTGAAAACGCAAAAAAATCAAAATTTCCGAAAAACGACCAAACTAAAATACGCATAACTCCGGATAAAATAAGCCGTTTTTAATTTTGTAGGTTGCATTCGAAAGGTCTTGAGCAGTACAAAATTTAGCGACTAACCGGAAGTAGTTATATAAAGATTTCCAGATTTGGCACCAATTTGAAATTCCTGTTTTTTTTCGTTTCAGTCATCTAACATTTTTTATCGCCAAATAAAATCTACGTGATAAAAGTATCTATAAGTTTTTTTGGTGAATTCTGAAGCTTATACCAAAAAAATGCGACCAACCGCAGGTAATTTGACTGAAAAATAAGGGAATGGCGAAATTTTGAAAATAGGCTAAAATGGGTCATTTTTTGGACCTTTTGGAGGTCATAACTTGGCCCCATATTGTTCTAGAGGGCTAAAAATTTGGCTAGGTGAGTTTTTTATAACCCCAAACATAATCTAAAAATTTGAGCCCAATAGGTGACATGCGTGCGCCCACTTTTGTATGAAAAGTAATGGATACACCCATATACATATGTAAAATCGTATATGTAATAGGTTATTTAAATACTTTTTATTTTATTATTTAATAATTATGTAATGAAACAAGTAAAACAAATTGGAAATTTGGGGTATCAATTTATAAAGTAAATTCAGTTTTAAGAATTAATTTTAAATAGTTTTAAGAATGCGAAAATCTAAATATTGGATTATAGCATATAAAAGTAAAGAAAATCAACACAAAGTTGGATCAATTGGATCGTAGTAAACATAATCCATGCTTTTGGTTGTTTTTACACAGTCCAGTTATAAGTTTTTATTTATAAATAAAAAACAACCCATTTTTGCTAATAAAAGAAAAAAATTACTTCATATTTTCCATGTATTTTAAATGGTAAAGTTTTATAAAAGATGAAAGGGATACCTGCGGAAGGGACATTTTTCGAGAAATAATTTGATGGAAAATCTTTTCTGAGAATATGGTACCTAAATTTAATAAACATTTGTAGTGTTGTGGACTAAAATAAAAATACTTATAACCGGTTTGTGAACTCACAACTAACGAACATGGAACACGTTTAAATTTATATTTTGAATCTATCTTTTGAAGCCAAAAACAAGGCAAAAAAAAATTAGTTTTAAACTCTTAAAATCCTTATTATATTTTAAATTTATTTTAAGTCCCTACATCGAAATTATACTAATTTCATGTGGCACCCCTCCCCCACAAATATGGCACATTTGTGCCTCCTTCCCATATGAGATGCTTGAAACCCCTGCCTATAAACATACTCCACGTTAATAAAGTTTATTTTAAAGATAATTACTGGTAGATAGGGACAATCATATTTTTTACGGTCAAAAATCAAAATTGAAAGTGTCAAATGAAATTTTGAAATTCTCTTTTAAAAAGCTAACATTAATAATGGAGATATCATTAGACAAAGCATAGGGGTAAAATTTGTGAACAAATTTCTCTGAAGGTAATTTTACAACAGCATTCTGCAAGACAAAAGATTTCGACAGTTACATACGGAGTATATTGTAAAACATGTTCGTGGTAAATACAGAAGCAAATAAAATTTGCAAGAGAGATTTTTAGCTGTTTCAATTTAACCGATTACCGCCGGCGCGGCCAAAACGTGCCACTTGAGTTTTTTCAGGTTAAATTTTTATAAAAAATAAAAATAAAAAATGGTTTCTGGTCCAAAATCTTATTGGCTATTAAGTTTTATGTTCATTTTTCGTGTACAGCCCTTCAAAAAAGGTGTACAAAGGGTAGAAACATCAAAAACATGCCTTTTTTACGCTATTTTGCGGCCAAAACGTGCCACTTTATTATAATTCTGAAACTTCTTAGTATTATTAGCTCTAAATTTAAATCTGGGAGTTTTCGAGGCTGCTGATTTCAAATTTTAACTCAAAAGAATTATAAAATTTCATCTAGGGTTAGAAAATTAGGGTGAAAAGGGGTAAAAAAACAATATTTTTAAAAATTCTTTATTCTTTTTTTATAAAATTCTTTATTCTTACTGTAAAACAATCATCGGGGGTTTTGGAGGTTGCTGATCTCAAATATCACCATAAAAAATCATAAAACTTTACTTGAAACTTTTATTTGAAATAAGCAACGTAAGAAACCCCCTGATAGAGTTTTTCAATTAAAAATAAAGCCTTTTATTAAAATTGATTTTTCACACCTTTTTACTCTAATTTACCGCCCCTAGATGAAATTTTATGACTTTTTTGAGTTCATATTTGAAATCAGCAACCTCAAAAACCCCCAGATATAAATTTAGAGCTAATAATACAAAGAAGTTTCAGAATTATCATAAAGTGGCACGTTTTGGCCGCGCCGGCGGTAATCGGTTAAAAGAAGATTACTGATATGATTTATTCATTACAAATTTCATATACAATAAAGATCAATATAAATTAAGGTTCAATTTTTGGTTTAGAGGAACATAAATTAAGAGACAAAGATCAAAAGATTTATAATAAAACGAATTTCCGAATAATCGTGATAATTTTTTTCCCTTTTTTTAATATGAACCTGTGTTGAAAACAGAAAAAATCAGCAAAATCGGAAATAATATAAAATAGGAAAGGTCTTCTAACAGTCACTCTCCTAACACTCACAGGTTGCTGTGTTTAAATATTGCTTGAACTATTTCAAAATTTAAGCCCTTTCTTGGGCTTTTAGGCACTACTATAATAGTGATCTCAATTTTCAAACAAATTATATTAAGCAGGGCAACCAGATGGTACAGTTCTGTAAAAATTATTACCATAGCAATTCGCTAACCTCTCAAGAACTACAAATCAATTATTTAAATTTGGCATAAATTTTGTGTTACTTATCTTCAATAAATATTATACATCATACAATAACTTCTCTGCGCGAAGCGCAGTTGAATCTAGTAAAGTAAAAACTAAAGAGAGTGACAGTAGAACTCACACTAATATATAAAAATACTCATATATAATATAATAACGTGACAAGCGCTAAACCTTCTTGGCATATTGTATATGAACGTAAAAAGGTAAAAACTCTTTATACAGAGCAATCTTACCTAAAGATGACTAATAGCATCTCGATGTAAAACGTTCATTAGAAGTTCTTCACCAGGACACCAAATTCCACGATTAATTCCAAAATACTATGGATATCTGCAGGTATCTAGTGCCTTTACTACAGTTAATCGCCTGCGAGGAGAGTCGAAAACCAGCTTAAAGAATGGAGAGTTCGTTCTTTCTTTTATGCACAAAACGCTGAATCCTCCGAGAGTCCGTGCCAACGTGGTGTATGAGTTTTATATTATATAATGAGTTTTATAATTATATATTGTCAAGGAAATTTTGTGAATCTTGCATCAGCCAAGGAGTGTTTGCGGGTCTTAAAGACCCGCAAATTTATATGATCGCCCAGTTGTAAAAAGTGTACAACTGGAAGATTAACGGTGAACGCGGTCGTTGGCTAAGTCTCAGGTTTTTACTGGATAAATACACTATAAACCCCTCTTCGCTTGTTTTCCCCAAACTGGAACTCCCTTTTCAGGTATAACTTCAGTTTGGGATGAGCAGTGTAGGTAACTGACCGCTGCCTTCCCCCAGCCTAGTGACAGAATAGCTCTCTACGATAGAAAGCCCTTCTCCCTTTTCTTTAACAAGGTAGCCCTTACGTACTCTGCTACTTTGTTCCAATTTTCAGAACTCCGTAACATTTTCGGGACCACCGTCTCTGGTCTCCAAGTCGGGAAGGGCGGGCGCCCCTCGAGTAGCACACACATCCGAAGAATGTATGCTCTACGGTATCTACCTCACCCGGACAGTGTAGGCATTGCCGCGTTAACACCTTGTGCTACTTCTTCAACATGTCACAGAAGTATCCGTGACCTGTTAAGAACTGGGTGAGATAGAAATCCACCTCCCAATGTTTGCGTCCTGTCCAAGCCTCCAGGTCAAGAATCAGTCTGTGCGTCCACCGGCCACACTTGTCGCTGTCCCATAGTCCCTGCCACGTAATCATAGTGTTATAGCGGGCGTGGGTAGAAGCCACTTTGCGCTCCTCTACACTTTCGTATATAAATTTTCGCTCCCATGCAAGCAGGTCAATGGGAAGGACACTAGCTTCCACCTGAATCGTCGATAGTGATACTGTATGATATGCGCTGGCGATCCTGAGTGCCGCTTGTCTCTATACAGAGCAGATCTTCTGCCTGTACTTCTTCATTCGGGCGGCGTTCGCCCATACTTCTGAGTCGTATAGCAGAACAGTGTTCACCACGGGCATCAGGAGTCTTCGCTTTCCTGGTTTGGGCCCCCCTAGGTTAGCCAGGAGCCTTGACAGGAAGGATGCGACTGACGCGGCCTTTTTAGTTGTCTTCTAAAATTATTTACAGAAGCTCAGCTTTTTGTCAAGGAAAAGTTGTTTCGATACTAAAGTCGATTTAGTTGGGCATCTTTCAAATGGGCTTTGTTTTAGACTAGGATATCCGTTGATTTTACTAGCCCTGCTAACCTATTCTTCTTCTATAAATTTAACTATATTTAGTATTTTCTTTTGAATTGTACTTGTTTTTTGATAATTTCCACTTATAGACTCATTAATTTCTGATATCGGAAGAAATATGCCAGTTTCTATTGGTTCGCGTTCATTGAACTGCTAGTAGCAATTTTCCAGTTCCTTCTCATGCCTTTCTAACTCTCTTTTGTGAGCTTCTTTTTGTTGCTGTAACTTACTTTCTTTTTCTCGGTGTTCTTTTGTTTGTCTTCGATAAATTACGATTAGATCTTCTAACTAAGCTAAAATTGTTCTGATTACATCTCTTTGTCTCTTCTTTTGTTTGCCCATTTTTGTAATAAGGACGAAAAAGAGATAATAGAGCATAAAATTTTCCTCTTTCTGCCATTGTATCAGTATTTACTAATAAAAAAGTGAATTGTCCGAATTTTTTTGAAAGCAGGTAAGGAACTTCATAAATTTCCATAAATTTAGCTACTAATTTACTAGCTGAATCTGATACGTTAAGAGTTTTAATTAACCCGAGATCACCTACACAGTACTTAATAATATTTTCATTTTTATTCATTTGAAGTCTTCTTCTTTCAGGTTTATTACGTTTCCTTCTGTTTGCTAAGTAAATTCTTTGTTCTTGAGCCATTTTGTCGACTTTGGGAATATCGTTTTCCCTGAATCTTTCAATTTTTTTTCAAGATGTAATTCCTGTGGTACAAATTCAGTGGTCTCATGATGAGTATGGTTCATACAATTCTGTATTATAGAAACATATTTTGCCCAGTCAGTATGCTTACCATTCATATGTCTTCTAAAAAATCTGTTAATTTCACGATGAATTCTTTTCACAAATTCTTTCTTTTGTTGATGTATAATAGATGAAAAAATCGGTTGTATACCATGTTCTTTTAAAGTTTTCAAAAATTTTTTAGACGTAAATTGAGTTCCATGACCCATATGAATTCTTTTCGGTTTTCCATATTTGATAAAATAATCTTCTGAAAATCTTCTTAATACAGCTGAGTCATTTTGGTTATTAAGAGAGTATAAAAGCACAAATTTTGAGAAAGCTTCAGCTGTTGTTAAAATACATTTTACACCCCCTGTAAATGTGCAAAAAGTCCCAATAAAGTCAATAGATAATAAGTTGTTGGGTGACTCAGGTATTATTGATTGTGCTAAAGAATAATTACTTCATAAATAATGTTTATTTGTTTGGCAAGAATCGCAAAAACGAATTAGTGATTTTTCGTCTAATCTTAAGATAACAAAAACTTTCATAAAATATTCTTAAACATTTAACTATTCCCACGTGACCATATATTTTCTGTATCTCTTTAAGGAAAAGTAATGGAGTCTAGTTAGTGGCGCTCTCTATTGTCAATTATTTGTTACTACATGAGAAGCACTAACGAAGTCAGTTGTTCATCCGACATTTTGCAGTTCACTTTGTATTCTATATTCTTTGTATTGATGTGTTAAAATATTGACATAAAATATATTGGATGTGTATTAACAATATTAATAGATATGTATTAAATAAATAAATATTATAATTTATATTATAATTTATATTATAAATAAATAAGTGTTAATGATTTATTTTACGAAATAACTCCAAAAGGTTATGTATTCAGCCATACACGCTTGAATTTATATGCTGCGTGCTTTTATTAAAAAAAAAGTTATTTTTATAAAAAAAAGGTGTAATTTTGTGCTTAAGGTGACGTCCCACTGTGATAAAAATTTTTTTTCGTAACAAATTTTGTTTTGAATCAAAAACTTGCATCATAGCGCCAGTCATTAATGAATGTGCAGTTATCTAAGCGTTAGATGTTAAAATAACATCGAAATTCTTAGAATATAGTCATGAACTAGACGGTTTCGATACAGATTTGACCTCTGTGTCTTGATTAGATTTTTTAAATAAATAAAGTAATGTGCTATACCTTTTGTCACATTATCTACAATTCCCAAAAAGGAATTTCTTGTCAGGATGCGAGCGAAGACAGTTATTACACAACGAAGCATCCTTTAATATTTTAATTTTTTCAGGAACCTTTAGTAAATTAAATTTAGGGCACTTGTAAAGAGGATGAGACTCGGGGCATAATATGCACTTTTTATCAGTAGTTACTAATACTTTATGGTTGTCAAGTTTTTTACGTTGAATTAGCGATATCTGAGTTACGTTTTATAGCAGTATGATATAAAAAATCAATTAATTTTTTAAAAGTGGGATATTCTGTTCCCGTTAAGCTTTCTTCCCATTTATCTAACGTATTCTTATGTGATTTATCTTCAATTATTTGAACGAACATTTGAGGATTAGATTTTGCGTCTAATGAATTAAATGATTCTATGTGCTGCTGAGACTCATTGGCAAGGACAATTAGACCCGCAGGAGTTTCTTTATCTTGATGCGGCAGCTTTAATAATAAAGATTGATGTCGAGATATGAGTAAGCGTTTAATTTCATATGCTTTATAAGTATTTCCCAGGCTTTCCTATAATAAATTTCCCGCGTAGGAAATACCGCAATTTTGCGATAAGATAACCTTTGTATTTTTGGAAGATTGCTGTTTTTATCAATTATTTTCTGAAATGTGACCTTAAAGGACATCCATTCTTCATATTTTCCGTCAAAAGTGGGAAGCGTAGTTTCAGGTAATTTCATTTTACTCGTAGACCAGGACCTATGAATATTATTACCATTATTTTGATTGCATGAATCACCATCTGAAGAATTCGAGAATTCTAAAGATTGTGACATATCATGTGATTGTTTTACCAAAGAGTAAATTTTTTTAGCTCTAGCGATAACCTAATAATAGTTATTCCATATAAAATATCTTTCTTGCGAACGATTGTTATCAATGTCAATATTCTCAATTTCATCATGAACCTGATCAAAATTAACGAATTTATTAATAAAAGCTTCATAACGTAATTGCAATCCTATTTTATTATTTTCAGTATCGCAATTATTTATAAATTCATCAAAATTTTTAAGATTAGTTTCCAAAGACACGCGTTTTTTAAGTAATTTTAATTTTATTGCATTAACTTGTTCCTCAGCCACTATGAAATCGATAAACTTAATACAACCCACAGAAAAAATACGTGTAAAATTTATTCTTAATAATTATATCATGTATATATGTATGAATTTGTTGACACGAAGTTTTTATTAAAGTTTTTAATTGTTTAGTGATTCAAAGAAATGGGCTTACCTTATTTGTTGTTCTGTCAATCATGTATTTATCGTGAGCTAGATATTTTTTCGTTACAAATACGCAAACAAGCACATTTATTATTATTATAAAGATCAATTTTTGTCTGTTTGTGCGAAAACAGGAATATTTCTAATATATCTTGATTTCTCTTTGCAGTATCTTAATATCAATAATTGTATTTAAATAATTACCGTTATACTGCAAAGAGAGATAAAGATACGTTCATGTTAGTATGCGTGTATCACATATACGCTAAAGGACCACGTTTTCTGCACGCGCGACGCCGACAGCAGCGAAGTTGCCGGTCTCTTCTTTCTACACGACGCGCGCTCGTTCTTCTTGCTCTCGAACTCTCGTACAAAAGAGATCGTGTTCTTTATTAAGACTTTTATTTTAGAAAACGTGCTCCTTTTGCAGTTCAATCATGTAAACCGTTTTTATTAATATAATTCAAATAAATCTTAAACTTTTAAGTGGAATTCACACAAATCATCGTCTTTTTATTTCATAATTCAGTCTAATACTTTCCTCTAAAAAAACCTATTAAATTCCATTAACATTTTGGTGCCGGAAAACCCGCTTATAAAGCAGTGGAAAAATACCGGTTAATAACAGTTCTTCAACAAAATATATAAAAAAAAAAAACAGTGAATTTCTAGTGTTCTAATTATTAATTACAGTGAAAAAATAAGTGCCGATCATTAAATTACGAAGTGCAAAAAATTATGTGATAATCACATGGTGATTTAAGTTTATAAAAAAAATTTTTAAAGACCGCAACTAAATCATTTTTAATAAAAATATTAAAGAAAATAACAACAACAAAATTTTTTAGTTGCATCGCAGGGTTAAGAAAATTTTTTATTTTAAAGTGTACTTTTTTGAAAATTGGAATAATTTCAGCCATTTCCCTGTAAAAAATTGTCTTTGGTAACGAAGAAGAATCGTGAGATCATCAACAGCCAATAAAAACGAGGAGCACCGGCAAACCAATCACAATGCAGAGAAACGACCAATAGAATCGCAGAGAACCGATCGACCAATAAGAGATGAGATTTTACTTGGCGCCAACTATATACACGGTGTTCAGACCTAGTATAACGAACAAAACTTTGAAGATTTGGTAACTTTGTATCGTTCTTTATTTTAATTCTCTTCTCTTTTAAAAATATTTATCATAATTTTTAAATAATAAGAGTTAAATACAGATTATTATAAAAAAAAAAAATGTTAATATCTTTTTTATCGATATCGAGAGTACATGGAGCAAGTAAATGAAATAAATTCTCATTTATTTCTACAATTTTTTTGGCATTAAGGGAATAATGCATGATGCTCTACTTGCTCATTTAAATGACGCACTTAGACACATGTAAGAAAACCTTAGTGTTAAATTAATTGTCATCTTTATAAAAAATAAGTACTTAAAAAATAAAAATTTTAAAAAATTGTCGTATAAAAATTAAAAAAAAATAAGAACATTTAAAATTTTAAATCTATGGACTTTTATTGATTACACATTCGTATTTTCATGAAAAATGTCGCATACTGGAGTATCATTGGAGGAGCTCATCAGGGAGCAAATAAATCAGGGTGGCCTCATCAATCGCTTTCTAACCAATGTCGATAAGGTGGCAAAATCCAAGCAGAATTTGGAGTTTTTGACGGCTAGGAAATCACTACTAGAAAAATATTTCGATAACTATTATGATGGCCACAAAGCAATCGTCAGGGACCCAGAATGTGAAAAATCAGTCTACATCAAAGAAAATTTATACGATGCAGTTGAACTAAGCTACATGGAAACTCGTGAAGCCTTAGACACAAGAATCAAAGCATTTGGCCCAGATGTGCAACCAGCCGCTCCAGTTACTGCAAGTAATGACCATCCACCACAGTTTCATCTTCCTAAATTTTCAATTCCTGATTTTTCTGGTAACATTTTGGAATGGGAAAGCTTCAGGGATCAATTCCAAGGAATTTTACATAGATCTCCAAACTTAAGCAACGTCCATAAACTCCTTTTATTGCAACAACATTTAAAGGGAGACGCAGCTGAAATGCTAAAAAACACTCAAGTAACGGAAGCAAGTTTTCAAGGTGCATGGGACGATCTTGCTAAAAGGTATGGAAATAAGCGCTTGCTACTTACTCACCACATGAATAGCTTATTGGATTTACAAGATTGTTTGCAACAAATGCTCATGAAATCCAACGAGTTTTAGACTTCTTTAAACAAACAGTAAGATCATTTGAGGCGTTAGGAATAGTGACGGCTAATTGGAATCATTGGCTAGTACTACTTCTGTCGAAAAAACTAGACTCAGAGTCAAGATTAAAATGGGAAACCTCGCAGAACAATGCATCGGAGTTTCCAGATTTTGCAGTACTTTGTCAATTTTTGGAGAATTGGGCACAAGCACTTGAGGCTCTGGACAAAGGATCATTGAAAGCGACAGGAACTTCCAAACGATCTGAGAAATCTTCTAACAAAGCGGAGGCAGCCAAGCAAAACAAAAAGCAAGTAAACGTTAGTACCACTCAAAAAAAAGGTAAAATCAAACAATTCTATTGTAATATGTGTAAATCAAACGAACATTCTTTAAATTACTGTACTAAATTTAAAAGCCTTCAGGGAACTGATAGATTTTTTCAAGCTAAAAAATTAAGAGTTTGCTACAACTGTTTAAAAGATCATTTCCCTACTCCGTGTCCTAGCAAGTTTACTTGTAGGTCGTGTTCTGAAAAACATCATTCATTACTTCATGGTTGCTTTCCTCCAGTAAAAAACTTAAACCTAAATAGAGAAACTTCAAATGTAAATAATCTTTCTTCAGTCGCTAGTACAAGTACGATAACTCCTCAATGCTCTTGCAATCATTCACTTTCAAGATCAAGCATTCCTCAAACTGACAATTTAGTCTCTGAAAGCACAATAAATGTAGCGTCTTCTTTAACTACAGATAAAATTGTCCTTTTAGCAACGGCTAAAATTTACGTTAAATCTCAAAATGGAAAAGTTTTGTTAGTTAAAGCTTTAATTGATACAGGTTTAGACGCATCAGCTGTATTAGAATGGGTAGTTCAATCATTAGGTTTAAAAAGAAAACCGACAAATACTTTAATCACAGGTGTATTATGTAGCTCAGGGTTATCAAATAGTACAACTGAATTTAGCATCGGTTCATTACATGATCAAGGAGTATCTTTAGAAGTCGAAGCTTTAATATTAAGCAAAGTTACATCAGTTATCCCGTCCAAATCCTTCTCTTTTTCTTTAGATAAATGGCCTCACATAAAGGATTTGGAACTTGCGGATCCGGAGTTCTATAAGTCTTCTCAAATTGACTTACTTCTAGGTTCTGATGTTTGTGGCTGGTTCTTAGGTGGCGAAACAGTACGAGGTCCTCCAGGAACCCCCTTTGCTCATCCTACTCCTTTTGGCTTTGTTCTTATGGGGCCAATTGATCTTAATACCTCTTCTTCTTTAAAAATCTCGTGCTCATTAAATTCATTACGAAATATACCTGATTTAAATTTTGATCTTAAAAAATTCTGGGAAATTGAAGATGTAGGCCAAAATTCTTTGCTTTCGCCGGAGGAATTAGAATGTGAAAATCATTACAAAAAAACAAAGTCTCGGGATTCCTCAGGCCGTTACGTAGTAAGACTTCCTATCACAAGCAACCCAGCAATACAATTGGGCCCCACAAGACCTTTTGCAGTTAAAATGTTAATGTCAATGGAAAAAAGAATGGCATCAGACAAAATTTTTGAAGAAAAATATGAAAACAATATTCTTGATTTAATTCAAATAAGTCATATGAGGAAAATAACTCAAAATAAACTAAATAATCCTTTAGCAATATATATATCGCATCACGGTGTTTTTAAAACACATGATCCTTTAGGCAAACTTAGAGTAGTTTTTCATGCTTCTCACATCACATCAACCGGATATTCGTTGAATTCTAAACTTCTAACAGGTCCTAAATTACAAGCTGATCTTTGGGTAATCTTAACTAGATGGAGATTTTTCAAAATTGTTTTAACATGGAACATGTTTATAGGGAGGGGGTACTTCAAAACTGGAAAATTAAGGGGGGGGGGGGGTCAAATTTGTCCTTTTTAAGGGGGGGGGTCAAATATGTCCTTTTTAAGGGGGGGGGGTCAAATTTGTCCTTTTTAAGGGGGGGGTCAAATAGGACTTAGAATATTTTCGATTTAGGGACCTTTGGTGCAGAAGTACTTAGGGAGCATTGGTGCAGAAGTACCTAGGGACCTATGGTGCAGAAGCCCCTAAAGACCTTTGGTACAGAAGTACTTAGGGAGCATTGGTGCAGGAGTCCCTAAAGACCTTTGGTGCAGAAGTACCTAGGGACCTATGGTGCGGAAGTCTCTAAAGACCTTTGGTGCAGAAGTACTTAGGAAGCATTGGTGTAGAAGTACCTAGGGACCTATGGTGCAGAAGTCCCTAAAGACCTTTGGTGCAGAAGTACTTAGGGAGCATTGGTGCAGAAGTCCCTAAAGACCTTTGGTGCAGAAGTACCTAAAGACCTTTGGTGCAGAAGTACCTAAAAACCTTTGGTGCAGAAGTACTTAGGAAGCATTTGTGTAGAAGTACCTAGGGACCTATGGTGCAGAAGTCCCTAAAGACCTTTGGTGCAGAAGTACCTAGGGTGCAGAAGTCTCTAAAGACCTTTGGTGCAGAAGTACTTAGGAAGCATTGGTGTAGAAGTACCTAGGGACCTATGGTGCAGAAGTCCCTAAAGACCTTTGTTGCAGAAATACTTAGGGAGCATTGGTGCAGAAGTCCCTAAAGACCTTTGGTGCAGAAGTACATAAAGACCTTTGGTGCAGAAGTACCTAAAGACCTTTGGTGCAGAAGTACCTAAAAACCTTTGGTGCAGAAGTACTTAGGAAGCATTGGTGTAGAAGTACCTAGGGACGTATGGTGCAGAAGTCCCTAAAGACCTTTGGTGCAGAAGTACCTAGGGTGCAGAAGTCTCTAAAGACCTTTGGTGCAGAAGTACCTAAAGACCTTTGGTGCAGAAGTCTCTAAAGAACTTTAGTGCAGAAATACTTCGATATAAATATTGATATTATGAACAGAATAGTTACTTTATTATCAGTGTTAGTTATTAGTGAACATGTTCCATGCTCGTTGGTTGTGTAGTTACACAAACCGGTCATAAGTTTTTTATAGCAGATATCGTTAAAATGTTTCGACAAATAGCAGTCCATCCAGAGGATTGGGATTTACAACGAGTTTTGTGGCGTAATAAGGAAACTGGTATAATCGAAGATTACTGGATAACTGTAGTTATGTTTGGTCAAGCATGTGCACCTTATTTAGCTTTAAGATGTAAAGATCAGTTGGTAGAAGATGAGGGTCAAAAATATCCTCTAGCGTCTATTTCTTATAAAATAAATTTAAAAATTTATCTAATATCGCCGCTTTGTATGCTTTAATAAAAAAAGAGATGCTAATTAGCATTCGAATATAAATGTGGGGGTGATGAATTTGTAAATTTATTTAATAGTTTACTCGTAAAAAGGTCAGTTAAAAATATTATTGTATAACAATTACAAACGAGTAATAAAAATTATTAACTTTCATATAGAACTTGGACCTAATAACGCTCTGAGTTATAACATTCAACTCATTTAATAAATATGTCTATATACCCTGTGAAAAATTTAAACATAAAATTGCCATAATTTATGGTGATGGTTGGGTTTATGGCCATAAATTATGGTCATATTATGGCCATAATTATGACGTTTGACCATAATTTAAAAAAAGAGTTGTTTTTGTTTTTATTGTATAAAACCATCATTTATACCCCTTGCTAAGGATGGATATGGCCTATGGTGATGGTAATTAAATTAAGCATGATAGCTTAGCTTTGAAGCAAAATTTTAAAAAATTTTTACATCGTAGTTTGAGCTTGATTCTTCTGACAAGGTAGGGGTATCGTAGCAAATAGTTATGAAGTAAAAATACAGTGACTTTTAGCACCCACCTTGCCAAATTTACACAAATTATCGTTTAAGTCATATTTAACAAATAAATTGAAATTAGTTCACCTATACAAATATCATTCATATCTCTCTTTTCTCAAAAAAAGAAAATGAAGCAAATATTACAATTATAATATTAACCCTACAAAATTTCTACAATTGTGGGTTTAAACGGAGAGATATAAACAATATAAGTTACAGAAATTGAATAAATCTTGATTTTAAGCAACATTATTACAAAAAAAAATAAAACCAAAGATGGAAAAATAAAAAAAATTATTATAAGATATTAGAATTGAGCAAATTTTAGGCTTGAGATAAATGCCAATATTGAGGTTTAGTATGATCTGTAGGTCCATGGATGCTTTAATGAGTTGAGCAGTGTAGCAAAAATATTTTATTTGTTTGAAGTTTAAACAATTTAGCAGAAAAAGTAAAAAATTTTGAAGTTTAAATAATTTAGTAGAAAAATTTTATAGGTTATGTAGTTTTTTTTTTTAAATATGTAACCTCTAGACATAAAATATTCTCACACACATTTAGCTCCACTCTCCTTAATTTAATTATAAAGGCTATGCCCGGATCTATATAGTGAATCGGTCCACGAAAGATATTTAAAAACTAAATGCATTAGGTCAAAGTACACCTAAAAAAAATAGGATCCTGAAGTTTTCAGACCTCTAGATGCCTTCAGCTCTGATTGGCAGCCTATTAATGACAAAAAAAAAGCAAATTTTTAGCGACTTTTTAGTCGTCTTTCTGATACTCTCGTGGTAAAACGATTCTGTCAAAATGATCTTGCGACCTCTCATTCGAAAGGTTAGACGATGTACTTTGAGATAAAGTTACTTTTGGAGTTTGGAGCACTTATAGTGCATCCTTTTGATTGGTAGACCATAAACCGTCCAAAATAAATTTTTTTTCTTCTTAAATTTTAACTTTGGCAGCGATTTAAAAAAAATTGAGAGATATGCCCATTCTATATTTTTTTTGAAATAATGAAAAATAAAACAAATTTTCATTTGCGACCATCCGCGCTCAAAAATATTTGGGGCAACATGGTCAAATTCTTAAAAAACTGAAATACCTTTTGTTTGTAATTTTGCGATTTTTCGAAAAAGGACTTAAAGTTCAAACTCAATGTGTATTCTTATATTTTTTGAGACTCTGTAACCAAAGATGAATATAAAAAATGTTTTAAACTTAATTGAAAACACTTGCTTGGCCCTCTACACTACCCCAGTGCCACCATTCACCCCCCCCCCCCCCGACAAACGAGTTGAGAATATTTTAATTACAAAAATTAAAACTCAAGGTTTATTCTTATTTTTTTTGGACACTGAAACGTTTGAGGGGGGGGGGGGTGAATGGGAGCACTAGGGTCGCGTAAAGGGACAAGAAAAACATATTTTATATTCATTTTTGATTACAGAGTCTCAAAAAATATAAGAATACACATTGAGTTTTAATTTTCCTAATAAAATTATTTTTATCTCGTTAGGCGGGATGCATGGGGGTACTGGGTTGGCCTAGAGGACCAAGTTTCAGCACACCAAAAAACATAACAATACACATTGAGTTTTAGTTTTTGTAATAACAATTTTTATATCTCATTTTGTGGGGGGCATGGTGCCACTGGGGCGGTTTACAGGGCCAAACATTGGTAAAAAACATTTTTTATATTCATTTTTGGTTTCACCGTCCCAAAAAATATAAGAATTCATATTAAGTTAATATGTATATATATATATATAGTTCAATTTTCATTTTTCAAAAAAAAAAATTTTATAACTCCTTTGGGGGGCTTATGGGGGCGCTGGAAACAAATTGGCTAGTTTTATTGTAATTCTATGCTCAAATTCGGTTTTAGCACCACCAAAAACCCCCATACCTTGGGGTCTACCCTCTGGTAAATAATTTTTTTTGTGCCTGTGTAATAGTGCTATAGAGCTTTCAAGCTCCGTAGAAGCCAAAGTTGAGACTTTGGAGCTTTGTGTCCATGGAGACTTTTTTTCAGGATAATAAAATCTAAAACGTACAAAAAATTCACCTAATTTGATCGAACGGCCATTTCCTGTTCATTTGTGCGGTGTCCTTTTTGCCGCAAAATAAATAACAAAAGTTATTTCAGTTTTTTCAGTATTTGACCATGTTGCCCCAAATATTTTTGAGCGAGGATGGTCTCAAATGAAAATTTGTTTTATTTTTCATTAGTTAAAAAAAAAATAGAATGGGCATATCTCTCAATTTTTTTTAAATCGCTGCAAAAGTTGAAATTTAAGAAGAAAAAAAATTTATTTTGAACAGTTTATGGTATACCAATCAAAAGGATGCACTATATTTACTTCCAAAAGTAATTTTATCTCAACACGGTTCGCTTATAGAGGAAATAGGTCTGGCAAAAATGCCGAAAGATTCTGAGCATGGGGGGTCAATGTTGGTACCGTACACAAACAGGATTTACCTTCAAGTAAATCAAACTCGTTCCTTTTTTGCCAATTTTTAGATATTACTTTATTTTTAAAATCTAGTTTTTTTACATTTTTTTGTTAAAATCTTTTTTTTTAATTTTTTTTTGAAAACGAATAAAAAACTATTATTTAGTGGAAAAAATTATTTGATCTCGGTAGAAAATTATATGAATAAGATACTAGCATGAATTTTGCCCCCTCCCTCCCATATCCCCTCTTCTACGCCTACCAAATGCTCTAAAATGGCTTAAAAATGGGAAAAATCATGTAGAAAACATAAATGTAAATAAGAAATATATTTACTTATATACGTGTTGTTTTGTGTGTGTTTATGAATGAGAAGGTGTATATGTGTGTACATTCATGAATGCAAATACTTTAGAGTGGATCTAAAAATGGAGTTTTAATATAAACTTTGCTCCCTTGGTTTTTTGCTGAACATTTGGTCATAAAAAGTCCCTAGCTCCAAGGATTTTGGTTTTGCTTGTCTGGTAATAAACATAAAAAAATGCTCCATTTAAATTACATGTAGCCATATTATTTCAATCATCGTAAAAAGAGCTTCAGATCTTTCTATTATGATTTCAATGAGGATTTTTTTTACATTTATTATCGGTAAAATTGCTTTTAAAATATTTTTTTTTGCTACTTGAGGTTGGGTAACGTTTTTTATATATTTAAATAGTATTTTCCATCGATTAGCAGCTGTTCAAAACATTTTTTAAGCTTTGTAAAAGATTAGAAAGCTATAAAGTCAAAATTCCCATGTTATTTAAATGGGAAAATTGAGATGCTTAAAGGCACGCGTTTTTGAAAAGCGAAAGCAAAATCCTTGGAGCTGGGGACTTTTTATGATCAAAAGTTCACGAAAAAACCCGGGGAGCAAAATTTTTCTTAAAACCCCAATTTTAGGTCCACTCTAAAATATATAATAATTGTAATATTAAGAGAAAAAATCATTAATTTTACTTTATGTATTTTTATATACATTCCAGTAACACACATGCATATACACCTTCTCATATATAAACACACACACACATACACACACATACAAACATATACATTACTTAAATATGTTTATGTTTCCTAAATGATTTTTCCCATTTTTAGGCCATTTTAGAGCATTTGAAAGGCGTTGTAGGAGGAGAGAGGGGAGGGGGGGGGGGCAAAAATTCATTCTAGTATCTTAGTTATATTATAATTTTTTACCGAGTTTAAATAATTTTTTCCACTAAATAATAATAATTATTCAAATTATCAAAAAAAAAAAATTTTTTTTAAATGTAAAAAAACTGGATTTTAAAAATTAATTAATATCTAAAAATTGGCAAAAAAGGAACGAGTTTGATTTATTTGAAGGTGAATTCTGTTTATATACGGTACCAAAATTGACCCCCGATGCTTAGAATCTTTCGGCATTTTTGCCAGACCTATTTCCTCTATAAGCGAACCGTGTCAAAGTATATCGTCTAACCTTTCGAATGAGAGGTTGCAAGATCATTTTGACAGAATCGTTTTACCACGGGAGTATCAGAAAGACGACTAAAAAGTCTCTAAAAATTTACTTTTTTTTTGTCATTAATAGGCTGCCAATCAGAGCTGAAGGCATCTGAAGGCCGATTCACTATATAGATCCGGGCATAGCCTTTTGAAAATTTTAAACAATATATTTTTCAAGTTAAATTTAAAAAAAAGAATTTAATAATTATTTTTTATGTAAATCGAAATAGTTTGATTATATTAAACATGTAGCATGAATAAAAAAATTAATTTAATATAATTATAATTTTAAAACAGATACTATAAAAATAATAATTGGTTAAAAAGCATCGGTTATTGTAGTTTAATTTAAACAATTTAAAAAAAAGTAAATATATTATGTTACACATAAATTAGACTTGTCTTTTTTTTTTAAATCGAGCAACCGACAAAATCTGGTGGTGGCTGCCATCACTGAAAATTTTTGTTGCGTTTCTTTTGAATGCGCGTAGAGTATAGCTTGATGATGTTCTCTTTCTTCCTGGTTTGCCGGTAAAGATGTTGAGGAAGAAGAAGTACAAATCCAAGTTATTATAATTATTTGGGGGGGTGGTAACAACCCGCACCAAAATCTATCTTCTCTTTCAGTAATGACGTCGCTATCATGATTTTTTTAAATGTTTTGTACTAATAACTGCCACTTTTCACAAAAAGTTTTTCTTCTATTTTTTTTTTTTTAATTAAGAAATTTTTTGCTTGACACAATTAAAAAAAAATTTTGACAGCAAAAATCATTTAATTTTTTCAATTATAGATTGACACTTTAGCATTTTTAATTTTATACAAGTTGAAAAAAAAAAATTTTAATTTAAACAATGTAGCAGAAAAGAGTAAAAAATTTTAAAATTTGAACAATTTAGCAGAAGAAAAAAAATAATTTTTAGGTTATGATAAAGGCCCGAAGTAATTGTAAAAACACCACACTTTCTTCATATATTTTTACTTTAAATTCACAATTTTAACTTCTTTATTCATAAATATCGATTTTCGCATTCTTTATGGACTTATAATGATAAAAAAATAAAACAAAAATAAAATAAAAAAATTTTTTTTTAAATTTTAATTTAAAAATTTTTAAAATTTTTACTTTTTTAATTATAAACCTCGTTTTCGTATTTTTTTTTAGACTTTAGGAAGAAGGTTTGGCCTTTTTGGGTTTTTGTTTAATTTTGGAGGGGTATAAATAATGATTTTGTACAATAAAAACAAAAAAAAATTTTTTTGGTTCCTCATAGAGGAACCTTTGTGATAGATGAAATTTTGATTTTTGATTTTTTGGCATATAAGCACGTTTTGGGATCCCAGGAAGCTAAAAAACCGGTTTTTAAAAAAAGTCTGTATGTGTGTGTGTGTGTGTGTGTGTGTGTGTGTGTGTATGTATGTAACCGGTGAAATTTCACAACCATTATGGAATTAAGACCTAATTTTTTTTTCAAAAATTTTTTTATCAAAAAATCTCAAACTACTTTTTTTTTTTTTTAATTTGGATGTAATACCTCATTTATTTCCACGAAAGTACCTATATTTGAAAGTACGATTTTTACTCGATATCTCGAATCTGATAACCAATTTTTTGAAAATTTTTTTCTCAAAATTTTTTTCACAAAAAAATACAAAAAACACTAATTTTTTTTTTCTTTTTGGACGTAGTACCTAATTTATTTCTTTGAGAGTACTAGTTTTAGAACTATGGTTTATAGCATTTTTTTGGACCTGATACCTAATTTTTTCCAAATTTTTTTCTCAAAATTTTTGTTGCCAAAAAATACAAAAAATGCCAAAATTTTTTTTATTTTAGGACGTAATACTTAGTTTTTTTCTATGAAAGTACTAATATTTGAACATGTTGCAATCGGTGGTATTTAACCACCATTATGGAATTAAGATCTAATTTTTTTTTCAAAAATTTTTTCATCAAAAAATCTCAAACTACTTTTTTTTTTTTTTTAATTTGGATGTAATACCTCATTTATTTCCATGAAAGTACTTATATTTGAAAGTACGATTTTTACTCGATGTCTCAAATCTGATAATTAATTTTTTGAAAATTTTTTTCCCAAAATTTTTTTCACAAAAAAATACAAAGAATACCAAATTTTTTTTTTGTTCGGACGTAGTACCTAATTAATTTCTATGAGAGTACTAGTTTTAGAAAGCTTATTCATAGTAATTTTTTGGATCTGATACCGAATTTTTTCAAAATTTTTTTCTCAATATTAATAAAACAAAAAAATTAAAAAATCTGTAATATTGTTTTTTTTTTAAGTGTAATACCTAGTTTATTGAAATTTTTTTCTAAAAATTTGTTAAATAAAAAACATTAAATCACAGCAACATTTTTTTTCTTTTAAAATACGGTATTTAACTTTTTTTTATGAAATACTGATATCTCAAATTATAATTTTTATTAGATAAAATAGACCATTATAAATATTTTGCTATTGTTAATGAGGAACCATAGTGCCAATCACTTGGCAGCGTTTTTAAATTGTGGTCAAGACAGAATGGCCCATTACCATAAATTATGGCCATTTTAAGGTCAAAATTTTTTACAGGTTAACATCATTTCCTATATACAGAAAAGATGGCTGAAGCAATGTGAGTCGTCCGCACAAGTGTTAAAATCGCCATTTGGAATGTATATAAGAAAAATATGGACGTGTTTATATCAGCGTCTATGGCACATGTATTAACACACACAGCCATACTGATGAGATCTATGTGTTGGTGTTGATCGAAACGCTAGGTAACTTCTGTACCGACATTAAATCCACAAAAATTAAAAATTTTAAGTAAGTTTAAAAATTTATCAAATATCACCGCTTTGTATGCTTTAATAAAAAAAGAGATGACAATTAGCATCCGCAAATAAATTTGGGGGTGATGAATTTGTAAATTTATTTGATAGTGTACTCGTTAAAAGGTCAATTAAAAATATTATTGTTTAAGAATTACAAACGACTAATAAAAATTATTAACTTTCCTATAGAGTTTGGAGCTAATAACGCTCTGAGTTATAACATTCAACTCATTTAATAAATATATCTATATAACATCATTTCCTATATACATAATAGATGGCTGAAGCAATGTGAGCCGTCACCACAAGTGCTAAAATCACCATTTGGAATGTATATAAGAAAAATAAGGACGTGTTTATATCAGCGTCTATGGCACATGCGCTAACATATACAGCCATACTGATGATATCTATGTATCGGTGTTGATTGAAACGCTAGGTACCTTCTGTACCGACATTAAAATCCGCAAAAATTTAAATTTTTAAGTAAATTTAAAAATTTATATAATTTCACCACTTTGTATGCTTTAATAAAAAAAGAGATGACTGTTAGTACCCGCATATAAATGTGGGGGTGATGAATTTGTAAATTTATTTGATAGTGTACTTGTAAAAAAGTCAATTAAAAATATTATTGTTTAAGAATTACAAACGAGTAATAAAAATTATTAAGTTTCATATAGAGCTTGGACCTAATAACGCTCTGAGTTTTAACATTCAACTCATTTAATAAATATATCTATATAACTTCATTTCCTGTATACAGAACAGATGGCTGAAGCAATGTGAGTCGTCCCCACAAGTCAATTACAAATATTATTGTTTAAAATTTAATTTTGTTTTAAAATCAAAATTCTTGGAGCTGGGGGTTATAATAACCAAAATAAATGAAAAAAATGTGGGTAGAAAAAGAATTTAAAAAAAAAAAGTAAGACATATTTTAATCGTATATCTTACGTATTTTAATGTATTTCTCACGGTATTCGTGGGACAAACACGACTTTCCTACGACTTTGGCCAAATTTAAAGTTTTAAATTGGTCCAAATTTTTTTAACGTATTTAGTACAACTATTCAACAATATGTTCCCAAAAGTTTTGGCCAAAAACTTATAAAGGAAAATCCAGGGGACATTCTTAAACACCGCTAAACGTGGGAGATTGTCAAAATTTTGATAGACATATTCCTACGAAGACCGGGGAGGGTTGATTCTTCAAATTTTAGGATAAATGAAAAATTTTTTAATATTTTTCCTTATTTGGTAAGCTTTGCTCTTCTCTTCTTTAACGGTGACTAGTAATAATTCTTTTTAAAAAACTTGTTAAGTGACCTACCTGATTTGCAAAGAATTCTTTTCTTAGCTGCCAATAAAATGGAAAACTTGCATATTTTTGATCAATCACTGAAGTTAAATTTACATTTAAATTTGGAATAATTATCTGACCATCGATAATTTTAAAAAAATTTTTCTTCACCTTTAAGTTTTTTGAGTTTTGGCTACTTGATATCTGAAAACAAACAAGAATATTTATTAAAGTTGTTTAATAATGGATAGGATGGTAATGGTAAAGGTGTTAATTAATAATATGGATTGCACTAATTAATTGAATAACTAAAAACTTTATTAAATAGCTATTGCTAGCTTGCGATCTAGCGGAGCACTATGACGCTCGGCGAGAATACACGTAAAATCTAGGAGGGGAGCTCACCAACACACACACATTATATACAAATATATATACATATTTACGCAACAAAAGTCTTAAGATATAGTTTAAGAAAAAAAAACAAGGGCTGTAAATTTGGTTATAAATGTAAAAAAATGAATTTAATTGAAACTATATTTTTTACTTAATGCCTTACCGACCTTTTTTACGAGAAATTAAATAAACAAAAGATTTTAACTCAATCTTTTATAAAAAATGTTGATTGATAAATAAAAGCATTTAATAGACAAAACTAAAAGATTTTTTTTTATGAAAATTTGGGGAATATTATAAGGATTAAAAAGATACCTTAAAATATTAAATAATATTTTGGGTGCATGTTTTGGTGTATAAGTTAAAAAAAACTTTAAATGTTTTTAAATTTATTGTAATGGGGTCGTGAAACTTTGTCAACATTGTAAAATGTGCTTGATATAACTATCATAATATTTGTTTAACTATCATATTATTTGTCAAAAATATTTATTTTTATTAGTGTAAAAAAATTAATTGATTCTACATAAAAACATTGTGAAACAATTATTATTGAGTATAGAAAATATTAATATCAGTGTTGCAAACACAAATATTAGATGTAATTTTTCTAATAAGTAACGCTACGATCTACAGCGAGTATTTTTCGATTTATTTTATGCATAAAAACAGTAAATAATATTAAATTTTATGTAGGGGGGCTCCTTTTTCAGGTATAACTTCGGTTTGGGACATATATCCTGTTTTCAAATTTAAAAAATTTTAATATTTTATTTTCTAGTTTTATTTGGGTCAATATTTGTAAAGTGTATACAGTTTGGTACAGTCTCGAAATGTACTCCAAAGTATATTTGGTTATAAGTATAATTAAAAATAATAGATTGTTATACAAGGGGAGAAAGTAAGCTATTTAACAGCAGGTTGGAGATCAATTTTACGAACATTTAAAATTTTTTATCCAAATTCTTAAAATTTCAAAAAAAATTCATCTATCAAAAAACGATATTTTATTGATTTATTTAAATTTTCAATGACTAAAAGTTTGGAAAAATCAATAAAATATCGTTTTTCGATAAATGAATTTTTTTTGAAATTTTAAGTATTATGTTTAAAAATTTTTAAAATTCATAAAATTTATACAAAATTTTGAAAATACACAAAAATTAGAATTAAAAATTAATATGTCCCGAATCCAAATTTTTTGTCAAATTTTCATTTGGTTACGTGACTGCGAGAAAATAGTATATTAAGCACCATGGGCGAAATGCTTTAGACACGAGCGTGAACACAATCACTCGTGCCCGGCTTCGCCGAGCACTCGTGCTATTGCTCACGCTAGTGCCGAAACTTTGACGCCCTTGATACGACAATAATAGATACCGAATCAAATTATTATAAAAGAACCTTCTCTGAAATGACACACATTCAAATCCATCAGAAAACTCTGAATCGTAAACAAGACACTCAATATTTAAAATATTTTTTTAAAAACACTATCAATCTGATAAAAAAACGAGTAAAAAGACGCTAACATATCACCAATTAGAACTTAAAAATTCTTACAAAAAAAATATTTTTCTTTCGACCCCTATTAACACTATATACTTTTTTTACCCAAAATAATCATTTTCAAATTGAAAAATTCAAAATTACACTTTTCCTACAATAAAAACCAAAAAATAGGGTTGTAAATATACATTTCCAAATTTTTTTCAATAAAAAAATTTTCTTCAATAAAAAGATTTTCAATAAAATTTAGTTCATACATGTCAATAAAAAATAAAAATTAAAAAATAAAAAAGTTTTTTTATTGTCAACGGTTTAAAAAAATTCTTTATTTTTTTTTTTTTTAAATTCCCCTTTAAAAAATTGAAGTCATAAAAACTAGTCCTTCATATATATTGTTACGTATCCTGAGGTTTTATCCAAGGGATACGTAAATATAAATAATTATGAATATATGAAATATAAGTTTATCCTGGGGGTATTGACTGCCCCAGGTATTTTATTAGGTTGGATGATTTATTGGTTGATGATATTTTGGTTGGTTTATAGTTGATGTATTTGTAGATGAGTTCGAGTTCGATCTAAGCTGGATGAACCTAACCTGAGATTAAGTTCTTAATTACAGAAGGAATTGTCACAATAATAACTGATAACTGATATGATATATAACTTTCACTTTATTGATTATAAGTATAGATAATAAAACTGTCTAAGTCTTTAAGTCAAACGAATTATAAAAGATACTTAATAACGGGAGTCAGTACTCTAATTAATGATGGTTATGATTCTAAAGAATACAATTTGGGCGCCGGAAGGGCAATATATAATCTAAAATGAATCTGCCCATATTGCGAGATTTTGGGGGAAACGTCCAATACAAAAAAGCGTCGGTCTCGTAACGTCCAATTAGCAGAGGCGTCTTTGCCTACTTCTAAAAATCGCGAGGTGGGATCTATGCAATTTACGTTGCATAAATCACTCCTACTTTGCGTCATAGCTGACTTTTGGTCCCACGATATTGTGCTAGATCAGCATCAGCAGAAATGCACCTGCGGGTTCCTATTTCGTCTGTGACATTAATACAACTATCGGATGTAGGTTTAATATTTATATATATATTGGATATTAGGCATATCAATTTTGACCTACCATACGTAACATCTCCCTCCCCCCATTCCAATCGTCCCGATTGGTTTAGGTCGGGGAGATGGGGTTAACGGCAGGGTTGCAAAAGGGGGTGGCAATTAGAATTTTAAAATTTTCTGTCCATTGTCTTTGTCAATACATTAGATTATACAATATAAGTACATAAAATTATGACTAAAATAATAGTTGAACTAAAAAAATTACAATAATAAAAATTTTAAAGTTTTGCTTAACATATTTTAAGAAATATAATATTATTCAATCAAATTTTTAAAAGAAATGACATAATTTACTTAATTAATTGAAATAGTAAATGTATAATATGTAATATGATAATTTATAATAGAACTGGATTCAGTACTGATAAAAAAAATCTAGACTAACAATTATTATTTTTTTTATAGTATTTATGATTTTTTATGATAGTGTAAATTATGTTCTTAAAATTAAAACTTTTGTTAGATAAAAATAAAATTATAATAAAAAAATTTTTTAAAAAGGTATTTTGATGTTTATAAAAATGCGTTTATTTTGTAGAAATTGCTTCTATATTAAAATCGTATTTAAAACAATGTATGAAATCTATAAAAACTTATGACTAATTTTTATACCCTAAAAAAAAATTCTTTTTTCTTTTTTGCTTTCGCAATCTCTGAGACATTGTATATTTAATTATTTTGGTAAATGTATTATTATTTATACGTTGATAAATGGTAAAAAGTAAAATCAAAAAAATTTTTAATTTGCCTATTGTTTCAAAAAGAACTGAATTTTAGCTTAAAAAAATAAATTAATTATTATTAAATAAAAATATTTAATTTCTCAGCTAACAATTATTTGCTTCATTTTTTCAATAAATTGCCCACTTATTATTAAGGATCTGCAATGTTGCTAATAAATTATTATTAAATATTTGCAATAATTTTGCAGTTTTTGCAATAATTTTGTTTATTTTTAATGTATAATAATTATAAAGAATGGTAAATAATATTAATTATTTAAAAAACTATATATTTTTTTTTTTTGAATTTATCAAGCTTACGTTTGAATGAGTATTTAATAGGGAAAATTCTTGGATAATTTCTTGTCAGAGGAAATTTGGCAAAATGATTTTTTTTTTTTTTTTGAAATATGTGTATTTTAATATTTAGAAAAAACAAAAAAATTTTTTGGAAATTTTGTATTTGAGGTATAGAGGACAGGATAAGAAATACGTATTACATAAAATGTGCGGATAAATTGTATATAGTAAAACAATGTATAATCTTAGAGTATTTGGGTCGTCTTTCGCATCATGGTGTACAATATTAGGGAAGTAAATAGACATGAGTAAGAAAAAAAAATTTTATATAAAAATGCGATTAGCATGCAATTTTATTCAAGAATATTTAAATGAAATTTACAATGTTGTCAAGTAACGAATATGCAATAAAATGAAACTAATATTTTTATTATTTGTTTTTATTATTTAATAAAATAACACAATGGTTCCTCTTTGAGGAACCAAAATTTTTAGAATATATTTAAATTATTTTGAATATTTATATTTTTATATTTATATTTATATTAATATTAAAATATTTATATTTTTTAATATTTATACGGAAAAATTTGCTGTTGCAACCAAAACTTTATTTTTGGCAATATATTGATAAGTTAGGTTTAATATGAGTTAATTGATCATAATTTTGTCAATAGATGTAAAAAATGTGGTTAATTTTTAAAATTTCAGTGTTTTAAGATTTTTGCGCTAAAAAATGCTTTTTCAAGGTTAATTTTTACAATATTTGGATTTATTAAGTTTAAATTAATCATAATGCAGATATTATGTTAATTTATAAAAATTTGATATATTAAGATTTTTGCGCTAAAAAAATTGCTTTTGCATGTCTAATTTTGACAATATTCGATACATTACATAATTTAATTAGTTAATTTATTATAAATTTATAAATAGGTAAAAAAAATGTGGTTAAAGTTTTTAAATTTTCAAGATTTTAAATTTTTGCACTGAAAAATTGCTTTTGTAAGGTTAACTTTGGGAATATTATGGTATAATTAGTTTCGTATCAGTTATTAATCATAATTTTACCGATAATGATATAAAATGCAGTTAATATTTAAAATTAAAATTTTTTTTATTTTTTTATTTTGAAGTTTGTTATTGTAAAAATTGCTTCTGCAAGGTTAGTTTTGGCATTATTTTGATATATTTTAGATAAAGTATGCGGATAAATTTTATATGATAAAACAGGGTCTAATCTTGGAATATTTGGGTCGGGTTTCACATCATGGTGTAGGATATTAAGGAAGTAGATAAGCACGAGAAAGAATAAAAAATATATAAAAATCTGATTAGCGTGCAATTTCATTCAAGAATATGAAGTTTATTTACAATGTTGTCATAGGATGATCGCGTGAAAAAATGAAATTAATATGTAAGACAAAGGCCACATTGGTAAAATAAGTAAAATATGTAAAACATAAAATATCATCTTATTCTGGTCTGTACATTCTAAGTAAATAAAAAAATCACATATTAAATTTAATTTAAATCTATTTCCAGGTACAAACTTTTAATAAATTGAAATATTTGCTATTAGTATTAATATCATAAGAAGAAAGAAAAATTTGTTTTTTTTTTTTTTGTTGATTTTAATGTTTAATTATTTATTTATTTATTCATTTATCCCTCAATAAGAAAATTTAAAAATAATATTCATATTATATACATTTTATTCTTAGTAATTATGTTTCAGTTTTTATATAAATTTTCCCTCTTACTTGATCTCTTTTCTGTATGTACTATATTCTGTATATACTATTTAATTATTGTTTATTTATATTAATCATCTCTTTTTTTTCTTCATCATTATACTTTTTTATATCAATATTACATAAATTTAGGACATACATTATTGAGCTTCAATTACATCTCCCGTATCTGCTCCGAATTTCACCCTGAAATGAAGGGTGTGAACATGCTGAGCTGTGCTGCAGCTATTTGTCAACTGTTCGTCCCAGAGTAAATTGCTTCCCTGCAATTAGGCCCAGTTATATTTTTTTGTCTTAGATTATATATGAGGGCCATTCATCTCTCTTCCCAGATTCAGGAATCTAGCCCACCCCACGTTAATGTGAGGGCCATTCATCTTTAAATCTAGGGATCGAAGATCTAGCTCGCCCCACAAGTTTGATCCAAACAATTATTTTCAACTGGGAAAAATCCCGAGCAGTTTAGGGGAGAAAAGAAATTTATATAAATTTTTATCTTTCATAATTATAAGTTTTTCTTTTGTAATTAAAAAATTATCCTTTTGTATTTGTAAAATTATTTATTAAAATTTTTAGATGAAATTTAATTTATCGTATTATTTAGCGCTTTTTCTTTGAAAAATAAAAAATAAATAACATAAAAAAAATAACAACTTTTGAACATTATTTTTTTATAATAAGAATTTAAGATTTATATTATTTTTTTGTTAAAAAAAAATTTGTTTTTAATGTTTTTCAAAAATTTCTATTCATTTATTAATTTTAAGACAAAAAGAGACAAAAGGTTATGTACTCAAATAAAATTAAAAATATTTATTTGCTATTTTATATTTAATGATATTTTATTCTTACTTATAATACTCATGCGATTTTTATGGGGTAATTAAAATAATTTTGGTTTAAAAGCGTTAAAATTAATATCGGTTTGCTCTTTATTATATAAAAAATTGATTAGAATTTAAAATTTTAAAATTGTGTAAATTTTAAATTTTTGGCCTAGAATTTTTCCATTATAAGGTCAATTTTAGCGAAATTAAATTAATTTTGGATTAGAAGCATTAAAATTAATATCGGTTTGCTGTTCGCTATATAAAAAATTAATTGGGATTTATATTTTAAAAATTGTGTAATGTTTAGATTTTTGGCCTAGAATTTTGTCATTCTAAGGTAAATTTTAGCTTAATTAAATTAATTTTGGATTAAAAGCATTAAAATTAATATCGGTTTGCTGTTCGTGTCCCTGCCGGATCCGTAAGGCAATAATTAAATTATGCATAATGAATATTATCAAAATGCTAACTTAAAAATTATTTTTTTTATTGAAAATATTGGCTTACAGACCTGGCAGGGATAGAAAAAAAGCAACAAAAGGTGTAATGTAAATTTGAGATGTCTAATGTATAAAAAAATCTTAGGAATCCCAGGCTAATCCAAGATATCAATAAATTCTTTAGACTTATTTGAAAAAATATATTTAAAAAAAAATAGACATCCCAGGCTAATTCTAGATATCAATAAATTCTTTAGCCTAATTTGAAAAAGTATCCTTAAAAAAATATAACAGAAAATTCGCAAGGAAAATATAGTGTCAATCCCATAAAATATTATACTTTTTCAAAAGTAAGTAAAGTAAGTAAAGATATCATAACAGTCGCAAGGTTTAAAAAAAACAATGAGAAGCAACTAATAAAATTATAAAAAAAAGAATAAAAAACGCTGCCAAATTATGGCAATGAAAAATATTATATTCAAAATGAGTTGAACATTTTTACCATGTGAAATAAGGTGATACATTCTTATTTTTTATGTAAAAAATTTTATGTATCAGCATTTAAAAAATTTTTAAGTATCAGATCCGAGAAATCAAGTAAAAACGATAAGTTCCTAGAATTAATACTTTCAGCGAAAAAGTTAAATACAAACTCCGAAAATAAAAAAAAAATTGGTGTTTTTTGTATTTTTTGGTGGCAAAAATTTTGGGAAAAAAAATATTTCCAATTGAAAGTAGTAACAAATTTTTTTTTTACATTTATTTTTTATTTATAGATAAACTTTTTTTTACAATTTAATAGAAAATTATGCGCCCATTTTATATTAATAAAAACATTATCATTGTAGCTTAGCACTAAACTAAATTTCTATAATATGTTAATTAATATATTATATGTATAAGTATCAAATAAATGTATATACTTGTACACGGCTTGATGTCTTTATTATAATTATATATTCTACAATAAGCAGCTGTGATTTTTTTTAAATTTTATGACAGTATGGGCCTCTTTTTAAATGTCTATTTTTATTCATGTTCTCCTAATACATTTCTTTAAAATATTTTAGTACCGATATATTTTTATACTAACTCTTGTGTTATTATTACCTAATAACAGAATCGAATAAAAATCTCCATTCATTATAATTTAAATATATAATGATATATTTTTATTCAAAATTATAAGGATACCTCATCTTTACTTATAACTACTGGATCAAAAAACTGAAATGAAAACTTCGATATAAATCGAAAAAATGCGATTAATCGCAAAAATTCGATAAAAAAATGTAAGTCAAACCAAAATTCGATATCTCAGCCTACTCCGATCGTGAGTTAAATGTAAATGTATGTCCCTCTCACTTAGAAGCAATGAATTTAGAGTGAGAGATAAAAAAGAGATATATATAAGCAAAGCTAGCTTTTGCTTGCGATGGAGGGTCGCGTGACCGCCCCCCCCTCAATCCCATAAATACATAGCTAACGCTTTGGCTTGATAATATATTATAACGTAACACTTAAAAAAATAGTATAATTTATAAGTGGTAGTTCATAATTTACATGTGTAATAAGAAGTTTTTTCCTTTTTTCCCCCTTTTTTATATAAAAACTCTTTTTCTAGAATTATTAAACTTAAAATCAAAAATAACATTTAGTTTAACAGCAGACTCATTAATGTTAAGAATAAAAATAAAAAGTTAAAATTTTAAATAAATTTTGTCTTTTAATTGTAAGTTTTTCTAATATTATAAAAAAGTGTACATAATTGTTTTAAAAAAAATTTTTTTATATAACTCAAATGTATTTTTCAGATTTTGAAAAGGAAAGCTAGTCTTTCGAAACGTCAATGAAATAAAGATAACATTTCATAAAAAAATTTGTTCCATTCTGATCGTTATATTTTTATTTAACATTCTTATATTTTATATTTTTTATAAATAAGAAAATAATAAAAAAATAATTTTCTACAATAAATTTTAAATTGGAACGTGAAAATAGTATTTAATACTAATTATTGAATATTAAATTATTTAATATTAAATTATTTAATACTAATTATTATTTAATACTAATTATTAATACTAATTATACTAATCTTATAAAAAACAGATGTAGTATATACTACATGTAGTATATACTACATCTGTTTTTTGACTAAGAACAATGTTGTTCTTTTCTACCAAAGATAATTTAACTAATTTTAAGTAATTATGTAGTAAAATTTATTATAATTACACATTGTTGTTTGAAAAGGTGTACAGTTCGTACACGAAACGTTACGCTGAATAAAAAAAGATCTTGAATATTTTTATTTAATAGCCCTCTCGGTCAAAAGAATCATATCAATAATTATTATTTATTTAAAATGGGCGAAAAATTCTCTAATACTTATAGTATTTAATACTTTTTTCAAATTAAGAAAAAAAATTTTCCTTTTTTTCTTATTATTTAATAAAATTTGAGACCAATAGGATGCAAATTGTTCTATTTGCAGTTTAGGTATAAAAGCTAGAAAAGGCAAAGCAAGAAAGTTGATTTTCTCACGCATGCGTAGTTTAAAAAAAATTTTTGGACTCCAGAATTAAATTCTACGAAAAATTTTTTATGGGCAACTATGAGGAAAAATATTTTTATTGTAAATAACGCGTTTGTGAGAAAAATTACAATGAACTCAAATTTCTAAAAAATTAAAAAATTTTAAAAATTGAGAAAAACTAAAATTGATGTAAAAAATTGAGGATTGGCTCTAAATGGCTTAAAATTGGGGGAGATTATTTTTTTATGTATACTTTCGACCAAATATACATTGGAGTATATTTCGAGACCCGATCATGCAAAGTCATATACAGTTGATAAATATTGACCCTTTTATTAATAAATTTTTTTTTTTTCTATTTACTTATTTCACTTTATACTAAATCAAAATATTCTTAGTTGGCAGTAGGTATAGGGGTGAGGGGTGAGTCCCACAGCCTCCAGACCTTTGTTATCGACCGGCTGCTATATATACATGTCTTTTTTTTTCTTTCTCGCACAACAAGCGTTTTTTCATAAGGTATTATTGCTGTATTTTTTTTCTTCTCTTTAAAAATTATAGAAAAATGTCTCCAATTGAAATGTATCGAATTAATTCGATATATTTCGAGCTAAAAAAAGTGTTTAAATCATCAACAGCCCAACAGGAAATAACAACTTCTTAAGAGGTGTCTTATATATTTCTATATTTCTCTTTTCATTAATACTTATGTAATACAAAAAATCGCAAAGAATTATAAAAAAGCTAAGGCTTTTTTATTTCAGGCACGATCACATATTTATTGATTATTTTCTCTTTAATAACCTTGATGGTATCCACATTCTCAGAAATTGAAAACTATTATTTACTAGATCTTTGCTAACACTGTTAGACCAAAATTACAATTTTGGCAGCAGTTTGAACAAATTTAAAAATTGGTCATTTAGGGTCAAAAATTACCAGTAGGTTAATTGACTGTAGTGCTGAGAAAATCAGTGATAAAAATACACGGTTTACGACGTTTGAAAGGTGATACTTAGAGAAAAAAAAGTAGCCCTACCAGAAGTGTTTTGGTCAATTTTTGAGGTTACAGCGTTTTATCGAAAATTATCGAAAAACCCTGTTTTATAAGATTTAACCAACATGTTAATTTGCGATTTAGACCCAGAAGTCCCATTGAAATGAATGGAGGGTGGTTTTCATGTCTTTACAATATATGAAAGTATGTTTTCTAGCAATAACTAGCTTCTTAAAACATATTGCGGCCTCTGTAAAAATTTATAAAGCTAAAACCTCGAAATTCCCATGTTATTTAAATGGAAAACTTCAACTGCCCGGCGGCACGGGTTGAAAAAAATCTAAAATCAAAATACTTGGAGCTGGGTGTTTTTTATGACTAAAATATTCGAAAAAAATGGGGGGAGCCAAAAAATATCGAAAAAAAAAAATAAGACACAGTCTGATATATATATACTCATTCTATATTTACATGAATATTACCTGGATTCCTGAAGGACTATATTTCGGATTCTTACCCATATTTATTAAAATTAAGTATTTTCCTATTTTATGCCTAAAATTTTATGATTTTGTGCGCAAATTTGTGTACATCTTATGTACAACGCATGCATTTTTCGATACAGAAAATTACATAATAAACCATTATGTTTTCGTTTGTACGAATTACCACTTGAATTCCTTCAACCTTCTTTTGAATTGCTACTTCCCGGACCTCTAACGCCCAATCTTTACAGCCAACCAATCCGTGACCGCTTTAGTATGACTTCACATGCGTTTTCATTAATATAAGTACATAATACTATATTTTGTGTATGTTATTATCTGTGTCGCTATCTTGAAAAATCGGCAAATATTTAGGGTTGAAAAATTGGATATTTTCTGTCGAATATTTGTTTTTCTTGATCTAAAAAATCCCCTTGTAAAGTTAAAAGTTCATTTTTTCAAATGTTTTGGGTTGCCATCTTCGAAAATCGGAAAATATACTTGTGTGGAAAATGAAAAATTTTACCCCCAGGGTATCTGCTTCTACCTGGATTGATTATTTTCATCTTTAAAGTCTTATTTTATCATGTTTTATATTTTATATTCGACATATTGTGTTTTTAACGCCCTTGTAATGTTAAAATTTAATTTTTTTATTGACAAATCTTTTATTGAAAGATTTTTTATGCCAAGAAATTGGATATTTTCAACCGAATATTTGTTTTTTTTGCCCTAAAAAACCCCTCTGTAAATTTAAAAGTTCATTTTTTCAATTTTCTTGGTCTGCTATCTTGGAAAATCGGGTCCGTTAAATGGGTGAATCGGAAAATTTTTTCGGTTAAAAAACTGAATATTTTCTGTTGAATATTCGTTTTTCTTGACCTAAAAAATCCCCTTGTAAAGTTAAAAGTTCATTTTTTCAAATTTATCGAGCCGCCATCTTGGAAAATCGGAAAATATACTTGTGTGGAAAATGAAAAATTTTACCACCAGGGTATCTGCTTCTACCTAGATTGATTATTTTCATCTTTAAAATCCTTATTCTATCATGTTTTATGTTTTATGTTCAATATTTTGTGTTTTTAACACCCTTGTAATATCAAAACTTTATTTTTTTGAGTTTTTCGGTTCGTTATATTGACAAAACGAAAAATTTTTTAGGCCAAAAAATTTGATATTTTCCACCGAATAATAGTTTTTTTTGTTCTAAAAAATCCCTTTGTGAAGTTAAAAAAGTTCATTTTTTCAAGTTTTTTGGTCCGCCATCTTGGAAAATCGGGAAATATTTAGGGTTGAAAAATTGGATATTTTCTACCGAATATTTGTTTTTCTTGACCTAAAAATCTGCTTGTAATGTTAAAAGTTCATTTTTTCAAATTTATCGGGCCGCCATCTTGGAAAATATATTCGTGCGGAAAATGAAAAATTATACCTCCAGGGTATCCGCTTCAACCTGGAATGATTATTTTCATCCTGAAAGTGCTTATTCTATCATGTTTTTTTTTCAGGTTTATTTTAAATTCTTTAGTAGATATAGTTAAATAAAAAAAAGTTTGATTCAGATAGTATAAAAAATTTTAATATATATTTTTTTAATTTATGTAAAGAACGTAATTTCTTTGTTTTTATCTTTCAGAATTAGAATTATGTTTATGACAATACATAGTATACAAGTGATGTTTAAAATGATGTCTCCATTTCATTTGTTAATATATCCTTTCAAGTAATATTTTAAGTATGTACATATGTATATGTACTAAATTTTATTTTTATTTCTCTAGTTGTTACTGATATTTGCTTTTTTTAGGGTTTATAAGTTTATTTTTTGGCACCAGGAATCAGTATTTTTGTGATTAGCTGACAACATCAGAATGAAGCTTAGCTGAGTTGGAGAAGGCACAACTAGATGCTGTAGAACAAGCTTTGAACCAAGCTTCTTTTTTATTCATCGAGTTATTCTAGAAAATTACTAATTTTAGTTAATTTTTAGGTATTATCGGAAATCAGTTTTTTGGACATTTATCTGCAAGGACTTGATGAAATCACTTGAAATTGAAATCCATGAAACTAGATCTGATTTAAAAAAATTTGGTCTAAGGGATTTTTGATTCATCGAGAAGGTTCTGAGATCTTGAGGATACACTTTCTCGAACATACATCCCTACACACACTAAGGCAATATAAGCATTTAGAGGCATCGGAATGACCTGGGGACCAAATTTCTCCACAAATTAGACAATTTATAAACTTTTCCGTTTTTTGACCTGACAAACTTATAAGGCACGATTTCATCTATGTATTGCATACATAGGGTGATCGTGCCTAAAAATACGAGGTGAATATTTTTATACCAAAAATTGTATTAGGAAAGTATAAGTCATAAATTTTTTATTTTAAGAGAATAAATGTTATAATAAAAACCCGAAACAATTATTTCTCTCTCTCTCTCACTCTCTCTGTGTCTCAGAGCATACATGGCCCAGAATGGCCTCATAGTATTAAATGATATAATGGAATACAATATAATTTATTAGTATTAGTATAATAATGATCATTATACATAATTTTTTTTTATTTCTCGATGATAAAAATTTTCAAAAAATTACCCATTAGATTCGAGAAATTGAGTACTAACGATATTTCTAAAACTAGTACTTGCATTAAAAAAAAATAAGGTACAAAATTAGGTATTACTTCCGCAAAAAAAAGCTGTCATAAAAAATTTTATTATTTTTAAACAAAAAATATAATCATACAAAAATTTAATCAACTTATCTGAAGCCCATGACAAAATTGGTACTTTAGGAAACTTTAGGAAATTTATTTTTTTAGTTACAATTAGTCATTTTTCTGATGCTTTTACACTGAAATTTTTTTTGGCTTTCAGTTCACTTGGATAGTGCGTCAAAGCTCTAAATCCTTAGCTTGCTTGACTACAAATTTTTCGGGGCATATAGCCCCAAATTTGAGAACTCTATAACACAAAATTAGGTTCAGGATTAATTGTTTATATTTATTTTGAAAATTTATTTGAATTTTAGGTTATAAAAAAAGTAAAAACAAAAGCAAACGATTATTTAAGGCAAGTAGACATTTATTTTGGATCACTGCTCCCCGAAATTAGGGTTTAAAATCAACAAATAATAAGTAAAGTAACGACTTAATACAATTGGTCAGAAACACAAAAAGATTTTTAGTGTAGAATACTAAATACTTAAAAAAAAATTAAATAAATTTGTCTAATATCCAGTTATAGTATAGATAATAAATAATTGTTTAAAAAATTAATCATTTTTAGTATTTTTATACATTGTATGTAAAAAGAGAGAGTAGATGCCGCGCGAATGACCGGCCGGGGCATCTCGTCCGGCAGTGAGCGTTCTTACTTCGTGCAATACGCATGAAAATAATGTCCATATAAGTCAAACTTACTCATAATCTTTAATTATTTTATTAACCTCGCTCCTTATAAATTATTCAGATATATTTAATGGGCTTAGTCCAATAATATAAAACCCTAAAAAATCTATTATATATCAACCCCTGTTTAGTTATAAATGTAGCTTTCGTTATATGGCTACTTGATATCAGGGATTTCCTGGATGTAAGCACGTTCCGATTTTTACATGCAGATGGCCTGCAGATTTTTGTCCAGGTTCTGAATAAATAGAACCCGGAATAAAGATCTAATGATGTAAAGTAAATTTTGTCTTTCAGGTCGTCTAGAATTTCTTGTACTCTTGGAATTGGGAATTCTGGTTCAATAATTTCTTTGTTTAATTTTCTGAAATCTGAAATTAGGCGGTATGTAACGTTCCCTTTATTATCTGGTTTTTTTGGAATTAAAAATAATGGAGCGTTATATGGTAATTTTGAAGGTTCAATTAAATCTTGTTCTAGTAATTCATTTATTTGACGATCTATCTTGGCTCTTTGTCCATAAGGTATAAAATATTGTTTAACATAGACAAGGTCTGAGGTTTTAGTTCGAATTTTTACAGTAATATTATTTGTTTGGCTTAATTTCTCGTCTTTTAATTAAAAAACGTCATGATTTTCTTCAATAAGATTTTTCATAGTTTCGTATTCGGGAGTATTTTTTAAAGGATCTAATTCTGCTAAATCTAAAACTTTTTGTGCTCTTGGTTTTTCTAGTATTAAGTTATTTTCTAGTGTAAAAATTTCATTTTCAAATTTTGTAATTCTATTGATTTTCTGTTCACTGTGGTCTAGGTATGTTAATGGGAAGGCTTCTTGGCTCATAATTGTTTGTATGTATTCGGGGGAGTGATTTTCTTGTTCATTTTCTTTTAGGTAACTTAAAAATTGCTCGTATTTTTCTTCAGAAAAATTATAATTTATAAAATCAGTAAAATTTAATTTTTTATTTTTAATTTCGTAATTTTCAATTTCATTTGTTATATTTATATTAATTTCATTATTAAAATTTGTTGATTCATCAGGTATTTCAGGGTCTTCTTGTTTTAAGTTTAATTTATATATTTTGGCAATATTTTCATTTATCATATCATCATTATTTATTTATTCTTCAGTATTTTGTAATATGTTTATATCGTACGATTTATTAATAATTGTTTGCATTTTTGTATCATTTTGTAATATATAATTTATTTAAATATTATTTATTTCGTTAAAATTGCCTTTTTTAATTGCATAATTTAATATATTTTTTTCAAGATATCTTGTTCATCATTTTTTATATTATTTAACATATTATGTAACTCATTGTTATATAAAGAAGCTTCTTTTTCAGAATGACAAAGTGCACTTACATCAGCAGTTTTGTTGTTAATGCTAGCTTTTTGCTGATCAGCGCATTCTGACATACTTAAAATTTTGTTTATATTAGTATTAAAAGAATTTATGTCATTTTCCTTGACCTTAGAATAATTAATTTTGCTGGATCTATTTTTCTTAAAACTAGGGCTTCTTGATAGAGAAATTTTTGTATCTACTAGTCCTACATTAGTTTTAGTATCATCTGCGGTTGGCCAAACTGCAGATTTAATTTCTGCTAGTGTAGAATTTCCAATGCTGGCATTTTTTACGTGCACTTTTCCCTGCTTATTTGGGGTATCTATATATTTTGAATTTAAAATTTCTTCTGCTATTTCATTTTTATAAAAGAATGGTATTTCTTTATTTCTCAAAATTAAATTTTTTTTTTATAATCTATGATTACTTTATTTTTATCACTTCCTAAAATTCCGTAGACTGATTTCACTGCAAAGTCATTCTGTACAATGTGAAATTTACATGGTAATTCAAATAGCGAAATATTATATGTTCCAATGGTCTTTATCGTCTTGTCTGCAATTCCTGTAATTATTACTATTTCGTTTTTGTATATGTATGGTATGTTGGGATTCACGTATCACAGAGAGAGATGCACCTGTGTCCAAAAGCAAGTATCTTAAGTTGCCCTTTTGGTCGGAAAATTTTAAAACTGGAATTTTGTTTATTGTGTGAATGTTAAAATGTTGTGTATTTTTATTGGGTTAGATTAAAATTGATTGGTAATGCTTGCTTTTGTTGTCCTTGGGTTTGAATTTGTTGTAGGGTTTGTGAATGACCAGATCCCTGTAACGCCATAGGGGCTGTTATGCGGTTTCCCGGATTTATTTGTGATAGTTGATGTTGGGCACAGTTATTTAAAGTGTGATATAGGTTACCACAAAATGTACATCCTCTTTGGTAATTTTGACCATTGTATCTCGGTTTATAGCCATTATTACTACTTTGATGATTATTTTGATTATTATTGCTGTATGAGCGAATTTGATTATAATTTTGGTTATGATTAATTCTACTATTATTATTATTTTTTTTTTTTTTTTTGTCAAGGGAATCTTGTGAATCTTGCATCAGCCATGGAGTGTTTGCGGGCCTTAAAGACCCGCAAATTTCCATGACCGCCCATTGGCACGAAGTGTACAACTGGGAGACCACCGGCGAACGCGGTCGCCGGCTACGCCCCAGATTCTTACTGGATACACACACTATAAACCCCCCTGCGCTTGTTTGCCTCAAACCGGAACTACATTTTCAGTAATAACTTCAGTTGGGGACGCGCAGCCTAGGCAACTGGCCGCTGCCTTCCCCCAGCTTAGTGACAGGAGAGCAATCTACGATAGTAAGCCCTCCTCCTTTTTCTTCAACAAGGTGGCCCTAACGTACTCTGCTACTTTATTCCAATTTTCAGATTTCCGTAGCATAACTGGGACTACCGTCTCTGGCCTCCAAATCGGGAAGGGCGGGCGCCCTTCCACGTAGCGCAGACATTCAAAGAAAGTGTGCTGCAATGTATCCTTCACGCCTGGGCAGTGCAAGCACACCTTTGTTGCCACCTTGTGCCAATGTTTTAACATGACACGGAAATACCCGTGTCCAGTTAAAAATTGGGTGAGGTAAAAATCCACCTCCCTATGTTGTCGTCCAGTCCATGCCTGCAGATCTGAAATCAGTCTGCGCATCCATCGGGCATTTTCCTCTTCGTCCTTTATCCACCGTTTCTGCCATTTTTCCATAGAGCTGGAGCGGGCGCGAGTGGATGCCACTTTGCGGTCCTCTACACTATCGTAAATGTATTTCCGCTCCAACGCTAGCAGGTCGATGGGTATGAACGATGCTACTACCTGGATCGCCTCGATCGCCTTTATGTCTGTGCTTGGCAAATTTGGTGATATCCGCACAGATCTCAGATCCTTAAAGCAGGACAGAGTTAACAACGGACATCAACAATCTTCGCTTCCCGGGTTTGGGCTCTCCTATGTTGGCCATGAGCCTTGACAAGGAGGATGCGATCGACGCGGCCTTCTCACTCGACCTCTGAAATTGTTCCCAGAAGTTCAGCTTGTTATCAAGCAGAACTCCCAGGTACTTAACCAATGTCTTGGCTTGGATCGTGTGAGGGTTTCCACCATCATCGACATTTACATCGATGTCCGTGGAAATTGTTGTTCGACGGGTCAGCAGTACGATCTCCGTTTTTGGGATCGCAAACTGGAGCCCGTGCTCGCCCATCCAGAGGTTGATCTGTCTCATGACTAGATTCAACCTCTCCTGGGTTACCTGCATGTCCCTGCCGGTGATGGTCAGAGCCACGTCGTCCGCGTACCCGATCAGAGAAGCTCCTTCCGGGAGGTGAACGCGCAACAGGCCATCGTAAAAGGCATTCCACAGGTCCGGTCCGAGAACCAAACCTTGGGAAATGCCCGCACTCAGAACCCTCTGTCGCCTGCCATCGAGCGTGTCGTAGAGCAGTCTCCGGTCCCGTAGGTAGTCCTTTATTACGTTACCCAGATACCTGGGTATCCGAAAATCGTACTCGAGAGACCGGATCATGTCATCCCAACTGGCCGAATTGAAAGCGTTTTTGACGTCCAGCGTTAAAAGAAGGACGTCTTTGCGAATAGCAGGCCGCTTTTTCCTCTCAGCCTCTACGGTATCCACGAAAAAATGGAACAGTGTTATGTGTCCTCAATGTCTATATTTCATTTCATATGTATAACATTTTAATGTATTTTTTTAAAAAGTTGTAAATATGGGGAATAATTTGGGGGTTTACAGAATACACTATTTTTATATATAAAAAAAAATTGTTGGTTATTATTTGATTTTCCTTATGTTTATTTCCTTTACACAAAAAAAAAGGTCAAAAAGAAGAGAGAAAAAAAATGGTTTATTGATGAATTTACATTAATTTTAAATTTATGTTAAGGTGTTACAATACTGCAAATTTATAATGGAAGGAATGAATTAAACTTATAAAATATAAAGATAAAATCCTCTTTTAAAAAAAATGAAATAAATTTTCCTTACAACTTTGGTTGCCTAATTCTTATTTAATTAAGAAATATTTAATAAAGAAATAAAAAAAATAATTTCGTTAATATAATATGTGAATAATTGATCCACTTTATATATAATAAAAAAAAAATAATATTTCATAATAAAAATGTCAAGGAGGAAAAATTAAAGTTTTGGGGTCAAAGAATACATATTTTTTATTTTAAGAACCAAAAAAAAAATTGTCTTTTTGAAAAATTGAATTTTTTTAAACCTTTTTCTTATAAGAAAAAGAGAAAAGAAAGAAAAAAAAAAATTATCATTTAAGAATAAAAAAAGTAAATATATTAAATTTATATATATAATATTTAAAAAAAATGCTAAATTTGTATAACAAAATATTATGTGTAAAATTTTATATGAATGAACTGTAGGGGAGATTTTTGGGGGTAATATAATATATTTGTTTTAATAAAAAATAATTAATGTTTATTTATTTTGTCTTGCCCCTTATTGTTTTATTCCTTTTTCTTAAATAAAAAAGGTCAATTAAAAGAAGGTAAAATTTGCTGAGTAATGAGTTTTTATTAAAAGAATTAATTATGTATTAATAATTTTTTTTTGCATTATACAAAAAAAAAATTACGCGAAGAAAAAAAAGGAGAAATAAAATAATTTTTTAAATAAATATATAGAGTGAATAGATTTTAATTAGAGTTAGTTTGGTAATATTTTTTATCTGCCATTTTATTTCTAACAATTGCTTTTTTAATTTTTTAAACATTGAGATTTAAATTATTTATTTTGATATATAAGTAATAGGCTAAAATAAAATTTGTTTCGAATATTGTATTAATAAAAAAAGTTAGGAATTTTATTTAATACATAAACGAATATACATAAGCGAATTGAGATGAATTAAAATAATAAATACATGATATGTATAGTATGTTTATTCATTATAGTTTTTTTTATTGATAAAAAGGATTTAAAATATTTATCTTTATTTAAAAAAAAAAAATTTTTTTTTTTGATTTCTGGCTATTAGTAAAAAAAAATATTTTAGTTCGATTCAAATTTTCTAACTATAGAATATAGAAAATCGGTATAGGAACCATTGTTATGTAACTCATAACATATAATCAATAATAAATATTATAAAAATAATGAATGAACTTTTAAAAGTAATAATGACGCAATCTTATTGTATTGTATTACAAGCATATTATTATTATTATTATAAAGTGTAGGAACTCTTTAGATTGCTGACGATTAAGTTTATTTAAAAAGATATGAAGTACTTACTCATGATTTATGCAGGAAGTAAAATGAATGTAGACACTGATTTTATATGAAACTTAGTTTATTAATAAAATTATGATTTAAAGATATACGACGTGAGATTTATCTTAACTGACTGCCTTAATTACATTTTTATTCTCTTGTATACTAATGGTTTCTTATTTAAGTTTTTGAAAATATTTAAAATATAAATATTATTATTATTTTTGATTTTATTGACCTGTACTGGGCATAATTGTTTAATGAATCATATTAAATTAAATTGTCCTAACTTGATACGTGTATGTTTTAAACAACATCCCTTTTTTTTATTAAGACATATCAAGCGGCAATATTATATAATTTTTAAATTCAAAATGAATTTTTAAAAATGAATTTAAAAATAATATAATATTGCCGCTTGATATGTCTTAATAAAAATAAGGGATGTTATTTAAAACATACACATATCAAGATAGGACAATTTAATTTAATATGATTCATTTATCAATTATGCCCAGTACAGGTCAATAAAATCAAAAATAATAATATATATATACTTAGAAAATATTTGGGCGATTAATAGAAAAAAAAAAAATTTATTAATAAATATTATTATTTCCTATACTATTTATTTATTACATAATTTTAAGTTATATTTTACGTAATAATAAACTATTCTTTCTTAATTTATGTTATAATTTCTTAATATTATGTTATTATTTCTTAATCTAAAACATTTCCTATTTGATTAATAAGCTTAAATAGTATTTACGTATTTTATTTATAAATATTATTTTAGGTAATTTGTTTACTATTTGTTATTAATTATTTATAAATTATTGTTAGTTATTGCATAACAACGGCATTCGTCTCTTGAAAATTCATGACAGCCGCAGTTTTACTTCTAGATGGCCGAATCGTTCCATTTTTTACTTCGTATCCAAGAAATTCTACACGTTTAGTAAGTAAGGAGAATTTTGACTACTTAATCTTTATACCAAATCGCGCCGCTCGCTCCAACACTTTTTTGAGTCGGGAAAATGCCTTCTCCATGCACTTAGCCAAAATTATGACGTCATCTATATAAACACGCATCTTCTTAGCCCGTATTAATGGGGAAAACGCATATGCCACAAACTCTGAAAACACGGGTGGAGAGTTACAAAATCCAAATGGCACGTAATTAAATCCCCATTGTCCGGTAGGCGTAATAAAAGATAATACTTCTTGGATTCTTCCGAAACTTCCACATGAAAAAATTTATCTTGCATATCAATTGTGGAAGTACGGTCGCCTTGCCCAAGTCATCCAGGATATCTTCAATCAATGGCACTGGATAATGCTGTTTTTCCACCCTGGAATTAGGCTTTTTAAAATTTATACAAACCTTTGGCGAGCCGTCTCGTTTTCTCGCCACCACAGCTGGGCTGAATGACTTGGTCTTATTATACCTCTTTTTAGCCAGTCATTTACCTGTAGATCGACTTCTCTGTGTTCTTCAGATGATAACCGAAATGGCTTGGAAAAAACAGGCATTTCATCCTTTAATGCGACCCTTAACTTTACTGGCGTTTTTTCTAACCCTTTGGCTCGTATTCCTCTATTACCCTTCGAGTTTGCTCCCTGTACTTCTCTGAGACGGATGAATAATCAAATATTTCTTCTTTTTCTTGCCCTAAAAGTAAAACATACTGCTCTCAAACTAGCGGCTAAATGACTGCTCCCTCTTTATCTAAAAGTACCCAGGCCTGCTCGAGTAATGGATAGCCTAACAACACCTGCGCTGGAATAGCCTCTTGGGATACCACCTTGTAGTCCAACCTTTATTCCATGCTACCAAGCGTTGTACTCGCTGTCGTAACTCCTTGCGACTAATAATAGGCTCCTCCTGCCCCTTTTAGTAATGTCCGATCTATTGCCAGCTCCGATACCCCTTGTTGGCCCTTGATGCAGGTAAAAACGTCTTCCCTCATTATATTAAAATCTGCAGCACTGTCAACTTGGCACTCGACCTCCTCATTGCCGATTACCGCTTTGACCGTGCTTCGATTACCTTTGCTGGATACAGACATCACTTTGCCGCTCTCCTCTTGCTGTAATTGATATAAAGTCCTTGTTTTACCTTGAGGACATACGTATGCACGATGTCCAAATTCTTGGCATTAAAACATTTAGGTCCCTTCTTCTTATCAGGGCACTCAGTCCCCTTGTGCCCAGAGCCACCACAATTATAGCACTTCTCCTCTTTACGCTTAACTTGACCTTGACTCTTTGATTGGCTGCCTGAAACTTTTTTGTTAGTTTTAAAATTGCTCTAGTTTTACCTGACCCCAAAAAGGGAAAGGGAATTGCCACGTTTGGGCCATGTCCGGAGAGACAACTTATATAAGTTGCTATCTCTCCTCAAACGATAGCTTGGCAGAGCTGGCTACAAAGCTGACTAGCATCAAAAGCACGTTCCGATCGGTGACTTAAAGTCATCCTTGATGGAGACTTCAACGCCAGAGCCTTGGAATGTGCCTCATTGTGCCAAGGACCAACCCCAGGGGACAAATGGTGCTCGAAATGGCCAATAGATGCAAACTATTGGTCCAAAATAGAGGCAACAGGCCCACCTAAGAAAGGGCGGGATGGGTTGCCTCTATCCCGGAAATAACCTTCGCAACAGAAGCTGCGTCTGGGAAAATAGGCGACTGGAGGGTGAAGGATGGCTACAGTGGTAGCGATCACAATTACATCGCCTTCCGGGTATTGGATTTAAAGTGTGTTTATCTAGTAAGAATCTGGGGCGTAGCCGGAGACCGCGTTCGCTGGTGGTCTCTGAGTTGTATACTTTGTACAACTGGGCGGTCATCCCAAACACTTCATGGCTAATGTAAAATTCACATATTTCCCTTAAAAAAAAAAAAAATTAAATAAATAAATAAATAAATAAAATTTTTATATAAATTAATAAATAACATAACTATTTGTAGTGAAATAAAATCAGTTATTGATTTTTATATACCAAAGAGAGATGGTCTCAGACAAAGAAACTTAACTTTCACTATTCCTGTAAAATTTAAAAATTGTAGAAAGACGTCATCAATACTAAGAATCTTAGAAAATTATAATGCAAATAATAAAAATATTGATATCACTAATAATAGTGAAATAAGCTTTTATAAAAGCTTAAGCATTCATATATCTAAATTTATTAAAAATTTTTTTTTTTTATTATTTTTTGGTTATACATTTACTTTTATATTATAATTTTTTCTTTTCATAACTAAAGTGAGATAACTTGTAACACTTTATTTATTTTTGTAATCTTTTAAACATTAATTTTAATTTTTTATAATGAAATTTAAAAGGTTCGTCCCGTAAATTTGTTTAATAAATAAAAATAAATAAAATAAAATAAAATAAAATAAAATAAAACAAATTAAAATTAAAAAAAATATTAAATTTATAATTAGTAAACTTATAATGCGAGATTATAACTTTGTATATTCCCGCGCAATAGAAATTAATAAAATGAAGAGACAGAGCTCGCGACTCGCAACGCCGGTCACTCTCTCTCTCTCTCCCAAGTATTATTATCATTATTATTCACCGGCTAGGCGTGAAAAGTAACATGAGCATTTTCATAAGCTCCAAAAAACTAGTTCTTGTTTTTTTCATTATTACCCTTTGGGTACTGAAAATTACCCAAAGAAAAAGAAATCATGAAAAAAATTTAAGAGATCGTGCATTTCCTTTGCGAGTTTTAATTTTTAAGTTTTAAACACTTACGTTTTTTTAACCCATTAACGCCCAATCATGACATTCATTCCATTTAAATATTTTTTAATAAAAAAATCAACATTTTGGGCTAAAAATGTCACCTTGTAGGTAATTCAAGCTCCTTTTTTCATTTCTGAAGTCCATTTTTACGTACCACTCCTAGAAAATGTGCTATTATCCCCTAAATATGGGGTAAATTTTAAATATTTTTTAGTCGTTATATAAATTGATACTATGCACACAATAAAGATCTCCAGGCTTTAAAAACACTAAGTGGGACTATTACAAATTGAAAAAAATAAATTAATACCGATTTAGCATATTTAACCCCTTCAATGGGGTAGGAGGTAGATTTTTAGCACAATATAAAAAATGAATATTTTGGGCTAAAATTATCATTTAGTAGGTATTTTTGCCCACTATTTTCATTTCTGAGGTCTGTTTTTACGTACAACCCTTAGAAAATAAGATATCATCCCCTAAACATGGGGCAAATTTTAAATTATTTTTAGGGGTGGTATGTAAAAACCGAGGTAAAAACTGAACTCAGAAATGAAAATAGTGGGCAAAAATACCTACTAGATGATAATTTTAGCCCAAAATATTCGTTTTCTATAATGTGCCCCAATGAATGGGTTAAATATGCTAAATCGGTATACATTTTTTTTTTCAATTTCTAATAGTCCCACTTAGTATTTTTAAGGCCTGGAGATCTTTTTTTGTGCATAGTATCAATTTATATAACGACTAAAAAATATTTAAAATTTACCCCATATTCAGGGGATGAGCACATTTCCTAGGGGTTGTACGTAAAAATAGACTTCAGAAATGAAAAAAGGATTTTTAATACCCTAATTACCTACTAGGTGACATTTTTAGCCCAAAATGTTGACTTTTTTCATGAAAAAATATTCAAATGTTATGAATGTCATGATTCGGCGTTAATGGGTTAAAATTTAAAGTTCGGAAAGGAAAATTGATGTTTAAACTAAATTAATTAAATAACTACTTTTATTTTTATTATTAAAAGAGTTTTTTTTTGTTCAAATAATTTTTGAGTTTTGTTCATATATTTTCAAATTTTTATTGCTAGAATAAGTAATTGTTATTAAAATAAATTTCATAGTTCAAAGTATAATTTTCCAGAGGAAATAGTTTTAAAATGAAAATTATTCTCTCATAAAATTTTACTAATAGAAATTATGAAAATTCAGAATTTTTCCTCTAAATATTCTAAATTTTGATTCTAAAAAATAGTAGCTTAGTTCAAAAGCACTAAAAATTTTCAAAACGTAAAATATTTATGGGAAACTTCAAAGAAAAACTAATTTCAAAGTACAAAAACATTGGTTCAACCACGGGTTATTCTCAGTGTAGAATTAAAATATTTATAGAAAACCTTTGTTTTAAAAATCCATAAATTATAGATTAAATAGTCAAAATATACACCTGCGACATAAGGTGATCTATTTTATGACGTGGGTGCCCCTCCATGCATTTTGCGCTAGGCCCTAACTTGAAAATTGATAAGAGTAGTTCCCTTCTTGAGTACTTTTCCAGGCGCTATGTCTAGCCAATGAGATATTGACATCTCAGGTTGATGAGTCGCGGGTGGGAAATTAGAGTAGGAGGATTATTCTTATCAAATTTCAAGTGCATAAATACTCACGTTCGCCCTAAAGGCGCTCTCTTTAAAACTACCTCAAACTAGTGCACAGGTTTTTGTGTAGTACTTTTGAACTTAGTTATTTTCATTTGTTTATAAGTTTGAATTTTTAAATTTCTAAATTAAAAGTCTTGTAATTTTAATTATTATAAATTTATATTTGAAAAATTCAAAGTTTAATTTCCTCATTTAAAATCTTTTTTCGTGTTTTTAAAAATAAAAACGAAATCCGTTCAAGTTTAAAATAAATTTTTATTATTTTTTTTATATTTTGATGCATCAATTAAAAAAAAAAAAAAAAAAATAATAAGTTTTAGTATTTAAAAAAATCTCAAAAATTTTGAACAGTAGAAGTGAATAATATGGCCAGAAGCCCTAAAGGACTTGGACAATCCTTCTAAATTAAGATTATAATTTTATTCAATGTAATTATACGGTAAAAACGTATGATTTTACAAATCCTCTTTAATAGATAGATTGAAAAAAAATATTAGAAGAACTTAATACCTCTTTATCTGTGTTAAAGGTTTCAGGTCGTACAATAGATTCATGGGATGTATCTGTTATTTTTTCAGGCAGTTTTTCTTTTTGATAGTGACATTAAAAGACAATGAAAAATATATTTTACTAATCTCTCAATTTCTGCTTTAAATATTGGAAAATTTTCTTCTTCTCAGAACAATGAGTTATTCACCTCTGCAAACTCAATTCGAAATAATTTTAATATTGACCCTCCTAGTTTTTACATTTTAACTGAATTTATAGAGTCTTCAATTTTATTATATTCTAGAATATATTAAAGAAATAAAAAGTTTAAAATAAAAGTGCTTTTACATAAGTTATAGCTTCTATTTTAGGCACTGAACGGTAGCATGTCCAAATTTAAAAATTAGAAAAAAATAAATAAAAGTAGATTAACGGTAAGTTTTTTGAAATTTTTTGATTCTTGAAAGTTACTATTAATTAAAACAAAGAAAATGATTCCACTTATCTGGTATTTGCTTAATTCTTAAAAAAGTTTTGTGGGTGCTATATAGTTGTAAAAAACTTTTGTTTTGGATCTGTAGGTTCTGAGGAAGAATCGCCTAATTCTAGCAACGATTGCTTTTTAAATTTAAATGTTTTAATGAAACCATAATTCTGGTATAGCGAAAACAAAGATTTAATTTTTATATTTTAAGAAGGTTTTGATTTATTTTTTTTTTATAGTAAACTTTATTCACAATTATTAAAGAAAGAAATGGATTACTATAAGATTGGTTCAAAATCGTATTTTAAATAAGAAAATACTGCTTACCGTATTAATCGGCTTTGAGAGTAATCAATAAAAGTGAAGTTATATATCAAATCTTATTATTTATCGGTGATTTGAGTAACTGACAATTCTTCTGTAAATTCGAATACAGCCTTAGGCTAAGTTTATCCAGCCTAAGTTGAACCCAACCTGTTTCGTCTATACTACATCTACATCAATATAAGTATAAAATACCTGGAGCACTCATATCCCCAGGTGAAACTTATATAATAATATATTTTTATTTACGTATTCTGGGTAAAATCTTAGGATACGTAACATATAAAATACCAGGATAGAGTTCACAAGCAAAATTATTTAATTTTAGTTAGTTTACGTGAACTCTACGCTTTATTTAAGGAAGTTAACCTAGAAATTAAAATAGGATTTTCTAAGTTTTGTTCTTTGCGTCCATTAGAATGTATAGGAGCTGCTGCTTCTGGTACACATTCATGTCTGCATTTGTATAACGCATCAAAATTTTAATCTTTTGCTATGGGCTTTCGATAAATCATTAAAATGTAAAGATATTGTGTCTGCAGTTGTCTGTAATGTTCAAAACTATAAAACTATAGTCTCATCATACAATTGTATGATGAGACTCTGCGAAAAATGTTCTGATAAAAAGTATGTTGAGCAAAAAATATTTAGTTTATGTAATAAAAATAAATTGGAGTTTGACGCATAAACAATCGAAGATGATTGGAAAAATAAGTCTGTCAAATATATTCAATGGACAACTGAAGATCGTTCGCAGCTAGAAAAAAGAGTTAATAGCAGATATGCATTATATACTAAAATTATTGAAGATACCGAAAAAGTTTTTCAGTATCATTTTGTGGCGAAGCAACAGTCTCAACATTTGAATGAAAAAAAATCTTCTTTAGATACAAGTACGGCACTTATTCTTCTTGATTTCAGTGAAAACTATAGTTTTATAATACAAGATGAAAAGAGTGCTTACTGGTCTAAATATACTGCACAATTCATCCAGTAGTAATTTATATGATTGAAAATGAAAAGCTTGTGACTAAAACTTTTTGCGTTATTTCTGACGATTTAAAACATGATACGTCTTTAGTACATGTTATAATAACAAAAATCATGTCATACATAAAAGAAAACTATCCGCATATATCAAAAGTGGAATATTTTACAGACGGATGTACAGGACAATATAAAAACTGCAATAATTTTGCTTTTTTATGTAAAAATAAAAATAAAACATAAAAATAAAAAGCAGTTTGGAATTCAAGCTTCGTGGTCATTTTTTGCTTCATGCCAATGAAAGTCCCCCTGCGACGGAGTAGGGGGAACAATAAATCAGCTTCGAAAGAAAGTTTACGAAGATCTGCGAACAAACCTTTGATAAATATTCAAGATTTATATGATTTCTGTATCAAAGAAAATTTTTTAATAAAGCCTATTTTAATTAGCTCGGAAACAATAAATATACACAGAAATAATCAAAAAATTAATAATATAAGAACATTGCCTGGAATAAGATCATTTCATTATCACTTACTGAAACTATAATTCGATGTAAAATAACAAGCTTAGATACAAAATTTACTTTTCAATATGATCTAACAAAAAATATTAAATTAACTGAAACGGCATGCTACACTCCTATGCTATATGTTGCTTTTATAGCAAATGAAAATTGGTTTATTGGAAAAATTTCTTCAATTAATGAAATAGAAGAAACTGCTGAAATATTAGTTTTAATTAGAAAATCAGTTACAGAAGAATTAAACACATCGAGTCGATCGAATTACGAATATTATCAATGGTCCGAAAATCCTAGTACTTTAACAATACTGTACTGTAAAATATTGTGTTCAATCAACAATCATCTTTCTCGTGGAAAGAATACTTACAAACTAAATAGAAAACCAGTTTTAGAATAATGAAATTGTTATAAATTGTATATAACAGTGCTTAGCACGGGTTATAAAATTACACAAAGGCTCTGACAATCTGAAGAGGGTTGCAGAACTAAGGACCAGTGCAACAACATTATCCAGACGAATTCATAAATTAATATTACTAAGGTTATTAAATAATGAATCAGATTGAATCATTTCTAGAAAACATATAAAAAAATCTACTGTAAATATTTGTATTGTAAAATTGTAGATATTTATTTATTTATTATTTATTATTTATTTCAAATGTAACAAAAAAAAAAAATCAATTAACAAAAAATTTTAAAAAATTTGTAAAAAGTGTGTGAATGTGAATGTTTGTGTGTCAAAAGTAAAATTAGCGCTAATATTTAAACTTATTCAAAAAAAAAAAAAAACACTTAAAATTAAATTTAAAAAAAAATATATTTATATTTAATTTTATATACAGTCTTTAATTTATTCTTTTTTATTTTTATTTTAAGATGACTTCCACTTGTTCATTTTATTTCATAAAATGGATGGGTGGAATGTTATAAATTGTATATAACAGTGTACATAGTGTAGAATAGAGTGGGAGATGTGTACCGCATGCGCGTCCCCTCAGCACACGAGAAGCAACGACCAGTGCTTCTCGCCACGCCGACACAAAAAGGCGTATAAAATATATATTATCAAATATATTAATCAAATAAACTTATATTGTGTTCAGTTATTTATTCAACCATTTAATTACTATTTATCCAGTTTACAACAGGAATGAATATTTGAATAAAAATTAAAATAAATAGTTTTAAAATAGGATATAATCTGAAATTAAATAATAATAAATGAGGTAACCAAGCTTTACTCAAAGCCTGTATATTTTATCTATGCTTTAATAAATGATTGATTAAAGTTAAAAAAAATATAGTCGCTATGTAAATAAGTTTACTTTAAAAATTATTGAGAATAATAAAATTTTTGTATAACTCAAGAATGCGTTGTTTTATTTTTTAATATTATTAAATTTTAACATTTATAACAAAAAAATCGTCAATTTATGTTTTCAAAAAGAGGTCTGTTTACAAAAAGAATAGGATTTTAAACTTCAATATTTAGGTAATTTTAAGACTTATATCAAGCTTATGTTTGCTTTTTAAATTCCAAGATTTTGAACTCTACACGAAATATATTCAAATTGAGCCAGGCGAATGCATTATTATGTAATATATAACTGTAAATTCTCAAATATTTCTATAAATTTGTAAGTTTTTAGGAGCTTTCGCAGTAAATTTTATGAATATTTGAAGAAAACTAAAAATCTTAAAATCTGAAAAAATACAAAATTCACTTAAATTAACTTTACTCTCTTAAAACAAAAATTACACTCGGAAAATTTTTTTCACTGAATGATATGAAATTTCTGAAAATTTTGAGAAAGAAAATTTTTTTTTTAGCGGGAAACTTTTGAGTTATTTTCACTTAAAGTTTAACACAAATTTAAATTTTCCCGCGAATTGACACCGAGAAGGAAACATCTTACTGAAAATTCGGATTTTTCATCAAATTTTACATCGAAAACCTTTTTTTTTTTTTACGTGTTTTTTACGGGACTTTAAAAAATGGTGGCTGAGGAGAGAAATTTGGCCAAAAAACTTTAAACCAGCATAGCACCGTTCAAAATAGAAAACCTTTAAATTCGTGGAATCGTCTATTTTTAAGTTGTTTTATCGAAAAAAACCAAATTTCCTATTTTTGAGACCTGACATATCATTTTGTGCGTTTTATCCATGGAATTACTCTGAAGAGAATTTGAGGTAAATTTTTGAATTTACATTCTTACTAAGCGAGCAAAGAGGGACGAGGACAGATTCGAGTAGTATCTTTGAATTGAGTCAACAGCCGCCCCCAGTCACAAGTCCCAGAGAGGCTGAAATCTTAATCAAAAAAGTAACGACTTTATTTCGTAAAGCTTTTGACAACTCCATGCTCTACTGAAGGCCCCGGAAAGGGAGAAATCCGATTTACTGATATACTCCTAAAATAGCAGGGCTCCACAAGAAATGCCACTGGACGCGACGAAGGGCGCAAAGAGTACAGGACCGGCCCGAGGCTGCTGCACTTTTTCGGAAGCATAAGGACGCCAAACACTGGCTGACCAAGGCGATCCATCAAATCAAGACTGGATGCCTGCAACATTATGTGATGACTTAAGCAAAGACCTCTAGAGACTAGGTTACAAAGTCGTAAAGGCCAAATTGAAATGGTGATCTGACAACATGATGGACGCGCCGTAGACTGAACGGAACGTCGGTACTCCCGAAGGGCCCAGCTGCAAAAACCCAGTAGAGGCGATAGGAAGGAAGTGCCGCTATTCAGAGAGGACAAGATAGTCAAGGCCATCAAGGCCTTGAAAAATGGCAAGGCACTTGGGCCGGACGGGATACCAACGAAAGTGTTCACACGACTAGTTAAAGTAATCCCTGGTGTCCTGTTAAGGGTGGTTCTACAAACGCCGTAAATGGGGGTCGCAACCGCAAGCGCAGTCGCAACGCAATGCGCACAACATAATACGCATGCGCACAACACGATTTTGGTTTGTGCGAATTGCGTTGCGGCTGCGCTTTCGGTTGCGTCCCCCATTTACGGCGTTTGTAGAATCAGCCTAAGCATGTTTAATGCAAGCTTAGCGGCGGGAGTGTTCCCAAGGCAGTAGAAGGTATCGCGTTTCATGCACTTGAAGAGAAAGCGAGAAGTCCCAGACTCTCCGTTTTCTTACATACCTTTGTGTATATCATTGGAAAGGTGATGGAGAGCATGCGGCGGGCAAGGCTGAGAAAGGCTATTGTAAAAGGCGGTGGTTTTTCTGAAGAGCAGCATGGCTTCCGTGAAGAGCACTCCACGATAGACGCTATTCGGAATGTCGTGGATACTGTAGAAGATGATAGGATAAACCGGTACGGATCCGCAGGATGAGAGAGGATGCACAGTGTAGTAAAAAAAAAAGTTGCCAAAAATCAGCTTCAACGCAATTTCTTATGAAAAAAAATTCATCTGGATGAAAAATGACCGTTTTTGTGTATACGAAATGATAAGCTACCGAGATCAAAAAAAAATTTTTTTTTTTAAATTTTTTTAGCTGCCAAATGATAAAAAAAAAATTTATTTTTTACCATAAAAAGGTAAAATATTTATAGTTTTAAAATTAAAAAAAAATTTTTTTCAGGTACAGCTCTGTATTAAAATATGTACATAAATGATATATAAACCTAAAAAAATGTATTAGTATAATTATATATGGTTTTCTGCAGTATAAAGATGTGTTAGTCAACATTTGCAATTTAGTCAAAAAATTTAAAAAAAAAAGAAAAATTTGATTTTTCTACTTTTACTTATATTTTAAACTTAAATAAAGTATTTTTTTATGTTATTATATAATTTATATTTTTTATACTTTATTTAAGTTTAAAATATAAGTGAAAGTAGAAAAATCAAATTTTTTTACTTAATTGCAAACGTTGACTAAGACATCTTTATACTGCATACAAGTATGCATAATTATACTAATACACTTTTTTTATGTTTATTTATCATTTATGTACATATTTTAATACAGATCTGTACCTAAAAAATTTTTTTTTTAATTTTAAAACTATAAATATTTTACCTTTTTATGGTAAAAAATAGAATTTTTTCATCATTCAGCAGCTAAAAAAATTAAAAAGAAAAAAAAATTCTTTTGATCTCGGTAGCTTATCATTTAGTATACACAAAAACGGTTATTTTCCATCTAGCAGAATTTTTTTTCATAAGAAATTGCGTTGAAGCCGATTTTTTGCCACTTTTTTTTTTTACTACACTGTGGGATGTCTTCTCGATAACATTGGACGTCAAAAACGTGATATTATGCGTCCAGGTAGCATGTCGAATTTAAGAATTTATATATTTATTAATTAAATCTCTAGGTCGATATATTCACCAAAATAATATTATTATAAATTATGAGCAATAAAATGGTTATTGACCGAAAATCAACCGATAATTTCAAGAAAAGAGTCTTTCTGGATCGCAAATGTTATACCTTCCTGTATCTCAGCGTTAGAAATGTGAAGGTCTGCTTTTCATCCACAAGGAGGGATTTTTTTCTTGAAATTTTTTCTTGCCTTTTTTAGGCTAAAAATATTATTTGTAACAACTCTAGTTTAAAAAAAAATTAATTTCGTTGAAATTAAAATTTTAAAAAATTATTAACAAATTATTTAAAAACTATATATATATTTGTGCTTGTGTTTAGCCTCTTTGAACCTTACGTTATAACGGAGGTCACCAACAATTCGCACAAGCGGTCCAAACCGCATTTTTTGCTTTTATTTCCTCAGAAGTCGATATATATATTGAGATATATACCGGTTTTTCCTTTAATGGAAATAATTTTTTGGTTTAAAGACGTATGTGGATAAATTGCTAGTGAAACTGTAGGATTAGAAGGAGTATAAAGGGTTGGTGGAACTTTAAAAACCGTTTCTCAAACTCAACTATCTTTAACCTTTTTTTAGGATTTGGGATGACATACGGAGACAGTAAATAGCACTTTCTATTTCATCTGTCTCCTGCGGAACGGCAGCCAGCTCTACTCTCCCTTCTTATAATAAATATTTAATTTTTATTAAATATTTATTTAGAAAAAAAAGTATCATTGCTCTGCATCAGCGGCGAACCCACTTCATAATATAAATACTATGTTACAAAGCAAGAACGTTATCTCTGCGCTACCGAGCCGGTTTATTTAAAAACTATTTCAGACATTAAATATAAAAAATTTGATTGCAGGTGGCATTCACATATCACGTCAAGTTTAATAAATCGTAGATATATTCATTAGCTTTCCAGAACTATATATTTAACAAAATAATAAACATTCATTTTTTTTTAATAACCAAAAATTCCTTGAGATTTAATGTGTAAATTTTCTTCATTATTCTCAAAGTTGTAAATACTCTTTGCTTTACCTCAAGAAATATAGAATATACTCAAAAAACTTCAATTTTACATTTTCTATAAATGTATAAGACTAAAACAGAATTTTTCTATTCTTTTATTTTAAATCTATTTTTGCAAAAAAAAATGGAAATGAGATACTTCAAGAGGAAGCTACTAATGTTTGTAACTCACTCCATCCTATTGTATGAAGCAGAAATTTCGGGTGGGGGCGCTCAGTGTAAAAAAAAGTGGCCAAAAATCGGCTTCAATGCAATTTCTTATGAAAAAAAATTCTGCTGGATGAAAAATGACCGTTGTTTGTGTATACTAAATAATAGGCACCCGAGATCAAAAAAATTTCTTTTTTTTTTTTAATTTTTTAGCTGCTGAATGAAAAAAAAATTTATTTTTTACCATAAAAAGGTAAAATATTTATAGTTTTAAAATGAAAAAAAAAAATTATTTTAGATACAGGTCTGTATTAAGTATGCACATAAATGATAAATAAACCTAAAAAAAGTGTTTTAGTATAATCATACATGGCTGTATGCAGTATAAAAATGTGTTAGTCAACATTTGCACTTTGGTCAAAAAATTTAAAAAAAAATGAAAAATTTGATTTTTCTATTTTTTTAATATTTTAAACTTAAATAAAGTATAAAAAATATAAATTATTTAAAAAAAATACTTTATTTAAGTTTAAAGTATAATTAAAAATCGAAAAAAATTTCATTCTTTGATACATGGCCTCAAGTTAACCCAATGTAATGTGATAAACGGTTCCGGGCTGACTTGTATATGATGAGGGGTGAGTTCAGTCCGTAAACATGGGGCAAGGCATTCTTTGCAGAGTGTCTTTCCACCATGGAGTCCGACACTGATTAGAACACCGGGCGTTGTTCGTATGTAACGCATTCTCACCTCTCTGCCGAAGCAAAAAAAAAATAAAAATAAAAATTTAAAAAAATTTTTTTTTGTAAAAAAAAATAAAAATAATAATCTATAAAAATTTTATTTGTTCTTAAAATTTAGTATAAATTTCTTAAGTAAAAGTTAGATACTTTCACAGTAAATAATATTCAAATATCTATGTTAGCTTGTATAAATAGTTTATTTTTTTTTTGTTAAGAATTAAAATATATTTTTTCTTTTGTCTATGAATAACGAGTAAAAAAGTAGTAAAATGTTCTATAGATTTTTTATAATTAAGACTTATGATAAAAATATTTGCAAATACTTAATTTCTTATTGTAGATCATACTTGTTTACAAGAATTTCATAATTAATTTTTTTCTGACTTAAATATCTCAACTTTTACTCATTAAACGCGTATTTTAACTAAGGTATAGGAGAGTGGTTGATCTCAGCTTTTCAAAAATAGTTCCTTCCATTAAAAAAATATTTAGTTTTATATATTTCTTTTTGTACCGTTAGATACGAATTGATTAAATATAAATTACCAAGAATTACGTCTAGACAGATTTATTAGAAATAAAATAATATGATATTATAATTAAAAATGCTTCATCAGCACCATCATTCCGAGAAACCACACGTGCAAGAAAGTGCATAATAAGACCTCACACGAAGTACTCGAGGTGGGAATAAAGCCACCCCACTCAGACGCATGACAAACTAATTACCTATGATTGGAGGCATCGTTACTAAGAAAACTAAATTTTTGCGTTAAGCCAATCACGCGCGGATCTCCTCTCCTCTATTCCTGCAAGCGTAAGCCTTTAAAAGCTCTTGCAGAAGCTCCGGAACGGCAGAGAGAATTGGGACCATGTAGTCCCTTAGACAGAACGAAATACAGAACTGACTGAACTAACTAACTTGTACTCAGGTTGTCTCTCTACCGCTAAATTAAGAGATCTATGCACGTCCAGCCATTTTATAAATCAATAAATCAGTATTTTAATAACAAAAAGGACTTAGTTATTTGAATTCCTGTCAACAGTAAATGAGTTTAACCAACAGTCTAAACCCGAATAAGAATATCCTCATTTATCTGTGTTTATCCACAAACAAACACAACAAAATTGGACGCTCCGGTGGGATAGGTGTCAGAAATAGAGAATCAACATAAGAAATAATTGGAAATTTTTTTCTTCACAAGCTGCAAAGAGATTTGAGAAAATTCAATAATTTGTCCAAAAAGAACATCCAGATAAATAGCAAAAACTTACATAGAAAGAAAGAACATCGCATACATTAAGGCGCCTAAACAAGGATTTCACCATTTTACGGGAAATTATTCTACAAGAACTAAAAAGGATCAAAACGCAGAACCAATATTATTGGAGTTCAGTCAACAGGACCAGCGGTATCCAGAGATCGAGAGAGCCAAGCAGTACCGAGGTCATCCAAACGACAGAAAATGTTAGGAAACTGGATTTTCATCGTTGCAGTACTGTGAATACATTTTAGTTAAAATTTTTTTTTAAAACATTCGAGACAATAAACATTTTGACGTAACTTTACAAATCAGAATATTTTATTATCAATAAACTAAAAAAATACTTCTAATATATACATCTACAAAAAACTTCTGATCTACACATAATACATTTGCCTTTGAAATTAAACAAGATTTCTTAATAATACCATTTCCGAATTGACTAAACCTAGCAGTACGCGACCTGCGAGCAGCAATTTATTTTGATAATTCATAATAATTTTATTTTAACAATGTTTAATTCCAAAAAAAAAATTAATAAATAATAAGAATTAAAAAACATTAACATATTAACACCTAAAACTAGGCAAACATTCATATATTCCATAACCCCTTAGATATAGACAGCACGCTAGCAGCGTAGATTTTGTGCAACGAGAACTTGAATTTTGTAAAATCTTACCAAACCAACTACGCACGCGCAAAAAGCGTTTAGCATTAAACAAATTTACATTTAACAAAATAGATAGGGAATTCTATAAAATTGAACTTTCACGTTTTTCTTTTTGATAATATAAAAAAATATAAATATTAATTAAAAACAATAATTATTTAATTTTTAATAAATAAAAATATAATAATATAAATAATACTAAGATAATTTCGGAATAGTTAGATTAATAACTTTGATAATTTTTTTTTAATTTTTAATTAAAAATCTTTTTTGCTTGCTTGCATTAATATTTTGTTTTAAACCCAATATCCAAAATATAAATATTACAAAATTCCATTCAAACATAAAATAAAAATTACAGACAAATTTAGAAAATTTAAAAGTATCGCAAAAAATTTAAGAATCGGAAGAAATAATATCTCGGATTTAGGTGATATGGGAGACGCAAACGAACAAGTTACACAAAGAAATAGTCCTAATATAAGCGGCTTTAATAACAATAATATAGAACAAATAACAGAACAATTTAGGAGAATGTCAGCCGGGGAAGATAGTACACAAAATCCTAACAGTACAATAAACCTTAATGAGGTACATAGAATGCAGGAACAAAACGATATTCTGCTTAGCGAGTTAGAAAGATATAGGGCACAACTTGGTCAGAATGTCGTTTTGCCACCTCGTCCAGTTATACCTAACGATTTAAACAATATAGAAAACCCCGAATACCAGGCAGAAGCACCTGAGGAAGCGGATATAGAAAATAACGTCAGATATCGCGTTCCATACCGCATGTAAGAAGAAGACTACTAAGAGAACCGGTACTAGCCGAAATAGAGGAACAACACGAACCACAATTTTTTATCAATAACGAACCTCTGGTTGAAATAAGACGGTTACCCTCTGAAAATATACAAATGAATTTCCACAGAGAACCACGCGAACTAAGGGTTATGTATACCCAGGGATCAGGAATTCCATATGAAAACATACCACTAAATGCAGCCCTAACAACGATCCCAAATTATGATGGTCGCCCAGAAACCTTAAGCACTTTTGCAAAAGTTATACGAGATATTTTAACTACTTATAGACAAAATAGCGAAAAGTGGATCTTAAACACGATTTCCACAACACTAAAGGGACGAGCTCATCTAGCTTATGGAGGTACTGCACCAGGATATGATTCCATTGAACAATTATTACAGGATCTTAAATTAACGTTCGGAGGTATACAAGACGCGGATACTATTAGGTTAGAACTTAGAACGGTTGAACAAGAAGAAGATAAACCCGTAGCCGACTATGCACTATAAGTTCAAACATTAGAACAAAGACTTTTATCCTTGTACGACTCTTCGGTTAGTATGAGGCAAGGGAATAAAGAGTACCAAAAAACAAGAACAAAACAAGAATCGTTAGTGTGTTTGCTATACGAATTAAGGGATCCGTCAGAATATAGAGTATCGGCCAAAAAACCGACTACGTTACGAGAAGCTGCAAATATAGCAGTAAATTTGGAAGGCAGGAGTAAGGTACTCCAAAGACACGAAAATTGTGCCGCAAAACCTGATAAAAATATTGAGACGATAAACACTGTGGACCCACAAACTAGAAACAAGAGTTTTAATAATTTTGATTCTGATCTAAATAACTTTCAAAACACCGATTTAGGAAACCTTTGGGCTCTTTTAGCCTCAGCGACGGCAAACGTTAAGACCGCAACGGAAGCAAAAATAGAATGCGTTTTCTGCAAAGAAAGTCATCAAGTTCAAAATTGTCAAAAACTATTTAAAGCGATCGAATCAGGAGGTATTCCAACGGAAGAAAAAATGCAAGAAATGAAAAATCAAGAACAAAGACAAACAAGTCAAAATTATCGAACTTATCTGTACCCATTTTGGTCAAATTATCAAAGCAACACAAACCAAGGATATATGGGACCGCGAAATAATTATAATTCGCAAAATCGTATTTCAGGTTTTAATTATAATAGAAATTTCAACAACCAATCAAATTTTAACAGTAGATTCGGAAATTTTGGCGGTCAAAGAAATAATAATTTTCGAGGTAATAATTTTTTAAATAATCGAAACCCCGATTTCAACAGACAAAATTTTAATCGTTTTAATAATCAAAATCAAAATTTAACGCTAAAAACGGTTTCCGTGAAACAAACACAAACAATTTTAATCGAAACAACAATAATAATTTACCATGCAATGAAAATAGACCAAATTATAAAAACAACGATAATTTTAACAGAAATAGCATGCCACGTAATAACAATAATGGTAACTTTACGAATACAAATAATTTTCCCAGAGAAAATCATCCAAGATTTAACAATACTAATCTAGAAAGAAACATAAACAATTGAAATCGGAATAGTAATATCAACGTGAGAAACGAAAATTTTAATGATCAAAAGAATTTAAACTCGAATGCCGCTCGACGCCGAGTGGTGTCGAGCTAAATATTATTCAAAATATCCCTACAACCGCAAAATTTATGTTCGTAAAGAAAATTCCACCTGTAGTTGGATTAAATAGTCAAAATCTTATCGGGGGAAAAGGCACCTTTTTTATTGATGTGGAGCTGATATTAGCTTAGTAAAAGAATCTGCTCTGCGATATTTTGAATATGTTAATACACCAGTTCAAGTAAAAATCTTAGGAATTAAACACAAAGTCCTTACAAAGGGATCAGTTATGTTACAGATAAATAATTTACCCTGCCTATCTCACGTTATTGACGATAGTATTTCATTCGGAGCAGATGCGATATTAGGTCTAGATATCTTACAGAGATATGAAGGGAAATTCGATCTAGGTAGAATGCGACTACAATTTGGTGAATTTACTTTACCATTTTTACAAAGAAAGAAATTTATAATTCAACCCAACTCTTGCGAGAACATATACTTATGTGTAAAAAATTTAGATATAATAGAGGGATTTATACCCCATTTAGATTTAGATTCAAATTTAATTATCGGAAATGCACTCGCGACAAATATAAACGGACAAGCATATGTGAGATGCATAAATATTTCAAACAAAGTTATCGAGTTAGAAGCTCCGATTGTCAATCTCTTAAACTATGAAATTAGACAAGAGCAGGAAGAAGAGTATTGGGGCTCGGAAATGGAATTCAAAATTTTACATAGACCAGGAATAGATAATTTAGCAACGAACTTACTCTCTAAAAATTCTCTAACAGGGAAAAGTCAAGCATATCCAGATTAACTGAAAGTTAAACCCTTTAAAATGTCAAATAAAGGTGTATTCAATAATATTTTAGAGTCCGATTCAAAAAACTATACACGTTTGTTTAAAATCGCAAAGGTAGAAAGAAAGCTAACTAATAAGAAAAAAGTTAAATTTACGCAAGAATCTGATCGAGATTACGTAATTTCAAAAAAACCCAGAATTACGAAGAAAAAGAAAACAATTGTTACGAGAAGCAAAAGATTAATACAACCAAGAACAATAACAAAATGTAAGCTTGTTGAAAATGTATTAAACGAAGCCCTACCATTAAAAAGATCTGTGGGTAGACCAGAAAAAATCTGACCCGAAATTCCATACCTACCACCTAGACAATTACTAGAAATAAAAAAACAAAATCAGGAAAACTCAAAAATGGAAATTTCAGAAAGCATAAGTTTCATTAATAAAGAAAACAAAACACCTGCTGATAGAGGATGTAAGTTTAAATAACAAAAGTAAAAATATAAGCCCACACGGTATAATCAAGAAAATATTTTATAATAGTAATCTAAAAATAATAATAAAGAAAATTTTAAAGGTGAATTTAATCTTAAATTTGAAGATAAAATAATAAATAAAAATATTGAAATAAATAAAATAAATAAATCAAAAAATAATTTTTTTTTTTTTTTTTTTTTTTTTGCACAGTGGCATGGCCCCATGTTTACCGACTAAACTCACCCCTCATCATACCTTATACAAGTCAGCCCGAAACCGTTTATCACATTACATCGGGCTGACTTAAGGCCATGTATCTTCTTTGGTTGAAGATCCTTCCATCCATTAATCCTTTCTTTCTCCTTCTTGTTATTTCACAGTGTCGTCAACTAGATAAATAAGAAATAAATAAGAAGGGGCCTTTTTCGTAGGACGAGGAGAATGCATTTACGCATACCATACACGCGTACTGTATGGTTATGTGGGACTCAACCTCAAATTTGTATCTGGGGTTGCCTAGATATACACCATTGAGGAATTAAAATACCCACTAAACTCCCCACCCTCCTGCATTTATGACAATATCATAGAATCCGGACCGGGACTCCCTGTTTAGGTATTACTTTGGTCCGGAAACAATGCAGCCAAGGCATTTCTTCGCCATACCCTGTCAATAAAGGAGGAGATTTTCCTACGAGAGGAAACCTTCCTCCTTTTTTCCAATCAGTGTTGCCTGTACGTACTCTGCCACACTGTACCAGTTAGCGGCACTGCGCAACATTTCCGGGACGACTAATTCCGGCCTATATTCATCGAAGGGCGGTCACCCTTCAGCGAAGTGAGGACACCCAAAAAAGGTGTGCTCAGCGGTATCCAGCTCGCCCAAGCAATGCAAGCATTCCGGAGATGTCACCTTGCTCCACTTGAAAAGCATATCGCGGAAATAACCGTGACCAGTTAGGACCTGTGTGAGGTAGAAGTCTACCTCTCCATGATCACGGTTCATCCAGCTTTCCAAATCGATGATAAGGCGGTGCGTCCAGCGTCCCCTCGGGTCACCATTCCACCTATACTGCCAACATTCCATTGTGCGGGAGCGAGCGCGAACGGAAGCTACGTTGCAATTTCTTTATTCCACCAGTACACGCTTCTTTTACCCTTCCAGGGCCGTTTACGCGGCATAGAGGCATCGCAGGCTCCCCTCAGAAGAGCAGTTACCTTCTTGACAAGGGTCTCTGCCTCTCGCGGGGTGGTCGGTCCTCCATGCCAGGCTGGGATAGACGAAAAACTCTTCGCGAAGATAATCCACAAATCTGTCCTCATCCATCTTTGACACATTCCAGCCTAGTGGGCGCTTTTTATACGGGGGCCGATTAATAACCCTATAACGCACTTTGAAGGTGATGTAATTATGATCGCTACCATTGGCTCCATCCATCATCCTCCAACCGCCCACTCTTCCTGCCAGCCCGGCCGAGGCAAACGTGACATCAGGGATCGATTTGCCAAAGCCTGGCCTTACGTAGGTTGGATTGTTCCCAGAGTTCATGACCACCAGATCAGTTCTAGCGGCCATCTCTAGGATCAACGTTCCCCTACGGTTCGTGGTTGGCATTCCCCATTCCACGGCCCTGGCATTTAAGTCCGTTAAATATGATATTGCCAGAGACTTCCCTTATCGTTTCCTCCAATGAGGCCAGCTTTGCGGTGAACACCCCAATAGTGTCATTCGGTGACAATTAACAACTAATGAAAGTTGTATCACCGCACTTTGCCCAGATGTGGCAGTTGCCTTTTCCATGTAGGAACATAGACGTCTGAGCACGACCTCGTAGCCATATAGCGCACCGGCCTGTGTAATCGGTTAACCAGAATTGCTGGTTCCTATTGCGAAGCGGCTCGGATAGCAAGATGACGCTAGAGTCTGTCTCGCCTGCGAGCTGATCGAGCAAAAGGTCAGCAAGAATGGTTTTGTTCATATTCCCTTGCAGGACTCCGAACATTACCGATGACACTTTATCTTCCTTGCCGTAAGTGCCTCCCGATAACATTTACATGCTCTGCATCCTGGAAGGTGGTCGGTCTTGGCCTTGTCAGCTCTTTCCCTGCAGAGGAAGCATTCTGCTTTTTCCACAGGACAATTTTCTGACTTGTGGCCTAGACCAGCCATTACTTAGCCGGCCTTTTTTGGTCAATTTCAGTGCGGCGGCTTCTGGTAGGTCTACGACCGCCATATCCGCCTTAGTGCCCTTAGCCTTGAAGATGGCGACTTTTATGTCGTCATCGTTCTGCAGCTTGGTTGCCTCCTTTATCACCTGCCTCACTTCGTCGCTACCAGTAGTACCATCTAGGCTTCTGATCTCCACGTTTAGGAGGGGAATCAGTTCCTTGACTGTACTTTCTGGGCCTGCGACCGTCTTGACAGCGTCTATTAGTTTTTGCCGGTCTTTTGACGAGCTCAGCTCTATTAGAACGCTCCCATCCTGGGTTTTCTGGATTCGGTGAACCTCAGTCCCTGAATCCTTTAGTTGGACCTTTTTTGATCTCCAGCAGGGCTGTTGCATAAGACTTCCCTTCAGGAGGCTTTATTATTAGAGCCTCCTTACGCTTAGAGATCCTTATGCGCCGGTTCTGGCGCTTCTTTCTCCTGCCTTTTTCTGTCGCCTCGGAAGGAGGAGATACGCCATCTCCTTCCTTCTTCTACGGCTTTTTCTTTTTGCTTCTTTTATTCTCTGCACCCTGCCGCAGGTTTGCTGCCGCTGCAGTTATTTTTGGCTGCTGCTTCTCCTGCTGCTTCTTCTGTTCCTGCTCTTGGTTTTTACGAGCCTCTGCCTTCTTTCCTTCGAACTCTTTTTTCTTTTTCTTCTTTTCCTTTTTTCTTTGACCTTTGCTTTTAACAGCGACGAAATCATTCTCGTCTGGAGGGGAGGTATCTGTAGCTACATCTTTTGGCTGCATTTGCTGGCCAGAAGCTAACTGATTTACCTCCTGAACCATATCTTTCGGAGGAGACATCACTGCATTAGCGAAGGTCTTCCTTAGAGTAGTTCCGGGGACGTTTTCTGCGCCGGTCTCTTTTTTGTATTCTCTTTTCCGGGTGGGCTTCGGGACGCAGTGCGAGCTCTCTTCTTTCCTTTTCCAGTCATAGCCCCTGATGCTTCCTCTATAGGAATATCGGGTTTTTGTTTTCCATTTAAAAGCTCCTGCTGCAGTTCAAAAATTGTCTTAAGCCTGCTTAAATATTTTTCAAACTCAGCTATGCCTTTTTTGACAGTCATATTACAGTTCTTCTGTACTTTGACTGAGTCTCTCATCTGAGTAATATCTCTCTCCATGTTTGAGTGCATTTCAATGCACGCCTTGTTATAGTCCTTTGATTCTCGGCGATATCTTTCTATATTTTCTTCCCTCTTGCCTTCGTCGTCAAGCCCAACTTCGCTAACATTAGGCAACGAATATGACCTCTGGTCCTTCAGAATAGAAGGCCGTATCAAGCTGTTGCTTGAAACTTTTTGGGCGCCTCATTTTGCGCATATGTCAGCTTCCATTGAGGATTTGCGGGAGGAATCCTCGACCTCTAGCCTAGTTAAGACTACCTTTGCCGTCTTTTTTTCAGCAGTAATTTGAGCTAGATGTTGTTGCTCTGTGGGCGTGGTGTTTTTCCTTTGCTGCTGCGAAATGCTAAATTGGAGACCCCCAGAATCCGTGTCTCCGGCTCTGACCATCAAGGCTTTCACTTGATCGGAATCAGAGGTTGAATTATCCTCTGTAAGAGGGGTATCAACCTGGGCTAATTCACTGTATTTATTTAGCATTCTTCATAAAATAAGCCTGTGTCCCTGGACAAAGGGCCCTTAGTTGGGTAAGAGTACCCTTCAGAGTATTATTGAAGGATTTACGTTAGTCGCTGACAGAGAGTATCTATCAGCTTCCAGCGTCCATCCAGTAATAATAGTCCTACAGATCGGGGGGTTTTCACCACCATGTCTGATGATATCACATACGATTATTAATCCGGCATGTAACAGACTTCGATTAAGAGGCGGTGACGCGAGGGAACACCAATCCGCAATCTAACAGGTGAAGTGTTTCCACCTCCATGTTTGCTACCATTCCACAATGTTTTATACCTGTCATGGAACAGGTCAGGCATCTACCAGTGGAGTCATGAGGGCTGATGTCAGATTTTACTCTGGAACCAGACGGCATTGATTCCATAGATAGATCCCCTACAGAATGGAGAATTGCTCCTCCTTGTCTGATGACAATGCAATTTCCCAATAACCTAATAACCCATCACCTTCACACATTACTAAACCAGAAAATACAACCTGCAGTCATGATTTAGCGGGACTCGCGACTACCTTTAATCGGCTACGTCGCTGTGCTCGAGGTAGAATCCTCCCATGCTAAGAGCCAATACGTCAGGTCTAAGGCAACCCTGTACGTGGCTTATATCGCACTTAGGTTGGAGAAAACCTTGGGGCCCCTTTAATATGCCTCTTCCTCAAGGATAGTTTTAGGAGTTATTCCAGAACCACTTATAGACTAACTATGAGCAGTCTGCGGCATTCCTAACATGCACACATGGGATAAAGCATAGAGCATATCCCCGGAGAAAAGCAAGGCATGAGACCCGATTTATAGGGCAGCCTCAGTTGTTCCAGAGAGCTATATCCTATATCCTTGATTCTAGTTCAACCTTGAAAAAAGGCGGCCTGAACCACCATCCTCTTTCCTCAGCCTTATGAGGCTTCGGGCTCGGGACCGGTACAGCGGAGTTTCTTTGGCGAGGGGCTTAATTGAGATAATGCCTGCAGGGATCACAAGAACTGCCGCTTCCGAGACAGTCCTGTACATCAAGAAACCCGCAGAGCCCCTTGCCTCTGAACTCTTATTATGCCTTTCGAATATATATCCTTGTCTAACGCCTTCCCCCAAATTTCTGCTCCATACAATAGGATGGAGTGAGTTACAGATATTAGTAGCTTCCTCTTGCTGGACTTCGGGCCGTTCATATTTGACATCAGCCTGCTCAGGGATTGCGTCGTGGTACCTTCCTTCTTGACCCTTTGGGAGATGTGCTCTTAATAAGTCAGCTTCGTGTCCAGAGTTATCTCTAGATATTTAACGAACCTTTTCGTCTCTATGACAGTATCCTCGTCGATTCGTATCGGAATGACAGTTTGAATTTGCTTCCCCGTAAACATTACGATCTCTGTCTTAGCAGCTGCAAGACTTAATCCATGCTCATCCATCCATATGTTTGTATTTGACATGCAAACCAAGTTCAAGCTGTTCTGAGCCTGTTGTACGTTTCTTGCTATGATTACGAGAGCAATATCATCCGCATAACCTATCATGAAGCAGCCATCCGCTAACTCCAGCCTCAGAATACCATCATAAGAAATGTTCCATAAGTCAGGTCCCAGTACCGAACCCTGAGCCGCGCCAGCTGTCACTTTCCTACTCCTTTTACCTTGTAGAGTCTCGTACAAGAGTACTCGGTCACTTAGGTAGCTCTTCATTACCCGCATCAAATATTTGGGTACTGCGAAGTCGCTCAGTCCTTGCAGGAAGTCTGTCCACTTTGCCGAGTTAAATGCATTCTTGACATCAAGGGTAACCAAAAGAGTAATTTTACGAGAGTAATGATTACCAATCAAAAAATAATAAAAATAATAATTATGAAAATAATAAAATTATAAAATATAAAAAAGCCGACTTGAGGTTATACAAAAATATATGCCCAAGCAACGGCTCAGATAAATTAAAAAGAATAGTAGAAATACCTCCCAAAGAGGGAGAAATTAAGGGAAAAGAGAGGACTGAAGAAACTTCTATAACAAATTTAAAAATTAAGTATGATAAGGAATATTTATTCCACATTTTACTCGTATTAATGGAAAGTGATTTAAACTTTCATAAATTAAAAAATTATTTAAAATATAGTAAACATATACAAGTAGGCAAGGAACCCAAAGAAGCCAATAATATATTAAACACGAAAAATATTTGGGGGAACGCAGATGCGCTATTTGTTTTTTTTAAATGAATATAAAATTAACGTATATCGTACAAATGTACAATTCAAATAAAAATAAAAATAAAATTAAAAGAATTACCAATTTACATCAAATGGGCAATAATAATAATTCAGATTTTATACATTTACATTTAAACTAAAACCATTATACTTCTATTTAAAAAAAAAATACTACAAAGGGAAAATTGAAACAAAAAACTGATAAAAGTGAAGTCGAAAAATATCAAAACCAACATAAAGCTGTACAAAATAAAGAACTTGTAATAAAATTGGACCGAAAAGATATCGAGAATTACCAGAAATCTCAAGATGCAGAAAAAGAAAAACCTGTATATGAAAAAAATCATCTACGACCGGACATTAGCCTCCATGGGGTTCTAAAGACGAAATCTCCGAAATTCGGAACCTATAAAATGTTTGAAAACTTCAAATAGTCAACTGTTCTTTAAATATAAAACATTTTATAGACAAAGTTTTATGAGAAAAATTAGATAAAACAAAAATGTTTTCGAAATTGTTGGATAGATTAATAGAAAGAAAAAAATTTCTTGATAGTGAGAGATCAAAATTTATCTAACGAGATTGCAAATCTTTTCTATGTAAAAGACTTAACCAATATCTAGCAAAAGATGAATAATGTTATAGAAAAACCGAACAAATTAAACCAATACTAGGAAATAAGGAATCATATAATTAATAAATAATTTTAATTTTATCAGTAAACAAAATAAAACTAAATAAAAAAAAAACAAATATTTCCCTGTAAAAAAATATTATAAAATAAATAAAAAAATATTACATGTATTAACACTAGTAAATAAGATGCAAACATATACGCTAATATAACAAGTTCGATTAGTTTTATTAGATTTCGGCTTTTAACAAAAATAGATTATTAGTCGGAATCTAAAAACAGAAATATCAAGGATTCTAAAAGATTTCAAATTTCCAGGTACACTTATTTGAAACTGCGAAAATGTACTGAATATATTTAAGATAAAATAAAAATAAAAAATAACGCCTTTTTACCAATTATAACAGAAGCCTTTAATACAGTAAGTTAACTTACGTTCAACAACAGATTTGTACTACAACGAATTTTTTATAAACTTACACTCAATTTTTTAGGGAACTAAACGGAAAATTCAAGTTCAAAATGATATTTTTAGAAGTGCCTAATAGTATTGAATATGTTACATACTTTTTCAATTCTGAAAATACCTTATTCCATAAGTAGGTGTATTAAGAAATTTTAAATATTACGTTAACTTTAAAACACATTGTCCAAAAAACTAAGACAAATGGAAAATCACTTATGCACATTTTTAGAATTGCAAAATGGTAAAGAATAAATTCATTACATAATTAACCCAAAAAACATTGTACATTCCCAGATAGGCAAAACAAACTTTAAAATTTTTTTTTTGAATTTCAATTGCTGACGTACAAGAACAGAATGCAATAGATTTTACACTATAGGGAAATACTTTAAATTTTATCGTTCTTATCCTCAAAACTAAACCAAACTTAAAGTTCGGAAAAATACCCTTGAAAGTAATAGTCGATTATAATAATAATAATCGTATACATCGATTTAAATTAAATATATCTTTTTTTTTTTTGTTTTCTCTGACAAAAGTACAGATATAAATAATAAATATTATATTAATACAAAATAAATAAAGGGTGCTATAAATAATAAAAATATAATACTGAATGCATTTTTTTTTTAATAATTTTTTCTTGAGTTACAAAATCATGTAGACTAAAGAAGAATTAAAAGAAAAATATAGGATTATTATAAATTAAGATAAAAACGATCAAACCTTTTCGCATATAATAAAATAATGAAATTAAAGTTTATAATATTATGAATAAATATGAAATTATCAATACTATGAATTAAGATAACAGATATCAAATTTTTTTTCTTTCGCATTAATAAAAACTAGTACATATATTATTTATAATATTAAGGGATAAATATAAAACTATCAATAATAAGAATAAAAAAAATTAAATGCTAAATAAGCATATTAATTACAATTATGGGAATTTAAACAATGTATATTAAGCTACCAGGTATCAAATAATTATATGCATAAATATCATAAAATATAAAATCAAATATCAAATATCAAATTCGATAAAGAATTTTCGTATTGTCTAGACTTTTATCTTATAGGAGATAAAAAGTAATATATGAAATACCGAATATGAATAATTACAAGGAATAAATACTGCTGATATATAATCGCCAAATTAACATGTATATATCTTTGATTCCCATATAATTTTTTTTTCTTTTCTATTTTCTTTTCTTTCTTTATATTAGAAAGAGATAGAATTATAAAATCTTGTATATAAAACAATTATACGATGAGTTTTTTTATATAAGTAGAAATAGAATTAAAATTTTTAGAAAATTTTTTTTCATTAAAAATTTTTCTTTTCTTCTTAAAGGTAAAATATAATGTAAGAAATATATATAACAAATATAAATTTTTTGCTATCGATAGTTAAGCCAAGGATACGGGGCAGAAAAATTTCATTCAAATCATAATTTTACCTTTTTACTAAGAATAATAACAAGAATGATTTTGATAATGAAAACGACTAGTTTATAACTATTTTTCCAGAGGGAGGGATATTTACCCCCCCTATTTATATTTTTATAATAAAATTTATCTAAGTATATTAATGATGGGTAAAATGGATGAAACTAGTTTAATTTAATTCTATATTTTCGCGCAAGGATTTTTTTTCCTTCTCTACGTGTTACAATATGATGGGGTAATAATATTTTTTTTTACGGGAATAGAATCGATCAATTGATAAAAATTAAAAATATAAGAGAGAATAAAAATTTATACATGTGTTGCCACCCACCCTAATGCTCTCTAGAAGCAATGCCTTTTCTGAGCAATAAATAATGAAAATTTTTTTTCTTATGCAGTTAAAAAAAAAATATATAACTTACAAATAAAAAATAAAGAGCCTACTAAGACCCTTTGGGTTTTCTAATTTTTTCTCACTTCCCTTATTTTTTTCTTTTTGAAAATTTCCGAGTTAAAATAACGCAAAACATCTGCAAATATTATATATATCTAATACATACAAACATAGGAGAAACATGCGGAAGTAAAAGAAAAAAAAGTAAGAGAGAAGTGAAGGAGGATAACGCGTAGGGTGTAATATACGTTTAGCATAGTTTTTATACATACATGTAAAAAACATATAATTCATGTATAATATAAGAACAATCTAAAAGGCTATAAAATAAAAAAAAAATTTATACTTGCATAACAAAAAAATACTAAATATATTTAAAAAAAAAAATTCTACAAAATAATATGTTAATAATAATAATATGTTGGATTTGAAAGAGTGTGAGAAGGAATGGTGATAATTGTATTTTTTTTACGCAAACGTAATTTCTTTGTATGAAGAAATATTTTAATACATAATATAGAATTTAGAAAAATGTTTCACACCCCATCATATCGAATAAGAAAAAATTCAAAATAAAATAGAAAAAATTACAATATTATTAATACTTTTTTTTTAATAAATAAAACTAGATTCGTTTAACTACCTTTCATTTGAGGAGAAACTGAAGCAGGCAATGCATGGGGTAAATTACTGGATGGAAGACCACGGCCTAAAGCTTGCAACGGCGAAGATTGAGATTGTCCTATTCACCCGTAAGCATATTGAGACTATTATCCTAATATGTATTGGGGAGGATAGGATAGAAACGAAGGAACACTTAAAGTATTTGGGAGTGCTGCTGGACACGAAGCTGACGTTTAAGGCACAGATTCTGAGAAGCACGGAGAAGGCTGCCAGGCTGACTGCTGCGCTAAGCAGGCTCATGAGAAATACGTGCGGACGTAAGACCGGAAAGCGCAGGCTTCTTATGTCGGTAACCCACTCCATAATACTGTATGGTGCAGAACTATGGGCCGACTGCATAAAGAAGGTCACTTATGCGTCTAAGCTTACGAGCGTGCAGAGGCAAGGAGTCCTGCGAATCTCCTGTGCCTATCGAACAGTGTCGTTGGAGGCAGCTCTAGTCATTGCTGGGGTAATCACGATAGATCTGCTGGCTCTTGAGAGACAGTATATCTATCTGAACAAAGAGAGGGAAGGTATTGACCGCGCGAAGGCTACTTCGCGCCAGATCAGCCTAAGCGATTGGCAGGAACGTTGGACCGACTACGCGAAGAGCAAATGGACCAAGAGGTTGATAGGAGAGATATCACCTTGGATAAATAGAGGGCATGGGGACATTAATTATTTTTTTACCCAATTCCTAAGCGGACATGGACTTTTTTGCTCCTACCTCTTTCGGATCCAGAAGATGAATAGTGCTGAATGTATATACTGTCCTGGCAAAGACGACACGCCGGAACACACATTCTTCAAATGCGATAGGTGGGCTGCTAAAAAGTTTCAATTAGAAGCTAACATCGGTCCAATCACACCTGAAAATGTGGTTGGCCTGATGCTTCGAAATGAAGAAGTATGGTCCGAAATTGGCCAGTATCCAAAAAACCTGAAGTCCAAGGTATAGGCTAATATTAAGACGTATTGCGTTTATCCTGATGACTGCAGCTGTTGTACTAACATACTATCATCCCTGCAGTTACTCTTGATACCGCAAGCAATAGTAGATGGTAGGATAATTTTTATTTATTTATTTATATATATTTATTTATTTATTTATTTATTAACCTTCTTTTTGATGATAATGAGAATTAACGTATATTTTTAGCTAACATATATTTTATTAAAGATGACAGTACATAAAGACGAAATTTCAACCAGATGGAATGACGGAGTGCTTAACCAGACTGGCGAGTCAGTGGATGCAAGTCAAAAGATTGAGTTCATGAATAGAACTAAATGGCCTTGAACCTGTCCTGAAGTAATGTGAAAACGGTCCCGGGATAGGCTCTCATAAGGTAGGAAGGGAGTGGAGTTTTAGTGGGTATAGGCAAAGTAGGTCGAGTCCCACATAACTGTCAGTTCGGATGCTGATCAGTATGCGTAATGCATTTCTCCACTTCCTACGCAAAAAAAAAAAAAAAAAAAAAAAAAAAAACTACCTTTCATTTATCCATTTGTTAAATTATTTAACATTGTTACGGCCAGTAATAAAAAATATATAAAGCTTTGCAAAGAAGAACTGAAGGATAGGAGCTACTTCAGGGAAAACCTGTACCTGCAAGTCGAGGAGGCATACATTGAAGCAATTAGCTTTCTCAATGAGTCAATCAGCAGTGAAGCACCTCCAGCAACTCCAGCTCCAACCATACACACATCTCACAACGTTTTTCAGACCTTGCCAAAGATACCACTTCCAACCTCCCCAAATTGACGACATCGTGATAATCAAAGACGACCTCAGTCCACCAGCCAATTGGTCACTCGGGCGAGTTATTGAATGTCATCCAGGTCCAGATGGTCTCACCAGAGTCGTCACACTCAAAACTGCAACCACAACTTTACGTCGTCCAATCACCAAGCTGATCCTACTGCCAGTCAACGCAGAAGCAACTTCACACCACGTCATGGTCAAATTCCAGAACTAGGTCACTTCACGGCGGGCGGTTCAGCACAAAATAATTAAAATTAAATTTTTGTACAAAATCAATTAAGTATTTCAAACTAAAATTTTCTTTCAAAATGTTAATTTTTCTTAAAATATACTTAATTGATTTTACACTCTTGGAACTATGAACTTATCACCAAATTTTTGTTCAACTTCACGCGTTTTATTTTAATAATTGATTTTATAATTCGCTAATTATTGTAAAACGCGAGAAATACTTATTTGTTAAATAAAGTTTTAACGAGGCGGGCGGTATGTTACGGCCAGTAATAAAAAATCCGTATTTTTCTCTTTTTTTTCGTAATACTAAAGTATTACATTTATTAAATTTACTTATGATTCAAATTCTCGTGCTCAAACTCTTAATTCATAGATATTATAATTGTTTGTTTTATCGGCCTTCCCTTTTTGTCAAAAACCCCTACCATTATGTAAATTTATCGCGTTATTATAAAACCTTTCGCTGCGCTAGTTTCCTCCTTCTTTTGTGGTCAATCGTCGCGTTGAACAGTTCAATATCATTACGTGCCGCCCGGTTCGTTTAACCTTAAAAGTTAAATTCAATTTTCCATTTTCTTTTTTTCAAATTAACATTAACATAATTCTTTTTTTCAAAGTGCCAGTGACATTTAATTTTATACAGTCCGCTTATTTTATCATTCAGTTTCTTTCAAATTTCGGGAAATTAGAGTTTGTAAATATTTAAGTGCCTCGTGCTCAAAATTAATTAGTTAAGTGAAAGTTCAAGTTTCCTTTGTAATTATTAGGTTAAGTAATTTTTTTGAATAAACAATTTGGGCGTCAAGGACAGACGCCCATACGTTCAAATTAATTCTGTGAATGATTGTTTCATTTTTTTAAACTTTTTTCCAAAATCCATTTCCCGAAGTTTCCTCTATATTTTCCACGAAAATATAACAAACATGTTTATTTTCCTTTTTATTATTCTGCTTATTTCAGTCTCTCTACCAATAATAAGATTTGAATGTAAAAATCTAATCTGAATCCTCATCTTTACTATTACTTATTGTATATTTATAATAATTAAAAAAAAAATAATTAAAAAACAGCATTATTAAAGTAGACATACAAACAATTGCAATGAGTCAAATAATTTAATTTAATTAATTTAATCTAACTAAATATTACTGAAAAAGCAGTATATCCTTTCTCAAAATACTCTGAAAAGAAAAAAATAATAAAACACGCATAAAATATTTATTTGCTGGTATTTTTGTAATTGTTTTAGTAAAGAGTTAAAATATATAAAGTAGGAATTTATTCTAATTATTAAGCCATAAAATAATTTTATTAAGTGTTTAAGACTGTTTTAGAAATAGGGAATTTTTTTTGAAGAAAGTTTTTTTTTGGAATCCACGTAAATTCTGTTTGTATTATGCAAAAAATTAAAAAAAAAAAAGAATGATTTAAGACAATTATGAAAATTTAAGAGAGTTTTTTCTGTTCCATTATACATAAGTTTTTGCTTGTAATTTCAAAATTTTAATAAAGATTTAAGATATAAAGTTATTAAAAAAAAGCGATTAGAATAAAACACGTAAAAATTGTGGTTTGAAATTTTCAAAAGTCGTAGTAAATTTTTTTTAGATGGATATAAGAACGTATGATAGTTGTTTTTGGGAAATCTAATTGTAAACCATATAAAATGCAATGCGGGTATATCTGAAGAACAGTTTTTCTAAGTAAGAGAGTTTAAAATTTTAGTTTAAGAGCAAAAATTTTTTGGAAATCGTAATTTGATTAAAGGATATACTTGTAGATCAAACGCCCTTTTTATAAAAAAAATTGAGACATAAAAAGGGTTTAGTTATGGTAACGTTTAAACTATAGTAAATCGTATAGGGCTTGTAAAAAAAAAAAGTATTAATAATCATTATTAAAAAAAAAATATAAATATTAGTGATTATTAAGTAACAAAAATAATTATTTACCAAGTTTTAGTAATGTTCGGTCAGTATAATAATTCACATAAATAAGATAGTTGATTGAAATGATACATGAATAAGAATACAAAAACACATGGCTTACAAAAGCATATAGAGAGAAAAAAATTTTGTAAATATAAAATGTTGCCAAGATGCAATAGTAGTAGTAGCAAAACGGCGCGCGACGATAATGTAAATATAAAAAGTTTCCAAGATGCAATAGTTGTAGTAGCAAAACGGCGCGCGGCGATAATTTAGATATAAAAGATAGGCCAAGAATCGGTAGTATAAGTAGCAAATGGCGCGACAAATTTTTAAATGTGTGTACAAAAAAAGTTACCAAAGATGTAACTGTGTAAGTAACGAGTAACGCGCAATAAAATTTTAAATATATATATCAAAATCGCGCGACAAATATAAAATTACAATAATTGAGTATTAGAATAATTTTATTGGACTAAAATTTTTTTTTTGGGAGACTTAGGAAAAAATTATAGATGGGTAATAATTTATTTTTTTAGGAAAGTACGATAAAATTAAATATAAAAATTTTTACACAAAAAACCTCACAAATGTGTGTAATGTTACATAAAAATAAAGAGTACAAAAAATTAACAGAGAAATTAAATGCATGTGGTTAAAACAATTATTATATAAAAAAATATTTTGGACATCCTCCCACATGATCTCTTTGTATAAAAATATTTTGGACAACCTCTCATACAATTTACTATATAAAATTATTTTGGACAGCCTCCCACATGATCTTATTATATATAAAAAAAAATATTTTGAACATCCTCCCACATGATATCTTTATATAAAAATATTTTGGACAACCTCTCATATAATTTACTATATAAAAATATTTTGGAAATCCTCCCACATGACCTTATTATATAAGAAATATTTTGGACATCCTCTAACATAATCTTACTACACACGCTAACACCAACTAAAATGCACAACGAAAACATAACCTAACAAACTAATGAAACTAAATGTTACGAAACCCTATATTTAACCATCAATATAAATAAACCCCATTAATAAATTTAATTTATAAAAAAGAATAATAATAAGTAAAACTTACCGAATTTTCCATTTTCCTTTTTTTTCTCCTTAAGATAAAACTCCCTGTAATAACACAAGCAACCAAAGTCACGTTTTTTTTCACCGTTAAAGCAGAAGGAAAACAACAACAAAAATTCAGGTTGGTAGATTTGTCGCTATGACCAACTAAAAATCTAATCGCGAATTCAGGACAAATTTAAAATTATTTGAACACTAAATATTTCCAAACAAACAACTAATATCACTAATGTAATGCTTACACAATTTTTTTTTAATTTTTAAACCAAATTTAAAATTTATTAAATTTAAAATTGATTTCGTAACAGCAAAAAGATGAACCAAAAATGAAAATATTATGCAAAATTTAAAATATACATTCCAATTAACATTTTATAACAACCACAACAAATTTAATCTAAACTTAACCTAAATCTACTGAAACTGACCAAGAGTTAAATCTTAAACCACAAAAACCAAATTTACTGTTCTACATACCCTCTTCTACTATATTTTTTTTGTAAATTGATAGAAACAAACTTTAAGTCAAAGTATTTAGTTGAAATAGAAATATATTGCATCTCTATGAAAACATACAACTCAAAATACCAATTTTTATAAATACATAAATCTAATAAACATATACGATAAAATTTATGGTTTAATTAATAAAACTACAAGTATATATAATAATTCGGGAACAGAATCACAGGGGACTGGGATAGATTTATAGTATATAATTCAAAGAGCAAAAGTCTATAGGAATACGATTATATTCAAAAAGAACCATGATACACACAGACAATAATTTTTTAATAATCACAACTACAATTTTTATTACCATTCTAATATGGAGCATACTGTCTACGTATTGTCTCGAATGTACGGGTATTAATCGTGTTAGATAAATTACAGATACAGACAGACAACCAGATATAATACAAATTCCAGCATCCTACAAAAATCCTTGCCAACTACAAAAGAAGTTTTTTTTTCCAAGAGACAACTGAGTCACCTACATAAAATAACATTTAACTTTAAATGCAAGCAAAAGAAAAGATTTACTAACTCCAAAATGTCATTTTCCATAAAAATTTCCATAATTTTTTTTTCTTTTCAGTTTATTAAGCATAAAATACACAATTATTTTAATAATCAAAATATTATATAATTAATATTTACTAGTATAAAAAAATTAGAAACAAAAAAAATTTTTTTTAATTTAAAAAAAAAATATACAAAAAAATTTAAAAGCCAAACAAAAAAAAAATTCGAACTAGTAATATTTCTGTGTACCGATAAATTCATTATAATCAGAAAATTATTAACTGCACTATAATTTTTTCTTATTTCTTTAACAATTTCAGTTTATATTCTTTAATTTCTATAAGTAATAAAAAAAATTTTTAGAAAAAACAAGTTAAAAAAAAACTATATCCATATATAAACAATTACAAACACTCAAACAAAAAAGTAAAACCTTGTCTTAATTTTCCTTAGTTCCTAAACACTACAAAATAGTAATAATAATAATTTACCGAAATTACTATACAAAAAGGAAAAATTCCTAGAATTTCATATGTTGATAATAATCTAGAAATTCAATAAAAAAAAAATAAAATATTGATAACTATAAGTTTTAATAATTATCTAATCACAAGTAATTGTAACTTTCAGTGTAACTTTTATAAAAATGTATTTTCAATTCCTCTCATTTTTCAAAACACGAAAAACTAACAAAAATCAAAAAAAATAATAATAGAAATAACTTTAGAATAACTAGGTAAACACAAATAACGTTAATTTCTAAATTATGTTTTATACTATCTTAATAATAATTTTTTTTGCAACAACTATGTAATCACAAGTAATTTTAATAATCTTAATTTTAATTTAAAAAAAAAATGCATAAAAAATAATAATAGCAATAATTTTAAGATAACTATGTAATTACAAATAATTTTAATAATTAAAAAAAAAAAAATCCAAAAATGTAAAATAAAATAAGATTATCAATAATTAAATCAAGTGCAACATTTGTAGAAATACATTGTCTTTTTTTAAAAAACAAAACAATAGTAAAAATATTAATAAGTGCATTTTTCATATAATCGAGCACAGTATTTTATATACAAGTAGCTATATTCTTTAAGTTTTCAAAATTGTAAAAGAACCAATCCTTCAACAAAGATCAAACCAAAACTAATATTTTTGTAAAAAATATAAAAATAAGGAATTGAACTTAATCACATTTTTTTGGAATATTGTAATAAACATAATTTTAATTATTCAAATCTTTATATGAATGTAAATATAATGTTTCTTCTTCTGTAAAAACAAATGTAATTTTAAAACGTAACTAGATGTCTTAATAGGTAGACATTTTAGAACTACTTTTCTCACTAAAACATGACAGTTTTGGATAGTAGCAATCCCAGGAGGGATATATCCCAGAGGGGGTGTGTACCGTTAGGTACAAATTGATTAAATATAAATTACCAAGAATTACGTCTAGACAGATTTATTAGAAATAAAATAATATTATATTATAATTAAAAATGCTTCATCAGCACCATCATTTCGAGAAACTACACGTGCAAGAAAGTGCATAATAAGACCTCACACGAAGTACTCGAGGTGGGAATAAAGCCACCCCACTCAAACGCATGACAAGCTAATTACCTATGATTGGAGGCATCGTTACTAAGGACACTAAATTTTCACGTTAAGCCAATCACGCGCGGATCTCCTCTCCTCTATTCCTTCAAGCGTAAGACTTTAAAAGCTCTCGCAGAAGCTCCGGAACGGCAGAGAGAACTTGGGACCATGTAGTCCCTTAGACAGAACGAATTGAGATACTGAACTGACTGTACTAACTAACTTGTACTCAGGTTGTCTCTCTACCGCTAAATTAAGTGATCTAAGCACGGCCAGCCATTTTATAAGTCAACAAATTAGCATTTTAATAATAAAAGGACTTAGTTATTTGAATTCCTGTCACCAGTAAATGAGTTTAGCCAACAGGCTAAGCCCGAATAAGAATATCCTCATTTATCTGTGTTGATCCACAACGAAACACAACATTTTCTTAATTTTAAATTCTTTTATATTCTTTTTTTAAAAACATAAAACCTTACCTCTACTAAGCTAGGGTAGATAGGATCGAAGTTTAAATTTGACGAAAATACTCTCAATAATAAAAAATTTTCTGTATAACCGGGGTTATATGAGACCAATGATTTAATTTAAAAATATTTAGATCGGAAATTCACAAAATATCATCAAATACGATTCTGTACAACAACAGCCATATTGGACCTACCTTTATTGTTTTTATTGCCAGAAGACCCTGAAAATAAAGTAATTGTAGGGGAGGTAAAAATGAACATTTATGTAGACCAAACTTAACTAATGAACAAAAACAATTAATATTTATTTATTAGAAATTGCTATTTACAAATAACAAAGTTAAGCGCCACCAGCTTAATAAAACCGGAAATTATAACCAAAAAAATCGAAAAGGGTTGATTTTAATGCCAAAAGGGTTTGGTCTAAATATTATGGTGATGATAGAATGATCTAAATATTAAAAATTAAAGGGAGAGCAAGAGATGATTTCGGTTCGTTACTTCCGTATAACAATTAATAACCTATAATTACATAAATACTAAGTATAAATACTAAAAATACCTAAAATCTAAACCGTAAGAGCACATTCGCTCGCGTTATCTAGAAGATATTTTATCTTACTTCCTGATGTCGTCTTGAGCAAATTTCGATACCCCCTGATGTAGTTGACCAAACCAAAATAGTTACACTTATCAAGCCAAAGAAAAGATAAAGGGAAACCTCACTATAAACTTGTAGAATCTCCAGTATAAAAATATATGAAAATCACAATGGCGGAGTCAGCGACTGCGTGCTGATACTCCAGATTTTGATGATCACAGATTCACAAATATTGATTTCGGCAATTAATTTATATTATTTTACCGTATCACACGAGATAATCTATATCACAAAATTACAACAGATAAATATTATCCAGACCAATTAATTAAAGATATTAACGAAATAACATAAAAATATTTACAAATAAGAGAAAGCTCTCAAAAAGCGTGTTTTGCGGCTCGCAGATCTGGTTCGATTTCAGTTCCTCCCTTACGGAAGTCCGAAATTGCAATCGTTTCAAAGGAATAAACGTGATAATTGCTCAAAAGAGCACTTAAAAATCTAAAATTTAAAAATTGATTTTATTTTAAATTTTTATTAAAGTGACAGAAATTCTTCCTGTCACATCTGACAATAAATTTATCATTTTCTATCTCTGATGTAAAATTAGGAAGGTAGGACAATAAATTAAATTTTTTGTATTTAAAGATGGGAAAATTTTTTGAATCTTATATAGTCAGTTTTACAGATTTATTACTAAAAAGTGGCTATGAAAACTAAGAAAAAAAAATCTTAAAATTTAAAATGGACTTATATTATGCATTTTTCCCCTTTTTTGCAGTTTTTAAGACGTTATATTTATTTTACAAAAGTTTTAAATTTTTTGCTGTCTGAAGTGAAAAATTTACTATAAAGTTTGAGTACAGTTAATTGAGCTTGGGTCAAAGATTTACGAAAGGCTATTGCCGGGTAAATATAGTGATTTGGCCCCCCTCCCCAATCTCAAAAAAATTATTTGTATCCGAAAAGTATTATAAAAACTAGCCGATCGCCGTTGGAATTAGCTTCCTTGTAATGCGGTATTTTCGCATATTAAAACAAAGAAAATTTATCATTATTTTGAATTATTTTCTTATTGATTTTTTTATCTTTTAAATTCCCCGCTACGTACCGCCCAAATACGAGTAATGACTCGTCAATAAAAGAACAAACAACGGTACGGGCGGACAGGAATTTGGAGGGATTATTCCTTCTTCTGCTAGCGAGAGCATGAAAAGTTACTGCTCCAAAATTAGATTTTTTTTATTTTTATCCAAAATATATATTTTTATATAAAGTCTCATTAAGTTTTGAGAATTTCAATTTTATTATTATTTAAAAAAGTGTAGTAAAATAAAATTAACTAGTGTCAGTTAATACTAGTGTTTCTATTTGACTCCAAAATTTACTAAAGTAATCATAACCCGCAAAGGAGTACGTGGAGATAATCATAATTTTAATTAAGGATTTTATGAAGTTTCTTCACTTCTCTTTACTATAAAAAGGTATTGTGCACACAAATTTCATATGAGCTCATCGCGACAATATTCTTTTATCAAAATTGTGTAAAAGTAAAATCACGTTAGATTTAGATTAATGTGAGTGCATGTATGTGAGTATACACGGGAGTCGACACCGTGATACCCAATATTATATGTATATGCTATATATGTATATATACACACGTATATATATATATATATTCATATACATATAACATTCTTATATTATTATATACAAATAATTTTCTTTTTTTACTAATAAATTTATATTTTCATTTATATAAATAAATTTTAGATTATTTAAAGTCCCTCATCCATTTGCATGTGGCCCTCATATATGTGAGTTAATGTACACACACATATCCATAAACAGGTAATTCCCACGTATACAATATTAAAATATTTTTTTATATAACAATTTATTTAATAATTACAGTTTATTTTAATAATTTTGATTAATTAATAATAAATAAATCGTTACATCCTAGCCCATATTAGGCGCCCTTAAACCTTAAAAACCTTAAAAATCGTGTTTTTTGCGGTTTTTTTTCGTTTCTCCGTACTGTGTTGTGCTATTAATCTGAAAGTTGCGTAGAAAAAAAGGGCACAGAGTTTATTTTCAATTTTCATTGGTTTTAGACCCTTAAGACCATTTTAAGACCCCGAAAATTAATTTTTAATTTTCGGAAAATAGGTTTTTTGAGCATAAAAAAAATAACCACGTTAAATTTCTTTAAACTGACCTAAAAAGTTGAAAAAAAATATATTTTACTGATATCAGTCTTGTCCTGGAGGGGGAGCTCATCTCCACACCTTCAAAACTCAAAAACTACGTTTTTTTGTCTCTACACGATTAAAATGCAATAGAATTGCGAAAATTCGTTTTGCAACCTCCCTTAATCTTTTTGAGCATCTATTTTTACGTTTTAACTAAAATATATTTCATTAATTATTGTTTTTAGACCCTTATGACCACTTAAGACCACCTTAAAAGCCCAAAAATTGATTTTACATTTTCGAAAAATCAGTTTTTTTGAAATTAAAATATTATACCTGCCTTTAATTCTTTCAAATTAGACTAAAAAGGCAAAGAAAATTATTTTTTAACGATATCAGTCTTGTCCTGGAGGGGGAGCTCATCCCCACCCCTTCATTAATTCCTAAGGAAACTGCATTTGACAGAGCTGTAAAACCTATTCCATTTAGAGCATTTGGCTCAAATTAGTAAAATAAAACAAAAAAAAATTTCAAAATGGCGGACCAATATGGTGGTAAAAAAAATTTAAAAAAATTAAATTTTGATATTTCTTGATAAAAATTTGTGTTAATGGTATTTTTTGGGTGCTAATTACGAATATATAGTTATTTTTCAAAAATTTTTAAATGGCGGAACCAATATGTCAAAATATGGTTGTAAAACTCGAAATTTCGAGATTTTTGACGATTTTGAGTCTGAGCAGAAACTGTAAGTTATATAACCATAAAAACTGTTTCATTTAGGGCATTTAAACATGTTATGTGAAAAAATATTTATTTATCTATCTATTTTTCAAAAACTCAAAATGGCGAGATATTGATCTGCCATTTTGAATTTTAATAAATAATTTTCATTTTTTCATATAACATGTTAAAATGCCCTAAATGAAACCAGTTTTACGGTTATACTATTTACAGTTTTTTCTCAGGCTCAAAATCATCAAAAATCTTGAAATTTCGCATTTTTCAGTAGCCACATTAGATCCGCCATTTTCAGTTATTGAAAAATAGATAGAGCTTCGTAATAAGCATCCCAAAAATACTCTGTACACAAATTTTGACAAAAATAATAACGAAATTTAGTTTTTCGTGTCCGCCATATTGATTCCCCATTTTAAATTTTTTTCAAAAAATTTTATTTTTTCATATAAAATGTTTAAATGCCCTAAATGAAACCGATTTTATGGTTATATAGCTTACAGTTTCTGCTTAGGCTCAAAATCGTCAAAAATCTCAAAAATTCAAGTTTTTCAACGGCCATATTGGTTCCGCAATTTAAAAATTTTTGAAAAATAACTATATATTCGTAATTAGCACCCGAAAAATACCATTAACACAAATTTTTATCAAAAAATATCAAAATTTAATTTTTTCTGACCACCATATTGGTCCGCCATTTATAAATGTCCGCCATTTTGAAATTTTTTTTTGTTTTATTTTACTGATTTAAGCCAAAAGCTTTAAATGAAATAGGTTTTACAGCTCTGTCAAATGCAGTTTCTTCTTAGGAATTAATGGCTTAATCGTGCAGGGGCAAAGAAACGCGTTTTTTGAGTTTTGAAGGGGTGGGGATGAGCTCCCCCTCCAGGACAAGACTGATATCGTTAAAAAATAATTTTCTTTTCCTTTTTTGTCCAATTTGAAAGAATTAAAGGCAGGTATAATATTTAATTTCAGAAAATTGATTTTTCGAAAATGTAAAATCAATTTTTGGGCTCTTAAGGAGGTCTTAAGTGGTCATAAGGGTCTAAAAACAATAATTAATGAAATATATTTTAGTTAAAATGAAAAAATAGATGCTCAAAAAGATTAAGGGACGTTCTAAAACGAATTTTCGCAATTCTATTGCATTTTAATCGTGTAGAGACAAAAAAACGCGTTTTTTGAGTTTTGAAGGTGTGGAGATGAGCTCCCCCTCCAGGAAAAGACTGATATCAGTAAAATTACTTTTTTCAACTTTTTAGGTCAGTTTGAAGAAATTTAACGCTGGTTATTTTTTTTTATGCTCAAAAAACCGATTTTTCGAAAATTACAAATAAATTTTCGGGGTCTTAAAATGGTCTTAAGGGTCTAAAACCAATAAAGATTGAAAATAAACTCTGTGAGTCTCAAAATGTCTCAAAAAACCGATTTTTCGAAAATTAAAAATAAATTTTTGGGGTCTTAAAATGGTCTTAAGGGTCTAAAACCAATAAAGATTGAAAATAAACTCTGTGCCCTTTTTTTCTACGCAATTTTCAGATTAATAGCACAACACAGTGCGGAGAAACAAAAAGAAACATAAAAAACACGATTTTCAAGGTTTTTTAAGGTTTAAGGGCGCCTAATATGGGCCAGGTAGCTAATTCTAACGGCGATCGGATAGTTTTTATAATACTTTTCGGATACAAATAATTTATTTGAGATTGGGGAGGGGGGCCAAATCACTATATTCATCCGGCAATAGCCTTTCGTATCAGTTAAAATGATTTAATAAATTTTCTGAAATATATAAAATAATTTATTTAATTTCTTACAATTATATTCCTTTCAAACCAGCTAATCTTGAGAATACTGTCAAATAATATTTTCCATTGAATTCTCTGAAATCTATAAGTTTTACACTTATTTGATCTTCCAAAACAAAAGCATTTATCGCATCCAGTCGTCTTATTTGCATGCAGTCCATAATATCCTTCCTTACACTGATCACATCTTCTTCCAATGACATTAGTCTAGAAAAAGAAAATTGTATATTTTTTTTAATACAGTCAAATAAGGATTAAATAAATTTATGTGGATAATTTAATAATCGGAGAGTTGACATAGATCAAGATAATGAAATAGCATCATTATATTTTACTCATTATCGCCAAAGAATATCTGGTCTTACATAGTGGTCTTCATCACAGCTTTCTAAAGTTTAAATTAAGTTCTTTGTTAACGAAAATCACGTAAAAACAATCCGATTGTCAAACATAAAGTTATTTTCAATAGTTAAAATTAGCTAATTTTAAATGAAAATATTATTACGCGTGATTATTAAAATAAATAAGCTTACTCTTTGAAAAATTTTGACCATAAAATGGCCAAAAATTAGCCAAAATTATGGTCATTTTCAGATATATATAGAACTAGCAAAAGTTGGAGGGGGTGCTCCGCTCCCCTGTGTCTCATTTACATCTTTTTGTGTTGCTTCAAAAAACCATTTTTTACTGCAAATTTATAATTATGCAAACACGTTCAGATTTTTCAAATGAGGCTCAGTCCCTCCTGTTCAAATTTACTTCGATATTTTTCTGTTGCTTAAAAAAATTTTGTTTCACTACAAATTTATAATTATGCAAACACATTCAAACTATTCAGAGCAGCGTAGGTGAAACATTAATGAAAAATTATAAGTTTTGGTTCGGCGGTACTTGAGTCATTAGGGTACAGAAAGACAGACAGACAGACAAATACATTTTTAAATATATATAGTAAATAGTATTAAGATTAAAAGATATTAATATTATTATTGCTTTATATAAAATTGATGGAAAATTATTTGTCAGTCTTATTACTGACCTAAAAGAATTTAAATGGTTTATTTAAATGGTTTATCTGGTTTATCTAAAGAAGTATAGTAGTATATAAAGCAATAACTATATTGTTATTTTTATGTTCCATAGTGACCAATATTAATATCTTTTAATTTAAATTTATGAAAGGAACGAATTAATAAAATATTATATTTTAATTTTTTGGCATTGGGTCTAAAATATGCCAAGAATTACAGTTTTGTTCGTCTAATATATATATACTACTTTGTGTATAGTAAAATAGTCCTACTTTTTCAGTAATTAAACTGTTATTCGACTAACTATACATAAATATAAGTATATATATATTTTGTTGTACTACCTAAACACCAATGAACATATACTGTAATTTCTCTCGAAAGAGAAATGATATACTAATGGTATATAAATGAGAATCATGAAAAGATTAACATCTTAGTTTATCTAAAGAAGTATAGTAGTATACTTTACTGAGGATGGCTCGTACTACTATACAGAGCCGAAATAAACCATTTAAATTCTTTTAGGTCAGTAATAAGACTGACAAATAATTTTCCATCAATTTTATATAAAGCAATAATTATATTGTTATTTTTATGTTCCATATTGACCAATACTAATATCTTTTAATTTAAATTTTTGAAAGGAACGAATTAATAAAATATTATATTTTAATTTTTTGGCATTGGGTCTAAAATATGCCAAGAATTACAGTTTTGTTCATCTATTATATATATACTACTTTGTGTATAGTAAAATAGTCATACTTTTTCAGTCATTAAACTGTTATTCGACTAACTATACATAAATATAAGTATATATATTGTGTTATACTACCTAAACACCGATGAACATATACTGTAATTTCTCTCGAAAGAGAAATGATATACTAATGGTATATAAATAAGAATCATGAAAAGTTTAACATCTTGGTTTATCTAAAGAAGTATAGTAGTATACTTTACTGAGGTTGGCTCGTACTACTATACAGAGCCGAAATATACCATTTAAATTCTTTTAGGTCAGTAATAAGACTGACAAATAATTTTCCATTAATTTTAAATAAAGCAATAATTATATTGTTATTTTTATGTTCCATATTGACCAATATTAATATCTTTTAATTTAAATTTATGAAAGGAACGAATTAATAAAATCTTATATTTTAATTTTTTGGCATTGGATCTAAAATATGCCAAGAATTACAGTTTTGTTCATCTATTATATATATACTACTTTGTGTATAGTAAAATAGTCATACTTTTTCAGTAATTAAACTGTTATTCGACTAACTATACATAAATATAAGTATATATATTGTGTTATACTACCTAAACACCGATGAACATATACTGTAATTTCTCTCGAAAGAGAAATGATATACTAATGGTATATAAATAAGAATCATGAAAAGTTTAACATCTTGGTTTATCTAAAGAAGTATAGTAGTATACTTTACTGAGGTTGGCTCGTACTACTATACAGAGCCGAAATATACCATTTAAATTCTTTTAGGTCAGTAATAAGACTGACAAATAATTTTCCATTAATTTTAAATAAAGCAATAATTATATTGTTATTTTTATGTTCCATATTGACCAATATTAATATCTTTTAATTTAAATTTATGAAAGGAACGAATTAATAAAATCTTATATTTTAATTTTTTGGCATTGGGTCTAAAATATGCCAAGAATTACAGTTTTGTTCATCTATTATATATATACTACTTTGTGTATAGTAAAATAGTCATACTTTTTCAGTAATTAAACTGTTATTCGACTAACTATACATAAATATAAGTATATATATTGTGTTGTACTACCTAAACACCGATGAACATATACACTGAAAAAAATTTACCGATGGAGCCTCCGGGTTCTTTATATAGACGCGCGCTCTTGAATTATTTCTCATGTCACGTCTAGAAAATGTATACTTTTCGTCAGTATTATAAGTTAGAGTTCTCGTCTTTTTTAAAGGAGAGGAATCGTCCGGCTTGAACACGGACGTGGACAAAGATGCGTAATCAAATTTGCGCAAAATGTCGAACAATATACTAAATAGTAAATACATATATCAAAACTAAATATACTATATTATATAGTTTTGAATATCTCATATACATTTTAACGCGTGATCTGCGTCCTTGATCTGGGTCGTAAAATTCCAGGTGCTGCGTCTTGACTCGATCGGACGAAGGCTCCGGTATGTAAAGAGGACGATATGTTCGATTTTAGAATTATCCACGACATTTTGACCACGGATATACTATAGACGTAGTATCTATAAATGCTCGGAGGCTCCCTCGGTAAATTTGTTTCAGTGTACTGTAATTTCTCTCGAAAGAGAAATGATATACTAATGGTATATAAATGTGAATCATGAAAAGTTTAACATCTTGGTTTATCTAACGAAATATAGTAGTATACTTTACTGAGGATGGCTCGTACTACTATACAGAGCCGAAATAAACCATTTAAATTCTTTTAGGTCACTAATAAGACTGACAAATAATTTTCCATCAATTTAATATAAAGCAATAATTATATTGTTATTTTTATGTTCCATATTTACCAATATTAATATCTTTTAATTTAAATTTATGAAAGGTACGAGTTAATAAAATATTATATTTTAATAGTATTAAGATATGCAAATATAGATGGTTCTAAAATTTACTGAATCAAGTAATACCAATTGCGACATTAAAATTTTATCATATTTTTCAGATATTTCACTTTTTAACTAAATTATCAAAAAATTAAATTTTTCCCAAAAATAGTAAACATTTTTTTATTTTAACTTTATTTTAATACCGGTTTTATGTAATTTCTTTCATTTTTTCGAGCCTAATGATGAAACACGTAGACACACAGGCACGCAAATAAATTATTAAAAATACCATAAAAAATAAAAAAATGAAAATGATATTTTTATTCAGCTTCAAAAATATTCTATAAAATTTTAAAGATACCTCCGTTTTGAAAAAAAATTAAGGAAAATACGTAAAAATTGGTGCCGAATCGAATAGTACAAACTTGTGACTGTAAAATTTGTCGATAGTCCTGAGATATTTTAGTTTTTTTTCAAAATTTTTCAAAATTTTATGAATTTGAAAAACACTAAAAATTAAATATCTCAAAAACTACGATAGCTGAGCAGAAAGTCTATAGCCTATGTCACCTGCAGACTTTTTATCTTTGTTTTGACACCGGTTTTATGTAATTTTGTTCAGTGGTTTGACCCTGATGATGGAACACATACCCACACACACACATAGACACACAAATAAATTTTCAAATAAAATTTTGTTATCCTAGTAGCAAGATAATAAGATAAGGTAAGATATTAGTCTTAAACTTTCATCATTTTCCTCAAATAATTGTAACTTTTGACAAATCGAGCCGTTCGCCTTGAAAATTTAGGTGGATATACCTGGTGGATATACGTAAAAAATATACCTGAATCGAATAAAACTCTTTTTGATAAAAAAAATTTTTCCTCGGTTTTCAGTTTTTTAGGTTATTTTTTTAAATTTAATAAAAATTTTATCGTTTGAAATCCAGTTTTTAAACATAAAAAATTTTTGTCGTTATCAATCGAAAGGAAACCTAACCTATGTTTTACCGGTAATTTTTGTCATCTTTTGCCATAAACCCCGCGTCTCTAACTTTTATCGCTTTCTAGTTTATCCATTTCGGACAAACATACAAAATTAAAGATTTATATATATATAGGATTTAATGATTTCTTATAAAGATTAAAATTATGATTTCTTATACAAAAATAATTTGAAAGATAAGTAATACTATTATTATTAATAATAAAAGTTCTTTCATTTTGAATTTATATGATGTAACATAAAAATAATTACTATTTTTTTCATTAATAATGATATAAATAAATAAATGCTTATAAATTTAATTTAAAAAAATCACTTTTTTGCCCTCCTGGGCGTAAAACTCGTGTATAAAGAATTTTCTGAACTCGTTCGACGCTTAGGTGGGCAAAAAATAGCTTTAAGAAGTTGGCCCGATATTTGCAATTTTTGTAACCAATCGATTGCCCGTAATTAGCCCTTTAATTTGGTATGGTCAAAAGGTTTGCGCGTCCCCTAATTAATTAGTAAATCAAAAAAAACTTGAGGGGGATAGTTTTCATCCCCCAAAAACTTGAAATCGATTTTGTAAAGAAACTATTTATTAAAAAAAAAAAAAATTATTACCAATCGTTTGCGCGTCGTTTGCGCTTTTATCCCCCATAATCGGTTTTATAAAAATAATAATAATTTAATTAATTAAATAAATAAATTATTATTTTCATTCAAACTCTGAAAAAAAATAAAAACCACGGTAATGACGCATGCGCCTTGGCATTGATTCAATAATCAGCTGTTACCCTGTCAGGCATGCAGAAAAATAAATAAGATAAACCAATTGATGACTGATGTTCTATTAATTTATTAAATTAATTATTATTTTAATTTTGACAATATTTACAGTATTTATTATTATTTGCAGAATTTCAGTGGATAAAAATTATTAACAAGAAATAAATATTATGTTATTTTCAGTGTTTAATTTGTAATAAGTGGGCAAAGTTTATTTATTCAGTGAATAACCAATTTAAAATTTACATTAAATTTTTATTTTAATAAAAATTATTATCTTAATAAAATTATAAGCAACAAATTTTTTTTAGAAATTTATAAGTTTTTAAATATGAATGTGACTAAATTCTTATTAATTTAACTGATCCTCATCCAAATATCGCTTTGTATAAAAAATTTTGGAGCTTGAGATCAAGTAGTACATGTAATCATTTTTATTTGAATGGATGAATTTACATTTAGAATCAAATATTTATTTCTTATTAATAATTGTTGCCTACAAACTATCATTTTAGAATGAATTACGAGAACGATTAAGGTTTGTTTGACAGGCAGCCGAGCTAAAAAAAATTCAAAGTTTGCAGATGTTTTTTTATTTTATGCACAGATTTTTTTTTAATATAAAAATATTTACTTATTTACTTATACAAAATTTATAAAAATTAAAAATTGTAAATGATCAGCAGGTATATAAGAAATTTGGAGTTGTAATGGTGTAATTTTTGTGAAGTGATCAGTCGCATGCTTCAAGTGATATGCATTTCTCAGCAAGAATTTTTATTCATTATGGGCAAAAACTAAAAAACATTTAAAAAAATTCCATATAAATTAATACTTCTTTGAATTCAGAAGTCCATACATGATTATTTTTATTTGTTGAAAGGCCAATCATTAAAGCGCAAGCCATCTTTTAAGTAAGATTTATGATTTACACAGAAAACTAAACTTACAACACTTATATATTTTGATAATATATACACGGCCAGGCTGCTTTGCTTGAAATTTTTTTGGTGCTTGAATATTCAAGCAGTTTGCTTTAAATTTCAAGCATTTGCTTGAAAATTCAAGCAAAGCAGCCTGGCCGTGTACTCAATCAATAGTAACTTTAGTGCAGTATTATTTAATATTTGCAGCTTTGGGGTCAATATAATAAGATTAACTCATGGGATGATTAATTTAACGAGTACATCCAATTTCAACACCGTATACTGGATATTTTAAGTAATTCGATAAACAAATCTTTTCAATATCTTGACTCCAAACTTATAAACATAAACATAAATATTAGCATTTAAAGCATTGTTCCTTGTACAGCAACAAAATCTCATTTCATAATATTAAATTTTGAATCTACCCAATAATAATAATAACTCCTTTTTCTTGCACCCTACTAGTATGCATGAAATATTAGCAACTTTAAATAAAATGCCTGATAAAGCAGGTGGGATTGATAAACTAAATGTAAAGGTACTAAAAAACATGTCTGCTTATATATGTAGGCCTCTTCAATATATTTTTAATTTAAGTATTTTGCATAATACATGGCCTAAAAGCCTTAAAATAGCTGAAATCGTACCTATATATAAAGGTAGTCATAAGTATCTAACCACTAATTACAGGCCTATTTCCTGGATTTCGAATCTAGCTAAAATTTTTGAAAAATTAATTCACTCGCGCCTAACTAATTTTTTAAATAATAATAATATTATTTCTAATAAGCAATATGGTTTTATAAATAATATCGGCACTAAAGAAGCACTTGCTCACTTTACTGGAATTCTGTACAAAAATGTAGACAACAAACTGCCCACTATCGTTTCATTCCTAGATTTATCTAAAGCTTTCGATACCATAAACCATGAAATTCTACTTCAAAAACTTCGCAGATACGGAATCAGAGGAAAGGCTCTTGAGTTGATAACAAGCTATCTCACGAATAGAAAACAACGCGTTAAGCTGAATAATATTAACAGCAATTTCTTAGATGTCTCCATAGGTGTTCCACAGGGCACCATTTTGGGGCCCTTGTTATTTGTGTTATACATAAACGATTATTCTTATTATTTAAAACTAACTCATGATTGGCTTAAAAGCAACCAATTGTCTTTAAATCTTGATAAGACGGTTTATATGGCTTTTGGTTCTAAAAGAAATAGCATACCTAATGATATTCATATTTTTATAGACAACTATGAAGTTCAAAAAGTCGAAAAAGTTAAATATCTAGGTATTTATTTCGATAGTTACTTGAAATGGGATCATCATGTTAAGTCTATCTTAAGTAGAACCAGATATTTACTTTTTGTATTTAAAAGATTGTCATCTTTTATGCAAAAAAAATTATTATGTACAATATATTACGCGTTATTCCAAAATATTGCCTTTTATGGTATAGTTGCTTGGGGTGGTGCATCAAAAAATGTTCTTCAACCTCTTATTAACCTGCAGAAGCGTTTACTAAACATCATCACAATTAACAACAACCATCCTGAAATCCATAATACTAATAATAGCAACAAACATATTAAAAATTCTTTTTTAAATTTCAAACAAGCTTTTATTTTAGAATCAATCTGCATGCACTATGAAGATCTACAAAAAAAATTCATAGAATCTACTAGCACTACCAGATACAAAAATTTACCCTTGCCTGGCATAAATAAAAGTATAAGTTACAAAGATCATATTTTCAATGGTGTCAAATACTTTAACTTAATGCCTAACAACTTAAAAACATTAACAAATAGCAAGAAAAATATTAAGCAGAAAATAAAAATTTTTATTTCCTCTCTTTCATTTTAGACTACATAATAGCTAGTTAGAAATTACTTTAAATAAAAAATATCATTAAATTATCTCTCTTGTCACTTACTATATAAAAAATTAATAAAAAAACCTAAAGGCTTCTAAGTCATACGTTACAAATATATATAAATACGTTATTTATTTATAAATATAAATTTTTCGTCAAAATGTAAATAACTTTTATCTTATTAATACTGTCAGTTATAATATTCAAATTTTAACTTATTGTATTAACTTGGACTGTTAAATCTTTATGAATTTAATTTATTTATCTAGTTATAATTTTTTTTTCTCCTTTTAACTCAGTACGCGCACACAGGCGGATTTTTTCTGCTTCGACACGATACTCATTATGTAATGTGCATATTATCTTATAAATTGTACTTTAATAATTTGTATAAATTTGTAATAATTTTACTGAATAAATATGAATATGAATATGAATAAATCTTATTCAGCTGGTACTTGATTTATCAATATTTAAACTAGATACCTTACACTGTAATGATTGGCCAACCGATAGTTAAGAATAATCAAGATTCAAACTTTTGAATCTCTAAATTAAATTGAAAAGTTTATTTAGATTTACTAATTTCTGGTAATAATACCCAATAAGTTGCTGAATAATAATAAATTTATCAATTTTTGATTGTCTTTAATATTTGGGCACTCAAGCTTTACATAATTTTGATGTTCTATCGGATCGATGCTTTATTTTTATTCAATATTTAATTTAAATCTGCTCATTCTTTTAGAAAAGATAAATAATTTTGAAAAATTTTTATCGCTTTATTTTATAGATTTGATGCATAAATTTTGTCTCAAAGTTTTTGCCATTGAGGTGGCTCTTTCATATGCACTGGATGAAGCAAAGTCTTTTTTAAAAACTGAGATATTTTTATATAACTATTTGATGGTAATAAAATTTAATGTCAATTTGTGCAAATAAAAAAGATTAAATAAAAAATTTAAAATTTACTCATTTTTTATTGGTATTTTTTTCCCTTCAATTTAGCGATGGTTATCTTTATTACATACTCGGATGAAGATTTTAAAAAAAACATGCACTATAAATAAACATTAATTATTCTGGAATTTTTTTCTGGAAATTTTTGTGAATTTCTAAGTTCTTCGAATTTCTAAAAAGTTCTTAAAAGTTCATTATCGTGATGTCGTGATAGTAAATTTGCTATCAGATATAGTAAATTAAAATCATCATAGTAAATACGAGAGGAGTTTTTACAGTGTACAATAAGCTATAAAAAAACTGACCAAATCCTGAATAACCAAAGGGGTTTCATTTTTATATGGTATAAAAATGAGCTTAGAGGAGAGTTTAAGCAAGCGCCAGGAGTTTAACTGTTAATTTGCATAAAACTACCCCTCAGGGGCCAATCTGAAAAAGAAAAAGAATCACTTGGTCAGACTCTCTAATTTAGATGGCTAGCTATTCGCAAAATTTGGCTAATTTTGCAAATTCATTATGTAGAAATAAACAGCAAGGGCTTAAATTAATTTTAGTGGACATAAATGATCTCCATGCCATGGAACTTTGGAGCTTGGCAGTTGCCAAAATATTGATTTTGGAGCTTGGTGCTCATGAAAGCATTTAATCAGGATGACTTGAATAACAAAATATCAAAAATTCAGCCATTTTCACCGTACGGCCATTTCCTATGTTTTTGCGCCAGGTCCTTTGACTATAAATCATGCCTCCGAGATACAATGATCGTTCAAGGGTATAACATTTAGCCCGAGTGGGTTTTTGTCTCACTGCTCATTTACTTTGTCATAAATTCTACAAAACCCTGAAAAATCAATAAATATTTTCGATTGTCAAATTTAGTACGCTTGTGGGTGATTATTTTCCTGAGATTAGTATTTCCCTTCAACATATTACATATATAATGAATCTAATAAAATGGTAAAAAGGGTACCCTTTTTGAAATCAAGTTTTAATCAGTTTTCCACTCAAAGGAATAATTTGGCCCCGCGGAGGTTAATATTATTCTCACGCCTTAATGCACCTATTTTGGAATAAAAAATCATCTTCAGGTTTTTAAATTTAAAAACCAGTTTAGCTCAAAAAATAAAATTTGAACAAAAACTTATAACCGGTTTGTGTAAACACAACCTAAATGCATGGAACATGTTTACTTCCAGCTGAGGACTAGATATAATGCAAATGTTACGTAAATTTACAATACAATTTTCTAATTTTATAATTTGTAATTATACCTTATTACATGTTAAGATTCTAAACCCAAACTATTCTGATTCCCTAAACGCGTATTATTCCAGGTCTCTAAATCAAAATTATTCTAAGTCCCTAAATCCGAGTTATTCCAAGTCCCTAAATCAAAATTATTCCAAGTCCCGAAATCAAAATTATTCGAAGTCCCTAAACCTGAATTATTCTATAAGTACCTAATCGATATTATTCTAAGTCTATAAGCTCTAAGTCTATACCCAAGATATTTTCCGATTTTCAAAGATGGCGGACAATAAAACTTGAAAAATGAACTTTTATGATCTGCCATCTTGAAAAATCGGAAAATATCTTGGATTGAAAAATTTAATATTGAGATCGTTTTTGTCTCCCGTATTCCGTGGATTGGGACTATACAGTAGGAAACTATGCAAAATAAAGTTTTATCAAAGATTATCTTGGTTTTTAGTCAGGCATACAAGGGCTTGAATAATCCGGATTTAGAGACATAGATTAATCTGTGTTTAGGGATTTAGAATACTCCAGTTTTCTGGGACTTACAGGCACTTTAGGAAGCTAGAGTAATTAATGAGTAATGAGTAAACATAAACATGTTCAATTCAAGTTGTTTGTGTACAAGCAAACCCGCTATAAGATTGTTTATTACATTAGATATACAGTAATAAAATAGGATTTTAAGTCAGTAAATCGAAATTATTATAAGTGCCCTTTGACTCTTTTCCTTTAATCCAGACCCCTCCCTATAAACAACTAAAAATTGATCTTTTTCTTTATAAGAAAAAAATTAGATATTAAAGGGGTCAAAAAAGAAAATATAAAATTTAGAACAACTTTTATTTTATTATTATTGGATTTACGATTTGCTTACAAGCCAAATTTTTAATATGTGTATAAATTTAAACAAATAATCATTTTGAACTTTTTTTTTAATTTCTTGTACAGGAAACACGCATAATAAGTGAAGTCTTTCATAGACAAATTTTTATAAATGAATACAGCTAAATATCTGGTTAAAGTATGGTTGAATATCTCAGTTTTTAAAAAAAGCTATGCTTTACCCAGTGCTCATGAAAAGGCATCCTTAATGGCAAAAATTTTGAGATAAAATTTAATTATCAAAAATTTATGCATCAGATCTAATAAATAAAGCGATAAAAAAATTTTTGAAATTATTTATCTTTTCTAAAAGAATGAGCAGATTTAAATTGTATATTGAATAAAAATAGAGCATCCGAGAAAACATCAAAGTTATGGAAAGCTTGAGAACCCAAATATTAAAGACAATCAAATGCTGATAAATTTATTAATACTAGAATATTAGTAAATCTAAATAAAATTTCAATTCAATTTAGAAATTCAAAAGTCTAAATCATAATTATTCTTATCTATTGGTTGGCCAATCGTTCCAGCATAAGGTATCCTTAATTTTAATATTGATAAATCAAATACCAGCTGAATAAGATTTAATATTTTAAGATGAGATTTTGTTACTGTACAAGAAACAATGCTTTGAGTGCAAATATTTATGTTTATGCTCATAGGTTTTGTTGAGGATGGATGGATAATGGTGATAATGGTGATAAAGGTAAAAGCAATAAATGATCGCACTGATTTAGAATACTTGACTTTATTATAAAAGAGCTGTAACTAGCTCGCGATCTGGCGGAGCACTGAGGCTCGAAAGTGATATACATATAAAAACTAAATGGGGGAGATCACCAACATATATACAAGACACATATACTATATACACAACATTTCCACCCACCACAATTTATCACTAAATTGTATAAAAAAAGCACAATAAAAATTAAAAATCAAAAATAATTGTGGTGAGTAGAATTACAAATAAAAAATTAAAAAAATTTAATCAAATAGCCTAATGGCTGAAAAGAATACAAAATTCATTGATATTTTTTGTTTTTAAGAATCAGATAATACTATATTTTTAGTTTTTTTTACTATATTTTTAGTTTAACTAAAATTACAAATAAATATAAAATTATTAAATACAAATAAATCTGAAATTATTAAGAATAAAAAACAACTTATTTACAATTATTTACATAAATATTATAACAAAATTTATACATAAAACATGAATTTAATATAAAATTTTGCTTATGCATTTTGAGGTGATAATTTATAATTTATCATCCTCTTCATTGTTCAAAGTATTTAATTTTATCAACTTATGTATGGGACGCTTAAGTTCTGACGATCCAGTCTTAAGATCCACTACTCGACCAAGCCGTCAGGGCCCTTGTAGACTCTGATAACTCTCGCTAGTGGCCATTTAGCAGTTGGCATTGTCTCATCAGAGATCAATACTACGTCACCAATTTTCTACATTTTTTTGCTCAGTTTTCCACTTGTGGCGTTCTTGGAGGGTTTGCAGATATTCTGAAGACCAACAACGCCACCAGTCCTGCATCATATTTTGAATCAATTTATATCTTTCTACCGGAGGGATCTTAACTCCTTCATAACTGGGTTCCGGAAGAATATAGGACTCGGACTGGGTTAATAACAACGATGGAGATAAAAAGCTATTGTCTGATGGGTCATCAGTCAGAGGGACCAGCGGGCGAGAGTTGAGGCACGCCTCGACTTGTTTTAGCAGTGTATAAAATTCTTCAAAGGTTAGTTGACGATCGCCAACTACCCTTCGAATATGATGCTTCACAGACTTTACCGCAGCTTCCCAGATTCCGCCAAAATGAGGACCTCCTGGAGAGTTAAATTTCCAGGTTGTACCTTCGCTTGCCAAAGAACCCACAAGGTCATTCATGTAATCAGAAGAATCTTCATACATTTCCTTGAGAATTCTATTAGCTCCGACAAAGGTAGTCCCCTGATCACTTAACAACTCAGAACATTGTCCTCTAGTTGACGTGAACCTTCGGAAAGCAGCAATAAAGTCTTGACTAGAGTAGCCAGTGACTAGCTCTAAATGAACTGCCTTTGTGTTCATACACACAAAAACTACTATATAAGATTTGTAAAGGGTTTTGTGTGCACCGCGACCTTTGAATCTAAGTGTATCAAAAGGACCAGCATAGTCCACTCCGCTTACTCTGAAAGGTTTATCAGGGCGGGTAACTCTGCAAGCAGGGAGTATGCCCATTTTTTGACTTAATCTGTTAGCGTTGTATCTAATACAAGTATTACACCTGTGGATTCTACTTCTAACCAAATTTCTACCTTTAATTACCCAAAACTCTTGCCTTAAGGCTGAAAGTGTTAGGCGTAAACCACCATGCAAAGTTTTCTCGTGAATGAAATCAACTAAAAGTTTAGAGAACGAGCATTTACTTGGTAAAATCCACGGGTGTTTTTGGTCATAATCAAGCAATGAAAAATAAATACGTCCGCCTAAACGAAGCAAATTTTGATCAAAAAAGGGGTCCAGACGACGTAAATTTAAATTATCAGGTTTTTCACTATTGGTAATTAATTTGATATCTTTTTTAAAGTAGCTATTTTGGACTAAATATATCCATAGCATTTTAGCCCTTACTAATTCCTGAACTGAAACAAGTTTACAAAAACCAACATAGTATTTAACACTAAACCAATGATTAATAAAAAGATTTGAAGGTTGTTTCAATTGGATTTTGCTCTTAGTAAGTAATTTATCGATGAATCTAATAATATAAGATGTAATTCTTAAAAGTTTGGGTAATGAAGAGTACCTATCGACCAATTCCCAAACAACCACTTTTTCAGAGACTTTGCAGTTCACAGCATGACACTCTACATTTATAAGATTCACCGACTTACTCAATATACTATTTTGCAAATCTATTGGTTTTTTTACCATTATATCCCCTTCCCACCAAAGGGAAAAAGAGTGCAATTGCTCTGAAGGCAAACCCCTGGACACACAATCAGCTGGATTGTCATTGGACCTAACATGAGACCAAAATGCCTCAGGGAGCAAAGTATGAATATCTGAGCACCTGTGCTTAATAAACCTTTCCCATTTTGAAGGATGCTCCTTCAGCCAACATAATACGTCAGTAGAGTCAGAAAATAAGTATATTTTAACTTCATCAAGTTTTAAAGCTCTAAGCACCGTTACAGTTAATTTAGTTAATAAATGAGCAGCATTAAGCTCTAATTTCGGTATTGTTAATATTGGCTTTAAAGGGGCAACCTTAGATTTTGCTTGCAGCAAGTGCACAGTGCTCTTCCCGTGTAGCGTTACTTTTAAATATGTACAGGCACCGTATGCTTTATCGGAAGCATCTGCAAACCCGTATATTTCATACTTAGCCCCTGGGACATATTTTAGCCACCTAGAAATTTTGATAGTTTTAATTGCAGGAATACTAGCATACCAACTTTTAAACTCATCTCTCAACGAGTCAGGTAATTTAGTGTCCCAATCAAGCTTGGGATTTTTAGTTTTCCAAAGTTTTTGAAGAAAAATTTTTGCTGTAATGACTACTGGTGCAAGCCAGCCTAATGGATCAAATAATTTAGCTACGGACGAAAGTACCTGCCTCCTTGTGAGATCAGTTTTTAGTTGGTCTAGCTCGAAATCAAAAGTAAAGTGATCGGTGTTAGGACACCAATTCAAACCCAGCAAATTGAAACAAGAGTTTGCCAACTTTGTTTCAGCACGAATTGACACAGGAAACTTCAACAATGCTGAATGGTTTGCCATCCACTTATGCAATGAAAAACCACCCACCTTGCAAATTTGTATTAGTTCGGCTTGTTTTTTGATCGCTTCAGGTAGTGAATGACCTCCAGAAAGAGTATCATCCATATAAGTTTCATGATTCAAGATGTTTATTGCTAATGGGTAACGATGACCCTCATCTAAGGCTAACTGTCTAACAACTCGATTTGCAAGGTATGGGCTGCTTATCATCCCATAAGTGACGGTTTTTAATGACCAAGATTGTAAGTCTTTAGAATCATCGTACCGCCATAAAATTTGTTGAAATCTTCTATCATCTTTATGTACTAAAATTTGTCGAAACATATGTTCTATATCTGACACAAACACGAACCGGTATTTCATCCAGTTAATCAATAGCTCAGCCAAGTCAGGAAGCAAATTTGTACCACTGTGCAATAAATCATTAATTGACACATTATTATAATCCTTGGCTGAACCATTAAAAACTGAGCGAAATTTACGGTTATGACCTAAAATTCCGTGATGTGGCAAAAAATAGTAAAGTAAAAACGATAATATTGCACGAGAACGTTCCATATGACCTAAATCTTCATAATCGTGCATAAATTTATGGTAGGCTTGAGCAAAATCAAGATTAGTTTTAAAGCGAGCTTCGGTTCTTTCAAACACTTTTTTTGCATGTTGAAAGGAGCCATTAAAGTTTAGACCTGCAGTTTCTAAATCCTTAAATGGCAATCTTACAATATATCGACCTTCAGGATCACGCGAATGAGTTTGTACAAAATAATTTTCGCAAGCTTGCTCATCCGGAGTAAGCAAGGCCTGCGGAGAGATTGAAATCTCTTCTTGTTGCCAAAATCTTTCTCAGTTAAAGGCTAGATCAGAATTTATATGAAGATTATTTATCAATAAATGAGAATTTGAACTGATACCTGAATTACCAGAAATAATCCAGCCAAGCTTTGAGCTGGTTGCGATAGGATCATATTCATTTCCCTTGCGAATGTCACCAAGAATTAAGGAGGAGTGATAAACAGTACTAAGCAATAAATCTATGCGACCCTTTTTTGCAAATCCAGGATCAGCTAGTTGCAAATGACTAATGTGAGGTAGTTTAACAAGATCAATATCGGAATTAGGTGTGTATGACGAAATTTTTGGTAAAACAAATGCACTAACATTAAGGATGAAGTCAGAATAAAAATGAGGTCTGACTTGAAAATTTACCATATTTGAACAAACAATATCAGTTTTACCACCAATTCCTGACACAGGTAGTTGAGCAGGTTCTTTTCTAAGACGCAATTTCTTAAATAATGAATTACTAATAAATGAGGCTTGGGAGCACTGGTCAATTAGAGTTCTTGCCAATAATTCCAGTCCATTGTTAGAACAAGCTCTGACTACAGCTGTTGACAAAAGAGGTTGAGTGGTTAATTGTCAAGAGTTGGATGATAATGTACTAGCTTCTGCACTATCCTCCTCTGTGTTGGTAGTTTGATTACCAGTACTACTGTTTTTAGCATTTTTTTTATATCCTTTTATATGCAAGGATGTATGGTGCTTTTGCTTGCAAATGGTACACCTTTTTGTAGATGTACAATTTGAAATAAAATGTGCACCCAAGCAATTAAAACATCTTTTATTTTTTGATACAATCTCCTCTCTCTGCTTTGGGGTGTTACTTTTATAGTCCGCACAAAACAAAAAGAAGTAATTGGCATTACAAATAATGCAATTATTATTTAAATTTTGACTTGATTTTTGATTAGAAACAGTAGTACTCAAAACCTTAGCAGAACTATTAGGATTGCTTGTACTTTTGTTCTTATTAAAATCTAAATACGGTTTACTAGTTTGAGAATTACTAGCTTCTTCAATTGATTCTAATATACTAATTTGACTCTCAATAAATTCTAATAGTTTTGCTAAAGTAGGAGGTTCAGAGCTAGGTTTTGCAGGAACAGTCGCATTATCAGTATCATTATTTGTAGAAGGAGGTAAAGAGTTACAATAGGCATTATAGAAAATTTCCCATTGTTTACGAGACTCATTATCAAGTAGTTTTAAAATATGATAAACTTCTAAATCGTCCCATGAATCTACTGCTCTACCTAACCCTTTTAAAGCTGAAAGAGGTGTGTTAACACCTGACAAAATTTTTTTAAATTCAGATGCAGAAGGTTTAAGAACAGGCTTAAGGGAGTATAGATTAGAGATGTGGGCATGCACAAGTCTCTTTTTAACCTCGTACCTCTCCTTAAGCTTGTTCCACACTATCTCAAAGTTAGCATCAGTGGGTTGATACGATGCAGCTATAGTAGCGGCATCACCCTCAAGGACCGAAATTAATTGATGTAATTTCGCGACGTTAGAATAGTTTTTCTTATTATTAACTGATGACTGAAAGACGTCTCTAAACGACTCCCATGAAGCATAGTCACCACTGAAATGGGGTATTTGCAATGGGGGTAGACGTTCATTATCCATACTTATAATTTGGGGCCTAGGTAATGGGTTGACATTAGTTTCATCTGTCTGATTTGCATCTAAAAACGTTTGATATTTACACATGTTTTGTATGTAAAATTCCTCTACAATAGAAAAGTGTTTTCCTGTAAAATAGGGTTGAGTTTGCAATTAGGCATACTCTTTATGTCCAAACAACGACATATTATTTTGCTCATAGGAAGACCACAAATTATCTAAATGTTTCATCCTAATTTTACAGTTAGATACTGTCATATTGTTAGAATTCTCAAACACTGTATAGGCATCTCTAATTCTAGGATATAAGCCTGCTTGCTCTAAAAGTATTGATGCCATTTTTACAATTATAAATTTTTAAATATTGAAAAACTAAAGTGAAATCAATAAGAATTAAGCAAATGAATAATCAATAAAAATTATCATAGAAATATTTAATAAAAATTATATCCTAGATTGTTTTCTACTCAAGTATTTGTACAACAAAAAAAATTTTATAAGTATAAATAATAATATATTATAGCATTGAGGGTGTGTAATAATTTCTCTTTTCAAAAAATAAATCAATGATACAAATGAAATTTAAGATCAGTTAACAAATTAATTAAAAATTAGGTGAAATTACTAACAATAATAATAATATAATATATATAATAATAGGGCAGAGAGGGGGGTTTTCGCCATCTTAAGAAAATCGGTACCTTTAAAATGATTTTTTTATTTATTTTTAAACTTATATGAGAGTAAAAATTGTTTCATTAGCTAAAATGATGACAATTATTGATGAATAAAAAGGTTTTAGCGATTTCCAAATATTATTTAATTTTTAATTAGAGTTTTATTTTCGGAAAGCTCAAAACCCAGGGTTTTCGCCAGCAAGTATAGGTATTTCGCCATATAATGATGCGTTTTTCGCCACTTTATTTTTCATTAGCTCTATAATGCATTTTTATTAATAGTAATAGTGTATATAAATATTATACACGAAACTTTTATACAAATTACCGTAGAAATTCATATTTTATTGATATAGGTATACACCTATACTTACTCCTTTTCTCCTTTTTTTTTTTTTATAAAAATATTTATACCTATTTATACAATAAAAAATAGTGAACAACAAATTAACTGTAATTTTCTATAATCATGTATTATTTATCTAAATTTGCTTTTTAATTTAAATTATAGGTAATTATTGATAGAATATTTTTAAAAACTCAAGAAAACAAAATAGATGCCATGTAAGCTATGTCAATGACCTCTATTTTCAGTTCGCACGCGGACCAGGTCTTATAAACACACGCGTTTATTTACCTGTTTATTTATTTGCTATTTAAAAGTAAAAAATAGATTAATTTTTTGAAATAAGTGTTAGAATTTAATTTTAATATTAGAATAATGTTTTTTTTCAATTAAAAAGCGTGCGTACCTATTTTTTATAAAAATCATAAAATTATTGTGTTGAAATGAAAGTGATACATAAGTATATTAAAATAATGTGTATTTATATGTGTAAATTTAGTTAATATTTTAATAATTCTTGTAAAATTTAGTATAAATGAAGAAATTATGACAATTTTATTTTTTTATAATTAAATAAATATCGTTTAATAAAAAAAAAGTTTAAAATATCCAAAATACCTATATATGTAAAAAAGGTGAATTTAAATAATTTTGCAATAAATAAGTGAATAAAACCTTTTACCTTTATTTGTTGAAGTATTACAATGTAGTTAAAAAAAATTTTAGTGTTAGACATAGTGTTGTTATTAATTTAAAGCTCAATTTAAGCAAACAGTAAGGTTATATGTCGAAAACTAAAATTCCATATCAGTAGTTTTCGCCACCCCATGACGAAAACCAAGTAATTGAGTATATTAAGTTTGCAGTTTCCGCCAGCAATAATTAAAAGGATAATTAATTAAAAATTAATTTTTTTTTTTTTTTAATTTTGATATTCAGAGTGTAATTTATCTACTAAGAGCAATAAAACAGTTTCATGATAGATTTTATATTTAAAATTTTCATTTATACCTATTATGATTTCTTATTGATTTTCATTAGAATTGTATGCAATAGAAACAAGTATATTTAAAAGCATAATTTATTTTATAAATAATTGAATTTCTTAAAATAACTTGAACTCCGCATTTACAACCCTTACTAGAATGAATTTTTAAATAATTTGAAACGGTAAACATAAAGCTTTCTTAGCTATTGATAGAAAATATAACGACTGGCGAAAAACGCATTCCTGGCGAAAACCCCCCTCTCCACCCTAACTTGTAATAATAAAAATTAAATTAAAGAAATTACAGTAATCAATGATCTATTTTTTAAAAATAATGATAAAAATTCTATATATTTGTAACTTGAGAGATAATTTTTGCCTAGTGTTTGGATTCTATACTAAGTATTTAAATTTCAAAATAATATGTTTATAATTATCGAATAGTAGTAAAGAGAAATATGTAAATAAGAAAAAATTTACAATAATTTTAAGTTAATATAAAAATTTACAAAACAATATTGAGCAATGTACAATAAAAAGTTAACTTTTTGTCCAAACCGGTGACGCAATATCGCCCTGGATGATGTAATCGCCTCCTTATGACCTGATGTTGTGTTAAACCAGCAAATGGAATGCCACGAATCCTCAGAGTCCACAAAAGTTGAGGTTCAGCCAGGTAGTATCAAATAAATCCAGATCGCCAGTTCAAAAAACGCCAATAATGATGTAACCTAGGTAACGTCAAATTGATTAGATAATGAACAACAAAGATGATATTTTTAAATTAAAAATTCAATAACGTTAAAAAATCCAAGATTTAATTTTACATAATACAATAAAAGATTCAATTTTAATTTTTCAATTTAAAAAAATATTTATTTTTTTTTACTATTTAGCAAAAAGCAAAACTTTAATTTTTAAATTATCAAAACAAAATAAATTTTAATAGTGTTAAATTACAGAGAAAAAACTTTAAATTTAATTAAATAGCAGAAAAGAGAAAAAAAATTTAAATTTTGTAGGTTATGTTTTTTTAATCATAAAGTTTTAACAAATTAGAATTTATATACTCACACACACACAAGCTCCCTTAGTATATTTTTTTAATTTTTTAAATGGATAATAATTTTAAGCAAAGTTTTTACAAAAAATAAGATTTATGTTACAAAAAATTAAGTATTTCACTAACAATTACTTTTTAATCAAATAAGTTAAAATTACAAAAGTGACACTTTAAAAACATTGATAAGATTTTTAAAGTTATCAATATATTTTAGGTTACTATTTTTAAAATAATAGGTACTTAATAAAACAAAAATTTGGTAATAAGACTTATCTTATATAAACTGCAAGCAGCCGACGAAGATTGAGAAAGATGGAAGCTCTCCTTTAAAATTTCCCCGTTGTTCACGTGCGTGGTTCGATGACATTGTTGTCCCTTCTTAACAAACACACTGACGACGCTTCGTAATTTAATGGCGACGGAACGACGGAGATTGAGAACCAGGAAGGACTGCGCGCGCCGATCCGGTGACAATGTACAAGATTAGCGCCAAATATTTTCTTCCCCCAATGTTGACGTCACGATGTCCCTTTTTTTTTGATGATAATTTCTTGTATTTTTTTTTTTGGAGTTAATCAATTTCACATCTATCCCAATATAAAACTTTATACAGTACAACTTGCTATTATTTTTTTTAGTATATTGCATTCAACACTTGATTAATTTTTCTCAAAAAAAAAGTTCTATTTTTTGAATTGATTTCTTGTTATTTTAATTTTTTGTAAATAGTTCTTTTATTTCTAGCAGCAATAATAAACTATAACATCTTATCATTTGCTGGTCTTCTTTTTTTTTTTTAACAAAAAAAATACAACGATGGCAAACGTTGATACGACCACGTGACATAAAAACACAGTCAAAATTTAATTTTTTAAAAAATTATTTAAATTTTTGCTCCGCTTGCATAGTAAAACTACACTGTTCATATCAAAAATTATAAAATTTTTGTTTTAATCACCAATTTCAAAACACTAGAACACCATGCTTTCATATCTACAGTTTATCCACCATCTTGAAATTTAAAAAATTTTTCTCGAGCACATGTTTTTCTTCATTAAAACAGAAAAGCACTTTTTTTTTGAAAAAAAAAACGTTTTTGTAGGTTCGATCTTGGGATGCCAATAATGTTGAGGATGGATGGATAATGGTGATAAAGGTAAAAGCAATAAATGATCGCACTGATTTAGAATACTTGACTTTATTATAAAAGAGCTGTAACTAGCTCGCGATCTGGCGGAGCACTGAGGCTCGAAAGTGATATACATATAAAAACTAAAGGGGGGAGCTCACCAACATATATACAAGACACATATACTATATACACAACGGGTTTGGAATCAAGATATTTTTTATCGAATCACTTAAAATATCCAGTATTAGTTGTTGAAATTGGATATACTCGTTAAATGAATCATATCCCATGGGAGTTAAACTTATTATATTGACCTCAAAGATGCAAATATTAAATAATACTGCACTAAAGTTACCATTGATTGAATATATATTACCAAAATATATAAGTGTTGTAAGTTTAAGTTTTCTGTGTAAATCATAAATCTTACTTAAAAGATGGCTTGCGCTTTAATGATTGGCCTCCCAACAAATAAAAATAATCATGTATGGACTGCAATAAAATATTGTCAAATTAAAATAATAATTAATTTAATAAATTAATAGAACATCAGTCATCAATTGGTTTATCTTATTTATTTTTCTGCATGCCTGACAGGGTAACAGCTGATTATCGAATCAATGCCAAGGCGCATGCGTCATTACCGTGGTTTTTATTTTTTTTCAGAGTTTGAATGAAAATAATAATTTATTTATTTAATTAATTAAATAAATATTATTTTTATAAACCGATTATGGGGGATAAAAGCGCAAACGACGCGCAAACGATTGGTAATAATTTTTTTTTTTTTTAATAAATAGTTTTTTTACAAAATCGATTTAAAGTTTTTGAGGGATGAAAACTATCCCCCTCAAGTTTTTTTTGATTTACTAATTAATTAGGGGACGCGCAAACATTTTGACCATACCAAATTAAAGGGCTAATTACGCGCAATCAATTGGTTACAAAATTTGCAAATATCGGGCCAACTTCTTAAAGCTGCAAAAAATAGTGTAAGCACCATGGACGAAATACTTTAGACACGAGCGTGAACACATATCGCTCGTTCCCGGCTTCGCCGAGCACTCGTGCTAGTGCTCACGCTAGTGTCGAAACTTTTACGCCCTTGATACTTAATATACTATATTGAATTCTTTTATGTATGAAATATAATTTTTTATTGTGTTGATATTTTAATAAATATCGTTTTTTAATTTGTGTAAAAACTTTTGTTTATCCTTAAAAGAAGTGCAATATCGAATATCTATATTTATTATAATCTTTTATTAAAATTAAATGGTTAATTGATTGAACTCATTCAACTTATGACTTTTACTCTACGTAACTTATGCCTAATTGTTTTTCACGTACTGTCTCCTAAATGGAGAAACATTTTATGAATAGTCCGTCTTTGCGACTTTTGTATTGTTATCGAATAAGATAATATAAGTGGAATTTGTGTTCTGCTGCATTGTATTTTATTATGCGTCCATGTACGGGTTAGTAGAATTATCGGAAACAAATTTTTATAGAAATATGGTCATCAGTAATAGTCAAATTCTACCACGATTGCTTCTTGTAAATATGGCGGTGAATCATGGTCAGAATAAATTATTTCTCTGACATGACCTAAAGTACCATTGATTAAACCTCCAGCAGTCCATAAGTTTGACCTTAACCTTACACGATAATTTTTAGGTAAATATAGGATATTTTGTAATCCTGAAGTTTTTTCATCGGAACAACTCATGGCTACATTGGGTACATTTGTACCTACAATGCGAGCTACTGCGTTTCCTGTGTTTTTTAAATATTTTTCGTTATGTGCATCTACTTGTGTGCATTTTAAGTATAAGTGTATTGCATTTTCAAATAAATCTAATTCATTTTTTAATATTATGATTTTCCGTTTGTTATGTAATGCTTCATAATTTTCCTGAGACAATTCTGCGTTTGCAATTTCATCCCTCAATTTAGAGTATGGCGTTTGATTACCTTCTTGTCAGAGTGCATTTTTTAAACAAAAGTATTTCTGAAACTCATTAAAAATAAGTTTTCCCTGTGATTACATTTTGTCAGTATATTTTTTTGTACTAAATATGGCTGTATCTCCTACGGGTGTTAATTTTTTATAATTGCCGAATAAGTAGATTATTAATCCACCGAATCGTTCATCAATTTCATTAGCAAAAATTTCTCTACACCGTGATTCTATTTGGTATAAAGTGCTTAAACCTATTAATGACATTTTGTAAATTATTTCTTCTTTTGTCAGTTATAGTATTTGGATCCTCATTTGGACATAATATTTTATAAAAATCATTCCATTGATGATCTGCAGCACTAAGTGTGAAGAATATTGTTGGTTTTTCCAACTGTTTAACCATGGTAATAAGTTAACACACCGTTGAGACCAATAACTGTTGTTAGATTTTATTTTAGAAGAATAAACCATAATATGTTTCCAGAAGTTTTTATCCTTTAGTGCACTCTTGTAATTTCGATTTGTTCACGTAAATTCCTGCTTTTTGCAACATTCAAAGACCCATAACGGTATTTAAAAAAAAAAATCTGAATCTTGGATCTTGTGCGAACATTTTATCTTTATATTTCATAAGATGTTTGGAATATTGATCTAAAATTTCTCTAATTTGTGAAAAGTCTTCTATTCCTCGAAATAGATGCGGGAATGCACAAGCTATGTAACCTTCCGCTGTGAATTCATTAATGGGATCGTTATCTAAAGTTGGGTAATTTAGATATAATTCTTGGTTTATCTTATGATCTTGATTAAAAATATATGGGTCTATATTCCTCAAGTGTATGTAAACCTAATTCTTGGGTCTTCAGATCGGTCCCAAAATAATTTTCCCTCAAAGTACTATCGAAAATAAGTTACCTCCTCAATTTTTAGCCTCCTAGGTCTTCACCTTGATTTTTTACAGCTAAATTACTTTTTTTTGTGTTTTTTATTTTTTTAAATTTTAAGAGCGCAAAAATTACTAAAAATTGTCTCAGACTCTTATTTTATTGCAAGAAAAGTTTTCTTCTCGGGCCCGGATAGGAAATTTCCCTGGCTATCCGATTCCGTGGTTTAAAATTTTTTTCGAGCTGTGCATTCGCGAGAAATCGAGTAAATACCTTACAACTTCTAGCATTCATAACTCCCAAGCAGATAAACCAATTTTACTTTTGAAATACCCAAAATTTTTGTCTTTATGTACACTTTTTATGGTAAAATTTTTGTTTTGCTTTTTGGCTCCCTCAAAAATCTAGAGCAAAATATTGATTCCAAAATTTTCATTTTTTAAAAATTTCAAATTTCGCGTCAAGCCACGTGACCAATCAAAAATCTGAACAAAAATTTGGATTTCGCGGGAAATTTTACATAAGGATACCAATTTTTGTATATTTTCAAAATTTCGTATGAATTTTACGAATTTTTAAATTTTTACCCACAAATACTTCAAATTTCAAAAAAAATTCATTTATCGTAGAAAAAATCAATAAAACATCGTTTTTTGATAAATGCATATTTTTTGAAATTTTAAGTAATTTCGTTAAAAATTTAAAAATTCGTAAAATTGATACGAAATTTTGAAAATATACAAAAATTGGTATCCTTATGTAAAATTTTCCGCGGAATCTAAATTTTTGGTCAGATTTTTGATTGGTCACGTGACTTGGCGGGAAATTTGAAATTTTTAAAAAATGAAAATTTTGGAATCAGTTTTTTTGTTCGAGATTTTTAAGGGAGCCAAAAAGCAAAAAAAAAATTTTACCATTAAAAGTGTACATGAAGAAAAAAATTTTGGGTATTTCAAAAGTAAAATTGGTTTGTCTGCTGGGGAGTTATGAACGCTAGAAGTTGTAACGTATTTACTCGATTTTTCGCGCATGCGCAGCTCAAAAAAATCACGGAATCGGATAGCCAGGGAAATTTCCTATCCGGGCTTAAGAGGAAAACTTTTTTTGCAATAAAATAAGAGTCTGAGAAAATTTTTAGTAATTTTTGCGCTCTTAAAATTTAAAAAAATAAAAAACACAAAAAAAAGTAATTTGGCTGTAAAAAATCAAGGAGAAGACCTAGGAGGCTAAAAATTGGGGAAGTAACTTATTTTCGTTAGTACTTTGAGAGAAAAATATTTTGGGACCGATTTGAAGATCCAAGAATTAGGTTTACATACACTTGAGGAATATCGTCCCATATGTATATATGGGCACGTCCAGAGAAGCACGACCAGCTGAAAAATAAAAAAAAGAAAATATTTTATTTGCGCATTTTTTACCTGGGATTTGTAAAATCACTCATACTTTACACTTCCTGATGCATAATTTTGAGATACGGCTGCTCCAAAGTTAAATTTTTTAATTTTTTTGATTTCAGCTGTCCAGTTCAACCTGAAATAATTCAAAACCAGTAAACTTTTTTTATATACATATGATAGGAAAAAATTTTTGTTTTTACCTGATTTACTCAAAAAAAATTCTTTTTTTCCATTTTGACTCACTTTCAAATTTTTCTTCCTCGTCAGCAGCTTTTAAACCTCCAAAAAATTTGTTTCGCTATAATTTTTTTCACTTTTTTTTTTTTAAATTAGCTCCATAGCGTCCTATTTTTGCCCTGAAAATCCTGAGATGTGATAGGTAATGATCGGTCCACATTCTTAAAACTTGGTTTTTCCGTTTCCCTAAAAAGCCATAAAAATGTTAAATATCTAAACGTAAAATGTTAAAAATAAATAAATAAATTTTAGCTTACCAAAATATTTCTTCTGGTAAATCTTCACTATTAGGAGGACATAAACATGTTTTAACATATGAATAGGATCATCTAATATTTCTGATGCTAAAACACAAAAGATCAGCCTCGCGTCAGCATCCAAAAATAGAAAAAACTTTTAAAAAAAATGATTTAGGTTTAAAATAACTACAAAAATAATTATAAACTATTAATAAAGACTGAAAAATACTTAAATTAACTTACCAAATATGTTTATAAGCAAATTAGAACTTTAAAACTCACGGCTCGAGTCCAGAAAAGTAAAGAATGGCCCAAATCGCACGTAAACTACCTTCCGAGGCGAAGCTGAGGTTAGGAAACTGCCATTTGGGTCATTCCTTATTTGTGGACAAGGTGCAAGGGTCGTATAACATTTTTCTGGATCTGTGGCGAGAAAACACGTCTTTACCGGACGCCTAGCGACCAGAAAAATAATTAAATGAATACATATTAATATTAATAATCAGTTTATATTATACTTATGTAAATTATATAACTTATCAATTATTATCAATTAATATCTAGTTGCAATAAAAGAAATATTTTTTTTTTTCTATAAATGAACAAGGTATTTCGAGCAAATCATTAATATTCTTTATAATATTTTTTTCTTGTTTTAATTGAACAATATAAGTTTGATAATGCTTTTTATACATAACTTCTTCATATGTTCTTAAAAAAAAATATCCTTTAATTTAAAAATTGTTTAAATGTTAACAAAAATTTTTCCTCTTTTAGTTACTTCATATACTAAAATTGTTCCTTTAGTGTACAAAGTACCTTATATCTCCAGATTATTAAAACTTTGAATTAAATCTAGGTCATTTATATTAGGGAAAAAAATTCTAGGGTCAAACTTAATTTCTTCTAATTTCTTTTTTTTTGTTTCTTTCCAGTCTAATCTAATAGTTTCAGCATGTTTTAGGGAATGCATCATTTCGCACATTATAAGCTTTTGTTTTATGGCCAAGGTTTTTAAAACATTTTTATTGGCATTAATATTTTTTACCGTAGCTCTTAATTCTGCATGTTTTGACTCGTTTCTCATACTCCAGAAATTAACTAGAGGACCATTAGCTAACAATAGTCGTGGATAATGTACGATATGTTGGAACATAGGATTTAGCTTCCCAATAAAAGTTACGTACGATCGGTTTAATGTTGATATTAATGTTTCTAGTCTATCGATATCTTGCCTTATTATCTTAGTTGACACTTTTTATGTTGGTCACCCACTCAATACTCCTGTATGGTGCAGAAGTATGGGCTGGTTGCATAAAGAAAGTCAGTTATGCGTCCAAGCTTACGAGCGTGCATAGGCAAGGAGCCCTGCGTATCTCCTGTGCCTATCGCACAGTGTCCTTGGAGGAAGCTCTATTTATCGCCGGGGTAATCCCTATAGATCTGCTGGCTCTTGAGAGACAGTATATCTATCTGAACAAAGAGAGGGAAGGCATTGATCGCTCAAAGGCTACTTTGCGCCAGATCAGCCTAAGCGAATGGCAGAAACGTTAGACCGACTACATGAAGAGCAAATGGACCAAGAGATTGATGGGAAAAATATCACCTTGGTTAAATAGAGGGCGTGGGGACATAAATTATTTTTTGACCCAATTCCTATGCGGACATGGACTTTTTTGTTCCTGCCTCTTTCAGATCCAGAAGATGAATAGTGCTGAATGTATATACTGTCCTGGCAAAGACGACACGCTAGAACATACATTCTTTAAATGCGATAGGTGGGCTGCTAAAAAGTTTCAATGAGAAGCTAATATCGGTCAAATCACACTTGAGAATGTGGTTGGCCTGATACTTCGAAATGAAGAAGTATGGTCCGAAATCAGCCAGTATGTGAAGTACATACTCCGCACCCAAAAACCTGAAGTCCAAGGTATAGGCTAATAGAGGCGTACTGAGGTTATCCAGATTGCAGGTAATGCATTAATATACAATCATTTCTGCACTTACTTTTAATACCGCAATCACTCGAAGATGGTAGGATAATAATTATTTATTTATTTAATTATTTATATATTTAATATTTATTTATTAATTTATTATCTTCTATTTTTACGATAATAGGAAATGACTTATATTTCAACTAACATATATTTTATCGAAGATGACAGCACAAAAAATGGAATTTTAATCAGATGGAACGACGGAATCCTTAACTAGACTGGCGAGTCATTGGACGCAAAGATTATTACTTATGAGTACAAGAGAATTATATGTGTTATACAATGACTCACATCCAAATGTCGATATAAGTTTTACTTCTATTTATAAACTTAATCCAAAAAATTGTGTGACAGCTAGAGCTTTAGGTATATATTAAGTTTGTGTGTGTACCATTCATAAGAATGTTAAACTAATGTTAGATGCTATTAATATTGAAAAACTTACAGGTGATTGGCTTAAGCCAGTCAAAAATTATAACGATTATTTAAGTCAAATTATGTGTGATTATCCAACTCCGAAATGTCATTTGGGTGGTTGTAAAAGGTGTCCAGATTCTTTCATATTTTCTGAGAAGATAGCAAATTTATTAGATGATTTATCTATCTCAAATGCTGAATTTTGTGCCTGGACTGAAACAGATCGAACAACTTTTATAAATCAAACTCTATCGCTTAGTGACTACATAACTTAATTATTTGAAAAATTAGATATAATAAAGTCTCACTCATTTATTACAAAAGAGCAAATAAATTTCGTTTAAATAAAAAGTAAAATCTAAAAGAAAACGAAGTACTATTATGATGGACTTATCTGAAAATTACGCTTATGTTTGCCAAAATGCTGCCCAAGCATTCCATTATAATAATGATCAATGAACAGTATTCACTTGTGTATACTATAATAAAGAAAAAGGCGTATTAAAACATAAGAGTAATTTATTTTTATCAGAAAGTAACAAATACGATACAGCTGCTATTTATACTATACAAACTTCATTAATTCCAATCATCAAAAGAAGACGTGAAAAATCTTAAAAAGATTTTGTAATCTTAAAAAGATTTTTTACAACACAGATGGAGCAAAACAAGATTTTAAAAACAAATAATTTATTTCAAATTTAATTCAACATCAGATTGATTTCTATGTAAGTGCAGAGTGGTATTTTAGTGCAACATCTCATGATAAGAATGCGTGTAATGGAATAGGTGCAATATTTAAGAGAGGAGCATACAAAGCAAGTCTGGTTGCGAAGCCGCAAGACGCAATTTAAATGCAGACGCCTAATACAAATGGGGTAAAAGTTATTACAAAGAAATGAATATTTATTTATTTAGTAAAGTCCAACATGATAAAATGAGACGAAAGCTTAACAAACGATTTATTGGTGCTCAGTCAGTGCCTCAAATTCTTAAGAATCATCTTTTAGAATTAATATTATTTGAATAGCGGGCTTGCATGGGTCAAAATTTTGTTACTTTTGTGTAAAATCTGAAATTATATAAAAAAATATTAGACACGTATTTTTTTATTTTTAAAAATTATAGTTATAGTTATAGATTATATAGTTATAGGGTTATAGAGGTTCCAAAAACCAGATTTTCATCAGAAGTCTGACGTCACAATGTATTTGTATACGGTAGGGTGACTTCATCACTTTTTTAATTTTCATTTTTTTGAAAAACAAAAAAATACGTGTCCAATATTTTTTGATCTAGTTTCAAATTATGCAAAACAATCATTAAAAGTCTGACCCACGTAAGCCCCCTATTAAATAAATGATTTATTTTTTAGGTTAACTGCTGAGAAAATTAAACATATTTGTATAATATTCGTTGTAAATAAAAAATAATAATCAATAATTCAAACCTAATAGTGACCATATATAAAAAAATAAATAAATAAATTAAAATGTAAAATTTTCATGAATCAAAAATACTTGTACATTAAAAAAATAAATTGATTATAATAAAAGATGAGTATGTATTGTTTTTCATTAAAAAATTATTAAAATTCAAATATTTATTATTTTATTTACCTATTTTTGCAACTAAAGATTAAACTTTATTTTAAGAATAACAAATAAAAAAATTTCTGTTTTTCTAGAAAAATATTATTGCTTTAGTATAATTTAAAAAAAAATTTAAATAGTTTGTTTAGCCTTATTAATTTTTTATCTTGCTAATAGATTCTTGGATTCAAATGCTTAAAATTCAAAATCAGGAAAAAATAAAAAAAATAAAAGCAATATCGAAGAGCTTGCAGAATTTGCTGAATCATTATTACCTTTCAACCAGAAAATACTTATTTGCAGAAAAATTATTGGACAATTTTAAATTTCTAGATTTATTAATTTTTGGACAAAATTAAATAAGGCATAGGATATTGCTGAAAGCCCTTTTGTTTATTAAAAATTGGTTTTATAAAATTATATAACTTTTTTTTGTGAGTTTTTGCTTTTTATACAAAAAAATTGTATGGATTACTATTAAATATTTTAAATTAATTTATAATTGGAAATGGGTTAATTTTAGATAAAAATGTTATAGCAAATAATGTTCTTAGAATTGACCGAAGAAAGTGCCTAATTTTTTCCAAAAAATTTAAAGCATTTTAAGGTTTTGTCCAAAATGGACAAATCTACAAATCCAAAAATGCCCAAATTTTTTTTTTTAAGTCAATGCGTGTTCTTTACTTAATTTTAAGTTTTTTTTATTCGTTAAAATTTTTTCTGAACATGCTTTGTTTGTTAACAAAAACTTTTTAAAATTCAAGCAATTATTATTTTTTTGCCCCAATTTCACCATAATGGATTCAATTAATAAAAATTTATTTATAGATGAATTCTTTAGATTTTTTGACGGTAAACATGATTCCGTGTAATGTGATTATTTCCGGCTTTGCGGAAATAATGTCATTAAGAATTTATCATTAATTTTACCTTTATTAAAATTGCGTGTTCGTTGCTAGCGCGGGACTTACCAATATATACCATAAGCTGAAATGAGAAAGAGAATAATTATCAAGGTCGGGGGAATTTTCGTAGAAAAGGAAGAGATGCTATTATTTTTAATTAAATAAATTTAACACTTATACATTTTAATTAACGCACTAAATTATTAACTTTATTCAAAATCACAATTAATTAAACTATAAACTAAAAATGTCCTTTATCAAAATTTTATTAATTAATTGTCTTTCATTTAGTTAAATTATTACAATTATTTTAATATCGCGACACACGCACTGTATTCACTTAATTAGGAGTCGAAGACCTACCTTCTTCGTATATATTATCTTGAACTCCGAAATCGTTATTTTCTGACATCTTGAATTATGATTGATAATTAATCTTCTTTTTATTATTTTATATTATGTAATTTTATTGACACTTTCTTTGATCTTATTAAAAATTGATCTTCACGACGAGAATAAATATAACACCTCGTGTTCATAAGAGTTAATATATGTGAATATAAGTATAAACTTGTGCACTTGAAAAAGAGTCTATCGACATTTTATTATAAATCCTTTTTATCAATTCTGATTCAAAACTTTCTATACTTTTCACGACAACTATAAATTCTTTATCAGTTTAACAAAAATCTTATTTAAAACAATCTTTTTAAATATTAATTAAACTGGACGACGACTAGATTAATAAAAATGAAAGCTATCATTAAATAAATAATCCAATTACGACCTATATACCAGATAGCTAGTCGTCGAATGCTTATGTCGCGTGCCATCAATCATCTTCCGGCTTCACTCTCCCCTCTCTCTTCTTAATCTTGACTTGGTCAGGATTTTGTTAATGTGTGCGCGTGTGTCGTGATTTCTATAAAGTATTGAAATTTAAAAATATAATTTGATATTATTATTATTATTTTTGGTGGCTCGTTAGATTTATTTTAAATTTTTATTTTTAATTTTTATGCGTTTGTAACCACGTTACAATAGCCCTCCCCTTAAGGGGGGCTTTAATAAGAAAGCCCTCGACTCCAAAAAAAAAAAAAAAAAAAACTTTCACACTATCGAGTACATTTTACTCCTACCCGAATCATTCCTGTCCCTGATTAATTAATTTACTTTAATTTAATTATTAATATTTAATTATTAATTTCATGGTCTTCTAAGTGCTCTATTTGGGGTAATTGAGTCGTTATCAGTGAGATTTTGGGGCTTGAGGTTTGTTTTAGTGAGTCTGGACTCATCGGAGGGGTTGATGCCTCGCTGTATAGTTCTCTCTCGTCTACACTCTCCTGTAGATCCCACCACCAGTCTTCTTCTATTGACAGATCCATTATTAGTTCTTCTGAAATTGTCATTAATATTTTCATTATTATCTAATGATTTTGAATTATTCTCGTTAATTTGGAAAGGAGGTTTGAATCGACGTAGCTATGACACGTGGACTTTGAGTAATCTACCGGGAGAGTCTACTTCATAAGTGTTAGTTGACAAAACTCTAGTGATTTTTGTAGGTTCTTCGTTTCTAGGCGCAAGCTTCGCGGAAAAAAATTTATCCGTTGAAGATAAACACTGGGTCTTTCTAAGAACCATTTCCCCCTCCCTAAAATTTACATCCTTCCTTCCTTTATCGTAATTTAATTTTTGTTTTTCTCTAGCGTCGTCAATATATTTAGCTACTAAGTCCCTTAAAAATTTTAATCTTTTTAACCTATCTTTCCATAATTCATTGGCGGAAGGCTTTGGATAAATCGATTTTGGACAGAAAACGAGCTTTTCTGAGCTTATCCAAAGAAGCGTCCAAATTTGGTAATGGAAATGAATCTTTTTTAGTCACTTTATTGAGGTCACGATAGTCCACGCACATCCTCCAGGTTCCTGCTGGTTTACTAGGAACCATTAATGGTGCACTGCACCAAGAACTGTTAGAATATTCGACTATACCTAGGTTGATCCATTTTTTTGCTTCCTCAATCGCTAGGTCCAATAATTTTGGTGACATACGTCTTACTTTGTGTCTTACTGGGATGGCATCAGGTTTCACCCTAATTTTATGTTTAATTAAGTGGGTATTTCCTAAGGGCATGGGGAGTGGGGGGAGACATTCTTTTAAAACTTTATCAATTTCTTGTTTCTGATCTATTGTAATTTCCTCAATACCCACACATTCTCCATATAATTGTAAATTATTTGTATTGTCGTTAGTACTAAACCGATGCCATTTTTTGTTATTATCTCTTACTCTCCATTCATGCCCTGCTGCATATACTTCAATTTTAAATAATATTGTAAAATCGATACCTAAGACCATTTCATATTTAATATCTTTCGCAACTTTCAAATCAATATTACCGTCTAACCCATCTATATGGAAACTTACTCTTAATTTTTCAGTGATAGGGGAAATTTGTTCTGTGGCATTCACCATAGCTGTATTATTTAAAGGCTTGAACTTATGTTTAAAATTTTCATAAAATTTTGGGCCTAAATACGAGCCATTGGATCCTGTATCACATAATGCTTTAATATGAACGTTTCCTATAACAATATCAAAAAATAACCTATTATCTGTCGTCATAGCAGCAATATCTAACCTTTTTAAATCAGCTAGAATTTCACTGATTTCAGCTGATACCGGTGCTTCATCAGTTTCTTGCTGTCGTGACGTTTTCATTATATTGTTAGTAGGAGGTCGCATATCTACTGGCAAAGTTTCTTGAATTTTAGAAACTAATTCTCCTATTCTAATCTCAGAGCTAAATGGTTCATTTTCCAATCTTGGCCATAGATATTTAGGAATAGCACCATTTTTAACTCCATGATTTTTCTTAGGGTCAATAATTTCATTTTCAATTCCTTCTTTGTCATTATTTTCTTTCTCAGGACTTTTAGTTTCTTTCTTATCATTTAAAAATTCCTTTATCAACTCGTCTTTTTCTTCCATACTTATAAGGGCAAAATCGGGGTCAATTTCATTTTCGTCGTCAAAACTTATTAAATATTCCTGATCATTTATTTCATTTTTATTTAATTTAACATTTATATTTTCATTATCGAATTTTATTCTATTAAATTTAAAATTATTATTACTCGCTCCGTTTATTGTGAACTGGAGGTCGTTGGAGCACTTGCGCCCTCCTGTTGCCAGTTTTCCACAGCCTGATTCTTTTTTGCTAAACAACTGGGGCAATTGGGAAAGGTTACATCTAGCGTACCACAACCAAAACAAACTAATTAATTTCCCAGTTGAGGACAGGCTCTAGCCTTGTGTCCTACCTGAGAGCATAATGTACAATTACCACTGAAGGGAGTTCTAATTTACTGTTGAGGATAGTTCTGGCGTGGGGCGTTAATTTGTTGTCTTGGCCTGTAATTACTTTGCCATTGGTTTTGATTTACGTAATAGGGGTCAAAATTTTGTTGAGGGGGGTTTGTTGCAAATTGTGGTCCACCTGGCATTCTAGGATAGAATGGCAAGTTACCCTGTTGCTGGAAACCGCCCTGTGCAAAATTAGGTCTACGAGGTCGTGGCTGATGCATTTGATTTTGTTGAAAACCTTGTTGCTGGTTTTGTTGCTGCTGCTGGTTTTGCACTTGCTGAGCAGGCTTTTGCTGTTGTTGGTTATTATTTCCAGCTGTTGTCATCGCAGCTACTTCTTCGTTTGGTTCGGTTTCTTTATTTTGTGCCTTTTTCTTGCTCTTTTTACCACCTTTACCCTTGGCAACTGTTTCTGTAGTTGTAACGGGCGTTGGCGGGTAAGAGCTTGTTTGAATTGATTCAATTTTTGTTTTTGTTGATTTTTCTTCGTACGCGACTTCTGGCATGATCATTTTGTCTTTTGACTTAGGAGCAGTGTATCTTGAGCGTATTTCAGTGGCTTGTTCATGCTTTTTTCCTAGTTCTAGTAAAGTCTTAAAGCTAGTAATTTCATTAGTTTGCTGGTAATTACCCATGTATTTTTTGTACTCTGGGTGTAAAACGCATAGCGCCATTTTAACTAAACGCCTTTCAGATAATTTTTCTTGTAGTTTATCTGATATAGCTTTGAATTTAGATAAAAATTTCGCCATATTTTCATTTTTACCTTGAGTCCTATTCTTAAGCACATCTATATGGTCTTCATCGTCGCGAGGAGGTATAAATCTGTCGATAAAAGCTTGTTCTAGTTCATTCCAGGACTTGAGAGTTTTCTTCTCAGTTCTGTACCATATACCTGCTTGTTTGTCAAACAAAGCCGATTAGGCATATTTTATTTGCTGGAAAGTAAGACCAGAGCTTTCTTGACAGTCAGTTAATTTATCGAGAAAATCAGATGCTTTTTCTGTATCACCATCAAATTTCAAGGTCCAGTCCCTTAAGGTCCTGGTAGCAACTTTCTTAGCAGCATCTGATAATTCAAGAGTTTTCTTAACCTTCTTGTGACCTTCTGTTACTACTGACTCACTACTGCTGTCACTGTCTAACAATTCCTCATCTGTTATGTCGTTATTCTTATGCGAGCTTTCTTTTGGCTGTTTATTACTACTTTTCTCGAGTTCTTTTATTCTTAACATTTCTGCGTTGACCTGGGCTTGGATAAAATTTTGTCTTTCATTTTCTATTCGTTCTCTTTCTTGGCTTAATCTTAGAGCTTCCTGGTGAACTTTTGTTCGTTCGTCTTGCAAAAGTTCCCATTCTGCTATAATTTGTGAAAGTGCTCTTTCTTGTTCAGATTCTTTTGGTGGTATTTCAGTTTGTTTCTGTTGATTGTCGAGAAAATTTTCTTCTATGTTTTCATTATGTGTTGAATGTGCCATTAAATTTGCATCATTCTCTGGTTCATAAGTTTGTCTTAAGGACACGTCGTGATTTGGTCTAGTAAAATTATAAGTGGCATTTTCTAGTCTTCTCATGCCTTCGTAATCCCAATAAAAACTATCAAGGTTTTAACTAGTCCTTAATGGAGGTCTACTGACAGGTATAGTTTCGAATTGTGAGGCAGGGGACCTATAGTTCATATAATTATAAGCGTATTATTGGTTATAAACGCGCGCACGCGTGTCCGTCATTGATGTTAATGATGTACAACTCGTGCCTACGAGCTGGAGTTTTCAGTAGGCGATGGAAAAAGGCACTGTTGGTCCTTATCAGTAAAGGAAAGGGAGATCCCACACTCCCGTCCTACTGGCGACCACTAGGACTGCTGGATACAGCTGGAAAGGGCTTCGAAAAAATGCTACAACCGCGTATCTTAAACGCAGTAGAAGCAGCAGGGGATTTATCTCCTCGGCAATACGGATTTAGACGGGGGAGGTCCACGATCGGGGCTGTGAAGGAGGTCGTTGACGCGATAACCAGGGCCCAAACGGGTAATCATTACTCACGTAAAATTACTCTTTTGGTCACCCTGGACGTCAAGAACGCATTCAATTCTGCAAAGTGGACAAAGTTCCTTCAAGGACTAAATGACTTTGCAGTACCAAATTATTTGATGCGGGTAATGAAGAGTTACCTAAGTGACAGAGTACTATTGTACGAGACTCTTCAAGGGAAGAGAAGTAGGAAAGTGACAGCTGGTGCAGCTCAGGGCTCCATATTGGGACCTGACCTATGGAACATCTCTTATGATGGTATCCTGAGGATGGAGTTAGCGGATGGCTGCTTTATGATAGGCTATGCGGATGATATTGCCCTCGTGATCATAGCAAGGAACGTGCAACAAGCACAGGATAGCTTGAGCGTCTGCATGTTAAAGACAAATGCATGGATGGAAGAGCACGGATTAAGTCTGGCAGTCGCTAAGACCGAGATCGTGATGTTCACGGGGAAGCAAATCAATACCGTTATTCCAATACGGGTTGACGAGGATACCATTATAGAGACGAAAAGGTTCGCCAAATATCTTGGAATAGTTTTGGATACGAAGCGGACCTATTTCGAACATATTTCTCAAAGGGTCAAGAAGGCAGGTACCACGACGCTAGCCCTGAGCAGGCTGATGTCGAACATGAATGGACCAAAGTCCAGCAGGAGAAAGCTGCTAATGTCCGTAACTCACTCCATCCTATTGTACGGAGCGGAGATTTGGAGTGAGGCACTGGATAAGGATATATATTCGAAAGGTATGAAAAGAGTGCAGAGGCAGGGTGCTCTGAGGGTTTCTTGCGCATACAGGACTGTCTCGGAAGCGGCAGTTCTTGTCATCGCAGGAATTATTCCTATTCAGCTACTTGCCAAAGAGCGTAAACTTATTTATGATAGAAAAAATGAAGGCGACGTCGACCGTATCAGAGCGGAAGCTAGGAGGGATGTGATGCTGGAGTGGCAGACGCTCTGGAGGGATGGCACAGACAGCGCATGGACCAGGCGTCTCATAAAAGAGGTCGCGCCCTGGACTCAGAGAGGGCACGGAGAGGTAAACTACTTCTTGACACAGTTCCTCAGTGGCCATGGGCTTTTCCAATCTTATCTCTTTAGGATGGGAAAGGTCGTGAGCCCTGAATGTGTATTCTGTCCCGACAAACGAGATGACGCGCGTCACACGTTTTTCGAGTGTGACCGCTGGATAACTAAAAGGAGAGCGCTGGAAGCAGAGGTTGAAGAAGTCACACCCGATAACATAGTCGGAAAAATGCTCCAGAACGAGGAATCATGGAGCGTCGTGGCAAGGTACGTGGAGGAGATTTTGCGTACAAAAAAGTTATTGACGACACCCTAACTAGGAGCCGCGTGTAGGAGCAGTCAAATTAGACGGTTCTTGCACGCGGCACCAATGGGGGGATAATGGAGGACGTACAAGGATATTTATTTATTTATTTATTTATTTATTTATTTATATATATATTTATTTATTAATAAAGTTACTTATTTATCTAGTTGACGACAATGGTGAAATAACAAGAAGGAGAAAGAAAGGATCAATGGATAGAAGGATCTTCAACCAAAGAAGATACATGGCCTTAAGTCAACCCGATGTAATGTGATAAACGGTTCCGGGCTGACTTGTATAAGGTATGATGAGGGGTGAGTTTAGTCGGTAAACATGGGGCAATGCATTCTTTGTAGAGTGCCTTGCCATCATGGAGTCCGACACTGTTCAGAACACCGGGTTCTGTTCGTGCGTAACGCATTCTCACCTCTCTGCCACTGTGCAAAAAAAAAAAAAAAAAAAAAAAAAAAAAAAAAAAAAAAAAAAAAAAAAAATTATTGGTTATAAAAATCGAATTTATTCATACGAGGGATATTTAATCCCTGGTATAAATTATTGTTGACCCTTAGGCCTGAAGGATCTTCTTGTATGAATGTGGAAGTTCCTACAATCCAAGAAGTTACCCTAGGACCTCCTTGAGTATACGTTGGTCTTATTAAATAATTATTTATTGCACTTGTCGTGATTGGGGCTGTAGTTACACTAATAGGGGTTGGCGGATTGGGTGGCAGGGGCGCAGTCATAATTTGTGTATTTACTGCATTATTATTGGTAGAGCTTGGAATATTTAGCCTTATATCGCGTATTTCTAAGACATGTTGACTATTATCTGGATTGCATCTACTTTCCGAACTAGTAGCAGAAACATTTCTAATTTCGTCATATGATACCTCATTATACGCGGATTGTAAGGTAAAGGGTGCGTCCCCGGGATTTTTTTCGTCTACTGACCTATCCCATTTTAGAGGAGCATTTTTATCCAAAGTTAAAGCTTCATACCTAAATATCCTATTTTTCACGTCGTCAAATGTACCCTTATGAGAGAGACCCAAAGTGTCTACTCTCTGGTAAACTGCGCAACCTTCTAATTTGTTAATAGCGACTTTAATATCTTTAATGTGTTTTTGATTACAATAGGTTTTCACTACATTTTTGTTTGCAGCTTTTTTATTTTGTGGAAACATTTTGTCAAAACGCAAAAAAAAAATTTTATCCAAACTGTTCAATTAAAAAAAAAAATATTTTATTTTATTACTTTCTTATAATAAGGTTTCGAATATTTTGTAAAAAAAAATTTTATTACAAAAAAAAATTTTTACTTTAATTATCAATAACTTCGTCAAAAAGAAAATTTTATTGTCTATACTTTATCTTCTGTACGGCAATTTCAAAATTTTAATGTTATTTTATAGCAAAATTTTCAACAAAAAAAATAATTTACCACTTATTTATCGTTAACATCCTTAAAAAAAAAATTTTATTCGTTTTCTAAAAAAATTTATTTTCTTTCTTTTAGCCTGTTATAACCTAATTAACTGCAGCATCTTATTTGAATATCACCTCCCCCCTTAAAAAAAAATTTTCGAGAAAAACGAAAATTTCCCCAAAGAAAATACAATTTTAAATAAAGGGTTAAAATGGGACAGCTGATTGTCGTGATGTCGCTACGTCGTTATAATAGGATATAATAAGTTTTACAACTCGCAAAACTCATTAAACAGGTAAGAAAATGAGGTTAATGTTATATATGTAAAAATTAAATAATATAATAATAATAATATGTGAAAAAAATATATGATAATAATGTAATAAAAAATATAATTAAAAAATAAAATTTTCGACTTGATATTAACTTATTTTTTTAACAACGCCGTGCACTCAGTGTACACTCGGCTCAATTGATGGCTTCCTAAAAATTTTAAACAAATTACACGCTTTAATAAGGTTTGACACTTTTTAAGTACATTTTTTTTTTATTTTTATTCTTGAAACATGTGTAAATTTTTTAATTTTCATATAAAATAATTTTTTAAGTTTATTTATTGAAAGTAAGCTTAAATGAGAGAGAAAAATTTGCTCATTAAAAGAAAATTTGATTTTTGAAAATCGATCAAGTATATCTGGAGCTATACACAATTAAAAATTATCAAAAGTCATAATTTTACCGTCCATATACAGGTTATCTGAATATATTATTTTCTTTTGTTTTACTTTTTTTTTTTTAATAGAATATATTTTAAATTATTGTTTTTATATTGGAGAAAAATTTCATTTTGATAATTTTTAATTGCGTATAGCTCCTGATATACTTGATCGATTTTCAAAAATCAAATTTTCTTTTAATGAGCAAATTTTTCTCTCTCATTCAAACCTACTTTCAATAAATAAACTTAAAAAATTATTTTATATGAAAATTAAAAAATTTACACATGTTTCAAGAATAAAAATAAAAAAAAAAATACTTAAAAAGTGTCAAACCTTATTAAAGCGTGTAATTTGTTTAAAATTTTTAGGAAGCCATCAATTGAGCTGAGTGTACTATACAGACAACAAAAAAAAAGAATTTTTCGTGTATTATAAAGGGTAAAATTTATAAAGGTATATAAAAAGAACGATTATGACAAAAAAAAATATTTCTTTTTTGCGTATAATTTCCTTGGAATTAAATTTTTACAACAATTATTTAATGAATTTTAATGATTTTATTTCAATTTAATTAGTTCTATAAAAAAAAGTAATATTATCAGAAAAAAAAAATTTTTGATTTTGCTCTATCGGCTGCCTAAATTTATGTAGTATACAAGCGCGCGCTATGTCAAGGTTGCGCTGTGTATATTATATTACTGTATGTAAGTATCGTGAAAGAAATTTTAATATACGTTAAATCTTGTATATACCTATTCTACACACACATTCGCACTTTCACTCTTGTTTTCTTATATTATTGTACTATTTATTTTAAAGCAATTTCTATGAATTTTTAATTTAAAAAAAATTTTATGTTTTTAAATTAGAAAACAGCTTTATTTTTGAAAAAAAATTTATTTTTTTTAAATAAAAAAATGCTGTTAAAACAAAAATTAAATATTCCATGGGAATCAGATTGTAACAGTCGTAAAATATTATAAAAGAAATAATAAAATAAATGAAATTCGTAAAATCAATAAAAATATTTCCTCAGGGCAAGGAATTCGAAAACCCAGCCAAGTTTTTCAGCAGACAAAGATAAAGTAGTTATAAAAAATTATGTAAAACAATGAAAAAGATAAAGCAAGGCATGCGTTGCCAGGCCAATAAAGTTGTCGTATAAACGAGAAATAAAGTTGTAAAGTTTTATTAAAAATATTTATTTATAACTATTTTCCCAGAACAGGGAAACTGAACAATAAATTAAAATATTTCTTTAAAGTAGGAAATAATACTATTTCTCCAAAATAGTAAAAAAAAAAGAAGAGAATTATAATATCCTTTGAAAAGAATCCATAAAATAAATAAAATTTAAGGCAGGGACTGTGAAATAAAAATCTGTAGAAAAACAAAGTCTCCTTAGATTAGGGAATCCACAAAAATAATAAAATTATTTATAATTATTATTTTAAAAATTTAACGTTCGTAAATGAATGAAATTAATTTTTTAAGAATTAAACGATGATTAATCGAACCAAGAAATCAATTTTTTATTTATATAACTTGACACTGCTAGGTGTACGAACTCGTCGTCTCTTTTTTTATGCGTAACAGCTTTATTTGAGATAATAAAACGTGCCTGGAGGCTGCGAATGTTCGGCCCCCCTGGTGGTCTAGTTGGTTAAGACACCAGTGTACAGAACTGGAGATCGTGGGTTCAAATTCCTTCCAGGGCCCGTTTTTTTATCTCAAATAAAGAATTTTTTCTGCTGTTTTTAAGATAAGCAGTTCAATCTAACATCTTTCTCGTAAATTAGAATTTTTAAAAAATTAATATTTAATATAATGATTTGAATAAATCGATTAACTAAATACTGGATGTTAGGCTTAATAAAAAAAGAGACGAGGAGTTCGTACACCTAGCAGTGTTAAGTTATATAAATCAAAAATTGATTTCTTGGTTCAATTAATCATCGTTTAATTCTTAAAAAATTAATAAAACTGATTTCTAAAAAAATAATCTAAAAATTAATTTTCCTATATTTAGAAATTCATAAGACTATATCTCCGGAACAGAGAATCCGTTAAAAAGACAAAAAAATATACATATAGACTAGCAAAACTTGAGGGGAGGCTCTGCTTTCCCTGTGTTACATTTAATTCTGTTTCCGTTGCTTCAAAAAATCCATTGTCCGTTACGTAGAGAAAACTGCAAGGTAAACGTAGATTATCGGGACTGTTCAATTTTTCTTTATATTATTTAAAATTTCTTTTAAATAATAAACACAGTCCTACACCGCTACGGGCATGAAGAGGATTCGAACCCCGGCTTTTAAATATATACATATTCTTTTTATCTTTATTTTAACACCGGTTTTATGTAATTTCCCTTACTGGTTCGAGCCTCATGATGAAACAAACAGGCACTCAGACACACAAATAAATTTTCAAATATAAATATAGTAAAAAAAATACATATAGTAGGAAGATATAATTAAGTAATTTTCCTCAGAGCAAGAAATATGCTTGTTGGAGTGTGGCGCTCTCTACCACATCCTCTATATACTAAGTTAAAGAAGGAAGTGACGCCGACTGCTCAGTGCTTATATAGCAACCGTCGTGTCGACATCGTTCTCTGTATATTGTATCGGCGTGTTTATAATAACTAATTATCAAATTTATTTTATTGTATTTAAGACGTGATTATTTAAGATTAGATTTAGAAGTGAATAAACATTGAGTGTTATATTATTAAATAAGTGTATTTATTTAAATAACCCACAAACCTAATAATGCTATAGAAAAATAAAATAGTCACGTTGAAGATGAATCATTTATTCATCATCTATTTCAAATAAATGGCCATCGGTTGGGAACAAAAAAAATGAGAAAATAAATAAATAAATAAATTTGAAGAAAATGCATTTAAATTTTTTTGGACGAGCAAATTGAAAGTTATTCGGCCTCCACATAATCAAACTGATTTACTGAAATCAGAGTTTTTCTCAAAAAGGTCTATATATTAAGATTTTTTTTGCACGAGCAAACCGCAAGTCATCACAATATTTTTAAAATTATTACATCTCTTCCTATATTATCAAAATAGTTTTTTTAGATTCCAACCCATGATAATGTAAGGCCCAAAAAAATAAATTAATTTAAATTCAAATTCAAATCATCGTCAGTAGTCGAGTGGATAGCACTCCGGCATTTGAATATTTATTATTTAAAAGTTGAGGGCCTACTACTAGCAGTGTCGGACTGCGTTCTTCATTACATTATTTATAAGAAATTTAAAATAATATAAAGAAAAACCAAACAGTGTCGATACTCTACGTAGGTTTTCCTTTCAGTTTTCCCTACGTAATGGGCATAATAGTATGTTCATATGAATAAGTGTATTAAATATTTAATGAAAGTCGAGACTGCAAGCCGAATTTAATTAATTAAAATTTAATTAATTAAAAATTTATTATAAATATAAAAAATATATACATTAAAAAATGTTAAAAAGGGTATGTCCCGTCAATTTATTTAAGAAAAAAACAAAATTAAAAATTGTAAAAATGTTTTATCAAATAATTATAGAAGTTATTTTTTGCATCTAGAAAACAAGTTCTTTTCATTATATACTCTCACAAAAGTGTCTGTTTGTATTTCGTAAAAAAAATATTGTTGTGTCAATGGCTCATTTTCATTTTTTTGAAAAAATATCTTACAAAAACTAAAAATAAAAAATTCCTTTTTTAAAGTCCAAATAAGGCTTTTTAGACTTTTTTCACCAATATTTAATCAGTTTTGCATAAAAATCACCATAACGAACCTTTTACATCAATTTATTACGTTTTTTCATATAATTATAAGGTAAAAACAGCTTAAAACCATTAAAAACCAAAATCGTTACATACGAAAGTAAAGTATTTTTATGATTGAAACTTGCTAAGTTTTTAATATTTTAATTACAACGCTTCTTAATAGGAGATCTAGGGGGGTACAGTAAAAGCTTTTGTTTTTGTCCCTTCGTTATTTCTGAACTTAAACCCATTTTGTTTTTCTATTTAACAATCATTTTAAGTGCCGTTGGCGTGAGAATTTTTTGTTTATGTGTTTAAGTTGTCATTTATGCGGTTAAAAGGTTTTAAAAATGCTTTTACGAAGAGAAATCAAATTTAATATAATTAAATTACGTTTTTCATAAAAATTTTGTAAAATCGTGTGACACACCTTCTCACCCTTGTAATAATTAATAAAACTAAGTTTAAATTTTTTCCATATGGAAAAAGTTGAACCTTATGATATAGCAATTAAGCCCAAAACAAAAATTTTTGAAAATTAATCGATAGGTGTGAGTGACAGACACTCAAAGTATAGGAATCTCCTTTGTGACAGGGAACGGTAAAGGCTTTTTTGTTATATTTTTATGTTTTATAGTAGTTAAAACATTAAATTATGTTGATTTTTATGGTGTACCATCGAAAACTAATTGAAATTAAAAAAAAAAAAAAAAAATTTTAAATCAATGCATTTGTTAGTCGGAAACGTGTTGTACGTTATTATTGCAAAAAAAACGATAATGAGCCATATATGTATTATATGGTATGTGTATATACACGGTCACTGTGAAACAGAAGTAGTGAAAGTAGAAGAGCGCCACAAAAAATTCAAAATTTTCTATGTTAGCGCTTGTGATGCTCATTTAGTGGACGTGGTTTCACTAATTCTGTTTCACAGTGACCGTGTAGGTATTTTCTCCTCTCTTTTTGTATATATATTCTCCCTTTACTTTTTAGTGTTTGTTGAGACGCCAAGCAACGAGCGTCGTAATAAATAGTATTACATTTATATACTTTGTGTATTTGATCTTTAAACCATCCTTCACCATATCCATCACTAATTGATCCATCATATTATCAACAAATATTATATATAGATAAATAAAAAAAAAATTACAAATGTCAAATTTTCAAAATTTTGGAATTAATAAGAGATTATTATGTATCATTATATGTATATATATAAACTAAAAAGGTAAAGCAGCAAAAAAGAACAACAACAACAGATTCAAATCAAAATCACAAAAAATATTATCAGCCAAGGGTTACTTAGCATCAATATAGAAAAGGCTAATATAATCACTTATAAAAAATCTTTTTCCAAGGTCTACCTAACATCTATAAAGAAATTTATCAAAACACAACTGGTATATTAGTAGCGCATTAGGCCGCCAAAATACAAGGCCAACCACATAAATCAAATAAAATAGACCTTTTTATCAATATTTTATATATAATTTTCTTAACCATAAAAAATTCTTTATTGTTAATTATTATGATTATTATTATTATTATTATTATTATTATTATTATTATTTTTTTTTTTCTTTTATTTTTCGAGGGAAATATGTAAATCTAGCTTATTATCTTAAAGAGCCGCAAATTTCCATGACTGCCCAGTTGTACAAGTGCAACCGGGAGTCGTTGTGGACAAACCAGGTTGCCAACTTCGTCCCAGATTCTTACTGGATAAACACAATATAAGCCCCCTGTCTTTGTTTACCCCAAACCGGAACTTTCAGGTTCAACTTCAGTTTGGGACGCGCAGCCTCAGCAACTGGCTGCTGCATTCCCCCAGCCTAGTTTCAGGAGAGCTCTCTGTGATTGAAAGTCCAACTCAATCGTAACTGATCTCTGTTCCCGAATGTTGGCTTGAGATAGCTTCACCATGATCGGGCTGGTTTCTTTTAGAACGTCTCTCAAAACTACTGTTTTGTAGTAAGGTAATCAATGTCCCTAATCTAAAGAGTTCTACGTGCTGGCAGGCACGTGACATTCACGCTCTCTCCCATTGTTGCCTTAACTGCCTCAAAAAAGGCTGCTTGCCCTTCTGCTTTCCCCCTCATTTCAATCAATACGTTTCCAGCTTGGGTTTTCCTAACTGCACAGATGTTAGTTGCAGTGGCTTCGCCTATATCACTTTCCTTGTTCTGCTTCAAGACGTCCGCGTACGCTCTCCCTTCTGGTCGCTTAATAGCGACTGCTTTGTCTCTAGCTCTGGGAGGATTCGCTTTCCCATTGCCATATGCTTTCTTTTTCCTACTCCTTTTTCCTCTCTGCCTTTCTCCTTTTCTTCCTCCTCTTCCTTCGACCAGTGAACTCTTGGAACTCCTCATTGTCTACGGGAGGAGTCTGGATGAGTTAAGCGATCCCTAAGGCAGGCGATCAACGCAAGCAAGATTTGCTGTGAAAAAAGCTATGTCTTGAAGTCGACAATGACCCCTGGGGACCTGGCTTCAAGATAGCTACGAAGAAGCTCAGGGGCTTCGCAGCCAACTAGCTAATGGGCGAAAAGGAGGCAAAAACAGTCGTTGATGCCCTATTCCCGACGCACCCGATAAGAATGGACCAAGAAGATGACATTAATGTAGACGATATCCCGGACTTTACGCAAGAAGAGCTGTTCGCTGCCGTGGACTCCCTTAGAAACAAGAAAGTTCCCGGCCCAGACGGTATACCAGCTGAGATTCTAAAAATAGCTGCACACGAATGTCCCTCATTGATGCTAAGGATGTACAATACATGCATCCAAACAGGAGTCTTTAGCAGGCGATGGAAAAAGGCAATACTGGTACTTATGAGCAAAGGAACCTCGTACCTTAAATGCAGTAGAAGCAGAAGGGGAACTATCTCCTCGGCAATATGGTCTTAGACGGGGGCGGTCCACAACAGGGACAGTGAAGGAGGCCTTTGACGCAAAAACGAGGGCCCAAACGGGTAATAATTACTCTCGTATAATTACTCATTTATTTACTCTTGATGTCAAGAATGCATTTAACTCGGCAAAATTGTCAGACTTTCTGCAAGGACTAACTGACTTTGCAGTACCCAATTATTTGATGCGGGTAACGAAAAGTAAAACGCTAGGCAGTAATTGTCCAGAATTCCAGTTCGCGTTTCCTACAGTTACGTCATGCCAAGATGTAGACTTTCCTGCAAATTTAAAATTTACCCAAGGCGCCAGTCACGTCCCGATTCGTGACAAGGTTTTTAGAAACCCCTTTTGGGCATAACGCAACCCTAATACTTACGCGGCCAAAATCCGACTAGCACAGCTCGTAAATATGACAGGAGAGAGGGGGGAACTCATAAGTCACTCGGAGTTCCTAAAATTCACTAAAAAAACTTACTTAACTTAAAAATCCTTATAAACTACTAAAATTTACTAATTTTCATGTTTAAAATAACGATAAATCCAAAATTTCCTACATTTTATAATCCCAAATTCGAATAGAAAATGTCTTATTTTATTTAATTAACGATAAACCAAAATGAATATTTTGTGACAATCAATTTTAATTAACGAGAGTGTAAAATGTTTAATTTTATTTATTTATCGATAAACCAAAATTTATATTTTGTGACAATAATTTTAATTAACGAGAGTGTAAAATTGTCTTATTAGTTATCGATAAGCAATGATTTCTACCATTTATTTAAATAATTAATTGAAATTTTAATATTTTATTCGATAATCCTTAATAAAATAAATCCGTACTCAATTTACTCTAATTTAAGGTTATTTAAATGGCGGAAAGTGCAATTATAGAAAATTTACAAATTACTACTAAGAAATTCAAGAAAATGCATGTTTATATAATAATATAATAATTTAACGATATTCCATAATTTTATTCTCATTTTATTCTAAAGTTTCCAATTTTTCTAATTTTAAGTCGCGGCGCGCTATTTTAGTTTAAATAGCAACAAATTTTACTAATATTTTATTTTAAGCCGCAGGGGTTAATTTTTAGGCTAATTTTAACGATAAACCATGTTTTCAGCCACTAGGGGTCGCCTAAAGCTGATCTGGACAAAATTAATTATGAACTATAATTTTAATTTCGTTTTGTGACAATAATCGCCATTGCCTAACTTAACTTAACGATATTCCATCTGAGGATCTAAAGAAAATAATGGTTAAACCAAAATCCCGCAGACATCCTCTGGTATGCGCGGCAAGCCAAAATCAGGACTCCTTAAATCACATTTAACACTAATTTCAATTTTAAGTCCAATTTCTAGCTTAAATTTTAAGACTTAAACCGCAAGGGGTATGTACGGTACATGCTGTGCTAACTGGGTTATCATTTAATTTTAAAAACCTGCATTGTGACTCGCAATCACAATTTCATTATGGGGACTATAGTCCCGGAATTGTTATTGCTGTAACAACAATTTTATACAATACAAGTTTGTATTTAATTATTTAATTATTTTAGTTAAATAATTAAATACAAACAATTTTAATTAATTTAATTAATAAAAATTTTACTTCCCCAATTATGTAATGTGAATTGTGTGTGTTAAATTTTAGTGTTTTGTGTAATTTGTATGTTATTATACTGTCAGTGTATTTGTTATACTAATATATATTTTCTAAGTGTCATCTGTTAATAATTTGCAACTCTTCCCCAATTGCATGTTTTATGTGTCCTTTATATGTAACAATTTTTGAACTTCAAACTTTTAAGCTGGCTCAAATTCTTAAAATTTTAATGCGCTATTACAGGTTTTGCGGAGCAGTTTGCAGAATTTATGTCCAAGTCTTGCAGAACAATCCGTACATTAACATTCTACAAGACTTGGAGAACTTTTATGTATTTCAGGTAGTACGGGGCTCCAGATGAAGCTGCAATCCCTTAATTTACTGAACTTTTGTTCCTACGCTTTAAATTAAAATTTGTTATCTCGCATATTTAAGTTTAATATTACTACTTTAGACACTTTTAGCTGTTTATTTAAGTTCAAAACCCTAAAATGAAGAAGCTTTTGGTGTAACTTAGTTATAAAAGTTTGTATTTCAAAATTTGACTAAATTTTTATTAAACTTAGAAATTGTACTATCTATATTTTGCTGTAAATTTTCTAACCAAGGGTTTAATTTAAGTTTTAATTAACTAATAAAGATTAAAATAATTTAAATTAGAGAATTTAAACGTTAGAATGGACTTTAGTAGAATTTGGAACCTTTTATACGAACAAAAGTCAACATGTGCTTCGCACTTTTGTTCAAATTTTGAGCTTTTAAAGTCATTTTGACTTGGCACAGCCAATTTATTTTAATTAAAGTGTTGAATTAAACAAAATTTTAATCCTAAATATTTGAAATTTCATCAAATTCAAAATTTAGTAAAAATTTGGAGAACGAGTAAAAAGTTCAAAAAGTGACATTTGATTTTTTTGGGTAAAATTTTTAGTTAATCTTATTAAAATTAGCTGCATTGGCATAAGTTTATCTTATTTTAATCTAATTTAGGCTTTAGGGTTTCTTAAAATAGCTAGTAGTAAAGTCCAAATTTCTCACGAATTTTCTATATTTATAGGAGATATTCACATCTTTTAATTATTTCGACAGACCAGTTCGAAATTTTAACAATAAGTTAATTTTATGACTTATTAAGCGGTATTCCAATTTTTTTATTATGATTTTTGCCTAGAACGATAATCCAAACTCATAGCTTAATTTAAGAATTTGTAAGCTATAAATTGAGTTTTACTATCAAGCGATAAGCCTAATTTATAGCTTTTAATTAAAATTTTACGGTAAGCCTGGTTAATTTGATTAATAAACGGTAAACCTGGTTAATTTAATTACTTTAATTATGAACGATAAACCTTATTATTTTTAAACGGTAAACCTGGTTAATTTTTGAACGATAAGACTTTTAGTTAACCGGTAAACCTTTATAAATTTTGTTTTATAATTCGAGAAACCATTTTGTTAATACGAAAAACCTTTGTCGATAAGCCTTTTAATTTTCTTCATAAAATGAATCTATAAAGGGGCCTATTGTATTATTATAAACTTCCAAGGAATTTTCCTCAAATTCCTCGGAGTTAACTAATAGATTTTCACGATATTTTTCGATAGAGTAACGAAATTCCGTCCTTAATCTCCTGAGTCAGATGTCTTTATCGGCCTCAGAAGTCTTAAGGTTAAAAAAATACTTGGTTACTGCAATTTTTGAAGCATTCACCAATTCCTGGTGGGCTTTAGCGTCTTCGCGCACGCGTTTAGCCATATATTCTTTTAATTTAGTATTCATATTTTTAATTTATTATTTAGGACTTACCACTCTGCAAACACAAAATTTTTACTATTATCACAACCTTAGAATCTTATTTGCCACTGATTAATTTCACTGAATTATTAATTAAACTGACTCTATAACTAATTTAGTTTAAACAAAAATAAATTTAATTTAAATAATTTAAGTTAAACGAATTTACAAAATTTTGAACTAATTAAATCTGAAATAATGATGAATTTTGAATTTAAAATTGTTGACATAATTGAGTTTACTAAAAGTTGACCAGCAACTATAATTTCCAAAATGAAGCTGAACGAGGAGACCCGCCGTGTCTCTCGAGCTCACCTCCGTTTTACCCCACTATTTTGTAAAACCCCACCCGACATGTCCCCGCTTAAAGGTAACTATACCCCCCGTGAGATGCTCCGTAAAAGTGAAAACGAATATTATTACGCTTGCGCCGTTTCATACTAGGGGCGCCAGTGCATGGTCGTAACTTAACACTACTGAGTCAAATTGTAGCACGGGGAATTTCCACCGTGTTACAAAAGCTATCTAAGTGACCGATTACTCTTGTATGAGACTCTACAAAGAAAAAGAAGTAAGAAAGTGACAGCTAGCGCAGCTCAGGATTCAGTACTGGGACCTGACTTATGGATTATTTCTTATGATGGTATCTTGAGGCTGGAGCTACTGGATGGCTACTTCATGATAGGATATGCAGATGCTACTGCTCTTGTGTTTGTAGCAAAGAACGTACAACAGGCCCAGAACAGCTTGAGCATCTGCATGGTAAATACAAACATATGGATGGAAGAGCATAGCTTAATTCTTGCAGCTTCTAAGACAAAGATCGTAATGTTTATGAGTAAGCAAATCCAATCTGTCATCCCAATACAATTTAATGAGGAAACTGTTATAGAGACGAATAGGTTCGTTAAATATCTGGGAATAACTCTAGACACGAAGTTGAAATACTGGGAACACATTTCCCAATGGGTCAGGAAGGCAGGTACCACGACACTAGCCCTGAGTAGGCTGATGAAAAATATGAAAGGCCCAAAGTCCAGCAAGAGGAAGCTACTAAAGACCTATTGTATGTAGCAGAAATTTGGGGGAAGGTGCTAGACAAGGATATGTATGATAAGAGGTAAGGTGCTCTGAGGGTTTCTTGCGCGTATAGGACTGTTTCGAAAGCGGAAATTCTTGTTATTGCCGGAATAATTCCGATTGCGCTCATCGCCAGAGAACGCAAACTCATACATGACAGGAAGAACGAACAAGACCTTGACCAGATCAAAGCGGATGTTAGGAAAACTACGATGCTGGAGTTGCAGACAGCGCATGGACTAGGCGCCTCAGAAAAGAGGTAGCGCCATGGTTTGATAGAAAACTGACGACACCCTAACTAGGAACCAGGTGTAGGGGGTACAATGGAGGACGCACAAGGATATTTATATATTTATTTATTAATGGATTATAGATTATTTATCTACTTATTTATTTATTTATTTATAGATTAATTTATTTGTCTAGTTGATGATACGGCGAAATAACAAGAAAAGTGTGAAAACACACATCTTTATTATTTTACATCTTAGATGTAAAAAGAGAGAGAAGATTCCGCACACCTGACCGCCCGAGAGTCTCTTATTGGGTAGTGCACGCTCCACGGTGTACTAAAAAATAAAAACAGTGGCCGAAAATCGGCTTCAACGTAATTTCTTATGAAAAAAAATTCTGCTTGATGGAAAATAACCATTTCTATGTATACCAAATGATAGGCACCCGAGATCAAAAAATTTATTTTAGTATAATTATACATGGTTTATAATTATACATGGTTTTATGCAGTATAACGATTTGTTAGTCAAGATTTGCAATTCAGACAAAAAATAAAAAAAAAAATAAAAATTTGATTTTTTTATTTTTACTTATATTTTAAACTTAAATAAAGTATAGATTATAAAAAAATTAAAAAAATACTTTATTATTTAAGTTTAAAATATAAGTAAAAATAGAAAAATATTTTTAATTTTTTTTTTTTTAATTTTTTTACTAAATTGCAAATGTTGACTTCATTCAGCAGCTAAAACAATTAAAAAAAAAAAAAATTTTTGATCTTGGGTGCCTATTATTTAGTATACATAAAAATGGCCATTTTTTATCCAGCAGAATTTTTTTTCATAAGAAATTGCGTTGAACCCGATTTTTGGCCACTTTTTTTTTTACTACACTGTGCGTTCTACCTTCGTGCTTTACGTACAATAATTAATAAGTCTATATTAAATTAATTGAGTTACTCATTCCCATCCTTATTGTTGTTCTTTATAAATTCTTCATTTTCAGTCCATTTTGGTCCTTCAGCCTATAAGTTAATAACAGCAGTAATTATCAGTGAAGTCTTAAACAAAAAGAAATAAAAATTAAATATAGTAGCAATAATTAATTATCGCCATGCGGCCTTTGTAGTTAATGTGCAAAGTGATTAGTATAATCGATTTATGCTGTTTCAATAATAATCTAATTATTATTAAAAATTATTAAATTTAAAAAAAAAAAAGAAGAAAGAAGTGTGCGCGATTCATCATTCTGCAGACACTCTAGCTTAAAAATCATCATTTCTCAATACAAAAAAAAACTATATCAGTGCCGGCGTTGTTATTATTAGAAAATTGTAAGTGGTGTGGCTAAGTGATTTATCTTAATAATTCAATAAAAAAAAAGGTGACATTCATATAATTAATACATTCGCTGCGGCAGGTCACGTGACTCCATTTAAAATACATGGGATCATGGGCGTATTTCGCCCATACCGCAGCGAATGTGTTAACTAGAAATTTAGTGAATTGTATTCAAAAAAAAACTTTGAATAAAATAAAATAAAAAAGTCAAGAAAGATGTCAAAAATTAAATAAGTCAAGAAAAATGTTAAAAATTTTCTATAAGTGAATTTATGAAAAAATAGACATTTTAAAATTAATTAATAAAGAGGAAAAAGAAAGATTAATGACGTCATCGTCTTCTTCATCATCTCTCTCATCATTTGTCTTTAAAAAAGGAGGTGCACGTCTCAATTCGGAGTCCACGGAACAACACAGAAAAGCTTGATTTTATAATTTAGAATTTTTCAATCGTCGTTCCTGCGCACTTCATCAAATTTCTAAAATGGCAGTTTAATCTTTTCTCTGGTGATTTCGTCTTCAATAATCAATACATTACATTCGTTTTTATTGATGAAAATCAAATCAAATCAAATTCTGCACATTAACTAAGGTTATATTTTTAGCTTTACTTTTTTAGGCTTTTGACAATATAAGTCTGCTTCTTTAGCTTGGCGCCTGACTGGCGCCTGACAAATTTTATCTGGTAGCTCTGCAACTGGTGAAACGTGTGATGCAGCCAAAAACGGTTGTTCTCTTAATGTATTTACTATTAAATTATCAGTTTCCACTGTGGTTTTTTGTTTGGTCTTCTATTGTATATTCTATGATCTCTTAAACAATAAATATTTCCTGTTTGTAACCAATAATTAACCTTACTAGAAATTAGCGAATTTCTATAGGTATATTTGGAGCCATGACTCTATTTTGATTGAGATGTATAGTGAACGATATTTCGAGAAAAACTACTAATTTTTCAAAAAAGTTTTAAAGTAAAAGTAAAAGTCAGCAACTCCTGACCATTATTTTCCAATTAAAATTCTTTTATTTAAATATTTCTGTAGATAACATCATAGTTTCAAATGAGAAAGTATATGGGTTTATATTTAAATTTTATATTTACATTTTATATATACATTTTACATTTCCATAACAATATACATAAATTTCAACAAAATGACTTTCATACTAAACTTAATTAATATTTATAGACGTTGTCTAAAATAAGACTGTTCAATAAACAAAATTTGATTACTTGATGCACTTTAAATTGAAAAAATTTTAAATTTGTAAAGTTTGTTGAAACGACTGTTGAAAACCCTCCAAAATCACTGGTTACCTTTGCCTCAGTTATAAGTGTTGAATCGACCACCTCCACAAGACTGGCCACTGTATTGTTCGCTAGTATTCTAGCAACTGTTTTGGTTTTGCTGATCAGAATTACCATTAATCTTGACAGTATAATTGGTCCAGAGGTTTTTGGCTTTTATGAATTCTTTTCTTACATTTTATCTTTCTGCTGGAATTTCTCGTAGTTGAGCCTTCTGAATCAGATAATTTCTCTCATACTTAAGATATGTTCTTGCATAATTGCCAAAATTTTTGTTGCAATGTACTTAATTTCATCTACATTAACCCTACGTATAGTTTTTTGATGATTCACTTGCATATGCCAGCAATAAAAATTTATCTGGAGCTAGAGGTTGCCTATACATTTTTGTAGCAAGAAAAAGCGTCTCTGAATCGATGATTCAATCAAGTCTTCCGTATAAATTTATTTGGACGCATTCACTGATTGATTTCGGGCTTAAAATTTCTGTATACGTACTCTACCTCCTTGGTTTTAGGCATCTCACACCCGATGCCTAAAAGATGTTGTTAGACATGTATTCTTTTACAGGTTCCTAGCCATTTTGAGTACGGCTTGAGGATTAGATCTAAATGCCGAATCATAGATTTTGCAAAAAATTTAAGCCTGCTGTGTTACCCATCTGTCTTCTTGCTAAAGCACACAATTCTCTCCATATGATTCTGGTTGAAACTAAGGCAGTATACCATGTTTTAGCTACTCCTTTTAATGTTACCGATATAGCAAATAATAATTCTGTTGGCATCAAGAGAACGAAATATGCTCTTCTTTTTGTATCTGCTAAAAGTTCTTCCTCACTTGATGTTTCTTCCCGCAAAATATACCCCTCCTCCCACCTTAAAACGATTTCACCCGAATCCCTTCTCCTACTTGTAATAGAATTCTATTGATTTTTCGCAAGAGTGTGAAGCTGTAGCCATGAATATTGCGCGTACCCTAGGTATTGAGACTGGCTAATGTGTCGGTAAAGTGGCTTTACTGCAAAGCTAGGAACCGCTCTGAAGTAATCTTACTCGTGTTTCAATCAGAATATATATTAGGTTGAACATTTGGTAGTTGCGTCGGCTAGGCTTCTTGAGTCTTGAAAGCAGGGTTTCTCCCTGACAAAGCTTTCTTTTCTTAATTTTCCATATAATTATTTGTATATATATCGCCAAGGGTGCGTATTAATATTATAAGGGTTAATATTTGGGTAAACATTTGGCAAGTATGGTGTAAATGACCTATCATACAAAAATATGTATTGAAATTGAAACAATTTTCGCAGAATATTTTTGCTAAATGGTAGATAAGGTGTCGTATGTGATATAATATTACTAGTTGATAACGCAATTATTAATGTAGTTATTGATGAAGTCCCTGACTATTTTAAAAACTATATTGGGGGTTGCGCTCCTGATTAACAAATTTACTGAAAAGTATATCAGTAATTTGATTCATTTGGTTGTTCTGATTAAGATGAATCTTTTTATTATAATACATAAGTATTCCAACCGTAAATATGAGAAGCCAAAAAACAGCTGTATTTTAAAAGTTGAAACCGAAAAAATTCTTTAATTAAAGGGCAAAGGATCTTCTATTGTGTAAGAAAACCATAATTGCAAAAAATTCAAAAAGCTTAAGAAAAATTTATCTTAGGCGCTAAGTAGAATTTTAACTTTAAAATAACCTCATGTCTCTCCATACTGTAACCCACAGAATATGATACTGGAGCAATATACAAATATTTAAAAATAAAAATCGATATAATAGATTATTTGTTAATAAGTATGATAAAGTAGATATTTATAAATTAGTAGCTAAAAAATATAAATAAATTGAATTTGAATAAAAAATGAAAATGCAATCACTGAATGCAGTCGCGAATGCATAGAGAAATTGTAGGATCATTTATAAAACACTTATTAGTAAATTTTAATGTAAATATTGTAAATAGTTAGTTGTTAAGTAAAATATATTTTTATAGAATACTAGAATGATCTTTAAAACGATAATTAATTAATTAATAATATAAAAAATGTAAAAATAGCAAATATAAAATAATATGAAAATGAATTAAATAAATGTGAAAATTTTGTATAAAAACAATTAAATTATTAATTCTTATTTTACTAATTTTTTATATATGATTTAATTCGTCTAAAATTCCAGATGCTTTAGGAACAAGATTGCGAGCGTAGTTGAAATCTGTGTGATTTCGATATAAAGAACGGCAGATTTTTCGCATACACTCACTCTCAGTTTTGCTGTCTTGAACTTCTAGTGTATGATGCTTGATTTTCAATAAATTGATATATTTACTTAAAATATATATTTTTATTTTAAGATAGTGAAATTCCCAAATCATTTTTTCCATTTCAGGATAATTCAATATTGCATATTGCAACACGATCAAATTTATAATTAATTTATTTTTTATTTTTCAGTGATATTTTCTTAGTTGCATTTGAAACGAACACCTTATATTGTGTATAACAATATAAATAAGACGTTGACAGGTGGAGAAATCTATCGCATATAGGCGGGTAGGATTTTTAAAAAATTTACTGATAAGAAATGTATATGGGAGATTTCCATATTTTTGTGTAAAAGTAAATGGTGGTCAAAACTGTCACTTACAATAATATAAATTTCTAATAATTTCTACTTTCGCTGTGCACGAGGAAAAAACTTTCCCGGAATGAATATATGTGCGCAAAATTATCAGTTTAAGAGAAGCTGCTGTTTGTTGTAATTTTGTAGGAATCTACCAATAATGCATTAGCAAAAATTTGATGAAAAATAATGGTTTATTTTTTCTTAAGTCAGTTGTGGGTTCACAAGTATTATATTTTAAATAAATAATTATTTTTAGAAAAAATTCTTTCTGTAAAAATTGTCTAATAACTAGATCTAAAAGTTTCTTAATGGGTAATCATAGCGTAATAATGGCAATAAAAATAACACTTGGCAGTTTTAGAAGGTAAAGAATATAAATTTTATCTTATGAAGAAATAAAGTACTCTATTATTACCTTACACAAGCAAATTCCCTTCTTATTACAATTTTTCAGTGCTCCATTTAGATTACAATCACATTCTCTACAATTAGGATATCCATAAAATCCAGTAGCACATTTTTCACAATAACGACCTGAGAATCCTTTGTGACAATTTAAAAATCTATGCTGAAAATGTTCACAATTTTTTGCTTTATTATAATAGATACATAATATTGAAGTTATTATACTATGATGATTATTATAAACAACAGGTGTACATCTTTCGCTAATTTTATTCGAATTTAACCTTGAAAATAAACTATGGTTATATCTGCTGTATTGACCATTTTTTCGTTTAATGCACATTTCATTTTCTGTAAAATAAAAAAAAATGAATAAGTATATATTGAAGAAGAAATAGGTAAATATAAAAGCAAGGTTATATGACTAATTAAGAATTTAGCTTAAAATATAAGATTATATATTCCTCAAGTGTTTGTGAGACTAATTTTTGGATCTTTCAATCGGTTCTAAAATATTTTTTCCTCAAAGTACTATCGAAAATAAGTTCTCAGCTTAACATTTAGCCTCCTCAGTCTTTTTTTAATTTTTATAGCCATGATAGTATTTATTATATTTTCAACTTTTTTAATTTTTGATAGCGCGAAAATTATTATGAATTATCGCAAACGATTATTTTTTGTAAAAAAATTTTTCCTAATATATCTGAACAGAAAATTTCCCTAGCTAATGGATATCGTGTTCAGTATTTTTTTTTGTTGCGTAGCACTTGTACGAGAAATTGAGTGAATTCGCATGATCTGCTAACATTCATAACTGGCAACTGGACAAACAAGTTTTATTACAGAAGTACTCAAACGATTTTTCTTTTTATATACTTTTTTTGGTAATTATTTTTTTCCTTTTTAAGAAATTAGATAAAAAAATCTGAGGTATTAAGCTCTCCTATTCTTTTTAAATCTATAGGGACAGCTCTCTCCATGTGTTTAAGAGCAAAAATTGAATTGATTTTACCTGATGCATCGCCTTTAAGTGTCTAAACTTAGAAAAATCAGGTATACGTGGTTTATTAATTACTGAGTATTAGAAAATATTGCTGAAAAAATCCAAGTCCTTAAAGTCCCCACTACAATTAGGAATTTAATTTTTTTATCACACTTTTAAAGCTTATTTTTTAAGTTAATTCTATTTTTAAAGAATTAGAGAAGTCTAAAGTTTCCTATTTAGCATTAGGAACATAACCTTATCAAAGAGAAACTTTAATTTTATTCAAGAAAGCCCGTTCTACCAATCTAAAATCTCACAAAACTTTAAAAAGTCTTCTGGAAGCAGAGGTTGGCGTGCATGGCATTTTGGACAGAACAAACTAAAATTCGTACTGACGGTCAAACAGTATACTGATCCGTGCCCAGTCGGGTAAAACTTGGTTTTGATAAGTAAACAGGTCCGTTGTTAGTATGTTAATGTTTTAATCAATACTGTCCACGAATAAACATGGTACTTTCATACTGCTTACAGATCCGGGAAAATTATGAAAATACCCAAGTTCTATACTCACAGGGAACCGTTGCACAGTGGGCTATTAAGACTCAATAATGAACAAAATTCGACTTCAGAGTAATTCGAACGTAAAATAAAATAAAAGAATTGGAATTTGTAGGTATTTATATTTGGGCATATCCATTACTTTAAAAAAATTTTTTAAATTTATAAAAACAAAAGAAATTTTTTTTGCATTATCCCACCAAAAAATTTTTAACAAAACTTCTTTTCAAAAAAATCGGTATATCATCGTGTAATATATATTGAAACCTATAAATTCCATGTTTTAAATGTTTCCATGTTTCCGCTTGCGGCAAGCGAAATTTTTTTTCAGTGTACGGACTTGTAAGCAGAACTAAAATTTCTAGCTTCTACATGTATATGGGCAAAGTATGAAACAAATACTGATCCATGTACATTTTATCCGTTTAAACGGATAGATTTTATAGATTTTATATGGTCCCGTATACTTGATACTCTTTCGGATTGATGCAATACTAATCCGAATACTGTCTATGAACTTATGTTACTAACATTTTTCGATGAATTTGAATTTCTTCCAATAAGAGATCGAAAATATTTCCCTGTTGTACAGACAAAGAAGATAGATTTGTTTGAATACACTTAATTTGACCAGTATTCGTCGCTATAGAATCCATCATTAATAAATATTGTAAAGTACTCTTAAACGGAGTCTTACAAAAATATTTAAATATAAAGTTTGACAAATAAATTTTTAACTCGAAGAATATTCAAGCATTTATTTGGATTCTATTATTAGGAGGACTGTCCCTGAATTTTCCTCGAGGGCCGTACTGACTACTTTGATCTTTAGATGTTGTTAAATAAAATTAACAAATTATAAAATGAATAAAATAATAAAATGATTACTTACTTTCTTTAGGTTTTCTTTGGTACAGTTGGAAATAATTGGAAAAATAAATATGTAATTTCAAAAAAATTTGAATTTAATAAATTTTTTTATTTTTAAAAGCTTTTCAAAATTTAAACCTTTTAAGTGAGGAAATTCACAACTGCTTATAAAATTATTAATAATTATCAATTGTAATAATTTATAAGCTGAAAATATTTTAAACATTTTATAATTATTTAAAATAAATTAACAAAAATAAAAAGAACTTAATTCAAAGTTTAAAAATGTCGCGAGTACTGCGGGTTTCATGAGCTCAATAAAAAATAGAAGGCCTTTTTCAGCTTAAACTTGGGTATTTATGAAAATTGATAAGAATAGTTTAGTTCCCTACTCTTCAAAATCTCCCACGCGCTAGTCCCGATATGTCAATACTCTATTGGTTAATTAGTTTTCCCCAATAGTCAAAAATTCCCTCCTAGAGAAATTTCACTATTATTATCAATATTCACTTCTCCCATAAAAATTAGAGTGGGAAATATGATGACTCGGAAGATCTTCCGATGTCCCCTGGACTGATTAGAGTTAATTTATGTATTTTTAAAACAAAAGGGCCCATTTGAATATCATGTACACTGTAAAAATTTAAACTGAAACCTTAACTTTGAATTCCATTTTTTTTCTATTATAATTAACTATATTACAGTTTCCAATTATGGAAAAACCTAAATTATTTTATACTTTAATTTTCTCATTAAATATTAAACACTAACAATACAACTATTTAAATTCTGAAAATTCAATCATTGTTATAAACAATTCTAAACTGAAAGTTTTACTTTAGAAATTAATTTGAAAATAATTTGACCAAATATTTCAGAACAAAAATGTTATGATTAGTTAGATTTTAGAGAGTTTCCTCTCATCATTATTTTCTTATAAATAATATTAAAGTATGAGAGTTTCTACTTGAAAAACGAAAATATATAATATTTATTGATTACCCAAGTACAACTCTCTTTATTATTAACTAAAATAACAATATTTTAACTATGAGAATATAACTCTCGCTTATTTTTTTAAATAACTTTTTCTTAGCTAATAAACTACTAATAAATATTCATTGAGCTTTTCAATTTTATTTATTAGTTAAGTCTAATTTCTACTATAAAAGTAAAATGTTTTCCCAACTAATAAATTTCCTCTCAATAAACATTAAGTCCGTAATTTATTAGCTAAATTTAATATCTTTTAAACCTATTAAAAACATGATAATAATACAATTACGAGTTTCCTTTTCTGTTTTAAAAACAGGTTTGAAAAAAAAGAAACTCGCAAGGGAAACGATTTCTGACTTGGCGATTTTTAAAACTAGAAAAAATTCGAAAAATTATTTATTATTAAAAATAAAGTTTAAAAATTAATTTGTTTAAAAATTACCAAGTCGTGACATTTAAAATTCCCCTCGGAATTTCATCACGTATACATGTAAAGTAAATTTTATGTACACGGAAAAAAAATTTTTAATGTCCGGACGTTACAATATTTGAAAATAGTGAACGATAAATAGAAATAATAAAAATTTAATAATAAATAGGCTGAAAGATGCAAGGCCGGCCAGGTTTGAAAAAAAATGCCTCTGGGGACTGTAACTGGCAACCTCTCTAGCTTATTTGGTAGAGATTCAGAAATGAAACCTGAGGGTTGTGGGTCTGATCACCACCAAAAGTTTTTTTTTTCAAATTTTTTTCTGACTTTTTTAAGTTGAAAATATCTAATTTAAATATATATCGATTTATTGTTTATAGTAATTGACCTGTACTGGGCAAAAAATAAAGAAACTATGTATTTTTTATGTTTTATAAAGTTGTTCTTTATTTAACGAATAATGTTAGACGTTTCGCTTATCTCTAATTTATAAGCCTTTTCAATAACTAAAAATTAAAAAATGAAAAAATTAACATATAAAATATCATGGTTTTGCACATACATTTTTTGTTTCATATATACCTATATAAAATAATGCATATATACCTATATATAAAAATACATAGTTTTTTTATTTTTTGCCCAGTACAGGTCAATTATAAATAATAAATCGATATATATTTAAAAATCATGGGCGCTGATAATAACAACAATAGTAATCTAATTTAAACTCAATCCTCAATTAAAACATTTGAAAAAAATTAATTAACTTTAATTATTTCTTTCATTCTGGTACGTTTTAATAAAAAAAGGGGAGACTATTTAAAAGCTCCCACGTTCAGCAGAGAAATAAGACAAAGTTGTTTGAATACAATTAGTTTTTTCAGTATTCATTGCTAAATAATTTATCATTAATAAATTGGTAAATGTGAATGCTAAATAAAAATAATAAAAATTTAATAATTAAATCTTTTCATTCTCTTTTTACATTTTATGTTTAATATCGATATAAACTTAATATTTATAAAGAGATTTGTAAATTTTATAAGACAATAATTGGTTACTCTTACCTCCATTACCTCCCTATTTATCTCCCCAGCACCTTTTCTTTAAATCTTTTTACCTCTGCAAGAATTCCATACCGTCGCCGCGCCATTGCTCTATTATCTTACGAAATTCATGAATCTTCAAAAGATCTTCTAACACGCTTTCTTTAATGGATGTCGTATGTCTCTCTCTCTTCGTTGACCAACAGTATTCTGCCATAAAATTAATATTTCATCTTCCTTGATATTGCTTTTCCATTTCTGCAATATTTTGATGGAATATTTTATATTATGCAATAGTTAAAATAGGTGTGTTTAGCCGCCTCGCCAGGACAATGCAAGCCTTCATGAAATGCCAGCTTGCGCCACAAAAAAGATTTCGCGGAAATAGCCGTGAAACTATGTGAGGCAGAAGTCTACCTCAACATGATCATGATTCATCCACCAATCTAAGTCAAGGATGAGGAGGTGCATCCAACACCTCCTCAGATCGCCTTTCCACCTATGCTGCCAACATTTCATTGTGCATCCGGAAGCTCGATCCACAGCAAGCCGTCGCAAAAAGTATTCCACCGATCAGGACCAAGAACTGAACCCTGCATTATGCCTATGCATTATATACCCATAATATACCTTTACCTCTTTTGCCATCGAGCGTGTCCCAATGCAGGAATTAGTCCCGGAGGTAATCTTCGTGGATCGTGGAACGCCCCTCACGAAAACCATGTTGGTTGTCGCTGAGGTCACTCGCTTCTCTAATTGCCCGCCGCAATCTTCCTCTGACCATGCTCTCTATCACCTTGCCAATGGTAACATACACAATGGTCAGTAAGATGATGGAGATCTTGGTTCACCCTTTTCCTTGCTTATCAGAGCCAGGTGGACCACTTTCCAGTCCCTCGAAAAGACACCTGCCACCAGGCACGCATTAAACATGCAATGCTGTTGAACAGCTGGTTCATGTTGACCTAAATTAAGAGACAAAGGTTTTAAAGAATCTAAGTATTCAGTAAAAGAAGAATTAATACGGCAGTACAGTTCTTCAGTTTTGTTTAAGCTTCTTTGATGTATTTAGTGTTTTTTGAAACGTTTGTTTAAATGGTGATTCTAGACAGATTGATACCAGTTGTCATTTAGTTTGCTAAGACGGATACTTTGTGCTTATGTTGTCATTTTATCCTTTCCTAATTTTTTTTTCAACATAAATAATTATATCAATTTTTTAATTTTAATTATATTATGTATATTTATGAATAAATCAGAAAGGATATTCAATATCATAAATTTTAAAAGTGCCGATAAATATAAAAAATGATTTTTTTGGACGATTAAAGGTTAGCGTAGACAGAAAAATTCTAATATATCTTTCTCACTATTTCAAAAAATTCGAATATACCTTTCTCACTCTTTCAAAAAAATTCGAATATATTATCTCTTTCTTTCGCAGAAAATAGTATATAAATCATCGGTATTAAATATAGAACGATACAAGATATTATATTACACACTGGTGCTGCTAATCCGACCTTCCTGATTCACGTTACTTCCATCTTTTCCAATTTTTATGCGAAAAAATGCCTTAAATGAACAGGAAAATGGCGACTACGAACGATTTACACACTTTTTTTTTAATCGAATTTTTAGGTCCTGTGATGCAACAGAACATCCATGAATTTTATAAAATTTTTAAATAGAAACCAAAAAATATTCTTAAAATTTCATGTCTTGTCGCGACCGAAAAAATTTCTTGAAAAAAAGAGCGCATGGCGTCACAACACTTTATTTTTAATTTTAAGCTCTAAGACACAAAACTTGCTTCATTTTTTAACGACTTAAATTCCTGAAATGACCTCGTTCAACTAACCGGAGTTTTGGTACCATGACTTTGAAGGAATTATTGTTAAATGAAAATTTGTTTAAATAAATAAAAACACTGTTTAGTTTAAAATAGTGTTGGATCCATTTATTATAATATTTTTAATTAGAATGTTTTAGATAAAATACGTTCACAATAAAATAATGTTACCAGCACGTGTCTGCTTGCTAAGAAAGCTCAAACAATAAGACTTCAAAATCATAGCCGGTGTTACCATGTTTGCATCGTTTGCATATACACACACACGTGCATTGCGACAATGTAAAAATCTTTACAGTGGAGGCAATCACGGGAAAAATCAGACGAATTTAAAATAAATAATAAAATACTTAAAAGAAATAAAAATGTTAGGTTTCAACACTAACAATTGCCATTATTAAAAAATTTTTAATTATGTTAACTAATTGTTTAATTTCTTACAAAACGCATGAAATATCGAAAGAGCTTTTACTATATAATTATAAGTTCCTGGTGGAATTTATCTTCTGAAATTCAAATTCGTACCTACAATAATATTTATATGCACGAGCGCTGATGCGAAAACAGCGATTTTTTTGTTTGTGAACAATCAATGCTAGTTCTGCACAAAATAACAATATTCTTCAAAGAAAAGAGTCAACGTGACGTCGAATAACCAATAAATAATAGATTCTACAATCATCTGGTACCCTTGCAAATTCTACAATCATCCGCTACCTTTGAACATTCTACAATCATCCAGTTAACTCTTCCGGTCAACCAATAGAAATCCTCAATTCAATGGGGCCAACTTGACAAAAAAGAAATGCACATGTTTATTTTAATTTATCATTTAATTTTGATTGGCACCAATACCTTGTGGACCTCTAGCGGGCGACTGCAAGAGAATACCGGAGAATGTGCGTTATTCATCCTAAATTTATTCTATGGTGCAGTGCCATAGAATTCACAAGTACTACCAAGCATAGTGGGTTTAGTGTATATTACATGTTTAATGGATCTAATATTATTATTATATAATTAAACTTTCGGCCCATAAATGTTGTGAGATGACATTTTATATAGCCTAAGCTATGCTGTCGTTGCCGTGCAGAATCGTACACATTCCAAATCGAGGGATGATATCTGGGAGGTACAGCTCTCCTTCAACCACGGGCAGTTGTACCACGGACATAAGTACGCTGTATATTAAAAACAAAATTAGAGAAAAAAAATTATTGAAGGGAAAAATTTACTTCCAAATAATCCATAATTGAAATAAAATTTTTTGTTACTTCTTCATAAAATTCATCAAACGTATTAACTACTTGATCAACTGGTAAGAAAGCTAAGGCGCACATTTTTTGGCACGCTATTTTTACACTTCTATCATCAGGATCGTTATATTCTTGTTGTAACCCTTCAATTTGAATCCTTCGGTAAATATTCTGACGGAGATGAAAGAAACAAGCTTTTGCGTCTGTTTTAACTACTGTCTGGACGGCGTTTAGTATACCTAACTCAAAATCAGTCATCACTATTTGTGGAACTTGCCATATGCCAAAAAACTCTTGGATTTTATCAATAACAATTTGGAAAACTTTTGAATAAGTAGTTCCTTGCTTGTCTGGGAGTAAGGCATAAACATAAGGAAGAGCAATGGTTTGCTCTTCATCATCAATTATTTGAATTTCCGATACTAAAATAGTGAACAATTGGAAAAAAATTGATGGAGAAGTTTTGAAAGTTCCATCTGCATGACATTCTTTTGCTCTACTCAGGCGCTGTAGATTAGAACGTGTTGAAAAAATAATAATTCTTGTTTCAGTTTTTTCTTTATCTTCAAACGAATCATATAAAAGAAACATTTCACCCGCAAGAGTTTGCTTAAACTTTCTAGGAATTTCCTAAAATTCATCAATTGAAGTTGGATTACTTGGTATGTTACGCAAACGTTCCCTTTGTATGCTTTTACGAATGTTATCTCGAGTTGGTATTTCAGATAACATCTCAGTTTGGATGGTATCTAACCTTCTCATTACTTGTCTGTTTCATTATTCCTCTTCTCTGTTTGGTGCATGAGTATGTCCTTCTAACTTACATTTTTTAACACAACTAAATCTCCAACCCCAAATGCATGGTTGGAAATCACACGAGCCCTGCACTCGCCTTTTTTCTGCAGTTCTAGTATGTGGATTTTTTTTTTTTACGGAATTTTTGTTTTTGTAAAATTTTTTTATAAAATAAGTATCTTTGATAAAATTTTTTTTGTAAAAATTATTTTTTGGAAAATATAACTTATTGGAAAAATTAACTATTGGGAAAAAGTGTTAATGGGAAAATAAACTTTTTGGGAAATACGGACTGGAAAATTTTTTTTGGAACATTTGTCCTCCTACCAAATTAATGATTGGTAATATGCAATGAAATGATATAAAATAAAATAAAATGAAATAAAATATGAATATATCAAATATCTAATTTTGTGAAAAAATATGTTTTTATTGCTTTTTTAAATTGTGAAAATGAGGGTAAAGCTCGATAACAGGGAGGTAGTGGGTTCCAGAAATTAGCATATTTGATTTTGAAAGAAATTCTTCCAGTCTCAGTCAACATGGTTTGGGTTTCCAGATCTTTTCGTGGATCTCTTGTGGACTTGTCAGTTTGATAGGGTTCAAATAGCGGGAGTAATAGCGGAGGTTCCTTCATCCTTACTATTCTGTACGTGGTTAGCATGGCAAATAAATCTCGTCGCGAGTCATTACTAAGCAACTGTAACTTTTTCCGGTAAGTAGTTAAGTGTTCATCACTTCTTAATCCAAATATATATCTTATACCTATATTCGCAAGCTTTTGAAGTTGTAAACGAAGGTAGAGTGATATATCTGAATAAACAACTGTGCAATACTCTAGATGATGTGGAATTACTAGGGACTCAACTAACCTACGCCTTAACAGCTGAGAGGTGCAAGATTTGATGATTCGTAAACCATATAATTCCTTATTGACTTTTTTACTGATATGATCTATTGGCTTTTTCCACGATAGGGTGCTATCCAGAATTATACCTAGACTAAGTACTTCATCTACAAATGGAACAGTATCTCCTTTGTTATTAAAGGGAATACTATGGATACCCAATTATTAACATGGAACATGTTCATTGGATGGGGTATTTGAAAAAGTTTGGCTCGGCAGGGGGGGGTGGAAAAGTGGCGTTTTTAGGGGGGGGTGAAAAATTAACGTTTCTAGGGGGACTTAAAAGATATTATATATTGGTCAATATGGAACATAAAAATAACAATATAATTATTGCTTGATACAAAAATTTGATGGAAATTATTTGTCAGTCTTATTACTGATCTAAAAGATTTTAAATGGTTTACTTCGGCTCTGTATAGTAGTACGAGCCATCATCAGTAAAGTATACTACTATACCTCTTTAGACAAACCAAGATGTTAAACTTTACAAAATACTCATTTATATATCTTTAGTATATCACTTCTCTTTCGAGAGAAATTACATTTTATGTTCATCGGTGTTCAGATAGTACAACACAATATATATACTTATATTTTGTATAGTTAGTCGAATAACAGATTAATTACTGAAAAAGTATGACTATAATACTATACACAAAGTAGTACATATAAAATAGACAAACAAAACTGTAATTTCTTGGCATATTTAAGACCCAATGCCAAAAAATTAAACTATAATACTTCATTAATTCGTTCCTTTCATAAATTTAACTTAAAAGATATTATATATTGGTCAATATGGAACATAAAAATAACAATATAATTATTGCTTGATACAAAAATTTCATGGAAATTATTTGTCAAAATTTTTGTATCAAGTAATAATTATATTGTTATTTTATTATTATTTAAAAATTTCATGGAAATTATTTGTCAAAATTTTTGTATCAAGCAATAATTATATTGTTATTTTTATGTTCCATATTGACCAATATATAATATCTTTTAAGTTAAATTTATGAAAGGAACGAATTAATGAAGTATTATAGTTTAATTTTTTGGCATTGGGTCTTAAATATGCCAAGAAATTACAGTTTTGTTTGTCTATTTTATATGTACTACTTTGTGTATAGTATTATAGTCATACTTTTTCAGTAATTAAACTGTTATTCGACTAACTATACAAAATATAAGTATATATATTGTGTTGTACTATCTGAACACCGATGAACATAAACTGTAATTTCTCTCGAAAGAGAAGTGATATACTAAAGGTATATAAATGAGTATTTTGTAAAGTTTAACATCTTGGTTTGTCTAAAGAGGTATAGTAGTATACTTTACTGATGATGGCTCGTACTACTATACAGAGCCGAAGTAAACCATTTAAAATCTTTTAGGTCAGTAATAAGACTGACAAATAATTTTCATAAAATTTTTGTATCAAGCAATAATTATATTGTTATTTTTATGTTCCATATTGACCAATATATAATATCTTTTAAGTTAAATTTATGAAAGGAACGAATTAATGAAGTATTATAGTTTAGTTTCTAGGGGGAGTTAAACAGTGACATTTTAATAAATACAAACGTAAAACAAAAAAATCGTAAATTTACAAGTGACTTATAATTTCACGAAAAAATCGAAAATTCACCAATTTTTTTTGCAAGCATACGAAAAATAATTATAAATATACAAATGTTACACAGTGTAGTAAAAAAAAAAAAGTGGCCAAAAATCGGCTTCAACGCATTTTCTTATGAAAACAAATTCTGCTGGATGGAAAATGACCGCTTTTATGTATACTAAATAATATTTATTTTTTTTATTTTTTTAGCTGCTGAATGAAAAAATAATCTATTTTTTACCATAAAAAGGTAAAATATTTATAGTTTAAAAATGAAAAAAAAAAATTTTTTTTAGGTACAGCTCTGTATTAAAATATGTACATAAACTTAAAAAAATATAAACTATTTAAAAACATTAAAAAAATACTTTATTTTAAGTTTAAAATATAATTAAAAATAGAAAATTCAAATTTTTCATTTTTTTTTTTAATTTTTTGATTAAATTGCAAATGTTGACTAACACTTGTTTATACTACATACAACCATGTATAATTATACTAATACACTTTTTTTAGGTTATTTATCATTCATGTACCTAAAAATTTTTTTTTTATTTTAAAACTATAAATATTTTACCTTTTTATGGTAAAAAATAGATTTTTTTTTATTCAGCAGCTAAAAAAATAAAAAAAAAAAATTTTTTGATTTCGGTAGCCTATCATTTAGTTTACACAAAAACGGTCATTTTCTATCCAGAAGAATTTTATTTTTTTTCATAAGAAATTGCTTCTTTTTTTTTTACTACACTCTGCGTTATTTTTTGTCAATAAATAAACATAGCAACGAAGAAAATTATCCAAGGAAGTCAAAAAAAGGCAAGATTTCCATCACTCTTTCTTGTGTGTTATAATTTATATCAAAATAAAAAAAAAAATTGTCATCGGATACAAAAAATTACTATAAACTAAATTTCTAAAACTTGTACTCTCATTAAAATAAATTAGATATTTCCAAAACGAAAAATAAATTTGGTGTTTTATGTATTTTATTGTGACGAAGATTTTGGAGAAAAAAATTTTCAAAAAATTAATTATCAGATTCAAGATATCGAGTAAAAACCATACTTTCAAGTATAAGTACTTTCATGGAAATAAATGAGGTATTGCATCCAAATTAAAAAAAAAAAAAGTATTTTGAGATTTTTTTAATAAAAAAATTTTTGGAAAAAAAAGTTAGGTATTCGTTCGATAATAAATTGTTTTGGAATATCACTGGTTACAATATTTTAAAATATTAGTACTTTCATAGAATTAAAAGAGGTATTACACCAAAAAAATATTGCAATTTTTTTTATTTTTCTTTTTTTTTTAATTTAGATAATAAAAATTTTGAAAAAATTAAGTATCAATTCCAAAAAATTACTGTAAACGAGGTTCTTAAAACTAGTACTTCCATGGAAATAAATTAGGTACTACGTCAAAAAAGAAAAAAAAGTTTCGTATTTGTTGTATTTTTTTTATGAAAAAAATTTTAGGAAAAAAATTTTCAAAAAATTAAGTATCAGATTGGAGATATCAAGTAAAAACCATACTTTCAAGTATAAGTACTTTCATGGAAATAAATGAGGTATTACATCCAAAATAAAAAAAAAGGGGGGGGTTTGAGATTTTTTGATAAAAAAATGTTTGGAAAAAAAATTAGGTCTTAATTCGATAATGGTTTTGAAATATCACTAGTTACAATATTTTCAGATAATTTTACTTTCATAGAATTAAATGAGGTATTACACCAAAAAAAAAAAAAAATATTGCAGTTTTTTTTATTTTTATTTTTTTTTAATTTTGACAAAAAAAATTTTGAAAAAATTAAGTATCAGATCCAAAAAATTACAATAAACAAGGTTCTTAAAAGTAGTACTTCCATGAAAATAAATTAGGTACTAAGTCCAAAAAGAAAAAAAAAATTGGTATTTTTTGTATTTTTTTGTGAAAAAATTTTTAGAAAAAAAAATTTCAGAAAATTAAGTATCTGATTCGAGATATCATGTAAAAACCATATTTTCAAATATAAGTACTTTCATGGAAATAAATGAGGTATTACATCCAAATCAAAAAAAAAAAAAGTACCTCGAGCTTTTTTGGTGAAAAAATTTTTGAAAAAAAAATTAGGTCTTAATTCCATAATATTTGTGAAATATCACCGATTACATACATACGTACACACACACACACACACACACACACACACACATACAGACTTTTTTAAAAAACAGGTTTTTTAGCTTCCTGGGGTCCCAAAACGTGCTTATATGCCAAAAAATAGAAAATCAAATTTTGACCTAACACAATGGTTCCTCTTTGAGGAACCAAAAAAATTATTTTGATTTGACTTTTAAATAAATAGTAATTTAACTTTAACTTTAACTCGTGTCATAAATTATTTAAAGATTATACATTCCAAAAAAATATTTTAAAGCTGACAATTAATATTTCATCAAGAAAAATCAAAAGTAAGTAATCATTTTTATTATTTTATTCATTTTTAGTTTGTTAATTTTATTTAACAACATCTAAAGATCAAAGTAGTCAGTACGGCCCTGGAGGAAATTTCAGGGACAGTCCTCCTAAAAATAGAATCCAAATAAATGCTTGGATATTCTTCAAGTTAAAAATTTATTTGTCAAATTTTGGATTTAAATATTTTTGTAAGACTCCGTTTAAGAGTACTTTACAATGGCATCCACTGGTATTGGGATGTATTGACTACTAAAATCTTGGATATTGTTAATTTTAAAGTTTATTTCTGTCACATTTTAAACATTTTATTCTTTGATACGTTCAGCCACGTTTTGTCAAATGTGCAGTACTTTGAAAGTACACCAAAAGACTAACATAAAGCTGAACCGCTAGTTTTTAGAATCAATTCATTCATTTTACACTGCTTATTAAACTAGAATTATTCTTCAAATTTTCCTAATAAGATTTAAAAAAAAAAAAAGCATAAAATAAAATTCAAAAGTTAAAATTAGAAGCAACATTAATTTTAGAAATTATACGTATACACATTCAATTGAAAATTATTATTAGAGTAGTTAGTTTTAAAACACTTTAATTGTATTAGTATGTCGAGAACCTGAGCACTTCCCATACGCACTTGTAGGCTCAAAACTTAGATTCAAATTATAAAAAGGAGTTAGTTTTAAAACCCTTTAATTGAAAATTATTATTAAAGTAGTTAGTTTCAAAACACTTTAATTGTATTAGTATGTCGAGAACCTGAGCACTTCCCATACACACTTGTAGGCTCAAAACTTAGATTCAAATTATAAAAAGGAGTTAGTTTTAAAACTTTTTAAGGCGTACCTCTGAAAAGTTTAAAAAAATTTTTCATTTTTTTTTTATTTTTTTTTGCTTGTAAAAATATTTCAAGAATATGAGAATAAATTTTTGAATAAATATTCATAACCATTTAAAAGTTATTATGGTTGTTGTAAGCAGGAAACCAGGTATGTGAATGGGAAAAAAAAACTTTAAACGCGTTTATCTCGAAACCATTTTTTGAAATCGGTGACCACGATTGCTCAAAAAATACTGGTTGGATTGACTACATTTTTTTTTTTTTTTTTTTATTAACTAAATACCTTATCGGTAAACCAAAAAAAATTTATAAAATTAACTTTTTTGTACTTTTTTTTTAACGTATAAGGTTCAATTCCGTGCGCGAAAATAGAATTTTTTTTATTTTACGGGCCAAATTTTTATTTTTTTGAAATTTTAAAATTTTGTTGGTTTACCGACTCGGTATAACGGTTCTAAAAATAACCTCGTTCAATTTTTTTGTTTCAGGGTACCTGGAGTAGAGATATCCTGGTCACCGCGAAATAATAGCCTTCAAATTTTCGGTCCATAATTCCAAGACGGATCAATAAAAAAAAAAATAATTAAAAAAAAAATGCATATTAAGACTTATATATTCATTTAAAAAAAAAAATTTAAATAAATATTAAAATAAAAAAATTATTACAAATTTAAAAGTGCGTTTTTTTTACTTAAAAAATCAGAGGTATGCCTTAATTGAAATTTATTATTATAAAAAGGAGTTAGTTTCAAAACCCTTTAATTGCTACAAGCATTTTTTTCACTTTTAAATTTTACTTTATGCTAACATATGTTAATTATTTTTGGGTACCCAGAGAAGCCGATACTTCTCAAATACTGAAGCATGCATTCGGGTTAAATATTGCCCATACAATTATAGTATTAACCCAAATTAAATCTTAATACCATCAGGAAGTAAAAAGAAAAACTATTTTTCAACAATTACACCAAAAAGTTAACTTTACATTTTTTATAACACACCATCACATTTAAAAAAAAAAAAAAAACATCTTGCGCATTAAAATTAAAAAAAAAAACTTAGTGATATTAGCCTTTAAGCTAAGAATAGGAAAATATTCATTTTTAAAAAAAAGCTAACAGTAAGTTGTTCCTAAAATTTCTAGTTTTAGAAACAACTACCTGCTAGTTCTTATAGATTTAATTTCCACATTTTAAAAAAAAACTATAACTTAGAATTAAATAAATAAATTAGAAATAAATAAAGAGTATTCATAAATAAACTAATTAACTTTAATAAAATTATAAAAGAAAATTTAACAGTTTTTCTGCATAGTGTATAAGTTTGTATATGCTAGCAGACTAAAATAAAATCACGGTAAAGGCGCCGTACACACTGATTTTTATATAAAATAATAAGAGTCAGAAATATAGAGGCAGGATTATAGAGGGAAGAAATCAGTGTGGAGAGTGCGAATAAACTCAAAAATTTTATCCGCCAAAATTCAAATTTTATTTAAACACAACATTTTAGAATACATATAAATTTTATTAACAAAAATAAATTCATTTTTTTCAGTCAATAATATCAATCATAACTAAGATTCTTTTTTTTGCTGGATTTTTAATCAACCTTTTAGCCAATTTTACTTTCCTCTCTAAGACTTGTATGGAATTTAGGACATTATTAATTTTTACCCTAAGGTCTAATCTGTGTGCAGCAATCCAAACCTCCTCCACCTGGTTATTTTCTTGTTTCAGAACTTCCAAACGTGGAGTCTTTTGATAATAATAAAAAAAAAATTTTTTATTAGAAATTTTATTTTACTTGCCACATTTTTATAAATTTTAGTAAAATAGTTTTTATTTAACTCACCATAGTTTTATTTTATTTAGAAAAATTATTTAATAAGAAAAAAAAAACATGTGCTTTTCCCTGTAATTTAGGAAAGAAAGTAAAAGAATAAAAAAGAGTCTCGAATAAATTACATCTTTAATTTATGCGGGCCCTTTTGTCTTTCTCTCCATTGTTTAGGTGCACATGAATTATAAATTTAGGAATTGAGTTTTACATGTAGCAATAAGTTAAGTTTCTAGTTTAAATAATATATAAAATAAATTCTAGAATTACTTTTAGTCATAAAGATAAATTATATATTAATATATAGTTTATAATTCAAATTCCCATATATATAAAAATTACAAGAGAACCCCACGTCATAGTCAATATTGTTTTTATAACTTCATTTACAGAAAAAGAAAGCAATTTTATTTCTACCAAATATTTTATTTTTGTTTTTTCCATTAAAATACACTATAATAATTTTCTAACTTAAACCTACATTTAAAAATTAAACACTAGTTACGGATTATTACCAAATAACATTTTACTTTTCACTTCTTACAAAATTTTCAAATCGGTAATTATCAAACCACAAATTATTAATACATTTAAAAAAAAAAAAGACACAAAATTTTTAAAAATAGAGCAAATTATCCTAAATATTAACTATACATTCTCTTTAAAACCACTACAGTATTTTATTATGTTCACAACACTCTTTTATCCATTTTATTGTTCTTATTTTTAAAAATACACCCTTGACACTTTATTACGATTTGACTGTGGGTCATCTTTCTTACTCCCATACCAAATTATTAAATAAGAACCTCTCCATTGTTAATAATCCAACCTAGAAAATAAATAAAGTAAATTAGACCTTAATTTTAACTAATTAAACTAAATAAAGAAACCTTACCTCACATATTAGTAATTAATTATAGAAAATCCAAATCTTAAATATCGTAAAAAGCTCGTTATAACCCCAAACTTGTAGATATTTGAGTCAAACCCTAGAATTAAGTTTAAGAAACATTAATTAAACAATCTAAAGCCATAAGTTAGTATATACATAATTTAACATAATTATACATACATTTTTATACATAATTTATTTATTTACATAATTTAAGTTTTTCATATCCCAGTTCAGTCTTTTCTTAAAATATTGTTGAAAAAGATCCGGATCTAGCGACTTTTTCTCATTAAACGAAAATTTGAATTGATAGTATAAATAGAACCTAGAAATAAGATAAATTTAACTCTTTATAGATATAATTAACTTTTAGTTCAATAAGTAACCTTTACCTTAACTCTATTTTCAAAATTTAGTTTTCAAAACCTCGAAAACGGTCCATACTCAGTCACATTACCAAAATTCTGTAAATAAAGTTGCGATTTAGTTTAAAATCACAAAATAAAGAAATTTAAAGTTTAAAAATAATATTAGCTTACATAATTTACAATCTTGACTCGACATTTCCCAAATTTAGAAAATTTTACATAAACTGGACTTGACTATTTACATTTGACTGAAAAGGAAAACCCAAAAAAAAAAAACAAAAATAAAAATAATTTTAAGATTAATCATAGTTACATATAATTATATATTAATATTGTATAATTAGTTTAAAACTCACCTTTTACTTTTGCAAATTGTTAAGTTGTAAATTATTACATTATTGAGTCAAAGAAAATAGATTAAGATAAATTTAATATTAACTAACATTTAAGTTTAAATAAAAAAAAAAAATTACTAAACAAATTAGTTGAATAAAATTATTATTAAGATTTAATTAATTGTTGAACTAAGAAAAACAGTTTAGTCAAATAAACAAAAGGAGACATTTTGTTATTCATAAAGCACAACCACAAGAATAACAGGTTCGCCACGCATTTAGTAAACCACGATAGCTACCCGGTTTTCAAAAATCGACATTGCCGCGATCAAAAATTAATCGGAGGCGACGCAAGCGCCAACGGTAATTTTCAGTGTTAGGAAGATACATTGACACCACGGGTTACCAGTTATCACGTAAATTATTACTATTCAAGTTTTAAGTCAAGAAGAGACGCCGCTGGCGCCCTCTCGTAAAAATAGTGTATTATTGTATAATTTTAGATTTTAAGTCACGTTAATAAGTTAAATCAAATTATATATGACTAAAAACATAAGTTAAATAAAAACAATTAAGTTAAATGCCTATATGAACCGTATCTAAAAACAAATCTTGTTTCTCGCACAAATTCTATCTTACTATTTTCTCATCTTTAAAATTACCCAGTTAACTATTAGTTTTCTGGAAATATCTAAGTGGCGAGGAAATCCACCGAAAGTTAATCTAGCAAAATATTCTCTTTTGTTTCTAGTGTCGTGCATTCTCCAAAACGCACGAAATATCATCACAGTAGATACTAGACCAGGAGCCCAAGGGAATCAATTTCAGAATTTAGCAAGGGTCACGGGTTTATTAGCAAACCAGAATAACACTCTAACGTCGAAAAATCAAAGCTTAAAGACAGTCGTTGGAAGAATCACAAAGGTTGTCACACTCTTGACTGAAGAGACTATTAAAAATTCCAAGGCGTTACAAAGTTCCAAGGAGGTTTTACAAAAAAAGAAAAGAACAAGACCTGGCGGTTTACTAAGAAAAATTAGAAGGGCTAAAGGTGAAAAAAGGACTATAACCAAGTTAACTACTCACGGTCAAATTGATATCGGTTTGTGCCAAAAATTTCTCCAAGACCAATCGGAATTAATTAACCAGATTCAAACTACCTATAACAATAAAAAGAATCAACAAGAGATCACTAGCATCGAGTCACGCAATTTACAGGATAAAGCCGTCGTTGAACTCAGAAACCGCCAAACAAAGGAGTACAAACGTATCCTACAAATAGCCGAACTTAAAAAACAAAATTTCCAACAGTGAAGAGACGCAAGGGTTCACTTACTGGACGCAGTTGACTTAGAAACCCTAAAAAAATACAGAACAGAAGCTTGGGTACTTAACCAGTGTTTTTCCGTTTTAAAATTCAGAAAAAGACGGGCAAAACTTTTAATTCAAGAAATTCACAAAGTAGAAGAGTACTCTCCAAGTGAAAAAGATAATTGGTTAGTGTGGGCCAAGCAACACAAATATATAACATCTGATCAGTGCAAATACCAGAGAGAAAAATTAGTACGAAATTTAGACGCCTATATCAAAAATTGTCGTCGCGAAGAAAGCCAACTTGAAGCTGAAATTGAATGTGCCAAAATCGGAAAAGAGAAGTGAGCCGTAGCAGAAGAAAATCAGATTCCTCAAGACGTAGAAAAGTTAGAAGAACCCACAAGTACTACGTTCGAGCATTGGCAATACTTGTAAGCAACTTCGAAAGGTTGGTTAAGAAAAATCAAATTTTAGAACAAGAAAATCAAGAATATCGACTCAAACAAAACCAGGAAACCAATAGCGACGCGGAAACAGTTCTTCTTGAAGATTGGATACCAAGAGTAAAGGACGAATTTAAAAAAAAAAAAAAAAAAAAAAAAGAAAACGATAATTAATTGTAATATAAAACAGATATAAAATAAATAAGTTTAAGTTTACTCTAACATTATAATTAACACGTAATTTTTAATTTTAAAATTTTATTTTATTACTACCTTCATTTATTTTTAAAATTTATATAAGAAAATACAAAAAAAAAAAAAAATTATAATTCATGTCTGGTAGAGGTAGGCAACCAGTAGCTAATAATCGACCCCGCAGACAAAATGCTCAACAAAATCCAGAGCCCCAAAATATTAATCAACCCGGACAACTGGCCATTTTTGAAGACGAGTTAGTTAACCTGAGAGACCCGTTTGCTCCCGGTAGACAATTAGCAAGAGGTGATAACGAACCTCTAGTAGTGGTGGATAGAATTCCGACGCCACCCCTGCCGGCCCAACCCCCAGCAGTACCAGAGCAAGGAGCCCCGGAGCCACAACTTGAAATTCAGGAAGTACTACCAGTCATACCACCTGTTATCAGACCAGAACCACATTTAAACCCCCCATTAGCTCAAATACCTGATCAAGAAGCTTTACCAGTAATTCAACAAGCAGCTGTACCAGCAAATCTCATCGTTGAAAACGTTCTAAGACAAATCAGACGGTTACCACCAATAAACATGGCTCAACCTGCTAGTGTAGCGATGAGGGACATTATAAGCGTAGTGCCCCCTTTCGATGGACACAGCATACCCTTGTCTGATTTTATAGAAGGTTGCGACCTTGCATTTTCCATGATAGATCCTGCCGCGGAGCAAATTCTCGTACGGATTCTCCGAAGCAAGCTAGAAGGCGAGGTAAGAAAATGTATAGCGGGCGAACAATTTGCCACTCTGGAAGAGTTTAAACAATACTTAAAGGAATATTATTACTCTTTAAAGTCACCCTATGAGTTACAAGGTAAGATGGGAACAATGGTACAGAAAAGAGGCGAAAATGTAATTACTTATGCTAATAAAATCAAGGAATTGGCCTTAAAGATCATAGACGCGTATAGAATAAGAAACAACCCTACACCAGAACAATTGGAAACTTTCAGAAACTCAACGAATGATTCGGCAATGGAATGTTTCAAGAGAGGCTTACAGAAAGAGATTAAAATGAAATTAGGAAATCCAGCCACGCTAAGGGCTATGGTCAGGGAGGCCACTGAAGCCGAAAGGGAGATCGAAGCTATCCGAGTTTTAAGGCAAGAAAACGAACCAAGCTTGTACCCAGTAAATAGAGATAGAGCTCGTTTAGCATTTCCTACATATGTAACCTCAGAAGACGAAAAATGTACACAAGGCTGTGAAGATAAACCTACCGAAGCTAAGTGTTACGTTTGTAGTTGTAATTACGAATTTCCTTGTAAAAATTGTGGTTCAAGATTTCATAATAATAGATCTTTTCCAGTCTCAAATAAAAATTTACGCTGTAGATATTGTGATAAAAATCATAATACTGATGATTGCGTATTAAAAAAGTTATTGCGTTGCCAAATTTGTGGCGATTCTTCTCACCAGGCTGTAACGTGTGATAAAATCAAGTGCGGTTTCTGCCAAGGACTTGGACATTCGCAAGCAACATGTCCTCTTAAACCAGCGTCTATTATGCCCGCATTTTGCGACAATTGTGGTAGACGTGGACATTTCTCAAACACTTGTCCAACCCGTGCTATTCACGCGGCAACGCCGATGGTTTTAGAAGAAAAACATTGTAGCTATTGCCAAAGAAATAATCACGACTATACTAGCTGTTTTCTTCGCAGAAGAGAAGAAAAAGCAAAGGCAATTTGCAAATGGTGTAAGAAAACGGGCCATGAAATTTCTGACTGTAAAATTTTATTTCCATCGGAAAATTCACAAAGTAATCACGCTCGTACTCAACTCTATTGCGAATTGTGTAACAACGTAGGACATCGGAAGGAAGGGTTATTTGAAGCTGTTATTTGACTAGCTATACATAAATATAAGTATATATATTGTGTTGTACTACCTAAACACAGATGAACATATACTGTAATTTCTCTCGAAAGAGAAATGATATACTAATGGTATATAAATGAGAATCATAAAAATTTTAACATCTTGGTTTATCTAAAGAAGTATAGTAGTATACTTTACTGAGGATGGCTCGTACTACTATACAGAGCCGAAATAAACCATTTCAATTCTTTTAGGTCAGTAATAAGACTGACAAATAATTTTCCATCAATTTTATATAAAGCAATAATTATATTGTTATTTTTGTGTTCCATATTGACCAATATTAATATCTTTTAACAGAAGAATTTTGTAGAAAAAAGAAAGCAGACGTCATGCCCCAACAACCGTCGGGAAACGGGCAGAGGACCTTAGTAAACAGCGGTCAGGGTCCTATGTCATCTCAAATCCGCTCAGTAGCCCCTTTAGTGTCACAGATGGAGTCCGAATACTCAAACTGGAATTGAGGCAACCTTTCGATAACGTACCCTACATCGGAGTCACCAATGTCAATACGAACGTGACAATCAAACTTTTAGTTGATAGTAGTGCAATGATTAACCTTATTAAAGAATCAGTAGTACCACCTACCGCTATAATAGATCGACAAAAACGAATTATGTTAAAAGGCATAACGAAACAACCGCTTTCAACAATAGGCCAAGTCATAATGCTAATTCATGGGCATCTAACTCTCTTCAGCATTGTTTCAGACGCCATGTCAATCCCTTATCACGGTATTTTAGGATCTGAATTTCTTTCTAACACCAAATGTGAAATAAACTATCGAACTCAAGAGTTAGTCATAGACGAAAAAAGGATTCCTTTCAAGAGGGATAACGAAGGTGAAGAACAAACTAAGGATTGTCTACCTTTACAAAAACCGGTCACGTTCAAGGAATCTGAATATAGCTCTACTTCGGACAGTTCTGAAATTATCACGGATCTAGACGAAGAATCAAGTGACGATTTAACGTCAGAGGTAAACCAATATTTAGAATGGGAAGACAGACAAGTTATTAAACAGTTACCAGCACAAGAATTTGACAACATCGACGCTTTAGAGATAGACGAATCTTACAATTTTCACAACGACCAAAAATACATCGAATATGTAAATATAATGAACATAGGTAGTGTGGAAACAGTTAAGCAAGTCGCCGAAGATGAAGATTTTGAATACTTTCAGGATTTTCAAAACGATATCGAAAATGACCCTAATTTAGAAGACCAAGTCTACCTTTTTGGATCAGACGAAGAATCAACGGCAGAAGTACAAGAGAATCAAACTCGCTAAGAAAAGTTAAAATCCTTACTAAGACTAGATCATCTAGAAGGGGAGGAAAGAAAGCACATCGAAGAGTTAATCGACGAAAATGCTGATTTGTTCTATTTAGAAGGAGACCCGTTAGGAGGGACTCCAGAATATACTCATTACATTCGTCTGTACGATGAAAAACCAGTTTTTGTAAAATTCCATATAATTTAAGACCAGAAGTAGATCGTCAAGTTAAACAAATATTGGAGCGCGGAATCATTGAACCGTCAGATTTCCCTTATCAGAGTCCGATTTTAATGGTTCCAAAGAAACCTGATTCAAAGGGCAACAAGAAATGGCGACTTTGTATTGACTTCCGTTCTCTGAATGATTTAATGGTCTCTGACGTATACCCTCTACCAGTAATATCAGAATTATTCGATAAAATGAGCGGAAATACGTATTTTTCTTGTTTGGATTTAAGCCAAGGATTTTTTCAAGTCTTTGTACACCCCCAGCATAGGAAGTATTGTGCGTTTTCCACGCCAAACGGTCACTATCACTTCGTTCGTATGCCTTTTGGTCTTAAAGGTGCCCCTGCGACATTTCAACGACTATTTAACCACGTTCTACGAGATTTAATAGGAAAGGTGTGTATGGTGTACATAGACGACATTTTAATATTCGCCAAGACCATAGAAGAACACAATGAACGATTTAGAATGGTTATGGCAGCTTTAAGAAAGGCCAAATTGCAGCTACAAATCGATACATCAGAGTTTTTGAAGAGTTCTGTGACGTATTTAGGACATGTCATAAGTAGCGATGGATTAAGACCAGATCCTAAGAAATTACAAGCTGTAAGGGATTTCCCAACGCCAAAGAACGTCAAAAACATAAGAGAATTCTGTGGACTGACAGTTTATTACGGAAAGTTTATACCCAATTACGCAAAAATAGCCAGACACCTCACTAAGCTGCTCCATAAAGTTCAAGAATTTATTTGGGATGAAAAAGCAGAACAAGCATTCAATGAATTAAAAGACAAGCTTTGCAACCCTCCAGTGATTATGTTTCCAGATTTTTCGCAATCTCTCATAATAACAACAGACGCTTCAAATTTCGGAATCTCAGCCATATTGTCTCAAGGAAAAATAGGCCAAGACAGACCCATAGCGTATGCCAGCAGAATGTTACGAGCGGCGGAGAAAAATTATCCACCTTATGAACGCGAGGCGCTTGCGATCATTTTTGGCGTGAAGCATTATAGGCAATATGTTTACAATACACGATTTACAATTATTACTGATCATAGGCCTTCAATATATTTTAAAACAGCTGACTGTAATGCGAGAGTATTAAGATGGCGTTTTTACTTGTCAGATTTCCAATATGAAATTTTATATCGCAGCGGCAAAAGGCAAGTGAATGCAGACGCTTTATCTCGTAACATTCCTGAACCGGAACAAGCCAACATCAATGTAGTGACTAGAAGAAACGCCAGAGAACGCGACGGAGAGGAAAATTCTCAAGAAAAGTTTGAACCTTCGAGACCCGCTCCACCGCCACCAAGAACTAGTCAGAGAATAAGAAAACCCACAGAGAAAGCAAAGGCTCTGTTAGAAGAAAAAAATGAATCCACAAAACCGAAGCAAACGACCTCAAGAAAAAGAGCAGAGAAGCAAGAAACGCTTAAGGAAACAAGTAGTCACACCAGTCTTGAAGGAAAATTTATCCGATCCAAAATGGTGACAAGAACGGATTGTTTCTACTCATTAAAGACACTTTGTACATGACAAAAACACCCGGGAAAAATCTGGAACTGCTGCGCTTTTTAAAAAATTCAAAAAAAACGTATTTTACATGCATACCTATACAAAACCTACACAATTTTAGGGTTCTTAAGAATTTTCATAGAATTTTTTTTTTGAATCAATACTATTCTGTTTTATTTATGATCCCAGGAAAAATATAGTAATCAAACATTAAAATTTTTGAAAAAATAATTAAATGATTATTCATAAGATTTTTTTAAGGGCAGTACTTTAATTTTATCCTGTACCTCTTACATGTGAATTTAGGTTTTTATTATGGTATCAATCATTCCTAAGCATTAAAAATTTTTCTTCACATTTATATTCCAGAAAAATATAATCTATTATCAAATAAAAATCGATTTCATGATTAGAGAAGTTTATAAAATGCTTAATTTATCAATTTTACTGATAACAGCCGACTGTAATATAAGATAAATATTGTTTAGTACGAAGTGACCGTTTCTAATATAATTATTCAAATATATTGTAATTGTAAAATTTCTCTCAGACTTAAAACTTTTTCATACATTATTTTCTGAAATTATATGTAGTTCTTGCACACAAAAAAACAGATTTAAATATTTATTTAGTCTTAGAATAATTATATTCAACTCATTGAATTATTAGAATCCCAATTTTTTATATAAATGACATTTCAGTTTTGAGTTATTACACACTTATAACTTCTTTCTAAGCCTAAAAATTTTTTCAGCTATTATGTAATAATTACAGCATCATTTTTAAACATAAAATATAGAATTTGAAGAAATTTAAAGCATGTAGTCATTCAGAATTGCAATGTCATTTAGATAAAATATTGGAATTCTAATAATTAAATGAGTTGAAAATAATTATTATTACACTAAATTAATATTTAAATCTATTTTTCTGTGTGCAAGAACTACATATAATTTCGGAAAATAATGTCTGAAAAAGTTTTAAGTCTGAGAAAAATTTTACAATTACAATATATTTGAAATACTCCCTGGACCCTTGAATGAAAAAATTGAGACTGCCGCCTGTTATCAGTGAAATTGATAAATTAAGCATTTTATAAACTTCTCTAATCATGAAATCGATTTTTATTTGATAATAGATTATATTTTTCTGGAATATAAATGTCAAGAAAAATTTTTAATGCTTTGGAATGATTGATACCATAATAAAAACCTAAATTCACATGTAAGAGGTACAGGATAAAATTAAAGTACTGCCCTTAAAAATATCTTTATTTAATTATTTTTTCAAAAATTTTAATGTTTGATTACTATATTTTTCCTGGGATCATAAATAAAACAGAATAGTATTGATTCAAAAAAAAATTCTATGAAAATTCTTAAGAACCCTAAAATTGTGTAGGTTTTGTATAGGTATGCATGTAAAATACGTTTTTTTTGAATTTTTTAAAAAGCACAGCAGTTCCAGATTTTTCCCGGGTGTTTTTGTCATGTACAAAGTGTCTTTAATGAGTAGAAACAATCCGTTCTTGTCACCATTTTGGATCGGATAAATTTTCCTTCAAGACTGGTGTGTAGTGAAGACGAAACGACCTCAAGTTCTGATTCTAACAGTCAAATAATCAAAAGACATCGGAAAAAGAAACTAATCAAAAAGAAGGCTAACAAAAACCAATGGGAAGATTTGCCTCAAGAACCTTATTCAGACAAAAGCGAAAGTGGTACTTCCTCAGAAAAGGAAATTTCCGACTCCAGCAGAGAAACCAACGTTAAGCTTGTAAACTTGAAATTCACTAAGGAATCAGTAGAATACTCCAGGGATAATATAATTTATTTTGTTAACCCTGCGGGAGAACCTATTGATGAAGGGGCGAAGAGATTGTTCAATAAGGATCGTGTCGAACAAAAGTCTGAATATACACCTCAAACGATCGTTGAAGATACAATCGGGAAAAAACAGTGTTTTGCCTTATGTTTAAAGGAAAACGAATCAGTAGTTTTAAAAAGAAAAAAATTATTTGACATTTTGACTTTATTAAAAATTAAATTAATTAGAAATGACATAAAAACATTTAGTTTAGCTAAAAGCGCTAATATCACTAATATTCCCTGGCAAGAATTTATAGCCATTTTTTCCCAAGTATATTTTAAAACAAACTTTATTATTACCATATACACTGCCACTTTGGCATACGTACCTTCGGAAAAACGGGAGGAAATCTTTGACCTAATGCATGTTTCACCTTTAGGGGGGCATTCTGGGGTAACAAAAACGGTACATAGAATCAAACAGAAATATTAATGGGAAAATTTGAAGGAGGATGTTCGTGAGAGGATCCAATTCTGTATAAATTGCCAGATAAAAAAATTAACTCGGGTTAAAGTCCAACAACCAATGCACATTTCAGACACTCCCAGTACTGTTTTTGAAAAAGTAGCAATGGATATAGTTGGACCTCTTACGGAAACACCTCGGGGAAATACAGTAATTTTAACAATGCAGTGTCAATTGAGTCGTCAATTGATCGCTGTAGCTCTGCCAAACGCTTCTGCTGAAACTATCGCTTCTGCTTTCATTAAACGCTGCATCTGTGTGTACGGATGTCCGCGAATTCTGCTCACGGATCAAGGTAGAAATTTCCTTAGCGCTTTCATGCAGAGGATAGCTAAAAGATTTCGCATTAAGCAGGTCAAAACGACAGCGTACCATCCTAAAGCGAACGGGGTAATCGAGAGAACGCATCACGTTCTAGCCTCTTATTTACGACAATACGCCGATAAAGATGAAGCATGGGACGAATGGTTAGAATTGGCTACTTTCTCCTATAATACTAGTCTGCATGAAAGCCTAGGGTACAGCCCTTATGAAGTCGTTTACGGCCAGCCAGCCCGCTTACCATCTGACGATCCGCTTACACGGAGTGAACAGCTTCCTACTTATAATAACTATATAGAGGATTTAGTGACTCGCTTGATAGGAATATTAAAATTAGCTCGTGAAAATGTAATTGTTTCTAAAATAAGAAATAAAAAATATTATGACAAACATCTCCATGTACAAGAGTTTAAGAGAGGAGATTTCGTATTCCTATTAAAGGGCAAGAAACCTCGGAAACTTGAAGACCAATATACAGGTCCTTTTAGAGTAGATCGAGTCTTGAATAATTCAAATGTCAGAATTCGAATGGGAAAAAAGTTGAAGGTTGTTCACTCCAATAGGCTGAAAATCGCGCACATAAATTAAGGAATATTAAATTTTTCTCTGTTACAGAAAATGACCAATTTCAACATGATTTTCTTCTTAATATTAAATTTGATCTATTCGAGCTTACAAATAATAGGCTACGACTGTGGTTCCCAAGTACTCAACATGACAACTATCTCTTTATTAGAAGTGGGACCATGCGATATACCAACGCCAAAAGCCACTGTAGAAGATTTGGAAATTCAAGTTTTACAGATGGTAGAGTTCACCCAGATTCCGGTCATACAATGTAAAATAGAGATATATAGAGAGGTTCGCAAATGTCGAATGTTTAGCCACATGCTACCGGTAGAAAACTCGATCCAGAATTACTTAAAATCTACGAAATCGAAAGAGATGCTTGCCAACAATTACACGTGACCGGAATAATCAGATTACTGGGAACTCATGCCATCTCCGGAGTAAAAGTAAATACAACTCAAACTAATAGTCAAGACTTCGCAGGAAGAGTAGTCGACGGAAGTTGTTATCCGGCTCCTTATGCAGATCATTACGGCAGTTGGACTGATGTTTTGGTTCAAGGTTACGTTAGAATTACTTTAACTGAATATTGGGCTGACGTGAATCTTAACAATGACCAATTGCTCCTAGCATCAGGAACGAAATGTAAAGTACCAGATTCGAAGTGTCTGGACATGGAAGGTGGTAATACCTTTTGGAGCCCACTGCCACAGGATAGATGCAACACCGATAAATACAGCCTGTTATATGACGGAAAAGCAGCAAAAATCACCGACAAAACTATGCCGGAGATCCAGACGATGTATTCTGAAGAGAGTAAGGAAATGACTTTCGCCTTAACCGTGAAAGGATACGAAAACCACTGTGGACACGCATTTGTAAAGTCGAGTCACCCAAAATTAATTATAATCTAAACAAGAGGAATGCGTACGCCTTTTACAGAAAAATTTACTACTGTTAATAACATGGATTTATTCCTTTACATGAACTCTAAGTTCGTTTACGTCGAACGCCATATTAAGAAGCAAATAACACAGTTATATTTAGACGTAGTTACTCAAAGATGCAACCTGGAGAGGAAAACCATCAAAAATAGCTTAGCCCTTGCCGTTGACTCCCCTGATCAGTTTGCCTACAATTTAATGCGAGGCAGTGGTTACACAGCGATTGTAAGCGGGGAGGTAATTTATTTATTACGTTATTTAGCTGTGGAGGTTAAAATCGCCCATGGTAATGAATGTGAAAATCAATTACAAGTCCTTAAGAACAACGAGACTTGGTTTATGACACCTAGAACGCACATATTGTTGAAATATGGCACCCAGGTGGCATGCAATTCACTCGTCCCAGCTTACTATAAGGTAGGAGCCTCTTCGTACCGTGTTTCACCAAAGCCAATGGAAACACTGCCACCTACCATTATCAACCCAAATACGGAACTGACCTGGACGTATCAAGATCCAGCTGATTTAGCCAACAGCGGTATCTAATCAGAAGCCGACTTACAAAAGTTAAGGGATCACATAAACTTCCCTTTGGAAAAACTAGCGCTATTAAACTCTTTAGCGAGGGGAATGACTGGAACATCTACGGTCAACCCAGGACGAAGCCTGTTGAATCTTTTCAATCAGGAAGAAATTAAACAACTAGCGGAGAGTGCCTGGAGGCGTTTGTGGCACAGATTTATGAGTTTCGGAACCGTCAGCGCCGGCGTTATTTCTACAGCTTTTAAAAATGTTCATTGACGCCATAATAAGGTGTTACACCTTACATTCAATATTCGGATGGTCAGTTCACCTTTTGGGCGCGTGTTTTGCATCAATTACGCAAATGTTGCTAACTTTAAGAAGGGACGAAGTTTCGGAGGAAAGGGAATTAGAAATAATGGAGAGACAGCCCTTACATCAACCACTGCCCAAAAACCTATATCCTAATTTTCTAAATGAAGATCCTACCGCTCCTAAAGAAAATCCCATCCATCCTGAGGGTTACCACTCTTTAGGAATTGCAAAGTTTTGAGTAATCTTACGTCTAAACTATGTTTCTAAATCTAAACTCTAAGTCTATATCTAAGCATGTTAAATTTAGTTAAGGTGATGGTACTTATAAATTCTTGTGTGAAATAAAATCTAAGAATCTAGATATAAGAAAATCCTTTTGCACTCATTAACCAAGGTTTGTCCGCGCAGATGGAAATTGTATACGAAGCTGAATCAGAAAATCTAGCAGCGATTTCAATGAGTTTAGTGCCTTTGTTCGAGGATCAGTACGGAAAAAGACAAGGTTTTCTTACGACATATTTCCTGAGTTCATTGACTAGGGATATATGTATAAGCAAAAACTGGAAATTTTACCGCTGTTATAGTAGTCCCTGCGAAGGTTTCCACGTCGATTTCCAAAGAAACGTAATGACTTGTGGGTCCTGTTATCTGAAGGACAACCCTGAAGGATTGTACGACGATTGCTGGAACCCCAGGGAAGGCATATTTACGCATATCACTACTAGAAGAAAACTCAAAATTCCTGTCATAAATGTAAGGATAAGGTGGCCGTGTTCAAATTCGTTCGAAAATGTCGTGACTGTCGTTACGAAATATATACCAAGAAAGAGGAATTAATAGAAAAAGGATACTTAAGTACGTGTATGTGGAAAAATTTGAGCGCGATACCACCAGACGAATATTGCGACTGGTCGACCTGGGAAAAATGGTCTAGTGAAGTGAATCGTGGTTTAGCATTAAAAGAGTGAGATTTAGTTAAGAAAAGTGTCCACTCTAGACTCTAACTTCAGTTTAATTAAGATTTAGTATTTTAAATATAGTTTAGCATGAATTTTATAGAAGGTGATGGTACTTGTAGAGCTATCGCGTGAAGTAGTGATAAATATTGATTTAGTTTTACTATAATAATCATACACTAATGAATTAACTTATGTATAGATGGCCGAAAGTAAGAACAACAAGAACCTTTCAACAGGAGCCACAGAAAAGATTATAATGCCTCGTGGATCTCGACCCCTCCATACCATTCGCCTGGATATGACAGAGGAGGATATCTCAAACTTCTTACGAAGAACTTTGGAAGAACGAAGGAAGTTAGAAATGTCTTTTTATAACAAAGAAATGACGGCTCCTGCCCATTTTATGGAGGCAATTTGCCACCTGTTACTAACGAATCCCTGTTTCAAGGATATCTATAAGGTTTTAAGAACAAAAGAAAAGTTATACAATCCGGCAGAGAGCAATGATCTTCGGAGGAGTTCACTATGCCTGGTCGAATTATTTGAAGAAGATTATGGTAGTCAATTCGGTTTCGAGTTGAACTATTTTCAGCATTCACTGACCATGGACATAATCAGAATGCGGAATCTGATGAAATATAAATGTTTTTCGAACCCTCACGGATTTTATGCAAATTTCACAGACGGATCAACGTCTTGCGCAAACTGTCATCCTGCGCGCTACGCTAATTGGCTTGCTGAATTCACCTGGATCGAGCAGGATACGTACGTAACCCACCTAATAACCCGGAGAAGATTCAACATGCGATGCAAGGGTTGCCGACGAAAGTCGTGTGATTTTATAGAGGCGCGACACTGTAGAGTTTGCATGGCCCAATTAAAAAGTAGCAGATGGGTTTTGGAGACGGTGGATCACATGACGATTAGACAGCCTTTAGGTTGGCCAAACTATCGTTAAGTGTAATAAGTGATCAGTGTATACATATAAACTACAAAATAAGTGATAGATTTAGTGTGTGTTGTGTGTAATAATAATACAAAAATTTAAAAAAAAAAAAATTAATACAAAAAAAAAATATATAAAAAAAATACAAAAAAAAAAATAAATTAAAAAAAAATATATATAATGGATATTATTAGAGACAAATAAGTGAAACTTCATAAATCTTAGTTTAAAATTTTAAGTGAGGAAATAGATATAAGTACAATATTGTTAAACAGATAAATTAAGTAAAAATTTTGTAATTTTATATACGTAATATACAGTTGGTAAAGCATCATTGGAAGCATTACCAACACTTTAAGTGGCGAGGTGTAACGTCCGGACATTAAAAATTTTTTTCCGTGTACATGAAATTTACCTTACATGTATACATGATAAGATTTTGAGGGGAATTTTAAATGTCGCGACTTGGTAATTTTTAAACAAATTAATTTTTAAACTATATTTTTAATAATAAATAATTTTTCGAATTTTCCTAAGTTTTAAAAATTGCCAAGTCAGAAATCGTTTCCCTTGCGAGTTTTCTTTTCGAACCTGTTTTTAAACAGAAAAGGAAACTCATAAAATTATTATCATGTTTTAATAGTTTAAAAGATATTAAATCTAGCTAATAAATTACGGACTTAAGGTCATAAATGTTAATTGAGAGAAATTTATTAGTTGGGGAAAACATTTTACTTTTATAGTAGAAATTAGACTTAACTAATAAATAAAATTGAAAAGCTCAATGGATATTTATTAGTAGTTTATAAGCTAAGAAAAAGTTATTTAAAAAAATAAGCGAGAGTTATATTCTCATTGTTAAAATATTGTTTTATTTTAGTTAATAATAAAGAGAGTTGTACTTGAGTAATTGATGGATAATTATTGGATATGGTGATGGATATGGTGAATTAATTATAACACAATAAGTAATTGTGCAACTCTTATTTATTAAGACGAAGCGTATAGCTTCATGTCGTAACGAACACTGAATATAAAAAAGGGGAGAATATATACAAAATGGGAGGGAGTACTCCAACACATACATACCGTATAATACACACATATACACTACATTTTCCACCCACCACAATTTTACTAATAAAATTGTTAATAAAGTACAAATTAAAAAAAAATAATTGTGGTAAATGAAAATTAAAAATTTGATTCTAAAATTTTTACAGAATGCCAAATGGCTACATAAAAAAAAAATTTAATTTAAAACCTAAACAGTTTAATTACAATGCCTAATGGCGTAAAAAAATCTCAAATTTCATTTTTTTTTTTTTAATAATTAAGTTATATTAACTCTAAAAAAAATAATAATTTAATACGAAAATCACAATATAATAAAATAATTTTTCTCTTTTTTTTTTACAATTTTCATTTAAGTTTTTATAATAACACTACACTTTTTGATTTAATAAATTAAACTAATCATTTATACATTCAAATTACAATATTTGCATTTAACAATAAAAAATAAATAAATAAAAAATTATACATTTTGATAAATAATAATTAAAGAATTTTTAGTGTTATTTAAACTTTTAAATTTTGACAGTTTTTAACATAATATATAAATAATACAAATTAACACAAATACATAATTTTACGGATTTTCATTTTCTTCATTATTTAATGTGTTTAACATTATTAATTTATGTATAGGACGTTTTTGCTCAGTTGATCCCGTTTTGAGATCCACAACTCTGACTAAACCATCAGGACCTTTGTAAACTTTAATTATTTTAGCTAAAGGCCATTTAGAAGGTGGCATTGTCTCATCAGAGATCAATACCACGTCACCAACCTCTACATTCTTTTGCTTTTGCGTCCACTTGTGGCGCTCTTGTAATGATTGTAAATACTCGCCTGACCAACAACGCCACCAATCCTGGAGCATTTGTTGTATTAACTTATATCTTTGGGCTGGTGGAATTTTTTGATTGAGATAGTTTGGTTCAGGGAGGATGTACGATTGCGATTGTGTTAACAGTAAAGATGGCGATAAGAAATTATTATCTGAAGGGTCATCAGTTAGTGGGACCAATGGTCTTTAATTAAGACACGCCTCTATTTGTTTAATAAGGGTATAAAACTCTTCAAAGGTTAGTTTTCTGTTTCCCACGACCCTACGAATATGATGTTTAATAGATTTCACCGCTGCTCCCCAGATTCCGCCAAAATGAGGAGCTCCTGGGGAGTTAAATTTCCAGGTAGTACCTTCATTTGCCAAAGAACCCACAAGTTCATGTATGTACTCCGATGATTCAGCATACATTTCCTTGAGGATCCTGTCAGCTCCAACAAACGTAGTTCCCTGGTCACTGAACAACTCAGAACATTGTCCTCTAGTTGACGTGAACCTTCGGAAGGCAGCAATGAAATCTTGGCTAGAATAACCTGTGACCAATTCTAAATGGACAGCTTTGGTGTTCATACACACAAAAACAGCTATGTACGACTTGTATAGCGTTTTTTGAGCTCCACTACCTCTAAACCTCAGGGTATCAAAGGGACCTAATCTACACCACTTAATCTAAAAGGCTTATCAGGTCGAGTTACTCTACATGAAGGAAGTATGCCCATTTTTTGATTTAACTTGTTTGTTCCATATCGAATACATGTATTGCATTTATGAATTCGACTTCTAACTAAATTTCTAGCTTTTATAACCCAGAATTCTTGCCTTAACGTTAAAAGTGTTAGACGTACACCACCGTGAAGGGTTTTATTATGACAAAAATCAACTAAAAGTTTTGAAAAAGAACATTTGCTTGGCAAGATCCAAGGATGTTTTTGGTCATAGTCTAGTAATGATAAGTGAATACGAGCACCTAATCGAAGTAAGTTTTGATCAAAAAATGGGTCTAAACGACGTAAGTTTAAATCATCAGGTTTATGGTTATTCATGAGTAATTTAATGTCTTTACAAAAGTAACTTCTTTGAACCAAATAAGTCCAAATCATTCTAGCTCTTACTAATTCAGGTACTGAAACTAATTTGCAGAACCCTAAATAATATTTAACTGAAAACCAAGAGTTGCTTAATAAATTAGATTTTTGCTTAAATTTATCTTTTACTTTAATAGAAATTTTATCTATAAATCTAATTACATAAGATGTGACTCTCAGTAACTTATTTAATTCAGAATATTTGTCAATCAAATCAAGGAGTTTGTTTTGTAGAAGAAACCTGACAATCAATATTGGCTAAATTTATTGATTTGCTCAAGATGCTATTTTGAAGATCTATTGGATCATTAACCATTACACCCCCTCCCCACCAAAGAGAAAAGGTATGTAACTGATCAGGAGGTAAACCCCTGGACACACAATCAGCAGGATTATCAGCGGACCTTACATGGCTCCAGTAGGCCTCAGGGAGCAAAGTATGAATTTCTGAGCATCTGTGTTTTACAAATCTTTCCCATTTTGAAGGATGCTCTTTTAACCAACATAACACATCAGTTGAGTCTGAGAATAAATATATCTTTACTTCATCTAATTTTAATGCTCTAAGTACTTTTATAGTTAATTTTGTTAATAAATGCGCTGCATTTAATTCTAACTTAGGAATTGTCAAAATTGGCTTTAATGGCGCGACTTTTGACTTAGCTTGAAGTAGATGAACAGTACTTTTTCCACGAAAAAGTTACTTTTAAATATGTGCAAGCGCCATAAGCCTTATCTGACGCGTCCGCGAACCCGTAAATTTCATACTTTGCACCTGGGACATACTTTAGCCATCTTGTAATTCTAATAGTTTTAACTGTATGAATACTATCATACCAACTTTTGAACTCATCTCGCAAAGAATCAGGTAACTTTGTATCCCAATCAAGTTTTGGGCTTTTTTCTTTCCAAAGCTTTTGTAAAAATATTTTAGCTGTAATAACGACTGGTGCAAGCCAGCCTAGTGGATCAAAGAGTTTAGCAATTGCAGAAAGTACCTGCCTCTTTGTGAGATCATTTTTCAGTTGGTCCAATTGAAAGTCAAACGTAAAATGATCCGTGTTTGGACACCAATTCAACCCCAGTAAATTAAAACAAGAATTAGCCAATTTCGTTTCCGCACGAATTGCTACTGGGAAATTCAATAATTGAGGGTTGTTTGCCATCCACTTGTGCAATGAGAAGCCACCCATCTTGCAAATTTGTATTAAATCTGCCTGTTTTTTAAGAGCTTCTGAGAGTGAGTGACCACCAGATAACGTATCATCCATGTACGTTTCGCCATTTAAAATTTCTACAGCTAAAGGGTAACGATGACCCTCGTCTAATGCTAATTGTCTAATGACGCGACTAGCAAGGTATGGGCTACTTATCATCCCATAAGTGACTGTTTTTAACGACCAGGATTGCAAATTGTCCGAGTCATTAAACCGCCATAATATTTGCTGAAATCTCCTATCGTCTTTGTGAACTAAAATTTGTCGAAACATATGTTCGATATCAGATACAAATACGAATTTATATTTCATCCAATTAATTAGCAGTTCAGCCAAATCAGGTAGCAAGTTACTACCACTGTATAATAAGTCATTTATAGACACCTTATCGTAATCTTTGGCTGAACCGTTAAAAACTGAACGAAATTTGCGATTATGGCCTAAAATGCCATGTTGCGGCAGAAAATAATAACGAATAAACTTTAATATTGCCTGAGAAGGTTCCATGTGACCTAAATCCTCATAATCTTTCTTGAACTTATGATACGCCTGAGCAAATTCAGGGTTAGACTTAAAGCGAAGTTCAGTTCTTTCGAAAACTTTTTTCGCATGCTGATAGGAGCCATTAAAATTTAGATCTGCAGTTTCTAAATTTTTAAAGGGTAATCTAACAATATAGCGACCATCAGAGTCACGCGAATGTGTATTTACGAAATAATCTTCACAAGCCTGCTCATCCGGAGTAAGCAGTGCTCGTGGAGAAATTGAAATTTCTTCTTGTTGCCAAAATCTTTCTAAATTAAATGAGAGATCTGAATTATCATGAAGGTTTGCAATAAGTAGACAAGAGTTTGAGTTGATACCAGAGTTGCCAGAAATTATCCAGCCGAGTTTTGAGTTAGTGGCAATAGGCTCGTGCTCTTTGCCTTTACGAGCATCAATAATTAACGAAGAATGACAAGTTGTACTTAGCAAAATATCAATACGACCTTTTTTAGCAAATTTAGGATCAGCGAGTTGTAAATCTCTAATATGAGCAATATTTTCAGGTTCAATACTTGTTTTTGGTACATAAGAAGATATGGTCGGAATAATAAAGGCTTCTACATTGAGTATAAAATCAGAATAAAAATAAGGTTTAACATCGAAATTGACCATATGTGAACATAATACATCATTTTTACCGCCAATACCTGATACAGGTAATTGTGCAGAGTGTTTTTTAACCTGAAGTTTTTTAAATAATGAGGTAGTAATGAATGAGGCCTGTGAGCACTGGTCAATTAAAGCTCTTGCTAAAAACTCTAAACCATTATTCGCTGATACCCTGACTAAAGCTGTTGCTAAAAGAGGTTGATTGGGTAATTGTCAAGAATTAGTTGCTAATGTTACTGATTCAGTACCAGCCACTTCTTTACTACTGTTTGAATGGCTAGTGTTATTTCTTTTGTTAGAATTTTCAGTGTTAGCTTTATATCCTTTGATATGCAAGTGTAGTGTTTATGTTTGCAAATAGTACACCTTTTAGTAGATTTACAATCAGCTATAAAATGAGGACCTAAGCAATTATAACATCTATGTTCTTTAGCTACAATTTCTTGTCTTTGCTTGGGTGTTTTACTTGTATATTCTGAACAATATGAAAAAAGTGGTTAGCTTTGCATATAATGCATTCATTGTTAGCTATTTTTGTACTTTGATTAGATGTAGAAGACTTATTTTGCGTTAAATTTGTGGCAAAAACTTTAGCTGAATTAGTAGAAACATTTGCATTTTTATTTTTATTGAAATCAGTTAACTGTTTATTAGTATTACTATTACCAGCTTCTTCAATTGATTCTAAAATACTAATTTGATTTTCTATAAATTCTAACAGTATTTTCAAAGTGGGAGGTTCAGAAGTGGCTTTTACATTAACAGTAACATTTGCAGTATCATTGGGGGTAGTAGGGGCTGGATTGTTACAATGGGTATTATAATACCATTCCCAATGTTTTCGCGAATCCTTTATCTAGAAGATTTAAAACATGAAAAATAATAAGGTCATCCCAAGAATCTACTGGTCTACCTAAACCTTTTAAAGCTGATAGCGGGGTAGTAATACCAGAAAGAATTTTTTTTAAATCAAAAGCTGAAGGTTTGGTAATAGGTTTAAGAGAGTAAAGATTTGATATATGAGCATGAACAAGTCTTTTTTTGACTTCATACCTCTCTTTAAGCTTATTCCAAATTATTTCAAAATTTGCATCAGTTGGCTGGTATGAAGCAGCTATAGTGGCTGCATCACCCTCTAAAACTGAAATTAGCTGGTGCAATTTTGCTACATTCGAGTAATTCTTTCTGTTAATTACTGAGGATGTAAACATGTCCCTAAAGTCTTCCCAAGTAGTATAATCACCGCTAAAATGGGGTATATTCAAGGGTGGTAACCTTTCATTATCAAGTATTACTATGTGGGGTCTAAGCTGTGTTTGAGGTTCCGAATTTGGATTATTAGGGAGATTTTGATCTAAATATGTTTGAAATTGACACATATTTTGGATATAAAGCTCTTCCACCTGAGAAAAATGTTTATTTTTAATATAGGTTTGGTCACCTAATGTTGGGTAATCTTTGTGATTTATTAATAACATGTTATTTTGATCATAAGTAGACCAAGTTTTCTCTAAGTGGCTCATGCGAGCTTTACATGCAGACACTGACATGGTTTCAGGGTCTTTCTCAAAGGCTGCATATGCACCTTTGATACGAGGATATATTTGAGCCTGCTCAAGGATTATTGACGCCATTGTGTGACGAGTATTTACTTAAACTTAAACTTAAAGTATAGCTAAACTTGAAACTAAAATGCTGCTTTTTAGAATTTTAAACAAATTAAATTCATTTATACAATTTAGCAAAATTGAAATTTACCATCAAAATTGTATGGCAAGTATCGAAGAAAAAATTACTATTGTAAAATATTTTTGCTTAGATTATATATGAAAAAAATAAAAAATATTTAACATCACGTATTAAAACATGTATCGAATAAGAAAATTTACAATATAAGGTAGTATAATATTCATCGATACTATAAATTATAAATTTTTAGCAATATATTAGTCATCGATACCAAGAAATATGATTCATAAGCAATATGTTGGTCATCGATGACCAAAATTATAATCTGAGCAATATAAAATTCTTCGATAACAAAATTATGAATTTACAGTAAAACAGTATTTAACAAAAACAAAAAAAATTAAATTCAATTAATAGAAATCTAGTTTCAGTTTAACAATTAGAGCTGCATATCAATGCGCTAGAATTGATATCCTTACTCCTGAAATTACTACAACTAAACTATAATAATTTTAAAAATATGCACTAATAAATATCAAAACATACAGCATTTATGCTTCTACACTAATCAATATATACAATTTTAAAATTAATTATTAATATTTAAAGAGTTAAAAAATAAAAGCAAAACTTTGCGAAGACTGGTGACGCAGTATTGCCCCTAATGATACAACTGACTCCCAATGACCTGCTACTGTTGTTGACCAGCAAACTGGAAATTTCCTTGATTAGCAAAGGCTGTATTCCGTAGTTTAGCCAGGTAGTTTCATTCAAAACCAGATCAGCTGCATTCAAAATGTCTTCTTCCTATGTAACATCAATATTATTAGTTTATATTCTATAATTTAGCAATTTCAGGTTAGTAATATCAATTCAATGAATACAAAAATTTTAAAATGTTATTAAAATTTAAAAGTTTATGATATGCCAAAAATGATTTTAATTTACGATAAAATTAAATTTTTATGAATTTTTTAATAATTATTCAAGAAATAAAATTTTAAATGAATTTAAACTATACTTAAAAAAATAAACATCACACATACTCACACTCCCTTATATAATATTTTTAATTTTAAGATATTCTCTATGAGTTTACACTTGTATCTAATTTATAAGATTTATATATTCAAGTGTAATATGTAGATTAATACACTTGAATTATATAATTTCTATATAATTTTTAATAAAAAAAAAAATTTTAATGTTTTTCATGTGTATATAAACAACTTATCTTATATGAAAAAAAGTTGTCTGCTGTGCGGCTTTACTGCTGTTGATTCGCGCAGGAATTTGATGCGTAGTATCAGGGCCCCTTGATATAATGTATTTTCAATGTCTTGTGTTGTCACCAACGAAGAGAAGCCGCCATCACTGTGTATAACTTCTTGCGCCGCTTTTTGATGCGCAGTGGTAGTGCCTGCTTTCTTTCTTTGTCTCTCTCGTTGCAAAAATTTTTTCATCTATTCTTGAGTAAACTTGATAAAATACCTGATGCGCGCGCAATGGCGTGTTTTTGTCCAAGGATTTGTAGGGGCGGTAGAAATACGCGCCAATTCTGCGATGAAAATGCTTTAACTTTTTGATTTTAGCAAAATCAATTTGATGAATTTTCAAAGATAAATAACTATCGATGGAAAAATGATGATGCGTGTTCGTCATGTAATTTTTCACAAAAAAAAGAAAAATTACACACTTTTTTGTAAATCAAAATTCACCTTCCATCACCACACAAAAAAAAACTTCTTTATAAAAAATAAATTTTATTATTTTTTTTGCACAAAAAAATTTGATAGATTCAGCACTTGAACATGAATAACTGTTGAAATTCTTGATATAAATTGATGCCACGAGTAAAAAAGAAATGATGTTCAAACTGATGTCGATACTTGAAATATATATTGATAGTTGAAATTCTTGCACGTGCTTTTGAATAAAACTTTTTCTTCTAAAAATTATATTTTTCTTAATGCGTTGGTTCGTATTAATCCAGGGATGCCAAAAATGATGGATAATTATTGGATATGGTGATGGATATGGTGAATTAATTATAACACAATAAGTAACTGTGCAACTCTTATTTATTAAGACGAAGCGTATAGCTTCATGTCGTAACGAACACTGAATATAAAAAAGGGGAGAATATATACAAAATGGGAGGGAGTACTCCAACACATACATACCGTATAATACACACATATACACTACAGTAATCAATAAATATTATATATTTTTCGTTCTCAAGTAGAAACTCTCATACTTTAATATTATTTATAAGAAAATAATAATTAGAGGAAACTCTTGAAAATCTAACTAATCATAGTATTTTTGTTCTGAAATATTTGGTCAAATTATTTTCAAATTAATTTAGATTTGTTTATAACAATGAATGAATTTTCAGAATTTAAATAGTTGTATTATCAGTGTCTAATATTTAATAAGAAAATTAAAGTATAAAATAATTTAGGTTTTTCCATAATTGGAAACTGTAATATAGTTAATTATAATAGGAAAAAATGGAATTCAAAGTTAAGGTTTCAGTTTAAATTTTTACAGTGTACATGATATTCAAATGAGCCCTTTTGTTTCTAAAATACATAAATTAACTCTAATCAGTCCAGGGGACATCGGAAGATCTTCCGAGTCATCATATTTTCCCACTCTAATTTTTATGGGAGAAGTGAATATTGATAATAATAGTCAAATTTCTCTAGGAGGGAATTTTTGACTATTGGGGAAACCTTTTCAACCAATAGAGTATTGACATATCGGGACTAGCGCGTGGGAGATTTTGAAGAGTAGGGAATTAAACTATTATTATCAGTTTTCATAAATACCCAAGTTTAAGCTAAAAAAGGTCTTCTATTTTTTATTGAGCTCAAGAAAACACGTAGTACTCACGTTTAAATTAAAAACTTTAACTTTGAATTTTATATAGTTCGTGTAAAAATTTTATTAATTATGCTTAACATTTTATTTAACAATTTTTAGTAATTAAAGTTGTGTAATTCCTCACTTTAAAAAAAAAAATTATTTTGATTTGACTTTTAAATAAATAGTAATTTAACTTTAACTTTAACTCGTGTCATAAATTATTTAAAGATTATACATTCCAAAAAAATATTTTAAAGCTGACAATTAATATTTCATCAAGAAAAATCAAAAGTAAGTAATCATTTTTATTATTTTATTCATTTTTAGTTTGTTAATTTTATTTAACAACATCTAAAGATCAAAGTAGTCAGTACGGCCCTGGAGGAAATTTCAGGGACAGTACTCCTAAAAATAGAATCCAAATAAATGCTTGGATATTCTTCAAGTTAAAAATTTATTTGTCAAACTTTAGATTTAAATATTTTTGTAAGACTCCGTTTAAGAGTACTTTACAAGATCCGACCATACAAGTCATTTAAATACTTTATTGTTCCTTTTAAAATTATAAAAATGTATTACTTAACAATTGTATTATAAAAACATTTTGACTTACTTGTTAAACAACAATTAGGCCAGCTTTTGCAATTTTTATTACTAACTTGACCTTGTAATCCAGAATTTGTTATTTGAGTAAAGTCCATTAGACATAAAAGTCTAATATTATTTCTGAAAATATGCAAAATTCTAAGTATTATTTTTTATTCTTAGGATATTATTTAAAATGGTAATTAAAAATCAAAGCTCTACCTGGTACTTAAAAAAATTCAAGTTATTTTGGACCCAATTATTATTATAACAATTTAATTAGATCTTAATAGATACTTTTCTTTTTTTTGATAATACTTAATTTCATTTATAATTTATAATCTATTATTATTATTATTCAAAGCTGGAGTCGACATCAAAAAAATTTTTTTTTAATTCATTTACAATTATTTTTATACATATTTTTCATTTTTAATCAAATTTTCAATTCCAAATTTTATTGAAAAGTATCATTTTTATAACTAAATATCATATTTAAAAGGTTTCAAGTCAATAATGGGTTTTATTTGATTGTTTTACACTTAGAGGATTTTTTATACAAATTAAATATTTACATTTTTAAAGGTTTTACAATCATAATGGGATTTATTATTGGATTTTGGGCCAAATTTATAAGTCATTTATTAATTTATTGGGATGTTCTCGTAACACTTTGGATTCACTTCAATGGTGAAGCTGCTTTGTCAATTATCAACTTTAATCCAAATCCATTTCAACACAAATCATTCTCTAATTTAACAACTTCAATTATCAAACCAGGTAACTTATTTTAAGATTTGCTATTCATGGTTTGATTGTTTAGTCTTAGTTCATCTTTATATTACTATTGCAGCTACATTTATTTAAATCATTAAGTATGGTAATATTATTTTAATAAATTATTTTTCATTTCATATTTTTACATTTTTTATTTTGTGGTGAGAGGATTGTTATATTATAAGTTTTAAAAATAGAATTTTCAAAAAAACTCAACTGAATATTTATGCATGTGGAAAAATACTTTTCATTGTTGTTACATCTCATCATATCATGTGTTATTTTACTTATTGATTATCATTTCATTCAAATATTGTTTCATAATAGAGTTAATTTTGACAGTCACAGAGTTTTAAATTATGTAATGTGATATCAATTATATTTTTATTGTAAAATTTTTTAATTATTAAATATCATAAAAATCATTGCATTTTTTGATATTCATATTCATTCAGCAGTATTTTAACTTGCAATTTCATTAAATTTTTTTAATTGCAGTTCTTATTTCAAGCCATTCATAAAAATTTAATTTTTTATAAACAAAAGTGAATAAAATTATATATGATTGTAGCATAATTCCATTTTTTCAATCTATTTGTTTATAAACAAAAGTGGCTAAAGTTACATATGATTATAGCATAATTTCATTCTTTTAATTGATTGTTTATAAACAAATTACATATAATTTTGGTATAATTTCATTTACTCATTTTTAAGCAATACGAGGTAGATATTTGATGTTTGAAGTAGGGGTTTTCATAAATAAACTTTTTTCTGCTTGAAAACAAATAGTGTAATGATGTTACCTTTTGAAGTGGGAGGTATCAAATTGTAAATCAAATTACTTAGACTTTCGTATGCGACGTGCACGTTTACACGGGTTAAAACGACACAATATTTCACTAATCTTAACCCGAATAACCGTGACTTATCGCCTCAACTTCAATTATAATTTGCTTTGAATATATTTAATTTTGTCTAAATTTCTGAAGTAATGTTATAGTTTATTAATCATGCATTCTTTTAAGTTTAATACGACCAAGGCAAGATATAATTCGAGACACTTTGCTCCCTTACAATCATATGCCATTGGTTGTTAGTAATTAATAATTTCTATCTTTACTGTAAGATGAGGGATCCGGACTTCATGCCTTTTCCCCGACCATATACAAGTAATGTTAGTATCTAATGTATTTAATTTAAAAATAAGTTAGTATGTTAATAGTGGTTATATAAGATGGACGCTTCTCAGGGTTTTATTCCAGATAAGGTCTTTCAACAGCCTCAAGGTCAAATTGAAAGAGCCTTTTACTCTGATTGATTGAGACGCTTTGCCCAAACAATCATCTATCCAGTAAAACCCCAACTTATAGCATTCACTCCTAATGATTCTAATGTTATTATTTAATTGAACGCATTATTATAAAAAAAAAATAAAATTTAATCGTATTATTAAAAAAAACAGAAAAAATAAGATTCATTCCCATTAAATGTTGTCAAACTACTTGAACAGATTTTTAGGACTTTAATTATTTATGGATATCGAGTTTGTTTCAAAATAAGAATTTTATTTGAATAAAAAAAAAATTAATTGAAAATTTTAACACAAAATAAATTTAAAAATAAATCTAAGTTATTTGAATTTAACCCGAAAATTTTATTTACATGAATGAGACTAATTCCCCTTAAATTAAAATAAAAATTTTTAACAATAATATTCTAAGTTCTTTTTTTTTTGATTTTAAAAATAAAAATTATTCTAAGTTCATTACACATTTAATAAGAGAGACGCGACACGAGTCCTTGCTCTTAGAAGAGCTATTCCCCCCAAAGACTATTCCCTAAGAGACAGAAATTCTGCTTTCGATTTATTAGGTTACCTCGGTTTTTCGAGGCCCAGGTGTTCCCTCTCTTATGATAGTTGCGTAATGAACTCATTTACATTTATAATTAATATTTTAATTTTAATAAGTAGGAACTCTTTTATCCCTACTTTTTCTATAATTTTTATATTAATTTTATTTGACTGTATTAGTTAACATTTTACTTAATTTGTATTGGTTTTTATATGTTGGAAACTCGCATCGAGATTCCAACCAAACTTAAAATTTAAAGAATAATGATTTAACTTTAGTATGTGTTTTATTTTTTAATATCTAATAATTTAATGCGATTTTTTATGCTTAAATACATGCGCTGCACGTATTTCAAATCACACTTCAAAAATTGTAATTTAAGGTTTACTCTGATAATTTAATTTATGTTATAGTTCATTAATTAATGTTTGTCAGCTAGTCATAATTCATTGTATTAATCAGAATCATTTATTTTCGGGTCATGAAGTCTAAATATTGACAAAGTGGTGGATTCAGAAATAGAAAATTGAATTTAACAGAATTTATCATTAATTTAAAAATTAAAACAATTTCGAATTATATAGACATTTATAAATGTAATTTATGTAGAAAGTAAGTTGCTTTGTTTATTAAATATTGGCTTAATTTTTGTTATATATCATGTTTGATATTTGTTATTATTTATATTCATTTCTAGTCACATTAAAATTTATTTTATTTATTAAACGGTGGCCAGGAAGCGTTTTATTATTCGATCAAAATGACAAAAAAAACTGTATGTTAGGTTCTTTTCTAAACTAAAAAATGTCTACGAATTTTCTATCCGGACCTTTTATCCAGCTACTTTAAGCGTTTGCGCGCCGGTACATGCTTTAGTCTTACGACAATCATCTGAACGACAGGACGTATTAATAAACTTTCTTCTTAATTACATATCGCAGTATTAATTATTTATTACACCTGACTCTTTCCTCAAACAACTGCTCATCTAATAGGTTATGGGCCCAGCCACACTTCTAATGCGCAGTTTTTAGAAGCTGTTTTCTTTTTTCATCTCGAGCTAGTTGAAGAGGTAAAAGAGTATCGTGAAAGGTGAAAAAATTCAGCATCGAAAATTTTGTTTCCGCGTCTTACGCGAATTTTCTGTGAATTTCAACAAACTAGTGGTTTTTCACAAATAAATATATTAGTGGTAATTTTCTCTTGGTATTTTGTGTATCGTTAGACAGAAAATGTCTGCCTCTGGTGAAGAGAAAAATATGCTTGGTATTGGAGAAGGGCAAAAAGGTGAAAGGTCGTTACCTGGAGAAAACGAACAAGACACGAGAAAAGATACAGGTATGTATAAGTGAATTGATTAAGAATCGGTTTGAAAATTTCAAATAAAAATGCACGCAAAATTAACGAGAAAAATTTTTTCATATAAAGATGTAAAAATTAAGGATATTGTTTCCGCGCTTAAAAAAAAACGACGCCATCTTTATTTTATACGATTTCCTAGAATTGAAAATTTAATTTTACGAAAAACAAAAGTACTCGTGTGAACGAGATTGAAATTTAAAAGCTATAGCTAATATATAACCGCTTTATTCTCTATCTTTTTCTTTCACTTATACGCGAATTATGCTAAATATGTGTTTGTGTATATTAAAACGATTTTAAAACAAAATACTAACGAAGTAACGAAAATAAAATTTACAATTATAAAAATAGAAATAAATTATAAAACCGGCATCTTTAACACATGTGTGTGTTGAGCAGTTTGTATATATTGCATAATACATGCAGAGCATACTCCATGCGCTCTCTCCATACTATAGCACATATAATTATATGTTCTTGCCTGTTGCGTTGTTTTCTTTGCTTTTCTCTCTATCTGCTTTCTATATAGTCTCGACTTCACTATACTGCGTTCGTTCTGTCAGCAGGCAGAATACGCCGCAAAGGCAAGAATATGTGTATATATATATGTCTATGTATAATATGAAGAATACTACCGCGTGATATACAAAACTTGATGTATATTATTTGTTTTTATTATTTTACAATAAGTTAACGTTAACATAAAATTTAAATTGTCTTTTAATAAAACGATATACGATACTTTTATTAAATATTAACGATATAAAACTTTTAAATAAAGAAAATTTTATTTTACATAATGAAAACAATCAAATTGAATTAAATAATTTGTGGATAAAATTAATTGAAATAAACTTAAAAACCATGGTGAATTTAATATTACATGTAATAAATTTAAACGAATTGAACTAACGACAAACATAGTTAAAATACATAGTACAAACGATGTTATATATTAATTATTTTAATGATTTGTCTACATTTATTTAATATACACAATTTTATCAAAAGCGCTTATAATTTATAAAAATTTAAAAGAATAAATAGGTAACCTATAATGTTTTTCTCTAGATTCTCAAGAGAGAATACTAAACGACTTCTTCGCCAAATTTAACGAGATTTTCAAGCTAGTCGAAAATCATCCAAATGAAAGAACGACAGTCACCGTCGAAGGAGGTGTCATGATATTCAGAACTGAATTAGGCACAGAATATAAAGCAAGTATGTATAAATGAAAACTAGTTGACCCATATTTACTTGCTGGGTTGCATGTGTAGTTGTTTATAAGTGTTCTATAACACCTGCATGTTTGTTTATTCTTTTTCTGGTATGACTTGTGTTCGGTCAATCAGAAATAGATTTTGTCCATATATATAATAAATATTTTTATATTTTTATATTTATATATATGTATATATATAATAAACATTTTATATGTACATGTGAATGCATGTATATGTGTAAAAGTTACCGCGCTATAATTTTATAAAATTATTGCAGCTGAAACAAGCATGCCTGGTGAAATGTGGTCAGCTGTTGTACACGAATTATTAATGCTAAATGGGGAACAAATGGATGTACCAAGGACATCAAACCAGACAAGTAATACAGACATTACTGAGGCAGAGGAAAACGCTCTCTTGGCTGATAGTAACGATGAAATTTTACGACCTCTGGCTAACGATAATGGTAACGATAAACCTATAATTAAAAGTATAGTGGATATAAATTCTATTGATTCTGAATTTATAAAACGATACAGATATGTATCTCTAAGTAATGTTTGTACTGCCGCAGGTAAAATGCAAACGATACCTGAAGATAAAGGGTTAAACTCAGGTACTACGACTGTTTAAACGAAAACGAAAACGACAACGAGTGAAAGCGACATTCAAATCCTCTATAAAACAAGCCAAGATCTTCAAAAATTAGTTGCAGAATTAATTGAATCAAATAAATTATTAGCCAAAACAATGAAAGAATCTATCAAAGAAACTGTCTCAACCGTACAAAGTATTATCAAAGAAGAACAGGCAAGAGTAGAAAGAGACAAGAATGAAATGAAAAAATTCAGAATTATTACGAACCAGCAAGCTTCAAAATTAAATACAACTGTGGATACCCTAAATAAACGAATACGAAAGCTTGATTGTAACGAGGTAAACGATTTTCCTAACGATAATATAGATCAAAATTTTGACAGGAAATTAACACTTTAAATGAAAATTATATCGCGAATTTAGTAAGAGACGAAGTAAAAAGAATAAACCTCAAACAAACGAACGATTTAAAAACTAAAACTTTAAATTCAGTTGCAAACAATATTATTAAATTCGAATTAATATCTAAAGATTCCGGAACGAAACGAGAATATAAATCAACAACACAAATGAAATTCGAGCATTTTTATGACTATTTAACTTCGGAATTAAGAGCAAACGAACTATTATATGTCATAAACGATAACGAATCAACTGATAAAACGAGAAACCTTGACTCAAATACGAAAAAGAAACACGAATATTGAGTCAGAGATATATTAATCAATCGAATTGAACAAAGTTACTATACTAAAGTTGCCGGAATTACGAATCCCGTTGAGATTATAGAAAAATTAAAAGAAATAAAACGATGTGAAACGAATTTATCTTCGGTAACTATACGAAAGCAATTATATAGCATTCAATATTTACCGGGTAAAGAAAATGCATCAGAATTTATTCATAAATTTGAGGATTTAACTAGAAATTACGGAAATTTAAGTGGTGTATCAGAACTTTTGGAGGAAGAAAAACGCGACGCGTTTTATAATGCTATTATGTTTACGGTTCCTGAAGTGCAATCTGTCCAATTTATGACAAAAACAACTAAAAATAATAATAAGGGACTAACCTACGATGAACTAAAGAATTTTATAATGCAGGTAGAATCTAATAGAAATCAAGCCTCTACAGTAAATCAGAGAGCAGCTTTAATGACCAGGCGTAATCCTAAGGACAGATGCAGGGAGTGTGACGACTATGGGCACTCTCAGACAAACTGTCCAAACAAAGGTCTAGGAAAGTAGTGTTACGAATGCATTCAAATTACTAATCATTTAGCTGCACAGTGTCCTCAACGAATCGCACGATTAAAGGCTGAAAACAAATTCAAAGGAAATCACAGGTATGTCCCTTATCAAAAACGAAATCAAAACAATCAAGCTTCTCAGAATAAAAAATTTAGTAACCAAAATAATAATAAACGAAATTTTAACGATAATGATAATTCTAACGAAAATAATAAAAGATTTAAAGCTGCGTTTAATAGAGAAAGCAAAATAGAAACCGTAATCAAAATAAGTAGCAACAAAATACTAGTCAGAGACAAAATAACAATCAAAACAAAGACAAACCTAGTCAAAAGCAGTCTCAGGCTAAAAACGAAAAAGGTGAATACACTATCACTCAATACATTACACCTTGGTTAGATAAAACTAATAAATCAAATGAGAGTGATTTGATCGATAGCAACCCCACGAGTTAACGACAAATATTAATAATAATAATTTATCCCTAATAAAATTCCTAGCAGATTCTGGAGCAACGGAGCATTTAACCTACTCGAAACTATTCTTTACGACTTTTAATAACCGTAATTTTGGGACTATTAAATGCGCGAATAAAGATTCCTCAGCAGACATGAAAACGGAAGGAGCGGGAACAATTGAAATTGCCCTTGAGAATGATCACTTGTTCAATTTAGAAAACGTAATTCTCGCGAAAGATTTAACGGGAAATCTGTTATCTCTACGAAAATTTGCGGAATTAGGTCTTGGTATATATTTAGATAATAAGAAAATAGACATATTTGATCCTACGTCAAATGAGATCTTTTTATCAGGTGTTTACGAGCGGCCTTATTGGATTATAGAATGTCAAATTGACAATGTGAACGATTTTGGTAAAATTAATAAGCAAATTTTTGTAAATTTGGCCCAAATAGAAAATAACGATAATAAAAATCCAAGTATATAACGAGAAGCGTAACGAAAAAGAATCCTGATATTTTAAACGATAACGAATCTATACTACTATAGGTACTATACATACTATGTGATACTATAGGTAAAATATCTCCCGCTACTTATCCAAAAGGATATAAATATATTTCGGTTTTTGTTGATGACTATTCAAGGTTAGCAATGGCTTATCCAATGAAAACGAAAGACGAAATGGGACATTGCTTAGAAGCTTTAGTTAGAAGTGCACGAAATATTCTCGGAAGAGATGCAAAAGTCTGCTACCTTAGAACTGATCAAGGTACAGAAATCGTTGGTGGGTACACTAGCGAGGTTATATTTAAATTAGGAGCTGAATATCAATTGGCCTCTCCAGATACTCCGGAGCATAACGGGGTTTCAGAAAGATTCAATCAAACGATACAGAAAAAGATCAGAGCCTACATGTATGACGCAAATCTGCCGGAAAACATTTGAGATTTGGCCTTAGGGGCAGTTGTTTACGCATATAACAGAACCCCTCACAAATCAAACGATATGATTGTACCTTTACGAAAATTCGCTCCAAATCATAGTTACGATATGCTGCAAATTAAACGATTTGGCTGCATAGCATATATAAAAGTTCAACGAAAAAAGGGGCCAAAATTCAGGTATACGGGACGTAGACTTGTTCTTGTAGGATATATACAAACAGGTTTCCAATTTCTTAAACCTGAAGAAAATAAATATTACGAAAGTAGAGACGTCAGGTTTAACGAAAAACTTGTATACGGTGATAAATATAATAAAAATAGCATACAAGATATGCCTGAATTTACTGAAATAATAGATAAAGAAAAGTGGTTCGTAGAATTTGAAGATGATAAGATAACAGACATTAGTGAATCTTCAAAACAGCAGGGAGAACCACTAAAACGAAAACGAGGTAGACCGAAAAAGATTATAAATACTAATAACTTGAACGATAATAAAAGTAATGAAACGATACAAACCGAAATTGCCATTAATGATACAAGTTTTACTTATATTCCAGAAGCTAAAACGAATGATATAAACGCTTTATTTATTAATATAAGCAATGATGATACTGAAATATTAAAACTTGCAGATAATGTCACTCATGCTCTTATAGCACGTATAAATAATGACCCTATCAATTACGAAGAAGCAATGAGCTCTAAAGAACGAGACTCTTGGAAAAGAGCTATAGACGATGAATTGAACTCTTATATAAAAATAACGTGTGGAAAATCATAAAAAGACCAGATAAAATGAAAAATGGTGAACGACTTAATGTAATCGATTCTAAGTAGGTTCTTAAACGGAAATTAGATAAAGATGGGAATGAATAACTAAAAGCACGGTTAGTAATTCGGGGTTTTAAGGAGAAAAACGTTTACGATTTATCAGAAACTTATGCTCCAGTATCTCGCTTATCACTAGTAAGAGCTTTTCTCTCCATTATAAATAAATTAAAGCTAAAATCATGTCAACTAGACGTTAAAACTGCATTCTTGAATGGTATAATTGACGAGGAAATATACATGGAAATTCCACAGGGTACAAATCATTCAAAAGAAATGAGAAAAACACATGTGTGTAAAATAGAACAAGCATTATATGGCCTACGAATTAGTCCTAAAAAATGGTATGAACGACTTACCTTAGTACTTAAATCAATAGGCTTAAAATCTAATTACGATGATCCATGTTTATTTATTTGGAGAGATAAAGAATTTCTTCTGATACTTCTATTATATGTCGACGAAATGATACTAGCGAGTAATAACGATGAAAAATTAGAAGAAGTAAAATCAATGTTAAAAAGTGAGTTTGAACTTACAGATTTAGGTGAACCTCGTGAATTTCTAGGTATAAAAATAGAGCACAATAAAGAAAATAATATAATGAAACTAAGCCAAAGCAATTATATTGATAAAATCTTAAAAAGGTTTAAGTTTGATAAAGTTTATCCCCAAAGAACTCCGATGGTTACTTCACAGGTAGCAAATCGTGAACGAAGAATGCGTGAAGAATCATCTAAAGATACAATATTGAACGAATGTGAAACTAAATTAAATGTCCCTTACAGAGAAGCAGTTGGTAGTTTGTTGTATCTTGCAAATACCACTCGCCCAGACATTTCGTATGTTAATTTATTTTAAAGCTTAAAAAGAATTTTGATTCTCTGTAATTAATTAATTTTTGTCCAAAAAATAAGTTATAATATTCTTTTAAATTAAATTTTTGACAAAAAAAAAGCAAATTTAATAGTTTAAACCATTTGAACTAAAAATTGGTATGGAGACTTATCATTAGTTGTACTTTTGGCAAAAAATAGTTTGAACACATTTCTGAGACCCTTCATTTCAACTTGGGCTCCATTGGCGTGGAATCCCTCATACAGTTATTATTAATTTATTTTTTTGTTATTTATCTTTAAAAACTTCAACTGGTTTGTGTTTTCGCACAACCAACGATCATGGAACATGTTCACTTATAACAGATTTAACGTATACTCCCTAATTATTATAAGTCCGAAAACAAAAATTACATTAAATCCCGAAATATAAATTATTATAAGTCCATAATCCTAAAGTATTCTAAGTTCATGTTCTTATCAGAGCCTGATCAAGTCCTGACTCCCACTTCAAATTACTTTAAGTCCCTAAATCGAAAATATTCTAGGTCCATTTTACCCCTCTCCCTAAAAACGTCACTTTTTCACCCCCTCCTAAAAACGTCAATATTTCGACCCCTCCTGCTGACCCGGACTTTTTCAAATACCCCATCCAATGAACATGTTCCATGTTAAGAAATTGATGTGATAAAAAGTTATAAGAGTAGTTAAGCGAAATTAGTGTATTCAGAAAAAATAGCTTTCTCCAGTAAATAAAATTTACTTGATCAGTAAAACAACTACTTCATAGTGACCAGAGAAGTCTATTAAAGATAATTAATTTTTATACTAAGAATTTTAATATTATCACGAAAATAGTAATTTTTACTCTTTGGTACTGTTTATTAATTTTAGCAAGTTATATCTTCAAAAAGCTACATTTACTTGTTTTATCATGAAACTGCCTTTCTGCTACTAATTTTTACACTGCAGGCGTTTTTGAACCACCAAATTTTAGTCTTAGTTTAAAACCCTATTTTTATTCATTTAGCTTTCATGGATCTCTTAAATAATCACCTATTTTTTCCATTGCCTAACCATTATTTTCGGCATAAAACACAGGGTTCAATTATTCGATGCTTGTTTCACACCGTCATGGAAAGTTAAATAGACCTATATTGTTTTACACGTTTAATAAATAAATATTATTTGCTTTTTCAGAATTTCTATCCAACAAAAATAATTACTACCTAAAAGATCTAATTTTTGTTACCGGAAATCCATTTAGGTCTTTATTCTTTCCACTATTTATCTACATTTTTGTAGGTATAATCTATCGTATCACATTAGAAATTGAACCCGAAAATTTTTGAATAAAAATTACTCATTCATGCTCAAGTAGAAAAAATTCTAAACCGCGAAATTATATACTGGTTCTTGGAAGGGTTTATAGGTAAGTGCGTTTTGAGACGCTCAGATGCTAAAAAACCGATTTATGTGTTTTTGGGGATCTTTTTACGGATTAAAACAAAATTTTAGCCTTAAATGAACGGAAGCTACCCTGTTTTTATTCATAATTTTTTTTATTAAAGTTTTAGATTTCAATAATTTTATTATAACTCGGTTTTTCGTAAACGATACCTGAAATTTTGAAAATTTTAGTCTTATCATTTTTATAGTCAAAAAATACAAAAATAATATCCCCTTCTTTTTCTATGAGAGTTTTAATTTTAGGAAATTTGTTAAAACCATAGAAGTTAAGGTTAAAACATTAATTATTTTTTCTTTTTGTTCGTGCAATACGTTTTGAACCATTTCAGCTATTAAAAAACAAATAAATAATTAATTATTTATCTTTCGAGTATCATAACCTATAGTACCAGTAACTTGGTGACTTATTAATTCTATTTAAAAACGGGTTTTCTAAATGCCCTATAAATAAACATAGGTACCTAATTTAATTTTTATATTTTATACAAACTACTTTATTTGGTATAATAAATTTAGAACGATATGATTTTTTTGCTTTTTTTAATTAACCGCACATGTTTCCTATAAAAAAAAAGTTTTATTATTAAAAAATTAAAAAATTATTTTTGGTATTGATACTAAAACAAATATGACTAAAAATTTTGAGGTTTTATATTTAAATTTTTTTTTTTATCACAATATTTAAGCTAGAACCTAACTTCATAAAATTATAAATAAATGTTCAAATTTAAAATAAAAACATTTGAGCAATGCATTTTTATTTGCCAATCAGGAGAGGTTTTTAGCTATAACAATGTACATAGTTACTGTATCGAAGACATGTTCTTTTTAGGATAGGATTAGGAATGTGCAAATTCAGAATGTTTACAATTGCATAATTTTAGTATTTAAGAAAACTTATTATTACAAAACTTAAACAAAATTATATGAAATCAGCACTAAAATTCAGAAATAATAAATAAGATTTTTATTAAAATAAGCAAATAGCTAACAACTATAAACAATATCAATGTTACATAAGAGAAATTAAAAATTATATTTTAGTCAGTTGAAGTTTAATTTTATATCGTCAAGTGCTAAGCTTTAATAAAGTGTTCACAAAACTCAGTTCGTCTTGTTATTTATTTGTATCGGCCCGAATCATCCATATACAAGGTAAGCTATTATGCCTAACATATATATTAGAGTGTGTATTATTTTTTTTTTCGATATTTTTTGGCTCCCCCCATTTTTTTCGAATATTTAGGTCATAAAAAACCCCCAGCTCTAAGGATTTTGATTTTCGATTTTCTATTTTTGATTCATTTAAATAACATGGGAATTTTGGGTTTTTAGCTTTACAAATTTTTACAAAATCCAAAAAGCGTTTTAAAAAGCTAAATTTTACTGAAAATATACTTTTATATATTCTAAAGACATGCAAACAGCTTGAAGGGGCGATAATTTTTACGCGCCAATAATCTGCGATGATGATTTTTTGTAGATTTTTTGTAAAAAAATTCTTCTCTTTTTTTGAATTTTCACTGGCAGTAAAAAACTTAGAAGATGATTTTTTTTTTAAAGTCGATGCGTGTTCGTTTTGTAATTTTTTTAAAAATTACACATAATTTTTTATAATCACTTTTACAACCCATCACCTATGAAACTTCTAAATTAGTTGAATTATTTTAGCACAAAATTAAAGAACATAAAACGTAGCACTTATGAAATTGCTAATAATGTCGCCATGATAAAATGATAAAAAACTTAATTTTTGTTGAAAAAAATTTTGCACGTGCTCTTGAAAATCATTTTTCTTTTTTAACTTTTTGATGGTTCATTGGTTTGAAATCCGGGATGCCAAAAATGTTAATTTTGGCACCTCCATTGTTGTAAATTAATCCATTGTTGATAATTACTGTGATGCGAGTTCATACTTTCGTAACGGCACATGGTTTTTAGAAAAATTATTGCACATGTTTTTTTTTTTGAAGAAAAAATTTGCACTGATTTTTTTTAAAGGTTCTATGACCCAGAGATGCCAAAAATGTTGATAATATGAGGTAAATTGGTGATGGATAGGGTAATTGATGGTTAAGTGATTTAAGACACAAAGTATATAAATGTAATACTATTTATTAGGAAGCTCATTGCTTGGCGTCTCAACACTAAAGAGTAAAGGGAGAATATATATACAAAACGGGAGGGGAGATCTCCTATACACACATACCATATAATACATATATACACAACATGTAAAGCGAGAATATATTTAAATATTTCCGCATTATAATATTAACGAAGCGACTGCGGCATGCGGCGCTCGAGCGAAGCATCTCTCCCCCTATGAAAAAACACACATTGTCATTTTAGACAAAAAGTTAGGAGCACGTTTTTCTCCAAAAAAAAGTTCTATTTCATTTTTAGTAATTACTTAAATTTTTGTTGCAGCTAGTTAAATTCATAGAGTAAAATTAGTAGATTAATTTATCAGATTAAAGTTACCTAAATTTATTCTTTATAATAAAAATAGTCAGTGTCATCAGAAAAAAAGACACATAAAATTATAAGTCATATTAGGACTGTAAAAATCATAAAATACTATTACGTAATTTAGAAGTTACAAAGTCAATAAAAAATCCTTAAGGTAAAAAATTATTATTATTCAGTGATCACACAAATATTATAGCTATATTATTTTTGTATTTTACTGTTAATTTTGCGAAAGATGCCACGAGGCTTATTTTAATAATCTCGTGCGTGAAAGTACGTATTATTCTTTATTTGTGAATGTATCGAGATATCGTGCGTGTCAAGTGTTTGCAAAAGTTATAGAGGTAATTTTTATTAGTTTTGTTTATATGCACTAGTTTGCAAATTAATCATAAGTAACCTTTATGACATTTGCGAATAGTTCATAACGTACAATTTCTATGAGCTCATATAAGTCAAAGCCATTAGCCATAATTTTTCATGTTCGGGTGCGGGCTGCAGCCACGTGACGAGCCCTTTGTAAATATGATATAACCTCCTTTATAAACTGCTCTAAGTTTATAATTTAATAAATAATATTCTATTATTTAAATATATTTTCTCTTTATTATTGTTACCTAACCTCAAGTCTCAGTTATTTTACCCCTTTTTCAGGTAATATAATAGCAGCAGTTGTTGAAAAGGTATTGGTATTATAATTTAATTAATATTAACCCTTTCGCATCACAAACACGTTAAAATTTATGCAATAAAATAGGTATACCTAGTCCTCAGATGGAAGTAAACATGTTCCATGCATTTAAATTGTATTTACAAAAACCGGTCATAAGTTTATTTTTTTAATCGACGCAGAATTCAATTACAGATAGGATAAAATAAAATTCAAATTTTGATAATAATTATTTCAAAAAAATTTAATTTAGACAACTGTTCTACCGTACTGACCCCTTAAACAACGCGATATTATAACAATCAGAAATACACCTTTTGTGTGGCTAGACGTTATAAAAAAGCCATAAAAAACATTGTTTCTGAATCTTATGCTTCCTTTGAAAGAATTTCTGTACAAATACATTGATTTTTTGGATAGAAATTAATAAAAATTTAATTATTTATTGATAGCAAATAACTTGGTTCATGATAATATGGTTTCTTTTATGAAAATAAGTAACTTTGCAATAATTATAAAGTACTTAATTTTAAAACCAAAAATAAATTAATTTCCAAACTTGAGAGACATATGGTTACTTGTCATCGCGTAAGTGGAAAAAGTCCTCCAAACAGATTATTGGTTTAAATAGTTTTAATATATTCTCTATTGAAAACTTGCAAAAGCTTATGATTGGATAAAAAACTTTCTTCAAAGATATTTACACATGTATATCATAGAATACAAAGATAAAAAATAACAGTCAATTGGTAAGGTGTCAGGGAACTATACGTTTGTAATCCTTTCTTTTCAAAAAGAATGACACCAAAGATTCACCCCTTTATGATTGGATAAAAAACTTTCTTCAAAGATATTTACACATGTATATCATAGAATACAAAGATAAAAAATAACAGTCAATTGGTAAGGTGTCAGGGAACTATACGTTTGTAATCCTTTCTTTTCAAAAAGAATGACACCAAAGATTCACCCCAATCTCTGTAATCTTAGCACACAGGCAGATAACAGAAAGCGTAAGATTCGATTAGAAAAAGCTTTAAATATGTAGATTATGGTATATTTTTATTTTTAAAATTATAAATATTTTGGCTGCAATGGAGCGCCAAAGTTCTAAAGCTTGCATTACTGACTGAAATCATTTTTTTATTTCAGCTATTTCAGGTCTATTTTAGTTTTTTGGAGCGGCTAAAACAAATTTGGAGTCTCAGGTTCCTGAAAATTAGTTACGTATTCTTAAAGCAACATCCTAAGCAATTTACTTTATTAGTGAAATGAAGGCCAAATATCCAAAAATTTTTTTAAGTAATAAAATGTGGTTAAATTCACTTGATGAAAATCAGAAACGTATTCATAAAAACTAAACACTCTGTTTGAAATTTCAAGCAAATTAAGAGTACTACTTGAAATTTCGTAGCAAACCAAGTTTTATTGATAATAAACTTTTTTTGTTGTTAATTTGTAAAAATTGTTAATTTTTTTTTAAATTGTTAATTAAGCGATACCTTGGAAAAATTTCATCAAAACAAGACAATATTATAGAGTTATGTTTTACCTTAAAAAATCAAAATTATTTAATAAGTTATTTTTTTTTTTACAGCTTTTAATGACTAAAAAAGGAATGTTGAAAAATCAGTAATTTCATTCTTAGTTTTTGGCTGCGTTAGTATGATTGACTAAAAAACTAGTCTGATGCTCCAAACTCCATAAAAGTGCAAGCTCAAATGTTATCGCATCCGATACAGACATAGTCTGAAATGCCAGTTTTATCTCTAGCCATTGCTGCTTGTATAGGATATTTTTTTTCATGCCCATACAATCCAAGTAGAATATTAGAACTTTCTGTTGCACATGAAGCTTCTAAATAGAAACTTAACTCTTCTTTCGAAATACCGTATTTTCATAAAAAATATTAGAAATGTTTAAAACTCTGCTATACTGGTCCTAATTAGAGTTCCGCGATATCGATACGATACGATATTTTCATAGATATCGATATTGGTATCGAAAATATCGCTTTTTCTAATATGGTCTCGATATCAACAGCGTTAATATCGAATCGATATCGAAAATATCGAAATATCGTATCGATATCGAAAATATCGAAATATCGAAAACAAATAATTATTCAATTAAAAATTTTCTAAAAGGGGGGGTGAATATTCGGCTAAATCTGCTCTGGATACGAGCGACTTGAGATTCTCAGGAAATGGTGCTTTTTTGGTAACGAAAAACCTCCCGAAGTCGGTTTTTAATTTTGATAACCGGTTTTGACGATATTGGCCAAAATGTGCTCCATTTAAATAACATTGAAAACGTGATTTTTTGAAAATAGCGCGAAAATTTGGAAGAAGGGGCTACACTTTTCTAACATATACTAATCGACTCAAATATCAATTACCTTCAATCTCCATATGATAAATTGAGGGGCAATTCGTGTGCTCATACTTTTTAAAGCTGTTTTCTGAGTGGAATTTTTAGTTTTTAAATTTTAAAAATTCATCACGCCAAATAGAAACCACCGATTTGGACGTGCGAGGTCTCAAAAATTTTGTCAAGAATCAACTTTTTTGTGGTTTGTTTATTTTTGACTCACCTCTGCATAACATAAACTAAAATTGCAAAAAACGACGAAAAACCCTAAAAAATGGCAGTTTTGCCATTAAAATTTTTTTATGAACAATAGATATAAATTTTTGAAAAAACAGGAAAAAACTACATGCAAAATCACAATTTTTTAGAAAAAGATTTTCCTATTTTTTGCTAAAAACCACTGCTTTATCGAGAGCGCAAAGTAAAAAATCTTTCTTTTTCTAAAAATTTTTAAATGGGACCCCCCAATTTTTTTTTTCTAGAAGTTACACATTTTTCATGTACTTTTACGTGAAAAAAGTTTTTATTTGATTTGGGATATCCTAACCTCAAAAACTTTAATTTTCGTTAAAAATAAATGTTTTTTTTCGAGTTTTACTCCAGCCAAAATACAGGTTTGGTTGTATTCTCACTGGCGAACACGAGATTAGCTCTATTATAGGTTTTTTGGATCGCTGAAGACCAAAATCGGGGTCACTTCGTAAACAAAGTGGGGGCTTCACTTCTTAAATTAGCAAAAACTACCTTCAAAAAGGGGTTTGTTTAAACATATTTGCATTTTGAGCACTCAGATTTGCACTATACGGTTTTGTGAGTCACTGATTAAGAATATCGACTTCTTTTTCATAAATAATCAATATTTCACCCTTAAAAGAGCTAAAACTACCCCTAAAATAGCTAAAACTACCTTTAAAAGGGGTGTTTTTCCTATTTTCGTACTTTTAGCATCCGGGATATGCCCATATAGGTTTTTTGGGTCGCTAATCAAGAATTTTGAATTCTTTTTCATAAATAATTAAGATTTCACCCCTAAACTGTATAAAACTACCCTAAAAAGATGGACACATATGCTTTTTTTGTAATTTCAGCGTTCCGGATATGCCCATATAGGTTTTTTGGGTCGCGAATCAAGAATTTCGAATCCTTTTTTGTGATTAAACATTGATAATTTATGAAAAAGAAGTCGAAATTCTTGATTTGTAACCCAAATAACCCATATGGGCATATCCTGTATGCTAAAATTACAAAAATAGCAGAAACACCCATTTTAGGGATAGTTTTAGCTAATTTAAGGGTAAAATATTGATTATTTATGAAAAAGAAGTCGAAATTCTTAATCAGTGACTCACATCACCCGTATGGTGCAAATCTAAGCGCTCAAAATGCAAATATGTTTAAAAAAACCCCTTTTTGGGGGTAGTTTTTGCAAATTTAAGGGTGAAGCCCCCACTTTGTTTACGAAGTGACCCCGATTTTGGTCTTCAGCGACCCAAAAAACCTATAATAGAGCAAATTTCGTGGTCGCCAGTGAAAATACAACCAAACCCGTATTTTGGCTGGAGTAAAACTAAAAAAAAAACATTTATTTTTAACGAAAATTAAAGTTTTGGAGGTTAGGATGTCCCAAATCAAAAAAAAACTTTTTTCACGTGAAAGTGCATAACGAAAAAATAACTTTAAACGAGTTTATCTCAAAACCATTTTTTTGTAACTTACTGACACGATTTCTCGGAATTCCGTGGACCGATTTTCTTAAAAAATTAACTGCATGTTTAAAATATGTATATTTATAATGTGAACCTCGATCTAGCGAAAATTTTTAATTTTAACATATTTTTTATGCGAATAACTTAAAAAAAAAAGTGTTTTTTTCTAAAATTTTTTTCAAGTGCTCACCAATTCTTCATTTTTTGTGCAAATTCTTAGATTCTGGTTCACGTTATAACTTAACTTTTAAGAATTTTATGTATTTTTGTGTTTCAGACCATTCAGTCCGGAAAAATCACGTCAGTAATCAGCACACTTTTTTTTTAAACGTGAACTTTAACACCTGTTATCAACCTTTTATAATATAAAATATTAATAAAAAAATTTTTTTTTATAAACTATATTTTATAAACTCAATTTTTTTTATAAACTTTATTTTATAAACGCAAGAAACCCTCAGAGCACCTTGCCTCTGAACTCTTATCTTACATATCCTTGTCTAACACCTCTCCCTAAATTTCTGCTCCATACAATAGGTCTTTAGTAGCTTCCTCTTGCCGGATTTCGGGCCGTTCATATTTGTCATCAGCCTCCTCAGGGCTAGTGTCGTGGTACCTGCCTTCTTGTCCCTTTGAGAGATGTGTTCCCAGTATTTCAACTACGTGTCCAGAGTTATCCCCAGATATTTAACGAACCTTTTCGTCTCTATAACAGTATCCTCATTAATTCATATTGAGCTGACAGATTGGATTTGCTTCCTCGTAAACATTACGATCTCTGTCTTAGAAGCTGCAGGAATTAAGCTATGCCCTTCAATCCATATATTTGTATTTACCATGCAGATGCTCAAGCTGTTCTGGGCCTGTTATGCGTTCCTTGCTACGATTACGATACCAATATCATCTGCATAGCCTATCATGAAACAGCTATACGCTAGCTCCAGCCTCAGGATACCATCTTAAGAAATTTTTCATGATTCAGGTCCCAGTACCGAACCCTGAGCCACGCCAGCTGTCATTTTCCTACTCCTTTTTCCTTGTAGAGTCTCGTACAAGAGTACTCGGTCACTTAGGTAGCTCTTCATTACCCACATCAAATATTTGGGTGCTGCAAAGTCACTCACTCCTTGAAGGAAGTCTATCCATTTGCCGAGTTAAAATGCATTCTTGACATCAAGGGTAACCTAAAGAGTAATTTTACGAGAGTAATGATTACCCCTTTGGGCCCTCGTTCTCGCATCAACGGCCTCATTCACAACCCCTATCGTGGACCGCCCTTATCTAAAACCGTATTGTCGAGAAGATAATAAGTCTCCTGCTACTTCTACAGCGTTTAAGATACGAGGCTGCAGCATCTTTTCGAAATATTTTTTCGCTACGTCCAAAGGTCCCAGTGGTCGCCAGTAGGATGAGAGTATAGAATCACTTTTTCCTTTGCTGATAAGTATCAGTATTAACTTTTTTCACTGCCTGGTAAAGAATCTTGTTCGGATACATGTGTTGTACATGCTTAGCATCAATGACGGACACTCGTGTGCAGCTATTTTTTTATAATCTCAGCTGGTATACCGTCTGGGCCAGGAGCTTTCTTATTTATAAGGGAGTCCACGGAAGAGAACAGCTCTTTTTCGTAAAGTTTGGGATATTGTCTACATTGGTGTTATCCTCTTGGTCCACTTTTTGTCGGGTGCGTCGGAAATAGGGCATCAACGAATGTTTTGGCCTTCTCTTCGTCCATTAGCGAGCTGGCCACGAAGCCCCTCAGGTTCTTTGTAACTATCTTGAAGCCAAATCCTAACGGGTCATTGTCGACTTCCAGACTTAGCTTCCTCTCATAGCGAATCTTGCTGGCGTTGATCGCCTGCCTGAGGAATCGCTTAACTTCTTTGTGAACTTTCATAAGTTCCCTTGCTTCTTCGCGGGACTTTGCTCTTGTCACCTTTCTTCGCGTCTTGTGGCTTTGTCAACGGAGCTCTGCAACTTCGGGATTCTACCAGTACACAGATGGGTTCTTTCTATTGAACCTACTTCGAGGCATGGAAGCATCACGGGCTTTCTTAAGCAGCGTCATTACTTCGGATACTAATTTTTCCGCGTCTTCCTTACTTTCTACTCTGCAAGGTTTTGCTAGAATTGCCCCTTGTCCCATCGTCAAAACTTGTATGAATTGTTTTTTATTCAGCTTATTGAGGTTCCAACCTTTTGGTTTTGGCCTATATGTCTCGCCAAGGGGCTGTCGTTGGTGCTGGATTTCAAACGTAATATATTGGTGGTCGCTCGCTGTAAAATCTTCCATGACGTGCCAGTTATTCACTCTTGTGCCGAGGCTTTCAAATGCAAAAAAAACGTCAATTATCGTCACGTTGTAACCGGCCCTTCTGAAGGTAGTGGTGTTACCCACATTCAAGACAACGAATCGTGAATATGCCTTGCGTGAATACCATTTCAAGGGTCGCCGCCCCTTTTGAGTCAGCGTAGGGCATGTCCTAGTCAACAGCTTTGGCGTTAAAGTCGCCTGCAACAATTATGTTGCTACTCGCATCTCTCGCAAAGTCTTCTATGCCTTTCAGTTTCGCATAACACTCCTGTGTAGGTCCGGTCGGCGTAAAATAGCAGCTGACGTAAGTTATAGTTTTAGTTCTAACCCACACAAAGCCCCTGCCTTTCCCTGATGCTTCTACTGGAATTTTTTCTGGATTAGCGATCCATATAGCTGCAATTCCGAGTTCGTTGCCGAACCAGGTACCCGGATTTGTGTTACCCCCAGGGTACTGCTCGCTGATGATCCAAAGATCTGCCTTGATCTCCCTCTGAATTTGATACATAAGCTAGTATGCAGTATGATATAAATTAAAAGTATTCAATAAAATAATTAAGATAATTAAAATAGACGTAACGGTCAAACTGCATTTTATTGATAAAAAAGGGATATTTATTCATTTAAAATATAAATAGAAATTAATATTCAGTAAAGAAATAATCAATGTATTTAAAATAATATGTATTAATAATTAAAAATAATTAAAATTATTAAAAAACTAAAAAGAAGGAATTCGCGTAAAATGTGAAAATCCTTCCAGAAACTTTTAGAATAAATTTTATATGTAAAGATTCCAAACATGTGTGCGTGAGTTGCGAAAAGTATACAAGAAAAGGATTTCGCACATCACGACACACTTGTCTTGTGATCTCTGGTAGAGCAAGTTCATAGAACGACCTCTATTAAATTCACATTCAATAAAGATTTACATTGATTTAAAACAACTTAATGTTTTTATTTATGAAAGAGATCCTAAAGACAACATCAGCTTCATAGACGCAGAGGTGTGTCGAACCCTACGCAGAGGCACAGCCTCGTTTATATTTGTAACCCCTTTTATTTCCAAAAGCTGATCCCCTTGGTTTGATAAGGTTCTAGTCTAGTGTCGAATATAGGAAAAAATATTAATTATTGTGGGCTACTCTTTCGGTAGAACACAATTTGGTATTCAAATAAAATGATTACTTTATCTTTTAAACTAAATGTTTACTTAGCTAAGCCATATTTAATATGCGTATGTGCGTGTGTCGGTAGTGTACCTATATATTTTGTCAAAGTATAATATAATATTTAAACTGTTTTAGTTTCTCTATAGAATTTAAATACTTAATTAAATAAAAATAATGGTGTTTTTAGCGTTTGTTACCAATATTCATTTTTTCAGGGTAAATAAGTATTAGCAAAAGTTGGAGGGGGAACTTCGTCATTTTTAAATAAACAATTGTGCGTTTCAATCCTAGATGTGCAAAATCTAGTGTTTCAGAGGGCCCTAGTTTTTTATTCATGATGATCTCGATAATCTAATTTATAAAAAAATTCATTTATAATACAACAATCAATGTTTTTTGTTTTCTGAATAGTAAGGAATCTAGAAACTTTTCCCTAGTTTCTTATTTTTACTGCTAATTACTAAAAATTTTTTTTTTTAATTAAAAAATTTTTATAATATCAAAGAGGTTTAACAAATTTTTAAAGAAATGTCCGATTTTAAGAAAGATTATTTAACTGAGTACGCATAAATTTGTGCCGAATCGAGTAATACCAATTTCAACAATAAAAATCATATTTAGAAAATATTACACTTTTTAATCAAATTTTCAAAAAATTTTTTTTTCTAAAAAATAGTAAAAATTGATAACTCCAAAAGTTTGATAGCTGAGTATAAATAAACTATGGTCTAGATCACCCGCAGACTTTTTTTCTATATTTTGATACTTCATTTTGACTGTTCATTGGTTCATCCCTGATGATGAATCATATACACACACAGGCACATAAATAAATTATTAAAATTATCATAAAAAATAAAAACATTTTTTAACCAGCTTAAAAAATATTAAAGCTGTTTTATTTTTAATATATATTGTGTTGCACTATCTAAACACCGATGAATATAAACTGTAATTTCTCTAGAAAGAGAAATGATATACTAAAGGTATATAAATGTGTATCATGAAAAGTTTAACATCTTGGTTTCTCTAAAGAAGTATAGTACTATACTTTACTGATGATGGCTCGTACTACTATACAGAGCCGAAATAAACCATTTTAAATAATATAAAATATTTTAGGTCAGTTATAAGACTGACAAAAAATTCCATCAATTTTTGTATAAAGTAATAATTATATTGTATTTTTATGTATGTTCCATATTGACCAATATATATTATCTTTGAATTTAAAAAATATTTTATAAAATTTTAAAGACAACTCAGTTTTAAATTAGAATTTAAGAGAATACGCAAAAGTTAGTGCCAAACAGTGGTGTGCTATGCCGTGAATTTTTAACGTGGGTTGGCTACGAAATTACCATAAGATAGAAAAGGAAAACTCGTTCTGCCTTGTTTTATCTAATAGCATTTTCGTTGCCAACCCGCGATATATTTCACGGCATAGCGCATCACTGGTGCCAAAACGGATACTACAAAGTGCGACCGTAAAATTTTTCGATAGAAAAACACTAAAAATTGAATATCTCTAAAATTACAATAGCCTAGACAAAAACTATAGCCTATATCATCCGCGGACGTTTATCCTTTATTTTAACATCGGTTTTATGTATTTCGTTTACTGTTTTGACCCTGATGATAGAACACACACGTACTTATACACACACCTACTTATACACACATATACACAGACACATAAATAAATTTTCAAATATACATAGTACTAAAATCAGATAAGATAAGATTATGATATAATTTTATCTATTTTAGAAATTGTTTTTTCAAAATATGCTGAGAGTGCTAAAGAGAAAAAAATTCTATACCCATAAATGTTTGATGAATGTTATTGAAATTTTTGAAGTTTTTTTTTTTAAAGGAAAGTATTAGACTGAATATGAAAATAATAAGATTAATTTTTGAATTCCACTTGAAGTTTAACATTTACTTATTTTTAATTAAGAAAGTAGTTTATACAAATATAATGCAATAGGAGCACGTTTTCTAGGATTCGGTAAAACTCTTAACAAACAACATGATCTTTATTGAACGAGAATTAGAGAGCAACAAGAGCGAATGCATGTTACGCAAGAAAAAGAGGACAACAACTTCGTTGCTGTCGGCGTCGCGCGTACAGAAAATGTGTTCTTTTAGCGCATAATTTTGATACATGCTAACATAAATATATCTTTCTCTCTCTTTGCAGTATAACAGTAATTACTTAAATAAAATAGTTATGTAAAATTATTTTTTTAAAGTTAAATTTTTTAAAGCTGTAATGTTTTTATTTTAATTGATTATTTTGATTAAAAATCATATGTTATTAAATTTAAAAAGTTGTCTGCTTAAATTTTTATACAAATGATCAGTTAAGTATTAAAGAGATAGATACTCTAAAATAGGAAAGACATCAGGAATATGCATGTTCTTGTGCAAAAAATAAAAATAAACTATTAAACTTTGTGTAGCATGTGGTAACTGCTACCATGCATCATGTATTAGTAAAGATCGCCTATCATGTTACTGGCAACCTCATATGCTGCTGTATACCACCACCATGAGATGATTTATAATATGAAGAAGAAATTTCATTGTTAAAAAAGGAACTCAGTGCTGCAAAGTTATTAGCTAATAATTATGAAAAACAAAATTATTAATATTATTATTATGAAACTTTATTTGCCAACTACAAAATACAAAATAAAAATAAATATTCAACACACTCAATTGTCAATCATGTATACACTAATATATAATACAATAAATATTTAAATCAGTAAAAGTAAATATAATTTGCAATAAATATAAATAGATTTTTAAGTTTAGATAAAATTTAGTATGTACTTAAAATTAAAATTAAATAAAACAAATTTACAATAATTAATTACATAATACTGACTAGTCAAAAGTTAACTGTTAATAGTAAATATCAATAGTAAATAGTAAATATCAATAGCAGATAGTCAATTACAAGGAGATTGATGCAAATGCTACCAAAACTACTGTGCACTCTCTAATTTATGAATGTAAAATCTAATACCCCTTTTAAAGCGAGAATAGGATGGTAAATCCCTTAAACAGGGAGGGTTCGAATTCCATAGATTCGCGTACTTTACTTGGAAGAAGTATAGACCGCAGTCAGTTGGTACTGTGGGAACCTTAAGCTCTTTACGGGGGCCTCTGGTAGGTTTGTTTGATTTGTATGGTTCAAATAAAGTGCGTAATAAAGGAGGTTCTTTCATACGCACAAGATATAGTAGTAGTAGTAGTAGTAGTAGTTTATTCTTGTCAAATTATATACATAATTGTTACAAGTTTAAAACAGTTAATACAGTTTAAAATTTAAATTACATGAAAAATTACATTAAAAAAATTACATATTTTGAAATATTAAAGACTTATTATTAATGACTTAAATAAGACATTATATTTATTTGTTTTTAACTAGACTCTATCTTAGCAACACCTTTTCTTTCTTTTTTATTTATTTATTATCATCTTTTTTTTTTTTTTTCTTTGTACACTTAGCATATCTTTATATCATACATTTTAAATATTTTCTCTTTTTTCTTTTTCAATATCTTTTTAATATTATTATTATTTTTCTTTTTTGTCATCTTTATTATTTTATTTATCTGAATCATTTAAAATTATGTTTACAAATTTCACTAAGTTTTTAATTTTTTCCTCATTTAATCTATTGATAATGTAGAAAAAACCATTTTCCATCTCACTATTTTCAATTTCAGGCACTAATTCATATCTATAACTGTTATATCTTTGACAATATATCATTGAGTAGAAAATGGTGTTTCTCTCTGCACATAATTCACAATACTCTTCTTCGTTTAGAGGATAACTTTTATTCTTTGTTACAATACGAGGATTGTATATATTTACTATTCTTATTTGAGCTAATATTCTTTTAAAATATAGTGGAACTTTTAAATTTAAATACTTATTGTTGAAATCACTCTTAAATAATATAGGATATACGTTTAGAGATTTATTAGTTTCAATCTTCAGTATGTCATACGCACAAGATATACATGATAAGGGATGCAAAATAGTCAGTTCTGGTCACATTAAGCATCAAACCAAGACGCTTCCTATATGGTGTAATGTGTTCTTGTCGTCTCAAACCAAAAATGTACCTAATACCCGAATTAGTAAGTCTCTGTAATTGCCCACTCAGTTCATTAGAAATATCAGAATAAACTGCTGAGAAGTAATTCAAATGGGGAATCACAAGAGACTCAATGAGGCGCTTACGAAGTGCTTCAGAGGTACAATATGTATTACAAATACTTACTTTTTTAGTCACCTTTGTTACTTGGGGACGCCAGGACATACAAGAGTCTAGCTAGGGTAATGCCAAGACTGACAATCTCATCTATAAAGGGAACACAAGCACCACTATCATTGACAACAATTTTTGAGACATTTAATTTCTTAAAAGAATTAACTGTGGTAGAAGAGCCAAAAACATAAAAATTAAAATTAAATATTAAAATAAATCATTCTTGGATGAAATAAATCTTCACAAGAATTACAATGATGATAAACACCAGACTCAAAGTAAACAAAAACTGCTAGAAAAAGTTAATAATATAATTACAGGTAATGAAAAATTAATAGAAACTAGCAATAATCAACAATACAAAATAGTGAACTGAATCTAGAAATTGAAAAAAAAAAAAAAAAAAAAAATAAATAAACTGCTGAATGGTAACGACAATAATAATTATCAGCAGGTAGTACACATACCCAACTTAGTAGCATCCTCAAATGATAAAAAAAATATTTATGAAATGCACAACTTAATAAAAGATATAATTCAAAAAGAAATTTTAATACCAGTTTCAAATATTAAATTAAATTACAGAGATAATACCGTATTAATAAAGAGCAGTAATAAAAATGACATTGAAAACATGAAAGAAAGCCTATCAAGAATTTTAGAGAAAATCTATTCAATCAAAGAAATTTTATTAATTACAAAGATATTTGTTCTCTAGTTCATACTTATAAAACTAAAAAAGGTACATTAAGTGCTATAATTGAAGTATCATCAGAGCTTTATGAGAATGTACATTATAACAACCATAATGTTTTTATTGGTGCACAAGGATGTCACGCTTACGACTACTTTTTTTCTAACATAAATATATCTATATTGCTCTAACTGTATATTTAATAACGAAAAGTTTAATACTATCTTTGTTACTAACCATGGTGTTAATAACATCAAAAATTCGAACATCCAAAAAGAAAAATACGAGGTTTAATACAAAATATTGAATACACGATACAACTAATTATACCTAACTATTTAGGTTCATTTAAATTATCTGAAATTGGGAATAAAACAGCTAATGAAAAATCTGAAAAATGCTTCTTGAGAGAGACAGGAGAAATTCTAGTCGGAGAGAAAATGGACTTAGTCTACAAAAAATGGTAAGTGTTGTGTATAAGGATAAAATAATTACACTTTGTTTATTATTAACAAAATCATTTAATAAAATCAATAACTAAATCAATACATAATAATAATATTAGTCGATAACGCATTATACGCGTCGATGACTTTTTGAGTATACATATACGACTGACTGGAGATAGTATAGTATGAGAATAGGAGAAAAAGGAATAGACGAGAATGACTTGCGCATCAATTAATATAATGCCCAAATGTAAAAACAATGGAAGGGATTCTCATACATAACATTTCCTCCCTTGCATAAAAGTTAAAAAAATGCAATTTTTTTTTTTTTTTAAATACATATAGTTAAAGATGATAAGAGATTAATAGTAGGTCTTCCTTCTTGGATTGGCATTTAGCCTTTTTGGATAACGACGTTGCCTTGTTGAGCGGCGAACGACTTGTTCTTCTGGCTCGACTATTAGTTGATTATCATCTTGTTCGTTTATTTGTATATTTTGTTCATCTGCTTGATGTGCCACGTTATTGGCGTCCTCCATTTGGTTTTCTGGTGGATTATTATTTTCTGGACATTGAGGAGTGGCGTCAAAGAAACGAATTTTCCTCCTCACGTTGTTTGTGGATGGAGTTGAGTCAGTTTCTGGTTCTGAACAGGTTTTTGATTTTTCTTTTGGTTCAAAAGCTCGTATCTGGTCTACGTGTCTTTTGTACCGTTTTCCATTGTACTCGATCTCATAGTGGAGATCCCCCAGTTTTGTGACGATTTTACCTTGAACCCATTTGTCCATGCGGACATTGCCAGACATGAAATAGACAGTCTGTAGAGCTTCGAATTCTCTAAACGTTGGTTCAAATGAGGCACTTTGTTTTTGTACCATTTTGGTGTATAAGTCACTTGGTCGTACAAGGTCGAGGCGTGTCCGAATATTACGACCCAAGAATAGTTGCGCAGGACTTTGTTCTGTCGTCGAGTGTGGCGCTTTTCTATAATGCTGTAGATACATGTTTAGCTTGCTATTGATATCGCTAGATGAGCACGACAAAGTCATTAATGCATCCTTGACGGACCCCACACTTCTTTCGGCTTGCCCATTTGTAGATGGGTGGTACGGTGCTGTTAGCCTATGATATTTGACTCCTGAAGATTTGAGAAAATCTTTAAATTCTTCAGAAACAAACTGCCTTCCATTGTCTGAGACGACTGTTAATGGAACTCCGTACCTTGAAAATAGGTTGTCGAGTATCTCGATCGTAGCCTTGGAAGTTGTTGACTTTGTGATGGCCACCTCGAGCCATTTGCTGTATGCATCTACGACGATTAAGAGCATTGATCCAGCGACAGGTCCAGCGTAGTCTATGTGGATACGTTCCCATGGAGCCTTTGGATACTCCCAGTGGTGAGTTCTAAACTTCGGTGGAGCATGTGCGTTTTTGGCACAATTTGAACAAGATCTGGCTGCGGCTTCGATATCATTGTCTATACCTGGCCAGTAAACAAAAGAACGGGCAATACCTTTCATTTTTACGATGCCAAGATGTGCTGCATGAAGTTCATCTAAGACTTGCTTGCGAAATAGTTTTGGGACAACTACTCTATGTTCGAATAAGAGACAGCCCGCAGATAGTGTGTATTTAGCCTCTGGTGACTTGTAACCATGACGTTCCAAGGATTGACCAGATTCAAGAAGTTTTATAAGTTTACCTAGATCTGCGTCTTTTCTTGTTTCAGCAGCGATTTCTTCGGCATTTAGAGGTAGCTGTTGGATTTGATGAAGAGTGAAAATTTCGAACTGATCTCGATCCATTACTTCCTCCTCCTTGTGGACAGATAGCCTGTGTATACTGGTTGTTGATTTATTTGGCAGAGGTAAGCGAGACAGGTAATCTGCATTTATATTTTCTTTTGACTTTTTAAACTGTACGTCAAAATTAAAGTTGGACATAAAGTCTGCATAATTTGCCATTCTGCTAATACATAGAGTTGGCAACGATTTTTTTGGATGAAAAATTTGTGAGAGTGGCTTGTTATCAGTAATTAGTGTAAAATGACGTGCGTACAAGTAGTAGAAAAATTTTTGAATGCCCCAGACGCTAGATAAAGCTTCCTTGTCAATTTGTGGGTATTTTTGTTCGGTGGCTGTGAGAGTACGACTTGCATAAGCAATTACTTTTTCAGTTCCATCACTAAGTTTGTGAGAAAGGACAGCTCCTATACCCGTTTTGCTTGCATCAGTTGCCAATAAGACTGGCAAATCTGGATCATATGGCATCAAGACTTGAGGCGAGATTAGCATATCTCTTATTTTTGTGTAAGCTTTATCGGCATCCTCTGACCATGTAAGTTGCATCTTTTTATCATTGTTGCCATTAGTTACCATATCTCTTAGTGGGCGATCTATGGTAGAAAGATTAGGTATAAAAGCATTATAGTAGACAGCTTTACCTAGAAAAAGTTGCATTTCTTCTACTGTTGACGGTCTGGGTGCGTTTTTGACAGCTTCTATGTGCTTATCTGACTTGTGAATGCCGTTTGCATCGATTCTGTGGCCTAAAAATTCTATGGAGTTGGCGACAAAAGTACACTTGTCTCTATTCAGTCGAAGACCACGAGATTTAAGTTTTTCAAACAAATTAGTAAGTACGATAAGTAATTCCTCGAAATTTTCAGAAAATACAATAATATCGTCAAAAAATACTCTAATACCTTTTATTCCATGCAACACTTCTTCAATGCGGCGTTGCCAGATGGCTGGAATATTGGCTGCTCCATATACAGCTCGTTTTGGACGTATAAGTCCATGTGTAGGTGTGTTAAGAGTTAATATATGACTAAATTCTTCATCTATTGGCAGATGAGTGTAAGCATCAGTCAGGTCCAAGTGACAAAAAAGTTTGGCCCCTTTCATGTCACTAAATATATGCTCCGATTTGGGTATCGGGTGCTCGTCGATAATCATTTGATGATTTACTGTTGGCTTGTAGTTACCTGTGATTCTTAACTTGCCATTGGTTTTGACCACTACATGAGTAGGGGAAGCCCATTCAGATGCTTCAACCTTTTCGTAGAAACCTGAAGCTATTTTACGGTCTATTTCTTTTTTGTAGGTTTCTCGTAGCGCATAGGGTACGTCGTGAGCCTTTGCAAAGATAGGCCTGGCGTCTGCCTTGAGATGTACCTTAGCTGGTGGACCTGATAATTTACCAGCTGTATCTGAAAATATATCATTATATCTAGAAAGTAATTTACCTAGACTATTACTTTGGTCGGCTGAGAGTGCGGAAGATCTTGTAGAAAGGGCACGAATTGCCTCAGAAGATGACCCAGAGAATAGTTTTACAAAATCAATTTCATGGACAAACTGTTCTGTCCAGCTTCGGCCAAAAAGAGAGTCGTAGTTGCCATCTACGACATATAGGTTTAGTCTGCACGTTTTTGAACCTAAGGTGACATTCACAGGTACTCGGCCCATACAGTATACCAGATGACCTGAATAATCCGAAAATTGACGGTCTGTTGGCAAAAGACGGAAGTTCTTTTTAATGGCCCGCATTGTCTGGAGACTGACGATTCCAGTTGGGGCAGCTGAGTCGAGTTCCATTTCTATGTTGACGCCATCTATTTTGACAGACAGCATGTGTCTCTTGGCAAACTGGGTCTCCGCTATATCATTAGTACTGTGAATTTTATGGATAACATCAATACGGCTTACCGGTTCGTTTTGGTGAACGTTGCGACTCTGATTTTGAGTTGAACCAGAGTTGTTCTTTCTGCATACAGTCTTAATATGACCTTTAATGCCACATGCATGACACGATGCGTTTAGGTATGGGCAGCTTCGGCGAGCATGGTTGGCCCCACAACCTTGGCATTTAGTTTGAGAGTGGTTATTACTGGCGCTTCTATCCCGTTGTGGCTGTTTCCCTGAATTCTGGTCTTGACGGAAATTACTATTTCCACGACCTCGAGAGAAGCTTCTGTTAGGTCCCCTTCGGTTATTTCTAGTTTTTGGCTGACTGTAGCCTAGCTTATTGGTCTGCGTATCAGATCCCGCCGGATTATTTGTATTCTTAACGTCGACTGCCGTTTGTTGTACAGCTTCGAGTGTACTTGCAATTTCATAAGCCTTATTGAAAGTATCAGGCTTTTGGGCTATGATTTCATCGCACATATCGCGAGACTCAAGACCATGCAGGAGCTGTTCGATCAGCATCCTGTCTAAAAATGTACCGTATTCGCAATGTGCGGCTCCTTGCTTTAGACGCAAGGCAAAATTAGCTATTGACTCACCTTTTGACTGGCAAATGTTTCTGAATCTGATGCTTTCTGCATATTTGTTTTTCTGAATGTCGAAATGGTTGATCAGTGTCTCCTTGATTGAGTTGTAGCTAAGAGTTGACGGTTCCTGAGGGCTTGCCAAGAACTTCAGTGCGTTGTTCAATTCGGTGCCCATATGTACCCGTGCGTAGTCAGCGTGCAACTCCTGCTTTATGTTGCTCAACTTTAAAGCCCAGTCAAAACGAGTGAAATAGTCTTTAACGCTGGTAGTCTCAGACGACTTAAATTCAGTGATTGAAAACGCAGGTACTTTTGCTGTAGAACTGCCTTCTGCTGGGTGAAGATTGACAGTCTTCAAAGCATTAGCGATTGCTGTGGCTAAAGTTTTTATCATATTTGTCTCGTCGGCCATTGTGTATCCGTACGTGTAGAGATTGCGTAACACTTAATTAAATCCAATTGTGTAAAATGTAAGGTGATATGTGATGGAATCATCCATATATTACACTATAAAAGGCATAGTAGCGATATGCTTATAAAATGTTACTACATATGATGGAATCATCCATATATAATGACTAAAAGAGCATAATAGCTATATGCATGTAGAATGTTACTACATGTGATGGGATCACCCATATATAATGACTAAAAGAGCATAATAGCTATATGCATGTAGAATGTTACTACATGTGATGGGATCACCCATATATAATGACTAAAAGAGCATAATAGCTATATGCATGTAAAATGTAATGACACGTGATGGACTCACCCATATACAATGACTGATAGCGCGCGGTAGCTGTTAATACACATTCTGTATGTATGGTGACACATAAATTCTATATATATATATATATATATATGTAAGATGACGCAACCGCGGGCCGACGCCCAAAGATGATTTCCGTTAACAGAAATTTTGTGAGCACATTTTTTGTAAAGAAAGAGTTTATAACTTTAGCACATGATTTTATCCTTATCCCACTTCTGACACCAATTTGTTGTGTATAAGGATAAAATAATTACACTTTGTTTATTATTAACAAAATCATTTAATAAAATCAATAACTAAATCAATACATAATAATAATATTAGTCGATAACGCATTATACGCGTCGATGACTTTTTGAGTATACATATACGACTGACTGGAGATAGTATAGTATGAGAATAGGAGAAAAAGGAATAGACGAGAATGACTTGCGCATCAATTAATATAATGCCCAAATGTAAAAACAATGGAAGGGATTCTCATACATAACAGTAAGTTTTCAAAACAATAACGATTTATCTAACACAAAAGCAAATGCAGAAGAGATAGTATTAATTCACATCATTGAATTAACAAATTTAATAAAATCAAATGATTTTTTAATATTGCATGTAAATATTAGAGGCTTAAGAACAAATTTTGATTTCCTAGAAATATTTGTCGAAACTTTAACAAAAAAATCTGATATAATTAAGAAAAAAAAAATTGTATGCTTGAAAACAAGGAGATTATCTTGCTATAAAAATTATAATTTGAATAATTATGAACCTTATTACAATCATGGTAGCATAAATAAATCTGATGGTTGCATAGTTTATATTAAAAATACTATAGTCGAATCATCATGTATAGAAAGTATTGACAACTTTAAATGTATAAATTCTATTATTAAATTAAATAATAATATTAGTATTAAGGTAACCTCTCTATCACAGCTGGCATGAAGGACTAGGAGGTCCAAAATGTGATAAAAATTGATATAACCCCTTTAAAATATATATTTTTTAGGTGCGGAAAAACCCGGGAAATCGTTGGAACTGTTGCGCTTTCAGAAAAAATAATAAATGAAGATTTTTAATAAATTCAAAAATTTAAGAATTATTAGTTTATATTTAATTTAAATAATTTTAACAAAAATAAAATTCATTTGTTTATTAAAGTTTATTGTATTTGAAAATGAATTAAAACACATGTTTTACTGTTTCTATATGCGTATTCTAAGATTTTAAACAGGATAATCACATTTTATTATGTCTATGGGCTGCTTGCATGTGAAACTCACGTTGACTAGCAGATAGGGTCTCTCGATTGGATTGAAACTTTGCACAGGTGGTTATACATATAAAATGTCCTCACTCCCTAAATTTTACGTCGTAACATTGCTTTTAACCACCTCTTTAAATTTTTGAAATTTTGGACCAATTTTAGCTCTCAGTTGGTGGTTTTACTTCATTACATAAAAGTATGCAGAAATGTTAAATGTCGGGGAGAAAGGTCTCCTGCAGTTTCTACAGCCCTTAGTATCCGTGGTTGCAGCATCTTTTCGTAATTTTTCCCCGGCTGTGTCCAGCAATCCTAGAGGACGCCAATAGTTTGGCAGCCTAGGGTCCCCTATACCCTTTCTGATTAGGACTAGTCTGGCTCTTTTCCAGAGTTTGCTGAAAGACACCCGCTCGTGCACATGCACAGAATAAGCTGTGGACACTCGTGTACGGCTATCTTCAGAATCTCAGTGGTTATTCTATCAGGCCCAGGTGCCTTTCTATTTTTGAGCGAGTCTACTGCTGTTACAAGCTTCTTCAGGGTGAATTCTGGGATATCCTCCTCGTCATCCTCCTCTAAGTCATCCTCTTTCTCCATCTCTGGGTGGGTAGAGAAAAGTCCATCAACTATACGGCCAACCTCCTCTTCGTTCATAATTCCAATTGCGGAAAGAGCCACAATCGTCTTGGTGACAATTTAGTAAACAATTTTACCAATATTTATTTACGGAAACAAATACGGAATCAATTGTTTTGGTGACAATTTAGTAAACAATTTTACCAATATTTATTTACGGAAACAAATCCGGAATCAAATAGAAGAATCGTTAAATCTGAAGAAGAAGCGTCAAAATTAAACACAAAACTCAAATAGCACATTAGCTTAGGAGATACTATATGTAGAAATGCTATTTTAAAGAATATTTTTTTTTTCTTTGTTTTAAAATTAATCTTACTTGAAACAATTTAACTGATATATAGGGATACTTTGTTCAACGAAAAATTATTTTTGAGTTGTATAGTTACTTACAAGTACCAAATTTAGTTTACTATAGGTGTTATGGGTTGCTGATTACAAATTTTGGGTTCATTTGTGAATAAAGTTGGAACTTCACCTTTAAACAATCAAAAATTACTTTTAAAAGGAAGTCTTTGCTATTTTCGCACTTTTTGCGTTCAGTTTTGGTAGGTAAGAGTTCTCGGGTTGCTGAGAACTGAGAACTGTACAACCACATTTGTATTATTACCGGAGTATAGGTACAGCTTTTATTTAAATTTTTTATTATATATACAGCTCTAGACCAGCTCAAACTCAGCAGTCTTATTTAAAGACAAATCCACCTACAAATTTTACTTCTTCTGAATCTGTAGCAAATTCTGCTCCTTCTGGTAACTTAGTATTCTTTTAACCTTCTATTACTTTCTCGCCTCTTTTAACAAGACAAGCTAAAAAAAATTTATAACTGGTTTGTGTAACTACCACCGAGCATGGAACATGTTCAATCATAACAGTAATAAATCCAAAAACCGAAATTACAATAAATCCTGAATTATAAATTATGGAATATAATATTATTTATTTTATAATATTTAATGGTTGTGCCTAATAATTCTCATTGTTCTCCTAGATTTTTTATTTGAAATTCTTTTTCTATTTTTACTATTGCATTGTATAATTTCCATTCGTTATTACAATAGTAATAAATCCTAAAACCAAAATTACTATAAATCCTGAAATATATACTATCCTAAGTCCATAAACTTAAAGTATTCTAAGTTTTTGTTGTTATCAAGGCCTGACCTCACTTCAAATTATTCTAAGTTCGTAAATCGAAAATATTCTAAGTCCATTTCACGCCCCCCTAAAAACGTCACTTTTTCACCCACCCCCCTAAAAGCGTCACTTTTTCACCCCCCCCCCCTAAAAGCGTCAATTTTTCACCCCCCCCTAAAAAAGTCAATTTTTGACCCCCCCCTGCCAAGCCAAACTTTTTAAAATACCCCATCCAATGAACATGTTCCATGTTAATAAAAAAACTAAGAATTTCCGATGAATTTCTTTTTCGCTGATTTCATTAACTTCTGCGCAAATATCTACACAATCTTCTGCAAATGATCTCTATTATCCATCAGAAGAAGAAAAATTAGGAACTAAAATAGAGTACATAGAAATGTGATTTTATAGAGTAGCTGCTACGCATCGTCACTGCTGCGTTTGTTCTGCATATCATTATTTAAACAGTCTTATAGTCTTCCTGATGAAACTAGAATTTAAGCATTTTCTAAATTAAAAATATGTATTCCTAAAACTAACAGATACTGTACAAAGCATTTAATTGGAAAGCTATTTATTAGAAATAATTTATTATAAACAACAACAATTTTTGTGTTTATTTCTAAAAAGTCATGAATAAGTAAAAAAAGACATATGAATCAGTTAACGAAATTAATGTATTTTTAAATAAGTTGTCAGAATTAAGTAACAAAAGAATACATGATAAGTTTGGAGATTCTGCATTAAATGAAGAGTGATTAAAAGTTCTTACAGGTTGTGGTTGGGAAGAAATACATTACATAGTTAGTTTGCTTCCTAGCCTAAGAAAATCAAAAAATAGAGATTCCCTTTTTTAATAAAACTAAGAACTGAAAGTTATGATGAGTTTATAAATCCGATTTTAGAAGTTCAAAACAATCAAATAATTATAATTTCAAACTGTTGTTTTTCTGTTATAATCGCTTATGAAAAAGATGTTTTAAATTAAAAATTTCGCATTAGGGCACTTTCAAGACAAGATCTTATAGAGTCACATACAAAGAAATGGCTCTAAAATTACTCGATATAGATGACCAATTAATCATTACATAAAAAAATTTCTAGCAATGCATATCAACGTAAATCGTGTTCCGTTCAGAAAAAAATCATCTATGCTGGCCATTTGCTATTTTTGCAACGGATGGATTTGTAATAGACTTGTCAGGAACTTTTAATGCCAATTTAAACGATGTCCAAATATTAAGTAATGTTTTAGAAAATCCTGAAGGTTTAAGTTAAATTTTAATATCTGGTGATATTTTTGTCTTAGATAAATGATTTCGTGATGTCATATTAGCAAAAGATGTTGAGGCTGGTAGATGGAATTTGAAGAAAGTTATTTATAAAGTTAGCGACTATTCTACAATAAATAATTTTCCAGAAATGAATATTCCAGAGCTCGAACTTCTTTTCGCTGGATGTTATCAATTATCAATTGTATTATGCTATTTAACAGATATTTTAGGTGAAAATAATTTAATTCATGCAGATTTTTTAAAAATTAAGTCTAATATAATTAAATTCAAAATAAAGTCAAGGCACAAAAGTTTAAAGACATATAAATGTTATATCGACTATGAACCTGGAATAAATGATTTTTTTCTTTTTCGTAGGACGAGGAGACTGCTTTTTACGCATTCCATACACCGCGTACTGTATGTTTATGTGGGACTCAACCTTAAATTCGATATGATATTTTGATAATATAATAATATGATAATATTATAGAATCCGGACCGGGAATCCCTCTTAAGGTATTACTTCAGTCCGGAAAAATGCAGCCTAGGCATTTTTCGCCATACCCTGTTAATTAAGAAAGAGAATTTCCTATGACAGGAAACATTCCTCCGTTTTTAATCAGTGTCGACCATATGTACTCTGCTACACCGTACCAGTTTACGGTACTGCGCAGCATTTCCAAGACGACTCCTTTCAGCCTCCATTCGTTTAAGGATGTTGCCCCTCAACGAAGTGAGGACACCCGAAAAAATTGTGCTCAGCGGTACCCGGTTCGCTCGGGCAATGCAAGCATTCCAGAGAAAAATATTTCGCGAAAATAACCGTGACCAGTTATGAACTGTGTGAACCCCACCATGATCACAATTCAACCACCTTTCTAAGTTGATAATAAGGTGGTGCGTCCAACGTCCCCTCGGGTCACCATTCCGTGTGTGGAATACCTATGCTGACAAAATTCCATCGTGCGAGAGCGAGCGCGAACAAAAGCTACGTCACGCTCTTCTTCCTCATGGCTATAGATCGTCTGCCTTTCCAAGGCAAGTGCCCCTTGCCTCTGTACTACCTTTATTTTCTTGCAGTATTTTTTTAAGCGGGCATTGTCCGCCTATATCTCTGAACCGTAGAGAAAGCTGGAGTTGTCAATATTTTCGTCTATCTTTGACACATGCCAGCCTAGTAAGCGCTTTTTGTCCGGGGATTTATTAACGACCCTATCGCGCACTTGGAAGGTGATGTAATTATAGTTGCTGCCATTGGCTCCATCCATCACCCTCCAACTGCGCACTCTTTCTGACAACCCGCCCAAAGAGAATGTGACGCGAGGGATCGATTCACCAAAGCCTGGCCTTACGTAGGAAGGAATGTTTCCAGAGTTCATGACCACCAGATAGCTTCTAGCGGTAATCTCTAGGATCAACGTTCCCCTACTGTTGGTGGTTGGCATTCCCCATTCCACAGCCCTGACATTTAAGTCCCTGGCAAATATGATATTGCCAGAGACTTCCCTTATCGTTTCCTCCAATGAGGCCAGCTTTGTGGTGAACAACCCAATAGTATCATTCGGTGACAACTAATGAATTTTGAATCGGTAAACCAGAGCTGCCGGTTCCTATTACAAAGTGGTTCAGATAGCAAGACGACGCTAGATTCTGTCTTGCCCACGAGCTGATTGAGCTAAAGGTCGGCAAGAATGGTCTTGTTAATATTCCTTTGCAGGACTCCAAACATTACCGATGACACTTTATCTTCCTTGCCGTAAGTCCCTCCTGATAACACTTAAATGCTCCGCATCCTGGAAGGTGGTCGGTCTTGGCAGTTCTTTCCCTGCAAAGGAAACATTCTGCTTTTTCCACGGGGCATTCTCCACACTTGTGACCTTGACCGCCACATTTAAAACACGCTGACTTTCGGTCCGTGCCCTTACATGACCACTAGTTGTGACCGAAACCAAGACACTTCATGCACCGTAGAACCTCGGCTCTTAATCGCACTTGCCAGTTAGACCAGCCGGCCTTTATTGGTCAATTTTGGTGCGATGGCCTCTGGCAGCTCTATGACCGCCATATCCACCTTAATGCCCTCCTGCTCTTGTTTTTCTACGATCCTCTACCTCCTTTCTTTTAAACTCTTTTTTCTTTTTCTTCTTTTCCTTCTTTTTTTTACCTGCGCTTTTAACGGAAACGAAATCAACATCATCTGGAGGGGGGTAGCTACCTACATTTGCTGCGTTTGCTGGACAGAAGCTACCGTAGCCTGCTTCTGATTCTTATTTTTCGGAGGAGACGTCACCGCGTTAGCGAAGGTCTTTCTTAGAGGGAATTTTGGAGACGTTTTCTTCGCCGGTCTTTTTTTTGTATTCTCCTTTCCAGATGGGCTTTACGACGGACTCCTGCTGCAGTTCGAAAATTGGCTTCAGCCTGGCTAGATATCTTTTGAACTGAGCTATGCCTTTTTTACAGTCATATTACAGTTCTTTTGTACTTTCACTGAGTCTCTCACATTAGTAATATCCGTCTCCATTTTTTCGTTTATTTCGATGCACTCCCTATTGTACTCCTTTGATTCCCTGAGATATCTTTCCTCATTTTCTTGCTTCTTGCCTTCGTCATCAAGCCCAACTTGGCTAACATTAGCCAATGAACATGACCTCTGGTCCTTCAGAATAGAAGGCCGTATCAAGCTATTGCTTCAGCCCTTTTGTGCTCCACATTTTGCGCATTTATCACCTTCCAGTGAGGATTTGCGGGAGGAATCCTCGACCTCTAGCCTAATTAAGACTAACCTTGCCGTCTTTTCTTCAGAAGCAGTTAGAGCTAAATTTTTTTGCTTTGTGGGCGTGATGTTCTCGGAAAGTTTTACCACCATGTCTGATGGCATCACATTCGATTATTAATCCGGCATGTAACGGACTTCGATTTAGAGGCAGTGACGCGAAGGAACACGAATCCACAATCTAACAGGTCAAGTGTATCCACCTCCATGTTTTCTACCATTCCAAAATGTTTTATACCCGTCATGGAACAGGTCAGGTATCTATCAGTGGAATCATGAGGGCTGATGTCAGATTTTATTCTGAAACCAGACAACATTGATTTCATAGATCCCCTACAGATTGGAGGATTGCTCCTCTTTGTCTGATGACTGACAAGTACCCAATCATGCCCAAGTACCTAGAGTCACCAAGACCCATAAAGACCAAACACTCCCCAGTGTAAATGTAGCCATCCTTCAACAATTAAACAAGCTTAGGCCATTCCACCTAGCATAAAAACTAGTAAAATCCTGTAAAATTTAAATTGCTTTCCTTGCCTGCCAAACCATTAAGGTTCCAACCAGGTACCAGCGCCATAGCTCCCGTTAACCGCCTTACAACTTTGAGGTCGCTGCGCACTTTACACCACCATGGAGATTAAAGTTGACTAACTTTAAATTTACCTAAGCTAAGAAAGCCTATAAGTTTACCCAAGCCTAGCAAAGCAAAGCTAGCTAGCAGCTAGCAAAGTTAGAATAAATGCTATTGATGGAATAAAGAGATATTGTTGTGATTGTTCAAATCGAGTTTGGACTGTTGGATGTTGTTGCCATGTCGAAGCCATTATTTACTTTCCTTCATTTGCATAGTACGAGACAGGAATAATTATGCTGAATTGTTAACAAACATTTTTGATCCAAAAGAAATTATTGAAGTCGTACCAATTGTAAGTGATAGTGAAGATAGTGGAGATATTGACAACGGAGAAAAATAAATATATATTTGAAACAAATATTTATTGATTTTTATTAATAAAATTAGGTCTGGTTTAGAAAAAAATTTTATATTTTAAAATAAATTTTATTTAAGATTATCTTTTATACAGGCAACCAATATTTTTTAATTCTGGAAAAAAAGACATATTTAAAATATAAGAAAGCAATGATATTTTCTTCTTTCTATACTCCATTCCCCCTACCTCCTTCCCCGTTTACCATCATCTACAAATGTATAAAATTAAATTTTTTTCGTGTATAATTGAAATGTTTGCTTCAACCTAGCATGAAAAATATTAATAATAGAGTAATATATAGAAAAAGTATAAAATTGAAATAAATCAAAAAGTATTTCAGTGATAAATCTGAATCACTTATCATTTTCATCGTATAAAATAAAAACTTGCTAAAAATCGAAAATTGTGAACAACAATTTAAGGTTTTTTTAAGTAGGTTGCACTATAGCGTTTTGTCTGAAAATTTCAATGCAATCTTTTACGACTAAAATATGTTAATAAAAAAAAAATTATTTTTAAATACTCTTTTTGTGTATTTATTCACCCCAAAAAAATTTTTCCCATTGTCTCTTACCGTTTTCCTTTAAAATAATTTTTAATTTTCACTCAAATACCAAGCGCGCGAAGTGGAAGTCTACCTTAAGCCCACTTTAGATGCAATCTAGAAGCAAACGATCCTTATGATAAGAGAAAAGAATACATACTCATTTTTACTCAAAAAAATTTTTTACTTCTAAAATTTTATCTGTTATATAACATTTGCGTTAAGAAAATTTTGAAAATTTATGTGAAAAAAACAACAGGATAGCTTTAAAAAAAAAATTAAATAATTACATTAAAAAATACCCTACCAACAATTTGGCACTAAGGTTCCACAAAGAATGAGCTTAATACATTCATATGCCACTGATATCACCGATTAAAACCAAGCAAACATACATAGATTTCTCTCTTAATTCCATAATGGTTGACCAATAAGCACCTTTTCGAAGTTAAAGTGTTCTTGAAGAGTGCGTGAATGTCGGTTCTTCAAGTGAACTCTTCAGGATCGAGATGATAATTAAACAAAAAATTAACTTTTAGCTTTACAGGGGGGTTTTTTCAGGCAAGAAAAACGAATTTCCGGAAGAAAATATTTGTTTTTCGACTAAAAATATTTCCCGATTTTCCAAAATGGCAGACCGAAAAAATTTTTAAAATAAACTTTTAACTTTACAAGGGGGTTTTTTAGGACAAAAAAATGAATTTTCGGTGGAAAATATTTATTTTTCAACACCAAATATTTTCCGTTTTTCCAAGATGGCGGAAGGAAAAACTTGAAAAATGAACTTTTAGCTTTTCAAGGGGGTTTTTTAGGGCAAGGAAAATGCATTTTCGGTGGAAATTATTTATTTTTCTACCTAAAATATTTTCCGTTTTTCCAAGATGGTGGAAATAAAAATTAAAAAAAAATGATTTTTTAGCTTTTTAACGGGATTTTTTAGGGCAAGAAAAATGAATTTAGATGAAAAATATATTTTTATTTTCTTTAACCTTATGGTCAGCTCCCCGCGTAGCTGAGTCAACTAATTTTACATTATCAGTTAAAAGAATGTTATTAAGTTCATCAGTATTGAAAACAAGTCTTTCAGCGCCGCGTTTTTGTTTATATTATTATTCGTTCTTATTATAATAAAGAAATGGAATTTCCCGAAAAGTATTTATTTTAGTATTAATTGTTATTTTCAAATATGCATTTTATTGGATATGCATAATTTACTCTGCATATAATTTCAAAAATTATTATCTGTAACATACTTAAAATTTTTTTATTAAATCGAAGTGTCCTATTAGAACAATGGATAATGTCGCTGCCTTTGGAAGTCACGGACCTCGGTTCAATCCCAGTCGGAATCAAAATTTTTCTTCGGTTTTTTTTATCAGATTTTTTAACTTAAAAAAAAATAAAGAAGTTATTAATAAAAATACTCATGTAGAAATGAAATCCTTAAAACTTACTTGGGGGTCCGGGATTTATCGGCCAAACGGATAATAAACTGAACAGTGTGTCACGCTTTTTTTCATCAGTAACTGATTACGCATGCGCATAAGTGGTTATAAAATTTTTTTATTTTAGTTTTGTTTTTATAAGGTTATGAATTTTGCTTTATACATAATTAGAAAATAATAAGTATCTTATCAATGAAAATAAATACTTTTTTATAAAATTTTCAATTTTTCACACTAACATATTTTCCAAATTTTCCAAATTTTCGAAGAAAGGAACTTTCAACATTACCAGGGGATTTTCGAGGTTGAGAAAGGCATTTATATTGATAAAAATTTTCTATTTTTCACCTTAACGTATTTTCTGATTTTCCAAGATGGCGGAATGAAAAATATGAAAAAAAGGAAGTTTATACATTACCCGCAGGTTTTGGAGATTGAGAAAAATGTTTTCATGAATAAAAAATTCGTTTTTTTATCCCAACATATTTTCCGATTTTCCAAGATAGTAGTAAAAAAAACATAAAAAACGGAAATTTCTACATTACTTTAAGTATTTGACGTTTTTACGGGATGAAAATTTTCATATTTTCACCCCTATATATTTTCCGATTTCCCAAGATGGCGGAAGAAAAAACATGAAAAAATTAAGTTTTATCTATAATTTTATTTTGGAAAAATATGTTGTAATGAAAAAAAGAAAATTTTCATTAATAAAACCGTTAATCTCAACCTCGAAAACCCCCAGGAAATGTAGAAAGCTCCTTTTTTCATATTTTTTGGGTCCGCTATACTGGAAAATATTTTGGGGTAAAAAAATGAAAATTTTCAGTCATAAATACATTTTTCTCCATCTCCAAAACCCCCGGGTATTGTAGAAACCTCTTTTTTTTCATATTTTTCCTTCCGCCATCTTGGAAAATCAGAAAATACGTTAAGGTAAAAAAGTGAAAATCATCATCAATATAAACGTTTTTCTTAACCGCTAAAGTACGCAGATAATGTTAAATTTTTTTTTTGGTTTGCCATCTTGGAAAATTGGAAATTGCGTCATGATGAAAAATTGAAAATTTTTATCAATATAAGCGCCTTTATCAACCTTGAAAATCCCCCGGTAATGTTGAAAGTTCCTTTCTTGAAAAATTTGGAAAATTTGGAAAATACGTTAGTGTGGAAAATTGAAAATTTTATAAAAAAGTATTTATTTTCTTTAATAAGATACTAATTATTTTCTAATTATAAAGCAAATTTCATAATCTTATGAAAACAAAACTAGAATAATTAAAATATTATAACCACTTGTGCGCATGCGTGATCAGTTACTAATGAAAAAAAGCGTGACATACTGATCAGTTTATTATCCGTAATACGGATCCGTACGGATTATAAAATTAGTTATACGGATCCATCCCGGATTTGAAACTTAGCTTCCTTGACAGCTGGGTATAATTGCTTAAATATAAAAAAAAAATAAATAAATTAAAAAAAGTTTTTTTAAAATAATTTTGCGGGAAAGATTTCGCTAAAAGTTCTTCACGCAATCTTGTAGAATCGACATTCGCGTATTCCTGAAGAGTTCTTGAGGAACAGATTTAAAAAAAAAAACAAGGAAGTCTTAAAGTGTGCGTCAAGTTCTCTTCAAGAGTTTTTTATGCTTATTGGGTGTGAAATATCACCGGTTACGATATTTTCAGAAATTAGTACTTTCATGGAATTAAATGAGGTATTACAAAAAAAAAAAAATATTAGTTTTTAAAATTTTTTTGTTTTTTCAATTTTGAGAAAAGAACTTCAGTATCAAATACAAAAAACTACTATAAAAAAACTTTTTAAAACTAGTACTCTCATAGAAATAAATTAGGTACTACGTCCAAAGAGAAAAAATAATTTTATATATTTTGTATTTTTTTGTGACAAAAATTTGTGAAAAAAACTTTCAAAAAATTAATTATATTTTTTAGCTTCCTGAGGTCTCAAAACGTGCTTATATGCCAAATAATTAAAAACCAAAATTTTACCTATCACAATGGTTCCTCATTGAGGAACCAAAATCAAAAACAGACAAAGAATAAAACACAGACATCAAGAATAAAAATTTGTAATATTTATATAAAAAATATTTAAAAAACATTTTGTTTTGTTTTGGTGTCCAAGTTACTTATTACAGTTATAATTTAATTTTACCTTTTTATATCCGTCAGTAACTTCGTTAATAACGTCAAATCCGACGCGTTTCGAAACTAATTAGTTTCATCATCAGGGAATAAAATATTTTTATTATTTTTTTTTATATATTTTTTTATATATTTTATTCCCTGATGATGAAACTAATTAGTTTCGAAATGCGTCGGATTTGACGTTATTAACGAAGTTCCTGACGGATATAAAAAGGTAAAATTAAATTATAAAAATAAAAAATATGTTTATTAAAAAAAAAAAAAAAATTAATGACGCATATGGACGCATTAAATTATTTTTTTTTTATAATAGAAGATTTCTGGGATAGCGCATAAATACATCATTTGCATATCACATGCTAAGATATTTCTGTTTATAATAAAATGCATTTATTATCTTAAATAAAAATAAGCATTGATTTTTTCATAATTAAAATGTAAAATTTATGAAATCTAAAAATAAATTAAATACTTATTATAATTTTTTTTATATTGCACGATTATTAAAATTTTGTCGCTGTTTTTTCCGTTGTGATAACATTCTAACGACTTAACACTGAAATCTTCTACCTGCTTCGAGATCGGGACTAACATGACCTTGCTTTTTTTGCAATATTCCTTAATTTTACGGGTAGATATAAACCGTAGTCTTGATTTTCATCCTCAACGAAATCGTATTTTCCAAAGTCCAGTTACTCTTTCAATTAAAGATCTTACAGTTTTTAATCGATCATTGTAGTAACACTCTGGAGTATTATCTTCAACTTCATTTATCGAAGTCATTAACTATGGACGTAATGCATAGCCAAAATCACCTGTTATATAAGTTTTAAAAAGTATTTTTTTTCTTTCTATCACAAAACATTTTTCATCAATATTATATAAATTTGACAATGCAGGTAACACGAAGAAATTATACCACAAGTGGTTATCATGAGTGCTCCCTGGAAAACGTGGGTCAGCATTTATAATTCTGTAATCAGCATCGCAAATCTGAAAATATGTAAACAAGTACATTATTAAGGGATAAATTATTATAAATAAAAATAAACACATTTCTATATTTTTATGCGATACAAAATAAAATATCTATTAATATTACCAACTGCACATTTAATGGGTCCTTTTCTATTAACAAAAATATTTTAGAAATTATAAAATAAATAATTTTAGAAAGATACTTTTGCTTTAAAGTTTCAATCGTGTTTATATTTCTTGGAAATTTAATCCATTCCCTTATAATATCTGGGTGGTTCGAAAAATCTGAAACTTATTGCAAACATTTGCTAACAGACGATTATCTAATAGCCAAATAAAGATTATTACCCAAATCCGATTTATAACTGCCACCTACGTAAAATTTTAAAGCAGTTAACACCTATGAAATTATAAAATATACAGATATTATTTTTAAGTTACTAGTTACGGCAATTTATACTTATTTAGAAAGAATATTTCTTATTACTTGAATAAAATATAATATACTTACTTTGGTTGAAACATCTAAACTACTTTTTCTCGTTTTGCGGGGTATATATCTCTTAGCAACATCTATCAAATTCAAAGCTGTTTCTTTATTTAGATGAAAAATTTTTATGAACTGTCCATTTGATAGTCCAAATGCATTTTGTCTCGGATAAAAAATTCAATTGCCCCTTTCTTCATGTTCAACGGCTTCATTTATTGTTTACAATGCCATTAAGTTATTTAAATTATTTGATACGTTGTTCAAGTTATGCATAGCCATTTTTATTACTCTATACGCTTAAAAAATCACCATAAAAAATTTCTATAAAAGAAAAATTTAAACAAACGTCAGCTTTTTACTAAAATTTTCCTGAAAAATATACTTTTTTTAAAACAATATGTTCATGGGTGAATAGGACAATTACAGTCTTCTCCGTAGCAAGCTTTAGGCCGTGATCATCAATCCAATAATTCACTCCATTCATTGCCGGATTCAATTTCTTCTCAGCAACTCTTACATCTTTGTTCAACACCGTTGTTTTTTAACGTATTTTGGATTTTCCTGGTTTTTTTTTATTTAAGCTCTCGATGGTTCATCTGCCATTTAGCAGCTGTAATATTAAGAGTAAAAAAGTAACATACGGTATTGAAAACTAGAGAATTCAATGAAAAAAATGAGCTATTACGGATCAATTTATTTCGAAAACAGGGTTTTGCAAAGAGAGGTGGCTGATTTTACAAAGAAGAATGACCATATTTAATTATTTTTTATTTTATTACAAACAACATTGCTAATTTTACTAATAATAAAAATTTTGGGAGTGAGAAGTATAGCCCCCTTAGCCTCCCTTCTGGATGCAGTCCTGCAATATGCTACTCATTAGAACCACAATACATATATTATATGCTAGATAAATTCTTAAGAAACCGTTTGTGGCAGCTTTGTCTAACGAGTAGCTGTTACCAAGTCGACGTAGACAATATTAAGGGTGAAACACACTTCTATGGTTTGTGTATTAGTCGATAAAATATATAAATAATACGCAATAATTTTTTAATTTAAATCAAAGCTCATACATCTGACCAGCCCTTTAAATTGGAATCTTGTTGAATCCTTCTTAAACCTTTTACATTTTACGACCCATATACTAATTTTCTGTGCAATCGTTGCAAATTTTTATATATGGGTACTTCCCTTATATCGGATAAAGTTTAACCCCACCTTAAATTTGACACAATTTACACCCTTTTCCTTTATATTCAGATTTACTAAGCATCCCTCCCCACTCATATAAACATTCTCCATTTTAATAACATAAAATAAAAATTTATAATGCAGATCAGTTTGTAAGCTATCGCCTACTTTATGTATGGTTATCATAATGTATTCTTTCTCATAGAGTTATATATGAGAATAACAGCAGGACGTATTAAATTAAATATTTTAACTAGTTGTGTAGATAATTTTTAAGAATTTCAATTATATATTACTTACAATGTGCAGTTATCTTCAACATAATCAGAAAAGCTGAACAGACACTTTTTATGTCTTATTTCATTACCAAAATATGAATAATAAAATTTTCTTCTAAAATGTTTTAGTATGGTATTATAGCAACTGTTTATTGACTTATTTGTCTTGAAACCAAGATTTTCTCTGGGATAGCTCGTGCGTTCAACTTGCTTACTTTTTCTCCAAAAAACCTAAATTGTAAATAATAAGAATTCTTTTAAATTGCATCTACGGTTTTAATAAAGTGCAGTTAGTTATAAAAATTAATAAAGAAGTGATTCTTTTTTAACTCAGAATACCCCAAATGTTTAAAAGTTATTTGAATTTTATGAAATAGGGTCTAGTCTTATAGCACCCGCAAAATTAAAAAAAAAATACTTCTAAAGTGTAATAAAATTTATTTATTATTTAAATTCAAATTCAATATTTCAAATTCAAATTGAGCTAAGCCATAAGTATGGAAAAAATTGTATTTAAATTTCTACTTTGTTCAACATACCTCAATTGAAGGAGTGCCAAATTGAACTAAAAAAAATCTTATTAGATAGCTTTAATAAACTTTAGATTTATTAATTATCTCTCTAGGTCGATAAATTCGTCAAATTAATGTTCTGATACATTATGAGTGATAGAATCATTAATTAAAATATTCAAAATGGTTGTAGACAAGAATCAAGCGATAATTTTAAGAAAAGAGTCTTTCTGGATAGCAAATGTAATACTTTCCTATAGCTCAGTGTTAGAGCGTCAGACTAGTAATCTGAAGGTCACGGCTTCGCATCCACCAGGAGAGATTTTTTTCTTAAAATTTTTCTGCCTTTTTCTGCCTTTTTGAGGCTAAAAATATTATTTCTAACATCTCTATGTTAATTATTAATAAAAATTATTTAAAACTGCTTGATACGTTAAAATAAAAAAAAGTGATTGCAGATGGCATCCACCTATCATACCGAGTTTAATAAACTATAGATTTATTAATTATCTCTCTAGGTCGTTAAACTCTTCCTGGAAAAAGCAATAAGGCCAGGAAATATTGACAACGCAGAGTTATTAGTCAATGAAATCATGACTTTGTTGGAAAAGGCATGTAACAAAGCCATGCCTAAAGAAAGAACCTGCGAGGATAGACCACCAGCCTACTGGGGGATCGCTGAAATAGCCCGTCTAAAAAGTGCAAGCTTAACGACAAGAAGGAGAGCCACACGTGCTAGGACCAGAACGAACGCTGCTGAGCTTATGGCAGAGCATAAGCAGGTTAAAAAAAGCCTAAGACTGGCTGTAAGGAGAAGCAAGAAAGCATGCGAGATAGCTTTATGTAATGAGGTGGACAATGACCCATGGGGTCTTGTTTAAAAAATAGTCACCAAGAGAATTGGGGCTCTTTCCGCAAGTGGCATTATGAACGAAGAGGAGGTTGGCCGTATAGTTGATGGACTTTTCTCTACCCACCCAGAGATGGAGAAAGAGGATGACTTAGAGTAGTATGACGAGGAGGATATCCCCGAATTCACCGTGGAGGAGCTTGTAACAGCAGTAGACTCGCTCAAAAACGGAAAGGCACCTGGTCCTGATGGAATAACCGCTGAGATTCTGAAGATAGCCGTACACGAGTGTCCACAGCTTATTCTGTGCATGTGTACGAGCGGGTGTCTTCAGCAAACTCTGGAAAACAGCCAGACTCGTCCTAATCAGGAAGGGTATAGGGGACCCTAGGCTGACAAACTATTGGCGTCCTCTAGGATTGCTGGACACAGCTGGGAAAAATTATGAAAAGATGCTGCAACCACGGATACTAAGTGCTGTAGAAACTGCAGGAGACCTTTTTCCCCAACATTTCTGCAGAGGGAAGTCAGCTATCGATGCTGTAAACATCATCACCCGTGTCATTAAGAATGAACATACAGGCAATCACTACTTTAGAAAAATCACGCTACTAGTGACCTTAGATGTAAAGAATGCCTTTAATTCAGCAACGTGGAGTGATTTTATAGAGGGGCTAGGGAACTTCCAGGTACCAAAATATCTGCGAAGAATCATCAGCAGTTACCTGAGCGATAGAGAAATAATATTTGAAACTGCGCAAGGAACAAGATTGAGGAGAGTAACTGCAGGAGCAGTCCAAGGATCAAACCTCGGGCCAGATCCTTGGAACATCATGTACGATCAGGTACTTAGGCTCCCAATGCCGGAGGATACATATACCGTCGGGTATGCTGACGATCTGGTTATAGTTATCCAGGAAAAGATGTACAAACTGCCGAGGAGAAACTGAACCAGGCAATGCACGGAGTCAACTACTGGATTGAAGACCACGGTCTAAATCTTGCGACGGCGAAAACTGAGATTGTCTTATTCACCAGTAAACATATTGAGACCATCATCCCAATATGTATTGGGGAGGGTAGGATAGAAACGAAGGAATACTGCTGGACACGAAGCTGACGTTTAAGGCACAGATTTTGAGAAGCACGGAGAAGGCTGCCAGGCTCACTGCTGCGCTAAGCAGGCTCATGAGAAATACATGTGGACCTAAGACTGGAAAGCGCAGGCTTCTTATGTCGGTAACCCACTCAATACTCCTGTATGGTACAGAAGTATGAGCTGGTCGCATAAAGATGGTCAGCTATGCGTCGAAGCTTACGAGCTTCAAGAGGCAAGGATCCCTGCGAATCTCCTGTGCCTATCGCACAGTGTCCTTGAAGGCAGCTCTAGTTATCGCTGGGGTAATCCCTATAGATCTGCTGGCTCTTGAGAGACAGTATATCTATCTAAACAAAGAGAGGGAAGGCATTGACCGCGCAAAGGCTACTTCGCGCCAGATCAGCCTAAGCAAATGGCAAAAACGGTGGACTGACTACACGGAGAGCAAATGGATCAAGAGATTGACATGAGAGATATCACCTTGGTTAAATAGAGAGCATGGGGACATTAATTATTTTTAGACCCAATTCCTAAGCAGACATAGACTTTTTTGCTCGTACCTCTTTTGGATCCAGAAGATGCATATTGCTGAATTTATATACTGTCCTGGCAAAGACGACACGCTGGAACACACATTCTTCAAATGCGATAGGTGGGCTGCTAAAAAGTTTCAATTAGAAGCTAACATCGGTCAAATCACACCTGAGAATTTGGTTGGCCTGATGCTTCGAAATGAAGAAGTATGGTCCGAAATTAGCCAGTATGTGGAGTACATACTCCGCACCAAAAAACCTGAAGTCCAAGGTATAGGCTAATATTGAGACGTACTGCGGTTATCCAGATAACTGCAGGTGTTGCACTAACATACAATCATTCCTGCACTTAGTTTTAATAGCGCAATCACTCGAAGATGATAGGATAATAATTATTTATTTATTTAATTATTTATATATTTATTTATTACCTTCTCTTTTGACGATAATAGGAAATGACTTATATTTCAACTAACATATATTTTATTGAAGATGACAGCATAAAAAACAGAATTTCAATCAGATGGAAAGACGGAGTCCTGAACCAGACTGGCGAGTCATTGGACGCAAGTCAAAAGATAGAGTTCACGACTAGAACTAAATGGCCTTGAACCTGTCCTGAAGTAATGTGAAAACGGTCCCAGGATAGGCTCACATAAGGTAGGAAGGGAGTGGAGTTTTAGTGGGTAAAGGCAAACTAAGTCGAGTCCCACGTAACTGTCAGTCCGGATGCTGAACAGTATGCGTAACGCATTTCTCCACTTCCTACGCAAAAAAAAAAGAAAGGTCGTTAAATTCTTGAAATTAATATTCTTATTAGATAGCATTATTTAATAACATTATTTGTAACGAAACTTATCAGGCAAATCTAATTTGTGTGTCTACATTAATTATACTTAATTATTCAATTTTTTAAGAAAAGATTAAAAGATTATGACTTTTTCACATTTATTTTTAATTAAAATTTATTTAACGTCACTATAAAAAATTAATTAAAAAATTGCTACGCATAATAAAAAAGGATGTTATATTGATAGACTTAATATTAATATTATAATATTATACTTCATAACTTAACTGTTGAATTACGATTATCACTTTGAACTACGATTCCTGTTTTTGGATGACAAGATTAAGCGTTCAATTGTCAAATAAATCATTAAATGGACTTTATAATTAATTTTTAAAGAAAAGTGATTAAATTTATCAGCTAAATGTAACATTAATCAACCAAAGCGTTAGATAAATGAAGAAATTAAATTTAGTCGTTGGTTTAATGTTATTTATTTTATAATAAGTATTTATTCATTCTCCACAGCAGTATTTATTTTTATTTACTGTAGTGCCAACTCAGAATTTGTTTTTTAGCGGTGCGCTTTTGTTTATATTATTATTAATTATTATTATAATTAAAAATGGAATATTATTTTTAAACATTTCGCTAAATATGCATAATTTACTTTGCATATTAAAGGATGCAGTCAAAAAACTATTGTCTATAGAATTTAAATTATCTATAGAATTAAATTTTTTCTATTATATCAAATTATCTGGTTGACCTAATGGATAAAGACGGTCTTTCAAATGCATTGGATCTAAGGTTTAAATCCCGGTGGAGTTAAATTGTATCAATAAATAGTATATTAAAAAAAAATAAAGTAATTCAAAAAGTTGTATTAAATATTAAATTATAATTTAAAAGTAATTAAAAAAAAAATAGAAACATGCATACCAAAAAAAACACTGCCAAGTAATTAGCACTATGGTTCCTCATTAGCAATAACAAAAAGTTCTTAATGGTCTATTTTACCTAACAAAGTATAATATCATAAGAAAAACTAAGAATGATCTTTTCCTTTATACTCTTAGTTTAACACCTCATGGGAAAAATTAGGTTTTTCACATAAAAAAATAAGATATTTCTACACTAGTACATAATCTTCTTTTATAATAATTATGTCTGCTAGACAGTTTTTGGTGTATTTATATCTTGAAGACGTAATTACACCAACTATAAGAACAAGGAAAAAATCAATCGAAGAATAAAAATGATACCTAGTAAAAACGATAATTCTAGATATTAGCACTTTCATAGAAATAAATTACGTACTACGTCCAAAAAGAAAAAACTGCATGGTGTTTTTTTAATTTTTTTATGTAAAAAATTTTGAAAAAAATATTTTTGAAAAATTAAGTATCAGATAGAGAAATCCTTCAAAAACGATAATTCTAGATATTCATACCTTCATAGAAAGAAATTAAGTACTAAGTCCTAAAAAAGAAATTAATTGTTTTTTTCTAATTTTTTTAGGTAAAAAATTTTGAAAAAAATTTTTGAAAAAAATTAGGTATCAGATTTAGAGGTGGATGATACGAGACGATTCCGACACTTTAGGTTTGTCTCGTCTCGGTATCGGAATTTTAGAAATTTTGCGGTATCGTCTCGGTCACGTCTCGGTCTCGTCTCGATCTGATTCAGATTGTAGATATCCACTTAAAACGATAATTCTAGATATTTGTACTTTCATAGGAAGAAATTAAGTACTAAGTCTTAAAATAAAAAAAAATTTTAGCGTTTTTTGTATTTTTTGGTGGAATAAATTTTGAGAAAAAAATTTTGAAAAAATTACGTATCAGATCCAAAAAATTACTATAAACGATATTTCTAAAACTAGTACTCCCATAGAAATAAATTAAGTACTGCGTACAAAAGGAAAAAAAAATTTGGTATTTTTTGTATTTTTTTGAGAAAAAAATAAATAAAAATAAATTATAAGATTCAAGACATCGAGTAAAAACGATACTTCTAGATATCAGTACTTTCATGTAAAAAAATGAGGTATTATATCCAAATTAAAAAAAAAAAAGTATATTTTCCTACAAAAGGAAAAAAAAAATTGGTATTTTTTGTATTTTTTTGAGAAAAAAATAAATAAAAATAAATTATAAGATTCAAGACATCGAGTAAAAACGATACTTCTAGATATCAGTACTTTCATGTAAAAAAATGAGGTATTATATCCAAATTAAAAAAAAAAAAGTATATTGAGATTTTTTGGTAAAAAAAATTTTGAAAACAAAATTAGGTCTTAATAATATAATGGTTGTGAAATATCACTGGTTACAATATTTTCAGACATTAGTACTTTCATGGAATTAAATTAGGTATTATACAAAAAAAAAAAATATTACAGTTTTTTTAATTTTGAGAAAAAAATTTTGAATAAATTCGATACCAGATCCAAAAAATTACTATAAACCAACTTTCTAAAACTAGTACTTTTATAGAAATAAATTAGGTGCTAAGTCCAAAAAGGAAAAAAAATTTGATGTTTATTGTATATTTTTTTTTTTTTAATTTTGTGAAACATTTTTTCAAAAAATTAATTATCAGAAATTAAAACCATGTTTTCCAATATAAGTACTTACATGGAAATAAATGAGGTATTACATCCAAATTAAGGGAGACTTTATTTAAAAACCGGTTTTTTAGCTTCCTGAGTTCTTAAAACGTGATTATATGCCAAAAAATCAAAATTTGACCCATTACAATAGTTCCTCTATGAGGAACCAAAAAATAAAAATTAATTTTTTTTTTTAATATTTACTCTCTTTGGATTAACTAAGTCAACTATGACAATTCAGAGAATCATTCATTAATATTTAAGAGAATTAATAAGAGTTTTTTTTAACGGAATTAACAAAAATCTACAAATATGAAATTAATAAATACTAGCTGATTGGCCTCGCGATGCTCGGCTTAACTAAATAAAACTCTTGTGCATTAATTTTTTTATATTTTGATCATATGTAGTTAATTATAATAAATTTAATCATACGTGATTAAAATGAAATTTAATTTTAATCAAAAATGAATGAGAACAGAATTAATTTTATACTTCTAGAATTAACAAAAAAATTTTATAATACATATTAAGAAAAAGTTACATGAATATTTATAAATATTTATAACTAATGAAATATATTTTATAACATTAATAATTACTAGCTGATTGGACTCGCTACGCTCGGCAGAATGTGACAGTAATATTGAACATTTAACTATCACACTATCCGTTGATGTCTAAAAATAAAAAATATTGCTGCGCGAAATTAAAATAATTTTTGTTTTTCATTTAAAAATTGTTTAAAAAAATATTTTAATCATATAATCCTATCCTATATAATAATGAAATAATCGAAAAAATTGATTATTTTTAATATTATTCAGCACTAATTTATGAAGAGCTGTATGGACGAAAATACATGAAAGTTGTTTTAAATTAATTTTTAAAGAAATATCCCAAGCCTTTTTTATAATTTTTAAAAAATATTCAAAAGATTTTGAGATATCAAACTCAGAAGTTAGGTCAAAAACATAAAAAAATTTCATTTTTTTCACTAAAACTGATTTTTCTCAAGATCTAAGAGGTTCAGATTAATTCTTGGAAAAAATTCTATCAATGTCCGTTTGTTTTTTTTAATTTGAGCTCTCGGTTCAGAGTTAAAACTGTTTGAAGCTAAGAAAATTAAATTTAAAAACTCAAAAAGTTGTTATTTTTGCCACTTGATAACTTAAAATATTTTGTATCAAAATGTAAAAACCAAATTGCTTTGTATTTATTAAGCACTTTTCTAAAACCACTTTTTTTTGTTTTTTATTTAATGCATTCATTAAAGAGAAATAGCAAAAAAACGACTTAAAGTCAAATATTTTGAGATTTTGGGTTTTTAATGTTTAAGACAGCCAATATCCAATTTCTTATCCGATGAAATTTTTCGAATTTTTTCATATATAAAACACCCGACAATATAGATTGAAATATTTGAAATATTTTCATGTTGTAGACATGAAATGTTGTAATTTCAATTATTTTCATGCAATAATAGCATTGAAATATTAGTATTGAAATTAGCAGATTATTCCACACTTAAATGTTCTCGAATACTGACCTGTTTTATAGAAATGTTGTAATTTCAATTGTTTTTATGCAGTAATAGCATTGAATTATTAATATTGAATTTATCAAAATATACCCCACTTAAATGTTTTCAAATACTGTCCTGTTTTATAGAAATGTTGTAATTTCAATTATTTTTATGCAATTATAGCATTGAAATTTTAGTATTGAATTTAGCAAATTTGCCCCACTTAAATGTTTTCAAATATTGTCCTGTTTTATAGAAAAGTTGTAATTTAAATTATTTTTATGCAATAATAGCATTGAAATATTAGCATTGAATTTAGCAGAATATTCCCCACTTAAATGTTCTCAAATACTATCCTTTTTTATAGAAAAATGTTGTAATATAAAGTGTTTTTATGCAATAATGGCATTGAATTATTAGTATTGAATTCAGTAAAATATACCCCACTTAAATGTTTTCAAATATTGACTTATTTTATAGAAATTTTTTAATTTAATATATTTTTATGAAATGATAGCATTGAAATATTAGTATTGAATTTAGCAAAATAAACAGCATTGTAAATTTTTTCCCCTGTTTTATAGTAAACTTGTAATTTCAATGTTTTTAAGCATTAAAAGCATTGAATTATTAGTACTGAATTTAACAAAATATACCACACTTAAACGTTTTCTAATACTGCCCTGTTTTATAGAAATGTTGTAATTTCAATTATTTTTATGCATTGATAGCATTGATTTATTAGTATTGAATTTACTAAAATATACCCCACTTAAATGTTTTCAAATATTGACCTCTTTTATAGAAATGTTTTGATTTAATATATTTTTATGTAATGATAGCATTGAAATATTAGTATTGAATTTAGCAGAATATTCCAATGTAATTTCAATGTTTTTAAGCAATGATACCATTGAAATATTAGTATTGAATTTAGCAAAATAAACACCACTTAAATGTTTTCGAAAATTGTCTTCTTTTATAGAAATGTTTTGATTTAATATATTTTTATGCAATGATAGCATTGAAATATTAGTATTGAATTTAGCAGAATATTCCAATGTAATTTCAATGTTTTTAAGCAATGATACCATTGAAATATTAGTATTGAATTTAGCAAAATATACCCCACTTAAATGTTTTCAAATATTGACCTCTTTTATAGAAATGTTTTGATTTAATTAGACTGGGCGAAGCTCTGAGCTTCTCTCAGTCTATTCCCGCGACAGAATGTCGAGTTTGTGTGCACGATAACTCTTTAATGATATTGCCGATTGGCTTCAAAATTTCACAGATGGTCTCAAATGAGACAAAGACGAACTGATTAAATTTGTAGCCCATTTGGTACGCACATTTAAGAATAATAGCTCCTCATCAAAAAATTACATTTTTTAAAATTTAAATATTGAGAGTTTCGATACTTACGAATAAAAAAGAACTTTTCACATTACCTACACACAAAAAAATCCCGTGCGGCGTCAGCCCGAAGCTGGGTTACTGCTCCACAGATTACAATGCTTTTGTTGCATGTGATTTCAGACCTCGTGAACCTTCGTGTCGTAAGAAAAATGCACGGTTTCCGGGCTGCCTGAGCCCGGAATATTAAAAAAGTAATGCGCATGATCATACGAGAGCACGATAGTATACGTACCGTGCGCCCGGCACGCACGTTGTAATAATATTTATTTGTTGGTGTATATTATGTACTATTTTTTTTATTTTTAATTATAGATAATGGAGTAAATAATGAGTTCCATCGTGATAATGAGATATATTGTTTAGATTAATAAAAGATTCAATGCAATAGAATAGATTTTTGAACCTATATTCGCGAGTAAAAAAATAGTATTTACAAACTCCGAATCTGAAGTGAATACTACTATATTAAAGCATGCTTATTAGTACGATTTCCAGATACCCAGCTATCTGGGTAACGTACTAAAGGATTACCTGCGGGACCGGAGACTGCTCTACGACACGCTCGATGGAAGGCGTGAAAGGGTTTTGAGTGCAAGCATCGCGCAGGGCTCGGTTCTTGGACCGGACCTGTGGAATGCCTTTTACGATGGCTTGTTGCGCGTCCACCTCCCGGAAGGAGTTTCCCTGATCGGGTACGCCGACGACGTGGCCCTGACCATAACTGGCAGGGACATGGAAGTGACCCAGGAGAGGTTGAATCTAGTCATGAGACGGATCAACCTCTGGATGGGCGATCACGGGCTCCAGCTTGCGATCCCAAAAACGGAGATTGTACTGCTGACCCGTCGAAGGGTTCCCACCGACTTCGATGTAATTATCGACGACGGCGGAAACCCTCACACGATCCGAACCAGAACATCGGTGAAATACCTGGGAGTTCAGCTTGATAACAAGCTGACCTTCTGGGAGCAATTTCAGAGGTCGTGTGAAAAGGCAGCGTCGGTCGCATCCTCCCTGTCAAGGCTCATGGCCAACATTGGGGGACCCAAACCAGGGAAGCGAAGGCTCCTGATGTCAGTCGTCAACTCTGTCCTGCTTTACGGATCAGAAGTCTGGGCGAAGACCACAGAAATTGCCAAGTACAGACATAAGATATCGTCTGTACAGAGGCAAGCGGCAGTGAGGATCGCCTGCGCGTACCATACGGTATCGCTCGAGGCGATCCAGGTTGTTGCTTCGGTGATACCCATCGACCTGCTAGCGTTGGAGCGGAAATTCATCTACGAGAGCGTAGATGAGCGCGAAGTGGCTTTCACTCGCGCCCGCTTCAACTCTATGAAAGCATGGAATAAACGATGGAAAAAGAACCAAGAGAAGAATGCTCTATGGACGCGCAGACTGATCTCAAACCTGCAGGCATGGATGGGACAACAGCATGGGGAGGTGGATTTCCACCTTACCCAGTTCTTAACCGGACACGGGTATTTCCGTGTCATGTTGAGGCATTGGCATAAGGTGGCAACAGAGGAGTGCTTGCACTGCCCAGGCGAGAAGGATACAGTAGAGCACACATTCTTCGAATGTGTTCGCTACTCGGAGGGGCGCCCGCCCTTCCCGATTTGGAGGCCGGAGACGGTGGTCCCGGAAATGCTACGGAGTTCCGAAAACTGGAACAAAGTAGCAGAGTACGTAAGGGCCACCTTGTTGAAGAAAAAGGAGGAGGGCTTTCTATCGTAGATTGCTCTCCTGTCACTAGGCAGGGGGAAGGCAGCGGCCAGTTGCCTAGGCTGCGCGTCCCAAACTGAAGTTATACCTGAAAAGGGAGTTCCGGTTTGGGACAAACAAGCGCAGGGGGTTTAAAGTGTGTTTATCCAGTAAGAATCTGGGGCGTAGCCGGCGACCGCGTTCGTCGGTGGTCTCCCAGTTGTGCACTTTGTGCAACTGGGCGGTCATGGAAATTTGCGGGTCTTTAAGGCCCGCAAACACTCCATGGCTGATGTAAGATTCACATATTTCCCATAAAAAAAAAAAAAAAAAAAAAAAAGCATGCTTATTAAAATTGATAAATACAGATTTTTTTAATGAAAATTTTATGTGTCTTTTAAATAATAATTTACAGGATGGTAATTTATCTGAATTGCTATACCCGTTTCAAAAATGTATTTATATTTTACATATACAATTTACCTTTTTAATAAATTGCATACATATATATAATATTATACATGTATTATATTTCTTTTTTAGGTTATACACGCTCGTTTTGTAATTTAAATTAAATTAAATAAGACTTTTTATCAATTTTTTGTCAATTTTAAATGCAGTGTAATATAAAAATATTAATTAATAGCGCGCACTATAAAAATCAATATAATTTGACTCTATAACATTACCGTCATTTTACACGAATTAACTCGATATTATTTTCTGAATTTTTCTGGGCGTCAGCAGCCCGGAAATAATTGAGGAGCTGCACGATAATATTGGTAGTATACATCACAGGGGCTCGGGCTCAAGGAATACAGGGTTTTTTTGTGTGTAGGGGTATTCGAGGTTGAAAAAAACATTTATATTAATAAAATTTTTAATTTTTTAACCCAACATATTTTCCAATTTTCCAAAATGGTGGATTGAAAAACTTGAAAAAATCAACTTTTCACATTAGAAGGAGATTTAATTTTTTAGGGCGAGAAAAATGAATTTTGCATGGAGAATATTTAATTTTTCAACCCAACATGTTTTCCGATTTTCCAAGATTGCGGACTAAAAACTTGAAAAATCATCTTTTCACATTACAAAGGATTTTTTCAGGGCAAGAAAAATAAATATTCGGTGAAAAATATTCAATTTTTCAACCCAAAAAATTTTCTGATTTTCCAAGATAGCGTACCATTAAACTTAAAAAAATTAACTTTTAACTTTACAAGGGAGTTTTTGGGGCAAGAAATATGAATTTCCGGTCAAAAATATTTAATTTTTCAACCCAACCGATTTTCCAAGATAGAAAACCATTAAACTTAAAAAATTAAATTTTAACCTTACAAGGGGGTTTTTGGGGCAATAGATATGAATTTTCGGTCGAAAATATTTAATTTTTCAATTCAACACATTTTCCGATTTTTCAAGATGGCGGACTAAAAACCTGAAAAAATCAACTTCACATAACAAAGAAATTTTTTAAGCCGAAAAAATGAATTTTCCGTGAAAAATATTTAACTTTTCAACCCGACAAATTTTCCGATTTTCCAAGTTAGTGGACCATTAAACTTAAAAAAATTAACTTTCAACCTTATAAAGGGGTTTTTGGGGAAAGAGATATGAATTTTCGGTCGAAAATATTTAATTTTTCAATTCAACACATTTTCCGATTTTCCAAGATGGTGGACCATAAAACTTAAAATAATAAACTTTTAAGTTTACAAGGGGGTTTTTTAGGGTGAGAAAAATGAATTTTAAGTGGGAAATATTTAATTTTTCAACACAACATATTTTCCGATTTTCCAAAATGGCGGACTGGAAAACTTGAAACAATCAACTTTTCATATTACAACGGGATTTTTTAGAGCGAGAAAAATGAATTTTGGGTGAAAAATATTGAATTTTTTAATCCAACATATTTTCCAATTTTCCAAGATAGCGGAACATTAAACTTAAAAAAATTAACTTTTAACTATACAAGGGGGTTTTTAAGGCGACAAAAATGAATTTTTGGTGAAAAATATTCAATTTTTCAACAACATATTTACCGATTTTACAAAATAGCGGACTAAAAACTTGAAGAAATCAACTTTCTCATTATAAGAAGGTTTTTTAAAGCGAAAAAAATGAATTTTGAGTGGAAGTCATTCAATTTTTCAAATCAACATATTTTCCAATTTTCCAAGATTGTGAATTGAAAAACTTAAAAAAATCAACTTTTCACATTACAAGGAAGTTTTTAAAGTCTAAAAAAAATGAATTTTGGGTAAAAAATATTAAATTTTTCAACCCAACATATTTTCCAATTTTCCAAAATGGCGGACCATAAAACTTAAAAAAATTAACTTTTAACTTTACAAGGGGGTTTTTTAAGGCAAGAAAAATGAATTTTGGGTTGAAAATATTTAATTTTTCAACAACATATTTTCTGATTTTACAAGATGGCGGACTAAGAACTTGAAGAAATCAACTTTTCACATATACGAAGATTTTCTAAAGCGAAAAAAATGAATTTTAAGTGGAAAACATTCAATTTTTCAAATCAACATATTTTCCAATTTTCCAAGATAGTGAATTGAAAAACTTTAAAAAATTAACTTATCACATTACAAGGAAGTTTTTAAAGTCTAAAAAAATCAATTTTGGGTAAAAAATATTAAATTTTTCAACCCTATATATTTTCAGATTTTCCAAAATGGCGGACCATAAAACTTAAAAAAATTAACTTTTAACTTTACAAGCGGGGTTTTAAGGCGAGAAATATGAATTTTGGGTGGAAAATATTTAATTTTTCAACAGCATATTTACCGATTTTACAAGATATTACAAAAGAGTTTTTTAGAACGATAAACATGAATTTTGAGTAGAAATATTTTTGACCAAAAATTCATAATTCTTACTCTCAAAAACCCCCTTGAAAAGTTAAGTTAAACCCCCTGGAAATTTATTTGACAAAGAATGTCAAAATATTTTCACTCAAGAATGTATTAGATGTAACAGATCATTTTATGACATTCATACGGATGAAAATAACATTTGTACTGATTGCAAAAAATCAAACCAATTTACTGTAGATAACAATATGGATCCGGGAACAGTACCAGATGAATTACGTAATTTAAGTTATATAGAACAAATGTTAATAAATAGGATCCATCCGATAATTTATTGAATTAAAGGAAATTAATAATCTTATTCTGGAAATATAATTAACTTTCGGCAAAATATTGATGAGTATATAAACAAATTACCTATATATCCAAATAAATTACCATATACATTAATTTTTCATAAAAATACACAAGTGGATTTAGTGATTTCAAAGTGCGTCCTGAAAAAATTAAAAATGCACTTGTATGGCTTAAGTTAAATAATATATATTACAAAAATATAGAAATATATGAAGCTATTTTAAAACAATTACCAATTAATGGAAATATATCTAACGAATTACAATCTTTAGACAATCATTAATATAATAGAAAATACAGTAAATAATTCTTACAAATCAAATAATTCATCTGAAATTTATGATAAAACAATAACTGAAACAAATATGTACCAGATATATATATTATTAATCAAGATCATAAGATAAACCAAGAATTACATCTAAATTACCCAGCATTAGAAAACGATCCAATTAATGAGTTCACAACGGAAGGTTACATAGCTTGTGCATTCCCGCATTTATTTCGAGGAATAGCAGACTTTTCAAAAATTAGAGAAATAAAAGTTACTTTAGATCAATATTTCAAACATCTTATGAAATATAAAGATAAAATTTTCGCACAAGATCCAAGATTCAGATTTTTTTGTTTGAATACTGTTATGCGTCATGGAATGTTACAAAAAGCAGGAATTTACGTGAACAAATCGAAATTATAAGAATGCACTATAGAAAAATTAAAAAACAAATTAGAAAAGGATAAAAATTTCTGGTAACATATTATGGTTTATTCTTCTAAAATAGATCTATCAACTGTTATTGGTATCAACGGTGTGACGAATTTATTACTATGGTTAAACAGTTGAAAAAACCAACAATATTCTTTACACTTAGTGCTGCAGATCATCAATGGAATGATTTATATAAAATATTATGTCCAAATGAGGATCCAAATACTATAACTGACAAAAGAAGAAATAATTGACGAAATGTCATTAATAGGTTTACGAACTTTATTCCAAATAGAATCACGGTGTAGAGAAATTTTTGCTAATGCAAATTGATGAACCATTCGGTGGATTAATAATCTACTTTTTCGGCGATTATAACCAATTAACATCCGTAGGAGACACAGCAATATTGAGTACAAAAAAACATACTGACAAAATGCAATCACAGGGAAAACTTGTTTTTAATGAACAATTGAATTTTTAATGACCTTTTTTCGAGTAAATAATGATATCAAATAAATTTACAAATTCATCACCCCCCGTACCGACATTAAAATCCGCGAAAATTTAAATTTTTAAATAAATTTAAAAATTTATCAAATATCACCGCTTTGTATGCTTTAATAAAAAAAGAGATGATAATTAGCATCCGCATATGAAAAGTGGGGGTGATGAATTTGTAAATTTATTTGATATCATTATTTACTCGAAAAAAGGTCATTAAAAATTCAATTGTTTAAAAAATACTGTCGAGTATCAAAAATTATTAACTTGTTTTTAATGAGTTTCAGAAATACTTCTGTTTAAAAAATGCACACCGACAAGAAGGTAATCAAACGCCATACTCTAAATTGTTGGATGAAATTGCAAACGCAGAATTGTCCCAGGAAAGTTATGAAGCATTACAGACGGAAAACCATAATACCAAAAAATGAATTAGATTTATTTGAAAATGCAATACACTTATACCCGAAATGCACAGAAGTAGATGCAAATAACGAAAAATATTTAAAAAACACAGGAAACGCAGTAGCTCGCATTGTAGGTACAAATGTACCCAATGTAGCCATGAGTTGTTTGGATGAAAGAGCTTCAGGATTACAAAATATCCTATATTTATCTAAAAATTATCGTGTAATGTTAAGGGCAAACTTATGGACTATTGGAGGTTTAATCAATGTTACTTTAGGTCATGTCGGAAAAATAATTTATTCTGACAATGATTCACCGCCACAATTAGCAGAAGCAATCATAGTAGAATTTGACAATTACTGAGGACCATAAATATATATAAATATATAAAAATTTGTTTCTGATAATTCCACTAACACGAACATGGACGCATAATAAAATACAATGCAGCAGAACACTAATTCCACTTATGTTATCTTATGCGATAACAATAAACAAGTCGCAAGGATAGACTATTCATAAAATATTTCTCCATATAGGAGACAGTGAAAAACAATTAGGCATAACTTACGTAGGATTAAGTAGAGTTAAATCAATTAACCATTTAATTTTAATAAAAGATTATAATAAATATAGATACGACTCTATTCGACTATGCGCTTCTTTTAAGGATAAACAAAAGTTTTTACACAAACTAAAAAGCGATATTTATTAATATCATTATTAATGAAAAAAAATAGTAATTATTTTTATGTTAAATCATTTAAAGGCTATTGCCGGATAAGAATAGTAATTTGGCCCCCCTCGCCAATCGCAAAAAAATGATTTGTATCCAAAAAATATTATAAAAATTAGCTGATCGCCATTGGAATTATCTTCCTAGCCCATATTAAGCGCCCTTAAACCTTAAAAAACCTTAAAAATCGTGTTTTTTGCGTTTTTTTTTGTTTTTCCGCACTGTGTTGAGCTACCGTATAGGAGCTGGTTTTCGATCAGAAGTCACTTTCTTATACCTAGCTGTATCTTTATTTGTTGAAAAATATACTTTAAAATTAATATTTGGAGTTAAATATTGTTGCATTTGATCAGGGAAATCCTATATTTTATTATTCTAATTAAAAAAATATCAAATTTATTGATGGATAATTTATATTTTACATTTATTACAAGTGTGCAAAGTAAGGTAATTTCGATAATGCAAATTCTATTTTTGATAATAGTATCATTTTGATCGAATTAATTTTCGATAATTTAAAAATCGCTAAAACTAAGTTAAAATCGTGCGCGTTTTAATAGAATTCTTATAGGTATAACTATACCTATTTCTTAACTCCCTCTTCACTTCTTTTTTTTGTTTTTTTAATATAAAATACCTATAATAAGAATAAAGTATAGTACACAACAGATGAACTTGTATAATCATGTATTTTAAACATTTATTTATTAAAATTTGCTTTTTAATTTTAGTTAACGAAAGATTATAATTGATATAATGTTTTTAAAACCTAAAGAAATAAAATAGATGCTGCGCCGTGTGTATGCAACCCGCTTTTAACCTATTTCAGTTGGCGCACAGCTTTATTATAAACACAAGCGTTTATTTACCTCTTTATTTATTTGTGTTTTTAAAAGTAAAAAAAGCATTAATTTTATAAAAAAAGTGTTAAAATATAATTTTTATACATTTTTAATATTAAAATAAAGATTTTTTTCTAATTTTAAAGTGTTTCTACGTATTTTTTATTAAAATCGAAGCGTTTATTGCAAGTTTATGGTGTTAAATCAAAGTGATACATAAGTATATAAATACTTAAAATTGTGTTTTTATGTGAAAATTTAGTAAATACTTTATTAATTGTTGTGAAATATAGTATAAAAAATGTAATAGTGATAAATGTAATGTTTTATAATTAAAAAAATATCGTTTAAATAAAAAAAATGTGTAATATTATTGAAAATATCGAAAACCTGTTTTGTGTAAAAATGTTAGGAATCAATTATCGATATACCAATTTAAAATAAATTTTTATTTATTAAAGCATCACAACGTAATAAAAAGCATTTTTAGTATTCGGCATAGAGTAGGTATCCTTAAAACACGAATGAGGAAAATCTCCTAAGGTTGTACAAGAGAGCATTTTTCTTATTTTTTTTATTAATTTACATTGTTTTTTAACATCGGTAAGGTAAAAATCAGTTCTTTAGGGTTTATAGTTTCATAATAAAACTCAGTTTTAGATAAATGATGCATACTTTTTTATATAAAAGCCAATTTGTGTGTATTTGATCGAAAACCAATACGTTCGAAAACTGGCTCCAATACGGTATTAATCTGAAAATTGCGTAGAAAAAAAGGGCACATAATGTATTTTCAACCTTCATTGGTTTTAGACCCTTAAGACCATTTTAAGACCCTGAAAATTTATTTTTAATTTTCGAAAAATTGCATTTTTGAGCATAAAAAAAATAGCCTGCGTTTAATTTCTTTAAATTGACCTAAAAAGGTGAAAAAAAGTTTATTTTACTGATATCAGTCTTGTCCTGGAGGAGGAGCTCATTTCCACACCTTCAAAACTCAAAAAACGCGTTTTTTTGTCTCTTTACGATTAAAATGCAATAGAATTGCAAAAATTCGTTTTGGAACCTCCCTTAATCTTTTTGAGCAAATATTTTTACGTTTTAACTAAAATATATTTCATTAATTATTGTTTTTAGACCCTTATGACCACTTAAGACCACCTTAAGGGCCCAAAAATTGATTTTACATTTTCGAAAAATCAATTTTTTTGAAATTAAAAAATTATACCTGCCCTTCATTTTTTCAAATTGGACTAAAAAGGCAAAGAAAATTATTTGTTAACGATGTCAGTCTTGTCCTGGAGGGGGAGCTCATCCCCATCCCTTCAAAACTAAAAAAACGCGTTTCTTTGCCCCTACACGATTAACCCATTAAATCCTAAGAAGAAACTGCATTTGACAGAGCTGTAAAACCTATTCCATTTAGGGCATTTGACTCAAATTAGTACAATAAAACAAAAACAAATTTTAAAATGGCGGACCAATATGGTGGTCAGAAAAAATTAAATTTTGATATTTTTTGATAAAAATTTGTGTGAATGGTATTTTTTGGGTTTTCATTACGAATATATATTTATTTTTCAAAAATTTTAAATGGCGGAACCAATATGGCCGTTGAAAAACTCGAAATTGCGAGATTTTTGACGATTTTGAGCCTGAGCAAAAATTGTAAGTTATATAACCATAAAACCGGTTTCATTTAGGGCATTGAAACATGTTATTTTAAAAAAATAAAATTTTTTTGAAAAAAATTCAAAATGGGGGATCAATATGGCGGACACAAAAAACTAAATTTCGTTATTTTTTGGTCAAAATTCGTGTACAGGGTATTTTTGGGATGCTCATTACGAATATCTATCTATTTTTCAAAAACTCAAAATGGCGAGCTTGAGAAGAAACTATAAGTTTCTGCTGTGTCCGCCATATTGATCTGCCATTTTGAATTAAAATAAAAAAATTTTCATTTTTTCATATAACATGTTTAAATGCCCTAAATAAAACCGGTTTTACAGTTATACTATTTACAGTTTCTTATCAGGCTCAAAATCGTCAAAAATCTCGAAATTTCGCATTTTTCAGTAGCCACATTAGATCCGCCATTTTGAGTTTTTGAAAAATAGATAGATATTCGTAATGAGCATCCCAAAAATATCCAAATTTTAGTAAACAAATTTTGACCAAAAAATAACAAAATTTAGTTTTTCGTGTCCGCCATATTGATCCCCAATTTCGAATTTGTTTCAAAAAAATTTTATTTTTTCACATAACATGTTTAAATGTCCTAAATGAAACCGGTTTTATGGTTATATAACTTACAGTTTCTGCTCAGGCTTAACCCGTACAAAGCCACTGTATACAGTCGTATATACAGTAACTGTATACAGCCCTGTATACAGTTTTTCGCGGAATACAAACACTGTATACAGAAATTTTTTTTTAATTTTTTTTAACAAAACATTAGATAAATACTACCAGATAAATTCGGTTATCCAGGGACCCATTGAGCCCTATCTGGTAAAAAAGAAATAATGATGTTTAAATTGATTAGGGTCGAAAATGGACTGATAGGGTAAAAAATGGGTCGAGAATGTCAAAATAAAATCCGACGGATAGAATCAGCTATACCGGGGCCCATTGGGCCCAATCCGGAAAAAATGAGATATTGATGTACAAATTGATCTTGAGGGATAAAAATTGATTGTAGTCGTAAAAATGGATCCAGCATGATAAAATAAATACCAACGGATAGAACCAGCCATACAAGGACCTGTTGGGCCTAACGACATCCTGATTTATAAATTGATCTCCACGGACGAAAATCGACTATAGAGGTAAAAAATCAGTTCAACATGATAAATTCAGCTATCTAGAGGCCTATTTGGCCCAACCGGTTAAAAAAGAAATAGTGATATTCAAATTGATTGCCATGGATAAAAATGGACTATAGGGGTAAAAATGAGTCAAGAATGATAAAATAAATACCAACAGACAAAATTCGGCCATCCAGGTGCCTATTGGGCCCAATCGGGTAAAAATTAAATCCTGTTATTCAAATTGATCCCCAGGGATATAAATGGACTGCAGTGGTAAAAATGGGTCGAGAATGGTGAATTAAATATCAACTTATAAAGTTAGCGTTCAGGGGCCTATTGGGCCTAACCTGGTAAAAATGAATTATTAATATACAAATTGATCCCCAGCGATCAAAATGGACTGTAAGGGTAAAAAACGGGTTCAGCATAATAGAATAAATACTACCATGTAAAATCGGCTATCTCTGGTGAAATTGTAAAACGTAGCTTTTGGGATAAAATAAAAGTTTGATTCTTATGTTGGATCAATTTGTAGAACAGAATCTCATTTTTGACCGATCAGGCCTAATAGGTCCCTGGATGGCTGATTTTTATGTAATTATTTTATAATTCTAGACCCATTTTTTATCACTAGAGTCTTTTTTTATCCCTGGGGATCAATTTGAACATCAGGATTTCATTTTTACCCGGTTGGGCCAATAGGCACCTGGATAGCCGATTTTATCCATTGTTGTTTATTTTATTATTCTCTACCTATTTTTTACCCCAATAGTCTATTTTAAATATCTGTTGGTATTTATTTTATCATTTTCGACCCATTTTTTACGCCAGCAGTCCATGTTGGTGCCTAGGAATCAATTTATACATCATGATTTCATTTTTACCCAGTTGAGCCCAATGGGACCCTGGACATCTGATTTTATACGTTAGTATTTATTTTGTCATGATGGACCCATTTTTTACCCCTATAGTCCATTTTCATCCTTGGGGTTCTATTTATACATCAGGATTTAATTTTTTCCCGATTGGGCCCAATAGGGTTAATTTGTACAGTTGAGTAGCAAATAATTCCCCTGACCATACGTAAGGCCCATTTCTTATGTGCTATTTAATGTTTTGTTAAAAAAAAGAAAAAAAAAAAAAATTTCTGTATACAGTGTCTGTATTCCGCGAAAAACTGTATACAGGGCTGTATACAGTTACTGTATACACGACTGTATACAGTGGCTTTGTACGGGAAATCGTCAAAAATCTCGAAATTTCGAGTTTTTCAACGGCCTTATTGGTTCCGCCATTTAAAATTTTTGAAAAATAATTATATATTCGTAATTAGCACCCAAAAAATACCATTCACACAAATTTTTAACAAAAAATATCAAAATGTAATTTTTCTGACCACCATATTGGTTTTGAAGGGTTGAGGAAGAGCTCCCCCTCTAGGACAAGACTGATATCGTTAAAAAATAATTTTCTTTGCGTTTTTAGTCCAATTTGAAAGAATGAAAGGCAGGTATAATTTTTTAATTTCAAAAAAACTGATTTTTCGAAAATGTAAAATCAATTTTTGGGCTTTTAAGGTGGTCTTAAGTGGTCATAAGGGTCTAAAAACAATAATTAATGAAACATATTTCATTTAAAACGTAAAAATAGATGCTCAAAAAGATTAAGGGAGGTTCCAAAACGAATTTTTGCAATTCTATTGCATTTTAATCGTAAAGAGACAAAAAAACGCGTTTTTTGAGTTTTGAAGGTGTGGAAATGAGCTCCTCCTCCAGGACAAGACTGATATCAGTAAAATAAACTTTTTTTCACCTTTTTAGGTCAATTTAAAGAAATTAAACGCAGGCTATTTTTTTTATGCTCAAAAATGCAATTTTTCGAAAATTAAAAATAAATTTTCAGGGTCTTAACATTTTAATACCGTTTTAGACCCTTAAGACCATTGTCTTAAGGGTCTAAAACCAATGAAGGTTAAAAAAACATTATGTGTCCTTTTTTTCTACGCAATTTTCAGATTAATAGCTCAACACAGTGCGGAAAAACAAAAAAAAACGCAAAAAACACGATTTTTAAGGTTTCTTAAAGTTTAAGGGCGCCTAATATAGGCTAGGAAGCTAATTCTAACGGCGATCGGCTAGTTTTTATAATATTTTTCATATACAAATAATTTGTTTGCGGTTGGGGAGGGGGGCCAAATCACTATGCTTTATGCTATAGCCTTTAAAATGAAAGAACTTTTATTATTAATAATAATAGTATTATTATTATGCAATGATAGCATTGAAATATTAGTATTGAATTTAGCAAAATAAACAACACTTTAAATTTTTTTCCCTGTTTTATAGTAAACTTGTAATTTCAATGTTATTAAGCAATGATACCATTGAAATTTTAGTATTGAATTTAGCAAATATGCCCTTTTTAAATGTTTTCGAATACTGTCCTGTTTTATAGAAATGTAGTAGTATCAATTATTTTTATGCAATTATAGCATTGAAATATAAGTATTGAATTAAGCAAAATAAACACCATTTTAAATTTTTTTCCCTGTTTTATAGAAAAGTTAAATTTTAATTTTTTTAAGCAATGATACCATTGAAATATTAGTATTGAATTTAGCAAAATAAACACCACTTAAATTTTTTCGAATATTGTCATCTTTTATTGAAATGTTGTAATTTCAAATGCTTTTATGCAACAATATCATTGAATTATTATTATTGAATTTAGCAAAATATACTCACTTAAATGTTTTTGAATATTGGTCTCTTTTATATAAATGTTGTAATTTCAATTGTTTTTATGAAATAATAGCATTGAATTATTAGTATTCGATTTAGCAGAATATGCCCCACTTAAATGTTATCGAATACTGTCCTGTTTTATAGAAATGTTGTAATTTTAATGGTTTTTATGCAATAATAGCATTGAATTATTAGTATTGAATTTATTAAAATATATCCCACTTAAATGTTTTCAAATATTGACCTCTTTTATAGAAATTCGGTAATGTAAAATATTTTAAAGCAATGATAGCATTGAAATATTAGTATTGAATTTAGCAAAATATACCCCACTTGATTTTTTTCAAATATTGACCTCTTTTATAGAAATTTTGTAATGTAAAATATTTTTATGCAATGATAGCATTGAAATATTAGTATTGAATTAAGCAAAATAAACACCACTTTAACAGTACCACTTAAAAAAAAATATTTTATTTACAAAGTCATATGGATTGTTCAAATCTTTATAAATTTCCAATGTATATTTTATTTCGTCTTATATATGAAAAGTTCATATAATTCAAACTTTATAAATTGTCAATTTATCTTGAAGCAAAAGTCTATTTCTTGTCCTATTCTTAATAAATTTGATTGTCCAATTCTTAATAAATTTCTAATGTATATTTTACTTCGTTTTATATATGTAAATTTCATAAAATTTCATTCGTTTGTTTTAAATATGAAATAATAAAAATTTTCAAAAGAAAATATTTTATTGCAAAAGTCATATGGATTGTCCAAAACTTTATAAATTTCCAATGTATATTTTACTTCATTTTATATATGAAAAGTTCATAAAATTTCATTCGTCTGTCTTAAACATGAAAAAATAAAAATTTCCAAAAAAAATCTTTTATTGCAAAAGTCATATTGATTGTTCAAAACTTGATAAATGTCAAAAAATTTTCAATATATTGGGAAGTAACCTGACCGATGCGACGCCAAGTGGTTTAATAAATAACTAGAGCTGGAGGGTAAAAGAATAAAATTAACATTGAGGAGATAGGAAGATTTTAAAACTTTTTATTTTTTCTATTAATTTTTAATGCTGAAAATTAAATATTTTTATAAAAAATAATGGAAAAAGAAATAAAAAAAAAAAATTACCAAAAATATTATTGCATTATTCCAAATTGTCCTAGTAAAATCGAAAAAAATGATGAGAATATAATGTATCATAAGTGTTCTGCTACAAAACAAATATGGAACTTTAGAAAATGTAGACAAATTTTATGCATGGAAAAAAGTTTTAAGGCTGGGAATAGATAATCTTATTGGAAAAAGAGTGTATTCTCTTCATTTTTATGCAAAAGATTATATGAGTAAGTATCGATAGTTTTTTAAAAAACGCTGTTATTACTGCTGTACTAGCTTCAACATTCAAAACAACTGACTCCGAAATACCTTATTAATTACTTACTTATATAATTTTTTGCATCAATATGAAGAGAACACACTCGTTTTCCTTTAAGATCATCTATTTCCAGCCTTAAAACTTTTTTCCATGCATAAAATTTGTCTACTTTTTCTAAAGTTCCATATTGTTTACTAGCAGAACACTTATGATACATTATATTATCATCATTTTTTTCGATTTTACTAGGACAATTTGGAATAATACAATAATTTTTTTGGTAATTCTTTTTTTTTATTTCTTTTTCTATTATTTTTTATAAAAATATTTAATTTTCAGCATTAAAAATTAATAGAAAAAATAAAAAGTTTTAAAATCTTCCTATCTCATCAATGTTAATTTTATTCTTTTACCCTCCAGCTTTAGTAATTTATTAAACCACTTGGCGTCGCATCGGTCAGGTTACTTCCCAATATTTCTTGTTATATAAAATAATATAATAATATATATATTTTGTCTCAGATATTAAAAAAAATTTTTTAATGATAAATTTTTTTTTAATTTAATGTAAATTGGTTTTCTAGAGATTTCTCTTTAATGAAAGGGTTAAATTAAAAACCAAAAAAACTTGTTTTAGATAACGCATTAACAAATACATAGCACTTTAGTTTGATCGTTTTGGTGATATAGATTTTGAGTTACGAAGTGATTAGAGTGACAACTTTTTTAGTGTTTAAATTTTGATTTTTTTGATAAATTTTTTAGTTTTTTCATATTGTAAACTGCAAATATAAATTTTACTATACAGTTAAATATTTCTAATTTTTTTTTCATTCTTAGGACTGCCGATAATATCTATATTATTACATAGTGAAATTTTTTTAATTTTTCATGTATAAAATAGCCAGAAATATAGATGGAAATTTTTGTAGTTTTTTCATATTGTAAACCGCCAATATGAATTTCACTATACAGTTAAATTTAAAAAATTTTTGTTTTTATCTATTATTCTTAGGACTGTCTATATTATTTCATATTCAAAATTTTGAATCACTTCATATATAAAACAAAAGAGCTTCGGTACAAATTACTCCTTGGAAAAAATGCTATCGAGTTGACGCTTTTTTTTTTAATTTTAGCTCACGGCACAGAGTTACAACTGTTTAAAGCTAAGAAGTACACAATTTAAAGACTCAAAAATTAGTCATTTTCATCACTTCATATCTTATAACGGTTTGTATCATCAAAATATAAAAACCAAAATGCTATGTACTTATTAAAAGCTTTTCTTTTGTTTTTTTTTGTTTTTTATTTAATGTATTCATTAAAAGGAAATAGCAACAAAAAGACTTAGAGTCCGATTTATTGAATTATTGGGTTTATTCATTAAAATAGTAGTATTGAATTTAGCAAAAACTATACTTCCCTTTAATTGTTTTTTTTAAACTGTCCTGTTTTATAGAAAAGTTGTGATTTCAATTGTTTTTATGCAATAATAGTATTGATATATTAGTATTGAATTTAGCAGAATATACCGCACTTAAATGATTTCGAATTTCGTCATGTTTTATAGAAATGTTGTAAATTCAATTGTTTTTATGCAATAATAGCACTAAATTATTAGTATTAAATTTAGGGAAATATACCCAACTTAAATGTTTTCGAATGTTTGTAGAAATCTTGTAATTTCAAATATTTTTCTGCACTGATAGCATTGAAATATTAGTATTGAATTTAGCAGAAACTATATAATAATAATACCTACTATGATCACTTAATATTCCCTTAAATTTTTTTCAATAGTGTCCTGTTGTATACAAATGTTGCAATTTCAAATATTTTTACGCAATGATGGCATTGAAATATTAGTATTGAATTTAACAGAAACTATACCCCACTTTAATTTTTTTTCTTTAACAACTTAAAATGATAAACTCATATTGATTGGCCACAATTTGAAAAACTTCTAAAAATTTAATACTATATATTGTCGGGTGTTTTATAAATGAAAGAGCTTAAATAATTTCATTATATAAGAAAATGGATATCGTCTGTCTTAAACATGAAAAAATAAAGATTTCGAAAAAATATACATATTTCATTTAACGACGAGTTTATCTATAAAATACATTTTTTCGAAAATATATTTTATAGATAAGCCCATATTGATTGTTCAAAACTTGAAAAAACTCAAAATTTCATTATATACGAAAATGGATATCCTATGCCTTAAACATGAAAATAAAAATTTCAAAAAATTATAATTTATAGATAAAGTTAAATTGATTGTTCACAAATTCAAAAAACTAAATAAATTTCCATGTATATTTTCTTTTGTTTTATATATGAGTGATTCTTAGTGAATTCAGCAAAAGTTTCCAGGTCGGGTCGCTGAAACCGGCTAAAAACTTTTTTTTGCCAATTACCTATCCAAAATGGACTATGTCCCCAAATCTTAGCCCTTAATATTGAAAACTAAGCCCAGGGCGAATTTTTGAAAAAAAAGACGTTTTCATCTTTCCTCAGCCACCCATTCTTCTTTTATGTGCCATTCCTTCTGGAAATCATTAAAAATAATGAAAAAAGAGGTACTATAGTAAAATTTCCTCAGGAATCCAGTCATGCCATTAGTTTTTGAAAATTCCTACACGGGGAGCCAGAAAATCGATAAATTCACAGGGTATATTACGGAAACTACAGAAAAATTGTATATCCGAATTTTTTATTGAGCTTCTCAGGAAAAGCGTGTTTTTATATATATTTTTGGATGCCATATGAACCTAGATGCGATCGAACTTCCTAGACCCTAAAATAACCGAAAAATCGTGAATTTTCCTAAATTTTTCTCATTTTTCAGCAGTTTTTTTGAATTTTCCCGCTCTAAATGACTCCGAACGATTTAAACAATGTAAGATTCGGATTTCCAGGGAAATTTCACATATTTTCTTTATTTAAATAATTATTAGGCTTCGATGTAAACGAGCTCACACCAAATGCCTTAAATACAAAATTTTGATTTTTATCGTTTTTTAGCAGTTTTTTTGAATTTTCCCGCTCTAAATGACTCCGAACGATTTAAACAAGGTAAGATTCGGATTCCCAGGGAAATTTTACATATTTTCTTTATTTAAATCATTTTTAGGCTTTGATGTAAACGAGTTCACTTCAAATGCCTTAAATACAAAATTTTGATTTTTATCGTTTTTTAGCAATTTTTTTTAATTTTCCCGCTCTAAATGATGCCGAACAATTTAAACAAGATGAGATTCGGATTCCCAGGGAAATTTTACATATTTTCTTTATTTAAATAATTTTTAGGCTTTGATGTAAACGAGCTCACACCAAATGTCTTAAATACAAAATTTTGATTTTTATCGTTTTTTAGCAGTTTTGTGTGTACTTTTTCTGTTTAAGGTTCCTAATAAGATTTATTATATCGTATATAATAACAACTTAATAAATATTATATTATTAAAGATGTAAATTACTAATTATCTTATTTCCGAAAAAAATTTTAAATAATTTAAATTTAGCGCTAAAAATAATAAACATTGTATATAAAAAATTTAAAGTTATGTGGCGTGGCAATCGTCAATGTTTACAAGATTTATTAGTAAATAAATGAGTTACATTAAAAACATTTTTATTGTATTCATATTATTCATTAAAACAATAAGCTACGTAAATTTATTTAATTATTGTGTGAATATTAAAATATTATTTGGTACTTATGGAGATAATAATTTAGATAATAATTTAGCCTGGTACCGAGACCCGTGTTAAAGTAGGCTTTAATGAAATTTTATACAATGTATCGGCTACAAATGTAAATGATCAAATAAAAATAAAATTAGGGCATACTCATTCCAAATACACTCAATATCTAAAGAACTTGGATTCTATTTGTGAATAAATTATCTAATTTATAATAATATTTTCTGAATACATTATTGTAAGCTAAATATTATGTAAATATCAATAAAAATTTTTTTAATAGAATATTTTTCTTCTTATTAAAAAACTCATTCTTTTAAAGATTACCTAAATATGTATTTCATTCATTATTAATTAAAAAATTTTTACTCTGAAATATAGAGCTAAAAAATAATTTAAATTTATAGAATTTTCTATGAACTCTTTTACACTAAAGCCAAAAAATTATTAAAGTATAGAAAGTGCTTAAAATTTTACTGGAAACTCGAATTTGACATTATTTAAATTATACAGGGTCATTTAGTGCGGCAAAATTCAAAAAAACGGCTAAAAAACGATAAAAATCAAAATTTTGTATTTAAGGCATTTGGTGTGAGCTCGTTTAATCGAAGCCTAAAAATTATTTAATTAAAGAAAATATGTAAAATTTCCCTGGGAATCCGAATCTCACCTTGTTTAAATCGTTCGGAGTCATTTAGAGCGGGATAATTCAAAAAAACTGCTGAAAAATGAGAAAAATTTAGGAAAATTCACGATTTTTCGGTTATTTTAGGGTCTAGGAAGTTCGATCGCATCTAGGTTGATATGGCATCCGAAAATATATATAAAAATACGCTTTTCCTGAGAAGCTCAATAAAAAATTCGGATATACAATTTTTCTGTAGTTTCCGTAATATACCCTGTGGATTTATCGATTTTCTGGCTCCCCGTGTAGGAATTTTTAAAAACTAATGGCATGAATGGATTCCTGAGAAAATTTTACTATAGTATCTCTTTTTTCATTATTTTTAATGATTTCCAGAAGGAATGGCACATAAAAGAAGAATGGGTGGCTGAGGAAAGATGAAAACGTCTTTTTTTTTTCAAAAATTCGCCCTGGGCTTAGTTTTTAATATTAAGGGCTAAAATTTGGGGACATAGTCTATTTTGGATAGTTAATTAGAAAAAAAAAGTTTTTAGCCGGTTTCAGCGACCCGACCTGAAAACTTTTGCTGAATTCACTAAGAATCACTCATATGAAAAAACTCAAAAAATTTCATTATATAAGGAAATAGATATCGCCTGTCTTAAGCATGAAAAAATAAAAATTTCGATAAAATATTTTTATTGACTTTAGCAGAAACTATAAGTCATTCTAAATTTTTTTGTAATAGTGTCCTATCAATTTTGTAATAGTGTTTTATATAAAAGTTGGAATCCCAAATATTTTTATGCAATGATAGCATTGAAATATTTTTATTAACTTTAGCAGAAACTATACGCTATTCTATATTTTTACAAATAGTGTCCTCTTTTATATTAAAGTTGGAATTTCAAATATTTTTATGCAATGATTACATTGAAATATTATTATTGACTTTAGCAGAAACTATACGCCATTCTAAATTTTTTTCTATAAGTGTCCTGTTTTATATAAATATTGTAATTTAAAATGTTTTTATGCAATGTTAGCATAGAAATATTTTTATTGACTTTAGCAGAAACTATACGCTATTCTATATTTTTTTCGATGAGTGTACTGTTTTATATAAAAGTTGGAATTTCAAATATTTTTATGCGATGATTGCATTGAAATATTATTATTGACTTTAGCAGAAACTATTTGCCATTCTAAATTTTTTTGAATAGTGTTGTATTTTGTACAAAAGTTGGGATTTCAAATATTTTTATGCAATGTTAACATTAAAATATTTTTATTGACTTTGGCAGGAACTATACGCCAATCTGAATGTTTTTCGAATAGTGTCCTGTTTTAAACAAAAGTTTGAATTTCAAAAATTTTTATGCAAGATAGAATTGAAATATTTTTATGAAAAAATAATTAATATTATTACTACATAGTGAAAATCATATTGGTTGTCTACAATCTGATAAAAATACTGAAATTTCAATTTACACTGTTGGCAGTTTTACGTATCAAAAAAACAAAAAAATATAATATAGTTGTCGGCTGTCCCAAGTATAAAAAAAAATTTTTTTAATTTTTCTTAAACTTTTGCTAATTTATATTAAAAAAAAAAAAAAAAAAAAAAAAAAAAATATAAAAAAAATAATTTAGATGTCGGCTGTCCCAAGTATGAAATAAAAAATAATTTAGATGTCGGCAGTCCTAGTTATGAAAAAATAAAAAAAAAATAATAATTTAGATGTCGGCTGTCCCAATTATTAAAACGTAAAAAAAAAAAATTGGGTTCTAAGTAGTTTTTTGCTATTTCTCTGTAATGCATGCATCAAATAAAAAACCAAAAAAAGTTCCTTTAGAAAATCGTTTAATAAATAGAAAGCAATTGGGTTTTTATATTTTGATACAATCCATTTTAAAATATAAAGTTATGAAAATGACTAATTTTTGAGTTTTTAAATTTTGAACTTCTAAGCTTTAAACAGTTGTAACTCTAAATGGTGAGTTTAAATTAAAAAACAGAAAACGTAAATTCGATAGCACTTTTTCCAAGGAATAATTTGCACTAGAGTTTGTCTCAATAGACTACTTAAATCCTGAGAAAAATCAGTTTTAGTGAAAAAAAATAAAATTTTTTACCTTTTCGATCTGTAACTATCTGTAAGTATAATGTCATAAAAAAAACTTATAACCGGTTTGTGTAAACACAACCTAAATGCATGGAACTTGTTTACTTCCAGATGAGAACTAGGTATAATACAAATGTTACTCATAATTTTCTATTTTTATAATTTGTAATTATCACCTCACTAGTTGTTAAGATTCTAAACCTAAACTATTTTGATTCCCTAAACCTGAATTATTCTAAGTCCCTTAATCGATATTATTCTAAGTCCCTAAGCCCAGATTTTTCAAAGACTTTTAAAAGTATTTTTTTTATTTATATATACTTACCTAATTATTCTAAGTCTTATTTGACCCCCCCCCCCTTAAATAGGACAAATTTTACCCCCCCCTTAAATAGGACAAATTTTACCCCCCCTTAAATAGTACAATTTCGACCCTCCCTTATATAGGACAAATTTGACCCCCCCCCCCCCTTAATTTTCAAGTTTTGAAGTACCCCCTCCCTATAAACATGTTCCATGTTAATAACTAAAAATGATCTTTTTCTATTATTGTCAGTCCAACTCATGGAATAAATTAGATTTTTACATAAAAAAAAAAAGATTTATCTACACTAAATCACATAATATTTATCAAAAGCACAATTATTAGCCTTTTGTATTTGCCTAAAAATTGAGTATATTCACAGCAATTTCGAATGTAAACAGAAACATGCAAAGCACATCTTATGATTATATTTTCATCTTTAGGAATCAAATAGTTTATTGTAGAAGCAAATAGACTAGAACGTCCATAGAACTACCGAATGGACACGAATAGTTAAGTTACATGATTTTATTGATTGAAGATCAAAAAATCTTCCACCGCCTGTTAAAGCAAAAATAAAAAAGTATTAAGGACTGAATTCTAAATTTCTAAATTGTTGATTCTTTTACGTCTGGTATGGATTTAATCTTATAATTTTATAAATATAGATTTTTTATAGACTTAAATTTTGTTAGTAATATACCAAATGTCAAAATAATTTCAGTTGTATTCATGGTGTTTGAAGTAGATTTTATTAGTCATTAAGCAAGATGTATTAGGTATAACATTGCACACACTTGGTAAAAACGACCTCGACGGTTGGGACATTTTTATTTTGTATGAGCATTTAAAAAATTTAAATTTGAAAATTTTTCCGGATAAACCTTTTATTATCAAAACATAAACTTTTCCATATGATTTTTCATATATGATTAGCGAAGTAAAAAAATTACAGACAGAGCTACCATGTAAATATAGACTGCGCACTAGTTAAATGGTGAGAATCTTAAAAATAGCTAAAACCGAGTGACAGTCTTATATACGACGATACGCTAAGAGGACAGCATAAGAATTTTTTCGTTGAAAAAATGAATTAAAATGGAACATGTTCATTGGATGGGGTATTTGAAAAATTTTGACTCGGCAGAGGGGGGGGGGGGGTGAAAAATTGACGCTTTTAGGGGGGTGGGTCAAAAATTGACGTTTTTAGGGGGAGGAGTGAAATGGACTTAGAATATTTTCGATTTAGGGACTCAGAATAATTTGAAGTGGGAGTCAGGCCTTGATAACAACAAAAACTTAGAATACTTTAAATTTATGGACTTAGCATAATTTATATTTCAGGATTTATTGTAATTTCGGTTTTTGGATTTATTACTGTTATGAGTGAACATGTCCCATTCTCGTTGGTTGTGTAGTTACACAAACCGGTTATAAATTTTTTTAAGACCAAAATACGTTATATATGTTACGGGTAGAGTCCGATCTCTGGATAATCCTAGGTCTATCCGGATAAACCTAGGACTATCCAAGCGGAGTTGGATAAAGTCCGATTCTTAATTTTTTTCATCTTTTTTGTTCAACTTTATCCGGCATCGCTTGGGTAATCCTAGGATTATCCAAGAGGCTTGGATAAAGTTCGATTTGTAAAAAATGTGAACAAAAAAAAAATTATTTCACCATATTATTTTTTTATTTTATTTGTCATACTTTTAGACTTAAATAATTTTTTGATTTAGTCAAATTAAATAATTCTATAAAGCAACTTTATTTTGAAGAAACTCAATTTCAGAAAAATGAACTTCAAACTCTCCAGCCTATGAACGTGACAACTGAAAATATTTGTAAAAACTGTGTTAATAACATTTCATGCGAAATTTACTCAAAAGAGTTTAGTATAAGTGATAATAGAAAAAGTGCGAAATGTGCGTTAGATAATCAAACTTCAAAAATGATCAAAAGATCAAATTCTAAGTTTCCAAATTGCAAAGTTGGAGATACAGTCAGAGTGGGTATTCCTGATGTAGACAGAGGTCGCGGAGATTCTAGAAACATATTAATGTCAATAATAGAAATCAGCGATAACGGATTGTATAAATTAGCTAATTATCATGGAACAATAAAAGAAAAATTTTCGCGGAATCAATTTACACCTACGAATGCAAACCAAATAGATGTATCAAAAATATCCACTGAAAAGAAAACTTTATACGCCAACTTGCAATAATGGCATCTAAATTTGGTGGTCAAGGCTTTCAAAGGTGTAACTGCAAACAAGGTTGCAAAACTAATAAATGCAAGTGCAAATCAAATGGACTCAAATGCAACTCAAAATGTCACAGCAGTTTGTCTTGTATAAATAAATAAAAATAAATTTATATATTGTAGCTAAAATTTTGTATGTTGTATTTCTTTTATATTTAATTTGACTAAATCAAAAAATTATTTGATTATAAAATTATGACAAATAAAATAAAAAAATAATATCGTGAAATAATTTTTTTTTTTTTTTTTTTTTTTTTTTTTTTGTTCACATTTTTTACGAATCGGACTTTATCCAAGCCTCTTGGATAATCCTAGGACAATCCAATCGGTGCCGAATAAAGTTTAACAAAAAAGATGAAAAAATTCAAGAATCGGACTTTATCCTACTCCGCTTAGATAGTCCTAGGTTTATCCGGATAGACCTAGGACTATCCAGAGATCGGACTCTACCCGTAACATATACACCATACAGAAAAATCTTAGTTCAAATTTTAAGCCGTATGATAATACTCAACGTTTGTAGTTGAGCAAAAGGACAGCGGACGGTTTGGACATTTTGAACCCAAATGCTTCAGAGATTTTTTTTTTAATTTATCAATATATGCGCCGTTAATTTGGTCTTTAAAAATATACTATTAATTAATTTTTTAATAGAAAAAAGTACAAAAGAGCTTCTATTTCAGATATAAGATGGGAGGACACTATGTTTACCGCAATAAATGCAAATGGGGTCTCCTTAGATGATCGTAGCGCGGCCCTTGGATAATACAAGCAGGGGCCCCATGCTTATTTCAAGCGGATGTTCTCTAGGCTAATGCAAGTGCAGTCCCCTTATATAATCCTAATACGATCTTTGGATAATACAAGCGGGTCCCTTAGATAATTCAAGCAAAGAGCCCCATGCATACTCCAAGTGGATGTTCTCTTGGCTAATGCAAGTGAGGTCTCCTTGAATAATTCAAGCAGAGGCACTTATATAATAGAAGCGGGGGCCCTTGGATAATGCAAGTGAGAACGTCCGCTCCCTGCTTGCATTATCCAAGGGAACGTCTAGCATTATCCAAGTGCTTCAGCTTGGATTTTCCTGGTGACGCGCTGCGATTATTCAAAGGGTCCCGCTTGCATTACCCAAGGGCCCCGCTAGCATTATCCAAGTGCCTCTACTTTGATTATCCAAGTGTCGCGCCGCGATTATGTAAGGAAACATCACTAGAGGTAGCCAAGGGAACATCCGGTTGGAGTATGCATGGAAATCTTCGCTAGCATTATCCAAGTGACCCGCTTGTATTATTCAAGGGCCGCGCCACAATTATCCAAGGGACCCGCTTGCATTATCCAAGAGACTCGCTGACATTATCCAAGGGCCGCACTAGGATTTTCCAAGGGGTTCTCACTTGCATTATCCAAGTGCCTCCGCTTGGATTATCCGAGGGTTCCGTGATTATCAAAGGGTTCCCATCGTGCAGTATCCAAGTGCCATATTAGGATTATCCAAGGGGACCCCACTTGCATTAGCCTATAGAACATTGACTTGGAGTATGCATGGGGCCCCTGCTTGCATTATACAAGAGCCGTGCTACGATTATCCAAGGAGACCTCACTTGCATTTATTGCGGTAAACATAGTGTCCTCCCTCTTATATCTTAAACGAAAGCTCTTTTGTACTTTTCTTCTTTTAAAAAATTGATTAATAATAAATTTTTAACCAAATTAACTGCGCATATATTGATAAGTTAAAAAAGAACTAATCTCTGGAGCATTTGGGTTCAAAATGTCCCAACTGTCCACTGTGTATTTGCTCATCTAAAAACTTTGAGTATTAACATACGGCTTAAAATTTGAAATTTTTTTTTATGGTGTAAATGGTGTATATTGTCCCAAAAATTCATAATTTTCAAAGAAAAAAATTCTTATGTTGTCTTCTTAGCGTATCGTCGTATTTAAGTCTATCCCTCGGTTTTAGCTAATTTTAAGCTTCCCACAATTTTACTTGTGCGCAGTAAATATTTACACGTTTGGTAGCTCTGGGTACATGGACCTTGAAAACATAAAAATACAAAAAAAATTGGAATAAAATATAATAAGTGTTGTGCCGTATAGAATAAAAAAAATATACAGTTCCCGTGAAAAACACATGTAAAAAAGCAACTTATATTTATTTAAATATTAATAACAATAAAATTTGCTGAATTTCTTCTACTCAAAATACTTTAAATTCAAGCTTTTTAATTAGTAATATCTTAAATATTACTCCATCAATTTCAAATATAAATTTGTGACCTAATATTTTACATAATGATCTTACTAATTATAATATTTACACTACAAATTCTAAATTAAGCTCATTATTTACAGTAAATACTGATTTTTGTAATAGCAGCATAAAAAACAATGACGGGGGCAGTGGTAATAGCAACGGTAATAATATTAATTTAAATTTAAATTTAAGCCCTGATTTACATAATTCTAGTCAGTCGCTGGTGCCTAATACTTTTACAGGTACTAAAACAACTAATGCACAGTCTTTTAATAATTTTAATAATAATCTAATAGAAAACAGTTTAAGGCTGCAACCTCTTAGTACTAATAATTTTTCCATTAAAAAGCAAAATTATTATAGTTGTAATAATAATAATAATAATAATAATAATAATGGGGTGATTGGGAAATAAACCATTTTTGGTGAATACCCGACATACTGGAATGAGATGGGTTGGCCCCATGAACTGGTAGGAGTTTCTTATGGACACGACGCTGTATAAGCTACAGACCACTGGTTTGGTTCTTTAGTGTCAATAACTCTAGGTGGGATTGAACTGCCTTCTCGTGACTACCCTGTTGATGTGCTTAATTGCATACGAATATTCACCCACTCACCAAGGCTGAGGCCTGCACACGTCGTACCTGTGCGTCACTCAGCCTACGGCTTTTGGCTGAGATCCTAAATGGTTCTCTTAGTGGACAGTTAAAGTTTCTTATTAACTCCACCTTGCTCCCTCTCGGATGCCAGGTGGAATCACTTCTTGCCCGATGACCTCGAACTCACTGTGAGGGATGCGTTGTCTACACCGAATAAAAAAGGTCACTTCTGATTCTCCCCACCTGACACATTAGTTGTGGCGCTGTACTCGAGGTTGTAATTACTCCGATCGGGCGAAGCAGCCGTCCCAGTATATGTCTCTTTACTAAGCCGGCGCTTCAGAAACCCCAGATAGAGAAAACCGCAGTCCCAGCCAAGATTTCACACGTTTTGATTTACAATACAACTACAATCTCTTAATTCGATAAAGCAGAAGTGACGTCGGCATTGCAGATTACTCCTTTTTTTTTCGGTGTAGGAAGGCGTCTGCGAACGGGGCATAAATTTCCTCTAATTCAGATGTCACTAAAGGCAGCTTTAATTTTTAATTATACTATACACTAATGCTATTGACATTAGTATATTAATATGATGAATGGCACGTATGGTTGGGGCTTCTCTGGAGCAGGGCTCGACAGCCATGTTGCCTTGCCCTATAGAGCAAGGTAATCGTTGCTGCTTGTTCATTCATGTTCGTGCCCTTCACCTGCTGTCTGTTGGGGGGATTCAGAAAATGCCACGAAAAGAGCTGAAAAGTTCGCTGGGATTGGCTGCATGTGTTTCTGTCTAAACAAAAAACTGTTTACTTTAAATGTGATATATGTGTTGCAGCCAATAACTTCGGGACGTAAGGCTTGAAGTAATTATCAGATAAACCCTTGCAGCTGCAGGTGTTGGGCACGGACTTGACTGATCATAGGATCCCTGATTTCGGTGAGCCCTGGGGCGCTCGCTCCATGACTAGTCAAGAAGCTTTTTTTGTCCAGCGCTTCCCTGACTAACCTAAAATTTAATTAAATTGCACAGGTGTGAAAGTCCCAGGAGCAGATGTTTGGGTGGATGTCGCATTCTTTCTTGCAGTGCAAATCGAATGATAGAAGGGCACGTGCTGTTTTCACCTGGTTATCATTTGATCATCTGTGGAAGTAATCTTACTTTTATAAGAATCATTGGGATCTTGACCAATCGCTAGGAATGGCCTATGAGGATCCTGTTAATACGACGGGTAAAATATCATATTATGTCAGAGACATCAGATCTGTAGGACTCGCAATACTGAAAAGCCAAGCTATGCGGACAGCCTTAAATATCTGCAGAGCTTAGCATATGGCACTGGTAGTCTTGACACAGACCAGGCCTTTGATCAAGCAGTGGACGAAAAGCCTAATGCCTTCCTTCACCACATATCTGTTCTGAAGGAGGTTGTACAGTGTTTGGAAAAACACCATAAGAAAATGATGGAAGCTCATCGCAGCATGTCACATCACTGTACATCTGTACAAAAAAATTGAGGCATGCCAATTAAAAATGGAGTAAATCTCTTCGGCAATGTGCTCATTCAACTTGAGCTAATAACGAAAAGACTGCATGTGGAAACGCAAGATATTGAGTCTGCTCTTAAAAAAGCAGAACATAAACAGCAGACAAAGAGAAACCGATCGTCTTCCTCTGAGGAGAACTCTCCAGAGTCAAGACAAGATAGGAAAAGGATCCCCAAGAAGAACCACAGCAACTCTAGCAACATAGCTAAATCTGTGGTGGAGCAGCAGAACAACGCGGAGCTCCAGGAAGAGGAAAGAAGGAAAATGCTGCTTCAAGAAAACCAGAGGAAGGAACAAGAGCAGAGGAAGAAGGAGAAAGTACGACTGGAACAGGAGGAAAAAGAGCGGCGACAAAAAGAGAAACTGCTCCACGAACAAAAGAAGACAGAAAGCTGCTAGAACTATAACAAAAGCAGGTGGAGCAGAATAAAGTAAAGCGGCCACCAAAAGAGAATCAACCTGCGGGGTAGAACGTCGCAACAAGGAAGATGACTCAAAGGTGGAACCTAACGACACCAAGGAGGGCGGCCTCAGGATAACCCTGGGACCTCCCCCAACAAGAATGAAGATAAGAAGCCCCTAGGCATCGGTCCAAAAAGGAAAGAAAGCAGCAGAGGAAGCTTAAAAGGCAGCAGCTTAAGCTGGGAAATGACCTTTCTGAAAAAACGGACCAACCAACTAAGCTAACGCAAGTGGCTGATGGAAAAGAGCGAGAAAGAGAGGCGCAACCCCCGAAGCTACATGGAAAGAAAAACTGGCAGACTAAAGGGAAGAAAAAACACAGAGTCAAGAAGACCCAGCAGACAAAGGAACCTGACGATAAGGATAAAGTTCCTTCCAAAGTGGAAAGGCGCAGGTATAGGAAAAGGAAGGAAGCCTTTCAGATTACCATGACCATGAAAAATGGCAAGGCGCCGGGGCCGGACGGGATACCAGCGGAAGTGCTCAAAAGAGCGGTCAAAGTAGTCCTTGGTATCCTGTTAAGCATGTTCAATGCGTGTTTCGTGGCTGGAGTGTTCCCAAAGCAGTGGAAGGTGGCACATCTCGTGCTCTTGAACAAGGGTAAGGGGGGAGCCCCGGACTCTCCAACATCTTACAGACCTTTGTGTATGTTAAATACCATTGATGAGGTGATGGAGAGCATGTTCCGGGCAAGGCTCAGAACAGCAATCGAGGAGGGCGGTGGTCTCTCTGAGGAGCAGCATGGTTTTCGTGAAGAGCATTCCACGATAAACGCCATCCGGCGTGTCGTGGATACTGTAGAGGCTGAGAGGGAAAAGCGGCCAGCAATTCGCAAGGACGTCCTTCTGGTAACGCTGAACGTCAAAAACGCTTTTAACTCGGCCAGGTGGGATGACATGATCCGGTCCCTCGAGTTCGATTTCCGGATACCAAGGTATCTGGGTAACGTACTAAAGGATTACCTGCGGGACTGGAGACTGCTCTACGGGACGTTCAGTGGCAGGCGACAAAGTGCGGGCATCGCCCAAGTTTCGGTTCTTGGACTGGACCTGTGGAATGCCTTTAACGATGGCCTGTTGCGCGTTCACCTCCCGGAAAGAGCTTCCCTGATCGGGTACATAGACGACGTGGCCCTGACCATCACCGACAGAGACATATAGATAACCCAGGAGAGGTTGAATCTAGTCACGAGACAGATCAACCTCTGGATGGGTGAATACGAGCTCCAGCTCGCGATCCCAAACAACAATTTCCACGGACAGTGCCAAGACATCGTTAAGTACTTGGGAGTTCTACTTGATAAAAAGCTGAACTTCTGGGAACAATTTCAGAGGTCGAGTGAGAAGGCCGCGTTGGTCGCAGCCTCCTTGTCAAGGCTCATGGCCAACATAGGAGGGCCCAAACCAGGGAAGCGAAGATTGTTTATGTCTGTTGTCAACTCTGTCCTGCTTTACGGATCCGAGATCTGGGCGGGTATTACCAAAATTGCCAAGTACAGACATAAAATATCGTCTGTGCAGCGGCAAGCGGCCCTGAGGATCGCCTGCGCGTACCATACGGTATTGCTTGAGGCAATCTAGGTAGTATCATCGGTCATACCCATCGACCTGGTAGCGTTGGAGCGGAAATACATTTACGGAAATACATTTAGTGTAGAGGACTGTGAAGTGGCATCCACTCGTGCCCGCTCCAGCTCTATGGAAGAATGGCAGAAACGTTGGGAAAAAGATGAAGAGGAAAATACCCGATGGACGCGCACACTGATTTCAGATTGCAGGAATGGACTGGACGACAACATAGGGAGGTGGATTTTTACCTCACCCAATTTTTAACTAGACACGGGTACTTCCGTGCAATGTTGAATTATTGGCATACTGTGGCAACAGAGGAGTGCTGTTCTTCCCGATTTGGAGGCCGGAGACGGTGGTTCCGAAAATGCTACGGAGTTCTGAAAATTGGAACAAAGTAGTAGAGTACGTAAGGGCCACCTTGTTGAAGAAAAAGGAGGAGAGCTTTCTATCTTAGATAGCTCTCCTGTCACTAGGCTGGCGGAAGGCAGCGGCCAGTTGCCTAGGCTGCGCATCCCAAACTTGAAAGTTACACCTGAAAAGGGAGTTCCGGTTTGGGGCAAACAAGCGCAGGGGAGTTTATAGTGTGTTTACCCAGTAAGAATCTGGGGCGAAGCCGGCGACCGCGTTCTCCATGTCTGATTCACAAGATTTCCTTGACAAAAAAAAAAAAAAAAAAAAAAAAAAAATAATGTTGGTAATAATAATAATATTTTTTACAGTAATAATAATTATAACAATAATAATAATAACAATTTCTCCATTCCTCATTTCACAACCCCTCCCCGACTCACACTCCCAACATTAACACTAATGAGTCTCGTATTGAAGATCAGGAGATTTATATAAGTGGGTGTTCAATAGCTGAGTAGTGGACTGTATAAAGTGTGATAAACTAGGATTTTGGTGATGATGAAATAAAATAACTTACTAAAAAATATATTAATTTAAGTAGCAAATTAACTATGAAACTTTATTATATAAAAATGTGTGTTGCTACTTGGACTATTGTCCTAAGACTGCCGGCACTGTGCGCCGTTTCTAAAGGCACGCGCTTACACTCTGTGCTCTCTCTGTGCACACACGCACGCATACTTATAAACTTATATTAATATTTGTATTATTATACAGTGTAATATTTAACAGTGGGTTTATGAAGCTTTCTTCTGACCATGATCTCAAATCATTTCTCTTGCGATTATTTGTGGCATCATTCCGTCATTTAATAGAGATGACATTATTAGTGTTAGATTAGTTTATACTCGAGGTAACAATGCATCTCTAGCATCAAAATATCCTTCACTAATACCTTGATTAAAGTCATGTAGCTTAGTTAAAAAAATATTGCTACTGCAGCGTAGCAAAAACTATTTAGCACTAACGATATAGATCATGTCGTATCACAGATGTTGAAATTCCTCCAATTTTTGTTTGTTTAATTTATCGTCCATCTTATGTACCCTTTAAAGCAGATTCTCAATTTTCGACAAATTTACGCGATTTTTGCTAAAATTACAGTCACAAGGTTGTTATGGGAGATCTGAACATTGACTTACTCATTGACAGAAACAGCACATTACCAGTAAAAGACGTAATTAATGAGTTATCATTGCAGGTAATTAACCACTGTGCAACGCAACGTCCACCAGGCTTTAGTATCTGCAAAACCTGGATTGAAATTATATGTACAGACAGTAATGACGTAGTTCGTAATTACTCTAACAATATCCCTCCTTTTCTGAGTGATCATAACCTTATTGATGCAAATATAGTGATATTTATGCCTAAGCCTCTTAAAGAGACATTTTTTTATCGTAAACTTAAAGAAATAACACCTGAAGCTATCAATGAGATACTGACTTGGCCGGATTGGTCGGATTTTACTACACCTAATATACAGTCTCTAGTAAAAACTTACAGGATGCAATTGACACACTAGCACATCTTAAGACAGTCAATCGTAGAAAAACAAAACAACCTTGGATTAATGATAACCTACAATTTCTAAAAAACAAACGGAAAACTATTGAGCCACGCTACCTTAACTCAAAAAACACCTCTCTTTTAGATGAAGTACTTCGGATCACTGAAGAAATAGAGGCTCTTTTGGATTCAGCCCATAATAAATTTATACGCAATAAACTTGAAGAAGCAATTGACAGCAACTGTGGCATATGGCGCGAAATGAGAAACTTGGGATTAATACCGATACCTCGCAGTGATCTTCATGGTTTTTCTCTAGACACTCTAAAAGCATACTTTGCGGGTGTTTAAACATCACAAACAGAGAATCTTGACATGACAAATGAAATGACTCAGCATCTCATAATGGCTTTAATTTTAAAGAGGTTAGCTTGAATGATGTCATCTTAGCGGTGGCTCACTTTTCATCACAGGCCATTGGTACTGATGAGATACCTCACCGAGTCATTGCAAAATCACTTCCCACAGTTGGTCTTTATCTAGTCAAGCTTTTCAATGAATCATTGATAGGTGCAGCTTTTCCCACAACGTGGAAAAGATCATTATTAGTGGCCATTAAAAAGACTTCTGCTACTTCCTCACCATCAGATTTTTGACTAGTAGCTTTGCTATGCTTCCTAGCAAAGGTACTTGAAAAACTGGCTCATGACCAAATAACTAGTTACTTACAGGAAAACAAACTGCTTGACCCACTACAGACTGGTTTTCGACCTTACAGTAAATGTGAGACGACTTTAATAAAGCTTACAAAGGACATACGATCTGGTAGAGATAAAAGACTTATGACACTACTTCTGTAATTTGACTTCAGTAAGGCTTTTGATTCCATATCGCCTTCTAAGTTGATTGGAAAATTGAAATCAATGGGTTTTTCGAAAAATGCCTTACTGTGGATCAAATCCTACCTTCAATGTTGACAACTGCAAGTTACTTATAAGTCATCAACCTCTGACCCACTTGAAGTCAATCTTGGTGTTCCGCAGAGGTCTGTTTTAGGACCTCTCCTGTTTTGTATTTACGTTAATGACGTTAAACAATATCTCCATGATGAAATTTATCATCTACTATACGCAGATGATTTACCAATATACATACAAACGTCACCTGAGAATATACATGAAGCTACTAATAAAGTATCATTAGCAGCCTAAAATTTCAATCACTGGGCAAAAACTGTATCTTTGAGACTTAACACTGATAAAACAAAGGCAATCTATTTTGGTACAAGCTACTATGTAGACCAAATAGAAAAACTGAAGCTTCCTGGTGTTAAAATAAGAGAAGGAATTACTGTTCCTTTTGTTAAGGAAGTAAAAAGCCTGGGAGTTATACTTGATAACAAATTAAATTGGAAAGCGCATATATCATCAATAGGTAAGAAAGTTAATAGAATCCTCTACACACTCAGGTTTATCAGGCAATGTACAACGGAAGCTCTACGTATCAAACTTGTACAGGCCCTAGTTGTTCCTCATTTGGACTTTTGTTCTGTTGAATACTTTGACTGTTCGACAAACTTACATGACAGAATTCAGAGGATGAGTAACTCTTGTTTAAGGTATATTTTTGGGGTTCGTAGGGACTATCATATCACTCCATATAGATGAAGACTAGGGTGGTTAATTTGTTACATGCGTAGAATGTGTTTTACATTGATAATCTTGTACAAAATTCTTCGCTTACATAGACCTGAATATTTGACTCATATATTTGTTAAATACGTCCCAAAAGAAACAGCAAGAGGTGATCTACTAACTCGTGAATTGGATATGCCTGATCTTGAAAAATGAAATGGAAATTCCTCCTTTCAAGAACAAGGTACAAAAAGCTGGAATTCACTCCCTTCTAAAATAAGGTTACTTCTTTCCTTAAACTCCTTCATGACAGCCTTAATTGCTCATTTGAAAACCTTAAGTCATACATATGACGGTTCGGTCGTTAAGTGCACTTAACATATAAAATTGTGACATAGGCTAGAATTATGCAATTGATGACGTTATCTTAAATGTTATATATCTTTGAGTTGATATATATTATTTGAAATGAGTTGATATATATACTATGTTATTTATTTATTACTTGCTAGTATTGACTAAATTCTAATTATTGAATGCTATCGCTTGTACTACTATACTTAGTACTGCTATTAAAATGCTGTTAACTTTTATATTATTATTGCACATACAAATTATTTGAAAAAAAATTTTTTTATATTGTTGTATCTATAATAGGCTATAATGTTACATTGTTATAATTGTGTATCAAATTTTGTTTTTAGACAAGTAAATAACACTTAAATTTACAATTAAATGTAAAAACATTTACATTTAAATTTTTTAAAAAAGAAAAAGTTTACCTATTAAGCAATTTTTTAAAAATTACAGAGTTTGAGTGTTAAAAAAAAAAAATTTTTTTTGTTAACAATATAAATTTTGATGATCTACTTCAAACACCATGAATACAACTGAAATTATTTTGACATTTGGTATATTACTAACGAAATTTAAGTCTATAAAAATCTATATTTATAAAATTATAATATTAAATCCATACCAGACGTTAAAGAATCAACAATTTAGAAATTTAGAATTCAGTCCTTAATACTTTTTTATTTTTGCTTTAACAGGCGGTAGAAGATTTTTTGATCTTCAATCAATAAAATCATGTAACTTAACTATTCGTGTCAATTCGCTAGTTCTATGGACGTATAGACTATTAAAAACTATTTGTTATTGCTAATGAGGATATTGCTAATAACCATAGTTCCAATTGTCTAGCAGTTTTTTTGCTGATTCTCTTCAGTTTTCTTTCTTTATTTCTTCTTCCACATCTATATTTTTTAAGAAAATGAAGCTATAATAATAATTAAAAATTTTTAAAATAGTACCAAGACCATTTGATAAAATTGGTTTTTCTAGAGGGATTTCAGCTTTGATTCCTGCTGATTGATCTTGTTCTCGAGCAAGAAAATCTGCGATCTATTTTAGATTCTTTCACAAAATTGTCTCCAAAAGCATCCATTATGTTTCAAAAATATATTTTTATAAATTATAAGCTTACTAAATATTAAAGGTTTAATATGGTTTTTTAGAGGTTAGTAAAGTCATGATGCCATTAATTAAATCTTTTGATAAATCTCGATTAACTAAGTTGACTTACTTTCTGCCTTATTCTTATTAAATGGTCTTGATACCGCGAAAATACAAATATTAATTATATGTTTACTAAGGTTTTATAACCTTTGTAAATAAAAACATACGGCCGCCTGAATATAGCGCATATCGAAATTATTCTATTTCAGATACAAGATAATTTATTTCATCTTATATTTCAAATCTTAGATAATTTTTTTTATTTTCTAATCGTAATATTTCCGTTAATTGTAAAGCAAATTACCAAACTAGACCCTTAAGCCTTAGCCGTTGCTGTTATGCTAAGCCTATTATCGTAAATGGACTTTTTGGGGAAAAGTGGTTCTTTTTACTCCAACAGTTATATTGTATGAGACCTTAGCCAAAATAGTCCTCTTAGGCGAAAATTGTCTTTTTGGTCCAAGCAGTCGCTGTTGCAAAAGACCTCTTACCTAAAATGATTTTTCTTTCACATGAGACCTAGGCTACTTCTCGCAAAACTTCGTTTTTATTATTATAAATTAATTAAGGCGGCAACAAAATTAAAAATAATAGAAATAGTAGTATCTTTTGCAACTACTAGGAGAAAAATAACTTTTAAACGTAACCGGAATCGATGTTTATGATTACACAATAAAGTTTTGCGATTTAAATTAATTATGTAAATATCACCATGGTTCTGGTTAGAATTGTAATTCTAACCTCATATTTGTAAAATTTCCAAATTTTTGTTGTTCTTATAACTAACTCAGTATTCTAATTACTATAGGGGGGTTTGGCGCGTGAAGCGCGCAGGGGGTTGTACCTCCTAGTATGTATATATATATGTAATTTTTTACATAAAATATATAGTATTTCTTTTAACCTTTTTAATGTAACGATATAATATAATATATATAACGATAGTAAAATAAGTTGGAAAAACAATTAAAAAAAAGAAAAAAAATGTTAGTTAATAACTCTCAATATTCAAAATAATACAGTGTTATATATCGCGAAAAGAATTTAAACCCATTAGTAAAGCATTAATTTTTATAGTTCTTAAAAGTCTATGAATAAACATACCCTCTTAGTAAATCCTTAATCCTTAATAAATTTGTAAAATAATATTTATTGCTCAGATATCAACAATATTATTACTTAGTATAAAAAAAGTTTTAACAGTGTACAGACGCATAATTTTTCAATTTTATGATATAAAATAATAAATTTTATACATCTAAGTAATTTAAAAAAAATTATTTAAATGTCAAGTTAAGTTTTTTTTTAAATGGTATGTAAAATATATATGTTATTCAAACATTTCAATGTAATTGTTAATAAATTTTAATAGGTTTTTGAAAGGAAAGTAATAGACTGAATTATAAAATAAAAAAGATAATTTATGTACTCCCACTTGAAAGTTTAATTTTTATTTGATTTAAACTAATAAAAAAGCTTACATAATTACAATGCAAAAGGAGCAAGTTTTTCTAAAAATAAGAAACTCTTAACAAAGAACACGATCCTTATAGTACGAGAGTTAGAGAGCAAGAAGAACAAGCGCGCGTTATGAAAAAGAAGAGACCGGCACTTCGCTGCTGTTGGCGTCGCGCGTACAGAAAACGCGGCCCTTTAGCGCATATGTGATACACGCTTACTATAATAATCGTATCTTTATCGCTCTTTGCAGTATAATGGTAATTATTGAAATACAATTATTGATATAAAAATACTGCAAAGAGAAATCAAGATATAAAAAGAAATATTCCTGTTTTGGCACAAACATAACCGCGCAATTTTTATTTAATAAAAAGAATTTAACAAGACCAAAATTTAAAAAAAAAATGATTATTTACAATATTAAAAATATTAACGAGAAAAAAAATAAATAAAATGACATCTAGATTCTAAACTTTAATGTAATGCGTGGTTTATGATAAAAAAATCAAATTTAATAAATTTAGCTATCGATCATTCATTCATGCATTTTGAACATATTTTACAATTTTTTTTTTTTGTTTATCATTTAAGTGGAATCTATAGAATGATAATTTAACAAATGTTTTTTTTTTTTTTAATAAATTAAGTGAAAACTAACTTTTTTTTGTTGCTAATTTTAAAGTTAAAATTATAAATGATTCAAGTTTTAAAACTTCATGCTAAGTTAAATTAAAGAATTATCATTCCGTTTAAAATTTATAATTATCAAACATAAATAAATAAATTAAAGATTAATATTTTTTTTACAAGTACTATTTACAATTTGTATTTATATTTCTTTCTTATAATAAAATTTGTTCTACATATTTTTTTTTTAAGTTGATTGTTGATTTGATTGGACTGGTAGTGGAACCAATTTGACTATCGGAAGTTGATAAGTTCCAGTTGCTGTTTTGATGGTAGCAACCCTTATTAAATTATCAGAACCTGAGACCATATCGATTACTCTTGCTAGTGGCCATTTGGTGGCTGGTAATCGGTTGTCCTTGAGCAAAACCAAAGCACCTATTTTTATATTTTCTGATGGATTTTGCCAGAGATGGAACTGTTGTAAATGATTGATATATTCTTTGGACCACCTATTTTAAAAATGATATTTATAATTTATTTATATTTATTTAAAAGATTTAATTTAGAATTTGGATTTGGAGCTTGAGGATAAGCATTAAGTGGTTCTCCTATTAGAAAATATGCAAGAATTAGAGATGGATCATTACTGGCTGGAAGGTCTCGAATTGAGACAGGCTTCTACCTTGCATAAGAAAGTTGACATCTCTTCAAAAGCTAATTTTTACTCACCTAAAACCTTACGTATATGAGATTTTACCGATTTCATTCCGGCCTCCCATAAGCCTCCAAAATGAGGAGCTGATGCTGGAATGAACGACCATAATCTACCTTTTGAAACGATGGCATGATTTACTTCCTTGTAGAACTCCGATGTTTTGTTGCCAGTTGGTTCCATTGTCACTGAAGAGTTTGGAGCATTGACCTCTTCTTGAGATAAAACGGTCAAATGCTGCTAAAAAACCTTGAGTTGACAGCGATAGTACCACTTCTAAATGAACTGCTTTTATTACTAAACATACAAAAAGACAAATATAACCTTTTGTTGTTTTTATATATCTTCCTGAGGAAGCTTTGAACAAAAATGGACTCGCGTAGTCCACACCTGTTATTAGAAAAGGTTTTTCAGGTTTTAGTCTCGCACTTGGGATTTGTCCCATTAATTGTTGAGCTGGTCTTGCATGATATCTCGCACATATAAAGCAATTTCTCAGTATAGATCTAATAAAACTTTTACCACGTAAAATCCAAAAACGTTGTAAAAGATTATATCTTATTGACTCTTGACCCGCATGTAAAGACTTAAAATGAGCACGGCGAACTAGTAATTTTGAAAACATCGTATTTTTTGCAATAATAAATGGATGTTTTTCATTAAACGAGAAAAGAGATTTTCCAACACGACCTCCTACCCTAATACAACCTTTCTCATCCATGAATGGCTTAAATGATATTAAAGCAGAGGAATTTGGAATATGTTCACCGTTTTCTAATTTTTCATTTTCTTTTTCAATAGGCCAATTATTTGAAGATTTTTCTAAACCATAATTGTCCCTTCCACTATAAAGAAAAGTTTTTTAATTATAAAGCTAAAATACCGCGAGATGCTATGTCAGCAGGATTATTTTTTGTAACATAACCCCAATTTATTTCAATTTTTGCATTTTAATCTCGGCTACTTTATGAGCTACAAAAGGCTTTCATTTAGATGGATGTGAGTTTAACCAAGTTAGAACTACAGAAGAATCCGACCAAGCGAAGAATTTTATATTTTTATTTTTAAGTTTCAGTTGAGGTATGAGTTTATTTATTAATTCAACTAAAAGTTCAGCATCACAAAGTTCTAATCGAGGTATTTTTTAATTGGTGCTACCTTTGTTTTTGATACAAGTAACGATGAAACCCTTTTTTGACCGTTCACAGAAACTACATAGATAGCAGCTGCATAAGCCCTTTCTGAGGCATCTGAGAAGCAATGAAATTCCAAAGATGAATTTTCAGTGCTTTCTACCCATCTAGGAATTGAAATTTGAGATAAAGAAGGCAATGTTTCGAAATACAGACCACTGATTTGATATAGTTTCAGGTAATTCATCATCCCAATCTAAGTTTAGCAACCACATATTCTGAATTAGAATTTTAGCTACAATGACAACTGGTGAAAACCAACCTAAAGGATTGAATAGCTTGGCTATTTCAGATAGAAGAATTCGTTTTGTTTTTACATCATTTAATTTTAGAGAAAAGTCTAAGTTTAAATTAAATATATTTAAAGAAGGCGATCAGACTATACCTAAAGTGATAACGCTATCAGAGTCTTTTATATGTAACTCATTTGAATATTCAGCTAATTCTTTACAATTAGAAGACCATTTCAATAATGGATAACCGCCTAAGGTCAATAATGTAATTAACTCTTGTTTAATTTTTTGAGCTTCTTTAATTGAATATGCTCCTTCAAAAATATAATCAACGTAAGTCCTTTCTGTTAATGAAATAGACGCTAGAGGATATTTTTTACCCTCATCTTCTACCAATTGATCTTTACATCTTAAAGCTAAGGTCAAGGTGCACAAACTTGACCAAACATTAACGATATCTGCTGTAAAAACAATTTTGAAAAATCTCCATCTAGTTAAGATTACCCAAAGATCAGCTTGTAATTTAGGACCTGTTAAAAATTTTGAATTCAAAGAATAACCGGTTGATATTTTATGAGATGCATGAAAAACTACTCTAAGTCTGCCTAATGGATGCATTATGTGTTTTAAAAACACCATGATGCGATATATATATATATTGCTAAAGGATTATTTAGTTTATTTTGAGGAATTTTCCTCATATGACCCACTTAAATTATATTAAAAATATTGTTTTCATATTTTTCTTCAAAATTATGTTTGATGCCATTCTATTTTCCATTGACATTAATATTTTAACTTCAAAAGGTCTTGTGGGGCCCAATTGTATTGCTGGGTTGCTTGTGATAGGAAGTCTTACTACGTAAGAACCTTAAGAATCCCGAGTATGTGTTTTTTTGAAATGATTTTTACATTCTAATTCCTCCGGCGAAAGCAAAGAATTTTGGCCTACATCTTCAATTTCTCAGAATTTTCTAAGATCAAAATTTAAAACAGGTATATTTAGTAATGAATTTAATTAGCACGAAATTTTTAAAGAAGATGAGGTATTAAGATCAATTGGCCCTATAAGAAAGAAGCCAAAAGAAGTAGGATGTTTTCGCACAAACAGTAATATTTTGTAAAATTAAAAAATTATTTCTAAAAAATAAAGGTCCTGAAGAAGATTGAAAATGAAATATTGTCAAGAATGAAAATCAAAGTTTTTTGAATTTTTCCTTATAATTTGCTCAGCAAGATCGTTTCAAACTCAATTAAAAAATATTTTAAGAAAATCATCTACCAGTATACTTGTATTTTTGAAATAATTCTGGCTAAAGAGATAGTTAAAAAACAATGAAAAATGTACTATGGCGGTAGGGCTGCATTAAAAATAAATTCTAACCTCCTAAAATTGATTTGAGCAATATTTTTTTTTTTTTTACTAAAAATGTAATAAATCCTGAAAAAATCCTTGGATTTTTATAAAAATTGGTGGAAATGGGTAATTTATAAATTGTATCATGTGGTAAAATTTTTGAAAAAACTTATTATTATAGTATTATATTATATTATAGTATTTTTACAGCCACAGTTGGCAAAAATGGCCAAATTTTGATATTAGCACCATTTTAGGATAGAATATTATAGATTGATTTTTTTTTTAAACGGTTTTCATATATGTACACTCTTAAATCAAAACCACCAAATGGCTAGATGGCGCTTTAAAACACTCCGAAAGCGACTTCTGCGCTTTCTAATGCTCCATTCTTAAATTTGGTGGTTTACAAATAACAATAAAAAATTTTTGGTGTATCACAATATACAAAAGGTATATTCGGTGTTTTACAAATATCTGTGTTATTAACAGGTGGTTTATAAAACTCCAAATTAGTGTTTGGGAAATTAATAACCACCAACATAAATAATTGTAGTATTATAATAAAATACATAAATAAAGTATTATAATATAATTATTTTACTATATTAAGTATTTTATATAAATAAAAAAAATGTTTATAATATAATAAAATACTCCAAAATAATATCGTCAGGGGTTTAGTGTGAAAAAAACGTCATCATTTTTAGGTCGCAGATTTCAAAAATAATGTAAAAAATTACATTCAACAAGTTCTGAAGGGTGAAAATGTACATTTTTAACCCTTTCCAACCTTTGGACAAACTTTTCCAAAATTTTTCCAAAATGACTTACTTTTAAACTTTCAAAGGGTCTAGTAGGTTTTAAGCGCTGATCTCATTAATTATGTCATAAATTATATTCAACAGGTTTGAAAGTGTGAATTTGGACATTTTTCACCCATTTCACCCTTTGGACAGTCATTTTTCCAAAATGACTTACTTTTTATTTTTCAAAGAGTCCAATAGGTTTTTGTGGTCGCTGATCTCATTAATTATGTCATAAATTATATTCAACAGGTTTAAAAGTGTGAATTTGGCCATTTTTCACCCCAAATACCACAAAATTTACATAAAACTATAAAAGAATTTATTTTTAAATTAAATTAAATAATTAGGTTTTTTAGGTCGCAGATTTCAAAAATAATGTAAAATAATTACATCCAACAGGTTCTGAAATGTGAAATTGGCGATTTTTCAGCCTTGCCAACTCTTAGGCAAACATTTTTCCAAAAGAACTTATTTTTTTATTTTCAAAGGGTCTATTATGTATTTGTGGGCGCTGATCTTAAAAATGATGTTACAAATTACATACGGAAGGTTTTAAAGGGCAAATTTCGCCATTTTTCACCCATTTCACCCTTTGAACAGTAATTTTTCCAAAATGACTTACTTTTTAATTTTCAAAGAGTCCAATAGGTTTTTGTGGTCGCTGGTCTCATTAATTATGTCGTAAATTATATTCAACGGGCTCAAAAGTGTGAATTTGGCCATTTTTCACCCCAAATACCCAAAAATTTACATAATTAAATTAAATGATTAGGTTTTTTAGGTCAAATATTTCAAAAATAATGTAAAAAATTACAGTCAAAAGGTTCTGAAAGGTAAATTTTGCCATTTTTTACCCTTTAGAACCTGTTGAATGTAATTGTTGACATCATCTACCTAAAAAATCTAATTTGCTAAATTAACTTTTATAAAAAGTCTCTTTGAAATTTAAACTGTTGGCTCCGAAATTGGTCAAAAAATTTGCAAATTTTAGAACCTGCCGATCTTTAATATTATACATTAGATTACTTTTTATGCATCATATTGGATTTTCGAAAATACAGAATTCAAATCTGCTAATTAAATTTTAAAATTTGAACTGTTGGTTCAGAAATAAGAAGAAAAGTTGGTCTTTTTAAAAGTATGTCGAAGTGATGTATAACAAAAAAGCCACAAATCAAGCCTTAAACTAACCTAACCTAAGTAAGTGGTCTACAATGAAAAAACGAGACATCAAGTCTTACACTAGCGTAACCTAAGGAAGTAACCTAAAAAAAAAACTTCACGTCAAGCCTTACATTAGCGTAACATAAGAAAGTAGACTATATTAAAAAAATGACACGTCAAGCCTTACACTAGCGTAACCAAAGAAAGTAGGCTATAATAAAAAACGACACGTCAATCCTTATACTAGCGTAACCTAAGGAGGTGGTCTACAATGAAAAAACGACACATCAAGTCTTACACTAGCGTAACCAAAAGAAGTAGGCTATAATAAAAAAACAACACCTCAAGCCTTACACTATCGTAACCGAGGCAAGTAGGCTATATGAAGATAATGACACAGCCTTAAAATAACTTGTAACCTGTGTAAGACTTGCCGTGTCATTTTTTATTACAGCCTACTACCTTAGGTTACGCTAGTGTAAGGCTTTACATGAAGTTTATTTATTATAGTCTATTTCCGTAGGTTAAGCTAGTAAGGTTTGACGTGTCGTTTTTTTATTATAGCCTACTTCCCGAGGTTACGCTAGTGTAAGGCTTTATATGGCGTTTTTTTATTACAGCCTATTTCCGTAGGTTACGCTAATATATGGCTTGACGTTTTATTTTTTATTGTAGCCTACTACCTTAGGTTACGCTAGTGTAAGGGTTAACGTGTTGTTTTATTATTATAGACCACTTCCTTAGGTGTTGTTAATGTAAGGCATGACGTGTCATTATTTTATTATAGCCAACATTCCTTGGTTACGCTTATGTAAGGCTTGATACGTCATTTTTTTAATATAGTCTACTTCATTATGTTACGCTAATGTAAGGCTTGACGTGTCGTTTTTTTTTAGCTTACTTCCTTAGGTTACGCTAGTGTAAGACTTTGTTACGTGGTTACAAACGCTAAAATTAAGTTTATTTTAATTTACATAAAATATTTAAAATTTATGAAAAGCCGCGAGAATTTTAAATATAAGTTATAGTTTGATTAATAATATAGGTGACATTAGCGACACACGCACACATACATAATTAATAAAAGCCGTGAAGAACTAGATAAGAAAAGGAGAAGGGAGAGAAGCGCCGATCGACAACGCGGGTTTGAGTGACCAGCGAGGACAATATTCGGCGACTGACCCTTCTAAAAATAGGTCACGTTTTTGATAGCACACGAAAACGCATGTCGCCGGCCATTAATGAATAGTTTATTCTAACATACATTTACGTAAGTTTGATAAAGTACTGAAATTGAATGTCGTGATTAAGGATTTTCGTAAAGTTATATGTTTAATTTGTAAACGGAGAAATATAGACTATGAATTGTGATTTCAGTGAAAACTCGTGATTATTAGAAAACATAAACGAGGGACAAGACAATTTTAGATTCTGTTCCCACGTGTTTTCTTATATAATTTTAATTGTAATTATCGTCGCGACAGTTTTCATTAATTATGTATTTTTGAATTGAATAAGTGAACATTTGATTTTGAATAGTGAAGTTGGATATCCTAGGAAAGATAAGTATCTTTGGAATCCAATTTTAAAAAGAAAGAAATTAAGTGATTAGAAAATATAAAAAGAATTGTGAATTCGCGCCGGCATATTATTGGTCACGTTTCCATATTAGAATTTATGGAAAGAGAAGAATTTTGAGCAGTACCAGGTATCATCGAAAATGGCAGCCATAGATTATATCTTCAGCAGTTTAATTTCGACGATAAAGGTAAGCCCGGAACTCCTCGTGTGTATTATATGTGTGTGTCACGACGGGAAAAGTTTATAAATTTATGATAAAGGACAGTGAATTTAATGATTATTTCAGATACTGTGAATTTATGATTATGATAAAGATAGTGATAAATAAATATTGTTGTTAGAAAATAAGTATTTTTTTTTGTAATAATTAATTAAATAAAAGTATGATTTTTGATTTTGTGTTAAGTTAAATAAAATGTGTTTCATTTCCCCTTGAGTTTAAATCATATATATCTATATCTTTTTTTTTCTATAATATTCCCACGACCCCGATTTTAAAGTATATTACTCTCTTTCTCTTTTCAGCTTAAATGATACAGATTGGTAAGTCCCGCGAACACGTGAAATTATAAATTGATAAAAATTAGACATTTACAGTAATGTGACTATTCCCGAAAAGCCGGAAATAGCCACATTACAACTTGATGTGTCGTTTTTTCATTGTAGACCACTTACTTAGGTTAGGTTAGTTTAAGGCTTGATTTGTGGCTTTTTGTTATACAACACTTCGATATACTTTTAAAAAGACCAATTTTTCTTCTTATTTCTGAACCAACAGTTCAAATTTTAAAATTTAATTAGCAGATTTGAATTCTATATTCCCGAAAATCCAATATGATGCATAAAAAGTAATCGTATGTATAATATTAATGATCGGCAGGTTCTAAAATTTGCAAATTTTTTGACCAATTTCGGAGCCAACAGTTTAAATTTCAAAGATACTTTTTATAAAATTTAAATTAATAATTTAGATTTTGTAGGTAGATGATGTCAAAAATTACATTTAACAGGTTCTAAAGGGTAAAAAAAGGCCAAATTTACCCTTCAGAACCTTTTGAATGTTATTTTTTACATTATTTTTGAAATCTGCGACCTAAAAAACCTAATCATTTAATTTAATTATGTAAATTTTTGGGTATTTGGGGTGATAAATGGCCAAATTCACAATTTTGAAATCGTTGAATATAATTTACGACATAATTAACGATATCAGCACCCATATTTTGGAAAAATGACTGTCTAAGGGGTTAAAAGTATGAAAAATGGCTAATTTCACCCTTCCGAAATTTTTTATCACCGATTCTCTCATCGCCATAGTTAGTAAATCAAATGTCCATTTTTTGCCAAAATGAACAATTTTAAAATTGCTGCTAAAATTGTAATTTTTGAAGAAAATAAGTCTTATAGGTCTCTAGCATATTGTACTAGTCTCAAATTTCGAAAGATTTTTCACTCGTCCATTTTGCTTTATACCTTTCTGAGATATGACTTGACTAAGATAGTTATAAAATATGATTTTTTAAAAAAAAACCTTAAATAGAGACTATTTTTTTAAATTATCATATCTGCTTAACAAACTATTGAAAAGGAATGAGTAAACATTTTTTCAAAACTTAGAGCTTAATCAAAATTTTTGATACCATTTAGACTCATTTTTATTTATTTATCAAAAATTACATTTTTAACAGCAATTTTAAAATTGGTCATTTATTGCCAAAAATGGACCTTTTATTTACTAACTATAGCGATGAGAGAGTCGATGATGAAAAATTGCGGTTTTCGGCGTTTGAAAGGTAGAACTTATGCGAAGAAAATGAGACCAAACGGTAATACTTTGGTTGAATTGCAATATGACAGCGTTATTTAGAAAATTCCCTAAAAACCCTATTTTTTAACATTGTTATAGAATTGAGCCCTGCGTTTCTCGGCCAAGAAGGCTTGTTGGAATATACTGAAGGAGTTTTTGGTATTTTTTCAACATATTTAATCATCAATTGTAATTTATAATCCAGATGTTTCGAATATATACAATTTTCGCTATAAAATCCAAAAATTTTTGGTAAAAAAAGGGGTTTTTTCGTTGTTTAAGGGTAATTAAGGTATTTTCGGAATCTGAGGGCGTCATTTTCGAGTTTAGCGATACCGAAAACATATTAGGAAGTATAGAAAACGTATTTTGAAAAAAATTTTTATCGTTCTCACTAATTGTCGGTATTAGCCAACTACTTGAGAGCTACCCTGGGTTTGTGTGACCCCTAAATCGATTTCAAATGAGCTGAAAATTGGTATGGGATCATTTTTTCACCTAAAATTCAACATACTTCAGGAAGAACATTTTTGGCGCACTTTTTTTTTTTTGTGAACAACCCTAATATATATATTTATTTATATATAAATATTTATAATTAATATCAAACACAATATTTATAATTGAAATCAAACACAACTCAAGCTGATATTTGATATATAAGAAAAATACATTGAGTTTCTTACTGATGATCTCGCTCAATATATTCATTGAGTGAAATACCATTTATGTATTATGTAGGAAATAAGAAATTTTATTTGTTAATGATATTTTTATTCTCAAAAACTGTTTTTAAAATTGTTTATACTTAAATTGGAAACATTCTACCTACTTCCTAATACTTGAACCAAGTAGGATTATTAAAGAGTATTAAGTAATAAAAGAAATACTTATTAAAAGAAATAATATCTTATGTAAATTAAACTTACACTGCATAACTCCGTTTCAATACAGCAAAAAAAAAATCGATTAACATGTTTGCAATCTTTAGGTTTACTTAACTGAAGAAAGCTTGTGTTAGTTACAGCTGCCGTTTTCTCTTTTTTAAAATTTTCACACGACAAACCATTGTAATCTTTTGGACAAATGCAGTGTTCAACTAAACTTTCTTCTCCATTCAATGAAACTTCGCCTTTAAAGAAATCGACTTTTTCTAATCTATTAAAATATAATTTAATTCAATTATTTGTATCTTATATCTTATTTAAGGAAATAAGAGCCAATTCATGGAATAAAAAGCATAATAACTTGCTACCACGGAGTTCCAAGGATATTTTGAAATTAATCATGATATAAAATTAATACTCTTTCTAGTCATAGAAAAGTTTTTCATTATAATTTTCTTAATAAAATTGTTAATTTTTTTGAATTTTTATGTAATAAATCAATTAACATTTTCTATAAATATTAAAGTTTTCAAAATAAATGATAAATTTCATTTTCGTAAATAATCATGTAATTTAATCAAATAGTATATTTTAATTTTAAAAATTATATGCAATATTCAGTCCGGGATCAGTTGATGAAAGCGCCACCAGCGGTTAGTATTTAAACTCAAGTGCTAATAATAAACATTGATTCTTATGGAAAAACGAATAAAATAATTTGAATTAAATTATTAAATTATTAATTTTGAACTTTATTATAATAAATAAATTGAATAAATTAAAAATTTTTAAATTTAATATTATTCGGGGCATAATTTTGTTTTTTTTTTCTTAAACACAATATTATAAATGTGAATAGGTTATAAGAGCATAATAATAATACTACAATATAGAATTGTTTGCGCGAAATTTCGGAGTCGAAAAGTTGGAGAAATGTCTTTTAGTAAATATTGTTAATGAAATTTGGAAGCGTATACCTAAATGAAATGATTTTTTTGAATACTATTTTGTTTTAATGCAGATAATTTTAAAACTAAAGCCAAAAAGAGATTCAATAAGTGCTGTTTTATAATAAATTGTATAAACAATACAAATAATGTTGATAGCAATACTGTTTTTTCTCAAATTCCTTCTGTAAATAGTCATTTTCCTCATCTTGATGTTAGAATTAAATTTTTTCCATTAAGCGCCAGTTCCATAAACAAAAGCAAGATGTCGTCCGCTTTGTTTACATTTAGAAAACCTAATTAAAATGCATTTTTTTGAAAAAAATGAATGATTCTGTAACCAACACGACATTTATTATATTTTAAACAATAAGTAGGCAAATTTTTATGCAAAAATATAAAGTCTAAGTTCATTTATTTTCAAAGTAAAGGTTCCTTTTGAAAAATAAAGTCTTTAAAATTAAATATTTTTTACCAAAAAAATTCTTAATTTATTGTTTAATGACTATAGATTGTCGTGTTGGTTACAGAATTTTGCAAATTATTAGTATCTTTCTCTATAAAACTGAAATGTAACGAATTTTGTCATCGATTTACTCTGGCGCACGCGCTGTAATATTTTAATAGCACTATACTCTCGCGCGTTAAATAATTTTTATTATTATTAAATTATCATTGAATCTTTCATTAATTAGTAATAAAATTTTGGGTATTTTTCATTATAATTAAATATAAATAAGAAATATAATAATTTTCTCATTTTATTATACAAAAGATTTTAAAGATTTCGTCTTCGATTTTATCTAATAAATCGATTCATTTTTTCTCTGTAGTGTCAGCCGCGCGCGCTGTATAAAAAATTTGTAAAACAATTTTAAATATTAATTTTTTAATTTATTATTATAAACTGTCAAAATAATTATAAATTTTAATAAAAAATTTAAACTATAATAAAACATTACAACTGTAGATGCGACATAAATAATATATGAAAATCATTCGAGTATTTCGTCATCCTATTATAAGATTTCGCTGTCCAGGACAAAAAAAAAATTAATGTCGAGGGTTGAAAAAGGTTCTAGCCCGAGGTGCGTAGCACCGAGGGACAGTAATCAATATTTGCATTCAGATACGATATCTATTTTTTTCTTGAAATAAATTTTGAAAATAAAAATAATATTGGTTTTTATTTATGATAATATATGAAAACTCATTGGCGTATTTCGTCATCCAAGTGTAAAATTTCTCCGTCCAGGACAAAATAAAAATTTAGTTCGAGGTATAGTAATCAGTAATTCCATTCAGATGCGATATTAAATATTTTTTTCTTGAGGTAACTATCTATCTCTAAAAAACTCATGTGACATAATTTTTCGTCTAATTTATTCGTGATTGGTTGCGCTGATTTTTTCATTATTTATTTCATTATAGTTCTAATTTTTATTATCTTTTAAAATACTTAATTATTAATAAAATTTTGTGTAAAAAATACAGAAATAAGAAATACCATAATTATTTTATTATACAATCTCCTAAAAATTTCGTCATCTTTATCTAATTGGCCGTTTCATTGATGATCTGTACTGTTACCGGCGCGCTGTATACAAATTTGTAGACAATTAATTGTAAATATTAATTTATATAATATAAACTTTTTGAAAATTGAATGTCATATTTTGTAAAATTAAAAAATTATTTCTAAAAAATAAAGGTCCTGAAGAGGTTCTCAGATTGAGAATGAAATATTGACAAGAGTGAAAATCAAAGTTTTTTGAATTTTTCCTTATAATTTGTCCAGCAAGGTCGTTTTAAGCTCAATTGAAATATAAACTGTAAAAATAATTATAAATTTTAATGAAAAATGTTTGAACTAATAGAAAATTAATTATATTTCTATAATAACATGAAAATTAATTCCAGTATTTCGTCATCCTATTAAAAAATTTCGCCGACCAGAACAGAAGAAAAATTTATTTTGAGGGATGAAAAGGATTCTGGCCCGAGGTGCGTAGCACCGAGGGACAATAATGCAATATTTTTTTTTTTTTAATAAATTTTGAAAATAAAAATAATGAAAGGTTTATTAAAATTATGAAAAAAGTTCATTATTTGAAATTGACATCTCACTTTACAATTGTTTTTATTTGTGAATTAAAACACTTTTCGGTTAAACATAAAATATAATCTGAGGGGGTTGGCGCGCTTTAGCGCGCAGGGGGCTTGCCCCCTAGTTATTAAAAAAGTGTCAAAAACAATCCTCAACTGACAACGAATTATTATTATTATTATCATTATTATTATCAGTCCACATTCCAGGCAAATAGTTTTCCACCGTAAATAAAAATGGCGTGTTGCTTTTTTCCCATATGTTTTATCGTTTTATATGCAAATAAAAAATTACAAATGATTATCTCATCGCAAATACAGTATTTGCAAGACAAATCTAAGCTTAGAATTTACTCCAGAATTACAGGACACAAGAATAAACGTTAATTTTTATTTATAACAAGCTTATTTACATTGTAGTAATAATTTTAAACCAAAATTCGCTATTCAGAAAAAAGAAATGTGTAGCATGTACTATATGAGATATGCAGATAGATAATCTTTTTTTTATAAAAAAAAAGAATTTATTTTTGTGAGTGTTCTATAATTTTTTTGTTAATACAACAATTTTAAATATAAATTTCCAGTACGTTGAAAATAGTTCAACTTATTACATGTTTATTGTTTATATTAATGGTTTTTAGACTTCTGAATTTTTTTAGTGAACAATCAATATTATTTTTAATCATGTAAAAATATAACTGATTATTCAAAAAGATTTAATGAAAGCATTGTGTTATCTAACTTGCACCAGTTTTGAAACTCCTATATGCAACTACAAAAGGTTTAATGATTAATCAGATATAAGTACCGTCACTTCTTAAAATTCTGTATAATTTATTACTTATTATATTTTTAAAAACTATACTTTAGATTTGTCTTTAAAATGGGTAGATCTGTGACAATCGCAGTATATACTTAAATCAATGGGCTATGGATTTTTAAGGAAATTTAAGAAGAACTCTACAAAGTATTCAAGCGTGCAAGGAAGCTGAGGCAATTTCCAGAAGTGGGCCTGAACTTGAAATAAGGGTTTACCTAAAAAAATATATTTCATTTATTACATTTAAGTATTATAATTTACTTGCAGATTATAGTGGTTACTGCAGCAAAGACCATTTTTATGAATCAGACACTCTCTTACATTGTAGGGAAGTTCTTGCGGTTCTTTTAAAATCTCTAAAATTTTAAGATATCTTTTTTTAATTTTAACGACCTTTTACGAATGCAAGATTTTATATACTTTTAATCATCATTATACTGCTTTTAACTATTTACATATGAAATACAATGTATTTTCATACTATGTAGAAGCAGTTTTTAAATAATTTTTTTAAAATACTAGATCTTTTTGTAAATAATTTTTATAAACTTTTTTAAGCTAATTAAAGCTTAAAGAAGCTAATTCTTGAAGAAAAAAAATGTCCATCATTTGGTCTCCAGGAGGGTTCGAACTTCCAACCTTATGTTTTAGCCACATACGCGCTACCACTTGCTACCACCAAGCTTTTGCTTTGCCAGGTCGTTAAAATTAAAAAAATATTAATTTACTATCGAATGTATAAAATTTCTTTCTTATCATAGGCACTTGACCTAATGGTTGCCATTCTTGAAGGATAAAAGTGTGTTTGATTGTCTCAGGGAGTGTCCGTCTCCATGGCGCAAGTGCTAGCGCGTATGTGGCTAAAACATAAGGTTGGAAGTTCGAACCTTCCTAGAGACCAAATGATGGACATTTTTTTTCTTCAAGAATTAGCTTCTTTAAGCTTTAATTAGCTTAAAAAAGTTTATAAAAATTATTTACAAAAAGATCTAGTATTTTTAAAAAATTATTTAAAAACTGCTTCTACATAGTATGAAAATACATTGTATTTCATATGTAAATAGTTAAAAGCGGTATAATGATGATTAAAAGTATATAAAATCTTGCATTCGTAAAAGGTCGTTAAAATTAAAAAAATATTAATTTACTATCGAATGTATATTTCTTTCTTATTTTAAGATATCCTTGTATATATGGACATACCTGTTATGCATAAAATGTTACTTTTTATTGTAAAATTGCTTTCCTGAAGAATAGAATTTTATCAATTACGCCAAAAATGTATTCATGCGAATATGGAAATTATGGAGAAACTAAATGGTTTTCATCATGCTCAAAAGTAATTGATAAGCATAATCCTTTATTTTCTTTGAGAACTTTTAAATTTAATTTTCAAAAATACTTTAGACAAAAGTTTTTAAATTCAGTTTATTCTCAAATATTATTAAATCCAAGAAATATTTGTTTTAACCAAGTAAATTATCATCAGAAGCCTTCTGAGAGTGGTCAACTTACTCAGTTAGATGAAGTGTATATGGGAATGACCTATGATGAACTAGCTTAGTTAGTAAAATTAAGGAAATAAATTTATCCAGGAACTTTTTCAATGTGTTGTGAACTTATTAACTTACTTAACTTATTCACACTTGGCAAAATTTTACTCCAAAAGTTATAAAATTGTAAAAAATTATAAAAAGGCTAAGGCTTTTTTATTTCAGGTACGATAACTCATCAATCAAATAACAAATCAAACAAATCAAATGCAGAAATTTCAGATAATTTTTTTTATTTTAATTAACTTTTTTAAAAATAAAAATAATACTAAGTTATTAAAAGTATACAAATTTTTATAAGACTATTTATTATTTTTATCCACATTTTAAAAAAAATTAAAGAATGTTTTTTTTAAATTACGCGCTTAAATTTTAACTATAGAAGACTTTCAGCATTTTTTGCAGTTGGGCATTTGTCTGCTAGATTCATAGCCGTTTATTTTGTTATTATTTTTTTCAAGTTTATTAAAATTCTTTATTGAATTGAAAACATGTAAAAGAAAAAAGGTTCAATTTATATTATCTGAAATAAGTATAAAAATTTTAAATATGTATTTTTTTAATTAATCTAAAGAATTTAATTTCTATGATGACTGCAAAATTCATTTATTGAGTGTTTTATGTACTTTATCTGATTACTATCAAAGATATGTATTTATCTTCTTTATTATTATTAGTATATAATATTATTTTATTACTATACATTTATTTATTTAACAGATTTTAGCTATTTTGGACTGCGTCACTAAAAGTTTATTAAGGTTTATTAACTCCAAAAATCCTGTTTTAGAATTCATAAATGTTGAATTGTTTTCTAGTGAACCTGGGGATAATTTTTTACTTAGATTTAGATGTTCATATTAGTATAGGTTTAATATTTTTTATCAATTAATTTATAAAAAAAATTAATCTTATTTGTTTTTTAGGATTTGTGGGTTATCAAAATAGCGATGATTATAAGTGTCCAATGGTTGAATTTAATCAGTTACATAATTTTCTTCATATAATAATCGAAGTGCATTATCTTTTTATTGATAAAAGTTATAAGACACCCTTCACATAACTTAAAATTAAAAAATAATATGTTTTTTAGCATTTTTTCAATCATTTTTTCATATCTGAAATAGTTTTTTTGTGATTACTCAACAACGACTGAATGAAATAAATTTTAACTTCCTGCTGGCCTAACTAGTCAAATTTAGAAATTTTTCATCCAAAGCTTTTTTTGATTCATTGTATAGGCTCTGGCATCTTTAGGATACACCTTTTCGAGCATACATACCTACACACAGACATTCAGTACAAACATGTTAGAGGCATCGAAATGACCTGAGGACCAAATTTCACAAATTGATTGGACATTTTTAGGACTTCACCATTTTTTTACCTGACAAACTTTTTAAGCCCGAATTCACCTAAGTATTAGACACATAGGGTGATCATGCTTATTTTTTTTTTTTTTTTAATTAATTTATTTATTGTATAAATATTATACAAAAAATTGAGATTACATATGATTTAACATAATTACATTGCACATGAAGTTGAATTATATAAAAAGATAAAAAATTTTTAATGAAAAACATAAATATATAAAAAATAAGAATAAAAATAACTGAAAAAACATAATAATATAATATATAAATTCAAAATAAAAAATATAATAATTATTCAGTCTGTAGTGTTGGTAAGTGAAAGGATGAGTTAAAGGAGGAAACAGTTTATAAATAATTTCTTAAAAAATTATGAAGGAAGTCTTCCTCACTTCAGGTAGTTGAGAACAGGAGGTACATAGGTTACATTCCACGTCTGAAGACGATTTTACTGAAAATAAGCCACAAGTGTCATGGAACGGCTTATTACAAACAACACATAGAATAGGCTTGGTAACCTCTTCGTTGCATAAAGAGCAAGTATTTGAAGTCATAGTTTTATTTAGTGGTCAGTGATAGCTAATTAATAAAAATGATCTCAATTTATTGAGTTTTAAATACAATTTATTAGGTGAAGAGTACTTAAAAGCATGTATTAATTTAATATATAAGCAAAAGAGAAACAAAAAATAGCAAAAAGAGTAAAAATATAAAGAGTTACCCTTGATGGTAAGTAGTTTGTTGCTGTAGGTAAAGCAGAAAATACTATTTGGAGTAAGATAAGTTACCATTAAAGGTAGAAAGTATGCTAATGTCGATAAAGCAGGAAAACCACAATTTCAATATGTAGTGTAAATGCAAAGCAAGGTGCAAGATGGAGTCACTAGTGCTATTCGGAAAAAGATATCAAGCGAGAAAAAAGTAAACAAACTTCTATATTGATATATACGTATAGATGGGAATGTATATGTAAATATATACTTGTAAGATTAAATTATGAAAAAATGCTTTGCGTAACTTTTAACTTTTATCCACTTTACTAATTCTTCTGTATGAGATGGTACAGTTTTAAAAGCAGAAGACGATGAATAAAATTTAATTTTAAAAAGATAATAATAAAAGATATAAATCATCTAAATGATCCATCCACTTATCCTTATTATAAAATTATTATTGAACAAGAATAAATTTAAATTTTTGGGGGATTATTAGTTACTGATAAATTGTAGTCTTTTGTCCTTATTTAATTTTCAATTCTTGAATAAGCTGTAAAAAATATAACTACATTTGATCATCGGTTTTGTCGTTTTCTGTCGTACCGACTCGTAAAGCTTACATAAAGAACACATTGAAGTAAGAAAACAAACAAAATAAATTTAATAATCTTCTTTTTTTTAATTTTAAAAATAACATTTCAATAAAGAAAACTCTGTACGTTTCAATTTGTCAAAAGGTCTAGGACTTAACCAGTGATTATGAAGATAAAAAAGTTTTTGAAAAAGTTATGCTAAAATACTATATTATATTTTCGAGGTTAGCATACTACTGCTTTGAGACTATAAATTTGTTTATATATACTTTAAAAAGTTCAACATCACAAAGCCAGCTCAAAAATATTAAAAATAAATTAGAATTTATATAAAAATATAACTTGACAGATTGTGAAATAGTTATTGAAGCTAAATTGGGATTTTTTCAACAAACAAAATGGCATCATCCAACCAGGCCTCCTTGGTCAGAACTTGATAAACTTTCAGATTTAAACAATTATCTCATCTTTGTTTTAACTAAACTAAAATCAGAAGGTATATTATAAAATAATTATTATATATAGTTAAATATTTTCAAAAATTAATTTTAATTTGTTAAACTTCTTTAAAGATGAACCAACGATGTTCTTTAAGTTGTTTAATGTTAAAAAATAACGTTAGAGAATATTATCATAAATTTCTTCTTGAAGTCACAGATCTTATTAAGCAAGAAAGTTTGTCAGCTATTGGAGATTTGAAAGCCCAAATACGTGCTGCAGCTGGGATTTTAATAACAACTATTTCATCAAAAGGTAATTTTATTTATTCATAAAGTTTTGAACAGTTAAACAATTTTGAATTTTTTTAGCTGACTTAACAACGTGGACTTAATTATTGTATTAGACTGAATTATATTACAAGCTTTTTGTCAAATGCTCGACTCACAAGATTATAATGTATGCAAAGGTGCATTTGGAACTTCAGAAACAATTGTCGAAGATTCTTTGGAACATTTAGACTTAGGTGGTTTATATCCTCCTTTAGATGTTTTCATTCTAAAATTTTTCCATTTTTTTAAACAATAATCTCATAAAATCAGATCTGTTATTGCATGTATTAAAAAAATAGTGAACCGAAAGCAAGCTCTTATGATCTACATAGATAGTTTTTTAGAAATTCTTTTCATTTAACCACTGTTGAAAATCCAGGTGTAAGAAAAAATATTTGCAGGGTAATAGTAATGTTATTAGAAGTTTGCACAGACAAATTAATTTAAAATTAGTTAACAAGAACTGAAGTTCTAGATGAATTTGTTGCTTTAGAAGCTTTTAAATTTCAGTTATAAATAATGGATCTACAACAAATTTTCAAAGAAGCTTTCAAATTATTTAAATAGATTAGTACCAATTTTAGTTAAGAGATGAGATATTCTGAACTTGATATAATAAAAGCTGATGCAAAAGAAGATAATATGGTGCTTGACAAAGATGTAAGACCTGGGTTTTGTTAATCCAAGGCACATCAGTTAAAAAATTTATATGGAAATGACAGTTTTCGCAAAGCTAATGATGATATAAGTGATTACGATTCTCAATAAGTATTGGAATCTAAGAACATTTTTAGCTGCACCCTTAGATATATCGACTGAAATATTTAAAGAATATTTGTTGCATGTATTAGTGCCTATTTTAAAAAAAACATTATTCCATAAAGATTGGTTAGAGTATCAGGAATACATCATCTGCCAGAATTAATTTATTATTTAATTAAATCTTTAAGTGACAAAGGAGCATTAGTATTGGACGCTAAGTCATAATCTTTTTAAAGTTGCAAAAAATTGATCAGACTTTTCTTATGAATTGCTTTTAGAAGTGCTTTATTATTTTAATTTTCAAAAAGGCGTATCAGCAAATTATTGTTTTTAATAACAAATGTTCAGATCTTTCTTTAATTATTGCGGAGCAAATTTTTTTTTAAAATTAGTATTAAACATAATGCACAAATTTTACATAATTTTGGCATGGAATATATTGATGAGAATGTAAGCACAAATAAATAATTTTTCAAAATAGTATTAGCATGTTATATTGATAAAAAATTAATTTTGTTTTTAGGAAGAAACCAAACAGCAGCATTATCTAAGGTGTTATAAAAGCCAAATTTACAGAAGACAAAATTACTATTCTTCAAAATTTTAAGTTGTAAAAAATGTTATATAGGAATTATCTAAATTATAATAACTTAGAAAAATTGAACATGCATGGAAAAATTTATACAGGTGAAATATCTTACAAATGCGGTACATGCTTAAATTAATAAATTCAAACATGTAAAAGACCTTTCAGATGATTACATTTGTAAGGTCTGTCACCTGTATACTTTATCCTTCACCAGAAGCAACTGAAAGCAGTCAAAAATTTTTAAATATACAGGCGATTTGATGCTTAGATTTTCTAACAATGAAAAATGACCTCAAAATGGTCAACAAATTAAAAACGTTTATGAGATCGAAGATGGTAAACTTTAAGGAAAGTTTTCTTAATTTGAACCAAATAAACCAAATTTCTTATGTGTAGCAAATAATCATATTTTCCGTATACAAAAAAATGCAATAATTAATTATATTAATGCAAAGAAGATTACAAAAAGAAAAAAACAGCAGGATAGCAAAAAGTATGAAATATGTAATGCAAGAAAAATAAAATTTAACAATTGGAGAATAAATAAGCTAAATTAGGATATGTGATAACAGTTTTTATATTTAATTGAAGATTACCAAAAGTGATTTAGTAATACTTGGGTTTGTTTACAAACAGAACCCTTTTGTTGTTTTTGTTTACTAGAACTGGCCCTTAATCTTACATTTATTATAGATTTTAGGAAATATAGTTGGGTTGTTGCTTGGGCTTCTCGAATCATCTGATTTTTTATTTCTTACAAAATGCTTGCTACAGATTCTATCACAACCTTTTGGGACCCAAGGAGTGACATCACTACTGCAACGCATTAAAAATTACTTAAAAACAAATCATTAATTTAAATTTTCAAATTAAATTATACTAGCTTTTTTATATGTAAAAAGATAAGCCACTTATTTCTTCTAGCAGCAAGATGATGAAAATGACTATTTCCAGAAGAAATTCGATGAAAAACAGTATCGCTATCAACATTATTTGTATTGTTTATACAATTTATAACACAGCACTTATTGACTCTCTTTTTGCGTTTAGTTTAAAAATTGTTTGCATAAAAATAAAATAGTATTAAAAAATATCATTTCTTTTAGGCTTCTAAATTTCATTAACAATATTTAACAGAAGACAATTCTCCAACTTTTTGACTTCGAAATTTCGCGTAATGAATTCTATACTGTATTATTACTATTATGCTCTTATAAACTACTCACATTTATAATATTGTGCTTAAGAAAAAAATTAACAAATTTATGCCCCAAATAATATTAAAATTTTAAACTTTTAATTTTTTTAATTTATTTATAATAATTACTTTCAAAATTAATAATTTAATAGTTTAAATATCAATTTGAATGTTTAATAGTTTAATTTACTTAATTTTATTCTTTTTTCCATAAGAATTAATGTTTATTATTAGCACTTGAGTTTAAATACTAACCGTTGGCGGCGCTTTCGTCAACTGATCCGTTTTTCGTCGACTGAATAGAACGATTTATATAAGAGAAAGTGCCTAGAAGTAAAAGAGGAACAGAAGAGAAAACATGAAAGTAGGAATAAATTATTTATTTTTTTATCTATGGTAAATAATTCAAAAATTTGTGTTTTTTTAACTAATTCTCTAACGAAAAGCTTGAGAAGAAAAGATTTATAAAATATTTAAAAGCAGCATAATTATATAATTTTTAGCATAGTGTTATCCATACTTTTATTTTGTTATTTTCTCCTATAACTATTGACAGGTAATTTATTAATTTTTATACAATATTAAAATTCATTTTTTCGTGTGTATAAAAATATATAAATTAAAAAAATTTTTGTTTGCGTTAAGATTTTACTTCAAATTTTAATTTTTTATGTTTTTCGGAGGTTGGGGTGAAATAGATATAGATTTTTGATTTACGAACTTAGAATATTTTCTAGTGGAATTCAATGCCTGATCAAGCTCTCACAAGTATAAGAACTCAGATACTTTAGGTTTATAGACTTTGGATAATTTATATTTTGGGATTTAATGTGAATTCGATTTTAGGACTTCAGAAGTGTACGTAAAACTGTTATATGTGAATATGTTCCATGATCGTTGGTTTTGTGAAAATGCAAACCATTTATAAGATTTTTTTATTGACATCATGAGCATCTTTGGTTTAATTGCTTCTATTAAAATTATTACTGAAAGGGCCCGTCAAGAATAGCCAACAGCTAAGAAAAATATTAAAAAGAAAATATGACAAATTTTTAAAATAACTGTTAGTAAAAATTATGTAGGTATATGTTCTAATAGAATTAGTAAAAAATATTTTAAATAAAAGATATGCTTCAATTATGAAGAACAATTATATTCCGCTAATAGAACTTGATAAAGCAATAGATTTTTTCCATAATAACACGTTTTTATAATTCAATAACCAATACTACCAAGAAATATATGGTTCGCCTATGGGCTCTGCAGTCTCCTCAATATTTGCCGATCTAGTATTGGTAGATCTTGAGCAACATTGCCTGAGCCTTTTGGATTTCAGACCTGTATTTTTTGTTAGATACGTTGACGATATACTAACATGTATACCTACTGACAAAAAACAACAAATCTTTCAAATTTTCAACTCATACCACCATAGACTACAATTTATTAAATTTCATTTAATAAATAAAATCTAAAATTAATACTCGAAAAAAGGTCATATTATTTTATTATTTTTATTTTTATACACTCGAGTAATACACTGGAACCTCGATTATCCGGACCTCAATTATACGGATTCTGGATCAACCGGAATGGCATTTTGGTCAAAAAATTATCGAAAAATTATTATTTAAAAAAAAAAAAAAAAAAAAAAATTGTTATTTTTTTTCTTTAATTTATGTAAAAGTTATTTTAAACACACAATAAAGAGCATTATACCCTCGCTGGCGGTCTTTTTTTTTTGAACAATATTATTATTTTATTCAATCAGAAATTTCAATAGAAATTATTAAGATACATTAATAAATTTTTTATTTTTTACTAAACTTTATGATTTTATTACCGGATATTTCATTATTTTTATAGATGGGTATAAATCTATCATAAAATTATTCCATTAATTTTTTTATTTTATATGAGTAAAGAATTTTGGCTAAACTTTTATTTGATTGTTTGTTTTTAATTTTTTTTTAGTCGTGACTTTTTTTAAACGTACAATTAAATGACCTAATCTTTTACGATCTATCGTGATGTATAACATATTTACATATTTTAATTCTGAGTAATATTTTTTTCTTTTTTTTACATCGATTCTCATTACTCGTAAACACAACTGCTAGTTATAGTAAATCGTATAAAAAAATTTTTTTTTTATTTTTATGACTTTTTATGACTGGAAAGTGAGAATTATTTTGTAATTTTTATTAAATAGAATTTAATGTATACATATGTATAAACTTTTTTTCAGCCTTCTTCACGTTTTTTTTTTTAATTTCAGGATTTAGTTTTAAATTTTACGTGTTTTGGTTTTAGTTCTAATTTAATTTGCGATCGACATACATATCGATTTTTTTTAAAAGTAACTTTACTATTAAAAGTAATAATGTCGGGAAAAAGAAAAAGAGTTGTAATAACCCTAGAACAGAAACTTCATGCAATAAATCGAATAAATAATAACGAGTGTTTAAAAACTATTGCTGCAGATTATGGTGTAGGAACATCTACAGTGTCGGATTGGAAAAAATATCAGAAAAAAATTGAAAATGACTGTTTTAAAATTATTTCAAAAGAGGGAATAAAAGAAAGGAAAACAGCAAAAAAATCAAAATTTGATAAGTTAGATGACGCACTTTTCATGTGGTTTTGCAGTCAAAGAGAACGTGGCACGCCAATTTCTGGACCAATTTTACAAGAAAAAGCGTTAAGTTTAAATAAAAAATTGATTGAAAAAAAACCCAATGATGGTGATCCGAACTTTACAGCAAGTGCAGGTTGGCTTCAAAGGTGGAAGGAGCGTCATGGTATTCGTCAACTTTCAATAACCGGAGAAATTTTATCTTCGGATAATAATAGTGGCGATAAATTTATAAACGATTTTAAAAAATTTGTATTAGCAGAGAATTTAACCGAAGAACAAATTTATAATGCCGACGAAACAGGGTTGTATTATCGGATGCTTCCGAGTAAAACATTAGCATCAAAAGCCGATGTTAAAGCAAAGGGTTATAAAAAAAGTAAAGATAGGGTTACCATAATGGCTTGCAGCAATGCTTCTGGAAGTCATAAATTACCTCTTGTACTCATTGGTAAGTCAAATAAACCACATGCATTAAATGATGTAAATCGGTGCTCCTTACCAGTATTATACAGAGCACAAAAAAGTGCGTGGATGGATGGTGTTATTTTTAAAAATTGGTTTAAACAACAATTCGTGCCAAAAGTGAAAAATTTCTTAAGAAAAAAAAAATTACCAATGAAAGCTGTTTTATTAATTGATAACGCTCCTTCACACCCAGATGCAGATGAATTAAATGTTGGAAATATAAAAGTTAAATTTTTGCCACCAAACGTTACTGCTTTACTTCAGCCAATGGACCAGGGCGTTTTGGAATCAATAAAGCGACATTATAGAAAACAGCTTCTTAGTAAGCTGGTTGAAGAAGACGTAGAAAATGATGTGAGTGTGGTTGATCAATTAAAAAAAATAAACATTAAAAAAGTGATTTATGCTATCGCTTCTTCTTGGAATAAAATAAGTGAAATAACAATTATGAAATCTTGGAAAATTTTGTATCCGGAAATATCTAAGTCTTTGGCTAATATGCTTTCTGATGAAGAGATTAATCCCGCAATTGATGAGATTGAACCTCCAGAACTTTTAAACATTATTGAACGTTTAGAAACAAACACTGAAGTTGACATAAATGATGTTCAAAATTGGCTTGAATCAGATAATGATGGTGGCTATGGTTCATTGACTGATGAGGAAATAATATTAGCATGTAACGATGACAATAACGAAAATGATGAATTCTTAGATGGTGAAACTGAAACTGAAGAAATCCTAAGTCATTCAGAAGCTGTTAATCAACTTGAAAAATTAATGTTCTATTTTGAAAGACAATCTGAAACTATGCCAAATGAACTTATGATGTTAAAACGGTTGCGTGATCAAACTGCTCGTAAGCGGAATTCAAAACTCAATCAAAAAAAAATTACTAAATATTATACAGTAAATAAAAAATAATTGTTTTTTTAAAGAATATAATTTTTTCTATGTAAAAATAAATTTTATAATACATGTATATATAATTTACATTATATTTCTGAACAAATTTTTTCAATTAAAGTTTTTTTTTTTAGATCCATGTTAAATTATGCACTACGAAAAAAAATTTTAATCCCTTAAAATAAACTTTTAATCACCCTAACCATTTTTTTATTTTATGGGCAAATTTTATTACTTTTTCCGTATTAACCGGATTTTCAGATATCCGGATCGGGGTTAGTCTCACCTAGTCCGGATAATCGAGGTTCCAGTGTACCTAATATTTAAAATCTAATTCTCTTTCTTGTGGTTCCTTATAAGAAGGCTCAGGTTTCAGTTTCTGGTAATATCTTTTTTAAGATACAGGAAACCAACCTCATCAGGTAGATATTTGAAATCCAATTTTACACAAACAAAACATCAAAAAATAGGGATGATTTACACACTAGTAGACAAAGCTATATTACTATCAGATAAAAAATATCATATAGAAAAAATTGAATTTGTTGAAAAATGATTACCCAAGCAAGTTCATAGATTATTACATAAACAAAAGAATAAACACTCTTGAATACAGAACTGATGATGATAACAAAAATGAAAATGTGAGTTATGACAAATAAAAACGAATAAAAGCTAAAAAACCAAAGATATGCATTCACAATATTAATGGTTTTTATAGTAGTATGTCAGGTATGTTTAAAAACTATGATACTGATGACCCCTCACTGCAATCAAATATAATTCACAGTTTCACAAGAGGGCTTTGTTTTCAAAGAGGTGTCTATGAATGATGTTATTCTGGCTGTTTCGCACTTTTGTTCACATTCAAAAGGTGATGATGAAATTCCTCAAAGTGTCACAACTAGGGCACTGCCAACAATAGCTGTGCATCTCACCAAACTATTTAATATACGCTTTCTAAGGGTATTTTCCCAACGGAATGGAAAAAGTTCAGAATACTGGCAATTAAAAAAGTCCCTATACCATCTTCTCCTTCTGACTTTCGACCTGTATCTCTCTTATGCTTTCTGCCGAAGGTCTTAGAGAAGCTTGCTCATGCTTCGGTGGTTGACTTCTTGACCAAAAGAAAAGTTTTGGACATGTATCAGACAGGTTTCTGTAAACATCATAATACCCAGTCTGTTTTAATTAAATTAACTGATGATATACGTATGGGCAAGGAAAAGAAGCTAGCCACTCTGCTATTGTGTGTTGCTCCCAAAGTGTCCTCTTCCTCTTATCATGATATAAACATTGGAGTGCCCCAAGGCTCAGTACTTGGTCCATTCATATTTTGTATATACACGAATGATCTAAAGGATCACTTGGATGAACATAACACTTTCAGAATCTTGTATGCGGATGATCTTCATATATACGTTCAAACTCCTCATTGAATTGATCAGGGCATATTAAATAATTATATTGTTAATTAATTATTTATTTATAAGGTGTAAAGGCAAATTTCCACCTTATATTTTGAAATTACAAATCATCAGGAAAAAATGGAAATAAATGTTTAAATTGAAAAACATTTAAACCGGTCTCAAATTCTAACAACATTTCCTCATCTATGAATAAAAAGGCTGTTTTTTTACATTCATTAAATATCATCTTTTTAAAAACATTTAATAATCCAATTACGTTATTAGATTAGAAATGTTGTCCATTTTTGATAGAGGAGAATCATTTCGGGATTTGAAGAAGGTTGTTAGTCCAATGCAGACTACAAGCTCTAGCAGAATATGATACATATAGATCAGGTTTAATGTGAATTTCGATGCATTTTTCTTTAGAAAATATTTATAGTTCTTCCTCAAATCTTTCCTTACAGTTGAAATTGCATCATCTGTGTATTGAAATGTTTATTAGAATATTTACATAATCAGTTGAATTAATTTTCAATTCCTGTTTATTTTTATAAAGATATTTACTGGATCTTTTGCAAAGACATGAAAATAATTTATCATAACAAGCAACACAGTAACCAAGATTATTTCTAACACGGTACTGTGATCTTGATAAACGATTAAGTGAAAAAAACTTAAAGTCGAAAATCACAAAATAAACGTCATTACCTTATTTTAAATGATAAGGGTGAAATGGCTTTAAAATGTTAAATGAAACAAAACTTTAGGACATGAAAATCCTTTAATTTCCTCATAATTATTAAAATTCCTCAAAATATGCATAAAATAATAAATATAGTTTATTACAGAAAACTAATCAAATTTTCATATTTGAGTCGATATTCCTCAAGAGTATGTAAACCTGATTCTTTGGTCGTTAAATCGGTCCCAAAATATTTTTCCTTAAAAGTACTCTCAAGTTACCTCCTCAATTTTGAGCCTCCTAGGTCTTCTCCTTGATTTTTTACAGCCATATTAGTTTCTTTGGTGCTTTTTCTTTTTTTAAATTTTAAGAGCGCAAAAATTACTAAAAATTCTCTCAAACTCTTGTTTTATCGCAAAAAATTTTTTTCTCTTATGTCCGGATAGGAAATTTCCCTGGCTATCCGATTCCGTGTTTCAATTTTTTTTTTAAAGTTGTGCTTGCACGAGAAATCGAGTAAATGCGTTACAACTTCAAGCAATCATATCTCCACAGCAGAAAAACGAATTTTAATTTTGAAATACCCTAAACTTTTTTTTATACGTATTTTTTTATGGTTAAAATTTTGTTTTGTTTTTTGGCTTTCTTAAAAAACTAGAGCAAAAAATCTGATTTTAAGATTTTCATTTCTTCAAATTTTTCACAGAAAATAGAAGATACTTAGTCATGTTAAAGAATATTACTCATTCTCCGGCATGTAAATGTAAATGTTTTTATGTTGGCGGCGTTAGCGTCTACTATGATTGGTCTTTTTTGTGCGAGAACTACATATAATTTCAGAAAATAATGTCTGAAAAAAAGTTTACAATTGCAATATATTTGAAATACTCTCTGTACCCTTGAATGAAAAAATTGAGACTGTCGCCTGTTATCAGTGAAATTTAAAAATTAAGCATTTTATAAACTTTTTTAGTGATGGAATCTATTGTTATTTGTTAATAGAATATATTTTTTTGGAATATAAATTTCAAGAAAAAGTTTTTAGTTCTTAGGGATGATCGATACTATAATAATACTCCAAATTCACATGTAGAGTTACAGGATAAAATTAAGGTACAGCCCTTAAAATAATCTTTATTTAATTATTTTATCGAAAATTTTAATGTTTGATTGCTATATTTTTCCTGGAATCATAAATAAAACAGAATGGTATTGATTCAAAAAAAAATTCTATAATTATGCTTGAAAACCCTAAAATTGTGAAGGTTTTGTATTGGTATGCATATAAAATACGTTTTTTTTAATTTTTTGAAAAGCGCAGTAGTTCCAGTTTTTTGCCAGGTGTTTTTGTCATGTACAAAGTGTCTTTAATGAGTAGAAACAATCCGTTTTTGTCACCACTTTGGATCGGATAAATTTTCCTTCTAGACTGGTGTGTTCAGCTAAATGGTGCCCACTACCCATCTTGCAAAATGAACTTCTCCAATTGACCCCAAACATGGCAGATAATTTTATATATACAAAATTAATATACATGATTCCTCCCAATTGTTTAGCCTTCTAGTGGGCAAAACTGCCCACATTGGGCATATTTGAAAATAATTTATGAAGCCTAAAATACGCAAAAAAATATTTTCAATAGATACCCCTATAGAAAATTTACCGCTAAATTCAATTTTTCAGTTGGTAGGTATTAGCCTAAATGCTTCAGAACACTAGAAAATGAAAATTTTGACAACTGATGCGGTAATTTGAGTTTCTAAATAATCAACATTTTGTACCTATGAATTTTATAAGTCAACAAGAGTACTTTTCTTAAAATCAAATAGTTAGAACTCTACATTAATAACAAGCATTAAGAATCATTATTTAAAACATATTTAAAACATGAAGGATATGAGTAATGGAGTATTATAGTATGGCTGTAAAAAATCAAAGAGAAGACCTAAGAGTCTAAAAATTGAGGAGGTTACTTATTTTCGATAATACTTTGAGGTAAAAATATTTTGGACCGATTTGAAGACCCAAGAATTAGGATCACATACACTTGAGGAACATCGATCCATATATATCCCCAAAAGCTATTTCACTTAGTAGAAGGTAAATTTCAAAAATTCTCGATATAATAAAAAGTATAGTTTACACGAAATATGCATACATTATTAAATGTTCATAAACTAAAAAGTGACCTTAAAAAATGTATGACGCATTGAAACTTAAGTATATCTAATGCCACCTTTAAATATAGTTAATGCTAGAATAAAAATGAAATTCAGTTTTACAAGGGGAGTTTTTCAAATTGACCAGAAGTAAAGTTCGCCATAATTATTTTTGTTCCATTTTTTCCAGATTGTTGGCCTATGTGTCAGTTAACCCCAAAAAATTTTTTGATATGTGACACTCAAATGAGCGGTCATAATCATTATTTTAGTCTGCCTAAATCAACCAAATTTAATTAAGATAAAAATTAATTTAGCATGAATTAAGACAAAAGTAGCGTATAAATTAATTTTTATTCTTTTTTAGGCGATTTTGCCAATAATTAATTACATTGATATTGTAACAATCAAAATTGCCGTTACAAAATTAATGTTGTTTTTAGGAAGGTTGTCCAGGCCTTCCAGGGATTGTTAATTAGCTTAATAATTCAGAAAAGTTACTCAATATAATAAAATTGATTTAACTTATCGAACAACAATTACTATACTTACTTTTACTTGTAATTTTCTTGTTCTCGTTCAAATAAAATAAGTGATGTAGGATTGTTAATTTTTAATTTAACAATAAATAATCTGATTCACTGAATTTATGTTTTAACTTTTAATTTATTTTATATTTCAAAAATTATAAATTTTTAAGTTAAGTTGAGGAAAATCTTAACTTTTTATGAACACTTTAATAACAATATATTTTTTTTAAATAAGTTTAACTGTCAAGTTTTATGAAAAATTAAGTTCAAATTTTTCTTTTTTTTTTTTTTTCTTTTCCTCCTCATGATTAACGCGCGTAACGTTATCAACCGGTCTTTGATGTTACTTCCAGAAGACCCTTCTCTGGTAAAAACATGAGTATTTAAGCAAACGAAAAATTGATAAGCCCGTCTTCCCACTCTTTGCCCTCTCCAAAACCAAGAGCTTGAGTTGCCGTTTGGTTATTGGTGAGTATTGATAAGACTCTGAAATTCAAGTCTAGGAGTGGGTTGAGGGCCTTATCAAAGTTACCGCCTAGTCTTAGAGATGCGTCTAAGAGGGGACTAGTTTGTCACCTCATAGCACGTCATCGATCAGGTGTTGTTTTTCTCATCTATTTTTTAATTAACCGATTATTATGTATTTTCAAAACAATGGGTTTTACATGAATAATTAATTCTACACTGAGTAACCTTCGTTATTAAACCCATTGCTTTTACTTAAATTTGAACTTAATTTTCTTAATTTTCCAAGACTAAATTACTTTGAAATCCCTTTTTCTTTTAATTTAAGCTAGTTATGAGATTATCTTAAAAGTTATTTATTTATGGAACTGAAAACTTAAAATTAACTATGCAAAACATAGATTTTTCATGAAAAGAAAATTCCTTTACGAAAAATATTTATTGCACCAGATAAAACTTTAGTTTTCTTTTGCCTTAGTTCTATTTTTCTTATGTTTTCTAGGCAATATGAACTATATTTTTAACATTTTTATGCTTGAAAATAGCGTTCAAGAATGACCTAAAAGTAAGAAACTTGGCTTAAAACTATGCTTATTTTACATAGATCAAGGTTAATATTTTCATCCCTCGAGTTTTCCTTAAATCAAAATTAAGTTTCCCAAAATAGAATCTAAAAATGAAAACTCGAAAGTAAAATCTTAGCCTTGACTAATAAGATTTTTTTTTTCATTTATCCGGTGAAACTAAAAGATAAATCGTTTTTCTTGAAATTGAAAATTTAGTTTTCACTTTGGATAATTAAAAATAATTTTCCGTAGTGTCCCTGAGATTTTTCTGAATATTTCCGGAATAAAATAATTTCAAATTTAAATTTATCTACACGGAAAAAATTTCAGGGACTGTCATTTCAACCTACACGGAAAAATTTCCGTACGGCCGAGGACGTTACAATATGGATTTTACGCTAATAGGAAAAAAAAACAGATTCCGCCTCCTGTTTTAGCTGAATTTAAGATATTAAAGTTTTAATATAATAATAAAAAAACATTATAACCGGTTTGTGTAAACTCAATCTAAATGCATGGAACATTTTTACTTCCTACTGAGGACTAGGTATAATACAAATGTTACTCAACATTACAATACAATTTTCTAATTTTATAATTTTTAATTATCACCTTACTAGTTGTTAAGATTCTAAACCCAAACTATTTTGATTCCCTAAACCTGAATTATTCTAATTCCCTAAATCGATATTATTCTAAGTTCATAAACCTGTATTATCCTAAGTCCTTAAGCCCAGTCTTTTCAAAGTCTCCTAATTGTTCTAAGTCTTGTTTGACCCCCCCCCCCCCTTAAATAGGACAAATTTAACCCCTTCCCCTTTAAATAGGACACATATGACCCCCCCCCCCCTTAATTTTTAAGTTGTGAAATACCCCCTTCCTATAAACATCTTACATGATCCATGTTTATATTAAAATATTAATAAAAAGATATGAAATATAACTTGCAAATTTATGTACAAGTATGCCCTGAGAAAATAAATGAGGCATTAGGGAAGCTTTCAACAGCGGCCAATAACATCAGCATTTGGTCTAAAAATGTTTCCCTGCGACTTAACCCGGACAAGACCAAAGCTATATATTTTGGCACTAGCCATTTCGTTGACCAACTAGACAAATTAAATTTACCTGGTGTGGTTGTAAGCGAGGGAGTAACTGTACCCTTCACTAGTGAAGTTACAAGTCTAGGAGTTATTCTAGACAAAAAGATGACTTGGGAATCGCACATCTCACTTGTGACCAAAAAAGTTAACAGAGTACTTTACACACTGCGCTTCATTAGACAGTGCACAAACGAAGATCTTCGAATTAAGCTTATACAAGCATTAGTGTTTCCCCACTTAGATTATTGCTCTGTTATATACCTAGACTGCTCGACAAACCTGAAAGACAGAATACAAAGATTGAGTAATACATGCTTAAGATACATCTATGGAATCAGCAGGGACACACATATTACTCCCTATATAGACAAACTAGGGTGGTTAACCACAAATAATCGTAGGTTATATTTCACATCCATCATTATATATAAAATCCTTCGTTTGCGTCAGCCTGAATACTTAACTCACATTTTCAAAAAGTACGTTCCTAAAGAGACAGCCAGAGGTGAGTTAATAACACGTGAATTAGATACCCCTGAACTTGAAAAATGGCATGGTGACTGCTCATTCCAAGTGCAAGGCACAAAAAGCTGGAATTCTCTCCCTTCATCAATACGATTCCTCTCTTCACCTAATTCTTTTAAGGCAGGTTTATTAAAGTACTTAAAAAGTTCTAGTCATACATACAAAGACTCAGTCTTTTAATAATGTTTTATCAGGACTGAATACATTAGTGTTATTAGAAATCGAATATTTCCTTATTTTTTCTGTTAATATTTTCTGTTTTACTCACTGTTGCCATGACATTATTACAATTGTTTCACTTTATTTGTTATAACTATGTTATACTATGTTATTTATAAATTGTTGTATAGTTACATTTCTATTTTTATAAATTTATCATCGTCAGTAGTCGAGTGGTTAGCGCTCCCGCTTTCGAATATGTATATATTTAAAAGTCGGGGTTCGAATCCCCTCCATGCTACTAGCGGTGTAGGACTGTGTTTTTCATTATATTATTTAAAAGAAATTTTAAATATTATGAAGAAAAATTGAACAGTCCCGATACTCTACGTAGGTTTTCCTTGCAGTTTTCCCTACGTAATGGACAGAATATCAAAAGAATATTCTTTGATAATATGTTCATGTGAATACGAGTATTGATTAAATTTTATGAAAGTCGTGACTGCAAGCATGCAAATACAATTATTTAATTAAATTAAATTAATTGTAAAAATTATAATAAATGTAAAAAAATCTACATTAAAAATGTTAAAAAGGGTTTGTCCCGTTAATTCGTTAAAAAAAAAAAAAAAAAAAAAATTTATAAATATACTGTTAGAATTATGTATCATATTTTGTTCTGGACAAATAAATAATATTTACATTTACATTTACATATAAAAAAATTAAAAAAATTAACATAAAATTAATTATAAAATTAATTATTAATTAAAAATTCCAAAAAAAATCCTTTTATTCTGTTTTTTTGAGTTTCAACTCACACCAAAAATTGAATAATCAAAATAAATAAAAAAACTTGACAGCGTTACCTCAAAAAAATTATTAACTAACATAATCTTTTTAGTTTTTTTGTTTCAGATGATGCAGCTATTAGTTACGTGTCTCACCGCAAATTTAGTTTTTACCAAAATGTCAACATAAAATTAATGACAAAATGGTCAATAATGGTCAATTTTCAATATTTTTTAATAAAAATTTTTTGTGGGTACTCCTAATAAGTTTTTTTTTTAGTATAGACCTTCACCTAATTACTTGACTTTTACCAGATCGGTAAAAAATATCTTAAAAATTACAGACCATACCACCCCTTAAACAAAAGGGCTTATCAATTGTTTGCACTCTTGGTGAGGGTAAAATTCCCATTTTCTGAACTGATCTGATCCCTTTATGATCTAGAATACCTGTTTTAAGGTTGAAAGAGTAAGCCTAATTCCACCAAAGAAAGATTTACGATAATAAAAATAGTCAACAAATAAATCAGAAAGTGCACACTTATATGAAAAAATTAGAAGATGTTTCTGGTTATAACTAAGGAGCAAAAAATTTAGTGAACCACCTAACCATAGGAAACCATTCTTTAAGAATGGATCAAGTCTAGCCATTCTAGATTTTTTAATTTTTTTTTAGGAAAAAAATTAGCCCTTTGAGTTAAGTAATCCTATTGAACTCAAGGAAACTTACCAAAATTTTGATATTTCACATCTTTTACATTGAACCCATTATAGTAAAATATTTTTAATTTATTTAGTACATTACTTTTTCTATCTAACAAAAAATTACCCAAAAAAAAAAATATTATACGAAGTAGTTCTTATTAATAATTAATTGATTGTAAATGGTCTATTCACGAACGAAAGATGTTAGCTGAAAAATATTCATTTTATAATATTACTAAACTTGGTATGCCTTTAAATACTCACATAGTAAACATCAGCATTAATGATAAAAAATTATTGAAAAATTTTTTATATCAATTTTCCAAGAATTTTTTGGATCCGAATATTGTGTAATGTTGTTATAAACACAAACCAGTAAAAAAAAGGTAGATTTTATAAATATTTCTCGAATCGAAAAAAATGCCAGAGCCGGTAAGATTTGAACCCACGATTTTTTTATATCTAGTGAAATTGCTTTAGCCAACTAGGGTATCAAATATCAGTTTGAGATATAAGAGAGAGGGCGCGGGTGCGGCAAGAGATCGATAGAAATTTGCTCTTTTTTTATTGACTATATTTTAATTATTTCTGTATTTGACTGTATTTTAATTATTTCAAAAGTAAGAAAAATTCGTCAAAATATATGTGTCACCAAGTGAATAATCAGTTTTGTAAGTGCACCTCGTCATTGAAGGATATTGCTAAATTTTGCACTCAAGAATAACACTTTCAGAATCTTGTATGCAGATGATCTTCATATATACGTTCAAATTTCCGCTCATTTAATTGATCAGGGCATAGCACAAGTATCTAAGTTAGCAAAAATAGTGGCAGAATTAAATGGCTTATCACTAAATATAAAAAAAAACCAAAGCTATTGTTCTTGGATCTTGTAAAACCGTAAACATATTTAAAAAGCTAGATATAACAAAAATAAATATAAATATGAACGGTGATAGTATCCCATTCGTAGAGCAAGTTACCTGCTTAGGTGTTATACTTGACAATACCCTCCCCTGGCGTTCTCAAATTAAACAAGTCACCAAAAAAGTGAACAGGGTACTTTATAGTCTTTGGATCATTTAACCTTGTACCTCTCAATCTCTTCGTAAGCATCTAGTCGAGTCATTAGTGATGCCAATATTGTACTATTGTAGTGTCGTCTAATATTTCTAAACAATTAACAGATCAGCTTCAGAGGCTCTCTAACTCTAGTGTTAGATAAATCTTTGGTTTAAAACGCAAGGAGCATGTAACACCTTATAGAAGACGACTTAACTGGATGCAAATAACTACACGTATGGACTACTTTGCTTCTCTGACTATGTATAAAATATTACGTATGAAACAACCTCCTTTCCTTTTACCACTATTTAAGCCATGCATAAGCGACAGACCAACTCGGGGACCTCGTAAAGACCTGGAAATATCTCCTGTTATATTTAAATGGGGTTTGAACTCTTTCCAAGTCAAGTATGCCAAATTTTTGAACAAAATCTCACCGTGCATACGTGATCTCCCTTCATTCAAACAATTCAAAAAAGCCATTAAAATATACTTATTTGGGTTGGAAAATAAATAAACATGTCTAATATATTTACTGACCTCTATATTGTTGAATATTAATTTAATTTAATTTATTTTTCTTTTCTTGACTTGTTATTTACTTATAATTTTATAGACGTTATAGCAGCTTGTTATATACATAATATATTAATTTATTAACTTTAATAAATTTTATTAGCTTTAATCATTTATTATTGACAGATTGTTGTTGACTCTTGATGTTTTTAAAATTCTATTCTATTCAAATTATAAAGATTCAAACTGTAAATTGTAAATTTTATTTTTCATTTTTAATTTAATTTTATATATATGTATATATATATATATTGTATTAATATATTTATTAAATGATTGTAAAAGAGTGTACTAATTTTGTTACGACAAATAAACTGAATAATAATAATAAAAATATCATTTTAATGCTTCAAATAGATGTTTTAAATTTATTAGTATTTGAACTAAAAAAGCCTACTTAAGGTTTAATTAATTAGTAATATCAAAAATATCACCCTTTTTATATTTTAAAAAAATAATAAATAAATTTTTTCTTATTCTTTTCTGCAATATTACCAAAAAACATCGAATTTTCACAAAAGAAAAAAAACTTAGAAATATAAATTTTGTAGTTCTTTAGTTTTTAGATTGTTTTTACGATATATACGATAATTTGCAACAAATTTTCAACATATTTTAAAAAAGCGAAAAAATATTTTAAATAAACTATTCACAATTGATTGGGATAAAATAATAATAATAGCAAGTTACATTTTTTTGTATTTATATTATTTGTTAGACGTCAATGATAAACCCAAATAAAATTAAGAATTTTATGGAACATGAAATGTATTTAACAAAGAGAGATAAATAAATGTTCAAATATATATAGTATACAGTTTTCAGATATGTATATATCGATGGTTCTAGAATTGACTGAATCAAGCAATACCAATTGCGTCATTAAAATTTTATCATATTTTTCAGTTATTTCACTTTTTAACCAAATTTTCAAAAAAATTAATTTTTTCCATAAATAGTAAAAACTTTTTTATTTTAACTTTATTTTGACACCGGTTTTATGTAATTTTTTTCATTGGTTTGAGCCTCGTGATGAAATACATAGACACACAGACACACAAATAAATTATTAAAAATACCATAAAAAATAAAAAAATTAAAAAAAATTTTTACCAGCTTCTAAAATATTTTATAAAATTTAAAGGATATCTCCGTTTTGAATAAAAATTTAGGAGAAAACGTAAAAATTGGTGCTGAGTCGAATACTACAAACTTGTGACAATAAAATTTATCGATAGTCTCAAAACATTTTAATTTTTTTCAAAATTTTTTAAAATTTTATCAATTTTAAAAACTTTAAAAATTAAATATCTTAAAAACTGCAATAGCTGAGCAGATAATCTATGGCCTATTTCACCTGCAGACTTTTTTTCTTTATTTTGACACCGCACACTGATTCAGAAAAAAAAGCGGCAAAAAATTAGCTTCAAGAGAGGTTTTAATGAATTTCGATAAAAATGTGTATTTACCGAAAAGTATGACAAGAATATCTGAGTATTTGAATTTTCACCCCTTAAGTACTTAAAAGTACCCCTAAGTAAGACTTTTTTTATAAAATTCATTTTTGCAAAGATTAGTTGCCAATCACTTTTATAACTTTTATAAACATTAAAAATTGTTAATTTTCATGAATTTAAAGTAGAAGAAAAAAAACTGCTCCTATGAAAACCCAAAGTACCTCTGAAACTACCCTTAAAATTCTAATGCTTATTAGCATGTGCAACTCAATTTCTTTGAGTAGTTTCAGAGGTACTTTGGGTTTTAATAGGGGCAGTTTTTTTTCTTCTACTTTAAATTCATGAAAATTCACAATTTTTATTGTTTATAAAAGTTATAAAAGTGATTGGCAACTAATTTTTGCAAAAAATGAATTTTATAAAAAATCTCTTATTTAGGGGTAGTTTTAAGTACTTAAAGGGTGAAAATTTAAATAATCGCAGAAATTCTTGCCATACTTTTCGTTAATACACATTTTTAGGAATTGAATGCCGCAAACCGCATCGAAATTCATTAAAACCTCGCTTGAAGCTAATTTATTGCCGCTTTTTTTTTCTGAATCAGTGTGCACCGGTTTCATGCCAATTGGTTCGGCGGTTCTGGAGTCATTAGGATTAAATTATTAAATTGTTCTATATTGAAAAAATTTATAGTTTTTCGTTTTCCGAAGAGCCCAGAAGCCCTAAAATTTTAACAAAAAGATGAGAACAGAAAGGATGAAAGTTCTTACAAAAATATTAGAAATACTCTTCATTCTCATGTGATGATGGATTAGCAGGACCTCTGGGAAAACCGCGCAGACAGCAGATGGACCAAGCGTCTCATAAAAGAGATTTCTCCCTAAATCGAAAGAGATTACGGGGAAGTTAATTACTTCCTGACCCAGTTCCTCAGTGGACACAGGCTTTTCCAGTCCTATCTCTTCAGTATGGGCAAAGTTGGAAGCTGTGAATGCGTGTTTTGTCCCGGAGAAGCGGATGAAGCGTATAACACGTTTTTTCACTGCGATCATTGGGTGACCAAAAGAAGGATTTTGGAGGCAGAAGTAGACGACATTACGCCTGATAACATCATTGCAAGAATGCTGCAAAATGAAGAATGATGGAGCGGTTTACATAGAACTTATTTTTTCATTAAATGACATCGTTGTTTTTTTTGGCAGTCTACAAATTAGCAAAGTACGTGAGGGTCACTTTGCTAGCGAAAAAGTAGGAAGGCTTTTAATCGTGAGAGCTCTCCTGTTCCTCAGCAAGAGGAAAAGCAGCAGCCCGTTGTCTAGACTGCGCGTCCCAAACTAAAGCTATACCTAAAAAGGGATTTTTGTTTTGGGACAAACAAGCGCACGGGTTTTAGAGTATTTTTAGTAAGTAAGAAACTGTCATGAAGTCAGCGTCGTTTTTTCACGTTCATTGGCTGTACTTGTACTACTGGGTAGTCATGATATCTTATGGGTGGTTAATGCCCACAAAGACTCCTTGGCTGATACAAGATTCAAATATTTCCCTTAAACAAAAAAAAAACAAAAAAAACAAAAATTGTTTGAAATACAAAATAGAGAGATTTGAGATCATCAAGGAGTGCTCGAGTCCATTTAGTTGCCCTCTCTATTTTCAACTATTTATTACTATATGTTAAAGAAGATTCAGAACGAAGTTATTCGTCAGTCCATCATTTTGCGCTGCACAGCATATTCAATGTATTTACGTGTTCTATTGAATTGATATTAAATAAATATAAAAGATGTTTGCTATCAAAAGTAATTATATATTTATTATAAAATAAGAATTCATATTTTATTTCATAAAATATCTCTAATAAACAGAAATGAAGCTAATTTTACCAAGCAAACGACAAGATAATAAACTTTTTGAAAAGAGTATTTATTTCCACAAAAAATTCAGTAAACGAAATATCGAAGAAAAACAGCATTCCGGGATATGTATGTAAAATCAGCCCTGGCCTTTAATTTTTAATTTTTTTGAAAAAATTGAAAATTTGGACGAAAAAAATATTAAAAAATATTTCCGTTTGTTGTGACAGCTCTGCGGTAGATCGCAAGGGTCCATAGGCAGTTTGAAATTACTGTTATTGGTAAATTAATTACTCTGCTTCTTTAGACGATAAACATGTGCACGTGTGCTCAAATTTCTTATTTTGACTAACCTTTATGGAAAAAAGTATTTTTTTATTTTGACCATATTAGGTTTTAAACCAACGTAACACATCATTTTTTAAATTATTCTTTAATAAGACCTCTTTACCAATAGAAATCATTAAGTACAATTTTTATTGCCATTAAGATAATTAATAAGATAAATACGTCGAAGATACTTATTTTTGTCGTTTTTAGCGTTGATTTTTCATATTACATATATAATCTTTGAGAAGCATAGCGATATAACTTAATTAGTGTTTTTTAGTATTGAAGTCAGAAAAATAGATATAATTTTAAAAAAAGGTGCATTATAAACTATTAAAGATTTTGGCATTATTTATTTACATTTATGTGAAGAATTAAAAACTAATAAAAAATATTTAATTTATAAGTATCATCTTTTTTATTTTTTATTTTTAGTAAATGTTTATTGTTGTTGAAATATACTATAATATAGTCTAAGACAATGACTGAAAAATTTTAAAACAATAAAAGAATGTCTTAGTTTAAAAAAAATAGTATGTAGTTCTTATAATACCTTATCTTTCATAGATACCCATTAATAATAATTTTTGTATAAAACAAAAACCAACAAAAATTTTTTTTTAATAATAAATTATGTAAAAAATGTGAAAACTTACTTCGATGAAATCAGTGTTCTGAAAGGAAAATGTCTAAAAATTCAGATTATCGTATAAAATTTATAGAAAGTGTACATGACTTTTCATCTTTACGTCATATGGTAAAAATACCTCTCAACAAATTAAACATGCCAGCTAATTACATTCCTCATCATTGTGTATTTAAGACTAATGATCCTTCGGGAAAGTTCAGGTGGGTCTTTAATGCTTCTCACAATACCTCGACAGGACATTCTCTTAATTCAAAACTACTAACTGGTCCTAAACTCCAATTAGATTTATGGGTTATTTTAACTCGATGGTGATTTTTTAAAATAGTTTTCACGGCAGACATAGTAAAAATGTTTCGTCAAATTGAAGTCCTTCCTGATGACTGGAATTGGCAAAAAATTGTTTGGAGAGATTCTCCTTGTGAAGAAATTAATGATTATTGGATAACAGTTGTAATGTTTGTTCAGGCATGTGCTCCTTATCTTGCATTAAGATGTTAACAACAATTGGTTGAGGATGAAGGTCGTAATTTTCCTCTTGCATCTATTTCTTTAAATGAACGTACTTATGTGGATGAAATATTTGAGGGTGCAGATGATGAAAAAACAGTTCAAAAGATTAAAAATGAACTCATAAATCTTTTGAATTTATGAGGATTTCCTCTCGCAAAATGGGTTTCCAATTCTCACACTCTTGCTGAAAAATCTAAGGAATTCTTTATGAAAGAATCTGATTCTGTAACAACGGTTGGTGCAGTCTGGTCACCACATTCAGATTCATTCAATATAAGGGGTAGTCTAGAACAAAAGAAAATTGATTACTTAAATAAACGAATTTTACTTTCTGAGATTTCAAAGTTGTTCGATCCACTTGGATGGTTTGCACCCGTTATAATTGATGCCAAAATTTTAATACAGGATCTTTGGTTACTTAATTTAAAGTGGGATTCTAAATTGCCCGCTTCTGTCGCTGAAAAATGGGTTGATTTTAGATCTTCTCTACCCTGCCTAAATAAAATTTCTATTAGTCGATGGGTATCAGCTTTTGAATCCTCTGAAATAGAATTCCATTGCTTTTCAGATGCTTCTGAGAGAGCTTACGCTACCGTAATTTATGTCGTAGCAAAAAATGGTAAAAACAAAACTTCTTCGTTATTGGTAGCCAAAACAAGAGTAACACCTATTAAGCGATTATCTATACCTTGTCTAGAACTATGTGCTGCTGAACTTTTAGTCTTATTAGCTAATAAACTAATTCCCAGCTTAAACTTGAAAAACGAAAAAATAAAAGTTTTTGGATGGTCTGATTCATCTGTGGTCTTGACATGGATCAAGTCGCATCCATCTAAATGGAAACTTTTTTTGTACTTTTTTTAAATTTTTTTAAATATTTGTGGCTTATAGAGTAGCTTCCATTCAAAACTCTTTAATTCAAATTGATTGGCGATACGTACCTACAAAATGCAATCCGGCTGATGTTGCAACGAGAGGTATCGCTGCTCCTGAGTTCGAAGCCTTTTCTTTGTGGTGGCAAGGTCCTACATGGCTAGTACAATCAAATGGCCCGCAAGAGAATTTTAATCTAATGACTCTAAAATAAATGTTGAAGTCAAGTCTACATCAAATATAAACACTATTGTCACTAATAAAGTCTTTGATCTTCTGGAGAGATTCTCTAATGTAAATACACTAATCAAGGTTGTAGCATATTGCTTATGAGCATTGAAAACTACAGACCTACCTAAAAATATAAATTTGTCAAACATAGGATTAGATATTGCTCTATGTACAATAACTAAAATATCTCAACAGTCTTCTTTCCCTAGAGAATATGAAGCATTAAAAAATAATTAAAAAATTCCAAAAACCTCTCCGTTACTTTCATTAAAACCATTTCTTGATTCAGGTTGTATAAAAGAAGGTGGGCGAGTTCGTCACTTGTTTCTGTCTTATAATGAGAAACATCCATTTGACATTGCTAAAAACACAGTCTTTGCAAATTCTTTAGTGCAACAAGCTCATCTGAGATGTTTACGCGGAGGTCAAGAGTTAACAAGAAACGTCTTATTACAACGGTTTTTGATTTTACGAGGTCGGAGTGACATACGCTCAATACTAATAAATACGTGATATGTACATTCATATGTACATATCATATCTACAAATATCATGCGAGAACTACTGGGCAGGAAATGGGTAAACTTCCCTCAGTACGTCTTAAGCCTGAGAAACGATTTCTTAAATCTGGTGTGGATTACGCTGGACCATTCTCTTTTGGTAGAGGCATAAAATCTATAAGAGGTTAAATATGTTTATTTGTTTGTTTAGTGGCCAAAGCAGTACACTTGGAGGTTGTTACATCTTTGTCTACTCAAAGCTTTATTGCAGCTTTCAAAACAATCATCTCCAGAAGAGGTCTTTGTTCAGAGATGTACAGCGATAACGCCACTAACTTTAAAGGTACCGCAGCCAAATTAGTAAATATGTTTTCAAAAGCTTCAGAATTTTATAAGGAGGTATCTCATGCTCTCGTATCAGAAGGTACAACTAGGAGTTTTATACCACCATCTTCGCCACACTTAGGAGGAATATGGGAAGTAGGAGTAAAAACGGTAAAGTCACATTTGAAAAAGATCATAGGTGAGCAAAAACTTACTTATGAAGATATGTCTACATTTTTATGTCAAGTAGAAGCCTGTCTTAATTCAAGACCGCTTTCTCCAGCAAGTAATGATCCTTCCGATTCATTACCTCTCACGCCCGCACATTTCTTAATAGGTGCTCCAATAAATGCGTACCCAGAAGTTCCTTCTGATTTACAATCTAAATCCTCTTTGACTAATAAATTTAAATTAATCACTAATATGCGTGATCATTTTTGGAATAGGCGTTCCAAAGAATATATTCACTATCTACAGCAAAGCTATCGCTGGCATACTTCTGTGAAAAATATCGAAGTTGGAAATCTGGTTCTTCTGAAAGACGACTTACGACCAGCAACTAAATGGCCAATGGCTCGAGTAACTGAAGTCTTCAAGGGTCCTGACAACCTAGTTCGAGTCGTTAATGTAGAAACTGAAACTGGGGTCTACAAAAGACCTGTAATTAAATTAGTTCCCCTGCCAATGAACACTGATAATAATACTTGTTAAAAATTGTAAATAAATTAATCTGAAACTATTTCTCATGGCAGGTGGTAACACAAAATAAATAATAAAAAATTTTTTATATTTTTATATATTCTATTTGTAAATTGTATATAGTTACGTTGTCTTGAACCGCGTCTTTATCAAATTTTATAAATTATTATATAATGTAATATTTAACTTTATTTAATTAACTAGTTTTTAAATTTATTGTAAATATTTGGTTAAACTACTAATTATTAATTTTTTTAATTGAACAGTTTAAAAACTTTTTAAAAATTGTATAGTTTGCATGATCTATTTAAATGATTTAAAGTTTTATAAATTTAATATAGTTAATTAACACCATTCTGAAATTGTAAATGTCGCTATAGCGAGGCAGGTGGTATGTTAGTGCTAAAACCTAACATTTTATTCCTTTATGTAAATTATTGATATTTTTAAATTATCTTATTTTCTCGCGATTGCTCCGCTAAAAAGAGATTTACAGTGTCGGAATACGTGTGTGTATGTAAAAGATGCGCGCGTGGCAACACCAGCTCCGTTTTTGCCTTCTTCTCGTTCGAGGTCTCATACCGAAAAGACGTGCCGGTAGTATTTTTATTAATTATATGTGAATACTTTTATTAATTATATGTGAATAATTCTAATCAAGTGCATTGTAATAAAATCTCGAGTTATGTCAAATTTAAAAACAGTGTCTTCTCTTTTCTTTAAACAAATCTTTATCTTTACGATTAAATCCTTCAAAAACAATATTTTTATTTAATAATATCTTCCTGATATTACCTGGACTTCTGGAGGACTATATTTCGGTTTGCCATCCATATTTATTAAAATTAAGTTTTTTTCTATTTTAGGCACAAAATTTCGTGATTTTATCCAAAAGTTTTATCCAAAATATTTTATCCAAAAAAAGAATTTTTTTATTTTTATTTATCCCACTTAAAAAAATTTATTCAAAACTTTTTTCAAAAAATGCGGTATCACATCGTATTATATATACGAATACCTACGAATTCCATTTTTTAAATTTTATTTTACGTTCGAATTACTCTGAAGCCGAATTTTGTTCATTTTTGAGTCTTTATAGCCCATTGTGAAACGCTTGCACAGGATTTTTCGATACGGCCGAGTAAGTAAAATAATATACAAATCGATTGAACGAAAGATTGAGTTTTAAGTGCTTTGCGAAATCCCTTGACAGTAGTTTATATACGTTAAAATCATGGGAAAAAATGTAGCTACTGCGTTAGAGCTCTTCTTGTGTGTTCGTGAGCATCTTTGGTATCTACTTTCAAGAGTTTAATGTTCTGCGTTTTATATGTTCTTTCCATATTGATTTTAGATTTTTAATATTAGTAAATAGAATTTCCACCGTTTCTTAGTTTGTTAGGTTTTTGATTTCTTTACTACCTATCTTTTACTTTTAATAAATAGAGTATATGTACTTTGCCTACGCAACAAATTTAAAGACAAAATTTTCAAAAAATTACTTATTCAATCCAAAATTTAACTATAAGCAATTTCTAAAACTAGCACTCCCGTAGAAAAAATTTTCAAACAATAAATTATAAGATTCAAGATATCGAGTAAAAACAATATTTTTAGATACTAATACTTTCACGGAAAAATGAGGTATTATATCCAAATTAAAAAAAAAATTGTATCGATATTTTTTAGTTTAAAAAATTTGGAAAATAAAGTTAGGTCTTAATACAATAATAGTTGTTAAATATCACCGTTTACATACGCACACAAAATTTTTTCAAGAACGTGTTTTGTAGCTACCTGAGGTCTCAAAACGTGCTTATGTGTTATCTTTATTTTCTGTATTATGATTCTTATCTTGTTTGTTCTTGTTTGGCTTATCTCCTTTTCCTCTACGTATACAATTATAATAAAAAAACACGAGTATTTCATAAAAATTATCATTCTCTTTATTTTCATGCATAATTTGATTATTATATCCAAGTCTTAAAATTATTATTATTATACTTTGTAACATATCAAATGCCTAGACCCCTAAGATATGCAAATATTTATGAATAATGCATGCAAAAACAATTTATTTCTACTCACTTATACGTGTTGCATAAAACACACGCATAAGTTTATAAAATACCAAAATCGCGATTTAAATCAATATATGTATCGATACAATTATAAACTCCTAAAATTTAGATTATTTAATTTCATTATAATAATCAAACATTACTCAGATGGTAACACTTTCCAGCGTGATGTATTTAATTATGCCTGCAGCCTCTTAAGTATTAATTAAATTTAAATATTAATTTATTAGATTAAATTAAATTATATAATTAGTTAATAAGGAAATTAATTAGTTCATAAGTATGTTAATTAGTTTATAATTATGTAAAAATGTAAATTAGTTTTTGAGATATTTAGTTTATAAGATATTTTTATAGTAATAAATAATAATTAACTAAAAAAGCATTAATGTAACATATATTTAAAGCCATAAAATTATGTAATGAAAATAATTAAAATATTTAAATAATGTAAAAATTTAAATATTATAAAATAACGAAAGCTCGCAAAAAGCGATATTCTTTCTAGAAGCTTCGAGAAGCTTCGAGAACAAATTTTATATCTGAAGATTCTAAACTTGTGTGCGTGACTTCCAAAAGTTGGCACATTACGCTACGCTTGTTTGGGATTCCTCGAAGAGTAAGCTCGTAAGAGCACTCCTCTTTGTATTAAAAGCACTCTCAATAAATTCATACATTGATCCAATAAATTAATGTTCTTATTTGTATTAAGGAATCCTAAAACCTTTATCAGCTTCGTAAGATGCAAAAGTGCATCGACCACATTTTAGAGCTGCATTCTCGACATTATTTCAGAACTCTGCCGTTCGAGGGCTCAATACCCTCGTTCCAAAGAGGAATTAGGCGGTTAGAAAAGTGTAGAATATAGAATTTAGAATATAGGAAAATGTATTATTATTGTCACCCCTCCTTCTGAGTGGTTACAACTTTTGAAATTTCCGTTAAAACGACTATTAACTCATCTATAAATTTGAGGATCTTTAGGAAAATCCTTCGATATAAGATTAGTAAATTGTTTAAAAATATAGTAAAGTTTGCCTTCATTTAGGAAATGTGCTCCAATCCTATGGGATCAAAATTATAGCATCTTTTTTCTTCACAACAAGCATTTGCTGCATTTTTTTTTGTAGCCTTATCTATATCAACAATATTTTTTATAGCGTGACAAAAAGAATCTAAAATTTCTTGATCTGACTATGGAGATGCCCTGGGAATATTATTATAATTTCTAACTATTCATTCAAATTCATCTCGAAATTTAATTGCTTTCTCTTTATTCTGAAGGTATTTTATATTGTGTAATTTTTTTCTTAATTCTACAGAAGTTATATTATTTTAAGATCTTTTAATTTCTCTGATTATATTTAAAGTTTCTGGATCATTCACATATATAATATTACTATGAAATTAGAAATAAGTTTTATTTATTGAAATCCCGTTCTTTATTTATATTTATGCTTTTCCTAAATACTAGCTGATTGGCCTTACGATACTCGGATTAATCATCCTATGTATATTAAAATGAAAGATTGCAAAAAAATCAAAAATTTTGATTTTTTTATAGATCAAGTTATGAAGTATTGAATGACGAAAATGCATAAAAGTTGGTTTGAATTAAAGTTTAAAGAAATATTCCAAATCAATCTCAGAAGTTAGTGTTAGAAACCCTAAAAAAAATTAATATTTTATCACTAAAAGTGATTTTTATTTATGATATTATTGATTTGACCTTTTTGTTAATTCAAGCTCATGGTTGAAAGTTATCACTGTTTATAGCCGAGAAGATCAAAATTTAAAAACTCAAAAGGTTGTCATTCTCATCACTTGCTAACTCAAAATAGTTATTATCGAATCGTTAAAACTATATGGCTAAGTATTAAACGTTAAACGGTTGTCTATGACAAGTTTCATTAAATTTATTTGTGTGTCTCTGTGTGTGTGGGTGTTTGTTTTATTATCAAGATTAAACCAGTGAACGCAGTTACATAAAACCGGTGTCAAAAGAAAGAAAAAAAGTACGCAAATGACATAAGTTATAGATTTTCTGCTCAGCTACCCTAAAAATTACTTATTAAATTAAATGATTATTTTAATTTTTAGTGTTTTTAAAATTCATACAATTTTTTAAAATTTTAAAAAAAATTAAAATATCTCGAAACTATTGACAAATTTCATTGTCACAAGTTTGTACTACTCGATTCGGCACCAATTTTTACGTATTCTCCTAAATTTTTATTCAAAACGGAGGTAATCTTTAAAATTTTATAAACTATTTTTGAAGCTGGTAAAAAAAATTTTTTTAATTTTTTTAATTTTTATGGTATTTTTCATAATTTATTTATTTGCCTATGCGTCTATGTGTTTCATCATGAGGCTCAAACAAATGAAAGAAATTTCATAAAACCGGTGTTAAAATTATAGCGTACTAAATTTATGTAGCAGACTATATTAATTTTGAATGTACGTGAGAGTAACAGCTCGCGGCACGAGAAGAGAGAGCAGGCGCAACTTATGTATTTTTCCCTCTTTTATCTACTTCCTTCTTTTTACCTCTCCAAAATTTTTATATATTCTGAACGTGCATGGCCCTTGGAATGATAAGTCCATCACGTGTTGATCCTAACTTTTGGAGTTTTATTAGATGAATAATTTCTTGAATTAAAAGTGAAGTTTTTAGTCATTAGTATTATTTATTATTGAAGATAATTTTGCAATAATAATTTTTGATTGCCATCATCAAGATTTGGTATTACTTGGCGAAATAAAATATTGGTTGCGGCTTATTGAAGTATTTGGCGTTGACGGCATCGATCAATTTATTGACCACGAGGCATCGACGTTCTAATCAATATTAGCGTTTAATATTATATTTTCTTTGGAATAATTAATTACAAAACCAAGCTTGGTATCCATCATTAATTTACTAATTGTGTGAAGCCAATCAAGAATAAGGTATCATTTTGAGTATCGATATTTTTGTAACATTTGCATTAAGTTAATTGCGCATTGATTTCCTTCCTTTTCCTTAGTAATATTTTACATTAAAAATTGTATAATTATAATTTGCTTAGCCTTTCGTTATCTCTCTCTCTCTCTCTCTCATCGTGATTCAATTAAACCTTAGTACTAGGCCAGTACTTTAGGTTGTTGTTAATTATAATTAATTAAAATTAAACTGTAACGTCAAATTATTAAATCGCATAAGCGTCGCGTAATTCTCGCGTATTAATCCTTTTGTAAATTAGCTTTAAGTTACTTAATTTGTATACATATATTAGTCCTCACAATAAATTCCATTTTCTTTCAATTAAATAAAAGCTTATGCTGGTGAGCAACACTAAAATATTACTTGTAATTATTTTTGATATTTGATACATTATTTTACCTCTTCATAATTTAAGCGATATATGGGTAAGTTTATACCATTTATACAATAAGATTTATATCATTTTTGAATTATTTAACATTGTTAATATTGAATTGCCAGAACCTCCTGGAACCCTTTATAGTATTTTGGAAATATATTTGCGCTATATTCCCTTTGAACCTTTTATAATAAAGGAGTCCTTAGTCATTTTTAATAAGTTGATGCACTTTATTATAACAAGTCTCGTGACTCTAAAGTTGTTTATTAAATTTTTTATAATTGTTGTAGAGGAATTTTTGTCACATTATAAAATAAAAAAATGTTTCCTATTTTTGGGAAAAATTAAATTTTTTGAAAATTTTGTTTTTTTAACAAAATTTTACTTTTTGTAAAATGTCTAAAAAATATAATAAAATTTTAATGTCGCAATTGGTATTACTTATTCAGTCAATTCTAGAACCATCTATATATATGTTACACCATACTTGTGGAATTGACCATTACGTGAATTGGTCAAGTAAAAAAAACCAATTCGTGAACTGGACAAATTTAAGAGATGTGTTGACCAGTTCGTGAAATGGTTAATTTTTTTTTACCAATTCGTGAAATGGTAAAAAAAAATAAAATTTATTTCACAAATGGGTCAACTGCATTTTATTCTTTATTTTGAACACTTGTAAAAAATTATTAGGAACTATTTTTTTTTTATAACTGAAATCAACAAACTTTATTTATTTCTAAACCAATATCATTAATAATTATTATAATTAACAATAAAATTATTTTTTTTTAATTTTATCATATTTAGAAGATATTTCACTTTTTAATCAAATTTTCAAAAAATTTTATTTTTCCCAAAAATAATAAAAACTTAGTATCTCCAAAAGTACGATAGCTAAGTCGCAAAACTATGGCCTATGTCACCCGCAAATATAATAACGCTATTATTAACCTATATAATTAAGAGATTCTGACTGTAAAATTGATCGCTTGTAAATTTTTTTATTTCAAACTAATTTAAAATAGCGCGGGTACTTTGATGATTCGACATGCTCGTCCAGAACCCACATACCGAAAAATCTCATACATAGAATAATATCGATTTAGGGACTTGGAATAACTCAGGTTTAGGGAATCAAAATAGTTTGGGTTTAGAATCTTAACAGCTAGTAAGGTGATAATTACAAATTATAAAATTAGAAAATTGTATTGTAATGTAGAGCAATATTTGTATTATGCCTAGTCCTCAGCTGGAAGTAAGCATGTTCGATGCATTTAGGTTGTGTTTACACAAACCGGTTATAAGTTTTTTGGCCTAATCTAAAAATCTAGGCTATTCTGGGCTGTCATACTTTTTGTTCTGAAATATTGGCCAACTTTGTGGAGCTGTAACTTTTTCCGGAACCCGCGGTTAAAAAAACCAGGATACGAAAGTGAGTATGTTTTTGTCTTGGATATCTTTGAAAAGAAGTTCAGTTGTCATACTCACACACGCTGTTTACCATAGCACATCATTTTTTTTAACCAGCTTCAAAAATATTTTATAAAATTTTAAAAATACCTCGATTTTGAATAAAAATTTATTAATCCTTTTGTAAATTAGCTTTAACTTACTTAATTTGTATACAAATATTAGTCCTCACAATAAATTCTATTTTCTTTCAATTAAATAAAAACTTATGCTGGTGAGCGACACTAAAATATTACTTGTAATTATTTTTGATATTTGATACATTATTTTACCTCTTCATAATTTTAGCGATATATGGGTAAGTTTATACCATTTATACAATAAGATTTATATTATTTTTGAATTATTTAACATTGTTAATATTGAATTGCCAGAACCTCCTGGCACCCGTTATAGTATTTTAGAAATATATTTGCGCTATATTTCCTTAATACGGACCCCCTTTGAACCTGTTAAAATAAAGTAGCACTTAGTCATTTTTAATAAGTTGATGCACTTTATTATAACAGGTCTCGTGACTCTAAAGTTGTTTATTTATAATTGTTGTAGAGGAATTCTTACACATTTTAAATTCGCGCCCTAACGTGATTTAAGGCACAAAAAACTTTTTTGCGACTTTTAAAAACTTTAAAATTTATTCTTTAATTTGTTTAAATTTCAGTATTTTTTTTACTATCAATTTTTTTTTGTGAAGAGAGAGAGAGAGTCGGCCGTGCATGTTGAAGGAGCTTGATTTTTTTATATGCATATTTACCTATATATTTAAGTTGTAAATAACCTAATTAATATTGGGATTTATATAAATTGATTTTTTTTGGTGTGCTTTTTTTTTAATTAAGTATTATTATATTATTATTATTTTTTTTTACTTATTTTTAGATAATTTTTTTTTTGCTTGTAAGCTTGGTACTGACTGGATTGGTTTTTTTTATTTTTTTTGCAGCGCGCTTTGCACCCTTTGGAAAAATAAACATTAACTTTTTTTTTGACAAAGCTACTGAATTTTGCTTTTTTTTTGTATTGCTGGTTAATGATAATTATTTTTTTTTTTACTTTTAATTTAATTTTTTCTGCGCGCTCGCTTGGCTTGGCCAATAGCTCATATTTTTTTTTTTTTTTGACTTTGATTATAACAATTAAAATTGGATTGCATGTATGATTTTTTTTTGTTAAATTAACCCTGTAATTAACAAATTACCCAAATTATTATTATTAATTTTTTTTACATATTTACTTACTATTGATTAATTTATACCGAATTTGCTTTATTTTTATTAATATTACAATAATTAATGCAATTTATTTCCTTTTGTTTTTTTTTGCTTTTGCCCTTAATTTTACATAATTTATTTTTTATTGCATATTATACCGGGTGACAATACCTGGGCCCTTGAACTTGCTTGATTTATTTTCCTTATCATTTCGCATTTTGGTGAATTTTGCTCTTATATATAGTTGCTAAAACTTTATTTTTTTTTACCCTGCACTACATTGTAAGCTTTTTTCTGCTTTCGTTTTTTTTTTACACTAAAGTTATCTTTAATAAATTACTTTTTTTAACGTTATTGCGAACTTTTCTTTATTATTAAGCTGAGTTTTGAATTAATTTTTATTCCGCACTTTAGGTTGGCTTTAGTGTACATAAAAATATTGTGTATTAGAAACACAGCACATTGCACTTTTTTCGCTTGCTTTGCTTTTGCGTTACGTTTTCTCTTCCAGCTATTACTCGTAATTCCTTTTATTTCGTGCTTGCTATAATTAATTTTTTTTTCTTCTCGATTTTTTTTTAATTAATTAACTTAAATTAGAATTCGAATTTTACCTTTTGTACCCTTATTAGCACTTTTTAGAGAAAGTATTTAATTAGTTTTTTTTTCTATTGCGGATACTTATTTTGTTTAAGGAGAATTTTGCTCTTTTTTGCTATTTGCTTGATTGCTTTAATTATTATTGTACGAAATTTTGAAAATATAATTAATCTATTTTGCTGTGTAATTTCAGATTTTTTTTAACGTTCGTGGATATAAAATATAATATTAAATTCCTAGTATCGTCATAAAATTTTAATTTTTTTTTTTTTTTCATTAAATATATCAAGTGCATTGAACTCGTTTTTTTTGTTTGCGATCGTTTTTTTTTGCATATTACCTTTCATTTTTTTTTTGCATTCTTTGAAGTAACTTCGTCCAATTCAAAATGTCGTCTTCTGCTGGAGTCAGAACCTTGTATAAGGACGCTTGCATACGATCATTAATCGATAGATTTCGGGCGTACGAGCCGTCTCAATTACTTAGCGAAGTCGATATGCTCGGATTAAACCGTAGAGGGAATATGGACGTACTTCGTGATCTTTTAGTGCGATTCTCAGCCAGGCAATTTTGCCCGGATCTGAGAATCCAATGGGATGACGCAGTAGACTTGCGTCCAAATGACGAATTACCATACACCTTAGGCGCCCTAAATAATGAGTTTTCTTTTGACCAACAATGGAAAGGAAATTATGCGTCAGGCCCAGCGAGAACTAACATGGACAGGGGGATAGTAGGACAAAACCTAGCGTCGACAACACAGGGTTCATTGGCTGCACAAAGCTTTGCGCTTAAAACCCAAATTTCATTGCCTTCGCAAAGCCTCGTGTCTACAACACAAAGTTTGGTAACTACGCAAAGCTGTGTGCCGTCAACTCAAACCCCAGCAACGACGTATGAAAACTGGAGAAGCCGTCCTACTACAACACAGAATAATAATATGCGTGTTCCGGTAGTATCACAAGGCCTCCCGAGTGGTCGTATTCCTTCACCAACCAGAGCTAATACTGTTGGCTCAATTCAGGCGTCAGTGAACTCATCAGTTCCCACCAGCACTAGTAATATAATGTCGGTAACAACCACTTTTCTAACGTCAACATTTTAAACGACTTCACAGACGCAAATGCCTAGGATGTCAACGTCGCAAGGGCTAGATCCCTTAGGACCACCCTATACAGTGAATAACACGTATAGCGCCCCGGTCACTAGCTTTTCTAATCCGGGAATGTCGCAAAATATCCATAATTATTCAGCACCTGTCACATCTACAAATTACTCACATGTTCCAAGTCAAGCTTTCTATAATAGTCAAGCGTATCAGTGGAATCTAGAGCCTAACAACCAAAGGTTATGGGTTTCTCAAAACCTGCAAGGAGTACCACAAATGGCGAATTCAACTCAAATTGATGACAACGCGTCCGTCATTTCCAGTAGATATGAAGAGGCAGAAGAATTAGAAAGACATATTCAACAATTAAGACTTGAAGCTATGCAACTAGAAGAACACAACAGGCGCGCTCGAGAAACATTCATACATCAACAAAGAATGGAAGGCCGTTTAGAAGTTTTAAGGCAAAATTACGCGGCTAATATGACTCCGAAACGGAATAAATCACCAGCCCTGCCGAAGAGATAGCAGAAATCTATTCGCATAGCGAAATATTAGGAGATAATCGGTACTATTTCACGATTGATTTTAATGGGAAAGTGATCAGGGACCCTTTTGGACCCAGGAGCTATGAGCTCATATGTTAACTTTTGCGTAGTAAATAACTTAGATTCTAAAATTATGACGAAAACTAATATTTTGGCGAAAGGAGCAATGGGAGGAGTCAGTAAAATCCTTGGATTACTGCCGACTTCGATATCACTAGATGGCGTTACTGCTACCGTAGACTTTAAAGTTAGCGATAAAATTGATTATGAAATGATTTTGGGAATGGATGGTCTCAAGAAACTTGACTTGGAAATTAAATTTGACGATAGTACCTGGAGAGTTGGCGATGGCCCATACAGAAAGTTTGAAAATAAACCGCAAAAGCCTACCTTGGTTGCCGAATGCGCGGGTTTTGTCGAGCTTACGGTGGGGGAGAATTCCCAACTTCAGGACTTGTTGGATGAACTACTGCCTCCTGGAGAGCCGATATTAGGTTGCGCCAAAGGAGTTTATCACGAGATTAAACTCATTGAAGGAGCTCAGCCTGTTAAAAAACATTCGCGTAGATGCTCACCGGCGATAATTGAAGAATTGCACCGGCAAATCAAAGAAATGCTAGACTTAGACAAAGTCGAGCCGTGTTCCACTCCTTGGGCGAGCCAACCAGTAATGGTGAGGAGAACCAATGGGAAATGGAGAGTTTGTATTGACTATCGTCCGGTCAATGCCCTGACGGTCAAAGGCGCGTATCCCATACCGAATTTAGAGGGTATGTTAGATCAGATGCGAAAAGCACGGTATATCAGCGTTTTAGACTTGAAATTAGCGTACAATCAGGTTCCGTTACACCCTGATTCGAGAGATAGACGATAGGGTTGTACGCGACTATTACTGGCCTGGAATTTACCAGGATGTACGCAAGTTTGTAACGACATGCTTGGAATGCCAGCGTCATAAAGCGAGCCAAACCCTTTCACAAGGGCTGATGGGCCGGCGAATAGTTGAAACTCCCTGGGCTGTTGTTTCAGCTGATCGTATGGAGTTTCCACCGAGTAGGCAGCGATACACACATGTGGTGGTTTTTCAAGACTTATTTACGTGATGGGTCGAAATTTACCCCTTAAGAAGTGCGAACGGGAAAGCGATTGCTTTGAGGACCTACCTGGGTAAAAATGAACCGTCGAAAGAGTATGTTAAGGGTATACCCGTACCGAAAAATTTAAGAATTTCGCTCGAAAAAGTATCTTTTTAATATTCCCTGGAACAAATGGTCAAAGTTACGATGATAGTTTACATATAAAAATCATATTTTTTCTTGCTTCAAAAAGTATTAATTCTTATATATTTTCCCTTGATTAATTTTATTTATTCATAGCTTGACGTAAAAAAAGTGCTTAAAAATATCTAAAGAATACTTTTCCAATCCTTGTTTTTTGTACCGTCTGAACATTGGAAAAATAATTTATTTATTAGTAAACTTATTCAAACAGCCTGCGAATGTATACTTAAAAAATACTTTTTCGAAGCTCAAATTTTAGCATCGTAAGAGTACTAAAAAAATAATTTTTCTTATTCTCTGTATTTTGATTTATCATAAAGTTAATCCGCGTATCTATATTCGAAAAGTACTTATTCGGAGGTTGCAGAATCATCGTTACGATATGATTTTATTTAATAAAAAACAGCGTGCCGACGATTAAATTGCTGCGGAAAAGTATTATCATAATAATGTAAACGTAATTAAAATATTATTTTAATAAGTAAAAAATATTTTTAAAAAAATAATTTAAATTATTATATAGCCACTATAACAATATATTAAATAAATATTTATTATTTTTTTTAATTATTTGATGAGGATTTGAACCTGTTTCTTCCGCCTCAAAGGCCAACACTTAATCCGTTGCTCCATTATGACTACTTGCAGAATAATAAAAATTTCTTATATAAAAGAGCAAAAGTTATAAATGAACTTATAAATTTTTTGATTTAGGCCAAAAATCAGAGCAGTAAAATTATTTCAAAAGCATTTATTCCGAGCAAACATTAAACACCTATTTCGTAACAATGCAATAATTTCTAAATTTTTTGTTGCTCTGTACTCGTTTGAAAAAATACTTAAACAATACTTTTTCGAGTGTCCGCTAGCTGCAAAGACAACAAACTTAAATAATAACGAAGTAACCCACCCTTACTATGTTTACAATATCATAATGATACTAAAACGGTGAATAAAATAATTAGAAACTAAAATGAATTCAGCAGAGAGTTAAAATTTTGTGTCGATTAAAACAAAGACGTAAGAAGTATCAAAAAATATTCTTTCGGAGACGATTTTACTATATAATGAATATTAAACTCACGCCCGTTTCAAAGCAGTTTTTATATTATTCAATAAAAATATTTGATTTCTGAGCTAACAATTTGCTTTATTTTTTCAATAAATTGCCCACGTTTCGAAGACCTTCAGTCTTCATTATCAAGGTTAAAAATTTACAATATTTTACAATTTTATAAAAACTTTTTTTACATAATTCCAAATTTAAAATTAAACATTACCTTATCATTTAGCATTTAAAAATCATGTTTTATATGATTCTGTTGCCGCAAATACTGATACTATTTTGCACCGATGCAACGATTTCTAGGTTTTTTATTGCTCAGAACTTGTTTGAAAAAATACTTAAACAATACTTTTTCGAGGGTCGGTAGACTGTCAAGATGTAAAGAGTAGATATCAATGAAACAACCTTCTATTATTATGTTTAGAATAATTTGAGGATATTAAAACGGCGAATAAATTAATAAGAAAATAAAATGAATTCAGCAGAGAGTTATAATTTTGTGACGATTAGAACAAAGACGTAAGACGTATCAAAAAATATCCTTTCGAAGACGATTTTACTATATAATGAATATTAAACTCACATCCGTTTCAAATCAGATTTTATATTCTTTTAGTACTCTAAAATCATGTTTTCAGTGTTTCTGTTGACGCGAAAACAGATTTTGTTTTACACCGATGCAATGATTTCTAGATTTTTTTAGACTGGGAACTCGTTTGAAAGAGTACCTAAATAATACTCTTTCTTGGGTTGACGGGCTATTGTCACGTGTATGTAGCGATAAAATAAGGTTATTTAACTATTTTTTGAGTATCAGAAGAACATTGAAACGTTGTTTAAAATAATTAGAAATTTGTATGATTTTAGCTGAAATTTATTATTTTTACAATTTTATGTCGATTAAGACACAGTCGTAAGAAGCTTCATAAAATACTTTTTTAAAGATGATTTTACTATTTAATAAATATTATACTCACATCCGTTTCAAAGCAGATTTTATATTCTTTTAGTATTTAAAAATCATGTTTTTATTGATTCTGTTGACGCGGAACCAGATTCTATTATGCCTCGATGCGATGATTTCTATATTTTTTTATACTGGGTACTCGTTTGAAAGTATACTTAAAGAATACTCTTTCGAGGGTTGACGGGCTATCGATTTGCCCGTGTATTTAGCGATGATATAAGGTTATTAACTATTTTTTGAGTATCAGAAGAACATTGAAACGTTGTTCAAAATAATTAGAAATTTGTATGATTTTAGCTGAAATTTATAATTCTTACAATTTTATGTCGATTAAAACACAGTCGTAAGATGCTTCATAAAATACTTTTTCGAAGATGATTTTACTGTTTAATGAATTTTAAACTCAATGCCATTTTGAAGCTGATTTTATATTTTTTTAGTATTCAAAAATCATGTTTTCAGTGATTCTGTAGACGCAAAACCAGATTCTATTTTGCCTCGATGCGATGATTTCTAGATTTTTTTAGACTGGGAACTCGTTTGAAAGAAATTTATTATTTTTACAATTTTGTGTCGATTAAAATACAGTTGTAAGAAGCTTCATAAAATACTTTTTCGGAACTAATATTCAATCCTCGTATTCAGCTCCGCGGAGATGTATATTATTTAGAATTTAAATGTTTATAAAATACTATAATGATATACTTTCGTAGTATATTTAAGGAATATTTTGGCTTTGTTTTTCTATAAATATGCGTTTGTTTTACGTTTAAAATTTTCACTGTAAAATTATTCATTTAGTGTTTTTACTGACTTTGTTTTCGAAGTGTTTAGAAGTTTAAAATAATACGAAAATATTGGATTTCATCTATGAAAGATTGGAGAAAGAATACGCTAACATGCTATGAAAAATTTAGTCCAGAATTTTTTACTTGTTAATATATCTAAGGGATATTTATTCAATCTTCGTATCGGAGGATATTTGTTTTTGAGAGCACCGAAAACATAGTAAATCTGATATAAATACATCTGATAAAATAAAAATTCCGATATTTTTAAATATGTTTATATTAACTTTACGATGCTTGCATTTTAATATCATTAGAATATTCTTTCGGACATGAAATGGAATTTCGTGCGGAGTACACTCGAATGGGAGTATTTAAAGAGTATTTTTTCATCTCGGTTTTTAAAAAAATCTCCGTAATTTAATTTAATTATTTTAATTATTTTAATTTAATTTAAAAGACCTTCGTAAATTCTCACCCGGGTAGTCTTGTTCAGGTTCGGTTGCCCGAATTATTTTTTTTGACCGACAATGACAAAGAATTTGATAATGGCGATATCAGGGGCTTGTGCGATAAATACGGTATCCAATTTGTCACCACACCCCCGTATAATCCCCAAAGCAATCCTACGGAAAGATCCAACCGTACCATTAAAGGGATGATCAGGATATTTGTGGGAATCGAACATAGGGACTGAGACAAACATCTCCCGGCATTTAGAAGCGCGATGAATACAGCAATGCAATCTACAACGAAAGTTTCGCCCGCGTTTTTGAATTTTGGTAGGCACCCTCAACCGGTGAAAAGTTTGCGACGTTCTATAGAAATGGCGGATAACCCCCCGGTTCTAATCAACAAGATTAAGACAACAGGATTAAGTTGTTAGATTATCTTCTCGAATTTATAATTAAACATATCGATATGGCACGCGAAAAGCAGAAAGAATCTTACGATGTCGGCCGTAAAGACGTCCAGTTTGAAGTTGGCGATACTATTTTGAAAACTTCCCATCCGCTGTCTGACGCCTGTCGTAAATTTTCCGCGAAGTTAGCACTAAGGAAGGATGAACCGGTTAAGATTACCAAGGTATTGTCACCAACGATATATGATGTGGAAAAGTCTGATGGAAGACAACTTAGTAAGGTGCACGTGAAACACTTGATACCCTTCCGAGAACGTCGACCAGACGACTTCCATACCCCAATAATCAATGAAACTATAACGCAACCCGTTGTTCCACAGGATTTTGCCCCGGAGGAATTAGAAGAAATGATGCGAGCCTCTCTACCGGAGTCCGACGACGAGGACTTCCTCGAAAACTTAGTAGCGCCACAAGTACACCCAGTAACAATAGCGCCACTGCAGGCCCCATTAGCAGCTCCACCAATGGCTCCGCTTGAGGTGTTCCAACCTCAACAGTAGATTCCGCAGCCCCCGGTGGTTCCTGGATAGTCGGCGGAAGAACGATTAGAGCTCGAAGAACGCCCTAATCTTTATGGGTTTCCATTTGTCCCAGCCTTCAGGCCGATAATAACTGAAGGGGTTATGTTTGGCGGTTTAAGGGAGATCTGAACTGATTATCTGGACCCACTCCCTTATTTTTGCTTTAATTGTTCGGTAATAACACAACGAGAATGCAACAAGGTTGAGATCCGCTGCTGCCACAATTGCAGAAGTAGGGGTGTATCTCTACGCACCTGCCCCCGTTGCTCAGAGGCGCACCTTAGGTACCTTGCGGAGCTCCGGAGGCGGGAAGCCCAAGAGACCCCCAAATGAACATGTACCAGCAGCCGGGGGAGTGGCAGATCATGAAAACGCGGCCTCCCCTCACCCTCAGGGCGAGAATGAAAATGGTGACCCTGAATTAGTGGGAGACCCTGAGAGGGGGGAGATACAAGGCCAGATGCGAGCGTTAGCACTTAACTTGGTTCATCTGTCTTTGGAAGATCAAGACGCCCTCCTAAAGCTGCTGATTAACGGGTCGTTCGACCCCTTGTAATCTCGTCAGGTACTGATAAAATTTTTCTTTTTTTTTTCTTTTTGGTATAAGACATTATTTTTTCTTTTATATACTTAATAATCATAAAAATATCATTTTTTGTGTGTGAACTTTTTTATTATTTTTCTATTGTTTAGTAATCTTTCATAACTGTATTTTTGTACTTTTCTTACGATGTTGAAACGACAAACATATGGCGCCATGAACGCAAATTAATTTTTTTTTTGTTTTGTATTATTTTTTTTATTTTTTTATAAAATCAGTCTCCTTACTGTGTTCTTTGCTGTAATAGACAATGGCGGAAAATAGCGCCAGTAAAATAACCATATTGAAATAAGTTAGCATATTATATCAATAAAATTCTTTTTTTTTCATAACCTACTATATATAATAAATCACGGCATGTGCCAAAACCAAATTTTCCTTGTTATAATTATTCCATGTCTTACAGATTTATTCTCCATTATTATTATCATTATTATCATTACCCAGGAACCACTGGAATGGTAATTAAAATTCCCTAGCGTTCGCTTTCAACAATCAACTCGTTCTTCAATGAACAGTATACACTCAATACCAGGCGTAGGTTTTAATCAGGACTGACAGTCGGTCCGTAGTTTACCCCCTACGTCCCGTTTACGGGGGGGGGGTATTATAGCGTGGTAAATTTTAGTAGCAGACTATATTAATTTTACATGTACGTGAGAGTATAGGCGCAGGACGAACATTGGTGTGTGTGTGTGTGCGTGTGATTAAACGCGAAATCTAGAGCGCAACAGCTCGCGGCACGAGAAGAGAGAACAGACGGAACTTATGTATTTTTATTTTTATTTTTATTTTCCCTCTTTTATCTACTTCCTTCTTTTTACCTCTCCAAAACTTTTATATATTCAGAACGTGCATTGCCCTTGGAATGATAAGTCCATCACGTGTTGATCGTAACTTTTGGAGTTTTATTAGATGAATAATTTCTTGAATTAAAAGTGAAGTTTTTAGTCATTAGTATTATTTATTATTGAAGATAATTTTGCAATAATAATTTTTGATTGCCATCATCAAGATTTGGTATTATTTGGCGAAATAAAATATTGGTTGCGGCTTATTGAAATATTTGGCGTTGACGGCATCGATCAATTTATTGACCACGAGGCATCGACGTTCTAATCAATATTGGCGTTTAATATTATATTTTCTTTGGAATAATTAATTACAAAACCAAGCTTGGTATCCATCATTAATTTACTAATTGTGTGGCGTCAATCAAGAATAAGGTATCATTTTGAGTATCGATATTTTTGTAACATTTTCATTAAGTTAATTGTGCATTGATTTCCTTCCTTTTCCTTAGTAATATTTTACATTAAAAATTGTATAATTATAATTTGCTTAGCCTTTCCTTATCTCTCTCTCTCTCTCTCTCTCTCTCTCTCTCTCTCTCATCGTGATTAAATTAAACCTAAGTACTAGGCCAGTACTTTAGGTTGTTGTTAATTATAATTAATTAAAATTAAACTGTAACGTCAAATTATTAAATCGCATAAGCGTCGCGTAATTCTCGCGTATTAATCCTTTTGTAAATTAGCTTTAAGTTACTTAATTTGTATACATATATTAGTCCTCACAATAAATTCCATTTTCTTTCAATTAAATAAAAGCTTATGCTGGTGAGCGACACTAAAATATTACTTGTAATTATTTTTGATATTTGATACATTATTTTACCTCTTCATAATTTTAGCGATATATGGGTAAGTTTATACCATTTATACAATAAGATTTATATTATTTTTGAATTATTTAACATTGTTAATATTGAATTGCCAGAACCTCCTGGAACCCTTTATAGTATTTTGGAAATATATTTGCGCTAAATTCCCTTTGAACCTGTTATAATAAAGGAGCCCTTAGTCATTTTTAAAAAGTTGATGCACTTTATTATAACAAGTCTCGTGACTCTAAAGTTGTTTATTAAATTTATTTATAATTGTTGTAGAGGAATTTTTGTCACATTATAAAATAAAAAAATGTTTACTATTTTTGGGAAAAATTAAATTTTTTGAAAATTTTGTTAAAAAGTAAAATGTCTGAAAAATATAATAAAATTTTAATGTCGGAATTGGTATTACTTATTCAGTCAATTCTAGAACCATCTATATATATGTTACACCATACTTGTGGAATTGACCATTACGTGAATTGGTCAAGTAAAAAAAACCAATTCGTGAACTGGACAAATTTAAGAGATGTGTTGACCAGTTCGTGAAATGGTTAATTTTTTTTTACCAATTCGTGAAATGGTAAAAAAAAATTTAATTATCTTTAATTATCAAGTGGGCTTCAGGACGAACAACAAGTTATCTAAATTATTAAAGAAGAGAAAACACACACCCCTACATCAAAAATCAGGAATTTACAAGCTTAATTGTAATGATTGTGACTCCTTTTACATCGGGCAAACTGGGAGGAAATTTATGGCTAGATATCCGGAGCATATACCACCTAAGAATCCAAGAGCTCCTATAGTTATAGAAAATATCAAATCTAATTTTGCTAAACACATCGTCAGCAAAAAACATAACTGTACAAGCCTAGAAAATAATTTAACCCCCCTTCATATATGCAATAAGGGAAACATCATGAATGCCTTAGAAGAATTTGAAATTTATAAAGCCTTCAAAATCCAAGACTCAAAAGATAAAATATTAAATGATCAATTGCATTTTAAATCACATGCATTATATAATACAGCAATAAATATTCTACAAAATCAACAATAACAAGAATAATAATTGTACAATATTTACATCTAAACGTAAACATACGGCATAATACTCTTTAAAACCTTAAAATTTGAAAAATAAAATTTATTATATTAAAATTTAAAATTCAAATAAAAATTTTATACCTGCCAGTGCCACGCCGGCTATCTTTGCGCGCGCTCGATATGTTTGCAAACGTTATGTTCGCTTATAAATGTGTCGGTTTAAGTGTTTTAAGTGTTTTAAATGTTATTTATTAACTTATGTAAAAATATATTAGTGTTTTTTAAACCCTGATGATGGAATTATTTAATTCCGAAACGCGTCGGTATTGACGTAATTCAACGAAGTCACTAGACGGATATATATAAGGTAATAATAATATATAGTTTAATTAGTGACTTGGACACCATAATACAACATTAAACATGTTCTTTAAATCTAAAAAAAAATAAAATTTATTTCACAAATGGGTCATCTGCATTTTATTCTTTATTTTAAACACTTGTAAAAAATTATTAGGAACTATTTTTTTTTTTATAACTGAAATCAACAAACTTTATTTATTTCTAAACCAATATCATTAATAATTATCACACAAAAAAAAAAAAGTCAAAACCCAGAAGGTAGACCTGACTAACTTTACCTTTTTTGGTGTTCTAAATCCAAATTCGATTTGATTGTCCAGTTTCCCCCCAGCACCCCCCAGCACCCCCCTGGGGGGGTTAAAAATAAGTTTTTTATAAAAATTTAAAATTAGTGCATATTCTTAGATATTTTGGTGTAAAATTACTAAAAATATTTATTCAAACTGTTTTCGAACTCCATATTAGCCTCTAAAGCACCCCTAGTATCAGTAACTAGACCCCCTAGGGGTCAAAAATTGATTTTAGGAAAAAATGAAAACTAATGTTAATTCTTTGGTTTTTTTTTGTAGGAAAACTAAAAATATTTATGCAATTATTTGTCAACTCCCGGTGAACCCCTGAAATACCCCTAGTATCGGTTACCATACCCCCAAGGGGTCAAAAACTGATTTTTAGTAAAAAATTAAAATTAGTTCATCATTCTTTGGTGTTTTGGTGTAGGAAAATTTCAATCATTTATGCAAACCTTGTATGAGCCATAGACCTCACCCAGTCGATGTTGGTCACCACTCTTCTAGGGGTCAAATACTAGTACCCCTAGTAGCGGTAACTAAACCCCCTAGGGGTCAAAAACTGATTTTTAATAAAAAATTAAAATTAGTGCAAATTCTTTGGTGTTTTGGTTTAGGAAAATTCAAATCATTTTTTCAAACTTATTTTAAACCTCATATGAGTCCTTAGACCTCGCCCACTTTATGTCAGTCACCACAACTCTAGGGGTCAAATACTAGTTATTTGTAAGATTTCAATTTTAATGCATATTTTTAGCTATTTTGGAGTATGTAATGAAAAAATGTTTATGAGAACTCTTTTAAATACTCATCTCAGGTACAAATACAATTCTAGCTTATATGTTAGGTGGTCAAAAATTCGTTCTTTATAAAAATTTAATATAAATTGCAAAATATTGGGAAATTTGGTATACGAAAAATTTTAATGATGAGTACTCTTTTACTTTTAAAAGACCTTCTAAGTTTACAAGATGGTTTTCTTTACAATTTTTTTACGCTTTTTACATTCTCTTCTTCCTCGCTGTCTTCTGATAAATCTTTTGTCCCACCTACATTGATGTCGCTTTTCAATTACCTTAATGTCCTGTTGGAATCTTTTACCATGTTCCTCACTGTAGTCACCTAAATTGCTCGGGATTAATCTATATGTGTTTCAAGATATTGCATTCTTTAGGCAACCAAGCTCTTTATAATTTTCAAGCAATTTTTTTATTTCCACTTTGAAATCGTCACTTTTGTCTCTAATTAAAAAATGTTGAACTACATGGGTAAAACTTTCCCAAGCATTTTTCTCTATATTTTCCATGCATTTTATGAACTCAGTGTCTCGAAAAAGTTTGCGAATTTCAGGACCATCAATTTCACCACCACCTGCTTTTATCTTAGCGTCTGTTTTTTTCGGGAATTTTTGCTGTATATATTTAAATGCTTTACTAACTTTTCTATCTAATGCTCTGACGAACTGCTTTATTAAACCAAGTTTTAAGTGGAGAGGAGGGAGACGCACATTCTGAGGTGGTACTAAGGGTTTATGGATAATGTTTGCTGTACCTGGAGTTAAGGAACTTCGAACAGCCCATTCCTTATTTATATAATGATTGTGGCGTTCGCGACTGTCAAACATACACAAAAAGCATGAATACTTAGTAAAACCTGCTTGTTGCCCTAACAAGATAGATATTAATTTTAAATCCTAGCAATTTTTCAATTGTGGTCCTTATACTTTATTTTTTCAAGAATAAATTTTAAGAATAAAAATCGGGCTCAAAGCTGTTAATAAGATCTTTAACATCTGTGCAATATACAAGAGACTCTTCTTTTTTAAAAATGTAGAAACTCCTTGCTTCTAACGGGATTGTATGATCTTGATGTTTCTTTTGTCGTTAGTGCATCCATGTTTCATTTTTGAAGCAGATATTCTGCAGAATCTTTACGTTATCCTTATTTTCTGATCATTTCATTTATTTTTGCTTAATTCCATGATCATATACGTCTCTCTTTTTTACTATTTGTATATTCTTTTCACTTTCAGAATCACTTTGCGTACTACATGAATCTTCAGAATTGTCTTTAACATCCATGTCACTCTCTGACTCTTATGCATCCATTTCCCTTTCATCCAAACCTGAACGATGATTGCATTTGAATGTTCAATATTACTTGAAAATGTAACATCATTATTATAATGATGGGGTAAATGATATGGCATTTGAAAATTAAACATGCTATCATACCATTAAATGTAGTCATTTTAATATAGCATTCTTCATTAGTTCTGGGCTCATTCCACATAGCCGGCGTTTTCATAAATACTTTTTTTTGGAATTTTGACGATACAACGTAGTCCCACATGGATAACAAATGCTGTTTTGAACCCAATTGTTTCTTATCCCAGTTATTAATCTACAAATTAAAATAAGATTTATATTTTCCTCATAGAAAGAAATAATTCTGCGATTCCTACTTGTTTCAAACTTACCACATACTGATTAAAACAATTTCATACTTACCACATTTTTTGTTCGTCACAAGTAGATACTGAAATTTATTTTATTTTTCTAAAATAAAATTTATTACATATTTACTTTTGCGACTAGGACACCTCCCCGTGGTGAAGGCGGATAACGGTTTAACCGGCTAAGCTCCTAGGTTAAACTGATGCCTTCATGGCAAAAGTAGAAAGAAAAAAGTTTACGATGCAGGGGGGATTTGCAGCGCAAATAACCCCAGTATCGGCGGCTGGTCAGGGTGCGAAAGCGGGCCCGCAGTCGTCGTTATCCGGCGACCGCAGCTCTAAGATAGTGGGTAACTTGGCTACCTTAGAGTTTAATGCATCAAGAAAAAAACCACCTACTATAAAAAATCTAAGCATCGTTTTAAATCGATGCGATGAAAGACAACAGCTTCTTTTAGACAGAAGAAACACTTTGGTAGACCGTGAGAATTGTGTAGGGATAGATGGAATTTCTATTCATAACTGCAACAAAGACGTTTCTATGTTTTGTTTCGTATGCGGTAAGTTTGAAACAATTAAGAATCGCAGAAATTTTTCTTTATATGAAGAAAAATATAAATCCTATTTTAATTTGCAGGTTATAACTGGGATTGGAAACGCTTGGGTTCCAAACAGCATTTGTAATTCATGCAGGACAATGTTGTATCGTCAAACATCTAAAACCAAAACAAAGTGTTCAATGGAAACGCCGGCTATGTGGAATGAGCCCAATGCTGAAGAAGAATGCTATATTTGCATGACAACATTTACTGGTATGATAAGCTCTAAGCATGTTAAATATTCAAATGCCATATCATTTACCCCACCAACTTTCAATAATGATGTTATTATTTCAGGTAATATTGAACATTCAATACAACAAATGGTTCCGCTTATGAATGACAGTACAATGGATGTTAGTGACAATTCAGTAGCGAATGAGAGTGATATGAATGTTAGTGAGAATTCAACTGTTAATGAAAGTGAAATGGATGTTAGTGAGGATGCACAAGAGTCAGAAAGTGACATGGATGTTGAAGACGATTCTGAAGATTGTTGCCGTACGGACAGTGATTCTGAAAGTGATGAAGATTTTAAAAATAGCAAAAAAGAGAGACCTATAAGACCATGGAATCATGCAAAATTAAATGACATTGTCAGAAACTTAGGATTACCTAAAGATGCTGCAGAATATCTTGCATCAGAAATGAAACATGATGGACTTACGACAAAAGATACATCAAGTTCCTACTATCGAAATCGAGACAAAGAGTTTCTACCTTTTTTTAAAAAAGAAGAGTCTCTTGTGTATTGCACAGATGTCAAAGGTCTTATTAACAGCTTTGAACCCGATATTTATAAAAGTGAAGAATGGAGACTTTTTATTGACTCTTCCTTATGCAGTCTAAAGGCTGTCCTCTTACATAATACCAATGTACTAGGTTCAATACCAATAGCCCATTCTGTTAATATGTCAGAAGAATATGAAATAATGAAATTTATTCTTGAAAAAATAAAGTATAAGGATCACAATTGGAAAATTTGCGGGGATTTGAAAATAATATCTATCTTGTTAGGGCAACAAGCAGGTTTTACTAAGTATTCATGCTTTTTGTGTATGTTTGACAGTCGCGAACGCCACAATCATTATATAAATAAGGAATGGGCTGTTCGAAGTTCCTTAACTCCAGGTACAGCAAACATTATCCATAAACCCTTAGTACCACCTCAGAATGTGCTTCTCCCTCCTCTCCACTTAAAACTTGGTTTAATAAAGCAGTTCGTCAGAGCATTAGATAGAAAAGTGAGTAAAGCATATAAATATATACAGCAAAAATTCCCGAAAAAAACAGACGCTAAGATAAAAGCAGGTGTTTTTGATGGTCCTGAAATTCGCAAACTTTTTCGAGACACTGAGTTCATAAAATGCATGGAAAGTAAAGAGAAAAATGCTTGGGCGAGTTTCAAATTTGTATCTGAAAATTTTTTAGGTAATCGCAAAAGTGACAATTACAAAGAAGAAATAAAAAAGTTGCTTGAAAATTATAAAGAGCTTGGTTGCCTAATGAATGTAAAACTGTACTATCTTGAAACATATGTAGATTATTTCCCGAGTAATTTAGGCGACTACAGTGAAGAACAGGGTGAAAGATTCCACCAGGACATTAAGGTAATGGAAAAGCGATATCAAGGTAGGTGGGATGAAAGAATGTTGGCTGACTATTGTTGGAGTTTAAAAAGAGATTTATCAGAAGACAGCGACGAAGAAGAAAATGTAAAACATGAAAAAAAATTGAAAAGAAAAGCCCCGTGTAAACTTAGAAGATCATTTAAAAGTAAGAGAGTACTTCATCATAAAAATTAAATGAATACCAAATGTCCAAATATTTTACAATTTATATAAAATTTTTATAAAGCACGAATTTTTCACCATCTTACAAATGAGCTAGAATTGAATTCGTGCTTGAAATGAGTATTTAAAAGAGTTCTCATAAACATTTTTCCATTACATACTCCAAAATAGTTAGAAATATGCATTAAAATTGAAATCTTAAAAATAACTAGTATTTGACCCCTAGAGTTGTGGTGACTAACATCAAGTGGGCGAGGTCTAAGGACTCATATGAGGTTTAAATTAAGTTTGCATAAATGATTTGAATTTTCCTAAACCAAAACACCAAAGAATGATGATCTAATTTTAATTTTTTACTAAAAATCAGTTTCTGACCCCTTGGGGGTATGGTAACCGATACTAGGGGTATTTCAGGGGTTCACCGGGAGTTGACAAATAATTGCATGAATATTTTTAGTTTTCCTACAAAAAAGACCAAAGAATTTACATTAGTTTTCATTTTTTACTAAAATCAGTTTTTGACCCCTAGGGGGTCTAGTTACTGATACTAGGGTTGCTTTAGGGGCTAATATGGAGTTCATTAGAAAATTGTATTGTAATGTAGAGCAATATTTGTATTATGCCTAGTCCTCAGCTGGAAGTAAGCATGTTCGATGCATTTAGGTTGTGTTTACACAAACCGGTTATAAGTTTTTTGGCCTAATCTAAAAATCTAGGCTATTCTGGGCTGTCATACTTTTTGTTCTTAAAAATTGGCCAACTTTGTGGAGCTGTAACTTTTTCCAGAACCCGCGGCCAAAAAAACCAGGATACGAAAGTGAGTATGTTTTGGTCTTGGATATCTTTGAAAAGAAGTTCAGTTGTCATACTCACACACGCTGTTTACCATAGCACATCATTTTTTTAACAAGCTTCAAAACTATTTTATAAAAATTTAATAGGGCACGTAAAAATTGTTGCCAAATCCCAAATCGAATACTACAAAGTATGACATTAAAATTTTTCAATAGTCTCGAGATATTTCAATTTTAGTTACAAATTTTTTAAAATTTTATCAATTTTAAAAAAAATAAAAATTGAATATCACCAAAAGTAAAATAGCTGAGAGGCAAAACTATGTCACCCGCAGACTTTTTTACTTTATTTTCTTTATTATAAATTTTTAAATATATATAGTAGTAAGATAAATATAATAAATAATTTTTTTCCTAAAATTTTATTTTAATATTTTTCTATACTTTTGCAGTTAGCAACTTTCAAGAAATACACTTAACGTAAACAAACCATTGACGCTACAATGATAATAAACATTTGAAATTTCTTCTCTGTATGAAAATTTTACGTTGACCCATTTATGAAATAAATTTTATTTTTTTTGACCAATTCACAAACTGATCAATTAATTTGACCATTTCACGAACTGGTCAGTTTAATTTTCTTAGCATTGACCAGTTCACGAATTGGTCAATTCACTTGACCAGTTCATGAATTGGTCAATTTCACAAATGGGTTGTAGCATATACACTAGACTTTGTCTTATTTTTTATTTTTCGATATTTTTTGGCTCCCCCCATTTTTTTCGAATATTTTGGTTATAAAAAACCCCCAGCTTCAAGGATTTTGATTTTCGATTTTTTTTAACCCGTGCCGCCGAGCTCTTGAAAATAACATGGGAATTTTGGGTTTTTAGCTATACAAATTTTTACAAAATCCAAAAAGCTTTTTTAAAAGCTAATTTTTACTGAAAACATACTTTTATATGTTGTAAAGACATGCAAAAAGCCCTGCATTTATTCCAAAGGGAATTTTGGGGTTAGAAACGCAAATTTACATGTTGGCTCAATCTTATAAAACAGGGTTTTTTGGTAATTTTCGATAAAACGCTACAACCTCAAAAATAAACCAAAATACTTCTGGTTAGTCTACTTTTTTTGGTGCAAATGTCACCTTTCAAACGACGTAACCCGTGTATTTTATCACTGATTCTCTCACCACTGTAGTCAATTAACCTATTGGTAATTTTTGACCCGAAAGGCCCAATTTTTAAATTTGTTTAAATTGCTGCAAATATTGTAATTTTCGACAAAATTGAGCTTTATAGGTCTTAACAGTTTTCTACAAGCTTCAAGTTTCCATAAATTTTTTACTTGTCTCTTTTCGTTAAATAGTTTTTAAGATATCGTTTTTCAAAATAATGATAAAAATTGATTTTTATTTTAAACCCTGAAATTGGGACTATGACTTTAAATTATCATTTCTGGTTAATAATTTATTGAAAAGCAGTGAGTAAAAAATTTTTGGAAAATTGAAGCATGTAGAAAATTTTTAAGACCTATAAAGCTCAATTTCGTAAAAAATTACATTTTTGACAGCAGTTTAAAAAAATTCAAAAATTTTTAGTCGAAAATTACCAGTAGGTTAATTGACTATAGCGCTAAGAAAATCAGTGATAAAAAAACGCAGTTTACGGCATTTGAAAGGTGACATTTACACCAAAAAAAGTAGACTAACCAGAAGTATTTTGGTTCATTTTTCAGCTCAGGTTGTAGCGTTTTATCGTAAATTACCAAAAAACCCTGTTTTATAAGATTGAGCTAACATGTAAATTTGCGTTTCTAGCCCCAAAATTCCCTTTGGAATGAATGCAGTACTTTTTGCATGTCTTTACAACATATAAAAGTATGTTTTCATTTAAAATTAGTTTTTAAAAAAGCTTTTTGGATTTTGAAAAATTTGTATAGTTAAAAACTCAAAATTCCCATGTTATTTAAATGGGAAACTTCAAGTGCTCGGCTGCACGGGTTAAAAAAATCGAAAATTAAAATCCTTGGAGCTGGGTATTTTTTATGGCCAAAATATTCGAAAAAAATGGGGGGAGCCAAAAAATTTCGAAAAATAAAAAATAAGACACATTCTAATATACACATATACATACATACATAAACACACACATACATACAGACTTTTTAAAAACCGGTTTTTTAGCTTCCTAAGGTCTCAAAACGTGCTTATATGCCAAAAAAACAACAAAAAAAATTTTGACTGATCACAATGAAAAAACATGAAAATAACTGGAGTTTATGGTGCAAAATGTATTGAAAAAGTACAATATTAAAACTTTAAATGATGAATTTTAAGTTAGATTTGTTGAAAATATTGTAGGGGTGTTGTTGATTGAGGGTACAGAGCTGCAAGTCAGGGACCGACAAGCAGGTTTTTGAGGATTTCTGATAATAAAAAAATTTTATGTGGTAGTTCGTAGTAATTTTTTGCACTGATATTAATGGTGCATTCAGTTTTTCCCGAAAATATTCGGGAGTCCCCGAAATGAGCAAAAAAAGCCGAATTTTTCTATAAAGTTTTCGTAAAGTTATTCAGAAAACTAAAAAATGGCCCAAATCAAACGTAAATTACCTTCCGAGGCGAAGCCGAGGATGTTAAACTGCGATTTGGCCCATGCTTTTTTTATGGCCGAGAATTGTACAAAATTATTCTGCGACTGTGAAGAGAGAAAATACGTTTTTGCCGGACGCGCAGCGTCCGGGTAATACGTACTTTCCCGCCTTAGTGCAGAAAAAATATTTATAATACTTTTTCGGTTAGAAAATTTTATATTTTTATTCACATGAGTTGTTGGAGATTTTACAGTTAAGAAAAAATTGTTTATATATGATGAGGTTAGATTAATTAGTTTATTGATATATGTAAAGTTTCTTACAGCTGTGCCGCGGTTAAAAATAATAATGGCAGTGAAAATAATAATTTTAAGATATTAAAATAAAATTAATTATTAAAGAAAAAAAAATCTTTGAATTTAAAGTGATTTAATTCAATATTTTTTTAAAATGCTTAAAAACTTTACTTGGCGCGTTTATTAAAAAACGGCTACAAATAGATATTTTATGTGCTATGTTCTATTCAGAAACAAAAAAATTTATTTAAAATTAAGCTATACTTTAATATTATTTTTAAAATAGTAAGAAACATTTTCAGATAATTTTCCAGAAGAGTTATAAGGGATAAAGCACTAGAATTTTTTTAGATTAAAATAAAACTAAAAGAAAATTGTATAATTATTTTTTAATCAAACTAAAAATTAGCTTAAGGTAAAATATATATTATAAATCTATATTACATATTCCAGCCTCCTATCAATGAATACTTTGCAAACATAATAATAAACATGCCAATACTTCTAGAAAAACCACTTATTATTTTATGAATACAAAATATTACTAAGAGGGTCTCCCACATGCATTGTCCAAGAGAGTCTCCAGCTTGAAAAACGAGGGACACCTGCTTGCAATATCTAAAAGTGTCTCACTTATTCATTAGCTAAGCGGTACTCCCATATGCATTTTCACCCACCTGAATTTTCTCCTGCTTACTTTATTTTAAGGGGTCTACCGCTTGGATAATCCAAATGGGAGTCCCACTAGAAATATTTAAAAGGGTTTCCCGCTTGAATTATCCAAGCGGGACTCTCATCTGCATTTTCTCCCGCTTGCATTATCAAAGCGGGGATCCCGTCTGCATGATTTCCCGCTTGGATAATCTAAGAGGGAGTCCCGCTAGCCCTATTTAAAAGGCTCTCTCGTTTGCATTATCCAAGTGGGATTTCCGCCTGCATTTTCTCCCGCTTGCATTATATTAAAGGGCCTACCGCTTGAATAATATAACAGGGACTCCCGCCTGCAATATTTCCCGCTTGGATAATCCAAGAGGGAGTCTCACTAGCAACATTTAAAAGGAACACCCGCTTGAATAATGCAAGCGGGACTCCCATATGCATTATTTCCCGCTTGGATAATCTAAGAGGAAGTCCCGCTAGCAATATTTAAAAGGGTCTCCCGCTTGAATTATGCAAGAGGGACTCCCATATAAATTATTTTCCGCTTGGATAATCCAAGAGGGAGTCTCACTAGCAATATTTAAAAGGAACACCCGTTTGAATTATCCAAGAGGCACTCCCGTCTGCTCTTATTTCCTGCTTGGATAATCCAAGAGGAGTCCTGCTAGCAATATTTAAAAGGGTCTCCAGCTTGCATTATCCAAGTGGTACTACCGCCTGCATTTTCTTCCGCTTGCATTATTTTAAAGGATTAACCGTTTGAATAATCCAAGAGAGACTCCCGCCTGCATCATTTCCCGTTTGGATAATCCAAGAGGAAGTCCCGCTAGCAATATTTAAAAGGAACACCCGTTTGAATTATCCAAGAGGCACTCCCGTCTGCATTATTTCCTGCTTGGATAATCCAAGAGGGAGTCCTGCTAGCAATATTTAAAAGGGTCTTTAGCTTGCATTATCCAAGTGATACTACCGCCTGCATTTTCTTCCGCTTGCATTATTTTAAAGGATTAACCGTTTGGATAATCCAAGAGAGACTCCCGCCTGCATCATTTCCCGTTTGGATAATCCAAGAGGAAGTTCCGCTAGCAATATTTAAAAGGGTCTGCCGCTTGAATAATGCAAGCGGGACTCCAATATGCATTATTTCCCGCTTGGATAATCCAAGAGGGAGTCTTACTAGCAATATTTAAAAGGAACACCCGTTTGAATTATCCAAGAGGCACTCCCGTCTGCATTATTTCCCTTTTGGATAATATAAGAGGGTGTTCCAATAAAGGATGGATTATGCGGATCTAGGAGAAATAAGTAATGAAGTAATGCGGACGTTTAACTAAAACCAGAACTTTTATTGAAAACGTTTGTGCTTGTTGCAACACCTGAGAGCGAACTGGCTTTCGCCTGCGGTAATACAATAAGAGGCGCTCATGCGCAATATAAAAGATATAATACATCGTATTTTACATATACATACAAGTTAACGCATATAATAAATTACAAAGTATATTACACTACATATCCCGATACATTCCACACACCCATTTTATGAAGTAGAATGTCGAAGCAGAGGGGGTATTTTCAAAAAAATTTTTTAAAATTCAAAACAACTTAGAAAAAATTTTAAAAATTTACAATAAAAAATATTAAATAATAGAATACATGCTTAATTAATTTATGAACACATAAATGCGCTCTCTAATTTTTTTGAAAATCGATTATACAATTAATAATTTAAAATAGTTACATAATACAATTAATTATTAAAAACTATACAATAATTAATAAATATTTTTTAATCATATAATTAAACAAAGAGACATAATAATAAAAAATTTTTTTCAATTATTATTCGTCTCAAGTAAGACTAATTTATGTATTGGCCTCCTATGATCAGAAGTATTTGTTCTCAAAGAAGCCACCCTGATATATTTTAATATGTATTATTTTTACTTGGATAATCCAAGAGAAAGCCCCTCTAGCAATATTTAAAAGAGTCTGCCGCTTGAATTATGCAAGCGGGACTCCCATCTGCATTATTTCCCGTTTGGATAATCTAAGAAGGAGTCCCGCTAGCAATATTTAATAGGCTCTCCCGCTTGAATTATCTAAGTCGAACTTCAGACTACATATTCTTTCGCTTGCATTATCCAAGCTGGTCTCCTGTCTGAATTATTTCTTGCTTAGAGAATCTAAGAGGAAGTCCTGCTAGCAATATTAAAAAAAAAAAACTCAGAACTAGCGAAAACTCTCAAGTATATCTAAAATATTATATATTTATTTTAAAATAATTTTAGTTCAAGTAGGGCGATGTCCCAGTGAGTGACCGCTAGTTGAGATCGCTGGATTCTACAGCATAAAACATATAATACATATTAAAAAATATATATAAAAAGTTTATTAAAAGCCTTTAGGTGTTTCTAAGTTAATAAAAAACAAATCGTAACATTAATTATCAAATTATGTTTATTAATTTATTCATTATAAGTAAATAATGACTCAGCACGTGATTCCACCAGTGAGTGACCAGATACCTGAGTAAGTCCAACTCAGAGCTATTAAAAATTTATAAATTATACGACTATAAAAAGAAGTGCACGAGACGTTATCAATAACTGAAAATTAAAATAGAAGATTTTAAATAGTTTTAATTAGTCGTTAATCTTGCCGGTCAAACACTAAATTTTATCCCATTTTAGCACTAGTAATTGACCAGCTATTTTTATTAAAAAATAGTTAATAAAAGTTTAAAATAATAAGTTTAATATGTTCTAATAACTTTTAAGCATTAAATAAAACAATTTTCAAAAAATGTTTTAAAGAATTTTGAAAAGAATTAAACTTAACTACATGCACTATTTCTTCTTTAAAGTATATGCTTATGGGGTGGAAAAATAGTAGACTTGCGCAAAGTTTTTTATATTTTTTTAATTCTAAAATTTTGTAATTGCTAAAAGTAATTATTTATTATTAAAGTAAACTCATGAAGAAATAAGATTTTATATAGTAATTAAATTAAATAGACAATAATTTTAAATAATTTAATTAAATAGGTGCTGATAGGTCACTCACCGGGGTTTGGTCACTCACTGGCTCTCTGCACCTCTTTTGCGCCCTGTAAAACTCCTTTAAAAGGAATGCAATTTCTAGTGCTCACTAGTGAACCAGATTTCTCCCCTCCATGATCTTTGACGAGACATAGAAGCATCTCAAGCTCCACGTAACAAAAAGGTTATTTTCTTAACTAAGATTTAAGATGGAAAATGACTCGATCCAAAGATATTCCTCAATTATGTCCTCATCCCAAAACGACTGTTCCGAGGTGCTCGCAACAAAACTGGCCAGCATTGAAGAAACAATTCCGATGGTAAATGGCAGCGTTATCCTTGCTGGAGTCTTTAACGATAGGGACTTAGAATGAGGCATGCTGACGACCAACCTCAAAGGATATATGGTACTCGGAATGGCAGCTAAATGAAAGTTAGTGGTATAGAATAGAGGCAACAGAGCTACGAATGAGAAAAAATGCCATTAGCAGATAGTTTTTCATATCGTCTTGGCGGGGTATGAGTTACAGTTTTCAACTAGCAATAATCGCACCTTGGTTTGAACCTCGTTGATAACCGGATATAATATTCGCAACAGAAGGTGCGTCTAGGAGAATAGGCGACTGGAGGGTAATGAATGACTACAATACAATGGACACGGCCTTTTACGCGTTTAACTCCCGGAAGGAGCTTCCCCGATTAGGTGAGCTGACAACATGGCCCTAACAAAAACTGTCATGGAATTGCAAGTAACCTAGGGGAGGTTGAATCTAGTCATGAGAAAGGCGAATATAAGCTCAGCTTGCTATACCGAAAACGGAGATCGTACTGCTGTCCCGTCAAAAGATTCCCACGGACATCGATGTAAATGGCAATGATGTTAGAAATTATCACGAGATCTCAGCCAAAATATTGTTTTAGTACCTGAGAGTTCTGCCTGACAACAAGCTGAGTTCTGTGAACAATTTCAGAGTTCGTGTGAAAAGGCCTCGTCGGTTGCATCCACCTTATCAAGGCTCATGTCCAATAAAGGAGGACCTAAACCAGGAAAGTGAAGACTTTTAAAGTCCATGTTGAACTCTGACCTGCTTTACAATTTTTTATCGCCATCAGCTATGATTTCGTGGTTTAGATTATTTGACTCCCTTTGACTCAAGATTCAGACTATATTAATAGCTTCTGGTAAGGACAATAGGTTATGTCGTATTTACCAGTATAGTTACATGTTCCAACTCAAGTCCAAATAATGTTTATAATATTATTTTTTTTTTTTAATTTTACTTCTATAGTATTTAAGCGAGTTTCGTAAATTACCTGTTGTGATTCTTCGTTGTTACCTACTGGTGGCTCAGCTTCACTTAAGTTATTTTGTCAAGTTTCGCAATAGGGTGGTTTTAAAAATAAATTGGGATAAATTTTCCAAATCAGTTTAAAGTGACTTCCTATTTTTTTTATGCATGATATAATGACCACTTGGGCTTGGTCTGTTACGTCTAAGAAAATTCCTAAATATTAAACTTCATCTCCCACAGTTACATCCGACGAGTTGTATGTTTTTTTCAGGACATGACATGCTGTGGTCTCATTGTCTACAGTTGAAACAACTATGATTCGAAGCATCTAGCAGACTATCAAAGAGTACTGGATCCAATTTTTAGAAGAACACTCCGATACTTATATAATCATCATAAATTGCAAAAAAGGGGAATCCTAAATAAATAATTTCTTTACGACCAAAATCACATTTGTCTTGGTTAAATGAGAGACCCGCGTCTACTAACTTTTTTAAAACTATTCTTAGATGTTTTAGATATTGTATCAAAATCTTCTATTACTGTCACTATGAGATCATTTTATTTCAATATAAATGGTTCTAGGTCAGGTGTAGTGAAGCGATCCATCAGTTTTTGGAATATTTTGAGACCATAAGTATCTGCAAACGGTATTCTCGTGAATTGGAGTGATTCTAACCCTGGCAGTGCAAAAGATGTGTACACAACAAACAATTCTGAATAACAAAATGTTACACAGTCAAAAATGGAATTAATATAGATGAAGAATAAAATAGGCCGGCCCTAGAACTGATCCTTGATGTACCCTCGAACTGGTCATGATGAACTCAGAGGAGTTACCATTTTCATCTATTACTGCTTGCGGACGAAAAAACAAACAGTCATGATACCATTGTAAAATATGATGTGTAAAACCTAATTCATATAACCTTCGCAACAGAATAAGATGATGGTTAGTATCAAGGCTTTCAAGAAACCAAACATCAACAGGGTTGTTATTAAACCTAGTCCGACACCGCGACGAATTACATCTGTGAGATTAAGTAAAATAGTTTGAGTGCTGAAGTTATTTCTGTAACCAGATTGGTGCAAATTTATTAGATTATTAGTCTCCAAGTAGGCTACAACCTGATCAACTATTAATCTCTCCAAGGCCTTTACCAGATGTGACATATTGGCTACAAGACGTGTATCAGAGGTTTATAGTGGAGAGAGAGAGAAGAGGGAAAGAGAGAGAGAGAGAGAGAGAGAGAGAGAGAGAGAGAGAGAGAGAGAGAGGGGTATTTTTATGCGGTATTTTACTTAAAGCAAAAATAAATATTTGTTTCCAAATGTTCGGTAACTTAGAGGTTGTAATAGATGCGTTGAATATAAAGGTTATGATGTCCAATAAGATATTTATAGAATCTTTATAATGTCTAATACTGAAACCATCAGGACTACGATCTTCACATTTTAGTACTATTTTCATAATTACTTTAGACACTAGATTAAGTTACTGGGGTAAATTAAAATATGGTATTTAAATTAATAGGATGAGAAAATTGTATACGTAAAAGTCGGTAGATGAATATACAATATACAAAATAAGGGCGATATGACACAAGATGGAGATGACATTTTAATGTGATCATTTCCGCCCTTTCGGAACGGCCACTATTATTTAATTATAACTTTAAATCATAAATACAAAAAGTTGCAAGAAAAAGGAGTCGTGTGAACACGCTAGTACGAGAATATATATGTATTGATATAGTAGCACGAGGTTAACTTTATTTCTTAGGATCGTGGGAATTTTATTATAATGCTGATGAGGGGGAAGCGAAAGGGGTATGACCTGTAATAATAAACTTTACACTAATTTTAATTATAAAAATATATATAAACTATTTATTTTTTTCAAAAAAATACATACACTTTTCAACTAATTTTATTTAATACAACTTTGTCCATAAAGTCTTTTTTCTATGTTTTAAACCCGCTATATAATTCACTTTCAATTTCGTAAAAACTTATTATTCCAATTCTTCGCGACACACACATATAATTATATTTCTTTTATTCTTTACCTATATATCCGCTAATAACTTTATCCAATTGGTTGACCATTTTCTCTTAATTACAAAACTTCAGCTTCCAATATTATCAAAATGCTTCTGTACAAATTCTCCAATTTCCTAAAATTCGATAAAAAAAATGTCCGTTACAAGAATCTTGAGATTTTAATCGCTATTTAAATCAATATTTGTAGTTAACGGTTAATTACTTTTTCTTGTCGTCATAATATTATTGATTATTTTTAGTTATCGAATTATTAATTATTATTTATTATAAAATTTAACACTATTTTTGCTTTTAATTAAATCAAATCAATTATTATTTTTAATGATCAAAAATCTATTCTTTTATAAAAATGTGCTCGAATTCAATATCGCAAGGTCCGCGCAACAATGTTCTCTTTTTCGCCGGCCTGTCTTATTCCCACTTCTCTCTTCTCTTTTGTTGTTCGTGCGGTCAGTATATACATGCGTGTGTCGCGCGCGTGTGTGTGTGTGTGTGTGTGTGTGTGTGTGTGTGTGTTGCAACTACCTGTTAAAAATCCATCATGTTCTAATATAAGATAATCATGCATAATAAATCTTTAGCGTACTTATGAAAATTGACTTACGCGGGTTTTATAGCAACGCTATAACATATTTATATTGGAAAATATTTATTTCTTTGGCAGATAAACATTGTAGTGGAAAGGTACAGGTAATAGATGTCAGTCCAATAGAGTCAAATATTCGCCATAGAGTGGAAGAATGTGCAGAATTTTTTAGACTGTTTTTAATAAAATCATCTTTCGTTTTCCTGACCTGAGTTTAAAGATCTACACGCATTTTGCGAAATTTAGTTAAAAAGGCTTCATCAATAGTAGATAGATAGATTTTATATAATTTATCCCGTTTTTTAAATTAAAATTTTAAATAATCATCTAATTCAAACGTTTTAGGTTTTATTATCACATTTTTGAAAACAGGAGCATTTTTATCTAATATTTTATCGAGCATTCATCATAGCTGTATTATTCAGGAGCTTTAATTTATGTTGTATTTTTATTTACCCTTTTTATAAAATTTTAGGTCTAAATACGAACAATTGGATCCTGTATCACATAATGCTTTAATATAGTCGTCTCCAATTGCAATGTCAAAAAATAACCTATTATCGGTCTTCATAGCAGAAATATCTAGCCTTTTTAAATTAGCTAGAATGTCGCTTGTGTTTAGTACCTGTACTTCATCCATTTCTTGATGCGTGATATTTATCCAAAATGGTTAAAAGAAGGTCACATATCTAGTAGCACAATTTCTTGAATTTATGTAACTAATTCCCCTATTCTAATCTCCGAATTCAATGGTTCATTTTCCAATCCTTGACACAGATATTTAGGAATAGTGCCATTTTTGTTTTGTTAATTTTCTTGTAAATAATTTCATTTTATATTACTCCTTTGTCAATATTTTTGTTTCAGGAATTTTTAATTATACGTTACAACTTTTTAATTCTTTTAAATATTTATTTTTTAATTTCATATTTTTAAGGGCATAATCAAGATCTATTTCATTTTTAACGTCAAACTTTATCATATATTCTTGGTCATTTATTTTATTATAAATGATATTAGCGTTTGTTACATTAATATTAAATTTCTCTTTATTTGGAATGCATCCGTTTAATTGAAATGTCCCAAATATAGTGAAGGACAGATTCGAGGAATATCTTTGGACCAACATTTTTCATCACCGCATGGTGTGGAGGACTCACAAGTCCCCGCGAGGTTGAAATCTTAGTTAAGAAAGTTACTTTATTACTACTTGGGGCTTGTGATGCTTCTATGTCTCGTCGAAGATCATGGAGGGGGGAAAATCTGGTTCACTGGTGGATCTAATTTTATCTACATATAATTTAATTTGTTTTGCTTCTCTGAATTTAAGTAATGAACTTTAAAAAAAATTTAGAGACCATAATCCCCACGTATCCAAAATTCATTAAAACAATTTTATTGTTTTACAGAAATTATACTAAAACAACGTTTAGTTGCAAAACATTTAACTAACGGCTAAAAAATTTTCTTTGGCACATCCTTTCCAGATTTTGAAATATAAGGCAACCCATTGTTATGTAAATGTTTTGTGACTAATTTTTTATTTTTAATTTTCGTTTTTATAAAATAAATTGAACCGTACTTAATAAAATTTTTTAAGAAACTGAATAATTTTTATAAATTTTAATTTAAGTTTTATAATTAATTTAAGCAAAAAGTTCTAGAAAATTTTCTTCGATAAATTATAAGTTTGCTTAAAAAATTTCTTTTTGGGTGGGTTTTTCTGAAAAGAGGGTGAAAATCATGAAGAAAAAAATTTTCTTGTCGTTATTTTTGTAAAATAAAAGTCTTTAGGAATAAAACAAGCCAACCCACATTAAAATTGAATGAAAACTCGATCAAAGCAAACTTATTTCCGCTTTTTTTTTCCTATCACTGTGAATCGCCGAAAAAAAATTTTTTTTAATTAAATAAGTTGAATCTAAAAAAGAAGCAATAAAGTTTTTGTAGAACCCAAATTTCTTTGCATATATGCGGGTTTCACTCATACGTGGTTTCTTAATTTTTCCCATCCCTCTTTATGCGCGGTTTTTTCCTCCGTATACGCAGGTTTTATTCGAAATTCTAAGTGAAAATTTTTACTGGTTGTCTTTTTTTATTGTTTTGAAACATAGCTTATTTATTGAACATCACCATCTCTCAGACAAGAAAAATTATTTTAAGTATTCCTTCATAAATTATGGCTTCCAAATTCAAAAATTCTCCAAATAAAAAAGCAAGGAATGTCTTGGATATTATGGTGTGAAGATAAAAATCTACAATTTACTCGAATCTGGAGAGAGATTCACAGCCGCGAAAGTTTAAAATCAATGAGTCTTCTGTACGAACTATTAGAGACAACAAAGATAAAATTCGTCATAGTGCTTCGACCTTCGGCCAGTTTTCTCACTTAAGTAAATTAAACAGACATGTATAAAAAAATATCACTTAATATTTCACTAAAAAGTAAGTACACAAAAATACAAAAAAATTATTATTAAGACTAGAAATTTGGAGTATTTGGAACCTAACCCCCTTATTCCTATAAGACCTTGGTCTCCGTACACGCTATTTCCTTATACGCAGCACCTTCCTGGAACGCATTAACCGCGTATAAGGAGGGACGCCTGTATATCTTAAAAATTTTTTGTTGATAAAATTAGAATAAAAGTTTTAATAATTTATTTATTATTTATTTCCATGAGTATATACCTAGCAAATATGTATTTATCGTTTCAAAAAAATAAATCACAGTTCATTTTTGACTTTAACTTTGGTAAAAATTTATGCCAAATTAGGGCAGTAGTTAATTTTCTGAAGAAGAGTTATATAGTATTTTTCCAAAAAATGGCTCATTAAACAATAAATGTAATTAAATTAAAAAGAATATTAATATTAGCTTATTTTTTTCTGACCTTCCTTCAATTTGCTCGGAGCTATATTGAGCTTTTACTAATATTTGCTTTACATCTGCCAGTATTTGCAACATTTCATTTCTCGAAACAGCTCTAGATTTAGATTTTAACTCATAAAAATTATTTTTTCTGCTTTCTCTTACATGATACCAACCATCTTCTGATAGTTTAATTGTAATCAAAGCTTGTTGCTCACTCGATATTCCTTCTTCATAAGCTATATGCATTCCTTTATTACCCTAAAATTAAAATTAAGAAATTATGTGATAAGATCTTTGGTGATAATTAGTTATATATTTGATATTATCATTTTTAAAGCGTGAATTGATTTTTAGCCAGTTAAAGCTAAAAATAAAAAAAAAATTAAAATTAAAGTGTATTGCAATTTTCTTATTTTGCAATTTAATGACCAAAATTGCATCCATACTTTTATAAGGTTGATTTTAAACTCTAATAAGAGTTCTGTTTCAGATAGAAAACAAAAAAATTATTTTTTACATTATACTGCATTTTAATAAAAAAGCTTTTAAATAAGCAAAGTGGACAGAGTTCCTGCAACGACTAATTGATTAGTGCCAAAATATTGAATTCAGGTAATAAAGAGCTACCTGAGTTATCGGGTACTCTTGTACGATACACTTCAAGCATAGAGGAGAAAAATCGTGACATTTCAAGGTTCGATATTGAAATCTAATTTATCGAACATCTCTTATGATGGCATGCCAAGACTGGAGCTAGAATTTGGCTGTTTCAAAATAGGATACATGGACGAAATTGCCCTTAAATCGTGCAACAGGCGCAAAATAACTTAATCATCTAAATGTTGCAAATAAGCTTATTGATAGAAGAGTGTGGATTAAGTTTTTCAGCTATTAAAACAGAAATCGTGATGTTCACGAAGAAGCAAATAAGTGCTATTATCCCAATATGAATCGATGATGATACCATCATAGAAACTCACCTACTAGAAGCATATCTCTCAAAGAGTCAAGAAGGCAGGTACCACAACACTAGGCCTGAGTAGGCTAATAGCGCTCTCAATAGCCCTAAAGCTAGTAAGCGGAAGTTTCTAATATCCGCAACCCATTCTATACTATTGTATGGAGCAGAAATCTGGGCGGAAAAGCTAGACACGACTATTTATACGAAAGGCAAAATAAGAGTAAAGAGGCAAAGTGCCTTATGGGTTACCTGCACATACAGGACTATCTCTGAATAGATCAAAGCCGCTGTTAGAAGGAATTCGATGCTAGTGTGTAAAGCACTTTGGGGAAACCACACGGACAGCAGATAGACCAAGTGTGTTACTAATGAGGTTGCTCCTGGGTTCCAAAGAGAAAATGAGGAATTGAACTATTTTTAAACTCAGTTCTTTAGTTGATACGGGCTTTTCCAGTCCTATCTCCTTAAGATTGGCAATGTGATGGTTAAGGACGAGGAAGGTATTCTGCATACTAAGAAGCTATTGACGGCACCCTAATAAGGATCCATGTGTATGAGCAGTTGATGTAGTTGGTTCATGCACACGGCTCCAAATGAGGAATAACAGGAGATGTACAAAGATATCTATATTTATATTTAATTATTTATTTATTTAATTTATATTTATTTATCTTTTTCGATGAATAGATGGAAGTGACAGCATTCAAATGGGTCTAATATTTATTTTATTTTAATTTTATTTTCATAACTTTATTATTAATCTTTTCTGGAGAATATATGTGCAGTTGAAATATAATTTACTAGTGAATTTTTTGAATCTGAGCTTACTTGAAAAGTGGCTCTTTATTTAAAACAGGAGTGATACACAGATGAATCTGATTCGGAAAAAATTTGCTAAAACTGTTTGAGTCATAGTTATTTTTAATAAGTTCAGCATTATAGGAATCTTTAATTAAAAGCAGATTAGAGTAATCTGATTCAGTAGATGTTTTAAATTTTAATTTCTTTTCTGCTAAATCATATATTTTAAATTAAATATTTATATTATATAATATATAAATTTCTAATATTATAATAGATTATATTGATTGAGTTTAAATAATTTAAATTTTTCTAAATTTTCTTTTTAAAAAACAGAATTGTCGATAAGTTAGAACCAGTTTTTTTCACGGTCAGCTGATAGATTTCAGATTGTTCCGAAATTTTCAAAAATTTTTAGTTAACTATTTTTAACTAAGACATTAAAAAACATTGCTAGCTTTTAATAGAAGCCCTCGATTTATTAAATAAAATCCTTATTCATATAAAAATTTTGTATTAAAAACAAGTCAAAATATATTAATGATAATTGTGATATATTAAAGTTATTATGGTTAAATCAATATTAATTGATATTAATTTAAATGAAAAAAAGATTTTTAATTAATAAATTTAACTTTAAAAAATAAAAAAAAAGAAATTGAATTGCCTGAATATTATTATTATTATTATCTTTCCTGTTTTTGCTTCTTTTTTTTCGCCTTGCTTGCGTGTTTTTTGTTCCTAGCATTGGGACCCGTTGGCTGCTCGTCCGACTTCTCCCTGTCTTGTATCTGAGGCTTCGGCTGCTGCTTGTCTTTGCACTGCTGGTGTTGCACTCTCAATTGCTGCAGCAGCTGCTGCCTATTTTCTTTCCCAAGCCTTCGTTGCAGCTTGTTTTGCGCTTCTTTAGATTTCTCTATTCGGATCTCTAGTTATTTTTTAGGCATATTCGTTTTCCCGTTTCAATTCTGATGTAACTACACCCTTTTATTCTCGGCAGCTTTTTTAATAGTATACCCTGAATCTGGTGTGTCCTCATCTGAAATGATGGGTCATATCCTCTTTGGTGGCTGTTCTCTTATTTCCTTTAATTCGAGTAAGAGAACAGTCACCATTATTTCGGCTTCATTAACTTGCCTTTGCTTAATTAAGCTTAATTGTCAAGCAAATTTTGGAACTTTAAAATACCGGTTGTAATTAGCATCCCAACGTTCTTGTGTACCTCGGTAAAATGAGCAGTCATAGCTTTAAATTTATTCTTTATCTAGAAATGATATTTTTCTATAGCCTGAAAGGCTTCCTTCGTAACCGACAAGTACTTTAAGAGATTTGATTTGGACTTATCTATTTAAACATCTTCGTTCTTCCTTTCGTCGGTTATGGCTGGCATATTTTTAATACGTCCTGCCCAACTTACATTTTCATGACCAGATAGTATGTTAACAGCATTTACTTCTGTTCCATCGTTATTTTGGCCAGCACCATTAATTGGTACACCAGAGACATAATCGTCTTGTGGTAAACTATCTGCTCCTCCCAGGACGGAATTAGATGTTGACTTCGTCTCCATACAAAATTTTTGGTTCCCTATAGAATCCTTAGGACTGGTACCAAATTCCGTAGCTTTCACTTGATCGGAGTTGGCAACTGAATTCATCTTTTGCTGAGAAAGAGACTTTTTAGCCTGAGGTAGTATGTTTTCTTGATTATGCATTTTAAAAATAAGATTGCCTGCGGCACTGGACTAAGCGCTCTTAAGAGAATACAGGTGAGAGTACCCTTCGGTCGTCCATCGATCAACGCCCTAGGTACTAGTCCCAGGGTGGCGATCAATGTCAGTCCCGCAGATAAGAGGAAATACACCTTCGCTCCATGCCTGACTAGCATCACACGGTCACTTTTACCCATTGTGTTAGCTGGTTGTTAATGGGTTGCTACCACTATGGTTGCTAACCATCTGCTGAAGTTCTAGCCCGTTACAAAACAGGAGTCAAACCCGCAACAGCCCTCAACTTCAATGGTAGAAAAAGGGGGGGGGCGTTGGGAGTTCGTCAGTTTGAAGGGATTATGCCTTCATGTCTGCTGACATAATACGATATTGTACCCATCGTATAAACAGGATCCTCATAGGCCATTTTTAGCAGATGAACATGATCCCAATGATTCACATATTCTGTGAGTTTTATTATAGACTATCAGTTAAGACAGCTCCGGACATTTTTGTTTCAACTTGCGTAGAAAAAAGAATAAGCAAGGTCCCTCTGACATCTGCTCCCATGATTAATGTATTTATTAAGTTTAAATCTTAATAAATCTAGTCAAGGAAGCTCTGGTCTATAGTGAGAACATCAGCCGTAAAGAATGAATATTTTAAAGCTCCTCGAATAAGCAAGGATCTTAGGCTCAATCATTTCCAAGACGATCGCCCACCACTGTCAGGCTTTATCTGATAATCACCAAGCCTTGCGTCCTGAAGTCATTGGCTGCAACTTTTAAGACACACTCATAGTAAACAATTTTTTGTTCAGACAGAAAACACAGACAGCCAATCCCGACAAACTTTACAGCTTTTTCGTAACTGAATTTCCGCTCCAACGCTAGCAGGTCGATGGGTATGACCGATGCTACTACCTGGATCACCTCGAGCGATACCGTATGATACGCGCAGGCGATCCTCAGGGCCGCTTGCCTCTGCACAGACGATATTTTATGTCTGTGCTTGGCAAATTTGGTGATATCCGCCCAGATCTCAGATCCGTAAAGCAGGACAGAGTTGACAACGGACATCAACAATCTTCGCTTCCCGGGTATGGGCCCTCCTATGTTGGCCATGAGCCTTGACAAGGAGGATGCGATCGACGCGGCCTTCTCACTCGACCTCTAAAATTGTTCCCAGAAGTTCAGCTTGTTATCAAGCAGAACTCTCAGGTACTTAATCGATGTCTTGGCTTGGATCGTGTGAGGGTTTCCACCATCATCGACATTTACATCGATGTCCGTGGAAATTGTTGTTTGACGGGTCAGCAGTACGATCTCCGTTTTTGGGATCGTGAGCTGGAGCCCGTGATCGCTCATCCAGAGGTTGATCTGTCTCATGACTAGATTCAACCTCTCCTGAGTAGGTAACATGTAGGTAGCATGTCCCTGCCGGTGATGGTCAGAGCCACGTCGTCCGCGTACCCGATCAGAGAAGCTCCTAAAAAAATACTACAGTTTTTCATTGTATACATTAAGTGAATTAAATTATGGTAAATATCATATGAGTAAATAAGTAAGTATAAGATAAATATGAGTAAAATTAATTGATAAAATTTTAAATTGAATTTAAAATTAGTCAACAATAAGCAAATAGAATAGTAACTATAAGATAAAATTTTTTAAAAAATAATTAAATTTAATGACTAAGCATATACAGCATGTATATCTAATTTTAAGTTCATATTAGCTGGTCAACCATCTCGAAAATTCGGAAAACATGCTGGGGTAAAAAAATGAAAATTATACCTCCAGGTTATTAGCTTTTCCTAAGAGGGATCATTTTCATCCCGAAGTTTCTCCATTAGATAACATAAATTATTTTTGGTCAATAACATACCTTATAGTAAATCAGGTAATATATCATATGATTTACCATACGATCTATAATATGGCCTAATCACATGGTAAATAAGTATGAATCAGTATTTTTCTTTTTGTGCGAGCTGGATATGCAAAACTAGTGTTTCACAGGGCTCTAGTTTTTCTTTCATGATCATGTCGATAATCATGTTTTTGTTTTCTGAATAGTAAAGAATTTTCTGGAATTTTCCTTTAGTTTTTGAAAAAATTTTTTTGAATAATAAAAAAAGAATTAAAAAAATTGACTATTTTTGATTTTATTGGACACGCTTATGAAGAATTGTACGGATGAAAATACATAAAAGTGGTTTTAAAGTAATCTTTAAAGAAATATCTCCAGAGCCTTTTTTAATTTTTAAAAAATATTTAAATCTTTTCGAGAAATCAATATCAGAAGCTAGTGGTCGAAAACGCATAACGCAAAACGCACGTAAAACTGATTTTTCTCGGGAACTAAGAGGTTCTTTGAGACGAGCTTTAGTGCAAATTATTCCTTGGAAAAAATGCTATTGATGTAATTTTTTTTTTTTAAATTCGATTCAGAGTTACAATTGTTTGAAGCTAAGAACTTTAAAATTTAAAAAATCAAAAAGTGGTCATTTTCATCACATCAGATCTTAAAATGGATTGTATCAAAACGTAAAAACCAAATTGCTTTGTATTTATCAAACACTTTTCTAATGCCATTTTTTTTTTTTAATTTCATTCATTCATTAAAGAGAAATATCAAAAAAACGACTTAGAGTCTAATTTTTTTAGTTTTTTATTTTTTTATATTTAGGACAGCTGAGATCCATTTTTTTATATAATAAAATATAACATTTTCATATAAAAAACAAAATAATAGACTACATAATAGACTAGAAAAAAATTTATAATGGCGTATATTTTCCGCTAAAGCCAATAATAATATTTCAATGCAATCATTGCATAAAAATATTTAAAAATACAATTTTCATATAAAACAGGGCACTATTAGAAAAAATTTTGAAATGGCGTATAGTTTCCGCTAAAGTCAATGGAAAAATTTCAATGCTATCATTGCATAAAAATATTTATAATTACAAATTTTGTATCAAACAGGAGACTATTAAAAAAAAATTTAGAATGCAGTATAATTTCTGCTAAAGCCAATAAAAAAATTTCAATACTATCATTGCATAAAAATTTTTGAAATTACAAAAATTTTTCAATACAATCATTGAATAAAAATGTATCACTATTAAAAAAAATTTTAGAATGGCGTACAGTTTCAGCTAAAATCAAAAAAAAAAAAATTTAAATGCTATAATTGCATAAAAATATTTGAAATTCCAAATTTTCTATAAAACAGGAGACTGTTAAAAAAAAATTTAAAATGGCGAAAACTTTCTGCTAAAGTCAATAAAAATATTTCAATGAAATCATTGCATAAAAATATTTAAAATTACAACTTTTATAAAAAACAGGACTCTAATCTAAAAAAATTTAGATTGGCGTATAGTCTCTGCTAAAGTCAATAAAAATATTTCAATGCAATCATTGCATAAATATTTTTGAAATTAGAAAAATATTTCAATACAATCATTGCATAAAAGTGTATGACTACTAAAAAAAAAATTAGAATGTCGTACAGTTTCAGCTAAAATCAAAAAAAAAAATTTTAATGCTATCATTACATAAAAATATTTAAAATTACAACATTTATATAAAAAAGGAGACTATTAAAAATTGCAGAAAAACAATTGAAATTGCAACATTTCTATAAAACAGGATCGTTTTAGAAAAAAAAATTAAAGTGAAGTATAGTTTCTGCTAAATTCAATACTATTATTTCAATGAATAAACTCAATAAATCGGACTCTAAGACTTTTTTTATGCTATTTCTTTTTAATGAATACATTAAATAAAAAACAAAAAAAAGCGGCTTTAGTAAAGCGTTTAATAAATACAAAGCATTTTGTTTTTTATATTTTGATACAAACCATTTTAAGATATGAAGTGATGAAAATGACCAATTTTTGAGTTTTTAAATTTTGTACTTCTTAGCTTTAAACAGTTGTAACTCTGTGCCGTGAGCTAAAATTAAAAAAAAAGCGTCAAATCGAAAGCATTTTTTCCAAAGAGTAATTTGCACCGAAGCTCTTTTGTTTTATATATGAAATGACTCAAAAATTTGAATATGAAATGATATAGACATCGGCAGTCCTAAGAATAATAGAAAAAAACAAAAATTTTAAGAATTTAACTGTATAGTAAAATTCATATTGTCGGTTTACAATATGAAAAAACTACAAAAATTTCAATCTATATTGTCGGCTATTTGATATATGAAAAAATTCAAAAAAATTCACTATGAAATAAGATAGTTATCGGCAGCCTTAAGAATGAAAAAAAATAAAAATTTTTTTAATTTAGCTGTATAGTAAATTTCATATTGGCTGTTTACGATATGAAAAAACTACAAAAATTTCAATCTATATTTCTGGCTATTTTATATATGAAAAATTAAGGGGCCTTGGAAAGGTCGCGAAACTACCTTGCCGACTTAACTTCGATTTTTCTTTTTTTTTCCCGTTTTGTTGGTCTAAATAAAAAAAAATAGTCTCAAGCCCTCAAAATAATCCTAATTAAGAAGCTGAAACAAACATAGCACAAAAATTTTTTGAATCCTGGGAGAAAGTTTTGAATTTCGGAGGGCGTTATCAGGGATTCTTTCTTTCATCCAAACTTATAGGCAGGATTCGTAAAAGAAACGCAATCTTTTTTTTTATATTTGCTAGATTAATCTTCAATGAAAGGCAAGAGACTCTTTATATATCTGAAAATTTTCACTATTAATTATTAATTGATTCAAAATCATGATAATATATTTTTCTAGTAATTTTTTTGCTTTGGTTATTTTAAGTTGGATAACGTGGCAAAAATTTGAAAATCAAAAAAGGAGAAACTTAGTTGACGGAGTTTATAATAAACTCTATTCATAAAATATTAGCAAAAAATTTAACTATTTAAGGTTTATAAGGTTATGTGAAGTTCGAATTGTATAAACAAACAACAGCAGCAAGAAGTTCATGATACAATTTACTAGCAATGTTTTCAGGTAAAAGAAATTAATATTTAATTTAATTTTTTTTATTAATTAAAAGCTTATAAATGGCATTTTTAAATTAAAGCTGATGAAACATTTTTCTTCGCATCATCTAATAAAACTTCCTGGTTTCTGTTAAATTGCCTTTAGCTCCCATAATAGTCTTTGGTTCGAAATAACATCAAGAAGTTCCAACAGATAAACATTAACCAGACACAAGCTGAAGAATATTATGAAAGTTAGGATTATAAAATCCTTAATATCGAATATGTTATTATTGTGCGGTGTTCATGATTTTGTTATATAACCTAATAAATATTTAGTAATGAACTCTGAATAAATCCAAGAATGTTTTTTATGTGCAGCAGCTACAAATTCTAGAAGTCATGAAATTTAAAATTTACTCTTCAAGTACATAGAATTAAATTTTAAATGGTGATTTGATCAATTTTTTCAAACATGAAGATTATGTATTTAGAAGCATTTAATTTGTCTTACTTAACAAAAATCAATGTTTGGGATGATCACAACTTAATGACAAGAAACCTAGAGCACGAGAAAAGAACTTATTACAATTTATTTTTTGGTTGAATAGATTTTAAATGTAAAAATAATTATAATCAAGCAATTTTAGTTTTTAATTGTCCAACCCAATTCAAGTATTGCTAGATGATATATGTACATCAATTTTCTATGAATTCTACAGTTGCAATCGGTGCTTGACAAGATTTTTCTTAGAAAGCTTCTGTTTTATAGTTACTTTATTTCTATGATCATGGTTCACCATCACAAATTTTAATGGAATCTTGGAAATTACTCTTCAAATTTGTAAGACAGTCTATGCTTATTGCTCCAATTTATTCTTTTTTTTTTATTTGAAGTAATTAATGAATATGTCTGAAAGTGTGCGATAATGTAGGAAAATAAAGAGACTAGAAATATAATTGCAAAACTTATTGCACCTTTTTTTCAAAATGTTCAAGGTTAAGAAGAAATTTAATTATCGAAGAAGATGCACTTTATGTTTTGGATGCTTTAATAGACTAGTTTATTAAGTTTACTTTAATTGGGTTGATGGAATTTCTTATAATAATATGAACGCTGCAGAGGATTTCGATGAAGATTGCTTATGCTGTATGCAATGATTTATGTGCATTTACTATAATTCAAAAGTAATTCATGAATCAAAATTAATATATTGGTACTATTTCTGTACATACTCGAGTTTGTCATCGTCAACATGATGTTACTTAATCTAAATATGAAAACTTCTTTTGCAATTTTGGTGGTACAAACTGGTTTAAGATTTCAGATTTGATTATTTTTTAAAAAGGATTCAAAAGAGAATCAAATAAAAATTTGTAAATATGAAGATTTTTACTGAGGACAAAAGTTTTAATGGTCAAATCAATAAAATGGTACAATTAATTATGTAAATTATTGAACACTTAATGTTAATAATAGAGAATAAAAACTTTCATCTTTTATTAGGATGAAGTTGTCAAAAATAAGCTACAGTCCAACCATTGGTAGATGTAATAATTGATTTAGGTAAATAGTTTTCTTAAGGAACTGAGGCAGTTTGTAAAACATTCTTTCAAAGGGTCAGTACTGTAAAGGGTTTTCAAATGGTGGTTAAAGAGTATTCTAAAAAAAATGCAACAATAAGACAATAAAAAGGTAATTTTTTTTTATTTTTAACTTTAGCTATTTTCTTTAATTTTATTAGGCTTTTTAATTTCTATAGTATCCATTGTTTAATCTTCTCATATTGTTATAAAGACGACAAGGTTCGTTAAATATCTGAGGTTATCTGTGGACACGAAGCTAAATAACTGGGAGCACATCTCTTAAAGGGTCAAAAAGCAGGTACCTCGACACTAGCCCTGAGCAAGTTGATGGCAAATATGAAGGGCCCAAACTCCAGTAAGAGGAAGCTACTCTTGTCCGTAACTCACTTTATCCTATTGTACGGAGCAGAAATTTGGGGAGAAGCACTAAACAAGGATATTTATGCAAAAGCATGATAAGAGAGCAGAGGTTACGTGCTCTTAGAGTTTCTTGCTTGTACAGTACTGTCTGGGAAGCGGCATTTCTTATTATTGGTGGAATAATTCCAATTACACTTCTTGGCATAGTATGCAAACTCATACATGACTAAAACAACGAGGGAGATCTTGATCATATTAAAGCGGATCTTAGACAAACATCAATGCTGGAGTGGCAAAAGCTCGGCACAGAAAGCGCATGGACCAGGAGTCTTATAAAAAAAATCGCTCTTTGAATCCAGAGAGAACATGGAAAAATAAACTACTTCCTGACTCAGTTCCTCAACGGTCACGGGTTATTTCAGTCTTATCTCTTCAAAATGAGGAATGTTGCAATCCCTGAATGTATTTTCTGCCCCGAAAAACGATACAACGTGTGTCACTCGTTTTTTGCGGCTACTAGACGAAAAGAATGACGTTATAAGGCAGAGATCGGCGAAATTACGCCTTATAACATTGTTGGAAAATTTTTTCAAAACGAAGAATCAAGGAGCGCTGTGGCAAAATACGTGGAACAAATTCTGCGAACTAAATAGCTATTGACAACACCCTAACTAGGAGCCATGCATAGGAGCAGTCGATATAGACTGCTCTTGCACGCAGCACCAATGGGGGTACGATATAGGAAGTACAAGGATATTTATATTTATTTATTTATTTATTTTCCGGCTTGGTGAAATAACAAGAAGGAGAAAGAAGGGATCTCCAAGATGAAAGGATAAATGGAAGAAAGGATGTTTAAGTCCACCCAATGGAATGTGACTTGCATAAAGCTTGAGTGAGGGGGGGGGTGAGTTTAGTCGGTAGCATGACATCGTGAGCCGAGTTAAATTGGAAACATGCTGTCATGTAGTCCGTCATCATTTGGGAGCCGGGCCAACCTATGCGTAACGCATTCTCACCTAGAACATGAGCTCAGTAGTACAGTATTTTAGCATAGCTCTGTAAAACTGTCCAAGCTTATACATGTTATCCCTGCTCTCATGTAAAACGAAAAAAAAAATTTTTTTTGAAAAAAAATATTTTTTCCTGCACTTTTTTCCTTCTATTTTCCTGAATGGTTTGAGCTAAAAAAATTTATTTTCATAAGTTTATATGTATTTGTGAGCCTAACTTACTATTTTATTATACTGCTATTATGAAAGGTGGTAATTCAAATAATAAGAACAGCACTAATTAGTTATAATAACTTTTATTAATGCATGCTGCGATTCTCTTACTTTGGATTCAGAACGACCACTGGCTATGCAGAAGTCAAGAGGGCGTGCATACTAATACACACACACTTACATATTTACATATATACACAACTTTCCACCCACCACAATTTGTTACTAAATTGAAAAAAATAAGTGATTTATAGTGCGGGATGAAAAATATGATTTTAATTTACATTGCCTTTTAGGCTACATAAAATAAAAATAAATTTTTAAGCTTAACATATAAAGCCTGGCGGCTAAAGAATTAATAAATTTTAAATTTGAAGCTATGAAAATATAAAATACAAATTTTAGGAATATAATATTAGCAAAAATATAGCAAAGAATAATGTAATATTTATAAAAGTTACAATTTCATAATTTAAAAGCTAACATAACTGATCTTGAGCATCACTAAATTCACTAGACTGGCATGAAACCTGTATACATCAATGCATGGTAGGCTATAAATTACAGTGAGGCTATAAAGCCTCAAAAATAAACAAAATTCGGCTTCAGAGTAATTCAAAAGTAAAATAAAATGTAAAAATGTAAAATATGGAATTTGTAAGTATTCTTATATGCAATACGATGTGATACAGCTTTTTTTAAAAAAAAGTTTTGAAAACCAGTTTTTAAGTGAGATAAATAAAAACAAAAAAATTCTTTTTTTGATAAAATTAGCATTAATTGGTATAAAATCTGAAAATTAAAAAATACAAATGAATAGCCTTCACACAAAAACAGGTCTATACATATTTTACACACATATACACTCATATCTTCAAATTCAGTCATTGATTGACTAACTTATCACAATAATATTTAATATCTTTATGCTAAATTAAAAAAAAAATGTACTGTAAATACCAAAATGCAAATTGACATGTGCACACATTATACAAAAATATCCACAAATGTAAGGGAAGAACAAGAGTTGTACAAAAAACCCTTATACACTTTATCTATGTACTTTTAAAAAGTAACAAGCATATAAATTTGTTTAATTATCATTTTTTTTTATTTTTTAATTGTTTTATAAAATTCTTTTAACACGCCTAAAATAGTACACACATACTACTAAAATTAAATTTTAATGTTAATTATGGTTTTTTCAGCATATATTAATAGATATATCATCTAAAAACATTTTTTTTTAAATTTTTCAAGTAATTGTCCCATTTTAATGCAAAATTAAAAAAAAAAAAAAAAGAAATCTTATAGTCTAATACATACGAAAACATACATATTCCATGTTTTAAATATAACTTTACGTTTGAATTACTCTGAAACCGAATTTTGTTCATTTTCGAGTCTTTATAGCCCACTGTGCAATGGTTTGTAAGACCAATGAAGCCTCAGATCACACTACACAATCAATAAGTAGATTCATTCTTTTTATAATTTGAGCAATGTACCACAGACAAATATCATTATAATTTAATATTTAAAGTTTTACAAAGTTCTCTTACATTGTAGTTCTAAGTTTAATTTTAGTTCAATTTGACAAAGTAGGGACAAAGTATTAAAAATTAATTATAAAGTAAGAAACATAGTGATTTTTACCACCCACCTTGCCAAATCTACACATGAAAAGTTACATTACATTGGCTAATAAATTATTAAAAATAATAAAACAAAATTTTGCATCTCTATAAACATTACTCATATCTCCCTTCCCTAACGAAAAAAAGATACGCAAACTATACATTTAGTACCTAGAGTAACCTATAAAATTTCTCCAACTGTAGGTTAAAACGGTGAAGTACAAGCAATATTCAAATAATCAATTACCAAATATGGAGTCTAAGATACATATTTATACAAACTGTGTTCAGCGTTACGGTGTCCGGCTTACCCGGGCTATGCGAGCATTCCGGAGATGCCATCTTGCGCCACTTGAAAAGCATTTAACGGAAATAACGGTGACCAGTTAGAAACGGGGTGAAGTAGAAGTCTGCCTTACCATGATCACGATTCATTGACCTTTCCAAGTCGATGATGAGGCGGTGCGTCAAACTTCCCCTCTGGTCGCCATTCCACCTATGCTGCCAACATTCCATTGTGCAGGAGCGAGCGCGAACGAAATCTACGTAGCACAATTCTCCCTCACGATTATAGATTACCTGCCTTTCCAAGGCAAGCAGATCGATGGGAATTACCCGAGCCACTACCTGGATCGCCAGATCTGATACAGTCTTGTACGAGCAAGCGATCCGAAATGCCCCCTGCCTCTGTGCTGCCTTTAGATTTGTGCAGTACTTTTGTTGCAATTAAGGATGGATTATGGTGAGAATAGGTTAAATAATACAAGGCGGCCATTTAATATAAACCAGAGCGTTTATTAATGAGTGTGCTCGTTGCGACACCTGTGAGCGAACTGGCATTCGCCTGCCATTATGTTAAAGCGCTCATGCACAAAAAATAAATGACAACGTATATTACATTATATATACCGAGACATCCCATCCATCCATTCTATGGAATAGAATGTTAATATAAAATGTTAATAACTAAATAAATATTTAAAAAAAAATAAAGATTTAGTTTTTAAAATTAATTAACAATATAATAAACTAGTTTGTAATAATAGTATACAGTAATTTTGATTCTAAAATGATAATAAAATGAACATTTACTAAAATGTAAAATTAATAATTTTTTGACAATATACAAATACAATTTTTGACAATAATATACAATCTTTTGAGAGTAAAGTACAATCTTCAGTACCAGCCACCAGATCAGCTGATCTGACAATCTATTGGGACCTCCTATCAAAATTATAATAATTGAAAAATCAAAGAGAAACATTGCTTATTTAAGAATTAATAAGTAATTAAAAAGACTATGCTTTCATGATTCTAAGCAAAACAAAGAACAACAATTAAATAAAATAGTCTCAAAAAAGGTAAATCAAGAAATGTAGTACTGAAGAATAATTAAGTTATAAGGCTATAATTTTTGAATAAAAATTACATTTTTCTAAGTAATCTCCCTCGATAAAGAGAAAAGAAAACCAAAAAGTCTGATACGCCACCAAACCAAAAGGTAAGTACGCCACCCACCTTATTTGATTACTATGAAAAATTATGCCACCCACCATGTTAAATTTGGTAGAACTAAAATTAGAAAAAATAAATAAAATACAACTAATATGGGTGAAGCCCATATGAAAAGAAGAAAAATAGAAAAATGTACAATTGTTAGAGGTTATAATATTCATAAATTTATAATTTAGTAAGAGACTAAATTTTAGTAATTTCGTATAAAAGATAACAATGAGAATTAATACTCCAGTCAAAATACGGGGGGGGGGGGGTTGTATTTTCACTGGCGAACACGAGATTTGCTCTACTATAGGTTTTTTGGGTCGCTGAACACGAAAATCGGGGTCATTTGACAGAGAAATTGGGGCTTCACCCTTAAATTTGCAAAAACTACCCCCAAAAAGGGGTTTTTTTACATATTTGCAATTTGAGCGCTCAGATTGGCACCATACGGGTTTTTTGGGTCGCTGATCAAGAATTTCGACTCCTTTTTCATAAATAATCAATATTTTACCCCTAAATTGGCTAAAACTCCCCCCCCCCCCCCAAGGGGGTGTTTTGCTATTTTCGCACTTTGAGCATCCAGGATATATCCATATAGGTTTTTTGGGTCGCTTATCAAGAATTTTGACTTATTTTTCATAAATAATCAATATTTCACCCCTAAATTGGCTAAATCCCCCCCCCAAGCGGGAGTTTTGCTATTTTAGCACTTTGAGCATCCAGGATATATCCATATAGGTTTTTTGGGTCGCTAATCAAGAATTTTGACTTATTTTTCATAAATAATCAATATTTCACCCCTAAATTGGCTAAATCCCCCCCCCAAGGGGGTGTTTTGCTATTTTAGCACTTTGAGCATCCAGGATATATCCATATAGGTTTTTTGGGTCGCTAATCAAGAATTTTGACTTATTTTTCATAAATAATCAATATTTCACCCCTAAATTGGCTAAATCCCCCCCCAAGGGGGTGTTTTGCTATTTTAGCACTTTGAGCATCCAGGATATATCCATATAGGTTTTTTGGGTCGCTAATCAAGAATTTTGACTTATTTTTCATAAATAATCAATATTTCACCCCTAAATTGGCTGAATTCCCCCCCCCCCCCCAAGGGGGTGTCTTGCTATTTTAGCATATGAGCATCCAAGATATATCCATACAGGGTTTTTGGGTCGCTAATCAAGAATTTTGACTTTTTTTCTTAGATAATCAATATTTCACCCTTTGAAATAAATTTCAAAATTTATTCAAATTGAACATAAAAAAAAAAAATTTTAATTGAACGGAGTGAAAATATAGAAATTTAGTTCAATTTAATATACAAATTTTTAATTTAATATACTTATTAATTAGTTTATAATTAAATATTTATAAAATTTCGCTGAACACGAAAATCGGGGTCATTTGACAGAGAAATTGGGGCTTCACCCTTAAATTTGCAAAAACTACCCTCAAAAAGGGGTTTTTTTACATATTTGCAATTTGAGCGCTCAGATTGGCACCATACGGGTTTTTTGGGTCGCTGATCAAGAATTTTGACTTATTTTTCATAAATAATCAATATTTCACCCCTAAATTGGCTAAATCCCCCCCCAAGGGGGTGTTTTGCTATTTTAGCACTTTGAGCATCCAGGATATATCCATATAGGTTTTTTGGGTCGCTAATCAAGAATTTTGACTTATTTTTCATAAATAATCAATATTTCACCCCTAAATTGGCTAAATCCCCCCCCCCAAGGGGGTGTTTTGCTATTTTAGCACTTTGAGCATCCAGGATATATCCATATAGGTTTTTTGGGTCGCTAATCAAGAATTTTGACTTATTTTTCATAAATAATCAATATTTCACCCCTAAATTGGCTGAATTCCCCCCCCCCAAGGGGGTGTCTTGCTATTTTAGCATATGAGCATCCAAGATATATCCATACAGGGTTTTTGGGTCGCTAATCAAGAATTTTGACTTTTTTTCTTAGATAATCAATATTTCACCCTTTGAAATAAATTTCAAAATTTATTCAAATTGAACATAAAAAAAAAAAATTTTAATTGAACGGAGTGAAAATATAGAAATTTAGTTCAATTTAATATACAAATTTTTAATTTAATATACTTATTAATTAGTTTATAATTAAATATTTATAATTAAACTTAATATAGACATTTTTTTAATTGAATAGGGTGAATATGGTCAAAGTGCGAAAATAGCAAAAACACCCCCTTGGGGGGGGGGGAGTTTTAGCCAATTTAGGGGTGAAATATTGATTATTTATGAAAAATAAGTCAACATTCTTGATTAGCGACCCAAAAAACCTATATGGATATATCCTGGATGCTCAAAGTGCGAAAATAGCAAAACACCCCCTTGGGGGGGGGGGAGTTTTAGCCAATTTAGGGGTAAAATATTGATTATTTATGAAAAATAAGTCATAATTCTTGATCAGCGACCCGAAAAATCCATATGAACATATCCTGGATGGTCAAAGTGCGAAAATAGCAAAAACACCCCCTTGGGGGGGTAGTTTTAGCCAATTTAGGGGTGAAGTATTGATTATTTATGAAAAAGGAGTCGAAATTCTTGATCAGCGACCCCAAAAAACTCGTATGGTGCCAATCTGAGTGCTCAAATTGCAAATATGTAAAAAAAACCCCTTTTTGGGGGTAGTTTTTGCAAATTTAAGGGTGAAGCCCCAATTTCTCTGACAAATGACCCCGATTTTCGTGTTCAGCGACCCAAAAAACCTATAGTAGAGCAAATCTCGTGTTCGCCAGTGAAAATACAACCAAACCCGTATTTTGACTGGAGTATAAATTTATAAATATTTAATATGACGAAAACCGAACATTGTCTAAATAAGTCATATTTGTCCAATTTAAAATATAAAAAACCTAGATTCGTGAGACCAGTGATATATCTTAAATACTAAAAATTTACAGTACATGTTTAAATATTTGATGTTACAATTAACTATTACAGAAGCTAATGTATAACAAAAAAAAATAAAAATTTATACAAAATTCAAATACTAAAAATGCTAATTATTGACCCAAACGAACCAAGGCATCCACTTTAATATAAAATAAAATCCAAATTATGGGATTGAAGTTGAGTTAAACGTTTTAGGTTGATGACAAAATATAATACTGGATGATTGATGATTTCAATAGAATGACAGAAGACTTCACTGGTAAACAGGATACTTGAAGACTGCAGTAATTACATCCAGATGTTTTACATTTAAGCCAGTATATAGCTTACAAACGACGCAATATATAATTAGTATGACAATTTATGACAATTATAAAAAAAAAATACAATTTTATGATTTAAAATTTATCAATTGATCGATAGAAAATTTTGCTTAGATTAAATAATTAATAATTTATTTGAAAGGTTGATAAATTGACAAATATACTAAAGGTAAATAATTAAAATTAAGGCTTAATTATTTAAAGTATTGTTGCGGCCAATAGCTAGAAAATCATAATTTTCTATTTTTTCATTTAAACAATCGCATATAGTCTTACTCGATATCGTAATTATTTAATTTATCGGCCCGCCGTTTTAGGGCCCCTTCTCTCACGTTAAACTTTCACCGGTTCTATAAAACCGATTCATGCGCATCAATCGCTCTCATTCTGTGGTCGGTCGTCGCGCTTTTGACATATTTAATTCAAGTATTCAAATTAAATCTAAACATGTGCCGCCCGGCGTGTTAAATCGATTAAATCATAATCAAATTCAGTGAAATTCAAATATTTTATTTTATTAATTAACTTTTTCTTATTTATACAGTCCGCTAATCTACTTTTAAATTTTGTATATTCCATAAGTGCATTTTAATAATTAACTTTATTATTTTAATCACGTGTGAATTTATTTTACCTGAATTTTTCTAATTTCCCCAAATATTTCCTTCAAAATATTACCAGTATTGATCAATGAAAAACATACCAAAGTTAGAGAATTAAATTAAAGTATTTAATTGTAGACATAAAAAACAAAATATATATTTATAAACAAAAGATTTAATTCAATTAATTATTTATATTATTTGACAAATGAAAGAATTGATAAACTAAATCAATTAAAATTTAGACTTAATTATTTAAGGTATTGATCAATTGAAAATTTACTAACTTTAAATAATTTAAATTTAGACCTAATTATTTAAAGGATTGACCGCCTCTCCAAAATGACACTTTGAATTTTTTGAAAAATAACCTATTGTCACAGGAGTAAAATAACCTATTATATTAACCTATATTTGAATAATAATATAAATTTAATAAAAAATAATAGGTGAGGAAATTCTGTCCTTGTAGATAATTTTTCCTTGTAGATGATACCGAGGCAAAAGCACTGAGCAGCTAGAATTGGCCGATTTTTTTTAGTGTAGAAGAAATCGCGTTGATCCAGTGAGTCATGGCTTCAAAAAATTTTTGTCTTGATGGTGAAAAAAATACGAAAGTTTTGCACGTATAAGTAAATAACGGCTGATTAAAAAAGTATAATAACAGTTACTGAAATAAAAACGATATCTATAATAATAATAAATCTATTTTTTCGCTCATTTGTAATAAAATTATTCAGATATCTATAATAATTGTTTGATAATGGAGTATGATTTATTTATCGGTAGTCCAGGAATCAAATGTAATATTAAAGTGCTAAGGTCGTATATATGTATATGTTATGAATTTTGTATAGTATGCTTATTTTTTCTTCTCATTTTATGTATTTAACGTAAATAAGGTTTACATAGCTGTTGAGAATCTTCTTTTTTATTCAAAGAATCATCTTGGATGTAGCATTTCAGAAATGCATCTTTTACCAAATGAAGATTCATGATCTAAAATTTGAAAATTTTTCCAATTAAAATTGTGGTTTGTTTTTTTAAAATGCTCCATAATCACATTATCATTATCATTAACCTTCATAATATTAGAAATTACATTAATTTTATTTTTTTCCACAGTTTTTAAGGTCTTAAGAGCGGCAGGATTTTTACCTATCTGCATCTTTGTCTTATACATGTATAAAAGTACGGGTTGGAACTTCAAATAAAAAAAAAATTATTTTTATAATTCGTAATTATTAAAGTTTAAAATTGAGAAATACATAATATATTTATTTGCTTTTCATAAAAATGTAATTATACACAACTTTTATAATAAAATTAACATTTTTTTAAATAAATAAATACATAAAATTGACAAGTGAATATTAGGTTGTTAGCTCTAATTAGTATACACATTTTGTTTATTAAATAATAATGTTTTAAAGTGCTTATGTACTTATTAAATTAATTTTTTCATTAAAATAATTAATTATTTACATTATTAAAAGTTTATGCTAATAAAACGTTTATTGAATTGCGTAATTTAGTTTTCACATAGTGTTGCAGCTGTTTCACGACGCCATGACAGTTAATTTAAAAACAATAATATTTTAAACGTTTTTTTTAATAATTATAAAAAGCGACGGTCTATTTAAAATTTTAAGCTCTTACTTTATTCTTTAACTTTTTTTAAAACTTCATTAAAAAAAAATTTCAAGTTTTGTATTTTAAATGCTTTATTTTCATTTTTTGAAATTCCCCATAAGAGCCTGTGTAAATTTTTGTTTTGTTTATTTACTTTTTCAAAAACTGTCCGGTCAATTATTTAAAAAAAAAATACCTGTAAAATTAATTTATATTTATTTTATATTCTCAAAATTTCAACTCTTTTTTTGCATTTTAACCCTGCCGCTCTTAAAACCTTAAGCCTTTACAGATCTAGTGTTACGTATCCTGAGGTTTTATTCCGGATTCGTAAATATAAATTAAAGAATATAAGTATATCCTGGGGATATTAGTGCGCCAGGCATTTTATACTTAAACAGATGTTGATGTTGTTGTAGAGTTTAAATTCGATCTAGCTGGTGAATTTAAGCTGACGTTAAGTTCGTAATACAGAAAGATGTCAATTACTTAATGAATACACTATATAGCCACAAAATGTAACGAACCCGACAGGAGAGCGAAATGCTATAAAATAATGTTAAAGGTGCTACAAGGTAATGTGCACACAAGCCCCTTAGCAAGAAACATGATGTTCCAACTTGCTAGAAAGAAGTCTGCGGACCTTCTCCTTATAAGTGAACAGTGGGCTGTGTCACGCTCCCAAAACTGGTTTTCGGATGAGCTGGGGATAGCAGCTATTTAAATAGTTAATCCAAGGAAGGCATTTGTACAAGAGAATGGCTCCGGCAGAGGTTTTGTCTGGATTAAGACCAAAAGTGTTAATTTTCATCGAAAATAGTAATTTTTTTTTAATTTAGGACTATTTTTTCCCTGGCTATTCGATTCTTAAAGCAAAAAAGTCAATTATTTTAGCCCCTTATGGAAAATTAAATATAGAAGTATTAAAAATGAGAAATTATTCTAAAACACGCTAAAATCGACCTTAATGGCCGAAACCAAAATTTTTTTTTGGACAGATCGATGGAATTTCGGTTGAAAAAAATTTTCAAAAAAAAATTAAAAAAAAAATGGCGGAAAATGAAATATTGCGATTTTTCTTGAAACGCATTTTCCCATTTTCCGTAATTTCCTGGGGTTTTTCCGAAAAATTAATGGCAGAAATGAATTTACTGAAGGTTTCCCAACATATATTCTCATTCAGAATTTTTTTTCAAGCTTATATTTATGATTTTTAATCATTTTCCCGAAAAGCACTAACGCTGGTCGAGAGCCGCATAATGAGTTTGATTGGCCATTACTCGGGCTATTTAAGACCTAGAAAGCTAAAAATTTCAGGATTTTCCCATCTTTATGTTATAAAAACATTTGAGGCCGATCCGATGACCCGACCTTCCCACCTGTGCTTTTTGGCAAAGAAAGACTTAAGAAATATCTCTTATGTTAAACGTGCACGCGCGCAGGCATACAAAAAAAAAGTAAACGAACGTGAACACATCCTTTTTTTTTTTTCGACTCTCTTATAAAATTTTCTTTATATAAACTCAAATATTAACATTTTTTTTTGGCACCCAGACCCAATTAAAATACATGAACATAGCACAAAAAAAAAATTTTATACACATTACATTAAATTAATAATTGAATATTATTAAATAATATACATAAATAAATTATTATCATTAATTCAATTGAAAATCGAGAGTGAATGCCGTATGCCGTATGAGTGAGTTATTTTATAGGAAATAAACAGAAAACATAAAAATTATTAATAAAAGAAAATAAAAGAAAATAAATTGAAAATTTGTTTTTAATAATTAATTATTAACATAAAAATATTTTAACTAATAAATAATAATAATACGTATATAAAGTACTAAGAGATCATTTTTTTTTTATAAAACGCGTTTACAAAAATTTTTTCTTTTTTTTTTTGTAAAAATAGTTATTTGCAATACAAGGGCATAAAAGACTGAATTATGCGAAACGCATAAAAAAATTTATTTTCCTTTAGAATATTACCAAATATTTTTATTTTTTATTATTAATTACATATAAGACAATTATTTATTTAAATTTATTATTATTTTTACAATATTTTTATATGTATTTCTCCAATTAAATTGCAAATCCTTATTCCTATCATACCAGTATTCAACATATAGCCTCAAAGCTTTAACCTAAAGCTTTGTGCCGTCAAACAGACAAAAAAATCTCTCGCTTCATACGGTAAATTCCTTTTGCCAAGGAATTTCTACGCCAATAAAAAAAAAATTCATATACTCATTCAAATAAAATCAACCCTTTATAATCAAGATTATATCAAGGAAATTTTATTCAAGACTAATCAAGAATAAGTCATGATTTTTTTTCTTAATCAAGATATATAAATTTCTCAAGACATTTTTTTTTGTATTTTTATAACTTCTCAATAAAAAAAAGATTTTTCAAGATTACTCAAGACTTATAAAATTTTCAAGAAAATTTTTTTTTAGGAAAATTAGTTGCGCCGCGTTTTCAATAAGAAAAAGGCAGTAATTTATGCAGAAGAGTATCCCTACGCGAAGGCAGCGGGAAAAATGTAAAAAAAAATATTTTGACGTATTTCGAATTTTTCTTATAAAATTTTCTTTTTTTTTTCTACTCATATATACACGGGGCAAAAATATAACTTCTCTTTAATAAAAATTTTTTTTTTCTTTTTATTTCTTCACAGGTCCCTTTTATTAATTTTAAACTTATTCTCTTTTGTTTTACTGTCACTTTTTCTCTAAGAGAAGGGCGAGCATTTTAGGAACCCTAAAATATAATAAATTTTTTTTTTTTGATTTTTATTTTTTTTTTTAGTATTAAAAATGAATAATAAACGCAATAATCAAGTACAACCGGCCCGTAAGTCCAGAAGAAGGCAAACTTACGAGCAAAGGCCCGAAGTACAAGTATTATTGAATACCATAGATGATATGGAATTCATAGACGTAATTAAAAAGTTAGATGAATATAGGCTGTCGTATAGCGGTAGTATGGATAAAATAAAAGGTAGGCTTTTCCGGTATCAAATTATAGTAATAGACGAAAGATCCCCGTACAACTAGAGCCATAGTGGAGACAAAAGGCCAAGCAATTTTATGCCGACGACTCTGCAACACGCCCTGAATATGCAATGGACGAGCAAGTCAGGAGTTCGACGTTGAACAGCGAAATCAATAGACACGTTTTTGAATTAAATAACGTCAGACTTAAGAATCCAGCTTATAGCGCGCCAGTTATCACTACAGCCCAGAATTCATGAGCACAACTAATTTACGTCCAACCCTTAGCGCAGAATGCGAACGCTATCCAAGCAGTTCATACTACTTCCACGGCAGCCTCGGGCGTTAACGTAACTGACCCAATTACGTCAACGACGGCTAGCTTCAATCCCGTAATGAGCGCTCGTTACGTAAGGCCAACCAATCAGATAACCATAGCCATAAAATGCAGGTGAATCACAGCAAAAATCAGACTGAATTACAACCGAACGATAAAATACCAAGGTCGCATCAGTCATTACCAGTAACAAGATTTAATACAACTGGTACACGTAATAGCGATGCATTACGGCACTACCGACCAAGGAGCAACAAGCAGCGGTGGTTTAAGACGCCCCACAACGACACTAACAGTCTGAAATGGGATAAATGTGGACGGATTCGATCCACAAAGTAATATATTACCGAAGACGCCAGTAGCTAGTACTAGGGGACCTCTGCGCCAGAAAAATCAAGTATCAAACTTGGTAACTGGACATAGACCAGTACATGAAAGTGTTAGCGGCAGCTTTTCTGGTGCAGAAGAAAATGAATACAGCAGTTCGGAAATTTCCTTACCGGAAGCCCAAACAGCTGCTCAAAAAGAATCAGCCCTTCTGAAAAAGCAAATAGAAGCTTTATGAAAAGAGGTAGCGCTGACAAAAGAAGTTATGGAAGAGCTCCGTAAAGAGAGAACCATAAGACAACGAGGCAGCTCAGCGGGCTCTCTCAAATCACGTACGTCAATTTCCAGCAAAAGCTCCCGAGAACAGGAACACACAAAAGCAGAAAATAAAAAGCTGCGAAAAGAACAAGAGTTTATAGAAAAACAAAGGTTGGAAATTGAAAAACACAATCACCTTAAGCAGCAAGAAATTAAAAAGAAAAGCATAAAAGCAAAATCTCACGAAACCAGGAAAAACGAAAAACGTGAGAAAAACATTTTTATGAATTCAGCTTTAGAAGAGACCGAAGAATCTGAAATTGAAGTTATGTCCAGTGCAGTACAAAGAAGTCCTTCAATTTGAGCCTATCCAAGCGCACAAAAGCCGGAAAACTGCTCAAAATGTGGAACTTGAAATATAATACCGATACCAAAAAGGCCGAAGAATTTTTGTTTAAGCTGAAAGTTTGCTACCAAACTTCAGGCCTATCTTTTATACAAATGAAATATGGCCTGACGTCAATGTTCGAACACCACGCCATCTTATGGTACAGAACAGATCAAGATAGCCTCGATACGTGGCATGATTTTGAAACAGCCTTCCGTAACCGTTTGACCCATACATGGAAGACGAGGATTACCTCGAAGAGCTTCGGACAAAAACCGAAGGCAAGGGCGAAAATATGGCAACATTTTTATGTGCTTTCAGAGCAATAGCGGACAAGTTGTCAAAACGCAAAGTGAAAGGAAATTGGTGGCAATGGCCCTTAGAGTACTACACCCGGAATATCAGCGAAGCTTAGAAGCATACAGGCTGACCAATAATATCACCAACTTTAATGAATTATTGGACCTGGGCCAGAAACATGAAAAATTGACCGAAGTAAGAAATAAGTATTCAGCCCCAAGAGGCAAAGAAAAATAAGAAGTACCGGATTTGGTTTATGACGACTTAAGTACCAAAAATTACTACCAAAGGGAAACGCAAGCCCGGAGGGCGTGGTAAACAGGTAAAAATGGAAGAGCTGGCAGCATTAACTACCTTTGGGGACAATAACCAACAGCCCTAGCAGAGGCAGCAACAAGGATCTCAGCAGCAGCGTTAGACACAGCAACAGCGCGTGGGTCAACAGCAGCAGCCTACATCGCAGCCTCAACAGCATAATCAGCCTATGATGCAGCCTATGGCTTCTCCGCCCTATCCATGGTTTCCCCATACGTTTCCGGACCCCAATTATTTCGCACAAATGATGCCATTATGAAATCAAAGTTCAATTCCAAGCATGCAATTTTCAAGATCGCAAAATAATAATAATATCATAAATAACACACAAAATTCACAAAATAATGCACGCCGCCCAAAAATTAATAAGCCGCGATTCCCTGCTCATTGCATTCTGTGCCAAGACACAAACTACAAAACTCTGCAATGTCAACAGTTAAATAAACGGGATATTTGCTTGCTATGCGACAAAATAGGTATATTACTATATATAGTCAGGTATACCAACTGTTCCTGCCCAGTAGTAACACAATATAGAGCGGGAAACGCTCAGCTGGAGACGGGGCAGGCTCCAACGACCTCCAGCTAAATAGTGGAGTCGCTAGCGTAACAGAAACAAATAGCAAAAATCATTTGTCAACTGAAACCATCAACAAGAAAATAGTCGACCTCGACCAAGCACGCGAACCAGCTGATGCAATCGTTGTAAATGATCAAAAAACTATAAAAATTAAAGAAACGCAGAGTAATAATGACTTAGTAAAAAAGCAAGAAAATTCACAAGAAATTTTTCAATCAGCCGAAAATGTACAAGAAGAACTGGAAAATTGCGATGCCTGCTACGTAGATAACCGACTTTTCTTCGACATAAATATAAGCGGCGTAAACATGAAAGCTCTTTGTGACTCAGGTTCTATAGCTTCCTATTCAGGTCCAAAATACGTGGAAAAATTTAAGGACAGGTTAAAGCCAATTGGGTCAGCATTAATTGACGCCACGGGAAATATCTCCCCGGTGAACCAAGTCTTAAAGTATGGTTCGACGTAGATGGACAAGCGGAACCTATTAACCTGAAATTTTCTGAAAGCCTACAATATGACATGGTATTGGGCGTAGATTTTGAAAAAGCTTTTGTCTTAGAAATTTGTGCAAGTGAAGGCGAATGGAGGCGAAGGCATGGCAGTGGACGATGGCATAAATTTAACGTGCATAAAAGTAAAAATGATCCACAACATTACGGAGAGTGCGCGGGAATTGAAGAAATTTTGGCGTCACAAAAGGCATAATTAAATACCCTGCCAACTAGCTGGCACTAAGGTTCCTCAAACAATGAGCTTACTACTTCAATATCCCAAAAATATCACCGATTACAACCATGCAATCATACATACATTTCTATTAACTTTAAAAAGTTTTTTTTATTAATCAAAAATTTTGGAACAAATTAAAAAAAAATTAATTATCAGATTTGAGATATCGAGTAAAAACCATATTTTCAAATATAAGTTCTTTCATGGAAATAAATGAGGTATTACATCCAGAAACAAACAAAAACATTGCAGTTTTTAAAATGTTGTTGTTTTTTTAATTATTAAAAATTATTAAAAAAATTAGGTCTTAATTCCATAATGGTTGTGAAATATCACCGGTTACAATATTTTCAAATATTAGTACTGTAATCGAATTAAATGAGGTACTGCAGTAAAAAAAAAAAATATTACCGTATTTTTAATTTTTTTGTTTTTTTAAATTTAAGAAAAAAATTTTGGAAAAATTCGGTATCAGATTTAAAAAATTATCATAAACGAACTTTCTAAAACTAGTACTCTCATAGAAATAAATTAGGTAATACGTCCATTAAGAAAAAAAAATTTGGTGTTTTTTGTGTTTTTTTATGACAAAATATTTGTGAAAATAATTTTCAAAAAATTAAGTATCCGATTCAAGATATAGAGTAAAAACCATACTTTCAGATATAAGTACTTTCGAGGAAATAAATGAGGTATTACATCCAAATTTAAAAAAAAAAAAATGTACCTAGAGCTTTTTTAGTAAAAAAATTTTTGAAAAAAAAATTAGGTCTTAATTTCATAACGGTTGTAAAACATCACCGGTTGGAATATTTTCAGATATAAGTACTTACATGTAATTAAATGAGGTAACACATAAAAAAAAAAAATATTGCAGGTTTTTTTAATTTTTTTGTTTTTTTAATTTTGAGAAAAAATTTTTGAAAAAATTTGGTATCAAATCCAAAAAATGACTATAAACAAACTTTCTAAAACTAGTACTTTCATAGAAATAAATTAGGTACTAAGTCCAAAGAAAAAAAAAAAATTGGTGTTTTTTGTATTTTTTCGTGATAAAAATTTTTGGAAAAAAATTTTCAAAAAATTAAGTATCAGATTCGAGAATCGAGTAAAAATCATACTTTCAAATTTAAGTACTTTCGTGGAAATAAATGAGGTATTACATCCAAATTAAAAAAAAAAAAGTACCTCGAGCTTTTTTGGTGAAAAAATTTTTGAAAAAAAAATTAGGTCTTAACTCCATAATGTTTGTGAAATATCACCAATTACATACATACACACACACATACACACACACACACACACACACACACATACACACACACATACATACTTTTTTTAAAAACCGGCTTTTTAGCTTCCTGGGGTCTCAAAACGTGCTTATATGCCAAAAAATCAAAAATCGAAATTTGACCTATCACAATCGTTCCTCTTTGAGGAACCAAAAAAATAATTAATAAAATAACGGCGACATAATTATGCAAGCGGTAAAGGAATGCCTGCCTCCACAGCCACAGCCCCATAGAAGAACGCATCTCATCAAGCATAAAATAAGGGTCAAACCAGATGCCATACCAGTAAGGCATAAATTAAGAGGAATGTCTCCAAAAGTTTTAAATCTCGCCATAAAAGCTAAAAAGTGGCTTAAACTGGGGATAATCGAGTTTTCAAATAGCTCGTGGTGTAGCGCACCTGTTATGGTGCCACGCAACGACACCTACCGGATGTGCGTGGATTTTCGCGACTTGAATAAAGTGATCGAAAAGGACGCCTACCCCCTCCCTAATCTTGATTCTGCATTAGATAAGCTGAGAAGGGCAAAATACTTGTCAAAAATCGACCTTACTAAGTTCCGTTAGAAGACGATTCTAAGCCGTAAACGGCATTCGCGCTACCGGGACTGGGCCTTCTGCAGTTCACAAGACTGCCTTTTGGAGTCACAGATGGGCTAAAAACTTTTCAAAGGTTGATGGACAAAATAATAACGCCTGATCTCGAGCCCTTTGTGCTGACTTATCAAGATAATATTATAATAGCCACAGAAGATTTTCAGGAAAATCTCAAATACTTAAGAATGGTCTTCAAAAAATTAATCAACGCAGGCTTATAAATAAATCCTGACAAATGTGATTTTTGATGCTCAGAAGTAGTATACTTAGGATTTATATTAGATGCCAACGGATTACGCCATGATAAAGAAAAAGTCAGGCCCGTTTTAGAGTATCCTGCGCCTACCCAAATTAAAGAATTACGACGATTTTTAGGCATGGTAGGATGGCACTCGCGTTTAATTAATAACGTAGCCGAATTAAAAATTCCGCTGGTAAAACTTCTACACCAGGACATAAAATGGTCTTGGGGAGCAGAATAGACAGAGGCATTTGAAAAACTTAAATTAGCCTTAGTCAGTTCAGTACGCCTGTCTTAGCCAGACCAGACTTTAGTCTCCCGTTCACGGTCCAAACGGACGCCAGTAATATGGCGATCGGGGCCGTTCTAACGCAAATGCACGAGGACGGAGAGCAACCTGTTTTTTATATCAGCCGAGTTTTGACAGCCCAAGAGCAAAACTACAGCGCCACAGAACGCGAATGTTTAGCTCTTTTATGGGCAACAAAACGACTAAGACCATTCCTTGAAGGTTACAAATTTACTGCCATCACGGACCACTCCAGCCTTAAATGGGTAAGTAATTTAAAAGAGCCAACCAGCAGGCTAGCCCGCTTGGCTCTGGAACTGCAGCAGTGGGACTTTGATGTTGTATATAGAAAAGGCTGCCTATATCATGTGCCGGACGCATTATCTAGGATATCTTATAAGGAACTCGCAGAAAATGACGATGACAGCGACCTTGTTTACATATCCGCCCTGGGAGAAATAAACGACCCGTGGTACGCAAGAAGAATGCAAGATATCATACAAACGCCATGGAAACTGCCAAATTGGAATGTCGAAGAAAACAGACTATATATACACAAAAGAGACCAATTATTAGACCCCATAAGCGGTAAAGGGCATAATTGGCGATTCGTACTGCCATTAGTACTACAAGCACTTCAAGAAATTCATAATACCCCGTGATCAGGACATTTCGGAGTAGCAAAAACGTACCAACGCTTAGCTACGGACTATTATCGGCCCGGAATGTACCATGACACAGAAAAATACGTCACTACGTGCCTAGAATGCCAAAGGCATAGAGCAGTCCAAACAGCCCCGCAAGGCTAAATGGGAAAACGCATAGTCGAACAACCATGGACTGTAGTAGCCGGCGATTGTATGGAGTTCCCACGAAGTAAGAACGGTTTCAAGAACTTAATCGTTTTTCAAGATTTGTTCGCACGCTATGATAAGGGTCAACTGGACGTCTCCTTTAAGGAGAGGGATATGGTCCTCAGCTAAAGTCCTATCGCCAACAGTGTATGAGTTGAAAAATTCTCCGGGAAGAATACCCAAAGTACACCCGGAAGACTTAATAAGACTGAAAAATCTTTCTTATAATTCTTGTTTTCTACAAAATTATACAGAAAATTTAAAAATTAATATCTACAAAATTATACAGAAAATTTAAAAATTAATATCTGTTCCAGTCAAGACAAAAATGAGGGGAAGCTTTCACGGACGCCGGCAGATCAGCTTCAAACTGTTAAGAAGAGAGGAAGACCTCGAAAACAGCCAAGAGGCACAAGCCGAAGAGCCGCCGACTACACCGCCGACCACGCCAGCGACGATGCAAGAAGAGGTCGCTACAACCTTCGCCCCCGTAGTAAATAGATTAACGTACATCAACAGGGTGTACACTCCAGCTGCAGCCGATGGACCACCGCCATTGACCGGAGGTGCGAGAAAATCGGTATCGGCCCAAAACGCGATTCCAGCAGCCAATGTGGCCCCGTTACCACCGAGCCACTTCGAGCCCCTTCGTCGTCCTGTCGTACCAGTATCCCCTCACTTAATCTTCCTCCACTCATGGATTCCCTTTTAGCCATAGAACAACAGGGGTAAGGTACCATGATCTTGAGCCGGTAGAGTTTTACCCGCGCGTCGATTCACAGTCCGGCCAATGTTTCAGCTGTCGCCGTGGAGCACACTCGCGAAGGAACTGCAAATTAGAACCCCACTCAGCCCATATTTGCGCTAATTGTGGAAGAAAAGAAGTACACACTTCGGAGTGTTGAAGGTGTAAAAAGGCCCATTTTAGTTTTCTCCACCGACAAACATTAAGTAGAGAATAACGGGAAGAAGAATGGCAGGAAGATATCTCACATTTCGATTCCCTCCACCAGCCAGCTATAATAAATGAAGAGGGGAGAGGAAATCACCCAATCACTCTTTGGGAGTGCTATACTGCAAGCTTTACCGCTCCGGTACAGGAAAACGACCTATGGGTCCCGCGCACCTTGTGGCCCCAAGAGATCGTTGAGAGAAGAGATCGTCAGCGCAATTGGAGAAGCGGGCTCGCTAGAAAAGATAATAAGATTCCTTCTCGCGTATTTTGATCTTATCGAAAAATTATATTAGATTAAAATTACCTTCTTGAACCGAATATTTATATCAGGATCCCTATTCATTGGATGCGGTTCATAAATAAATTAAGTGAAATTACAGATATACCAGTTGATTGTATAAAATTAACTTTGATAAAATAAAATTCAATGATTCGTTTCAAAGGTTGGTGCACCAGTTTGGATATTGTACATCCAATGCTGCAAGAATTTTTAGGTGCACAGTACCCAAAATTGCTGAATTACTTAAAACGCTTATGTATATCCCTAGCAAAGAAGCAGTCAGAAGTCTATTGCCTCTACCATTTAGAGCAAATTTTATAAAATTTATTAAATCTAAACTTTACTATAGTAAAGTGTTTGCCATCATTTAGTGTTTTGAAATTCAGATTCAAAAACCCTCAAACGCTTTGCACCAATCTCTTAGTTGGTCTGAGTATAAACATTGTAACACAATAAAGTATTTGTTAAACATAAAACCTGATGGCTTGGTAATATTTGTTTCTGAGGGATATTCAGGACGGGTTGGTGATATTAAATTATTTGAAACTAGAGGAATATGGAAATTTTACCTAATGATTAATGGTTGATCGAAAGTTCAAAACCATAGTTTCTCTGTTGAAGACAAAAAATATACAACTAGTTAGACCACCAAGCGTTACAAGTACTGAAAAATCTTCGAAAGCTGAAGTGCTTTTCACTAAGAGAATCGCAAACATACACATTCACGTTGAAAAATCTGTAAGAAGGTTAAGAGAATTCAAATATTGGTCTCTCATTCAATACTTGATCATATATTAATGAACGATTCACTAATAGATGATATTACCAAAATAACATCTGGGATAATAAGCAATCACATATACAGCAACTTTTAATAAGAACCTAGAAACCATGCTAAATATATTCTAATACTATGTACATCTGTTATCAAATGATTTTTGAAAGAAAAAAATTTTTTTATAATAAATTTTATTTTAAACCTTTTTAGCATTTTTATGATATTGTACAGGATATATATAATGTATTTAGTATAAGATATTAATATAGAATTAAATATTTTTAAAAATGTTAATTTTAATTTTAGTACATACCTACACAAAAAGATATTTTTATAGAAAAATATAAAAATATAAAAAAATATTTTTTTAGCTTATAGAAAAAATTAGGTTTTTTACATTAAAAAAAGATTTTTATTAGCATTCTCCTCGTCCTACAAATTTTTTGTGTAAAAAATTTTGAAAAATTACGTATCAGATAACTTTTATTCTTATTTTTTTGTGAAAAAGATTTTGAGAAAACAATTCTGAAAAAATTAAGTATCAGGTATAAAAATTTTTATAAACGATATTTCCAAAACTAGTACTTCCACAGAAATAAATTAAGTACTGCGTCCATAAAGGAAAAAAAATTGGTATTTTTTGTATTTTTTGGTGAAAAAAGTTTTCAAAAAATAAATTATAAATTATAAGATTCGAGATATCGAATAAAAAAGATACTTCTAGATATCAGTACTTAAAATTAGGTTTTAATTCCATAATGAAATTTTACCGGCTACACACACACACGAACACACTTACATATACAGTTATTAAAACCGGTTTTTTAGCTTCCTGAGGTCTCAAAACGTGTTTATATGCCAAAAAATCAGAAAAAAAATTTTGACCGATCACAATTGTTCCAAAATTCTAATATTATTCTAATTAACAAAAATACTAATAAACTCAACAGTATAATCAAACTAGGCAATGATAAAATAGACAAAATTGACATTAGCAATATAGTATATAAAATAAAATGTTCAAATTGAGAAATCATATTTCTTACTTAATCCTAAAATCTGATTAACTAAAATTTTATTTTTATGTTAAGAAAATAATGTATATAAATCATATATGTATGTAAAAGAGAGAGAGAGAGAGAGAGAGAGAGAGAGAGAGAGAGAGTAAATATGCACACTGGCTTCGACCACTGGCACAATCGGTAGTGTGCGCCTTACCGTGTTCTAAGCAACACATATTTTATAATAACGGCAAACCATATGTATAAGAACAAGTAAAATAATAATTTTATTACATAAAAATACAAAAAATGTATTAGTCAACAAAAATTAAAATATAACCTAAAAATTTAAATTATATAAATTAATAAAATCTTTCTATTAACAATTATATCACAGTAACATTTTTTAACATACCAGTAAAAATTATTTTTAAATATATTATCCATTGAGAAATGAGTTAAAAAAATATTATAATTAGATTATTTCTTTCAAAGTATTCAATGGATTCTAAAGCAACACAACATTATTGCTATACCTATAATACCAAACAATTTAAATAATGTTGTTGTAGAACACCAACTTTGAATTCTATTATAAATATATATATATAACATCATTTCCTATATACAGAGCAGATGGCTGAAGCAAAGTGAGTCATCCTCACAAGCGCTAAAATTGCCATTTGTTAACTATATAAGAAAAATAAGGACGTGTTTACATCAGCGTCTGTAGCACATACACTAACACATACAGCTACACTGATGAGATCTATGTGTTAGTGTTGATCGAAACGCTAGGTACTTTCTGTACCGACATTTAAAATCCGCGTAATTTCAAATTTTTAAATAAGTTTAAAAATTCATCTAATGTCGCTACTTTGTATGCTTCAATAAAAAAAGTGTTGAAGATACGCATCCGCATATAAAAGATGAGGGCGATGAATTTGTAAATTCATTTAAATCAAGAACTTGCTCGTAAAGGTTGTCATTATTTCAATTATTTAAATAATGTTGTGGTCAAAGCCAAAGATAAATTAAATAAAATTGATCATCCTAAAGTAGTATATAAAATTGAGTGTAATGAATTCAATGCATCTTAGGTAGGTGAGACAAAAAGACAATGCCTTGTAAGAATTGATGAACATGAAAGTGGTGTTGAAAAACTGATAGAATTGGGTAAAAAACGAAAACAAGGCAATTCACATAACATGTCGACTAGATCCAAGACCAATGCTCCTGATACTAATACACTCAATGATAATTCTTTTTATACTATAAATAAAGATGACACGGTAATTATAAAACATCATAAAAGCACTACTTTGATTGGCAAAATTTCAAGATATTAGATTATGAACCATCTTTCCAGAAAAGAAGAATTAGTGAAAGATTACATATAAACATGCAATCTAACTCTATAAATAAACAGGAGGACTCTCATAAATTATTTAAACCGCATCTTTTTACATTACATAAAATGAAAAAGCATATGTGACATCTCATGCATTGATGTTAAATTTCATCCTTGTAACCTACGGTAATGGACACCTCTCTTACATATATAAAATATTTGAAAAATAGCGCCAAGATCATCGTTGTTATAAGACATCAATAAATTTATATTCACGACGACGATAATCTTGATGGCTGCACTTTCCAGAAAACAAATTATAAAATTCAAAAAGATAATATTAAAATTAAAAAATGAATATTAAAAAGAAATAAAACAATAAATAAAATAACCACTAAACATTATAAATTAACTATTCTCAATTGTTCTAGAACGTTCTGGAAGACAGTTGCTCAGCTATATAAGGCCTTGCAAAAACGGGCTCTTATCATTCTTTTGGCAACCGTCACCTGAACCTCTAGTGTATCTAAGTTCATAAATAAATAAGGAGATTCTAAACAAATCGAATTTTTTATTTAAGGTGACGTTTGTCCTTAAACCCTTTCCTTTCCCATCCTATGTATATTTTTGCAACTGACTTTTTTAAAGTCAGTTAGCTCAGCCCTCTTGCACATTTTGTGTCGAGAGGGATTGTTAACAACCTCATTAGAGGTGCATTAGGCGAGTAGCGCATATTTTTTATACTCGTGTGCATAAAAAACACATATAATATTTTATTGTACGTAACGTACCCGATTTGGGGGGTTACATCCTTTAAAATAATGTATCAGTTCTTTTACATTTTTTGTTTAGTTACATACCATAGTGACAGTTACCTGTTTTATCCACACGAACTTAAACTCTAAATTATATTTATTATTCATTAACAGAGGGCATAATTAGCATTTAATTACATAAAATATGGTTCTTTAAATGAATGTGTTTTTTATTCTATTGTTGTCTACAAAAATAGCAAAAATTTTCATATCAACATGTACAGATATTTACATATTTTTTCATAGTTTTTTTATATTTAATCTAATTATAATATTTTTTAACTCATTTATCAATGGATAATATATTTAAAAATAATTTATACTGGTATGCTAAAAAATGTTTCTGTGATATAATTGTTAATAGAAAGATTTTATTTGTTTATATAATTTAAATTTTCAGGTTATATTATAATTTTTGTTGACTAAGATATTTTTTATATTTTTATGTAAATATCTTTATCATCTTGTAAGTATTACTTTTAGTTTTGCAATTACATATATTTTATACATAATTTATCTATATGTTATGATATGACACTATTATTTTTAGTATTGATAAGGAAGCTATGTGCTTCGAAATGTCTAAAATTTAAAAAATAATAAATACATTCACACGCGAAAAATCGTCTTTACTCTTTTTTTACCAATTACTTATTTAAAATAGTATTTCACTTATTTAAAATAATATTTAAATTTATAGTCTCTGTAAATTTTAAATGATTTAAATTTAATATTTTTTAAATCTTTAAAAAAAATACAGTCACATAAATTTTTTAAGCCAAAATATTAACGTTACATGCACATTCATATAGTAGCTTTTAATATTTAAAATAATTGTCTTTCTTTTTACAATATTATTTTAATAAAGAAATATATTTAATTGAATTTCTTTGTAATGTGAAAATTTTTTTATGTATTACTCATTTATTTCTCTATCTCTCTCTTTCTTTATTACTTTCGTTATTTTATAAGGACATTTTTTATAAGAAAAATATTTTTAAATTAAAAACTTTTACTTTTTGATAACTTCTTGCGACAATGTACTAAATGTAATATATGAATTAATTAAATTTATGTTGAAGCATAATTTCTATTGGAAGTAAATAAATTTTTGGATCGCGTTTTTCACCCTTTTATTTTTTTTTATTTGGGGGACTCCTGGTATTTTAGTTCTAAAACAATCTAATACCATGGCTTACCTGATTTTGGCTCAAAATGATCTCATGCCTAGAATTGAAAAGGCTTATATCAATTTTGAAAAAGAAGGGGAAAAAATGTCTTATGCTTCTTGTAAGGTAAGAATGCAAGGATTAAAGGATAATTAGCAAAAATTCGAGCAAAATCATCATAAATTGTTCAAACAAACTAAAGTGACCAATTTCATGAAGGATCAACCATACTATACATTAAATCTTTTTGAAACGTATTATGAAAAATATTTACAAGAGCTTAGTTTGTTTCAAGATTATTTGGATGCTCATACCCCAGAACCAAACAATCAATTTAATTCTACCTTTAATGATAATACTAATAATAACAATCAAACAATATTAAAAACTGTTCATGATGATTTTGAACGTCTCCCAAGACATAAATTGCCAGACCTTAGTGGCAACTTTAAGGAATGGGAATCCTTTCGCGATATTTTCCGTTCTACAGTAGTTGATAAACCAGGTGTCCCGGATACAACCAAACTTAGGCATCTCAGAACACATGTTCAAGGTGATTCGGCTAGCTTTGTCCAAAGCTATTCATTAACTGATTTCAATTTTAAAATAGTTTGGGACAAACTATGCGAAATATATGAAAACAAACGATGTTTGGCTAATTCTCATGTCGCGGGTATTTTTTCTTTAAAAAAAATGTCTAAACCCTCATCAGCTGATTTAAAATTAATTTTAGTAGGTATAAATACCTCATTATCAGCATTAAAGTTGTTGGGCCGTCCAATAGATACGTGGGATGAATTGATAATTTTCCACATTGTTTCTTTGTTTGATAATGAAACAAAGAAGAAATGGGAACTTTATCTAAGTACCTTATCATTGTTAGTTAATTCAAATAATATCGCATCAAACACTCCTACTGTAGAAACTGAATCAACGAATTTTAATCTAATTTTAATTTTAATCAACCAATTTTAATTCAGACCCTCCTACATTTACCATTTTAATTAAATTCATTGAGTCTCAAATAGGTATACTTGAGTCAAATGAAGAAAATAATAGTAGTTTGGTAAACTCAGTTTCTAAAAACACCAATGTTTCAAACCAACCCCGCTAAAGTTTTTCATGTTCCAGCATACAGTAAAAATAAAGAAAATAAGAAAGTAGAATGTCCCATGTGTAAAAACAATCATTATCTTAATAAATGTCCTAATTTCATTAAAATGACTCCTCAAGCGAGATATGAGTATTACCTATAACCTATCAATTAAAGACCTCAAGGTACAAATAATAATAATTCAGATTTAGGCCCAAACTCAAATTCATCTGTGACACAAACTGCTCCTAGTTCACATGTTACGTCAGTAAATTTTATTAATTCGCCTTCTCAAACTTTACTGCCTACAGCAGTCGTTAGGGTGGTAAATGAGGATGGCCATGAATTTTTTATTAGAGCATTAGTAGACCAGGCGTCCCAAGCTTCGTTCATTAGTTAGTTGTTATGTAGAAGACTATGTACAAGTCATATGACGATTAGCCTAGCTATTTCAGGTATAGGCGGTAAATGTGTCTATACTTACAAAAAGGTAGTCATGTTTCAAATAAAACCTTGTTTCTTCTCTGATTTCTAAATCATGGTTCAGGCCTATTTATTACCTAAAGTATTTACTTATGCACCAAATGCGGATCCGAAAACTGAAGATTTGGCGTATATTTCTAACTTAACCCTGGCTGATCCTGGTTTTTGCAAGCGAGGTCAAATTGAAATTCTTCTGAGCACTTCAGTTCACGCTTCCATAATTGAACAGGATGTAAGACGATGTGCTGATTGCGAACCTATTGCCTCAAAATCCAAATTAGGATATATTATTTCTGGCAATGCTGAGATAGGTTTAAATTTTTGTTATACAGTTTGTGAAGAGCCTTTATCTTCACTTTCCTTCGATTTAGAGCGTTTATAGAAGCATGAAGAGAATAATGATTTGCCCTCTAAATTGCTGAAACCGGATGAGCAGGAGTGCGAAGATTATTTTGTAAATACTCATTCCAGAACATCTGAGTGAAGATACGTCGTAAGGCTACCATATAAAATTAAAAATGTGGAAAATTTTCAGTTTCCGGGATCTTATGCGGTAGCAAAAACTATGTTATTACGAATGGAAAAACGTTTTTTAAACGACCCAATTTTTCGTGATATGTATACAGCTTTTATGCAAGATTATCAAAATACTGGCCATATGACAAAAATTACTCATTTCTTACTTATTTATTGTGCTATTACTTACCCCATCATGGGATCTTAAAAAGAAATGCAATAATCGCAAAATTAAGAACCGTGTTTAATGGTTCTGCCAAGGATTCAAACAAAATTTCAACAAATGATTTACAGTATACTGGTGCTAATTTATTACTTGACTTGGCAGAATTATTAATTCATTGGATGACTTATAAATATGTTTTTGTTTCTGACATACGTCAAATGTATCGTCAAATTCTCGTACATGAAGAAGAACGCAAATTTTGTGGCGATACAATACTAATGATGAAATCTCAGCTTACTTGCTAATACTGTAACTTATGGTGTCGTTAGTAGCCCCTTTTTAGCGATTCGGGTCTTAAAGCAATTGGCGATAGATGAGGGAAAAAATCTTCCATTAGGAGCCTCAATTATTGATTCTGAGATATATATGGATGATACCATTTCTGGTGGCCACATCTTAGAAGAAGCCCTTGCTAAATAAACTGATTTAATAAAAATTTGTAAAAGTATGTGTCTAGAGTTACATAAATGGATGTCAAATAATGAAACATTGCTAAATTTTCCTCCATCTTGAAAAGCTGATTGCTTATATTACTTTATCCATAATTATTTTTCTATTTTGGGAATTAATTATAACCCTTTTGAGGATTTTTTTGCTTTTAACATCAAATTAGATGAACAAATTACAAAAAAAAATAGACTCTCTAGCATTTAAAAATTATTTGACCCTTTAGGTTGGCTGGCTCCCGTTTTGATCACAGGTAAGGTTTTCATGCAAAAACTTTGGTTGGCTAAGTTAAAATAGGATGAAGAGTTACAAGATCAATTCTTAGAGTGGTATAATAAATTAAATTGCTTAAATTCATTAAAAATTCCTCGTTGGATAAATTATGTCCACAACGCTAAATATGAAATTTTTGGTTTTGCAGACGCTGCTAAATTATCTTACGCTGCTTATATATATTTAAAGGTCACTCTTAATAATCAGAGCAAAATACATTTAATACAAGCTAAATCAAAAGTCGCGCCCATCAAACCACTGTTAACGATACCAAAGTTGGAATTAAGCGCAGCCCTTTTATTATCAATGTTATAAATTGTATATAACAGTGTACATAGTGTAGAATAGAGTAGGAGATGTGTACTGCATGCGTGTCCCCTCAGCATCCGAGAAGCAACGACCAGTGCTTCTCGCCACGCCGACATAAAAAGGCGTATAAAATATATATCATCAAATATATTAATCAAAAAAACTTCTATTGTAATCAATTATTTATTTTACCATTTAATTATTATTTATCCAGTTTACAACATTAATGGCATCCCTTGCAAAATAGTGATTTCAAAAAATAAAAAAAGGGACAAAGTGAACACAATAAAAAAAAAAAAATTGCTCTTAACTTTGTGTGCGCCATGTGACCTCATGTACAAGAAAAATAAAAACCTTGTGCGCGGCAAGTGATAAATTCTAAAATTTCTTTTTCACCATCAAAATTAAAAATTTTTAATTAAAAGAAGAAAAAATTGCTGTCAGTAATCATCAATAGGCTCAAGAAAAACTACAAAATTTGTGAAGTATTTTTTCATCATTACGTGCATGCGGCGGCCATTATCTGTGCCTTTTAAGCAAAACATTGACGTTTTTTCGCCGGCTGCTACACGTAAAATTCAACAAGTTTTTCTAGTTTAATTCAAATTTATATAAATCAATTATAATTTTAAAAATATTAAAAAAAAAAACAAAGTTAAGAGTGGCGAGATTAGTTAAAAACATTTAAAATAAATAAACATTAATTTATTTTAAAATTTGTGTGCTGTCAAGATAATGCTGTTCAAAATTTTGTTGTCAAAAATCAATTATTAATTCTGGTGTCAAAAAAAAAACTTTGTTGCCAAAAAATTTTTAAAAAATTTTTAAATTTTTAAAATGGACGCTTTCTTCTCAAAATTCATCGTCATCACATAAAGAGGGGGAAGAAGCGGAAGAAGATTTTCAACAGAAATAAAAAAGAAGCAAAATCACGTGTTACCCTTCTTCTGTTCAATAAGCGGGCATCTTGCTCCAATTTTTTCATCATCTGTCGTCACCACGCCATGTTTAATGTCACTTCGAGAGGGGGAAAGCGCTCTACAGCAGACAACAAAATTTTAAAGTTAAGTAATTTTTGTTATAGTAAAATAAAGCTATATATTTTTCTGTTTTATCAATATTTAATTTCATTTTTTTTTATAATAAAATTAAGACTAAAATTAAAATGTGTATGTGTAAATTTATCAATATTTTCAATAACGTTTAGTTTTTCAAAATTGAATTCAATTTATTTAAAATAATCAAATTTCTAATTTGACTTATAAACCGATTCAATTTCTAATTTTATTAAATTTCAAATTACCTTATTAGCAAAAAATTAATTAATATACTTCTTTATACAATTAAACAAAATATTATTTATCCTGATGTAGGAACATAGGTTCATCATATCGTTGCAGTACTGGTCTTTGAAAAAGCGGTCTTGTCTCTTGTCAGTTAGCAGTACCCATTCAGAACATATGCAGTTCAATTCAATTTTAACGCACAACCTGTTGGTCTTTGCTGCTGTCACTGTCTCATCAAAGGTTAACCATTAAATTTTAATTGAGGAATTATTGTACAATTTTCTCCTTTTTTAATAATTATTTAATTTTGTAGCTTTTAAAAAAAAAAATTTTTTTATTTTAATTCAGAATAGACTTAATTCATTATTGGCTTATATTTTCAATTTTTGTACAATATTTTCTTAATTTTGAATTTTCTCTTTTTTGATATTGTTCTCATTAATTTAATATTATTAAAATATATTATTCTAAAATTATATTTTAAATTCTCGTTTTGCCAATTACTATGGCGGATATTATTCTGCAACAATTAGCCTTAATCCCTAGGATTCAAAATGCCTATGATAATTTTGTAAAAGAGGGAGATAGCATGTCATCCTCTTCTTGTAAGGTTAGGTTGTCTACTCTCCAAAACAATTTCCTGAAATTTGATAATAATCACCAAATATTGCTTAGTCTTGCTGTAGTCCTGATTATAAATCACTTAGAAATCAACCTTATTTTATTAACTCTGTGTTTGATAATGCAGAAGAAACATATATTTAAGTTTCAAGTAAATTTCAAAAATATTTAGATGACCATCCACCCCCACCTGCCCATGTATTGATTGATTCAATGCGTTTAAATGATACTGTTCATCATAATAACAGTCCAAGCAATGACAACTATGACTGTGAACGCTTGCCCAGAATCTCCTTACCTGAATTTGATGGAAATTTTAATAACTGGGAAGCATTTAGAGACATATTTGTAACAACAGTTATCAATAGACCTAGGCTTTCAGATGTATATAAATTAAATTATTTAAGATCATATGTCAAAGGTGACGCATGGAATTTGGTCAACTCATTTATTCTAACTGAAAAGAAAACAAATCTACTGTGGTATGGGATAAATTGAGGGATAGGTACGAAAATAAAAAACTATTAGTAATTGCTCATATCTCTTCAATTTTTTCTATCAAACCAATGAGTGACCATAATTCTAAAGAACTCAAAAGAATTTTAGACTCTTTAAATACCCCTTTGTCTGCACTAAAAGTCTTAAAGCGCCCAGTTGATACATGGGATGATATCTTAGTTTTTCATGGTGTTTCATTATTAACTGATGATGCTAAGATGCATTTTGAAGAATTTTTGAATAATATCAATCTTAGGTTACATGCAATTGACCCTGCACCTACTACATCTAGCAGCCCCACAGAACAGGTAATCAATGAAGCAACGGTTAAGCGAGATTCTGAACCTGCTAAATTTAGTTCTTTTATTCAGTTTCTTGAAAATCAAATAAACATGTTAGAACTAATTGAGAATCATCATACTGGTTCAGGACCAATAATATTCACAAATTCTGCTAAATATAAAAATTCAAATATTTCCACTCAGTCAGCTAAAGTCTTTCATGTCCAATCAGTACAGAAATCAAATACCAATAAGAACGAATGTATAATTTGCAAAAACAATCAGTCCAGATGAGCAAGAGTGTGAAGACTTTTTCGTTAAAATTCACTCAAGAGATAATACAGGTCGTTACATTGTCAGGCTCCCATTCAAAATTTCAAACACAAATGATTTAAAATTTCAAGGATCATTTAACAAATCTAAAATAATCTTACTAAGAACTGAAACTCGTTTTTCAAAAGATCCTATTTTTAAAAAAGCTTATATCGATTTTATGAAAAATTATGACGATACTGGACGCATGAAAGTATCTAAGATTTATGATCTCATAAAATGTTAAAATCCTAAATTTCGTTCAGTTTTCAATGGCTCTGCTGAAGATTTTAACAAGTCGTCCATAAACAGTATTTTACATGCTGGGGCAAATTTGTTGCCAGATTTATCAGAGTTATTGACAGGCTGGAGAAAATATGAATTTGTATTCGTTTCTGATATTGAGCAAATATTTAAAATTCAACAACAAATATATTCATGAACAAATTCTTGTCCACTCAGATGATCAAAGATTCCAACAAATACTTTGGCGTTATAGTTTAGATGATGTTATTCAAGCGTATTCTCTTCAAACTGTTACTTATGGTATGGTAAGCAGTCCATTCTTAGCAATTAGGGTATTAAGACAACTCGCAATTGACGAAGGTTCTAAATATCCCCTGGCTGTGCAAGTATTGAACGAGCAAACTTACATGGATGATACACTCTCGGGAGGCCACTCATTATCAGAAGCCTTAAATAAACAAAAAGAACTGATAGGTATTTGCAAGATGGGTGGTATGAATTTACATAAATGAGTCGCAAATAACAAAAAATTACTAAATTTTCCACGTTCAATAATTGCAGAGTCAGTGGACTCATGTTTTGGTTTGCTTGGCTTAAATTGGTACCCTGAGGAAGATTACTTTTCCTTTAAAATAAAAATTCATAAATATGAGGGTAATATAACAAGACGAAAAGTAGTATCGTCAATAGCTAAACTATATGATCTCTTAGGCTGGTTAGCCCCTGTAGTCATAACTGCTAAAGCATTCATCCAAAAGCTTTGGCTTGCAAAACTTGATTGGGAAGATATTGTGCCACTTGATTTAAGTTCGGAATTTCTAACTTGGTATATACAGATTCCAATTTTAAATAATATTAAAATAAAAAGATGGCTAAACTTTCATCCAAATGCTCAATTTGAGGTACTTTATTTTGCTGATGCTTCAAAAATTGCTTATGGAGCTTGCGTTTATTTAAAGGTTAAGTATAACGACAAAATTTCAATTAATCTAGTTCAAGCAAAATCAAAAGTGGCTCAAATTAAGCCTTTATTAACAATACCAAAATTGGTACTCTGTGCTGCTGCCTTATTAGCAAGGTTGACTGTTAACGTTTTACGTGATCTAAAACTGCCTCCTAATAATTCGATTCTTTTCACTGACTCAATTGATGTTCTACACTGGCTAAGTGACCACCCTTCAAAGTGGCTACCTTTTATTGCAAATAAGTGCTCGAACATCCATTTTCTAGTTCCCCAGGCGTTTTGGAACCATGTCAGATCTCAAAACCCTCCTGATTGTATATCCCGTGGGATCCCGCCCTCTGAATTAATAAACCACCCTTTGTAAATAAATTAATTTTAGATCCTAACCTAATAATGAGCAATCCTATGTTCTAGATTAAATGTTTCATTCAAAAACAAAAAACACAGAAAAATCAAAATTTGGGATTTATTGGAAAGGTATTCAGATTTACCTAAATTATTAAGAATTTCAGCTAACGTCATAAGGTTTATTCATAAAATACTCTTAAAATCAAAAAAAGTTACAAACAAATCTGAATTATTTTTCAGTAAATGGTTCAACTTGGAATATGATTTTTCAATTGTCTATTATCCCTCAGTCCAAGAAATAAATAGATCAAGATTGACACGGGTTTATTTAACTCAGAGTGCCTACTTCAAACCTGAAATTAAATTTCTAAAAAATTCTTCAAAAATCTACAAGCAATCTTCTTTAAGCTCTTTCAGCCCCTTTTTGCTTATTGAGAGTAGGTGGTTTATTGCCATTAATGTTGTAAACTGGATAGATAATAATTAAATGGTCAAATAAATAACTGAACACAATAGAAGTTTGTTTGATTAATATATTTGATGATATATATTTTATACGCCTTTTTGTGTCGGCGTGGCGAGAAGCACTGGTCGTTGCTTCTCGTTTGCTGAGGGGACGCGCATGCGGTACACATCTCCCACTCTATTCTACACTATGTACACTGTTATATACAATTTATAACATTCCACCCATCCATTTTATGAAATAAAATGAACAAGTGGAAGTCATCTTAAAATAAAAATAAAAAAGAATAAATTAAAGACTCTATATAAAATTAAATATAAATATTTTTTTTTTAATTTAATTTTAAGTGTTTTTTTTTTTTTTTGAATAAGTTTAAATGTTAGCGCTAATTTTACTTTTGACACACAAACATTCACATTCACACACTTTTTACATGTTTTTACAAATATTTTAAAATTTTTTTGTTAATTGATTTTTTTTTTTTTTTGTTACATTTGAAATAAATAATAAATAATAAATAAATAAATATATACAATTTTACAATACAAATATTTACAGTAGATTTTTTATATGTTTTCTAGAAATTATTCAATCTGATTCATTATTTAATGACCTTAGTAATATTAATTTATGAATTGGTCTGGATTACGTTGTTGCACTGGTCCTTAGTTCTGCAACCCTCATCAGATTGTCAGAGCCTTTGTGTACTTTTATAACCCGTGCTAAGGGCCACTTTGCTGGTGGCACCGTCTCCTCGGTTATCAAGACAATATCATTAATGTCAATTTCTCGTTGTGCCAATTTTCATTTTTGCCTAGCTTGTAGGGATTGCAAATAATCAAATATCAAGATTTACAGTTATTGTTTTAAGAGCCTTAAATCTTGATTCGGTTGACATTTATTTATTTACTGACTCCACAGATGTTTTATATTTGCTTAAAGAACATCCTTCAAAATGGTCGGTGTTTGATTCACACAAGTGCTCCAAAATTCATTCTTTAGTTTTAACTGCTTATTGGATTCATGTTCGTTCTAATGCCAACCCTGATGACTGTGTTTCTCGTGGTATCCCTCCAGATCAAGTACAAAAATTTTATTTGTGGTGGGAAGGGAATGACTATATTAAAGGTAATTTCCAGTTTGTTAAGGGTGATAGAAATTTACAGGCTCCTTAAGTACTTTAAATTGTGTAGTCAGTAACCAGGTCGTAATAAAACAAAAAATTGCAAAAAAAATGGTATTTAATTGAAAAATATTCATATTTCAGAAAATTGTTAAAAATGACTTCGTATAATATTCGTTTTATGTGTAAAGTTTTGTTAAATAGAAAAAATAACGTACTAAACAAATTAAAAATATTTAATTTCAATTGGTTCAATGTTGAAGAAAAATTTTTTAAGTTTTCCTGAGTTAACTAGATCAAAATTATTGTGTGTTTATTTATCTCAAAGGACTCATTTTTCTAAAGAAATAAACTTTTTAGACAATAATGTAAAAATTAAAAAATCTAGACTGGCTAGACTCGATCCATTTCTAGACAATGGTTTGCTAAGGTTAGGTGGTCGACTATATTTTTCTCTCCTCAATTTTGATCAGAAACATCCTCTAATTTTGCCATATAAATATGCACTTTCGGATTTATTGGTTGATTATTTTCATCGTAAAACTATCAATTGTGGAATAAGGCTCACTCTGTCAACCTTAAGACAGGAGTTCTGAATTATAAAGGGTAGGAGTCTTATTAAATCTCGTATACACAAATGTGTCGAATGCATTCGTTATCGTGAAATGAGGTCAGTACAGAAAATAGGTATTTTGCCCTCACCAAGGGTACAAAAAATTGATAAACCTTTTCGGGCTACTGGGGTAGATTCTGCAGGTCCCTATAAGATTCTTAAATATAGAGGTCATGGGGCAAAAACCTACTAGGCTTATCTTTGTGCAGTCTTTGTGCACTTTGTGCGCAGTCCACGCTCTGAATTATATAGTAACCAAGGTACTACCTTCGTCGGCGCAGATAAAGCCCTTAAAGAATTGTATATGGCCTCATCAGACTATATGCAAGGACTTTTGGGTAAACTAGCCGAAGAGGGTACTTAGTGGTCATTTAATTCTCCAGGCTCACCGCATTTTTGAGGATTGTGGGAACAGTGAGCGCAGTAGCTCAGAGCTAGCACTCGTGCCTGTCGTCCGGGCAAGTCGAGTTCGAGACTCATAGCACCCATTCTGTTTTTATTTTTCTTAAAAATAAATATATAATTTATTAAATATTTATTTTCAATAAAAGTGAAAGTAGAATTTGAATACTGCGTGATCGACTGTGCTCTCGGAAGTTTTGGTAGTTTCCTTCAGTACCGGCGAATGCCAGCACAGTTCCCAATATCAAAGACGTTCTACTCACGCAATTACCTTCCCCATTCCTAATCATCCTCCTTCAACATTTGCATGTGAATCCCCTACTTTATACTATTTCTTTATACTAACACTTGCCCCTTCAATTTTCTTTAAGTGCATCAGTGTATGCATAAATGTGTACATTGATCCTTATAAGAAATAAATCAACATATGTAATTGTTGAAGGCCTCTGCCAATCTTGGTGTGCCCACGTGTAAAAGAGGTAAACAATAAATACAAATACAAAATCGGCCGTGAAATCGATAAAACGTCATTTACACAGAGTAATTGGTAATGCTACTCTTACGTTTGAAGAATTTTACACACTCCTTAAGCAGGTAGAAGCTTGCCTGAATTCTCGCCCTTTGGTCCTATTATCTGACGATCCGTCAGATCAAAGCTTCTTATTTCTTCTTCTTTCTTCCTATTTCTTAACGCAATCTAACTTATATATAGTACCTGAGCCTAATTATTTGACTACAAAAATTCCACCAAATCAGTGATATAAAATGATCTAATTACTTTTGCAAAATTGGTGGAATGCTTGGTCTTGTGAGTATCTCCCAACCCTACAAGAACGGTCAAAATCGTCTGAAAAGTCAAAAAATAATAATGTTGGTGACATAGTTATAATTACTGATAAGGCTTTGCCTCCTTTAAAAATGGCCAATTGGCCGTATTTTACAAACTTTTTCAGGTCCTGACAACCTTACGAGGGTGGTAGAAGTAAAAACTTAATAAGACCTATTCGTAAATTAATTTTAATTAACAGTTTAAATAATGAGTCAGATTAATATCAAAGAATGAAATTAAAAATATATATTTAAAAAATTATTATATGACTCTCTCATATTTGTATTTAATATAACTTATAAATTTTTCTGTGTTATTGTATAGTTTATTTATTTATTTATTAAAAAAGAGCACGTACATTAATTTTAAAAATTTTGTTTTTTTACAGGGTTTAATTTTATTAATTTCAATTTTTATAAATGTATTTCCTAATAATTATTATATATAATTTTTTATAAAAATTTTAAAATTTTGTATTAAAAATTAAGAGGGGAGAATGTTAAGAAAATAATGTATATAAATCATATGTGTATGTAAAAGAGAGAGAGAGAGTAAATATGCACACCGGCTCCGACCACTGGCCCGACCGGTCGTGTGCGCCTTGCCGTGTTCTAAGCAATACATATTTTATAATAAAGGCAAACCATATACATAAGAACAAGTAATAGCTATTTGTTAAACAAGGGATGAAAAGTAGATTCATGCTTTCCATGCAGTTGTATGCATCGAAAGTAAAGACATCATGGAAAGTAAAAAATCTACTTTTTATCCCAAGATCTAACACACAGTTTTTCATTAAAAGCGTAAGAAAGAACGCTTGCTGTGCAGAAAAACGATTCTTTCTAACGCGTGTAATTAAAATAATAATTATTGATAATTTATTTCTATCTCATCCTCATCCATCACTCCATTAGTTAGTTTTAATGGCAGTTCCACAATACATTAGTTTAAAGTATTGTTTTAGATTAAATAGTAAAATATCTTCTAAGCATAATAAAAATGTATTGTAAAAATTGGTATTTATTGATTCGGCAATAATTTATACGTATACAGTTAAAGTTTTATTAAAAACGGTCCTAATTTCTTTAGATATTTAGAACAATTTTCCGAAAATCATTAAAGAATACTGTACAATTTTTCCAAGAATTTAATACATATATTTAATGTACGATATGGTTTCAAAAATAAATTAAAACATAAAAAAATTATATATTTACTTTAATAATTACAACTGGATTACTTGTTGGTTCTCCACTTACATCTCCCCGCATTGTAATCCAAGATACTTTAAAAGTAATATTTGCTCTATATGATGCTAACAAATTTCCAGAAAAAAATTCTGTTGAAATCCAATAGGGATCCATATTATGTATTTGATATTTTGTAAAAAATGGAGTTTGAGAATGTGGTTTGCTTGAAGGTTTTATAATATTTTTTGCTTTTGCGTCACTAATATACCAATTTTCTGTACTAGAAATCTGAAAATATTTAAGAAAAATGTTTTTAAGGCAATAAATTTTCAATCGATGTATAAAATAAACAAATAAAAAATTTTACAAAGACTTCCTTCAATAAAGTATCACGTTCTAAATCTTTTAAAAGCAGAGCCTACAGTACATTTTATAGCAACATATTTTTTAATATTTCTCGTGTCGTATTTACGCTAAAATAACTTTTGAGTTCTGTACCTGATCACCCGTATTTACGGTACTGCATTCAGCAATTTTTTTAACGTCAGTTAATTATATGGGAATGTCTCTTCACATCAGTTTTAAAAAATGCCGCTGCTATAGTTACAAAAAAAAATGTGACAGCGGAGATGAATTTAAGACCGCAGCGGAAGACCGTTTTTCACAGTGAGTATTCGGGCTTTGCCGTATAGGGTAAAATTTTCCAAACAACTTAAATTTTCAGCCAAATTCAATGTCAGTTGCGTAACAAAACCAGAAATTTAAAAATTCAGTAAAGTTATGTTTTAGGTATCATCATTTTCTTATCTGTATTAAAACTTGTTTATATATAAATAAAAAGGCTATATATTTAAGTTAAAAAGCAGTACACTGAAAACATCTGAGCCTAAAACAAAGGCTATAAAGCTCTTAATTATGTTATGATAAGCATTCTTTACTAAAAATAATAAGCTATATAAAAAAAATTCCTTAAGTAAAATTTTCTGCAGAATCCAAATTTTTTGATCAGATTTTAAATTGGTCACGTGACTTGAAGAAATATTTATTTGTAAAAAATGAACTCTAATAAATAAACCATAAAAATTTTTCAAGAAGTTTAATAAAAAACTCCAGCCTAGTTAAAAGATTTTTCATTAATAGGCATTTGAGAAATTTGAATTTAAAAAAAAACAGCGGTTTTAGCCATTTCTCGCATATGCGCAGCTCAAATAAATTATTTGACTCCTGAATCGGATTTTACGAGAAATTTCCTATCTGGATTAAAGAGGAAAAAATTTTTAATGTTAATGTGAGTTTAAAAAAAAAAAAGAAAAATTATCTCTCATTTTTCTTACTTTATTATGAGAGGCTAAAAATAAAATGGGCTGGTGCCCTATTTTTGGTAGTACTTTTAAGGAAAAATAATTTAAAGCTATTCCAAAAACCCAACCATTAGTTTAACTCTTACTTCATTTAAATTCGCCCATTCTAATTATATTACTTTAAACCATCATTAAAATAAATAAAAAAAATTCTAATCAGATCTGGTAAAAGACTTTTAAACTGCCTACTTATCATTTCTACAAACTGCAAATTAATAAAAATAATAAAACAAAAAATTTTAACGTTCTTTTAAGGCCATGAGATCTTATATGTATTGTATTATTTGTATATATGTATTGTATTATTATTGTATTTTATAATATTATATTATTCATATTTACTTTTATTCATTTAAATTTTATGTATGTACTATGTAATTATACTCTTAATCATTATACAATATATGCATCGGCCATGCCTGCGCCAAATTTTCTCAAAATAAATAATTAAATAAATATATGTTAAAAATTACGGAAAATAAAGAAAAATGAAGTAAAATTTAGGTTTGCTGATTGGGTTCCAAAAAAGTATCCTACTTTTTCTTATGATTTTTTTTCACAAAAAAGGTTAAAATCCCTAAAAAAACTACGAATTTTCTATGCAAAAGTATTATAATATTGAAATTGGTGAAAAAATATTGTGCATTTTACTAGGTAATTTTTCAGAAAAATATCAATAGATAATCATTTTGACCTTTTATAAAAGAATTTTTTCAGTTGTAACAAAAAATTTCAATTTTTTTCAAAATACCGTCAAAATAAGTGGTTTTTGGTCGAACTTTAAATGTTAATATTTGTCTACAAAAATTTAGACACCTTATTTTCTCATCGAATGAACCTCCACAATTTGTTGAAAGTATGGCTTTATGCATCTTCCTTCGGAGTACCTGAATCAATTCCTATGACACCTGCTTCTAGCCAAAGCCAGAAACTCCGGGTAACTGGGACATCCGTGGAGCATTTATAAGGATAAGTGAAGTTAAGGACAAGAAAAGTCTGGTCATGCAGAGGAAGCACTTTGGCTAAACCTTGCTGCACTTTATCCTTTTATCGACATCTTCGCCAAATTTAAGACACGCCTTGCTTCTGTCTGGGCCTTTATACATATGCTGGCTATGCCCATAGCCCAAACATTTAAAGCAGCGCCTTGCGTCCGCGTGAAGGCGCACTCTGCTCGATGCCCAGTCGATCTGGATTTTCCCATTTTATCCAAGCGTAAAGCTTTAACCTCAAGTAGTTTCACCACTGCCATCTGACTCGTCCTGCCTTTGGTTTTGAAAACGGTGACCTGGAATAAGTCTCTTTTTTCGATACCTATGGCATTGGCGACAGCTGCCTGAATCTCCTGTTATTTCGTGACCTCATCATAATCTCGAATTTTGGGTCTAAGAGTGGGGATTAAGTCACAAACATTTGACTCTGACTTCACTGCTTCTACCAGTTTTTGTCGGTCCTTGATGTCCTCCAGCTCAATAAGTACGCTGCCATTTTGAGTTTTCTTTATTCGGTGGAGCTTCGTGCCATATTCCTCGAGATTCCTTCTTTTTAATTCTTCCTATTCTTCTTCCTATTATGCTAAGGGTTTATCTCCCTGACTCTGCTGCTGCTGTATCACCAACTGTTGATCAGACTTCCCAGTTTCACCACCTGGCCTGTTTGCATCTCCAGTTTTTGCTGTAATTTGGCAGCAGCCAACCTTTCCTTTTTTCGCCTCTTCTTTTCCGCATTCCTTGCTTGTTTTTTGTTCCTGGCTTTGGAATCTGTCGGATTCTCCACCGTCTTGAATCTGAAGCTTTGTTTTCTGCTTATATTAATATTGGTTAATTAGTACCTAAATATTAGAATTAATAAACTTTCAAAAGTCATTTACTCTCAAAAAAAGAGATATAAAAATTTAGAATCAGAAAATAAAGTAAACAATAGCTAGATTATTTTTTTTTCTGCTCCATGTATATACGTCTGATGCATTTGAAAATAACGATATGTTTAATAAGATTTCTTTTATAAATATGTTTAATTATAAAATGTAAAAAATTCTTTATTGAATATAAAAATATGAGTTATCTTATGTTAGTATAAACAAAACACAGGATAATATAATGTATAAAGGGGTGGTTGGGAAATAAACCATTTTTGGTGAATACCGTAGGAGTTACCTATGGACACGATGCTGTATAAGCTACAGACCACTGGTTTGGTCCTTTAGTGTCGATAACTCTAGGTGGGATTGAACTGCCTTCTCGTGGCTACCCTGTTGATGTGCTTAATTACACACGAATGTTCACTCACTCACCAAGGCTGAGGCCTGCACACGTCGTACTTGTGCGTCACTCAGCCGACGGCTTTTGGCTGAGATCCTAAATGGTTCTGTTAGTGGACAGTTAAAGTTTCTTATTAACTCGATCTTGCTCCCTCTCAGATGCCAGGTGGAATCACTTCTTGCCCGATGACCTCGAACTCACTGTGAGGGGTGCGTTGTCTAGGAAGGCGTCTGCGAACGGGGCATATATTTTCTCTAATTCAGATGTCACTAAAGGCAGCTTTAATTTTTAATTATTCTATACACTAATGCTATTGACATTGGCATATTAATATGATGAATGGCACGTAAGGCTGGGGCTTCTCTGGAGCAGGGCTCCACAGCAATGTTGCCTTGCCCTATACAGCAAGGTAATCGTTGCTGCTGGTTCATTCATGTTCGTGCCCTTCACCTGCTGTCTGTTGGGGGGATTCAAAAAAAGCCACGAAAAGAGCTGAAAAGTTCGTTGGGATTGGCTGCATGTGTTTCTGTCTAAACAAAAAACTGTTTACTTTAAATGTGATGTATGTGTTGCAGACAATAACTTTGGGACGTAAGGCTTGAAGCGGTAATTCTCAGATAAGCCCTTGCAGCTGCAGGTGTTGGGTGCTGAAATGACTGATCCTAGGATCCCTGATTTCGGTGAGCCCTCGGGCGTTCGCTCCATGACTAGTCAAGAAGCTTTTTTTTTTTTTGTTCAGAGCTTCCCTAACTAACCTAAAATTTAATTAAATTGCACAAGTGTGTAAGTCCCAGGAGCAGATATCTGGGTGGATGTCGCATTCTTTCTTGCAGTGCGAATCGAATGATCGAACGGCACGTGCTGTTTTCACCTGGTGATCATTTGATCATCTGTGGAAGTAATCTTACTTTTATAAGAATCATTGGGATCTTGATCAATCGCTAGGAATGGCCTATGAGGATCCTGTTAATACGACGGGTAAAATATCGTATTATGTCAGCAGACATCAGATCTGTAGGACTCGCAACGGTCACCCCCCTATGTCTTGTACCCAGGGTGAGGATTGCTGCGGGTCTGAATCCCCGGTCCTATTATCTCACCACTTTTTCCCATTTTATTACAGGTACACTAATTACAATAGTTCTTTACAGGTTATTTCTTTTTATCGCACAGAGGGTACCCTTACCCGCATTCATTTAAAGGAAATGACGGAAGCTCATCGCAGCATGTCCAATCACTGTACAACAAAAAAAAAATTGCGGCATGCCAATCAAAAATGGAGTAAACCTCTTCGGTAATGTGCTCATTCAACTAGAGTTAATAACGAAGAGACTGCATGCAGAAAAAGTGAAGCGGCCACCAAAAGAGAATGAAATTGCAGGGGGAGATTGCCACAATAAGGGAGATGACTGAAATGTTGCTCCTAACAACACCAAGGAGAACGGCCCACAGGGTAACCCTGGGACCTCCCCCAACAAGGATGGAGATAAGGACGCCCAGCTGCTAAAGAAACAAAAGCAGCTGCAGCTTCAACCAAGAAAGGGTACTGATCAGCACATGGAGATATGCGAAGTAGCTGACGGACAGGAGCAGCAAAATCAGGTACCTAAGAAGCCACCGGACAAGGAGAAAAATTAGCTAGTAAAGGGTAAGATGAAGAAAAAGCTCAGGGCCAAAAAGCCCCAGCTAACAAAGGAACCTGCAGAAAAAGGTAAAGTACCTCCCAAGGTGGCAAGGCGCAGGTATTGGAAAAGGAAGGAAGCCTTCCAGATTACTCCAGCGGCGGGAATATCCTACGAGGAAACGCTTCTCGATTTAAAGAGAAACGATAACCTCGAAGGATCTGGCGAGAAGGTCCACCGCATTAGGAAAGCTCCAAACGGTAGCGTCCTTATTGAGTTGGAGGCCATCGAGGACCGACAAAAACTTGAAGAAGCGGTGAAGTCGGTCACAGGCCCTGAGTTGAATGTTCGTAATTTGATCCCGACACTAAAACTCAAAATTCAAGATTTGGATGGGGTCACGAAAGAACAGGAGATTCAGGCAGCTGTTGCCAAGGCCATAGGTGTCGAAAATGGAGACCTATTCCAGGTGTCCATTTTCAAAATCAAAGGCACAACAAGCCAGATGGCCGTGGTGGACCTTCAGGGCCGATGCTCTACGCCTGGCCAAGAAGGGCAAAATCCAGATCGGCTGGGCATCGAGTAGAGTGCGCCTCCGTGCAGACGTGAGGCGCTGCTACAAATGTCTGGGCTATGGACATAGCCAATATGTCTGCAAAGGCCCAGACAGAAGTAAGGCGTGTTTAAAGTTTGGCGAAGATGGCCATAAGAAGACAAAGTGCAGCAAGGATAAGCCTGAGTGCTTCCTCTGAAAGACCAGAAAGGATAAAAGCTCCACGGAGCACTAACCTGGAAAGGGAAACTGCCCCAGTTACCGGAAGGCTCTAGATGTGGCGAGAAGCGTGTCATCAGAAATGATCTAGGTTCTCCATGGGATTATGCGACACGCATCGGAAGCTAATGCATTGTTGGATCAAATTGCTCGCGAAGAGGATGCAAATATCCTCTTACTAAGCGAGCAATATTACAACATGAACCACAAGTACTGGCTTTCCGATGACACTGGCTGCTGCGCCATATGGCTTCGAGGCAGAGCCGAAACGTCTCTTACCCAACAAGGGAAAGGGAATTGCCACGTCTGGGCCAAGTGCGAGAAGACAACTTACATAAGATGCTATCTCTCCCCAAACGACAACTCGGCAGAGCTGGCTACAAAGCTGGCCAGCATCGAGAGCACGGTCCGGACGGTGACTGGTGGCGTCATCCTTTGTGGAGACTTCAAAGCCAGGGCTCTGGAATGGGGGATGCCAAAGACTAACCCCAGGGGACGAATGGTGCTCGAAATGGCCACTAGGTGCAAACTAATGGTCCAGAATAGAGGCAACAGTCCCACCTATGAGAGGCCGGGTTTGGTGTCTCTATCCCGGACATAACCTTCGCTACAGAAGCTGCGTCTGGGAGAATAGGCGACTGGAGGGTGATGGATGATCAATACAATGGTAGTGATTATCATTACATCGCCTTCCGGGTATTGGAAGGAACCCCACAACGACCTCCGTACAGGAGGCGCCCCTTGGGTTGGAACGTCCCAAAAATGGACGAAGACAGATTTGAAGAGTATCTTCGAATCGAGTCAGCGCCATCTCCGCTTGGCATCTGGGTAACGTACTAAAGGATTACCTGCGGGACCGGAGACTGCTCTACGACACGCTCGACGGAAGGCGTGAAAGGGCTTTGAGTGCAGGCATCGCGCAGGGTTCGGTTCTCGGACCTGATCTGTGGAATGCCTTTTACGATGGCTTGTTGCGCGTTCACCTCCCGGAAGAAGTTTCCCTGATCGGGTACGCCGACGACGTGGCCCTGACCATAACTGGCAGGGACATGGAAGTGACCCAGGAGAGGTTGAATCTAGTCAGGAGACGGATCAACCTCTGGATGGGCGATCACGGGCTCCAGCTTGCGATCCCAAAAATGGAGATTGTACTGCTGACTCGTCGAAGGGTTCCCACCGACTTCGATGTAATAATCGACGACGGCGAAGACCCTCACACGATCCGAACCAGAACATCGGTGAAATACCTGGGAGTTCAGCTTGATAACAAGCTGACCTTCTGGGAGCAATTTCAGAGGTCGTGTGAAAAGGCAGCGTCGGCCACATCCTCCCTGTCAAGGCTCATGGCCAACATTTAGGGAAGCGAAGGCTCCTGATGTCAGTCGTCAACTCTGTCCTGCTCTACGGATGAGAAGTCTGGGCGAAGACCACAGAAACTGCCAAAAACAGACATAAAATATCGTCGGTACAGAGGCAAGCGGCAGTAAGGATCGCCTGCGAATACCACACGAGATCACTAGAGGCGATCCAGGTTGTTGCTTCGCTGATACCCATTGACCTGCTAGCGTTGGAGCGGAAATTCATCTACGAGAGCGTAGATGAGCGCGAAGTGGCTTCCACACGCGCCCGCTTTAACTCTATGAAAGCATGGAAGAAACAACGGAAAATGAATTAAGAGAAAAATGCCCTATGGACGCGCAGACTGATCTCAGACCTGCAGGCATGGATGGGACGACAGCATGGGGAGGTGGATTTCTACCTTACCCAGTTCTTAACTGGACACGGGTATTTCCGTGTCATGTTGAAGCATTGGCATAAGGTGGCAACAAAGGAGTGCTTGCACTGTCCGGGCGTAGATGATACAGTAGAGCAGACATTCTTCGAATGTGTGCGCTACGCGGAGGGGCGCCCGCCCTTCCCGATTTGGAGGCCGGAGACGGTGGTCCCGGAAATGCTACGGAGTTCCGAAAACTAGAACAAAGTAGCAGAGTACGTAAGGACCACCTTTTTGGAGAAGAAGGAGGAGGGCTTTCTATCGTAGAGAGCTCTCCTGCCCCTAGGCAGGGGGGAAGGCAGCGGCCAGCTGCCTAGGCTGTGAGCCCCAAACTGAAGTTATACCTGAAAAGGGAGTTCCGGTTTGGGACAAACAAGCGCGGGGGGTTTAAAGTGTGTTTATCCATTAAGAATCTGGGGCGTAGCCGGCGACCGCAGTCGCCGGTAGTCTCCCAGTTGTACACTTTGTACAACTGGGCGGTCATGGAAATTTGCGGGTCTTTAAGGCCCGCAAACTCTCCATGGCTGATGCAAGATTCACATATTTCCCTTAAAAAAAAAAACATCCTAATAACATTTTAAATAATTTGGAAACCTGATGATGGAACATAAGTTTCGAAACATGTCGTAAATGACAAATAACGAAGTCGCTAGACGGAAAATAGGTAAAAATTTAAATTTAAATTTAAATTAATTTCCCTATTTTAAACAAAAATTTACGGAGAAAACACTTGGGAACTTTATACTTTTAAAGGGCATGCCAGACAAATGATTTGGGTACCTGATCATATTACTTTGATTACATTACTTCATTTAATAAGTCAGTTTGATTAGCCATTTTTTAAGTTGTATAGTTTAGCTATCTTATTCAGCTAGTTTTTTTAGCTTCTTTTATTGGCCATCTTGCTAAGCCTTTCTTAACTTTGATAATTTTATCTTTGTATCATACCCTTGCTTATTTATCCAATATGTTAATCTAGTTTACTAGTTAATTGAGTTGATCAAGCTTTATAATATAACTCTTGATAACTAAGCTTTATTGGCAAGCCGGTTAGTCATTTGAATTGATCAAGCTGGCTTATTCAGCATGTATAAAACTTTACACTAAAAACTTGCTAATCAAGTTGGTCGTCCTTCTTACTAGAGATGGACGAGACATTGAGACCAGTGTAGATTTCGAGACGAGACCGAGACGAGAGCATTTGCAGAAAATTCAAGACAAGATGAGATATTCACATCGAGACTCTCAGGAATTCTCATCTCGAAAAAAAAAGTTATTAATAAATTTAGTTTCTTTAAACTTTTTTTTATTATTGTTAGTTAAATTTAAATTTTTACATATTTTTTATAAGTATAAAGCATGAAAATTAATATTCTTATTAAGACTGTATACTTGAAACATAGTTATAATTATAGTTTTCTTTGATTTATCATTGAATAAATTATCTTAATTTAAATACACTAAATTAATAAATGCAATTTACAGATAAAGTTATATATTTAATTCGTATATTTCTTTTCTCAATGATGATTTTATCCACATATTTGTACATAAAAGAGCTCTTGCTGAATCATCCCCTAAACATGATCTCCATGACTAGTAATTAAGTGCCTTTTTAACCCACTTGTATTCGATAAACTCCTTTTAATTTTTATTTGTTTATCCTTTTCTTTGCATAGTTTACAAAACCAATATTTTTGTCCTTTTTCTTCGATGAACTCAAAGTAATTGGAATATTTAATTTTTTGTTTATTTAATTCTAAATATTTATTACAGCTTTTACTAGGAGCTTGAAAAAGCATACTATCAACTTCATCTCTAATTACCTCCGAGAAAGATTCTTGAGAATTTCCTATAGTAATATCTGAATGGCTCTTTTTAAAATGTCTTTTAGAAGTATTAATAGAACGCTTCGTTATTATTTTAAATCTTAAAAGTACGTTACAGTAATTTATTGCAGATAAAAGCTTTTTTTTCAAATGTATACGATTTTTTCAAAAACAATATTTTTTTATTTATAATTTTGCAAAAGAATAACTGCTTGATAAAAATTTTAAGGTTATTTTGTTAGCGCATTAGTCCAGCAGGGATTTATAAATTTGTAATCCGTTGTATATATAAATCTTTAATTTTGTATGTTTGTTTGTTTGTTTGTCCGAAATGGATAAACTAGAAAGCAATAAGAGTTAGAGACGTAGGGTTTACGGTAAAAGATGGCAAAAATTACCGGTCAAAACATAGGCTAGGTTTTGTTTCGATTGATAACTACTGTTCCAAGATGGGATGGATTTGAGGTTTGAATTAAATTTGTAATGCGGCAGCCATTATTGTTAATGTAGTATGTATTTGCAGTGTGTGTTCATGGCGGTGTCGGAGAGCGAGCTGAACTCTCAATCGCAGTAATACAATAGAGGCGCTGTCATGCGCAGTATAATAAGACACATAATACATATAATACATATAATACATATATATACTGGAACATCCCACCCACCCATTCTGCGGAGTAGAATGTTAATACAAAAGCTTATAAAAAATAAAGATTTAGTTTTAAAAAATTGATTAACAATAAAATATAATTTAGTTTATAATAATAGCATGTATACAATAATTTTGATTCTAAAATGATTTTAAAATAAGTAATTTTGACAATATAAAAAATAGAATCTTTGACAATAAAATGCAATTTTGACAATAATATACAATTTTGACAATGAGTTACAATCTTTTGACAATAAAGTACAATCTTCAGCACCAGCCACCAGATCAGCGGATCTGACAATCTATTGAGACCTCCAATCAAAATTATGATATAATTAAAAAATCAAACAGAAACATTGATTCGCCTAGATCAACACATGTGAAACATACAATTTAAGAATTAATAGGTAATTAAAGAAACAATGCTCACACGATTCTAAGCAAAAAACAACCTTAAAGAAAATAGTCTCAAAAAGGTAAATGAGAAATGTAAAAAGGTACTGAAGAATAATTAAGTTATAAGACTAAAATATTGTTACATTGTTAAATAAAGAATACATTATTCTATGTTTCTCCCCTGACAAAGAAAAAAGAAAACCGAAAAGACTGGTACTAAAATCAATTACGCCACCCACTTTATTTGATTACTATGAAAAAGTACACCACCCACCATGGTAAATTTGATGGAACTAAAATTAGAAAAAATAAATAATATTACAAATAAAGGTGAAGCCCAAATAAAAGAATGAGAGAAAAAGAAAAATGTACAAGAGTTATATTAATAAATTTATAATTTACTAAAAGATTAATTTTGACTAGTTTTGAATTAAAGCTAACATTGAGAATTAAACATAAACATTTAATTTGACGAAAAACGAAAACGAATGGATTTGAGGTTTGAATTAAATATGTAATGCGGCAGCCATTATTGTTAATGTAGTATGTATTTGCAAAGTGTGTTCATGGCGGTGTCGGAGAGCGAACTGAACTCTCGACCGCAGTAATACAATAGAGGCGCTGTCATGCGCAGTATAATAAGACACATAATACAAAGAGACGTATAATACATATATATACTGGAACACTACAAAAATTTTTTATGTTGAAAAAACTGGATTTTGAAGGATAAAATTTTTATTAAATTTAAAAAAAAAACCCTAAAAAACTGAAAACCAAGGAAAAATCTTTGTATCGAAAAGAATTTCATTCGATTTGGGTATATTTTTTACATATCCACCTAAATTTTCAAGGCATTCGGCTCGATCTGTTAAAAGTTACGATAATTTGTCGAATATTATAAAAGTTTAGGACTAATATTATATATATTTTAAATTTTTAACAGCCACTGATGTAGTAACTGAATGTAGTAAATAAAGTAGTAACTAAAAGAAACTTGAACAGCTATTATAAAGCAGAACCCTAGAATGGATAGTCGAGGGAAACGACTGCTTGTGGATCCTATGGAAGGGTAGCGAAGCTTTGTATTGCTCATTACTAATTATCTATCTGGGTTCATATGTCCGTAATTTTTATGGTTCAGTAAATTTTAGATAATACTTCGGATAAAAAAAGGTTATTTTACAAAATATTGAGTAACCTAAAACAACATATTTTTGAAAAATAAAGTGGCAGGGGTCCAGGGGGGCGCAGCCCCTTGGTGGCTGCCGGGGCGAGCAAAGCGAGCTGGAGGCAGCTAGTTATTTATATATGTATAGATGACAATTTTATTTTTATAATTTTCCTGAAAAAACACTTTAATTTTTTCGAGACTTTCCGCAAAATTTCGAAATTTTTGATACCAAGACAAGACAAGCCTAAAGTTTTGCAATAGTCTCGTATCAGGTCACTCAGAATTGTTTGGTACCAGAATATTCAAAACTTTTATTATGATATAAATAATGTGAATATATTGCTCATTTATATTATTTTTTGCAAAAATAGATTTAAAAAAATAATATAAAAATCTTGTTTTAGTGCTGTAATTTTTAGTAAACATAAAATAAAAGATTTTTTTATTAAAGAATGAACTTGTTATTGTCATTATAACTTACTACAATTAAACAATTTTTATTATTGCGCTTTAAACCGCATATTTCTTGAGGTATAAAAAATTATTTTTATGCTTTTGTGAAATTTTTGGTCATATTTTAAACTAAAATATCATCTAAAACATTAATTTAAGGTTAAATAGCTTTTGGTACATATACAAATTAAGTGAAATACTAACATTAAAAGAAAAAAAAGAAAAATCCATTCACTAGTTTTGCTTAAAATACCAAGTTCTTGATAGGAACGGTAAAGGCTTTTTTATGATATTTTAGCCACAAATTTTTTTTTCAACTTAACATTTCGTTAATTTTTATGGTGTATGGTCAACAACTTTTTGAAATACAAATTTTAATACAAAAAAATTTGTAAATTCTTACTTCAATCAGTATATATAACCACGTGATACTGTTTTTGCAAAAAAAATAAATATGAGCGACATGTAAAATATTATTTATTAGTAAAGAAGATTAGTAATAAGAGCACGCAATATATTTAAAGCACATTGTTATTAATTTATTGTTTATCACCACTTGTCACAGGGTAAAAACCCGTGACATTTTTATTTACAAATTTTAAATTATTTATATTTTAATTTTTGCCGCTCTGCACCGATTCGACTGTGATCTCAGACCAATCAGAGATCCATACTCGAACGGAGCAAAAAAGAAGCGCTCGCGCGCCGAGACAGACTGATAGTAGCCATCACAGAGTGCAGATGTGCATCTCTTTCGTCTCATTTATTGAATCTTAGACATATTGTTTGGTTTGTTTTCGTAAATTTGCTTAATTTAAATTGTTTTACCTAAATTCAGTGATTTGTGTTAAGAAAAATTTATATTAAAAATATTAATTTTTTTTTTATATTTACATGGTAATTATTTACACCACATATCGTAAGCAAAGCACGCAGTCGCACAGTGATCTAGGAAAAAAAAAAGAAGAAAAAAATTCGATTCGATCGAGGTTACGTGCAATTTTGACGCGGGTTACGGCATTTTAAAGCTAAACTCTTCTTTTTTACGAAAAGTACGACGAGAAAGTTTTTGATATACATTTTTCAACCCTAAACTGCAAAAAAGTACCCCTAACGTATGAAATTTAATGTAATATAAAATAATATTTTTGCGCAAATAAGTATCTAAGTGGATTTATTATGTTGAAAAACGAAAATTTTGCAAACAAATATCGTATTTATTAAAAAAAAAAAAAGAAAAACAACCCTTAGATACGCCTGAAATTGAGATTTGCCGTAGTTGTTCAAAAATTATAAAATTTGTCATGAAATTTTATTAAATATTTATAAAATGCATTAAAATAATTTTTTTATTTATCTTAACCCTTTTCTACCTCTAAAAACCCTTAATGCCACCCTTGCAATTGAAAACTGATAAAACTTACCATAATTTTTTTAATTCTTGATGATTTGCTTGAAAAAGTTAATAATTAAAATAAAATTTAAGCTAAATTTAAAATTTTCTTTTTTTAAGGGTAGTTCTAAGGGTTTTTAGGGGTTGGAGAGGGTAGTTACACGAGTGAAAAATTATCAAGACAAATATTTAATGATTTTTGATAATTTTCTGTTTAATTAAAATATTTTTTAAAAAAATTACGGAAACTTTTGTCAGTTAAATTCCAAGGGTGGCATTAAGGGTTTTGAGGGGTTAAAAAGAATTAAAATAAATAAAAAATCTATTTTAATGCACTTTATAAATATTTAATAAAATTTCATGAGCAATTTGATAATTTTTGAACAACTAAGGCAATTCTCACTTTCAGACATATTTAAGGGTTGCTGGGGGGTTCTTAAGGGTTGTTTTTCTTTCTTTTTTTAATAAATACGTTATTTTTTTGAAAAATTTTCGTTTTTCAACATAATAAATCCACTTACATACTTATTTGCGCAGAAATATTATTTTATATTAAATTTCATACATTAGGGGTAGTTTTCTGCAATTTAGGGGTGAAAAATGTATTTCAAAAACTTTCTCGTCGTACTTTTCGCAAAATAGAGGAGTTTAGCTTTAAAATGCCGTAAGCCACGTCTAAATAATACGTAACCTCGATCAAATCGAATTTTTTTCTTCTTTTTTTTCCTTGATCACTGTTAGTCGCTTCCCCTACTTTATATCAATAAACATATTTGTGTGAATTCTGGATATAAATTTTGGACATTAATAATTTGATAATTGGACTTTTTAAAGAAGAATTAGTTTTTATTTAGTTATTCTCCAGAGCTCATCGTCAAGAACATCTTCAAAGTATAAACTCCAAGATTACTTGCATATGTGTTCCCTCGGGTTTTTAGTTAGATTATTTTTCGTATTTCTATTTATTTAATTACAGTTTGATTGTACGGTTTATTTTTGTAATATTTAGTAAATATAATTGCTTATGCGGAAAGATACCCTAGATTTCCCATGCTCTTATAAATTTCCCCTTAATATTTGTATTCCGGCTTTTCTTAGAATTTAAGTATTTTCTGTAAATAACGTTTTCTTTATATATATTGGTATAGTTTCGATATTTGCTATAGAATATCGTGGTCCTTAACGAGCATTTTATTTAAGTAAAAATTATAATTAATGAATGTAAATCTAAAATTAAGTATTAAAAATTTCTCCCTATTTCCTTATAAATAAAATTCAAGGTAAGTGTGGCAACCTGTAATATCGACATACTTTATACTTAACACTGTATCATATATTACACATTATTATATTATATCATTTAGTATATAAGTTGTACTCCTACACTAAAAATGTATATTAAGATTTAATAAAGATACATATATACTGATAACACAGTATGCATCTTTTGGCTATTATTTTCCCGTCGTTGAAACCCGGTAACATATTTTGACGCCCTAGACGTGGGGACAGGTATGAGCAATGAAAATAAAACTTAATTATAATTACTAATTTTAATAATAAAAATAATTAAAAATATTATAATTTTGTGTGCAAGTGTGTGTGAAAAAAAAAATTTTCGAGTTTAAGACTTTGTTTAAACCCGCTACATTGATTCTTAGTACAAAGTGAAATTTGTGGAACACGCTATATGCGTGCTTTCACTAAAATTTTAATTTTTTGTATAAATTTTACTAACAATTTAAAATTTAATTAATTCGACTAGTATATGAAATATTCCATTAAAATTTTGAAAAAAAATTAAATATATTCTATTACAAAAATATGTAAAATTATGATTAAGAGGATATGGATAATCCCTTAAAAATTTGTAAATTTAGACTATATATGGTAATTTGCATGTAAATTCAATAACTCCTTCAAATAATTTTTTTTTTTTAATTAATTTATTTAAAAATTTTACAATTTATGTGATTAGTTTTAATGTAAATTAGCTTATTAAGTTAAATATAGACAATCCAGACAAAATTTGACCTTTTAGAAAAATATACCGATTTTTGTACTTTATTTATATATATATATATGGTATATTACATAGAAAATTGAACTTTCTTACATACTTATGGTATATTGCATATAAAACCAAACTTTTTTGCATATATGTGGCGTATTCCGTTGAAAAGTGAACTATTGTGCATAAATCTTAATAATAATTATTAAAAAATGAACTTATCAAGACTATTATGAAGAACTATGAACTTTTTGAATGTTGAGTATGTTTGAGTGACAATTTAGCTTAAGTTTGCATTAAGCCCGTATGAGCACACATGTGAGCATAAGAAATTATGATTATTATAATTTTATAATTTTACTAGGGGGCCACGCCTACTGCCCTCTCAACAACGTCAACCGCTGGAAAGCGTGAAGTGTGGTGAAAAGGCACTTGTTTAGAATTAGAAATTAAAAGACAAGTAATAAGAAAGAATAAAACTTTAAGCTTATTTGCTAATAATTTTTTTTTTATTTAAATAATTTAATTTTTCTTTCACAATAATTTATTTTATATGTAGTCATATGAAATCCATTGTTAAATTTTTCTAATTATTTCTTATAATTTTCAAGAAGCATCTATACCTGCATCTCTTAATAGTTCTTGGCCTTCTATTAATTCTTCTAAACTTAGTATTTCGTCAGATATAGTTCGTATTATTTTGTTATCAAAGTTAAATATATTGTACGTTTTGTATTTATCTATTAATTATATTCAGTTAATAATTTTTTATGCTTTTTAATAATTTTAGTTTTACCTGTTTTCCTTAATTCACCTATTATTTATAAATGTATACCTTTATCATAATTTATATCTGAAGCATTATTAATGTTTACATCTATTTTATATCTTTTGTCAGTTATTGAAGAGTATAATAAAGTTTTATTTTTATTAATTGGGACAAATTTGTTAATTTAATATCCTTTTATTATTAAAAACGTAATTCATATTTAACTGAAATTATTTAAATTTTTGAATAATAAATATGATTAATTATTTCTGTATTTATATCAACATTTAATAATTTTTTGTAGTTCGTATATGTTTATATTTCTTTTTCAAAAAATATAATTTAACTATTTACTGATTTTTTTTTTTTTTTTTTTTTAAGGGAAATATGTGAATCTTGCATCAGCCATGGAGTGTTTGCGGGCCTTAAAGACCCGCAAATTTCCATGACCGCCCAGTTGTACAAAGTGTACAACTGGGAGACTACCGGCGACCGCGGTCGCTGGCTACGCCCCAGATTCTTAATGGATAAACACACTTTAAACCCCCCGCGCTTGTTTGTCCCAAACCGGAACTCTCTTTTCAGGTATAACTTCAGTTTGGGGCTCACAGCCTAGGCAGCTGGCCGCTGCCTTCCCCCCTGCCTAGGGGCAGGAGAGCTCTCTACGATAGAAAGCCCTCCTCCTTCTTCTCCAAAAAGGTGGTCCTTACGTACTCTGCTACTTTGTTCTAGTTTTCGGAACTCCGTAGCATTTCCGGGACCACCGTCTCCCCTCCGCGTAGCGCACACATTCGAAGAATGTCTGCTCTACTGTATCATCTACGCCCGGACAGTGCAAGCACTCCTTTGTTGCCACCTTATGCCAATGCTTCAACATGACACGGAAATACCCGTGTCCAGTTAAGAACTGGGTAAGGTAGAAATCCACCTCCCCATGCTGTCGTCCCATCCATGCCTGCAGGTCTGAGATCAGTCTGCGCGTCCATAGGGCATTTTTCTCTTGGTTCTTTTTCCGTTGTTTCTTCCATGCTTTCATAGAGTTAAAGCGGGCGCGAGTGGAAGCCACTTCGCGCTAATCTACGCTCTCGTAGATGAATTTCCGCTCCAAAGCTAGCAGGTCAATGGGTATCAGCGAAGCAACAACCTGGATTGCCTCTAGTGATACCATGTGGTATCCGCGGGCGATCCTTACTGCCGCTTCCCTCTGTACCGACGATGTTTTATGTCTGTTTTTGGCAGGTTCTGTGGTCTTCGCCCAGACTTCTGATCCGTAGAGCAGGACAGAGTTGACGACTGACATCAGGAGCCTTCGCTTTCCTGGTTTGGGTCCCCCAATGTTGGCCATGAGCCTTGACAGAGAGGATGTTGCCGACTCTGCCCTTTCACACGACCTCTGAAATTGCTCCCAGAAGGTCAGCTTGTTATCAAGCTGAACTCCAAGGTATTTCACCGATGTTCTGGTTCGGATCGTGTGAGGGTTTCCGCCGTCGTCGATTATTACATCGAAGTCGGTGGGAACCCTTCGACGAGTCAGCAGTACGATCTCCATTTTTGGGATCGCAAGCTGGAGCACGTGATCGCCCATCCAGAGGTTGATCCGTCTCATGACTAGATTCAACCTCTCCTGGGTCACTTCCATGTCCCTGCCAGTTATGGTCAGGGCCACGTCGTCGGCGTACCCGATCAGGGAAACTCCTTCCGGGAGGTGGACGCGCAACAAGCCATCGTAAAAGGCATTCCACAGATCAGGTCAGTGAACCGAACCTTGCGCGATGCCTGCATTCACTTCCGTCGAGCGTGTCGTAGAGCAGTCCCCGGTCCCGCAGGTAATCCTTGAGTCGTTATCCAGATACCTGGGTATCCGGAAATCCTACTCGAGGGACCGAATCATGTCATCCCACATGGCCGAGTTGAAAGCGTTTTTAACGTCCAGCGTTACCAGAAGGACGTCCTTGCAAATTGCAGGCCGCTTTTCCCTCTCAGCCTCTACGGTATCCACGACACGCCAGATGGCGTCTAACGTGGAATGCCCTTCACGAAAACCATGCTGCTCCTCAGAGAGACCACCGCCCTCCTCGATTGCCCTTCTGAGCCTTGTCCGGAACAAGCCCTCCATCACCTTACTAATGGTATTTAACATACACAAAGGTCTGTAAGATGATGGAGAGTCCGGCTCTCCCCTTGCCCTTGTTCAAGAGCACGAGACGTGCCACCTTCCACTGCTTTGGGAATACTCCAGCCACCAAACAAGCATTGAACATGCTTAACAGGATGCCAGGGATTACTTTGACCGCTCTTTTGAGCACTTCCGCCGGTATCCCGTCCGGCCCCGGCGCCTTTCCATTTTTCAAGGCCATAAAGGCCTTGACCATCTCGCCTTCGCTGAACAGCGCACTTCCTCCCTGGGTATCACCTCAACCGGGTTTTCCCGGATGGGCCTTTCAGGGAAGAGAGCACCGACGATCCGTTCAGTCGACGCCGCGTCCATCATGTTGTTGGACCCCCGGTTCAACTTGCCCATTACGACTTTGTAACCTAGGCCCCATGGGTCCTAGTTCCTTGTTTACATCTTCGCGTAATGAACGCAGACATCGAGCCTTGCTTTGACGGATGGCCTTGGCCAGTCGGTGTTTGGCGTCCTTATGTTCCTGAGAAAGAACGGCTGCCTCAGGTCTGTACCGTGCTCTTTGCGCCCTTCGTCGTGTCCTGTGGCATTCCTTCCGGAGCTCAGCTATTTCGGGAGTCCACCAGTACACTTTCTCCCTTTCCAGGGCCTGCGGCGAGGCATCGAGGCATTACAAGCCCCGCATAATAGAGACGTTACTTTCTTAACTAAGATTTCAGCCTAATGGGGACTTGTGGCCCCTCCATGCCAAGCGGGGATGGACGCTGACCCAGACGGATAATTATTGATCAGCAATACAAAGCTTCGCTACCCTTCCATAGGATCCACAAGCAGTCGTTGTTTCCCTCGACAACCCATTTTAGGGTTCTGCCTGATAATAGCCTTTCAAGTTTCTATAGTTACTATATTCAGTTACTACATCAGTGACTAATAAAAATTAGAAATTTATATAATATTAGTCCTAAACTTTTATAATTTTCGAAAAATTATTGTAACTTTTGACAGATCCAGCCGACCTCCTTGAAAATTTAAGTGGATACGTAAAAAATATACCCAAATCGAATAAAATTCTTTTTTTAAAAAAATTTTTCCTCGGTTTCCAGTTTTTTAGGTTTTTTTTAAAAATTTGATAAAAATTTTATCCTTGGAAATCTAGTTATTTCAACATACAAAATTTTTGACGTTATCAATCAAAACAAAACCTAGCCTATGTTTTGACTGGTAATTTTAGCCATCTTTTGACGTAAACGCCGCGTCTCTAACTTATATCGCGTTCAAGTTTATCCATTTTGTATATATTGTTATAGTTTTGATAATTGCTATAAAATATCGTGTCGCTCAACGAGCATTTTATTTAATTAAAAATTATAATTAATAAATATAAATCTATCATTAATTATTTCTCCCTATTTTCTTATAAATAAAATTCAAGGTAAGCATGTTTTGGCTATTATTTTACCGTCGTTAAAAGCCGATCACACACTATATCTATTTCCCATAAAGTCACCATAATCATATAGATTCAAACAGCTTAAAAATAAACTTTTTCTTTTATTAAAAACAAAGTTTAAAGTGCTAATAGTAATTTATAACTTTTATTAGCCGCACCATGCGGTTTTTTAAAATTCACAATTAAGGGGAAATTTCTATTTTTGTGCTTGAAATTTAACAAAAGTTTTTAAAAAAAGTCAATAATAGTGGGTACTTAAATGGTGGTTAATAGTGGTAAAATATTTTTAAAAAATAATAATAATAAAAAAATGCCAATTTAACAAAATAAGTACACGTGTTTATGTTAAATCTGAATACTAATTGTGCTTTGGGTTCTTGTACAAAATTACATTGTTTTAAAATTAAAAATATGATAAAGGAAGAAAAAATTAAAAAGTAATAATTGTCCTTTATTATCTCAAATAAACAATTTTTCAAATTTTAAAATCCACGCTATTTTGGGAAAACAGAATTCTACAGTTCAACAATTTGGCGCGTGAATTTTCTGACTTCCTAAAAATACAGTTACAAACAAAAAGAAGAAAAAACAATTTAGAAGCTGACATTTTTTTTATTGTCAACGACGGAGCAGCGTATGTGAATATAAGATCACGCTAGCATCGACAAACGGCGCCTGCAACTTCTTTCTTTTTTTATGATAGCAACATCGAGTGTATTGGCAGCGACAACAATCCACGCAGAATGCAGTAAATTTTTTCTATCCTTTTTTACATGATAAAATATTAATATTTAATTGAATAATATATATACGTTTTAAAAAATATTATTTTTTTTTATTAATGAACAAACGACAAAAAAGAAGTTGTTTATTAAAAAATTAAGTAATTAAGCTTAATTTTTACATTTTTTTAGTCAATAAATGTTTGTAAATGCTTTAAAATTTAAAAAAAATAATTAAAATTAATTTTTTTTTATTTTAGAAAATTTTTAGCTTCAGCAGTTTTTTTTATTTTAGTAAATTTTTAGCTTCAGAAGTTCATAGTTTGAGCCTTTTTTAATCTAGCTTTATTAAATAAGCTAAAAAAGGATCTCAATTTATAAGGAGTTGAAAGGGGTTGATTTGTATAAATCGATTGGTTATTAGACTGATGTTATCGCGATAAAATATTGCATTTTTGGCTTCATTAAACGCTTCCAAACACCATCCTGATATAGAGTCATAAGATATGCTTAAAATAAAATGCGAAAAATTAATCAGATTTGTAAATGCTATAAAATTTGGTACCATAAATATGAATAAATCTACTCCCAGATCTGGAATTAGTTTCTAAAGAAGTTAAAAACAATGATAGCTAAGGGACTTAGTTAATCAATAAAATTTTTAAGAAGATATTAACAATATTAACGTTTTTTTTTTAATTGCATTTTAAAATAAGTTTGTTAAAAGAAAAATATAAATAAAATAATTTTATAATTTTCTAATATTTTATACAAAATAGAAGATTTTAATTCTAATATATTAAAAAATTTTATTTATACTACATGAGTTTAGGTAATTTTACTTATTTTTCCTGTTTTTTCAAGTAAGTCATCCATGGCATCTTTTACTTCATCAAATTTCAAAAACTGATTATCTGACCAATAATCTCGCTGAACTAGCCTTTTGTTATACGATGAAAATATAATAATACCTACAAGAGAATTTAAATCTGACTAAGTTCGTGACCAGTTTCCTTAGTGGCTTCTATAATGTAAGTTTAAAAATAAATAACTTAAAAATATTCAAATAATTCGACAGGAGAACTATTTAAAATTTTTTTTTATCATTCAGATTGTTATGTATATATAATATGTGTGTGTGTTTAGTATGAGAGGCGCTCTCCGAAAGCTAGTATTTTTTGGAGTATAGATTTTATATAAATAATGTATTTATAATTTATTACCTTTGGAATATTTGAATTGATGGACAATAAATAGTCTCACTCTTTGCATTCTTCTATAAGAACGTCACATACGATATTATCACTGTCGCTTTGAGACCATGCCTTGATGACATAATTTTTTATGTGTTCTGATGGTATAGAATTCCATGAAATAGAAATAGATCTTAATGCATCTAAAAGGTCCCATTTCATTGCATATTATTGAGATTCTATTGTTGTTATGGCAGCTTGCACGAGACGTTTTCGATAATTTCTTTTTAATAATGCAATTATACCCTTATCTAATGGTTGCAATCTGCTCGTTGTGTTTGAAGGAAAAAATTGGACGGTAAAATTAGATAATATTAAATCTGATATATCATGTGCTCTACAATTATCTAAAGTTAATAATAAATGTCGATCTTGTGTAACCATTATTTGATTAAATTTTAAGATCCACTTTCGAAAAGCAGTAGAATCAATCCACGAGTTTTTTTTATGCGAGTAATCGCAGGGTTATAGTGACATATCAATATTTTTAAAACACCTTGGATTTTTGAATTTACCAATTATCTAAGGACATAATGTTTCAGATCGATCTGCACTACAAATTAAGACAACTGTTATACGCTGTTTACTCTTTTCTCCTCCATGGCAATTTTGTTCTTTTATATTGTACGTTCGTTCTGGAAAGATATTAAAAATTACACCTGTTTCATCTAAATTAAAAATATCTCGTGGGCTAAATTTTGAGTTAACACTATCAAAATATGATAAAAAATCATGAATATCTATTTCCTTCACTTTTTCTAATTTACCTCAAATAACATGTTGACTAATATGAAACCGGGTAAAAAATTTCTGTAACCAGCCATCAGATGCTTTACAACCATCATAGTCCAACTCCTGAGCAGTTCTTAACCCCTTATCTTTAATAATTTTTCCTTCAACTTTAGATTCTCGGACTTCTTTAAACCATGCTAATAAAAATTCTTCTAAATCTTCAAATTTACCTGTACGCATTTTGTTTGTCTTCGAAGTATAATTTCCCTTAGCATAATTCTTTTCTCTGTCTTTAATTATTGTTGATAATTAAGATTTTGGTTAGTTAAAAGAAGCTGCGATTTTAGTTTTAGATATTAAATTTTTAACTTCTTCGAGAGTTTTTAATTTTGTATTAAGATCTAAACACTTTCTTTTATGATATGATATTTTGATATTTTGTCAATAAATTGTAAATAAAAGATACGTTATAGGCAATAGTTTTGTCAATACTGATATTTTACTTAAAATATAAATAAATATGAATAAATAGTTCGCTATATAAAATAAATTTTTTGTGGTGGGGTCAAAAACCAGTTCGTAATTCGTTATATCAAAAATTCGTTATATGGTTTAAAAATCCCATTAGACCTTTAAGAAATCTGTCGGGACCGGCAAATAGGTTCGGTGTATCGAACAATTCGTTATACAGTTGCTCGTTATATCGCGAGTTTACTATATTTAATCAAATCAAAACATTTTCCTTTAATTAATTGATAAGTGTTAATTAATTTTCTTCAAAGTTGCCATAAAATTAAAAAAAAAAAAATCGCAAGTGAAACAAAAATTATTTTTTTTTGTTATTTTTTGATTTTTTTAAATTTCATTGCTCATCAAAATTTTTATTATTATTATTGGTCACCAAATTATCTAATTGTTGGCTGTTAAGTTACAATATTTTCATATTGAAGTGATTGATCCGGGATTGGGACATGTAGTCTTATCTGCCTTCAGGACTTTTTCGAAACAAGATTACTTACTATAATTTAAAAAATTTTTCAAATAATTTTATTTTTTAACCTAATTATTTTAATTGAGGTGGTTCACTGGGTTATTAGGTAGCCATACCATATCAAGAATTGTTTATCTCAACTTGAAAGATTTTTATTCTTTTTATTATAAATATTTTGACTTTTATTTTTAACTTTTTATTTTTTTTTTTAATCTTACTATAGATCTTTCAGATAGAGCTGATAATTTCTAAAAAATTTAATATTATTTCTATATTTTTTATATTATTTTTTAATACCAAAAATAAGAATATTTTGAAATTTTTTATTGCACATGTATATTTATACAGTGTATTACTCATATTTCTTCATGTATTTACTAAAACCTATTAGTAAATCCTCAGCAAAAGAGATTAAAAAATCCTTCCTGGAGTTAATACACCTTTATCTGTCTTAAGGGGTTTGAATAGGCCAGTTAGTAAATGGGATGATTTATTAGTCTATCATGTATTTTCGTTGTTAGATCAAGATACTAGGAAGTAATGGGAGATAAACTTGAAAGACAGAATACAAATATTGAGTAATACATGTTTAAGATACATCTATGGAATCGGCAGGGACCCACATATTACTCCTTACAGAGACAAACTAGGGTGGTTAAACACAAATAATCGTAGGTTATATTTTATATCCATCATTATGTATAAAATTCTTCGTTTAAGACAGCCTGAATATCTGACTCACTTATTTAAAAAATACATTCCTCAAGAGACAGCCAGAGGCGAGCTAATAACACGTGAGTTAGATACCCCTGAACTTGAAAAGTGGCATGGTGACTCCTCATTCCAAGTACAAGGAACAAAAAGCTGGAATTCTCTCCGATCATCAATACGATTCCTTGATTCAATTAATTCTTTTAAGGCAGGTTTATTAAATTACTTGAAAAGTTCTAGCCATACATACAAAGATTCGGTCTGTTTCATCAGGACTGAAATGCATCAGTATTACCAAAAGCTACTATTCTTTATTTTTACTTTTTACTTTCTTTCTTTTTAACTTATGTTACTATTGTTGCCATGATACTACTAATTTTGCGATTTATTTATTTATTTTTTATCTGTTATATTTTATATGTTATAATTGTTATTATGTTATACTATTAATGTTAACCTGTAACAAAAATTTTTGTATATACAAATAAAGAGACTATTTACATTTGCATTTACATATTTTATAGTAATTATTGTAACCATTTAATTGCTGCTCCTGTAGAAAATGCTGATGAAATGCTAGTTCAATTAGAGCTAGTTCTGAGCCCCCCACATTAAAACACACATTGGAATTTTGATAAACTCAAATTAGCATTTATGAATCAATTGAAGAGTCAAATAATAATTTTAATGTTAAACAATTTTCAGAAAAAATTAATAAATTTAAAAATGCTAATGTTTCTACAATATCGGCAAAGGTTTTTTAATCTAATGTTGATAATAATTCTAATAACTCTAAAAAATCCAATAATGAATGTATTATCTTCAACGCGAATCATTATTTTCTCTTTTGCCCTACTTATAAAAATAAAACTCCTCAGCAAAGAGAGGAATTAATGGATAAATTAATAAGATGTTACAATTGTTTAAGGCCATATTTTATAGCACAAAGTAATTCTAAAAAAACCTGTCAAACTTGTCATAAAAAACACCACACATGCACCACAACACCACCTTTGTATATTAAAGGTTTTAATAATGATAAGGTTAACACTAAAAACCCTAGCACTAGTACTCAACTTAACGTAGCAGAATCAGTAGCATTATCTACTCAATTCTGACAATTAGCTACTAGCTCGTTGTTGCCTACTGCCATAATAAAAGTATCTAATAATGTTGGTTGTGATTTTTTAGCTAGGGCATTGATAGATCAATACTCTCAAGCCTCTTTCATAAGTAGGTCATTGCTTAAAAAGCTGAGAATTCCAAAAAAATCAACTTTTTTACCGATTCCCGCTGTCGGGGGCAACAGTGAGTTATATTCTACTTAAATAGTAAATTTTGATGTTAAACCACATTTTTTCTCTGATTATGTGGTAAATATAGAAGCCTATGTTATAACTAGAATTAGTTCATATTCACCCAATGTCAATTTCGAAATAAAAAATCTTACTTACTTCTCAGGTTTACAGCTAACTACAGAACGAGGACAGATTTATGTCTTGCTTAGTACAACTGTACACTCGTCATTAATTGGGGCAAATTCGTAGAGGTTCGGAATCGCAGCCTATCGGAACAAAGTCTAAACTGGGATGGATAATATCTGGTAATTTAGGAAAAGGTTTTAAGTGTTTTCTATCTACTGATCAAATAGAGATGAAAATCTTGCATTCTATTTAGAAACATTTTGGCAGCAGGAGGAGGTCGCTGTTTCTTCCTAATCTTTGCTCACTCCTGATAAAAAAGCTTGTAAGAACTTCCAAAACTTTTTATCGCATTTCTGATAGACGTTACGTAGTAAGATTACCTTTTAAAGATCCTGATACTGTTAATTTAAAGTTTACAGGATCTCATCAGAATGCAAAGAGAGTTTTGGAAAGGATGGAAGCAAAATTTCTAAAAGATGAAAAGTTCGCTCAAGCATATAAGGCATTTATGCAAAATTATAAGGATACGGTTTATATGTCGCAACTGACATCCCCTCTGCTAGAAATCGATTGCTATTTTCTTCCACATCACGGAATCTTCAGTTCTTCGGGCTAATTTTGTTCAGTGTTCAATGGTTCAGCTAAAGTCTATGATAAGGTTCCAATTAATTATTTATTACACTGCGGGCGAAAGCTACTTCCAGACTTAGCTGAGTTATTGATCAATTGGATGTATTACAGATTTGTCTTTGTATCTGACATTGAGTAGATGTTTAGGCAAATATAAGTCCACGAGGATGACCGAAAGTTTCAGCAGATTTTGTGGCGTTCTGAACAAAACAAAACTTATCAAGTATGGTCACTTAATACAGTCACTTATGGTATGATAAGCAGTACTTATTTGGCAAATAGAGTCATTAGACAATTGGCCATCGATGAGGGGACAAATTTTACTTTGGCTTTGGAAGTTCTTAATATGGAAACATGTATGGATGACACACTATCCGGAGGCCACACTTTAGCTAAAGCTTTAGATAAGCTAAAAGATTTGCAAGGTGGGTGGTTTCTCCTTCCATAAGTGGTCAGTCAATGATGAAAATTTGCTAAATTTTCCTAGTTCTATTTGTGCTTCACCCAAATCCAATTCTTGCTTCGGGTTGTTAAGTCTAAACTGGTTTCCAACCTCTGATGACTTTACTTTCTATTTTGTTATTGACCAACTGGAGGGTGATCTCACAAAGAGGCAGGTGCTTTCTGTCATAGCCAAATTTTTTTACACCTAGGTAGATTGGCACCATTAATTATTACTGCAAAAATTTTCATGCAGAAATTATGCTTGGCAAAAATTGGCTAGGATAAATTGTCACCTCCCTCTCTGAGAGACGAATTTTTTGGTTGGCATAATGACATGTCGCCGGTAAAGGACATTAATATCAATAGATGGCTAAATTTTGTTCTTGGTGCTAAGTTTGAGCTTTTCGGGTTTGCTGATGTATGAAAATTTGATTATGCTGCTTGTACATACATTAAAATCACATACAATCATGATAGTTCTCTTCATTTAGTCCAGGCAAAAGCCAAGGTTGCGCCAATTAAACCACTTTTAACAATCCCAAGACTGGAATTAAATGCGGCTCTTTTAAGCGTTCTCTACATAAGCGTTCTTCATTGGTTTAAAGAGCTCCCATCTAAATGGAAAATGTATATTGACCACAGATCTAGAATACATACTTTAGTACCCGAGGCCTACTGAAGTCATGTTCGAACACATGACAATCTAGCTGATTGTATTTCGAGGGGCCTGTCACCCTTGCAATTAAAGGACTTTTCTCTTTGGTGGGAAGGGGGTGTGACATAAGAAAAGTCTGTGGAGAATTTTAAGGAATTTCAAAGCAAGTCAGTGAATGCCACAGCGATAAATTGTAACGTCATTGCTAAAAAACAAAATCGTGAGGTTCATGTTTGGAATTTAATTAATAGATACTCATCTTTGAAAAAACTTCTGAGAATAACTTTATATATTCTTCGATAGATAAATTGTTGTTGAGGGTTAGAATCAAATTAGTAAAGTTATCGGAGCAATCTGATTCGGTTACTAACTCTTGGTATTTTTGGTACGGTATTTTCGTTGTTTTCCTAATTTGGTATCATTGCAAGAGCTAAAAAGTTCTGAATATTTACCATTCAGAGAGCTTATTTTGAAGTTGATATTTCTTAGTTAAAAAATGGTAAAGCTCTTCAAGATTCAAATCTAAGGAGATTAGATCCATTTCTTGAGCAAAATTTATTGAGATTAGGGGTTAGAATTCATTGGTCTTTGCTTGATTCTGACCAAAAACATCTGTTGTGTAAATGTATGTATTATAATGTATTATATGGTATGTGTGTGTAGAAGATCTCTCCTCCCTTTTCGTATATATTCTCCCTTTTTATCTTTAGTGTTCGTTGAGACGCCAAGCAACGAGCGTCGTCTTAATAAATAGTATTACATAATATATACTATGTGTATTTAATAAGTCAACCATCTCCATCACCAAATCCATCATTTATCCATCAACATCCATGGATCTTGCTATGTCAAGGTCAATTTTCTAAATTATTAGTGGAGCATTGTCACAAATCTATGTTACACGGAGGAGTTAGACTAACTTTCTCTACATTGCGCCAAGAATTTTGGGTAGTCAAGGCTAGAAATTGGTTAGAAGCTGTGTATATAGGAGTAATACTTGTCGTGGTTATGGCCCTAATCTTGCCATTTAAAAGATGGGTATACTTCCAGCTTCCAGGGTAGTAATGCCAGACAAACCATTTTGCTTTAGTGGGGTGGATTATGCTGGGCTCTTCTCAATTTTAAAGTAAATAGATCGAGGTTCCTACAAAACAATGTACAATGCTTACATTGCGGTTTTCGTTTGCATGACCACAAAAGCAATCCATCTGGAGTTAGTAACCGGGTATTCTAGCCAAGATTTTATTGCTGCCTCCCAGATTCCCCCAAAATGAGGTGCTCCTGGAGAGTTAAATTCGTACCTTCGTTGGACAATGAACCAACAAGTTCCAGCATATAGATTTAAGATTTCATATACATTTCTTTGAGGATTCAATCGGCTCCAACAAAGGTAATTCCTTGGTCACTAATTAAACCAGAACATTGCCCTCTAGTTACGGTAAATCTTCTACAGGCAGCAATAAAATCCCATCGGTAGTTGTTGCCGGAGGCCAAAAGGAGTTTTCCCGGATATGCTGCCCAGTACCATGAACTGGTACAGTGTGGCAGAGAACGTACGGGCGACACTGATTAGAAAAAAGGAGGAAGGTTTCCTCTCGTAGGAAAGTCTCCTCCTTTTATGACAGGGTATGGCTAAGAAATGCCTTGACTGCATTTTTTCAGGACCGAAGTAATACCTAAACAAGGAGTCCTGGTCCGGATTCTATGATATTGTCATAAATGCAGGAGGGTGGGGAGTTTAGTGGGTATTGTAATTCCTCCTCAGTTATACTCAGTATCTGGGCAACCATAAATTAGAGGTTGAGTCCCATATAACCATACAGTACGCGGTGTACAACGTGCCCACGAAAAGATGTAGGGTCAACATTTGAAGGAGATGGAAATTAAAATAAAAAAAGTAAGTTAGTCGATCGCCATATTTTTGCGTGCCCTTTCGATTGGTGATATCCAAAATTGGATACATTTTCTGGATTTTTAAATAAAAATTCGATTTACGCGAAAATTATTCGAAAGTCCAATTTTTTTTATTGAAATCGTGAATAAACCTATTAGAAACATATTCCCCCAATTTTTATCATCAAAAACAAAGTATTTATTGAAATATTGTTGTGTTTTGTTGTGAATACACACAGATAAATGAGGATATTCTTATTGGGGTTTAGCCTGTTGGCTAAACTCATTTACTGGTGACAGGAATTCTAATAACCAAGTCCTTTTGTTATTAAAATGCTGATTTATTGACTTATAAAATGGCTGTCCATGCTTGGATCTCTTAAATAGCGGTAGAGAGACAACCTGAGTACAAGTTAGTTAGTTCAGTCAGTTCTGTATTTCAGTTCGTTCTGTCTAAGGGACTACATGGTCCCAAGTTCTCTCCGTCGGTCAGGAGCTTCTGCGAGAGCTTTTAAAGGCTTACGGAATAGAGGAAAGGAGATCCGCGCGTAATTGGCTTGACACGAAAATTTAGTGTCCTTAGTAACAATGCCTCCAATCATAGGTAATTAGCTTGTCATGCGTCTGAGTGGGGTGGCTTTATTCCCACCTCGAGTACTTCATGTGAGGTCTTGCACGCGTGGTTTCTCGGAATGATGTTGCTGATGAAGCATTTTTAATTATAATATCATTTTATTTTATTTGTAATAAATCTGTCTAGACCTTGGTAATTTATATTTAATCAATTTGTACCTAACGGTACACCTCCCCCTCTGGGATACATCCCTCCTGGGATGGCTACTATCCAAAAACCATCATGTTTCAGTGAGAAAATACGGGGAGTGGTTCTAAAATTTCTACCTATTAAGAGATCTAGTTACGTTTTAAAGTTACATTTGTTTTTACAGAAGAAGAAAAATTATATTTACATTCATATAAAGATTTGAATAATTAAAATAATGTGTATTACAATATTCCAAAAAAAAGTGATTAAGTTCAATTCTTTGTTTTTATATTCTTTAAAAAAATATTAGTTTAAGGGTACTTTGACCCTAATATGATCGAATTTTTTTTTTTGCATAAATGACTTCATATATGTCTCAAGAGTATGTAAAAAAATTTTTTATTTTAAATCCCCTCTCTAAGTATACTTTTTGGCCTGTTTTGCGCGCGCCGTCAAACTTCTTTTTTTTTCTAAAATTGAATAGATATTCATATTGTCCTCGCAACCCTTCCTAGGTCATTCAAATTATTTATATTATATTAATTAATATGTATTGTATTATTGAATACTCATAGAATGTGTATATTTACGGATTTTTCCATCAGTAACAAGTTTTAATTCACTATATAAGCAGAGTTGGCCAAAAAACGAAATTCTGACCAAAAAAACGAAAAAAGTCAAGTAGTAGTAGAATATGAGCCAGCCAAAAGGGTTATTGTATTGACCCGGGATCGCAGACGACTGGTAAGTTGAAAAAAAAAATAATTTTTCATTTTATCAACAAAAAAAAAAATTTCGTTTTTTTTTAAAACACGTATTTATTCTTTCTACTTAATATTTCTGCTACAAAAATTATTAACCAATTGTAATGTTTATGGTCTAGATTTTTTCGTTTTAAGTTTCTCTAACCAAAAAAAAAAAAAAAAAAAAATTTCCATGTAAAGTATCAAAAAACTTGTTTTGAAACTTCAAAAAACTTTAAACGCGTTTATCTCGAAACACGTTTCTTGCTAGCCGCGTGCACGATTAAGCAAAAACTATTCTAGGAATTTACTTCATATTTGCTGAGTAGTTAAAAAAATATATTTTTGAGGTTTTGACGTCGAGTTTTTTTTAAAAAAAGTTCTCAAAAAGTTTTTACAGCTACTTTAGTCCTAAAAATTTAGGCCTTTTTTCGCATTTTAACTTTAAACAGCCGCCATTTTGTTTGTAATTAATTTTTTTGAAAAAACTCGACGTCAAAACCTGACATTTGGTTTAAACTAATACCCATTTTTTTTTTTTTGTTTTAGATAAGCCAAACTGGAGATATCGTGCGGGCAATTTTGACAAAGTGCCTGTTTTACGCACGTGTAATGCGGAAGTGACGTCATGGAAATTAAAAAAAAAAAATTTTTTTTTAAATTTAATACTTATATAAAATAATAAACAAACATCTACTATAAAATCTTAAACCGTCTCTTCACAATCCTTACCTAGAAAAACGTCATATTAGGGTCAAAGTACCCTTAAGTTTGATCTTTGTTGAAGGATTGGTTCTTTTATAATTTTAAAAACTTAAAGAATATAGCTACTTGTATATAAAATACTGTGCTCGATTCTTATAATTATTATATGAAAAATACACTTATTATTATTTTTACTGTTGTTTTTTTTTTAAAGACAATGTATTTCTAAAAATGTTACACTAAATTTAATTATTGATATTCTTAATTTATTTTACATTTTTGGATTTTTTTTTTTTTTTTTTAATTAAAATTATTAAAATTACTAGTGATTACATAGTTATTGAAAAAAAAACTTATTAAGATAGTATAAGACATATTTTAGAAATTAACGTTATTTGTGATTACCTAGTTATCCTAAAATTATTGCTATTATTTTTTTTTTTTTTTGATTTTTGTTAGTTTTTCGTGTTTTGAAAAATGAGAGGAATTGAAAAAACATAATATTTTTATTATTAAAATAATTGGTTATTTTATGCTTAATTAAATGTAAAGGAAAAAAAATTATGGAAATTATTATGGTAAATGACATGTTGGAGTTAGTATATCTTATTTTTTGCTTGTATTCAATTTGGATGTTATTTTATGTAGGTGACTCAGTTATCTCTTGAAAAAAAAGACTTCTTTTGTAGTTGGCAAGGCTTTTTGTAGGATGCGAAGAGCTTTTTGTGGTTGATTGTTTATCTGCGTTTTTGGCGTTATTAAGGCCTGACTGCTACTGGAATTTGTATTATATCTGGTTGTCTGGCTTGAGGGTGTAATTAGCTGCATCTGTAATTTGTCTAAAACAATTAATAGCCCTACATTCGAGACAATATGCGAACAGTATGCTCCATATTAGAATGGTAATAAAAATTGTAGTTGTGATTATTAAAAAATTATTGTCTGTGTGTATCATGGTTCTTTTTGAATATAATCGTATTCCTATAGCTTTTTGCTCTTTGAATTATATAGTATAAATCTATCTCAGTCCCCAGTGATTCTGTTCCCGAATTATTATATATACTTGTGTTAATTAGACCGTAAATTTTATCGTATATGTTTATTAGATTTATGTATTTATAAAAATTGGTATTTTGATTTGTATGTTTTCATAGAGATACAATATACTTCTATTTCAACTAAATACTTTGACTTAAAGTTTGTTTTTATCAATTTACAAAAATAATATAGTAGAAGAGGGTATGTAGAACAGTAAATTTGGTTTTTGTGGTTTAAGATTTAACTCTTGGTCAGTTTCAGTAGATTTTAGTTAAGTTTAGATTAAATTTGTTGTGATTGTTATAAAATGTAAATTAGAATGTACATTTTAAATTTCGCATAATATTTTCATTTTTGGTTCAACTTTTTGCTGTTACGAGGTCAATTTTAAATGTAATAAATTTTAAATTTGGATTAAAAATTAAAAAAAAATTGTGTAACCATTACATTAGTGATATAAGTTGTTTGTTTGGAAATATTTAGTGTTCAAATTATTTTTAATTTGTTCTGAATTCGCGGTTAGATTTTTAGTTCGTCAAAGCGACAAATCTACCAACCTGAATTTGTTGTTGTTTTCCTTCTCCTTTAACGGTGAAAAAAAACGTGACTTTGGTTGCTTGTGTTATTACAGGGAGTTTTATTAACATGGAACATGTTCATTGGATGGGGTATTTGAAAAAGTTTGGCTCGGCAAGGGGGATGAAAAATTGACGCTTTTAGGGGGGCGGGGGTAAAAAATTGACGTTTTTAGGGTGGGGGTGAAAAAGTGACGTTTTTAGGGGGGGGGGGGGTGAAACGGACTTAGAATATTTTCGATTTAGGGACTTAGAATAATTTGAAGTGGGAGTCAGGCCTTGATAACAACAAATTCTTAGAATACATTAAGTTTATGGACTTAGCATAATTTATATTTCAGGATTTATTGTAATTTCGGTTTTTGGATTTATTACTGTTATGAGTGAACATGTTCCATGCTCCTTGGTAGTGTAGTTACACAAACCGGTCATAAATTTTTTAAGGAGAAAAAAAAAGGAAAATGGAAAATCCAGTAAATTTTACTTATTATTATTCTTTTTTATAAATTAAATTTATTAATGGGGTTTATTTATATTCATGGTTAAATATAAGGTTTCGTAACATTTAGTTTCATTAGTTTGTTAGGTTATGTTTTCGTTGTGCATTTGAGTTGGTGTTAGTGTATGTAGTAAGATTATGTGAGAGGATGTCCAAAATATTTCTTATATAATAAGGTCATGTGGGAGGATGTCCAAAATATTTTTATATATTAAATTATATGAGAGGTTGTCCAAAATATTTTTATACAAAGAGATCATGTGGGAGGATGTCCAAAATATTTTTTTTATATATCATAAGATCATGTGGGAGGCTGTCTAAAATATTTTTATATAGTAAATTGTAAAAGAGGTTGTCAAAAATATTTTTATATAAAGAGATCATGTCAGAGGAGGTCCAAAATATTTTTTTTATATAATATAAGATCATGTGAGAGGCTGTCCAAAATATTTTTTTATATAATAATTGTTTTAACCACACACATTTAATTTCTCTGTTAATTTTTGTACTCTCTATTTTTATGTAACATGACTCACATTTGTGAGGTTTTTTGTGTAAAAATTTTTATAGTTAATTTTACCGTACTTTCCTAAAAAAATAAATTATTACCCATCTATCATTTTTTCCTAAGTATCCCAAAAAAAAATTTTAGTCCAATAAAATTATTCTAACACTCAATTATTGTAATTTTATATTTGTCGCGCGATTTTCTACTTTTTTGTACACATATTTAAAAATTTACCGCGCCATTTGCTACCGCATCTTGGCAATTTTTTATATCTAAATTATCGTCGCGCGCCGTTTTGCTACTACTACTATTGCATCTTGGCAACTTTTTATATTTACATTATCGTCGCGCGCCGTTTTGCTACTACTACTATTACATCTTGGCAACTTTTTATATTTACATTATCGTCGCGTGCCATTTTGCTAATACTACTATTGAATCTTGGCAACTTTTTATATTTACAAAATTTTGTCTTCTCTATATGCTTTTGTAAGCCATGTGTTTTTGTATTCTTATTCATATCATTTCAATCAACTAACTTATTTATGTGAATTATTATACTGACCGAACATTACTAAAAATTGGTAAATAATTATTTTTGTTACTTAATAATCACTAATATTATTATTTTTTTTTTATAATGATTATTAATACTTTTTTTTACAAGCCCTATACGTTTTACTATAGTTTAAACGTTACCATAACTAAACCCTTTTTTTGTCTCAATTTTTTTTATAAAAAGGGCGTTTAATCTACAAGTATATCCTTTAAGCAAATAACGATTTCCAAAAAATTTTTGTTCTTAAACTAAAATTTTAAACTCTCTTACTTGGAAAAACTGTTCTTCAGAAATACCCGCATTGCATTTTATATGGTTTACAATTGGATTTCCCAAAAACAACTATCATACGTTCTTATATCCACCTAAAAAAAATTTACTACGACTTTTGAAAATTTTAAACCACAATTTTTACGTGTTTTATTCTAATCGCTTTTTTTCTAATAACTTTATATCTTAAATCTTTATTAAAATTTTCAAATTACAAGCAAAAACTTATGTGGCTTAAAATAATAGAACAGAAAAAACTCTCTTAAATTCTTATAAATATCTTAAATCATTTTTTTGTTTTGCATAATACAAACAGAATTTACGTGCATTAAAAAAAGAAACTCTCTTCTTCAAAAAATTTCCTATTTCTAATACAGTCTTAAACACTTAATAAAATTATTTTATGGCTTAATAATTAAAATAAACTCCTACTTTATATATTTCAACTCTTTACTAAAACAATTACAAAAATACCAGCAAATAAATATTTTATGCGTGTATTATTTTTTTTTTTTTTTTTTTTCAGAGTATTTTAAGAAAGGATATACTGCTTTTTCCGTAATATTTATTTAGATTAAATTAATTAAATTAAATTATTTGACTCATTTCAATTGTTTGTATGTCTACTTTAATAATGCTGTCGTGTTCTTTTAGTTATTATAAATATACAATCAGTAATAGTAAAGATGAGGATTCAGATTAGTTTTTTACATTCAAATCTTATTATTGGTAGAGAGACTGAAATAAACAGAGTAATAAAAAAGAAAAATAAACATGTTGAATAATTTAAAAAAATGGTTATATGAAAGTTAGCTAAACGAATCTAGTTTTATTTATTTTTAAAAAAGTTATTAATAATATTATAATTTTTTGCTATTTTATTTTGTATTTTTCTTATAAGATATGACGGGGTGTAAAACATTTTTCAAAAGTCTATATTATGCATTAAAATATTTCTTCATATACAGAAATTATGTTTGTGTAGAAAAAAAAATACAATTATCACCATTCCTCCTCACACTCTCTCAAATCCAACATATTATTATTATTAACAAATTATTTTGTAGAATTTTTTTAAAATATATTTAGTATTTTTTTGTTATGCGAGTGTGTATATTTTTTTTTTATTTTATAGCCTTTTAAATTGTTCCTATATTATACATGAATTATACGTTTTTTACATGTATGTATAAAAACTATGCTAACCGTATATTACACCCTTCGCGTTATCTTCCTTCACTTCTCTCTTACTTTTTTTCTTTTACTTCCGCATGTTTCTCCTATGTTTGTATGTATCAGATATATATAATATTTGCAGATGTTTTGATTTTTTGACTTTTTTTGTTATCTTTTTTTTTTTGCTTCGGTATACTTAAGTGTTATTTAAAACGAAGATATTGTCTATGTTCTTCTTCTGCTTATGTCTTTTTAACGAAAAAAAATGGTTAAAGAAACTACTTTTCGTGACACATAGATGAGTAATAATTTCGTGTTGATTAATCCAAAAAATATTTTAGATTTTTGTTTTAAATATTTTTTTTTGTTAAAATTTACATTTTTTGCAGTTTGTAAACTTCCAAGTATTTTGTTATCTTAGAAAATTTCTCATCTCTTATGCTGTTTATCTTGATCCCTTAATGATGTTTCGTAGTCCTTTACAAAACTTAGAGGGAAAAAGATTTGCTTATAGACTGATTTAGTATGTATTAAATTTTTGTTGTCATGATTTTCTTTTCCTAATTGCATCCTTTTTTATTGCGTTATTTGCTCTTTTTGTTGTTCTGCATATGATTTTTTAATGTCTGTTCGTACATATAAATATATACATATCCTCTAACTAAACTCAGGTAACTCGGAAATTTTCAGAAGGGTCTTAATAGGCTCTTTATTTTTTATTTGTAAGTTATATATTTTTTGTTTTGCATAAGAAAAAAATTTACATTATTTATTGCACAGAAAAGTCATTGCTTCGATAGAGCATAAGGGTGGGGGGCAACACATGTATTCATTTTTATTCTCTTTTATATTTTTTATTTTTATCAATTCATCGATTCTATTCCCGTAAAAAAAATTATTACCCCATCATATTGTAATACGTACAGAAGAGAAAAAAATCCTTGCGCGAAAAGATTTTAATTAAACTAGTTTCGTCCATTTTACCCATCATTAATATATTTAGATAAATTTTATTATTTTGATATAAATAGGGTAAATAGTATCCGCGTCTTGTATACCTCCGAACGTTAATTTAAGATCCTAAATAAATTTAAAAAAAAAAATTCTTAAATTTTTTGCGATACTTTTAAATTTTCTAAATTTTTCTTTAATTTTTATTTTAAGTTTGGGTGGAATTTTGTAATATTTATATTTAGGATATTGGGTTTAAAACAAAATATTAATGCAAGCAAAAATTGAGAAAAAAAAATGATTTTTAATTAAAGAATTAAAAAAAAAAAATTATCAAAGTTATTAATCTAACTATAAAAAATTCCAAAATTATCTTAATATTATGTATATTATTATTTTTATTTTTTATTATACAATATTAAACATTTATTGTTATTAATTAATATTTATATTTTTTTTTATATCACCGAAAAAGATAAATGCCATAAAATTAAATAAAACACGAAAGTTCGATTTTATAGAATGCGCTATATATATTTTGCTAAATGTGAAATTCGTTTAATGCTAAACGCTTTTTGCGCGTGTGTAGTTGGTTTGGTAAGATTTTACAAAAATAGGGAAATGACTTTTGTCCCTATTTTCTTTTTTCAAGCTCTCGTTGCACAAAATCTACGCTGCTTGTATGCTGTCTATATCCAAGGGGTTATGGGAGATATGAAAGCTAGCCTAGTTTTAAGGCGTCTATGTGTTAATATTTTTAATTATTTCAAAAAAAAAATTAATTGAAATTAAATTATCATGAATTATCAAAAAAAAATTGTTACTCGCAGGTCGCGTAATGCTAGGTTTAATAAATCCCGAGAGGGTATTAAGAAAAAAAATTGCGTAATTTCAGGGCAAATGTATTATGTGTAAATTAGAAGTTTTTTGTAGATGTATATATTAGAAGTATTTTTCGTAATTAAGTATATAAGTGTATTGATAGTAAAATATTCTGTTTTGTAAAGTTACGTCGAAATGTTTGTTGTCTCGAATGTTTATTTAAAAAAAAAAATTTAACTAAAATGTACTCACAGTACTGCAACGATGAAAATCCAGTTTTCTGACATTTTCTAACGTTTGGGTGACCTCGGTACTGCTTGGCTCTCTCGATCTCTGGATTCCACTGATCCTGTTAACTGAACTCCAATGATATTGGTTCTGCGTCTTGATCCTTTTTTTAGTTCTTGTAATATAATTTCCCGTAGAGTGGTGAAATTCTTGTTTAGGCGCTTGAATGTATACAATGTTCTTTCCTTCTATGTAAATTTTTTGGTATTTATCTGGATGTTCTTTTTTGAAAAATTTTTGATTTTTCTTAAATTCTCTTTTCAGCTTGCAAAAAAAAATATTTCCAATTTTTTTTATGTTGATTATCTATTCCTGACACCTCCGAATATCGGTCCGGATGCCTGCAATTTTGTTGTGTTTGGTTGTGAATAAACACAGATAAATGAGGATATTCTTATTCGGGTTTATCCTGTTGGCTAAACTCATTTACTGGTGACAGGAATTCAAATAACTAAGTCTTTTTGTTATTAAAATGCTGATTTATTGACTTATAAAATGGCTGACCGTGCTTAGATCTCTTAATTAGCGGTAGAGAGACAACGTGAGTACAAGTTAGTTAGTTCAGTCAATTCTGTATTTCAGTTCGTTCTGTCTAAGGGACTACATGGTCCCAAGTTCTTTCTGCCGGTCAGGAGCTTCTGCGAGAGCTTTAAAAGGCTTACGCTTGAAGGAATAGAGGAGAAGAGATCCGCGCGTAATTGGCTTAACGCGAAAATTTAGTGTCCTTAGTAACAATGCCTCCAATCATAAGTAATTAGCTTGTCATGCGTCTGAGTGGGGTGGCTTTATTCCCACCTCGAGTACTTCGCGTGAGGTCTTGCACGTGCGATTTCTCGGAATGATGGTGCTGATTAAGCAGTTTTAATTATAATATCAAATTATTTTATTTCTAATAAATCTGTCTAGACGTAATTCTTGGTAATTTATATTTAATCAATTTGTACCTAACGGTACAATATCTTAATTTAAAAATCCAAATTTAATTAAAATTTTAAAAGTGTAAAAAGGTTGTGAACATAGAGTGAGATCAAAGGTAATTTTTTGAGACTACGTGATCCAAGATGAAAAAAAATAACCAAAATGAAAGGTAAGGTTAGGCACGTGTTTATTTTTTCAGGTAGAATATAACCTCGGTTTAAAATAATAAATTAAAATAATTATATAATTTTTTAAACTTATTGTTATTTTTCAAATTGTATTTGAGGTCATATTTTAAAAATTTATTTAAAATTTTATTTTAATAATATTTTAGTGCACAAATTTTTTCTTGACCTAAAATTTTTTTTTAGTTTCTTCATAGTTTATCTTTGATAATTTATGAGTTTCATTCATTTCTGTCATCAAAAAATGATACACTACTAACACCTTAATAGATATTTGAGAATTATGTAGTTGAAAAAAACAGTCTGCTTAAGCGATTTCTCAAGTATGTGCAGCTCAAAGAAATCTAGTCTCCGGAATCAGTTTCTACGGGAAATTTCTTATTGGGAGAAAAAATATTTTTCAAATTAATTTGAGTCATTTACAGAAAAAATAAGAAAATATATTTATCCTTTTTCTAACTTTTTTTTTAAGTGGCTAAAACACAAAAAATTTCTTCTCTGAAGGGTCCCAAAAAAAAAAAAAGTGTTTGCCGGAACAACAAATCAGTGCTCCGACAACCACTACCGATGTTATATCAGCACGTTATATTATCATAATAAAATTATTATTAAAACACATATTTGCAAGTTATTATTTGAATTATTTATTATCAACACCTTTTACTATAATTATCCATCACAGATCCTCCTATATCAACTCCATCAAAAGTAAACACATCACATCATTATAAATTTCATTAGCTTGAATTTCATATAAATGATCTTCAATTCTTGGCATATTATCTTATCTTACTACTATATATAATTGAAAATTATTGTTTGTGTGTGTGTTCTATAATCAGGGTCAAACTATTGAACGAAATTAAATAATACCGGTGTCAAAATAAAGAAATAAAGTCTGCGGGTGACATAGGCAACCCCGGTGCAAAAGTTAATGTTAAAATTTACGTTAAAAATTAACTTTAAATTTTAACATTAGTTTAAACGTTAATTTAGGGTAATATTAACGTTAATTTACGGTAGATTTAATGTTGATTTAATGTTAATTTTAACGTTAAATTTAACGTTAAAATTATAGCGGAAAATTGAAAAAATAAATCATTATAATTTTGTATTTTTTAGTTTTTGTTAAGATGGAAATTTCCCTGATACTTTTAAAATTAAGCATCATTGCTATTTTTAATCAATTTTTATTCATTTTTCTTTTCACAAATAATTTTTTTGTTCAAATATTCGTTCTAACATTATAAATGTAAAATTAAATTTATTAAATTTGTTAAAATTCAACATTAAATTTAACTTAAAAAAAGGCATTCCTCATAGCAACCGAAGTTTACCTAACAATACTTTACAGATCTGTAAACAGAATATATACAGACCAAAATACAGATCTGTATACGGGTCTGTATACTTGTGAAGTATTTTTTCTTACGAGGAATCTACGGAAAAGTTAGCATACTTTAAATAAAAATAAAAAGAAGATGAGTACTTAAGGGTATAACCTAGAGTATTTTGTTAATCCAACGGTTGCCCTTTTTAAGACCCTCTTCACACCCTACGCCTGGTAAAAACGGGAAAAATTTTATTGACTGACTTTTGAGTAGGGTACGCCTCTGAGCAAATGCAAGGCGCTTATATCTGTTAGAGTTTTCAAATATTTTTGAACTTATAGTCTTATCCAATAATTGAAATTATAAAAAATTAAAATAAACATTGATTATTACAATTTACTGGCTGAAACCGGATTACTTCACTTGCCTCGGCAGCCACCAAGAGGGCTGCCCTCCCTGGACGCCTGCGACTTGATTTTTCCAAAAATGTGTTTTTTTAGGGTTCTGCCTAATAATAGCTGTTCAAGCTTCTTTTAATTAAAATATTCAATTACTACATCAGTGACTGATAAAAATTAGAAATATATATAATATTTGTCCTAAATTTTTATAATTTTTGAAAATTTATTGTAACTTTTGACAGATGGAGCTGATCGCCTTGAAAATTTAGGTGGATATGTGAAAAATATAATCAAATCAAATTCTTTTGCCGTAAATCCCGCATCTTTTACTTATATCGCGTTCTATTTTATCGCTTTCGACATATAAAAAAATTAACAAACAAACAAACATATCAAATTAAAGATTTATATATATACAGGATATGATGAATATCTATATAAATACCTATTTTTGTACGATTATAAAATTATTATTACATTATTATGTATATTTTCACGTATTTTATCAGTATAATAAAATTATTTATATTATTTATTTTATTGTTTATGGAAGGTTAAGGGAGTAAAAGCGCGAAACAGATATTGAAAATATTTTGTGAAAACGTTCTTTACTATTAAAAAATACGATTCTCAAAATCTCATCATGATTTGGAGCATATTAACTGAGATATAAACAAAAACCTTTTGAAATTTCTTATGGGAGCTGCAATAGTAAGAGAAAGAGAGAAATACACGTGCGACTCAGACGTGAAACAAAACATCGGAACACCGTTCGCACGTATATTCCTCTCTTTCTTACTTACTTACTTACTATCTATTGCTGCAGCTGCCATAAGAAATAACAAAATATTTTTCTTCATATCTCAGTTAATATGCTCCGAATCGTTTTGAGATTTTGGAAATTGTATTTTTTAATAGTAAAGAACGTTTCAACCAAATATTTCTAATATCTGTTCTGCAATAGCTTCGCGCTTATACTCCCTTAAGGTTGAATCAGATGGATAGAAACATTATTTTTTGGACAAAAACTTCTTGAAATCGAAACTTCTGGAATATTTGATATTTTTAGCCGTTGATCATCTTATGTTTCCCTTAAAATTAAAAACAAAAATTTGAAAATTTATTGACTAGAGAGGGAGATATTAGCGCTTGAAATTTCATTAAATTTTGAGGTTCTTAATTAATCCAGACCTTTTTATAAAAAATATGATATTACAAATCTTTTAATATAATATTAATGGCATTATTTAGCAACGAATAAATTTTGATTTTCTACGTTTCGCCGGGATAAATTGATTAAGATATAAGAAAAGTATAGGTTAGATCAAAAATCAAAAAACTTGAAATATATTTTACATTATTGTTAAAAACTGAGATTTTTTTTAGTGAATCGATGATAAATAATGTTTTAAATATTATATTCAAAGATTTTTAAAATCAGATTAATTATAAAAAACTCTTGATTAATTAGGTACCTCAAAAATTAATGAAATTTCAAGCGATACTATCTCCGCTTGTGATCAATGAATTTTCAAAATTTTTTTTTTAATGCTAAGGAACACATAACATTATCAGTGGCTAAAGATATTAAAGATTTCAGAAGTATTGATCTCCAGATATTTTCAATCAAAAAATGCTATTTTTAATTACCTGATTCAACCTTATGGACACCAAAAGATTTGGTCTGCTATAGGTTTTTTGGGTCATTGAACACTAAAATCGAGGCTTTGCCCTTAAAGGCAAGGGTAAAGCCCCAATTTCTCATAGGAAAAACCCCAATTTTAGTGATCAATGACCCAAAAAACCTGTAGTAGACTAAAGCTTTTGGAATTTTGAGAATTTGAGAATTTGAGAATTTTGTATTTGAAGGTTTTCTTTATTTTTTCCAATTTTCCGGCTTTCCCTGAGGTTTTTCCGAAAAAAATATGATCAGTTTCGGATTGGGTGGGAAATTTTACTACCTACTTGTATATAGAAAATATTGTTTAGGGTTATTTAGTGCGTTCAGAAATTAAAAAGCAAACGGGTGGCTGAAAATTCGAAAAAAATCAAAATTGGAAAAACCGCTGCCAAATTGCAATCAAGCCACCTAGAGCCTTAAAAATTTGCCAGTAACTGTATTTTTACGTACCAAATACAGTGCAATCAGTATTTTTTAAATTCAAAACATCGACCTCAGACTTGGATAAAAATAGCTAAGAAATATCGACATATCATGCAATAAATAATTCTACATATATGAACTGAAGTGTTTTCAAAATTTTTCTCAATTAAAAACTAACTTTACCCATAAGAAAAAATATATAATATCAATAATACTATATTTTATAATACTATGCTCAAAATCATGTCATTACGCCGCTCTAGAGTGTTTCATAAAACCCATCTTTTCAAAGCAACTCAATGGTGTGAGTACGTGTTGTGAAAAAGACAAATTTTTGGATTTTTCATAATAGATGAAAAAAAAACTATATAAAATTTGCTCCCACCTTCATTATTTCTCTTCTCTTATTCTTCCTCTTCTTCCACTTTCTCTTATAAAAAAACATTCTATGTTATATACTTTTTGAAATTAAAATATTCTATATTATTTTTGAATACTTTTTTAAAAAAATATTTTATAATTCTGGCGAAATTTAATTCATAATTTGTGTTAAAAATTTAATATCTTTTCCCTTATAGAGCGCTAAGAAGGGCGAAGAGACAATATCCCAGCAGGCCTTGCTTTCTTCGCCTACCTTCGGCCTGCCGGCCGAAGCAAACGAAGAGCAAGGCTGGCTGGAACATTGTCTTCTCGCCTCTCTTAGCGACCTATACGTGAAAAGATATTATTTTTACCACTTATTATGAAACATTACATTTTTAAAAAATAAATTAAAAACAACAAATATTATATATGTCAAATGTATTTATTAATGAAATTTCAAATAATTTGATGATTATTTTACAAGTAATCAAATATTTCAACAAATCAAATTGGTTCAAAAAAAATTTTACATTTATGCAAAAATAATTATCAATTATATTAAAAAAAAAAAAAAAAAATACAGTGACTTATTATGCTTCACACGGTCTATCAATGTTAGCAATGATCTAGTTTACTATAATAGCACAGTTAAAGCATGCATTTAGTGAGTGTATATATTAGCTAGGTAATCCATTCACGAATTGAAAGTGTTTATTTTTTAACTAAAATTCTACACTAATGTATAACTTAATTAGTAAATGCATGCATTTACTGAAATTTCTACTTTAACTGTAACAAATACATAATATAATAAAACAGTATTTAGTTAGAAAATAATATTTCACTTACAAGTTTATACTTAAGTGCTGCTGACTTGCAGGTTAATGACTTTCCAAAACAAAAACAAGGCAAACATCCATGTATGTTTCCTATTTTTAACCCAAAATATCCATATTTGCATTGGTCACAATTTTTTCCAGTTACAAACTTCTTACATCGACATTTGTTACAGTCTCTTTGGTTAAGGACTCCACGAATGTCACAAGTACATTTAATACAATTAGGAAAGTTATAATAACCAGTTGCGCATTTATCACATTTTAAACCTTGGTACCCAGTACGACAAATGCAAGCTGTTTTTGGTTTCTAAACATAAAAAAATAATTAAAAAGAAAAAGAAATGAAAAAAAGCTAATATGAAATAAATGTAAAATATTAAATCTATTTACAAACTATTCTATATGCTATTATGAATTTATAAGACACTAGTCCCTTGTCTGCATAGTTTTACGCGTGATGGTGATATTGTATTTTATTAGGGTTACAAAATATTTAAATAATTTTTGGTTAATCAAATGATTTTTATATTTTAGATTCTTATTATATCTTTAATAAAATTAATAATTGTTTTAAAATTTATTTTATAATAAATTGATAAATTACACGGAAAGAAGTAAACACCGCATATTGCGATGTTCTCGTAACATTGTAAAACCCACTGTTCATAAAATCATTAGTTACTATGTTAACATCAAAATTAATAAAGTTTGAATACAGTAAATAACAGTGTCCAACGAAAATCGTACTTGAGGCTATGGAACATTTTGTTTTTTAATGTTCATTCATTTATTCTCTCAAATTGCTCAAAAGTAAAAAAGTGGGGAAGAGCTATCTTAAAAAAGTGAACGTGTTATATACAGATAAAAATTATGAGATGCTCTTATGTAAAAAGCTAAAGTTAAACAAGGATAAATTCAATTTATAAACGCATAGATAGTCAAATTTAAAATTATTTTCAAAAATCTTGTTTTGGTGATGACGCATACAAGGGAATAAACGGAACGAACATCGTAAAAGACCATGTTCAATATCGTTAAGGACGGTGCTCGTTGGACGCTGATTATTACAAAAAACATGTAAATATAGCTTTTTGAAGATATAACTAACTAAAATTAATAATCAGTAACAAAGACTATTATATCAGTAATAAAGACTATTATATCAGTAACAAAGACAGTAAAAATGACTATTTTCGTGACAGTATTAAAATTCTTAGAATAAAAATTAATTATCTTTAATAGACTTCTCCCATCACTGTGAAGTAGCTCTTTTACTGATCAAGTAAATTTTATTTATTGGAGATAGCTATTTTTTCTGAATGTACTAATTTCGATTAAGACGTTTCGTTTAACTCTTAGACAATTTTATCATACAAATTGATTAACATTGAACATGTTCATTAGATGGGGTATTTAAAAATGTTGGGCAGGAGAGGTCGAAATATTGACATTTTTAGGAGGGGGTGCAAAAGTGACGTGAAATGGGGTGAAATGGACTTAGAATATTTTCGATTTAGGGATTTAGAATAATTTGAAGTGGGATTTAGGCCCTGATCAGGCTCTGAAAAAAACAAGAACTTGAAATACTTTAGGTTTATGGACTAAGGCTAATTTATGTTTTGGGATTTATTGTAATATTTGTTTTAGGACTTATAGAATAATTAGGGAATATACGTTAAAACTGTTATAAGTAAACATGTTCCGTGATCGTTGGTTGTGTGAGAACACAAACCAGTTATAAGTTTTTAAATATAAATAACAAAAACATAAATTAATAACAACTATGTGAGGGATTCCACACCAATTGGGTCCAAGTTGAAATGAAGGGTCTCAGAAATGGGTCCAAACTATTTTTTCCCAAAAGTACAATTAATGATAAGTCTCTATACCAATTTTTAGTTCAAATGGTTTAAACGCTTAAATTTGTTTTTTGTGTGCAAAATTATTGAAGTTAATATGTAAAATAACATCGGGTGATAAAAATTTAATTTACATAATTTAACATTTTAACAGTTTAAACGAATTTTTTTGGGTTCAATGTTAACGCTTTGTCTAATAGTGATTTCTAATTATATTTTATCAAACAGTTTTAAAAACCTCCGGTAACAAAGAAAAACAACCTCTAAAAATAAAAAAATAAGAAATATTTTCAGATTCTTAAATGATACAATTTTAACAACGAATTTGGTTTTAATCTTATAAGAAGAGGTATCCGAGAAGGTCTCAAAATCGAGGCGGAGGGATCAAATGGGACTTAGAATAATTTCTGTTTAGGGACTAAGAATAATTCGGACTTAGCGGTTCAGAATCATTTGGATTCAGGAAAAGTAAAATTCGGGTTTAGGGACTAATAGGTAAGTACAACGTACTTAATTTAGAAAGTTAGAATGTTTGCAATAGATAAATAGTCACTAAACATAAACAATTTGTATATATTTCTAAATCTGTTTTTAAACTTCAAAGCTCACAAATTTTTGCTGAAATATTGGCTAAAAAAGGGCCTATTTAAAAAGAATAAACTTTGTAGCTAACTTCTTAAACTTTGTAGCTAACTCACTCCTAACATAATGGAGATACAAATTTATTTTAAGAAGTAAAAATGGTAACTCAGAAATATGACTTTTTTTTGAGTGATTAAGAAATTCTCTTTCAATTAACGTTAAGATTTAATATTTCCAATTTTTTGAAAACTAAACTAAAATTTGATGCACTTGAAGGATTTCGCACAAAAGGAAATCAAACAGTGTTCCGGTCAAATTGGCTAAATTTTTTATATGTTGTAGATTTCATCATTCTCCAAAGTTTCAAGTCTCCATGGGTTTGGACACAAAGCTCCGACTTCGGCTGCTACAAAGCTTCATCATGTCGTATCAGTACGTGGCACCATCTATATATTATACATAAGACTGGGCCTGTATTGTATCTATAAATATATTATAAGTCAGTTCGATGCGTGCGCTTAATGCATATACACAAACATTTGTCCTTTATAACTAAGTTTATATTAATATTATATTTCTTATTAATAAATTCATTTATACCAATTAATTATTAGTATTTATTTATTAAACACCTTTTTAATAAACACGACACATCATAGCAAGTATCCTCCTACTGAGAAAACAATCCTACAATATAAACCACGAGTCCTTGCTAGACTAATAATAGTGAATAGAAGTACGGCTTTTAGGAAGAATAGAAGTAAGGGCATTTTCACTGTAGATGCCATCAAGCGTGTCGTGGATATATCGTAATGGCAGAGAGGAAAAAGAATGACGCGAACTGCATGGAATTTCTATTGGAAACTTTCAAGTCTGCCAGGTGAGTTGATATGCTTTGATCTCTCAAGCAGGACTTCTGTTTCAGTATCTGGCAAAAGTTCTAAAAAACTATCTGCGTGACTGGATACTGCTCTACAACATTCTTGATGGCAGGAGTAAAAGGGTGTTAAGCGCGGGCATCGCGAATTGCTTGATTATCGAACCTGTCAAATGCGTTTTACGATGACCTGCTGTGCAGTGATCTTCTGGAAAGTGTCTTCCTGATCATTTTCGTCGATGGCATGGTTGTTAATATAAAGGTTAGGGTAGAATACCCACAGAAATACTGATGATAGCCGTGCATGCGTGGCCAGAACTCATATTATGTACAATACTTTTGCACGAGCGAGCGTTTTCAGCAACCATTGGAAAAAATTGGTCCTTATGATATTAGGGAATGGCAACACAAGAATTGTGACATATAATAGTGACATTAGCTAACATATAATTTTACAAAAGGTGAAGATAAAAAAATATATCTAATTTTAAACTTATTTGGACAGATGAGATTTTTTGGACAGATGAGATGCGAAAAAGTCCGATCACAGTAAGTATCATAACGACATGTGAAAATTCAAATTTTTCCAAATTTTTATGAAAAAGAAAGGATGTATTTTTTTTGCAGTTTTGAAAATTCTGCATCTTAATCACTCAATCTTTCGCCTTTTTCTGCTAAATTTTCCCAGAACTAATGGTAAAATCAATTTTCTAAAGGAATTTTACATAAGTAAAAAAAAGTATTCTTCTTGTAATTTTTAAAAGTTTCTGGAACAGATGCGATAATTCAGATAAAAAAAAATTATTTAATAAACAAACAAATAACCATTTTACTAAAAAATAATAACTGATTATTTAAATTAAAAACGTTATTAATGGAAGTATACTTGATAATTTCCAGAATTCAAATTTTTTTTTAGCTTCTTTATAAGATAGATAAATAAAAATTTTTTTACATAATAATTACACAATTATATATTTTTAAAGGAAAGTATTAAATTTTTAAAATTAGTTTAAGTTATAGAGGGTGCCAAATTACACACCTCAAAAATGATGGTGGACAGTAAATTTTAAATTTGGCAAATCTACAACGAAGAAAGATTCTTAAAAAAGAAGGCCTATCATACAGTAATTTACCTAAATAATAAAATAAACTCAAAAATATTTTAAATAGGAGATTTCGAAAATCATAATTTTTTTTTTTCAAGGTCATAACCTTGTTTTCTTCTTTTCGGACGCACCTATTTTTTGAATTTTAAGTTTTTTTTTTTATTTTTAAGCTAAATTCCTGAGTTAAATACTTTCTTTCTTAAGAATATTATTTGTTTTAACATGGAACATGTTTATAGTCAGGAAAGGTATTTTAAGCATGTAATGTGGGGGGAAGGGTCAAATTGACTCATTATAATTTCGATTTATGGAGTTCGAATAATTCAGGTTTAGGAATTTAAAATAATTTCGATTAAGGTAATTAGAGTCATTTTGATAAAAGAGAATAGAATCATAAGGATTATGAAAAATAATAAAATTTATTATTTTAAAAAATAATAAACTTCCCAATGCCTTCCAATTTCTTATAGTATTTTAGAATTTCTATTTACCTATATAATAAATTTTTATCCGAAAAACTAAAATTAAAACTAATTTTTTATTTCAAATACAATTAATTATAAATGCTTGTAGTTAAAAATTAATAAAAACAATAATGCTTTTTGAGAATTTTTAATTTCCTGCTTTCTTTTCCTGCTATTTGTATAGTATTCTTTACAGGAATTTTTTTAAATACCGCAGTAGCTATAATAATAATCAGGGTGCGTGTCAAAGCATAATATATTAATACGCTAGAGACAGAACGTACGTCATTATTCGATGCTATATGAATATGTGTCGGATGATGGGGTACATTCTGTCTTGTGTGTATTAATATTTTTTATCAAATTTTAGCCTTAGAAAATATGCAAAATGCACCTGCATGCTGGAAGAATTAAAATTTTTAAAAAAATTATCATGGAGGCTACACTTTCTCCATGGAACATATAATATAAGTGCCTGCCATCTAGCGGTTATATGTCGAATGCAAAAGCTGTAATTGGAAAAACTAGTATACGGCAAATTGTATGATAACTCATACTTATTCAAGAGAGTACGTATAGATATTACTTTGCAGTTTCGGTAAGCATTAGTTATACGCACATTTTGTATAAATCGAGACACTAAGCCATTCGCATGAAAGTACTTTAATAATTTTAGATCCTCCAGCATAGTATAGGTGTATTTAATATATACTTTCCAGATTTAACTGGACAAAAAAGTATTTTTGAGTTCGGACCTTTTAATATTTCCCTTTCTCCTTTTACTAAATAGCGCGACTCGTGGCAGTTAAAACTGTTGGTGCTCAGAAAATTAGAAATACGACGTGTGAAAATTCTCGTTACCGCGCTTATGAACAAGAGGTTAAAAACGCGGCCACTAGTTTCGCTACTTTTTTTTTCTTTAAAAGTAGGGAAACTACAGAAAAAGCCCGCACTTAATATTGAATAAGATTATTTAAATTGCTGGAAATATTATTATTTTACTATGTAGGCGACAATTAAATCAATGAATTTTTCATAATACTATAGCAGGTGTGGACAGTAAATATAAAAATACATGTGATATTTTTATTAATTTAACCAATAAATTGGTTAATTTTCTAACTAATAGGAACGTAACAGTGTTTCGTCATAGTTAAATTAAATAAAACTCTGAATGTAATTTTATAAAATTAATAGAATAAAAACGCAGCTGTATTTAAATTAGTGTTATAGACTATTTACAGATAATCTATAACGGGATATTATATATAAAAAATAATTTAAAAAAAAATATTTTATTTAAAAGTCGCGTGTAAGGATTCTAACCCCGACGACGCTTTTTATATAGAAAGAAACTGTCCACTTGTTTTCTGAAGAATATTTATATATATTTTAAAGAATTTATAATTTTTTTTGAAATTTTTGTAAAAAAAAAAAATTTAAATCCTCTAATTAATTTAAAGGATTAATTAAAATTTCGTCCCCACGTTTAAGGTCGTGAAAATTCCAGATCCTTCAGTCTGACCAGAAAGAAAAAAAGAAAAATTCAATAATTTTTATTTTTAGGGAGTTATACAAAATCTTTTGAAAGTTTAATAAAAATTTAATCTTTTACTTACTTTTTTTTCCTTTATGGATCAACTCGAACAGAAAAATAAATTTCTGGAGAGGATAGTAGATTTAGGTCGGAGAAGATTTTTTTCTTCCCCGTTTTCTTTTTGATAAACGAAATACACTCGAGAAAAATTTATTTTGAAATTATTAATTTAATAAAAAATTATAACGAAAATTAGGTTGATACAAGAATTTAAAAATTATTACAAGTATTGAAGTTAAATCGAAAATTACAGAAAATTACAAAATTTAAAACTCTTTGAAAAATGTGTACACGAGGCGAGGGTAGCGTAGTAAAAATTTTTGACTGCCCGAACTCTTGAATGAAAACAGAATGACCGAGTCTTCTGTCCTCATTCAAGAGATCGGTTCGCTGCCCTCTCCACTTATTTTGGGCCCCTGCGTAGGTCAGTGTCCGTTTTCGTAGTGGTTTCTGACCTACGCGCAGAAGAGGACTGCGTACGCCTATTAGTAATTTCCCAAACGGAAGGAGGAGATGCATTCATTTTAGTTTTAGTAATTCTTAATCGATGCATTTCCGCCCTCCATTTAAGAAATTACGTGTACAAAAGAGAATCATACAGTCCGGCCGGCAGAGTGCCTTTGGAAATGTGTGTTTCTCATATAACTTAAAAATTATTTCTATTATCAACTAATTATTTATTACTTATTTATTTAAAAAAAATTAATTATTTATTTATTTATTAAAAATTATTTATTTATTTATCAATTATTTATGAATTATTTATTAACTAATAATTATTTATTTATTTAAAATTTAAAATTATTTATTTGAAACTTATTTATTTATTTATAAAATTAAAATTTAAAAAATTGATTATTCATTAATTAATCTATACTAAGGATCTAAAAAAATTTTTTTTTTTTTGATTTTTATAATTGTTTTTAAAATTTAAAAAAATTTTTTTTTTTATTTAAAATTTTTTTGAAGGGTTTTATTTTATTTTTTTTTTTTTTTTTTAATTATTAAATTATTTATTTTTTTATTATTATGTAAAAAAAAAACGATGGCAAAAAAGGGACAAGATGTAAGAAAAAATTTTTGAGGCATGATTACCTCCTAATTTTTATAGGGATATCCTTACATCACACCTCGCCGCCAAGAATGTTGGTAGAGCTTCAATTGGAGCCCTAACAACATGTACAAATTGAACTTAATGTCTAATTTACAACAAAAACTTATTCTTCTACCCAAATATACCCATTGTCGTAGAGATCAATCTTATTTTGAAAAATGGAATAGTGACAGACTTTACAATCTGCCACTAAGCCTATACTTATAGTTGCCTTCTTACACTTAAGGCACTTAGTGGATGGAGTTTTCGTAAGCGCAAAGTGTTGTCCACTTACTTCTTCCCCTGTCTTGCAATTATGGCAATGGAAACCATTTTGGTTTGGCACAAATTCGATGGATTTACCATTATAGCTATAATCTAAATTCTCACAGCAGAACAAATCTCTGTGAGGAATATTAAGAGGAGGGATGTCACGTGTCAGGGAACTTAAATAAAAGTTACCCTGGTAGCCTGTGGCATCACACCCAATACATAGTGGTTGTCCAGAAAAAATATGCCATTGATTATGATAGTAGGCTGTTTGCCGGGCCTCTTCTGTTATGTCTGATTCTTCACTACAGGCTGGACACTCAGTGAACATGTGATTTCCAATACCTAACAATGGGGCTTCTGCGATGGCGAAACCTTCTTTTCCGTAGTTTTCTTCCAACAGACTCACCAAATGAAACCTACTGTGATAAATTTCTTTAGAATCAAGTACTGAGGGTTCTCTTTCATTACACGGCGGCAACGCAGATGAAGGCAAATGGCAATATATTATGGATGCAATTACATCCATAGCATTCTTGATAATAAACGGACTCCCTGTCCTCAGGTGGTCCCTATATCTCAGGAGCCCTATATAGACTCCTAGCAACAGGTTATTTCCTTCAGCAATAAATTGCTGAAGCAAAAGATGGATTGGCGTACTAACAGGACCCATTCTAAATAAAAAAAATAGGTTTACATTAGTTTCTATAACAAAATAATAACTTAAAAACTAGATGGTTACCACAAGTAACCTTAAAATTAACTTAAAACTACCTAAATTTTTACAAAAAATTTTATCTTAATTTTAGCTTGCGAAACACCCCTTCTTGAACGTCTTGCTTGATTCCAAATGTTTGTAAGGCATTTGTTCTTTCTTTAGCTATGGGTTGAGTTTGGGATGGGGGTATCGGTGGATAAATACAATTTATTGGTTCAGGATTTAGGGGGTCGTTTTCTCCCTTTTCTAAATCTGGTTGGGGTTTGGGTGGTCTGGTATTGGCTAAGTGGATAAACAGCTGAGTGACCGACGCAAAAAATGCTCCCAACAGACGTAACGACCAGCCGAAAAGCGAGTGTAGCGTGTAACATCTGATGATAGTGTCTATTATTAGTTTGAAGAACTGAAGAATCATAAATATTGCTAGTATTCCTGCACTGATTGTTCCGAAACTGATAAACTTGGCCCACAAACGATCCCAGGCTCCTTCTGCTAACTTTTCCATCTCTTCTTGGTTGAATAGGTTGACAAGACTCCCGCCTTGATTAACGGTAGCCTTACCTACCATTCCTCTTGCTATGGTTTTGAGCAAGGCTGGCTTTTCCAAAGGGAAGTTTATATGATCCCTGAGGTTTTCTAAATCTTTTGAAGTATAGATCCCACTATTAGCGAGATCTACCGGGTCCTTGTATTGCCAAGTTAGTTCAGTTTGTGGATTTATTATTGTAGGAGGAACTGCAAGTACTGGCCGTGGTGAAATTTGGTACCAAGAGGTCCCAATCTTGTAACAAGATGGAATCATTGGGTTACAGTTGACTTGAGTTCCCTTTTTAAGAAGAATATGTGTTCTTGGAGTGAGAAAATAAGTTTCGTTGTTTCTTTCTACTTGAAGCTGGTTGTAACACTCGTTCCCGTGCTTGACAGCGACCTCTGTCGGGAGGCACTTCATGATATGAATCGCTTCACCACTTACCACCGTCATATATCCAGGGGTTTGTTTCATGAGATGATAAGCATACTCATCTGGGGCAAAGGCTGCTATAGCTAAAGAATTTTTGATAGTCTCTCTCTCTAAATTGCAACGTTGTAGGACTACATCTAAATACAACTGGGTCATTTGTTGGCGCTGATTACGATCAGTGTAAACAAATTTGTTATTTACATACAAAAACAAATCTAAATTTTGCACAGTGTTAAATTTTCGGGTAAAAGGAGAGCCCCTACCGTTAGTTTGAATTAGAAATAATTTGGGGTGATCGCTTCTTATTAATGTAGTACCGCATACGTTCTCGTACCCTTTTACAGTAAGGGCGAACGTAATTTCTTTACTTTCTAGAGTGTACATTGTTTGGATTTCTGCCATCGTTTTATCGGTTACCTTTGTGGATTTACCTTCATAAATCAAGCTATACTTATCTGCGTTGCATCGATCTTCGGGCAGAGCACTCCAAAAGGAGTTTCCACCTTCCATATCGATACAAGTAGTGTCTGACATTCGACAAGTTGTTCCCGACTTAAAATGTATTTTATCGTTATTCAAATTGGCTTGGGCGGTATAAGTTATTAAATTTATTTTTAACGTGCCCTGTACGAGGACATTTGTCCAACTGCTATAGTAATCGGCAAATGGAGCACCGTGACAGCTTGATTCAGAGGCACTTCCAGCAAAGGTTAAGCTATAAGTTTGAGTTTGATTAACGCGGACTCCTGTGATGACGTGGCTATCCAAGAACTTGAGATTGCCGGTCTGGTGGAGCAGTTGGCAGGCATCACGTCCAATTTCGTGTATGTACTGCTGAATACCATTTTCTACAGGAATTAGATAATCAAAAATACTACATTTGTGTACTTGCCGAAGCACTTCCAATTTACACTGTATAACCGGTATATCAGCGAATTCAACTAACTGTAACAATTGTATATCAACTATTTCACTGCTAGCGTTGCTAACAGGTATATCGCAAGGACCTACTTCCAGTAGAGAAATGGTAGTCAGGTTCAGGATCTTCGATCCACAGTCATAGCCAATCATTGCTGACGTCTGCTTCATTGATAAGTAAATTATAATTAAAGAAAGAAACTTGATAGTAGAAATGTTCTAGAACAGAAAAATAAGGTTAAACATCATCTCTGAAATAACGTAATTGCAACCTATCTGAGTGAACAACTTTTTCCCCTTTGTTAGTTTTAATTTTAACATTTCCGTTACTAAAGACCTGTTCTACAAGATAAGGTCCTTCAGAAGGATTTTCTAGTTTGTGTGGCTTAGGGCCTTTATATAACCAAACTTATCTCCTACCTTGTAGTTTTGTATTCTAGCCTTTTTATCGTATTGAATTTTAGAGCGTTCTTTGGCCTGAATTAAATTGTCATGAGCCAATCTTTGGATTTCGATTAATTTAGTCACTAAATCCTTTAAATAATTTTCATAGGTGGGAAGTTGTTCACCCTCTGTAGGTGGCGCAAAAGATGGCCTTCGAGCCAGCTTTCCAAACAAAATTTCATAAGGTGTGTATCTGGTCCCCTCATGCACCGAGGTATTATAAGAAAAGGTTGCCAGGGCTAAGTATTCGTCCCAAGTTTCTACCGATTCGGTGTTCTGTCGTAAATATTCAGTTAATACGATGTGAGATCTTTCCAACGAGCCGTTACTGGCGGGATGATAACTAGTGGTTTTAACCTGGTCAATCTTAAATCTTTTAGCAACCCGCTGCATGAGTGAGGACAAGAAATTTCGGCCCTGGTCTGTAAGCACTCTTAACGGGCACCCGAAGGTACAGATACACCTCTGTATGAATGCTGTAGCAATAGTACAGCTATCTGAAATTTAAAAAAAAAAATTAATAAATTATCTTATTCAAAAAAAATTAATTTTATGCTTGTGTATCTTACATACCTTGGTAAAACTGATATTCGAATAATTCCCCTAAATTTAAATTTATACAGTTGATATTATTTACTGATATCGACAAGGCATCGCCACTATAGTGAATATCAAAAGTCTCAAAAACATTTTTCAGTGTTCTATTAATATTTGTTTTTGTTATTGTAATTTGTTTAAAACTGAGTATAATTAATTTTGACTTGAATGATTTTTTACAAATCTGCAAATAAGAAAAATAAATTCTGATATTAATTTAAATCCAGTATGTTCTTTGTCAGGTTATTCAACTTAAATTTTTGATCAATTACTTGAAATTTTAAGCAATTTAAAACTAATATAAAAATTAGAGCTTGAATTTTGCCTAAAACTTAAAGCAAATACTTTAAAATTAAAAAAATTGCTTATGAATATATTCAAAGAATCACTTAAAATTCTAAGTGATTCAAGTAAATCAACCTGACCAACGTAAAGGTACTTATATGAGAAAAAAATATCCTACCCATCTAGCGGCACACTGTAAATACTCGTTTTCTTCTATCAAAAGACCATCTATGATTATGCTTATATTATTGTCATTGAATATTTTCTTTACTGCTTCTGTCAATGAATTATACTTTGAAATACGATAATCAATTATATCTTGCTCTTGTATCGTAGAAGTGATATCTGGGTTTAATTCTGGAATGAACGTTAAAAGTTTTTTATAATTGGTTTATTAAGTTATTACTATATACTTACCATAGAGCATAGCATTAAATTTATCATTGTGAAAAAAGCTTGTTGGGTAGTCTTCACTTTCCAAAAAAGCTGAGACAGCATTTATTATCTTTGACTTTTTTTCTGAACCATCTTTGTTATTTTGTTCTTGCCTCCTTTTTCTTATTGAAGGACGAGTAGCCTTAATAGCATTATATTGCTCTGACAATTCATGATATCATTCATCTTTATGTAAATCCTGTAAAAGTTGTAAAAATAAGTTTAATAAGTTTAATAAGTAAAATAAGTTTTTAATCCTTTTTTAAAAACATGAAAATAAAACATAATACCTTGATATGGTGATAAAGATTTGTTCCATCTGTTTTTTTTGTAATGTTAATATGTAATGGTTGTCAATAACACACTTATTTTTTTTCTTTTTTACTTCTTTATCTAATTTTTTAGAGCAATCAATGCACATAACATATGCTTTTCCTTCTTCATCTATTCCCAATATTTCAAATATATCTAGTAAAAAGTAAGGAGAAAATTCTTCTTTTTTGAACTCCTTGTTTAAACGATTGTATAGATTTTGCATTATTATTATTTTAGAAAACTTTGTTAAATTACAAACTATATTACTCAACGTAAACAAACCGAAACTGTTTTTATTTTCTTAATCCCTAAGTAAGTTTGGTTAGGTACACGATTCTATAACGGGACGCTTTGTTTGTTTATTTGCTGACCAATCGCAGACAGCATCAACGAATAACGAATATCAAGTCTGTTCTATTTATTTCACTTGAATGGCGTGAATTCAAATAGCCTCATTTTACAATATTTTTATTTGCATTAAATTTTAGATATATTTAAAACGTTTGTTTGTAATGCATCAAATAATTTTAAGTATAATAAAAATCGTGCAATGTTTGCTAAAAAAATACATAATAATATTGTATTATTTGGCCTTGCATTATTGCACTCTATATTATTTGTACTGTACATGCGAAAGGGGAGACAAAAAGAACATACCTATCGATACACGTAAAAAGAATTTTTTTCGCTCCATATTATATTCACCAATGAAATTGCATGATACAAACATTTAAATATTTGAATTTTAAAAAAGATGCTTCGATTAAAACTTTTATGGATTATTCTTTATAAATACTATTTAAAATTTATTTTAATATCATTAAAAAAGTTATAATTATGATGCTCATAATGTTGAGAGAGATAAAATAAAACAATTCGAAAAATTCCGTATACCTATAATTAAAATGACACCTAGAATTATAAAGGAATTTAATAAATTAAAAAATAAATACGAATTTTCATTCTTTGTGAAAACGGATAAAAATCCGTTCTCGATTAAGAAAAACGGAAAATTGAAAACGGAAAGTTTTGAAATTTTTGCCGTTTCAGGAAAAGTCGAGGACGGGTCAGTCTCTAAAAATTCCGTGGCACGGATTTTTTACAAACTTATCCGTTTTAAAATTTTTCCGTTTACGGAACATTTTATAAACTGATCAGTCTTCAAATTTTCCGTGCCACTGCTAGTTTAAAACGAATTTAATTCCCGTTTCTTCATAAACGGACATGGAGCATGCCAGTTTTGCCCAGCTCTGTACGTAATTTATAAAAATTTATAACTAAAATTGTAAATTTTAAGGCGTATTGAGTAAATAACAAAGTAATTCTATAAATAAACCATATACTGTATCGTATAGAATTGGCTAGAATTATCGTTGGCTAGAATTTTCATTAGGCAAATAGTTTAATTAATAATAATAATTAACTTATCTAATTAAGGTTAAGCCAATAAAAAGAAGTTTAATCTGGTAAAATTAGGTTATTATTAAAGTTTCTACTCCTAACTTTTGTACATTCTCTTATTTTCTATAAAATTAAATTTATCGTTTAAAATATTGACCAAAAATAATATGTATCTATCACTTAAAACAACACAAGGCACTTAATAGTCTCTTTTCTAATTTTTAACTTTTTGTAGGCTTTCTTCTCTTTGCTTGAGATAAAGAAACTTTCTTTGTAGATTCTCTAAAGCCTCAGCGATTTCTTCGTTGGATTCGCAATCTTGTTCGTACTGCCTTGTTAGTTCAGCCTTTTTGGCGTTCTTAATTGCTTTCTCTCTGACCTTAGGGTTGAAGTCGATACCTTCCCTTTCTCTTGCTAACTTAACCTTCAATGCTTGTTTTTGAATCAATTGTTCTTTATTTGTATGCAATTCTAAACGAATGGCTTCAGCTTTAGTTAAATCTACTTGACCATCAATAATTTGCTTGGACAATTGTTTTATCTGGTAATTCACTTGCTTTAGCTTGGTTTTAAAACCTGGGTCACGCCTTTTCTTGGATTTGTTAGAAGGGACCGTTAAAATTGAATTGCTAGGCACTGAAAGGAGGGACGTGTAAATTACTGTCTATTACTGATACTTTAGGTGAATGATTATTTGCTAATTAAACCAGGTATTGTTACCTCGCCCCCCAGATTAAGACAGGGAGGTATGGAAACCGATTTTTATACTGTCAATGCTTCTTATGACTAATGAGCATAAATGATGATGAATGATGTTTAATGAGTATTAGTGAGTAAACGTGTTTAGCCAAAATTCTACCTAATTCTAGACGTATTTTATGACTAAAGTATCTAAAAATAAAATTTAATTTATATTTTAATCTATTTTACGATTATTTGTAACTTAATATAGTTTTTACCCCTTATAAATTTGGATTCGTAGAATCAGGTTCTGGACTGGCTGTTTTATTTAAGGTGCTACAAGCCCTGTCTAAAGCGGCACGAATAGCTTCTATTAAGCGAGGGGAATCCTCAGAATTTAACCGAAATTCCGGTAAAGGAATCGTATTATTTCCTGAGTGGGTCCTAAGGGCTTCGGTTTTACACACTTCAAAGAAGTGTTGTATTTTCAGGTTTTCCAGTTCTAATTGGAGTTGACTCACTAAAATTTAAATAAATTTTCGTAATAACTTTCACGGAGCAGAGAAAATCAACTAATCTACAACTTATACCGAATTTTTCTTATAATAACTAATAGAAAACGACTGTATTGGCCTAACAAGGTCAATTAAAATTCATATTTCAACCAATCAAAATTAATCTTCGATGTAGTTTTTCTAAATTAATGGGAGCTAATAAATTTATTAAAGTTAAGCACCTACTGACAAATTTATTAAGTTCAAAATATTTTCTCGCAAGTGAAATGAATTAGAATCTATCTTTAAAATTTATTGAACTTAAATACCAACTGTAATTAAAGTAAACTAAGGTTCAAAAACGTAAGTTAAATTAAAAGTTGTATATAAAAGGCACTAAATTAATTTTAAAATTACTAAAAATTTACTAAATTACTAAAATAATTAGTTAAAATAGATCGATATTTAACGTCAACGAAATAACCAGTAAAATTATTTTCTCGCAAGAGAAAACGAACTGGAATTTAGCTTCTATTTATTGAACGTACGGCTCGTGAAACTAAACCAAAATTCAAAAATTTGATAGATAAAAACGCCAATTTAATATTTGAAATTCACTAAGCTAGCAAAATTATTAATTAATTAATTGAAACAGATTAATATATAATTTTAATTCAAGATTTTATTGTAAAACAAAAGAAAAAAAATTTTTTTTCGCAAGTAAAATGAGCTAAAATCTAACTTTCATTCGTGAATCGGAACTATCTTGGATTTACAATCAAACTAAAACAGTATTTAAAGATGTAATCTAAATTAAAATATATGTGTTAGTCAAGTTATAGTCACAATTTACTAAATTATTAAACTTATCAACTGATTAATTTAAAGTGAAACAATTTTCGAATTTTAGTTTAAAGTTTTTTTTTTTTTTGATTAGCGGGGAAAATATTTTCTCGTAAGTGAAATGAGCTATCAACTATCCTAGAATTCCGTAAACTTATTTATATTAGAAGTGTAAATTTTTTAACTAAACTCGCAAGTGAAAAGTACCAATTAGTACGTTTAATCGACATTAGTAAAAAAAAATATTAATTAGTTATTTAGATCAATTTTTAATTTTAACACGGATTTTCCAAATAAAATAACGTTATAATAATGAAAATATTTTCTCGCAAGTGAAATTTAAACCAAAAACTCTATCCTAAAATCTGTGAATACTTATTTATTAAAATTTATCTGTAATTTAGAGGCCAAATAAGAAACAAAATAATCTAAAGTAAAGTTATTTTCCCTTATACTTAAGAAAATTAATTAATAAAAAAAATAGAAATAATAATAATAATTTATAAAATTTAACGTTAGTTCCTTTTAATTAAATTATTCGCCAAATTTCCCTAACAGGAATCAATTATACGGTATTTAATTACACTATATTACAAACGACACTCTGGTCTAATGGTATATATACCGGGTTTTGGCGGTGAGGATCCGGGTTCGAATCCCGGTTGCGTCAAATAAAATTTTTTTTTTTTTTTTTTTTTTGAACTTATTTTATATAAATATGCTGAGTATAATGATTTTAATTTAATTTAAATCAAAAAAAAATTAAAAAAAATTTTATGGAAGTTAAGCTAAAATTTGGATAAAAATAAAATTCAATAAAATAATAAAAGGTAATTTAATTCCAATTAATTTAATTTATAATTAACTTCAAAAATCCCCCTTTTTTTTTTTTTTTTTATTTGCAAATTAATTGTCATAAGGAAGGGGAAAATTTTGAGAAAAAGAAAAAGAGAAAAAAAAAATTTTAACTTTTGAGGAGACGGTTCCGGGTTCGATTCCCGGTTGAGTCAAATATAATATTATTTTTTTTTTTTTTTTTTTTTTTTTTAATTAATTAGTGATAGAATTAATAATAATATAGTTTAATTTCAGTAAAAAAAAATTTTAATTTGAGGAAAAATAATCATTTAATTGTAATAAAAATAAAATTTAAAAAAATAATTTAATTAGTTTATTTACTTTAATAGTTTTAGATAATTTAATTTAATTGATCAGTTAAATAAAAATTTTTTTTTTTACTAGGTTTATGAAAATTTGGAGGAAGTTATAACACAAAAAAAAATTTTAAGAATCAATAATTTGTTAAAAAAAAATCAAGAAAATTTAGTAAAATAAGCAACTAAAACAATTTTTCCTAACAGGAAAAAATTTTTTTTTTTTTTATTTTTAAAGTATTATGCAGGTTGATTTAAATGATGACAGAGCTTAATGAAATAGGAGAATTATTAAAATTTAAAACTTAAATAAAACTTTATTTTAAAGCATCAACTTTTCTTAATTAAAAATAAAAAAAAATTCGAGCTTTAACATTGATCTTATGGGAGCAATACTTTTAGAGCTGGAAAGAAAAAAATTAAAAAAATGACGACACAGTAGATGGTAAATTAGCAGGGAATGATAATAAAATGATCAAAGATTAAATTTTCTAGTTTATTTTCTCCACCTTATAGACTTTAAATTCAAATAAGTAGATAAAAATAAAAATATATAAAAATAAATAAAACTATGTATATAACCTGAAATTATGCTAATATATATGTGTGATTTCACATTTGCATGTAGCGTCGATAATTTAGAATGCAAAAATTATTTTTGTTTGTCCAAGTTGCATAAGACCTTAAATCAGTTATTTTAACTTTGTGATTTAGACACTTGTTTATTTATGAATCGAGTTGTAGTATTTCTCAAATTGAGACGGAATGTATATTCAAAATGATCTTAATTGACCCATAATTTAGCGTGGAAAGTGAATAAAACTAAATAACAAACGCTTAAATGTTATATTCAGAAAATAATTTAACTGTCAAAGTCGTTTACGGAAAACGTTGATCTAATTATTTAAATTTATTTTATTCTGTAACTAGATATTTTTCTTTTAAAATTTTTGGTACCTACACAGGTAAAAATTTTAGCTTTATTATAGTGGATCACACAAAAAAAATTAGCTGATTTAAATGTTAATTAAAATTGGAAATTTGATAGTTTTTTTTTTTTTTTTTTACATACAAAACTAGTTAACATAAAAATTTACTTAAGAAAATCTGAAATAAAGATTTAATAATACAGTAGGAATGTGGGAACAATTTTAAATATTTCTTTCTTTTTATAGCACTTTATTAATAATTTAGGCTAAAATCGAATTTATTCTATCCAAAAATTAAGTTGTGAATTTTTGTGAATAAAAACTTAGTTTATTTATTTAAAACTTGTTTTTATAGTTTCTATTATTAATGCTATCTTTTTAACATTAAATAAAAAACTGATCAATCGAAAATATATATTTTTTTAATTTATGCTTTTTGGCTAAACACGTGTATTATGAATACAGAATTAAAAATAGTTTAAGTGATAGGATTTTGGAGTCCAGGAAATACACCAGCACTGGCGCTGTGACCGATGGCTGTTGTGTTTTTCCTGGAGAAGGTGTATTTAGTATTTATCCGAACTGCTCTGGCTCTTTGGCCGATGGCAGGTTCGGGGAAAGTTAGTGAAAGATGAAAGAAAAAAATTTTTATGAATTAAAATTTAGTATTTATGTATAAAAAAATTTAAAACTCCTTTTTCTTTTTCTCTTTAACCCTCCGTGGGGTCACTGTAACGATTTCGTCATCTAAGGAATTGCACCTTCTCTGTATCTCAGACATGCGCAATGGTCGGCGGTTGGTACCCCCTCCTAAAAAAACTTGTAACCTTTTTATGAACATGTGCCAAGCCGCGTTAGTTTTGGTTAAGCCGTTTGTCCGTACCGTGGCTGCAAAGTTGGACCATTGACGATATCGTGACAGTGACCCCAGGGCGTGATTTTTTTTGCTACTTTTGGTAAGTAAAAAATTTTTTTATTTTTGCTCTAAAAACAGTTATTTGTTAAAATATTTAACTTATTTTCGCTTTGAAATTAATTTTACATGATAACCACGTGTTTTTTCACAAAAAAGTTTCCTAAATAAAGCACATGTTTTTCTCAATTAAAAATTTTTTTTACATGCAAATTACGTTGAAAAAACTTGTTTGTGTGTATAAAGGAGCACGTGTTTTTTGTGATAAATTTATTTTTAAAACAAAAATAAAAAATAACTTCATTTGCTCCAAAAAAATGTGCTCCGAAATGCATGCTCCGAAAAAAAATTTTTTCAAATAAACTCCTTTTATTCTTTTGTTCTTTTATTCTACAGAATACTTCATAAAATATGTCAGAAATTGAGTACGATCTTGACGACATACTTATTGATGGACCCATAAGGCGCTTGCTTGCATCAGCCCCCCTTGAGGAGTCTGATGATGACTCCGATTTTGAATATGTGCCTTTAGAGGATGAACCTCACTCATCTGATACTGAAGAAGATGCTAACGAAAGTGAATCTGAGAGTGCTCTTAGTAGTGAATCTGAGGAAGATTTAGAACCTCCAGCTAAAAGAGGACGGGGCCAAAGCCGGGGTCAGAGCCGGGGTCAGAGCCGGGGTCAGAGCCGCGGCCGTGGCCGGGGACGAGGCCGAGGTAATCTAAATGGTAACGCTACTCCTAATGAAAAGGCACGTGGTCGAAGAGTATCAACGATCCTTGGAAAAGGCACAAAAGGTTGGTTTTTACTTTTTTATGCAGTAAATTCAATAAAAAATTTTTTATAAAAAAGAATAAAAATTTTATGCAGGTTTGCCAAAATATAAATGGTACCTTGATGCACCAGAGAGTCGGGGAAGAACTTCTTTCCAGGATTACAACCCGAAAGCTCTGAGTTTTGCCGAGAATGTACAAACTCCAATCGAAGCCTGGTCTCTCTATTTTCCTAATGAATTACTACAAGTAATAGTTGACAATACCAATTTACAGATAAGAAGTAAAAGAGAAAAGATGCCAGAAGCACAACAAAAATTGGCAAAGCATAAAGATACTGAAATTGAGGAATTAAAAGCTTTTATAGGCTTGCTGTATTTGGTAGGCGTTAAAAAACAAAATCATTGTTGTGTTGATGAATTGTGGAACGCAGTTTTTGGAGAACCGTTATGTAAAGCAACGATGTCCGAGGCCAGGTTCAATTTCTTGCAAGTCAACCTTCGATTTGACGACAAAGGTACCCGTAGCGAAAGGCGGAAAATTCACGGACTTGCACCAATAAAAGAAATTTGGGATATGTTTATTATGAACTGCAGAGCCTACTATGAACCTTCCACATTCGTAACTGTTGATGAACAACTATTATCATTCAGGGGTCGATTCAAAGGCCGTGTATATATTCCAAATAAACCGGCAAAATATGGCATCAAAATCGTCTCTTGCAATGATGTTCGGAATGGCTACATGATTGATGCAGAACCGTATGTAGGAAAAGGGCCAGGCTCCTACGATAATTCTGCTAGACATTATCTTATAGAACTGACCAAAAGTATCCATAATACCAGTCGCAATATTACTTGCGATAATTGGTTTACCCAGATTAGCACTGTAGAAGAACTGAAGTCTAAGTATGGGTTAACGTTAGTTGGTACTGTGAGAAAAAATAAGCCTGAGATTCCAATAACTTATGCTCACAGGGCGAAACCTGATACCGCTCGCTTCTGTTATAATAATGGAATGACTCTGGTTTCATACGCACCCAACAAAAAAAAGGTTGTACTTGCTGTGTCCAGTTTTCATAAACGTGGAAGAATGCTTTCACGAGAAGCACCATTACCTCCAAAACCGGAAATAATCATGTTTTACAACAAGACCAAATATGGTGTGGATACATTTGATCAAATGTGCGGAAATTATTCTGTGACCAGAGTCAGTAAAAGGTGGCCAATGAGACTTTTTTATGGAATGCTAGATCAGGCTGGAGTTAACTCTAACATTATTTTAAATTTAAAGAAGGAACATGCATTGCCAAGGAAAGATTTCCTGCTGGAACTTGGTTTACAGCTTATAAAACCTCATTTAGCGACTCGTTTGGAAGTTCCAACCTTACGAATCTCAACTCGAGAGTTGATTCAGAACATCCTAAAGAAGCCTGGAGAACACGAGAGGAAGTTCATTAAATTTGAAGATGGTAAAAGACATTTGTGTTCCTGCTGTCCTCCTAATGATAAGAAGAGAACAATTTTTTGCTGTTCTAACTGTGGAAGAGCAGCGTGCGATGAGCATCGTATAAATATTTGTTACAAATGTAGAACATAAAATTTTTTAATTTTGTACTAAATTTTTTGTATTTTATAAAATAAAGTGTTTAAAATAAAAAAAAAAATATTAAAAATAATGATAACATATTTTTTTTTAATTTTTCCCAAAAAAAAACATCATTTTTTTTCAGATTATTACAGCTTATCCGGTTGTTGCGGCTAACACCTTAATTTTTTTTGGGCAATTTTTTTTTTATTCATTCATATAAATGTTAAAGTTCATCTAAAAATAATTTTTTTTGACATTTAATGCCCCTTGGGTGGTGTTTAACCCATAAAACCTTCAATTTTTTGAAATTTTTGAAATCGAAAAAACACCATTTTTCAGATTGCAAAATAAATATGGTTTTTGCAACGGAGCCAAATCTGGGCTTTTTTTTTTTGAAGATATATATCTGAAGATTAAATCCCTAGAATATTTCCCCTTAATATCAATTAGGGCCGGAGATATAAATTTTGGACCGAAAGTTAAAAAAATCCTCGTTTTCCGCTATTCCGGAATTTTTTGCCGGAAACTGAGCGGACATTTTGGCCTAAAACCTTTTTTATACTTCACTTGAAATGTTTATCTAAAACCTCAAAAAAAAAGTTTGGCCAAAAATTATTTTTAAAGAAGCCAAAAATTGGCATTGTCGATATCGTTACAGTGACCCCAAACGCGAGGGTAAAAATATAGTGACCCCACGGAGGGTTAATTATGGTCAGTCAGAGTGGGACCTTTCTCTAAAGGGATGCCAAAAAATAGCCTGTTATAGACTATTTACAGATAATCTATAACGGGATATTATATATAAAAAATAATTTAAAAAAAAATATTTTATTTAAAAGTCGCGTGTCAGTATTTTAACCCCGACGACGCTTTTTATATAAAAAGAAACTGTCCACGTGTTTTCTGAAGAATATTTATATATATTTTAAAGAATTTATAATTTTTTTTGAAATTTTTGTAAAAAAAAAAAATTTAAATCCTCTAATTAATTTAAAGGATTAATTAAAATTTCGTCCCCACGTTTAAGGTCGTGGAAATTCCAGATCCTTCAGTCTGACCAGAAAGAAAAAAAGAAAAATTCAATAATTTTTATTTTTAGGGAGTTATAAAAAATTTTTTGAAAGTTTAATAAAAATTTAATCTTTTACTTACTTTTTTTTCCTTTATGGATCAACTCGAACAGAAAAATAAATTTTTGGAGAGATTAGTAGATTTAGGTCGGAGAAGATTTTTTTCTTCCCCGTTTTCTTTTTGATAAACGAAATATACTCGAGAAAAATTTATATTGAAATTATTAATTTAATAAAAAATTATAACGAAAATTAGGTTGATACAAGAATTTAAAAATTATTACAAGTATTGAAGTTAAATCGAAAATTACAGAAAATTACAAAATTTAAAACTCTTTGAAAAATGTGTACACGAGGCGAGGGTAGCGTAGTAAAAATTTTTGACTGCCCGAACTCTTGAATGAAAACAGAATGACCGAGTCTTCTGTCCTCATTCAAGAGATCGGTTCGCTGCCCTCTCCAATTATTTTGGGCCCTTGCGTAGGTCAGTGTCCGTTTTCGTAGTGGTCTTCTGACCTACGCGCAGAAGAGGACTGCGTGCGCCTATTAGTAATTTCCCAAACGGAAGGAGGAGATGCATTCATTTTAGTTTTAGTAATTCTTAATCGATGCATTTCCGCCCTCTGTTTAAGAAATTACGTGTACAAAAGAGAATCATACATTCCGGCCGGCAGAGTGCCTATGGAAATGTGTGTTTCTCATATAACTTAAAAATTATTCCTATTATCAACTAATTATTTATTACTTATTTATTTAAAAAAAATTAATTATTTATTTATTTATTAAAAATTATTTATTTATTTATCAATTATTTATGAATTATTTATTAACTAAAAATTATTTATTTATTTAAAATTTAAAATTATTTATTTGAAACTTATTTATTTATTTATAAAATTAAAATTTAAAAAATTGATTATTCATTAATTAATCTATACTAAGGATCTAAAAAATTTTTTTTTTTTTTGATTTTTATAATTGTTTTTAAAATTTTTTAAAATTTTTTTTTTTATTTAAAATTTTTTTGAAGGGTTTTATTTTATTTTTTTTTTTTTTTTAATTATTAAATTATTTATTTATTTATTATTATGTAAAAAAAAAACGATGGCGAAAAGGGACAAGATGTAAGAAAAAATTTTTGAGACATGATTACCTCATAATTTTTATAGGGCATTCCTTACATCACATTAGTAAGAGAAAATAAAACTTCTCCTTTCTAACGGTGTACACAAGCAAGCATTTTTAGTCGTTTTGAAAACACGTGCGAGGCAAGCCCTTACACAAAAGTTTCAAAAAAATAATTTTATATTTTTAATATTTTTTGTTTTTTAAATAATTAAACGGTGTCTAGATAAGGTGTAGATTATACTAGATTAAGAGTCGAATGACGAGCCAACCTAATACATTATGGCGAAACACTGTTACGTTCCTATTAGTTAGAAAATTAACCAATTTATTGGTTAAATTAATAAAAATATCACATTTAATTGGGTTACGTTGGTCATAAAAGATAAAATTTCTATATTTTCATGTTTATACATAAAAATATTGAGTAATGAACTTTACCAGAAATTTTATTTATTTGATAAAAATAAAGATTTTTTTATAATGTTTTTTCTTTCCAGCGGCTTGAAAGCACGTATTTCCCGGCCGCTGTGCCTGTGCGATTGGAAAAGATTTTATTTTTACCCGGTTGGGCCCAATGGGCCCCTGGACTTCTGATTTTATCCGTTTATATTTATTCTATCATGCTGGACTCATTTTTTACCCTTCTAGTTCATTTTTATCCCTGGGGTTCGATTTGTACAAAAGAATTTTATTTTTTCCCGATTGGGTTCAATGGGCCCCTTTATAGCCGAATTTATCAGGTAGTATTTATCCTATCATGCTGGACACTTTTTTCACCCTTGCAGTACATTCTCATCCCTAGGGTTCTATTTATACATCAACATTTCATTTTTTTCGATTGGGCCCAATAGGCCCCTAAGGGTTATTTTGTTTCTCTGAGTAGCGAATAATTCTTCTGACCATGTTATGCATCCCTAGGGCCCATTTCCTACGTGCTAATTAGTTATTCGACCTCTTAAATTGTTTCCAGAAGCTCAGTTTTCTGCCAAGCAGAACTCCCATGTACTTAACCGATTTTTGGCTCGGATCGTGAGAGGATTTCCACCATTGTCAAGATTTACGTCCTATTTAAGAGGGGTGGTCAAATTTGTCCTATTTAAGAGGGGTGGTCAAATTTATCCTATTTAAGGGGGGTGGTCAAATTTGTCCTATTTAAGAGGGGTGGTCAAATTTGTCCCATTTAGGGGGGGTGGTCAAATTTGTCCTATTTAAGGGGGGTGGTCAAATATGTCCTATTTGAGGGGGGTGGTCAAATTTGTCCTATTTTAGGGGGGGGGTCAAATGAAACTAAGAATAATTAGGAGACTTTGAAAAATCTGATCTTAAGGACTTAATTTAGGGACTTAGGGACTTGGAATAATATTGTTAAGGGACTTAATAATTCAGGTTTAGGGAATCAAAATAGTTTAGAATCTTAGCAGCAAGTAAGTTGATAATTACAAATTATAAAATTAGGAAATTGTATTGTAATGTTGAGTAACATTTGTATTATACCTAGTTCTCATCTGGAAGTAAACATGTTCCATGCATTTAGGTTGTGTTTACACAAACCGGTTATAATTTTTCTAAAGTACGACAGTGAGAAAACACGACTTTTCCAGTCGCACAGGCACAAGTGGCAAAACAATAGCCTATGTCAAGCGCAGATTCTTTTTCTTCAGTTTGGTATCAATTTTATGTAAATTGGTTTGATGTTTCTTTAGTTATAAATGGACAAATGTATGTTAGACATACGATCACAAACCAACAGCCAAAATAAACATAAATTTTCATGCATACATAAAGGTAATTTTAAAAGCATTAAAAAAAATGAATAATTTTTTAATCATCTTATAATTTCGAAAAATATTTATAAATTTTCGAGGATCCTTCCTTTTTAAATAGAAATTGAACTGAGTATGTATAAATTATTGCCAAATCGAATTATAGTTCAAAAAAGGAAAAATTTATAACACAAAAAAAAGAATTAATAATAATTTTTTTTAAAAGCATTTTAGCATTTTCTGAAAATCAAAATCATCGATCGTTTTCTCAAATTAACCTGATGATAGAAAAAAAACTTCTGCAAGTCTAATGAATTTTATAATATTCTGCATCCAATAAGTCATTATACGTCTTGATAAGATAAATAGAACCCAGGAAAAATGAACTCAAAGATTTTGACGAAAACGCCTGGACATATACGGAACCTTTAAAAAGCTTGCTTTAAAATAAAATATAATAGGTGTAGCCTTTTTAGATGATAATTATGGTTAAAATTTTATTTTTTTTTTAATATACTATACCGCTTCAAACTGCTTCATTAGCCCTGATTTTAGATGCAGCGGCGGGAGTAATATTTTTTGAAGATCGACTAAATTTTTATGTTGAATATTAGCTTTTCCAGAAAGAGCGTCAGTAGCTCAGAGGTAACGCGCCCGCTTCTTAACATAAAGATTGCGGGTTCAAGACCCAGTCCCGGCAAACTTTTATTTATATAAAAATAAAAAAATTCTTATATAAATGAAAATTGTCGTTGCGCGCTACTGAACTCTAGGTGGCGTGTTGATGTAGAGGGTTCTACATAGCGCCACCGTATGTCATGCATAGAGGGCGTTTTTCTAAGGTTTTCGCGCCTCTTTTAAAGCATAGAGTTGTAGAAATACAACTCTGCGCTTTAAAGACGGAATTGTCAGCATGGCTCCTATAAAAAGTCGGACCTTGGACCGCAATTGGCCTTTTCAAATCCTACGTTAAGAGTTAAGATAAGAGTTTGAGAAACGGTTGTTAAAAGTTCCACCAATCCTGTATATTCCTTCTAATCCTACAGATACACTAACAATTTATCCGCATACGTCTCCAAACCTAAAAATTATTTCCATTAAAGGAAAAAGCGGTATATATCTCAATATGTATATCGACTTCCGAGGAAATAAAAGCAAAAAATGCGGTTTGGACCGCTTGTGCGAATTGTTGGTGACCTCCGTATAACGAATTGTTCTAAGAGGTTAAACAAACGCATATATATTAGCTTTTCCAGTAATATTCTGTTTTCTTACAGCCCATCCTTTTTTTACACAAAGAAGCTTCATCTCTGCTATTCCACATACACAAGAAACATGGAAACTAAAAAATCGTAATAATTTTAATGTCATTAACAATAGCCCATTTACATTACTGATAATTTAATTTTAAAAGCAATTGTTCTACATTAAAGTAATCTTCTTTCATTTTCACAGATAGATAAAGGGTATACCATGTAATTTTTTCAACCCTAGTTCCTAGGTACCGTATCTATGTTTAACCACTTCCAGAAGTCTAGACGAACTGATACCCATCTGAAATGAGAACTACCCTATTCTCATCCATGGCGAAATTCTTTATCAAAATCTGAATTAGTTAGCTTCTCTGAAGTATGCAATAATAAATTACTAAGCAGAGCAAGCTAACAGCTATAAAAGATATTAAATATCTTCAAAGGATCAGCATTACTATTGCAGATCTAATCATAACTAAAACTTAACAATCACAAATAACAAAACAACTAAATAATAACAAGTAAACAATAACAGAAAAAACTGTTATAATAAGAATAGAAGCTAGTAGTTACTTATGTTGCTCAAATCAAATTAGGCACCTTAATTTTCTAGGTAATATGGAAAATTCAATTGTAGACAATTTCCTTTTTTTACATTTGTCTTTCTTTTTTCTATGTTTTAGGTGAAATGATGAAACTAGTATTTTCTGAAGATTTCCTAATACGATAGAATTTATTCCGATTTAGATTTCCTTAGGCCAGTTTTTAAATAAAATGACAACATTATTAATTTTTCATTACTTCTTTTTTTTTTATTTTGATGAAGTTTCTGTTGCATATGATTCTTATATAACAATGTGAAATACAGGATCCCCTTCGAGCAACTTTTTTCTCAACCATGCTTTTAAGCAGTTTGCAGGCAATCCAGATGCTTCTCCTCGTTGTTCATATTTCTATTGTTGTTTATGTTGTTATCTTTCTTAATGTTCTTTTGTAATATATGTATTATTTGTATTTTTCTTTTTTATTGTTGTTGTTGGAATTTTTCTGTTTTATCAAAAAAAAATTTTGTCCCTCTTCAATTCCTTTTATACTCGATTTCGGGCATCCTTTTTCTGGCCTAAACGTGTTAAAATTCAAATTTATCTACTTCAAAAACCTCAAGTTAATTATTCTCAGATCAGGTTTTCTTATTTTATCAAATTTTCATATTCAATCCCTTTAATTTCCTTTTTTTTTTTATTTTCATCCTTCAAATAAAATTTTTTTGACTGGAATCAATGCAAACAGACACTAAATTTGATACTCACTTTTCAAATAAAAAATCAGGGTTTTTAAAGGGTCCCTTGCATGAAATATATAGATGGCAGTAGTATTATAGCACACCAAAAAACTTATAATGAGATATTTACGATGAATTTCCATATATTATGAAGTTTTGTTCCCTCTGGGGAGTTTGAGAGAGCTGATGGGATAATAAATTTAAGTGATTCATTTTTAAAATACCAATAAACGTAGAAGATAGTAATTATGAATTTTCATATAATATAAAAATTTTACTCTTAGGGGCTGCTAAAGCAAAATTTATGGATATTAGGCAAACTTTGACCACGGGAGCAAATTCACGATCAATACATTAGCGTACCAATGTCAGCACTCATGACCACGACTTTTTTTTGTATAGCTGTACGTTTTATCCCCTTTATAGGGGTATAAACAGTTAAATTTTTACTCTTGTTAAAGATCTAATTTCTTTGATTTAAAAAAATTATTAAGGATGTAATTGTGCCGTGATTATTAAAATTTTAATTATCAAGAAAAATTTACTATTTTTAAAGCTTACATAAAACTTTTCACGATTTGTTAATTTTTTTTTCACTAACTTTAGTTTTCTTTATTTTTAGTTCTGAATCCTTTTTCAATTTTTTAATTCTTTATAATTTTCTAAGTTAATACTTCTTAGTACTCCCCAGATAATTTTTTAGTAAACTACTTAGGTATTGTGGACTTAGGTTTAATAAAATGTGAAATTAAATTATTGAAAAATAAAAATTAATTTTTTTATTATGAAAAAAAAAATTTAAATACAGTTTTGAGTTTCGATGCGAATTCAAACCATCCGTGTAAATTTTTTCTAAATATAATATTTATTCTCATAAATTCAGTAGCCTGCAATATATTATCACTAAGATAAATCTCAGCCTTGATTGGTTGGTTATTTTTCTCACCAATTCCTTTAAAATCTAAGTTACAGAAAAGAAATAATTATTCATAAATTTAGAGAAACCAAATTTTCTTTTTTTTTAACAATTTCAAATATTTTGAAATGTAAAGAAAATGAAAAAAATTTTCATTCATTTATAAATTGTTTAGTATATTTATTATGGCTAGTAAAATTAATAAGGGTCTAGATGACTAGTAAATTATCTGGGGAACTACAATCTGGAGCATTTTTTTTCCTTAAGGGCCGTATAGAATTTTTCCGCGTAAGTGGTATGAAAACGATATTTGCAGTAGGATTTAGTGGTATTCAGAGTTATGTATAAAATAATAATACTGTGACTAAGTTGATATTAAGATTCATTTACATCAATTATGATAATTTATGATATAAAAAGAATAAATTCAATGTAAGAAGAAATAAACGCATAAAACGCAACATAAAAATGCTATCGGTACATCTGATATTTAACAGAGCTTGAGCAAGAAGAAGGCTACAAAAACGATGCCGTTGTCACCTCGCGCGCATTGCTTACATACACACACGTATTCCGACACTTTAAAGATCTTTATAGAAGAGGCAAAAATAAATAATAATAATAAGAAACTTCTTCTTCTTTTTTTCTTTCCCGCTTTATTTGTAAAATTTAAAATAACAGCAATTTTAAAATTCCCTGCATCACCATCATCCTCATCTATACCGATTCAGCAGAAATTAATATGAAAATAAAAGTAGATCGCTCCTAGACTTCTGCAGTATTATTGTTGTTTCCTTTCATATTAATAGTAGATATTTATTTGATTTCGCTTGTTTTCTGTGCGTTTATTTGATCAATTATTTTGATCATTGATTATCAAAATGAGTGATTAAAACAGTGATAGACATAAAACTCCTAGTGCATACGCTAGCGGGGCTGAAAAAAGAAAACTAATAAAAGATAAACAAAAAAAACAAGAAGAAATTTTGTCAACAACTTGTCGCATGAAAAATTTTGTTTTTTTTTTGCAAAAAAAGACGATGGTTATCGAGTTTCTGATCAAATTTCAGTTTCTTTAAGTTTCAAAGCTTCAGTTTTGTAATAAAATAATATTAAAATAAAAATATGGGTACCGTGCATGGCTCATTCACTCAATCTTATAGGTACTGATGCTAGGAACTATTGTTCACAAAGTAAAAAAATTTTTTGGTAAATATTTAAACATTTTTTACATCTTCATCAGATATTTTCTAAACTGACACAAAAAATGCATGCTGCTTTAACTTCAATTCGCGATCGAATATTTGTTCCTCGCATGGTATTCTCGATAAAAAGCAGTTAAATCAGTATTTAAAGAATATAATCAGTATAAAGAAGTTCTTGACTATCATCGACAAATGATGAATCAAAAGGATTATTTAAAACAATTTGTATACTAGAAACAGGAATATTTTAGCATTGTTGGAAAGATCTTCTTAGCAATGTCGAAGGTACAAATAAGCAGTTACAAAGTCCAGAAATTGATTTAAATATTTCTATTGTTCTTTTAAAATCATTTAAAAAAGTAGTCGAAAACATGAAAAATGGCTTTGATAAATATGAAAAACTTGGAAAAGAGAAATCTGGATTTAGTGAATATGAAGCTCAAAATAGTCGAAACGCGTATGAAACGCTAGATTAAATCCTCTTGATTATGGACGTGCTCAAGAAGCAAATCTAGATCCTCGATAAAAGTTTAGAGTCGAATGTTTTCTACCAATAATTGATAAAGTTGTAGCTTCCTTATCAGAGCAAATATCAGCTTATGATGAGGTTGACAACTACTTTGGATTTTTACGAACTTTGACTAAAATTAGTGATGAGAAAATAGAAGAACATTCTAATAAAATAATTGATTTTTACAAATATGATATTGATGAAAAGTTGACTACAGAGTTGATTAGGTTTAAGGAATTTTTTAATGATATGGTAAAAAAAACAAAGATACTACAATAAGTACAAAGTTAAAAATGTTTAAATTAATTATTGAAAAAAATGTAAAGATACTTATCCAATTCTAGAAATATTTTAAAAATATATTTATTTTTAATGACTACAAACTGTATTAGCCATTTTCGCATTTAAAAAACTAAACGCACATAAAAAATAAATTCAGAACATCTACGATTCAACCTCGTTTAAATAACCACGGCTAGCTTGAAAGTTCAGATTATGAAAAGGTCAGGCACTTGGGATTTTATAGCGAAAAATGAATAGTACTAACAATGATATGCATATAATTTTAACAGCCGTGTATTTCAAGGGGATAGATACATTTAAAATGAAAAATATGACAAATACAATTAATATTAAAGTTTTAAAAGCGTATTTCAGTACCTGGATATTGTCCTATTGCATTGTTTTGCAGAATTATCTTACATTTATTTCAGCATAATTCAAGCAAATTTTAAAACAAAAAAATGTTTAAAAAGTAAAAGTAGCATTATATATTTAAGTATCTGCTGACGTAGCTAAAAATGCAGTGTAAATATTCAAAGAAAAATTTCCATTGTTATTAAAGTCTGAATCAGACAAAAAGTATTGTATTAAATTTATTTTATGTTAAAGCGAATGCCTTAATGAACAAAAGGTTTCTTACCTACTATGCTGCAGATAGGTAGAAATTTAAGAACAAAATTAGTTACACCAAAGCCAAGTAAGGTAAATCCAAAAGTTCCTTGTTGGTTGTGTTAGAACTTTAAAATAATAAAAAAACCTAAAGATTATAAAAAGGAGAATACCTGTAATAAAGCCACCACAGTTATTAAACTGCTAAATTCATTTAATTATAATTTTGTAACAAATGATAAACAGATTTGGAAATTATACTGAGCAATTAAGACCTTGTAAAACTGAATGGAAAATTAATGTTAAGTTAAAGTAGTAGTCAATGTTAAAAATAAATTGTATAAAATCCAAACTAAATCTAAAAATAAAACTAAATATAGATTAGGTGTATTAGGAGTCTACGGACATGCTAACCTAATACACTAATTAAAAATTAATCAATTTATTGGTTAAATTAATAAAAATATCACATTTAATGAGGTTACGTTAGTCATAAAAGATAAAATTTCTATATTCTTATGTTTATACATTAAAATATTGAGTAATGAAGTTTACCATATATTTCATATATTTGATTAGAAATTTTAACATAAGCAAATTTTGATGAAAATTTATTTTCAAAAATAAGGCTATGACATTCTTTGATACTGATTAATCAGTTCGTGTTATTTTTAGCCTCATTAAATTTAATAAAACTCTGAATGTAATTTTACAAAATTAATAGAATAAAAATTCCAGCTATATTTAAATTAGAAGATCGCGAGTTCGATTCTCATTGGCACTGGTGAGACATTTATTTTTTCTCAAAGAATTTTTCTTAACAGCAAAAAGAAATTAAAAAAATGAAAATTAGATTAAAATTTATTTTTAATTTGAAAAATTTATTAAACTGCTGATAATGGATACACGTCTTGGGCGATCATTAACAATAAAGCAGTTTAAAATATTATTCATTAAATTGCATTAATTTGTATTTGGTGAATGATAATATTAGTCCGTAAAGACCGATGAATATAATTTATCATATTTATTCTATTAGTTGAAAATTAACCAATTTATTGTTTAAATAAATAAAAATATCACACTAAAAATATTGTTACAGATTTATTTAATAACATATATATAAATAACATTATTTTGTACCGCATTTTCGTTAAATTTGTTAAATCGTTAATTGTTTAGCAAGGACTTCTAACGGTTGTCATAGGGTAACTAAATTAATCGTTAAAGATATTAAATTAAATTAAAAAAAAAAAAAATTAAAATAAAATTAAACGCGATGGGAATCAAATCTGCCGTGCATGATAAACAGAAAACTTTAATGAAAATACAATTGTCCCTTTGAAGTTAATTTCAGGAAACTCAAAGCATTTTTCAAAAAATAAAAAAATTTTTATTCATTGATTATTTTTTACTGTTTTTAACTTTTTTTATTTTAGGTGTAGGTTTTAATTAATTAAAAAAAAGTCATCTTTTGGCTTTTATCAAGGAATATTTTTAGCTAAACTTTTTTTTGGAAATTTCTTGAGCTCACAATTCATTACCCAAAAAGAGGCTAAAAAGTTCTTTTTTTGGTTGCTAATTATTTTTTAGTCTTGAAAATTAAATAAATACAAGATTTCATTTTTATGTACGTATAGATTTTATTTAAATAATTAATTTAAAATCTTACCTCATTAAACTCAGTTTTTGAAACTTTCACTGTACAAATCCCAATACTTCCGTATACATTACAATTGCATGGAATACACAAAGCCGTGGAATTTGATGATTCTTGAGAATCTCTGAAGAATCCTTTCTTACAATTTTCACAGTTTATTCCAAAAGTATTATCCTGATTAAAAAGAAATAATAAAAAATGTTACATGTTATAAAATAATTAATGATTCTATACAAGCTTAAATAAATAAATTTTAAGAATAGAATTAGCTAGAAAAGTTGGTTCAATAAAATAAAACAAATGTTTACTCCAAATGTGACGATTTTGGAAAATAAGTGGGTTTCTAGAAATAAAATAGACCCGGAAGAATAAAAAAGCGCAGGGCAAGATTATGCAAAAAAGGTTATCAGCAAAAATGGGAATGTTTATGTATCGTATGCTAATTAATTTAAGAATGCTCTGATAGAAAACAGATGTACTTCCGTTTATAATATAATCATGTCGGGACTAGTTTTTTTTTATAACGTATCGTGGAAGAGAGAACATCTCCAAATATTGTATACCGCCTTTAGTCTTTTAGAAGCACATAATTCAGTATGTATGACTATATGGTTTAATATTCATTGTTTATAATAAAATTTTTTTAATCCAAAGTATTATGTTTAATAAATAACAAAACTCCAATAAAAAGTAACGCCCATTTTCTGAAATTCAGGGTATCCCAATACCTAGAGTAACGCTTATTTAGAAAATTTTTCGAGGACTTTTAACAGACCGTAAAATTTAAAAATCTCACTCCCCAATATCAGCAATACGCAATTTTTGAACCTCCCCTAGAAACAGTTTTTATGTCAAAAAATTAAATTTACACCAATTTCTTAAAAGCAAATTTTCTCGAAAATTGGTCAATTTATGCTCCAACTTGAATTTTTGGTCGTTTCTACGCGAAATATTTTTTTTTGCTTTCTGTAAGCAAAATTTTTTATTTTTGAATATTATGATTAACTTAACAAAAATAAATTTTAGTTTGTTAGAATCTTCTTAGGGTTTTTATTGCTATATCAGCAAAAAAAATTTTTTTCATTGTTATTTACATTATGTGCCAAACTATGTATATGTTTATGCAATAATTGTTTATAGTTTAATGAAAAAAGAAATGTATATTAGCTAAAAAAATAAATTTTTTTTTAAATTAGTTTTTTATTAAGACCGTTATATATGTATTTCTTTTTTTTATGGTAAAATATTCTTGTTTTAATGCATATATGGGAATAATTTTTTTGAATACTTGTTTGATGAAGTTTTTTTAATAAAATTTCAAGGATAATATGCATAAATGAGTTGTTTTTTTTTATCCTAAGACATTAAATTTTTACATTTTTATCGTCGGTAAGTTTGCAGCTTTCTAGTTAAGTTGAGTCCTTTGTAGTTTGAAAATAAATGTATTCGGTAATTAATTAATTTTGACGTAAGTGAGTTTAATACGGCCATTGAAAGCGAGCAGAAGCATAATTAAATTTTAAGTACTGAATTGTATAGAGGCACGATTACATTATTTTAGTGTAAAATTGGTGTTTACTTATTTTATGCTGCAATGTTTAAATATTTCTTTAAAGATATTTATAAAATAATGTTCTATTTAAACGGGGTGGTTGGGAAATAAACTATTTTTGGCGAATACCCGACATGCTGGAATGAGATGGGTTGGCCCCATGGACTGGTAGGAGTTACCTATGGACACGACGCTGTATAAGCTACAGACCACTGGTTTGGTCCTTTAGTGTCGATAACTCTAGGTGGTATTGAACTCCCTTCTCGTGGCTACCCTGTTGATGTGCTTAATCGCACACGAATGTTCACTCGCTCACCAAGGCTGAGGCCTGCACAAGTCGTACCTGTGCGTCACTCAGCCGACGGCTTTTGGCTGAGATCCTAAATGGTTCTCTTAAGGACAGTTAGAGTTTCTTATTAACTCCACCTTGCCCCCTCTCAGATGCCAGGTAGAATCACTTCTTGCCCGATGACCTCGAACTCACTGTGAGGGGTGTGTTGTCTAGGAAGACGTCTGCGAACGAGGCATATATTTCCTCTAATTCAGATGTCACTAAAGGCAGCTTTAATTTTTAATTATACTATACACTAATGCTATTGATATTAGTATATTAATATGATGAATGGCAAGTATGGCTGGGGCTTCTCTGAAGCAGGCCTCCAGAGCAATGTTGCCTTGCCCTATAGAGCAAGGTAATCGTTGCTGCTGGTTCATTCATGTTCCCTTCACCTGCTGTCTGCTGGAAGGATTCAGAAAAATCCACGAAAAGAGCTGAAACTTTCGCTGGGATTAGCTGCATGTGTTTCTGTCTAAACAAAAAACTGTTTACTCTAAATGTGATAAATGTGTTGCAGCCAATAACTTCGGGACGGAAGGATTGAAGCGGTAATTATCAGATAAACCCTTGCAGCTGCAGGTGTTGGGCCCGGACATGACTGATCCTAGGATCCCTGATTTCGGTGAGCCCTGGGGCGTTCGCTCCATGACTAGTCAAGAAGCTTTTTTTGTTCAGAGCTTCCCTGACTAATCTAAAATTTAATAAAATTGCACAGATTTGTAAGTCCTAGGAGCAGATGTCTGTCAAAATTATTTTTTTTTATTAAAAATATTGCCTTACAGACTCGGCAAGGATAGAAAAAAAAGCAACAAATGTGTAATGTAAATTTGAGATCTCTAATGTATAAAAAAATCTTAGGAATCCCAGGCCAATCCAAGAAATCAATAAATTCTTTAGACTAATTTGAAAAAATTATCATTCAAGGCTAATTCTAGATATCAATAAATTCTTTAGCCTAATTTGAAAAAGTATCCTTAAAAAAATATAACAGAAAATTCGCAAGGAAAATATAATATCTATCCCATAAAATATTATACTTTTTTAAAAGTAGGTAAAGTAAGTAATCTATATATATATATATTAACCCAAAAAAACCAAAAACAAAAAATCGATTTTTTCCCTCGGGTACGACCTGCCACCTTAATTTTTGTAACGCATTATTTTCTAAGGCCTCTAATACTAAATCTGCAAACCAAGGACCTGTACAAAAACCAATAGGTACACTTAATATCTGTTTATAATATTTGTTATTAAATTTAAAATATGTTGAATATAATAAAATTTCTATGCCACCTAAAAATTCGTTTTTTGTTAATGGTAACATTTTATTTTTTGATTCTGTTGAAAATGATAGTAATTAAACTATAGAAACGTTCAGAAAAATAAAAAACATTTTATTTATTTTTGAAAAAATTTTTTCTTATACTGATCAATAAAACCCATTTTTTTATAATTTTGAATTTTGAAATACGGAGAACGATAAAGCCAATCAATGATATAAATTATACATAGATGTTTAAAAAAAAAAAACCAATAATATTTTTTACAACTTAGTTAATTTTTACTTAGTTAGTAAATAGTTTTATTCTAATTTTTAAATCATTTTATATTTTTGCTATTTTTTATTAGGATAAAAAATTAAGCTGGAAGAATCTTCCGTATAGATGTAAACAATTGTAAATAGTGTTAGTGTATATATGTTGTAAAGGGGAGAGAGAAGAAGCCGGCCATCACGCTCATTGCTTGCTCGGCCTATACGTTTAACGCATAATAAAAGCACATTGTTATGAATTTTAAATTGTGTTCTCCATTTTTATTTTATCACGTTACCTTCCTCAAGTTATAAAACCAGCTCTTATCAGTAACTTTCTAGCCTTTTGGGTGATATGTGATATACACAAAAAAAAAATAATTTTCGAGCCTTTTGGGTGAAAAAAAATGAATATAAGCAAAAAACAGAGCCTTTTGGGCGAAATCAGGATTTACTTTTATAATCCAGCCTTTTGCGCGATATATAAACAAAAAAAGTATATATACTTTCAAAACAATGTTTTACTTAATTCAGCTTCATGGGTGGTAAATAAAAAACTAAATGTAAATGAATAAGAATGTAATAATGATGAAAAGAAAAAAAAATTTATATCCTGTCTATCAAACTAATTTACGCTAACAGGAATCTTATTGCCTTTACCGCACTTATGGCTTCTCTGATGACGTTCATGATTTGTACTGGTGTAGGCTCTAGCTCTTCTCGGAAATAAATGAAACTCGGTTTTGACGTCTCGTCTTTCACGACAGGTGGCGAAAAATTAAGGGAGTATCGGATCCAGATGTGGGTTGAGTTTTTCCATTCTTTCTTTTTATTCTTCACGGCCTGCTCCCGTACCTAAATAGTTCCTTTTTGTACCTAGAGTTTTCGTAAATTGGAACCCCTCTTCATCCACAATTCGAGCAAATAGGGAACGCTGACGGCTTACAATCATTTTTATTGCGCTAAAAGCTGTGGCAATAAAAATATGCCCCAGAAGGTGGTTCTACTCTCACGCTGAACTTCACCGGTTCAAGATCAGCTTATCTAACTTCCGTTGTTTTGAAAGTATCGGAATACATTAAAAAATCGTTTTCTCCTCTGGGAGCTAACAAAATTTTCCTGTACTCAATGAATTCTTTGTTTTTATTTCCCTTGGTAACGTCGGTAATTTCATTTTCTTGGGCTCTAAAAACTCTTCTGATAGAACTGCTGTTACTCAACATTAAAATAGAATTTTCTAATTTTATAATTTGTAATTATCACCTTACTAGCTGTTAAGATTCTAAACCCAAACTATTTTGATTTCCTAAAACTCAATTATTCCAAGTCCCTAAATCGATATTATTCTTAGTCCATAAACCTGTATCCTAAGTCCTTAAGCTCAGATTTTTAAAAATAAATAATAAAAGTTTATAAAGATGTTAAGCATTCCTTGAAGCGGGTGATCAATGTTAGCAAGATCCACAGCGAAAGAAAGCTATTCCTTGAAGTTGACAACTACCTTAGGGGAGTGGACTTCAAGATAGTTACGAAGAAGCTAAGGGGCTTTGCGGACAGTTCGCTAATGGACAAAGAAGAGGCAATAGACTTCACGCAAAAAAAGCTGTTTGCTGCTCTGGACAAGAGAGAAATAAAGAAATGTAGAAATATAGATTGCTACCGGCCCAGACGGCTTACCAGCAGAGATTAAAAAAATAGCTGCACAAGAATACTCATCATTACTACTAAGGTTGTACAACACATGCATTTAAATAAGAGTTTTTAGCAGGCGATAGAAAAAAAACAATACTGGTCTTTATGAGCAATAGAAAGGGGGATTCCACACTTTCTGCCTACTGGCGACCATTTAAACTTTTGGTTACAGCAGGAAAAAACTTGGAAAATATGCTGCAACCTCGTATTTTAAACGTAAAACTAGCAGGGGATTTATCTCCTCGGCAGTATTGCTTTAGGCGACGTCGATTCATTATCGGAGCAGTGAAGGAAGCCGCTGACGTGGTAATTAGTGCCCAAACGGGTAAGAATTACTCTCGTAAAATTAATATTTTGGTTACCCTTGATGTCAAGAATGTATTTACTCGGAAAAAGAGGACAGGGGACTAATTGACTGAAAAATAAAATTTTTAACATATTGATAAGTAGTTACAAAATCACTGAAACTGATTTTTTGGTAATGTGCAATGTTTTAAAAATTTTATTTAAAAAAAAATGTTTTATTATAAAAAAATGTTAATAAGTACAGATTATTTATATTTATGTTGGCTATTTAATTATTGATTATATACAATTAAGTTTAAAAATAATACCAAAAATTAATTAATTATACAATTGTCGTTTAGTAATATGTATAACTTTTTATAAACATTATCAATTATTTTATATTTTTATGTAATTACTATAGATCCCTGAAGAGGAGTAAGATATTATAGTCGAAATATAGAATTTTTAAAAATTAAATAAAAACTGTTTGTCTGGAAAAGGTCGTATTTCATTATAACAAAAAAAAAAATTTAACGTCTATTTTGCGTATTTCGTGAATTATTAAAATTTTCATTGATTATTTTGATTTGAGTTACCTCTAAAATTATTTTCCCTTCATTGATATGTAATATGATTTTTTAAATGTGGATGATTAAAAGAACGTATATTATGTTTTTGAAAAATAAAACTTTTTTTTTTACTGTTAAACACAGAGTATCTACTTGTTGGTGGTCGGTAGAAAAACATTTTTTCGCATTTTTCCAGATTAATTGTATAATTAATTCTGATTTAGTGTCGTTCTTAAGTATAGGTTGGACTTCATGTCTCATTTTTTTGTATTTATAAATAATCTTCAATGCTGGTTGTTTTTTAAGCGTATTCACCGATTGATAGTAATTCTGTATCTAAGCCTATTCTATATTCAATTTCTGGTATTAGACCCCTTTAAAATCTATTTTTTGCAATCTGAGTAATTTGTGCGTTAAATGTGGCAATTAGAACGGCTGCGATTTTATCATTTCCTATGCTTGCTTCTTAAACTTTCTTTGTTCTATTTAAAAAGTCTTCTAATCTTAGTTGGTAACTCAGAACAGATTCACTTTTTAGAAAAATAAAAATATTTTGACCTTTTATCGAGTACAATTTAATTTATTTATTTATGACGTTTCTACCCCTAGTTGGGGGTCCTTTTCAAATCTATATAGAAATTTTTTAATTAATAATATTACACAAAGTATATAAAATATAGAAAAATATTTGACAATTTTAAATTCTTACATTTTAAATTATTATTACATGAATATTAAGATGTAAAGGGTCCAGTCATAATATAAAATTTTAATATTTCTGATTAAAAAATCTGTAAAAAAAAAAAAAAAAAATATATAAAGAAATTAACCTAATTTGTACATACATGATTAATTGTGAATTAATTATAAATATTTACCGTATGTCATTGTTTAAAATTAAAAATATATATATACATAATATCACAGAAAGTTATTTTTAAAGTTATTTAATATATTAATTAAAATTAATTGGTCTTAATAAGCTATTATCACAGAGTTTTAATTGTTTGTAGATTAACAGTTAAATTTATGAAAATTTCAAATTGTGTATATGTAGTAGTAATGTTTGTATTGGTGAAGTAAATATAACTATTTGCAATAATTCATATAACTAACGACATCTATGAGATATTGATCGACGAAATATGGATATATATATATAGGTAATATAAAATATATATAGGTAATATAAAATATATATAGGTAATATATAGGTAATATATAGGTAATATAGGTAATATATATATAGGTAATATAAGGTATATATATAGGTATATTTTTCTATATTTTATATACTTTGTGTAATATTATTAATTAAAAAATTTCTATATAGATTTGAAAAGGACCCCGAACTAGGGGTAGAAACGTCATAAATAAATAAATTAAATTGTACTCGATAAAAGGTCAAAATATTTTTATTTTTCTATTCACTAAACTCGAGTAAAACTTGAAAAAAGATTCACTTTTTATTCAATAAATATTTTCTATTTTGTGGGAAAATTCAAGGAAATCTTTCGGAATGATGTTTCGATTGTGCTATCAAGTCAAAATTTATATTTTTCATTGAATTCGGAAATTTTTCACCAGTCAGAATTTTTTTTTGTTTAAAATTGGCGAGAAGACAACCAATCCCTTACTTTACATCGTAATAATTTTAAAATCCTAGGACATGATTCTTCAGATAAAGAGTCCACAGCCTTTTATATTTGCTTGATCTAAGTGAATACTTCATGTGTCTGTCCATCGAAATATTGAATATATGCGAGTTTTATTTCACAGATCGAGTCTGTTTGAGCCATATATGTATTATTATTTTGTCTATTAAAATTATCTCATACTATAAAGCAATTTAAAAACCTAAATATACTCAGTATTGAGCTTAGCTCTTGCGGTGATAATGTTCCATTTGTTGATGAAGTGGCTAGTCTCGATGTTATACTATATAGTACACATTCATGGAAAGCTCGCACAGTATGGTATAAGGGAGTAAAAAAGTTCAAAAGTTGTCTTCTCGCCAATTTTAAACAAAAAAAAATTCTGACTAATGAAAAATTTCCGAAGACAAGTATTCTAAATGATAGGCTACTGCAAAATAATAAGAAATTTTTTTAAAATTTTTATGGTGGTCGAATTCTTAAAAAAAGTAGAAAAATTCACTGTAAATCGGTAAAGTTATTAATTAAACGAATAAAAAATTTCTTTAATCAAGACTATATGTCCAATTGGGAGTATTTATGTTAGAAATAATCCAAAAAAGTTTCCAGATGCAAATAAATATATATATGTGCCACGTTTATATTTGTTGGTAAAAAACCATCAAGTAATTAAAAAATGCAATAAAAAAATTAAATTCCTAGAAAAATATAAGTATATATGTAAAATAATATATTGCTAAGAATTCAGATTAAAACATTCATTTGGTCTGAGAAATACACATAGAAGAACACACAATTTTATCCATTTGTGTGAAAAAATATTGACTAACATTTAAAATAATACTTTTTAAAGTTTTAGAATAAAATTTAAGCAAAAATTTTAATTTAAAAAAGCAAAGTTTAACGCATTTTAAATCCCCCAGCGCTTTATAAACCAAACTGGAACTACCTTTTCAGATATACTTTTGGCTTCAAACGCGCAGCTTAAATATCTCTATTATAGGAAGCCTTCCTTCTTTTTAATAAAAAGGGCAGCCCTGGCATATATGGTGCCCCTGAAATAATTTAAATAAAAATCTAAATTACCCACGACATTCCAATGAAAATTTGTTTTTTAAATATTCCGAGTCACAAAAATATAAAAATTTTAAAAATCAGTCTGGTGCTTTCTTTTTTAGCTAAAAACTGTTTCATTTCAATATTATAATAAATATAATGAATAAATTTTTATAAAAGTTGTTTTAAGTTATTAAAATTAATTTTTAATGTACCAAATCTTTGAGTACATTAAATTAAAAAAAAAAATAATTCTTCAAAAAAAAGACCTAGAAACAACAGGCAGCTGAAGGAAGCCCAGATAAGCCCAACGAAACTCAAAATCGTAATTTTAAGAAAAATTATGGATCTTCTTCGTTTCCCCCCCCCCCCCACCAAATCGCTAAAATTTTTGCTGGAAATTGCTTAAAAACACTTAAAATGAAGTTAACAATAAGTTTTGGGTGGGAAAAATGAAAAAAAAAAAAAAAAAATTAGTTAAAAAAATTTTTAATAATTTTGAAAATTTGTTAAAAATTTTAAGGATTTTACTTATTCTAGGGGTAGGTGCGAGTACAGCATTGGGGGTAGGTTTAAATTGCTTTTTTCATTATTGGGGGCTTCGCTCTCATACTCCCGCGGGGGGCTTCGCCCCCTCGACCCCCAGAATTTTACTTATTCTAGGGCTAGGTGCGAGTACAGCATTGGGGGTAGGTTTATATTGCTTTTTTCTTTACTCAACCCCCAGAATTTTACTTATTCTAGGGGTAGGTGCGAGTACAGCATTGGGGGTAGATTTAACAAAAGGTAGGTAGAACAAAAAAATAGTGCGGGACACATAGAAACATGATTGATTCGTACTTGTGTGAATTTCTTTGGCGACAAAAGTATAAAAATTCAAATCTATTTTTGCAAATATTGGTGGACATACAATCATTTTATCCATTGAATAAAAAATAATTGTATTATTATGTTTAAGGTTATATTATTATTCAAATAAAAAAAAAAAGGTAAAAAAAATAAAAAAAAAACAATAAAAAAATCAATTTTTTTTTCAATTAAAAGTGTTTTTCCCACCTAAAAACATTTTTTTTAAACTAATTTAGTCATTTAGAATAATTTCCTAGTAAAAAAAATGCGATTTGGTGGGGGGGGGGATGAAGAAGCACCAAAATTATAATATTAATGTAAAATTTGGATAGTTTAGCCATTTGAATTAGGTACTGAAAAAAATTATAGTGAGAAAAAGAAATTGAATATTAAACAATAATATAAAAAGTATATAATATGTAAAATATAGTATAAAATATTATTTATTTAAAATTCAGTATAAACATTAAGTACTACACTATACATATGTATTTTACCTGTATATTTTTAAGAGTATACTTGCAGTGAGTATAAAATACCCTGGCAACTAGCTGGCACAAAGGTTCCTTAAACAATGAGCTAAATACTTTGATATGCTACAGAATACAGATATCACCGATTACAACCATGCAATCATACATTCATTTCTATTAACTTCTAAAAGTTAAAAGAAAATTTATGTATGGAATTCAACTAAATCTATTTTTTTTCAAAATAAAATCTAACGTCATTCATTGGATAACAATTATTCAAGATAGTACTTTTATGTAATTAAATGAAGTATTACACTAAAAAAAAAAAAATATTCCAGTTTTTTTATTTTTTTTTTTTGTTTTTTTAATTTTGAGAAAAATTTTGGAAAAATTCGGTATCAGATCCAAAAAATTACTATAAACGAACTTTCTAACACTAGTACCCTCATAGAAATAAATTAGGTAACACGTCCAATAAGAAAAAAAAATTTGGTGTTTTTTGTATTTTTTTATGACAAAAATTTTTAGAAACAAATTTTCAAAAAATTAAGTATCAGATTCGAGATACCGAGTAAAAACCATACTTTCAAATATAAGTTCTTTCGTGGAAATAAATTTGAAAAAAAAATTAGGTCTTAATTTTAATCTTAATTCCATTATGTTTATGAAATATCACCGATTACATACATACATACATACTCACACACACACACACACACACACACACACACACACACGCGCATACAGATTTATTTTAAAAACCGGTTTTTTAGCTTCCTGAGGTCTCAAAACGTGCTTATATGCCAAAAAATCAAAAATCATCATTTGACCCATTACAATGAACCTCGTTGAGGAACCAAACAAAAAGTTTTAGCATACTATTTTCAGTATTATTAATCAGTGAGGTATAAATAAAAAATTCACTTCCAACTAGCTGGTACTAAGGTTCCTCAAACAATGAGCTTAATACATTAATATACCACTGATATCACCGATTACAACCATAAAATCATACATACATTTCTCTCTTAATTCCATAATAGTTGTGATATATCATCGGTTGCAATATTTTCAGATATTAGTAAACCAATTTGTTTTTACTTTGTCATCAAAATCACTTTTTTTTAATTCCATATCTAAAAAACTAATATTTTTATTTATACCTTCATTTTTATTGTAAATTGTAATTCCTTATTATAATTATTAAAGGTTTTCAAAATTTGATCTTTTTTATCACTTTTTACTAATAGTATACAATCGTCTACGTAACGTTTATAAAATAATCCACGTTTATTTTCCCAATCTATAAATATGTTATTCAAAACGTTACTACTATTTAATGTGGCAGGTCGTACCCGAGGGAAAAAAAAGGTGTCTTTTTCTGGATGGGTTTTCGGGTAAAAATAAATGAGATAATTTTTTGAAAATTGTGCACTTTATTAGATTATAAGTTGCTAAACATTTTTAAAAAATTTTTTTTTATTTTTCTCTAAAATGGCGCCGAGTACAGGTGCTCAAAGTTAGGCCTCACTTTTCATTGTGTACACGATAATTCAAAAAATAATTAAGATATCTTCCTAATTTTTTGGCTACGCTTTTAACATACAATTATCTTCTGGATCTATGGAATGATTTTTCCAAAAAATCCCAATTTTTTTTTCTTCAAAAAAATATGTGAAAAAAATTGCAATTTTTGAAAAAAATTAAATAATTTTCATAATTTTCCATTTTTCAAAATTTGAATCCATCAATTATTAGCAGATGCAAATTTTCATGATTATAATTTGAAAATAATAAAAAGAATGCTATTAATAATAACTAAATAATAACTATCCAAGCAAATTTATAGACAGAAATATAAAAAGAAGACTAAATTATATTTTTAATAATAAACCTGAGCTTATAAACAACAAAATTACTGAGTTAGAAAGTAAACCAAAAATTGTAATTCCATTTAATTATAATATTAATAGTGATCTGGTGCTGCAGGTGTTGGGCAGGGACAGGACTGATCCTAGGATACCTGATTTCGGTGAGCCCTGGGGCGTTCGCTCCATGACTAGTTAAGATGCTTTCTTGTTCAGAGCTTCACTGACTATCCTAAAATTTAATTAAATTGCACAGGTGTGTAAGTCTCGGGAGCAGATGTCTGGGCGGATGTCGCATTCTTTTTTTGCAATGCAAATCGGATGTTGGAACGGCTCGTGCTGCTTCAACTGGTGATCATTTGATCATTTGTGAAAGTAATCTTTTTTTATAAGTATCACTGGGATCTTGGCCAATCGCTAGGAATGGTCTTTGAGGATCCTGTCAATACGACGGGTAAAATATCGTATTATGTCAGCAGACATTAGATCTGTAGGACTCGCAACGGTCCCCCCCTTGCGTCTTGCACCCAGGGTGACGATTGCTGCGGATCTGAATCCCCGGTCCTATTATCTTACCACTTTTTCCCATTTTATTACAGGTACACAAATTACAATAGTTCTTTACAGGTTTTTTCTTTTTTCCAGGTTATCACATCGCACAAAGGGTACCCTTACCCGCATTCATTTAAGGGCGCTTAGTCCAGTGACACAGGCTATTTAAATAACAAATATGCAAAATGATAAAACTGATATACCTCAGGCTGATAAGTCACTTGTTCAAGAAGTGTCGAATTCAGCTGTCAGTTCCGATCGGGTGAAAGCCCCGGTGGCTGGCACCGGCCCCATGGATTCTGAGGGGGGCCAGCAATTTTGCATGGAGGTGGATTTAAAATCATCTTCCACCCAGGGGGGACCAGGTAAGGAACTTCAAGCCATAGTTTTGCTTGAACATATTCAGCATCCACAGCACCAGGTGCAGGGAATATTGAAAAACCAAGCTATGCAGACAACCTCAAATATCTGCAGAACTTAGCATATGGCACTGTTGGTCTTGACACGGACCAGGTCTTTGATGAAGCAGTGGTCGAAAAGCCGAATGCCTTCCTTCACCACATTTCTGTTCTGAAGGACGCTGTACAGGCTTTGGAAAAACACCACAAGGAAATGACGGAAGCTCATCGCAGCATGTCTAATCATTGTACAACAAAACAAAAAAATTACGGCATGCCAATTAAAAATGGAGTAAACCTCTTCGGCAATGTGATCATTCAACTAGAGCTATTAACGAAGAGACTGCATGCAGAAACGCAAGATATTGAGTCTGCTCTTAAAAAAGCAGAACATAAGCAGCAGGCAAAGAGAATCCGATCGTCTTTTTCTGAGGAGAACTCTCCAGAGTCAAGACAAGATAGGAAAAGGATCCACAAGAAGAACCTCAGCAACTCTGGGGTGGAGCAGCAGAACAACACGGAGCTCCAGGAAGAAGAGGAAAGAAGGAAAATACTGCTTCAAGAAAACCAAAAGAAGGAGCAAGAGCAGAGGAATAAGGAGAAAGTGCGACTGGAACAGGAGGAAAAAGAGCGGCGTAAAAAAGATAAACTGAATCAGGAGCAAAAGAAGAAGGCAAGTCTGCTAGGATTATTTCAAAAGCAGAAGCTGGAACAGAAAAAAGGGAAGCGGCCACCAAAAGAGAATGAAATTGCGGGGGGAGATCGCCACAATAAGGGAGATGACTCAAAGGTTGCTCCTAACAACAACAAGGAGAACGGCCCACAGGGTAACCCTGGGACCTCCCCCAACAAGGATGGAGATAAGGACGCCCCTAGGTAAACTGACCCAGTTATCGGGAGGATCTGGCTATGGCGAGAAGCAGGTTTCATCGGAAATGATCAAGGTTCTCCGAGGGAACATGCGACACGCACGGAAAGCTGGTGCATTGTTGGATCAAATTGCTCGCGAAGAGGATGCAAATATCCTCTTACCAAGCGAGCAATATTACAACATGAACCACAAGTACTGGCTTTCCGATGACACTGGCTGCTGCGCCATATGGCTTCGAGGCAGGGCCCAAAAGTCACTTACCCAAAAAGGGAAAGGGAATTGCCACGCTTGGGCCCATTGCGGGGAGACAACTTACATAAGTTGCTATTTCTACCCAAACGACAAATCGGCAGAGCTGGCTACAAAGCTGGCCAGTATCGAGAGCATGGTCCGAACGGCGGCTGGTTGGCTCATCCTTGGTGGAGACTTCAACGCCAGGGCTCTGGAATGGGGGATGCCAACGACTAACCCCAGGGGACGAATGGTGCTCGAAATGGCCACTAGGTGCAAACTAGTGGTCCAGAATAGAGGCAACAGGCCCACCTACGAGAGGCCGGGTTGGGGTGTCTCTATCCCAGACATAACCTTCGCTACAGAAGCTGCGTCCGGCAGATTAGGCGACTGAAGGGTGATGGATGATTAATACAATGGTAGTGATCATCAGTACATCGTACATCGGGTGGGGAGTTTAGTGGGTATTGTAATTCCTCCTCAGTTATACTAAGTATCTAGGCAACCATAAATTTGAGGTTGAGTCCCACATAACCATACAATACGCGGTACATGGTATGCGTAAAAGCATTCTCCTCGTCCTACGAAAAAGGCCCCTTCTGGAAGGGGCCCAAAAAAAAAAAAAAAAAATGTTGAAATCTAAAGGACGAAATAATATTATTTTTTAACTAAAGTCTGAAATTGTTATTATTTTTTGACCTTACATTTCTAAAATGAATTGATCTCCTTGTTAACTACTGAAAAAAAGCCAAGCATATTAGCATTTTTAAAATATTTATGTATTGAGACAATACTAAAGGGGGCCCAGTGAACCTTCGATTCTTTACAGTAATAATATAAACCAGATCTATTAGAATGGGTATTTTTTAACACATTAGCTAGACTTGATTATATAACAAAAATTAAGTTGAATTTTTTATTTACAAAAAAACATATATATGGCTTGTCTTATAATTATTGATTAACAATTATTTGTTAAGAAATCCTTCATTTTATATAAACCAAAAAAATAATTAATTATTTGAAAATTTCTTTAAATATGTAGCAAAATTTATACAATGCAAAATTATAAATGAATTAATTATAAACAAAAAATATAATAATTTACAATAGATAGCATTTTAACCCTCCGCGGTCTTCGACGTTTTTACTATAAATGGCGGTCTTCGTGGGACAGATACAACTTTGGACAAATTTAAAGTAATAAATCGCTTTAAACTTTTTTTGAATAGTTATTACAACTGTTCAACAATATATTCCCGAAGATTTTGGCCAAAAATTTTTAAAGGGACACCCAGGGGAAATTTTAAAAGACCGCTAAACATGGGAGATTGTCAAAATTTTGATAGACGTATTGGTCCTTCGAAGACCGGGGACGGTTAATGCGTAGCAAAATTTATATAATGCAAAAATTATAAGTAAATTTATTACGCACTAGTCAAAACGTGAATAAGAATATTATTCAGAAAATAAAATAATAAATAATAAAAATTGCTCGAATTATACGTTGCACTTGGAGCAACTCCAAGTGTGAAAATCGTATACGTGCATTTAGAAGGGCGGAAACAACTCTGACATCAAATGGTTCTTAATCAGACTCGCGTGACCTTCTAGGGACTCAAAACATTAATCATAGTAACGTTCTTAATTACCCAAGCCGTATTGAGAGAGCAACTCACTCGAATAACGGTCAAGATAGCAAAGTATCGTTACCTGTAGAAGAAGCATCCTACTCTTACTGATTATGTCGAGAGACCGTTAGTAGCAGAGCCAGATTTCCTTAACCGAGCTATAATTTGTACAGAGAGAGCACCTCACTTCTGTACGCCCGATATAAAGTATAGGTATTAGCCAGTCTATATTTACCTCTTGGAGCAACTCCAAAATAGTAATCCAGAGTAAAGATAACTAGAGCAACTCGAGCTACCTTATAAGTCCGTTTTGCACTACAACCGGAAATCAATGTTTAAAAAAACCACTGTTCGCACCGTATTTATATAGTTGTGATCGTATTAACGCATATAAGATAATAAAGAATATCTCGAAAAGTTAGATAGCAAAATATATTGATATTGCTTTGGACTTTAATTATTAATTAAATATAAATAGTTACGGGTTATCATTTATCAACACTTCGACTTTATCTGTTAATTATATAAATACTTCTAATTTATTTAAATAAAAGTAAAAATTAAAGTAAAAAAATTTTTTAAAAAATGTTATTCTATACTAAGCTACTATAACTTTAGTAATATGGTTATAAGCGTATTCGTCTCCGTATTTTATATGATCTTTGATCATGAAATCACAGCTGATAAAATAAATAAATGTAAGTTTCGGGTAGGTTATGAGAGGGTATGATGATAATAAAAAAAGTATTTGTTTTTTAAATTGTTTATTGGTAGGGCGCCTATGCTACCATTTCAATATATATATATTTATTTGTACTGAATTTTTAAACCTTAATTTTTAACTACTAGTATATATTTAATGCGTCCTAACACGTAAATAAATTGTATATGAGATGTATAGCCCTTTTTATCTTGCATGTATACGACACTAACGGCGGAAAGGGTTGGTTCAATTTGAATAAAGTCGAAAGGTTAACTTACCAAACTTTATTTGATGCATATTATTAACTGTTATTAAATACTCTTGAATAATAATATTAAATGTTGTTAAACGTTAATATAAGTTATATTTATTACAAATTTTCTTACAATAATTAAGTTTCTTTTTACCGGTTCAATCTGGAAGTCACTTGCCACAAGCCATGCTTGGTATTAAGAAATTGTTGACTTTTGCTGTTTATGCCTTATGACACAACCCTTTTATTTTGGGTATTTTTTGACCTTACTTTCCAAAATCATTAATAAATCATTTAAAACTGTTTGATACTTTAAAAATAAAAAAAGTGATCGCAGATGGCATCCACGTATCATGTTGAGTTTAATATAAATCATAGATTTATTAATTAGCTCTCTAGGTCGATATATTTACCGAAATAATACTTTTTTATTAATTTACTACTTAAGGACAAAATTTTGAATAATATTACAATCTAGGAACATTTAAAACAAGCAAATAAGCACAAAAAACATATATTTTATGAATAATGTTTTTAAAGAATCTAAATAAATTTAAAACTCAAGCTATGAAAACGATAATAGAAATCAATAATATGTACATTTTAGTATATATATTTTATCTTACCTTACAATCTATACAAACGCCGCCTCCTCTGTAGTTTCCAAGTAGGTCCATAGACAATTGATGTTTCTCAACGTCAGGTTCATATTTACAAGATTTGGCATGACCGTTACAATTGCATTTTTCACATGTACTATTTTCTGTATTTGATTTCCACATAAACTGATTATAAAGAGGGCAACATTTATGGCACATTCTGCCACAAGTATTTTTTTCACACATACATTCTTCAAACTGCGTAATCAAAAAGAATAAGTAATAAAATTAAACTTTCAGATATTTTTAATTGATATTATAAAAGTTGACTTTATAATTATAATTTTTATATATTTCATGCATTTTTTACTCATTCAAAGCGTGTCTTATCTTAATTATCTTACGAATATATAATATTAAAAATCTCATTTCTTGTTTGTTTTATTATTTGATCATTCTAAGTAAAAAAATACAGTATTATTTTTTAACGTTACTTTTGATCTTCTTCAAGTCTAAATAAAATGAAATGTCTTATAAAATTTGAACGATCAGAAAAACTAAATTTTCAACGAAAACATTTGTATTAAAAATTCTTAGAAAAAAAATGTATTCAATTTTGTCATAAAAATGTCAATAACGCAATAAAAACAAACCATTTTTTAAGTCACTAATTCATTTTAAAAAAAAATTCTTTTTAAATTCTCCTTAAATTGAGAGAAAAAAAGCTGCAAAACTATTAGAGCACTGAGATTCTCTAAGAATAGGAAAATATTTCCTGCAACTAGAATTACGTTAATGTATAACAATAAGTTAGTATGTACAAAGAATTAAAAAATAATAGCATTTCAATAGACTAAATTTAAAAAATGTTCCAATAAATCAAGTATTAGGAAATTTTAAAAATTTTATACTGTAACTTTCTTTTAAAAGAATAAAGTATTCTGCCCAGAAATAAAAAAAAATCACAGAAAACTATAGTTATTCATTGTTTATGGGTATAATCGTTCCAAAATTGTTTGTTTACTGATATATTTACTTTAATCCTTTTATAAAATTAAAATATAAACAAAGTTTTTTTCCGTATATAAAAGGAAAAAAAACAGTTTGATTTTATATGTATAAAAAAAATTTTAGTTACATATCCTGTATATATTAAAATGAAATAATATAAAAATTTTATTATTTTAGATTTTACTTAATATCTATTTATAAAGAATTTTATGGACGAAAATACATGAAACTTGTTTTAAATTAATCCTTAAAAAAATACCCTCAGCCGATTATTTTATTTTTAAAAAATAGTTAAATGATTTCGAGAAATCAATCTCAGAAGTTACAGATCGAAAAGGTAAAAAATTTTATTTTTTTTTCACTAAAACTGATTTTTCTCAGGATTTAAGTAGTCTATTGAGACAAACTCTAGTGCAAATTATTCCTTGGAAAAAATGCTATCGAATTGACGTTTTCTGTTTTTTAATTTAACCTCACCGTTTCGAGTTACAACTGTTTAAAGCTAACAAGTTCAAAATTTAAAAACTCAAAAAGTGGTCATTTTCATCACTTCATATTTTAAAATGGATTGTATCAAAATGTAAAAACCCAATTGCTTTCTATTTATTAAACGATTTTCTAAAGGAACTTTGTTTGGTTTTTTATTTGATGCATGCATTACAGAGAAATAGCAAAAAACTACTTAGAACCCAATTTTTTTTCATTTCATACTTGGGACAGCCGACCTCTAAATTATTTTTTTTTTCATAACTAGGACTGACGATATCTAAATTATTTTTTTTTATTTATTTTTTTTTTTTCAATATGAATTAGCCTAACATTACAGAAGCACTGAAATTCTAAAATAAATATTTTTAGATTTTTCATATTATAAACGACCAAAATATATTTAACAACGGAACGAAATTTAAAAAATTTTTTTTCATACTTGGGACAGCTGACAACTATATTTTATTTTATTGTTTTTTTGATACGTAAAACTGCCAACAGTGTAAATTGAAATTTTAGTATTTTTATCAGATTGTAGACAACCAATAAAAATTTCACTATGTAGTAATAATATTAATTATTTTTTCATAAAAATATTTCAATGCTATCTTGCATAAAAATTTTTGAAATTCCAACTTTTGTATAAAACAGGACACCATTCGAAAAACATTCAGATTGACGTATAGTTTCTGCCAAAGTCAATAAAAATATTTTAATGTTAACATTGCATAAAAATATTCGAAATCCCAATTTTTATATATAACAGAGCATTATTCAAAAAAATTTAGAATGGAGTACAGTTTCTGCTAAAGTAAATAATAATATTTCAATGCAATCATTGCATAAAAATATTTTAAATTATAATTTTTATAGAAAAGAGGACACTATTTGTAAAAATATAGAATAGCGTATAGTCTTTGCTAAAGTCATTAAAGATATTTCAATAGAATCATTGCATAAAAATATTTGAAATTCCAACTTTTGTATAAAACACAATACTATTCAAAAAAATTTAGAATTGCGTATAGTTTCTGCTAAAGTCAATTACAACTTTGTTATAAAATAGGACACTATTCGAAAAAAATTAGAATGGCGTATAGTTGCTGCCAAAGTCAATAAAAATATTTCAATGTTAACATTGCATAAAAATACTTGAAATTACAACTTTTATATAAAACAGGACACTATTACAAAAAAATTTAGAATGACGTATAGTTTCTGCTAAAGTCAATAAAAATATTTTATCGAAATTTTTATTTTTTCATGTTTAAGACAGGCGATATCTATTTCCTTAGATAATGAAATTTTTTGAGTTTTTTCATATATAAAACAAATGAAAATATACATGGAAATTTATTTTGTTTTTTGAAGTTGCGAACAATCAATTTAACTTTATCTATAAATTATAATTTTTTGAAATTTTTATTTTCTCATGTTCAAGGCAGAGGATATCCATTTTCTTATATAATGAAATTTTTTGAGTTTTTTTAAGTTTTGAACAATCAATATGAGCTTATCTATAAAATATATTTTCGAAAAAATGTATTTTATAGATAAAATCGTCGTTAAATGAAATATGTATATTTTTTCGAAATCTTTATTTTTTGATGTTTAAGACAGACGATATCCATTTTCATATATAATGAAATTATTTAAGCTCTTTCACTTATAAAACACCCGACAATATATAGTATTAAATTTTTAGAAGTTTTTCAAATTGTGGACAATCAATATGAGTTTATCATTTTAAGTTGTTAACGAAAAAAAATTAATGTGGGGTATAGTTTCTGTTAAATTCAATACTAATATTTCAATGCCATCATTGCGTAAAAATATTTGAAATTGCAACATTTGTATACAACAGGACACTATTGAAAAAAATTTAAGCGAATATTAAGTTATTATAGTAGGTATTATTATTATATAATTTCTGCTGAATTCAATACTAATATTTCAATGCTATCATTGCAGAAAAATATTTGAAATTACAAGATTTCTACAAAACAGGACAATATTCGAAAACATTTAAGTTGGGTATATTTTGCTAAATTTAATACTAATAATTTAATGCTCTGATTGCATAAAAACAATTGAATTTACAATATTTTTATAAAACATGACGGAATTCGAAAGCATTTAAGTGCGGTATATTTGTTACGATGGGAAAAAGCCAGATGACGCAATCCTATAAAAATTGAAAGATTTTTATATATTTAGAAAGGCAGCTATGAACAGAAGCAGTTTGCATGCAAATTAAGTTGCTAATTGAATTAAGGAGGACTTCGGAGAAGTAATTATTAAGAAAGGATACAACGAGACGCTACAAGATTTTGGATAGCGGGCTTACCCTTCTTAATTAAGAATGTCAAAAAAAACTCGTCAACTATCAATCAGTATATATAGAAGTAGTTTTGGTCATCTCGCTCTCTGTTATTTCAGTAATTTTAGTATAGCACATACTTGCTAGTTTCGCGATATTGTAATAATTTATAAAATTATAAATTGACAAACAGTCTTTATATTATTATTAAAGAAAATATTGAATTCATGGTTAGTTAAAATATTATGCATTATACTTATTTAGCTATATTATTAATTGTTGTAATTAGTTTATTAAGCTTTTTTTATATATGCATTTATCAATAAACAATAGTTAAATTGGTTTTACTCTAATTTACAAGTATACATGATTATATTGAAGTATATAGATTCACTATAAGCCTACATTCATTTATTAAATAACTAAAGTCTTTTAAATAAATTATATAATTTATTAATTAAAATTAAAATAAAATAATAATCAAAAAATCGTAACAAAAGTGGGGGCTCGTTCTTAGGGAGTTTTTCTTTATTGAAAAAGCAAATAATTTCTCAATTTCAAATTTTCTATTTTTTCTATTATTATGATAAATCAACAAAATGAGTCTTTTAAGAGTATTAGCAGAGAAATTAGTAGAAAAAGACGTTAATGCAAAGAAAGCATATAATGTGCTATGTAAATATGCGAAAGACTTTATTGAAATAAATGTAGACACAACAATAGAGGAAGTTTTAGAATGGTACAAAAAACATTTTAATGAAACCAAACACAAGGAAGTTACATCTTCAATTGAGCAAAGGCAAGAATTAATTGAAGCGTTAGAGAACAGAATATAAAAAGAGGTATCAGACGAGGTATTAAAAGACGCCACATTGGCAAGTATGATTCAGGAACTAAGGGCAAGTAGGATACATCCTGCAGAAATTATTGACATAATAACAGGTACAAGTAGCGAAGATTCCTCTCTAAAAGTTTATTTTGACAGCAGGATTTATGACGTGTTAAGGCGTCATTGCAGTTACCTAGAATCCAAGCCAAGACCATCTGTAAAAGATTTATTAAGGTATTTAGCTTACAGGTTATTAGACACAGATGTGGAAACAGAATTATTACCAGCTGCTTCACAGTTGCAGACATATCTACCACATAACAACAAGGACGTACTGGACAAAGCATTAAGGGACGCTGAGACGCTAAGAATACTTATTGATTTATTTAACAGTAGTTTAGGCCCAGAGTTAGTCCTGGAAGAATTAGCCGCAGAATATACTTTATATTTACTAGATGACAGAGAGAGTTTAGTAACTCCAATAAATTCAAAATTTATTTTACAGCCAGATGCAACTGAAATACCTCCAACAACTATGGGAGTCACAGCGCACATCCAGGAGCTAGGCCAACAAACAAGAAACAATAATTTTACAGGTTTGGCCAGCAGTACTAATTATAGGGCAGCACCAATGGCAGCTAATCATTACACGCCATATTCCAGAATGTACCATATGGCAGAACAAATAAGGCAGCCAGAAGTTTGCAGAAGGTGTGGTACGTATCACGTTGGCAATTGTTTAAGAAGCAACACATATGACACAAACGAGTTCACAGCTGCGTCATATACACAAAATTCTTCTCTCTCTAAAATTAGGCCATTCTCGATCAAGGACACAATAAACACCATTCCGGAATTTTCTGGCTCTCAAGAAGAGGTAGAAAATTTCGTAATAGGGTGTGGCAGAGCCAAAGGTATGATCCCCGTAGAAAACGAAATCGAGGTTGCCCCGTTAATTCTTTTAAGACTTAAGGGGGAGGCAGCGAAAGCGGACATAGGACATAATTTCAGGTCAATTCAAGAGGTCATCGATTTTGTGGAATTTGCATTTGGAAATCCAAAAACATCGCATGAATTAGAAGGGGATTTGGCTAGAGTCTGACAAGGAGAAAAAGAGAAGGTCGTGTTATTTGCCAACAAAATAAAGGAGTTAGGTAGAAAAATAAAGAAGGCAGCAAAATTGGAGGGGAGGCCACTGGAGGACAGCACGTTAGACAGAGATATGCTTAGGTTCTTTTTGAAAGGCATGAGAACAGAAATAAGAACGAGGCTAATGCCGTATGCCACATTTGCAGATACGTTAAATGAAGCTATAGTGGTGGAAAGGGAATCATGTTCATACGAAGAAGCAAAAGCAGAAAAAACAGAGCAAATAAAAGTCGTTAGTACACATACAACTCCCAATAATAACTACTGTTTTTTATGCCTTAGACAAGACCACACGACTCTTCTATGTCCGGAGTTGCCAAAATTTGTAGAAGGAAGAAAGCAACAGGCTAATGAAAAGGACAATAGAGGAAAACTAAAGTGTAGCCATTGTTCAAAGAATGGTCATGTCAAGGAGAATTGTTGGACCAATCCGGGTAATCCGAACAAACCGGACTGGATAGTTAATGGAGTGCCACAACTGTAAGAGAAAAGGACATACAGCTCGTTTTTGCAGATCAAGGCCTGCCAATACAGGAAGGGCAGAGGAAAATAGTCAGGGAAACAGCAGCAGTCAACCGATGAGCGCGAATCGGGAGGCTCCAAGTACATCAAACACACAATCTATCTAAGTCGAAATAGCAACGCGCCAACAGTCTTTTTATCTTCTGCCAGTCTAGGTAAAGAATTTGACTACCTCTTGGACTCAGGAGCCAGCGCGAATTTACTGAAGCAAAAAGCAGTGCCAGATAAGGTAAAAATCTGTAAAAATGAAATAGTTAAGCTAATTGGAATTTCAGATCCTGCAGTCAAATCATTGGGAAGCATAGAAATAAAAATTTGCGGAATTTTAACAAAATTTCATGTAGTAGAAAACAACTTTCCAATTGATGAAACAGGACTAATAGGAAACAGGTTTTTAGACGGCAACATTGCAAGGTTATAATTTGACGAACGCTGTTTAGTGCTTCAAGGACACAAGTACCCCTTCCAGTCAAAAAACGAGGTACTAAAAATTTCATCAAAAGAAATAAAGGCCGGAGAAGACAAGGAAGACTGTATAATCCAGGTAATAAGAGTGGGAGATCATGTTAAAAGAAAAAAATCTCCTACTCTAAAAAAAAAAGTTAAAACTAAAAAGAATTATAAAAGTGGTAAAACAGCTAAGCAAGTAATATGTAGGGATAGCAGTTTAAAGAAAAAAATTTTAGTAGCATTAAAAGGTGCAAATAAATTATTAAGTAAAGCAAGTAAATTGCAAAATAATGAAACCATGAACGAAAATTTTTCCAAAAAGGCTCCTGTGGTAGAGAAAACTGCAGATGAGTTTATAAATAAAAGGTATTTGTTGGAGGAATTTTCAAACATGGATCCTGCAGTAGCGGAGAAAACTGCAGAAGTGGCATTTAATAATAAAACCGGGTTAGAAAATTTTTCCAATAAGGCTCCTGTAGTAGAGAAAACTGCAGATGAGTTTATAAAAAAAGGCCTTTTTTGGAAGAATTTTCAAACATGGATCCTGCAGTAGCGGAGGAAACTGCAGAAGTGGCATTAAATAGTAAAACCAGTTTAGAAAATTCTTCCAAAAAGGCTACTGTAGTAGAGAAAACTGCAGATGAGTTTATAAATGAAAAGCCTTTGTTGGAAGAATTTTCGTGTAGGGCTCCTGCAGTAGTGGAGAAAACTGCAGATGAGATTATAAATAAAAGGCCTTTGTTTGAAAATTTTTTAAATGAGGCTCCTGCAGTAGAAGAGAAAACTGCAGATGAAGTTATAAATAAAAAGCCTTTGTTTGAAAATTTTTTAAACAGAGATGCTGTAGTGGTCGATAAAAAAACTACAGGTGTGTATAACAATACTGCAGAAATTTTAGAGTGTATGAATTTTCTTGCAAATAATTTTGTAGTAATAGTAAAATTACTAAATTTTATAATGTGGTGGATAATTTATTTTGTTGGATTAAATAAAAATGTTTTAGAAAATGATATAAGTAATTCAGTAGAAAATAAAATTATTGTAAAAGATAAAAAGAATTACCATGATATACAGTTAAAATTTTATGATAAAAAAGGTTCTAGACTGGAAAATTGGCAAAAAGCAGGTGTTTCAGGCAGGTTACAAGGCAGTTTCAGAGCAAGCAGATCAAGAAATGATAAAGAGAGCAGTGAAGATAATTTTGATAAAAATGAAATTGAGAAAGAAGAAGACTTATGTATAGATAGAGCATCTTAATATATTAGAAGGGTTAGTAAATGAGTCATTGGTTACTAAAAAGGTAAATTGTAAAAATGATTTTATAGCAATTACTAGTAATATAATAAATGAGGTTAATCATTGTAAGTTATATGAATTTATTGAACCATTTGATAATTTAAATACTATTATTGAAATGGATAATTTATCTAATAATATGCAATTTTTAGAACAAATCAAGGTCTTAATAAATGAAGTAAGAAAAGAGTTCAGTAATAGTGAAAGAATACTGTACTTGGAACTAACACCTGACCAAAGAGTGGATAAGGTAAAAGAGCTATCAAATCTAGGCCATTTAAATGAGGAGGATAAGAAAATAGTGGAGAAAATTCTGGAAGAAAATGCAGACGTTTTCCATATACCAGGAGAACCTTTATCTTTTACAAATGTTTTTCAGCATAGAATCTTTACTGTAGATGAGGTACCAATCTCATCTAGAATGTATAGAATTTCACCTTTTCTAGCAGAAGAGTTAAAGGAACAATTAAACAAGCTTTTGGCAGAAGATAATTACACCATCACACTCATCTTATAGCCATCCAATAATGTTAGTACCGAAGAAATCAAACAGCCAGGGAATAGTAAAACATCGTTTAGTTTTGGATCTGAGGCGATTAAATGATAAAACTATCTCTGACCAGTAACCTTTACCAAATTTATTGGACCTGCTGGACAGCATAAGCGGCTCAAAGTACTTTTGCTCGCTCGATTTAAGTTCAGGTTTCCACCAAATTCTAATACACAAAAAGGACCGGCATAAAACAGCATTTGCTACAATGTATGGGTTGTATGAATACACCAGAGTACCCTTCGGTGCAAAGAATAGTCCAAGTAGCTTTATGCGGTTGATTCAAATGCTATTTAGGGACCTAGAAGGAGTAATAGCATACATTGGTGATTTCTTGATACATGCTAAGACTCTAGAAAAGCTGTTAGAATTGGTAAAAGAAGTAATGAAGAGGTTAAGAGAAGCCAATCTGAAGTTGCAGCCAGAAAAATGTTTCTTTTTGCAAACTGAAGTGACTTATTTAGGACATGTTATTTCGAAGGATGGAGTAAAGCCAAAGAAACTTGAAGCAGTTGAGAAATTTCCAGTCCCAGCTACACCTAAAAATGTTAAACAATTTTTAGGAATTACATCTTATTACAGGAGACATATACCTCAATTTGCTAAGATTGCTAAACCACTTACTTCATTACTCAAGAAAGATCAAGAGTTCATTTGGAGTGACGAAGGTCAAGAGGCATTTGAAATACTAAAGAAAAAATTATGTGAAGCTCCAATACTGCAATATCCAGATTTTAGTCGCGATTTTATCCTTACAACGGATGCCAGCGGAGTGGCTTTAGGTGCTGTACTTTCTCAAGGTGAAGTAGGTAAAGATCTGCCAGTAGCATATGCTTCAAGAGTCCTTAATGATGCAGAACGAAAATATTCAGTGACGGACCAAGAGGCACTTGCTGTCGTATGGGGCGTTGAATATGTTAGGCCTTATCTGTATGGTAAGAAATTTTATTTAGTTAGTGATCATAGAGCTTTAAGTTTCATGCAATCGAAAAAGGATCCTAACTCAAGAGTAGCCAGATGGAGGTTAAGGATAGCAGACTATGAATATGAATTTATTTTCAAAGATGGAGCTAGTAATGTCAATGCTGATGCATTGCCGAGAAATCCTATTTTATATTTTGAAGCTGTACCGGTAAGAGTGTCAAAAAATTATACTTTTCAAGCAGAGGAAATGCAGTAAAGAAAAAAGAAACTCATACTTGGAATTACAGAAAGAATGCAAACCAGGAGAGCAGGTCAAAGTCAAAAATATCAAGAGGCAATTCAAGCTTTAATGCCTAAAAGGAAAAAGAAGAATAGGGCATTAGCTGAACAGAGAGACATTCCAGCTGAAGCAGGAAGTGATAACAGGGAGGAAGTTGAAATAGGTTCCAGCAGTCCGGTAAATAATACATTTGATTTTAATGCAGATGTGGTAGGACAAGAATTAAATAATCCTGAAGTATTGGACGACTTGCCTTTTGCAAGTGCTGACTAAAATACTTCAGAATTAAATAATTTTAGGGACTTAGTAAAGGCTGATAATTTTGTCTATAATAGGGACAAAATTTTCATGAGTAAAGACAATTGGGCCTATTTCGTAATGTCTTCTGGTAAACCTGTATGCACTGGAGCTTTAGAACTGGATTCTCTTAATAAAATTCCTATAAATTTACAACTAAACGTGTGTGAACCTAAAATTATTAAAAAAGGTAGTAGATATCACATTTTACTACCTATTAGGGAAAATGAACCTATTTCTATGACAGAGGTAAGTAAAAATATCTCAAAATTATTTAATAACTTAAAAACTCTGTTAAAGGAATATGGAATTAAGTCGTTCAGCATAGCCAAGCCAAACAGGATTAATTTCATCAAGTGGCTGGAAATTCTTAGAAAATTAAAGAAAATTTTACAAGACAATGAGGGTACCAAGATTATAGTTTGTTTAGGAGAGGTGAGGGTGCCCCAGCCATCAGAGAGAGAGGCATTGATCAAGGAAGCTCATGATACCATAGTCCCTGGACATCGTGCATTCTTGAAAACATATAAACGTCTCAGGGCCAAGTACAGCTGGGAAAATATGAGAGACGATATTCAAGATTATATTAGACAGTGTTTAACCTGTCAATTCAAAAAATTAGTAAGACGAAAAGTTAAATATAAAATGCAAATTACTAACACTTCTACACAAGCAGGGCAGAAAGTAAGTATCGATATAGTAGGACCTTTAACTACAACTAAAAATTTAAATACTGTTATTTTTACCATGCAGGATACGTTGACCAAATATAGCGTTGCAGTGCCATTACCAGATTCACAAGCCAGTACAGTAGCTGATGCATTTGTCATGAGATACATAACTGTGTTTGGAGCTCCCCAAACAGTGGTCTCGGATAGGGGCCCAAACTTTATGTCAAAGCTGTTCACCGCAGTAGCCAAGCAGTTCAAAATCAAGCAGATAAGGACCTGTGCTTATACACCAAGGTCAAATCCTGTAGAAAGAATGCATCATACTCTTGGTCAGTTCTTGAAAGTTTTTGTAAATGACAACGAGGACGACTGGGATGATTATGTAGAACTGGCTACCTTTTCCTACAACTCAATGGTGCATGAATCAGCTAAAGCAACTCCTTTTGAATTGATGTTTGGTCGAATTGCTAGAACTCCATCTGAAATAAAAGAACTAGTTGAAAATGAAGCCACTGTAGATGCTTATTTAACTAATTTAATAACAACATTACATAAAGTACAAAAAATTGCAAAAGAAAACATTATCAAAGCCAAAGAAAAGTCAAAAGAAAGTTATGATTAAAATGTGTTCTAGCACATTTTTAAAATTGGCGAAAGTGTTTTCTTATTACAAGGAGGTAAAATACGTAAATTAAAGGCTCAATATAAAGGGCCATTTGCTGTAATAAATAATTATAAAAATAGAAATGTAAAAATAAAAACTGGTAAAAATAGATTTAGTGCTGTAAATCGAAATAGGTTACAGCACTCATATATTAAGCCTAAATTTCCTTTACAATAAAATTAACTAACATAGAAATAAAGTATATGATTAAAATTTAGGTTAAAAAATTTAAAAAAAAAAAATTATAATATAATCAAAAACTACCGAGCACCTAAGTGGAAACTCGGCGATTTTTGATTTTAAAAACTGCCGAGTTCAGAAGATAAAACTCTGCGATTTTTGAATTTTGAGAACTGCCGAGTTCATAAGATAAAACTCGGCGATTTTTATAATAACAAGTTAGAAGAAGAAAGAAGATAGAAAATGTGGCAAGAAGAGAGAAGTACGCGGGTAGCCATCCACGTGGCATACCATGATGTAAATGTTTTGTTTTTATTCAAAAATATTTAAAATAATAATAATTTTAGTTATAATATTTAATATTATTTAAGTCGTGTTGAATCTATGTAGTTTAATTAATATAATATTTTTTTTTGGTTAACATATAATTTCAGTAGATAAAGCATGAATTTAGTAAACAAACACTTAACCTAAAAGAAATATGTATTAATACTTACTTTAGTCTTGTTTAAAGCCATGTTGTCACGTATATTAAATATAAAATTTTTTTTTTATTCGGAAGCCGCAAAATAAATAGCAAATATTTTTTTTTCTTAATTATTTTCACAAAATTTTTTATTCACAAAAAAATAATAGTCTAAACACATGTGAACTTAAGTATACAAAAAGAAGCATGGGTTTTATACAACAAGTACTATAGTATAGTGTCCACGCGACACACGGATACATGTTATATTAGTATTAGTCAAGTTAACATATTATAGCAAACAACATGTAAAATTTAAAAATTTTTTTAAAAAAAGCGGGAAAATTAAAAAATTTTTTGTTAATGTTAATTTATCATAAAGTTTTCTTAATGTATTTTAATAATATAAATTAGTAATAAGAAGAATGTTTTATTATATAATTTAGAAAATAAGAAAAATAAAAATATTCAATTTTTTTTATTTTTATTAAAAAAATGCCTTCAGCATTTTTTTTTCATAAGGAGAAGGGAATATAGGATAAAAGTAAAATTAGGAGAATTTTACTCAAAACTTTTTATAAAATATTATGTTTTTAAAATTGTATGAAAATGTATTAGTTAATAAGAAAAGTTGTAAAATTAAAATTTAAGTTTGAGTTTATATAGAATCTGGGTTAAGAAAGTATAATGCAAATCTGAGTTCGATAATAGTCAAATTAAATTATTTTTTTTTGTTAGAATCTTTAATTATTTATAAAATGTAAATTGAGTATACCGAGTTTGACACTAAAACTACAAAAGAAAACAAGGCTAAAAAATTGTTTATTTGCAAAAATTTTTATTTTGCTGAAAAACTCTGCTCGAGTTTTTTTTTAGAAGAGCGAGGGTGTTACTATGGGAAAAAGCCAGCTGACGCAATCTTATAAAAATTGAAAGATTTTTATATATTTAGAAAGCCAGCTATGAACAGAAGCAGTTTGCATGCAAATTAAGTTGCTAATTGAATTAAGGAGGACTTCGGAGAAGTAATTATTAAGAAAGGATACAACGAGACGCTACAAGATTTTGGACAGCGGGCCTACCCTTCTTAATTAAGAATGTCAAAAAAAACACGTCAACTATCAATCAGTATATATAGAAGTAGTTTTGGTCATCTCGCTCTCTGTTATTTCAGTAATTTTAGTATAGCACATACTTGCTAGTTTCGCGATATTGTAATAATTTATAAAATTAAAAATTGACAAACAGTCTTTATATTATTATTAAAGAAAATATTAAATTCACGGTTAGTTAACCCATAAGCGCCTAATCGACAATTCTTGGACACTTAAATATTTTGATATGAAAAAATGAATATTTTAGGCTAAAAATCTCACCTAATAGGTATTTTTTATCGCTCTTTCCATTTCCGGAGTCCGTTTTTACCTACGACCCTTGGGTAGTGAAATATCAACCCCTAAAGTAGGGTAAAATCACTAAAATTGTAAAATTAAAAAAAAAAATTTACTGCGCGCCAAAAAAAAAGTTTCTTTATGTTGGAAATTATATTTTTTATTTTCCAAAAGGTAAAAAATGAAAATTTATGTATTCTCAGTACATTTACCCTCTCTAGGGGGTAAATATTTGGGGTAAGGGGGTGGATTTTACAGATGTATAAAAATTGAATATTTCTAGCTGAAAACATCACCTAGTAGGTATTTTTGGTCGCTCTATCCATTTCCGAAGTCTGTTTCCACCTACGACCCGTGGGTAGTGAAATATCAACCCCTAAAATAGGGTAAAATCATTAAAATTGTGAAATTTAAAAAAAAAGTTACTGCTCTCTAAAAAAAATTTTCTTTATGTTGGAATTCTATTTTTTACTTTCAAAAAGGTAAAAGATGAAAATTTATGTATTCTCAGCACATTCACCCTTTCGAGGGGGCAAATATTTGGGATAAGGGGGTGGATTTTAGAGTTATATAAAAAATGAATATTTCTAGCTGAAAACATCACCTAGTAGGTATTTTTGGTCGCTCTTTCCATTTCCGAAGTCTGTTACAACCCTAAAATCCACCCCCTTACCCAAAATATTTGCCCCCTCGAGAGGGTGAATGTGCTGAGAATACATAAATTTTCATCTCTTACCTTTTGGAAAGTAAAAAATATAATTTTCAACATAAAGAAACTTTTCTTTTGCGTGCAACTCGATAGCATTTTTTCCAAGGAGTAATTTGCACCGCAGCTCTTTTGTTTTATATATGAAGTGACTCAAAAATTTGAATATGAGATAATATAGTCAATCCTAAGAATAGAAAAAAACAAAAATTTTTTAAATATTAAATTATTAGTTATTTCTATTAATCGCCCTTATTTTCTAATATATATATATTATTATTTTGATTTTATTACCCTAAATGAATCATATTAAATTAAATTGTCCTATCTTGATATGTGTTTTTAAATAACATCCCTTTTTTTATTAAGACATATCAAGCGGCAATATTATTATATTGCATAGATCTATGTGTTGGTGCTGATCGAAACGCTGCAGGTACCTTCTGTACCTACATTAACAACCGCGAATTTTTGAAAAATAATTTTTAAATGAATTTAAAAATTATATAATATTGCCGATTGATATGTCTTAATAAAAAAAGGGATGTTATTTAAAAACATACACATATCAAGATAGGACAATTTAATTTACTATGATTCATTTAACAATTATGCCCAGTACAGGTCAATAAAATCAAAATAATAATATATAAAAATTTTTTAAACTTAACTGTATAGTGAAATTCATTTTGGCGGTTTACAATATGAAAAAACTACAAAAATTTCCATCTATATTTCTGGCTATTTTATACATGAAAAATTAAAAAAATTTCACTATTTAATAATATAGATATTATCGGCAGTCCTAAAAATGAAAAAAAAAATTAGAAATATTTAACTGTATAGTAAAATTCATATTGGCAGTTTACAATATGAAAAAACTAAAAAATCTAAATTGTCGGCTATTTATAGATGAAAAAACTCAAAAAATTTCATTATGAAATAAGATAGATATCTGCAGTCCTAAGAATAAAAAAAACAAAAATTAAAAAAATTTAATTGTATAGTAAAGTTCATATCTGCTGTTTACAATATCAAAATATTACAAAAATTTACTTTCATGGAAAAAAATGAGGTATTACATCCAAATTAAAAAAAAAAAAGTACCTGGAGATTTTTTGATTAAAAAAAAAATTATAAAAAAAATAGGTCTTAATGTTATAATGGTTGTGAAATTTCACTGGTGACAATGCTACATACATACATAAATACACACACACACACACACACAAACACACACACTTTTTTTAAAAACTGGTTTTTTATTATTTTTGCGTATATATCAAAAAATCAGAAATAAAAATTTTACCTAAAACAATGGTTCCTCTATGAGGAACCAAAACCATAAATATTTCACTTTAGAGTAAAATTAATATTGATTGTCTGCAATATAAAAAAACAGAAAAAATTTCAATCTATATTGTTATTTGTTTTTTATACGAAAAAACTCAAAAATTTCACTATATATAGATTATAATGGATATTGGCTGTTTTATTTATGAAAACATTATCAAAATTATAAAAGTTTATAAAAAATATAAAAGTTTTACTCGATAGTAAAATTCATATTGATTGTCTACAATATGAAAAAACTGAAAAAATTTCAATTTATATTGTTGACTATTTTATATATGAAAAAAACCAAAAAATTTCACTATAGAGTAAAATGGATATCTTCCATCCTATTTATGAACAAAAAAAAATCTTAAATATTTCACTCCAGAGTAAAATTCATATTGATTGTCTAAAATATAAAAAAACAGCAAAAATTTAAAAATCCCCAAAATTTCACCATAGAGTAAAATAGATATCGGCTGTACTATTAATTGAAAAAAAAAATTATAAAAATTTCACTCTATAGTAAAATTTATATTGGCTGTCTACATTATAAAAAAAATTCAAAATTTTCAATCTATATTGTTGGCTTTTTTATTTGTGAAAAACCTAAAAAAATTACACCATAGAGTGAAATGGATATCACCTGTCCTATTTCAGAACAATAAAAAATTATGGAAATTTCATTATATAGTAAAGTTTATATTGATTGTCTACAATATCAGTTGTGATGTGTATGAAAATTAAAAATATTCAAATATTCATTGTTTACAGTATGAAAAAATAATAAGTAAGTAATTCAATTGATAGTTCATACTTTACAAAATAAATTAGCCACAATAATTTCTAGTAATGAATAAAAGACAAATAATGCTTTAAAACCTCTCATAAATATTCAACAAACATTTGTGCATAAATCATTGATAAAAGATTATTCTCAATTAAAATTAAAATATATTAACAGTAACAGTAAAACTAGAAACAAATCAATTGAATTACCAAAATGTCAGTTGGAGGTAGGAAAAAGAGTGTACAGTTATGCAGCATTAATACTCCAGTAAAATCACGGTTTTGGTGGTATTGTTTGTGGCCGCTACCAGATTTGGTCTACTATAGGTTTTTTGGGTCGCTGAATCCGAAAATCGGGGTCTTTTCTGTGCGCAATTGGGGCTTGACCCTTAAATCGGGCAAAACTGCCCTTTAAAAGGGCATTTTTGCTGTATTCATTGTAGGCCTTTGAAATTTAGTATACAGGGGTTTTTTGGGTCGCTGATTTATAATTTTTTCAGTGTTCTTGCTTTCTACAAAATTAATTAGATTTAATTTTACTTCAAAAAACTAGTTTAATAAAACTGCAATAACAAGAGAAACAATGAATTCTATTAAATTTCTTATAAACATAATAACATATTATAAATAAAAAAAAATTATTTATTAAATTAAAAATTATTTATTTCTTAATGTTAAAATATTGGTTGCAAGTAAATATTGTCTGCATTTATACTACACTAATATTATTTTATCTGCAGGGGCGGTCGACCGGTCGCTCCAGTAACTAAAATATATAACCAAAATATACTAATATTTTTACTAAAACTCAAATTTATTTTTTTGCCCTCCCGGGCGTAAAACTCGTGTTTAAAGAATTTTCTGAACTCGTTCTACGCCTAGGTGGGCAAAAAATAGTGTAAGCATCATGGGCGAAATACTTTAGACACGAGCGTGAACACTTATCACTCGTGCCCGGCTTCGCCAAGCACTCGTGTTAGTGCTCACGCTAGTGCCGAAACCTTTACGCCCTTGATACTTAAAATACTATATATTTTTAATTATACATTATATAATATTATTATTATACACATACTATTATTATTTATTAAATTATTTATTATTAATAATATAAAAAAGCGATATTATTATTGTAAATAATAACATATTATATATTATTTTGATATATATATATACACATACATACACATCATATACACATCATATTAATATATAAAAAAAATCGAACTATATTTAAAAAAATATAGAGAGAGATAGAGGAAAATTGGCGTATATCTAGGGTCACGCGGGCACTTGCGTCCCGGGGCGCTGTAGATATACATATATGAATACGCATATATGAATACATATAAGAATATATATGTGTATAAATTTATATACATATATATATATTATTATTATTTGGGCCAAACTGAACCTTTTGGGTCAATTTGATACTTTTGGGCCAAACTGGTACTTTTGGGCCAAACTGCACCTTTTGGGCCAATCTGGTACTTTTGGCCTAATTTATAAATAATCATAACAATAAGAATAATATTTATACTATATATAATTTTATTAAGAAACAATTGGCAATTTTTATACGGGTCTTTGTATAGGTCTTTAAATAAAAATATAATTTTTCTTTTGTACAGCCAGAAAGAAAATATGGATTTCGAAATAACTTGCTTTATTTGTAAAAACGACCTTACTGGAAATATTGTCACAGTAGCAAAAGGCTTGCAAACTTTAATATCTGTTAGTCGGGAAAGAGATGATGGTTTTTATAATAAATTGAGAAAACTTGAATTTGTTAAAATGCCGACAAAAATACACTTCCAAAAAAAAGGATAAAAATTTTTATTATTCAAAATTTAATAGAGAAGAGCCAAAAAAAAAGAAAGTTAGAAGATCAAACGAAAATTTTAATTTTGAAAATGATTGTTTTATTTGTGGTGAAGAGGCAAATTTTAAAAAAGAACAAAGAAAAAATCGCGATCAGCGTAAAAAAATTAATTTAGTTTCTTCTGAACAGTTGCATAAAAGCATAATGACCATTACACATGAACTAATCTCAGATACTGCGCAAACAGTTCGTGCTAGAATTGCAACTGTTAATTTAAAAGCTTCAAATGTTAGGTACCATAACTCTTGCTATCTTACCAAAATATGGAGACCTTATTCAAATTTAAAAGCAAAAAAAAATGTCCCAGTTGGACGACCACTTAATGATGAAATAAGTGCAGAAATGAATAAAATTTTTAAATATATAGATGACAGCCCTCATAGATGCTTTATCTTTCAAGAACTTCTTGATCAAACAGGTAATGTCTAATTTTCTAGAATTAATTTCAAAAATGTTGTCCTTTTTAAATAATTTAAAAAATTTTTTTTTATTTTTTACCTGATAATGATGTTCAAATAAATTATGATGTTCTTAAATCAAGAATTGTAAGACAATTTGGTGAAGAGTATGTAAAATTTCATGATAAAAGAGGGGGTGACACTATTTTATCCTTTTATGATGAGGATTATATCAAAATGAAAAAAGCATGGGCTGGGCAAAGTCTCGATAAAAATGAAGGAGAATTGAAAATATTAGAAGGTGCTGCGTTCATTTTGCGCAATTGCATTGGGGGAATATCTCCGAATAGAAATTTTTATGAACCATATGACAAGTTTTTCGATCAAACCGAAGAAATAGTCCCAGAAAAACTGAGTTTTTTCATGAATCAATTATTTAAGAAAAATAAAAAAGGCAGTTATGAAAATTTTGAAAATTATTCAAGGAAATGCTGCACTATTAATCATGTCATAATGAACGCAGTAAATCCAAGACTATTTTTATCACCCATATTACTAGGGGTAGGCGTGTATTTGCATAGGAAATATGCTTCCAGATTGATGATTGATATATTACATAGCTTAGGCCTTAGTACTTCGTATTACGAATCTGTTTTGTATCAAGATTCTTTATTGCTAAGTCAATTGCCAAAAATAAAAAAAAAATTAATAATTCATTTTGTGGGTGATAATGTTGTTATAAATATAAATACGCTTGATGGCAAGGGTACTCTTCACGGTATGGGGTTACTACTTATAGTTGCTTGTTATGATTGCTACGAAGAAAGCGTTCCAGTTCCTAGACGAAATTCTAAGCCAACTGCCGAAGAAATAAGTAAACAATAGAGCTTTTAACTTATGAAAATTTTAACCCAGAAGGATATAATAATATAAAAGCTAAAAGATTCGAAATTCCGGAGTTTGGCAAAAAAAATATAACAAATTCAGACTTTTTTTGGCTGTTTGGGAAAGACTCATTTCCTGATGTTGTTCCTGGTTGGAATGGATTCTATCGTTCCTTAACTCAAAGTATGGATTCAGGAAGATCGAGAATTATCCCCTTACCCATACTTAATGCACCAGCTTCTAATGTTAATACCATTTATAGTGTAATCATTTATTCTATTAAAAAAACGAAGGAGCATGGCCAAAGAACTTTATTTATTACTTTTGACCAGCCTCTTTATCAATAGGCAGTTGAAATCACTAAATCCATGAAACTGGATGACGATGACCCAGAAATCGTAATCAGATTAGGTGGTTTCTATACTATGATGTCGTACATGGGGTCTATTGGATACATCATGGCTGGTAGTGGCTTAAAAGAAATTTTGAGTATATGTTATGCAGAATTATCCGTCGAGAAAATGCTAACAGGTCATGCGTATGCCATATCCTTGTTTATACAGCCTTGTGTCAAAAAATAATTAAGGAAATGACAATACAAGAAAGCAAAATTGAATTCCTTAAGAAAGAACTTAAAAAATTTTCTACGAATGAAAGTACCTATAATTCTATTCAAAGTTGCAGGATATTAGAATCTTTGACAGATAGATTTTTGGAACAATTAAAGTTAATTGAAAATCGTGGAAAAACTGCAAAATTGTGGGTTCAGTATGTACGTATGGTTGCTATCGGAAAAACTTTTGAAAGATGTGAAAAAATGGGTAACGTAAAATTACAAATAGAATGCCTTCAGCAAATGCTTCCTTTTTTTTACGCTGCAGGACATCATTTTTATGCCAAATCGAGTCATTTATTTGCACAAACAATGGTAGAATATATTGAACGCTTAGAAAAATTGTTAAAACTATCTGAAACAGCCGAGCACACACTTTCAAAGAAAGAATTATGTAAGAGTATAAAAAATATATAATTGAAGGTTTTTGGACTATCAAACGATCCACAGATTATTTTAGCAGCACTTATTCCGATATGATTATAGAACAATGATTAAATACTGTTCTAAAATGTGGCTCAGGTGTTCTTGGTAGAGGACAATCTGATAGTGTTTATGCCAGACTTTTACTTGGTATACCATTTATAGCAGCTATATGAGCACAATTTGAAGATCATTGCAAGGTTAAGTCTACAAATGGAGAACAATATGTTGATGCAAGAGATACTATGATCAAACGCGACAAAGATGATCTAAAAAGAATACTGGATTTTTTCGAATCACATAATCCTTTTCCCGATAATTTAAACCTTTTCTCTATAGCTACAGGAGTCACTGGAGGAAAAGAAATAAATCCTCATGAAGCATCTGAAGTAGGCTCCGAGTTGTTGAAACAAAACTTTGACAAGCCTTTTGCAGAAATAAGTTTGCCACGAAGTAGTCGCGTTTTACCCCTTCTTTGTGCTAACAGTACTGTAAAAATAAGTGAAGAAAAAATACCTATTGATCCGATGCTTTTATTTCAGAGGATATGTGTAACAAAAGGGTCTGATCAGGAACTTCAAGATCACTTTCAGTATGAGCTTGCTCCTTATCCTATGTCGCTTTTTGTAGATGGTGAAATGAGAAAAACGGAAAAATCAAAATTGTACAGCAAATTTAAAGCAGCTAATTTACAGCAAAACACACTTGATAATTGCTGCTATACTGTTGACGGAGGAATGCTGCTGCAAAGAGTATTGTGGAATTTAAATGATACGTTTGAAAAAATCGTGAAAAACTACGTTTCTTACATTAAAAAATGGTTTAGACACGATGCGGTTGTCGTGTTTGATGGTTACGATGACAATGCTAATAAAAGCACAAAAGTTGATGAACAAAGCCGCCGTTCAAAAAAAATTATTGCTCTGATATTTGTTTTCAATTAAGTATGAAACCAACAGTAAAACAAGATAAATTTCTTACGAATTCTGTAAATAAGAAGATTTTAATAAATTTCATAAAACAGGAACTACTTAGCGAAGGGATGCACTCAAGGCAAGCTGAAAATGATGCTGACGTTTTGATTGTTGAAACAGCTCTTGAAAGGTCTAGGGCATGTGCAAAAAAAAGCGTTATTGTTTCTGAAGATTTCGATGTACTTATACTTTTAACAGCTCTATCCAAGCCTAATGATGAAAAAGTTTATTTTTTAAAATTAGCTAAAAAAACAACTAAAGGAACAGTACAACAGAAAATTTATTCAAATAGAAGCCTTGACCATTATTCTTTTTGTAAAGAAAATATTTTGTTAATCCATGCTATATCAGGTTGTGATACTACATCTTCTCTTTATTCGCGGGCTAAAATAAAAGCTTTTAATGCTATTAATGAAAAAGCTAGAACAGATGATGATTTCAAAAATGCTGTAGAAAAATTTAAAAACCCTTCTCTATCAAAAAAAGATGTATTGGAATATGGAGAAAAAATAATTCTAGCAATTTATAAATCTAAAGAGAAAGAACTTAACTTGTTAAGATATTCTAGGTTCTCAAAAGGGGTTACAAAGAAAAAAGCGCGAAATTTAGCAAGTTTGCCTCCAACTAAAGATGCTGCAGAACAACATTTATTTAGAGTGTACTTGCAAGTTCAAAAATGGTTGTCAAATGATTTTCCACCTGTAAACTGGGGTTGGAAATTGGAAAATAATATGTTAAGGCCAGTTCAAATGAAAAATAATGCTGCACCTGATAATCTATTGAATGTCATATTTTGCAATTGCAAAAAGCCTTGTGGTAAGGCTTGCAGTTGCAGAAAAGCAGGTTTATATTGCACTGCTGTGTGCGGATTCTGCACGGAAAGTAACTGCCAAAATTCTGCGCCTGTCGATACAGAAGAGAGCTCTAGAGAAGATTTCGCAGTAACTGAGCTGAAGCCGAGGATGGAAGTGATTTAGATAGTGAAAGTGATTCTGATGATGAATAATAGAATGTTAATGATATTGTATATAATTAATTTTTGATAAACAAAATAAATAAAATGATACATTTTAAAAATTTGCAAACATTTTTTTCTTACTTAAGCCAAAAACAATATAATATATTTCGATCATTTTATTCTAAAAAATTATTTAATTTCTTTTTTATTAATTTAAAATAAATGTTTTTTTAGTTCAAAAATTGAATTTATTATGCTAAAAAATATATGATAAATGCTGCCATACTTAATTTTAGGCCATAATTTGTTTAAACAATTTATAATTTATTTAATATTATTTAAACAATAAATGATATTTTTTTTTTTTTTAATTATTATAACAGGAATAAAAATAAAATGTAAATTTAACGGCTCAAATCAAATGAAAAAAAAATTTACAAGGATCAAAATATTAGTATTTTTTAACAATTTATATTTTTTAAATAAATTTGTTAATAACAAAAAATTGGGTAAATATTTTTCAAAAAAGACCCCAAAATTGTTTTTTGTGAGTCAAAAAACATTTCTGTGCTTATTTTTAGATCTCCAAAGCAGTCGAAATTACAATTTTATAAAGCGCGGCGTTGCGCACCATTTTCATTTCCATTATCCACGGAAAATCTACAGGGGCGGTCGCCCCGGGACGCAAGTGCCCGCGTGACCCTAGATATACGCCGATTTTCCTCTATCTCTCTCTATATTTTTTTAAATATAGTTCGATTTTTTTCTCGAATTTTTTGACGTTCGATAGTTCGATAGTTCGATTTTTTTTATATATTAATATGATGTGTATATGATGTGTATGTATGTGTATATATATATATCAAAATAATATATAATATGTTATTATTTACAATAATAATATCGCTTTTTTATATTATTAATAATAAATAATTTAATAAATAATAATAGTATGTGTATAATAATAATATTATATAATGTATAATTAAAAATATATAAGAATAATAATATAAAAATAAATAGTATTTTAAGTATCAAGGGCGTAAAGGTATGGTGTGTATGTATGTGTATATATATATATCAAAATAATATATAATATGTTATTATTTACAATAATAATATCGCTTTTTTATATTATTAATAATAAATAATTTAATAAATAATAATAGTATGTGTATAATAATAATATAATATAATGTATAATTAAAAATATATAAGAATAATAATATAAAAATTAAAAATAAATTTGAGTTTTAGTAAAAATATTAGTATATTTTGAGTTACTGGAGCGACCGGTCGACCGCCCCTGCAGATAAAATAATATTAGTGTAGTATAAATGCAGACAATATTTACTTGCAACCAATATTTTAACATTAAGAAATAAATAATTTTTAATTAAATAAATAATTTTTTTTTATTTATAATATGTTATTATGTTTATAAGAAATTTAATAGAATTCATTGTTTCTCTTGTTATTGCAGTTTTATTAAACTAGTTTTTGAAGTAAAATTAAATCTAATTAATTTTGTAGAAAGCAAGAACACTGAAAAAATTATAAACATCAAAATGATTTATTCTTTAAAATACTTAAATAAAGCATCTTGCCTAATTGGAAATCATTCTAAGCAATTCTTCATTCACAATCTTTGTAGCACTCTTCCAGGAGTATTTGAGTAGTCGAACTAGGAGAGCGTTAAGAACTCATTATTTGGATTGCATAAAAATTATTACTCGGAAAGTTTTCTTATTTTGCAAGATGCTTTATTATAGTGTTTCAAAGAATAATTCATTTTATTATTAAGAATTTTTTAAGTGTATTTGCTATCTACTCAATTATTTAGGTTTTGAACAATTTATTTTTGCTTGAAAAACAGATAATAAATACCAAAAGCATATCTACTGAAATAACTTATAATATCAAAAGGATCTATTCTTTGGAATACTAAAATAAAGCATCTTGCAAAATTAGAAATCATTCCGATTAATAAAAAACAAAAAATATTAATTATAAAATTTTAAGATTCATAAAAAACTTAATAAAAAATTAAATTTTAATAAATAAAAAAAAAAAAAATTCACTTGCCAGGTATAATTGGAAGCGGCTATTTATGTAGACCTGGCAAGTGAATTTTTTTTTTTTTTTATTTATTAAAATTTAATTTTTTATGAAGTTTTTTATGAATCTTAAAATTTTATAATTAATATTTTTTGTTTTTTATTAATCAGCCTCCATAACTTGCGTCAAGTTTTGTTTTAGATCTCAAAACTTTCTCAGTGTTTAATAATAGTGATAATAGAATGTTTAATCCATTATTCTAAATAATATGTGATAAGGTATAAAATTGTCACAAAATTACATGTGTTATTAATAATAAAATAAATAAGCAGTGATAACACATTCAGGCACTTGCGTAACTTTACATATTAGTTTTACGAAAAAATTTTTTAAAACATTTTTTTTGTAAAATTTTCTCGGCTTCATTTTCTTATTCTTCAATTTTTTTGATATCTTCAACCGTTATCGAGATATTCTCGAAAAACAAAAAAAAAATTTTTTTGCTCTCAATTTTTGGCACTTTCAGGAAAGGTGGTCATCCGAACTTTGGTTGACATAAAAGTACTCCCTACTGAGTATCATTTCCAACCATTACTAGCTGACACTAGAAATACTTTGGACTTTAAGGTAATTTTTGTCTTTATCTCTTGAAGTATTAATTAAAAAAAAAAAAAAATTCAAATTAATTCTTTTTTTTGCGTTTGTTAGTCGCATTTGCGACGGCGGGGAGTATGTTTGCGAGAAAACAGGGTTATATTTGCTAAATTCGCCACCTTTTCTGTATATAAAAATATTAGTAATTTTTATATTATCTTGGTCGTTGTGGTTTGAATTTATAATAATTAAAATACAGAAAGAGTGGCGATTTTGATAATTTATGCTTTAGTGTATGTATGTGCACGCACGGACCCGGAAGCGTGTGCCTTTTTTTCAGAGCTCTCTCTTCTCTTGCGACCGGCATGCAAATTACACGTTATATTAATCAGTTAAACTCTTTCTATAATAAATTATTCATTATTGTTAACAGTGGAAATATTAAGTGTTTTTATTAAATCCAGTTTTTCTCCTTTCATTATTCAATTCTTTAATATTCAGTCTAATTTTTCATTTATTAAAGTAATCATAAAATTACAAAACAGTTAGGATGCATACGATGCTATAGTAGCAGATCGAGGGAAGATCGCATGGAATGCAGATGAAATAATTGTCTCAATAAAAAGGTTGCTCTTTGAATCTAAAGAGAACAAGGGGAATTAAACTACCTTTTAACTCTGTTCCTTAGTGGACACAAGCTTTTCCAGTCTTATCTCTTTAAAATTGGAAAGATCGGAAACCCTGAATGTATATTTTGTCACAGTGAAGGCTACGATTTATTTCTCAGGTTTTTTGACTGCAGTCGCAGGATGACCAACAAGATCATGCTACACAGAGAAACGCAAATACTCGCTGTGGTGAACGGTCGTCCACGGCAGTGCTCTTTCCAGTTTTTGACAGCAGCGCTATTGGTTTTGTTACTGCAGTATTCACAAAATAATCCTTTGCAACGAATTTTTAGATTCACCGCAGCGAATTTTTTTTTTTTTTAAATCCTTTACAGTAATTAAATAATATTAAAGACTGAAAGTGTTTTGGGTGAATTAAAACTGCATACATTTTGTTTAACAAATTAAATTTTATTTATTATTTGAAAATTTTTTGTTGTTAAAAAGAAATTTTTTTTTATTTTACTTATTTTATTTATCATAGCATAAAAAGTTGAGAGAAAAATAAATTACGGAACAAAATTATAATAAATTAGAATAAATAAAAATAGAATAACTTTTAAACTATTTAGAATTAATTTTTAATAAATGTATAGAAAAGTCGACTAAAGGTCCACTGTATAAACAGTAAAAATATCCATTATCTTTTAACTTCTTTTTATTTTTATTCTTTAATACAATATCTCGTCGTTGTATATATTTTCATGTTAATTTTTTCATGTTTTTCCTGATAAAATAAATGTTAAAACATATGTTAAAAACTGATATTAAAATAAAATTTTATATTTACGAACTCCAAAAAAATAATAACTAAATAAAAACACATCTGCAAATAACGAAAAAAAAAGCCGTGTTAAAATTATTCTCGGCAGTATTTGTAAATTACAACAGCAGCGCTCGCAAAATGTGAAAGCAGCTATGAAAAAAGATTTATCACAGCGGCGTCTAAAGTTGTAACCGTAGTGGAAGCCCGTTCACCGCAGCATGTTTCTGTGTTTCTCTGTGTAGAAGCAGAAATAAGCAAATTCACGCCTAAAAATATTCTTGGAAAAATGCTTCAAAACTAAGAATCATGGAGCTCTGTAAAGAAGTACGTGGAAAATATTCTGCGAACTAAAAAGCTACTAACGAAAACTGTAATAAAAGTAGCCCTGTGCAAAAGTGGTTGAGGTATGTGGTTCTTAATTACGGAATCAAAGGAAAAGCTAAGGAGCGTGTACAAAGATATTTATTTTTATTTATTTATTTTTATTAATTTAAATCGAAGTGGCAGCATATGGATAAATTTTTTTAGCTGTTAAGGCAAATTTTAAGCGGAAGACAGCGAAGTTCTAAATGGAAGAAAAATGAAAGGTGGAATTAAAAATTAAAAGCTATGGATACATGGGCTTAAGTCAATCTGAAATAATGTAGTAAACGGTTCTGGGCTGACTTGTATAAGCTATTAAAGAAGTGAAGTTTTAGCGAGCATGGCAATTAATTGTGGATTAAAAAAAAAATGGTTTATTTATTTGCAAGAATTAAGACTTACATTACTATGATAATTATATTTGCATCTCTTGGCATACCCAGAACACACACATCTTCCTCCAACTCTAATTTCTCGCACAGAGTAAAAAGCTTTTTTTTTGTCTATTATTACTTGCCCTTTTCCAGTAAGACTTTGAAAACGAAATCTGATAAATCGTGCGAGAGTAAAATTTTGAAGTTCCTCACTATAATTAAAAGACCCTGGTCGTCCATTCAGCAAATGAATATGTATCTGTAACATATATGTTAATTTAGTCTGAATTGTCACATAAATAAAACAGCATTATAATTCTTTTATGCAATGGTAGAATTAACATATTAATATTCAATATAACAGAAAAGTTACAATATAAATTTTCTTTAAAAAGTACTTTATAGTACGCATTTAATTTGGATGAAGGATAAGGTTATGGACCTCACTAATGTGCTGCTTTAAAAGCGTACATTACGGGCACTTAGCCAAGAATTGCAAAGGATCAGATAGCAGGAAAAAATGTTACAATTGCGTAGAAGAAGGACAAATAGTAACCGGCTGCACAGCTAATTAGAGGTACATGCGATATGTCGATATCCGGCAAAGAGCTTAACTGAAGCATAACTTAGGAAAAGAAAAGTGTTAAACGTGGCCTAGATCCTAGCAAGTCAAAGAAATTTAAAGACGCTTCAAGGTAATATGCATTGAAGCTCCTTAGCAGAAAACTTGATGTTCTAATTTGCTAGAGAAATGTTGGAAAACTTTTTCCTTTTAAGTGGGCAGTGGGTTGGATCACGCTTGCCGAAATAGTTTTCGGAAGAGCTGGGGAAAGCAGCTATCTGGGTGGTGAATCCGAGGAATTTACTGGTACAAGATAATGGCTTCGGCAGAGGCTTTGTCTGAATTAAGACGCAAGGTATTACCTACATAAGAATTAACTGTCCTAAGCCCGATGCCTTATAAGCCTGAGGAAGGAAAAAGGTAGTTCAGGCTGCCTTATTAAGGTTAAACTGGAATCTAAGATACATAGTTTTCTAGAATAACTGCTGGTGTTCTATAAACAAGACATGTTCTATGTCTTGAATTTTTCTGTGAGACACGAATACCGCCGTTCTACAATGCTATTTTCATTGAGTATGCCGCAGACAGCTTATTGGTCTCTGGAGTAATTGAGGCTGCCCTATAAATCGGGTCTATGCCTTGCTTTTTGTTTGTGCATCCTTAATGAATGTACTGCAGAATGCTATTCACAAGTATGTCTGAGATAGTGGCACACTAAAAGGGTCTTCAAGGTTTTCTCCAAATTTAAGTGCGATTTAAGTCTTACAAGGGGTCACCTTAGGCCTTACGTATTGACTCCTAGCATGGAAGATTTCGACATTTAGCACAGAGACGTAGCTGATTAATAATTAGCTGTGGGTCCTGTTAAGCTATGGCTCAAATTTATTATTTTCTGATTTAGCAATAGGCGAAGGTAACAACCCCTCAGGTTCAGGAAAAATTTGGCAAAGGTACTGAATCAAGATTAAGAAAATTAGTGTTACTGTTCCGTATCGATGTATATATGGGCGATTATTTCTCAACCCGGCCACCCCCCTCTGTCCAAAAATGGTGGCAACTTAAAAAGATTTTGGTTTTCTCAAATTGACCGGAAAAGGGTCTAGTTTCTTATTCTCATTGGCCTTTTCAACTCTGTAAATCTACTGTGCCCATTTTAGGCACTGAGTGGCACCAGGTAGACATTTTAAAAAAAGAAAAATTGAAATAAAAGTAGATTACGGTAAGTTTTTTGAAACTTTTTTCTCTTCAAAGCTGTTATTTATTAAAACAAAGAAAATGAGACCATTTGCATGGTAATTGATTGATTTTTTAAAAAGTTTTGTTGGTGCTATGTAGTTTTTAAAAATGGGTAAAAATATATCCAAAATAAAAAAGTTTTAGTGCAAAATGATAGTCTTTCGATAAATAATAAGTGTGCCAAATATCAGAGGATTTGATTGAGTAGTATCGGATTTAGCAATTTTAAGGGTAATTCTGAAACAAATTTTGACCTATTTTCTTAAGAGAATTAATACCCGAAAACTGCTAAATCCGAAACTACTCGATCAAATCCCGTGATATTTGGCACACTTATTATGTATTAAAAGACTAACATTTTGTACTAAAACTTTTTTATTTTGGATATGTAGGTTCAGAGATATCAGCAGTCAAAGTAGCCGTTTTTTACCCATTTTTAAAAACTACATAGAACCCACAAAACATTTTAAGAAATCAATCAATTACCATGCAAGTGGTCTCATTTTCTTTGTTTTAATAAATAACAACTTTTAAGAGAAAAAAATTTCAAAAAACTTACCGTTAATTTACTTTTATTTCAATTTTTCTGTTTTTAAAATATCGACCTGGCACAGTAGATTTACAGAGTTGAAAAGGCCAATGAGAATAAAAAAATAGACCCTTTTCCAGTCAATTTGAGAAAACCAAAATATTTTTAAGTTGCCACCATTTTTGGACAGAGGGAGGTGGCTGGGTTGAGAAATAATCACCCATATGTAAATATGTTAGTGTATAATGTAATAGGGGAGAGAGTAGCTGTCGAGCGGCACCTTCAGTGCCTGCTTGATTTTGATAGACATAACATGTCAAATAATAAATCACATTATTATTTCTTAATTAAAAGTGTGGTTTTTTCATAGCCTGTATCAAAGTAACCTTCACCCTTATCACCATCCTGCCAGTGCAACTATAAAAATGTTGTCCAATGAACAGTTAGAAGTATTTTTCATGATAATAAAAGTAAAAACGGCAGTTATCTGTTTTCTTATATAACGAGTACGCATGCTTTTATCAAGGTCGTTTGCGTGCAAAGAAGTTTCTTAAAAATTGTGCTATAAGATCCAGATAAAAGTGCTGAATTTTTTTATTAAAACAATATTTTTCAGAGTGGTGAAGGCGTTAATTAAAAAATGAAACATGGCACAAAACAATTAAATACAGTCCACACAAAATTCTTTTTTCAACATGGCGAAATTTACTTAACAACAGACTGTAAAATTTAACATTATTGGTCAATAAAAACTCAATCCTTTTATAAATATTTAACATTATTGTTCGCAAAATTTCAACATTGCGAAATTTTGTAAATTTATAATAGACATTAGTTTTACATCGTAAAATAAATTCAAAAGTAATTCAAGAAAAAAGAAAAGCAGATGAGTCATTTTTCTAAACATTCATTAAAACATATACATGGAGAAGGTAGAACAATTTTTAATGGCGAATATTCATCTACCATGTGGTCACGTGTTTCTTCTCCGAAAATTCACGGCGCAGTTCCGGTAATCAATTTTACCAAGACGAAGTCACGTGGTTCCAACTTGTCTGCTATATTATCATCATATTATCATATCAATGATTATCATCGTGATCACCTAGCAGCTCAGTCAGCGGCAATATGCAAAGTTATTTTTCTTCTACTAGTCTTCGTCCGCTGCTGTACATGTATGGGTCATGCCTCATCCGTCAATATGCATTTCTTCTCCTCTTGTACTTTTTTATAAAAAAGATGCGTAACTATTGTTTGTTAATTATGCAATTAATAAAAATAATATTATGAACATCATTATTTTTTTTTTTTTTTTTTTTTTTTTTTTTAAGGGATATATGTGAATCTTGCATCAGCCATGGAGTGTTTGCGGGCCTTAAAGACCCTTAACGAACGCGGTCGCCGGCTACGCCCCAGATTCTTACTGGATAAACACACTTTAAACCCCCCGCGCTTGTTTGTCCCAAACCGGAATTCCCTTTTCAGGTATAACTTCAGTTTGGGACACGCAGCCTAGGCAGCTGGCCGCAGCCTTCCCCCCTGTCTAGGGGCAGGAGAGCTCTCTACGATAGAAAGCCCTCCTCCTTCTTCTCCAACAAGGTGGTCCTTACGTACTCTGCTACTTTGTTCCAGTTTTCGGAACTCGCATTTCCGGGACCACCGTCTCCGGCCTCCAAATCGGGAAGGGCGCACGCGAGTGGAAGCCACTTCGCGCTCATCAACGCTCTCGTAGATGAATTTCCGCTCCAACGCTAGCAGGTCAATGCGTATCACCGAAGCAACAACCTGGATCGCCTCTAGAGATACCGTGTGGTATCCGCAGGCGATCCTCACTGCCGCTTGCCTCTGTAACGACGATATTTTTCGTCTGTACTTGGCAGTTTCTGTGGTCTTCGCCCAGACTTCTGATCCGTAGAGCAGGACAGAGTTGACGACTGTCCTCAGGAGCCTTGGCTTCCCTGGTTTGGGTCCCCCAATGTTGGCCATGAGCCTTGACAGGGAGGAAGCGGCCGACGCTGCCTTTTCACACGACCTCTGAAATTGCTCCCAGAAGGTCAGCTTGTTATCAAGCTGAACTCCCAGGTATTTCACCGATGTTCTGGTTCGGATCGGTGTGAGGGTTTTCGCCGTCGTCGATAATTACATCGAAGTCGGTGGGAACCCTTCGACGAGTCAGCAGTACGATCTCCGTTTCTGGGATCGCAAGCTGGAGCCCGTGATCGCCCATCCAGAGGTTGATCCGTCTCATGACTAGATTCAACCTCTCCTGGGTCACTTCCATGTCCCTGCCAGTTATGGTCAGGGTCACGTCGTCGGCGTACCCGATCAGGGAAACTCCTGCCGGGAGGTGGACGCGCAACAAGCCATCGTAAAAGGCATTCCACAGATCAGGTCCGAGAACCGAACCTTGCGCGATGCCTGCACTCAAAACCCTTTCACGCCTTCCGTCGAGCGTGTCGTAGAGCAGTCTCCGGTCCCGCAGGTAATCCTTTAGTACGTTACCCAGATACCTGGGTATCCGGAAATCGTACTCGAGGGACCGGATCATGTCATCCCACCTGGCCGAGTTGAAAGCGTTTTTGACGTTCAGCGTTATCAGAAGGACGTCCTTGCGAATTGCAGGCCGCTTTTCCCTCTCAGCCTCTACGGTATCCACGACACGCCGAATGACGTCTATCGTGGAATGCCCTTCACGAAAACCATGCTGCTCCTCAGAAAGACCACCGCCCTCCTCGATTGCCCTTCTGAGCCTTGCCCGGAGCAAGCTCTCCATCACCTTACTAATGGTATTTAACATACACAAAGGTCTGTAAGATGATGGAGAGTCCGGGGCTCCCCCCTTGCCCTTGTTCAAGAGCACGAGACATCCCACCTTCCACTGCTTTGGGAATACCCCAGCCACCAAACAAGCATTGAACATGCTTAACAGGATACCAGGGATTACTTTGACCGCTCTTTTGAGCACTTCCGCCGGTATCCCGTCCGGCCCCGGCGCCTTGCCATTTTTCATGGCCTTTATGGCCTTGACCATCTCGCCTTCGCTGAACAGCGGCACTTCCTCCCTGTGTATCACCTCAACTGGGTTTTCCCGGATGGGCCTTTCAGGGAAGAGAGCACCGACGATCCGTTCAGTCGACGCCGCGTTTATCATGTTGTCGGACCCCCAATTCAATTTGTCCATAACGACTTTGTAGCCTAGGCCCCAGGGGTCCTTGTTTACAACTTCGCGTAATGAACGCAGACATCGAGCCTTGCTTTGACGGATGGCCTTGGCCAGTCGGTGTTTGGCGACCTTATGTTCCTGAGAAAAAACGGCGGCCTCAGGTCTGTCCCGTGCTCTTTGCGCCTTTCGTCGTGTCCTGTGGCATTCCTTCTCAGGGAGCTCAGCTATTTCGGGAGTCCATCAGTACACTGGCTTTCTCCCTTTCCAGGGCCTGCGGCGAGGCATCGAGGCATCACAAGCCCCGCATAATAGAGACGTTACATTCTTAACTAAGATTTCAGCCTCATGGGGACTTGTGGCCCCTCCATGCCAAGCGGGAATGGACGCTGACTCGATTTGAAGATACTCTTCGAATCTGTCTTCGTCCATTTTTGGGACGTTCGAACCCAAGGGGCGCCTACTGTACGGAGGTCGTTGTGAGGTTGCTTTTAATACCCGGAAGGCGATGTAATGATGATTACTACCATTGTATTGATCATCCATCACCCTTCAGTCGCCTATTCGCCCGGACGCAGCTTCTGTAGCGAAGGTTATGTCTGGGATAGAGACATCCCAACCCAGCCTCTCGTAGGTGGGCCTGTTGCCTCTATTCTGGACCACTAGTTTGCACCTAGTGGCTATTTCGAGTACCATTCGTCCCCTGGGTTTAGTCGTTGGCATCCCCCATTCCAGAGCCCTGGCGTTGAAGTCTCCACCAAGGATGACGCCACCAGTCGCCGTCCGGACCGTGCTCTCGATGCTGGTCAGCTTTGTAGCCAGCTCTGCCGAGCTGTCGTTTGGGGAGAGATAGCATCTTATGTAAGTTGTCTCCCTGCACTTGGCCCAAACGTGGCAATTCCCTTTCCCTTGTTGGGTAAGGGACGTTTGGGCTCTGCCTCGAAGCCATGTGGCGCAGCAGCCAGTGTCATCCGAAAGCCAGTACTGGTGGTTTATGTTGTAATATTGCTCGCTTGGTAAGAGGATATTTGCATCCTCTTAACGAGCAATTTGATCCAACAATGCACCAGCTTTCCGAGCGTGTCGCATATTCCCTTGAAGAACCTTGATCATTTTCGATGACACCTGCTTCTCGCTACAGCCAGAGCCTCCCGATAACTGGGGCAGTTTCCCTTTCCAGGATAGTGCTCCGTGGAGCACTTATCCTTTCTGGTCTTGCAGAGGAAGCACTCAGGGCTATCCTTGCTGCACTCTGTCCTCTTATGGCCATCTTCGCCACTCTTTAAACACGCCTTACTTCTGTCTGGGCTTTTGCAGGTATATTGGCTGTCCATAGCCATCACGTCTGCACGGAGGCGCACTCTACTCGATACCCAGCCGATCTGGTCTGATCAAAAAAATTTTTCAGGCTTCTAAAAAATTTTACACATTTTTAAAGAAGCGTCCGTTTTTTATGCAAATATATCTGAATACGTATAAATTAGTGTGGTATCGAGTAATACCAATTTCGACAGTAAAATTTTTTAATATTTATAAGTTATTTCACTTTTTAATCAAATTTCCAAAAATTTTTATTTTTTCCAAAAATAGTAAAAATTGAATATCTCCAAAAGTACGGTAACTGAGTTCCAAAACTATGGCTTATGTCACACGCTGACTTTTTCTCTATATTTTGACACTTCATTTTGACATTGATTCAACCCTGGTGATGAAACACATACAGACACAGACCCACAAATAGATGATTATAAATACCACAAAAAATAAAATAATTTAAAAAAATTTATTGACTAGCTTTAAAAATATTTTATAAAATCTTAAAGATACCTCCGTTTTGAATAAAAATTTAGGAGAATACGCAAGAATTGGTGCCAAATCAAATACTACAAAGTTTGACAGTAAAATTGTTTCAAGATATTTTAATTATTGTTAAAAATTTTAAAAAATTTTATCAAGTTCAAAAACACTAAAAATTGAATATCTCCAAAAGTACGATAGCTGAATCGCAAAACTATAGCCTATGTCACTCGCGGACATTTTTTCTTTAATTTGACACCGGGTTTATATAATTTCGATCACTGGTTTGACCCTAATGATAATACACACACACACACACACAGACACACAAATAAATTTTCATATATATATAGTAAGTATAGTAAGTATAGTAAGATAGTAAGATAGTAAGATATAATAAGATAATATAAGATATGATAAGATATAGTATTCAGATATGTACATATAGATGGTTCTAGAATTGACTGAATCAAATAATACCAATTGCGACATTAAAATTCTATCATATTTTTCAGATATTTCACTTTTTAACCAAATTTTCAGAAAATTATATTTTTTTTCAAAATTGTAAAAATTTGTTTATTTTAACTTTATTTTGACACTGGTTATACGTAATTTCTTGCATTGATTTTAGCCTCGTAATAAAACATATAGACACATAGATACACAAATAAATTATTAAAAATACCATAAAAAATAAAAAAATAAAAAAAATTTTTTTTACCAGCTTCAAAAATATTTAATAAAATTTTAAAGATACCTCCGTTTTACATAAAAATTTCAGAGCATACGTAAAAATTAGTGCCGAATCGAATACTACAAAGTGTGATGGTAAAATTTTTCGATAGTCTCGAGATATTACAATTTTTGTAAAAATTTTTAAAAAAATTTTATCAAGTTCAAAAAAACTAAAAATTAAATATCTCAAAAACTACGATAGCTGAGCAAAAAATCTATAGCCTATGTCACCCGCAGACTTTTTTTCTTTATTTTGACACCGGTTTTATACCAATAGGCTTGGTGGTTCTTGAGAGGGTACAAACAAACAAACAGACAAATAAATTTTCAGATTTATATAATACTAGTTACCTCCGGCTCGCTTCGATCGCCCCGGCAGCCGCCGAGGCAGCTGCGCCCCCCTGGACCCCTGCGATTTTATTTTTCCAAAAATATGTTGTATTATGTTACTCAACATTTTATAAAATAACCTTAAAAAATAAAAATATAATACCCGAAGTGTTATCTAAAATTTACTCACTGAAAATCTTTTTAGCTTTCTGACAAATTGTATTAAGTTGTTATTTTACTGATTATTTGTTGATATTAAAGCCAAATTTCGGGGAGCAGTGGCCGAAAATAAATGTTTATTTGTCTTAAGTAATCATTTGCTTTTGTTTTTACTTTTTTATAACCTCAAATTCAAAATAATGTTCAAAATAAATTTAAACAATTAATCGTGAACCTAATGTCGTGTTATAGAGTTCTCAAATTTGGGGCTATACGCCCCGAAAAATTTGTAGAGAAGCAAGCTAAGGATTTGGAGCTATGACGCACTATACAAGTGATCAGAAAGCCAAAAAGAATTTCAGTGCTGAATCATAAAAATTACGGGCATACGAACCCTGACGGCTAATTAGTGGTTAGCAATATAAAGCTTCGCTACACTTCCATAGAATCCACAAACAGTCGTTGTTTACCTCAACTTCCAATTCTAGGGTTCTGCCTGATAATAGCTGTCCAAGTTTCTTTTAGTTACTATATTCAGTTACTATAAATCAGTGACTGATAAAAATTAGAAATATCTATAATATTAGTCCTAAACTTTTATAATTTTCGAAAAATTATTGTAACTTTGGACAGATCGAGCCGATCGCCTTGAAAATTTAGATGGACGCGTAAAAAATATATCCAAATCGAATGAAATTCTTTTTGATAAAAAAATTTTTCCTCGGATTTCAGTTTTTTAGGTTTTTTTTTAAAATTCAAAATCAATCGAAACGAAACCTAGCCTATGTTTTGACCGGTAATTTTTGCCAACTTTAGACCCCGCGTCTGTTACTTTTATCACGTTCTAGTTTACCAATTTCGGACAAACAAACAAACATACAAAATTAAAGATTTACATATATATAGGATAGGATAGGATTAAGATAAGATATTAAGATATAGTAGTATACAGGGAGTTTGTAAATGGGACGTAAGAGAAATTTTTTTTTTTATATATATAGCACTATATAGCAGAGCGAAGGTAAATTCGCAAATCGCAAGGTATGATAAAAACCTCTCTTACCGACAATGATAATCTAATTTTTAATTTTATTTCGTCATGCCCATAATGTCCATGTGGCTATAAAAGTAAATACTTCACTTGTATTTTTTTCTTATTACTATACACTAATTATTATTAAATAATAATTATAATTAATAATAATAAAAATAAATATAAAGTAAGCAGAGTAGAATTTTTCATTATAAATTTTAATCTATGTGTTAGCAGAGAATAATGTGTTATAGGTTTATTATTTTTCAAAGAAATGCTCGCAAATGCAGATCAATTTTAATTATTATTATTTAGTAACTGAAAAAAAAATATAATCAGTTTATAAAAAATAAAGAGAAAATAAACTGATTGGTAAGTAAATTGTAACCTCTATTCATTATTTTTGTCTGCTAAATGTTGAATTCTTTGAATGTTATTTGCAGACAGAAGTAAGAATGAACTTGCTAGAATCTTATTAAAAATGATGAACATCTCATAAAATTTTAAAATACAATCAGATAAGTATAATTAATTATACACTATTTTTTATTTAAAGAAAATATTTCTTTGTAAAAACTTTTTTTTCTTCAGACAACCGACATGCATTTTTCATCTTTTTATGCATAAATCCTTTCCAGTATAACAATTAATGAAGAAGTTGCAAATATGTTATAATTCTTCAGACTATACTTTCATTTATTTAAGTATTAAAAAAAAAACAATCGGACTAAAGTTGGTCTGCTGTGTTATGATTTACTTAATGCTTGACGTAACATTCTTTCCACATGGACCTGATTTAAAAAATTCAATTAACGAAGTAAGTCATTTTTACTGATTTAATAAAGTCTTTACAAGTTGATACTTTTTTATTTATTTTTGTTTCTAGAACCAATGGTTAAATTTTTAACATCGCTTAGAAATACTAGAAACAGATATGACTCGTCATTATCAAGTTTAAAATGCAATTGCATGCTGCAGCTCAAGTGAAAATTGAATCTGGTATCGAGCCTAATTTAAACCACTCATTTCAAGCACATTCATTGTATGAGAAACCAGTAGTTTGTGGTGTTAACTTTCGACAAACCCCAGAAGTAAATATTCAAATCCTTGATCTTTATTTTTCATTGATTTTTTGAACAAAAAAATTATTATCTTAATGTAATGAGTACAAAAAATAAAGAAATTTCGAATTTTAAATAACGGAGAATCTATTTTTTTTTTATAATTGAAAAAATTTTGAAGGATTTAATTTTAATCAAATAGTTATCAAGTAAATTTTACACAAAAGTTGAGTAGGGAAAGTAATGATTGATTTTGAGTTTTAAGGGATTATAATTTTTTGTATAATAAAATCAATAATCAATTTACCTCGTAAAATTTTTATTTAATTGTGGCTGCAGAAATGAATTATAAACATCTTATCAGCATAATTGTTAGCTTTTAAAAAAATTTTTTTATACAATTTTTTTGGCAAATTCATTTGTTCATCAATTTTAGAATTTGTTATTCGTTAGCCACTATTATATTTGGTTTGTAAGTGAAAGGAATAAAGCCCAAAAACAAACCTAAATTTAGAATTGTCAACTTGTAAACATTAGGTATAGAGTATTAAAAGCAAAAAATTAAAATGTTAAATTTAAATGCCTCGCGGTTACGAATAGTAGAGCCAATCAACGTATTAGTTCCCTCTCTATTAACACATGTTGACATATTATTGTTCAGTACTGTTATTTTTGTTGTTTTGTTAGTGTTTTATTGTTGCTTTATATTTTTTATTTTATTATTATTAATTAATCCATCCTGTACTAATCTAATACAGTGTAAAAGTGCGTAAAATACAAGCATAAATTATGTAGCATCTGCAGTTATAATTAATTAACAATTTATTATTGAAAAATCTTGGGAAAATCTTACATCTTTTAGTTTTAAGGACGATATTGGATAGCTCTGGTTTGGTTGTAATTTTGTTCCAAAGGTAGATTATTGTATAAAAAGTTCTGAGTTTTCAGAACATGAAAGGGAAATAGCTAATAAATTATTTAAAAAAAAAACATAATAAGGAAATACATAAACGAATTTTATTCAAGTACTCAAAAGTGCAGCACTGGTACCTTTGGGATCTGAAGAATTAGCAAAGTCTATAAATAATAGATCAATTTTTTTAATCCATTTAAACAAATATTCAAGTAGTGTCGAGGATATTGATCATGCTTTGTCAATTACAAAATCAGTTGTTCTTAAATATCTAAATTACTATGCCGTAAAGTCCAATGTTTGCTGGCAACAAATCAAAAAGACAAAAAGTGTATTACATAATGCCTACGAAAACTGCAAGGTCTATCGAGTAAAAAAAAAATAAAGCCTGGTGTCATAAAATGTTAATGATCTTCCATTTATTTCTGAAGCTGTTTCACTTAATTATGACCCAAAGTTTGGAAAACATTTTTTAACAAATTGAGATCTTTCAAGTGGAGAAGTATTAATTATTAAAAAAGCATACTGCATTTATCCAGAGCTAGGTGAATCATATACAGTTTGCTCTCATTGCCTAAAACTTTCAATAGCATACCCTGTAAAGATTGTGTTTTTGCTGTTTACTATTCTAAAAATTGTTGAAAAGAGACATTTGAATAATATCATGATACAGACTGCTTGATTAATTCAATGCTATTTGAAAACTCAATCAATAAAAGAAAAATTTTTTGTAGTAGGTTATTTATAAAACTAATTAAAGGCATAGGGGTTGAAAATATGATTCAACAAGAAATAGCAATAGATGATTGCAGAAGTGGTAAATTATATTATTATAAATTAGAAATAAAATAAATTTTTAATATTATAAATTAATTTTTTAGATGAAATAATCAACAATTTTGTATAATACAAAAATTATAATATAAAAAATTATAATGCTTTTAAATTTGATTATAATATTTTAAGTTACTCAGAAGTCTCGATCAAGTTAATAAAAGAAAGCAAGGAGAATACAATACAATATAATACAATATACAATACAATACAAAGGAGGACAATACAAAAACTTATTATAATAAATTAAATTCAGAAACTATGTCAATTTTAAACAATATATTTTTAAAATTCATTTATAAGATTCTTTCAAATTATTTTTTGGTAAAAAATATTTGTTGTAAAAAAAGCCTACATTTTTAAAATTATATTTAAATAATTATTAGATAATTTTTTTTAGTTAAATAGGGAAAGGTATAAAGTAAAAAAAGATAAAGACGAAGATGAATTTGAAGAAAGTGAAAAAATTAGAATCAAATGGCATGGCGTTAAATCAATTAGCAAGTTTAATCAATCATAATTGCTTCCCAAATGCTAGTGAAATCTTAATTGATGGTGCAAAATTTGTTGTTTTTGCTAACAAACCTATTAAAAAATTTTTTTTATTGAAATTTGAGAAGGTTTTTTAAGAGATTTTTTTTCTGTGTTTTATAATGATGATTTTGAGATACCTGAAGATTGCTGAAGTAAAATTATGATAAATATTTGTACTGAAAAATTTTTTTAATTAAATTAAGACAACCAGATTTTATTATAATTATTTTTAAAAAATTTTAATTTTAAATAAAAAATTGTATGTTGCATCTCACTAATTAAACTTTTGATTTTCGAATTGAAAATTTGTAGGGTAAATAAACCTTATGCATTGATCAAAAATAACATTATAGCAATATTTAAAATTTAATTTAAGTACATTTATTAAATACCAAAGAATACACACAGGAGAGAAACCTTATAAATGTAATGAATGTGGAAAAACTAGCATTTATATAGTCATTTTAGAATTCATACAGGTCAAGTTGGAAAAAAAATTGAAATGTAAAGAATGTATGAAAGCTTTTACAAATTCAAGTTCTCTTACAAATCATGAAAGAATTCACACAGGTGAAAAACCTTATAAATGTGAAGAATGTGGAAAAGCATTTAATCAGTTAAGTAATGTTACTAAACACCAAAAAATTCATACAGGAGAAAAACCTTACAAATTTAGTGAATTTTGAACAGCTTTTAGACAATCAATTCAGCTTATAACTCATAAGAGGATGCCATATACGAGAAAAACCTTATAATAAATGTTAAGAATGTGGAAAGGCTTTCACACGATCAAATGAGTAAAGTTTTTTTTTAAATTTAATTTTTTGAGCTTTGTTATAAATTGCTTTTTACAAGCTAAGTGAATCCAAAATAAAAATATTCTAAAATAAAATATGTGTGATATTGACTAAGTCACTACATTTTATCAATGCTGTGAAGTTTATGAAAATATATCCATTGTAGATGACCTTTAATTTTTTAAGCAAAGAAAAGTTTTTGAATAATATAATTCAAAATTTATTATATAAGTAAAATTTATAAATGTTTTAATAAATAGTAAATAAATCATAAAATATTTATTTTCTTTTGTAATTTTATTTTAATAATAAAAATAAGTAGGTACAAGACATTTGTTTTCGAAAATGAAGTTATACAAAAATTATCAATACCTGTGCATGCATTTTTACTGAACTAGAAAAATTAAATGGCTGTATTTTCATTTTATCATTTATGCTTCGGAGTCTTCATTTGGCTATTAGCAAAGTAGTAACATTTTTTTTCGATCTTTTTTTTATTTTGGTTTCTGCTATGGCAATCCAAGCTTAGCAATTTCTTCGGCAATGATTGATAATTTAGGTTTACCCAAATTATCCAATGGTAGATCTCCAATGCGAATTTCAGGAACTGAAATTTGAAATCCAGCTTCCGGTGTAGCTGCCACTGAAATTTGAGGTGTACCTTGTTTATCGTGATCTGAGCTGGATTGAATATTTGGTGTTGTATTTACATGTTTACTGTTCTGATGTCTTACTAAATAACATTCCCGTACAAAACTAAGCTTACAAAGATTGCAGCTAAATGCTTTTGCTTTAGCAATATGAGTGCGAATCTCCATATGCTCTGAAAATTTTTCTTCTGACGCGAATTTCAAAGAGCATTGTTTACAAGCCAATGATTTTTCTGCTTGGTGAGTCTTACGATGTGCATTTAGATAACTTTTAACAGCGAAACTTTTATTACATATGTCACAAGCAAATGGACGTTCACCAGTATGAGATCTCTTATGAGTATTTAAACTTGATTTTTGTGTAAATCTTTTTGAGCATAAATCACATTCAAATGGTTTTTCACCTGTATGTGTTCTCATATGAGCATCTAAATATAGTTTTCGCTTAAATCTTGCCTCACAAACTGTACACTTGTAGGGTTTATCAATATCAGGATTCATAATTTGTTCTAAAAAAGATGATCGATGATAAAATTATACTTTACGTCAATATTACTGAGTCGCAGCTATTGCTCTTGAATATGTGTAAGGTATAGTTGTGTATAATTTTTTGAAAGAAAATTTATTTAAATACGTATACAGTAGTAGTTCAATTTTTTGTATAGCAGCTTTTATAAAGAATAAAGCACAATATTTAATAATGATTTGCATACAAATTACAAACGAAAATTAACTGATGCAATACCACCAGCACTTCGTGAATTTTAATTTTTGGAGTCGATCTACAGTAATAGCGCGCGCCGTTTTCTTCACGAATGTCTTAGCGCCTGATTCGAATTAAATGCATTGTAGATTTTAAATCAATAATCATTTGTAATTGTGTTTATTTTTTTTCTATAAAATATTGAAACATTTATTAACTAAAAAATACATATTATTTTTTTATAAATTTTTTAATATAATTTCATTTGGGAACTTAAAACTATAAATTTTGTTTTATTTTTTTGGATACAAATTGAAAGTAGTGGGGGAAATTTTACAGATTAAATATGTTTTTGAAATTTTTATTTAAGGGGCTTATCACTATTTTTTAACTTCAAAATTCCCACAGTTTTGAACCCAAAATTTGTTCATTTTCTTTTTATTTTCATATGATTTTTTATTTTACTGTACTAGATTATAAAGTGCAAAGTCAATTATTACATTAAAAATGTTGCACATTTATTATAGAATAAATTATTTTTTGTAGGAAAAAATTTGCATATTATATTTCATGAAATAATTTTTATTTAAAGTAATAATGTGACTTTTTCTTATTATATAATATTATTTTTTAAATAACATACAGCTTTGAGCTTTTGCTTAAGTTTGGTATAGTTATGCATAATAAACATTTTTTTATCGATGCTCTTTAAAAAATTGAATCCTTTACATTACAGTTGTTCAAAATGCATTCCATTGTTTTGAAGACAAAGACGACTTCTTTCGTAAATATCTTGCGTTGCTCTCCTGATTTCTTCAGGTGTAAGACTTGCAAAAGCCTGTTGAATCCCTAACCAAGTTAATTCCCGAGTTGATGTATTTCCCCGATAAACCATATTTAATTCTACCCCATAAGTAGAAATCACAACAATTTAAATCAGGAGAACGAGGCGCCCAAGGAATAGCACCACCAATCCCAATCCAGCGTCCAGGGAATTGTTGATTTAAAACATTCCTTACTCGAAGATCAGTATGAGCCGGAGCTCCATCATGCATGTAGATAAGGTTATTAATAGTCTCTACAGGCAAACCAGCTGCTAAAATTAAACCTGGCAACTGCTCCCTCAAAAATTGTAAATATGAATTTCCGTTTAAACGCTCTGGAAATTGAATGGGCCCAATCTGCAATTTAAAAAATGTGTTACTTACAATTTTTTACGCTACTTTTTTCAAATAAAAAAAAAATTTTACTCACTATACGGTCATTGATTACGGCAGCCCAAACATTAATAGAAAATCTATTTTGAAAATTTCCTTGTTGTATTAATCTGTAAAATATAATGTAAAGTTTTTTATGTGTATTTTAATTTTTTACATTTAAATTATTTTAAAATTGTTAAACAATCTTTACTCTGGGTTATGGTCATCCCAATAAACATGATTTCTTTGATTGGACATGCCATTATTTGTAAACGTACACTCGTCAGTATAAAATAGTAATGCAGCTAGATCTAGACCATGAACAGCGATGTTTCTCCTTAAATTAAATATTGTATGGCAAAACTCTCGTCGAAGTCTATAATCTCTTTCTCCCATTAGAGCTTGAACCTTTTGATAGTGGTAAGGTTTATATCCATAGAATCTGTAAAAAAAATTAATTTTTTTAAAATCAGCGCGTATACGTATTTATCAAGAAATTTCCGGTTGTATAAGAGTCGGACAGGCAGTGCCATTTGAAGAAACAGAGTTACGAAAGGGAAAGCATATGCTACACGTATATTCTTGTTTTAAAATTATTCAACTTATAATGGTAACAATGGTTCTTATACGCAAGTCGAGGGTTAGGGAAAAGTTTTTGTTTTCTTAATCTCAGCTTTTAAGCTCTATAATGCGTAATATCAAGTTCTAAAATATTTTCCATTAATAATTCTAGCTTATTTATTCATAATAACGACAAGGCAAACACTATTTTTAATTCAATAATAAAATTAACAGATATACTAAGTACTCTCTCCTCGTTAAAATAATAAAATACAGATTTAAATTATTTTATATGTTCACTACTATCTATAAAATGAATACAGTTTCTTATTATTTTTAATTTTTACCCCATGGGTACTTAGTGCAAATTTTAAAAAGTAGCTCATTATTACAATGGTTTTTTAAAATAATAAATTTTTGTAAATTGATATTATTATGGTTATTTTATTAAAAAATTATTTTTTAAAATAACTAACCTTAATATACGATGTATTTCTGAAACGTTGCTATCAAGTCTCAAGGCGCATACTTTAGTGCTCAAATTAGGATTTTCGCGAAAAGCAGCCATAACGCGATTTTCAAATTCTTCGTCAATCTGAAAAATTGATGAAATAGTAGAATAAACACGTATTTCTGAGAACATTTTTATTATTTTACTAGGCATAAAGTTTATGAAGGTTAAACTTACTCTTCGATGCCGACCTCCGTACTGATGATTCGGTTTTAAACATCCAAAAGTTTTCATACGGTAATCGAGTTTTTTAAATACCCGATAATCTGGCGAATTTGTTCGATTAAGTCTTAATGGAACTTGAAGCTCATATTGTCGTGCTGCTGCATGGTAATTAAAATTATTTAAAATTAGGTACTCGTGCATTAATCTATATTCAGAGACAAGATATTCGCGATGATCCCAAGTCTCAAGTAAATTATTATAATTTTGAATATTCACTGGGTTCATTTTAAGATAAAATTCAAACAAATATTATTAACACAAGACAGAAACACTTTAAAATCCTTATTAAGAATAATTAAAATCTTATAAATAAGAATGATATAATAGAAATTCAATTAAAAATAATTTTCACTCTTGTTGTTACTTTCTTACTGTTGTCTCTAAGAGCACTGGTCAAGTAATGCAGAAAATAAAGGCCGGTAACGAAAAACATTTATTATATTTTGACGTTGTTTTTAAGAATTGGTTATTATTATTATAATAAACATAATATTATACGCTTTATTATAAAAAAAAAACTTCTACTAATATTCATTTTAAAATTATTATTTAAAAATATAACAAAAGAAACCACTTGACTTTTATACTTAAAAGAGTATTATATTATTTGATGTAAATTCGCGGAAAAAAAGAAACAGCCCTTGCGACGGTATAATATATTACTTGCCGCTACCTGTTTAAAAGTCGCACGTTTGTATTTCTCGCGGGGGAGAGGGAAGATTAGATTTTTGTCTCAAGTCAAAGCTATTATAATTACGTCAACTTAGTAGCCAATAATATATATAAGTTGTGCGAGGGTGCGGTGTAAATGATGATAAATGACCTTGAATTTTAGTCATACACAGTTTTTTGTAAATAAAGTTTTAACAAATAAATATTATACGAATATTGTGTTGAAATATAATTTAGTATTATAATTTAGGTATGTTTTTAATTTTGTGCTCCAAACTTTGTATCATTTTTTAATTTAAGATATTTTTTTTAGCAATTATTGTGGGTACTTATTATATGTTTAAAATACATATAATATTTATGATACTTAAAAAACAGTAGTGAGTGTGATAGAATGGTGTAAGCGATTTTTAACGATTTTAAAAAAAAATACCTATAAACAATTTTCATTATCATAAAATATTGTTATACAAAAAAATAATTATATCCATTTATACTTATTTATTATAATGGCTTTAAATAATGAAGAATTAAATAGGGATTTTCAATATCAAATTTACGTAATTCAAGCTGTTGAAGAAGAACCACGTATTTGGCAAAGAGGCGATGAAACCAGAAATAAAATGGCATATTTTAACCAGATTGCCAGAAATATGAACTTTGAGTTTAATACCAATATATTTACAAGTGGTAAGTCTATTTTAAATATTTTATGAAAAACTTTATCAGGTATACTAATATTGCGCGGGCTTTTCTTTGCTAAACAGTTTATTTATTTAATATAGGTAAATTATTTAGCAGTTTTTGTATACCTCCTACTTTTAGAAAAAGTAAGGTACTCGTTCCAGTATATGAACGATCGTTCAGAATTAGATTTTTTTCATATTATTTGTTAATTTGGAATAAAAAAAATGCATAAATATTGAAGTTAAAGGATCGCTGCATGATAAAAAAAAATAAAAATTAATAAGCCATTATTTTTAGTATCGTCAGAGATACAAAGAATTGAAAATTGTAGGTGCAGCTACTGGAGCATTTACTTATACACTGTTTTCCCATTTAAAATTTGGTTGTTCATGTATTGATGCAAAAAACATATCGTTAATATCACTTAATTTCACAAAATCAAATGCTAATTGGGACAAAATTTTTGTGTTAATATGTATTAGAAAGGAGTTGCATTTATTATTAAAAACAATAAAACAATAAGATCATTTATCAAATTTTTTAATTTTGATGAACGAAATAATCCTGAACTGTTCATGTAACACTGGTACGAGAACCTTTCTTCTTGCAAAAAAATAAAAAAAATATTTTTCAAATTTCTTACTGACATCAATATGACTCGGGTAAAAATAAATTTTAATTACTGTATAGGCAAAAAAGTAAAACCTATTTGGGACCACATAAAGGGACGCTAAAAGGAATCTTACCGAAACAATAGATTCAATCCAACCTACAAGTATCACAACTTATTACTATTTTTACACCGACAGCTGCTAGCCGAAGATGAAGAATTTATTATGAATATGCGAATTGATGAAAATATTCAAGAAAATGTTAATAATAATAATAATTAATTTAAATTATGTACATATTAGTTGTACTTAAGTATTTTGATTATGAAATTAAGAATAAACAATTTTATTAATAGTATATTATTTAGCTAAACATTTTTTATAAACTAAATTATTCTTTGAACTTAGAAAAAAAATTATTTTTGTTGTAATAGCTATTCAAACAAAAATTGAATAAGAGATTAATGTTTTATATATTATAGAAAACTGCAATACAAATTAATTTTAAAATTTTTCTTATTCTGTGTTATTAAAAAATGAAGCATCTTAAATAATATTAAATAGGTACATTTATAAAAATTGTTAATTCAGAACAAAATATTTCGTAAGAATTCGCATTTTTTTTACTATTGATACAGAAGTATTAAGAAAAAAAACAGAACTAAAAAATATAATAGAAAGTTTTAGCTGCTACAAAATTATGTAATAACATTTATGAGTATTAAAAAAATTACTCGTTTATTATTATGAACACAGTTTTTTTATATAACTAGCCATTTTTAAAATTTAAAGCAAGTTAAAATTTTTTTTTTTTAAATTTAGATAATTTTTTTTTTTTACGATTGTAAATAAGATATCAGAGCAAAGGTGCACTTTTACTTAAAAACTATTTTAATACATAAGCACTGTGTTATTAGAAAAAAAAGTAAACTACTCTTTATAATAGATCTACTGCTTATCGAGACAGATAGCAACTTACTTCATCACATAGCAGTAAGTTGGATCTGCTCATCTAAAAAATTTGTAGTCAATTTTGGTGCTGACTGAAAGATCAAAATCAGAAAACTTGATTTTTACCAATGAATCTCTATAAAGTTTAACGATCTAATAGATAGAAACTTTGGGTTGCCAAGGAAAAATCTTTCTTGAAGAAAAAAAAACTTTTCTGTTTACGATAAAATTTAGCCAATTTATAGTTAATTTAAGATTGTGTTCAAATTTGTCTTAAAAAATATTTAAATTATTTTAAAAAAAGCCTGTTTCGGAACTTAAAATATAGAATATTTACATCGTAAAAAATATATTTATTTTTAAATCGATTAATTTTTTCCTAAGTACATATTCATTACTTCAAGAAAAAAATCATTCAAAATCACAAAATTCAAATTCACATTCAAATCACAAAAAAATCAAAAATCATCGATACCAAATTTCAAATTATACGTAAAAAACTAATAAAAAGTGTCTCAAATAAATCCTGCTAATTGAAGCTATAAATAGTTTTTGACTTTAAAAGTAAATTTTAGTTCATGAAAATGTATTTTTTTTTCTTAAAGATGTAAATTGCCAAGAAAAAATTAATTGATAAAAAAAAAAAATTATTATTTTACAATAATTATTTAAGTTCGAAAATCATTTTTAAACCATTTAGAACTTGCATAACTAGGTTAAATTTCATTTTAAAATAATATTTTTTTTTTTAAATTAATAAATTTTTCCCTATGAATATATCTTATTAAAACAGGAGGTGCATTTTACTTAAAATTTTTTGATGAATATGCACTTTGTTATTAGGAAAAAAGTGTACTACTCGTCAATAGCTCAGTAGAAGATTATCGAGAAAATAGCAACTTATTTCATATCTTACTTGCTATGAGAAATGTGTTAGGTAACGTGCACCCTCAGTTCCAAAACGAGAAATGAAATATTTATGTGCGTCAAATTCAAGATTATGATAACATTTTGTATAAACAATTGATTACATTACTAAAGATAGGGAAATTCTAAAAACTTATAATAAACATGCTAATGTTGCATATTTCTTATTAGAACATGAGGTGCATTTTACTTAAGATTTTTTTATGAATATGCACAATTTTTATCAGGATAAAAAGTGAACTACTCTTGAAAAGCTCAGCTGCTTATGGAGACAATATAATTTTATTTCAGCATACTGCTATGATAGAAATGTTTTAGTAAAGGTGCACCATGCGCTCCAACAAGAGAGATGCAAATTTTTGCATGTCGATTTCAAGATTATGTTACATATTTGTAGATAATATTGATTATTTGCTTAAAGAGACATTAATTAAAAAAACTTGTAATCGACAATGCTAATCTTGAATATCTCTTATTAGAGTGCACTTTAACTAAAACATTTCACATAACAATATGATGAACTACGTTGCTCTTGGCTCGATAATCAGCTGATCTATTGACAAGTAGTACACGTTTTTACTAACAACAAAGTACATATGCATGAAAAATCTTAAGTAAACTGTACCTCCTGTTCTAATAAGAAATATTCAACATTAGCATATCAATTTAAAGTAGTCTAGAATTTCTCTGTTTTTAGACAGACAATCAATATTATTTACAAAAATGCATCATAATCCTGAATTCGATATGCATATATATTACATCTCACTTGTTGGAGCAGTTGGTGCACTTATTCTAAAACAAATCTCATAGCAGTATGATGAACTAAGTTGGTATTGACTCGATAATCAGCTGAGCTATTAATGAGTAGCTAACACCGTACATATGCATAAAAAGTGTTCAAGTAAAAATGCACCTTTAGCTCCGATAAGTAATATGCAAGATTAACATGTCGATTATAATTTTCTGATCTTTAAAAAGAGAAAAAATTTTATCTACCAAAATGTAACATAATTTTGAAATCGACATGCATGAAATTTGCACTGCTCTTGTAAGAGCACATGGTGCACTTTTACTCAAATATTTCTGAAATTTTGTTTAAAAAGTGCACCTTCTGAACAAGGGAGATAAAAAATTTATGCATATAGAATTCAAGAATATGATACATTTTTGTAAATAATATTGATAATTGTCTGTCTAAAGATAGAAAAATTTTTTAAAACTTGTAATCGAGATGCTAATCTTGCATATTACTTATTGGAGCTGAAGGTGCATTTTTTCTTAAACATTAGTCATGCATATTTACTGTGTTAAATAGTTTTATTTTTTTGAAAATAACAGTACATATGCATGAAAATTGTTTAAGTAAAAATGCACCTTTAGCTCCGATAAGTAATATGCAAGATTAACATGTCGATTATAATTTTTTTATCTTTAGAAAGAGAATAAATTTTATGTACCAAAATGTAACATAATTTTGAAATCCACATCCATACAATTTGCATCGCTCTTGTTGGATCGCATTGTGCACTTTTACAAAAGCATTACTCATAGCAGTTTGCTCTACTAAATTGCTATAATCTCGATAATCAGCTGAGGTATTCAAGAGTAGTTCACTTTTTGTCTTCATTAAATAGTGCATATTCATAAAAAAATCTTCTCTCTTGTTGGAACAGAAGGAGAACGTTACCTAACACATTTCTCATAGCTGTATGATGAACCAAGTTGCTATTTTCTTGATAATCAGCTGAGTTATTGACTTGTAGTACACTTTGTTTTGATTCGATGCTTTTGTAAATATTTTGGTAGACAGTTTTATTTGTCATTAAAAAAAATAATGTGAATAACTTGCAAGTCATATCGCTAAAAATTGAACAATTTTTTATTAAAATTAATTAACAATTTGCTGGTATCTCAAAGTCATCATTACAAATTACTGAAAATATATGGGTTAAAAAATATCTAGTTCTATCTGCTATTGTAACCTCGAATAATGGTTAATAAAATTTCAATGTTGTGGCAATACTATGCCATTTGGATTTGCCTGTGTTTCTAGAAAAAAATCATTATATCCATTTATAAGCGATTTCGAAAATTTAACCATTGGTTTCTAAGAATAAAAATAAATAAAAAAGTATCAACTTGTAATGACTTTATAAAGTCATTAAAAATGACTTACTTTTTTAATTGAATATGTTAAATCATGTCCACGTGGAAATAATGTTACGCCAAGCATTAAGTAAATCATAACATAGCAGGCCAACATTAGTCGAGGTGAAAAAATTTTGTCAAACAAATGATGACATTGATTTTACTACAAAAATCAATTACCTTGCCCAAAGGTTTATCTTCTTCATCAATTGGTATACTGGAAAGGATTTATGCATAAATAGATGAAAATTTTATTACACGTCGATTGTCTGAAAAAAAAGTTTCACAAAGAAATAATTTATCTTTAAATAAAAAATAATTTATTATTAATTATACTTATCTGATTGTACTTTTAAAAATTTTATTAGATTTTCATAATATTTAATAAGACTCCACCAACTGCATTCTTACTTCTTTCTGCAAATAAACATTCAAAAAATTGAACATTTAGCAGACAAAAATAATGAATAGAGGTTATAATTTACTTACCATTGAATTTATTTTTTCTTTATTTTTAATAAACTAATTATATTTTTTTTTAAGTAAGTGAATAATAATAATTAACATTGGCCTGCATTTGCGTGTATTTCATAAAATTAATAATGAAAAATTCTATTATGCTTACTTTATATTCGATTAATTATTTATTTTTATTATTATTAATTATAATTATTATTTAATAATAATTAATGTACTGATAAAAAAAAATACAAGTGCAGTATTTACTTTTATAGCCATGCACATGGACATTATGGCTGACGAAATAATATTAAAAATTAGATTATCATTGTCGGTAAGAGAGGTTTTTATCATACCTTGCGATTTGAGAATTTACCTTCGCTCTGCTATATAGTGCTATATATATAAAAAAAAAAATTTCTCTTACGTCCCATTTACAAACTCCCTGTATAGTATTAAGACATGTATATATAGATCGTTCTAAAATTTAATTTTTCCCAAAAATAGTAAACATTTATTTATTTTAACACCGGTTTTATGTAATATCTATCATTTTTTAACAAAAAAAGTTATCATATATTATTATTTTCTTGAATTTGTCTTATTTTTTATTATAATTATTTTTAAAAACCAAACATTATATCAACTCCATCAATTTTTTTTTTTTTAATTTTAAAGAAACGTACGTTTTTAATAAAAACTTAGTACGCATAAATTACATTTTAAATATAGAATATAAATTATATTATAATATACACACAGACCTACCTATAAATGATTAAAAATAACATAAAGAATAAAAAAATGAAAATAATTTTTTTACCAGCTTCAAAAATATTTTATAAAATTTTAAAGATACCTCCGTTTTGAATAAAAATTTCAGATAATACGTAAAAATTAGTGCCGAATCGAATATTACGAAGTGCGATATAAAAATTTTTCGATAGTCTCGATGTTGTGTATATAATATATCGTGTGTGTGTGTGTGTGTGTGTAAAGTATGAGAGGCGCCCTCTGAAGAAGTATTACTGTTGCGGAGCATAAATTCAGTGCTCCGGCAACCACTACCGATGCTACATCGGCTTGCATTACAATAAAAGTACACAGTGCTAAATATTACTTATATTTATTTATACACCACCATTTTCCTTATCTATCCATCATCTACCACATTTTTGGCATCCCGAGTGCATTGTTTTAAGTGAAATTGAACTCCACGCACAAGAAAAGTGAAAATTTTTTCATTAACAGCCACGTGTTGAATATTATTTAATGTGTGCAGGTGGATTTTTAGCAAAATGGGTAATGGTGCAGTGTTTAAAAAAAAAATAATATTAAAATAAAGAAAAATTTAATTGTTTAAATTAAAAGTGGTTGCCGTTACTTTGTGTTAGCAAAAAAGAGCAAAAAAAAGCAAAAAAAGCAAAAAAATTTTTTGTCATCTTTAAATTTTAAAAAAGGGAGCAAGTGGAAATTCTCTGTATTTAAAAGATATAAAGGAGTGCAGATCCTTTTTAAGTGAAAAAAGAAAAGGACGCTATAGAAGTTTTGCCGCTAAAAAGGAAAAAGTCATTAATATTTTTTGGCGCGTTTTATTACCGCCCCTCTTTTTATCAACGGAAACAAAATGGCTATCGCATGATGAAGAGAAGGGAAAAACACACGACTCGACACGAATCCTAGCGGAGCGGTACGAAGTGGTCTCCTGTTTCTCTACTTTTTTCAAAAGCACGATTCGGTACGATCTTCTACGAAGCGGCACGAAGTCGTAAACTACTTTTTTTCGTCATCATAATGGAGGGGAGATCAAAAACTCACATTTAGAAGGTTTCTCTCTTCTGCTAGTCACATGGTGGTCAACAAGAAGCGCTTTCTGTCATTCAAAATAAGGTTTTGTTTATTGTATTTTAAAATATTATTTATTCATAAAATATATATATTCTTTATTAATCAGTTACAAAGTTGTTGTATTGTAGCGTATTCAGTCTAATGTTGTAAATATTTTTTGGAAATTAATCTTTTGATAATCATTTAAAATTAAAATTAAAAAATCTTTTCTTGATATCTTATTTGATAAAAAATCTCGATTTTTATTGGTCAAAAAAATTGTAATTTAAAATTAGAAAATTTTTTAAATGATATTTTTTTATGCTTAACTATTTACTAGATTAAATTTTTTAAAAGATATTAATAATAGAATTCTCTTATTAATTTCACTTTTTCTCAATACAACATTTATAAAATTATATTGTATTAATGTGTAACAATTTTCAGAGGAGCGTGTATGTTATTTTGTGTTTGCTTTATAATCTTGTAAAAATTGATGATTAGCTATTAAACTATAAATTATTTAAACTTTTATCCATGATATTTAATCAAGTCAAAACATTTTCTTTTTAATAAATTGATAAAAATTGTTAATTAATTTTGCTTTGAAGTTGCTATCAAATGAAAAAAAAAAATACGTGCAAAAGAAATAAAAATTATTTTGTTTTAATAAAATTTTTTTTTTGTAATTCTTTTTGATTTTTAAAATTTCACTGCGTATCAGAGCTTTTATGTATTATTGGTCACCCAATTATCAAACTATAGTCATTATAAAATATTATTTCCTTTTTATCAAATTGAAGTGGTTGATCCAGAGTTGGGGGTGATGATTTTATCCGGCTTCAGGACCTTTGCGAAGTACATTGTGTCTTACGATTAATAAACTTTCTTTCGAAATATTTTTTATATTATAACCCAATTAATTTTATAGAGGTGATTCACTGAATCAATGGGGAAAAATGCCACATTAAAAATTCTCTAGCACAATTTGAAAGATTTTCTTTTTAATTTTTTCATAATACTTTTGATTAAACTTAAATTATTTTTTTTTTGTTACCTTTAGTATAAATTTTTCTTAATTTTTGTATAAATCTTTCAGTTTGGGCTGGTAATTTCTAGAATTTACATATTGAATTTGATATTTTAAGTTATACTTTAAAAATACAACGGTTTGAATTTTTTATTTAAAAACGTATCGTTTGTATTATGTATAATTGTCAATTATTCCCTGAGATTTGCAGATGCTAGTGAACAATGGCAAAATTGTAAATATTTTAAATTGCAAATATTTTTTTTTCTTTTTACTCAAGTATAATATCTACTCCTTTTTTGCATCGGATAAACATTATTAATCATGGATATTATTAATCAACAAGTGAGTATGTTCACACGTATTAACAATGCGTTTGCCTATTTTGAAAAAGAAGTTGACAGCATGTCCATCTCGTCTTGTAAAATCAGGATGAATTCCCTTGAAAAAACGTTGGAAAAATTTGAAAGCAATCACATGCAGCTAATTAACCATGAGGATTATGAGACTCTTAAGGTTCAACCTTATGTAAAGGATAATCTCTTCCTGGCGTATGAGCAAGCATACATAAAAAATTTGTCAAAACTTCAAGCTTATTTAGATTCCCAAATAGAATCACGTAATGATAATACTCACCCCCCAGTTAGACAATTTGTTACGTTAGATGGTGAAAGGTTGCCTCCGTTAAGCATTCCTCATTTTAATGGGGATTTTACATGTTGGGAATCGTTTCGTGACATGTTCACATCTTCGGTAATTAACAAACCGAATTATTCAGACATTGCAAAGTTGCATCAACTCATATCTGTTGTTGAGGGTGACGCTAAGAAGTTAGTCACTTCATATCAGCCTACAGAGGCTAATTTTAAAATTATTTGGGACAAACTAAAGGAAAAATATGAGATAAAAAAGCGTTTAGTACATGCTCATATTTCTTCTATTTATTCCCTAAAACCTATTAGTAAATCCTCAGCAACAGAATTAAAAAAGATCCTTACTGGAATTAATACCCCTTTGTCTGCTTTAAAGGGTTTGAATAGGCCAGTTGATCAATGGGACGATTTATTAGTCTATCATGTACTATCTTTATTAGATCAGGATACTAGAAGGCAGTGGGAAATTTTTTATAGTAATTATTTTAATAGGTTTGCTGCTACCGTACAAAATGATGATGCTGGTCCGGTTAGGTCTTGTTCTGAGCCACCTGAATTAAAACACATATTAGAATTTTTAGAGACTCAAATTAGCATATTTGAATCGATTGAAGAGTCGAGTAATAATTTTAATGTCAAACAATTTGCAGAAAATAACAATAAATTCAAAAATGCTAATGTCTCTACAATGCCCGCAAAGGTTTTTCAAACTAATGTGGATAATAGTTCAAATATTTCTAAAAAACCTAATAGTGAATGCATTATTTGAAATGCAAATCATTTCTTTCTCTTTTGCCCTACATATAAGAATAAAACACCTAAACAGAGAGAGGAATTGGTGGGTAAATTAAAAAGATGTTACAATTGCTTAGGGCCACATTTTATAACACAATGTAACTCAACAAAAACTTGTCAATCTTGTCATAAAAAACATCACACTCCATTACATATAAAAGGTTACAAAAATAAAAAAGCAGTAAAAGCTAATGATAGCAATGACACACATAACCCTAGTTCTAGTAGCCAACCTACCGTAACAGAAACAGTAACATTAGCCACTCAATCATGACAATTAGCTAATAGCTCGTTGTTGCCTACAGCCGTAATAAAAGTATCAAATAGTTTTGGTTGTGATTTCTTAGCTAGGGCACTGATAGATCAATGCTCTCAAGCCTCTTTCATAAGTAGGTCATTGCTTAAAAAGCTAAAAATTCCAAAAGTATCAACTTTTTTAACAATCTCTGGCGTCGGGGGCAACAGTGAGTTAACTTCTACTCAATTAGTAAATATTGATATTCGGCCGCATTTTTTCTCAGATTTTGTGGTAAATATTGATGCGTTTGTTATACCTAAAATTACCTCATATTCACCAAATGTAAATTTCCAAATAAAAAATCTTGATTACTTATCGGACTTAGTGCTTGCTGACCCACATTTTAATGAGCGAGGACAGATTGACGTTTTGCTAAGTACAACTGTACATTCGTCATTAATTGAGGAACCAATTCGTAGAGGTTCAGACTCTCCGCCGATTGCTACAAGTTCTAAGTTAGGTTGGATAACTTCTGGGGGTTTGGGGAAAGGTTTTAATTGTTTATTGGCCACTGATCTTCAAATAGAGGAAGAGAATCTATCATTCAATTTAGAAAGATTTTGGCAGCAGGAGGAGGTCGCTGTTTCTTCTAAATCGTTACTCACTCCTGACGAACAAGCTTGTGAAGAATTCTTCTCCAAAACTTTTTATCGCAATTCTGATGGACGTTACGTGGTAAGATTACCTTTTAAAGATCCTGATAGTGTTAATTTGAAGTTCAGAGGATCTCATCAAAATGCAAAGAGAGTTTTGGAAAGGATGGAAGCTAAATTTCTAAAAGACGAAAAGTTCGCTCAAGCATATACGGCATTTATGCAAAATTATGCTGATACAGGTCATATGTCGCTTCTTGAATCCCCTCTGCCAGAAATCGATTGCTATTTTCTTCCACATCACGGAATTCTCGGCTCTTCGGGCAAATTTCGTTCAGTGTTCAATGGTTCAGCTAGAGACTATGATAAGGTTTCAATTAATAATTTATTACACTATGGGCCAAACCTACTTCCGGACTTAGCTGAGTTATTGATCAACTGGATGAAATATAGATTTGTCTTTGTATCTGACATTGAGCAGATGTTTAGGCAAATCCTAGTCCACGAGGATGACCGAAAGTTTCAGCAGATTTTGTGGCGTTCTGAACAAAACAAACCTATTCAAGTATGGTCGCTTAATACAGTCACTTATGGTATGATAAGCAGTCCTTATTTAGCAAATAGAGTCATTAGGCAATTAGCCATTGATGAGGGGAGAAATTTTCCATTCTTAATATGGAAACATATATGGATGATACACTGTCTGGTGGCCACACATTAGCTGAAGCTTTAGATAAGCAAAAAGATTTAGTGGGAATTTGCAAGGTGGTGGTTTCTTCCTCCATAAGTGGTTAGCTAATGATGAAAAGTTGCTAAATTTTCCTAGGTCAGCATGTGCTTCACCCAAATCCAATTCTTGCTTCGGATTGTTGGGTCTAAACTGGTGTCCAGACTCTGATGAATTTACCTTCGATCTAGTTATTGATCAACTTGAGGGTGATCTCACAAAGAGGAAGGTGCTTTCTATCATAGCCAAATTTTTTGACCCCCTAGGTTGGTTGGCTCCGGTTATTATTACTGCCAAAATTTTTATGCAGAAGTTATGGTTGGCGAAAATTGGCTGGGATGAAATGTCACCACCCCCTTTGAGAGACGAATTCTTAAGTTGGCACAATGATATATCAGCTGTAAAGGACATCAAAATCAAAAGATGGTTAAACTATGTTCCTAATGCAAAATACGAGCTTTTTGGGTTTGCAGATGCCTCAAAATTTGCTTATGCTGCCTGCACATACCTCAAGGTTACGTATAATGGTGTTAGTTCTGTTCATTTAATCCAAGCTAAATCTAAGGTTGCACCTATTAAGCCACTTTTAACAATACCAAGACTGGAATTAAACGCGGCTCTTTTACTAGCTAGACTGTCGGTTAAGGTTCTCAAAGCTCTGAGATTGGACGCTGTAAGAATTTATCTTTTCACGGATTCTACAGACGTACTTTATTGGCTCAAAGAACACCCATCTAAATGGGAAATGTATGTTGCTCACAGTTGTTCTAAAATCCATGCGTTAATCCCTGAGGCCTACTGGAATCATGTTCGAACGCATGACAACCCAGCTGATTGTATTTCTAGGGGCCTGCCACCTTTTCAACTAAAGAACTTTTCTCTTTGGTGGGAAGGGGGTGTGACTTTGGATAAATCTGGAGACGATTTCATGGAATTTCAAAGTAAGTCAGTAAATGTCACAGCAATAAATTGTAACGTCGTTGCTAAAAAACAAAGTTGTGAAGTTCAAGTTTGGGATTTGATTAATAAATACTCATCTTTGAAAAAACTTCTTCGAATAACCTCATATGTTCTTCGTTTTATAGATAAGTTGTTATTGAGGGTTAGAAGTAAATTAGTGAACTTGTCAGAGCAATCTGACGTAGTTAAGAACTCTTGGTTTTTGGTAAAATATCGCTGTTGTTTTCCGAAGTTAGTGTCTATTGAGGAAATCACCCGAGCTAAAAAACTCTGGATATTTATCATTCAGAGAGCTTATTTTGAAGTCGATATTTCTTTGCTAAAAAATGGTAAACCTATGCAAGACTTAAATCTAAGAAGATTAGATCCTTTTCTTGAGCAAAATTTATTGAGATTAGGGGGTAGGATTCATTGGTCGTTGTTGGATCATGACCAAAAACATCCATGGATCTTGCCATATCAAGGTCAATTTTCAAAATTATTGGTAGAGCATTGTCATAAATCTATGTTGCACGGAGGAGTTAGGCTAACTTTATCTACATTGCGTCAGGAATTCTGGGTAGTGAAAGCTAGAAATTTGTTTAGAAGCTGCGTCTATAAATGTAATATTTGTCGTCGTTATAGTTCCAATCTCGCTATACAAAAGATGGGAATACTGCCCGCATCAAGGGTAATCATGCCAGATAAACCGTTTCGCTTTAGTAGATTATGAGTAGATTATGCTGGCCCCTTCTCAATTTTAAGGTATAGAGGTCGCGGTTCTCATAAAACCATGTACAAGGCTTACATAGCAGTGTTCGTCTGTATGACCACCAAAGCCGTCCATCTTGAGCTGGTAACTGGGTATTCTAGTCCGGATTTTATTGCTGCCTTTAGAAGATTTACCGCAACTCGAGGGCAATGTTCCGGTTTGTTTAGCGACCAAGGGACTACCTTTGTTGGCGCAGATCGATTCCTCAAAGAAATGTATATGGAATCTTCTGTCTATATGCAGGAACTTGTGGGTTCTCTTACCAACGAGGGTACGAACTGGACGTTTAACTCTCCGGGAGCGCCTCATTTTGGGGGAATCTGGGAAGCAGCGGTAAAGTCCGTGAAACACCATATTCGGAGAGTAGTAGGTTACCATTTACTTACTTATGAAGAGTTCAATACTCTGCTAAAGCAGATTGAGGCTTGCCTCAATTCCCGGCCACTCATACCTTTAAAAGACGATCCGTCTGATAACAAATTTTTAACCCCTGCTTTCCTGCTCACACAATCAAACAATAATATTTTGCCAGAGAATAATTATCTGGATCAAAATATACCCCTTTCAAATAGGTATAAGCTCATCCAGCAAAAATTACAAGACTGGTGGCGATCATGGTCCACTGAGTATCTGCAAACTCTGCAGGAACGTCATAAGTGGCAATTACAGAAAAAAAATATAGAAATAAATGATGTGGTGTTGATCTCTGATGAGACCATGCCCCCCTCTTATTGGCCGTTAGCAAAAGTTATCGGGGTTCACAAGGGTCCTGATGGTTTGGTGAGGGTTGTAACTCTCAAGACGGGATCAACCACTTTAAAACGCCCAATACACAAGTTAATTTTATTAGATGTGTTGAATGAGGAAAAACAGTGAAATTTTTTAAATTAAAAAGAAAGGTTTTTCAAAACAAAATTGTATTTGTAAATATAATTATTGTGTAAATACATCATTATTTATTGTGATTTTTAATTTTTTATTGTAAATATGTTCTGTTATTATAAGTTATTAAAATTGATTTTTTGTATATTATAGATTAGAAATAATGTTTTGAAAAGGCCAAATTTTTAAACTGTAAATATTTCTTTTTTTTCTAAATTTCCAGCCACCACATGTTTAAACATTTTCTTTTTATTTTATATTGAATTTTATCTTTTTTTTGCAAAACATTTTAATTTAATTAAAATGTGGTGGGTGGAAATGTTGTGTATATAATATATCGTGTGTGTGTGTGTGTGTGTGTAAAGTATGAGAGGCGCCCTCTGAAGAAGTATTACTGTTGCGGAGCATAAATTCAGTGCTCCGGCAACCACTACCGATGCTACATCGGCTTGCATTACAATAAAAGTACACAGTGCTAAATATTACTTATATTTATTTATACACCACCATTTTCCTTATCTATCCATCATCTACCACACTCGAGATATTTCAATTTTTGTTAAATTGAATTATATTTTTTTATTTTTTATTTTATGTTTTTCTATTTTAAAAAATGTTATCAAGTTCAAAAACACTAAAAATTAAATATCCCAAAAACTACAATAACTGAGCAAAAAATCTATAATCTATGTCACCCACAGACTTTTTTTCTTTATTTTGACACCAGTTTCATACCAATCGGTTTGGTGTTTCTTGAGTCATACAAACAAACAAACAGACAAATAAATTTTCAGATATATATAGTTTTTATTTTAAGATATATTTTATTTTTATGTACAAGAAAAAAAAATATTTTGTAAAGAACTCATATTTAGAGTTTAGTTTTTATTGTAGGTCTTTTTAACCTTTTAACGTGATCTATTTGGATCGAGTTTGTTCCAACTTTTTAAATTTTTACATTATAATCGGAAAATTTTTTTACAATTTCAAATGGCCCTGTATATGGATCGTCTGCTGGTTTCGAGGTTTCGCTCCCTTTTACTAAGAAAACTATATCTCCTACCTCAAAATCAATGATATTTAAATTTCCATCATAATACTGTTTTAATGTAAATTCTCCGCTATATATTTTAGATTGCAATTTGTCGCATGCCTATCAAACGCGAGACTAAATCTATTAAGCAATTTCCATAAGTTGTGTCTGGGAATATTAAAACCGGTGCTGTACATAATTTTTCTTTTAATAAATCAAAAGCTCCTTGAGTTTTTTCAGTCCATTTAAATGGTGTGTCCTTTTTTAATAGGTTTGTCAGAAGAAGAGCTAGTTTTGCATAGTTTTTAATAAATTTTCTTTAGTTATTTGTTAATACATTAAAAATTCTAATTTGTTTAGCAGTTTTTGGTGCAGGCATTTTTATGATAGCTTCGACCTTTATGGGGTCAGTTTCTATTCCTTTTTCTGAAATTTTGAACCCTAAATAGATTAGTTCTCGTTTTAAGAACGTACATTTATTTATTTGTATTTTTAAGTTAGCCCCTCTTAATTTTTGGATTACATGTTGTAGAGTTTTAAAATGTGATTTTACGTCTTTGGTAAATGTGTTATTTATTGGTAGCGATATTTAAGATTTGTCAATTTTGAATTTTCAGGAGTTTCAGTTATTGTAGTATTTTTTATAGTTTTTGAGGGAAAAAGTTCTTTATCAAATACATTTATTGATTGGATACTTTTATTTAGTCTAGAACCAGATGTTTGTGTTATTTCTGTAATTTTGATTTGTAGCTAATTGTTGGGATTTTTATCTAGTTATAGGTTCTTGTGTATTGGATTTCAAGATAACAATTTAATTTAATAGTAGTTAAATAAAATAAAATTTATTAAAATTGTTTTATATCAAATATATATATTTAATATATATGTATAATAAATGTTTCAGTAATAAAAAGGTGTCATCACAAAAATTGATGCGTGGGGTATCCTACTTAATTTTGTATAAATTGACTGCGAAAAAAAAATTAATCATCAATTATTCTTGCAACTTAATTTATTCAAGAAGAAAAAAAAAGAAAAACAAAATGGAAAAATCAGTAAAGAAAACATAGAAGTTGGGCTATTGCTGCTTCGTAAATTTTCCGCTAAATTCGTGGATCATTCCACATATGTTACGTTTGATAGCAAAAGTATATTTAATGATTAGTAATAAAAGAGAGAGGAAGAGAGAACAGTATTTGAAAATTATAATTTTTATTATTTTTTTATTTATAGATTCATCTGGTGTTAGATGGTGAACTAGGGGATGATGATTCTGCTCATCCCTTTGCAGAAATGAGAAGGCCAGTTAAAAGAATGGTAAGTTAAATAAAAAAAACGCTGCCAAGTAATTGGCACTATGATTCCTCATTAACAATAAAAAAATGTTCTTAATAGTCTATTTTATCTAATAAAAATGATAATTCTAGATATTAGTACTTTCATGGAAAAAAATTAAATACTACGTCCCAAAAGAAAAAAGATATTGCTATTTTTTTAATTTTTTTATGTAAACAATTTTTAGAAAAAAATTTTCAAAAAATTAAGTATCAATTGGAGATATAGAGTAAAAACGATAATTCTACATATAAGTAGGTAGATAGGTAACAGTCTTTCAGAGGAAAAAATTAGGTACTACGTCCAAATAGAAAAAAAATAATGCTGTTTCTTTAATTTTTTTATGCAAAAAATTTTGAGGGAAAAATTTTCAGAAAATTAAGTTTCAGTACCAAAATATTGACTAAAAAGTATACTTCTAAAACTAGTACTTTTACAGAAAAAAATTAGGTACTACTTTCAAAAAGCAAAAAAATATTGCTGTTTTTTTTTTTTTATGCAAAAAGTTTTGAGAAAAAAAAGTTAAAAAAATTAAGTGTCAGATTGGAAATATCGAGTAAAAACGATATTTTCAGATATTGGCACTTTCATAAGCAAAAATTAGGTGCTATATCCAAAAAGAAAAAAAATATTGCAGTTTTTTTCATTTTTATTTTTTTAAATGTTGAGAACAAAAATTTTGAAAAAATTAAGTATCAGGTCCAAAAAATTACTATAAACGATATTTCTAAAACTAGTACTTCCACAGAAATAAATTAAGTACTGAGTCCTTAAAGAAAAAAAAAATTGGTATTTTTTGTATTTTTTTGTGAAAAAAATTTTCAAAAATAAATTATAAGATTCGAGATATCGAGTAAAAACGATACTTTTAGATTTCAGTACTTTCATGGAAAAAAATGAGATACTACATCCAAAAAGAAAAAAAAATATAGTGTTTTTTAAATTTTTTTATGTAAAAAGTTTTGAAAAAAAAAATTTCGAAAAATTACGTATCAGATGGAGAAATCCTTTACAAACGATAATTTTAGATATTCGTAATTTCATAGAAAAAAATTAAGTATTACGTCCTAAAATAAAAAAAATTTTGGCGTTTTTCGTATTTTTTGGCGACAAAAATTTTGAGAAAAAAATTTCGATAAAATTCCGTATCAGGTCCAAAAAATTACTATAAACGATATTTCTAAAACTAGTACTTCCACAGAAATAAATTAAGTACTGCGTCCGTAAAGTATTTTTTGGTGAAAAAAATTTTGGGAAAAAAATTTTCAAAAAATTAAGTAAGAGAAAATTGTGATCGGATACAAAAAATTACTATAAACTAAATTTCTAAAACTTGTACTCTGATTAAAATAAATTAGATATGTCCAAAACGAAAAAAAAAATTTTGTGTTTTATGTATTTTTTTGTGACGAAGATTATGGAGAAAAAAATTTTCAAAAAATTAATTATCAGATTCAAGATATCGAGTAAAAATAATAATTTCAAATATAAGTACTTTCGTGGAAATAAATGAGGTATTACATCAAAATTAAAAAAAAAAAAAAAGTACCTCGAGCTTTTTTGGTAAAAAAAATTTTGAAAAAAAAATTAGGTCTTAATGTCGTGTTGGCTGTGAAATATCACCGGTTACAGTGCGACATACATACATACATACACACACACACACAGACTTTTTTTAAAAACCGGTTTTTTAGCTTCCTGAGGTCTCAAAACGTGCTTATATGCCAAAATATCGAAAATCAAAATTTCATCTATCACAAAGGTTCCTCTTTGAGGAACCAAAATATAATTATACAATGAATAATTCAAAAAAAAAAATAATAATTATTAACAAAAATTTTTTTTGCAGTGTGTGCAGATAGCCTGCTAGCTGAGCTGAGAAGGGTTCGCCAAATATCTGCCGATCTAGTGTCCAGCTCAGGGGAGGAAGGGGAAGATGAATTCAGAAAATGTCTAGTAGACGTCTACATCTAGCACGTTTATTTAGGGAAGCGGAGTATCCCTAGGATTGGTTGGGTAGGCGTCTTTTCTTAAGAAGGCTCTTTTTTTAGCCTGAATTTAGTCTTTTCCGCTTCATTCTTCCCTTGGAGGACTGGAGTCCTCCACTGAAAAGGCGAAGAATGGACTAGAAGAAAGAAAAGGAGAAAATATTGTATAATACTTGTATATATATATAAAAAAAAATTATGTATGGATAATAATGTAAAGGGTTTGGGGGGTTATAGAATATATTTATTTTTATAAAAAAAAAGTTTATTTATTTTATCCTTTCTCTTCCTAAAATAAGAATACACAAAAAAAAAGAAAAAAAAACAATGAATAGTAATAAAAAGGGGTAAATATTTATAAATTACTGATAATTAAAAAATTTAGAGTCTCTTCTTTAAAATATTTTTATTAGGCAAAAAAAGAACTGATGTCTTATTTATTATAAAAACAAAATGATTTTAAGAGGCATATAAAAAAAAAATGCTTAGTTTGATTATTTATAACAAGTAAATGATTTTAAAATATAAATGTAGGGGAGATATTGGGGGGGGGGGGTAAAATAATATATAGTTTCTTTCAAAAAAATGAATGGTTATTTATTTTATCCTTATCCTTTATTGTTTATTTTCTTTCCTCAAACAAAAAAGAAAAAGGTCAAGTGAAAGAAAAAAAAGAGAGAAAAAAGAACAATTTGCCGAATTTATATTAAATTATTATTATTATTATTATTATTATTGTATTTATTTGCCAAGACAAAATTTTACACTCTTTACATATATAATTCAAATCATATAAAACATAAATATAAATTTGGATGTAAATATAAAACATTATTATGTAAAATAAGAAACAATAAATATTTTAGTCAATTCTAATAAATCTAATTTAATACAAATTAATACAATTAATATATTAGTCAATTCTCTAACAAGTGCTCAAATATGTCAATCTATCAGTCAATTAAAGTTAATTCTTTGGTTTATCAGTCTTCTAACCCATGTAAGTATGTTCGTATGCTTCTCTTAAATTGAGAGTAGGAGTATAGGTCTCTTATGCATAATGGAATATTGTTCCATAGCTTAGCATATTTGACTTGGAACGAGTTACGACCCCAGTCAGTTTTTAAAGAGGTGGGGACCTTTAAGTCCTTGCGAGGGCCGCGAGAAGGCTTATCTGACTTATAGGGTTCGAAGAGGGACAAAAGGAAAGGGGGCTCTCTCATACGTACCAACCTATACATTATTAGGGCTGCAAAGTAGTTGGTGCGGGTTTGATCGCACATCCAATTCAATCTTTTTCTGAACGGTGTAATGTGTTCCTGTCGTCTTAGTCCGTATATGTATCGAATACCTGAGTTAGAGAGTCGCTGTAATTGCGCACTAAGTTGAGAGGATAAATCAGAGTAAACAACATTGCAATAATCCAAGTGCGGAACTACAAGCGACTCAATCAGACGTTTGCGGAGGGTGTGAGACGTACAGAGTCTTATGATTCTGAGGCCATATAGAGCTCTGTTAACCTTTTTAGTGACCTGGTTCACTTGAGGCTGCCAGGATAGCGTACTGTCAAGGACGACTCCAAGGCTAGTGACCTCATCAACAAAGGAGACACTGTCACCATTAAGGTTAACTGTTATCTTTGGTATATTAAGTAGTTTAAAGAGCTTTAAAGTATTAGGGGAACCAAATACAATAGCCTGGGTCTTTTTAGGGTTTAACGACAGGCAATTTAATTCTGCCCATGAAGCTACAATTTTTGCTGACTCAGAATGCATGGCAATTCCCTGCTGGATTTGAGCAGCTGGTACCTGTACGTAGATCTGTAGGTCATAAATAAAGAATTAACTATACATTTTCTTTTTACAAAATGAAATTAAGTAAAAAAATAAATATAATAACATATTTAAACAATAATATTTATAATTGACCTTATAACTCAGAGCGTTATTAGGTCCAAGCTCTGTATATGAAAGATAATAATTTTTATTACTCGTTTGTAATTCTTAAACAATAATATTTATAATCGACCTTTACGTGTACATGATATTAAATGAATTTACAAATTCATCGCCCACGCTTTTTATATGCGGATGATTATCGTCATCTCTTTTTTTATTAAGGCATGCAAACCGGCGACATTAGATGAATTTCTAAACTTATTTAAAAATTTGAATTTACGCGGGTTCTAAATGTCGGTCAGAAGGTACCTAGCGTTTCGATCAACACTAAAATATAGATGTCATCAGTGTAGCTGTGTGTGTTAGTGTATGTGCTACAGACGCTGATGTAAACACGTCCTTATATATAGAGCTTGGACCTAATGAGGAGTTATAACATTCAACTCGCATTTTAATAAATATATATATATAACATCATTTCCTATATACAGAACAGATGGCTAAAGCAATGTGAGTCGTCCTCACAAACGCTAAAATTGCCATTTTTTAACTATAAAAGAAAAATAAGGACGTGTTTACATCAGCGTCCGTAGCACATACACTAACTCACACAGCTACACTGATGAGATCTATGTGTTAATTTTGATCGAAACGCTAGGTACCTTCTGTACCGACATTTAAAACCCGCGTAAATTTAAATTTTTTAAATAAGTTTAAAAATTCATCTAATGTTGCCGCTTTGTATGCCTCAATAAAAAAAGAGATGACGATAAGCATCCACATATAAAAAGCGTAGGCGATGAATTTGTAAATTCATTTAATATCATATACTCGTAAAGGTCGATTATAAATATTATTGTTTAAGAATTACAAAAGAGTAATAAAAATTATTATCTTTCATATAATAACATATTAGATTATTTAAATAAATATGTAGAATAAATAGATTTTAATAAGAGCTAATTTAGTAATATTCTTTATCTGCCATTTCATTTCTGAAATTTGGGCCTTTATATTTTTTAGCATTATGATTAATAAATAGCATGGAAAAAAAATAAAATAATGTATTAATAATTTAATAAATTGTTTGTATAATTTGCTTATTCATTAGATTTTTTTTTTAATTAGATTTAAACATATATTTGCTTATGTATATATTATGCTTATTCATCACTGTTTTTGATAATAATAATAATTTATATAAAAATTTGATTTCTGGCTAGTGTATTTTTTTCGATTATAATTTTCTATAATTTAAAAATAGAAAACCAGTACTTAGATACCATTTGTTATGTTCATCATAACTTATAAAAATATATATTAAATTAAATTATTAATGAATATTTTTTGTGTAGCAATGACGTAATTTATAGTATTGCATATCGTTTTAGAGTGTACTAAACTCTGTAAGATTGCTGACTATAAAAATTTATTAAAATAATATGAAAAACTTACTCATATTTATTCAGGAAGTATAAACACAAACAGAATTTAGGTAAAACTTAATTTATTATAAAATCGGTTTAAGATATACGTCGCAAGATTTAGCTTCACTGACTACCTTAAAATACATCTGTTATGGTCTTATATATTAATGGCTTCTTATTTATGTAATTCAAAATATTCAAAATATAAATATTATTATTTCCTAAACTATTAATTTATTACATAATTTTATGTTATAGTTTGCGTAATAATAAATTATGCTTTCCTAATTCATGTTATAATTTCTTAATATTACGTTATTATTACTGAATCTAAAACATTTCTTATTTCGGACCCGATAGGAGAGCGAAATGCTATAAATGCGGAGAAGAAGGTCACAAAGCAACTGACTGCGCAGCAAGGGCAAGGTGCATGTTATGCTTGGACCTCGGTCTAAAAGGGAAGGAGTTGAAGCAGAACCTTGGAAAAGGAAAGTGCGAAGCGCTACGGAGGGCTCTTGTAAAATTAAGTACATGACTGGCGAAATTATCATGGGAGGCGATTTCAACGCAAGGGCTCCTGAGTGGGGTATGCCCGAAACGGATGACAGAGGAGAGGATATACTTGATCTGTGTGCCAGGCTCAACTTAGCGGTGCTAAATGTAGATAACACTACAACTTTCAGAAGACCCGGCTACAGACAGACCATCCCGGATATATCCCAGTATCAGAAGATTTAGCTGCTAGAATTATTGATTGTCAAGTTCTGGAGGACTTCTCAGCGCGTGATCACCAATATATCTCTTTTGAAGTGCATGACGAACGTCGACAGAAACGAAGAGACGTAGCACGAAAATGTTGTGGATTGAACATCAAGCGGCTAAACCGCGAAATATTTGTGAACACGCTTAAAAGAGGAGAGACTACTATACTGGGAAAAGCAATAAGGTCAGGAAATATTGACGATGCAGAGACATTAGTCAATGAAATCATGACTTTGTTAGAAAAGGCACGTAACAAAGTCATGCCCAAAAAAAGAACTTGCTAAGATAGACCACCAACCTACTGGTGGAACGCTGAAATAGCCAGTCTAAGAAGTGTGAGCTTAACAAAAAGAAGGAGAGCCACACGTGCTAGGACCAGAACGGACGCTGCTGAGTTTATAGCAGAGCATAAGCAGGTTAAGAAAAGCCTGAGACTGGCTGTTAGGAGAAGCAAGAGAGCATGCGAGATAGCTTTAAGTAATGAGGTGGACAATGACCCATGGGGTCTTGGTTACAAAATAGTCATCAAGAGAATTGGGGCTCTTTCCGCAAGTGGCATTATGAACGAAGAGGAAGTTGGCCATATAGTTGACGGACTTTTTCCTACCCACCCTGAGAGGGAGAAAGAGGATGACTTAGAGGAGTATGACGTGGAGGATATCCCGGAATTCACCGTGGAGGAGCTTGTAGCAGCAGTAGACTCGGTCAAAAACGGAAAGGCACCTGGGCCTGATGGAAAAACCACTGAGATTCTGAAGATAGCCGTACACGAGTGTCCACAGCTTATTCTGTGCATGTACAATACCTGTGCACGAGCGGGCGTTATCAGAAAACTCTGGAAAAGAGTCAGACTAGTCCTAATCAGCAAGGGTAAAGGGGACCCTAGGCTGCCAAACTATTGACGTCCTCTAGGATTGCTGAACACAGCCAAGAAAAATTACGAAAATATGCTGCAACCACGCATACTGAGGGCTGTAGAAATTGCAGGGACCTTTCTCCCCGACAATACGGGTTCCGCTGAGGGAAGTCAACTATCGATGCCATAAACAGCATCACCCGTGTTATTAAGAATGAACATACAGGCAATCACTACTCTAGAAAAATCATGCTACTAGTGACCTTAGATGTGAAGAATGCCTTTAATTCAGCAAGATGGAGTGATTTTATGGAGGGGCTAAGGAACTTCCAGGTGCCAAAATATCTGCGAAGAATCATCAGCAGTTACCTGAGCTATAGAGAAAAAATATTTAAAACTGCGCAAGGAACAAGATTGAGGAGAGTAACTGCAGGAGCAGTCCAAGGATCGGTCCTCGGGCCGGATCTATGGAACATCATGTACGAACAGGTACTTAGGCTCCGAATGCCGGAGGATACATTTACCGTCGGGTATGCTGACGATCTGGATATAGTTATCCAGGCAAAAGATGTACAAACTGCCGTGGAGAAACTGAACCAGGCGATGCATAGATTTAACTACTGGATGGAAAACCACGTTCTAAATCTTGCGACGGCGAAAACTGAGATTGTCCTATTCAGCCGTAAACATATTGAGACCATCATCCCAATATGTATTGGGGAGGATAGGATAGAAACGAAGAATTACTTAAAGTACTTGGGATTGCGGCTGGACACAAAGCTGACGTTTTAGGCACAGATTCTGAGAAGCACGGAGATGGCTGCTAGGCTCACTGCTGCGCTAAGCAGGCTCATGAGAAATACATGTGGACCTAAGACTGGAAAGCACAGGCTTCTTATGTCTGCAGAAGATGAATAGTGCTGAATGTATATACTGTCCTGGCAAAGACGACACGCCGGAACACACATTCTTCAAATAAGATAGGTGGGCCGCTTAAAACTTTCAATTAGAAGCTAACATTGGTCAAATCACACCTAAGAATGTGGTTGTCCTGATGCTTCGAAATGAAGAAGTATGGTCCGAAATTAGCCAGTATGTGGAGTACATACTCCGCACCAAAAAACCTGAAGTCCAAGGTATAGGCTAATATTGAGACGTACTGCGGTTATCCAGATGACTGCAGGTATTGCACTAACATACAATCATTCCTGCACTTAATTTTAATACCGCAATCACTCGAAGCTGGAAGGATAATAATTATTTAATTAATTATTTATTTAATTATTTATATATTTATATATTTATTTATTACCTTCTCTTTTGACGATAATAGGAAATGACTTATATTTCAACTAACATATATTTTATTGAAGATGACAGCATAAAAAACGGAATTTCAATCAGATGGAACGACGGAGTCCTGAACCAGATTGGCGAGTCATTGGACGCAATTTAAAAGATGGAGTTCACGACTAGAACTAAATGGCCTTGAACCTTGAAGTAATGTGAAAACGGTCCCAGGATAGGCTCGCATAAGGTAGGAAGTGAGTGGAGTTTTAGTGGGTAAATGTAAACTAAGTCGAGTCACACATAACTGTCAGTCCGGTAAATTATTATTGATTATTTATCATTTTTTTACATTAAACATTAAATTAACTTTTTTATCTTAAAATATAAATTTTCAAAAATTTTTGATTCATAGATAATTTATTTCACATTAAATTACATCTTATTACTATTAAATTTATACAAAACTTGCTGGATTTATTTTTTTTTTAATGTTTCAATGGACCGTTATTATAGGTATTTAAGCGAAATGCATTGAAAATTTATTAGATTGTGTGAAGCCCAGTCTATACCCGCGACAAAATGTCGCTTCGGTTTGCGATTGATAAGGCCACTGTAATATCCGTTAAGGTTGGAAATTTATATATAAGTTAATACACAGTCAAAGATGAACTAATTAGATAACTAATAATGAATATTAATTAATATTCAAAATTTATTGTATCGCTCGATGACAAGGAGAGTATTTAAATTATTTGAAATAATAACAACCTTTACGAGCAAGTTCTTGATTTAATTTATTAAGATGTTGATAAAGTCCAAGCTTTCGACTCACATGGAGTCTTTATCAAGGAATATGATGTTAAATAGTTAAATAATTAATTTTATGATAACTTTTCTCAATATCTAAGTATGTGCAATCTATGTAAACGATGGCTTCTTTCATTTGGTTCTGGGTTGTATAATCTAATAGAAAATTCTGTTACATGATTGTCCATAAATTCTTGTCTGGTTATGCATCCATATATTTTTGTTCGCAAATCTCCCCGATAAAGTCTGTCTTACGTTTGCACTGGCCATACTAGTTGCTTGCCTGGAAGAATAATAATTAAACATTACGTGCAAGAAATCATCACTGACACCTTGACGCATCTTGCATAGGAAAAATATCAGGTCCTTTTTATTTACATACCGATGCCCACCAGGAACAGGGACTGGATCACAATATGCAAATAACTCATGAAATTGCAATTAATTAATACCAGCGATGGAAATAAAATCTTCATCAGAAATTGATATTTCTTTTTCATACTTACCTTTTTCAGTGTTTAAAGCTGCCTGACGAAGTGATTGAAGAAAAACTTCATTTCCGTTCAAAGAGGCTTGTCTATTGATGTATCTAAGCTGATCTAGATTTTCATCTTTCAGAAAACCTCATTTAAATGGTTATAACACGAAACACATTCAGATGTTAATCTATGAGTATCATTTTGACAATTGCAAATTAGACAGGTTTTAGAAGAAGTTTGAGATAAGACATTAAGACGCATAGAATTTGGATCATTCTGTAGAATATGCATTTCCTGAGAAATTGATATATTGCAATTGTTGCAAAGTCTTGTATCAGGGGTTATACCAAGAGCAGGTCTATCCGCTTCATCTCGCCTGGTTATGGCTATATCACATTTGACTATATTTTCTTCTCCAAATATACGTACCATAACACGTGGTATGAGAGATTGTGGACAAATAAAACAAGGTATTCGTTGAGCCATTTTTCAAATATCAAATTATTTATTAAACAATTCGATTATTTTAAAGTGAAAATAATTTCTCAAAAATCTCAATTTTTAGTCAACAGATGTTTCTGATGTAAAGTTCATCTTCCTTATATAGATTCAAAAACGCATTTCATTTGCGAGAAAATTGAAGTATTTATTAAGGCATATGTTATCCGTTTTAACATTTTTTAAGTATAAAAGTTAAAATTCTGATGGCTGATTAATCGCTTTTTATTATTTAAAAGGTAATTGACAGTTGTCAGCTGTCAACTTTTTTCAAATTGTTATCTAATTTATAATTAGTAAGCTCAAAAATATTTACTCCCTCTAAATTGTAAATATTTTTTTTAGCATTTGGCAGCTAATTAACAGCTGTCAAATGTTAAGATAATCAATTCGATTACAAACTCATAATAAGTGACATTAGAAAGATAAGATCTTTTTAAAATCAATTGTTAAATAATTTTTTTTGGCTATTTGAAAGGTAATTGACAGCTGCCAACTATCAATAATGTGAATTTGACATCAGATTTGAAATCTACGACCTCAAAAACATAAATATCGGCTATTCTATAAATTTTTCTGCGATATTTTAGAGTTTTGACAACTAATTGACAGCTGCCAATGAACAATCTTGTCAATCTGATATCAAATTCAAAATCGGTGACCTGAAAAACATAAATACCAGCTCATTTATAAAGTTTTACATGGGGATTTACAGTTTTGACAGCTAATTGACAGCTGTCAATTGACAATCTTGTCAATCTGACATCAAATTCAAAATCAGCGACCTTAAAAACATAAGTAGCAGCTCATTTATAAAGTTTTACATGGGGATTTACAGTTTTGACAGCTAATTGACAGCTGTCAATTGACAATCTTGTCAATCTAAAATCAAATTCGAAATCAGCGACCTCGAAAATATAAAGATTTACTTTAAAAGTAAAAGAAAAAAGGTTTTTAAGCAATTTTTTTTAAATGGAGCTTTGAAGCTTTCGAGCTCTGTAGCAGCCAAAGTTGGGACTTTTGAGCTTTGTGCCCATTGAAACTTTTGTTCAGAATGATGAAATCTATAACTTATCCAAAATTCAGCCGAAAATTCGACCGAACGGCCATTTCCTATCCTTTTGTGCGGGGTCCTTTGCTCTAATAAGATTTTTGGGTCGCTGATCACCGACCAAAATATAACCGTCTTTTCAATTAAAACGTAGCTTCTTCACCCTTAAATTAGCCAAAACTACCCCTAAAAGTTTTTGCTACTTTCGTTCTAGCCCTCCAAGATTTAGTCTAATAAGGTTTTTTGGGTCGCTGACCACAAAAATCGATGTCTTTTCAATTAAAACGTAATTCTTCAACCTTAAATTAGCCAAAACTACTCCTAAAAGGGGCACTTTCGCTATATTCGTTCTAGCCTTCTAAGATTTAGTCTAATAGAGTTTTTTAGGTCGCTGATCACAATAAACAGCCCTTGAAGGGTTATTTTAAAGCATAATAAAATTTTGTTTAATGCAAAAAAAATTTTTTTAATTAAAAAAAAATTTTTCAAATGATAAAACATTTGCATTCCTTTATTTTATAAATAAGATAACTTTCTTACCGACCTTTTAGACCAAATCTTGGAGGGCTAGAGTGAAAGTTGAAAAAACACCCCTTTTAGGGGTAGTTTTAGATTATTTAAGAGTCAAGCCCCAATTTCTCATAGAATAGACCCCGATTTTCGTGTTCAGCGACCCAAAAAACTTATAATAGACCAAATCTTGTGGCAGCCACAAACAATACCCCCCCCCCTTGATTTTAATGGAGTAAAATGTATATATATATATGCGTTTGTTTAACCTCTTAGAACAATTCGTTATACGGAGGTCACCAACAATTTGCACAAGCGGTCCAAACCGCATTTTTTGCTTTTATTTTCTCGGAAGTCGATATATATATATTGAGATATATACCGCTTTTACCTTTAATGGAAATAATTTTTTAGGTTTGGAGACGTATGCAGATGAATTTTTAGTGTATCTGTAGGATTAGAAGGAATATACAGGGTTGGTGGAACTTCAACAACCGTTTCTCAAACTCAATTATCTTTAAGCTTTTTAGGATTTGGAAAGACCAATTGCGGTCCAAGGTCCGACTTTTTAATAGGAGCCATGCTGACAATTCTACAAAATTCTACAACAATATTTCTACAACTCTATGTTTTAAAAGAGGCGCGAAAAACCTTAGAAAAACGCACTCTATGTATGACATACGGAGACAGTAAATAGCACTTTCTATTTCATCTGTCTCCTGCGGATCGGCAGCCAGCTCTACTCTCCCTTCTTACAAAAAATGGGTCACACATGATAAAATAAATACCAACAGTTAGCACTAGCTATCCAAGGGCCCATTGGGCCTGATTAGAAAAAAACTTGCTGTACAAATCGATTTCCAGGGATGAAAATAGACTATAAGGGTAAAAAATAGGTTCAGCAGCTTAAAATTAATAACAAATGATAAAGTCATCCATTCTGGGTCCTATTGGGCCCAATCGGAAAAAAATGAGATCCCGCTGTACAAATCGATCCCCGGGGAAGAAAATGATCTATAAGGGTACATCGGCCTATTCCTTGGGCCCAATTGATTTAAAATGAATTCCTGATGTATAAATTGATCTTTAGGGATGAAAATTGACTTTAGAAGTAAAAATTGGGTCATCAAGATAAAACAAATAACAATGTATAAAATAGGAAAAAATAAAATCCTGATTAATAAATCAATCCCCAGGGATGAAAATCAAATTTAGGGGTGAATAATGGGGCTAGAAAGATAAAACAAATAACAACGGATAAAATTGATCATCCTGAAGTCTATTGAGCCCAACAGAAAAATTCTCGCTGTTTAAATCTATCCCCAGGGATAACAAAATTCGTCCACCAGGATAAAGCAAAGAACAACTGATTAAGTCGTCAATCCTGGGTCCTATTGGGCCCAATCGCAAAAAAATGAGATCCCGCTGTACAAATCTACCACTAAGGAAGAAAATGTATTATAAGTGTACAGAATCTACTAGGATTAAACAAATAAAAACTGATAAAATCGTCCATCCTGGGCCCAATCAGAAAAAAATCAAATCCCGATATATAAATTGATCTTTAAGAATGAAAATGAATTATAGTGGTAAAAATACATCCATCCGGATACAATGAATACCTAAGGATAAAATTAGCCATCCAAGAGCCCATTGGTTAAAAAAATTAAATCCTGATGTTTAAAATTCCTGATCATCAGGATTTCATTTTTTCCTGATTATGCCCAATAGGCCCCAGGATGAACGATTTTCTCAGTCATTATTTGCTTTATACTGTTGGAGCAATTATGTACCTTTATAGTCCACTTTTATCCCTGGAGATCGATTTTTACCGCATGATCTCATTTTTTTCTGATTGCGCCCAATACGACCTAGGATGGACGACTTTATCAGTTGTTATTTATTTTATGCTGCTGAACCTATTTTTTACCCTTATAGCCCATTTTTATCCCTGGAAATAATTCTATACAGCGAGATTTCATTTTTTCTGATTAGACGCAATGGGCCCCTGGATAGCTAATTCTATCTGTTGGTATTTATTATATCATGCGGGACCCATTTTTTATCTCCAGAGTCCATTTTTATCCTCGTTAATTACTTTTACATAAGAATTTTATTTTAGGACGGATAGGCTCAATTGGCCCCTAGGAGTTATTTTTTTCTTCTTTCAATAATGCCCCTGACTATGTCACATTCCTTACGTGCTAGTTGATGTTATATAAAAAAAAAAAAAATTTCTGTATAAAGTGCGTTTATTCAGTGAAATATGAGCCAAATAGCGTCTAAGATATTTATAAATTAAAACCAAAACTCAAAATAATACATCTGTATTTCTTAGCTATTTTAACCCAAGTCTGAGATCGATGTCTTGAATTTAAAAAATACCAATTGTACTGTATTTGGTACGTAAAAATATGTTTTCCAATTTTGATTTTTTTTTAATTCTCAGCCACCTGTTTGCTTTTTATTTTCTGGACGCCTATATTTAAGTAGGTAGTTAAATTTCACTCAAAATCCGAATCTGACCATATTTTTTTGGAAAAACCTGAGGAAAGCGGAAAATTGGAAAAACTAAAAAAATCTTTCAAATACAAAAGTAGTTAAGTATAAATGATAAACCTCTTGAATACATATTACGATTAAAAAACAATAAATTTTGTCAGCAAAAAATTTTTATTTAAAGTTACGGGCAGCAAATTTGCATATTAACATGCTTTTCCGTATTATATATTGGACAAGTGATAAAAAAACAATACAAATATACCCGAAATTTACTCAAAACAAAAAAAACGATTCTCTGCATCACACATGTAGTGCAAGGTCTCTTTTTTTTCCTTACGTCACATGAAGTATACACTTCTTGTACTGTATATATATATCTAAATATTATTTTTTTTTTTTTTAGAAAAATTATTATACCAAACAAGATTAATAATCATATTATTAATTATATATATATTTTGTATATATATATGTAAATGCATATACTTACTTGCATATGGAGCATACACATATAGACCACCAACATTGCTATATAAATATAAAAAAAAGCATCACAGATTTCAAATTGTCAAAAAAATTTTTTAATTTCAAAAAATTTTCAAAACCCCAAATATTTAATCTGTTAATTTTTCTCTCAAAATTTTGGTTTAATTAAAATAATTTAATCACCTAATCACCTTCGCTTCATATGATTCATTTAAAAAGTATCCATTTATTTTCTGACTAACGTTTAGTATTATTATAATTACTGTTGCACCGAATCCAGAAAAAAAATGAGCTTCTCAACCTACAAACGAGTAATGAAACACAAATTAGAAAATCTGAAGGACAAAATAAGAAGCCTTGAGAAATCAGCAAACAGAGATCAAACAGAGATTCAAAATATGAAGAAAAAAGTGAAGCAATGGGAAATTTCAAGTTTGACATACAAGGAGGTATCGACTGGCAGAGCTTGAAAAGGAGAGGCTTGAGATATGGATATCAGAAAAAATAAACAAAGATAGGGAAATTGCCCAACAGAATAAATGGCTGACTGATGCTATTGAGGGCATGAATCTAGGATTCCAGCTAGGCAGCAGTGAAAAAAAGAAAAAAGGAAGATTATAGACATCTTGAGTGACGCCCGAGAAAAGACGCATAAAAAATAAACATTGTTGGTATTATTTTTCATTTTGTGACTTTTGAAATGTTAATTGTTTGTATATGTTTGGATTTCTGTCGAGATTTTTTGCAATAGTTTGAAGCATTAAAAGGTTTGATATTTGAATGAATAAAATATCTTTTCAATATTTGTAAAAAAAAGTGATTTCTTGTTATTACTATTTTAATTCCTGGAATTTCGGTATTTTTGAGCATTAAGGTGAGTTCAATTACTATACAGTCTACTTCTTATTTAAATGAATTACAGCAAGAAAAAAAGAAAATTCACGCCCAGCCAAAAATCAAATCTAAAAAGAGACAAAAAGATGTCCTGTCTCAAAAAAAAAAATACAAAAAAAAATCGCATTTTCCACGGACTTTCCCAATGAACCACCGATTTCCCACGAAAAAATCAATACTACTCAATGACTAAAAAAAAACAAAAAACAAAAGATCGATACATAAAAATATATAATTTTAATCAATAAATAACTAAAAAATTTACAATATTTCGAATCCAGGCACTGATAATAATATATTATTGAACAGCTATGTCAACAAAGCGCAAAAGAAATAACATCACCTGATGCTGCATGCATACTTTTTTTTACGAAAAAAAAAGCAAAAACAAATGAGAAGCTTGAAAGTTTTACGCTAAAAAAAAACAAAACGAAAGCAATCAAAAGGGTGGCAGCGGTGGTGCTAATCTACGGGGATAGCAAAGCAGAAACGCCGATAAAAGTGTGCGCAAAAATCCGAAAAAAAAACGTTTCAGTAGTAATGATAACAGTGAATAATAATAAATATAAAAAATTTACTCAGATCGTACTATCAAAAACAAAAAATTAAATTTAACTTCATTTTTTCCATTTTCCCCCAATCACGGCTTCTTTTCGTCTCTGAAACAAGTTATTTTTCAATAAAATCAGTGGTCCATTTATTGCTGCTGCTGCTGCTGCAATCGTTTACATGTTTCTAATAATAACCGTAGACACTTACGTCATATTTTTTACGTCGATTTCTTAAATCGACTAAATCTGGAACAGTTATTTGAATCTCTATTAACCATTTTTATTACAAAAAAACTTATAACCAGTTTGTGTAAACACAACCTAAATGCATGGAACATGTTTACTTCCAAATGAGGACTAGATATAATACAAATGTTTTTCAACATTACAATACAATTTTCTATTGTTGTAATTTGTAATTATCACCTTACTAGTTGTTAAGATTCTAAACCCAAACTATTTTGATTCCCTAAACCTGAATTACTATAAGTCCCTGAAATAACTCGCTGGGTTAATATGATACTAAACACAATTCAAAATTACTTCCCGAGTCCCTATAAAGGTAACCGAATTTGTTTTAAACAAAAGGGCAAATGATCCCTATCGACAAAAACAAGCACCAAATTTTCAAAACAAAATTTTTTCAATTTCAAAAAATTTAAAAAAACCCGAAAATTTAACATGTTAATTTTTCTTTATTTTCCGGTTTAATAAAAATAATTCGATCACCTAACTACACAAAATAATAACAATTTCTGACAGGTTTAAAGGATTTAAACTCATATCAATTTCCAGCAATATCCAATCAATCCATTAAAATTCAATGTCTTCGGTAGGTAATAGTATACCCCAAAAATTCAACCAGCTGACTTCTCTCTAAATTTTGGATAAGTGAAAACAATTCGATCATTTAGCTACCTAAAATTACGACGATTTTCAACAGGTTACAAGAATCAATGTCAAATAAATTTCCAGCAATTTACGATAGGATCAAAATTTAATATTTTCGGTAAGTCACTAAAAAATTTTAACTAAGCGAAATAATCTAAAAATATTTATGCATTTTACCAATTAAAAATCAAATAAAAACATTAAATTCATCAAAATTTTTCCAAATCAATGTCAAAAAATTAGCAAATTTAAAAAAATTTGCAAAGCGGCATCTGTAGTTATTTTATACCAAAATTTCAAAAACCTAGAAAACAAAAAACAAACGCAATGATGATTTAATTTATTAAAAAGGAATTAATATTCAAATTACTGTCACATAACAAAAGGCGAGGAATCATCTCACTCACTCTAGCATCAATGTCAGGGTTCACTCACTTACGACAAGATCAGAATCCAATAAAAAATAAAAAACAGCCGTCTACAGAAAAGCAAAACAGAAACTATGAACTGCATTTTTTACTTTACACATAAAAATCGCTTCAAACTTCTATATATATTACTGATAAGAATATTAAAAAAAAAAAAGAGGTTTATCATTTATACTTAACTACTTTTGTATGTGAAAGATTTCTTTAGTTTTTCCAATTTTCCGGCTTTCCTGAGGTTTTTCCAAAAAAATATGGTCAGATTCGGATTTTGAGTGAAATTTAACTACCTACTTAAATATAGGCGTCCAGAAAATAAAAAGCAAATGGGTGGCTGAGAATTCGAAAAAAATCAAAATTGGAACAACATATTTTTACTTATCATTTGTATTCATACTAGAATTTATAGTAGGGACTTTGAATTTTAGAGCATTTTAAGAATAGCTATGATCAAGTGTGTGCATAGATGACCCAGACTGAAAAGCTAAAAATCTAATGAATTTATGATTGATTTTTTCAAGTCTGTCAATTGAGTTTTTAAAGATAGGCCTGCATATACAAGAGTCATACATAATTTTAGATTTCACTAAAATATAATACAAAGTTTTTATAGTTTCTACACTAAATGAATTTGAATGTCTCCTAATAAATCCTCAAGATCTATTGGCTTTAGCAGTTGCTGAAGTAACATGATTATCAAAGGTTAGTTTACAATCCACAATGACACCAAGATCTGTAATCAGATAATATTAAATTCAATAAATTTACTTTAACGACTGCAAAAAATAATAAAACATTTTTTGGGATTAATGTCAAGTCTATTTAAAGAACACCAACATAGTAAATTAGATAAATCAGTATAGTAAGTTAGATAAATTAGTAAAAAAATAATGAGAAAATGATTTTAATTCAAAACAAAAAATTTTATATTTATTGTAACAATTCAAATTTAACAAACTATTATCTTTTTTTTTTAATATATTAAATTAAAATTAAAATTAAATCTTTAAAAAATTTATTTTAACTTATTTTTGACTTTAATAAAAACAAATTTTTAAGGTTATAAAAATAAAAATTTATAATTACCAAATGATACAAGACCTTATTTAGTTTTAGAACATACTTATTTTTTAAAACTTTTTTTTAAATTATAGGTTAGATAATTTTTTCTCTTGGTTCAAATTAGATGATCTTGAGAATATTAAATCATTTAATTTTTTTTTTAAATAAAAAAATTAAAATGTTAAAAAAAATAATTTTGATTACAAATTAAATTAATTATTTTCTCCGTATTAATTTTTTTTTTTTATTTAATTTTATTTACGTCCTTTTCTTTTAAAAACTTTTTTTTTAATGATGATCACTCAATTCATAATAAAATTATTATTATTTTTGTCGCTACGTAGCAACAATAAACAATAATAATGTAATTGTAAAATTCAATTTAAAATTTTTTTTTTTTAATAAATTTTTTATTAATTTTAATTAATATTGGTTTTTTCTAATACTTTCTCAGTAGCCTACAGCCCTCGCAGTAACTTCGTACTGCGTTCTCAAGTCAGGGTTGTGTCTTTTACTTATTTAGATCATTGAAAGAACTTATGCGAACGTACATAAGTATTGCTTATTTACTTCGCAGGCTTACATGACAGATCAAAATCTTCAAATAAGAAAATGTAAAATATTTTAACATATATTTTAATTCTAGGAGGAGCAGTTAGATAAGGCTTGGATTTCTGTTTTTATAATACTTTCTTAGGTTGTAATAATGTAATTCTTAACTTGTCATTTTTTTTATTTCAGACTACTTCCTTAGGTTATGTTAGTTTATGTCATTTTTTATTTTAATGCTTATCGTGTCAACATTTTATTATAAAATACTTCCTCAGATTATGTTTAATTCTTAACGTGTTGATTTTTTATTCTAAAACCACTTCCTCAGCTTCTGTTAGCGTAAAGTTTGAGGTTCCGTTTTTTTATGATACATTCTTAGGTTATATTAATGTAAAGCTTAAGGTATCGGTTTTTTTTATAGACCACTTCCTTAGTTTATGTTTTACATGTCATTTTTATTACCATAGACATCTAAATAAGCCTAAATAAGGCTATGTTAGTGTAATGCATGATATGTCCTTTTTTTTATTAAATACTACTTCCTAAAGTTATCTTACTTTAATGTTTGACGTGAGGATTTTAAAAGAGCACTGGCTTTGATTTGACGTTTTTTTACTACAGAATTTTTCCTTAGGTAAAGTTAGCATAAAGCTTGACTTGTCATTTTTTTAGTACTACTTTCTTAGTGTAACGCTTAGCGCATCATTTTTTTTATTACAGACTACATTATGTTTATATGCCCATGTTTCATAAACTGTATGAAAGATTTTATTTTAAATATAAAGGATTACTTCTGTCAGTATGACATTAAAAAGATTTTCATTTGGCCAACTTATTAATCTTCGCTGACAAAAATTTTCACTAAAATCCGACTAAGTTTATGACTTGTGTTAATAATTTATGTTAATACTAATTTTATGTCCGAATGACTTTTTATTTACGTTCTATAAACTGTATAAAAGATTTTAGTTTTACTATAAAAATTTTCCATGTACTGTTACTTTGGTCATAATGACATTGAAAAAATGTTTATTTTACTATTTTTTTAACCTTCGATTACAAAAACTTTTTACTAAGAAGGGAACCTCCCGAGGTGTCCCCCTCCGATTTTAATGCAAATTTAATATATTTTAGAGGATCAAAAAACAATGTACACCAATATTTTTTTTTTGTTGCTAAAAAATATTTTTAAGGGCTAAAAACTACCTTTAAAGTTGAAAGTTAAAAACTGACCCTAAAATTAACTTTTTTATCTTTTTCTTTAAAAGTATTCAAGATAATGTAATAAAACCTACGACATTTTTTGACTTCTGGTTCATATAATAAATTCTATTTGCTTAAAAATAAAACTTATTCAATCATTTTTACAGTAAAAGATTTTTACAGAACATTTTAAAGAATGGCTGACAAAAGTTTGCTTAACAAATACTAGAACAAAAAACGTATTAGTATCAGATTCTTAGATTGTACACTGCACAGATGTTGTAAAAAAAACCATCAAGTACATACAATTATAGGGATCCTAAGAATTTCTGAAGGAACAACGGGGAAAATATAAACATTATACTTCTTTGGTTTCCAAATATAGAAGAATTTCGCCAGATACTTTTCAGACAATGTTAAATTATAAAATGAAAATCTCAATTTATTTTTATGAAATAATATAATACGATGCAATCATTGTTGCATAAACAGTTATCATCGCCTCGATTCATAAGTCTTTTTAAACAAGGTTGGTACAAATGTGATTTATTTATTTATTTAAGAATTTATTATGCGCAGGCGTGGCCGATGCGCAAAAGTTTACAATAGTTTACAGTGTAATTATTTGTACATAGTACATACAGATTCTTTGAAAAAAAAAAAAAAAAAAAAAAAAAAAAAAAAAAAAAAAAATTTATATATATATATATAATGAATGTAATAAATTTACAAGTAAAATATAAAATATAAAATATATAATATGTAAAAAAGAAGAAATAGTAAAAATTAATAGTTAATTAAGTTATACATTAATAGAAAAAAATATGTAATATAATTAATAGCAACAATATAAAAATATTAAAAATATCAATAATAGATCTATGAGTTTATTACGATTAAAGATCTGGTGTTTTTTGTAGGTATAGAAGATACTTCATAATATTTATTTTGAATGTATTTATAAATGTATATGCTTTTAACGTAAACGGTAAATTATTCCACTCTGTAATGGCTGTAATAAAGAATGAGGTTTTATAGAACTCAGTTCTATAAAAGGATGGTAGGGAATGATTAAGTGGTAGAAACTCCGATAAGGAAGTGCCAGGAAGATTCCTTTGTGAACGCCTTATTTCTTCACCAGGTTCTTTAAACTGGGAAGAGAGATAAGGCGGCCTTTTGAGTGATATTAAACTATGTACAAAAACTAACTTAAAGTATTTTCTAAGAGATTTTGCTGTCAGCCAATCTAATTGATTTCTTAGTGATGTTACTGAGACTCGCTCATATCGCCCAAAACTATAAAAATGAATCTTATAGCTAAGTTTAAGATCCTTTCTACTTTATCTATGAGAGTAACATCAAGAGCATCATAGACTAGGCAACAATAATCGAAGAAAGGAATGATTAAGGAAGATACTAATAGTTTACGAAGAACAAAGGAAAATAGTCTTGATTTTAATCGTAATCGTTGCAAAGTGTAATGAATATTTTTTGATAGTTTCATTATGTGCCGTGACCAATTTAATGTTGGGGTTAAAATTACTCCTAAATTCAGCACAGATGTTGAATAAGATATATATACATTAGAAACCATTATTGCAGGAATATTTGAATTATATATTGTATCTAAATTATTTATCTGAAAAACTGTTCTAAAATTCATGACTTTTATTTTATTAGGGTTTAGTTTTAAGCGATTAATTGTTGTCCAGTCTACGATAGCATTGACATCACTCTGCATATTAGCCAATGCAGTTTCATAAGAAGAAACCTTACTCTGTATATAGATTTGCAAATCGTCAACAAACAGTTCTGACAAGCAAAATGTTAGACAGTCAATAATGGAATTCATATAGATTAAAAATAATATGGGCCCTAGGACTGAGCCTTGAGGGACACCTGAACTGGACGTGATGAACTCACTGGGGTTATCATTTTCATCCATTACTGCTTGTTGACATTACTGCTTGATTACATTAAATAAAAATCAGCATTTCGAAATATCTGGTTGCAAATTGTAGCTAAAATAAAATTTTCATGGTGTCAAGAATCATTTTTTTCTACGTATAAACAATGAACATACAAAATGAGAATTAATAAAAAAATTATTAATTATGTATTTTTATATGCACTATAATTTCATTAGCTATATTGAATAAATTCAGGTATTAAATAGAATTTAACCTCAATTGTTAAATTAATGGATCAAATTATTAACGTAAAAATGAGAAACAACTTTTAAAGATCTGATATACTAGGCACTACATAAAATAAATAAAAAAAACATCAGGGTAGCTTCAGAGTTTGAAAACAGGCTTATAATAAGAAAAATAAGATAAAAATAGGGGTAGTTTCAACCTTATATTCAAATTATCGCAAAAATCTTGAAATATATTAACGTTTTTTTTATAACTGAGAGTATAAAATATATGAATGTCATAAATTTAAAATTTTTTGCCGTGACTACAAATTTTTTTATATAATATAAGAAATACTTGAGTTTTTAAAAATTTTTAAATGCAATACTTGATAAATCGTTATGTCTAATGAAATTCTGAAATTTTAATCGTAATCAGTGACCTCAAAATAATTAATACCACTGTTTATTTTAATATTATTTTGAGTTAAAAAGAAATTTTTAAATGTAAATTACGGATAGTTTAACCCTTATATTAAAATTACCGCAAAAATCATGAAATACGTCAAGTTTATTTCACAGTTTTGAGCAAATTGACATGATTTACCTAGTTTCTTTTACCAACTCAAGATTTAAACTAAAAACAAATCATTCGTTAAAAACCGTTTTTCCTTAAAAAAAATTTCGTTGATTTTATTACATTATCTTGAATACTTTTAGAGAAACAGCTAAAAAAGGGGTTTTTAGGGTCAAGATTAGGGTTGGTTTTTTAGCCACATAAATAAATTGAATCCAAACCGTTTTTTAGCAAAAAAAAAATATAGGTGTACATTGTTTTTCGATCCTCTACAACATATTTAAGTTTCATTAAAATGGGAGGGGGACACCTCGGTAGGTTCCCTTGTAAAATCCGACTACTTTTTAATGTTACTATGTTTATGTTCAAATGACCATTTGTTGTATAAACTGAATGAAATATTTCCAATTTAATATAAGTTTTTTTCAAAGAGTTACTACTGTCAAAATGACAATAAAAAGATGTTCATTTGCCCAATTGCGCTTACATAAAATGTTACTCAAATCCGACTAATATGTAACGTCAAATGAATACTTTTTTTATGTTCAAATGACCTATCGTTTATGTTTTATAAACTATATCAAAGATTTTAATTTTTACTCTAAAAATATTCCGTGGACATTTGTAATAATGACATTAAGAATACGTTCATTTGACTATCTTTTTAACCTTCGCTGACAAAAACAACACTTATAACTGATTTGTGCAGTCACAAAACCAAAGATCATGGAACATGTTCACTAATAACAATTTTAACGTATACTCCCTAATTATTATAAAATAAAGAGTATTTTAAGTTCTTGTTCTTATGAGGGCCTGGTCAAGTTTTATTACTAAACACAATTTATTACTAAATTGTAAAAAGAATGCACTAAAATAAATAATTTCATAAATATGAAGCAAAGAAATAATTGTGGTGAATAAATGACATAATAATAAAATTAATAAATCTAATTTTAATTTACAGTAATGAATAGCCTAAAAATATCTGTAAATACAAATTTTATACAATATTAAAGCCTCGTGGAATTAAAAAACTTTGTAATTAAAACTAAATTAATATTAATTGATTAAACTTTAAGTTCTTGATAATATATGAACTCTAAATTATTTGATTGCACAGTACAAAATTTAAGGAAAACGCGTAAAAAAATAAATAAAAACAAATAAATAATTGATAACATTTTAGGTAAAAATATTTATTTTAAATAATAGTAATTAAAGATATACTTTAATATATATTGAGTTTTACTAACTTCACCAGACCGGTATGAGATCCATAGACCTCAATGGTTCGTAAGACCAATGAAGATTAGATCAGATCACACTACGTCGTCAGTAATGACATTTATCTTCTATATAAATTGAGCAGTTTAACACAGACAAATATCATTATAGCATATTAAAAAACTTTACAAAGTTCAGCAAATAGAACTTTAATCTAATATAAAAATTTTACTTAGAGAAAATTTTGCTTAGTTTTCTCAAAAAAAAGTGAAAAGAAGAAATTAATTTGCATAAGATTCCTCAATTTAATTTTAAAAAATGATTATAGATTAAAATAAATTTATTTGTGTATAGCAGCCACAAATAAATAAAGCTAAAGCTTGATAACTTAGGGTAGGAATAATTTTTAGATTAGCCAAATTTTATTGTTAAAGTTAAATTTTTATACAGTGGTTTGAGCTTATTTTTATAATAATCTGGAAAAGTAGGGGCAAAGTTGTAAAAATTATTTTAAAGCAAGTAAAAAGTAATGATATTTACCACCCACCTTACCAAATTTACACTTATTACAGAGCTTGTCATAGAAAATGAGTTTAAACAATAAGAATAGCTGATTTGAGTAAGATTTTATATACAACAAAAATAAAAAATAAAAAATAAAACCAATAATGAAAAATATAAGAAAATATATAAAAATCACGAAATTAGCAATAATTTTGATAATTAAATTAAACCTAAGTTAAAAATTTTGCTTATGTTAGTTCTGCAAGTAGAACTAGATACACTAGGCCCTCTTGCAAAAAAACGTGACGTGATGTCTTATAGAAAAATCGTGTTTAAGTGATTGTTTAAAATTAAAAAAAAAAAACAGAGTAGATATAGTGAAATTTGCTTCACAATCTTCCCATCATTTTCAATTTTTGTGAAAAAAAAAGGTGTTGAGATCTAATTTCGGAGCAAGTGTTAAATAAAAAAAAAAAACTTTTCAATTTGAATTTTTTTAAATAAAAAAGCGGGCACATGGAACTTTAAAATATTATTTACTAATATTTTCAAATTGCTATACAGCAAAAAACTAATTTGCTAAAAGTGTGAATTTATAAAAAAAAAAAAAAAAAAAAAAAAAAATTCAGTAACATTTCTTCGAAGAAAATTTTTTCAAATATTGCTAAAAATAATATTTACATAACACTAACTATTTATTTTAATTAAAAAATTTATTGATTTTTGATGTTTATTTTTTAAAATTAAATTAAATTAATTTAAATTACATAAGCTTTTCACTCTTCTTCACTACCACTTTCTTCACTATCACTTACTAGAGGAATAATATCTTTAATCTCTTAAAAATCAAAAATTTGTTTAAATTCGGGTGATTTAATTATTCTTGTTTGAAATCTAGAATAACATAGATAATAAACCACAGCCAAAATATATCAACAAACATTAGGGCAATCACAACAATATAAAGAAATACCATCTATACAGTTTATGTTAGGTATGTAATGTACATTACGTTTACTAGTTTTAGCTTTTTTTGCCTTGATTGAATATTAAACCTACGAATATTGCATGTCTACTGTAAATAATGAAGTTTAATTTCAATATTTTGATAAATGATTCCTGCCAAATATTATAATGCTTGTGAAAGTTAATACCTGTAAATAAAATTTTCATTTCAGTAATAGATAATTCTGGAAAATCAGTTATTGAATTAGAATCTACTTTTGAAAATATTGCTGACTTTCTATTCCATCCATTTTTTTCGAATTCTATAATAAGAGTATTTTCTGCATGTAATCGAAAATTCGTCATGTCTACAATTTTTTTACTGATACCCCTATCTGATTCTAAATGTTTCCTTAACCCGCAAATTACCATGTCCGCCCAGTTGCACAAGTACAACAGGGAGACTTCGCCGACGAACGTGGTCCCCGACTTCTTGCCAGATTCTTACTGGCTAAACACACTTTAAAACCCCTGCGCTTGTTTGTCCGAAACCGGGACTCCCTTTTCAATTTGGGACGTGCAGCCTAGGCAATTGTCCGCTGCATTCTTCCCTGCCTAGGAATGGGAGAGCTCTATGGGATAAAAATCCCTCCTCCTTCTTCGACAACAAAGGGGCCCTTACGTACCAGTAAGTACGACAACCACTTTGTCCCAGTTTTCGGGACTCCGTATATTTAGACCACTATCTCTAGTCTAAATTTGGGGAAGGTCGGGCGTCCTTACAAGTGCACACATCTATAGAATGTTTTCTCCACTGTGTCCTTCTTGTCGTGGCAGTACAAGCACTATGCGGTATCCCCTTTGTATTACTCTTTTAGCCTACTAAAAATAGTGTTAGGTAGAAATATATCTCCCTGTACTGTCGCTCCGTCCATGCCCGCAAATGAAGATAAAGTTAGATTTTTTCTGGTATTTATTATTTTTAATTTTTGATGCTAAATATACGTACCATCATAAATAAATACAAGCGTGTCTTTATCTATACTGTGCAATTTTTTTGCGATTATAGATGTATGCTTTTCAGTAAAATCTTTTCTAGTAACTGAATTTACTCCAAACTTGCTTGGTAACGCATCTTTTTTAAAAGCAGTAATGATTGATTTACATTATTTTGATATGCACTGGTTATATTTAACTTCTAAAATTGCATTTATTAATTCATTGCTACGTCCACTTCTAAGTTTTATTAAAAAAATCGCAACTGCTTGCGTGGTAATGTAATGGACAAGATTCTGATCTTACGTTTTATTTTATTTTTGTTTTGAGAAGGTTGTCCAGGCCTTCTCGGGCTGTTAATTAGCTTGTATTTCAGAAAAGTACTCAACAATTGACTATTGATTTATTTTTTGAATAAATGTAAAATATTATGTGTACCTACCCTTTTTATTTGAATTGGATGTCCAAAATAAAATTGAATAAATATAATTTATTACCTGGATTTCAAAAAATTATTATGCTTTAAATATTTTTTTAAAATTGAATTTATTTAACTAAAAAGAGAACTTTTAAGATTTACAAAATTTTTGTTTAGATGAGGAAGTTAAAACTAATAAACGCTTTTCGAAAATAATTAATTTAAATTAAAATTAAGTTCAAAGTTTTCTTTTCTTACTTTTTTTCTTCATGACTAATGCGAGTAACGTTCTGAGCCGGTTGAGAAGTACTTCGAGAAGGCCTTTCCTAGGCGAAACACGAGTATTTAAGCATCCCAAAAATTGATAAGAGGGTGCCACTTCGTGCTTTATCAAAATCAGATGATGTTTTTCTTATCTATTTTTATCAAAAATTTCAAAACAAGGGATCCGCTTCGTGTTTAATCGAAATCAGATGATGTTTTTCTTATCAATTTTAATGAAATTTACGTGGGACTTTTGTGTTTCATTAAATTTGAAAAGTGCTAAACAAATATTTTTGTTTTTGAACCCATTGTTTTGATTTCACCTTGAACATAATTTTCTTTGTTTTTCACAAATAAATTACTTGTAAACCCTTTTTCTTTTGGTTTTAAGCTAATCATGAGTTTTTCCAAAGTAATTTATTCATGAAAATAAAACTTACGACTAATTATACGAAAACTTGATTTTTTATAAAAATTTCCTTATGAAAAATCTCTTTCCGAACTAATTGAAAAGTTAAAAAAAACTTAACACTATGATTAAAATTTAGTTACATAATTTCATTGCCTTTTTAAAATTCAGTTTTAAGATTTAAATTTTAAAATTTGCTATGTACCAAATTTTGAATTTAGGCTTAACTTAATCCCATCAAGGCTAAATGTTTCTCCCTTGAGTTTTCTTTGTCATTTATAATAAAAATAAAATTTTCCAATGACAAAAAAAACTCACAAGTGAAAATTTAAACCTTGCCTAACTCTTTCTAGTTACTTTATATTACCCAAAATGAAATCGTTTTTCTCGCAAATGAAAATTTAGGTTCTATTTCGCAAGCTAGAAAAATATTTTGCGTTGTGCTTATAAATTTCCTCAGTCAAAGAAAATATCTGGAAACATTTTGAATTTAAATACACTGAAAAAATTTACAGGGCACTAAGCTTTGCGCTACACGGAAAAAAATTTCCGAACGGCCGATGACGTTACAGTAACATTGCAGTTATTTATCTCCTTGTAATTAATTTAGTAAAACTTTAAATTTTATTATGGATTGTCATAGTACTTAATAAATACAATGCTTTTAAAAATTATTGTACTGCATTATTGCGACAAATCGTTTTTTAATGATGTAACTTTTACAGCATTGGTTGTTTTTATTTATAAAAATGTTCAAAGTGGAAAAAGCTTAGATTTTAGCATCATGAGGAACGACCATCATGGGCATATTATTGTCTGCTAAGGCTAGAAATATGCAACATCTTTTATAAGTAGCAGTTACCCTAGAAAATGGTAAATCAATCGTGTCTACGAACTCTTTTGTCTGAGATTTTTTTAATTGAGATGATTAGTCAGTAGTTAAGCCAGGTAGTTGTTTAATTATATTAAAGGCTGGTGTATTTGGATCTGTATAATCAACAGTTTCTAGACAATTTTTTGAAGCGGCAGAAGTTGTACCCTTAAAATAGCTAAAACTACCCCTGAAAGGGGTGTTTTTTCTATTTCCGTACTTTGAGCGTCCAGGATATGCCCATATAGGTTTTTGGGGTCTCTCAAGAATTTAAATTAAAATGACTCCTTTTTTGTGGTGATATATTGATAATTTATGAAAATGAAGTCAAAATTCTTGATTAGTGACTCAAAAAAACCATATGGTCATATCTTGGATGCTAAAAGTACTAAAATAGCAAAATCATCCCTTTTAGGGGTAGTTTTAGTTATTTTACACACCTTTTAGGAGTAGTTTTAGGTATTTTAAGGGGGAAATATTGATTATTTATGAAAAAGTCGAAATTTTTAATCAGCAACCCAAAAAACCCGTATGGTGCAAATCTATGCAAATCTAAGCGCACAAAATGCAAATATGTTTTATAAAAACCCTTTTTGGGGGTAGTTTTTGAAAATTTAAGGGTGCAGCCCCCATTTCTTTACAAAATACCGATAATAGAGCAAATTTCTTGTTCGCTAGTGAAAATACTACCGAACCCGTATTTTGACTAGAGTCTGGAGTTTAAGTAACTTAAACAGTTACTCGTACCCGGGAAGGCTGGTTCCTATGTATTGAATTTGCAAATTAGTTATTTGATAGATAAAAAGTAGTAAAGAAAAACACTTTTAATGTAGAATACCAAATAAACCGATAAAACCAGAATATTTATTGATAAATGCAATTATAAAAACTTAATAAAGTAATTACAAGAACTACAAAAATTACTATTAAAGAATAATGCAAACACGTTACTAACCGTGAATTTACTTTAATAAATTATAATTTTTTATAACTTAAAATTGTTTTTAATTATTTATAATAATTATTCAAGATAATTATGTTCTAGTTCAAAAGTTGATCGACAAGAGAGGACGAGCTGACAAAAACTACTCCTATTTATATGATTGATGATTGACGTGGAATTTTGTCAATTTAATTAAGAGGGATATGCCAACTGTCCCAAAATCCAGTAGCGTCTCTTCGCATCCTTTCTTAATAATTATTTCTGCGAAGTCCTCGATGATTTAATTAGCAACTTGATTTGCATGCAAATTGCTTCCATTCATAGCTGACTTTCTAATATACATAAAATTCTTTCAATTTTATAGGATTACGTCAGCTGGCTTTTTCCCATCATAACATGTATGTCTTTGGGACTTACCGAAGCACGTATATGCGCATTACTGTATAGCAAACTCATATTGATTATTGTAGATCAAAACTCAGATTAAATCAGATTTACTATGATTCAAATAAATAGAATATTAGAAAGTTAACTAAAATGTTATTAATTCTATATATTACCTTGATTCCCTATATTACCTTGCTAATAGTATCAAAATGTTATTATTTTATGTTTTTAAATCCCATTATTAAATAAATATATAGTTTAAAGAATATTTATCCATCAAAAAATATGTTCATTTAACTATCTTTTTAACCTCTGATGACACAAAATTTTACTAAAACCAACTAATGTTTAGCGTTAAGCGAATACTATTTTTATGCTCAAATGACCTTTAATTACGTGTTATAAACTATGAAATTGAGTTTAGATGTTATCCCTGTTAACTATGGCCAAGTCGAAAAGGTCCTTATACCCGATTGTTAAGGCTTCCGAGACGTCGATACGCAGCAGGCCATCGTAAAAGGCATTCCACAGGTTTAGTTAAAGAATCGACCCTTGGGCAATGCCCTTGTTTAGCTTTCAAAACGGAGGTATCTTTAAAATTTTATAAAATAGTTTTGAAGCTGGTCGGAAAATTTTTTAAAATTTTTTTACTTTTTGTGGTATTTATAATCATCTATTTGTGGGTCTGTGTGTGTATGTGTTTCATCATCAGGGTCGAATCAATGTCAAAATGAAGTATAAAAATATAGAAAAAAAGTCAGCGGGTGACATAGTCCATAGTTTTGAAACTCAGTTACCATACTTTTGAAGATATTCAATTTTTACTATTTTTGGAAAAAATAAAATTTTTTGAAAATTTGCTTAAAAAGTGAAATAACTTCCAAATATGATAAAATTTTACTGTCGAAATTGGTATTACTCGATTCGGCACTATTCTATACGTATTCGGATAAATTTGCATAAAAAACGGACGCTTCTTTAAAAATGTGTAAAATTTTTTTAGAGTCTGAACATTTTTTTAATTTTTCAAAAAAAATTTTCGATAATTTGCAGTAAAATAAAAAAAATAGAGAATAATTCCAGAAAATTTATAGATTCTTTACTATTCAGAAAACAAAAATATGATTGTTGTATCATAAATTAATTTTTTTACATTTAGTTTATCGAGATTATCATTAACGAATAATTGGGCCCTCTGAAAAACTAGATTTTGCATATCCAGGTATCAAATGTACGATTTTTTATTTAAAAATAACTGTATTATTTGCAATTTATATTGTTTACGCTACAAACTAATAGGACTATAAAAAGGCCCCTCTGAAAATTATTTGATAAATTTTTATTATGAGGCCTTAAATTCTCTAGATCAAAAAATACCGAAAAAATTGCATATCCATTTAATAACACGAAGTTTAAATTATGAAATCACTAGCCGGCTAACATGATTCATAATAGGTCTTGAAGTCTACTAAGAGTTAGTAAACACATTTATATTAAAAATAAAAATTTACAAAAAAATTTTTTTGACCCGGAACACTCGCCTTAAATAATTTGTTGCAAGGACGGAGTTCAACTTTCGACCCTACAATTTACAGTTTTTTTTTTTTTAAACCGGTTTTTTATCTTCCTAGGATCTTAAAACGTGTATATATGCCAAAAAATGAAAAATCAAAATTTCATCTATCACAATGGATGCTCTATGAAGTTCTTCTATGAGGACCCAAAATAGGAAAAAAAAACTTTTTCTTTGTTTCTTTGACGAAAAAAAAAAAAAAAAAAAAAGAATAATGATTTTTATAAAACTAAAACTTGTTCTCCCAATAAAAAAAAAAATATTAGAACCACAAAAAAAAAAATAATAGTATTTTTTTTTTTAAATAAAAGTAGAAATTAAGTCGATTTATTCTAATAAAAAATAATGAAATTTTAGTCAAGAAAGTAAGGTCTTTATTACCAAAGGCTTGTGACGTCTCCATGCCACGCAGAAGGCCCTGGAAAGAATGACAACACGTTTACTAGAGCAATTGGAAAATAGCGGAGCTCCGCAAGGAATGACACAGAAAGCAGTGTTGACCGAACGGATTGTCGATAGCGGCGATACCCAGGGAGTAAGTTCCTCTATTTAGTCAGTACAACATGGTCAAGGCCATAAAGAACATGAAAAATAGCAAGACGCTGGGGTAACACGGGATACTGCAGTAATTTCTGATAGCCCTTTAAGCATTTTTAATGCCTTCTTGGTGGCGTGAGTATTCCCAGGGCATTAAAAGGTGGCACGTCTCGTGCTCTTGAACAGGGGTAAGTGAGGAGCCCCGGAATTTCCATTATCTTGCAGACTTTTGTGGGTGCTAAATACTTTGGAAAGGTGACGGAAATAATGCTCTGGGCAAGATTAAAAAAATCCATCGATGAAGGCAGCTGCCTTTTCAAGGAGCAGTATGGCTTCCGTGAAGGTCATTCCACGATAAACACTGTCCGGTCTCACAAACATGATTTCCGAAAATCTAGGTACCTGAGTAACGTACTAAAGGACTACCTACAGGATTGGAGACTGCTCTACGACACGTTTGATCACAGGTGGCAGGTTTTGAGCACGGGCATTGCGCAAGGAGTTCCAGTTTAGGACAATCAAGCGCAGGGGGTTTAGAGTGTATTTGACCACTAAGAATCTGGCACGAAGTCGGCGACCACGTTCGTTGGCAAAGTCTCCCGGTTGTACTTTTACAACTGGTCGGTCATGAAAAATTTCTGGTAATTAAGGCCCCCAAAAACTCCATGGCTGATGCAAGATTCACATATTTCCCTTAATCGACTTGATTGTTCCTGATTCAATTTATTTATATGATACTATTATCATAGAAATTAATGCTATAATGTGAAGATATGTAAATAGAAAATGCCTCCTTTAATCATTGATTTTATGAAAATTACCTCGCCATTTTCCATAGGGTTTTGTTGTGAATAAACACTTGTGCATATTACGTCATCATCTTTTTTATATAAGGGTTTTCCAAATTGAGGAGGTACTGCATACAATGTCCAACATTCTTCACTAGAAGGTGCGTGGTATTGCCAAGGTTCAAATATTTCTCCATCGATGGACCTTTCTAAAATCCAAGCTCTTGGTCTAGGTGAATTTGCAGCCTTTAAAATTATGTACTCAATTTGGTATAACTGAAAATAAACATTAATTATCCAATGTTATCAAAAGAATAAAGTGGTACTCAATAATATTAATTTTTCGCTAATATTCAATGGTATCAAAATGGTTCAAATAAAGGGCAAAGTTTAACTCAGGTTTAGTAAATAAATAATAATAGTATTTTATTTAAAAGTTTTATATAATTTTTAGCACTCTATTGTGATTGATAACCAACTTTTTGGATAATCTGTTAGTAGTTATGATAATACTATAAACCACTTATTTCTTTTTTTTTTTATATTTATATCAGTTATATATATAACATTACGAAGCGATTCTTATGTGCATATTTATGACTCATTGCTTGAGGTAAGAAATGTGGCTTATAGTTACCGTGTTGTTTTTTTTTGCTGACACATGTTTATTTTTATTATTATTATTATTTTTATAATAATTATAATCTTATTGTAGTATGTTGAAAGAGTTATTTTTTCTGCATCAGTTGTGTGTAATCTTTTATGAAATTAATTTAGAACTGATAAAAAAAATATTGGGTGGTCCGGAAATGAGTTTGCTAAAGAAAGTTAAATTATTGGAAATTTTTAGCGGTATTTTGAAGGTTGCTTATGCTAGGGAACCGTGTATTAGAAAGTTTTGTAATTTTAAGTGGCGAAGTTGTATTCGGAGTAAGTGTTACGTATCCTGAGGTTTAATTCGGGATACGTAATATATAAATAAATATAAATAAGTTTTATCCTGGGGATATTGAGTGCCCCAGGTATTTTAAATACTTATATATGGATATTAGTGGTTGATATGTGATGATAAATATTGATGAATATGTTGTAGACCACGGGTGTTGAAGCTGGCTGAACTTAACTGTGTTAAGTTCTTGATTATATGAAGGAATTGTCACTTATTAAACTATTATTAAATAAATACACTGTGTACTTTTGGCTAAGTTTTAATGACTTTATTATAAGTTGATATAAAAAACCGTCTAAGTCAATAAGTCTGAATTAAACTGTAAGTTAAGTATACTCAAGAAGATTGTTCTAATCGAATATACGTCTCCTAAACTAGACCTGATGTTAGTAGGCCAGTTATCATGGTAGAATGTAAGAGTAACTGAATGGAACTGACAGTAGCTAAGAGTCGAACTGACAGTAGGGCAGTTGCGGGTATATTATATAAACTAATTTGTAACTGCCCAGGTACTTGAATTTAGGTGGGATTGTCCAATACGCGGAAGCGTCGGTCTCGTCACGTCCAATTAACGAAAGCGTCGGTGATTATTTTGGGGGAAATCGTGAGGGGATTTATGCAACTCTTTCTTGCCTAAAGTGCTTCATTATTGACCTTTGATTTTGTATTTCTGACAATTTATAAGGAGCCGGATCTGAATTGGTGAGATATGATATTAAGGAATGTATGGAATTGTCGGATATGAATTGGATATTGTAATATTGAGGAAATTCAGGTATGTTAGCTCGATTTACGAGCTAACGTAAGCAGGGATGAGTTAAATATATAAATAAATATTAAATATATAAATATTAGAGAATTCGGATGTAATGGCTCGAATTATGACCTATCATACGTAACATAAGTCATTTGATGTTATTCGCAGGAAAATTTTACTCCTTTTGATTCATTGTAAGCTTCGAATCTTACAGCTTATTTATAGACGTGGGTTATTGATATGTGGAAATGATACATTTATGCTTGTTTTTTTGGTCAGTTTATTGAAAAAAAGTGGTCAAGCGGAAACTGCATTTTTTGGTTCATTGGTAGAAAAACTGAACGAAATAAAAAGTGAGTAATGGAATGAATATATTTTTTTTTTTTGCAACAAAACTTTTATTTACTTTTTTATGTATACGTTGCTATAGATTTTGGGGATGAACAAGACGAATTATTTAACGAAATTGATATGAGTGATTTTGGAAATTGGGAGATAAAAGTTAATGGAATTGTTACAGGTAATAGAAAATTTTAGCCACAAAAAAAATATTTATAGATATTGTAAGTTCTTAAAATTTTTATGAGGTAAAAAAATTGGCAAACTCAAGGTAACACTGTGACTGCTTTGCAGACATTATCTGAGATGTATGAAAATCTTGTTGAGTAACGTCTTTGTAAAATTTGTTACAACAGAAAGAAATAAAGATAATCTGTTCGAACCATGTTTGCACCTAGCATGCTTCAATATTTGCAGTAGTCATTTGTTCCATTATCCATTATGTAATGCGGAAATATATGTTAAGATGCAAATTTACTTCCCGTAATTTGTTTTTGCTGACTTTGGTTTAGCCAATTTAGGGGTGATATATTTATTATTTGTGAAAAAGGAGTCGAAATTCTTGATCAGCGACCCAAAAAACCCGTATGGTGCCAATCTGAGCGTTCAAATTGCAAATATGTAAAAAAAACCCCTTTTTGGGGGTAGTTTTTGCAAATTTAAGGGTGAAGCCCCAATTTCTCTGTCAAATGACCCTGATTTTCATGTTCAGCGACCCAAAAAACCTATAGTAGAGCAAATCTCGTGTACGCCAGTGAAAATACAACCAAACCCGTATTTTGACTGGAGTATTCGCCAAATATCTTGGAATAGTTTTGGATACGAAGCGGACCTATTTTGAACATATTTCTCAAAGGGTCAAGAAGGCAGGTACCACGACGTTAGCCCTGAGCAGGCTGATGTCGAACATGAGTGGACCAAAGTCCAACAGGAGAAAGCTGCTAATGTCCGTAATTCACTCCATCCTATTGTACGGAGCGGAGATTTGGAGTGAGGCACTGTATAAGGATATATATTCGAAAGGTATAATAAGAGTGCAGAGGCAGGGTGCTCTGAGGGTTTCTTGCGCATACAGGACTGTCTCGGAAGCGGCAGTTCTTGTTATCGCAGGAAATATTCCCATTCAGCTACTTGCCAAAGAGCGCAAGCTTACATACGAAAGGAAAAATGAGAGAGACCTAGAATATATTAAAGCGGATGTTAGGAGAGCTACAGTGTTGGCGTGGCAAACAGTCTGGGAGAACCGCGTGGAAAGTGCATGGACCAGGCGCCTCATAAAAGAGGTCGCGCTCTGGACTCAGAGAGGGCACGGAGAGGTAAACTACTTCTTGACACAGTTCCTCAGTGGCCATGGGCTTTTCCAATCTTATCTCTTCAGGATGGGTAAGGTCGTGAGCCCTGAATGTGTATTTTGTCCCGACAAACGAGATGACGCGCGTCACACGTTTTTCGATTGTGACCGCTGGATAACTAAAAGGAGAGCGCTGGAAGCAGAGGTTGAAGAAGTCACACCCGATAACATAGTCGAAAAAATGCTCCAGAACGAGGAATTATGGAGCGTCGTGGCAAGGTACGTGGAGGAGATTCTGCGTACAAAAAAGTTATTGACGACACCCTAACTAGGAGCCGCGTGTAGGAGCAGTCAAAATACACGGTTCTTGCACGCGGCACCAATGGGGGGATAATGGAGGACGTAGAAGGATATTAATTTATTTATTTATTTATATATTTATTTATTTATTCATTTATAAACCTATGTATATATCTATTTGACGACATGGAGAAATAACAAGAAGGAGAAATAAGGAACCTCCAGGATGAGAGGACAAACGAAAGAAAGGATCTTCATTAAAGAGGATACATGGCCTAAGTCAACCCGATGTAATGTGATAAACGGTTCCGGGTGTGACTTATATAAGGCAGAGAATGGGGGGTGAGTTTTTTCGGTATGCTTTGGGCAAGGCATCTGTCTTTTCAGAGTGCCTTGCCCCTTGGAGTCCGACACTGTTCAGATACCGGTTCTGTTCGGGCGTAAGTGCCTTCTCACCCCCCTGCCCCGAGTGCAAAAAAAAAAAAAAAAAAAAAAAATTATTATTATTGTTGTTGTTGTTATTATTTATTTATAAAGATAATTACAACAATGAATATTTTATTTCAATAATAGTTTATAAGTATTATTTAATATTAAAATAAAATAAAGTAAAGGAAAAGGGATTATGATAAATTAAACTACAAAGCTTTTAATTATTATATATAATATATTTAAGTAAAAAAAATTTAATACACAAAGTTTTGGACTTTTAAATAAAATTCGGATAAAATTTAATGTTGATTATTTTTTACTCATGGTTATAAGTATAATTAAACATTATTATGTATAAATTTTATATTTATTGCACTTCATTTTATAAAAAGTTTTTTATTTACGAAAAAAGTATTAGAATAATGAATAATATTCAATCGATTTTCGTTTAGAAAAATAAAAATAGCAAAATACAGAAAATACTTATAATTTTAATCAACTTAAATTATTTTTATAATGTAAATTCTAAGCGCCAGTTATTTTTTCTTTTTGCATATTTATCTATTACATTCTCTGTATCAATGATAAAATCTTTATAAATATTCATCAAAGCTAAGCCATTTAAACGATCTTGGGACATATTTGTTCTAAGCCAAGTTTTTATGCGTTTTAAGCTAGAGAATGATCTTTCGGCAGAAGCAACAGAGATAGGTAAAGTTATTAAAATTTTTAGCAAAATATTAATAAGCGGATAAAGTATAGGATTGCAATTTTTTAATAATTCAATAGCTGAACGATTTTCTAATATAGGCGAATTTTGCCATTTATCCTTCCACATTTCTAATTCATTATTTAACTTAGTTTTAAAATAGTTAATGTCATTATTAAAAAAACAAGCGTATTTTTTAGCAAGTATATGAATTTTATTTTCGAGATCAGGTTTATCAAAATTCTCAGGTATTAAAATAGAAAGATTATATAAATCTAAAGTATCATCAGAAAAACGATTATTTAAATCTACAATGACATGTTCTAATAAAGGGATATAAACTGACCTTCGAAAATATTCTTCTTTATTATTTGCTTCGTGGTTTTCCCGATGCATTTGTCTGCGAACTAGACGAGGCATTTTTATTTCTGTTCCGAGTTCTCTAGCAACATCTTCAATTTCATATAATAAACTACTGAATCTTATGTCAGCTTGCTCCCTTTTTCTAGCTAACGTTTTTTTTGCAAATTTTAATAAATCATGTGCATCATACAAATCAATATTTATTGTTTGAAAATATCTACTTAAAGTTTCTGTACACGATAAAACATCGTGAAGGCAATATAAAGAAACTAAAAAACCGCTTTCGCATAAATTTGTAATTAGTGATTTGGCCTGAAATGCCGTAGCAGAATCTTCCCAGAGGGCTATTTCATCAAGGGCTAGAATAATTTTTGGTAATTCTGACCGAAATTGCGATACACCGTCATGACGTTCTATCCACCGAGTTTCACACAAACCTTCTAACTGATGTCCAACATTGGCTTTTAATACATCATTACGTTTAGCTGAAGCTGTGAAAAAAGCTATAGTTTCTTTCATTAAAAATACACTATTCCAAATTGAGCGAATATTACTTGATTGCGAAATTGATAGATTGAGAGCATGATTATGACATGGTACGAAAACGGCATTTTTAGCTTTTTTTTGAATGGTGACTACAGCACCACGAATTTTAGAAGTCATAACTGAGCAACCATCAGTCGAAATCCCTACACAATTATCTATATTTAAATTAAACTCCTCAAGAATATTCAAAACTAAATTGCCTAAATTTTCTCCTGACATTCTTAGCTCCTCAGAAGAATTCGTTTTTTCATCACTATTTGAAATTTTTAGATTTTTAGATGAACTCTTTTTTTTATCATTATTTGATAATTTTAAATTATCAAGAGTACTTGCTTTCTCATTACATTCAGGCTTTTTGAGTTCCGCAGAAGAACTTTCTTTTTCGGCTACATTTTGACTTGACAGTTCATCAAAAACGTCCAAGAATTTTACAAATATTTCTTTTACTTCTATGTCACTAGTTACATACCTAATAATTAAAGATAGTTGAGAAACATGAGACTGAAACATGAGTTGTTTCATCGAAAATTATACTGTAATATATACTTTTTTGCACATCTTTTAAAAGCTCCTCTAAAATTACTTCTCCGCATGTTTCTATAATTTCATTTTGCGTTGTTTTACTAATATACGTAGCTCGAGAAGAGCAGTTTTCAAGATGTTTTTTTAACTGAATATCTCCTCTTTTTACCAAAAGCTTAAGGAGCTTTCGGAAATTAACTTCATGTCCTCTAGATTTTTCTAAATCCAATTTCCCATCATCTCTATGTCCCCGAAAAGCAATATTATTTTGCCCTAAGTAAATAATTGAATCCACAATTGGCTTTAATCGTTCACGATTTTCTTTAACTTCTTGAATCCTTTTTGAATTTATAATATTTAATACGCACTTCTCTGGTTCTTTTTCTGCAGCCAAAAAGCTTTCAGCTGCCCGTACGGCGTTTTTATGATACTGATTATTTGCATGTTTTTCAAGGTATCCATCTTTCCCTGCTAACTTAGCAAAAGCTCTTAAGGGTTCAGTTACTAAAACTTTCAACGGCATGTTACCACCGAGTGCATTATTGACAAAAAGTGGGCAATATTTACAATAAAGCCCCTGATCTACGTGAGAAAGAACTAGCCAATCATATTTATTAAGGTAATTATGGTTTGCCTTTCGAAGTTCAGTTTTGCCTTTTTTTAAATGTTTTGAAACCGGAAATAGGTCATTTGCAGGAGGTCTCCAATGGTTTAATATAATATTTTTTTTCCCGTTATCATCGAATTGCTTGTTTTTAATAAAAACACCTATGTCATATTTCATACCGTCATCGGTCTGTAAATTAAGGGAATCAGATTTAGAATTTACTGAATTTCCTTCAACTTGAATGCAATCTTGGGAAGTTTTTGAATTTAAGTCATTTTTTTCTATAGAGTTGCAAGAGTTCTCTGAAAAAGATTTTTCTGAAATTTTCTCAGTGTTGACTTTCTCAATAAATTTCCTTTTTGGACTACAATGAAATAAAGAGTCAACAGTCATAAGATTTTTTCGTTTTAAGCTTAATGATACGTCGGGGTCCTAATAATATAAAATATATATATATAATGTAACCTATTAAATAAAGTTAAATATTAAATATCGCATTATTTCATTCCATATTTGACTTTTTTGGCGTAAAAGAAAAAAATGAGTCTAAATTTCCCTGACTTTTTCTTTTCATTTTTATTGAATTTGAAGCCTAAAAATTAAAAAAAAAAATATTTCACCTGTTTCAAAAATTGAAAAAAATATTTGAAAAATAGTATTATAAATTACCATAACTAATTTAATAAATTCAAAAAAATAAACTTTAGTAAAATTCAGCTTATTATAATTAAAAAATATTTTTAACTAACACTGAAAAAACTTGACTTTTAATAAAATTTTTAAAGCTTAACTACAAATAATTTTTATTAAACAACACTATTTTAAATGATGTGATGAGCCTCAATTCAAACACGATACTAAATTTAAGACTTAAAAAAAATTAAGTATTTTTAATGTGTTGTAAATTTTTTATAAAAAAGGAAATGTTGTAAAATTTCTATACACAAAAATTAACAGAAAAATCGTAAAAAAATTTAGGGGTCAGAATTAAAATATAAAAACATATTTATATACCTATACTTATGTGTTAGTAATATAATTATAATAATGATAAAATATAAATCTATAAAATCAGTTGTAAAACAAGCATCATATAAAAAAAATTTTGTTCAAATAGATCTTACGTAAACTTTACCAGAAATTATATTATTAAATCGGTAAGGATCAAACTTAAAAAAAAAATCTAAATATAAAAAATAAATACATAAAATATATCATATTTATATTATTTTATTTGGTGTAGTACTTTAGAAAATAATAGGTCATAATAATAATAATAATAATAATAATAATAATTAATTTAATATTAAATCATAAAATAATTTAAAGAATCAAAATAAAATGTAAAAAGAAAAAAAAAAATTTACTGCTTCATACGAAAAATATATTTGTGTATAACGCAGTGAAAGAGTTATATCACCGCGGTGTATACAAAAAGATCCATCGTGAACTTTTAATTTATGCATACTTTTTTTATATTACGGTTGTAAAATTATTTTAAAAAAATAAAAAATATATTACAAAATCTATTTTTATAGATTTAAAAAAGATCAGCTGTCCTAATAAAAATTGTAAAATTCTTTATAAACAAAAAACTTACTGTTATTTTTATTTTCAAGAATAAAGTTATTAAAGACAATAAATAACTTTACCATAAAATATTGTAAAGTATACCTGCAGTGTATAACTATATCTATACATACCATAAAGAGAGTCTACATTTTAATTTTTTAATAATAAATGATGAAAAAGTAAATTTTATATATTCATGTATATATTAAAAATTAGATAAAATAATATTGAAATTTTATAATTTTCACTTCCTTGGGGGGGGGGGCGATCGCCCCCTTCGCCCCCCGCTGGATCCGCCGCTGCTGTAGTGTAAACAGATGGCAAAACTCTGTTTTTCCATTAAATTAGAATTTTACCGAGAAACGGGCAATTTTCTTCCATAAAGTTCAATTTTGATGTAAGCCGAATTTTCTAGTCACTGAATCATACTTTTCTAGTCAGTGAAAATGTTTCTAAAACGTAAAAATACACTCTGAAATTAATTGCAATAGATAATATTCTTAGATTATTTTTCATTTTAGAACTTATTTGCACATGTAATCAAAAGTTAAATTCATATAAGTATACAGAAAATTTTTTCAATTTACTTATAATTATAAGTATAATTTGAAACAATTTTTAATTTGATTTTCAATGAAAATCATAGCAAAAATACAAAACCGAACAAGTCGATTCTGTAATATAATAACTATCTTACATGGTCTTATATGCAGTTAGAAGATTATTTTATTTATGAATTGAGAAAAATAGTATTCGCCACCTATGAATCATCTAAATTAGTTCATTTTGTCTAAAGTAGATGGCTTTTTTTAAAGTCATAAATAAAATGATCTTCTAACAGCATATATAATACCTTGTAAGATAGTTATTATATTACAGAATCGACTTGTTCGGTTTTGTATTTTTGCTATGATTTTTATTGAAAATCAAATTAATTAAAAATTATTTCAAATTATACTTATAATTATAGGTAAATTAAAAAAATTTTATGTATACTTTAATATGAAATTTAACTTTTGATTACATGTGCAAATAAGTTCTAAAATGAAAAATAATCTAAGAATATTATCCATTGCAATTAATTTCAGAGTGCATTTTTACGTTTTAGAAATATTTTCACTGACTAGGAAAGTATGATTCAGTGACTAAAAAATTCAGCTTGCATGAAAATTGAACTTTATGGAAGAAAATTGCCCATTAAGGTAAAATTCTAATCTAGGGAGAAAACAGAGTTTAAGGGGTCCTGCGCTTTCAATTTTTTCCGATATTCAAATTTTTTTTTTTCTTCTCATATTATAAAAAAAATATTCAAAATTATGATAAAAAAGGTTTTATGTCGATATGTTGAATAAAAAAAATTCTAAAGAAGAAATTCTATCAAAAATATAACGTATATTATACATACAAAAAAACTTTAAACGCGTTTATCTCGAAACCTACTTTTTTAAATTTGTCCGACTGATTGAGAGAAAACTACTCCTGCGATTTGATTTTTTTTTTTTTTAATCTTTTTATTATCTAATTAAGATGGCATTAAACTACGGAAAAGTTAATTGGGCTATTATTAAAAATTTCACAGGGGGGAGAGTGTCCGAAAACGAGGGTGATTTTGACAACTTTTTTTATTTTTAGTGTAACTTTTTTAATTTTCAATATTTTTCCTTTTCCCTAGTTTAATGCCAAGTTTAGGGCATGCAGAAAAACATGAGTTTTTTTTTTTTTTTTTAAGATGAACCTGGGCGGCTGAATCAGTCGGACAACTTTTTTTATTTTTTTTTCATCGCTTCATTCAGTGCCATCTTTCAGGTACTTAATGTACATAAAAATTTAAAAAAAAAAATAGGAAGGTTGCATAAGAATGTACGAAAACAATAAAAAAAGAATTTTTCAAAAAGCTTAAGCAGTTTTTTTTTTATGACCACTCAAACTTTCCTCGAATTTATAGCATTTGAAAGCGCAGGACCCCTTAAGATTGCCCATTTGACCCCTTAAAGTTCAATTTTTATGCATACTGAATTTTCTAGTCACTGAATCATACTTTACTAGTCATAAATTCATTTTTAAAAGCAAAACCTTTTTTATGCCACAGATTACAATTTCGTTCCAAAGGAAGCCCACTTGCCCCCCCCCCCCAAGATTAATTTTCACCTAGGCTAAACATTTTGCCATTGGATCGTATTTTTCGGCCACAAGTCCACTTTTAATGGCAAAACTCTGTTTACTACCTAGATCATATTTTTACCCCAAGGGGGCCCATTTGAACACTTAAAGTTTAATTTTCATGCAAGCTGAATTTTCCAGACACTGAAGTCATGGAATCATATTTTTCCTACCGTTGCTTTATTTTAATTGGCATAATTACATTTACTCCCTGAAATACACTTCACATCGCGGGGGGGGGCATTTCACCCTTTTGAGTTAATTTATTACCCATACTTACAATGCTTACTCATTTACATGTTTCCTTCTCTGAATGAACTCTCGTCAAGAGTTTTCTTATCACAAAAATATTCTTTAACGGAGGGGGGAAGGCTATTCGCATTACATCCCCAAATTCTCATTCGCTCCCCAAGGATATATTTTACCCCTGGGAGTACATTTTATTGCCCCAGGATAAATATTTAAAAAAATTCTGTTCTATTTTCTTTGTGCACAAAATTCACGATTTTGTGCACAAAGCGCTGTACAAAGTGTGTGTCGTTTTGTGCACGTATAACGTTTGTACAAGCTTTTTACGTACGGGATGTATACAATTTTTGGAGTTAGTAGCGAGAAAATGCGTTAGAATATGTTTATTTTATAAAATTTTAACTTTTTTTTAAATTTATTTATTTAGTTTAACTCGATAAATTTTCGACTAATTTTCGACGTCGTACCGACCCTTATTAGAACGAAAATTCCGAAGTCGATTCGACTAGTCACCTTGTTTAAGGACCCTCTTAGTGTCAATCTTGGAGTACCTCAGGATACGGTGCTTGGTCCCTTGCTGTTTTGCCTTACATTAATGATCTCAAAAACTAGCTACCAGACAATATTGTAACGCACCAAATGCCTAGATCCCTAAGATATGCAAATATTTATGAATAATGCATGCGAAAAACCATATAATTTTACTTACTTGCATTTTTTCGTTCCTCTTGTTCCTCTATGAGGAACTAAAATTTTAATAATTTATTTAAAATTGTAAAAAATTTTAAATAAAATTAATGGTATTAAAATGCCTTATATATCTTTGAAATATAAGATAATGTTTGTTCGAAATGATCGTTAATGATAAATAAAAAATTGAATAATTAAATTAAAAAGGATTAATGTAAAATATGTTTATAGTCATAAAAATATGTAATAAAAATAATTAAAATATTTAAATAATATAAAAACTTAAATATTATAAAATAACGAACGCGCGCGAAAAGTGAAATTCTTTCTAGAGGCTCTCAGAAGCTTATAGAAAAAATTTTTTATGTAAAAATCTCAAAGGTGTGTACCTGACTTGAGAAAAGTATATAGAGCGTTCGCACATCACTCAATACTTAATTGGGATTTCTCGAAGAGCAACCTCTTTGTATCTATAAGCACACTCAATAAATTTTCACGTTGATCTAATAAATTAATGTTATTATTTATGCTAAGAAATCCTAGACATTCATCAGCTTCAGACGCATATGTGCGTCAACCAATATTAGAGGCACAGCCTTGCTAATTACTTAAACCCTTTGAAGTCCAAGGGCTAGATACCCTTGGTTCGATAAGGATATTAGGCAGTTAGGAAAAAGCGATCGAAAGTAGGAAAACATAATTAATTACTGTAGGATACCCTTTCGGCATACTACAATTAGCGATCCTTGCCAGAAAAATCTGGAAAAATTTTTTTTGAAAAATTTAATAGTCCATTGTCATTAAAAATATGAGCATTTTAAAAAATAATAAAATTGATTTTATTGAATACGTTTTTTCTAGAATATTTATGCTTGACCGCAGTGAGTGGTTAAACAAATTAAATTGAAAAAGATGGCGTACGAATGGTCGTCATGAAAAAAGACAAATAGCTTACTTAAGGAGCAAATTTTTATTAAAATAATAGATTAAAGCTCATAATGACACCATGTGAAATAATTTTAAAAAAAATTTATAACCGGTTTGTGTAACTACACAACCAACGAGCATGGAACATGTTCACTCATAACAGTAATAAATCCAAAAACCGAAATTACAATAAATCCTGAAATAAAAATTATGCTTAAGTCCATAAACTTAAATTATTCCAAGTTTTTGTTGTTATCAAGGCCTGACTCCCACTTCAAGAAAAATTTTCATTTTTTCTATATTTTAATAAACCATTTTAATTAAATTGTCAAATTGAGGTGTATCATTCAAAGGATATTAAAATTACTAGACCTTTGTAAAATTTTCCGCAGAATTCAAATTTTTGGTCAGATTTTCGTTTGTTCACCACGCCTAGCTTGAAAGATCAGATTATGCAAACGTCGGGCACTTGGGATTTTATAGCGGAAAATGAATGTTTAACCTATAAGGAGATAATACTTTCTTGGATTTAAATGTTTCAACTAGCTTCTTGAGAGTTATTTGATAAAATGTGTCTCGGGGCAGCTAAAAATGAGCAAAAATTTTTCCTTTTCGGATCGGGCTGAAATTTTTAGGACAGGTTGCTTTTTCGGTCCCCAAAAACATGGTGAAACCCGTTTTTCAAAATCAGTCATCCTCTTCGAGATATTTATCAATATGTCTCCCATTTAAAATACATAGGAAAACCCATTTTGCAGCGGTTTTTCTGATTTTGCTTCACAATTTTAGTTTGACTGAGCACCAAACTAACGAGAAAAGTTTTTTTAATGAAACAACTCTCAAGAAGCTAGGTAAAACATTTAATTCCAAGAAAGTATTATCTCATAGGTTGAACATTCATTTTCCACTATAAAATCCCAAGTGCCCGATGTTTGCATAATCCGATCTTTCAAGCTAGGCGTGGTGAACAAATGAAAATCTGACCAAAAATTTGAATTCTGCGGAAAATTTTACAAAGGTATAGTAATTTTAATATCCTTTGAATGATACACCTCCATTTGACAATTTAATTAAAACTAGCTGATTGGCCTCGCGATGCTCGGCTTAACCAAATAAAAAATTTTGTGCATTAATTTATTTATATTTTGATCATATGTGTTTAGTAGAGTGGACATATTTTTGGACTGTGTGGAAAACTTTGCTCCCCGGGTTTTTTTGTAAAGTTCCCAGTTCCAAGGATTTTGCTTTCGCCTTGCAAAAACACGTGCCTGTCACCACCTCAATTTTCCCATTTAAATAACATGGGAATTATGTATATATTAAAATGCTGATTTTTACTGGAAAACATACTTTTATATGTTATAAAGACATGCAAACAGCCCCCCATTCATTCTAATGGGAATTGTGGGCCTAGAAACTTACGTGTTGGCGTAATGTTATAAAATAGGGTTTTTCGGTAATTTTCAATAAAACGCTACAATCTCAAAAATTAACCAAAATACTTCTGGTTGGTCTACTTTATTTGTTGTAAGTGTCACCTTTCAATCGACGTAAGCCGTATATTTTTATCACTGATTCTCTTAGCGCTATAGTCAATTAACCTACTGGTAATTTTTGACTCAAAATGACCAATTTTTAAATTTTTTTAAATTGCTGCCAAAATTGTAATTTTTGACGAAATTGAATTTTAAAGGCCTTAAAATTTTTTTACAAGCTTCAAGTTTACAAAATATTTTTACTCACTGCTTTTCAATAATTCATTAACCAGAAATGATAATTTAAAGTCAGAGTCCCAATTTTAGGGTTTTAAAAAAAGTCAATTTTTATCATTATCTTTGAAAAGCAATACCTTAAAAACTAATTAAAGAAAAGAGACAAGTAAACAATTTTTAAAAACTTGAAGCTTGTAAAAATTTTTTAAGGCCTATAAAACTAAATTTCATCAAAAATTACAATTTTGGCAGCAATTAAAATAAATTAAAAAATTGGTAATTTCGGGTAAAAAATTATCAGTAGGTTAATTGACTATAGCGCTCAGAAAAACAGTGATAAAAATGTACGGGTTACGTCGTTTGAAAGGTGACACTTACACCAAAAAAAGTAGACCAACCAGAAGTTTTTTGGTTAATTTTTGAGATTGTAGCGTTTTATTGAAAATTACCGAAAAACCCTATTTTATAACATTGCGCCAACACGTAATTAGCGTTTCAAGGCCCAGAATTCCCATTAGAATGAATCAGGGGCTGTTCGCATGTCTTTATAACAATTTTCCAATAAAAATTAGCATTTTAAACCGCTTTTCGGCTTTTGTGAGAATTTATATAGCTAAAAATTCAAAATGCCCATGTTATTTAAATGGGAAAATTGAGGTGGTTACAGGCACGTGTTTTGCTGCCTTTTGTTTTGCAAGGCGAAAGCAAAATCCTTGGAACTCGGAACTTTTTATGACCAAATTTCACAAAAAAACCGGTGGAGCAAAGTTTTTCCACAAAGTCCAAAAATAGGTCCACTCTAGTGTTTAGTTATAATAAATTTAATCCGTATAATACCGTATCGATATCTAAAATATCGAAATACAGAGTTCTAAAATTTTTAAATTATAAATTATTTATTTTTTTGCTTAAATTTTTGTATTTATCTTAAATTTATAAATTATAATTAATAATTATTTTATAACAAATTAATTCTTTTAAAAAAAGAAGAAAGAAAACGTGTTTTTAACAATATTTAAAAATATTATCTAAATATTAATAAATAATAGCTGATATTGATTTTGAAAATAATAAAGTAACAATCAAAAAATATTTTACATATTCAAAAGATAAAAAAGGGGACAAAATTGTAATTTGCAATTTATGAAAAACTAAAAATATCGAAAAGATAATTTATTAAATCTAGATATTAAAATGCTATTGGGTTATGTGATTAAAGCAAATAAAATAAACACTCTTCTTTTTATTAATCAGCACAGTTTATTTAATAATACTCGTCTTCTCTAATCTTTATTTATAACTCGCCATTTACACGTTTAATTAACAATAATTAATAAGTGATTTTATTATAAGCAATCAATACGCGTCTGCGATATGTACTGAGCGACGATCAGCATGGAACTGAACTGTTAGCTTCTCCTCCTTCTTCACCACATAGTATAAAAAGGAAGTGCGCGGAGGCGCCACAGTCCAACACTCCCTCCCGTCTCAAGCACTTTCTATTTATCTGAAACAAATCAAATCAATTATTAGTTCATCTCATCGAATACACATCATATACAATTTAACTCGTCTAACTCTCCAAGTTCAAGATAGAATTAGTCAATTGTCTGTGCAAATCAAAAGCCAACGGTTTAGTAAAAATATCGGCTATTTGTTCTTTAGAAGGTACCCATCTAACTTCGATATAACTCTTTTTGAGACACTCTTTAAAATAGTCAACCTTAGAATCTATTATGTGTCTTAATCTATTACTACCTCTCGTCTTAGTATTCTTATCCGCAGCTGCATTATCACACCAAAGGGTCAAGGGCATTAAAGGAATGTTCAACATTAATTTCAGTGAATTAAAGATTGAAATCATTTCTTGGGTCGCATTACTCATCGCAACGTATTCAGCCTCACAAGTAGACAAATTTACGTAAGACAGTTTACGTGTCTTCCAGGCTATTGAATCGCCAAACAATCTAACAACATATCCACTAGTTGTTAATGATTTCTTACAATCAGAATAACTAGAGTCAGAATAGCCTTCTAGTTTATTATTTAGACCCGTGTATGTCAATTTCAAATCTATGGTTCCTTTAAGATATCGAAATACCCTTTCAATCATAGACCACTCATTTTCAGTCGGTTCAACCTGATGTCTACTCAATATATTTACGGTATATGCAATATCAGGTCTAGTAACGTTTGCCAAATATGCTAAAGAACCAACAGCTTCCCTATAAGGTGTATCAGCCTTAAGTAAATTTTTATTCAATTTCTCATCATCATCAGACTCTTCTCGTTCTTTTCTTTTTCGATTTGCCACCTGATGCGTTACCATAGGCGTTCTTTGAGGATGTTTTTCTTTAAAACCAAATCTTTCTAACATTTTTTCTATATAATCTTCTTGTGATAAACTTAAAATTCTCTCCGATCGATTTCGTTCTAAGTTAATCCCAAGAAAACTTTTAGGCTCTCCTAGATCTGTCATTTCAAACTCATCTTTCAACTTCAGTTTTATTTGCTCCAATTTGACTAAATCATTACTAGCGATTAACATATCGTCTACGTATAGTAATAATATGAGAAATTTATCCCCATCTCTCCAAGTAAATAGACATGGTTCATCATAATGTGAAGTTAACCCAATTTTTGAAGCTACTTCACTAAAACGTTCATTCCATCTTTTAGGGCTAATTTTTAAACCATATAATGCTCTTTCTATTTTGCAAACATTTTCTCGTCTAAATTTTTCTGAGACATTCACCCCTTCTGGTATTTCCATGTATATCTCGTCTTCGATTTTACCATTTAGGAAGGCAGTTTTCACGTCCATTTGACACACATCTAAGTCATATTTATTTATGATTGCAAGTACTGCTCTAATTAATACAAGTCTAGAAACAGGAGCATAAGTGTCTTTCAGATCGTATGTATTTTTGTCTTTAAACCCTCTTATTACTAATCTCGCCTTATGTTTGATTTTGCCATTAGGCTCAATCTTTTTCTTTAAAACCCATCGAGAATCAATTATATTTGGTTTAGTACCATATTCATCTACAAGAGGTCTTTTAACAAAATTCCATACTTTATTTTTATTCATTGAATTTAGCTCGTCTTTTACTGCAAGATCCCACTTATTTTTCTCGTCTGATTTCATGGCTTCTTTATAAGAACCTGGATCTTTATTAATTTTAGTGAGCAATGCATGATAATATTCATCATCTAAAATTTCAGTCTCTTCTTCAGACTCTTCTAAAGGTACATTAATAGAGTTTACTAGAATATTTTTACTGGGTCTACCTCTTTTTCTTTTTAACGCTCCCTCCGTTCTTTGTATGTTATCAACATTTTCTTTTGGTTTCTCTTCAAATTTAACAAACCAATTTTCTTTGTCTATCTCATCAAAGACATTTTCCCAATCTGTTATGCTATTCTTTCTATATTTGTCACCAAAAACCAATTTTTCGTTAAATCTAACATTTCGGCTTTCATAAAATTTTCCTTCTTCAGGTTTAAGAAAAATAAAGCCAGTTGATTTATATCCTACTAATACAACTCTCATCGCTATTCTCCTAAATTTAGGACCTATCCTTCTATGTATTTTAATATATGACAAACAACCAAAACGTTTTAATTGGCTTAATTTTGGTTCAAATCTGGGATTTAGTTTGCATAATTCATGTCTACAGACTTATGTGGTGTGCGATTATACGCATAGACAGCCGCACCTAAAGCTAAGTCCCACATATTTTCAGGAAGTTTCGCATCATACATTAAAGAACGGATTTTCTTTTGAATGGTTTGATTAAATCTCTCCGAAACACCATTATGTTCTGGAGTATCAGGAGTTGCGAGTTCTAACTCAGCTCCTAATTTCTCCAATACTTCTTTAGTTTTCCCACCAGTAAATTCAGTACCTTGGTCAGTTCTTAGGTAACAAACTTTAGCATCTCGTCCAATAAAGTTTCTAGTGCTTTTAACAAACAGTTCAAGGCATGTTCCAGTCTCATCTTTTGTTTTCATGCCAAAAGCCATTGCCGCCCTAGAATAGTCATCTATGAATACAGAAATGTATCTATACCTTTTTGGGTAAGTCATAGGACTAATAGGACCCATTATATCGGAGTGAATTATTTGTAACGGTTCATTTGCTCTAAATCTTACATTATTGAACGGCAATTTATTTAGTTTAGAAATCAAGCATATTTCACAATCTAAAATTTTCTCATCAAATTTCGCATCTTTTAAATCTTTTATTTCTGGATATAATTTTTGAAGCCTTTTTAAATATCCCAACGACGCATGGCCCATTCTGACATGCCATAACATTTCTCTGTTATTTTTAACAAACACATTGTTGTGTTTATCAAAATTTAATTCGTTTTTCTCTTCGAATTCATCATCAGTAAAAAGCGATTCATCGGGATTATTTAAAATTCTGTCTCTTAAGCTATTTTCAAAAATCGCATCATTTAAATCAACTTCTACTACAGTCTCATTATCAAATAAATTATTGTCACAGAAATTTTCAATAATCACATCTAATTTCTCATCTAAATGACTTTTACTATTTTTATCAGATTTATCTTTTAATTCATAATTTCGGTTACTTCTCGTCGTTAAGTATGCAATAATTTTATTATTTAAAGGACTTTGTTCTGAGTTTATGTTCTCATCTAAATTATTCACTTCAAATTCTATTTTCCAGTAAGGTTTATCATATATACCAGAGATAAATGATTTCTTAGAAACAGGGTCAAAAATATTAATTTTTTCAATATCTAAATAAATAGCTAAACCTTTATCAGCAAATTTTCTCAGGGAAAGCAAGTTTTCCGATAAGCCTTCAGCGCAAATTACATTTCTTAAAGAAATATTATTATCCGAATTTATCAAATCTACAACTCCTACTCCCTCCGATTTAAAATTCGCTGACTCATCTTTATTTGCGCATTTTATAATATTATTATAATTCTCATCTAACGTCTTATTAATTTTAAAAATATTAATTTAGAATTTGTAAGATGCTCTGTAGCTCCGGTATCGGCCAAAAATTCGGCTAGTAATTTATTATTGTTTAATCCGGTAAAGCTAACTTGAGTTATATTATCTCGTCTATTTAAATCAGTATTAAAAATATTTAAACAATCTACTTGCTTCATGCTGTATGATAAAACGTTTTAAGTCCTCGTAAGAGAGACTTTTACCCGTCAAATTTACATTTACAAATTCTAGATGGTGTACCTGAGGTATATTCTTTTCTATTGCTTGATAAAACGCGTCTCTAATTTCTTGTTCAGAAAGGGCAGGAGCATTTGGGATGTTATTGTAATTTCTCGTCAACTCGTCAAATCTATCCCAAAATTCTGCTGCCTTTTCTTTGTTAGGATTATATTGTATATTATACAACCGTTTTCTAAGATCCACGGAAGTTAAATTATTTTCACATCTTTTTATTTCTTGTATCTTTTCTAACATTTTAATAGGATTTGACTCATCTAAAATTTTATTATGATAATTTTGATCTATTCTATTTATCAATATATCACGGACTCTAAATTTATTACTTTCTATAGTACGCTCATCTAAATTATCATTTACTTTAATTTTTGTATCAATAACATATAACAAATCCTTTGTTCTTAATTCTGACGTAAAAAAGTCCATAAAATGTTCAAAACGCATTTTATTAGTTAACTTGTAATCTCTTCTAGAACCTGTATCTCGAGATGATAAACCGGTCTTTAATACATCTTTCAATTCATTTACAATCGACTCGTCTTTATTTGAATAATTTTTATTCGAAAACGTACTAATTCCTAACTTTTAATCTCGTCTCGAATTATTAATGTGATATCATTTTTATTAGAAATATTTATACTTTCAGGCACCATCGTAGAATTAAATAAATTAGAATTATTATGGTCTCTTACCTCTCTATTTTGTATCTCGTCATTATTTGTCCCATCTACCCTATCTAAGGCTCTCTTCAAAGTGCCAGCAATCTCATCTAAATTTTTAACTCCAGAAAGAGTATTTTCTATTCTTGTCACTCTCCTATCTAGCCTACTTTCCACTTCATTCATCACACCTTGAGTATGCTTGGCAATAATATCATTTTTAGCTGCCATCACATCTAAATTCTTTTTGTGCTGTTCCTTCACTTCTTTCAAGTACGCATCAAATTTTCTCTGCATCCCATCATAAAAATTCTGCCCATCTAAAACTTCAGAATCATTTAATTTAGTTTCAAAACTTACATTTTGATTTTTGCTGTAACCCTTCTGCAGATTTAGGTTACATTTTTCAACATTTTTAATCAATGGCTTTTGTTTCTTACCAAAAGGTGGGGTCTGAGTAGACGCATCAGTCACGATCACATCATCCTCATCATTCATGCCATGGCCTCCTCTATTCACATCATCTAATTCATTTTTCTCGTCATTTTTCTTTTCATTTTCAGACTCATCATTTCGCGTATCTACAAACTCAAAACCCCCTTCATTAAGTTCTGTTTGCTGGATTTCTATGGGAATGAGCAGCTTATTTCCCAATGATTCTTCCCTTTTTACAGCTTCAGATATCAAATCCCACTCCTTTTCTTCGATGGTATTTTTATCTGAAAAGATTTTAACTTAGTCTAATCATGCACAAGTAATAAAAGGGTAAGAATTTAACTCCGTAATTTATCGACTGAACACAAGCACGAAAAACTACAAAGTGAATGACCTTTCACATATCCGAACACAAGATATTATTCAAGATCACCCTTGTAAATATTTAACATATTATGAACACAATAATAATTTATACTATTCACAAACCAGCTAATGTTGAAAAAAATTTATTTATTTTAAAATTCATGAATTTTTAAATTTTAGTTTTAATTTTAGGTACCTAATTTTATTAATTTGACGTCAAAAAAAAATTTATTTAAAAATTTTATCTTTTCTAAAAAAATTACACACCTATATAAACAGTTGAGCCACTTTCGGTTACAAGTCGAATCACGTTCTCATCTAACCTGACTACAACGTTTTCACCTCCATATTTCTCTCTCATCCCATTTGCTTCATACATTGTCATGAGACTGATGTATAGATCTTTATTTTCTAAAAGAAATATATTGCTTAAATTTAAGTCTTATTCTAAAAGGAATTATTTAAAAAATTTAATAAAAATTCACATCTTTATTTTATATGCATATAATAAATTCACATCTACAACTTTTCGTTTCGTTCTCTTATAATTTTTAAAAAAAAAAAAAGGTTAAAATTCATGTAATCTTACACGTAGAACACATACATGCAAAGACACATACACATAACTTTAAAAAAAAATTCATTTTATTTTCTTCATTTCTTAAAAAAAAGGTTATGTTCGTGCGTATATTTCCGGGTGCAGGACACATACACGCGCAAAAACACACACACGAATTTCATTTCCCGCTAAAATAATAATAATAAAAATTTCACGTCTTATTTATGCGCATCTAATTAATTTCATTTTCGTACGAACAAAATCTATTCACTTTTCTTTTTATATTTAATTATTGAAAAGAAAGAAAATTAAAAATTATTTCTCTCGTCATCGATCGTTTTTATTTTAACAATAAAAAAAATTTCGAGCGCCATCTTTGTAAAACACAATTTCTGCCCGGCGTGTACATCACCATCGAGAAAAACTTGGCGTCGGTTTCGGCCATTTTGTGTAAAACACACACATACACATACACGTCAAATAAAAATTTAATTTTTAATTCCTTTACTCATCCACTTTTCAATAATTAATTTAGCAATAAAAAAAAATTCAATTTAATTAATTAATTACCGGTAATTTTTCTCTCTCATCCATTTCACACCAATAATAAAAAAAATCCTACCTTTTACTTTCTGCTCGGTCTCCATTTTCTCTTCTATATATATATATATAAATATATAAATGGAAACACACAAAAATAATTAATTTTATTTTTTAAAAAATAATTTTCCACACACTTCTTTAATTTCTCTCACCAAAATTTAATTAATTTTTATACACACTTCTTAAAATAATTTCTCTCACCAAAAATTATTTGCTTTTTATTTTAATCAACACACGAAAAAAAAGGCACACGCGCCGTGGAAGCGATGGCGGGCCGATAACCTATTGGGTTATGTGATTAAAGCAAATAAAATAAACACTCTTCTTTTTATTAATCAGCACAGTTTATTTAATAATACTCGTCTTCTCTAATCTTTATTTATAACTCGTCATTTACACGTTTAATTAACAATAATTAATAAGTGATTTTATTATAAGCAATCAATACGCGTCTGCGATATGTACTGAGCGACGATCAGCATGGAACTGAACTGTTAGCTTCTCCTCCTTCTTCACCACATAGTATAAAAAGGAAGTGCGCGGAGGTGCCACAGTCCAACAAATGCCAATAAATAACAGACCATCAGAAAAATTAACAACTGAATTTTCAAAAATGCTTAATAATTTTATACCAAACAACAATCAGGCCAAATTTTATTTTGCGGTGGACGGATGGACTGCTAGAAACGGACAATCGTACTAAGGAATCACTACCCCCCCGACGAATTGTCCTGAGATCTCTAGAGATCTCTAAATTGGGGAGATCTCGGGAGATCTCTAGAGATCTCTGGAGATCTCTAAACTTGTTTTTAATTATTTCAAATGATTGAAGCTTATTATGCTAAAAATGCTTATAAATAGCTCCAACAAGCCTACATTATTCATAATACATGTAAAAAAAAACAAGCTGTATTTATACATAGCTAAACCATCAAAATTTGCCTTTTAATCAAATGAAAATCTGTAAAAATATTATTTTTTTCTATAATTATTACGAAAATTGAAGCTAAACTTAGGTTTCTGACAAAAGATTTTTAAAAAGTGAATTACTATTAATATGATTAATAAAACTTGTATATTTTGTAGCTCAAAAAGCACTCTATGCCAATAAAATCATAAATTGCTTATGGAGAAATTGAAGAAATTTCAAAGATTTAAATCATTTCAACTATTTGGAGATATTATTCAGAATTGAAGAATCCTTTTTCATTTTATAGACAAATAATTTATCATAATACGCAAGTATGATATCAGTTTTTACCTAAGATGACCAAGTTGCCCATAATAAGCAACATTAGGTTATCTTTTGCGTTTTCTTAGATGTTTATTTTTGTGATCAGAAAAATAAGACTCAGGAAGTTATTTGGTGGAAAAGTAAAGTTACAGCAAAATTTAAAATATTTGTCTAAGAATCCCCTTCTCATGTAAATTTGGGGCACTTGGCTCGAGATTCAGTAGGTTCTTTCAAGAAAACTGAAGGTATATAATTATGATAAATTATTTGTCTATTAAATGAAAAAGGATTCTTCAATTCTGAATAATATCTCCAAATAGTTGAAATGATTTAAATCTTTGAAATTTCTTCAATTTCTCCATAAGCAATTTATGATTTTATTGGCATAGAGTGCTTTTTGAGCTACAAAATATACAAGTTTTATTAATCATATTAATAGTAATTCACTTTTTAAAAATCTTTTGTCAGAAACCTAAGTTTAGCTTCAATTTTCGTAATAATTATAGAAAAAAATAATATTTTTACAGATTTTCATTTGATTAAAAGGCAAATTTTGATGGTTTAGCTATGTATAAATACAGCTTGTTTTTTTTTACATGTATTATGAATAATGTAGGATTGTTGGAGCAATTTATAAGCATTTTTAGCATAATAAGCTTCAATCATTTGAAATAATTAAAAACAAGTTTAGAGATCTCAGGACAATTCGTCGGGCCTTTCATTGATAAAAACCGATATCGATACGATATCGGTAAAATATCGAAATATCGTGGAACTCTAAAATTAATTTTATACGTACCTCTAAATTTATTAATAAAAAAATTTTATAATACATATAAAGAAAAAGTTAAATTATTATTTATAAATATTTATAACTAATGAGGTATATTTTATAAGATTAATAATTATAATAATAAATAATAATTGAAAAAAGAATATAGTAATATGCAGATTTTTTAACAAAATTATAGTTTTTGGTTCCTCAAAGAAGAACCATTGTGATAGGTCAAATTTTGATTTTTGATTTTTTGGCATATAAGCACGTTTTGGGACCTCAGGAAGCTAAAAAAACAGTTTTGAAAGAAAGTATGTATGTGTATGTGTGTGTGTATGTGTGTGTGTGTGTGTGTGTGTATGTAACCGGTGAAATTTCACAACCATTATGGAATTAAGACCTAATTTATTTTTCAAAAATTTTTTCATCAAAAAATCTCAAACGATTATGTAATACCTCATTTATTTCCATGAAAGTATTTATATTTGAAAGTACGATTTTTACTTGATATTTCGAATCTGATAATTAATTTTTTTTAAATAATTTCCCCAAAATTTTCGTCACAAAAAATACAAAAAACACTACATTTTTTTTTCTTTTTGGACGAAGTACCTAATTTATTTCTATGAGAGTACTAGTTTTAGAAAGTTCGTTTATAGTAATTTTTTGGAACTGATACCGAATTTTCTCAAAATTTTTTTCTCAAAATTAAAAAAACAAAAAAATTAAAAAAAATAGAATATTTTTTTTTTTTTTTTAGTGTAATACTTCATTTAATTCTATTAAAGTACTAATATCTGAAAATATTGTAACTGGTGATATTTCACAACCATTATGAAATTAAGACCTAATTTTTTTTTCAACAATTTTTTCATCAAAAAATCTCAAACTACTTTTTTTTTTTAATTTGGATGTAATACCTTATTTATTTCCATGAAAGTACTTATATTTGAAAGTATAATTTTTACTCAATATCTCGAATCTGATAATTAATTTTTTGAAAATTTTTTTTCCAAAATTTTTATTGTCACAACAAATTATAAAAAACACCAAATTTTTTTTCTCTTTGGTCGTAGCACCTAATTTATTTCTATGAGAGTACTGGTTTTAGAAAGTTCGTTTATAGTAATTTTTGGATCTGATACCGAATTTTTTCAAAATTTTTTTCTCAAAATTAAAAAAACAAAAAAATTAAAAAAACTGCAATATTTTTTTTTTTTGTGTAATACTTCATTTAGTTCCGTGAAAGTACTTATATTTGAAAATATGGTTTTTAATCGATATCTCGAATCTGATAATTAATTTTTTTGAAAATTTGTTCCAAAATTTTTGATCAATAAAAAAAACTTTTAAAAGTTAATAGAAATGTATTTATGATTACATGCTTGTAATCGGTGATACCTGTGTCATAATGAATTATATCGGTGATATCTGTGTCATAATGAATTATATCGGTGATATCTGTGTCATAATGAATATATAATATATAATAGACAAAGACTGTATAAGTGCCATGTGCTTTTTTTTCTTCTCACATTAGAATTTAAAAAAAAATAATAATCAAAAGTGAATTCATAAAAAAGTGAATTCAGCAAAAAATCAAAACTTTATAAAAAATTACGTCAAGATAAAATATTCAAGTGAAAAATAAGAAAATTTTTATGTGAAGACTTCAACAGAAAAGCAAAATGAAAAGAGAAAAATTTTTTTTAAATAAAAATTAAAATAGAACAAGAAGGAAACCGCCATCAATGACGTCATCGTCATCCTCATTTCTCTCATCATTCATTTGGAAGGGGAGAAGTACGATTTACGATTCGGAGTCCACGGAACAACATGAAGAGGCACGAGTCCAACTTTGAATTTTTTTTCTCTCTTCTTAATCGTCGTTCCTGCGCCACTTCAAATCAAAATGGCAGTTCATTCTTCTTGCTGGTAATGTCGCCTTCAAAAAGCGAATGGTCAGATAATTTGCTCATGATTCGCCATCTTATTAAAGGAAAGGAGTCATCGATCCTGCGCATTGCTTTAGGTCATGATTATTTAGAATTTTATTCTTCTTTCCTTTCCTTATTTTCTTGTAATAATTCTTAAATTAATTACACTCAGTCGATTATTTATAATTAAAATTAAAGTTATTAAATTTATTTTATTAAAATCATCTTTCTTATAATATTTCTTAAAACCAAGTGCAATTTTCTTAATAAATTATACTACGAGGTTTTAATAACAATATTAATTCAAAATATGCCTATAATCGAGATAATTAGAGTGTCGTCTGCTCTTTTATGTCTCTTTCTTTCATATAAAAAAAGGCAAAAAATGTTAAAACCCACATGGTACTTGTATAATATATTATATTAAATACAATTATTTTTAAATTGCCTTCAAATAAATGTATTATATTATCTATCTAAAAAAAATATATATGTCAATTGTCCCTTCAGAAATTAAATCTCTCTCTCTTTTAGTCTAACTAAATTTTTGATTATTTTAAATTCTTTATTATTATTTACTATTCTTTATTATTTTTTACTTGAATTTAAATTTAATCTTAAAATAATTTAAAATAAATTTCAATATTTAATTCAATAAAAATTTAATCTTTTTAAGTGTAAAGTCAATTTTCTTATTATTATTATCATTAAACTTTTACTAATTATTTCGACGTTTCTAAGGTACTCTTATCAACTGGAAGCTGCTTCTTTTGGCCTGCATCCTTGTCATATCCACGTGGTTTCCAGTTCATTGGCAACATATCCTACTGCATCACCTTCAAGTCTTGGAGCATTTATCGTTGGATATCATGGTGGTGTCATTGGCCTCAATAGTATTTATTTGTCATAAATTTAAAATTTATTCAACTGTTAAGATTCTGTTTATTAAACAATTTTACTAAATTAATCTTTTGTTTATTTATATAATTTACTTTAAATTAGTCTTAAGTTGATTGTCTTATTTAACATTAGTCTCAATTGTTTAATTCACAATTCTTTTACAACAAATAATTATCATATGTTAAAATTTAATTTTAAAACTTAAAAATATATATATAACAATTTATAAATTTTATATAAAATAATGTACAATTCATTATTATTATTTTTTATTGTAAATAATTTTTTCTATTGTAGATAATTTTCAATTCTGGTCTAATTTTTTTTATTGTAGATAATTTTTCTGTAATTTTTATATTCATTTACAATTTATAATTGTCATTTATTTATTTTAATTGTCAATATCAACTCTTTCTTTTATAATTAATTTTAATTACCTTTAATAATTGAATTAATTAATTTAAATAATTTTAAGTTGCACATTGGTTAACTTTTTAATAATTAAGAGCCATGGCCTCCATCATATTGGAACTAAACACCCTAATGAATAAAATAAAAAATGCTTATGAAGCATTTGATAAGGATCCCCAAAAAAGCGTAGCTTCTTGTAGAGTGAGGATGACTGGGCTAATTAAAAATTGGCAAAGGTTTACAGGTAATCACCATCAAATCTTTGCCTCTAAAGACTTAGATTCATTAATGAAAGAACAGCCGTATTTTACTGATAAAGTTTTTGATCAATTAGATGCACAACATCTTGTAAATTTAACTTTATTTTAAACTTACTTAGACAGTCATACCTCCTCTGAAGATCGTGACCGTGAACAAACCCTAAGCAATATTGTAGTCCATCAACAGTCTGAGGACTTAGAGCGTTTGCTGCGTCTCAATCTTCCTGATTTTAGTGGAGATTATAGGAAATGGGAGTCTTTTTGCGACATTTTTCATTCGTCTGTAGTCTCAAAACCCAAAATCCCTAACATTACTAAATTGCGTCACCTTAGAGCCCATTTAAAAGGCGATGCTGCTGACTTAGTTAGCAGTTATGCGTTAACTGAAGATAATTTTCTAATTGTTTGGAATAAATTAACTGATAGATTCGAAAATAAAAAGCGCTTAGTAAATGCTCATGTCGCAGCAATTTACAATATACCCCCTATGACTAAAACTAGTGCAGTAGATTTAAAAAAAATTTTAGTTACTCTTACTACTCTTCTTTCTGCATTAAAGGTTTTAGGTCGGCCTGTCGATTCGTGGGATGATCTGCTAATCTTCCACATCCTATCTTTATTTGATAACGAGCCTTAAAGACAGTGGGAATTGTACTTGTGTAACGTATCCTTGTCTGCTCGTTCCACTCAGTTAACTAATCAAAATGCATCCCTTTCTAATGATAATAATCAAGAGAATCAAGTCTTAACAAATTTTACTTCTAGTCCTCCAACTTTAAATTTATTAATTCATTTTATGGAATCCCAGATTGGCATATTGGAATCTATTGAGGAAAACAGTTATGTAGTAAATCAAGGTAGTAGTACAAATAATTCAAATAAATTTAAAAACTTTAATGTAGCTACTCAGCCCCAAATAAAGACATTCCACACTCAATTAAAGTCTAATAATAATAATTCTAAATAAGAATGTCTTATGTGCAAAGCCAATCATAAATTACAGAACTGCAGCAGTTACAAGCACTTAACCCCTGCCAAAAGATATGAGTTCATAAAGTCAATATCAAGGTGTTGTCTAGGCAACAATCTCTTTTTTAACTGTCCATCCAAAGAACTTTGCAGTCTTTGTAAGAAAAAACATCACACATCCTTACATGATGATAATTATGTGAACAAATTTCAAAAACCTCAAGATTCTGATACGGCCATTCATAATTCCGATCAACTTTCTGAAAATGTTAACTTAAATTCCCCTCAAGATTCTAATCAGAACTCAAGTGCCAGTTCTAGTCAAAGTTTGGAAGCAGCTTAGGCCCCTCAGCTACCTTCAGCTAACTTGTCTTTTTGTTTGTGATGAGCCTGAGTCCTCACTTCCCTCTTAACTGCTTAATCCGGATAAGCAAGAGTGCGAAACCCAGTTGTAGGCTCCCATTCAAAATTAAATTAGAAAAAAAAAAATCTTAAAATTCATAATTTAAATTAAGTATGTAAATTATCTAGTTTTTGATATTTCTTGACCAAAACTCAAAATCCGTATTCTAATATTATAGATAGGAGACTGGTAAATATCAATTTCTTAATTGTTGTTTCATAAAATTATAATTTTCCATCTACAATGTAAAATTAAGTGGGGAGGAACGCCAAACCGCAGTACATTAAAATTGTCTAATATTATCAGATGTGATAAAAATTGTAATCCCTTGACCTTAACAACACCATGGCATGGTCTCTTAAATATTATTAACCTTTGCAAGAATGAAATAATTTACAGATGAACTAATTGAAAAATGAGGTTAGTGACATTTTTTTGGCGATCAACGAAACAATGCCTCCAAGTAAATGGCCTTTTGGTTAAAATAATTAAAATATTTAAAGAGCTTGATCTGACAAGGATCGTTAAGGTCAGAATCTGCACTTCTGTGTTAAGAAGTCCTATTCAGGAGTTAGTGTTTTTTAGCACAAATGATGAAGTAGCCTCAATAATTCTTTTATTGTAGGTTCCATTATTTGTGTTTGGTAGCACTATCTTTTGCCTAATTTCTTTTGTAAATATTTAACTTATTTTGTATATATGTGTAATTTTGTATATTTTTTGTATATATATATTGTACTTTTTTAAAATTTATGTATATAATTGTAATAATTCATTTGAAAGGGGAGAATGGTGTGCAAACACACACACTATTAGTATTTTTATATATCATTTAAAAAGAGAGAGAAGATGCCCAGCGCCTGACCGGCCGAGATGCTCTCGCGATCAGTGCGCGTTCTACTTTCGTGCTATATGCACCGTTCAATAAAATCAATATTTAATCAAACAATTATTGTAATTAATTTACACGCCTTTACTTCTTTTACTCCTTCATAAAAGTTATAGCAATTAAACTGTTACGTGTCCAATTTAAATATTTTTTAAAAATTTAAAAAGGCTCTGGAGATATTTCTTTAACGATTACTTTAAAACCACTTTCATGTATTGTAACTGCCCCATAAAGGGGGTTAACATAAAATAAAAATAAAACCCTAATATTCGTAGTTTTAAGAGCCTACCCGCCTATTTCGATCTTCCGTACAAGGGATCCTGAGAGCCCTTTGTACTTCAGATACTTAAACTATCCCAGCAGGGATCAGATGAAATCTCGATGATCTCGAAGAGACACCTTAATACATACAAATAAGTATATATAAAGGCTGACCTTAGGACGTGGGTGATATTTTAAATGTAAAATAACTTTTTAAAGATTATATCTATATTTATTGAATATCCTTGCAAATATATACAGGGGTATACTATTTGCAAGAGCGCCCTTGGTCTAGTGTGCCGAGCCAGTGAAACGTCCCTTCTTATATACCATTTCCCAGGCACGCACACTTGCACAAAGCTTTACTTGCAAAAAGTATTTCAGAACATTCCAGAAACTTCCAATGTATCTTAACGGCTTGGAAGTATCTTTTACATTTTTTATACATTTAAAATTACAAATATTTATTTATTCTTTTTAATGAATTTTCATATTATTTAATATTTTATTTTACATATAATTTTATTTAATTAAAGAATACCTTTTATCCTTTAATTGAGGTTTATATTATATCATCTTATCTATTTTATTATAAATTTAATTATTAAGTATTTTGATAATGATTTATAAGAAATAATTATATTTAATTATTTCTTAAATTTCTAAATTTAGTAAAAAGTCCCTATATCGTTAATTAAGGTATAAAAATGGTTTTTTAATATTTTAACTTTATATATTTATAATCTTTAAATTAATCCTAATTTTTATTTACAACTATATACATATTATTCTAAAAACTATTTACAAATTATTTACAACCCTTTAGTGAATACAAGTAACCCTTTATAAAAGTTATTTCATATATTAAATATTGATAAATCCATGATGGCTATTATATACGTCGATATGACATATATACACATATCCTTACGCGCGCTATATCGACATGTTATATCATACCGTTTTGATACAGTCATGACTGTTCCTTTATTTTCTTATAAGATTTATACATACACATGCATATTCTATGATTGTATTTAAATATTTTATTTATTTCTTATGACACCTACACCTGGGATGTTACAATATTTTAGTCCGTACAATTCTTCATAAAGGCGTGTCCAATAAAATCAAAAATTGTCAATTTTTTCAATTATTTCATTTTAATATATATAGGATAATTACTTTCACTTCTAAAATAATTCTTTTCATGTTCCTCAAATATCCTAGTACTAGCTAATTTACCTTTTTGTTTAATATATCTATTATCACAATCTTTACAACTTATAGAATAAACTATATTTTTAGTATGTTCTTTAGTTATTTTATCCTTTCTTAATTTTATAAATTTAGTTAATTTAAATAGGATGTGAAATATTATTTTTAAACCATAATCCTGTATAAAATGTCTTATACTTTTACTTATTTTTTCATTAATGTATGGTAAATTAAATATATTTCTATTCTTTTACTATAAATTTTTGCATAAATATGTGTAAATACAAGAGTTTGAAGAATATTCTTTTTAAAAAAGATATGTGACATATACCTAATGGAATGAAAAATTTAATTTTTAATTTTTAATTTTATGTGTATAATAATTTTTTATAAGAAACATGTTGTAAAATGAAAAAATTTTTTATTGTTTAATAACGAAAGGTTAGAATAAAAAATAAGTTTGTTTTTTATTCTAAAATAGTCCAACAAGGTCTATACGAATGTATGAGATACTCATTGAATTTATTTTTTTAATAATTTATTAAGAAAAAATACAATCATTTTAAATATTTTGAAAGCTACTGCTACATATAAATGCGCATATGGCGATTTTATTTTAGGTTAAGAATTTATTTGAATATATTTTTTAAAATTTAAGTCATTTAGAATTTATATGAAATTTATAAATTTAACTATTATTTTTATGAATCTATTAGTACAACAAATGGACCAAGTTAAATTATTAAAGATGTTGGGAAAATTTATGAGGACGAGGTATACGAGGTAATAAATCAAGAAACGAAAATCAAGAAATAAGAGTCTAGAAAATTCAAATGATATAAATCTTTTGCAATCGTTACATGTAGATATATCTAAATATAAAGATATGACCCATATAAAACTCACCTGTTGAAATTAAATATTGATAGAACTCGCGATTAATTTTTAAAACCCTAGATGAGAATCAAAGCAATGCCATGCAATGTGCAAATAAAGACGAGTTCGCGAATATTGTTTTGTAGAGAGTAGGTTCTATAGATTCTGAGAAAACTGAGAACAGTATAAGATGAAATAATGTAATCTGTGCGGTAGGGTTATCTGAAAATTTACTCTCACTTAGAAAATTTTCTCATTAAGAATTAGCTATTTATTTAAAAAATTTTATAAAAAATCGATATTTACAATTCCGTATCTAAAAAATTATTCATTTCTGGTATTTATGATTAGCCTTATTAAGAAAATTGAATTTTAAATTGATAAAACATGCGAACAAAATGAAACTCAAAAAATGATATAGAATGAGAAAACTTAAACCTGAACAATAAAATTATAGCTTATTTAACAATACAAAGCAAACGGCAGTATAACATAGCCAATAAAAACACAAATTGCATTAGATTAGATTGAAAATGTAAATATGTTTGAATATAAAAATAAGTGATGAAAATATTGAGACAATAGATTAAGTTAAGACAGATAATATTGTAGATTTACGTGATTCTCTTCTAGAAACAATTGTGATCAATAGAGTCTTACACAATCCTTACTACCCATCTTCTGTTGAAATTACTAAAATTGTTAGTTTATAAAATTCAACACTTATATACAGTAAACCTTATTTAACAAAAAAATAAGCCAAAGAAGAAGAATAATAATAAATATGTATTTAACAAAGAAAAAGGCATACCTTTTAAGGTTAAGTATTTCATTTAATATAAAAAATAATATAATAATCTTAAATTATTTACTACAGTAAAATATATTTTACACAATAATGTGACATCAAATTGCTAATTTTTCTTACTTAAATTAATTATATACTGTTTAAAACTTTACTTTATTTTTTTTTTCACGAATTTTAACATAAAGCGTGGCACTGGTATGGAAGAAATTTCGGGACGCATCTGCGATTCAAGAATTGTCCGTAAAGCGCTCAAATAATTTTCCAGACCTGTCCAGACCCTTTCAGAGAAGCATAATATCAGAGAATATGGGTTTTATGGTTAGCGACCAGAAAGCACGTATTTCCCAGCCGCTGTGAGTCCGGCAAAGACGTGTTTTCTCGCCACTGATGCAGAAATCGTATACGACCCTGGGTCATAAAAAAAAATGCCCGCAATCGCAGCTTACCATCCACGGCTTCACCTCAGAAGGTAATTTACGTGCGATTTGGGCCATTTTTTATTTTTTTGGCCATGGGTCATAATATACTATTTACCTGATATCTTAATACTTTGAAAATTCTTAATTTTTTGAAAACTTTATTCTCAAAATTTTTTGCACAAAAAAATAAAAAAAAACATGAATTTTCATCTCTGAGCATTGTGCTATTGTGTCTGTGCTTAGGCCCCATCTACAAAAGCTGTAAAAGGGGGCGCAACCGCAAGCGCAATGCGCAAAAGAAAATTTTGTATTTTTCGAGTGTGTTTGTGTGATTTTGTGTGTTTCTGCGCATTGCGTTGCGCTCACGCTTGCGGTTGCGAACCCCTTTTGCGGCTTTTTTAGATGGGGCCGTAAAACCGAGGAGCACCACAAGCGCAGAAGAAGATTTTTTGTATTTCGAGTAGCGCAGGAGCCAAAATTGGTTGCTGGGACGTAATACATCATTTTTTTCTATAAATGTACTAATATCTAGAATTATCGTTCTTACTAGATAAAATAGACCATTAATAAAATTTTGTCATTGTTAATGAGGAATCAGAGTGCCAATTATTTGGCAGTGTTTTTTGCTAGATTATTGTAAATTTTTTTAAACTCTTAAAAGTTTTGCAAACTGATTATGAATTATTTTAAAAAAAATTTATTTTAACCCGCTTATATTTTTTCAAAGTGCTTCTTGGGTCAAGATTATCTTAAAGGAACGTCTTATTAATCTATAAATTAAATTTTTTAAAAAAATTATCAAATTATTAAATTTACCTGATTTAAATCAAGAAGTATAGTTATGTATTCATATTTATCTCCTTTTTCTAAGGTTGGACTCTGCCACCATCTACTTGGATTCGAATCTAGCACAAAATTTATGTGATGTTTTTTGTGAACATCATAACTTCTTTGATCGCAAACAGCACATCTACCAGGTTCTATAGCTTTACAAAAAGTTTCTGGCCCATCTTCTCCACAAGTTGCATTAACGTATATTTTTGCCCTAGATGCAATGTTGAAAACCGGTGGAAAAAGACTCCCACTCTTAAAAATGACATTGTAATTAAATTCTATAACAAAAATTTAAACATCAGATGTTACTTTAGAATTAAATAAGGTAATAGGATTCGTTAGCAATGTTTATTCGATATATACTTTAATTTATCAAATAAAATTAATTTATTAATTATTTAATAAGATTTCGAAACCAGAAAGTAATGAAATTGAAAACAAAACTCAATTGTATATAAGCTGTTTCGTAATGCAATATACATCTCTGTAAAACTCATGTAACAGATTTTTTTGTTTAATTTATTATTGTTCTGATTGGTCGCGCTGATTTTTTCATGCGCGTGAAATATATTTTTTATTGGTTCATTGGTTTCTAGCGGTGTAGCATACAAGAAGTTCTCTGTCACATATACTATCGCTTGTTATTTAATTTTTATTATCATTTATCTTTTAAAGAACTTAATTCATTAATAAAATTTTAGGTATTTATAATAAAATATATTAAAAAATGAGGAACCTTTGTGATGGGTGAAATTTTGATTTTTGATTTTTTGGCATTTACGCACGTTTTGGGACCTCAAGAAGCTAAAAAACCGGTTTTTAAAAAAAGTATATATGCGTGTGTACATGTGTGTCTCTGTGTGTCTTTATTTATATGAGAGTTTTAGTTTTAGAATGTTCGCTTATAGTAATTTTTTGGATCTGATACCGAATTTTTTCAAAATTTTTGTCTCAAAATTAAAAAAATAAAAATATTAAAGAAACTGCAAAATTTTTTTTTTTTTTTGTAATACTTCATTTAATTCCATGAAAGTACTTATTTTGGAAAATATGGTTATTACTCGATATCTGGAATTTGATAATTAATTTTTTTGAAAATGTGTCAAAATGTGTCAAAATTTTTGATCAATAAAAAAAACTTTTACAAGTTAATAGAAATGTATGTATGATTGCATGCTTGTTATCTGTGATATCTATGGCATATTGAAGTATTAAGCTTATTGTTTGAGGAACCTTAGTGCCAGCTAGTTGGCTGGGTATTTCATTTTATTATACAATCTTCTTCAAATTTCGTCTTCGATTTTATCTAATTAATCGATTTATTTTTACTCTGAAGTGCAGCCACGCGCTATATAAAAATTAGTAAAACAATTTTAAATATTAATTTTATAGTAATCAGTATTCGTATTCAGGTGCAATATTGCATATTTTTTTCTTGAGGTAAATTTCTATCTTTGAAAAACTCAAGTGACATAATTTTTCGTCTAATTTATTCGTGCTGTGATTGGTTGCGCTTAGTGCATCACGATATAAGATATTAATATCGATATCGTATTGGATTTCGATACTACTTTGCTAAATTTATCGATAACGATACGGTATTGTCGTTTAGCTATATCGCCGATATTCTCGTATCGCCGATATTCAAAGCCGAGAATATAGGAAATTATCGATATCGCTTTTTTGTGAATTTATTTATTTATTCAACTAGCTATACATTTTATTTTAAAAAAATATAAATATGCGTATAACATCAAGTGTTATATCCTTATACCGGTTTTTCACTGTTTAAAAATATTTTTAGGCACTATCACCCTATGTATGCAATACATAGATGAATAAATCCATTGCAGGGGTTTCAAAGTGAATTAAACTTTAAGATAAAATTAAACATTTTTTTATCATTGGCAAATTTGATTTTTTTCTAAAAAATCAAATAAAATTAAACATTTTTAAAATTAAACATTTTTTTATATATAAGAACCCTCTTATATATATTTTCCATGTTCAATAAGATTCCATGAAAGTAAAATGCGGAAAGACTTAGTAAAAATTTTTGAAGCTCGAGAATTAAAAATGTTCCCAATATTTTTAAATTATACTCCTAATGTTTTAAAAATTGATCGTTATGATAATGTTATTCAGAATTCGTACCATATTTTTCATCTTGGAGAAACCAATGAAATATTAGAAAGTTTTGAAGGTTATGATAATTTATTCCGAAAATATTTAGATAATCTTAGATAAATTTAGAAAACCCTATTTTGGATTCAAACGATAATATTGAATCCAATAAAATTCTTTTATTAAAAGAACATTCTAATAATAACAATTTAAAATTAAAGTTCGATACTATAGATAAAAAAAAAGAAAATCCTTGAAAAAATTCAACTACTACGAAGTCTGAAAAAAAAAAAAAATTCTAAAATCTGAAAAAAAGATTTTATACCGGCTAAAAATTAATGAAAAAAAAAATAAATTTAAATAATAACAAGTCAATTGAACAATTCAATAAGTAATTTTGATGAACCAAGAATGTTAAATCTATCAGTTAATAAAAATAGAAAATTAGAAAATAACGAAGAAATTAATGAACTTTAAGATAAAATTTGATTTGATAAAATTTGAGGTGCGCGTGCGCGTGCGGCAAGAGGTTGATTCTTAGTACAGTGTATTTATTTTAATGTTTTATGTAAATTAGTTTTATTGATTTGGTGTACAACTTATGTTAAAAGTTGCCTTATCTTATATGCAATAAAGTTAATAACTCGTTCATCAAGTGCTCATTAATATATTGATAAAAAAGGCAAAATTGTGCAACAACGTCACATATACAGCACACATATAAACATATATACATTGTTCATCTGAAGCACCATAGCAAGTACTAGTAACCTTTTTATTCTATCTCTTAACAAAACATTGACATCGACCTAAACATCTGCCGCTGCTGCACCAGCGTAATCATATATAAATTGTGTAGTGTACATCCATGCACTCAATGCATTTGTGCATCTAGACTAACTACACATACACTTACATATACATCCTCATTATTGTTATTGTATTTATTTCGGCGGGCTCAAAATGGCAACATCACCAATAGAAATCTGTATTATCTGCCGTAAGCCAAAAATAAATTATTATCCTCTCTATAACTGTTCCATCTGTGGTAACTTCGTACACAGAAAATGTGCCTCAACGTCATCTGGCAGCCAAGTATTTAACTGCACAAAATGTATGCCGAACGGTAATAATAACGACGCAGGCAAGAAAGTGAGGGTTAGCTCCGCCCCTAAGGGGAAGGCTCTCATGATCAATAAGATTACGCCTACAACTACGGAAGCGCCTAGCAGCTCTCTACAAGCTCGCCTGTCTTACTCTGCTACACTAAAAAGCAGGCGCTCTACATCACAATCTACGAATGTACGAAGATCTATTCCTGCAATCAACAATAACAATATACAGGTAACTCCATGTAAAAGCAGCAAAGATATATGCACCTTTCCATCACACTCAGATTTACAACAACAGATTGATTCAATTAAAAACACTATTCACGAAATTAATATAAAATGTGCAAATAATGATACCATTGTGAACTTTCTTAAGCATGAGAACCTACGATTGACTCAGCTTGTACATAGCTTGCAGGACTCATTGAATCTTCATTCATCAACAGATTTACCACCTACTACAAATAGTCATACGTCTCAATCTCATAAATTGACAACATACCATTCAGCATTGCACACCTCACGTAGCAGTATTCAAACAAGAAAGCCTGATAATAGTAACTCTAGTCACTCTTTTAATAAAAGCATAATTCTTAATGATAACTTAATTTTTAATGATAATTTAATTTCTAATGATAATAACAATAATAATGAAAACAGTATTACTAATATTAATTTAGAAAATAATTCAAAAAAAACTCTTAATCTTAACAATAAACTTAATAATTTTAATAATTTTAATAACATAGCAACAAATTCTAGTATTCCAAATAAACTACATAGCAATCATGTTCCAATTAGTAAACAAAGTACTCTTATCACTAATTCTGACAGTAGGGATAGTATTTCTAGTACACCCTATGCCTCTACTTCACAAAACGTTGACAGACACTCTGATTTGATTGAGAGACGGGAACTCTACATACCCGGTTTCATGAAAATAACCAATGAAAATAAATTATTTAGCATAGCTTTTTCCATTTTAAAAACTCTTATCCCCTCTCTCAACCCATCAGATATCTCTAGAGTGAGGTTTACCAACTCTAAAGCATCTCGTCCAAATACGACCATGCAAGTTTTTCCATCTTTTATAATAACCCTAGTTGACTCCAATCTAGTACACACTGCACTGTCTGCCAAAAAATCATATAATTATTTCACAACTAGAGATCTTAACCCTTTAACTCTTGACTCGGAGGTTGCCGTTGCTCTTCCAGACAGTAAAATATTTATTAACGAAGTATTATCCATCTCTTCCAGGTTACAATACATTTCAATAAAAGAAACAGCTAAGAAGCTTGGTTTCAAATATGTCTGGCACAGCAATGGCGATTTTCTAGTCAGGTGGAGGAACAACATGAGATCTCATTCTGTTAGGAACTTATCAGAACTAAATGTTTTATTTAAAACTTTAGAAAATCCCATTAGGCATAATGATATATCATCTGCAACATATTGTCCTAGCAACCATCAAACAGACACTGTTAATGAGCCTAATTTATCACAATGACTAGACAGTAAGGCACACACATTACCCCCCAACAAACCGGCCTTAAAGGTAGGTTTTCTGAATGCTTCATCCTTGAAGAAGCACAAATGGCAAGTGCGTAAATTCCTAACTGATGATAAGTCCTATCATGTTTTTGCCATTGCTGAAACAAGACTGGGTCATGTAGTTAGTGATAATTTTGTAAATATCCCGGGTTACAGCACTGTACGTCAAGATCGCAACACACATGGTGGTGGCATCTTGCTATATATAAAGGATAACTTTAAGGCTAAAATACTTTGCTCTTCAAGGACTGAGCAGACTGGCAAGCCTTTGAAACCGGAATACCTGTTTTGCACAGTTTGGGAAGGCAATTCTGCTCCTGTCTTAATAGCTCTAGTCTACCGCCCCCCTGATGTCAAAATTAGATCGGACCCCACGTTTATTGACTTACTTCAGACTTATTGTTCAGATTACAGTCACAAAATTATTTTAGGTTATTGGAATGCCAACATGCTTGACCCAGATAATTCTGACACTAAGTTCGTAAATAATCTCATTACTGACTTATCACTTAAATTAGTTGACACAGGTGCCTCTCACCATACTGATGATAATGACACATGGATTGACTTCATTTTAATTGATGAATGTGATACTATTTTAAGTTTTGACAGAACCTCTCCTAATTATGCTAATCGTCATGACATAATATCAGTCACTCTTGATATGTTTTATCCTGAACCACCCAATGTACCTATAACGTACAAGGCGCTTAACAACATTAAATCATATGAACTAAACACACAGTTACGTAAACTTGATTAGACCATATTCTCATCCCTTGATGATGAATTTGACATTGAAAAGGGTCTCTCAGTGTTGACACAACACATAGACAGTTCAATTGACATGTTGGCACCTGATAAAACATTAAAGCATCACACAGCAAAATATCCTTGGCTGAACACAGAATTGCGTCTACTGAAATCTAAACGTGACGCAACTAACAGACGATACGAAAGAACTGGTTCTAAAAAGCTCTTCAGGGAGTTTCTGTCCCTTGCTAACTTATTTGAGGAACGGTTTGAAACGGCTCGTTATGCTTACATGCACAACCGTATTTGCAACACCCTCGATGATGGCAAGAACTTTTGGAAGGAAATGAGAAGTCTTAGACTTATCCCTAAAGTAAGTGATGCTCTTCACGGATTTACCCCAGATGAGCTTAACTTACACTTTTCAAACATCTCAATTTCTCCCTTAGAAGATCCAACTGTGTCTTCAAATATAGTTAATAGCTCCTCTCCAGAAGGTTTTGCTTTTCATGCAGTCTCTATCAATGATGTCATCCTAGCCGTGTCTCATTTCAGATCACAAGCGAAGGGTGATGATGGTATACCTCAAAGCATTATAGCAAAGGCATTACCAACAATTGCTGCTTATCTAACTAAATTATTTAATGCTTCACTCTTGAAAGGTGTTTTTCCTGTAGAGTGGAAAAAATCTCGCATTTTAGCCCTCAAAAAAGTATCGGTACCATCATCGCCCTCCGATTTTCGTCTCATTGCATTGTTATGTTTCTTATCGAAAGTCTTGGAAAAGCTAGCTCATGATCAGGTGGTTAGCTTTCTTGAAAAAACAAAATTTCTTGATAAATTTCAATGTGGATTCCGTAAACATCATAGTACCCAATCTGCCTTACTTAAGCTAACAGATGATATTCGTATGGGTAAAGAAAAGAAGCTAGCCACCCTACTCATGCAGTTCGACTTTTCGAAGGCTTTCGATAATGTATCGCCATCCAAGGTATTAAGAAAGCTTCAAATTGCCGGTTTTTCTAATTCATCCTTAAAGTGGTTCTGGTCATACCTCTGTGGTCGTTCAGTATGTGTTACTTCACAAACTTCAACCTCAAATTATCGGGATACAAACATAGGAGTGCCCCAGGGCTCCGTCCTGGGCCCCTTACTGTTTTGTATACATATGAATGACATAAAAGACTATCTGGATGATAGTACGTTCAGACTTTTATACGCTGATGACCTACAGATTTATGTCCAGGTTCCTGCTGACCAAATTAATCAGGGAATTTGTTTGCTTTCTGACTCAGCAAAAATAATTTCAACATGGGCAGACTTAAATTGCTTAGCCTTAAACACTAAAAAGACCCAGGCAATTATCTTCGGCTCACCCAATACAATTAAACTCTTTAAAGAGTTACAAATTTCAAAGGTAATAATCAACCACAGTGGTGATGGTGTCCAATTTGTTGATGAGATCACCAGTCTTGGAGTCATCCTTGATAATACCCTCTCCTGGCAACCCCAAATTGGACAAGTAACCAGGAAAATTAATCGAGTCCTTTATGGTCTTAGGATTATTAAGCCTTGCACATCCGAGACTCTTCGTAAGCGTCTTGTTGAGTCACTTGTTGTTCCGCACTTAGACTATTGCAACATCGTATACCTAGATCTTACAAATCAGCTAAGTGCACAACTCCAAAGATTATCAAATTCGGCAATAAGATATATATATGACTTAAGACGTCATGACCATATAACTCCTTATAGACGCAAATTAAATTAGCTGCGTAATGAAGCCCGCACCACTTACTTTGGTGCTTTAACCATGTATAGAATTGTTCGTATGAAGGTGCCTCCCCTTCTTACACCTCTTTTTAAACCATACAAGTTTGACAGGCCATCTCGTGGTCCCCGTAAGGACTTGGAAATTCCTTCTTCCATTACGACTGATTGGGGCCTAAACTCTTTTCAAGTTAAGTTTTCACACTTTTGGAATAGTATTCCCCCATGCTTACGCGACATTCATTCCTACAATCGTTTTAAGAGGAGTATCAGACAATTTCTTTTCAGATTAGATCTTACTTGAACTAAACTATTTGACTCACATGTGACACATATTATTTGTGCATCTCATGATTTGACTATTTGATTGATTATTTATTTATTTATTTGACTCATTTTGACTGTTTGACTATTGATCTTATTTTAACTATTTGTTTTGACATGATTGTTGTATATTTTATTTGAAATTTCACAAATTTTATGCAAATTTATAATGTATATACAATTTATAATGTATTTATTAATAAGTAAAATGAAATGTACATATTTTTTTAAGATTATATTACTGAAAATTTATTAACTAATTGTATATATAAGAGTTTACTAAATATGTAAAGAGTGTACTGTATTTTTGAGCTACAAAATAAAGGAAATAATAATAATAATAATAATAAAATTAAACATTTTTTTATCATGATATTTTTATCATGATATAATGAAAAAAACCAAAGATAAATGTAAATATAAGTAATAAATCACCGAAATTAGAATTAATAGCCAACATATGTTTTGATGAAAATCTAATAATTGAAAATTATTTAGGCCCAATGAATGTATTATGTAAATTCTGCAAAGAAAACACTTTATTTCAGAATTATCATCAAGAAATACTTTTAAAAAATGTCATAATGGTAAAGTTCTCATTAATGAAAATATCGATTACCCAGATGATTTAAGGCGGGCGGGTCCTTTACATACACGAGTAAAAACAGGGATTATTATTATTATTTAAAAATACAATTTTTTACAATTTTTTTTATACATTAAATATGGAGTTGAAATTTGCTATTTCCGAAAAAGAACGTCTGTTCAACTTGCGTGCAGTGTAGCTTAAAATCTACTAAACCAATTATCACGAAAATTTATATAAATATTATTGATAATATTTCTAAGAATATGAATTTTAGCGATTTTGAATATTGGTTTACAAAATTTTTTTATTAACAAAAAAAAAGAAAAAAAAACTGAAAAATCAGTATTTTTTTTTTTTGGAGTTGAATAAATTTTTAAATTTTGAAAAAATAAAAATTCTGCTCCATTCATATGGAAAATATATGATTAAAGTACTAAAATTTTTCAGTTTCGTGTGTTTAAGATGATCCTGGCAGCCGCTAGATTGCACGCAAGCAAAAAAATGTCTTACGCGGTAATAGAAATCATCAGCGCCATCTAAAATTAAAAAAAAAAATATTAATAAAATTGTATTCTTTAATAAATTATCTTTCATTTGCAACAACTTTCATGTGTCTATGTTAATTATTTCTAATCGAAAAAATCAAACGAAAATATCTTTTTCTTCTTGTCTGTAAAGGACCCGCCCGCCTTAAAAAATATATTAATAGCTAAAAATTCAAATAAAACTTCTTTTTTGAATAATATAAGAATATATAATAACTTGTTAGCATTTGCCAGTTTTGGTGCAAAATTTGATTATTTAAAAACAAAAGGTCCTCAGGTGTTTAGAATATTTGGTCAAGTATATCATAATTCTTATTCGTTACATCGATCAAACGACGAATCAAAAAAATATGGTCAATTATATATCCTTGATAACGAAATTGTAAATAACATAGGCTTATTAAGTAATGAAAAGAAAAATGTAGATAATACAGTCTTAGATAAATTAATTAAATAATATACTTGAAAACATAAATATATATTCAAAGTCATATAACATAATGCATGAGGTTGAAAAAAAGGAAATTTTAAGATGTAAAAAATTAGGAATACCAATGAAAGATATACTTATGTATTTAGTTCGTGAAAGCAATACCAACAAAAGTTATTTAAATTCAAAAGCTTGCAACGAAGTAGCTGTAGTATTTACTTTAGATGATGAATCACAATCTATGGACCGAGATATCTGTATATATTCAAAAAATTCTGAACCAAAACATATTCCTGTCATAAGTAAACATTTAGATCCTATGACTTATCCTCTAATTTTTCCTTATGGAAATAGAGGATAGTCTCCAAATATGTTCAGTAATAATACAGAGTATAAGAAATGTTTAACTACTTTACAATATTATTCATTCCAGTTTCAAATTAGAGGCCATTTTAATCCTTGCTTACAATTAGGTAATATAACCCAGCAATATGTTGTTGATGCTTTTACAAAATTAGAATTTTGTAGATTGTACTTTTTAAGAAAACAACAATCAAAATTACGAACTGATGTGTACAAAGGATTGATGGATTACATTGAAAATAAAAGTGTAAATGAGAATTGTCGAATAGAAAAAACTGTCATATTACCATCAAGTTACATTAGTAGTCCTCGCTCATTAAGAGAAAATTTTATGGATGCTATGACTTTAATACAAAATTATGGTAAACCTGATTTATTTGTCACTAAAACATGCAGTTCTAAATGGAGAGAAATTACTGAAAACGTGAATGAAAACGAATCCACGTTCGATCGCTCAGATATTATTCATGGTCCATACGGTTCTCCATGTATGGATGAAAAAAAAGAAAAATGGTGAAAAATTTTCCTAAAGAATTCATAGAAAAAACCGTATACAATGATACTTTTGGCTACCCAATTTACAAAAGAAGAAATAATGGAGATAAAATTATATTCAATCCAAATAAAAAAAATTCTAAAGTAGCTGACAATAGATACGTTGTACCGTACAATCCTACTTATTATTAAGATTAAAAAGTCATATAAATGTTGAAATATGTCGTATTATAAAAGCGATAAAATATTTATTTAAATATATTTTAAAAGGGCCTGATAGAGCAATATTAAATTTGAATAGCGATGCAAAAGTAACAAATAAAAATAAGAATTTCAAAACATCAAAAATATCAGAAAAAGAAAAATGTAATAATAATTCTTCAAATTCCATAAATAATAATAATAATAATAATAATAATTCATTAGAAAATCCAATTTTAAATTATGATGAAATAGATAATTATTTATCCACAAGATATTTGTATTTACCTGAAACGATGTACCGTATATATGAATTTCCATTACATTTCTATTACAATCGTATGCAAAATACAGATTAGCTGTACATCTTTCAGGAGAAGAATATGTTTGTTTTGAAGAAGGTTCAGAAGAAAAAGTGATTGATAAAAATATAGAAACAATATATTTTTTTAAAATTTCTGGTAAATTTCATTACACAATATTTTCATGTATAAACATGAAGATATAGAAATTTAATTTTTATGATCAAAGTAACCAAATTGAATAAGATTATTTTAAATTAACCAAAAATGGTTAATTTTACAACGTAAATTATACATAATTTACACGAATTCAAAAAACCGGAGTACTTTCGAATTCGCATCGAATTCGGATCGAATTCAGATTGAATTCGCTACGAATTCGATTGAAATTCTAATAATTTTGTGAAATAAACAAAAATAATCAGTTATTTTATAATATGCATAACCAGTAATTAAATATTAATAAAAAAAGAAATTAAAAAAAAAAATCTTATTTTTTGCAGTTTTCTACGTATGTGATTCGTTTTAGGGTTATATTTTAAAAATCAAATTACTGTTCATAAAAAATATAATTCAGCACGAAATTAAGTAATTATCGCATAAACTTTGCTATAAATATAAAATTACAAAAGACAAAATTTTTCGAGAATTTTTTTTATTAATCATTTTTTTTACCAACTTTGATATTCTTTTTTTTTTAAGTTTTCACAACTTTTTATTTTATAAAAAAAACTTATTTTTTATTTCAGTTTATAAAATGTAATAGCTTGTAGTTAAACAAAATTTTTTATATTTTATTTTTATATTTATTATCTTTGAAACAATAATTTTTAACTTTATAGCGAATAATTATTTTAAAGGATAAATATTAGGATAAAAATTAGGACTTAGGTAAATAAACTGCATAACACCAACATTTTGAAAAGTAAATCATATTATGATTTTTTCAAGTTTTACTCGAGTTTAGTGAATAGAAAAATAAAAATAATTTGACCTTTTATCGAGTACAATTTAATTTATTTATTTATTGACGTTTCTACCCCTAGTTCGGGGTCCTTTTCAAAATCTATATAGAAATTTTTAATTAATAATATTACACAAACTATATAAAATATAGAAAAATATTTGACAATTTAAATTCTTACATTTCAAATTATTATTACATGAATATTAGGATGTAAAGGGTCCAGCCATAATATAAAATTTTAATATTTCTGATTAAAAAATCTGTAAAAAAAAAAATATATAAAGAAATTAACCTAATTTGTACATACATGATTAATTGTGATTTAATTATGAATATTTACCGTATGTCATTGTTTAAAATTAAAAATATATATATACATAATATCACAGAAAGTTATTTTTAAAGTTATTTAATATATTAATTAAAATTAATTGGCCTTAATAAGCTATTATCACAGAGTTTTAATTGTTTGTAGATTAACAGTTAAATTTATAAAAATTTTAAATTGTGTATTTGTAGTAGTAATGCTTGTATTGGTGAAGTAAATATAACTATTTGCAATAATTCATATTACTAACGACATCTATAAGATATTGATCGACGAAGTATGGATATATATATAGGTAATCAATAAGCATACGGACGTCAAAGTCGCGTCGTCATGGCAACACTATGTTAACAATGAATGATTACTTTTTTTCATTCTATGAGTTATAGAAAGATATGGTTTGAACAATCCTTTAGAATCTTCTTGTAGATTGATAGACTTTTTTGAGTATTGATGTAAAGGACCTCAGATGTGCTGCGTTTGTGATATGAAGGTTCTTTGTCCAAAATGTGATAATTTTCCCACTTAAAGTTATGTTTAGTATCTATATAATGCTGAGTAATAGATGGTATATTGTCTTTCTTCTGAGTGTTGTTATCAGTATTGTCAAAGGTATTTTTTGATGGTTCAACATTCTTATTTATGTGGCTTCTGAGAACCCTATGACTAGCGGTTTGTTGTTTTTCTTTTTCTTTGGCTAAAGCTAATTCTTTTTTAATCTCTCTATCAACACCAGCCTTATGTTCACCTACACGTATAGATACTTCACGTTTGGTTTGGCTTACATATGTTCCATCACACTCATTACACTCTATCTTATATATTACATTAGTATTCTCACCCTTTTTAAGTTTATCTTTGGCTTTGATGACTAGACTACTGTTACTTTTTTCAATTATGGGTATGGTGATGACATCATATTTTTTAAACATACCTGACATACATACATGTTACTGTTGTAAAAACCGTCAATATTAGGAATGCATATCTTTGGTTTCTTAGCTATAATTCTTTTTTCTATGTCATAACTCACATTTTCATTGTTGTTGTCATCCTCAGCTCTATACTCAAGAGTATTTATTCTTTTACTTATGTAGTAGTCTATGAACTTGCTGGGATAATCATTATTCTATTATAGTTGTTTAACTACTACAAGGTTCTCTGTGTGGAATTTCTTATCAGAAAGTAATATTGCTTTGTCTACTAATGTATATATCATTCCTATTTTCTGATGTTTTGTGTGTGCTGAGTTGAAATTCAAGTATCTACCCGATGAGGTTGGTTTTCTGTACCAATTATGTGTCAATTTATTGTTCTGTCTAATTAATTTAATGTCTAAAAAATTTATACTATTGTCAACTTCTGTCTCATGAGTAAACTGTAGTCTATTGTGATATGAATTAAAAATTTCAAGAATATGTTCTATTTTGTCATTTGGGATACATGTTAATATGTCGTCAACGTACCTGAAAAAAAATACAGGTTTAAAATCTAGTAGGCTCAAACAGTGTTCCTCAAGAACCTCCAAAATTAGATTAGGAAATATTGAGGAAACTGCAGAGCCCATTGGTGAGCCATGTATTTGTTTGCAGTATTGATTGTTGAATTGAAAGACTGTGTTGTTGTGGAAAAAATCTATTGCTCTATGTAATTCAATGAAAGGAATGTGTGTGTTTTTCATTATTGAAGAGTATCGTTTATCTAAACTATTTTTTACTAGTTCTATTGGGACATTGGTGAATAGGCTAGATGCGTCAAGACTTATTAACATGTGGTTATCAGGAATATGGATTTGAGAAATTTTCTGGATAAAATGATAGCTATTTTTTATGTATGAGTCAGGTCTCTTAGTGCAGTTACTTAATAATGAATTAAAATACTTAGCAAATTTATGTGTAGGTGTATTTATTGTGGAAAGTACAGGTCTAAGTTTGTAACGTCTTAAACCTGCCTCATCGATGTAGATTTTATGAACTTTTGGTAAGCCATATAATTTAGGTAGTACGGTGTTGGTTTGTATCAGACTGAACCTATGATATTCTTTTTCCAGGAAGCCATTGATATTCCAAATTGTGAGAAACTATTGAGTATTTTTCCTTAATTCTTCAAATGGATTCTTGTCTAACTTTAAATATGTGGTCTGATCATTGACAAGATCCTCCATTTCTTTCATATAATCAGTGTTGTACAGAGCCACTGTCATGTTACCTTTGTCTGAGTTGGTGAAAAGAATATTATCATATTCTTTAAGATATTGTTTTGTTTCTTTGGAATTTTTTATGAATAATTTATCAATGACATTCATGTGTTTGTTTTTCCTATTTAAATGATTGTTTATGTTGGCTATGGTCCCATGGCCAATCTCTTCTACTTGCTCTTCAGGAAATTTATAAATATTCAAGAGATTTTCAACGTTTTTCATTGTGTTGATTGCATTCTTGTTATTTGGACTAGATCTGCTTGCAAATTTTTGCCCTAGGGCAACAGTATCAATCACATTTTTTGGTATTTCATGATTAGTCAAGTTGACAAACCAATTATTCCTATTTGTATTGTAAGTCAATACCTAAATGATCAATGAGAAAAAACTTAGTTTTTAATGGCTTTTTTCAAAAAATTTACATGAATATTGATGTCATAAATTTCTAGGTTGAGTAATTTTTTCTGGAAAGTTTCCTTGGTTTTCTGGAAAAATTTGTTGCCATAATTACTAAAGAATTGTACATGTTTCAAATTTACATGTATGTTTTGCAGATGTTTTGGAAGTGTGTCATTTTCTCGACATGCTAGTAAAAAGCGACGATGTGCACAGGCGATGGTAAATTTTCTTTTTGTACGAGTGAGTAATTTAACTTTGTGATAAATGCCGTTGTCAAACGATGATTTAGTAAATTCAAAAGTATTTGAAATTGAGTAAATCATATTATTATTAAAATAAAAAAATATTAGAATACAGATTTCTCTTGCGGTTAATTCCAATTTTCTGTAGACAACCACACAAGACTTGAAGACATGCTGGGTTGAGCCAAGGTTGAGTGCATTTCGAGACAGCGTTTCTGCAATATAGGAAATAAATATTTTACTTATAGGATAAGTAATATAAAATTAATGTATTGTGTTCGTAATCTTTTTTAATTTGAACATGCAATATTCTTATGCAGGAACTGAAAATAATTTTGAATTCAAGACTTAAATTTTTAACTCGGATCACGTTTATATGGTGACTTGAAAAAGGTCCCTAATTCAAAAATTTTTAGACTGAGGGGGTAAAATGCCCGTATCGAAAAATCCTGCGGAAGCGTTGTGCACAACGTTGTGCACAAGAGTATACACAAGTTTTTGTACAATATCGCGAAATTTTAGATTATTTTTAATAGAAAAATCTTAATTTTAATAAATATGTATGGTAAACCCAAATAAAGTTTCCAAAGGGTCCAGGTAATGTTCAGAAAGGTACTATTAATTAAAAATACTATTTACCGAGGAAAGGGTATTTATTTTTCCAATACGGTGGACACGAAAACTCTAAAAACACCCGAAAATCAATTTCCTTCATAGGAATTGAGTTTTCAGGTAGGAGGAAAGCGAATTTTTGATGTAAATTTTTATATTACCCAATTTTTTGGTTTTTCAATATAGCGGACCCGAAAACTCTGAAAACGCCCAAACACCCATTTCCTGCACATTTTCTGCGTTTGCAATTTTTTGGGGTTTGAATTTTCATACTTTAACCTTCAAATATTTTTCGCAATTCCAATATAGCGGACCCAAAAAATCGAAGACGCCTGAAAATTAATTTTTTGCATTAGATTTGGGTTTTTATGCTTAATAATAACAAATTTAAGATGCGATTTTTTAGAATTTGATCTTACATATTTTTCGGATTTCGAATATGGCGGACCCGACAAAACCCTAAAATTTATTTTCTGCATTAGATTTAGGTTTTTATGCTTAATAAAAACAAATTTGACAGATTTGCTTTCGCATCTCAAATTCGTTTCTATTTAGCCAAAAAACCCAATAAATGCGCAGCAAATAGACTTCCGGGGGTTTTGAAAATTTGCATCTTAAATTCGCTTTCCTCGTGCCTAAAAACCTAATTCTTATGAAGGAAATTTATTTTCGGGTGTTTTTAGAGTTTTCGGGTCCGCCATATTGTTATGATATTCAAATCATAATTTAGTTTATTAATAGTTAGTGGATAGAACGTAAGTATATTACGGATGTTCAAAAAAATCAACACATCAAATTTTTGGCTGGGTAATCGAAAAAAAGTTTTCATTTGTTAAAAAAATAAGGTGCCTAAATTTTTGTTGAAAAATATTAGCATTTACAGGTCGCGCAAGAGCTAAATCCACTTTTTTTGACGCTATTTTGGAAAAAATTGAAATTTTTCGTTATAAATGGAAAATTTCATTTTTAAACAGTGAAAATGATTACCTATTAGTATTTTCTTATAAAGTTATCTTGTATAACGTATCTGAAATTATAATTTTACACCAATTTAAATATTTTAATACTTTTGCATAAAAAATTCGTTGTTTTTTTTAGGGTTTTTAACCTCTTTTCATTTACTTTTTTTAAAATTTGTTGTTTTTTTTAGGGTTTTTAACCTCTTTTCATTTACTTTTTTTGGCCCGAAATTTCAACTTTTTTACCAAACTCGACGAGAAACGACTTTTTTTCATCAAAAAAGTGAAAAAAAATCATAAGAAAAAATAGGTTACATTTTTGGACCTTATTCAGCAACCCTAAATTTTACTATATTTTTCGTTTATTTTACGTAACTTTTAATGCATACGACCTGATGACTTTAAAAGATGGTTAAAAATTTTTTGTTTTCTTATTTTTTTTTTTTCATTTGTAGTCTAGAAATGATAATTAGGCAGTTTAAAAGAATTTTAGCAGATCTGATTAGAGTTTTATAATATTTATTATAATGATATAGTTTAAAGTAATATAATAATATTGAGTAAATTTAAATGCAATGAGAGTAAGAACGATAGTCGGGGCTTCTAAACGGGTTGAAAGTTTTTTTTCTTAAATTACTACCAAAAATAGGCCACCAGTCCAATTTTTAGCTTTCTAGAGCGAAATCTCGAATTTCGGCGGCCACTTTTGTGTTTTAGCCTATTATAAAAAAAGCGAGATGAAAATGAACAATAATTTTTCTTATTTTTGCCGTAAAAAACTGAGATTAACATAAAAAATTTTTTTCTCTTGAGTCTGAGTGGGAAATTTCCCGTAGAATCTTATTCCGCAGACAAAAATTCCTTTGAGCTGTGCATGCTCGAGAAATCACACTATAACAGCATAATGAAAAATCATCTAATTGGGCTTAAATTTTTTCTTGAACTTCATATTTTTCTGCGAAAAAAGAAATTATTGTTTTTTAAGAGATTTGGGGAAAAAATAACAGCTCTTAAAAGTTAATTTTTTAACAAAAATTTAGGCACCTTATTTTTTCAACAAATGAAAACTTTTTTTCGATTACCCAGCCAAAAATTCGATATGTTGATTTCTTTGAACACCCCTAATGTATATAGGATGTACATTTATAAAAACTTAAATAAAAATTAAGCTTTATTACTTACTTGCTTTAATAGATGTTTACGATTGTTAAAAATAATTCACTCTTAGATTTAGATTTTAAAGAAATAACTTTTATTAACAATACTTATAATACAAAAACGAATTTTAAAAAGCGAAACTGAACTGAACTCTTATGATTTTTACATCCTTTTATATTTCATCTAATGAGGACAATTTATTTATAATATTAACAAATATGTTTTCGACATTTGGTAATTCTTATTAATTTATAAAAATATTTGCTGATAAAACTGAGGTATTTGACATAATTAACAAAACTGCTTAAATAATAAAATTACAAGTTTTAAAATCTTATAAAATAATTTAGAACATTCATTTAAAAGTAATTACGAAATATTGGGCGTAGGGCGCACAACAATATCATGGAAAAATAAATACCCTTTTTTCGGTAAATCATATCAACATGGAACATGTTCATTGGATGGCGTATTTGAAAAAGTTTGGCTCGGCAGGGAGAGGGTGAAAAATTGACGTTTTTAGAGGGGGGGTGAAAAACCGTGGTTTTAGGGGGTAGTTAAAGATTGACGTTTTTAGGGGGGGGGGGGTGAAATGGACTTAGAATATTTTCGATTTAGGGACTTGGAATAATTTGAAGTAGGAGTCAGGGCCTAATCAAGCCTTGATAAGAACAAGAACTTAGATTACTTTAGGTTTATGGACTTAGGATAATTTATTATATTTCGGAATTTATTGTAATTTCGGTTTTTGGATTTATTACTGTTATGAGTGAACATGCTCGTTAGTCGGTAGTTACACAAACCGGTTATAAATTTTTTTAAATTAATAATACCTTTCCGAACGTTACCTGAACCGCTTGTGAACTTTATTTTGGTTTGTAGTCTATATTTATTGAAATTAAGATTTCTCTATTTTGTGCACAACACGCAAAACACATTTTTTGGGGTGGGGTTAAATATACCATATTGGGAGGGGGTGTCAAATACTCTTAGGAATCATTCAGACGAGAAAAAATTTTCAACCCTTCTTTAGATATTTACTCCCCCTCATGCCATTATCGTTTGTTAAATATTTTAAAGTGGGAGTATATATTGAAGGTAGGGGTATATTTTTTTTTCTAGTCTGAATGCTTCCTAGAATAATCTAGGGACTTGAAATAATTTCGATAAATGAGTACATGTTAAGGATTTTAGGAGCGTAAATATACTATTTTTTGGCTTAAGGACTTAAAATTATAAAGACTTCCAGGTTCAAAATATATACATGTTTCATCTTCGTTGGTTGTGAGTTCCCAAACCGGTTAATTTGAGTTTTTTTGATTTGGGGATAACCCTGTATAATTGTTGGATCTAGATCACTGACTTACAGTTTGAATTCATTACTAAAAACATAAAAATATTAATATTAATAAATAGAACGACTATGCATTGCAAGTTTTCATCTTTTTCAGCGAATTTCTAATTAACAGTATAAAAACGAGAAGTAAGTTTAATTAAAATTAATATTTTTATTTATTTTTATTTAGGAAAGTTTAATTGAAATTTTGTAATTTGACAAAGTAGACATTTGTTTACTTTACTGAATAATTAATAACAACGGATAAATTACATGAATATCAATAATAAACTAAATATCGAAGCTAGGTTAAGTTGCTTGATTTTCGTTTTTTAATTATTTTTAACAGCTACACTACATGTTTATTAAATGAATTCTTTAATTAAAAATAAATTTACCCATGAATTAATTAAATGAATTACATCAACTGAACATTAAAAAATAACACTTACAATTATATTATTCCACATGTCCACCATACACTATTTTTTAACCGGAACTTTCGTTGCAAGGCGAGTTGAAGGAACTGCTATATTTAGCAAACCTTTGACCCTATCAAATTAAAGAGCTATTCACGCGCAATCAATTGGTATTATCAACTTTTATATGGGGGGTAGCTTCACAGAAGTCTAGTCAGCTGGTCTGCTGCATCGAAAACATGGGGACATTATATTGCTTGGACATAATTTAATTGTGAGTATTATTTTTTACTTTTCAGTTAATGTAATTAATTTAATTAATTCATGGTTATATAAATTTTTAATTAAATAATTCATTTAATAAACGTGTAGTGTAGCCGTTAAAAACAAATAAACAACCATAATCAAGCAACTTAACCTATTCTCAATATGCAGTTTATTAATTATATTCATGCAATTTATACGTTTTTGTTAATTATACAGTAAAGTATATATATATAGATATGTCTAGGTTTTTTGTATAATTACAAAATTGCAATAAAAATTTTCTAAAAAAAATAAACAAAAATATTACTTTAAATTAAACTTACTGGTTTTTTTCTTTGTTTTTATACTGTTAATTAGAAATTGGCATTTTTCTGTTTCTAGTAATGGATTCACAGAAAGTTAGTGAGCTAGATCCAATAACTATACAGGTTCAAAAATTTTCTGGATTGAATAGTAAGTACAAATAATTCAAGTATGTTTAATTGAAAATAAAATCAAAGATAAGTTTCTAGAAGTAACCATCCTTCCCAATTTTAAAACAAACATAACCAGGTTATAGTTGATAAGATTCATAATAAAATTCTATAACTTATTAGGACAGAATTTAACCCAAGGGTTAAAAAATGGATGCATACATTACTAAAATATGCTACTTTACCTTGTTAAATTCAAGTATGAATGAAAGCGAAGACTCAAAATTAGTTGTATCATTAAATAAGGCTCCTTTGGAAGTAAGCTTTAGAAGCTTGGTTTTTTCTATATTAGTTGCAGCTGATTTTGACTCTACGTTCTCATTTATTCTAACATTTAAGGAAGCCAAAGCAGCATATATACATCTATAGCATTATTTGGTTGCTATATTGTCAGGTTTCTGCGCTTGAACTTAGCTTGAATGAAACTTATATCAACAGGTTCTTATTCCATGCTAACTATCTAAAAAACTCTATCTTATGCTATGCAGGCACATATCTAGAGGGGAGCCAAGGGGCCACCTCCCCCCCCCCCCGGAATGAAAATATTTTGAAAAAATAGCGTTAAGGTATTATGCAGTTTGAAAAAAATTATGACAGAGCTTAATGAAATAGAAAAATTATTAAAATTTAATCGTTTTAAAACTCAAATAAACTTTATTTTACCCCTCTTATAGCATTAACTTTTTTTTAATTAAGAAATAAAAATCCGAACTTTAACATTGATCTTATGGAAGCAATACTTTGAGGCTTTGAAAAAATATAAAAATGATGACACAGGAGATTAAAATTAGTAGGAAATGATAATTAAATGATCAAAAATTAAATTTCCAATTTATTTTCCCCACCTTATAGACTTTAATTTTAAATAAATAAATAAAAACTATGTAAATAACCTGAAATTATACTCATACATATATGATGTCACATATGTCTGTAGCGTCAATAATTTAGAATGCGATAAAAAAATTATTTTTGTTTGTCCAAGCTGCGTAAGACCTTAAATAACGTTTCTCACCTTAATTTCAAAATTTTTAAATTTTTTATTAACAATTATTGCTTTTAAACAATTTAAAGTAAGAAACAATTAAATTTTGATTGACATTTAAGAAATGCAAACCACTAATTTTAATTAAAAAACCATTAAATTACTAATTGCCCCCTCCCCCCGAAAGAATTTTATATAACCCTGCCAGGGGGTCTAATTTCTAGGCCTAGGAGGCCTATTTAGGTAAACTGAGGGGGGTGTTTTTTTAACTATCACAATATGTCTTGAAATTCAGAAGCAAATTGGCTTTTAATAGTTCACTTTTCAAATTCGTTTTTTGTACAGAGGAGTCTAATTTAAGTATTATCATTTAAAAAAACATTATTTCAATTACATAAATGTAAATCTATATTATTTCGTATAACAAAAAAAAAATAAAATTTGAATAAAGTTTTTGTCATTTTCCATTCAAGGAAATTCAAGCAAATTTGAAGCACATCAACCTGGCAGTGTAGAGAACTCCTGATAAGATATTTTATTTTTATGTTTTTAGCTGATGAAAATAAATTCAAGTCCTTAGTTCTGAATTGTTCTGTATATCAAAGATTAATATACACTTAGCGTTATTAGGTCCCGATGAAGGCATAATTTTTAATTTTTCATTTAAAACAATTTTCCGAATTTCTAATATGGCGGACCAAAAAATATGTTAGAATATGTTAGAAGCTTTTTACACTTCCTGGGGGTTTTCAAGGTTGAAAAAACCGTTTTCAATAATGAAATTTTCATATTCATACCCTACCATATTTTCCAATTTTCCAAGATGGCTTCAATATTGAAATTCATAATTAAATAATTAATTTTAACTTTTATTAAAATTTATTAAGATTAATTTTAATTTTGTGGTATACCCAAGTCACTTTAAAAATTCTTTAAAAAGGGAAATTAATTCAAATTTAAATTTACATTTTTTACCTATTATCCGTCTAGTGACTTCGTTATTTGTCATTTACGACATGTTTCGGAACTTATGTTCTATCATCAACAACAAGTACGGATACAACCATTCATGCAACATCTCATCATCCATATTCACAAAAAATGGCTGCATATAACTCATTTATACACAGGCTATTAACTATTCCTCTAGAACCAGATGATTTCCAGAAAGAATTAAACATCATTAAACAAATTGCCATTGCCAATGGTTATAATAGCAATATTATAGATGAACTCATCAAAAAACAACAGCATAAGAAAAGACATCCAGATATACCAAAAAACAATGCAAAATATATATCATCTACATACGGTAATTTTACGGCACCAATTTTAACTGAAATATTTAAAAATTAAATATAAAAACTGCGTTCCGGACAGAAAACAAAATACAAAAAATACTGCGTCAAACAAAATGAACTGAATTAGAGTCCAAAAGTGGAATATACAAAATTGAATGTAGTGATTGTGATGGTGCATATATTGGACAAACAGGACGCACTTTTGCCAAAAGATTTAAGGAACATATACCTGGACCAAATCAAAATGTCATCACAACAAATTATGCAAAACATCTTAATTCCACAAATCATAATGGTTCAAAATTTGATGAAAATCTAAAGGCATTGCATATATGTAAAAAAGGCAATATTATGGATACACTAGAAGAATATGAAATCTATAAGGCATTTAAAATCAATGAAAACTTATTAAATGAACAATTGAAATTTAAAAATAACATCATATATAATACAGCCATTAAATTAAATGAAATATAATAATAATAAAACTGGAATTAAAATAAAATAATAATATCAATAATAACATAACAACAACAAAATTCTCTGAATATTTAAATTTAAATTTAACAATATTTAGTGTACAATCGGCATTACAACGGTGCGCACCTCGCAAATAAAATGTAATGTAATAATAAAAATAAGTGACAGTGATAATAATTACATCGAATAATAAAAATAGTGCACAAATATAATTTTATTAATTTTGACAACATCCTAATAACATTTCAAATAATTTGGAAACCTGATGATGGAACATAAGTTCCGAAACATGTCGTAAATGACAAATAACGAAGTCACTAGACGGATAATAGGTAAAAAATTTAAATTTAAATTTGAATTAATTTCCCTTTTTAAAGAATCCAAGATGGCGAAAAAAAACCATGAAAAATAGAAATATCTGTATAACCTGGGGGTTTAAGGGATTTTTCTAGATGGTGGGAAAATATTATTAAAAAAAAATAACTATTTTGCATTGGTAAATTAATTTACTAAATTAATAAAAACAAAGAGTGCCATCAAATCAAATAAAATCGTTTTATTTGTGTAATAAAAATTGAATTTATCGGTTCTTGAATTTTAAAGTCGTAAATAAGTATATACATGCATGTATCAATTGTTAAAGAAAATTTTTTTTTCTTCATAAAAAGCATTTTATGCAGAATTGTAACCATACTATTAAAAACTAATAATAATATCAATTAGGAACTTTTATTGTAGATGTATAATCAGTATCTTTGTTGTAAACACATATAAGCTTATACACATGTCTATTAATTAGAAGCTTGGCTTGAAAAACATGCTGGGACAAAAAATAAAAATTTTTGTCAATGAAAACGTTTTTTCAATGTTTTTGCATGTCTTTTGTTCCGCCATCTTGGAAAATCGGATAATATGTGGGGGCCAAAAAATAAAAAGTTTTATTCACCTTTTTTTCAACCTCGAAAACCCCCAGGTAATATAGATATTTTTTACTTTTCATGTTTTTTGTTCCGCCATCTTGGAAAATCGGAAAATATACTTGGATGAAAATATGATAATTTTCTTCACTAAATACGTTTTTCTCAACCTCGAAAATCCCCAGGTTAAAAAGATATTTCTCCTTTTTCATGTTTTTTGTTAAAATTATGCCTGGATCTAATTTTTTTTATGGGAAACTCAATCGACGAAAATTTTTATCGGGTTATCGATCGGAAACTCAATCGAATTCCGATCGGAAATTCGATAAAGTTTTGGTCAGAATCCCGATCAACAATTTCGGTACGGAGGAAAATGCATAAATTTATATTTTGAACCTGGAAGTCTTTATAATTTTAAGTCCTGAAGCAAAAAAAATAATTTTACGCTTCAAAATCCCTTATTAATCTGTACTCATTTACCGAAATTATTCTGAGTCCCTATAACGGAATTAGTCTAAAACCATTTGACCCCACCCAATATAGCACATCTAACAACCCCGACCAATATGGTATATTTAACCTCACCCCAAAAAATGACATGTTTGAAATACCCCCCCCCCCTCTTGTCTATAATCTTGTTCCTTGATAAAAAAAATCTTGTAACTATAGGTTTGTGTGTTAACACACTCAAAGAGCATGGAACATGTTGACTTATAATAGTTTTAACTTCTACACCCTAATTACTATAAGTCCTTTAGCCAACAGTATAATAAGTCCCTAAAGTGAAATGAAGTCCATAACCCTAAAGTATTTAAGTCCCTAAATCAAAATTATTTTCAGTCCATTTAACCCCCTCAGCCTAAAAATTTATGAATTAGGGACCTTTTTCAAGTCACCAATTCAAAATTATTTTCAGTTCCTGCATTAGAATATTGCATGTTCAAATTCAAAAAGATTACTTACAATACGTTAATTTTACATTACTTATTCTGTAAGTAAAAAATGTCTTTCCTATATTACAGAAATGCTGTCTCTAAACGCGCTCAACCTTGGCTCAACCCAGCATATGTTCAAGTCTTGTGCAGTTGTCTTGAGAAAATTGGAATTGACCGCAAGAGAAATCTGTATTTTAATGTTTTTTTATTTTATTAATAATATGATTTATTTTGCAAAATGTTGGTGTTATGCAGTTTATTTTACCTAAGTCCTAATTTTTATCCTAATATTTATCCTTTAAAATAATTATTTGCTATAATATTAAAAATTATTGTTTCAAAATAAATATAAAAATAAAATATAAAAAATTTGTTTAACTACAAGCTATTACATTTTATAAACTGAAATAAAAAATAAGTTTTTTTTATGAAATAAAAAGTTGTGAAAACTTAAAAATAAAAAGAAAATTAAAGTTGGTGAAAAAAAAAATTTATAACCGGTTTGTGTAACTACACAACCAGCGAGCATGGAACATGTTCATTTATAACATTGATAATATAGTATATTAAGTATCAAGGGCGTAAAAGTTTCGGCACTAGCGTGAGCACTAGCACGAGTGCTCGGCGAAGCCGGGCACGAGTGATTTGTGTTCACGCTCGTGTCTAAAGTATTTCGCCCATGGTGCTTACACTATTTTTTGCCCCCCTAGTCGTAGAACGAGTTCAGAAAATTCTTTACGCACGAGTTTTACGCCCGGGAGGGCAAAAAAGTATTTATTGTGTTCATAATATAAATATTTATATTGTGTTCATATTATAAATATTTAGGTACTTCTGCACCAATACTCCATAGGTACTTCTGCACCAAATGTCTTTAGGGACTTCTGCACCAATGCTCCCTAGGTACTTCTGCACCAAAAGTTCCTAGGTACTTCTGCACCAAAGGTCTTTAGGGACTTCTGCACCATAGGTCCCTAGGTACTTCTGCACCAATGCTCCCTAGGTACTTCTGCACCAAAGGTCTTTAGGGACTTCTGCACCAATAGTCCCTAGGTACTTCTGCACCAAAAGTCCCTGAATCGAAAATATTCTAAATCCATTTCACCCCCCCCCCTAAAAAACGTCAATTTTTTACCCCCCCCCCCCCTAAAAGCGCCGATTTTTAATTCGTGACGAATTGTTTGTGCCAACTGGGCCGGTTGCGTGGACTGGAATTGCGGCAAATTTATTAGAAAACGTAATGACTGCTAAATCAGCTTTCGAATTACCATTAAAACTTAATGAAAATAGCATTTGTAATATAAATGCTAATTCAACTTATGCAGAATTTTTGAAAAATATTGATGTCATTATATGGGATGAAATTTCCATGACATCAAAATTAGCTTTCGAAACTGTAAATAATTTATTCCAGGATATATGTAAAAGCGATCAGCTTTTTGGAGCAAAAATTATTATTTTAATTGGTGATTTTCGTCAAATTCTACCAATTGTACGTTACGGTAATAGAAAACAAATTAGTATCCAAAATTGTATAAAAAAAAGTAAATTATGGAATATTTTTAAAACATTTCATTTAAAAGAAAATTTGCGTGCAAAAAACAATTACGATAATTTTAAACAGTGGTTATTAGATTTAAGAAATGGTGCATAAAATAAAAGCAGAACCTAATGTTGAATTAATTAAAATACCAAATGAAATTATATTAAAAGGAAATATTATCACGGATGTTTTTGGTAACTCTATAAATTCAGCGGCCAGCTGCCTAGGCTGCGCGTCCCAAACTGAAGTTATACCTGAAAAGGGAGTTCCGGTTTGGGACAAACAAGCGCGGGGGGTTAAAAAAAAAAAACTCTATAAATTCTAATGATACTTCACTCAAGCGTAAAGTAATCGAGATGTTTTAGAAATAAATAATGAAATATTAAATAGAATTCAAGGTCAAACTATTGAATACAAAATTATTGACGATTCAATAAATAAAGAGAATGCTCAAGCCCCAGAAATAATACCTGTAGAATTTATTAATAGTCTGACACTGAATGGACTTCCTCCTCATAAACTTAATATAAAAATTGGAGTAATCGTCATGTTATTAAGAAACTTGAATATAAAACAAGGCCTTTGTAACGGCACTTGACTAATAATAAAAAATCTAAAACCATATGCAATTCAAGCCAAAATCGTAACAGGGAGTTTTACAGGAAAAATAATACTTTCGCCTAGAATTTATTTAAGTCCAGACACAGATGAAATTCCATTTTATATGAATCGTCGTCAATTCCCCAATTGCTTAGCTTTTGCCATGACTATAAACAAAGCGCAAGGGAAATCCTTCGATAGCGTTGGTTTATATTTACCAACGCAAGTTTTTAGCCATGGTCAACTATATGTCGCTCTATCGCATAGTACATCAAAGATAAATATATGAATTTTAGTTACTGAAAATGCAAAATATATATTAAAACTAACAAAAGATAAACAATAAGATTAATAATTGAAAAATTACAAAGAAATATTATAATAATAATCTTCTATATGATAATTATCTAAATGAAATAAAAAATATATTTTAAAAATATAACACAAATTAATACCATTTATCGTTTTATTTATTTAAATTCTATTTTTTCTATTAAATTCTATCTATTATATTTTATCATATCAAATAAAGTACCTCATGAGTATACCTAAGTAAAATTGATTTTAAGAACCACCTAGAAATTAACATTGGCACTAAACACCAAAATTAAAATAGAAACTAATCTTTAATTAAATTAAAAATTTTCAAAATTTATCAATAATCATCAAAATTTGACATTAAAGTAGGAAGTACTTCAATTTGAAAAAAAGGTATTATGCTAAAGATACATCAATGTCACATAAAAATAAGATGTTCTACATAAAAATTTTCATAAAAGAAGGTTTAGATACCTCAGGAATCGCAGGCTCGCTAAAATTTAATTTTCTAGGATTAATATATATCTATATCTATATCTATATCTATATATATATGCCGATAGAGAATTTTTTTAGCTTGATAATCTCGCCTAGACGACAGTAGCTAGAAAGACGCGGTTTGCGGCAAAAAACGCGGAAAAATTACAGGAGTGTCAAAGGCTATGCAGGATTTGGATTGATGCGAAAGAAAGTTTTTGTCGCCAAAAAAACGTTTTTTCACAAAAGTGATCATTTTTGATGTTTTCGTAAATTTTCAAAAAAATCGTAATTAACTTAAAAACAAGGAATTTTTTTGTGATCAGAAAAGTTTTTATATGATTTAGAATTGTTTTTTACGTGTCCACCTAAATTTTCAAGCAAATCGGTTTGATGTTTCCAGAGTTACATATATTTTTTAGCATAAAATTTGGATTTCAAATTTACATCTTATATATATAAATCTTTACTTATGTATGTTTGTATGTCCGAACGTGATAAACGAGAACACAATAAAAGCTACAGACATCGGGTTTACGGCAAAAGACGGCAAAACTTACGGGTCAAAACATAGGCTAGTTTTATTTCGATTGATAACGGAAAAAAAATTTTATGTTGAAAAAACTGGATTTCCAAAAAAAAAAATTTTATCAAATTTAAAAAAAAAACCAAAAAAACTGAAACCGAGGAAAAATTTTTTCATCAAAAAGAATTTCATTCGATTCAGGTATATTTTTTACGTATCCAACTAAATTTTTAAGATAATCGGTTCGATCATTCAAAAGTTACAATAGTTTTTCGATAATTATAAAAGTTTAGGACTTATATTATATAGCTGCTTCCGGCTCGCTTCGCTCACTCCGGCAGCCTCCATGGGGCCTGCGCCCGCCTGGACCCCTGCGGCTTTATTTTTCTAATAATATGTTGTTTTAGGTTACTCAATATTTTGTAAAATAACCTTTTTTTACCCGAAGTATTATCTAAAATTTACTGAATCATAAAAATTACAGGCTTATGAACCCAGACAGATAATTAGTGATCAGCAATACAAAGCTTAGCTACCCTTCCATAGGATCCACAAGTAGTCGTTGTTTCCCTCGGATTCTAGGGTTCTGTCTGATAATAGCAGTTCAAGCTTTTTTTAGTTACTATATTCAGTTACTACATCAGTGGCTGATAAAAATTAGAAATATATATAATACAAGTTTTTAAGTTAATTACGATTTTTTTGAAAATTTACGAAAACATCAAAAATGATCACTTTTTTGAAAAAACGTTTTTTTGGCGACAAAAACTTTTTTTCGCATCAATCCAAATCCTTTATAGCCTTTGACACTCCTGCAATTTTTCCGCGTTTTTTGCCGCAAACCGCGTCTTTCTAGCTACTGTCGTCTAGACGTGATTATCAAACTAAAAAAATTCTCTATAGGCATATATATATACTAGCAAAAGTTGGAGGGGGGGGGGGGCTCCGCAGAGACAGACAGACAAACAAATAAATTTTCAAATATATATAGTATTAAGATATAGTACTATATGGTACTATATCTTAGTACTATATAGTATTAAGACATGTATATATAGATGGTTCTATTATAATTATTCTATTAATAACAGGGAACTGAAAAGCCTCGGGAAGTGTTTTTGATGTATATAACTATACTTTAAATAAAGATTCTATGCTCTTCAACGTAAAATTAAAAACCGTATTCAAAATTTGATTAAATTACAGGAAACTGGAAAGCCAATTTTTTTTTTTTTTTAATTTTGAAGAAATTTTCTTTTTTAATCAAATTTAACTAATTTTACGTATAAATTAGTGCCAAATCAATTACATTTATCACATTTTAAAGTACACACAGACTCACAAATAAATTATTAAAAATAGAATAAAAATAAGAAAATGTAAAAAATTTTTTTTACCAACTTCAAAAATATTTTATAAAATTTTAAAGATACCTCCGTTTTGAATAAAATTTTAGGAGAATACGTAAAAATGTGTGCCAAAACGGATACTACCAAGTTGTGACATTAAAATTTGTAAATAGTCTCGAGATATTTCAATTTTTTTTTTAATTTTTTAAAATTTTATCAAGTTTAAAACCATTGAAAATTAGATATCTCAAAAACTACGATAGCTGAACAGAAAATATATGGCCTATGTCACCCGCAGACTTTTTATGTTTATTTTGACACCGGTTTCATGCCAATTGGTTCGGCGGTTCTTGCATGATGAGTGGACAGACGGACAGACAGACAGACAGACAAACAAATAAATTTTCAAATATATATAGTATTAAGATTAAGATTAAGATTAAGATATAGATATATTTCTAATTTTAATCAGCCACTGATGTAGTAACTGAATATAGTAACTAAAAAAAGCTTGAACAGCTATTATTAGACAGAACCCTAGAATTTGAGGGAAATAACGACTACTTGTGGATCCTATGGAAGGGTAGCTAAGCTTTGTATTGCTGATCACTAATTATCTGTCTGGGTTCATAAGCCCGTAATTTTTATGATTCAGTAAATTTTAGATAATACTTCGGGTAAAAAAAGGTTATTTTACAAAATATTGAGTAACCTAAAACAACATATTATTGGAAAAATAAAGCCGCAGGGGTCCAGGGGAGCGCAGCCCCTATGGTGGCTGCTGGGGCGAGCGAAGCGAGCCGGAGGCAGCTAGTATAGATATATAGATATAGATTATCGTTTTATTTATTTAAATTCTATTTTTTCTATTCAATTCTATCTATTATATTTTATCATATCAAATGAAGTACTCATGAGTATACCTAATTAAAATTGATTTTATGACCACCTAGAAATTAACTTTGACACTAAAAATTAAAATAGAAACTAATCTTATTTAATGATACAATTAATTTTGAGTCTTCGCTTGCTTTTATTCTGTTCAAAAAGAATTAAATTGAAAATAATTTGTTTTAAATAATAGAAGATACTTAGACATGGTAAAGAATATTACTCATTCTCCGGCATTTAAATTATATTTATATTTACATGCTGCATAAGTATATTAAAATACCTGGAGGATGAGTAAATATTCTTTACCACGTCTATGTATGTTTTTTATACATTAGTGATAAAGAATTTATCATTATTTAGACAGGTACACGTGTAACAAGATCAAATTTCTATAGGGCTTTTGAATTCTGACAATAAAAGACAAACACTATAGCACTGCTGTCAATAATATACGTTCAATCCCCTCTCCTAAACATAAAAACTATGTCTAGAAAAATCGATAATACCCATACTTAACTTTTGAATAAACGTGTTTTTGTACCTTTTTTTTTCAAAGCCGTGGAAGAATGAGAAAATTGAATAATAAAATATTATATGTTAATGTTCACGCTTATTGCAGGATTTAAAAGTACTATTGGTATTTGATCTTTTCCACGTGTAGTTGTGTATAAATAATGAAATTATTCTATGTCACTAATGTATAAATAAACATAAAATCTTTTCTGCGGAACGAAAAATTCTTTTAGGTTTGGTGTGTAAATGAATTATTTAATTAAAAATTCATATAACCATGAAATAATTAAATTAATTACATTAACTGAAAAGTAAAAAATAATACTCACAATTAAATTATGTCCAATATAATGTCCGCACCATGTTTTCGACGCAGCAGACCAGCTGACTAGACTTCCGTGGAGCTACCCCCCATATAGAAGTTGATACAACCAATTGATTGCGCGTGAATAGCCCTTTAATTCGGTAGGGCCATAGGTTTGCTGACTGAAGCAGTTCCCGCAACTCGCCTTGCATCAAAAGTTCCTGTTGAAAACTTGTGCATGGTGGACATTTCACATTATATTGCTTTAGAATAATATAATTGTAAGTATTATTTTTTAATGCTCAGTTGATGTAATTCATTTAAAAAATTTAAGTCCCTAATGTGAAATGATTCTAAGTCCATAAGCCTAAAGTATTTTAAGTCCATCCTGTAACAAGCTTGTGCACAATTTTGCACACAAAATCGCGAAATTATAATGCACAAAATAGAAAAATCTCAATTTTAATAAATATGTACGGAAAATCCAAATAAAGTTCGCAAGGAGTCCAGGTAATGTTCGGAAAGGTACACTGAAAAACCGGTACCATTGAAACAATAACTTAGAAGCAATTGATATATGCCAATGACGGATATCATAAATTCAATGGCGAGATTGAAATTATTTCAAATATTTAAAGCTATTGAAATGATTATGAATATATATCATTTCAATGTATAATAAACAGAAAATAAGTAAAAATTTATTTATTTTTTTTTCTTTTTTTTTTACATTTATTATTTTATTTTAATGTTTACTTATTTAATTATTCTTCGCTTGTGTATTTTTTTTAAGGCGGTATTGTTAGTTAATTTATTATATTATTTTTCGATTTTTTTTATTAATTATTTTTTTTATTAATTATTATTACATTATTATACATTAATAAATTTAATTTTTTTTTTAAATTTATTATCAAATAAAAAAACTGCGACTTCATCCGGAATCGAACTGGGTACCGTTGTGAACCGTGTTGATCAGTAAGCAGCGACCTTATCCATTACGCCAGCAGGACTCTTTGTGTTAATAAAAAAATTTTGAAGACTATATGTTACAGATAATAATTTTCCCACTCCTTTTTTTAATATTCAGAGTAATTTATGCATATCTAGTGAAATGCATAATTAAAAATAATAATTAAATTTATAATAAATGATTTTCAGGTAATTCCATTTCTTTATAAGAGTAATAATGAATAACAATAATATATACTATAAGACACCCATACGCGAGCCGCCCGCCATTAAAAGACATATAGTCTGAGTGACTGGCAAATATACGCAGAAGGATAGAAAGAGAAAGAGTAGTATACCTAGACATATGCACAATACGTACTTTTTTTTGTTATTAAATTAATAATATTATTGAAATAAAATCAATTTCTATTGATTGAATGTTTTTAAACGTTAAATCAAAATATTAAAAACAATTATTTTGATTGTATGCTCTCTATTAATTCAATCTTATATTCTCTTTTATTTTGACGAAAATTTACATCAAAACAATGACTGCCATATTAATGGCAAGAAGCTATTCGTTTAATAGCGGCGCCATCAAATCAATGATATATTCTATTGGCATATTTCAATCGCTTCTAAGTCATTGCTTCAATGGTATCGGTTTTTCAGTGTATTATTAAATAAAAATGAAACTAAAGGCAGTACAGAGGCAGGGGGCACTTCGAATCGCTTGCTCGTACAAGACAGTATCAGAGCCAGCGATCCAGGTGGTGGCTCGGGTGATTCCCATCGACCTGCTTGCCTTGGAAAGGCAGGCGATCTATAACCGTGGGGAAGAAGAGCGCGACGTAGCTTCCGTTCGCGCTCGCTCCCGCACAATGGAATGTTGGCAGTATAGGTGGAATGGTGACCCGAGGGGACGTTGGACGCACCGCCTTATCATCGATTTGGAAAGCTGGATGAACCGTGATCATGGAGAGGTAGACTTCTACCTCACACAGTTCCTAACTGGTCACGATTATTTCCGCGATATGCTTTTCAAGTGGAGCAAGGTGACATCTCCGGAATGCTTGCATTGCCCGGGCGAGCTGGATACCGCTGAGCACACCTTTTTTGGGTGTCCTCGCTTCGCTGAAGGGCGACCGCCCTTCGATGAATGAAGGCCGGAAGTAGTCGTCCCGGAAATGCTGCGCAGTGCCGCTAACTGGTACAGTGTGGCAGAGTACGTACGGGCGACACTGATTGGAAAGAAGGAGGTAGGTTTCCTCTCGTAGGAAAATCTCCTCCTTTATTGACAGGGTATGGCGAAGAAATGCCTGGGCTGCATTGTTTCCGGACCGAAGTAATACCTAAACAGGGAGTCCCGGTCCGGATTCTATGATATTGTCATAAATGCAGGAGGGTGGGGAGTTTAGTGGGTATTGTAATTCCTCAATTGTGTATATCTGGGCAACCCCAGATACAAATTTGAGGTTGAGTCTATAATGCGGTACGCATTACCCCTCTCCCCTCAATTTTCATAATAAATTATTTTATGTTATATTTTAAATAATCGCGCCAGAAAATAGATAAAGTAGGTCGCTTTACAGTTTACACTGATAGCGCCACTAGTTTCAAAAAAGAGAATTTCTCTTTCTTCTTGGATTAGCGCTCGTCCGGACCAGAGCAACAGAAACGTACAGATGTATTTTATAATAGTTTTTCAATTTATTTAAACAATTGTTATTTATAATTATGATATAAACAGTTAGCTAGTCATTTGTATACGTAAGATCAAGCTAGTTATTTCGTATTATCCAGAAATAGTGAAAATTAGCCATGTGTATAAGGCTTAATAACACGAGGTTGGTGTAAGCAAATCCTTGCAAGGTAAAAGTTTATTGTTATCGAATTATTATTAATATGTGATCACAAGTGTCGTAATAATATATTTATATTCATATTAAAATTATTAATTGTTATTCTTTATTAGAGTCACGCGTTTAATTTTATAGATTAAATTAGATAGTTTTGAAAAGCCATCGCAGGCTATATATAATACGCGAAATGTATGTTTGTATGTGTGTATAATATTGTGACGTCACGTAGATTCAATTTTATAATACAAAAGTAAAAGATATGGCACGGTAGGCCACGTTATTTATACCATGGCAGACTGCAGCTGCCCACATTTTTGTAATAATTTTATAATCATCATAACCTAGTTTATTCTTTTCAATAAAATATATATATTTGTCATTATTACAACAATAAAATTAATCTATTTATTTATTACTACCTAAGCTCAAAGTTACCCTTTTCCCATAATTTACTCTAAAAAATATAATTATTTATTTATATCATTTATTTCATTATAAGTCCCACATAACCATACAGTACGCGTGTATGGTATGCGCAAATGCATTCTCCTCGTCCTACGGCCCAAAAAAAAAAAAAAAAAAAAAAAAAAAAATTAAATAAAAATATGATTTACCGAAAAAAGGGTATTTATTTTTCCAATATGGCCGAATCAAAAACTATAAAAACAGCCGGAAATAAATTTCCCTCATAAGAATTGGGTTTTCAGGCATGAGGCAAGGGATTTTTAGATGCAAATTTTCATATACAGACCTTACTCTCTTTTTCGGTTTTTCAATAACGAACCCGAAGACTCTGAGAACACCTGGAAGTTTTATATTATTAGTCCTAAACTTTTATTTTCGAAAAATTATTGTAACTTTTCATTTATTTAATAAAGACTAAAATATCATTTAAAGGTGAGTTATAAGTTTATACTTATAATATATTTGGGGGAAAACAAGTTTTGTCTCTTAAGCTCTCATGGAATGTTATAAAATATAGTCCGCTGCTCCAAATATAAATTGTTTTTTGTATAACGTTAATCCAAATAAGAATTTAACGATAAATTTGTTTCATTTGCTGATCCATTTATTCAATCTTTTATCAGTAATCATGTCAATTACAGTTTGGGATGGACATCGGGCAAAAACATTTTATTAATATTTTGGTATCAAACACAAAAATAATACATTATTTCACATGTACTCTTCGAACATCATCATTTGGGTTACCGTTAAAAATTGAATCATTGCATCATTCAATTTAATAAATATATTGCGTCATCCCATTCCGGTATAAGCCCGTGTAATATCTATTTCTTATCTATTTTTTGGAAATTCCTAAAGTCTACGTGATTTTTTACAGGTATTTTTTAATATACAATCACCTTTTCTGTACTCGTGTAGCAGTTAAGAATAGTTAGTTATTGTCTATATTTCACATCAGCTCTAAGTCCCAGCTTAACCAGGGTGTGCAGCGCACAGGCGTATAGCCTGTCCTCCTAAAGCAGTCATGCGGGCACCGCTTAGCCCCTGACTTCCACACATAACCCATATACTTAAATCCGCTATTCAGACATCGTACTTTAAACAGATGGGTGGAATTCCAAGTCAATCTGGTTTACTCAAGATGTTTGAATTTCATTCAAAAGATCAACGTTTTTCAACCACCAAGTGCCCAATTTCCAAAAATGAAGTTTTCTATTTCAATTAGTTTTTATTTTTCACTACCTAGGTTAATTCAAAATTGTTCACATATACTCAAGTTCAAATTCTCCACTTCCATTTTCAGATGACAATCTTCCATGGCGCGGCTGGCGGTCTCTACCTCGCGAGGACTTCCATCAGATTATTAACCAGTTACGTTATAAGTATTTTAAAGACAATTCTTTCAATCCCAGTAAAACTAATAATTTTGTATAGTTTAATTATAGATATTTTGTTAACCAATTTATTATTGTAAAATATACCATGAAATTGTCACATTCCAAATTTCTTTATTTTTTTTTCACTTTTTACTCCTAGATTCCACTATCTCATCAAATGATGGTCCCACTACACGTTAATACATATCAATTCCTTTCAGCGAAATCTGTTACGCATTAACCAACCCAATTGCTAAATATTGTTTAGTATCCTAGATTAAGAAAATTGCTAAATGATGTTTAAGAGTTTTAGTTTTAAGAGATTAATTTCGTTAAATGCTTTAACGAGACAGGCGGAATGTTACGGCCGCTATTAGCACAAAATTTTCCATAGTAGTTTTCCGCTTTCCCAATTTTAAATTCACCCATGGTTTTCTTATATTACTCACCTATGAATTTAATTACCTCCACAAATTCCTATCTTATTATATTAAGTAGGTCACAAGATTAAGACATGCCGAGTCATTCTATTTAATACAACATATGTTGCGTCATCCCATTCCGGTATAAGCCCGTACAATATCTATTTCTTATCTATTTTTTGGGGATTCCTAAAGTCTACGTGATTTTTTTCAAGTATTTTTTAATACCTGTAAGTATAATCACCTTTTTTGTACTCAAGTATCAGTTAAGAATAGTTAGTTATTGTTTATATTTCGGCTAGAGCACATCAGCTCTAAGTCTCAGCTTCACCAAGGTGTGGAGCGCACAGGCGTGCAGCCTGTCCTCCTAAAGCAGTCATGCGGGCACCGCTTAGCCCCTGACTTCCACCCATAACCCATCTACTTAAATCCGCTATTCAGGCATCGTCCACCCCATAACACAGTCCACTTTAAATCGTTTCAATTACAAACCCCATAAAACCATTGTTATAATTAATTAATTTAAAATAATTCAGATTAGTGTATAAATTAAACAATAAATTAGAAATCATATTTTTGTTAATCTTAACCAAAGTTTTCAAGAGTCAATATCTTTACATTATTTTAATCTTTTTCCTATCCTAACATTTCCCGCCATTACAATATCTAACATTTAAACTGCTCCAAGACGTTGAAAATTGAAAATGTGTATTCTTTGGTCTTAAATATATTCTTTTTAGTAAATTGTTAATGTAAGAAAAGTGAAAAAACATTAATCCATCATTTAAAAAATAATTTTAATTTATAACAAAAAAATTCCAAAATTGGTTATTTTTAAATATTGAAAAAACGTGATTCTGAGGCTGTCAACTCCAAAAAAACTATGTAGCGAGCAAAAATTTTTCTATTTCGAGCTTGTTTATCACTTTATATGGTCTATGATACCCGAAGAAACGTATCAGTCAGGTGTGCCTTCAATTTTTTTTTCCTTCAAAAAGATGATCATTGTATTGACCAATGCGAAAATTAAAAGATATTTCATGAAATAAATGAAGTCCTTTGGTAGAGTTTAAGTGAAATATCGTTTTTTTTTATGAAAAAATGTTAAGAAAAACATAAAAAAGACCATAAAAAAAGCTAATTTTAGATTTAAAACAAAATATTAGATGGTATGATAAAATAAGCAAAAAATAAAACACGATTTCATTTACATCATCGTCAATTGCGAGTGACGCACCGTAAAAGTTGCCATTTCTCCGACGGAATTTTGAAAAGTAGTCTTAGACAAAGTTACGCTGAGCGCGAAAAAAAGGAGTTTTTTCTCTATTCTGAGATATCTCAATTTTTAGACCGTCAAAAAAGCCAAAAATTGACATTTTTCGAAATTTGAATCTCAAAATGAATTCAACAATAAATAAAAATTTTTTTTGGTGTATTTTTTTAAAACAAAAACTTTGACACCAACGGGACACCAACGGGGGATTCCGATCCTCGGAATCTTATTTTTTATCATATATCATCAAATTGAGCCAAAAAAATGCAAAAAATATGCTGGGGCTGGAAACTATACTTTATTCCGCAGTAGTCTTTACAACTTAACTGCCAGGGTAATATGGTATTTAAATTTCTGGCAATTAAAATTTGAATATTTAAATATTTATACCATAAAAAGTATAAAACTGTATAAAATAAATAAGTAATAAAATTCACCTTTTGTATATGTTACCGCTAAAGTACTGAATTTCGTTATTATATATAAAACCTAGGTAATATATATAATAACGAGTGCTGGTAGGTAAAATATTAAACTAAAACTGAATTTAATATATTACCTAGGTTTTATATATAATATCGTTCTATTTAATATATTAGCTAAGTGGCACCCGTTAATATATTAAATTCAGTTTTAGTTTAATATTTTACCTACCAGTACTCGTTATTATATATATTACCTAGGTTAACCAATCCTTTTTTCAAGCACCCTTTTTTTTCTGACAAACTTCGCATAAATTTAAAAATAAATTAATTTCTTTTTGTTTGATATTTTTTCAAAAAGATCTTCTACTGAACAATAATATTTTATGTCAGGATTCTTGTCAGAAAGAGGAAGTATTAATTTTTCTACTCCATTTGAACTTAAAACATCATAATGTTGTAACAAATAATAATCAGAAGGCTGTTTCTTATAATCGCTATTTTTACATTCTTTAACTTTATTGATTATTTCTTCAGTTTTACTTTTTGAAAAATAATACGTAGTTTTTGAATTTTTATCAATTAAATTATCAAGCTTTTCGTAAAATCTTTCTTTGAAAATTATTTTTTTATCAGCGTCCATACCACTCATTATTTTTGTAATATTATAACTCAAAATTTTCAAATATGTATTACTTTTATAAAAACAAACAATAATAAATACTAAAAATTCATCTATTCAATAAATTAGCGGGTAATAAACTCGAGTTTAATATATTACCTAACGCTGTCTCGATATTATATATAAAACCTAGGTAATATATTAAATTGAGTTTTATTTAATAAATTAACGTATCAGTTTTGGAGTTTTTCGTTAATATATACATTACCTAGGTATTATATATAATAACATTTTCAGTACTTTAGCGGTAACATATATATAAATAATAAAATTTGTATTTGGTTTCATATTATTTATACTTAGACAGATCTATGTAGCTAAATTTGTTAATTGAAAATAATTTTGAATTTTTAGTGAATTTATTATTTTTATAAAACAAAACTTTAAAATATTTTAGAAAAAAACAAAATTTATTTAGTAACAAAAAAGTGAATGATTTATTAATTTATTTCGTGTTATGAATGCTAAAATTTCTTGAATTTATCTCTAGCATTTTTATTTTTACCTCAAATTGTTTTTTAAAATTATTTTATAAATCCAAAAATTCTTTCAAACTATTGGAATCCTTAAATGAACAATTTTTTCCATATAAATATGGAATCCATATTATGGAAATCATATTAATATGGAAAAAAATGATCATATTTATTTGGATTTCATATTAATATGATATAGATTCCATGTATTAAAAAAATATAGAATGTGGATATTGAAAAAAATCCATATCTGTCATATTTGCCCAACTCTGTTTATGTTAGCCGCTTACTTTTTTTTTTTTATTTTGAAACCGATTTCATGTCAATTGGTTCGGTGGTTCTTGAGTCATTAGGTTATAGAAAAATAAATTTTCAAATATATAAAGTATTAAGATATACGGGCACGTCTAGGATAAAACGACCAGCCATAAAATAAAAATATTTTTTTTTTTGTATCTTTTTATTCCTGGGATTTATGAAATCACTCCTGTATTACACTTTCCGATGCATTATTTTGAAATACAGTTGAATTTTTTCATTTTTTTTATATCATCTGCCTAGTTTAACCTGAAATAACTTGAAACTATAAAACTTGAGAAAAGCAGTATCAAAAAGTTTCATAGTTTCAAGTCACTTTAGCTGGACAGCTGAAATCAAAAAAATGAAAAAATCTAACTTTAGAGCAGCCGTATCTCAAAATAAAACGTCAGTAAGTGTAAAATAGATTATTGCAAATCCAAGGTAAAAAGTAAAAAAAAAATTATTTTTATTTTTCAGCCTGCATTCTACTCTAAACTTGCCCATGTATATTATAAGATAGGATAAGGATATATAAGTGTGCATGTGTGTATGCACATATGTTATCTTACCTTGCTCAAAAGGGAAATTAATACCATGGCTAATGTTTATTATTACGCAAAATAATACCAAGGCATTAAATACTTTAACCGTAAATTTTTCTCTATTTCGCATACTAATTAATGTCAAAATGATAAAATAAAATTAATACAAGCTATTAAACTTATGTGCTTAAATAATTTTGGGAATTCAAAATATTAAAATGTTACAAAAATATTTATTTATCAAATTATATTTATATTTTTTTGAATATATTGACGCAACTTTAATAACTCTACCGTAGTCATTTGTATTGTGTAGATGAAAATATAATTATTTTATTAGTTATTGTTTATTAAGGATTTATAAGTATATTGTAGAAAGGCAATTAAGTTAAGGAAAATTATAATAAGTGATAGAATAAATAATAAGATTTAACACCTATGAGTAGATAAAATAATATCAAACAAATAAAATACTTAGCAGCTTTACTTTTCTAAAAGTTATTGCAATCTGCTCAAGAAAGTAATATTAGTATTTTGTGTACTAATTTAGTACTGTAGATATAGACTTAGAGACTTCAAGATCTATTATGAATCATGTTATTCGGCTAATAAACATCAACTGCATATGCAATTTTTTTGATATTTTTTAATCTAGAGAATTTAAGAAATTTTCAGAGGGGCCTCATTATAGCCCTAATAGTTTCTAGCGTAAACAATATAAATTGTAAATAATACAGTCATTTTTAAATAAACAATCTTACGTTTGACTCCTGGATATGCAAAATGTATTATTTCAGAGGAACCCCGTTTTTCGTTTATGATAATCTCAATAAACTAATTTGTAAAAAATTTAGTTTATGTTAAACAATCATGTTTTTGTTTTCTAAATAGTAAAGAAACTAGAAACGTTCTTGAATTTTTCTCTAGTTTTCTTATTTTTACCGCAAATTACCGCAAATTTAATTTGAAAAAACAAAAAATTTACAAATTTTTAAAGAAACTTCCGTTTTTAAAAAAAATTTAACTGAGTACATACACTATAAAAAATAATAAAATTTTAAGAAGTTAATATTAACTTCGTACCCATTAAGTCCCCGAAAGTGAATAATCCCTTGATTTAAGTTAACGGGGTTAAATCAATGCATCCCAACCTTGAGTCAGCTGACGTATATTTGTTAAAATAGCTGTCTTTAAGACTCAGGTCAACTTAATATTAGGCTGAATCCGGTAACTATGTATTTGACTTACGTATTAGTTATAACTCCCTGAAATTTCTATTATCTCCTCGAATACCTTCGGGATGAAAATGGACCGTACGAGGGAAAACTGATATCCTGGAGGAAAAATTTTTAATTTTTCATCCAAAACAATTTTCCAATTTTCCAAGATGGCGGACCAAAAAACATGAAAATAGAAACTTTCTACATTACGTGGGGGTTTTCGAGGTCGACAAAAACACTTCTATTAATGAAAATTTTAGTTTTTTGCCCCAGTATATTTTCCAATTTTCCAATATGGCTGACCAAAAAACATTTCAGAATAAGCTTTTTACATTGCCAGGGGGTTTTCGAGGTCGAGAAAAACGTTTTTATGAATGAAAATTTTAATTTTTTTGCCCCAGCATATTTTCCAATTTTCCAATATGGCGGACCAAAAAACATTTCAGAATAAGCTTTTTACATTGTCAGGGGGTTTTCGAGGTCGAGAAAATCTTTTTTACGAATGAAAATCGGAATTTTTTTGCCCCAGAATATTTTCCAATTTTCCAATATGGCGGACCAAAAAACATTTTAGAATAAGCTTTTTACATTGCCAAGGGGTTTAGATGTCGAGAAATTAGTTTTTATGAAGTTTTTATTTACATGTTTTTTGGTCCGCCATCTTGAATAATTTGGAAAATATGCTGGGACAAAAAAATTAAAATTTTCATTAATAAAAACGTTTTTCTCGACCCCGAAAACCCCCAGGTAATGTAGAAAGTTTTTATTTTTCATGTTTTTTGGTCCGCCATATTGGAAAATTGGAAAATTGTTTAGGATAAAAAATTAAAAATTTCGCTTCCAGGGTATCAGTTTTCCCTCATACGGTCCATTTTCATCCCGAAGGTATTCGAGGAGATGACAGAAATTTCAGGGAGTTATAACTCCCTAAATCAGGGAGTATATTATATTTACGGGCTTGTACTATATTTTTTTTTATGTCTAAGATAAGCTTGAATTTATTTTAATGTTATATTTGGATATAACAAATTCGAATTAGCTTAAAATAGCCCTATTACATTTTTTGTATCAAGCTAATATTTTGCTGAAAGAAGCTTGCTTTCAATTGAATCACGGGATCTCCCGTCAAGTCACTGTTTAAGTTGATTCAAGTAAATATTCGCTTCGCCGTATTTACCTTCGCGCTTAGGTTGCGTCAACTTCGCATAGCTTGGCAATACTCTATATTTTTCATAGTGATAAATTAGTGCCGAATCGAGTAATACCAATTGCTACCGTAAAATTTTATCATATTTAAAAGATATTTCACTTTTTAATCAAATTTTAAAAAAATTTTATATTTTGCAAAAATAGTAACAATTGAATAAGAGTACGATAGCTGAGTCGCAAAACTATGGCCTATGTCTTCAGACTTTTGGTTCCTCAAAGAGGAACCATTGTGTTAGGTCAAAATTTGATTTTCTATTTATTGGCATATAAGCACGTTTTGGGACCCCAGAAAGCTAAAAAACTTGTTTTTAAAAAAAGTCTGTATGTGTGTGTGTGTGTGTGTACGTACGTATGTATGTAATCAGTGATATTTCACAAATATTATGGAATTAAGACCTAATTTTTTTTCAAAAATTTTTTCACCAAAAAAGCTCAAGGTACTTTTTTTTTTTTTTTATTTGGATGTAATACCTCATTTATTTCCGTGAAAGTACTTATATTTGAAAGTATGGTTTTTACATGATATCTCGAATCGGATACTTAATTTTCTGAAAATTTTTTTTCACAAGAAAATACAAAAAATACCAATTTTTTTTTTCTTTTTGGACTTAGTACCTAATTTATTTTCATGGAAGTACCAGTTTTAAGAAACTTGTTTATTGTAATTTTTTGGATCTGATACTTAATTTTTTCAAAATTTTTTTTGTCAAAATTAAAAAAAAAGAAAAATAAAAAAAAATTGCGATATTTTTTTTTTTTTTTGGTGTAATACCTCATTTAATTCTATGAAAGTACTAATATCTGAAAATATTGTAACTAGTGATATTTCAAAACCATTATCGAATTAAGACCTAATTTTTTTTTCAAACATTTTTTTATCAAAAAATCTCAAACCCCCCCTTTTTATTTTATTTTGGATGTAATACCTCATTTATTTGTATGAAAGTACTTATACTTGAAAGTATGGTGTTTACTTGATATCTCCAATCTGATACTTAATTTTTTGAAAATTTTTTTCCTAAAATTTTTTTCACAAAAAAATACAAAAAATACGAAACTTTTTTTTCTTTTTGGACGTAGTACCTAATTTATTTCCATGGAAGTACTAGTTTTAAGAACCTCGTTTAAAGTAATTTTTTGGAATTGATACTTAATTTTTTCAAAATTTTTATTCTCAAAATTAAAAAAAAAGAAAAATAAAAAAAATTGCAATATTTATTTTTTTTTTTTGTGTGTAATACCTCATTTAATTCTATGAAAGTACTAATATTTTAAAATATTGTAACCAGTGTGAGACGGTATGGTAGGCACCCTACCTTTTAAATGATTTAAATGATCAATATTTTTTTATTATAATCATACCCTCTCATAACCTAACCCCAACTCACATTTATTAGAAATTTATCAGCTGTGCTTCCGTGATCAAAGATCACGTACACACACATTTAAAACAAGGCGACGCATGCGTTTCTAATCATATGACTATAGTTATATAATATATTTCGCTATCTCACTTTTGAGATATCTTTTACTATCTTATGCGCGTTAATGTGAGCGAAAACGTATAAATACGGCGCAAAGACACGAGAAGATATACATTCGTTATCCGGCTGTGTTGCACAACGGATCTTCAGTAAACTTGAGATGCTCTAGTTACTTGTGCTCTTGGAGATGCTCCAAGGAGGGAAACATAGGTTGGTTACCACCTATTATATATACCGGCCGTGCAAGGGCGAGATGCTCCCTTTGTACGTCTTATCGCTCGGTAAAGGGAATCTGGCGCTGCCACTTATGGTCTCTCGACCCGATCAGTAGAAGTTGGTTACCCCTTCTACAGGTAAATCTCTTTAGTTATCTTGACTGTCATTCGAGTGAGTTGCTCTCTCAATACGGTCGGGTTAATTAAGGGCTGCACTGAGATTGGCGTTTAGAGTCCTTGGATGGTCACGTGGGTCTGGTTACCAACCGCGTGACGTCAGAAACCTTTTGCTTCGCTATAAGTCAATGCGACGGCGAGTTGCTCCCGTCTTTTAACAGTCCGGTATATAATTCCCATACTTGGGGTTGTCCTATAAAGCACTATACGTAAACCGAGCTAACGTAATTAATATTAAATTCATTTTTTATATAATTTTGCATTATATAATTTCTGCTACATATTAAAATATTATTGTAAATAATTTCGATTATTAATTAAATTTTGATTTATATAAGTTTGCTACACACACAACAACCATTGTAAATAAATTATCATAATCTTATTTTTTATAAAGTCAATTACTATTTGACGAGTATATTGTTAATTAACTATTATAAGACAAAGCCATATATTTTCATAAATAAAAACTCTACTTTATTTTATTCCGTAAAATCAAGTCTTGTTATTGTGTTACCAAATACCCATCCTAATAGATCTGGTCTATATTATCATAGAAAAGAATCGAAGGTACACTGGGCCCCCCATCGTACCGTCTCAAATGGTGCCGAAACCCGGATCTATTAGCGTTTTGGGTATAACACAAAAATATTCCTTTTAAAGGAAATTTTTTAATAAAAATTTAAAATGCCAGAAGTCGTTTTAAAAGAAAAAGCTGCTCAGTTTTCAAGCATTCTTTCGGAAGTTGATGATGATTCAGTTTCTAAATTAAGTTTATCAAATGATCGCAAACTCCACTCATCTCTAAAAACATCTATTACAAGAAACAACGGTTCTTCGACTTTAAATAAAAATCATGGACTACCGGTGATTGCAATGCCTCTAACTGCCGCCATCGCTGAACTCATAGCCAATGGAGAAATCTCCGATAAAATATGTTAAAGAATAATATCTAGCTAAAAGCCTACAAATAATGATTTTCTATCAAGTTTTATTTGTCTATGACCCTGCAAAATCAACTCTTTGGTGAATCCGATGCCGATAAAACGATTGGAATGAGAAGTCAAGAGATTAATCTAATCTCGTAAACGAAGTATCCAGGTTCATGCTAGGGGAAGACCCAATGATCGTTGACGCCTACGCCTCATACAATTAAGATCTCACCCAAAAGCGGGCTGGTTTCACTAAATAATTGTTTGATCGCTAGCCTCACTCCTCACATAATGCAAAGAAAGCAAATTTTGACGGAGAGACATTGCATCGTCTTTGGCCAAAAAGCTGGAAGGAATAACTTCAAATGAATTCTGTATTCCGTAAAATCAAGTCTTGTTATTGTGTTACCAAATACCCATCCTAATAGATCTGGTCTATATTATCATAGAAAAGAATCGAAGGTACACTGGGCCCCCCATCGTACCGTCTCAAGTGATATTACAAAACAATTATCGAATGAATACCTAACTTTTTTTTCCATAAATTTGTTTATTAAAAAAATCTCAAACCCCCTTTTTTTTTTAATTTGGATGTAATACCTCATTCATTTTCATGAAATTACTTATATTTGAAATTATTATTTTTACTCGATATCTTGAATCTGATAATTAATTTTTTGAAAATTTTTTTCTCCAAAATCTTCGTCACAAAAAAATACATAAAACACAAAATTTTTTTTTTCGTTTTGGACATATCTAATTTATTTTAATGAGAGTACAAGTTTTAGAAATTTAGTTTATAGTAATTTTTTGTATCCGATCACAATTTTTTTTTTATTTTGATATAAATTATAACACACAAGAAAGAGTGATGAAAATCTTGCCTTTTTTTGAATTCCTTGGATTATTTTGCTCGTTGCTATGTTTATATATGTATGCAGTTTAATGAAATTATAAACAATAATAAACAGCCTAAAAATATTAAATGGTTATGTTTGCATTTTAAAATTAAGATTTAAAAGTTATATTGGCATTTTTTAAAGAATCAAACAATTTATAGAATTAAATAATTTATTATTTTGTGATTAATAGAAATAATATAAATAATTTAATTTAGAAAATTATTTTTTATTATTTTCTTATTTATAAAAATAAGAATGTTAAATAAAAATATAACGATCAGAATGGAACAAATTTTTTTATGAAATGTTATCTTTATTTCATTGACGTTTCGAAAGACTAGCTTCCCTTGTCAAAATCTGAAAAATACATTTGAGTTATATAAAAGATTTTTTTAAAAACAATTATGTACACTTTAAACTGTTAAACTATATGTTATTTTTGATTTTAAATTTAATAAGTCTAGAAAAAGAGTTTTTATATAAAAAAGGGGGGGGGGAAAGGAAAAAACTACTTATTACACATGTAAATTATGAACTACCACTTATAAATTATACTATTTTTTTATGTGTTACGTTAAATTGTTCTATGTTAAATGACATTAACTTTGATTTAAATGTAATGCAATGTAATGTAATGTCTTTGAAATTGGCCGAGTAATACAAAAAATTTTTTTATAAAAATAAATATTTATGTATAGATATATATATGAAGGACTAGTTTTTATGACAATTTTTAAGGGGGAATTTTTATAAAAAATTATAGAATTTTTTAACTGTTGACGTTAAAAAACTTTTTTATTTTTTATTTTTTATTTTTTATTGACATGTATGAACTAAAATTTATTGAAAATCTTTTTATTAAAAAAATTTTTTTAAATTTGAAAATAATTATTTTGGGTAAAAAAAAATTTTTCTTTTAGAAGGCCGTGGTCTAGTGGATTAAAGCGCGCGACTTATATGTAAGTAGAGATACTTTCATAAACGCCCCGGGTTCGAGTCCCGTGTTAGTAAGAATTTATTAAATGTATATAGACGTTATTCGTAGTATGAAAATACTTTCGTAAATATATACAGATTTAAAATTCTTCACCACTCTGAAGCTAGGATTCTGTTTTCATCATAATATTTAAAAGAAAAATCGAATATTATGAAGAAAACAGGGTCTGGGTGGAAGGCAAGACACCACCATAAAAAGTCTTTCACAGTAAAGGGATGCAGAGGAAATTGGTAAGACACTGCAACATCTAAAAGTCTTCCTAAAAAATTATGTAAAGTTATACATACAAAATATTTATGTAAAAAAAAAAAAAAATTAAGTAAAGTTTGTAAATGCCTTCGGGCGTAAACCAATTAAAAAAAAAAAAAAAAGAAGGTATATAATTTCAATAGGGATCAAAGGAAAAATATTTTTTTATAAGAATTTTTGAGATCTAATTAGTAATATGTTAGCGTCTTCTAACTCGTTTTTTTATCAGATTGATAGTGTTTTTTAAAAAATATTTTAAATGTTGAGTGTCTTGTTTGCGATTAAGAGTTTTTTTTTGGATTTGAATATGTGTCATTTCGGAGAAGGTTCTTTTGTAATAATTTGATTCGGTATCAATTATAGTCGTTTCGTTAAAGACTCTTAATCGCAAACAAGACACTCAACATTTAAAATAATTTTTAAAAAACACTATCAATCTGATAAAAAAACGAGTTAGAAGACGCTAACATATTACTAATTAGATCTCAAAAATTCTTATAAAAAAATATTTTTCCTTTGATCCCTATTAAAATTATATACCTTCTAAAAGAAAAATTTTTTTTTACCCAAAATAATTATTTTCAAATTTAAAAAAATTTTTTTAATAAAAAGATTTTCAATAAATTTTAGTTCATACATGTCAATAAAAAATAAAAAATAAAAAATAAAAAAGTTTTTTAACGTCAATAGTTAAAAAATTCTATAATTTTATAAAAAAATTCCCCCTTAAAAAATTGTTATATTCCCCCTTAAAAAATTGTTATAATTTTATACATTAAAATCAAAGTTAATGTCATTTAACATAGAACAGATATTTTGTAAATGTATACATATATTTAACGTAACACTTAAAAAAATAGTATAATTTATAAGTGGTAGTTCATAATTTACATGTGTAATAAGTAGTTTTTTCCTTTTTTCCCCCTTTTTTTATATAAAAACTCTTTTTCTAGACTTATTAAATTTAAAATCAAAAATAACATTTAGTTTAACAGCAGACTCATTAATGTTAAGAATAAAAATAAAAAGCTAAAAATTTTAAATAAATTTTGTCTTTTAATTGTAAGTTTTTCTAATTTTATAAAAAAGTGTACATAATTGTTTTTAAAAAAATCTTTTATATAACTCAAATGTATTTTTCAGATTTTGACAAGGGAAGCTAGTCTTTCGAAACGTCAATGAAATAAAGATAACATTTCATAAAAAAATTTGTTCCATTCTGTTCGTTATATATTTATTTAACATTCTTATTTTTATAAATAAGAAAATAATAAAAAATAATTTTCTAAATTATTTTTAATAAATTTTAAATTGGAACGTGAAAATAGTATTTAATACTTTTTTCAAATTAAGAAAAATTCCATTTTTTCTTATAATTTAATAATATAAATAATGTTAAAATCTTGAAATGCAAGAAGTACACTGAGAAAATAAATTATAAGAAATTATTATAAATTCTGGTAAAAACTCCTATCTTTTTATAATAATTGAGCGAATATTTGTAATTTTCGCATCATTACCAACCATTTCTTTGACAAAATAAAAAAATCATGTTACCCAATATTTTAATTACGCAATGTCTATTTACCCAGAAATTTTTTACGTAAAATGCACTCACGCATTTACAAAAAAAAATATTTTGAACCTCAACTTGAGGTTTGTTTTGTTTGCTTTTCTGCACTCTGCACTGAATATTAAAATTTTTTTTGAAAAATTAACTATTTTTTTAGTACTTTATAAGATTTAAATGTAATTTAAAAAAAAAATTAATTATTATGTGTGAAATCTTTGAAAAAAAGTTTCTGAAATTTCAAGGTTATCTATCCAGAATTTCTAGGTAAATAGACGCAGCCTTTTAATTATTAAGAGATAATTATATATTCTAATAAAATAAAATTTTATAAAAAAAAATAAAATTAGCTTTTTTTTATATTTGTCTCTTTTTAATTATGCAAAAATGATTTAAAATCCATTAACGCCAGCGCGACCAATCCATGGACGCTAGAATTTTCACTTTAATAACAAAATGATCTTAATAATCTACTTTACCGGCTACTAAAAACGAAAAATGTATGTATAATTGCATGGTTGTAATCAATAATATTTGTTGTAAATTAAGATTACAGCCCATTGTTTGAGGAACCTCAGTGCCAGCTAGTTGGAAGGGTATTTTTCTATATTTTGATTTTTCATATTTAACTGTTCATTGGTTCGCCCCTGATGACGAAACACATACACACACGGACACAGCAATATATTATTAGAAATTTTATAAAACTAGCATAGGCAATAAATGCTGTGTCACATTTCTTTCTGTTTCTGTTGCTTTAAAAAATCATTTTTCAATGCAAATTTATAGTTATGCCAACACATTCAAACTATTGCGTAGTGATTAGAGCAGCGTTATTATTACAGACAGACAGACAGACAAATAAATGTTCAAATATATATAGTATATAGTATTCAGATATGTACATATAGATGGTTCTAGAATTGACTGAATCAAATAATACCAATTGCAACATTTAAATTTTATCATATTTTTCAGATATTTCACTTTTTAACCAAATTTTCAGAAAATTAAATTTTTTTTCAAAAATAGTAAAAATTTTTTTATTTTAACTTTATTTTGACATTGGTTTTATGTAATTTCTTTCATTGGTTTGAGCCTCATGATAAAACACATAGACACATAGATACACAAATAAATTATTAAAAATACCATAAAAAATAAAAATTTTTATTGGGCTATGCCCAATCCCGACATACAAACAGACAAATAAATTTTTAGATATATAGTATATAGTATTAAGATATATAAAAAATGTTGCTAATTTTTAAAAAAACCTCCGTTTTGAAAAAAAATTTAACTGAGTACGTATAAATTAGTGCCGAATCAAGTAATGCCAAATATAGTATATAGTATTCAGATATGTACATATAGATGGTTCTAGAATTGACTGAATCAAATAATACCAATTGCAACATTTAAATTTTTTCATATTTTTTAGATATTTCACTTTGTAACGAAATTTTCAATAAATTTTAATTTCTCCATAAATAGTAAAAATTGAATATCTCAAAGACTACGATAACTAAGCAGAAAATGGCCCATATCACCCGCAGTCTTTTTTTTCTATATTTTGATACCGTTTTCATGTCACTTAATTTGGTGGATCTTGAGTCATTAGGGTACAGATAAATTATTAAAAATACCATAAAAAATATAATACCATAAAAAATAAAAAAATGAAAAAAAATTTTTTACCAGCTTCAAAAATATTTTATAAAATTTTAAAGATACCTCCGCTTTGAACAAAAATTTCAGAGAATACGTAAAAATTAGTGCCGAATCAAATACTACAAAGTGCGATAGGAAATTTTTCGATAGTTTCGAGACATTTCAATTTTTGTTAAAAAATTTAAAAATTTTATCAAGTTCAAAAATACTAAAAATTAAATATCTCAGAAAATACGATAGCTGAGCAGAAAATCTATGGCCTATGTCACCCGCAGACTTTTTTTCTTCATTTTGACACCGGTTTCATGCTAATTGGTTCGGCGGTTCTTGCGTGTTGAGTGGACAGACAGACAGACAGACAGACAGACAGACAGAGAAACAAATAAATTTTTCAAATATATATAGTATTAACGTCATCCTAAACCCCTATGTTTTTAACATTGAGTCGGTAAGGCAGAGTTCATTTTGAAAAAGGTCGCCAATCCATTTATAATAAAATTTGTGGCTTCATATTGAATCATTCACTAAAAAAAATCATTCTTTATAGCTTAAAATATTTTTTTTGTTTTTTATACAGCTTAAAAAAGAAAGCCGACATTTAAGAAACTTTACCGACACATTTGGGTTTAGGATGGCGTTAAGATATAGTATTAAGATATATAAAAAATGTTGCTAATTTTTAAAAAAACCTCCGTTTTGAACAAAAATTTAACTGAGTACGTATAAATTAGTGCCGAATCAGGTAATGCCAAATCTTATAGTAACATTTTTTCATATTTTTTAGATATTTCACTTTTTAACGAAATTTTAAAAAAATTTTAATTTCTCCATAAATAGTAAAAATTGAATATTTCAAAAACTACGATAGCTAAGCAGAAAATATAGGGCCTATGTCACCCGCATTTTTTTTTCTTCATTTTGACGCCAGTTTCATGCCAATCGGTTCGGTGGTTCTTGAGTCATTAGGGTACAGACAAACAGACAAACAGACAAACAAACATATAAATTTTTAAATATATATAGTATAAGATATAGTATTAAGATATATAAAAAATGTTGCTAATTTTTAAAAAGCCTCCGTTTTTAACAAAAATTTATTTGAGTACATATAAATTAGTGCCGAATCTAGTAATGCCAAATCTTATAGTAAAATTTTTTCATATTTTTTAGATATTTCACTTTGTAACGAAATTTTCAATAAATTTTAATTTCTCCATAAATAGTAAAAATTGAATATCTCAAAGACTACGATAACTAAGCATAAAATGGCCCATATCACCCGCAGTCTTTTTTTTCTATATTTTGATACCGGTTTCATGTCACTTAGTTTGGTGGATATTGAGTCATTAGGGTACAGATTTATAATATTAAAAATTTTTTTATTTATTTTTATTAAAAATTTTATCAAGTTCAAAAATACTAAAAATTAAATATGTCAAAAACTACGATAGCTGAGCAGAAAATCTATGGATTATGTCACCCGCAGACTTTTTTTCTTCATTTTGACACCGGTTTCATGCTAATTAGTTCGGCGGTTCTTGCGTTATGAGTGGACAGACAGACAGACAGACAGACAAACAAATAAATTTTCAAATATATATAGTATTAAGATTAAGATAAGTATTAAGAGTCCGCTCTAGTACTGTAATTATCTCCTTTAATGGGGGGGGATTCTAGTTTTTTCTAGGCCGAATCGCTTTTCAGATCTCCTGAAATGGAAAAGCGTCGGATAAAAATTTCCTCTTGCAAAAGACTTTATTTTCATTAATACTCCAGCGGCTTGGAGCTAGATTTTTAAGATTCGCATATTTTTTTTTTTAATTAAAATTTTTGAATCGGATGCCATACGTACGCCACCATAGTATAAGAATACGCATAGGAGTATACGGAAGGACCGACGAATGCAGTTTCTTTATTTAGGTCCTCTGCACTCTGCAGTAAATTTAATCTCAAAATGTTTTTTATATCAAATAAATATTTATGCACAAATAACACACTTCTAGATGTTACTGAGAAATCCCGAGCAAAGACAATTTCTCACTTGGATAATATAGAAGGTAGCAATAAAAACAACTTAATAATAGTCAAAGCAGTTAAACCTTTTTTAGAGTGATAAAAGCACTTTTTGGCTGTTGATATTATATTAAAAGAAAGAATTCCTTGCTCTCCTCTGGATTCTGACCTATACGCTGAAAGTATTAAATTTTTGATGAGAAATATTGAAGCTCGTACAATATTGCCAAGACAAGAAATAAACGTTGATTGATTTTTGATTTAAATTATAAAATTATTATCTAATTTCCAATAATTTTGTTTATATAAAAGCATTTGTTTACAATTTTAAATATCTAATGATAATAAATTAGCAGCAAGTTGGGAAATAAATTATTAGAGAAATTAATTAAATTAGATAAAGAAACTAAATACTAAATAAGATTATTTTTTTTTTTAAATGAATTGCTATGTAAAAAATGACTGTATATATAATTTGTATATGTATTATTAACTATTGTAAAATGAATTAACAGTATCATTTTGTGTTTCTAAAGTTTATGTGCTGTTTCATAGTTCTAAAATTTCTAAATAAGTAAAATTTTTTAACTAAATAAAAATATGATTCTCTTTTTTTATAATGTTAGGTTTATTCTTGTAAACATGTAATGTTTACATGTAACAATGTACAAAATTCTTTACAAGATGTTTACTATCCAGATAATTATGGTAAAAAATATTAAAAACCTGTGTATAATTTTTTTCAGTTTTCAAGAAGTTATACAAAAAATATTTTTCATTACACGCTGCAAAAAAGTTGGTTTCTTTTCTTTTTCTTTTTCTTTCTTACTTCATTGGTTTCCCAGCCACCGGCCGGTTTGGCTTCTTTCATTGTGTTTCATATGGTTTCAATGAATTTTAGTCATAAAAAAATTTTTGGTTGTTAAAAAAAGAAAATTTCTAGGAAAAATGAAGAAAATTCAATCCTGATAAGCTAATATTATTTCAAATGATTTAATATTATTTTATCCAGCTACACTGCGAATTTGTTTAACCAGTACATGATTTGCCCGGAAAAACTTTTTAATTGTGTGGGAAACTCGGAAAAGCCTAATGCTAATCTTATACCTGGTCCCACCTGGTATAATTCGGAATCCACCTGATTTTACCAAGTTAGAATCAGAACATAAGTTTCAGTTATTAAAAAAAAAAAAATTTCCGGAAAATGAAGAAAATTCAATACTGATAAACTTTATAACATTATTTTAACTGATGTAAAATTAGTTTGCTCAGCACCGCGGGGATTAATTTGACCTATACTTATTTGCTTAGAAGAAAACATTTTTTTCTATGTGGAAAACTATGAAAATTCCGGAAAATCATTAACTTGGTTCCACCAGTTTTCATTCGGAATATACTTGGTTTTACTAAAACTTCCATTATTTTAATCTAATACATTTTTCAAACTTCTAAGATGGCGGACCAAGAAACACGAGAATAAGAACTTTCAACATTACCAGAAAGTTTTCGAGATTGAGAAAAACTTTTTAATGAATGAATATTTTTTTTTTCACCTCAGCATATTTTTCATTTTTCCAATATGGCGGACCAAAAAACATGAAAAAAGGAATATATAGGGTGAGTCATTATAATCGATGCACTCTAATATTTCGAAAACAAAGCAAAATAATAAAAAATGTTTCGTATGAAAGTTGCTAGGTTTGGAGGGAGACATTTGAAGATGGACATAAAATTTGGGTCTTAGGGCCCCATCGGGCCCAGCAGGACCCAACTTTGAAATTTTAAATGGAAAGTATATAAGTTTTTATTTCAAATTCTAAAATAAAAAATACAAGGCCCATTTTTAAGTTAGGTTAGGTTAGGTTTTTTTGGGATTTTCGGGTTGGGGAGCGGGGGTTTGGCAATCCAAAGAGTATTATTTACCCTTGGGTTTATCTTTATAGGCTCTTTGGATAGCCAAATCTCCTAACCCGAAAATGCCCAAAAAAACCTAACCTAACCTATCACCTAACCTATGACCTTTTGTCCAAAATCAAATCTGGACCTAAAATTTACTCTTATTCTTGTATTTAAATCGTTATCTGGTATATCTATGATTCTCCACAAGGTTTCGATATCTTTCGGGCTTTGTTTTTCTATAAAAGATTCTTCATACCAATGGACCCATCTAGCATTTTTTTCTGTTGTATCATCTTTAATTTTACTTTCACTTTTCCTTATATTTTTTCTTTGATTAATATTTCTGCTTTGAATATCATTGTCTCTTTGGTTTGCACGACTTTCAGTTATTGGTAGGTCAGCACTCGTAAAAACCTTTTTTTTACAATTTTCGCCAGTTAAACGTGCAACCGGACGTTTGCGTTTTCTGCCAAGTATTTTACTTGGCATTTTAAAATTTGCATCTGAAGATAAATCAGAACTTTGTTCATTATTACTTTTATTATTATTTTTATGTTCATCATTGATCGTTAGACCTTTTTTTTTTAAGTTTGTACTATCAAACTTTTCATTGGTAACATTCGAATCACTAGTCAGGTCACGATCACTCTGAATATCTGCATTTTCATTACCAGATGTTAAATATTTACCAGATGATTCTCCTGACCATTCAGCCGACCACTCAGATTCGCTTGTTCTATATACACGCATTCGTTGGATAGGAGGTTCTCCTACAATATGGTACTTTGAATCAACTTTTTTAAATTTTAAACGTATAGGAGGAACTTTTTGAATGCTAATACTACTGTCACTTTGAGAATTATTCAACGAATCCCTATCAGATAAGGCATTTGATTGATCAGTTAACTGATTCTCAGATTAACTTTCTTGAAGCTTCATTTTTTCTTCATTATTTTCAGCTATAATCAAAGACGCATTTGAAACATTTTTTTTTCTTACTTGCTTCTTGGGTATTGAATTATTTTTATCTGATTTGAGTGCCTCTCTTGCTGCCATTACGTATCCTGGTACCCTGATGTCTAATTTTCTGGCTCGTCTACTATCTACTATTTCAAAGATTAGTGATTGCTCATAAAACCTTTTTATTTTCCATTCCATGTTTTTATTCCAAAAATCATCATCCCTAGGTACTATTACGTATTTAAGGCCACCAGTGGTCCAAACAACAAAATAACAGAAATCTCTTCTAGTCACATGCAACTGAGTTTGTATTTGGTAATAATGCCTGTGGCTAGTCTTTAATTTAGATGCATCTTTAGTGACAAACATACCGTAAATTGAAGTTGTTTTCAGAGCAATAGCTTGTTCTGGATATAAGCCAGTATCAGGACATTTGACTTCAACAATTGCATTATCTCCAACGAGCCCATCTGGAGTTGCTCCGAGATATGGAATTACAGGGTCTATAACAAATCCACAAGATTTTACTTCTACTTTTGCAACTTTTTCAAAAGCTTGTATGGCTTTCTTTTCATTAGCTATTCCTTTTTTCATAGAATTATTTGTTTTAGAATTTGTGCTGCGTATTGTAATAATCAAGCTATCTACATCAGTTGTATCCTTTCTGGAGCAAATATCATAACCATACATAGCCGTAACCATTTTCCTGCGAAGTTTTTTCCAATAATTGGTGACTCCGGATACAGCAGTAAACTCTTGAATCTTATCTCTTATAAGTTGCTCTTCTTGTAAATCAGCTAAATGTATGTCACATGCTTTCTTTAAAGTAACATCGTCCATATCTGGAGCATCTTCTAGCGTATTTCCATAATTTTTATCGCGATGAAAACTAGGTTTTGACTTTGGTTTGCAATCATCGTCACGGTTTCGTTGTCTCCGTTCTCGATCTGTTCTTAATTTATTTACATGTTCGTTCTCGTTTTTCGTTACTTGTGCAGGCACCCGCTTACCAGCAGCCTCAAAAATTTTTGTACGAAACGAAAATGTTGATGCATGAATAAAAGCTGCTAGAAATCTACTTGTGTATTCACCTCTTTGACAAAAATAAATTCTTTTTCCCATCATAAATTTTGCAACGATATTAAATAAAGATTCAATTGGATTTGTATTTTTATCATATAAAAGGCTTTCTGCAAATCTGCTATAGTAGTTCATTATGTCTTTCAGTTCTTCAAGTATTCCTCCTTCATGTAATCGAAAAAGCAATTCTTTCTTGCACTCTTCATCAACCCCGTCGCAATAACCATTTAATACTGGACAATTTTTATGATAACCAAAAACATGGTACGGAAGGTCACGCATATTTTGAGCCAAGGAAGCTATTTGATTATTAAAGCTTTCTTCAGAATGTATTAATGATTTTCGGAAATCTATCAAATTTTCTAAACACCTTCGAAATAGAAGGCTGCTTTTTGATGCGATTTCGAGTTCACATTTATAACCTTTTATTTTCAAATCTTTTAATTTCTGTATAGCCTGGCTAATATTTTTGTGCAAATGATGAGAGCAGTCTATTTTGTCAACTTCAATATTAAATTTCCTATATGGATCCAGGGTGAGTACATTTGGATATACATTGCTATCTCTATCTGAAATCATTGCTTCGTAAATAATTCTATATTTGTCGGCACTTAATGAAAATTCTTGGTTAATAATAGCAGATTCCATGCATGTTGCTGGGTTATTTGGATCATAATTTTTATAGCATATGTGGGATGGGATTTCCGGAAACTCAAGGGATTCATAAAATCGACAATAAGCACAATCGCTAACTCTCACATCTGAAAAAAGAGGTTTTAACGTTTCTGCGTCTAACCCACCAACACCACCTCCGCGGGAACTGAAATTACCAGAACGATAGGATCTTCTAGCCCAACAGCCATCCATTATTAAGGTAACTAATGCGTAATAAACACCTTCATGTTCAATATAGTTTACTTTATTCACGGCTATTTCCCACGAAAGTCTCGCGTTTTCTGCAAAAGTTTCATCAGCAACTTTTTGAATGAGTTTGATGTTACGTTGATGGTAGAAAAAATAAGTATCAAAACATGGAGGCTCGATGTCAAAAGTTGTCATAAACTGTTTCATACTTTTGAATCCCATACCACTGGAAGTATTTGCTAAACCTGCAACCTGATTTAAATGCATAAGATCTTCTTCATCACTGTCTTTATTATTCGGATGATTCCAGATTTTATCTGTATATCCACAATTCATACATTTCAGAAAATATTTAACCAAAAAACCTGAATTCTTCTTTTTTGTTATTTTTACATGTCTCAATTTACATTCTTCATTGTGTCCACTGAATTTATCTCGCATTTGACTCAACATGTAACCAAAATCAGCAAGACACATTCCAAAATAGTCATAACTTCTATTATCGTCAATTACAATTGGTTCCAGGTAGTTGTGATCATGTGCGATATTCTGCAAATCTATCTTCTGTTCTGCTGTGTAAGTAAAATCTGAAAATTGAGGGATTATTTTGTCATCAGCAGTAACTACTTCATGATCTAATGTACTTGAAAAACAGTTTCTTTTAGAGTTTTCATCAGTAACTACCTCCTCATAATCTGGAGGACACTCCAATACAATGTCTACGCTATCCATGCCATCAATATTATTATTATCATTATTATTATTAGCAAGAGCTTTATTTAGAGGATCATAAATATTACAATGCTTCGTAAAAATATGTTCAACAAACTGTTTATGTTTAGGGTTTTTTAATTGTTTGATGTAAAGCGGTGAAAAAGCTTCAACTCGGGCAACTTTTGGCTTCATTCGTACATTATTTTGTACAGCTCCTAAACTAGAAACAGTTTCTTGATTTTTTTTGTCATTTAAATTTAAATCGCAATTTTTTTCTTCTAAAGTTTTCAGAACGAAATTCGTTCCTTCACCTGCTGACTCTTCAGGACCATGAATGTTCTTTTTTGGTTCTTTTGACCTTTATAACAATAATGTATCCATTATTTACGCATACTTGTAAGAATTATAGCATACACAGCATAAATTCAAAATTTTTTTAAAATCAAGTAACAAAAATATTTTATTAGATACATTGACACGCTTTTTTTACTGAACATAATAAAAAATACGTTTATCTTTTAAGCAAGCAAGTTTTATTCATTATTTGAAATTCAAAACATAAAAGCATTAAAACAAATTTCTGTGATATTATAAATTAAAAAAAAAAATAAAAACAATGTCTACCATTGTTAGATTATGTAATTATAGATTATTTAGTTATTTTGTTTTGAGATCGAAATAAAAATTTTAAATTTCCCGCCAAGTCATGTGACCAATACTAAATCTGACCAAAAATTTGGATTCCGCGGGAAATTTTACAGGGTACATGTACATGGTCTTCTTATGATTCTTAGCGCTAAAATTTAAAATTTATTTTTGTTTTTTTAAATTCTGCACTGTAATATTAAATTTTTTTAAATAAATAATGTATTCTTACAAAAATTAAACTTAAATAACAAAAAAAACATTATTTTTTATTAAAAATTAGAAATAAAATCGTTTATTTACTTTTGTTCAAATAACATAAACTAACTTTCTATAATACTGACACTTGAATTTAAAGTTATATAAAAATTTATTTACATATTTCATTAATAATTCACTAAAATTAAAAAAATAAATACTTTTCGATATATAAATTAAGGAAAATTCAATAAAATTAATTTGAATTTTTGCACTAAGAAGCATAGGAAGTAAGAAGCATAAATAAGAAGATCATGCATGTAAATGTACCCTTAAATAGCTAATTTTTTAATTAAAAGATGTAAATATATAATCTTTTAAAAAATTTTTTTATTTTTTAAATTATTTTCTATGGGAGTACTAGTTTTAGAAGTGTCATTTATAGTCAATTTTTTGGATCTGATACTTGATTTTGTTGAAAATTTTTTGCTTAAAATTTGTTACATAAAAAAATAAAAAAAACAGCAATATTTTTTTTCTTTTTGCACGTAGTACCTATAATTTTTTCCTATGAGATTATATTAATATCCTGAATTATCGTTTTTATTATAGATAAAATAGACCATTAAGAACATTTTATTAATGTTAATGAGGAACCAATATCGCCAATTACTTGGTAGCGTTTGTTTTTTTATGCAAAAAATTGTAGGAAAAAACTTCAAAAATTTGGTATCTAAACCGAGAAAACTAATAAAAATGATATTTTTAAAATTAGTACTTCCGAATAAAAAAAATTTGGTAATCCTTTTTTAAAAGAAAAACTATTATTATTTATTTTTTTAGTTTTAAATGCAAAAAATTTTGAGGAAAAAGTTTTTTAGGCAACGAAGCACCTTCCTCAAACGACTGACGCAGAGATAGCTATTTTTTAAACATGAGACAAAATAATGTTTTTGACTTTGCATGCAGTTGTATGCACAAGCGGGCCTAGCGAAAATTGAATAATGGTTTTGACTTTGCCTGTAGTAGCATGCACGAGCGAGCGTAGTGAAAATCAAATCCCGCATATTTTTAATTCCGTGATTGAAAACATAGTTTAACATATAATGGACAAAAAAACTGTCTCCCTATGGTAGAAAATAGGATTTTTTGCCGTACGTATGTAAAATCGAATCCACTCCTGGTAATATAACAATATAATGCCCCTCGTTCACGATCCTCGGCTTAGCCTTGGAAGATGATTTACATGAGCAATCCTTTATTTTCCTATAATATAATATACTACTTTTTTATGGCATAAATTTTAATAAACAAATTTTTTATAAATTAATTATCAGAGCAAAAACTAATTACTTCAATATTAAAAGTGTAAGTAGTTCAGATTTTTTTATGAAAAAATTTGTTATAAGAAAAGTGGGTCCTAATAACATAATTGGGAAATATCACCGGTTGCATACACACACACACATATCCTTGTTTAATTAAAAATCGGTTTATTAGCTCCTTGTGGTCTCAAAATAAAGATAAAAATTTAACCTATCACAATCGTTCGTCTGAATGAGGAACCACAAATTTTTATGTTTTTAAAGTTGTGGATTACAAAATTGTATCTGAACGTCACAGATTTCTAAGAAGTAAATAAATTTTCAGAGTTCATAATTATGTTTTGTATTTTTATGCATATAAAGAATAGTAAATGATAATTTTTTTTTTCTTTAAGAGGCACTTTCAAGTTAAGTTGATAGAATTTTTTAGCATAAATTTTTAAGCCTAATAATTTTTGTAGATTCTTTTGCAATAAAATTTTATTATATTTTGCTTAAATTTGGAATACTCCAGTAAAAATGCGAAAGGGACCTCCCTTTGGTATTGATATAACCCATAATCTGCAAATTTTCACTTATATTGGTTTTCTGGATGCTGATAAAGAATTTTTGGGTGCCAAGATTTTTCTAAGAGCACAACACCCTTATTAAATATGCAAAGCACCCTTTTTAGGGATGTTTTGTAGAATTAAAGGTGATACTATACTATTTAATTAGCGATTCAAAAAACAAATTAAAACCGGAAAATCGTTATCATATTTAATTAGTTGTCTAAAAATATTGCAAAAGCACCCTTTTTAGAATACTTTTGCAGATTTGAAGGTGTTGAATCTGTCTTGAGCCCACGGGACACCGAACAGTGACTAAAAACTTATACAAATCCAAAACACAATTTTTTTTTTAAGTACATACTGCAAAATGTACACTTAAAAACCCCCGTTTTTGCCAAATAAGGCGATGCCCTTTCATAAAATCCACTCGCTCTCTAAAAAATCGTAATAGGAGATCAAAAAAACCTATTGTTTATAAACGAATTGTTTCTTAAAAATTAATTTACGAAAAAATTTTGCTTTTGCTAACATAAGGGTGCTTAATTAATTTTTTGAAAAAAAATTCACCGAAATTTATGTTCAGCGACCCGAAAACACCATTTAAAGCGAATCTGAACGCTGAACGAGCAAAAGTAGCAAAAACAACTTTTTAGCGATAGTTTTGTTAATTTAAGGGTGATAAATTAATTTTTAATAAAAAATTCTCCGAAATTCGTGATTAGCGACCCTAAAAACCTATATAAACCGAATTTTAACACTGACAATGCGAAAATAGATAAAACACCCCTTTTAGGGGTAGTTTCTGTTAATTTAAGGGTGAGAAATTAATTTTTAACAAAAAATTCCCCAAAATTCTTGTTCAGTGACCAAGAAAACCCATTATCACCGTTTCTGAACACTTAAAGCGCCAAAATAGCAAGAACACCCCCTTTTTAGGCGTATTTTTTGCTAATTAAGGGGTGAAATATTAACTTTCCATATAAAAGTCCTCGAAATTTTTGATCAGCGACCCAAAAAACCCTTATGGACTTAATATGACCACCCAAAATTCAAATACATCAAAAACACCCCTTTTTAGGGGTCGTTTTTGCAAATTTAAGGGTGTTCCGCGCATTTCTCATAAAAAAGACCCCGCCGAAATTCGTGTTCAGCGACCCAAAAAACCATAGTAGACCAAATCTGGTGGTGGTAGGTGAAAATATCCCCAAATCCGTATATTCACTGGAGTAACAAGCAATTTCAGAAAAATGAAAACACGAATATTTTTTAATTTGCAAATCACGTACACAGAACGTATATAAATAAAATAAATGAAAAACAAACGTTGGGTTTGAATTCTGTTAGTGATAATATAAATAAATAAATGAATAACTTACGATTTTTGGAAATTTAATAATTTTGATCTTGTACTTTTTTTCCGACCATAGTATATATGCTTATTTTCTTCTTTTTTTTCAATTCCCATAATTAATTTATACTAAATTATTGTGACAAATGTTTGAGTAAAAACTAATTTTTGTCTCTTTGAACACTATCTAACTCTACAAAAAAATTGATATCACGTATACCTATATATATATATATATAAAGAAAAGTCAATTCATAAATAGATTTTAAAACCTATAAATCAGAATAACCTTCTCTAATACTGCTAATTATAAAACATTACCTAACACAAAAAAAATTAATTTTCACTAATAGAAAACTGTCGTCTTTTTATGAAAAATTCGTCTACAAATTGCAATTATACGTGTTGAACTGATTTATATGTATATAGTATATGTATATAACCGCATGCAGCGGTGTACCTATTATACTGGCATCATAATCGTGTATATTGATTGTTTATATTTGATCTCATTTGTTTTCTAATTCACAGGTAAATTACATATAAAATTATTAAACACAATGCAATTTTAATATTTAGAGTGATTTACAGGCAAATTTAAAAAAAATATTTATTTTGTTTGATTTAGTGAACGTTCCCGCCCATTCCCCCGAATACCAATCCCCGAATGGACATTTTCCCGATACCTTTTTCCCCGATGACCATTCCCCCGAATTTACAAAGTTGACATTTCCCCGAAAAACCGTTTACCCGAAACTTTTTCCCCCGAAACATCCATTTACCCGAAACCTTTTCCCCGAATTAAAAAAGTAATTATTTCCCCGAATTTTCGTAAAAAAATTATTTAAATACAGTTTTTTAGATTACAATTTCATAATTTTTATTACATTCAAATTTTTCATTTTCAAAATTTTTATTACAATTTAATATGGCACCCGATACTGTACAGGTACTCTTGAAAATTGGCAACTCCGTAATTTGCGTAAGCTTCTACGATTCTCTTTATTCTTCTTTGAGTCTCCAACCATTTTTTTTTTGGTGAATTTTTTACTTTTCTACCAAGAGATATCTCTAGCACTTGAATTTCTGTATCGGCTTGTTCTTTTTTAAATGCCTTTATAGCCATGTGAGTATAATCTTTGACCTCTGTATTGTCAGGGTCATTATACGCAGTTTGTAATCCCAAAGATTGAATTTTTCTGTATAGTGCCTGGCACAAATGAAAGAAACATAAATGAATTGGTGCATCTGGAAACATATTTCTCGATGCATTAATTGCTGACAATTCTAGGTCTATCATAATTGATCTTGGGTTCAAATCTATTATACCGTAATTTCTTGCTGCTAAAACTAATGCCCGAAGACACAGCTGGTATTGGATGGTTTCTTTTGAAGTCAAAAAACAGTAAGCATAAGGGAACGCTACAATTTCAGAATCCGCGTCAAGAGGATTTGGATTATATGTGCCAAGGATGGTAAAAAGTTGTGTAAAAATGGTTGGAGATACTTTGAAAGTTCCGTCGAGGTACCACATACGGCTACTCGCTAAAAGTTCAATATTTCTTCTTGTAGAGAAAACTAATACTCTTCCTTCATCTAAATCCTCAGTATTCTTAGAATCATATATTAAAAAAATAATTTGGTTATAAACAACTGATATTTTTTTGTTTTTTAGAGCTAAATAAATAAAACATATACACTGAAAGCAATTTTTAAAATTTAAATTTTTTTTTTTTAAATTGGGTTTCGGGGAAAAAAATATTCGGGTAAATTGGGTTTCGGGGAAAAAAATAGTCGGGTAAATGGCTTTCGGGAAAAAAAATATTCGGGTAAATAGATTTCGGGAAAAAAGACTTTCGGGGTATAGGTTTCGGGGAAAACGACTTCGGGAAAAAGGGTTTCGGGGAAATGTCCATTCGGGGATTGGTATTCGGGGAAATGGTAGGGAATCTTTAGTGAAATGTCTGAAAAAAAAATTAGTGGAGGAAAAGCTAAAAAAAGAAGAGCTGCTGAATTTGCACAATACCTTTAACAGCTTAAGGTAAACTTGAAATTGTGTTGTTTATTTTTATTTTAATTATAATTATTTTATCATTTTTATTATATTCAAAGGTAAATAAAGAAAGCATTAAGTATAATTTGAAAACCTTCGCTATGGGTCCACCTCCACATCCTGCATTTAAAAAATATGAGCCAAGTTCAGAACCTCGATTTGATTTGAGAAGAAAAATAAATAAAAAAGGCACAGATTTAAGAGAAAAGCTGTCAACAAATAATAATAAAGAAAATTATGTGGCTAGTGAAAAATCAATAATTCAAATAAATAAAGATACGAAAAAGATAAAAAAAGGAATAAAAATTATAAAAAAAGATGATAAAAAATATAATGTGATCAATAGTTATGATAATTGCATAATTTATATGTAAAAATATTTTATTTGATTTTATAAACTCCTGAAAACTTAACAATATTTTATTCATTATAAATTTAATACCAATTTCACCATTCACAAAACAATATAACAATGTAGATTATTTTCTTGAATTGTTAATTCAAAATTATTCGCATTACCTTGAGTTAATTCAGAACTATTTAGATTTTTGTTCTAATTCAGAATTATTTTTATATTTTTGATTTAACTCAAAGTTTTCATCTGTTGTTGAAATATGATTTAAACCAATGGGTACGTCCATAGTGATCATTTATATCGATATATCTGTCAATATGCATTCACTTCGATGTCTATTAATATCGATATAAGTGGTCACTGTGGACGTACCCAATCATGTAATTTATTTCTCCAGGCACAATTACATTTTAATTCTATTTTTCATAAGAATTTAATTCTTCACTATCTTCAGAGTTAATTGTAACTTGTGAATTTTCAACATTAAAACTTGATGATGTTTTGTTGATACAATTAGATGAAATAATGGATAAATTTGCATTCTCGTAGTAAAGCATTTCAAGTGCAACTTTTTTATTAATAATTTTTAGATTATTATTTAAGTTTTTATAAACTTCAGAAACATTTTTATTATCTTCAGAATTAACTACATTTTTAAAATTTACATAATTGATATTAAGACTTGATAAATTAATAATATCAGTTAATTCAGATTCTGTTTTGTGAATTTTTATGTGAAACTGAAACTTGCTTTTATCATTAAATAATTTTTTACAAAGATTACAAAAAATAAAAATATCCTCTTTGCTCTTAGAGTCAAAATTATTGTTACTTAGTTTTTCTTCCAAATCTTCTGTAATAGAAGTATCCAAAAATTCAGAATCGTTAAATAAACTTTTCTTATTTGCCTTTACAATTTTTACTAACTTAGTAGTAGAGTTATGAATCACAGTGTTTATTTGTTTTGGTTCAATTACAATTGTAGATATATTTTCAGTACTTGTACCCAATAAGCCATTATTGTTTTCTACGATTCAATTTTCTTCCCCTTGTTTTAAAATATTGTCATCTTTGATATCGCTTTTTGAATATGTTGTAAGAATTTCAGTTTGCTTCCTTCTATTACTTATTGAAGATATCTTTTGAGAATTTTTATCAACTTTATTAATCTTTTCTTCAATATGATTTTTATTGAAATTGCTTATAGTTAGTTGAGCTGTCAATCTTAATTTCTATTTTCTTCGGTACATTTTTAGGTAAAGATACTTTTTTCAGATTTGCATTTATCAAGTCGTTTATTTTCCTCAATATAATTTTCAGTATCTTGAAGTAAAATATTTCCATCTTTAAAATTGTTTTCCAAGTAAGCTGCAAGTATGTCAATCATGATTCCAGTTTTCTCTCTTATTTTGCTTACTGAAGACAGTTTTTGAGGATATTCATCAACTAAAGTACTCTTGTTTCTTTCAACATTATTTCCAGTTGTTTGATTATTATTGGTATGAAGATCAGAAATTAAAATGTTTTAATAATTAAGATCATCTCCATTATCGGAGTCAAAATCATTGTTACTTACTTCGCATTCCAATTCTTTCATACCAAAAGTATCATTAAATTCAGCATCAGTACTTAAATTATTCTTATTTTCCTCTACATTTTTTATTGACTTAATTGCAGCGTTATTAGTTTTAAGATTCATTTGATTTGGCTTATTTATAGTTGAAAACAATTTTTCATGGCTTATACACTATTATTATTTTCTTCCAAAATTCTGGAACTGCAAATTAAAACATATTCAATGTTCAGTAGGGTTTGCTTTCATAAATAGAACATTTTAATCTTTGAAGTATCCTAACTGAACTGAAACCGGATTGCAGAAGCACCGATCCTGTTTTTTAAATTAGACTTCTCTCAGCGAAATTAGTAAATGAATATCTGTGATAGTAAATTTATTAAAAAGCATTATTTATTCTTACTTATTATAATTATTATTTTATATATTTACCCAAACAAATTTTTTTGTATTATTTTTTTACAGCATATTTTTTATTTTAACTTTTTTTATTGAAGAATAATAATTTCCTTTATAAAGATTGTTTGTATAAAGGATTTTAAAAAAAAAACACTTATAAGCAAAACAAAATGCTTAGTTTTTTGTTTATATTACACTGTTGAGTAGCAGACCAAAATAGTGAAACTGCACGTCGGTCTTCCGTAATTTCTGTTTTTTATATGGCGGCTCACATGTGACATCCAATTCAAAATTTATAATTAAAAAAAAAAAAATATGCGAATCTTAAAAATCTAGCTCCAAGCCGCTGGAGTATTAATGAAAATAAAGTCTTTTGCAAGAGGAAATTTTTATCCGACGCTTTTCCGCTTCAGGAGATCTGAAAAGCGATTCGGCCAATATTACTAGAAAAAACTAGAATCCCCCCCATTAAAGGAGATAATTACAGTACTAGAGCGGACTCTTAAGATATAAAAAATATAAAAAAAAAAATTTTTAAACCAGCATTAAAAATATTTTATAAAATTTTAAAGATACCTCCGTTTTGAATAAAAATTTAAGAGAATATGCAAGAATTGGTGCCGAAACGAATAATACAAAGTATCACCCAAAAATTTTTCGATAGTTTCGAGATATTTTAATTTTAGTTAAAAATTTGTAAAATTTTTATAAATTTCAAAAACACTAAAAACTGATTATTTCCAAAAACACGATAGTTGAGTCCCAAACCTATGGCCCATATCACTGTGGACTTTTAATCTTTATTTTGATACCGGTTTTATGTAAATTCATTCACTATTTTGACACTGGATACCAAATAAATTGTAAATCATACGATTATAAGTATGATAGGTTAAACTTCTTCATTTGTGTATCAGGGTTGAGGAGCATAAAAAAGACGTTGAGAAAAATTGCAGTCGCAACGTTTTGAACACCAAATTTTATAAACAAAATTGATTTTGAGAAATTTATCATTTTTGATAGGGAAAAAAATTATAGAAAACGGTTATATTCGGAAATGATGTTTATAGAATATAATGAAAATACGATTAATAGAATAGAAGACACTTGTTTTTTAAAAGGACATTTTAATAGGACATACTATTCGCTTAATTTAAAAGAGCAAAACAATTAAAATACCCTGACAACTAGCTAGCACTAAGGTTCCTCAAACAATAAGCTTAATGCTTAAATATGCCACAAATATCACCGATTAGAAGCATGCAATCATACATACATTTCTATTAACTTTTAAAAGTTTTTTTATTGATCAAAAATTTTGGAACAAATTTTCAAAAAATTAATTATTAGATTCAAGGTATCGAGGAAAAACTATATTTTCAAATGTAAGTACTTTCATGGAACTAAATGAAGTATTAGACCAAAAACAAAAAAATATTGCAAATTTAAAAATTTTTTTTGTTTTATTAATTTAAAAAAAAAATTGAAAAAATTCGGTATAAGTTTCAAAAAATTACTACAAACGAACTTTCTAAAACTAGTACTCTCATAGAAATAAATTAGGTACTACGTCCAAAGAGAAAAAAAATTAAAATTAAAAAAATTTATTACATTTATTTTTATATTGTTTTTATATGTCAAAAAATAATATAGAAGAGTTGATCGACTGACAAAATTTTTTGAAAATATATAGATTCAGGTTACTTAATAACAATTAATAGGTTTCATTTTAAAAAATAATCGTTGAAAAATGTAAGTTAGAATTGCAATCTTTATATTTTTACACGCTTTTCTTGAGTTGTCTGTCTGTAACATTGGGAAATATAAACTATTTTTTCGGTTACTTCTCATTAACATACATAACAAATTTATATTATTGTCTCCTATCATATAACACTTCTTATGATTATTTCTTTCTATCTAACGATTATACATGTATTACTTTAGTCAAATCGTGGAGGGGGGGGGTGTGTTTTCACTGCCCAACATGAGATCTGCTCTACTATATAATTTTTGGGACGCGAAAATCGGCGTCTTTTCTGGGAAATATTTTCGGAACACCCTTAAATTTGCAAAAGCTACCCCCAAAAAGGGTATTCTTTTATACATTAGCTAGCTGAGTTTCTAGATTTAGCCAAGAATTGTTATAAAAGGATTTTTTGGGTTGCTGATCAAGAATTTGAAGTAACTTTTTATAAATAATTAATATGTCACCCTTAAATTAGCAAAAAAATCCTAAAAGGGGTGCATTTATAGCAAATACTCCTTTTAGGGGTTGTTTTTCCTAATTGAAGAGGGAAATATTAATTATTTAAAAAATTCACCCGAATCCTTGATTAGAGACCCAAAAAACCCGTATGGATGGTAGCTTAAAGTGCAAAAATAATAAACCCCTAAAAGGGGTGTTTTTGCTAATTTAATTGCTACTTTGTCTCAATAAGACTAAAAAGTAGAAAAAAAAAAATATAAAAAAAATTTTTTTAAACAATTTTATTTGTTTCTTAACGCACTAAAAACTAAAAAATAATTTTTCTTTATATATTGTTAATAATTTGCGCACTAAAATATATAAAATAATTTTTATCTTTGAAAATCAAATATATTTTTTTAAACCTATAATAAACCAAATATATTATTTTTTTAGGAATCTGATTACCAACAATTTTTTTTTAACCCATTAACGCCCAACCGACAATTCCTGGACACTAGCATATTTTTATATGAAAATATTGAAATTTCGGGACAAAAATGGTACCTAGTAGGTATTTAGGGCTGCTCTTTCCGAATCTGAAGTCCGTTTTCACGTACCACCCCTCGGGGGTGCGATATCAACCCCCAAAGTGGGGTATGTTTTAAATGAATTTTTGAACTTTCTTTATAATGTTATTTAGCCAATAAAAACAATCGACTATTAGAAAAAATTATTGCTAGAAATTTTAAAAACCTCAGAAAATAAAAGAAAAATATTGTTAACTGTTTTACCCCTTGGGGGGGGGCATATTATGGGGGTGTGGGGGATGGACTTTTTAGGTACTTGAATAAATTGAAATTTTTACCTAAAAATATTATCTAGTAGGTATTTTAGGCTGCTCTTTCCGAATCTGAAGTCTATTTTCACGTACCACCCCTTAGGATTACGATATCAACCCCTAAAATGGGGTAAATCGTAAATATACTTTTAAAGATTTTTTTACGATTCAGCACTTGGAAAAGTAACCACTATTCCAAGGTTGCTCTTTAAAAAAAAATATTTACACGAACTGTAAAAAATTTCTAAAAATCACGTGCATATCGAAATACCTCATTTCACACCCTTAGAGGGGTGGTAATGGGGCGAACTTTATAAATAAACAAGATTATAATTTTTAGGTTTAAAAATGGTGTCTAGTAGGTATTTTTGGCTGATTTTTCCAAATCTGAAGTCCATTTTTACATACAACCCCTCGGGGGTGCGATATCAACCCCTATAATGAGGTAAATTGTAAATTTACGTTTAATGTTTTAAAATTATTAAAATTACGCAAAAAAATAGTTTGCTAGGTATTGAATAATTATATACGCACGTGATTTTTTGAAATTTTTTACTGATTGCTGTCTAGTTATTTTTTCTAAAGAAAAACCATTGTTTCAAGTGTTGAATCGTTTAAATTTTTTTTCGAGCATATTTAAAATTTACCCCAATTTAGGGGTTGATATCGCGCCCCCGAGGGATTTTATGTGAAAATGGACTTCAGATTCGGAAAAAGCAGCCAAAAGTACCTACTAGACACCATTTTTAGACCTAAAAATCATAATTTCGTTTATTTATATAAAGTTCACCCTATTACCACCCCTCTAAGGGGTTGAAATGGGATATTAAGATATCCACGTAATTTTTTGACATTTTTTACAGTTCGTGTAATTATTTTTTTTTTAAGAGCAACCACTTTTCCAAGTTTTGAATAGTTAAAAAATATTTAACAGTATATTTACAATTTACCCCATTTTAGGGGTTGATATCGTAATCCCGAGGGGTGGTACATGAAAATAGACTTCAGATTCGGAAAGAGCAGCCTAAAATACCTATTAGATAACATTTTTAGGTAAAAATTTCAATTTATTCAAGTACCTAAAAAGTCCATCCCCCACACCCCTATAATATGCCCCCCCCCCCCCAAGGGGTAAAAAATTAACAATATTTTTCTTTTATTTTCTGAGGATTTTAAATTTTCTAGCAATAATTTTTTCTAATAGTCAATTGTTTTTATTGGCTAAATAACATTATAAAGAAAGTTCAAAAATTCATTTAAAACATACCCTACTTTGGGGGTTGATATCGCACCCCCGAGGGGTGGTACGTGAAAACGGACTTCAGATTCGGAATGAGCAGCCCTAAATACCTACTAGGTACCATTTCTAGGTAAAAATTTCAATTTATTCAAGTACCTAAAAAGTCCATCCCCCACACCCCCATAATTTGCCCCCCAATGGGGTAAAACTGGTAAAAATATTTTTCTTTTATTTTTTGAGGTTTTTAAAGGTTCTAGCAATAATTTTTTATAATAATCAACTGTTTTTATTAGCTAAATAACATTGTAAATAAAGTTCAAAAATTCATTTAAAACATTCCCCACTTTGGGGTTTAATATCGCACCCCCGAGGGTTGGTACGTGAAAACGGACTTCAGATTCGGAAAGAGCAGCCCTAAGTACCATTTTTGTCCCAAAATTTCAATTTTTTCATATAAAAATATGCGAGTGTCCAGGAATTGTCGGTTGGGCGTTAATGGGTTAATACACGCCTTCAAAATCCAAGATTTAAAAGCGTGGGTGCCAAATAAAAATATTATAAAGTAATGGCACCCAAGCTTTAAAATCTTGGATTTTGAAGGCGTGTATTAAAAAGAAATTGTTGGTAATCATTCCTAAAAAAATAATATATTTGGTTTATAATGGGTTTAAAAAAATATATTTGATTTTCAAAGAAAAAAAATTATTTTATGTATTTTTGTGCGCAAATTATTAACAATATATAAAGACAAAATTATTTTTTAGTTTTTAGTGTGTTAAGAAAAAAATAAAAGTGTGTTTTAGTAAAAAATTTTTTTTATATGATTTTCCTTCGCGTAAAAAAATCTAGCACCTGTGCACGTTTTTTTAAAGATTCTCAGATATGTATAAGATCTTTACTCAGTGCAAAATATCTTATAATTATATTCTTTACATAAGTATATTCATTAAGGAAAATTTATAATAAATAAAATAATGTAAAAAAAAATATTATAAAATTGTGTAAAATATTATAAAATTTTTAGCCTTGATAATGAAGACTGAAATTTTACGAAACGTGGAAAATTCATTGCATAAATAAATTAAAAAATTTTTAACTTAAAAATCAAATATTTTCATTTAACAGAATAATTTAGGTTTAGAGTAAAAATAGAATTTTTAAAGGTAATAAATAAAAATTATAAAAATAAAAAATTGTTTTGTGATTACTTAAAATTTATATATTACTCCAAATTTAAAAAAAAGTTAAAATATTTTTTTAATTTTTTGGTTTTACAAGCTTTAATCAGATTAAAATTAAAACTCAGAAAAAATCAAAAAATTTATTTTTGCAGTGAAGTGCGTTATAAAAAAATGTCTTACAACGATTAAAATTTTTAAGTTGATTTGTTTTATTTATACTCACAGATTATCGAAAGAGTTATAATAATTATTATTAGAGCGCGTTCACAATGAGCTTTGTTTCGAAGCCACGTGTATAGGAAAAAGAACTCCTTTGAAACATCGTGTTTCGAAACAAAATTATACATCACAACACCGTGCTTAGTAACTAACTCCAAAAAGTTTTAAAAGCTTCTGTTGTTGTTTTCATGAAAATTCTCGAATAATCGTTTAATCGTCAGCGCCTAATACTTCTTTTGGACGAGTCCAGAAAGGACCAGGATTCGTAACGCGCGCGGTTTACAGAAGGGACGGAAAAATAATAAACATTGCAGTTTCTATAGTTGCTATAATATGCTTACCCCTGAAGTAAAGTTTGGACTAAGCCCAAAGAAGTATGAGGCGCTGACAATTAAATGATATTTTCATGAAAATAACAATAGAAGCTTTTAAAAGTTTTTGGAGTTATACCCGGACTTTAAACTAGGATAACATTTAAGTTGACATTTTAGACATCATATAAGAAATCAAAACTTCATAAAATAAGAAAACGCTTGCGATGACCTCTTTTGGCCAGATTCAGTATATCGTAAATGATTTTTTAAATGATGTCTTAAAAAAAAAGATCGGTAAAAAAAATAAGGGCGAAACACTGTTACGTACCTATTAGTTTAAAATTAACCAATTTATTGGTTAAATTAATAAGAATATCATATGAAAATTTATATTTTTTATAAATTAATATTACTTTAATTAATAGTACTTTTGATAGATAAAATAAATATTTTTATTTTTTTCAATAATATTTTAAGCCTTAAGCATATACAGAATAAAAACAATTTTGTTATTTTTATTTAGAAATATTTATTAATCAAAATCAATCATTATAAGGTACATAATTTTATTTACACAAAATTAAAGTTACCTTAAACTTAAAATTAATTATAAGAAATTTTAAATTGATAAAAGTAAAATAAAAAAATTATGCATTAACTCCATCGAGATATATAGTATAGGTACTATATCTCGATAATTAACTCCGATGGTTAGCACAATGCATTAATACACCTGTTTAATGCATTTAAGAAACATGAGAGTATGACTGAGTCTTTAATGGATGCATATGACATTTTCGGACGGCGCAGCGCACGTTAGATGCATATATAAAATGCATATGACCCTGACAAAAATAACCAGCTTTTACCATCTACCAGCCAGTTTTGGCCGGTTTGGCTGGTTTCACCTGGTGTTACCTGGTAGCAATGAATTTTAATCGGAAAATGAGTTTTAGATATTAAAAAAATATATCCAGAAAATAAAGGAAATTCAATATTAATAAGATTAATATTCCACTTGGTTTCATCGCGAAACTAAATAAAATAATTTTGCCTTAAGGAAAAAAATATAATGCTTATGAGTATAAAATTTTCCTTATTTTCCGGAATTTTTTTTTTAAACAACTGTAACTTATGTTCTGATTATAACTCGGTTAAACCCTCTAGATTTCCGATGAAACGAGGATTACGAGGTAAGACTAGTTTAATGATTTTCGTACGTCTTCCGCTTTATTTTTTGCTGCTTTGAAGCCTTTTATTTAACGCAGTCCCTACTCTTTGACATACTGCACTGAAAATAATAAAAATATTATTATTAAAAAAAAATTAACATAATAAAACTTATTAATTTTAAAAAATACTTACAGAATGACTTCTCCAAAATTTCAAGAGGAAACTTCTTCATATCATTCAAATTTACCATCGTTTCTGCCAGCCTTAACAACTGCCTGGTCAATTATTGCCTTAAATTAATATTAGCAGGTCGTCGTAAAATTTTAAAGGTAGTTGATTTATAGATAAATGGCACCTAAATTGTGTCACACGGATGCCAAAACCGAAATATCTCTTGAAAAATTTTCAAAAAATTAAGTATCAGATTCGAGATATCAAGTAAAAATAATACTTTCAAATATAAGTACTTTCGTGGAAAGAAATGTGGTAATATATCCAAATTAAAAAGATAAAAGTACCTCGAGCTTTTTTGATAAACAAATTTTTGAAAAAAAAATTAGGTCTTAACTCCATAATGTTTGTGAAATATCACCTCAAAACGTGATTATATGCCAAAAACTCAAAAATCAAAATTTGACCTATCACAATGAGAAATATCTATTTGCTTGGCAAGGGGTGAAAGAATCATATATCTGACGAGTTGACGGGATTGGACGCGAGGTAAACGGACGAGGATGCACGAGCTGTAGGCGAGTGTTTCCGAGTCAGCTTACCGAGCGTACATATCCCGCCAACGAGTTGTATGATTCTTTCATCCCGTGTTAAGCACATAGTTTTTTATTTTTAGATGTAAATTGGTGCACTTGATGCAAAAATAAAAAATAATAAGATTATAATTACATAAATATTCAATAGTTTACATATCTCAAAAAAATATTCGGAGCATATGATCATCAAAATTCGATTTTAATGCATATGCAACAATAGCGCAGTCGTTAGCGTGTTGGATTTGTAATATGTACCTTTGAAGGTCCCCGGTTCGATACCGACACAAGATTCTGTTTTTTTTTTAAAGCAATAAAATATTTAATTTAAAATTTAAAAAAAATCTATAGTTTGATAAGTGTTTATTCTGTTATAACTACTAGTTGAAAGATCTCACTTTCCCTAGAAAAAAAAAAGAGAAAAAGGAGCATAGATTTGCGGGCAGAAAGAGCACCATATTTACATCATGAAATGAAAAAAATTTTTTTACCAGCTTCAAAAATATTTTATAAAATTATAAAGATACCTCCATTTTGAATAAAAATTTAGGAGAATACGTAAAAATTGGTGCCGAATCGAATACTATAAACTTGTCACCGTAAAATTTGTCGTTAGTCTCGAAATATTTCAATTTTTTAAAAAATTTTAAAAAATTTAATAAAGTTCAAAAACCGCAAAAAATAAATATCTGAAAAAATACGATAACTGAGCAGAAAATCTATGGCTAATGTCACCCACAGACTTTTTTTCTCCATTTTGACACCGGTTTCATGCCAACCGGTTCGGCGGTTCTTGAGTCATTAGGTTACAAACAAACAAACAAAAAACAGACAAATAAATTTTCAAATATATATAGTATTAAGATACATTGTACGCGCACTGAATTTTATTAATTCTAATTGAACCTCTGAGTTCAATTATACAAATAAATGATATTTCATAATTATTAAGTGTCACAATATAATTAATAAAAATGTTAACATAAGTAGTTAAATCAATAATTTAATTAAACAATAAATGATTCTGTAACAAGCAACTGATCTTGCGTCGTTATCATACGAGTCCCGGTTCAACAAGACCGATCGGCGTCTTTTCAGCCCGCGAAATCGAAAAGTTGTCGGATTTTCTTGTGCTACGCGCGCCCATCTGTACGTACCATTGAATTCAGTTCTCCCTTCTACCACATGAATAGTGTGATAAAAAGATCAAGCGACAAAAAGAGAGGATACTGAAGGTGAAGACAGGCGCGCTCAGCAAAAAAATATCCGACATCACGGGCTGAGAAGACGCCGATCGGCCTTATTTAACCGGGACTCACGTGAGAACGACGTAATATCAGTTTCACGCAACAGAATCATTTATTGTTTAATTAAATTATAGATTTTACTACTTATGTTAACATTTTTATTAATTATATTGTGACGTTTATTAATATAATCATAAAATATCAATTATTTGTGTAATTGAACTCCGGTTCAATTAGAAGTAATAAAATTCAGTGCGTGCAGAATATATATCTTAATACTATATATATTTGAAAATTTATTTGTTTGTCTGTCTGTCTGTCTGTAGCCTCATCGCTCAAGAATCGCCGAACAAATTAACATGAAACCGGTGACAAAATGAAGAAAAAGTCTGCGAGTGACACAACTATTTTCGTAGTAGAACGATACTGCAAAACATTTTTGTGTAGAATTATTAATGTGTTGATCAGATCCCTTGCCAAAAAATCATGTTTTACTACAAATTTGCTATAAATATGCCAACACATTTAAACTATTTGCTATAAATATGCCAACACATTTAAACTATTACTACAAATTTACTATAAATATGCCAACACATTTAAACTATTCAGAGCAGCGTAGGTGAAACAATAATGAAAAATTATAGGTTTTGATTGATTCTCTAATTATAATAGAGAAGATAAAAAAATTTAACTGAGGACAAACAGATAGAGAAATAATTTTCAAATGTATATAGTCTATGGTATTAAGATATGTATATATTGATGGTTCTAGAATTGACTGAATCAGGTAATACCAATAGTGACATTAAATTTTTATTATATTTTTCAGACCATTTAACCAAATTTTCAAAGAATTTAATCTTTCCCAAAAACAGTAAAAATTTTTTTATTTTAACTTTTTATAACATCGGTTTTATACAATTTTGTTGGACACAGGTACACAAACAAATTATAAAAAATACCAAAAAAAATTAAAAAATAAAAAAAAATTTTTTTACCTGCTTCAAAAATAGTTTATAAAATTTTAAAGATACCTCCGTTTTGAATAAGAATTTAGGAGAATACGTAAAAATTGGTGCCGAATCGAATACTACAAATCTTGACAGTAAAATTTGTCCATGGTCTCGAGATATTTCAACTTTTTAAAAAATTTTTAAAAATTTTATCAAGTTCAAAATTACTGAAAATTAAATCTCTCAAAAACTACGATAGCTGAGCAAAAGATCTATGGCCTATGTAAACCACAGACTTTTTTTCTTCATTTTGACACCGGTTTCATGCTAATTGGTTCGGCGGTTCTTGAGTGATGAGGGTACAGACAGAAAGAAAGACAAACAAATAAATTTTTAAATATATATAGTATTAAGATATATCTGAATCTGAATACTATATATATCCGAAAATTTATTTGTCTGTTTGTTTGTTTGTTTGTTTGTTTGTTTTTACCCTAATGACTCAAGAACCACCAAACCGATAGGTATGAAACCGGTGTCAAAATAAAGAAAAAAAGTCTGCGGGTGACATAGGCTATAAATTTTTTGCTCAGCTATCGTAGTTTTTGAGATATTTAATTTTTAGTGTTGTTGAACTTGATAACATTTTTTAAAATTTTTAACAAAAATTGAAATATCTTGAGACTATTGAAAAAAAATTTTTTTTCTTCATAGTATTCGATTCGGCACTAATTTTTACGTATTCTCTGAAATTTTTATTCAAAACGGAGGTATCTTCAAAATTTATAATTTAATTAATTATGCTTTGGCAAAAAAACAAAAATATTCATCAATCAAAATGTTTTATTCAACCTTGAAAACTCCCAGGTAATGTAGAAAGTTCTTTTTTTCGTGTTTTAAGTTCCACCATTTTAGAAAATCAGAAAATATGATTGGGCAAAATAACAAATTTTCCATCAATGAAAACGTTTTTCTAAATCTTTAAGACCCCCAGGTAATGTAAAAATTTCCTTTTTTCATATTTTTTGGTCAACCATATTGGAATATCGGGAAATATGCTGGGGCACAGAAAAAAAATTTCTATTATTGAAAATGTTTTTCTCAACGTTTAAAAACCCTGTGTAATGTAGAAAGATCCTTAATCTTGTTCCTGTAAGCCAGTGACTGAAGAGTCCTCTTAAAAAATGACCAAATAATAGCTTCTGTAAATGATTATTATAATATATATTTTTTTAAATATTTTGCTACTTACAAGCTTTATAAATTATTTATGGGTAAAAGTTTCAAGAAATGCTTTTTAAACCTTTTTGCCAATTTTTAACGATTTTCATTTGCAAATTGACACACTACGTTAAGCTGTAATTATCTATAGCCATTGCCATAAGAATTTAAATTGGATTAAAAAGAGCACGGTAAATTAAAATCCTTTATGTCAAAAGTGCACTTGTATTCCAATAATTAATTTTGACCTAAAAAAAGCAAATAAATTCGTTATAATTTTTTAAATCTTGAAATAAAATTAAAAAAGAATCAATTTACATTACAAAGGTCAAATTTTACTTCTAAGATTCTAACCATGAGTTCTTGTTTTATATTTACTCAAAGTCGATTTCTTTTAATAAGTCCAGGATTACAGTTGCAAATAAATAAAACAGAAAAAATTTTAATTTTGTTTAGTCAACTTTTATAAGGGCTAAAAAAATATTTTATGATATTTCCTTTTGATTCTAATTTCTGTTTCAGAGAATCGGCTTTTTGAAGTCATTTTTTATCCAAAGTAGCCGTATACTTGCTTAGAGAACAGAGAAAACCAATATTTTTGACAGATCAACTAAATAATGCTTCTTTAATTGGGCATCTGAAAAAAATTCACACAAAAAAATATATATTTTTGAAATTGCACTTATTAAATTTTACCAAATGTAATTTTTTATACATTTTAATATTTTTTTACTCATTCAAAAATACAATTTATAACTTTTTGGTTATGTTTTCTTATTAGCATAATTTATGCTAATGAACTTGAACTTTGATATAAACAAATATAACCAAAAAGTAATAAATTGTATTTTTTAATCAGTTAAAAAAAGTTTTAAAATGTAGATAAAATTATATTAAGTTAAAAAATAATAAGTGAAATATTAAAAATAAATATTTTTTTGTGTGAATTTTTTTCAGATGTCAAATCAAAGAATCATTTTCAGTGGATCTGTCAAAAATATTGGTTCTCTCTGTTTTCTAAACGAGGAAAAGGCTACTTTGAATAAAAAATGACTTCAAAAAGCTGATTCTCTGAAATTGAAATTAAATTCAAAAAAGTAAAATCAAAAGGTAATATTTTTTTAGCCCTCACAAAAGACTAAAGAAAATGAAAATTTTTTTCAGTTTTATTTATTTGCTAACTTTAATCAGGAAATTATTTAAAGAAATTCACTTTTAGTAAACATGAAATAAGATCTCAAGGTTAGAATCTTACAGGTAAAATTTGACCTTTGTAATGTAAATTCATTCTTTATTATTTTATATTAAGATTTAACAAATTATAGGGAATTTATTTGCTTTTTTTATGTGATTTTTAGGTTAAAATATTAAGGCTGCGTCTATTTACTCAGAAATTCTGAATAGATAACCTTGAAATTTCAGAATTTTTTTTTCCAAGATTTCACACATAATAATTAAATTTTTTTAAAAATTACATTTAAATCTTATAAAATACTAAAAAAATAGTTAATTTTTCAAAAAAAATTTTAATATTCAGTGCAGAGTGCAGAAAAGCAAACAAAACAAACCTCAAGTTGAGGTTGAAAATATTTTTTTTTGTAAATGTGTGAGTGCATTTTACGGAAAAAATTTCTGGGTAAATAGACTTTGCGAAATATTAATTCTTGGAATAAAAATGAAATTGTGAGATACACGTATGATTGAAGTTACCTTGTTATTTTTAATCCAATTTTATTTCATATATATGATAATGAGTATTGATAATTACGTGTTTCTATTTGCAAATAAAAATCGGTAAAAGCCTTTCCAAAAATTTGATCCATAAATAATTTAAAAAGCTTGTAAGTAGCAAAATATTTAAAAAAATGTAGATTATAACATATAAGAGGTTCTTTTTAGATATTATAATCATTTACAGAAGCTATTATTTGATTAACTTTTAAGAAGACTCTTCAGTCATTAGGTTACACCAAAGATTTACACTAAGATATTTTAACTACATTTACTTCAATTAATCATTTTTCAACTATCAAGTCGTTGCTTTGCGCAATTTGGAGCCAAAAAATGTAACACAAAGTTGAAAAGGTTTATTTGTTTAAACAAATACAATATGTAACAAAAATAACATGTTGTATTGGTGTAAACAAATAAACTTTTTTAATTTATTGTTTCTTTTTCTGGTACTAAATTGTGCAAAGCATCGATTCTACAATTTTAAAATTATTATTTAAAGAAAATATAGTTTTAAAATGTGTAAACCACTAACTGAAAAGCCTCCTTAAATCTCTTCTCTAACAAAAATAAGCACATGGTAATACTCCCTGACTCAGAGAGTTATAACTTCCTAAATTCTTAAAGAATCAAATCTTTGAAATTGTTGTCATCTGCTAAAATATCTTCGGAATAAAAATGAACCGCCCGAAGAAAGCTGATATGCTCGATATGCTGGAGACATAATTTTTAATTTTTTATCCAAACAAATTTTCCGATATTCCAATATGACAGACTAAAAAACGTAAAAAAAGGAACTTTCTATATTACCTGGAAGTTTGAAAAGTTTAGAAAAACGTTTTCATTGATGTAAATTTTGTTTCTTTGCTCCAGCATATTTTCCGATTTTCCAATATGGCGGAACAAAAAAATGGCATAATAAGCTTTTTACATCGCCTAAGGGTTTTCAAGGTTGATAAAATTTTTTAAATATTACAATTTTCATTTTTTCACCCTAGCATATTTTCCGATTCTCTAAGGTTAAAATATCTTTATTATCTGGGGGTTTTCAAGGTTCAGAAAAACGTTTTCAATGATGAAAATTTTTATATTTTCATAGAAGTATATTTTTTGATTTTCCAAGATGGCGAATCAAAACAACATGTCATAATAAGCTTTTACATTGCCTGTGGGTTTTCAAGGTTGAGTAAAACATTTTCATTGATGAAAATTTTTGTTTTTTTGCCCCAGCATATTTGTCAATTTTCTAAGCTGGTGGTGAAAACATGTCATAACAAGCTTTTTACATTGCTTTGGGGGGAGGTTCGAGGATGAGTAAAACTTTTTTAAAAACGATAATGATTTTTTATTTTTCCACTCTAAAATATTTTTTGCTAACGGTAATTTCACGCTAAAATTGCGATTTCAAATATTGGTTTGTATTTCTGATTAAAAATGGGTTGCAGGGTACCAAGCTTACAATTAATAGATGGTATATGTTCAGGTTCAGTTTTGAAACGATTTCAATGATAAAAATTTTTATTTTTTCACAGTAGCATATTTTCTGATTTTCTAACACGGCGGAAAAAAAATATGAAACAAGTAACTTATCTGGGGGTTTTCGAGGTTGATAAATTTAGCTACTTATAATGCATTTAAAAAGTAAAAATTTATTGAAAAACCTTCTTGTGAAAATTAATCTTTTGGGGTAAAAATGGATTCTGGGGGTTCAACACAGTTCTCTGACGATAAAGCTGACTATTTAGTACGAATTACTCCTTAAAAGATAAAATACAGCCCCATAATATACGTAGTTACTCTGAGGATCCCTACCTGGTGGAAAATGCCGTTTACGGGTAAAATAGTCTCTATGTATGTTCAAAACGGATTCCTGGCTATCAAAGTAGCCTTAATTGGTGAAAATTGTCCCCAGGTGATTCGCATCTAACGGGCTGTTATTATCGCTAGAGATCCATATTGAATCCAAAGTCCATTTTCATTCTCAGAGATCAATTTTTATAAAAGAAATGTATTTCAGTCCAAAAAGGACTTTTTTGTGCTAACTCACATACACTGTTATCCAGAGTAGGACGCAAATTTTTACTTAAACTATTAGCGCCGGCGCCGCCATACCACTGACACTCAGATTTTCGCTTAGAAAACGGGTAAAAAAATGATAAAGTCTTCCTTTACTGAAAAAGACATTTTTAACAAGATTCTGTGGTTATACTTTTAATATTATTGTTCGTTAATTAAATATGGCGACTCAAAAAAGACAAAAATTCAATTATTTATATACAGTTTTAAATTGTACTTTTTTTTTTTTTTTTTTTTTTTTTTTTTGTTAAGTTTCGAAAGACTAAATATATTATATTTTTCTATTTTTAATATTTTTTATTAGTAGAAGTTAAAAAAAAATGTTTAAATGGCGGATTTAGCAAACGATTACAATTCTGACAAATAAATTCAAATTGGAGAGAGTTGGTGTTTAGTTTGTGGCCGTCACAAACTTTGATCTATTATAGGGTTTTTGGGTCGCCGATCACTAATTTTAGGATATTTTCCCTGAAGATATTGATGGAACACCCATAAATTTTCAAAAACTACCCCTAAAACGGGGTATATTAGAAGTATTCGCACTTTGAGGGCTAGATTTGGTCCGTATGGATTTTTTCGATAGCTGATCAATAAGTTTTGGGATTTGGCATAAATTAATTTCAACAGTAAAGGGTTTTTTTGTGCAAACTCACATACTCTGTTATCCAGAGTAGGACGCAAATTTTCACTTAAAATTATACATCTGCTGTATATAGACCAATTGTAACATTTACATTCCGCTTAGGAAAACCGTATATAACCAATAAAAATAATTTATAATGATCGGGAAACTTTAGAAGGCTGTTGTTAAATGGAGCGATACTAAGTAACATTTTTAACAGGTGGGTATAAATGAAGGTTAACGGGTGGGGGCAGATTTTATTTTTATTTTGAAATTTGATAAAATTTCAATATGAGGATTAGGATAAAAAAGAAACAACCTAAATGAATTAGTAATATAAAACTGGAAATTTTTTCGTTAAAAAAATTTTTAAGGTAAAATAGTCTTTCGCCATGTAATCTCCTCTCTAACTTATCTTTTTCCATATAAATTATCTTTAATTAAAAAGAAAAACTTGCAGTTTAATGTAGATAACTTGAAGCTACCTTGTATTTTTTAGAGATTAAACAAAATTGAAGCAAATACTAATAATTATTATATTTATTCTAGTATTGGTTGAAGATAAAAATGGATTCGAAAGAACTATAATTACATCAAGATCCAAATTGCCCAGCAATTTTTAACTTCGTTACTGAAGAACAATCATAGTTAAATAATAAAAGAAACAATTTTTCGCGAATTCCAAATTTTATTTATGTATCATTTTAATATTTATATGCAAAATACTTTGATTTAATAAAAAATAATTAATAAAAACTAGTTTTTCTAGTTTCTAAACAAAAAATTAAAATGATCTCATTAATTATTTCATCTACATTTATGATTTAAAAAAAATATTGAAAATGAAAAAGTAATGTTGAATAATTAAACTTAAACAAATTACAGAAATTTTTAACTGCTTTTTAAAAAAAATTTTATGCAGTAAAATCACGTGATTAATCACATGAGAATATCGGTCAATTCCTCATGTGTTTAATCATATGATAAAAACATGATAATCATATGATTAATCATATGATTAATCATGTGAATATTTACGGCTGGGATATTAACATTTTTATAAAAAGGAAAAATAAAATATGGTTTTTTTTGTTGTTCATTGTTTTCAATTTCAACATTATTGTTGTTTCTATTTAAAATTAAATTCTTTCTTTTCTTAATATTTTGATCAATAAATTTTTCAGGATAGTTGTTTTCTTGCAAAAGTTGTTTAATGAAATCTAAATTTTTTTGATGGTACTTTTTATCCGCTAATAACAAACTTTTATCAACTAAACAATAAATAATCGCTCTTTTTTGTGAAATCGGATGATGTGATAAAAAATTGCCTTTAATATTTTATCTGTTTTAACTTTATCTACCAATAAAATACAATCACCTACATATCTCTTATATAGAAAAACTTGGTTGTTCAAATTATCTATAATAAAATTATTTATTACATTACTACATTTTAGTTTATTTATAAAAAAATTTTTTTGTAGTTCTTGATAAGGGTTGCTTAAAGCAACCGAGACGTTGAATAAAGCATATTTTTAAAACAGCAGTAGTTCCATTATTGATCATTCAAGTCTATAATACATCATAAAGTTACGAATAGGAACGTTAACGGTTTTATTATATAAATTACATTAAAAGTGTTAGTAACATTTTAAACATATAAGCAATATGATTCATCGTTTCTTTTGTTATTATGGTAATTTATTATCTGTTTTTCAAGCAAAAGTAAATCGTTCAAAACCTAAATAATTGAGTAGGAAGCAAATACACTTAAAAAACTTTTAATATTATATTATATTGATTTATTCTTTGGAATACTTAAATAAACTCTTGTCAAACTGAAAATTATTAGTATATTTCATTCACAGTCTTCATAACACTTAACTAGTCGAACTAGGATATCGGTATGACCTCATTATACGGATTGTATAAAAAATGCTACTTAGAATGATTTCAAATTTTGCAAGATGCTTTATTTCAGTATTCCAAAGAATAAATCATTTTAATATTAAGAATTTTTTAAGTGTATTTGCTTCCCACTCAGTTATTTTGGTTTTGAACAATTCACTTTTGCTTGAAAAAAAAAATAATAAAATACCAAAAGGATATCTACTGAAATAATTTTTAATATCAAAAGGATTTATTCTTTGGAATACTGTAATAAAGCATCTTGCAAAATTAGAAATAATTCTAAGTAGCATTTTTCATACAATCCGTATAATGAGTTGATACCGATATCCTAGTTCGACTAGTCAAATACTACAGGCAGAGTGTTGTGAAGACTGTGAATAAAATACTATTGAATTTCAGTTTGGCAAGAGTTAATTTAAGTATTCCAAAGAATAAATCAATATAATATTAATAATTTTTTAAGTGTATTTGCTTCCTACTCAATTATTTAGTTTTTGAACAAACATTTTTAATGTAATTTTGTTTATAATTTTGAAAATTACATTAAAAATTTTAATAGCATATTAAAAAACAAAAAATTATTTATTTATATAATTAAAATTAATATATTTGTACTTTTGTAGTTAAAATATTAGTAAGTGAATTGTTTGCAATACTGCATCATTACATCGCGGCTTTTTACTATAGTATAATCGCGTCGGATTTAAAAAACGAGAAAACTTGATATTTCTCGTTTTAAAATTGTTTTTTTTTTGAAGTTTACTTCTTTCTTGTCATGGTACACCTCTCTTTTTTTTCTACGAGGAGTTAAAATTTAAAAAATCGTCATGAGATTCTGAGACGAGAATTCGGGACGAAAATAGTGGGTAAGGAAAGGATGATAGCAGTCCCCTACCTCGCTAGCAGGCCCGATCGTAAGCGAGGGCGCTCGGATGATTTCGGTGTTAAATTTTTTAGTGATTTAAAATAAATCAAATGCAGAGTTTTTTAAATTATTATTTCTAAATTTTACTTTTATAAAAATTGTTTTAGAAAGAAGTAAACTTAACCCGCTTGTCTCTAGACAAATCTGTCCGTTTTTTAATTTCTCTTTTTGCGACTTGCGCCGACGCTATTTCTTTTTTGTAAACGAGAAATCTTATGATTTCTGCTTTATAAATGAGAAACTCAAAGATAACTCGTTTACTTGGTGATATTTTCTCGTTTTGCCAGGAGAGTGTATCACATCGTATGATATATATGAATACCTACAGATTCCATTTTTTACATGTTATTTTTGGTTCGAATTACTTTAAAGCCGAATTTTGTTCTTTTTTGAGTCTTTATATCCCACTGTGCGCCACTTCCTTCCTACCTTATGTGAGTCTATCCCGGGACCGTTTTCACATTACTTCAAAATAAATAAATATTATCTGTGTGTAGCCTGAATGTTCATCCTCAATGACATGGGTGATACTGCTTATGGCATCGATAGTTGAGTTCCCTCGACGGAACCCGTATTGTCGGGGAGAAAGGTCTCCTGCAGTTTTTACAGCCCACAGTATTCGTGGTTGCTGCATCTTTTCATAATTTTTTTTTTCCGACTGTATCCAGTAATCCTAGAGGATGCCAATAGTTTTGCAGCCTAGGGTTCCCTTTCACCTTACTGATAAAGACTAATCTGGCTATTTTTCAGAGTTTGCAGAAGATGCCCGCTCCTGCACAAGTATTGTACATATATATGATAAGCTGTAGACAATCGTGTGTGGTTATCTTCACAATCTCAGTATGTATTCCATCAGGCCTTGGTGCCTTTCCATTTCTAAGTAAGTCTATTGCTGTCAGAAGCTCCTCTACGGCAAATTTGGAGATATCCTATTTCTTCCTCCCTCTCTAGGTGGGTAGGGAAAAATCCGTCAACTATACGCCTAAGCTCCTCTTCATTCATAACGCCACTTGCGGAAAGAGCACCAATTTTCTTGGAGACTATTTTGTTACCAAGACCCCATGGGTCATTGTCCACCTTATCACTCAAAGCCATACCACATGCTCTCTTGCTTCTCCTAACAGCAAGTCTTAGGCTTTTCTATACCTGCATATGCTCTGCCATCAGCGCAGCAGCATCCATTCCGGTCCTAGCACGAGTGGCTCTTCTTCTTGTCGTTTAGCTTACACTTCTTAGACGGGCTATTTCAGCGTTCCACCAATAGGTAGGTGGTCTTCCTTCACGGGTTCTTTTTTTCGACATGGCTTTGTTACATACTTTTTCCAGCAGTGTCATGATTTCTTTGACTATAATAACTCTGCGTTGTCAATATTTCCTGGCCTTATTGCTTTCCCCAGGATAGCAGTCCTACCTCTCCTTTCTCCAGAAGTCCTCCAGAACTTGCCAATCTATAATTCTAGCAGCTAAATCTTCTGTTGCAAGGGATATATCCGGGATGGTCTGTCCATAGCCAGGTCTTCTGAAAGTTGTAGTGTTACCTACATTTAGTACCATCAAGTTCAGCCTCGCAGAAATGTCAACTATATCCTTTCCTCTTGCATCCGTTTCGGGCATGCCCCATTCTGGAGCCCTCGCGTTGAAATCGCCTCCAATGACAATTACGCCGGTCATGCACCGAACTGCATCTTCGGGACTGTTAAGTTTGGTCAGAGTGTCTTCTCTGGACTCATTTGGTGTTAAGTACACGCTTATGTAGGTAACACATTGCTTCTTAATCTAGACAAAGCCTCAATTACCTTCCTTGGATTCACTATCTAAATAGCAGCTTCCCCAACTCATCCGAAAACCAGTTCTAAAAGCGTGACCCTGCATACTGTTATAAACTTATAAGGAGAAAGTACGCAGACTTTTCTCTAGCAAGTTGGAAAATCATGTTTCCTGCTAAGGAGCTTGTGTGCACATTACCTTAAAGCACCTTTAACATTCTTTAACCTGCTAGGATCTACGCCGCTCCTTAATTTATCAAGAGCCCTCTGTAGCACTTCGCACTTTTTTTCCTAGGTTATGCTTCAGTTCCTTGCCTTTTTACCCGAGATCGGCACATAGCATGCATGTCAGTTGCTATGTATCCTTCTCCTCCGCTTTATAACAGATTTTCCTCCTGTCTGATCAATTATAATTATTGGTTATGTGCCCGTAACGTAAACACTTAAAATAATGCGTTAGTGGGGTCCACAACCTTACTTACAATTCATCAACCTAATTTTAATACGTTTATCATACGTCTTTTTTTGCCTTTGATGGCATTGATGACATCCACCGGCTTGGTGAGACAATCCAAGTCAAGATGACTTGTTTAGGAGCGCCATTCCTAATTTTGACTTGTTCATCCAGCACTTTTCTTACTTGTTGTGAAAAGGAACCTACTTTGTCCCTAGGTTCCTCTAATTCAACCAAGACGTCGCCTGCCATCGTTTTCCTTTTCTGGACGTCAAACGTTTAATTCAATAAAATGTAGATTAATTAATAATTAACTCATTAATGCCGGGGCGGAGAGTTTTGGAAATGAGCAAAAATAAGTATATTACCTTATAGATAAGTGGCTAAAAATTTCATCCTTTTAGTAAAATTTCATGCTCTTTCAGAATCTGACATTAGTTTTCATCAACAACCCTTAAAAATACCATAAAAACGGGGGTGCAAGGGGTAGGTTAGGCATTATTAGGAAATGTTTGGAAAAATCAATGAAAAAAGTATCCAATTTTATTGAAAAATGTTTAAAAATAATATTGTTTATGTAAATGTATGCAAACTTTATATATATTAAGGTTTCATACATTTGGCCCTATTTAGAACCCTTAAAAGGTGGATAGGGGTCGTACTGCAATCAAAATACAGGTTTGGTTGCATTATCACTGACAAACACTAGATTTGTTCTATTATAGATTTTTTGACTCGTTGAACACGAAAATCGTAGTCATTTGGCAGAGAAATTGGGGATTAACCCTTAAATTTGCAAAAACTACCCCCCAAAAAGGGATTTTTTTACACATTCGCACTTTGAGTACTCAAATTTGCACTATCAAGGTTTTTTGGGTGGCTGATCAAAAATTTCGACTTCTTTTTCATGATCAATTAAATTTCACCCCTAAATTTAAAACTACCCCCGAAAAGATATGCCCATATAGGTTTTTTGGGTCGCTAATGAAGAATTTCGACTCTTTTTTCATAAATATTTAATATTGCACGCTTAAAATAGCTAGAACTACCCCTCAAAGGGGTGTTTTGAGCACCTAAAGCACGTCCAATAGCTAAAAATACCCCTAATATAGGTATATTCTGGCGGCTTTAAGTTCGAAAATAACAAAAACTCCCCATTTAGAGGTAGTTTTAGCTACGGTGAAATATTGATTATTTATGAAAAAGAAGTCGAAAATCTTGAGTAGCGGCCAAAAAAAACGCATTCGCCATGTACTGCTTTGTATAAGTTTAAGTATAGAACATATATAGAGCGCTTAAATCAGAACTCCGAGCACTAAGCAGGAAGAATCTATGTATATTTTATATATGGCTCATTTTCATTTTTTTTGCAAAAATAGATTTTAAAAAAATAATATAAAAATCTTGTTTTAGTGCTGTAATTTTATGAAAAAATAAAGTAAAAGTTTTTTTTATCAAAGGATCAACTTGTTATTGTCATAAAAACATAGTAAAATTAAAAAATTTATATTATTGTGCTTTTAACCGATTATTCCTTCAGGTATAAAAAAGTATTTTTATGCTTTTGTGAATAAATACGTAATTTTTGGTCATATTTTAAACTAAAATAGCGTCTAAAACATTAATTTAAAGTTAAATAGCTGTAAGTAAATCTATAATTAAGTAAAATACAAACTTTAAAAAAAAGGAAATAAAAATCCATGCACTTATTTTGCTTAAAACACCAAGTTCTTAATAGGAACGGTAAAGGCTTTTTAGGGGAACGGTAAAGGCTTTTTTGTCATATTTTAGCCACAAATTTTTTTTTCAACTTAAAATTTTGTTGAACAACTTTTTGAAATACAAACTTTAAGGCAAAAAAAAATTTAAATTCTTACTTCAATCGGTATATACAACCACGTGACACTATTTTTGCAAAAAAATAATATAAAAATCTTGTTTTAATGCTGTAATTTTAAGAAAACATAAAGTAAACATTTTTTTTATCAACGGGCCAACTTGTTTTTGTCATAAAAACTTAATAAAATTAAAAAATTTTTATTATCGTGCTTTTAACCGATTATTTCTTGAGGTTTAATAAAGTATTTTTATGCTTTTGTGAATAAATACGTAATTTTTGGTCATATTTTAAACTAAAATATCATCTAAAACATTAATTTTATAACAGAAATTTTATTTGTTTGATTAGAAGCTTTAACATAAGCAAATTTTGATGAAAATTTATTTTCAAAAATAAGACTATGACATTTTTTGATACTGATTTATCAGTTCATGTTATTTTTAGCCTTATTAAATTCAAAAAATCTCTGAATATAATTTTTTAAAGTTAATAGAATAAAAATGTCAGCTGTATTTAAATTAGAAAGAGAAAACAAAACTTCTCCTTTCTAACGGTATACACAAGCCAGCATAATTAGTCGTTTTGAAGGCATGTGCGAGGCGAGTACTTACACAAATTTTCAAAAAAATTAATTTTATAATTTTAATATTTTTTGGTTTTTTAAATAATTAAACGGTGTCTAGATAAGGTGTATTAGGAGTCTACTGACGAGCCAACCTAATATACTATGGAGAAACACTGTTACGTGACTATTAGTTGAAAATTAACCAATTTATTGGTTAAATTAATAAAAATATTACATTAATTTAAGGTTAAATAGCTGTTGGTGCATCTAAAATTAAGTGAAATACAAACTTTAAAGAAAAGGAAATAAAAATCCACGCACTTATTTTGCTTAAAACACCAAGTTCTTAATAGGAACGGTAAAGGCTTTTTGTCATATTTTAGCCACAAATTTTTTTTTCAACTTAAAATTATGTTAATTTTTATTGTGTATGGTCAATAACTTTTTGAAATACAAAATTTAAGACAAAAAAATTTGTAAATTCATAGTTCAATCGGTATATACGACCACGTGACACTATTTTTGCAAAAAAAATGAAAATGAGCGATATATGAAAATTTATTTGTTTGTTTCTTTGTTTGTCTGTACCCTAATGACTCAAGAACCGCGAAACCGGTGTCAAAGTAAAGAAAAAAAGTCTGCAGGTGACTTAGGCTATAGATTTTTGGCTCAGCTATCGTAGTTTTTCAGATATTTAATTTTTAGTGTTTTTGAACTTGATAAAATTGTTAAAAATTATTAAGAGCCTTTCTTTGCCAAAACAGCAATGGTGGGCAGGTCGGGTCATCAGTTCAGAATTTTTTAAATCAAATTTTTCCCATGTTTTCATAACATAAAGATAGGAAGCTCCTTTAGAAATTTTTATCCGTCTAGATCTGAAACAGCCCGTGTTATGAACAATCAAACGCATTAGGCGGCTCTTGACTAGCGTTAGTGCTTTTCGGGAAAATGGCTAAAAATCATAAATATAAGCTCGAAAAAAAATACTGAACGAGTATATAGGTTGGGAAACCTTCAGTAAATCCATTTCTGGCATTAGTTTTTTGAAAAAACCCCGGGAAATTCCGGAAAATGAGAAAATGTGTTTTAAGAAAAATCGCAATATCTCATTTTCCGCCATTTTTTTTCAAAATTTTTTTCAACCTAAATCCCATCGCTCTGTCCGAAAAAAATTTTGGTTTCGGCGATTAAGGTCAATTTTAGCCTATTTTAGAATAATTTCACATTTTTAATAATCCTTTATTTAATTTAATAATTAACTTTTTTTCTTTTAGAATCGAATAGCCAGGGAAAAAGTAGTACTTAATTAAAAAATAGTTACTATTTTCGATGAAAATTAACCAAGTTCCGGCCAAGTAAAGATACTGTCAAAAACTACCATCTTTATGCTGATTCCAATTTTAGGCTTTAAACGACATTATAACTTGCAAAATACATAACTCGCTTAAATTTTATCGTAAAAAGAAAAGTTTTGGATTATTTGGATTAATATTTTTTCTTTGGCTATTCTCCGGAATTTCCCGGTGTTTTTGCGAAAAACTAATGGCAGAAATGGATCTACTGAAGGTTTCCCAACTTAAATACTCTTTCAGAATTTTTTTTCGAGCTTATATTTATGATTTTTAACCATTTTTCCGAAAAGCACTAACGCTGGTCGAGAGACGTCTAATGAGTTTGATTGGCCATAACTCGGGCTGTTTAAGACCTAGATGGCTAAAAATTTCAGAATTTTCCTATCTTTATGTTATAAAAACATGGGGGAAAATTGAAGCCAATCGGATGACCCGACCTGCCACCATTGCTGTTTTGGCAAAGAAAGACTCTTAACAAAAATTGAAATATCTCGAGACTATCAAAAAAATTTTTATCGCACTTTGTAGTATTCGATTCGGCACTCATTTTTACGTATTCTCTGAATTTTTTATTCAAAACGGAGGTATCTTTAAAATTTTATGAAATATTTTTAAAGCTGGTAAAAAAAATTTTTTTAATTTTTTTATTTTTCATGGTATTTTTAATAATTTATTTGTGTATCTGTGTGTCTATGTGTTTTATCATTAGGCTCTAATTGACTTGAACGAAATTGCATAAAACCAGTGTCAAAATAAAGTTAAAATAAAAAAATTTTTACTATTTTTGGAAAAAATTAAATTTTTTGAAAATTTGGTTAAGCAATTGAAATATCTGAAAAATATGATAAAATTATAGTGTCGCTATTTGTATTATGGTATTTTTAATAATTTATATGTGTATCTGTGTATCTATGTGTTTTATCATGAGGCTCGAACCGACTTGAACGAAATTGCATAAAACCAGTGTCAAAATAATGTTAAAATAAAAAAAATTTTACTATTTTTGGAAAAAAATCAATTTTTTGAAAATTTGGTTAAGTAAGTAAGTAAGTAGTAAGTAAACCTTTATTTGTAGCCACAAAATAGTAAATACATATATCTTTGTACAATAATTTCTTTTAATATATACAATGAATAAATATAATGTAATATAATGTAAAAATAAAATATAATATAAATGTAAAAATATAAAAATAATATATACTAATTATAATATATTTTTGGATAAGTTAAGTTATCACAGTCATTTTGTTTTAGTACATACACAAATCTACTAAAAATTGGTAATTAAGCGAGTAAATAAAAAAAAGAGAGGTAAATAGAGTAAAATAGAGTAAAATCAAGTAAAATAAAGTAAATAAAGTAAGATAAATTGAGGTAAATAGATAAGTTTTAGTGATTCCAGTGTACATTAAGGGTCTAACGAGAGTAGATATTTGTAGACTCCTGCTTTAAAGCTATTGAGTGAGTGTTTAAATCTGATTTCAGAGGGAAGTGAGTTCCAGAAAATGGTCCCATGAAATTGGAAGGATTGAGCTCCACAGTCTTTTAATTTAGGCAAGGATAGTTCCTTAGTTTTTAGTACACCTCGCGCATTGTTCTTAGGTGTATGTTTGATAAATAATCCTGCGAGATAATCAGGTTGGTTAAGTCGTAGAATTTTGTACATCAAAATGGCTTCAAAATATAGTCTACGGGTGTCAGAACATAACCAACCGAGCTTTTTTCTGTAATAGGTTATGTGAGTATCCTTGCGTACTCCGAAGATGTATCTCAAGCCAGAGTTGCTAAGGCGTTGCATTCGTGCTTTTAGTAAGTAGCTTGCGTCAAGGTACACTATGCTGCAGTAGTCAATATGGGGTGTTACCAGAGATTGTATCAGTTTTGTACGTAGCGTTTCAGTTGTGTAGTGGCGGATAAATCTTAGTGTGTACAGGACACGGTTGACTTTCTTTTCTACACTTGTAATTTGCGACTCCCAGTTAAGTTTACTATCAAGTATAACACCAAGGCTTTTTACTTCTTTCTCAAATGGAATAGTAATTCCATTGCCCATATCAACACCAGGGTAGTTTAAACTATTTAAGCGGTCCACAAAAGTGCCCGTACCGAAGAAAATAGCCTTGGTCTTCTCATGATTGAGCCGTAGTGCAACACTTTCAGCCCAGGCAGAAACCCGACGAGCTGTAAGCGAGAGCGTCTCAATGGCAGTGGGCATGCCTTCAGGAGACACTTGTAAGTAAACTTGAAGGTCGTCTGCATAGAGTAGGTGTAGCGTGTTGTCTGGTAAGTGCGTCTTTATATCATTTATATATAAACAGAATAATAAGGGCCCGAGCACCGATCCCTAGGGCACTCCAAGATTAATACTAAGTGGGTCAGATCGAGACAACTTGGAAATAACTTGCAGGTATCTATCCTGAAGATATGATTTGATCCACATTAGTGATGTCTTGGAAAACCCCATGTTTATAAGTTTAAGCAGAAGCTTAGAAGGCGAGATGGTGTCGAACGCCTTACTAAAATTAAATTGAAGCAGAAGAGTAAGTTGTCTATTTGACATGCCTCGTCTAATGTCATCAGTGAGTTTTAGTAGCGCCGTGGTACTGCTGTATTGTCTGAAACCAGTCTGCAGTTGGTCTAGTATTTTGTTACTACTTAAGTAGGCAGTCGATTGGTCATGGACAAGCTTTTCTAGAACCTTAGATAGGAAGCAGAGTGAAGCAATGGGGCGAAAATCAGAACAGGATGTAGGGATATTGATTTTCTTAAGTGCGACTAATAGCGCTTTTTTCCATTCAGGTGGAAATACCCCTTTTTTTAAGGATTCATTGAAGAGCCTGACCAAGAAAGGACCAATAGTAGGAAGAGACTTGGCTACTACATTATGAGGAATTCCGTCATCGCCAGTTGCTTCGGATTTAAAGTGAGCAACAGCTAAGATCACATCATTGAGAGATACTTCAGAAAAGGTGAAGCCATCATCAGACACATTATTGATTATTTCATCAATGTCACTCAGGTTTTCTGTGGGGGAGTGAGAAACACCTGCAAAAAATGAATTTATATCGTTGGGGGAGAAGCCATGAAGGACTGATTTAGGAGTAGGCAATAACCCAAGATGGCGAAGTTCACGCCAGATATCTTTTTTATTATTAAGAGCATCAGTAATGTGCTCACTGAAATAAGTGTTTCTGGCTGCTTCAGAGAGTGCTTCAACCTCATCAGAGAGTATGATAAGTTCACTGACTAGTGAGGGATTATTAGTACGGAGGTAGCGTTTTTCAGTTGCTTTTCTCTTTTTAATTAGTAACTGCAGTTCAGGGTAATCCAGGGAGGCTTTTTGTTTGGCTTAACTGATTTAAGAGGAGCAAGTTGATGAATTGCTGATTGTAAATTTACATTCAGACAGTTGAGTGCAAAATTGATATCAAAGTCAGTTTATTGAAACAATGACCAGTCACGACCTGCCAGAATCTCATTGATGTCCTCAGGAGTGATGCTACTGAGCTTCCTATATGAAAAAGTTTCGGTAGGAGGTTTAGGTACATGAAGCTCGATTGTTACATCAATGAGATTGTGAGAGGAGTGAAAAGAAGGTACTGTATTGTTGTACGATAGAATATTATCGTTGGCATCAACGCACATAATATCAATCCACGTTTTTGCAATATCGGAGCCTGGGGGGCAGTTAGTAGGACCATGTTTAACGATCTGTAGTGAAAGCTCATTGATTAACTTTTGAGTAAACTTAGAGTCGCTGTTATCAATCAATAAATCAGCATTGAAGTCACCCATTATGATTTTATGACTATGAGAGGAGCTGAGGTCACGAAGATGAGTTAAGAAGTCAGGATTTGAATTAAAACGAATTTTAGGAGGCCTATGTATCAGGCACAAAAATATGGGAGGGATATCCTCACCCCAAATCCTACATATTAGGTATTCTACTTGTAAAGGCTTACCAGTCATTTCTGTATCAGAGCTAGCGAGGATCTTAGCCCTGAGATTGTTGTGCAAGTAAAGTATTACCCCACCATCCTCAGTGTTACGATCCTGTCTTAGAATACTGTAGCCATTTACACTTACAAGATGGTCATCAATTTTGTTGCTCAAGCGTGATTCAGCTACTCCCATTATGTCATAAGAGGGGTCATCTAACAAAATTTGCCTGAATTGACCAATGTGACCTTTGAGTGACGTTGCATTGATGAATCCCACTGTAAGCATTTCAGTAGAGCGATTACGGTTTAGTCAGTTAACATGTGGCGTAGCGTGAGGTAATTTTGTGTTGTCATGAGTTAAAATGGCTGTGTGTGAAGCTTTATGGGATTCATCAACGTAGGCTGATTTTATTGCATCAAGATCTGAAGGACTGGTAAAGGAATGCTCAGGTGTGCCAAAGTTCCACCGGGCAAGAAATTTGCCCCCCCTATGCCATATGAACTTAAAACCGAGATTTTTAGCTATTGCCTTAAGAGATCTGAAATTTTTATGTTCATTGATAGATAGTGATTCATTTATGTATATTTTTGAGTATGGCATACGAGAAACAAGTTCCCTGCTTAACTGTGATGTATTTAAATCACGTGTACTGAAATAATTAATTTTGTGTTTAGATGACATAATTTTCTTTACACGGTCCGAAGATGCAAGGCGTATAATAAAAGAGGGAAACCTGGGGACACCCGAACTATTCCCAGTTTCGGAAAGTTGAGTATTGTCGCTAGCCAGTAGGCGCACGTTTGTAATTTCACTCATGGTAAGACTGGGAGAAAAGGCTTGAAGAATGCTGTAACTTAAAGAATGTAGATCGTCAAGCATAGTTAGCGGCATAAAGCCTGGAATGTGAATTTCAAGGCTTTCTGGACGAGGGAGTGAAAAAGAGGGCAACTCAGTGTGATGATACTGTGATGGTAACGGTTGGGAAAGACCATTCTCTGGATTGCCACCATCCCTACTCTTAAATGACTCAATTTGAGAAGAGTTTAAATTTTTATTATTATTATTATTTAAATTATAATTATTATTATTTGAAATATTGTTGTTTATACTATTGTTAAAATTAATATTTAGATCATGCTGGCTTACCTGATTTTTAATAGAAATGTGTGTACTTATGTCATTATTTGGTATAAGTGTGGCTAATATGTTAATAAAGTTAAACAAGTGAAATATCTGAAAATATGATAAAATTTTAGTGTCACTATTTGTATTAGTTAATTTGGCACTAATTTATACGTATTTTCTGAAATTTTTATACAAAAAAGGAGGTATCTTTAAAATTTTATCAAATATTTTTGAAGATTTTTTATGTAATTTCGTTCAAATCAGTTCGAGCCTCGTCATAAAACACACAGACGCGTAGACAAACAAACAAATTATTAAAAATACCATACAAAATAAAAAAATAAAAAAAATGTTTTTTACCAGCTTCAAAAAAATTTGATAAAATTTTAAAGATACCTCCGTTTTGAATAAAAATTTAGAAGAATACGAAAAAATTGCTGCCGAATCGAATACTACAAACTTGTGACAATAAAATTTGTCCATAGTCTCGAGATATTTCAACTTTTTAAAAAATTTTTAAAAATTTTATCAAGTTCAAAATTATTGAAAATTAAATATCTCAAAAACTACGATAGCTGAGCAAATGATCTATAGCCTACGTCAGCTGCAGACTTTTTTTCTTCATTTTAACACCGGTTTCATGTTAATTGGTTCGGCGGTTCTTGAGTGATGAGGGTACAGACAGACAGACAGACATATAAACAAACAAATTTTCAAATATATATAGTATTAAGATATATTAAAGGTCGTTTTACCAAAAATTTTTGTTAATAACTGAATTTTTTTTTTTCTATTAATTACTTTATATATGTCTCAAGAGTATGTAAAAAAAATTTATTTTTAAATCCTACCCTCTAAGTATATTTTTTGGCCTTTTTTGCCGGTGCCGTCTAACGTGCTTTTGATAATATTTAACGGTATGGCTCGAATATTATCTTACATATCTTCTAACTATTGTTAAATAATTAGAAATCATGTCGGAACTGGTCACTGATACAAATTATGAGCAAATTTTGCTAATATTCGCGATGGTTTAGGACGCCAAATTTAGCCGTGCCAAAATGGTAAAAAATAGCAAATCGACCCAGCAGCGGGGGTAAAATCAGCTACAAGTTCAGTATGAAAACCAGAAAGATAACTTTATGGCTCCAAAATCACTGATAACTTAAAAGTATACTTAAATATAAAAAAAAAAAATGTTTTGTTAAGAGTCTTTCTTTGCCAAAACAGCAATGGTGAGCAGGTCGGGGCATCGGATCGGCCTCAAATTTTCACCATGTTTTAAAAACATAAAGATAGGAAAATCCTAAAATTTTTAGCCTTCTAGGTCTTAAACAGCCCGAGTTATGGCCAATCAAACTTATTAGGCGGCTCTCGACCAGCGTTAGTGCTTTTCGGGAAAATGGTTAAAAATCATAAATATAAGCTTGAAAAAAAATTCTGAAAGAGTATATATGTTGGAAAACCTTCAGTAAATCCATTTCTGCCATTAGTTTTTCGGAAAAGCCCCGGGAAATTCCGGAAAATGGGAAAATGCGTTTTAAGAAAAATTGCAATATCTCATTTGCCGCCATTTTTTTTTTGAAAATTTTTTTTTGAAAATTTTTTTCAACCGAAATCCCATCGATCTGTATGAAAAAAAATTTTGATTTCGGCCATTAAGGTCGATTTTAGCCTGTTTTAGAATAATTTCACATTTTCAATACTTCTTTATTTAATTTTCCGTAACGGGTTAAAATAATTGACTTTTTTGCTTTCAGAATCGAATAGCCAGGGAAAAAGTAGTGCCAAATAAAAAAAAAAAATTACTATTTTCGATGAAAATTAACCAAGTTATGGACAAGTAAAGATACTGTCAAAAACTACCAATTTTATACTAATTCCAATTTTAGGCTCTAAAACGACATTATAACTTGAAAAAAGCATAACTCGCTAAAATTTTATCGTAAAAAGAAAAGTTTTGGATTATTATCGAGTGTTTTTTCCTTGGCTATTCGTTTATCCAATAAAAAAATTAATTTTATTGACAGAAATTTATTCTTTTTGTTAAAAAATGATAATAATCAAAAACAGTTTTTAACATGTTACATTAGTTTTTTACAAAAAAAAAACTTTTTAAATATATAATGTCCTTTTTTTTATTTTATGGCGCAAAAGTATTAGGTTGGCCCAAAAGTGTCATTCGACAGCGGCGGCAGCGTTTATAACTTTATAATACGTAGAGATATAATCTAATGTGTATAGAACCTATGTTTTTTAAATATTCCATTCACTTTTACCAGTTTTTTCCTTACCATTTCATCGTGATTTATTACCTGTCAGGTGGGTTTAATGCAATACACATTATATACAAAATATAAAAGAGACCCTTAATTTCAAATATACGTTGAGTTTTTTTTTAAATATCAAGTTTTAACGGAATAAGAGGAATTTGTTAAAAAAAGGTCATTTTTGACTTCTAGTTTTTGAAAGTTTTTACGGAAAATTGATAAATTGAAAATTTTTTCATTTATTCAAATTTAAAGTCTTCTCCCTTTATAAAGTTGAATAAATAAAATGCGATTGCTTCTAAAATTTTCTCATTTAAAACCGATTACCGCCGGCGCGGCCAAAACGAGCCACTTGAATTTTTTCGGGTCAAAATATTGTTAAAAAAAAAAAAAATAAATGGTTTTTGGTCCAACATCTTATTGGCTATTCAGTTTTGTGGTCATTTTTGATGTACAACCCTTCAGAAAAGCTGTAGAAAGGGTAGAAACATCAAAAACATGCCTTTTTTACCCTATTTTGCGGCCAAAACGTGCCACTTTGTTATAATTCTGAAACATCTTCGTTTTATTAGCTCTAAATTTATATCTGGGGGTTTTCGAGGCTGCTAATTCCAAATATGACCATAAAAAAATCATAAAATTTTATCTAGGGGTAGAAAATTGGGGTGAAAAGGGGTGAAAAATCAATGTTTATAGAAATTTTTTATTCTTTTTTTACAAAAGTCTTTATTCTTAGTGGAAAACCTGTATCAGGGGTTTTTGAGGTCGCTGATTTCAAATATGACCATAAAAAAATCATATAACTTCATCTAGGGGTTGAAAATTAGGGTGAAAAGGGGTGAAAAATCAATTTTCAGAAAAGGCTTAATTTCTACTTGAAAAACTGTAGTAAGGGGTTTTTGACATTGCTGATTCCAAATATGACCATCAGAAAAATATAAAACTTCATCTAAGGGTGGAAAATTAGGGTGAAAGGGGGTGAAAAATCAATTTCCAGAAAAGGCTTTATTTTTACTTGAAAAACTCTTTCGGGGGGTTTTTGACATTGCTAATTTCAAATATGACCATATAAAAATGATAAAACTTTATCTAAGGGTGGAAAATTATGGTGAAAGGGGGTGGAAAAACAATTTTCATAAATGGCTTTATTTTTACTTGAAAAAATGTATCGCGGGGTTTTTGACGTTGCGGATTTCAAATATGGACTCAACCCTAGATGAAGTTTTATGATTTTTTCATTTTTATATTTGAAACCAGCAACGTCCTAAACCCCCCGATGAAGTTTTTCAAGTAGAAATAAAGCCTTTTATGAAAATTGATTTTTCACCCCTTTTCACCCTAATTTTCCACCCCTAGATGAAGTTTTATAATTTTTTCATTTTCATATTTGAAACCAGCAACGTCAAAAACCCCCCGATGAAGTTTTTCAAGTAGCAATAAAGCCTTTTATGAAAATTGATTTTTCACCCCTTTTCACCCTAATTTTCTACCCCTAGATGAAGTTTTATGATTTTTTCATTTTTATATTTGAAACCAGCAACGTCAAAAACCCCCCGATGCAGTTTTTCAAGTAGAAATAAAGCCATTTATGAAAATTAATTTTTCACCCCTTTCCACCCTAATTTTCCACCCCTAGATGAATTTTTATGATTTTTTTATGGTCATATTTGGAATCTGCAACGTCAAAAACCCCCTGTTATAGTTTTCCAACCACAATAAAGCCTTTTATAAAAATATATTTTTCACCCCTTTTTACCCCTTTTCACCCCAATTTTTCACCCCTAGATGAAGTTTTATAATTTTTTAATTGTCAAATTTGAAACCAGCAACGTCAAAAAACCCCTGGTACAGTTTTTCTTAAAAAATATAGTCTTTTCTTCCTAGCGGGCCGAAAACACTTTTTTCGTCCCGCAACGAAATCGAAAAAAACGCGTTTTCACCCCACTGAGAAAGAAAAATTTCGTTTTGTCCATGGGAACAAAAAAAAAATACCCCAGATCGCAGTTTACCATCCTCGGCTTCGCCTCGGATGCTAATTACCGTGCGATCTGGGCCATTCTTTTTTTTTGCTCCCTTGGTTAAAAATGTACTATTTACAATAATTGATTTTTCACCCCTTTCCACCCTCATTTTCCACCCCTAGATGAAATTTTATGATTTTTTTGAGTTGATATTTGAAATCAGCAACCTCAAAAACCCCCAGCTATAAATTTAGAGCTTATAATAATAAGAAGTTTCGGAATTATATTAAAGTGGCTCGTTTTGGCCGCGCCGGCGGTAATCGGTTAAAATAAAAAAAAGTCACATTTTTGGAAAACCTACAAAAATTACAGGGTCCCACTTTTAATAAAATTAAAATATATTATTGATAAAATATACTCACAAGTTGTTATAAGGATTTCTCTTTTACTTTTTTTTTAAACATAAAAACCGTATTACACTCAAAATTCAAGGTTATTTAATTATTAAAAATTTTTTTAATTAAAAAATTATTGAATGAAATTCATTTAGCGCTGAATTCGTGATTGGAATTTCCCACCCAAAATTATGTGTATTTTAAATCATTGTAAAAATAATATTAAAATGTTAATTTTGTAATTTTTGAATGCTGCTATCAGTATTTTCATATTATTATTAATTTTCACATATTTTCCGGTTTTCTCAAAAATATTTTTGGGTAAAATTTTCCAATTTTCTACGGTCACGATTAGCTATATGTTAATATTTTTTAAATATATTAAATACTCCTACCTACCAAATTTCATTTCCTTTAAATTTCTCAAAATTGACCTAAACATCTGCCGACGAGCCCACGCATATAAGTATTACATATTTATACCGTACGTTTTCCGTATAGTTTCTGTTTATTTAGGACTATTGTTCGATTTTTTTTTTTTTTATTGTTTTAAGATTTAAAATTTTAAAATTTGTATGCGTCAATTAGTTCAGGTACCCAGATTAATTTGAAGAAAAAAAAAATATTCTTTGTATGATTATTATTATTATTTATTATTATTATTTTTATTTACAAAAAATAAATTGTTTAAACAATTTAATTAATAAAAAAGAATAAGAAAATTAAAATTATTATTATTACTATTATTATTATTATATTATTTTTATTAAACGACAAATAAATTGTTTAAACAAATTTTAATTTGTTTAAACAATTTATAAATGTTAATTACTTTTTTTATCAAAATCAGATGCGACACTAAGTTGCATGTATTTTTTTATGCCCTGAATGCGAATTTTAAGCTAAATTTGATTAAAAATTATATGCGAAATTGTTTAAACAAATTCTAATTTGTTTAAACAATTTATAATTGTTAATTACTTTTTTTATCAAAATCAGATGCGACACTAAGTTGCATGTATTTTTTTATGCCTCGTCCTAAACTTTTATAATTTTCGAAAAATGATTGCAACTTTTGACAGATCGAACCGATTAACTTGAAAATTTAGGTGAATTCGTAAAAAATATGCCCAAATCAAATGAAACTCTTTTCCACAGTAAAATTTTTCCTTACTTTTCTGTTTTTTATAAAAATTAGAAATATATATAATATTAGTTCTAAACTTTTATAATTTTTGAAAAATGATTGTAACTTTCGACAGATCGAACCGATTACCTTGAAAATTTAGGTGGATACGTAAAAAATATGCCCGAATCGAATAAAATTCTTTTTGATAGTAAAATTTTTCCTCGGTTTTCCGTTTTTTTGGTTTTTTTTGAAAATTTGATAAAAATTTTTTTCTTGGAAATTCAGTTTTTTCAACATAAAAATTTTTTTTGGTTATCAATCGAAATAAAACCTAGCCTATGTTTTGACCCGTAATTTTTGCCGTCTTTTGCCGTAAACCCCATGTCTGTAGCTTTTATTGCGTTCTAGTTTACTCATTTCGGACACACACACACACACACACACATAATTAAATATTTTTATATATATATAGGATAGGATAGGATATACATATTAAACGTATACGCACACACACATAAGTGCTATTATTATTATTATCGGTTTTGGCGGTTATTATAATCACATGGCTACTACAAATGATACCTGCATTACCTGTAAACAACCTAGTAGAAGACACTATCCTCTCTATAAATGTTCAACATGTGATAACCCAGTACATCGCAGGTGCGCCACAACGACATCTAATAGCCAAACTTTTAATTGCACAATATGTATTAATAAAACTAAGGAGGATAAAAGAGTGAAGGAGAGAATAGGAGGCAGTAATGCCCCAAAGAGAACGTCTCTTGTCACAAACAAAGACACGCCTACCAACAATGCAAACACAGTACGCTTACGAGATGCTTTCCTTGCTACTGTACAGAGCAGGCGTTCGTGCTCGGATCATGTTAAAATAACTACACCATGTAATTGTATAGAAAAAATTAAGCAAGAATTTTCAGCTTAGGAGAAAAAAATTTTCGGAAAATTTAACACCATGAATAATACTATTCTACAACATGCAGAAAATATCAACATCAAAATGACACATGAAATTAAGGGTCTTACGCAAATTCTTGAATCTATACTAGACAAAATGAAACCAACTTCATCGACTGAACATACATCAAATCCAGCTAAGCAACAAATCTCTACAAATCATTATAATTTTCATAATAAATTAAATAATCGTAATTTTTCAAATAATAATTTAAATTTAAAAACAGTTTCAGCTACTAATACACTTTCACATTCATTTATAGATATAGATTAGACTGACAAAAAAAAAATCGACTTTTCGATTTTTTAAGGTGCTCAAGCGTTTTTGGGTACCACTTTATGAAAAAAAAAGCCCTAGGTAAAGCGCATCTAAAAATATTTAGTCGTTGGACAGCGCCAAAGCGTTTTCGATTTTTGAAAATTGGTCCAGGAGCGCCGGGGGGGATTACAGCTACTAAATTTAAAAGGCAACAAAAAAATAAAACTTCGGGAGGTATTTCATAGTTTTTTTGGTCACTAAAAAGGATGAAATCATTTATTTTGAATTATTTCTTTAAGGCAAAAAGTTATGATCTAATTTCGGTCTTAAAAATATCAAAAATTGGACAGTTTTTGGCGTCAAAAACATGCTGCGGACTATAAAATGTTTAGAAATTATTTTAAAGGGGTATTTCGAATGATCATTGGGTCACTAAAAACGATGAAATTGGTTATTTTCATTTATTCTTTGCGGATTCAGAGTTATGCGCCAAATATATTAGCTTGATTTCCAAAATATAGCATTTTTTTGAGTTAAATGACTGTCAAGCGTACAGAGAACTTTTTTGAGCCTCTAGAAAGGTAAGTTATCATAGTTTTGTGTTTTTTAAACACCGATGCATTGGTTGCTTAGATTTTTTTATGTATTTTTATTATTTTATTATTTTTATTATTTATATTATTTTATTATTTTTATTATTTTTATTATTTTTATTTTTTTATGTATTTTTTTATTATTTATTATTTTTTTATTACAACCAATGCATCGGTGTTCAAAAAACACAAAACTATGATAACATACCTTTCTAGAGGCTCAAAAGAGTTCTCTGTACGCTTGACATTGACATTTAACTCAAAAAAATGCTATATTTGGGAAATCAAGCTACATTATCTGGTGCATAACTCTCAATCAGCAAAGAATAAATGAAAATAACCGATTTCATCGTTTTTAGTGACCCAATGATCATTCGAAATACCCCTGTAAAATAATTTCTAAACATTTTTTAGTCCGCAGCATGTTTTTGACGCCAAAAACTGTCCAATTTTTGATATTTTTAAGACCGAAATTAGCTCATAACTTTTTGCCTTAAAGAAATAATTCAAAATAAATGATTCCATCGTTTTTAGTGACCAAAAAAACTATGAAATACCTCCCGAAGTTTTATTTTTTTGTTGCCTTTTAAATTTAGTAGCTGTAATCCCCCCCGACGCTCCTGAACCAATTTTCAAAAATCGAAAACGCTTTGGCGCTGTCCAACGACTAAATATTTTTAGATGCGCTTTACCAAGGGCTTTTTTTTCATAAAGTGGTACCCAAAAACGCTTGAGCACCTTAAAAAATCGAAAAGTCGATTTTTTTTTTGTCAGTCTAATATAGATAACAATAGTAATAAATATTATACAAATAACAATAATAATATACTTAATGATAATGAAAAAGTATCAATGACTAAATCTGGTCAAATTAATGCTACAGATAAATTACTAAATTTTGATTCTTATAATAATTTTAATAAAATTCAAAACCAAACCATAGCATACACTACGAGTGACACGGTCACTGACTTAGCCGCAGAATATAGTGAATCAACAGTTTCTAATAAGCTCCAGATACATAAAGCGGGATCAACCAAAAATAACAATCTTAATAACCCCATTTTTGAACCAATAAGTAGAAATGCATGCATTTCTGCCCGCCCCCAAGACTCTGAAATTTTTATAGCTGGTTTCATGGACTTGTCGGACTCCGATGACATACATCATCTGTGTCTTTCTATTCTACGTGGCATCATACCTTCTCTCAGTAATGATGAAATAGCCGATGTTCGCTTAGTTTTCAAACATAACCCCAACAATGAATTAATTACTAAACATCCTTCGATTGTTGTTCGCTTAACGACCATAGCAAGGACAAAACAACTACTACACGTAAAAAAAAGACGTAACTACTACAGTACCATGGGCATAGACAGATCAATATTACATGAGGAGGTTATTTCACGCCTGCCAGCCTCCAAAATTATTATTAACCTGTTATCTACCTCAGGGTCCATTTGGGCCAATAAATGACAAGTACCCTGTATAAGTAATAATTAATAATTTATAAACGATGCTTGTACCAACACGTTAGGGAAAGGCTGTCAAACGTTATGATATAGTGCGAAGCAAGTCAGCTGTTTATTTGTATTTTTAAATCGTTTATAATCGTAAGCATCCAAGAGCAGTTTAATTATACTAAGTTCTTTAATAGATAATTATTCTAAACAATAAGTTAATGTTTTTTTATTAAATTTTTTTTTGTGAATTATTTAATTTAAACATTGTAGAAAATTTTAGTGTAGATAAATTTTTTTTTTATTTTGTTTTGTATAGGGCCCCTATATCCCCGCTTAGTTGACTTATGTATCCATATGGACCCATGTGGGAAATTAATAGTCAAGGAATCGGAATTTATTATTCCTTGGTAATATAGTAGAATTGTATAGGTATGCTAATTTTTATGCAAAAAATTTGATTTTTCATTATGGAACTTATGTGAGTAAGTTCTCATCTAAAAAAATAATTAATGCATTTTAATTGACTTCGAAATATTTATAATGTACGTATTGTAATTTTTACCATCAAATAATATGTCTCTGTATTTATAACTATCAATATAAATGTAATTTTAAATAATGTAACTAAATATGAAGTATTAATAAATAAATAAATATTTATACTATTAAAAGTAAAATATTTAAGTGACATTGTTTTTTGAAAATTTCCACCCATGTAGCTTCTAGAGGGTCCATATGGAGACAGATAATATCTAGGGTTCCTATTTCTGAAATAAGATTTACAGTATTCTATAACCTAAGTTAGATCAAACATAACTTATACAAATTATTAAAAAAATTTTTGCATCATTTTTTCTAGACCTGGGGGATAACGGGTTAATGATGCGCTCTCGACCACTGAGTACAAACAATACCAATCATTAAAACCTATTGCTAAAAGCTTAGGCTTCGCATTTGTATGGCATAGTGGTGGAAAGTTCCTAATACGGTGGAAAAACAACCAAAAATCGTACACTTTTAACAGCGTTATGGACTTAAATACTATACGTGATTTGTATACTATCACAAACACTTCTACACAATTACTACCGCAAATACGCGACACCATAAACATAGACAACAATAGTAGAAACACTGGACAAAATAATAGCAGACAGAAATGACTAGACTGTGACAGCATTAACAACGCTCCCGTTGACGTCGCATTTAGAGCAGGATTTGTCAACGCAACTTCTTTAAAAGCCTACATTAATGCTTTTCGTGACATGATACTGAAAAATTCATCTTACCACATCTTTGGAGTAGCGGAATCACGTTTAGGACCGATTGTATAGGACGGTATTGTAGAGATAGACGGATACAGTAGTATAAGACAAGACAGAAACACTAAGGGTGGTGGCATCATACTCTATGTTCGAAAACTCCCTAAGAGCAACTGTTCTTTCATGCTCGAACACCACAAATAAAGGCAAACAGCTGATGCCGGAATATCTTATGTGTCGTATATGGGGAGACAATCTCCCACCTATTTTTGTTTGCCTCATCTACAGACCTCCCAAAATATCCTTCAAAGCTGATCCCTCTTTCATACCGACTTTACGTAACTTATGCTCTGATTACAGTCATAAAATTATCATGGGCGACCTTAATGCTGATCTATTAACTAACAGTACAAACTTACGTTTCCTTAAAAAATTATCTGCAGAATTGTCTCTTCAGGTTGTTAATCATGAAGCTACACATCGTCCAAAAGGCTCAAAAAAACCAAAAACCTGGATAGACGTTATATACGTCGACAGCAACGACAGAATACTAAACCATACCAACATACTTCCACGTTCGTCACAACCTCATTGACGTTGAAATTTCCTTGTTTATCCCTAAACGTCCTCTTAATAGCTTCACATACAGAAAATTCAAGGACATCACTTCAGGGGACATCAATGAGGCACTGTACAAATGCGACTGGACTATATTCGACTCTCCTACAGACGACTTAGACAATCTAATTGACTGTCTGAATAAGAACCTACAGACAAACTGGCACCAATTAAAACAGTGAAGCCCAAAAGCCAAAAACATCCCTGGATTAATGCAGAAGTTCAATTCCTAATTAACAAAAGGAATGCTACTGAAAAACGATACCTTAGGACAAAAAACAAAGCACTTTTGACTGATCTCATACATCTAAACGAGCAAGTAGAATACTTCACTGACACAGCGAAAAACTCTTTTACACATGACCGGCTAGACGAAGCAATTACGAATGGACAGGACTTTTGGCGTGAACTACGTCACCTTGGATTGCTACCCACTCCTAAGAGTGACTTACATGGATTTTCTCCTGATGAGCTAAACGATTATTTCTCCCAGGTATGTTTTTCTGAAACAGAAAATCTGGACGAGCTGTCTGACATTCTTATGTCAGCGTCAGATGAAGGATTTAAGTCTCATGAGGTCTCCCTTAGTGATGTAATATTGGCAGTCAAACATTTTAGTTCTCAGGCCATAGGTACTGATGGAATCCCTCACAGCGTAATTGCTAAGTCCCTTCCTACTATCGGTCCCTACTTGGTTCGTATCTTCAATGAATATTTAAAAAGAGGCATTTTTCCTTCAATGTGGAAAACATCCCTATTAGTGGCACTGAAGAAAATACCTATACCAACTTCAACCTCGGACTTTAGACCAATTGCACTCCTGTGCTTTTTGTCTAAGTTATTAGAAAAGCTGGTACATGACCAAATTACGCAATTTCTTTGTAACAACAGCCTACTGGATCCCCTGCAAACGGGTTTCAGAAAATACAGCAGTACTGAAACTGCTTTACTGAAGTTAACTGATGATATCAGACTAGGAATGAGTAAAAGACTCATAACTATTTTGATACAATTCGACTTCAGTAAAGCTTTTGATAAAGTATCTCCTACCAAGCTTCTGAGGAGGTTGTGTGATATGGGATTTTTCAAAAGTGCACTAATATGGTTCAAATCATATCTTGAAGATAGACAACTGAAAATTGCTTCAAAAACAACTTGTTCTTAATCTCGAGACACTAATATTGGCGTCCTACAGGGCTCAGTATTGGGACCACTATTGTTCTGCTTATACATGAATGATATTAAAGATCACGTGGGTCATAACGTTTTTCATCTCTTGTATGCTGACGATTTGCAGGTGTATATCCAGGTATCTCCTGAATGCATACTGGAGGGTATCAGTAAACTCAATACTGTGGCTGATTATGTTTCCCGTTGGACAAAAATGGTCTCTCTACAATTAAATCCTGCCAAGATCAGAGCAATTTATTTTGGATCTAGTACTTTTATTGATCGATTGGATAAAGTAAAGCTTCCTGGGATTGATATGGTTGGTGGAATAATCGTTCCCTTTGTTCAGGAAGTAAAAAGTCTTGGTGTGATCTTGGATTGCAAACTGTCCTGGGAACCTCATGTAATATCTGTTGAGAAAAAAGTAAATAGGGTACTCTACACTCTTAGATTCATCAAAGGTTGCACATCAGAGACACTCAGGAAGCGTCTCATTCAGGCATTGGTAACTCATCATCTAGATTACTGTAGTGTTGTATTAATTGATGCAGGAATCACGCTAAGGAATAGGCTCCAAAGACTTAGTAATTCAGGTATCCGTTATATCTTTGGAATTAGTAGAGATACCCATATTTCTCCTCTTAGAAAAAAGCTGCAATGGCTAACTGTTAATAAACGCAGATTTTATTTCTGTAATATAATTATATATAAAATACTGCGCATGAAACAACCAAACTATCTGGCTGACTGTTTTAAAATAAAAAAACCAAAAGATACAGCAAGAGGGCATTCCTCGACGAAAGAATTAACTTTACCAGACATAATAAAGGGTCGGGGCTCTAACAGTTTTCAGGCTCTTGGAGCTGATTACTGGAATTCGCTTCCCTCCACTATTCGATTCCTACCTTCACTAAGTCGCCTTAAAAATGCCCTCTTCAAATATTTATTAACTAATGACTGCAAAGTTGTTTCTGGACGATCCTCCGTTTAGTTTGGTTTTGCTTAGTTTAGTGCAATATACGCTTAAATATTAATTAGACATACATATGGGCATATCCATCACTTTTCATACAAAAGTGTGCGCACCCATGACTCCGATCGGGCTCAAAATTTCAGGGGTGGTTTGAAGTAATAAAAAACTCAGCCAGCCAAAATTTCAGTCATTTTGCAGGACGGGTTGCCGAGATACAAGCTCTAAAAGGTCCAAAAATAGCTGTTTTTAGCCAATTTTCAAAAATTTACTGGGCTTCAAGGATTAGTCCAAAAAACATCCGGCTGGTCTCATTTTTTTCCTTAAATATTCAACTTTTATCAAAAAAATTTTCAAAAAGTTTCATGGAGTTGATTTTTACTGGCATTGATTAACGTAAGATTTATTTTATCGAAAAATGCTGATTTTTGAACTTGAATTACGATTCAGCATCATTAGTGAAAGACTTCCGATTGGTTTCATTAAAAGTGTCTATCAAAGACCTTTCAAATGAGACCTTAAACGTTAAAAAAGCTTATCAGAAACCGGAGATATAAGCAATTAAAAGTTTGCTGTTTTCGAAAATATCGATTTTTTAACAACTTTAATCGTCTACAAAATTTTTCTCTGAGCACTTTAAGGACTGAAAATTTCAGGAAAGCTTCTTTTGATATTAAAAAAAATTCCCTAAAAATTTGGGCGATGGTATTGGCTTCTGTTCGTAGATATAAGACTCTGAAAATGTGTAATAATTGGACCAATATTGGCCAATAAATGGTTAAGGGGTCAACCAAAAAATTTTTCTTCTTCAATATTCGAATAGCCAGGGAAAAATGAGCTGATTTTAAAAAAAAATTTTTATTTTTGACCGAAAAATAAGCAAGTTATCATCATTTTAAGATTTTTTAAAAAATTTTCCAAAAATCCCATTTTTAGGGTCATTATACAGTATTCTAACTCGAAATAATGATAACTCGCTTATTTTTCGGTCTAAAATAAAAATTTTTTTTTTTAAATTGTCAAATTTTTTCCTGCCTATTCGAATATTTACAAAAAAGAAACTTCTTATACGCAAAAATTATTTTTTTTTGGCAAATTACTTTAGAACTTACTTTATTTTGTCAATGTATTCGGGTAGTTTTTGGCCCAAAAAAATAATTTTTGCGTATAAGAAGTTTCTTATTTGTAAATATTCGAATAGGCAGGAAAAAATTCGACAATTTAAAAAAAAAAATTTTTATTTTAGACCGAAAAATAAGCGAGTTATCATTATTTCGAGTTAGAATACTGTATAATGACCCTAAAAATGGGATTTTTGGAAAATTTTTTAAAAAATCTTAAAATGATGATAACTTGCTTATTTTTCGGTCAAAAATAAAATTTTTTTTTTTTAAATCAGCTTATTTTTCCCTGGCTATTCGAATATTGAAGAAGAAAAATTTTTTGGTTGACCCCTTAACCATTTATTGGCCAATATTGGTCCAATTATTACACATTTTCAGAGTCTTATATCTACGAACAGAAGCCAATACCATCGCCCAAATTTTTAGGGAATTTTTTTTAATATCAAAAGAAGCTTTCCTGAAATTTTCAGCCCTTAAAGTGCTCAGAGAAAAATTTTGCAGACGATTAAAGTTGTTAAAAAATCGATATTTTCGAAAACAGCAAACTTTTAATTGCTTATATCTCCGGTTTCTGATAAGCTTTTTTAACGTTTAAGGTCTCATTTGAAAGGTCTTTGATAGACACTTTTAATGAAACCAATCGGAAGTCTTTCACTAATGATGCTGAATCGTAATTCAAGTTCAAAAATCAGCATTTTTCGATAAAATAAATCTTACGTTAATCAATGCCAGTAAAAATCAACTCCATGAAACTTTTTGAAAATTTTTTTGATAAAAGTTGAATATTTAAGGAAAAAAATGAGACCAGCCGGATGTTTTTTGGACTAATCCTTGAAGCCCAGTAAATTTTTGAAAATTGGCTAAAAACAGCTATTTTTGGACCTTTTAGAGATTGTATCTCGGCAACCCGTCCTGCAAAATGGCTGAAATTTTGGCTGACTGAGTTTTTTATTACTTCAAACCACCCCTGAAAATTTGAGCCCGAACGGAGTCATGGGTGCGCACACTTTTGTATGAAAAGTAATGGATATGCCCATATATATATATATATTCATATACATAATATAGATAAAGACATTTTATTATAATATACTTCGTTAATTAGAAATTTTGACTGTGATAAATTAATCACTTTTGCTGTGTACTATTTCAGTGATTGAGACACCTAGTTATATTATTATTATTATTATTATTTATTAAATATACCAGAGTTACTTGCAGGTACCAAAAATTAATCTTATTTATTAATATTAAATGTTTTAATCACTGTAGAATTATATACGTTATCTCTATATATTATAAAGTTATAACCGCCGCCGCCGCTGCCGCCGCTGTCGCATGAGCCCTTTGTGCCAATGGACCTTTTGTGCCAAAATGGACCTTTTGTGCCAATGGACCTTTTGTGCCAATGGACCTTTTGAGCCAAAATGGACCTTTTGTGCCAAAATGGACCTTTTGTGCCAAAATGGACCTTTTGTGCCAATGGACCTTTTGTGCCAAAACGGACCTTTTGTGCCAATGGACCTTTTGTGCCAAAATGGACCTTTTGTGCCAATGGACCTTTTGTGCCAAAATGGACCTTTTGTGCCAATGGACCTTTTATGCCAAAATGGACCTTTTGTGCCAATGGACCTTTTGTGCCAAAATGGACCTTTTGTGCCAAAATGGACCTTTTGTGCCAATGGACCTTTTGTGCCAAAATGGACCTTTTGTGCCAATGGACCTTTTGTGCCAAAATGGACCTTTTGTGCCAATGGACCTTTTGTGCCAAAATGGACCTTTTGTGCCAAAATGGACCTTTTGTGACAAAATGGACCTTTTGGGCCAAATTGGACCTTTTGTGCCAAAATGGACCTTTTGGGCCAATGTGGTCCTTTTGGGCCAATGTGGTCCTTTTGAGCCAATGTGGTCCTTTTGGGCCAAAATGGACCTTTTCGGCCAATGTGGTCCTTTTGTGCCAATCTGGTCCTTTTGGGCCACAGTGGTCCTTTTGGGCCAAAATGGTCCTTTTGGGCCAAAGTGAACCTATTGGGCCAAAGTGGTCCTTTTGGGCCAATGTGGTCCTTTTGGGCCAATGCGGTTTTTTCTATATTTAACCAATTATTATAAAGTTGTTTTTTTTATGTTTTTATATAATCTATATTTTTTATACTTTGTTTAAGTTTAAAATATAAGTAAAAATAGAAAAATCAAATTTTTCATTTTTTGACTAAATTGCAAATGTTGACTAACACCTCTTTATACTACATACAACCATCTAAAATTATACTAATATACTTTTTTTAGGTTTATTTATCATTTATGTGCATATTTTAATACCGATTTTTGGCCACTTTTTTTTTTTACTACACTGTGGTACGCCTTACAAGTGATTATAAAAATATACTATCGCAATACTTCAATCACTCTGCGGGGGTTGGCGCGCGTAGCGCGCAGGGGGCGGAGCCCCCTAGTATATGTATATATACACGAATTGTTAAATTTTATACATGTTATACTTTATGTACACATTTTTGTAAATCTTTTTGCAAATAAAGCTTATCTATCTATCTAAAAAAATTTGGCAGGATAATCTTGAACGCCGGTATTATACAGTTAGTTACAATGCGTGAGCGACAAAGTTCGTAGAAAAAACATTTTTGTTTATAGGATAATATTACAAATAAAAAAAAAGCTAATTATTGTCTAGATAAGGTAAATTTGGCATCTATTGATGAGCCAACCCTACTCTGGTAAAAAACTAAAAAATTACGTTAAATAATTAGTCAGAATGAATTTTAAGTTTGTTGTTTATTATATTATAATTCATTATATTTATAATTAAAAAATAAATCATAAATATATAAAACAAATTTGTATTCTTTCATCATATTTTTGAAAAAAAAAAGCATGAATTTTAAATTTATAAGAGAATTATGAATAGATCGAATAAAGTAACTATTAAATTTTTTATTTATTATGTTTACCAAAAGCTAAATCTGATTAGTTAATATATTAAATTTAAAATAATGAACATTTTTACAGATTTTTTAAAATTTAATTATGTTAATAAATTTTGTTATTTTTTTTAATAAATTACAAGTTGATAAGGACTAATACAACTGATGTTCTTAAACACTTTACAAACATTTCTTCCAAACAGGTAAATAATGTAGTAAATATAATATACATGGATTACAGCTTGTTACTAATCTTGTTCATATTAAAAAGTATGATATAATTTAATAATTATAAAAATTTAGCAAGAAAAGTAAATCAAATACTGTCATCTTAATTATTATCAAACTGAAGAAAAAAAACTGCGCAAACAGCTTTCACTTCCTTACTCATCTGAAACAGAAAAAAAAATTATTAATGTATTTTTCAGTTAATATTAAAATAAATATTAAATTATTATCTAGAAAATAAGGAGAAGCGGTAATTTCCATGATTGAACGAGGTTGAATTAGGCTTAAAGAAATTGAAAAAAACGCTTAATATTGTATAAATAAAAATACTATAAAGGGTGTTTATTAGTAATTAGTTAGTAATTATTAGTAATTAGTTCGAGTTATATTACGTACTCAATGTAATTGTCTTCTAAACAATTTTATATGCACATTTTATCGCAAATAACACATATATATAATCGCTTTATTTTTCATATAATTGATTTTGGAGGTTAGAACATACGAATTCAAAATATTAATAAATTTTTTGGTTAGAGTGCGTGTAAAAATATGTTTTATGTTAAAAAATAACAAAAAACTGACAAAAATTTTTATTTAATGAAAATTGAAATTTTGGAGGAAGACGTCCAGTTAAAATAAATTTTTTTTTTCCTTGATAAATAAAAAAAATGTGTTAAACAAAAATCTAGGACCCAATTTTAAAATTTTAAGCTATGTTAGTCCAAATTTAGAACAAGAAATACTTATTACTTTGCTCTATCAATGAAGCAGCATATATTATCAGAAAAAAAGAAAACCTTTGACTGAAGAATTGTAATTTAAATGTAGTTTTTCTTTGCTTTTTTAAAAAAATTATATCTACGTTCTAAACTAAATTTCAATGAGAAGTTTTCTTCTAGTTTTCAAGCTTTTTGCCATTTTTTGCAATTTCAGGTTACTTTATTCAAAGCTGAGCCTAAAATAAAATGTTCACAAAAATTGGAAGAATCTTTAATGAAAATTTTGAGACTTAGTAAGTCCAAATCAGATATCACTATTTGGCGTGACAAATTTTCAAAGATTGAAAACGAAAAAATGAATCATAAAAGAGTTCAAAAAAGTATGAGCACGCAATTTGCTCTTATTTTATCATTTGGTGATCAATATTTGAGTCACTTAGAGGTAAAATAGTATAGCACCCAATTTTCCTATGCTATTTGAATGGTTCACATTTTGACCAATATCGTCAAAAACAAACAAAATGAACATCTGACTTCAGGAGGTTTTTTGTTACCAAAAAGCAGCAATTCCTGAGAATAAAATGTTTTCAACCTTTACAGCCAAATTAAATGGTAGAATGTTAAATAAGAAACATTGATGTTAAGTTTCTGCTCTGCTTAAATTGCAATTTTTTTATTCCAACTTTTGGAATCCTCTTTCAGTAGCATATTAAATTTGCAAAAATCACATTAAATATACATTATTTTCAACATTAAACAAAAGTTTTTTGAAGTTTATAAACAAAAAATATAAATTTTTAACAAAAAACAAATTTATATTATTTTAGTTTAATATAACAATCATACAATATTGAAAAGAAATATCAAATTATATGTTTAAGCACAAGTAATCTTGACTGTTATAATAAATTAAAATAATATGATTTGTTTTTTAAAAATTTATATATTTTGTTACAAATTTAAAAAGCCTCGTGTTTAATATTCAAAATAATGTATATTTAATGTGATTTTTACAGTTTTTATATGCTCCTAAAACAGGATTCCAAAACTTGAAATCAAAAAGTTCAGCAAAATCGAAACTTAATATCAATTATTTTTATATAACATCCTACTATTTATTTAATCAAAAATGACTTTAACGTTCCTATTAGTAAATTCTTGAAATATTATAATCCAACCATTTAATTTGTCTGTAAAAGAAAAATTAAATCAAAAAATTTTTTATTATCAATTTTTTTTTTTTTCTATTACATAGTTTTTAAAATATTTTATTAACATAATTTTCAAAATAATATTTTTCTTCCGATAAAGTTATTCGATATTTATTTATCAAATACAAAAGTAGAATTTTTCAATGAATAATAAATAATATTTACTCTGATTGTTTTTTTGTCTGTTAAAACTTTGAACTATTATTATAAATTGTTTCTATTAAAAAAAATATCTAATTTTTTTTTCTTTCGATTTGAATAAACAATTAAATAAACAGAAAAGTTACTTTATTAATTTCATTTTTTTTTCGTTTCAGGAAAACCCTTTTTTATCTTTTTTTACTTAAACTTTTATTTTTTACCAAAAAATATATTGTTTACTCGTGGCTGGAACTTAAATTTTTATCATTTTCCAAGGGTTAAAGATTAAAAAAAATTGTTATAAGAATGTTAAAATTTGTAAAGATTATTCAGTTTATATAAATAATTTCCAAAGTTAAATTCTATTTATTAAAATCAAAGCTAAAAGTAAAAAATTAGGTACAAAACGGTCAAGAAATCCTAAAAATTGAAAAAAAAATGTTGTGAAATTTTTACGTAAAAGTGGTTTATATTTCAAGTTTGACTTATATTTCAAGGTCTAGAAAAGAAGTAGCCGAAAAAATCTTTAAGCCGGTTGTTGAATGTTGCAAAACAAAAGGTTGCTTTAGTCAAAGTTTTGATTGAAGAACAAGAAAATTGTTTTAAAGAATTTTGGATGCATGGGGATTATGGTCTTCAAAATCTTTTTTAAAGTTTTTTAATGAAATTTAAGGAAGCAAAAAGTGTACATAAAACTAGATCAGTAGTATCGACATATTTATTTTCGAAAAAAGATTTTTCCCTCGTTGTTTGCCAATAATTTTTGATCCGTGTCATACAAATTACTAATAATAGAATTACTAATAATGAGAGCTTAGATGATTTAAGAGGAAAGTATTATCACTGTTAAGTGGTAGATAGTAGTTTAGCTAAACTAATTCAACTTCATTGTGATTCTTTGCCTCATAATTTATAACATTACATAAGAGAAACTACAACGTTGAATTATTTTCAAGATTGTTAGCTTATTTTAAAAGAATTGTATTGAAAATTTTTGGATTTTCATGAAATAATGGAAATTGAGATATGCCAATAAGTATGGCTACGTACATGCATTATATTTTTTAAATCTGATATGAGATATTCAATTGGGCGACCAAGCTCAGATATTTGCAATTTTTTTATGAATGTAAAATTTACAATGATTTATAAAATAATTATTTAGTAGAAAATTCAAATTTATGTATAGAATTTGATTTTGCTCAAAATCTTACGTTACCAAAATTAATAGTTAATCAGCAGTACCACAGTAGATTGTTGTGGTTATTTATTTTTAATGTCCACGTATTTGATAAAAAGAGTAAAAATCAATAAAAGGTGCAAATGTGCCTTTGTGTAATATCGGCAGTTTTCTCTGTAACAGCAAATCATATACACGCAGGTTTTTTTTTTGCGTAGTTTGCCTTTACCCACTAAAACTCTACTCCCTTCCTACCTTATGCGAGCCTGTCCCAGGACCGTTTTCACATTACTTCAGGACAGGTTCAAGGCCATTTAGTTCTAAGCGTGAACTCCATCTTTTGACTTGCGTCCAATGACTCGCCAGTCTGGTTAAGGACTCCGTCGTTCCATCTGATTAAAATTCCGTTCTTTGTACTGTCATCTTCAATAAAATATATGTTAGTTGAAATATAAGTCATTTCCTATTATCGTCAAAAGAGAAGGTAATAAATAAATATATAAATACTTAAATAAATAAATAATTATTATCCTACCATCTTCGAGTGGTTGCGGTATTAATAGTAAGTGCAGGGATGATTGTATGTTAGTGCAGTCATCTGGATAACCGCAGTATGTCTCAATATTAGCCTATACCTTGGCCTTCAGAGTTATTAGTGCGGAAAATGTACTCCACATACTGGCTGATTTCGGACCATACTTCTTCATTTCGAAGCATCAGGGCAACCACATTCTCAGGTGTGATTTGACCGATGTTAACTTCTAATTGAAACTTTTTAGCAGCCCACCTATCGCATTTGAAGAATGTGTGTTCCGGCGTGTCGTCTTTGCCAGGACAGTATATACATTTAGCACTATACATCTTCTGGATCCGAAAAAGGTAGGAGCAAAAAAATCCATGTCCGCTTAGGAATTGGGTCAAAAAATAAATAATGTCCCCATGCCCTCTATTTATCCAAGGTGATGTCTCTCCTATCAATCTATTGGTCCATTTGCTCTCCGTGTAGTCGATCCAACGTTTCTACCATTTGCTTAGACTGATCTGGCTTGAAGTAGCCTTTGCGCGGTCAATGCCTTCCCTCTCTTTGTTCAGATAGATATATTGTCTCTCAAGAGCCAGCAGATCTATAGGGGTTACCCAGGCGATAACTAGAGCTGCCTCCAAGGACACTGTGCGATAGGCACAGGAGATTCGCAGGGCTCCTTGCCTCTGGACGCTCGTAAGCTTAGACGCATAGCTGACCTTCTTTATGCGACCAGCTCATACTTCTGCACCATACAAGAGTATTGAGTGGGTGAACAACATAAGAAGTCTGCGCCTTCCATCCTAGAGGACGCCAATAGTTTGGCAGCCTAAGGCTGCTCCCCTTTACCCTTGCTGATTAGGACTAGTCTGGCTGTTTTCCAGAATTTGCTGAAGACGCCCACTCGTGCACAGGTATTGTACATGCACAGAATTAGCTGTGGACACTTGTGTACGGCTATCTTCATAATCACAGTGGTTATTCCATCAGGCCCGGGTGCCTTTCCGTTTTATAGCTAGTCTACTGCTGTTACAAGCTCATCCACGGTGAATTCGGGGATATCCTCCTCGTCATACTCCTCTAAGTCATCCTCTTTCTCCCACTCAGGGTGGGTAGGAAAAAGTCCGTCAACTATACGGCCAACCTCCTCTGCGTTCACGATGCCACTTGCGGAAAGAACCCCAATTCTCTTGGTGACTATTTTGTAACCAAGACCCCATGGGTCTTTGTCCACCTCGTTACACAAATATATCTCGCATGCTCTCTTGCTTCTCCTAACAGCCAGTCTCATGCTTTTCTATACCTGCTTATGCTCTGCCATCAGCGTAGCAGCGTCCATTCCGGTCCTAGCACGAGTAGCTCTTCTTCTTGTCGTTTAGCTCGCACTTCTCAGACGGGCTATTTCAGCGTTCCACCAGTAGGCTGGTTCTTCGCAGGTTCTTTTTTGGGCATGGATTTGTTACATGCCTTTTCCAACAAAGTCATGATTTCATTGACTAATATCTCTGCGTCGTCAATATTTCCTGGCCTTATTGCTTTTCCCATGATAGCAGTCTCTCCTCTTTTAAGCATGTTCACAAATATTTCGTGGTTTAGCCGCTTGATGTTCTATCTACAACATTTCCGTGCTTTGTCTCTTCGTATCTGTCGACGTTCGTCATGCACCTCAAAAGAGATATATTGGTGATCACTCGCTGAGAAGTCCTCCATAACTTGCCAATCTATAATTCTAGCAGCTAAATCTTCTGTTGCAAGGGATGTATCCGGGATGTTCTGTCCGTAGCCAGGTCTTCTGAAAAATGTAGTGTTACCTACATTTAGTACCATCAAGTTCAGCCTGGCAGACAGGTCAACTATATCGTCTCCTCTTGCACCCGTTTCGGGCATACCCCATTCTGGAGCCCTCGCGTTGAAATCACCTCCTATGACAATTTCGCCGGTCATGTACCCTACTGCATCTTCGGAACTGTTAAGTTTGGTAAGAGTGTCCTCTCTGGACTCGTTTGGTGTTAACTACACACTTATGTAAGTAACACTTTGCGTCTTAATCCAGACAAAACCTCTGCAGGAGCCATGTCTCGGAACCTGTTTCCTGCTAAGGGGCTTGTGTGCATATTACATTGTAGCACCTTTAACATTATTTGGCTTGCTAGAGTCTGCGCCGCTCCTTAATTTTACAAGAGCCCTCCGTAGTGCCTCGCACTTTCCTTTTCCAAGGTCGTGCTTCAACTTCTTCCCTTTTAGACCGTGGTCCAAGCATAGCATGCACCTTGTATTTGCTGCGCAATTATTTGGTTTGTGACCTTCTCCTCCACATTTATAGCATTTCGCGCTCCTGTCGGGTCCGTTACATTTTGTGGCTATATGACCAAAACGCAGGCATTTAAAAGAGCTGGTTAATGTGGTTTTTAACCTTACCCTGCAGTTCATCTACCCAATTTTAATACCCTTCATGTTGACCAGTATAAAGGCGGATCTTTCATCAAGGTCAACGTATGCAGCTCTCATGCGTTGCTCTTAGAGATAGTAACCTTAGCTATCTCCGCGTCTTCTTCTTTGCCTTTGATGGCATTTAGAATGTCAATCGGCTGGGTGAGGCAATCCAAGTCGAGTATTTGGATGACTCTTTTAGGAGCAAGGTCTCTAACTTCGACCTGTGCATCCGGTACTTTTCTTACTTCTTGTGAGAAAGAACCTATTTTGTCACTAGGTTCTTTCAGCTCGACCAGAACATCACCCGTCTTCGTCTTTCGCACTGATCTTATTTTGTCACCGAAATCTTCTGGTTAGACCCCTGAGACCTTATAGCTCCCAGGACTTCAGCGTATGTTCTTCTACCCGTAGGCAGTTTAATAGCTACAGCTCGGTCCCGTTTTTATGGATTGTCTTCTTTTTCGTGGCTGCAGAAAGCTTATTTTTTTCACCCTGCCCTCGCTTAGCTTCTTTTTTCCTCTCTTTTCTTTGCTTCTTTTTGTTTACAACCGTTTGAAAGGGTTCGTTATTACGGTCCGTATTATGGGTTGTAGTATTTTCACCTGAGTTACTCTGTTGTGTTTTAGGCAGTGTCTGGGACTGACTACGGATGTTAGCTTTATGAGTCGCTAGATCTACCATTATTACTGAGCAGCTACGAGTTTTTTGGGGAGACATTCCTGCAGCAGTTTTTTTAGCATCCTCCTTTTCTGATCCTGAAGATTCAATGTTTTCGCTTCGTGTTCTTTTTTTAAGCACCGAGCCTGTTATATGTTTTTTAAATAGGTGCTCAATTCCACTCTTTTCATTAGATAACTGATCTTTTATGGCTTTGAGAGCAGTGACTTTGTTCTTCATATCACTTACACCTTTTTTAACAACAGCGGCTATGTTTATCTGCTTATAAGTCATATGGTGTATCATCTCGCCTATCTTGTCTTCCATTGAGTTGAGGATGTTTTTGACGACATCGTGGTTTTCATCCATGCGTTGTAGACGTCTAGCCAGTTCAATGTTCTCGTAGAGCACTTGAACTGCCTCAGAATTGTCATCCTTTCCTCCTAAATTCACTTCATTGCTTTTATATACATTTAAGTTAGACATTTTAGAATGTATTAAACTAAACGGCTTCCTTCGACCCCTCACATTTTGGGCAGCTGGCATGCAGACTGGTTGCATCACAGAGAATATAGTTGACGGCATGCACTTGCACCACCTTGATCCTTTCATTCCTCCGTGAAAAAAGCATAATTCACTTCGGAAATTTAGAGTCCTCCAGTAGCTTGGTCACATACCGACAACATCACCAAGCCGTTAATGATGGGGTCCGGCTGCAGAGAACTCCACCTCCCGTCTTGCGTCATCAGAGGCCAAAGATAGTTCAGGTTGCTCGGCACGCAGCCAGACAGCTCGCTTCCCCATCCAGGATCCTCTTTTGGCACTTACGGGTTGCACCGCACGGCATACTGTCCATACCGTGCATGTGTGTAGACACATTTGACTGTGTTTGTAAACACACATGTCCCGCATGGACAGACACACGGCGGAGGCTTTTAGAGTTTCCTCAAACTCAGCTAGGGTTCCTTATTGCCAAGCCCATCCAGAAAGGCCGAAGAATTCCTGGCCCCAAGGCTTATCTTCACACATTACTTACACTAGAAAATAGAATAATAACCTTGAGTCGTAGTTTAGCGGGACTCGCAATTAACCATTAACCCGCTGCGTCACTGTGCTCGAGGTGGAAATCTCCCATGCTTAGAGCTAATACATAATACATAAAACCTTGGAGTTCCTTTTGGTGTGCCGTTTCCTCAGAGATACTAATGGATAGCAATATGCAGCACACTCACTATGAATGCAAAGAGGAAAAGCAAGGCATGAGCCCGATTTATAGGGCAGCCTCATTTATTTCAGAGAGCCATAAGCTTTCTGCAGCATATTCAATGACAGTGTGTTGAGTTCAGCAGTATGCGTGTCCCACAGAGAAAAGCAAGGTATGAGACCAGTTTATAGGGACCAGTTTATATTTATACTTCAAACTTAATTAGTAACTTCAAAAAGGGTTTACCAGGTCAACCAATAGCTACAAAATCAAATGGTTGATCTCTGATAGCACTGACCAGAGATTATGTTATACAGATGGCTTACGGGATAAGAGAAACTGCGACAATTTTATTTAACATCACCCTAGCTATCACGCGGTTAATCTCTATAGAAAGTTTAAAATATTATATTGCAGAAAACCTGGTGGAGAAAAATACAAGAAGAGACTTATGTAAAAAATAAAGTGAAAAACAAAGAGACTAGAAATTAATCACGTGATGGCTAGAGCGGTGTAGAAGAAAATCGACTTATTATTTAACTTTGGGTGAGCTATCTCTGTAAATCTAATTTCTGCACTAACAGATGTAGTAACGCTTATCCTGTTTTCGTCATAAATAAAGGTGAATATAATTATATCTTTAACTTAAAAAAATTTTTGCAACAGGAGGGACTAGATGATAATTCCTCCCCATTGTTTTCTAAAAAATCAGTCAGATTTAATAAAAATTTGCAAGGTGGGTGACTTTGAGTACATACGTGGATGGTTAACAACAATATTTTACTAAATAAACTCTCCTGGGGGGTTTCCCGTGAACAGTTGCTTTCCTTGTCGTTATGGTAGGGAGAAAGTCAAATTATTAAAAACTTCATTTAATTGTTACAAAAACGCGCTTTTCTAACCAAAAATATCTGTAATTCAAATCGCTGTTGGTCAAATGTAAATAACAAAACAATTGTTAATCGTGAAATTAAAATTTGGATTGGTTGAATAGATATTCAAATTAACGTACACTTCTAAGAATAACTTAATTCTCTATAAAATTTTATTTAATTAAATTTATTTTAATTTTAGATTATTTTTAATTATTTTAATCAATTTTTTAAGTTTATAATATAATTTGTAAATACCATAATCTGATATAATTTTAATATCTTACTACTATATATATTTGAAAATTTATTTGTGTGTCTGTGTGTGTGTGTGTATTATCATCAGGATCAAACCAGTGAACGAAATTTAATAAAACTGGTGTCAAATTAAAGAAAAAAAGTCTGCGGGTGACATAGGCCATAGTTTTGCGACTCAGCTATCATACTTTTGGAGATACTCAATTTTTAGTATTTTTGAACTTAATAAAATTTTTAAAAATTTTTAACAAAAATTGAAATATCTTGAGAATATCGAAAAATTTGACTGTCACACTTTGTAGTGTTCGATTTAGCACCAATTCTTACGTATTCTCCTAAATTTTTATTCAAAACGGAAGTATCTTTAAAATTTTATAAAATATTTTTGAAGATGGTTGAAAAATTTTTTTAAATTTTTTTATTTTTATGGTATTTTTAATCAAATATTTGTGGGTCTGTAAGTGTATGTGTTTCATCATCAGGGTCTAATCAATGAAAAGTCAAAATGAAGTGTCAAAATATAGAAAAAAAGTCTGCGTATGACATAGGCCATAGTTTTGCAATTCAGCTACCGTACTTTTAGAGATATTCAATTTTTACTATTTTTGGAAAAAATAATATTTTTTGAAATTTTTATTAAAAACTAAAATATCTTCTAAATATGATAAAATTTTACTGCCGCAATTGGTATTACTCGATTCGGCACTAATTTATACGTACTCAGATAAATTTGCATAAAAAAAGGACATTTCAATAAAAATTTGTAAATAATTTCAGTGATTGGCGGCCTTAAAAATCACTAGATTAAAAAATACCAAAAAAATAGGATATCCAGTTAATAACAAAAAGTTTAAATTATGAAATTACTAGCCGACTAACATGATTCATAACAGGTCTTGAAGTCTCTATATTTATATAGTACCAAAACAATACACGAGATACTAATACTAAAATGCTAGATTCTGTTCGTTCGGGAGAAACACATTGATTCCATAAGCAAAAAATTATCTTTAGGATTACAATACCTTTTTAATTATGTTTCTGTAATTAATAATAATAACTCTACTGGGGACAGAGCTAGGCTCCTCTGAAAACTCTGAATGTGTTTGCATACTTATAAATTTACAGTGAAACCTGGTTTTCTTAAGCAACAAAAACAGAAGTAAATGCAATACAGGGGGGGCGGAGCCCCCCCTCCAACTTTTGCTAGTAATTTATAATTTGATGTTCTATTTTATCTAATTGACATTTCGTCGAACCATGTCGACCTTATCAAAACTACAATAATTATTTTACAAAATAAAAGTAATATAAATAATAAAATGTGTATATGTATAATAATGTAGAATTAATTACAACTTCAATATAATAGTATATAAATTAAAAAAATGAATTATGCCATCATTAAACAAAGTTTAAAATCAATATAATATATTAGCTTGATAATATTTTAAAAAACAATGACAAATTATAAATTAATAAGGAAAATATTGACATGACTATTTTTAATAAACGTACACAATGTCTAAATAAATAACAGCTGATAAAACAAAATTATAATCATAACAGTTATTGAAATAATAACGACATCTACAATAACTGATGATAATCAAATATGATATATTTATCGATAAACCAGAAAACTAATGCTAATGAAAACTAATGAAAACTAATAATTAACTGATAAAATATGTATATATTATGGATTCTTAAAAGCATGTTTATTTTTCTTTCTCATTTTATGTAATGAATGCAAATAAGGCTTGAAAAGCTGTTGAGAATCATCTTTTTTATTCAAAGTATCATCTTGGATGTTTATGTGTAAAATTTCAAAAATGCGTCTTTACCAAATGAAGGTTCATTATCAAAAATTTTAAAATGTGTCTTTTAGCAAATGAAGGTTCAATAAATTTAAAATTTTAAAATTCGTCTTTTACCAAATGAAGGTTCATTATCTAAAATTTTAAAATATGAACCTTCATTTGGTAATAGACGCATTTCTGAAATGTTACACATAAACATCCAAGATGATGCTTTGAATAAAAAATTTATTTTATTTAATTAATAATATTATTAACTTATTCTAGAATACTCTTTTTTTATAAAATTTATCCTCAACTTAAACTTAATTTATCTATTTACAATATTTACATTTGATTCAATTTTATTATTTCAATTATATCTTTCTGCATCAATGCATACTCGCGATATATGCATAGATGCAATTAATTAAAAAATATAATGAATGTATATTCAAATTTGTAAGTTCTGAAGGTGGCGACCTCCGAACTATTAAATTAAAAATATATACTCGATTGATAATTTTTATTTAACGCGCGCTCTAATTTCAAATTTATATTAGATTTTTTAGTTTTACCATTCATACTGAATGTATCCCGTTCCCGTACCCTACAGCACAAAATTGCGCGATTTATGGCACAAGCTTGTGCACAAACTTGTATACGCTCTTTGCACAACGTTGTGCACGCTTGCACAAGATTTTTTAATTCGGAAAAACTGTTAAACTGACGTTTAAAACATTAAATACCTATATTTATATAAATAAAAATCAAAGTACAAGGGAATGAGAATAAAAATAAATTACTTTTAAATTTTAATTTAATTTCCCACCAAAAAAAAAACGTTTTTTTAATACAAAAAAATAAGTTGTTTGTTTCAGTGATTTTTAAAAAGAAATAATATTTCACTTTTAAATTAAGAAAAATATCCCTGAAAGGAGCATTTTTGCTCTTTAAGCTAGGTTAAGCGTGAAATATTAATTTTAATTTAAAAAAATCCCTGTAATATTTCAGCGAACCAAAATATCCATATGAGCAAATTCTGGGCACTCAGAATGCAAATATATAAAAAATACCCCATTGAAAGTAGTTTATACTAATTTAAGGATGAAGCCCCAATTACTTTAAAAAAAACTTTGAGTAAACCCAACCAAAATGCATGGATCATGCTTAGGCATAATGAGGTTATAGGACACAGAGCTAGGTATAATGCAAATGTTACCCAACATCGCAATACGATTCAGTGTTTTAATAATTTTTAATTATCATCATTACTAGATTTTAAGATTCAAAGCCCAAGAGTTTCTAAAATGAAAGTATTTTAAGTCTCTAAACCCGGATTATTTTATTAAAAAGATTTTAAAAAAATTAAAAAGAAATTTTTATTTTAATAATTTCTTAAACTACTCCTATCTACCATATAAGGGCTGTAAATTCGGTCAAAATTAAACTTCAATGTATACAAAGTTCACTTAAATTCACATGAAAAATAATATCTTCACATATTTTTCAATAAAATTACATATTTTTTTCTAACTGTTTTAGAAACTTTTCCTGGTATCACCTGATTTACACTTTTTTCTCCTGTTTTAGGGTGTTTACAAGAGTTGTAGCTCAAAAGTAATGTCAGATTTTGACAGAGCATAAAATTTTACTGCAGGGATGAAATTTTTAGCCACAGCTACAAGGGAAGTTATTATTTTTTGCTCGCAAGCAAAAATTTTATTTTAATATAAAAAATTGTTCTTAATTTGAAAGGAATTCAAAATAAAAATTTAAATAATGCAAATGGGTAATCGAAAAAAATCAATAAAAATTTGTAATAAAAACAAATATGTCAAACATTTATAAATTACATAAAGAAAATATTCTAATAAAAAGTTTATATCATTCAGGATTAAATACACGCACAAAAAGAAGGCAAAAGTCTCAAGGTCATAGAGATTAAGAAAAAATCGCAAAGAATTAAAAAAGCTAAGGCTTTTTTATTTCAGACGCAATCACAAACTTATTGAGTATTTTCTCTTTAGAAAACCTTGATGATATTTACACTTTCATAAATTGAAAACTATTATTTATGATGTATTCGTAAATAAGGGTTGGGAAAAAAATTTATTTTATTTGAGCTAACATAAAAATATTTAAAACATTTAAAAAAATTTGTTATCTGTAAATCAACATTTTTTAAGAAGAGGTTATTAGACATTCTTCGGATCACTTAAAAGTTAAAAAAGCAGTTCAATATTTAGCATTTTTCTTTAAATTATTGGGTGTCTAAAACCAATGTTTTTGTGATTACTTGACAAAAACTGAATGGAATTTAAAAAACAGAAGGAGACAATAAGATATTATATAAAATTAAGATATTATATAAAAAATTTTGTACCAAATTTGTTTTTTTTCATTAATCTGTTCCTAATACCTACTTGCAATTTCTTTTTGTATTTTTTAGTACATTTTTTGGCATTAGAAATCAGTATGTTAAGTGTTATTGTCGGCTAAATAAAATTTAGCCAAATTGGAAAAGGCACAACCACATATTATATAACAAATTGTGTACAATTTTTTTTTTTTTTTTGATTTATTGACTTGTTCCAAATATTTATTATTTTTAGTTAATTTTTTTGTATTGGAAGAAACTCGAAAACAATTCCATGATTTTAGCCAATATGAAGAAGGAACAACTAAATTCGATTTAGTAAATTTTGTACCAAATTTTTTTTTTGTTTTAACGAGTTGAGTTTTCTCTGCACAGTTTCTCCAACAAACATACTAACACACAAACATTCAATATAAGCATGTAAGAGGCATGGAAATGACTTGGGGACAAAATTTCTCAAAAAATTAGATTTACCTAACAAATTTATAAGGCACGATATCTGTATATTACATATACAGAATAATCGTGCCTAAAATAAAAATAAACAGAAACCGGTATTTAATTTGAAAGAGATATGACGGTAACAGCAACCGTATTTATTTAACAGAGATAAAAAGAATAAAAACTATCTTTTGATTCTATTGAACTCTCTGATAACGTTTTTGATTTAAATTTTAAAGTCTCAATTTTTTTATCATATATTTTTATATCACTATTTAGATTATTTTTATTATTTTTGCAATATTTATTTTTCATGCTACTTTTAACATTTTTTTCATCATTGTCAATTGAATTAAAATTTTTTGTTTTAGTTTTATTATTGCATTTAATACGAGTACGTACACTAGAAACATTTAATTCTACACACTAATTATATTTATCTTCTAAGTCATCTTTTATATCGTTGTAAAGATTTCTTCTCTTTTATTTTTTCCTAAGCTTTTTTTGACTAACTTCTGAATTTCTTAATTGTGATTTTTTCCTGATGTGACATCTTCTTTTAGTACTATTTTGTTTTTTTAGGTGACTTACATATTCATACAGTATTTTTTGACGAGATTTTAGGGAAATCAGATTCAATCAAAGAATCAACAGCACAACCAATTGCTTCTGATATATCCAATGCTATACAAATAAATTAAATGAGATTTTTAAATTCAGTTATAAAAAAGTAAAATAAAAATAATTACGTTTTCCATTTACTGCCGAATCGCACTTAGAATTTGAATTTTCAAGTAAATTTCTTTTAGATGAAGAATTATCAACTTCATAATTGTTATATTTATCTTGACCTAAATCTTTGGACTGAATATTTTGTTTCATTTTTTCATATAAAAAATCAAAATTCCAAGTTGTATTATAATTATTTTCCTTTAATAAGTTTTCACTTTTTACAAACTCATTACTCAAAGTTTTTGAGATATCTGAAAACATCAAATCTGTTATTCCTCTTGTGAAATTTTCGAAAAATTCTGGTATAATAATACCATCATTTTCTACTACTTTAACTGATAATGTGTTATTCATTTTTGATATATGGTTAATTAATAAATTTGGACCCTTCATTAAATAATCTCCCATCACATTCATTAAACTTCTAAAAACACCTTGATTTTCTTTTATAACATCTGCCATTCTTGATGTATTATTCATGCTTTGTGATTTTTCTGAATAATATATTTTAGGGCTTAAAGTATTCAAATTTTGAGGGTACTTTTTTGACCAATCGACTTTAACTTTTGGTTCAAATTTTGTTGAAAGAATTTATGTTAGGTTGTACAGAATACCAAGAGGAAAAATCCATTTTTAAAATTTACTATATCTTATTTACTTTGAACACCTTGTCTAAATCTAACTCTAGTCTAAATTTCCTGCAGTTGTCTAGGCGTACAACTGCAGGAAATTCCTTGCCAAATCTTACACTGAGTAGTCCTGTCGCTAGCCATTCTGTTTAATGCCATTAGAGTTCAATTGAAAAGTATTGTATTTGTGTTTTTTGACTCACTAAAGAGAAATCCGGGGTCTGTATTGCAAAATTCGCTGTCAATTATTTGTTATTAGCAATTTATTTTAAGATTGGCCAAAAATCTAAATGTTAAATGTCTAAAAGATTTCAAAATTTCGATAAGTCCGTAAACGTATGTAACGGACATTTTTACCCGTTCCAAGCAAATATTAAATATTAATTTATTTAATATTTACAAACACAAATATTCGCGCACCTCAAGTTTTTAACACAGCAATATTTATATATATTATTTAGATATATTCGGTAATTTTAGGTTATATTAATTACTAATTGTTATACGGAAGTGACAACTCAAAACTAAACCAACTTCTATAAAGTGGCTACAAAGGAAAAGAAGAAAAAGAAAAATTATATTTTACCAAGGTAGAAAGAAAAACCTTTGCAAAGTTTAATTGAATAAATCATGATAGGTCTGATGATCAGCAAAAGCACCGGATTCAAGGAAATAATTTTATGCAGCAAAGGTAGCCATCTGAAGTCGTGTCCATAACATTTGCACAGAATCAGCTTATAGCCCTTTTGGATCGTTTGACAAGTTATCTTATTATAATCAACCCTTTTGTTATACATTGTTTTGGAAAGGTAAATCCAGTCATAAATTTTCAACCCAGAGAATCCGTGGCTAAAATTAATCTTGTTTCACATTAAATAAATTTTTCTTCGAAGAGGAGATGGCGTTGTTTAGATTTCATGGACTTTTTTTCTGGAGTCCAGGTGGATTATCCAATCCTCAGTCGAACTTATTAATAGTATTAAAATGATTCAGAGAATGTGACATTTTTTAAACTTATTCAAAAATAGAACTAATGAATGTTTATAAGGATATTAGCATGGATTTCAAGAAAATATAAATTAATATAAGTCAAATTTTTCTGTAAAGACATTTATTAATATTTTTTATTTGCGTTTCTTGCTTCAAGTATTAAAATTTTGATGAAGAATAAATTTAACTATAACACAATTTAGTCAAAGTATTTTTGAATAACAAATCTAACAAAGTATCTTTTAATTTTGTTCTAAAAGACAAGAAAGATATTAAAAAATATTGTTACGTTAAAAATCATTAGCGTTGCTTAACTCCGACAAATTAAATAGTAACCATTATTACAACATATAAGGCATTAATACAAATTGAATTAATTAAAGAATATCATATGTCTTTAGTACCGTACTTAATATGGATAAGTTTAAATATTTATCATGAATTGAATTTTTCAAATAAGTCGCTGCAACAAATTGATATTGTTGAGAACTTTACTTTAAAATATTCAGTTAAGAATAAATTATAAATGTAAAAAGATTTTTTTACTGTAATCGTGTTTAATAAGAATGAGTTAAAATACTAAACGTGAATTTAATTAGTCTAGAGAAAAATAAAAAGTGAATCCAAAAAAGTTGATTGTTAATTAAATTCTCTCAAATAAACGAAAAATCATTCCATAAAATTTTAAGTATTAAAAATCAACATAAATGTTATATTTTGGTTATTCATGGAGGTCACCTTAATCAGGTTTTCTATTAAAAATCTGAATATCTTATTATTTTGTACTTTCTTAAATATTTCTTAGTGTATGCAATAAAATGTCTAAAGTAAGGTAGAACTAGTTTAAATTTATTTTAATGAAAATAAAACACCCAGATTTTATGTTTTTTAAGTAAACACATCAATTTATGTTTGCTTCGTAGATTTTATTTGAATGATTGAAATTTTTTTTGAGTAATATTAACCATACTGTAAAATTTGATATAAATAGAATATTTAAGCTGTACCATATTTTGCTTAGTTAAAGTTACTATAACGAAGTTTACTGATTTTAGTAACACTAAGCTTGAGATATATTTGGATGAGAACAACGTAATACAGGAAAGTTACCTGCCTCAAGCAGAGGATAATAAAGTAAAATTTAGTTATCAATTTGTGGTTCAATAAAAACTTAAAAAATATTTTTATTTCGTATCTATCCAAACAGGTTGTGTTTAAGCAAACCGGCTATAATTTTTTAAAATGATTAGTATAGTTTGGAAAAATATTATACTACGGTCCTAGGCCAGAAAAATAAAGAATAGCTGAGGATTGTACAAATTTTTTCTGCGACTTCCGCAAATCATATTATCTTAATCATATTCAATTATATAATTTAGTAAATTTACTAATATTTTTTTAATAAACTAATTTGATGGGAATTTTAAGGATATATCTTTTTATATTTTTAAGAGCTTTTATGTTATAACAGCAAAATAATTAAGAATTTTTTGATCAATTTTGAATAATTTAGTATAAGTTAAAAATTAAAAAAATTTCTCAAAAAAATGAGATATTATAATCTTTCAATTTAAAATTTTGCTGCTTTAACATAAAAGCTTTTGTATTCCTGAAGCATTCAAAGTAACAATTTGATGAAGGCCTTTAAAATATAGAATCAAGAAAGGTTTTAGCCTGCTTTTAAGAGCATTTTGACAGTTAATGCTATTTGTTAAGGGGCTACTAAATTTCATCTTTATTAGATATTTTTCCTAGTACCGACAATCTTATATTTATCAAATTTTTAACATTATTCTTTAAGTTATTCTATATTATTATCCTTAAATAAGATCATTTGGGCCTCTACCCTAAATTTCTATAAATATTTAAATTAACTTATTAACTAAATTTATTAGAAACTCAGAAAAACAAACAAGTACATGATTTTGCTCCATTTTCTCCTTGTTAAAGGATTCATTAAATTTTAGATGTAGAATAGCGAAATGGACTGTCCAAATATTTCATTGATTTTGTACATGCTCGCTACTCCGACCTGGTAGTATAAATAAGCGAGACGTCCTCGATGCCATAAAAAACATTGAGGGCTCTTTCTACATAACTGCTAGAGAGATCTTTGATAATACGAATCAACAACAAGTGCCTGATTCAGAAAAACACAAAGAGATCCAATACATCTTAAATAGGGACCCGGAAATATGCAAACAACGGCATAAAATCATTAACTGCATGAACATGACAAAAAATAATAACGTGCACAAACCACCTATGCTAAAAAACTTGACAAAAAAGTACATACCATGAGAATAACATTCATATTGTCAAGAAAATCCTTTTAGCTAATAAATATCCACTGTCATTTTTAAATAAGTACATCTGTAAAAGATGGAAATTATTGAAAAATTGTGATTACGATCTTACAAGGACTGTAAACTCACAAAACAACATCTATAGAAATAAAATATTTGTCAGAATACCATTCAAATTTGGTTTCTACCAAAGAATCAAAAAGATATTGGATAGTGACAAATACCATGTAATTCCATTGCTAAATAAGGATATGAGAAAAATCATCAAAAAAGGAAAATTAGATAACATCATCAACAAAACGGGAGTAGTATATGATCTTATGATCACTTGTAACGATTGTCCTAGTATGTATATAGGTGAGACAAAAAGACCCCTCTTTATGCGCATTGATGAACCCAATAAAGGAAAAACTGCTGTAATTACAACACATGCGAATACTATACATCATACTTTTAATTTTGAAAAACCTGAAGTCATAGATGAAGATGCGAATTGGGGCAAACGAAAGGTATCCGAAAGTATGCAAATTCAACTACATCATCCAACCATCAACTTAAAAGAAGACACCAATAATTTAAATGACTCTTACATACACACAATAAACACACTGAATCAACTTACACATATAAATTAATACATATTAATTTTCAAACAGTCATCATTTTCAGTTATTGATATGCAACTTTTTATACTCTTATAACCACATATATTTACAATAAAAACGGCCACACCATTACACACAGATTTATTTATTATGAAAACTAAGTGATAATGTATAGCAATCCAACACAACTAATAGTTTTAAATAATAATAAAAAATGTACAACTTTTTTCTGATAAATATTTTATATATTATAGGTAAATTTTTTTATATATATATTTTTTTATTAATAACTTTTTTAATCCTTTTTATACATGTAAACATATTTTTTTTAGTTATTGATAAGGCCTGTAATTGACAGGCGAAACGTATAAACATCAAATTTTTTAAAGATTAGTTAAATAAATTTATTTCAACCCAGTACTGGTCAATTAATGCTATAAAATCGTTTTAATATTAAACTAAATATGGGTGATACATTGAATACTACTTATGATATTCAATATTTAAATTTGAATTCATTTTGTATATTGAAAATATAGATTTTATTTTCTGTGTAAAACAATTCATTAAAATTTTAAAAATATTGTTACAGTCCACTAATCAAATTCATATGTGAATAGTCAAATACATATATTCAAATGAATTTATTGTTTAATAAATTAAGAACTATCACTTTTTATATTCAACCTGTAACCTACGATAATGGACACTTCTCTAATATATATATATAAAATATTTGAAAAATAGCGCCAAGATCATCATCGTTATGAGACATCAATAAATTTATATTCACGACCACGATAATCTTGGTGGCAGCACTTCCTAGAAAATAAATTATAAAATACAAAAAGATGCACTTTTCCTTGCAGCCGCGAATACAGTAAAAGGTGCTGCTGCATTTAGAATATTGTAAATATGTAAATAGTTAAATTAAATTAGATTTAGATTTAACTAAACATAAATTAACATTAATTTTAAGCATAGAAAGAAATAGAATCTTCCAGAAATAAATTTAATTTTTTAAATTAAATTAAATAAATAATATAAAAAATAATCTAAATTAAGTTGCATATAACGTAATTCCACAAATATATGTATAAAATATTATATACTGTAAAAGAATAATTAATTAATTAAATTTTAAAAAACAATTAAAACATTAAATAAAATAATCGTATAAAATTATAAATTCAGTGTTCTTAAACATTCTAGAATATTCCGGGAACACAGTTGTCCAGTTATAAAAGAACTCAAAAAATTGGGCTTTCTTTATTCTTTTGGAAACCGACACCTGAACTGCTAGTGTAACTAAGTTCAGAAATAAATTAAGAGATTCTTAAAAAATCGATTTTCTTTTCTCCTCCTATGCATATTTTTGCAACCGACTTATTTGAAAGTTTGCAAAGATTTTTTTTGGAGGTGCATTAAAATGGGTAGGACATATTTATTAAACACATCTACATAGAAAATGCATTTAATATTTTAATGTTATTCATTAAATTAGTTATGAAACCAAAATCCTAACATTTTGGTGATCTCGGCAACGCCTAATTTTATCCGTGATCAATATTATGTTAGACTCAATTTACTGTTAAACCTTATTCAAGAAAATATAACCATTTAATTATTACATGCATTTATCATGTCTATTATCACCGAGTGTTCCTAGTTTTATGCAGCGATCAATCACATTGACAGGTTTTTTTTAAATCAAGCATCCATCGAACCAGTCAATGGATGAAGAAGAGATTCAAAAAGATTGATTAGAAATTAATAAATATACAAATGTAGTGTAACTTTTTTATTTAGAAATAACTACAGTGAAAGAACAGTTATTTATAAGTAACTAAAGTGAAAAAAGTTTTTTCCTAACTTTCTTAAATATTTAAACTATTTAAAGCAATATTAACAAAATTTGCTCTCCACAATACGAATTTCAGTATTCAAATCATGATGATTATTATTATTTGTAGATTTCTGTCAAAAAAACAATGTTTGATGAAAATAAATTTTATATGTTAAAATTATGTGTCATAAAAATTTTTGAATCTTCTTTTCATTATATACAGTGACAAGAAGGGACCAGCAGGGACTGTAACAGGTCTCCATCTAACCTCAATGGTCTCTACCATATTGTTTACAAACTGGAGACTATTTCTACTCAAGATTTGAGCATTATTTACAATTTAAAAGTCTGCGTAATAACGTTTCTCGAATTTATGTACACGATAACTCAAAAAATAATTAAAATATCTTCCTAATTTTTTGGCTACACTTTTAAAATACAATTTTTTCTGGTGTGATGGAATTAATTTTCAAAAAAACGTGCGAATTTTTTTTTATTGCAAATAAAAATGTTTCCATTTTCCGAAATTTGAAGCCATCAATCTAGCAAAAAAATATTTCACAAACATATAAAATTTAGTTTGATTTGTCTCAGATCAAGTTAAAGGCTGTAATTGTGTACGCAATCAAAAGTGAGGCCTAACTTTGAGCACCTGTATTCGGCGCAATTTTGAAAAAAAAATGTTTAGTGAATTTTCGAGATTTTTTGATTTTTCGATTTCACTAAAAATGATTTTTTAGTAAAAGTTTTCGTTTTTTGATACCAAAACAATTTTTTGGGACTTCAAGATGGCGAAACAAGAAACCAGAAAGGTTAGGTAATTAGCATTTTTACTACTACTGAGAGTATTTAAGACCACTAAAAATGATTTTTTAGTCAAAACTTAATGCAAGGATTATCGGAGTCAGTAAAAATATTTTTATTAAAATTTTCATTATTTAATTCCAAAATAAGATTTTAGTAATCTATGATGGCAAACTAAATTATATAAACAATGGAGATTAATAGTTTACTTTATCAAAGTTCTTCTTCCGGTCAATAAACAGAAAAAAAGGTTATATCTATTTTTTATTACTCCAAAAACCCGTAAGCTCAGTATAAATGATAATTTTACATATTTCAGTTTAAAAAACGGAAACTTTTATTAAAAAATCATTTTTAGTGAGACTGAAAACTAGGAGCAACAAAAATGCTAATTTAGTGTTGGTTTTGGTCGCCATCAAGAAATATTATTTTTCGGGAAAAAATTTTGAGTATGCATAAAAAATAATTATAAATTTTATAATTTAATTATATATTATAGTTTATACTTTTTTTATGTTTTTAAAGTGAAATGAACCTTCACACTTGCTCTGAAATTGTAAATAAGGCTTGCGTTTACTTTGTAAAGTGGGATCAACCTTCCTGCTCACTTTCAAATTCTGAGTACGGACAGTCTCTATTTTGTAAAGTGGATAGCAAGGTTTCTCTCACTTTGTAAATTGAAGCTCAAGATTCTCGCTACTTGAACACGCATAGGTTCCCACTTCTAGATATGAAGGTACGCAAAGCTAGGGCGTTTCAAATTAAGTAGAGTGCTCCGATGGTTCGTTTCTCCTACTCTTGGCTAAATCAAAATTGAAATCTAACTATAATAATTTATATATTGCATACTTTTCGTAAAATAATTAAAAAACATTTTAAAAACCACAAAATTTTTATTAAAAAATGTATAAGTATTAGTTTAAACTTTTACAAGTTTCACACAAATCTGCGTTTTGATTTTTTTCAGTATTTTTATTTCATTAAGAAAAAATTTTTTTTTCTCTAAATTGGTTCTATTACTATTTACTTAATTTTTTTGCGGAAATGAACCATAGGCGTACATCACTCATAATTAGCTCAAAACCGTTTTGATATCCATTTAATTTATTTTTACAGACGTTACTAATTAGAATTGAGACATAAAATATGGGAACAAGGCGCCCATAATGCACAAGAATTTTGAAAAACATGCGTTCATGCCGCAGCTAATTTATTAATAAAAATTATATACCTAACTAAAATTTCTAGAGAAATCCGAATTTTTTGTAAGATTCTTATATGTTCAAAACTTTAAAAAAATTAACGCATCCCATAGATTTTTTTTAGGATAAAAATAGTATTTAAGACATGAATTTTATCCCTAACTCTACTGTTAAAAATATTGATGTTGTAAATTCACTATTCTACAGTATTCAATTGAATTCTGCAGGAAATGTTAAGGCAGAACAAAAACATGAAAATGGCTTCTAAAAATTAAAGTACTTACTTCGAAAGTGGTTGCTAATACTAATACAACTGTTCCTAGTTGTACTTTTGCGAAAAAATAGTTTGAAACGATTTCTGCGACTCTTTAGTCTAACTTTCTCTTCCTCATATATTAATAAATATTTACATAGATATAATTAAAATATATAATTTTCTTGAAAAAAGAAAATAAAAAAATATATTACGCAATTATATTCTATAATATATATTCTAAAATATATTATAGAAAATAAATATTATAGAATAACATATAATTTTACCAATTTTCCCTGTATAATTAACTTGTTTCGTACTCTAGCTATGTCTTCTTTTCTGTATTGTTTCCCTGTGTGGTTACCCTATCTCAGTTATCAAATTAAATCGTTAGTCTGTACAAAAAAAGTTTATAAATATTCTATCTTTTAAATCTAATAGCCTTATGGATAGATTTTATTATAATTACTATTTCTGGGTGTCTACAGATGAAAATATTTTTAAAATAAGGACATTTAAAGGATTATTAAAGGAGTAAGAAGGTAAAACTAAGGATGTTTTTATGGATCTTTGTAGTAATGAAGAAGTAAAAATAACAAATTAAAAGTTTAAAAAGGAGTATTATGGTACAAAAGAGGATAAAATTAAGAGCATGTTCAAATTCAAAGTTTTTTTAGTAAATAAATAATATTTCTTATTACAAATTTGTTTACAACTTAAAAAATTTTTTATAGTTATGTTTTATTAATCTTAATTTGATTATAAATATTTATTTTATTACTAATCTCATTACATCTTATTCTTAATTTTTTTTTAGTTTTCTTCAGAGCCGTACAGAAAATGCCAGGGGTCAACGTCGCACAAAAGAACTTGACCTTCCTGGATCAAAGAATTGTGGATCTCACTCTTTTCAACTCCAAGGAAAAAAATTTTGGAACTCCCTACCCTCTGACATCCGATTTAAATCTTCCCTAATTAGCTTTAAAACTGCTCTTTATAATTATTTACTTACACTAGATCCTTAATACGATATAACTATAATAAATAAGTAGCTAAGTTACTCTGCTTTCTAGTCTATAATACTTTAATCATTAAAATGACTGTGATAAATTTTATCAACACCAAATTTAATCTACAATTAATATTATATATATTTATATACATTAAATATTAATTTATTTAATTTAAATTATTTACTTTAGACATTCATAACATTATATTATATATTTTGTAAAGACTGTTATGATCCATGAATGTATATTTACTATTTTGTTCAAGCAAATAAAGTTCTATATCTATCTATCTATATCTACAGCTACAACCGGTGCCCAATCTTATAACACGTAAAATACTGTACTTAAAATTTTTTGAGTATAGTATTTATGTGTTAAGAAAAAGGAGGAGGGTTTCTTCTCGTAGGAAATTCTCCTCCTTTATTGGCAAATTTTTACATTGCTAATATATATTAAAACAATGTTAATAACCGCGGTAATTGTGTTCCACCCTGTATATAAATCTTAAAAATACTAACTATGACCGATTTACAATAATTGTGAGCATGCGCTGCACGCCGGATTTTCAACGCAATATTTTTTTTTTATATCTTTAAAAATTTTGTTTTCTGAATTTTTTTATATTTTACAAAAGACTTTATCATGCAAAATAAGAACTTTTGAAGGATATAAGGACCGGTTTTGCCAAATAAATACATTTAAAGGATATAAGCAGTTTGAAGGATCTGTAGACATCTGCATTTAATGTCCATCATATTTAACTTACCATCTATTCAAAGTATTCATAGGTATAATGAAATGATATTGGTCTCGAGGATAATGGTGATATTGATATTGAAGATCATCAAAGCATATTTAAGAAAAGGATCATTAAATATAACTTAAAATCTTCTAAAAAATATTTTGAGGTCAACATTAAAAGCAATTTGCTGCATAATTTTACCTCTACTCTTTTAATAAGGCATTGGAATTTTTTGGATGAGGGATTTGCAAATATTGATGCTGTTAAAAATTCACTAAAATTATATCTTTATAATTATTATGAAAATTAATTATTATTGCATTGGTCTTTATCATATATTATTGATTATCATAATTTATATTCATTTATGGTTTTGCAGTTTTATTTTATTTTATCATTTTTGCTATTGATTAAAATTCTAAAATATATTTAGAGTTTATATATTTTTTTTCTTATTTAGTATACATAATTTTCTTTTTATAAAATGTATTTGATTATTGAATTGTATTTTTAATATAAAAGAGCGTATCGCCCTTTAAATTAATAATAAATAAAATAAATTAAAATTACATTAAATAATAATATACAATTCAACACATAAGTATTTTAAATTTACTTAAAAAATGCATAAAATAAAAACAAAATAGTATTAACTTTTTAAAAGACTTCAGCAGCAAGGAAAATATACATTAAATTTAAAAAGAAATTTGATAATAGTTAGAGAAAACTATTATTTAAAACTATTATTTACGATTATGTTTCGTAAACTATATTTTTTTAAGCAATAATATAGTGTTATGCAATGTAATGTTTTATAATGTGCATTAAAAAAATATCTTTTTACTTATAGGTATCACTAAGACGGGAGGAGACAATGTTCCAGCGTGCCTTGCTCTGTGGATTAATAGGCCTCTGGTTAATAGGCCAATAGGTTGGTAGAATTTTATAATGCTATATTTGGTAAATAAAAATTATGGGCTTGTTGTTTATTTACAAGAGTTTAATTTGATTTTGAAATTTATACAATTTTATTCATTTCTTTTGCAGAAATTATTTATTTTTTGGATTAATAACGTATATGAGTTCCAAGGAGTCTAAATTTTCCACCATAATATTTAAGAGCAAGACTTTCTTGAATTTATGTTACTATAGAAATAAATATATGATTCCTTCTTCATACAATATAAAATATTCCAATAAATAATATTCGAGAAAGTAAATATTTTTTTTCCAAATTCTTGGTACGAGCTTTATTTTATATTTTACACACAATGTTTCAAAATCCTCAACAATTTATTTCTTTTCAAATTGCAATTTCGATAACTTCTTATATTCTGTCTGAAATAAAAATAAATAAAATGTATAAAATTTAAATACTAAATTTATTGTATATTTTATAATGTTTAAATATGCAAAGGTGTTCTTGATCCGAAGGGCTAAAGCTATTTGACTCAAGGCTCATTCCAAAGTACCTTTTTTGTGAAAACATCTTCTATATATACTGTTAATTTAGGGTGCTTCAATAATTCGTATTTACGCAAATGCAATTTCTCCTACAATTAGATTTAGGTATTTCCTTGGTATATTCCCCTTTCGTTGTATATGTTACGTACAATCCTCGAAATAGTACGATTCTAGGATTGTACGGCGGTCCTTTTACAATTCTAGAATTGTTGGTTCGTGTTGCACAATCGTAAAATAAGTAAATTTAAAACTAAAAAGTTTTTTAAAATATAAAAATAATGTTATATTTGATGTAATATCCTAATAGAAATTTATCTAAAAAGAAAAATACTTAAATTACTTAAAGAAAATCTTTTTTGGAACCTAAAATACTACTTTGTTTTTGATAAAAATGCTAAGTTTGTTATCGGGAAAAATCCTGATTTAGAAAAGTAGCAAAGCACACCTTTTTTTAAAAAAAACTTGTTTAATTTTTATACTTTGCTTTATAATACAGAAGTCTCAAAAAATATTTTGGTTATCAGCAACCAAGTTAAAATACCTAAAGCTGAAGGTTAATAGTTGAAAAATTTGTAACTTCTACGGAAAAAAGTTGTAATAAATGCCTACTTTTAAATGAAACTCTCCTTCGCAAACTTAAACTAAATTTTATAGTCCTGCAAAATCCGTTTTCATATTTCTGCGTTCTAAATCTCCGAGCATAAATAAAGTTTCATAATGTTCCAGGTTATTATTATAAAGAAACTAAGGCTCTGAATATTATATCATGTAACCATTTGTTTTTTGGCCTACGAAACCCATGTAAACGAGCTTTTGGTATGGAGTACGTTGTTTTATCTTCATTTAAACACCCTGAAAGTTTTATGCGGTTTGAAGACTCAATAACAGTAGATGCTTCTTGCAAGTTACTTTGTCAAGCATAATTGTGTTTTTTTGCATAATTGTGCATTTGTATTTTCTGTCGAAGGTTCTTGAAAAGCTTGTTCATGATCAGATAGATGACTTCTTGTCCAAGTCTAAAATTGTAGATATATTTAAAACAGGTTTCAGTAAACATCGTAACGCCCAGACTGAACTGATTAAGCTCGCAGATGATATTCGTATGAGTAACGACAAGAAGCTTGCTACGCTGCTAATACAGTTTCACTTTTCGAAAGCCTTCGACAATGTTCATCTATGAGACTACTCAAAAAACTGAAGGCAATTGGTTTTTCAAAGTCATACCTACATTGGTTTTGGTCATATCTGTGTGGCTGATAAGTCTGTGTAACATCTAAATCATCAACATCTAATTGTTGTGATATAAATATAGTTCCTCAAGGTTCCGTTCTTGGGCCACTCCTTTTTTGTATTTATATTAATATTAATGATCTTAAATATGTCTGCGTGCATTACGGGAAGATGTAAATAAGGATCCCTGGGGCCTAGGCTACAAAGTCGTAATGGACAAGTTGAACCGGGGGTCTGACAACATGATGGACGCGGTGTCGACCGAACGGATCATCAATGCTCTCTTCCCTGAAAGGCCCATCCGGGAAAACCCGGTTGAGGTGATACCCAGGGAGGAAGTGCCGCTGTTCAGCAAAGGCGAGATGGTCAAGGCTATAAAGGCCATGAAAAATGACAAGGCGCCGGGGCCAGATGGGATACCAGCGGAAGTGCTCAAAAGAGCGGTCAAAGTGGTCCCTGGTATCCTGTTAAGCATGTTCAATGCGTGTTTGGTGGCGGGAGTGTTTCCAAAGCAGTGGAAGGTGGCACGTCTCGTGCTCTTGAACAAGGGCAAGGGGGGAGCCCCGGACTCTCCATCGTCTTACAGACCTTTGTGTATGTTAAATACTATTGGTAAGGTGATGGAGAGCATGCTCCGGGCAAGGCTCAGAAAGGCAATCGAGGAGGGCGGTGGTCTCTCCGAGGAGCAACATGGTTTTCGTGAAGGGCGTTCCACGATAGACGCCATCCGGCGCGTCGTGGATACCGTAGAGGCTGAGAGAAAAAGGGGGCCTGCAAACTGCAGGGACGTCCTGCTGGTAACGCTGGACGTCAAAAACGCTTTTAATTCGGCCAGGTGGGATGACATGATCCGGTCTCTCGAGTACGATTTCCAGATACCTAGGTATCTGGGTAACGCACTAAAGGACTACCTGCGGGACCGGAGACTGCTCTACGACACGCTCGATGACAGGCGTGAAAGGGTGTTAAGTGCAGGCATCGCGCAAGGTTCGGTTCTCGGACCGGACCTGTGGAATGCCTTTTACGATGGCTTGTTGCTTGTCCACCTCCCGGAAAGAGTTTCCCTGATCGGGTACGCCGACGATGTGGCGCTGACCATAACGGGCAGGGACATTGAAGTGACCCAGGAGAGGTTGAATCTAGTCATGAGACGGATCAACCTCTGGATGGGCGAGCACGGGCTCCAGCTTGCGATCCCAAAAACGGAGATCGTATTGCTGACCCGTCGAAGGGTTCCCACCGATTTCGAAGTAATTATCGACGACGGCGGAAACCCTCACACGATCCTCAGCAATTTCAGAGGTCGTGTGAAAGGGCAGCGTCAGTCGCATCCTCCCTGTCAAGGCTCATGGCCAACATCGGGGGACCCAAACCAGGGAAGCGAAGGCTCCTGGTGTCAGTCGTCAACTCTGTCCTGCTCTACGGATCAGAAGTCTGGGCGAAGACCACGGAAACTGCCAAGTACAGACATAAAATATCGTCTGTACAGAGGCAAGCGGCACTGAGGATCGCCTGCTGATCCAGGTCGTGGCTTCGGTCATACCCATCGACCTGCTAGCACTGGAGCGGAAATTCATCTACGAAAGCGTGGAGGACCGCGAAGTGGCAACCACTCGCGCCCGCTCCAGATCTATGGAAGCCTGGCAGGAACGATGGGAAAACAACGAAAAGGATAATGCTCGATGGACACGCACACTGATTCCAGATGTGCTGGCATGGATGGGACGACAGCATGGGGAGGTGGATTTCTACCTTACCCAATTCTTGACCGGGCACGGGTATTTCCGTGTCATGTTAAAACACTGGCATAAGGTGGCAACAAAGGAGTGCTTGCACTGTCCGGGCGTGGATGATACAGAGGAGCACACATTCTTCGAATGTGTTCGCTACTCGGGGGGGCGCCCGCCCTTCCCGATTTGGAGGCCGGAGACGGTGGTCCCGGAAATGCTACGGAGTTCCGAAAACTGGAACAAAGTAGCAGAGTACGTAAGGACCACCTTGTTGCAGAAGAAGGAGGAGGGCTTTCTATCGTAGAGAGCTCTCCTGCCCCTAGGCAGGGGGGAAGGCAGCGGCCAGCTGCCTAGGCTGCGCGTCCCAAACTGAAAAGGGAGTTCCGGTTTGGGACAAACAAGCGCGGGGGGTTTAAAGTGTGTTTATCCAGTAAGAATCTGGGGCGTAGCCGGCGACCGCGTTCGCCGGTGGTCTCCCAGTTGTACACTTTGTACAACTGGGCGGTCATGGAAATTTGCGGGTCTTTAAGGCCCGCAAACACTCCATGGCTGATGTAAGATTCACATATTTCCCTTATAAAAAAAAAAAAAAAAAAAAAAAAAAAAAATGATCTTAAATATAATTTGGATGATCAAACTTCAAGACTTCTATACTCTAATGACCTTCAGATTGAAATTCAAGTCCCTGCAAATCAATTCCAACAAGGCATTGATACACTCTCTGAGGCAGCTAAACTAGTTACACATTGGGCAGATATTAATGATCTCCTACTAAATACTAAAAAGACAAAAGCAATTGTTTTTGGTTCTTCTACCACCTTGAGTGTTCCATGTGTGGATAAAGTGACTAGTTTAGGCGTTATCTTAGACAGTTCTCTTTCTTGGGGTCCTCAAGTTCAGCAAGTCACTAATCGAGTAAACAGAGTTCTTGTTGGTGTTAAATTCATCAGACCGTGCACCTCTAAATCCCTGCATAAAAGCCAGAAAGAATCTCTTATATGCCCCTACCTAGATCATTGAAATATTGTTTATTCTGATTTATCCAGTTGACTAAGTGCTCAACTTGATAAGCTACAAAACTGAGGAATAAGATACAACTGTGATCTCAAACGTAATGAACACATTACCCTATACTGAAAACGCCTAAACTGGATGAGCATCACAACCCGCAAGGATTATTTTGCTTGTCTGGTTATGTGCAGACTCCTACGAACAAGGGAACCTCCATTCCTTCTATCCTTGTTCAAGCCTTACAAATCTAACAGACCAACTGGTGGGCCTCGCAAAGACCTTGAAATTTACACTACATCATATGATTGGGTCTTTTTATTCCTTCCAAGTAAATTATTCGAGACATTCACTCCTTTTTACGATTAAAAAAAAATATAAGGAACTACTTATACAAGTCTGCAAACACGTAAACAAATGTTGACATTTAATAATATCAATATTGAGTTACTGACTACTTTGTACATACATACCAATACATATGTTCACTGAATAATTAACAAATTGTTATTAATTTACTAAAAATTTTTTTTTATTCATATTATATTATTAAACTTATTGACTATTGTAAAAATTCTATTGACCCTTAGAACCAGTATGAAAAATATAGATAATAACCTATTAACAGAAAATAATTTATTAAAAAACTTAAATGACTCACTAAAATTAAATAATAAACTAAAATCTGAAAAAATAATGAATTTAGAAGACAAATTAAAAACTGTAAATAGTGAGAATAGTAACTTAGAAGGCAATAAGAAACAAATAAATAACATCACTTATGCTGACATTGTAAATAATAAAATAAATAATAATAATAATAATAATAATAGCGATAAACACCAAATAACAGAAAAGACACCGAATATAGTTATATCTTCTAATGATAATTTAACAGTTAATGAAATACATGCGATGATAAAAAATAAAATTCAAGAAAAAATACTAGTGCCAATAACCAACCTGAAAAAAAATCATAAGAAAAATACAGTATCCTATAATGTTGCCATATTTATGACATAGAAAAAACTAAGGACAATCTTTCTAAAATTTTGGGTGATAACTTCGCAGTTAAGGTTGAAGAACTTTTAAACCCAAAAATCAAAGTTGTTGGCATGTCAAATAATATGTGCACAGATGAAATTGAAAATGACAACAGAAGAAATTTTCAAGGATACAATAACAAATGTAAGATATTTCACACTTATAAAACTAAAAAAACACAACTAGTGCAATAATTGAAACCCCTGACCTAAACTTACATATACGTAATAATAACTACTCAGTATTTATTGGTGCTCAAAAATGTAATGCTTTTGATTACTTTGATGTGTTGCCTTGTAAAAAATGTGGCAGATTCGGTCATAGTTATAAAAAGTTTACAAATAAAACAGTGTGTGTCCTCTGTTCAGGAGAGCATGATTACATTAACTGCAAAGCAAATAAGAATAACTGGAAGTGTAGTAACTTTGTACATAACAACAATACTTACAACAATACACTTGACACAAATCATTTGTTAAATGATATAATGAAATGTGAATCTCTTTAAAAAAAAGTGACTAACATAATTTATAATATAAACTATCAGATAAAACCAGATATTCCTAAGTATTTGGGTACATTTAAAGTAAATATTAATACTGATAATAATAGCAAAAATATTCACAAACCAAAAGTAACAACTAACAAAAATAATTCTAAAGGCAAAGAATATGATCGGAGTAATGGCATTTCACAGTCTGTACAATCATGATAGATCAAAGTGATAAAGTGAACATTTATACAAATGAACGTATAGACGATGTTTACAATAATTTACACAATGATGAAGATCTTAATGAAGAAGACGACTTCTCTAGTCATATTATAGAAACTAAATATATAGAATTAAAATCACTTACTAGTCAGATTAATGATAATGATTTTTGCATTTAACATTTAAATATAAGAAGCCTCAATGCTAATTTTGAAAATTTGGAAATCTATTTAAGTAAGTTTAGTAATCCTCCTTCTGTATTAATTTGCTCTGAGACGTGAAATCTACCTTGTCCTCAATATCATAATCTTGAAAATTACCCTATTTATTATAACTAGGGGGCAAGCCCCCTGCGCGCTGAAGCGTGCCAACCCCCTCAGATTATATTTCATGTTTAATGGAAATAAAACTATGTGGTTTAATTCATAAATAAAAACAACTGTACAGTGAGATGTCAATTTCAAATAATGAACTTTTTTCATAATTCTAATAAACCATTATTATTTTTATTTTTAAAATTTATTTCAAGAAAAAAATATTGCATTATTGCCAGAACCCTTTTCATCCCTCAAAATAAATTTTTCTTTTTTTCTGGACGGCGAAATTTTTAAATACGATGACGAAATACACGAATTAATTTTCATATTGAGACGGTCACCCAGGGGGGTGAATAGTCGAGGTTCTTTTCGTACACTGACTATAGGATACACTGTAGATGGACTAGGTATAAATAAGTACACTTAATTATTTATGAAAAATAACGAAAATAATAAAGTTTATTGAATATAAAAGTCTACGTTGTGTTTACACTTTGTCATTGATTTATAATAATAATTAAACAAAAAATAAATTTCTTTGATTGTTTTGCATACAAGCAATTTTTCTATAAAATAAAATTTATCAAAAGAGTAAGTAATAATTACAAATTATTTATAATGCAAACTTTAAGCAAGCAAAATGTATATAATGCAAAATATTATATAAGCAGAGATACAAATTAAATTATTTATAAAATAATAAAAAAAAATATAATGCAAAAGATAATTACTAAGCAAGTGCAAAATAAACTAAATATATAAAAAAAAATGTATAAAAGCGAAGCCAACAGCCAAAGCCACTAAATACATGCGTTACAAGGGAGATTCAAGTGGATTGACCGCTTAGGGTGGACTACCAACCCTGAGATGTCCCAGCTTGAGATCTACCATTAAGAAGTTCCTGGAGTGGACTTCCAACCCCAGAAAGCACCACCTGAAGAATGTGAGTGGATTGACAAAATCGAGAGGGATACCAGCTCGACGTTGTCCCAACCCGTCTTCTTCACGATGAGAACTCCTAGAGTGGAATACCAACTCTAAGAATTGTACTGCTTGGGAGTATGAGTGGATAGACTATATCGAGAGGAATGCCAGCTTGACGTAGTCCCAACCCGTACTTTACCAAGAGGCAGAATTACCTAGAGGAGCCGTGGAATACCAAGCGGTCACTAGATAACTTGCTTGTGCAATGAACACAGAGCAAATCAGGACGATTGTAGAAATCGTTCGCTATTTATAGTTTGTCGTGCCTATCTTTACAATGTATAAGAGATTGCGCGACATACTATTAAAAAAGAAAAGAAAATATAATAATTTTGGAGCTGGGTTTCTTACCCTTCCTATATGTTTGTTTATTAATAGTTAATATCACACGATTCACTATTCTTTATACTTAATTCTAATATATTTATTTAAACAAATTAATTAATTTTTAATTAATAAAAAAAAAATAAAAAAGTAATACTTTGTACTATATATGTATCTAATGTTATTTCTATAGAGAGGAGCGCGCGCATCAGCTGACTATATTGTATGCGCGAGATTCTCTCACTTATTTATAACTTTATATTGGTATGGGTGCCGTGAGAGGGTTACTACATAAACATCTTTTTGTTTATAGTATATTTTTTTATTAAATGTAGGGGTTATATGGTAACCGTCTCAATATGTTATGTGTTGCATCTACGAATATAATTAATTTTTTATTAGTTTAAACATTTTTCATTATTTATAATTATTTTTACAATTTATATTATTATAAATTAAAGAATTAATATTTAAAATTATCTACAGATTTGTATACAGTGCGCCGCTAACACTACAGAGCATCAATGAGACGGGCAATTAGATTAAGATGACGAAATTTTTAGGAGATTGTATAATAAAATAATTATTATATTTCTTATTTCCGTATTTTTTACACAAAATTTTATTAATAATTAAGTATTTAAAAGATAACAAAAATTAGAACTAATGAAATAAATAATGAAAAAATACGCGCAACCCATAATATTGCAATAATAACTCGTAAAAATTAGATGAAAAATTATGTCTCATGAGTTTTTTAGAGACAGAAATGTACCTCAAGAAAAAATATTTAATATCGTATCTGAATGCAATTACTAATTTACTATCCCTCAAAATAAATTTTTCTATTGTCCTGGACGGCGAAATTTTGCAATTGGATGACGAAATACACCAATGAGTTTTCATATATTATCATATAAAAATAAATATAAACCGCAATATTATTTTTATTCTCAAAATTTATCTCAAGAAAAAAATATTAAATATTGCATCTGAATGCAAATATTGATTACTGTCCCTCGGTGCTACGCACCTCGGGCCAGAACTCTTTTTGTCTCTCAAAATAATTTTTTTTTGTACTTAACGACGAAATTTTACAATAAGATGACAAAATACTCGAATGAGTTTAGGTATGTCGCATCTACTGACAGATGTAGTGTTTTATTATAGTTTATTGTAATTATTTAATTATTTATATATGTAATTATTTTTACAATTTATAATAATAAATTCAAAAAGTAATATTTAAAATTGTATAAGAAATTTATATGCAGCGCGCAAATATACTGCAAAGCTTAAATGAATCGATTAATTACAGATAAAATCGATGACAAAATTTTTAGTAGAATGTATAGTAAAATAAGAAAATTATTTATTTATTTTTTTTAAATATGTTATAATTCAAAATTTTTAAAAACTAATAAAAATTAAATAACGCGCGAGCGATGTGACCGCAGAACTTCTGGTATAAATCACGCGCATGACAAAATCAGCGCGACCAATCAAATCACGAATAATTCGATGAGAAAAGAGGGGATCATGAGTTTTAGGTAATAAGATGACTCAAAAATTAACAAAGCAGATGGCACAGTAATTTTTGTTAACAAAAAAATCCAACACAATTCCTGCATAGAAATAATTGATAAAATTAAATTTTTAAGTGTAACAATTAAATTTAAAAATATTAATCTAAAGATTAAATCTACATACAGATGCCATAAACTAAAGGTTGAGCCATACATTTCAGCAATTAACAAATTCTTAGATACTAATAAAAAAATTAAGAGTCATATCATTATGGGAGATTTTAATATTGATTTAATTAATGGTGATATCAATAGAGAAGAATTTGTTAATAATTTTCTTGAAAATGAATATGTTCCCTACTTTAACAAAATAACTAGACCTAATAATTTGAACACCTTAGGTGGCACCTGCATTGATAATGCTTTTATTAAAACTACTGATTTTAATCAAATTCTTTCTTTTAAATGCACAGAAATTTTTACAGATCATTTTCCTATTTTTATAAATATAAAATTTGAAAAACCAGTGCCTAATAATGTAACCTTCACTAATTCAATTAATTATAAAAAATTAATGAATCTTGGAACGAGTTTGGATTGGCAATCAGTATCAAAAGTAACTGATCATAATTCTGCTTTGGAGAATCTAATTACAGTATTGCAAGATTTAACTAAAAGATCTACTATAAATCGTAAGACTTATAAGCATAAAAAAAATGCATGGATTACCTATGGTAAAATCAAATCTTCTATGATTAAAAATAAACTTTATCTTAACTATAAAAAAAAAATTTGTGATCTTTTAGCTAAAGATAAATATTTTTCATATTCAAAAATCTAAAAAAAAGTTGTTTTTAAAGCTAAACTTAAATATAATAATGAACAAATCAAGAGCAAACTTAACAATGCTCGAAGGCTTTGGAAGTTCATAAATTCTAAAATTAAAAAATCAACTCCTAAAGCCTTTGACATACATTATTTAAGCACAAATAATAATCGTATTATACATAACAAATATGCTATTGCTAATGAGTTTAATGAATTTTATAGTAACATTGGCCTCAAACTAGCCTCAAAAATTAAGAACAATAATAATTCAGAAAATAATCTCACTGTAAATAACCCTAAAACTTTCTATATTAATCCTACTAATGTTCCTGAAATCACTAAAACCATACATTCTATGCCTGAAAAAGCAGGTGGAATTGACAATATTAGCATAAAACGTATTAAAAAAATTTCGTCTTTTATTAGTGCTCCTTTAAATTATATTTCTAACCTATGTATCTTATATAATACATGGCCAAACTGTCTTAAGTCTGCTGATATAGTACCAATATTCAAACAAGGCAATAAACATCTAACAACTAACTATAGACCTATTTCTCTCATATCCAATCTGGCAAAGGTTTTTGAGAAGTTAATACACAATCGGCTAATAAAATTTTTAACAGAAAATGATATAATATCCAAAAACCAATTTGGATTTCTAAGAAATATAGGTACTAAGGAAGCCCTTGCTAAAGTCAGTGATTTGATCTATAGAAATATAGATAATAAACTTCCCACAATTATCACTTTTTTGGACTTAGCAAAGGCTTTCGATACAGTAAACCACAAAATCCTGCTATTAAAACTTTACAGATATTGTGTGAGAGGTGGGCCTCTGGAATTGTTAGAGAATTATTTATCACATAGTAAGCAAAGAGTGAAATTAAATTATGTACTGAGTGATTTCCGAAATGTCTCAATTGGTGTACCCCAAGTGTCAATACTAGGTCCACTGCTGTTCATTCTTTACATCAATGACATCTTTCACATGCTCCCTGCGGACTGTATTTTTTCTTACGCAGATGATACTGCAATTGTAAGTTGTGATAAAAATTGGATAAATGCACAAAAAAATGTCTGAATATCTTAATAAAATCTATACGTGGCTGAATCAAAATTATCTATCACTAAATAAGGAGAAAACAGTTTTCATGGCGTATGGTTCCTATACTAATAGTATACCCAAAAACATAGATGTTTTCATTGATGATTATAAATTAACCAGAGTAGAAAAAGTTAAATACTTGGATGTAATTTTTGACCCACACCTGAAGTGGGATTACCACATAGACTCCATAATAAAAAAACTAGTTACTTGTTATTTGTGCTTAGTAAAATGTCTCTTTATGTAAATAAAAATATATTAATGCAAATATATTATGCACTTTTTCAAAATATTGCATTTTATGGTATTGAGGCTTGGGGTGGTGCCTACAATAATGTCTTAAAATCACTGAACAGTATACAGAATAGGTTATTAAAAATCATTAATGTTGATTATAATAATGTCCTAACAATCAAACAAGCTTTTATACTAAATTCAATTTTAATTCAATATCATAAACTTAAAACAAATTTTTTGAATAGCACTAGTATAACCAGATATAAAAATAAATACTTAAAAATTAACAAAACCATTGGCACTAAAAATCATAAATACTCCCCAAACAATTAAGAACCTTAAATTCAAATAAAAAAGTAACTAAAAATAAAATTAAACAATTTATTCTTTCTTTAAATTTCTAACAACAACTTCTAAATTTTCAATTTATCAAACTAAATTTCTAAAATTTCCCTATTAGCATTGAGCAAATTATAACTAGAAATATATATCTTATTTATTTATTCAAAATATATCAATGATATCATATTTGAAAATTTCATAAATATCTACTGTAATTAAAATTACATAAAATAACCACTGTTTCAAGTTGACTTAATTAAAAAAAATTATGTACTTTTTTTTTATTTTTCTCTTTTATTATATTTTATACTTTTATAACTCTTTTTTCTTTCTAAACAAGTACCAGCACATGCGTACAGATTAACTTGACAATCTCTGCATGGTACAACATATGCTATTGTAAATATATTTTTATTGTATTACTGGTTCAATAAATAATAATAATAATAATAATAATAATAATAATATATGTAAAAAGTAGTGACCTGTATTTTTGTTAAGGCAAAATAAAAATCATTATAAGAATAAAAAAGTAGTAAAGTCAAACATAAAGTATTATTTATAGTTGCAAAAAAGTTTGTTGGAATTCAATTACATTTTTCTGAAAATTGTTTGACATAATATTTAATGATATAATAAATATAAAATTATTTGTATAATGTTTACAACTATTTTACAATTAAATTGGGTTATTTTTTGAAAATTTCAGGATTGTACATCACAAACCATACAATCCTAGAATGTGCAAGCATATTTATACAATAATAATCCCACAACGATATTTGTACAATCCTAGGCATGTACAAGCATATTTGTACAATAGAACAAAAATCTCTATAGAATCCTAGGATTGCAAAATTTTGAGGATTGCACATAACATATCTTATACATTAATGATTTTTCCGCAGGTTTATCTACAGAAACTTGATTGCTACTTTTACTTTCTCTAAATTATAAAGTTTAATCATCTTTCTAGTAAAGTTGGTAACGTTGCTGCGCCCTGGTCCGAAAACCTCACTAAATCATTCAATCCTTAGTAGCGTTGGGTGATGTGAACACAAGGCAGAGACGTATTTAATGCCAGCTTATGACTTGCGCTAACTGGGAATTCCTGGTTTATGGGAAACGATTAACGGCCCAACACAGATGGTGGGAAGAGAAAAAAAAGAACAAAATCGCAGCAAAAAAATTTTTGTGTACGAGAACTAAAAATGGAAAAAATTATAATTTTAAAATTTTTATTTATTGAATGAATTGATTATAATAAGATCGTTATGTATATTTATATATATTTTTAAGATAATTTAATAATTTGTTTATTTGCATAAGATAACTATATTAATATATATCTAAATAAGCGTTTAAAATTAACATATTTTAACTATTTTCTGATAATAACACTTAGTTTCTTTTAATGTCATAATTTTCTTAAAATTTTATAGTCATCGGTTAAATTATACAATTCAGTACGGTTATTGTATACTTTTCACTAATCTTACCCATATTCGTACATTAAATTTTAAGGATCCAAAAATTTCTCTGGAATTTTTCCCTTAACACAATATTTACTTTTAATTTGCAGACTTAAAAGTATTATTTTAGCGCAAATAATTGATAAGTAAATATTGTGTTAATTGAAAAATTCTATAGAAATTTTGGAATACTTAAAAGTTGAAGTACGAAATTTTCAATGTTTGCAATATTAAAAACTGGTTAAGGTTAGTAAAAAGTATTCAAAAACCATACGTAATTGTAAAATTTAACTGATGATTATGAAATTTTCAGAAAATTATTACATTTAAAGCAGCTAAAAGCTATTCTCAAAAAATGGTTAAAATATGTTAAAATTAAATTAGAGTTCCGCGATATTTCGATATAATATCGATATCGTATCGATATCGTCTCGATTTTCAAGACAATACCAAGACAATACTGAAGAATTTTCGATACGATATCGATACCAAAGAGGTCGATATATTGGTGGTATTGGTATTGGTATTGGTTATAAAAAAAATAATTTTTTAAATGTCTTTATTTAGAAAATATAATTTCTAAACAAGTATATATTATATTTATTATATTTCATTATATTTCACATAAAATTTCACACAATTTAGATCTGGTCCAAGAATTTATGCACATGAGTTCTTTTAGAGATTCGTCTTTTAATCTTGATCTCTTAGACGGCATCGTTAAGGAGCCAATCGAAAAGAATCTTTCAATCGGAACTAATGAGGCTACCCACACAGCACAAAACGATTTCAAAATGTTTCTGAAACGTTTCAAATGTCCGCTTGGGTTTTTGGCCAATTGCCAGCAAACTAAGAGAGCTACCCTGCCTTTTGATAAAATGTAGCTCAATCTTTAAGGAAGGTGTACAACTTGGTTAGAGCAGTTAGCTTATTCAAGTTTTTGTGTAATCGAATTTACAAGAAAAATATGCATTTTCATTCAAAATATCCACCGTTGGATATATATTGTCATGTTTTCGCCACCATTCCAAGATATCTGTATTTCTTGGCACTCTCAAAGCTGTTATATAATCACGTATCTCGTATTACCCCATTCATCGTTCAATGTATCATTTTAATCGACGTAAATCAAATTTATATCTAAAAAATATTCTGATTCGACTTTTGGTTTTTTGCGAGGCATTTCGATTTCTTTTTCTTTTTGTATACAATATTTACTACTATAGATATCTTTAAAAACCTTGATCGAATCTTAAAAAAAAAAGAATATCAGCATTTAAAAATTTTAAATTTCAAAATCCGATATTTCGATATTTACCAATACCGAAACGATATTAAGCTCTGCAATACCAAGACCAATATGGCCCAGAACAATATTTTCAATACCAATATCGATATTAGTAAAAATATCGCATTGTCTTGGTATCGCGGAAATGCTTAAATAGATGGCTTAAAAGTTACAAAAATAAAAAAATATAAAAAAAGCAATGATATTATAGCATATAATTGCAGTAGCATATAATTATCTTATACAAATATATACAGGGTGGAATGCAATTGATACGGTTATTTACATTGCTTTAATATATACTAGCAATTTAAAGATTCAATTGTGTTCCACTTGGTATAATGATATATAATGATCTTATTATAATCTGTTATTATTATTGTTATTATTATTAACTAGGTGTACATAAGTTTACACATATTGGTTACATATACATATAAAATATATACTACGTTATACAATATGTCCACATGGACTCGTAGTCCGAGCGTGGAACTAGCTGCTATAGCTGCAAGAATTAACAAATATTAATATAATATAATATAATATAACATACATCTTAATATAATATAAAATATTTTGTTCTGTAAAGTTTTTATTAATTTAATGGTAACTATTCAATAGCCTCTTCTGTTTAACATATTTAGCCTCTTTATATTACTTAATCTACTTGATTTTATATAATTCTAATTATTTTTGCTTAACCATAATTTAATGTTTTGGATATTACTTATTTTTTTACTATTATTTACTTTTATTTTTTCTTTTATTTCAATAGGCAGCCTAATGAATATAATATATTAAAATTAAACATTTATTTAGATGGCTTAAAGGATACAAAAATAAATACCCTGCCAACTAGCTGGCTCTGAGGTTCCTCAAACTGCTGTAATCTTAATTTATAACAAATATTATTGATAACAACCATGTAATTATACATACATTTTTCGTTTTTAGTAGCTGGTAAAGTAGATTATTAAGATCACTTTGTTATTAAAGTGAAAATTCTAGCGTCCATGGATTGGTCGCGCTGGCGTTAATGGATTTTAAATCATTTTTGCATAATTAAAAAGAGACAAATATAAAAAGAGCTAATTTTATTTTTTTTTATAAAATTTTATTTTATTAGAATATATAATTATCCCTTAATAATTAAAATATTGGGTAACATGATTTTTTTGTTTTGAAAATTACAAATATTCGCTCAATTATTATAAAAAGATAGGAGTTTTTACCAGAATTTATAATAATTTCTTATAATTTATTTTCTCAGTGTACTTTTTGCATTTGACCAATCTTCCGCAACAATGATAATAATAATAATAATAATATTTTGTAATAAAAAAAATAACCACATTATTTGCATCAAGATTTTAACATTATTTATATTATTTCTATTAATCACAAAATAATAAATTATTTAATTCTATAAATTGTTTGATTCTTTAAAAAATGCCAATATAACTTTTAAATCTTAATTTTAAAATGCAAACATAACCATTTAATATTTTTAGGCTGTTTATTCTTGTTTATAATTTCATTAAGCTGCATACATAAATAAACATAGCAAAGAGCAAAATAATCCAAGGAAGTCAAAAAGAGGCAAGATTTCCATCACTCTTTTTTGTGTGTTATAATTTATATCAAAAAAAAAAAAAAATTGTGATCGGATACAAAAAATTACTATAAACTAAATTTCTAAAACTTGTTCTCTCATTAAAATAAATTAGATATGTCCAAAACGAAAAATAAATTTGGGGTTTTATGTATTTTTTTGTGACGAAGATTTTGGAGAAAAAAATTTTCAAAAAATTAATTATCAGATTCAAGATATCGAGTAAAAATCATAATTTCAAATATAAGTAATTTCATGGAAATGAATGAGGTATTACATCCAAATTGAAAAAAAAAAAGTATTTTGAGATTTTTTTAATAAACAAATTTTTGGAAAAAAAAGTTAGGTATTCATTCGATAATTGTTTTGAAATATCACTGGTTACAATATTTTAAAATATTAGTATTTTCATAGAATTAAATGAGGTATTACACAAAAAAAAAAAAAAATATTGCAATTTTTTTTATTTTTCTTTTTTTTTAATCTTGAGAAAAAAATTTTGAAAAAACTAAGTATCAGATCAAAAAAATTACTGTAAACGAGGTTCTTAAAATTAGTACTTCCATGGAAATAAATTAGGTACTTCGTCCAAAAAGAAAAAAAAACTTGGTATTTTTTGTATTTTTTTGTGAAAAAAATTTTAGAAAAAAAATTTTCAGAAAATTAAGTATCCGATTCAAAATATGATGTGAAAACCATACTTTCAAATATAAGTACTTTCATGGAAATAAATAAGGTATTACATCGAAATTAAAAAAAAAAAGTACCTCGAGCTTTTTTGGTGAAAAAATTTTTGAAAAAAAAATTAGGTCTTAATTCCATAATGTTTGTGAAATATCACCGATTACACACACACAAACACACACATAGACTTTTTTAAAAACCGGTTTTTTAACTTCCTGGGGTCCCAAAACGTGCTTATATGCCAAAAAATAGAAAATCAAATTTTGACCTAACGCAATACAAAAAATGTAAAAAAAACTTTGAAATTATATATGCAGTAGCATATAATTATTGTATACAAATATATATAATAATATATAATGATCTTATTATAAATAATTTATTCAATAAATATAATATTTTAGAATTGTAATTTTTTTTAATCCATTTTGAAGGTCTTGTACACAAAATTTTTTTTTGCGATCAGCTGTGATTTCGCAGTTTAGCTCATTTCATTCATTTTCACAAATATATTTGATCCACAATAACAGAATTTGGCGTAGTCATGGACCTATTTTTTTTCTTTCCCCATCACCTGGTACAATCTCTAGAACTATATTACTGCGCCATTATTATAAGTTAGAAACACACTAATATACAGGAAAATACTCTTTCTCTCTCATTGATAATCGTAATTCGAGAAAAAATACTCGAAAGTCGGAATTCGAGCGAAAAAACTCGAAAGTCGGAATTCGAGCGAAAATACTCGCATTCGACTACTTTCATATATACATTATAATATAGAGTAATAGCTTCTGCTCTCGCCCGCGGTATATCTTGTATATATTCTATCTATCTATTAATTTTTAAAAAATAGCTGTTACAAAAAAACAGTGTATATATATATTAGAAAAAAAGAGTGTATATTAAAATTTATCCATTTAGTTCAAGAAATAATAGTTTTTGACCCCCGATTAATTCTAAATATAAAAAATGGTTGGGATAAAAGTTTTGCGTATTTATGTGTACAATAAGGGGAACAAGTTTCTTCAATTCTGAGGGTGTCGAAAATTTTGGCAAATCAATTTTCAGTTTAGTTTTTTTAGTTTTTTTTAAATTGCGCGCAAACTATTGAAGATAAAAAAAAAATTTTTAATGCAAAATAAGGCCAATCCAATCCCCTATCAAAAGAGTCCCTATAGCTTTCCGTACGATCTACCTATCCTGAGAAAATTGAAAATTAAATTGTACCTTTTTTTTACTTCCGCGCGCATTATTTATAAGTATATAATTATGATAAAAATGTACCGCCTTCGGTCCAAAAAAACTGAATTTCAAAAACGTGCAATTTTTTTTTTTTTAAATAAATTCTTTACAAGGTTGCTAAGACCCTTTTAAATAATAAAAAAATATTTTAAAAAAATTGTCTCTTAAATTTTGCCCACATGGACAAATTTCAGCTGGAACAAATTTCTTTTAACTTAATGTCGAAGTTTGGGGGGGTTAAAATAAAAATTTCGAAAAAATTTTTTTTTAATGTTATTTTGTATATCTTCAGGAAACGATTTCAGTTTGCGGAATCTAAATATGTCTTATACGCCCTAAAATATTATAACAGAAGGATTTGGCCAGTCAGGAAAAAAAATTATTTTTTCTACCTCTGAAATTCTTTTGCGAATATTTATTTTATGAAAAGTGTTACAACAGTAAGCTGGGTCTCATTTTAATCGTAATTTTATGCAGATTTTAATGGTATATTTACTTCTTTTTTTTCGATTGCGAATTTTTATGTATACGCTAAAATTGCATTTGGTTCCATGTAAGAAATTTTTCTGGTTTCTTCAAAAAGTTTTTCAAGCCGTTTAAAACTGAAATTGAATATCGATTTTTTTTTTTTGTATTTTATTCTTAAGAAGTTTCTTAATCCGATCATGTAAATAAGAAATCAGTAGGATACCATCGCCCATGGAAAAATCGATTAAATGTAACACGCTCGGAAACCTGTTGGTATGTATTCAATGATTTTTTACTCCGAGGCTATGCGCTTGCGTCGCAGGGTCTCTATTATACCTAATCTCTGCTTATATACCGAAGGAGAAATAAGAGAATCGAGAATTGTATATAATATGTCGTTCTTTATCTGTAAAAAAAATATAAACGTTATAAAATAATTGTTTAAAAGAGATGTTAATTTTTTGTTTATTTATAATCTGTTAATAACTTAAGTAATTTTAGATTTTTTTATGCAGTTTTTAGTAAATATTAGTAATTTTTTGTGTTATAAACCTGTTGCATAAATCATTTTAAACTACTTAATACATATTTGCCCACAAAAAATTACTAATATTTATTAAAAACTGCATAAAAAATATAAAATTACTTGCGTTATTAACAAATTATAAATAAATGAAAAATTAACATCTCTTTTAAACAATTATTTTATTAACGTTCATATTTTTTTTATACACACGAATTTGTCATCCCCAAAAAAAATGTGAATAATGGTGCCACACTTAATATTACATAAATTTTCCTAAAGTTAAACGATTTATTAACAAATTAAAATTAATTTAAACAATATTTGTTTATTAAACAGTAAATTTTATAATAAAAAAACATCATTTGAGTAACCAAATAATTATCTCATACTACCAATTTTATTCAAATTTTAATACAGATAAATTTTTTTTTTTAAACAATCTGTAAACAATTTAATATTGTTTATAATATTGCTAATAATAAATATTTTAAAATTCATATTTTTCATAAATTCAACTTTTTCTGTCAAATTTAAGGATTTGGAGATATTAAAGAAAAAGTTATATTCCTTGATCACGCGCATTAGGGTAGTTTTTGCTAATTAACGGGTAAAATATTAATTTTTCATAAAAAACTCCCTGAAATTCTTGTTCAGCGACCCAAAAACCCATGTGAACCAAATCTGGCCGCTCAAAATTCGAAAACATAAAAAAAAACCTTTTTAGGGGTACTTTTTGCAAATTTAAGGGTGTTTCCCCAATTTCCGATACCCTCAAGATTGAAGAAACTTATTCCCCCTATTATATACATCAATACGAAAAATTTTTCCCAAAAATTTTTTATATTTAGAATTTATTGGGGGTTTAAAGGATTTTTGGATATTATTTCTTGAACTAATTTATAAAAAAAAAAAACTGTATAAATTACATGGCTAAAAAGAATTTTGTTTTTAATTAAAGTTTAGTAAGAGAAAAGCGAGAGCAAAAGTTTTTTAAATAAAATGTACCATATTAGCAGAATAACCTAATAAACCTGTTGAAGTGATTACTTTTTTTTCTACTTCTTATATCGGTGAATACCAAACTGTATTTTAATTTAAAACCAGCTTCTGAAGCAGGTCTAACTTATGTAAACAAGTTTATTGGGAATTCATCGATATAGTTTATTACCAATAGTTCTAGGTCTTTGTACGAGAAAGAATCATGAGCCATGAAATCATCCTGTTTGCATAATTGAAAATTATTTGATAAATATGAAAATTATTTGATAAATAAAATCCAAACTAGAATGTTTAATCAAATTTGGACCTAAAAAAATATAAAATCCATGTAATTATTATTTTACATTACAAGTATAGTTTCATTGATGCATTCTCAAAAAGCTTTGGAAAGCTATTACTGGACTTTATATACAGTTTGGGTCCAAATTTTATAAATTTCTAATTTAAATCTAATTTATCAAGTACTTTTCATTTATGTAAGCAGGCTTAATTCATTGCTTCTGATTCTCACCCATAATAACATCCAGTAGGTTTTGAGAAAGAGCTATTACGATGAATTCCCAATATACCTGTTTAAGTGATTACTCCCGTACGAAGCCACTGTATACAGCCGTGTATACATTTTTTCACGGAATACAGGCACTGTATACAAAATTTTTTTTTTTTTTAATATAGCACTAATTAGCACGTAAGGAATTGGCCCTATAGGGATTCGTAACTTAGTCAGGGGCATTATAGAAGAGGAATAAATAAATTACTAATGTAATAGGTAATTACCGAGGATATAAATGGACTTTGGAGGTAAAAAATGGCTCCTACATGATAAAATAAATACTAACTGATAGATACCAGAAAAAAATGAGATCTCGCTGTACAAATCGATTCCCAGGGAAAAAAATGGACTATAAGGGTAAAATATGGTTTCAGCAGGAAAAAATGAGATCCCGCTGAATAAATCGATTCCCAGAGATAAAAATGGACTATAGGGGTAAAAAATGTGTCCAGCAGGCAAATAAATGGTAAAGGGGCACCTGTGTATTTAAAGGATTTAAAGTTTATTCTTCTGCAAATATATGTTCATATGCAAATTAAACCACTGGACCAAATGTTCTTTTTTTCATAAATTTTTTCTTACCGTATTATTTATAAATATGTTATAACTTTTGGGCCATAAATATTGTGAGATGAAATTTTATGGCCTAAGCTAAGTAAAAATTTAATTACAGTAAAAGTACATTTCAAAATACTGATACTGATTAAAATAATGTTTTTAAAACTTTAGTAAATTAAAGTATAATTAAAACTAAGTTAAGTCTTGTTGTTTCCTAATCACAAGTTATATTATAAGTTTTAAGCCAAAAATGTTGTGAGATGAAATTACATGGCCTAAGCTAAGTAAATTTTTATTTCAGCAAAAGTATAAATGCCTAATAAATATATTATAACTTTTGGGCCATAAATGTTGTGAGATGAAATTATATGGCCTAAGCTAAGTAAATTTTTATTTCAGCAAAAGTTTACAGTAAACAGATAATTTTTCTTATACAGATTTTTCACATTGGGCTCACAGGCTGTACTTTAAATATAATTAGCTTATATTCTAAAAATTTATTATCTTTAGAAACTGCTTAACTTGCCAGGCCCCTAAATAACCAGTTTATCGGTGGGAAATTAAAATAAAATTAAAGAAATCGTTTTTATTTATAGATTAGTGCTTATTTAGATGTCTTCAAAACATTTGATAATTGAATAGAGTTAAATAAATATGATAAATTGTATTTTATCGGTCTTTACGGACAATATTATTATTAAGATAAGATCACGAGTTCGATCCTCGTTGGCACTGATGAGACATTTATTTTTTCTCAAAGATTTTTTTCTTAACATCTAAGAAACAAAATAAAATTAAATTAAAAATTTATTTTTAATTTAGAAAAATTTATTAAACTGCTGTTAATGGATACACGCTATTGGCGATCATTAACAATAAAGCAAGTTTAAAATATTGTTCATTAAATTGCATTAATTTGTAATTGATGAATAATAATATTGTCCGTAAAGACCGATAAAATACAATTTATCATATTTATTCAATTATCATCGGATGATAAAATATTATTCTGAATAGAGTTAAGTTAATTTAGTTAATGGTCATAGTAACTGCTTTTTGGTTAATGGGTTTAAATCCTTTTTTCACTCATTATCCTCGTCTAAAAAAAATGTCGATTTAAATAAGTATAGTTTCTAGGAAGATCACGTTAATATTTTTACAACTATAATCCTTAAAGTCATATTTCAAGAACTTTGTTTTACAATGAAAAATCATTTTCATAAACAAGATTTTTACTTTTTAAAAATATTCTTACTATATATTTTTTATATATTCTTACAATATTTTTAACTCATTTCTAATTCATTTAATATTTTAAAAATAAAATTTTTCTGGTCAGCGGCCAGAAAGCACGTGTTTGCCGGTCGCTGCGCGTCCGGCAAAGACGTATTTTCTCGCCACTGATGCAGAAAAATCGTATACGACCCTGGGCCATAAATAAAGAATGCCCCAAATCGCAGTTTACCATACTCGGCTTCGCCTCGGAAGGTAATTTACGTGCGATTTGGGCCATTCTTTATTTTTCTGGCCATGGGTCGTAATATACTATTAATTCTTTTTACAAAATGTCAAAGATAGATATTTACAATAAATGTAGGCTATAACCCATAATAACCTATAAAGAAAAAATTCAAATTTGAACACAAGAAATTTGATTGGCTAATGAAATCTCCATATAGAGCCCATAAGCTTTTTTATAATAGAATTATTGATACAATTTCCATTCACGCCGTTTACTGGTTATTTAGGGGCCTGGCAAGTTAAGCAGTTTCTAAAGATAATAAATTTTTAGAATATAAGCTAATTATATTTAAACAAATATGGAACAAATAATGGACAAATAGTCCAATATTGAAGCCAACCAAACCCTACAGAATACATCATAGAAAAAATAAATCATTCAGTACAAAGTATGAAAACAATATCTCAGAATATTAGACAAGAAATAAAATAAGAAGTAAAACTAAAGTTGATGAAAACACACACATGATAGTACAACTGTGCTGCAAATTCAAAATCGATTATGATAAATACAAATGCAATAAATAATACTGAGGAACCTAGTTCTATAAATAAAATAAGTGTAAACACTTACTAAATTATATCAAATAAAAAAAGTGATGAGCCATCATGAAAAAGCACAACTCAGAGATTTCACTCCTATAGGAGAATAAACTTGACAAAACCATAAAATTAGCTTTAAATATTATAAAGATATTAAAACTCCACAAAAGAAGGAGGTACTGCTATAGTAATAGAAAAAAATCATTAAATATGAAGTTTTAGACTATTAAGCTCTGAACTCAACCAGATATTGGAACACTCTAGGTTTTTTAAAAATTTTACCAAATTCAAACAAAATTCATAAGATGTTATTTTTTCCAATATTTTGAATAAATATTTTGTTCCTCTTCAGGGTTTTTTTTCTAGATATACACAAAATATAATATTTTTTTACATGTGCCTAAATATAATCAAGAAAAAATTTCATATGAATATGTTAACAATGCCTTAATATATAATAATATCAAATAGTACGGCCAAATATAGTTATAAAAATTAATACCAATATAATATATGGAAAAATTTCTAATAATAATTAAGTTTAATAAATATTTAAGTATAAAAAAATAAAATAATTTATACATATTAGCTAGCCATAACAGTAATAGTGAGATTTTGCGTATATAAGTAAGAGTTTTACTTTGCATACAATTTGGGCATATTATATGTATATGCTATTCTCACATATCTAATGGATAACAGAAATAATATGAAAAATTATAATTTAGGAATGATCGCTTTTGATTTATCTCAGTCAGTGTTAGAATTTAATGCATTGCAGCTTTGTTTGTTTATGTAGACCAGAAATTTATTTCTCGATGGAGAATTTGTGTGTTAGTGTAATCAATATTATGTTGATGGTTGTCCTTCATAATATTTTTGTTATTACATTGTGATATGATTCTTGGAAATTTTTTTATATGTAAACTAGTATCCGAGAGTTGTATAATTTTATGACAAAGGTTTTTGGATCCTTATTTTTAACGACATGGAGTGGTGTGAAAGAAAGTTTAAATGTCATAAGAATACTCTATAATTAAAATTGCCAAGAATACATCAAGCGCCTTTTACATAATAAGTTCATTTGTTTATTAAAAAATTAAAAAAGTTCGCACTCAAGTTGCATAAAAGTGACAATTTCTATGTTCTCACTGGAGACCTAAATGCAAATCATCCTAGTTGGTGATATAGAACTTTAAGCATAAAGCTCGATATTTAAATAAATAAAGAAATAACAACAAATTAAATACATGACCAAAACCAAAACTTATTACTCCATAGACCCAACCTTTCCTAGGAAAGATTCCTAGCTGAACATTGCCCTGGTAGAAAGCAGATTAAAGATAACAAACCTAGTAGAAAACAAATTTAAAACTCTTCATTATGAAACCGACCACAGAGAAATATGTCTAGAAATAAACATTAGCAGTGTAGGCTCTGTTCAAATCATAATAGAAGATACAAAGCCAACTCACGCTTTTAAAAAAACACAAGGCGAGGACAGCCATAACCTAAATATTTCCTAAGACTGAAATTTGACAAAACAAAAAACTTAGAGCTATCTGTTGGAATTGAATAAAATAATATACAAAAACATAGAAAAAAACAAGAATTGGTAACAAAAACAGAAAATGCCAATAGCTCCAATAAATATCTCAACCCTTTTTTTCTCAAAAAGTTTTTGTATGATGTGCAATGTATAAAAACAAAATTTTTCAGCAGATTTCCGGAGGAGTTAAAATTATTCCTAGGAAAAAATGAATTTTTAAAAGTTTAAAAACGCAATATTTTTTCAAAGTTTTTTCAAATGAATGTTATTTATTAAACGAATATAAATGCGAAAAATTAGTAAAAGAAATTAATTAATTTTTTTTCAATTATTTACAAAAATATTTAGTTTTACACAAAAAAAAAAGAAAAAGAAATTATTTTAAAGACCCTGATTCCTGTCAGATTTGAAGAAATGAAATTTCGAAACGGCGCTGCGTGAAAGATAACACAAACTAATAGACTGATTAACTACAAATTGATTCACACATGCACACAACATAATCATACATAAATTTGTTTGTCTATTTATTAGTTTCTTCGCATAATTTTCTACTGCCATTGACCTCACTCATTTAAGCACATATAGGGTTATTCATTGGGAAGGAAAACTTTTTTATTTTTTGGTATAAATTGGTTAAAAGTCAAAGAAAGTTGGTAAAACCCATTGAGATGGATAAATTGGTGACAAATTAACAAAAAGGGTTAAAAGTTAGGGATAAAAAATAATTTTGGAATAAAGAAAAGTAGAGTTGAAGGTAAAAAAAAAATAGAAAATGTGATAAAATTGTTTGGAAATAATTTAAACAAAAAGATAATAATACGTTACTTGAAAAAAGTGGTTGCTGAAAGAAAAAAATTGATTGATTGTTGAAAAATCTAAATTTTTTTTGAACATTTAAAAAAAAAATTCAATTTCTTTATGAAGCGCTGTTAAGTTATTGTTTATATATTTTCTATAATTTCTGCTATTTTCAGCGCGCAAAATAGCTGATTCTACGCAACTAGTCAAAATAAAAGCAGACGAAAATAAAAACTTTAAAGTTGGTTATATCATAAAATTTTTTGTTGTTAATCTTTGCTCAAATTAATTTGTGCAGTGTATTTTTTTATTGTAACTTTATATCTAAATTATTTGAAAGTAAAAATTACAAACAGCATCGTTATATAATTTTTATAAACAGGTTAAAATAAAAAAGGAAATATTTTTAGCTTTTTAATTTTTGCTATTAATAGTTTGCATGAATAATATAATTTGTTTAAACACCCGATGTAAATTTTTCAATGTGTATTTCATATTATTATTGAAAAAGTACAGTTCTTTGCAAGAGCGACAAAAACAGAAAAACGATCAGAGATTTAAAGTGAAAGCGAAACAAGGACAGAATATCGATGAAGCTTTTTTTTCGAAATATTTGTTTATGCTGCAATTTTTGAAAGATCGTAACCTTGTTGTTCCAATAATTATGATAACAGTTTCTCAGCTAAAAAAATGTAATTTTTTCAAATAGAAACATTAAATAAATATAATTTTACATGCCATTTCTATCAAATTTCACGTTAAAACAATAATGCAACTGGAGAAACAGCAAGGATCCCTTATGAGAAGCAAAAGTTTCGTGAAGTTAATGATGATTGAGACTTTAGTTTTGCTACTGCCTTATCAGACATCAACAAATGTAACCCTCAATTAATAGCAATTTACATTTCTAAAAAATAAGCTATCAAAATAAAAAAGGGGCGAGTAGAAGCTATTTTGTTATCGTTCTATACCATCACAAGGTCCATTGAAAATCCAAAACCTAACATGCAAAAGTCATTCGCTACTAAGATATCTATGCAGTTAAACTATTAAGCTGATCAAGTTTGATGAACAAGCTTGCTGATCAAGTTTGGTGATTAAATTTGATAAGAGATTTTTTTGGAATCATTTAGAAATTTATATAAGATCAAAACCTTCTAAGAGAAAGTATGGTGTTCTTCTGGATAACGCTATTGAAAATTTTGATAATGATCTGCAGCTTCAGAGGAAAATTTGAACTAGCCCATGTTGGACAGATTCAACAATTGATGAGCAAATTCAAATTGCAGCTTCCTGCGATTGGAATTTTTTTTTTTCTGTTTTTGATTAATTTTTTACTTTACATATTTTATACAAATATTGTACTTTTAAAAAATCTATAAAAATATGTTCTATATTGGTTTTAATATATTTTTTTAAACTAAAGTTTTACTCATTTTTTATATGCTTCTTTCTTGATTTTCTTTATCTTAAATTCTTATAAATATTGATATATACATTTAAGTTAACTCGAAAGATATATTCAAAAATCCCCTTTTTATTTATACTATATATACCTGTATAAAAATTTTTAAAGTTTTAAAAAATAAATGAAAGTTGGAAATTACATTTAACTACTGTGCCGGATTAGACGTAAAGCTAAATCTGTGCTTAACATTAAATCCGATCAGAATTTCTGTGTTTTTTACTGCTTGGCTGCCTTTTTAAAATTTGTGAAAAATGTTCCTATGGACCCGAAATTATATAATTTACATGAATTTAAATTAAATTTCTCTGGAATCGGTGATGAATCTGGTAGAGAATTATTTACCTTTAAAGATATTGAAAAATTTGAAAAATTGAATCCTATTTCGATAAATGTTTTTATTATCGAAAAAAAAAATTTAATTCTATCAAGTTACGCTACGAAAAATGAAATAGAAAAACACATAAATCTACTCTAAATAAACAGTCTCGGAGACAATAATTTTTGTCTGATTACAGATTTATCTAGACTTGTATCAGGTCAAATTAATAGAAAACTTGGTAAAAAGCTTATTTGTAATTCATGCTTAAATTATTTTTACACCGAAGAAAAATTAAAAAATTTAAAAGTCGTATGCAAACAGTTAAATAAATGTGCAAATTAGCTATCAGATACATCAAATAATATAATATAATTTAAAAATTATTTAAAAAAAAATAAAAAATTATTTTGTATTGTATTTGGACTTGGAAACAAAACTGCGTCCAGTTGAAAATACTACTGAATTTTAACGCGTATCAACATCACAAGTGTTTTGCGATTGGATATTATTTACAATCTTCATACGATTGCCCATTAAAAGGATATCAGTCTTACACAGGAGACCGACTGTTCAAAATGGCTTGCAAACGAGTATGAATAAAAATATAAAAAATTAAATAGTTCTTTTCATAATCTAGATTATACATATTTTTTAAGAACAAATTTTAGATAAACAAATTAAAGATTAATTAATATTTTACAATCGATTTAATTTTTAATTTGTATTTGTTTTTTTTAACAGTCAGTCTTATTTTTATCTTTTTTCATGCTTATATACCGGTTTCTATATATTCTTTCTTATAATCTTCATTCTCTCTCTAAAAGTTTTATTCAAGGTGGATAGAAATAGGAATTTTTGAGTAAAAATTTCTGGAGATCGAAACTTCTGGATTGTTTAATATTTTTAGCTATTGATCATGTTATGTTTCTCTTAAAATTAAAAAAATTATTTTGAAAATTTATTGACTACTGACGGAGATATTAGCGCTTGAAATTTCATTAATTTTTGAGGTACTAATTAATCAAGACTTTTTGATAAATAATATGATTTCAAAAATCTTTGAATATAATATTTAGGACATTATTTAGTATCGAATCACTAAAAAAAATTTTGATTTTCTATGTTTCGCCGCGATTAAATTGATTTTTTGAAAAATTTAGGTTAGGTCAAAAATCAAAAAACTTGAAATATATTTCACATTATTGTTAAAAATTGAGATGTTTTTAAGTTAATCGATGCTAAATAATGTACTAAATATTATATTCAAAGATTTTTAAAATTAGATTATTTATAAAAAAGTCTTGATTAATTAAGTACCTCAAAACTTAATAAAATTCCAAGTGCTAATATCTCCGTCTGTAGTCAATAAATTTTCAAAATTTTTTTTTAAATTTTAAGGGAATCATAACATGATCAATAGCTAAAAATATTAAACATTCCAGAAGTTTCGATCTCCAGAAATTTTTACTCAAAAATTGCTATTTCTATCCACCTGATTCAACCTTCAAAAACAATGAAATTAGGTAAACAAAAAAATTTTTTGATTTACTTTGAGAATAAAAAAAATATTCATTTAAGGAGCTGAATGCGAATATTCTCAGCAGTGTATATGAGCAATTATTTTAAAAGTGCTACTTAATTTGAGCCTGGAATCGTAATTTTTTTTTTGAGGGCACATCGATATGACCCATGTTTTCAGATAGTTAGAACCTTCAGAAAACCGAAAAAAATCGTGAACGAGAAATCGGCGATAGGTACCAAAAAAGATTTTTTCACTTTTATGTCAAAAACCGTGTTTTTCGTATCTGAGCTACCGTAAATTTTTAAAATAACTTTTTAGGTAAATAAAATTTTAAAAAATAGATAAGAAAATCTGATTGCCAGGGAAAAACCACTCTAGAAGAAAAACAAACTTATCTTTTTACGATGAAATTTAGCCAAGTTATCGTCAATTTAAGATTTTACTCAAATTCGTCTTAAAAAATATTGAGATTTTATTGAAAAAAGCCTGTTTCTGAACTTTAAAAATGCATTACTCGCTTGATTTTCATCGTAAAATAATAATTTTTTCCTGGCAATTCAATTTTTTATAATACACGAATCAATGAATTGGCAATGTTCTCATACCAAATAATATTTTTACAAACAAATTGATTGAATGCAAAATTTTTTTTTAAATTTAATTTTTAACGTAAATAAAATATGGTTTTAAATATATAAATAAAAAATAAGTCAGCTTCGTAATGCGGTAGTATAAACTCTATATGTTTGCTTATAAAAGTTAAGGGTACATTCTCTGAGTTTTGAAATTGAAAATCGATTTTTTTTTTTAATTGATTTGTGTTGAAAAAGCATTCAAGAATATGGAAAAAAAATTTTAAATAAATCCCGCAAATAATAAAGAAATGACAGCGTCTGAAAGTCACAGTGCTAGTATGTAAGAATACAAGATCTGAAACTTTAAACGTATTTTTCTCAAAACGAACTTTTTGAAAACGGCCCACATGATAACAAAAAAACTATTAGTCCGATTTCAATTTTTTTTTTTTTAAATCTATTTGTTATGCAATTGTACAAGTTATGAACTACAATGAACCTGATCGGAAGATATTTTTGGTCTCTAGGTTCCATTTTTAGGCAAAAAATACGGTCAAATTTCGACTTTTTTCTATTTACCTTCATAACTTTTTTAATTTTTAATACTTTTCATTGGTTGTAGTTCATTACCTGCAAAAACTTATGTGCTTTATTGTGTTTTTTTTTTTTTTTTTATTTCAAACGATCCCAAACCGAGTTATGATGTGGGCCGATTTGGACCTTTTTTTTAGGCACCAACTTCAGCGCCATCTCATCACATGTAAGAAAAGAGAAAATAAAATTAAAATTTTTTTTTCTGTGTTCATTATAAGTGCATAAAACAGCTGTAAAAAAATCTTTGTATTATTCAATAAACTTTTTGAGAATTTAATCTGAAAAATAACGTTATTTTTACTTAAAACTCAGCGAATGTACCCTTAAGCAAAGTTGAGTTTCGGACGTTCGTGTAGAGTTTATACTGACGTTATACTCTGTCTGGTCAGGATCGTGTTTTCGAAATAGTGTTTATAAGAAAAATCGAACACTACTTTGTAAACATGGATCCGGCTGTTCTTGGCATAGGTTTTCTGCAGTTTACCTCTGTCACGGATATTGTTAATGAAAAATTAATGAATAAGTATAATTATTAGTTGACGGTATATGGGTGAACACAAGTTTAAAATCTTAAAAGTCGGCTGCTGCGCAACTGCTCCAGCACAGGCTTCTTCTAGAAGTCTCTTGGGATACCCTTCGTTGGTATATGTCAGAAAACGGTAAAGCAGATAAAAATAATAATGTATAATAAATTTAAAACCTTTTCTTGATTATTATTTTGCAGGTTAAAATCTTTTATTGAAATTCCTTGTATAATAACATTTTTAGTATTTGCTAAAAAAAATAATATAAATAAAAAAAAAAACATTTTTTAAACTCTGTGTTTAAAGAATAAGTACTTGAATTTATTGGATTACATATTCCAAAGGTATTCTAATAATAATCCATACAAACACAAATATTTGAAAAACATATTGAGAAATAGAGAAATTTACATATTTCTTTAAATTCACAAAAATTTGCTAACGTTAAGGCTTCTATAGAGAAAAAAAGTCAAATGATTTATAAAAAAAAAGGTTTTGGATCAACATATATTTGATTTATTAAATTCGCATGTGGGCATACATGAATAATAAACACTGGAATAAAATAAAGATTACAATAGTATAATAAAAATCAAATTTATTATGAGAACGGTACCTGTGGAGAAAATTAAAATAAATATCTTGAAAGAGACCTTCATGTTTACAAATAAAAATAAATGAAAGTGTAAATGTTTGGAATAAATTTTTTGGTAAATTAATTAAAAACAATTGAATAAATAAATTAATTAATAAATGTAACAATTTTACGTTTCTTTTTCTTAAAAATATTTTAAACATTATTAAAAAATTAAAAAAAAATTTATTTCAAAAAATTTTACAAAAAAATATATGAAAAAATGTTCAGAAAATGCAATGGGAAAGTTTGGAAAAAACCTTAAAACTGGACCTATTACCTTTCTACACTACTTCCCGAGTCACTGCATCACCTCGTTTCCTCCTAACAAAAAAGTAGGTAACAGATATTATACTTTTTGTAGATTAATATGATTTCATATTAAAATTTTAAATTACACATTATTTGTTAATAAATACGTGTTTATTATTGACTATATAATTAGTAATATTACCTATTGTTAGCAAACCATTATTTATTAAAGTTCCGTTGTCAATTGAAACATCGGCGAAACCATTAAGTGATATTCCATTAACGACATTTACAGCTTGACGCACGCCTTGAAGATCTAGTGTATTCCAATACATTTCACTAGGAGACGTATTATTTAAACCAGGTGGAGGTTGAACTGCTGCCCCAGTATATCTAAAATACGGATTTTTTAAATCTAATGTATTAACTCGTTTTTCGGTAGTTTCTCCACATAAACTGATATCAATGGTAACATCGTATGATTGTCTGTAAATTAATAAATGTATCATAATATAATTTTGAAAGATCACAAAAACAAATTAATAAATTTATTGATTTAAGAGAATAAATAATAAAAACGAATTATTTAAAAAGTTTAAGTAATGAAATATTTCAGTCTATTCACGTGAAAGAATGCCAAGTTTCTTAATACGATAACTCTTTCACAGATGGTTTCAAATGAGACAATTCATATATAGGGGTTTACGAGACTGTTTATTCCAAATGTGAACTCCAAGAAATCATAAAGTTTCATCTAGCGGTAGAAAATTGGGGTGAAAAGGGGTCAAAAACCAATTTTTATAAAATTTCTTTATTATTTTTTTTATAAAAGTCTTGAATCTTACTGTAAAACCAATATTAGGGGTTTTCGAGGTTGTTGATTTCAAATATAACCATAAAAAATATTATAAAACTTCATCTACGGGTGAAAAATATGGTGAAAGTGGGTGAAAAATTAATTTTCAGAAAAGGCTTTATTTTTGCTTAGAAATCTGTATCAAGGGGTTTTTGACTTTTCTGATTTAAAATATGACCATATAAAAATCATAATATTTCATCTCGGGGTGGAAAACTAGGGTAAAATTAATTTCCATGAAAAGAAAATAAAATTCTTTGTTATTTAGTAAAATTCTGATTTTTAGTAAAATATTGAGAAATTATGTTTGTATTTTCTCTTGAAAGCGAAATGCATTCCTAGGGTTATAACGTAATCAACCCATTTAGCGATCAGCCCCTAATTAGCGATCTATATTTTATACTTATATTAATTATAATTTTACTATAGCAAAATTTATTGTCTTTGAATTTGCATCTTAAAATTTAGAGTTTTAACAACTAATTAAAAAAAAAGTTAAAACGAAATGGTTCATAAGAAAATAAAAAAAAAAGTTCTAACTTAAAATTTATAAGCTTATTGTCGCGTTTTCTAGGTTCTTGACAGCTAGGTTAAGCGAATTCACGTTGCTGTTTAGCGATTTTTCGTCGTTAAAAATGTATTTTAAAGTTTTTAATTGTTTTATTTACATAAAATATGTAATTTTAAAATAAAAACAATCATAAAAGATTTAATTTGATATAAAAAGAATATTAAATATTTATGATTCTTATTTGGGCTTCGGCAGAGCAAGTAATTAGTAATTATAAATCAGAGGTTATGTATCACAAAAAATTTTAATTTCTTTTATATATTTTTAATTATTAAAGCTTTTTATTTTTTGCTTTGCTGTATTTATATTAATTATCGTATCCTTAATATATATGGGCGATTATTTCTCAACCCGGCCACCCCCCTCTGTCCAAAAATGGTGGCAACTTAAAAAGATTTTGGTTTTCTCAAATTGACTGGAAAAGGGTCTAGTTTTTTATTCTCATTGGCCTTTTCAACTCTGTAAATCTACTGTGCCCATTTTAGGCACTGAGCGGCGGCAGGTCAACATTTTAAAAACAGAAAAATTGAAATAAAAGTAGATTAACGGTAAGTTTTTTGAAATTTTTTTCTCTTAAAAGTTGTTATTTATTAAAACAAAGAAAATGAGACCACTGGCGTGGTAATTGGTTGATTTCTTAAAAAGTTTTGTGGGTACTATGTAGTTTTTAAAAATGGGTAAAAAACGGCTACTTTGACTAATGATATCTCTGAACCTACATACCCAAAATCAAAAAGTTTTAGTGAAAAATGGTAGTCTTTTGATACATAATGAGTGTGCCAAATATCAGGGGATTTGATTGAGTAGTTTCGGATTTAACAATTTTCGGGTACTAATTCTCTTTAAAAAATAGGTCAAAATTTGTTTCAGAATTACCCTTAAAATTTCTAAATCCGAAACTACTCGATCAAATCTTCTGATATTTGGCACAATTATTATGTATCAAAAGACTACCATTTTGCACTAAAACTTTTTTATTTTGGATATGTAGGTTCAGAGATATCATCAGTCAAAGTAGCCGTTTTTTACCCATTTTTAAAAACTACATAGCACCTACAAAACTTTTTAAGAAATCAACCAATTACCACGCAAGTGGTCTCATTTTCTTTGTTTTAATAAATAACAAATTTTAATAAACAACTTTTAAGAGAAAAAAATTTCAAAAAACTTACCGTTAATCTACTTTTATTTCAATTTTTCTGTTTTTAAAATGTTGACCTGCCGCCGCTCAGTGCCTAAAATGGGCACAGTAGATTTACAGAGTTGAAAAGGCCAATGAGAATAAAAAACTAGACCCTTTTCCAGTCAATTTGAGAAAACCAAAATCTATTTAAGTTGCCACCATTTTTGGACAGAAGGGGGTGGCCGAGTTGAGAAATAATCGCCCATATTTTACATGTACTCATAATTAAATGTTTAAGACAATGTTGTTTTACAGATAAAAAATGGCTCCTGCCAAAAAAAATAGATAATAAAAAAGGAGAGAAAATATTTTTATTTTTAACATATAAATAATGAAATAAAAAATTTTAACAGACTTCAATATGATTCAAAATATGTTTTTTATTATCTTTTTTCTTGTAACGTTTATCAGCGTTTATATATTAAATACCCTAACTTTGAGTAATTCATAAAACTTCCTGGTGGTAGTTTATTAATTTGAATAATTTTTACTTTTGTTCATCTATAAGGGTACTTTGTCTGAGTTTTCAAATAAAAAATCGATTTTTTTTTTATATTGACTCGTTTTCAAAAAGTATTTAAGAATATGGAAAAAAAATTGCAAATGAATCCCGTAAATAATAAAGAAATGACAGCGTCTAAAAGTGAAATTATTCCTATGCAAGAATACAAGATCCGAAACTTTAAACGCGTTTTTCTCAAAACGAACTCTTTGAAAACGGCTTACACGATAACAAAAAAACTAATGGTCCGATTTCAAATTTTTTTTTTTAAATCGATTTATTATAAAATTCTGCATTTTTTGATCTACAATCAACCTGATCGGTAGATTTTTTTTGGTCTCTAGGCTCCGTTTTGTGGCTAAAAATATGGTCAAATTTCGACTTTTTTCATAGCTTTTTTAATTTTTAATATTTTTTATTGATTGTAGATCATTCCAAGCAAAAATTCATGTACTTTGAGGTTTTTGTATTTTTTTTTATTTTGATGAATCTAAAACGAGTTATGATGTGGGCTAATTTGTAACTTTTTTTTAGACACCAACTTCAGCGCCATCTCATTATATGTAAAAAAGAGAATATAAAAAAAATTTTTTTGTGTGTTTATTATGAGTGTATAAAATAGCTGTGAAAAAATCTTTTTATTATCTAATAAACTTTTTGAGAAAATTAAAAAGAAAAATTACGTTATTTATACTCAAAACTCAGAGAAGGTACCCATAAACAAAAGGTTCATGCATTCCTTTTATATGGTACTATAGATTTTACTTATATGCCCATTCATTGACCATCCATAATGAACATTTACGATAAAGTATTTTTAGGTAGAATACAGGTTAAAATATACAGATATTCTCAAATTTATTTACTTTTCGATGTTTCTGACAGTAAATTACTTTTATTTTATTAATTAATTATTAGTTATTGTTTAAATAAATACCTCCAATGAAATTCATCGTATGATCACTAATTAGGACTTATGCAATTCATGAATGAGATAGTAAGATAAAATTGATCCATAAATGGGGTTTATCACTATACTTACTAAAATCCTTATTAATTCGTAAAAAATTATTATTTTTTAAAATATTTTTTTTTAGCTTAATGCTTAAACATGCATAAATTAAAATTTTTAAAAAATAAATGGCTACATTACTAAAAACATAATAAATTTATCAACTATAGTTTTATGGTCCCTAAGCTGATCGCTATATGAGTCGATTACGTTATAAGTTTGATCATAAAATTGTTTATTAGATTAGCTTTTAGATTACCTTATGCGTTTGAATCTCTTATATTTTCAGTGTAATACAAACGGCATACAAACAGTTCTTTTCAGAACTAGACTTACAAATATTTTCTTTTTGACTTTTAAAAATTATTTTTGTCAATCAAATATTTTTAATAATACTTTTTCATTTTAATTATTACACATTTTTAAAATGTCAGCTAATAATGAAATCGCTGATCAGATTTCGGATGAGATCGATGATTTCGATTTTGATGGGTATGAAGATGATATATCATCGACTGCGTGTTTATACCTGATCGAAATTCCGATGAATTTTTCATTTTAAATGGAGAAGTTACATGTGACCATGAAAATGATATTGAAGGAGGAAAATATGAGTTATTGTATAATACATATAATGAGTCTCAAAAGTTGGGTAAATAGCGAGGTACAGTATGATTATGATCTTGAAAATAAATTATTTTTAACGAATGTACAAAAAAATAAAATAAAATCTATGTCCAAAGTAGAAATTTTTGAACTATTCTTTTCTCGTGAAGTCAAAAGTTTGATACTAGAGGCTACAGGAGAAAATGGTCTCGAATTTCAAATGATAAATTTGACGGGTTTTTAGGTATTTTGATGTCAATGATCAATAATATTAGAAAAAGTGAGTGATTACTGTTCACTAAATGATATGCTTGGCTTCAGTAGAATCCGTAAATGTTTTCATAGAGAGCAATTTTTAAAAATTAAAAACCACCTAAAATTTTCCAAAGCTTCTGAAATTAATAATAATGATAGAGTTGGGAAGCTTCGAGGACTACTAGATATTTTTAGAAAAAATATTCAGCAGTTGGTTTTTTTTCATTAAACATGTCAATAGATAAAAGTATGATTAAATTTTTTGTACGAGCAGTATTAAAACAGTATATGACTAATAAGCCCATTATATTTGGTATAAAACTTTGGTCTCTATGCACAATTTCTGGATATTTGTTAGATTTTCATATATATTGCGGAAAACAGACTAATATTGACGCAGAAAAACTGTTCCATAGGATCTTAAGTAATAATGAAAATGTTGCTTAATTTTTTAAAGACCGTGGCATCAGATGAACTAAATGCCTACCATGTAGCTTTTGATAACTATTTTACAAATTCTGATGTTCTCTTTCATTTGACAAAACAGGGTATATGAGATTGTAAAAACAACAAATAAAAAAGGGAATCTAGTCCCAAAACGCCAAGCTGTTCAAATATCTCAATAAAATTAACAATAAAAGTGAAAAAGGTAAATATTAGGTAAAACACGATTTAAATAGTAAAATCAATTACATATCAAATTGTATCAATTTTAACTACTGCAGTAACTGTTACTCTACCAGCTATAGTAAGTCGTTATAATGCTCCACAAGACCTTAAGACATATAAAAAAAATGTAGGAGCTGTTGATTTGCATGATCAACATTGTAATGACTGCAAATAAATAGCAAAAAATAGACATGGGCAGTACTTTGTAGAATAATTGAAGCCTCCTTATCTAATGCTTTTGTTCTTTGGAGTCTGTGTGTTGACGTCGAAATAAAAAAAAAAGAAGGAATGACAGAATTTTTTTTAGAAATAGCAGATATTTACCTATCAAGATATATTGAAGATTTAAAAATCATAATTTTCTACTGAGTCATTTAAGACAATTATACTTTGAATGCCACGAAAGGATATTAAAAGTGTGTATTGAATGTTCTAGGCACTATTGTGTTCAATGTTTCAGTAAAACTCATAACGTGATAGTTCATGAACAAAATAGTTCCGTAATAAAAAGATATTGCAAACAATGTGCAAAAAGAACGCCTACTTTCTGCGAAAACTGCGATTCTCACATATGCCCTACATATTTTCCAATATTTCATAAAACAAAACAACTAAAATTCATATAAAAACATAAAATTCACTAAATATATTTTATAACTCGTTTTCCTTTATAATAAAATATTTAAAATCTGCTACCAAAAAAACTGTTGTTGTTTCATTTTTTTTTATTCACATTCATTTTTCAACCCTTTAAACTCAAATTTTCTACCCCCAGATAAAGTTTTTCAAATCAGCAACCTCAAAAACCCCCAGATAAAAATTTTGAGCTTATAATAATAAGAAGTCTCAAAATAATAATAAAGTGGCACGTTTTGGCCACGCCGGCGTTAATCGGTTAAGGGTAAAGTATTGAATATTTTTAAAAAAGGAGTCGAATTTTTGTTAAGCGACCCAGAAAACCTAAATAAACATATTCTGGTTGCTCAAAGTACACCTCCTTTTCAGGGGTAGATTTAGCCAATTTAGGAGTTAAATTTTAATTATTTATGAAAAAGAAGTCGAAATATTCTATCAGCAACTCAAAAAACCCGTATGGCGCAAATCTGAGGCCTCAATGTGCGCATATGTAAAAAAACCTTTTTTTGGGGGTAGTTTTTGCAAAGTTAAGAGTGAATCTCCGTTTCTTTCGAAATGACCCCGATTTTCGTGTTCAGCGACCCAAAATACCTATAGTGGAGCCAATCTCGTGTTCGCTAATGAAAATACAACGAATTAATAAATTTTATACATGAAATAAATTAATAAAGTGTTTTTTTTTTTATTAAATTTATATGCATTTATTTATTTATATCATTATTTATTAGAAAAAACATTCAAATTATTTCTATGAAATGAAATTAATTTTATTATTAAGAGTTCTGTCTGGACGCCATTTTCGCAGCTGCAAGCCAATCCCTTAAACGGACGCTTTCTCACCTACACATGGCTTCAATTTTAATTCAAATAAAAAAAGAAAAGCAGAAAAATAATCTCCGGAAAATTTTGAACATGGGTCAACTTTGCCCGGTCACGGAAAATTTTCCTAAAACATTAAAATAAATAAAAGAAAACTCTGAATAAAAAAATCGTCTGCTCTGCAAATGTACACGGAGCAGAAGATTGTTTGATACAAATTTTTCTTTTATTTATTAAACTGTTTTAGAAAAATTTTCCATTACCGGGCAAAGTTGACCCATGTTCAGAATTTTTCGTAGATTATTTTTTTGCTTTTCTTTTTTTATTCAAATTAAAATTGAAGCCATGAGTAGGTAAGAAAGCGTCTGTTTACGGGATAAGCTAACAGCTGAAAAAATGGCGTCTAGGCAGAACTCTTAATAATAAAAGTATTATTTATCTTCTGAATTATTTTTTTATAACAAAAAACTTATTAGATTTATTAGAAATCATTAGATAAAAGTATAAATTTTCAGTGGCTTTGTTCAGTTTTCAACAGCAATAGAAATGTAGCCCCTCAAAGTTTCATATTACTTAAGAACAGTTTGCGAGGCCATTTAGTTCTATTCAAAAACTCTTTTGACTCGCATCCAGTGACTCTCCAGTCTTGTTAAGGACTCGTTCCTCCTTATTAAAATTCCATTTTTATGTGCTGTTATCTTCAATAAACTACATATTAGCTAAAAATTTACGCTATTTCTGTAACGAGATTAATTTTGGGTTAAATAAATAATTTAAATATTATACATAAATATATATATATATATATATATATATATATGGGGCGTTCTTTGTCAAATCAGCCACCCCCCCTGCGCACTGCAATCTTAAAGATAAAATGATGAGAGTAGTCTTAAAATTTTCCTTATGTATTCTAGTTTTTAATGCCATGAGGTGTTTTTTTAAAATTTGATACCTTGCGGGTGTTTTGGTCAGCGTTTTAGCCAAAGTCCAAAAAAAAAAAAAAATAAATCTTTAATAAAATCTTCGGATTTAATTTTTTTTTTTTTTTAGGGCAGTATCTGGTTAAATGGCCAAAAATAAAGATTTTTTGTGTCCTGTAAAAATCTTTAAAAACTTAACCCTCTGCAGCAAAAATGGGTCAAAGAATCTGTCAATTTTGAAAACTTTAAATAATTTTTACTCATAAGCAAGGCATCCTAAAAAAAATTTTTTAGAACAAAAAAAGCTTAGAATTAACTGAAAAATACGTGCGAATTTTTTCAAAAAATTTTGAGACATTTTTAGCTTTCTGGATTTGGAAATTTTTGGCCAAAATCCGAAATTTCTCAAAAAGTTCTGAAAATGTATACCCATATTATTTAGCTAATTCTAAACACTTTTTGTTCTATAAAATAGTGTTGTAAAATTAACCCTTTTCCAGTTATAAAATATTTTAAATATGTAACGTAGCATTTTTTCCAGTTACTTACTTCATAACACGATCCCTACTTGAATGTTAATGTTACTTGAATACATATTGGTCTTGAAATATATGTTTGAGCATAACTTTGTGTGAGTATGTGTGTGTGAATGTCCATAATCATATTATCGTTACTTTTTTTTAACTTCAAGAAAATAGTATTTTAAATATTAACGTAGTAAAGTACATAGATGATTAAACTTGAATGTATGAGTATTTATATGAATTTTGAGCAAAAGTATGTATGTGTGCATATGTATATAAAATTTGAGCAAAAGTGTGTATATAAGTGTGTAATATTTAAAATACTATTTTCTTGAAGTTAAAAAAAGTAACGATAATATGATTATGGACATTCACACACACATAGTCACACAAAGTTATGCTCAAACATATATTGCAAGACCAATTCAATTTTATCCTTAAATACTTTATTTAAGTACTTTAAAAAAGTTACACAAGCATAAAAATTAGTTTAATTCTGTTTTATTTAAATTTTGTTTAAAATTTTACATGCATTCACTAACACACATTCAATAGTACTCGTATGCATGTATAATAAAATTTTAGAATTAACTATGGCTTTTTTATCATATTTTCATGCATAAAAGTCACCAACAAATGTTTTTTACCTAAATTTGACATTTAAACTGTTAAATATTTTAAAGTCAATTTTCTTTAAAAAAAAATTAAAAAAAAAAAACAAATCAGGCTATTTTTGGACCTTTAAACAGACATATTTCGGGCCCATGAGGTGCTAGAGGACTAAAACTTTAGCTGAGGGACTTTTTTATCACCCCAAACTATACCCTAAAATTTGAGTTGAATATATATAATATAAAGTAAAAAATTTAAAAAAAATTTTATACAATTTTGAAGATACCTCCGTTTTGAATAAAAATTTCAGAGAATACGTAAAAATTAGTGCCGAATCGAATACTATGAAGTGTGATAAGAAAATTTTTCGATAGTCTCGAGATATTTCAATTTTTGTTAAAAATTTTAAAAAATGTTATCAAGTTCAAAAATACTAAAAATTAAATATCTCAAAAACTATGATAGCTGAGCAGAAAATCTATAGCCTATGTCACCCGCAGACATTTTTTCTTTATTTTGACACCGGTTTCATGCCAATCGGTTCGGCCGTTCTTGCATCATTAGGGTACAAACAGACAAACAAACAGACAAACAAACAAATAAATTTTCAAATATATATAGTAGTAAGATTAAGATATAGTAAAAAATTTTATTTTATTTTTTTTTTTTAATTTTAAAGAAACGTACGTTTTTAATAAAAATTTAACTAAGTACGCATAAATTACGTTTTAATATAGAATATAAATTACATTATAATATACACAGACCCACAAATAAATGATTAAAAATACCATAAAAAATAAAAAAATGAAAAAAAATTTTTACCAGCTTTAAAAATATTTTATAAAATTTTAAAGATACCTCCGTTTTGAATAAAAATTTCAGAGAATACGTAAAAATTAGTGCTGAATCGAATACTATGAAGTGCGATAGCTAAATTTTTCGATAGTCTCGAGATATTTCAATTTTTGTTAAAATTTTTAAAAAATGTTATCAAGTTCAAAAATACTAAAAATTAAATATCTCAAAAACTACGATAGCTAATCAAAAAATATAGGGCCTATGTCACCCGCATTTTTTTTCTTCATTTTGACACCAGTTTCATGCCAATCGGTTCGGTGGTTCTTGAGTCATTAGGGTACAAACAAACAAACAAACAAACAGACAAATAAATTTTCAGATATATATAGTATTAAGATATATATATTAATATATTTATTCTTTAAGGAAGCCTTTTAATAAATATAAATATGTATTTTTTAATAATGATAATAATAAAAGGGGGAAAATTACCTACGTTATTCGGCTAGCTCGGCACAAGAAACGACCTCACTCGGCAAGTGGAGGAGTTCTAAGAAATATACGATTGAAATAAGAAGAATATGAATATATGTGAACATGTACTTACATAGAAATAAATTATAACATTTATTTATTTATTATAAGATATTTAACTATAATTTTATTAATAATTTTTTTATATTATTAATAAAATGCCTCGTGTGCATTTGAACAAAATAGAAAATATAATATAAAAAAATAAACCCACGTGGCTTAACATAATATAATCACGATCCAAGTGCATTTACACATACACACACTTTTATCATACCACGCTGATGTATCTGCTACTGGAGCCGTATACTTGCGGATGATGTCGTCTCTACGTCTGCCAGGATCCTTTAATAATTATGCAAGCTCGTGCATACGATGCAGAATGCTTATCAACTTCTGTCGGCTTTCTCACTTTACCCGATCGTAATTTTATTTAAATATTATCACTTACCTGATTTAATACTTAATAGTGACCGTGGTCGGCTAATATATATAATTATTTGTTTTTACATAACTATCGCTCCGAGGTAATATGCGTATCTTTACCAGTATTTTTGGCAGTTAGAGTGGTGAAACCGTAATCTACTATGTGGACATACATGACTTCGTGATCCAGAGCTAAAACTAGAATTCCTGTTTCACAAAGAATACGGTGTATACGGCAAAAATGCCTTGTTACATTTCCTAATATCGTCAAAAAAGAAAGTCAATAAATAGTTATATAAATAAATGAGTACATAAATAAAAACAAATTATCCTACCTTCTGTGATTGGTTGACGTGTTGCGTGCAAGGGATAGATTGATTGTTTCTAAATGCAACCAGACCAGCTTTCTATTGGCATCACCGCAATACGTCTCTATATTAGCCTATAACTTGGACGTCAGGTTTTATGGTATGTACTCCACATATTGGCTTATTTTGAACCATGCTTCTTCATTTCGAAGCATCAGGATAACCCCATTCTCGGGTGGTTTCGGTTAGCCAATGTTAGTTTATATTTGAAACTTTTTAACGGCCCATTTGTCGATTTCATAGAATGTGTGTTCCGGTATGTCTTCTTTAACAGGACAGTATACACATTCGACGTTGTTCATCTTCTTGATACAAAATAGGTAGGAGCAAAAAATCCTATGTCCGCTTAAGATTAGGGTAAAAAAATAATCCATGTACCCGTGCTCTCTAGTTATCTAAGGTAATATCACTCATATCAACTTCTTGGTTAATTTGCTCTCCGAGTGGTTGGATCAGTAATCCCGCCACTTGCTTGGACTGATCTGGCACGAAGTAGCTTTTACAAGGTCAATGCCTTCCTCTTTTTGTTCAGATGGATAAATTAAATTTCAAAAGCCAGCAGATCTATCGGGGCTACCTCGGCGATGACTAGAGTTCGAACAACACTGTGCGATAGGCACAGGAGATTTGTAGGGCTCCTTGCCTCTGGACGCTAGTCAGCTTAGATGCATAAGTGACCATCCTTAAGTAGTCGGCCCATACTTCTGCTCCATATAGAAGTTTGGAGTAGGTGTTCGACATAAGAAGCCTACGCTTTCTAGTCTTGAGTCCACACGTATATCTCAGTATCTGCGCCACGAAGGTCAGTTTTATGTTTAACAGCACTCCCAAGTACTTTTAATTATCCTTTGTTTCTATCCTATCCTCCCTAACTATGTGTTGGAATGATGGTCTCAATATGTTCACGAATGAATAGGCCAATATCAGTCGTCTTTGTCGCAAGCTTTAAGCCGTAATCTTCCACCCAATAATTGACACCATGCATTGCACGGTTCAGTTTCCCTTCGGTAATTTTTACATCTTTTGCCGTAAGGACCTGATCGTCCGCTTATCCGACAGTAAATGTACCCTTCGGCATTGGGAGCTTAAATACCTAGTCGCACATGATGTTCTATCGACCCGATCCGAGGACCGATCCTTTAACTGCTCCTGCAGTTACTTTCCTCAATCTTGTTCCTCGCGCAGTCTCGTAGATTATTTCTCGATCGCTCAGGTAGCTGCTGATGATTCCTCACATTTGACACCTGGAAGTTCCCTAGCCTTTCCATAATTTTACACCGTCTTGCTGAGTGAAATGCATTCTCCACATCAGGGTCACTAGTAATGTGATTTTTCTCGAGTAGTGATTGCCTGTCTATACGTTCTCGATAACCCAGACGATTCTGCTTATGGCATCAATAGTTGACTTCCCTCTGCGAAACTTGTATTGTCGGGGAGAGAGATCTCTTGCAGTTCCTACGGCTCTCAGAATACTTGATTTATGCATCTTCTCGTAGTTTTTTCGGTCTGTGTCCAATAATCCAAGATTACGCCAAAAGTTTGGCAGTCTAGGGTCCCCTTTGCCCTTACTGATAAGGACCGATCTGACTCTCTTTCAGAGTTTACTGAAGACGCCTGCTCGTGCACAAGTATTGTACATGCACAGGATGAGTTTAAGACACTGTTGCCTTTCCATTTTTGAGTGAATCTACTGCTATTAGAAGCTCCTCCTCAATGAATTCGTGGATAACCTTCTTGTAATCTTCTTCTAAGACAGTTTCTTCCTCCCTCTCCGAATGGTTAGAGTAAATTCCTTGGTGGATTCGGGGAGAACCTTCTCATAATATTCTTCTAAGACAGTTTCTTCCACCCTCTCCGGATGGATAGGGTAAATTCCGTCAACTATACGTCCAAGCACCTCCTTGTTCAAGACCCCATGAATCATTGTCCACCTTGTTACACAAAGCCATCTTGCATGCTTTCTTGGTACTCCTAACAGCAAGTCTGGGTCTTTTTGGTTCCTCAAAGAGGAACCATTGTGATAGGTCAAATTTCGATTTTTGATTTTTTGGCATATAAGCACGTTTTGGGACCTCAGGAAGCTAAACCGGTTTTTAAAAAAAGTATGTGTGTGTGTGTGTGTGCATGTGTGTGTGTGCGTATGTAACCGGTGAAATTTCACAACCATTATGGACTTAAGACCTAATTTTTTTTTCAAAAATTTTTTTATCAAAAAATCTCAAACTACTTTTTTTTTTTTTAATTTGGATGTAATTCCTCATTTATTTCCACGAAAGTACTTATATTTGAAAGTACGATTTTTACTCAATATCTCGAATCTGATAACTAATTTTTTGAAAATTTGTATCAAAATTTTTATTCAATAAAAAAAACTTAAACATTAATAGAAATGTATGTATGATTGCATGCTTATAATCGGTGATATCTGTGGCATATTGAAGTATTAAGCTCATTGTTTGAGGAACCTTAGTGCCAGCTAGTTGGCAGGGTATTTTGACCTGCTTATGCTTTGCCATCAGCTTAGAAGCGTCCGCTCTGGTCCTTGCACATGTGGCTCTCCTTTTTGTCGTTAGGCTCGGTCTCCTTATACGGGCTGCGTTCCACCAATAGGCTGGTAATTTTCCATCAAGGGTCCGTCTTTTTGGCATGGCTTAGTTATATGTTTTTTCCAGCAGCATCATAATTTCTTTAATTAGTTTTTCTGCGTCGTCAATATTTCCTAGTTTTATTGCTTTCCCCTGGATAGTAGTCCAGGATAATAGTTTATCCTCTTCTAAGCTTGTTCACGAACATGTCGCGGTGTAGCCGCTTGATGTTCCATACACAGCATTTCCATACTTCGTCTCTTCGTGTTTGTCGCCACTCGTCATGCACCTCAAAAACATTTATTGGTTTTCAACTCCTGAGAAGTCCTCCAGAACTTACCAATCTGTAATCCTAGCAGCGAAATCTAGAGTTATACTCAAAATGGTTTGTAAGTATCCTGGCCTTCTAAAAGTCGTAGGTTTACCTACGTTTTGCACAGCCTAATTGAGTCTGGCAAACAGGTCGACTATAGACTCTCCTTTTGCATACGTTTTGGACATATCTCATTCTACAGCACTCGCGTTGAAATCGCCTGCTACGACTATTTCACCAATCATGTCCCTTACTTCATCTTTAAGGCTGTGTTGTATATTGTTTTACTGGTTCAATAAATAATAATAATAAAAATGTAATTTTTGTAAGTACAGGAATCCCTCGCTATTCGCGGTTAATGCGTTCCAGAAAAGTATGTACGTTGTGAAATACTATGTTACGTTCCAATTTATTTTTTTACAATTTCCCTTAATTGTTAAAGTAACAGTTTAATTGCTGTTATTAAATCTTAATTATTTTATAAACTGTTTAAAATCTATATTTTTACTACTAAATATTTATTTTGTAATTTTGAACAACTAAAATTTTTTGATGTTAAATAGGTTTAATAACTTGTTAAAATTAAGTCGAGCCTTGGCTAATATGGAATCTTTGGCTTTAATGGATTTCAAACAGATGAAATGTTTATGCTACTCTTTTAAATATTCTCAACGCATTAAAGCATCCATGGAACTACGATCATGCTGTACGACCTCAGTACTGGCATTTTTTTAAATCTTAATTTTGCTAGGTTCAATTAATTGACTTATAAATTTTAATTGTGTTATAAATTTTTTTATTTTACCATAAATTTAATAATGCTTCATATTTATAGAAACAAAAAATGTAACTTAACCGATTAATGCCTAACCGACACGCATAAGAGTTTAAAATAGTGTTTAGTGCAAAAATATCTAGAACCTAAAAAAATGAACCAACTTTTTTATGAAATTCTTAAAAGATCCATAAATACATTTTTATGTATAGAAATCCATATATACACAGATATTTGCTTAAAAAAATCATTTTTTTTTTAACCCTTTGAACCATACATTTTTGAATTTAATATTTTTTTTGTAAAATTTGATATGCATTGTTTTTTTGCAGACGCTAAGTTCAAATCTGAAGCTAGATTTTTTATTTTGACAGTTTACAGCTGTCAATAAACTGTCAAATCACTTTCATTTGTTAGAAATCTTAAATTTGTACTCATTGGTATTGTTTTTTGGCCGAAAAACAATACGAATGAATTGAACTTAGCGACTGCAAAAAAACAATGTATATCAAATTTTACATAAAAATTATTAAATTCAAAAATGTATGGTTCAAAGGGTTAAGAAAAAAAATGATTTTTTTAAGCAAATGTCTGTGTATATATGGATTTCTATACATAAAATTGTATTTAGGGATCTTTATTAATACTGATTAGTAGCTGTCAGGTGTCGATATCAGTAATCTGACTCAAAATTTGTTTCTAATGACCCAAAAACATAAGGTTGAAAGATTAGTTTTAGGATTTTAACAGCTGGTAGTATTTTGACAGCTAAATAACTAAATAATTTTAAATTAAATTTAAAAATTAAAGCTAAATAACAGTTGTCAAAGTATTACACAGATTAGATATTAAAAATCTAACTTCAAATTTTAAATCAGCAATCAAAAAAACATAATGTAGAAGAGTAAATTAAAGGTTTCTAATAAATGAAAGTGATTTGACAGCTAATTGATAGCTGTAAATTTTAAGTATAGGAAACCCGACCTTAGATTTGAAATCAGAGAATCTAAAACATTATGAAAATAAATAAATTTAAGGTTTCTAATAAAGGGGATTTGACAGCTAATGGACAGCTATCAATTGTTAATACCAAAAATCTGATTTTATATTTGAAATCAAAGACCCAAATAACATAATGAACAAGGGCAAATTTGAGGTTTCTAACAAATGAATTGAATTTTACAGTTAAATAACAGCTGTCAACTGTTAATGTCAAGAATCTGACTTCAGATTTAAAATCAGAGAACAAAAACATAATGAAGGAGAATCAGTTTAAGATTTCTTACAAATTAAAATGATGCTAACTGATAGTCGTCAACTGTCAATATCAAAAATTCAACTTCAGATTAGAAATCAGAGACTCAATAATTAAACATATAAAAGAGAATAAATTTAGGGTTACCAATACGTGGAAGTGATTCGACAGCTAATTGACAGCTTTTAACTGTCAAAATTAAAAATCTAACTTCAGATTTATATTGAGCGATCGCAAAAAACAATATATACCAAATTTTAGAAAAAAATATTCAATACAAAAATGCATGTTTCAAAGGATTAAGATAAAAAGTGATTTTTTTAAGCAAATATCTCAGTATTATAATGCTGTAACCCTTACCATTCTCCCCTCAATTTTCATAATAAATTATTCTATTTTATATTTCAAATAATTGCATAAGAAAATAGATAAAGTAGGTCACTTTACAGTTTATACTAATAGCGGCACTAGTTACAAAAAAGATAATTTCTTGTTTATCTAGGACTAGCGCTCGTCCAGGACAACAGAAATTTACAAGCATATTTTGTTATAGTTTTTCAACTTATTTAAAGATCTCTTATTTATAACCATTATATAAATAAGTAGCTAGTCAACTAGATACATTAGATTAAATTATTTATTTTTACATTATACAGAAATAGTGAATATTAGCCATGTGTATAAGGCTTCAAAATAAGAATTTGCTAGTCAAAAGTAAATCCTTGCAAGTAATAGTTTATTATTATTTTATGTGATCACAAGCATCTTATTTCATTATTTATTTTATATTCAATTACTAATTAAAACTTTTATTAGAATCACGCGTTTTATAGTTTTATAAATAATTTAAATATAATAATTTTTGAAGGCCATCACCTATATTTAATGAGCGAAATATTATTTGTATTGGTATATTTGTATGTGTATACAATTTAGTGACGTAAGGTAGCTTAAATTTTATAATACCAGAGAGCAAGCCCTCTGCACGCTTAAGCACGCCAACCCCCTCAGATCATATTTCATGTTTAATCACAATAAAATGTGGCTTATTCATAAATAAAAATAATTGTATACAGTAACATGTCAATTGCAAACAATGAATTTTTATAATAATTTTAATAAACTATTTTATTTTATTTTCAAAATGTATCTCAAGAAACAAATATTTATCGAATTTCTTGAGCTCTCTGAACAGGTAAACTATGTTGATTTAATTTTTTCACTGTTTCAGACCTTTTTTAGTACAAAACGACAATGACGACGACGATGTAAAAAAATTTATAACCGGTTTATGTAATGACAGAACCAACGAGCATGAAACATGTTCACTTATAACACTAATAAAGTGCTTATTACTATTGATTTTTATAGTATCAATACTTATACAGCTAATTTTTTTAACTACTGTCACTATATGTATCCTTTTGGCGCATTTACCTCTTAAAGCACTAAATTAAAAATATTCTAATTCTACTCCCTCCCCCCTAAAAACGTCACTTTTTCACCCCACCCCTGGTAAGCCAGATTTTTTCAAATACCCTATCAGATGAACATGTACCATATTATAAAAACATTTTTCCATATAAACCCCTTTCGATTGCAGGCATAATAAAAATTGTCAAGAAAATCCAGTTTCCTTATTTCATTAGCATTTTTATTAGAAAATTTGGTTAAAAATGGTTTTAAGCAAATAAAGCCAAAATTTCTAAAGATTAAAAAATTTTAAAACTCACATAAATACAGTTTAAAGTATTATACCTATAGTATACTATTTTTTATTATTATTTATAATTTGTTTTTTATATATAATAAAATAATAAAATAATAAGATAAGTTTAATTTAATAATAAAGAAAGAATTTTAATAAAAGAATGAAAATAAGATTATATCTTAATATTTTATTATTAAATTCTTACACCGCGCAGGCGCGGACTCTCGGAGTAGTCAGCATTTTGAACATAAAAGAGGGAACGAACTCTGGATTAGTTCAGTTGGGTTTCGACTCTCCTCACTGGCGGTTATCCGTAGTAGAGGCACTAGATACCGGCGGATATCCGTGGTATTTACAGGAGAAATTGTGTGTCCTGGTGAAGAACTTCCAGCCATAAATTCTCATACGTTAGAACATAAGTTATTAACATATGTTTTAACATGTGTTATATCAGGATGGATTAACATGAAAATTTAACATCAAAATTTGTAATAAAATTTTAATTAAATAAAAATATTCGTTAATAATTAATTTTTATATAAATAAAAGTTAATTATATATTATATATTATATATTATTATTTTATAATTATATATTATTATAATTATAATTATATATCTGATATAAATAAAAGTTAATTTAACTATGCAGAAATAAAAAAGGCAATTAAAAAAAAAAAAAAATTGGCTACCGTGCCTGGCGGGATTTAAACTCGGATCTTTCGATCATCCAGAATCTCGTAAAATAACCAGAGGGCCAAACTAGTTGTTTAAGTAGTTTAGGGCTTAAATGCTTATACAAGCTAATTGTATTTTCTTATTAATTAATTAATGTAAATTATCAAATTAATATTATTCAAAATGTATACTTTCTTTTGAAAAAAAATATGGAACTGATAAAATTTTTTTTTAATTTTTGATTTCGAAATTTTTTGAATTTATGTCTTTGTTTTACAGGTGGGGTCATCAGATTGGCCTCAAATTTTTCCCACATTATTGAAACACAAAGATATGGAAATACTGAAATTTTTTTATCTCTCGGTCTAGAGATCTAGATAAATACAAAAAATTTCGAAATTGAAAATTAAAAAAAAATTTTATCAATTCCATATTTTTTTTCATAAGAAAATATACATTTTGCATAATATTTATTTGATAATTGACATTAATTAATTGATTAGAAAATACAATTAGCTTGTATAAGCATTTAAGCATTATACTACTAACACAGCTAGTGTGGTCCACTGGTTATGTTACGAGATTCTGGATCGAAAGATCCGAGTTCAAATCCCGCCAGGCGCGGTAACTGATTTTTTTTTTTTTTTTTTTTAATTGCCTTTTTTATTGCTGCATACTTAAATTAACTTTTATTTATGGGCATATCCATTACTTTTCATACAAAAGTGTGCGCACCCATGACTCCGACCGAGCTCAAATTTTCAGGGGTGGTTTGAAGTAATAAAAAACTCAGCCAGCCAAAATTTCAGCCATTTTGCAGGACGGGTTGCCGAGATACAAGCTCTAAAAGGTCCAAAAATAGCTGTTTTTAGCCAATTTTCAAAAATTTACTGGGCTTCAAGGATTACTCCAAAAAACATCCGGCTGGTCTCATTTTTTTCCTTGAACTTTCAACTTTTACCAAAAAAAATTTCAAAAAGTTTCATGGAGTTGATTTTTACTGGCATTGATTAACGTAAGATTTATTTTATCGAAAAGTGCTAATTTTTGAACTTAAATTGTGACTCAGCATCATTAGCTAAAGACTTCCGGTTGGTCTCATTAAAAACGTCTAGCAAAGACCTTTCAAATGAGATCTTAAACGTTAAAAAAGCTTCTCAGGAACCGGAGATATAAGCAATTAAAAGTTTGCTGTTTCCGAAAATATCGATTTTTTAACAACTTTAATCGTCTGCCAAAATTTTCTCTGAGTACTTTAAGGGCTGAAAATTTCAGGGAAGCTTCTTTTAATATTAAAAAAAATTCCCTAAAAATTTGGGCGATGGTATTGGCTTCTGTTCGTAGATATAAGACTCTGAAAATGTGTAATAATTGGACCAATATTGGCCAATAAGTGGTTATGGGGTCAATCAAAAAATTTTTCTTCTTCAATATTCGAATAGCCAGGGAAAAATGAGCTGATTTAAAAAAAAAAATTTTTATTTTTGACCGAAAAATAAGCAAGTTATCATCATTTTAAGATTTTTTAACAAATTTTTCAAAAATCACAATTTTAGGGTCATTATACAGTACTTTAACTTGAAATAATGATAACTCGCTTATTTTTCGGTCTAAAATAAAATTTTTTTTTTTGAATTTGTCAAATTTTTTCCTGGCTATGCGAATATTTACTAAAAAGAAACTGTTTATATTCAAAAATTATTTTTTTGGGCCAAAAACTACCCTAATACATTGACAAAATAAAGTAAGTTCTAAAGTAATTTATCGAAAAAAAATAATTTTTGCATGTAAGAAGTTTCTTTTTTGTAAATATTCGAATAGCCAAGAAAAAATTCGACAATTTAAAAAAAAAAAATTTTATTTTAGACCGAAAAATAAGCGAGTTATCATTATTTCCAGTTAGAATACTGTATAATGACCCTAAAATTGGGATTTTTGGAAAATTTGTTAAAAAATCTTAAAATGATGATAACTTGCTTATTTTTTGGTCAAAAATAAAAATTTTTTTTTTAAAATCAGCTCATTTTTCCCTGGCTATTCGAATATTGAAGAAGAAAAATTTTTTGGTTGACCCCTTAACCATTTATTGGCCAATATTGGTCCAATTATTACACATTTTCAGAGTCTTATATCTACGAACAGAAGCCAATACCATCGCCCAAATTTTTAGGGAATTTTTTTTAATATTAAAAGAAGCTTCCCTGAAATTTTCAGCCCTTAAAGTACTCAGAGAAAATTTTGGCAGACGATTAAAGTTGTTAAAAAATCGATATTTTCGGAAACAGCAAACTTTTAATTGCTTATATCTCCGGTTCCTGAGAAGCTTTTTTAACGTTTAAGATCTCATTTAAAAGGTCTTTGCTAGACGTTTTTAATGAGACCAACAGGAAGTCTTTAGCTAATGATGCTGAGTCACAATTTAAGTTCAAAAATTAGCATTTTTCGATAAAATAAATCTTACGTTAATCAATGCCAGTAAAAATCAACTCCATGAAACTTTTTGAAATTTTTTTTGGTAAAAGTTGAAAGTTCAAGGAAAAAAATGAGACCAGCCGGATGTTTTTTGGAGTAATCCTTGAAGCCCAGTAAATTTTTGAAAATTGGCTAAAAACAGCTATTTTTGGACCTTTTAGAGCTTGTATCTCGGCAACCCGTCCTGCAAAATGGCTGAAATTTTGGCTGGCTGAGTTTTTTATTACTTCAAACCACCCCTGAAAATTTGAGCTCGGTCGGAGTCATGGGTGCGCACACTTTTGTATGAAAAGTAATGGATATGCCCTTATATAAAAATTAATTATTAATGAATACACATTTTTATTTATTTAAAATTTTATTATAAATGTTGATGTTAATTTTTCATGTTAATTTTTTCATGTTAAATTTTGATGTTAAATTTTCATGTTAATCCATCCGGGTATAACACATGTTAAAACATATGTTAAAACATATGTTAAGGTTATCCTAAACCCAAATGTGTCGGTAAAAATTTCTTAAATGCCGGCTTTCTTTTTTAAGCTGTTAAAAGAACAAAAAAAATATTTTAGGCCATAAAGAATGATTTTCCCAAGGGACTAAATCAATATGAAGCCGCAAATATTATTAGAAATGATTTAGCGACCTTTTTCAATTTGAACTCTACCTTACCGACTCTATGTTAAAAGCATAGGGGTTTAGGATCTCGTTAATAACTTATGTTATAACATATGAGAATTTATGGCTGGGCTCTCAGTAGACGTTTTACATCGAACAGCTGTTGGTCATCTTTAGGAGCGATAGCTTAACATAAAGAGGGTTTTCCCTTTTATATTCAGATATAATATAATATGCCAAGAAGGTTTACCGCTTGTCGCATTATTATATTATATATGAGAATTTATATACTTTAGTGTGTGTTAGGTTGGATAACCGCCTAGTGCCGCTTCTCTTTTTTTTATGTTATTGTAGGCTAGCAAACGTAAATTTGTATATGTATTTGCAACTGGAAAATTTTACTATTAATTTTAGTGAAGTTATCTAAAGAATTGAATATATTACATTTTACTCTTTTTGTCCATGATTTTTTACTATAATTAAGGGTAATTTTTCTTGAATAAGATTTGCTACTAAATTTTATTAGATATTCTCACTCTCTCGCATGTATATAATATTTATTTATTTATTTTTTTTTTTTTTATTTTTTATTAAATAATTTATATTTTATAATTTAAAAAATTTTCGTTCCTTATATAGTATCTGAAATCAAATTTTGTCAATTTCGAGAAAAAATATTTATAAATAAATGCTAAAATTAATAGTAATTTTTTTTTCCTATGCGGGTAGTTTATAAAATATGTAATAGTAAAAAATAACATAAAACGCCATTTTGAGAAATTCAAATTATTTTACTAATTAAAAGGGTAATTTTTAAGAATAAAATTTTGTGAGTGTGTGCTTACAGTTCATGAACACTTGAAATTTTTGGTCATAAAAAACTGTATATTTTGGGCTGAAAAATTCACCTATTAGGTAATTCGCTCTTTTCATTTCCGAGCCAGTTTTCACCTATAAACCCTAAAGTTTGATAAATTTTCAAGGAGTTCTTAAAGAAACTTATGATAAAATTTATATTAGGCATCGAAATTTTCTGCAATAACCTTTGAATGATGGAAAAGAATTGAACACGCGTCTATTTGACCTTACAGCCCTCCCTGGGGGTGCCTATAATAAGTAAATGGGTGAGTTTTAGAAATAAATGATAGATTCAATTTTGTGAGGAGAAAATCAAATAAGCAATTGGGGTGGCTCTTTTCATTTCCAATATTCACTTTAAGGATCCATTTTATTCAATTTCGAAGCCAAGTAAACTTTTTTTGATTTGGTAAAATCTTATGTTTTTGTGAGAATTCCTTAAAAATTTACCTCACTTTAACGGTTTACATCTCATTTCGTAGGGGTTGTAGGTGAAAACAGAATCCAAAAATGAAAAAAGTGAACCAAGTTACCTTGTAGGTGAGTATTTCGGCCTGAAGTATTCAACCTTTCAATTATTTAAAAACTTACCCACTCGCTTACTAAAGACACTCCCAGAGAGGGCTTTAAGGACAAAAACACGCTTGTTCTATTCTTTTATATCTCCTGAGAGTCGTAGCAGATATATTTTTGATGCGAAATAAAAACTTTTTTTAATTTTTTTTTTTTTTTTTTTAAGATTATTGTAGAAAGTTGTAGAAAAGATTTGTAGTATATTAAAGAAAAAAGTATGTGATTTGCTGCACATTAATTAAAATTTGAAATAATATAACAAGTAAATACGGTAGCTGTATAAAATCATCCATTAACACGGTATACTCCTTAGGGTTCCCGTATTGATTTTTCCCGTATGAATAAGGCTGAAGTATATATGGGATCCATTTAAAAAACCGTATATACGGATAACAGCGTGTCGCAGTATCCCAGCTCTGATTAATGACAGGAATTATTTGAGGTAGAATTTGTGGATGTATCTACAACTAGGTGAGGGCAATTTTTGGGACCAAGGTTTCTTGGGTCAGTGTAAATTTTTATTTTCTCTTTAAGGCTGGCTTCACATTGTTTAAGGTACCAACTCACTGAAATAATTTTCAGAAATCCATTTTTTTTTTTTTTTAATCGATCATAAATATATTCAAAAATATTGTGTTAAAATATTTTTTTTAAATTCGATGTATAAATGTGTCAAAAGCGGGATTAAGGAGTGCGTAACCGTATCTCACCGCAGGTAAGTTAAAACTTTAAACTCGATTTACTCGAAACTACTTTTTTTCAAGTGGTGCAGAGATTATCTCGAGATTGGCTCCACCGATTTGGAAAAAAGTGGTTTTGTTTTATTCGTTGAATATTTTTGTAGGCCAATCAACCAAAAAAAGAAAATTTTTTGTAAAATTTATAACTCTTTTAATGGGAGAAAGGGAAAAAAACGTGGTCCATTTTCGAACTTTTTTTTGAACTCTTGTCAAAATTTTTTTTTTTGCATTTTTTTTTTTTTTTTTGGTTGATTGTCTCGTAAGAAGACTTACTAATTATGGATTTTTTTTTTTTTTTTTTTTTTCAGATGAGCCAATTCGGAGATAATCTCTGCACCGTTTAGCAAGCTTTTTTTTTTTGACGCAACTTCAACGCCACCTATATATAAGACAAAAAAAGGAAATTGAAAAAAAAAATTTTTTTTGTATTAATTAAACCTTCAAAAAATACCACCTAAAATTTTGTAACCTTAATAAAGATACTTTTTGAAAAAAATAAGTTTTAAAAATTCTTTAAAAAACGCCTAATTTCAGTGAGTTGGTACCTTAATAAGTTTTAAATGTGAACTGCACTAAGATATTTCGCTCTTAGTTTGACATTTAACCAACCAAGCTTTATTCTGTCAGGGGAAGTACGAGACGTATTATATCTAATATCACAGACACACCTAACAGGGGCATTTAATAACTTTTATAAACGTTTGTATTGCTGGTCAGGTAAATTTCCCATGGGAAAAACACCAGAGGCAAGGATAAGTAAAGCAAGAGCAGTAAGAAACTGCTTTCGGAGATTTTAATGTATTATGTGCTTAAAGTGTCTCAGTCTATATAGAACTTTGTTAACAGATTTAATATAATATATGTGAGATCTCCATTTCATATCCTGATCAAAGAAGAGACCAAAGTTTTTAAAAGCTGGATTCTGGTACCACCAAAATAAAAAGAGGTATTTAAATTAAATGAACTTGAGGATTTTAAAGGTAAATTTGAAGAACGTCAGCAAACATAAGACGCTTAGAAAAAGTAAAGGTGTCAGAATCGATCCTTGAGGTACCCCGATGACTATTTTGAGAGCCGAGGAGGACTCATTATCTGAAATAACTGACTGGGTACAGTTTCATAGGTACTTTGAAAACCACCCTAAAAGTTGAGGAGAAAAACCAATGGCAGAGAGTTTATCCAGAAGTATAGCATGAGAAAAACTTTAAATTGCTTTAGAAAAATCTAACAAAAGTAGTTTATTAATACAATATAGATGAAAGCTTTTACAAATATCGTCAGTTAAGTTTGTAAGCAGGAACTTCGTACTGTGATTTTTTAAAAAGCCAGACTGAAAAGAGTCAAGGATTTTATGGTGTGTGAAATATTCATCAATTTGTTTGTGGAGTATTTTCTCCAATATTTTTGATATAATAAATAAAATAGAAATGGGTCTATAGTCTGCAGGTGTAGATGAATTAGAGGTATTTTATTTAATATTATGGACTAGTTGAAAACGGATATGAAAACTTTTGGAAGAGACGGAAGACAAAATTTAATAACTTTAAGAGATATTCTATTAGATCCAACAGATTTGATGCATAGAAATAAAGTAGCTGTTTATTGTTCCGATTCGGGAAAGTGCTAGTGAAACCCAGATGGTCAAGATCTTTCCAGTTGGTGGCCGGTGGATTTTCGGTAGATAGTTTATCAGAGTAGTAGTTCGTTTTTGCGGTCGAGATTTTCTTAAATAACTTGCCTTTGAAGGCACTATAGACATTTAAAAATTGGACTTTTCTCTTACTTTTGTAAAGTTTATAAAATTTATTTAGTTTCTCAGATGACTTTTTATTAATATTGAACTCTTTTAGAGGTGCAAGAGAATCCAATACGTTAGCTATGTGTTAGCAGTAGTATTCTAAATGTAGTCCAAATCCGAGCTAGTGAACGCAAAGCACCATTTGTACTTGAATGGCCTTAAAGTGAATTCATTTTGGTTGATGTTATCAATATTTCTATAGGTGATTTTAATAAGAGGAGTTTTAGGTACAAATATGTCTAGGGTGACTGAGTGAGATAATAGTTGTTATAAAAAGGATTTTGCTAAAAAAGAGTATACGATCATTTTTATCAATAATGCAGAGATCAATAACCGAATCATTTGAGGAGCATATGTGGATATCACCGTGAGTTACTAGATATAATTTGATTTTAAATATAAACTCGAAATTTAAATTACATTACTGCTTGAAATAACTCTTGTTAGCACATAAGTTACCAAGAATTAGTTTATTGCTTTAGTTTGCAGCGGCGTTAGCTAGGACATCTACAAATTTAATGCCTCTATTAAAAGGCAAATCGCAGGCCTATAGGTAACAGAAACCATAATGAGTGAATTTGCAAAAGATATTTCACGTTTAAGAAATTCAGGGAGTTTCAATACACCCCACAGTGGGACAAACATACGTAAAAATGGGACGAAATGAGGAAAAAAATTTGGATATTTTTTAATACATAGTTGAGTAAAGTATGGAGTTAACATAATTTGAATCGAAAAAATCTGTATGCGTTTTTTAAATATAATCTATAAAGGAAAAACTAGAACTGAGATAATGATTGATTATCTCAAGTAAATAAAAGAGATAAATATATTTTTGATTATGTATCATATCCTTAGTTCTAGTGCATTGATTAACAGTAAAAAAATAGATAATTTTTCTGAAGGTACGTGTTTTTAAAAAATATAAAATTATAATTTTAAATTTTAATACCACGAACCATTAAAGGTATGTAAAAAACGGTATTTATTTTTAAAATTTTTAAATAAAAATTAGCTAAAAACCAAGGAAAGCTATACGCAGCTGTTCGGGGCCATAAAAACTTTAGGTTTCAGTTTTCAGAAATATACTCAGATACACAGAAAATCAAATTTTATTTGCTGTAATTGTGATTTTTATGGATAAAATTATAGATTGATTCATACTAAAATGTGCATACTAAATTTTGACTGTATAGTGTGAAATAATTCATAACAATAAATGTTAAATTATATAAAAATGTACCTTATTAAGTAGGACTAATTTGAAATTAGACCAATTAAAAAAAATAACTTAATTCAATCTTCACGTTAAATTTAATTCAAAACTAATTGAATAATTTATAAATGTTAATAAATTCGTTAAAATTATTAATTGTTATATAGCTATACAATTGTTTATATCTTTTAAAAACCAAATGCGAAGTTTAAGTTTCAATTTCTCTTAAATTTTTGCCTTACTAATTGTTTAAACTATTAATTATTAATTAACCTTTTAAAAATAAGGATATATTTTTTTATATGTTTCGTACATGCTTACTATGCATTTAAGGTCCAATTTAAGGCATAATGTTTCTGCACCTGAAGTAGATGCTTATGCTGCTGCAATTATGTTTAGAAAATTAGGAAATAAAAATGCTTATTTAGTTTTAAATATTGCTTCTAATCCTCGAACTGCTGCAAAAGCCTATCGTGATAGGTACTTAAAGCAACCACGATCTCTAAATCCGAAACAAGCAGTCGCTTGTATTAGACTGCAAATTATCGAAAAATGATTACTAATTGTCACGAAATAATTTTGTGGAAATCGATAATCTAGAATACCCACCTTATTAAGTTCTCGAAGCGAAAAAAGCATGTTATCCAGAAAATATTGAAGCTTAAGCTTAAGCAGAGTAAGATTTGAAATACCTAGTTTTAGACATAAATCAATTATCTCGCAATAAAAATGAAAATCTCAAGCTTTATTTAAAGTATGGGTCAGATGGGAGCACCAGTTAAAGGGACAATTAATTGATATCTCATCTTTAGTACCTATAAAACTTCTTAGAATCCCACAAAATAATAATATTAAAAAAATAATTTGGATGAATAACAAACTATCATCATCTATTTATTGTAGACCAATTAGTATTAAATTTACTAAAGAAGCAATTGACTGCATAATAGAGGTGAAAAATAATTTTAAAAAAGAAATTGAAAACCTAAAATGTCATAGTTTTATAAATTCATTAGCAAATATAAAAGTTCATTTCTATTTAAAAGCCCCATTTATATCCACTATGTATTTTGTTAAATAAAACAATGCTATAACAGAAACCAAATACACAAAACAATGTTATATTTGTGGTTTAAAGGATAAAAATTTAGGTGATATTAATAAAACGTTAAATACACTAATAAAAAAATGGAGTTTTCAATATAGTATCTCCTCACTCTATGCGTGGATACGCTGTTTTAACTGTTTAGTTAACTTAGCGGATAGAATGTCTATATGCCAACACGAAGCTTGCAAAATTAATGGTAAAAAGGATTTTGTTACCTAATATGAAAGATACATTCAAGATCAATTTAAAACAAAAATGAATATGATAGTTGATCAACCCAAGCAAGTGACAGGAAATTCAAATTATGGCAATACAACGCTGTATTTTTTAATAATGAAGAAAAGACAGCATGAATTACCGGAATTGAAATTGATATAATTAAAAGATTAGATATTATATTACAAACTTTACCAAGTAGGCACATTATTGATCATACAAAATATAAAGAATATACACAAGAAATTGCTCGATAACTACAAAAAAAAAAACTCTTATTTTCAAATATCTTTCTCAGTTAGCAAAGTGCTACTGCATAGGGCCAATTTTCAGTGGTGCAGATACAGCCGAACAAGCTTTAAAAATAAAAGAAAAATTAGTAGAATTACTCTCCGAATGTCAAATTAAATTGGAAAAATGGGCAAGTAACGACAAAAGCGTATTGAATCACCCGGAAAAAATTGATCAAAGAGAAAAAAATGTTGAGTTACCAGACGCAGTTTCAGCACTAGGGTTAAAATGGTCACCTAATACGGATAGTTTTTCATTCAAAGTAGAACCGTTTATCAATAACGGAGACAAGATTACAAAACGTAAAGTGTTATCAGACTCCTCCAAACTCTTTGACCCCTTGGGATGGTTGGCACCAATGTTAATAAACTTCAAAACATTCTACCAAGATTTATGGATAGATGGATTAGACTGGGACACAGCATTATCTAGTGAACTAGAAAGCAAATGGAATTTAAAAGAACAGGTTAAAAAATTGGAAGAGATCAAATTTCCCAGGTGGCTAGGACGTGTATCAGAAACGACATGGTCACTACACGGGTTTTCAGATGCCTCCAAAAGAGCCTACGCGGCTTGTTTATATTATGTACCGAAAAACGGTACACCTTACTTAATTTGTGCAAAAACTAGAGTTGCACCTGTCAAGACGGTAACAGTGCCAAAATTTGAATTTACTGCAGCCAAATTTTTATCGGAACTAATAGAATTAATTTTACCGAGCTTTACTGTCAAACCAACAGAAATCCATTGCTGGAGTGACTCTAGGAATGTACTGTGCTTGCTAAAAAGCTTTCCTGCTAAGCTAGGAGTCTTCGAAGGCAATAGAGTAAGCAAAATTATTACTACTTTACCTCAAGTACGATGGAAATACGTACCTACGAATGATAACCCAGCTGATTGTGCATCAAGAGGTATAACAGATGAAGCATTAAAACATTTCTCTTTATGGTGGCAAGTACCTAATTGGTTAGCAAATAAAGATAATTGGCCGAAGCAACTCTGTTTGTCAAAGGAAAAATCCGATGAATTACCTTTGGTGACCCTTCTATCTGAAAAAACTGAATCTAATAGAAATGAGTGGATAACAAGGTTTTCAAACTACAAGCAAGCGAGAAGAGTAACAGCCTATTGTTTACGTTTCAAAAATTTAAAAGGGAAATCGGAATCATCCTTAACTATAGAAGAACGAATGCGTCTCGATAATCGAAAAAGTAGATTGCAGTGACCCTACCCAGACTTACTAACAGCGGAAGAACTGCTTAATGCTGAAAGACGTCTGATACGGTTGGACCAAGATAATTACTTCAAACTTGAGCTAGATCTGCTCAGAAAAAATAAAAAGATACCAACGAAAAGCAAACTAGCAAACCTTAAACCCGTATTAGATAAATATGGAATTTTAAGAGCCAGTAATAGATTATCAGAGTGTCCATATTTAATGACCAACGAAAAAGAACCAATGATACTGGACAAAAAAAGCCACCTTGCTCGAATAATGGTACAAGATGAACACATCAACACATTACATGGAGGCCCACAGTTAGTTCTATCAGCAAATGGCTCCATTACCTAAATTTAGACTAGAATTCGAGTATCCATTTGCGACAACAGTAGTCGGTTACGCATGTCCAATCAAAGTTATGCCATCGAAATGGAGGGGTAGAACCTCCACGAAGGGCTATATAGCGATTTTTATTTGCCTCGTAACCAAAGCGGTACATGTCGAAATTGTCTCAGACCTTACTTCACAAACCTTCTTAGCAGCATTTAAAAGATTTTACTCAAGATGTAATCTCCCGAAATCAATGTACAGCGACAATGGTACGACGTTTCATGGCGCCAAAAAAGAAATCAAAGAATTATTTTCATCAAAGTCACCCTTTATGAGAAAGGTCCAAGAATACATGGGTAATATCGGTATCACATGGAAATTCACACCTCCCGATGGACCCTACTTTGGTGGCATATGGAAAGCGGAAGTTAAGTCTTTTAAGAGACAATTTAAGAGAGTGATTGGAGAATCAATATTTACGTTTGAAGAACTTCACACGTTAGCAGCACAGATAGAAAAGTGTCTAAAGTCACATCCCATATGTTCCATAAGTGTGGATAATCGAGACCCTGCTCCACTAACACGAGGACATTTCTTAGTTGGGAGACTGCTCATGATTCTACCTCCATCATTTGTAGAGGACGATTTAAAGAGGAGATACAAATCTAGGTGGTTGCATTTGTTAGCTTCAAAAAATAATATTTGGAAGCAGTGAACAAAGGAAGCACTCCATTAAATGAGTCAAAGAAATAAATGGCAATTTCCTCAACGCAATTTACAGGTTGACGATGTAGTAATTATGCAGGATGATTTGACGCCACCATCAGTTTGGCCATTAGGAAGAGTAATCGAAACTCATCCAGAAAAGGCAGGTCTTGCAAGAGTGGTAACTATAAAAACTCAAAATTCAACGTACAAACGCCCAATAAGTAAACTAATATATTTGCCTATTGAAAACCCGCTTACTTAAACTTCGATTATCCCGATTTTGTAATGTCATACATGCAAGACTTAAAGTGAGCAATATTTTCTTTTATTTATTCCATTCATAGACTGGGGTTAAATAGAAGGAGTAGAATAATAAGAAAACGGAAATAATAAAAATTAAATAAAACATTTTTCAAACCTAAAGCACTTGAACATTTAGAAATAGTTAAAAATCATATAGAAGAGTTTAGGGACTGACAAATAAATTATTTTGAAAATTTATAAATTCAGAGTATTTAATAATGAGTAATAAGTTTCATATTAAAAAATGGTCATTAAAAATGTACGTTAGAGTTACAAACTTTATATTTTGTTTATATTATGTTCCTTCGTGTAAAAAAATCTAGCACTTGTAAAATTTTTAAAAAGCTCAAAGATTAGTATAAGATCGTTCCTCAGTGAAGAATATTGTATATTCTTTACTTTAAAATATTTAATAAGGTAATGTTTAATTTTTAATTTTAAATTTGGAATTATGTAAAAAAAAGTTTTTATAAAATTGTAAAATATTGTAAAATTTTTAGCCTTGATAATGAAGACTGAAGGTCTTCGAAACGTGGGCAATTTATTGAAAAAATAAAGCAAATTGTTAGCTCAGAAATCAAATATTTTTATTTAATATTAAAAATCAAATGAGCGATAAATTTAACTTATACAGGACATAGGCATTCGATTGAAATATGCTGTTAAGAAATAAAAAAGTTTATAAACCATCATCAAACATAAAAAATGATAAGAAAAGAAAGAAAGAAAATATCAACAAGAATAAAAACGATTTGGTAAATACTACATACATAAAAGAAAAAAATTCGGACTGGAGTAATGTTTCTAACTTGGGTCAGTTTTATTATTTTTTAAAACACTATGAAAGCAAAAGTTTAATAGAAATTTTTATGAAAATTAATAATAATCTCGATAAATTATCGAAGGCAAAATTACATTTAAAGTTTTTATTAAATTGTAGAACGTATGATATAATTCCAAAATATATAAAAAATGTCACTAGTAAGCAAAAAAATTTAACGTTTTATAGTAATACTGGGAAAATGAAGAACTTACTTTATATAGAACAACAAAATAAAAGCATACTTAATACTCAAATTAAAGACTTGAATTTTCATATAAATTATTTGAATAAAAAAATTAAGTCGGATAAAAAAGAAATAATAATAGACAATAAAAATAATGTTATAGAAAAATTTTTAAATATGGTAAACGCTTGTAATAAAGAAAAAGAATTGAAACATAATGCTATACATGACCAAAAATTTGCAAAGTTATATAAAGAATATTATTCTGAAAGTGATAATCTCAATGTTCAGCAAAATAATAGTAATTCAGACAAAAAAGGTTGGTTGAAAAATCTCACAGACAAACCAATACCTAAAGAGGTTATAGAAATTTTGAGCTTAGGTGATAAATTTAATTTTCAAATTAGTTTAAGCGATAAAGACATTTTTGACATTTTAAAAGATTTAGAAAGTAATTTAAGTAATAATGAAACGGATAATAAATTAAGAAGGTTAATTATAGGAGAGGTTAATAAATATATACATAATAAACCCCACATAGCTTTTATAGATAAAATTTTAGAAAAGAAAATAAAACTAACAAAAAATTTTTTAGCAGAAAATAAAGATATTTTAGTTACAAAAGCAGATAAAGGCCAGGTTACGGTAATTTTAGGAGATGTAGAGTACCATATTAAAGTAGAAAATGAATTGAGTAATACAGAAATTTATGAACAAGTATATGAAAATCCTCTAAATATGATGATAAAATTAGGAGAAAATTTGTTCAAGAAATGGTATGATTTAGGAGTTTTTGATTGTGACCAAGCTTTTCAAAACGTAATTTTAAATTTACAAAAAACAATTTTAGCCAGAATTTATGGTTTAATTAAAATCCACAAAGAAGGTTTTCCAGTTAGAATTGTAGTTGCATGTATTAATAGCGTTTTTTATAATTTTGATAAAGCCTTATCAAAATTCTTATCAAAATTTATTAAAACTCCAAATTCGTCGGTAAAAAATAGTTTAGAAATTAAGGAAATATTAAAAAACAATGATATTCCGGAAGATTATGAGTTTGTTTCTCTAGATGTTGTGGGTATGTATCCAAATTTGCCCCATGAGTTAATTTTTGACGCGTTAAAGAAAAATTGGAAATATTTGAAGAATCATATTCCATTAACAAGAAATGATTTTATAGCGGGCATACAAGTTTTACTCAAATACAATTATTTTCAATTTAATAATAAGTTTTACAGACAAAAAAAGGGTACAGCTATAGGTTATTCTATTAGTCCAATTTTAGCCAACATAACCTTGCAAGAATTAGAGATAAATTGTTTAGATAAATTAAAAAGTAGTAATGCCTTAAATAATTTTCGAAACCATTTTTATAACCCAATAAAAAATTGTGATAATGATATAATTTTATACAAAAGATTCGTAGACGACACATTAATATTAGTAAAAAAAGGAGAAATAGATAATTTATTTAAGACGTTTAATGATTATAATAGTTCGGTACAATTTACAATGGAAAGAGAAACTAATAATTCAATTAGCTTTTTAGATTTAAAAATTATAAGGGAAAAAAATGAAAGAGCAAAAACGGATTGGTTTAGAAAAGAAACATACAGTGGTAGATTAGTAAATTTTTTAAGTCACTCACCAATTGCCCAATATTGCCATAGTGTATAATTTGATAGATAAATGCATTTTATTGTCAGATAAGAAATTTCAAGAAAAAAACATCACATTGACAAAAAATTACTTAAAAATGAATAATTATCCTTCAAAATTTATAAATAAATATGTCAAAAAAAGACTTTGCTATCATTTTAATAAAACTAATAGAAACATAGGTCAGACTGGAAATCAAAATGGAAATAATTTTAATAATTATAATAATGAGATAAAGAGAATAAGTTTGCCTTATTACAAGTATGCTACCCCTTCTCTAAATAAACATATAAAAAAAGTTAAATATATTCCGATTAATACGGCAAAAAGTAAATTAAAAAAGTTCGTTAAATTAGGTATAGATAAAATAAACAAAAATGAAAATTCAGGTGTAGTCTATCAGATAAATTGTAAATTATGCGATCATAGGTATATAGGTCAAACATCTCGGAAATTGGGTATCAGGATTGGAGAGCATGAAAAAGATGTTGAAAAAAATTGTAGTCGTAACGTCTTAAACACGCATAGTAAATTCTTTAAACATAAAATCGACTTTGAGAATATCATCATTTTAGATAGGGAAAAAAATTATAGAAAACGATTACATTCGGAGATGATGTTTATAGAATATAACGATAATACCATGAATAGAATAGAAGACACCTGTTTTTTAAAAGGTCACTTTAAAAACACGATACGTTTGAATAAAAAGAGCAAAAAGATTAAAAAACGAATTTTTTGTTATAAAAATAGACTGGGGTTAAATAGAAGGAGTAGAATAATAAGAAAACGGAAATAATAAAAATTAAATAAAACATTTTTCAAACCTAAAGCACTTGAACATTTAGAAATAGTTAAAAATCATATAGAAGAGTTTAGGGACTGACAAATAAATTATTTTGAAAATTTATAAATTCAGAGTATTTAATAATGAGTAATAAGTTTCATATTAAAAAATGGTCATTAAAAATGTACGTTAGAGTTACAAACTTTATATTTTGTTTATATTATGTTCCTTCGTGTAAAAAAATCTAGCACTTGTAAAATTTTTAAAAAGCTCAAAGATTAGTATAAGATCGTTCCTCAGTGAAGAATATTGTATATTCTTTACTTTAAAATATTTAATAAGGTAATGTTTAATTTTTAATTTTAAATTTGGAATTATGTAAAAAAAAGTTTTTATAAAATTGTAAAATATTGTAAAATTTTTAGCCTTGATAATGAAGACTGAAGGTCTTCGAAACGTGGGCAATTTATTGAAAAAATAAAGCAAATTGTTAGCTCAGAAATCAAATATTTTTATTTAACATTATAGATTAAGTACGTTTGTCAAGATTAACTATGTAACAAATATTATAATTTAGTTTGAATTAAAAGACTTAACTTAGTAAAAAACAAATTAGATCACGTAAGTGATTATTGTAAGCTAACATAAGATTAATATACATAAGACTAAAAAAATAGCAAAACTTGGAAATTTAAATTATTGATTTGTAAATCTTATGAAAACACTTGACTACCTTATTATTACTAAACTTTATCTATGCAGAATAACATGCATATCAATTAAAATTAAGTCAAATGATTTGATACGATAGGTTATATATGTTTTGTCTATAAAAGTTGAATATAAGTCAAATATTGCAGATCACAGTTCTGCAAGGGAGGCGGTATTTTAAGTTATTATAGTACTTTTAATAATTACGTTAAACGTCAGCGCCTCACGTACGTTTTAAGTAATTAATACTAAAGACAGGGATTAAAAGGACCCACGATTGATCGATGTCTTTTAGCTCCTCTCACTTCCGTTTTAATCTTTTGTACGACCGGTCACGCGTTAATAATTAATCTTTGTATATTATATTCACATGTATTCACTTTAATAAAGATCCACTTTAAAATATTATTTTAAGTTAATTATTGTGTTGTGATTTATTTGTTGCATGATAATTAAATATGTTAGCGGAGCAGGAACAATTGTAAAAAGTGAAACAAAAATATTAATTAATTATTACATAAAAAGAAAATTTTTTATAGCGTGTACCGAGTTTCGTAAACTGAACCACGTGGAGATCAAATTCGAAATTAATCTTCGCAACATGTTCTTTTATGAACAAAAAAATCATAAAAATATTAAGTGTTCAGTGACTCATAAAATTATTGCAAAATTATTGGAGCAACATTTGGTGACATTTTTTGTGTGTACTTATTAATGTTATATACAAAAGTATAAGATTTTAACAAACTTGTATACATATGGGCGATTATTTCTCAACCCGGCCACCCCCCTATGTCCAAAAATGGTAACAACTGAAAAAGATTTTGGTTTTCTCAAATTTACTTGAAAAGGGTCTAATATTATTTTAAGTTAATTATTGTGTTGAGATTTATTTATTTCATGAGAATTAAATAGATTATTTTTTTTGTATAAATTATAACTCGTTCAAGGAACATTTCATAAATAGTTGGTATATTAAAAAATAAATGTATGCATGGATTATAGATGAAAATGGTCTGAAATAAACATAGCGACTAAAATCACCAACTTGATAAGTTTTTCAGCTGTTACGAATCTTAGCAGTGGGCCAAAATATCGAAACTTATGGTATATCGATTTTATGAAAATATACAGTTTTTATGACGGTTAGGTATCTGTTACGTATGGTAGGTCAAAAATTGTATTCTTTAGAATCATAACCATCGTTAATTAGAGTACCAACTCTCGTTATTAAGTATCTTTTATAATTCGTTTGACTTAAGGACCTAGACAGTTTTATTATCTATACTTATAATCAATAAAGTGAAAGTTATATATCAAATCAGTTACTAGTTATTATTGTGACAATTCCTTCTGTAATTAAGAACTTAGCCTCAGGTTAGGTTCATCCAGCTTAGATCGAACTCGAACTCATCTACAAATACATCAACTATAAACCAACCTTAATAACCATCCAACTTATTAAATACCTGGGGCAGTCAATATCCCCAGGATAAACTTATATTTCATATATTCATAATTATTTATATTTACGTATCCCTTGGATAAAACCTCAGGATACGTAACATATCGGTTAGGCATTATTAGGTAAAATTCAATTTTTTGCAATTAAATTTATATTTATTGTTTACTAACAATAACTTCTTTAACTAACAATTGTAGAAATCTTGTGAGTGTGCTTATTTTATATTATTTTTATTTATTATTTACGGAAACCGCATAGTTTCATGGGAGAATGGGAGAGAAGGTCGATAAATAGTCGAGAGAATTGTTGGGCGAATTGTCGGGTGAGTTGTTGGTCGAGTTTGTGGTCGAGTTGTAATACATTAGAAAATAAACTTTCTACGATACCGGGAGATTTTTGAGGTCAAGGAAAACGAATTTCAGCGAGAAAATTTTCAATTTTTCCCCCTAAAATATTTTTCGAGTTTTCCAGGCATAAAAAAATATTAAAATAAACATTCTAATTTACCGCGGGATTTTTAAGGTCGAGAAAAATGAATTTTAGAAGGAAAATTTTCAATTTTTCACCCGAAAATATTTTTTGGATTTTTCAAGATGGCGGACACAAAAAATTAGAAAAATATTTTAGGCTGAAAAATTTTCCTTCTAAAATTCATTTTTCTCGACCTCAAAAATTCCGCGGTAAAGTAGAATGTTTATTTTAATATTCTTTTTTTTACTTTCTGGTTCAGTGCTGGATGTATACTTCCAAAGCACACCTTAATATTTCTTAATTTTATAGTATACTTCTTTACATTTCTCTCGAAATTATAAAACGATAGGAAAAATACACTTTCTCTTACTTCCGAAACTATGTGTACTTCTCATGAACTTCTCATATACTTTCAAAATTTATGGTATTTTTTCAAATCCAACTCTCTAAATTGAAAAGTGTGAATTTGGGTAAAAATTCACACCATTGCACTTTTAAAGTAGAGATTTTTTTTTCACACCTCCAAAGTAGTGAACTCGGAATTCACACTTTTAAAGGTGCGAATTTAAAAACACACTAGATTTAAGCAGGGCAAATATAAATTCAATTTTGAAAGTGTGAATTTTTTGCTCGCGGCCTGCGGTAATAAAACCTTAAAAAATTCTCACCTTTAAGATTCTAACTGGGGCGCTCGGTCTTTAAGCAAAATCGTAAAATTAGTTTATGGGAAAACGGGAAGAGATAATGGAAAGTTTTTTAGGGGTTAAATTAATGAACTAATAAAGTACGTGAAAAAGATTTTTTTATTTATTTTTATAATTTTTTATTCATTAAAATTTTATGTAAAGTTAACGTATTTTCGGTTGATGGTACACACATGGTAAAAAATGTTAGAAAAGACGAAAAAAATATCTATTTGTTCAACAAGGGGAAAACATAGGATTTGGCTTTCAATGCAGTTGTATGCACGAGTGAACGTAGCGAATGAAAGCATACAGCATTGAAAGTAAAATTTCCTACATTTTTTCCCATGTTCAACTCATAGTTTTTCATTAAAAGCGAAAAAAAGATCGCCCGAAAGTAAGAAAGTAGATCTTTTTTACAGCGTGTAATGAAAAAAAACGATAAAATATATAAAATGGTTATCTTATGAACTAAAATTTTTAATTTTTGCACAAAAAAAAGTTATAAAGATTTTAAAAAAAATTTCGAAAAAAAAACTTTATATAATAAAAACTTTATAACTTTTTTTTTTCTTTGGCCAAAATTAAAAATTTTAGTTTAAACGATAATTTTATAATATTTTTTTTTTTTTAGGTATTGTCACACATATTTTATCATGTGTACTTTAAGCTCTTTAAAAAATTAAAAATACGTGAACTTTACAAAAAATTTAAATGCATAAAAAATTATAAAAATTAAATTTTTGTTCATGTACTTTATAGTTCATTTATTTAACCCCAAAAAATTTTTCCATAATCTCTTCCCGTTTTCCCGTAAACTAATTTTCCGATTTTGCTTAAAGACCGAGCGCGCCAATTAGAATCGTACCTTAAAGGTGAGAATTTTTTAAGGTTATATTACCGCAGGCCGCCAGACAAAAATTCACACTTTCAAAAGTGTGAATTTATATTCGCCCCGCTCTAATCTAGTGTGTTTTTAAATTCGCTGCTTAAAAAGTGTGAATTTATAAAAGCGCTATACATTCTATATGTATACATCTATACATTGGTGTCAACGTTAAATTCGCACCTTTAAAAGTGTGAATTTCGACTTTACTGCTTTGGAGGTGTAAAAAAAAAATCGCTACTTCAAAAGTGCGATTGTGTGAATTTTTACCCAAATTAACACTTTTCATTTTAGTGAGTATCATACATTATTTTCAAAGCTTGACAAGATAAACCATTATGTTATGTATATATGTATATAGTTGTGTGTGTGTTGAGCGCTCTCCTTTTCTTTATTATGTAATACGACCGGCAGTGTCCGCCAAGTTGCAGACTTGTAAGCATCTCTCAATAAATTACGTATTATTAAAACCTAAATTAAGTCTCCTTAATTTACCTACAACCTTTTACTTCACATTAGGTAAAATGCTCCATTTAAATTACAATTAATATTACTTTAAAAATATTTTTTTTGGTTACTTGAGATATATATTTAAATAGTACTTTCCATCGATTAATAGCTTTTTAAAACATTTTGCAAGCATTGTAAAAAATTAGAAAGCTAAAAAGTCTAAATTCCCATGTTATTTAAATGGAAAAATTAAGGTGCTTACAGGCACGCTTTTTTGACAAGTAAAAGCAAAATCCTTGGAGCTGCGGACTTTTTATGACCAAAAGTTCACAAAAAAACCTGGGGATCAAAGTTTTTCTTAAAACTCCAATTTTAGGTCAACTCTAATTTATGATGTGTCAGATTGCATAAATTGCCAAATTTTCAAAACTGTAAAAAAACTAGTATATTAAATTATATATTTTAAATCTGAATTGTAGAGTGCTTAATCCAATATCGTAACCTTAAAAAAATTCTAGTATTTTCTAGTAATTTGAATTTTTCAAATGCCTATTGGCTAATTCCATATGAAACGTACGTTGGCCTCCAGATGGGGTCTTCCGATTGGGCTGTAACTTTGCACAAGTGATTATACATATAAAATGTATTCATTCCTCAAATTTTACGTAGTAAAATTGTTTCTAGCCGTCTCTGCGAATTTTTGAAAATTGGGACCGAATTTTCACGTGGAAACGCGGAAAATTGGAAAATGTGAGCCGTACCAGCTGTAACTCATAACTCAAGACCCGTCACTTCAAATAACTTCAAACTGGGAGTGGAGACAGAGTATTCCATATATTTTCACCTGGTATTAATATGGGTATGGGTATTTTAACATATGGAAAAGTTATAACGATAATTAGTGAAATTTTCCGATTTTGAAAATGCCAATTCAGCAAAAAAAAATATATTTATATGCAAATTTAGGCAGAACCGTTTTCAAATGTAAAATTTATCATAAATTAAATTTTTTTTTAATGCCTTTAAACCTTTTCTATTGTTATATATATAGTCGATTCCACGAAATTAGACTTTTTATAAGAAGCTATTCAAGTAATTCTTAGTGAAAATGACCTAATAGGAAAACCAATGTCTGGAATTTCAAAAAATCAAATTTGGCTGGGTTTATTATGTTAAAATATGACACCTTACCAATTTTTATGGTTCTGGATTAAGAACCTTTGAAATAGCAGCTGTTTTTTGAATTAAAAATATTTTCAAATTTTTAAAGTAAATCTGAGTAAATTTTCTATTTTAATTTTTTTACACTCTGAACAGAGCTCAAAAACTATTTTCAATCATAGTAAATAGCTGAAATTTCTTACTGCGAGTCATTTCGGCTGTCAGTTTTTGGAAAAACATCGAGAAAGCTGAATAAAACAAAAATTCTAAAGAAAATTTTTTTTTTAAATGTGGATTTTTCAAACTAGAGGTGGACGAGACTGCGAGACCAGTTGGGTTTCGTCTCGGTCTCGTCTCGAAATCGAGAGAGCATTTGCAGAATATTCGAGACGAGACGAGATATTTACATCGAGACTCTCGGGAAGTCTCGTCTCGAAAAAAAAGTTATTAACACATTTAGTTAATTTAAATTTTTTTTATTATAGTCAGTTAACGTCGCTCTGGCCTTGAATCCCAAGTCGTTGAGTGATAAAATACACATTTAACTATTTAAATGATACAAATATTTAATTTAATACTAAAGATTTATTACAGCTTTCACTAGGTGCTTGAAAAAGCATACTATGATATTCATCTCTAATTACCTCAGAGAGAGATTTTTGAGAATTTTCTGTCGTAATATCTGAACAGCTTTTTTTAGAATTTCTTTCAGAAGTATTAATAGAACGCACCATTATTATTTTAAATCTTATAAATATGTTACAGTAATTTATTGCAGATAAAAGCTTTTTTTTTCAAATGTATACAATTTTATTCAAAAACAATATTTTACAAAAGAATAACTACTTGATAAAAATTTTAAGGTTATTTTATTAGCCATAAAAAAAACTCAGCTCAAAGGGCTTTTCCTGAAGAAAAACTTTAATTTTTTCGAGACTTTCTCGAATATGAGACGAGATCGAGACGAGACAAGCCTTAAGTCTCGGAATCGTCTCGTATCGTCCACCTCTATTTTAAACACTAGAAGATTCTTTTCTGTTTTGTTGCGCTTAAAATTACTGTTTTTCTAAAACAAAATTTTAATTCTTTTTTAAAATTTTTATTTCTGGAAATTTAACCTCGTTAGTTTTGAAAACTTAAAAAACAAATAATTATAAAATATAATAATTAAAAATCCAGTTAAAAAAAAAAATTTTTCTTTAGAATTTTAGTTTTATTCAGTTTTCCTCGATGTTTTTCCAAAAACTGATAGCCGAAATGTCTCTTAGTAAGAAGTTTCAGGTATTTCCTATGGTTGAAAACAGTTTTTGAGCTCTGTTCAAAGTGTAAAAAACTAAAATAGAAAATTTACTCATATTTTGTTTAAAAATTTGAAAATATTTTTATCAAAAAAACAGCAGCTATTTAAAAAGTTCTTAATCCAGAACCATAAAAATTGGTAAGGTGTCATATTTTAACATACTAAATCCAGCAAAATTTGATTTTTCAAAATTCTAGACATTCGCTTTCCTATGTTAGGTCATTTTCACTAAGAATCCTTAAATAGTTTCTTGTGAAAAGTCTAATTTCGTAGAATTGACTGTATGTATCAATAGAAAAGGTTTAAAGGCATTAAAAAAAAATTTAATTTATGATAAATTTTACATTTGAAAACGGTTCTGCCTAAATTTGCATACAAATACAGTTTTTTTTGCTAAATTGGCATTTTCAAAATCGGAAAATTTCACTAATTATCGTTATAACTTTTCCGTATGTTAAAACACCCATACCCATATTAATAACAGGAGAAAATAAATGGAATACTCTGTCTCCACTCCCAGTTTGAAGTTATTTGAAGTGACGGGTTTTGATTTATGAGCTACAGCCTGTAGGGCTCACATTTTCCAATTTTCCGGGTTCCCACGTAAAAATTTTAAAAAACGGTTTTAAAATTCGGATAGCCAGGGAAATTCCCGATCGAAACCATTTTTTAAATAATATTTTTAATATTTCTTCATGCTTTTATATAATGAAGCAAAAGTTGGTGGCTGAGAGCTTGAAAATCGGTCCCAATTTGGGACGGCTAGAAACGATTTTACTACGTAAAATTTGAGAAGTGAGGACATTTTATATATATAATCGCCTGTGCAAAGTTACAGCCGAATCGGAAGACACCATCTGGAGGTCAACGTACGTTTCACATGGAATCAGCCTATTTGAAAAAAAATTTTCTAGCTGGGCTTAAATTTTCAATTGGACTTTTGGATAAGAGCTCTAGATCAAAAAGAAAAAAATTCTTAGTTATTTTTTTTTTTTAATTTCAAATTTTCCGCCAAGTCACATGACCAAATAAAAATCTGACCAAAAATTTGGAATCCGCGGGAAATTTTACATTAGGATGTATATTTTTATGTTTTTAAAAGCTTTTATTTTAAAATAGCGAAATTTTAAATTCAAAGATTAAAATATCTCATTCTTTTTAGAAATTTTTTTATTTTTTAATTCATACTAAAATCAATTAAAATTAATCGGCAAATTCTTTGTCTTAACATAAGAGCTTTTAAATACATAAAAATCGACATCCATATGTAAAATTTAAAATTTCTAAAAAATTAACTTGATCTAGAGCTCTCAAAAAAAAAAAAATGTACGCTTTATTTAAAATTGCCCAATAGTTTTATAGCATTTTTTACATTAATCGGTACTCCTTTAAAAAATATATTTCCGTCTTTTTTTAGAGAAAAACGTTCGCTGATATATTCCTTAACATATCGGGATTAAATTTTTAGGAGTAGTTTTGGGTAATAAAAATCAGCTATCCAAAATTTTCGCCATTTCGCAGGACGGGTTGCCGAGATACAAGCTCTAAAAGGTCCCAAAATAGCTGTTTTTAGCCAATTTTTAAAAATTTATTGGTCTTCAAAGATTAATCAAAAAAACATCCAGCTGGTCTCATTTTTTTCCTTCAATTTTCAACTTTTATCAAAAAAATTTTCAAAAAGTTTCAAGGTGTTGATTTTTACTGGCATTGATTAACGTAAGATTCATTTTATCGGAAAAAGCTGATTTTTGAACTTCTAATTAGTCTCGTTAAAAGATTCTAGCAAAGACCTTTCAAACGAGACGTTAAACGTTCAAAAAGGTCATCAGAGACCAGAGGTATATGCAATTGAAAGTTTGCTGTTTCCAAAAATATCGGAACAAGGAATAATTCAGGTTATCCACCTTATGATTCAGTTTTGGATGCAACAAATAATATTGCACTAAAGAGGTCGATTATAAGGGACGTTCGGCACACGTTTCTTTACAATCACTGTGTTATCATACAGTGGAAAGGCTTTGTTTACTTAAGCGAAGTTATTACCCAACTTCTTGCTGACGAGCTTTTTAGGCTGCGTTTATATTTCAAATTATATAAATCACTCCGATAGAAGCTCTGGCCAAAGTTATTATAAACAAGTATTTACAAATGGTGAGTAAGTTGATGACTCTAGTATTTACGTTTCAACCATAGTTCCAGGTAGCCATTATTGGAAAAAATAATAACATTTTCAAAGTTATATGGTTAAATGACAAACCATCTTCTCCAATATACTGCCGTGCTATTTATCTTATGTAAGCTAAAGAAACGCCGGAAATTATTGCTGCAGAGAAGTCGCAACTAGAAAACCAGATTGCAAATATTGAAGCTCATATATTTAACACCTCAGATAAAACTTTACTAGTTACATATGAATTCATTTCAACTATGTATGACGTAAAATCCATAAATAATATCATGTAAACAGTTTATACTAAAGAATGCTATTTATGTGATTTGAGAGGCAGTGACTTAATGTGGCAGGTCGTACCCAAAGGGAAAAAATCGATTGTTTGTTTTTTGTTTTTTTGGGTTAGAAAACATTTTAAGAATATGGGAAAAAATTTTTATAATGATATCTTGAATAATAAGGAAGTTATACAAGATTAAGCGAGACACCGCGAAAGGCGTAAAATACAGTATTCTAAACTTTAAACGCATTTTTCTCGAAACAATATTTTTCGATTTGTATACACGATAACTCAAAAAATAATTAAGAAATCCTCCTAATTTTTTGGCTACATTTTTAACATACAATTATCTTCTGGATTGATGGAATAATTTTTCCAAAAAATGTTCCAATTTTTTTTTCTTCAAAAAAACGTGTGAGAAAAATTGCAATTCTTGAAAAAAATTAAATAAATTTCACAATTTTCCATTTTCCGAAATTTAAATCCATCAATATAGAAGATAATTGTATTTTAAAAGTGTAGTAAAAAAACTATAAAGATATCTTAATTATTTTTTGAGGTATCGTGTGCACAACGAAAAGTGAGACCTCATTTTGGAAAAATAAAAATAAAAAAAAAATGTTTAGCAACTTATAGTCTAATAAAGTGCCAATTTTGAAAAAATTATCTTAATTATTTCTACCCGAAAACCTATCCAAAAAAAGACATTTATAAAACTTTAAATAATGCAATCAAGATAGAAAATTTAAAATAGGGCATTACTTCTTTGCAAGCATGGATTCTTGCTTTGAATATTTCTTGAATCTTGCTTATAAGCTAATAGACTTTTAATAGGCCAACCAAAAGCTCAAAAAGCAGATGGTACACAAGCAATTTTCGAATATCATAAGAATACATTTTAAGTCAAAGATAAAATGAATCTTATAGTTGACTAATCAAAATAAGGAACAGGCAACTCAAACGCCGGAAATAATGTCCGTTCATTTTTTAGTAATAAAGAAAAAGCAGCTGAAGTTAGTATAAAGTTATAAAAAATAAAATCTTAATTTTATACAATATTTCGATTTAAAAGATATGAACCATTTTTTATTTCGGGGATAGCTATGACAATAATTGCGAGTGAGCATTCTATATATCATCTTATAAATATTTTAAAATAAAGGTGTAGGAACTTCAAGGACCCGTCGGACTATTGATAATCCGCCGTTTACCCGCGCTTAAAATCGTATATTCTTGACAATCTTAACAATTGTCTTTTAAATTAAAGACACAGGTTAAAGACTTATTTTTTAACAATTTTTTCATTTTTGAGACTTCGCGTATCAGTTTGTGCTATTTATACATAGAATTACACAGGCCCACAAAAAAAAGTCAAAACCCAGAAGGTAGACCTGCCTAACTTTACGTTTTTTGGTGTTCTAAATCCAAAATTTCCATCCAAAATTCGATTTGATTGTTCAGTTTCCCCCCAGCACCCCCCTGGGGGGGGGGGGGTTAAAAATAAGTTTTTTATAAAAATTTAAAATTAGTGCATATTCTTAGATATTATATATATTTGGTGTAAAATTACGGAAAATATTTATGCAAACTGTTTTCGAACTCCATATTAGCCCCTGAAGTACCCCTAGTATCAGTAACTAGACCCAAAGGTCAAAGGTCTTATTAATAGCTTTGAGCTCGATATTTATAAAAGTGAAGAATGGAGACTTTTTATTGACTCTTCCTTACGCAGTCTCAAGGCTGTCCTCTTACATAATACCAATGTACTAGGTTCAATACCAATAGCCCATTCTGTAAATATGTCAGAAGAATATGAAACAATGAAATTTATTCTTAAAAAAATTGAAAAAATAAAGTATAAGGATCACAATTGGGAAATTTACGGGGATTTGAAAATAATATCTATCTTGTTAGGGCAACAAGCAGGTTTCACTAAGTATTTATGCTTTTTGTGTATGTTTGACAGTCGTGATCGCCAGAATCATTATATGAATAAGGAATGGGCTGTTCGAAGTACCTTAACTCCAGGTACAGCAAACATTATCCATGAACCCTTAGTACCACCTCAGAATGTGCTTCTCCCTCCTCCCCACTTAAAACTTGGTTTAATGAAGCAGTTCGTCAGAGCCTTAGATAGAAAAGCGAGTAAAGCATATAAGTATATACAGCAAAAATTCCCGAAAAAAACAGACGCTAAGATTAAAGCAGGTGTTTTTGATGGTCCTGAAATTCGCAAACTTTTTCGAGACACTGAGTTCGTAAAATGCATGGAAAGTAAAGAAAAAAATGCTTGGGAGAGTTTCAAATTTGTATCTGAAAATTTTTTAGGTAATCACAAAAGTGACAATTACAAAGAGGAAATAAAAAAGTTGCTTGAAAATTATAAAGAGCTTGGTTGATTAATGAATGTAAAACTGCACTATCTTGAAACACATGTAGATTATTTCCCGAGCAATTTAGGTGACTACAATGAAGAACAGGGTGAAAGATTCCACCAGGACATTAAAGTATTGGAAAAGCGATATCAAGGTAGGAGGGATGAAAGAATGTTGGCTGACTATTGTTGGAGTTTAAAAAGAGATTTATCAGAAGACAGCGACGAAGAAGAAAATGTAAAACAGGAAAAAAAATTGAAAAGAAAAGCCACTTGTAAACTTAAAAGATCATTTAAAAGTAAGAGAGTACGTCATCATAAAAATTTGTCGTAAATAAATACCAAATGTCCAAATATTTTGCAATTTATATAAAATTTTTATAAAGCACGAATTTTTCACCATCTTACAAATGAGCTAGAACTGGATTTGTGCCTGAAATGAGTATTTAAAATAGTTCTCATAAATATTTTTTTATTACATACTCCAAAATAGCTACAAATATGCATTAAAATTGAAATCTTACGAAAAACCAGTATTTGACCCCTAAAAGATATGGTGACCATCATCGAATGGGTGAGGTCTATGGGCTCATACGAGGTTTGCATAAATGATTTAAATTTTCCTACACCAAAACACCAAAGAATATGCACTAATTTTAATTTTTTACTAAAAATCAGTTTCTGACCCCTTGGGGGTTTGGTAACCGATACTATGAGTATTTCAGGGGTTCACCGGGAGTTGACAAATAATTGCAAATATTTTTAGTTTTCCTACAAAAAAGACCAAAGAATTTATATTAGTTTGAATTTTTTACTAACATTAGTTTTTGACCCCTAGGGAGTCTAGTTACTTATACTAAGGGTGCTTTAGGGGCTAATATGGAGTTCGAAAACAGTTTGCATAAATATTTTTAGTAATTTTATACCAAAATATCTAAGAATATGCACTAATTTTAAATTTTTATAAAAAAACTTATTTTTAACCCGCCCAGGGGGGTGCTGGGGGGAAACTGGACAATCAAATCGAATTTTGGATGGGAAATTTGGATTTAGAACACCAAAAAACTTAAAGTTAGTCAGGTCTACCTTCTGGGTTTCGACTTTTTTTTTGTGGGCCTGTGTCATCTGTAAATTTATTATGCTAGCGCCAAAATATTAAAAAAAAATTTTTAAATCCGAGCTTATTATTGTATTGATATTGGTATTTGTTTAACCTCCATCTTAAACTTCCATACAATGATTCACTGATAGGCTAACTATAGCCTATTCCTATGCTAACTTTTTTTCTTCAATATTACACCAGTTTTATGTAAATTGGTTCGGTGGATCTTTAATTGTTATTGTTAATGTTTATTGCTGTATTTTATAACTTCAAAATTAATTTAAACTCTACTCACCTTTTATTAGCTATTAATGTTACTTTACCAGAAAGAGTTTCACCAATTTTACAGAATATCGGTTTCTCTAATAAACATCTTACTTGATACCAATGAGTCAAAGGCTCTGTAGGAGATGTACTAAGCCATATTTGTTGTGCAGAACCTATAAATGCTACGTCAAACCAAAATGCTAGACCGTGACAAGTTCCACTTTCCAGGATAGTAAAATCAACATTTATTTCTAAAAAAATTTAAAAAATTTTTTAAATATTATTATCATAATTATTTAAAATTTTTATTAAACTTTTACAATACAAAAATATTGACACCAAAAGCATCTTACTCGGATGATTTGGTCCGGAATTATTAATTCTTGAGTAAAAAGCACGTTTACATATCTAGGGCAAAAAAGCATATTTTCTGCCCTAGGGAGACACCTTTTTTGCCCATTGTAAAACTATGTTTTAGAACACAGGAAAAAATATGGGGTTCGACTTTTGCATGCTGTCTGCATACAACTGCATGCAAAGCCAAAGCCAATATTTCATCCCTTATTTAATAAATAGCTATTGAACCTCCCCCGGAGAACGCAAGAAAGGAGGGGGGGAGTGCGACCTTTGAAATCGTATTTTTTATCATAAAACCTCAAGTTGAGCAAAAAAAATGTGAAAAATATTCTGGCGCCGGAAACCATACTTTATTCCGCAGTAACTAGATACTAAAGTAAATAAAGTAGTTTAGATACTAAAGTAAATAAAATTCAAAAACGTCTTTTTTTGTTAGATAAAAACGTTTTTTTTTTAGATTTTAGATAATTTTTCTAAACCATAAATAGATATAACTCTGCTCATTGTCTAAAAAACTTAGTCTTCTACCATTTACAAACAATAAATAAATTCGGCCTTAAGGGCCCTTTAAAACCCCGAGTTACAGTTTTTATTTTTTTGAAAATCGGTTTTTTGAACATAAAAAATATATAACATCCTTAAATTTTATTTTATACTCCTGATAGGGTGAGAAATAACAATTTTTAATTACTTAGAAAATCTGCTTCAGAGGAGCCACTTTTTAACACCCAAAAACGAAATTACATTAAACGAAAATAAACGGCGGTAACAGAATAGAACGATTGGAAATGCAGAATGATGGCTATTGATAAAAATGAATTTAATAACAATACCTATTTCCTTTTGGCACAATAAGTCTGTTTAATATAAAAATTTTTTGACAGTTTCAAAAACGCGTGTAAACGGTGGTTTATAATTTTGAATTTTCGGATATTGGAAAGTAGTTCGGTTATTGGAAGTAGTTTTTAAAATTAAAAAAATATTGTTTCTCACCACACGAGCAATATAAAAAGAATATAAGGATGGTATACTTTTTTATGCTAGAAAAACCGTTTTTAGAAATATTGAAAACTGTATTTCGGGGTCTTAAAGCCATATAATTTATTAGAAATGATTAATCTGAATTGGAGCTTAACTTTATGATTTCATAAAAATCAAATTATTTTTTTACCACATATTGATATGCGAACTTGGATCTACGTTTCTTTTACAAACCTACCATTTGGTTAATAAAAAATTTTTTTGGTTAAAAAAAACAAAAAATATATAAAAAAATAAAAAATAAAATACTAATAAATAAATAACTTAAAATAGTTTAAATAATATTCTATTTTGACCTATAAAAGAAACGTAGATCCACGTTCGCATTTCAATATGTGGTAAAAACATAATTTAATTTTTATAAAATCATAAAATTAAGCTCCAATCCAGATCAATAATTAGACTGTGCGAAGCACAGTCTATACCCGCGACAAAATGTCGCTCTTGTGCGCACTCGTTAAGGTCACAGTGATCTCCGATCAGGTTCAAAATTTATATATAAGTTAGATATAAGACCAACATGAACTGTATTGATTTTGAACCAAATCGAAAATATAGTACGGAAATTATTATCAATTTACGGGAATAACAGCGTTAAAAACACAAAATGTCGATTATAAGACATAAAACATGATAAAATAAGCACTTTCAGGATGAAAATAATCATTACAAGTTATAGCGGATACCCTGGAGGTATAATTTTTCATTTTCCGCACAAATATATTTTCCGATTTTCCAAGATGGCGGCCCGATAAATTTGAAAAAATGAACTTTTAATTTTACGAGGGGGTTTTTAAGGGCAAGAAGAACAAATATTCGCTGGAAAATATCCAATTTTTCAACCCTAAATATTTCCCGATTTTCCAAGATGTCGGACCAAAAAACTTGAAAAAATGAACTTTTAACTTTACAAGGGAGTTTTTTAGGGCAAAAAAACGAATATTCGGTGGAAAATATTCAGTTTTTTAACCTAAAGAATTTTCCGATTTTCCAAGATAAAAAACCAAAAAACTTGAAAAAATGAACTTTTAACTTTATATAGGGGTTTTTTAGGGCAAGAAAAACAAATTTTAGGTGGAAAATATCAAAATTTTTGACCTAAAAAATTTTCCGTTTTGTCAATATAACGAACCGAAAAACTCAAAAAAATAAATTTTTGACATTACAAGGGCGTTAAAAACACAAAATATCGAACATAAAACATAAAACTTGATAAATTAAGGTCTTACGTACGTCAGGAATTTTACCTATCGGCATCTTTGTCTTACACACGTATAAAAGTAAGGATTGCAACTTCAAATAAATAAAAAAGTTTTTTCAATATTACTTAATTATTACTATTCAAAGCTTAAAAATGAATTTTATTAACTTAATTTTGGCATTAAATAAATTATTTATTATTTAAACAATATTATTTAATTATTTACAAATAAATAAAAAAATATAAAAAATATAATAAATGACTCTACCTCAATAGTAGAATAAACGTTCATTTTTTAACATTTTTTTAAGTAAAACCATAAAAAATGACGGTCGATTGTAAATTTTAAGGTCTCTTTTTATTTATTAGGACATTATTTATCAACTCATAAAAAAAAATATCTAAGTTTTGTATTTTAAATGCTTTTTTTTCATTTTTTTAAATTCCCCATAAGAGCCTATGTTAATTTTTTGTTTGTTTATTTATTTACTCAAAAACTGTGCGGTCAATTATAAAAAAAAAAAATACGTGTAAAATTAAATTATATTTACTTCACTTTCTCCAAGTTTTAGCTTTTTTTTTGCATTTTGATTCGGACGTACGTAAGACCTTAAGGACTTTTAATATGAAAATAATCAATTCAGATAGAAGCAGATACGCTGGGGGTAAAATTTTTCATTTTCTACACAAGTATATTCTCCAATTTTCCAAGATGGCGGCCCCATAAATTTGAAAAAATGAACTTTTTCTGGTCTGCGTCGAGAAAACACGTATTTCCCAGACGCTACGCGTCCGAAAAAGACGTGTTTTCTCGCCACAGACACAGAAAAATGTTATACGAGCCTTGTCCATAAATAAGGAATAACCCAAATCGCAGTTTACCATCCTCGGCTTCGCCTCGGAAGGTAATTTACGTACGATTTGGGCCATTCTTTAATTTTCTGAACTCGAGCCGTAAATATACTATTAACTTTACTAGGGGATTTTTTAGATCAAGAAAAACAAATATTCAGTAGAAAATATCCAATTTTTCAACCATAAATATTTCCCGATTTTCCAAGATGGCGGAACAAAAACTTGAAAAATAAACTAAAATACCATTTTAACTTTACAAAGGAATTTTTTAGGGCAAAAAAAACGAATATTCGACAGAAAATATCCAGTTTTTTAACCTAAAAAATTTTCCTATTTTTCAAGATAGCGGACCGAGAAAATTGAAAAAATGAACTTTAAACTTTACAAAGGAGGTTTTTAGAACAAAAAAAACAAATATTCGATGGAAAATATTCAAATTTTTAACCTAAAAAATTTTTCGATTTTCCAAGATAACGAACCAAAAAACTTAAAAAAATGAACTTTTAACTTTATATAGGGGTTTTTTAGGGCAAGAAAAACAAATATTCGGTAGAAAATATCAAATTATCATATTATATATATCATACAAAATATCAAATAACAAAATAACATATTCTGTTTAATTTTATGAGTTATAAAATAATGAAAAGTCTATATAATTCCGAAAGTTTACTATTAGAGACCGCTAGCGTCGTGCTTTATTATTGTGTTTGTAATTATGTGTGTCCATATTTAATAATTAATTATGTCCCGATACAGATCCAAATACTATTGATGATCATCAACGTAAAAAATTAATTCAAGAAAATCCATTAATTGTCAGTTATTTTTTTAAAATGAAAGACAATTGGGAATTACATATGTCGGTTTGAGTCGAGTTAAATCAATTAATGATATAATTTTAATAAAAGGTTACAACAAATATCGTTTTGACTCAATACGACTTTCAACATATTTAAAGTGAAAAAAGCTTTCATGCAATCATTAAACAAAATTAATAAAGCAATTAAAGCATAAAATATTGATTAAAATATTTTTCAAAAACAAATCATATATAATCAAAAATTAATTAATTAAAGTTATTATTTTGAATATACATATAGCATATAGCAAGAAAAAAAGTAAATCAAAACAGGATATTCTATACTTAAACAAGGATAACAACAAAATAATATATAAAAAAGAAATTGGATATACATTCAATGAATATTTTACAAACATAGGATTCAGTCTAGCAAAAGATATCAATAATTCGAAGCTAAACGTCAAACTAGACCTTCCAGATTTCAATACAAACTCTTTCTTTCTTACTCATACCAACAAAAATGAAATTAAAAACTTGATCATTAATCTTCCAAATAAGACAAGAGATGATGTAGATGGTATCACAGCAAAAACATTTAAAATCATCAATGAATATATTTCTGATCCATTAACATATGTAATTAATCTCTGTATTGATAATAGCATTTGGCAAGACTGCCTTAAACAATCTGAAATTGTTCCAATATATAAAGGCGAGGATAAGCATACAGTTGGCAACTATGGCCCATTTTCCCTAATATCAAACTTAGCCAAAATTCTTGAAAAAATAGTTTACAACAGATTAATTAATTTTATTGAAAAAAATAAAATCATATCAATACGGTTTTGTTAGAGGTAAAGGCACTAAAGAGGCACTTACTGAATTTACAGATAAATTATACTCTGAAATAAATCAGAATAATGCAATTATTACAACTTTTGTTGACCTCAAAAAAGCTTTTGACACAGTAGATCACAAAATCCTACTAAAAAAACTATATAGATATGGTATCAGAGGCAATACACTTGATTTAATGCGAAATTATCTGCAGAATAGATCTCAAATAGTAAGACTTCAAAATTTTAAGAGTACAACAAAAATAATAAATATTGGAGTTCCTCAAGGGACAATTTTAGGACCTATATTATTTATATTATACATCAATGACCTATTAACAAAGTATAATTTTGTCGTTTCATATGCACATGATACTGTAATAGTTAGCACTGCTGATACATGGAAACAAACTGAAAAACTTCTGAACTCTAGATTACTATTAATCACTAAATGATTTAAAAGTTACAAATTAACCATTAACATCAACAAAACATATTATATGACTTTCGGTTGTTATCATGACAGTGTTCCTGAAAAAAATGCTATTACAATAAAGATAGATGGAATAAATATTGAAAGAGTATATAATGTCAAATATCTCGGAACTACTTTCGACTACAACTTAAAATGGGACTCACATATCAAGAATATTATAAAAAAGCTGCGATATTTCCTATTTTTATTATACAAATTAAATCACATAGACACAAAAATTAAAAAAATAATGTACTATGCTTTGTGTCATAGTATCTGGACGTATGGCATAACAGCATGGGGTGGTGCCTATAATAATAAAGAAATCAACCCATTGCAAAATATTTTAAACAGAATACTTAAAAGAATTCCAGAACTAAAAGCAGAAATTCTTGATGTCAAAAACACCTTTAAATTACATTCACTTTTACACCACTATGACAAATGTTCTCAAGACTACAACAAATCAACTAGTAAAACAAGAAATAAAAGCCTAACTATTCCTGATATTAATAAAGATATATTTAAAAAAAGCTCCCACTATATAGCCTTAACAAGTTTCAACATGTTAAATCATGATCTTAAGAATATAAATAATACAACATCTAATAACAGCAATTTAAGAAGAGCAAGAAAATCAAGACTGAAAAAACATATTATATCCTTAAAATAATTATACGCATGAACTTTAAATAAATTAAAATAAAATATCTTACTTAGTGATAAAGTAAAAAAAAAAATTTTTTTTGTAAAAAATAATTATATTTAAATCTTTTAAATTATTTTATATTAATTTGTTATTATATTAAATTGTTATTAGTTTTTTATTGACTTAACTTAATTAAATTTTAAATTTATTAATGTTATTATATTATATTTCAAATTGTTATAATATTTTATTTAATGTATATATTTTTATTCTACACTATTGTAGTATCCAGAATCCTTACACAGATGGGGTTACCCCAGGAAAATTTTTTGTATTTTTTGTCTGGTAATAAATAAATAAATGAATAAATAAATACATTTAATTAATTACTATTATGTAAATAAACACGCTAATACTGTAAATGTACACATACAATATTTTGTACATAAAATATTTATTATTTATAACAAAATGAGTTTGATTATTTACTTCACCTAATATACCCAATTAATAATAATATTTCAAATAATAAAAATCGTCTGTATTTAGGAATAAATTTAGTGGGTTGTTATGCTTCGCACAGTCTTTAATTGTTAGCAATTATCTAGTTTCTAATAAATTTTATTATACATTTGAGCCATAAATTCATAAAATTTCTTAAAGTCATATAGGCCAAAAAAAAATTTTTTCTTAAAAAATAGAGGAATGATAAATTATCATAAATATAATTTTCATAAACATAATTTTCATTTTGGGGGGAATATCCCAATTATATTAAATTTAATTAAACGTACCAATATCTTTTAAAAATGTGTTAAACAGGAATGTTTGCGTATAAAACTGAAACCAGAGTTGGGCAAATATAACAGAAATTGATTTTTTTTTTCATATCCAAATTCCATATTTTTTCATATATGGAATCCATATTATGGCAATTATTTTTCCATATAAATATGGAATCCATATTATAGCAATCATATTAATATGGAGAAAAAAAATGATCATATTTGGATTTCATATTAACATGATATGGAATCCATATTAATATTATATGGATATGAAAAAAATATAGAACCCATATGGGGATCATCTAGGGCCCATCTTAATAAGGTAGGCACAAATTTCATATTGATTTTATATATAAATTTCATAGTAAGAACTTTGCTCCCAGCGTATTTTCACGCTATTTTTTAAAAAATTCAAAAAATATGTCCCGAAAATTAAGATACAAAATTAAAAAATTTAAAAATTCCTAAAATTGACATTTATATTCCAGAAAAATATATTTTATTATCAAATAACAATCGATTTCATGATTTGAGAAGTTGATAAAATGCTTAATTTATCAATATCACTGATAACAGGCGATGGTTTTTTCATTCAAGGGTCCAGAGAGTATTTAAAATATATTGTGATTGTAAAATTTTTCCCAGACTTAAAACTTTTTCTGACATTATTTTCTGAAATTATATATTTATATATTTTCAACTCATTTATCTCGGTATATGTAGTATAATATACGTTATACGTTATACGTTATTTATTGTACGCGTTAACTTATTTATATGTATTGTATCTTTTATACTGCGCATGAGCGCCTCTTTTGTGTTACCACGGCGAAAGCCAGTTCGCTCTCAGGTGTTGCCACGAGCATGTCAAATGGCCGTCTTATTTATTATACCTAGTTCCGCTATAATCCATCATTTATTGGAACATCTGGTCTCTCGAGCGGATTTTTTTAGTTTTAAAGTGTGTCTTAATATTAACCGCATAATTATTTTGGTGTATTTTTTTTTTCAAGACAAAAAAGCGAAACATTTATTTTCAATAACGTGCACGTGTAAAAAAAAAACTTTGAAAAAATATTTTCGTGTGCGTTAACTTTTTTGTGAGAGCAAACAACAACAACGAGAAATAAAAATAAAAAAGTGCATTAAATTACCTTTTATTTCTCTCTCATTTTGGTGCACGTGCAAAATTTTTTGCCATTTTTTTCTTCTCTCATCAACAAGATAAAATTTTCATTTTCTTTTGTGCACGTGTTTTATGTGAAACATGTCAAGTTTGAATTTGAACCTTAATTAAAATTTTCACAAAAGTTTTGTATAAAAAAAAAAAATGTCTCTGTCTCTGTCTTCGTCGTCTGTGAATTAGTTACATAATCAAGGATCAAAATATCGTCTAATTTATCAATATCTTGGAAAAGTTATATTGGAAAATTTCGTCAAAAAATCGTATTAAGTATTCGTCTTTGGTTGAATTGGAATTGTCAAAATATCTCGCATGAAAATCATCTACAAGAAGACAGTCAATCACCAGGTATTTTCGCCATTTTATATTCATATCTTCATTTTGGAGAGGCGGCATAGCGAAGCTTAATTGGTCAGTCATTTTGATTTCTCTACCCATCACTAACGCCATCGAGCTTCGATCGCAGTCGGCAATCCACGCTGTCTTCGTCTTCATCGAATTTTTTGATTATTAGCAGACAACATCTCAACAATCAAAGGGAGGTTATGTTTTATGTTTTTAAAATATTTATTATTAATTTAAATTCAAGCTTTTTTCAAATAATTAAACCAATTGTTTAAAATAATAATTTAGAATAATTTATGCTCGTAAAAGTCACGTTCTAAATTATTATTTTAAAATTCACTCCTTAATATCGAGCGATAAATAAAATTTGAATAATTATTCAAATAAACCAATTGTTTTTTATTATCTTCTTTTGTGTAATTTTCAATTACATTTAAATTTATCTACTATTTAAATACAATTTTATTAAACAATAATTAGATTGTTTTTATTTACTACTTTAACAAAAAATTATTATACTTTAATTAAATCATATTTTGCACTAAATAATTAAAGTTTTTGCTTACTAAATTTATTAGTTCTGGTTGAATCAAGTATTATACATATAAAATTATTATATTTTTATTTTTTATTAAATAATTAAGAATTTTAAATATTGAAAAAATTACACGTATTACTATATGTAATTACATTTGCTATTTATTGGTACTCATAATCAACAATCTATTGATAAAATATTTAATTATCATATTTTTTACTAAAAAATTATTCTTATCGATTGCTAGTTCAATTGAAAAAGTTACATGTCTTTTTGCTAAAATTATTAGTATTAATAGAATACATACAAATATATCAAATAGCCATACTTTTTCTTTACAAATATACAGTCTCTTTTTTTTTTTTCTAAATTGAGTTAAAAATTTTTTTTTCTAATTATACATTGTGTCACTTGTAGGTACTGTTGCTGTATTGGACTCTTGGTCAAAGCTGTGCTTCTCTTTTGGATGTCAATTCTTCTTGGTTCTCTCCTCGCTGATGCTGTGCAGCCCTGGTTCAATGCTTCTGGATGAAGGCTTGTCTACTCTTTTTATTTAATTTAAGGTCTTCAAATTCTGTTATATTACAATCTTTTGTAAATTGTAATAATTTTTTATTGTATGATTATTTTAAATATATTGAATTTTTCGCTTTAAAATCAAAACAATTGTAATCTATTACTGTAATTATCTTGCGTTTTGCGTCAATTCCAGTTATTATATCAGCCGTTTTTGCACTTATATTGTAAAAAATTCTTAATGATTTTGACTTTTTGTCTTTTATTTATTGTTATTATATTACAGTCTTGTTTAAATTTACTTTGAATCAAATTTTTTCTTTATTAATTATTGTAAATAATATAATAGTAAACATGACTGATATATTATTGCGTCAATTACAGTTAAAGCCTAGGATTCTAATTGCTTATACAAATTTTGAATCAGAGGGCAAAAATATGAATGTTAGCTCTGGTAAAGCGCGCTTAGAAACTTTAAAAGAAATATGGTCTAAATTTGAAGTAAATAATGATGCTTTATATACTAGCGTAACTTATAATGAAGTAAAAAACTAACCTTATTTTAAAGATAAATTTTTTGAAAATGTAGAGCTACAGTATTTAGAATTATTAGGCAAATTTCGTTTGAACATAGACACACACTCAACAGCCCCTAATCATACAGTCCACGATAGATCCCTGTTTAGTATCTATTTATTTAATTCTCGCGGTTTCTCGAGTCGTGTGATCGACGGCATCAAGCGAGGCATAATTTATTGATTATTTTGATTTATTGAGTTTATCCACACGCGCCGAAAACCGGCATCTTTTACCGCCCCTTCGCTTGCCGCGGCCAGTATCACGACACGAGAAACACGACGAGCATCGTTTCTTTAACGTCTTATATAATTTATGAAAGCACATTTTTTAATTACGCAATTTTTAGTTTTATTTTAATGTCATACTTTTTTTACGTTGATCTTCATATAATAAAGTGCAACCATTAAAACTTATACTGGATTTACGTTTGTATTGTGTCAAAGCGTGTTCGTTATTTTTTATATACATATTGTGAGAGAGGTGACGTGATTTGACAGTTATTTTGCAGTTCAATAAACGTTACATTTTATTAATTAATTGAAAGTGTCATAATATTTATTTTGCCTAATTTCCTGAACACGACTTTTATAGCCAAAGCCAGCAATATTTTTCAATCCCATAATAATGTATCGACGCATTATGTTGAAGAAGACTTTGATCGTTTACCTAGAATGGATCTCCCTGAGTTTGACGGTACGTTTCAGAATTGGGAATCCTTCAGAGAAATATTTATTTCTTCGGTTGTAAATAAAGAGAAAATGTCCAAAGTCACAAAGCTACGCCACCTTCGTAAATGTTTAAAAGGTGAAGCAGCAAAATTTTGATATTGTCTGGAACAAGTTAAAAGATAGATATGAAGTAAAAAAGCGTTTAGTTTTTGCTCATGTATCTTCAATTTTTTCTCTTAAACGCATAAGTAGGCCTTCAGCCATGGAACTCTGGGATGATTTATTGGTTTACAATATCGTTTCGTTATTAGATGTGGAGACAAAAAGACAATGGGAGTTTACCTATAGTAACCCCAAGAACAAGATATTGCTGATTTACCAAATGTCTCCACTCATTTAGCAAACCAAGTTACTGCATCCAAACCTAATTCCGAACCTCTTTCTTTTGCAAAGTTGGTAGAGTTCTTAGAATTGCAAATTAGCATTATGGAATCATTAGAGGAAAATGATATCTCAAATTTAAATTCTTTTGCCAGTACTTCAAATATAAAAAATTTTAACATATCTACAGTACCTGCTAAAGTTTTTAACACACAAGAAGTCAGTAATGGTTCAAATAAATTTAAATTAGAGTGTATCATTTGCAAACAAGGTCATCACTTTTCACAATGTAATACATATTTGTAAAAATCTCAGGAGCAAAGAAAAGCATTTGTCCATGAAAAGAACAGATGTATTAATTGTTTAGGCAATCATTAGGCATTTAACTAACTTAGGCATTTAATTTAGGCATCAAACATGTAAAAAAATGCATCACACTACTTTACATATTCAAAATTCAAATCAAAATAACAATTCTAATCAAGTTAAAAGTAGTTATAAATGCTGTTGAATCAGAAATAAATAGTAGTCAGAAATCATTTTGGGATGCAGAGACTTCGGTAAATGTATGCGAATCTCCAAATTCACCGCACTTAAAAAATAGTAGATGAAGCTGGTCATGTAGTTTTAGCTAGAGCTTTGATTGATAATTGTTTTCAGGCCTTATTTATTAGCGAATCCCTCTATAAAAGACTTCATATTTCTCATCAGTCAGCTAAACTACCAATTTCAGGTGTTTTGGGTAGAACTGGCTTCGTTTGTAAAAAATGGGTTAATTTTATCCTGAAGCCTTGGTTTTATTCAGATTTTAGTATGCAAGTGGATGCTTATGTCCTCCCAAAAGTTTCATCTTACTCTCCAAATGTAGAAGAGGGTATTCAATCCCTTAGTCACTTGTCCCCTTTAAACTTGGCTGATCCTCATTTTTTTAAACGTGGTCAAATAGATCTCTTAATTGGTTCCGCTGTTTATAGCTCCTTTGCAATTGAGGGTATTAAAAAAGGTATCCCAGGTCAACCCATTGCAACAAACTCGTTTTTAGGCTGGTTGATTTCTGGTGGCACTATCAATTCTAATCGCTCTTGTAACTCGTTTGTAATAAACACAGATGAATCCAATTTCATCTGTGACTTAGAAAGATTTTGGCGTCAGAAAGAGCTATCTGATTCTTCCTCTGGTTTGTTAACTTCTGAAGAACAGGAATGCGAAGAGTTTTTTGTTAAAACTCATTACAGGAACCCAGATGTTAGATATGTCGTTCGTCTTTCTTTCAAAGTTAATAATATGTCGGAATTTCCTGGTTCTTTTTCCAATGCAAAGCGAATGATGCTCAAAATGGAAGAACGTTTTTGTAAAAACCCTTAATTTAGGTCGCTTTATATTGATTTCATGAAAGACTATCAAATGACTAAACACATGATGATGTCTTCTCACATAATAGATCTTGACTCATATTACTTTACCGCAGAAGCATAGTCTAAATTCAAAACTTCGTACTGTTTTTAATGGTTCTGCTAAAGTTAACAATAATACTTCAATAATGATGTGCTTCATACAGGAGCTAATTTACTCCCATCTTTAGCAGAACTATTAATTAGCTGGATGAAGTATTGTTTTGTTTTCGTGTCAGACATCAAACAGATGTTTCGTCAAATACTTGTACATAAAGCTGATCAAATATTTCAACAAATTTTATGGCTCTTTGATCCATATGAAAAAAAAGGCTTGGTCACTTCAAACTGTTACTTATGGCATGGCCAGTCCTTACTTAGCTATTAGGGTCACTAAACAGTTAGCAGTTCAAGGTCATAATTATCCTTTAGGTGCAAAAATTCTTAGTAATGAGACGTACATGAATGACACTTTATCAGGTGGTCATACTTTAGAAGAAGCAAAACAGCAGATTTGATAAATATTTGCAAAGTGGTTGGCTTTGAATTGCATAAATGGCTGGCTAACCACAAATCCTTACTTAGTCAATTTTCAGGCGACCTTTAGTCAGATTCAGACCCTTCTTATTCTTATTTTAGATTATTAGGCCTAAATTGGAATCCAACACAGGATTCTTTCTTTTTTAATGTTGAGATTGATCATTTCAGGAAGTCAGTCACCAAAAGAAAAGTTGTTTCTAGTATAGCAAAGTTGTATGACCCACTAGGGTGGTTAGCTTCCGTCATTATTACAGCTAAGGCTTTTACACAAAAGCTTTGGTTAGCTAAAATTGACTGGGAAGATAAATTGCAAGATAAATAAATAAAATTGGAAGATAAATAAACAAATGCAAAATTTGAAATTTATGGTTTCGCAGACGCTTCTAATATAGCTTATGCGGCTTGTGTTTATTTAAAAATCATTAGCTCAAATAAAATAGAAGTTAGATTAATTCAGGCAAAATCAAAGGTAGCTCCTTTAAAACCTTTGCTAACTATTCCAAAATTAGAGTTAAATGCAGCCTTATTGTTGGTTAGATTAGTTAAAAAAGTAGAAAAAACTCTTAAATTGGAATCAGTTAATACATATTTATTTACTGACTCAACAGACGTTTTGTACTGGTTTAAAGATCATCCATCGAAATGGAATCAATTTATAGCAAATAGATGTTCTCAAATTCATAGTCTCCTTCCTGAAGCTTTTTGGCATCATGTAAGATCAAGTGATAATCCAGCAGATTGTATCTCTAAGGGGATTACTCCTGAACAATTGCTTTCTTCTTTGTTGTGGTGGGAAGGAAGTCATTTAATTAAAAATCCTCATTTGTTTGATAAAAAAGATGCATTTCAAACTAAAAATATATGCAATTCAAATTGCCATTGTAGTTGTTTAAGCACAAATACCAATGCTGTAAATAATAAAGAAATTAAAGTTTGGGATTTAATCAATAGATATTCAAATCTAAGTACACTTTTAAGAATAACTTCAATAATTTTAAGATTCATATTTAACATTATTAAAAAATCTAAAAAATTAAATATTTTAGCAAATTCAAGTTTATATTCTAATCTTTGGTTTAATTCAATTGAAATTAACAAATCTCTTCCTATAGTTACGGTTATGGAAAAACATAGAGCCAAACTTACATGGATTTATATAATTCAACATGCATATTTTAAAAGAGAATTTCAAATATTGAAACTCAATGGCAACTTAAAAACCTCCTCCATTGCTTGATTAAGCCCTTTTATTGATCAAAATCTGTTAAGATTAGGAGGACGTTTTAATAGTTCTTTAATGAATTATGATCAAAAATTTCCTTTTATATTACTATACAAAGATACGTTTTCCACACTGTTAGTAAGATTTCATCATAATAAAACTCTACATGGTGGCGTTAATCTAACCTTATCATCAGTTAGGGAAGAAGCATGGATTATTAAAGGTCGTTCTTTGGTTAAAAAAATTATCCATAGCTGTCATAGTTGTATAAGATACAACGCAAGTCGTTGTAATCGAAAAATGAGTTTTCTCCCTTCCTTCAGAATAGAAATACCTGATATGCCTTTCAGAGTATCGGGTGTTGATTATGCTGGACCTATTGATATTTTAAGGTTTCGTGATAGAGGATCTAAAACTTATAAAGCTTATCTAGCGGTTTTTATTTGTATGGCTTCACGTACTGTCCATTTGGAACTAGTAACAGGTTATTCCAGACATGATTTTATTTCGGCTTTCCGTCGATTTACATCCACTAGGGGACAGTTTTTTATTTTGGTTAGTGATAGAGGTACAAATTTCGTTGGTGCTGATAAAATTTTAAATGAGATGTATGTTGAGTCTTCTACTCATATGCAAGAATTAGAAAATTTATTAGTTGATGAAGGTACTTCTTAATTCGCGCCCCTTAATACCCTTAACTGATGATCCCACTGATAGACAAATAATTTGTCCATCAATGATTTTACACCAATCGAAATCCTACATATTACCAGAACCTGACTACACCAACGACAAAATACTACCTACGCAACGTTACAAACAGGTACAGAATATGGTACAGGACTGGTGGAAAACTTGGTCCCTAGAGTATGTACACACACTACAAGAAAGACACAAATGGAAATAAGCGATGCGCGATATACAGGTAGATGACATTGTTTTTATATCGGATGAGATAATGCCTCCGTCTAAGTGGCCTTTAGCCAGGGTCATTAAAACATATCAGGGTTGCGATGGACTAACGAGGGTGGCTTCTTTGAGAACAAGTACTTCTGATCTCAGGAGGCCAATACATAAATTAGTCTTGCTAGAGACAAATAATAATTAAAAAGAATTTAATAAAATTATTATGTCTCATTATTTAAAATTATATAGTAGTTAAAAAATATTAATCAATTTTTGTATAATTTTTAGTAATAAATTGTGTATATATGTAAATTGTTTTAAATTACTTTCGATCTTTAAAAAATGAGAGAGAGTGTACTTATGTGTTGATAAAATTAATTAAGCATGTATTCTGTTACTTAATATTTTTTATTGTAAATTTTTAAAATTTTTTTATTGTAAATTTTTAATTTTAAATTTTTCTAAATTGTTTTAAATTTAAAAAAATTTTTTTTTTTTTTGAAAATACTCCCTCTGCTTTGACATTCTACTTCATAGAATGGGTGGGTGGGATGTCTCGGTATATGTAGTATAATATACGTTATACGTTATTTATTGTACGCGTTAACATATTTATATGTATTGTATCTTTTATACTGCTCATGAGCGCCTCTGCCACGAGCACACCCGTTCTCAATAAACGCTCTGGTTTATGTCAAATGGCTGTCTTATTTACTATACCTAGTTCCACCATAATCCATCATTTATTGGAACATCATTTAATTATTGGAATCCCAATTTTTTTATCTAAATGACATTTCAGTTTTGAGATATTACACACTTTCAACTTCTTTCTGAGCCTAAACATTTTTTCAGCTATTATGTAATAATACAGCATCGTTTTTTAATATAAAATACTAAATTCGAAGAAATTGAAATGAAATTTAATAATTAAATAAGTTGAAAATAATCATTCTTACACTAAATAAATATTTGAATCTGTTTTTCTGTGCGCAAGAATTACATATAATTTCAGAAAAGAGTTTCTGAAAAAGTTTTAAGTCTGAGAAAAATTTTACAATCACAATATATTTGAAATACTCCCTGGACCCTCGAATGAAAAAATTGAGACTATCGCCTGTTATCAGTGAAATTGATAAATTAAGCATTTTATTAACTTCTCTAATCATGAAATCTATTTTTATTTGAAAATAGAATATATTTTTCTGGAATATAAATGTAAAGAAAAATTTTTAGTGCTTAGGGATGATTGATACCATAATAAGAACCCAAATTCACATGTAAGAGGTACAAGATAAAATTAAGGTACTGTCCTTAACCCATTAACGCCCAACCGACAATTCCTGGACACTCGCATATTTTTATATGAAAAAATTGGGACAAAAATGGTACCTAGAAGGTAAAGAACCTTTAAAAACCTCAAAAAATAAAAGAAAAATATTTTTACCTGTTTTACCCCATTGGGGGGCAAATTATGGGGGTGTGGGGGATGGACTTTTTAGGCACTTGAATAAATTGAAATTTTTATATTATTTTAATTGAAAATGGTATCTAGTAGGTATTTGGGCTGCTCTTTCCAAATCTGAAGTCCGTTTTCACGTACCACCCCTCGGGGGTGCGATATCAACCCCCAAAGTGGGGTATGTTTTAAATGAATTTTTGAACTTTCTTTATAATGTTATTTAGCCAATAAAAACAGTTGACTATTAAAAAAAATTATTGCTAGAAATTTTAAAAACCTCAGAATATAAAAGAAAAATATTGTTAACTGTTTTACCCCATGTGGGGGAGTTCATTATGGGGATGTGGGGGAAGGACTTTTTAGGTACTTGAATAAATTGAAATTTTTACCTAAAAATGTTATCTAGTAGGTATTTTAGGCTGCTCTTTCCGAATATTGTTTTCCGATCAAATTTTAGTATATATAATATATAATTATAAATGTATAATTTTCAGACTAGAAAATTTTTTACGCTAACTTATAATTTTTGGTTTTTTGTGGATATTTCTGAAAAAAGTGTGAAAAACATGTGGAAAAAATTTTCTTGTCATATATTTTGTAAAATACAGGCCTTCAGGAGTAAAACATGCCAACCCGCATTAAAATTGGATGGAAACTCGATCAAAGCAAATTTATTTCTTCTTTTTTTTTTCAAACACCGTAATTCTATTACTTAATATACGGATGCTATTCAAAGGAACAGTATGCATAGTGTACCCCCCACTTATATCCGAAACGAAAGCTCTTTTGCACTTTTTTTTTTTAAAGTTAATAAATAATTTTTTTTCAAAGTCCAAATCAACCATAATGAATAGTTAGCGAAAAAGTTTTCTTGAGCCTGTGTATTCAAAATGTAGAAAACGTACGCTCTCCTGTTACTTAACTATAAGCTTTGACTATTAACATAAGGCTTAAAATTTGAATTTAAGTTTTTCCGTTAGCTGCATATGACGTATTTAGGTCTCAAAAAATCAATTTTTTAACGAAACAAATTTGTATGTAGAGTATCGTCGTATTCAAGTCTGTCCCTCGGTTTTAGCTATTTTTAAGCTTCCCACCATTTCCATATCAATGCGCAGTCTATATTTATGCACTTGAAACCTCTGTCGTATTTTTTTTCCTACTTAAGTACTCATATATGAACCGTAGGTAGAAAATTTAGTTTTGATAATAAAAGGCTTAAAAACGAAAATTTTTAATTTTATATTTTAAAATGTTCATACAAAATAAAAATGTCAAAAACGTCCGGGTCGTTTTTTCAAAGTGTATACAATATTTTACTTAACGCATCTTGTTCAGTAACGTGTTTTGATATATAATAGAAATCTTTCTAAAGGAAACCAAGTACAATAAACTCTGAGGCCTAATGCGCTGCAGGATACCCCGCTACAGTTCATGTTTTGATAAAAAAATAAGGTAGTCAAAGTAGGAGAAAATTTTGTGGCTTCAATCAAGAGCTATTTAAATATTAGTCTCGAAATTTCAAAAACGTCCGAATACATAAAAAATACTGTACAAAAATAACACGTAGAATTTATTTTTACGTTTGTAGTTGTACTATTGTAAATTTTAGGTTATTTGGACCTTAAAAAACATAAAACTAAAAAAAAATTGAAATAAAAGGTAATAAGTGTTGTGCCCTAAACAATCCTATAATGTATAAGAATGGAAATGTATATGTTACGGGTAGAGTCCTATCTCTGGATAGACCTAGGTCTATTCGGATAAACCTAGGACTATCCAAGCGGAGTTGAATAAAGTCCGATTTTTGATTCTTTTCATCTTTTTTGTTAAACTTTATCCGGTACCGCTTGGATAGTCCTAGGTTTATCCAAGAGGCTTCGATTAAGTCCGTTTAGAAAAAATGTGAACAAAAATAAAAAAAAAAAAAATTATTTTACCATATTATTTTTTTATTTTATTTATCATAATTTTATACTCAAATAATTTTTTGATTTAGTCAATTTAAATAATAGTATAAATATACTATTTACGCTATATAAATTATTATTCGTTTATATTTGACAAGAATTCACTATTACTGCGAATAATGTAAATAAATATTTGTTATTAAACAAACAAGAATTAAATTAAGGGGATATTTTAAATATTATTTTGCATAATTAAAGTTAGTATAGATAGATAACGGATTGTATAAATTAGCTTATTATCATGGAACAACCGAAGAAAAATTTTCGCGGAATCAATTTACACCTACGAATGCAAACCACATAGATGTTTCAAAAGTATCCACCGAAAAGAAAACTTTACGCCAACTTGCAATAATGGGATCTACATTTGGTGGTCAAGGCTTTCAAAGGTGTAACTGCAAACAAGGTTCCAAAACTAATAAATGCAAAAGCAAAGCAAATGGACTCAAATGCAACTCAAAATGTCATAGCACGTCATAGGACCCGTATGTTATTTGAACCGTATATACGATAACCAGCATACGGGACCGTATGCACCCTAGCATTTTCTAAATATAAATTTAAATATGTATTAAAATCAAGAAGATATAAAAAAAAGTTAAACAATTATTTATAGAAAGCATTAAAAATAAAATTATTATTAATAACAGGAAAAATACAATCAAAAATTTTTTATTTTCATTTTAGAATTCTATTGAATGAGTAAAGAAGAATTTTTATTGCATACATTTTTCTCCAAAATTTATATTGAATATATTTTTTATTTTCCTTAAGGAAAATTAGCTTTTTAAACAATAAATCAGTCAATGTTGATCTTTTGTTACTGTCTAGATAAAATAGAAAAACGAGGTTTATAACTAAAAAAGTAAAAAATTAGTGTATTGGTGCATAAATTCTTTTTAAAAAGCTTAAAATCCAAAATTGATGCAAAGTTTTTACTGTTTTGAAATTTCCAACCTCATGAAACGGATAATCTTGATTGCTTATATGCAAAAGTCAAAAATTAATTTTTCCCGCTTAAGGACACCTATAAATTTAAAATTACTGAAAACTAAAATTAAAAATTTAACCATAACAAAAATTACCTCTAAAATTTATATGTTTTCGCCTATCAAAGGCCTTCTAAACGAGCCAATTAGAGCGGATTAGAGCCGCGCCCGTGCTCAGGCACCGTTAAAATTTCAAAAATACTAAATTTTTTCGCGTTTTTATGGCATTTTTGATGATTTTAGATTATTTAATGACTTAAATTTTGGGTTATTTTTAAATATCGTGAAAAACGAGTAAAATACAATATATTTAGGTCTTTTGTAAATTTTCTGCCTTCTAGAAAATTTATAGTTTTCTTTACTGAAAAATTTTAAAATTTTATTAATTTCTTCATCATCAAAGAAATCAAAGAGTATAATTTTGAGTTAAGAGAAGTAAAATGCCCCTGTCTTTGAAGTTCCAAAGTAACTATTTTTTTGGACAAACAAATTTGGTCACCCCGCTCCTCTTCCTAAGCGGACAAATTCAACCCATTTGTTGCCATTTTTTTTTCTTTGGAACTTTTATATGAAAAATTCTAAAGATTGGCCAAAATGGTTCCATTAAATAATGTTTTTTTTTTGACCACCTATGACCACTTTAGACCACCAAAAGCAAATATTAAAAATTCAGAAATCAATTTCAAATAATAGAAATGGGGCTGCACAAACAATAGTTAGTTTAGAAATTCGTTGATAGGGGCATTTCACTTATCTCATCTCGACATGCACTTTACTTTTTAAAAGAAGTTTTTAGGAGGCAAAAAATTTAAAAAAGATTGAATTATATTGTAATCTAAACTCGTCATAAAATGCCATAAACAACGCGAAAAATATTGGTATTTTAGAAATTTTAACGATGTCTGCGGCTCCAATTTGCTCTAATTGGCTAGTTTTGAAGTTTTTGATAGGCGAAACATAGAAATTTTCCAGAGAGGAAAATGGAAAATCATAGATATGAGTTTTTTTTAATGAAAAGAAACACGTTTTTACCCCTACCCCTTTCCCATTAAGGGCAGCTGGCGAAAAAATTCCAACGGCGTTTAAAATTGTTTTTTTATTTACAGACAAACGGTTCAAAAGGTTTTTTAAATAATATTTTGTTCCAAATTTTCCCTGAATATTCCGGGTTTTCTTTATATATATGTATTAAATAAAACTTTTAATTAATATTTTTATTTTAAATTCACAATTTTAACTTCTTTATTCATAAACCTCGGTTTTCGTATTTTTTCTGGATTTAAATTAATTATTAATGTTTATCTAAAATAATAAAATGAAAAAAACAAAATAAAAATATTATATAAAAAAGTTTTAATTTAAAAAATTTTTTAATTTTTACTTATTTATTTATAAACCTTGTTTTCGTACTTTTTTTGGACTTTAGAAAGAAGGTGTGGCCTTTTTACACTTGCTACGGGCCTTGGAGGTGTATAAATAGTAATTTTGTACAATAAAAACAAAAAAAAATTTTTTTTAAATTATGGTCAAACGTCAACTTGATGGCCATAATATGACCATAAATTATGGCCATATTATGGTTAAAATTTTTCACAGGGATATTAATCTGTTTTAAAAATTTTATTTAAAATTCTTATATCCAAATTTTATGCCTTACGTTACAGAAAAAGAATATATTTTCTTATTGTAAATCCTTAAAAATAAATTTTATGATAAATAAATATAACAAAAGTAAATTAGAACATTTTTTTGTTCACTTATTTTTCTAAAAATCAATTCTGATTATGGTGTGTCAATAAATAAATGCCATAAACAGTTATAATTTATAAGGCATCTGTATAAAATTACCCGTATGTAAGGCGAAAATTCATAAGGCATCCGTATGGAAATGTCATTATGTACGGTAAAATTTCATACCGATCCTTATAAAATTTTGCCTTATATAAGGATATTTTCACACGGATGCCGTATGAGTTTTGCCGTACATACGGGTAATTTCATACCGATTATTTATGAGTTTTGCCGTATAAAAAATCATACGGCTAAGGAGGCATTATTACCCGTAGGAGGCAAAATTACCCGTACATAGGGTAAAATTCATAAGGCATCCGTATGAAAATATCCTTATATAAGGCAAAATTTTATAAGGATCCGTATGAATTTTTGCCGTACATAATGACATTTCCATACGACTTTTGCCTTACATACGGTTAATTTCATACGGATGCCGTATAAATTTTACCTTATATAAGGGTAAAATATCATTGAACCGTTTGCCGTATACCGTATATAAGGATTTTAGCGTGCAGCCGTTTCCCAGCTCTGAATTAGACTGAAGCAAAAAAATAATGAATGCTTGTATCGAAATATTACATGGAAATTTTTGGATTCTTTAAAGTTTTTAATATTTATAACGTGATTTTCTTAGCTACAGGTAGCTTTATTTAAGTACATATTATACTAACTACTTACCAATTTTATGCAAATCAGACTCGTGAGCTGAACGAAAATCAACTACGTGACGAACTGATTTTGCCATGCATATGCGAATATCAAATGTATCCACAATTGGTTGTCTAAAATATTCTTTTACAGCATGACACCTCATCGTTGATAAATCTACTCCATGAAAACAAGATTGATACCAAAAATTAGCTTTGTTAAACTGTTCAATGTATAAGTTTTCGTCCGAAAAAGGAGCAATGTGAAGATCTCCTCTTGTTGGAAACATTTTGCCCCCTGAAATAAAAATTGTTTCCAAAAATAATGATTTTTAAATTATAAGAGCAATTTACAAAGTTAAGAAATTTAATATAAATATTAGAAAACAATAAAAGTAGAAGACCCAATAGATGTACGATGAATTTTTGACTAACCAAACGTTATTTCAAATGTACAGAACTACTTATGTAAGGATGTCTACTAAGTCATATATTAAGGGCCTTGGTGAACCTAATTTGTCTAGTCTGGTTACCGAAAAATCACCCTGATAAAAACTGAGTAACATGCTGAAAATTTAGGATATCCTTAAATAGATTCCCCAAGACTTCATTCAAATTCGCTTGGATAGAACCGAACGTCCTGATCTAGAATTGAGCTATAGTTATTTTTTTTAGGTACTAATTTATATCAAGAAGATGAAGTTGCATCAGGAAAATGAAGATCAGATAAGTATAAAATTTTTTTATAAAACTTTTTTTAATAATTTAAGAATTAATCTCTTTGTTTTACTTTTTTTCAGGTTCCAGATTTTGGAGTTTTAGAACTCTAATTTGCTTTTAAACATATTTGGTAAGTTTTATAAGTATTTTTTAATCTTTTTTAATTGCTTATAATTATTTTAGTAGTTATTTTTAACGTTAATAATTTTTTTTACAGATTTTTTTCATTTTTGGATGCTGACGCGAGGCTGATCTAGGGTGAATTAGCATCAGAAATATTATATGAGCCTATTTATATGTTACAAATATGTTTATATGGTCCTGATAGTAAAGATTTACCAGAAGAAATATTTTGGAAAATGTAAAATTTATTATTTTTAACATTTTACGTTTAGATATTTAACATTTGTATGGATTTTTAGGGAAACAGAAGAAACAAGTTTTAAGATTGTGGACCGATCATGGCATATCAAATCTCAGGATTTTCAAAACATAAATAGGACCCTTTTGATAAATTTTCAAGAAAAAAAAAATTTTTTTAAATCATGGTGAACCCACTTTTCTGGAGGTTTGAAAGCTGATCGAGGAAAAAAAATAATGAATTAAGTCGAAATGGAAAAATACTTTTTTTTTTTTAGTAGTCCAGGTAAAAATGAAACTTTTTCTTAATCAAATGTACATTTAAAAAGTTTAATGGTTCTCTTATTTCAGGTTGAACTGGGAAGCTGAAATCAAAAAATTGAAAAAACTTAACTTTAGAGCAACCTTTTCTAAAAATTATGCATCAGAATAAACATTACATAGTGTGTTGAATAATTCGATTAGAAAAAGTTTGTGTTGATCTTTTCGGCACAACCATTTTCGCAGCAGTACGATTCCGCAAAAAATTTTTGTGTAGAAATTGATATGTTAAATAATTTTGTGTTGATCAGATCCCTTTCCAAAAAATCATGTTTCACTACAAATTTATAATTATGCAAACACATTTAAACTATTAAGAGCAGCGTAGGTGAAACATTAATTAAAATTTATAGGTTCTGATTGATTCTATAATAATTATAGAGAAAATAAAAAAATTTAACTGAGTACAGACAGACAGAGAAATAAATCAAATAAAAAAAAATTTGTTTACCTGCTTCAAAAATATTTTATAAAATTTTAAAGATACCTCCGTTTTGAATAAATATTTAGGAGAATACGTAAAAATTGGTGCCAAATTGAATACTACAAACTTGTGACCAAAAAATTTGTCCATAGTCTCGAGATCTTTCAATTTTTTAAAAAATTTTTTAAAATTTTATCAAGTTCAAAATTACTGAAAAATAAATATCTGAAAAACTACAATAGCTGAGCAGAAATTCTATGGTTTATGACACCCGCAGACTATTTTTCTTTATTTTGACACCGGTTTCATTCCAATTGGTTCGGCGATTCTTGAGTGATGGGGGTACAGACAGACAGATAAACAAATAAATTTTAATATATATAGTATTAAGATAGTTTTAAGATATATATATATATATATATAATATCTATATCTTAATACTATATATACATAATAATATATATATAATATTATATATATATATGATAGAATAAATAACAATTATATATCTTAATCTTAATACTATATATATTTGAAAATTTATTTGTCTGTCTGTCTCTCTGTCTGTACCCTCATAACTCAAGAACCTCCAAACCAATTGGAATGAAACCGGTGTCAAAATGAAGAGAAAAAGTCTTCGAGTGACATAGGCTATAGGTTTTCTGCTCAGGAGTCTAATTCACAAAACCGAGATCGGGGCGCATCGCATCTGAGAGATCGTGTAAATGTATTCAATCGACAGCAACAATAGCAAGTTACTTTATCGACGTTCTTTATCGGTAAAAATAAAATAAAATAAACAAACAAATAACCTTAAAACAAAAATCTTAAAAATAAATTTTAAAATACAGATTTTAATTAAATAATTTTATTTTAATTTAAATTTTCTCTATTAATTTTTGCCACAAAACATTCAGAAGGTAAATTTAATAATATGGTAGCATAAGTATAAAAATAAATATTTAAAAAAGTAAGCAAGGTCTTTGATTTTAAATGCTTAACCAGAGGATATGTTAGAAACAGCATTTGGAATTATCCTACAGATTAAGTCAATAACTTAAGATGTAAAAATTACAAGTAAGTAATGTTTTTAAATTCAATAGATTAGTAATGTTCTAAATATTCTTTTTAGAAAAGATTGTACGAGTAATCATTAACAAATCAACAAGACGCACAAGATAAATTATTGTTTAATCATGTTGAAGGTAACTGGTCATTAAATGGTAGCATTAACTGGTTCGTTAAAAACATTATAATATATTGTAATATTTATTTTAAATTCTTCCAGTTTCTTTTAAATTACAAATAACTTTTTTTTAGTTTTAAAACTTGGGGAATATAATATTTAATATAAAACTATGTCAGCATTTTATGATTTTGATCTTCAACTTGTGCAAATCAATACCATTGCAGAGTATGTAAGAGTAAACAAGATGCCAGGATATTTGTACGCTTTCATTCTTTATCAGATACTTTAAATATTTAGCTTTGACGATTTGTGTTTCAAAGGTACAATTTTTCATTGTTTAAATATATCAATAAAAAATATATTACAAAATTTCATAATTCTCATAATTTTAGAATTTTGGTAAAGAAAAAGAAGTTGCCAGCTTCAATGCTATTTCCTGTAATCTTAGATTTGTGGGAATTTTTACAGTTTGCTCCAAAGAAAGTTATGTTTCGTTTAATTGCAACGTTCAATCATAAGGCTAATCCTAGCATTTTAGTGTAAATATTTATAAGATGACAGTGGGAAATAGGTATGAGTTTAGCAATGATAAATTAGAGAAAATGCAGAAAGATGATATTATCCAAGGTGAAGAATACTTTTTATGTTATTCATAATTGATATCATTTAAAATATTTTTAGACAATGGAAAAAGAATACCTAAAGGGTATTTTTCATCCAATACTGCTTATATGCTTGCGTATAGAATAATATCACCAGGGTCAGATAATAAAAAAGGCGTTAAGAAAGGAATGCATAATAATATTTATTAGAAAAAGATTTTATGATAGTTGAGAAGAAAAAAAAATGTCAATATTTGTTAAGAGTAGCTTTGTCAAATAAATATACACATGCATATATATATATATATATATATATATATATATCCATAGTCCATGAGGCCCTGTATAATATATGTATAATGTGAATCACCGAAAGGACTCGTGGATTAGGCGCGGGCATGTGTCAGTCTTGTAAGAGCATTAATTAAGAGTGGACGTATATATATGAAATAAAGAGTAAGAGGTTAAACATAAGTCAAAGTGTTATTATTGAAGTCACTCATAATTCCCTTTACTGGATTTCCTACATGGTAGCAGAGCGAATGGTTCTGAACCACGGAAAACTGTATAAAGGTTTAAGAGATTTTCTTCATTAAGGGGCAGGGTGCTGAGTTCTAAAGAAAACTAAAGAATATTCCAAAAAATCTAAGAGGTGGGTGGAAAAAATTCTAAATATCAGATCAAAGAAAGTAATAGCTTGTGAGTCCGAAAAAAAAAAAAATTTTTTTATTTTGAAAACTCAATTTAAATGTAAGTTTTTTTTTTGTGAAAAACTGATGAAATGGTACTAGTAACAATGATATTTTTTTTTCTTCATATTTTATTAAATATTTATATTGAGTTGGCATATGAATAATTAGAAAGTTATTTCGATAAACGAAAAAGCCAACGAGTTTGATCAACAAAGCAATAAAAATAGTTCATTTTACGATCAATTCTCAGTATTAAAGGAAGGCCGGCTATAACGTTACTATCAGATGTTTATAAACACACACGTGCGAATAAATATATTAAGAGTTGTTGAGAGGAAGAGAAATACATAGAGATGAATATCCCTCTCTTCGTACAAGTACGCTTATATGTTTCCATGATATATATATGCACCTTGTGTGTATATGTGTCACGGTATCCCTTCTACTAGTTAATCTTTACACTCTGAGTCTTGCGCTGACCTGAGAATATATATAGTCGACCGGTACGTAAAAATATATATTATGCCGGTATGTAAATTTTAAATTAAAACTAAAAACTTAATTTTACGTATTGAAAAGTCAATATTTTAAAGTATAATATTTTTTTTTCAATATATTTTTTTAAATTCATTTTTTTTTAAATCGTTTTTAAATTTTTTTTACAAATTAAGAAAAATTAATTTTGATAGCAATGACTGCTGAAAGCTCATAAATCAAATGAATGAATATAAAAAGAAACCTTAATCATACTATTAATTTAAAATTAAAAGATTTACTAAAATATTGAATTATGCAGTATTTGTTTAAAATCAAATTCTTCAGTCTATACTTCCTTGAAGATAGGTCTGAGTTACTTACCTAACACACGTTTTTTTTTAATATTGATAAATTGAAGAATAAAATCAAAGAGATATTTTTGTTGGTATTGAGATAATAATAATTTTTTATTGCAAGTAAATTTAGTAATTGTGGGTAATAAATTTTTCTTAAAACTCTTAAAATAGAATCGTTTTTTTTTTTTTTTAAATAGAAGTTTACTACGAAGTATTAATAAAGAGATTTATTGAGAGGTGTTAATAAAGAGGTTTATTAAGAGGCATTACTAAGAGGTTTATTAAGAGGCATTACTAAGAGGTTCATTCAGAGACATATGTATATAAAGAGGTATAAAGAAAATATATATATGAAGCGCAAAAGGCTCAGAGTGAGGGGCTAGAGTAAGAGTAATAGAGGTATAGAATAAAGATGCTAAAAATGCGTTGATTTAAAATATATTAAAAAGCGTAAGGTACTTGAAAGTTTATAAATATTTGTAATAAGAAATTAATAATAAGAGAAAATATTCTAAGCTATATACTAAATAAGCTTTCTTAATCCTATAAAAAAAAAAAAAAAAAAAAAAAATGGAAAATGAAAACTGGGATGGAAACCAAGCAGAATATTTAGAATTTTTGAAAAATAGACAAGAAACAGACGAGTATAATGATAGCCTATGTATACAAGAATCAACATCACGAGGTTCAGTTTCTCAAAGTGTATCTGATAATATCTACGTCAATAGCCAAATGAGGTTACAGTATGACAAGAGCAGCTCAATTAGTTCTATTGGTTATGATAGATGGAGTAACACGTCTCAAAACCACATAGACGCATTGGTACAGGTAAAGGAGGCAATCACAGAATTAACCACATCACATCAAAGAGCTTTAGAAAATGAGAAAACAAAATTAATGCAAAGTGATGCAAAGATAAATGCATTAATGGAAGCCTCGGCTAACAAAAATAAGCATGTTCAAGGACTACAGAATTTGAGAAATTCGAGAAATTCGAGAAAACGAATAAAAATTCAAAAAAACTATAAATTAACATCAAAATTTGATTTCGAGGTTTGGACAGACAGCTTGAAAACTGAGCTAATGAGTGAGGGATTGCTAGATATACTTGATGAAACAAAAATTAAAGCAAGCAATCTTCCAGAAGATGAAATTGCAGCTATGAAAAACGAAGTGAAAGATATAATATAACACGCATTGATGAACAATATCATAAAATGGTCTTAGATGAAACAGAGCCATGCGAAATATTAAGAATAATTCGACAAAGCCGAAAAGCTGAAGCAAGTTGCACACCTACCACAGTTAGAACCAAGCTCCATCAATTAAAAATGGAAAAAGGTGAAAGAAATCACGCATTTTGCGATCGATTTGACGAAATAGTTAGACAATATGAGTTCTTCGAAGAGATTGGTAAGATGCCAGATGTAGAGAAAAGGTCGGTGTTTAAACAATGTATCCAAGATGCCATGCCAGATGTTTGTAAAACAGACACTTCTGCCTTTGTGCTTAATGGCAAGGAATTAAGTATGGAACAATTAAGGCAAGCAATATACCAGTACCAACTTCTTGATGATTCTAAAGAAAAAAAGTCAGAATCAAACAGTCCAACAGCATCTAGAGCAATTACTAGAAAACCAGAAAATGATATGAAATGTCACAGATGCAATCAATATGGGCACTGGAAAAATGAATGCTCTTTAAGATATCAAAATCTTTGGTTCTGTTATAAATGCAACAAAGTCGCCAGACATCAAGGATACAACTGTCCAACTCATGATAAAAGCATTGAAAATAGAGATTCAGATGCATCTGAACCACCAGCTAAAAGGTTCAAACGATATCAAGGGCCACGGGGTAGACGCTCAGGATACTACAGAGGCAATAGAGGCAGAGGCACGTTCAGAGGCAACTATAGAGGCAGAGGAGGTATCCAGGGATCAAATAAACAAGCAAGTGCAAAAAGAACCATGGAAGGTGACGAAGTTGATTCAAATGCGCATTATGAACACAGCAATGAATATGAAGAAAGTGAAGGTAAGAAAACGTTCAATATAAATTCAAATAATAATAAAATGCATGTAGAGTTCATAGCAGATTCAGGCGCTACAGAGCATTTTGTAAATAAAAGTTTTATTTTATCAAATTTTAAAATTTCTAAAAATGGGGTTATTAAGAGTATAAATAAGAACGAATTTGCGGATATAGTAATAGACGGCAGAGGCAATCTCTTACTTAAAAATAAATCATTAAAGGAACTAATATTAAACTGACAAATGTTATAGCTGCAAAAGATATTTCAGAGAACCTATTATCCTTACGAAAATTAGTAGATGCAGGTTTCACCATTCATCTTAATGATAAAATCTTTAGAGTTTATGACCAAGAAAATAATAAAACAATTTTTGAAGGCAAATATGAAAAACCCAACTGGGTCGTCAGGTTTGAAGTTGCAAAAACTCTGGATGCGGACAATTATAATGTGAAAGAATGCGACAACTATAGCTGCACTGCATTTATTGCAACAGATAATGAGTTCCAAGAGCAATCGCAGAAAAATATTAATGATCTGCATTTATCAAGTTCGGAAGGAGGTTCTGCGATTGGGAGGGAGAAGAGTACGGAACTCAATGATAAGAATAAAAACAATGAAAATACAGAGGAAAATTCTGAAGAGTCCGATGATATTCTATTATCACACAAAATAATTAATATTAATGACTTGAAGGAGATAGATAGCTTAAAAGGCATAGATTTAGATAATACACCGGAAAATTCAGAGATAGGTAAAGAACAAAGTGAAGGTATGTTATGGCATGTTAGACTAGGCCATGCATCATTAAATTATCTTAAAATGCTACAAAAGAAAGAAAAGATTTTAGAAAAAGTTATTTTTGGAGAGTCGATTAAAGATTGCGAAGTTTGCATATTGTCAAAAATGGTAAGCATCCCATTTAAAAATTGCAGATCGAGAGCCGAAAGGCCGCTTCAAAGAATACACTCCGACTTGATGGGTCCAATAAAGCCAATTTCTTGGCCAGGGCAAAAGAAATACATTATTACGTTTGTAGATGATTATTCGCGATATGCTAAAACTTACTGCATAAAATCCAAAGATGAATCAGGAGTAGCATTCGAAAAATATATAATTTCGGTTAGAAACCTTCTAGGTTTTAACGAAAAAATTTGCTATGTTAGAACAGATAGAGGTACCAAATATATAGGCGGTAATTTTTTAGAGATTATGAAAAGGGAGAAAATTGAATTAGATCCTAGTCCACCATATACTCCTCAACTAAATGGCTTAGCAGAAAGATTTAACAGAACGATTCAGAACAAAGTTAGATCACTTATGTGTGATTCTGGGGTACCTTCGAGTATGTGGGAATTATCTGTAGCAGCAGCTGTTCGTACTTACAATATTACTCCTCACAAGTCGATCCATTATAATGTCCCACTACAAAGAATATCACCAAATTCCAGATGCCATCTAGACAAAATTAGAAGATTTGGTTGTATTTCATACGTCAAGCTACCAAAAACTGAGACAAAGTTTAGTAATGTGGCGTTAAAAACAGTTTTAGTAGGGAATACATCCACTGGATATGTCTTATGGCATCCAAGCACGAGAAAATTCTTAGAGTCAAGGCATGTGCGATTTTTGGAAAAATTGGTGTATAAAAATGTTTACAAAAATCAAAATGTGTAAATATTGAGAATTCAAGTCCATTCACAGTTTATGAGGAATCGAAAGATCAAGAAATGATAACGGAAAATACAAAAGAAACCGAGTTAGAACCTAGAAAAAGGGGTAGACCTAGAAAAACTGAATCCGACTTGCAAAAGAAAAATTTAGAAACGAATGAAGAGAAAATATCTGAAAATCAAGGGAATGATGGCCCTACAACAAGAAGCAAAAGTAGAAAAATTATAGATTCCAGTTTTGCAAGGTATATAAAAACTGCAGAAGAACTGAAAACAAAAAATGATGAGTTGGGGCAGATTCTATTAGCTTCTATACAAAAAGTTCCCTTTACATTTTAAGAGGCAATGAATTCAGAGGACAGAGAAATGTGGGTAAAAGCAATAAATGAAGAGTTAAAATCTATGAAAGAAAATAATGTGTGGGAAATAATGAACAGGCCCAAAGAGAGTTCAAGTGGTAAGAGACCTAATATAATCGATTCAAAATGGGTCTTCAAAAAGAAAAGAGATAATGAGGACAATATGCAATATAAAGCTCGACTAGTCATTAGAGGCTTTAAGGACATAAATTCTTACGATCTAAAAGAAACATATGCACCGGTTTCTAAGCTTTCTTTGATCAGAGCCACTATTTCTATAGTCAATAAAGAAGATTTAGAATGGTGTCAAATGGATGTAAAGACAGTTTTCTTAAATGGCGAGCTTCACGAAGAGATATACATGGAAATCCCAGAAGGGCTAGATGTTTCAGAAAACGTTAAATCTTCTAAAGTGTGTAAATTAAAACGAGCCTTATATGGGTTAAAAATTAGTCCAAAGAAATGGAACAAAAGATTTTCAGAAGAAGTAAAAAGGCTGGGACTACAAAATGACTTACATAATCCATGTCTATTCACCTGGGGACATAATGGAAAACTAGCCTTAATTTTATTGTACGTTGATGATATGCTGATAGCCAGTAATGATTCAGAGAAATTGAAGCAAATAAAAAACCATTTGTGTGGTGCTTTTAAGATGAAAGACTTAGGAGAGCCCAAGAACTTTTTAGGTATGACCATTGAAAGAAACAGGAAAGAAAGAAGTATTTTAATACATCAAGCTTCATACGCTGAAAATGTGATAGAGCGATATCTGAACAAAGAGTGTGCACAAAAAGATACACCCATGGTAACTCGACAAGTCAAAAATAAAAACCAGAGGCTCAAAGAAAACGCGGAGAATTCAAATAAAGATGAAGAATTTGAAAAGCACCCATACAGGGAGGCTATAGGGAGTTTAATGTATTTAGCTAACGCCACAAGACCGGATATAGCTTATGCAGTAAACTTTTTGGCTAGAATGCAAGTAAATCCAACAGAAGATAATTGGAACGATGTAAAAAGAATTTTTAGATATTTAAGAGGCACTACGAATATAGGGATAAAATTTAAATCTAACGCAGAAAATTTAGAAGCGTTAACTGATTCTAGTTTTAGAGATTGCCCAAAATCAGAATCTACTGGAGGATACATAATTAGTTTATTTGGAGATGTTATTTCTTGGAGAAGTCGTAAGCAACCTAATGTATCATTATCCACTTGTGAAGCAGAATATTTGATTATGAGTGACGCAAGCCGAGAGATAATATCTATAGATAAAGCCATAAGGTACATAATTGGGAAAACCTTGTTTCCAGTAGTTATATGGTGTGATAATCGGTCAGCAAAAGATTGCATTGAAATGGATGGGAGTCATAAACTAAAGCACTTTGATCTAAATATTCGAGATATAGAAAAAGAGTTGAAAGACAGAGAGACAACGGGAGAAAGAAAATCTATGGCAGAGTCTCATGGGAATTTTATTAAACAAATTGTTGATGATGGAAAGGGTAAAGTGGTTTGGATACCGACAGATGAAAATTTAGCTGACATTATGACCAAACCCTTACCTCAGAAAGCACATGCTTATCTAAGAAATAAGGTTACTTATATAGAGTTTTAACCTGAGAAATAAGAGTAATTAAGAGACTATAAAATGAAATGTATATATAAATACATATATATATATATATACGTATGTATTTACTAAGAATTGAAAATTTAAGTAAACTAATATTTTTTTTCTATTTGATTTCAGAATGAATCTAAGGTGACCCAGATTTCATCGATACCTCAAAAGAAACTCTACCCACACCAACCAATTAAATTCCTATTGCAATTAATCTTGGCATTTAGAATATTTGCAGATAACCTAAAATATTTTTTTTCAATTGCATGCATATAGTATTATATGATAAATAATTTATGTAACAATTTATTTTAACAAAGGGAGGGAGTGTTAAGAGTAGCTTTGTCAAATAAATATACACATGCATATATATATATATATATATATATATATCCATAGTCCATGAGGCCCTGTATAATATATGTATAATGTGAATCACCGAAAGGACTCGTGGATTAGGCGCGGGCATGTGTCAGTCTTGTAAGAGCATTAATTAAGAGTGGACGTATATATATGAAATAAAGAGTATAAGAGGTTAAACATAAGTCAAAGTGTTATTATTGAAGTCACCCATAATTCCCTTTACTGGATTTCCTACAATATTACTCATCAACAACAAAAAGACAATCACATTAGAATCTTGTTTATTTGGTTCGTTAAAAAAAATATTTATTTTTTATGCTTCTATTTTTTTTTAATTTAAAATAACTCGTTTTTTAGTTGTAAAGCTTGTGCAGCAGTACACAAAAGTTTACAAGCATTTTATGCATTAGATCTTCAACTTGCTGTTACTCTAAACAAAACAACAGAAAAATTTTTTGGAGAACTAACTGGTGCAAACATTGCAGAGAGTATAATTGTAAACAAGATGCCAGAAGATATTATTTTATTTTTAATTACTCTTTAAAGATATATCTTACTATTATATATATTTTAAAACAAAGTTTTATTTATTTTTTTTTATATTTTTGTAATTTAAAAGCTTTATTATTCAAATTTATTACAACTTTTTTATAATTTTTTTGTATTGTATTTTTGGAAACAAAGTAGTTTGAATATTCTGTATTCTAATTATTGCTAAATATATATGTGTGTCAATACTGTGCTTAACGTTTATTTTAATGTTAAATTTCAAATTTTTTGTAATAACAAAATTTAAATGTTATGTTAAAAATAAAATATAATTTTATTAATTTGAAAATTTTAAAATAATCCATTATACAGTTGTTTTTTTTTCATGCTAAAATTATTAAATAAATTTAAAGTTGAAAAATAGATATAAGTTATTTATTGTATTAAAAAATTTTTTTGAACAATGTTCTTAAAAAACAAATGAATGAATTTTTAATTTTTGGAGGCTTTCAGTACTAAGGTTATATTATGTAAATTTTTAAATAAACTTTTTTTAAGATTACAAAAATATATTTGTTATTTATACATTATCTGCCGATATAATTGCTCATATGAATATGAATTTAAATAATTTTAATGAATACAATGATGAACAGCAGGATGCTAGACTTGTCATGAGAAATCATGACTTAATGCGAAAAGCTATTAGAAATGCTAGTAACCCATATCTTTCGCTTCCTGAACATATGTTCCAAAAGGAATATAGGTAAAGTTTTAATGGTTAATTAAACATTTACTTTAACTATTAATTTACTTGTTTGAATATAGAGTATTAAAATATCAAGCTTTACGATTGACACATAAGATAAGAAATGAAATGGATTCTGAGTATCAGAACAGTATTCCCTTACATCTAAAAGTACTCACTGGCTTACAATTCTTTGCTCGAGGGGAATAGCAACAGTCTGTGGCAAACAATTTTCATCATCCATCTACCCAACCATCTGTTTGTAGAATAATTGATAAATTTGTTAACGCTGTTAGTGCTTTAGCCCCTCAATTCATACAATTTCCTGCAACAAAAGCTGCAAGATCAAAAATGGCAGATGATTTCTATGAAGCAACAGGTTTACCAGGAATTTTATCAATTGTCGATGGCACAATAATTAGAAAAATGAAACCTAATAAATGTGAAGAGGCTTATTTTACTCGCAAAAGAACACATGGAGTCAACGCACTAATGGTTTGTAATTATTTCTGTTAAATTGCTCCAAAAATTAATAATTCTTTTTTATTTAAAAATATAGGCATGTGATCCCAACTTTGTTATTACTTATTTAAAAATCCTACCTGGTTCAAATAATGACCAGTTTTTGTGGAATAAGAGCGACTTGAAGGGATACATGCACTCTTTATACCTGAATGAAAATGTTTGTGAAGAAGAAGGAAGATTTTTTTTAATTGGTAATAATTACTATAAATTATGGAAAATAATAATTAACTTTTAATATGCTCTTCATCAATTAATATTTTAGGCGATACTGGATATGCTGCTTCGCCAGCTCTTCTAATTCCCAATGTAGATGCCCCAAGTGGTAGCAAAGAATATAGATCCACAAAAAAAATTTGCAAATACAGATCAACAATTGAAAGAACTTATGGACAGTTAAAAAATCTTTTCCGCTGTATTCATAAAGAAAGAGTTCTTCACTACCAGCCAGATAAGGTTCTTTTAATTGCTGAAACTGCAGCTGTGTTGCACAACATGAGAAAACTTAATTGGTAAGGAAAATATTCTTTATTATATTTATGAAATGTATATAAAAAATATTAATTTTTTTATAGTGAACCTTTAGCACAAGAATTTTGTGATATTGAAATTGCAAGAAATTATGGTGTGACAGCAGTTGAAGCTATAAATGAAATAATACGTTACATAAATTTAACTATGTAAAGAAATATGTATAAATATTTTAACTTTAATTTTAATAAATTATAATCGATACAAAACATTTTTTATTTAACTTATCCATCAGTTTATGTTTTTAAAAGCAGACGACATTACGATAAAAATCAGTAGAAAAAGGACTTGTTTAGTCAGACGTGTAGGGGTTAGTTAAAAATGTTTAACTAACTTTAATGTCATATTCAATTTGACAATTCAATTGTTTGCTTTGTTAGGATACAACAATAAAGATTCTTTTAATTGAAAAATAAAAAAAATTTCATTAACACTAAAATATTTTATTTATTAATAATAATATGGAATCCATTACGCAAAATCAAAGGAACATTCTGATCGAGCATATGTTTGAACATCCTTTAGTTGCCAAAAGAAATATTGGGAAATTAGGCTCTCAAGGCAATAAATTTTGGAGGGATGATTGGATTGAATTAACAAAAGAACTTAATGAATATGGAACCTCAAGATCTTGGGATAGATGGGCAAAGGTAAAAAATTTATTTCAAAATTGAAATATTTTAAATTTATAATAAATTATAAGTAAATATATATGCATTTTACAATTTATATTGCAAGATGTGGACAAATATTAAAAACGAAGTAAAAAACAAAAGAGCTAATCTTTTGCAGGCTTTGAAAAGAACCGGAAACAAAAGTCCTAAGCCGGAACCTCTATCAAAAGAAGAAAGTCGTGTAGACGCCATTTTTAACTCATACGGCCTAGAAGATTGCTTGAGCTCGGAGCGTGGATTAAACATCATGCCTCCAAAAACTATACCAAAAAAGAAATCCAGCTCGTAAGTTTTTATCATAATTATTATAAACGTTAATGATATCATTTTAATGTTTTAGTTTACTTAAATTTTGTTTTTTATTGTTTGTTAATGTAATTTTTGAGTTAACTTAACCCAATTCTTTTATTTTTTTGTATTATATCTTAAAATATTTTCAATTACTTTTTACTTGAATACATATTTTATTAACGTCAATTTCTTTAAAATATTCAGTAACAATACTTGCAAAATAATGATTTTTATTTATTATAATGTTATTTATATTAATTACATCATCAATTTACAGAATGGATAACTCAAACACTAAGAAAGCAAGTGTTAAAGTAAAAAAAGGCCAAAAGCTAATGCTTTACAAATTTTTCAAAGTAACTTGCAGAGAAGCTTACTTTCAAAATGAGAGGTATAATACTCAAAAATGGATGAGTTTGGTTAATGATCTTAATCAAGTAAAAAAAGATCCAAATGATCCGAATGAGTTGCTGTGTCAAAAACTGGAAAGGACTGGAGTTATGTGAGTAACATATTATTTTTTTTTTAATTAATGTCAAATTTATAAAAAAATTATATTATTGTTTAATAATCGTCAATATTCTTTTTATAGTATTGGAGTAATCTAGTAAGAAGCATAAAAAAGTCAGATGTTTCTCTTTTAAAAGAAAAAGAAGTACAAATTTATTGGCTTCACAAAGAAATGAACGGTCTTACGAAAGAAGAATCAACAAACGCATCTGCTAAAGCTAAGACTCCAATTTCAGAAGAAAACGAATATGATGAAACTGATCAAATAGAAGGTATGGAAACTATAGAAGATAAAATTGTAAAATATGTGTAGATTTTCAGGTATGTTTACAATAATAATTCACCTGGATTTAATTTCTCCAAAATTTAATAAATATTTTTTATTTTGTAGCTTTAAGGTCTTACGTACGTCCGAGGTAAAATGCAAATAAAAAGCTAAAACTTAGGGAAAGTAAAGCATATATAATTTAATTTTACACGTATTTTTTTTTTTACAATTGACCGAACAGTTTTTGAGAAAATAAATAAATAAAAAATAAATTAACACGGGCTCTTATGGGGAATTTTAAAAAATGAAAAAAAAGCATTTAAAATACAAAACTTAAATATTTTTTTTTATGAGTTGATAAATAATATCCTAATAAATAAAAAGAGACCTGGGGTGGTTGGAAAATAAACCATTTTTTGGTGAATACCCGACATGCTGGAATAAGATGGGTTGGCCCCATGGACTGGTAGGAGTTACTATGGACACGACGCTGTATAAGCTACAGACCACTGGTTTGGTCCTTTAGTGTCGATAACTCTAGGTGGGATTGAACTGCTTTCTCGTGGCTACCCTGTTGATGTGCTTAACTGCACACAAATGTTCACCCACTCACCAAGGCTGAGGCCTGCACACGTCGCACCTGTGCGTCACTCAGCCAACGGCTTTTGGCTGAGATCCTAAATGGTTCTCTTAGTGGACAGTTAAAGTTTCTTATTAACTCCACCTTACTCCCTCTCGGATGCCAGGTGGAATCACTTCTTGCCCGATGACCTCGAACTCACTGTGAGGGGTGCGTTGTCTAGGAGGGCTTCTGCGAACGGGGCATACATTTCCTCTAATTCAGATCTCACTAAAGGCAGCTTTAAATTTTTAATTATACTATACACTAATGCTATTGACATTAGTATATTAATATGATGAATGGCACGTATGGCTGGAGCTTCTCTGGAGCAGGGCTCCACAGCAATGTGGCCTTGCCCTATAGAGCAAGGTAATCGTTGCTGCTGGATCATTCATGTTTGTGCCTTTCACCTGCTGTCTGTTGGGGGGATTCAGAAAAAGCCACGAAAAGAGCTGAAAAGTTCGCTGGGATTGGCTGCATGTGTTTCTGTCGAAACAAAAAACTGTTTACTTTAAATGTGATATATGTGTTGCAGCTAATAACTTCGGGACGTAAGGCTTGAAGCGGTAATTATCAGATAAACCCTTGCAGCTGCAGGTGTTGGGTGCGAACATGACTGATCCTAGGATCCCTGATTTCGGTGAGCCCTGCGGCTTTCGCTCCATGACTAGTCAAGAAGCTTTTTTTTTTTTTTTTTTTTTTTTACAATTAAATTGCACAAGGAGCAGATGTCTGGGTGGATGTCGCATTCTTTCTTGCAGTGCAAATCGAATGATCGAACGGCACGTGCTGTTTTCACCTGGTGATCATTTGATCATCTGTGGAAGTAATCTTACTTTTGTAAGAATCATTGGGATCTTGACCAATCGCTAGGAATGGCTTATGAGGATCCTGTTAATACGACGGGTAAAATATCGTATTATGTCAGCAGACATTAGATCTGTAGGACTCGCAACGGTCACCCCCCCTGTGTCTTGTACCCAGGGTGAGGATTGCTGCGGGTCTGAATCCCCGGTCCTATTATCTCGCCACTTTTTCCCATTTCATTACAGGTACACTAATTACAATAGTTCTTTACAGGTTTTTTCTTTTTTCCAGGTTATCACATCGCACAGAGGGTACCCTTACCCGCATTCATTTAAGGGCGCTTAGTCCAGTGACACAGGCTATCTAAATAACAAATATGCAAAATGATAAAAATGATATACCTCAGGCTGATAAGTCACTTGTTCAAGGAGTGTCGAATTCAGCTGTCAGTTCCGATCGGGTGAAAGCCCTGGTGGCTGGCACCGGTCCCATGGACTCTGAGGGGGGCCAACAATTTTGCATGGAGGCGGATTTAACACCATCTTCCGCCCAGGGGGGATCACGAAACGAACTTCAAGCCATAGTTTTGCTTGAACATATTCAGCATCCACTACCTGCATCAGGTGCAGGGAATACTGAAAAACCAAGCTATATATCTGTAGAACTTAGCATATGGCACTGGTAGTCTTAACACAGACCAGGCCTTTGATCAAGCAGTGGTCGAAAAGCCCAATGCCTTCCTTCATCACATTTTTGTTCTGAAGGACGTTGCACAGGCTTTGGAAAAACACCATAAGGAAATGATGGAAGCTCATCGCAGCATGTCACATCACTGTACATCAGTACAGAAAAATTGCGACATGCCGATTAAAAATGGAGTAAATCTCTTCGGCAATGTGCTCATTCAACTTGAGCTAATAACGAAGAGACTGCATGCAGAAACGCAAGACATTGAGTCTGCTCTTAAAAAAGCAGAACATAAACAGCAGGCAAAGAGAATCCGATCGTCTTCCTCTGAGGAGAACTCGCCAGAGTCAAGACAAGATAGGAAAAGGATCCTCAAGAAGAACCTTAGCAACTCTGGGGTGGAGCAGCAGAACAACGCGGAGCTCCAGGAAGAAGAGGAAAGAAGGAAAATGCTGATTCAAGAAAACCAGAGGAAGGAGCAAGAGCAGAGAAATAAGGAGAAAGTGCGACTGGAAAAGGAGGAAAAAGAGCGGCGTAAAAAAGATAAACTGATCCAGGAGCAAAAGAAGAAGGCAAGTCTGCTAGAGTTATACCAAAAGCAGAAGCTGGAACAGAAAAAAGGGAAGCGGCCACCAAAAGAGAATGAACTTGCGGGGGGAGATCGCCACAATAAGGGAGATGACTCAAAGGTTACTCCTAACAACACCAAGGAGAACGGTCCACAGGATAACCCTGGGACCTCCCCCAATAAGGATGGAGATAAGGACGCCCCTAGGCATAAGTCCAAAAAAGAAAGAAAGCTGCTGAAGAAACAAAAGAAGCTGCAGCTTCAACCAAGAAAGGGTACTAATCAGCATATGGAGATATGCGAAGTAGCTGACGGACAAGAGCAGCAAAATCAGGTACCTAAGAAGCCACTGGGAAAGGAGGAAAATTGGCTGGTAAAGGGTAAGAAGAAGAAAAAGCCCAGGGCCAAAAAGCCCCAGCCAACAAAGGAACCTGCAGAAAAAGGTAAAGTACCTTCCAAGAGGGGAAGGCGCAGGTATAGGAAAAGGAAAGAAGCCTTCCAAATTACCCCAGCGGCGGGCAAATCCTACGACGAAACGCTTCTTGATTTAAAAAGAAACGTTAACCTCGAAGAATCTGGCGCGAAGGTCCACCGCATCAGGAAAACTCAAAACGGCAGCGTCCTTATTGAGTTGGAGGCCATCGAGGACCGACAAAAGAGGCAACAGGCTCACCTACGAGAGGCCGGATTGGGGTGTCTCTATCCCGGACATAACCTTCGCTACAGAAGCTGCGTCCGGGCGAATAGGCGACTAAAGGGTGATGGATGATCAATACAATGGTAGTGATCATCATTACATCGCCTTCCGGGTATTGGAAGGAACCTCACAACGACCTCCGTACAGAAGGCGCCCCTTGGGTTGGAACGTCCCAAAAATGGACGAAGACAGATTCGAAGAGTATCTTCGAATCGAGTCAGCGTCCATCCCCACTTGGCATGGAGGGGCCACAAGTCCCCATGAGGCTGAAATCTTAGTTAAGAAAGTAACGTCTCTATTATGCGGGGCTTTGTGATGCCTCGATGCCTCGCCGCAGGCCCTGGAAAGGGAGAAAGCCAGTGTACTAATGGACTCCCGAAATAGCTGAGCTCCCTGAGAAGGAATGCCACAGGACACGAGGAAAGGCGCAAAGAGCACGGGACAGACCTGAGGCCGCCGTTCTTTCTCAGGAACATAAGGACGCCAAACACCGACTGGCCAAGGCCATCCGTAAAAGCAAGGCTCGATGTCTGCGTTCATTACGCGAAGATGTAAACAAGGACCCCTGGGGCCTAGGTTACAAAGTCGTAATGGGCAAATTGAACCGGGGGTCCGACAACATGATGGACGCGGCGTCGACTGAACGGATCGTCGTCGCTCTCTTCCCTGAAAGGCCCATCCGGGAAAACCCGGTTGAGGTGATACCCAGGGAGGAAGTGCTGCTGCTCAGCGAAGGCGAGATGATCAAGGCCATAAAGGCCATGAAAAATGACAAGGCGCCGGTGCCGGACAGGATACCGGCGGAAGTTCTCAAAAGAGCGGTCAAAGTAATCCCTGGTATCCTGTTAAGCATGTTCAATGCTTGTTTGGTGGCTGGAGTATTCCCAAAGCAGTGGAAGGTGGCACGTCTCGTGCTCTTGAACAAGGGCAAGGGGGGAGCCCCGGACTCTCCATCATCTTACAGACCTTTGTGTATGTTAAATACCATTGGTAAGGTGATGGAGAGCTTGCTCCGGGCAAGGCTCAGAAGGGCAATCGAGGAGGGCGGTGGTCTCTCTGAGGAGCAGCATGGTTTTCGTGAAGGGCATTCCACGATAGACGCCATTCGGCGTGTCGTGGATACCGTAGAGGCTGAGAGGGAAAAGCGGCCTGCAATTCGCAAGGACGTCCTTCTGGTAACGCTGGACGTCAAAAACGCTTTCAACTCGGCCAGGTGGGATGACATGATTCGGTCCCTCGAGTACGATTTCCGGATACCCAGGTATCTGGGTAGCGTACTAAAGGATTACCTGCGGGACCGGAGACTGCTCTACGACACGCTCGACGGTAGGCGTGAAAGGGTTTTGAGTGCAGGCATCGCGCAAGGTTCGGTTCTCGGACCTGATCTGTGGAATGCCTTTTACGATGGCTTGTTGCGCGTCCACCTCGGAAGGAGTTTCCCTGATCGGGTACGCCAACGACGTGGCCCTGACCATAACTGGCAGGGACATGGAAGTGACCCAGGAGAGGTTGAATCTTGTCATGAGACGGATCAACCTCTGGATGGGAGATCACGGGCTCCAGCTTGCGATCCCAAAAACGGAAATCGTACTGCTGACCCGTCGAAGGGTTCCCACCGACTTCGATGTAATTATCGACGACGGCGGAAACCCTCACACGATCCGAACCAGAACATCGTCGAAATACCTGGGAGTTCAGCTTGATAACAAGCTGACCTTCTGGGAGCAATTTCAGAGGTCGTGTGAAAAGGCAGCGTCGGCCGCATCCTCCCTGTCAAGGCTCATGGCCAACATTGGGGGACCCAAACCAAGGAAGCGGAGGCTCCTGATATCAGTCGTCAACTCTGTCCTGCTCTACGGATCAGAAGTCTGGGCGAAGACCACAGAAACTGCCAAGTACAGACAAAAAATATCGTCGGTACAGAGGCAGGCGGCAGTGAGGATCGCCTGCGGATACCACACGGTATCTTTAGAGGAGATCCAGGTTGTTGCTTCGGTGATACCCATTGATCTGCTAGCGTTGGAGCGGAAATTCATCTACGAGAGCGTAGATGAGCGCGAAGTGGCTTCCACTCGCGCCCGCTTCAACTCTATGAAAGCATGGAAGAAACGATGGAAAAAGAACCAAGAGAAAAATGCCCTTTGGACGCGCAGACTGATCTCAGACCTGCAGGCATGGATGGGACGCCAGCATGGGGAGGTGGATTTCTATCTTACCCAGTTCTTAACTGGACACGGGTACTTCCGTGTCATGTTGAAGCATTGGCATAAGGTGGCAACAAAGGAGTGCTTGCACTGTCCGGGCGTGGATGATACAGTAGAGCACACATTTTTCGAATGTATTCGCTACTCGGAGGGGCGCCCGCCCTTCCCGATTTGGAGGCCGGAGACGGTGGTCCCGGAAATGCTACGGAGTTCCGAAAACTGGAACAAAGTAGCAGAGTACGTAAGGACCACCTTGTTGGAGAAGAAGGAAGAGGGCTTTCTATAGTAGAGAGCTCTCCTGCCCCTAGGCAGGGGGGAAGGCAGCGGCCAGCTGCCTAGGCTGCGCGTCCCAAACTGAAATTATACCTGAAAAGGGAGTTCCGGTTTGGGACAAACAAGCGCGGGGGGTTTAAAGTGTGTTTATACAGTAAGAATCTGGGGCGTAGCTGGCGACTGCGTTCGCAAACACTCCATGGCTGATGCAAGATTCACATATTTCCCTTAAAAAAAAAAAAAAAAAAAAAAAAAAATAAAAAGAGACCTTAAAATTTACAATCGACCGTCATTTTTTATGGTTTTACTTAAAAAAATGTATAAAAAATTAACGTTCATTCTGCTATTGAGGTAGAGTCATTTATTTTATTTTTTTATTTATTTATTTTCTTTATAAATAATTAAATAATATTGTTTAAATAATAAATAATTTCTTTAAGGCCAAAATTAAGTTAATAAAATTCATTTTTAAGCTTTGAATAGTAATAATTAAGTATTATTGAAAAAATTTTTTTATTTATTTAAAGTTGCAATCCGTACTTTTATACATGTGTAAGACAAAGATGCCGATAGGTAAAAATCCTGACGTACGTAAGACCTTAAAGCGAAAACAGAACAATTTTAAACAAGGTAGTTCAACAATAAAAATACTAAAGGCATCAGCGAGCAATGACTTCCCTGAAGACTTTGAGGGTTTTGATTACGATGAAAGTAATGATTATTCAAACTTAGAGCAACCGTTAATGTCTGAATCAAATCTATCAAGCCTCGTAACAAAGAAAACACCACCAAAAAGTTTAAATCTAAGTAACCGTGATAAGTCCTTTGATAATCTGGAAAATAGTAAAGCAGTTAAAAAAAAAAAAAATAAGCCCTCCAGCTTTTCCGTCAAATAAGACAGGACTATCAAAAGTATCCTCAAAAAAAGTTAATTATAAAAATTATCATGACAGTAGTGCAGAAATTCCTGAAGGGCCAATTTCAAAAAAAAGTACTTCAACTTTTACAAACACCACTTCAACCGATCATAATGACTTAAAAGAGATTGATTTTAACAGCGAAAATTTCTTTGAAAATATAATGCAAAAATTTGGCGTTGGTCCAAAGTTAAAGTCAAGAAAACTGTAGTATTTTAGATACTTGCAATGGTAAGAATAAATTTTGCATTTGAATTTTAAAATATATATTTAATTTAAATCTTACAACTTAAACTCCATAATTAAAAAATTTTACACTAACAGCTAAAAAAGACTTCCATGAAAACTTTTTAAAGATCTTAAAGGAAAATAACGATTTGAACAGAAAAAAATTGGACTTCATGAAAGAAAGAAATCAAATAGAAAAAGATAGGAACAATGTTATAAACCGAGGACTCGAAAGCATAGCTGATATGATCTATATGAAGAAAACTTCACCACAACCAGTTAAAGAAAATACTACAGAAAAAAGTGAACAATAAATTTATATATAATTTATATTTATTTTTAATTTCACATTCAAAGTTTTCTTTTTCTACTCTTAAATATTATGAACAGTTTCAAGTTCAAAAGCATATTATAAATTTTTTTTTATTTAAAAAAACATTATAATTTATCTGATTTTTTTCCTTAGTGGTGTGTTTTAAAAAATTATTTGGTGCTCCAAAATAATTATAAAAAATATGTGTTCAAGCCACTATAAGTATTGCTAAACATAAATTATTACGTGTTAATTGTATTATTAGCTTTTAATTATAACGTTACATAAATACCTATATCGATAACTAAATTTTCATATGCATAATGATATATAGATTATTAACAGATAGTATAATCTCATTTAAATGTAATTAATTTATAAAATACACATGAATCTAGTTTTTCTTCAATATTAATATTAAGTGGACCAAAGAAAAATATTCATAAATATATATTAAATGTTGAGGTTTGCTTATGTTTTAATAATTTATTATATTTATTTTAAAAAACTTGTTCATAAGCTCATATATTTATTTCTTTAAAATATTTTGGATATTATGTTGTATAAAGCCCTTTGTAGACTTAATCTTGTGTGCTTTAATACTCTTTGTTATGGTAAAAGCTCATTGAATAAAAAAAAAATTGTTAGGTCTAGAAAGGGCTTAAAATAAAATACTTTTATAATCAACCATATTATAATTAATTATTATAGTTAATAAAATTTATAAAACTATTTAAATAAAAGTTTTTAACATTATGTAAATTTTGTTGTTGTCAACTTTTAATTATCTATCACAAAAATAAATATGTTTTGATTTTTAAATAAAAGATTGCATGTTATTAAAAAATTGTTCATTCTATTTTTTTTTTAATTTATCAAAAAATTCCATTTTTCAGCTTAAATAAAATAAAAAATGAGATTATAAATTTAAATTAAAATAAAATTATTTAATTAAAATCTTTATTTTAAAATTTATTTTTAAGATTTTTGTTTTAAGGTTATTTGTTTGTTTATTTTATTTTATTTTATTTGATAAAGAACGTCGATAAAGTAACTTGCTATTGTTGCTGTCGATTGAATACATTTACACGATCTCACAGATGCGATGCGCCCCGATCTCGGTTTTGTGAATTAGACTCAAGCTATCGTAATTTTTGAGATTTTTAATTTTCAGTGATTTTGAACGTGATAAAATTTTAAAAAATTTTTTTAAAAATTGAAATATCTCGAGACTTTTGACAAATTTTATTGTCACAAGTGTGTAGTATTCAATTCGGCACCAATTTTTACGTATTCTCCTAAATTTTTATTCAAAACGGAGGTATCTTTAAAATTTTATAAAATATTTTTGAAGCTTGTAAAAAATTTTTTTTTTTATTTTTTTATTTTTTATGGTATTTTTAATACTTTATTTTTGTCCATTGAACGAAATTGTATATAAACGATGTTAAATAAAGTTAAAATAAAAAAATTTTTACTGTTTTTGGGAAACATTAAATTCTTTGGAAATTTGGTTAAAAAGTAATATCTGAAAAATATGATAAAAGTTTAATTTCGCCATTGGTATTACCTGATTCAGTCAATTATAGAACCATCAATATATACATATCTTAATACCATATACTATATACATTTGAAAATTTATTTCTCTATCTGTTTGTACTCAGTTAAATTTTTATATTTTTTCTATTATAATTATAGAATCAATCAGAACCTATAATTTTTCATTAATGTTTCACCTACGCTGCTCTGGGTAGTTTGAATGTGCTTGCATAACTATAAATTTGTAGTGAAACATGATTTTTTGGGAAGGGATCTGATCAACACAAAACTATTCAACACATCAATAATTCTACACAAAAATGTTTTGCGGAATCGTTTTCGAAAATCGTTGTGCCGAAAAGATGAACACAAACTTTTTCGTAAATTTAAAAGTTTATACATATTATAACTTTTTATGAATGAAATTTTTTTGAACAAAATATTATACTGTTGGCATTTTTTTAGGAATAATTAAAAATTATTTTTAACTTTCTCAGAATATGTATAAGATAAAATCAATTTTTAAATTTCTAAAAAAATATTTTTTTTTATATATAGATTTAGCGTGGAAAAATAATAATTATATTTTTGTGATATTAACATAAAAAATAAAAGGAGAATTTGCTCATATTATATGCTAATTCAATTATTTCAAGTTTTTGAATCTGCTTTATCGATAATTATTTTTACATAGTCTTTTAAAATTATATTTTATTTAGTAATATGTTTCAGCGTCCATAGAATACGATGCAAAATTCGAACGCCAGAGAGTCAGGTTTAAATCCCGGAGATAACTTAAAAAATTAAATAATTATACTAATAATAATAAAAAAAAAAATATGAATAAAAATTAATAACAATAAGATTAAAAAAAATTAATAAAAAATTAATAAAAATTCTAAAAAACAAGAAACAGGAAAAAAATAATTTTTTTAGCATATAGGAAAAAAATAAAAATTTTTAACCGATTATTCTTTAAGATAACGTCCCACTGTGCGCGCTCGGTATTTGAGTAAAAATAAAAAATTGATTTTAGGGAAAACAGTTTGAGATAATGGAAACATTTTTTAGGATTATATAAAAAAAGTATTGAAGTATGTAAAAATAATTTTTTTTATTAATTTTTTTTATTCTTTACACATAAAATTTTTTTTTTAATTTTAACAAAAATCTTAAATAATATGAGTATAGTTATAGCGTCACCTACAATTATCAAGATTGGCAAAAAAAAAAGTTATGCAAATTTGAAAAAAATTTGTTAAAAACGCAATTTTTTTTTCTGGTTATTTTACAAAAAAATATGGAAGGAAATAAAATTTTTGCAAACTTCTAGTTCACGCGAAAACTACACTTGTGGAGAGTATCTGGAAAAAAATTGGGGACAATCGGACCAGAGAATCTTTAGTAATTTATGTAACCAGGTACCAAAAAGTAGTTTCGAGAAAAACACGTTTAAAGATTTTTTTTTATAAAGAAAGAGTAGCTGGGCGCTTAATAAAAGGGGACTTAAATACTATTAATAATTTTTGAATCATTAGAATTCTTAGATAGTTTTAGTATAAGAATAAAAAATAAAAAAATTTTGGAAAAAAAATTTTCATCACAGTGGGACGTCACCTTAAAATAATTCATGAAAACCAGTTAAAATGACAGACACTTGTCAGTAAATTCAACCGATTCTCCGTTGTCCTATATCAACCGCGCAAACTCTGTAAAACTTACGTATTTTTTTTTGAGTGTATATATTATAAAGTTATACCACCTGAGATTTTCGGGCCAAAGTGGGACCCTCTATATATTATAATTAGACTGTGCGAAGCACAGTCTATACCCGCGACAAAATCTCACTTTTGTTCGCGCTCGTTAAGGTCACAGTGATCTCCGATTAAGTTCAAAATTTATATATAAGTTAGATATAAGACAAACATGAACTGTATTGATTTTGAGCCAAATCGATAATATAGTATCGATATTATAGCCGATTAATGGGAATGAAAGGGTTAAAAACACAAAATGTCGAATATAAGACATATTTCAGGATAAAAATAATCATTCCAGATTGCAGCAGATACCCTGGAGGTATAATTTTTCATTTTCCGCACGAATATATTTTCCGATTTTCCAAGATGGCGGCCCGATAAATTTGAAAAACTGAACTTTTAACTTTACAGAGGGGTTTTATGAAGTTCAAAATTTATATATAAGTTAGATATAAGACAAACATGAACTGTATTGATTTTCAGCCAAATCGATAATATAGTACCGACATTATAGCCGATTTACGGGAATGAAAGGGTTAAAAACACAAAATGTCGAATATAAGACATATTTCAGGATAAAAATAATCATTCCAGGTTGCGGCAGATACCCTGCAGGTATAATTTTTCATTTTCCGCACAAATACATTTTCCGATTTTCCAAGATGGAGGCCCGATAAATTTGAAAAACTGAACTTTTAAATTTACAGAGGGGTTTTTTAAGATAAAAAAAGCGAATATTCGGTAGAAAATATTCATTTTTTTAACTTACAAAATTTTCCGATTTTCCGATATAGCGAACCCGATTTTCCAAGATAACAGACCAATAAAATTGAAAAAATTAACTTTTAATTTTACAAAGGGGTTTTTTAGGACAAAAAATAAAATATTCAGTGGAAAATATTCATTTTTTTAACCTAAAAAATTTTCCGATTTTCGAAGATAGCGGGCCGAAAAAATTAGAAAAAATAAACTTTTTTAACTTTACAAGGGGATTTTTTAAAGCAGAAAAAACGAATATTCGACAGAAAATATCCAGTTTTTTAACCTAAAAAATTTTCTAATTTTCCGATATAGCGGACCCGATTTTCCAAGATAGCGGACCAAGAAAATTGAAAAAATGAACTTTTAACTTTACAAAGAAGTTTTTTAGAACAAAAAAAACGAATATTCGGTGGAAAGTATTCATTTTTTTAACCTGAAAAATTTTCCGATTTTACAAGATAGCGAACTAAAAAACTTGAAATAATGAACTTTTTTTCATTTTTTTTTTTCATTTTTTCATTCATTTTTTTCATTCAATTCATTTTTTTAACCTAATAAATTTTCGGATTTTCCAAAATAGCTGGCTGAAAAAATTTGAAAAAATAAACTTCTTTAACTTTACAATGGGATTTTTTAAAGCAAAAAAAACGAATATTCGGCAGAAAATATCCAGTTTTTTAACCTAAAAAATTTTCCAATTTTCCGATATAGCGGACCAATAAAATTGAAAAAATGAACTTTTAAATTTACAAAAAGGTTTTTTAGAAGAAAAAAAACGAATAATCGATAAAAAATATTCAATTTTTTAACTTACACAATTTTCCGATTTTCCGATACAGCGGACCCGATTTTCCAAGATAGCGGACTAATAAAATTGAAAAAATTAACTTTTAACTTTACAAAAGGGTTTTTTAGGACAAAAAAAATGAATATTCGGTGGAAAATATTCATTTTTTTAACCAGAAAAATTTTCAGATTTTACAAGATAGCGGATCAAAAAACTTGAAATAATGAACTTTCAACTTTACAAGGGGATTTTTTAGAACAAAAGAAACGAATATTCGGTGAAAAATATAAATAAATGGAAGCAAATTTACGAAACATTAAATATAAATGAAAATGAAAACATAGATTTAAATGAATTCACTGATAAAGATGGAATTCCAGAAGAAATAAATGATGACAACATAAAAAATGCATTTGAATTTCTATCAGGATACCATAATGACAATTTAGAAAGAGATTTAGGAAAAAGAGCAATAGATTTATGTTATAACTGGAATATGCCTATTGAAAACAAACCAACTGAATCAGAAATACATTCTTTTCTGAATACCTACAAATCTCAACAAAAAAATAAAATATATAAAGAAAATACAGAATCTAAAATATCTTTTACAGATGACCAACAACAAATATTAAACTTGTTAGATAGTCAAATAACCAATATACAAAACAATACTATGACAGCAAATAGTATAAAAAGAGTTATAATACAAGGCAAAGCTGGTTCTGGTAAAAGCACAATAATCAAAGAAATGGTTAAGAGGATTACATCAATTTTCGGAGATGATTCAGTTAAAGTAGCGGCATCAACAGGTATGGCAGCAGTTAACATATATGGACTAACATTACATTATTTGCTACGATTACCTTTAAACTACAAGTTATTTTCTAAATTAGAAAATCAAAATGCAAAAAAATTTCAAACGGATTTGAAAGATTTGAAATTTTTAATAATAGATGAGATGTCTTTGATCGGATTAAGAACTTTATTTCAGATAGAATCACGATGTCGAGAAATACATGCTAATGAAATCGATGAACCTTTTGGCGGAATCATAATTTACTTACTTGGAGATTACAATCAGTTGACACCGGTTGGAGACACAGCAGTATTTAGTGATAAAAAACTAACAGACAATTTACAAACACAAGGAAGAATAATTTTTAAACAATTTCAAAAGTATTATTGTCTCCAAAACGCACACAGACAAAAGGGTAATCATACCCCTTACTCACAATTGCTTGATGAAATAGCAAATGCAGAGTTATCTCAACATAATTATAACTTGTTATATAACCGAAGAGAGACAGTTATCCCCAAAGAAGAATTAGACAATTTCCAAAACGCAATTCATTTGTTTCCAACGTGTGCACAAGTTGAAAAACATAATGAAACATTTTTGAAAAATACGGGACACCCAGTTGCACGAATGATTTCTACAAACACACCAAATATTGCCATGCGTTGCTCAGACGAAAAAGCAACAGGATTACAAAGTATATTATACTTGTCAAAAAATTGTAGAATAATGTTACGTACGAATTTATGGGTAGAAGGTGGATTAACAAATGGGAGCTTAGGATACATACGGGAAATAATATATGCTGATAATGAATCACCACCACAATTACCTCAAGTATTAATGGTTGAATTTGACAATTACAAGGGACCTTTTTTGTATAAAAATTATTTCCCAATTATTCCTGTAGAAAGAACTTGGAAACATAACAATATTCTATGCAGTCGCACGCAATTTCCAATTATGTTATCATATGCTCTAACTATTCATAAATCTCAAGGACAAACATTAGATAAAATTTTCTTACACATAGGAGACACGGAAAGACAATTAGGTATCACGTATGTCGGTTTAAGTCGAGTTAAGTCAATTAATGATGTAATTCTAATAAAAGGTTACAATAAATATTGTTTTGACTCGATACGACTTTCTTCATCTTTTAAAGTGAAACAAGCTTTCATGCAATCATTAAACAAAATTAATAAACCAATTGAAGAATAAAATATTGATTAAAAAATTTTTCAAAAATAAATCATATTTAATCAAAAATTAATTAATTAAAGTTATTATTTTGAATATACATTTAATTAATTACTATTATGTAAATAAACATGCTAATACTGTAAATATACACATACAATATTTTGTACATTAAATATTTATTGTTTATAACAAAATAAGTTTGATTCTTTACTTCACCTAATATACCCAATTAATAATATTTCAAATAATAATAATCGCCTGTATTTAGGAAAAAATTTAGTGGGTTGTTATGCTTCGCACAGTCTATAATTGTTAGCAATTATCTAGTTCTATATATTATAAACGCTGCTGCCGCTGTTGCGTAAGACCTTTGTGCCTAAATGGACTTTTTGGGCCAAAGTGGACCTTTTGGCCTAAGCCATTGTTGTTGTATAAAATTTCTTACCAAAAATGGTCTTTTTGGGCCAAAATGTAGCAACAATTACGTAGAAATTTAATTTCTCTAATAAAATGTAAATTTTGAAGTAGATAAACTCAAACTAGTTTGGCCCTGTCCAGTTTTAAAACATTAATAAAATGTAAACAAGATTTTTTACTGATATCGAATCAGTCATAATTAAATAATTTAATTTTATAAAATAAATTAATTTTTATTTTTGAAGTGCCATTACACAAAAACGCAAAACATAATACGTGACTCTAAACAATTTTTTTATGTAAGAATACTTATCTAACAAATTCCAGTTTTTTATAATTTTTGAATTTTTTGTTTAATTACTAATTGAAAAACCTAAAGAGGTCAACAAGCTATCAAAATTCCTGCTATCATGATTAAATCGAAATTTATCCTGTATATGCAGATTATTCTCCCACCATAAATTGAAATTAATTAATTTCTCAGGAGAAATACCCCAAGTGATAAGTTTTCTTACTGTATTTTAATGCATGCATGTAATAAGGATAAAATAATAGTTTAAATAACTTTGCTTTAATTTAAAATAAAAGAATTAATATTTATTGAACTACAATATAAATGAATTAATCATCCACATTTGACTTTCGGTAACGAACTAACTAAATCTATGCTTGATGATATGTCCTTCTTTCCTTTCCCTTTTACACTTACAAAAAAATACAGATATATATAAACATCTGTGATTGAAAGATTGACTCACTTCATAACCATTTAATATATGTATAAATGGCTCTATTAAAAAGTAGAGGAAATTCTTCTATTTACGTGTCCTTGACTGCCGCACCGTTTTCTAAATTTAATATACACTCTAAGCGCAAACGATTAAATGTATATAAAAATAATTAATCTCAACACTCCTGATAGGAGGACCTTAATTATTTTTGCCCTGAGTTTTTCAAAAATATTTCTTGATAAGGGCTTCGTAAAAATATCAGCCAGTTGATCTCCGCTTCTCACATGCTTTACTTCAATAGTCTTATCCATATGAAATTGTATAAATTTTCTTGAAATTTCAATATGTTTCTTCCCTTTAATTATTTTACCTTGATATGTTTTCTTTAACATGTGAATTGCTGATTCATTATCTATGTATAAATTTGTAAGTTGATTTACATCTAATCTACCCAGTTCTCCTCCTGGCCTACGTATGCAACATAGATCATCTATGGAAGATATTGCACCTCGATATTCAACTTCTGCAGTTGAATTAGAAAGAACACCTTCTATTGGAGTCCCTTTTGATTTTGTACTTGATGTAATACGTTGCTTTTGAGTAAACCAAACTACTGGACCACCACGTAATATTAAGACGCCACTTGTTGACTCTCTTTATCATCTGCATAATCGGAATCACTATATGGGTTATTATTTCTCAATTGTATATAAAGCGTATGGGTGGGTCGGCAAATCAACCCCAAACCAATTTCGTTCAAAAATATAACTAAAAATGGTAAATTTCCAAAATTTTTAGCCCTCTAGATCCGATCCTCTTTTTTTGACAGCTGTATAAACTTTTTTCATTTTTGGTCAAATTAAATTTTTAAGTACGCATGTTTTTCTTATTTTTTATCGTAAACGCTTATTTTTTGATAAAAAAACATTTCCTTCTAAGGCCCCATAGGAAATTTCCCGTAGAATCCGATTCTGGGGTCAAAAATTTTTTTTAAAATGCGCGTGCGCGAGAAAATCTAAATTAACGCTATAGGTGACCTTGACTTTGGGCTTTAATATCTCCGTAGCAGAAAAAAAGTTTTCTACCTAACTGGTCTCAAAAAACTTCATTTCTTATGTACTTTTGATGCATCAAAACATTTTTTTGGGATTTTCACTTTTCAACGCGCTATATTAAAAAAAGTGATTTTTCAAAAATTCAAAAAAATAATTGCTCTATTTTATCACTTTGAAATTTTAAAAATGGCCTCAGACTAAAAAATGTATAAAAGCTTGGTCTTTTTAATGATAAGTATATTTTAGATAATATTTTACATAATTGTATATTTTTAAACCCATTTACGCCCAAGCGGTCGTAATCGGAAAATCATTAAAAAAAAATAGGTTCTCTTATAGAAAGAGGCTTTTAGTAAAATTTCGTGCTCTTACCGAATCTGAAGTCAGATTTTACTTACAACCTTTTAAGTGCCCCAAAAATAGGGGTAATGAGGGTGAAAAAGGGGCTAAAATAAAAATGACGGAAAAATCAATAAAAAAATAAAAAAATGATACCAAACAACATTTAAATTTACCTTTTTAAGCAAAAAACTTTTAGGAATATGGAAAATTTAATTGAATTTCAACCCTTATATTGCAAGTAGGGGTAGTTTTTCCCAAAAATTTTTAAATAATGTTTGTTTTAGCTCGAAATCGGTTCTAATAGGTAAGTTTTACTCCTAATTCTATATTTTGAATTTGTTTTAAGTTAAAACGCTTCTATGAGCATTAAAATAGGGGTAATCGGGGCTAAATAGAATAAATTGCTTTGAGTATTTATCGTGGATAGCTTTTATGCCCTTAAAAATTACCGTTAAAAGGTAAATAGGGGTGGTTTTTAAGAAATACAAAAAAATATATATTTTTCTTTCAAATTGGTCCATATAGGAACATTTTATAGCTGAATTCAAAGCTTATGATAGTATCAATCAAAAACCTTTTGTTAGCATATCAATAGAGGTGAAGGGGGTGAAATGGGACACATAAAGTGTATAATGTATAAAGTGTATATTATAAGTACAAAATGATACAAAGCTTAAAAATTCTTAAAAACCTTATTATATACTATTATAAATAGTTTTACATGCATAATTACTACTATATCAAAACTATATATACGCCTGAATAGAACAATCCTATGTAATTTTTGTATACATAGAATAAAATAAGGTTTATAAGAATTTTTAAGCTTTGTATCATATTGTGCTTATTATAATATACACATTATGTGCCCCATTTCGCCCCCTTTATCTCTATTGATATGCTAACAAAAGATTTTTCGCTTGATACTATCATCAGCTTTGAATTCAGCGATAAAATTTACCTATATGGACCAATTTGAAAGAAAAAAAATAGGTATACTCTTTAAAAACCATCCCTATTTACCTTTTAACGGTAATTTTTAAGGGCATAAAAGTTTTTTACCTTTTTTACCTATTTACCTTTTAAGGGTAATTTTTAAGGCCATAAAAGTTACCTAAAGTATATAAAGTAAGAAAGTTTACCTAAAAGAATAATATGATAAATACTCTAAGCAATTCTCAAATTTTGTTTCCTATTTATAAGAATTATAAATTCTATATGTTCAATTTAGTCCCAGTTACCCATATTTTAATGCTCACAGAAGCGTTTTAGCTTAAAACAAATTCAAAATATAGAATTAGGAGTAAAATTTACCTATTAGAACCGATTTGGAGCTAAAACAAACATTATTTGAAATATTTGGGAAAAACTACGCCTACTTGCAATATAAGGGTTGAAATTCAATTAAATTTTCCATATACCTAAAAATATTTTTGCATAAAAAAGTAAATTTAAATGTTTTTTAGTATCATTTTTTTATTTTTTTATTGACTTTCCGTCATTTTTATTTTAGCCACTTTTTCACCCTCATTACCCCTATTTTTGGGGCACTTAAAGGGTTGTAAGTAAAATCTGACTTCAGATTCGGTAAGAGCATGAAATTTTACTGAAGGCATATAGTCAAAAAGCCTCTATCTATAAGAGAACCTATTTTTTTTTAATGATTTTCAGTTTACGACCGCTTGGGCGTAAATAGGTTAATAAATAGGTTTAAAAATATACAATTATGTAAAATTTTATCTAAAATATATACTCCAGTCAAATCACGGGGGGGGGGGGTGGTATTGTTTGTGGCCGCCACCAGATTTGGTCTACTATAGGTTTTTTGGGTCGCTGAATCCGAAAATCGGGGTCTTTTCTGTGCGCATTTGGGGCTTGACCCTTAAATCGGGCAAAATTGCCCTTTAAAAGGGCATTTTTGCTGTATTCATTGTAGGCCTTTGAAATTTAGTATACAGGGGTTTTTTGGGTCGCTGATAACGAATATTGCAGTTTTAATTATGAAAAATTACCCCTTGACCCTTAAATCGGGCAAAACTGCCCTTTAAAAGGGCATTTTTGCTGTATTCATTGTAAGCCTTTGAAATTTGGTATACAGGGGTTTTTTGGGTCGCTGATAACGAATATTGCAGTTTTAATTATGAAAAATTACCCCTTGACCCTTAAATTGGGCAAAACTGCCCTTAAAAAGGGCATTTTTGCTGTATTCATTCTAAGCCTTTAAAATTTGGTATACAGGGGTTTTTTGAGTCGCTAATAACGAATATTGCAGTTTTAATTATGAAAAATTACCCCTTGACCCTTAAATCGGGCAAAACTGCCCTTTAAAAGGGCATTTTTGCTGTATTCATTGTAAGCCTTTGAAATTTGGTATACAGGGGTTTTTTAGGTTGCTGTTCACGAAAATCGCGTTTTTTTAAATTGAAAATTAGGTGTTTGGCCTCAAATTTGCTAAAACTACTCCTAAAAGGGTTTGAAAGGTATACATAAATGAATCATACATTTTTAAGTAATAAGATTTTTTATTATTATTTAAACATAACATATTGTTCTAAAAAAAGTACAAAAAAGTACGAAAACAAATAATTTTTCAGACATTTTGCAAATATTCTATACAATTAATCATACTCCATACTCTGGACCGAGTGTACTTGAGTCGTATCCTCAATATTATCATAGCTAGCGTTATAAATGCAGTCAACACTAATATTTGGTTCAAAAATTGAACAATCGAAATCTTCATACGTTCTCTCCAGAAGACTGTCATCGTTTTCGTCTATGGTGACGTTTGGCTCTAAAATGGAATTATCCTCACATGTGTTTTCTGAATTTATGTCAGAGTTATGTTCACAATTTTCGCAGCTCTGACCACTGCTCGTTTTGCAGAATATGCTGCATTTTAGACCCAGTTTGCGACATCCACATTTTTTTAGGCAACCTTTTTTACAACCGCAACTAAATTTCTTTAAATATTTGTCTGGTATAAGTGGACGCATGCAGTAAAAACAGGCTCTAAAATATTATCTTTACCGGTTTTCCAACCAAATTTTTCATAATTAAAACTGCAATATTCGTTATTAGCGACTCAAAAAACCCCTGTATACTAAATTTCAAAGGCTTACAATGAATACAGCAAAAATGCCCTTTTAAAGGGCAGTTTTGCCCGATTTAAGGGTCAAGGGGTAATTTTTCATAATTAAAACTGCAATATTCGTTATCAGCGACCCAAAAAACCCCTGTATACCAAATTTCAAAGGCTTACAATGAATACAGCAAAAATGCCCTTTTAAAGGGCAGTTTTGCCCGATTTAAGGGTCAAGGGGTAATTTTTCATAATTAAAACTGCAATATTCGTTATTAGCGACTCAAAAAACCCCTATATATTAAATTTCAAAGGCTTACAATGAATACAGCAAAAATGCCCTTTTAAAGGGCAGTTTTGCCCGATTTAAGGGTCAAGCCCCAATTGCGCACAGAAAAGACCCCGATTTTCGGATTCAGCGACCCAAAAAAACTATAGTAGACCAAATCTGGTAGCGGCCACAAACAATACCACCAAAACCGTGATTTTACTGGAGTAATACTTATCATTAAAAAAGACCAAGCTTTTATACATTTTTTAGTCTGAGGCCATTTTTAGAATTTCAAAGTGATAAAATAGAGCAATTATTTTTTTGAATTTTTGAAAAATCACTTTTTTTAATATAGCGCGTTGAAAAGTGAAAATCCCAAAAAAATGTTTTGATGCATCAAAATTACATAAGAAATGAAGTTTTTTAAGACCAGTTAGGTAGAAAACTTTTTTTCTGCTACGGAGATATTAAAGCCCAAAGATTTTCTCGCGCATGCGCACTTTGAAAAAAATTTTTGACCCTAGAATCGGATTCTACGGGAAATTTCCTATGGGGCCCTAGAAGGAAATGTTTTTTTATCAAAAAATAAGCGTTTACGATGAAAAATAAGAAAAACATGCTTACTTAAAAATTTAATCTGACCAAAAATAAAAAAAGTTTATACAGCTGTTAAAAAGAGAGGATTGGATCTAGAGGGCTGAAAATTTGGGAAATTTACCATTTTTAGTTATATTTTTGAACGAAATTGGTTTGGGATTGATTTGCCGACCCACCCATACACTTTATATACAGTTGAGAAACAATAACCCATATGCAACCAACTCTTTTCCTCCATTATAAGAAATACCAAAGTGCGTAGTTCCTTTTGCATACTGGAATACTCTTTTCACCATTTTCCAATGGCTTGTCATAGGCTTACTGTTAAACTTACTAAGATAGTTAACAGCAAAACTAACATCTGGATGAGATATAGTTGCCAAGTACAAAAGGCTTTTTATAGCTTGTCGATATGGTATAGAACTATGTAATGGCTTGTCATTTACTGGATTAGTAACCATTCCACGTTCTATAGTTGTATATGCTGGATAAATTTCCCCAAAAAACTCTCTAAAACGTTGAATTATCCTTTCGGCATACCTTTTCTGGTTAATAAATACTTGATTAGAACTTACTTTTATTTGCATTCCTAAATAAGATAACTGCTCCTTCTCAGCATTACTATATGTCAAAGAAAATTTTTCATCTAACTTTTGCAAAACTAAGCATTTTCTTTTCATCTTTTGCTACTAATAAACCATCATCAAACATGCAAAACTATTATCATACTTTTATTTGTACTACAGGGATCCCTCGTTATCCGCGGTTTTATTATCCGCGATTTACCGTATCCGCGGTAGGACCAAAATATCCAATCCCTTGTTTTCCGCGGGAAAATTCTTGTTATCCGCGGTTTTAATTTTAAAAAAAACGTCAAGAAGTATTTTGTTTCAGTGTGACAATGTTCAGATTTTCGAGAATATTTATCATTTTTTCCTAACCTACATATATTTTTTTTTCATTTTTATTTTCAATTTTATAAAATAAAATTGTATTTCGTAATTATAATGGCTCCTCAATCAAGGAAAACGCTATCTCGCGCAAGGAGCGTCATGAATATCGCGGATAAACTCAAAATTTTAGATTTGATTGATAATGGTGAAAAAAGTGCCAGTAACCGAACCAAATATTTCTCTCAACGAAAAACCATTTTACAAATCATAAATTCCTTATTAACTGCCATTGATTTGGCAATGAATTATGATCCGATAATGACAAGGAGTTTGAATTATAAACATAGTTGTGAAAACGCAGTAGAAATTTATGAAGAGTTATATAAGGATGTTTTAAGACGAGCAAAACAGTCGCGGATGAACGACTTTTTTTAACAGAAAAATTAATCCTGAACTTAATTTCATTGAAATTTTGTATTTTTTAGTCTTAAAATCATTTTTATAAAAAAAAAAATTAATTTTTATATCATTTGAACTTCTACGAACGTAACCCCTATTTTCCCATAAGAGTAAGGTCTTATTATCCGCGGTTTTGTTATCCGCGGTACTTTTCAGGAACGTATCCCCCGCGGATAACGAGGGATGCCTGTAATTATCACGCAAGTGGTCTCATTTTCTTTGTTTTAATAAATAACAACTTTTAAGAGAAAAAAATTTCAAAAAACATACCTTTAATTTACTTTTATTTCAATTTTTCTGTTTTTAAAATGTTGACCTGCTGCCGCTCAGTGCCTAAAATGGGCACAGTAGAATTACAGAGTTGAAAAGGCCAATGAGAATAAAAAACTAGACCCTTTTCCAGTCAATTTGAGAAAACCAAAATTTTTTTAAGTTGCCCCCATTTTTGGACAGAGGGGGGGTGACCTGGTTGAGAAATAATCGCTCATATATAGATATATAGATATATATATAGATATACATACATACATACGTAAGGTAAAATTAGAGGATGAATTAATTGAGGAAAGAGTTTGAGGATGATTGTTTGAATACTCCAGTAGAGTTTTTGAGATAATTAATTTCAGGATTGTAATGAGCTCTTTGAATTAAATGGTTCCTTGATCCTTGTTAAGGCGGGCGGGTCCTTTACATACACGAGTAACAGGGATTTTTGTTTATATTTTTCGGGCAGAAAAAATTAACTTTGAAAATTTTTGTAAATGAAAGGAAATTTATTTAAAAATACAATTTTTTACAATTTTTTTTTCATAAATTAAATATGGCGTTGAAATTTGCTATTTCCGAAAAAAAAACGTCTGTTCAACTTGCGTGCAGTGTAGCTCAAAATCTACTCAACCAATCATCAAAATTTATTTAAATTTATATAAATATTACTGATAATATTTCTAAGAATATGAATGAGAGCGATTTTGAATAATGGTTCCCAAAATTTTTTTATTAACAAAACAAAAGAAAAAAAAACTTAAAATCAGTATTTTTTTTTTTGAGTTGAATAAATTTTTAAATTTTGAAAAAATAAAAATTCTGCTTTATTCTTATGGAAAATATATGATTAAAGAAATAAAATTTTTCAGTTTCGTGTGTTTAAGATGATCCTGGCAGTCGCTAGACTGCACGCAAGCAAAAAAAGGTCTTACGCAGTAATAGAAATCATCAGCGCCATTTATAATTTAAAAAAAAATATTAATAAAATTGTATTTTTTAATAAATTATCTTTCATTTGCAGCAACTTTCATGTGTCTAAGTTAATTATTTCTATTAGAAAAAATCAAATGAAAATCCCTTTTTCTTCTTGTCTGTAGAGGACCCACCCGCCTTAATCTCGATCTGTTTATTACCTATACTCAGGCAGAAATTCATAAATCATACTTTAAATCAAACTATTTACTACAAAATAATTTAGACCTATTTAAGACTTTTTTTGATTTTAAAGATATTCTATGAATAAACCTGAGGAATTGAGGATGTAAGCTGAAATTCTTAATAATTTTTGAAATTCTTAATAATTTTGAGAAACCTGAATATTTTCGAGCAAATCCCAAATTTTAACTTTTTTCTATCTTCTCTTTTCACAAGAAACGTTTAAATCAGGGCATAATGCTGAAACCTCTTTGATTTTTAGAGCCTTACAATCGCTAATTATTGAGTTTGCTTTTGTTGCCAGAGTTATCAGAGCTATTGACAAGCTGGAAGAAGTATAGGTTTGTGTTTGTTTCTGACATGAAGCAGATGTTCAGAAAAATTCTTGTTAACTCATTAACGCCGGGGCGGAGAGTTTTGGAAATGAGCAAAAATAAAAATATTCCCTTATAGATAAGTGGCTAAAGAGTTCATCCTTTTGGTAAAATTTCATGCTCTTTCAGAATCTGTCATTAGTTTTCATCTACAACCCTTAAAAATGCCCTAAAAACGGGGGTGAAAGGGGTAGATCAGGCATTATTAGGAAATGTTTGGAAAAATCAATGAAAAAAGTATCCCATTTTATTGAAAAATGTTTGAAAATAATATTTTTTGTGTAAATTTAAGTAAACTTCGTATACATTGATGTCTCATACATTTTGGCCCTATTTACAACCTTTAAAAGGTGGATAGGGGTGGTACTCCAGTCAAAATACGGGTTCGGTTGTATTATCACCAGATTTGCTCTACTATATGTTTTTTGGGTCGCTGAACACGAAAATCGGGGTAATTTGGCAGAGAAATCAGGGCTTCACCCTTAAATTTGCAAAAACTACCTCCAAAAATGAGTTTTTTTTACATATTCGCCTTTTGAGCACTCAGATTTGCACCATACAGGTTTCTTGGGTCGCTGATAAATAATTTCGGCTTCTTTTTCATAAATAATTAAAATTTCACCCCTAATTGGTTAAAACTACCCCCGAATAGGGGCTGTTTTTGCTATTTTCGTACTTTTAGCATCTAGTATATGCCCATATAGGTTTTTTGGGTCGGTAATCAAAAATTTCGACTCCTTTTTCATAAATAATTAAAATTTCACCCTTAAAATAGCTAGAACTACCCCTATAAGGGGTGTTTTTGCTATTTTTCCACTTTGAGCGTCCACAGTACGTTCTTATACGTTTTTGGGCCACTAATCAAGAATTTTGACTTCTTTTTCATAAATAATCAATATTTTACCCTTAACATAGCTAAAAATACCCTTAATATGGGTATATCCTGGACGCTGAAATTGCGAAAATAACCAAACACCCCATTGGTAGTTTACTACCCCCCAGGGGTAGTTTTAGCTGCTTTATGGGTGAAATTTTAATTATTTATGAAAAAGGAGTCAAAATTCTTGATTAGCGGCCCAAAAAACGTATAAAAACGTACTTTGGACGCTCAAAGTACAAAAATAGCAAAAACACCCCTTATAGGGGTAGCTCTAGCTATTTTAAGGGTGAAATTTTAATTATATATGAAAAAGGAATCGAAATTCTTGATTAGCAACCCAAAAAACCTATATGGGCATATACTGAATGCTAAAAGTACGAAAATAGCAAAAGCAGCCCCTTTTCGGGGGTAGTTTTAACCAATTTAGGGGTGAAATTTTAGTTATTTATGAAAAAGAAGCCGAAATTATTTATCAGCGACCCAAGAAACCTGTATGGTGCAAATTTGAGTGCTCAAAAGGCGAATATGTAAAAAAAATTTATTTTTGGAGGTAGTTTTTGCAAATTTAAGGGTGAAGCCCTGATTTCTCTGCCAAATTACCCCAATTTTCGTGTTCAGCGATCCAAAAAACATATAGTAGAGCAAATCTGATGATAATATAACCAAACCCGTATTTTGGCTGGAGTGCCACCTCTATCCACCTTTTAAAGGTTGTAAATAGGGCCAAAATGTATAAGACCTCAATGTACGAAGTTTATTTAAATTTATATAAAAAATATTATTTTCAAACATTTTTCATGTAATAACATCCTTAGAAAAAGAAGTCTTTGTAATGATCATATTATTAACATAAATACAAGAAAAGAAAAACATAACCAAATAAATGTATTATCATCAAAAAGAAAAAAATTAGTGTTGCAGCTGAATATTTATACGATCCAGTAGCAGAAAAAATTAAATTTTTAAATAAAAAAATTATTAGTAAAAAACAAGAAATCTTCAATATGGAACGAGAATTTGAAAACAAACCTAAAATTATTAGTGATAAGAAAGTAGACATAAACTTAACATCACAAAATATAAATAATAATAAATATTTAATAATTAAAAAAGATAATCTGATAGAAAAAAATAATAAAATATTTTTAAAAGATGTAATAATGAATAAATTTCGCGCGAGTGAAGAAAATCAATATTTTAAAAAATGCTTATAATTAAAATATTATTTGTAATAATATAATAATAAGTCAATATGCCTAGGAAATAAAATTTTTCTTAATAAACATAAACAAATAATTTTATTAAATATCCTATTATAATTTAGTGCAGATATATATAAAATAATTAATTCCTAGCATGCTAAAAAACAAACAATCTGCATAAAATATTCTTTGATCATGGATGGTGTATCTGCGTTTCAATCACTCAGACATGCTAAAATGTATGTACATGTCTTGGGGCGGGAAATGTAACGACATGATAAACGACCCCTGTTTAACCCTTAGCAGCACGGGTGCCTTCCGAAAACATTAGAGCATGGGGGGTCTAGCGGACCCCAGCGACTTTGTAAGTCTATATAATTAGTGATGGACGAGACCACGAGACTGGTCTCGATCTCGTCTCGAGACGAGACCAAGCAACAATTTTTTTCGAGACGAGGCGAGATTATCGCACCGAGACCCTCGGTCTCGTCTCGGTCTCGAATTTTTTTTTGAAAAATAATTTATATGACAAATTTAAATTTAAGTACAAAGAAGTCTTACGTAAGCTTTTATTGCATACCTAATAAATGTTTATTCATGGTAGGATCAAACTTTTGACAAAAAAAATGAAATAAAAAAATTTATTCTTATTTTTTTTGTACATTCAGTACTAATACGAATGGAAGATATTATTATTATTATGTATAATAAAAAAAATAGAATTATTAATTTTTGCTATAAAGTTCGCAGCTGCCCTAATAAAAATTTTATATTTTTAAACAGTTCAACTTAAATCATAAATTCATTTAACGAATTAAAATTACAAAATTCTTCATAATAAATAAAAAAAATATTTGATTATTTAGAATAATAAAGTTATAAAAGAGGTAATAAATAACTTTATCAAAATAATATTGAACAGGTATAAATAAATTCGCTATTATAATAGATAGGAAAATGAATATAATTATATAATTTTATATTTAATTTTTAAAATTGACATAATTTCATGTTTTGTAAAAATATAGCAATTTAATTTTTTAGTCCTTTGCGAGGGGGGTGTTAATTTCCTTTGCTACATGCTAAATATAAAAAAATTTATCCCAAAAATGTTATCATGGTTATTAAATTTGTCTAATATTGTTATAAACAAATTATTTTTTTTATTATTAAATTGTCACCGGAAATGAAAAATGATCTACAATCAGAAAATAATAAGGTTAACCAGTTTAAATGCCTAAAATATCGCAATATACATTTTTAAATGCACATAAAGATAACTTAAGTTTTTTTCGAGACTGTCTCGAAAATCGAGACGAGACCGAGGCGGGACCGAGACGAGACCGAATCGAGACCTCAATTTTTGAAAATTTTCGAGACCGAGACGAGACTGACCCAAAATCTCGTCTCGTCTCGGTCTCGTCCATCACTATCTATAATTTCTTCAAAATTGGTCCAAAATTAACCTTTTTTTTTTTATTTAGAACGCAGAAGAGTTCAATTATGCGATTATAAAATAAAAAACTGAAAATTGTTAGCCTGTTTAAAGATATTTAAAAAAGAAAATTTCTTCTCATTATAAAAAGGGTTATTTTTTTAAATAGCAATAAAATTGGTTAAAAAAATTATAAATAAATATGTAACTACAGAGGGCAATTCTTCGACCTAGTGCCTAGTGCCTTTTGCTTCAAAAATATGACGAACGATAAAAAAGAGTTGCCCTCTCGAATCGAAGAAGATGTCAAAACAAAGTCGGTGTGTTGGCCCGGACGCCGAAGCTTAGTTGGCTAAAGCGATTTCACTAGTATAAAAGTTTTTGTATGTTTTTCAATTCGCTATCTTGGAAAATCGGAAAATCTGTTGGGGGTGAGAAAATTGAAATTTTCTTTCATAAAAATGTTTTTATCAACCTCGAATACCCCTAGGTAATGTGAAAAGTTTTTTTTTCGTATAAATATCGAAATTTTCAATATAAAATTTTAAAAAATATAATTTTTTTATGAGGAGTTAGTTTTTTTACTACTATTCTTAAACGTGCTTATAAAATGGGCTAGAAATTTAATCAGTTCGTCTTGGTCTCATTTGAGACCATCTGTGAAATTTGGAAGTGAATCGACAATATCATTTAAGAGTTATCGTGTTAAGAAACTCGACATTATTTCGAGGGAATGGACTGAGCGAAGCTCAGTGAGCGAAGCGTAGCTAATTACTTTAGTGCCATATAATTTCTATTTGGAATAAAATTTTTAGAAAAATTTTTTAGCAACAATAACATTGAAAATTTTTTATTTAAAATTAATATGTGTTTATTTACCAAAAAAAATTTTAATACAAAAATTAATAAAAAAAAAAAAAATTTTAATATATTATAATTTTTTTAAAAAACTTTTATTTCTTTGAAATTTAAAATAAATAATTTTGTTACAATAGTAATATTTAAATTCAATATCAAAAAATTGCTTATGTTGTTTAAGAAACTCTACATGTATATGTAATAATTAACCTTCATGTAGTAAGGCTTTCTCAACAAAATTTGTAAAAATATTTTCACCATAAAAAACTTATTTTTTAATGACTTGCTAAAATTCTGGTTTATTAGATTTATTTGACGGAGATAAAGTAGAAAAAAAAGAAAATTAGTACATTCAAAATCGAGTCATCTGAGTAGAATGCATATAGATTTGTAAAAATATTTTTTCAGTACAGAGAACTCGAGTTACATTTTTGGTGTTTTTGAACTTTTCCCCACAAGTGCTAAAACGCCATTTGGAATGCATATAAAAAAATAAGGACGTGTTTACATCAGCATCTATGGCACATGAACACACAGCCATACTGATCAGATCTATGTTTTAGTTTTGATCAAAACGCTAGGTACCTTCTGTACCAACATTAAAATCCGCGAAAATTTCAAAATTTTTTTAAATAAGTTAAAAAATTTATCTAATATCACCGCTTTGTAAGCTTTAATAGAAAAGAAAGATGACTGTTACGGAATAATACCGTATAAATTTTTTTTATTGTTCTCTCTCTCTCTCTCTCTCTCTCTCTCTTTTACCTCTAAAATTTTAAGTCTTATCAATTTAATTAAAAACAGTTTATTTTTAAGTTTTTTCAACTCAATCAAAAGTAGTTTATTTTAAATTTTATCAATTTTTGTTTATTTAAAAATTTATCAATTTAATCAAAAATTGTTTTTTATTACTTTAAACTTTTAATTCTTAGAATTTTGCATTTTGTTATCTATAATAATTTTTATTTCTTGTTTAATCTTTAATTGATATTGGAGAATGAGGCAAACTCTATTTTTTTTATAATATTGATTGACATATCATTTTTTATTAATTACGCAATAGGGTCAATCCCATAAGCTAATAAATAAGAATTAATTATCACCTGATGATCTTTATCTATTAAATTTTTGGGATACATAAGCCCCTAATTTCAAAATTTAGTCAATTCACTTTTTGGATTAGTCCAGTTAAGACTAATTATTCTCAAATTTTAATTAGTCTTTTAAAGCTAATTCGCTATTAATTTTTGGTCTGTTAGACCTTCTTTTCCAGTATTGATTCTAAAATTTTTTCTTTAAAATTAATTTTTCTAATCCAAACTTGTAATTTTTCAATTTATAAATTAAAAACTATATTCAAAAATCAGATTTCTACTTTTGTCCAAACCAAAATCAACTGTAAGTATACATAAACTCTTGATTTTAATTTAATAAAATATTATAATACATTTAAATCTCATTCAATTCTACAAAAATCCAGAAGATTTTTGTGTAATTCGCGATAAACATTAATAAAATTTATTAAGTTAAAATCCTGTTACATGACGATAAGCATCTGCATGTAAAAAGTGGGGATGACGAGTTTGTAAATTTAATTGGTATTTTTCACTCGAAAAAAGGTCATTAAAATATAATTGTTTAATATTTACAGTTTTTTTAATAATTAACTGTAATAAACTATTTTAATATGATATAGATTAATAATAACAGTTCCTCGCATCAAAAGAAAATATTGATGAAAATGAAATTTCAAGAATAAAATTAGTCGGCACGAGTCATAAAGCAAATCGTAAGAAAGAGCACTTCTTAGAGGATGGTTTTGTTTCTACTTTTTTATTTGTATTTTAATTTGTTTAAAATCCAAAATTTTGATTTGTAAATATTATTAATACTTATATAGTGCAATATTCTATTTTTCTTTTTCAATTTATTGAAAAATTTACTTATTAATTAACCATAAGTATGGTTACTTATATACATAAGTATATCGGCCTTCTTGAAATATGACGATATAAGAATTTCTTACAAATTATTTATTAATTTTATACACCAGGCAAACTTTTATTTTAATGACACTATGGACGAAAAGGGGAGTAACGGCTTTATTTGAATACAGAGAAAATAATCAAAATGAAGTTTTCCAAAACTCACCTGCAGTAAGCCATTTTTTCGCATGTAAATAAGATTCTAACATTCTTTCATTATAAAGCATATATCCCATAGGCTCACTTATAACACAATCGACTAGTTCAGGTAATTCTATTTCTTCAATTTTTCCAGCAATTACCGTAATTTTATTTGATAACTTGTTAGCAGAAACTAATAACTGGGCATTTTTTGCCATATTGCTTGCTTCTACTGCATAAACTTTTTTTGCACCAGCTTGTACAGCAAAAAAAGATAATATGCCTGAGCCTGCTCCAACATCTAATACAACTTTATCTTTAAAATCTATTGAATTCCCTAAAATAGCTCGTTGATAGGTACTTGTTCTCACATAATCTTGCATCATATTTTGTTGCTGAGATAGATATCCATAAAATTGAAAATATTGTAAGGCTGAAGATTCATCAGTTCGTACACTGAACACAGATGAAACTTTTTCATTCTTTAGTTTAAGAATATAACAATGGAATCTATTCATATCTGAAACATTTTATTAGAAAAATAAATTAATTAATACTGCCAAATAATGCAAACTTCCAATTTTTAACCTTTTTATTTGATTATTTTGAAAAGTGCTAACTGATTTTATTTTTTATTGTTTCCCAAGTGATAAAGCAGTTATTTTAATTAAATATGTATATTTATATAATTATAATAGTTATTTATAAATATATAAGTAATCATTCGAGTACTTCGTCATTCTATTGTAAAATTTTGCCACCGAAGCAAAAGAAATATTTGATCTGAGGGATGAAAAGGGCTCTGTATTTGCATTCAGATGCGATATCAAATATTTTTTTCTTGAGGTAAATTTTGAAACTAAAAATAATAATGGTTTATACATATGAAATAAATCCCAGTTTTACTATGATTAAACATGCAATATGACGTGAGTGAATTAGAATCTGTAGAGTACAGGAATGGGGTATACTAGCACATACATGTAAAAGTGAAAAAAATAACATTTAAATTTAAATTTTGAGTGCGATTAAAATAAAATTATCGACCGAGCATAGATTTTTAATACATTATTATTATTATCGAGGCAATGAAGGAGGCTGTTGATGCGATAACCCAAACGGGTAATCATTACTCTCGTAAAATTACTCTCTTGGTTACCCTTGATGTTAAGAATGCTATGTCTAGCCTAATACGAATCGTCGAGGATACCGTCAAAGAGATGAGAAGGTTCGTTAAATATCTGGGGATAATTCTCGACACGAAGCTGAACTACTGGGAGCACATCTCTCAAAGGGTCAAGAAGGCAGGTACCACGACACTAGCCCTGAGAAGGCTGATGTCAAACATAAACTGTCCGAAGTACAGTAAGAGGAAGCTACTAATGTCCGTAACTCACTTCACACGGTTGGCTAGAAATAATTTTAAATAAAATTTGAAGGTACCTACGAGATTCTGATGAATTTAGGGTTGTAAGGAACCTACAGATCCTAAAAAAAAAACAAAAAGAAAAAAATTCGCTCGGTGGTTTTTTTTGCCCGAAATAGTGCTATCTCGGTGAGTAAATTCAAAAAAACGTTTTAAAAAGAAATAATGAATTATAAATCTAAAAAACTTAATTTTAATATGCTACAATATGGAGAAAAAGTTAAACTTATATATATTGATGAAAAATAGTCAATCGATAAAAAATCGACTATTTTTAAGATAGCATGCAACCTTCGATGAACATATATTCGACTATTTTTTTACTATTTTTCATCACCACATAAATTTATGTATTTTAACTCATCTGCGCAGACCCAAATATAATGGATGGTCATTGAGGTTGCAAAGCTGAATTAAATGTAAAAACTACATAAAAAATTACATACCCTGGTCAAGACGTGTTTTTGGTTCCTCAAAGAGGAACCATTGTGTTAGGTCAAAATTTGATTTTCTATTTTTTGGCATATAAGCACGTTTTGGGACCCCAGGAAGCTAAAAAACCGGTTTTTAAAAAAAGTCTATGTGTGTGTGTGTGTGTGTGTGTGTGTGTGTGTGTGTGTGTGTGTGTGTGTGTGTGTGTGTGTGTGTGTGTGTAATCGGTGATATTTCACAAACATTATGGAATTAAGACCTAATTTTTTTTTCAAAAATTTTTTCACCAAAAAAGCTCCAGGTACTTTTTTTTTTTAATTTCGATGTAATACCTTATTTATTTCCATGAAAGTACTTATATTTGAAAGTATGGTTTTCACATGATATTTTGAATCGGATACTTAATTTTCTGAAAATTTTTTTTCTAAAATTTTTTTCACAAAAAAATACAAAAGATACCAATTATTTTTTTCTTTTTGGACGAAGTACCTAATTCATTTCTACGGAAGTACTAGATTTAAGAACCTCGTTTATAGTAATTTTTTGGATCTGATACTTATTTTTTTCAAAATTTTTTTCTCAAGATTAAAAAAAAAGAAAAATAATAAAAACTGCAATATTTTTTTTTTTTGTGTAATACCTCATTTAATTCTATGAAAGTACTAGTATCTGAAAATATTGTAACTAGTGATATTTCAAAACCATTATCGAATTAAGACCTAACTTTTTTTTCCGAAAATTTGTTTATTAAAAAAATCTCAAAATACTTTTTTTTTTTTAATTTGGATGTAATACCTCATTCATTTCCATGAAATTACTTATATTTGAAATTATGATTTTTACTCGATATCTTGAATCTGATAATTAATTTTTTGAAAATTTTTTTCTCCAAAATCTTCGTCACAAAAAAATACATAGAACACCAAATTTATTTTTCATTTTGGACATATCTAATTTATTTTAATGAGAGTACAAGTTTTAGAAATTTAGTTTATAGTAATTTTTTGTATCCGATCACAATTTTTTTTTTTATTTTGATATAAATTATAACACACAAGAAAGAGTGATGGAAAACTTGCCTCTTTTTGACTTCCTTGGATTATTTTGCTCGTTGCTATGTTTATTTATGTATGCAGCTTAATGAAATTATAAACAATAATAAACAGACTAAAAATATTAAATGGTTATGTTTGCATTTTAAAATTAAGATTTAAAAGTTATATTGGCATTTTTTAAAGAATCAAACAATTTATAGAATTAAATAATTTATTATTTTGTGATTAATAGAAATAATATAAATAATGTCAAAATCTAGAAGCAATTAATGTGATTATTTTATTTATTACAAAATATTATTATTATTATTATTATCATTGTTGCGGAAGATTGGTTGATTATCTTTTTATAATAATTGAGCGAATATTTTTAATTTTACCAACCATTTCTTTGACAAAACAAAAAAATCATGTTACCCAATATTTTAATTATTAAGGGATAATTATATATTCTAATAAAATAAAATTTTATAAAAAAAAATAAAATTAGCTTTTTTTATATTTGTCTCTTTTTAATTATGCAAAAATGATTTAAAATCCATTAACGCCGGCGCGACCAATCCATGGACGCTAGAATATTCACTTAAATAACAAAATGATCTTAATAATCTACTTTACCAGCTACTAAAAACGAAAAATGTATGAATAATTGCATGGTTGTAATCAATAATACTTGTTGTAAATTAAAATTACAGCCCATTGATGAGGAACCTCAGTGCCAGTTAGTTGGCAGGGTATTTATTAGGGAATGTGTACTTGACCGTTGCGTCTATCATTTTTCTTGGCCATGTAGGGGCTCGGCGCTGTTTTTGCATACTTTTACTGGAGCCAAAACTGTGACATTCTTAAATTTTTTTGAATTTGATGAAAAAACTAAGATTTAGATAAAAACAGTTATAAGCAATATTAGGGAGATAATACCCACCGAATCAGGTGTTTCTATTGGGGGTGCGAGCAATAAAAAGGGGGTTTGCTATTTTTCGGGGATTGTAACTTCAGGGATGCTAGTACTGTGATTAGGGCAAAACTTCGAATTTACACTCGCAGAACTGCTTTATAATTTACGTGTAATAATTTTACCAAGCAGTTCTGGGAAATTTTGGGAGTACGGTCCTTTTGGTTATATTTTATGATCAATTATGCAATTAACGCCACTTGCGTTTAAAATCATAAGTGATTGCGCGAAATTCAAATATTAAAACAAAAAATAAATATTTTATTAAAATAATTAATTAATGTAAATACACTAACATTATTTTATTGATAAAAAGTGATTATCAAGTCATTTTTAGAAAAAAAAGACGGAATCTTAAATTAATTGAATAAAGTGATAATCGCAAATCATTGTGAGGTTAGTTGTGGAAAAACATAAACAAAACAAATAAAGATTTTCTTCAAATAAATTGTTAATTAAATAATTAAAATTAAATATTTATTATTTATATTCTAAATTATAAACTCTGATTATGAATAAGATAATTAAATGACAATTGGAAACTTAAATGTAACAATTTTCTAATATATCAAGAAACATTAAAAAGCAAAAAAGTTTGTATGGATAGATCATCAAAATTTATACAGATTTCATAAAAAAAGTGTTAAAAATATTTAATGACAGAAAAATTAGTAAGAAGTAGTGTTATCACTCAAAGAAAATTGGTAAACAATTTTAATTTTTTTATTTATATATTTTATATTTATTATTCTTTGTTTGCTTTGGTTCGCCTTGTAGCAAATCATTATTTAGTTCTCCAAGTATCCCTGAAAGCATTCTCAGCTATGTTGAACATTAAAAATCCACAGATGTTAGCATAAAAGATCCACGAGGGTTCACAATAAGTTTTACTTCTAGTGTCTTCAAACGTTATAGAATAATAATTGGAACTTGCTCAGCATTAGGTATTCTTTATCACATGGAGCTAACAAACAATCATTTTACCCATGTTATTATCGACAAAGCTGCACACCCGGAAAAAAAAAGGCTTTATTAAATTATGTATAACTATATTCAAATTTATTAAATTTTATATGTTCATATTAAATCATATATGAAAATTCGTCATATATGATCATATATGATCATATATAATTACAGCGCGCGATAGCGCGCGACTAAGTTAAGTTCTAAACTTAGAAGCACTAATATACAGGAAATTATGGTTTCTCTCTCTATTTTTGACAAATCTTCCAAGCAAGATATATCGAAGATGTCGAAAGTCGAATTTCGATTTTTTGATCGAATTTCGATTTTTATGTCGAAGATCGGTGGATTTATTTTTTTTTTACTATATAGTTCAAGAAATAATATCCAAAAATCCTTTAAACCCCCAATAAATTCTAAATATAAAAAATTTTTGGGAAAAATTTTTCGTATTGATGTATATAATAGGGGGAATAAGTTTCTTCAATCTTGAGGGTATCGGAAATTGGGGAAACACCCTTAAATTTGCAAAAAGTACCCCTAAAAAGGTTTTTTTTTATGTTTTCGAATTTTGAGCGGCCAGATTTGGTTCACATGGGTTTTTGGGTCGCTGAACAAGAATTTCAGGGAGTTTTTTATGAAAAATTAATATTTTACCCCTAAATTAGCAAAAATTGCCCCTCAACAGGGGTGTTTTTGCTATTTTCGTACTTTCAGTATTCAGATTCTGTTCAGATGGGTTTTTTGGGTCGCTGAACAAGAATTTCAGGGAGTTTTTTATCAAAAATTAATTTCTCACCCGTTAATTAGCAAAAACTACCCTAATGCGCGTGATCAAGGAATATAACTTTTTCTTTAATATCTCCAAATCCTTAAATTTGACAGAAAAAGTTGAATTTATGAAAAATATGAATTTTAAAATATTTATTATTAGCAATATTATAAACAATATTAAATTGTTTACAGATTGTTTAAAAAAAAAAATTTATCTGTATTAAAATTTGAATAAAATTGGTAGTATGAGATAATTATTTGGTTACTCAAATGATGTTTTTTTATTATAAAATTTACTGTTTAATAAACAAATATTGTTTAAATTAATTTTAATTTGTTAATAAATCGTTTAACTTTAGGAAAATTTATGTAATATTAAGTGTGGCACCATTATTCACATTTTTTTTGGGGATGACAAATTCGTGTGTATAAAAAAAATATGAACGTTAATAAAATAATTGTTTAAAAGAGATGTTAATTTTTCATTTATTTATAATTTGTTAATAACGCAAGTAATTTTATATTTTTTATGCAGTTTTTAATAAATATTAGTAATTTTTTGTGGGCAAATATGTATTAAGTAGTTTAAAATGATTTATGCAACAGGTTTATAACACAAAAAATTACTAATATTTACTAAAAACTGCATAAAAAAATCTAAAATTACTTAAGTTATTAACAGATTATAAATAAACAAAAAATTAACATCTCTTTTAAACAATTATTTTATAACGTTTATATTTTTTTTACAGATAAAGAACGACATATTATATACAATTCTCGATTCTCTTATTTCTCCTTCGGTATATAAGCAGAGATTAGGTATAATAGAGACCCTGCGACGCAAGCGCATAGCCTCGGAGTAAAAAATCATTGAATACATACCAACAGGTTTCCGAGCGTGTTACATTTAATCGATTTTTCCATGGGCGATGGTATCCTACTGATTTCTTATTTACATGATCGGATTAAGAAACTTCTTAAGAATAAAATACAAAAAAAAAAAATCGATATTCAATTTCAGTTTTAAACGGCTTGAAAAACTTTTTGAAGAAACCAGAAAAATTTCTTACATGGAACCAAATGCAATTTTAGCGTATACATAAAAATTCGCAATCGAAAAAAAAGAAGTAAATATACCATTAAAATCTGCATAAAATTACGATTAAAATGAGACCCAGCTTACTGTTGTAACACTTTTCATAAAATAAATATTCGCAAAAGAATTTCAGAGGTAGAAAAAATAATTTTTTTTCCTGACTGGCCAAATCCTTCTGTTATAATATTTTAGGGCGTATAAGACATATTTAGATTCCGCAAACTGAAATCGTTTCCTGAAGATATACAAAATAACATTAAAAAAAAATTTTTTCGAAATTTTTATTTTAACCCCCCCAAACTTCGACATTAAGTTAAAAGAAATTTGTTCCAGCTGAAATTCGTCCATGTGGGCAAAATTTAAGAGACAATTTTTTTAAAATATTTTTTTATTATTTAAAAGGGTCTTAGCAACCTTGTAAAGAATTTATTTAAAAAAAAAAAAATTGCACGTTTTTGAAATTCAGTTTTTTTGGACCGAAGGCGGTACATTTTTATCATATGTGTCTGTCGATGCAATAACAGCGTATAAAACTCTATAAGAGAAGGGGATACCATTTAAAATACATAGTACTCCCCTCCACTCGCCGATCTTTATACGCTCTTATTGCATCGACAGCTTCATATATACTTATAAATAATGCGCGCGGAAGTAAAAAAAAGGTACAATTTAATTTTCAATTTTCTCAGGATAGGTAGATCGTACGGCAAGCTATAGGGACTCTTTTGATAGGGGATTGGATTGGCCTTATTTTGCATTAAAAATTTTTTTTTTATCTTCAATAGTTTGCGCGCAATTTAAAAAAAACTAAAAAAACTAAACTGAAAATTGATTTGCCAAAATTTTCGACACCCTCAGAATTGAAGAAACTTGTTCCCCTTATTGTACACATAAATACGCAAAACTTTTATCCCAACCATTTTTTATATTTAGAATTAATCGGGGGTCAAAAACTAATATTTCTTGAACTAATACACATATAATAAAAATATAGCGTCTGCTCTCGCCCGGTACAACTTAGGATTCCATCACTGGGTACAAGATATATTCAGATATAATTAAAAAAAATAAATGGTCAATTGGAGAAGAAACAAAGCGTGTTTATAGCTTTTCTATTCTATCTATCTATTATTTAAAAAAAAATAGCTGTTACAAAAAAAGAGTATATATATATATATTATTATACTTTTATACTTTTATATATATTTATTGTTTATATTGTTTATTTGAAGTTCTATAGTAATAATAATAATAACCCAGCTTTCAGATTACATTTTTATAAGATTAATTTTTGGTAAAGCTATCCAAAAACAATTTAACTTCAATTAGAGAACTTGAACCAAGACTAGCATCTGTATTAAGATAAAAATAGTAGCTTATATAGATTTGGAGTAAATTAATAGTTTGTCAATGATATATCTGCTGATGTCAACAAAAGGAAATAAAATGGTTCGGCTTTAAGTTTTCAAAAAATTCCAATTTGCTGGATTTGTTGCAACGTTATCTTGGTAGCTATAATTTTTATTGGAACAGGTGAAGATTTTAATGCAGGTAAGTGCAATTGATGGACTGTTGTTACCAATTTAAATCTTCTAGTAGAATTTTATAAGTTATATAAAGGTCTAAATACGATAAAGCATTTTCAAATTAAAAGTCAAAAAAGAAAATTTTTCATTTTCATTCATTTTTTTTCTTTTAATTACCTAAATTTTAATTAGGGTTTACTATTTTTCGGGGATTGTAACTTCAGTGATGCTAGTACTGTGATTGGGGCAAAACTTCGAGTTTACAAATGCAAGTCAATTCACGACCAAGACAATTTGTCGCAGTACGCTTTATAATTTACGCGTAATAATTTCACCAAGCAGTGCTGGGAAATTTTCTGTTCTGTTGTTTGCCCGGGAAAAAAGGGTGTATATGATCATATATGATTTAATTAAATTCGTTTAATTTGTTCATATTAAATCATATATGATCATTCGTCATACATGATCATATATAATTATATATAATCATATATAATTATATATAACCATATTTGATTTAATATGAATGTAAGTTATTGCCTAACCTTTACAGAACCAAAACCGCAATTTAAATGGCTCTTAAAAATCATAATAATTTTTCCCGAATTGAAAGTAAACTAAATTTTCCAAAAAATTAAGAAAAAAAAAAAAAGTTTCAATTGCGGGATTCAAACTCGAGTTGTTGTCATCGAAAGACTAACGCCTTTACCGCTCGACCACTTAAACATTTGAAAATAAATGTATTATTCTAATATTTAAGGAAACTAATTTTTTTATACTTTCAAAAGGTGCTTATTTTACGACTCTTATTACGATTTAATATTTATAATATGTATAAAAATTAATTTTTGAGTTATAACAATTATAAAATAATTGAAAAATGGAATAAAATTATTTTTTTTTATTTTAAGTTTTTTTACAAGATTTCTAGACATATTATTACAAGATTAAGATTATATTGTTTGTTGAATTTAAATTTTATATTTTTTCTGAAATATAATTATTTATATTCAATATTTATAATTAGTAATAATTTAAATTTTGGTTTAAAAGTTTCTATTGCCCGTTGCTGGTGGAATAAAATAATCGACTTGTTTTTATGTCTTTAATACTTTTAATAATGGCAGAAATATTTTTTTACTGACTAAAAAATTATTTAATTTAAAGAAAAAACTTAAAAATATGTTGTGGGATAAAAATTAAATTAATTTAAAGCGTTATTCCAAAATTATATATCATTATATATGAATATTGTTTATTTGAAGTTCTATAGTAATAATAATAATAACCCAGCTTTCAGATTACATTTTTATAAGATTAATTTTTGGTAAAGCTATCCAAAAACAATTTAACTTCAATTAGAGAACTTGAACCAAGACTAGCATCTGTATTAAGATAAAAATAGTAGCTTATATAGATTTGGAGTAAATTAATAGTTTGTCAATGATATATCTGCTGATGTCAACAAAAGGAAATAAAATGGTTCGGCTTTAAGTTTTCAAAAAATTCCAATTTGCTGGATTTGTTGCAACGTTATCTTGGTAGCTATAATTTTTATTGGAACAGGTGAAGATTTTAATACAGGTAAGTGCATAATTTTTTATTAAAATTATTAATTTTAAATACAAAATAATAAACATTAATATTTAAATATGGGGCTAATATCTGAGATAAACACAGAGATAAAAAGATCATTGATTTGTTTATGTGATGCAAGCGACATAGCTGCTTAGGTCTAGTTATCTTTTTCCAAATTAATAAAATATGAATTTATCTTCACCTATTTACTTGTTTATTCACCTAATATTTCTCTGACGCTTCTTTTTCTTGCTGCTTCTGATACACTATTAATGAGTTTTATAGTTTGCATCGCACTCGCCTATTAAAAATACTTATTATAGATATTTATTTATATTTAAATATTAACGTTATTTGTTAAAATTTTTAATTTAAAGTTAATAAATTTTATAAAAATTATGCAATTATCTGCATTAAAATCTTCACCAGCTCCAATACAGATTATAAAAAGGAAGATAACGTTGCAAAAAATTTAGCGAATTGGAAACTTTTGAAGACCTAAAACCATACCATCTCATTTCTTTTCATTGACATCAGCAGAACAATGAGTTTCATAGTTTGCATCGCCTTTACCTATTATTTACTTATTACAAGTATTTACTCATGAACAGCAACTAACATATTATAAGAAATTTTTGTTTGTTTGCACCTTTTTATTTATTATTATACATGAGCAATTATTTGCTAATATTCTCAGCTGTAAAATAATATCTATCTTTATAGTTCCATGTTCTGATGAACTATTTAAAAAGAGACAAGAAGAGATTTTGAGAAAAGGACAACCTAAAAATTTATCTGAAAGAGAACTGCAGATTTTAATTCATGAACGGCCCAAGTAGCTAATTAAGTAATGCAATAATTGTAAATTATATTTTATAAGTTCTTTTTCGAACAAAATTTTATTCTATCTTTCTCTCAAAAGTTCTTCTTTTCTCTGTCTAACCATTTTAGAAACCCGCTATAGCATAAAAAAAGAGATAGTTATTTCATGATTTAAAAAAAATAAATAAATAAATTAAGAATTTTTTTCTTTTAAGTTTTTAGTTTATAATTAAGGCCTTCAAAAATATAATTCAGCTCAGCTTTATATTTTTGTAGTCTCGTGTATTACTTAAGTATCAAGAAATCCATGACTCGTGTTTTGTTTGTTCTTACGATCAATGTTCTGGAGTTCAAAAGAAATTAGCTATTATACCATATATGAGTCTTGTCAGCCGTAGATACTGATTACTTGATTTCTACAATTAATGAGTTTTTGAACTGCAAAACATTAATCGTAAGAATAAACACTGCTCCACAAATGGATTTCATGATACTTAAGTAATACATGAGACTATAAACATAAAGCCGGACTGAATTATATTTTTGAATCCCTTAGTTAAAAGCTAAAAACTTAAAAGAAAAAAATTGTTCATTTATTTATTTATTTATTTTATGTATGTTTGTCTGCTTTAAAAGAAAAATATATAAAAATACCCTGCCAACTAGCTGGCACTAAGGTTCCTCAAACAATGAGCTTAATACATTAATATGCCACTGACATCACCGATTACAACCATGCAATCATGCATACATTTCTCTCTTAATTCCATAATAGTTGTGAAATGTTACCGGTTACAATATTTTCAGATATTATTACTTTCATGGAATTAAATGAGGTATTACACAAAAAAAAAATATTGCAGCTATTTTAATTTTTTTGTTTTTTTAATTTTGAGAAAAAAATTTTGAAAAAATTCGGTATCAGATCCAAAAAATTACTATAAACGAACTTTCTAAAACTAGTACTCTAATAGAAATAAATTAGGTACAACGTCCAAAAAGAAAAAAACGCTGCAAAGTAATTGGCACTATGGTTCCTCATTAACAATAACAAAATGTTCTAAATGGTCTATTTTACCTAAAATATTTCTGTTTTTTTTATTTTTGTGTTTGAAAAATTTTCAAAAACATAAGTTTCAGATCCAAAATATTGACTATAAAGTATATTTCTAAAACGAGTACTCCCACAGAAAAAAATGAGGTTCTACTTTCAAAAAGCAAAAAAACATTGCTGTTTTTTTAATTTTTTTATGCAAAAAGTTTTGAGAAAAAAAAAAGCTCATCTGAATTTGAAGATTTTGAGTCCAGAAAATAAGGTTTTTATGATTAAAATTTATTGGATTTCCTTACAATATAATGGATCTACTTTTTATATATAAGTCAACTTTCGGCCCATAAATGTTGTGAGATGAAATTTTATGGCCTAAGCTAAGTAAAAATTTAATTTAAGCAAAAGTATAAATTCCTAATAAATAGGCCATAAACGTTGTGAGATGAAATTATATGGCCTAAGCTGAGTAAATTTTTAATAAATATATTATAGTTTTTGGGCCATAAATGTTGTGAGATGAAATTATATGGCCTAAGCTAAGTAAAAATTTAATTTCAGTAAAAATACATTTCAAAATACTGATACTGATTAAATTAATGTTTTTAAAACTTTAATAAATTAAAGTATAATTAAAACTAAGTTAAGTCTTGTAGTCTCCTAATCAAAAGCTAATCTGAATTTGAAGTTTTTGAGTCCAGAAAATAAGGTTTTTACGATTAAAATTTATTTGATTTCCTTACAATATTCCTAATGGATCTACTTTTTACATATAATTGAACTTTCGGCCCATAAATTTTGTGAGATGAAATTTTATGGCCTAAGCTAAGTAAAATTTTATTTCAGCAAAAATATTAATTCCTAATATATATATTATAACTTTTGGGCCATAAATGTTGTGAGATGAAATTATATGGCCTAAGCTAAGTAAATTTTTATTTCAGCAAAAGTTTACAGTAAATAGATAATTTTTTTTTCAAAAGTTATAATATATATATTAGGAATTAATATTTTTGCTGAAATAAAATTTTACTTAGCTTAGGCCATAAAATTTCATCTCACAAAATTTATGGGCCGAAAGTTCAATTATATGTAAAAAGTAGATCCATTAGGAATATTGTAAGGAAATCAAATAAATTTTAATCGTAAAAACCTTATTTTCTGGACTCAAAAACTTCAAATTCAGATTAGCTTTTGATTAGGAGACTACAAGACTTAACTTAGTTTTAATTATACTTTAATTTATTAAAGTTTTAAAAACATTAATTTAATCAGTATCAGTATTTTGAAATGTATTTTTACTGAAATTAAATTTTTACTTAGCTTAGGCCATATAATTTCATCTCACAACATTTATGGCCCAAAAACTATAATATATTTATTAAAAATTTACTCAGCTTAGGCCATATAATTTCATCTCACAACGTTTATGGCCTATTTATTAGGAATTTATACTTTTGCTTAAATTAAATTTTTACTTAGCTTAGGCCATAAAATTTCATCTCACAACATTTATGGGCCGAAAGTTGACTTATATATAAAAAGTAGATCCATTATATTGTAAGGAAATCCAATAAATTTTAATCATAAAAACCTTATTTTCTGGACTCAAAATCTTCAAATTCAGATGAGCTTTTTTTTTTCTCAAAACTTTTTGCATAAAAAAATTAAAAAAACAGCAATGTTTTTTTGCTTTTTGAAAGTAGAACCTCATTTTTTTCTGTGGGAGTACTCGTTTTAGAAATATACTTTATAGTCAATATTTTGGATCTGAAACTTATGTTTTTGAAAATTTTTCAAACACAAAAATAAAAAAAACAGAAATATTTTAGGTAAAATAGACCATTTAGAACATTTTGTTATTGTTAATGAGGAACCATAGTGCCAATTACTTTGCAGCGTTTTTTTCTTTTTGGACGTTGTACCTAATTTATTTCTATTAGAGTACTAGTTTTAGAAAGTTCGTTTATAGTAATTTTTTGGATCTGATACCGAATTTTTTCAAAATTTTTTTCTCAAAATTAAAAAAACAAAAAAATTAAAATAGCTGCAATATTTTTTTTTTGTGTAATACCTCATTTAATTCCATGAAAGTAATAATATCTGAAAATATTGTAACCGGTAACATTTCACAACTATTATGGAATTAAGAGAGAAATGTATGCATGATTGCATGGTTGTAATCGGTGATGTCAGTGGCATATTAATGTATTAAGCTCATTGTTTGAGGAACCTTAGTGCCAGCTAGTTGGCAGGGTATTTTTATATATTTTTCTTTTAAAGCAGACAAACATACATAAAATAAATAAATAAATAAATGAACAATTTTTTTCTTTTAAGTTTTTAGCTTTTAACTAAGGGATTCAAAAATATAATTCAGTCCGGCTTTATGTTTATAGTCTCATGTATTACTTAAGTATCATGAAATCCATTTGTGGAGCAGTGTTTATTCTTACGATTAATGTTTTGCAGTTCAAAAACTCATTAATTGTAGAAATCAAGTAATCAGTATCTACGGCTGACAAGACTCATATATGGTATAATAGCTAATTTCTTTTGAACTCCAGAACATTGATCGTAAGAACAAACAAAACACGAGTCATGGATTTCTTGATACTTAAGTAATACACGAGACTACAAAAATATAAAGCTGAGCTGAATTATATTTTTGAAGGCCTTAATTATAAACTAAAAACTTAAAAGAAAAAAATTCTTAATTTATTTATTTATTTTTTTTAAATCATGAAATAACTATCTCTTTTTTTATGCTATAGCGGGTTTCTAAAATGGTTAGACAGAGAAAAGAAGAACTTTTGAGAGAAAGATAGAATAAAATTTTGTTCGAAAAAGAACTTATAAAATATAATTTACAATTATTGCATTACTTAATTAGCTACTTGGGCCGTTCATGAATTAAAATCTGCAGTTCTCTTTCAGATAAACTTTTAGGTTGTCCTTTTCTCAAAATCTCTTCTTGTCTCTTTTTAAATAGTTCATCAGAACATGGAACTATAAAGATAGATATTATTTTACAGCTGAGAATATTAGCAAATAATTGCTCATGTATAATAATAAATAAAAAGGTGCAAACAAACAAAAATTTCTTATAATATGTTAGTTGCTGTTCATGAGTAAATACTTGTAATAAGTAAATAATAGGTAAAGGCGATGCAAACTATGAAACTCATTGTTCTGCTGATGTCAATGAAAAGAAATGAGATGGTATGGTTTTAGGTCTTCAAAAGTTTCCAATTCGCTAAATTTTTTGCAACGTTATCTTCCTTTTTATAATCTGTATTGGAGCTGGTGAAGATTTTAATGCAGATAATTGCATAATTTTTATAAAATTTATTAACTTTAAATTAAAAATTTTAACAAATAACGTTAATATTTAAATATAAATAAATATCTATAATAAGTATTTTTAATAGGCGAGTGCGATGCAAACTATAAAACTCATTAATAGTGTATCAGAAGCAGCAAGAAAAAGAAGCGTCAGAGAAATATTAGGTGAATAAACAAGTAAATAGGTGAAGATAAATTCATATTTTATTAATTTGGAAAAAGAAAACTAGACCTAAGCAGCTATGTCGCTTGCATCACATAAACAAATCAATGATCTTTTTATCTCTGTGTTTATCTCAGATATTAGCCCCATATTTAAATATTAATGTTTATTATTTTGTATTTAAAATTAATAATTTTAATAAAAAATTATGCACTTACCTGTATTAAAATCTTCACCTGTTCCAATAAAAATTATAGCTACCAAGATAACGTTGCAACAAATCCAGCAAATTGGAATTTTTTGAAAACTTAAAGCCGAACCATTTTATTTCCTTTTGTTGACATCAGCAGATATATCATTGACAAACTATTAATTTACTCCAAATCTATATAAGCTACTATTTTTATCTTAATACAGATGCTAGTCTTGGTTCAAGTTCTCTAATTGAAGTTAAATTGTTTTTGGATAGCTTTACCAAAAATTAATCTTATAAAAATGTAATCTGAAAGCTGGGTTATTATTATTATTACTATAGAACTTCAAATAAACAATATTCATATATAATGATATATAATTTTGGAATAACGCTTTAAATTAATTTAATTTTTATCCCACAACATATTTTTAAGTTTTTTCTTTAAATTAAATAATTTTTTAGTCAGTAAAAAAATATTTCTGCCATTATTAAAAGTATTAAAGACATAAAAACAAGTCGATTATTTTATTCCACCAGCAACGGGCAATAGAAACTTTTAAACCAAAATTTAAATTATTACTAATTATAAATATTGAATATAAATAATTATATTTCAGAAAAAATATAAAATTTAAATTCAACAAACAATATAATCTTAATCTTGTAATAATATGTCTAGAAATCTTGTAAAAAAACTTAAAATAAAAAAAAATAATTTTATTCCATTTTTCAATTATTTTATAATTGTTATAACTCAAAAATTAATTTTTATACATATTATAAATATTAAATCGTAATAAGAGTCGTAAAATAAGCACCTTTTGAAAGTATAAAAAAATTAGTTTCCTTAAATATTAGAATAATACATTTATTTTCAAATGTTTAAGTGGTCGAGCGGTAAAGGCGTTAGTCTTTCGATGACAACAACTCGAGTTTGAATCCCGCAATTGAAACTTTTTTTTTTTTTCTTAATTTTTTGGAAAATTTAGTTTACTTTCAATTCGGGAAAAATTATTATGATTTTTAAGAGCCATTTAAATTGCGGTTTTGGTTCTGTAAAGGTTAGGCAATAACTTACATTCATATTAAATCAAATATGGTTATATATAATTATATATGATTATATATAATTATATATGATCATGTATGACGAATGATCATATATGATTTAATATGAACAAATTAAACGAATTTAATTAAATCATATATGATCATATACACCCTTTTTTCCCGGGCAAACAACAGAACAGAAAATTTCCCAGCACTGCTTGGTGAAATTATTACGCGTAAATTATAAAGCGTACTGCGACAAATTGTCTTGGTCGTGAATTGACTTGCATTTGTAAACTCGAAGTTTTGCCCCAATCACAGTACTAGCATCACTGAAGTTACAATCCCCGAAAAATAGTAAACCCTAATTAAAATTTAGGTAATTAAAAGAAAAAAAATGAATGAAAATGAAAAATTTTCTTTTTTGACTTTTAATTTGAAAATGCTTTATCGTATTTAGACCTTTATATAACTTATAAAATTCTACTAGAAGATTTAAATTGGTAACAACAGTCCATCAATTAGAAGAAAAATGAAAAATAAGTAAATATTTGTAATTTTTTATACCTTTTGTTTCATAAAAAGACCTTTTTAATCGTTTCTGGAATGGCTCATGTTAATATAAAGATTTTGTGCAAGAAAAACTTTTGCTAAATTTCCCATTTTCATTAAAAAGGGGCGGATATTTGGTCCCTTTTTTCCTTCTGTAAATATTTTATAAGTTTCAAACAAAAAATAGGCATTGAAAGCATTTTTTAGGCACAGTAAGTCTAATTTTAAGAATCCTCAACTTTTTTAAACATGAGTCAATAATGATAAAAAAATGATTTTTTGTATTAAAATCTGTTAAATGCAATTTAATTATGTATTATATAATTATACATTGCATATTGTAACTTGAAAAATATTTTTACGGGGTAGGTACACTATACATCAAATATTTTGCAGGGTTTAAAAATTCCGAAAATTGCTTTGATTGCAAGACAAACCCCCCCAAAAAATTTAAGCTTTTCTATCTGAAACCCAAGTAACTCTGATAGTTTAAAAATTAATTGAAAAAAGTATCGTTTTTGTATCAATATAATTTTGCTTGCATGTACGCTGTAAAACTCTACAGTTTAATACAACAGAAAAAAATTAACATTTTTAAATAGCTAAAGATATTGTGCGAAATTTTTAAATATTTGTTAATTATTGTACACATTTAAATGAAAAATTGAAAATATCATTAGTTAATATCAATTAGTATATATCAAAATATCATTAGTTAATTAGTTAAAATATTCATTTTTTTTCTTTTAATTACCTAAATTTTAATTAGGGTTTGCTATTTTTCGAGGATTGTAACTTCAGTGATGCTAGTACTGTGATTGGGGCAAAACTTCGAATTTACACACGCAAGTCAATTCACGACCAAGAAAATTTGTCGCAGTACGCTTTATAATTTACGCGTAATAATTTCACCAAGCAGTGCTGGGAAATTTTCTGTTCTGTTATTTGTACAGCTTTGTCGATAATAACATGGGTAAAATGATTGTTTGTTAGCTCTATGTGATAAAGATTACCTAATGCTGAGCAAGTTCCAATTAATTTTTCTGTCATTAAATTTTTTATGAAATCTGTTTAAATTTTGATGATCTATCCATACAAACTTTTTTGCTTTTTAATTTTTGATGTATTGCACTGAGACAAATATTCCATTAGTTTAATAGGTTTGATTTCATTGAAATATAGCAATGAAATATTCTATTAAATTAATAGTATAGTTATTGAATCAACGAAATATTTCATTAAATTAATAATATTTTAAATTCAGTAATTTTAAACTGTACTGCGCAACTCGGAATTCACTGAGAGAGACGGCGCCACGGTATACTTTAATATACAGAGTGTGTCTATAGAGAGAGTTGACGATATGCATCTTGTCATTCATAGATTTAGAATGTTGATAATTATGATTTTCTTTCCATTTAATTTAATCTTTGATACATAAAAAAATAAATTAATTAATTATTAAAAAAAATTAACTGTTTGTAATTTTTTTATTTAATTATATATTTTTTTTTCACAAATTTTATATTCACCTATACTTTTTTACTAATTTCTTTTTTTAAACAAAATTTGAAAAATATTAAAACTAATTAAAAAAATGATATTCAATTATTTAAATTTAATTATTTACTTTAAAATTTTGATATAATTGCTATAAGCAGATGTCGCTCTAGGAATATCACTCTCGCAAGTCATAAAATTGACTTTCCTTTACTATATAAGGATCAAAATTTTATTACATGATATACGAAGCGCGCGTGCAAATATATGATATAGCGAAACAATAATAAGCGAATACACGGGGGATACAAATTAAAAACTAAATAATACACATATGCGGTCATCGTAACTTCAGTCGATAAAAACAGCGTTTAAAATATTAAATAAAAAAATAACTGACCCACATGGTTTAAAAACTTAATATTTTATTTTCTTTAAAAAAAAAATAATAAGTCATTAAACTAAAGTTATATTTCATTAAAATAATTTTAATAATATATGTCATTAAATTAATGAAATATTTCATTGCTACATTTCAATGAAATCAGTTTATCAAATTAATGATATATACCATTGAATCAAAGAAACGTTTTTCTCAGTGTGATGTATTAGAAAATTGTTACATTTAAGTTTCCAATTGTCATTTGATTATCTTTTTCATAAGAGATATGCCCATTCTATTTTTTTTTAACTAATGAAAAATAAAACAAATTTTCATTTGCGACTATCCGCGCTCAAAAATATTTGGGGCAACATGGTCAAATACTTAAAAAACTGAAATAACTTTTGTTTTTAATTTTTCGATTTTTCGAAAAAGGACCCCGCACAAATGAATAGGAAATGGCCGTTCGGTCAAATTAGGTGAATTTTTTGTATGTTTTACATTTTATTATCTTGAAAAAAAGTCTCCATGGACACAAAGCTTCTAAGTCTCAACTTTGGCTGCTACGGAGCTTAAAAGTTCCATAGCACTATTACACACAGCACACAAAAAAATCATGTACCAGAGGGTAGACCCCCTGGTATGGGGGTTTTTGATGGTGCAAAAACCGAATTTGGCCATAGAAATGCAATAAAACTAGCCAATTTGTTTCCAGCGCCCCCATAAGCCTCCCAAAGGAGTGAAATTTTTTTTTTTTTTTCGAAAACTGAAAATTGAATTATATACTCATGTTTTTTGAGATAATTATACTAAAAATGTATACAAAAAATGTTTTTCACCAACGTTTGGCCTTGCAGACGACCCCAGTTCCCCCATTTCCCCCCCCCCCCCCCCAAACAGGTAAAAATATTTTTATTACAAAAATTAAAACTGAATTCTTATATTTTTTGGGACGGTGAAACCAAAAATGAATTAAAAAATGTTTTCTACCAATGATTGGCCCTGTAAACTACCTCAGTGGCCCCATGCGACCCCCCCCCCCCAATCGAGATATAAAAGTTTTTATTACAAAAGCTAAAACTCAATGTTTATTGTTATGTTTTTTGAGGCGTTGAAACCTAAGATGAATATAAAAAAATGTTTTTAACTAATGCTTGGCCTTTACAGGACCCCAGTGCCCCCGTTCACCCCCCCTCAAGCGTTACAGTGTCCAAAAAAAATAAGAATACACCCTGAGTTTTTATTTTTGTTATTAAAATATTCTCAACTAGTTTGGGGGCGGGGTGAATGGGGGCACTGGGGTAGTTTAGACGGCCAAGCAGGTGTTTTTAACCATTTAAAAACATTTTTTATATTCATCTTTGGTTACAGAGTCTCAAAAAACATAAGAATATCCATTGAGTTTGAATTTTCCTAATAAAAATATTTTTAACTCGTTTGGGGGAAGGGTCTACAGGGCCAAGCATTGGTTATAGACATTTTTTATATTCATCTTTGGTTACAGCATGTCAAAAAGCATAAGAATACACATTCACTGGAAATGAATCGGTTGCGCGAGAGAACAAATCGTAGTCGTCGCGCGCCACTAATATTTGTTTTCTCGAGCAACAAATTTTGTCGTCTCAGACGCCGAAAATGTTTGCTCTCGAGGTGCAGCGCGCGCACCTGCCCCGAGTAATCGTACTGTACATAATTTATAAGCATGTGCTGTATGTATTTTTTGTAGTTTGTGATTCTTGTGTTCCTCGTGGTTTTCATAAAAAAATAAGTTTACTTGCGATTAAAAATAAATTAATTATGTGATAAATAGTTATTATTAATATTAGTTTAAAAGAAGATTTAAAAACGGAGAGGTTTTTTAACAAACATAATCAATATAAAGAATTTTATACATACTTAATGGGTAAGTACATGAGTATGCAAATGTATAATTCTCATTTTTCATGTAAATAAAGTAAAAAAAAAACAAATTCGTTATGTTTATTATTAAAAATTATATTTAAAAATTAATAAAGCCATCGCAGATATATATAGTATATCCATTTTTTTTTATTTAAGGTATTAACGTTGGTGAGAGTTCCTTTTCTAGTATTCCAAATGAGGTTATTTGCAAATTTTTTAATTATAACCTTTCTAAAATAATGGAGTTTTCAAATTTGTATGAAGCAGAAAAAAATTTATTTACTGATCAAAATGAAAATGAAATACTTGAAAATAGAACAATACTTAGTCCTGAATCAATTTCAATGGAAATAGAAACAATGAATGATAGTGGGTTTTCCTCCAATTTAAGTGACACACTAAATTCATCTTTAATTGATGATGAGCAACCAATTGTCCCTAATTCTTTGTTGATGAATAATGCAAATGTAATAAGCCCACATGAAAGTAATGACAAAATTTTTTAATTTTATTTTTTTAAATGTAAATTATTTGTCAACCACTAAATATTTCATTATTCTTTTATTAGCATCTTCAAGTGAACCAGAAATAATAAACGAAACAAAAATTTTTTTGGAAAACTCACTTAACGGTAGAATGATTATTGACATGTATAAACATGAAAAGATTTTGGATGTAGATAATCTTATTCATATTATTATTATGAATGAAATAGATAAAGATGTCACTGAAAAATACAAGTAAATTTTTTTTTTTTATACATTTTTTTTCCTTTCAATTTATAAATTTTAAAATAAAAATTAACTCGTTTTTTTTTCACTAAATTTATTTATTTAAAATACTGCTTTTAATTCTTGAAATATTCTTTTAATAAAAATAACAGAATAAAAATTTTTTGATAGTATAAAAACAGAAAGATTTAAGAAGTTAAACTCCGAACTGTGTGAAATCTTTCCAAAGGCAGGTGTTACATTCTATTTTCATGCTGAAGATGGTCACACTGCATCAGTAGCTACTTCAGGATTACTGCACAACCATTTAAAAACTGTTCGGCATAAATTAAGGTTAGGAAAATTATTACCTCAAGAAGAAGAGTCAGCCACTGTCTGTCGAGGTATCTGAATAAAATATAAATAATGAAACCAATTTATATTTTCTTATTTAAATTGTTTTTATGATTTTTTATAGAAGTACCAACTACTGAACAATTGAAACCAATAACTGATGAAAACCAAAGGCTTTACTCTGTTCCACAAGTTTTAGAGGCTTGGAAAAATTCTTTTCATGAGCGAAGGAAGCGTCTACGTCCAGATCCTCGCACTTCGTGCATCGATTTACCAACTTACTTTGAATCTTTTCCTTGCTTAAATAATCATCCTTCATTAAATAGTGTATCTTTGGTAAATATATTTTTTTGCATGCAGTTAAAAGATAAATGCTTTCAATAATTCTTGACAAAAATTTTTTATTATTTCTAGCTGAGCACTGATTTTAGCATTATAATAGAAAAAATTATTGAAAAAACTCCATCTGCCAAAGATTTTTTACTAACTGTTAATTTTTCAAATACATGGGCAAATTTTGCACCTACAATTATTGGACTCAGTAAAAAGTCAACAAACTTGAAAATAAAGGACTTTTTTGATGTGCGAAAACCAAGGAATTATGCAAAATATGTAAAACCTGATAACTATCATTGGTTATCTCTGTTACTTTTACCATATTTAATTAACGTAAGCAAACTAGCAATAAGTGAAATATCTACAGGGGAAAAAAAAGAAAAGAAGTATCTTGATAAAACAGATGTGGCAAAATTTTTTATAAAAGTCATTGAGGTACAGTAACCCTTTTCTCGTTTACTTTTAAGGATAAAAGTAACAAATATTTCTTTTGATTGATTATTATAAAAAATTTTTACCCGTTTGGGGGGGGGGGGGTTATGAATGGGGGCACTGGGTGCAAATTGGCTAGTTCTAATGCATTTCTATGGCCATATTCGGATTTTTGCACCACCAAAAACCCCCATCCCAGGGGGTCTACCCTATGGTACATGATATTTTTCTGTGTGCCTGTGTTATAGTGCTATGGAGCTTTCAAGTTCCGTAGCAGCCAAAGTTGAGACTTATAAGCTTTGTGTCCATATGGAGTTTTTTTCAGGATAATAAAATCTAAAACATAAAAAAATTCACCTAATTTGATCGAACGGCCATTTCCTATTCATTTGTGCGGGGTCCTTTTTCGAACAATGGCAAAATTAAAAACAAAAGTTATTTCAATTTTTTAAGTATTTGACCATGTTGCCCCAAATATTTTTGAGCACGGATGGTCGCAAATGAAAATTTTTTTTATTTTTTATTAGTTAACGAAGTTTACTAGATATAGTTACTTTTTATTCCCCATTAAATATTTTTATAAACAAAAACAACAAAAAAATTAGTGTAATAGGTATAAAATATTTAAAAAAATATTAATAAATGTAATTATAATGTATTTAAAAAAAATCAATTAAGTTTTTTTAAATATTTTCTTCTTTACTCGATTATTTTAAAACGCGCGCGATACCGACTCCGCCCACGTGTTCTTAAAGTTACTAAAGATATAAGACAATTGTTATTTTCTTTATTTATTTCATTTATTTAATATTGTTAACATCTCCAAAATAATATAAAAAGTATTTTAAAAAATTCCTTAATAGTTTATTTCTAACTGTAATAAGCATTATAAAAATCTCTTCTGTAAATTTTGAGAAATTTTAAAATATATACGATTTTTTGAGGTCCGCCATTTGATTCTTATGTTAAATGTTTTTATTAATTACTCTTCATAGAAGCTCCTAATTATCTTGAAATTTTTACAGTGTTATTTACACATTCAAAACATTAATTACCCTTAATTTGAACAATATTTGTTCTGTAATAGCTCTGCACCTCAACTCCCTTAAAAAAAAAATAGAATGGGCATATCTTTTATGAAAAAGATAATCAAATGACAATTGGAATCTTAAATGTAACAATTTTCTAATACATCAAGAAAAATTAAAAAGCATAAAAGTTTGTATGGATAGATCATCAAAATTTAAACAGATTTCATAAAAAATTTAATGACAGAAAAATTAATTGGAACTTGCTCAGCATTAGGTAATCTTTATCACATGGAGCTAAGAAACAATCATTTTACCCATGTCATTTTACCCAAGCAAAATTATATTGATACAAAAACGATACTTTTTTCAATTAATTTTTAAACTATTAGAGTTACTTGGGTTACAGATAGAAAAGATAAATTTTTTTGGGGGGTTTCTCTTGCAATCAAAGCAGTTTTCGAAATTTTTCAACCCTGCAAAATATTTGATATATAGTGTACTTACCCCGTAAAAATATTTTTCATGTTATATTATGCAATATAATTTTTGAAACCAATATCTTATCCCTTGTTTAATAAATAGCTATTTGTCCATGGGAGCAAAAAAAAATACCCCAGATCGCAGTTTACCGTTCTTGGTTTTGTCTCGGATGCTAATTTACGTGCGATCTGGTCCATTCTTTTTTTTTGCTCCCTTGGTTAAAAATGTACTATTACCCAAAAAAATATTAACTTTTGTGTGTATAACTTACCTATTTTTAAAAAATATAAGGAAATTTTAATAACTTTGAGTCATAATACTTACATATTTAAATTGCATGTAACAGATTTTAATACAAAAAATCATTTTTTTATCATTATTGACCCATGTTTAAAAAAGTTGAGGATTCTTAAAATTAGACTTACTGTGCCTAAAAAATGCTTTCAATGCCTATTTTTTGTTTGAAAATTATAAAAAATTTACAGAAGGAAAAAAGTGACCAAATATCCGCCCCTTTTTAATGAAAATGGGAAATTTACGAAAAGTTTTTCTTGCACAAAATCTTTATATTAACATGAGCCTTTCCAGAAATGATTAATTAATTATTTAAATAAAATGTTTATTTTTTTTTTTAAATATTTGAATTTCGCGCAATCACTTATGATTTTTCACGCAAGTGGCGTTAATTGTATATTTGATCATAAAATATAACCATAAGGACCGTACTCCTAAAATTTCGCATCACTGTCAACAAGTCAAATTCGCACTGTAAGCTTGCGTAATAAATGAACGCAATAAATCATTTTTTTTGTTGATATTTTGGATACTTTATCCCTCAAGTTACAATCCCCTTAAAATAGCAAACCTCCTTTTTCTTACTCATACTCCCAAAGAAAGTTTTAAAGAGAAGGAGGTATTATCCCCCTAATATGGCTAACAACTGTTAACATGGAACATGTTTATAAAGAGCGGTGCTTGGAAAAAACTACCATCACTGGGATGGAGGGGGGGGGATGTGAAAAACGGATTTTTTTCATGTAGGAAAATATTTTTAAAATAAAAAACCATTTCAATTTAAAATATTTTTTTCATAAATTAGATTGTTTTATTTATTTATTTTTAAATTTGAATGCATATAAAAATATTCCTATATTTAATACATATCTTTTTGTTTACAAAACCATTGTGGATTCTCACTTGGTAATAAATTAGTGCAATTGATATGAAAAACTTTAATAATACAATCTCTAATTGAGCAATAAACAAGTTGATGTTCAGTTGTTGTTTGACAATAACAGTATTTATTGTCAATGTCAATACATTTAACTTCTTGGATAGAAGAACCTACAGGTCTTGTGTACCACTGAGCGAGAATTTCAGGCATAAATATTTCTCTATGGTAATTTTAAGCTATTAAAATATTTTCTTCTAAAAACTTTTCATTTTTCTTTATTCTGTCATCAATAAAAAAGTTGTTGGTCCAAATGACAAAATCACAATAATTTCTTTCTGTCACTTACATCTGTAGCTGCACCTGATAATAGTACTCATAATCTCTTTTTAATATAATTATTCCATTTTCTAATCTTGTTAATGGGCAACTATCAGATTTCAATTAATTATCAATTTTTTCAAGTGAGGTTTCTGCTAATTTATATGGGCACTTAACCAAACAGCCATTTTCACAACAATTAGGCCGTCCGACAAAGCACCCGAAATTGGAATACTCAGTGATATAAAAAATCCTGACAGTTCTAATTTGAAGCTAATGTGCTTTTTTACCATAAAATTTTTATAAGATACTCTGGCTTTTGGCTAACTATTGTTGCCTTTATATAATTTGATCTGCATACAAACATATTTGACCAGGGTAGCAAACACTCTTTATTACAGATAATGCTACATTTATAAAGCTGGTTCTACACACTTTTTTAAAATTTGATGCTGTTACCCTACCAGATTTCATCGGAAGCCATAAAGAACTCTTTTTTTGTAGTTTAGGAGCTTATTCAACAGCAACTTGCTCTTTAGACACAGATACATTTAAATAAATGTTCGTAGATAAATCTTGAAGACTTTATAGGCTTAGTTGACGATTCATAGGGTCATAAAACTCTTTAAAAACTTTTGGTAGTCCAACAGTATTCGGCTTAACTTTACTAGCTGCAAAAGGTTCAACAGTTTTTAAAATTGCGGCATTTGTGTTGGTTTTATTAACTTGTCAGAAAATTATGAACTATTACTTTTGATAATTGAACATTTTCAGCATCTATAAATAAAATAAATAATTAAAACTATATTTATGCAAGAAAAAAAATTAATAATTTAATTTTATTAAAAACTTACCATTGTACGCTTTGTTGCAAATGTCACTGCCAAATTTAAAATGTTGTATTTTTTCAGATTTTTAGATTTTTTCATAGCTGATGGTACATTCTATACAGATGGTTTGTATGATCATAAAAAGTATGATGTAGTAAATTGAAGTACAAATAATTTTTTGTTAGTTCTGAAAGAACACAGTATGTAATAGTCTACTTCTTTAAAAAGAAATTTTTATTTGTTATTTTTAGATGAACTTTCATGCATTTGTATGCAATTTTAAGCATTTTTATAAAAAACTAATAGGAATTGAAATAAACATAAGAGATTAATATAAAAAAAATTTGTTTTTTTTTTTATTCAAAAAAAAGGCTTAATACTTAAAAAAATTATTTTTTGTTGCTTTGATATAAGGTTGCGTCATAAAGGTTGATACGATTGTAATGTGGCTACTTACGGCTTTATGGAAATAGTCACATTATGAGGGATAATTATAAAAATTGGGGGATGCTACATTGTCAAAATCTGAGTCGCGTATGTAGTTAAGAAAATTATAAGTATATGCGAGTAACTTACATACACCTATAAAAGAGAAAGAGAGTAATATACTTAAAAATCGGGGTCGGAGGAATATTATAGAGAAAAAGATATAGACATATTATATGATTTAAACACAAGGGAAAATGAAGCCTATTTTTATCAATTTCAAACACAAATCATATTTCTTATTAATTAAATTTTACAATATACACTGTCTTTTCTCATTTATAATTATGAATTTCACTGTCTCTAAATTTAATTATTAAATTCACAGTCTTTTATCATAAATTTATAATAACTTTTAACGATCGCGACCCACACAAGTATAATGCACATGAGAAGTTCTGGGCTCACCTTTATTGTCGAAATTAAACTGCTGAAGATATAATCTTTGGCTGCCATTTTCGATGATATCTGGTACTACTCAAAATTCGTCTCGTTCCATAAATTCTAATATGGAAACGTGACTAATAATATGCCAGTGTAGATTAACAATTTTTTTAAGATTTTTAAATAACTTAATTTCTTTCTTTTTGAAATTGGATTCCAAAGATACTTATCTTTCCTAGGATATTCAACTTCACTAATCAAAATCAAATATTCGCTTATTCAATTCCAAATATTCACAATTAATGAAAACTGTCGCGACGATAATTATAATTAAAAATATATAAGAAAACACGTGGGAATATAATCTAAAATTGTATTGCCCTCGTTTATGTTTTCTACTAACCACGAGATTTAACTAAAATCACAAATTCCAGTCCATATTTTCCGTTCACAAATTAAACATAAAACTTCACAAAAATCCTTGATCACGACATTCAATTTCAAAACTTTTTTCAAAACTATGTAAATGTGCAATAGAAATAAACTGTTAATTAATGGCCGGCGACGCGTAATTATATAATCAATTCAAAAACGTGACCTATTTTTAGAAGGGACAGTCGCCGAATATCGGCCTTGCTGGTCACTTGAATCCGCTTAGTCCCTTGACAGATCTCCCTTCTCTTCTTCGTATCTAGTTCTTCGCGGCTTTTATTAAATATCTATGCGTGCGTGTGTCACTAATTTCACCTATATTATTAATCAAACTATAACTTATATTTAAAAATCTCGCTGCTTTTTATAACATTTAAATAATAACGTATTTTAGTCATTGCAGCAACGCTACACGATCAAATATTTTTATCCTAAAAAAAAAAATATAGTAATAAAATGCAGAATATAAAAAAGAAAATTTTCACCGACATTTTGCTTGTGTTACGGGACAAAGCAAAATATACGGTTGCAGAATTCAAAAAAGAATACCCTATTATGAATATTGAATATGATACAGCAAACAAAAAAGAAATAATTATCAAAATGATTACTGATTTAAATAATGGGTTTACAAAACCTTTTCTACTTTTGATGAAAAGCAAATCAAACCAAAAACCAAAAAAGGAACTACTTGAAAAAACTCAATTAATATACAGCCTTAGAGAAGTTAGATTCGATAACAGAAAAGAAAATTACGATGTTTAAATAGAAACGATTGGCAATCGCATAAAAAGGATTACTGAAGAATAAAAGTTGTAAACAGACAAGGGTAGAGTATGCACAATATTGCTGAAGATTTAGAAATATCTAATGGTCAAGAACAAATAATTACTATGTTTATGCAACATTATGATCCAGACACTAGAAAGGTAGTAAGAATGTTACGATTTTAAAATAATGAAAAAGAACAGCCATGGAAATGCCAAGGCAGACAGGGTGGTTAAAATTCAAACAACTATAACAGAAGAGAAAATTCATGTAAAAATCAAAACGGAGATAATTACAACCCAGATTCGCAACAGAATAGAAGCAATAATGGCAGAAACAATACAGAAAATGGACGACAGCCAAACAATGCACAACAGCAGCGTCCAAATCAAAAGAATAAAGGCAACCGAATAAACAATATCAAAATCAAAGTTAGAATATAAAAAACATGGTGGAAAATCCCAACACGAACTTGATGCAATAGAAGTAACAACCTCATAATGAATTTTTTTTATGAATTATGTTGAAAAACGCATCCTGAGCGTGATGGAAAAAATTTTAAGAGTTTAATCTTTTCAGAAAAAAAAACTTAAAATTATTATTGGCGGCAGCGGGATTAGAACCCGGGACATATTATTTAATTTATAACTAACATTTTTGTAAAAAGGAAGAATAAAATATGGCTTTTTTCACATCATTATGACTACTATTTTCTAATTCAATACTATTATTGTTTTCATTTAAAATTAATTTTTTTCTCTTATTAATATTCTGGATGATTATTTTCTAATAGCAATTGTTTGATTAAACCTAAATTTTTTTGATGGAATTTTTTATGAGCTAATAGCATACTTTTATCCACTAAACAGTCACCAATGCACTTTTTTGAGAAATTGGATGATGTGATAAAAAATTTATATACCTTCCTAAAACAGTTTTCTTTCTAAACCAATCTGTTATTACTTTTTCTTTGTCATTTCTTATCAGTAATAAATACAAAAAACTATTTTCTTTGTCAATAATCAATATTTTCTTTTTTTATGGTAAATTGTAAATATTTATTAAAACCATTAAAAGTATTTAATATTCTACTATTTAATATTCTACTTATCTTTGTCTACCAACAAAATACCATAACGTATATTTTGTAAAGAAAAACTGGATTGTTAAAATTATCTATAAAGAAATTATTCATTGCATTACAGCTGTTAAGTTTATTTAACGAATTAGTTTCGAAGTAGTTAATTTTAAGTAAATGTTTTTCAATTTGTAATTTTTCCACATTAAAAACATATAAACAGCTTTGAATGGAATTATAGATGAAGTATTAGTTTGTGTTGTTCGCTAGTAAACAAAAAAAATATGACAATTTTAACTATATTATTTTTTTGATTTTATAATTAGGTTAAAAGTAATTGAAGTTAAGATTCTACATAAGAAGATAGTAAAATTAAAAATTCAATTTATTTCATAAAGTTTATGACAATAAGTTTAAATATTTATATATTAAACTTACTTAGTATCATAGGTTATGTTTTAAGGAATAAGTTATTTTGGTGAGTTTTCATAAGTGAATACTAATAATATAATTTTACCTTTTTATATCCGTCAGTAACTTCGTTAAAAAAGTCTCATTCGACGCGTTTCGAAACTTATTAGTTTAGTTCATCAGGGAATAAAGTATATAAAAAACACTTCACATACTTTACACTAGTTTTTCTTTACACTTTTATACGAGCGTGCGCTTAGATGCCTGGCACCGCACTTAACTTGGACAGTAACTTGGACACCTTAACAAAATGTTTTTTGAATCAATGAAGACTTATGTTTATATTTATATTTATAGAAAAAATTTTTTTGTAGTTCCTGATAAGGGTTGCTAAATGCAACCGAAACGTTGAAGAAAATAGATTTTATTATTTTTTAAAATAACATTTACAATAACATTCTATTATTCTTAATATTATAATTGTTCAACGTTTGTTTTTTTCTTAGCCAAAAATATGGCCGGGGTCATATAAAAAGTCAATAATTATAAATTGAAAAATGATTAAAAATAAAAATATTAAATTAATTTTTGGGGCAACGAGCAGCACCTTGAACTTACCGTAATTAGCTCGTTACCGGCTACGTGAACCTGGAAATGAAAGATTTTAAGGGGCGGTAAGTAACTAAATAAAATAGTATTATTTGAAATAACGATTATTTATTTAATTTATTAAGTTTAAAAATTAATTATGATACAAAAATATGTTTAGCGCCACCGGTTATTAAATCAAATTCAAACCAAATAAATAAACGGTTAAATTTAATAAAAGAAACTTTTCCAAGTTGTAATGAAGCTCAAATTTTAACTAAGATGACAGAAAGTATGTTTAAAAAAATTTATTAACTTTTTTCGATAATATTTAAAAAACATTTTAGAGCGTATTCACTTGCTGAGTTACTACAGAAGAAATAGTGAAAATATTTTTTGAATGTTCATTCATGGAGTTAATCATATAAAAAGAGCGTACATTACTTATTTGAGTAATAATTTTCACTATGCGAGAAGTGTAACTAATGTATAAGGAAATTATATCTGTATCTCAATTTTACAACATTCGAATAGTACACTGAGGAAAACGTTTTATTGATTCAATGGTATATATATCATTAACTTGATAAACAGATTTCATTGAAATGTAGCAATGAAATATTTTATCAATTTAATGATATATATTATTAAAATTATTTTAATGAAATATAACTTTAGTTTAATGACTTATTATTTTTTTTATAGAAAATAAAATATAAAGTTTTTTAAACATTTGAGTCAGTTATGTTTTAATTTAATTTTTTAAATGCTGTTTTTATCGACTGAAGTTTCGAGACCGCAGATGTATATATAGTTTTTAATTTGTATCCCTGTGTATTCGCTTATTATTGTTTCGCTATATTATATATACGCACGCGCGCTTCGTATATCATATAATAAAATTTTGTTTCTTATATAGTAAAGGAAAGTCAATTTTATGACTTGTGTGAGTGATATTCCTAGAGCGACATCTGCTTATAACAATTATATCAAAATTTTAAAGTAAAAGATTCTGTTCCGTATCTATTAAAAATATAAATTGTGTGTGTCGCCATTATTATAATTAATTAATAACCAGCTCCTCAATATTTGGTCCAATGAAGCCGCCTTCATAATTGGAGTGCTTTGTGATAAAACTAATATCAGTTTATAAGTTTATGAAGAAAAAACGGCGGTTATTTTTTTACAACTTACACGCATGATTTTCGAATCGTTCGTCTGTCAAGAAATACTGTATTTTTTGTGTTTAAAAAAAAAAAAAAGTGAAATTAATCACGTGGCAAAGGCATCATATTTTTGTTTTTAAAGTACAGCACAAAAACATACTTATTAAAAAAAAAAAAAGAAGATATATAGTCCACGCACCTCGCCAAAACTCAAAAGAAAATTTTTGAAAATTTTTATTATCATCATGGCGGATCGTTTATGAAAAATCTTTCGTCGCAAAATTCAACTAGGCGAATTTGTGCAAAAGTTTTGGTCACCGCAAAATTCAACTAGGCGAATTTGTGTGAAATTTTTGGTCGTCGCAAAATTCTACTTGTCAAATTATCATCTTTCAAAAAAAAACAGATTCAATTTAAATAATTTAAGGTAGTATAAGCGTGGAGTGAAAGAGATATTATTTTTCGGATCTCTTTCTTCCTCTCGCGAGTTTCGTTTAAGAAATTCCAAAATGTTTTTGTTTATATTTCTGTAAATAAACTTCTGGAAGCTCTGAAATTTTTTCTATGAATTTTTATAATAATAAATTATATTTTAACCAAACATTATCAAAATCTGTTTTGTAAATTTTTTTTTATTTGAAGCTTTTAAAATATCTTACGGTGAATCAGTATGTAATATAAATAAGTACGTATTGTGAAAAATTTACAAAACAGATTTTGATAATACTTGGTTAAAATATAATTTATTATTATAAAAACTCATAGAAAAAATTTCAAAGAAGTTTATTTACAGAAATATAAACAAAAACATTTTGGAATTTCTTACACGAAACTCGCGAGAGAAAGAAAGAGGTCCGAAAGCAAAGAAATCCTACCTTAATATCATTTTTTTAATTAATTTTAATATTTTACAAATTTTGTTTAAAAAAAGAAATTAGTAAAAAAATATAGGTGAATATAAAATTTGAATTCTTTTTTTTATTAATTAAATTATTTACAAAAATTATAATTATAAAAATATAATTTTTCTCAAAACAATAACTCGATTAACAGCAGCGCACAGTGGGCTAGAAAAATTCAAAAGGGAACAAAATTCGGCTTCAGCGTAATTTTGACTGAAAATAAAATTTAAAAAATGGAATTTATAGGTTGTCATATATATTAAACGATAGGATACCGCTTTTTTTGAAAAAAAAATATTGGAAAATTTTTTTAGGCGTGGGAAATCAGCAAAAATTTTTTTAAATTTGGCACTAAAAATGGGATAAAAAGTCAAATTTATAAAAAAAAAGTTTTTTGATGATACATATACATAAAAATATGCTGAAAAAACCATAATTAACCTAAAAATTTTATCTCAGCTGTGTGTGTGTCTACTATTGTAAGTGTGTTAGTGGAATATTCGGAAAAACTTAAAAATTAAAAAAAAATCAGAGTTTATTAATTTTTAGTGTTTTTTACTTCCTAAAACGCACAAATAAAGTATATATGGGTTTTTTGCATCTACCTTGGTCTTATCCTACATCTGTGTATTTTTGTGTCTGTATGTGAGCAAATGTAAAATTGAATTTTCGCATTTTTAGTAGATTATTTAAAATTTAATCATAAAGATATTAAATAAAGAAATGGTTAACTTGTTTATAGGTGACAAAACTTGAATGTATGTTTGTATTGATATACAATGTGTGCAGTTTTGTCTATGGGAGTATGGTTGTATGTGTACGTGTGTATGTGTTTGTGAGTTAAATCGCATTTTCGTATTTTCAGTTGGTTTTTTTTAAATTAATCATAATGATATTGAATTATAAAGTGGTTATTTTTTGTTTTACACACGCTCACATACAGACATAAAAATACACAGATGTAAAAAGTAAAAATTAATAAAACTCCGATTTTTTTTTAATTTTTAAGTTTTTTCGAATATTCCACTAACACACTTACAATCGTAGACACACACACAGCTGAGATAAAATTTTTAGGTTAATTATGGTTTTTTCAGCATATTTTTATGTATATGTATCATCAAAAAACTTTTTTTTATAAATTTGACATTTTATCCCATTTTTAGTGCCAAATTTAAAAAAATTTTTGCTGATTTCCCACGCATAAAAAAATTTTCCAATATTTTTTTTTCAAAAAAAGCGGTATCCTATCGTTTAATATATATGACAACCTATAAATTCCATTTTTTAAATTTTATTTTCAGTCAAAATTACGCTGAAGCCGATTTTTGTTCCTTTTTGACTTTTTCTAGCCCACTGTGCAGCGTGTGTCCCACGATATATTATAAGAATCGTACTAACAATTACTGTACGAGTTACTAAATTTTTTAAACAACTTAGTAAAATACTTTAAAAACATATTGTAATGTTTCCTTGTTTTAATAGTAAAAATTATACCTTTAATTTTTAATATACTTGTAGTAATATTTATTTTAAGTATATTCTAATTTTAAGGGTAAATCCACAGGTAGTGGATTTACTACCACAGGTAAAAGGATTTGCATAACTACTATTTAATATAGAAATATTTCATCTTTCTTTTTCTCAGTGTAGGCCTTAAGTATAACGATCATTTTTTGTGCCCTCCGCAAGAATCACTATAGTGATCAGTATACTGAGAGATTCTGTATGTACCCAAAAGTACATACATAAGTAGAATAATTGGTGCCAGAACTATAAATTCGCTTCTTGTTAATTGCCCTTGTTGCAACCTAAAGCGGAAAATGCTTAACTTTAAACTTATTGTATATATGCAATTTTTAGTCCAAAATTAAATCTAATTATTTTTATTATAACATCGAACGTTATGTTTTATAATTGTTATATGTTAATTCTTATAAGTGTTATAATTTACTTACCAGCTTCTGTTTTAAAAGTAATCAAATAACTATCGGAGGCTAATGTAAATACATAACTTTTACTCGAAACTCTAGAACATTCTGTATCATGTGAAATTGGAAACTCTAATAATGGATGACTTTCTTGAATTTCCTCTAAAAAATGAAATGTTATAATTAATTCATTTAAGTAAAAAGTATACAGTTGAAAATCTTAAAAATAATCTTAAAACTATTATCCTATATATATCCTATGTATACTAGATCACCTCGAATATGTATGAGACTGAGCGAAGCCACCAAAAATCTCTAAACTTATCTAATTATTTCTTATAAATCATAAAATTATGATTTCTTATGAAAAAATTGTTTAAAAAATAAGTAATACTTTTATTATTAATCATAATTTATTTTTATTTATTTATTATTTATTATTTTTTATTATTTCACTTCGTATTTATAAGATTTAGTGTAGAAATAATTATAATTTTTTTTGTAATAACTAATGATATAAATAAATAAATGCGTATAAATTTAATAAAAAAAAACATTTTATTGAATTATTTCATGTATGAAATATATTTTTTTTTATACATTGTGTGTTGATATTTTAATGAATATCGTTTTTTTACTTGTGTAAAAACTTTTGTTTATCCTTAAAAGAAGCGCATAGTCGAATAGAGTCGTATCTATATTTATTATAATCTTTTATTAAAATTAAATCGTTAATTGATTTAACTCTACTTAATCCTACGTAAGTTATGCCTAATTGTTTTTCGCTATCTCCTATATGAAGAAACATTTTATCAATAGTTTGTCCCTGGGACTTATGTATTGTTATCGAATAAGATAACATTAGTGGAATTTGTGTTCTGCTGCATTGTATTTTGTTATGCGTCCATATACGTGTTAGTAGAATTATTCTGAAACAAATTTTTATATAAATATGGTCCTCGGTAATTGTCAAATTCTACCATAATTGCTTCTGGTAATTGCGGCGGTGAATCATTGTCAGAATAAATTATTTCTCTGACATAACCTAAAGTACCATTGATTAAACCTCCAGCAGTCCATAAGTTTGCCCTTAACATAACACGACAATTTTTAGATAAATATAGGATATTTTGTAATCCTGAAGCTTTTTCATCCGAACAACGAATGGCTATATTGGGTACATTTGTTCCTACAATGTGAGCTACTGGGTTTCCTGTGTTTTTTAAATATTTTTCGTTATGTGCATCTACTTCTGCGCATTTCGGGTATAAGTGTATTGCATTTTCAAATAAATCTAATTCATTTTTTGGTATTATGATTTTCCGTCTGTTATGTAATGCTTCATAATTTTCTTATTGCTGTATCTCCTACAGGTGTTAATTGATTATAATCACCGAATAAGTAGATTATTAATCAACCGAATGGTTCATTAATTTCATTGGCGAAAATTTCTCTACACCGTGATTCTATTTGGTATAAAGTGCGTAAACCTATCAGACATTTCGTCAATTATCAAAAATTTCAAATTTTTTTAATCTGATTGTAATTTTTTTGCTTTTTGATTTTCTAATAAATATATTTTCTAAAAATTACGTGTATGTTAGTGTCGCATTCAGTTTTAATCCAAAAAAGTAATTATTAACAATTACAAATTATTTAAACAATTAAAAATTGTTTCATCAATTACCTGTATAATTTTTATTGTAATTGAGCTTTAAATTCGTATTCAGGGCATGCAAAAATATATGTAACTTAGTGTCGCACTCACTTTTGATCCAAAAAAGTAATTATTAACATTTACAAATTGTTTAAACAATTTAAAATTATTTAAACAATTGCCTGCATAATTTTTATCGAAATTTAGCTTTAAATTCGTATCCAGGGTATAAAAAAATATATGTAACTTAGTGTCGCACTCAGTTTTGATCCAGAAAAGAAATTATTAACATTTACAAATTGTTTAAACAATTAAAAATTGTTTAAATAATTCATCTAAAGTATTAAATATTAAAAATTTATGTACTGTAAGTTAAATTATATTAGAAAGTTTTGCTTAACTCACAAATTTTTGAAGCTTGTTAACATTTACAACTCGATTTTGCTTAATTTTGGGCTAATTTTGTAATAATTTGTTAATAACAATTAATCTGCCACTTTTAGGTCAAAATAGACCCCGGATTTGGATTTAGCAGGTCGAAAAACATATAATACACCTATTTTTATCCTACAAAAAAAAAAGTGGGTTACGAAATACATTGGTGGCGCTTCGACTAAATGAAAATTTTAATTATTTGGCCTTAAAAAATTTTCCAATTTCCCTAAATGGCCCACAGTATGGCAAAATGGACAAAAATCGCTATTGGACTGAGTTTTTGAGCTATCGGCTTGAAACCTATTTTGAACGGCTTTAAAATAAGCCGGGTTTCGGCCTCACTGCGGATTTGTCAAATTTTTTATTTTTAATAAGCCTATTTACACGAGCTCAATCTATTCATTTATCGAAATTTTCACTTTCTACATTTTTTGCACTTTAAAACAAACGGGAAAGGACCCCGCACAAACCTTATGGGATTCTGGTTTCGGCGGAATTGGCTGAATTTTTTGTATTTTGTACATTTCGTCATCCTGAGCAAAAGTCTCAATAGGCACGAAGCTCCAATATGCTTTCTTCGGCTCCCACAAAGCTCTAAAGCTCCACAGATCCAACTTTATTTACTACTGAAAAAAGGCATATTTTATTTTTTAATGCATCTTTTGATAAATAAAAGTATATAGTCTTACTTTTTTGAGGTTGCTAAATTCAAATCTGATGTCAGAAAAATGATATTGACAGTTGACAGCTGTCAACAAGTTGTCAAACGGTAATTTATAATCGGGGTTTATGAAACCATTACACATATATATTTTTTTGCTGTCGCTGAATTCAAATTTGATGTCAGAAAAATGTTATTGACAGTTGACAGCTGTCAACTAGCTGTCAAACGGTAATTTATAATCGGGATTTATGAAACCAGCACACATATATATTTTTTTGCTGTCGCTGAATTCAAATCTAATGTCAGAAAAATGATATTTACAGTTGACAGCTATTACTGTTTGAAAATATGTTGGCAACTGTCAACTGTCAACATTAATTTTTTGACATCAGATTTAAATTCAGCAAACCATAAAAATCCATATATTATTGTTGATTTTATAAATACCAATTGTTAATTACTTTTATGTTGAAAACAAGTTGACAACTGTCAACTGTCATAATTAGTTTTTTGGCATCCGATTTGAATTCAGCGATGTCAAAAGCATATATATATATATATGTACTGATTTTTGAAATCCCGATTACTTATTATCGTTTGACAGCTAGTTGGAAGCAGTGCACTGTCAATATTATTTTCCTGATATCAGAATAGAATTCAGCAATATCAACAGCATATACATATGTGCTGATTATTTAAATCCCGATTTTTTATTACCGTTTGACAGCTAGTTGACAGCCGTTAACTATCAATATCATTTTTCTGACATCAGATTTGAATTCAGCGACAGAAAAAAAAAATGTGTACTGGTTTCATAAACCCCGATTATAATTTACCGTCGTTTGACAGCTTGTTGACAGCTGTCAACTGTCAATATCATTTTTCTGACATCAGATTTAAATTTAGCGACCTCAAAAACGTAAGACTATATACTTTTATTCATCAAAAGATGCATTAAAAAATAAAATATGTCCTTTTTCAGTAGTAAATAAAGTTGGATCTGTGGAGCTTTGGAGCTTTGTGGGAGCCGAAGAAAGCATTTTGGAGCTTCGTGCCCATTGAGACTTTTGCTCAGGATGACGAAATGTACAAAATACCAATTTCGCCGAAACCCGAATCCCATAAGCTTTGTGCGGGGTCCTTTCTTTGTGTCAATTCTGCATTCTATACATAAAAATTAAAAAACATTTTTCAGTCAAAAAATATTAAATAATAATTTTTGCATATTTTCACACCAAACCTAAAAGAGTTTTTTGTTATGCAGAAAAGATTGAATGTTTATTTAATTCTTTAGAGAGGAATTATTTTGAGGTTAATTCTTTTAAAAAAAATTATTTTTGTTTTTATTCTGTTCAAAAAGAATTAAATCAAAAATAAATCTTTTTAGAAGAATTAAGGGTCGTTTTACCTAAATATGTCGATATTTTAGCTGATTTTCAAGGTAGGATTGTGAAATAATGGATAGAGATATTTGAATCAAATTTTTTTTATAGTTTACAAATATATTAAAAATTAAAAAAAAAATTTTTTTTGTTTTTTGTGATGTCAGTTTTGCGTGAGAGAGGTGAACTTGCGTCTCTGAAAAAAAAAAATTCAAAACTGTGTACTTGATATCTTGACTTAGGATAATCTAAAACGTACGAAAAAAAAATTGGTAAGACTGAAAACCCGTAATTTCGGGATGTCGTCGAGTTTATTCAAAAAAATTAATTACGAACAAAATGGCGGCTACGCAAAGTTAAAATGAAAAAAAAAGCCTATAATTTTCGGGCAAAAGCAGCTGTAAAAATTTTTTCAGAACATAAAAAAAAAAAACTCGACGACATCCCGAAATTAGTGCATTTATTAAGTTGCTTAGTAAATTTAAAGAAAATCGGTGCAGAAGTTATCGCGCAATCGAGTACAGGGTTTTAAAGACGTTGTTTCGAGTAAAACGACTTTGAAGTTTTGGAATAATTTTTTCGGTACTTTTAATCATTAAATTATTATTTTTTTTTTTTATTGCGTAAAGGAACTTACAACAAATAAAATTAGACCAAAAAAATAAAAATCGGTCAAATAGTTTTAGAGAATTCTTAATTAGAAGGTGTAAAAACATAGTTTTCTAAATAAGAGTAAATATTTTTTTTTCTTAAAAATTTAACAAAACATTTTTTTTTTGTATATTTAAGTATACTTATAAGTTATCAGTGATTTTTGAGCCATAAAGTTATCCTTCTGGTTTTCATACTGAACTTGTAGCTGATTTTACCCCTGCTGCTGAACCGATTTGCTATTTTTTATCATTTTGGCACGGCTAAATTTGGCGTCATAAACCATCGCGAATATTAGCAAAATCTGCTCATAATTTCTATCAGTGACCAGTTCCGACATGATTTCCAACTATTTAACAGTAGTTAGAAGATATGTAAGATAATATTAGATCCATACCGTTAAATTTTATCAAAAACACGTTTGACGGCGCCGGCAAAACAGGCAAAAAAATATACTTAGAGGGGAGGATTTAAAAACAAATTTTTTTTACATACTCTTGAGGCATATTTAAGTAATTAATAGAAAAAAAAAAAATTCGGTTATCAAAAAAAAATTTAGGTAAAACGACCCTTAACCTCAAAATAATTCCTCTCTAAAGAATTAAATAAACATTCAATCTTTTCTGCGTAACAAAAAACTCTTTTAGGTTTGGTGTGTTAGTATTTCGCATAAAATTCATTTTTAGTACATAGGCTAATTAAAAATAAAAAAATATGAAAAATCCGCAGTGAGAAATAAAAGCAGGCTAATATTAAAGTCGTTCAAAACAGGTTTCAAGTTGATAGCTCAAAAACTTAGTCCAAGGGCGATTTTTGTCCATTTTGCCACACTGTGTGGCGGGACATAAAAACATGAAGAGGAACTTTCTATATTGCCTACAAATTATCAAGGTTGAGAAAAACGTTTTAAATTATAAAATTATTTGTACCCTAGTATATTTTCCGATTTTCCAATATGGCGGTACAAAAAACTCGAAAAAAGGAACTTTCTTGAATTGGTAAATTAACTTACTAAATAAATAAGTACACATATTGCTATCAAATAAAATTAAATATGTTTTATATTTGTATAAACATTGGTTCTTAAAGAATCATACAGTTAAAAGTTGTGAATAAGTATATAAATGCTTTCTAATCAATTGTTTTTTTAATTTTTCTTTTATAAAAAGCATTTTTTGCAAAATTGTAACTAAACTATTAAGAATTAATAATGATATAAATTAGGAACTTTTGTGATAAATGTATAATTAGTATCTCTTATATAAACATATTTGCCATCTATTTGTGAGGTTTCAACTGCTATAAGCTCTTCAACATTCATTTTTTTTAAATGTACTGATGTTATAATCGGTTATACATTAATTTTGCGGAATATGGTGTATTCTTTTTCATTTTCCTTATCAAAAATAAAGTCTATAATTTTGATGAACCCATTATTTTTTGTATAAGCAAACGTTGAATCAGCTCGTTACGTTGCTTTCCCTGCAAAGGGCATCTTTGATCATTTGAAAATATAATTCTGAAATTTTTTCTGATAATTGCAATCGCTATATTCATTCGTTGTCAACTGTTTTTTTAGCTCCAAAGTATTTGACAGCAATTCCTTTAGTTGTTTTATTACCATTTTCTTGGTCCGCCATATTGACAAATTGGAAAATATTGGGGCTAAAAAATGAAAATTTTAAAAAAATATGTTGGGGCAAAAAAGTTAAAATTTTCATTAATAGAAACGTTTTTCTCGACCCCGAAAACCCCCAGGTAATGTAGAAAGTTTTTATTTTCATGTTTTAGGTCCGCCATATTGAAAAATTGGAAAATATGCTGGGGCTAAAAAATGAAACCCCCAGGTAACGTAGAAAATTTCTATTTTCATGTTTCTTGGTCCGCCATATTGGAAAATTGGAAAATATGTTGGGGCTAAAAAATGAAAATGTTCATTCATAATAACGTTTTTCTCGACCCCAAAAACCTCCAGGTAATGTAGAAAGTTTTTATTTTCGTGTTTTTTGGTCCGCCATCTTGGAAAATTGAAAAATATGCTGGGGCTAAAAAATGAAAATTTTCATTCATAAAAACGTTTTTCTCTACTCCGAAAACCCCCAGGTAATGTAGAAAGTTTTTATTTTCATGTTTTTTGGCCCGCCATCTTGGAAAATTGGAAAATATGATGGGGCTAAAAAATGAAAATTTTCATTCATAAAAACGTTTTTCTCTACTTCGGAAACCCCCAGGTAACGTAGAAAGTTTCTATTTTCATGTTTCTTGGTCCGCCATATTGGAAAATATTTTGGGGCTAAAAATTGATAATTTTCATTCATAATAACGTTTTTCTCGACCCCGAAAACCTCCAGGTAATGTAGAAAGTTTTTATTTTCATGTTGGAAAATTGGAAAATATGTTGGGGCTAAAAAATGAAAATTTTCATTCATAATAACGTTTTTCTCGACCCTGAAAACCACCAGGTAATGTAGAAAGTTGCTATTTTCATGTTTCTTGGTCCGCTATATTAGAAAATTAGAAAATTGGAAAATTGTTTTGTGTGAAAAATTAAAAATTTTTCATCCAAAATACATTTTTCTTGCCCTAAAAAATCTTCTTGTAATGTGAAAAGTTGATTTTTAAAGTTTTTAGTCCGCCATCTTGGAAAATCGGAAAATATTTTGGGTTGAAAAATTAAATATTTTCCACCCAAATAGTATATTTACGGCTCGTGTCCAGAAAAGTGAAGAATGGCCCAAATTGCACGTAAATTACCTTCCGAGGCGAAGCCGAGGGTGGTAAACTGCGATTTGGGGCATTCTTTATTTATGGACAAGGGTCGTATAAAATTTTTCTGCGACAGTAGCGAGCAAATTCGAAAATTCGTACTTTCGTGGCTACTGTACAGAAAATTCATTTTTTTCGCCTTAAAAAACCTCCTTGTAATGTGAAAAGTTGATTTTTTTAAGTTTTTAGTCCGCCATCTTGGAAAATTGGAAAATATTTTGGGTTGAAAAATTAAATATTTTCCACCTAAAATTCATTGTTCTTGTCCTAAAAAATCTTCTTGTAATGTGAAAAGTCGAGTTTTTCAAGTTTATAGTCCGCCATCTTGGAAAATCGGAAAACATGTTGGGTTGAAAAATTAAATTTTTTCCACCCCAAATTCATTTTTCTCGCCCTAAAAAATCTCCTTGTAATGTGAAAAGTTGATTTTTTCAAGTTTTTTAATCCGCCATCTTGGAAAATTGGAAAATATGTTGGGTTGAAAAATTAAAAATTTTATTAATAAAAATGTTTTTTTCAACCTCAAATACCCCTAGGTAATGTGAAAAGTTCTTTTTTATTCGTAAATATGAAAATTATCAATATTAAAATTTAAAAAAATGTAATTTTTTGATGAGGAGCTAGATTTTTCGCTATCATTTTTAAATGTGCGTACTAAATGGGCTGCAAATTTAATCAGTTCGTCCTTGTCTCATTTGAGACCATCTGTGAAATTTTGAAGTCAATCAATAATATAGTTAAGGAGCTATCGTGTTAACAAACTCGACATTCTGTCGCGGGAATAGACTGAGCTCGCTCAGTCTAATTAAAATGAAATAATTGAAAAGACTATTTTTGATTTTATTGGACACGCATTTATGAAGAATTGTACGGACGAAAATACATGAAAGTGATTTTAAAGTAATCTTTAAGGAGGTTTCGTCATGCCAGCGGGGAGGTCACAGAGGCGAGGGGATCTCCTATATCTTCTGTATAAAATTGTAAGAGTTACCAACTCTAAATAAACAAATTTATAAGAACATAAATGCTATTAATTTTTTATAATTTTTATATTTTAAGCTTAAGAAATTATTAATAATTGGTTTATATGAATAAAAAAATTTTTTTTAATTATTATTTTTTTTACAATTTCATCTCAAAAGTGAAGTTTATATGCGTCGCGCGATTTGACAACAGCGCTTAGTGTTGGTATGAACTGATGGCTATGATATTGTAATCTCAAGCATTTCGTGCTATACACATATACAAACGTAAATTTACTGTACATGATCATCGACGTTGACTTCGTCTTGCCGTCGTCTCTCATTTATTTCTGTTTATTTCGTGCGTACTTAGAAAAAATCGCGTTTATTATTATTTAGTTACAAATAATTTTCTTAAATGGACCCAAAGCTATACTTTTTTTTATTTTAATGGTTAATTTAATACTTAAAGTAAATGAATATATAAATTTTTTTAAAATCTAATTTTTTTTTCATTCAGATATTTAGGAAAAACCACGTTTTTGAAGACATTTACATAAGAACCAATGTTAAATTTTTCAAATTTTTTTTTTTAATTTTCAAAAATTAAAACTCTAGTTATGTTTTAAATTATTAAATGTACATATTCCTCAAATTTTACGCAAAAATATTTAATTTTAGGAAAGTGGTATCATTTTTTCCTAATCACTGTTCCTCCTTAAAGAAATATCTCCAGAGTCTTTTTTAATTTTTAAATAATATTTAAATGATTTCGAGAAATCAAAATCAGAAGTTAGTTATCAAAAACGCAAAATAATTTCATTTTTTTTTCACTAAAACTGATTTTTCTCAGGATCAAGGAGGTTTTATGAGACAAGCTTTAGTACAAATTATTCCTTGGAAAAAATGATATCGATTTGACGTTTTTTTTTTGAGATCCATTTTTTTATATAAAAATAAAAATTTTTGAAATTACAAAAATATTTCAATACAATCATTGCATAAAAATGTATGACTATTAAAAAAAATTTTAGAATGGCGTACACTCAAAACCTTAGTGTGTCAATTTGAGCAAGAATTTAATCGCTACTCTAATTAAATTCAAATATTTAAAGAAAGTCGCGATTTAAATTAACAATTTACACAAATGTAATAAGTAAAACATAAAAATTACACACTAATAAACATTAAAGTGTAAGTTTAATCAAAAGTAGTGTGTAAATTGATATATTTAATACGTATAATATATATTAAATAAGTTAAATAATAAAATTTAATCAAAAGTAGTAATTAAACTACTGATTAGACTGTGCGAAGCACAGTCTATACCCGCGACAGAATGTCGCTCTTGTGCGCACTCGTTAAGGTCACAGTGATCTCCGATTAGGTTCAAAATTTATATATAAGTTAGATATAAGACCAACATGAACTGTATTGATTTTGAGCCAAATCGAAAATATAGTACCGAAATTATTATCAATTTACGGGAATAACAGCGTTAAAAACACAAAATGTCGATTATAAGACATAAAACATGATAAAATAAGCACTTTCAGGTTAAAAATAATCATTCCAGGTTGTAGCGGATACCCTGGAGGTATAATTTTTCATGTTCCGCACAAATATATTTTCCGATTTTCCAAGATGGCGGACCAAAAAACTTAAAAAATGAATTTTTGACATAAAACATGATAAAATAAGGACTTTTAAGATGAAAATAATAATTCCAGGTAGAAGAGGGTGCCCTGGAAGTATAATTTTTCATTTTCCACACAAATATATTTTCCGATTTTCCAAGATGGCGACCCGATAAATTTGAAAAAATGAACTTTTAACTTTGCAAGAGGGTTTTTTAGGACAAAAAAACGAATATCCGGTGGAAAATATTCAGTTTTTTAACCTAAAAAATTTTCTGATTCTCCAAGATGGCGGACCAAAAAACTTGAAAAAAAGAACTTTTAACTTTACAAGGAGGTTTTTTAGGGCAAAAGAAACGAATATTCGGTGGAAAATATTCAGTTTTTTAACCTAAAAAATTTTCCGGTTTTCCAAGATGGCGGACCGAAAAACTTGAAAAAATGAATTTTTGACATAAAACATGATAAAATAAGGACTTTTAAGATGAAAATAATCATTCCAGGTAGAAGAAGATACCCTGGAGGTATAATTTTTCATTTTCCACACGAATATATCTGCGAAGCACAGTCTATACCCGCGACAGAATGTCGCTCTTGTGCGCACTCGTTAAGGTCACAGTGATCTCCGATTAGGTTCAAAATTTATATATAAGTTAGATATAAGACCAACATGAACTGTATTGATTTTGAGCCAAATCGAAAATATAGTACCGAAATTATTATCAATTTACGGGAATAACAGCGTTAAAAACACAAAATGTCGATTATAAGACATAAAACATGATAAAATAAGCACTTTCAGGTTAAAAATAATCATTCCAGGTTGTAGCGGATACCCTGGAGGTATAATTTTTCATGTTCCGCACAAATATATTTTCCGATTTTCCAAGATGGCGGACCAAAAAACTTAAAAAATGAATTTTTGACATAAAACATGATAAAATAAGGACTTTTAAGATGAAAATAATAATTCCAGGTAGAAGAGGGTGCCCTGGAAGTATAATTTTTCATTTTCCACACAAATATATTTTCCGATTTTCCAAGATGGCGACCCGATAAATTTGAAAAAATGAACTTTTAACTTTGCAAGAGGGTTTTTTAGGACAAAAAAACGAATATCCGGTGGAAAATATTCAGTTTTTTAACCTAAAAAATTTTCCGATTCTCCAAGATGGCGGACAAAAAAATTTGAAAAAATGAACTTTTAACTTTACAAGGGAGTTTTTTAGGGCAAAAAAACGAATATGCGGTGGAAAATATTCAGTTTTTTAACCTAAAAAATTTTCCGATTTCCTAAGATGGCGGACCAAAAAACTTTTAACTTAATTAATTTAACGTTCGTCATATTTTTCAATATCAGTATCAGTAATTAACGATCTTTACGAACAAATAATAATCTTATATTTCAAAGATGCATAAGACATTTTCATGCCATTAATTTTATTTAAAATTTTTTACAATTTTAAATAAATTAGAAAAATTTTTTAATTGATGTTAAATAATTTTTTAAAATAAATTAATAAATAATTTAACTTAAAAAAGTGGTTTTCAATGAAAAAAATTGTCCATCAATTTGTCTCGAGCGGGATTCGACCCCACGACCTTTGGTTTGCCGGACCCGGGAGACAATCAGGATCAATTTCTTTCATTCAAGAGGCAGCTTTTGTAGATCTAGTGCCAAATTTATGTCGAATCCCGCACGAGACAAATTGACGGACAATTTTTTTCATTCAAAACCACTTTTTTAAGTTAAATTATTTATTAATTTATCTTAAAAAATTATTTAACATCAATTAAAAAATTTTTCTAATTTATTTAAAATTGTAAAAAATTTTAAATAAAATTAATTGCATGAAAATGTCTTATGCATCTTTGAAATATAAGATTATTATTTGTTCGTAGAGATCGTTAATTACTGATACTGATAATGAACTTTTAACTTTAGAGAGGTGTTTTTTAAAGCAAGAAAAACAAATATTCGGTGGAAAGTATCCAGTGTTTTAACCTAAAAAATTTTCCGATTTTTCAATATTACGAACCGAAAAACTATTAATATAATTCCGAAAGTTTACTATTAGAGACCGCTAGCGTCGTGCTTTATTATGGTATTTGTAATTAAGTGTGTCCATAATTAATAATTAATTATGTCCCGATACAGATCTAAATACTATTGATGAACAACGTAAAAAATTAATTCAAGAAAATCCATTATTTGTCAGCTATTTTTTTAAAGAAAGCGTTAATAATTTTATGAAATATGTAATATAACCATTATTCGAAGTATCCGACTTCTGGTATCGTTGAGAATGGCAATTTAGAGGATCACCACATATTCATGGAATTTTATGGTTATCAAACGCGCCATTATTTAATAATAAAATTCTAAGACCAGAAGAAAGAGAAAAACTTTGCAGTTACTTCGATGATTTTTGTTTTGCAATAAATCCTAAACATGATGTAGGAATTAATCATCCTGCACGTCAAAATTTTTCTGACATTCCAACAGATAATCTGGAAAATGATTTAATTTATTTATTAAATAGATTACAACGTCATACGATGCATGATAAACACTGTATGAGATACAAATATAAAAGCACAATTTTAGCATGCCGTTTTAATTTCCCTCAACAAGAAAGAAAAGAAAGCATTATTGATGATTCAGACGGATATTTACGATATCATCCTAAACGTAATGATCCACTCATACAAAGATAGAATCCAATCATAACATCTATTTGGAGGGCAAATACTGATTTTTCGCCGATTGCATCAGAAGAATCTATTTATTATTATATTGCTAAATATGCATCCAAAAGTGAAAAAATCTTAAATGATTTACAACAGTGTTTACAGGATATTTGTGCATCCATGTCAGATTCACTATTAGCAAAATCAGCAATTCAAAAATTATTCATTTCTACATTACATGAAAGATACTACAGTGCTCAAGAAGTAGTACATTTGTTAATGAGTTGGCCTCTATATCACAGTTCACGGAGTTACGCCAATTTAGTAATTCAAGATGACGATTGGATACAAATAAAGGTGAATATATAATTCCTTACCAATAATATAAATAACAATTTTACTAATTATTTAAACATCTTTAAAATAAAATGAACCTACGTAATTAAACAATACTTATTTGATGGAACTGTAACCCTTATAATTATATTTTAAATTTAGACATAATAAATTCATTTTAATTAATTTAAATAACTTATATACAGTAATTTAACGATTTACAAATCATCGACTCATGTAACCTCAAAGTTAAAAACTTGAATTTAGAACATAAAATTTTTTTATAATCTCTTGTTTATTATTTATTTTAAATAATATTTTCAATAAGACATTATTATTTATTTTAAATAATATTTTCAATAAGACAAAGCTATTTATACTACACAACTTATTCTTAATCTCAACTAATGTATGTATGAAATGAAATGAAAAATAATATTTTTTTAAATTAATATTATTTGTTTAAATTTAATAAGAAAATTTATTAAAATCAATTAAACTTATAAATCTTTACTTTTCTACATGGATAAATTTAAATATAGTGAGTGCGATTTGTATGGCCGGGTTTTCACAACTGCCCCAAAATATTTTTAACTGTCGTAAAAAATATAAGAAAAATGAGTCATAATTTTTTTTATTATTGCTGTAAAAAACTCACATTAGCATGAAAAATTTAAAGGATACATCTTTTCATGTTTTCAAGAGCGTTTATGTTAAAACAGCGAAAAACAATGAAATAATAAAGAATTTTCTGATTAATTTTGAATAATTTGTATAATTCAAAATAAAAAAATTCATTAAAAAATGATATATTTTAATCTTTCAATTTAAAATTTTACTGCTTTAACATAAACGCTCTTAAAAACATGAAAAGATATATCCTTATGTAAAATTTTCCGCGGAATCCAAATTTTTGGTCAGATTTTTTATTGCTCACGTGACTTGACGGGAAATTTGAAATTTGTAAAAAAGGATCTCTTGAAAGCTGCTATTTTTTTATCTAGAGCTCCCAAAAAGCAGTGTCCCATCGAAATTTTTTTTTTGCCAAAAAATATAAGGCTTAAGGAAAATTTTAATCCTGGTTAGAAGATTTTTCACTAATAGGGATTTGAGAAATCGATTTTTGAAAAAAAACCGCCTATCTTAGCGATTCATCGCGCATTCGCTACTCAAAAAAAATTTTTGACCCCTGAATCGGATAGCCAGGGAAATTACCTATCCGGACCTAAAAGGAAAAAATTTTTCATGCTAATGTGAGTTTTTTACAGCAATAATAAAAAAAAAATTATGACTCATTTTTCTTACATTTTTTACGACAGTCAAAAACACAAAAATGGCTGCCAAAAATCGAGATTTCGTTCTGGGAGGCTAAAAATTGGGCTGGTAACTTATTTTTGGTAGTACTTTCAGAAAAAAACACTTTGGGGCAGTGAAGACATGACCATACAAATCGCACTCACTACATTTAAATTTACCCATATATGACTTTATATATTTACTCTAGGCTTAATTTTTTATTTAATTATTTTTTATTTTTATTTTAATGCAATACAATGGATTTTTATAACAAACTTATCCATAAGTATTCATTTTTATAAATTTAAATTCAATTAGTACCATAATATTTAATTTTACTTATAATATCAATAATGTACATACAACTCAACTAGAATTTTTTTTTATTTTTTCGATTTGCGAACGAATTTTCGATTCCAAATAATTCGTAAATCGAGAAACAATTTTACGCACTTTTCAACAGACTATTAAACAATATATAAATAATTTTTTGATTTCAGACAAATGAATCAAATGATGAAAATATTGATACAAAAACTTGTAATTCAATAGAAAAATATAAGATCAGACCAAAAGAACTAAATAACTTTACGTTATTAAATTTCGCTAAAAATTATACAATTGTCAAGAACAAATTTACAAAACGACGGAAAGAAAACATTGTTAGAATTTTTCCGAAATTTAAAATAACTAATAATGAAATTGAAGATGAAAAATTTTATAAACAACAATGTATTTTAAACATACCATTTAAAAATGATTATAATGATATTCTTCAATCATATGAAAATATAAATAAATTGAAGCAAATTTACGAAACATTAAATATAAATAACAATGAAAACATAGATTTAAACGAATTCACTGAGAATGATGAAATTCCAGAAGAAATAAATGATGATAACATAAAAAATGCATTTGAGTTTCTATCAGGATTCCAAAATGACAATTTAGAAAGAGATTTAGGAAAAAGGGCGATAGATTTATGTTATAACTGGAATATACCTATTGAAAACAAACCAACTGAATTAGAAATACATTCTTTTCTGAATACCTACAAATCTCAACAAGAAAAGAAAATATATAAACAAAATATCGTTTACAGATGATCAACAACAAATATTAAACTTGTTAGATACTCAAATAACCAGTATACAAAACGGTATTGTGACAGCAAATAGTATAAAAAGAGTTATAATACAAGGCAAAGCTCGTTCTGGTAATAGCACAATAATCAAAGAAATGGTTAAGAGGATTACATCAATTTTTGGAGAAGATTCGGTTAAAGTAGCGGCATCAACATGTATGGCATCAGTTAACATAGATGGACTAACATAACATTATTTGCTACGATTACCTTTAAATTACAAGTTATTTTCTAAATTAGAAAATCAAAATGCAAAAAAATTTCAAAAGGATTTGAAAGATTTGAAATTTTTAATAATAGATGAAATGTCTTTGATCGGTTTAAGAACGTTATTTCAGATAGAATCACGATGTCGAGAAATACATGCTAATGAAATTGACGAACCTTTTGGCGGAATCATAATTTACTTACTTGGAGATTGCAATCAATTGACACCGGTTGGAGACACAGCAGTATTTAGTGATAAAAAACTAACAGACAATTTACAAACACAAGGAAGAATAATTTTTAAACAATTCCAAAAGTATTATTGTCTCCAAAACGCACCCAGACAAAAGGGTAATCATACCCCTTACTCACAATTGCTAGATGAAATAGCAAATGCAGAACTGTCACAACAAAATTATAACTTATTATATAACCGAAGAGAAACCGTTATCCCCAAAGAAGAATTAAACAATTCTAAAAACGCAATTTATTTATATCCAACGTGTGCACAAGTTTAAACACATAATGAAAAATTTTTGAAAAATACGGGACATCCAGTTGCACGCATAGTTTTAATAAACACACCCAATATTGCCGGACGAAAAAGCAACAGGATTACAGAATATATTATATTTGTCAAAAGACTGTAGAATAATGTTACGTACTAATTTATGGATAGCAGGTGGATTAACAAATGGAAGCTTAGGATACATACGGGAAATAATATATGCTGATAATGAATCACCACCACAATTACCTCAAGTATTAATGGTTGAATTTGACAATTACAAAGGACCATTTTTGTATAAAAATTATTTTTCAATTATTCCCGTGGAAAGAACTTGGAAACATAATAATATTTTATGCAGTCGCACGCAATTTCCAGTAATGTTGTCATATGCTCTAACCATCCACAAGTCTCAAGGGCAGACGTTAGATAAAATTTTCTTACACATAGGAGACACGGAAAGACAATTGGGAATTACATACGTCGGTTTGAGTCGAGTTAAATCAATTAATGATATAATTTTAATAAAAGGTGACAACAAATATCGTTTTGACTCAATACGACTTTCAACATCTTTTAAAGTGAAACAAGATTTCATGCAATCATTAAATAAAATTAATAAAGCAATTAAAGAATAAAATATTGATTAAAATATTTTTCAATAACAAATCATATATAATCAAAAATTAATTAATTAAAGTTATTATTTTGAATATACATTTAATTTTAATTACTATTATGTAAATAAACACGCTAATACTGTAAATGTACACATACAATATTTTGTACATTAAATATTTATTGTTTATAACAAAATGAGTTTGATTATTTACTTCACCTAATATACCCCATTAATAATATTTCAAATAATAAAAATTGTCTGTATTTAGGAATAAATTTAGTGGGTTGTTATGCTTCGCACAGTCTATAATTGTTAGCAATTATCTAGTTTTAAATTATTACCAAAAATAAAGATTTGTTTATAACCTATAATAGATTATAAGTAAAAAATCTTGAATAATATAAATTTGAAATTAAAATAAACTTAGGTTTATTAAATTAACATAAAAATTAATAATAAATTAATACACAATAAAAAAAAAATAAACTTTTAAAATAAAATGTAACTTATTAGCAGAAGTAAATTAGAATAATAGTTATATATTAAAACCAATAACCTAATATAAACCGGTTGAAGTGATTACTGTTTTTTCTACTTCTTATTGGCGAATACTAAACTGTATTTTAATTTAAAGCCAGCGTTTGAATACACCCTGTTTGCATAATTGAAAATTATTTGATAAATCAACTCCAAACTAAAATATATAATCAAATTTGGGTCTAAAAAAATATAAAATCCATGTAATTAGTATTTTACAAGCACAGTTCCATTTATGCGTTCTCAAAAAGCCTTAGAAAGCAATTACTGGATTTGATATGCAGTTTGGGTCCAAATTTTATAAAATTCTAATATAAATCTACTTTATCAAGTAGATTTCATTTATTTAAGCAGGCTTAATGCATTGCTTCTGATTCTTACACATAAAAACATCCAGGATTTTAGAAAGAGCCACTACGATGAATTCCAAAAAAAACTGTACAAGTGATTACTGTTTTTTTTACTTCTTTATTGGTGAATACCAAATTGAATATTCATTTAAAATCAGCTTGTAAAGAGGGTCTAACTTATATAAACATAAAAGTTTATTGGAAATTCATCGATATGGCTTATTACCAAGTTCTGGATGTTTGTACGAGTAAGAATCACAAGCCATGAATACACCCTGTTTGCATCATTGAAAATTATTTGATAAATCAACTACAAACTAAAATATATAATCAAATTTGGACCTAAAAAAATATAAAATCCATGTAATTAGTATTTTACAAGTACAGTTCCATCGATGCGTTCTCAAAAAGCTTTGGAAAGCAATTACTGGATTTGATATGCAGTTTGGGTCCAAATTTTATAAAATTCTAATTTGTAAGAAACAATTAATATTTTTTAAAATTTCCTGTAAAAATGTCAATTTAAGAATTATATCAGACATTAAGAGAAAAATTAAAAAAGAAAAATAGTATATTACGGTTCAGGCCAGAAAAATAAAGAATGGCCCAAATCGCAAGTAAATTACCTTCCGAGGCGAAGCCGAGGATGATAAACTGCGATTTGGGTCATTCTTTGTTTATGGCCGAGGATTATACAAAATTTTTCTGAAACTGTGGCGAGAAAATATGTCTTTGACGGACGGGCAGCGTTAGACGTTAAGCCTACCATAACCTACCTACACGTTAGACCTTGAACCTTCAATAACCTACGTACGCGCAGCGTCTGGGAAATACGTACTTTCAGGCCGCCGTACAGAAATATCTATTTGTTCAACAAGGGAAAAAAGTAGGATTTGGCTTTTAATGCAGTTGTATGCACGAGTGAGCGTAGCGAACGAGTGCAGACAGCATTGAAAGTAAAATTTCCTACATTTTTTCCCGTGTGCAACACATAGTTTTTCATTAAAAGCGAAAAAAAGATCGCCCGAAAGTAAGAAAGTAGATCTTTTTTGCAGCGTATAATGAAAAATATTTTTAGCAACTCAGAAGTACAGTATACTTTTGGTACTTCTGCGTAAAAAAAAAAAAAAAAAAAAAAAAAAATTAAAACAAGAGGTTTTAAGAGTGAATCTGAGGGCTTTAGGGTGTGCTAAAACCGAATCTGAAACTCAAATTTCGAAATTCCAAATGGCGGACTGAACATTGGCCAGTTTTCGATATTTTTAAAAATAGAAACAAAAGTTTTAAAAAAAGTACCCTGTGGTTTCTGGGGGTGCTAAAACTGAATCTGGAATTCAAATTTCAAAATTCATAATGGCAGACTCAAAATTGGTCAATTTTCGAAAAAAATTGGCAAATTTTTAAAAATAGAAAAAAAATGTTTAAAGAGTGTACCTGAGGCTTTTTGGGTGTGTTAAAACCGAATCTGAAACTCAAATTTCGAAATTCAAAATGGTGGAATCTACATTTGCCAATTTTCAAAAATAAATTTTGCAAATTTTTAAAAATAGAAACAAAAGATTTAAAGAGTGTACCCGAGGGTTTTAGGGTGTTCTAAAACTGAATCTGGAACTAAAATTTCGAAATTCATAATCGCAGACTCATAATTGGCCAATTTTTGAATTCACCACGTTAAACCTACTATAACCTACCTACATGTTAGACCTAAACCCTAAAATAAACTACCTGCACGTTAGACCATAAACCTACAATAACCTACCTACACGTACGACCTTAAACCTACAGGAGCCTACTTACACGTTAGACGTTAAATCTACTATAACCTGCCAACACGTTAGACTTTAAACCTACAACAAGCTACCTACATGTTAGACGTTAAGCCTACCATAACCTACCTACACGTTAGACCTTGGACCTTCAATAACCTACCTACACGTTAGACGTTAAACCTACAATAACCTAACTATACGTTAGAAGTTATACCTGCTATAACCAACCTAAACGTCATACGTTAAGCCTACTATAACCTACCTACACGTTAGATCTTAAACCTGAAATAACCTACCTACACGTTAGACGTTAAACCTACTATAACCTACCTACACGTTAGACTTTAAACCTACAATAACCTACCTACATGTTAAACGTTAAACCTACTATAACCTACCTACACGTTAGACTTTAAACCTACAATAACCTACCTACACTTTAGACGTTAAACCTACAATAACCTACCTATACGTTAGAAGTTATACCTACTATAACCAACCTAAACGTCAGACGTTAAACCTACTATAACCTACCTACACGTTAGACTTTAAACCTACAATAACCTACCTACACGTTAAACGTTAAGCCTACTATAACCTACCTACACGTTAGACGTTAAACCTACTATAACCTACCTACACGTAAGACTTTAAACTTACAATAACCTACCATCACGTTAGACGTTAAACCTACAATAACCTACTATAACCTACCTACACGTTAGACCTTAAACCTGTAATAACCTTTCTACAGGATAGTCGTTGAACCTATTATAACCTACCTACACGTTAGACGTTAAACCTACTACAACCTACCCAAACGTTAGACTTTAAACCTACAATAACCTATCTACACGTTAGACGTTAAACCGACAATAACCTACCTATACGTTTAACGTTAAACCTACTATAACCTACCTACACATTAGACCTTAAACCTACAGTCGCCTACTTACACGTTAGACGTTAAACCTACTCTAACCTACCTACACGTTGGACGTTATTCCTGCAATAATTTACCTACTTGTCACACGTGAAACCTACTATAACCTACCTAGGTTATAGTAGGTTTAAAGTCTAACGTGTAGGTTATTGTAGGTTTAAAGTCTAAAGTGTAGGTAGGTTATTGTAGGTTTAAGGTCTAACGCGTAAGTTGGTTATAGCAGGTATAACGCCTAACTTATAGGTAGGTTATTGTAGGTTTAACGTCTAACGAGTAGTTAGGTTATTGTAGGTTGAAAGTGCAACGTGTAGGTAGGTTATAGTAGGTTTAACGTCTAACTTGTAGGTAGGTTATTGTAGGTTTAAAGTGTAACGTGTAGGTAGGTTATAGTAGGTTTAACGTCTAACGTGTAAGTAGGCTACTGTAGGTTTAAGGTCTAACGTGTAGGTAGGTTATTGTAGGTTTAAGGTCTAACGTGTAGGTAGGTTAAAATAGGTTAACGACTATCCTGTTGGTAGGTTATTTTAGGTGTAATATCTAACGTGTAGGTAGGTTATTGTAGGTTTAAAGTCTAACGTGTAGGTAGGTTATAGTAGGTTTAACGTCTAACGTATAGGTAGGTTAAAATAGGTTCAACGATTATCCTGTAGGTAGGTTATTTTAGGTGTAAGATCTAACGTGTGGGCAGGTTATTGTAGGTATAACGTCTAACGTGTAGGTAGGTTATTGTAGGTTTAAAGTCTAACGTGTAGGTAGGTTATAGTAGGTTTAACGAAATAGTTTGGGTATAGAATCTTAACAAATAGTGAGGTGATAATTACAAATTATAAAAATAGAAAATTGTATTGTAATATTGAGTAACATTTGTATTATACCTTGTTCTCATCTGGAAGTAAACATGTTCCATGCATTTAGGTTGTGTTTACACAAACCGGTTATAAGTTTTTTATATATGAAATGACTCAAAAATTTGAATATGAAATAATATAGACATCGGTAGTTTTAAGAATGAAAAAAATAAAAATTTTTTTAATTTATCTGTAAAATTCATATTGGCTGTTTACGATATGAAAAAACTACAAAAATTTACCATCTATATTTTCGGCTATTTATATATGAGTGATTCTTAGTGAATTCAGCAAAAGTTTCCAGGTCGGGTCGCTGAAACCGGCTAAAAACTTTTTTTTGCCAATTACCTATCCAAAATGGACTATGTCCCCAAATTTTAGCCCTTAATATTAAAAACTAAGCCCATGGCGAATTTTTGAAAAAAAAAGACGTTTTCATCTTTCCTCAGCCACCCATTCTTCTTTTATGTGCCATTCCTTCTGGAAATCATTAAAAATAATGAAAAAAGAGGTACTATATTACGGAAACTACAGAAAAATTGTATATCCGAATTTTTTATTGAGCTTCTCAGGAAAAGCGTTTTTTTATATATATTTTCGGATGCCATATCAACCTAGATGCGATCGAACTTCCTAGACCCTAAAATAACCGAAAAATCGTGAATTTTCCTCAATTTTTCTCATTTTTTAGCAGTTTTTTTGAATTTTCCCGCTCTAAATGACTCCGAACGATTTAAGCAAGGTGAGATTAGGATTCCCAGGAAAATTTTACATATTTTCTTTATTTAAATCATTTTTAGGCTTCAATGTAAACGAGCTCAAACCAAATGCCTTAAATACAAAATTTTGATTTTTATCGTTTTTTAGCAGTTTTATGTGTACTTTTTCTGTTTAAGGTTCCTAATAAGATTTATTATATCGTATATAATAACAACTTAATAAATATTATATTATTAAAGATGTAAACTACTAATAATCTTATTTCCGAAAAAAATTTTAAATAATTTAAATTTAGCGCTAAAAATAATAAATTGTATATAAAAAATTTAAAGCTATGTGGCGTAGCAATCGTCAATGTTTACAAGATTTATTAGTAAATAAATGAGTTACATTAAAAACATTTTTATTGTATTCATATTATTCATTAAAACAATAAGCTACGTAAATTGTAAACATGACGTAGTCAATTACATATATTTCAAAAATATATTGTAAGGTAACTTGCCTCAAATTAAGAAAATTGAGTATGTAAGCGATGGTTGTCCGGGACAATACAAAAATTGTTCCAACCTATACAATTTATGCCAACATAAAAAGAATTTTGGTATTGATTAAGTGCATATTTTTTGCAACTTCTCACGGTAAATCAACTTGTGATATCATTGGGGGTACACTGAGAAAATTATATAATTGTGACAATGATATCATATAATCATATTTGTACGATTATGCATGTAATCACCCTGATGATATTATATCATCAGGACAATAATATTCTGTAATCCTGACAATTATATGCATATCATTGGGGCAATTATACATATAATCCTCCTGATGATATCATATAATCAAGGCAATTATATTTAATTTTTTGTTTTTTTTTTCAAAATATTTATTTTTTGGGTATATGAAGAAACTCACACATAATTAATTGCGTATTTTTTTCTAATTTTTTATAAGTTCTTTTAAAGATTTTTAAAAATTTTAATTTTTATTATTTTTATCTTTGGTATTTTTGTTAATTTTTTTTTACGCTCGCACGCTTTCGTTTGTTATCAATTATCGATACCGTAACCCTAATCTAATCTAATCGCATATGTATTATAGAGAAATAGCAAGCGCTCGCCAATCATCATTCTTATTGTGTATTATATCCTCGGTCCTTATATAGTAAGTGGAACGTATTTTTGACACTTGCGAGAGAAAAGACCTTAGCATCTAGCGGTTGAAAATTAAAACCATGCACCGCGCAAAATTCGAATTCAAAAAAAGTTTAAAAAAAATTTATTCTAAATTTTAATTTAGCGCCGTGTATTGTTTTAATTTTCAACCGCTATATGCTAAGGTCTTTTCTCTCGCAAGTGTCAAAAATACGTTCCACTTACTATATAAGGACCAAGGATATAATACACAATAGGAATGATGATCGGCGAGCGCTTGCTATTTCTTTATAATACATATGCGATTAGATTAGATTAGGGTTTACGGTATCGATAATTGATAACAAACGAAAGCGTGCGAGCGAAAAAAAAATTAACAAAAATACCAAAGATAAAAATAATAAAAATTCAAATCTTTAAAAGAACTTTATTAAATAATAATAAATTAAATAATAAATTAGGTAAAAATACATAATTAAATATCTGTGAGTTTCTTCATATACCCAAAAAATAAATATTTTGAAAAAAAAAACAAAAAATTAAATATAATTGCCTTGATTATATGATATCATCAGGAGGATTATATGTATAATTGCCCCAATGATATGCATATAATTGTCAGGATTACAGAATATTATTGTCCTGATGATATAATATCATCAGGGTGATTACATGTATAATCGTACAAATATGATTATATGATATCATTGTCACAATTATATAATTTTCTCAGTGTACGGTAAAAAGAGATACAAGCAAAGAAAGTTTACGTCGTGAATTTGATAATCAAATAATGAATGTAAGCCGCATTCATGAATTTTGTGAACATCATTTACCTACAATAAAAACAATAATAATAAGCAGAGAGGAGTTAAGCCTGGATCGTGACACAACGTCATCGATTGCGCATACCATTCCAGGAACACGAAATTATCACGACTTTACTCCATTATCAAATACAATAATTGGCTGTAAATATTTAAGTTCAGATGAAAGTTATTCTTTAAGATTTAATTTGTTGAAAAAATAGCTTATAAATGGTCAGCAAATACTTATGTCTCTTTCGTAATCTCAAATACTTGGGCGGTAGGTTTTATTACAGATATAATTGAAAATGAATTAATAGCTGAAATATCTGTATTACAAAGTTTTTCAAAAAATATCTACAAATGGCCTGGTACTGAGACCCGTGTTAAAGTAGGCTTTAATGAAATTTTATACAATGTATCAAACTACATTGTATAAATGAAAATGAAAATGATAAAAATGAAAATGATAAAATAAAAATAAAATTAGGGCATACTCATTCCAAATACACTCAATATCTAAAGAATTTGGATTCTATTTGTGAATAAATTATCTAAATTATAAAAATATTTTCTGAATACATTATTGTAAGCTAAATATTATGTAAATATCGATAAAAACTTTTTTAATAGAATAATTTTATTCTTATTAAAAAACTCATTCTTTTAAGGTGGCACATATACTTGTAAATTTTTCTGAATCGATTTTTTTTTTTTTGTTTTTTTGGGTTTAAAAACATCTCAAGAATATGGAAAAAAATTTTTATAATGATATCTTGAATAATAAGGAAGTTATAGAAGATTAAGCGAGACACCGCTATAGGAGTTATACGTTACACCGAAACTTTAAACGCGTTTTTCTCGAAACAACGTTTTTCGAATTGGCGTACACGATAACTCAAAAAATAATTAAGATATCTTCCTAATTTTTTGGCTACACTTTTAACATACAATTATCTTCTGGATTGATGGAATTGTTTTTCAAAAAAATGTGCCAATTTTTTTTTATTGCAAAAAAACATTTCCAAAAAATTGCAATTTTTGAAAAAAATTTAATAATTTTCACAATTTTCCATTTTTTGAAATTTGAATCCATCAATCCAGAAGATAAATGTTTCACAAACATATAAATTTTAATATGGTATGTTTCAGAACAAGTTGGAGGCTGCAATCGTGTACGCCATCAAAAGTGAGGCCTAACTTTGAGCACCTGTATTCGGCGCCATTTTGAAAAAAAAAAAAAAAAAAAAAAAAATTAATGTTTAGTAACTCATAATCTAATAAAGTGCCAATTTTGAAAAAATTATCTCAATTATTTCTACCCGAAAACACATCCACAAAAAGTCATGTTTTTTTTATCTCTAAGTATATGTGCCACCTTAAAGATTATCAAAATATGTAATTCATTAATTATTATTTAAGGGGTCCTGTGCTTTCAAATGCTATAATTTCGAGGAAAGTTTGAGTGGTCATAAAAAAAAAACTGCTAAAACTATTTGAAAATTTTTTTTTTAATTGATTTTGTACATTATTAGGCAATCTTCCCTTTTTTTTTTTTTAATTTTTATGTACATTAAGTACCTGAAAGATGGCGCTGAATGAAGCGATGAAAAAAAAATAAAAAAAAGTTGTCCGACTGATTCAGCCACCCAGGTTCATCTTAAAAAAAAAAAAAAAAATCATGTTTTTCTGCATGCCCTAAACTTGGCATTAAACTAAAGAAAAGGAAAAATATTGAAAATTAAAAAAGTTACACTAAAAATAAAAAATTTTGTAAAAATCACCCTCGTTTTCGGACACTCTCCTCCCTGTGAAATTTTTAAAAATAGCCCAATTAACTTTTCCGTAGTTTAATGCCATCTTAATTAGATAATAAAAAGATTAAAAAAAAAAAAATTAAATCGGAGGAGTAGTTTTCTCTGAATCAGTCGGACAAATTAAAAAAAGTAGGTTTCGAGATAAACGCGTTTAAAGTTTCTTTGTGCGTATAATATACGTTATATTTTTGATCAAATTTCTTCTTTAAAATTTTTTTTATTTAACATATCGACATAAAACCTTTTTTATCATAATTTTGAATATTTTTTTTATAAGATAAGAAGAAAAAAAAAATTTTGATTATCGGAAAAAATTGAAAGCGCAGAACCCCTTAAAAAATTTTTTTTTTCTAAATTTTGGAAGAAAAATTTTCCAATATGGCGGAGTTACAGCTGTTGAAAGTCGGCGTGCTTTGAAATTGGCGTGACATCTGGAGCATCCAATATAAGTCTTAAAAAAAAAAACACGTATATTTTCTAGATGAACCTAAAAAAAAAAATATTAAATGATTTTTCAAAAATGGGAACGTTTTTTGAAAAATTGACTATTTTTCCGGACTTTAAAATAGGCCAAATGGTGCCTTAAACTTAAGATATTTTACAACACGTAGGTTCATCTAGAGCGAAATAAGTATATAATGTTCCAAAAAAATTTTCAGGCAGATCAGATGACCCGTTTTTGAGTAATTTGTCACGCCAATTCGAAAGAAGTAGTTTCGAGAAAAATTAGTTTAAAGTTTTGAAGAGTAAAAATTTGAAGAACGAGTTATTTACCGATTTTTCAGCGATACCGGGATCATACAGTAAACATTCACAATAGCTAACTGCTCTACTAATTTTGAAAGTATTAAGTATTGAAAAAGTGTTTTTACTGATAATAATTTCACTCAGGAAATTGGTTTCGAACGAAAATAGTGAAATAATCGAACCGCAAATACTCTCCGTAAAGTTGCTATAGCTTCCAAAGTAGTTAAGATAAATACCTAAAAATTTTTTTACATTCTTTTGAGGTGTTATACTAACTTTATAAATATTTTTAATTTTTTAATTTTGGATTTCATTTTCATAGCCTTCCCTTCTTAAGAAATTTATTTGTATAAAAACAAAATACAGTAACACTCTTTGAGAATTACTTAATCAATAGATACATCGTAGATAAATAAAATAAAATTGGATATTACAATTAGGTAACAATACCAAATATCTTTAATAAATATAAGTAAATATACTAAAGTAAATATACTAAAAATGAATAATTATTTGGTTTGAGTCATTTGGTTTAATATTAACAATCAGTAGTCAACAAAATATGATAATTTTTGGTCAATCAAGGGTATACTCAATAAGGAGTCAATAAAATACATATTTGTATAAAATATGATGGACAATTTTGAAAATAAATTAAAAGTAAATAAAATAAATTTGATAAATGAATATGGAAATTAAATGTTATCTAGATTTTATAGATACTGTCTGATATTCTTTTTAAAAATTAAATATAAGGGTACATCCCGTATACAGGGAGGGATATTATTCCAGAATTTTGCATATTTAATTTGGAATGAATATAGTCCCCAGTTGTAAGTAGCAGTAGGTATTCAATGTCTTTACGTGGGCCACGAGATGGTCTATCTTTTTTATAAAGGCTTAAATAAGAATGTAAGGAACGGTAGCTACTCATACGTATAACTCTATAGATAATTAGAGACGCAAAGTAATCCGTTCATGTCACGTTGCGCATCCAATTAATCCGTCTTCTGAATGGGGTTATGTGTTCTTGTCTTTTTATATCAAAGATGTACCTTATGCAAGTTTTTGATAACCTCTTTAGTTGATTAGTGATATCAGAATAAAATACATTGCAGTAATCTAGGTGAGGAACTACAAGAGACTCAATAAGACGTTTGCGCTGATTTTGAGAGGTGCAAGGTCTAATGATTCTGAGACCATAAAGTACTCTATTGACTTTTTTAGTGACATGATGAACTTGGTGTTGCCAAAAAAGAGTTCTATCTAAAACCACATAGCATGTGATTTTTTTATACTTAATGGCAGACAGTTCATTTCCACCCAGGATGCTACAATTTTTGCAGTGTCAGAGAGCTAAACAATACCTTGTTTAATTTGGTTTGCTGGTACTTAAACGTACACATGAAGGTCATCTGCGTAAAGTAGTCTAAATATCTTTTGCGAATCTAATTGATCTTTGAGATCATTCATATACATACAAAACAAAAGAGGTCCTACGACAGAATACTGGGGCACTCCTGTTTGTTTCACAAAAATCAGAAGTTAATGTTTTAGACGAGACGCATAATAGTCTACCACCTAAATATGACCAGAGCCATTGTAAGGATGACTTTAAAAAAGCAATAACTTCCAATTTTCTCAATAGCTTCGATGAAGCTACCTTATCAAAAGCCTTTGAGAAATCGAATAGTTATAAAAGGGTCCTTATTTAATCCATGTATCATTATTATCAGTGTGATGTGAGGAACCTGTTTGAAATAATTGCATTGACAAATCATCCGTGAGGTTGGTTAAAAAGCATATTTACATACAGATAAAAAAGAATTATTAAAAAAAGAAATAAATAAATAAATGGCATTGGATTTGAACTCGTGACGTAAAGAATTCTCTTTAAGGGATACAGACTTAATCGCAGGACCAAGATAAATGCTATGGCTTCCGAAAACTTTTTTATATTTTTTTATAACCTTTTTTTTTTATATCAAAAATTTTATTTCATATAACTTAGAAAATTAACCATTAACTTACAAATTTTAAAAACACTTTTTTTGCAATTTCAATGTATTATTAGTAATTTTATATGGGGCGCTGAATTCAAATTTAACGTCAAAAGAGGTGTAACATCCTTAATTTTACTCTTTCACCTTTAAAATTTCACTTTTTTTTACGGGTTGGTAAGGTAGAAAAGTTACCGACATTAGTTTTTTTGAAATAATTAATTTCGTTGTTAATATAAAAATTTGAATTTTATTTCATCCACTTCATAATTGTGTTGATTAATACAAAAAATTTGTAAATAGATCAAAATTTACTAAGAAAAAAGTTGGATTTTCTAAATTGCTTATTAAAATCGGGAAATCCAACTTTTTCCCTAGTAAATTTTGAGCTATTTACAATTTTTTTTTTAATCGACGCAGAATTTAATTACGGATAGGATGAAATAAAATTCATATTTTTATATTAACAACAAAATTAATTACTTCAAAAAAAACTAATATCGATAACTGTTTTACCTTATCGGCCCCTTAAAGCCGATTCATTTCTTTTTTAAGGTCGTTCTTCCCAGGAAAAATCTGAATAAAGGTATATACAGTTAGCTAGAGGAAACTCTCAGGAATCCAATGGTATGGGTCTCGTAGTCGATAGTCGTGCAAAATTTTGAGATATCAGGGTACAAAGATAAGTAAATATTACATTAGTTTTATGGAGAAAATTCCGGAGGTTAATAATTTTTGCTACCAAATCGCGAAATTCCCAATGGAGATAGCAATAAATTAAAAGTTCAAAGCTTAAAGAATTTATTGGTATTTTCCAAATATGAGGTATACGTGGGAAATTTCGCGTAATTAAACGAAGAAAATTTTATAACGCAGTTTTAGCAGCCGGGACGCCATATTGTTTGTTTATTATATACAGCGCACGTACTAATACTATTACTAAAAGCACAAACTTTATTAATATTATTTGTATTATTCTTTAGCTTATGGTAAATTATTTATTTTTTTTCTATTAATTTATTTTTTTAAAACAATTTTTTTATCATTTAATAGAATATATTTCTTTTTATTTAATAAATAAAACACATACTAGTTTGAAGTTGTATTTTAAATTAATTCTTTCTGCAGAAGTAGTACGTGATTAAAAAACAATAATATATAAAATGTAAATTAGTAAAATAAAAAGATACTTATCATTAAACTTACGAATAATATTATTAAAATTAATTTAATGAATAGAGAAAATATTTTGAATACAATTTAATAATTAAATTAATAATTTTTTGTTAATCACTCAACGGATTCGGAATACAGGGAAGAACGACGTTAAGGGAGCTAGTAGGTTTGAACTGCTAAATCTGAATCCAACGTCCTAAACTTAGTTACAGGTTTTTAACACCATTATTTTTTGGACCCCCTTAACCAAGGGTACTTAATGTTTACGTTTCATCTTTTAGCTATCACAAACCAATCGTGTCTATACTATACGACCAATTGAAAACTAACACTGTAAATTAAAAATGTAATTCTGAAAAATAAATTATATTTTTCTACATATAATTTCTTTTATTTTTATTATCTTTAGAAACGTTCCTTTTCTTAGTATATTCATTTTAAGTTTTTATCAAAAACTAATATTGTAAAAATGACTTCTTTTTGAAGTACTTATAATATACGTAGCAGAAGATATAGAAGGGAACCTTCAAGCGTGCTTCCAGAGAAGCACACAGGCCTTACCTGCTTTTTTAAATGTTTTTGCGAATTTTTAAAAATTAATGTACGACGCCATTTTTGATTTTCATTTACTAAACTTACACTCCCAGACCAAAAGAATTTTTTTTTAACCAAAAAAGAATTTTGAAGCTATTTCGATCTTTTAAAATGAATTTTTTAATGATACAATTCTTTTTGCGCCCTTTTTATAAAAAATAATAAATAAAGCCGATTTTATTAACAAAAGAAAACATTAAAAATTTACGCAAATAAAAATACAAATCTAAAAATCAACAAATTTTCATTTATAAGCGAAATAAATCTGAAACCCTTAAATTAAATATCACAAAATTTATTTTCACTCATAATTTTTCTTGATATTTAAACCTGCATTTATTTACTTAAAAACCCTTTTTCTTAATAACACATATAACTTAAACAAAAATTCATGCAAAAAATTTTGAGACAAAATTATCAAAAAATTAGGAACTAACTACAAATATTGTGTTCTTTGTATTTTTTGACGGTAAAAGTTTTGAAATAAAAATTTTCACAAATTCAGGAATCAGATTCGAAAAATTGAGCAAAAGCGCTTTTCTAAAAACCAATAATTTATATCGAGTTTCTTTTAGAAACGTTGGATTGGGCTGGGAACATTCCATTCCTGCTCAAAATACGTTATTTCCCCGACTTATAGCCCTTAATATTAAAATTTAAGCCTAGTGCGGATTTTTGAAAAAAAGCAGTTTTCGAGCTCTCCTGAGCTGCCCGTTTTTCTTCATTACGATGAAATCTACTCTCTTCCAGAAACGTACAGAAATTATGAGAAAAGAAGGACTGAAGTAAAATTTTCTCAGGTATCCGACTCTGCCATTTGCTTTGAAAAATTCCTACACTGCACAGGTGTAAATGTTTACTTATTTTTGTACTTACTTTTATACGCATTTTTTTACTCATTTTTTCACTCATTTTTTTACGTATTTTTTTACTCATTTTTTTACGTATTTTTGTACGCATTCATTTCGTCACGCATTATTTTATTAAAAAATCTAATTACTTTTATTTTAAAAAGTAATTAAGAATGTAATTATGCCATAATTATTAAAATTTTGGTTATCAAGATAAATTTACAATTTTTAAAGCATCCTTAAAACTTTTCAGGACTTGTAAAATTTTTTTTCACCAACTTTTCTTTTCTTTTTTTTTTAAGTTCTAAAACCTTTCACTGGAGAAATTTTGTTCTTGATTTTAAAGTTTTTTAAAAATTATGTAAAATAACTATTATTATTATTATAAAAAATTTTGGGTATCAAGGAATTGGGTCAAATAAGGAGTACAATTAAATTAATAAAAAACAACCATTTTTTATTAAAAAAAATCAATACAATTTTATGTCTTGATGCAATTCCAAATATTTTTTGTTAATTTTTGCTGGCAAAAATAAATACAATCAAACTAACAAATCAAATTAATGGCCTTCAAGAAAGCACATATATTAAGACATCTCAGCTTTGATCATTTACAGTTGATAGGTTGAGTTTTGTCCAAACTCCTTCAAACCTGTAAATCACAGAAAAAATTTATTCAAAGTTCTACACTGAAAAAAAATCCATTAATGGCAAACAGAATTCCGCTGGTGGCAAGCGGAATTTTTTTTTAGAATTTAAAAAAAAAATTTCTCATTATACCGATACAAACACATCCCAAAAAAGTTGAAAAATATTTTTTCATTACACTCTGCAAAAAAGATCTACTTTCTTACTTTCGGGCAATCTTTTTTTCGCTTTTAATGAAAAACTATGTGTTGAACACGGTAAAAAATGTAGGAAATTTTACTTTCAATACTGTCTGCACTCGTTCACTACGCTCACTCGTGCATACAACTACATTGAAAGCCAAATCCTATTTTTTTCCCTTGTTGAACAAATAGATATTTTTTTTTAATTTTCTTTATACGTTTTAAGTAATTAGCAATCGTTTAACGAGATAAAAAAAATCCGCTAGCTATAAGTGAAATTTCACTTGCAACTAAGCGGGAATCCGCTAGTAGATTTTTTTGTAACGACGATGTCTCTGAACTTTTAATGTGTTAAGTCCAAATTATAACATGCAACATGTTTATATAAAGAAGTACCCTTTTTTTGCAAAATTATACTAGTATTAATTTGCGGAAATCTTTAGATTTCGCATGGCAACAAGGATACAGCAAAATTTAATTTGAATCTATAGATTGTTTAGTCAAAAACTTCATCGATTTTGGCGACAACCAAAGAGTTGGATGCAGACTTTGCATATAAAAAAAGCTGAAGGCTGCCATTGGACATGAAATATTGTTGCAAATGCCCAAAAAAAATTTTCAAGATGTTCATGTTAACTATAGCAAGCAGAATTCATCATTGCGAAGGAGAGGATATACAAAGCAAGTACTTGTTTAACGCAATATCAAAACTTTTTTTAACTCTTCAATTTTGAAGATAGTAAAAAAGATTAATTAAACTTGCAAAAAGTACTAGTTCAATTATCTTAATAAAAATAATTAATATGAACATTTTGCACAATTTTTACAGCATTCTAAAAAATGTTTCAAGTCCAATGGCAGCATTCAGCATTTTTTAACCAAAGTCTTTATCGAACTCAGTTTCGGAAAGAACTTATATTGTTCATAAAAATTTTACACATTATTAGAAGGCATTTAAACTTTGCAAGTAGCTTATATTTACCATTGTCAGCAGGATTCAACAATTTATGTTCCTTCGTATAAAAAAATCTAGCACTTGTAAAATTTTTTAAAAGCTCAAAGATTAGTATAAGATCGTTACTCAGTGAAGAATATTGTATATTCTTTACTTTAAAATATTTAATAAGGTAATGTTTAATTTATAAATTTGGAATTATGTAAAAAAAGTTTTTATAAAATTGTAAAATATTGTAAATTTTTAGCCTTGATAATGAAGACTGAAGGTCTTCGAAACGTGGGCAATTTATTGAAAAAATAAAGCAAATTGTTAGCTCAGAAATCAAATATTTTTATTTAATAATAATATAGCAAATTTATACAGCGAGTATATATTTCTCAATACCAGGTTGAATTAAAAGTTTTCAAAGCGCTTGAGTTTTTAAATCCAACCTAAGATATAGAAAAGTATCTTTTCTTTTCCTAACTTGCTGTGTTATTGTTGCATCTTACGCACAATAGTTTATATAAGCTTCCTGAACATTTTAAAGCCTGCTTATTATTTGTAAGTTTTTATACCAATATTGGGTGCAGACTTAATTTGAACATAAAAAAAGCTAGGGGCTGTCATTGGGATCATTGATATCGATATCAATTATCTTACTAATTTGATTTTTAATAATTAAAATTTTTTTACTTGCCTTTGTCACTTCCTAATATAAAATAAGTCTCCAAAATAAATAAATAAACATAAGACATACTTGGAATCTTGATGCCAAAGACTCGAGCAAGAATGGGTCTCATGGGATGCTTACGTACCTAAAAAAAATATTCAAATATTTTCACAGCAAAGTGCATAACATTATATTTTTAAAAATTAATTAATTGCATTACCTGTTAAACTTTTTTTTTTAAATATGAGCTGCTGTATATTATTGCAGATTGCTAATAGACTATTACCATATAACCTATAAAAAAAAATAAACATTTCAAAAAGAATCAAGTTCTTGTATTAAACTAATTTAATTTAATTATTTTTATTACTTATCTGATTTTTTATGATGTTTAATAATTCCGTAAATTCTTTTCTATGTATTTTTAAACCATGATTTTTAATTCTTTTGACAATTGTTGTTGTTGTTTACCCGCCAAAGTCACATGGCATGAATCATGTAATTTATGCACATATGGCAGCCAGCAGGTTATGGCAACCGCAACAACAATTGTCAGTACTTAAATATTGAAAATATTAGATGGAAAAGAGTTTACGGAGTTATAAAACATCATAATTAAAGTCAGATAAGTACTCATGTCATAATTAAAAAATAAATTAGTTTGATACAAGAACTTGATTCTTTTTGAAATGTTTATTTTTTTTTACAGGTTATATGGATTTAGTGTAGCAGCAATTTGCAATATACAGCAGCTCATTTTTTCCAAAAAAAGTATAATAGGTAATGCAATTAATTAATTTTTATAAATATAATGTTATGCACTTTGCTGTGAAAATATTTGAATATTTTTTTTAGGTACGTAATAGCATCCCAAGAGACCCATTCGTGCTCGAGTCATTGGCATCAAGATTCCAAGGATGTCTAATGTTTATTTCTTCATTCTGAAGACCAATTTGATATTAGGAAGTGACAAAGGCAAGTACAAAAAATGTAATTATTAAAAATCAAAACAAGTAAGATAATTGATATCATTATTCCAATGGCAGCCCCTAGCTTTTTTTATGTGCAAAGTCTGCATCCAATATTGGTATAAAAACTTACAAATAATAAGCAGGCTTTAAAATGTTCAGGAAGCTTATATAAACTATTGTGAGTAAGATGCAACAATAACACAGCGAGTTAGGAAAAGAAAAGATACTTTTCTATATCTTAGGTTGGATTTAAAAACTCAAGCGCTTTGAAAACTTTTAATTCAACCTGGTATTGAGAAATATATACTCGCTGTATAAATATGCTATATCATTGTTGAATCTTGCTGACAATGGTAAATATAAGCTACTTGCAAAGTTTTAATGCCTTCTTATAATTTGTAAATTTTTAATGAGCAATATAAGTTCTTTCCGAAACTGAGTTCGATAAAGCCTTTGGTTAAAAAATGCTGAATGCTGCCATTGGACTTGAAATATTCTTTAGAATGCTGTAAAAATTGTGCAAAATGTTCATATTGATTATTTTTATTAAGATAATTTTGAACAAGTACTTTTTCCAAGTTTAATTAATCTTTTTTACTATCTTCAAAATTGATTGATTGATTTCCGGTTTTATGATTTTGAAATCTGTTTTTACCCAAAATGGTGTCGTTGCCCGCAATAGGAATTTTGATATTATTCTTTGCTGGCGTTTAATTATCTGTTACGTTTTTTATGTATTTTGAGTCTTTAAACTCCAGTATGGAACCTATTTTTATCCAAAACGGTTCAGTCGCAAAAAAAACCGAAGGTTAATTATTTTGGTTTCTTAGTCTTTTTTTGGTTGTACAAGCAAAGAATTTTTAATAAAATCAGATACCATAATAGGGTTAAGGAACCCAAAAAACAAAATTAGCAGATAAAAATGTTTAAAAAAGCCAGTAAAGATAACCACGAAATTCTTATTGTGGGCAACTGGTGCATTTTTGGCGCAAACAGATTTCGTATTCGTATATTCAGCTGCAGCATCCCATAAATCTTGGGCTGTAAAAGTAAAAAATGTCCGATACAGCGCATAAATTCTTAAATTTTACGGGTAATGCTGCACATAATTTATCTTTGTGAGACAAAATAAAACTTATTTTTGAATCGGCAAGAAAAATATTAATAAGATTATTTTCATTTTTTTTTCAGTGTAGAACTTTGAATAAATTTTTTCTGTGATTTACAGGTTTGAAGGAGTTTGGACAAAACTCAACCTATCAACTGTAAATGATCAAAGCCGAGATGTCTTAATGTATGTGCTTTCTTGAAGGCCATTAGTTTGATTTGTTAGTTTGATTGTATTTATTTTTTCCAGCAAAAATTAACAAAAAATATTTGGAATTGCATCAAGCCATAAAATTGTATTGATTTTTTTTAATAAAAAATGGTTGTTTTTTATTAATTTAATTGTACTCCTTATTTGACCCAATTCCTTGATACCCAAAATTTTTTATAATAATAATAATAGTTATTTTACATAATTTTTAAAAAACTTTAAAATTAAGAACAAAATTTCTCCAGTGAAAGGTTTTAGAACTTAAAAAAAAAAGAAAAGAAAAGTTGGTGAAAAAAAATTTTACAAGTCCTGAAAAGTTTTAAGGATGCTTTAAAAATTGTAAATTTATCTTGATAACCAAAATTTTAATAATTATGGCACAATTACATTCTTAATTACTTTTTAAAATAAAAGTAATTAGATTTTTAATAAAATAATGCGTGACGAAATGAATGCGTACAAAAATACGTAAAAAAATGAGTAAAAAAATACGTAAAAAAATGAGTGAAAAAATGAGTAAAAAAATGCGTATAAAAGTGCGTACAAAAATGAGTAAACATTTACACCTGTGTGAGAGCTGAAGAATCGAATTATTCACATAATATTTTGCCAAAGCTTTTAAAAAAACATCCTATGGAACACACATCATCCGTAATTTTTTTCAGGATTTGGGAAAAGCTGGGTTTTCGTATGTCATATGAAACTAATTGGCCTTTTAAGCCCTCGAAAAAAGACAAACAAACGACAATTTAGTTAATTTTTTTTCAAGGGGTGGTCCACTTGGTGCACAGTAACTGTGGGCCAAAGAGTGCATATCATTTTCGAAGCGCTGCGAATGTTTAAAATTAATTAAATAGTTTGGACCTAATATCTTTTATCAAAAAACCGCCCCCACCCTCCTTTTAATCTTATAAGCCTTTAGTAGGCCTTCCAAAAGCAACAAATATTTGTAATATTTATTAGGTTTTTAAAATTAAAAAGAGGGTGCAGCGGTGGTTTCTTTGATAAAAAATATTGGCCCCCAAAAATTTAAATAATTTTAAACATTATCAACGCTGCCAAAATTCGCACACTTAGCACATAGTAGGCGCAAAGTTACTGTGCGCTAAGAGTACCGCCACTTGGTTTTTTTGCATTTTTACACCTTTAATCACCGTTTAGAGATAAATAATGAAAAAAATCGAATTATCAATGAAATTTCACATAAATTTTATATTTAAAAAATTTTATAACTTATTTTGAACGCAATGTGAAGTAAAACATAAATTACTAAAATCGGTTTTTAAGGCTTATTATCGTAAAAATAAACATAAATTTATGTCTGTGTAAGATTTTATCATTTCACCTAGCTCTCAGGTGCAGTAAACATGTTCCATGCATTTAGGTTATTTTTACACAAAATGGCTATAAGATTTTTTTATTCAATATTTTGTAATACTGATATTATAACAATCATTTCATTTTCAATAATATCCCACAGTGGGTTTGAATGCTTGATAACGCATTGTATTAACTTTTTTTAGGAGAGCTTAAAAAAGGCCTAAAGTGACCAATTTTTAAATATTTTTAAATTGCTGACAAAATTCTAATTTTTCATAAAAATGATAAATCAAAAATTTTTTTACAAGCTTCCTGTTTCCAAAAACTTATTACTCGTCTATTTTTATTTAATAGTTTCTGAGGTATCGCTTTTCAAAGGTATTGATAAAAATTAACTTGTTTTAAAAACCCTAAAATTAGGACTGTAACTTAAATAATTAAGTAAACATATGTGACTTTAAATAATCATATGTGTTAAACAAACTATTCAAACGAGACGAATAAAGAATTTTTGGAAACTTGATGCTTGTAGAAAATTTTTTCATTTTCATGAAAAATTAGAAATTTGGTAGCAATTTAAACATATTTAAGAATTTGGGCATTTTAGGCATTTTTTAAGATCTCCTAAAAAAAGTTTATACATATAGAATGCTGTACGATTTTAGAAATGATTTCATGAGGTTAATTTCTGGATCATAATAAAGACCTTTTCTAAGAATGAAAACTAAAGTGCCCGAAATTTCATGTTATCAAGCGTTTAACCCCACGGTGGAATATTATTGAAAATGGAATGATTTTCGAAATATAATTATTGCAGAATATTGAGAAAAAAAAATTTATAGCTAGTTTGTGTAAAAATAATATGAATGCATGAATCGTGTTTACTTCAGCTGAGGGCTAGGTATGAATTGATAAAATCTTACATAGATATAAATTTATTTTTATTTTTACGATAACTAGCTTTAAAAACTCATTTTAGTAATTTAAGTATTACCTGAAATTACGCTCAGAACAAGTTTCAAAATCAGTTCAAGGTTTTTACTTTCTTTTTAATTTTTTTTATTTTAATATTTGTATTTATCAAATTTTTCTTTTTTTTCATTCTATTAATTTAATTTTGAAAGAGTTAATTTATTTTTTAAAATTTAGAGTTAAAATCTATTATATTAAGTTAAAATATTACATTTAAAAAAAAAAATATTTTATGTATTATAAGAAAAAATAAATATTTTCAAATGTAAAAATTTATTTTTTTTTTATATAGTTCAAGGCACCGCGGTATGAGTGATGCGATTATTTTGTGTAATTTAATTTTATTATTATTGATATAAACTTAATTTGATTGAATATTATTATAAAATATTTTTTAAATTATTAATTATTATAGTTAATTTATATTATTTATCAACATATTGCACTTTAAAAATTAGATATCTAATCATTCCTTTTATTTTTATAACTTTTTTTTTTCTATAACACATAATTATACTTATAAATTTAAAAAAATTTTTTTTTAAAATGATAGTTTATTATGAATGTAAGAAAGCTAATAATTAGTTTGTTTATGGTTATTTTTTATTCTATATTCAATAACTTTATATATAATATTTTTTTCCAAATTTGTCAAATTTTTTATTAGGTGTCTTTTATTAAAAGTTAACCTGGGCAAATTTTTATTATACTGTGTAATGATCAGTTTATTATTTACTAATGTTTATTTATTGCAGAAAAAATATATACATAACCTAAATATAATTATTTTTTTTATTGACAAAAATTAAAATACATGTTTTGTTGATTAGTCGAAAGTTGATATTCCAAAAAAAGTTATATTATATTTTTTATTATTATTATACAAACTCCATTTTTAATATAGCGTATGAGAGAACCTCCTTTATTATGCACTTTATTTGAACCATACAAATCAGACAAACCTACCAGAGGCCCCCGTAAAGACCTTAAGGTTACCACAGTACCCACTGACTGGAGTCTATACTCTTTTCAAGTATAGTATGCGAATAAATGGAATTCGATTCCCCCCTGTATAAGGGATTTACCATCCTATTCTCGTTTTAAAAAGTGTATCAGACTTTACTTTCATAAATTAGAGAATGAACAATAGTGTTGGTGGCATTTGCACTAATCATCTTGTAATTGACTATGTATTATTGATGTTTACTATTTAACTACTTATTTATTTACTATTAACAGTTAACTTTTGAATAGTCATTTTATTGTAAATTTTCTTTTATTTAACTATATTTATGTGCAGATTATATTTTATAACCATTCAGTATTATTTCTTTAACTAGTTATTGTGAATTTTCTTTTATTTAATTTTAATTTAAGTACACATAAAAATTTTATTCTTATATATTGTAAATTATATTAATATCTATTGATTTATGTATTATTTTATTATGTATATAATTGACAATTGAGTGTGTAGAATGATATATATTTTGTAGTTGGCAAATAAAGATTAATAATAATAATAATAATAATAATAATAATAATCCATTATATAAAGATCGATGGAGATCTGAAGTTGCTTCTATTCAACTTTTTATTCGCCTTCTGATTGGCCGAATTAAAATCGATTATTCGATTATTTTTAAATTAATTATAAAAATTACGGTTCATTATCATTATTGTATAAAATAAAAATATACTAATTAAGCAAATATACATTTATCTGAATTTAAATTGATTATAAAAATTTAAAGATTAATAATGATTATTAAAAAATTTCGTTTATATGAAAAATTTAAATAAATAAAGTTAATGGTTATGTTATTTAGTTTATTTATAAACTAAAATAAAAGAAATGTACCTGATGCGCCAAAAAGAGGTTAAAAGCAAAAATACATAGAGCCGTGGTTCAAAATTGCCTATGCCGCTGTGAACATGTTAATTGATTCAAACGCATCAAATAGGTTCAAAAATTCTTTCTACATATTATACTTATAGTATTGCGATTCATAATAAAAATAGAAACAACCGGATGGAACGTCAAACCTGGAATTTTCGCATATAGATATTCTTAATGAAACTTTACGAAAGAGTTGGGGAAACTTTGGGATTTTCATAAAACCATTTCTACTGGGCTTAGTACGTAAAAATATGATTCCATACAAATTTTTAAGCTTCTAGATTGAAAGTTTTAGAAATTACAGGTGTTTTTAAATTAAAAAATTTTTTTAACTAAAAAAATGTGTTAATCTAGAAGCCGCCTGTGTTAAATTTATGCACTTTTTTCCTAAGCCTTGTGTAAGGCTACTTATACGTGATTCTTAAGTCTCCGGTACGCTGATTCCGAATTTTCAGGTCCCGATCCCGAAAACATAGCCCTAATACCGATTTACCGTAATTTTCGGCCAATTTTGAGTGTTTGTTTGACATACTTCATATAAAAACTTTCTAGATTGACTTTAAAATGGCAGTACTACCTGATAATATTACCTGAAAGTCAAACTAGAAAGTTTTTATATGAAGTATGTCAAAAAAACACTCAAAATTGGCCGAAAATTACGGTAAATCGGTATCAAGGCTACGTTTTCGGGATCGGGACCTGAAAATTCGGAATCAGCGTACCCGAAAACTTAAGAATTACATATAAGTAGCTTTACACAAGGCTTAGGAAAAAAGTGCATAGGTACATTTAACACAGGCGGCTTCTAGACTATGAGCTAATTTTTCGATTTTAATTTTTGTACGCTCTAAATGAAACTAAAAAATAATTTTTATGAATAAGGAGTATGTAAAATTTCCCACTGAAGATGATTCTGACATCAGTTTTTTGGAAAACCCGAGGGAAAATCACAAGGAAACCCGAAAAATTGGAAAAACTAAAGAGGATTTTCAAATGCAAATTTCTCAAAAAGGGTTGTATTTTTTTCTTCTAATTGGCCAAAAAAATTTTATTTTCTCCTAAACTTTCTGTTTGTAAGCAGTTTTTTGGGGGATAATTGTCTTTTAAGTACTTAAAAACTCAAAAAACGAATTTTCATACTTTCCATTTTCCAAAATTTTCTGGATTTCCCTATCCCCTAACCGAAATTTTGAAATGATCTATTAATTCCTCGGGAAAATTTACTGAGAGAAATTTTGAACAAATCTGTAGTTCTGCACAAAGAAAAGAAAATTAAAATACAATATACAAATTCATAAAATAGTAAAATAACAAAAATTAGCAAAAAGTTTTAATTTTTTTAATATTTTTATTTTCTTTTCTGTGTACAGAGTTACAGATTTATTCAAAATATTTATCTGAAAAGAGGTCCTTTAGTAAAATTTCCCAAGTAGACCAAAAATCGAGTCAGAATTTTGATTCGGTGACAAAAAAATCCGGAAAAGTGGAAAATTTTGAAAAATGGAAAGTTATAGAATTTTCTTTTTTTAGTTTTTCAGCACGTAAAAGGCAAATATGCCCCAAAAACTAGGTGAGGTACTTACCAACGAAAAATAAAAGCCCATAATGAAAAATGTAACGAAATTTATTGTTCCTTAATTTTTATAACATTATCAATATTTTTCCGAAAAATACTATACAGAATATATTCTACACTTTGATTAAATATATTTAATTTTTAAAAGATATAAATATATTTAATCAATGTGTACCAACAAAAAGTTTATGGAAGAACAAAAATTTTAAGGCCAATCAGATTCTCAAGATGTTAATGCTTAATTAAAAAAAGTCTTTCAGGTAAAAATTGAAATTCGTGGGAAAAGATATAATCTATTCTTCCAATGAAATAAAAAACAAAAAAAAGTAACGAAAACTTTCCTTCTAGAATAAAAAATAACACAAATTAAATTTTCGTAAGTAGATATTTCAATAAATTAACGCAAAAGGGGTAAAATAGTTAATTCTTGCATTTTGAAGGTAAAAATATTTGAGTAATAAAAATATTAGTATTTTTTATCTGTATAACCATGAATTTTATTAATAATTTATTTGAATAATTATTCAAATTTTATTTATCGCTCGATATTAAGGAGTGAAGTTTAAATTAATAATTTAGAACGTGACTTTTACGAGCATGAATTTTATTTAAATTAATTTTATAACGAAATTGTAAAAAATGTAATTATTCTGCGCGCGCAGAGCGCGCGGCTATTCTAGTAATAGTTTAATTTTAATTATTTTATTGTTTACATTATAATTTTATTATTTTTGAGATTAGTTATAATATGTCGAGTAGTTGATATCAAAAAAAAATTTAAAGTAAGAATAAATTTTGGTATTCAAGAAAATACCTAATTAAGGTTGAAAGTTTTGAATCATTTTGCGCGCGACGCGTGCCTAATACTACTAATTTGTAAATATGACTTGATTTTTGATAGATCAATATTAAGACTTATATTTTAATTATTATATATCATATATCTTGATTATTGTATATATTTTCTACAATTTATAACTATTATTACATTATAAAAATTATCTCTTTTGTACCAGTACCAAAACTTAGACTTTAATAGTCTCTATTAGGATCTGATTGGGATACATGTATTTTTGTATTATCTCTGGTTAATAAATAAATAAATAAAAATAAAATAAAATAAAATAAATATCAGTATACTTACCAAAATCATTTTATTGCGGTTCTTCAAAATTTTTAACAATAAAAAAGATATTTAAAAAAAAATATGACATCTGCCGGTTCAAGGTGCTTTACAAGCAAAATATGTATAATATATAAGTATGTATGTGTACTGAACGTATAAATTTAGGCAAAAACTACACACATATTTTCATTTCATTAACATTTTTTTTGTATTCTATCGTTTGTAGTATTTTGTTATATCCCTGGTATTGTAGTATTTTATAGTTTTCTTTCCTCAGGGATTTAGCTTACAACTTAGATTTTTCTGCAGGGTGAATATGACTTATCTAGGTCTCAAAAATATATTTTTTCAGCAAAAAATATTTTTATGCGATTCACTAGAGTAACATCTTATTTAAGTCTGTGTAAAGGTTTTGGATATTTTTAAGCTTCCCACCTGTTAATAGTAAATATGCTATATTTATTTATTTGAAAGCTTTCTCATGTTTTTTTTCCTATTTAAATACTTATAATATATGGACCAAGGTAAACTTAAAATATAAAATATTAAAGGTTTAACTGTGAAAATTATAAAATTAAATTATATTAAATTTGCAAAACACCTTTACAAAGAAAAATGTCGGTACCATACATGTTGTTTTTTTCAATTGTATGCAATATTTTAATTAATACTTCTTATTCAGAAACAGAAAAAATAAGGTACCCAAAATCTAAGAAAATTTGGTAGCTTTAATTAAGTTATTCAATAAGAAACACAAACTGGGTCCACCGTATACAAAAAAAATTCTCATAAGAATAAATTGCAGAATTTATTTTTAGATTTGAAATAGTACACTCGGCTCAATTGATGGCTTCCTAAAAATTTTAAACAAATTACACGCTTTAATAAGGTTTGACACTTTTTAAGTATTTTTTTTTTTATTTTTATTCTTGAAACATGTGTAAATTTTTTAATTTTCATATAAAACAATTTTTTAAGTTTATTTATTGAAAGTAGGTTTGAATGAGAGAGAAAAATTTGCTCATCAAAAGAAAATTTGATTTTTGAAAATCGATCAAGTATATCAGAAGCTATACGCAATTAAAAATTATCAAAATGAAATTTTTCTCGAATATAAAAATAATAATTTAAAATATATTCTATTAAAAAAAAAAAAGTAAAACAAAAGAAAATAATATATTCAGGTAACCTGTATATGGACGGTAAAATTATGACTTGATAATTTTTAATTGCGTATACCTCCAGATATACTTGATCGATTTTCAAAAATCAAATTTTCTTTTAATGAGCAAATATTTCTTTCTCATTTAAGCTTTCTTTCAATAAATAAACTTAAAAAATTATTTTATATGAAAATTAAAAAATTTACACATGTTTCAAGAATAAAAATAAAAAAAAAATGTACTTAAAAAGTGTCAAACCTTATTAAAGCGTGTAATTTGTTTAAAACTTTTAGGAAGCCATCAATTGAGCCGAGTGTACCATTGAAAATATTAGTTATTTGTACCTTGAAACACATAAAAATAAAAAAAATTTGTGTTATACCGTAAGCAATAGAAAATATATGAAATTTCTGAGAAAAGCACCCATATAATTCGAACTTCATAATTTGAGTTATTGTTATACCATACTTTTTGCAAAAATTTCAACTATCCTTAAGAGCAATGTTAAAATCTCTTCTACTATTTCTTAAATAAATCTCGAAATAATAGAAAATTAGTCTGTAAAATAAATAAAAAAGGTTTGTTTAAATTATATTTAATATTTTTAAACTTTAATTTATTTTTATTATCATTTATTACTATACTCTAAATAAAAATAATAAATAATTTAAGAAATTAATGACAAATTGTATCCTTAAATAACTTACAATTGAAAAAAATTAAATAATATGAAAACAAATACCTGATTTTATTTCAATACTAAAACCAAGTGGATCATAATTAATATGTAAATTGACAGGTTTTAAAAACAAGTTTAAGACTTTCCCACTATCCAAAATCTTGGAGGTGATTATTGAGTAAAATACTTCTGACTCCATTTACGTATGCAGTTTGTAAAGATTTCATAAAAAATATTTTGATCCTGTTACCAAAAACATTTTTGAACGTTAAGAAATTACAATTAAAAAAATTTTATATATTTTAACAAGAATTATTTTAGCAATTTTATGTAAATTTCTTGAATAAATTAGCTATCAATTAAGCAAGTAATTCACTACTTATTAATTAATCTTATCAGATATTTAATTAATATTCAAATACTGACTGCAAATCAATTTGGCGACATTGAAAATAAAAAATTTAATATCTAATAAAATTTAAAGTTATTGTTTATACAAAAGTAAAACGTGTTTTTCGTCAAAATCACAATCCTTGAACACAACTAAGAGACATTAGGTTAGGGAAGTTAAATAAATAATTTAACATGGTTATAAAGAAAAAAGTAGGTGAAAATGGCACTAGTGCATCATGAAAGAAAATAATTCTTTCTCTCTTTCTCAGTGCAAAAGCAATATTGGGAAGTAACTAGAGACCCTCTAGGGTCTCTAGAAGTAACGTGAAAAAAGCGACATTTAAAAAGTCAATGCTAATTTATTATTGACATTATAGATGTCGCATCGGTCACGTAACTTAATTCGGAATTCCCGCTCGGAGATGTTACTCTTGAAATGATTGAGATTCGTCGCTAGACTATCGTATTTCTCTCGCTTCCCGATTATCGTTCGATGATCGCTTTTTACTCGTAGTACGATCGTTATGGCTCTTTGAAGATTCGTCGGAAGATAAATAAACGAGTTATCCCTTTAAAAGTTATTCGTTTAAAACAAAACATTATGTAGGCATCAAATTTGTATATTTCTATTATCCAAATATATAATTAATCATCATTTTATAAATTTTAGTTTTAGTTAGAAAAAATTGCAGTGAGAATATTAAAAAAAAACTTCTATCTCAAATACTATTAAAATTTATATGGGATTCCCGATGAGATTAAATAGTCAGTGGCAACATAAAGCGTATTTTCAAAATTCATAATTGCCAAACTAAAATGCAAAATCATCAAGATGACTAAGTTTTGATATTTCCGTGGCTGCTATCCTGGTGCGTCATGGGCAAAATACACCCATGGTCTTTTTTGAACTAATATTTTCAACGTCTTTAAAATAAAATTAATTATAGACATTCCTAATTATGGATATGAAAGGTGTTATTTAGCTGGAAATAAGTGGAGAACGTCTATGCTCTTTTTCAGCAAAAAATATGACTAGATAACTGATTCAATTTAAAGAAATTTTTTTTTCTGCATATATGGAATAAAGATAACGAAAAAAATCAAAACGCACACAGTACCCGAAAAACATAGGTGCATTACGCTTAAGACGAAACCATAACGTGTTAGTTTTTAACTTTCTTTACCTCAAAATACGGTCAAAATGACCAAAAAAAAAAACGCATACTAAACCAAAAGTAACTAATTTTTGTGAATATTTTAAGCTTAGAAAAACTTATTTTTCTTCATCTATGCATAAAAACTATCAATATTTAAATTAAGATACTTTTTTTTATGTTCAGTTGTTATATACTTTTGAATCATCCCATATCCCATTAGCCTTCTTTTTTGCCATTTTGATTTTATTATTAAAGCAGAGATATAAAGCTTTTGTAAATAGAAGAAGAAAAAAAATTGTTTTAAGTTTTGTAACGTCCTCGGCCGTTCGGAAATTTTTCCGTGTATCCCTAACAAAAATAACCGGCCGGTTTTACCAGCCAAAACCGGCCGGTTTTGGCTGGTTTTATCTGGTTTCATCTGGTTTCTCTGGTTTCAATGAGTTTTAACCAGAAAAATAGTTTTAGTTGTTAAAAAAAGAAAATTTCCGGGAAAAACAAAGAAAATTCAATCCTGAATAAGCTTAATAACAGTAAATTATGATTTAATATTATTTTATCCAGCTATGCTGCGAATTTATTTTACCAGTATATGTTAGCTCGGAAAAACTTTTTTATTATGTGGAAAACTCGGAAAATTCTGGAAAAACTTAATGCTAATCTGACCTAATTTCACCTGATCTCATCCGGAATCCACCTGGTTTTACATAGCTATGATCAGAAAATAAGTTTTAGTTGCAAAAAAATAGAAAATTTCCGGAAAATTAGGAAAATTCAATACTGATAAACTTTATAACATTCTTTGAATTGATGTAAAATTAGTTGACTCAGCTCCGCGGGGATTTATTTGACCTGTAATTATTTGCTCAGAAGAAAACATTTTTGTCTGTGTGAAAAAATCGGAAAAATCCGGAAAATCATTAACACGTTTCCACCTGTTTTCATACGGAATGCACCTCGTTTTACTATGAATCGTACAAAAAGAACCATGAGGATTTCCCATGTGATAAACCATAAGGTTGAAGAAAACTTTCATTTTTTTACTCAAATATATTTTCCGATTTTCCAATATGGCGGACCATAAGCATGAAAACAGGAACTTTATACATTACCTGGGGGTTTTCTAGGTTGAGAAAAACGTTTTTATAAATAAAAATTTTCATTTTTTCTGTCCTGCATATTTTCCGTTTTTCCAAGATGGCGGACCAATATACATGACAAAAGGAACTTTATATACATTACCAAGGGATTTTCTAGGTTGAGAAAAAAGTTTTTCATTTGAATTCACCTGGTTTCTAATAGTTTTAACCAGAAAAATAGTATTAGTTTTCCAATTTTCCAAGATGGCGGACCGAGAAACTTAAAAAAATGAACTTTTAATTTTACAAGGGGATTTTTCGAGTCAAGAAATATTAATTTTCGGCGGATATTATTCAATTTTTCTACCCAAAATATTTTCCGATTTTCCAAGATGGCGGACCGAGAAACTTAGAAAATTGAAGTTTTAACTTTACGAGGCGGTTTCTTGAGTCAAAAAATATTAATTTTCGGTGGAAAATATTCAATTTTTCAACCCAATATATTTTCCGATTTTACAAGATGGCGGATAAAGAAAGTTACAAAAATGAACTTTTAACTTTACACGGGGGTTTCCTAGGGCAAGGAAAATGAATTTTTTGTGAAAAATATTTAATTTTTCAACCCAAATTATTTTCCGATTTTCCAAGATGGCGGACCATAAGACTTGGAAAAATGTAGAGACTTTATGGAAAACTAATAGAAAAAACAGAAGAAGGACGCAATAAACCTGTATAGGTATTTCAAAAATCAATAAAAGAAGTAGAATAAAAGTAACAATCAAAATTTTCCAATATGGCGGACCAAAAAGCATGAAAAAAGGAACTTTATACATTACCAAGGGGTTTTCTAGGTTGAGAAAAATGTTTTTATAATTGAAAATTTTTATTTTACCAGATGGTTAACCACAAGGTATTTTAAGGAAATAAAAAGGTTAAAAACAGACTATCCCTCGTGGAAAAAAAAGAACATAATATCTCATAATATCCCATAATATCCCATAATATCTCCATTTTTTGGCACATAATATGGGATAATATGGGATATTATGGGATAATATCTCATAAATGAGCAAAAAAAAAATGAAAAAAAAAAGTAAAATTATCATTAGAACATTAATATTAGGATTGATAGGCTGAAGGCAAAATTATTTAATTGTTTTTATTCAATTTAAGATTTTAAGTTTTAGAAAGAAAAGACAATCTTAATTTTATTCTTGTTAAGTTACTTGTTTAATTATAATTAAAAATTTGTTAAAAAGTTTAAAATAATTTTGTTTTTAGGAAAAAGAAAATAAAATTTTCTTTTAGATGAACATTATAATTTGTACATCAAATCTACTTCGCGCGCTAGGTTTTTAAATAAAAATTTAAAATTTTTTTACAAGAAAACAGAAAAAGATAATAGAAAAATTTTTTTGTTGTGAATAAGTACACTAAAGTAGTATTAAAAAAATGTTGTTTTATTCATTTTTATGAATGTAAAGTTATCTGCCAGAGAAATATATTCTATCCACCAGAAGCCTTTCTAGAAAGGGCTCTTAACTATATCTTTTAACTTGAAAATAAAATAGTATTTTAAGTATCAAGAGCGTAAAAGTTTCGGCACTAGCGTGAGTACTAGCACGAGTGCTCGGCTAAGCCGGGCACGAGTGATTTGTCTTCACGCACGTGTCTAAAGTATTTTGCCCATGGTGCTTACACTATTTTTTGCCCCCCTAGGCGTAGAACGAGTTCAGAAAATTCTTTACGCACGAGTTTTACGCCCGGAAGGGCAAAAAATATGTAAATAATTCTTATTTTACAATTTAAGTTAAAACTGGGGGTTTTTTGGGGCGCTAAATCGCTAATTTTGGTCACGAACGTGAGAAAACGTTTGCGTTTGCGGGGAATTCGGAAAATAGGCGTATTCTCATCCTGAAAAATGAAAATCGTAAAACTTTATGTTATTCAATTAAAAAACAGTATCTGAAGGTTTTTTGGGGCGCTGAATCGATATTTTTGGTCAGGAATGTGAAAAAACGTTTGCGTTTGCGGGAAACTCGGAAAATAGGTGTTTTTTCATTCTGAAAAGTGAAAATCGTAAAACATTATTTTATTCAACTAAAAGACGGTATCTGGGGGTTTTTTGGGGCGCTAAATCGCTAATTTTGGTCACGAACGTGAAAAAACGTTTGCGTTTGCGGGAAATTCGTAAAATAGGCGTTTTCTCATCCGGAAAAATGAAAATCGTAAAACTTTATGTTATTCAATTAAAAAACGGTATCTGAAGGTTTTTTGGGGCGCTGAATCGATATTTTTGGTCAGGAATGTGAAAAAACGTTTGCGTTTGCGGGAAACTCGGAAAATAGGTGTTTTTTCATTCTGAAAAGTGAAAATCGTAAAACATTATTTTATTCAACTAAAAAACGGTATCTGAAGGTTTTTTGGGGCGCTGAATCGCTAATTTTGGCCACGAACGTGAAAAAACGTTTGCGTTTGCGGGAAATTCGGAAAATAGGTGTTTTTTCATTCTGAAAAGTGAAAATCGTAAAACTTTATTTTATTCAATTAAAAAACGGTATCTGAAGGTTTTTTTGGGCGCTAAATCGCTAATTTTGGTCACGAACGTGAAAAAACGTTTGCGTTTGCGGGAAATTCGGAAAATAGGCGTTTTCTCATCCTGAAAAATGAAAATCGTAAAACTTTATGTTATTCAATTAAAAAACGGTATCTGAAGGTTTTTTGGGGCGCTGAATCGATATTTTTGGTCAGGAATGTGAAAAAACGTTTGCGTTTGCGGGAAACTCGGAAAATAGGTGTTTTTTCATTCTGAAAAGTGAAAATCGTAAAACATTATTTTATTCAACTAAAAAACGGTATCTGAAGGTTTTTTGGGGCGCTGAATCGCTAATTTTGGCCACGAACGTGAAAAAACGTTTTCGTTTGCGGGAAATTCGGAAAATAGGTGTTTTTTCATTATGAAAAGTGAAAATCGTAAAACTTTATTTTATTCAATTAAAAAACGGTATCTGAAGGTTTTTTGGGGCGCTGAATCGATATTTTTGGTCAGGAATGTGAAATAACGTTTGCGTTTGCGGGAAATTCGGAAAATAGGTGTTTTTTCATTATGAAAAGTGAAAATCGTAAAACTTTATTTTATTCAATTAAAAAACGGTATCTGAAGGTTTTTTGGGGCGCTGAATCGATATTTTTGGTCAGGAACGTGAAAAAACGTTTGCGTTTGCGGGGAATTCGGAAAATAGGCGTTTTCTCATCCTGAAAAATGAAAATCGTAAAACCTAAATATTTTTGGTGTCGCTAAACTGGAAAATGAGGTCCTCAGAGTCCAAAAATGCCTTAAATACCCTTAAAACATCGAAAACACCCCTTTTTTAGCAAAAATTTTTGGATTTTATAGCGAGAATCGTAAATATTCGGAACATCTGGATCGTAAATTACAATGGATGACTTGAACATGTTGGGCGTTAGACAGCCGTTTGAGAGCTACCCTGGGTTTGTGCGACCCCTAAATGGTTCTCGAATGAGCTGAAAATTGGTATGGGATCATTTTGCCAACTAAACTTCAACATACTTCAGGAAGAATATTTTTGGAGCACTTTTTTTTTGTCAACAACCCTAATGGAACATACTTAGTAACTACTTCACGCGTTAGGTTTTTGGACGAAAATTTGGAATGGAAAAATTTTTTATTTAATTTTTAAAAATTTAAATGCATATATGTATCATTTCAATTTGACGTGCCAAAAAGCAAACGGCTATCATCCTAACTCAAAATTCCTTTGTCCGATTTTCTCCAAATTTTAAACACATTTTTTCAAAGAATAAAAATTCTTTCTATACTTTTTTGAAAAAATACCATGAAAAAAAATTGCGTTTTTTACGATTTTTTTTCAAATCTTCATACCTCCCTCAGGAATCGTCAAACCGAAATCGTCAAATCGTCAAATCGTTTAACCAAATATTATAAAGTTTTATGACTTTAATTTTTTAGGATAAAAAAACGCCGGTTTAACGATTTTTCCAATTAAGGATGCTGCTCACCTTTTTTGTTTGAGTACAGATTTTAATAAAAGTTGGTATATAACAAGAAAGCATATTAAAAAATACATATTTAAAATTAGAAGATCCTAGGGTGACTCCTTCATTATTAAATAATAAAAAATAATTTTGCTTCTCCGAGCATCTTATATATGTGATTCTTATGGGACGACATTTTACAATAAAAAATTAAAGTATTTTTTGAGTACAGTTTTTGATAAAAAAATTATAACATATAAAAAACATATCGTAGAATATAATTATTCAATTTATTTTAGACTAGGGTGGTTTGTTTATAACGAAAATTTTATTTATTTAACAATGCTATCGTATAGCTGTGCGCGCGCAAGGTTCTCGCTTCTGTAGTAATATGATAGAAGGAGAGAGTAATAGTTTCTTATGTCTATTATCCCCACCAAAGTACTCATCATCCTTAAGAAAGCATTTTTTAATTTCCTAACTAAAAATATGGATTTAGCGTCTCAAAAAATCCCTAGAGACCGTTTTAACATGGAACATGTTTATTGGATAGGGTATTTGAAAAATTCCGGCTCGGGAGGGGGGGTTGAAATGGACTTAAAATATTTTCGATTTAGGGACCTTTTAGGATGCATAAGTACCTAGGGACCATTGCTGCAGAAGTCCCTAGGGTTCTTTGATGCAGAAGTACCTAAAGACCTATACTACCTACTGTAAAAATTAATAAAAAATGAATTCCTATTATTTAAAAAACAATAATAATTTTAAAAAGTAATTAATTTTGTTGACTTTGATGTCTAAGCAGTATGATTTCTATAATAAAAATTTAAATATAAATATTTGGATATAAATATTGATATTATGAACACAATAGATACTTTATTATCAATGTTATAAGTGAACATGTTCCATGCTCGTTGGTTGTGTAGTTACACAAACCTGTTATAAATTTTTTTAATTCAATAAAATAAAGTTTTACGATATTCATTTTTCAAAATGAAAAAACACCTATTTTCCGAATTTCCCGGAAACGCAAACTTTTTTCACGTTTGTGACCAAAATTAGGCCTAGTCTACATTACCGCACCGCACGGCGCAGCCAAAATGCTATTGGTATAGGAGCTACGTGACGCCGCAAAAGCGCAATCCTATATTAGTAGCATTGGGTTGCGCCGTGCGGTGCGGTTATGTAGACTAGGCCTTAGTGATTTAGCACCCCAAAGAACCCGCAGGAATCGTTGTTTAACTAAATATAATAAAGTTTTATGATTTTAACCTTTTATTGAGTACAATTTAATTTATTTATTTATGACGTTTCTACCCCTAGTTCGGGGTCCTTTTCAAATCTATATAGAAATTTTTTAATTAATAATATTACACAAAGTATATAAAATATAGAAAAATATTTGACAATTTTAAATTCTTACATTTTAAATTATTATTACATGAATATTAGGATGTAAAGGGTCCAGTCATAATATAAAATTTTAATATTTCTGATTAAAAAATCTGTAAAAAAAATAGATAAAGAAATTAACCTAATTTGTACATACATGATTAATTGTGAATTAATTATAAATATTTACCGTATGTCATTGTTTAAAATTAAAAATATATATATACATAATATCACAGAAAGTTATTTTTAAAGTTATTTAATATATTAATTAAAATTAATTGGTCTTAATAAGCTATTATCACAGAGTTTTAATTGTTTGTAGATTAACAGTTAAATTTATGAAAATTTCAAATTGTGTATATGTAGTAGTAATGTTTGTATTGGTGAAGTAAATATAACTATTTGCAATAATTCATATAACTAACGACATCTATGAGATATTGATCGACGAAATATGGATATATATATAGGTTTTCAATAAGCATACGGACGTCAAAGTCGCGTCGTCATGGCAACACTATGTATAAACAATGAATGCTTGCTTTTTTTCATTTTATGAGTTATAGAAAGATATGGTTTGAACAATCCTTTAGAATCTTCTTGTAGGTTGATAGACTTTATTTGAGTATTGATGTCAAGGACCTCAGATGTGCTGCGTTTGTGATATGAAGGTTCTTTGTCCAAAATGTGATAATTTTCCCACTTAAAGTTATGTTTAGTATCTATATAATGTTGAGTAATAGGTGGTATATTATCTTTCTTCTGAGTGTTGTCATCAGTATTGTCAAAGGTATTTTTTGATGGTTCAACCTTCTTATTTATATGGCTTCTGAGAACCCTATGACTACCTGATTGTTGTTTTTCTTTTTCTTTGGCTAAAGCTAATTCTTTTTTAATCTCTCTATCAACACCAGCCTTGTGTTCACCTATACGTATAGATACTTCACGTTTGGTTTCGCCTACATATGTTGCATCACACTCATTACACTCTATCTTATATATTACATTAGTGTTCTCACCCTTTTTAAGTTTATCTTTGGCTTTGATGACTAGACTACTGTTACTTTTTTCAATTATAGGTATGGTGATGACATCATATTTTTTAAACATACCTGACATACTGTTGTAGAAACCGTCAATATTTGGAATGCATATCTTTGGTTTCTTAGCTATAATTCTTTTTTCTATGTCATAAATCACATTTTCATTGTTGTTGTCATCCTCAGCTCTATACTCAAGAGTATTTATTCTTTTCCTTATGTAGTAGTCTATGAACTTGCTGGGATAATCATTATTCAATAATAGTTGTTTAACTACTACAAGGTTATCTGTGTGGAATTTCTTATCAGAAAGTAATATTGCTTTGTCTACTAATGTATGTATCATTCCTATTTTCTGATGTTTTGTGTGTGCTGAGTTGAAATTCAAGTATCTACCCGATGAGGTTGGTTTTCTGTACCAATTATGTGTCAATTTATTGTTCTGTCTAATTAATTTAATGTCTAAAAAATTTATGCTATTGTCAATTTCTGTCTCATGAGTAAACTGTAGTCTATTGTGATATGAATTAAAAATTTCAAGAATATGTTCTATTTTGTCATTTGGGATACATGTTAATATGTCGTCAACGTACCTGACAAAAAATACAGGTTTAAAATCTAGTAGGCTCAAACAGTGTTCCTCAAGATCCTCCAAAACTAGATTAGCAAACATTGAGGAAACTGCAGAGCCCATTGGTGAGCCATGTATTTGTTTGTAGTATTGATTGTTGAATTGAAAGACTGTGTTGTTGTGGAAAAAATCTATTGCTCTATGTAATTCAATTAAAGGAATGTGTGTGTTTTTCATTATTGAAGAGTATCGTTTATCTAAATTATTTTTTACTAGTTCTATTGGGACATTGGTGAATAGGCTAGATGCGTCAAGACTTATTAACATGTGGTTATCAGGAATATGGATTTGAGAAATTTTCTGGATAAAATGATAGCTATTTTTTATGTATGAGTCAGGTCTCTTAGTGCAGTTACTTAATAATGAATTAAAATACTTAGCAAATTTATGTGTAGGTGTATTTATTGTGGAAAGTACAGGTCTAAGTTTGTAACGTCTTAAACCTGCCTCATCGATGTAGATTTTATGAACTTTTGGTAAGCCATATAATTTAGGTAGTACGGTGTCGGTTTGTGTCAGACTGAACCTATGATATTCTTTTTCCAGGAAGCCATTGATATTCCAAATTGTGAGAAACTCTTGAGTATTTTTCCTTAGTTCTTCAAGTGGATTCTTGTCTAACTTTAAATATGTGGTCTGATCATTGACAAGATCCTCCATTTCTTTCATATAATCAGTGTTGTACTAACCCTATGACTACCGGATTGTTGTTTTTCTTTTTCTTTGGCTAAAGCTAATTCTTTTTTAATCTCTCTATCAACTTTCTAAGAAAAAATATCGATTCAGGGCCCCAAAAAACCTTCAGATACCGTTTTTTAATTGAATAAAATAAAGTTTTACGATTTTCACTTTTCAGAATGAAAAAACACCTATTTTCCGAATTTCCCGCAAACGCAAACGTTTTTTCACATTCCTGACCAAAAATATCGATTCAGCGCCCCAAAAAACCTTCAGATACCGTTTTTTAATTCAATAAAATAAAGTTTTACGATTTTCACTTTTCAGAATGAAAAAACACCTATTTTCCGAATTTCCCGCAAACGCAAACGTTTTTTCACATTCCTGACCAAAAATATCGATTCAGCGCCCCAAAAAACTTTCAGATACCGTTTTTTAATTGAATAAAATAAAGTTTTACGATTTTCATTTTTCAGGATGAGAAAACGCCTATTTTCCGAATTCCCCGCAAACGCAAACGTTTTTTCACGTTCGTGACCAAAATTAGCGATTTAGCGCCCCAAAAAACCCCCAGTTTTAACTTAAATTGTAAAATAAGAATTATTTACATATTTTTTATTTTCAAGTTAAAAGATATAGTTAAGAGCCCTTTCTAGAAAGGCTTCTGGTGGATAGAATATATTTCTCTGGCGGATAACTTTACATTCATAAAAATGAATAAAACAACATTTTTTTAATACTACTTTAGTGTACTTATTCACAACAACAAAATTTTTCTGTTATCTTTTTCTGTTTTCTTGTAAAAAAATTTTAAATTTTCATTCAAAAACCTAGCGCGCGAAGTAGATTTGATGTACAAATTATAATGTTCATCTAATAGAAAATTTTATTTTCTTTGTCCTAAATACAAAATTATTTTAAACTTTTTAACAAATTTTTAATTATAATTAAACAAGTATTTTAACAAGAATAAAATTAAGATCGTCTTTTCTTTCTAAAACTTAAAATCTTAAATTGAATAAAAAAAATTAAATAATTTTGCCTTCAGAATATAATTATATTAATATACTTTTTATTACTATATTGCCTATTAATCCTAATATTAATGTTCTAATGATAATTTTACTTTTTTTTTCATTTTTTTTTTTTTTGCTTATTTATGAGATATTATCCCATAATATCCCATAATATTCCATATTATCCCATATTATGTGCCAAAAAATGGAGATATTATGGGATATTATCAGATATTATGGAATATTATGTTCTTTTTTTTTCCACGAGGGTCCTGATTATAGAGAAAAGAGAATCAAATAAACTATGACACTATATTGGTTTTCTTATTGGAGCTGACGGTGGTAAAATTCATTTGCAATATTTTGATTCTGTTAAATTAAAAATTCGACTAGGTTTTTGATTATGTTAAAGTTTATTTTTATCTAATATCTCACATGATTACATTTTTCTGAAACATCATCTGATACTCAAATAAACTGAATAACGCTTTTTCATCGCATTCTCAAAGATCTTTGTTAAGGTTGAATCAGGTGGATAGAAATTGCATTTTTTAGTAAAAATTTCTGGAGATCGAAACTTCTAGAATGTTTAATATTTTTAGCCATTGATCATGTTATGTGTCCCTTAAAATTAAAAAAATAATTTTAAAAATTTATTGACTGCTGACGGAGATATTAGCGATTTTGAAGACATTTTTATAAATAATCTGATTTTAAAAATCTTTGAATTTATAATATTTAAGGCATTATTTAGCATCGATTCATTAAAAAAAATTTTTGATTTTCTACGTTTCGCCACGAATAAATTGGTTTTTTGAAAATTTAGGTTAGGCCAAAAATCAAAAAACTTGAAATATATTTCACATTATTGTTAAAAATTGAAATTTTTAATTAGTCTTGATTAATTATGTCAATCAAAAATTAGTGAAATTTCAAGCGCTAATATCTCCGTCAGCAGTCAATAAATTTTCAAAATTATTTTTTTAATTTTAAGGAATATAAAATGATCAATGGCTAAAAATATTAAACATTCTAGAAGTTTCGATCTCCAGAAATTTTTACTAAAAAATGCAATTTCTATCCACCTGATTCAACCTTAACAAAGATCTTTGAGAATGCGATGAAAAAGCGTTATTCAGTTAATTTGAGTATCAGATGATGTTTCAGAAAAATGTAATCATGTGAGATATTAGATAAAAATAAACTTTAACATAATCAAAAACCTAGTTGAATTTTTAATTTAACAGAATCAAAATATTGCAAATGAATTTTACCACCGTCAGCTCCAATAAGAAAACCAATATAGTGTCATAGTTTATTTGATTCTCTTTTCTCTATAATCAGGATGGCTCGTACAAAATCGGGCGCTCTCGCAGGCCTTCGGAATGACACTATATTCCGAAAATATTATGTTAGATAATCCTATAGAAGCCGGCTCCATGCATTATTAACGTGAACTTATATATTATTTATTGAGAGCGCCTAATTATCTACGAGGAATCCTGATTATATTGTTACGTCTAAGGTAGTTTAAATGATTTATATGTATGATAATTGAGATTAAACTAACTAGACTCTATTGCAACTAAATAAGACTGACGGACGTAACGTAAAAATGCGAAATCTAATATACCTTTTAGCCTTGCGTCTTGTGACACTAACGGCGGGAAAGGTGCTAAGTTCAATCAAATGGAGATAATTTAGTTAAATAACAACTTAATTTATTAATGTATAATTAAAGTAAATTACAAATGGTTAAACAGTTATTAAATAGTGAATTGAATGTTAATATGTATTACAAATGGTTTCTTACAATATACTTATACTGAGAGCGACTTTCCCAAATTCTCAAAAATGCTTCTGCAAAGGATCTGTGGTTGATGATTCTGGCACTTGACACTAAACTACTTGTACGATTGAACGCCCAAAGTAAAGAGAGCCGTGTAGACTACATCTTGAATACCCAACGCTCCACGCGTATTCAAGCCGAAAGTAAGAAGACCGATCCTTCAAAATCTGCGCGTATATATAGTGACGAGCTATTTTGCCAAATTGACAATTTCTCCTACTAAACTCTGTATGGGGGTATAACGTTTTGCCTATCTCTTACGTGGGCCAACGCCCGAAAACTTGGTGGGAACTCGACCAATTCTTAGAATCGGCGAAAGCGGTAATTGCTAATTAACAGATTACACTGTCTTTCGAAATCTGATGATTTCTTATCGAGTTCCTCTAATGATTCATACTTGAATATTTTTGACTTTAAATATTGCGTCCTTTATTTGGGTCAATATGACCTTACGTTACAATATAGAGAAAAGAATGAAATCATAATTAGCCGATTTTATTCAGCCGGTCATACAGTGAAACAATTGACGCGACATATCTTTCATCTTTTTTTGCCCTCTAAACTGCCATCTCTGAACTTATATTAATATTCCAGACAGAAAGAATAAAACATTACTCACTTAGAACAAAATTAATGCCATTTTTTTCGTTTTTAATTGAAATATTTTTGAAATATTTTCTTCAGTCTAGCATGAAAAATATTAAAAATAGTGTAATATATTGAAAAAAGTATAAAATTGAAATAAATCAAAAAGTATTTCACTGATTAATCAGAATTACTTACCATTTTCATCGTATAAAATAAAAATTTGCTAAAAACCGAAAATTGCAAACTCCACTTTGAGTGGATTTTTAAGTAGGTTGCACCAAACCGTTTTGTCTGAAAATTTCAAGGTGACCTTGTACAACTAAAATATGTTACCAGAAAAAAAATTAAGAGTGTACCTATCACCAGTTCCGAGAAAACAAGGGAAAAATAACAAAAACTTAGGATTTTTTTGAAAAAAAATGACATAAAACAGCTTGTAAAAACTGTTTTAAGCTTTAAAATTATGTTCTATCACTTTAAGTGAGTTATTTTATGTGTAAAAAAGTCACTTTTAACTAGCCCTACATCTTACGTGTCTTTAAATGTAGTAAAACTGATCGAAAATTTATTAAATTTGCTAAAAACCTAAAAAAATGACTTTTTGATGTTAGGGACGTAAGGAAGGGCATTCGGAAGTCCCTATACAGGTGAAAGGTGATCTTTTGGTACCCAAAGTATGCCCTGAAAATTTCACGGCAATCGGTTTCGTGGGCCGGAGCCCCCTTCTTATCCGGGAATAGCCTTTAACATTAAATTAACGTTAAATCTACCTTAAATTAACGTTAAAGTTACCTTAAATTAACGTTAAAATTTAACGTTAAATTTTAACGTTAAATTTAACGTTAACTTTTGCACCAGGGAGAAATTCGGTAAATAAAAATGATTTCTTTCTCTTAAAGAAATGAATACTTAGGGAAAAATTTATTAATTTAAAAAAAAATTTATTATTTTACAATGAAAATCAAGCTAGTGATGCATATTTTAAGTTCAGAAACAGGCATATTTCAATATTGATTTTCAATCATTTTTAAGACAAATTTCAGCAATAATATGCATTACTCGCTTGATTTTCATCGTAAAATAATAATTTTTTTTAAATCAATTAATTTTTCCCTGAGTATTCATTTCGTCAAGAAAGAAATCATTTTTATTGACCAAATTTCAATTTTTAGGTCAAAAACTAAATAAATTTTGCTACTTACAGTTTTCAAAGGCTTTTGACCTAAAAATTTAAATTTTGTCAATAAAAATGATTTCTTTTTCATAACGAAATGAATTGCCAGGGAAAAATGCATCGATTTAAAAAAAAAAAATATTATTTTACGATGAAAATCAAGCGAATCAATCTTAAATTGACGATAACTTGGCTAAATTTATAATAGCCTGAGTTATGCCCAATCAAACTCATTAGACGGCTCTCAACTAGCGTTAGTGCTTTTCAAGAAAATGATTAAAAAATTCTAAAAAGCAGGTATGTATGGAAACCCTGATAAATCGATTTCTGCCATTAGTTTTTCGGAAAAACCCTGCACAAAAATGATTTTAGGCCTTATTTACGTAGTTTTATTTAATTCTAGATAAGGAATGTCAGTGAATGAGTTAAGTCAATAAAAAATATCTGATTTTTTTTTACAATTAAATTTTCAATAACTTTTTCAAGATAATTTATAACTGTCAATCGTTTAATTGAATAAGTAATCAAAATAAAGGATTATGAAAATATATTATTTAAGTATAAATCGAGGTATAATTTTATAATTATGAAGAAAAAAAATAAATTTAACATATTAAATACTATATTAAATACTATATATTAAATACTATATATAATAATAATAACCTTGTAGAATATATTATTAAACCATGATAAATAGTATCGGTATCTCTTTAAAAAAGTTCTAAGAAATCATAAAAAAATACTCTAACAAAATAAAATGATATTCAAAAAACAACAGACAGTCGCATGTATAACACTTGCATAATATATGTATACAGCCACGCACAAACACAATACCTATCCCCTACCACGTTATCATGTACATTGTACAACGAAATAGTACTACAAGGTGCAGCGATGCAACAGAGAAGCAAAAGAACGCAATTCCATTCATTCCCCCTCCGCCAATCATGAAAATTTTGGAAAATTAAAAAATTTGTATAATTTAAAAAAAAAATAAATTAAACATTTAAAAATTGTGGAAATTTTAGAAAATCGGAAACTTTATTTTCTGAATTAAAATTAACTACAGAAATTTGCTCTAAATAAACGTTTCGGGAAAATTCAATCGATCCATCAATTTTTAAATCTTTAAATATTAAATTCGAAAAACTTGAGAAAATATGCGAAAATTAAAAGAAATTTTTTTTTTGTAAAAATCTAAATAGTTCTATACCATATCAAAATCTGTTTTGTAAATTTTTTTTTTAAAACTTTTAAAATCTCTTACGATGAATAAGTAAAACATTTTGGAATTTCTTATACGAAACTCGTGAGAGAAGAAAGAGGTCCGAAAAAAAAATATCTCTTTTTCACTCCACGCATATACTACCTCAACACGAGAATAAACACCACTTTTATACATTCTATTGGATTGTTTAGGCTATTGGATTCTATTGGACACCGTTCTATTGGATTCTATAGTATCGTTTCCTCAGGGTAAGAATACGATTTTTTGACTGATAATTTTCAATTTTTCACCCCAAAATGTTTTTCGATTTTCCAAGATGGCAGACCAAAAAAAACAGGAAAAAACAACTTTCTACGTTACCTGGGGGTTTTCGAGGTTAAGAAAAAAGATTTTTGACTGATAATTTTCATTTTTTCACCCCCACATGTTTTCCGTTTTCCGAGATGGCGGACTAAAAAAAACAGGAAAAAAAAACTTTCTACATTACCTGGGGGTTTTCGAGGTTATGAAAAACGATTTTTTGAATGATAATTTTCAATTTTTCACCCCAAAATGTTTTTCGATTTTCCAAGATAGCAGACCAAAAAAAAACAGGAAAAAACAACTTTCTACGTTACATGGGGGTTTTCGAGGTTGAGGATACGATTTTTGACTGATAATTTTCAATTTTTCACCCCAAAATGTTTTTCGATTTTCCAACATGAAAATTTAAAGTCCTTCCACATATTTTGAACTGGTTTATTACCGATCATTAAATTTTGATCACCTGGATTTCTTTCTATTTCACAAACAGTACAACAGTACAGTTTCGACTAAAAAAAGCCTACATTATGCTTAAGTTAATTAGTAATATTAAAAATATCACCTTTTTTATTTTAATTTTTATATTAATTTAGCGAAATTAACGAAAAATATCATGATCAATTAAAAAGAGCAGTTTCTAAGTATAATAGCCTTGATATTTGAGTGAGAAAATACTTTTTTTTTTCATAAATTTTATATTTTTTTTAATAGCAACGTTTTTTTTTTTTATTACAATTCATAATTGTATTCAAATTAAATTTCCTTTTTATTTGATATTACTTAAAAGACCTATATATTATTACAAAAATTAAATAATTTTTTGTGTCTAACATGTATTTTTTTTTATAAACTTGTACATATTTTTATATATTAATTATCTATTCTATCTATAATATTATATTTAAAATTTTAAATTTATTTATTTAGTGTAGTAAAAGATGCATGTGTATAAAATATATGTAGTGTGTACAGTTGAATATATTGATCATGTTCCGTGATTTCTTAATGTAATTTCTGTTTATTTTTAATATTGACGTCTAATAAATAATATAAATTAATTAAAATTATTACTAGTTATTGTTATTATTTTATCCCAATAAATTGCAGATAGTTTATTTAAAATATTTTAAACCATTTCCAACCGATTACTAAAGCTTAATATGAACTGAAATATTTTTAAATATGCTGAAATATGTTGAAAATATGTTGAAAATATGATGAAAATTATCGTCTAAACACTTTTTTTAAGCCAAAATTAAGATTAAAAAAAAAAAATTATTTTTAGTTTTTCGAAAATTTGAGCTTTTTTGGACTTTTTTGAGCTTTTCTAAAAAAGCGCCCGATCGATTATTTCAAAATTCATGTTTTCCACTTCAGGTAAGTGTATATTGAAAGAATCCGTTGAAATCTCGACACCGCAGCGCATCTCGGGTTGGCGCTCATTCAGGGGACCCGTGATTTTCCAAGATGGCAGACCAAAAAAAACAGGAAAAAATAACTTTCTACGTTACCTGGGGGTTTTTGATGTTGAGAAAAACAATTTTTGACTGATAATTTTCATTTTTTCACCCCAACATGTTTTTCGATTTTCCGAGATGGCGGACCAAAAAAAACTAGAGTTCCACGATACCAAGACAATACGATATTTTGACTAATATCGATATTGGTATTAAAAATATCGGTCTGGGCCATATTGGTCTTGGTATTGCAGAGCATAATATCGTATCGGTATTGGTAAATATCGAAATATCAAATTTTGAAATTTAAAATTTTTAAATGATGATATTCTTTTTTTTAATTACTTTTTTATCAATAAATCCATAACCTCTATGTATTTATTTTTCTTTTATCTAAATTTATTGTAACCTCAATATGTTTTTTGTAACTTCAAATAGTTTATTTTTTCGTTTTCCAAAATTTTTTGTGTTCAATGGCTGAAATTAATACAGGAGGTAATAAGCTTACTTACAAAACGTATTTTTTGTATTCAAAAGATGAAACTGGTGAAAAAATCGGAATTTGTAATTTATGTCGTGATAAAAATGTAAAAATGAAAAATGTGCATAAATTCTTGGTCCAGATCTAAATTGTGTGAAATTTTATGTGAAATATATTTTCTAAATAAAGACATTTAAAAAATTATTTTTTTTAAAACCAATACCAATACCAATACCACCAATATATCGACCTCGTTGGTATCGATATCGTATCGAAAATAGGACATCAGTATTGTCTTGGTATTGCATTGAAAATCAAGACGATATCGATACGATATCGATATTATATCGAAATATCGTGGAACTCTAAAAAAAACAGAAAAAAACAACTTTCTACATTACCTGGGGGTTTTTGAGGTTAAGAAAAACGATTTTTTGACTGATAATTTTCAATTTTTCACCCCAACATGTTTTTCGATTTTCCAAGATGGCGGACCAAAAAAACAGGAAAAAACAACTTTCTACGTTACCTGGGGGTTTTTAATGTTGAGAAAAACGATTTTTTGACTGATAATTTTCAATTTTTCACTCCAACATGTTTTTCGATTTTCCAAGATGGCGGACCAAAAAAACAGGAAAAAACAACTTTCTACGTTACCTGGGGGTTTTTGATGTTGAGAAAAACGATTTTTGACTAATAATTTTCATTTTTTCACCCCAACATGTTTTCCGATTTCCCGAGATGGCGGACCAAAAAAAACAGAATAAAACAACTTTCTACATTACCTGGGGGTTTTTTAGGTTAAGAAAAACGATTTTTTGACTAATAATTTTCAATTTTTCACCCCAACATGTTTTCTGATTTTCCAAGATGGCGGCCCAAAAAAAACAAGAAAAACAACTTTCTACGTTATCTGGGGGAGTTCGAGGTTGAGAAAAACGATGTTTTTACTGATTTTTTGAATGAAAATTTTCATTTATTTGTTGTAAAGTAACGTGACTGTTCCAGTTTAGTCTGCTGTCAAGTATAACACCTAGGCTAGTCACCTCATTCACAAAAGGAGTGATGATGCCATTTCCTAAGTCTATTCCCAATAAATTTAAGCTGTTTAAACGATTGACAAAGGTACGTTTGCCAAAATATATAGCTTTCGTTTTTCCATGATTGAGCCGAAGCGAAATACCGTCAGCCCAAGCAGAGATGTTACGAGCTGTTTCAGATAATAAAGCTGTGGCCTCGAGTACATTTTCAGATGATACTTGATAGTAGACTTGTAAGTCATCTGCGTAAAGTATGTGTCGTGTACATTAGATGGTAAGTGTAATTTTATATCATTATTATATAGACAAAACAGCAAACGTCCGAGTACTGTAACGTCAGGTGCCGTCTCTAAATTTTTCTCCGTGTAGCTTAAGCTTATATTCTCTAAATTTTTCCCCGTGTATGAATAATTTTTTAAAAATATTACGCTTTGAAAATATTTAGAGAAAAACACGGAAGTTACAGATTTTTGCGGATATTCGTGTACCTAAATTTTCATTTGCGAGAAAAACGATTTTTTTTCTTTAGGTATCGAAAAATAGCCAATGAAAGATGTAAAAGGAATCGTGAAAACAATTTAAGAGATCGTGCATTTCCTTTGCGAGTTTTTATTTTTAAGTTTTAAACATATACGTTTTTCAGGAAAATTTAAAGTTCGGAAAGGAAAACTGATGTTCAAACTAAAATAATTAATTAACTAATTTCGTTTTTAGTATTAAAATAGTTATTTTTTTATTCAAATAATTTTTAAGTTTTATATTTTTAAATTTTATTGCTAGAATAAGTAATTGCTATTAAAATTAATTTAATAGTTCAGAGTATAATTTTCCAGAGGAAATAATTTTAGAATGAAAATTATTCCCTCACAAAATTTTACTAATAAAAAAATTGTGAAAATTAAGAATTTTCCCTTAAATATTTTAAAATTTTGATTCTGAAAAATAGTAGCTTAGTTTAAAAGCACTTAAAATTTTCAAAACATAAAATATTTATTGGAAAATTTGAAGAAAAACTGATTTCAAAGTACAAAAACATTAATTCAACCACGGGTTATTCTCAGTGTAGAATTTAAATATTCATCGAAAACCTTTGTTCTAAAAATCCATAAATTATAGATTAAATAGTCAAAATATATACCTGCATCATGAGGTGATCTATTTCATGACGCAGGTACCCCTCCATGCATTTTGCGCGAGAGCCTAAACTTGAAAATTGGTAAGAGTAGTCCCCTTCTTGAGTACCGTTCCGGGCGCTATCACTATCAGCCAATGAGATATTGACATCTCAAGTGATGGGTCGCGGGTGGGAAACTAGAGTAGGGAATATTTTTATCAAAAGTTCAAATGCTTAAATACCCATGCTCGCCCTAAAGGCGGCCTCTTTTAAATGTAAATATTCATATGATTAATCACATGATTAATCACACGAGGAATTGACCGATATTCTCATATGAATAATCACGTGATTAATCACATGATTAAATGTAAAAAATTAAAGAATAAAAAACTTTAAGTTCATACAAGTAAAATAAAAAACCTTTGCGTGAATATATTTAAAAATCAATAATACAAAAATATTATAATGGAAATAATTTAGAGTTGATTAAAAGTTTATTTATTGTTTATGCTATCGAAAAAATTTAGTTATAAATTTTACCAAAAAACAAAAAAAAATTTTGGCAGAAAATTTTCAAAACTTACATAGTTTCAGATAGTAATTGCCTAAATTAAAATTATAAATATTAGTTTTTGTAAATTATTTTTGTTGAATCCTGTTTTAGTTTGTGATCGACTAAATTAAAAGTAAATAAATTAGTTTTAATAAATTATTTTTATTAATTTTTAATTTATTCTTTTATTAAATTTATAATTTTCAGAAGTATTTTGCCATTAATATTAAAATAATACATCCATATTAAAAGTTTATTTATAAAAAAACTTATTATGTAGAAGGCATCTACGCATCATGTTGAGTTTAATAAATCATTGATTTATTTAATTAGCCCTCTTGATCAAGAAATTCATTAACTAATATTCTTTAAAAATTATGTTCAATGAAGTCATTTATAATAAAACATTTAATCCAAATTTTATTCAGAATTTGCTTTCAGAAGTCATGGTTCACCCAAAGGATTTAATTCCACTCTAAAAGTTCTGATTCTTGAATAGATTAGGTTTCAACAGCAACTAAAAAAATACAGATAAATATTTTTTTTAAATATGTGTTTTATAAGTAATTTTATTTAGGAACTAAATGAATCCAAAATTTGGGATTTAAAAAAACTTAATTCACATTTTTAAGGTTGTTGTTCGGTACATGCGTCAACGTCAGGAAAGAATATAATTTTAGCAGGGGATTAATAACATGAAAATACATCTACTGTTAAAAAATTAAGATAAATCACCATTTATTTTGCGAGTTATTAAACTCCAAAGTTCAATTCTTATACATTGTTAGGATAGGAAGACACGTGAAAATGCATTGAAATCTAGCTTCTTTTTGTAAATGCTTCTAAACGAGACGTCAGATGTAAACGAAAATTCATTTTAAAGTTAATGAATAGTATTAGAATATCATTTTAAAGGAATTGACCATTTTGTATCAGAAATATTAATCTCCAAAATAGAAAAAAAACAAAATTTTTTTTATAATATTTTAAGTTTTTATTAATTTTTATTAATTTTTATAAAAAAAATAAAGTATTCATCAATAAAAATAGTCATAATTTTTCTTCTGAAATTCGTAATAATTCGCAAAAATTTCTATTTTTTTTTTACTTATAATAATAATAATATTAAATTTTGTTGAACTGAAATAATCCGCTAGGTTCGCTATCTGTACCGAACAACAACCTTAAGAATACATAAATGTATGTAATATGTAAAAAAGTGCAAAAACGGGCCAATAGAATCCCGTAAATGGCAAATGATATCTTTGCTATTTTCGCACTTTGATTGTCTAATTTTGAACCATATGGGTTTTTTTGGTTACTGATCAATTATTTCGGGAATTTTTTTAAGAAATATTATTATTATTTTAATTAAATAGGCCCAGCGGCCCAAAAACTCAGCAAGCGACCGAAAGCGACATTAAACAATGCAGAAAGTTGTGGATGCTTGGTGTGATTGTTGTAAGTCTCTGCAATACGGGATTAGAGTTCAGAGGATAAACAGTAATAAAAAAAACCTCTTTTTGAAGGTAGTTTTTGCAAATTTAAGGGTGTTCCACAAATATTTCACGAAGAGACCCCAAATTTCGTGATCAGCGGCTCAAAAAACCTGCAGTAGAACTAATTTCATGACGATCAATAACTTAACACAATAAACCACGATTTGACTTGAGTAAATGTGATAAATCGTAAATAAAAAATTTATAACCGGTTTGTGCACACAACCAATGAGCATGGAAAATGTTCATTCATAACAGTAATAAATCCAGAAACCGAAATTACAAAAAAACCTGAAATATAAATTATCCTAAGTCCATAAACTTAAAGTATTCTAAGTTCTTGTTCTTATCAGAGCCTGAGCAGGCCCTGACACCCACTTCAAATTATTCTAAGTCCCTAAATCGAAAATATTCTCACATAACGATTACTTCCCCCAATTATTTTTATATACTTTATCGCCTTAATTTCCATAAATTTATTAAAAAATACATAGAAACACGTAACATAACCAAAAATCTTTTGTTGGTTTTTTATATTTTATGATAATATGAAACATTTTTGTGTGATTATCTTGGATTATTAATAGTTTTATATATTTTCATTTTAAATAATACCATTTTAAATAATAATAATTTTCATTATAAATATTGAATGAAATTTTATGTCTTGAAAATTTGGAAAGCAGTAGGTGGAACCCGTTGTAAACATTTAAATCTAGTACTTTAAAAATTCATATGGTATTAATTTTTGGTATTAGGATTATTATTTATTCGCAATCAGTACCTAAAAATTTAAATCAGCGTATCAAAAAACTTATATATTACTTTTAAAGTTGAATCAGGTAGATAAAAATAGCATTTTTCGATTAAAAATTTCTGGAAATCGAAATTTCTGGAATCCTTAATTCTTTAGACAATTCATCAAGTTATGAAATAAAAAAAAAAAATTTGAAAATTTATTAACCACGACGGAGATATTAGCACTTAAAATTTCTTTAAATTTTGAGATACTTAATTAATCAACACACTATTTTTGAATGTTTCTGATTTTAAAAATCTTTGATTATAATTTTTAGAACATTATTTGGCATCGTTTCACTGAAAATTTTTTTTATTTTCTAAGTTTCTTAGAAAGAAACTTCGAAAACCTCTTCTTATTTATAAAGAAGGGTAAGGATCCAATGCGAAGATTAAAAGAAGAAAGGCTCCTGTCAATTGTTCTACAATATAACGATTATTATGAAAGGAATGATGTTATACAATATTTCAAGAATATTGACTATTATATAAATTTTTTAATAAAATAATTTGGAAATTGGAAAAAAAAATTTTTATTTATTGTGGTAAAAAAAATTTTTGGAAAAAATATAATTGGAAATAAATTTTTTTGGTAAAAATATTTTTGGTAAAAATTTTTTTTAGAAAAAAAAAATTGGTAAAATTGACCTCCAATCAAATGTTCAAAAGTTCACTTTTCTTGACTTCAAGATCCCATTTGTATAGTATTAGGATTATTGTCTTATGTTTTTTTGATCCGCCATTTTGGAAAATGGAAAAACTAAGTAGAGTGAAAAATAAAATTTTTTTTCGAAAGTTCACTTTTATTGACTTCAAGAACCACCCTGTAAATTAGGAACTTCTTTTTTTTACCCGATCGAAACCGGTAGGAGCAGGCCACCGGAGGGCAGCAGGCGGATTGCCACCTCGCCACCAGAGGCCCTCTGGCGGAAATGTCACGCGGGCCTCCAGCGACCCTAGTACGGTTTGCCACCATAACTTAAAAACGCATGCGCAAAATTAAAAGAAAAAGAGTATTTTTCTGCTGTTAAAATATTTATTATTATATTTAAAATGGAAGATTTTCTTAAAGAACAAAAAGAAAAAAATAAAATAAGACAACAATACATCAGTTGTTTCTATTGGAACGGAATTTAAAAAAATATTTGCAGCCTCAAATATTTCAAACGGTTTTCTAACTTCAAAGGGGTATTCACCCCAAGATGAAGGGATAATGTTTACTCTTGATTTGGCCATATTTTTATAAAAATCAATATCATCTTGAGTTTTAAAAGGTGGATTTGGAAAGCTAAGTAGAACTCTGGTATTTACTTTTTTAAACCACTCAACTGGACATATAACTAAATTATTTTTAAAAAACTCATCATCATTAATGATTTTTACAACATAAAATTTTGATATGTTAGGTAAATGTTGGAGTCCAGTTAGTGGCGCTCTCTATTGTCAATTATTTATTACTAGATGAAAAAGAAGAGGGAGCACTAACGAAGTCAGTCGTTCGTCCGACATTGTGCAGTGCACTTCTTATGTTATTGATTTATTATTGACGCGTTGTATTTCAATAGATATTATATTAAAATAAAATATTAGATATGTATTAAGAAGAAAATAGATGTGTATTTAAATAAATGATCATGTATTAATAATAAATTAATGTTAATACTTTATTTCATGATATAACTCCGATAGGTTATGTGTCCAGCCATACACGCTTGAATTTTTATGCTGCGTGATTTTATTTTAAAAAAAAGTGTTATTGTGAATTTTTTAAAAAAAAAGTGTGTTTTTGTGCTTAAAAAAAATTGATAAGAAAAACTTGGACGTGAAGAATGTGTTTAATGTTTTTTTTGCGAACAACACAAAATCTAAAAATGGATAACGACACAGAAAAGAAAGATAGGAATTTCTGAGATGAGAAAATTATAAAAGTGAAAAAATAAAAGATGAGAATAAAGGCCGCTCTTTAAATTTTTTTTGACGTGATATTTTTTTATGATAAATAAAAATTTTAATTTCGATGAGTTATTACAAAAATGGCCGATTTTATTGTTGTAGACGTATTTTTTTTAAATAAAAAAAAAATAATAATAATTAAAATATTTTTTTTAAACAAAATGGCCGTTAAAGATGAGTATATGGAATATTTTTTTTGGTTGTTTAATTAGATGTGGATATTATTTAACATAAATAATAAATGGCCGGCATAGACGAGTTTATTTATTTTGATGAAATTTATTATTTTCCACAAAATGGCCATGCATGCAATTTTTGGATAAGATTTTATGGTTAATTTTATTACAAATTAAACAAATAAAAAAAAAAGAAGTATAAAGAAAAATAATAATAACCATAATAATAAAATATTATTTCGATGAGTCATTTTTTTTAGGTTATTTTTTTTGAATTTTTTTTAGAAACAAAATTTAACATTTAGACGTGATCTTTTTTTTGATAAATAAAACTTTAATTAAAAATTGAGTTGATGAGACATTATAGGTTAATTTTTTTTTAATTTTTTTTAAAAAGAAAACAAACAATATTTTGTTATGATCCTTTTAATAATAAAAAAAAAAGATGATTTGATGAGATAATTTTTTTTTAATGAAATTAAAAAGGAAATTTTTTTTAATAGATGTGATAATTTTAAGGTTAGATTTAAGTGTGTGTATGAGCATGTGTGTGTAAGTACTTACAATATTAAAATGATGAGAAAATTTAATTTTTTTTAATTTCAGTGTATGCTCGTGTACATATGTGTTCTATATGATGGGGCGTATACACGATTTTGAACACAAATAATTTTATTTTATTTTCAGGAATTTTATTTTCAGGAATATTTTTTAATATTGGCAGCCATATTTAAAATTATACATGCAGATGTTTTGTGTGTATGAGTAAAATTTTTTTTATATTGATAGATGTGATTATTTGGAGTGAATGTTTATTTTAATCAAATAAAATTTGAATGATTAAAATTTATAAAATTTTTTTTAGATAAACACAGTCTTGATATTTTCCTCTTAACTCAATATGAATTATTAAATATTAAAGATGAGTGTACTGGAGAAATAGTTGTGGTTAGAATGGATGAAGAACAAATCCGTTTCGTAACTGAAAGCGGAAAGTCTTATCCCATAGGTGTGTTTAATTTTTTTTGACGTCATTTTTTGAAAATAAAAATTAAAAATAAAATAAAAAAATATTCATGAATAAATATTAACTTAAAGCTGGTTTGTAAATATGTGGAATTTGATTGTGTTCATTAAGTTTCATGTGTTTGCAAGAATAACCTTAAATACATTTTTTTTATCAGAAATAATTGGGGTCATTCACTTCTAAAATTTATTATACTTGTGTTCAGTTAATAAATTTTGAAGTTTTAATTGATAAATATTTAGATTAAGAGGTATTATTTTATTCTTTAACGAAAGCTGATACAACAGATGAAGAGTGGAAATTAGTAGCTGAAGCTATTGAAGCAGAAGAACTATTAGGGGAAAAAATACTTTTACCTCTAAAAATCCAGCAACATATTGGGGATAGGTTTGATGAGAGAGATGAGATTTTAGATGATAAAAATTTAGATGGGGGTGATGAGAATTTAGATGAGGAATTAAATAGATATGACGATGAGAAAAATTTAGAAGTGGTAGATGAGAGTAAAAAGATCCCCGATATAAAAGGTATACCTATTATAAAAAATATTGAAAAATGTAATATTCAGCTGAAAAATAATAAAGGTTCAGGAAAAACAATTTATAATAACTTTAAAGTTTCAGATTATAGACGTGAGATGGATGAGATTCGACGAGTATATGATGAAAACCTAGTAAAAATAAAAGAAGAGTATAATAAATGTATAGATATCATCTGTGGAAAGATGGATGTTATTGTAGAAGTTAACAACGACGCTATAAAAAGTTTAGAACAGAAAGTAGAGAAAAGAATAAACGCGTTAGAAAAGACTATAAATAAGCTAGGAAATTTAGACGTATTAACTAAGAGATTAGAAATTGCCATAAGTCAGGTTAGCAAACTTAACAGAGGGGATAATAGTCAGGTAGCCAACCTCAATGACAGGGGAAATAATAATCAGGTAAGATTAGAAGATAAGTTGAATAATGAAAGCATGAATATATTTAATTCAACTCTTGGACCTGATAGTTTTAACCTTTTTAACAGTACTGAAATGAAAAGTTATATAACTAACGAAATTAAAAAGATAAGTTCTACAAATAATAATACTTCAAATAAATACGAGACAATTTTAAATGATATTAAAGAAGTGTTTAAAAATAATTTATCTCCGCGTGATAATAGTTCAAGACGAGATTATAAGTTAACTTATAAGATGAGATTTGAATATTTCATGGATTACTTTAAATCTGAACTACGGGCTAAAGATTTGTTGTATATCATAGATCCAAAAATTAAAACTAATGAAAATTTTGATGAAAATATTATTGAAAAACATAAATATAAAGTCCGGGATATTTTAATTAATAGAATTGATTATCAATATCATAGTAAAATTATAGATGTGACTGATCCAATAGAATTATTAAATAAAATAAAAGAAATTAAGAGATGCGAAAATAATCTTACATCTATAGACTTAAGAAAACAATTATATAATATAAAATTCCTTCCGAATAAAGAAAAAGCTATAGAATTTTGGGATAGGTTTGAAGAAATAGTTAGAAATTATAATAACATTCCTTCAGCCCCTCCATTATCAGATCAAGAAATACGAGATGCGTTTTATCAAGCTATAGAAAAGAGCGTTGAAAAGGTCCAAGAAGCGAATTTCTTAAATTTTAATATGACTGGTAAATATTTAACGTATGAAGAATTAAAACGTTTTATAATTCAGAGTGAGGCTGCAAATCGACATACTCAACAAAGACAAGCTTCTAGTCAAGGAGCACAGGCACTTGCTGTAAATACTGGTTACGAAGATAAAAGGTGCTATCAGTGTGATGCTATGGGCCATATTGGAGCACATTGTCCAAATGAAGGCAAACTTTGCTATAATTGCAAACAGTTTACGAATCATATAGCAAGGGATTGTCCTCGTGGTCATTCAAATTATAGACGAAATAATAACCGTGGCAACGGTAATTTTAGAAGGTATGATAATAATAATTTTAGACGTGGATATAAACATAATGGTGGTGGTTCATAATAATAAAAGAAAGCATGAAAATAATGAAAATGATAATACTAATAAAAGACCCAGGTTTAATGATAGTAATAATAGAGGTAGGGGGAATTTTAGAGGTAGAGGTAGAGATAATTCCATAAATATTTTTAACATTGATCCGTTTGAAAATAGTAATTTCACTCGGGTTAATTTAAATAATAATAAATTACTTGCAGAATTTTTAGCTGATTCAGGGGCCACAGAACATTTAACAAATAGTAAATTAATTTTTAAAACATTAGATGAGTCCAAAAGTAATTTAATTAAATGCGCTAATAAAGATGAGTCCGCGAATTTTAAATCGGAGGGAGTAGGTGTTATAGATACAATAAATAATAATAATAATTTGATTTTAAAAAAAATGTTATTTGTGCTGAAGGCCTCTCTGAAAATCTCCTTTCTTTGAGAAAATTTGCTGATAAAGGCTTAGCTATATACTTAGATAATGAAAAGATTTATATTTTTGACCCCATTTCAAAAGAATCCTTTATTTCTGGTATATATGAAAAACCTTACTGGAAAATAGAATTTGAAATAAATAAATTAGATGAAAATATAAAACCTTATAATAAACCCCTTGATAATAAAATCATAGCATATTTAACGACGAGAAGCAAAAGAAAATATGAAACAATAAATAGTAACCCCGATAACAATAATGAAAAAGTTGAAATACGAGATATACCTGAATCAAAAATTGCAAATAATTTTGGTGGAGAGTTTGATATGATAAATTTAGATGAGCATAATAATGAAGTAGATGTGAATAAATCAATTTTTGATATAAGTATAACTGATAGGTGTTTGAATAATCCAAATGAATCAGATTCTATTGAAGATGTTGATTATGAAAAAGAATGTGAAACAAATTTAGGTAAAAAGTATACTGAATTTATTAAAAATAACAAAGCAATGTTATGGCATGTTGGAATGGGTCATACATCTTTAGCTTACTTAAAGAAATTACAAAAGCTTTTCCCTGAAAACAAAGATTTGAGTGACGTGAAATTTGATGAGAGAATTTTAGAATGTGAAATATGTCAGATTTCTAAATTAAATAAATTACCTTTTAAAACGGTACGTTTAAGAGCAAGTGAACCCCTTCAAATAGTTCATTCAGATATTATGGGTCCTATTAGTCCTATTACATTTCCTAAGAGATATCGTTATATTTCTGTTTTTATTGATGACTATTCGAAAATAGCTATGGGTTTTCCTATGAAAACTAAAGATGCGACAGGAGAATGTTTAGATGTGTTTATTAAAAGTACAAGAAATTTATTAGGTCGAGATGCGAAATTTTTTTATCTAAGAACAGATCAAGGTACAGAATATACTGGTGGTTATACTGTAAAAGTTTTAGAAAAATATGGAGCAGAGCTACAATTAGCATGTCCTGATACTCCTCAACATAATGGTACTTCAGAAAGATTTAATCAGACCATTCAAAAGAAAGTTAGATCATTAATGTATGACGCAAAATTACCTGAAAATATGTGGGACATAGCATTAAGTGCAGCTATATATGCTTATAATAGAACTCCCCATAAATCTATAGATATGGAAATTCCTCTATGTAAATTAAATTCTAAATATAGGCCAGATTTAAGTAACCTAAGACGTTTTGGGTGCGTATCTTATATTAAAATACAAAGAAAAGTTGGACCTAAATTTAGAAAAGTAGCGATGAGAACAATATTAGTTGGATATAAATTAGATGGATATATTTTTCTAAAACCAGAAAATGGTAAATTTTATGATAGTAGAAATGTGAAATTTAATGAGCAAAGAGTATATGGTGATATATATAGGAAAAATAGTATTCAAGATTGGGATAATAATTTTGAAGAAATAGATAAAGATAAATGATTTATTGAATTTGATGAAGAATTAGAAGAAAATTTAGAAGAGAATCCAAAAACGGAGGGAGAATTGAAAAGAAAAAGAGGTAGACCAAAGAAAATTACTTCAGTATTATATGTATATATAGATGGAGAAACTTTAGATGAAGATGAGGAAGAGAATTTAGATGATGAGTCGTTATTTACATTTTTAACAAGTATAAATAAACATCCAGCCTCATATAAAGAAGCAATTAATTCTAAAGAAAAGGAAAAGTGGATTAAAGCAACAAATGATGAACTCCAGTCAATGGCTAAAAATGAAGTATGGGAATATGTTAAAAGACCAAATATAGATAAGAAAGGTCGTAAACCTAATATTATAGATTCAAGATGGATCTTAAAAGAAAAGGTAGAAAAAGATGGTAGTATTAAATGCAAAGCAAGATTAGTAATAAGAGGTTTAGTTTAGTATTAGTAATAAGACAAAAATCAATACAATTTACAAGAAACTTATACTCCTGTTTCAAGGTTAGCATTAATAAGAGCAGTTTTAGTAATTATAAATAAGTATGACTTAGATGTGTGTCAAATGGATGTGAAAACTGCTTTTCTTAATGGAAAAATTGATGATGAGATTTATATGGAAATACCAGAAGGAGTCAAAGTTTCTGAAAAATTTAGACGAGAAAATGTATGCAAAATTATAAGATCGTTATATGGATTAAAAATTATTCCCAAACGTTGGAACGCACTCTTTACTGAGGTTGCATCAAAAATAGGACTGGTTTCACATTATGATGAACCTTGTCTATTTACTTGGAGAAAAGGCGAAAAGTTTCTAATATTATTACTTTATGTCGACGATATGCTGATTGCAAGTAATGATATAAATAAATTAGATGAGGTTAAAAAAAGTTTAAGCATAGAATTTGAAATGACAGATTTGGGAGAGCCTAAAGTTTTTCTAGGAATAAAGATAGAAAGAAATAGAAAAGAAAGAATAACAAAATTAACTCAAGAAGAATATATTGAAAAGATGTTGAAAAGATTTGGATTTAGTGAGATGCATTCACAAAGGACACCTATGGTTACTCAACAAGTCTTAAACCGCAAAAGAAGAGACAGAGAAGAGCCAAATGATAAAGAAAATCTAAATAAAACTAAAACTAAAGAAAATACTTTATATAGAGAAGCTGTTGGATCCTTATCTTATTTAGCAAATGTTACCAGACCTGACATCATGTATGCTGTTAATGTTCTGAGTAGACATCAAGTAAATCCTACAGAAGATGACTGGAACATGGTAATACGAGTTTTCCGTTATCTCAAAGGAACAAAATCTTTAGGGTTAAGATACTTAGGAAAAGGAAATAAATTAGAAAGTTTTTCAGATGCAAGTTTTGCAGATTGTAAAAATTCTATAACGACGTGTGGATTTGTAATTAAATTATATGGTGATTCTATCAGTTGGAAAACCAGAAAGCAAACGTATGTCTCATTATCTACTTGTGAAGCAGAATATATAGCGATGAGTTATGCTAGTAGAGAAATGATGGCATTATTCAATTCATTAAAATTAATGATAAAACCTCCTTCTAAACCATTCATTCTTTGGTGTGATAATTCGGCAGCTGGAGATAATACTAAAACAAGTGGTAACAATAGATTGCGTCATATGATTAGCAGATATATTCACAAAACCTTTAGCTTTTGAATTGCACAATAAATTAACTAACTTATTATTAAACTTGGATTGTTAAAATTAGATGTGTTATATAATATATTTTAGATGAGAGAATAATAATAATTAATTATATTTTGGTTATTTGTTTCAGATGCTAAATAGATGTGACAATGAGATCGGGAGGGAGTGTTGGAGTCCAGTTAGTGGCGCTCTCTATTGTCAATTATTTATTAGTAGATGAAAAAGAAGAGGGAGCACTAACGAAGTCAGTCGTTCGTCCGACATTGTGCAGTGCACTTCTTATGTTATTGATTTATTATTGACGCGTTGTATTTCGATAGATATTATATTAAAATAAAATATTAGATATGTATTAAGAAGAAAATAGATGTGTATTTAAATAAATGATCATAATAAATTAATGTTAATACTTTATTTCATGATATAACTCCGATAGTAAATTAACAAAAAACATATTCTGCAAAAATAATAATATGGACACAAGAAAAAATTTTAAAAACTGCAATAACAAAACAAACAATTACATATGTGTGTATAATTTTTAATATAAAAAAACGCATGCGCAGTTTCATTAAGGCGGCAAGCCACTAGTGGGCCGCCGGAGGCCCGCGTGACATTTCGAGGCAGGCCGGTAGGTGGCAATTCGAAGGAGGCCCGCAGGAATTCAGGTGGCAATACTCCTGACTTGTTCGATCGGGTTAACTTTATTGGTCCGCCATTTTGGAAAACCTGGAAAATTATTAAAAATTATTTGGGTAAGAAATTAAAATTTTTTTCTTCAAATTCGCTTTTCTCGTTTTCAAGAATTCCCCCTGTAAACTAAGAACTTCACTGTTTTAGTTTATTCGTTCACCATCTTGGAAAATGGAAAAATTTATTAGAGTTAAAAATCAAAGAAAATTTTACTTAAATTCGCTTCTCTTGAATTTGGAACCCTATATGAAGCTGAGAACTTCTTTTTTTTTAATGTTTTTGTAACTTTTGAAAATTAGCAAACGACGCCATTTTTGATTTTCACTAACTTATCTTAGTGGAAAAATAAATATTTCACTTTAATATACATTTTTGAACTTTATTTCACCATAAAATCTTTTTCTGAGTTAAAATAATTAAAAATAACAAAAATTCCAAAATCCAATCAAATGCGGCTAAATCCGGAGAAATGCATAGAAATGCGGAGTTTTTTTTGCATCAGGGCAAATAAACAAAAAAGGGGTAAGTAATATTTTTCTTTTATTCAAAAAGTAAATTCAATAGGCAATTGTTGAGTACTTTTCTGAATGTCAAGCTAATTAAATTCCCAAGAAGGCCTGGACAACCTTCTTAAAACAAGACTAATTAACGTAAAACCATTAATCTGGTTCATTACTATACAAAACTTAATTAACCCTATAAGATAATGCTGTAAAAATCATACAAAATTTACTAATTGCAATAAATTACTTATTGTTAGCGGCCTAACGCATAAATTAAATAAATATATGCAAAATATATATTTTAATTATTTAAAAAAAATAATTATTTCAAAATGTTTAACATAATGATTGTTATTAACAAATTATTGCAAAATTTGCCAAAAAATTAAGCAAAATCAAGTTTTAAACATCTATCAGCTTTAAAATGGTTTAAACTGCTCAAAAGCATATTTTATTATATTATGAAAAATTATCTATTGCTTAAATTATTTAAAAATTATTTTCAACAATTAAATTTCTAGCTAATTTTGCAATAATTTTTTTGGCAATGAAATCCTTTGATGGCGAGTCCTAAAACAGGGAGTTAACCACCTAAAACAGAGAGTTAACTCCCTGAAATCTCTGTCATCTCCTCGAATACCTGAGGGATGAAAATGGACCGTACGAGGAGAACTGATATCCTGGAGGCGTAAATTTTAATTTTTCATCCAAAACAATTTTCCAATTTTCCAATTTTCCAATATGGCGGACCAGAAAAAATAAAAATAAAGACTTTCTACATTACCTGGGGGTTTTCGGGGTCGAGAAAAACGTTTTTATGAATGAAAATTTTGATTTTTTTGCCCCAACATATTTTCCAATTTTCCAAGATGGCGGACCAGAAAAAATCAAAATAAAGACTTTCTACATTACCTAGGGGTTTTCGGGGCCGAGAAAACCGTATTTATGAATGAAGATTTTAATTTTTTTGCCCCAACATATTTTCCAATTTTCCAAGATGGCGGATCAGAAAAAATCAAAATAAAGACTTTATACATTACCTAGGGGTTTTCGGGGCCGAGAAAACCGTATTTCTGAATGAAAATTTTAATTTTTTTGCCCCAACATATTTTCCAATTTTCCAAGATGGCGGATCAGAAAAAATCAAAATAAAGACTTTCTACATTACCTAGTGGTTTTCGGGGCCGAGAAAACCGTTTTAATGAATGAAAATTTTTATTTTTTTGCCCCAACTTATTTTCCAATTTCCCAAGATGGAGGACCAGAAAAAATAAAAATAAAGACTTTCTACATTACCTAGGGTCCGCCATATTCTAAAATTGGAAAATATGTTGGGGCAAAAAAATAAAAATTTTCATTCATAAAAACGGTTTTCTCGGCCCCGAAAACCCCTAGGTAATGTAGAAAGTCTTTATTTTGATATTGTATATATTTACTAATAAATTCGTGCATTAATTTTAATTTCTATTGTATTAATTATTATATTTATTAACAACAATCATAGTTATTAAATTATTCGTATGTAAAGTTATAATTTTAAATACAGGCTCACGTGACCAAATGGTAACTTTTAGGCATTATTTTAATGCATTTAACGCATTAAAAGTTTAGTGAACGGCACACACTAAAGAGGCGCGTCATTCGCATCAGCGCTCTGCCGTTGTACAAATACTGCTGGCTCACCACCTATGTATAATCCGTCCGGGAATATTGGGTTGGGAACCCGTTCGGGGAACGTTACACGCAAATCGTTAGTTACGATTAAGTTTTCGATTGATCTAAGTGTCTTGGGTTAGTCGTGTCAAGATTGAAATAAGATTAATGTCCCTCGTCTCAAGCGCTTTCGGTTTTGGCGGGTTTCGGCTGGTTTCACCTTATTTCATCTGTTATCAATGAGTTTTAACCAGAAAAATAGTTTTAGGTGTTAAAAGAAGAGAATTTCCGGGAAAATAAAGAAAATTCAATACTGTTAAACTTTATAACATTCTTTTAACCAATAAACGTGAAAATTTATACATTATTACCAGGGCGTTTTCGAGGCCGAAAAAATGTTTTTATGGGTGAAAATTTTCACCCTAAGCATATTTTCCGATTTTCCAAGATGGTGCACCAAAAAACATACAAAAAGAAACTTTATACATTACCAGGGGATTTTCGAGGTCGAGAAAAACATTTTTATGAGTGAAAATTTTCATATTTTCACGCAGCATATTTTCCGATTTTCCAAGATGGCGGACCAATAAACATCCAAAAAGGAACTTTAAATCTTTCCAGGGGGTTTTCAAGGTCGAGAAAAACGTTTTTTTAGTGAAAATTTTCCGATTTTCCAAGATGGCCGACCAATAAATATCTCAAAAATAAAATTTATACATTACCAAGGGGTTTTCGAGGTCGAGAAAAACGTTTTTATCAGTGAAAATTTTCATTTTTTCACCGCATCATATTTTCCGATTTTCCAAGATGGCGGATCAATAAACATCTCAAAAATAAACTTTATACATTACCAGGGGATTTTCGAGGTTGAGAAAAACGTTTTTATGAGTGAAACTTTTGAAATTTTCTGATTTTCCAATTTTCCAAGATGGTGGATGTGAAAATTTTCATTCATAAAAACGTATTTCTCAACCTCGAAAACCCTCTGGTAATGTATAAAGTTCATTTTTGGGATGTTTATTGGGCCGCCATATTGGAAAATCGGAAAATATGCTGGAGTGAAAATATGAAAATTTTCACTCATAAAATCGTTTTTCTCGACCTAGAAAACCCCCTGGTAAGGTATATAGTTTATTTTTGGATGTTCATTGGTCCGCCTTCTTGGAAAATCGGAGAATATGCTAGAGTAAAAATATGAAAATTTTTACTCATAAAAATGTTTTTCTCGACCTCGAAAACCCCCTGGTAAGGTATAAAGTTTATTTTTGTAAGTTTATTCATCCGCTATCATGGAAAATCGGGAAATATTCTGGGTGTGAAAATATGATAATTTTCACCCATTAAAACGTTTTTCTCGACCTAGGAAACGCCCTGGTAATAATGTATAAATTTTCATTTAGACGTTTATTGGTTAAAAGAATGTTATAAAGTTTATCAGTATTGAATTTTCTTTATTTTCCTGGAAATTTCTTTTTTTAACAACTAAAACTATTTTTCTAGTTAAAACTCATTGATACCAGATGAAATCAGGTGAAACCAGCCGAAACCGGCCAAAACAAGCCGAAACCGGCCGGTTATTTTTGTTAGGGATATACGATTGCAGGAAAAAATGATTATTTTTTTTATGAGAGCTAATAGCTTTTGATGGTTATAACCATCAAAACATATAAAAACTTATTTTTGTAAGTTTAAATTAATAATTGAAAACAATAATCTATTTTGATAATAAAATATAAAATAAATATACACGTGCAATATTTGAAGTTTTTTTAAGGCCCCCTCTTCAAAAATTAAAATTCGTAATGCACTTTTTTTTCTTTCATTTTCTTGCTTAAAAACATTTCATGATTGTATAAAAAAATTTTCAAGCAAAAAAAAATATATTTTTTTGAGATATTTTGATTTTAATGGCGGACGGAATCATATGAAAACATAAGCATTTAAAAACTTTAAACGCGTTTATCTCAAAACTACTTTTTTAAATCGGTTCCAGTTCTAACTCAAAAACTTATTCAGCTATTGACCTAAATAAAAGCTATTGACCTAAAATCTAGGTGCGTTTTATTTGTAATTGTAGTGCCAAGTGCTGGAACTAGAAGAACAGAAAAAAGTTATTTAGAAAATTTTTTATTGACCATATTAGGTTTTTTCTTGTACCTAAAAATCTCCATTTTTCGTTTTTGGCGCACCAAATGGTCAATTTTTGGAATTTTTGCAAACTTTTAGTTCCAGCACTTGAGAAGTGTATAGAGAATAAAATGCTCTTTTATTTTTTTGTCTCAGATGCCCACAATTATTACAATTTACATTACAATTCAATACAATTAGTTACAATTACAATTCAATACAATTAATTATAGAATTACAATTCAATAAAATTAAAAAAAATTATTTTTGAAGTTCACAATTTTTCTTGCACAAAAAAAGCATGCAACGATTTATTAAAGAAAAATTTATTAATAGGAAAAAGTATTTTCCTATTTTCCAAGATGGCGGACCAAAAAATATGGAAAAGCAATTTTTTACATTACCTTGGGGTATTGTAACAATCAAAATTGCCGTTACAAAATTAATGTTGTTTTTAGGAAGGTTGTCCAGGCCTTCCAGGGATTGTTAATTAGCTTAATAATTCAGAAAAGTTACTCAATATAATAAAATTGATTTAACTTATCGAACAACAATTACTATACTTACTTTTCCTTGTAATTTTCTTGTTCTCGTTCAAATAAAATAAGTGATGTAGGATTGTTAATTTTTAATTTAACAATAAATAATCTGATTCACTGAATTTATGTTTTAACTTTTAATTTATTTTATATTTCAAAAATTATAAATTTTTAAGTTAAGTTGAGGAAAATCTTAACTTTTTATGAACACTTTAATAACAATATATTTTTTTTAAATAAGTTTAACTGTCAAGTTTTATGAAAAATTAAGTTCAAATTTTTCTTTTTTTTTTTCTTTTCCTCCTCATGATTAACGCGCGTAACGTTATCAACCGGTCTTTGATGTTACTTCAAGAAGGCCTTTCTCTGGTAAAAACATGAGTATTTAAGCAAACGAAAAATTGATAAGACCGTCTTCCCACTCTTTGCCCTCTCCAAAACCAAGAGCTCGAGTTGCCGTTTGGTTATTGGTGAGTATTGATAAGACTCTGAAATTCAAGTCCAGGAGTGGGTTGAGGGCCTTATCAAAGTTACCGCCTAGTTTTAGAGATGCGCCCTCGTGGAAAAAAAGAACATAATATTCCATAATATCCCATAATATCCAATAATATCTCCATTTTTTGGCACATAATATGGGATAATATGGAATATTATGGGATATTATGGGATAATATCTCATAAATAAGCAAAAAAAAAAAAATGAAAAAAAAAAGTAAAATTATCATTAGAACATTAATATTAGGATTGATAGGCAATATAGGTGTCAGTAATAAAAAGTATATTAATATAATTATATTCTGAAGGCAAAATTATTTAATTTTTTTTATTCAATTTAAGAATTTAAGTTTTAGAAAGTAAAAGACAATCTTAATTTTATTCTTGTTAAGATACTTGTCTAATTATAATAAAAAATTTGTTAAAAAGTTTAAAATAATTTTGTATTTAGGACAAAGAAAATAAAATTTTCTATTAGATGAACATTATAATTTGTACATCAAATCTACTTCGCGCGCTAGGTTTTTGAATGAAAATTTATAATTTTTTTACAAGAAAAAACAGAAAAAGATAATAGAAAAATTTTTTTGTTGTGAATAAGTACACTAAATAAGTATTAAAAAAATGTTGTTTTATTCATTTTTATGAATGTAAAGTTATCCGCCAGAGAAATATATTCTATCCACCAGAAGCCTTTCTAGAAAGGGCTCTTAACTATATCTTTTAACTTGAAAATAAAAAATATGTAAATAATTCTTATTTTACAATTTAAGTTAAAACTGGGGGTTTTTTGGGGCGCTAAATCGCTAATTTTGGTCACGAACGTGAAAAAACGTTTGCGTTTGCGGGGAATTCGGAAAATAGGCGTTTTCTCATCCTGAAAAATGAAAATCGTAAAACTTTATTTTATTCAATTAAAAAACGGTATCTGAAAGTTTTTAGGGGCGCTGAATCGATATTTTTGGTCAGGAATGTGAAAAAACGTTTGCGTTTGCGGGAAATTCGGAAAATAGGTGTTTTTTCATTCTGAAAAGTGAAAATCGTAAAACTTTATTTTATTCAATTAAAAAACGGTATCTGAAGGTTTTTTGGGGCCCTGAATCGATATTTTTTCTTAGAAAATTGAAAAAATGCTTTCTTAATCGGAAAAATCGCAAAACAGGCGTTTTTTTATCCTAAAAAATTAAAATCATAAAACTTTATTATATTTAGTTAAACAACGATTCCTGCGGGTTCTTTGGGGCGCTAAATCACTAAGGCCTAGTCTACATAACCGCACCGCACGGCGCAACCCAATGCTACTAATATAGGATTGCGCTTTTGCGGCGTCACGTAGCTTCTATACCAATAGCATTTTGGCTGCGCCGTGCGGTGCGGTAATGTAGACTAGGCCTAATTTTGGTCACAAACGTGAAAAAAGTTTGCGTTTCCGGGAAATTCGGAAAATAGGTGTTTTTTCATTTTGAAAAATGAATATCGTAAAACTTTATTTTATTGAATTAAAAAAATGTATAACAGGTTTGTGTAACTACACAACCAACGAGCATGGAACACGTTCACTTATAACATTGATAATAAAGTATCTATTGTGTTCATAATATCAATATTTATATCCAAATATTTATATTTAAATTTTTATTATAGAAATCATACTGCTTAGACATCAAAGTTAACAAAATTAATTACTTTTTAAAATTATTATTGTTTTTTAAATAATAGGAATTTATTTTTTATTAATTTTTACAGTAAATTCTTTAAAAATTCTGCACCAAAGGTCCCTAGGGACTTCTGCACCATAGGTCTTTAGGTACTTCTGCATCAAAGAACCCTAGGGACTTCTGCAGCAATGGTCCCTAGGTACTTATGCATCCTAAAAGGTCCCTAAATCGAAAATATTTTAAGTCCATTTCAACCCCCCCTGCCAAGCCGGAATTTTTCAAATACCCTATCCAATAAACATGTTCCATGTTAAAACGGTCTCTAGGGATTTTTTGAGACCTTAAATCCATATTTTTAGTTAGGAAATTAAAAAATGCTTTCTTAATTGGAAAAATCGTTAAACCGGCGTTTTTTTATCCTAAAAAATTAAAGCCATAAAACTTTATTATATTTGGTTAAACGACGATTCCTGAGGAAGGTATGAAGATTTGAAAAAAAATCGTAAAAAACGCAATTTTTTTTCATGGTATTTTTTCAAAAAAGTATAGAAAGAATTTTTATTCTTTGAAAAAATGTGTTTAAAATTTGGAGAAAATCGGACAAAGGAATTTTGAGTTAGGATGATAGCCGTTTGCTTTTTGGCACGTTAAATTGAAATGATACATATATGCATTTAAATTTTTAAAAATTAAATAAAAAATTTTTCCATTCCAAATTTTCGTCCAAAAACCTAACGCGTGAAGTAGTTACTAAGTATGTTCCATTAGGGTTGTTGACAAAAAAAAAGTGCTCCAAAAATATTCTTCCTGAAGTATGTTGAAGTTTAGTTGGCAAAATGATCCCATACCAATTTTCAGCTCATTCGAGAACCATTTAGGGGTCGCACAAACCCAGGGTAGCTCTCAAACGGCTGTCTAACGCCAACAATTGGTGTGAACGACAAAATTTTTTTTCAAAATACGTTTTTTATACTACCCTATATGTTCTCGGTGACGCTAAACTCGAAAATGAGGTCCTCAGAGTCCGAAAATGCATTAAACACCCTTAAAACACCGAAAACACCCCCTTTTTTACCAAAAATTTTTGGATTTTATAGCGAGAATCGTAAATATTCGGAACATCTGGATCGTAAATTACAATGGATGACTTAAATATGTTGCAAAAATACCGAAACCTACTTATTCCAACGCGTCTTCTTGGCCGAGAAACGCAGGTCTCAATTCTATAACAATGTTATAAGATAGGGTTTTTAGGCAATTTTCCAAATAACGCTGTCATATTGCAATTCTACCAAAATACTACTGTTTGGTCTCATTTTTTTTGTGTAAGTGCAACCTTTCATTCCCCGTAAACCGCAATTTTTCATCACCGATTCTCTCGTCGCTATAGATAGTAAATCAAATGTCCATTTTTTGCCAAAATGACCAATTTTACAATTGCTGCTAAAATTTTAATTTTTGATGAAAATAAGTCTTATTAGTCTCCAACATTTTGTACTAGTTTCAAGTTTCAAAAAATTTGTCACTTGTCCATTTTCCTTTAGACCTTTCGGAGATCTGACTCGACAAAGTTATGTGATAAAATATGATTTTTTTTAAAAAACCTGAAATTTACTCTTTTTTTTAAATTATCATATCTGCTAAATAAAAAATCGAAAAGGAATGAGTAAAAAATTTTTCAAAAATTAGAGCTTATACAAAAGTTTTGAGACCTTTACGACTCATTTTCAACAAAAATTACAATTTTTACAGCAACTTTAAAATTAATCATTTTTGGCAAAAAATGGACATTTGGTTTACTAACTAAAGCGATGAGAGAATCGGTGATAAAAAATTGCGGTTTACTGGGAATGAAAGGTTGCACTTATACAAAAAAAATGAGACCAAACAGTAGTATTTTGGTAGAGTTGCAATATGACAGCGTTATTTGGAAAATTGCCTAAAAACCCAATAACGTTGTTATAGAATTGAGACCTGCGTTTCTCGGCCAAAAAGGCGCGCTGGAATAAACGGAAGTAGTTTTCGGTATTTCCCAACATGTTCAAGTCATCCATTGTAATTTACGATCCAGATGTTCCGAATATTTACGATTCTCGCTATAAAATCCAAAAATTTTTGCTAAAAAAGGGGTGTTTTCGATGTTTTAAGGGTATTTAAGGCATTTTTGGACTCTGAGGACCTCATTTTCCAGTTTAGCGACACCAAAAATATTTAGGTTTTACGATTTTCATTTTTCAGGATGAGAAAACGCCTATTTTCCGAATTCCCCGCAAACGCAAACGTTTTTTCACGTTCCTGACCAAAAATATCGATTCAGCGCCCCAAAAAACCTTCAGATACCGTTTTTTAATTGAATAAAATAAAGTTTTACGATTTTCACTTTTCATAATGAAAAAACACCTATTTTCCGAATTTCCCGCAAACGCAAACGTTATTTCACATTCCTGACCAAAAATATCGATTCAGCGCCCCAAAAAACCTTCAGATACCGTTTTTTAATTGAATAAAATAAAGTTTTACGATTTTCACTTTTCAGAATGAAAAAACACCTATTTTCCGAATTTCCCGCAAACGCAAACGTTTTTTCACGTTCCTGACCAAAAATATCGATTCAGCGCCCCAAAAAACCTTCAGATACCGTTTTTTAATTGAATAAAATAAAGTTTTACGATTTTCACTTTTCATAATGAAAAAACACCTATTTTCCGAATTTCCCGCAAACGCAAACGTTATTTCACATTCCTGACCAAAAATATCGATTCAGCGCCCCAAAAAACCTTCAGATACCGTTTTTTAATTGAATAAAATAAAGTTTTACGATTTTCACTTTTCAGAATGAAAAAACACCTATTTTCCGAATTTCCCGCAAACGCAAACGTTTTTTCACGTTCGTGGCCAAAATTAGCGATTTAGCGCCCCAAAAAAACCCCAGATACCGTCTTTTAGTTGAATAAAATAATGTTTTACGATTTTCACTTTTCAGAATGAAAAAACACCTATTTTCCGAGTTTCCCGCAAACGCAAACGTTTTTTCACATTCCTGACCAAAAATATCGATTCAGCGCCCCAAAAAACCTTCAGATACCGTTTTTTAATTAAATAACATAAAGTTTTACGATTTTCATTTTTCAGGATGAGAAAACGCCTATTTTCCGAATTTCCCGCAAACGCAAACGTTTTTTCACGTTCTTGACCAAAATTAGCGATTTAGCGCCCCAAAAAACCCCCAGATACCGTCTTTTAGTTGAATAAAATAATGTTTTACGATTTTCACTTTTCAGAATGAAAAAACACCTATTTTCCGAGTTTCCCGCAAACGCAAACGTTTTTTCACATTCCTGACCAAAAATATCGATTCAGCGCCCCAAAAAACCTTCAGATACTGTTTTTTAATTGAATAACATAAAATTTTACGATTTTCATTTTTCAGGATGAGAATACGCCTTTTTTCCGAATTCCCCGCAAACGCAAACGTTTTTTCACGTTCGTGACCAAAATTAGCGATTTAGCGCCCCAAAAAACCCCCAGTTTTAACTTAAATTGTAAAATAAGAATTATTTACATATTTTTTGCCCTCCCGGGCGTAAAACTCGTGCGTAAAGAATTTTCTGAACTCGTTCTATGCCTAGGGGGGCAAAAAATAGTGTAAGCACCATGGGCAAAATACTTTAGACACGTGCGTGAAGACAAATCACTCGTGCCCGGCTTAGCCGAGCACTCGTGCTAGTACTCACGCTAGTGCCGAAACTTTTACGCTCTTGATACTATTAATACGATAAAATACTATTTTATTTTCAAGTTAAAAGATATAGTTAAGAGCCCTTTCTAGAAAGGCTTCTGGTGAATAGAATATATTTCTCTGGCGGATAACTTTACATTCATAAAAATGAATAAAACAACATTTTTTTAATACTACTTTAGTGTACTTATTCACAACAAAAAAATTTTTCTATTATCTTTTTCTGTTTTCTTGTAAAAAAATTTTAAATTTTTATTTAAAAACCTAGCGCGCGAAGTAGATTTGATGTACAAATTATAATGTTCACCTAAAAGAAAATTTTATTTTCTTTGTCCTAAAAACAAAATTATTTTAAACTTTTTAACAAATTTTTAATTATAATTAAACAAGTAACTTAACAGGAATAAAATTAAGATTGTCTTTTCTTTCTAAAACTTAAAATCTTAAATTGAATAAAAAAATTTAAATAATTTTGCCTTCAGCCTATCAATCCTAATATTAATGTTCTAATGATAATTTTACTTTTTTTTTTCATTTTTTTTTTGCTCATTTATGAGATATTATCCCATAATATCCCATAATATCCCATATTATCCCATATTATGTGCCAAAAAATGGAGATATTATGGGATATTATGGGATATTATGAGATATTATGTTCTTTTTTTCCACAAGGGTTGTTTCGGGAAAATCGCGTTTAAACTTTTGAAACACGCTTTTCGGTCATTTTATTAAATAAATTGATCTTTTTTTGTTTTTTTCGTTTGAAAAAATGAAGACAAAAAAATTTTAATTGGTCAAGTAATTATTTTTTGAGAAAGTTAATTAAACTCGATTTTTTTTAAAAAAAGAATTTTTCAAAATCTTAACTTTTTTTTATTTATTTTTATTAGTCATTAGTAATTCCACTAATAAAATACTCATTTTGCCTCCTTATTTTTGTTTTAAAGATGATTATTTTCCCGTGATGTACCGAATATAACAGTCATGTACAATCAAAACATATCATGTACATGTACAAATCAAATGTAAAAAAGTTTTTTTATTTTTATTTTAAACATTGTGAACATTATTGTGTATATGAAGTGATTCATGCACACAAAATATTTCGATTTTCAAAATAGTATATTAACATGAAACATGTTTATAGGCAGGGAGAGTACTTCAAGCATGTCATTTTGAGGGGGGGGGGGTGGGGGGTGGGTAGTCAATTAACTTTATAGAATAATTTGAGTGTAGGGGCTTAGAATAATCCAGTTTAAGGTACTTAAAATGATTTTGATTTAGGGACTTAAGGAATAATTTCTTTAGGGAATAATTTCAATAAACGTGTATAAAATAATAAGGATTTTAGGAGCTAACAATTTTTAACATGGAACATGTTCATTGGGAGGGGTATTTGAATAGGTGGGCAGAGAGGGGTATGAAAAAGTGACGTTTTTAGGGGAGGGGGTCAAATGGAATATTTTCAATTTATTAATTTCTAGGGACCCTAGAATATTTCTAGTAGTAGTAGTAGCAGTAGTCGTTATGGTAATAGTAGTCATTGTAGTACTAGTAGTCGTAGTAGCAGTAGGGAATATATTATTAATAGTAATAATTAATGAGTATATGTTACAACCAGTATGTTAAGACTGTGATAAGTGAACATGCTCCATGCTCGAAAGTTTTGTAATCACACAAACCAGTTATGATTTTTTTTGTTTTGGGTAAAGGACTTAAAATCATAAAGGCTTCAAGAATCAAAATATACGTTTCCATGTTTATTGATTTTGAGTTCACAAACCGGTTGTAAGTTTTTAACATGGAACATGTTCATTAGGAGGAGTATTTGAAAAGGTCTACCTGGATAGGGAGGTAAAATTGACATTTTCAGGGGGTGGGGTCAAATAGACTTAAATTTGAAGTTTAGGGACTTTAGGGAATAATGTGAAGTAGGAGTCAGGGCCTGCTCAGGCCCTGATAAGAACAAGAACTTAAAATACTTTAGGTTTATAGACTTAGGATAAATTATATTTCGGGATTTATTATAATTTCGGTTCTAGGATATTTTTTTTTATAATGACTCTATTGCTCATAATCTTTAAGAATATTATTTTTGGTAAATATTTCGACCTAGAGAGCTAATTAAATAAATCTATGATTTATTAAACTCGACATGATACGTGGATGCCATCTGCAATCGTTTTTTTTTTTTTTTATTTTTAACGTATCAAGCAGTTTTAAATTTTTTCAAATTTTACATAATCAAGAATTTATTAATAATTTTTTAAAAATTCAATTTCATCGAGATTAATTTTTTAAAAATTTAGAAATGTTAGAAATAATATTTTAAGCCTAAAAAAGGCAGAAAAAAATTTCAAGAAAAAAATCGCTCCTGGTGGATTTGAAGCCACGACCTTCAGATTGCTAGTCTGACGCTCTAACACTGAGCTACAAGAAGGTATGACATTTGTAATCCAGAAAGATTCTTTTCTTGAAATTTTCGGTTGATTCTTGGTCAACAACTTGGGCATCCACGTATCATGTCGAGTTTAATGAATCATAAATTTATTTAATTAGCTCTCTTGACCGAAATATTCACCAAAAATAATATTCGGTTCTAGGACTTATATATATATAATAATTGTAGTATACGTTAAAACTGTTATAAGTGAACATGTTCCATAATCGTTGGTTGTGTGAAAACACAAACCAGTTATAAGCTTTTTTATCCTAGTTCGCAAATAGTATATTTACGGTTCGTGTCCAGAAAAGTAAGGAATGGCCTAAATCGCCAGGAAATCGTACTTTCCAGGCTACTGTCCAGAAAAAACATTTACTACAAATGCCGTTAAGCGGCATTAAGACCCCCTTTTCATTTTAAACATTTTTACTCATTTTCTGTTTTGATTTTTATGGGCCGTAGCCAACATGAAAACACAAACGTTTATAAACTTCAAGGCGAAAGACTCAATTGTAGGGAAAAAAATCAATTTTTTTTTTGTTTTTTGTTTTTTTGGTTTGAAAACATCTTAAAAATATGGAGAAAAAATTTTATAATGATATCTTGAATAAAAAGGAATTTATAGAAGATTAAGCGAGACACCGCGAAAGACGTAAGCTACAGCATTCTATAATTTAAAGGCGTTTTTCTCGAAATTACGTTTTTCGAATTTGTGTGCACCATAACTCAAAAAATAATGAAGATATTTTTCTAATTTTTTGACTATACTTTTAAAATATAAAATATTTCACAAACATCAAAACTTTTATTTGGTATGTGTGATGCTAAAGGGTTAATATTAATTAAATTTATAATACTACTACCTTTAGACAACTGCTACTGTTATAACCTGAAAGCGCGGTAAAACTGGGAACTTGAGGTTAGGTTATTTGTAAAGAAAGATGAACATATTAATATAATTAAATAATAAGAAAATTATTTATTAAATTATAAACTTAGAAGAGTTTATAAAGGAGGTTATTTAATATTTACAAAGGGCTCGTCACGTGGCTGCAGCTCGCGCGCGAACATGAAATATTATGGCTAATGGCCTTGATTTATATGAGCTCATAGAAATTTTACGTTATCAATTATTCCCAAATGTCATAAAGGTTATTTACGATTAATTTGCAAACTAGTGCATATAAACAAAACTAATAATAAAAAAAATACCTTTATAACTTTTTGCAAACACTTGACACGCACGATATTTCAATACACTCACTTGCACACATATAAAGAATAATACACACTTTGACGCACGAGATTATTAAAATAAGCCTCGTGGTAGCTTTCGCAAAATTAATAATAAAATACAAAAATGATATGATTATAATATGTATGAGATCACTTATTAATAATAATTTTTTACCTTAAGGATTTTATCACTTCAGAGATTTTATTTTATCTCAAGAGAAAAGAATACAAAAAAAAGTATAAGTCCTATATATGACTTTATATTATAACTAATAATAAAAATTTTTTGACAAACTTGAATCGAACTTGTTTAATTATATAGAAAAACTAAAAAAAACTGGTAGCTATAGTTAAGCTAATTAGATCAATTATAAAAATAAAGAAAAACTATTTTTTGGAGCTATTATTAGAGAAATGTGCTCTTGATACCTTGTAGTCTAAAGCGACAATGCCGATCGTCGTGCGCGGGGGAAAGATGTTTCATGCGAGCGCCGCAAGCCGCAGGCTTTTTCTTTTGTAACTTTATAACGCGGCAATATTTAAAATATATTCTGCGTTACATATGTTTTAAAACAAGTTGGAGATTCCAATCGTGCAAATAATAAAAAGTGAGGCCTAACTTTGAGGACCTGTACTCGGCACCTTTTTGGAAAAAAAAAATGTTTAGCAACTTATAATCTAATAAAGAACCAATTTTGAAAAAATTATCTCAATTATTTCTACCCGAAAACCTATCCAGAAAAAGATACCGTTTTTTTTTCTTGAAATGAGTCTACCGCTTTACTCTAACAAAAATAACCACGTAGTGCGACCTCCCTAAATCAGGGAGTCCGACTCCCTGAATTCAGGGAATTCTCTCTGTTTTAGAGAGTTAACTCTCTGATTTAGGGAGTTAACTCCCTGATTTAGAGAGTCCGACTACCTGAATAAAATAAATTAAAAACATGAAAAAAGAAACTTTCCACATTACCTGGGGGTTTTCGAGGTTGAGAAAAACGTTTTTATTAAAGAAAATTTTCATTTTTTTACTCCAGCATATTTTCCGATTTTGCAAGATGGCGGATAGTAAAATATAAAAAAAAACTTTATACATTACACGGCGGTTTTCCAGGTTGAGAAAAACGTTTTTATGAATGAAAATTTTCTTTTTTTCACTTCTGAATATTTTCCAATTTTCCAAGATGGCGAATCGAAAAATATTTGGAGAATATTCTGCTTTTTTATTTTTTTTTTCGGATGTCCACAATACTACGACGGAAACCGCCAGCCTCTGCCTCTTCCAGCCTCTACTTTGACGCCCTCTACAAAATTTGGATAATAAAAATGCGCTGCGCGGCCAAGGAAATCGAATTTTCTCGCTACTGTCGCAGAAAAATTTTATACGACCAGCTTCGCTTTGGAAGGTAATTTACGTGCGATTTGGGCCATTATTTACTTTTCTGGACACGAGCCGTAAATATACTATTTTTTTTGTATTTTTTGATAGTAATGTAAAAATTAAAAAAAAAATTTGAAGTCCTTAGGGTGCGTTTAGATGGTCTTCTTATGCCTTCTTACTTCTTATGCTTCTTAGCGCAAAAATTCAAATTTTTTTTTGTTTTTATAGATTTTGCACCATAATATTAAATTTTATTATTAAATATTATATTTTTATAAGGATTAAACTTAAATAACAATAAAAACATTATCTTTTACTAAAAATTACAAGAAAAATCGTTTATTTACGATAGCTTGAAAAACATAATTTACATTTCTACTGCTTTCTATTATGCTAATAATTACATTCAAACTTATATAAAAATTAATTTGAATGATTTATTTGATTAATTATTAACTTAATTTAAATAAATCAATATTTTTCGGCATGTAAATTATGAAAACAAGAGAATTGAGTAAAATTAGTTTGAATTTTTGCGCTAAGAAGCATAAGAAGTAAGAAGGCATAAGAAGACCATCTAAACGCACCCTTATAAAAGGATATAAGTTAAAAAACACAAGTTTCAAACTTATAAAAATAAAATAAAAATGAAAATTTAAATTACCTCTTTTTAAGAATAATAAATTTACTTCCACAGAAAAAAATAAAATATTTTTGAGAGTCTGATTGGAGATCTGGTACAAAACATTTTTTCGAAAAGACGGTGTTCTGATTGAAACTCTTAAATTGAAAATTTTGCATCTGCAGTTAATAATAGTTGACTTTTGAGGTTCGGACTACATCTTCAAAAAATTAAAACGAGCATCCGATATAATTAAATAAACAAATAGGTATGCAATTTATTCAGATTTAAACTTTAATAAAAAAAAATAGTTAAAAATTTTCTATTTATTTTTACTTACAGAAATTTCTAATGATGTTATTAAACCAGCTGTTGTTTATTAATCGAAACAAAGTTTAAATAATTTAAAAATTTGTGTGTGTGTATATTCCATTGATATGTTAATAAAATAAAAAAATGAAGAAAATACTAATTCTTTTTTATATTTTTTATATTTTTTATATAAAATGTCTGTAAATACGCCAAAAAACAATTTTTTAGGGAAAACAAGTCAATGAAACGTCCTGAAATAATAAAACGTTTGGAAACGTTGCTCTGCGGCCTTTTGAAACATTTTAAAGGCTTATTTCAAAAAAGTTTTCAAACTTTGGATGCTAAGTGGGATGCTTTTTTTTACGTAAAATTTTAACGTTAAATTTAATTTTAAATTTATAATGTTAGAACGAATATTTGATCAAAAAATTTAATTATCGTCAAGGCTCTTTTAAGGCACGCTTTCAGTTTTAGGAAAAAAAAAGGTGGCTTTTTAAAATGCGTGTATTTTTTTTACTTTATTAAATATCAAAAAAAAATTTTTTTTACACGATTATACAAGAGTTAAACTAACATATTTTATTATTATTTTTTTTTTTTGCATTTATCAGTCTGGATATATAGCGCGCCAAAGTTGAGGTAGTTTTTTGCGGCTTGCACGATATCTCAACTCCAGGTTGCCTAAGACAAAAAAACCAAAAAAGGTTGTTTTTAGAATTGGTTTGCCAAGGGTTTAAACCGACAAAAAAAAAATTTTTTTGAAAAAAAAAAAAATGCCAGTGAAATGAAAAAAAAACCGTTTTTTTTTGGCACGAAATTGGACCTCATAAGCTAAATAAAAGACCAAAAAAAATTTTTTGTTGTTGATTTTGTCGGTTTAAACCCTGCGTATTTAATTATTTAACAAAATAAAAAAAAAATTAGTTAAATCGGATGTATACTTTTTGAAAGAGAGTGCAAGCCGATTCAAAAAAGTTTTTTCGAGAAAAACGCGTTTAAAGTTTTTTTTTAGTATACTTACGTATATGAATACCTTTACAAAAACTTTAATATATCCTAAACGCGTTAGAATTTTAATTTAAAATTTTTTTTATATATTCTTAAATAGTTTTTAAATAAAATAAAAGAATAAAAAAAAAATCGAAAATTTTCTGAAAGCGTGCCTTAATATAAAATTAAAGAATTCGTAATATGAAAATTTTTTTTTATTAAATTATGACAATATATTATTTATTTATTATATTAAACAAACTTATAAAAAACAATTTACAAAGAATAAAAAAAAAATAAATTATTTAAAAAAAAAAAATTATATTAAAAATAAAATATATATCTATTTTTATAATAAAAAAAATGTAACCTTTAATTTTTATCCATTGTATACTTAAAAGCAGAATTAAATTCGATAATATGATTAAACAGAGAAAGCTTTGATTTTGTTGTTTGATGTCTTTAATGGAAGGGTCAAGGATTTAAAAAGCATTTCGATAAAATGCGTTGTAGTGTCTTTAGGGTGCGAAAAAAATTATAATTAAAACTTTCTTAGGTATGAGGCAAAATTTTTAAAATTATCACTACCTAACAGATCACATGGAAGAAATTTTTTATCAAGTTAACTGCGCAGTGTTTTAAATAGTTTTTTATCCAGTTTTTTACACAGTTTTCCATATGCAGTTTTTTACACAGTTTTCTATACGCAGTTTTTTACGTATTCATTTAGTTTTTTTTTATTTATTTATTTTTTTTTTTATTTATTAAACAAATTTACGGGACGAACCCTTTACATATTTTTATACAAAAAGTTTTAATAAGAATAATATAAATGATACTTTATAAATAATGGATGTTTAACTAACGTGCTTTATTTATGAAGAGTAATTGCGATATTTTAACTATATTTTGATACAGACATACTTAGGCTTTTGTAAAAGCTTATTTCTATATTATTATAGTAATATCTATTTTTTTATTGTAAGAATTATATGTTTCTAATATTCTGAATATTGATGACGTTTTCCTAGCTCTTCTAAATTCTATTGGTATATTAAACGTTAAACTTCTTTCTCTCAGACCTTCTCTATTTGGTACATTAAAACCGATGAATGATCTTATTTCATCACAGACTATTATATTATTAATTAATTTATATAGAAATTTAAGATCAGAGATCTCTCTAGCAGATTCAAGTGTGTTAATTTTAAAATTAATGTTCAGTTCATATACTAATCAAACTCAACATTTTGTCTGAAAGCAAATATTCTTAGAACTTGGATGGTGTTGAATCTTTTCGATTTCGAGTATTAGGAGACCAAATTATGGATCCATAAATTAGAATAGATTTAATATGAGAATTATAAAATAATTTTAATGAATCAATATTTTGAAATCTCGACAAAATTTTTTTGCGAAAATATATACGTTTTTTTGACTTATTAATAATGTTTTCAAAGTGTACATTACATTTCAAATTATTTTCAAAATAAATACCAATGTCTTTAATGGTAGATTTGTGTTTTATTTCATGTTTACCAATTTTATTTTTTATATCAGTGTTATTTTTTGTTTTCCATTTATCGTATATCATTATCACATTTTTCAAAATTTCATCTCAATCCATTAAAAAAATTCCAATTACGTAATCTTATTCACACCAAGCCTGAACGTGCCGGAAAGTTAAAAAAAATGTCGCTAAAATCGGCTTAAGTAGATTTTTAAAATATATTTTTTTCAGTCGATTCCTTCCTACTAGAAAATCCGATCAGCTCATCTGCCGAACTTTCATGGGACCTATAATGCGTATTTTAAGTTTTTTTTTTTTTTTTTTAAATTAATAACTTTTAAATTGCTACCAAAATTTTATTTTTTCATAAAAATAAGTTCTATAGGTCTCAAAAATTTTTTACAAGCCTCACGCTTCCAACGATTCTTTACTCGTCTCTTTTGATTGATTTGTTTTCCAAATATGATAATTTAAAGTCAGAGTCCCAATTTAAGAATTTTTAAAAAAAGTCATTTTTATCATTATCTTAGAAAATCGATATCTCGTAAACTATTCAATGAAAAGAGACGAGTAAAAATTTTTTAAAAAATTTAAGCTTATAGATAATTTTTGAGACCTATAAAACCAATTTTCATGAATAATTACAATTTTAGCAATAATTTAAAAATTGGTCATTTAAAAATTATTCATTGATACGGAATTAAATTTTCGGAAATCCAATATGGCGGACCGAAACAAAAATGTAAAACTAATATGTGTAATAACACAACCAACGAGCATGGAACATTTTCAAATTTCCGATTTTCCAAGATGGCGGATAAAAAAACATGCCAGAATAAGCTTTTTATATTGCCTAAGGGTTTTCGAGGTTGTAAAGAACAAAAGAACTTTTTAATTAATAAAATTTTTCATTTTTTGGCCCCAGCATATTTTCCGATTTTCCAACATGGCGGAACAAAAAACATATGAAAAAAAGAACTTTCTACATTATCTAGGGGTTTTCAAGGTTGAGAAAAACGTTTACAATGATGAAAAAATTTATTTTTTTGCCCCAGCTTATTATCCAAATTTTCAAGATGGTGGACAAAAAAACATTTCATAATAAGCTTTTTACATTGCTTGGTGGTTTTTGAGGTTGAAAATAACGCTTTTATGAATGAAAATTTTCATTTTCTGGTCACAGCATATTTTCCAATTTTCCAAAATGGCGGCTTAAAAAACATGTTAGAATAAGCTTTTTATATTACCGGGGGGGTTTTCTAGGATGAGTAAAACGTTTTTAATAATTTTTTCTTTTCACTCCGTAATATTTTTGCTATTTGCTAATGACAATTCCATTGCAAAAATTGTTACTCATCGACAAAACAGCTCATAACATAAAAAATTGATATTATCAAAATGGGTTGCAAGGGGCCATGCTTCCAATTAATAGATGGTATATGTTTTTTCGTAAGAGATACTAATTATACATTTATCATAAAAGTTCCTAATTAGTATTATTATTAGTTTTTAATATTATAGTTACAATTTTGGATAAAATGCTTTTTCATAAAAAAAACCTCGAGCACTTGAAGTTTCCCATTTAAATAACATGGGAATTTTTAGTTGTTAGCTATACAAATTTTTGCAGAGGCCACAAAAAGTTTTAAAAAGCTAATTTTTACTGGAAAAAGTATTAATACTTTCATGTTGTAAACACATGCACACAGCCATGACTTCATTCTCAAGGAAATTCTGGGGGTAGAAACACAAATTTACGTGTTGGTTCAATTTTATAAAACAGGGTTTTTCGGTAATTTTCGATAAAACGCTGCAACCTCAAAAATTAACCAAAATATTTTTGGCTGAATTCATTTTTTTTTAGTACAATTGTCACCTTTCAAACGCCATAAACCGGATTCTTTTATTATTGATCCTCTCATGACTATAGCCAATTGTCGTAACGGTAATTTTCGACTAAAAATGACTAATTTTTGAATTTTTTTTTAATTGTTGTCAAAATTGTAATTTTTGACAAAATTGAGGTTTATACGCCTTAAAAATTTTCTACGAGCTTTAAATTTCCAAAACATTTTTACTCACCGTTTTTCAATAAATTGTTAACCCGAGAACATAATTTAAAGTCAAAGTCTCAATTTCAGGGTTTAAAAAAAAAATCAATTTTTATCATTATCTTTGAAAAGAGATATTTTAAAAATTATTTGAAGAAAAGTGACGAGTAAAAAGTTTTTAGTAAATTTAAGCTTTTAAAAAAATTTTTCAGGACTATAAAACTCAATTTCGTCAAAAATTACAATTTTGGCAGCAATTTAAACAAATTTAAAAATTTTGGGTCAAAAATTACCAGTAGGTTAATTGACTATAGCATTGAGAGAGTCAGTGGTAAAAATACACGGTTTACGTCGTTTGAAAGGTGACACTTGCAATAAAAAAAGTAGAACAACCAGAAGTGTTTTGGTTAATTTAAGAAGTTGCAGCGGTTTATCGAAAATTACCAAAAAAACCTGTTTTATAAGATTGAGCCAATATATAAATTTGCGTTTCTAGCCCTAGAATTTCCATTTAAATGAATGCAGGGCTATTTTCCTGTCTTTACAACATATGAAAGTTTGTTTTCCAGTAAAAATTAGCTTTTTAAAACGCTTTGTGGCCTCTGTAAAAATTTGTATAGCTAAAAACTCAAAATTCCCATGTTATTTAAATAGGAAATTTCAAGTGCTCGGCGGCACGGCTTAAAAAGATTGAAAATCAAAATCCTTGAGCTGGGCGTTTTTTATGACCAAAGTATTCGAAAAAAACGGGGAGGCCCAAAAAATATCGAAAAAAAAAAAAAATAAGACACACTCTAATATGCATGTATATGGGTGGTTTTCACGGGAACTGTATATTTTTTTATTGCTTACGGCAGAACACTTATTACCTTTTTTTTCAATTTTTTTTGTAGTTTTATGTTTTTAAAGGTCCAAATAACCTAAAATTTTCAATGGCACTGCTACAAATGTAAAAAAAAATTCTACGTGTTATTCTTATGGGATTTTTTATTTATGCGGACGTTTTTAACGCGGACGTTTTTAACATTTTGAGGCTAATATTTAAATAGCTCTTGATTGAAGTCACAAAATTTTCTCATACCTTGGGTACCTTATTTTTTCATCAAAACACGTTACTGAACAAGATACATTAAGTAAAATATTGCATAAACTTTGAGAAAACGACCCGGACGTTTTTAACATTTTTATTTTGTATGAGCGTTTTAAAAATTTAAAATTGAAAATTTTCGTTGATAAACCTTTTATTATTAAAATTTTAAGTTCTCCACAGTTCATATATAAGTAGTTAAGTAAAAAAAAAATTCAGGCAGACCCACAAAGTGTGTAAATATATACTGCGCATTAGTAAAATGGTGGGAAGCTTAAAAATATCTAAAACCGGGGACAGACTTGAATACAACTATACGCTAAGAGGACTGCTTAAAAATTTGTTTTGTTGAAAAAAATGAATTTTTAGGACCTCAATACGTCATATGAACCGAACAGAAAAATTTAAATTCAAATTTTAAGCCGTATGTTAATGCTCAAAGTTTACAGTTTAGCAAAAGGACAGCGGACGTTTTTAACATTTTGATCACATAGGCTCAAGAAAACTTTTTCGTTAACTCACCAATATATGCGCAGTTGATTTGGACTTTGAAACAAAATTATTTATTAACTTTTGAAAAGAAAAAAAAGTGCAAAAGAGTTTTCGTTTCGGATATAAGTGGGGGGGACACCCTGTATTCTGTTCCTGTGAAAAGCACCTATATATACTCAAAACTAATAATAATACCAATTAGCAACTTTTATGATAAATGTATTCCTTTCATAAATTAAAAACATATACCATCTATAAATTGGAAGCTTGGCCCTTTGCAACTCATTTTGATAATATCAATTTTTTATGGTATGGGCTGTTTCGCCGATGAGTGACAATTTTCGCGATGGAATTGTCATTAGCAAAAAATCAGTAACTATCCATTAGGCGCTTGAGGCGCTCGCCTATAGGCTCCCACCAATTAATAAAAATTTTTTTTAAATGTTAATATTTTTTTAAAGTAAAAAAATAATATATGTAACACAATCCTTAAATCTATGTAGATTAAGGAAATTGTATTTAAAAAAAAAATATACCGCCAGCCTCACATCCAAATAACCTTAGGAAGTGGTTTTTGAAAATAAAAATTACACCCAAGCCTTACACTCACATAACCTAAGGAAATGGTTTATAAAAAATAGATATACCTTCAGACTTAAACCCACAAAAACTAGGACGCTATAAATTACAATCTTTATAGTTATGAATGACTTTAATATCTTGAAAAAACAACCAAGATACCGTGTATTCCAACGCTCCTTCTGGGCCTAGAAACGCAGGGCTCAATATTACCACAATGTTATAAAATAGAATTTTTAAGCAATTTTCCAAAAAGCGCTATCATCTTGCAAATCAACAAAAATACTTTCGGTTGATCTCATTTTTTTTACATAAGAACCGTGTTTCAATCCCCATAAACCGCAATTTTTTATCATCGTTTCTCTCATCAATCAATAAACCAAATGCCCATTTTTGCCCGAAAATGATCAATTTTTAAATTGCTGCTAAAATTGTAATTTTTAATGATAATTTTAGACTCAAAAATTTTTTACAAGTTCCGAAAATTCTTTACTTATGTTTTACTCTCTACAAGGATAGTAATAAAAAAATGAAAAAAATTAAGATTCTGTAAATTATCCTATATGCTAAATGAACAATCGTAATGAAAGAATAAAGAGTTTTTGGAAATTTAGAGCTCATACAAAATTTTTTATAACTATAAGACCTATTTTTATTGAAAATTACAATTTTAGCAGCAATTTAAAAATTGGTCATTTTGGGCAAAAATTGGGCATTTGGTTTTTTTACTATAACGATGAAAGAACCGGTGATAAAAATTATGGTTTATGGGGAATTAAAGGTGGCATTTATAAAAAAATAATGAGGCCAGCGGAAGTATTTTCGTTGAATTGTATGATGACAGCCATATATTATGATAACTCTATTTGGAAATTTGCTTAAAAATCCTGTTTTTTAACATTATCGTAACATTGAGCCCTGTGTTTCTAGGCCCAGAAGGTATGTCGAAATACACAGAGGGTGATTAGCGGAAAGTAATTGCTTCCGGAGGTTTTTTGTGACTAAATTTTTAAAATATCTTAATCTATGAAGGGAATAATTTACTGATTTCACAACATGGTTAATGTGCGTATTCCATTTCATATCCGAATCAAAAAATATACCAAGATTATTTACTGATTTTGAGAGCTTTATGTTTGCACTGCCAAAATAGAAGGAGTTGTTAGAGAGGTAAAAATCATTTGCATTTTTTCCAAATAAAATTATTTTAGTTTTTTCTCTATTTATGACGAAATTATTTGAGGAGGTCCAAACTTCGATTTCCTTGATATCTTTTTGTAATAAAGAAATACCAAGGTCAAAATCCTTGTAAGGGGTCTGAATATAGATTTGTAAGTCATCGGCATAAAGAAGCCTTTTAGAGTAAACAATTTTGGTACCTAAGTCGTTCAAGTAGATGAGAAAAAGAAGGGGACCTAATACCGAGCCCTGTGGAACTCCACTTATGATTTTTTTAACGGTAGAAACCTTATCCTCGTAGATTACTGATTGTTCTATCCAAGAGATACTCCGAGAACCAATCTATGACATTTTCAGAAAAACCAAAAGTAGAGAGTTTTTTTAACAGTATTTCATGCGAAACCCTGTCAAAAGCTTTTGACAGGTCAATCATGACTAAAATGGTTATTAAATCAAAGTGATGACCCCGACAGATGTCATCATTGAGATTTGTTAAAATAGACTGTGTACTGTGGAGTTTCTGAAAACCAGATTGAAAACTATCTAACAGGTTGTGTTGGTTTAGGTAGTCAGAAATTTGTTTATGTAAGATTTTTTCAAAGATTTTCGAGATGATGCAGAGTAGTGATACTGGTCTGTAATCACCGAGAGAACTCGGATTTGGAACTTTGGCTGTAGGAAGTATATTGCTGTGTTTCCAGGCTTTATTCAGTAAAATTAATTTATTGAATAGTGCCAAGAAAACCCTGGAGAGAGCAGGAAGACATAGTTTTAACACCTTTAGGGAAATTCCATCTGGACCAACTGGTTTGGTTGAAAACTGTTTGAAGGCCCAATCTAAGTCTTCCATTTTTATACGTTTGAATTTAAATTGATTGAACCTGATTGGACTTGTTGTAGTTTGAGTGGAAGGGACTGAGGAGGTTGCATTTTGAGTTGTTAAAAAGTAGTTATTTAATTGATCCGGAGTAAATATAGGTTTTTCTTTGATAGAAGATTTGGAAAGACCTAAATGGTTTATTTCTTTCCAGAGAGTTTCTGAGGAACAATTTGTGTCTAGCTTCTCTGAGTAAAATTTAATTTTTTCATCCATGATTTTTTTATTCAGTGTGTCTTTGTAATTTTTATATTGATCGTAACTCTCTTCCCTACGGTTTCTATAATATTTACGATACATTTTATTTAGATTCTTCAACTCGATTTTTAATTCCGGTGTAAGCCACGGGAGGGATTTATTGTTAAGAGTAAATTCTTTGTAAGGGGCTAACGAGTCAAGTACTGAGGTTATATGTTTTGCCGTATTATCCCAAATTAAATCGATATCACTACTTTTAAATGCAAAAGACCAGTCATAAGCTAGTAGTCTTAGGGTAAATTCTTCTTGTGAAATGCCATCTATATTTCTATATCTAATTTGAGCAAAAGGAGTTTTCGGGACAAAGATATCCAGTGCGACATCCGTAAGTGCATGATTATTTATGAAGGGAAATTTTTCGAATAAGATAACTCGATCATTTTTTCATCGACAATACAAAGGTCGATGGCAGAGAAGTGTTGAGGACCTTTATGGGTGGCCCCATGAGGGACTAAATATAACCTATTTTCAAATATAAAGTCGTACATTAAGATGGATTTTTGATTAAAGTAATGCATATCTGCGTTAAAATCACCTAAGATTAACTTATTACTATAGTTGGCTATGATGCTAGATAAATTTTCTAAAAATTTGATACCCTGATGGAATCTCGAGTCAGGGGGCCTGTAAACTACAGCTACTACAAGGTAAGAACTTGAGAGATCAATTTCGCATATTAAGTACTCAGCCAATTTTTCATGACCAGTTTCAGTACTTCTATCTAGGATTCTGTATTTTATATTGCTTTTAATATATATAGCTACTCCTCCCGAACTGCGCCCTTTTCTATCGTTCCTTATTAAGGTGTGGGCCATGACATCTGTAAAGGCACTGTGTAACCAAGTCTCAGTTACCGCTATTACATGATATTTTTTTGAAGAAAGGGTAAAAAAATATTGGGATTTAATAATTACAAGCTCTAATTGGACTATAAGACTAATTGTAGGACGTGAAAACTAAACCTCAAAGAAGGACTAGTTATAATACATAAATTATAAGCAATATTACAATAAAATCGCTATTCTTATAATTTGTAATTATCACTTTTGCTAGGTGTTAAGATTCTAAACCCAAATTATTTCGATTCTGTAAACCTGTATTATTCTAAGTCCTTAAATCGAAAATATTCTAAAAAATATTCAAATAAATAATTTTTATAAAAAAGCTTTTAGAAAATTTTTGAGACCTATAAAACTTTTGTCTAAAATTGCAATTTTTGAGAGAATTTAAAAGTTAATCATTTTGGGCCAATAAAGACCATTTGGTTAATTTGCTATGACATTGAGAAAATCAGCGATAAAAAATTGCGGCATCCGAGACTTGACAAATGACTTTAATACCATAAAATTGTGACCAACAAGAAGTTTTTTTGTTAACTAACTAACTAAAAAGCAATATTACCAAAAAACTCTATTTGAAGGCTCGTTGGAATAAAGGTTATAGGGTTTTTTTTTCAATATATTAATGAAAGTTATTTATAATTTGGTTTCCTAAAGGTAGGGGTCTCTTGTTAGCGAAAGCAATGTAAAGACACCGAAAAATCTGCCCTCTTTTTGCAGCTTTGTTAACTTTTTGCATAAGAGAACTTTAAAAAATTTTTTTCTTGCTAAATCTTTATTATTACATGGTCTTCCGGTGCTGGGCATGGTATTTTTAAAGTCATATGATAAAATTAAATTCATAGGTTGGTATCAATAGAACATCTCCGTATGTCGCGTTCACTTATACTACGATATAATAGTTAATACCCTCACGGAACAAAACTGTTAAAAACCGTTGAAAATGCTCTGATATTCAACGGTCGAATTTCGATGTAGAATTTACTGTTAAAAACCATTGAATTTCAACGGTTTTTAACAGTAACTTAATTTTTAACCATTTTTAACGGTTTTGATGTTCATCAACCGAATTATATTAATTTTCCGTATCTAGGAGTTTTCGAGATGAATAAAAATTATTTTTGGATGATAATTTTCATTTTCCACCCCCGGAAAATTGATTAATTTTTTCAAAATGGCGGTTGCAAATAAAAAATTTATCCGAAAATAAATGCTTTTTGCATTAGAAATTATTTTTTGGGTTGAATAAAGTTGAATATTAAATGGAAAATCTCATGTTCGTATACCCCAAAATATTTTCCATTTTCCAAGATGGAGGACCAAGTATACACTAAAAAAATACCTAAAAATGAAATCTTCAATGACAAAAAGTTTTATAATTAAAAGTTGAGCGTAATAATAATTATATAATAATATCGTTAGAAAATTTTTTAGTTTTTCCAAGATGGCGGACAGAATTTTTTTAAATTTAAAAGAAATAAAATTCCCTTGTTCGTAAAGGTTTTTGGATTCTGTAAATACAAATTTTCATCAAAGAAAACTAACCTTTATACTTTCATAAACAAAAAAAATTTTTCAAAATGGCAGGCAAACAATAAAAACATAATCATAATTAATTAAAATTCTTTTTATGAGATACTATTTTTTGGGTAAAATAAAAATGTATCTTGGGTGGAAAATTTAATTTTTATAATACCCAAAATTGATTTGATTTTCCAAGATGGCGGCCCAAAACTAATAGAACTATTTAGAATAAATTATTTCTTTTTATTAAATATTATTTTTTGGGTAAAATAAAAATGTATCTTGGATGGAAAATTTGATTTTTATAATCCCCAAAATTTATTTGATTTTTCAAGATGGTGGCTCAAAACTAAAAAAACTATGCAGAATAAATTAAAATTCTTTTTATAAGATCACTAATTCTCTCATCACTATAGCCAATTAACCAAACGGTCATTTTTGGCTAAAAATGACCAATTTTCAAATTGCTGCGGGGGTGGAAAATGAAAATTATCATCCAAAAATAATTTTTGTTCAACTCGAAAACTCCTAGATACGGAAAATTAATATAATTCGGTTGATGAACATCAAAACCGTTAAAAATTGTTAAAAACTAAGTTACTGTTAAAAACCGTTGAAATTTAATGGTTTTTAACAGTAAATTCTACATCGAAATTCGACCGTTGAATATCAGAGCATTTTCAACGGTTTTTAACAGTTTTGTTCCGTGAGGGTACCAACCCTTTAATTTTTTTTTGTCTTTTGACTTTAAAAATAACAAGTCCAGCACCCAAAGACCGTGTATATGCCTTTTTAGGATTAAAAAAAAAAATTTCCTCACTATTTCCTATATTATTCCTCTGTTTTTTTACTTGATAAATAAATATGTTAAAAAAAGCCATTTTTCATATCACAGAAGTTATGAAAAGTCTGAAAAATAAAATGTAATACATTTTAAACATGGAACATGTTCATTGGATGGGTTAGTCCGTCTCGGTAGGGGGTGGGTAAAAAATTGACGTTTTAGGGGTATGGGGGGGGGGGGGTTAAAATACGGGGTGATCCAGAGCGGATGCATTTTTTTTTCATTAGTTAACCAATTGCAGCTAAGATTACAAGCATTTGCTTATTAGTTAACCAATTGCAGCTAAGATTACAAGCATTTGCTTATTAGTTAACCAATTGCAGCTAAGATTACAAGCATTTGCTTATTAGTTAACCAATTGCAGCTAAGATTACAAAAAATAGTGATTCACGTAATAAAATAAAATTCACGTCCCGTTAGGGACCACGATTGACGTTTTAAGGTGGGGGGTTGAAATATTGATGACGTTTTTAGGGGGGGAGGTGGTGTGAAATGGACTCAGGGAGCATTCAGACGAGAAAAAATTTATAACCCTTACCTTCGATATTTACCCCCTCTCGTTCCATTCTTGCATGTTAAATAATAAAAAGTGGGAGTAAATTTTGGAGGTGGTGGTTAATATTTTTTTTCTCGTCGGAATGCTCACTTAGAATACTTAGAATACTTTATATAGGTTTAATATAGATTTAGGATAATTTATATTTCAGGATTTATTGTAAATTCGGTCTTAGGACTTATAATAATTAGGGAATATACGTTAATACTGTTATAAGTGAACATTTTCCACGATCGCTGGTTGTGTGAAAGCACAAACCAGTTATAATTTTTTTTCATTTTTTCAGGGGTAGTTTTATCCCACACCTAGCTTGAACGAGCGAAAAGTCGAAAAAAATGACGACAAAATCTGATACTACAAAGTTTTCGGGAATAGTTTGTTATTTTCATATTTCCTTAAGAAGTTAGAGCTGCTCGTCTAAAAAATTTTTAGTCAATTTTGTGGGTGACTGAGAGATCAAAATCCGAAAATTTGATTTTTAACAATAAATCTTTATTAAATTTAAAGAAATAGATGAAAAATTTGGATTGCCAGGGAAAAACCACTCCAGAGGAAAAAAAAACTTATCTTTTTACGATGAAATTTAGCCAAGTTATCGTCAATTTAAGATTTTGCCCAAATTCATCTTAAAAAAGATTGAAATTTTATTGAAAAAAGTCTGTTTCTGAACTTTAAACATGCATTACTCGCTTGATTATCATCCTAAAATAATAATTTTTTTTTTTTTAAATCGATTAATTTTTCCCTGGAAATTAATTTCTGAAAGAGTAAGTAGCAAGATTTACTTAACACAGTCCCTAAATTAAAAAATTAATGAAACTCTTTCCTTGCTTTTTTCTATTTGATCAGCTTCGCTCTACCCGTCTTTAACGGTATCTAGTAAATACGATTTTTTGGTAATTTTCAATATAACTCTCTAACCTCGCGAGTTAACCAAATACCTTCCAGTTGTGATTTGGAGTTACCTATCAAACTCAGTACACCGCAATTTTTTATCACTAGTTCTTAAATTGCTCTAGCCAAAAATCACCAATTTTTAAATGCTGCCAAAATTGTAATTTATGACGAAAATAGACTTTGTAGGTCTCAAAAACTTTCTACAAGCTTCAAGTTTCCAAAAATTTTTTACTCGTCCCTTTTCAAGTATCTGTTTGCAAAATAAATTTACTTACTTTTTGCAAAATAATATTACACGTCTTTGCAAACCCTTATCCTTTTTTTGCAAATTTATAAATAATAATTAATAGGCAGTACCATATCTTAATCTTAATACTATATATATTTGAAAATTTATTTGTTTGTCTGTCTGTCTGTCTGTCTTTCTGTCCACTCATCATGCAAGAACCGCCGAACCAATTGGCATGAAACCGGTGTCAAAATAAAAATAAAAAGTCTGCGGGTGACATAGGCTATAGATTTTCTGTTTAGCTATCGTAGTTTTTGAGATATCTAATTTTCAGTGGTTTTAAACTTGATAAAATTAAAAAAAATTTTTTAAAAAATCGAAATATCTCGAGACTATTGACAAATTTTATTGTCACAAGTTGGTAGTATTCGATTTGGCACACATTTTTATGTATTCTCCTACATTTTTATTTAAAACGGAAGTATCTTTAATAAAAATTTATAAAATATTTTTGAAGCTAGTAAAAAAATTTTTTTTCATTTTCTTACTTTTATTCTATTTTTAATAATTTATTTGTGTGTCTGTGTGTACTTTAAAATGTGATAAATGTAATTGATTTGGCACTAATTTATACGTAAAATTAGTTAAATTTGATTAAAAAAGAAAATTTCTTCAAAATTAAAAACGAAAAAAAATTTTGGCTTTCCAGTTTCCTGTAATTTACATTGTCAAATTTTGAATACGGTTTTTAATTTTACGTTGAAGAGCATAGAGTCTTTCTTTATTTAAAGTATAGTTATATGCATCAAAAACACTTCCCGAGGCTTTCCAGTTCCCTGTTATTAATAGAATAATTATAATAGAACCATCTATATATACATGTCTTAATACTATATACTACTATATACTATATATATTTGAAAATTTATTTGTCTGTCTGTCTGTCTGTACCCTAATGACTCAAGAACCACCGAACCACTTGACACGAAACCAGTGTCATAAAAAAGAATAAAAGTATTCGGATAACATAGGCTATAGTTTTGTGACTCAGCTTTCTTACTTTTGGAGATATTCAATTTTGACTATTTTTAGGATATGAGCGTACCAGAACGACAAGGGCGTATAGATTTTTAAGTAAAGAAAGTAAGAACGGTTAGGCATAGAGGAATTAACGAAAAACAGATAGGTGCGTGCATAAAAACTGGTAGATTTAAATGCCCTGTAAAGAAAAAATTTAAACACATTTTATTTTAACAGGGGCCCAATACATAAAAGAACCTGTCTAGAAAGTAAATATTAATCCGAACCTGAACGGAGCGTTCTCGTTCTCTTCTACTTCTCATTCGTAAAAATCTATACGCCCTTGTCGTTCTGGTACGCTCATATATAAAATTTTTTGAAAATTTGCTTGAAAAGTGAAATACCTAAAAAATATGATTAAATTTTACTGTCACAATTTGTATTACTTGATTTGGCACTAATTTATACGTACTCAGTTAAATTTTTTTATTTTCTCTATTATAACTAGAGAATCAATCAGAATCTATAATTTTTCATTAATGTTTCACCTACGCTGCTCTGAATAGTTTGAATGTGTTTGCATACTTATAAATTTGCAATGAAAAATGATTTTTTGAAACAACACAAACAGAAGTAAATGTGACACAGGGGGGGGGGGGGGGCTGGAGCCTTTTGCTAGTATATATATATATATAGATATAGATATATAGCATAAAATTTGGATTTTAAATTTATATTCTATCATATCCTATCCTTCCTAAATCTTTACTTATGTATGTTTGTTTGTCCGAAATAGATAAACTTGAACGCGATATAAGTTAGATACGCAGGGTTTACGGCAAAAGACGGCAAAAATTACGGGTCAAAACATAGGCTAGGTTTCGTTTCGATTGATAAAGACAAAAATTTTTTATATTAAAAAAACTGAATTTTCAAGAAAAAAATTTTTATCAAATTATTAAAAAAAACCAAAAAAACAAAAAACTGAGGAAAAATTTTTTTATCAAAAAGAATTTCATTCGATTCGGGTATATTTTTACGTATCCACCTAAATTTTCAAGGCGATCGGTTCGATCTGTCAAAAGATACAATAGTTTTTCGAAAATTATAAAAGTTTAGGACTAATATTATATGGGCGCAGCCCCCATAGTGGCTGCCGGGGCGAGCGAAGCGATATATATATATATACTAGCTGCCTCTGGCTTATATATATATATGGGTGTATCCATTACTTTTCATACAAAAGTGGGCGCACGCATGTCACCGATTGGGCTCAAATTTTAAAATTATGTTTGGGGTTATAAAAAACTCACCTAGCCAAATTTTTAGCCCTCTAGAACAATATGAGGCCAAGTTATGACCTCTAAAAGGTCCAAAAAATGACCTATTTTAGTCTATTTTCAAAATTTCGCCATTCTCTTATTTTTCAGTCAAATTACTTTCAGTTGGTCGCATTTTTTTGGTATAAGCTTCAGAATTTACCAAAAAAATTTATAGACACTTTTATTACGTAGATTTTATTTGGCGATAAAAAATGTTAGATGACTGAAATGAAAAAAAACAGGAATTTCAAATTGGTGCCAAGTCTGGAAATCTTTATATAACTACTTCCGGTTAGTCGCAAAATTTTGTTCGGATTTATGCGTATTTTAGTTTGGTCGTTTTTCGGAAATTTTGATTTTTTTGCGTTTTCAAATTACTATAACTTTTTTCTATCATAACCAAAACGGCCAAAAATTTCAGAGAATATTCTTCAAACATTAATAAATAATCTCTGAAATTTTGGTAGATGATATTGTCTTCTATCCGTTTTTATATATTCCCAAAAAAGCCTTATTCTTCACGTATTTTGTGTATTAAAGTGGACCTATTTTTGGACTTTGTGGAAAAACTTTGCTCCCCGGGTTTTTTTGTGAAGTTTTGGTCATAAAAAGTTCCCAGTTCCAAGGATTTTGCTTTTGCGTTGCAAAAACACGTGCTTGTAAGCACCTCAATTTTCCCATTTAAATAACATAGGAATTTTGACTTTTCAGCTTTCTAATTTTTTACAAAGCTTGCAGAATGTTTTGAAAAGCTACTAATCGATGGAAAGTACTATTTAAATATATAAAAAATGATACCCAACCTTAAGTATCCAAAAAAAATATTTTTAAAACGATTTTATCGGTAATAAACGAAAAAAAAAGTACTGCATTTAAATTACATGAAGCCATGGAGTACTTTTTTTTCGTTTATTACCGGTAAAATCGTTTTAAAAATATTTTTTTTGGCTACTTGAGGTTGGGTATCATTTTTTATATATTTAAATAGTACTTTCCATCGATTAGTAGCTTTTCAAAACATTCTGCAAGCTTTGTAAAAAATTAGAAAGCTGAAAAGTCAAAATTCCTATGTTATTTAAATGGGAAAATTGAGGTGCTTACAAGCACGTGTTTTTGCAACGCAAAAGCAAAATCCTTGGAACTGGGAACTTTTTATGACCAAAACTTCACAAAAACACCCGGGGAGCAAAGTTTTTCCACAAAGTCCAAAAATAGGTCCACTTTAATACACAAAATACGTGAAGAATAAGGCTTTTTTGGGAATGTATAAAAACGGATAGAAGCCAATATCATCCACCAAAATTTCAGAGATTATTTATTAATGTTTGAAGAATATTCTCTGAAATTTTTGGCCGTTTTGGTTATGATAGAAAAAAGTTATAGTAATTCGAAAACGCAAAAAAATCAAAATTTCCGAATAACGACCAAACTAAAATACGCATAAATCCGGATAAAATAAGCCGTTTTTAATTATGTAGGTCGCATTCGAAAGGTCTTGAGTAGTACAAAATTTTGCGACTAACCGGAAGTAGTTATATAAAGATTTCCAGATTTGGCACCAATTTGAAATTCCTGTTTTTTTTCGTTTCAGTCATCTAACATTTTTTATCGCCAAATAAAATCTACGTGATAAAAGTGTCTATAAATTTTTTTGATGAATTCTGAAGCTTAAACCAAAAAAATGCAACCAACCGAAAGTAATTTGACTGAAAAATAAGGGAATGGCGAAATTTTGAAAATAGGCTAAAATAGGTCATTTTTTGGACCTTTTGGAGGTCATAACTTGGCCCCATATTGTTCTTGAGGGCTAAAAATTTGGCTAGGTGAGTTCTTTATAACCCCAAACATAATCTAAAAATTTGAGCCCAATCGGTGACATGCGTGCGCCCACTTTTGTATGAAAAGTAATGGATACACCCATATATACTATATACTATATATACAGCGTGTCAGGCAACACGTAGTAAGTAGAAAAAATTGTTCGATAGCTATAGCCACTATATAGACAGCGCGTTAACTATAGTATAGTATAGCAATATATATTCTTTGAATATAGTTAACGCGCTGTCTATATAGTGGCTATAGCTATCGAACAATTTTTTCTACTTACTACGTGTTGCCTGACACGCTGTATACTATAATGTAAGACTTTAATAAATTAAAGTATAATTACGTCTAAGTTAAGTACGGGTTTTTTGGCATTTACATGCGATCTGAACCCAGAGACACTAAAAAAGGATAGAACAATAAAACTTTTAAGATTATTGCCTATACACTTTTGGGCCGTAAAGGTTGTGAGATCAATTTTTTTGGCCCTAAGTTAAGTAAGCATTCTAGTTAACCTAAAATTTTGATACAAATAATTAATTTCTTTTAATGGAACCCCTGGGACCTGTTCGTCACCCAGGGTCTTCCATAAATATAATTTGCTTACATAATTATTATAAACATTTATTATTTTCACAAAATTCTTAACTTGCCAGGCCCCTAACCAGCCAGCAAACGGCGCTCTAAATATAATAATTTATGCACAAATCTTTTTGTAATAATTTGTTTATTTTATTATTCTTATTTATGTATGTAATGCAGTGAAATTAGTCTGTTTTGGGGGTAACAGTCTTTATTATAAATACTCCCAACTGTAATCATTGTAATAAAAAAGTGTATTCTTTGATATGATATACTTATTGTGCTGTAGGTATATATAAATTACCACTTAAGAAAACAAAATTTGTAACTTTTTTTACATTATTAATTTTTTTTTTGTTTTTTTTTTTTGAATGGTGAACTCTGAGCATATAAGCGCATCCCGATAATGCATTCACACATTAACCGGAGACTCTTCTGGGTGATAAGGTAGACCCCCCAAGGAAGTGTCAGATTATAACTCCCGGATTATGTAGAACTTTGACCTAGGACGTGCTGTCTGCAGAATTCCATTCATCCTCGGTGCCTAAATTACATGATAAAAATAAATAAAATTGTCGGAATCAAAACATTCATCCCTCCCGAAGCCTTGATTTAACAAATTTTTTAAATATTTGTTTATAAGTTTCGTAGTATAAACTGGATATTTTTTGAAAATTCAAATGACTTAATTTGGAAATTTTAATCTTTTATAAGTTTTGTCAAAAATTTATTACTCCTAAAGTCACTTTTCAAAATTCGCCTCTGGCTCAGCATTAATACAAATAAATTTCAGCACTACAGTTCGTATTTTCCGCCGATAAGCTTACTGGTTAGAGGCCTGGCAAGTTAAGAATTTTGTGAAAATAATAATGGTTTATAATAATTATGTAAGCAAATTATATTTATGGAAGACCCTGGGTAACGAACAGGTCCCAGGGGTTCCATTAAAAGAAATTAATTATTTGTATCAAAATTTTAGGTTAACTAGAATGCTTACTTAACTTAGGGCCAAAAAAATTGATCTCACAACCTTTACGGCCCAAAAGTGTATAGGCAATAATCTTAAAAGTTTTATTGTTCTATCCTTTTTTAGTGTCTCTGGGTTCAGATCGCATGTAAATGCCAAAAAACACGTACTTAACTTAGACGTAATTATACTTTAATTTATTAAAGTCTTACATCTATTTAAAATTAGTTTTCAGTTATTAAAAAAATTATATAAAAAAACTGTGCTCATTAAAGAGTTTCAGAAATGATAATTATATTGTTTGTAAATTTATTTATATCAAAATTTTAGGTTAACTAGAATGCTACTTAACTTAGGGCCAAAAAAATTGATCTCACAACCTTTACGGCCCGAAAGTGTATAGGCAATAATCTTAAAAGTTTTATTGTTCTATCCTTTTTAAGTGTCTCTGGGCTCAGATCGCATGTAAATGCCAAAAAACCCATACTTAACTTAGACGTAATTATACTTTAATTTATTAAAGTCTTACATCTATTTAAAATTAGTTTTCAGTTATTGTTATAATATAAGCTAATTATATTTATAGTACAGCCTGTGAGCTCAATGTGAAAAAGCTGAGTAAGAAAAATTATCTGTTTACTGTAAACTTTTGCTGAAATAAAAATTCGCTTAAAAGTGAAAATCGTAAAACATTATTTTATTCAACTAAAAGACGGTATCTGGGGTTTTTTTGGGGCGCTAAATCGCTAATTTTGGCCACGAACGTGAAAAAACGTTTGCGTTTGCGGGAAATTCGTAAAATAGGTGTTTTTTCATTCTGAAAAGTGAAAATCGTAAAACTTTATTTTATTCAATTAAAAAACGGTATCTGAAGGTTTTTTGGGGCGCTGAATCGATATTTTTGGTCAGGAATGTGAAATAACGTTTGCGTTTGCGGGAAATTCGGAAAATAGGTGTTTTTTCATTCTGAAAAGTGAAAATCGTAAAACTTTATTTTATTCAATTAAAAAACGGTATCTGAAGGTTTTTTGGGGCGCTGAATCGATATTTTTGGTCAGGAACGTGAAAAAACGTTTGCGTTTGCGGGGAATTCGGAAAATAGGCGTTTTCTCATCCTGAAAAATGAAAATCGTAAAACCTAAATATTTTTGGTGTCGCTAAACTGGAAAATGAGGTCCTCAGAGTCCAAAAATGCCTTAAATACCCTTAAAACATCGAAAACACCCCTTTTTTAGCAAAAATTTTTGGATTTTATAGCGAGAATCGTAAATATTCGGAACATCTGGATCGTAAATTACAATGGATGACTTGAACATGTTGGGAAATACCGAAAACTACTTCCGTTTATTCCAACGCGCCTTTTTGGCCGAGAAACGCAGGTCTCAATTCTATAACAACGTTATTGGGTTTTTAGGCAATTTTCCAAATAACGCTGTCATATTGCAACTCTACCAAAATATTACTGTTTGGTCTCATTTTTTTTGTATAAGTGCAACCTTTCATTCCCAGTAAACCGCAATTTTTTATCACCGATTCTCTCATCGCTTTAGTTAGTAAACCAAATGTCCATTTTTTGCCAAAAATGATTAATTTTAAAGTTGCTGTAAAAATTGTAATTTTTGATGAAAATGAGTCGTAAAGGTCTCAAAACTTTTGTATAAGCTCTAATTTTTGAAAAATTTTTTACTCATTCCTTTTCGATTTTTTATTTAGCAGATATGATAATTTAAAAAAAAGAGTAAATTTCAGGTTTTTTAAAAAAAATCATATTTTATCACATATCTTTGTCGAGTCAGATCTCCGAAAGGTCTAAAGGAAAATGGACAAGTGACAAATTTTTCGAAACTTGAAACTAGTACAAAATGTTGGAGACTAATAAGACTTATTTTCATCAAAAATTAAAATTTTAGCAGCAATTGTAAAATTGGTCATTTTTGGCAAAAAATGGACATTTGATTTACTAACTATAGCGACGAGAGAATCGGTGATGAAAAATTGCGGTTTACGGGGAATGAAAGGTTGCACTTATACAAAAAAAATGAGACCAAACAGTAGTATTTTGGTAGAATTGCAATATGACAGCGTTATTTGGAAAATTGCCTAAAAACCCTATCTTATAACATTGTTATAGAATTGAGACCTGCGTTTCTCGGCCAAGAAGACGCGTTGGAATAAGTAGGTTTCGGTATTTTTGCAACATATTTAAGTCATCCATTGTAATTTACGATCCAGATGTTCCGAATATTTACGATTCTCGCTATAAAATCCAAAAATTTTTGGTAAGAAAGGGGGTGTTTTCGGTGTTTTAAGGGTGTTTAATGCATTTTCGGACTCTGAGGACCTCATTTTTGAGTTTAGCGACACCGAGAACATATAGGGTAGTATAAAAAACGTATTTTGAAAAAAAATTTTGTCGTTCACACCAATTGTTGGCGTTAGACAGCCGTTTGAGAGCTACCCTGGGTTTGTGCGACCCCTAAATGGTTCTCGAATGAGCTGAAAATTGGTATGGGATCATTTTGCCAACTAAACTTCAACATACTTCAGGAAGAATATTTTTGGAGCACTTTTTTTTTGTCAACAACCCTAATGGAACATACTTAGTAACTACTTCACGCGTTAGGTTTTTGTACGAAAATTTGGAATGGAAAAATTTTTTATTTAATTTTTAAAAATTTAAATGCATATATGTATCATTTCAATTTGACGTGCCAAAAAGCAAACGGCTATCATCCTAACTCAAAATTCCTTTGTCCGATTTTCTCCAAATTTTAAACACATTTTTTCAAAGAATAAAAATTCTTTCTATACTTTTTTGAAAAAATACCATGAAAAAAAATTGCGTTTTTTACGATTTTTTTTCAAATCTTCATACCTCCCTCAGGAATCGTCGTTTAACCAAATATAATAAAGTTTTATGACTTTAATTGTTTAGGATAAAAAAACGCCGGTTTAACGATTTTTCCAATTAAGAAAGCATTTTTTAATTTCCTAACTAAAAATATGGATTTAGCGTCTCAAAAAATCCCTAGAGACCGTTTTAACATGGAACATGTTTATTGGATAGGGTATTTGAAAAATTCCGGCTCGGGAGGGGGGGTTGAAATGGACTTAAAATATTTTCGATTTAGGGACCTTTTAGGATGCATAAGTACCTAGGGACCATTGCTGCAGAAGTCCCTAGGGTTCTTTGATGCAGAAGTACCTAAAGACCTATGGTGCAGAAGTCCCTAGGGACCTTTGGTGCAGAATTTTTAAAGAATTTACTGTAAAAATTAATAAAAAATGAATTCCTATTATTTAAAAAACAATAATAATTTTAAAAAGTAATTAATTTTGTTGACTTTGATGTCTAAGCAGTATGATTTCTATAATAAAAATTTAAATATAAATATTTGGATATAAATATTGATATTATGAACACAATAGATACTTTATTATCAATGTTATAAGTGAACATGTTCCATGCTCGTTGGTTGTGTAGTTACACAAACCTGTTATAAATTTTTTTAATTCAATAAAATAAAGTTTTACGATATTCATTTTTCAAAATGAAAAAACACCTAATTTCCGAATTTCCCGGAAACGCAAACTTTTTTCACGTTTGTGACCAAAATTAGGCCTAGTCTACATTACCGCACCGCACGGCGCAGCCAAAATGCTATTGGTATAGGAGCTACGTGACGCCGCAAAAGCGCAATCCTATATTAGTAGCATTGGGTTGCGCCGTGCGGTGCGGTTATGTAGACTAGGCCTTAGTGATTTAGCGCCCCAAAGAACCCGCAGGAATCGTTGTTTAACTAAATATAATAAAGTTTTATGATTTTAATTTTTTAGGATAAAAAAACGCCTGTTTTGCGATTTTTCCGATTAAGAAAGCATTTTTTCAATTTCCTAAGAAAAAATATCGATTCAGGGCCCCAAAAAACCTTCAGATACCATTTTTTAATTGAATAAAATAAAGTTTTACGATTTTCACTTTTCAGAATGAAAAAACACCTATTTTCCGAATTTCCCGCAAACGCAAACGTTTTTTCACATTCCTGACCAAAAATATCGATTTAGCGCCCCAAAAAACCTTCAGATACCGTTTTTTAATTCAATAAAATAAAGTTTTACGATTTTCACTTTTCAGAATGAAAAAACACCTATTTTCCGAATTTCCCGCAAACGCAAACGTTTTTTCACATTCCTGACCAAAAATATCGATTCAGCGCCCCAAAAAACTTTCAGATACCGTTTTTTAATTGAATAAAATAAAGTTTTACGATTTTCATTTTTCAGGATGAGAAAACGCCTATTTTCCGAATTCCCCGCAAACGCAAACGTTTTTTCACGTTCGTGACCAAAATTAGCGATTTAGCGCCCCAAAAAACCCCCAGTTTTAACTTAAATTGTAAAATAAGAATTATTTACATATTTTTTATTTTCAAGTTAAAAGATATAGTTAAGAGCTCTTTCTAGAAAGGCTTCTGGTGGATAGAATGTATTTCTCTGGCGGATAACTTTACATTCATAAAAATGAATAAAACAACATTTTTTTATTACTACTTTAGTGTACTTATTCACAACAAAAAAATTTTTCTATTATCTTTTTCTGTTTTCTTGTAAACAAATTTTACATTTTCATTCAAAAACCTAGCGCGCGAAGTAGATTTGATGTACAAATTATAATGTTCATCTAATAGAAAATTTTATTTTCTTTGTCCTAAATACAAAATTATTTTAAACTTTTTAACAAATTTTTAATTATAATTAAACAAGTATCTTAACAAGAATAAAATTAAGATTGTCTTTTCTTTCTAAAACTTAAAATCTTAAATTGAATAAAAAAAATTAAATAATTTTGCCTTCAGAATATAATTATATTAATATACTTTTTATTACTGACACCTATATTGCCTATCAATCCTAATATTAATGTTCTAATGATAATTTTACTTTTTATTTCATTTTTTTTTTTTGCTTATTTATGAGATATTATCCCATAATATCCCATAATATTCCATATTATCCCATATTATGTGCCAAAAAATGGAGATATTATGGGATATTATGAGATATTATGGAATATTATGTTCTTTTTTTTCCACGAGGGTAACTTTATAAATAATTTAAAAAAGCATATCTTAAAATCATGTAATAACATTAAAAAGAAATATAAAAAAAGAAGTGATTTGATCACTAGTGGTTTGATGAAATCTTGTAATACCAAAGAAAAATTATACTTAATCTAGCGTAAAGATAAAAAAAATAAAACTAAAGAAAATGCATATAAAAACTTTAAAAAGCTATTGACAACCATTATTAAAAGAGCTAAAAATACATCTCTAAATTCTGAGGCCAAAGTAGTTGGTACCAATAGTAAAAAATTTTGGGAATTCGTTAAAAAAAAAGTATTTGGTTAAATACTTCAATAAATCAATCCCCTAAAAATAAAAAAATTAAAGAATTAAAAGTTGACAGTAAAATAATAACAAACGATACAGATATTGCAACAGAAATTAATAAATTCTTCTCTAATATAGGTAACAATCTGAATATAAACAAAAAAAAAAGAAATAATGTTAAAAAATCTGTAAATATTACTTCGAGCCAATCTTTTTTTATTGAACCTACTGATATTACTGAAGTAACTAAACTTATAAAAAATTTAGTAACATATAAAGCTGGATTAGTAGACAGTATTAGTAACAGAGTAATTCAATGTTTGCTTGATTTTATTGTTAAACCCCTAGTTTTTATTTTTAATTTGGCAATCAGTGAAGGCGTATTTCCAACTCACTTCAAAAAAGCTATCATTAAACCAATCTATAAGTCAGGTGATAAATCCTTAATTACTAACTACAGACCGATCTCTCTAACATAAAATATTGCTAAAATATTTGAAAAGATTATTAAATACAGGCTATCAAACTACCTTGAAAAAAATTTATTAATATCAAATAGACAGTTTGGCTTTGAATCCGGTATATCAACAAATGATGCTATTGCTCATGTCACTAAATACTTATATGACAGTCTTGATCGTTCAAAAAAACCTTTATGTATATTCTTGGACCTAGCCAAGGCTTTTGACTGTGTTAGTCACGAGCTTTTGCTAGATAAACTTGAAGCTGTAGGTATTAGAGGTGTAGCTTATAATTTATTTAAAAGTTACTTGCATAGAGTACAAAAAGTTAAAATAAATGAAGTCACTAGTGATTATGAACAGGTAACAATTGGTGTGCCCCAGGGTTCCGTTTTGGGCCCCATTCTATTTAATATTTACATTAATGATTTATTACATATTAGTGAGGAAATTGTAATTTTTGACGAAATTGAGTTTTATAGGCCATCAAATTTTTTTAAAAGCTTCGGAGTATTCAAAAATTATTTACTCACCGTTTTTCAATAATTTATTATCCAGAGATGATAATTTAAAGTCAGAGTCCCAATTTTAGGGTTTTAGAAAAAAGTCAATTTTTATCATTATGTTTGAAAGAAATATCTTAAAAACTAATTAAAGAAAAGACACGAGTAAAAAAATTTTTTGAAACTTGAAGCTTGTAGAAAACTTTTAAGGCCTATAAAACTCAAATTCGTCAAAAATTACAATTTTGGCAGCAATTTAAATAAATTTAAAAATTGGTCATTTCGGGTCAAAAATTACCAGTAGGGTAATTGACTATAATGCTGAGAGAAACAGAGATAATACAGCCTATGTAGTTTGAAAGGTGACACTTGCACCAAAAAAAGTAGACAAACCATATGTGTTTTGGTTGATTTTTAAGGTTGTAGCTTTTTATCGAAAATTACCGAAAAACCCTGTTTTATAAGATTGATCCAACATGTAAATTTTCGTTTCTAGGCCCAGAAGCCCCTTTGGAATGAATGGGGATTTGTATGCATGTCTCTCCAACATATTAAAGTATGTTTTTCAGTAAAAATTAGCATTTTAAAACGCTTTTTGGCTTTTGTGAAAATTTGTATAGCTAAAAACTCGAAATTCCCATGTTATTTAAATGGAAAAATTGAGGTGCTTACAGGCACGTGTTTTTGCAAGGCAAAACCAAATTCCTTGGAACTGGGAACTTTTTATGACCAAAACTTCACAAAAAAACCCGGGGAGCAAAGTTTTTCCACAAAGTCCAAAAATACTATCGATCAAAAAAAGATGTGGATCTCTCGAATTTTTGAAATATTTTCCAGAAAAATGGTCCCAGAATGTTCGGGTAAAAAAAAATCTGTTGAAAAATTATCCTTCGATCTCTGTAAAAAATTTTATGATTGTAACTTTATTAGGAGGGGAGGGACAGCAATAAATGCATCAAAAAAGTAAGACAAAAATTTTTTTATTTTTTAGGCCGTTTTTAAACGTTTAATTAGGGCATTAAAAATTATTTTAAATTAACCAAATTTTAACTGCAGGTTCTTTAACCGTTTAACTTCAGGGGAGCGTTGGATTATCCAAAAAATATTAACAAATAAATTGTTTATAACGATTTAAGCTAAAATCGCTTCTGCTAATCGTAGAAACGTAATTCTTTTTTTAAATGACAGGTAATCATACGTGAATTACAGTATTAGAATTTGGTCAACGTCAGAATGTTGGTTTGATATCAGTATTCAAAAAACGAGTGAATTTTTATGAATAGAATGCTAATAAATAAACCCCATTGTTCATTAATAACTTGGATAATAAAAGAATTTATGATCTAAGAACCCGTAGATATCCTTGAGTTTTTTTAATAATTAGGGTAAGCGTAACAGATATGGAACCTGCAACATCGTCAGGAAAACCCGAGGGAAAACTTCTTTTTAAGCAAGATTTAAGGCATATATGCCCTTTTATTAATTTATATTGAAAATTTTAATTATTAATTTATATTAAATATTGTTTGTCTTTATCGTAATATGTATTCAATAATGCCTACTCTTACCTTGTTTCTTTAAAAAATATAAAGATATTGGCAGGTGTTTAGGTCATAAATTTTTTTATTCATCAGGTTATTAAATAACAGTGGGGTTTATTTATTAGCATTCTATTCATAAAAATTCTCTCGTTTTTTGGATACTGTTATCAAACCAACATTCTGACGTTGACCAAATTCTAATACTGTAATTCACGTGTGATTACCTGTCATTTAAAAAAAGAATTACGTTTCTACGATTAGCAGAAGCGATTTTAGCTTAAATCGTTATAAACAATTTATTTGTTAATATTTTTTGGATAATCCAACGCTCCCCTGAAGTTAAAGGGTTAAAGAACCTGCAGTTAAAATTTGGTTAATTTAAAATAATTTTTAATGCCCTAATTAAACGTTTAAAAACGGCCTAAAAAATAAAAAATTTTTTTTCTTACTTTTTTGATGCATTTATTGCTGTCCCTCCCCTCCTAATAAAGTTACAATCATAAAATTTTTTACAGAGATCGAAGGATAATTTTTCAACAGATTTTTTTTTACCCGAACATTCTGGGACCATTTTTCTGGAAAATATTTCAAAAATTCGAGAGGTCCACATCTTTTTTTGATCGATAGTATTTTTGGACTTTGTGGAAAAACTTTGCTCCCCGGGTTTTTTTTATGAAGTTTTGGTCATAAAAAGTTCCCAGTTCCAAGGATTTTGGTTTTGCCTTGCAAAAACACGTGCCTGTAAGCACCTCAATTTTTCCATTTAAATAACATGGGAATTTTGAGTTTTTAGCTATACAAATTTTCACAAAAGCCAAAAAGCGTTTTAAAATGCTAATTTTTACTGAAAAACATACTTTAATATGTTGAAGAGACATGCATACAAATCCCCATTCATTCCAAAGGGGATTCTGGGCCTAGAAACGAAAATTTACATGTTTGATCAATCTTATAAAACAGGGTTTTTCGGTAATTTTCGATAAAAAGCTACAACCTTAAAAATCAACCAAAACACATATGGTTGGTCTACTTTTTTTGGTGCAAGTGTCACCTTTCAAACTACATAAGCCGTATTACCTCTGTTTCTCTCAGCGTTATAGTCAATTACCCTACTGGTAATTTTTGACCCGAAATGACCAATTTTTAAATTTATTTAAATTGCTGCCAAAATTGTAATTTTTGACGAATTTGAGTTTTATAGGCCTTAAAAGTTTTCTACAAGCTTCAAGTTTCAAAAAATTTTTTTACTCGTGTCTTTTCTTTAATTAGTTTTTAAGATATTTCTTTCAAATATAATGATAAAAATTGACTTTTTTTTAAAACCCTGAAATTGGGACTCTGACTTTAAATTATCATCTCTGGATAATAAATTATTGAAAAACGGTGTGTAAAAAATTTTTGAATACTTGAAGCTTTTAAAAAAATTTGATGGCCTATAAACTCAATTTCGTTAAAAATTACAATTTAAGATTAATTATAATTTTTGTTCATAATATGTAAAATATTTATTAGAAAAAAGTTTTACATTTTTTATTATTGCTTAAAACTATTTGTTGTGTTGGATTGTGATATATTGAATACTATTTATGATAAAAATAATTTTATTTAAAAGAATTAACCTCAAAATAATTCCTCGCCAAAAAATTAAATAAATTAACATTAATTCTTTTCTGGGTAAGAAAAAATTCTTTTAGATTTAGTGTGTAAGTAAGCCCTTTATGCATTTTTTTTATGTTTCTTCAATTTTTAAAATATAAATAATTATTTTTCTAAGCTTAACTTTGAATTTGGAATTTAAAAAAAATTTACCTCTTTTACATTATAAAAAATTTCCTTAATTTCAGCTGCCTGTAAGAAAGAATTTTTCATTTGCTTCTACTACTATTTTACATAAGAAGGTTCTGCAGTTACTGGTTTACAAACAGAGTTTATTTAGGAAACTACGTGAACCTTTGTTTAAAATAGACAAAAACATTTTTTTGGAAGAGATATTTTAACTATATATATTTACTTTAAAGTATTATTCTCCCAACTATCGATTCAACGCTTTGCCTAATTTGGTACCAGAAAAAGAAATATAAAATTGAATATCCCGCGTAATTTTAGATTGTACTAGCCATATATGGGGAACGAATTTTCACATATATCGGCCAATAACTTTCTTATATATGGGAAAAAGTTTTTCCCATATATAAAAAAGTTTTTCCCATATATAAAAAGTTTTTCCCATGTATCGCCAAAGATCATTTCCCATATATGCATAATATATGGGCCAAATAAATAAATAAAACCTTACACACCAAACCTAAAAGAATTTTTTGTTACCCAGAGAACAATGAATGTTTATTTAATTCTTTAGAGCGGAATTATTTTGAGGTTAATATTTTTAAAAACAATTATTTTCAATTTAATTATTTTTGAACAGAATAAAAACAAAAATAATTGTTTTTAAAAATATTAACCTCAAAATAATTCCGCTCTAAAGAATTAAATAAACAATCATTCTTCTCTAGGTAACAAATAGTACATTTTTAACCAAGGGAGCAAAAAAAAAGAAGGGCCCAGATCGCAGGTTAATTAACATTCGAGGCGAAGCCGAGGATGGTAAACTGCGATCTGGGTTATTCTTTTTTTGTTCCCATGGACAAAACGAAATTTTTCTTTCTCAGTGGGGAGAAAACGCGTTTTTTTCGATCTCGTTGAGGGTCGAAAAAAGTGTTTTCGACCCACTAGAAAGAAAAAATTCTTTTAGGTTTGGTGTGTAAACTTAGCTTTTTTCTAATCTTAATTCAAATGTCAAATTTTAAGCAGAAAATGAGGACAAGTTATTTTAAATAAAAACAATTTTTTACTGACAAAAAATTTATTTCAAATATTTTAATCTTTGTAAAATTTATTTAAAAAAAACATTTATTAATTTGTAAAAAAAAGATCTTAATTATAAAAATATGTAATACATTTATTTTTTCTAAGCCAGAAGAAGTACCACAGCAAGTGAGGGTTTTAAATTTAACCTGTAACACACAAACAAATTTATCATTAGCATTATAATCGTGGAATTTGAAAAGATTTTCTATATTTTAACTATACATTCAAAAGTAAATTATTTTCTAAATATGAATATAAGAAGAAAATATTGAAAATATTGAAAATCAAAAATTATTTCAAAAATAAGCTAAAAGTGCAAGTATTGTTAACATTTTTTAATTGCTTTATTCGTATATTTTAACAGTTTATAAATTACTTCGGTGTTATGAGAGTATGTGGTTAATTGGAGGCAAATAAAAGGCACAAAATTTAAAATTTTATTTTTACATGAGGTGTTTCGATGATCAGTAACTTGCCACGCAGGTCTATTATCAGTAAAAGAGGTTATGGTCCAAAATATTTTTTGTAAAATTAATTTTTTTATGATTTTTAAGCCATTTTATAAAAAAAAATAATACTTGCAGGAAAAAGAAATTTTCTATACACCAGATCGTGAGAATAAAGGTTTTTTCAATGAAAAATATTTTAAAAAATATTTTAAAATATTTTATCTTTTCAGAAACATAAGATTTTTTATTTCAAGAAAATTCTTGAATCACTATCCTGTTCTTAATTAAATTATTTAGTTATCTTAAAGGATTAATTATATTTTTATTTGCTTAATTAGAAATAATTTTTAAAATAAAAATAAAAAATATATTATTTCAAAATAGTATATTAAGTACTAAGGACGCAAAAGTTTAGACACTAGCGTGAGCATTAGTACAAGTGCTTTGCGAAGCAGGCACGAGTTATATGTGTTCATGCTAGTGTCTAAAGTATTTCGCCCTTACAGTTATCAAAAATTATTTAAAAAAACTTGTCAGGCCATTAAATAATTATGAAAAATGGATATATTTATTTTGCAAATTTTACAAATTAAGTTTCAAATTTAAATTTTTTTTTTATTTGACGGCCTGGCAAGTTTTTACAAATAATTTTTGATAATTGTAAGTTGGATTAATTATGGGTCAATTCGCTTAAGATAATAATTGGTAATTTTCAATACAGCAAATTTAGATAATATGTATTTTAATTTCTAAAACTTGCGTAAAGTTTTTCAGATCTAAAAACTTTAACAGTGAAAAATTTTTACAGTTAAAAACAAAGGCTAAAATACAAGCACACATAGAAAACCTACGTAACTTTTAAATGTAAATTTTTTTGTTGTTGTTTATTTATTTACTTGAATTTAGTTAACGTTAGATTTTTCTTGTGGACGTAACCAATAAAAAAAATAATTAAAATAAATACTTCAATTCTATTAATTTTTTTTTTTTATTTCAAACTTTAAATTTAAATGAGTAATATATAAGGAAAAAAAATACGTTACATAAAAGTATTCGTAAATAAATATTAATCTGCCAAATAAATAGTTTAGATATTGGAAAAAATTTGTAAAAAATATTGTAAACTGTAATTCACCCTGCCAAAAGTATAAATATTCTACAGTATAGTCTCGAAAATATACTTAAGAACATGCTTGAGAATATGCTTGAGAATATGCTTGAGCATATAATTTGAGAATGTAGAATATGCTTGAGCATATATTTGAGAATGTACTATTATTGTCCAAATAAGAATATTCTCAAGAATATCCTAATCATTCTAATATATAATATTATTTTTCATTTTAGAATTTATTTGCACATGTAATCAAAAATTAAATTTCAATAATTAATATTATACATTAAATTTTTTAATTTACTTATAAGTATAATTTAATTAAAAAATTATAAATAATTTTTAATAAATTTGATTTTCAATAAAAATCATAGCAAAAATACAAAACCGAACAAGTCGATTTTGTAATATAATAAGTATTTTGTAATATATAATTTGACTAGTTCTTATATGCAGTTGGAAGATCATTTTATTTATGACTTTAAAAAAATAGTAATCGCCACCTATTAATCATCTTAATTAGTTCATTTTGTCTAAAGTAGATGGCTTTTTTCAAAGTCATAAATAAAATGATTTTCCAACTGCATATAAGAACTAGTCAAATACTTATTATATTTTTGCTATGATTTTCATTGAAAATCAAATTTATTAAAAATTATTTATAATTTTTTAATTAAATTATACTTATAAGTAAATTAAAAAATTTAATGTATAATATAAATTATTGAAATTTAATTTTTGATTACACGTGCAAATAAGTTCTAAAATGAAAAATAATATTATATATTAGAATGATTAGGATATTCTTGAGAATATTCTTATTTGGACAATAATAGTACATTCTCAAATATATGCTCAAGCATATTCTACATTCTCAAATTATATGCTCAAGCATATTCTCAAGCATATTTTCAAGCATGTTCTTAAGTATATTTTCGAGACTATACTGTAGAATATTTATACTTTTGGCAGGGCATATTTCTTATTCTAAAATCTTTTAAGACCACGATCTAGTGTATGGAAAATTTATATAACACCGAAAACTCATAACACCGAAGTAATTTATAAACTGTTTAAATAAACGAATAATAGCAATTAAAAATATTAACAATACTTGCACTTTTAGCTTGTTTATGAAATAATTTTTGATTTTCAATATTTTCTTCTTGTACTCAATTTTAAAAAATAATTTACTTTTGAATGTACAGTTAAAATTTAGGAAATCTTTTTAAAAATTCCAGGATTATAATGCTAATGATGAATTTTTTTGTTTGTTTGTTACAGATTCAATTTAAAACCCCCAATTGCTGCGGTACTTCTTCTGGCTTAGAAAAAATAAATGTATTACATATTTTTATAATTAAGATCTTTTTTTTACAAATTAATAAATGATTTTTTTAAGTAAATTTTACAAAAATTAAAATATTTGAAATAAATTTATTGACAGTAAAAAATTGTTTTTATTTTAAATAACTTGTCCTCATTTTCTGCTTAAAATTTGACATTTGAATTAAGAGTAGATAAAAGCTAAGTTTTAAGTTTTATGTATTTATTTGGCCCTTATATTATGCATATATGGGAAATGATCCCTGGCGATATATAGGAAAAAATTTTTCCCATAAATGGAAAACTTATTGGCCGATATATGGAAAAATGCATGTTTTAAATGTTTATTATAAATGAATATAAATATGAGCATTAAAAAACAATGGCGATTAAAGATTTTATATTAATTTAAGTTTTTTTAGTTGCAACAAAGATAGTTGAATTAACAATTTTAATAATGAAAAATAAAATTATAATAACAATAACGATGCGTTGAATATCTTATTTTAATTTTTTTTTTTTAATATTTTGGTTTAAAAAATGAGTTTATTTAACCACTCTATATGGGATCTGACCTCAACAAATGCATTATGTATGTATTTTTATAATTTATCTATAATTATATAAATACATATACAAAATTTTTTCAAGAGCGGGGGTGGGTGAAAATTAAGAATTGCAATATTTTTTATTTTCACCAAATTTTCGCGAGTTCTCAGCGGATTTTTGCGATTCAAAATGCATTTTCATCATGTTAAATCATATAAATTTGTTAAGAATTATCATTGTGTTAAAAAGAGTAGGAAAGTTGTTTGTTTGGTTATCTAATTTGAAATTGTATTCAAGATTTTAGTATTTATTGGTTTATTTCTTGATACTTATCTAATTTGAAAGTATAATATAAGAAATCATTATAATATAATATGCAATTTTTTTTTTTTTTTTTAGAAATAGACTCACAAACTGTAAATTCTTAATTATTCTTTTGTATTTTTATGGCTTGATTGACGTTAAAGGCATTATTAAGCGCGACTATACCCTGAATTTAATTTATACTATTAATTGATCGGAAAGTGATGAGATAGTATTTTGGAAAGCTGACAGCTGATTTTGATTTTATGAAACTTACAAAATATTTTCGTTATCAAATTTTTACGACTTTTCCAAAAATAATCAATTAAATTTTTTTTTTAATGAACAGGAAATAAACATAATAAATACTAATTAATATAAAATTTAATATCTTTATTTAAATATGAATTTCTAATTATGAGAACAAAATGTTCCTTTTATGTGTTAAAAAGACCGTTAAGTAGTAAAATAAAAATATAAAAACAGAAAACTTAAAATTACACTAAAAAAAAGAATTTTAAAAGAAAAAAAAGAAAATTCAGGTGGGGGCCAAGTCCCTTTTGGCCCTGTCCTTTCATACGTGCCTGCATATATATATACAAATGTGTATACAAATATATATACAAATATATATTATATACATATTATATTCGATATGTATATATATACGATTTTGAAACAAAGCAGCTTTATGTATTTATTTTAAAACAAAAATATACATTTTGAGCAGAATTTTTGCTACAATTTACACTTATCACTAAAATAAATTATTGCACTAAAATTTTATAATCATTAAAATTCAACATGTTCAATAAAAATCAAAAAATTAATTTCTTTGCTTCAAAAATGGAACACCAACAACTTATTTTTATATACATATGGTCATTAATATTTAAATAGACTTGTAGAGATAAAATATACGAAAATTTAGTTATTTGCAAAATATTAATTTATCGTCGTTTTATTTTTACAAACTTGTACCCTACAATTTTTATTTTTGGTAAATGAAAATCAAATTACATAACATAAAAAGATCATTTGAAATACTTGTTATTAACATAAACATAACTTAAATGATCTATATGTTTTTTTTATAATAATAGATAATTATCACAATACATTGTGAACAAAGTAAAACGCTATTGGTACATTATTTTATTTTAAAAAAAACTCAGCACCATATTTCAATAATTTATTTTTGATTACGTCGTTTCACCATCTCGGGATACTGATTGTATGAAGCTATTATTCAAAGAATGGTAGAAATTAATATTTGAGTTTTGTTGATTTAAATGATGTCCAGGATCAGACCAAATACATGTTTTTATTATTTGTGGAACGTTAGAGTCTGAAACTTTCTCACAAGTATTTGTTTCAATCACATTGTCGTTATTCTTGTCATAAGTTTCAATTTCTATTTCATTTATTTTACGATTGAGCAAATTATCTGGTGCTAACAATGAAGCAACATCGAATTGCCTTTTTTTCGAAGGTTGAAAATTTAACGAATTTACTTGTTTATTTAACATAAGGTCTTGATGTCTCTGGTGATGAATTCGATGAACAGTTTGGTATTGATTATTAGACTGACTAGATAAACGAGGTAACCACATAGTTGGGGGAGATCTTGAAATCGAAGAAAATCCTGTTACTGGGCTAGATGTAAGAGGAGGAGGGCTTGGACTTTCAGGTTCTTCATCAACAGTCAGCCCCATGTGTAAACGAACTTTACGCTGAGCTTTTCGCCGACGAAAATCTCCACGCCGAAAGTCGTCTAAATTAGCAGGATGAATAGCCCAATAATGCCCCTTCCCATTAGCACTTCTTCCTGATTTGACAAAACAATCATTTAATGAAAGATTATGTCTAATAGAATTTCTCCAACCAGGACCTCGTCTTCTGAAGTAAGGATAATTTTCAAGTATATATTGATAAATGTCGGAGAGTACAAGTTTCTTGTCAGGTGAAGACAAAATCGCCATTGCTATTAATCCGATATAACTATGTTGAGGTTTTGGTTCCTCAGATGAGAATTGTTGTTGATTTGGTTGCAAAAGAGCCATTGATAGTGCTAAGCCACGCGAATAAATTGGTCCTGGATGACAAGTATTTAAGTTTTGAGAAGGATTTGAACTATTTAAGCTTGCTGGGGTCACTTCATGGTGATGAGAATTATGGTGAGCAAGCCTTAACCTCTCTGCCATAGCAAATTGATAAAGCTGAAGTCGATAATGCTCCAGCCCTGGAATAAAAGTAGATATTGAATTCAAATCTGGCGAAAAATGTTGGAGTGGCAAAAGGCTTCCACTTGAATCATCTTTCTTTAACGGTGAAGAAGTTCTTTCTCTACTGCACATGTTAAATATATTTTAATTTTTTACTTAAAAATATAAATTTAAATACATTGTTATTAACCTAAACAAACGATATACGAGTCGAAGGCTCGCAAATGACTAACAAATTCCATCGTGGCCTTCCAAATGTACGTTGTGTAAGCTCCACCTTAATTATATTTTTGTTTATATATCAACCAATAAGTGAATATGCGAACGTATTGGGCGGAGCTTGAATTATTGATCCAAGCAAATAGTCTCCTCCTTTCTTGATTCCGGAAACGTATCTCATATTTTGTGGAGAAAGTTTTGTCACTCGAGTATTGTCAGCTGCGATACAATCTATGATATGCTTTTGTTGTAAATGCAATAGAGATAATATTTCATTGTAGAGGAGACATTGAATTATAAAATTATAGCTTAAAACGTATTTATATTTTTATTTTACTTAAAAAGTATTCATGAAAATTAATGATAATTATTGTTCTTCAATCCTGAAATATTCAAACCAAAAAAAATTTTTCAGAATATAGAATATTTACTATATATTAGCATTATATAGTAAATAACCGATAACATTTAATACAGTGATAAGAGCTTTAAATTTATTGCTATCAATATTTTGTAAAAATTTATTGTTTATATATGTTTTTTTTTTATAAGAAGCGGCTATCTCACAAATAATAGTCACCATTCCCAAAATTTTAAAATTACTAAACAAAGGTTTTTATTTTCCTCATTATTTGTACTCTAGGTGTTCTTTCAAGAAAAAATATTAAAATATTAAAATAAATCTATTTTTATAAGAGGTGAAATTTTTGAACTGATCCCTTTTGCCATTTCAACTTTTCGAAATCGGTTAGTGAGTCGACGGGAGTTTACGAATTGAAAATACGGACCTTCTAAAATTGTCAAAGTATTGTCTGAGCAAACTTTTTTGATATTTCTCAGCTGATGGAAAGTCAATGTTTCAATAAAACTTCGGAAATCATAGTTTTTTAGGAAAACTTTGCAATTAAAATTTGATTACATCATCTTTGAATAATATATTTTTAGATGAGGTATGCAAAAATCTTAAAATTTATTATTCTAACTCTTTTTTCAATAAAAGTAGCTTTTTTGGCTACAAAAAAATTAAAAAATTATAAAATTTAATTTAAAAAAAAACAATTTGTTTTTTCTTTAAAAAGTAAGTAAGATCATATAAAAATAAGATTTTTCAAAAAAATATCCTAAATTATCTTAATTTTATTTAAGTTATATAATATGGGCATTTCTACATGATCGTTACTTAGCGCTTTAAATGAATAGGCTTTATGTATATATTTTTTTTTTTTTTTTTTTTTTTTTTATTATGAAAAATTATTAAGCAAATCAATTATTTTTACAACAAAAAATCTGTTTATGATGTAAATATAGAATGTAAATATATAATGTCAGTAAAATTATGAAAATCGGCTCTGTGGAAATCGCGATCTTACTTCGAATAGTTAATGCCATACCGTTTAATGGAATAACTTACCCTTAAAGTATGTCATAATTAAAAAGTTGAATATTAAATTTTCACAAAGGAAAATGTTGTGCTGTCAATCGCAGTAAATTTATTCTCAATTAAAAATGCGTAGCTCGTAATTTGAAATTTTCACCAGTTTCCGTTCTTTTACATTCTTACCGTATAATGTAATTTAAATTTAGTTTTCCTGAAATATTCTGTAGGCTATAGCGAGTAAAATGAAATAAACTTAATGATTGTGCGATTTATTTTAAACAATTTAATATACCAGCGAAATTACTAATGCCGTAATCGTAACTTTTTAAAAAGCTCATATTTTTTAAACAGCACATGAAGTATAATAAAATTTTTAACTTTAAAAATATTGTGATCGATAATATAAATATTTTTTTTCTTCTTGTTAAGTCGGTAATGAAAATTTTTCACTACAAATTTTATAATTCTGATTAAAAAAAAAAATTATTTAGTATTGATACGACTATTTTGTTTATTTACATGTTTATAGGTTAAATTTTCATTATTATCAGTTTAATTTTGAAATAGCAACTGGATACTATTATTACGTTTGGAAGCTGATTGAGACCTAATTTTTATAATTTTATAGATGAAAAGTTAATTTTTTATTTTAGACATCATATGAATAAATTCCAATTTTTTGAATCCTTATTCTTGGATAATATTTAAGTGAACTACCCAAAACACCAAAATTTCATTAGGAATACCGAAAAATGATTATTTTTTTAATGCTTTTGAGCAATCTTTGGGTGAAAAAGTATTTTTTAGGGAAAAATGTCTGAAATTATAAAAAAATAAATAAAAATAAACTTCTTTTTAAAGTATTTTTTATTTTAAAAACTATTCAAAAAATATAAGCTCCGTGTCATAAAAAACTCGATACAAATCTCAGGATTCTCTTTAGTTACTGAAGTACAATAGCTCATACTTCCTAAAGTACTAGTTGTAAGAATTAGATTACTTTTAGAAGTTCATCTTGATCAAAGGATAAAAAAAAAGAAACAAATAACTTCCAATCAAAAATGAATTAGGATTAAAATTAATATTTAGAGTCCGCTTTAACCTAAAATGTTAATACTTATATTAATGCATTTTTCTCTTATACCGTCTAATAAATAGCAGTTACAAGATTATTTCTTACAAATATTTAGTATTATGAATAAACTGTACAAATTTTACAAGTGTGCTTAAAAATTTAAGTTAAAAAAAAAATTATCGAAATAGTTACGAACAGGTAGGAATGCCTATAATATACTAAATGCAAATGAAGTTTAAAAAATCTTAATTTATGATAACTCACATACTTTTTAACGGAAAAGGATAATTTTATTTTTAATATGGTTTGCTGAATTACCAAATCTTTAAACAATAAAAAATTTTTAGCACCACTTTAGAAAAACCAGATAACAAAATTTATAGTCTTTCACCTTTATTATCGAAAATATTTTGATCTTTTACATAAAAGCATGAATTACGATCTCTTGATTCTTAAAAACCAGCTATTCGGAGACAGATTAATACTTGTGTGTGCACATAATAGTGCATGAGTAGATAAACAGTTAGTGATTTTTTGCCTTGGTGTGGATATTTTAATTATATTTTTGTATCAAAAATCGAGTTTTTGATACAAAAAATTTTTTATTTTTTTACAATAATAAGTTGCAATACCTAATTTTTTCCCGTATGTCCATGGAAATTTAAATTTGACGAAATTTTTATTACTCGATTTTTTGACCTAATTATATCTAACTATTTAAAATATTTTTCTTAAAGATTTTTTCCTCCAAAAAATAAGAAAACCCGGCCTTTTTTTTATTTTTTGACGGTCCTTATAATACTTTATTTTTTTTCAACATGGGCCAACATGGTCCTTTTGGGCCAACATGGTCCTTGTGGGCCAATGTGGTCCTTTTGGACCAAAGCGGACCCCTCTATTTTATATTATAAAGCTAAAAACGCTGACACGTAAGCTCTTTGGGCCAAAATAGACCTTTTGGGCCAAAGTGGACCTTTTGTACCAATGTAGTTCTTTTAGTCCAAAATGATCCATTTAGGCCAGAATAGACCCTATATATTATAATGTTGTAAACGCTGACGCGTGAGCTCTTTGGGCCAAAATAAACCTTTTAGCCAATCTGGTAACACTTCAACCACTGTCACGTGAATCATTTGGGTCAAAATGAACAAAATACACCTTTCAGGCCAACATGGAGTCATCTTCACAATACCTCAATCACTATGTTTTTAATTTATGAAAGGAATACATTTATCATAAAAGTTCTTAATTGGTATTATTATTAGTTTTTAGTATATATACATGCATATTAGAGTATGTCTTATTTTTTTATTTTCGATATTTTTTGGCTCCCCCCATTTTTTTCGAATATTTTGGTCATAAAAAACCCCTATCTCAAAGGATTTTGATTTTCAATTGTTTTAATCCGTGCCACCGAGCACTTGAAGTTTTCCATTTAAATAACATGAGAATTTTGAGGTTTTAGCTATACAAATTTTTACAAAAGCCAAAAAGTGATTTAAAAAGCTAATTTTTACTGGAAAACATACTTTCATATGTTGTAAAGACATGCAAACAGCTCTGAATTGATTCCAAACGGAATTTTGGGGCTAGAAATGCAAATTTAAATGTTGGCTCAATCTTATAAGGTTTTTGGTAATTTTAGGTAAAACGCTGCAACCTCAAAAATTAACCAAACACTTATGGTTGTTCTACTTTTTTTAGTGCAAGTGTCACCTTTCAAACGCCGTAAACCGCATTCTTTTATTATTGATCCTCTGATCACTTTAACCAATTAACCTAACTGTAATTTTTGGCTAAAAATAACCAATTTTTTTAAACTGCTGTCAAAATTGTAATTTTTGTCGAAATTGAACTTTATTGGTCTTAAAAATTTTCTACAAGCTTCAAATTTTAAAAAATTTTTTACTCGCCGCTTTTCAATAAATTATTAACCAGAGATGATAATTTAAACTCAGAGTCCCATTTTCAGGGTTTTAAAAAAAAATCAATTTTTATCATTATCTTTGCAAAATGATATCTTAAAAACTATTTAAAGAAAAGAGTCGAGTAAAAATTTTTTGGAAACTTGAAGCTTGTAAAAAATTTTTAAGATCTATAAAACTCAATTTCGTCAAAAATTTCAATTTTGGCAGCAATTTAAAAAATTTTTTAAATTGGGCATTCCGGGTCAAAAATTACCAATAGGTAAATTCACTCTAGCGCTGAGAGAATCAGTGATAAAAATACACGGTTTACGTCGTTTGAAAAGTGACACTTACACCAAAAAAAGTAGATCAACCAGAAGTGTGTTGATTAATTTTTGAGGTTGCAGCGGTTTACCGAAAATTACTGAAAAACCCTGTTTTATAAGATTGAGCCAACATGTAAATTTGCGTTTCTAGCCGCAAAATTCCGTTTAGAATCAATGCAAGGCTACTTGCATGTCTTTACAACATATGAAAGTATGTTTTCTAGTAAAAATTAGCTTTTTAAATCACTTTTTGGCTTTTGTAAAAATTTGTATAGCTAAAAACTCAAAATTCCCATGTTATTTAAATGGGAAACTTCAAGTGCTCGGTGGCACGGGTTAAAACAATTGAAAATCAAAATCCTTTGAGCTAGGAAAAAAAAAAATAAGACACACTCTAATATACATGCATATATAAAATGAATAATATAAGTAAATACTGATGCAACTAAATATGTTATATTATTACAAAAAAATAAAAAAATAAAATACTTTTCATAAATGTGCTGAGGCACAAATATTTATCAACTTAAATCTATGGGTCAATTTTATAAGATCCAACTTTTATTTTATCTGCTTCTATTATTGCTAAGCTTTGTGAACTTTTTACTATAGCTTTATTGTATATTTTCAAAAAGGCAACCAGAAACATAGAAATCTAATAGTTTAATATTTTTTTGGATTTTAAAATTTATACGTTATAATAAGGCATTGAAAACATAAAGAGTGAATTAACAAACATGTTAATAATATTCGTGAATGAAATAATAATAATAAATATCCAAATAGCGAGATTCAATATTTTATTAATTTAATAAAAAATCGGATTGAATATTATTGTAATTATTCTATTGACTTGAAATTAATATCTACAAGTTATTCAATCAATGACAAAAATTTTAATCCACAAAAAAATAATTATTCTTTACTCAATTTTTTATTTAGGAGAATCATTTTTATGTAATTATTTTTTCGTAGTATTCTTATCACCTAACATAATCGCAATAGCTAACCAGCCTCAAGGTATGAATGAAATTTGAAAATAAATATTGAATTTACATATATCGGAACGTTTATATTTTTCACATGTGTCATAGATTATAAGTGCGGTTTTAGGCTCCTTATACCTATATACACTGAAAAAAAATCTATTTGTCTCAAATAGAGAATCTTTTTTAAATCTATTCATGACAAACATAGTCTCAAACGTGTTCTCTTTAAGCAAAATAGACAATCTGCTTGATTAAAGTAAATATATTTTTTTTAAATACTATTTTGGTTTACAAAATGAAAAAACAAATGAAAAAATCAGATGTGAAGCCATGAATTTGAAAAACAAAAATATTCACTTATTAGAGGATTTGGAGTCTAAAAATTGAAATTATAAGTAAGAAATTATTTTGAATAACACCGGAAATCTGCTAGCATTGTAAAAATCTCAATTTCTAATTCTTTTAGTGTTTTTGGTCCACCATATTCGGTTCACGAATAATTTTTGAGGCCTGGAAATTAATTTTTACCGACCCCGAAAACCCCCTAGTAATATAAAAATTTAATGTCTTATATTAAATATAAAATTCTGATTTTTTTAGTGTTTTGGTTCCCGAATATTCGTCTCAGTATCTGAACATTTAACTTTCAAATGGCAATTCATTTTAACTGACTATGAATTTTAACAAATCACCCTAGAAATGTAAAAATCCTAATGTCTGTTTTATTAAGTTTTTCGGTTTACTATATTGCAATTGTTTCGGAGTCTAGAAATTAAAATATCGAGTGAGAAATTATTTGCGCTGACTCTAAAAAAACTTTAGTAATATAAATATCTTAATTTTTAATTATTTTGGTGTTTTCGATAGAAAATATTGTGATTCTGAATAATCGTTTCGAGGTCAAAAAATTAAAATTTTAGTGGTCAAATGACCACTAAATATTTTTAGTAATAAATATAAATATTTTCATCAAACTGAAACCACTCTCGAATTGTAAATATCGTTATTGCTTATTCTTTTAGTATTTTTGATCCACCATATTCGATTTTCGAATAATCCTTTCGTACCCTGTAAAATTAAATTTCAAACGAAAAATTAATTTTGAAATAAATAAAAATTAATTTTATCAATAAACTGTTTAATAATTTAAAAATATTAATTTATAATTATTTTATTTTTTGACAAATAGAAATTTATTTTCCCAAATAGAACTTGATTCAAGAACAATTATTGTTTTACTCAAATAGAAATTTGATCATTAAATAGATGAGTACAAAATCACAAAGATTTTCTATTTGACTAAAGCGACGTGTATGTGTATGCAAAAAAATAATAATCATTGACCATGACTGACTCCTTCGATCATTTATTTTTATTTCCTTTTTCATATTAAAAAGTAATATACCCTAAAAAAACAGTTTTCAATGAGAAGTAAAAGAAAAAAAATATAATTTCAAATACGCTTAAAATTATTAAGAAAAATTTGAACGATAAATATAGGATAAGATTTACGTTTATAATTTAAGATAATAAAATATTTATTATTAATCAATTTTTAATAATAATTTAAATTTATCAAGATTGTTTTTGATTTCTTAAATACTGTAAAATTTTATATAATAAGATTAAATTTATTATATTTAAACGATTAAACAAATTATTGGTTTTCGTGTACACGGTATATTTGTATAATTGTTTATTTTTATTTACTTCGCATCAAAAACCGTCCTTCAGGTATTAATTTTTCATTATGTACAAAAAACTTTATAACCCTCGCATAGATCTTGAATGCTGAAAGTAGATGTTGAAGTAGTTTTTTTTTCATATAGTATCTGCGAGATTCTTAACGCGCCGGCAGAGCACGAAAATATATATATAGAATTAGTGCTTTAACGCGCAGGGGGCTTGCCTCCTAGTTTATCAATGGAAAATAGTATATATCGTCACGAGTGACGATACCATGCATTTATCGTAGTATGACGAGAAAAGAAAAAATAATCAATAACAAAGCGCGCAGCTCTTGGAGGTGTAAAAAAAAATCGCTACTTTCAAAGTGCGATGGTGTGAATTTTTACCCAAATTCACACTTTTCATTTTAGAGAGTAATGAAATTAAAATTTATGGTTTATATTTCTTAAATATCAATCAAAATTTAATTGTTTCTTATTTTAACTTGTTTGTAAACAATAATTGTTAATAAAAAATTAAAAAATTTTGAACTTAAGGTAAAAAATACTGTTATTTTTTCAAAGTTTTTCATTTCGGGGGGAGGGCATGGCCCCTTTGGCTCCCCCTCTGGATACGTGTCTGTAATTATATATTAAAATGAAAGATTACTCAAAATTCATTATTTTTGATTTTATTTAGACGCAATTTATGCAACACTGAATGGACGAAAATATATGAAAGTTAATTTAAATTAAGCTTTAAAGAAATACCCTCAGACATTTTTTTTATTTTTTAAAAAAAGTTTAATGCTTTCCAGATTTGGACCTCAGAAGTTGTTGGTCAAAAACAGCAAAAAATTTTAAAATTTTTCATTAAGGTGGTAGATACAATTGGAACTTTTTCAAAATCGATTTTTTGTTTTTTGCTTTTTTGGGTTCGCAAACATCTTAAGAATATAGGAAAAAAATTTTATAATGATACCTTGAATAATAAGAAAGTTATAGAAGATTAATCGAGACACCGCTATAGGAGTTATACGTTACACCGAAACTTTAAACGCGTTTTTCTCGAAACAACGTTTTTTGAATTGGCGTACAAAATAACTCAAAAAATAACTAAGATATCTTCCTAATTTTTTGGCTACAATTTTAAAATATAATTATCTTCTAGATTGATAGAATGATTTTTCCAAAAAATGTCCCAATTTTTTTTTTCTTCAAAAAAACATGTGAAAAAAATTAAATAATTTTCAAAATTTTCCATTTTCCGAAATTTGAATCCATCAATCTAGAAGAAAAATGTTTCACAAACAAAAAATTTTGTTTGGTATGTTTCAATACAAATTGGAGGCTGCAATCGTGTAGGCCATGAAAAGTGAGGCCTAACTTTGAGCCAGACCTGTACTCTGCGCTATTTTGAAAAATAAAAAAAAATAAATAAAAATGTGTAGCAACTCATAATCTAATAAAGTGCCAATTTTGAAAAAATTATCTCAATTATTTCTGCCCGAAAACCTATACAGACAAAGTCATGTTTTTTTTATCTCCAATTGTATCTACCACCTTAAAACTGGTTTTTCTCCGGGTCTAAGTGGTTTTTTAACACGAGCTTTAGTGCAAATTAGTCATTGGAAGAAATGCTATCGATTTCAAATTTGCCGTGTTAAATGTATTGTATGTAGCTTTACACTTTTGGGTATACTAGAAAATCCGAGCTGCTCGTCTGCCCGACTTTCATGGGACCTATAATTGCATATTTTAAGTTATTTTAAATTAATGACTTAAATTGCCGCCAAAATTTTATTTCTTCATAAAAATAACTTAATAATAAATTTTTCTAACTGAAATTATATATTACAATAAATTAATATTTTATTTATGGAAAACCTATTCTAATATTTGAAGTCATTGCAAGTAGATCATTATTACACAGGGGCTTTAATTGGTTCAATGGCAAAAAAAACTTCTGGTTAGTTTTATTTTTTTGGATTAAGTGTAACTTTTCAAGCCCCGTAAACCGCAATTTTATAACACTAATTCTTTCATCGTTATAGTAAATAAACTAAAGACCTTTTTTTAGCCTAAAATGACCAATTTTTAAATTATTGCTAAAATTATAATTATTCATGAAAATTTGTTTTATATGTCTCAAAAATTTTCTATAAACTTAAATTTTTTAAAAAATTTTTACTTGTCTCTTTTCATTGAATAGTTTCCAAGATATAGTTTTTCAAAGATAATGATAAAAATGACTTTTTTTAAAAATTCTTAAATTGGGACTCTGACTTTAAATTATCATATTTTGAAAACAGATCAATGAAAAGAGACGAGTAAGAAATTGTTGGAAGCGTGAGGCTTGTAAAAAATTTTCGAGACCTATAGAAGTTATTTTTATGAAGAAATAAAATTTTGGCGGCAAATTAAGTCATTAATTTAAAAAAACTTAAAATATGCAATTATAGGTCCCATGAAAGTCGGGCAGACGAGCAGCTCGGATTTTCTAGTAGGAAGGAATCGACATAAAAAAATATATATTAAAAGTCTGCCCATGCCGATTTCATCGTTATTTTAGGTCAACTTTCCGGTACGTTCAAGCACGGTGTGGATAACAATTTACTAATATACGCATTTTTTCAAAGCTTTTATATTTTAGATTCTTAAAAAACTTCAACAAAAAAGAGTTTCAATTTTTTAAGCCGGATTTTTTTTGAATAAATGTGTATATTTTATATTGTATATTTTATATTCCGCTGAAAATAAAAATATGTGTAAAACAAGAAATTTTTTCTCCATCAGATTTTATTGGCTAGAAAGTTAGTTTAAGGTATGAAAATTAAGAAATTTATGAACTAAATGCACGAAATATTTTTTTTTTGCTATTTTGTCCAAGAATAGAATTTTTCACGTTTTTAAATTCTTGTTCAGTTATAACCTATTTTAATCGATGGAATCTTTTGAAAATGTTTAATATGCATATTAAAAAAAGTCTCACAATTCAAATTAGTTCATTTTAGAGTCAATTTAAGCCTGAAAAAAGGCAAAAAATCAATGAAAAAATGAAAATTTAAATATTTAATCAAAGTTACAAATACCACATACACAAAATCTTCTTTTGCGCATTGCGTTGTGCTTGAGTTGCGGTGCGCCTGGATTTTACGGCTTCTGTAGATGGGGCCTTAGAGAAAATCAGAAAATAAAATACGTCGGACTGAAAAATCGTGCGAAATTAAAATAAATAAAACTGGTTTTGGGTTTTTTTAAACTTAAGAAAAACTTCATTTTTTGAATATTTTAGGAGGAAGGGGGGTGGTTACAAGGGGAACAAATGAAAATTTTTTTTTTTTACTCTATTACTGTTGTGGAGATAAGTGAATAAAATAATTTTCATTTTTAAACGTTTAATTTAAAAAAAAAAAACATAAATAATGGCCCTTTTTATTTGCATTTTGCCTTAATTTTTAGTCAGCCACTTTGAATTTTCCACTTAACCTGGCTAACTCATGATCAAGAAGCATCCAGTACCCATTTTTTGTGTGGGTTTTTTTTACTAGTCTCAGCTTAATTGAAATTTTTGAGACCTTTGAGACTCATTTTCATCAAAAATTAAAATTTTAACAGCATTTTTAAAATTGGTCATTTTTGGCAAAAAATGGACTTTTGATTTTCTGACTATAGCAATAAGAGAATTGGTGATGAAAAATTGCGGTTTACGGCGTTTGAAAGGTAGAACTTATACAAAAAAATTGAGACCAAACGATAGTATTTTGGTAGAATTGCAATATGACAGCGTTATTTGCCTAAAAACCCTATCTTATAACATTGTTATAGAATTGAGCTCTGCGTTTCTCGGCCAATAAGGCGCGTTAGAATAAACGGAAGGAGTTTTCGGTATTTTTTTAACATTTTTAAGTCATCAATTGTAATTTATAATCCAGATGTTTCGAATATATACGATTTTCGCTATAAAATCTAAAAATTTTTGATAAGAAATGGGGTGTTTTCGGTGTTTAAAGGTGATTAAGGTATTTTCGGACTCTGAGGACCTCATTTTCGAGTTTAGCGACACAGAAAACATATTAGGAAGCATAGAAAACGTATTTTGAAAAAAATTTTTGTGGTTCGCACTAATTGTCGGTATTAGCCAACCACTTGAGAGCTACCCTGGGTTTGTGCGACCCCTAAATCGTTCTCAAATCATTTTGTCACCTAAACTTCAACATACTTCAGGAAGAACATTTTTGGCGCACTTTTTTTTTTATTGAACAACCCTAATGACCATACATGACCATGTATAAAAATGCTTGATAATACACAATCATACAGAGACATAATCAATTTATAATGATACATCCCCATGTATCCCGATATATGGTCATGCATGGCAACGTATAAATTTCATACATAGTCATATATGGCGATACATGATCGATTTTCTCCCGGGTAAATAGAGCGACAGATTTCGCCAGGGGCTGAGATATATTTTAGCTCTCTGGAAGTTTGTTCCTGTAGAATACTAAAATACAAATAAAATACAAGTTATACAAACTTATGAGTATTTTATTGTCTCAATAATTTATCTTGTCTTTTTTAAGTTCAACAGGAAACAATTTTTATGCTACCCTTGATCGCTATTGCATAACGTTTCAAGGGGTTTTTGGTGTATGCACCAGCCAGATTAGTGGAGCAGCACGTATTGTATAGGTTACATATAAATATTATTCGTTGCATGGACCAGGCCCCAACCTGGTGATTTCAGCTGTCTGAATATAAGCTTGTAAAAATATGAAAATATATATCCTTAGGTAAAATTTCCCGCGAAATCCAAATAATTTTTTGTCAGATTTTTGATTGGTGACGTGACTTGGCGGGAAATTTAAAATTTTAAAAAATGAAAATTTTGAAAACAGTTTTTTTGCTCTAGTTTTTTAAGGAAGCCAAAAAACAAAAAAACAAAATTACCATAAAAAATATACATAAAGACAAAAGTTTTGAATATTTCAAAATGAAAATTGGTTTGTCTGTTGGGGAGATATTAAAGCTAGAAGTTGGAACATATTTACTCGATTTCTCGCACATGCGCAGCTCGAAAAAAAAAATTTAAAACACAGAATCAGATAGCCAGGAAAATTTACTATCCAAACATAAATGGAAAATTATTTTTGCAATAAAAATAAGAGTCTGAGAGAGTTTTTAGTAATTTTTGCGCTCTTAAAATTTAAAAAAAAAGCACAAAAAAAAACTAATACGGATTTAAAAAATCAAGGGGAAGACCTATGAAGCTAAAACTTGAGAAGGTAACTTGTTTTCGATAGTACTTTAAGGGAAAAATATTTTAGGACCGATTTGAAGACCTAAGAATTAGGTTTACATACAATTCAGGAATATCAACTCAAAAATTATTTATTAATTTAACTTTTCATCTTCCAGTTGATCTCAATTAATAAGAAAAATAAAATTATATATATGAAAGAACTTTTTAAGAACTGATGTTTACGTATATGTTACACGGTTGAGCAACTAAATTTTGTTAATAATTTTATAAAATATAACGTGTACTATTTGAAAGATAACGAAAATAATAATAATTTGATACATAAGAATACAATAAATACATTAACCTGTGTGTGTAAATTGTTTAAATTATATATATGGGTGTATCCATTACTTTTCATACAAAAGTGGGCGCACGCATGTCACCGATTGGGCTCAAATTTTTAGATTATGTTTGGGGTTATAAAAACTCACCTAGCCAAATTTTTAACCCTCTAGAACAATATGGGGCCAAGTTATAACCTCCAAAAGGTCCAAAAAATGACCTATTTTAGCCTATTTTCAAAATTTTGCCATTCCCTTATTTTTCAATCAAATTACTTCCGGTTGGTTGCATTTTTTTGGTATAAGCTTCAGAATTTACCAAAAAAATTTATAGACACTTTTATCACGTAGATTTTATTTGGCGATAAAAAATGTTAGATGACTGAAACGAAAAAAAACAGGAATTTCAAATTGGTGCCAAATCTGGAAATCTTTATATAACTACTTCCGGTTAGTTGCAAAATTTTGTACTACTCAAGACCTTTCGAATGCGACCTACAAAATTAAAAATGGCTTATTTTATCCGGAGTTATGCGTATTTTAGTTTGGTCGTTTTTCGGAAATTTTGATTTTTTTGCGTTTTCAAATTACTATAACTTTTTTCTATCATAACCAAAATGGCCAAAAATTTCAGAGAATATTCTTCAAACATTAATAAATAATCTCTGAAATTTTGGTGGATGATATTGGCCTCTATCCGTTTTTATACATTCCCAAAAAAGCCTTATTCTTCACGTATTTTGTGTATTAAAGTGGACCTATTTTTGGACTTTGTAGAAAAACTTTGCTCCCCGGGTTTTTTTGTGAAGTTTTGGTCATAAAAAGTTCCCAGTTCCAAGGATTTTGCTTTTGCGTTGCAAAAACACGTGCTTGTAAGCACCTCAATTTTCCCATTTAAATAACATAGGAATTTTGACTTTTCAGCTTTCTAATTTTTTACAAAGCTTGCAGAATGTTTAGAAAAGCTACTAATCGATGGAAAGTACTATTTAAATATATAAAAAATGATACCCAACCTCAAGTAGCCAAAAAAAATATTTTTAAAACGATTTTACCGGTAATAAACGGAAAAAAAGTACTCCATGGCTTCATGTAATTTAAATTTTTAAAATTTTTTTTTTATTTCCGGTAAAATCGTTTTAAAAATATTTTTTTGGCTACTTGAGGTTGGGTATCATTTTTTATATATTTAAATAGTACTTTCCATGGATTAGTAGCTTTTCTAAACATTCTGCAAGCTTTGTAAAAAATTAGAAAGCTGAAAAGTCAAAATTCCTATGTTATTTAAATGGGAAAATTGAGGTGCTTACAAGCACGTGTTTTTGCAACGCAAAAGCAAAATCCTTGGAACTGGGAACTTTTTATGACCAAAACTTCACAAAAAAACCCGGGGAGCAAAGTTTTTCTACAAAGTCCAAAAATAGGTCCACTTTAATACACAAAATACGTGAAGAATAAGGCTTTTTTGGGAATGTATAAAAACGGATAGAGGCCAATATCATCCACCAAAATTTCAGAGATTATTTATTAATGTTTGAAGAATATTCTCTGAAATTTTTGGCCATTTTGGTTATGATAGAAAAAAGTTATAGTAATTTGAAAACGCAAAAAAATCAAAATTTCCGAAAAACGACCAAACTAAAATACGCATAACTCCGGATAAAATAAGCCATTTTTAATTTTGTAGGTCGCATTCGAAAGGTCTTGAGTAGTACAAAATTTTGCAACTAACCGGAAGTAGTTATATAAAGATTTCCAGATTTGGCACCAATTTGAAATTCCTGTTTTTTTTCGTTTCAGTCATCTAACATTTTTTATCGCCAAATAAAATCTACGTGATAAAAGTGTCTATAAATTTTTTTGATAAATTCTGAAGCTTAAACCAAAAAAATGCAACCAACTGAAAGTAATTTGACTGAAAAATAAGGGAATGGCGAAATTTTGAAAATAGGCTAAAATAGGTCATTTTTTGGACCTTTTGGAGGTCATAACTTGGCCCCATATTGTTCTAGAGGGCTAAAAATTTGGCTAGGTGAGTTTTTTATAACCCCAAACATAATCTAAAAATTTGAGCCCAATCGGTGACATGCGTGCGCCCACTTTTGTATGAAAAGTAATGGATACACCCATATATACTATATACTATATATACAGCGTGTCAGGCAACACGTAGTAAGTAGAAAAAATTGTTCGATAGCTATAGCCACTATATAGACAGCGCGTTAACTATAGTATAGTATAGCAATATATATTCTTTGAATATAGTTAACGCGCTGTCTATATAGTGGCTATAGCTATTACTCCAGTCAAATCACGGGGGGGGGGGGGTGGTATTGTTTGTGGCCGCCACCAGATTTGGTCTGCTATAGGTTTTTTGGGTCGCTGAATCCGAAAATCGGGGTCTTTTCTGTGCGAAATTGGGACTTGACCCTTAAATCGGGCAAAATTGCCCTTTAAAAGGGCATTTTTGCTGTATTCATTGTAGGCCTTTGAAATTTAGTATACAGGGGTTTTTTGGGTCGCTGATAACGAATATTGCAGTTTTAATTATGAAAAATTACCCCTTGACCCTTAAATCGGGCAAAACTGCCCTTTAAAAGGGCATTTTTGCTGTATTCATTGTAAGCCTTTGAAATTTGGTATACAGGGGTTTTTTGGGTCGCTGATAACGAATATTGCAGTTTTAATTATGAATAATTACCCCTTGACCCTTAAATTGGGCAAAACTGCCCTTAAAAAGGGCATTTTTGCTGTATTCATTCTAAGCCTTTGAAATTTGGTATACAGGGGTTTTTTGAGTCGCTAATAACGAATATTGCAGTTTTAATTATGAAAAATTACCCCTTGACCCTTAAATTGGGCAAAACTGTCCTTAAAAAGGGCATTTTTGCTGTATTCATTCTAAGCCTTTGAAATTTGGTATACAGGGGTTTTTTGAGTCGCTAATAACGAATATTGCAGTTTTAATTATGAAAAATTACCCCTTGACCCTTAAATCGGGCAAAACTGCCCTTTAAAAGGGCAGTTTTGCTGTATTCATTGTAAGCCTTTGAAATTTGGTATACAGGGGTTTTTTAGGTTGCTGTTCACGAAAATCGCGTTTTTTTAAATTGAAAATTAGGTGTTTGGCCTCAAATTTGCTAAAACTACTCCTAAAAGGGTTTGAAAGGTATACATAAATGAATCATACATTTTTAAGTAATAAGATTTTTTATTATTATTTAAACATAACATATTGTTCTAAAAAAAGTACAAAAAAGTACGAAAACAAATAATTTTTCAGACATTTTGCAAATATTATATACAATTAATCATACTCCATACTCTGGACCGAGTGTACTTGAGTTGTATCCTCAATATTATCATAGCTATCGTTATAAATGCAGTCAACACTAATATTTGGTTCAAAAATTGAACAATCGAAATCTTCATACGTTCTCTCCAGAAGACTGTCATCGTTTTCGTCTATGGTGACGTTTGGCTCTAAAATGGAATTATCCTCACATGTGTTTTCTGAATTTATGTCAGAGTTATGTTCACAATTTTCGCAGCTCTGACCACTGCTCGTTTTGCAGAATATGCTGCATTTTAGACCCAGTTTGCGACATCCACATTTTTTTAGGCAACCTTTTTTACAACCGCAACTAAATTTCTTTAAATATTTGTCTGGTATAAGTGGACGCATGCAGTAAAAACAGGCTCTAAAATATTATCTTTACCGGTTTTCCAACCAAATTTTTCATAATTAAAACTGCAATATTCGTTAATAGCGACTCAAAAAACCCCTGTATACCAAATTTCAAAGGCTTACAATGAATGCAGCAAAAATGCCCTTTTAAAGGGCAGTTTTGCCCGATTTAAGTGTCAAGGGGTAATTTTTCATAATTAAAACTGCAATATTCGTTATCAGCGACCCAAAAAACCCCTGTATACCAAATTTCAAAGGATTACAATGAATACAGCAAAAATGCCCTTTTAAAGGGCAGTTTTGCCCGATTTAAGGGTCAAGCCCCAATTGCGCACAGAAAAGACCCCGATTTTCGGATTCAGCGACCCAAAAAACCTATAGTAGACCAAATCTGGTAGCGGCCACAAACAATACCACCAAAACCGTGATTTTACTACTGGAGTATATCGAACAATTTTTTCTACTTACTACGTGTTGCCTGACACGCTGTATTCTTTGATACCAGTCGGTATCAAAATGGAATAGAGGTGGGGGCGAGTCCCACAGCCTCTAGACCTTTGCTGCCGACTGGCTGCAAAGTATACACGTCTTTTTTTTTTCCTTCTCGCACAACAAGCGTTTTTTCATAAGGAATTATTGCTGTCTTTTTTTTCTACTCTTTATACAAGTATAAAAATTATCTCCAATCGAAATGTATCGAATTAATTCGATATATTTCGAGCTAAAAACGTATTTAAATCATCTAAATCATTAACAGCATCAACAGGAAATAATAACTTCTAAGGAGGTATTTTATTTATTTCTCTATTTCTTTTTCCATGAATACTTATGTAACACAAAAAATACGAGGAGAATAGTTTTATACCAAAAATTGTATTAGGAAAGTATAAGTCATAAATATTTTTTTTTAAGAGGATAAATTTAATACTTAAAACCGGAATCAATTATTTCTCTCTCACTCTCTTTGCCTCTCAGAGCACACATGGCCCGTGATGGCCTCATAGTATTAACATGACATAATGAAATACAATATAATTTATTAGTATTAGTATAATAATAAAACTTTTAAATGGTGTTTTTTTATTTTTTTATGAGATAAAAATTTTCAAAAAGTTAAGCATTAAATTCGAGAAATCGAGTAATTACGATATTTCTAAAATTAGTACTTGCATTAAAAAAAAATTAGGTACAAAATTAAGTATTACATCCGCAAAAAAATGCTGTCATAAAAAATTATACTATAGTATTTAAGGTCATTCTATCCGCCACTGGGTGTTTTTGGCGCAGCATATTTGTAACTGAAATATTTTAGCTATATATTTTATTTATAATAATTTTTTAATGAAAAAAAAATTGAAAATGTTTATTTGTTTAAACAAATACCACCTGTTCAATTTTTGTAATTTTTGGGTTTTACAAGCCTGAGATTCCAGATCGGGGCAACTTGGATCAAAATTCTGCTTGGCTATAAATTTTAGAGCATTTTTAATTTTTTTTTTTATAAACAATTAGCTGTAACTCATTAATCTGTTTAAATGAATTTACTGATGCCTCTCATAGTCCTCCAAAATGAGGGGCGGATGGAGGTATAAAATGAAATTGTATTTGATTATTAATTGCGAAATTGTTTACTATTTAGTAAAAAATTTCCACGATACCTCCCTCTAGAATTAAATGATTCAGATTTACAATATGAGCCAACCAGAATTTTGATCCAAGTTGCTCACATCTGGAATCTCATGCTTTTATGAGTCAAAAATTACAAAAGCTTAACAGGTCGTATTTGTTTAAACAAATAAATATTATCAATTTTTTGTTTATATTCTTGTACCAGATATTGTAAAATTATTTTAATTCTTTCATTAAAAAATTATTATAAATAATATTATATACCTAAAATATTTTAGTTACAAATATGCTGCGCGAAAAAACCCTGTGGTGGATACCCTTCATACTTGTGATAAAAATAAATACGTGGAGAATAGTTTTACCAAAAATTCTATTAGGAAAGTATGTGTCATTGGATGTTTTTTTTAAAGAGAATTAAAAACCAGAATAAATTATTTCTCTCTTTGCCTCTCAAAACGCACATGATTCATTATATGGCAGTACAATATCAAGTAATAGTATTAGTAATAATGATTTAACATTGATATGGTATATAAGAGATTTTTTAGCTATTTCTAATGTTTATTATCTATATTAGACTGAATTATTTTATGCGCTAGCAAAATGCGTAATTATATAACTAAAAAAAATAAATTTATAAATTTCGCGTTGTATTTAGGCAACAAAATCATATCTCAAGCCCATGTCAAAACTCGTACTTTAGGAATAACCTTAGGAAATTTATTTTTTTCAGTTACAATTAGGCATTTTGATTTTAGAATCCAAAATACTTTTAAAAAAATAAATAAATTTGTCTAATATCTAGTTATAATATAGATAACAAACAATTGTTTAAAAAATTAACTTAATGTGTTTTAAAAATTTGGGATATAATTTACTTTTTTATGGATAAAATATATTATAAAACCCTAAAAATCTCTTATATATACCAATCCCTGTTTAGTTATAAATGTAGTTTTCATTCTATGGCCCCTTTTAAGACGATGATATTATTATTGGATAGCAATTTACCTTATGATATTTTTGATATCTCTCCCCCTCCCCCCCCCCATTTACTTTAGAAAAGTATACTGTATGGAATAGATACATTAATGCTTTCTGATATATTTTTTAAATTTCTTGCCTTGTGAATCATACTTCAAATTCAACCTACGATTGAAATGATATCCAATAATTTTCAGTATGAAATAGCTAGGTTTTTTTCATTAATAATTATTTTAAAAATTATTTTTTCCTTATATTAATTAATTATATTTTCCTTAGCTGTTGGCTATTCCTGACGGGCCCTTTAAGAAATAAACTCAAAATAAACAATTGAATCAAAGACTTATAGCCAATTAGAGATTTTATTCCGTAGTGGCTAATTGGGGGAAATAGGTAAGTTACCCAATAGCGAATAGCTTAAGACCCATTTACTCTGACAGATATAAATATTTTAGAACACTTACTTCAAAAAGTTCATAATACCTATAATATAAATTTTTTTCGCAAAAGAAAACACTTTTAATTCCATGCTTTTATTTTAAAAGAAATGCGAAAAATATACAAATATTTGCTAAATGTTCAATAAAATAACTTTTTTAGTAATGACAAAGTTATTGCCAAAATCACTTCTTCATAATTCATGTTAAAAATTAATTAATTAAATTATATTTTTTACATTGAAACTTTTAATAACATAAACAAAACAAAAAAGGTTTTTCAACTAACATTTTTTAATGATTTCTTAAAGGGCCCGTCAGGAATAGCCAACAGCTAAGGAAAATATAATTAATTAATATAAGGAAAAAATAATTTTTAAAATAATTATTAATGAAAAAAACCTAGCTATTTCATACTGAAAATTATTGGATATCATTTCAATCGTAGGTTGAATTTGAAGTATGATTCACAAGGCAAGAAATTTAAAAAATATATCAGAAAGCATTAATGTATCTATTCCATACAGTATACTTTTCTAAAGTAAATGGGGGGTACTATATACTATATATATACTATATATACTAGGGTGCTCCGCCCCCTGCGCGCTTCGCACGCCAACCCCCGTAGAGTGATTGAAAGAGTAGGTTAGTCAAGAGAACAACAAATGTAAAATTTTAAATGCAATTTTAATAATTACTTTCAATTATAAATATTGATTATATTGATTTTCTTTTTTAAAATTCGTTTTTTAAAATTCGTTAATAGAATTATAATTAATTGATTTATTGGCTTAAAAATAAAAAAAAATAAAATCACCTAGACCCATAAGGGCCGGTTTTGTCCAGGAGTAACTTATTAAGTTAAGTAACTAGAGTAGTAAGTATCAAATTAGCCCAAAAGTGTCAATAACTAAAAAAATGGAAAATTTTATTATACCCCATAAGGTTCGCTTACACCCACAAGGTCCGGTTTTGCCCAGTAGTACCATATTCTTCTCAGAATGGCCCAAAAGTGTCAGACTGGCCCAAAAGTACCATATTGCGTGGCCTAAAAGTGTCAGACTGGCCCAAAAGTACCATATTGTGTGGCCTAAAAGTGTCAGATTGGTCCAAAAGTACCATATTGCGTGGCCTAAAAGTGTCAGACTAGACCAAAAGTACCATATTGTGTGGCCCAAAAGTGTCAGATTGGCCCAAAAGTGTCAGAATGGCCCAAAGGTGTCATTCGACAGCGGTTACAACTTTAGAATATATAGAGACTAGCTGCCTCCGGCTCGCTTCGCTCGCCTCGGCAGCCACAATGGGGCCTGCGCCCCCCTGGACCCCTGCGGCTTTATTTTTCCAAAAATATGTTGTTTTAGGTTACTTAATATTTTGTAAAATAACCTTTTTTTTCCGAAGTATTATCTAAAATTTACTAAATCATAAAAATTACGGAAATATGAACCCAGACAGATAATTAGTAATCAGCAATACAAAGCTTAGCTACCCTTCCATAGGATCCACAAGTGTTCGTTGTTTAAAATACGCATAAATCCGAACAAAATTTTGTGACTAACCGGAAGTAGTTATATAAAGATTTCCAGATTTGGCACCAATTTGAAATTCCTGTTTTTTTCGTTTCAGTCATCTAACATTTTTTATCGCCAAATAAAATCTACGTGATAAAAGTGTCTATAAATTTTTTTGGTAAATTCTGAAGCTTATACCAAAAAAATGCAACCAACCGGAAGTAATTTGATTGAAAAATAAGGGAATGGCAAAATTTTGAAAATAGGCTAAAATAGGTCATTTTTTGGACCTTTTGGAGGTTATAACTTGGCCCCATATTGTTCTAGAGGGTTAAAAATTTGGCTAGGTGAGTTTTTTATAACCCCAAACATAATCTAAAAATTTGAGCCCAATCGGTGACATGCGTGCGCCCACTTTTGTATGAAAAGTAATGGATACACCCATATAGAACTAGTAAATATTACAGTGAAAATTAAGTATGGTCATTTCGAATATTTTTATTATCTTTAAAAATGATTTCTACTCTACATTTATTTACAGGGTCTAAAATAGGATTTTTTGGTTATTTTCAATAAAACGCTACAACTTCTCATGTTAAGGACAAGTCAGATCCCATTACCGACTTTTCATCGTTTTGCTGCAGAAAATTGCATTTTTCTCCGAATTACCGCCGATAATCAAAATTATAAAAAAAGGAAAACATTATTAAATGGTTGATAAATCATTGTATAGATTTGATGTATTATTTTGCAGATTCATATGCAAAAATTTTTGTTTGAAAAAATAAATCCAAGCAATATCAAATTTTCCAAACAAAAATTTTACAAATAAGTCTACAAAAAAGTATTTAAAACGGTGCCAATCGATTTGTAAATCATTTTTTTATGTTTTCCTTTTGGGAGTTTTTGAAAATTTTAAGCGAATTATTTTTTATTTACAAAAGTAATGTTCATTAGTGGGTTATGACGATAAGAGTAACATGACAATTTCTGGTACTGACTGCGACTTTTAGTGTCCTCCTCGATTTTATTTTCTAAACACTCTCTATGAGGACACTTAAATTTTATGCAAGGATGTGTTAGTAATTATGTATAGTATGGTGTATATATGCACTAAAATTATATGAGATTGTGTTAGTAGAGGATATGCCATACTACACTGTATAGTATAAAACTAGTATAAGGAACACGTGTAAATATTAACTTCCCGACGAATTTTCGATAGATCTCTTTAGATCTCCAGAGATCAAAAGAGATCTCTAGAGATCTCTAGAGATCAAAAGAGATCTCCGGAGATCTCTAGAGATCTAAATAGATCGAAAAATTGGGGAGATCTAAAGAGATCTCCGGAGATCACTTTTGATCTCTAGAGATCTCTAGAGATCCATTTTGATCTCTGGAAATCTAAAGAGATCTTGAGAGATCTGCGGAATGAAAAAAAAAATTAGGAAAATTTTCAAATGTCATTTAAAATCATTAAATGAAGGTATTAAAGGATAATTTGATTTTTTTATGCCTTTTGAATAATTTCAAGGAAATAGGACCTGGTCAATGAATAAAAAATGTCAAAGTACTTAAATATGTATAATTTTATTAACAACATATTATTTAAAGTTTATGGTATTTAATAGGTATTTAACATCTTTCAGTTTTAAATTTGAACTGTTTTTTTCACTCTTTTTTTCAACATTTTAACAAAGATAAAAAACTTGAAATTTTTAATGTAAACTTGATTTACAATTGTAAAAACAATATAATAACTAAAATAAACATTTTTTTTTAAATTTTATCACATTTTTATTTTATTTACTAAAAAAAATAAAAATTTTATAATTTCATGTAACTCACGGTGACCTGGAAGCGTTGTATTATGCGATCAAAATAACAAAAAAAACTGTATGTTAGGGTCTTTTCTGCACTAAAAAATGTCTACGAATTTTCTATCCGGACCTTCTATCTAGCTACTTTAAGCGTTTGCTGTCAATATTTTCATAATTTGAATAATGATGATTTGAATTTTTTTATAAGACTGGCTTTTTTTTTCGAAGTATCCGGAATTCCTAACGCGCCTGCAGAACTCTAAAATATAAGTAAAAAAAATAACTTTCTCGTTGGATTTAGACCAAAACATCAATTTTTGAGCCCAAGATACCTCTGGAAAGTTTTTTTTTGGCCTCCTTAAAATTGGGATTTTCTCAAAACTTTCAGTTTTTCCAGTGGATTAAAATTACGTTTAAAATTATGTTCCAATTGATATACTTCAGTATTTTTTCCCCAGCAATCCGATGAAACCATTTATTTTAGTTTTTGACCACGTTTTATAGGAGAAAAATCGATTTTCGTTGCCTTTTAGGGTCCAAATTTCAAGGGGACCAATTTTACAAGTTTTGTAGTTTTCTGAATAAATTTTTCTGTGTATTATTAACAAGAGGGACTTGTCTATTTTTTCCCTAAGAATTCGATGGAACCATTTATTTTAGCTTTTGACCACGTTTTATAGGAAAAAAATTGATTTTATTGGTTTTTTGGGTCCCAATTTTAAGGAAATCTATTATGAAAAGTTAGCAGTTTTCAAAATAAGTTTTTCTGATTATTATTTAAAAGAAGGTCTTGTATACTTTTTTTTCCATAAATCCTATGAAACAATTTATTTATTTTAGGGTAATTCCATGGATAAAACGCACAAAATGATATGCCAGGTCTCAAAAATAGGAAATTTGTTTTTTTTTCGATAAAACATTTTAAAAATAGATGATTCCCCGAATTTAAAGATTTTCTATAAATTTTGAAGGGTGCTATGCTGATTTAAAGTTTTTTGGTCAAATTTCTCTCCTCAGCCACCATTTTTGAAAATCCCGTAAAAAAGCTCCGGAAAACGTTAAAAAAAGAAAAAAAAGTAGGTTTTCGATGTAAAATTTGATGAAAAATTCGAATTTTCAGTCAGATTTTTCCTACTCTATGTCAATTCGCGGGAAAATTCAAATTTGTGTTAAACTTTAAGTGAAAATAACTCAAAAGTTTCCCGCTAAAAAAAAAATTTTTTTTTCTCAAAATCTTCAAAAATTGCATATATTTTTGGGTACATTTCCAACTATTTATAGACATTTTGATAGAAAATAAAATCTAAACTTAAAAAAAATTGATTTTTTATTAATAATAGACATAACTTTTGTTTTTTCCAAAAGAAGTATTTTTATTTTTAGTTTTTACATGATTTTTAGGCTAAAAATTTTAAAAAATCAAGAAAATCCCATTTTATAAATTTACATTTTTTCTATATTTTAATAAACCATTTTAATTAAATTGTCAAATTGAGATGTATCATTCAAAGGATACCAAAATTACTATACCTTTGTAAAATTTCCCGCAGAATTCAAATTTTTGGTCAGATTTTCATTTGGTCACGTGACTTAAAATAAGTAACAAGTCAAAATTGAAAAAAACGAAAATCGGTATTACTCGCTTAAAACAAAAATTACTCTCGGGAAATTTTTTTCAGGAAAATATATGCAATTTTTGAAGATTTTGAGAAAAAAAAATTTTTTTTTTTAACGGGAAACTTTTGAGTTATTTTCTCTTAAAGTTTAACACAAATTTGAATTTTCCCGCGAATTGACATAGAGTAGGAAAAATCTGACTAAAAATTCGAATTTTTCATCAAATTTTACATCGAAAACCTACTTTTTTTTCTTTTTTTAACGTTTTCCGGAGCTTTTTTACGGGATTTTCAAAAATGGTGGCTGAGGAGAGAAATTTGACCAAAAAACTTTAAATCAGCATAGCACCCTTCGAAATTTATAGAAAACCTTCAAATTCGGGGAATCATCTAAGTTGTTTTATCGAAAAAAAAAACAAATTTCCTATTTTTGAGACCTGGCATATCATTTTGTGCGTTTTATCCATGGAATTACCCTTTAGCTTTTGACCACTTCTTATATGAGAAAAATCGATTTTTGTCGTGTTTCAGGGTCCCAATTTTGAGGAAATCTATTATAAAAGGTTATCAGTTTTCAAAATATGTTTTTCTGAATATTATTTACAAGAGGCTCTTGTATATTTTCCCCCCCAGAAATTCGACTACGCCTTATATGAGAAAAATCGAGTTTTGTCGTTTTTCAGGGTCATAATTTTAAGGAAATCCATTATAAAAATATTGACAGCAAATGCTTAAAGTAGCTGGATAGAAGGTCCGGATAGGAAATTAGTAGACATTTTTTAGTGTAGAAAACACCCCACCATACGGTTTTTTTTGTCATTTTGATGAAATTAAAAATTTCAAGTTTTTTATCTTTGTTAAAATGTTGAAAAAAAGAGTGAAAAAAACAGTTCAAATTTAAAACTGAAAGATGTTAAATACCTATTAAATACCATAAACTTTAAATAATATGTTGTTAATAAAATTATACATATTTAAGTACTTTGACATTTTTTATTCATTGACCAGGTCCTATTTCCTTGAAATTATTCAAAAGGCATAAAAAAATCAAATTATCCTTTAATACCTTCATTTAATAATAATTGTATTTTTTCGCTCATTTGTATATTAAATCTGAATAATTTTATTCGATAAATTGAGCTAACAATTGTTTGGATATTTCGCCTCTGGCTAAATAGTGTGAGGCTCGTCAGTACGTACACTATTTAGCCTTTTCGTAGATACCCATTAATAATAATTTTTGTATAAAACAAAAATCAAAAAATTTTTTAAAATAATAAAATATATAAAAATGTAAGAACTTACTTCGATGAAATCACGCGTTAGACTACTATAAACGAAAGGAAATCTAAAAACCCCCACTACTAAAAAAATTTTTTGTTACATCTGCTTATTGTACTATCATTTTAAACCTTGAAAAATATATATATTTTATAAAATTTCTATTTTTAAAAAAAACATCTTAGTTGAATTAGATGAATTTAAACACACTTTTTATATGAACCTAGTACCAATTAAACCAAAATTATATAAACGAAAGACTCGCTTTCTAAGAATTATATACAGTTTTTTTCACATTGGACTGGAACACCAAGTATGAATATTTACAGCATATTTCAATCAAATGCCATTAATAATAATTGTATTTTTTCGCTCATTTGTATATTAAATCTGAATAATTTTATTCGATAAATTGAGCTAACAATTGTTTGGATATTTCGCCTCTGGCTAAATAGTGTGAGGCTCGTCAGTACGTACACTATTTAGCCTTTTCGTAGATACCCATTAATAATAATTTTTGTATAAAACAAAAATCAAAAAATTTTTTAAAATAATAAAATATATAAAAATGTAAGAACTTACTTCGATGAAATCACGCGTTAGACTACTATAAACGAAAGGAAATCTAAAAACCCCCACTACTAAAAAAAATTTTTTGTTACATCTGCTTATTGTACTATCATTTTAAACCTTGAAAAATATATATATTTTATAAAATTTCTATTTTTAAAAAAAACATCTTAGTTGAATTAGATGAATTTAAACACACTTTTTATATGAACCTAGTACCAATTAAACCAAAATTATATAAACGAAAGACTCGCTTTCTAAGAATTATATACAGTTTTTTTCACATTGGACTGGAACACCAAGTATGAATATTTACAGCATATTTCAATCAAATGCCATTAATAATAATTGTATTTTTTCGCTCATTTGTATATTAAATCTGAATAATTTTATTCGATAAATTGAGCTAACAATTGTTTGGATATTTCGCCTCTGGCTAAATAGTGTGAGGCTCGTCAGTACGTACACTATTTAGCCTTTTCGTAGATACCCATTAATAATAATTTTTGTATAAAACAAAAATCAAAAAATTTTTTAAAATAATAAAATATATAAAAATGTAAGAACTTACTTCGATGAAATCACGCGTTAGACTACTATAAACGAAAGGAAATCTAAAAACCCCCAGAAAAGGCTAAATAGTGTACGTACTGACGAGCCTCACACTATTTAGCCAGAGGCGAAATATCCAAACAATTGTTAGCTCAATTTATCGAATAAAATTATTCAGACCTTCATTTAATGATTTTAAATGACATTTGAAAATTTTCTTAATTTTTTTTTTCATTCCGCAGATCTCTCAAGATCTCTTTAGATTTCCAGAGATCAAAATGGATCTCTAGAGATCTCTAGAGATCAAAAGTGATCTCCGGAGATCTCTTTAGATCTCCCCAATTTTTCGATCTATTTAGATCTCTAGAGATCTCCGGAGATCTCTTTTGATCTCTAGAGATCTCTAGAGATCTCTTTTGATCTCTGGAGATCTAAAGAGATCTATCGAAAATTCGTCGGGTTGTGCATTTAAAAAAATATTTATTAAATAAATAAATACAACTTTTAAATCATTCTGAATGGTTTCATTTCAGATCATTATTGAATTTTATTCTGATCTTTTTTTTTTATTTTATATTATTATTTTCTAAAAATAAGAAAATAAAAAAAAATTTTTTTTTTTTTAAACAAAAGTAATTTTGCAGAAAAAATACATAAGTATCCTTTTTTTAAATACTTGCAAAATATTTTTATTAAAGCAAATCAGTCATTATTAATCCATGCACCAAATAAATAATTAATTTTTTTTTAATTTATGCAAGTATTAAAATACTTCATTTTAAAGCAATATCATCTAGCATGCATTGCTTTAAAATGAAGTATTTTAATACTTGCATAAATTAAAAAAAAATTAATTATTTATTTGGTGCATGGATTAATAAAGACTGATTTGCTTTAATAAAAATATTTTGCAAGTATTTAAAAAAAGGATACTTATGTATTTTTTCTGCAAAATTACTTTTGTTTAAAAAAAAAAAAAATTTTTTTTTATTTTCTTATTTTTAGAAAATAATAATATAAAATAAAAAAAAAAGATCAGAATAAAATTCAATAATGATCTGAAAAAAATTGCTTTTTTAGAATGCTTGATTTCTAATTTAATTGCTAAATGCAAAAATTTTACTAAATACTTTGGGAAAGGCAATATTTTTTTGATTACCTTTTCAATATTTCACAAGCATGTTTTAAAAAATCAAATTTAGCGCGTAAGTTGAATTTTTTTTTATTTTAGTGACCAAGTAAATACGAGTAGGCATGACTGTCGTATGTTTGACTAATCTGATCTGACTCGCCCTTAACCAAAACACTTCTGGTTGGTTTCATTTTTTTGGTATAAGTGTCACCTTTCATACGCCATAAACCGCAATTTTTTATTACTAATTCTCTTATCACTATAGCCAATTAACTAAATGGTCATTTTTTGCTAAAAATGACCAATTCTTAAATTGCTGCCAAATTTGTAATTTTTGATGAAAATATATTTCAATAAAATTTCTATTAGCTTCAAGTTTCCAAAACTTTTTTGCTTGTCTCATTTCCTAGAGTCGTTTTTAAGAAATGGCTATTCAAAGTTAACATAAAAAATGAGCTTTTTTTAAAAATCGTAAAATTGGGACTGCGACTTCAAATTATCATATCCGGTTAACAAATAATTGAAAAGGGTAGGGTCAAAAATTTTTGAAAACTTGAAGTTTGTGGAGATTTTATGAGATCTATAAAACCCATTTTTGTCAGAAATTACAAATTTGTCAGCAATTTAAAAATTGACCGTTTGGTTAATTGGCTATAGTAATGAGGCAATTAGTGATAATAAATTGTGAATTACGGCGTATGAAAGATGACACATGGGAAAAAAAATGGGATCAATTAGAAGTGTTTTGGTTAACTTGCAAGGTTTTGCCCTGTCATTGAAAATTACCAAAAACTCTTTTATAACATTGAGCCCTGCGTTTCTAGACATGAACGGAGTTCATGAAAACTCATCTATAACCATTTGGTGTAATTTGTTGCTTCAAATATATTGAACTCCTCTTGTCAATCCACGTTTAAAAAAATAGTAATTAACCTCAAGTGAAATTAATTTTATTAACAAAAAATACATTTTTTTGCCCTCCCGGGCGTAAAACTCGTGCGTAAAGAATTTTCTGAACTCGTTCTACGCCTAGGGGGGCAAAAAATAGTGTAAGCACCATGGGTGAAATACTTTAGACACGAGCGTGAACACAAATCACTCGTGCCCGGCTTCGCCGAGCACTCGTGCTAGTGCTCACGCTAGTGCCGAAACTTTTACGCCCTTGATACTTAATATACTATTTTTGGAGTTACAGTGAATAAAAAAATGAAAAATTATTACAAACAAATATTTTTTAGGCATGATATGCATATTTAAGCGTTTTAAGATAAATTTTGTAATTTCATAAAAATGTAAACATTAGACGTGGACGGAGATCTTTCAAAAAATGAGTAACCCCAAATATTCTTGTTATACTGTACAGATTTTTTATCTTCCCGAAAAAACTTAATAAAATTTCAGTATGTTTCAAAAAAGGAAATCAAGAGCATAAACCTTTTTATTTTTTACTTTTTGATATAAAAATTCTTAAAATAAGCTATCTTTGAAAAATAATATTTAGGATTACGAATATTTTATTTTCAGTTGCAATAAATTTTTAAAATTTTACCCCAAATTTTTCTCGCGCGAAAAAAACCATGAGGGTTTATCATCTGTTTAACCAGATGGTAAGACCTTAAGGATAAAAATGACCCTTTCAAGTAGAAGCAGATAATCTGCGGATATAATTTTTAATTTTTCAACCCAAGATATTTTTCAATTTTATAAGATGGTGGCCTGAGGAACTTAAAAAAATGAACTTTTAACTTTACAAGGTTTTAAAGGGCAAGAAAAATGAATTTTTTGTGTAAAAATTTTTAATTTTTTACCTAACATTATTTTTCTTGTCCTAAAAAATCATCTTGTAAAGTTTAAAGTTCATTTTTTGATCCGCCATCTTGGAAAATCGGAAAATATGATGGGTTGAAAAATTGAACATTTGCCACCAAAAATTCATTTTGCTTACCCTAAAAAACCCTCTTGTAAAGTTTAAAGTTCATTTTTGCAAGATTTTCGGACCACCATCTTGGATAATTGGAAAATATCTTGGGTTGCAAAAATAAAAATTATATGGGGTATCCCCAGGATATTCGCTACTTATTGAAAGGGTCATTTTTATCCTAAGGGGCTTACATTAACCTTTTTATTTCCTTAAAATACCTTGTGCTTAAATATCTGATAAATCAGGGGCTTAACGAGATTGTAAACCGTCATGGTTTTTTTTGCTGTTTATAGACGAAAATTTTCGTCAAAAATAAATTTTAATTTTTTATTAATTTTTTAGCAATCTCTAATTGATTATTTGGTAATAATGAAATAGATAAATTATAGCTATTTTTTAAACAAGGGACAAAATATCGGTTTCGACTTTGCATGCAGAGTTATGCACGAGCGAGCGTAGCAAGCGAGTGCAAGCAGCATGCAAAAGTCAAACCCCATATTTTGTCCCGTGATTTAAAATATAGTTTTAAATATAATGGGCTAAAAAGCCATCTCCCTAGGGTAGAAAATAGGCTTTTTTGCCCTAGATCTGATATGTAAAAGTTAATTACTATATTTACGTGAAGTGCAGTTATTTCTAGGTAAGCAAAATTTAATTTTTTACGTTTACAAATTTTCATTTTCGAAACTTTTCCTCGTTCTCGTCTTTTCTTGTTCATCGAGGAAACGATGCAACATCGTTCTCGGTGAAGCCCTACTTTTTTTTAATTAAAGTGTCGTATTTGAACATTTAATTTGAAATTATAATAATCTTGAAAAAAGTCATTATAGTTTGATTCATAGAGTTAACCATGTAAATTTATAATAAACATGAATGCTAAATGTATTGTATTTTTAATGCATAATACAATACACAATAACTTATTATTTTGAGTCATTATTTTGCTTAGTTAACTTGAAAAAAACTACTATTATAAAAACGTATTGAAGCAATATAATCACTCTTTAGAAAAGCAAATTCATTATTTTATGAGTAAAAGAAACAGAATATATATTGTCAGTATATTTATTCATAAATATAGAAAGCAAAATTTATTTTAAATTTTAAAAAGAAAATTATTTTTTTATTTGTTTTTTTTTTATAAAAAATAAGAATTAAAGTTACATAAAAAATAACGATCAGAATGGAACAAATTTTATTATGAAATGTTATCTTTATTTCATTAACGTTTCGAAAGTCTAGTTTTCCTTGTCCAAATCTGAAAAATACATTTGAGTTATATAAAAAATTTTTTAAATAACAATTATGTACACTTTTTTATTATATTCGAAAAACTTACAATTAAAAGACAAAACTTATTTAAAATTTTACTTTTTATTTTTATTCTTAACATTAATGAGTCTGCTGTTAAACTAAATGTTATTTTTGATTTTATATTTTAATAAGTCTAGAAAAAGAATTTTTATATAAAAAAGGGGAAAAAAGGAAAAAACTGCTTTTACACATGTAAATTATGAACTACCCTTTATAAATTATACTATTTTTTTAAGTGTTACGTTATATGCGTGTATATATGTGTATATTTTATATTATATTTTTATATATATGTGTATACATTTACAAAATATCTGTTCTATATTAGATGACATTAACTTTGATTTTAATGTAATTTCTTTGAAATCGGCCGAGTAATACAAAATTTTTTTTATAAAAATAAATATTTATGTATAGATATATATAAACAACAAAAACATTTACATGTAAAAATTACGCAAGTTTTCTATGTGTGCTTGTATTTTGGCCTTTGTTTTTAGCTGTAAAAATTTTTCACTGCTAAAGTTTTTAGATCTGAAAAACTTTACGCAAGTTTTAAATATTAAAATACATATTATCTAAATTTGCTATATTGAAAATTACCAATTATTATTTGAAGCGAATTTACTCATAATTAATCCAACTTACAATTATTAAAAATTATTTTAAAAAACTTGTCAGGCCGCCAAGTAAAAAAAATTGAAAATTTGAAACTTAATTTGTAAAATTTGCAAAATAAATATATCGATTTTTCATAATTAATTAACGGCCTGGCAAGTTTTTTAAAATAATTTTTAATAATTGTAAGTTGGATTAATTATGAGTAAATTTGCTTCAAATAATAATTGGTAATTTTCAATATAGCAAATTTAGATAATATGTATTTTAATATTTAAAACTTGCGTAAAGTTTTTCAGATCTAAAAACTTTAGCAGTGAAAAATTTTTACAGCTAAAAACAAAGGCCAAAATACAAGCACAGATAGAAAACTTGCGTAATTTTTACATGTAAATGTTTTTGTTGTTGTAAGATCTCATTCATTTCATTAAAGTATATTAAACTATTACACAGTCAAATTGGAGTTTTTTCTACAATATAAAGCTATGTATAATATAATATAATACCCCTTCCTACTATTAATTATTAGAATTATTATGTTTTCTTAGCTCTCTATGTGCTATACTTCTTCCTTTCGTTCAACTTAATACTATATTATTTTTGAAAATACCGCCGTTGCTCACAATCGAATTTCTCGAAACTCGAAGGGTCGAAGCATTCTCTTAAAAGACTACATTAGAGTGCCAGTCTGTGAAACGGAAGAGAATATTCTCGTATATCTAGGTGTCGTTCAAACTTGCGTCCCGAGACGACACGTCTCTGTAGATGTCGTTCAAACTTGCGTCCCGAGACGACACGTCTCTGTAGATGAAGGACTAGTTTTTATGACTTTAATTTTTTAAAGGGGAATTTTTTTACATTATATTATTTTAGTTATTTTTTTGTTAAATTTAACTTTTTTATTATCTATTATGAGTCATTCTGGATACTGTTATGAAATAACTAACAAAATAAATAATTAATAATTAAATAATAAATTACGATAATAATTATAAATATTTTAAGTTAAATTTATAAATAGTATTTAAGCTAATTAATCAAACAATAGATATTTTAAATTAAGAAATGATAACATAAAATTAAGAAACTATAACATAAATTATGAAATTATAACAGAAAATTATGTAATAAAACAAATAGTTTAAGAAATAATAATATTTATATTTTGGATATTTTAAATATTTGTAAAAGATGATTTAGTATATAAGATCAATAAAATTGTAATAACCAGGAGTCAAATATCAGAAGTTGTCATCGACGTGTACTTATATCCGTCTTTAATAAAGTTTAGTTTTTAAATAACAATTTATTGTGCTTATTTGGATAACCTATCCTGGACAACATTTGTAAGTATTTATTTATATTTATCTATTTATTACTAATAATCCTAGCCATTAGACACATAACAATACCGTGTCATGGCCTTGCCAGGTCAGGTCTCCCGATCGGGCTGATTTTTTATGTATACAAAATATGTTTCTTGTGAAATTTTCAGCCCTTTAGGCCCTCAGTAACCCGAGTTATACCCAAAAGAAGCTTTTTAGATTTCTTCGGTTATTTCAAAAAAAAATTTTTTTTTTTTTTTTAATTTTTAAAAACCACAAAATGATTAAAAAAAATAGTACCCAGGCAAAAAAGGTTGTAAAATTTGCCGCTGAATCCGAATTTGAGGTCAGTTTTTTAAAATTTTGCCCCTGACCGGCTCAAACTGCTTTTTTCGGCTTAGAGCGGGAGATTTTGAACTGCCCAAATTCAATAACTTTTATAAGGCTCAATTATGTATAGAATGGGTCTAAATACTATATTTTAACTGTGATATGGTAAATGTCGCTGGATAGTTATATGCCCTTTAAAAAGCGTCAGAAGCATAATAATGGCTTTTTTAAATAAAATTTTAATGTTAAAATCACATTTTTTATGCGCCTTATAATCTTTCATAATTATATTTGTACTCGAATGACTTTTTTATGCTTTCTATACATAAACTTTATATTTTCCAAAGATTATCAGTCCATTATTTAATTCACGCGTGTCCAATAAAATGCGCATCTATGCGTATTTCATTGAAAATTAAAATTTGAAAAAATTGACACTTAAAGACTTAAGATCATCCTTAACCCCTATGTTTTTAACATAGGATTACCGACTGAGTTTTAAATTTGTAAAATGTAGTTATTCCGTTCCTAATAACATTTGTAACTTCATATTGATTCATTCCCTTGCAAAAATTATACTTTAAAGCCTGAAATAATTTTTTTTTATTTTCTAAGGCGTAGAAAAGTAAAAGTACATTTTTAAAAATTTTACCGACAAATTTGACTTTAGTATGACGTTAAACCTTACAAAGTAACCAAAAAACTTCTGGTTGGTCTTATTTTTTTAATGTAAGTGTCACCTTTCAAACGCCGTAAATCGCAATTTTTTATCACTAATTTTCTCATAAATGTAGCCAATTAACCTAATGGCTATTTTTGGCTAAAAATTACCAATTTTTAAATTGTTGCCAAATTCGTAATTTTTGACAAAAAGGTTTTATGTCTCGCAAATTTTCTTCAAGCTTCCAGTTTCCACAAATTTTTTACTTTTCTCATTTCCTTGAGTCGTTTTTATGATTTGGCTCTGCAAAGTTAACATTAAAAATGAGCTTTTTTAAAAAATCATAACATTCTGACCCCGATTTCAAATTATTATATCTGATTAACAAATAATTACAAAAGGTAAAGTAAAGAATTTTTGGAAATTTGAAGCTTGTGAAAATGAGACATAAAAAACCCTTTTTTGTCAAAAATTACGAATTTGGCATCAATTTAAAAATAGCTTTGGTGCAACATGAGCGGCGTCATGCGGTTGCCACTCTCTCCTTATTCTGCAGATTTCACATTCACGGTATTTGTAAAGTTGCCAATAATAAGACGATCACGAAGGTAATAACTCTAATAGTGGCTGTATAAATGACCTGTAACTTTGCAACCGTCTCAAAGAGGGGTTGGCATAAAATATAAAACTTTACTAAATGTCTTTAATTAGCCTGCCCGCCTAATTGGCCTTCGAGATAAGGGGTCTGCAAAGCCCTTACCCTTCAGGGTTTTACAGTTTCCCAGCAGGGAAAAGACAGATGATCTTGTAGAAAACACTTGTGATAAAATCACAAGGCTGTAGAGAATCAAGGCAATTTAAATAATAACTAAATTGATTAAATTCAATTAGAATTTATTGATTGCAAACGAACTATATACATAAGGAAGTAGTTCGCAAGAAATCTCTTAGTCAAGTGTTGCTTGAGGCTGTAATCGCTCTCTCTTTTATACGATTCCCCACTCACGCACACTTGCAAAAAGATTTTACTTGCGAATTTCCTTCTAGAACCTTCTGGAACGTTCTATGGTATTAAATATATTTACATAGAATATTCCATTACAATATTTTTTTATATATTACATGAAAGATTAACTTTCTTTAATAATCTTACTTACTATACCTAAAATTAATTGTTTATCATAATTTTTTATAATTATTATTAATAAAAGAGTCGTTTTTAATTAATTAAATATATGAAAAAACCGTTATAAGATATTATGTAATATCTCGTTTTATATATAATTATTTGATATAAAACTATTGTGGTTAATTAATTTATGTATTATTAAATTATTGGTAAAAGAATTATTATTAATTAATTATTAATTAATTATAAAAACGACTATTTTATTTATATTTTTATTTTTTAAATACTTAAAAGCTAATTAGTTTACTATTTACAATTATTTACATTTTGTGGTATATATTATTTTAATTGGATATAATCAGCTGATAATTAATTAATTAATTAATTTATTATTTAAAATTGAAATTTGAATTTATCAGCTGATTAAATCACTGGATAGTGCTGCCATCATATTTCGCAAAGTTTGTATTTTTCGAAAGACGACGGAGAAGTTAAAGTCTGACATGGTTGGTTGTCCGTACGGAATGCATATGTACAGGCGCCTAAGCACAGATGCATGCCATACGTTGTTTTCTTTTGTTGGAAACTCGTGTCGAGTTTCCAACCATACTTAAAATTTATGATTTGCATGCATGCATATGAGTTTTTTAGCAATAGTGAGGGTGGTATGCGCTTGGTATGTTACAACTTATAGTTCATGCAAGTGTTATAATTGCAAAATTTGTGCTCGTTGCAACAATTTGTTTGAGCATCTTTACACTACTCACAGTATTCAAGAAAACTTTTACTTACAGTATTCAAGAAAAATGTAGCTGTTTAATAAAGTGAGTGGCAAACGCAGATATTTGAGGGTAGAAAGGACCTCGCACAAACCTTATGGGATTCGGGTTTCGGCGGAATTGGCTAATTTTTTGGTATGTTGTACATTTCATCATCCTGAGCAAAAGTCTCAATGGGCACAAAGCTCCAAATTGCTTTTTTCGGCTCGTACAAAGCTCCAAAGCTCCACAAACCCAACATTATTTACTATTGGAAATGGTCATATTTTATTTTTTTAATGCATCTTTTGAAAAAGAAAAGTATATAGTCTTACGTTTTTGTTATCTCTGAATTCAAATCTTATGTGAGAAAAATTGTATTGACAGTTGACAGCTGTCAACTAGCTGTCAAACGGTAATTTATAATTGGGATTTATGAAACCAACACACACATAATATGTTTTTGTTGTCGCTGAATTCAAATCTGATTTCAGGAAAATGATATTGACAACTGTCAACTAGCTGTCAAATGGTAAAAAGTAACCGGGATTTAAAAAATCAGCAAATATTTATATGCTTTTGTCGTCACTGAAATTAAATCTGCTGACAAAAAATTGATATTTAAAGTTGACAGCTGTCAATATCATTTTCCTGGCATCATATTTGAATTCAGCGACAACAAAAACATATATATGTGTGCTGGTTTCATAAATTCTTATTATAAATTACTATTTGACAGCTATTTGACAGCTGTCAACTGACAATATCATTTTTCTGACATCAGATTTGAATTCAACAACAACAACACATATGTGCTATTTTCATAAATCCCGATTATAAATTACCGTTTGACAGCTAGTTGACAGCTGTCAACTGTCAATATCATTTTTCTGATATTAGATTTGGATTTGAATTCAGCGACAACAAAAACATATATATATGTGCTATTTTCATAAATCCCAATTATAAATTAAAGTTTGACAGCTTGTTGACAGCTGTCAACTGTCAATATCTTTTTTCTGACATCAGATTTGAATTCAGCGACAATAAAAACATATATATATGTGCTATTTTCGTAAATCCCGATTATAATTTACCGTTTGACAGCTAGTTGACAGCTGTCAACTGTCAATGTCATTTTTCTGACATCAGATTTGAATTTAGCGACCTCAAAAACTTAAGACTATATACTTTTATTTATCAAAAGATGCATTAAAAAAATAAAATATGACCTTTTCCAGTAATAAATAATGTTGGATCTGTGGAGCTTTGGAGCTTTGTGGGAGCCGAAGAAAGCATTTTGGAGCTTCATGTCCATTGAGACTTTTGCTCAGGATGACGAAATGTACAACATACCCAAAATTCAGCTGATTCCGCCGAAACCCGAATCCCATAAGGTTTGTGCGGGGTCCTTTCTCTTTTCTAATATTATAATCATAAAGTTCACTGTAAGGCTACTGCGGTTCAATTTGGCTTAAAAAGCTTGAATTACTTGCTAATAAAATAATCAAGTTATTTACTTGGACTCTCAACCATTCCGAACAAAATTTTGTGAAAATATTGACCATAACATTCAAGCAAACTACTTGAATTTTCAAGCAAAATATTATAAATCACCATTTTTAAGTATTGCTTTAATTTTTAAGTCAAATTAAAGCGCAGCAATCTGACAGTGTGAACAATTTGTTAAAATGTAAAAATAGATTTATTTAAGGGGGGGGGGGTATGGTCATTGGTCAGAAGTGCATTTTTCGGACTAATTTAAAAAATTTTTTTTTATCGATTTGGAAAAAGTAAGATAAACGGGTTAAGGTCTATACTAAAGAACAACTATTTAAGAGTATCAAAAAAAAATTTTATTAAAAAATATTGAAAATTGGCCATTTTGTCATTAATTTAATGTTGAAGTTTTTGTAAAAAATAAATTTGCGGTGAGACACGTAACTAATAGCTGCATCATCTAAAACCAAAAACCAAAAATAGTTTGTTAGTTAATAAGTTCCTTGAGATAGTGACGTCGAGTTTTTTTATTTATTTCAATTATTCAATTTTTGGTGCGAGTTTAAACTCAAAAAAACGGAAAAAATGAATTTTTTTTTTTTTTGGAATTCCTGTTTTGAATCATAAAAAATTCTATAACTAAAAAAAAAATTGAAAAAAAAAATATCTCGACGTCAATACCTTGTAAATTGTCTAAAGAAAGAGTGTGCAAAATTTCTTAAGGATTGATAAAGTAGTTTTCCAGTAACGTGTCTCACCGACTTGAAAAAAAAAATTCCTCAGAAAACACGCTTAAAGTTTTTTTTTGTAAATAGTTTTGTAACATTTTTGTAAAAGTCTATACCCATAACTTCGTTAATTTTGTTCCGATTTATCTGAAATTTTGTAGGGACACTCTTGAAACATTATACAATCGAATGAAATAAGTAAAAAAATTTCGATTTTTTGACCATACCCCCTACTTAAGCTGATTCTCAGGGTTTGAAAATTTCATTCCACAAGAAAAATAAATGTTCTTGAGAGTCTGATTAAAGATCTGATACCAAACTTTTTTTCCAAAAGTAAAGTTTTTATTTAGGTTAATAATGGATCCCTGATAGAAGCTAGGGCTATACGGTGCTTTTAAGAATTGAATTGTACGTTCTTGAATAGAAAATATTAAGTCTACAGATAATAATAATTGACTTTTGAGGTAGACTATCTCCGAAAAATAAAAACGATCTCTCTAAATAATTTAATAAACAAATGGTTATACAATAACCATTTTTTCAGATTTTAACTGACAAGGTGAATTCAATACATTTGGAACACCAAATTACACCAAATGGTTATGGATGAGTTTGTTATGTTAAAAAAATATGCCGACTACCCTCCGTTCATTCCAATGGGCCTTCTGGGCCTAGAAACGCAGGGCTCAATGTTATAAAATAGGGTTTTTTGGAAATATTCAATGAAACGCCAAAACCTCGCAAATTAACCAAAACTCTTCTGGTTGGTCTCAATTTTTGAGTTTAAGTATCACCTTTCATACGCCGTAAACCGCAATTTATTATCACTAATTGTCTCATCACTATAGCCAATTAACCATTTTTTGCTAAAAAAGACCAATATTTAAATTGGTGCCAAATTTTTAATTTTTGACGAAAATAGGTTTTATAAGTCTCATCAAATTTCCATAAGCTTTTAGTTTCCAAAAATTTTTTACTCGTCTCATTTCCTTGATTCGTTTTTAAAAAATGGCTCTTCAAAGTTAACATTAAAAATGAGCTTTTTTAAAAAATCGTGACATTAGGATTGTGACTTCAAATTATCATATCTGGTTAACAAGTAATTGAAAAAGGTAACGTCAAGAAGTTTTAGAAACTTGAAGCTTGTACAAATTTTTTCAGACCTATAAAACCCATTTTCGTCAGAAATTACAAATTTTACAGCAGTTTAAAAATTGGTAATTTTTGCTAAAAATGACCGTTTAGTTAATTGGCTATATAGTGATGAGAAAATTAGTGATAGTAAATTGCGATTTACGGCGTATGAAAGTTGATACTTTAACCAAAAAAATGAGAACAACCAGAAGAGTTTTGGTTAACTTTCGAGGTTTTGCAATTTCATTGAAAATTACCAAAAAACCCTATTTTATAACATTGAGCCCTGCGTTTCTAGGCCCAGAAGGCCCACTGGAATGAACGGAGGGTATTCGGCATATATTTTCAACATTAAAAACTCATCCATAACCATTTGGTGTAATTTGGTGTTCAAAATGTATTGAACTCCCCTTATGAATAGAAAATAATAGCTTAAGCTCAATAATAATTTATATATTTTTTGTAACAGAAATTTTTAATGATGTTCCCAAGGACCTGTATATCAGATCCATGGTGCAATAAAATTTGTGATTTTTTAATCTATTGTGAATTTACTTGCTTGTTTGAAAACGTTTTATAACTGTTTTGTACATTTATTCTTTAATGATATGATAAAAAATAAATAAGATGAAAAAAATACTAAATTTTCTTTATTCTACGCCAAATAACTGCAATAACGTCAATAAGTAACTTTTTTTGGAGAAAAAAAAGTCGAAAGCGATAAAACGTCTTGACACTTTTTCAAAATGTTTGGAAACGTTTTATAAATGTTTTAAAATGTTTCTAAAATATTTATGAAACGTTTTTCTGCGGACATTTAAAATGTTTTATAAACAATTTAAAATCATTCCAAAACGTTTCTAAAAGGTTTTAAATCGTTTTTAGAACGTTTCAAAACCTTTTGAAACTTTATTGAAAACGTTTCAGAAACGTTTCTTAAACGTCTAGTGCCATGTGGGAAATGATGGCAAGAGTTTCTCGCAAGTATATTAAGCACTATGCTAGTATTTCGTGAACATAAAAACCAAAACTTTATGAAAACTATATTATCGACTCCGTAATTACAGTTTTCATACAATTTTAAAAATACCACCTCGCTTTCTTATCATTTGAAAAATTATAGAAAAATTATTGATTTAAAATATTTTTAGTTTTTTTCCAAAATCATATATTTTTGTATAATTTTGTTCTAATTATAAGAAATATTGTTTTAACACATAGTAAAAAAAATGTACGCAATATTACTACAGATTAGAAATCTTATTACGAATTATTAATATTAATATACTATTAGTAATAAAATAACGAATTTTAGTACATTTACTAAATTTTTAGTAATATTGTTAATTTGTTAAAATAATTAACCTGCAGAAGCATTGAGTGCACTTTTTAATTAAGCAGTAAGCAATAAGATATTTTTAGTTTTTTGAGTTAAAAAAATTTTTCAAAAAAGGATCCTGATTTTTTTATTTGTTGTTAAAATATACGCTTTAAAATATATTTGCACACACTATTTAATACTCAAAATAAACTTTTTAATACCAATTTCTAATATTATATATTAAATATAAATATTTCTATCTCTTGAAAATATTTTTATTAAAATTTTACTTGGTGTTGAGGATCTTTCTGAAGCTGGCATCCCAAACATCGAAGGTTCGAGCCTCTCCGGTGACGTACGTCTCCAATGTTAAAAAAAAAATACAAATTTAATTTCAATAATAATTAATTAAATACATTAGAATCACAGATTATTAGAATAAGTTACAGAAAAATATGTATGTTAAAAGAAGTTTAAATTTATAAACAAATAATTTTATTTAACATTTAAATTTATTAATAATTATTCCTTAAAATAAAATATAATGTATGATTGGGTATTTTTAATGAATCGATAATATAGTTTTTATATTATTTAAAAATACAAAATTACCGTCAAGTTACACTGCATACTGTACCGTGACGCCAAATAAAGTGAGCAATTATTGATCGCATATGCTGGCATTTGGTATTAGCATAGCATGCTACCTACATGCTTGCAAATACGGAAGCAAAAGCGTTATATATGCTGACATTCGTAACTGGCGAGTACTTTGTGCATGACTAGTCGTGGGACGGAAAAGTTATGCCTGCAATATTCCAGTCTGTGCTAGCATAATGTTTAGTACCAGGGTAAGCCGATCTCACGATCGGGTTAGGGTCTCATCTGCAAAAATTTGTTTTTGTTATTATGAGTACAATAATTATAATTTTTGAAAATAAAATAAAATAAAATAAATTAAAAAAAAAAAATTATAAAAAATTATAAAAGTATATTTTTAAACTTCTTTCTGTGGGTTTCTTTTTTTTTATAATGTTTATATCAATTAACTAATAATAAGGTTAATGGAATAAGTATAATGGTAGTAAAATTAAATAGATTGACAAAAGTTTTTACAGAGTAGTTATTATTTATATTTATGAAACTTAAGTGTTATTTTGTGTCAATAATTCAGAGTTACTTTTATCTATGCGCTGCACTATTGGCGCCGTTTCATTGCTGGTATGATCGAAATGAAAATGTGAACGTTTTCAGTTTAATCTTTTTTTTTTTATTATTAAAAGGATACCATAAGCAAGCATTCAAGGTTCCTATTTAATAATCAATAAAAAATGTAAAAAATGGATCTTTTTTTGATGATTTTAATGTAAAAAATAAAGAAACACAATTTTAGTAAAATGCACCCATCATTTACCGCAAAGTATAAATTAAAAAAAAATTTTTAATACCACAAAGAGTGCACTTTTAAAAATATAAGATTTTTGGGTTTTGAATGACACGAAAGAGTTAACTAAAATTATTCTCCATTTTAGTGAAAGTCACCCATGTACAACAATGTCGGCACTTTTAAAATTTTGAGAAAAACTTAAATCGTAAAAAAAGTAAACTAAAAAAATGTACATGTTTAAAGCGTTTAAGCAGAACAACCCCATATACCACAAAGTCGAAATTTATAAAAAATTTATTTTTCTTATCAGAAAGAGGTTACTTTTAAAAATTTGAGCTTTTTGGATCTTAAAAAACACGAAAAAGTAAACTTAAGGTTCTTCACCAGACAATTAAAATTACGGTATTTTGACAGATCATTTTTAGTGGTAGCTTAAATAAAAAAAAAAGTACGACAACGTCGCACAATGTTTGTAGGCACGCGATTTTATTTACATGATTATTATTATTATATTATGCATGTATTTTAAACGTCGGCGTTGTCACCTTAAAATTTTCATCGGTTTTTTATTTTTTCTAATTAAAATATCTTTTATACTGTTAGAGGCAACAGGCCTACCTACGAGAGGCCGGGTTGGGGTGTCTCTATCCCGGACATAACCTTCGCTACAGAAGCTGCGTCCGGGAGAATAGGCGACTGGAGGGTGATGATCAATACAATGGTAGTGATCATCATTACATCGCCTTCCGGGTATTGGAAGGAAACTCACAACGACCTCCGTACAGGAGGCGCCCCCTGGGTTGGAACGTTCCAAAAATGGACGAAGATAGATTCGAGGAGTATCTTCGAATCGAGTCACCGTCCATCCCTGCTTGGCATGGAGGGGCCACAAGTCCCCATGAGGCTGAAATCTTAGTTAAGAAAGTAACGTCTCTATTATGCGGGGCTTGTGATGCCTCGATGCCTCGCCGCAGGCCCTGGAAAGGGAGAAAGCCAGTGTACTGGTGGACTCCCGAAATAGCTGAGCTCCGGAAGGAATCCCACAGGACACGACGAAAGGCGCAAAGAGCGCGGGACAGACCTGAGGCTGCCGTGCTTTCTCAGGAACACAAGGACGCCAAACACCGGCTGGCCAAGGCCATCCGTCAAAGCAAGGCCCGATGTCTGTGTTCATTACGCGATGATGTAAACAAGGACCCCTGGGGCCTAGGTTACAAAGTCGTAATGGGCAAGTTAAACCGGGGGTCCGACAACATGATGGACGCGGCGTCGACTGAACGGATCGTCGGTGCTCTCTTCCCTGAAAGGCCCATCCGGGAAAATCCGGTTGAGGTGATACCCAGGGAGGAAGTGCCGCTGTTCAGCGAAGGCGAGATGGTCAAGGCCATAAAGGCCATGAAAAATGGTAAGGCGCCGGGGCCGGACGGGATACCAGCGGAAGTGCTCAAAAGAGCGGTTAAAGTAATCCCTGGTATCCTGTTAAACATGTTCAATGCGTGTTTGGTGGCTGGAGTGTTCCCAAAGCAGTGGAAGGTGGCACGTCTCGTGCTCTTGAACAAGGGCAAGGGGGGAGCCCCGGACTCTCCATCATCTTACAGACCTTTGTGTATGTTAAATACCATTGGTAAGGTGATGGAGAGTATGCTCCGGGCAAGGCTCAGAAGGGCAATCGAGGAGGGTGGTGGTCTCTCCGAGGAGCAGCATGGCTTTCGTGAAGGGCATTCCACGATAGACGCCATCCAGCGTGTCGTGGATACCGTAAAGGCTGAGAGGGAAAAGCGGCCTGCAATTCGCAAGGACGTCCTGCTGGTAACGCTGGACGTCAAAAACGCTTTTAACTCGGCCAGGTGGGATGACATGATCCGGTCTCTCGAGTACGATTTCCAGATACCCAGCTATCTGGGTAACGTACTAAAGGATTACCTGCGGGACCGGAGACTGCTCTACGACACGCTCGATGGAAGGCGTGAAAGGGTTTTGAGTGCAGGCATCGCGCAGGGCTCGGTTCTTGGACCGGACCTGTGGAATGCCTTTTACGATGGCTTGTTGCGCGTCCACCTCCCGGAAGGAGTTTCCCTGATCGGGTACGCTGACGACGTGGCCCTGACCATAACTGGCAGGGACATGGAAGTGACCCAGGAGAGGTTGAATCTAGTCATGAGACGGATCAACCTCTGGATGGGCGATCACGGGCTCAAAAACGGAGATCGTACTGCTGACTCGTCGAAGGGTTCCCACCGACTTCGATGTAATTATCGACGACGGCGGAAACCCTCACACGATCCGAACCAGAACATCGGTGAAATACCTGGGAGTTCAGCTTGATAACAAGCTGACCTTCTGGGAGCAATTTCAGAGGTCGTGTGAAAAGGCAGCGTCGGCCGCATCCTCCCTGTCAAGGCTCATGGCCAACATTGGGGGACCCAAACCAGGGAAGCGAAGGCTCCTGATGTCAGTCGTCAACTCTGTCCTGCTCTACGGATCAGAAGTCTGGGCGAAGACCACAGAAACTGCCAAGTACAGACGAAAAATATCGTCGGTACAGAGGCAAGCGGCAGTGAGGATCGCCTGCGGATACCACACGATATCTCTAGAGGCGATCCAGGTTGTTGCTTCGGTGATACCCATTGACCTGCTAGCGTTGGAGCGGAAATTCATCTACGAGAGCGTAGATGAGCGCGAAGTGGCTTCCACTCGCGCCCGCTTCAACTCTATGAAAGCATGGAAGAAACGATGGAAAAGGAACCAAGAGAAAAATGCCCTATGGACGCGCAGACTGATCTCAGACCTGCAGGCATGGATGGGACGACAGCATGGGAAAGTGGATTTCTACCTTACCCAGTTCTTAACTGGACACGGGTACTTCCGTGTCATATTGAAGCATTGGCATAAGGTGGCAACAAAGGAGTGCTTGCACTGTCCGGGCGTGGATGATACAGTGGAGCACACATTCTTCGAATGTGTTCGCTACTCGGGGGGGCGCCCGCCCTTCCCGATTTGGAGGCCGGAGACGGTGGTCCCGGAAATGCTACGGAGTTCCGAAAACTGGAACAAAGTAGCAGAGTACGTAAGGACCACCTTGTTGCAGAAGAAGGAGGAGGGCTTTCTAACGTAGAGAGCTCTCCTGCCCCTAGGCAGGGGGGAAGGCAGCGGCCAGCTGCCTAGGCTGCGCGTCCCAAACTGAAGTTATACCTGAAAAGGGAGTTCCGGTTTGGGACAAACAAGCGCGGGGGGTTTAAAGTGTGTTTATCCAGTAAGAATCTGGGGCGTAGCCGGGGACCGCGTTCGCCGGTGGTCTCCCAGTTGTACACTTTGTACAACTGGGCGGTCATGGAAATTTGCGGGTCTTTAAGGCCCGCAAACACTCCATGGCTGATGTAAGATTCACATATTTCCCTTAAAAAAAAAAAAAAAAAAAAAATCTTTTATACTGTAGAATTACTGGTTGGGGTATAATGAAATTATTAAATAAAAACACATCTTTTAATTAAATTTACAAAAATATATACAACATTTATTCATTACAAAAAATTACAAAAAGGTTAAACACTCCTGCATACACACACAATCACACCAATTACGCCAAAACTACATTGAACTACATATTAAATATATTCACTCCAATGCACACCAATCTTAGGCACTTTTTCGCGAAGCGCATAAGATACACACATCAGTTACATCTTTTACAATAACCCGCCTGATTATTATACATAAAACAGTACACACGTCTACTCCGTATAAAAGTCATCTCCGAACAGCCGCATTCATTCAAATCACCCTCTCCCTTCGATATTAGTCATTTAGAAAGAGAACTACTTTCTTTCTAAAACAACAGCTGCCCGAAGGCGCTCGGGCCCTCTCGGCCTTTCTCCCGTTACTTACGAAAAACTTAGAAACAAACGTATTAGAAATCAAAGTATATATGCATACGAATTAAAATAATAATAATAAAAACTACCAATCCCACAATACGAAAACCACAATTTATTTAAAAATCAAATAGAAGTTTCTTCAACAATTAATTTACTTGTTTCAATTTTTTTTTTTTAAATCTATTGTTCAGTTTCGGCGTTGACAGTAAATAAAAATCTCAAACCCGTGTTTTTTGACTCGGCTCCTATGCTTGCAATGTATAAGAATTCAACCTTGGAGCTTTGTATCTCCTAAACGAAAACCACAATTTTCTTAAAATTTTATTTTTATGTGTATTATTATAATATAAAGCCCCTAGAAAAATTTTAGCGATTTCTATTGTCGTCTAAATTACTGGTGAACTACCTTAAAAATGTTTTTAAAACTTACGTGAAAAAAACCATAAATGTTTTTAAAACTTCCGTGAAAAAAACCATATATACACCAAAAAAAAAAAATTTTTAAATAGTAACCATGAAACATTACTTTGACATAATATTTATATTTATGCCCTAACGTATTACGATCATCATAAAAAAAATGTAATTTCCTAATTTTGGCAATTCTTTTCAAAATTTTATAATTGCTTTCGCTACCATGTTCTTCATAAAAATGCAGAAAATAGACTCTTAAAACGCATTGAAAAAAAAAATATTCGAATCATTTAATAAAAAACTTTTTTTTATTTTATTTATTTTTTTTTTTATTAATTCACGTGGACATCATAAAATAAACATTAAAAAAAAAAAAAAATTTCTAAGAAAAAAATAAAAAAAAAAATTTAAGAGCATTCCGTGTGCTCTACTATACGTCGGTAATCTGGTAAGTTTTAGTAAAAAAACCCCTGTTTTGCTTTCCAAGTTTTCTCAGCGGGAAAACGTTGGATCAAAATTTCCTCTTATAGGAAGTTTTGTTTTTCAATAATCTCGAGCGCGCAACTATTATTTTTTTGGAAAATTGAAATTTTTTTGCAAATGTCAGAAAATAAAGTTCAACTTTTAACTTGCGCGCGTTCTGCAAAAATGCTTGTCAGAAAACCTCTTTACTTTATTTTCTAATATTTACGAAAAATTATTAATTTTCCAAAAAATAATAGTTGCGCGCTCGAGATTATTGAAAAACAAAACTTCCTGTAAGAGGAAATTTTGATCCAACGTTTTTCCGCAGAGAAAACTTGGAAAGCAAATCAGCGGTTTTTTTACTAAATTCTTACCAGATTATCGACGTATAGTAGAGCACACGGAATGATCTTAATAGCTTTCTTTCAAGTAGGCGCAATAAAATTAATAAACAGATGACTTATACCTGAAATATACACATCCATTTAGTATTATATAAATATATAGTTATACATGTGTGTATATTTCTTTATTTCTTTATTTTATTTTAAGATTTAACGGGCGCGAACGCCCTTTTTACAAGGTGTCCCATTTATTAGTATTAAAAATGAAAAAACAAGGGGACTTGTTAAATATATACAATAAATTTTATAATGATTAATACAATCTCAGTATTTATAATATATACAATAATATAAAATGATTAAAATTTATAAGGATTAATTAAATTATACTATAAAATGCAATAATTAATAAAGTAACATATTAAATTTTCTTTGGATATCTAAATATATATATATATAGTTATCTTAAATTATACTTGTAGACAATACAGCAATTTAAGTCAAAAATATGGTCTTAAAACCCTATACTATTCACGAATTGTCAAATTTAATTAAAATAAATAGTTCTGGCTAGTAGTACAGGTTCAGGATAAAGTAAAGTTAACTATAATACTTTGATCTATTTTTCAATAAGTATGCCTTGAGAGTTGAGGTTTGTAGAGGAATCTCAATCTCCAGGGACAATTTGTTCCACTCTCTCCTTAACCTATGGAGGGGAGAGTGAAACCCAAAGTCTCCTGAGGAGTGAGACTCCTCTATGGGTCTAAAGTTCCTCAAATTATAATCTACCTGTCTGTCCATGAAGAGTAATTTCAAGTAATCAGGAATATAGTGGTTAGTTAGGATCCTGTTGACAAAAAGTATGTCTATTGAGTCGTGGGTGGATTTTAATGTCTTTATATTAAATTCTTCCGATAATTTTGAGTAATCATGCTCGAGTGGGGACATAGGATTAGCAGTATAAAAGGAGAGGTAGCGTAAGAACCTGTGGATTATGCCCTCTAATGGTGAGTAGTTAGATATTGAGGAAGGTTTCCAAATAACTGATGCAAATGTTAGCTGTGGTACGACTAACGATTTGAAAAGAGTTAAAATTGTTTGAGGATTTTGGAATTCGAGGGTAGATCTTCTAATAAAACCAAGGGTTTGTAATGCCTTAGATCTTATAGTTTGTCTGTGCAAATTAAAATTCCACCTAGAATCCAGGATTAAGCCCAGATCCCTCAAGGACTCCACTCTACATAAATTTACGTTATTTATTAAATATTTATATAAAATAGGAGACTTTAACCTCGAAAAGGTGATGCAGTTGCTTTTTTCCGCATTGATAGGCATGCCGTTGGCCTGAGACCAGGAACAAAATCTATCAGCATCAGATTGGAGCAGGTCTGCGTCTCTCATCGAGCGGATCGGTCTACGTAATCGTGAGTCATCAGCAAACAACTCCAGTACGGAGTGGTTTATTGACTGGTAGATGTCATTGATAAATAAAAGGAATAGAAGAGGGCCCGTGTGAGATCCCTGGACCACTCCATATATATTTTAATTTTGGAAAATTCGAAGAAAGCGATTTTTCCCGAAAACGACACCTAGCCTATCCGATATCTCTAATGCAAAAAAATAAGTATTAAAAAAATGGTAAAAATCGATCGAGCCGTTTTCGAGAAAAAATGTACAATCAAACAATCCAACACTCAAGAATTGCTCGTTTAATGTTATAAGATTGGGTATATATTGGATTTTTCCCTACTACTACTTCCTTCTTCTTATACCTTCCCCCATAAAATAATACTGGCAGAACGTTGTTGACCGACATGCTAGTAAGAGCCATCACATGTTAGTTTAGTAATTTTAAATTGCTTTTTATCAAGCCAAAGCGTTAGCTTTGGATTTATGGGATTGAGGGGGGGCGGTCACGCGACCCTCCATCGCAAGCAAAAGCTAGCTTTGCTTATATATATCTCTTTTTTTTCTCTCACTCTAAATTCATTGCTTCTAAGTGAGAGGGACATATTTTTACATATAACTCACGATCGGAGAAAGCTGAGATATCGAAATATCGAAATTTTGGTTTGACTTACGTTTTTTTTATCGCATTTTTGCGATTTATCGCATTTTTCATCTGACTTACGTTTTTTATATCGCATTTATGCGATTTATCGCAGCGAATATTGAAATCTCGATTTACTGCGATTAATTAAAGGGAATCTTTTCAATTTTTTGACCCAGTAGTTATAAGTAAAGAAGAGGTATCCTAATAATTTTTAATAAAAATATATCATTACATTAGATTTAAATTATAAGGAAAGGGGACTTTTATTCTTTTCTGTTATTAGGCAATAATAACGCAAGAGTTAGTATACATATAATATTGGTACATGAATTCCTTAAAATATTTTGAATTTTGTATATCCAAATGTATCAGGAGAACATGAATAAAAATAGATATTTAAAAACGGGCCCGTACAGTCGTAAAATAAAAAAAAAATCACAGCTGCTTATAGTATAGATATAATTATGTAAATAAAATTCTCGCCGTGATACCGGATACGCGTATACACTCGTCATTGCTTGAGGAATCTTAGTGCCTTTGGCAGCGTTTTTATTCATTATTTATAGTTTTATTAAATGCTTCACATAGTTTTTTTTTAAAGCTTGCGACTGTTATGATATCTTTACTTACTTTACCTACTTTTGAAAAAGTATAATATTTTATGGGATTGAAACTATATTTTCCTTGCGAATTTTCTGTTATATTTTTTTAAGGATACTTTTTCAAATTAGGCTAAAGAATTTATTCATATCTAGAATTAGCCTGGGATGTCTATTTTTTTTTTAAATATATTTTTTCAAATAAGTCTAAAGAATTTATCGATATCTTGGATTAGCCTGGGATTCCTAAGATTTTTTTATACATTAGACATCTCAAATTTACATTACACCTTTTGTTGCTTTTTTTCTATCCCTGCCGGGTCTGTAAGCCAATATTTTTAATAAAAAGTTTTAGCATTTTGATAATATTCATTATGCATAATTTAATTATTGCCTTACGGATCCGGCAGGGATAGAAAAAAAGCAACAAAAGGTGTAATGTAAATTTGAGATGTCTAATGTATAAAAAAATCTTAGGAATCCCAGGCTAATCCAAGATATCAATAAATTCTTTAGACTTATTTGAAAAAATATATTTAAAAAAAAAATAGACATCCCAGGTTAATTCTAGATATAAATAAATTCTTTAGCCTAATTTTAAAAAGTATCCTTAAAAAAATATAACAGAAAATTCGCAAGGAAAATATAGTTTCAATCCCATAAAATATTATACTTTTTCAAAAGTAGATATATAGTATATATTGTAACTAGTTACTATGATATAGGCATGATTGAGAGGAAAGATAAAAAAACGAAAGACAGAGCGAGTTAGCGATCCTTCCCCTCTTCCCTCTCAGTCATGCCTCTTTCAGCGTTCTATAGTAACGCGTTACGATAGATATTTTTTGTAATAACATCTTCATGTGTATTGCATTTAAGACCATGACTAATAATTGGGTCAATATTTGTGAAGAGTATACAGTTTGGATTTTCGAGTCTCAGAATGTACCCCAAAGTATGTTTGGTCATAAGCATATATAAAAAAAATAATTTTCCCCAATTTTTAGCTTTTTAGATACAATCCTCTATTTTTTACAGCGATTTTTGTTTTTTTCAATTTTTTAAAATTTTTAATTTTTGAGAAATTTATGTTCATTAATTTTTCTCGCAAACGCGCACTTTACAATAAAATTTTTTTTCCTTATAGTACCCCATAGGAAATTTCCCGTAGAATTCGATTCTGGGGTCCAAATTTTTTTTGAACTGCGCGTGCGCGAGAAAATCAACTTTCTTGCTTTGCCTTTTCCAGCTTATATGCCTCAGCTGCAGACAGCTCAATTTTCATCCTGTTGGTCTCAAATTGTAGGTTTTTTCATATACTTTCAGCATATGAAATCATTTTTTGGGGTAAATTTATTTTAAAAGCACTAAAATTGAAAACTGGCGATTTTTAAAACATCATTTTTCACAAATTTTGAATTTCCCGCCAAGTCACGTGACCAAGTGAAAATCTGACTAAAAATTCGGATTTAGCGGAAAATTTTACAGAAGGATACCAATTTTCTTCTTATTTCATTAAATAGTTTCTAAGATATCCCATTTTAATGATAAAGATTAAAATTGACTTTTTTTAAAAAACACTAAAAATGGGACTCTGACTGAAAAAGACGAGTAAAAATTTTTTGGAAACTAAGGGCTTGTAAAAAATTTTTGAGGCCTATAGAATTCGTTTCTTTTAAAAATTAGAATTTTGGCAGCAATTTCAAAATTGGTCATTTGGGTAAGAATAGGGATTTGGTTTGTTGACTATCGCCATGAGATAATTAACAACAAATGGATGTGGTGTACGGTAAATAAATGTTAATACGTATACCAAAAAAATGAGACCAATTGGAAGTATTTTGGTTAGCTGGCGAGGTTGCAGCTTTGTATTAAAGATTATGAAAAAAATCCTATTTTATAACATTGTCGTATTTTGTAGCTATTCTATCTTATTTTCAATATTCCGAATTTTCTAGTTACCTAATGAAAATCTTGACGAAATTTTCGGATTCCTCGAGAAATTTTACAAAAGACCCCCTTTTTGGAAAAGTTTTGGATGTTTCCGTAACGCTATAGAAATAAAAGAAATAGCAAAATACTAAATAACTACAAAATACCACAATGTTATAAAATAGGATTTTTTTTGTAATCTTTAATACAAAGCTGCAACCTCGCCAGCTAACCAAAATACTTCCAATTGATCTCATTTTTTCGGTATACGTATCAACATTTATTTACCGTACACCACATTTATTTGTTGTTAATTCTCTCATGGCGATAGTCAATAAACCAAATCCCTATTCTTACCCAAAAATGACCAATTTTGAAATTGCTGCCAAAATTCTAATTTTTAAAAGAAACGAATTCTATAGGCCTCAAAAATTTTTTAAAAGCACTTAGTTTCCAAAAAATTTTTACTCGTCTTTTTATAATTATTTGTTTAACAGATATGATAATTAAAGTCAGAGTCCCATTTTTAGGGTTTTTTAAAAAAAGTCAATTTTAATCTTTATCTTTAAAATGGGATATCTTAGAAACTATTTAATGAAATAAGACGAAAATTGGTATCCTTATGTAAAATTTTCCGCTGAATCTGAATTTTTAGTCAGATTTTTATTTGGTCACGTGACTTGGCGGAAAATTCAAAATTTGTGAAAAATGATTTTTTTATAATCGTAATTTTTCAATTTCAGTGCTTTTAAAATAAATTTACCCGAAAAAATGATTTCATATGCTAAAAGTATATGAAAAAACATACAATTTGAGACCAACAGGATGAAAATTGAGCTGTCTGCAACTGAGGCATATAAGCTAGAAAAGGCAAAGCAAAAAAGTTGATTTTCTCGCGCATGCGCAGTTCAAAAAAAATTTAGACCCCAGAATCGAATTCTACGGGAAATTTCCTATGGGGTACTACAAGGAAAAAAAATTTTATCGTGAAGTGCGCGTTTGCGAGTAAAATTAATGAACATAAATTTCTCAAAAATTAAAAATTTCAAAAAATTGAAAAAAACAAAAATCGCAGTAAAAAATAGAGGATTGGATCTAAAAAGCTAAAAATTGGGGAAAATTATTTTTTTTATATATACTTTCGACCAAACGTACTTTGGAGTACATTTCGAGACCCACCCATGCAAAGTCATATACAGTTCACAAATATTGACCCAATTATAATACTTAAAAAAAGAAAAAAATTTATTTGATACTCTTATCTTTAAAAGAAATTTAGTAGTAACTCGATTTTAAAATTTATCATTCTATTTAAAAATTTATTTGATACTTTTATTTTTAAAAGAAATTTATATGATATTCTTATCGCATCCATAATTCTTTCTAGAAAGAATGAATCAGCGCATGAGTTAAAGAGAGCTCTCTTTAACTCATGCGCTGAATGACTATAAAGATACAATGTCTAAATCAATATGACTATATTGCAACAGTATCATCTTACATTACGAAGATTTTTTCTCGCTTCAATAAAAGATCTCCATTTCATTCACCTAAGCTCGTCGATATATTATACATATGAAGGTAGCGTTACAAAATAATATATATTGTAACTAGTTACTATAGAACGCTGATATAGGCATAGTTGAGATAGAAGATAAAAAAAACGAAAGACAGAGCGCGTCAGCGCGTCAGCGCTCTGTCTTTCGTTTTTTTATCTTCCATCTCAACCATGCCTCTTTCAGCGTTCTATAGTATCGCGTTACAATCGCTATTTTTTGTAACAACATCTTCATATGTATCGCATTTACGACAAATATCTAGAAATTTATTTGACACTTTTATTTATTTGATTAAAAGAAACTTAGTTGTGACTCATTTTTAATAAAATAAGTCTCCTTTATTTTTAAATTAAATTTAGTTGTAACCCGATTTTAAAATTAATCATTCTATTTAAAAATTTATTTGATAATTTTATTTTTAAAATAAATTTATTTGATTCTTTTATCGCTTATAAAAATACATGCGTATCAATATTTCTTACTTCAATGAAAGACCACTATTTCTTTAACATAAACTCGATATGCTATACAAAGGAAGATAGTGTTACAAAAAATAATTATTGAGATTTGGAGTTGGATTTTTGGTCAATGTTGATCAGTATTTTTTCGCGATCATTTTTTATTATTAATTTTGAAATGTAATTTTGGAAATTTGGCGTGTTTGATGATATAAAATTTGAGTGTGACGACTGTGATTTGTTGAAGGTTAGAAGGCATCGATCAACATTTTTAAGCACGTGGCTTCACCTGACATCGATTATATTAGCGCACATCAAAATTATTTATATCGTAAATCCAAGCTTGGTAATTTATAGTTTTGAATCTCATTATATCGATAAGAAAAAGGTATCAATTTCATTATTAATTTATTTATTGTATTATTGCACATAAAAATTCTTTTCCTATTTGTTTTTCCCATATTATATATATGGGCATATCCATTACTTTTCATACAAAAGTGTGCGCACCCATGACTCCGATCGGGCTCCAATTTTCAGGGGTGATTTGAAGTAATAAAAAACTCAGCCAGCCAAAATTTCAGCCATTTTGCAGGACGGGTTGCCGAGATACAAGCTCTAAAAGGTCCAAAAATAGCTGTTTTTAGCCAATTTTCAAAAATTTACTGGGCTTCAAGGATTAGTCCAAAAAACATCCAGCTGGTCTCATTTTTTTCCTTGAACTTTCAACTTTTACCAAAAAAATTTTCAAAAAGTTTCATGGAGTTGATTTTTACTGGCATTGATTAACGTAAGATTCATTTTATCGAAAAATGCTGATTTTTTAACTTAAATTGTGACTCAGCATCATTAGCTAAAGAATTCCAGTTGGTCTCATTAAAAGCGTCTAGCAAAGACCTTTCACGTAAGACCTTAAACGTTAAAAAAGCTTATCAGGGACCGAAGATATAAGCAATTGAAAGTTTGCTGTTTCCGAAAATATCGATTTTTTAACAACTTTAATCGTCTACAAAATTTTTCTCTGAGCACTTTAAGAGCTGAAAATTTCAGGGAAGCTTCTTTTGATATTAAAAAAAATTCCCTAAAAATTTGGGCGATGGTATTGGCTTCTGTTTGTATATATAAGACTCTGAACATGTGTAATAATTGGACCAATATTGGCCAATAATTGGTTGAGGGGTCAACCAAAAAATTTTTCTTCTTCAATATTCGAATAGCCAGGGAAAAATGAGCTGATTTAAAAAAAAAAATTTTTATTTTTTACCGAAAAATAAGCAAGTTAGCATCATTTTAAGATTTTTTAAAAAATATTCCAAAAATCCCAGTTTTAGGGTCATTATACAGTATTCTAACTTGAAATAACGATAACTCGCTTATTTTTCGGTCTAAAATAAAAATTTTTTTTTTTAAATTGTCGAATTTTTTCCTGGCTATTCGATTATTTACAAAAAAGAAACTTTTTATATGCAAAAATTATTTTTTTGGGCCAAAAACTACCCTAATACATTGACAAAATAAAGTAAGTTCTAAAGTAATTTGCCAAAAAAATCTTAAAATGATGATAACTTGCTTATTTTTCGGTCAAAAATAAAAATTTTTTTTTTAAAATCAGCTCATTTTTCCCTGGCTATTCGAATATTGAAGAAGAAAAACTTTTTGGTTGACCCCTCAACCAATTATTGGCCAATATTGGTCCAATTATTACACATGTTCAGAGTCTTATATCTACAAACAGAAGCCAATACCATCGCCCAAGTTTTTAGGGAATTTTTTTTAATATCAAAAGAAGCTTCCCTGAAATTTTCAGCCCTTAAAGTGCTCAGAGAAAAATTTTGTAGACGATTAAAGTTGTTAAAAAATCGATATTTTCGGAAACAGCAAACTTTCAATTGCTTATATCTTCGGTCCCTGATAAGCTTTTTTAACGTTTAAGGTCTTACGTGAAAGGTCTTTGCTAGACGCTTTTAATGAAACCAACTGGAATTCTTTAGCTAATGATGCTGAGTCACAATTTAAGTTAAAAAATCAGCATTTTTCGATAAAATGAATCTTACGTTAATCAATGCCAGTAAAAATCAACTCCATGAAACTTTTTGAAAATTTTTTTGGTAAAAGTTGAAAGTTCAAGGAAAAAAATGAGACCAGCTGGATGTTTTTTGGACTAATCCTTGAAGCCCAGTAAATTTTTGAAAATTGGCTAAAAACAGCTATTTTTGGACCTTTTAGAGCTTGTATCTCGGCAACCCGTCCTGCAAAATGGCTGAAATTTTGGCTGGCTGAGTTTTTTATTACTTCAAACCACCCCTGAAAATTTGAGCCCGATCGGAGTCATGGGTGCGCACACTTTTGTATGAAAAGTAATGGATATGCCCATATATTTATATATATATGGCAGGCGTTTTGTTATTTTCCGTCACTTTGTAAATAGCCTAGGCGATTTATGAAGTGACGAGGCCGGATTAGGCACTTTGTATTTTAAAATAAAAATATAATTTTTAAATAAAAATGACCATAAAAATAACGAAAGTACTAGTCATTTTGTAGCGAGAGAAAAAGATTATTTTAAGAGGATTAAAAAAATATAAAAGTACTAGTCGTTTTAGAGTTTTGAAAATTTATCATTTTATGCCTCTATCAATTTCAATATATTTTGTTTATTTTGTTCAAATGAAATAACTATTACAAATGAACAAAATGAAGCTTACAATGGTATGAAAAGAGCAGCTGAAGACATGCTACAAAACAGTAATAAAAAATTTTGTCCAATTAATATTGGGCAAACGGTTTTAGTAGGTGTACCTAAGGTTGATCGCGGACCTTTAGATGCCCATAATATTCTAGGCAAAGTCGTAGATTTTCGGAATGAACTTTATCAAATTTCAACTACCGTTGGTACCTTAAATAATTGGTACCTGCGGAATGAATTACAGCCAACAAAAATCAAAATAAATGAGCCTCTTCAAAAAGAAGGTATTTCTTTGCGAGAAGCAGCTGCTAAAATTTCTATTTTTGGTGGCCAGGGTGTTAGCAAATGCAATTGCGCAGCATTAAAAAATAAGTGTAAAACCTTAAAATGTTCATGTTTTAAAAACAAACTTTTATGTAATTCACGATGCCATGGTAAATCAACATACGCAAACAAAACATAGTTAACTTTCTTATTAAAATACAAAAATACGTTTGAAAAATATTGCTAATAATTTTATTATTTATATTTATATTATGAGATTGAATGAGTCATTAAATGATAAATTTTCAAAACTCTAAAACGACTAGTACTTTTATATTTTTTTAATCCTCTTAAAATAATCTTTTTCACTCGCTACAAAATGACTAGTACTTTCGTTATTTTTATGGTAATTTTTATTTAAAAATTATATTTTTATTTTAAAATACAAAGTGCCTAATCCGGCCTCGTCACTTCATAAATCGCCTAGGCTATTTACAAAGTGACGGAAAACAACAAAACGCCTGCGACATATATATTTTTATTAATTATAGAAAATATAAGAAATACAGTGTTAATTGCCCGTAACGTTATCTCTCTCTCTCTCTTGTCGCGATTAACTCATTAACGCCGACGCGGAGAGTTTTGTAAATGGTAAAAAAGCAATAACTTCAATTGGTATTGCCCGTTTTACCCCTTTTAGCCCAGTTTTTTGAGCACTTACAAGAGCTATAGGTCAAAATTAATGATGGGTTTTAATGAAAAATTTTTTAGCCATGTACCTGCAAGGGAAATTGTTATTTTTTACCATTTCCAAAACTCTCCGCGTCGGCGTTAAAGAGTTAAATTGAACTTAAGTACTATATAGGCCAGTACTTAAGTTATAACTTTAAATAAGTCAATTTAATTTATATTAAACTCATTAAAATAAGTCGCGTAAGCGCCGCGTATACTCGTGTATATTAGTTATGCAAATTAGCGTTAAGTCAATATCTGTTTTTTATCAATCAATTATTTGTTTTTTATTATTTTATAATTAATTAACTACCTTACCGTCTCTTAGATTTAAGCGATACATGAGTAAGTCCGTACGAATTGTACGTTAAGTTAATCTTTATTTAAATTGTTTTATTTTATATTATTCTTATTATCAGAGCCTCCTGATACGCGGTGGTATTTTGAAGAATATATTTGCGCCTTATTGTTCATGTAACGGATCACCTTTGAATCTTGCTAAAAAAAGGGAATTTTATAGATAAATTTTTATAAATAGTTTACCAGTTTTTTAGCAAGTCTCATGACTCTAAAATATTACTTTTATAATTGTTGTAGAGAAAAATTACACTTTACATGCTTAATAATTGGCCCATGGCTATTATATATAAGTAATAAAATCATCCCTATAAATGCATATAATCTAATAAGAATTAAAACTTCTGTCACCCGCTAATCGAAGATAAAAAAACACATATAATAGAAATTTTAAAAGATTTACATTTAAATATAAATAGAAACTAGTTAAATTTGATTTTGAAATTCCGTTTTATGGAAGATATGTAGATGATACTTTGTGCCAAAGCATTTTCGATTTTTGAAAAACTGCTCAGGATTGTCGGGCGGGTGTAAAGCTGCTAAATTTAAAAGGCAACATAAAAATAAAATTTTGGGGGATATTTCATAGCTTTTTGGCCTTGTGAAAACAATGGAATCATTTATTTTCAATTATTTTTTTAAGGCAACAAGTTATAGGCTAATTTTAGCGGTTAAAATATCAATCAATCCAATATAAAAATTTGGAGATTCAAGCTACAATATTTGGCCCATAACTCTGAATCCATCAAGAATAAATAAAAATAACCAATTTAATCATTTTTAGTTAGCCAAAAAATTTGCAATGTCCTTTTAAAATATTTTTTAAACATTTTTTAGTCTGCAGCAAGTTTTTGACGTCGAAAACTGTCCAAATTTTGATATTTTAACAACTAAATTAGCCCATAACTTGTTGCCTTAAAAAAATAATTGAAAATAAATGATTTCATCGTTTTCAGTGACCAAAAAAACTACGAAATTTTTTTGCTGCCTTTTTAATTTAGCAGCTTTACACCCACCCGACGATCCTGAGCCATTTTTCAAAAATCGAAAATGCTTCGGCGCTGCTCAACGACTAAATATTTTTAGATGTGGTTTACGTAGAACTTTTTCTTCATTAAATGATACCCGAAAACGCTTGAGCACCTTAAAAAATTGAAAAAACGTTTTTTTGGCAGTCTAATATATATGTATATTAAGCCAAATCGATAGCTTTGGATTTATGGAATAGAGGGAGTACGGTCACGCGACGCTCCATCGCAAGCAAAAGCTAACTTTGCTTATATATATTAGACTGACAAAAAAAAAATCGACTTTTCGATTTTTTAAGATGCTCAAGCGTTTTTGGGTACCACTTTATGAAAAAAAAAGCCCTAGGTAAAGCGCATCTAAAAATATTTAGTCGTTGGACAGCGCCAAAGCGTTTTCGATTTTTGAAAATTGGTCCAGGAGCGCCGGGGGGGATTACAGCTACTAATTTTAAAAGGCAACAAAAAAATAAAACTTCGGGGGGTATTTCATAGTTTTTTTGGTCACTAAAAAGGATGAAATCATTTATTTTGAATTATTTCTTTAAGGCAAAAAGTTATGATCTAATTTCGGTCTTAAAAATATCAAAAATTGGACAGTTTTTGGCGTCAAAAACATGCTGCGGACTATAAAATGTTTAGAAATTATTTTAAAGGGGTATTTCGAATGATCATTGGGTCACTAAAAACGATGAAATCGGTTATTTTCATTTATTCTTTGCGGATTCAGAGTTATGCGCCAAATATTGTAGCTTGATTTCCAAAATATAGCATTTTTTTGAGTTAAATGACTGTCAAGCGTACAGAGAACTTTTTTGAGCCTCTAGAAAGGTAAGTTATCATAGTTTTGTGTTTTTTAAACACCGATGCATTGGTTGCTTAGATTTTTTTATGTATTTTTATTATTTTATTATTTTTATTATTTATATTATTTTATTATTTTTATTATTTTTATTATTTTTATTTTTTTATGTATTTTTTTATTTATTTATTATTTTTTTATTACAACCAATGCATCGGTGTTCAAAAAACACAAAACTATGATAACATGCCTTTCTAGAGGCTCAAAAGAGTTCTCTGTACGCTTGACATTGACATTTAACTCAAAAAAATGCTATATTTGGGAAATCAAGCTACATTATTTGGTGCATAACTCTGAATCAGCAAAGAATAAATGAAAATAACCGATTTCATCGTTTTTAGTGACCCAATGATCATTCGAAATACCCCTGTAAAATAATTTCTAAACATTTTTTAGTCCGCAGCATGTTTTTGACGCCAAAAACTGTCCAATTTTTGATATTTTTAAGACCGAAATTAGCTCATAACTTTTTGCCTTAAAGAAATAATTCAAAATAAATGATTCCATCGTTTTTAGTGACCAAAAAAACTATGAAATACCTCCCGAAGTTTTATTTTTTTGTTGCCTTTTAAATTTAGTAGCTGTAATCCCCCCCGACGCTCCTGAACCAATTTTCAAAAATCGAAAACGCTTTGGCGCTGTCCAACGACTAAATATTTTTAGATGCGCTTTACCAAGGGCTTTTTTTTCATAAAGTGGTACCCAAAAACGCTTGAGCACCTTAAAAAATCGAAAAGTCGATTTTTTTTTTGTCAGTCTAATATATATGAAAATATTTTCTCTCACTTTATATTCATTGTTCTAAATGAGAGGGACATACATTTACATATAACTCAAGATCGGAGAATGCTGAGATATCTAAATTTCGGTTTGACTTAGGTTTTTTATATCGCATTGCCATTTATGCAATTTATCGTATTTTTGCGATTTATATCAAAATTTTTATTTGACTTACATTTTTTATATCGCATTTATGTGATTTATTGCAGCCAATATTGAAATATATCGATTCACTAATTGACTAAAGGGAATCTTTTCAATTTTGTGATCTCGTAATCATAAATATAGAGGAGGTATCTTTATAATTTTGAAATAAAAATTACATATTTAAATTATAAGGAAAGTGGATTTTTATTCGATTCTATTATTAGGTAATAATAACGCAAGAGTTAGTATACAAATATATCGGTACATGAATAAAAATAGAAATTTAAAAAGGGGCCCATACTGTCATAAAATTTAGAAAAAAAATCACAGCTGCTTATTGTAGAATATATAATAGGCTAAAAACACTTTTAAAAGTAAAAAAGGGGGTTTCAAAAAATTTATATGTAATCGAACCTTAAAAAACAACTGATATTTTTATAAGTTTGGTTTCAGATTTTGGTTCCATTTAAGGAAGATAATTATTCTTTAGAATTAAAAAAAAAAAATTCCAGCAGAAAAATTGAAAGTTTATAAAACCCAATGGTAAATTTCTAGACTAAGTTTTAAAACCACTAGGTTTTAAAAAATTTCAAATTTCTGCTGAAATTTTTTTTTTTAATTCAAAAGAATAATTATCTTCCTTAAACGGAACCAAAATCTGAAACCAAACTTATAAAGCATAGCAGTTGTTTTTTAAGGTTCGATTACATATATAAATTTTTTTGAAACCCCTCTTTTTACTTTTCAAAATGTTTTTTAGCCGATATCAGTTATTTTTTAATATTCTTAGAAATTATTTTTTTTTACACTAAATTTATTAACCCGGAAAAAAAGTCAAAAAATCTCAACTAAGAAAGTATGGCTTGATCTTAAATGACTCCACTATAATAAAATAAAATTGTTTTTGAAAATTTCATTTTGCAATTATTTATTTATTAAAATTTAATAGTTTTTGCAAACTTTTCAAATACAAAATTTTAACTTTGAGGTGATAAATTATCAAATTTTCAAATTTAATATTTTTTACATTTTCTTATTTTTAGAAATTTAATTGCAAAACTAAAATTTTTAATTCATTTTATTAATTAATTAATAAAATTTTCAAAATCAATAGCTTTTGGAAATTTTTCAATTACAAAAACTTAATTTTGAAGTGATAAATTATTAAATTTTCAAATTTAAAATGTTTATAATTTTTTAATTAATAAAATTCTATTCTCTCGGGATGATCTCAATGTTTACTTTGCTGGACTTTCAACTTCAATATGTAATAGAAAATATTGATGAAACTAATGAGTTGATTAGTTCAGCATCCAATGATGGGTCTAGTTTTACAGAGGTAACCCTACAAGACGTAATTCTTGCAGTAGCCCATTTTTCATCGCAGGCGACTGGTACTGATGACATACCTCATAAGATAGTTGCAAAGTCACTTCCTGTTATTGGCCCACTTTTAGTCAAGCTCTTTAATATATCTCCAACAGAAGGGGCTTTCCCCACAGCTTGGAAAAAATCACTGTTAACAGCTATTAAAAAGACTTAGGTTCCATCTACACCATCAGATTTCCGTCCTGTTGCTCTCCTTTGTTTCTTGGCAAAAGTACTTGAAAAACTAGCACATGACCAGATAACCAACTATATTAGACAGAAAAAGTTGATTGACCCGTTATAGACTGGCTTTAGACCCTACAGTAGTATAGAAACAGCCTTACTAAAATTAACAGAGAACATTAGGTTTGGTAAAAGTAAAAGGTTAGTAACGGTACTACGGCAGTTTGACTTCAGCAAGGCTTTTGATTCCATAGCTCCTTCGAAGCTAATACCTAAATTAAAATCTTTGGGTTTCTTAAAGAACGCCTTGCTGTGGATCAAATCTTAACTCCAAGGTAGACAGTTACAAGTTACTACAAAAACACCCTCCTCGAATCCCCTTGGAGTTAATCTTGGTGTCCCACAGGGATCAGTACTGGGTTCCCTCTTGTTCTGCCTCTATATTAATGACGTGAAGCAACATCTAGACCCAGAAATCTATCATCTTTTATATGCGGATGATTTGCAAATTTATGTGCAAGTTTCCCCTGAGAAAATAAATTTGGCACTAGGGAAGCTTTCATCAGCGGCCAATAATATCTGCATTTGGGCCAAAAATGTTTCCCTGCGACTTAAACCAGACACTAGCCATTGGCACTAGCCATTTCGTTGACCAACTAGACAAATTAAATCTACCTGGGTGGTTGTAGGCGAGGGAGTCACTGTATACCCATCACTAGTGAAATTACATGTCTGGGAGTTATTCTAGATAAAAAGATAACTTAGGAATCGCACATCTCATTGGTGAGCAAAAAAGTTGACAAAGTACTTTACACACTGCGCTTCATTAGGCAGTACACAAAGGAAGATCTACGAATTAAGCTTATACAAGCATTAGTGGTTCCCCACTTAGATTAATGCTCTGTTGTATACCTAGACTGCTCGATAAACCTGAAAGACAGAATACAAAGATTGAGTAATACATGTTTAAGAAACATCTATGGAATCGGCAGGGACACACATATTACTCCTTACAGAGACAAACTAGGGTGTGTAACCACAAATAATCTCCTCATTCCAAGTACAAGGAACAAAAAGCTGGAATTCTCTCCCATCATCAATACGATTCCTTGCTTCAATTAATTCTTTTAAGTCAGGTTTATTAAAATACTTGAAAAGTTCTAGCCATGCATACAAAAATTTGGTCTTAATAATGTTAATACAGGAAAGGAGGTAAATTTTTTTGTAAAATGAAGCAGTAATTAGGCCCTAGTCGGATCAACTTGAAACTTTTTGCAATTTGTCAAGAAAGGTGTCTAGTTCAGAAGTAAACAAGTTTGGTTGGTTGGAGTTGGTCCGAAACGTGGTAAAAATTGGCAAAACTGTTTTTTTTGGCCAAAAATTAATAAATATTTAATATCTCGGGCAATATTAAATGAATGTTGGTGAAAATAGGTATCAGGGGGTTTTTCGGGTCATTGATTACGATTTTAATGTCAGAAATATTTCAAACACCCTGTAAACAGTAAAAACTACCCTTTTTTAGGGTTTGTTTTTCAATATTTTGGAAATTAAGCTAAAATTATCAAATAAATGCCATTTTTTCAGAAAAATTAATAAAGATTTTTTTTTTTTTATTATGTCCGGAAATTGAGATATAAGGTTTAATAATAGGGGGGGTTAAAACTACCCCCAGAATAAGAAAAAATACAAAAAACATGACCTCAGATTATTTTTTTTGTATTTGGAATTTTTTGAAAATATTTTACCATATATTTACTATTATGAAACAAATTCAACCCCTCCCTAGGGGGGGGGGGGGTTAAAACTACCCCTAAATTTTAAGAAATGAAAAAAACGTTATTAAATTTTGTTGTTGCCACTTTTCGATTTAGAGCCGGAAAAGTAACAATTTGCAACCCTGGTGGTGAAAACTACCCCAAAATGTAAAAAAAATTGAAAAAAGTCGTAATTAAAATTTGTTTTTAAATCTTACAATGTAAGCATAAAAAATAGCGATTTTTTAGTCTAGAAAAATAACATACCGAAATTCCATGAGTCGAATGAGTTTCTTATGGTTTCTTGAAATAGAAATAGAACAAGAGAGAGAAAGAGAGATCTTATTGTTCTATTAGACAAAGGCCGATGAACTCAATAACGAACATGAAACATGTTTAAATTTATATTTTCAATAAATTTTAGTCCTTACGGCAGGTTTCTCTGGTACCCGCGCTTTTTTTTTTCAAAAATTTTTTTTTGGAGTCCCTTAAAGCTTTAAAAATTTCTTCAACAAACTTTTTTCCAATTTTTTTCATGCCCATTTTTTAGCGCCATCTAGGCTGAGGTGCTTGAAAAAAAAAATCCTCTGACGAAAAGTCAGAACACTTGTTCCAAAATATGTCCAGTCATTTTTGGCCCTATCGGGTAATTATTGTTTACGTTTTTATTTGCCATAAAATTTAAAATTCATACAAAAAATACACAAATCATTGATTTTTGTACCTTTTTTTTAACTTACTTTTGGTTTGACGGCTATTTGACTGCTGTCAAAAGTCGAAATTTGAAATTTGACAGCAGCATTTAATTGACTTATCATATAAACATACGGTACTGTACGAAAAATTTTCATAACACTTAAAAATAGAGAGACTCAATGGATTAACTATAAAAATTTTATGTAATTGCTGAAAAAAAAAGGATTTTTGGCCATAACTTTTTTTTGGCTAATGATAACGAGATGTACAATAAACCATTTCAAAGCTAAGGTTATCGCCAAAATTTTATGTCATATGCAACATTTCAATTATATCGGCCATTTTTTTTTAATTTCGCCCGAAAAAAAAGAGCATTTACCGTCATAAACATAAAATAGGCAATTTTAAATAGGCAAAACTGCTTACAGATGAAACATTATGACAAAAATTTGAAATACAAGTAACTTCGAATAAATGCTAAAAAGTTTGGCTGTTTAAAATAAAAAATGTTCACGCTGTTGGCCAAAAACTGAAAATGTCTTAAAAAATACACGATTTTACCCAACTTTATCAGGCCAAAACATAAACAATAATGACCCGATAGGGCCAAAAATGGCTGGACATATTTAGAAACAAGTGTTCTGACTTTTCATCAAAGGATTTTTTTTTTCAAGCATCTTAGCCCAGATGGCGCTAAAAAATTGGCATGAAAAATTTTGGAAAAAAAATTATTTTGTCCATAACTTTTTTTCTGCTTACTTTAAACGGTTCTGGTTAGTCTCAAAATTTTCCCAATTTTGTCTTCTTGCAAAACGATATTCATCGTTTTTTTAGTAAAAGTAAAATTTTTCCAGATATTTACGCCAGAACGATCTGGTTTCTTCATTTTTCGTTAAACAACCATCTTTGCCTTCTCATATCTCCTTTAATATTAATCGTACGCAAAAAAAAAAAAACCGCTGTCTTTGTAAGCAAAAATACTTTAAATTAGTAATATATAATATTTTTTGTAATTTTACCAGATTTCAAATAAAATTAAAAAAACTGAAAAAAAAAAAAAATTTTTTTGGCAAAAATCACACTTTTCATTGCGCTATAACTTGGAAGGGGTGCATTTTTATGAAAAATTGCAATCAATGTTTTTATCTTAAAATATGGTAATTTATCGATTGGTTAGGTTATTTTTTTTTCAACCACCCCCCCCCCCCCCCCACTGAGTTCCACCCCCCCCCCCCCGCCCCCAACCCTTTTTCCAACCATCGAAAGTTGTTTACTTCGGTACTAGACACCTTTCTTAACAAAATTCAACTTACTTCAAGTATCTGCTACCAGGGCCAAATTACTGCTTCAAGATTTTACCTCGTTTCTTGTATTATGTTTTATCAGGACTGAAATGCATCAGTATTACCAAAAATCCACTATTCTTTATTTTTACTTTTTACTTTCTTTCTTTTTAACATATGTTACTATTGTTGCCACGATACTACTAATTTTGTGATTTATTTATTTATTTTTTATCTATTTTATATGTTATAATTGTTATTATGTTATACTATTAATGTTAACCTGTATCAGAAATTTTTGTATACACAAATAAAGAGACTATTTACATTTACATTTACATTTTAAAAATAAATCTTATATTAATTTTAAGAATTGATTATTGTTAAATTTGTTTATTTTCAATTGGATAAACTTAATTTTAAATTATATTTTTTATAGATTATAGATTTTGAGTTTAGTTAAATTCTTAAATTTCTGCGCTTATTTTATTCCCGCATTTAAAATTTCATTTATATACGATAATAGTCATGGATACACTACTTATATGGATATCACATTCAAAAAAAAAAATGTGGCTAATATTAAAAAGAGAGAATATATGTGTTCCGACCTTTTATCTTTTTCTAATAGTAGGAGTAGGGAAGATATTCTTTTAAGTTAGTAAAGGATAGCGAGTCGGAACAAAATTTCTAGCAGTAGTAATTTTTCACTTATAGGTTCTTATGTATCGTGTTATATCTATAAAATGTTGTATCTATGATAATAGTATACACGTGTATACATAATCATAAAATATCCTGTCTTACAAAAAGAGAAGCAGATATACAAATTGTGAAGCATAAGAGAAAGAAAACACATAGTGTTTGAAAGTAGGAACATTGTAAATTAAAAATTCTTTTTTTAAATAAATATATTTGTTGAAAGAAAAAAATTTATGAACAATATAATTTTAAATTAAAAAATAAATTGTTTAATTATTAAATCACGCACAGAATTTGGTATTAAATTTAAAGAAAAAAAAGAAAGAATAAAAATATTTATAGGCTAGATAGAACCTCTTTAAAGTATATTACAGTAGTACACGATGGGTTATTGTTCGTGCTCCGCAATACACATCACACCATGATAATTATATAATATATTAATAAATATATTACAGAAATTTAGTCTATTTCTAAGCTACAAATTGATAATCCTATACATATTAAAATGAAATAATTGAAAAAATTGACTATTTTTGATTTTATTGAACACGCATTTATAAAGCATTATACGGACGAAAATACATGAAAGTAGTTTTAAAGTAATCTTTAAAGAAATATATATCTCCACGCCTTTTTTTTATTTTAAAAAAATATTTAAATGATTTCTAGAAACAAATCGTTTGAAATTGACCTTACGGTTCAGAGTTACAACTGTTTGAAGCTAAGAACTTCAAATTTAAAGAATCAAAAAGTGGTCATTTTTTTCACTTTATATCTTAAAATGGGTTGTATCAGAATTCTAAATTTAAAATCCAAGTTGCTTTGTATTTATTAAACGGTTCTCTAATGACATTTTTTTTTCGATTTAATTAATTTATTAAAGAGAGATATCAAAAAAACGATTAGAGTCTAATTTTTTGAATTTTTTATTTTTTCATGTTTAGGACAGCCGAGATCCATTTTCTTATACCGTATAGGAGCCAATTTTCGAACGTATTAAATTTCGATCAAATACACATAAATTAGCGTTTATATAAAAAAGTATGCTTAATTTATCTAAAACCGAGTTTTATTATGAAACTATAAACCCTAAAGAACTGATTTCTACCTTACCGATGTTAAAAAACAATTTAAATTAATAAAAAAAATAAGAAAAATGTTCTCTTGTACAACCTTACGAGATTTTTCTCATCGTTTTCACCAAATCTCGTGTGTTATTAAAATCGAGTTTTAGGGATACCTACTCTATGCCGAATACTAAAAATGCTTTTAATTACGTTGTGATGCTTTAATAAATGAAGGGAAAGGGTTATATTCACTTATTTATTGCAAAATTATTTTAAATAGGTATATCGATAATCGAATCCGAACTATTTTACACATATAGGTATTTTCGATATTTTCAATAACATTACACATTTTTTTTATTTAAACGATATTTTTTAATTATAATACATTATATTTTTCATAATTACATTTTTTATACTATATTTTACACCAATTGACAAAATATTTACTAAATTTTCACATAAAAACACAATTTTAAGTATTTATATACTTACACTGAGAAAAAAAATTACTACATTCAAAAAAATTTGCTTTGTTTCAAGAAAATTATTCTTTTCAATAGTGCCTAAGATACGTCTTTTTGACTCAATGAAATCTTACGCATTGAGTTAAAAACATATTTTCTCTATTTAAAAAAATAATGTTTTGGGAGAAAGAAATATTTCTTAGAAACAATAAACAGTTGTTTAGCGACAACATCATGAGTTTTTGGTATAATCAAATAATTAGTTATGTGAAATAAATAAATTTTTGAATCTATGAAATAATTTTTTCGATCGAAATTGTCAGTAAAAAAATTTTTTTTTTTGCAAAATGCAAAAAATTTTTTTTTCCTCGTTTTTTTTTTTTTTATAATTTTTTAATTTTTTTATTATTAATCTTATTTTTATAAATTATTATTATTGATTTATATATATATTTTTTAATTATTTTTTCATTTACTTATTTTTTTTTTTTTAATTATTTCATTTTTTTATTTTTTTATTATTTTTTTTTTTTTTTTTTATCAAATTAAATTTTAAATTTTGTCATACCCGGAATCGAACCCAAATTGCTTTGACTGTGCAGAACTATACGCATCGTAACCAATCCAATGGACCACGGCAGCATCTTACTAAATATAGAAGTTAATTTTCAAAGACTATGTAACGAAAAAATTATCGATAAAGCAGATTCAAAAACATAAAATAATGCATCAAGTTTTTAAAAAGAAATAAAAAAAAAATTTTTATTCAAAGCCAGATGGAATTAGCAGGTGGTAATAAACATATGAGTGAATTCTTAATGTCATAAAAATAATTATTTTTTTTTCAAGCTGAGTTTAGGAAGGAAAAAAATATTTTTTCAAAAACTTGAAAAATGTTGTTTGCTCTAATTATCTAAAATATTAATCTTTTTCGCAAAAACTTCTATTTTTTCATTAGCTGATCAATTTTTTTGCATTGAATTAAGTTTCGCTTATAAAGATATCTACAAATTACTTTTTGCAGAATAATTTTTATATAAATGAATGGAGATTATAGTTAATTCAGCAAAAAAAATATATTTTATTAAAAAAATTGTTTCTTGAAAAAAAAGTACATTTTTTTGAACGAATAAAATATAATTATTTGAACGAAATAAAGCAGTTTTTTAAAATAAAGTTTTATAATTTTGGCATGAGATAATATTTTTTTGAAAACTATTTGCTTTGGATCAAAAATTAAATTTCATGATCCAAAAAAACGCTTCCTTGAATTTAGAAAATATTTTTTTGAATATATTTTTTTGATTCAAAACACTGAAAGTTTTTGTAATAATCTATCCAGTTTCTAGCGGCAAAAAAATATTCGTTTCTTCCAAGAAACATATGTTTGTTTGAATGAAATCAAAATTCAATGAATATATTTACTTAAACGAAAAAAATATTTCTTTCAAATCACAATGGTTTTCTTGTTTTAAAATTATATACTCTAGATTCAAAAAATTAAAATTCAATGCATACGATTTTCTTAAGCCAAGAAAATTTTTTTCTCAGTGTATGTATCACTTTGATTAAAACACCACAAACTTGCAATAAACGCCTCGATTTTTATAAAAAATACATAGAAACACTTTAAAATTGGAAAAAAATCTTTATTTTAATATTAAAAATGTATAAAAATTATATTCTAACACTTGTTTCATAAAATTAATGCTTTTTTACTTTTAAATACACAAATAAATGAAGAGGTATAAACAAATGCGTGTTGTTTATAAAAATGTCGCGCGCGAACTAAGTCATTGACCCGGCTGGTTGCTTAAACACGGGGTCTATTTTATTTCCTTAAGTTTTAAAAATATTATATCAATTATTATCTTTCGTTAATTAAAATTAAAAAGCAAATTTTAATAAATAAATGTTTAAAATACATGATTATACATGTGTGTAGTTCATCTGCTGTTTACTATATTTTACTCTTATTATAGGTATTTTATATTAAAAAAACAAGAAAAAAGAAGTTAAAAGGGAGTTAAGAAATAGGTATAGTTATACCTATAAGAATTCTATTAAAACTCGCGCTATTTAAACTTAGTTTTAACGATTTTCAAATTATCGAAAATTAATTCGATCAAAATGATACTATTATCAAAATTAAATTCGCATTATCGAAATTACCTTACCTTGTACACTTGTAATAAATGTAAATTATTAATTACCCATCAATAAATTTGATATTTTTTTAATTGGGATAATAAAATATAGGATTCCCCTGATCAAATGCAACAATATTTAACTCGAATTATTAATTTTAAAGTATATTTTTCAACAAATAAAGATACAGCTAGGTATAAGAAAGTGACTTCTGATCGAAAACCGGCTCCTATACGGTATAATAAATTTTTTTGACATTTTCATATAAAAAACAAAATAAAATATATGTTTCAATTTTTTAAAGTTATGAAAAATCAATATGACTTTTGCAATAAAATGAAATTTTTTTTAATTTTTATTTTTTCATGTTTAGGACAACCGAGACCCATTTTCTAGTATAATGAAATTTTTTGACATTTTCATATAAAAAACAAAATAAAATATATGCTGAAATTTTTTAAAGTTATGAACAATCAATATGACTTTTGCAATAAAATATTATTGTCATCATTTTTTAAATTAAAAGATATTATATATTGGTCAATATGGAACTTAAAAATACAATATAATTATTGCTTTATACAAAAATTGATAGAATTATTTGTCAGTAATATTGTATTTTTATATTCCATATTGATCAATATATAATATCTTTTAATTTAAATTTATGAAAGGAACGAATTAATAAAGTTTTATAATTTAATTTTTTGGCATTGGGTTTGAAATATGCCAAAAAATTACAGTTTTGTTCATCATATTATTTCAGTAATTAGACTGTTAATTGACTAAATTTACATAAATAATAGTATATATATTATGTTATACTATCTAAACACCGATGAATATAAACTATAATTTCTCTAGAATGATATACTATAGGTATATAAATGTGTATCATAAAAAGTTTAACATCTTCTGGGAGTACAGCTCGATCGTCGATTAAACTTTAATAAACATATCACTGAAAAGAGAAATCAATTTTATGGCGTTATCGGTAAACTAATGCCGCTATTAAAGTCTCATTCAGCACTAGGCATTAAAAATGGCCTACTCATTTATAAAATGCTAATAAGACTAGTTTTTACATATGCCCCAGCCGTATGGGGTAATGCATCGGAAAATAGTATCAATAAGCTTCAAGTTATTCAGAATAAAATACTTAAACTAATAACCAACGCTCCCAGGTACATGAGACTGTCGAAGATCCATGAAGATCTAGAGGTCAAAGCGGTTAAAGAATATACAACCAAACTAACCAAAAACTTTTACGAAAAATGCAAAAATTCCAAGTATCAGACTATCAGTAAAATTGGTAGTTATGATTATCAGGGTTCAAATAAATATAAAATGCCTAAAGATTTTATTTTAAAACAAACTAATTAACAAAGTTTTGTTTCAGACTAAGGAACAATGGCCATTTAAACAGCAAACTTTAAACATAAATTTGGTTATCAAGGCCTTTTTCAACGTAGGAGCAATAATAAATAAATTTTGTTTTTTCTTTTTACAGGACTATTAATACCCTTGTCCTAACTCCTACCTCTTTATTTCTTACATCCTAAGTCAAATTAAATAATTAAAAATTTCATTAAATTTCATTCAGGTTTTTCCACACGTGGGGTTTTTGCCTGATAATTCATGCTAACTATCACCCGTCATTTTTCTTCTAACTTCATGATAGAGTGTAAACGCATAATAATGTGACGCAAATGCTCGCGCCGCGTTTCGGTGGTTGTTCCTCACGGAAAGTAGCGAGGAGGGGCTATTTTCTTCCTAAAAAAAAAAAGTTTAACATCTTGATTTATCTAAGGAATTATAGTAGTAAACTTTACTGATGATGGCTCGTACTACTATACAGAGCTGAAATAAACCATTTTAAAAATTATTAAAAAAATTTTTTAGCTCAGTAATAAGACTGACAAATAATTCCACCAATTTTTGTATAAAGCAATAATTATATTGTATTTTTATGTTCGGTATTGACCAATACATAATATCTTATAATTTAAATTTATGAAAGGAACGAATTAATAAAGTATTATAATTTATCATTTTTTATTTTCTCATGTTTAAGACAGATGATATCTATTTTCATATATAATCAACTTTTTTGGTATTTTTTCAAGATATAAATAATCAATATGACTTCTGCAATAAAATGAAATTTTTTGAAATTTTTATTTTTTCATGTTTAGGACAGGCGATATCTATTTTTAGACTGTATGTGTGAAGCACAGTATATATTATTTCAATTTATATTATTTTCTGTTTTATATGCGAAGCACAGACTATACCCGCGACAAAATCTCGCTTTTGTTTGATAAGGTCACTGTAATCTCCGATAAGGTTCAAAATTTATATATAACTTAATACCGAGTCAAAGATGAACTCATTAGATTTTTGGTCAAATCGGAAATATGCTACCGAAATTATAGCCGATATACCGATATGAATTATAGCCGATATACCGATATACCGATATACCGGTATGAACAGCGTTATAACCACAAAATATCAAATATAAGATATAAAACACATGATAAAAAAAGGTATGTTATTTTTTTATTTTTTTACATACTAGGGGGCAACCCCCTTCGAGCTGAAGTGCGCCAACCCCCTCAGATCATATTTCATGTTTAATAAAAATAAAACTGTGATTTAATTCATAAATAAAAGCAATTGTACAGTGAGATGTCAATTTCAAACGGTGAAATTTTTTAATAGGATGACTAAATACTCGAATTCATTTTCATATTAACACAGGAAAGGAGGTAAAATCTCGAAACAGTAATTAGAGGCAAGTAGTAAATACTTCAAGTAACTTAAATTTTGTTAAGAAAGGTGCCCAGTACCCGAGTAAACAACTTCTGATAGTTGCGAAATGGGTTAGGGGCAGGGGAGGGGTGAAAAAAAATAACGTAACCAATCGATAAATTATCATTTTTTATCATAAAAACATGAAATACAATTTTTCATTTAAATGAACCTCTTCCGAGTTATAGAGCAAGGAAAAGTGATTTTTGTTTTTTTAATTTTACCTAAAAACTGTTGGTATTACAAAAAAAATTATATATTGCTAATATGAAGTATTTTACTTGACAAATGAAGCGAATTTTTTTTTCGTACGATTAATATCAAAGGAGACATGACATGGCGAAAATGGTTGTTTAACGAAAAATTAAGAAACCATGTCGTTCTGGCGTAAATATCTTGAAAAATATTACTTTTGCAACAAAAATTATAAGTATCATTTTGCAAGAAGACAAAATTGGGAAAATTTTGAGACCAACCATAACCGTTTACAATAAGCAGAAAAAAAGTTATGGGCAAAATAAACTTTTTTCCAATTTTTTTGATGCTAATTTTTTAGCGCCATCTGGACTGAGGTGCTTGAAAAAAAAATCCTTTAATGAAAAGTCAGAACACTTGTTCCTAAACATGTCCACTCATTTTTAGCCCTATCGAGTAATTATTGTTTATGTTCTGGACTGACAAAGTTGGATAAAATCTTATATTTTGTAATGCATTTTCAGTTTTTGGCCAGCAGCATGAACATTATTTATTTTAAACAGCCAAATTTTTTAGCAATTATGCAGTTATTTGTATTTTAATTTTTGGTTTAATTTTTCATCTGTAAGAACATTTGGCCGTTTAAAATTGCCTATGTTATGTTTATAACGGTTAATGCTTTTTTTTGTGAGGTGAAACTTTAAAAACATGGTCGTTCCAATAGAAATTTTGCAAATAACATGAAATTTTGGCGTTAACCTTAACTTTGAAATGATTCATTGTACATCTCGTTATCATATGCCACAAAAAAGTTATGGCCAAAAATATTTTTTTTTCAGCAATTTTATAAAACTTAAGTTAATCCATTAGGACCCTCTATTTCTAATAAGTACAGTATGTTTAGATGATAACTCAATAAAATGCTGCAGTCAAATTTCAAATTCCGACTTTTTTCAACTGTAAATTAGCCGTAAAACCTAAAGTAAGTAATAAAAAAGGCACAAAAATCAAAGATTTGTGTAAATATTAAATTTTATGGAAAATTTTTACATGACAAATGTTTATAGGCAGGGGGTTTTTCAAGCACGTTATGGGGAAGGGGTAAATAAACTTAGAATTATTTCAATTTAGAGACTTAAAATGATTTGAGTTTAGATTTCGATTTAAAAAACATGTTTAATGTTGTATTTTGAACTGAAAATTATTTTCATTTCAGGACTTTGCATAATTTTGATTTAGGGACTTAAAATAATTTTTAATTCTAAACTTCGATAAAGGGGTAAAGAATAATAAGGATTTTAAGAACTTAAAATTATTTTTTTTGGCTTAAGGCAAGTTTCTGTGCTATGAGCGTTATTTTAAAGGATATTTTGAATTGGGCTTTAAAAAAAACCACTTTGCAATCAGTAACGAATCTAGAAAATTTTGGGAGGGGGGTTATTAAAATCAAATAACAAAAAATTTGGGGTAGTTAACCACCCTGTTATTAAATCTTATATCTCAATTTCGGAGCATAATAAAAAAATAAAATTTCATTAATTTTTCTGAAAAAATAGCATTTATTTGATATTTTTAGCTTAAATTCTAAAATATTAAAAAAAAACCCCTAAATAAGGGTAGTTTTTCCTGTTTACAGGGTGTTTGAGAAATTTCTGACATTAAAATCGTAATCAGTGACTCAAAAAAACCCCTGGTACCTATTTTCACCAAAATTCATTTAATATTGCCAGAGATATTAAATATTTATTTATTTTTGGCCAAAAAAACAGTTTGACCAATTTTTACAACGTTTTGGACCAACTCCAACTAACCAAACTTACTCGGATACTTTACAAATATTTATTATATATACTTCACATACTTTACACTAGGGTGTAGTGAAAAAAAAAAAACGTATTTCTGAGACGCTGGTATCTTAAAGTTATTTTTTTGGGTAGAAGATGAACATGTGTGATTTACATAAAATTCGGTTAGTATTTTTCGGTTTAAACCCCGAAATTTACGGTGAAAATCGCGCAATTCAGTAAGTTTAAAAAATTTTTTTTTCTGAAAATAAATATTTTTTAAAAGTATTAAGATTCGCTTAGCCAGAATTTCAAAGTAATCCTACTTAACCTCAAAACTAACGTTTTTGGTATCTAAAATGGCGCAGTTCAGGTACTTTACAAAATTTTTTTTTCTCAAAGTTAATATTTTTAAAAAATATTAAGATTTGCTAAGCCAGAATTTCAAAATAATGATTAACAAAGCGCACATAACCTCAAAACCAACGTTTTTGGTATCCAAAATGGTTCGATTAGGGTACTTTAATAAATTTTTTTTTCTGAAAATTAATATTTTTGAAAAATATTAAGATTCGCTAAGCCAGAATTTCAAAATAATGATTTATGAAGCGCACATAACCTCAAAACTGACGTTTTTGGTATCCAAAATGGCGCGATTAGGGTACTTTACTAAATTTTTTTTTCTAAAAGTTAATATTTTTCAAAAATATTAAAATTCCTTGAGCCAGAATTTCAAAATAATGATTTACCAAGCCTACATAATCTCCAAACTGACGTTTTTGGTATACAAAATGGCGCTATTCAGGTACTTTACTAAATTTCTTTTTCTAAAAGTTAATATTTTGCAAAAATATTAAAATTCCTTCCACCAGAATTTTAAAATAATGATTTATGAAGACTACATAATCTCCAAACTGACGTTTTTGGTATACGGCAATATATCCGCTAGTGGCGTTAAGAACGAAGAGGAGGTTGGCCGTATAGTTGACAGAAATTTCCCTACCCACCATGAAAGGGAGGAAGAAAATTACTTTTTTAGAAGATCAAGAAGAGGATATACCCAAATTCACCGTGGATGAGCTTGTAACAGCAGTATTCTCGCTCAAAAATGAAAAGGCAACAGGACCTGATGGAATACCCACTGAGATTCTGAAAATAGACACGCAAGAGTGTCAACAACGTATTTACAATACTTGTTCACGAATGGGTGTCTTCAGCAAACTCTGGAAAAGAGCCAGAATGGTCTTTATCAGTAAGGGTAAAGAGGACACTATGCTGCAAAACTATTTGCATCCTCCAGGAATACTGGACGCAGCCCAGAAAATATATAAAAAGATACTGTAAACACGGATACTGAGGGCTGTTGAAACTTCAGGAGAACTTTCTCCCCAAGAATTCGGGTTCCACCAACAGAAGTCAACTATCGATGTCATAAGCAATATCAGCAAGATAGAGCAATTTCATTGAAGGGTTAAGGAAATTCCAGGTGCCAAAATATCTGCGAAGAATCATCAGCAGTTACCTGAGCGATCGAGAAATATGATTTGAGACTGCGCAAGGAACAAGATTGAGGAGAGTAACTGCAGTAACAATTCAAGGAATGGTCCTCAGGCCGGATCTATGGAACATCATGTACGATCAGGTACTTAGGCTTCCAATGCCGGGGGATACTTATACTGTCGATTACCCGAAGTAATGTGAAAACAGTCCCGGGATAGGTTCGGATAAGGTAGGAAGGGAGTGCAGTTTTAATTGGTAAAAGCCAGTTAAGCCGAGTCCCACATAACTATCAGTACAGATGCTGAACGGTACGCATAACGCATTTCTCTACTTCCTACTACCTACAAAAAAAAAGCCATTTTCTACTTTATACACAGAAAAACGGTGTTGAAAATTGAATACTTCCAAAGTATCGAACACCGTTTTCCGAAGTATGAAGTTGCTAGAAGAACTTTTTTGAAGCATCCTACCTCAAATTCCTAATTAAAAAGTATCTAACACCGTTTTCCGAAGTATGAATTTGCTATAAGAACTATTTGAAGCATCCTACCTTAAATTCCAAATTCAAAAGTAGTTAAAACCGATTTCAAAAGAAGCTTCCACCGTATTCAAAAGTATCTAATACCGTTTTCTGAAGTATGAAGTTGCTAGAAGAATTTTTTTGTAGCATCCCACCTCCAATTCCTAATTCAACAGCAGCTAACACCGTATTCCAAAGTATCTAACACCGTTTTCCGAAGTATGAATTTGCTATAAGAACTATTTGAAGCATCCTACCTCTATTTTCTATTTAAAGAGTAGCAAACACCGTTTTCCAATGTAGCCAACACCGTTTTCCGAAGTGAAATGTTGCTAGAAGAACTTTTTGAAGCATCCTACCTCAAATTCCTAATTCAAAAGCAACTAATCTCGTATTCCAAAGTATCTAACACCGTCTTCCGAAGTATGAAGTTGCTAAAAGAACTTTTTTGATACATCCTAACTTAAATTCCGAATGCAAAAGTAGCTAAAACCGTTTTCCAAAGTAACTAACACCGTTTCCAAAGTATCCCACATCATTTTCCGAAGTATAAAGTTGCTAGATGAGCTTTTTGAATTATCTTACCTCAATTCTCTATTTATCGAGTAGCTAACACCGTTTTCCAAAGTATCTTATACAGTTTTCCGAAGTGAAATGTTGCTAGAAGAACTTTTTGAAGCATCCTACCTTAAATTCCGAATTCAAAAGTAGCTAACACCGTTTTTCAAAATATTCAACACCGTTTTCCGAAGTATGAAGTTACTAGAAGAACTTTTTTGAAACATCTTACCTCAAATTCCTAATTAAAAAGTTACTAACACCGTTTTCCAATGTACCCAACAACGTTTTCCGAAGTATGAAGTTGCTAGAAGAACTTTTTGAAGCATCCTAACTTAAATTCCGAATTCAAAAATAGCTAACACCGTTTTCCAAAGATCCCACACCGTTTTCCGAAGTATGAAGTTGCTAGAAGAATTTTTTTGAAGCATCCTACCTCAAATTCCTAATTAAAAAGTAACTAACACCGTTTTCCAATGTACCCAACACCGTTTTCCGAAGTATGAAGTTGTTAGAAGAACTTTTTGAAGCATCCTAACTTACCTAACTTAAATTCCGAATTCAAAAGTAGTTAACACCGATTTCAAAAGCAGCTTACACCGTATTGAAAAGTATCTAATACCGTTTTCCAAAGTATGAAGTTGCTAGAAGACCTTTCTCGAAGCATCCTACCTCAATTTAAAGAGTAGCAAACACCGTTTTCCAATTTACCCAACACCGTTTTCCGAAGTATAAAGTTGCTAGAAGAACTTTTTGAAGCATCCTAACTTACCTAACTTAAATTTCGAATTCAAAAAAAGCTAACACCGTTTTCCAAAGTATCTAACACCGTTTTCCAAAGTATCCCACATCGTTTTCCGAAGTATGAAGTTGCTAGAAGATCTTTTTGAAGCATCCTAACTAAAATTCCGAATGCAAAAGTAGTTAACACCGATTTCAAAAGCAGCTTACACCGTATTCAAAAGTATCTAATACCGTTTTCCGAAGTATGAAGTTGCTAGAAAACCTTTTTTGAAGCATCCTACCTCAATTTTCTATTTAAAGAGTAGCAAACACCGTTTTCCAATGTACCCAAAACCATTTTCCGAAGTATGAAATTGCTAGAAGAACTTTTTGAAGCATCCTAACTTACCTAACTTAAATTCCGAATTAAAAAGTAGCTAACACCGTTTTCCAAAGTATCTAACACCGTTTTCCAAAGTATCCCACACCGTTTTCCGAAGTATGAAGTTGCTAGAAGAACTTTTTTGAAGCATCCTACCTCAAATTCCTAATTAAAAAGTAACTCACACCGTTTTCCAATGTACCCAACACCGTTTTCCGAAGTATGAAGTTGTTAGAAGAAATTTTCGAAGCATCCTAACTTAAATTCCGAATTCAAAAGTAAGTAACACCGTTTTCCAAAGATCCCACACCGTTTTCCGAAGTATGAAGTTGCTAGAAGAATTTTTTTGAAGCATCCTACCTCAAATTCCTAATTAAAAAGTAACTAACACCGTTTTCCAATGTACCCAACACCGTTTTCCGAAGTATGAAGTTGTTAGAAGAACTTTTTGAAGCATCCTAACTTACCTAACTTAAATTCCGAATTCAAAAGTAGTTAACACCGATTTCAAAAGCAGCTTACACCGTATTCAAAAGTATCTAATACCGTTTTCCGAAGTATGAAGTTGCTAGAAGACCTTTTTTGAAGCATCCTACCTCAATTTTCTATTTAAAGAGTAGCAAACACCGTTTTCCAATGTACCCAACACCATTTTCCGAAGTATGAAATTGTTAGAAGAACTTTTTGAAGCATCCTAACTTACCTAACTTAAATTCCGAATTCAGAAGTAGTTAACACCGTTTTCAAAAGCAGCTTACACCGTATTGAAAAGTATCTAATACCGTTTTCCAAAGTATGAAGTTGCTAAAAGAACTTTCTCGAAGCATCCTACCTCAATTTAAAGAGTAGCAAACACCGTTTTCCAATTTACCCAACACCGTTTTCCGAAGTATGAAGTTGTTAGAAGAACTTTTTGAAGCATCCTAACTTACCTAACTTAAATTCCGAATTCTAAAGTAGTTAACACCGATTTCAAAAGCAGCTTACACCGTATTGAAACGTATCTAATACCGTTTTCCAAAGTATGAAGTTGCTAGAAGACCTTTCTCGAAGCATCCTACAACAATTTAAAGAGTAGCAAACACCGTTTTCCAATTTACCCAACAACGTTTTCCGAAGTATAAAGTTTCTAGAAGAACTTTTTGAAGCATCCTAACTTACCTAACTTAAATTTCGAATTCAATAAAAGCTAACACCGTTTTCCAAAGTATCTAACACCGTTTTCCAAAGTATCCTACATCGTTTTCCGAAGTATGAAGTTGCTAGAAGATCTTTTTGAAGCATCCTAACTAAAATTCCGAATGCAAAAGTAGTTAACACCGATTTCAAAAGCAGCTTACACCGTATTCAAAAGTATCTAATACCGTTTTCCGAAGTATGAAGTTGCTAGAAGACCTTTTTTGAAGCGTCCTACCTCAATTTTCTATTTAAAGAGTAGCAAACACCGTTTTCCAATGTACCCAACACCATTTTCCGAAGTATGAAATTGCTAGAAGAACTTTTTGAAGCATCCTAACTTACCTAAATTAAATTCCGAATTAAAAAGTAGCTAACACCGTTTTCCAAAGTATCTAAAACCGTTTTCCAAAGTATCCCACACCGTTTTCCGAAGTATGAAGTTGCTAGAAGAACTTTTTTGAAGCATCCTACCTCAAATTCCTAATTAAAAAGTAACTCACACCGTTTTCCAATGTACCCAACACCGTTTTCCGAAGTATGAAGTTGATAGAAGAACTTTTTGAAGCATCCTAACTTAAATTCCGAATTCAAAAGTAAGTAACACCGTTTTCCAAAGATCCCACACCGTTTTCCGAAGTATGAAGTTGCTAGAAGAATTTTTTTGAAGCATCCTACCTCAAATTCCTAATTAAAAAGTAACTAACACCGTTTTCCAATGTACCCAACACCGTTTTCCGAAGTATGAAGTTGTTAGAAGAACTTTTTGAAGCATCCTAACATACCTAACTTAAATTCCGAATTCAAAAGTAGTTAACACCGATTTCAAAAGCAGCTTACACCATATTGAAAAGTATCTAATACCGTTTTCCAAAGTATGAAGTTGCTAGAAGACCTTTCTCGAAGCATCCTACCTCAATTTAAAGAGTAGCAAACACCGTTTTCCAATTTACCCAACACCGTTTTCCGAAGTATAAAGTTGCTAGAAGAACTTTTTGAAGCATCCTAACTTACCTAACTTAAATTTCGAATTCAAAAAAAGCTAACACCGTTTTCCAAAGTATCTAACACCGTTTTCCAAAGTATCCCACATCGTTTTCCGAAGTATGAAGTTGCTAGAAGATCTTTTTGAAGCATCCTAACTAAAATTCCGAATGCAAAAGTAGTTAACACCGATTTCAAAAGCAGCTTACACCGTATTCAAAAGTATCTAATACCGTTTTCCGAAGTATGAAGTTCCTAGAAGACCTTTTTTGAAGCATCCTACCTCAATTTTCTATTTAAAGAGTAGCAAACAACGTTTTCCAATGTACCCAACACCGTTTTCCGAAGTATGAAGTTGTTAGAAGAACTTTTTGAAGCATCCTAACTTACCTAACTTAAATTCCGAATTCAAAAGTAGTTAACACCGATTTCAAAAGCAGCTTACACCGTATTGAAAAGTAGCTAACACCGTTTTCCAAAGTATCTAACACCGTTTTCCAAAGTATCCCACACCGTTTTCCGAAGTATGAAGTTGCTAGAAGAACTTTTTTGAAGCATCCTACCTCAAATTCCTAATTAAAAAGTAACTCACACCGTTTTCCAATGTACCCAACACCGTTTTCCGAAGTATGAAGTTGTTAGAAGAACTTTTTGAAGCATCCTAACTTAAATTCCGAATTCAATAGTAAGTAACACCGTTTTCCAAAGATCCCACACCGTTTTCCGAAGTATGAAGTTGCTAGAAGAACTTTTTTGAAGCATCCTACCTCAAATTCCTAATTAAAAAGTAACTCACACCGTTTTCCAATGTACCCAACACCGTTTTCCGAAGTATGAAGTTGTTAGAAGAACTTTTTGAAGCATCCTAACTTAAATTCCGAATGCAAAAGTAGCTAAAACCGTTTTCCAAAGTATCTAACACCGTTTTCCAAAGTATCCTACACCGTTTTCCAAAGTATCAAGTTGCTAGACGAGCTTTTTGAATTAATTTATATAAATTTTCTATTTATATAGTAGCTAACACCGTTTTCCAAAGTATTTAACACCGTTTTCCGAAGTATGAATTTGCTATAAGAACTATTTGAAGCATCCTACCTCTATTTTCTATTTAAAGAGTAGCAAACACCGTTTTCCAATGTAGCCAACACCGTTTTCCGAAGTGAAAAGTTGCTAGAAGAACTTTTTGAAGCATCCTACCTTAAATTCCGAATTCAAAAGTAGCTAACACCGTTTTTCAAAATATTCAACACCGTTTTTCAAAGTATGAAGTTGCTAGAAGAACTTTTTGAAGCATCCTAACTTAAATTCCGAATTCAAAAGTAAGTAACACCGTTTTCCAAAGATCCCACACCGTTTTCCGAAGTATGAAGTTGCTAGAAGAACTTTTTTGAAGCATCCTACCTCACATTCCTAATTAAAAAGTAACTCACACCGTTTTCCAATGTACCCAACACCGTTTTCCGAAGTATGAAGTTGTTAAAAGAACTTTTTGAAGCATCCTAACTTACCTAACTTAAATTCCGAATTCAAAAGTAGTTAACACTGTATTCTAAAGTATCTAACATCGTTTTCCAAAGTATGAAGTTGCTTGAAGAACTTTTTTGATACATCCTACCTAAAATTCCTAATTAAAAAGTAACCAACACCGTTTGCCTGGAATATAAAGTTGCTAGAAGAACTTTTTTGAAGCATCCCACCTCAAATTCCTAATTCAAAAGCAGCTAACACCATATTCCAATGTACCCAACTCCGCTTTCCGAAGTACGAAATTGCTAGACGAACTTTTTGAAGCATCCTAACTTAAATTCCGAATGCAAAAGTAGCTAAAACCGATTTCCTAAGTAACTACCACCGTTTTTTTTAAGTATCCCACACCATTTTCCGAAGTATAAAGTTGCAAGATGAGCTTTTTTAATAATCTTACCTCAATTTTCTATTTATAGAGTAGCTAACACCGTTTTCCAAAGTATCTTATACAGTTTTCCGAGGTATGAAGTTGCTAGAAAAACTTTTTTGAAGCATCCCACCTAAAATTCCTAATTCAAAAGCAGCTTAAACCGTATTTCAATGTACCCAACACCGTTTTCCGAAGTATGAAGTTGCTAGAAGAACTTTTTTAAGCATGCTAACTTACCTAACTTAAATTCCAAATTCGAAAGTAGCTAACACCGTTTTCCAAAGTATCCTACACCGTTTTCCAAAGTATCAAGTTGCTAGACGAGCTTTTTGAATTAATTTATATAAATTTTCTATTTATATAGTAGCTAACACCGTTTTCCAAAGTATTTAACACCGTTTTCCGAAGTATGAATTTGCTATAAGAACTATTTGAAGCATCCTACCTCTATTTTCTATTTAAAGAGTAGCAAACACCGTTTTCCAATGTAGCCAACACCGTTTTCCGAAGTGAAAAGTTGCTAGAAGAACTTTTTGAAGCATCCTACCTTAAATTCCGAATTCAAAAGTAGCTAACACCGTTTTTCAAAATATTCAACACCGTTTTTCAAAGTATGAAGTTGCTAGAAGAACTTTTTGAAGCATCCTAACTTAAATTCCGAATTCAAAAGTAAGTAACACCGTTTTCCAAAGATCCCACACCGTTTTCCGAAGTATGAAGTTGCTAGAAGAACTTTTTTGAAGCATCCTACCTCACATTCCTAATTAAAAAGTAACTCACACCGTTTTCCAATGTACCCAACACCGTTTTCCGAAGTATGAAGTTGTTAAAAGAACTTTTTGAAGCATCCTAACTTACCTAACTTAAATTCCGAATTCAAAAGTAGTTAACACTGTATTCTAAAGTATCTAACACCGTTTTCCAAAGTATGAAGTTGCTTGAAGAACTTTTTTGATACATCATACCTAAAATTCCTAATTAATAAGTAACCAACACCGTTTTCCTGGAATATAAAGTTGCTAGAAGAACTTTTTTGAAGCATCCCACATCAAATTCCTAATTTAAAAGCAGCTAACACCGTATTCCAATGTACCCAACACCGTTTTCCGAAGTACGAAATTGCTAGAAGAACTTTTTGAAGCATCCTAACTTAAATTCCGAATGCAAAAGTAGCTAAAACCGTTTTCCAAAGTATCTAACACCGTTTTCCAAAGTATCCTACACCGTTTTCCAAAGTATCAAGTTGCTAGACGAGCTTTTTGAATTAATTTATATAAATTTTCTATTTATATAGTAGCTAACACCGATTTCCAAAGTATTTAACACCGTTTTCCGAAGTATTAAGTTGCTAGAAGAACTTTTTGAAGCATCCCAACTTATATTCCGAATTCAAAAGTAGCTAACACCGTAATCCAAAGTATCTAACACCGTTTTCCGAAGTATGAATTTGCTATAAGAACTATTTAAAGCATCCTACCTCTATTTTCTATTTAAAGAGTAGCAAACACCGTTTTCCAATGCAGCCAACACCGTTTTCCGAAGTGAAATGTTGCTAGAAGAACTTTTTGAAGCATCCTACCTTAAATTCCGAATTCAAAAGTAGCTAACACCGTTTTTCAAAATATTCAACACCGTTTTCCGAAGTATGAAGTTACTAGAAGAACTTTTTTGAAACATCTTACCTCAAATTCCTAATTAAAAAGTTACTAACACCGTTTTCCAATGTACCCAACAACGTTTTCCGAAGTATGAAGTTACTAGAAGAACTTTTTTGAAACATCTTACCTCAAATTCCTAATTAAAAAGTAACTAACACCGTTTTCCAATGTACCCAACACCGTTTTCCGAAGTATGATGTTGTTAGAAGAACTTTTTGAAGCATCCTAACTTACCTAACTTAAATTCCGAATTCAAAAGTAGTTAACACCGATTTCAAAAATAGCTTACACCGTATTGAAAAGTATCTAATACCGTTTTCCAAAGTATGAAGTTGCTAGAAGAGCTTTCTCGAAGCATCCTACCTCAATGTAAAGAGTAGCAAACACCGTTTTCCAATTTACCCAACACCGTTTTCCGAAGTATGAAGATGCTAGAAGATCTTTTTGAAGCATCCTAACTAAAATTCCGAATGCAAAAGTAGTTAACACCGATTTCAAAAGCAGCTTACACCGTATTCAAAAGTATCTAATACCGTTTTCCGAAGTATGAAGTTGCTAGAAGACCTTTTTGAAGCATCCTAACTAAAATTCCGAATTCAAAAGTAAGTAACACTGTTTTCCAAAGATCCCACACCGTTTTCCGAAGTATGAAGTTGCTAGATGAACTTTTTTGAAGCGTCCTACCTCAAATTCCTAATTAAAAAGTAACTCACACCGTTTTCCAATGTACCCAACACCGTTTTCCGAAGTATGAAGTTGTTAGAAGAACTTTTTGTAGCATCCTAACTAAAATTCCGAATTCAAAAGTAAGTAACACTGTTTTCCAAAGATCCCACACCTTTTTCCGAAGTATGAAGTTGCTAGATGAACTTTTTTGAAGCGTCCTACCTCAAATTCCTAATTAAAAAGTAACTCACACCGTTTTCAAATGTACCCAACACCGTTTTCCGAAGTATGAAGTTGTTAGAAGAACTTTTTGTAGCATCCTAACTAAAATTCCGAATTCAAAAGTAAGTAACACTGTTTTCCAAAGATCCCACACCGTTTTCCGAAGTATGAAGTTGCTAGATGAACTTTTTTGAAGCGTCCTACCTCAAATTCCTAATTAAAAAGTAACTCACACCGTTTTCCAATGTACCCAACACCGTTTTCCGAAGTATGAAGTTGTTAGAAGAACTTTTTGTAGCATCCTAACTAAAATTCCGAATTCAAAAGTAAGTAACACTGTTTTCCAAAGATCCCACACCGTTTTCCGAAGTATGAAGTTGCTAGATGAACTTTTTTGAAGCGTCCTACCTCAAATTCCTAATTAAAAAGTAACTCACACCGTTTTCCAATGTACCCAACACCGTTTTCCAAAGTATCCCACACCGTTTTCCGAAGTATGAAGTTGCTAGAAGAACTTTTTTGAAGCATCCTACCTCAAATTCCTAATTAAAAAGTAACTCACACCGTTTTCCAATGTACTTAACACCGTTTTCCGAAGTATGAAGTTGTTAGAAGAACTTTTTGTAGCATCCTAACTAAAATTCCGAATTCAAAAGTAAGTAACACTGTTTTCCAAAGATCCCACACCGTTTTCCGAAGTATGAAGTTGCTAGATGAACTTTTTTGAAGCGTCCTACCTCAAATTCCTAATTAAAAAGTAACTCACACCGTTTTCCAATGTACCCAACACCGTTTTCCGAAGTATGAATTTGTTAGAAGAACTTTTTGTAGCATCCTAACTAAAGTTCCGAATTCAAAAGTAAGTAACACTGTTTTCCAAAGATCCCACACCGTTTTCCGAAGTATGAAGTTGCTAGATGAACTTTTTTGAAGCGTCCTACCTCAAATTCCTAATTAAAAAGTAACTCACACCGTTTTCCAATGTACCCAACACCGTTTTCCGAAGTATGAAGTTGTTAGAAGAACTTTTTGAAGCATCCTAACTTACCTAACTTAAATTCCGAATTCAAAAGTAGTTAACACTGTATTCTAAAGTATCTAACACCGTTTTCCAAAGTATGAAGTTGCTTGAAAAACTTTTTTGATACATCCTACCTAAAATTCCTAATTAAAAAGTAACCAACACCGTTTTCCTGGAATATAAAGTTGCTAGAAGAACTTTTTTGAAGCATCCCACCTCAAATTCCTAATTCAAAAGCAGCTAACACCATATTCCAATGTACCCAACACCGTTTTCCGAAGTACGAAATTGCTAGAAGAACTTTTTGAAGCATCCTAACTTAAATTCCGAATGCAAAAGTAGCTAAAACCGATTTCCAAAGTAACTACCGCCGTTTTTCAAAGTATCCCACACCATTTTCCGAAGTATAAAGTTGCAAAATGAGCTTTTTTAATAATCTTACATCAATTTCCTATTTATAGAGTAGCTAACACCGTTTTCCAAAGTATCTTATACAGTTTTCCGAGGTATGAAGTTGCTAGAAGAACTTTTTTGAAGCATCCCACCTAAAATTCCTAATTCAAAAGCAGCTTACACCGTATTTCAATGTACCCAACACCGTTTTCCGAAGTATGAAGTTGCTTAAAGAACTTTTTTAAGCATGCTAACTTACCTAACTTAAATTCCAAATTCGAAAGTAGCTAACACCGTTTTCCAAAGTATCCTACACCGTTTTCCAAAGTATCAAGTTGCTAGACGAGCTTTTTGAATTAATTTATATAAATTTTCTATTTATATAGTAGCTAACACCGTTTTCCAAAGTATTTAACACCGTTTTCCGAAGTATTAAGTTGCCAGAAGAACTTTTTGAAGCATCCCACCTAAAATTCCTAATTCAAAAGCAGCTTACACCGTATTTCAATGTACCCAACACCGTTTTCCGAAGTATGAAGTTGCTAGAAGAACTTTTTTAGGCATGCTAACTTACCTAACTTAAATTCCAAATTCGAAAGTAGCTAACACCGTTTTCCAAAGTATCCTACACCGTTTTCCAAAGTATCAAGTTGCTAGACAAGCTTTTTTGAATTAATTTATATAAATTTTCTATTTATATAGTAGCTAACACCGTTTTCCAAAGTATTTAACACCGTTTTCCGAAGTATGAATTTGCTATAAGAACTATTTGAAGCATCCTACCTCTATTTTCTATTTAAAGAGTAGCAAACACCGTTTTCCAATGTAGCCAACACCGTTTTCCGAAGTGAAAAGTTGCTAGAAGAACTTTTTGAAGCATCCTACCTTAAATTCCGAATTCAAAAGTAGCTAACACCGTTTTTCAAAATATTCAACACCGTTTTTCAAAGTATGAAGTTGCTAGAAGAACTTTTTGAAGCATCCTAACTTAAATTCCGAATTCAAAAGTAAGTAACACCGTTTTCCAAAGATCCCACACCGTTTTCCGAAGTATGAAGTTGCTAGAAGAACTTTTTTAAAGCATCCTACCTCACATTCCTAATTAAAAAGTAACTCACACCGTTTTCCAATGTACCCAACACCGTTTTCCGAAGTATGAAGTTGTTAAAAGAACTTTTTGAAGCATCCTAACTTACCTAACTTAAATTCCGAATTCAAAAGTAGTTAACACTGTATTCTAAAGTATCTAACACCGTTTTCCAAAGTATCCTACACCGTTTTCCAAAGTATGAAGTTGCTTGAAGAACTTTTTTGATACATCCTACCTAAAATTCCTAATTAATAAGTAACCAACACCGTTTTCCTGGAATATAAAGTTGCTAGAAGAACTTTTTTGAAGCATCCCACCTCAAATTCCTAATTTAAAAGCAGCTAACACCGTATTCCAATGTAGCCAACACCGTTTTCCAAAGTACGAAATTGCTAGAAAAACTTTTTGAAGCATCCTAACTTAAATTCCGAATGCAAAAGTAGCTAAAACCGTTTTCCAAAGTATCTAACACCGTTTTCCAAAGTATCCTACACCGTTTTCCAAAGTATCAAGTTGCTAGACGAGCTTTTTGAATTAATTTATATAAATTTTCTATTTATATAGTAGCTAACACCGATTTCCAAAGTATTTAACACCGTTTTCCGAAGTATTAAGTTGCCAGAAGAACTTTTTGAAGCATCCCAACTTATATTCCGAATTCAAAAGTAGCTAACACCGTAATCCAAAGTATCTAACACCGTTTTCCGAAGTATGAATTTGCTATAAGAACTATTTAAAGCATCCTACCTCTATTTTCTATTTAAAGAGTAGCAAACACCGTTTTCCAATGTACCCAACAACGTTTTCCGAAGTATGAAGTTGCTAGAAGAACTTTTTGAAGCATCCTAACTTAAATTCCGAATTCAAAAATAGCTAACACCGTTTTCCAAAGTATTTAACACCGTTTTCCGAAGTATTAAGTTGCCAGAAGAACTTTTTGAAGCATCCCAACTTATATTCCGAATTCAAAAGTAGTTAACACCGATTTCAAAAGCAGCTTACACCGTATTGAAAAGTATCTAATACCGTTTTCCAAAGTATGAAGTTGCTAGAAGACCTTTCTTGAAGCATCCTACCTCAATTTTCTATTTAAAGAGTAGCAAACACCGTTTTCCAATTTACCCAACACCGTTTTCCGAAGTATAAAGTTGCTAGAAGAACTTTTTGAAGCATCCTAACTTACCTAACTTAAATTCCGAATTCAAAAAAAGCTAACACCGTTTTCCAAATTATCTAACACCGTTTTCCAAAGTATCCCACATCGTTTTCCGAAGTATGAAGTTGCTAGAAGATCTTTTTAAAGCATCCTACCTCAATTTTCAACACCGTTTTTTGTGTATTAAGTAGAAAATAGCTTTTTTTTGTAGGTAGGAAGTAGAGAAATGCGTTATGCGTACCGTTTAGCATCTGTACTGATAGTTATGTGGGACTCGGCTTAACTGGCTTTTACCCATTAAAACTGCACTCCCTTCCTACCTTATCCGAGCCTATCCCGGGACCATTTTCACATTACTTCGTGTAACCAACAGTATGAGTATTCTCCGGCATAGGACCGTTCCTTCAACTGTTACCGCAGTTACTCTCCTCAATCTTGTTCCTGGCGCAGTCTCAAATCATATTTCTCGATCGCTCAGGTAACTGCTGATGATTCTTCGCAGATATTTTGTAGAGATTGCCTGTCTGTTAATTCTCAACGGACACGGGTGATATCGCTTATGACATCGATATTTGATTTCTGTCGGTGGAACCCGAATTCTTGGGGAGAAAGGTCTCCTAAAGTTTCAACAGCCCTCAGTATCCGTGTTTGCAGTATAATTTTATTTATTTTCTGGGCTGCGTCCAGTATTCCTGGAGGATGCAAATAGTTTTGCAGCATAAAGTCCTCTTTACCCTTACTGATAAGGACCATTCTGGCTCTTTTCCAGAGTTTGCTGAAGACACCCAATCGTGAACAAGTATTGTACATACGTTGTGGACACTCTTGCGTGTCTATTTTCAGAATCTCAGTGGGTATTCCATCAGGTCCTGTTGCCTTTTCATTTTTGATCGAGAATACTGCTGTTACAAGCTCATCCACGGTGAATTTAAGTATATCCTCTTCTTGATCTTCTAAAAAAGTAATTTTCTTCCTCCCTTTCATAGTGGGTAGGGAAATGTCTGTCAACTATACGGCCAACCTCCTCTTCGTTCATAACGCCACTAGCGGATATATTGCCGTATACCAAAAACGTCAGTTTGGAGATTATGTAGGCTTCATAAATCATTATTTTAAAACTCTGGTGGAAGGAATTTTAATATTTTTGCAAAATATTAACTTTTAGAAAAAGAAATTTAGTAAAGTATCCGAATAGCGCCATTTTGTATAGCAAAAACGTCAGTTTGGAGATTATGTAGGCTTGGTAAATCATTATTTTGAAATTCTGGCTCAAGGAATTTTAATATTTTTGAAAAATATTAACTTTTAGAAGAATAAATTTAGTAAAGTACCCTAATCTCGCCATTTTAGATACCAAAAACGTCAGTTTTGAGGTTATGTGCGCTTCATAAATCATTATTTTGAAATTCTGGCTTAGCAAATCTTAATATTTTTTTAAAATATTTATTTTCAGAAAAAAAAATTTATTAAAGTACCCTAATCGGGCCATTTTAGATACCAAAAACGTTAGTTTTGAGGTTATGTAGGATTATTTTGAAATTCTGGCTAAGCGAATCTTAATATTTTTAAAAAATATTTATTTTCAGAAAAAAAAATTTTTTAAACTCACTGAATTGCGCGATTTTCACCGTAAATTTCGGGGTTTAAACCGAAAAATATTAACCGAATTTCATGAAAATCACACATGTTCATCTTCTACCCAAAAAAATAACTTTAAGATACCAGCGTCTCGGAAATACGTTTTTTTTTTCACTACACCCTACTTTATACCTTGTATTACTTGACAAATTTCAAAAAATTTCAAGTTAATCTGACTTGCCTCTAATTACTGATTCATTTTACAAAAAAATTTACCTCCTTTCCTGTATTATATGTTATAAAAAATATAATTAATTAGTTTAAACATTTATTATTAAAATTTATAATTATTTTTACAGTTTATATTATTATATAAATTAAAAAATTAATATTTAAATTGTCTACAAATTTTGTATACAGCGCAGCGCGCCACTAACACTACAGAGCATCAATGAAACGACCATTTAGAAAAAGATGACGAAATTTTTAGGAGATTGTACCTATATTAAAATAATTATAATTCCTATTTCCGTATTTTTTACACAAATTTTTATTAATAATTAAGTATTTTAAAAGATAATAAAAATTAGAACTAATGAAATAAGTAATAAAAAAATCAGCGCAACCAATCACAAAACGAATAAATTAGACAAAAAATTATTGCATATGAATTTTTTAGAGATAGAATTTACCTCAAGAAAAAAATATTTAAAATCGCATCTGAATGCAAATACCAATTACTATCCCTCGAAATAAATTTTTCTTTTGTCCTGGACGGCGAAATTTTACAATTGGATGACGAAATACTCCAATGAGTTTTCATATATTATCATAAATAAGAACCAATATTATTTTTATTTACAAAATTTATCTCAAGAAAAAAATATTGCATTATTGTCCCTGGGTACTACGCACCTCGGACCAGAACCCTTTTCATCCCTCGAAATAAATTTTTCTTTTGTCTTGGACCAGTCCTGGACAGCGAAATTTGATGACGAAAGACTCGAATCAGTTTTCATATGTTAAATAATGCACTATATTAAATATTAATAATATAATAATTATATAAGTTTAGTAGTATGCGTGTATTTGTAGTATACGTGCGTGTGTGCATAGAGTGTAAGCGCGTGCCTTGAGAAGCGGCGCACAGTGCCCAGTCTTAGGACAACTATTATAGTAATCACACCTGTTTAAATAAATTATATATTTTTGTGCTACTAAATTCAGTTTTATTATTTTTTTACATCACCAGTTTCAGTTATTTAATTAATATTATATAAAAATACAGTCCACTAAGCTACTCATCAACATCATATATTATATTATGTCGCTCCATACTCATCAACTTTCTGGCCCATCATCGCAGTTTAGATTAATATTAAAAAAAAAAAAAAAAATTTCAGTGATCATACTAAAAAATTATCGACCGCATGGAGGCATAATATATTTTATTAGAGGAGTTTTATTTTGTCAACCATGATATTTCAAGTTCTTCTGATTAACAAGTTAAAATAATTAAATAAATGAAGAAAAGATTTAAAAAAAAAAAAGTAAAAAATGACAAAAATTTTTTCAAGTTAAAAATTAAGTTAGTGAAATCTCTAATAAAAATATGTGCGCGGTTTTACCGGCATCATGTTTTACGGCCGCCATTACAAGTTTTTCAGTGTAAATTTTTTGCAAAAAAAAAAAATTAATTATTAGTTTGTCATTCATTTTTGGTGATGTACAGTTTTAAAGTTGTCTAGGACACAAAAGTTAATAAAGTTTTTTTTTTATAAAAAATTGAAGTTATAAAAAATAAAAAAGTTTAATAAAAAATAAATTTAATTAAAAATTCAGTTAGACGTAGATAGTGAAAAATTTTTAATAAATAATCAAAAAAAAAGTTCAAAAAAATCATAGAATAAAAGAGGAACTCCATTATTCCGTGAGATTGTGACGTCGTCAAGAAGAAGAAATCCAAGAAATCACCGGAAGGGCCTGCGCATTCAAGAAATCACATGTTTACATTTGTTTAAAAAATTTCAAGTTCATGAGGTACTGCGCGCGCAACATTCCAGTTCCTTCTTCTGCCTTCTCTAATTTTTGGAGTTATCTGCTATATGGGGGAGTCCATCAATTTTCATTTCAAGGTTTTTTCTTTCTCTTTAATTTTTTTATTTTAATATTTGTATTTATCAAATTTTTCTTTTTTTTCATTCTATTAATTTAATTTTGAAAGAGTTATTTAATTTTTTAAAATTCAAAGTTAAGATCTATTTTATTAAGTTAAAATATTACATTTAAAAAAAAAAAATATTTTATGTATTATAAAAAAAAAGAAATATTTTCAAATGTAAAAATTTATTTTTTTGTATAGTTCAAGGCACCGCGGTATGAGTGATGCGATTATTTTTTGTAATTTAATTTTATTATTATTGATATAAACTTAATTTGATTTAATGTTATTATAAAATATTTTTTAAATTATTAACTACACGGCTGCACAAAAAAAAAAGTTCTGATCCTGTAACTAGACCTACCTACAGGTAAGTTTTTCGATGTCCTAAAACCGAGTCAGAATTTAGCCTACACCCTCAGATTTTGCCCCAGCTACCCCCAGCCACCCTTTAAACCACCCCAAAAAGTAAATATTTTACTATGTCCAAAAGTTAAAAATAAAAGTACATTAGTTACGTATTTCGGTGTCCTAAAACCGAATCTGAACTCAGAATTTAGCCTACACCCTTAGATTTTGCCCCAGCTACCCCCAGCCACCCTTTAAACCACCCCAAAAAGCAAATATTTTACTATTTCCAAAAGTTAAAAATAAAAGTACTTTAATTATGTATTTTGATGTCCTAAAACCGAATATGAAGTCAGAATTTAGCCTTCATCCTCAGATTTTGCCCTAGCTACCCCCGGCTACCCCCAGCCACCTTCTAAACAACCCCAAAAATCAAATTTTTTACTATGTCCGAAAGTTAAAAATAATGGTACCTTATTTACGTATTTTAATGTTCTAAAAACGAATTTCAAGTTAGATTTTACCTTTAATTTTTAGTTTTTGTCCCAGCTACCCTAGTTACCCTCTAAAACCCACCTGAGAAAGGTTAAGTAACGAAACATACGTAATCATATATGCTCGTAGGTGCTTATTGTTTCCAACAAAAGTTCTTAGCACCATCCATCGGTTTAGAGGGTGACTGGGGCTATCTGGGGCAAAATCTGATGGTGTAGGCTAAATTCTGACTTCAGATTCTGTTTTAGGGCATCAAAATACGTAACTAAAGTTCTTTTATTTTTAACTTTTGGACATAGTAAAATATTTGATTTTTGGGGCGGTTTAGAGGGTGGTTGGGGGTAGCTGGGGCAAAATCTGAGTGTGTAGTCTAAATTCTGACTTTAGATTCGGTTTTAGGACACCAAAATACGTAACTGAAGTACTTTTATTTTTAACTTTTGGACATAGTAAAATATTTGATTTTTGGGCGGTTTAGAGGGTAGCTGGGGGTAGCTGGGGCAAAATTTGCAGGTGTAGGCTAAATTCTGAGTTCAAATTCGGTTTTAGAACACCAAAATACGTAACTAAAGTACATTTATTTTTAATTTTTGGACATAGTAAAATATTTGCTTTTTGGGGCGGTTTATAGGTTGGCTGGGGGTAGCTGGGGCAACATCTGAGGGTGTAGGCTAAATTCTGACTTCAGATTCGGTTTTAGGATATCGAAAAACTTACCTCTAGGTAGGTCTAGTTACAGGATCAGAATTTTTTTTTTTGTGCAGCTGTGTTATTATAGTTAATTTATATTATTTATTAACATATTGCACTATAAAAATTAGATATCTAATCATTCCTTTTATTTTTATAACTTATATTTTTTCTTTTTCTCTAACATATATGATATAACATATATCATATTGAATTTTTATTCAAATATATTTAATTCACTATTTTTTTCAAAGTTTATTCATTTTTTTATTGGGTGTTTTTTAATAAAAAATATAGTGGGCAAGTTTTTATTATCCTTTGTGATGATCAGTTTATTAGTTTAGTTGTAAAAATTTAGTTTTTCAGTTTTGCAGAATTCTTTCAACAAAAAATGAGAGAAATATTTTAGTTTCAGTTATTATGCAGTTTTCTAAAGTTTTTTTCAGTTATTTTTTATTTTTCTCTTTTTCGGATGAGAAAATCTGTATCAGTTGTTCAGTTTTAGATTTCATTTATGCAATTTAAATTTGACCATTTACAAGAAATTAAAAATTGGTGAAATTTGTTGCATGAGTTTGGAGGTCTCATTGAGTTTCCTTTCTGAAGAAAAAGTTAATTACTAGTTTTCTTTATCTAGTTTATTTTATTTTCTTTCTTTTCAGAAGGGCCTCGATGAGAAAATCTTTTTTTTGGAATTGTTCTCATATGAACTCTTGCACATTTATATGTAGCACAATTTTTTCAATAATTCCAACAAGAGTTTGACTAGTTCGGTTTATGCAGCATTTATTTTTGATTTTTTTTTTCTTTGAAATTTTGCATATTCTATTATTATATAGTTTTTTACTCAGTTATTTTGCGCATTTAGTTATTTTGTTTAGTTAATTCGCGCAAATAGTTATTTATATGTTTCGTTAGAAGTTTACAAACGTAAACAATTAAACTTTTTCTTATATTAATATACGCTAGTTAAAATGTCAAAAAGTTTAATTTTTGAGCAAAATTCGATTTTGCAACGTATTAATAATTCGTATACCAATTTTCTTGAGGATGGGAATGAAAGCATATACAATGCTTCTACCCGTTTGGAAAATTTGAATGACATGTGGTTTCATTTTGAGGAAAATAATTATAAAATTTTAAATATAGCTAATTCTGATAAAACAAATTATATAAAACATAATACTTTTGATTCTGTTGAACAAAGTTATTTAAAAAATAAGTTTAATGAATTTATAGCAATCCATAGCCCTAAAAATGGTAACTCACATAGATCTTTACGTTTTGCCACTGAAAATAATTTGGAAAAATTGGAAAGAATCCCTATCCCAAAATTTAATGGTAGTTTTACGGAATAGGAGAATTTCCGAGACATGGTGAAATCTTTAGTTATTGATAAAAATTATTCTGATGTTTTTAAGTTATATTATTTGAAATCCAGTTTACAGGGTGAAGCCCTTCAGTTAGTTAATTCATATAGAATTACAAATAATAACTTTGTTTTCGTTTGGGAAAAGTTAGTTGACAATAATGAAAATACGAGGCGGTTAGTTAATTCACATTTATCTTCATTTTTTAATTTAAAAGCTATGAAAGAAGAGTCCTCTGACGAATCAAAACGAATTTTGAACGGGATTACAGCTCCTATACAAGCATTAGAAGCATTAAAAAGAAATACCAAGTATTGGGACAATATGTTGGTATTTCATTCAATTTCCCTTTTTGATTTGGATACGCGTAAACAGTGGGAAAAATATGTTGGAAATTTAAAAAATTCAAAAGAACCTCCCTTATTTTCAGATTTACTTAGATTTATAGAAAATCATGTTGTTGTTTTAGAGTCAATCGAAGATAACACGGTAAATAATTTTAATAAATCATCAATAAATGTTACAAATAATGACTAAAAATAATAAAGATAATCAAATCAAGTGTATTATTTGTAACAAAGATCATTTCTTTTCCTTTTGCGATATTTTTTTGAAAAAAACTCTACTTGAAAGAAAAAAATTCGTGGCTAAAAAACATAGATGTTTCAATTGTTTAGGATTGCATATGCTTTCTGAATGTAAATCGGAAAAAAGATGTAAGTTTTGTCAAAAAAATCATCATTTTACATTGCATTTTTCTAATCAATCAGATGATTATAACATCAGTCAAAATTTTGACTCTAATTTAATTGAAAATGTACATTTGTCTACTGATAATAAGAATGCAGACAAAATTTAAAATTTATTAATAGTGATGATGAAAATCGTCCTTTTTCTAATTCCTGACGATAGCTTTAATTACCTCGGGGTAAATGGCCTTATGCCAAGATACTGAAAATTTGCCCAGGGAATGACGGTTTAGTAAGAGTTGTTAAATTAAAAACCGCTACGACTGAATTAACTAGATCAATAAACAAGCTAATTCTGCTTTCAAAAAATGTGGAAGAAATAGCAAAGGTATAATTTTTTGTATTAAAATAGTAAATATTTTTGTAAAAATAGTAAATAATGTAATTTTTTTGGAATGAATGAATGCATGTGTGAAATTTTTAATATGAATTTACGTAAAAAACTGTGTATAATAAAATATAAAGTGTATTGTAATTTATTTATTTTTCTGTAAAAAATTAAGGGTTAAAATTTTAAATTTTATTTTAATTAATTTTTTAAATTATTTTAATATGTACATAAAAACTAATAAAATGTTTTCATGTTAATTTATTTTCTATGCAAATAAATTAAAAGGGGGGAGAATGTTAAATAATGCACTGTATTAAATATTAATAATATAATAAATAGCTGAAGGGCCTCGCGATGCTCGGCAGAATATAACAATAATTCTGCTTTTTTAATTATTTTGTTAATTAATATTTATAAATTAATATTTTATTTTTATATATTACGTTTCAAAACTTATTTATTTTGAATATTTCAATATTTCTCTAAATTATATTATTTATTATACATCTTTTTTTTACCAGCTTATTTATTATAATATAAAAACTTAATGTAGTTGAGGTTATAAATAAAAAATATTATTCACAAATATTAATTTTAAAAAAATCAAAAAACATCAACATCGTTTAAAATTCTATAAAAAATTCTTTAAAAAAAAACATAAAGTTAAGGTTACATAAGGTTACATAAACTTTATTATTTTCTTTTTAATTTTTATTCCTTGATTTTAGTTCTTGATTTCTGTTTTAACATTCACTATTTATTAAAAATTTTTAATAAAATTTTATCAATAAATCTCATCTGAAGAATTTTTCAATTTTATTTTCTTATAAATTACAAAATCCTGCAATACCCAAAAATTAGCCTTATAAATAACATTTAACCGAAATTGAAACTACTTTTGTGGTTCATTTTTTAAATGATGTTTTATCGATTGTCTTATTTTTGCGTACAAAATTTTTATAAGATTAAATCGTGTTTTACATCCTTTCCATTTTTCTAAAAATTGAATAACTAAATACTTTGTTGTAATAATAATTGATTTAGATGTACGTCATTTCATTTACTTTTAATAAATTTTCAAATAGCATGCTTAGGATTATTTCACCTAATTTCTTTTCTCTCCAATTTTTGTAATAACTAAACTTTTAAGTTCTAATATATATTACATTGAAATTGACTCCTATTATAAATAATTTTTAAAAAATTTAATTGATCATGTTACTTGATCCTTCCGCATTTTCTAATTATTATTTTGGCGAATGATTCATTCAATAAATAACGCATTATTAGTTCTGGTTATAGTGAACTAGTTACAATTTTGTTACCACCGCTATAGGAATTGAAAGTTGGCAAGCTTCTGATTGTGAAAGACTGTGTTGTGAATTTTATGTAAAATATCTTCAAATCTTTAGTACAAATTAAAAAAAATTTCATTCCGTCGTTAAATATATTTTAGCAGTATGAAAAAAATAATAATTTTTAACGTAGATTCTCGATGGTTTTATATATGTAAAAAATTCAATTCATAGTAAAATCCGGTTAGGTCGGCTGGCCCAAATATGAGAAAGTGTAAAACCTGGTTAGGTCGGCTGTCCCTAGTATGAAAAAGTATAAAATCCGGTTAGGTCGGATGTCCCAAGTATGAAAAAGTATAAAAATCGGTTAGCTCGGCTCTCTCAAGTATGAGAAAGTACAAAATTAAAAAAATTTAATTCCATAGTTAAATATATTTTTACTGTCTTTAATATGAAAAAAATTCACTTTATAGTAAAATGAGGTTAGATCGGCTGTCCCAAGTATGAAAAAGTATAAAATTAGGTTAGGTCGGCTGTCCCAAGTATGAAAAAGTATAGAATCCGGGTGGTCGGCTGTACCAAGTATGAGAAAGTACAAATTAAAAAAAATTTTATTCCGTCATTAAATATAATTTTGCAGTCTGTAATATGAAAAAAAAAATAATTTTTATCGCAGATTCTCGATGGTTTTATATATATAAAAAATTCACACTGTAGTAAAATCCGGTTAGGTCGGCTGTCCCATGAAAAAGCATAAAATCCGGTTAGGCCAGCTGCCCAAGTATGAAAAACTATAAAATCCGGTTAGGTTGGCTGTCCCAAATATGAAAAAGTATATAATCTGGTTAGGTCGGCTGTCCCAAGTATTAAAAAATATAAAATCCGGTGAAGTAGGCTGTCTCAAGTATGAGAAAGTAAGCAAAATTAAAAAAATATCATTTCGTCGCTAATTATATTTTTGCAGTCTGTAATATGAAAAAAATTATAATTTTTATCGTAGATTCTCGATGTTTTTATATATTTAAAAAATTCAATTCATAGTAAAATCCGGTTAGGTCGGCTGGCCCAAATATGAGAAAGTATAAAACCTGGTTAGGTCGGCTGTCCCAAGTATGAAAAAGTATAAAATCCGGTTAGGTCAGATGTCCCAAGTATGAAAAAGTATAAAAACCAGTTAGCTCGGCTCTCTCAAGTATGAGAAAGTACAAAATTAAAAAAATTAAATTCCATCGTTAAATATATTTTTACTGTCTTTAATATGAAAAAAAATCACTTTCTATTAAAATGAGGTTAGGTCGGCTGTCGCAAGTATGAAAAAGTATAAAATCCGGTTAGGTCGGCTGTACCAAGTATGAGAAAGTACAAATTAAAAAAAATTTTATTCCGTCATTAAATATAATTTTGCAGTCTGTAATATGAAAAAAAAAATAATTTTTATCGTAGATTCTCGATGGTTTTAAACATGTAAAAAATTCACACTGTAGTAAAATCCGATTAGGTCGGCGGTCCCAAGTATGAAAAAGTATAAAATCTGGTTAGGTCAGCTGTCCAAGTATGAAAAACTATAAAATCCGGTGAAGTAGGCTGTCTCAAGTATGAGAAAGTACAAAATTAAAAAAATATCATTTCGTCGTTAAATATATTTTTGCAGTGTGTAATATGAAAAAAATTATAATTTTTATCGTAGATTCTCGATGTTTTTATATATGCAAAAAATTAAATTTGTAGTAAAATCTGGTTAGGTCGGCTGCCTCAAGTATAAAAAAGATTAAAATCCGGTTAGGTCGTCTGTCCCAAGTAAGAAAAATTATAAAATCCGGTTAGGTCGGCTGTCCCAAGTATGAAAAAGTATAAAATCTGGTTAGGTCGGCTGTCCCAAGTATGAAAAAGTACAAAATCCGGTTAGGTAGACTGTCCCAAGTATGAGAAAATAAAAATTAAACAAATTTCATTCCGTCGTTAAATATATTTTTGCAGTCTGTTATATGAAAAAAATAATTTTTTTTATCGTAGATTCTCGATGGTTTTATATATGTAAAAAATTCACTTTGTAGTAAAATTAGGTTATGTCGGCTGTCCCAAGTATAAAAAGTATAAAATCCGGTCCGGTCGGCTGTCTCAAGTATGAAAGAGTACGAAATTAAAAAAATTTAATTCCGTCGTTAAATATATTTTTTCTGTCTGTAAGATGAAAAAATTATTAATTTTTATCGTAGATTCTCGATGGTTTTATATATGTAAAAAATTCACTTTGTAGTAAAATCCGGTAAGGTCGGCTGTCCCAAGTAAAAGAAAGTACAAATTAAAAAAAATTTCATTCCGTTTTTTGTGTATAAAAAATAATATAAACGACCTTTTCCAGACAATTATTTTATTTATTTAAATAAAATCCAATATTTCGAGCATAAAATCTTGCTCCTCTTCAGGGATATTTAATTGTATATAAAAATTAATATAACGTCAATATAAATTTTCCATATAAATATAAATATATAAATAATCTGTACTTATAATTAGTTAACATTTTTTTATAAATGAACATTTTTGTTATTAAAATTAAAGATAACAATAGAAATATTGCACGTTGATTTAAAGTTACTAAATCACTGAAATGGTTTCATATAAGTAAAAAATTCACTTCATAGTAAAATCCGGTTAGGTCGGCTGTCCCAAATACGAGAAAGTATAAAACCCGGTTAGGTCGGCTGTTCCAAGTATGAAAAAGTATAAAATCTGGTTAGCTCGGCTGTCTCAAGTATGAGAAAGTGCAAATTAAAAGAAATTTCATTCCGTCGTTAAATATATTTTAGCAGTCTATAATATGAAAAAAATAATAATTTTTATCGTAGATTCTCGATGGTTATATATATGTATGAAATTCATTTTGTAGTCAAATTAGGTTAGGTCGGCTGTCGCAAGTATGAAAAAGTATAAAATAAATAAAATACTTTTAAAAGTCTTTGAAAAATAGGGGATTAGGGACTTAGAATAATATCGATTAAGGGACTTAGAATAATTAAGGTTTAGAGAATCAAAATAGTTTAGGTTTAGAATCTTCACAGCTAGTGAGGTGATAATTACAAATTATAAAAATAGAAAATTGTATTATAATGTTTAGTAGCATTTGTATTATACCTAGTCCTCATCTGGAAGTAATCACGTTCCATGCATTTAGGTTGTGTTTACACAAACCGGTCATAAGTTTTTAATTTCGCTTTTTCTATGAAAATATCATTAAATATTCAAAAAAATATATTTTCTTCCAAAAGTCATATTGATTGTCCAAAAATTTATAAATTTCTAATGTTTATTTTATTTATGTAAATATATTATCTATGAAAATATCATTAAAAAAAATGATAGAAATTTAGAAATAACAAAAATTTTCCAAATAAATATTTTATTGCAAAAGTCATATTGATTCTTCATAACTCTATAAATTGTTAATAATTTTAATAATTTTATTTATAAATTGCCAATGTATATTTTATTTTGTTTCGTCTATGAAAATATCATTTAAAAAAATGATAGAAATTTAGAAATAACAAAAATTTTCCAAATAAATATTTTATTGCAAAAGTCATATTGATTCTTCATAACTCTATAAATTGTTAATAATTTTAATAATTTTATTTATAAATTGCCAATGTATATTTTATTTTGTTTCGTCTATGAAAATATCATTTAAAAAAAATATTTTATTGCAAAAGTCATATTGATTGTCCAAAAATTTATGAAAATTTCATAAAATTTCATCTGTCTGTTTTAAACACGAAATAAAGAAATTTCCTAAAAAAATATTTTATTACAAAAGTCATATTGATTGTTCATAACTTTATAAATTGTAAATGTTTATTTTATTTAGTTTTTTCTATGAAAATATCAGTCGTTTGTTTTAAATATGAAATAATAAAAATTTCCCAAAAAAATCTTTTATTGCAAAAGTCATATTGATTGTTCACAACTTGATAAAAGTTGAAAATTTTCAATATATATTTTTTGTAATATAAAATAATATATTAATTAATATATATATTTTATCTCAGATATTAAAAAAATTTTTAAAATGATAAATTTTTTTGTAATTTAACGTAAATTGGTTTTCTAGAGATTTCTTTTTAATGAAAGGGTTAAATTAAAAACCAAAAAAACTTGTTTTAGATAACGCATTAACAAATACATAGCACTTTAGTTTGATCGTTTTGGTGATATAGATTTTGAGTTACGAAGTGATAAGAGTGACAACTTTTTTAGTGTTTAAATTTTGATTTTTTTGGCTTCAAACAGTTGTAACTCTGAAACATGAGCTCGGATTAAAAAAAAAAAACATCAAATTGATAGCATTTTTTCCAAGGAAAAATTTGCACTAAAGCACGTCTCAAAAGACCTCTTAGATCCTGAAAAAAATCAGTTTATGTGAAAAAATAAAAAAATTTTTTACGTTTTCAACCACTAACTTCGGAGCTTAATATTTCGGAATCTATTGAATATTTTTTAAAAATAAAAAAAGAATCCTAAAGAAATTTATTTAAAGATTACTTTAAAACCAATTTCAGGTGTTTTCGTCTATTCAAAACTTACTTACGAGATTTTAAGCTAATTTACCCTAACAAAAATAACCGGCCGGTTTTGGCTGGTTTCATCTGGTTTTATCTGGTTTCATCTGGTTTCATCTGGTTTCGTCTGGTTTCAATGAGTTTTAACCAGAAAAATAGTTTTAGTTGTTAAAAAAAGAAAATTTCCGGGAAAAACAAAGAAAATTCAATCCTGAATAAGCTTAATAACAGTAAATTATGATTTAATATTATTTTATCCAGCTATGCTGCGAATTTATTTTACCAGTATATGTTAGCTCGGAAAAACTTTTTTATTATGTGGAAAACTCGGAAAATTCTGGAAAAGCTTAATGCTAATCTGACCTAATTTCACCTGATCTCATCCGGAATCCACCTGGTTTTACATAGCTATGATCAGAAAATAAGTTTCAGTTGCAAAAAAATAGAAAATTTCCGGAAAATTAGGAAAATTCAATACTGATAAACTTTATAACATTCTTGATGTAATCATCATTGATGTAAAATTAGTTGACTCAGCTCCGCGGGGATTTATTTGACCTGTAATTATTTGCTTAGAAGAAAACATTTTTGTCTGTGTGAAAAAATCGGAAAAATCCGGAAAATCATTAACACGTTTCCACCTGTTTTCATACGGAATGCACCTCGTTTTACTATGAATCGTACAAAAAGAACCATAAGGATTTCCCATGTGATAAACCATAAGGTTGAAGAAAACTTTCATTTTTTTACTCAAATATATTTTCCGATTTTCCAATATGGCGGACCATAAGCATGAAAACAGGAACTTTATACATTACCAGGGGGTTTTCTAGGTTGAGAAAATCGTTTTTATAAATAAAAATTTTCATTTTTTCTGTCCTGCATATTTTCCGTTTTTCCAAGATGGCGGACCAATATACATGACAAAAGGAACTTTATATACATTACCAGGGGATTTTCTGGGTTGAGAAAAAAGTTTTTCATTTGAATTCACCTGGTTTCTAATAGTTTTAACCAGAAAAATAGTATTAGTTTTCCAATTTTCCCAAATGGCGGACCGAGAAACTTAAAAAATTCAACTTTTAATTTTAGAAGGGGATTTTTCGAGTCAAGAAATATTAATTTTCGGCGGATATTATTCAATTTTTCTACCCAAAATATTTTCCAATTTTCCAAGATGGCGGACCGAGAAACTTAGAAAATTGAAGTTTTAACTTTAGGAGGGGGTTTCTTGAGTCAAGAAATATTAATTTTCGGTGGAAAATATTCAATTTTTCAACCCAACATATTTTCCGATTTTACAAGATGGCGGATAAAGAAAGTTACAAAAATGAACTTTTAACTTTACACGGGGGTTTCCTAGGGCAAGGAAAATGAATTTTTTGTGAAAAATATTTAATTTTTCAACCCAAGTTATTTTCCGATTTTCCAAGATGGCGGACCATAAGACTTGGAAAAATGTAGAGACTTTACCAAAAATCATGGCCATTATGGAAAACTAATAGAAAAAACAGAAGAAGGACGCAATAAACCTGTATAGGTATTTCAAAAATCAATAAAAGAAGTAGAATAAAAGTAACAATCAAAATTTTCCAATATGGAGGACCAAAAAGCATGAAAAAAGGAACTTTATACATTACCAAGGGGTTTTCTAGATTGAGAAAAATGTTTTTATAATTGAAAATTTTTATTTTACCAGATGGTTAACCTCAAGGTATTTTAAGGAAATAAAAAGGTTAAAAACAGACTATGTTTCTTGACTCAAGAAACCCCCTCGTAAAGTTAAAACTTCAATTTTTTAAGTTTTTTCGGTCCGCCATCTTGGAAAATCGGAAAATATTTTGGGTAGAAAAATTGAATAATATCCACCGAAAATTAATATTTCTTGACTCGAAAAATCCCCTTGTAAAATTAAAAGTTCATTTTTTAAAGTTTCTCGGCCCGCCATCTTGGAAAATTGGAATAATAATACTATTTTTCTGGTTAAAACTATTAGAAACCAGGTGAATTCAGATGAAAAACTTTTATCTCAACCTAGAAAATCCCCTGGTAATGTATATAAAGTTCCTTTTGAAGGAACTTATAAAGAAACTTAAAAAAATGAACTTTTAATTTTACAAGGGGATTTTTCGAGTAGCACAAACCGGCCGGTTTTGGCTGGAAAAACCGGCCGGTTATTTTTGTTAGGGTAATGTAGTTATTTATTAAAAAAATTTATTGGGAGTTGAATTTAAAAACTGTGTAATTTATTAAATTTCGGCATAAATATTGGCATTTTTGGGGTCAATTTTAATTAAATTAAATTAAATTTGGTTTAAAAGTGTTAAAACTGGTATCGGTATGCTGTTCACTTCGTGATAAATTGTTTGAAATTTAAATTTATACATTAATGACATTGAATACTATCATTATTTATACACAACTACACGTGGAAAAGATCAAATACCAATAGTAGTTTTAAATCCTGCAATAAGCGTGTACATTAGCATATAATATATTATTATTCAATCTTCTCATTCTTCCATGGCTTTGAAACAAAAAAAAAGGTACAAAAATACGATTATTCAAAAGTTAAGTAGGAGTATTATCGATTTTTCGAAGCATGGTTTTTATATTTAGGAGAAGGGATTGAACGTATATTATATACGGTGGTGCTATGGTGTCCCGTTTTATTGCCAGAATTCAAAAATCCTATAGATATTTGATCTTGTTACACGTGTACCTGTAAAAATAATGATAAATTCATTATCATCTAATGAATAAAAAAACATACTTAGACGCGGTAAAGAATATTACCCATCCTCTAGCATAACATTTATTATACACGCTCGAGAATGGGTAATATCGGTAATATTCTTTACCATGTATCTTCTATTAAATAATAATCACAATCTTCTATTAAAAATTTCTGTAATTAATTGAGTTTCAGCATAAATTTTGGCATTTATGGGGTCAATTTTAATGAAATTGAGTTAAATTTGATTTAAAAATGTTATAACTGGTATCGGTATGCTTTCCACGTCGTAAAAAATTACTTGGAATTAAAATTTTAAAGTTTCTATAGTTTATTGAATTTCATGATAAATTTTAGAATTTATGGGATGAAATTTAATGATATTAAGTTAATTTTGGTTTAAAAATGCTGAAACTGATATCGGTATGCTGTTCACATCGTAAAAAATTGCTTGGAATTTAAATTTTAAAATTTCTATAATGTATTCAATTTTGACATAAGTTTTGGAATTAATGGGGTCAATTTTAATGAAATTGAGTTAAATTTGTTTTAAAAATGTTATAACTGGTATCGGTATGCTGTTCACGTCGTAAAAAATTACTTCGAATTTAAGTTTTAAAGTTTCGATAGTTTATTGAATTTTATGATAAATTTTGGAGTTTATGGGATCAAATTTATTGAAATTAAGTTAATTTTGGTTTAAAATGCTAACTCTAACAAAAATAACCACGTATATTCCATGCCTCAGAGAGTTATTTCAGGGAGTTAACTTCCTATAACAGGGAGTCGTTAACCACCTAAAACAGAGAGTTAACTCCCTGAAATTTCTGACATTTCCTCGAATACCTTCGGGATGAAAATGCACCCTACAAGGAAAAACTGATATCCTAAAGGCATAATTTTTAATTTTTCATCCAAAACAATTTTCCAATTTTCCAATATGGCGAACCAAAAAACATAAAAATAAAAACTATCTACATTACCTGGGGGTTTTCGGGGTCGAGAAAAACGTTTTTATGAATGAAAATTTAAATTTTTTAGCAAATAAAAATGTTTTTCTTGACCTCAAAAACCCCCTGGCAATGTAAAAAGCTTATTCTGAAATGTTTTTAGGTCCGCCAAATTGGAAAATCGGAAAATATGTTGGGGCTAAAATATTAAAATTTTCATTCATAGAAACGTTTTTCTCGACCCCGAAAACCCCCCAGGTAATAGAGAAAGTTTTTATTTTCATGTTTTTTGGTCCACCATCTTGGGAAATTGGAAAATTGGAAAATTGTTTTGAATAAAAAATTAAAAATTACGCCTCCAGGATATCAGTTTTCCGTCGTACGGTCCATTTTCATCCCGAAGGCATTCGAGAAGATGACAGAAATTTCAGGCAGTTAACTCTATGTTTTAGGTGGTTAACTCCCTGTTTTAGGGAGTTAACTCCCTGAAATAACTCTCTGAGCCAGGGAGTATAACTACGTGGTTATTTTTGTTAGAGATAAAACTGATATCGGTATGCTGTTCACATTGTAAAAAATTGCTTGGAATTTAAATTTTTAAATTTCTATAAAGTATTGAATTTTGGCATAAATTTTGGAATTTATGGGGTCAATTTTAATTAAATTAAGTATACTTAAGAGTTGGTTAACGGCAGGTTCGACTCGTAAATCGAACATAACCTATAAAACTAACTTGAGCAGTATATTTTCTCAAAAAATGATTTTAACGAAATTTTAAGAGAAGCGACACCTCAGTAATAAAAAAATGAATTAACTTTGCAAATTCTTTACTGTACAAAATTTACATAAAAATGCAATATGCTTTACAAAAGCAAAAAGAGAAGGAAAACGAAAAAGTTGCTTTTTTCATAAATTTATGAAAAAAGCGACTTTCTTGGAAAATATAGCATTTTGTAGCTTGTAATTTTACAAATTAATTCATGTTTTTATTATTGAGGTATCTCTTCTCTTAAAATTTCGTTGAAATAATTTTTTGAGCAAATATACTGCTCTAATTAGGGGTTACGTTCGATTTATCGAGTTTAGTTTAAAAAATTAATAATGTGGGGTGGGGTATTTATGGGCATACTATAAGATTTTTTAAATAATTTTTTAAGTTCTGTCAATTAAACAATAAAAATGCATAAATTTATTCACCACGTTAAGATACCAAATGAAAACTTTTTAAATCAGTTCTTTTTTGCTAAAATAAGAATAAATTACACAAGACGTAGGAGAAACAAAAGTGCAAGGTAGATTAAAAATTTTTTTGAATGTAACTTGCACCCACATATATAATGTTCAGTCTATGCTTGAAATTGGATTTATCAATCTTTTTGTAACTAAGTTTAAATTTTTGATTTTTATATAAGTATGCTCATATGGCAATAGCTTTGCACAGCAGAAATAAGTCCAATTTACAAACTCAAGATAAATCTGATTTGGGCATGAGCAAGTCAAAATGTTCGATCACAAAAATAATTTTTCAATTAATTCCTATCCATTATAAAAACAAAACAATAAATTTAAAACAATAAAATTAAGCCATTTGTTAACTATATAAGAAAAATAAGGACGTGTTTACATCAGCGTCTGTAGCACATACACTAACACACACAGCTACACTGATGAGATCTATGTGTTAGTGTTGATCGAAACGCTAGGTGCCTTCTGTACCGACATTTAAAATCCGCGTAAATTCAAATTTTTAAATAAGTTTAAAAATTCATCTAATGTCGCCGCTTTGTATGCCTTAATAAAAAAAGAGATGACGATAAGCATCCGCATATAAATAGCGTGGGCGATGAATTTGTAAATTCATTTAATACCATGTACTCGTAAACAGGTCGATTATAAATATTATTATTCAAAACAATAAAATAATTCCAATATAATTTTTATTCTATTTTATATTCCAACTTTAAAAAATAAAAAAAATTTATAAACTTTTTAAAAAATACATATGTTTATTTTTTTACAAGTTTTTTGATAATTAGTTTAACTTTTACTATTATTTTGTTCTGTTCATTTTTTAATCTCCAACATTATTTCTAAATTTATTTATATTCATCATATTTAAGTATTGATCTTTTTTAGACATTATTTTTAAATGAATTATATTAAAATTGAATTATCCTGTATATCACTTTTTTGTGTCTCAATATGTCTTAATAAAGAATATACAGGTTAATTTAATTTTTAGATCGATAAATTTAAACAAAACCGGGATAAGATGGATGGTCGGATCTTTAAATCGGTTTCAAAGAATTTTTTTTTAAAAGGTATTACTAAAAATAAGCGTCCACGTCAATTTTTGAGAGAAAATTTTTTTATTTTTCTTTAAAAATACACATTCACATGAAAAATTTTTTCCTCTTAGGCCCAGATAGGAAATTTTCCGTAGAATTCAATTCTGGAGTCAAAAAAATTTATAATCGGTTTGTGTAACAACTCAACCAACGAGCATGGAACATGTTTACTCATAACAGTAATAAATCCAAAAACCGAAATTACAATAATTAAAATTAGAAAAATCAAATTTTTCATTTTTTTATTTAATTTTTTAATTAAATTGCAAATGTTGATTAACACATCTTTATACTGCTTACAACCATGTATAATAGGGTGTAGTGAAAAAAAAAACGTATTTCCGAGACGCTGGTATCTTAAAGTTATTTTTTTGGGTAGAAGATGAACATGTGTGATTTTCATGAAATTCGGTTAATATTTTTCGGTTTAAACCCCGAAATTTACTGTAAAAATCGCGCAATTCAGTGAGTTTAAAAAATTTTTTTTTCTGAAAATAAATATTTTTTAAAAATATTAAGATTCGCTTAGCCAGAATTTCAAAATAATCCTACATAACCTCAAAACTAACGTTTTTGGTATCTAAAATGGCGCAGTTCGGGTACTTTACTAAATTTTTTTTTCTCAAAGTTAATATTTTTAAAAAATATTAAGATTCGCTAAGCCAGAATTTCAAAATAATGATTAACAAAGCGCACATAACCTCAAAACCAACGTTTTTGGTATCCAAAATGGCGCGATTAGGGTACTTTAATAAATTTTTTTTCTCTAAAAATTAATATTTTTAAAAGATATTAAGATTTGCTAAGCCAGAATTTCAAAATAATGATTTACGAAGCCTACATAATCTCCAAACTGACGTTTTTGGTATAAAAAATGGCGCTATTCGGGTACTTTACTAAATTTTTTTTTCAAAAGTTAATATTTTGCAAAAATATTAAAATTCCTTCAGCCAGAATTTTAAAATAATGACTTACGAAGCCTACATAATCTCCAAACTGACGTTTTTGGTATACGGCAATATATCCGCTAGTGGCGTTATGAATGAAGAGGATGTTGGCCGTATAGTTGACGGACATTTCCCTACCCACCATGTAAGGGAGGAAGAAAATTACTTTTTTTGAAGATCAAGAAAAGGATATACCCAAATTCACCGTGGATGAGCTTGTAACAGCAGTATTCTCGCTCAAAAATGGAAAGGCAACAGGACCTGATGGAATACCCACTGATATTCTGAAAATAGCCACGCAAGATTTGGCGTTGAGGTAAGATAATTCTAACGCATTGAGGTAAGATAATTCAAAAAGCTCGTCTAGCAACTTTATACTTCATAAAACGGTGTGGGATACTTCGAAAAACGGTGTTGGATACTTTGAAAAACATACTTTGAAAGACGGTCTTAGCTACTTTTGAAATCGTAACTTGAGGTAGGATGCTTCAAAAAGTTCTTCTAGCATCTTCATACTTCGGAAAACGGTGAGATATACTTTGGAAAATGGTGTTAGCTACTCTTTAAATAGAATATTGAGGTAGTATGCTTAAAAAAGCCCTTCTAGCAACTTCATACTTCGGAAAATGGTGTGGGATCTTTGGAAAACTGTGTTAGCTGCTTTTGAAGAAATATTTTGTGGTAGGATGCTTCAAAAAGTACTTCTAGCAACTTCATACTTCGGAAAACGGTGTTAGATACTTTGGAATACGGTATTAGCTGCATTTGAAATTGGTGTAACTAGTTTTGAATTTGGAATTTAAGGTAGGATGCTTCAAAAAGTTCTTCTGGCTCCTTCATACTTCGAAAAACGGTATTAGCTACTTTTGAATTCGGAATTTCAGGTAGCATGCTTCAAAAAGCTTTTCTTGCTGCTTGATACTTCGGAAAACGGTGTTAGCTACTTTTGAATTAGGATTTTGAGGTAGGATGCTTCAAAAAGTACTTCTAGCAATTTTATACTTCGGAAAACGGTGTTGGATACTTTGGAAGACGGTGTTAGATAATTTTGATAACGGTGTTAGCTAAATTTTAATTCGGAATTTGAGGTAGGATGCTTCAAAAAGTTCTTCTAGCAACTTCATACTTCGGAAAACGGTGTTACATACTTTGCAATACGGTGTTAGCTGCTTTTGAAATCGGTGTTAGCTACTTCTCAATTCGGAATTTATTTTAGGATGCTTCAAAAAAGTTCTTTTAGCATCTTCATACTTCGGAAAACGGTGTTGGGTACATTGGAAAACGGTGTTAGCTACTTTTGAATTAGGAATTTGAGGTAGGATGCTTCAAAAAAGTTCTTCTAGCAACTTCATACTTCGGAAAGCGGTGTTAGATACTTTGGATTACGGTGTTAGCTGCTTTTGAAATCGGAATTTAAGTTAGGATGCTTTCAAAAGTTCTTCTAGCAACTTCAGACTTCGGAAAACGGTGTTGGGTACATTGGAAAACGGTGTCAGATACTTTAGAAAACGGTGTTAGCTACTCTTTAAATAGAACATTGAGGTAGTATGCTTAAAAAAGCCCTTCTAGCAACTTCATACTTCGGAAAATGGTGTGGGATCTTTGAAAAACTGTGTTAGCTACTTTTGAAAAAGGATTTTGTGGTAGGATGCTTCAAAAAGTACTTCTAACAACTTCATACTTCGGAAAACGGTGTTACATACTTTGCTATACGGTGTTAGCTGCTTTTGAAATCGGTGTTAACTACTTTTGAATTTGGAATTTGAGGTAGGATATTTCCAAAAGTTCTTCTAGCAACTTCATACTTCGGAAAACGGTGTTAGCTACTTTTGAATTAGGAATTTGAGGTAGGATGCTTGAAAAAAGTTCTTCTAGCAACTTCATGCTTCGGAAAGTGGTGTTAGATACTTTGAAATACGGTGTTAGCTGCTTTTGAAATCGGAATTTAAGTTAGGATGCTTTAAAAAGTTCTTCTAGCAACTTCAGACATTAGAAAACGGTGTTTGGTACATTGGAAAACGGTGTCAGATACTTTGAAAAACGGTGTTAGCTACTCTTTAAATAGAAAATTGAGGTAGTATGCTTAAAAAAGCCCTTCAAACAACTTCATACTTCGGAAAATGGTGTGGGATCTTTGGAAAACTGTGTTAGCTGCTTTTAAAGAAATATTTTGTGGTAGGATGCTTCAAAAAGTACTTCTAGCAACTTCATACTTCGGAAAACGGTGTTACATACTTTGCAATACGGTGTTAGCTGCTTTTGAAATCGGTGTTAACTACTTTTGAATTTGGAAATTAAGGTAGGATGCTTCAAAAAGTTCTTATAGCAAGTTCATACTTCGGAAAACGGTGTTAGCTGCTTTTGAAATCGGAATTTAAGTTAGGATGCTTTAAAAAGTTCTTCTAGCAACTTCATACTTCGGAAAGCGGTGTTAGATACTTTGGAAAACGGTGTTAGCTGCTTTTGATATCGGAATTTAAGTTAGGATGCTTTAAAAAGTTCTTCTAGCAACTTCAGACTTCGGAAAACGGTGTTGGGTACATTGGAAAACGGTGTCAGATACTTTAGAAAACGGTGTTAGCTACTCTTTAAATAGAAAATTGAGGTAGTATGCTTAAAAAAGCCTTTCTAGCAACTTCATACTTCGGAAAATAGTGTGGGATCTTTGAAAAACTGTGTTAGCTACTTTTGAAAAAGGATTTTGTGGTAGGATGCTTCAAAAAGTACTTCTAACAACTTCATGAAGTTGCTAGACGTGGTTTTTGAATAATCTATTTCTAGAGTAGCTAACACCGTCTTTCAAAGTATCTAACACCGTTTTTTGAAGTATGAAGTAGCAAGAAAAGCTTTTTGAAGCATGCTACCTGAAATTCCGAATTCAAAAGTAGCTAATACCGTTTTTCGAAGTATGAAGGAGCTAGAAGAACTTTTTGAAGCATCCTACCTTAAATTCCAAATTCAAAAGTAATTAACACCGATTTTAAAAGCAGCTTACACCGTATTCCAAAGTATCTAACACCGTTTTCCAAAGTATTCCACATCGTTTTCCGAAGTATGAAGTTGCTAGAAGATCTTTTTGAAGCATCCTAACTAAAATTCCAAATGCAAAAGTAGTTAACACCGATTTCAAAAGCAGCTTACACCGTATTCCAAAGTATCTAACACCGTTTTCCGAAGTATGAAGCTGCTAGAATAACTTTTTGAAGCATCCTACCTAAATTTTCTATTTAAAGAGTAGCTAACACCATTTTCCAAAGTATATCACACCGTTTTCCGCAGTATGAAGTTGCTAGACGAGCTTTTTGAAGCATCCTACCTCATATCCTAATTCAAAAGTAGCTAACACCTATTTTCAAAGTATGTAACACGGTTTTCCAAAGTGTCCAACACCGTTTTCCGAAGTATGAACTTGCTAGAAGAACTTTTTGAAGCAACCAGCAAATTTTACGATTTATAAAGTCGCTAACATAGTATTTCAAAGTATCTAACACCGTTTTCCGAATTTTGAAGTAGCAAGAAAAGCTTTTTGAAGCATGCTACCGCAAATTCCTAGTTCAAAAGTAGCTAATACTGTTTTCCGAAGTATGAAGGAGCTATAAAAGCCTTTTTAAGCATCCCACCTCAATTTTCTATTTAAAAAGTAGCTAACACCATTTTCCAAAGAATGATGGAGCTATAAAAGCTTTTTTAAGCATCAAACCTCAATTTTCTATTTATAGAGTAGTTAACGCCGTTTTCTAAAGTATGAAGTTGCTAGAAGAACTTTTGGAAATATCCTACCTCAAATTCCAAATTCAAAAGTAGTTAACACCGATTTCAAAAGCAGCTAACACCGTATTGCAAAGTATGTAACGCCGTTTTCCGAAGTATGAAGTTGCTAGAAGTACTTTTTGAAGCATCCTACCACAAAATCCTTTTTCAAAAGCAGCTAACACAGTTTTCCAAATATCCCACACCATTTTCCGAAGTATGAAGTGGCTAGAAGGGCTTTTTTAAGCATACTACCTCAATTTTCTATTTAAAGAGTAGCTAACACCGTTTTCCAAAGTATCTGACACCGTTTTCCAATGTACCCAACACCGTTTTCCAAAGTCTGAAGTTGCTAGAAGTACTTTTTAAAGCATCCTAACTTAAATTCCGATTTCAAAAGCAGCTAACACCGTAATCCAAAGTATCTAACACCGTTTTCCGAAGTATGAAGTTGCTAGAAGATCTTTTTGAAGCATCCTACCTCAAATTCCGATTTCAAAAGTAGCTAACGCCGTTTTTCAAAGTATCCAACACCGTTTTTCGAAGTATCAGGTAACTTCTGATTCTTCTTCATGTTTCTTCATTCCTCTTCATTCATGATTCTTCGCAGATATTTTGGCACCTGGAAGTTTCTTAGCCCTTCCATGAAAATGCTCCATCTTGTTGAGTTAAAGGCATTCTCCACATCGAGAGTCACTAGTAGGATGATTTTTCCAAAGTAGAGATTGCCTTTCTGTGCATTCTCAACGGACACGGGAGATATTGCTTATGACATCGATAGTTGACTTCTCTCGGTGGAACCCGAATTCTTGGGGAGAAAGGTCTCCTGAAGTTTGAACAGCCCTCAGTATCCGTGGTTGCCGTATCTATTTATATATATTACGCGCTGTGCCCAGTATTCCTGGAGGATGTAAATAGTTTTGCAGCCGAGTGTCCTCTTTACCCTTACTGATAAGGACCATTCTGTCTCTTTTCCAGAGTTTGCTGAAGACACCCATTCGTGAACAAGTATTGTACATACGTTGTGGACACTCTTGCGTGGCTATTTTCAGAATCTCAGTGGGTATTCCATCAGGTCCTGTTGCCTTTCCATTTTTGAGCGAGAATACTGCTGTTACAAGCTCATCCACGGTGAATTTAGGTATATCCTCTTCTTGATCTTCTAAAAAAGTAATTTTCTTCCTCACTTTTATGGTGGGTAGGGAAATGTATGTAAACTAAACGGCCAACCTCCTCTTCGTTCATAACGCCACTAGCGGATATATTGCCATATACCAAAAACATCAGTTTGGAGATTATGTAGGCTTCGTAAGTCATTATTTTAAAATTCTGGCTGAAGGAATTTTAATATTTTTTGAAAATATTAATTTTCAGAAAAAAAAATTCATTAAAGTACCCTAATCGCGCCATTTTGTATACCAAAAACGTCAGTTTTGAGATTATGTAGGCTTCGTAAATCATTATTTTAAAATTCTGGCTTAGCGAATCTTAATATTTTTTTAAAATATTAACTTTGAGAAAAAAAAATTTAGTAAAGTACCCGAATAGCGCCATTTTGTATACCAAATACGTCAGTTAGGAGATTATGTAGGCTTCGTAAATCATTATTTTGAAATTCTGGCTTAGCGAATCTTAATATTTTTTAAAAATATTAACTTTGAGAAAAAAAAATTTAGTAAAGTACCCTAATCGCGCCATTTTGGATACCAAAAACGTCAGTTTTGAGGTTATGTACGCTTCGTAAATCATTATTTTGAAATTCTGGCTTAGCGAATCTTAATATTTTTCAAAAATATTAATTTTCAGGAAAAACAATTTATCAAAGTACCCTAATCGCGCCATTTTGGATACCAAAAACGTCAGTTTTGAGGTTATGTGCGCTTCGTAAATCATTATTTTGAAAGTCTGTCTTAGCGAATCTTAATATTTTTCAAAAATATTAACTTTGAGAAAAAAAAATTTAGTATAGTACCCGAACTGCGCCATTTTAGATATCAAAAACGTTAGTTTTGAGGTTATGTAGGATTATTTTGAAATTCTGGCTAAGCGAATCTTAATATTTTTTAAAAATATTTATTTTCAGAAAAAAAAATTTTTTAAACTCACTGAATTGCGCGATTTTTACCGTAAATTTCGGGGTTTAAACCGAAAAATATTAACCGAATTTCATGAAAATCACACATGTTCATCTTCTACCCAAAAAAATAACTTTAAGATACCAGCATCTCGGAAATACGTTTTTTTTTTTTCACTACACCCTAATGTATAATTATACTAATCCTCTTTTTTTAGATTTATTTATCATTTATGTACATATTTTAATACAGAGCTGTACCTAAAAAAATTTTTTTTTTATAATCTTAAAACTATAAATGTTTTACCTTTTTTTGGTAAAAAATAGATTTTTTTTTTCATCAGCAGCTAGAAAAATAAAAAAAAAATTTTTTTTTGGTTTTGGTAGCCTATTATTTAGTATACACAAAAACGGTGATTTTCTATCCAGCAGAATTTTTTTCATAAGAAATTGTGTTGAAGCCGATTTTCGGCCACTTTTTTTTTTTACTACACTTTGTAACGTTTGTATATTTACTTATTTTTCGTAAATTTGCAAAAAATATTGTCGAATTTTCGATTTTTTCGTAAAATTACAAGTCACTTGTAAATTTACGATTTTTTTGAAATTATGCAACAAAAAAATTGTAAATATACGAATTTTTCGTTAATAAACTAAAATATGTAAATTTTCAGTTTTTATCCATTCCAATTTTTTGGAATATTTACTAATTTTTCGCAAAAAATCTATTTTTTTCGTTTATCAAAGAAAGTTACTTTTTACAGTGTAGTCATCTTTAAAATCAGCAACCTCAAAAACCCCGCGATAGAGTTTTTCAAGTAAAAATAAATCTTTTTATGAAAATAGATTTTTCACCCCTTTTCACTATAATTTTACATCTCTAGATGAAGTTTCTTGATTTTTTTCTGGTTATATTTGTAATCAGCAACGTCAAAACCCCCCTTACATATTTAGTTTTCCAAGTAAAAATAAAGCCTTTTATGAAAATTAATTTTTCATCCCTTTCAACCTAATTTTTCACCCCTAGATAAAGTTTTATGTTTTTTTTTCTGGTCATATTTGTAATCAGCAACCTCGAAAAACCTAGATATTTCTTTTTCCAGTAAGAATAAAGAATTTTTATAAATATTGTTTTATGGACAGTATTAACGAAATTGAAAGTACTTTGAAAAAAATTTTACTTTTGAATCTAGTGAACTTAGTTTCAAAGTTTTAAGATCACTAATTTGTTGAATTTCCTTATATTCTAGACTCAAATCTGTTCAGCTTAAATCTTTTCCTATTAAATTAAATACTCCTCGAATGTCAGCGCTTGGCTCAAGATTTACGAATGGTTTTAACACTTTTACTATATCGATAACAATATTAATTCTATAGGCGTCCTTCATGAGGCGTATCCGTTTGTAACCATGTGATATTTTTATTCCCCCAAATTTAGTTGGGATACTTGCAATGTAAATTGTATGGAAAAAATTTTTTTTTTTTTTTTTTTTTTTTTGCGTAGGAAGAGGAGAAATGCGTTACACATACTGTTCAGCATCCGGACTGACAGTTATGTGGGATTCGACTTAGTTTGCCTTTACCCACTAAACTCCACTCCCTTCCTACCTTATGCGAGCCTGTACTTATTTGAGCCTGTCTTATATGAGTCGTATTCTCATTGATTACTAGTTAAGCCTAGATCAAAGCATATTTATTTTTGATAAAATATTCAAAACGAAAGAAGCCATAGTACAAATTTGCTGTGAAAATTTTTATCAAAGCAAATCTGATGCTTGGTTTTTAGAGAGATTGTTCAGAATTTCAGCTAGCTCAAATGTTTATTCAATATGCACTAGAGTTAGACAAACCCTCGACTCTTTGGTGACAGACTTTTTAAAGAACGATAAGGAAGTTTTTCCATCAATGAGATATGGGTCAGAAAAAGAAGACACAGCAAGGAAACAATATGAAAAAAAAAATAATTAAAAAGTGAAAAATTTGGGAGTACTTATTTCTGCTGGTCAACCATGGTTGTGTGCAAGTGTTGATAGTGTGGTCATTAATGAAGAAAATGAAATACTAAAACTAATTGAAATTAAATTCCCTAAAACTTGTTCCAAGAAACTCATTATTAAAGAGCTTAGTAATGGCCAAGATAAAATGACGTTCAACGTTCCATATCTAGATTACATTGATAACAATGTAATTCTAATGAATACCGAAAATTATTATTATCAAATACAAACCCAACTGTACGTAGCAGGATTGTGATCTTCATGTTTATTCTCCTACTCCTGCGGGCAGTCTAAATGTAAATGTTAAAAGAGATGAAGAATTTATTAGTAAAATGATACCAAAGCGCGAAAAATTTTTTTATGAAAGTTATTTGCATGCTTTATTAAATACTGAAAATAGCAATCAATTAGGTCATAATGTTGTAAGACAACCATTGGCAATAATTAATAAATAAATAAAAAAAGTTATAACAAATAACAAAGTTACCATTTTATAAAAAAAAAATTACTAAAAAGTTAATTAAAACATGTTTTTATTTAAACATTCTTATAGCTTACAAAAATTATATTTATGGGCACGTCCAGGAAAGCACGACCAGCTAAAAAATAAAAAATAAAAAAATAAATTTTTTTGTGTCACTTTTTACCTGGGATTTGTCAAACCGCTCCTATTTTAGACTTCCTGATGCGATATTTTGAGATACGGCTGCTCCAAAGTTGGATTTTTTCATTTTTTTGATTTCAGCTGCCCAGTTCAACCTAAAATAACTCTGAACCATTTAACTTTCTATATATACATATCATTGGGAAAAAGTTTTATTTTTACCTGGACTACCCAAAAAAAAAAAATTTCCATTTTTACTATTTTCACTTTTTTTCCTCCTCGATGGTAGGTTTCAAATATCCAGAAAATTTGTTTTGCCATGATTTTTTTTAACTTTTTTTTTCTTAAGATTCACTTCAAAGGGTCTAATTGACATCCTGAAAGTCCTGGGATGTGATAGGCAATGATCGGTCCACAATCTTAAATTTTGGTTCTTCCGTTTTCCTAAAAATTCATAAACATGATAAATATTAAAGCGTAAAATTATTAAAAGACTAAATTTAACCTTACCAAATGATTTCTTCTGTTAAATCTTCACTATCAGAACCACATGAATATATTGCAGCATAAAAATAAGTCTAGGTACTATTCCTGGAGCTAAATCACCTAGGAACAGCCTCGCGTCAACATCCAAAAAGTGAAAAAATCTGTAAAAAAAAAACAATTAGCAAAAATTTTTTGGGTTTTTTCTTATATAAAACAGTCAACAATATAGATTGAAATTTTTTTAGTTTTTTCATATTGTTGACAATCAATATGAATTTTACTATCAAGTGCAATTTTTATAATATTTTTTATAAACTTTTATAATTTCTCTAGTGTTTTCTTAAATAGAACAGCCGATATCCATTATACTCTATTTTTGATGTTTTTTTATATTGCAGAGAATCAATATTAATTTTACTCTAGAGTGAAATATTTATGATTTTGGTTCCTCATAGAGGACCTATTGTTTTAGGTGAAATTTTTATTTCTGATTTTTTGACATATACGCACGTTTTGAGATCTCAGGATTCTAAAAACCAGTTTTTAAAAAAATTATGTATGTGTGTGTGTATGAGTGTATGTATGTAAGTATGTATATAGCACTGTCACCGGTGAAGTATTCTTAGGACTGCCGATATCTATCTTATTTCATAATGAAATTTTTTGAGTATTTTGATATATCAAATAGCCGACAATATAGATTCAAATTTTTGTAGTTTTTCATAAACCGACAATATGAATTTTACTATACAATTAAATTTAAAAAATTTTTGTTTTTTTCTATTATTCTTAGGACTGCTGATGTCTATATTATTTCATATTCAAATTTTTGAGTTTTTTTATATATAAAACAAAAGAGCTTCAGTGCAAATTACTCCTTGGAAAAAATGCTATCGAGTTGACACTTTTTTTTTAATTTTAGCTCACGACACAGACTAACAACTGTTTAAAGCTAAGAAGTACAAAATTTAAAAACTCAAAAATTGGTTATTTTCATCACTTCATATCTTAAAATGGTTTGTATTAAAATATAAAAACCAAAATGCTTTGTTTTTATTAAAAGTATTTCTTAAGTCGCTTTTTTGTTGTTTTTTATTTATTAATGTATTCATTAAAAAGAAATAGCAAATAAAAGACTTAGTGTCCAATTTATTGAGTTATTGGGTTTATTGATTAAAATAATAGTATTGAATTTAGCAGAAACTATACTTCACTTTAATTTTTTTTTCTAAAACAATCCGGTTTTATAGAAATGTTGTAATTTCAATTGTTTTTATGCAATAATAACATTAAATTATTAGAAAAATAATAATTTTTATTACTCGTTTGTAATTCTTAAACAATAATATTTATAATCGACCTTTTTACGAGTACATAGTATTAAATGAATTTACAAATTCATCGCCCACGCTTTTTATATGTGGATGCTTATCGTCATCTCTTTTTTTATTAAGGCATACAAAGCGGCGACATTAGATGAATTTTTAAACTTATTTAAAAATTTGAATTTACGCGGATTTTAAATGTCGGTACAGAAGGTACCTAGCGTTTTGATCAACACTAACACATAGATCTCATCAGTGTAGCTGTGTGTGTTAGTGTATGTGCTACAGACGCTGATGTAAACACGTCCTTATTTTTCTTATATAGTTAACAAAAGGCGATTATAGCACTTGTGAGGACGACTCACATTGCTTTAGCCATCTGTTCTGTATATAAGAAATGATGTTATATATATATATATTTATTTAAAATGCGAGTTGAATGTTATAACTCAGAGCGTTATTAGGTCCAAGCTCTATATATGAAAATTAATAATTTTTATTACTCGTTTGTAATTTTTAAACAATAATATTTATAATCGACCTTTTTACGAGTACATAGTATTAAATGAATTTATAAATTCATCGCCCACGCTTTTTATATGCGGATGCTTATCGTCATCTCTTTTTTTATTAAGGCATACAAAGCGGCGACATTAGATGAATTTTTAAAATTATTTAAAAATTTGAATTTACGCGGATTTTAAATGTCGGTACAGAAGGTACCTAGCGTTTTGATCAACACTAACACATAGATCTCATCAGTGTAGCTGTGTGTGTTAGTGTATGTGCTACAGACGCTGATGTAAACACGTCCTTATTTTTCTTATATAGTTAACAAATGGCGATTTTAGCACTTGTGAGGACGACTCACATTGCTTTAGCCATCTGTTCTGTATATAAGAAATGATGTTATATATATAAATATTTATTTAAAATGCGAGTTGAATGTTATAACTTAGAGCGTTATTAGGTCCAAGCTCTATATATGAAAATTAATAATTTTTATTACTCGTTTGTAATTTTTAAACAATAATATTTATAATCGACCTTTTTACGAGTACATAGTATTAAATGAATTTATAAATTCATCGCCCACGCTTTTTATATGCGGATGCTTATCGTCATCTCTTTTTTTATTAAGGCATACAAAGCGGCGACATTAGATGAATTTTTAAAATTATTTAAAAATTTGAATTTACGCGGATTTTAAATGTCGGTACAGAAGGTACCTAGCGTTTTGATCAACACTAACACATAGATCTCATCAGTGTAGCTGTGTGTGTTAGTGTATGTGCTACAGACGCTGATGTAAACACGTCCTTATTTTTCTTATATAGTTAACAAATGGCGATTTTAGCACTTGTGAGGACGATTCACATTGCTTTAGCCATCTGTTCTGTATATAAGAAATGATGTTATATATATATATATATTTATTTAAAATGCGTGTTGAATGTTATAACTTAGAGCGTTATTAGGTCCAAGCTCTATATATGAAAATTAATAATTTTTATTACTCGTTTGTAATTTTTAAACAATAATATTTATAATCGACCTTTTTACGAGTACATAGTATTAAATGAATTTATAAATTCATCGCCCACGCTTTTTATATGCGGATGCTTATCGTCATTTCTTTTTTTATTAAGGCATACAAAGCGGCGACATTAGATGAATTTTTAAAATTATTTAAAAATTTGAATTTACGCGGATTTTAAATGTCGGTACAGAAGGTACCTAGCGTTTTGATCAACACTAACACATAGATCTCATCAGTGTAGCTGTGTGTGTTAGTGTATGTGCTACAGACGCTGATGTAAACACGTCCTTATTTTTCTTATATAGTTAACAAATGGCGATTTTAGCACTTGTGAGGATGACTCACATTGCTTTAGCCATCTGTTCTGTATATAAGAAATGATGTTATATATATATATATATTTATTTAAAATGCGAGTTGAATGTTATAACTTAGAGCGTTATTAGGTCCAAGCTCTATATATGAAAATTAATAATTTTTATTACTCGTTTGTAATTTTTAAACAATAATATTTATAATCGACCTTTTTACGAGTACATAGTATTAAATGAATTTATAAATTCATCGCCCACGCTTTTTATATGCGGATGCTTATCGTCATCTCTTTTTTTATTAAGGCATACAAAGCGACGACATTAGATGAATTTTTAAAATTATTTAAAAATTTGAATTTACGCAGATTTTAAATGTCGGTACAGAAGGTACCTAGCGTTTTGATCAACACTAACACATAGATCTCATCAGTGTAGCTGTGTGTGTTAGTGTATGTGCTACAGACGCTGATGTAAACACGTCCTTATTTTTCTTATATAGTTAACAAATGGCGATTTTAGCACTTGTGAGGACGACTCACATCCGCATATAAAAAGCGTGGGCGATGAATTTGTAAATTCATTTAATACTATGTACTCGTAAAAAGGTCGATTATAAATATTATTGTTTAAGAATTACAAACGAGTAATAAAAATTATTAATTTTTATATATAGAGCTTGGACCTAATAACGCTCTGAGTTATAACATTCAACTCGCATTTTAAATAAATATATATATATATAACATCATTTCTTATATACAGAACAGATGGCTAAAGCAATGTGAGTCGTCCTCACAAGTGCTAAAATCGCCATTTGTTAACTATATAAGAAAAATAAGGACGTGTTTACATCAGCCTCTGTAGCACATACAATAACACACACAGCTACACTGATGAGATCTATGTGTTAGTGTTGATCAAAACGCTAGGTACCTTCTGTACCGACATTTAAAATCTGCGTAAATTCAAATTTTTAAATAAGTTTAAAAATTCATCTAATGTCGCCGCTTTGTATGCCTTAATAAAAAAAGAGATGACGATAAGCATCCGCATATAAAAAGCGTGGGCGATGAATTTGTAAATTCATTTAATACTATGTACTCGTAAAAAGGTCGATTATAAATATTATTGTTTAAAAATTACAAACGAGTAATAAAAATTATTAATTTTCATATATAGAGCTTGGACCTAATAACGCTCTAAGTTATAACATTCAACTCGCATTTTAAATAAATATATATATATATAACATCATTTTTTATATACAGAACAGATGGCTAAAGCAATGTGAGTCGTCCTCACAAGTGCTAAAATCGCCATTTGTTAACTATATAAGAAAAATAAGGACGTGTTTACATCAGCGTCTGTAGCACATACACTAACACACACAGCTACACTGATGAGATCTATGTTTTAGTGTTGATCAAAACGCTAGGTACCTTCTGTACCGACATTTAAAATCCGCGTATTCAAATTTTTAAATAAGTTTAAAAATTCATCTAATGTCGCCGCTTTGTATGCCTTAATAAAAAAAGAGATGACGATAAGCATCCGCATATAAAAAGCGTGGGCGATGAATTTGTAAATTCATTTAATACTATGTACTCGTAAAAAGGTCGATTATAAATATTATTGTTTATTAAATTATTAGTATTGAATTTAGCAAAATATACCCAACTTAAATGTTTTCGAATATTGTCCGGTTTTATAGAAATCTTGTAATTTCAAATATTTTTATGCAATGATAGCATTGAAATATATGTATTAAATTTAGCAAAATATACCCCTGTTTCAATTTTTTCGAATAATAGCCTGTTTTTTAGAAGAGTTGTAATTTCAATTGCATTGAAATATTAGTAATTAATTTAACAAACTATACCTCGTTTCGAACCTATACACTTTAGTTTTATTTCGAAAAGTGTCCTTTTTTATAGAAAAGTCGTTATTTCAATCGTTTTCATGCAATAATAGTATTGATATATTATAGTATTGAATTTATCAAAATATACCCAACTTAAATGTTTTCGAATATTGTCCTGTTTTATAGAAATCTTTTAATTTCAAATATTTTTCTGCAATGATAGCATTGAAATATTAGTATTGAATTTAATAGAAATTATACCTTTCTTTAATATTTTTTTCGTTAACAACTTAAAAAGATAAACTCATATTGATTGTCCACAATTTAAAAAACATCTAAAAATTTTAATATATATTTCCGGTGTTTTCTATAAGAAAGAGCTTAAATAATTTCATTATATAAGGAAATTGATATCGCCTATATTAAACATGAAAAAATAAAAATTTCGATAACTTATATCGTATAGATAAATTTAAATTGATAGTACACAATTTAAAAAACTTCTAAAAATTTTAATATATATTGTCGGATGTATCATAGCAGAAACTTTACGCTATTCTATATTGTTTCGAATATTATATTTATATTTATATTTTTTCCTTTTTTATATGAAGGTTGGAAATTTAAATATTTTTATGCAATGATTGCATTGAAATATTTTTATTGACTTTAGCAGAAACTATACGCCATTATAAATTTTTTTCTAATAGTCTCCTGTTTTATAGAAAAGTTGTGATTTTAAATATTTTTATGCAATGATAGCATTGAAATTTTTTTATTTACTTTAGCAGAAACTATACGCTATCCTAAAATTTTGTTTATTAGTAATATATTTTTATGCAATGATTGTATTGAAATATTTTTGTAATCTCAAAAATTTTTATGCAATGATAGCATTGAAATATTTTTATTGACTTTAGCAGAAACTATACGCAATTTAAAATTTTTTTCGATTAGTCGGCCTGTTTTATATAGACTTAGAGACTTCAAGACCTATTATGAATCGTGTTAGTCGGCTAGTGATTTCATAATTTAAGCATCCTGTTATTAACTGGATATGCAATTTTTTTGGTTTTTTTTAATTTAGAGATTTTAAAGCCTGATAATAAAAAATTGTCAAATAATTTTCAGAGGGGCCTCTTTATAGTCCTAATAGTTTGCAGCGGATACAGTAATTTTTAAATAAACAAACGTGCGTTTGACTCCTAGATATGCAAAATCTAGTTTTTCAGAGGGCCCTAATTTTTCGTTAATGATAATCGCGATTAACTAATTTGTAAAAAATTAATTTATGATACAACAATCATGTTTTTGTTTTCTGAATAGTAAAGAATCTATGAAATATCTTTAATTTTTCTCTTGTTTTTTTATTTTTACCGCAAATCACTGAAAATTACAAATTTTAAAAGAAATGTCCTTTTTTATTTAAATTTATCTGAATACGTATAAATTAGTGCGGAATTGAGTAATCCCAGTTGCGACCGTAAAATTATATTATATTTAGAAGATATTTCACTTTTTAATCAAAATTTCAAAAAATTTTATTTTCCCCAAAAATAGTGAAAATTGAATATCTCTAAAAGTACGGTAGCTGAGTTGGCCTATGTCATATGCAGACTTTTTTTCTATATTTTGACACTTCATTTTGACTTTTTATTGATTAGACTCTCATGATGAAACTCATACACACACAGAAACACAAATAAATGATTAAAGATATCATAAAAAATAAAAAAATTTTTTAAAAATTTTCAACCAGCTTCAATAATATTTTATAAAATTTTAAAGATACGTCCGTTTTGAATAAAAATTTAGCAGAATACTTAAGAATTGGTTGTGATTCGAATACTACAAAGTGTGACAGTAAAATTTTTCGATAGTCTCAGGATATTTTAATTTTTGTTACAAATTTTTTAAAATTTTATCAAGTTCAAAAACACTAAAAATTGAATATCTTCAAAAATACGATAGCTGAGTCGCAAAACTATGGCCTATGTCACCGGCGGACTTTTTTTCTTTAATTTGACACCGGTTTTATTAAATGTCGTACATTGGTTTAACACTGATGATAATACACACACACACAACACACACACACACACACACACACACACACACAGACACACACACACACACACACACACACAGTCACACAAATAAATTTTCAAATATATATAGTAGTAAGATAGGATAGGATTAGTCCTAAACTTTTATAATTTTCGAAAAATTATTGTATCTTTTGACAGATCGAATCGATTGCCTTGAAAATTTAGGTGGATACGTAAAAAATAAACCCGAATCGAATCAAATTCTTTTTGATACTAAAATTTTTCCTCGGTTTTCTGTTTTTTTTTATTTTTTTTTTTAAATTTGATAAAAATTTTTTTCTTGAAAATTCAGTTTTTTCAAAATAAAAAATTTTTGTAGTTATCAATCGAAACGAAACCTAGCCTATGTTTTGACCCGTAATTTTTTGACCCGTAATTTGACCCATCTTTTGCCGTAAACCCCGCGTCTCTACCTCTTATCGTTTTCTAGTTTATCCATTTCGGACAAACAAACAAACATACAAAATTAAAGATTTATATATATATATATAGGATAATTAGATAAATTAGATTGAAATTTTATTTTTTCTTCTTTGGTTTTTTAGTAGGTTTTTTGCTATTTTTCTTTTTTTTATTTTTATTATTGGCCTGCGTATTTTGGTTCTGATTTTCTTTTTCAGCAGTATTGCGCGTTTTTTTGGCCTGCTTATTTTGGTTCAGTTGTTTTTCAGCAGTTTTGCGCATTTCTTGAAACTCATCGATGATAATATTTTCCGTTATTACCTCTGAAGCAGAGAATTGCTTAGATTCAATAACCCCATTTTCTTTGGGAATAAGACAATGATGTTGTTAATTTTTTGTCACTCTACTTTTATTTTGGTACCTTTCCATTAAAAAATTTTCAGATTCTAAATAATCTGAAGCAAGTGATTACTCAAAATGTATATTTGGAAAATGATGCTCAAATTCAAGCTAATTATAGAGATCTTCACTTGTTAATATAGGTAATTGCAAGCTTACTCTAGCTTCTGCTCTTTTGATAGTACCTCCTAATCCATCGCAGGGAACTTTCCCATGAGCAGTTGGAAATAGTGCAATTCTTTTTGTATACCAAAATCTTCTTCGTGATAATAAAGATTTAACACGCTTTTATTTTTTTAAAATGCGGAAGATTATTTTTTATATACTTAATAAATAATTTGTGAAAAGTATAAACTAAAATAGTATCATGTGTCAATGCGTCTGAAATCACAACGAAGACTTCGTGACGAATCTCATCATTCCACCTATAATAGTATATAATACAATATATTGTTGTCTGGTTGTTATTCCAGTGAAATCCTGGGGCAGCATTTTGTACTACAAAAGCGTAATTTTGCGAAAAATCACATATCACTACAATTTCATCATCTTGAAGACTTTTCACATCCTTTAAATATAAAGATTTTATCTTACAGTTTAGTGGTGTGTCAATAAAGCTTTAACATTTGAACAAAATGAGCTTATAAATTCCTCTAATGAATTTATTATGGTTACTGATGGATAAATGATGGATTTGGTGATGGAGATGGTTGACTTATTAAATACATATAGTATTTATTATGTAATACTATTTATTAAGACGACGCTCGTCGCTTGGCGTCTCAACGAACACTAAATATAAAAAGGGAGAATATATACAAAAAAGGGAGGGGAGATCTCCTACACACACACACACACCATATAATACATTATAATACATACATTTACACAACATTTCCACCCACCACAATTTTAATAATAAAATTGTAAATAAAGAATGAATATAAAAAATAATTGTGGTAAATGAAAAATACAAATTTGACTCGAATATTTTTGCAATATGCCAAACGGCTACATAAATAAAAAAAATAATTTAAAAATTTAAACAGTGTAATTACAATTGATAAAAAGTTTTCATTTTAAATGCTAATCTGATTCTGAGTTTCACTAATTCCATTAGACCGGTATGAAATCCTTAGACATCAATGGTTTGTAAGATCATTAAAGGCCCAGATCGCATTACACAGTCAATAATGACACTTACCTTTTTTTTTTTGATCTACATACTACAGAGAAGTATCATTATAGCATATTAACAAGTTTCATAAAGTTCAGCAAGTAGAACTTTAACCCAATATAAAAATTTTGCTTAAAGTAGTTCGGAAAGTCAATTTAGACACTCTCCCTCGCCTCAAAAAAGGTGAGAGTAATATGGTAGTTTGAGTAAAATTCTTGAGTTTAATACTCGCGCGCACAAGTAAATAAAGCTTAAGCATGATAACTTAGCTTTCAAGTAAAATTATAACAAAATTTCTATATAGTGGTTTGAGACCCAGTTTTTAATTTTTGTTGAGATTAAATCTGCAAGTAGAACTCCAAGTATTCCCTTTTCCTCGCAAATTGAAAAGGAACATGTGATCATAATTTTTTAAACTGTGGTTTAAGCAATATGTTAGAGCAATTTAACAAAGTAGGGGCAATGGAGCAAGAATTATTTTTATAAAGTTAAAAATACAGTAATTTTCACCACCCACCTTGCCAAATTTGCTCATACAACGTTATATCACAATTAGCAAATCAATTGAAAACCCATTTTTCTACAACTACTATTCACATCTCCCTCCTTACAGAAAAAGTAAGCAAATTTACAATTACCCTATCTCTAAGAAATTTTACAATTGCAGATTAAAGAAGTGAGATATAAACAATAATTACAAAATTAATAGTAAAATTTGAGGCTAAAGATTTTTTGAATTCTAAATTTTGTAGTGTTAAATTTACATAAATTTGTTTTTCATCAAGTGAATTTAAAAAAAAATAAAACCAGAAATGGAAAAATAAAAAAAGTTACAAGTTATAAAATGATAGCCAATTAAATATAAATAAATAATTTTAATTAATTGAACTTGAAGAGTTCTTGAGTATACTTAATCATAAGATTATATCATTCTACAGTACAACAATTGACAAAACGCGTACAAATACAATAAATAATGAATTGATGCGAGTTTAACATAGAATGATTGCCTAATTTCAAGTTTTACTATCCTTACTAGACCAGCAGGATATCTGTAGATTCAAGATTTAATAATTATTTTAATAGAGATAATTATATCACTGATATCACTACTGCACCAGCAATAATGAATTCAAAATATGAATAATTGAAAAATAGAATTAAATAAATTCAATTTTTATTTCGAGACTAAAGCAGTTAAATAATAACTTATTGAGAATCCTGCTGATTTAATTCTTCCTTTATTATGTCTACAATGAGATCATAATATTGTTTTATGTAATTTTTTAAACAAGTAATAATAAGAGAGTACAATAACTTAACAATTTTATATCATTTCTGCAAGTAGAGATGATATACAATTTTTCATACACAGAAAATATATTGAAAGTGAGATTATATCATAAATCAGCAAGGATTTTGCACAAATTTTACAAATGAAGTAGTTTAACAAAGCAGGTGCTATATTAATAGAATAATTAATTAGTATTAATCACAATTGCCACCCACCTTGCTAAATCCACTCTAATGAATTAATAAAACTGATAATAATCTAATTTAAATATATTAGTTGAAAATAATAGAAACTTCAATTAATTTTCAAAATACAAATATACACCCTCTTCCCCCGAAAAAAATATAAGCAAGTTAACATACAAAAATTAATTTAAAAGACTGTAATCTGCAAAATTTCTACAATTGCAGATTGTAGAGAAGAGGTGTATCTTAGCATGTTATTAAATTCAACTAACAATTCAAGCATTAGAAAAATTTACAATATTTTATATAGCAATGATAATAATAAGTTTGAATTAAACAATTAGAGCCATATATCAATATGCTAGAATTGATTGCTAGAATATATATATTAGAAAATATGGGCGATTAATAGAAATAACTAATAATTTAATATTCAATAGACCGTAGACCCGCAACTGGTCATTCCATTCATTTCATATATAGGGAACGAATGGCTATAGTATCTCGCAAGTGATAAAATAGGCATTCCTTCACTATATAAGAAAAATTAAAGACGTTATACACCAGCGTCTGTGGCACACACCAACACACTCAGCCACACTGAGGAGATCTATGTGTTGGTACTGATCTAAACGCTGCAGGTACCTTCTGCACCTACATTAACAACCGCGTATTTTTGAGAAAAAAAATTTTTAAATGTATTTGTTGGGAAAATCGAGGTTGTGGAGGTTGTGGATCATTAAATAAATGTTCCTTTTATATTAATTATAACAAATCAAAATTATATTTATTTATCTTAAAATACATCTTAACTCTTTTACTTTTCTATATCAACTGACTCATTTAAATTCTTATTTTTCTCTACACAACTTTACTCTTATACACACATCCCTTTTTAATCTTTTCTAAAATAAAAACAAAGTATCGCTATGAACTGCAATACATATGAAAAATATAAAACCTTTATTTCTAAATATGAATCATTCTATAATATAAATATACGCATATTTCAACACGCCTCCTTATATTTATATTATTAACCACCTTTTTAAATTATTATTATTATTATTATTATTATTTTTTTTATTTTTTTTTTTTTTTCACTTTTGAATTTTACATTTAAATAATATTTAGGGAATTTCTAAATTTCACAAATTTTTCTTTACACAATGATTTTGTAAATATATCAGCAATATTATTGTTAGAATTAACTTTAATTATATTTATTTCACCTTCTAAATAACTTTCATTCACATAATGATAATGCACTTCTATATGTTTGGAATTTTTCGTAAAATTACCATACTTAGCGATGTTTATAGCTCCAGCATTATCTTCATATATATTTATGGGATCCTTAATTTTTACGTTAAAGGTCTCTAGAATTCCTTTTAAAAACTTTACTTCACTGACGACCTCTGAAAGTGCTACGTACTCAGCAAACGTAGACGACTTTGTCACAACTCCTTGTTTTCTTGACTTCCAATAAACAACGTTACCAAACAATCTTATCACGTAACCAGTTGTTGACTTTCTATCTATATGATCACCTGCCCAATCTGCATCTACATAACAATCCATAATTGAGCCAATTTCTCTTTTTCTGTAAACCAATTTTAAATTTCTTGTTAGATATAAATATTTCAAGATTCTTAAAGCATACTTAAAATGAGTTTTGTCATAACAGTTTTGATATCTGCTTAGATAGTTTACACTATAGCTTATATCTGGCCTTGTACCTGAACTAATATATAACAGGGCTCCTATAATATTTCTGTACATAATATTATTTGAAATTTCTTTTGCTGGATCTAATTTTAAATTCATTTCCATTGGAGTGTTATACAAGTTACTATCTTCGATATTATATTTTCTTGCTAAAGTTTCTATATAATCTTTCTGGCTTAATGCCATTTTATTCTCTTTGTAATTATAATCAATATTTATTCCCAAGTAAGTTTTTACTTCACCTAGATCTTTCATTTTAAACTCTGACATTAAATCATTTTTTACTTTTTGAATTTGACTTTTATCTTTACAACAAATCAATAAATCATCAACAAATATGATTAAATAAATTTTTACTTCCTTAACTGTTTTAGTGTATAAACAATAATCATATTTATTTCTTACAAATCCTACCCCTTTTAAAAATTTATAAAAACATTCATACCATGACCTTGGGCTTTCTCTTAAACCATAAAGTGCTTTTTCTAATTTACAGACTCTATCAGTCCCATCTTCATAGCCATTAGGCTGTTTTACGTAAATTTCTGAAAATACCTTGCCGTTTAAAAACGCAGTCTCAACATCCATTTGTTCTATAAATAGCCCATTTTGACAACAATAAGATAATAAAACTTTCAGTGTTTGCATTTTAGCAACTGGAGAATAAATATCTTCTAAAATTTCTCTTTGTTGAAATCCTTTTACAACTAATCTTGCTTTATACTTATTTTCTGATTTTTTTGTAAAAACCCATTTTACATCTAAGACTTTTTTATTTTCAGGTTTATTAACTAATTTCCAAGTTCCATTTTTTTTAAGACTTTCAATTTCTTTATTCATTGCAGTTACCCGAAATTCTTTTTCATAACTTTCTATCGCCTCCTCAAAATTTTCTGGGGTATCTGCACTGCAGTAGTTTACATATATACAATTATTCATAGCACAGTTTTCATATTTTGGATTTGGTTTTCTTTCTCTAGTTGACCTTCGAAGTTGAGGGATTTCAATAGGAATACATGCCTCTCCTTTTTCTTCAAAATTTTCTTCTAAATTTTCTTCTTGGTTATCAGAATCTAAATCTTCAATTTTTTTACTATTATTTTTATCATCGCCAATTAGTTTTATATAATCTTCCACAACATCTACGTGTCTAGCTACTACCATTTGATTATTTATTAATACTCGATATCCAACATCACTATATCCAAGTAAAACACCAAGATTCGCTTTTTTATCCCATTTAGATTTACGTTTTTCTTCAGGAATGCGTACAAAAATTCTACTACCATACATTTTTAAATATTTAGCATCAGGTTTCTTTCCAAACAATATTTCATAAGGCGTTTTTCTTTCAAAAGTATTGGCCAATAATCTATTTTTCAAATATGCAGCTGTACGAACAATTTCTGGCCAAAATCTATTATGGACTTTTGCTTCAGTCAATAAGCACCCTGAAGTATCCATTATTGAACGATTATATCTTTCAGCTGTGCCATTCAACTCGTGAACATAAGGTGGACATGCATTTAACTGAATTCCTTTTTCTCTAGCTAATCGATAAATATTTTGATTTATATATTCAGTCCCATTGTCACATCTCAATTTTTTTATTCTTTTTCCTGTTAAATTTTCTATTTCATGAATATACTCAACAAAACATTCATAAACCTTGTCTTTAGATTTGATAGTAAAAATTTTAGCAGCTTTACTATAATCATCAATAAATGTTAAAAAATATTTTTCTCCGTTTAAACCAGTTGTACTATGAGGGCCATTTAAATCAGTATGTACTAACTCTAAATATCCTTTGCTCTACTTCTATTATTTTCAAATGGCAAGTTATGCATTTTATTTTCAATACAAATTTTACACTTCATGTAATCAGATTCTAACGTAGATGGCACGCCTTCTAGCAAATTATCTCTACATATAATATTTAAATGATTAAAATTTACATGGCCCAATATACGATGCCATTTTTCTTTTAAAGTAATTTCATTCGATTCATTTTTAATATTTAAATTTGCTTGCTTAACTATTTCTATAAAACCTTTTATCCAATATAAATTATTTTCTTTCCATGCAATAGCAATTAATTTATTATTATTCAAATTGTAAATTTTTGAAGTATTATAAATTGAAACAACTTTATTATTATTATTTTTATCTGTTATTTTAGAGAGACTTATCATATTTTTATCCATATCTTTAACATAAAAAACATTTTGTATTTTAACAGTCTCTAGTTTATCATAAACTTTGAAATCGCAAATTACATAACCAACTTTTGTTGCTTTTAATAATCTACCGTCGCCAACCTTAACGTTTACTGGATTATTAAAAACAATAAATTCATTATAATACTCATCATTATTAATTACGTGGTCTGTACAGCCACTGTCTAATAGCCAGTCTGTTTCAATTTTATTATTATCCGTACTAAAATTAAAATTTTCAGTATTTACCATATTTAATTGCATTTCCGTATGAAAACTACTTATGTTATTCTCTTCTTGTCGATAATTTTGATATCCTCGACCTCTTTGATATCCTCGTCCTCTTCTATTATTTTGATACTGACCACGACCACGTTGCCAATTTCCATAGCTTCTCCCTCTTCCATTTGGTCGCACTCTCCCTCGATTCCCCGAACCTCTACTTGAATTATATGACTCATTTTTTCCGTTTACTTCAGCACAATCTTTCACTATATGGCCACTTCTACCACAACCGTAACAATTTCTTTTATCTTTTTTCTTGGTATCATTTGTTTTTGTTTCAACAGAGTATGCATTTGATTTCGTACTTACTTTTTCATTTTCTTTTAAATTTAACATTTTAATTTTACTTTTTACATATTCAACTTTTTGTTCTTCTTCTTTCAACACATCAACTAAATCACCAATATAACTATGAGATTCGGGTAATGATCTTATCATAAAATTCATTTTTTCTTTTTCTGATACTGTTGCGCCTGCTGCTTTAAGCTCATTTACAGCTTTTTCGAATTCGTTGAAAAATAATGAAACATCGTTATAATCTTTTAATTTTATACTTTCAATTCGACTTCTGCATACTATCTGTAATCCAGTCGATTTTTTAAAATGCAAATCATCAAATTTTTTTATTATATCATAAGCCGTTTCTAAGTCACTTATAAACTCCATTTGTTTGTTAGAAATGGCACTGTATATATAATTTACAGCTTTTAAATCATTTTCATCCCATTCTTCTTTATCTGTTGATCTTTTTTTTCTTAAAACATTTTCATCACATTTTTTCATTTTTAAAAACATAAAAATTCTTTTTCTCCAACTTCCGTAATTTTCACCATCAAAAACCGGTATAACGACATCCGACATTTTACTCATTTTTATGCACTTTTCTTTATTTTATTTTTCTATTTTCTTAACCATGTACTCTGCTACCATGTTAGGAAAATCGAGGTTGTGGAGGTTGTGGATCATTAAATAAATATTCCTTTTATATTAATTATAACAAATCAAAATTATATTTATTTATCTTAAAATACATCTTAACTCTTTTACTTTTCTATATCAACTGACTCATTTAAATTCTTATTTTTCTCTACACAACTTTACTCTTATACACACATCCCTTTTTAATCTTTTCTAAAATAAAAACAAAGTATCGGTATGAACTACAATACATATGAAAAATATAAAACCTTTATTTTTTACTTCTAAATATGAATCATTCTATAATATAAATATACGCATATTTCAACAGAATTTTAAAAAAAATTATATAATATTGCCGCTTGATATGTCTTAATAAAAAAAAAGGATGTTATTTAAAAACATACACATATCAAGATAGGACAATTTAATTTAATATGATTCATTTAACAATTATGCCCAGTGCAGGTCAATAAAATCAAAATAATAATATATATATATTAGAAAATATGGGCGATTAATAGAAATAACTAATAATTTAATATTAAATAAATGTAGTTTTTGTTTTGAGTCTAAAACAGTTAAATAATAACTTATTGAGAATGCTGCTGATTTAATTCTTTCTTTATTATGTCTACAATGAGATCATAATACTGTTTTATGCAATTTTTCAAACAAGTAATAATAAGAGAGTATAATAAGTTAACAACTTTATATCATTTCTGCAAGTAGAGATGATATACAATTTTTCATACACAGAAAATATATTGAATGTGAGTTTATATCTTAAATCAGCAAGGATTTTGCACAAATTTTACAAATCAAGCAGCCTAACAAAGTAGGTGCCATATCAATAGAATAATCAATTAGTAACAATCACAATTGCCACCCACCCTGCCAAATCCACTCTAATGAATTGATAAAACTGATAATAATCTAATTCAAATATATTAGTTGAAAATAATACAAACTTCAATTAATTTTCGTAATACAAATATACACCCTCTTCCCCCGCAAAAAATATAAGCAAGTTAACATACAAAATTTAATTAAAAAAACTGTAATCTGCAAAATTTCTACAATTGCAGATGGTAGAGAAGAGGTATATCTTAGCATGTTATTAAATTCAACTAACAATTTAAACATTTGAAAGATTTACAATATTTTACATAATAATGATAATAATATTGATTTTAAATAGTAGCAATATGAATTTAGTTTATGAGTATTTGTAAGAGATTCATAAGATTTTAAAATCATTATGGCTCGTAAGAGAAAAATACAGTACTTAACAATACAAAAAAAATGTAATTTAATGTATCAAGTTAATTTAGTTTGAGTTAAACAATTAGAGCCATATATCAATATGCTAGAATTGATTGAATTCTTACTAAATTAAATATTATGCTAATAGTTAATAAGAGAAAATAGCATTTTGTAATGGATAACAATATTGAAGTGCAGTAGGATCCCAGGATGATCTTGAATTTGTGAGTTAAACAGCAAGCAGGATAAATGAAAAGACATCCAAGTGTGAATCCCATGACACCAACTAGTCTAGCAAAGTATTTCCACTTAATTTCAGCAAGTTTGAACCTATGTAGCATCCAATATTATTAGCAAAAAAATTTATAATTTAGTAATTTCAGTTAGTAAGATCAATTCAAATTGTACAAAATTTATAAGACAAAACTTTAATCCATTTAATTTTCAAAATACAAATATACACCTCTTGATTCCCATGTATTCTAAGTATCGTCTGCTTTCATAAATGATGAGAGGCCGCGATCACTGAGTTTGATTTCTGCGCCGCTTTTCGATGCGCGGTGGTAGGGCCCTTCGTCGTTCTTCTTCTTCCCAAAGTAGAGATGCCGCCATCATTACTGGATAATTTATGTTGATTTGCTGCGCGGGCAATGGCGTCTTCTTTTTGATTAAATTGAAGGGGCGGTATAATTTACGCGCCAATTCTGCGATGACGACGCTGATTTTTCTTTTTTATAAATTTTATGAATCAAATATTTAGATTTTTCACTGGCAGAAAAAAACGCAAAAAAAAAAAAAGTTTAAAATGAAAATGTTAAAAATTACGCAAATTTATTTTTTTTGTTCACCTTCCATCACCATTAAAACTTCTTAAATAATTTTTTTTTTTTGCAAAAATTTAGCACAAATTTGAAAAATATAGCACTGAAATATAACTGCTTCTAATAAAATTGCTACATCGCCATGAGACAAAAGATGATCAAACTGATGTCGATACTTGATTTTTGCTGAAAATTTTGCACGTGCTCTGGATTAAAAATTTTAAAAAATTTTTCTTTTTTAACTTTTTTTATGATTTGTTGGTTCGAAATCCTGGGATGCCAAAAATGATGATTTTGGCACCTCCATTGTTGTAAATTAATCCATTTTGATAAACCACCATAAAAAAAAAAATGTTGTTCGAATTGATGTCGATACTTAATGCTTGTTGAAAGAAAACAAAAATTTTTTCACGTGCTTTCAAATTAAATTTTATCCTTAAAAAACTATTTTGTAGATGCGTAGGTTCGTAATCCTGGGATGCCAAAAATGATGGATAAATGATGGATTTCGTGATGGAGATGGTTGACTTATTAAATACACATAGTATATGTTATGTAATACTATTTATTAAGACGACGCTCGTTGCTCAGCGTCTCAACGAACACTAAAGATAAAAAGGGAGAATATATACAAAAAAGGGAGGGGAGATCTCCTACACACACATACCATATAATACATTATAATACATACATTTACACAACAAAGTTATTAAAAAGATTATAGAAATATTTATATCTAAATTATTTACTATTTCAACATCATCCACATCCATATTTTGAACATTATTATTCATATGATTTATTTCATGAAAATTATAATTAAAATTATCTGCATAATCAGAATCCTTATGACTGAATATCTTGATAATCTTGATAATCTTCAGTGTAATTATTACTTTCTATAATGGGAATATATTTTTTTAATATATTAATAATAGGTTTATAATTCAAAAATTTATGTAGAATAAATTGTGAATATTTATTTTTAAATATTTATTTAATAAACTAATTGAAGCTCTTAATAGTTAAATAAATTTGGATATAAGTTGTTTTTTTGTATAAATTGACTATATTTCTATGATGTGTATACTTATTTATTATTGGTTATAGTTAAATGCAGGCATATTTTATATTGAAAGCAAAATTTTTACCTTTTGAATAAATATTTGCAGCATACTTATAACATTTAGAGCATAGTCTCTCATCTTTTTTTAATAATGCAAAAACATAAAAATTTTTCAGGGATTTTGCGAAGAGATTTCTTAGAACAAACTTTTTGTAAATTAAAAACGTTTCTGCATCTATCATTAGAAATTGTATCTAATAAAAGTCAAGTAAAATACATAAAAATTGAATATAAATAAACTTTACAATTTTATTTTTTTAATTAATAGACTATAATATAAAATAAAGTATATTTTCTAATGTATCACTTTTTAATTTTACTGTGTTCCGGCTTTGAAAAATCGTATCAAGTTCCATACGTTTCCCATTCCATCTTTCTTAAATTTACTACTGTGCATTGTTTTATTCAAAAAAATATACTCCCTAATTTAGAATACTATAATGTTAACTTGTCAAAATAATTTTTAAACGTAATTTAAATAAATCACATAATGATTTTATTAATTTTTAATTTATTAGTCAATTACACTATAGTGTCAATTACTCAGATCATTCAAAAAAATTATGAAAAATTTTTCCAAAAGAATTCTTCCTTATCAACAAAAGATAAAAAATTAAATTATGAGATTTTTTGGAGACTTTTATTTTATTTGATCATTTTATTTTTTTAATGTATAAACTAATAAAATTAATCTTTCTATAATGATTTAATTATTATTGTGCAATATTTTTAATCTCAAAGTCATTAATAAAACCATTTGGGTGCATAAAAATTGCTATCCTGCAGCAGTGATAAAAAGTGCTTGCCTGCAGTATAATATTTGCGTTTCAACCTTAAAGTTAACCAGCTAGTCCTTGCAGACGTTATTTTATAAGATTAACATGTGGTTTATTTATTTGTATTTTATATATTAATTAAATAAATAAATTGATGTATATTATTATTTTTGTATATATTTTTATTAGTTTAAAATAGTTGATAAAGTGTCAGATACGTATAACAGTATTTTATTTTTTATTTTTATAATGTATGTAGAATTTGATAGTTTGTGATGTGTTTTGCAGGTTTTGTGGTACAGGATAAACAAAAAATATTTTGAATTGATATTTAGGTATGTATAGAAATGAATAAAATAATATTTTTTAAATGTTTATCAATATTTATTTTATTTTTGCAGAATATACAAGGAATGGCATAGATCGAGGCACTTACAGATGCTAGTCTTGAAGTCAATTTTGATGTGGATTTATACAAACTATACCTGGTAGGTTAATTCAAGTAGTTTTTAGTCTATTTTAATGTTTTACCATAATTTGAATACTAATTTATAAATCTAATTGTTTTTTTTTTACAGATTTTTTCAATTTTTGGATTTTGACGCGAGGCTGTTCCTAGGTGATTTAGCCCCAGGAATAGTACCTAGACTTATTTTTATGCTGCAATATATTCATGTGGTACTGATAGTGAAGATTTAACAGAAGAAATCATTTGGTAAGGTTAAAATTAGCCTTTTAATAATTTTACGCTTTAATATTTATCATTTTTATGAATTTTTAGGAAAACGGAAGAACCAAAATTTAAGATTGTGGACCGATCATTGCCTATCACATCCCAGGACTTTCAGGATGTCAATTAGACCCTTTGAAGTGAATTTAAAAAAAAAAAAGTTGAAAAAAATCATGGCGAAATAAATTTTCTGGATATTTGAAAGCTACCGTCGAGGAGGAAAAAAAGTGAAAATAGTCAAAATGGAAATTTTTTTTTTTTTGGGGTAGGCCAGGTAAAAATAAAACTTTTTCCCAATGATATGTATATATAAAAAGTTAAATGGTTCAGAGTTATTTTAGGTTAAACTGGGCAGCTGAAATCAAAAAAATGAAAAAATCCAACTTTGGAGCAGCCGTATCTCAAAATATCGCATCAGGAAGTCTAAAATAGGAGCGGTTTGACAAATCCCAGGTAAAAAGTGACACAAAAAAATTTTTTTTCTTCATTTTTTATTTTTCAGCTGGTCGTGCTTTCCTGGACGTGCCCTTGTACAAGATTTTATTACAATTTCAAATTTTTAGTACAATTTAAAATTTTTTTTATAACAATAGGCTTAAACATAATTACGTATTTCTGGTACTAAAACCTAGAACTTACAACTCTTTTTATCAGCTTTTAGGTCATCGCAAATTATAGGCGGTTGCAAATTTACAAGTACACTGCAAATATGCATGACTTTTTCTACATCCCCAAACAAATGAGCCGGAATTTTATTCATGATGTTGTACGTTTTTATTCTTCGTATTACCCTTTCAACGTGGATGCGCACTTAAGCTATTTTATGTGTCTTTTCAGTTTCTTCTTATGTAAAAGGTGTCTTATTCACCAAAAAAAGTGGCATGACCAATGTTATTCGTTTACCAGATACATTAATTTTTGATTGTATTTCTGGGAAGCCTTTGTCTGCTAATACAACATCATCACTTTCTAATAAATCTAAGAGTCCACTTTCAATTGTAATGAATGAATCTGATTTCCGCCCTCCAGCAATCTTAGATTTAAAACAAATAAAACCAGAAGTTGTAATACCAAACAAAATTTTAGTGTAAATCCTTTTTTATTAGAATAACACCATACCCTATTATCAATTCTGGATGGATCTTCTATTCTAAACTCTGTACAATCTATAATAATACGAACATTTTCAACTTTTGGCTTGAAACATTCGGGCATAGTATTCAGTACATCGATTTTACTTGGTCAAAATACACAATCTTGAGTAGTGTAAAATAGTATATTAAGTATCAAGGGCGTAAAAGTTTCGGCACTAGCATGAGCACTAGCACGAGTGCTCGGCGAAGCCGGGCACGAGTGATTTGTGTTCACGCTCGTGTCTAAAGTATTTCGCCCATGGTGTTTACACTATTTTTTGCCCCCCTAGGCGTAGAACGAGTTCAGAAAATTCTTTACGCACGAGTTTTACGCCTGGGAGGGCAAAAAAGATTTTTTAATATCGAGCAAAAAATTCTGGAAATGGTACTAGATTGAACTCTAAAAATTACTGACAATGCTGCATAGCTAAGGTTAGTTTTCATTTTCATTAAAAAATGAGAAGTCTATTTTCAACTGAAATACTGATATTTGTCTTCAATCCGAGTAATCCAAATTTGAAATTTGTTATGGAAATACCAGCAAGAGGTATCATTTCATCATCTTTAGTTATTGATGCGTACCCTTTCAAATGTGAACAAGTTACACTAGGATCTTCGGTTTGAATGGCTACATTTTCAACGTTCTTAGGAGGAGTATTAGTTCCTACATTTTTTAATTTACCAGGAGTTGGTTTACATTTAACGCATGAAACTATGGCAAGTTGAGTTTGAATATTCTTAATTACAAAACATTTTTTACTTGTAATACTAATATTTGTTTGTACTTCTACTTCACAGGTAGTCGAGCTCAAAGTCATAATAACATAACGATTACTAGTAAAGGTTTCCCTCAAATTGCATCTACAAAATCTAAAATATCAATTTCAACTTGTCATTCTTTATCATTATTTTCTTCCAACTTTCCCCTAGCAAAAAATTATCTTCTGATGTATCGAAATCTGTTACGGCCGCTATTAGTACAAAATTTTCCATAGTCGTTTTCCACTTTCCCCATTTTACATTCACCCATGGTTTTTTATATTACTTATTTATGACTTTAATTACCTTAAAAAATCCCTATCTTATTATATTAAGTAGTTCACAATTTAAGACATGCCAAGTCATTATATTTAATACATATGTTGCGTCATCCCATTCCAGTATAAACCCGTGTAATATCTATTTCTTATCTATTTTTTGGAAATTCCTAAAGTCTACGTGACTTTTTACAGGTATTTTTTTAAATATATAATCACCTTTTTCTGTACTCGTGTAGCAGTTAAGAATAGTTAGTTATCGGCTATATTTCGGTCAGAGCATATCAGCTCTAAATCCTAGTCTAACCAAGGTGGAGCGCACAGGCGTACAGCCTGTCCTCCTAAAGCAGCCATGCGGGCACCGCTTAGCCCTTGACTTCCACCCATAACCCGTTTACTTGAATCCGCCATTCAGGCAACGTCCACCCCATAATACAGTCCACTTTTAGATCGTTTCAATAACAAACCCCATAAAATCATAGTTATAATCAAGTAATTTAAAATAATTCAGATTAGTGTATAAATTAAACAATAATTAATAAATAATATTTTTTGTTAATCAATATTTTCAAGTCTCGTTAATATTTTTCTCACTTTCCTCTCCTACCACTCCCCGCCATTACATAATCTTTTTGTGTTTTCATTTCTTTACGCTTTTTAACACGATGGAACCTTAAACAAAATACCAAATTAATTTCATTTCATTCGCAAACATATTTTTTGTATTTTTTCCATTACTATAAGTACCTTTTACGAATTACATCTGGATTAATTTTTTTTAGATAAGCTTTTGGAAATATAGTTGGTATGTAATTTGGATTTATTGATCATCAGATTTACATCCATCTATAAAATGCTTGCTACAAATCGTATCATATTTTTTTGGTATCCATGTTGAACCATTAGGTCTATAAATAAAAAAAAAATAGTAAATAATAAATTGTAAATAAAAAAAAAGACGTTTATATAAGCACATGTATACATGAAACGAGGAGCAACAAATAAAAAAAATAAATACGTCGCTCCTATCTTATCTTATCTTATTTTACTACTATATTTATTTAAAAATTTATTTATGTGTCTGTGTGTGTGTGTGTGTTACATCATCAGGGTCAAACCACTGAACAAAATTACATAAAACCGGTGTCAAAGTAAAGATAAAAAGTCCGCGGGTGACATAGGCTATAGATTTTCTGCTCAGCTATTTAATTTTTAGTGTTTTTAAAATTGATAAAATTTTGAAAAATTTTGAAAAAACTAAAATATCTCGAGACTATCGACAAATTTTATAGTCACAAGTTTGTACTATTCGATTCGGCACCAATTTTTACGTATTCTCCTAAATTTTTATTCAAAACGGTGGTATCTTTAAAATTTTATAAAATATTTTTGAAGCTGGTTAAAAATGTTTATTTCATTTTTTTATTTTTTATGGTACTTTTAATAATTCATTTGTGTGCCTATGTGTCTATGTGTTTCATCATGAGGCTCGAAAAAATGAAAGAAATTACATTATACCGGTGTCAAAATAAAGTTAAAATAAAAAAATGTTTACTATTTTTGGGAAAAATTAAATTTTTTGAAAATTTTGTTAAAAAGTGAAATATCTGAAAAATATGATAAAATTTTAATGTCGCAATTGGTATTACTTGATTTAGTCAATTTTAGAACCATCTATATATACATATCTTAATACTATATACTATATATATTTAAAAATTTATGTGTCTGTCTCTCTTCTCAAATCTCTTCTAGCTGAGCGTCATTAATATTTGACGAAGTATTTCTTTTTTTAAACCACTTTGTAAGAGTAGGGTATCCGAAATCAACTTTTCTTTTAAGGCTCATTATGAAAAAAATTTCAAATGAAAAAATATTACTTCAACCTGATTTGAAAAAAAATTAATCTAAGCTCTTTCCTGTAACAGGTTGAAATAAATACTGCATTATTTATTAAGTAATCCTTTTTATATATTAAGGCTCGATTTCTGCGTTCATTACGCGAAGACGTAAACAAGGACCCCTGGGGTCTAGGTTACAAAGTCGTAATGGGCAAGCTGAACCGGGGGACTGACAACATGATGGACGCGGAGTTGACCGAGATGATCATTGGTGCTCTCTTCCCTGAGAGGCCCATCCGGGAAAACCCGGTAGAGGTAACACCCAGGGAGGAGGTGCCGCTGTTCAGCGAAGGCGAGATGGTCAAGGCCATAAAGGCCATGAAAAATGGCAAGGAGCCTGGGCCGGACGGGATACCGGCGGAAGTGCTCAAAAGAGCGATCAAAGTAATCCCTGGTATCCTGTTAAGCATGTTCAATGCGTGTTTGGTGGCTGGAGTGTTCCCAAAGCAGTGGAAGGTGGCACGTCTCGTGCTCTTGAACAAGGGCAAGGGGGGAGCCCCGGACTCTCCATCATCTTACAGACCTTTGTGTATGTTAAATACCATTGGTAAGGTGATGGAGAGCTTGCTCCGGGCAAGGCTCAGAAGGGCAATCGAGGAGGGCGGTGGTCTCTCCGAGGAGCAGCATGGTTTTCGTGAAGGGCATTCCACGATAGACGCCATTCGGCGTGTCGTGGATACCGTAGAGGCTGAGAGGGAAAGGCGGCCTGCAATTCGCAAGGACGTCCTTCTGGTAACGCTGGACGTCAAAAACGCTTTCAACTCAACCAGGTGGGATGACATGATCCGGTCCCTCGAGTACGATTTCCGGATACCCAGGTATCTGGGTAACGTACTAAAGGATTACCTGCGGGACCGGAGACTGCTCTATGACACGCTCGATGGAAGGCGTGAAAGGGTTTTGAGTGCAGGCATCGCGAAAGGTTCGGTTCTCGGACCGGACCTGTGGAATGCCTTTTACGATGGCTTGCTGCGCGTCCACCTCCCAAGAGGAGTTTCCCTGATCGGGTACGCCGACGACGTGGCCCTGACCATAACTGGCAGGGACATGGAAGTGACCCAGGAGAGGTTGAATCTAGTCATGAGACGGATCAACCTCTGGATGGGCGATCACGGACTCCAGCTTGCGATCCCAAAAACGGAGATCGTACTGCTGACTCGTCGAAGGGTTCCCACCGACTTCGATGTGATTATCGACGACGGCGGAAACCCTCACACGATCCGAACCAGAACATCGGTGAAATACCTGGGAGTTCAGCTTGATAACAAGCTGACCTTCTGGGAGCAATTTCAGAGGTCGTGTGAAAAGGCAGCGTCGGCCGAATCCTCCCTGTCAAGGCTCATGGCCAACATTGGGGGACCCAAACCAGGGAAGCGAAGGCTCCTGATGTCAGTCGTCAACTCTGTCCTGCTCTACGGATCAGAAGTCTGGGCGAAGACCACAGAAACTGCCAAGTACAGACGAAAAATATCGTCGGTACAGAGGCAAGCGGCAGTGAGGATCGCCTGCGGATACCACACGGTATCTCTAGAGGCGATCCAGGTTGTTGCTTCGGTGATACCCATTGACCTGCTAGTGTTGGAGCGGAAATTCATCTACGAGAGCGTAGATGAGCGCGAAGTGGCTTCCATTCGCGCCCGCTTCAACTCTATGAAAGCATGGAAAAAGCGATGGAAAAAGAACCAAGAAAAAAATGCCCTATGGACGCGCAGACTGATCTCAGACCTGCAGGCATGGATGGGACGACAGCATGGGGAGGTGGATTTCTACCTTACCCAGTTCTTAACTGGACACGGGTACTTCCGTGTCATGTTGAAGCATTGGCATAAGGTGGCAACAAAGGAGTGCTTGCACTGTCCGGGCGTGGATGATACAGTAGAGCACACATTCTTCGAATGTGTTCGCTACTCGGGGGGGGCGCCCGCCCTTCCCGATTTGGAGGCCGGAGACGGTGGTCCCGGAAATGCTACGGAGTTCCGAAAACTGGAACAAAGTAGCAGAGTACGTAAGGACCACCTTGTTGCAGAAGAAAGAGGAGGGCTTTCTATCGTAGAGAGCTCTCCTGCCCCTAGGCAGGGGGGAAGGCAGCGGCCAGCTGCCTAGGCTGCGCGTCCCAAACTGAAGTTATACCTGAAAAGGGAGTTACGGTTTGGGACAAACAAGCGCGGGGGGTTTAAAGTGTGTTTATCCAGTAAGAATCTGGGGCGTAGCCGGCGACCGCGTTCGCCGGTGGTCTCCCAGTTGTACACTTTGTACAACTGGGCGGTCATGGAAATTTGCGGGTCTTTAAGGCCCGCAAACACTCCATGGCTGATGTAAAATTCACATATTTTCCTTAAAAAAAAAAAAAAAAAAAAAAAAAAAAAAAAAAAAAAAAAAAAAAAAAAAAATCCTTTTTATATATCTACTTAAATTCCCTTTTTTTTATTAATACAAACAATTGAAAGTAATAAAAACGTTAAAAATTTTAAATTCTATTTGACAATTTTATAACTATTTTGTTAACGTATTTTTAAGAGTGATATATTATTGATAGTATTTTTGGATAGAACATAACTATCGCGATAACTATCGCGACCATTGTCTAACAAACAGTGATTTGGAAATACTAAAACTCTAACAAAAGAAATAGTCTATTTTAAAACAAAAATATCAGCTAAAATTTTATATTTTATTAAATTCAAAGAAAAAAAATGCATATTAATAAATTAAATCACTGCACAATCATCAATGTTAGAACTGCACAAAATTTTTTAGAATTGCACAATTTGTGCAGTGCTGCACCTTACACGGTTCGCATATAGAGGAAATAGGTCTGGCAAAAATAACGAAAGATTCTAAGCATAGGGGGTCAATTTTGGTACCGTATATAAACAGAATTCACCTTCAAATAAATCAAACTCGTTCTTTTTTTGCCAATTTTTAGATATTACTTAATTTTTTAAAATCCAGTTTATTTACATTAAAAAAAATTTTTTTTTGATAATTTGAATAATTATTATTATTTAGTGGAAAAAATTATTTAAACTTGGTAAAAAATTATATAACTAAGATACTAGAATGAATTTTTGCCCTCCCCCTTCTCCCTCCTCCTACAACGCCTTTCAAATGCTCTAAAATGGCTTAAAAATTGGAAAAATCATTTAGAAAACATAAACATATCTAAGTAATGTATATGCTAGTAATGTATATGCTATATATAGTATAGTTAGACTGTGCGAAGCACAGTCTATACCCGCGACAAACTCTCACTTTTGTTCGCGCTCGTTAAGGTCACAGTGATCTCCGATTAAGTTCAAAATTTATATATAAGTTAGATATAAGACAAACATGAACTGTATTGATTTTGAGCCAAATCGATAATATAGTATCGATATTATAGCCGATTAATGGGAATGAAAGGGTTAAAAACACAAAATGTCGAATATAAGACATATTTCAGGATAAAAATAATCATTCCAGATTGCAGCAGATACCCTGGAGGTATAATTTTTCATTTTCCGCACGAATATATTTTCCGATTTTCCAAGATGGCGGCCCGATAAATTTGAAAAACTGAACTTTTAACTTTACAGAGGGGTTTTATGAAGTTCAAAATTTATATATAAGTTAGATATAAGACAAACATGAACTGTATTGATTTTCAGCCAAATCGATAATATAGTACCGACATTATAGCCGATTTACGGGAATGAAAGGGTTAAAAACACAAAATGTCGAATATAAGACATATTTCAGGATAAAAATAATCATTCCAGGTTGCGGCAGATACCCTGCAGGTATAATTTTTCATTTTCCGCACGAATACATTTTCCGATTTTCCAAGATGGAGGCCCGATAAATTTGAAAAACTGAACTTTTAAATTTACAGAGGGGTTTTTTAAGATAAAAAAAGCGAATATTCGGTAGAAAATATTCATTTTTTTAACTTACAAAATTTTCCGATTTTCCGATATAGCGAACCCGATTTTCCAAGATAACAGACCAATAAAATTGAAAAAATTAACTTTTAATTTTACAAAGGGGTTTTTTAGGACAAAAAATAAAATATTCAGTGGAAAATATTCATTTTTTTAACCTAAAAAATTTTCCGATTTTCGAAGATAGCGGGCCGAAAAAATTAGAAAAAATAAACTTTTTTAACTTTACAAGGGGATTTTTTAAAGCAGAAAAAACGAATATTCGACAGAAAATATCCAGTTTTTTAACCTAAAAAATTTTCTAATTTTCCGATATAGCGGACCCGATTTTCCAAGATAGCGGACCAAGAAAATTGAAAAAATGAACTTTTAACTTTACAAAGAAGTTTTTTAGAACAAAAAAAACGAATAATCGATAAAAAATATTCAGTTTTTTAACTTACGAAATTTTCAAATTTTCCGAAATAGCGGACCCGATTTTCCAAAATAGCGGACGAATAAAATTGAAAAAATTTACTTTTAACTTTACAAAAGGGTTTTTTAGGACAAAAAAAACGAATATTCGGTGGAAAGTATTCATTTTTTTAACCTGAAAAATTTTCCGATTTTACAAGATAGCGAACTAAAAAACTTGAAATAATGAACTTTTAACTTTACAAGGGGGTTTTTTAGAACAAAAAAAACGAATATTCGGTTGAAAATATTCATTTTTTTAACCTAATAAATTTTCGGATTTTCCAAAATAGCTGGCTGAAAAAATTTGAAAAAATAAACTTCTTTAACTTTACAATGGGATTTTTTAAAGCAAAAAAAACGAATATTCGGCAGAAAATATCCAGTTTTTTAACCTAAAAAATTTTCCAATTTTCCGATATAGCGGAACTGATTTTCCAAGATAGCGGACCAATAAAATTGAAAAAATGAACTTTTAAATTTACAAAAAGGTTTTTTAGAAGAAAAAAAACGAATAATCGATAAAAAATATTCAATTTTTTAACTTACACAATTTTCCGATTTTCCGATACAGCGGACCCGATTTTCCAAGATAGCGGACTAATAAAATTGAAAAAATTAACTTTTAACTTTACAAAAGGGTTTTTTAGGACAAAAAAAATGAATATTCGGTGGAAAATATTCATTTTTTTAACCAGAAAAATTTTCAGATTTTACAAGATAGCGGATCAAAAAACTTGAAATAATGAACTTTCAACTTTACAAGGGGATTTTTTAGAACAAAAGAAACGAATATTCGGTGAAAAATATAAATAAATGGAAGCAAATTTACGAAACATTAAATATAAATGAAAATGAAAACATAGATTTAAATGAATTCACTGATAAAGATGGAATTCCAGAAGAAATAAATGATGACAACATAAAAAATGCATTTGAATTTCTATCAGGATACCATAATGACAATTTAGAAAGAGATTTAGGAAAAAGAGCAATAGATTTATGTTATAACTGGAATATGCCTATTGAAAACAAACCAACTGAATCAGAAATACATTCTTTTCTGAATACCTACAAATCTCAACAAAAAAATAAAATATATAAAGAAAATACAGAATCTAAAATATCTTTTACAGATGACCAACAACAAATATTAAACTTGTTAGATAGTCAAATAACCAATATACAAAACAATACTATGACAGCAAATAGTATAAAAAGAGTTATAATACAAGGCAAAGCTGGTTCTGGTAAAAGCACAATAATCAAAGAAATGGTTAAGAGGATTACATCAATTTTCGGAGATGATTCAGTTAAAGTAGCGGCATCAACAGGTATGGCAGCAGTTAACATATATGGACTAACATTACATTATTTGCTACGATTACCTTTAAACTACAAGTTATTTTCTAAATTAGAAAATCAAAATGCAAAAAAATTTCAAACGGATTTGAAAGATTTGAAATTTTTAATAATAGATGAGATGTCTTTGATCGGATTAAGAACTTTATTTCAGATAGAATCACGATGTCGAGAAATATATGCTAATGAAATCGATGAACCTTTTGGCGGAATCATAATTTACTTACTTGGAGATTACAATCAGTTGACACCGGTTGGAGACACAGCAGTATTTAGTGATAAAAAACTAACAGACAATTTACAAACACAAGGAAGAATAATTTTTAAACAATTTCAAAAGTATTATTGTCTCCAAAACGCACACAGACAAAAGGGTAATCATACCCCTTACTCACAATTGCTTGATGAAATAGCAAATGCAGAGTTATCTCAACATAATTATAACTTGTTATATAACCGAAGAGAGACAGTTATCCCCAAAGAAGAATTAGACAATTTCCAAAACGCAATTCATTTGTTTCCAACGTGTGCACAAGTTGAAAAACATAATGAAACATTTTTGAAAAATACGGGACACCCAGTTGCACGAATAATTTCTACAAACACACCAAATATTGCCATGCGTTGCTCAGACGAAAAAGCAACAGGATTACAAAGTATATTATACTTGTCAAAAAATTGTAGAATAATGTTACGTACGAATTTATGGGTAGAAGGTGGATTAACAAATGGGAGCTTAGGATACATACGGGAAATAATATATGCTGATAATGAATCACCACCACAATTACCTCAAGTATTAATGGTTGAATTTGACAATTACAAGGGACCTTTTTTGTATAAAAATTATTTCCCAATTATTCCTGTAGAAAGAACTTGGAAACATAACAATATTCTATGCAGTTGCACGCAATTTCCAATTATGTTATCATATGCTCTAACTATTCATAAATCTCAAGGACAAACATTAGATAAAATTTTCTTACACATAGGAGACACGGAAAGACAATTAGGTATCACGTATGTCGGTTTAAGTCGAGTTAAGTCAATTAATGATGTAATTCTAATAAAAGGTTACAATAAATATCGTTTTGACTCGATACGACTTTCTTCATCTTTTAAAGTGAAACAAGCTTTCATGCAATCATTAAACAAAATTAATAAACCAATTGAAGAATAAAATATTGATTAAAAAATTTTTCAAAAATAAATCATATTTAATCAAAAATTAATTAATTAAAGTTATTATTTTGAATATACATTTAATTAATTACTATTATGTAAATAAACATGCTAATACTGTAAATATACACATACAATATTTTGTACATTAAATATTTATTGTTTATAACAAAATAAGTTTGATTCTTTACTTCACCTAATATACCCAATTAATAATATTTCAAATAATAATAATCGCCTGTATTTAGGAAAAAATTTAGTGGGTTGTTATGCTTCGCACGGTCTATAATTGTTAGCAATTATCTAGTAATATATATAATAATGTATATGGTGTTTATTTATGAGAAGGTGTATATGCATGTGTGTTACTGGAAATGTATATAAAAATACATAAAGTAAAATATACATACATTTTAATGTTTTTTCTCTGAATATTACAATTATTATATATTTTAAAGTGGACCTAAAATTGGAGTTTTAAGAAGAACTTGGCTTTACGAGTTTTTTCGTGAATGTTGATCATAAAAAGTCCCCAGCTCCAAGGATTTTGCTTTCGCTTTTCAAAAACGCGTGCCTGTAAGCAACTCAATTTTTCCATTTAAATAACATGGGATTTTTGACTTTTTTGCTTTCTAATTATTTACAAAGTTTAAAAAATGTTTTGAACAGCTACTAATCGATTGAAAATACTATTTAAATATATAAAAAACATTACCCAACCTCAAGTAGCAAAAAAAAATATTTTAAAAGCAATTTTACCGGTAATAAATGTAAAAAAAATCCTTATTGAAATCATAATAGAAAGATCTTAAGCTCTTTTTACGATGATAGAAATAATATGGCTACATGTAATTTAAATGGAGCATTTTCTTATTTTTATTACCAGTGCGCGTTTTTGAAAAGCAAAACCAAAATCCTTGAAGCTGGGGACTTTTTATGACAAAATGTTCAGCAAAAAACCAAGGGAGCAAAGATTATCTTAAAACTCCATTTTTAGATCCAATCTAAAGTATTTGCATTCATGAATGCATACACATATATATACACAGATATACACCTTCTCATACATAAACAAACACACAACAACACGTATATAAGTAAATATATTTCTTATTTACATTTATGTTTTCTACATGATTTTTCCCATTTTTAAGCCATTTTAGAACATTTGGTTGGCGTAGAAGAGGGGATGGGGGGGGGGGGCAAAAATTCATGCTAGTATCTTATTCATATACTTTTCTACCGGGATTAAATAATTTTTTCCACTAAATAATAATTTTTTATTCGTTTTCAAAAAAAGGTAACAAAAAAATGTAAAAAAACTAGATTTTAAAAATAAAGTAATATTGTAACAATCAGTTTTAGCTGATGTATACAATTTAAATTGATTTTAGGAAGGTTGTCCAGGCCTTCCAGGGATTGTTAATTAGCTTGGTGTTCAGAAAAAGTTACTCAAAATAGTGAATTGAATTAACTTTTTCTTGTAGAAATAAAATATGTTACTAACTTTTTTTGAAATTGGATGTCCAAAAAATTTATTAACTAAGTATTTTTTTTTTAAAGTTTAATTTATTGAAACTTAAATAATTTATAAAATTGAAGTTAAGTTGAGGAAAGAAAAATATAATTTAAAATTAAATGAACACCTTTAAATGATAATATTAATTTAAAATGAAATTAAGTCCAAGTTATTCCTTTCTTTTTCTTTTTCTTCATTTTTAACGCGAGCCAAGTTCTGAACCGGTTCAGAAGAACTTCAAGAAGGCCCTTTTCAGGCGAAAACTCCAGTATTTAAGCACCGAAATCTTTGATAAGACCGACTTCCCCTCTTGATAAAAATCAAGAGTGAGTTGAGGGTCTTATCTAAGATAATACTCCTAGAGTTTGTCTAAGAGGGGAATTCTTTTGTCGACTCATTATCACGCATAGATCGGATGTTATTTTTTTATCTAAATTTTTAATGAGTCGACAAAACTTGATATTTCAAAACAATTGGTTTTACATAAGATATTTATAGGAATACTTTTGTCTTTGTCTGACTTTATCAAAATAAAATTTTGTTAAGTCATTAAGTAAACCCATTGTTTTACTTGAACTTAATTTTCTTTGTTTTTCATGAATAAATTACTTTTGAACCCTTTTTCTTTTAATTTAAGCTAATTATGGGCTTTTTAGAGCAATTTATTTACGAGAATTAAACCTAAAATTTATTATGCTAAACGTAAATTTTTATAAGGGTGGCTTAAAATTATGCTTAATTTACGTAGTTCCAGGCTAATAATTTCATCCCTTGAGTTTTCCTTAAATCTAAATTTAGTTTCTAAAGAAGAATAAAAAATAAAAACTCGAAAGTGAAATAATGGCCTTGACTAAGGTTTTTCCAGTTATCCGGTGAAACTAAAGGCAAAATCGTTTTTCTCGCAATAGAAAATTTAGCTTGAATAACTGGAAAAGATTGTCTTTAAATTTTCCGTGAAAATTTTAAATTTAACAAATTCGAATTTGTATACACGGAGAAAATTTTATGTACCGTTTTTTCTACATACACGGAAAAAAAATTTTAAACGTACAAAAAAAGTTTTTTTTTTTTTTTTAAACGGCTGAGGACGTTACAATATCTAAAAATTGGCAAAAAAGGAACGAGTTTGATTTACATGAAGGTAAATCCTGTTTATGTGCGGTACCGACATTGACCCATCATGCTCAGAATCTTTCGGCATTTTCGCCAGACCAATTTCCTCTATAACCGAACCGTGCTTAGCCATAACTCTGGTTTTTAAAAAATTTACTTTAACTTAAAAAATACAGTACAATAAAATTATAATATCAATAGATACTTTGAATTCTATTGCTTATATGTTATTGACATTTTTAATTATAAAGAAATAAATATTTCGACCTTTTATCGAGTAAATTATTTGTTTTTTATTAACGTTTCGATCTCTGGTTGAGACCCTCATCAAAATCTACAAAAAATTAATAAAAATTTGAATATACATAAAATTTATCTGTAATTAATAAAATGAAAAAGTACATGCATATATTGTTTATATAGAATAACCGTACGTTACCATGGCAACATATCTAGACATCTTTTCATACTTCTTTATTGATTAAAATCACTGTACATATCTTTAAGCAAATATCCATTGATATCGCTACAAGTACCTTTTTTACATGTATTTAAATTATCATTATTTTTAAACCGTATGTTTTACATTATTATAATAACTGTTGTATTTTTGCAATTTTCTTATTCAATTTATTTATTTATATTTGACTTAAGTAATATGATAATGACTTATGGTATGTAATATTGAAATTTAAAAATTGCAAACATATTAGGTTATATTATTTTCATGTATATTTTTCACAGATTTTTTAATCATGAATATCAAGATTTTAAGTTTTTTACGACTTTAGGTTTCACACACCTAATTTATATGTTCAAAATTATTATCAACATCAGTTATAAATTTTAAGTTAAATTTTATGTATATTCAAATTTTTATCAATTTTTTGTAGATTTTAATAAGGGTCTCAACCAGAGACTGAAACCTTAATAAAAAACAAATAACACCATAATTTACTCGATAAAAGGTCGAAAAATTTATTTCTTTTTAATTTCTACACTCAAGTATTAACTATAATAAATTTTTAATTATATTTATAATTTTAAAAATTACATTAAAAATTTTAATAACATATTAAATAACAAAAAAGGGCGAGCCGGATACCGCTGAGCAAACCTTTTTTGGGTGTCCTCACTTCGCTGAGGGGAAACCGCCCTTCGACGAATGGAGGCCGGAAGGAATCGTCCCGGAAATGCTGCGCAGTACCGTCAACTGGTACCGTCAACTGGTGTGGCAGAGTACGTATGGGCGACATTGATTTAAAAAAAGGAGGAAGGTTTCCTCTCGTACGAAACCTTTCCTCTCCTCCTTTATTGACAGGGTATGTCGAAAAATGCCTAGGCTGCATTTTTTCCGGGCCGAAGTAATATCTAAACAGACTTAGCAGAAGTCTCTGATTCACATTCAGAAATCATAAGATTTCTCGTTTACAAAAAGTAAATGGCATCAGCGCGAATAAAAAAAGAGAAATCTTTAAAAGAAACTTATAACTGGCATATGTTCTTGCACAACTAACGATCATAGAACATGTTTACTTATAAGAGATTTAATATATACCTTCTAATTATTATAAGTCCAGGATATTATAAGTACAGGGTGAGTGCAAATTCGCCTATCTTATACGGCCAAGCTCTTTAAAAAATTATATTCAGAAAGAAAAAAATCGTTTTTAACCCCAAGCAGGATCCTAATTGAAGTATATTGAAAGTAAGTTTAATATATATTAACAATTAAAATGTTTCCGTATTGTAAATTATTGTAAAAATACTTTTATTGTAATATAATAATGTATACGCGCGATAACGTGGGTGATAAAAAGGATGGTGAAATTGGTGATGGTGTTAATAAATGTGTACACTGGATAACTATTGCAAACTAATATTAATTTATAACAAAAAATGCCACAAGCCTGAGTCTGTATTAAGCGGGAGTCGACGCGGCACTGAGCCGGCAACGACAACCAACGAGTAACAAAGAAGTGGGGTGCGCACACACACACATTCAAACAATATTTACATATGGGCGATTATTTCTCAACCCGGCCACCCCCCTCCGTCCAAAAATGGTGGCAATTTAAAAAGATTTTGGTTTTCTCAAATTGACTGGAAAAGGGTCTAGTTTTTTATTCTCATTGGCCTTTTTAACTCTGTAAATCTACTGTGCCCATTTTAGGCACTGAGCGGCGGCAGTTCGACATTTTAAAAACAGAAAAATTGAAATAAAATTAGATTAACGGTAAGTTTTTTGACATTTTTTTCTCCTAAATGTTGTTATTTATTAAAACAAAAAAAATGAGACCACTTGCGTGGTAATTGGTTGATTTCTTAAAAAGTTTTGTGGGTGCTATGTAGTTTTTAAAAATGGGTAAATAACGGCTACTTTGACAGACAATATCTCTGAACCTACATATCCAAAATAAAAAAGTTTTAGTGCAAAATGGTAGTCATTTGATACATAATAAGTGTGCCAAATATCAAGGGATTTGATTGAGTAGTTTCGGATTTAGCAATTTTCGGGTATTAATTCTCTTAAAAAAATGGGTCAAAATTTGTCTCAGAATTACCCTTAAAATTGCTAAATCCGAAACTGCTCAATCAAATCCCTTGATATTTGGCACGCTTATGATGTATCAAAAGACCACCATTTTGCGCTAAAACTTTTTTATTTTGGATATGAAGGTTCGGAGATATCATCAGTCAAAGTAGCTGTTTTTTACCCATTTTTAAAAACTACATAGCACCCACAAAACTTTTTAAGAAATCAATCAATTACCACGCAAGTGGTCTCATTTTCTTTGTTTTAATAAACAACAACTTTTAAGAGAAAAAAATGTCAAAAAACTTACCGTTAATCTACTTTTATTTCAATTTTTCTGTTTTTAAAATGTCGACCTGCCGCCGCTCAGTGTCTAAAATGGGCACAGTAGATTTACAGAGTTTAAAAGGCCAATGAGAATAGAAAACTAGACCCTTTTCCAATCAATTTGAGAAAACCAAAATCTTTTTAAGTTGCCACCATTTTTGGACAGAGGGGGGTGGCCGGGTTGAGAAATAATCGCCCATATATACATGTAACACCACATTACCCACATTACCACCCGCCTATTTTAATGCAATTAAAATGAAAAAACCAAAAAAAAGTATAATATGATATGAAATAATGGGGGTAATAGAAATGGTGTACTCTTATAAAAAAAAATTGCAATAAAAATAAAAATTTTTTTTTAAATAATTGTACATCATACGTATAAATTCAATCAATAATCAAAAAATTTAACATTAAAATTTCTTTTTATTACTTTGTACAATTTTTTTTAAACTTATTTTTATTATTTTTTTTATACGTTTTTTTTTATTTTGCATATAAAAAAACGCTGCCAAGTGATTGGCACTATGGTTCCTCATTAACAATAGCAAAAGATTTATAATGGTCTATTTTATCTAATAAAAATGATGTTTCTTTAATTTTTTTATATGAAAAATATTCAAAAAAAAAATTTGAAAAATTACGTATCAGATGGAAAAAATCCTTTAAAAACAATAATTCTAGATATTAGTACCTTCATAGAAATAAATTAAGTACTAAGTCCAAAAAGAAAAAAGATTATTGTGTTTTTTTAATCTTTTTATACAAAAAATTTTGAAAAAAAAAATTTCGAAAAATTACATATCAAATGGAGAAATACTTTAAAAACGATGATTCTGGATATTAGAACTTTCCTAGAAATAAATTAGGTATTACTTCCAAAAAGAAAAAAAATTATTCTATTTTTTTAATTTTTTTATTAAAAAAATTTTGAAAAAAAAAAATATCGAAAAATTACGTATCACATGAAATAATCATTTAAAAACGATAATTTTAAATATTCGTACTTTCGTAGAAAAACATTAAGTACTACATCCTAAAAAAAAAAAAATTGGCATTTTTTATATTTTTTAGCGGCAAAAATTTTGAGAAAAAAATTTTCAAAAAATTAAGTATCAGGTCCAAAAAATTACTTTTATAGAGGTTCTTAAAACTAGTACTTCCATGGTAGCAAATTATGTACTACGTTCAAAGAAAAAAAAAAAATTGGTGTTTTTTGTATTTTTTTATGAAAAAAATTTTGGGAAAAAAATTAGGTCTTAGTGTCGTGTTGGCTGTGAAATATCACCGGTTACAGTGCGACATACATACAGACATACATACATACATACATACACACACACACAAACACACACACACACACACAGACTTTTTTTAAAAACCGGTTTTTTAGCTTCCTGAGGTCTCAAAACGTGCTTATATGCCAAATCGAAAATCAAAATTTCACCTATCACAAAGGTTCCTCTATGAGGAACCAAAAATCTGAAACATTTTTCTTATTTTTTTAATTTATATATACAATTTCATTAGGTACATAATTCCTCTTCATTATTTAAAACATTGAGAGGTACCAATTTATTTACAAGTCGTTTAAGTTCCGATGATCAAGCCTTGAGGTCTACTACTCGTACCAGACCATCAGGACCCTTATAGACTCTAAGGACCCTTGCCAAAGACCATTTTGCGGGTGGCATTGTCTCATCGACAAGTAACACCACGTCATCGTATTAACATTTTTATTTTTATTTTGCCATTTTTGCAATGTTTGAAGATATATTCCTGAGACCACTGCCGCGACCAACTTTGTAACATTTGTTGCACTAGCTTATAGCTTTACAGGGGGGGAATCTTTTGATCTAAGTAATTAGGTTCAGGTATGATACTAGACTCCGCCTGAGTTAGAATAACCGAAGTATGGGGTATCAGCGGTCTAGAATTAAGGCGGACTTCTATTTGTTTGAGAAGCGTGTAAAACTCCTCAAGCGTGAGTTGTTATGGTTTCCCAAAACCCTTTTAAGACGATGTTTGACCGATTTTATGGCCGCTTCCCATATCTGCCCAAACTGAGGCGCACCTGGGGCATTGAATGACCAAAAGGTAATTTCATCAGCCAATGAGCCTACCAGCTTCTGTATGTAATACGAAGATTCCATGTAAATCTGCCTTAGGAGTTTATCGGCACCGACAAAGGTCGTACCTTGACCCATAGTTGAGGTGAATCTACGTAAGGCGGCTATAAAATCGTCACTAAACTAACCAGTAACCAATTCTAGGTGCACTGCTTTCGTAGCCATGCAGACGAAAACAGCGATATAGGCTTTATAAGTATGACTACCTCGCCCTCTAAATCGTAAAATATCCACCGGACCCGCATAATTCTCACCCGTATGCCTAAATGGCTTATCCGGTCTAGTTACTCTAACTGCAGGTAAAATTCCCATCTTTTAAGATACCGTATCAGCCCTATATCGACGACAAATATTACAATCATTTACAAAAGACCTTATCATCCTTTTTCAAAAAATTTTTCCTTAATGTCGAATGAGTCAACCTAATCCCACTATGAAGTCTTTTATCATGATAGTAGCCTATTAATAATGAGAATTGAAAATTGTAAGGAAGTATCAAAGGATGTTTTTCATCCGGGTCTAGCAAATATGCTTGCCCCCTACCACCGATTTTTAACAAATTTTTGTCCATACAAGGATCTATACTTTTTAAATTAGAATTTTCTATATCCCTACCACTTTCAAGATATTTTATTTCATTTTTAAAATGAGCGTGCTGTACTATGAAAATCCATACTAATCTAGCCCTGACTAATTCAGAAGGGACAGAAGGGAGTATAAAATATTTCAACTGATAGTCTACTTGAAACCAGCAACTATTCAACAACTTCAACTTTTTTCTATCGCCTATTTTTGAGTTTAATTTAGATTTTATTAAGAGTTTATCTATGAAACGTAAGACATAAGAAGTTTTCCTTAAAAGTTTTTGAAGATCAGAATATTTATTTTGCAATTCCCAATGATCGACTTTTTTATTCTTTTTCACATTTACATTAAAATTGTACGACACAATATTCACTGACTTACATTATAGGGCTACGAGGCGCTCTTATGATGCTACTCCCTTCCCACCAGAATGAAAAAGATTCTAACTCACCAGGAAGAATACCTCTGAACACACAATCAGCAGGGTTTTCATGCGTGCTGATGTGGTTCCGTAGGCTTCAGGGAGATACGAACGTATTTTAGAGCACCTATGAGCCACAAATGTAGCCTATTTAGAAGGATGCGACTTTAAACATTAAAGGATATCCATAGAGTTTGCGTATAAAAATATATCCACAGATTCTAAGTTTAACGCTCTAAGTATTTTACTGCCAATTTTGTCAATAAAAAAGCTGCAATAAGTTCCAGTCTTAGTATGGTTTGTAAATGTAAATGTAAATATTCTTTATTTTGCAATTGAACAAAAATACAGTCATAAAATATACATCATATAGTAAATAATAGATAATCAACATAAATAATTTTTAATAAGTATAAAATATACGTAATAACATTTAAAATTTTGAATAATAAATTAAAATAAAGTAAATTAGATACTAAATGCTTATGTTCTAAATATGATTTAATAGTATACTATAAGTATCACAGTCGATTTAATTGCATATGCATGGTAAAGTCAGTCTTATATTGATTAAAAAAAAAAAAAAAAAGTAAAATGCTTTAAAATAAAATAGAATAATAGGAATTTGTCTTGCAACGAGAAGTGACAAGACATTCTTAGACTAATGTTAAGGATCAAGTGTAAAAAGATATTTATATACAGCAGCTTTAAATGAATTAAGAGATGGAAGAAACCTAATTTCTGCTGGTAGGGAGTTCCAAAGCCTGGCCCCTTTGTACCGAAAGGTGTTAGTACCACAGTTTTTCGTGTTAGGTATGGTGATTTCCTTTGAGCGCAAACCACCCCTTGCATTTTCTTTAGGAGTATACTTGATGAAAGATTCTCTCAAGTATAAGGGCTGATGTAACCGTAGGATTTTGTAAATGATTATGGCCAAAAAGTAATGCCTGCGTGAGTCAGTGCATAACCATCCTAACTTGCGTCTAAAAGGGGTTATGTACTCGTCTTTGCGTATGCCATAAATATACCTCAGTCCAGAATTGCATAGTCTTTGTAACCTTGCTTTTAGTGTATTGCATGCATTCAAGTAAACAACTGAGCAATAATCAAAATGAGGTATAATTAATGCCTGTACCAGTCTTGTACGTAATGTTTCTGTAGTACAATGTCTGATGAATCGTAGAGTATATAGAACGCGATTTACTTTTTTTTCAATAGTTGTAACGTGACTGTTCCAGTTGAGTCTGCTGTCAAGTATTACTCCTAAACTTATCACCTCATCTACAAAAGGAGTAATGATGCCATTTCCTAAGTCTATTCCCGACAAATTTAAGCTGTTTAAACGATTGACAAAGGTTCGCGTGCCAAAATAAATAGCTTTCGTTTTTCCATGATTGAGCCGAAGGGAGATACTTTCAGCCCAAGCAGAGATGTTGCAAGCAGTTTTTGATAATAAAGCAATGGCCTCAAGTACTTTTTCAGGTGATACTTGACAGTAGACTTGTAAGTCGTCTGCATAAAGTATGTGTCGTACGTTAGATGGTAAGTGTTGTTTTACATCATTAATATACAGACAAAACAGCAAGGGTCCGAGTACTGAACCTTGGGGCACCCCAAGATTAACACTAAGTGGATCAGAGCGAGATGATTTAGAAATAACTTGTAAACTTCTACTTTGCAAGTAGGATTTAATCCATAATAGTGACATCTTGGAAAATCCCATTTCCATCAACTTTGTTAGTAATTTAGAAGGCAAAATCGTGTCGAACGCCTTGCTGAAGTCAAATTGTAGTAATAATGTAATCAGTCTGTTGTTCATTCCTTGTTGTATGTCGTCAGTTAGTTTAAGTAACGCTGTCTCTGTGCTACTGTGCTGTCTATATCCAGTCTGTAGTGGGTCGAGTAGGCTGTTACTAATTAAAAATGAGGTGATTTGGTCATGTGTTTGTAGTGGTTTTATGGGGGCTACTTTCGATTTCTTCTGAATTAAATGCACCGTGCTCTTATTTTTATAAGTTAATTTAAAATCTACATGTTCCCTTTTTAAAAAAGAAATAGGGGGCAAGAAATGTAACGAAAACGTTTTTTTTTTATTTAAATTTTTCAATTCCCTCTGCTTGCCAACGCGCTCCAAAAAGAAACCATAATGGACGACAGCAGATGCTTCCAGGTTATTTCGAACCAATGCCAGAATAAATTTAAAATAACGATTTACGCCCTCTTCCGATGACAAATTTGCTGCCTCGATACTTTGAAAAAAATCTTTTTCCTCAATTTTCTTTTTTTGAATATTTATTTTAATCTTGTTGTGTGCACTGACTCCTACCATAAATGAAAACAATAATTTTCTTGAAAATTTTATTATTTCTTTAAATTTTTTTTAAAATGACTTAATTCCAGTATTTTTTAAATTAAATTAAATTTTCTTCTTGAAAAAATTCTTCTATTTTTATCATGTCGCCATATGACAATGATGTAGTAATAAAAAAGAAAAAAAATATTTCTAATCACTGTCGTCTTCCTCTTTTTCTATGCTGGTACCTGTTGCACCGTTGAATCATGAGAAGACGCCATCTTAAATTTGATTTTCTTCTTTTTTTTTATAATGAAATATAAAAAAGGGAGTATAAAATACTCACGTGTAACAGTTATTATATTCAACACATGAGAGAAAAATATGTTTTTCTTTTTTTTTATTGTTTTCTTTATTTTTTTTTTTGTTGAAATAACACCAAAGTATTTTTAATAAATTGAAAAAATAACTCCAGTCACTGCATTTAATTATCGCACACTTCTTTCCTTAACCGTCCTTTAACTTTCTGCTTTTTTTGATAACTCTAACTATCACAATGGATGCCTAATGATAAGTTGGGTGATAAAAAGGATAGTGAAATTGGTGATGGTGTTAATAAATGTATACACTGGATAATTATTGCAGACTCATATTAATTTCTTATAAAAAAAGCCACAAGCCTGAGTCTGTATTAAGTGGGAGTCGACGCGGCACTAAGCCGGCAACGACGACCGATGAGTAACAAAGAAGTGGGGTGCGCACACACATTCATACACTATTTACATATATACACGTAACACATTAATTGTTGATGAGACAATGCCACCCGCAAAATGGCCTTTGGCAAGGGTCGTTAGAGGCTATAACGGTCCTGTAAGGTCTGTTACGAGTGGCCTCAAGACTGGATCATCAGAACTTAAACGATCTGTACATAAATTGGTACCTCTCAGTGTTATAAATGATGAAGAGGAATTATGTACCTATAGAAATTGTATATATAAATTAAAAAAATAAGAAAAATGTTTTAAATTTTGTTTGTTTTTTAACTGTCTTATATAATATTGTAATATTTTTAATTTTATGTAAATATTAATAATATACTAGTATATCCTCGTAGTGAGTGTTCTGCCAATAACTAAATTTTTGGTCTAAACAGGAAGCGACGCCATACTACTTACATGTATTAAGATAGGAACTTCCTGTTTAGACCACGTCTTTTTAGCCATCCTTTTATTATTGTCACAACACTCACTACGAGGATATACTATAATATACATTAATTTATAAATGATTTTTTTAAATATTATTATAATTCAAAAATATGCAAATTAAAACGAGAAGTATAAAAAAAATAATAAAAATAAGTTAAAAAAAATTGTATAAAGTATTTAAGAGAAATATTAATGTTAAAATTTTTTATTATTTATTAAATTTATACGTATGATGTAAAGTTTTTTAAAAAGAAATTGTTATTTTTATTGTAATTTTTTTTGTATAAGAGCACACTATTGCCATGACCTCCATTATTTTCTTATCATATTATACTTTTTTTTGGTTTTTTCTTTTAATTGCAATAAAATGGTCGGATGGTAATGTGGTGTTACGTGGATATATGTAAATAGAGTATGAATGTGTGTGTGCACAACCCACTTCTTTGTTACTCGTTGGTCTCCGTTGCCGGCTCAATGCCGCGTCGACTCCCACTTAATACAGACTCAGGTTTGTGACCTTTTTTATAATAAATTAATATTAGACTACAATAATTATCCAGTTTAATCATTTATTAACACCATCACAAATTTCACCATCCTTTTTATCACCCACGTTATCAACGGCCTTAATGTATATGTCAGAAAGAGATAGGTAATATCAAGTGCTACCTGTCAGTGGACGGTACGCACTCAGTCGTTTACGAGTACATACGTATAATAAATCATAGTCTATTATTATATTATTCATGCAGTTTCAATTATTTCATATCCACTTAAATCCACTCCAATTATCTGCGAATTAACCTCTAATTTATGGAATTATTTTTCAACAATTTAAAAATGGTTATTTATGTGCCTAGAATATTAAAAGGTATTTTAAATGTGAGATAATGATGAAAGGAGTGGGAAAAAGAGGCAAAGTTCTGGATGGAAAAATGAAAAGATAGTTAGCGCTGCTGCGAAGCAGAAATGTCTGTTATTGAAGCATTCTTTTCAACTTATGAACGCTGAGGTTTTGTCTGTCCATTATCAAATCTTATGAAGCGGGTAATAGCCCAAAATCGGTTAATGCTCATGGTGGCTCTTTACAGTGGAAATAACGATGTTTTCCACATTTCAAGAGTGTGGTCTATATTAGAATTATTTTCACCAGCTCCATTTAAAATGCAGTATATGCATATATCTTGGTTAAAGTTACATTATCCCAAATTGTCGGCTATTTTTCAGGATGTGTATATATATTATATATATTATATATATATTATTCCATTCCTGATAACATGCCCCTGCCTTCTGATAATCTGATTTGTATAACGAATTATTTGATTGTAAAAATGTCTAAGGAGAAAATTTTTTTTAAAGTTTCTGCCTCAGATAAATTTTTTGTCGATACATGAGGAACAGTTCTTTTATGCAGTATATTATGCAATCCTGTTCTAGTTTCTATTATAGGAACCTTACTCCAGGATGTGTTGTCTTTAGAAATATAGTGTGTTTCTGATTCCTCTGTAAAAAAGAACAAAATTATCTTCTTTGCTTTTTTACAATACAAGCTATGAATTACAAAACTAAAGTATTATACCTATAATGCTTTCTGTAGCTGCCAATCTACCTGTAACTCTACCGCGGACACCAAGCCCTTATTATGTACGTAAATTTCAGTGAAGTGGTATTTTTTATTCTATTATTACCTTGATCTTCATTTTGGTTTTCATTACCACATTATTTATTTTCAGTATCTGAATCTAGAAGATTCGGATCTGGAGCCTAATCATCATCTTCACTGTTACATGTCACTTCATCGTCAACTTCACCCAACAAAATTCCGTAAATATTCTTCTTGTTCCGATAGGTTTAAGCTAGGAAAATAAAAATAACTAATATCTTAGTTTTCTTTTTTACTAAATTGAAAAAAATCAATAAGTGAAAAATATACCCTTAGTTATTGAAAATAAATAAGTTACCGGAGAATTTCTACTTTTGATAATTCTTCCAGTTTTTTAAACAATTAAGAATATTTATAAAATCAAAAAAATAAGTTTAGATTTACATAATTGATTTCTATTTCAAAAAATTTTTGTTTTTACGTGATTAATCTCCAGATGAATATGTACAGACAAAAGTTAGATTATGTTTAAATTGCCAATTACGGAAAAATTCACGCCGTAGAGTCAAATTACCGATGAAATTAACCCAATGTCCTGGGACGGTATTTGAAAGAGTATTAATTGATATAATGGGACCCATAGGAAACGTATTAGCTGATGGCTACAAATACATATTAATGATACAATGTCAATTGTCTAAATTTTTAGTAGTTGTTCGTCTCAAAAATGTCAACAAATCTATGGTAGCCACAGCATTTATCAACAATTTTATATGTTATTTCGGATCTCCAAAAATACTACTTTCGGACAGGGGCCCTCAATTCATAAGTAACCTAATGAAAGTAGTAGCCAAACGGTTCAAAATAAAGAGAATCACGACTACTAGCTATTTGCCAACATCAAACGGCATGGTAGAACGTTCAAATCATGTGATTACAGAATATCTTAGAAATTACACAAATAAATACAAAGATTGGCATATGTATATAAATTTAGCCAGTTTTTGCTATAATAATACTGTACACAGTTCGACTGGTTATTGCCCACATGAAATCTTATTCGGTTTACTAGCTCGCATGCCTTCAGAAGATAAAATAAAAGAATCTGAAAAATTACCAACTTATAAAAATTATTTAATAGATTTAGTCTCGCGACTGATAGGCATACGACAAATTGCAAACGAAAACTTATACAACGCAAAATTAACATCAAAACAATATTATGATGGAAATTTAAATATCACTGAATTTGAAATTGGAGATATAGTTTTATTAGCAAAAGGAGGCGAATTGTCAAAACCAGACGATCTTTATACAGGAGCATTTCAAATTGTACAAAAATTTTCCGATTATAATGTGAAAATTCAAAAAGTTGGAACAAACTCTACCCAAATAGTTCACTTTAAAAGGCTAAAAAGACCAACAATAAAAGCTAAACTCTAAATATAAGTTCTTTATAAAATACTCTCTATTCTTGTACATAAAAATAAAATATAAAATATATATGACTCATTTTCATAAAAACTAAATTATTCTAATTTTTTTTTAGCTTATATTTAAATATATTCTAATTACTAATATATTATTAATTTGTTTAGATACCAATATGCATCATTTTATATTTTAGAATCATAAACTCTGAGTTTCTAATAGGATTTGACTGTGGCAGCGCTACTAGCAACGTAACATTTATCCCTCTTGTGGCTGATGACGAACATCGGCGGTCCCAAATCAAAGAAGAGGAGGCTGTTGATGACGACAGTCAACTCCATCTTGCTCTACGGGGCAGAGGTGTGGGCGGACAATGTCCGCATAAAAAAGTACTGCAAGAAACTAAAGGCAGTACAGAGGCAGGGGGCACTTCGAATCACATGCTCGTACAAGACAGTATCAGAGCCAGCGATCCAGGTGGTGACTCGGGTGATTCCCATCGATCTGCTTGCTTTGGAAAGGCAGGCGATCTATAACCGTGAGGAAGAAGAGCGCGACGTACACAATGGAATGCTGGCAGTATAGGTGGAATGATGACCCGAGGGAACGTTGGACGCACCACCTTATCATCGATTTGGAAAGCTGGATGAACCGTGATCATGGGGAGGTAGACTTCTACCTCACACAGTTCCTAACTGGTCACGGTTATTTCCGGGATATGCTTTTCAAGTGGCACAAGGTGACATCTCCGGAATGCTTGCATTGCCCGGGCGAGCTGGATACCGCTGAGCACGCCTTTTTTGGGTGTCTTCGCTTCGCTGAAGGGTGACCGCCCTTCGATGAATGGAGGCCGGAAGGAGTCGTCCCAGAAATGCTGCACAGTACCGCAAACTGGTATAGTGTGGCACAGTACGTACGGGCGACACTGATTAAAAAAAAGAAGGAAGGTTTCCTCTCGTACGAAACCTTTCCTATGCCTAGGCTGCATTTTTTCCGAAACGAAGTAATACCTAAACAGGGAGTCCTGGTCTGGATTCTATGATATTGTCATAAATGCAGGAGGGTGGGGAGTTTAGTGGGTATTGTAATTCCTCCTCAATTGTGTATATCTGGGCAATCCCAGATATAAATTTGAGGTTGAGTCGGATATAACCATACAGTACGCGGTGTATGGTATGCGGAAATGCATTCTCCTCGTCCTACGAAAAAGGCCCCTTCTTGAAGGGGCCCAAAAAAAAAAAAAAAAAAAATATATTATACTAAAAAATTAATTTTATACTGAAATTATTTTTACTTCCTGCATAAATCATGAGCAAGTACTTCATATCTTTTAAATAAACTTAATCGTCAGCAATCTAAAGAGTTCGTACACTTTATAATAATAATAATAATATGCTTATAATAAAATACTATAAGATTACATCACTTTTACTTTTAAAAGTTCATTCATTATTTTTATAATATTTATTATTTATTATATGTTATGAGCAACATAACAGAGATGTCTAATTTATAAAAAAATCTTAGGAATCCCAGGCTAATCCAAGATATCAATAAATTCTTTAGACTTATTTGAAAAAATATATTTAAAAAAAAATATAAACATTCCAGGCTAATTCTAGATATAAATAAATTCATTAGCCTAATTTGAAAATGTATCCTTAAAAAATATGACAGAAAATTCGCAAGGAAAATATAGTGTCTATCCCATAAAATATTATACTTTTTCAAAAGTAGGTAAAGTAAGTAAAGATATCATAACAGTCGCAAGGTTTAAAAGAAAAAACAATGTGAAGCAACTAATAAATCTATAAATAAAGAATAAAAAACGCTGCCAAATTATGGCCACTACGATTTCTCAAGCAATGACAAATATTCAATATGAGTTGAACATTTAAACCATGTGTCATATCTGAGAAATAAGGTGACACAATCTTATTTAAAAAAAAAAATACGAAAAATTAAAAATTTTTTTAATTAAGTATCAGATCCGAGAAATCAGGTAAAAACGATAAGTTCCTAGAATTGATACTTTCAGAGAAAACTTATAACCGGTTTGTGTAAACACAACCTAAATGCATGGAACATGTTTACTTCCAAATGAGGACTAGATATAATACAACTGTTACTCAACATTACAATACAATTTTCTATTGTTGTAATTTGTAATTATCACCTTACTAGTTGTTAAGATTCTAAATCCAAACTATATTGATTCCCTAAACCTGAATTATTATATGTCCCTGAACCTGAATTATTCCAAGTCCCTAAATCGATATTATTCTAAGTCCATAAACCTGTATTATCCTAAGTCCTTAAGCCCAGATTTTTCAGTCTTTTAAAAGTATTTTATTTATTTATATATACTTTCCTAATTATTCTAAGTCTTATTTGACCCCCCCTTAAATAGGACAAATTTGACCCTCCCCCCTTAAAAAGGACAAATTTAACCCCCCCCCCCCCCCGGAATGTTGTGGCCCCACTGTGAAAATTTTTAACATTATATTTCGCGCTTACAAATATGCGCGCGCAACTACTACTGTTTCGGAATCAGCGTGTATATATCTCTTTTTTTCTCTCACTCTATATTCATTGCTTTTAAGTGAGAGGGACATATTTTTAATTATAACTCACGATCGGAGAAGGCTGAGATATCGAAATATCGAAATTTTGGTTTGACTTACGTTTTTTTTATCGCATTTTTGCGATTTATCGCATTTTTCATCTGACTTACGTTTTTTATATCACATTTATGCGATTTATCGCAGCGAATATTGAAATCTCGATTTACTGCGATTAATTAAAGGGAATCTTTTCAATTTTTTGGTCCATTAGTTATAAGTAAAAAAGAGGTATCCTAATAATTTTTAATAAAAATATATCATTACATTATTTATTTAAATTATAAGGAAAGGGGATTTTTATTCTTTTCTGTTATTAGGTAATAATAAGGCAAGAGTTAGTATTCATATAATATTGGTACATGAATTCCTTAAAATATTTTGAATTTTGTATATCCAAATGTATCAGGAGAACATGAATAAAAATAGATATTTAAAAATGGGCCCGTACAGTCGTAAAATAAAAACAAAATCACAGTAGCTTATAGTATAGATATAATTATGTAAAGAAAATTCTCGCCATGATACCGGATACGCGTATAAACTCGCATATATATATATACATATCAACTCATATTGAATATTTGTCATTGCTTGAGGAATCTTAGTGCCCATAATTTGGTAGCGTTTTTTATCCATTATTTATAGTTTTATTAAATGCTTCACATAGTTTTTTTTTAAACATTACGACTGTTATGATATCTTTACTTACTTTACCTATAATATTTTATGAGATAGACATTATATTTTCCTTGCGAATTTTCTGTTATATTTTTTTAAGGATTTTTCAAATTAGGCTAAAGAATTTATTCATATCTAGAATTAGCATGGGATGCCTATTTTTTTTTTTAATATATTTTTTCAAATAAGTCTAAAGAATTTATTGATATCTTGTATTAGCCTGGGATTCCTAAGATTTTTTTATACATTAGACATCTAAAATTTACATTACACCTTTTGTTGCTTTTTTTCTATGCCTGCCGGGTCTGTAAGCCAATATTTTTAATAAAAAAAATAATTTTTAAGTTTTAGCATTTTGATAATATTCATTATGCATAATTTAATTATTGCCTTACGGAACCGGCAGGGATAGAAAAAAAGCAACAAAAGGTGTAATGTAAATTTTAGATGTCTAATGTATAAAAAAATCTTAGGAATCCCAGGCTAATCTAAGATATCAATAAATTCTTTAGACTTATTTGAAAAAATATATTTAAAAAAAGAAATAGACATCCCTGGCTAATTCTAGATATGAATAAATTCTTTAGCCTAATTTGAAAAATCCTTAAAAAAATATAACAGAAAATTCGCAAGGAAAATATAATGTCTATCCCATAAAATATTATACTTTTTCAAAAGTAGGTAAAGTAAATATATATTCTACAATAAGCAGCTGTGATTTTTTTTTAATTTTATGACAGTATGGGCCCTTTTTTAAATATCTAGTTTTATTCATGTTCTCCTAATACATTTGTATCTACAAAATTTTAAATATTTTAAGGAATTCATGTACCGATATATTTTTATACTAACTCTTGCGTTATTATTACCTTATAACATAATCGAATAAAAATCCCCACTCATTATAATTTAAATATATATGTAATGATATATTTTTATTCAAAATTATAAGGATACCTCTACTTTACATATAACTACTGGATCAAAAAACTGAAATGAAAACTTCGATATAAATAGCAAAAATGCGATTAATCGTAAAAATTCGATAAAAAAAACGTAAGTCAAACCAAAATTCGGTATCTCAGCCTTCTCCGATCGTGAGTTAAGGTGTTACAATACTAAAAATTTATGATAACAGAAATAAATGAAACTTATAAAACATAAAGTTAAAGTCTTTAAGAAATGAAATAAACTTTCTTTTACAACTTTGGTTGCCTAATTATTATTTAATCAAGAAAAAAGTTTAGGTAGTTTAACATTGCTCTTATGGAAAATCATCTTTGGAGCTTGTGAAAAGTATGATTGCGATTACACAGATTAATGAAACTTAAATAATATGGTGAATAAAAGCTCAAAGATTATATTTCCAATTTGTTTTACTTGTTTCATTGCATAATTATTAAATAATTAAATAAAAAGTATGTAAATAACCTAATATTATACTAATACATATACGATTTTACATATGTATGTAACGTCGATAATTCAGAAATCGAAAAAAATACAAACAAAATGGCGACTTTATTGTAACACCTTAAATGTAAATGTATGTCCCTCTCACTTAGAAGCAATGAATATAGAGTGAGAGAAAAAAAAGATATATACATAAGCAAAGCTAGCTTTTGCTTGCGATAGAGGGTCGCGTGACCGCCCCCCCCCTCAATCCCATTATTCAAAAGCTAACGCTTTGGCTTGATATTCATTAATTCTTGCATTAATTTTTAACTGAATGTCTTTATGATTTTTACAAAAAAAAATTTTCCTCTCAGCTTCCAGAAAGCACGTAATTCTCGATCGCTGCGCGACCGGAAAAGACGTGTTTTCTCGCCACTGACGAAGAAAATATGACCCTCAATATCGTTTATGACCCTTGTCAATAAATAAAGAATGACCGAAATAGCAGTTTACCATCCGAGGCGAAGCCGAGGTTTTTATGTGCGATTTGTGACATTCTTCAATTTTCTGGACACGGGCTCGTAATATACTATATTTGAAAAAAAATTATTATAACTTAAACAAATAAAAGAGATAAAATTTAATAAGTGATAATAATAATATACGCTAATAATTCAGTTAAAATTAAATCATATCATTTCAAGCTAAATTTAAAACGAACAAAACCCTTTCGTAATTTGTTAATATCTCTCTAGAAATTAGTCGTCATTGAACCAAAAAAAAACATTGGGAAATTATTGACACTGCGGTTCCTCCAGCGATGACAAAATATTTATAAAACTTGCACATACAAATGAATGCAAGGTCAAAACGAATATTTTTCCCCTTCTTTAAAAAATAGCTTTTTACTTGGTATATTATCATTTCAACCGGGATTTCAACCTCAAAAAGAAAAAACTTAATTTTCTTTATATTATCCAAAAAGTTAAAAAAAAAATGATATGTATTTATACTGTATGCATATAATTATGTACATCAGTATAAATGCATGTTCGTATTGTCTTCCTATAGTGGATCGAAAACAATTTTTCATTATACGCTGCAAAAAAAATCTACTTTCTTACTTTGAGGCGATCTTTTTTCGCTTTTAAGGAAAAACTATGTGGACATGGGAAAAAATGTAGGGAATTTTACTTTCAATGCTGTCTGCACTCGTTCGCTACGCTCACTCATGCATACAACTGCATTGAAAGCCAAATTCTATTTTTTTCCCTTGTTGAACAAATAGATATTTTGGCCCCGCCGGGCGATCAAAAAATACGCGTTTTCTCCCCACTGAGAAGGTGATAGCTATTTTTTAAACAAGGGATGAAATATTGGTGTTGGCTTTGCTTGCAGTTATATGCACGAGCGAGCGTAGCGAGTGAGTATAGACAGCATGCAAAAGTCGAACCCCCTATTTTGTCCCGTGTTCTAAAACATAGTTTTACGTATATTCAGCAAAAAACCATCTCCCTAGGGTAGAAAATAGGCTTTTTTTACCCTAGATATGTAAAATTGCATTTTATCCATTGGAGTAAAAAAAGAATGCCCCAGCAGGTCGCAGTTTACAGTTAATTAACGTGCGATCTGTGCTATTCTTTTTTTTGCTGCCTTAGTTAAATATATGAGCAATTATTTTAAAAGTGATACTTAATTTGAGCCTGGAATCGTAATTTTTTTTTTTTTGAGGACACATCGATATGACCCGTGTTTTCTGATAGTTTAAACCTTCAGAAAACCGAAAAAAATCGTGAGCAAGAAATCGGCGATAGGTGCCAAAAAGATTTTTACACTTTTATGTCAAAAACCGTGTTTTTCGTATCTGAGCTACCCCAAATTTTTAAAATTACTTTTTAGGTAAATAAAATTTTTAAAAAATAGTTTAAAAAATCTGATTGCCAGGGAAAAACCACTCGAGAAGAAAAATAAACTTATCTTTTTACGATGAAATTTAGCCTAGTTATCGTCAATTTAAGATTTTGCTCATGTTAAATATTACACTGTATAATAATACAAATATTAATATAAGTTTATAAGTATGCGTGCGTGTGTGCACAGAGAGAGCACAGAGTGTAAGCGCGTGCCTTTAGAAACGGCGCACAGTGCCGGCAGTCTTAGGACAATAGTCCAAGTAGCAACACACATTTTTATACAATAAAGTTTCATAATTATTTTGCTACTTAATTAATATATTTTTTTGTGAGTTATTTTTATTTTATCATCACCAAAATCCTAGTTTATCACGCAATATACAGTCCACTACTCAGCTATTGAACAGCTCAAATTCGTCTTAAAAAAGATTGAAATTTTATTGAAAAAAGCCTGTTTCTGAACTTTAAACATGCATTACTCGCTTGATTTTCATCGTAAAATAATAATTTTTTTTTTTTTAAATCAACTAATTTTTTCCTGAGAATTCATTTCTTCAAGAAAGAAATCAGTTTTATTGACCAAATTTCAATTTTTAGGTCAAAAACTGTGTTAAGTAAATTTTGCTACTTACAATTTTCAAAGGCTTTTGACCTAAAAATTGAATCGATTGAAGGGAAAAATTAATCGATTTAAAAAAAAAATTATTATTTTACCATGAAAATCAAGCGAGTAATGCATGTTTAAAGTTCAGAAACAGGCTTTTTTCAATAAAATTTCAATCTTTTTTAAGACGAATTTGAGCAAAATCTTAAATTGACGATAACTTGTCTAAATTTCATCGTAAAAAGATAAGTTTTTTTTTCTTCTAGAGTGGTTTTTCCCTGGCAATCAGATTTTTTTATCTATTTTTTAAATTTTTATTTACCTAAAAAGTTATTTTAAAAATTTGGGGTAGCTCAGATACGAAAAACACGGTTTTTGACATAAAATTGAAAAAATCTTTTTGGCACCTATCGCCGATTTCTTGTTCACGATTTTTTTCGGTTTTCTGAAGGTTTAAACTAACAGAAAACACGGGTTATATCGATGTACCCTCAAAAAAAAAAAATTACGATTCCAGGCTCAAATTAAGTATCACTTTTAAAATAATTGCTCATATACTATTTTTTAATTTTTTGTTTTTAAAAAATCTCGGCACACTTTTATTCATTTAAATGTATTACCTAATTTCACAGTAAAAGTATTAGCTTTAGTAAAATCGATATTACTCGATTTTTCGTATCTGATACCTATATTTCTGGAATTTTTTGTCAGAAAATTGTAACTGTCAAAAAATAAAAAGGACACCATTATTTTCTTTTTTTATTTTTATATAATAATACCTAATTTTTTTATGTAAAAGTTTTATTTTTTAAAATATCATTTTTACTCGATTTCTCAATGCGATAACTATAAATTTGTAAAAAAATGTTTTTTTATCTAAAAATAAAAAGGTACAATTGTTTTTTTTCCTTTTAAGGAAATTGTTATTACTCGATTTTTGGGATCTGGAAACTAAATTTGTGAAAATTCTTATCCTAAATTTTTTTTAAAACTTATAATGCCTTATTTTTATAATCAGTAAATTTATTTTTAAGAAATTAATTGATGTCACTTTACCTTTCGGGACTTATAACACATTGATTCATAAAAAGGATGACAATTTCATAATATTTTATGTCACAAAACAAAGTAATTTGTTTGATATTTTTTTAATTTTTATATATTATCCTAGCTATGACTAATTTTTTTAGATGGACGTTTAAAATGACAATTTCAAGAAAATTGTAAACGATTCAAGTTAAACATTTATCATTAATCGTAAATATTAAAATAGACTAATTTTAAGTACTGTGTGTAATAATAAAAAACTTTTTTATTATAAAAAAAAGTATGCTAAAAGTCTTTTTAGATACGATCCCCATCTGTATACAACACATAACTGAAATCTTTTATCAGGTCAAAAAACGGAAAAGTCTTCACAAAGTTTCCTTATACACACGAATAAAAAAATTTAATAAAAAGTTAATAAAAAATAGAATAAAAATAAAATATTAATTTAATTTTTTACTTAAAATTTTTTCAATCTTTTTTCACTTTCCCGAAGTGTGCGTTATAAGATAAATTTAAATTCAGTGCTCTGACTGAAATAACCTCTGCGTAACTAAGTGACGCGTCAGTACCGCAGTATGTGGTGTGTCTGTATCTGGAGATTAACAAATAAGTTAATAATTAATAAACTATTAATTCTTAAATATTTTTGCATATTATAATTGCACAATTAAGTGTAACCTGTGAGAATTATTTCATGAGCGCTGTTTAATAGCGGCTATAATTTTGGTTGGAATTAGTATTTTTTGACGAAACTTGGCATGAATCATCAGTAGGGTTGTAAAAATGAAAGGGAAACTGCGTTTTCGAAAAAATCACTATATATCAATTTCCGCAGCTTTTATTTTTTAAAATCAGGATTTTCTGAATTTCCTAAGTAACCAGGGACTTTCTGAAAGCTAAGCGATTAGGATTTTTCTGGACTCTGAGAAATCAGAGTTTTCCTGAATGCTAAGCAATGTTGTCACATAGTACAATTGTCAAATTGTCACATAGTACAATTATTGCGCAAAAGTTTTTACTTGTACAATGCTTAATATTCCAGAAAAGTTAATAATTAAACCGTGGGACTACATTTCCAGTCCCCCGACGTTTAATTGAATTTTTCTGAAAAGCAGAAGTTTGCACAAAAAAATAAATGCGATGTACATTTGGTATAATTAAAGAGGAACAAAAAAATTTTTATCCGAATAGATCTTACGTAAAGTTTACTAAAAATTATACTATTAATGCGGTAAGGATCAAACTTAAAAAAAAAAAATTTTAATATAAAAATTTAGTTCTTAGAAAATAATGGGTCATAATAATAACAATAATAATAATAATTCATTTAATATTAAATCATAAAATATTTTAAAGAATCAAAATGGTATTTAAAATGTAAAATGAAAAAAAAAATTTCACTGCTTCATCTGAAAAATATATTTGTGTATATTTGTGTATATATTTGTGTATATTTGTGTATATGTTACGGTTAGAGTCCGATCTCTGGCTAAAGCTAAGACTATCCGGTTAAAGCTAGCTTTAGCCAAGCCGTGTTGGCTAAAGTCCGATTTTCGATAATTTTTATTTTTTTGTTCAACATTAACCGGTATCGCTTGGATAAAGCTAACATTATCCAAGCGAGCTGGATAAAGCCCGATTCGTATAAAATTTAATACAATATAGTAACAAACCAACAAACATATAGTAACTTTTTTTTAAAAAATTTTATTATTTTACTGCTATCATATTTTTGTATTCAATTTTTAAATTTTAAATTTCTTAATATACAATTAGTCAATTAACTGTAATTTTATACAACACATATTGATACTTCAAAAATATCAGCTGAAAAGAAATCATTACGTCAGCTTGCAATAATGGAATCTAAATTTGGTGGTCAAAGTTTTCAAAGATGCAACTGCAAACAAGGTTGCAAAAATAATAAATGCAAGTGCAAGACAAGCGGGCTTAAATTTAACTCAAAATTTCACAGTAGCTTATCATGTGCAAATAAATAATATTTAAAATTTTTATTTTTTTGAATTCATATTAATTAATTGTTTTTTTTTTTTATTGACATGTAAATTAAAAAATTTATTCAAATGCAAATATTTATTTAGATTTTTTGTCAAATAAAAACATATAATTTATATTATAAGTTAACCATATAAATTTTATTTAAAAATTTTATAAAATTTATTTAATTATATCATATTGTAAAATAAATAAAATTACAGTTAATTGTAATTAAAAAAAAAAATAGACTAATTGTATATTAAAAAATTTAAAATTTAAAAATTGAATACAAAAAAATGATAGTGGTAAAATAATAAAATTTTTTTAAAAAAAGTTACTAGATGTTTGTTGGTTTGTTACTATATTGTATTAAATTTTATACGAATCGGGCTTTATCCAGGTCGCTTGGATAATGTTAGCTTTATCCAAGCGATACCGGTTAATGTTGAACAAAAAAATAAAAATTGTCGAGAATCGGACTTTAGCCAACACGGCTTGGCTAAAGCTAGCTTTAACCGGATAGTCTTAGCTTTAGCCAGAGATCGGACTCTAACCGTAACATATATACAACTAGATCCATCGTGAACTTTTAATTTATGCATACTTTTTTTATATTACGGTTGTAAAATTATTTTAAAAAAATAAAAAATATATTAAAAAATCTATTTTTATAGATTTAAAAAAAATCACCTGTCCTAATAAACATTCTAAAATTCTTTTAAACAAAAAACTTACTGCTATTTTAATTTATAAGAATAAAATAAAATTACTAGTAGAGTTTATTGGGAATGAGTGAAATCATTTGAAACTTTTTGCGTTCGCTTCATTTTGGCCCCAATAAGAAATGTTACATATCAAACTTCTTTAGTCAGACCCCCGAGGGGGGTGTTTGTCCCTTTTTAGGGGTGAATAAAAAATTAAAAAAAAAACACTACAAATCGATTAATTTTTTTGATTTTAAAACGAAAATGTGAAATAACACTTTTCTTGAAAATGCATCCCTTGCCAGTTACAGCCCTTATAAATTTGATATTTTGAAAATGAAGTCTCTTGATCGGCGCGAAATTTAAAGAATTTGAAAAAATAATAATAAGAATTTTGGACTATTTATTGCCGTATATTGGTTCTTATGAAAAATTTGTTATTGATAGTGGGAAACTTTTATGGAAAATCGGAAAATTTTTGTGGAAAATCGAAAAAGTAAAAAAATTTTTTTTTTTGAATAATTTATGTAGAAGTAAATATAATAAATCTGGATACACATGAATTTTACATATTTATTTTTATTGCTATAAAATTTACATTTTTTATGACAATGCAGAGAAATATATTTATGTAAAATGCAGTTATATTATCAAAAATTTTATTATCAAAAATTACAAAAATAACAGTATTACAACAAAAAATCAATAAAATGTATTTATACTTACTATTTTTGAACTGGAAATTAAAACATTTTGTTTTTTGAATCGCCTTGTTCTCTTTTTTTTTATAATAATCTTAACTGTGTTTTAAAAATCTTTAAATTTCGCGCCGATGCAGAGACTTTATTTTCAAAATATCAAATTTGTAAGGGCTGTAACTGGCAAGGGATGCATTTTCATGAAATATTCCACAGTTTCGTTTTAAAATCAAAAAATTAATCGATTCACCCCCAAAAAAGGGGCAAACTACCCCTCTCGGGGGTCTGACCAAAGAAGTTTGATATGTAACATTTTTTATTGGGGCCAAAATGAAGCGAATGCAAAAAGTTTCAAGTGATTTCACTCTTTTCCAAAAAAGTGCCTATTTTCCTACAAATCATATTAAAGACAATAAATAACTTTACCATATAAAATATTGTAAAGTATACCTGCAGTGTCTATGTATAAAGTTATACATGCCTACTTTTTATATTTTAAATGATAAATGATAAAAAAATAAATTTTATATTCATATATATATTAAAAATTAGATAAAATAATAATGAAATTTTATAATTTCCACTTTCTTAAGGGCGGGGGGGTCGCCCCTTCGCCCCCCGCTGGATCCGCCACTGATAAGCATAGGTTGGTACTATGCAAATATTTGCATGCGTATTCATATGCAAACGCTTACGTAGACTAACGTAGAAAAAAAATTTAAGTGAAAAATAGAAAATTTTTTTGCACTTTCGACCACTAACTTCTGAGATTATTTTCTCGAAATCATTCAAACATATTTTAATAATAAAAAAATTTCCTGATGGTATTTCTTTAAAAGTTAATTTAAACCAACTTTTATGTATTTTCGTCCATATAATACGCCATAAATTGACCTGTAATAAAATCTAAAATATTGAATTTTTTGCAATCTTTCATTTTAATATATACAGGATCATAATAAAAATACATTATTAGAAAAAAAAAATTAATATTTTTTTTCAGTTAAGCTAAAAATAGTAATTATTAAACATTTTGAACATGAATAATCAGTTGAAATATTTTAATGTATATCTATCACAGAAACTCATCTAAGTAAAAAACTGTTTAATTATTATTATTATTATTATCATTTGCGAATAAAACGCAAAGTAAGCAATTCGAAAACTGTACACATTCTTGCCTTAGATTTTGAAAAATAATAAAGGTTGCAAATATAAATTTAACATAGATAACATATTTGAAGTTCAACATCAAAACCGCCATGATTTAAAATTGAGTAAAATTCACAGAAATCCGAAAAAAAATAAACAAACATAATTTACGTATAGTAAGTAAAGAAAAAAAATTTATAAGCAATTGTGTGATTCATATTTTTACGAAAAAAAAAAAAAAAAAAATAATTTAAAAGCGAAAGTTGAAACCCGACAATCTGGACCTCATAAGTTACGAATGGCGGTGGTGGTGCAAGTTCGAGGGTAGAGTGAAGCAGAAGCACAGATCGTAATACAAGAATAAAAGTTTGAAAACATATAACTGTTCTTTGAATAAAAAATTTAAAGAAAATTTATTTTTTAGATTACAATATTTCTTATACATATTACTTATAATTTTTATGAATAATTACCTATAATTTTAAACATATAACTATTAATTTATATCTCATATCATACATGTTAAAAAATTTTTAATATATTGTAAAATGTTTTAAATGCACTTAATTCTTCCTTCCCTCCCAAAATATACACACAAAAAAATCACTTTTTGGGCCAGTTCTTAATTAACTATCATTTTCTATTTAAAATAATTAATACAAATCATTAAAAAAAAAAGTCAAAAAAATCGATGCATCAATAAAATTTCTACTTTTAACTTAACAAAAATTGCATATACATGCATACTTTTAAAATTAACATTATCTCAAAAGTTAAAATAAAATATTCATTTACTTACTTATTATGTAAATAGATGATATATATAACAAAAGAAACTTGATACAATTCCATAAGTCCAAATAATGTATATAACACACACCTTTTATACATAAAAAATACACAATGTCCCATAGATTTGCAAAGTCAGCATATTTTTTTGCACATAAAATAAATGTACCATACTTTTTTCAACGTCAGCATATCTTTTTGCCCATAGTGGATCTCAGCTCAGATTTTACCTTTTAAGCTATTCCTTCATTCATCTTTTCTTTTTCATTAAAAAAGGCATCTGAAATATTACAATGAATTATTGAAAATTTAGTAATTAAATATTTCTCGAAAAATAGTAATATGAGTGATAATTTTATATTTATTGAATTTATATTAACTTCACTGTATAGCCTGAAAATTGTAGTATGAAAAATGCATTGCCTTCTGTTACAAAATCTTTTAACGTGAAACTATACTATTTTAGCCGTAGGCACATTTAATTTTTTAAATAACGCTTTTCTCAAATTTTAAGGGGATAAGTAAATAATTGTAGATCTCTAGAGAATTCAGCCTTAGGCAATTTGCTTTTTTTGATAGTATTAAATTGAAAGGTTATTTTTTATAAAATTTGACCATTTTGTTTTGCTATAAAGTCTTTTATACGAGTCTAGTTTAAAATTTAATTTATTTACAAATTTTAAATTTTAGCTTTCATTTGTTACTTGATATTTACTTTACTAAAAACTTAGTAATGTTCAAAAAGTTTTAATATGCATATAATGATTTATCCTTACTAATTTTAATAAAAAACCTAAAATTTTAACTATTTTAAGGTTGATCGAATGTTTGTAAAATATCCAATGATACAGATTTTTTGGGTTTTATTAAATATATTTATTATAATAAAATTTATAAATATTTATTAAAATTTATTATATTTTTATTGTAAATAATAAAATCGATCTATTAGGAACTAAGATTTTTTATTAAATTATCTACGTTTTAGAGGAACTTGCCTACCTTTTCAAAATCTCAAAAATTACAAATATTTAAATATTACAAAATTTTTTTACATTTATGATTTATTTAAAAAAAAATTTTGTATGTGTTGTAAAAAGTGTTTATAATTTTTCAGATCTTGAAAAGGGAAGCTAAGTTCCTCTGAACCGTAAAAAATCTTAGTTTCTTATAGATCGATTTTATTATTTATAATAAAACCAAAAAATCTATTCATAAAATTGGGAACAAAAGCAGTATTTATACTGTATATTTCATTACATCAAATGATATAAATTTACTGAAATTTATAAAATATAAGGATATCAAGATTATTGCTAACAATACAACCAGATGGTTTTTTAGATAGGCATTTTTTTAAATCTAATTATATTTAAAAAAGGCATATTTGCAAAATTGAGATAAAGCGGCCCGCGTAGAAATGATTAGGTTGGTCGACAATTGGCACAGAGTTGGCATAAAATTGGTTAAATGTTGGCAAAAATTTTTTTATGAAAAAATTAAAATTTCTTTTTACAATTACATCAGACTTAAATTAATTAAATTAAAACATCAATTTCATTTAAAAATCATATTTATTTATTGAAACTTATAAGACAATAAAAAATATAACAATTATTGAACATTGCATAATTTATTATTGCATATTTTCATTTAATCTTTCAGCTTATTTCAATTAAGTATATTAATATTAAACTTTTTACTATTGCGTATCTTTACATCTCTAGGACCTTCTATTCCGGATGGTTCCAAAAATTTTTGATGAATATAAAACATGACATAATATCAAAAGAATATTCTTTGATAATGTGTTCATGTGAATACGAGTATTGAATAAATTTTATGAAAGTCGTGACTGCAAGCATGCAAATACAATTAATTAATTAAATTTAATTAATTGTAAAATAATAATAAATGTAAAAAAGTCTACATTAAGGATTTGTCCCATTAATTCGTTAAAAAAAAAAATAATTTTACATATAGCAAAAAAGCAGCTTGTTGAAAAAAGAAAAGTATGAAAGAAATTTAATAATGAAATTTATAACCGGTTTGTGTAACTACACAACCAACCAATATGGAACATGCTTACTTATAACAGTTTTTCACCCCCCCCCCCCCTAAAAACGACAATTTTTCATCCCCCTGCCAAGACATTTTTCGACATTTTTCTCCCCCTGCCAAGCCAAACTTTTTCAAATACCCCATCCAATGAACATGTTTCATGTTAAAATGTAAAAATGTAAACAGATCTTGTAGAAGGCAAGTAGTTAATAAGATAAAAAGCAAACCTCAACCAACTGAAAACTCCGTGAGGAGTTGCAATATGAGTTACATGGAGTTACAATGGAATTGCAGTTTAGTTTCAAGGAGTTGCACATTTTTTGCGAAAAAAATAGCAAAACTCTTTGCAACTCCTCTGCAACTCCGTGCAACTCTCTTTTGGAGTTTTCAATTGGTTAAGGGTTGATAAAAAGTTTATAATAGATCTTCAGTATAGCAAAATAGTATGGAATATATTCAGAAATTGTGAGAATGCCTCCTGCACATATAAACTTTATTCTTAAAAAAAACCAAATATTAAATTTATAAAAAATCATTTATTTACAAGATTTAAACCCCTCACGGAATAAAACGATTAAAAATCATTAAAACGCCAATCTAATTCAATGCTCAAATTTCCCTATTATTGAAAACGATTGAAATTCAATCGTTTTTAATGATATTTAATGATTTCAATAGTTTTTAATCGTTTGAATCTCTTTTAACCGAATTTAAGAATCTTTTAGAACTAAACTCTTTTATTGGATACTGAAAATTATTTGTGGACAAAAAATTTCATTTTTTTACCGAATTACAATTTTTCGGGAATTCAAAATGGCAGTCAAAAATTTTTATAACGTTCAAAATAATATTTTTACTGGACTAACAGGTGAGTAAAAATATTAATTTAAAAAGATAAGTTTTTTTTTCCTCTGGAGTGGTTTTTCCCTGGCAATCCAAATTTTTCATCTATTTCTTTAAATTTAATAAAGATTTATTGTTAAAAATCAAATTTTCGGATTTTGATCTTTCAGTCACCCACAAAATTGACTAAAAATTTTTTAGACAAGCAGCTCCAACTTACTGCTATGGAAATATGAAAATAACAAACTATTCCCGAAAACTTTGTAGTATCAGATTTTGTCGTCATTTTTTTTCGACTTTTCGCTCGTTCAAGCTAGGTGTGGGATAAAACTACCCCTGAATTTAACAAAAAATGAAAAAAAATTATAACTGGTTTGTGCTTTCACACAACCAGCGATCGTGGAAAAAGTTCACTTATAACAGTATTAACGTATATTCCCTAATTATTATAAGTCCTAAGACCGAAATTACAATAAATCCTGAAATATAAATTATCCTAAATCCATATTAAACCTATATAAAGTATTCTAAGTTGTTGTTCTTATCAGGGCCTGATCAGGCCCTGACTCCCACTTCAAATTATTCTAAGACCCTTAATCGGAAATATTCTAAGTGAGCATTTCGACGAGAAAAAAAATATTAACCACCACCTCCAAAATTTACTCCCACTTTTTATTATTTAACATGCAAGAATGGAACGAGAGGGGGTAAATATCGAAGGTGGGGGTTATGAATTTTTTCTCGTCTGAATGCTCCCTGAGTCCATTTCACACCCCCCCCCCCCTAAAAATGTCATCAATATTTCAACCCCCCCCCCTTAAAACGTCAATCGTGGTCCCGAACGGGACGTGAAATTTATTTTATTACGTGAATCACTATTTTTTGTAATCTTAGCTGCAATTGGTTAACTAATAAGCAAGTGCTTTTAATCTTAGCTGCAATTGGTTAACTAATAAAAAAAAAATGCATCCGCTCTGGATCACCCTGTATTTTAAACCCCCCATTCCCCTAAAACGTCAATTTTTTACCCACCCCCTACCGAGACGGACTAACCCATCCAATGAACATGTTCCATGTTTAAAATGTATTACATTTTATTTTTCAGACTTTTCATAATTTCTGTGATATGAAAAATGGCTTTTTAACATATTTATTTATTAAGTAAAAAAACAGAGGAATAATATAGGAAATAGTGGGGAAAATTTTTTTTTTTTTCCTGAAAAAGGCATATACACGGTCTTTGGGTGCTTATTTTTAAAGTCAAATGACAAAAAAAATTAAAGGGTTGGTATTAACTATTATATCGTAGTATAAGTGAACGCGACATACGGAGATGTTCCATTGATACCAACCTATGCATTTAATTTTATGATATGACTTTAAAAATATCATGCCCAGCACCGGAAGACCATGTAATAATAAAGATTTTGCAAGAAAAAAATTTGCTTAAGTTCACTTATGCAAAAAGTTAACAAAGCTGCAAAAAGAGGGCAGATTTTTCGATGTCTTTACATTGCTTTCGCTAACAAGAGACCACTACCTTTAGGAAACCAAATTATAAATAACTTTCATTAATATATTGAAAAAAAAACCCTATAACCTTTATTCCAACGGGCCTTCAAATACTGTGCACATCAAGGCTTTCAAATAGAACTTTTTGGTAATATTGCTTTTTAGTTAGTTAGTTAACAAAAAAACTTCTTGTTGGTCACAATTTATAGGTATTAAAGTCATTTGTCAAGTTTCGGATACCGCAATTTTTTATCGCTGATTTTCTCAATGTCATAGCAAATTAACCAAATGGTCTTTATTGGCCCAAAATGATTAACTTTTAAATTCTCTCAAAAATTGCAATTTTAGACAAAAATGGGTTTTATAGGTCTCAAAAATTTTCTAAAAGCTTTTTTCTAAAAATTCTTTATTTGTCTTTCAGAATTGTTTGTTTGCAAAATATTTTAACATTTTAATTTTTTATTTTAAATTCTCTTCTTTACAGTCAGTAAATTGAATGCCCATTTTTGGCCCAAAATGATCAATTTTTAATTTGTTAAATCGTAGTTTTAACATTGAACATATTTATAAGGAGGGGTAGCCTGTGAACCTGAAAATCAAGTAGGGTCAAGTGTGTCTGATTTAAGGGGGGAGGTCCAAATTTCAATTTCGGCACTTAGAATAATCCGGGGTTAGGGACTTAAAATAATTTCTATTTAGGGACTGAGAATAATTTACTTTTAAAAGCTTTGAAAAATTCAAGTTTAGGGACTTACAATAATCCGGGTTTAGATACTTATAATAATTCGAGTTGAAGGACTTAGAATATTTTCGATTTAAGGACTTAGAATAATACAGGTTTACAGAATCGAAATAATTTGGGTTTAGAATCTTAACACCTAGCAAAGGTGATAATTACAAATTATAAGAATAGCGATTTTATTCTAATATTGCTTATCATTTATGTATTATAACTAGTCCTTTTTTGAGGTTTAGTTTTCACGTCCTATAATTAGTCTTATAGTCCAATTAGAGCTTGTAATTATTAAATCCCAATATTTTCTTACCCTTTCTTCAAAAAAGGCAGTTAATTAGATAATTTTAGCTCTGCTTCCAAAATATTGCAAGAAAACCTTAAAATTGGGTAGTTTTTGCTGATTTCATTTCCTCTACTTCTCAGCCACTTTATACCCCAGATCGCGTAATTCAGAATCAAAGCATAACTACTTTTCTATTCTAATTTTTTTGATCGCATGTTCTGGAAAAAGTTAACCAATTTTTGAAAAATAAAACTGAAATTATGACACCACGGAAGAGACTAGATTTTTAGATTAGGCCAAAACATACTTAATTTATATTTTAAATTTTTCGGTATTTTGGCTCTGGAGGGGCATGTCAGGCCATTGATACCTGCCATTTACCCGCGCTCTTATTGTTTATAGTATACATGATTTTGAACTCTGATGAATGTCTTCAATGTCCCGACATGCCTCTCCAGAATTAAAATACCAAAAAATTTAAAATATAAATTAAGTATGTTTTGGTCTTAATTAAAAACCTAGGCTATTCCGGGGTTTCATACTTTTAATTTTTTTTTCAAAAATTGGCCATTTGTGTGGACCTAAAATTTTTTCCGGAACACGCGGCCGAAAAAATTAGGATACGAAAGTGCATGTATTTAGATCTTGAATATCTTTGAGCCAAAATTCAGCTGTAATACTCACACGAACTTATTACCATACCATTATCATCACCAGGTTCCTAAACTCTTTTTTATTTACTAAAATTACGCTTTAATATAATTTTATAAAATAGTTTTAACTATTTAAAAAAATCGGTTATTAAACAACCGGTTTTTTTTTTTCAATGTAACCGACACAAGAATTAAAAACTTTTTAGTTATTAGTTTCTAATAAATTTTTCATGTGTTGATTTTATAGTAAGTTTGAAATCAAATTCTGATAATAGCGAGACTTTTTATCATATGGATACATTTTTTGAAAAATAAATTTTTGTTAGAACTCGTAGATAGGCTCTTGGGCATTAAATGTTTAATTCAATAAAATTCGGATTAATTAATAAATAATATAAACCGCAAAGAATTATAAAAAAGCCAAGGTTTTTTTATTTCAGGCACGATCACATATTTATTGAATATTTTCTCTTTAATAAAGTTGATGGGATCCAAACCCTCGTAAATTGAAAACTATTATTTATTATCACACACCAAGGCAATATAAGCATGTAGAGCATCGGAATGACCTGGGGACCAAATTTCTCTACGAATTGGACAATTTAGAAACTTTTCCGTTTTTTTGACCTGACAAACTTATAAGGCACTATTTCATCTCTGTATTGCATACATAGGGTGATCGTGCCTAAAAATATAAGTATCTTGTGTTATTTTGCATTTCTATGATATTTCACCGGATGCAAAGTTTATACAAAAGCTATGAAATTTATTACGAAGTTGACATTTATAAGGTTTTTTACCTCTGTGAAGCGAAAATACAAGAATTAACATGCTTTTAAAAATACCGGAATGGGCTTAAAAACTATAGGTTCTATCAACTCGATAAAACAAACCCAGTTTTAAGAACTGAAAGTGATCCGATGGATCGTTATTGAGATATCATGCCCACAAGGTGTCGATTTTTGCATCCATTAAGGTAGAGCTTCGCTCTATAATTAATATTCAGTCCTACGTTTTTAAGCCCAGAAGGCCTATTTTAATAAATAGAGGCTATCGGGTTTTTTTTCAACATATGGGTCGCCAAATTGCAATCTATAGTTACTGATGACTATTGAAAAAATACCCAATACACCCTCTGTGTATTCCGACATACCTTCTGGGCCTAGAAACACAGGGCTCAATGTTACGATAATGTTAAAAAACAGGATTTTTAAGCAAATTTCCAAATAGAGTTATCATAATATATGGCTGTCATCCTACAATTCAACGAAAATACTTCCGCTGGCTTCCTTATTTTTTTTTATAAGTGCCACCTTTCATTCCCCATAAACCATAATTTTTATCACCGGTTCTTTCATCGTTATAGTAAAAAAACCAAATGCCCAATTTTTGCCCAAAATGACTAATTTTTAAATTGCTGCTAAAATTGTAATTTTCAATAAAAATAGGTCTTATAGTTCTAAAAAATTTTGTATGAGCTCTAAATTTCAAAAAACTCTTTATTCTTTCATTACGATTGTTCATTTAGCATATAGGACAATTTACAGAATCTTAATTTTTTTCATTTTTTTATTACTATCCTTGTAGAGAGTAAAATATAAGTAAAGAATTTTCAATTAAAATTACAATTTTAGCAGCAATTTAAAAATTGATCATTTTTGGGCAAAAATGGGCATTTGGTTTATTGACTGATGAGAGAAACGATGATAAAAAATTGCGGTTTATGGGGATTGAAACACGGTTCTTATGTAAAAAAAAAGGCTGGCGGTATATTTTTTTTTTAAATACCATTTCCTTAATCTACATAGGTTTAAGGATTGTGTTACATATATTATTTTTTTACTTTAAAAAAATATTAACATTTAAAAAAAATTTTTATTAATTGGTGGGGGCCTATAGGCAAGCGCCTAATGGATAGTTACTGATTTTTTGCTAATGACAACTCCATCGCGAAAATTGTCACTCATCGGCAAAACAGCCCATACCATAAAAAATTGATATTATCAAAATGAGTTGCAAAGGGCCAAGCTTCCAATCAATAGATGGTATATGTTTTTAATTTATGAAAGGAATACTAATGATACATTTATCATAAAAGTTCGTAATTGGTATTATTATTATAGTTTTTAGTATATATACATGCATATTAGAGTGTTTCTTATTTTTTTTTTTTTTCGATATTTTTTGGGCCTCCCCGTTTTTTTCGAAAACTTTGGTCATAAAAAACGCCCAGCTCAAGGATTTTGATTTTCGATTTTTTTAACCCGTGCCGCCAAGCACTTGAAATTTCCTATTTAAATAACATGGGAATTTTGAGTTTTTAGCTATACAAATTTTTACAGAGGCCACAAAGCGTTTTATAAAGCTAATTTTTACTGGAAAACATACTTTCATATGTTGTAAAGACATAAAAATAGCCCTGCATTCATTTAAATGGAAATTCTAGGGCTAGAAACGCAAATTTATATGTTGGCTCAATCTTATAAAACAGGTTTTTTTGGTAATTTTCGATAAACCGCTGCAACTTCTAAAATTAACCAAAACACTTCTTGTTGTTCTATTTTTTTTATTGCAAGTGTCACCTTTCAAACGACTTAAACCGTGTATTTTTACCACTGACTCTCTCAATGCTATAGTCAATTAACCTACTGGTAATTTTTGACCAAAAATTTTTAAATTTGTTTAAATTGCTGCCAAAATTGTAATTTTTGACGAAATTGAGTTTCACAGTCCTTAAAAATTTTTTTAAAAGCTTCAAGTTACTAAAAAGTTTTTACTCGTCACTTTTCTTCAAATAATTTTTAAGATATTTTTCAAAGATAATGATAAAAATTGATTTTTTTTTAAACCCTGAAATTGAGACTTTGACTTTAAATTATCATCTCAGGTTAACAATTTATTGAAAAACGGCGAGTAAAAATGTTTTGGAAATTTCAAGCTCCCAGAAAATTTTTAAGGCGTATAAACCTCAATTTTGTCAAAAATTAGTCATTTTTAGTAGAAAATTACCGTTACGATAATTGGCTATAGTCATGAGAAGATCAATAATAAAAGAATGCGGTTTATGGCGTTTGAAAGGTGACACTTGTACTAAAAAAAAATGAATTCAGCCAAAAATATTTTGGTTAATTTTTGAGGTTGCAGCGTTTTATCGAAAATTACCAAAAAACCCTGTTTTTTAAAATTGAACCAACATGTAAATTTGTGTTTCTACCCCCAGAATTTCCTTGAGAATGAAGTCAGGGCTGTGTGCATGTCTTTACAACACGAAAGTATTTTTTCCAGTAAATATTAGCTTTTTAAAACGCTTTGTAGCCTCTGCAAAAATTTGTATAGTTAAAACTCAAAATTTCCATGTTATTTAAATGGGAAACTTCAAGTGCTCGGGGTTTTTTTTATGAAAAAGCATTTTATGCAAAATTGTAACTATAATATTAAAAACTAATAATAATACTAATTAGGAACTTTTATGATAAATGTATAATTAGTATCTCTTACGAAAAAACATATACCATCTATTAATTGGAAGCTATTGGCCCCTTGCAACCCATTTTGATAATATCAATTTTTTATGTTATGAGCTGTTTTGCCGATGAGTAGCAATTTTTGCAATGGAATTGTCATTAGCAAAAATATTACGGAGTGAAAAAAAAAATTATTAAAAACGTTTTACTCATCCTAGAAAACCCCCCAGCAATATAAAAAGCTTATTCTAACATGTATTTTAAGCCGCCATTTTGAAAAATTGGAAAATATGCTGTGACCAGAAAATGAAAATTTTCATTCACAAAAGCGTTATTTTCAACCTCAAAAACCACCAGGCAATGTAAAAAGCTTATTATGACATGTTTTTTTGTCCACCATCTTGAAAATTTGGATAATAAGCTGGGGCAAAAAAATAAATTTTTTCATGATTGAAAACATTTTTCTCAACCTTGAAAACCCCTAGATAATGTAGAAAGTTCTTTTTTTCATATGTTTTTTGTTCCGCCATGTTGGAAAATCGGAAAATATGCTGGGGCCGAAAAATGAAAAATTTTATTAATTAAAACGTTCTTTTGTTCTTTACAACCTCGAAAACCCTTAGGCAATATAAAAAGCTTATTCTGACATGTTTTTTTATCCGCCATCTTGGAAAATCGGAAAATATGTTTGGGTGCAAATATGAAAATTTTCGTAAACGTTTTTCTCCACCTCAAAACCCCCCAGGTAATGTAGATATTTATACTTTGTTCTACTTTTAATGTCTTTTGTTGCGCCATCTTGGAAAATCAGAAAATATGCTAGTGTAAAAAAAATGAAAATTTTCTCATTTTATTTAATTTTATTTTTTTTGTAAAAGTATAGCAATAAGTGAAAATGTTCCATGCTCGTTGGTTGTGTCATTACACATACTAGTTTTACATTTTTTTTTCGGTCCGCCATATTGGATTTCCGAAAATTTAATTCCGTATCAATGCATAAAAATGTTTACTAAATTAATATTTTTACTGACCTGTTAGTCTAGTAAAAATATTATTTTGAACGTAAAAAAAATTTTTGACTGCCATTTTGAATTCCCAAAAAATTGTAATTCGGTAAAAAAATGAAATTTTTTGTTGACAAATAATTTACAGTATCCAATAAAAGAGTTTAGCGCTAAAAGAGTCTTAAATTCGGTTAAAAGACATTCAAACGATTAAAATCTATTGAAATTATTAAATATCATTAAAAACGATTGAATTTCAATCGTTTTCAATGATAGGGAAATTTGAGCATTGAATTTGATTGGCGTTTTAATGATTTTTAATCGTTTTGTTCCGTCTAATTTAACTTATTCATTTCAATTTAAAATAAAGAAAAAAAGCTTATAAGCGGTTTGTGTAAGCACAAGGAACATTTTTACTTACAGCTGAGGACTAGGTACAATGCATAGAAGTTACAATACAAATTGCTGTTTTTATAATTTGTAATTATCACTTTTGATAGATGTTAAGATTTTAAACCCATATACTATTCTAATTTCCTAAACGCGTATTATTATAGGTCCCGACATCGAAAATATTCTAGATCCCTGGGCGCTGTAAAGTGGCGATAACTCGGAGCTACATTTACAAAGTGAGAGTAGCGGCAGATAACAATTTAAAGAGGGGCGCGCTGACATGTTTTTTTTTTTCAAAGTGGAGCAAGCAACTCGTTACAATTTAAAAAGTTGAGAGCATGCTATTATCACTTTAAAAGTATAAAACAGCCTTAAAGTAAGCTTTTGGAAATTGGAGTTATTTTATGATTACGCTTTATTAACTTTTTTTTTTTTGGTGGTTTGTAATAATTTTATAATTTTATAATTTTTTTTGTCGAAAAAAAGAGTGCTAAAAAATTTCCATTTTCTTCACCCCAGTATATTTTCGATATGACATTAATGTTTTATTGCGGCTGAGAAAAATGTTTTTTAACCCCAGTATATTTCCGATTTTCCAAGATGGCGGATTAAAAAAACGGAAAGAAAGAACTTATTAACCGATTTTTATATTATTGATTTTTAATATTATTGACCGTTAATTAAATATGGCGGCGACAAAAAATACAAAAAATCGATTATTGATAAAAAATTAAAAATCTGACCCCGGAATCTTGTAAAGCAAGTCCTTTTTAGTAAAGGAAGACTTTAATTTTTAAAAAAAATCATTTTTTTACACGTTTTATAAGTAAAAATCCGAGCGTCAGTGGTGTAGTCGCGACGGCGCTAATGGGTTAATAAGCTGTGGTAAAAAAATTGAAAATTTTCATTCATTGAAACGTTTTTCTTATCTTCGAAAACCCCCAGGTAATGTAGAAAGTTCTTTCTTTCCGTTTTTTTAATCCGCCATCTTGGAAAATCGGAAATATACAGTATATAAATATTTTCTTATCACTAAGGAATAATTTGGTACTTACAGAATATTTTTTTCAACAAAATTCAACTTTTTCAAAAAACATGTTTTTTTACCCTAACTTGGTTTTCATTTTCCGTGAAAAATATTTTTTTGTTGAAAAAATTGAAGCATGCATTTAATCAGGAATTTTCTCGGCTTTCATTTTTCTCTCGTAGTAATTTTTAATATCTCTAACTGTTTTTGAGATGAACTAAAAAAGCGGCGTTTGTGGCATAAATTTTGGGCACAATCGGCCAAGGCGGCCATGTGAACAATGGCTGACCCTTAAGTACCCCCTTTTAGGTACTCTTTTCAGCAATAATATTCAGATCTTATATTTACCCAGGGCTTTAAGGGTTATTTAGGCTTTGTCTCTTGAACTAATAATAATCAAGCAAATAATGCATATTTTATGTTCAGAAACTGGCTTTTTTCAATATCTTTTTTAAGACAATCTGATTGCAGAATATCTTAAATTGACGATAACAGTCAAGTTTTATCGTAAAAAGAAATGTTTTTTTTTCTACTGGAATAGTTGCTTTTTTTTTATCTAAATTTTTAAATTTTATTTACCTAAAAAATTATTTTGAAAATTTGGGGTAGCTCAGATACAAAAAACACGGTTTTTGACTTATGAGTGGCAAAATCTTTTTGGCATTTATCGCCGATTCCGTTTTCACGTTTTTTAGCATTTTATAGGGTAAAAACTACCATTAAATTCTTTTTTTTATTTTTGGTGCTCATAGAAATGTAAATATACCATTATTTGGAAATTCATTGGCCAGTGCGCCCTTGAGGGGATTACAAATTATTTTTGATTCAGGTATTAATTTAGCTAAGTTCAGTCCTAGGCTGTAAAAACTTTTCGAGAACTTTAAAAAAAAAATTAGAAGTCAGCCCATCAAAAATATATTTTTTTAACTACTCATCAAACTTGAAGTAAATCGGTGAAATAGTTATCGCCCAAACTTGCACGTCAATTTAAGAAACCCTGCTTCGAGAAGATTGCGTTTAAAAATTAAAGAGGAGATTTCGAAGAAAAAAATATTTTTTACACGCACACTTGATACTCTTTATACATATACTGTAAAATCTGGTAATTACTATATAGGTAGTAACCTTACTATCCCGCTAGTATAAATTTACTACCCAGATAGTAATTACATGGACAAGAATTCTCACAGTATAATATATGATGTGATTTATGCACACACAAAAAATTCGATTTTCAAAAAAACATTTACTGTCCCTTAAATTACCCATTTTTAAGAATTTGCTTAATTTTTAAGAAAAATTTAAGCGCAGCAATCTGACAGTGTAAAAAACTCAACGTCCCAAATAAATAGAGCAAAAATTCAGATTAAAAGTAATGTCAATTATGTAAGAAATGGCAGGTAATGTAAATTTTTATTTATACATATGGAAACTTAATAAAAATTTAATTTAATTTTATGTTTTTTAATCAACTTTTTAGTGCTAACAAGGAAATTTTATTTATGTATCATCAAAATTTCCCTGACCAAGATTTATCGCTGCATATCCCAGATATGAATACAATAAAGGTTAAAAGGTACATTTCGTATTTCATTATATATATTTTAATTTTTAGATTTTAACTGCAATAATTTATATAACTAGTGATTTTTATTTGTTTTGCAGTAATAATACCGCAAACTCTGAACAATCGCAAGTTAAAGAAAGTTAATTTTCCTCAAATGAAAGTGCTACTGTTTTAAACGAAAAAAGGTAATTTAGTTTATAATTATCGATAAAATGAGTAGAAATATTTATATTAAAAGAAATATTTTTAATTTTAGACTTTCTGAAGAAGTGGACGAACTTAAAAATAAGCTTAAGAAAGCTGTAGAGGAGGCAAAAAATACTGAAAAGAAGTATAGTGATCTAAGCTGTAAACATGAAAAATTAAGAAGCAAATACTCTAGGCTGTAGAAATCAAGAAAGAGTGCAGGAAAAAAAAGAATTTTTTAGACAGCTTCATTTTTTAAAATTTAAAAATAATAACCTGATAAAAAATTTAAAGCGCTTAGAAACAAGTAATAATTCTTATGGAAAATTAGAAGCTGCTATGAAAACTGTACTTACAGAAAAGCAAATGTATAAAATTGTTAATCCTCAGAAAAAATTTATTCACTGAGATGCTGAAACTATTTCTCGAGCCATTACAATTCATAGTTTCAGCGGAGCTGCTTTCAGATATTTACAAAAAATCAATTATCCTTTACCAAGCAGATCATGTCTAAAAAGATGGGCATTAAAATTTACTGTTGAAGAAGGAGCATTACATGACGTTCTTTATATGATGCAAATCAGAGGAATAGAATTACAACCACATCAGAAAATTGTCATTTTGAGCTTTGATGAGGTATACTTGGCGCAAAGAGAAGATATTTGTAAAAGAAGAGAGCAAGTAATTGGGCCTCATAAAACTGCACAAGTTTGTTTTGCCAGGAGAATTTACATGAATTGGAAACAGCCTATTTTTTACAAATTTGATCAAAAATTAACTATGGAAATTGTCAATGAAATTATTGAGCAACTTTGGGAAATAGGCCTCACTGTAGTTGGAGTAGTAACTGACCTTGGTGGGGGTAATACTAAAGCTTTTCAATATTTACTTGAGGAAAATGAGTGTTATTTCATCCATCCTTCTGATGAATCGTTAATGGTTTTCGTTTTTGCAGATGTTCCTCATTTGTTCAAACTGTTTAGAAATCACTTATTAGATGATGGTTATAAAATATATGAGAAGCTTGAAAATGATCAAATTATAACTAGGATAATAAGTCAAAAAGTTATTGAAGAAATGATGTCATTACAGGAAGAAAATGAAATAAAAATTGCATTTAAAGCGAAGCAAGAGCAACTTGACGTACGTGGAGCTAAGAGGCAAAATATAGCTTTGGCAACTAAACTAATACCTCAAAGTAATGCTCGAGCAATTCGTTGGTATGGCGAAGCAAACTTGCTTGCTTACGAAGATTGGGAAGTAGCAGCAGACATATTTGAATTAATGAACGATTGGTTCGATGTTTTCAATAGTAAACTTGTTTATGGATACAGCTTAGGGCAGGAAGCATATGGAAAAAATTTGACTCGTCAAAACAAGATTTTGGACAAAGTTACAGATTTAATGTTAAAAATCGAATTTAGCAAACAAAACGCATTAAGACCATTTCAAACAGGAATTATACTAAACAATAAGGCTCGTAAAGAACTTTTATCTTATTTGAAGGATAAATATGAAACTGAAAATTTTAAAATAACGTACATCTTGACAAATAGATTAAATCAAGATTGTCTTGAAAACTTCTTTGCCATTATACGAGCTATGGGCAGATTACATGACCATCCCTCAGCTCTTGAATTTGAATATCGTATGAAATAGTACGTACTAGGAAAACACGCTGAAGTAATTTTATTAAGACATAAAAACGCAGAAGATGACCACGATAAGTCTCTTGTAAGTTTAGACGAAGAAAGTGAAAAAATTGTCACTAAAGGAAAACAATCAATATATAAAGATCGTAATATTCCGCACTTGATAGACGTAAATGAACAAAATGATTTGCCCGTAGAGGAAAGCAATGATACCGAAGAAAATAATGACCATTTAAATAGAACTTTTGATGAAGGAGACGAAACCTCAGAAAAGATAATTCAAGATTAAAGTGTCGAAATTGTAGATGACCTTAAAGATACAGCTGACAGTAATATATAATAGTTGGTTTTCCCATTCCATAACTGCAGATAAAATAATTCTTTTTAATTTTGAGATACAATTATTTTGATTAATTCAGTAACTGATGATTGTACAAAATCAAAAATAGATTGCCTACAAGACTTAGTAACGCAAATAGCTTTTGAAGATTTCAACGACTTAGAAGAAGGCAATGAAGGTAATAATTATATTGATATTGTTAAACATCTTTTCAAACATAAGAAATGTAAAGAAAATTATTTGCTAAACATTATAAAAAAAAAAGAAAATAGTTTTAAAGACTTTATGTTTTTGTGAGTATATGGGTTAAATGACTTATACTCATTCTTTAATACTCATTATTTTTAAAATAATCATGTAATAATCCTTAATTTTAGTTTTTTTTAAAGAATTGTATATAAGTCTTTGAATTGAAATACATCATTTATTTTTATTAAAAAAATTGTAAAACTTATTTATCTAATGAATTGTATATAAAAATCGATGCTGTACTAATAAAGACTGCGATATCTTTTAAAAAATAGAAGTTGTCATAGTCTTCTTTAGTAGCGTCATTATTTTGATTTCAGAGCTGCAATTGTACATTTTTAGAGTTCATGTAAAATTTAATATTAATTATTTTAAAAAATGTAAAATTACTCAGTAATTTATATTACCAAATAATAAAGAAAATAAAGTAAAATTTATATGAATAAAGTATTTTCGTTATATTTTTATTATTGTAGTCTGCTAATCGTAGATAAAATTTATTTACTAAAAGTAACATAATTTAAATATTATTAATTTGCTTCTTTTTTTTTATTTTGATGCTTATGTCCTTGATGTTAAATGTAATCTTGGACATTTCCTATTCACTTGTATACCGAGGTTTTAGCCTTTTATTTCAAAATTTCCTGTTTTTTAGAACAATTTAATGAAAAGTTAACAAACAATATATCTGATGTACAAAGAAAAAATGCTCAAGCAATTGCAGCATTGGTTAATTTCCAAGCTCTAGGATACGTCGCCGGTTACACGGCCTTTAAACTTCTAACAAAATATCCTTATTTGGGCTCATTAACCGTACAAGACGATGAAAATGCTCAAGAAGATCTAAATTGGATTAGACAATATCAAAGGGTTGGCTTAGGATTCCTTCAAAAGTTTGGTTTAAAGCAGCTTCGATTATAGATGACGTTTTCAATGATTATCACGGGGTAGACAAAAAGGGTAATAAAACGCTTCAGAAACATCCTGGAATTTTTACTAAAGTAACAAACTTAGCTTTAAAATAAATAGATGCCAAAGTGAATCAAAATATTGAAAAAAAATTGGCTAGGAAATAATCATGCACCGGGTCAAGACAAGAAGTTTTTTTAGATTGCGTGCGATGCAATTACAAATAAAGAAAGACGAAGAACTAAAAAAAAAATTAAAAGCAATAGAAAAAAAAACGAACTTGCGCAAAAGAAATTTGAAATGCAAATTAAACAAGACCAAAAACAAATTCTACAAAAAATAAATAAATTTCTCCCTGTACCCAAGTATCCTCAATAGTTTTATTTTTGCATTTCAATTATTTGTACTTATTGTTTGTAACTTAAAATATATATTATTTTGAAGGTCAATATATAATATGTAATGAATATTTAAATGATACTCTTTTTAAAAATGTGTTTCTTTACATTTAAGTCTGTTAGAATATAGAAATTATAATTATTGTATATATTATTAAAGTATGGTTTATGTGTACATGTATTTGTGTGTTATGTATGTGTATGCATAAATAAAGTAAAAAGATATGTGTGGCACCATCTGTGGTGTCACGTATGTACTGTGTAAAGTAGGTTGTGCAATCAATGCGACCATTTTATATTTTTAGTTCATTGCTAGCTCGCGTCACGAGCGCACCTAATTCAAATACTCTTTATTGTATTTTATATTTCTTTTATAATAAATTAACTAATTACTTTTCTTAAACCTAATCAGCTTCTTTATTTATTTAATAAATAAATCCTAATAAAGTCATTATTTTTTATTCTGATATATATAATTAGTCATAATTTTAAAAAAATTTATGTTAAATTTAGAAAACAAATAACGTATAATTTGAATTTTAAAATAAAAAAATTATTAAAAGTTAATAATCATATTATTAATTAAAATTAATAAATTTTATATAATTTTACATGTCATTACAAAATAAATGGTTAAGTTTATATTAAAATATTTATTTTATTATTTCAATATTTATTATTATTATTTAAGAATTATAATTATTACAATAATTTTTAATAATTATATTTCTTAAATTCTACATATATACAACGTTAGAAATAAGCGCCTCGATCACGATTGGGTCGTTAAACAATATGGTTCTCGTTTTGTCCTGTAGCTGTGATTGGTCGAATCATTTTTAAAAAAGCAAATGTGCAAAGTGTTTACTAGACTGACCTCTCCAAAGGAGTTATTTGGATCATGATTTGATCAAAAAAATTTAGTTGTGAAAAAATAACAATGATGCTTAATTTTAGAAGCATCAGGGTAATTTCCATAATAACTACAATTGGATTAGCAAAAATATAAAGTTTTTTTTTCTTCAATTTTTCGCAACAATTTTAACGTTAAATTCATCATTAAATTAACGTTAAATCTACCTTAAATCAACGTTAACTTATGTACAGGGGTAATGTATTCATTTCTCCAGCGATGTAAAAAGATTATTCTGATATATTTTTTGGTCTGACATCTTAGAAAATCAAAAATATACTGAGACAATAAAATGGCCATTTTAATTCATGAAAACGTTTTTCTCAACCTTAAAAACCCCGAAGCAATATAAAAAGCTTATTCTGATATATTTTTTGGTTTGCTATCTTGGAAAATCGAAAAATATACTGGGTCAAAGTAGTACAACGTGGTTATTTTTGTTATTGGCAAAAAAAATTATCCAAACGCTGCAGGTGGTTTATTAAAGAACTAATTTTTTCCTATATCTAATACACCGCTTGACTGCGCCATTACTCCGCTTGACTCCGCTACATCAGCGCCAATTTTGTTACTTTACGGTGGTAGCTTTTTTTGCCAATAGAGAAGACTAAAAAAATTAAAAGGCTATTCTAATTGTCTTATAAACAGTTTTAAAAAAAAATAGGTTCCACATTTAACTACAAAAAACCAATAAGAACATTTTTAAACAAATTTGAGAAGTTTTTTTTTGAGATTTTTTTCTTCTAATTTTATTAAAAGTTCTCTGCTTTTATAACCAAAAAAAGGATTAAAGAATCAAAATTAATAACCTGTAATTTTTTTTGCGACTGAGTCGTTTTGCGTAAAAATAAATACCGCATTCGAGTTCAGAGACTCATAATACATAAAAAAACGTTACAGAATATTAAACACCAGCAAAGAATAACCTCAAAATTCTTGTTCTGGACAACGAGACTGATTGGGGTAAAAACCGATGAAGCCACCCTGCCTAGAATATGTTCCATGTTAAAAAAAATCAGTTTTCTAAAACCGGAACTTCGGTGTAGGTTTACTTTTTGTAAGCCTGTACGTGGATGTAACGGTGATTTCTCTAAACTTTTACTGTATTAGGATCAAATTTTAACATGGAACATGTTTATAGGGAGAGGTACCCTGGGAATCCGAAAATCCACGAGGAAAGGGCTAAAATAATTTGGTCAAGGGGAGAGTTCATTTGTATCAAATTTAGGAAGGGGAGTTAAATGAGACTTCGAATAATTCGAGTTTAGGGACTTGTAATAATTCAAGATAAGGTAACTCCTTCGTCCTACTAATAATAATCTCCGATCCCGTGTAGAATTCAAGTTTTATTTAATGTTAAACATTCAAAAGATTAATAACAAATGATATTTAATTAAATAATTTGGAGTTAGGAATAATTTTAGGTAATAAATTAATTACACACTCTTTATATTGAATATATGATTTATATAAAGGATAAAATTGCGTGTGGCTTGTATGTCATTCTGTCAGAGACTAACACGCCTCAATTAGTCATAATCTCCCCTTAATAACTTTCTCTTAAGAAATGACTAATATATGAGATAATACAAAAAATCAACCTTATACTAATTTACGTATATATTGAATACGAAATTAAGCTTTCTTATATACTCTAAATGATATATTTTAATTGAATAATAACAACAAACTATTTAAAACTTGTACAATTGTATTTAATTTAGATAATTTTTTTATTTAAATAAATTTTTTTTCGCAAAATTGTACCTTATTAATTTTGCGAAAATCTTTAGATTTTCCACGGCTACAAGGATACAGCAAAATTTAATCTGAATCTATAGATTGTATAGTCCAAAACGACATCTATTTTGGAGAAAACCAAAGAGTTGGATGCAGACTTTGCAAGCAAAAAAAAAAAGCTAAAGGTTGCCATTGGGCCTGAAATATTGTTTAAAATGCTCCAAAAAATTTGCAAGATGCTCATTTTAACTGCAGCGAGTAAAATACATTTCTAAGGCAAGAATATTGTTTTTATGTTTCATGTGTTTTAACACTAATTAAAATTAATTAATTTTGAAACGTATATATAATAGTAAAAGTTAAGGGGGGGGGGCTCCCCTGTATCGTAATTACTTCTGTTTCTGTTGCTTAAGAAAATCACGTTTCACTGCAAATTTATAATTATGCAAACACATTCAAAATTTTCAGAGGAGCCTAGTTCTGTCGACAGTCAAGTTATAATTATTAATTACGGAAAGGTATCTACAGAAAGTATTGGAGAAGCTAGGCCCAATCCCGAAGATAATTTATTTCTTATGGAGTTGACGTGTGTTTCCCGCACGAACAGAATCTAGAATTTTAGTGTTAGTATTTGATTTACTATTTTAGTACTGTAGACTTAGAGACTGCAGAACTATTATTATCAGTCGTGTTATTTGGCTAGTGGTTTCATAAGTTTCTTTTATTAACTGGATCTGCAATTTTTTTGGTATTTTTTAATCCAGAGAATTTAATTTCAATAAAAAATTATTGTTAGTTTTGTTTGGCGCCCTCTATCATATCCGTCTGTTACTAGACAATCAAGAAGACGGAAGTCGGTCCTGCTCTAACACACTCAGTCGAGACTTTGTAGTATACAGACGTATACTCTCAAGTGCTTCACGCTCATTACATTTGTTTGATAAATAGACATATATTGTATTGTTTTATAATTAGAAGTGTAATAATTAGATGTGGTTAAATAAATATTAGATTAGAATAAATATTAATTAACTCTACAAATAAAGTGTTAAATATTCATTTAATAAAACCTGTCTATATAATTAAACCTTCAGGTTATGGTAACAGCACGCTTTAGACAGGTTGAATTATAAATTTTACAAGTGTATAAAATTTAATTTTGAAGTGCTTTGTTTGTTTAAAAGTGAAAATTTTTTATTAAAAATGACAGAAAAAGCTAGCATTGGTAAGTTATTTTTTATATAAGTGTGTACGCATTTAGATGAGAAATTTTAGAAAAGAAGTTTTTTTTAGAATAGCTATTTTTTTACAAAAGTTCTTTTTAGAAAAGAGTGTTTTTTTTTAGAAGAGAGTGTTTTTCATAGAAAAGTTTTTTTAGAAAAGTGTGTTTTTGTATATATAGAAAAGTTTCAAAAAAAATCGTGTACCGGCATGTTAGAAAAACGCGGGAGCGTGTTCGTTGTCTCTCGAACACGAATTTTTTTCATTCTCTCTTTCTTACACACACGCATACGTTAAATTCTAGAAGCGATTTTTAGAAGAGCATTAAATGTGTGAGAATTTTTTTTTTATATAATAAAAGGAAGGAAGAACACGAGTTTTTTTTCTGCTTCTCTCTCTTTCGTTCTCATACCCCTTTCGTTTTTTAGAAGAGCATTATGAGTGTCAAGAGTGTGAGAATTTTTTTTAAAAATAAAATGAATGACACGTGATTTTAGAAAAGTGAAAATAAAAAAATAAAAGGGTCGGTATCTCACTGTTCTCGAATAATTTTTTTTTCTCAGAATTTTGTCTGAATTTTATAAAAGAAAGAGAGAGAGAAAATTTAATTTTATTTAGGTACAAAATTTTTTACAATCAAAAAAAATAAAATTTTCAGAATATTTAGATAAAGAAAATTATAATAATAAAATGGCTGCCAGCGGAATTTTGGATTGTGTCGTCTCTTGTTGTGTGTGCGGGGGGTTAACAAAATGGCTGCCAAACGACGAGTTTAAGACACCCGTGTACGCGACTCGAGTACGGCATTCTCCGGGATGTCCGCAATAATAATAATAAATATAATAACAATAATTCATTATTTTATTATGAATATGATCATTAAGCGTATCCTAGACAACTAGATAATTTATAAAATTTAATATTACTAGACGAGACATAACCTAAATTTCTTACACTGAAAAAAAATTACTGGCCACGCGCCTAGAATTTTATAGGCGCAGAGCGTGTTCAACGAGAACGGGCTCCGGGCCTCGAACAAACTTGCGTTTCACACGTTTAGATCACGTGACATATAAAAAATACAAAGAGAAAATGCTGGGGCCCCCTCTCCAAACGCGTGAAACGCCAGTTCGTTCGAGGCCCTCGCCGGTCTCGCTAAACAGGCACTACGCCTGTACTAGCAATCTAGGCGCGTGGCCAGTAATTTTTTTTCAGTGTAGAATAAGATAACATCCCTAATACATATAATTTTTTTTATAATTTCTTATGCATGGGCTTGTGTGTGTATGTGTTCTATATACATGAGTGTATGCATGAAATTAAGGTTGCTTAAGGGATTTTTGTTATTTTTTATTAATTTTTTTTTGCATAAAATTTTAAAAAATTTTTTTTAAATTAAATTTTTTTTTCTTCTGATCACGCATGCATGGATCCTGTATGTGTGAGCAAATAGAAGCATACCTTAGATTAGAATTATTAGAAAGTGAATATTTCTTTTAGACTAGAATTTTTTTTAAATATATGCATATATTGGTGGTATGTTAAAAATATAAAATATACATTTAATTTATCTCAACAGATAAAACAAACCTACAAATTTTTATCATGACCATCCTCGAAGAGTTGAAAGAGAAAGGGCTCACAGATGAACAAAATGTTGTTATTCGATCTGATGATATAGGTCTAAGATTTGTGACTATGGATGGGTCAGAATACAGAATAGGTGTGTAATTTTATGACGTCTTAAATATAAATAAATATATATATATGTATATAAAATTAAATAATAATTTGTTTTATCAACACTAAGCTGGTTGTAAATGTAATAGGGAATAATTGTGTTCATTATTACCTACACATTTACTTGAATGAACTTAAATACAATCTTCTGTTCAGATGTATATAAGGTCAATCAATTTTTTTTAACTTGTGTTCGGTTAAATAAATTTTAAATCAGTTATTTCTTTATTTTAATTATTTTAATTCATAAACAGTGAGAAAAGAGATAACTGACGAAGAGTGGAGGTTAGTTTCCGAAGCAATAGCAGCTGCAGAAACATTGGGAGAAAAATTAGAAATAGAGCCTCGCTCCCAGCATAATACAAGTCAAACAGATGATGCAGAGGAAAAAGAAAGAAAACGCGCGAAAATAGATGAGAATTTGAAATTAGAAAAGAGTAGACTAGAAAAGAATAAATTAGAAAAGTTAGATGAGATAAATAAATCAAAAGATGAGCTACTAGAAGAGAATAATTGTAAAACCCCATCATCTATCATAGGTAAGACGTTACCTAAGATAAAAAGTGTTGAAAATATTAATTTAAATTTAAAATCCCATTTTTCAAATAAAAACTCGAAAAATTTAAATATTTTAGATGAGCAAGTAAATAAGAAAGTAGACGAGATAGTTGAAAAGTATGAATTGATGATAGCTGATCTTAAAGAACAACATAAAATAAATTTGAAGAGTGTTGCTAACAAAAATGACATCATTTATGGTGTCGTAAAAGAAGTAGAAGAGAAAGTTAATCAGAAATTGGCCAAAGTAGAACAAAATATGGCCAAGCTTAAAAACTTAGATACGTTAACTGATACACTCAAATCAGCATTAGACGTTGTTGAAGAGTATAGACGAGAGGTAAGGAAAGATAATAATTTTAATAATGATAGTAGTAATTTATTTAGTTCTACAATGGTGTCTGAATCTGTAAACCCATTAGACAGAGACGAGATTAAAAATATAATAGCTAATGAAGTTAAAAGACTTGGATTGACTGGACAAAGCACAAACATTGACAATTCTAAAGATGAGTCTATTCTTAATGAACTAAAAGACGTATTCAAAACTAGTTTGTCTTCTCGGGATAATAGCTCAAGACGTGACTATAAACTAACGTACAAAACGAGATTCGAACATTTCTTAGACTATTTCAATTCTGAATTGAGATCCAAGGACCTATTACAGGTTATGGATCCTAAATTTAAAGACAATGACAAATTAAATGAGAAAAATAGAGAAAGTCTCAAATATAAAGTTAGAGATATCTTAATTAATCGAATAGAACAGAGTTATCATTCTAAAATCATACAATTGACAGACCCGGTTGAAATGTTAGAAAAGATTAAAGAAATTAAACGTTTTGAACATAATTTGACCACAGTTGATCTTAGAAAACAGCTTTTTAACTGTCAATATCGTCCGAACAAAGAAAAAGCATCGGAATTCTGGGACAGATTTGATGAAATAGTTAGAAACTACAATAATATACCAAACGTGACTGAATTGACAGAACAAGAAATTAGAGATTGTTTTTATAATGCCATCGAAAAAGGGGTAGAACAGGTTCAACACGTAGACTTCTTAAGTTACAACTCTACGGGTAAAAACTTAAGTTATGATGAATTAAAAAGATTTATAATACAGTTAGAAGCGTCTAAAAACAAAGGTGGGACTTCAAATGCTACTGTGACAGCGACTGGTTCTGGTAATACCAGGGCATTAGCAACAACACCTGCGTACGATCCAGATGTTAGATGTTATCACTGTGACCAAATGGGTCATTTAGCTGTTAACTGTGATAGACGAGGACAACCAGGCAGATTGTGCTACAAATGTAGGCAATTTGTCGTAGATCATGTAGCAGCAAATTGTCCAAATGAAGTGAGACAAAATAGAAGGTATGATAATAACAATATTAGACGAGGTAATAATAATAGTTATAAAAATAGAGGTGGTGGTTATAAAAGAAAATTTGATAATGAGAATAAAAATGACTCAATATCGAAACGTCCCAAGTTTAATAATGATAGACGAGGTAGAGGGCGATTTAGAGGTAGAGGGAAAGGTAGAGGTGGTAATAACAATAACAATCATAATAGTCAAGATAAGAAGAAAACAGATAAATCAGATAAAACAGGTAAATCCTTAAATATATTTAATACTGATTTAATTAGAAGCGATAAAATAACCAAAATTAACCCCACCAATTTAAATAACAGTAAACTGTTAGCTGAATTTTTAGCAGATTCCGGGGCTACGGAACATTTAACAAATTCAAAGTTAATTTTTAGAACATTAGACGAGTCATATAGAAATATTATTAAATGTGCTAATAAAGACGAGACCGCGAACTTTAGATCAGAGGGAGTAGGTGATATTGAAATAATTAATAATGATAACAATATTTTATTAAATAATGTAATTTGCGCTGAAGGTTTATCAGAAAACTTACTTTCGCTTAGAAAATTCGCTGATAAAGGACTAGCGATATACTTAGACAAAGAAAAAATTGATATTTTTGATCCGATTTCTAAAAAGCTATTTATTTCTGGCATATATGAAAAACCTTATTGGAAAATTGAATTTGAAATAAACAAATTAGATGAGAACTATAATCCAAGCGAAAATTATATTAATAATAAAGTAATAGCATATTTAACGACGAGAAGTAAAAACAGGTATGAAAGGTCAAACGTAATAACGGAAAATTTAGAAGAGAGGTTAGATCATAATGAAACGAATGAACTTTCAATAACTGATAATATATTTGATGAGGATATTGATATGGAAAATTTAGATGAGCCCAATTTACTGTCAAATAAAAATCATTCAATATTTGAGATAAGTATAACTGACAGAACCATTAATAACTCCAATGAACCTAATAATAAAGACGAGGAAGATTGTGAAAAGGAGTGTGAACTAAATTTTGGCAAAAATTATAATTTGTTTATTAAAAATAATAAAGCTATGTTATGGCATGTTAGAATGGGTCATGCATCATTGCCTTACTTAAAGAAACTCCAAAAACTTTTTCCTGAAAATAAAGACCTTCAAACCGTGAAATTTGACGAGAAGATATTAGATTGTGAAATATGCATGATTGCAAAAATGAACAAATTGCCTTTTAAAACAGTTAGATTGAGAGCGAGCGAACCTCTACAAATAATACATACTGATTTAATGGGTCCAATTAGTCCAATGACTTTTCCTAAAAGATATAGGTATATTTCTGTGTTCATTGATGATTATTCTAGATTAGCCATGGCCTTTCCCATGAAAACAAAAGATGAGACTGGATTATGTTTAGACTCTTTTGTCAAAAGTACCAGAAACTTATTAGGTCGTGATGCCAAAGTCTGTTATCTTAGATCAGATCAAGGCACTGAGTATACAGGAGGTCAAACATTAGAAATTTTGAAAAATTTAGGAGCAGAATTACAACTTGCCTGCCCTGACACTCCTTCGGAGAGATTTAATCAAACTATACAAAAGAAAGTTAGATCTTACATGTATGATGCAAAAATTCCTGAAAATATGTGGGATTTAGCACTTAGTGCTGCAGTATATGCATATAACAGAACCCCACACAAATCAATTAACATGGAAATACCCCTATGTAAATTTAATGTTAAAATTAGACCAGATTTAAGTCAATTGAAGCGCTTTGGCTGCTTAGCTTATATTAAAATTCAAAGGAAAATAGGCCCTAAATTTAGACGCATAGCTATGAGAGCTATATTAGTTGGTTATAAATCAGATGGTTTTATTTTTCTTAAACCTGAAGAAGGCAAATTCTATGAAAGCCCTAAAGCAAGATTTAATGAAAAATTAGTGTTTGGAGACATATATAGGAAAAATAGCGTTAAAAACTGGGAAAATGCCTTTATAGATATAGATAAAGAAAACTGGTTTATTAAATTTGATGAAGAATCTAAAGAAAATTTAGAAGAGATTTCGAAAACAGAGGGAGAGAGTAAAAGGAAAAGAGGCAGACCCAAGAAAATATGTTCAGCGCTATATGTTAAAATTGATGGAGATATTTTAGACGAAGATGAAGAAGAGAACTTAGACGATGAATCCCTGTACATCTTCTTAGCCAGAATAAACAAAGATCCAATTTCTTATAAGGAAGCGATTAACTCGATAAACAAAGAAAAATGGATCAAAGCCACTGAAATTGAGCTTCAATCAATGGTTAAAAATGAAGCATGGGAGATAGTGTCAAGACCAATAGTAGACAAGAAGGGTAGAAAACCTAATATAATAGATTCAAGGTGGATATTAAAAGAAAAGACAGATGCAGTTGGTAATACCACATGTAAAGCAAGACTAGTTTTACGAGGTTTTAAAGATAAAAATGAATACAACTTGCAAGAAACGTATGCTCCTGTATCAAGGTTAGCATTAATAAGAGCTGTTTTGGCAATAATCAACAAGTATGATTTTGATGTGTGCCAGATGGATATCAAAACCGCTTTTCTTAATGGAAAAATAGAGGATGAGATATATTTAGAGATACCGGAAGGAGTTGACGTTTCTGATAAATTTAGAAGAGAACATGTGTGTAAAATCAAAAGATCCATATACGGATTGAAAATAAGTCCCAAACGATGGAATGAACTTTTCACTGAAGTGGCATCTAAAATAGGTCTTGTGTCGCATTACGATGAGCCCTGTTTATTCACTTGGCAAGGAGGGGAAAAACAATTAATTTTGTTACTGTATGTGGATGACATGCTAATCGCAAGCAACCATCCAACAAAATTAGAAGAGGTAAAACAACGATTAAGCAAAGAATTTGAAATGACAGACCTGGGAGAACCAAAAGTCTTCTTAGGAATAAAAATAGAAAGAATTAGAGAGGACAGAATTATTAATCTAACACAAGAAGATTACATAGAAAAGATGCTTAGAAAATTTGGATTCAGTGAAATGCATCCACAAAGAACTCCCATGGTCACACGTCAAGTAAATAATAGACAAAGACGTGATAGAGAAGAATTAGATGATGATGAAACAATTAAGAAAACTCAAAATAAAGAAAACATTTCATATAGAGAAGCTGTTGGATCACTGTCATACTTAGCAAATGTAACTAGACCAGATATCATGTATGCTGTGAACGTTTTGAGTAGACATCAAGTTAATCCAACTAATGATGATTGGGCTATGGTCGAAAGAGTTTTTCGTTACCTTAAAGGGACAAAATCCCTAGGTTTAAGGTATTTAGGCAAGGGAGATAAATTAGAAGGGTTCTCAGATGCAAGTTTTTCAGACTGTAAAGGGTCCATTACGACTTGTGGATTTGTAATCAAACTATTTGGTGACACTATCAGTTGGAAAACAAAGAAACAAACTTATGTATCTTTATCTACTTGCGAGGCTGAGTATATAGCGATGAGTTATGCTAGTCGGGAAATGATGTCATTAATTAACTCTTTAGAACTGATTATCGAAACTTCTCTGTTGCCATTTATTATTTGGTGCGATAACTTGGCAGCAGAAGAAAATACTAAGACGAGTGGGAGTAATAAGTTAAGACATATGATAGATGTGCACATTAATTATTTTAAAGATTACCTTAAACATGGTTTTGTGGAAACTAAATGGGTCCCTTCGAAAGATCAACAAGCCGATATCTTTACTAAACCTTTAGCCTTTGAACTACATAATATATTGACCAATCGTATATTAAACTTGGAAAGTTAGATTTTGACGAGTCATTTAACTTTGTGTATTAGATGAGATATGTAAATACAAACTTTATGTTTCAGATTCTAAGTAACTAGACGGAGTATTCTAGAGGTCGAGAGGGAGTGTTAGTTTTGTTTGGCGCCCTCTATCATATCCGTCTGTTACTAGACAATCAAGAAGACGGAAGTCGGTCCTGCTCTAACACACTCAGTCGAAACTTTGTAGTATACAGACGTATACTCTCAAGTGCTTCACGCTCATTATATTTGTTTGATAAATAGACATATATTGTATTGCTTTATAATTAGAAGTGTAATAATTAGATGTGGTTAAATAAATATTAGATTAGAATAAATATTAATTAACTCTACAAATAAAGTGTTAAATATTCATTTAATAAAACCTGTCTATATAATTAAACCTTCAATTATTAATTTATTTTCAAAGAGGCCTCATTATAGTCCTAAAAGTTTAAAGAAATTTTGTACTTAAATTTTAATCATAGCGTTAAGTTTTTAACTTTTCAATTTGTTCGGAAAGAGATTTTTCATAAGGAAATTTTTATGAAAAATCAAGTTTTCGTATAATTAGTCCTCAGTTTTATTTTCATGAATAAATTACTTTTGAAAAATTCATAATTAGCTAAGAAAAAGGGTTTAAAAGTAATTTATTTGTGAAAAACAAAGAAAATTAAGTTCAAGGTAAAATCAAAATAATCGGTTCAAAAACAAAAATATTTTTTTAGTGACTTGTAAAATTTAATGAAACACAAAAATTCCACGTAAATTTCATTAAAATTGATAAGAAAAACATCATCTGATTTCGATGAAACACGAAGTGGCACCCTTGATTTGAAATTTTTGATAAAAATTGATAAAAAAAACAACATCTGATTTCGATGAAACACTAATTGGCACTCCCTAATCAATTTTTCGGGTGCTCAAATACTAGTGTTTTCGCCTAGGAAAGGCCTACTCGAAGTACTTCTGAACCGGCTCAGAACGTTACTGGCATTAATCATGAAGAAAAAAAATAAAGAAAAGAAAACTTTGAACTTAATTTTATTTTAAATTAATTATTTTAGATAAGTTTTCATTAGTTTTAACTTCCTCATCTTAACAAAAATTTTGTAAATTTTTAAAGTTCTCTTTTTAGTTAAATAAATTCAATTTTAAAAAAATATTTAAAGCATAATAATTTTTTTTGAAATCCAGTTAATAAATTTTATTTATTCAATTTTATTTTGGACATCCAATTCAAATAAAAAAAAGCGTAAGTAATGTTTTACATTTATTCAAAAAGTAAATTCAATAGTCAATTGTTGAGTACTTTTCTGAATGTCAAGCTAATTAAATTCCCAAGAAGGTCTGGACAACCTTCTTAAAACAAGACTAAATTAACGTAAGACCATTAATCTGGTTCATTACAATAGCTGGGTCGCAAACTACGGCCTATGTTACCTACAAACTATTTTTCTATATTTTAATACTTTATTTTGATTGTTCATTGGTTCGATCCTGATGATGAAATCCATACACAAACAGAAACATGAATAAATTATTAAAAATACCATAAAAAATAAAAAAATTTAAAAAAATTTTTTAACCATCTACACAAGATTTAAATAATGGTAAGATAAATTCTTTATTCTTTTAATTTATTATACTATTTTAATAATCAAACAGCAAAAAATATTTACAAGCATTATTAAAACTTTACCTAGAATTATCGTTTTTACCCGATATCTCCGTTCTGATACCTAATTTTTCGAAATTTTTTTTTCATAACTGTTACGTATGATAGATCATAATTAAAATATCATATCCGCATTCTTTTATATTTATACATTTAACTAATTCCTGTTTATGTTAGCTCGTAAATCGAGCAAACATACCTGCATTTCCTCAATATTACAATAGCCAATTTATATTTGACACTTTCATACATTCTTTAATATCCTATTTCACCAATTCAGATCCGACTCCTTATAAATTGACAGAAATATAAAATCGAAGGTCATTAATGACGCATTTAGAAATATTCTAAGCAACGAAGAGTTGCATAAATACCCTCACGATTTCCCCAAAAATAATTAACGACGCTTTCCTTAATTGGACGTGACGAGACCGACGCTTCCGCGTATTGGACAAGCCCACCTAAATTCAAGTACCTGGGCAGTTACTAATTAGTTTATATAATATACCCGCAAATGCCCTAAGTTTAGTCCCTGTCAGTTCCTCTCAGTTCCTCCTACATTCTCCCATGATAACTGAACTATTAACATCAGGTCCAGTTTAGGAGATAATTAGAACAGACTTTCAGTATAACCAATCACTTAGACTTCTTGACTTAGACGCATTTTTATTTATCTTATAATAAAGTCATTAACTTAACCAAAAGGGCTCAGTGTATTTATTTAATAGTGACGATTTCTTCTATAATCTCGAACTTAACCCAGTTAAGTTCCACCAGCTCTAGTACCCGAGGTCATATTTAACATATTTATACATCTATAACATTTTATCTACCAACCAGCCAACCTTAAGTATTAAAATACCTGGGAGACTCAATATCCCCAGGATAAAACTTATTTATATTTATTTATTTATTATGTATCCCGAATTAAACCTCAGGATACGTAACATAACTTTTTACAAAAAAATGCTTAAAAAAATTATTACATTCTTTTTTGACGTAGTAATTAATTTCTTTCTATATTTGTACTTATAGCTAGAATTATCGTTTTTACTAGGTAAAATAGATAATTGACAAATTTTGTAATTGCTTGAAGAATCCTAGTACAAATAACAATTTGGTAGTTTTTTTAAATTCTTTTAAGGAAAATGGATTTTTTTTTATCTTTTTCTTCAGATGCTAGGATATATCTCTATATATTATAAATTTATAAACGCTACCTCCGCTGTCGAATGACACTTTTGGGCCAATCTGGTACTTTTGCGCCATACTGGTCCTTTTGGGTCAAAGTGGGTCTTTTGGACCACAATGGCCCTGTTTTCCTAAAAAAGCACTGTTTCATAAGTTCACTTACCCAAAATGGTCTTTTTGAGCCAAAGGACTCCTTTTATTTAGGCCTTAAAAATCGATGTTTTATAAGACCCCTTACCCAAACTGGTCATTTTGGGACAAAGTGGTCCTTTCACTCCAACAGTCACTATTGTATAAGACCTCTTAGCCAAAAGAGTCCTTTTAGGCAAAAATGGTCTTTTTTGCCCAAGCAGTCGCTGTTGCATAAGACATCTTACCCAAAATGGTTTTTCTTTCACATGAAACCTATGTAATGAACCAGATTAATGGTTTTACGTTAATTAGTCTTGTTTTAAGAAGGTTGCCCAGGCCTTCTTGGGAATTTAATTAGGTTGACATTCAGAAAAGTACTCAATTGCCTATTAAATTTACTTTTTGAATAAAAGAAAAATATTAATTATTTTTTTTTTATTTGAATTGGATGTCCAAAATAAAGTTGAATGAATAAAATTTATTAACTGGATTTCAAAAATTTATTATGCTTTAAATTTTTTTTAAAAATTGAATTTATTTAACTAAAAAGAACTTTTAAGATTTACAAAATTTTTGTTAAGATGAGGAAGTTAAAACTAATGAACATCTAATGAATATCTGCTGCTCGAATCGTCTACTTGTGGATGATGTCGTCTGCTAGGATGCTGAATAATGGTGTAAGCTAGTGGATGCTGATGCAGGATTTTTATCTACTGCTGTCGGCTTTCTCACTTTACACGATCTTGTTTTTATTTTAATATTATCACTTTATTATTTAACGGTGACCGTTATCAGCTAATATATATAATTAATTAATTTATATAAAAATTATTGAATTATGTGGTTTCACTATATTAATAATAATCGCCTTATGATTAATTATTTAATTAGAGTAAAAATGGCTCCAAGGCAATACGCGTATCTTTACCAGTATTTTTGGCACTTGGAGGTGCGAAACCGTTACTTGCTCTATGAACATCGCACTTGACGTCGCAAAGAAAATGGCTTGGTCTTCTATTACAGCGCCGTGCGGCTGATACTATAAATCATTATCAGTCGATATGAAAATCTATAACTTTTATTAATCGTTGCTGCTTTTTATTGATCTTCTATTAGAATATTTTAAAACTAAATATAATATCTTTGAAATTTGATTGTTGCTAGGCGGAAATATTCTGTCTTGGAGACTTGAGGCGCGCGAATTTGTGTGTATGTATGTTTACAAATATTAAATAATTTAATATTTAATATTTGCTTGTAACGGGCAAAAATGCCTCGTTACATATACTATTGTTTTATAAAATTATAATTATTTATTTGTATTTTTATAAAAGTAGTCATCTGATTTACAAACTTTTTGTAATATTACAAAAAAAGTTTTGTTAACTTATAATCCTAGGATTTGTGAAATCATAGTCTTTTTTTATAAATATATTATTATTATTATTTATTTATCCAAAAAATATCATATCATATTTATAAATATATACATATCAATTGCATATTGTTTGATAAGGATGTTGGATATGGTATGTAATTAGGAGCCATTATAATGAAAAACACAATTAATAATATAACTGGCTGTTTATTAATGATGCGAGCAAGTCGGCATCTGTGCGGACACTGAGGACCGTATATACTTATAAAGTAGGGAGAGCGCTCAACACACACACACGAATATATACATATTTACATAACATTTTCCACCCACCACAATTTATTTAATAAATTGTAAAAAAAAGAGTGTGAAAACACACATTAAAAAAGCTATTTGGCTAAATTAAAGAAAAATTTGTGGTAAGCAGAATCACATAAAATTCCATTATACATAATGGTAAAAAATCAAAATTATTATCATTTTTTAATTATAATATCTAGTTTACAATAGTAAAAAAAAATTAATATAAACTACAATTTAAAAAATCTTTCATTTTATAATATTAGACTTAAACGCAATAAATAAATAAATAAATAATTCATAAAAAAAAACAATATATATACAATTAATAATTAATTTAGAAATTTTGATTAGTAATATAAAAAACATATATACAAAAAATTCATTATTTTAGTAAATTTATTGAACTTTTAGTTCATGAGGTTACAAATTATCATTTTCCTCATTATTCAATGTATTTAATAAAATTAGTTTATGAATTGGACGCTTTAAAATTGTCGACCCCACTTTGAGTTCCACCACTCTGACTAAACCATCAGGGCCCTTGAAAACCTTGACGACTTTAGCCAATGGCCATTTAGAGGGTGGCATTGTCTCATCCGAGATCAACACTACGTTATCAACATCAATATTCTTTTTCTTAAGCAACCATTTTTGGCGCTCTTGTAAAGTTTGTAAGTACTCAGTTGACCAACAGCGCCACCAACTCTGGAGCATTTGTTGTATCAACTTGTATCTTTCAGTTGGGGCAATTTTTAAATTCTCATAATTTGGTTCAGGCAGAATGTATGACTCTGATTGTGTCAGCAATAGGGAGGGTGATAAAAACAAATTATCTGAAGGATCATCGGTTAGAGGGACCAATGGCCTCGAATTAAGGCAAGCTTCAATTTGTTTAAGCAATGTATACATTTCCTCAAAGGTTAGTTGGCGATTTCCAACTACTCTTCGGATATGGTGTTTCACCGACTTTACAGCCGCTTCCCAGATTCCGCCAAAATGAGGAGCTCCTGGGGAGTTAAATTTCCAGGTAGTACCTTCATTTGCCAAAGAACCCACAAGTTCATGCATGTATTCAGAAGAGGCATCATACATTTCCTTGAGGATTTTATTAGCCCCAACAAAGGTAGTTCCCTGGTCACTTATCAACTCAGAACATTGTCCTCTTGTTGACGTGAACCTCCGGAAAGCAGCAATAAAGTCCTGACTTGAATACCCAGAGATGCACCGCTTTAGTGTTCATGCATACAAAAACGGAAATGTATGATTTATATAATGTTTTATGCACCCCACGACCTCTAAACCTTATTGTCTCAAAAGGACCCGCATAATCTACTCCACTTATTCTAAACAGTTTATCAGGTTTTGTTATTCTACAAGCGGGTAGAATTCCCATTTTTTGTGTTAATGTGTTTGAGTTGTACCTTATGCATGTGTTACATTTATGAATTCGACTTCTAACTAAATTTCTTGCTTTAATAATCCAAAACTCTTGCCTTAAGGAAGAGAGTGTTAAGCGAACACCTCCATGCAGAGTTTTTTTATGAATATAATCTGCTAGAAGTTTAGAGAATGTGCATTTGCTTGGAAGAATCCATGGGTGTTTTTGATCATAGTCAAGAAGTGCAAAATGAATTCGACCACCTAACCTGAGTAGGTTTTGATCAAAGAATGGATCTAAACGTCTCAAATTTAAATCATTTAATTTTTGATTACTTTAAAGCAAATTAATGTCTGCAGAAAAATAGCTAGCTTGAACTAGGTAAATCCAAGTCATTCTCGCTCTAACTAATTCAGGCACAGAAACTAATTCATAGAATCCTCTATAATATTTTACCTTGAACCATTGGCTATTCAATAGGCAAGACTTTTGTTTCAATTTGATTTTACTTTTAGTATAAATTTTATCAATAAACCTAAGCACATAAGCTGTGATTCTTAAGAGTTTTAGCAAAGAAGAATATTTATCGACCAAATTCCATATAACTATTTCAGATTTTTTATTTGAAGAGGTAACATGACAATCAACATTTAGTAAATTTACTGATTTACTTAAAATGCTATTGTCAAGATTTATTGGTTCTTTAACCATTACTCCCCCTTCCCACCAAAGAGAAAAATCTTCTAATTGGTCTGGAGGTAAACCTCTGGAAATACAATCAGCTGGGTTATGTTTAGATTTAACGTGGTACCAAAACGCCTCCGGAAGCAAAGTATGTATAGCAGAGCAACGATGCTTAACAAACCTTTCCCATTTAGAAGGATGTTCGTTTAACCAATACAATACGTCAGTTGAATCGGTATGTAAATATATTTTAACAGATTCTAATTTTAACGCCCTTAATACTTTTACTGTTAATTTAACTAATAAATGGGCGGCATTTAACTCTAATTTGGGTATCGTTAGAATTGGTTTAATGGGTGCTACTTTTGATTTAGCTTGAATCAGATGAATATAACTTTTATTATTATGTGTAATTTTTAAATAAGTGCAAGCACCATAAGCAAGCTCAGATGCATCAGCAAACCCGTAGAGTTCATACTTTGCTTCAGGTACGTATTTGAGCCATCTTTTAATTTTTATAGTTTTAATTTTATTTAAAGTGGAGTACCAATCTTTGAACTCATCTCGCAAGGAGACAGGTAATTTAGTATCCCAATCAAGTTTAGGTTTCTTTTCCCTCCATAGTTTTTGTAAAAAGATTTTAGCTGTAATTACTACTGGCGCAAGCCAGCCAAGGGGGTCGAATAATTTAGCAATTGACGAAAGTACCTGTCTTCTTGTGAGATCAGTCTTCAAATTGTCTAAAGAAAAATCAAAAGTGAAGTGATCGGTGTTTGGACACCAATTTAAACCTAATAAGTTAAAGCAAGAATTAGACAATTTAACTTCTGCACGAATTGATACTGGAAAATCTAGCAACTCTGGCGTATTCGCCATCCACTTATGCAAGGAAAAGCCACCCACCTTGCAAATTTATATCAGATCCGCCTGTTTTTGCAATGCTTCAGCAAGTGAATGACCACCCGATAATGTGTCATCCATATATGTTTCTTTAGTTAAAATATCGACAGCCAGTGGAAAACGGTGACCTTCGTCCAACACTAACTGTCTTATTACACGATTTGCAAGGTAGGGACTGCTAATCATCCCATAAGTGACGGTTTTGAGTGACCAAGATTGCAACTCTTCAGAGTCACTGTAACGCCATAAAATTTGCTGATATTTTCTATCATTAGGATGAACTAATATTTGCCTGAACATATGTTCAATATCAGAGACAAAAACAAATTTATATTTCATCCAGTTAATAAGAAATTCAGCTAAGTCTGGAAGCAAATTTTCACCGCAATGCAATAAGTCATTAATTGATATTTTATCATAGTCCTTAGCTGAACCGTTAAAAACCGAACGAAATTTCCGATTTTGACTTAATATGCCATGATGTGGCAAGAAATAATGCAATAAAAATGATAAAATAGCATCAGAGGGTTCCATATGACCTAAGGTTTCATAATCTTTCATAAATTTGTGGTAAGCCTGAGCAAATTCAGGGTTACTTTTAAATCGTGCTTCCATCTTAACGAAAACTCTCTTTGCATGCTGAAAGAAGCCGTTGAATTTCAATGTTTTTGTATCTGGATTTTTGAATGGCAACCGAACAATGTAACGACCATCTGAGTCTCGAGAATGTGTATTGACAAAATAATCCTCACATGCCCGCTCATCTGGAGTTAATAGGGCTCGAGGAGAAATTGATATTTCTTCCTGTTGCCAGAATTTCTCTAAATTAAATGAGATATCAGAAATTTCACGAAGATCAGCTATTAAAACACAAGAATTAGAACCCTTACCCGGATTTCCTGAAATTATCCAACCTAAATTTGAATTCGTAGCAATGGGTTCATATTCTTTGCCTTTTTCAATTCCATCTTTAACTAGCAAAGCAAGGCAAGTAGTGCTTAACAGTATATCAATTCGACCTCTTTTTGCAAATAAAGGGTTAGCAAGTTGTAAGTTTTTCAGGTAAGCAAAATTTTGAGCTTTAATATCCAACTTGGGTGAGTAAGAAGAAATAGTAGGTGTAATATAAGCTTCCACATTTAGCACATAATCCGAATAAAAATGAGGTTTTACATCAAAGTTTACCATATAAGAGCATATTAAGTCAGTTTTACCACCTATACCTGAAACTGGTAATTGCGCTTTGTGTTTTTTAAGATGTAACTTTTTACATAACGATGTAGTAATAAATGACGCTTGAGAACATTGATCGATTTGCGCTTTCGCTAATATCTCAAACCCATCATTTGAACACACTTTTACAATAGCCGTTGCTAAAAGTGGTTGGGTATTTAATTGTCATGAATTTGTAGATAACGCCTGTGCTTCAGCAGAAACTGTTTCTTTATGTGTATTATTTGCATTATTATGTGTTTCACTGTTATTATTTTTCTTATACCCTTTAATGTGTAGAGTAGTGTGGTGCTTCTGTTTGCAAGTATTACACCGTTTTGTCGATTTGCAATCCGCAATGAAATGTGTACCTAGGCAATTAAAACATCTCTTATTTTTTAAGACTATTTCTTCCCTTTGTTTGGGTGTTTTATTTTTATATTCATTACAAAATAAGAAAAAATGATTGGAATTGCAAATAACACATTCATTTGAATTATTACTAGACTTTGAATTTTGCTTGGAATGATTATTGACATTAGTATTGAGGACTTTTGCAGAATTATTTGAATTATTGTAATTTCTATTTTTGCTATGATCAAAAAATTGTTTATTAGTATTGCTACTACTTGCCTCTTCAATAGACTCTAATATACTAACTTGATTTTCTATAAAATCAAGTAATTTCTTTAGTGAAGGGGGCTCATTAATAGCTTTCGCAGAAATAGTCTCATTTTGATCTGTTTCATTGACTGGTGTTGGTAGAATATTGCAGTGTGTGCTATAATATATTTCCCACTGTCTTCGAGTATCAGTGTCAAGTAAATTTAATATATGAAAGACCAAGAGATCATCCCACGATTCTATTGGTCTACCCAAACCCTTTAAAGCAGACAGTGGTGTTGTGATTCCTGAAAGTACTTTTTTAAGTTCAGAAGCCGATGATTTGGAGATAGGCCTAAGGGAGTATAGATTTGCTATATGTGCATGAACTAATCTTTTTTTAACCTCGTACCTCTCCTTAAGCTTATCCCAAACCACTTGAAAGTTAGCATCAGTCGGCTGATATGAAGCAGCTATCTTGGCTGCATCGCCCTCTAATACTGATATCAGCTGATGAAACTTTGCCACGTTTGAATAATTTTTTCTATTGATCACTGACGAAACAAACATATCGCGAAATGACTCCCACGCGGTGTAATCGCCACTAAAATGAGGAATATTTAGCGGAGGGAGCCTTTCATTTTCTAATGTAACTATTCGAGGTCTAGGTAAAGGTTGATCAATATGATTAGTGGTTGTCCGCACAGATGCCGACTTGCTCGCATCATTAATAAACAGCCAGTTATATTTGTGGGGATGCCATAATGTTTGATAAGGATGTTGGATATGGCAAGTAAATAGGAGCCATTATAATGAAAAACACAATTAATAATATAACTGGCTGTTTATTAATGATGCGAGCAAGTCGGCATCTGTGCGGACACTGAGGACCGTATATACTTATAAAGTAGGGAGAGCGCTCAACACACACACACGAATATATACATATTTACATAACACATATCCTATAGGAGGTCAGAACCCACCTGTACATAGGTGGATGTTTTAAAAATGATATAAAGTTAATTAAATAATTATTTAAATTTAAAATATTTATATTAATTTTCAAGTATATAACACTTCGTCAGTAAATTACAATATAACAAATGAAAAAATTTAAAATATTTGAAATTATACAAGAGATTAATTAAAGCTTAAATTAGAATTTGTATCAATATTATAATTGGCGATCGGACTGCAAGATCCATTCTTTTATTATTTGGAACCTTAAAATAATAGTATAATAGTTAACATAGGTAGATAATTAATTATCTTAATATTTTATTTTATACAATATAATATTTAGATGCCAAAATACAATTTAATATTTCTTTTAATAATTTTCTTTTAATAACTAACACTCGAAAATATGTCGGAATTAACAAATAACAATCAACTTTTAATTTATACAAGCGAAGCACAAGAAAAAATTTTAAATTTTGAATATTTCTTTATAATGGTTTTAAAAGAACTAAAAGCGAGAATTTCATTTCTCATCTCTTCTTGCATTATGATTACATCATTGTATTATTAAATTTTAATATCGAATTTACTTTGCAATCTGAGTGGTTTTTTTTTCAACAAAGTATATATCAATAATACTTTCTATTGGTCAATCTCTTCTTCTTACGTATAGCAAAAATAATAGCGATAGGAGATGAAACCATAAAAAAAACTGTGGATTAGTCAATCCTATATTATTTGGCATTTTATAATCAAATCATTGTACAAATTTAATATACGAGAAAAAAATTGCGATACAATTTATTACTATAAATATGAAAAAAATAAATATGTATCCAAATATTAGAATTATTCATTCCTTAAAATGATTATAGCTTTCATAGAAGAAATTAATTTTTTCATTGTTTGGGGGTAAGGGGGTAAGCAGACTCTATTGACCTTCCTTGGGATCCAGCCTTGAATTTCATAGAAACAAATATGGACACATTTTATGGTATCTAATAAAATTGAGAAAGAGATACAAGTATAGTAAAGCAAATAAAAGGATAAATAAAATGAAATTGCAATAAAATGACCGAAGCGATATCTAGACAGTCAATGTTAATTTTGTATTAAACTAAATTTACAGGGTTTTTCAATGACCATTGACTTTCTAGATGTCGCATCGGTCACGTTACTTCCCAATAGGAAGTCACAAAAAAATTTTATTTTTCAGTAACATCTGTGATTTTAATAATTCAGCTAATATGTGGTCGTATCACACGGCCGTTTCTACAGTAACGCCAAATTACGACTTGGTGTAGATGGGATTTTATAAAAAGGCGTCACATTCATTTAAATTATTATAAATTAAATTTCTGATTATAAGCTTAATTTTTTAATCTTAGTTTTTTGTAATGTATATATTAAAATTAAAAAGTTTTATACTTTCTCTCGCCTTACATAGATGTCAAGATTTAGGCCTTAGGTAATGCAAAAGGTGAAATTGGCCCCGGTCATTAGACTGCCAAAAAAAAATCGACTTTTCGATTTTTTAACGTGCTCAAGCGTTTTTGGGTGTCATTTAATGAAAAAATAAGTTCTATGCTAACAGCATCTAAAAATATTTAGTCGTTGGACAGCGCCAAAGCATTTTCGATTTTTGAAAATGGGCTCAGGAACGTCGGGAGGGACTAAAGCTACTAAACTTAATAAGCAACATAAAAACAAAATTTCGGGGGGTATTTCATAGTTTTTTTGGTCGCTAAAAACGATAGAATCATCTAATTTAAATTATTTTTTTAAGGCAAAAAGTTATGAGCTAATTTCAGTGGTAAAAATATTAAAAATTGGACAGTGTTTGACGTCAAAAACTTGTTAAGAACTAAAAAATGTTTAGAAATTATTTTAAAAGAGCATTCTGCATGTTTTTTAGGGTCACTAAAAACGATGAAATTGGTTATTTTTATTTATTCTTGACGGATTCAGAGTTATGGGCCAAATATTGTAGTTTGAATTTCCAAATTCAGCATTTTTTGAGTTAAATGACTGTCCAACGTGCAGAGAACTTTTCTGAACCTCTAGAAAGGTAAATTATATCATATTTTTGTGTTTTTCTAACTAGCGCAGAATTAATTGCTTAGATTTTTTTTAAGGGTGCTAGTTTAGTTCAGTGTTACCACAATGTCATAAAATATGGTTTTCAGGCAATTTTCCAAATAATGCTGTTATCTTGCAATTCAACCAAAATACTTCCAGTTAGTCTCAATTTTTTTGCATAAATTACACCTTTTGATTCCCGTAATCAGAAATTTTTTAGTACCGATTCTCTCACCGTAATAGTTAATAAACCAAATACCCATTTTCGACCCTAAATGACTAATTTTTAAGCTGCTACAATAATTGAAATATTCATTAACAATAGGTCTTATAGGTCTCAAAAATTTTGTACAAACTTTAAGTTTCCAAAATTTTTTGACTTGTTTGTTTTCAATTTTTCATTTAGCAGATATGATAATTTAGTTTCAGTTTGAGGTTTTTAAAAAAAAACATACTTTATCATTAAATTTGTAGAACCATATCTCGAAAATATCTAAAGCTAAAGGGACGAGTAAGAAATTTTTGGAAACTTGAAACTTAAAAAAAGTTCTTGTTTTATCTTTTTTAATGACCAGTACTGGGCTATATGAAAAGAAATCTACTAATAAATTGTGATTTCAACACAAAAAACAAGCACAACAAAACTGGAATTGTTTATAAAATCAAATGCAAGGATTGCCCACAAATGTATATTGGTGAAACTAAACGTTCTTTATACATGAGGATAAATGAACATCAAAAAAACAAAACTCCAGTTATAACACAACATCAAAATACAGAACATCATGAATTTGATTTCAATAATGTATACATAGTTGATCAAGGAAGCAAGTGGGTAAAAAGAAAAGTATCTGAAAGCTTAAACGTACATCTACATGCACCAACAGTAAATATAAAAGAAGATACTAATAATGTGAATGTGTCGTATATACACACCACCAACACACTGAAGAGGCGATAGCAATACACAACATATGATTATTTAAATGTCGTCTGCTCATAAAGCATGCGATACACATAGTCATGTATTTTTTTAAAATTTATATATACTTTGTTTAACAATAATATTTAATAGTTATTTTTTTAAAGAAAAATCAATTTAAATTTAAATATTCTTTATAATAGTTATATAGAAAAACATTCATACAAATAATTTTTTATATTTTTTTTATGTACAGTTATTTATAGGTAAATTTTATTATCATGTTTATTTAAATTATAATTAGTTTATATCAATTTTATAATTATATGTTATAGTTATTGAAAAGACCTATAATTAAATAGGCGAAACGTCTAACAAAAATAAAAAAACATCTATGAAAAAAATTAAAAGAACCTTCTAAAGTTTCTTTTCATATAGCCCCTGTACTGGTCATTAAAAAAGATAAAACAAGAATTTATTCATCAAAAAATGGACGATTCACAAAACAACAATTATTTAAAAAAAGTTGTTGCAAAAAATAAAACTGAATTTTATCAAAAATTAAAATTTTAGAACCAATTTAAAAATTGGTCAATTTAGGGCCAAAAATGGGCATTTGGTTTATTAACTATTACGATGAGAGAATCGGTGATAAAAAATTGTAAATTACGGTGATTGAAAGGAGTATTTTATACAAAAAAAATGAGACCAACTGGAAATATTTTGGTTGAATTGCAAGATAACAGCATTATTTGGAAAATTGCCTGAAAACCATATTTTATGACATTGTGGTAACACTGAACCCTTAAAAAAAATCTAAGCAATTAATTCTGCGCTAGTTAGAAAAACACAAAAATATGATAATTTACCTTTCTAGAGGTTCAGAAAAGTTCTCTGCACGTTTGACAGTCATTTAACTCAAAAAAATGATAAATTTGGAAAATCCAGCTACTATATTTGGCCCATTACTCTGAATCCGTCAAGAATAAATAAAAATAACCAATTTCATCGTTTTTAATGACCCAAAAAACATGCGGAATGCTCTTTTAAAATAATTTCTATACAATTTTTAGTCCGCAGCAAGTTTTTGACGTCAAAAACTGTCCGATTTTTGATATTTTTACCACTGAAATTAGCTCATAACTTTTTGCCTTAAAAAAATAATTTAAATTAGATGATTCCATCGTTTTTAGCGACCAAAAAAACTATGAAATACCCACCGAAATTTTATTTTTATGTTGCCTTTTAAATTTAGTAGCTTAAGTCCCGCCCGACGTTCCTGAGTCCATTTTCAAAAATAAAAAAAGCTTTGGCGCTGTCCAACGACTAAATATTTTTAGATGCGGTTTGTACGTAGAACTTATTTTTTTATTAAATGACATACAAAAACGCTTGAGCACCTTAAAAAATTGAAAAGTCGATTTTTTTTGTCAGTCTACTGGTCATGTATTCCTAATAGCAAATTATTTATAAATTTGTTTTAAAATATTTATATTATTATTTTGTCAAGGATACTTAAAAAAAATAAATTTTTTTTTTTTTTAAGTTCTAATATGCTATCTTAAGAAAACCGAATATGATATCTCAAGAAAACCGAAACTAAAAGTTAATGATTTTTTATTATACAAGACACGTAAAAAGGGTTACTTGAAAAATCCCGGGGGGTGAAAAGTGACGTTTTTAGGGGTGGGGGGGTCAAATGGACTTGTAACATTTTCGATTTAGTTTGCCAAAAGGAGAAGTATTGGTGGCATCAGTTATAATTTTATAATATAGAGATTTATACACACATATACTAGGGGGATCCAATCAAGACTGTGGTAATCTGAGGTTATAAGTGAACATGTTCCAAGCACTGGCGCGACAAATCCACGGACGCTCGGATTTTTGCTTACACTGAAAAAAAATTATTGGCCGTACGCCTAGATTTCTAGTACAGACGTATTACCTGTTAGCAAGATCGGTGAGGGCCTCGAACGAACTTGCGTTTCACGCGTTTAGAGAGGGGGCCCCAACATTTTCTGTATACATTTTTTTGATGCCGTTGATCGAGCCTCCTCTCCAAATTGTGAAACGCAAGTTTGTTCGAGGCCCGCAGTTCGTTCTCGTTGAACAGCTATACGCACGTATAATTCAAGGCGTACGGCCTATAAATTTCGTTTCAGTGTATTAAACGGGTAAAAAAATGATAATGATTTTTTTTTTAAACTTAAAATCTTCCTTTGGGACATTCTTTACTTTTATGTCCATGTGTTGTAATATACTATTTATAATCTTTAAAATTCATTTATGTACTTGCAGATTTACTTTATAAAATAAATTTAGTTTTGCATTTAAAATTTTGCTATCGTAATAATTATGTGAAAGTTTTTAAAACTCTAAATAGTTGTATGGTATATGTACGTTTGTTATTATAAGTATTAATCTCTGGTAAAAGTTTAGTTTATAAAAACATAATTATAGTGTTTCGAAAATTATTCTCTTTTTCAATTAAGAAAAATAGGTAAGTAGAGTTTTTAAAAAAAATGTAAGTTAACAATTAATATTATTATTATTTCTAAATCTATCCATTTCGGATAATTCAAAATTTCACGGTCTTGTCCTTTTCTGTTTTGCTTTTTAACATGAGTTTGAAGGAAATAAAATTTATTTTATTTCATAATATCCATTAAAATGTTTTTAAATAGATCAAAGCGCTTAAATGCCACCAAAATCGCGCAACCAAAGTCGTTAGGGAGCATTCAGATGAGAAAAAATTTGCAACCCCCACCTTCTATATCTACCCCCTCTCATCCCATTCTTGCATGTTAAATAATAATTAATAGTGGGAGAAAATTTTGGAGGTGATGCTTAAAAATTTTTTCTCGTCTGAATGCTCCCTTAGTTTTTAGCAATTAATATTTTTCAGCTTTTCAAAGATTTTCCAACGTTGGAAATTTTTCCAACGTTAAAATTTTTTTTTCTTGCCACTAATTAAGAATAGCACATTACGAGCCTGTGTCCAGAAAAGTAAATAGTGGCCCAAATCGCAAGTAAAATACGATTTGGGGCATTTTTTTTAAATTCCAACAGCTGTATATTACTTTTTCTTGTCGGCGGCCAGAAACCACGTCTTTCCCGGTGGTGCAGCAGGCCTGTGAAAAGGCTGGCCGAGTGACAAAGCCCCTCTCGTGGCTGATGACGAACATCGGCGGTCCCAGATCAGGAAAGATGAGAATGTTGATGTTCAACTCCATCGATAGTCAACTCCATCTTGCTCTACGGTGCAGATGTGTGGGCGTACAATGTTCGCATAAAAAAGTACAGGCGTCCCTCCTTATACGCGGGTTTCGCTCATACGCGGTTTCTCCATTTTTCCCATCCCTCCTTATACGAAATTCGAAGCAAAAATTGATTACGTGAAAGAAGCCAGGGAAGAGATTTCAGTCTCAACTCTTAACACAAGTTGGTCAAAACTGCTCCCGGAGTTCAACATGCGAGAGAAATCTCTGTTGGATAAGAATCGAGCTGCAACTCAACAGTCAGCGTTTCAAGAACTGGTCGGTCTTGCTGGAAATTTAGAAAACGAAGGATTTCACGATCTCGAGGAAGCAGAAATTTTTGACCTTGACATATCACAACCAAAATTCCTGAATGACGATGATGCAAGAAATGTTGCAGCTAAAGAGTCGAGAGTCAATATAAATTTCGCAAAATTTGTGATCATGGGGAGGTAGACTTCTACCTCACACAGTTCCTAACTGGTCACGGTTATTTCCACGATATGCTTTTTAAATGGCGCAAGGTGGCATCTCCGGAATGCTTTCATTGCCCGGGCGAGCCGGATACCGCTGAGCACACCTTTTTTAGGTGTCCTCACTTCGCTGAGGGGCGACCGCCCTTTGATGAATGGAAGCCAGAAGGAGTCGTCCCGGAAATGCTGCGCAGTACCGTGAACTGGTACAGTGTGGCAGAGTACGTACGGGCGACACTGATTAGAAAAAAGGAGGAAGGTTTCCTCTCGTAGGAAACTCTCCTCCTTTATTGACAGGGTATGGCAAAGAAATGCCTTGGCTGCATTTTTTCCGGACCGAAGTAATACCTAAACAGGGAGTCCCGGTCCAGATTCTATGATATTGTCATAAATTCAGGAGGGTGGGGACTTTAGTGAGTATTGTAATTCCTTCTCAGTTATACTGTGTATCTGGGCAGCCATAAATTTGAGGTTGAGTCCCACATAACCATAGAGTACGCGGTGTATGGCATGCGTAAAAGCATTCTGCTTTTGTTGTCATATATCTTGTTAAGGGAGTTGACGCGTGGAGGAAAGAAGATATATTTTTTTTCGGACTTCTTTCTTCCTCTCACGAGTTTCGTATAAGAAATTCCAAAATGTTTTTGTTTATATTTCTGTAAATAAACTCCTAAGAACTCTGAAATTTTTTCAGTGTGTTTTTATAATAATAAATTATATTTTAACCAAATATTATCAAAATCTGTTTTGTAAATTTTGTACAATACGTACTTATTTATATTACATACTTATTCACCGTAAGAGATTTTAAGAGCTCCAAACAAAAAATTTACAAAACAAATTTTGATAATATTTAGTTAAAATATAATTTATTATTATAAAAACACACTGAAAAAATTTCAGAGTTCTTAGGAGTTTATTTACAGAAATATAAACAATAACATTTTGGAATTTCTTATACGAAACTCGTGAGAGGAAGAAAGAAGTCCGAAAAAAAATATATCTTCTTTCCTCCACGCGTCAACTCCCTTAAATAATTATTTTAACCTATTATAGCTTTAGTTTATAAATTATTATTGTTCATATAATTTTTTGTTTTATTAAAAGATATGTGCAGGGTTTGGACTATTATTCATTCTTTAAACCACTGGTCTAATGAATGTGGCCACAGGACACATATTTGGTGCGCAATTCCAGTAGTCGAAGGATATGGTCAACCAGTTACATGTAATCTTTGTTTGAAAAAAACAAATAAAAAAGGTAATGGTGCTAGTACAATTATTTGATTTTATAAACTTCAAAACAGTTGCCAATATTAATGTTAGTATTCACCCCTAGAATTCATTTAGACAGTGTGTTTTTTAGTATCATGCTTGTTGATAAACGGAATATATTTTCTAAGAGGTCCAATTTAACTAAATGATCTTTTTAAATACATTAAATTTATAAATTCATAATTTAACAAGTTTTCTTATTTCAAGTTCTTTATTTTATTCTTTTTTTTTGCAAATAATCATTTACTAAAAAACTGTAAAATCAAGGCAGTAAATTTGATTTTTTCAATTTTATTGTTCATGCTTTTTATATATTATACTTATTTGAAACAGAAAGTACAATTATTTATGCATACAAAGTATATTGTCATATTCTTGATGGAAATTTGTGATTGTAATTATTTTTACATAAATTTACTTGATATTATTGTATTTTATACTTTATATTAATTTATAACATGCTTTATAAAAACTAATTCTTTTATTTTAAAAAACTGTTTTTATTTTTAGGGGAGGAAAAAAATCTCCAGGAATCATTTCCAAGTGACATGGATAATAACAATGACCTATCATTAGATAATATGGACAAACCAGTATCATTTCTAAATGATGTTGAGAATGGCGATAGCTCATTGTTGGATAAAATTGTCAATCCAGATGGTGAAGAATCAACAATAAATAAAAATGATAAAAAAATTTCAAAAACTCCACAAGATTTGATTTGACCCCCGCCCCCTCCAAGAACCATATATTTTTCATCTTCCCTTTTCCCACTTTTAGAAAAGATATTTTTAAGTACCTCTTTCTTATGAACATGTTAGTTTTACAATTTTGCATTTACAAGTTTTGTTAAGAAAATTTGAAAGCAATTTTCTGTCCACTAAAAATATATAAAGTTTTATTTTCTTGACAGGCCAAAAAAGAACTATAAAAATATTGCCTGGTATAGAAGACGTTTCGTCTGATGAAGAATTTGAAAACCTATCAAAGCAAAGTAGCAGTAAGAGAAGAAAAAGGCTATTCCCGGATAAGAAGGGGGCTCCGGCCCACGAAACCAATTGCTGTGAAATTTTCAGGGCATACTTTGGATACCAAAAGACCACTTTTCACCTGTATAGGGACTTCCGAATGCTCTTCCTTATGTCCCTAATCTCAAAAAGTCATTTTTTTAGGTTTTTAGCAAATTTAATAAATTTTCGATAAATTTTACTTCATTTAAAGACACGTAAGATGTAGGGCTAGTTAAAAGTGACTTTTTTACACATAAAATAACTCACCTAAAATGATAGAACATAATTTTAAAGCTTAAAACCGTTTTTACAAGCTATTTTATGTCATTTTTTTTCAAAAAAATCCCAAGTTTTTGTTATTTTTCCCTTGTTTTCTCAGAACTGGTGATAGGTACACTCTTAATTTTTTTTCTGGTAACATATTTTAGTTGTACAAGGTCACCTTGAAATTTTCAGACAAAACGGTTTGGTGCAAGCTACTTAAAAATCCACTCAAAATTGAGTTCGCAATTTTCGGTTTTTAGCAAATTTTTATTTTATACGATGAAAATGGTAAGTAATTCTGATTTATCAGTGAAATACTTTTTGATTTATTTCAATTTTATACTTTTTTCAATATATTACACTATTTTTAATATTTTTCATGTTAGGCTGAAGAAAATATTTCAAAAATATTTCAATTAAAAACGAAAAAAATTGCATTAATTTTATTCTAAGTGAGTAATGTTTTTTATTCATTCTGTATGGAATATTTATTTATATAAGTTCAGAGATGGCAGTTTAGAGGGCAAAAAAAAGATGAAAGATATGTCGCGTCAATTGTTTCACTGTATGACCGGCTGAATAAAATCGGCTAATTATGATTTCATTCTTTTCTCTATAATCAGAATTCCTCGTAGATAATTAGGCACTCTCAATAAATAATATTCACGTTAATAATGCATGGAGCCGGCTTCTATAGGATTATCTAATATAATATTTTCGGAATATAGTGTCTTTCCGAAGGCCTCCGAGAGCGCCTGATTTTGTATGAGCCTGTTAAATTAAAAATTCGACTAGGTTTTTGATTAAGTTAAAGTTTATATTTATCTAAAATCTCACATGATTACATTTTTCTGAAACATTATCTGATACTCAAATTAACTGAAGAACGCTTTTTCATCGCATTCTCAAAGATCTTTGTTAAGGTTGAATCAGGTGGATAGAAATAGCATTTTTTAAGTAAAAATTTCTGGAGATCGAAACTTCTGGAATGTTTAATATTTTTAGCCATTGATCATGTTATGTGTCCCTTAAAATTAAAAAAATAATTTTGAAAATTTATTGACTACTGACGGAGATGTTAGCGCTTGAAATTTCACTAATTTTTGAGGTACTTAATTAATCAAGACTTTATTATAAATAATCTGATTTTAAAAATCTTTGAATATAATATTTAGGACATTTATTTAGCATCGATTCACTAAAAAAAATTTAATTTTTAACAATAATGTGAAATATATTTCAAGTTTTTTGATTTTTGGCCTAACCTAAATTTTTCAAAAAATCAATTTATTCGTGGCGAAACGTAGAAAATCAAAATTTTTTTTTAGTGAATCGATGCTAAATAATGTCCTAAATATTATATTCAAAGATTTTTAAAATCAGATTATTTGAAAAAGTCTTGATTAATTGAAATAAATCAAAAAGTATTTCACTGATAAATCAGAATTACTTACCATTTTCATCGTATAAAATAAAAATTTGCTAAAAACCGAAAATTGCGAACTCCATTTTGAGTGGATTTTTAAGTAGGTTTCACTAAACCGTTTTGTCTGAAAATTTCAAGGTGACCTTGTACAACTATAATATGTTACCAGAAAAAAAATTGAGAGTGTACCTATCACCAGTTCGGAGAAAACAAGGAAAAAATAACAAAAACTTAGGATTTTTTGAAAAAAAATGACTTAAAATAGCTTGTAAAAACTGTTTTAACCCATAAGCGCCTAATCGACAATTCTTGGACACATAAATATTTTGGTATGAAAAAATGAATATTTTAGGCTAAAAATCTCACCTAGTAGGTATTTTTTATCGCTCTTTCCATTTCCGGAGTCCGTTTTTACCTACGACCATAAGGTAATGAAATATCAACCCCTAAAGTAGGGTAAAATCACTAAAATTGTAAAATTTAAAAAAAAAAGTTGCTGCACGATAAAAAAAAGTTTCTTTATATTGGAAATTATCTTTTTTACTTTCCAAAATGTAACAATGCAAATTTATGTATTCTCAGCACATTTACCCTCTCTAGGGGGTAAATATTATTGGTAAGGGGGTGGATTTTACAGATGTATAAAAATCGAATATTTTTAGCTGAAAACATCACCTAATAGGTATTTTTGGTCGCTATTTCCATTTCCTACGACCATTGAGTAATGAAATATCAACCCCTAAAGTAGGGTAAAATCACTAAAATTGTAAAATTAAAGAAAAAAAGATACTGCAAGCAAAAAAATATATTTTTAATGCTGAAAATGATATTTTTTACTTTCCAAGAGATAAAGGAAGTAAGTTTATTAATTTTTGCACATTCACCCATTCGAAAGATTGAATATTATGTCGAAAACAGACTTCAGAAATGGAAAGAGCAACCAAAAATACATACTAGTTGACGTATTTAGCTAAAAATATACATTTTTTATACAACTGTGAATACACCCCCTTGCCCCAAACATTTACCCCCTCGAGAGAGTGAATGTGCTGAGAATACATAAATCGACATCTTTTACCTTTTGGAAAGTAGAAAAAATAATTTCCAACCTAAAGAAACTTTTTTTTTGCGTGTAGTAAATTTTTTTTCAATTTTACAATTTTAATGATTTTACCCTACTTTAGGGGTTGATATTTCATTACCCAAGGGTCGTAGGTGAAAACAGGCTTCGGAAATGGAAATAGCGACCAAAAATACTTACTAGGTGATGTTTTCAGATAAAAATATTCGATTTTTATACATCTGTAAAATCCACCCTCTTACCCCTAATATTTACACCCCCTATAAAGGGTAAATGGGCTGAGAATACATAAATTTTCATCTTTTACCTCTTGGAAAGTAAAAAATATAATTTCCAACATAAAGAAACTTTTTTTTTGCGTGTAGCAACTTTTTTTTTTTAAATTTTACAATTTTAGTAATTTTACCCTACTTTAGGGGTTGATATTTCATTACCCAAGGGTCGTAGGTGAAACCCGACTTCGGAAATGGAAATAGCGACCAAAAATACCTACTAGGTGATGTTTTCAGCCATAAATATTCAATTTTTACCCTACTTTAGGGGTTGATATTTCATTACCCAAGGGTCGTAGGTGAAACCCGACTTCGGAAATGGAAATAGCGACCAAAAATACCTACTAGGTGATGTTTTCAGCCATAAATATTCAATTTTTATACATCTGTAAAATCCACCCCCTTGCCCCTAATATTTACCCCCTAGAGAGAGTAAATGTGCTAAGAATACATAAATTTGCATCTTTTACCTTTTGGAAAGTTAAAAAAATAATTTCCAATATAAAGAAACTTTTTTTTTGCGTGCAGTAACTTTTTTTTTTAATTTTACAATTTTGCTGATTTTACCCTACTTTAGGGGTTGATATTTCATTACCTAAGGGTCGTAGGTAAAAACGGACTCTGGAAATCGAAAGAGCGATAAAAAATACCTACTAGGTGAGATTTTTAAATCGAAAGAGCGATAAAAAATACCTACTAGGTGAGATTTTTAGCTTAAAATATTCATTTTTTCATACCAAAATATTCACGTGTCCAAGAATTGTCGATTAGACGCTTATGGGTTAAGCTTTAAAATTATGTTCTATCATTTTAGGTGATTTATTTTATGTGTAAAAAATCGCTACAATAGGCCTTAATTTCTTACTGTTTGATTAATTGCTAAACCATCAAATTTTCACGTCTACAGTTATAATTTTAGGTAAACTTATCCCGCGTTGAACAATATCTTTTAAAGACTGTTTTAATCCATAATGAAAATATTCGCCATTTTCACAAGTTATAGATTCTGTGAATTTTGGTGTATTAAGAAGAGTATTTGCCGTTCTTGGTAAGAAATAATGACCAGCTTTAATTAAAATTTTCAATAAATCATCCAGAAAATTTTTATTCATTCTTTTACCTATATTTTTTAATTCTGCCCCCAGATTAAAATCTGACTCACTTTCAGAATCAGAATCCGAATCGGAATCATAGTATTTATTCTCTTCAAATAAAAATTGGTTTTTTTCGTTTAAAGAAAAGTTTTCTGAAAACTTCGAATACAAATTTTGAAGGTACTCATCGATGTTGCCAGCTTCTGAATTTCCTAATTCAAGTTTCTGATAACAATAATATCTAAATATCGGTACCTCATTTATTTCATCAAAATTTCGGGGTTCTGTATTTTCAATTGAGTCACATTCCATACTCAAATTAGAGGTACTTGGTTGATTTTCTGTTAACCTCAATAAACCATTAAAAAATGAATTATTTTTTAACAATTTTAATTCTTCATCTAACTGTTTTGAAATTCGTTCATTTATGATTTTTGATTGCGTTTTTGGACAATATTCATCATACATTCTTTGTCTCCACATTTTTTTTTTCGACATAAACTTTTAAAATTTATTTAAAAAAAAATTAATTAAAAAGTAAATTAAAGTTTATTTTTTTTTATTTTGTTTTTGAAAGCTACAATTCGAAAAGATTAAAATTAAAATTAAAATTACAATTTTAAAAATTATTCTATATATTTATTTAAGATTGTAATGTTTTTCAAACCATATTTTATTACATTCACAAGGGGAGACCAATACATTTAGGTGATTTATCCCTTATCTTTCGTTTATTTTAAGGGGTCTTCCTAAACTGAAAGTTATTAAACAGGATATCTGGGGATATCTTTTAAATATTTTTAAACTGGTTAAGTTAAGAGAACCCACAAATTTTTTTAAGTAAAATTAGTTTAATAGATGATAAGTTTTTATTGTTGCCAATAACCTATCATATTTTTGTGCTTTTTGAATTTAAGGTTGTATATCACATACACAGATGTTTTCGCAATTAAATTGAAACTTAGATAACCAAAAGATTTGTAAATGTCAAAAGATATTAATATTTTAAATTTTACTTTAAATATACATTTAAACCGGGAACCAACATCAAATAATATTATATTCAAAAATTTTAATTTTAAAAAGTAGCTTCAACAAGTATTTATAACCATTTTTGTTTTATCGTAATCGACACAATTTTCTATCGTACAAAATTTTGAATATTTTCTTCTATAATATTCAGTACCACAAAACCCGATTGGGTTTGTGTCTCATATATAAAATTTTGGGTTTTTTATTATAGTTATTTGGTTTTGTTACAAGTATATATACACTAATTATCTCCTATTATGAAAATTATAAATAGTATATTTCATCCTGGGCCGTAAAAGTAAATATTGCTCTATATCGCACGTAAATTGATGCAAACCGCAAACATTTCAAAAGACAAAAAGGAACCTTTTGTCATGGGACATGTTCGCAGGAAAAATTTATTAAAATTAGGAAGCAGGGTTAAAAAATTGCTGTTTTAAGAGGGGGGGGCAGATAGAAGAATAATAATTTTATTTATTACCTGAGATATTGGCCCAACCCTATATTGACTATACACTAATACATAATAATACACATACACTTTTTTTCACTTTTCTCACAAACGATTTAAGAGACTATCAATAAAAAAAGTTCAAACCTCTCAAATTTTCAAAATATTTTCTAGCCCCTGACCCTGGATTCTAAGTTTCTAAATCGAAATTATTCTAGGTTCCTAAGCTCGGATTATTCTAAGTGCCATTAAACTCCCCCTTTAAAAGGGACACGTTTGACACCCCCCTGGATTTTCAGGTTCTAAAAGTACCCCTTACTATTATAATACTTAAATTGATTTCTTGGTTCGGTTAATCATCGTTAATTTAACGACGTTAATTTCTTAAAAATTAATTAATTTCTATTGAACATTAAATTCTAAGGCTTACATTACAGCTGTATTTGAGATAAAAAAACGTTCCTGGAGGCTTTGAATCTTCGGTCTTTTTGGTAGTCTAGTTGGTTAAAAGATCGTTGTACAGAACTGAGATCGTGTGTTAAAATCCCTCCCAAGGCCCGTTTTTTATTTTTAATAAAAAAATTTTTTCTGTTTTTTTTTAAATCAGCATTATTCAATAAATTAAATTTTTAATTAAAAATTTAATTTCAATGTAAATTAAAATTTAAAAAAAAATTAATATACTACATGTTGGGTTTAATAAAAAAAATGGGAGGATGAATTCGTCTACCTAACAGTGTTAAGTTAAATAAATCGAAAATTGATTTCTTGATTCGATTAATCATCTTTAAACTTAAAAATTAATTAATAAAAAAAATTATTACTACTAAACGTGGTATTTTATTTAAATACTCAACGTAGGTCGTTGTAAATATCAAACATTTTGTAGAAAATTATTGAAAAATTTTTTTATCAATTTTTCAATAATTTTTTGCATCTAAATATTGTGTATGATATTATAAACACAAATAAATTGAAAAAAAGTGGTATTAATAAATATTTCTCAAATCGAAAAAAATGCCAGAGCCGGTGGAACTCGAACCCACGATTCTTTCATATCTAGTGAAATCGCTTTAGCCAACTAAGCTACGGCGTCCGGGCCAACACACCGACTTTATTTTGACATCTTCTTTGATTCGAGAGGACTACTTTTCGAGCTAGTGCCTATTTTAATTAAAATCTAATTTTTTATCGTTCGTTCGTATTCTACAAAATGGTTGATATTTACTACGTTGAGAATTTAAATAAAATACCACTTTTAGTAGCAACAATTATTAACATCATGTTCGTAAAAAGACCAATTTCATTTAATTAATTATCAAAATACAAACGAACGATAAAAAATTATATTTTAATTAAAAAAAAGTTAATTTTCTAAAAATCAAAAAAAATATATGGAATTAATTATGATAATAAAAGATATTTTTAGTTAGGTAATAATATCTATAGTTAGGTAATATCAGGTTTAAATTCACTCGCATTATCTATTGTTAAGCTATGTCAAGTTAAAGTTCATTCGTTAATTTAGCTCAAGCTCAACAAAATATATAACCAATCAAAATCTTAAGAAGAGTGTATATTTGTATATAAGTAGTTTTTAAGAGTTAAAAGGGGTGAAAATGGGGTTTTTCTACCCTTCTAACTTGTGGAAAGTTATTTCTAACTTTTTAACCGGGTTCAGCAGCCTACTTTCTCAAAACTAAAAAAAGCTTTGTCTTTCTTTAGTACTATTTCCTGAAATGTCGGAATATTTATTCATAAAATATAATTTTATTTAAAATTACTTAAAAACTTCTTTTGTTAAGATTTGTTTAAAAAAAAGTACACTTTTTTTTACTGTACTAAAGAATTTTATTTAACTTGTTATAGAAACAGTAATTTATTTTTCGATACATGCTTTGTAGATTTTTGTTTCTGACTGTATGCGTGATGTAGAACCTTAAAACTTCATCTTTTTATTTTCATTTTTTATTTACTTTTGCTTCTACAAATCTAAAACTCTGATTAGTATTTTTTTTTTTTGGCAATAGGGTCGAGGGTTGGGGTTAGGTGATCGAATAATAGAGGATTTAAAAATATCTAACATTGCGGTTCATATTTATTTATTTATTTTAATTTATTTACTTTTTAACTAAGAAATCTTAATTAGACATATAAGCAATCAACCAAAAACATTGCATCTAAAAAATTGCCAATTCTTAAATGCTTTTTTTTATTGCTTCCTGTAATAGAGAAACCATTGTTTTAGGTGAAATTTAGATTTTTTTAATTTTAGTAATTATCAACTTTTTTTATTTTAGTAATTTTTTTAGAACATCATTTAGAAGATATTTGGAAATAACTGAATTTCAATTACTAATAATTTTGTCATCAATGATAATAATTTATTACTGTAAAACATAAAGACAAAATACTAAAATAATCCTTTAGGTTTAAAATATAGTTTTCGATATACTTACAAAATTAGATTTATAATTACAAAAAAAAGACCTTCCAATAAAAATATAAATTTTCAAATTAAAAAAAATCCTATATCCAATTGAATTTGAATGAAATATTATTCAGAGACATTTTTTTCACAAACCTTTTTTTTCAATGTTTTTTCATAAAAAATATTGTTCTTAACATCAATTAATTACTTAAAAATTTAATTTGCAAAAATTAGATTTTTAAAAAATATTTAATCAAACAAATTTGTTGATTAAAAAAATTAGCAAAACTACTTGATACGTAAAAATAAAAAAAGTGAAGTCGGTTTGACTCCACGTATCAAAAATGTGAGTTTTTTGAATCTAAGGATTTGTTTGTTCATCAAGGTCGTATCAAATAATTAATTAATTAATTTAATAAATGAACGTATAAATATTAAATTTTGAAATATTATCATAAATGATTACTTCTCTAAAACAATATTGGTTCAGGTTAAAAGTCTTTTGCCACAGCAGCTAAGTTGACCCCCAAAAATAAATTTCTGGATCCGCCCCTTTCATATATTGAATTATCTTTTTTTAAACATTTTTTCTTGATTGCTCTTAGATTCTTAGGTAATGTATTTTTTTGCTTAAATCTTACTGTTTTTTATCATTTCTTTTTTGAATATTTAGTTATTTTAATCTATTTATGCCTGGTTTTACTTTCACGTTTTTCAAAGCTTTTTTTTTAGTTCATTATAATTATAAATCACAGAGCTTATTTTGTAAAGTTGTTTTAAATCTTGCAAACTGGGCTGATAGTGTTTCACTACTTCTCAATCATGAGAATACTCAGGCAATTTTTTTTGGCTCAAGGATTTTTGTTGATCGTCTAAATAGTTTAAGACATCCGGGCATTACATTCAAAAATAACTTAATTATTTCCTTTGTTGAAATGGTGAAAAGCCTAGGCGTAATACTTGATAGTAAGTTAAACTAGGAAAGTCACATAACATCTTTTGAGAAAAAGGTCAATAGAGTTTTATATACACTGAGATTTATACGGCACTGTACCACAGAGACGTCACGTGCGTGACAGTTACAAGCACTAATAACCCCTTATTTTGACTATTGTAATATTGTATACTCGGACACAAGGTATAAATTAAAAGCTTGGTTACAGTGATTAGACAATTCTGCACTAAGGTACATTTTTGGAATACGTAGAGATGAACACATAACCTCTTTTAGATGTAAACTAAACTGGTTATGCACAGATTACCGCAGACTTTATTTCACAGGATTATTACTTTATAAAACTCTGCGGTTAATTCAACCATCCTATTTAAGCCATTGGTTCACTAGATATACTCCTAAAGACAAAGCTCGTAGTAAACTACGTACAAAAGAATTATTAACACCTAAACCCAAAGACTGTGGATCCAATTCATTTCAATTTCAAAGAGCAATTTTTCGGAACTCGCTACCTTCTGATAAAAGGTTTCTTCCATCATTAAGTTCCTTTAAAAGTGCCTTACACAAGCATCTTTTATCTCTTGATCCATAATGTCTAAGTAATTCATGTATCTCTATATATTATAAAGTTATAAACGCTGCCGCCGCCGCTGTCGGCTGAGCCCTTTGGGCCAAAATGGACCTTTTGGATCCCGGTTTAGGCACTTTATACTTTAGACTAAAATTACCATAAAAATTACGAAAGTACGAGCTATTTTAAGAGGATTAAAAAAAATATAAAAGTACTAGGCGTTTTAGAATTTTGAAAATTTATCATTTTAAGGTTTTACATCTATTTTTTAAACATGCGCAATTGCGCAACAACACCCTGACCATCAAAAATAGAAATTTTAGCAGCTGCTTCTCGCAATGAAGTATCTTCTTTTTGAAGAGGCTCATTTATTTCGATTTCTGTTGGCTGTAATTCATTTCGCAAGTCAACCTTTGTTGTTGCAGATACCATAACCGTTTTTCCAATATTATTTGGACAAAAATATTTATTACTGTTTTGTAGCATGTCTTCAGCCGCACTTTTCGTACCATTATAAGCTTCATTTTGTTCATTTCAAATTGTATTTAAAATTTTACATTTGTAATAGTTGTTTCATTTGAACAAAACACAGAAAATTTATTGCTAATATTTTTTTCAATAATTGTTTAATAGCAATAATAAAAAAAAATTATTGTTATTTGTATGATGCAAAATTCTTATTTATGCAGAATTTATTTTTACTGTACATTCAATGTACAATCAAAAGATGTATGACATATATGATTGAATGAGGCATAAAATGATAAATTTTCAAAATTCTAAAATGCCTAGTACTTTTAAATATTTTTAATGCTCTTAAAATAATCTTTTTCGCTCGTTAGAAAATGACTAGTATTTTCGTTATTTTTATGGTAATTTTAATCTAAAATATAAATTGCCTAATCGCCTAGACTTTTTACAAAGTGGCGGAAAACAACAAAATGCCTGCGACAATATATATATATATATATATCTCTATATATTATAAAGTTATAACCGCTGCCACCGCTGCCACCGCTGTCGAATGACACCTTTGGGCCATCTGACACTTTTGGGTCACGCAATATGGTACTTTTGGGCCAAACTGACACTTTTGGGCCATTCTGGCACTTTTAGGCCAATCTGACACTTTTGTGCCAATATGGTACAATTGGGCAAAACCGGACATTGTGAGTGTAAGTGAACTTTATGGGGTATAATAAAATTTTCCATTTTCTTAGTTATTGACAATTTTGGGCTAATTTGATACTTTCGGGCCAATAAGATACTACTGGGCAAAACCAGCCCTTGTGGGTCTAAGTGATTTTATTTTTTTTTATTTTTAAGCCGATAAATCAATTAATTATAAACCTGTTAACGAATTTTAAAATAAAAGAAAAATAATATAATCAATATTTTTAATTGAAAGTAATTATTAAAATTGTATTTAAAATTCTCATGACTAACCCACTTTTTCAATCACTTAACGGGCCATATATATCTCTATATATTATAAAGTAATAACCGCTGCCGCCGCTGTCGAATGACACTTTTGGGCCATCTGACACTTTTGGGCCACACAATATGGTACTTTTGGGCCAGTCTGACACTTTTGGGCCACGCAATATGGTACTTTTGGGCCAGTCTGACACTTTTGGGCCACGCAATATGGTACTTTTGGGCCAATATGACACTTTTGGGCCACGCAATATGGTACTTTTGGGCCAGTCTGACACTTTTGGGCCACGCAATATGGTACTTTTGGGCCATTCTGACACTTTTGGACCACGCAATATGGTACTTTTGGGCCAGTCTGACACTTTTGGGCCATTCTGACACTTTTGGGCCACTCTGACACTTTTGGGTCACGCAATATGGTACTTTTGGGCCATTCTGACACTTTTGGGCCACTCTGACACTTTTGGGCCACTCTGATACTTTTAGACCTGCGACGAGGTAACGAGGCAACCTCGTTCTCGGTGTACGAGGCGAGGCGATAACGAGGCGAGATCAAAATTTGAAATTCTCGCTTAGACGAGGCGAGACCGAGAATAAAATTTCCAAAATCTCGCATCGCCTCGCCTCGCCTCGCCTCGCCTCGTTAAACCTCGTAATTCTTTTTTTACCCAATTTTTACCAAGACTAGATTGCCATACCCCTTGGAACAGCACCTTAGAAATGCTAAGAATTTTTAGGGAGTTAAAATTAAGATATTAAGAAATAAAAATTTTTATTTCTTTATATCTTAATGATTTATATATTATCGGCTATAGGACAACAATAATGAAACGCGTTAATTCTGGCTTCACGATATTTAATAGCACGCAATAATGCCATAAGAAAAGCATTTACAACTTTCAATTATTAACAAAGATACAATTAAATTGTTTTATTATTTATAATTTATAAAAGCTAAATTAAATATCGATAAATAGAGAAAGATTCATGCATTTTTTAGTATTTCTATTTTTAAGCTATGTGACCATTTATGAACACCAATTTCTTTTACTGCCAACTTAATTTGAAAATTTTTTTGGATTATGAAAATAAGGGTGATTAAGATGTGGTCTTAAATTCTGTTATAGTCTGTTACTTTTTTCTTGTAAGTATTCAAAAACTGACCGAGGAAAAGAACTAAAGAAGGAAAGTGTTAAATGCATTTTCTCTGTGCTCTATTATTTTTTTATTCTTGTGCTTGAAAAAAAATTTCTAAAAGATGATATTTATAAATGTTTTAAAAATATTGAATTATCACTTCATCATAAATGTGCTTTAAATGTGTATAATATACTTTTAATATGCATTATACATGCAATTTTATAATTTTTTAAGCCTTGATTAAAATTTTTTGATTTTATATTATTCAAGATTGTACCTCGCTTAGAAACGAGGAATTCTCGGCCGAGAACGAGGCGAGGCGAGGCGAGGCCGAGAAAATGATTTGTGCACCTCGGCCGAGAACGAGGCGAGGCGAGATTAAACCTTTCTCGTTCTCGTTCTCGGTAAAATTTGTGATTCTCGCCTCGCCTCGCTCTCGTCACAGGTCTAGATACTTTTGGGCCACTCTGACACTTTTGGGCCATTCTGCATCATTTCCATTTTCTTAGTTATTGACAATTTTGGGCTAATTTGATACTTTCGGGCCAATAAGATACTACTGGGCAAAACCAGCCCTTGTGGGTCTAAGTGATTTTATTTTTTTTTATTTTTAAGCCGATAAATCAATTAATTATAAACCTATTAACGAATTTTAAAATAAAAGAAAAACAATATAATCAATATTTTTAATTGAAAGTAATTATTAAAATTGTATTTAAAATTTTACATTTTTTGTTCTCATGACTAACCCACTTTTTCAATCACTCAACGGGGGTTGGCGCGCGAAGCGCGCAGGGGGCGGAGCCCCCTAGTATATATATATATATCTATATATTATAAAGTTATAACCGCTGGCGCTGCCGCCGCTGTCGAATGACACCTTTGGGCCAATCTAACACTTTTGGGCCATTCTGACACTTTTGGGCCAATCTGGCACTTTTGTGCCAACCTGAAATTTTTGGGCCAATATGACACTTTTGTGCCAATATGGTACTATTGGGCAAAACCGGACCTTGAATGTGTAAGTGAACCTTATGGGGTATAATAAAATTTCCCATTTTCTTAGTTATTGACACTTTTATGCTAATTTGATACTTTTGTGCCAATAAGATACTACTATAATATTTTCTTCCATTAAAATTGAGTTTAAAAATTTTTTTTTTTTTTTTTTTTTTTTTTTTGGAACTATTGCCAATAATTGGCCAAAAACAAAAAAAGTATCAAACAAAATCCTAAAAATTTTGCCTACACCTATAATTAGATATTTTGTCAGTAAAATGAGGCCAACTGCACAATCATAAATAGATTTTTCAAAAAGTTGTGAAGATTTAAACTTTTTGGATCAGTTTTTTCAATTTTTTTGGTGCCGGGAGAGTTTTTGCAAATTGACCTCATTTTCGCAGCACAAAACATATAAACATTTTATTTATTAACAAAGGCTCGAAGGGTTGCTATTCATGAGCTCTGAAGGATTTTTTAAAAAATTAAATATTTTACCCTAAAATTTTAGCCGAAAAAAAAAATTTTTTTTGCCCCCAAGTGCTAAAAAAAGTGCAGGCGGTAATTTTTTTTTTTTTTTTTTACATTTTTTTTAGAGGTGTAGGGTTTATCTTTGAAATGGTGAATTGAATTTTTATTTGTAACAAGTAATAAGGACAAAATATCTAATTTTTTACTTGCGAAGACGTTCTTTTTACACGTATACCTACTTCATACTTACGCGTAAAAGAGAATTTACCTTTAACGTTTGCACTGATTTTTTATGAAATCTATAACTTTTACGGAAAAATGTGTGAGAACATTAAATTTTATAACATAGAAATGAATTTTTTTTAATTAATAATCAATTTATAAAAAAAAAAACTATTATTTTACAATAAAATTCATTCGAGTTATGCATTTTCTAAGATCAAAAATGGTTTAGAATTTATAGAAATTCTAATGAAAACTGTTTCTTAACTTAAGATATGCATTATTCGGCACTTAATTTTCATATTACAATAATAATTGGTCCCTCATAGAGGGACCTTTGTGATAGGTGAAATTTTGATTTTCGATATTTTGACATATAAGCACGTTTTGAGACCTTAGGAAGCTAAAAAAAGGGTTTTTAAAAAAAGGCTGTTTGTGTGTGTGTATTAGAGTGTGTCTTATTTTTTTATTTTCGATATTTTTTGGCTACCCCTTTTGGTCATAAAAAACCCCCAGCTCAAAGGATTTTTATTTTCAATTGTTTTAAGCCGTGCCACCGAGCACTTGAAGTTTCCCATTTAAATAACATGGGAATTTTGAGTTTTTAGCTATACAAATTTTTACAAAATCCAAAAAGTGTTTTAAAAAGCTAATTTTTACTGGAAAACAAATTGAACTTTATAGGTCTTTTCTACAAGCTTCAAATTTTCAAAAATTGTTTACCCGCCGCTTTTCAATAAATTATTAACCAGAGATAATAATTTAAAGTCAGAGTCCCAATTTCAGGGTTTAAAAAAAAAAAAAAAATTTTTATCATTATCTTTGAAAAACGATATCTTAAAAACTATGTAAAGAAAAGAGACGAGTATAAATTTTTTGGAAACTTGAAGCTTGTAGAAAATTTTTAAGACCTATAAAACTCAATTTCGTCAAAAATTTCAATTTTGGCAGCAATTTAAAAAATTTTTTAAATTGGGCATTCCGGGTCAAAAATTACCAATAGGTAAATTCACTATAGGGCTGAGAGAATCAGTGATAAAAATACACGGTTTACGTCGTTTGAAAAGTGACACTTACACCAAAAAAAGTAGATCAACCAGAAGTCTTTTGGTTAATTTTTGAGGTTGCAGCGGTTTACCGAAAATTACCGAAAATCCCTGTTTTATAAGATTGAGCCAACATGTAAATTTGCGTTTCTAGCCCCAAAATTCCGTTTAGAATCAATGCAAGGCTACTTGCATGTCTTTACAACATATGAAAGTATGTTTTCTAGTAAAAATTAGCTTTTTAAATCACAAATCAAGTCAGATTTTTTATTCAGCCTTTTAGGAAGTCATTACAGAGCAGCGACAGGGTCAATAATAAAAATTCAGAGTTTCCACAAAACGTTTTTTTATCATTCTGGACAACTGACCTGGATTACTAACTTACCAAAAGACTAAATCAAAAATCTGAATTCAGATTATTAAAAAAAGCAACTCTTTTTACTTAGTGGACCATTATTTTATTTTAAATTTTTCGCATAGTATATACTTTTTATTTAACATCGTGCGTAAAGTTGAACTTTAGTAGCAAATGGGTAAACTTTACTGCACTTTTTAAATAAAACTATTTTCGAAATTCGTTATATAAATGTGTATTTAATGTATATTTAACATCGAATACGATTATAGTCCCTCAGTGCTACGCACCTTGGGCCTGCGAATCTTCGCAATCGGTGTAATACAACTTTATTTCACTTGTTTCGAAAAACACGATTTTTATGGTTTACCAAATCAATACACGTATAAATAAAGCTTTTATTTAAAAAATATTGTTCTTTTTTTTAATTATAATTCAATTATTAATTTCATGAATTTTTTTTACTCTTACTGTTGTAAAAATTTCGTTATTATTTGCGAACTTAAAAAATTTACCTACAATAAGGGAAGTTTTTCCTAATTTAAGAGAATTCGTTTCATTTTTTATTAATGGAGAAGTTAAAGTTATAATTAAAAGCTCCAAAAACCTATATAATGGGCTAAGTCTCGTTATAGTTTGTGAATATTTTGGATATATTAATGAGGGGGTGAAATAATCTAATATGAAATAATCTTTGAAATAATCTAATCTCTATATCTATTTATTTTAACATGTATTAACGTGTCTTGTTAATCTCATACCCACCTACTGTTTTTCTTTTAATTGCATTCCCTAAATTATTTATTCTAATAATAATTCCGTTACCCAAAACGTCTCACATTTATACAGGTCGTAACTTTTTTAATCTTTAATAAGGGTAACATTGTCTATGTATATGTCGCAGGCGTTTTGTTGTTTTCCGTCACTTTGTAAATAGCCTAGGCGATTTATGAAGTGACGAGGCCGGATTAGGCACTTTGTATTTTAAAATAAAAATATAATTTTTAAATAAAAATTACCATAAAAATAACGAAAGTACTAGTCATTTTGTAGCGAGTGAAAAAGATTATTTTAAGAGGATTAAAAAAATATAAAAGTACTAGTCGTTTTAGAGTTTTGAAAATTTATCATTTAATGACTCATTCAATCTCATAATATAAATATAAATAATAAAGATTTTGTATAATTAATTGACCAGTACTGGGTTGAAATAAATTTATTTAACTAATCTTTTAAAAAATGATGTTTTTTTATTATTAAGTTATACGTTTCGCCTGTTTTAATTACAGGCCTTATCAATAACTGTAAAAAATATATGTTTACATGTATAAAAAAGATTAAAAAATTATTAATACAAAAATATATATATGAAATATTTACCTATAATATATAACATATTTATCAGAAAAAAGTTGTACATTTTTTATTATTGTTTAAAGCTATTAACAGTGTTGGATTTCTATACATTGTCACTTAGTTTTTATAACAAATAGATCTGTGTGTATTGGTGTGGCCGTTTTTATTGTAAATCTACGAAACGTATAACTTAATAATAAAAAAACATCATTTTTTAAAAGATTAGTTAAATAAATTTATTTCAACCCAGTACTGGTCAATTAATTATACAAAATCTTTATAATATTCAACTAAATATGGGTGATACATCGAATACTACTTATAAATAATAAAATTATTAGCAATATTTTTCAAACGTATTTTTGTATTTTAATAAGAAAGTTAACTATGTTTTGTTTGCGTATGTTGATTTACCATGGCATCGTGAATTACATAAAAGTTTGTTTTTAAAACATGAACATTTTAAGGTTTTACACTTATTTTTTAATGCTGCGCAATTGCATTTGCTAACACCCTGGCCACCAAAAATAGAAATTTTAGCAGCTGCTTCTCGCAAAGAAATACCTTCTTTTTGAAGAGGCTCATTTATTTTGATTTTTGTTGGCTGTAATTCATTCCGCAGGTACCAATTATTTAAGGTACCAACGGTAGTTGAAATTTGATAAAGTTCATTCCGAAAATCTACGACTTTGCCTAGAATATTATGGGCATCTAAAGGTCCGCGATCAACCTTAGGTACACCTACTAAAACCGTTTGCCCAATATTAATTGGACAAAATTTTTTATTACTGTTTTGTAGCATGTCTTCAGCTGCTCTTTTCATACCATTGTAAGCTTCATTTTGTTCATTTGTAATAGTTATTTCATTTGAACAAAATAAACAAAATATATTGCTAATATTTTTTTCAATAATTGTTTTACTGCAATTCGTGTGAATAGGACTATTGCATTTTTTACAGTTTAGAGCATCTGTGGTTTGTACATGACAGCAAATGCAAACAGATTTCTAAAATTATTAAACAAGTTTTAATTGCGAACAAAGAAATTCGAAAGTGACTAGGCTATTTTAAATTTTCAATAAACGTAAATAAACAAATATGAAATTGATAGAGGCATAAAATGATAAATTTTCAAAACTCTAAAACGACTAGTACTTTTATATTTTTTTAATCCTCTTAAAATAATCTTTTTCACTCGCTACAAAATGACTAGTACTTTCGTTATTTTTATGGTAATTTTTATTTAAAAATTATATTTTTATTTTAAAATACAAAGTGCCTAATCCGGCCTCGTCACTTCATAAATCGCCTAGGCTATTTACAAAGTGACGGAAAATAACAAAACGCCTGCGACATATATAAACTTTATTAGGTCACATTCAAGGATCTAAAAAGGACAATTTTAAAAATATAGTCCATTTTTAGCCCCGCCTCTATAATCGATATCGGGCCCAGACCCAAAAAAATTATTGGATGTTGTGTGTATACACACTGTAAAAAGTAACTTTCTTATATTAACAAAAAAATTAGAACATTTTCAAAAAAATTAGTAAATTTTCGAAAAAATGTGTAATATTCGAAAAAAATCGTATATTTACTAAATTCAGTATATTAACAAAAAATTCGAGTATTCTCGATTTTTTTTTGTGAATTCACAAGAAAAATTTATAATTTACAATTTTTTTCTAAAATTTACAAAAAATAGTTGTAAATTTCCGCAAAATAATTGTGAATTTTTTGAACTTTTTTCGTAAAATCACAAAAAAAATCGAGAATTTTTGAATTTTTTAATAATATACTAAATTTACTAAATTTACGATTTTTATCAAGTATTAAAATTTTTTTTGAAAATTCACTAATTTTTCGAAAAAATTCTATTTTTTTTGTAAATCTAAGAAAGTTACTTTTTACAGTACATGAAACCCTTATAATACCGAGGAAAAATTATACAGCAGTCTTGAGATGACTCAAATTTTTCTAGAACGAAATAAAAATTAAAATATAAGGTATTAAAACCATTTTATTCTGATTTATAGTGACAGTAATATTTTATCTAGTAGGAATAGATTTTCAAAGTAAATTATTATTATTTTGATAATATTTGTCATGTTTTTTGTAATCCAAACATTTTTAAAAATAAAAAGTTCCACTGTTGAAGAATCTAAGTCATTCCTAGGATGCTGTATAATTTTCCTTAGCATTTTATGGGTTTTAATGTTAATAATTCATGTATACACCCTATATCCAATTGCTTTTTTGGATCTAAACTCGTTATAGAATCCATCTAGTTATTGTAGTACATTTCATTTCAAATAAGTACCAAAATATATTTACCGAAAGAAATATCACAAAAATGAATAACCTTTTTAACACCTTTTTTTTGGCAAATCGTTTTGTCTTATTCTCTAGATTTTACCCTTATAAAAAATCATTATTTTGAAAATATATAATAATAGATAAAAAATCATTAATTTTATCTTCCTAGATCCCATTCTAGACTTTTGGCAGATATTTCCATTTTTGGCCAGTTTAGATTAATAATGTTCTCATTTTTTCCCCTCAAAAACTATTTTTTCGTAGATATAAATATTTTATTTTTTCATGTTATATCGGGTTCATAAATTAATCCGGTGAGGTAAAATTTTATATGCCGAGTATTATAAATTTTTCTTACTACTTCCTAAACTATCTTTACTGCATCGTGGACGAATTTTTACCTGTATTGAATAATTAATGGATCAGGCATAACAAATTTTATATGCCGATAAAAAATTTCATTTTTTAATCTTTTGATTTACATTAATAATTATTAGATAATTCATTTCTTAAATACTAAAATTAAGTATTTTCTAACCAATCCAAGATAAAATAAAACATATAAGCCCATGTATGGACATGTAAGTTTTATAAGGAACTAAAATTTTGAAACCCAATGTAGATTCAATTAACCTTTATTAAAAATTATGCAGATTCGTCGAAAGTATTCTCAATCCCAAATTATTTTAAATTATTTTCTATCCGTAGCCCTGGATTATTCGAAAGCCCTAAAACGAAATTATTTTAATTCCTAAATTAAAATAAGAAATAATAATTTAAAGTTTCTAAATCAAGTCCTTTAATTCGAATTATTTTAAGTATCTAAATTAAAATCATTTTAAGTCCCGAAACTGAAAATATTCTAAGTCTCCAAATCAAAGTTTACAAAGTCCCATTTCACATCCCGGACACTCTTAACTATTGGAGCTACTGAGTTACTCCCCTCCCCCCTCTTATAAACATGTTCCATGTTAATATTCAAACAATATTCAAGCATAATTTTTTCTTGCATTTTTTGGATAATCAGTTTTTTCACGATTCTGTAAATTTTTACTAAGTTGTACAACAAAATAGAAATCTGACTTTGGATTAAGAACCGCGTAAATTTTAATTTTTTCAAAAAATTATTTGTTAATTTCTTTTTTATAAGTTTAACAGGCTACAGAATCCCTATAAGTATCAGAATGTTTCTTATTTATTTAATGGAATATAATTTTTTTTTAAAGACGACAAAATTATTTTTTCTGGACAATGACCAGAAAGCACGTATTTCCCGGCCACTGCCAAGACTTGTTTTCTCGCCACTGCCGCAGAAAAATCGTATACGACCCTTGACCATAAAAAAAGAATGGCTTAAATCGCACGTAAATTATCTTCCGAGTTGTAAACTGCGATTTGGGGCTTTATTTTTCTGGCCATGGGTCGTAATATATCATTATTTACTATCATTATTATTATTATGATCATAATCATCAAGTACTTCTCTTATGCATTTAAAAACATATTTAAAAAATTAAAAACATAATTTACACAACAAAGATTTGAGGTTTGCAATATATGCAAAAAAATGATATATTAACCAATAATTTAAATTTTAAATTAATCTATGCCTTCTTTTAATTTTTTAAATGAATTAAATAAATAATTTTTAATTATCAATAACCATTTATAAGTTAAATAATTTGCTACTGGTTTTTTATAAAATAACCTAACTTTTTGAGTTGTGTTAATGTTATTGTTTTTAAAGTTTGCATGTATGTTATGTATGTATTGTTTATATTATTGCGAGAACCAATCAGAATGACTCTTTTAGCGATAACAATGTACATAGTTACCGTATCGATGACTAACTCATTTTTAGGATAGGACATTATTTACTATCATTATTATTATTATGATCATAATCATCAAGTACTTCTCTTATGCATTTAAAAACATATTTAAAAAATTAAAAACATAATTTACACAACAAAGATTTGAGGTTTGCAATATATGCAAAAAAATGATATATTAACCAATAATTTAAATTTTAAATTAATCTATGCCTTCTTTTAATTTTTTAAATGAATTAAATAAATAATTTTTAATTATCAATAACCATTTATAAGTTAAATAATTTGCTACTGGTTTTTTATAAAATAACCTAACTTTTTGAGTTGTGTTAATGTTATTGTTTTTAAAGTTTGCATGTATGTTATGTATGTATTGTTTATATTATTGCGAGAACCAATCAGAATGACTCTTTTAGCGATAACAATGTACATAGTTACCGTATCGATGACTAACTCATTTTTAGGATAGGATTATTTCATGTAATACATAATTTTTCGAAATTTTTTTTTTCAAAATTTTTTGTATAAAAAAATTTAAAAAAAATAATAATTTTTTTTCTTTTTGGACTTAGTACTTAATATATTTCTATGAAAGTACTAATATCTAGAATTATCGTTTTTAAAGGAATTCTCCATCTGATTCGTAATTTTTGTAAATTTTTTTTTTCAAAATTTTTTTATGTATAAAGAAATTAAAAAAACACAATAATTTTTTTTCTTTTTGGATGTAGTACTTAAATTTATTTCCATGAAAGTACTAATATCTAGAATTATTGTTTTTAAAGGATTTTTTTTAAGGAAAATTTTTTGAAGGAAATTTTTTAGCTTAAATTTTTATAATTATAACGTTAATGAAAATTCTTTACAATATTTACATAAATTAAAAGAACTAAATACTTTCGAAATTTTTTGTGGTATTAATGATAAAATTTTAAATTCTATTTCTTGTTGCCAAAATTTAAAAATATTAAGTATATATAACAATTATGAAGAAGATAATGAATTAACTTTAAGCGCTATATTAAATTTAAAAAGGTTAATGGAGTTGGAAGATTTATATTTAAACTTTTTTAATGATTTTTTACTCCTTACTTCATCCATTATGTCTAAAAATTTAAATATTTTAACTTTGGATAATTGTCAAAATATTTGTGATATAGATTTAATAAATATTTTTAAAATTAGAAAATTAAAAAAAATAACCATTATATACTTCCAAAATATTACAGATAAGATTTTTAAAAATTTAGATTTTTTGGAAACATTTGAATGCATAAATTGCATTCAAATAACTGATAAAGGCATTGAAAAATTATTTAAAAAATGTTGTTTACTAAAATATATAAAAAGTATAGATTGTAATAAAATCACACAAAAAATATTTAATATTTTAACAGAGACAATTTTGAATGGGGGTAAAAAAAATATTTTATATGCACATAATAACATTTCAAGTTTAGATTAAAAAAAAATAAGTTGTGCTAATATTAAAATAATTGAATAATAACTTTTACAACAATACTTTAAATAAATATATGTTTGATTATTGTTTTCATTACTATATTTTTTTTAATAAGATACAATTTTTTATTTAATTTTATAATTAAAATAATTATTTATTATAATAAAATTTATTCACTTTATAAAATGACTTATTAAATTATAATTAATTATAAAGATATTTGTGTATAATTTTTAAATTGGCAATATATTTTTTATAACTAATAGTTAGTTTATTGAAAATTTTTTTCTAAAAATTTGTTAAATAAAAAACATTAATTCACAGCAATATTTTTTTTTTTTTTTGGAATACGGTACTTAACTTTTTTTTATGAAATACTGATAGATAAAATAGACCATTATAAATATTTTGCTATTGTTGATGAGGAACCATAGTGCCAATCACTTGGCAGCGTTTTTTTTTCTCCAATCGATTAAATTAAATGTCAAATTAATGAATGATTTTAATCCACATCAAGACATAGAATTGTATTTAAATATTTTTATGAATAAAAAAACAGTTTTTTCTGGTCTGCGTCGAAAAAGTACGTGTTTTCTCGCGACAGACACAGAAAAATGTTATACGAGCCTTTTCCATAAATAAGGAAGGACCCAAATCGCAGTTTACCATCCTCGGCTTCGCCTCGGAAGGTAATTTACGTGCGATTTGGGCCATTCTTTACTTTTCTGGACTCGAGCCGTAAATATACTATTGTTTCATTATAGTTTGATTTGATATTTAATTTAAATCAATTTCTTGACACTCAGGTATTTTGCTGCAAAAATAAAAACTAAGAAAGTTTTTTTCAGATTTGAAAAATGTTTTAAAAAAAATTATTTTACAATTTAGAAAATAAAATAAATACCCTGCCAACTAGCTGGCACTAAGGTTCCTCAAACAATGATCTTAATACTTCAATATGCTACAGTTAACACCAATTACAACCATGCAAACATACATACATTTCTATTAATTTTTAAAAGTTTTTTTTTATTGATCAAAAGTTTTGGAACAAATTTTCAAAAAATTAATCATAAGATTCGAGATATCGAGTAAAAATCATATTTTCAAATATAAGTACTTTCATGGAACTAAATGAAGTATTACACCAAAAAAAAATATTGCAGTTTTTTTAATTTCTTTGTTTTTTCAATTTTTAGAAAAAATTTTAAAAATTTGGAATCAGGTCCAAAAAATTACTATAAAAGAACTTTCTAAAACTAGTACTGTCATAGAAATAAAATAGGTACTGCGTCCAAAGAGAAAAAAAATTTGGTATTTTTTGTATTTCATGATATCGATTGAAAATCATACTTTCAAATATAAGTACTTTCATGGAAATAAATGAGGTATTACATCCAAATTAAAAAAAAAGTCGTTTGAGATTTTTTAATGAAAAAATTTTTGAAAAAAAAGTTAAGTCTCTTGGAGATAAAAACTAAGGTTTAAAAATTTTATATCTTCTAAATTAACTGAATTTTTTTATTTTCGAAGAAACACTAAATATTTAACTTTAAGAAGTTTCTTTAGCCAAACTGTTAATGCCATAAACAGTCTAAAAATCCGCTAAAAATATTAATAAGTAAAATCTGCAATTAAATCTCATGCCTGCAATGGCTTTGATGTTTCATATTGGTCTGAAATGCCTAATTTGATTAAAATACATTATTCTAAGTTTGTAAAGAATTACATTCCCACTACCCATTATGAATCTCGTATTATCATATATTGGAGCATGAATAATTTACCAAATTTACGATTTAAAAAACATAACTTATAATGTATTTAAATATTATTTTGCTGTAACTCAGGATACTATCACCTCCAAAAAAAATTTTTTGAGACCAATTTAATTTCTTAGGGGTCAGGCCTAAAAATCGTACAGCTAAAAAATTATGTTTTAATTTAATTCCCGAATAACAATTTGAGCAAAAAAAAATTAAACATTGCAAACAACAAAAAAAAAATGTTCCAGGGTTCTACAAAATCAACATTTTTGCAAGTCAAAACTTTTAAGTATAACATTAACATTGAAGTAACATTAATAAAAATTTTACTTTAATGTTATTCCATATAACTGTTTGTGTATCGAGGACAAGTTATAATATTTTTTAATGCTTTAAAAACATTATTTTTTTACCAGAGAAGTTAAAGTTATTTATATTTTACTTTAAATGTATAATGTTCTATAAATTAAGCTAAAAATAACTATTTTTTAGATCTTTTAAAGATTACTCTTTGAAGTAGGATTTCATATTTAGTTATTAATTAGACAGTGTAAGCAGAAAGGATGAAGCCATTCCCTACTATTTCCCTAGAGAACTAGTTTGACAATAGGCTCTAACGCTCGATGGGTTGATATCATATAACTATAGAAATTAAATCAGAGATTATGACTAAAACTCAAGAGTAAAAATTAAGATGATTATTTTAACCCAAATTAAAAAATAAACTAATCTATTTTGATCTAAAATCTTATATAGTAGTATACGTAATCAAACGCACAATATATTTCATGTTTTCAGTAATTATAATAATTTTATAAAATAATAATTCAAAATTCAAAATTTGTTTAAATTATTTTAGCTTTGTAATAATAGAAAGAACTATTTTTAGTAGTGCCATGGGTATAATTATTCATTTTATTAGTGTGTTCATTCAAAAATTAAATATCTAATTTTTTTATTTAATTTATATTAGCATTTATTCATACGTGAAAATACAAACAATTATACTTACAGGAATATTTTATTTATCATATGGCAGATGCCTGGAAAAATCAATTTTTATTTATGTTTATTCCCCGATATAGATAAATGCAGAAAAATATTAGACGAAAATAGTCGTATTAAATAATTACAACAACAAAAACATTTACATGTAATAATTACGCAAGTTTGCTATGTGTGCTTGTATTTTGGCTTTTGTTTTTAGCTGTAAAAATTTTTCACTGCTAAAGTTTTTAGATCTGAAAAACTTTACGCAAGTTTTAAATATTTAAAAAATATATATTATCTAAATTTGCTGTATTGAAAATTACCAATTATTATCTGAAGCGAATTGACCCATAATTAATCCAACTTACAATTATCAAAAATTATTTGTAAAAACTTGCCAGGCCGCCAAGTAAAAAAAAATTGAAAATTCGAAACTTAATTTTTAAAATTTACAAAATAAATATATCCATTTTTCATAATTAATTAACGGCCTGACAAGTTTTTTTAAATAATTTTTTATAGTTGTAAGTTGGATTAATTATGGGTCAATTCGCTTCAGATAATAATTGGTAATTTTCAATACAGCAAATTTAGATAATATATATTTTTTAAATATTTAAAACTTGCGTAAAGTTTTTCAGATCTAAAAACTTTAGCAGTGAAAAATTTTTACAGCTAAAAACAAAAGCCAAAATACAAGCACACATAGCAAACTTGCGTAATTTTTACATGTAAATGTTTTTGTTGTTGTAATTATTTAATACGACTATTTTCGTCTTATATGAAATTATATTTTCGTATATGAACAGTAGTATAATTTTTATTGTTTTATGGATAAATAGCACAAAAGCATAAGAAATTAGCCTAAAAAGCATAGAAAAACTAACAAATAAGCACTACTTTTGGAAAAACAATAATTATGTTTATTATTAAAAAAAACAAAGTTTTTTTTTAAGCTTAGAGTTTATTTTTCATCAAAATGACTACAAATAGTTAAAAAAATACACATAAATCAATAAAATCTCATTTATCAATTTTCATTTTTTCTATGTTTTAATAATCTATTTTAATTAATTTGTCAAATTTAGATGTATTATTCTAAGGACACCAAAATTACTATACCCTTGTAAAATTTCCCGCAGAATTCAAATTTTTGGTCAGATCAATTTTCATTTTCGATTTCAATCAGTGAAATAACTAACAAGTAAAAATTTGTCAAAATAATTGGTAATACGCACTTAAAACCAAAATTACCCTCGGTCATTTTGTGCCATTTATCCGTGGAATTACCCTTAACATAAACATTTTTTTTACATTAAAAAAAAAAATTATTATGAGTCTAGGAATGTCTAGACAAAACTGTGATTTTTAAGTTTTCTTTTTTTTGTGATATTAGAAGTATCGTTATTGCAGGGTTTTTCGAATAAAATATCGAAATTATTCTGCGTGATTATAATTTTTAAATCTAATAAAGTGGGAGGAAGTTTTGAAGGAAGCAGGCTAAAATAATTTTTTTGAGATAATTTATAGTTAAATATAGAAAAATAAATAGCTAAAATTAAAATTTATATTTTATAGTCTATAATAAGAGAAAGAAAATGTTTAAAGTAGCGTATAGAAACCCATCCTAATTTTTTGTAGAAATATTATATTACAACAACAAAAACATTTACATGTAAAAATCTCACCTGAAAATACTTATATGCTACAGTATACTCTCGTGAACATGCTATAGAACCTTCTGAGGTACATTCGGAGAACATTCGAGCTGAAAATAAATTTAGAACGTGTGTCAGGAAACTCATTTCTTAAAACTTGGTTGTAAGCTTTATATGTCGTTAGTTTATTAAATTTAAACAGCATACACAATTCTTGTTTATATTATAATATAATAAATAAAAAAATGAATCTTTTTCAAAAACCAGACTAAATTCATGGATAACCTTGTAAAAGTACTTTGCATTGTTTATACATAAAAACCATCAATTTTTTTAAAACTAATTATCTATTTATTTGTAGCCTAATTTATTTAAGGTTATGCAAAAATTGAAACAATTACAGTATTAATAGATATTTAAATAGAATACAAAAAGTCTAAAGCAAAAAATACAACTTAAAGAGGTCCAAGAGTTGCACCAAATATATAATAAAAAATGCAACATTGTCATATAGTGCGCACGGACGCAAAAAGCAGAACCTAGCCTAACATGTGCAACTCTTGGTTTCTAAAGTTATATTTTTTGCTTTAAACTTTTTGTATTATTTTAAATATCTATTAAATACTGTAATTGTTTCAATTTTTGCATTTAAATATATTAGGCTAAAAATTAATAGATAATTAGTTTCATAAAAATTGAAGTTTTTTATTATGTATAAACAATGCAAAGTGCTTTTACAAGGTTATCCATGAATTTAGTTTGGTTTTTGAAAAATATTCATTTTTTTATTTATTATAATATAATATAAGCAAGAATTGTGTATGCTGTTTAAATTTAATAAACTAACAACATATAAAGCTTACAACCAAGTTTTAAGAAATGAGTTTAATAGTACAGTGATATGATATAAATGTATCAATTTTTCAAGTGGTAATTATTTTATTCAATTTGTTTTGTTGTGTAATTTTCACGCCATTTAATAGTGGTTAATTACAATAAAGTAATAAGTGGTATATTGGCCTTTCTTGAAAGCTCCAACGAATACCATATCAAGTCGATGGATGATCTGTCCAGAGGATCTGCTTCGAAGAAAGTCCTGCATCATTCATCATGTAATTATATTCTTTAATAATTTTGATTTAAGCTTTTTCACTAATATTTCATTCTTTTATAAAGGTAATTCTTAATTATATGGTCTTAAGATTCACACACATAATCTCTATGAAAGGTTTTTATCTACTTGGTTTGCTTCGAAGATGTCTGCTCTATCATTCCAGAGTCATCATCGTACTATACTGCAATAATTATAAATTTAAAAAATCTATACAACAAATACAAGTATTTTTGGATTAATTTAGATGTTTATCGTAGTAGCTTTGGATTCAAATATAATCACCATTTAGCATTTTTTAAATTGTCATATTTATTTTTTAATGATAAGGATATATATTTTTTTATTAATTTTTTATTCTTTTTAGTATACTAAATTATTATTTAGTTAATTGGTAAATTAAAAAAAATATTCTTATCATGAAATTTGGTTTGATTTTGTGTGCCACGAATTAAATGCTGCTAATGGTAGAAGTTAAAATTTAAGTACTCTTTTATCCAGTTGAGCAGAGTTAAATTTTAATTATTAATATGTAAAATTATTCAAACATATACATACCTGTATTAAATATATCTTTGTACTTTTTTATGTTAAAATTTATTATATATGTATGTAAAAATATGTAAAATATTAATAATGTAAAACATAAACATTTTTAATTTTTAATAATAAAAATTCATATTTAATTTAAAATAATATCTTAAACTATTTATTTATATCCTTATTTTGAATTAATTATTTATTTAAAAAAAAAAACAAAAATAAATCATTTAATGTTCTATAGAATATTCTGAAGTACATTCTGACACACGTTATAAATTTATATTCGGCGCGAATGTTCTCCGAATGTACCTCAGAAGGTTCTATAGCATGTTCGAGAGAGTATACTGTAGCATATGAGTATTTTCAGGTGAGATGACGCAAGTTTGCAATACGTGCTTGTATTTTGGCCTTTGTTTTTAAGTGTAAAAATTTTTCACTGCTAAAGTTTTAAGATCTGAAAAACTTTACGCAAGTTTTAAATATTTAAAAAATATATTTTATTTAAATTTGCTGTATTGAAAATTACCAATTATTATCTGAAGCGAATTGACCCTTAATTAATCCAATTTACAATCATCAAAAATTATTTGTAAAAACTTGCCAGGCTGCCAAGTAAAAAAAAGTTGAAAATTTGAAAATTAATTTGCAAAATTTGCAAAATAAAGCATTTTTCATAATTAATTAACGGCCTTAAATAAAATATATTTTTTAAATATATAAAACTTGCGTAAAGTTTTTCAGATCTTAAAACTTAAGCAGTGAAAAATTTTTACACCTAAAAACAAAGGCCAAAATACAAGCACGTATAGCAAACTTGCGTCATTTTTACATGTAAATGTTTTTGTTGTTGTAAGATCTCATTCATTTCATTAAAGATATACATTATTACACAGTCAAATTGGAGTTTTTTCTATCCCTTTCTACTATTAATTGTTATTATTATTATTATCTCTCTATTCGTATTATACTTCTCCTAGGCACCTTAAGTTTATATACAATTTTTTTAAAAGTACCGCCGCTGATGGAATCGAATCTCTCGAACTTCTCGAATATGATAATCTTTCTCTTAAAAGACTACATTAGAATGCCAGTCTGTGAAACGGAAGAGAAAATTCTCGTACATCTAGGTGTCGTTCAAACTTGCGTCCCGAGACGACACGTCTCTGTAGATAGCTGAATGTATAGTTATGAACACCTTATTATGAAGTTTTGCTAGTTATAATGCTTTATGAAATTATTTTTGCGTTTGAAGCTGGACGCAAACATCTTTACAAAACATGCTTTTTGAAATTGTCTAACATTATTGTGAATTTTTCGTAATTATGGAGCATTCAATAATTATGCAACGCTAATTTTGCGTAAATTTGAATCAGTTAAACCCCTTGCAACCTTGTGTAACTCGCGCAAAAAAACCATGATGGTTTACCAGATGGTTAACCACCAGGTATTTTAAAAAAAATAATAAGACCCCAGGATGAAAATGAACCTTGCAGAAAGAAGCAAATACCCTGGGGGTATAATTTTCAATTTTTCAAAATATTTTCTGATTTTCCAAGATGGCGGACCATTAAACCTAAAAATAATGATAATAAATTGTTTGAATTAATTAATGTTTTTTTTTTTTTAAATAAATTGTTTGAATTAATTAATGTTTTTTTTTTTTATTATTTTCCATCAAAAATTCATTTTTCTCACCCTAAAAAACCCTCTTGTAAAGTTAAAAGTCATTATTTTTATTTTTTATGGTCCGCTATCTTGCAAAATCGGAAAATATGTTTATAATTAAAGGTTAAATAGCTTTAGAAAAAGGAAATAAAAATCCATTCACTTATTTTGCTTAAAACAACAAGTTCTTAATAGGAACGGTAAAGGCTTTTTAGGGGAAATGTAAAGGCTTTTTTGTCACATTTTAGCCACAAATTTTTTTTTCAAGTTAAAATTATATTAATTTTTATGGTGTATTGTCAACAACTTTTTGAAATACAAACTTTAAGACAAAAAAATTTGTAAATTCTTACTTCAATCGGTAGATACGACCACGTGACACAATTTTTGCAAAAAAAATGAAAATTAGCGATATATGAGAATATTTTCTCTCACTCTAAATTCATTGCTTCTAAGTGAGAGGGACATACATTTACATTTAACTCACGATCGGAGAAGGCTGAGATATCGAATTTTGGTTTGACTTACGTTTTTTTTATCGAATTTTTGCGATTTATCGCATTTTTTCGATTTATATCAAAGTTTTCATTTCAGTTTTTTGATCCAGTAGTTATAAGTATAAAAGAGGTATTGTAACGTCCTCAGCCGTTTAAAAAAAAAAAAAAAAAAAACTTTTTTTGTACGTTTAAAATTTTTTCCGTGTATGTAGAAAAAACGGTATATAAAATTTTTTCCGTGTATACAAATTCGAATTTGTTAAATTTAAAATTTTCACGGAAAATTTAAAGACAATCTTTTCCAGTTATTCAAGCTAAATTTTCTATTGCGAGAAAAACGATTTTGCCTTTAGTTCCATGGAATAACTGGAAAAACCTTAGTCAAGGCCATTATTTCACTTTCGAGTTTTTATTTTTTTATTCTACTTTAGAAACTAAATTTAGATTTAAGGAAAACTCAAGGGATGAAATTATTAGCCTGGAACTACGTAAATTAAGCATAATTTTAAGCCAAGTTTCTTACTTTTAGGTCATTCTTGAACGCTATTTTCAAGCATAAAAATGTTAAAAATATAGTTCATATTACCTAGAAAACATAAGGAAAATAGAACTAAGGCAAAAGAAAACTAAAATTTTATCTGGTGCAATAAATATTTTTCGTAAAGGAATTTTCTTTTCATGAAAAATCTATGTTTTGCATAGTTAATTTTAAGTTTTCATTTCCATAAATAAATAACTTTTAAGATAATCTCATAACTAGCTTAAATTAAAAGAAAGAGGGATTTCAAAGTAATTTATTTTTGGAAAATTAAGGAAATTAAGTTCAAATTTAAGTAAAAATAATGGGTTTAATAACGAAGGTTATATAAGATAAACAAGCGCAGGGGGTTTAAAGTGTGTTTATCCAGTAAGAATCTGGGGCGTAGCCGGCGACCGCGTTCGTCGGTGGTCTCCCAGTTGTGCACTTTGTGCAACTGGGCGGTCATGGAAATTTGCGGGTCTTTAAGGCCCGCAAACACTCCATGGCTGATGTAAGATTCACATATTTCCCATAAAAAAAAAAAAAAAAAAAAAAAAAAACGAAGGTTACTCAGTGTAGAATTAATTGTTCATGTAAAACCCATTGTTTTGAAAATACATAATAATCGGTTAATTAAAATATAGATGAGAAAAACAACACCTGATCGATGACGTGCTATGAGGTGACAAACTAGTCCCCTCTTAGACGCATCTCTAAGACTAGGCGGTAACTTTGATAAGGCCCTCAACCCACTCCTGGACTTGAATTTCAGAGTCTTATCAATACTCACCAATAATCAAACGGCAACTCGAGCTCTTGGTTTTGGAGAGGGCAAAGAGTGGGAAGACGGTCTTATCAATTTTTCGTTTGCTTAAATACTCATGTTTTTACCAGAGAAAGCTCTTCTTGAAGTAACATCAAAGACCGGTTGATAACGTTACGCGCGTTAATCATGAGGAGGAAAAGAAAAAAAAGAAAAATTTGAACTTAATTTTTTATAAAGTAAAACTTGACAGTTAAACTTATTTAAAAAAAATATATTGTTATTAAAGCGTTCATAAAAAGTTAAGATTTTCCTCAACTTAACTTTAAAATTTATAATTTTTTTGAAATATAAAATAAATTAAAAGTTAAAACATAAATTCAGTGAATCAGATTATTTATTGTTAAATTAAAAATTAACAATCCTACATCACTTATTTTATTTGAACGAGAACAAGAAAATTACAAGGAAAAGTAAGTATAGTAATTGTTGTTCGATAAGTTAAATCAATTTTATTATATTGAGTAACTTTTCTGAATTATTAAGCTAATTAACAATCCCTGGAAGGCCTGGACAACCTTCCTAAAAACAACATTAATTTTGTAACGGCAATTTTGATTGTTACAGTATCCTTATAATTTTGAATAAAAATATAGATACATTTAAATAAATTGAAATTATAAGGAAAGGGGATTTTTATTCTTTTCTGTTATTAGGTAATAATAACGCATAGTTGGTATATATACATAATATTGGTACACGAATTCCTTAAAATATTTTAAATTTTGTATATACAAATTTATTAGGAGAACATGAATAAAAATAGATATTTAAAAAGGGGCCCATACAGACATAAAATTTAAAAAAAATCACAGCTGCTTATTGTAGAATTTATAATTAAATAAACACATCAAGCCGTGATACACACTTATAATATATACAAGTATATACATTTATCTGATACTTATATATAATATATAACATATAATAGAAATTTAGTCTAGTGCTAAGCTACAAAGATAATGTTTTTATTAATATAAAATGGGCGCATAATTTTCTATTAAATTGTAAAAAAAAGTTTATTTATAAATAAAAAATAAATGTAAAAAAAAAAATTTGTTACTACTTTCAATTGGAAAAATTTTTTTCCCAAAATTTTTTCCACCAAAAAATACAAAAAACACCAATTTTTTTTTTATTCTCGGAGGTTGTATTTAACTTTTTCTCTGAAAGTATTAATTCTAGGAACTTATCGTTTTTACTTGATTTCTCGGATCTGATACTTAATTAAAAAAATTTTTTACATAAAAAATAAGATTGTGTCACCTTATTTCTCAGATATTTTTTTTTTATTATTATTCAATTTATTCACAATAGCAAAATACAGTACACTCTTGTTTACATTCATATTTAGTACATATGGGCACGTCCAGGGAAGAACGACCAGCCGAAAAATAAAAAATGAAAAAAATTTTTTTTTTGTGTCACTTTTTACCTGAGATTTGTGAAACCGCTCCTATTTTAGACTTCCTGATGCATTATTTTGATATACGGCTGCTCCAAAGTTGGATTTTTTCATTTTTTTGATTTCAGCTGCCCAGTTCAACCTAAAATAACTCTGAACCATTTAACTTTTTATATATACATATGATTGGGAAAAAGTTTTATTTTTACCTGAACTACTAAAAAAAAAAAAAATTTTCCATTTTGACTTATTCCACTTTTTTTTCTCCTCGACGGTAGCTTTCAAACATCCAGAAAATTTGTTTCGCCATGATTTTTTTCAACTTTTATCTTCTCAAAATTCACTTCAAAGGGTCTAATTTACATCCTGAAAGTCCTGAGATGTGATAGGCAATGATCGGTCCACAATCTTAAAACTTGGTTCTTTCATTTCCCTAAAAATCCATAAAAATGTTAAATATTAAAGCGTAAAATCATTAAAATACTAAATTTAACCTTACCAAATGATTTCTTCTGTTAAATCTTCCTTATCAGGACCACATAAACTTGTTGTAACATATCAATAGGATCATCTAACATTTCTGATGCTAAAACACCCAAGATCAGCCTCGCGTCAGCATCCAAAAATAGAAAAAAGCTGAAAAAAAAATGATTCTGGTTAAAAATAACTACAAAAATAATTATAAAATATTAAAAAAGACTGAAAAATATTTAAATTAACTTACCAAATATGTTTATAAGCAAATTACAACTTTAGAACTCCATGCTGACAAAATCTGGAACCTGGAAAAAAAGTTAAACAAAGAGATTAATTCTTAAATTTTTAAAAAAAGTTTCATAAAAAAATTTTATACTTATCTGATCTCTATTTTCCTGGTGCAACTTCATCTTCTTGATATAAATTAGTACCTGAAAAAAATAATTAACAATAATTAACAACAATATGTGTACATATTATACCAATTTTTTATAAAATTGAAATTATAGCAGAAGACAAAATATTGCAATCTCCTCATGCAGGAATGCATAAAGAAAAATATGAAACCAACAAATGATAAAGTAGTTTCTTTTTGGTTTCTTTTAATTCCCATGAGTATTGAGTAGGAGACTTTTATTGCAATATTTTGTCTTCTGCTATAATTTCAATTTTATAAAAAACTGGTATAATATGTACACATATTGTTGTTAATTATTGTTAATTATTTTTTCAGGTACTGATTTGAATCAAGAAGATGAAGTTGCACCAGGAAAATAGAGATCAGATAAGTATAAAATTTTTTTATGAAACTTTTTTTAAAAATTTAAGAATTAATCTCTTTGTTTAACTTTTTTTCCAGGTTCCAGATTCTGTCAGCATGGAGTTCTAAAGTTGTAATTTGCTTATAAACATATTTGGTAAGTTAATTTAAATATTTTTCAGTCTTTTTTAATATTTTATAATTATTTTTGTAGTTATTTTTAACCAGAATCATTTTTTTTTCAGCTTTTTTCTATTTTTGGATGCTGACGCGAGGCTGATCTTGGGTGTTTTAGCATCAGAAATGTTAGATGATCCTATTGATATGTTACAACAAGTATATGTGGTCCTGATAAGGAAGATTTAACAGAAGAAATCATTTGGTAAGGTTAAATTTAGTATTTTACAAATTTTCTGGATGTTTGAAAGCTACCGTCGAGGAGAAAAAAAAGTGGAATAAGTCAAAATGGAAATTTTTTTTTTTTTTTTAGTAGTTCAGGTAAAAATAAAACTTTTTCCCAATCATATGTATATATAAAAAGTTAAATGGTTCAGAGTTATTTTAGGTTGAGCTGGGCATATGAAATCAAAAAAATGAAAAAATCCAACTTTGGAGCAGCCGTATATCAAAATAATGCATCAGGAAGTCTAAAATAGGAGCGGTTTCACAAATCTCAGGTAAAAAGTGACACAAAAAAAATTTTTTTTCATTTTTTATTTTTCGGCTGGTCGTTCTTCCCTGGACGTGCCCATATATATATATATTAGACTGACAAAAAAAAAATCGACTTTTCGATTTTTTAAGGTGCTCAAGCGTTTTTGGGTACCACTTTATGAAAAAAAAGCCCTAGGTAAAGCGCATCTAAAAATATTTAGTCGTTGGACAGCGCCAAAGCGTTTTCGATTTTTGAAAATTGGTCCAGGAGCGCCGGGGGGGATTACAGCTACTAATTTTAAAAGGCAACAAAAAAATAAAACTTCGGGGGGTATTTCATAGTTTTTTTGGTCACTAAAAAGGATGAAATCATTTATTTTGAATTATTTCTTTAAGGCAAAGTTATGATCTAATTTCGGTCTTAAAAATATCAAAAATTGGACAGTTTTTGGCGTCAAAAACATGCTGCGGACTATAAAATGTTTAGAAATTATTTTAAAGGGGTATTTCGAATGATCATTGGGTCACTAAAAACGATGAAATCGGTTATTTTCATTTATTCTTTGCGGATTCAGAGTTATGCGCCAAATATTGTAGCTTGATTTCCAAAATATAGCATTTTTTTGAGTTAAATGACTGTCAAGCGTACAGAGAACTTTTTTGAGCCTCTAGAAAGGTAAGTTATCATAGTTTTGTGTTTTTTAAACACCGATGCATTGGTTGCTTAGATTTTTTTATGTATTTTTATTATTTTATTATTTTTATTATTTATATTATTTTATTATTTTTATTATTTTTATTATTTTTATTTTTTTATGTATTTTTTTATTTATTTATTATTTTTTTATTACAACCAATGCATCGGTGTTCAAAAAACACAAAACTATGATAACATACCTTTCTAGAGGCTCAAAAGAGTTCTCTGTACGCTTGACATTGACCATTTAACTCAAAAAAATGCTATATTTGGGAAATCAAGCTACATTATTTGGTGCATAACTCTGAATCAGCAAAGAATAAATTAAAATAACCGATTTCATCGTTTTTAGTGACCCAATGATCATTCGAAATACCCCTGTAAAATAATTTCTAAACATTTTTTAGTCCGCAGCATGTTTTTGACGCCAAAAATGTCCAATTTTTGATATTTTTAAGACCGAAATTAGCTCATAACTTTTTGCCTTAAAGAAATAATTCAAAATAAATGATTCCATCGTTTTTAGTGATCAAAAAAACTATGAAATACCTCCCGAAGTTTTATTTTTTTGTTGCCTTTTAAATTTAGTAGCTGTAATCCCCCCCGACGCTCCTGAACCAATTTTCAAAAATCGAAAACGCTTTGGCGCTGTCCAACGACTAAATATTTTTAGATGCGCTTTACCAAGGGCTTTTTTTTCATAAAGTGGTACCCAAAAACGCTTGAGCACCTTAAAAAATCGAAAAGTCGATTTTTTTTTTGTCAGTCTAATATATATATAATAAAATTTTTATATAATAAATTTTTATTTATTTTTAAAAATTAGTCAACAAGTATAAATATAAATTTTTTAAAAATTAGTCAACAAGTATAAATATAAGTTATGTATAATTAAATCAAGTATATCTAATAAATTTGAACAAGTATAAATTTATAAGTAATAGTGATAATAGTATTAGTTAGTACATAGTTATGTAAATATGATTAAATATGTCTTTGGTAAAAATTAAACAGCATCACAATCTGTTTCGTTAACTATCTAGGTTTGAGAAGTATAATTTAATACTCTTCTTAAATCTAGAAAGTGACGGAAGGTCACGATAGCAGGGGGGCAGAGAATTCCATAGATTGGCATACTTGATATGGAAAGAGTTTTTCCCAGAATCTGTTAACATTGTGGTGATTTCAAGATCTATGCGGGGCAAGAGATATGATACATGGTAAAAATGTTCAATTCATATTGAATATAATATTTTTCATTGCTTGAGGAATCGTATAGTGGCCATAATTTGGCAGCGTTTTTTATTCTTTATTTATAGTTTTATTAGTTGCTTCACATTGTAAAGTATTTGCTGGATTATTAAATATTTATTCTCAGGTGATTGAGAATTCTTTTTATTCGGACCTTAAAGTTATTTTAAGGCTGGTTTATTGTAGAGGAAAATAAATTAACCAAAGTTTTTGTATATACTTGTTTGTTTATTGAAATACTCTAAGTTCCATAATATAAGTATAACTACAAGATGCTAGTATCGAGATCCCAATGCAATGCGAAAGTAACGAGTGATCCCAAACAAGTATTCTAATGAAGTGCTACAAAACAAGTGTCTTTAACGAGTTTCTCGCGACATCCCTGGACAGTAGCTTATATGCGTTAAACCGTGTAAAAGAATGCTACATTCAGTAGCTACTACTGTATGAGAAGAATTTTTATGTTGTCGTAGGCGTTTTCTATACCAAGTTCAAAGGTTGCTCTTTGACGTCAGAGATGTTGTTTTTCATATTGGCTTTCAATCTATAAGCTCGTAAATACCATTGCCACATATTGTTTTTTATTATTTCTCTATTAGTGATCTCTTTTACTAAGCATCTTCCACGAAATCAAACATATTAAATATAATATTACAAAAACATATTAACATTCTTCCCATACTATGCCTACGCAACAACATTGTTTTTTTTTTAAACCTTGCGACTGTTATGATATCTTTACTTACTTCACCTACTTTTGAAAAAGTATAATATTTTATAATTTTTAAGTTAGCATTTTGATAATATTCATTATGCATAATTTAATTATTGCCTTACGAATCCGGCAGGGATACAAAAAAAGCAACAAAAGGTGTAATGTAAATTTGAGATGTCTAACGTATAAAAAAATCTTAGGAATCCCGGGCTAACCCAAGATATCAATAAATTCTTTAGACTTATTTGAAAAAATATATTTAAAAAAAAATAGGCATCCCAGGCTGATTCTAGATATCAATAAATTCTTTAGCCTAATTTGAAAAAGTATCCTTAAAAAATATAACAGAAAATCCGCAAGGAAAATATTACAGTGTCTATCCCATAAAATATTATACTTTTTTATATATCGCTCATTTTCATTTTTTTTGCAAAAATAGTGTCACGTGGTCGTATATACCGATTGAAGTAAGAATGGATTTTTATTTCCTTTTTTTTAAAGTTTGTATTTTACTTAATTATAGATTTACCAACAGTTATTTAACTTTAAATTAATGTTTTAGACGCTATTTTAGTTTAAAATATGACTAAAAATTACGTATTTATTCACAAAAGCATAAAAATACTTTTTTATACCTGAAGGAATAATCGGTTAAAAGCACAATAAAATAAATTTTTTAATTTTACTATGTTTTTATGACAATAACATGTTGATCCTTTGATAAAAAAAACTTTTACTTTATGTTTTCAAAAAATTACAGCACTAAAACAAGATTTTTATATTATTTTTTTAAAATCTATTTTTGCAAAAAAAATGAAAATGAGCCATAGATATTACTTTACCTACTTTTGAAAAAGTATAATATTTTATGGGATAGACATTATATTTTCCTTGCTAATTTTCTGTTATATTTTTTTAAGGATACTTTTTCAAATTAAGCTAAAGAATTTATTGATATCTTGGATTAGCCTGGGATTCCTAAGATTTTTTTATACATTAGACGTCTCAAATTTACATTACACCTTTTGTTGCTTTTTTTTGAATAAAAAAAAAACTTTGAATATTTTAGAAAGCTGTATTATTTTTTATCGTTCATTTCTTTCCGAATTGATCAGATCAGCATATTGAATTTTTTATTCTCTCCATTCAATAGCAAAAGGAAAAATTATTTTTTTATTGAAAATATTGGCTTACAGACCCGGCAGGGATAGAAAAAAAAAGCAGCAAAAGATGTAATGTAAATTTGAGTCGTCTAATGTATAAAAAAATCTTAGGAATCCCAGGCTAATCCATTAGATATCAATTGCAATAAATTCTTTAGACTTATTTGAAAAAATATATTAAATAAAATATAACAGAAAATTCGCAAGGAAAATATAATGTCTATCCCATAAAATATTATACTTTTTCAAAAATAGGTAAAGTAGATTTAAAAATCTATTTAAATATCTATTTTTATTCACGTTCTCCTGATACATTTGAATATACAAAATTCAAAATATTTCAAAGAATTCATGTACCAACATTATATGTACACTAACTCTTGCGTTATTATTACCTAATAACAGAAAAGAATAAAAATCCCCTTTCCTTATCAAAACAATTTAAATATAATGTAATGATATATTTTTATTAATAATTATCAGGATACCTCTTGTTTACTTATAACTACTGGATCAAAAAATTGAAAATATTCCCTTTAATTAATCGCAGTAAATCGAGATTTCAATATTCGCTGCGATAAATCGCATAATAAAAAACTTAAGTCAGATGAAAAATGCGATAAAAAAAACGTAAGTCAAACCAAAATTTCGATATCTCAGCCTTCTCCGATTGTGAGTTATATGTAAAATTATGTCCCTCTCACTTAGAAGCAAGGAATATAGAGTGAGAGAAAAAATTCTGAAATTTATAAACAAAGCTAGCTTTTGCTTGTGATGGAGGGTCGCGAAAGCTAATGCTTTGGCTTGATTATAAATTTTTAACATAAAAATATGTTTCTTATATTAATTTATGATTTTTTCATCAGTCCTAGGGCAAGGTATTCAGTTTTCAATATTTTCTATTATTGGTATCACAACATTACTCGAGTCCAATTGCGGTTCAGTTACTGGTCGTTATGAATTTTGGTCTAATATAGGTTAATAAAGAAAAATTACGTTAATTAAGTTAATTATGAAAAATTATTATTCTATCCGTGACTTGGATACCAAAAATATGTTTTTTAAATCCTAATATAGGTTTTTTAGATCGCTAATCACGAACCTTGGGATCCTGACTACTAAAAATTGGCGCTTTAACTTTCAATTAGCAAAAACTACATAGAAACACTATCCCTTTTAGGGGCAGTCTTTGCTAATTTAAGGATGAAATATTCATTTTTCATTGAAAATCTCTTGAAATTCATGATCAGTGACTTTAAAAAATGCGTATGATTCAAATCTTCAAAGTGTGAATACTTTAAAAATTCGTGGTGACTTTTTGTTTTTTATTACCGACTGGTTCAAATGCAATATAATATTCATAAAATATTTGTTTTCTTGCAATTAAATCAAGTCACAAAAATCAGTTTTAGCTTTTTTACTTCAAAATTGTTTCTTTTTTATAGCATTCAATTGCAAAATGACCAATATTTTAGATAAAATTATAAAGAATTTAAATTAGCCTTTAACTAAACTCTGAAAGTTGCCATTTTGCGCACTGAATAAAACCAAGCCTGATTCCAGTAATAAAACTTATTTTTTTTTTTTAATTTGCGTGCAAAATTTTTGTATAATTTAAAAAAAAATCTTTAATTAAAACATGGAACACATTAGCGAAATTTGTGACAAAAAATTAATAATTGATAATGGCTACATATATTTGTATTCTGAAACTCAAGCCGGCAAAGTTTATTAGGATTGCAAACGTAGAAAAAATGAAGAAACGTGTAATGCAGGAGCTATTACTATCGCAGGATCAAGTCGCATTATCGTAAATCAAACATATTTATGGCAGATTATGAATTAGCAATCATAAATGCATTGCAAGAAGTATTTCTTTCCAAAAAGTTCCAAAAATAACAAGGTGCTACCGAACTTACCATTGCTGAATTCAACCTTGGTAAATCCGTTAAAGCTGGACCAAAAAAGAAATGGTATGATCACCAACAACGAGTAAGAAATCTTGTCATAGACTATGAAAATTTTAAAAATGAGTCCAATGAAATGGATTATTTAAAAAATCTTGCTTACAATATAAATATTTAAATTAATTGTTATTTTATGAATAAAATTCATTTTCGAAAATTACGAAATTTTTCGGAAAAAATGATTTGGTATTTTTATTTTCGGATAATTGATCGTTCAGATATTTTTTTCGGAAAAATGACCGGGAATCGCTGCTGATTGAATGTCTTTATTTTCTATTGGACATTATGAATCTTATTCTGGGTTAAATAATAATCTTTTTCTAATAGAGCAGAATTCCAATTATCCGACATCCAATAAACCGGAACATTTGATAATCCGGCACTTTTTTGGATTAAACCAGAGCTGGGCAACGGCTGTACGCTAAAATCCTTATATACGGTATACGGTATACGGGACGGCTAAGGAGGCATACGGTTCATTAACCGTATGAAAATCTATACGGCAAAAATTCATAAGGCATCCGTATGAATTTAATTGTATGTACGGCAAAACTCATAAGGCATCCGTATGAAATTATCCGTACATACGGTAAAATTCATACGGCATCCGTATGAAATTAACCGTATGTAAGGCAAAAATCATAAGGCATCCGTATGGAAATTTCATTATCTACGGCAAAAATTCATACGGATCCTTATAAAATTTTGCCTTATATAAGGATATTTTCATACGGATGCCGTATGAATTTTACCGTATGTACGGATAATTTCATACGGATGCCTTATGAGTTTTGCCATACATACAATTAAATTCATACGGATGCCTTATGAATTTTTGCCGTATAGATTTTCATACGGTTAATGAACCGTATGCCTCCTTAGCCGTATGATTTATTATACGGCAAAATTTCGTACGGTATCCGTATGAATTTACCCGTATGTACGGCAAAACTCATAAGGCATCCGTATGAAATTACCCGTATGTATAGACCTGTGACGAGGTAACGAGGCAACCTCGTTCTCGGTGTACGAGGCGAGGCGAGAACGAGGCGATAACGAGGCGAGATCAAAATTTGAAATTCTCGCTTAGACGAGGCGAGACCGAGAATAAAATTTCCAAAATCTCGCATCGCCTCGCCTCGCCTCGCCTCGCCTCGTTAAACCTCGTAATTCTTATTTTACCCAATTTTTACCAAGACTAGATTGCCATACCCCTTGGAACAGCACCTTAGAAATGCTAAGAATTTTTAGGGAGTTAAAATTAAGATATTAAGAAATAAAAATTTTTATTTCTTTATATCTTAATGATTTATATATTATCGGCTATAGGACAACAATAATGAAACGCGTTAATTCTGGCTTCACGATATTTAATAGCACGCAATAATGCCATAAGAAAAGCATTTACAACTTTCAATTATTAACAAAGATACAATTAAATTGTTTTATTATTTATAATTTATAAAAGCTAAATTAAATATCGATAAATAGAGAAAGATTCATGCATTTTTTAGTATTTCTATTTTTAAGCTATGTGACCATTTATGAACACCAATTTCTTTTACTGCCAACTTAATTTGAAAATTTTTTTGGATTATGAAAATAAGGGTGATTAAGATGTGGTCTTAAATTCTGTTATAGTCTGTTACTTTTTTCTTGTAAGTATTCAAAAACTGACCGAGGAAAAGAACTAAAGAAGGAAAGTGTTAAATGCATTTTCTCTGTGCTCTATTATTTTTTTATTCTTGTGCTTGAAAAAAAATTTCTAAAAGATGATATTTATAAATGTTTTAAAAATATTGAATTATCACTTCATCATAAATGTGCTTTAAATGTGTATAATATACTTTTAATATGCATTATACATGCAATTTTATAATTTTTTTAAGCCTTGATTAAAATTTTTTGATTTTATATTATTCAAGATTGTACCTCGCTTAGAAACGAGGAATTCTCGGCCGAGAACGAGGCGAGGCGAGGCGAGGCCGAGAAAATGATTTGTGCACCTCGGCCGAGAACGAGGCGAGGCGAGATTAAACCTTTCTCGTTCTCGTTCTCGGTAAAATTTGTGATTCTCGCCTCGCCTCGCTCTCGTCACAGGTCTACGTATGTATGGCAAAACTCATAAGGCATCCGTATGAAATTACCCGTATGTACGGCAAAACTCATACGGCATCCGTATGAAAATATCCTTATATAAGGCAAAATTTTATAAGGATCCGTATGAAATTTTGCCGTACATACGGGTAATTTCATACGGATGCCTTATAAATTATAACTGTTTATGGCATTTATTTATTTATTGACACACCATAATCTGAGTTGATTTTTAAGAAAATAAGTGAAAAAAAATGTTCTAGTTTACTTTTGTTATATTTATTTATCATGAAATTTATTTTTAAGGATTTACAATAAATAAATATATTCTTTTTCTGTAACGTAAGGCATAAAATTTAGATATAAGAATTTTAAATAAAATTGTTAAAACAGATTAATATCCCTGTGAAAAATTTTAACCATAAAATGGCCATAATTTATGGTGATGGGCCATACATTGGTCATAAATTGTCCATAAATTATTAATTAAATTTTTTTTTGTTTTTATTGAACAAAATTACTATTTATACCCCTCCAAGGTCCGTGGCAAGTGTAAAAAGGCCACACCTTCTTTCTAAAGTCCAAAAAAAGTACGAAAACGAGATTTATAAATAAAAAAGTAAAAATTAAAAAATTTTTTAAATTAAAACTTTTTTATATATATTTTTATTTTATTATTTTAAATAAACATTAATAATTAATTTAAATCCAGAAAAAGTACGAAAACCGAGGTTTATGAATAAAGAAGTTAAAATTGTGAATTTTAAATAAAAATATTAACTAAAAGTTTTATTTAATACATATATATAAAGAAAACCCGGAATTTTCAGGGAAAATTTGCAACAAAATATTATTTAAAAAACCTTTTGAAGTTTGTCTATAAATAAAAAAACAATTTCAAACGCTGGAATTTTGTCCCCAACTGCCCTTATTGGGAAAGGGGTAGGGGTAAAAACTTGTTTTTTTTTCATTAAAAAAAAACTCATGTCTATGATTTTCTATTTTCCTCTCTGGAAAATTTCAATGTTTCGCCTATCAAAAACTTCAAAACTAGCCAATTAGGGCAAATTGGAGCCGTAAATATCGTTAAAAGTTCAAAAATACTAAAATTTTTCGCGGTTATAATTTTTTTATGGCGAGTTTAGTTTACAATATATTTCAATCTTTTTTAAATTTTTGGCCTCCTAAAAACTTCTTTTAAAAAGTAAAGGGCATATTGAGATGAGATAAGTGAAATGCCCCTGTCATCGAATTTCTAAACTAACAATTGTTTGTGCAGCCCCATTTCTATTATTTGAAATTGATTTCTGAATTTTTAATATTTGCTTTTGGTGGTCTAAAGTGGTCATAGGTGGTCAAAAAAAAACATTATTTAATTAATTTTATTTAATGGAACCATTAACATTATTTAATGGAACAATTTTGGCTAATTTTTAGAATTTTTCATATAATAGTTCCAAAGAAAAAAAATGGCAACAAATGGGTTGAAATTGTCCGCTTAGGAGGAGGAGCGGGGTGAATGGACAAATGGACTATGGTGATCAAATTTTTTTGTCCAAAAAAATAGTTACTTTGGAACTTCAAAGACAGGGGCATTTTACTTTTCTTATCTCGAAATTATACTCTTTGATTTCTTTGATGATGAAGAAATTAATAAAATTTTAAAATTTTTCAGTAATGAAAACTCTATGAATTTTCTAGAAGACAGAAAATTTACAAAAGACCTAAATATATTGTATTTTACTCGTTTTTCACGATATTTAAACATAACCTAAAATTTAAGCCATTAAATAATCTAAAATCATCAAAAATGCCACAAAAACGCGAAAAAATTTAGTATTTTTGAAATTTTAACGGTGCCCTGAGCACGGCCGCGGCTCTAATCCGCTCTAATTGGCTCGTTTAGAAGGCCTTTGATAGGAGAAAACATAAATTTTAAAGGTAATTTTTGTTATAGTTAAATTTTTAATTTTCGTTTTCAGTAATTTTAAATTTCAAGGTGTCTTTAAGAGGAAAAAATTAATTTTTGACTTTTGCATATAAGTAATAAAATATTTTCCCAATCAAGATTATCCGTTTCATGAGGTTGAAATTTTCAAAACAGTAAAAACTTTGCATCAATTTTGGATTTTTAACTTTTTTAAAAGAATTTATGCACTAATACACTAATTTTTTACTTTTTTAGTTATAAACCTCGTTTTTCTATTTTATCTAGACAATAACAAAAGATCATCATTGACTGATTCATTGTATGAAAAGCTAATTTTCCTTAAGGAAAGTAAAAAATATATTCAATATTAATTTTGGAGAAAAATGTATGCAATAAAAATTGTTCTTTACTCATTCAATAGAATTCTAAAATGAAAATAAAAAATTTTTGATTGTATTTTTCCTCTTATAAATAATAATTTTATTTTTAATGCTTTCTATGAACAGTTGCTTAACTTTTTTTTAATATCTTCTTGATTTTAATACATATTTATATTTAGAAAATAAAAGCAAAAGAATTTTTTGTTATTGGGTAAGTCTTATAATACCTATTTTAAGAATGCAATTTTTTGCATATTTAAACAATATTATCGAACTTTATTCCTATTTCTTTATAAAAGTTAAATATTTACTTAGGTAATGTCCTTATAAAAGCTTACAATTGTTTCATATGGATCCTTATGCAGAGCAATGTATATATTTCAATAATATACTCTTCTTTATGACGTTAAACAGCATACGGGCCCATATACTCTCGAACCGTAGGTACGGTTAAACAGCATACGGGCCCATATACTCTCGAACCGTAGGTACGGTTAAACAGCATACGGGCCCGTATAATCTCAAACCGTACATACGGTCAAACAGCATACAGAACCGTATAATCTCTAACCGTACATACGGCTCAACAGCATACGGACCCGTATACTCTCTAACCGTACATACGGCTCAACAGCATATGGACCCGTATACTCTCTAACCGTACATACGGTTCAACAGCATACGGACCCGTGTACTCTTGAACCGTACGTACTGTTAAACAGCATACGGACCCGTATGCAGTTTTTGATTAAGCCGAAGCAAACGGTATACGGGTCCGTATGCTATTAAACATTATATACGGTTCAAGTGTATATGGGTCCGTATGCTGTTGAACCGTATGTACGGTTCAAGTGTCTACGGGTCCGTATGCTGTTGAACCGTATGTACGGTTAGAGAGTATACGGGCCCTTATGACATTAAACATTACATACGGCTGAGATGCATAAAGCTCCCGTATAGTGTTAACCGTATATACTGCTAGGGTGCATACGGTCCCGTATGCTGGTTATCGTATATACGGTTCAAGTAACATACGGGTCCTTATGCACAAAAACCGTCTATACGGCATGCGGTTACAGAGTGCCAAAATTGCCGTATATGCCCAGCTCTGGATTAAACTCATATGTATTTTTTTTAAATTTGCTTTTTATTTTTATATTTATGGAGAAAAAAAATTTTTTTTATAAAAATATATTTCCGTTAAGTAAATAGAATAAAATAAAATGACATTAAGTAGAAACCATTGGTAGATTTCAAGGTCTCTTTGTAACTCAATTATACATATTTAATATGTAGTGTTAATTAATATTTTATGTCATTTTGGTTCCTCATAGAGGAACCTTTGTGATAGATGAAATTTTGATTTTTGATTTTTTGGCGTATAAGCACGTTTTGGGACCTCAGGAAGCTAAAAAACCGGTTTTTAAAAAAAGTCTGTATGTGTGTGTGTGTGTGTGTGTGTGTGTGTGTGTGTGTGTGTGTGTGTGTATGTATGTAACCGGTGAAATTTCACAACCATTATGGAATTAAGACCTAATTTTTTTTTCAAAAATTTTTTCATCAAAAAATCTCAAACTACTTTTTTTTTTTTTTAATTTGGATGCATTTTTTTAATTTTTTTTTAATACCTCATTTATTTCCATGAAAGTACTTATATTTGAAAGTACGATTTTTACTCGATATCTCGAATCTGATAACTAATTTTTTGAAAATTTTTTTCTCAAAATTTTTTTCACAAAAAAATACAAAAAACACTAATTTTTTTTTTCTTTTTGGACGTAGTACCTAATTTATTTCTTTGAGAGTACTAGTTTTAGAACTATGGTTTATAGCATTTTTTTGGACCTGATACCTAATTTTTTCAAAATTTTTTTCTCAAAATTTTTGTTGCCAAAAAATACAAAAAATGCCAAAATTTTTTTTATTTTAGGACGTAATACTTAGTATTTTTCTATGAAAGTACTAATATTTGAAAATTTTGCAATCGGTGGTATTTAACAACCATTATGGAATTCAGATCTAATTTTTTTTTCAAAAATTTTTTCATCAAAAAATCTCAAACTACTTTTTTTTTTTTTAATTTGGATGTAATACCTCATTTATTTCCATGAAAGTACTTATATTTGAAAGTACGATTTTTACTCGATAACTCGAATCTGATAACTAATTTTTTGAAAATTTTTTTCCCAATATTTTTTTCACCAAAAAATACAAAAAAAACTTAATTTTTTTTTATTTTTGGATGTATAGTACCTAATTGATTTCTATGAGAGTACTAGTTTTAGAAATATCGTTTATAGTAATTTTTTGGACCTGAAACTTAATTATTTCAAAATTTTTTTCTCAAAATTAAAAAAACAAAAAAATTAAAAAATCTCTAATATTTTTTTTTTTTTTAGTGTAATACTTCCTTTAATTCCATGAAAGTACTAATATTTGAAAATTTTGCAATCAGTGGTATTTAACAACCATTATGGAATTAAGATCTAATTTTTTTTTTCGAAAATTTTTTCATCAAGAGATTTCAAAATACTTTTTTTTTTTTTAAATTTAGGTGTATTACCTCATTTATTTCCATAAAAGTACTTATATTTGAAAGTATGGTTTTCACTCGATATCTCAAGTCTGATAATTAATTTTTTGAAAATTTTTTTCCCAAAATTTTTTTCACAAAAAAATACAAAGAATACCAAATTTTTTTTTTTTAAAAATCTGTAATATTTAGACCTGTGACGAGAGCGAGGCGAGGCGAGAATCACAAATTTTACCGAGAACGAGAACGAGAAAGGTTTAATCTCGCCTCGCCTCGTTCTCGGCCGAGGTGCACAAATCATTTTCTCGGCCTCGCCTCGCCTCGCCTCGTTCTCGGCCGAGAATTCCTCGTTTCTAAGCGAGGTACAATCTTGAATAATATAAAATCAAAAAATTTTAATCAAGGCTTAAAAAAATTATAAAATTGCATGTATAATGCATATTAAAAGTATATTATACACATTTAAAGCACATTTATGATGAAGTGATAATTCAATATTTTTAAAACATTTATAAATATCATCTTTTAGAAATTTTTTTTCAAGCACAAGAATAAAAAAATAATAGAGCACAGAGAAAATGCATTTAACACTTTCCTTCTTTAGTTCTTTTCCTCGGTCAGTTTTTGAATACTTACAAGAAAAAAGTAACAGACTATAACAGAATTTAAGACCACATCTTAATCACCCTTATTTTCATAATCCAAAAAAATTTTCAAATTAAGTTGGCAGTAAAAGAAATTGGTGTTCATAAATGGTCACATAGCTTAAAAATAGAAATACTAAAAAATGCATGAATCTTTCTCTATTTATCGATATTTAATTTAGCTTTTATAAATTATAAATAATAAAACAATTTAATTGTATCTTTGTTAATAATTGAAAGTTGTAAATGCTTTTCTTATGGCATTATTGCGTGCTATTAAATATCGTGAAGCCAGAATTAACGCGTTTCATTATTGTTGTCCTATAGCCGATAATATATAAATCATTAAGATATAAAGAAATAAAAATTTTTATTTCTTAATATCTTAATTTTAACTCCCTAAAAATTCTTAGCATTTCTAAGGTGCTGTTCCAAGGGGTATGGCAATCTAGTCTTGGTAAAAATTGGGTAAAAAAAGAATTACGAGGTTTAACGAGGCGAGGCGAGGCGAGGCGAGGCGATGCGAGATTTTGAAAATTTTATTCTCGGTCTCGCCTCGTCTAAGCGAGAATTTCAAATTTTGATCTCGCCTCGTTATCGCCTCGTTCTCGCCTCGCCTCGTACACCGAGAACGAGGTTGCCTCGTTACCTCGTCACAGGTCTAGTAATATTGTTTTTTTTTAAGTGTAATACCTAGTTTATTGAAATTTTTTTCTAAAAATTTGTTAAATAAAAAACATTAAATCACAGCAACATTTTTTTTCTTTTAAAATACGGTATTTAACTTTTTTTTATGAAATACTGATATCTCAAATTATAATTTTTATTAGATAAAATAGACCATTATAAATATTTTGCTATTGTTAATGAGGAACCATAGTGCCAATCACTTGGCAGCGTTTTTTTTTTAACATGTGTCATAGTTTTTTCAATTTCTACTTTTTAAAAAAGCATTTAAAATTTTTTATTGAACTTAATACCTTTTTTTTATATATAAGCAATAAGAATACAGAAAAATATTTTTATTTTTTGATAAGTAGAACTTCTGTAGTATGAATAATGTTTTGTGAATAATGCGGTCTTACAAGACATATTAATTTTGTGTTATCTTTATATATATATCTCTATTAGATCTTTATATACATCATTATTGTAGGAGTACAACTTATATAATGAATGATATAATATAATATTTTGTTACATATAATACAGTGTTAAGTATAAAGTATGTTGCTATGTCGTTATTACAGGTTGCCACATCTCCCTTCTTTAAGTTATAAGTATGATATTAATTTTTTATATATATCTTCTTGGTTTGGTTATTTTGGTTCTATCTCTTAGTCCTCTTTTTTGGTTGTCCTCCTTCTCTATCTCTTTGTTTTGGTTTAATTTTTGGTTTTCTTCTTGCTGGTTGTTATCAGTAGCTGTTGTTTCTTTTGAATGCTTTGAGCTATCTGGTGTTGTTTTATCTTCTGGGAGACTTTGTCTCTCTTTAATGTACTTTGTGTTTCTTCTTATAACTTGCCCACCTTCTGGTTGGACCATATAGGATCTTGGTGTTTCGTGACTAGCTATGATTGTTCCTGGCTACCATTTTCCATCTCTATAAATATATATGTCATCTGAGGTGTTATATGATATTTCTTTGTCTTTGGTTGCTGTTTTATCGTAGTCTCTCTTTTTCTTTATTTGATTTTGTTTTAACAAATCCCTGATGTCCATTTGTATTTCTGGTTTTAATTTTTCTCTTGATATTGGTAATAAAGTTCTTGTTTGCCTGCTAAATAGTATTTGGGATGGAGATATCTTTAAACCTGCTACTGGAGTATTTCTATAATGTAGCAATGCTTTTTATATTTCTTCAGTTGTTGTCCCAGACTTCTTTAGGATACTCTTTGCTATTCTAACTGCTTTCTCTGCTAGTCCATTCGATTGAGAGTGTTTTGGACTGGTCGTTGTTATCTTAAATTCCCATTTCTTTGAAAACTCCTGGAATTCTCTTGATGCAAAAGGCATATTGTCAGCTGTTAACTTTTCTGGTATTCCATGTACTGCAAATACCGCTGTTAATTTATTTATGTTTTCACCTGCTGTTTTATTTTTCATTTTAATTATTTCAAGCCATTTTGAAAACGCATCCATTATCACTAAGTAATTTTCTGAATTATATACTAGTACATCAGCAGATATGTTCTGGAACCTTTCCTTTGGTACTTCATGTGGTATTAGTGTTAATTTTTTGTTGATATTAGAATGTTCCATACATTTATTACATCCTTTTACTTTTTCTTCTATCTCTGTCGTTATACCTGGCCAGTACATCAGCTGTCTGGCTCTAGCTTTCATTTTTGTGACACCTACATGTCCCTCGTGTAGTTTTTCCAACATTAATTTTCTTAACGTTAGTGGTATTATTACGTTATCCATGTTGAACAATTAGGTATATAATAGATCTTCACTTACATGTAAGTCGTCTTTCATTTTCCAGTAAGGTTTAACATCTTCTGTTAGTTTTTTGATATGTATTGGCCACTCAGTCCTACAGTATTCTATTACTCTTTTTAGCGTGCTGTCTTTCTCTGTTTCTCTTTTTAATTCTTCTTTCTTTTCTTCTGATATTGCCATCTGGTTTACTATGCTATGGATGTACTTGTCCAATTTAAATTCTTTTTCTCCAGTATCTATTTTTGAGTCTCTTGACAATGTATCTGCTATGTACATATATTTGCCTCTGATATACTTGACCTCTAGCCTGTATTTTGCAGTTTTCATTCGTAGTGCTTGTAATCTAACTGATGGTATTCTTGAGATTGGTTTTTTGAATATTTTGACAAGTGGTTCGTGGTCAGTTTGTACATTTACATCCCTTCCATATATGAACTTGTAAAATTTCTTTGTTGAATATGCTATTGCCAGCATCTCTTTCTCTATCTGGGCATATCTTTGTTCTGTATCTGTTAGACATCTTGACGCAAAAAATATTGGCCTTTTCTCTTGAAGTAAACAACATCCAATGCCATCTTTTGATGCATCTGCCTGAATGGTTATTTCTTTCTTCTCATTAAACCCTTGTAGCGTTGGTGCCGTTGTTAATGATTTCTTCAATTGATCAAACTCTTTGGTATGATTTTCATTCCAGTCTCATTCAAAATCTTTTTTTAGTAACTGTCTCATATTTAAAGTTTTGTTGGGTACATTAGGTATATAATCTTGCATTAGAGTGGACCTAAAATTGGAGTTTTAAGAAAAACTTTGCTTCCCGGGTTTTTTCGTGAACTTTTGGTCATAAAAAGTCCTCAGCTCCAAGGATTTTGCTTTCGCTTTGCAAAAACACGTGCCTGTAAGCAACTCAATTTTCCCGTTTAAATAACATGGGAATTTTGACTTTTCAGCTTTCTAATGCTTTACAAAGCTTGCAAAATGTTTTGAAAAGCTGCTAATCTATGGAAAGTACTATTTAAATATATAAAAAACGATACCAAATCTCAAGTAACCAAAAAAAATATTTTTAAAGCGATTTTACCGGTATTAAACATTAAAAAAATCCCCATTAAAATAATATAACTTAATGTAATTTAAATGGAGCATTTTTTTAATGTTTATTACCGGTATAATCGCTTTAAAAATATTTTTTTTGGCTACTTGAGGTTTGGTATTCTTTTTTATATATTTAAATAATACTTTCCATAGGTTAGCAGCTTTTCAAAACATTTTGCAAGCTTTGCAAGAAATTAGAAAGTTGAAAAGTCAAAATTTCCATGTTATTTAAATGGGAAAATTGAGGTGCTTACAGGCACGTGTTTTTGCAAAGCAAAAGCAAAATCCTTGGAGCTGGGGACTTTTTATGACCAAAAGTTCACAAAAAAACCCGGGGAGCATGGTTTTTCTTAAAACTCCAATTTTAGGTCCACTCTAATCTTGCATGTAGTTAACCATAACTAAGAATCGTTGCAATTCTTGTTTCGTTCTTGGTGGTTGTAGTGCTATTACTGACTTGATTCTGTCTTCATCTATTTTCCTCCCTTCTTTGGAAAATATTTAGCCTAAAAGTTTTACACTTTTTTGTTTGTATTGTACTTTTGCTTTTTTGAATTTTACATTCACTTGTTTTGCTCTTTCCATAAATGCTTTTAAGTTTCTGTCATGTTTTTCTTCAGTTCTGCCTGATATTACGTAATCACCTATATAAATATTTAAACCATTTAGACCTTTGAATATTCTCTCATTTTCTTCTTGAAATATTTCTGATGCCGTATTGATTCCATATGGCAATCTTCTGAATTTGTAGCATCCAAATGGAGATGAGAATGTGTAAGCTTCACTCGATTCATCATCTAGCTCTATATGCCAGAATCCTTGTTTCAAATCTAACACAGTAAAGTATTCTGCATTTTCCAATTTGGCAGCTATTTCATCTATTGATGGTATTTCATAAAAACTTCTACTGATATTTTGATTTAACTCCTGTGGGTCTATGCAAAGTCTTAATGACCCATCATCTTTTTCTCTTATTACCAAATTGCTCACCCATGACTTTGGATATTTTACTTTCTCTATTATCCCTTTTCTTTCTAGTTGGACTAGTTGGTTCCTTAGTTTTTCTCTTGTATGTACAGCTACTCTTCTTGGAGGATATGCTGTTGGTTTCGCTTCTCTATTGATGGTTAGTTTGACTTTCTCTGGGAATCTTCCTGTTCCTGTAAAACATTCTTTGTATTTTTTGATAAATATTTCCTTTTCTTCATTTACCTTTTGAGTCTGTTTGATATTGTTGACCCTTTTGACGATTCCCAGTTCTTCACATGAATCTAATCCCATGAGTGGGATTTTGTCCACTTCAGTTATTACGAATTTGTGGTTACTCAACCTATTTTTGAAGTTGCATGGCATCTTGACTTTACCCAATATTTTTATTTCAAATCCTCCGTAAGCTGTTATCTTCTTTTTTGATTCTCTTATTTTACTATTATGTTTGATTTTGTCGTATATTTTCTTTGGTAGTACATTGACATCAGATCCAGTGTCCACTTTAAATTTAATCTCCTTGTCTCCTACTATTATTCTTTCTATCCAAGTACTCTTTTTCTTAATGTTATTTTCTTTATCCATTGAATTTACCGTCAGTGTGTTGATAACGAAGTTTTCTTCACTTGAGGTATCATCTTCTTCCGATAAGTCACTTGCGGACTCTATGTTATCGACTCTTCTACTGTTGGTATTACAGGCAACTGCATAGTGACCTACCTTATTGCATCTGTAGCATTTCTTATCATATGCTGGGCACTGCCTCGGTAGGTGTCGCCCGTTGCACCTTCCGCAGTTAAATTCTTTGTATCCGTACCTGCCTTCTGTTGGTTTTGATGTTCTCCTTGTTTCGCTTCTTTTTCTCTCTCTCGCGGGATACTGCGCGCGCACTTCTATTTTCATATTTTGTTGTTTTCCCTCTTCTTGTGTGTATTGCATCAACCGATGAAGCTGTTTTGGTCTGCTCTTGTATTTTTCTTGACTGTTCTTTGCTTGCTTCATTCATTTTTATATTTTTTATCAAATCCTCAAGAGTTAGTTTATTTATTTTTAGAATACTTTGTTGGAGTCTGGTATCCTTCATCGTTCGAATTATGTTGTCACGTATCATGCTGTCTTCCAATGAGTCATAGCCACATGTTTTAACTAGTTTTTTCAATTCCTTAACGTAACTTTCAATGGTTTCATCATCTTTTCTTGTTCTATTAGCAAAAACGAACCTTTCAAATTTTTCATTTATTCCTTTCTTGCAATTTTTCTCGGAAGCCTCCAATATTTTCTCCGGATCCTCTAGGTTTTCATCTGTTAAATTGAATGTGTCCAGTAATTCTATGGCTTCTGGACCAACTAGATTTTGTAATATTGCTGCTTTTTTACAATTGTTCACCATCTTAGGATCCACAAATCAATCAGTTGATGAGAATCCACAAATCGTAGCCTTGCCATATGTTTATTCTCTTTTAGAGATAAAGGAAGAGATTGCATATTCAAAAGTTTTTGAAATTGTGCGTGAATACTTCAAATAGTTAGATGCAGATTTTGAGCCACCAGAAATGATAATAACTGATTTTGAGGTGTCTATTATTGATTCTGCACGCAAAATGAATACGCAAGTAAAAGCCTGTTTTTTCCACTTGCGGCAAAATGTGTTTAGGAAAATCCAAAGTGAAGGAATGCAGGTGGCATATAATGACGATAATGACAGGGCTATCAAAAATGCCGATCAAAAACTGTGTTCGTTAGAATTCGTTCCAGAAGAAGACATATATATATATATATATATATAATAATATATATAATATTGTTTTGAAATATTATAATGTGTATGTAGAGAGTGGAAAAGAACTTGAATATTTAGAATTCATAGGTTACCATATAAAATTTTAAACTATATCAAAAATTAACAATAAATTAATTAAATAATTGTATTTGATTAAGCATTTTGTAACGTTTAATTTATTAAAATTTATTTGAAAAAAAAATTATTTTTGGAAATTAATGGTTCATTGGGAATTTTTTTTTGGAAAAAAAAGTTTTTGGGAAAAAATATTTTGGGAAAAAATCCTTGGGAAAAAGTCATTGGGAAAAAAAGATTGGGAAAAATGTCGCCAGACGTATGATTTATACTTTCGTTCTGTTAATTTGTGGGAATCTTTATTTATTCCTCGAGTAAATCAAATTTATTTCTTTGGATTATTTATACGTCTGTTCTTAATTAATTGCTGTTTAAAATTTTATACGACTTTACAGACAATTCAGTTGAATAATTAAATTAATGTATTTTAAAAAATAAATCAATTTAAATATGCTTTTGCTCAACGTTTCGGTGAATCTAAATGATCACCCTTATCAAGAGCTGTAATTAACATTAAGAAAATTAATTTATTTATAACATATTTAATGATTTTTGTACATTTATTTTAGTTTAAAATAAAAATTAAATAAAGTTTGTCATTATTTTATAAATACGTGATCTTTTTTTTTTGAAAACAAATATTTAATTATTACACAAATTATATAAATAAATTAGTTTTTTTAATGTTAATTACAGCTCTTGATAAGGTTGATCATTTAGATTCACCGAAACGTTGAGCAAAAACATATTTAAATTGGTTTATTTTTTAAAGTACATTAATTATTCAACTGAATTATCTGTAAAGTCGTATAAAATTTCAAAAATCAAATTTATTGAAAATTATACAATTATCGATAAAAATCGTGTACAGTCACGAGGAAAATACAGAAAATTTGTAATTTATTTTGGAGATTGAAACTTGCTAATGGTTCTAAGGAAATTATTTAAAAAAATATAAAGTACCTTATAAGTCTTTGGAAGCTTCCAACTTTACAAGTGATTCGTAACATTTTATTGCATACACAATGAAAACGATATTAATAAAAAAAAAAAGAGGACAAGATGGACAATTAAGTCCAAAAACAATTAAGTTTAAACCTCACATGAAAAAGTACATGCATATCATATGTAATTGCTAGATTTGTTTGAAATTTATAGAAATAATTTTTTATAAATTTGATTTAATTATTTGAATATTAGTTTTTAAGATGGAATAAATTTCTACAATTAGGTAATCCGAATTTTTAAAATTTACAAGTTCATAATCTAAAAATAATTAATAATAATCTATTCTAAAACTATTTATAATCTCAATTTTATATTTTAAAAATTCAATAAAATTATTTTATTTTAATTTATAAACATTTTTCAAGCTGAGGTTGAGGTAGCCGTTGAAAATCCACTAGTAAAAATAAAAAGTGTGTAATATTGTGCTGGAAGTGATTAGTCACAGAATATATTTCAAACTGTACTAAGCTTAGGCTGAGAAAAATGAAAAGCTGTAACAATTGGTCTGATCATTCTAAATGATGTTTTTTCATCGATTATGTAAGAAAATTATCGATTTCTTCGATCTTTTTATTAAATTTTTGATATTTGAAGTTGACAAAAAATCCTTTATTGTTGCGATTCTCGGTCATTTTTCCGAAAAAAAATATCCGAACGGACAATTATCCGAAAACCATTCAACCGAAAATAAAAATATAGAATCATTTTTTCCGAATTTTTTTTCCGACACCAAAAAAAAAAATAATATATAATCAAGATTTTTTAAATAATCCATTTCATTAGACTCATTTTTAAAATTTTCATAGTCCATGACAACATTTCTTACTCGTTGTTGGTGATCATAGCATTTCTTTTTTGGTCAGTTCGGAATTCAGTCAGCAATGGTAAGTTCGGTAGCACCTTGTTCTTTTTAGAACTGGATCAAAAGAAAACACAAATCTGGATGATTGTTTCCCATTAACAGGTGGAACCTGTTGTGCCACACCTAACTTAAATTATTTGTCTTGTGTTTGTTGTTGATGGCTGCATCATATTGGTTCCAAATATTTAAAGCATATCGGGGTGGCACATGCCGTCTTCTTCCTACTGCAGCAATACCTATAACATAAGTTTAATCAAAGTAGCTACAGGTACGAGATCATCTGGAATTTTATAAAGGCAATAATCGAAAAACGCGAATAACATCCTAAACAGGCACAAATGCCATTGCCATAATCATCCGTGTATATATTCTTACTTCAGAATTATTTTCATCGCCATAGGCTGTCTGCAGTCCTTCTTTTTGTACTTTTCGATATATCGGCTGACAAAGATAAAAAAACACCCGCTTTAAGAAGCATCTGGAAATACTTCTTGACATGCATTAATGATTGCTAATTCATAATCTCCCATAATTATGTTTGGTTTACAATTTTGGATTCTGCAGTTCTGCAGTTAGTTATAAATTTTTAAATTTAAATATTTAAATTTTATTTTCAAATAAACATACATTTAAAAAAAAAATTCGGATAAATGTCCAATCGGAAAAATATTTTCGGATATTGGTGTTCGGAAAAATTAACGTTCAGAAAAAAGTATGCTCGGAAATAAAAATTCTGATATTTTTTTTCGGATAAATGATCGGATACCACTGTTGCATAAATGTATAAACCTGGTATAAATCTAAAAATGACGTAATCTAAAATATAAAACTAGTCTTACCAACTTTGGAAATTATAGCAACATCAAAAACTTGTTGTTATTTTTCTGCTTAAATTGACTATGCTAAATTTTCAAATTTAAGTAAAAAGTTCAAGAAAATGCTGCCAACATTTTAGCACTAAGTTTCCTCAAACTATGGCACAATATTCATTTAAATATGTAAGAAATAATTTAATTTTAATTTAAAAAATTAAAATAATATAAAATATTTGTAAAAAATAAACAATTAGAAATAATTAAAATTTTAAATATTCTCCAGTCAAAATAAGGGGAAGTGAGTAATTGTTACTGGAAACCACCAAATTTGATATTATATTATTTTTTATGATCGCTGATCACGAATTTTGGGGTCCATTTTGTAAAACAATTAGGGCTTCTATCGAGGTTTTTTTGTTTCCGATCAAGAATTTTTGTAATTTTTTTAGTTAAACTTAAAATTTCACCCTTTGATTAGCTAAAACTACCCCCGAAAAGTAATATATTTACTATCTTAGCACTTTGAAGCGTTCAATTTTAGTCCGTAAGGGTTTTATGCGTCTCTGATCAAGTATTTCAGACACATTTTTATGAAAAATTTATATATGACCATTAAATCACCAAACCTACTCGTATATGAGTATTTTTTCTACTCTAATTTTTTTAAGCATCAATACTATTTAGTCAATAACGGAATTTGGTATCGCTGATCATGAATTGTGGATATGTTTTTAGTAAAAAATGATGGATGTGGAAGGACCACTTAAAGAGGCGGAGACTCCAAATAAAGCAATGAGTAATGATATTCATTGCAGGTCTGACAGTTGAACTTTGACTGGCATTTATCTGCTCTATGACGAGCTCGATACCGAGAAAAATATTCCTATTCAACGTAATGGCTCACAATAAAAATAAGACAAAAGTCAAGTTTGCATTTATAAGACGAAAAATTTATTTTATTTTATATATTTTTTAAAAATTTCTGGTAAAATTCATTACACAATATTTTCATGTATAAACATGAAGATGTAGAAATTTTATTTTCATGATCAACGTAACCAAATTGAATAAGATTTTTTTAAATTAACCAAAACTGGTTAATTTTACAACGTAATGATCACGTACAGTGTTTCATAAAAATCATAAATACATGAAAATATTTTCGTATTATTTTTAGCCTTAATAAATTTAATAAAACTTTGAATATAATTTTTATAAAATTAATAGAATAAAAACGCCAGCTGTATTTAAATTAGAAAGAGAAAACGAAACTTCTCCTTTCTAACGGTATACACAAGCCATCATTTTTAGTCGTTTTGAAAGCATGTGCGAGGCAAGTACTTACACAAAATTTCAAAAAATTAATTTATAATTTTAATAGTTTTTGTTTTTTTTCATAATTAAACGGTGTCTAGACAAGGTGTATTAAGCAATTAAATGCGCGCGTTCCTCTCAATAGAAATGACAGTAGATATAGTAATATTGTACAAAGCATTACTTTTTATTTTTTATTTTTATAAATTAAAAATTAATTAATTTGTTAAAATAAACATATAAAATTAAAGTACAAATAAAACTAAACCAAGTGATATTAATTGTTAATAAAAAAGTATATAGAAAAGGTAAGAAAGAAAGCTCCTAAAATTATTTTATTTCTTTTCTTTCTCTAAAAATATATCGAGCGCTCTCTATTATACAATAAAGATAGGGCACGTTAGACTATAAATAGCGAAGCAAATGTAGAAATTTTATGCATTCTTCTTGTGTCTTTTTCACAAGTAGCTTCCTGAGGACCGCTTGGCTATCCACGGTATCTTCAGGTAATCATCACCCTTGGAAGTTACCAAGCTTGGACTACTTTGAGCTGGCTATCCTCTCAAAGCAGTCAATCCTCTTGGTTCTCTCAAGTGGCGTATAGTTAAGGGTTGGTAATCCGCTCTTGGCTGTTTTTCTCTTGACAGGTAACCAAGCTGGGACGATTTCGAGTTGGCAATCCTCTCGAGTCGTCAAATCCTCTTGGCTCTCCCGAGTGGCACCTGGTCAGGGGTTGGCAATCCACACCTGTCCCTTTTCCTCTTGGTAGGTAACCAAGCTGGGACGATTTCGAGTTGGTCATCCTCTCGGGTCGTCTAATCCTCTTGGTTCTCCCGAGTGGCACCTTGTTAAGAGTTTGTTACCCACTCTTGACTATTTCCTCTTGGCAGACCCCCAAGCTGGGATAACCTCTGGGATAACCTTGAGCTGGATAACCTCTCAAAGCGTCAATCCACTTGGGCCTCCGAGTGGCACTATATATTTAACTGCTTTTGCCTGTACGCTTACGCATTTTAATTTTTAGTTTCTTTTTTTCATTTTCGCTTATGCTTGCTTTTGAATATATTAAATGAAACTATATTGTAATTTACATATAAGTAAAATTATATTTGTTAAATAATAATTAAAAGGACAAATTGTGATTAAAATTATAACCCAACGTAGACATTTATTTTTTAATAAAGAATATTATTTTATTATGTGATTTTAATAAAAATCTTAAGTGTGCTTATTTATACCTAGTCCATTTACAGTGTATCCTATAGTCTGTGTACGAAAAGAACCCCGACTATTCATCCCCCTGGGTAACCGTCTCAATTTATTTATTTATTTATACAGGGAGTTCTTAAACCTGTGGTAAAGTATATCTATATATATTTCAAAAAAATAAGCCAATATGAATGCTAAATTTTAAAATATTTAAAATCGGATGGTAATGGATGGTAATTAGATATCTACTTTCGATCTAATTACCATCCGATTATAAATATTTTAAAATTTAGCGTTCCTATTGGCTTATTATTTTGTAATATATATAGATATACTTTACTACAGGTTTAAGAACTCCCTGTATATGAGCGATTATTTCTTAAGGTGGCCATCCCCCTCTGTCCAAAAATGGTGGCAACTTAAAAAGATTTTGGTTTTCTCAAATTGACTGAAAAAGTGTCTAGTTTTTTATTCTCATTGACCTTTTCAACTTTGTAAATCAACTGTGCCCATTTTAGGCGTTGAACGGTGGCAAGTACATATTTTAAAATCATAAAAATTGAAATAAAAGTAGATTAACGGTAATTTTTTGGAAATTTTTTTCTCTTAAAAATTATTATTTATTTAAATAAAGAAAATGAGAACACTTGTTTGGTAATTGGTTGATTTGTTAAAAAGTTTTGTGGGTTCTATGTAGTTTTTAAAAATGGGTAAAAAACGGCTACTTTGACTGATGATATCTCTGAACTTATAAATCCAAAATAAAAAAGTTTTAGTGCAAAATGGTAGTCTTTTGATACACAATAAGTGTGCCAAATATCTGGAGATTTGATCGAGTAGTTTCGGATTTAGGAATTTTCGAGGTTAGGAATTTTAACACAAATATCTATATAAATTATTTTCAAAAAATTTTTTTACCTAAAATTGAATAAAATAAAAGTGTTTTAAAATTATTTACTACCTTATATAATATAACTACATTAAATAAAAAAAAATTCTGAGTTCATGAAGTATTAAAAATGGATTTTTTTTAATTCAAAAATTACAATTTTCGAGTATTAATTCTCTTTTTTTTATGGTTATCAACGTTTAAATGCTAGCGATAACGCGTGTAAGTCAGTTGAAACTTTTGAGAAAACTGTGAAAAAAAAAACTTAAAAGAAGCAGGTTAATTTGTAAATTTTTCATTGTAGTTCTGATTTTTTGTCAGTAAAATGGAATTTTCATCATACTTTTCGACTTTTTTTTTGTTACAAATCAACTTAAAATGTAAAGATACTGTAGACTTAAATGCAACTCCCGGGTGCAGTACATATAATATGTTTACTAACGATGTCGAGCCGACTGCACCTGTGGCTAAGAAAATTGTTTATGGTTGCGATATAGAAATTATCGACGATTATGCATTTTTAAGGGCTTTTTTAGTGAAACCTACTGGTAAAGAAGAAACCGGTCTTACCTTTGAAGGTAATGTTGAAATTTACGGTTCTGTATATATAAATGTGCGTATGTTTTTCTTACGGTAAAACAATATACTTTTTTAAATTTTTTTAATATTTTATTTTCATTTTAATTTTTAGCACAAACTGATCTTGGTTATGGATACCGTAAACCAGATATAGCTAGGAGTAAAAATTTATTTTATTTATTTTACCGAGCTAATGTACAATTTCTTGAAATTAAAATATAGCAATAAAAAATTTTTATATAAATTTATTTTTAATATAATATTACCATATAATTACATTTATAAATATAAAATATATATCATATATTCATGTTTTTTATATAAATTCGGGTATTAATTCTTTAAAAAAAATGGGTCAAAATTTGTTTCAGAATTATCCCTAAAATTGCTGAATCCGAAACTACTCGATCAAATCGTATGATATTTGGCATACTTATTATGTATCAAAAGACTACAATTTTGCACTAAAACATTGTTATTTTTTTTTATTTTTTTTTTTTTTTTATTAATTTATTTATTGTATAAATATTATAAAAAAAATTGAGATTATTTTTGATTTAACATAATTGCATTACAAATAAAGTTTAATTATATAAAAAGAAAGATTTAAATGAAAAACATAGTAATATAAAAAATAAGAATAAAAATAAATGAAAAACATAAAAATATAAATATATAAATTCAAAATAAAAATAATAAGTATTTAAACTGGCTATGCAGACGTATGGTGGGAGTAACCTGGGGTCTAAGACCGAAATTGGTAAAATGGATTTACGACGCGGTTATGATCACTAGGCTCACATACGGATCGGTAGTATGGCACAGATTGAATAAAAAGCCAAGAGATTAGTATTAGTTAATAAATTGTTGTCGCCAGACACTTAAATTGACTTCTTGTTGTAGCCGGCTTTTATATTGAAAACGTGTGTTTTATTTATGGAAACACACCACTTGTTCGATCCAAAATCTTATCGCCAGAATTTCAATAATTATAGATAATGTCACGCCAAAATTTTACTAAACTATATATATTAACTACTAACTCTTTAATTCACTTTTGTAAATTAAATAAAATAAAAACGATTAATGATAAAAATCAAGATTACAAAAAACTAAGAGCACGATGCGTATGCTTTGCGATCGGCTATAATAGCTTCTGCAGACGACGCGCATGACAAATCTAAAGGAAAAGAAACAAGGAAGAGAAAGAAAGACGGAAAGATATCGGACTACTCTCTCTGATAAGTATCGCTTTATAGGTCCGCGCTTACACACACACACATATTTCTCAACCTGCGCCCAAGCTCTCTTTCTTATAAAATAAATACATATTTTTCATGGAGCATGGAAATTTACCATGCTACAATATTTCCCCCGGTAAACGGTACGTAGGGGCTCTACGGGCCGACTATCAGTCCTGACTAACTCCTACGCTTGGTATTGAGTGGTTATTGTGACTAAGAATGGAGTGGCTTTAAAGTGAACGCGAACGCTAGAGAAGTTTACTTACCATCCAGTGGTTTTCTGGATACTTGAAGATATAAGCTTAATTAACAACACAAAGGAAATTGTTTTTTGGCATACGCCACAATTTATTATAAGTATAGGAAAGAAAGGAAAGTTTAAAAAATTTTTTTTTATTATTATACAATAAGGTTTTATTCTTATAATTAGAGTACAAAAAAATGATTATAAAAAAACAAAAGTTATTGGCGTTAATTTTTCGCCGAATTTCAATAAAAACAAAAAAAAGAAATTAATTACAAGAGTTTTTTTCAATGATTGTAGTAATTTGGCGTCTTGGCGCCATACGTTATTTAACATAAAAAACTGAAAATTGATACAAATTAAGTAAAGATAAGTGAAATAGCTATAAAAAATTTATGTACGGCGTGATTATATGGTATCGAAAATCTCATTCGATAGCAACAGGAGTAAAGCGTCTCGCTCCTCCCACCGTAGACTGGCTAGGTCGTGTGCTAAAGCGCGCACGCGATTTTCTAGCTCTATACGCTCAGGGTCCTCTGCCCAACCCTCTTCATTCAAAAATTGGTCATCCTCTCCCTGAAGGGGAGGGAATGCCGGAGGTTCTGGGACTAGCTCCCCCCCTGCTACTGCCAACTGAGCATCATGCATTTCTTGTCTCCGAAGCTCCTCGAGGTATTGGTTGTGGGCCTCAGAACATCGGAGACAAGAATGTAAAGTCACTCCCTCTCTGCCACATTTGTTACAGCATAATTTTTTTACAGCTACTCTACAATTACGACGCACAGTGGCGCAAAAAGCAACATTTTTGATCAAACGACAGTTCCCAGGACTAGTAACATTGAAAATGAATGATTTTTTTTTTAAATCATCCTTAGGAAATTGCCTTTAATTTTATCGGACCAAAATTTTAAATTTGATAAATCCAAGATGGCAGATTCAATATGGCGGCTAAAAAATTGTTGTAAAAATCAATAATTTGCCAAATAATTAGTGAAAATGATTAGGAAAGGTATTTAATGATCATTATTATTAAAAATTAACCCTCAAATTACCAAAATTAAATTCAAATTCAAATTTTCGTTAATAAATATATCGGAAACAATATGGTAGAAGTCTTTTTAAAAATGAACATAAAGTTACTAAACGTTTAAAATGATTTATTACTAAAAGGGTTTTTGAGTCTAAGCTGAATCTGCATATGATACTAATTTTTTATTTTTCAAAATTTCAATATGGCGTATCCAATATGGCGGATACAATATGGCGGCCTTAAGTTTCGTTCTTAGATACATATTGAGACATGTTTGATTTTTTGAGGGGTAACTTAAATTGAATAGACTATTGTTGAATTACTGAATTAAATAATTTTAAAAAAAAGATGGCGGATTCAATATGGCGGATATAAAACTTTATAAAAAATAAAAGTTTCTTAAAAAAGTGATACGAGATTATTAGCTGATAGTTTTATTGCTTTCTATTATCTCTATGAAGCTTAAACTTATTCAATATTTAATTCAGGAATGTGTAAAACAAGATGGCAGCATCAAAATGGCGAAAAGATTAGTAAGAAGCATTAGGAGGTAACTAATTTAAAAAAAAATTTTAATTAGGGGTTTTTGAGTATGGTAGGCGAATATTTGACTTATTATGCTTAGATTATTATGCTTCTATTAAATTAATCCTCAAAAAATTTCTTATTTAGAAAATCAGAGAATGCGTTTTCAATTAAGGCGTGCAATATTTCGTTTTGAAAAAATAAAGTAAGCCGATTAATTTTATGAACATTTACTTTTTAGTTTAATTGTTTAATTTTTATTGTGAGAAGGACAATTTTAGTCATTCTTTTTGTAAAGTATTTATATCTATAATGTTAGATTGGATTTGAAACATTTGATTCTGTGGTATTGTAAAATTTTGTGTTGTTTGTGTAATATTATTTTATATTACACTTATTACACTTATAGTTTTTACATTTATTACACTTATGGTCAAGAATTTATCATGTTTTTAAAAAATAAATTTATTTGTTACTCCAGTTAAAATACGGTTTCTATGGTATTGTTAGTAGCAACAACCAGATTTGATATCGTATACATTTTTTGGTTTGTTTATCCCAATTATTCAGGTTATTTTGTAAAGAAATACGGAATCACCTTTAAATTAGCAAAAACTACCCCCAAAATGGAGTAATTTTATATTTCAACTTACTTTGAGTGCCCAAATTTGGTATATATCACCCTCAAATTAGCTAAAACTGCCACCAGCAAGAGGTTTATATGTTATTTTTGCACTTTGAGCATCCAGATTTGGTCTATAAATTTTAAGGTTAAAATTTTAATCTATAATTTTTTGAGGGGTAAGTTGAATTAAATAATTTAAAAAAAAAGATGGCCGATATAAAACTTCATCAAAAAAATAGTAGTTTTTGAGTATGGTAAGCGAATATTTGACTCAAAATATATTATAATTGGGTTATGATGCTTGTATTTAATTAGTTCTTATTTATAAACTTCAAGATATAGTGTGCAAAATTTTGTTTTTAAAATAATAAGCAAACAATCTGGTTTCACTAAGATTTATTATATTAAATTAGTTTATTTTTTTATTTTAAATCAAAGAAAAATTTTGTTGGTAATCTATCATATTTTTATTTGTATTTTTATAAAACCGCAATTTGATAGAACAGTCAAAAAAACAGAAAATTAATAATAATTATATAAGTTAAATAATGTTTTTTTTTTAAATAATTATTTTAAACATTTTTTTTAACATACAAAGTTATTTTAAATAAAAAAAAGTATAAAACTGCATTTATTTAAAGAATAAAATTAATTAAAAATACAAAACAAAATAAAATTAATTATAATATTTATGTAATAAATAAAAAATAAGGTTAATTTTATCAGTCAATAAGGAACAAGTAAATTTTTTTGCATAACTATTTAATTATAGTGATAATTTCGGTAGTCTAATTACTACCCTCTTCAGACCAAATACCAATAAAAATGTCAATTCTTAATCTGCATATGTAAAAAACTCTACATGTTATTTATATTATAATAAGGTAAAAAATTGAAAAAAATTTGAATGTATAAGTAATAAAAATTTGTTATTTTTTATTAAAATATTTTATTTTTTTGTACTTTAGTTTGAAGAGACATTTTTGAAATCAAACATGTCTCAATATGTATCTAAGAACGAAACTTAAGGCCGCCATATTGGATCCGCCATATTGAAATTTTGAAAAATAAAAAATTAGTATCATATGCAGATTCAGCTTAGGCTCAAAAACCCTTTTAGTAATAAATCATTTTAAAAGTTTAGTAACTTGAATCTGCCATCTTGGATTTATCAAATTTAAAATTTTAGCCCGATAAAATTAAAGGCAATTTCCTAAGGATGATTTTAAAAAAAAATCATTCATTTTCAATGTTACTAGTCCTGGGAACTGTCGTTTGATCAAAAATGTTGCTTTTTGCGCCACTGTGCGACGGCCAGGGCACGTTCTCTCCCAACAATTAAAACACGCAAATTCAGGTGGGTCCCATAGATCGGTCCTAATTTCTGTTAACCCACCATACATTACTCCTCGCCAACGTACCGGTCTATAGAATGGTACGAAGGGGAAGGACTCCAGGGACCATCGGGAAGGTTCAAAGTGCCGAATTACGGGCTCGTAACGTTCTCCCCCCAACAATTCGCGATCCTGCTGGACAAGGTGAATCTGTGCAGGAGGTGGCGCTATTACTTCCAACTGAAGAGGGGGGAGCGCTATTACTTCCAACTTAGGTGGCGTTGGTGGTCTGGCAACCTCCTCTAGGACAGCCTCTTCTTCGTCTGAGTCGGGGAGCGGGGCTTCCAAGGCTTCCCTGAGGTCTTCCGGTGGCAACATCCTGTGGAATAATGGACTGGGTTATTATTTTATCAATTAACGGGGTGTGAGAGTCTTCTGGTTGACGCTCTCGAAAAGGCGCTAAATGTTTTACGTGCACCTTACTGAGTTGTCGTCCATCCGACGTCTCCACGTCATATACCGTAGGTGACAAAACCTTGGTGATTTCAACCGGTTCATCCTTCCTTGGCGCTAACTTTGCTGAAAATTTACGCGACGCGTCTGACTGAGGGTGAGAAGTCCTCATCTCGGAGTCGCCAACTTCGAACCGAACATCTTTACGGCCTGCATCGTAAGATTCTTTCTGCTAATCGCGTGCGTTGTCTATGTGTTTGATTACCAGTTCGCGAAGATCGTCTAACATTTTAATTCTATCGCACCAATCTTTTGGATCAGACCTAATCACCGAGGGTTTATCCGTAATTTCTATGGAACAACGCAAACTTTTCACGAGTTGGGGGTGTCTACCGAAATTTAAGAATGCTGGCGATACTTTTGTAGTAGATTGGGTTGCCGTGTTCATTGCGCTCCTAAATGCTGCCAAATGTTTGTCCCAGTCTCTGTGGTCGATTCCCACGAAAATTCTTATCATCCCCTTGATAGTTCGATTGGATCTCTCCGTTGGATTACTTTGTGGATGATACGGGGGTGTGGTCACAAACTTTATGCCATATTTATCGCACATACCTCTGATGTCGCTATTGTCAAATTCTTTTCCATTGTCTGTCAAGAGGTAATTTGGGCAACCGAATCTAAACAAAATTAGGTCCTGAAAGGCGCTAGCAATTGCCTTCCCATTCGCATTTCTTAAAAGGTAGATTTCCACCCAACGCGTAAACAAATCTTGAAAGACTACTACATGAGTGTAACGCTGCTTACTGGGAGGGAACTCCATACAGTCTGCTGAAACTACAGCCCAAGGTGTTTCAACTATCCTTCGGCCCATAAGCCCTTGTGCAAGGGTCTGACTCGCCTTGTGACGCTGGCATTCCATGCACGTGGTCACAAATTTGCGTACATCTTGATAAACTCCGGGCCAAAAATAGTCGCGAACAACCCTATCGTATGTTCTGTCCACGCCAAAATGTCCACTAGAAGGCTCGCAATGACACTCTTGGAGTACTCTCATCTGTTGATTTTTCGGTACTACTAAACGCCAACAATATTCGTCGTTCGCAACCGGGTCTAACAGGTCGTCATGACTCTTGTGGTACAATATGCCAAACTCAACTTTCCAATCAGGATACTTCTACGGGCTCTCTTGTACATTTGCAAGGCGGCGCAAATACCAATCATCGCTGGTTTCTGTTAAGCTTGCTACTTGGTCCTCTTGATATCTTGAAAGAGCATCGGGGACATGGTTTAAGGCCCCTTTTCTATACGCGATGTTAAATTTCAAGCTCTGCAGCTCCATAACCCAGCGAGCTAACCTACCCTGTGGATCCTTGAGTTCGCGTAATCATTTTAGACTGCTGTGGTCTGTAATTACATTGAATTCATATCCTTCTAAGTAATGTTGCAATTTTCTCAAACTCCATAATATCGCAAGAGCTTCATTCTCCGTCACTGAATAATTTCGTTCGGTAGTCGTTAAGACTCTGCTGTGATATGCTACCGGGTTTTCGCCATCTTCGTGATCTTGAGTAAGTACGCCACCGATCGCAAAATTAGAAGCGTCCGTTTGGAGCGTGAAAATTTTGGCAAAGTCGGGTCTCGCGAGTACTGGTGCCTTGATTAACGCATTCTTCGGCTCTTGAAAGGCTTTTTCCTGGTCGTCTCCCCACTCCCACCGGACATCCTTGTGTAATAATTTAACTAGCGGAAGCTTAAGTTCCGCAATATTATCAATAAATCGACTGTACCAGCCTATCATTCCTAGAAAACGGCGTAATTGCTTAATATTTGTTGGGGCTGGGTATTCGACTATTGGTTGAATTCTTTCATTGTCAGGACTCGAGCCTTTTTCGTCTACCCTATACCGTAAGTAAATAACGCTAGAGGCGCAAAAATCGCATTTTTCTCGGTTGATTGATAAGCCGGCATTTTTCAGAGCAGTGATAACTCTACGCAACCAGTAAAGGTGCTCTTCAAAGGTTTCAGTCGCAATGTAAATATCGTCAAAGTACGCCCCAGCGTACGGCTCAAATTCCGGTCCCAGGATTTTCCTCATTAAACGGCACCAAGTGGCAGGAGCATTGGTCAGTCCGAAGGTAAGTCTCTTGAACCTCAATAGTCCTAGGCCTGGAATCGCTACTGCTGTGATATCTCTTGAATCAGGGTGTAACGGAACCTGGTTGTACGCTAATTTAAGGTCTAAAACGCTGATATAACGTGCTTTTCGCATCTGATCCAACATACCCTCTAAATTTGGTATTGGGTACGTGTCTTTGACCGTCAGGGCATTGACTGGACGATAGTCAATATAAACTCTCCATTTTCCATTGGTTCTCCTCACCATTACTGGTTGGCTCGCCCAAGGACTGGAGCATGGCTCAACGATATCAAGTTCCAACATTTCTTTAATCTGCCGGTGCAATTCCTCAATAATTACCGGCGAACATCTACGTGAGTGCTGTTTGACAGGCTCTGCTGCTTCAATTAATTTAATCTCATGGAAAATTCCCTTGGCGCAACCTAAGATTGGCTCGCCCGGAGGCAGCAACTCGTCCTACCTACTCCTTGAGTTGGGTATTCTCCCCCACCGTAAGTTCGACAATACCCGCGCACTCTGCAAACAATGTGGCTCTTTGTGGATTTTTCTCAAACATCCTACTGGGGCCATTCTCGACCTTCCAAGTGCCGTTGCCATAATTAATTTCTAATTTACACTTATTAACACAATCCATACCTAAGATCATATCATAACCAATATTATCACTAACCTTAAAATCTACATTAATATGAACGCCATCTAACGACATAGAAGTCGGCAGCAGACCCATGATTTTACTGATTCCGCCCAGCGCCCCCTTCGCTAGAATGTTAGTTTTGGTCATAATTTTAGAATCTAAATTATTAACGACACAAAACTTAACATAAGAGCTCATAGAACCTGGGTCACAAAGGGCCCTGATCACTTTCCCATTAAATTCGACCACGAAGTAATAACGGTTATCTCCCATCACTTCACTGTGTGTGTAGATTTCCGCTATCTCCTCAAATGGACTTTCTGGAAATGGATCGTCTACTAAGGCTGCTATAGGTTGAGAATCAATCATAAAGTCTTCTACAAACGCCATATCGGTTTCTGTGCCGATTTCTACAGTCATGACTGCACTTTTTAAATTTTTCGTCGTGGTTGGGGGAGGGGATGCAGTTAAGATTGTTGCATCCCCGCTGCCCCGTTTCCCGACGTTCCGCGCTGTGCGACGCATGACGGCGAGTCGCGATTTGGAGAGTATTTCCCCAGGTTACCGCAGCGGAAACAAATTATTTGCCCATTTCTAGAAGGGCAGTCTTTGACTCGATGACCTACTTGACGGCACAGCGTGCACGTAGTCGAGTTCTGTGCTGGAGTAGGTCTCGTTTGTTTTGTTGCCATTTATGGCCGCCATTTTGTTGTTGGACAGCTGGTTGCACTGGCACTTGTTGCTGATAAAATTGATTTGGCGCCATGTACGGAAAGTGTGGCGGCATCATCGGTTTCTGTGCATAAGGTACGCTATATTGCGGAAAATACAGCGGTTGTGTAAAGGGAGAGTTTTGTTGCACTGTTTCTGGACCTTTTTGTCTAGGTCCATTGCTTTGCTTGTTAGAGTCTTTGGGCTGCTGTACTGGCGGATTACCAATCACGTCGACTTTTTCCGCGCTGTTTTCCGCTGTCTCAGACTTACCTTTTCCACCTCTTTTACCTCTCTTCTTGTTGCTCGCTGTCTTCTCTGACTTCACTGCTGCTGCAGTTTCTTGCACTGCATCCTCGGTTGGTGCTATAGGTTTGCTATCAATAGCTGCTAATTCCGTGCTTTTGACGCTTTGTTTCTCACCTTTCGCTACGAATGCTGCACCAGGTAGTCTAACTTTATTTTTAGCCTTCGGAGGATTGTATCTTGCAACATTCTCGCGTTCTTGTTCAAATTCCTGACCCAATTGAATAAGTCTCCGGAAAGTTGTTACGCGCTCATGGAACATATAGGTTTGATAGTCTGGGTGGGGATTTCTTTTCGCTAATTTAACCAGTTTAATTTCAGGTAACGGAGTTTGTAAATTACTCGCAATATATTGAAATTTTGAGGCAAACTCGGCGATAGGCTCTCCTTTCCCTTGCGTCCTCTCCTTCAGTTCACCTAGGAAGTCCTCGTCGTCTCTTTTGCCAATAAAACGTATGACAAACGCTTCCTTGAACTCTTCCCAAGTCTCAAATTTCGTTCGTCTCCTCTCACCCTTGTACCATAATAATGCGTCACCTGTAAAAATTGTCTTAGAAATAAAATATATAATAAAATATATCTTAAAAATTGTCTCAGTGCACCAAGAGTTTCCGCCAGAGAGTACCTAGTGTCCTTTAAAAACTCCTCTAAGTCCGTTATAAACTGTTCCGGAAATTCCTTGTCGCTTCCTGAAAATTTCATATTTAATTGACGCAAGGTTTTGCTGGCTCTCAGCACAGCATCGCTATAATTCCGGGTTTCGGAACCGTCGAAAGAAGCTACGCTCCCTCTTGAGTCAGGACGTTTTTCTTGTACATAATCATTATTTTGAGTTTGTTGAACTTGTGGCTGATTGTACTGAGGCTGGTTACCGAATTGTACGCCATGCGGTGCCTGCTGATGGAGCTTGCTACCCAAAAACGGTAAGTTTGGGTTCCCTCCCCCCTGGAACGCGGGTACTAGTAAAGTACACGCTGACGTCACAGGCAAAATTTGGGGATACGCAGGGACAGCTGGCGTCCCTGGCTTAGGCAGCACATTAGCGACATAATTTCTTCGCATAATTTCCATACGCTCCGCAATTGCTTTTGAAGAATTTCTTCTCTTGTTCGCCTACTTTGTTCCTCCAATCTTTGGGTTTCTAATCTAAGTAATTCAATACGCCTTTCTAAGTTCTCTGCTTCCTCCAATTAACCAGAAATAACCGAAGCGTTGTCGTCAATTTAAGTTGAATTTGCCACTCTTGGTAAACCTTGTAAATTTTGCTACAACCAAGCTTGTTGGTTATTTGGCTCGAAATTCCACTGGTAGGTTTGATTATCCCAGAAACTGGGGTTCCCACGCGATGCGGGGTTAGCAGACGAAACAGAAGTATTGTGCTGAAGTATTGTGAAAATGCTGCGGCATCTCAGGACGGCTAACGGTAGCACTAGGAACGTTATACGTATTATTTAATGAGTATGGCGGCGCTAAAGGATTTAATCCTTGTGAAACCGAAATCCTAGGCATTCTCGTATTTGAAGTCGTTTGGGAGGCCGTCGTCATATAAGTACTTGTGACCACCACGTGACCTTCAGGAGTAGTTGAAACTGCAGTAGCCACTGTAACTTCTGCATCCCCGATCCTAGCTGTGGACACAGTAGGCCTAGCTCGCCAATTTTCGTAAGTCGTAACTGAGGCAGTGGTCAATGGTACACTATTAACGGGCAAGGCGCTAGCATTCTCACCATTTGTTGGCCTAATGTTGCTACTTAGTTCGTCTCTCACGGGATCATAAGAGATTTCTGCATTAAGAGCATTGAGCGTATATGGCAAAGAATCCGCTGGACCTTGGTCCAACTGGGGATCCCAGTTGACCCTATATTCAGGACGAAACTGCATGGCCATATAATGGACTAAACGGTCGCGAAGAATTTCGTCAGACCCTCCAGTGTTCAGGCCTAGCAAGTCGAGTTCGCTGATTAAACGCCGCGAGTCATATCCGCGAAACCTATTAACTAATTCTTGGATATGCGGGTCTCGATACATAGCTCTAGCTCCTGCTGACCATGACATTTTGATTCTTGAGTAATAATTTGAAAGAAGAACTCACAAACGAAAGTAATGTCAACACAAGATTACAAAAAAAAAATAATTATAAAAAGAAGGAATTACTAAATCAACGAGTTTAAATACTGAAATTAACAATTAAATTAAAGGAAAAGGAATTTTATAAATATATATATCTACGAATTGACTCCAAATCTGTAAATACAGAGAAAATTTTATAAGAAAACGAACGAAGAGAAAAAAAAATATAAGGCAATATTCCAAAATAATAAAAAAAAACAAGCTCAAACCAATTAATTTTAAGTTCAATTTATAAGGGTTATTTACTGTAAGCCAAACAATTTCCAATTGTAATAATAAAATAATAATAATTATTGACCAAGCCAAGCAAATGCAAAAAAAAAAGGTTTAAATTCAAATAACCAAAAAAAAAAATGATAAGCAAAATTTAATAGCGTTTAAGCTTAAAATAATTGAATAAAAACCAAAAAAAAAAAAAAAAATCAAAAATGGTAAATAGAGCAAAAAAAAATCAAGTCACTCAATACCAAGCTTACAATATTATAAGCAAATAATTTTTTTAAATAATTTCAAGCAATAATAGTTAGTCATGAGCAAACAAAAAATTATAATATAAAAATAATAACAATAGTAAATATAAAATTAAAAAAATAACAATAATAGTAATATAAAAATTAACCTAAATTAGCACACCAAAGTTAGCAATGTTATTTACAAGTTTTAATTATAAAAAATGTAAAAAAAAAAATAAAAGCTCACACATGCACGCCGACTCTCTCTCTCTCTAGAGAAAAAAAACTAAAAATTTCCAAAAAAAAAAATTGAAAATTACAATAAAAAAAATTAGGTTCAAGAAAAAAAAATCGTAAAAAGATAATTATAAGATTTTTCCCGTGCCTTAATTCAGGTTAGGGCGCCAATTTAAAGGCACAGATATAACCTCATCACTGAGGGGAAGAACCTGGACCGTCTACAAGCAATGATACTTAGAAGCATGGTTGGAGCGCCAAGAACACGCCAAAGACGGCACTCCGTGTGCTTGTCGGTGTTCCTCCGTTCCACATTGTTATCAAAGAATCAGCAGCCAGAACCGCTAGACTACGGGCTCTGGGCGAATGGGTTCCTGGTAGGGGCAAGCACGCTGCGATAGCGGAACTGCCCTGCATGAAACTACTGAACAATGGCCTAGACAGAACAGCTGGGGAGATTACCTTTGAAAAGAGGTTCTCCATTAGAATAACCAGCAGGAATGAATGCAGACGGCACTCACCCGGACCTGGCTCATACAAGAGTCTGGTATACGGATGGGTCGAAACAGGATGGAAATACTGGTTCGGCTGCATGGGGTCCTAAAGAAAGAGCCCTCATTGGCTCTGCAGGACCCCTAGCCTCGGTGTTTCAATCGGAAATACTGGCTATAAAAATGTGTGCGGAGCTTTACTGGGTACCCGCTCATGTGGGCATACCAGGCAACGAGAAATCTGACTCTTTAGCCAAGAAAGGAACTAAGATAGCAGCCCCAACTGCCGTCATCGGAACCCCTTGGTGCGAGGTCGTATCGGCTATCTCTGACTTAATGGGTAGGGAGATCGAAACGGAGTTGACGGAATCAAGAGGAGCCAGGCAGTCCAAAAGGGCTCTGGGTACCTCTCCGATCTACGAGTGGCGTGACGAACTACTGAATATGAATAGAATCTACACTCGTGTTGTGGTGTGCTGGATAACGGGTCACTCCGTATTGAACCATCAAAGATGGGGAAATATTAACGATATTTGGAACTGCAGATTCTGCGATGAATCGACAGAAACAACCGAACATCTGATCTGGGCTTGCCCAGCGCTAGGGGAACGACGCAGAATGTACCTCAAGTTTTCACTAACGAACACAGAAGATGTTGTACCATTGATATCTCAGAGCCTAGTGAACTTCATAAGGTCACTCTTCATAAGAACCTGATGGGGGTTATTCTGACCTCTGCTCTGCATCTTCGGAACACTAACACACAAGGTAGCAACTATGCAGTTATTCGGACCCTCGAAGGAAGGGTGACTCTGGGATCATGCTTACATGGAACCAGGTCTGGACTTCCTAACAGAGGCAAGATACCTGCAGGTTGTCACTTTTGGGACACTAACCGCGAACACCATCCAAGGGAAACAAACAGAACACAATACCGGGGCATCCAGGGATACTATAGTGTTAGTAAGTGTAAGGATGAGTAAAAGGAGGAAACAGTTTATAAACAATTTATTAAGAAACTATGGTGGAAGTTAAATATGAGGGGACACCGAGGAAATAACCGATTCTCTTTAATCAATTTCCAATAAATATTTATGTAAATTAGCTTTAAAGTATCTAATTGAAGACGAGAATCGAATATTTTCAGGAATTGAATTCCAGAAAGAAACCATATAGACGAGAGAAGAATTACTATAAAAACGATTTTTCGTAAAAAAAATCATTTACATTTTTCCCAAAAAGAATTATTTTAGTTTTATCTCTATTTATAACAAAATTGTTTAAAGAGGACCAGACTTCTATTTCCTTAATATCATTTTGTAATAGTGAAATACGAATATCAAAATCCTTATAGGGAGTATGAATACAAATTTGTAGATCATCGGCATAATGAAGCCTTTTGGAATACACAATTTTAGTACCTAAGTCATTTAAATATATAAGGAAAACAAGTGGGCCCAGAACCGAACCCTGTGGAACTCCATTTATAATTTTTTTAATGGAGGAGGCCTTATTATCATAAATCACTGATTGATTTCTATCAGAGAGATACTCAGAGAACCAACCTATAACACTGTCAGAGAAGACAAAAACTGAAAGCTTCTTTAAGAAGATTTCATGAGAGACCCTATCAAAAGCTTTTGACAAATCAATAATGACTAAAATAGTTATTAGATCCAAGTGATGGCCGCGACAAATGTCATCAGTAAGTTTAGTTAAAGTGGTCTGAACACTAAGAAATTTCTGAAATCCCGATTGAAAGCTATCTAACAGATTATGTTGTTTAAAATAGTCAAAAATTTGTTTATGCAGAATTTTTTCAAAAATTTTGGATATTATACAAAGCAGTGATACAGGTCTATAATCGCCAAGAGAACTAGGATTTGGAACTTTAGCTATGGGAAGAATATTTCCATGAAAAATATTATTAGGGAACTTGTTCAATGTAATTGATTTGTTGAAAAGGGCAAAAAAACTCTTGACAGAAAAGGAAGACAAAGTTTCAGTACGTTTAAGGAAATACCATTTGGACCTACAGATTTAGTTGAGAACTGTTTAAAAGCCCAATCTAAATCTTCCATTTTTATGCATTATATTTAAAGTTATTTGACCTTGATGGGCTAGTTGAATATTGAGTAAGAGAAGCAGAGGGAAAAGTATTTTAAGTAGTTAAGAAGTAATTATTAAATTCATCGGGAGTGAAAATTGGTTTTTCTTTAATAGAAGATTTAGTAAGACCCAAATGGTTTATTTCTTTCCAAAATGTATCTGAGGAACAGTTTGTATTTAACTTCTCAGAATAAAATTTGATTTTTTCGTCTTTTATTTTTTGATTTAACTTGTCTTTTTGTATTTTATAACGATCGTAACATTCCTCTGTATGGTTTATATAATATTTACGATAAAGTTTATTAAGTTCCTTTAGCTCAGACTTTAATTCACACGTGAGCCACGGGAGGAATTTGTTATTTAGAGTAAATTCTTTGTAGAGAGCTAATACATCGAGAACTGAAGTGATATTTTTAGCAGCGTTATCCCAAATTAGATCGATATCAGAGTTTTTAAAGGCAAATACCCAATCGAATGCTAGTAATCTTAACGTAAATTCATCTTATGAAATACCATCTATACTCCTGTATCTTGTTCCAAATAAGGATTGATGATGGCGGAACTAGGAGAAAATAACTGGGACGGCCATTTAAATAATATATACCAGAGCTTTTTATTGAGAACGTGTGTGCACTTCGCCACACCTGAGAGCGAACTGGCTTTCGCTGTCTTTACACAAAAGAGGCGCTCATGCACAGTATAAAATAAGATACATTGTATATTATACATATAAGAACGCGTACAATACAATAACGTATATTACATATACCGAGACATTCCACCCACCCATTCTATGAAGTAGAATGTCGAAGCAGAGGGAGTACTTTAAAAAAAAAAAAAAAAAAATTTTTTTTTAAATTTAAAATAACTTAGAAAAAATTTTAAAAATTTACAATAAAAAGTATAAAAAAATAGAATATACATGCTTAATCAATTCAATAATTACATAAATAAAGTCTCTAATTCTTAAAGATCAATTATACAATTAATAATTTAAATACAATTTACATATATACGATTAATTATTGAAAACTTATACAAAAAATTAATAAACATTTTCATTTGTATAAATTAAACGATGAGACATGATAATAAAAAACTTTTCTCAATTATTACTTGTCTCAAGCAAGACTAATTTATGTATTGGCCTCCTGAGATCAGAAGTACTTGTTCTCAATGAAGCCACCCTTGTTAGTCCATCACTACCCTGATATGTTTTAATAACCCTGGCTAAAGGCCATTTGGATGGAGGCATTGTCTCATCTGTTATCAAAACAATATCATCTACCTGTATATCACGCATCGCTTGTTTCCACTTGTGTCTTTCCTGTAGCGTGTGTAGATATTCTAGGGACCAAGTTTTCCACTAGTCCTGTATCATATTCTGTACCTGTTTGTAACGTTGCGTAGGTAGTATTTTGTCGTTTGTGTAGTCAGGTTCTGGTAATATGTAAGAGTTTTATTGGTGTAGAATCATTGATGGGCAAATTATCTGTCTATCAGTTGGATCATCAGTTAAGGGTATTAAGGGGCGCGAATTAGACCCAAGAAGTACCTTCATCAACTAATAAATTTTCTAGTTCTTGCATATGAGTAGATGACTCAGTATACATCTCTTTTAGAATTTTATCAGCTCCTACAAAATTTGTACCTTTATCTCTAACTAAAATAGAACATTGCCCCCTAGTGGATGTAAATCTACGGAAGGCTGAAATGAAATCCTGACTGGTATAACCTGTTACTAACTCCAAGTGGACGGCACGAGAAGCCATACAAACAAAAACTGCAATATAAGCTTTATAAGTCTTGGAACCTCTACCACGAAACCTTAAAATATCAATAGGTCCAGCATAATCAACACCCGATACTCTGAAAGGCTTATCAGGTCTCTCTATTCTGAAGAAAGGGAGAAAACCCATTTTTTGATTACAACGACTTGCGTTGTATCTTATACAACTATGACAACTATGGATAATTTTTTTAACTAAAGAACGACCTTTAATTATCCATGCTTCTTGCCTTACTGATGATAAGGTTAGATTAACGCCACCATGTAGAATTTTATTATGATGAAATCTTACTAATAGTGTGGAAAACGTATCTTTGTATGGTAATATACAAGGAAATTTTTATCATAATTCATTAAAGAACTATTAAAACGACCTCCTAATCTTAACAGATTTTGATCAGCAAAAGGGTTTAATCGAGCAATGGAGGAGGTTTTCAAGTTGCCATTAAGTTTCAATATTTGAAATTCTCTTTTAAAATATGCATGTTGAATTATATAAATCCATGTAAGTTTGGCTCTATGTTTTTCCATAACCGTAACTATAGGAAAAGATTTATTAATTTCAATTGAATTAAACCAAAGAATAGAAAATAAATTTGAATTTTCTAAAATATTTAATTTTTTAGATTTTTTTTAATAATGTTAAATATGAATCTTAAAATAATTGAGGTTATTCTTAAAAGTGTACTAAGATTTGAATATCTGTGGATTAAATCTCAAACTTTAATTTCTTTAATATTATTTAATTTCTTTATTATTTATTAACAGCATTGGCATTTGTATTTAAACAACTTCAATGGCAATTTGAATCGCATATATTTTTTGTTTGAAATGCATCCTTTTTATCATACAAATGAGGATTTTTAATTATATGACTTCCTTCTCACCACAACGAAAAAGAAAGCAATTGTTCAGGGGTGATTCCCCTGGAAATACAATCTGCTGGATTATCTCCTGATCGGACATGGCCCCAGGAAGCATCAGGAAGGAGACTATGAATTTGAGAGCATCTATTTGCGACAAATTGATTCCATTTCGATGGATGGTCTTTTAACCAGTATAAAACATCAGTTGAATCGGTAAATAAATAAGTGTTAACAAATTCCAATTTTAGAGTTTTTTCTACTTTTTAAACCAATTTTGCCAATAATAAGGCTGCATTTAACTCTAATTTTGGAATTGTCAGCAATGGTTTCAAAGGAGCCACCTTTGATTTGGCTTGTATTAACCTAACTTCTGTTTTATTTGAACTAATAATTTTTAAGTAAACGCACGCTGCGTAAGCTATTTTAGAAGCATCAACGAAACCATAGATTTCAAATTTTGCATTTGGATGATAACCTAACCATCGATTGACTTTGATTGTATTTAGTAATGGTATTTGATTGTACCAACTGAAGAATTCAGTCTCCAAAATTTGAGATAGTTTGTCCTCCCAATCAATTTTGGCTAACCAAAGTTTTTGTATAAAATAAATTAAAATAAAATGATTATGATAGGGGCTAACTACCCGAAAGGGTCATATAATTTTGCAATACTTGAAACCACTCTCCTTTTAGTTACTGACTTCTTAAATTGGTCAATCTCAATTTTGAAAAAGAAAGAATCTTCTATTGGATTCCAATTTAGGCCTAATAAGCTAAAATAAGAATGAGAAGGGTCTGAGTCTGACTGAAGGTCGTCTAAAAATTGACTTAGTAACGATTTGTGGTTGGCCATTCACTTATGCCATTCAAAGCCACCCACCTTGCAAATATTGATTAATTCTGCCTGTTTTTTAGAAGCTTCTTCTAGAGTATGACCACCTGACAAAGTGTCATCCATGTACGTCTCATTACTAAGAATTTTTGCACCTAAAGGGTAATTAGGACCTTCGTCAACTGCTAACTGTTTTGTAACCCTAATAGCTAAATAAGGACTACTGACCATGCCATAAGTAACAGTTTGAAGTGACCAAGCCTTTATTTTATCATTAGGATCAATACGCCATAAAATTTGTTGAAATTTTTGATCAGCTTTATGTACAAGTATTTGACGAAACATCTGTTTAATGTCTGACACGAAAACAAAAGGATACTTCATCCAGCTAATTAATAGTTCTGCTAAATCTGGGAGTAAATTAGCTCCTGTGTGAAGCACATCATTTATTGAAATATTATTGTTATCTTTAGCAGAACCATTAAAAATTGTACGAAGTTTTGGATTTAGACTATGCTTTTTTAAAACACTTTGATGTGGCGTAAAGTAATATGAGTAGATCTATTATGTGACAAGATATCATCATGTGTTTAGTCATTTGATAGTCCTTCATGAAATCATTGCAAAGCGACCTAAATTGAGGGTTTTTACGAAAACGTTTTTCCATTTTGAGCAACATTTGCTTTGCATTGAGAAAAGAGCGAGGAAATTTTAATTTTTACAGTTTATTGACTTTGAAAGGAAGACGAACAACATATCTACCATCTGGGTTTCTGTAATGAGTTCTAACAAAAAATTCTTCGCATTCCTGTTCTTCAGGAGTTAACGAACCAGAGGAAGAAACAGATAGTTCTTCCTGACGCCAAAATCTTTCTAAGTCGCAGATAAAATTGGATTCATCAGTATTTATTACAAACGAGTTACAAGAGCGATGAGAATTGATAGTGCCACCAGAAATCAACCAGCCTAAAAGCGAGTTTGTTGCAATGGGTTGACCTGGGATACTTTTTTCAATACCCTCAATTGCCACTGAGTTATAAACAGTTGAACCAATTAAGAGATCTATTTGACCACGTTTAAAAAAATGAGGATCAGCCAAGTTTAAAGTGGGCAAGTGACTAAGAGATTGAATATCTCTTCTACATTTGGAGAGTAAGATGAAACTTTTGGAAAGGCATAAGCATCCATTTCCATACTAAAATCTGAATAAAACCAAGGCTTCAGGCTAAAGTTGACCCATTTTTTATAAACGAAGTCAGTTCTACCTAAAACACCTGAGATTGGTAGTTTAGCTGACTGATGAGAAATATGAAGTCTTTTATAGAGAGATTCGCTAATAAATGAGGCCTGAGAACAATTATCAATCAAAGCTCTAGCTAAAACTACATGACCAGTTTTATCTCTTATTTTTACAAGTGCGGTTGCTAACAAAACTGTATTAGGAGATTCGCAAACATTCACCGAAGCCTCTGCATCCAAAAATGATTCCTGACTACTATTTATTTCTGATTCAAGAGCATTTGTAACGTTTACACTACTTTTAACTTGATTAGAATTATTATTTTGATTTGAATTTTGAATATGTAAAGTAGTGTGATGCATTTTTTTGCAAGTTTTGTATCTTCTATTAGATTTGCATTTATCCATGAAATGATTGCCTAAACAATTAATACATCTTTTCTTTTCATGGACAAATGCTTTTCTTTGCTCCTAAGAATTACATAGAGAAAAGTGATGACCTTGTTTACAAATGATACACTGTAATTTAAATTTATTTGAGCTATTACTGACTACTTGTGTGTTAAAAACTTTAGAAAGTACTGTAGATACATTTAAATTTTTATTATTTGAAGTACTGGCAAAAGAATTTAAATTTGAGGTATCACTTTCCTCTAATGATTCCATGATGCTAATTTGCAATTATAAGAACTCTACTAACTTTGCAAAAGAAGGAGTTTCGGAATTAGGTTTGGATGCAGTAACTTGATTTTCTAAAGGAGTTGAGACATTTGGTAAATCAGCAACGGTATTATTATTGGGGTTGCTATAAAATAATTCCCATTGTCTTTTTGTCTCCACATCTAATAACGAAACGATGTTATAAACCAATAGATCATCCCAGAATTCGAGAGGGCGTTTCAGAATCTTCAGAGCAGAAATTGTAGTATTAAGTCCATCTAAAACCCGTTTGAGTTCCATGGCTGAAGGCCTACTTATGCGTTTAAGAGAAAAAATTGAAGAGACATGACCAAAAACTAGACGCTTTTTCACTTCATATCTTTCTTTTAACTTATTCCAGACAATGTCAAAATTTTGCTCTGTAAGAGAGTAGCTCTGTACTAAATTTGCCGCGTCACCTTTTAAACATTTGCAAAGGTGGCGTAGCTTTGTTACTTTGGACATATTTTCTTTATTTACAACCGAAGAAATAAATATGTCTCTAAAGGATTCCCAATTCTGAAACGTACCGTCAAACTCAGGGAGTTCCATTCTAGGTAGACGATCAAAGTCTTCCGGAACGTAATGCGTCGATACATTATTATGGAATCTATCATGGACTGTATGATTAGGGGATGTTGAGTGTGTGTCTATGTACAAACGAAATTTGCCTAATAATCCTAAATACTGTAGCTCTACATTTTCAAAAAATTTATCTTTAAAATAAGGTTGGTCTTTTACTTCATTATAAGTTACATTAGACCAAGTTTCTTTTAAAGATTCTAAACGCGTTTTACAAGAGCTAATATTCATATTATCGTCCTCTTTAAATAAGTTTAAAAATTCATCTAATGTCGCCGCTTTGTATGCCTTAATAAAAAAAGAGTTGACGATAAGCATCCGCATATAAAAAGCGTGGGCGATGAATTTGTAAATTCATTTAATACTATGTACTCGTAAAAAGGTCGATTATAAATATTATTGTTTCAGAATTACAAACGAGTAATAAAAATTATTAATTTTCATATATAGAGCTTGGACCTAATAACGCTCTGAGTTATAACATTCAACTCGCATTTTAAATAAATATATATATATATAACATCATTTCTTATATACAGAACAGATGGCTAAAGCAATGTGAGTCGTCCTCACAAGTGCTAAAATCGCCATTTGTTAAGTATATAAAAAAAATAAGGACGTGTTTACATCAGCGTCTGTAGCACATACACTAACACACACAGCTACACTAATGAGATCTATGTGTTAGTGTTGATCGAAACGCTAGGTACCTTCTGTACCGACATTTAAAATCCGCGTAAATTCAAATTTTTAAATAAGTTTAAAAATTCATCTAATGTCGCCGCTTTGTATGCCTTAATAAAAAAAGAGATGACGATAAGCATCCGCATATAAAAAGCGTGGGCGATGAATTTGTAAATTCATTTAATACTATGTACTCGTAAAAAGGTCGATTATAAATATTATTGTTTAAATTGTATTTAATTTTAAATTAAATAGTAGATAAAGATTTCACAAAAAAAAAATAATAAAAAACAATTTGTTTAATTATTAGAAAAAAGCTTGAGTTTAAAATAATATTAAATACTTAAAAACATGAAAAATAGCCTCCCTTTGATTGTTGAAATGTTGTCTGCTAATAATCAAGAAATTCCAAGATGACGAAGGACAGTGTGGATTGCCGACTGCGGTCGAAGCTCGATGGCGTTAGTGGTGGGTTGAGAAATCAAAATGGCTGACCAATTGAACTTCGTTATGTCGCCCCTCCAAAATGTCGATGTAATCATAAAATGGCGAAAAATACCTGGAGATTGGATTTTGTCCTTGAGGATGATTTTCAATTTTATAGACGAAGACTAGAAGACCATTTTTTGACACAATTTCCCTATGACTTTTCCAGGTGACGATGAGTTGACGATATTTTGACTTGATTATTAAATTAGACGATATTTTGATTTTTGCTCTTCCAGGTGATTTTGTAGACGACGCAGACAATTTTTTTCCATGTAAAATTTTTAATTTTTTGGCAATTCAGTAATTTTGTAGACGACGAAGACAATTTTTTTCCATTGAAAATTTTACCAGATGTTTAAAAATTTTGATTGTAGTTTGAGTTTAAAGTTGACAAATTTCCATTACGAAAACACGTGCAGTTTTTTTTTTAACTTTTACGAAACACGTGCACAGTTTATTTAATAAAAAAGAAATTTTTTGACTAATCACTTCTCTTTTTTTTTTTATTTCTCTTTATTATATGTACGAAATTTTTCAAAATTTTCGTTCAATGCTTGTAGAAAAAAATAATGTTGCACTATAATCACGAAAAAAATATATCATTGTAACTATGCACTGATTAATAAGGCACACATGGAGTTCCGAAAACTGGAACAAAGTAGCAGAGTACGTAAGGACCACCTTGTTGGAGAAGAAGGAGGAGGGCTTTCTATCGTAGAGAGCTCTCCTGCCCCTAGGCAGGGGGGAAGGCAGCAGCCAGCTGCCTAGGCTGCGCGTCCCAAACTGAAGTTATACCTGAAAAGGGAGTTCCGGTTTGGGACAAACAAGCGCGGGGGGTTTAAAGTGTGTTTATCCAGTAAGAATCTGGGGCGTAAACGGCGACTGCGGTCGCCGGTAGTCTCCCAGTTGTACACTTTGTACAACTGGGCGGTCATGGAAATTTGCGGGTCTTTCAGGCCCGCAAACACTCCATGGCTGATGCAAGATTCACATATTTCCCTTAAAAAAAAAAAAAAAAATAAAAAAAATAAAATAAAATTCACGGCTCGAATGACCAGATGTTCCAAATAAGGATTGATGATGGCGGAACTAGAAGAAAATAACTGAGACGGCCATTTAAATAATATATACCAGAGCGTTTTATTGAGAACGTGTGTGCACTTCGCCACACCTGAGAGCGAACTGGCTTTCGCTGTCTTTACACAAAAGAAGCGCTCATGCGCAGAATAAAATAAGATACATTCTATATTATACATATAAGAACGCGTACAATACAATAACGTATATTACATATACCGAGACATATCTTATTTGAGCAAGTGGAGTTTTCGGACGTCTAGATGAATAGAGTAACGTCTATTAATAACGATTGTTAATAATCATTCCCTAACGGACGTTACTAAAAGGATGTTTCTTTAAAAGGATGTTTTCCAAAAGATATGACACGATCATTTTCATCGACAATACAAAGGTCGATGAAAGAGTGGTGTTGGGGACCCTTATGAGATGCACCGTGAGGAACTAAATACAACCTGTTTTCAAAAATAAAATCGTGCATTATAAGAGATTTTTGATGAAAGTAATACATATCATCGTTGAAGTTACCTAAGATTAGTTTATTACTGTAATTAGCAATGATACTAGATAAATTATCTAAAAATTTAATACCCTGGTGGAATCTCGAATCAGGAGGACTATAAACTACAGCCATGACTAGGTAAGAAAATGATCAAAAAATCAACTTCGCATATAAGGTACTCACCCAATTTTTCTTGACCAGTTTCAATGCTTATATCAAGAATACGGTATTTGATATTATTTTTTTTTTTTTTTTTTTTTTTTAAGGGAAATATGTGAATCTTGCATTAGCCATGGAGTGTTTGCGGGCCTTAAAGACGGTATTTGATGTTGTTTTTAATATATAATGCTACGCCTCTCGAACTACGACCTTGCCTGTCATTTCTTATTAAAGTATATCCCGGTATTTGAACCATGACATCAGTAAGGGCACAATATAGCCAAGTCTCTGTTACTACTACCGCGTGATATTCCCCGGACAGAAATTTAGCGCAAACAAAATCCATATGACCTGATTTACAAAGGGAGCTGGCATTGAAATGACAAGCTCTGAAGAGTTAGGGGGAGTAAGGATTATATTTTTTATTTTTACAATTTTGATTTAGATAATTTTAGAGCTTACCGGGGATTGCTATTCCAGGGATTGCTAGCTGAAATCTTGTAAAAGGATAGGTTCTTTAAGTTGAGAGGTGAATGAGGGAGGGGGTGATAGTGAGGGTACTATAGGTGTTGGGATTTTTGGTGGGTTATGCTGAAGTACAGGGTAATGAATTAGAGTGTAGTGAAAAGCTTTGAGGTACATAAGGAAAAGAGGGACAGTAGTTCTGAGGGTTTGGTTGTGAATTATGAAGAGAAGTATAATTTTTATTTGGATAATTAATCTGATTATTATTTTTTGAATATCTATTTTGGGAGTATGAAGTTTGAGGATAATCAACAAGTCTCTGATGATAGAAGGAGGTTATGTTGAAAAACCAAAACTTTATTTTGGATATGTAGGTTCAGAGATATCATCAGTCAAAGTAGCCGTTTTTTACCCATTCAAAAAACTTACCGTTACTCCACTTTTATTTCAATTTTTCTGTTTTTAAAATGTCGACCTGCCGCCGCTCAGTGTCTAAAATGGGCACAGTAGATTTACAGAGTTGAATGCGTGCAGATTTACAGAGTTGAACGCGTGCAGCTCGGCTGGGTCGTCTACCACATAAGTCTTGGATTACTTTCAATCTTTTCACGGTCTAACTCGATACCCTCGTTACGAGGAATTTCTAAAACGTATTCATCAATGGTAGAATATTCTTCAGGTAAACCGCTAGCTTGCGTCTTTAATTTGAAATAAGTGTCTATGTATTCTGCGAATAATCTACCCTCTTTCGTCACTGGATCGTATTCCGTTATCTCGTACTGCAAAATTTCATATATCTCTTTAATTACGTAACCCCGTTCGACTGCTTTTTTCAATTCCAGCGAATTCCACGAACCCACAAAGACTCGTAAATTTTTGTCCTCGTGGCGGCACGCCTCTTGTCTCATTTCCTCGCAACAAGTACGACACAGGCCGAACAAGAGCTTACCTTGCATTTTTACGGGTAAAACAGGATACGTGACATTCCTGAGATTCCTGTGGTAGAATTTTGCAGTTAACTAGTCCCTCGACCCTGTCCGCAAAATTTTCGTAATTTTGACCAGCGAATTCACGATATTCCAGTTCACCCATGTATAATTTTGGGTGAGAAAGTGGAAATTTACCACGCTTGCAAATGTATGGGTAAAGGAGGACTTTTGGTCAAATCGTGCTGGCCAAGATAAATTTTTATTTCAGGATTTTGTTCGAGTTCGATTCTGAATTCGCATTTCCATTTGACGATAAGTTCGTAATTATTGGTTTTTATTCTTCTGCTAATAGCCACTGTTCTGTTATAACGATCTTCGAATACTTATAATACGATCGCTTAGCCGCTTGTCTCGGTTTCATTTGAAGCAACTAATGCAACCGTGCCAATAAGAACCTATCATCATAAGGCAAATACCGTTATGCGCATCGGTTCGGCTCGGAGGAATAAATCCATCTAACTTTACGTTTTTAGGAAGCCTGATCTCAACGACCAGCGTGCTGAATTTTCCAATTCATTTCCCTTTCTATCCAAACTAACCATTGGATGGCTATCACAGACTGGTTGTCGCTAAATATATAGCTTCTGCCCGGTAACATACCTATTGTGTTTGGTTTTAAAAATTTTTTCTAAAAACATTCATGCATGCACTGGCAATCATCGTAGCTTCCGCGAAGGGACAAATTCTTCCGATCTCCAAAAAAGATTCTCTAAATTTCAAACAAGCTTTCCTCAACACATCTACGTCGTTTCTACAATACGACTCAATCTCGACTTGAAAATTAAAGAGACTTCCGGAATTTTTCCTCTCCCTGTGCCAGGTCAAAAACTTTTCTCTTTTATCGCGTGACATACTGTCGATGCAATAAAACTCGATATCCAGTAACGGACCGATATAATTCTGGTTTTCAGGTATGTTAAAGAGGTATGGAAAATTCCCCTTAATCATATCTGGCAAACCAAAAGCTTTAGGCAACGCGCTCAGAGCCATGTGAAAATAATTTAGGCTGTCTATGAATGTAATTTTTTTTTCAACAGTCATTAATATTATTTTTTACCCATTCAATATCAGCTTCGGTTTCAGACGCATTTCCTCTACTATGTGCTTTAATAAAAATTGACTGTCAAAACTTTCGACATATAACGTTTGAAAAATCTTTTTTTGGTGTGAGTGCTAATGTCAAAAAATTTTTCACAGGCTCCTCGCGGAAAATGTTTTCCCGACACCCGCATTTAACAAAGAATTGTAAGTCCTCGTCTCGCATACAAAATGTACAAAGTTATTGTACAACGCATAAATTTGGTTTGTGTAACTTAACCGTACAATCACCGACTAAAGTCTCGCATTGCGTGGTATCAAAGTCAAAAAATATAAAAATTACTTTTGACTCATTGTCTCTTTGAGACAGTGGCTGCATGTAACATAAATGATTCACGTTCGCGCCTTTCAAGCACGTGTTGCAAAAAATTTCGCTGCACTTGTGTTTTACGGTATCGTCTATCTTTATCATTTTAAGATACAACGCACAGTGTCTTACGCCTAAGCAAACCGAGGGATTATTTTTATAAGACTCTGGCGCTCTGTGTTTTTCAAAAAAGTTATCACCAAAAAAATATCTCTGATACAAAACGCAAAACACAAGCTACTGAAACCCCACGTTCAACTGATTAGAGCGTGGAATTCGGAAACATTTGTAACACCTACTCGAACATCTGTGATACTTGTCGTTTGAATATTTTTTGTTACATAGATTGCAGTAGGATCTAGACCCCGCTGAGGCATTTAGGTTTAAAATCGGCCTGTAATTACAAGCCGATTTTTTAAATTGTTTTTTAATTAAATTATTAATATATTATAAATAACAATATGAAAAGTAACTTTTATGTTAAATGTTTATTTATATTTAATTAAATGTTTTATATATGAAAATTTTATCATTAAATTAATTTTTAAAACTTATGAAATTTAATAAAAATAAAATAAAAGTTATATTATTATATAATAAAAATACAAAATCTATAAGCACTTGTGCATGTGTCATGTTAGCACAGAATTTTACTTCTCGATAAAAATGATTGTTTAAATAATAAAGTCTGATCGTTTATAGGTGCAATGAAATTGAATTAAATATTTTCAATGAATTTCAAAAAGAAAGTTTTTCCGTCATTTTCCCAAAATTCCCCTTTTCACATCTCTTTTTGGGTATACGAAAGGGTGGTAGATCAAATTAACGGTAGATTTGAAAAAAGCTGAAAAAATGATATTTTACATATTACTCTATTCAAATAACGACTATAGTTACTCGTCACCATCAGATTTGGTCTACAATAGATTTTTGTGTCACTGATCACGAATGTTGGGGTCATTTATTTAGGAAATGAGCTATTCGCCCTTAAATCAGCAAAAACTACCTCAATAAGGGGTATTTTTAATCAAATTCACGTTTTGGCTAAATAAAAATTAGTTATTTTATGAGGGATCCATTTATGAAATAAGTGATGTAAAGTTATAATACATCAAATGGGAAAGTGTACAGGTCTGTGATCGCATAATTGGTAAAATATACATTTATGTCAAGGGTTAATTCATACATAATTTTATTTTAAAAGTGCGTTAAAGTAACCCCCCAATGAGTAAAAGTAACTTAAAAAAATAAATTTCTTTTTTATTTTCCTTTTATAGCAATATTTTTTTTTTTATTTGACAATTATAGCTATTTTTTAACATTCGAATATTTAGCTTATTAGTATAGACCTGGAGCATGGTTTTATTTGCGAATTTTTTTAAAGCATGTCCATGGAATTTTTCGACGGTAATTTTAGTTTTTGGGGTCGCTGATTCCAAATCTGAAGTCCGTTTTGACCTGACGTGGTCCAATTTTGCGTAATTGCCTATTTTAGGTCATTTTTAACGTTTTATTGCCATTTTTTGTTAAAATTTTTAATATATTACCATTTTTCTTACACTACACTAATGTTTTTTGGGTATCTATACCTAATTATCATATGAGTACTCCAGTGCACTAACTGCTTATAGAGTTTTATGTAGAAAGAGAGAAAAAGTTTAAAATTCAGGACCGTATATATGGAATCGCGCAGGCTGATGTTTTTGGAGGCCGTACGTATGCCTTGTACATATAAAAGAGAGGATTATCTTTTGTTACGTCTTTTAAAAAATTTTTTTTTGGAAATTCTTTAAATAAATTTTCTAAATTTCCAAAATTGTATTTAATTTTAATCATTTTTATCTATTTCATAAAAAAAATTAAAAAAATAAAAAATTTAATAGATTATTAATTAATTTTTGATAACTCCTTAATTCTTCAGATAGTTTACGCTATAATAGACCACACGAAATTTCGCACACATAATTTCAACCATAATAATATTAAACACATGAAATAATAACAAAATAGTTTAGAACAAATCAAAAAAATATCAAATAAATTTAGTCTACTGAAAAATAAGACAAAAACACTTTGGATAACTTAAATTTTTTAAGTTGCCCTGAAATAAAATAAATTTCAAAATTTTGATTTTTCAAATCAACAACTTAAAAATTTAGTTTAAAAAAAAAAAATTTTTTTAACTAAACGTAATAAAATATATTTTTTTTAAGCACGCGTTTCACTTAGCACAAAAAGTTAAGCACATAAAAAACTAAACAGACTGTTTTCATGAAATTAAACGTATTTCGGTAGTTCTTAACAATTTTCACCCAAGTCTGATGTCGATGTCTTGAATTTAAAAAATACCGATTGCACTGCATTTGATATGTAAAAATATTATAGTCACTGTCCAATTTTCAAAACTCTGGGTGACCTAGTTGCGATTTAGCAGCTGTTTTTCCATTTTTGATATTTTTCGCATTCTTAGCTAGCCGTTTCTTTTTTATTTTCTGACTGCCCCGTAAATAATCCTACAAAATATTTTCTGTACTAGGTAGGTAGTAAACTTTTTTCGTATTTATTTATTTTCGTATTTAACTATTTTCGTATCATATTTTTTCGTAAAAACCTTAAGAAATCCCGGATATTTGGAAAAACTAAAAGAAAATTTCAAATTCGAATTCCTCAAAAACATAATTAAAATTTGCTATTTTTTTATTCTGTTTCTTGGTTTGATTTTTGCAGGTTACTTTGTTATTCTTTTTTTTACAGCCTCTTAGAGGACTCTAAAATTATACCCAGATAGGTTTCCTGGGTAAAATTTCCCGAGGAATCCGAAAATCAAGTCAGAATTTTCATTTTCTGTCAAGAAAAGCGAGAAAAACAGAAAATTCAGAAAATAAAAAATTTTCGAAATCAGTTTTTTGAGCTTAAAATCGGTTTTTAAGCACTTAAAAGGTAAATATGACAAAAAAGGAATTTACCATCATAAAATATATAGGAAAACACATTTAATAAAAAAAAAAAGAATTAAAAAAAGTGACACTTTTTGAGATTTGAAATATTCTTTCAGTTTTACGATGTTTCGAAAAAATATGACCAGATTCGGATCGGGCAGGAAATTTTACTACCTTCTATGGTATATTTTTTTTTAAAAATATTTCTTAGGCTTATTGAAGGCGTTAAGAAAATAAAAAAGAAACGGCTGGCTAATAGTACGAAAAAAATTAAAATTGGAAAAACAGCTGTCAAATCGGAGCCATCTAGAGCCTTTAAAATTGAAAAGTAACCATACTTTTACATACCAAACACAGTGAAATAGGTATTTCTTAAATTCCAGACATCGACCTCAGACTTGGGTAAACATAGCTAAGAACGACTGATTTATGAATTCAGAACCAAAATTTAAAATAAAAGATTTTTTAAACTAAAAATTACAGTTTATGAACACTTTCTTAAGTGTGTTAAATTTCATAACTTAAAAACACTGTGTTCAATTTTTTTATCTTTAAGTTTTTATTTTCAATAAAACGCGTACTTAAAAAAATGCTTTCATTTTTTTAAAGCACATAAAAAAATTAACAGAGTGTTTTCAGCACAAAAAAATTTAACAAATTCATGAATTCAGACACAATAATTTTTAACAGTTTGTGAATTTATGACTGCGTTGAATTTAATGTGTTCATAAAATTTTGTATTTATTTTTTTTGTGCCTAATTTTTGGTGTTAAATAAGACTTTGCCTGAAGGAAACAGTTTAGTGATGCCAAGGTTAGCTGCCTAGCATAGTTTAAAACTGAGTCGATAATTTTCGTCACTTATTATCAAAAAATTACAAAAAAAATTAAAAATTGTATTTTGTTTAAAGAAATATATGACGTGTAGAATTTCGTTATATTTTTGGGGGTCAGATATACCACTTTTCCTAGAACTAGGCAATTTGGATCGAAATGCTGCTTGGCTCAAGTTAAAGAAAATTCAATTTTAGGTGGGGGGTAAGCGTATACAATTTTGGCTTCGGTCGTCAGTAATTAGTTATAGCTAGCTATTAATAAATATTAGAGAATGTTGAACTTTTTTTTATAAATATATAATTAGCGATAACTCAATACTGAATGGTTAAATCAAAAATTTTATTTTCGTACCCCTACTAACTGAAGTTGCCCAGGTCTGGGAAAACAGGCATTTATGGCAGTTGCAGTAGCATATTGACTGTTGACAGCTGTCAACTAGCTGTCAAATTGACAACAGTTTACAAAAAACTTAAAATAATTTCACAATATATTTCCGAGGTTGCTCAGTTCCGAAAAACTTATTGTGAAATGATTATTTTAAGTTTTTTTGTATTCTGCTGTCAATTTGACAGCTAGTTGACAGCTGCCAACTGTCAAAAATGTCAATTTGGCATCAGATTTGGAATTAGCGACCTCAAAAACATAAAGGTATACTTTAAAAATAAAAGAAAAAAGGTTTTGAAGTGATCTTGCCATGGTGGAGCTTTGGAGCTTTTAAGCTCCGTAGCCGCCAAAGTTGAGACTTTTGAGCTTTATGCCCATTGAGACTTTTGTTCAGAATGATAAAATCTACAAAATATCTGAAATTCAGCCAATTCGACCGAAAGGCAAAATCCTATACTTTTGTGCGGGGTCCTTTAATATGAAGTATGCAATTGGGCGGCCAAGGTCAGATATTTGTAATTTTTGCTACGAGTGCAAAATTAATAATGATTTAGAAAATATTTATTACATTAACCATATAAATGAAGTGAATAATTATCGAGATTTAAAAAAAAATATCTAACGGAAGAAACAAATTTATGCATTGAAATTGATTTCGCATAAAATTTGGCACTACCGAAATTAATAGTTAATGCACAATATTACAGTAGGTTATTGTGGCTTTTTATTTTTAATGTGCATGCTTATAGTAAAAGCGGAAAAATTCAGATAGTAACGAGAAAGACAACAGCTACATGTTCTTTTTGTTAGAAGGGTTCGCAAAAAAAGGTAGTAATACCGTAATAAATTTTGTGTTGTTCACCATTTTAAGAAAATACATACCAGATAAACATAAAAAAAATTATATTGCTATCTGATAGTTTTGGTGGGCAAAACAAAAATTATTTGTTTTTGCAATTTTTCTTTAGCTTAGCAGAAAAACTTGGAGTTAATGTGATAAAACACTTGTTTCCAGTTGTGGGGCATTCCTACAATCAGTGCGATAGAAATATATTATGAGAAATATATTTTGAGCTATATTCCAAAAAAAAAAATAAAGTAGAAACAATTGAAACGGTAGAAGACTATGAAGATATAATACGGTAATCACGGAGTACCCCATTCATTATAGTTCGTGATGATCAATATGTGATAATCGATTTCGAGGAAATTTTTCCAGCTTTATCACAAAAACAGCAAAGAGAAATAAAAATTAGTAAACAGCGTCGATTGTTATACGAGAAGAATGGTGAAATTTCTACTTATTGCAAATATAATGATGATGCAGTTAAGCACAAATTAGCAGTTATTAATGTGGGCGATAAAGAGAAAAAAAAGTTAGTTTTTCTTGAATAAGTCGTGATAAATATAATGATGTTCAAGAAATTTGTCGTTTTATAAAACCGGAAAATAGATAAAAAATATTAGATTATTTATTGAAGTAGTATTAATAATTTTTTTGTGCTAGAAAAACTTAATAGTGTATTTTAAAAAGTTAAGTGTTAAAAATATTAAAATTTTTTTTAAAGTTTCTTTGCTATGTTATCTTTAATATCCTATAAGCTGAAAAAAATTCCGCTAGCAGCAAGCGGAATTTTAGTATGTATCTTGTCAAACGATTGCAAATGTCTCGAAATATAAAGAAATTTAAAAAGAAATCCTGGTTGCTTGGGATATGCGTGTATCTTGTGTGTGATGAGACTTAAAAAATTATTTTGAAAAAAAATTTTTTTAAAATTTTTTTATAATTTTTTTACGTGTCAAGTCATTTGCAATCGTTTAAGAAAAAAAATTCCGCTAGCCACTTGTCACTAGTGGAATTTTACTTGCGACAAGCGGAATTACGTTTGCCGTTAGCGAATTTTTTTTTCAAGTACCTTAAAATGAATGATAATATTTTACAAGTAATTTTAATGTTAATTTTTTACACTGAAAAAAAATCCATTTGCGGTAAGCAAAATCTTCCTGAAATTCCTAGTTTGGCCGCTAGAATGTTTTTTTCTTTCAAATGATTGCAAATAATTTAAAACCTAAAAAAAAGTTTAAAAAAAATTTGCACAAAAAAACATTCATTATGCCACACAGCTCGCATTTTATATGTGTAAAACTTATTTTCAAAAAACTTTTTTCACGTTCAAGCCATTTGCAATTAACTAAAAAAATTAAATCGGAATTCCGTTTGCCAAAGCCGGAATTTTTTAATGTTTAAGGTCTTAAGAGCGTTAGGATTTTGCCTATTGGCATCCTTGTATTACTCATGTAAAAAAATACGGATTGCAACTTTAAATAAATAAAAAAATTTTTTCAGTAATACTCAATTATTACTATTCAAAGCTTAAAAATGAAATTTATTAACTTAATTTTGGCATTAAATAAATTATTTATTATTTAAACAATATTATTTAATTATTTATAAAGAAAATAAATAAATAAAAAAATATAATAAACGACTCTACCTCAATAGCAGAATAAACGTTTATTTTTTATATATTTTTTTAAGTAAAACCATAAAATATGACGGTCGATTGTAAATTTTAAGGTCTCTTTTTATTTATTAGGACTTTATATAAAGTCCTAAGTTGATAAATATCAACTCATAAAAAAAAATATCTAAGTTTTGTATTTTAAATGCTTTTTTTTCATTTTTTAAAATTCCCCATAAGAGCCTCTGTTAATTTATTTTTTATTTATTTATTTTCTCAAAAACTATTCGGTCAATTATAAAAAAAAAAAATACGTGTAAAATTAAATTATATTTACTTTACTTTCTCCAAGTTTTAGCTTTTTTTTGCATTTTAATTCTACCGCTCTTAAGACCTTAATAAGACATAAGGGGTCATTCATAAAGTATTTCACGTAAATTTTTTAAATATTCACTACCTTCCTTCCCCCTAGTCTTTGTTGTCACAAAGATACAACCCCTCCCCCAAAATGGATGTAACAATACCAATTTTGCCCCCCTCTTATTTATTAAAAAAAATTTTTTTTTATAAATTAATTTTATTTTATAAATTGAAAAATAATCTATAATACATTTTTCGTAACAGAAGCCATAGTTTATAATTTTTTCAAAAAAATTTTTCACGAAAATATTTTATTAACAGAATTGATATATGCTTAACAAGAGTCTTTATAAAACTAAATTTAAAATAAACTCAATAATAAAATTTTATATTAAAAAAAATCAAAATTTCCATTTGAACTTGTATATCAAGAGAAGGTGTGAAAAACTATAAAAATTGTTAAGCAATATTTAAAAATGTGACAGCTTTCTCTACATCAAAAATTCAAACAAAAAAACGATGGTATATTTTATATTTTTATTATATTATGTATTATATCATAAAAACTTTTTTCTTAGAAGCAAATAAAACATATATTTAATATATTATATGACATTCTAATTTAATTCTACTAAATAAAATAGTAACTAAGTATAATAAACAAAAAAATATTTTTTTTGTAAAAAATGTTTTACTTTTGTGACATCCAACATTCTATTACCTCTACCTTCCCGTCTGTCCCAATCTATCACAATTTCTTAAACCCCCCGTACCCCCAAGAGCATGACATCCTTTATGAATGACCCCTAAGAAATGTAAATAAAAAAATAATTTTTTTTAAATATTATAGATTTATGTAATACAATATGCATTTTTGCTGAATAATCATTATTTATTATTCTAAAAATTTTTTATCATTAATTGTTTATATTAAAAAATGAAAAAGGAAAAAAAAATTTATAAAAATATTGTAATCTTATAAGTATAACAAGATAAATATATATTTTTTTTAAATTAAAATTTGTATAAATATTATTATAAAAATTTATCTTCTTGAGTTTTGGTTTACAAAATTCTATTATTTTTATTTAATTAGCATTATTGCTATTTAACAATGTATTTATTTTAAATTTCATTAAAATGAAAAAAGATAAGCCTTGTGGGGCGGGGCACTTCTTGCTACCTGTTTTTGTGTACGAGACTGATAGATTTTTGTCTATTCTCTTTCCCACACATTTGTTTCTTAATAATTCTATAAGCAGTTAGTGCACTGGAGTACTCATATCTACTCATACAAAAAAAAATGGTAGCCCATAATAGGGATTCCTAGGATATTTCTCACGCTTTTTTGGCTAATTTAAGCTATTTTTATGAAATAATACCTATTTTTATCAACAGCTTTTGGTTTTTGAGTATTTTAAGGTAGTTAAATACGAATATTATTTTTAAATTATCTAAAAACGGTGCAGTAGCCCGTAATAGGCTCTTATAGGCTGTTTTTAACGTTTTTGGGGTAATTTAAGCTATTTTTATGAAATAATACCAATTTTTTTCTACAGCTTGTAACTTTGGGGTCACTAAACGCAAATAACACATCTTTTTTTAACAAATAATCTCCAGTGGCCTATAATAGGCGATTCAGAACCAGAAGCTGTAGATAAAAATTGGTATTATTTCATAAAAATAGCTAAAATTAGCCCAAAAAGCGTGAAAAATAACCTAAAAATCCCTATTATGGGCTACCATTTTTTCTGTATGAGTAGATATGATAAATAGGTATAGAGACTCAAAAAATATTAGTGTAGTATGAGAAAAATGGTATGACCTAAAATGGGCAATTACGCAAAATTGGACCACGTTAGGTCAAAACGGACTTCGGATTTGGAATCAACGACACCAAAAATTAAAATTACCGTCGAAAAATTCCATGGACATGCTTTCAAAAAAATTGCAAATAAAACAATGCTCCAGGCCTACATTTTATCCTCAAAGATGAAGATTGTAATGAAGATTATGTATAAATAAAATAGACAATTTGTTTTATTAATTAAATATTTGTTTAAAGTTTAAATTGTTTCTCATTTAAAATTGAATTTGAGGGGGTTGGCGCGCTTTATCGCGCAGGGGGCTTGCCTACTAGTGCAAGATAAATTTTTAAAATCGTTAAAATTGGATTTGGATACTGCTTTTTTGGTTATTGTAATATATTTATATTTTATTTGATAAATATACAAATTATACTAATTAAATTCATTGCGGAAAAAGAAAGTTCAAAGATTGAAAATACATTTATATTTTATTATGTAAACTAACTAAAAAATAGTTTCTTAATAATAATTTTTAAAATTAAAAAAGGTACTGTCTACATATTTTAGCACCACATTTACACCTAGTTTTATTTTCTACTATATTACTATTGTTATTTTGCGTTGGCAGAGTAAGTCTTTGATGACGTTTAAGATCCTCTTTTGACGATTGACACATGTAATCGAAAGTTAGTTCTTCATTTTGTTTTATATCTTTTTTAGCAAACAATGCAAGTTTTGGCAAATTAGGATCTAAGCAGTTAATCCACACTGCATAAACAGCTAAATTAGAATCACAAGAATGATTGATGAAATGAGAGATATTTCCATAAGTCGCCGCATCAACTGTGTAAGGGCATTGACCTTCTGTTTCATTATAATCTAAATCAAACAAGTATGTCCTTCCTGCAGCATCATACTTTTTCCCGCGTTTTTCTGCTTCTTCATTTGTTATTACTTCTCCGACGTACTGAATAACAAATGTTCCTTTCTTGATTACTCGTAAGGTTTTCACTCCCCAACCTCGACCATTTGATGTTCTAAAAACACAAAGTTTCATTTGTGAACCACGTTGCACAACACGATTTTGACAATCAGGGGAACACTTACATCTTTTATTACATTCATAAATAGGTGTACCTGGAGGTACACGAACTCGAAGAGCCGAAGTATAAGGAAAATTACCTTCACATTGTGCAAAACAACATTTTGTTTTAGAATCACAGGACAAACAATCGCAACCAATAGGTGGCTCTTCTGGTATGAAAACTCCTAAACCAGGCAAATAATCATCAATATATAAAAAATCTTGTGGCGCTCGTTCCAAGTCAACTAAATTTTCTACTCTAATTAGAGGTTTTCCTTTTGTTATGCTGTTCATTTCTATTTCCCACTCTTCTAAAGAACTTAATTGTTCAGTTCTAAGATTGTACAACGTTATTTGTAATATTCTTTCTTTGACCGTATTTGCAATTTTCTTGCATTTATGTGATGAGGCATTAAAAAATTTATTTATTTTATCATATAAACCATCAGTATCAGCAAATGAGTCGTCAATAAGTTTTCCTTTTTCGTATAATGATTTCATATATTCTTCTAACGCTCTAATATCAGGATAATATTGTGTATGTTTTTGAAATTTTTCTATTAACTTTATTCTTACATTTTCAAAATCTTTTAACAGGTCAGGACAATTAGTTAAATTTTCAATAGGTTCCCAAGTATTATAACTCATGCTCCAATTTTTCCATTTTATTAAATACAAAGATTCACTATTGACAATTTTTTTCCCTAATACTTTTTCAACTTCGTAAATATTGTCTGTTTTTTTGCTTGGGTTCTGATTTTTTTTATTTATATCTATCAAACGAACTCGTAATTCTTTATAATTTATCATTTTATTATCTAATATATTTTCAACATTTGTATCTTCAGATGTCGCTATTGGCCCATTAATATGTAAAAAAATATCGGATCTGCTGTCAGAATAAGAATATTTTACACTAGGTGATAATTGATTTTCATGTTGAAAACCAAATCCATCTCTTAAGAGATCTTTTGAATTATTGTCAAACACTTTAAAAGTTTCAATATTTTCTAATTTAGGATGTTTCGAACATAGAATAGTATTTTCTGGAGATGTTGATCTTTTTTTCAGAATCACAGAATTCTGTATGTCTACGTAATCATGTAGTACCTTCTTATTATTGATATCTCCTGATATATTGGTTGCTGAAAAAAATAAGATTATAAATAGTCTATAAAAATAAATTTTAATAATCTTAAAAATGCATGAATTTTATTTATATATATATATAAAAATAATTATCCTATATGTATTAAAATAAAAGATTACACAAAACTCATTATTTTTTATTTTATATAAAATAAATTTATGAAGCATTGAATGGACAAATATACATAAAAGTTAATTTAAATTAAACTTTAAAGAAATACAGGCGTCCCCATGCGTTATTTTTATTTTTTAAAAATACTTCAATGGTTTCGAGATATTATCCTCAGAAGTTGGTACATACTAATTTAGTTCCGCGAGATTTCGGTACTATATCGTTTTCGATATTAAAAAAAACGATATCTCGAAAAATATCGGTAATATCGGTCTCGAAAAAAAATAAAAATAATAATATACAAAAAATTTAATGCATTAAATATAAATTTTTTTTTTTTTTATATTAAATTTATAGTGATCTATATAGTGAATCGGCCCACGAAAGATATTAAAAAACTAATTGTATTAGGTCAAAGTAAACCTAAAAAAAATAGGATCCTGAAGTTTTCAGACCTCCAGATGCCTTCAGCTCTGATTGGCGGCCTATTAATGACAAATAAAAGTAAATTTTTAGCAACTTTTTAGTCGACTTTCTGATACTCCCGTGGTAAACGCTTCTGCCAAAATGATCTTGCGACCTCTCATTCAAAAGTTTAGACGATATACTTTAAAATGAAATTACTTTTGGAAGTGATTTTAGTGCATCGTTTTGATTGGTAGACCATAAACCATTCAAAATAATTTTTTTTTTCTTTAATTTCAACATTGGAAGTGATTTAAAAAAAATTGAGAGATATGCCCATTATATTATTTTTTTTAACTAATTAAAAATAAAATAAACTTTCTTTAATATTAAAAAAACTGAAATAACTTTTGTTTTTAATTTTGCGATTTTTCGAAAAATGACCCCGCACAAATGAACAGGAAATGGCCGTTCGATTAAATTAACTGAATTTTTTGTATGTTTTAGATTTTATTATTCTGAAAAAAAGTCTTTATGGACACAAAGCTCCAAAGTTTCAACTTTGGCTGCTACGGAGCTTGAAAGCTCCATAGCTCTATTATAGCAAGTTTTCTTAAAGATCTGTTAAAGGTTAATTTTTAAAGTATACTTTTTTGTTTTGAGGTCACTGATGAATTTGAAACGAATTTGACATCATATTGACAAAATTGCCAATTGACAACTGTCAATTAACTGTCAAAACTCAAAAAATACAATAGAAACCTGTATAGATTAGCTGAAATTTATATTTTTCAGATCACCGATTTCTAATTTTGATTGTTAATTGACAGCTTTCAATTAGCTGTCAATTAGCTGTCAAAACTCATATATATCGTAGAAAACTTAATCGATTAGACGTGATTTATGTTTTTTAAGTCGCTAATTTCAAATCTGATGTCAAATTGACATTGCTGATAGTTGGCACCTGTCAAATAACATTCAAATAGCCAAAAAAAAATAATATAATAATATATTTAAAAAAGATCTTATGTTTTATATATCACTAATTATGAATTTCTCATCGAATTGACAATATTGACATTTGACAGCTGTCAATTAGCTGACAATCGCTAAAATAAATCTTTACATTTTAAACAGGGCAAATAAATTGAGATTACTGATTAAACCTTTTCTAAATACCACTAAATAGACGTGTATAATATAAGTGTATAATAGTGTATAATACAAATTTTAATTGTTAATTACTCTATAATTTAGCTAGACAAGAAATATATACATTCCTTTTACCATAATCTAAATAACGTAAAATATCTAGCTCCCAAAATATTTTTTTTGATACTTTTATGTGCATTATTTCATAATATTTATTTATTAATTATTATTATTGTATAATATTTATAATTATGCACATAAATATAGCTTTAAAAAAATATTTTGGAGCAAGATATTTTATGTTGTAAAAAGAATCATTGTTTTTCTTGTCTAGCTAAATTATAGAGTAATTATAGAGTAATTATAGAGTAATTAAATTAATTTTAAAAATATCAATAAAAATATAATATCCATTTTTAATTTTTTATTTAATTAATTAATTTAAAAATACACACCAAATTTAAAAGAGTTTTTGGTTACGCAGAAAAGATTTAATGTTTATTTAATTCTTTAGAGAGGAATTATTTTGAGGTTAATTCTTTTAAAAAGATTTACTTTCGTTTTAATTCTTTTTGAACAGAATAAAAACAAAAATAATTGTTTTTAAAAATATTAACCTCAAAATAATTCCGCTCTAAAGAATTAAATAAACAATCATTCTTCTCTAGGTAACAAATAGTACATTTTAACCAAGGGAGCAAAAAAAAAGAATGGCCCAGATCGCAGGTTAATTAACAATCCCTCTCTAAAGAATTAAATAAATATTAAATCTTTTCTGCGTAACAAAAAACTCTTTTAAGTTTTGTGTGTAATATTAAAAAAAGAAGAAAAAAAAAGTTATTGACCAATATTTGATCGTTGTTTCATCTAACCATGAGTTCTATACTTTGTCAATAGACCAATCTAGCTGACGTACAAATTGAATATTAATTTAGGTAGACAACGATCAGCTGTTTATATGATCAGCTGTTTGTGTAAAGAAACACAAATCTTAAATCGGCGTTTAACTGAAATATCTGTATCTGCGTCGACCGTATATTTTAAATGAGTTTCACGCAGATGAGGGTTCTGGGTAAAGCAAAGAACGAATTTTTATTACTAAACAAGTGATTTGATTTTAATGGGCTATTTAAACTGACAGCGATCAATTGTCGACTTTTCCTAGTATGAAATAACATCATATTTAACAATCTTAAAAACAAAAACCCTACATAAAATCTTTTACTTTTATTTTGACTTTTTGACAGGTACTTGACAGCTGTCAAATTTTTTCAAATTGGTATCCAATTTATAATCAGTAACCACAAAAACATATGAGAGAGAGAGAGAGAGAGAGAGAGAGAGAGATATTATGGATCTATAATTTCAATATTATTTGGTACCAGATTTATAATCAGTAATCTCAAACATATTTGCCCTGTTTAAAATGTAAAGACTTATTTTAGCGATTGGCAAATAATTGACAGCTGTCAATTGACAATCTTGTCAATCTGATGTCAAATTCGTTTCAAATTCATCAGCGACTTCAAAAACAAAAAAGTACATATTAAAAATTAACCTTTAACAGATCTTTAAGAAAACTTGCCCTTAATAGAGCTATGGAGCCATGGAGCTATGAAAAAATTCAGCTAATTTGATCGAACGGCCATTTCTTGTTCATTTGTGCGGGGTCATTTTTCGAAAAATCGTAAAATTAAAAACAAAAGTTATTTCAGTTTTTTTAGTATTTGACCATGTTGTCCCAAATATTTTTGAGCGCGGATGGTCACAAATGAAAATTTATTTTATTTTTAATTAGTTAAAAAAAAATAGAATGGGCATATCTCTCAATTTTTTTTAAATCACTTCCAATGTTGAAATTATAGAAAAAAAAAATTTATTTTGGATGGTTTATGGTCTATCAATCAAAACGATGCACTAAAATCACTTCCAAAAGTAATTTCATCTTAAAGTATATCGTCTAAACTTTTGAATGAGAGGTCGCAAGATCATTTTGGCAGAAGCGTTTACCACGGGAGTATCAGAAAGTCGACTAAAAACTCGCTAAAAATTTACTTTTATTTGTCATTAATAGGCTGCCAATCAGAGCTGAAGGCATCTGGAGCAGGATCTGGAGGTCTAAAACCTTCAGGATCCTATTTAATTTAGGTGTACTTTGACCTAATACAATTAGTTTTTAAATATCTTTCGTGAGCCGATTCACTATATACATCCGGACATAGCCTTTCTTTACATAATTGAGATATAGACCAAGAATTAACTTACATGAGTGATTTTAACGCATAACTAAAAATGCTTTTTTTAATTGAAGAAAAACATTCAACATGTCAAAAGTAATATTTCATCTCGTTCTTAGGTCGAGAATTACTTTTTTAAAATCAATGTTAGCTGTTATAAAATTTTAATATTTTTGTCTTGACATAGTAAGCAAATTCCAATTTTTTGATTTTTTTCATCTGTTGAATAGTTTAAGTAAGTTTTGTACGTTACTTTTACAGTATTTTCAATATCAGATATTATTACACTTGAATTTTTGATAACCTAATATTCCTAAAGTTTTAATTTAAAAGGTTAATAAACAATAAAAAAAAGAATAGCCGCAACTTCAAACTATATATTCTCGATATCGAGACGATACTGAACTGACGATATTCAAGATATTTTCTAACACGATATTCTCTGATACCGATACCGATATCATCCAAAATATCGTATCGTCTTGATCTCGCGAAACACTACAATTTATTCTTTAGAAGAAATGCGATCGATTTGTCGTTTACTTTTTTTTTTTTTTTAATTTGAGCTATTGGTTAAAGTTAACCAATTTAAGCCGGGAAGTTCAAAATTTAAATACCCGGAAAGCGATCACTGCAATCAGTTTACATCTCAAAAAAGTTATTACTAAAACGTAAAAACGAAATTTTTTTTGTTGAAACAAGTTTTTTTTGTTATTAAATTAATAATTTCATTGAAGAAAAATCTTAAAAATACAACTTAATGTAAATTAACTTCAAAATCAAAATTTTATTTAATCCTTAGGTGGACACCCAAGTTTAAGTACATAAACGGACACCCGGGTAGCCGTATATGACATACGAATTTTATTGCAAATTATGATGCATAAAAGTATTAATAGTCTATAAAACCGCTTTTTTGCAATTTTGAGGTATAATATTATAATATTATTTTGAGGGTTTGAAATATATATCTAGCCTTGAAGAGGATTGTAACAGTGTTTTAAAGCGGACAAAAAATAGTTCTTACGAACATTATCGATATTTTTTTAGTTACACCTGCTTCAATTAATGGTAGTAGAATAACATTATTAAATGAAAGTTTCTCTCTATTCTCCTTTCAAATTTAAAATTAGAAAGAGGACAAAAAACGTGGCAGTTGGTACAGTTTAACGTTCGATATTTTGACCTGATTTATGGAACATAACTTCTGTTGGTATCCTTAGACTGGAGCTAGCAGATGACTATCTTATGATAGATTACGCCAACAACATTGTCCTCCTTATCATCGCGATCAACGTGCAATAAGTGCGAAACAACTGAAGTGTTTGCATGTTTCAAACAAGCAAATCGATTGAAGAGAGTGGATTAGATCTAGCAGCTATCATTGCATAAAAACAATTTAAATTAAAATTTTTTTATAAAACAGAACACTATTTAAAGAACATTTATATTGAGTATATTCTTCTAATTTCAATACAAATATTTCGAGGATATCTGTGTATAAAATCAATTTAAATTACATTTTTTCTGTATAACTGGACACTCTTCCAAGAAAATTTATATTGGGTATATTCCGCTATCTTTAACCTTCTGCATTAAGGGGTTACGTTAATGTAAATAATTTAATTTCTTTGTTTTGATTTTTTCTAGCATTAGGTTGTTTGTACATGGGGTAATTTACATTATCTCTGCAATATAAATTTGTCAAGTTCACTTTTTGAATAATACCGTATAGGAGCCGGTTTTCGATCAGAAGTCACTTTCTTATACCTAGCTGTATCTTTATTTGTTGAAAAATATACTTTAAAATTAATATTTGGAGTTAAATATCGTTGCATTTGATCAGGGAAATCCTATATTTTACTATCCCAATTAAAAAAATGTCAAATTTATTGATGGATAATTTATAATTTACATTTATTACAAGTGTGCAAGGTAATTTCGATAATGCAAATTCAATTTTTGATAATAGTATCATTTTGATCGATTTAATTTTCGATAAATTGAAAATCGTTAAAACTAAGTTTAAATCGCGCTCGTTTTAATAGAATTCTTATAGGTACAACTATACCTATTTCTTAACTCCCTTTTCACTTCTTTTTTCTTGTTTTTTTAATATAAAATACCTATAATAAGAATAAAGTATAGTAAACAACAGATGAACTACACTCTTGTATAATCATGTATTTTAAACTTTTATTTATTAAAATTTGCTTTTTAATTTTAATTAACAAAAGATAATAGTTGATATAATGTTTTTAAAACTCAGGGAAACAAAATAGGCGCCTTATGTAAGCAACCCGCTGTAAATGTTCAGTTTGCGCGCGACTTTATTAGGGGTCGTTTACCTGTTTAATTATTTGTGTATTTAAAAGTAAAAACGACATAAATTTTATGAAAAAAGTGTTGGAATATAGTTTTTATATATTTTTAATATTAAAATAAAGGTTTTTTTTTCATTTCAAAGCGTGTATACGTAATTTTTATTAAAATCAAAGCATTTACGAGCATTTATTGTTTTATAAACAAAGTGATACATAAGTATATAAGTACTTTAAATTGTGTTTATGTGTGTTAGTTTATTAAATATTCTATTAATTATTATAAAATATAGAATAAATAATGTAATTATGACAAATTTAGTGTATTATTATTAAATAAATATCGTTTAAATTAAAAAAAGTGTAATTAAATTGAAAATATCGAAAATACCCATACGTGTAAAACAGTTCGGATTCGATTATCGATATACCTATTTAAAATAAATTTGCAATAAATAAGTGAATATAACCCTTTCCCTTCATTTATTAAAGCATCACAACGTAATTAAAAGCATTTTTAGTATTTGGCATAGAGTAGGTATCCTTAAAACTCGATTTTAATAACACACGAGATTTGGTGAAAACGATGAGAAAAATCTCCTAAGGTTGTACAAGAGAGCATTTTTCTTATTTTTTTTATTAATTTAAGTTGTTTTTTAATATCGGTAACGTAGAAATTAGTTCCTTAGGGTTTGTAGTTTCATAAGAAAATTCGGTTTTAGATAAATGATACATGTTTTTTAATATAAATGCTAATTTGTGTGTATTTGATTGAAAGCCAATACGTTCGAAAACTGGCTCCTATACGGTATTTTATGTTTATATTATTAGATTCTTATTAAACCAATATTAATTTATAAGAACATTTATTAGAACATTTATTCATTTAAAAGATTTGGGCTATTTTGATTTACATTGCCAAAAGTTCAAAAAGGATTCTTAACTGCTTTGTTTTATTCTTGTGAAAAAGGGGTGTTTTTGCTATTTTCGTACTTTCAATGCCCAGATTTGGCGCATTAAAATTTTTCGGATCGCTAATCAAGAATTTTTGTAATTATTTTAGGGAAAATTAATATTTAGCCCTTGTGATATATTTTTTTTATATTAAATATCCTGCAAAACAAATCTAAATTTTAATGTTTATAAAATTTAAAAAAAAGAAACATATGTTTAAGTAAATATATTTACGTAAATTATATTTACGTAAATATATTTAAGTAAATATATTTACGTAAATAAGTTTAAGTAAATATATTTAAGTAAATATATTTACGTGTAACTGGTATTTTTTTTTTAAATAATCACAAATATACATAAAAAAATTTTTAAATCAAAAACAAAATCGTTTAAATTTGCAAAAATTTGACTCTTCCTGCACTAATTACGGAATTAAAATTTTAAATTCGTAATAAATGACCTAAAAAACCTCTGTTTACCAATTTTCGGCACGATAAATTTTTTAATCAGCTACATATTAATATTCTACCGTGCAAAAAATATCAGGATCAGCAAAATTATTTTGATAAAATAAAGAGTAACAGCCCTCATTTTTCATGTGCATAATATAAAATTATTTTGTTTTTGTTTTTAAAATAATTTCGTCCGAAAACACCAAAAAACGGTTTTAATTTGCAAATATTTTGCACATCCTAAAATAAATTCCCAATTCTAACTTGAAGTTCTTAATTAGCAATTCTAAAAAACCTTTATTACCAATTTTCAAGACAATCTATAAAGGTTTTAAATTATTTAAAAGTTAATGTGTTACCTTGCAAAAAAAAATTATAATTAGGAAAGAACAAAAATGTTTATTTTTCATTAGCATATTGTGCAATTATTTTGTTTTTTAATATACTGTAATTTTCTCCAAAAAATATCAAAATACAGTTTAAATTTGCAAAAATTTTGTACTTCCTGAAATAAATTCGCAATTCTAACTTCAGATTCGTAATTAGCGACCCCAAAAACATAAATAAACCTTATTCTCCATATACTTGGTACCACTGTGCGCTGGCGCTGGAATGGAAAAAGTTACGGCGGCAGACCCGTGCCGGAATTATTTTTATTACAATTAATGTAAACAGTAATTATACATGTAGTAGTTTATGATTAGTGATATTATTTTGAATAATAATTTTTTTAAATAATTTATAATAAATAGAATATTTTATTCTATAAACGCGTATCAATATACTATTCTGTATTTTTGTTATTTTTGACTAAAATTATTTACAGTAAAAACAACAATTTCTTTTTTCTAAAACAATAAACTTGTTATAATTATCTTAAATTTTTATTCTATTATAAATATTATTGATTATATTCTTTATTATAAAAACAAATTATCAAATTTGTATAATTATTTCATTTATAAAAATAGAATTTTAAATGGTAAATATAGCCTCCAAAATTATCCACTTATTAATTATTAAATCAGGGTCATTTTAATTAAAAAAAAAAAGATAGGGATTCGAATATCAATATGAATAATTAATTAGTCAAAAGATTTTTATATAAACTTTACAATTTATAAAATTACTAATTATTATTCATAAAAATTTATTTTTTATATTCATACACAATAATTAGTGTAGCAACGTGTGCACACGCGAGAACCGCTAAATACCTAGGTGATTTATGGTATTTTTTGAAAACTAAAACCGGCACGGGTCTGCCACCATTAATTTTTTAGAGCCCTGTCTGGATCAGAAAGCCAGTTACGGAACATTGTAATGCGGTATTCCGCATAAACAATTAAAAAATATTTTTTTTGTTTAAAGTTTATTTTTATTTTAAAATCCCCGCTCGTACTGTCTAGATACAAGTTATGACTTGTAAATAGAAGAAAGAAACGAAGGTACGAGCGAGTAGGAGGAGAGAGGAGAGGAATTCTTTCTTCTGCAAGAAAAACGTGCGAATTAGTAGTAACGGAAAACTTTTCTTTTTTTTTGATTTTTTTATATTTGTTCACTTAAAAATAAATAAATTAAGTGCAAATTTAATAGAATTTTATTAGAAGATTCGGAGTTTATAAGAATTTAAGTTAATAAAAGTGTCAAGATAATTATAGATTGAGAATTATAAAAATTTCTCTTAAACTTCTATCTAAAATATATGAGATCGGTACCGAGGAGCTGGTGGAATTTCATTGAGTCATCCTTGGGCTACTCATCATATTTAATTTAGAAAAAAATTTTTACAAGGTATTGTGCACATAAAAATTACATGAGCTCATCGCGTCAATTTTTATATTAAATTTTATATAAAAGTAAAATCACGTTAGTGTGAGTGCATGTATGTGAGTATACACGGGAGTCGACACCGTGATACCCAAAATTATATGTATATGCTATATATGTATATATACTCACGTATATATGGATATATATTCATATACATATAATTATCCTATATTATTATATATAATTAATTTTCTTTTTTTATCATTAATAAATTTATATTTTCATTTATATAAATAATAGAATAGAATAGAATATAATAGCAGTTTATTTGTCTAGAAACAAAATTGTGAATATACATATGAGATATAGCAGTCTTTTACATAGTATTTTAAGTAATTATATAAAATTTAAAATATTATCACATAATCATATAAAGTTATAACAAATAAATTTCAACAAAATATAATTTTTTAACAAAGTTAAAAATGATGACAGAACTGAATGAAACTGGAAAATTATTAAATTTAAACATTTTTAAAGTTGAAGAGAACTTGGTTTTACCTTTGTTACCACATTAATTTTCATTTTATTGCAAATTAAAAATAGGCAGTTTAACATTGCTCTTATGGAAATTCATATTTGGAGCTTACAAAAAGTATGATAGTGATGACACAGGGAGATGAAACTAATTAAATATCATAAATAAATTGTCAAAGATTATATTTCCAATTTATTTTATCTAGGTTACCACATTCAATCTTTAATTATTCAGTAAAAACCAAGTTTTAGCAAGTACCATAAACTAAAATAATAAAGTTTTTTCATAAATAATTAAAATAATTTTTTTTGCAATAATATTACATAATAAACTCATTTTTTAATATTTTTACGACTAATTTTGTTTTAAACTGCAAATTATAAAAAAAAAATAGCGTCGGTAATGTGGATATTGACTCAAAACTTCTATTTACCCTCGTAAGTCCTTAAAGTCTAGTATATACATTAATTTACATTTTTAGAGAAAGCACATAAATTAGCATGTTTCTGATATTTTTGGTGTAGTGCATGTAATGGATTACTCTGGATTGAGTTAGAGTAGATGTTTGCGTAGTGCCGCTTTAAAGGAGTTTAAGCTAGGCAAGAATCTGATGTCAGAAGGTATTGAGTTCCAGAAAATTGCCCCCTGCAGTTGGAAAGAGGAAGACCCACAATCCTTTATTGCAGGGAGGGATAGCTCTTTAGTGCGCGAACTACCTCTGGCATTGTCTTTAGGCACGTATTTAATAAAACGATTAGTTAAATAAGGCGGCTGTTGTAAGCGCAAAATTTTATAAATGAGAATACTAGTGAAGTAGAGCCGCCGTGATTCTATACAAAGCTAGCTGAGCTTTTTCCTGTAGGGTGTGATATGTTCATCCCTTCTGACACCATATATATATATATCTTAGTCCAAAGTTACTTAAGCGTTGAAGTCTGGTTTTTAATGTCATACTCGCATTCAGATATACTGTATTACAGTAATCCAGATGTGGGATGATTAGGTCCTGAACAAGTTTTATTCGTAAGTCTTCTGTGGTATAATGCCTAATAAATCTGAGAGAGTATAGAATTCTATTTACTTTGTTCTCAATTGATTTAATATGAGAATTCCAAGAAAGTTTGTTATCAAGGAGCATCCCTAAACTTTTAACGTTCTCGGAAAAAGGTATTTTTATACCCTCGGCCACATTAACTACCAAATTTAATGCATTAAGACGATCAATAAAACCTGTTGTACTGAAATAGATAGCCATAGTTTTTTTATGATTTAGGCGTAATGAGACGCTGTCAGCCCAATTTGATACCTTGCTGGCAATTAAATTTAGAGTGATAATGACTGAAGTTGTATCTTCAGGAGGGGCTTGTATATAGACTTGAAGATCGTCTGCATAAGGTAGGTGATAGGCATGATCAGGTAGATGCATTTTCAAATCATTAATATAGAGGCAAAATAAAAGAGGTCCAAGAACAGACCCTTAGGGAACACCAAGATTGGTGCCAAGTACGTTTGAGCGCGATGTTTCAGAAACAACCTGGAGTTGCCTAAATAAACTCTAAATTATTTATATATATGTGAGTTAATGTATTCTAATACAGGTAAATTTCCTCGTATTATAATTATTATTAAACTCTTATGTAACAATTTATTTATTAATTATAAAATATTTTTACTGTTTTCAATTAATTAATAATAAATAAGTTGTTACAACATCGGCAGCCAGGTTTTTATTAATTTTGTTCCTCTTCGAGATGTTTCTGATATTAGTTCATGTTTTGGCATCAGTAATCAGAATTATTGTGATTACTGGACTACAATGGAATGAAATTTAACCAAACTAGAGGAGAAAAAAATATCTTTTAAAATTCTGCCCAAGCCGATTTTAGCGACATTTTTTTTAACTTTCAGGCTCGTTCAGGCACGGTGTGTTTTATAGTTTCAAACGATTTTTGACATTCGTCTGACCATATAAACTTTGGATTTTTCCTCAATAACTTTGCATCTTCTACAATTTAAAATTTTTTTGTGTTTCTTTTTTGTGTAATATTTAAGTTTTCGTCTTGATTTTTTTATCATATCTAACCCGATTTAAATATCGTGGTCCAAATTTTCATTATCTATTACAAATAAATCAGTTTCTTCTTCAATATCGAAGATTTTAATTTTTATGGTAACCAAACAATTTGATTTTTTTACACCAGTAATCGTCCGAAAATAGCACCTATGTTACTATTTAAATTTTCATTTTTTATTTTTAATATTTTTGAATTTGTTAAAGAAGCATTTGATCAGGAATCATATATTCCAGATGTTTCAAAATTGTTATTTAATAGTAGTTTTACTTTGATTAATGGTGATTAAACCTAAATAAAAATATAAGAGTTTTTCGTCATTAAAAATTTGCTGAAAAAAATGACGCTAAATTGGGTTTTGACACTTTTAAGATAAATACAATATTCTAAAATTCCAGTCAATATAATTTTATTTTTTATCTGTTCCCAAAGTTCTTTAGGTTTATACAAATCGTTAAAAAAAATTACACTATTTAAAACAAAAAATTATTATTCACGTAGGTTAAAAATAGTCAAGTTTTCTTTTAAAAATGTGTAGAAAATAAGCGGAATTTTTTAATTTAATGAAGAAAAAAATTCATAAACAGCCTTATCCAACAATAGCATAAAAATTTTAAAATAAAGCTAAATAAAATAATAAAACTGCTCATATTAAAAAAAAACTTCTTTTCTTCGTATTCTAGGGGGTCTAAACTTCAATCACCATATTGTTTTTATATTTTTAATCCGTTCAATATTAATAAAACATGAAAAACAAAGTTGCTTTTTAATAGGCAAGCTACCTACCTAATTATAAAATATTTCTAACAAATTAACTTACTTTTAAAAATACATGCTAAAAAATTCAATTTGCTTTTTTAAGAAGTTGAAAAAATACTCTTATTTAGTTACTTACCAAAATCATTAGAGTTTTCATTCATGATTTCATAAACGTTCGAAATTTTTTTTGTTTCCTGTAAGAAAAAAATTATGTATATTAAAATAATAGGTTTTACTGGAGAAAATAATGTTACAACTATCAGACTAATATTTTATAACGAGTAATATTTCTACCATTTTACCTTATTTGCGCACGTATTATTAGTCACATTCCCGCTAGCATAATGTCAACAACTTTTAATTATTCTTCTGCTTAATATAGGGAAAAAGGGTTACAAAAAATTTGAATTTTTAAAAGTTTTTATTCTTTTAATAAACATTTAAAAAACAACATTTTAGACTAATTTTTAATTTTTCGGTTTATAATTTACATAGTTTTTTTTTGTGCATAAAGTTAATATTTAGAAAAAAGTATTATTATGCATCGGTTGGTGCACATAACAGGTTAGTTAGCGTACTCTTGCGAGTAGTTGGACGCATCTAAAAACGTAGAATACTCTCTTGTTCTGAATTCATTCAATTGTTGCTATATGAGTATATTATTTACAAACTAATATTTTATTATTGGCTATCATTTTATTTTATAAATAGTCCATTCATGTTACAATTTTATAAATTTTATAGACTAGTTACAACTATTAAATGTTTAACATCGTGAATAATTTCCTTGAACAAATTAACCCTCAGCATCACATCTATGTTCCGCATATATAAATACACTTCTGGGTCTTTGAGGCCCAGAGCGACATTGAAAGCTTATAACTCGGTCAAATGTGGTCCAAATTTAACTTCTTTTTTTCCGTATCGTAAAAATACTCAAAAATATGATTCATTTGGATAAAAAGAAACTTTTTAAAAGTTTAAAAGTTATTTTTAATAAACAATGGAACCTTTTCGACTTAAGTACTGTTTTTTTAATTAACTATACAAATTTTTTTTAAAAAAGATAAAAAAGTTTTTAAACACTAATTTGGAAATGTAAAAGGGTATGCTTTAATAAAAAAATAATGAAATTTTTGTGCGTTAAAAAAACCTGAACTATTCCGGGAAATGAAAAATACACCTTTTTGAAAATAAAAATAGTATACTCTTATCCTAGGCCGCAAAAATAAAGAATGGTCCGGATCGCACGTAAATTGCAATCCGAGGCGAAACCGAGGATGGCAAACTGCGATCTGGGACATTCTCTTTTTACGGCCGAGGCCAAAACATAATTTTTCTTCGTCAGTGGCTAGAAAACACGTTTTTTCGAATCGAACTGCGGCCAGAAAATACGTATTTTCTGGCCGCTGAAAAGATAAAAAAATTTCGTTAATTTCTCTTGCCTTTAAGCGTGTTGTAGAGTAGCTTCTGGTCCTGCAGGTAATCTTTCAGTTTTCTTAAGTAAGCTTTCAGGTACCTCTATATCCGGAAGCAGCGCTCGAGGGATCGGAGTATGTCGTTCTACCAGGCCGAATCAAATGCGTTTTTGACGTCCAACGTATGACGTCCATGTGATTCGTGTGCCTTTTTTAAGTAGTATATTAAAGTCGCAATATTTACAACTAGAAAATCATATTGTACCTAGAAAATATTTTAATGTACGGGTCTGTTGGGATTATGGTAACGTTATTTAAACAATGAAAGATTACGTTTTTTCATTCTGTGAATTACAGAAAGATATGGTTTAAATAATCCTTTAGAATCTTTTTAAAGGTTGATAGATTTTTTTGAGTATTGATGTAGAGGACCATAGATCTGCTGCAATTATGATATGAAGGTTCTTTGTCCAAAATATAATAATTATCCCACTTAAAATTGTGCTTGGTATTGTTATAATGCTAAGTGATAGGTGGTAAGTTTCTTCTGTGTATGGTTATCAGTATTATGAGTGGTATTTTTTGGTAGTTCAGCTTTTTTTATTTATGTGGCTTATGAGAAGCCTATGAGGCAGGTTTAAGACGTTACAAACTGAGACCTGTACTTTCCATAGTAAATACACTTACACATTAATTTGCTACGTATTTTACTTCATTATTAAGTAATTGCACCAAGGGACCTGACTTATGCATAAAAAATAGCTATCATTTTATCCAGGAAATTTCTCAAATCCATATTCGTCTACACGCATCTAGCCTATTAACTAATGTTCCAATAAAATGACTAAAAAACAGTTTTTTTTAATTAAATTATTCATTGTATAAATGTTATACAAAGTTTTGAATTACACTAGATTTAAAATAATTGCATTGTACATATGAAAAAATAAAAATTAATAATAGACATAATAATATAATTATATTAAATCAATTTAAATAAAGAAGTGTAACAAGAGGAAATAGTTAACAAAAAATTGAGAAAAGAAATAAATAACCGATTATCGTGCATCAATTTCCAGTAAATATTTGTGTAGGTTAGCTTTAAAAAAGCTAATAGAAGACGAGAATCAAATATTGAGGGAAGAATTGCTAAAAAAAGGATTTTTCGTAAGTTTGTCTTTCAGGTGAGGTCTGTTTTTTGTGCGCAAATCACGGGCTGGCTTATATATATTGATTTTGAATTTCAACTAATCAGGTTTTCTATTAAGATATTGTAGATATGTGAAGCACAAAGAAATTTATCCCTTAGCTTGACTTTTATCCAACATAAATATATCCTAGCAGAAGTTTTGAGAGGATATTTTATATCACAAACATATCGAACTGCCGCAGTTTGCAACTTTTGAAGCCTCGCGTATTAGTATTCAGGACGGTTACCTATGGAAAAAATAAATTAATCCAATAAAGAAAAGAGCAGAAACTAATTGCTTGCGAAGGTTATTCGTAACTAAATTTTTAAAGAATCTTATCTCTAAAGAATCTAGGGAATAATTTACTGTTTTAACAACGTGATTAATATGCGTATTCCATTTAATATCCAAATCGAAAAATATTGCAAGTTTATTTACTGATTTTGTATTTGTATTCGTTTATTTTGTATTTGTCTCTATTTATAACAAAATTGTTTGAAGATGACCAAACTTCAATTTCCTTAATATCATTTTGCAATAAAGAAATACCAAGGTCAAAATCCTTGTAAGGGATTTGAATATAAATTTGTAAATCATCAGCATAAAGAAGCCTTTTGGAGTAAACGATTCTAGCACCTAAATTATTTAAGTATATAAGGAAAAGAAGGCCAAATACTGTACCTTGTGGAACTCCACTCATAATTTTTTTAATAGTAGAAATCTTGTCAGCATAGATTACTGATTGGGTTCTTTCAAAGAGATACTCAGTGAAACAACCTATGGCGTTTTTAGAGATGCCAAAAGTGGAGAGTTTCTTGTACAGAATATCATAAGAGACCCTGTCGAAAACTTTTGACAAGACAATCATCACCAAAATGGTTATTAAATCAAGGTGATGATCACGGCAAATAGCATCAGTAAGATTTGTTACAGTGAACTGAGTACTATAAAATTTTTGTAAGAACGATTGAAAGCTGTCTAGCAAGTTTTGCTAATTTAAATAATCAGAAATTTGTTTCTGTTAAATTTTTTCAAAGATTTGAGATATAATACAAATTAGTGATCCAGGTCTATAATCACCATGAGAACTAGGATTTGGAACTTTAGCAGTAGGAAAGAATATTACTATGTTTCCAGGCTTGAGGAAACTTGTTAAATATAATTGATTAATTGAATAATTTATTAATTGAATAATTGATTTATTGAATAGAAAAACCCTGGAAAGAGCAGGAAGAAATAGTTTCAGCAACTTTAAAGAAATTCCATGTGGACCTACAGATTTGGTTGAAAATTGTTTAAAAGTTCAGTATAAGTCTTCCGTTTTTTCTTCTGTTTGAATTTGAAATTATTTAACCTGATTGGCCAAGTGGGATTTTGAGTAGGAGAAACAGAAAGGAAAGGATTTTGAGTAATTAAAAATTAATTATTAAGTTGATCGGGTGTGAAGATAGGTTTTTCTTTATTGGAAGGTTTTGTGAGGCCCAAGAATATTAATTGTTTCGAAAGTGTGTCTGAAGAACAGTTTGTGTTTAGCTTCATCGAGTAAATTTGATTTTTTTATCTGTAATTTTTTGATTCAGTTTGCTTTTATAGTTTTTATAACGATCGCAATCCTCTTCACTCGCAATTCACTTCAACTCCGCTGTACCGATCCCAAGCCTGGAGCCTCATAAGGCTGAGGAAGGAGAAGGGTGGTTCAGGCCGCCTTTTTTCAAGGTTGAATTAGAATCAAGAATATAGGATATAGCTCTCTGGAACAACTGAGGCTGCCCTATAAATCGAGTCTCATGCCTTGCATTTCTCCGGGGACATGCTCTATGCTTTACCCCATGTGTCCATGTTAGGAATGTCGCAGACTGCTCATAGTTAGTCTATAAGCAGTTCTGAAATAACTGAGGCTGCCCTATAAACCGGGTTTTATGCCTTGTCTTTCCCTCGAGCATTCTTGACAAGCATGCAGCCGCAGACTGCTACCCTAAAACTATCCTTGAGGAAGAGGCACATTAAAGGGGCTCCAAGGTTTTCTCCAACCTAAGTGCGATTTAAGCCACATACAAGGTTGCCTTAGACCTGAAGTATTAACTCTTAGCATGGTAGAATTCTACCTCGAGCACAGCGGTTCCAGAGTAAATTCTGACATCAGCCCTCATGATTTCACTGGTAGTTACCTGACCTGTTCCATGGCAGGTATAAAACATTGTGGAATGGTAGCAAACATGGAGGTGGAAACACTTCACCTGTTAGATTGAGGATTGGTATTCCCTCGCGTCACCGCCTCTCAATCGAAGTCTGTTACATGCCGGATTAATAATCGTATGTGATGTCATCAGACATGGTGGTAAAAACCCCCCGATCTGTAGGACTATTATTACTGGATAGACGCTGGAAGCTGATAGATACTCTCTGTCAGCGACTAACGTAAATCCTATAATAATACTCTGAAGGGTACTCTTACCCAACTAAGGGCCCTTTACCCAACCAGGGACACATGCTTATTTTAGGAACAATGCTAAATAAATACAATGAATTGTAGTAATTACCTCAGGTTGATAGCCCTCTTATAGAGGATAATTCAACCTCTGATTCCGATCAAGTGAAAGCCTTGATGGTCAGAGCCGGAGACACGGACTCCGGCGGTCTCCAATTTAGCATTTCCCAGCAGCAAGGGCAGAACACCACGCCTACAGAGCAACAACATCTAGCTCTAACTACTGCTGAAAAAAAGACGGCAAAGGTAGTCTTAACTCGGCTAGAGGTCGAGGATTCCTCCCGCAAATCCTCAATGGAAGGTGATACAAGCGCAAAATGTGGTGCCCAAAAAGGTTCAAGCAATAGCTTGATACGGCCTTCTATTCTGAAGGGCCAGAGGTCATATTCGTTGCCTAATGTTAGCTTGATGACGAAGGCAAGCAGAAAGAAAATATGGAAAGATATCGCCGAGAGACAAAGTAATATAACAGCGCGTGCATTGAAACCCACGCAAACATGGAGAGAAATATTACTCAGATGAGAGAGTCAGTCAAAGTACAGAAGAACTGTAATATGACTGTCAAAAAAGGCATAGCTCAGTTTGAAAAATATTTAGCCAGGCTAAAGACAATTTTTGAACTGCAGCGCGAGGTATTAAATGGGAAACAAAAACCTGATATTCCTATACAGGAAGCATCAGGGACTATGACTAGAAAAGGAAAGAAGAGGGCTCGGACTTCGTCCCGAGGCCCACCCGGAAAAGAGAATACAATAAAAGAGACCAGCGCAGAAAACGTCTCCGAAACTCCTTCTAAGGAAGACCTAGGCTAATGCAGTGATGTCTCCTCCGAAAGATATGGTTCAGGAGGTGAATAAGTTAGATTCTGACCAGCAAACGCAGCCAAAGGATGTAGCTACAGGTAATCCCCCTCCATACGAGGATGATTTCGTCGCTGATAAAAGCAAAGGTCAAAGAAAATAGGAAAAGAAGAAAAAGAAAAAAGAGTTTGAAAGAAAGGAGACAGAGGCTCGTAAAAACCAAGAGCAGGAACAGAAGAAGCAGCAGCCAAAAATAACTGCAGCGGCAGCAAACCAGCGGCAGGGGGCAGAGAATAAAAGAAGAAAAAAGAAAAAGCCGCAGAAGTAGGAAGGAGATGGTGAATCTCCTCTTTCCGAGGCGACAGAAAAAGGCAGGAGAAAGAAGCGCCAGAACCGACGCATAAGGATCTCTAAGCGTAAGGAGGCTCTAAAATTAAAGCCTCTTGAAGGGAAGTCATATGAGACAGCCCTGCTGGAGATCAAAAGAGGTGTCCAACTAAAGGATTCGGGGACTGAGGTTCACTGAATCCAGAAAACCCAGAATGGCAGCGATCTAATAGAGCTGAGCTCGTCGAAAGACCGGCAAAAACTATTAGACGCTGTCAAGACGGTCGCAGGCCCAGAAAGTACAGTCAAGGAACTGATTCCCCACCTAACCGTGGAGATCAGCAACCTGGATGGTACTACTAGCAGCAACGAAGTGAGGCAGGTGATAAAGCTGCAGAACGATGACGACATAAAAGTCGCCATCTTCAAGGCTAAAGGCACTAAGGCGGACATTGCGGTCGTAGACCTACCAGAAGCCGCCGCACTAAATTGACCAAAAAAGGCCGGCTAAATAATGGCTGGTCTAATTGGCAAGTGCGCTTAAGAGCCTAGGTTACACGGTGCTTTAAGTGTCTTTATGTGTCTTTCGGCCGAAACCAGTGGTCATGTAATAGACCGAAAATTTGCGTGTTTTAAATATGGCGTTCAAGGCCACAAGTCAGAAAAATATCCTGTTGAAAAAGCAGAATGCTTCCTCTGCAGGGAAAGAACTGACAAGGCCAAGACCGATCACCTTCCAGGATGCGGAGCATGTAAGTGTTATCGGGAGGCACTTACGTCAAGGAAGATAAAGTGTCATCGGTAATGTTCGGAGTCCTTCAAGGGAATATGAACAAAACTGTTCTTGCTGACCTTTTGCTCGATCAGCTTGCGGGCGAGACAGACTCTAGCGCCGTCTTGCTATCCGAGCCGCTTCGCAATAGCAATTCTGGTTAACCGATGACACCGGCAGGTGCGCTATATGGCTACGAGGTCGTGCTATGCTCCGACATGGAAAAGGCAACTGCCATGTCTGGGCAATGTGCGGTGATACAACTTTCATTAGTTGTCATTTGTCACCGAATGACACTATTGGGGTGTTCACCGCAAAGCTGGCCTCATTCGAGGAAACGATAAGGGAAGTCTCTGGCAATATCAAATTTGCTTGGGACTTAAATGCCAGGGCCGTGCAATGGGGAATGCCAACCACGAACCGTAGGGAAACGTTGATCCTAGAGATGGCCGCTAGAACTGATCTGGTGGTCATGAACTCTGGCAACAATCCAACCTACGTAAGGCCAGGCTTTGGCGAATCGATCCCTGACGTCACTTTTGCCTCGGCCGGGCTGGCAGGAAGAGTGGGCGGTTGAACTGCTCTTCTGAGGGGAGCTTGTGATGCCTCTATGCCGCGTAAACAGCCCTGGAACGGTAAAAGAAGCGTGTACTGCTGGAATGAAGAAATTGCGGAGCTTAGACGGGTCTGTCACGGTGCACGCAGAAGACGGCAAAGAGCGCATGGCCACCCAGAGCTGGCTACGCGCTATGAAGAGTACAAGGAAACCAAGCAAAGGCTGGCGAAAGCTATCCGCCTCAGCAAAGCGTGCTGTCTTCGGTCCCTAAGGATGATAGCAACGGCGACCCGTGGGGCCTGGGATATAAGGTTGTCATGGGCAAACTTAAGTCCGGATGTGACAACACGATGGATTAAGCAGTGACCAAAAGAATAGTGGACGCTCTCTTTCCAGATCATCCAAACCAACAACACGCTGCTTTGGATGTCCCGAGGGAGCAAGTTCCGCTATTTATCGGAATACCCGCGGAAGCCCTTAAGGCGGCTGCAAAGATGAACCCTGGTCTCTTGCTTGGCATGATTAATGCGTGCCTCGTGGCAGGCGCCTTTCCAAGGGACCGGAAAGTGGCCCGTCTGGCTCTGATAAGCAAGGGAAAGGGTGAACCAGGATCTCCACTAACTTACAGACTATTGTGTATGTTAAATACCATTGGCAAGGTGATGGAGAGCATGGTCAGAGGAAGATTGCGGCAGGCAATTAGGGAAGCGGGTGACCTTAGCGACGACCAACACGGTTTTCGTGAGGGGCGTTCCACGATCGGTGCCATCGAGCAGGGCGCGAAGGTGGTTATGAGGGCCAGACAAGTGCGGACGGATATTAAACCAGACGTCCTGATTGTCACGTTGGATGTGAAAAACATTCAAATCCGCTAAGTGGGACGATATGTTGTACTCCCTCGAGCAGCTATTCAGAGTTCTAGATTATTTGAGAAATATACTCAGAGATTACCTCCGGGACCGATACCTGCGCTGGGACACGCTCGATGGCACAAGAGGTAAAGTATTAAGCGCAGGCATAGCGCAAGGTTTAGTTCTGGGCCCTGATCTGTGGAATGCCTTTTACGACGGATTGCTAAAGATTGAGCTTCCGGATGGATGCTCCATGATCGGAAACGCGGATGATGTTGCTCTAACCATAACAGCTTGAGAGACAGAGGACCAGCAGAATACCTTGGATGAGGCCATGCGCCTTATCAATAGCTGGATGCCGGATCACGGACTAAGACTGGTAGTTCCGAAATCGGAGATTGTCCTTCCGACCCGGAGAAGGGTTGATATCATATTCGGCGTCAACTTTGATAAAGGAGGTAATACCCTTATGATCCAGACCAAACCATCGGTCGAATATTTGGGGGTCTTCTTGGATAACATGTTGACCTACAATAGACCATTCCAGCAGGCCTGTGAAAAGGCTAGCCGGGGGACAAAGTCCCTCTCGTGGCTGATGACGAACATCGGAGGTCCCACATCAGAGAAGATGATGAAGATGAGGAAGATGAGGAGAGGAGAAGATGAGAAGATGACGACAGTCAACTCCATCTTGCTCTACGGTGCAGAGGTGTGGGCGGACAATGTCCGCATAAAAAAGTACTGCAAGAAACTAAAGGCAGTACAGAAGCTGGGGGCACTTTGAATCGCTTGCTCGTACAAGACTGTATCAGAGCCAGCGATCCAGGTGGTGGCTCAGGTGATTCTCATCGATCTGCTTGCCTTGGAAAGGCAGGCGATCTATAACCGTGAGGAAGAAGAGCGCGACGTAGCATCCGTTCGCGCTCACTCCCGCACAATGGAATGCTGGCAGTATAGGTGGAATGATGACCCGAGGGGACGTTGGATGCACCGCCTTATCACCGATTTGGAAAGCTGGATGAACCGTGATCATGGGGAGGTAGACTTCTACCTCACACAGTTCCTAACTGGTCACGGTTATTTCCGCAATATGCTTTTCATGTGGCGCAAGGTGACATCTCCGGAATGCTTAAATTGCCCGGGCGAGCTGGATACCGCTGAACACATTTTTGGGTGTCCTCGCTTTGCTGAAGGGCGACCGCCCTTCGATGAATGGAGGCCGGAAGGAGTCGTCCTGGAAATGCTGCGCAGTACCGCTAACTGGTACAGTGTGGCAGAGTACGTACGGGCGACACTGATTAAAAAAAAGGAGGTAGGAAACTCTCCTTCTTTATTGACAGGGTATGGCGCAGAAATGCCTTGGATGCATTATTTCCGTACCGAAGTAATACCTAAACAGGGAGTCCCGGTTCGGATTCTATGATATTGTCATAAATTCAGGAGGGTGGGGAGTTTAGTGGTTATTGTAATTCCTCCTCAGTTATACTGAGTATCTGGGCAACCATAAATTTGTGGTTTAGTCCCACATAACCATACAGTACGCGGTGTATGGTATGCGTAAAAGCATTCTCCTCGTGTAGAATTCTCGAGAATTCTCCTCCCCCTTCTTGAAGGGGCCCAAAAAAAAAAAAAAAATTTTCTTCACTACGAAATAAATATTCAGAAATAAATGTAACACTTTTTCTAACGTATTAAAAATTAATGTATATGCAAATAAACAAAGTGTATAAAAAAAAGTTTTGTTTTTTAGTAATATTTCATATTTTGTTAAAAATACGATGAATATTCGGATATTGTTGAAAAAAAAATTTATAGCCATTCGTTCGATACAAAGCCTTTCATTGTAGTACGACAAAAAAAATAAACAAAAACAGAGCGCTGCGCGCTCACTCGTGACTCGTTACGATATATACTATATTTTTTTTTTTTTTGATTATTTATACGTCTGTTCTTAATTCATTGCTTTTTGAAATTTTCTACGACTTTATAGGCAATTCAGTTGAATAATTAAATTAATGTATTATAAAAAATAAATCAATTTAAATATGTTTTTGCTCAACGTTTCGGTAATCTAAACGATTACCCTTATCAAGAGCTGAAATTTATTAAATATAAAATTATATACAAAATTTACAATGTGTTACAATTATTAAAGAATTATGGTATTTACCTGTAATTAACATTAAAATAAAAATAATTTATTTATAACATATTTAAAGATTATTGCACATTTATTCTAATTTAAAATAAAAATTAAATAAAGTTTGTTATTATTTTATAAATACATGATCTTTTGTTTATGTAAATCAGCTGACTGTTGTAGAAAAGAGTTGCGTGTATAAAAGCTGGTTTCTATTGTTTTTGAATGGAAAGGTACATTTTTATTGTACAATTCGATAGTTTATTTTAAAATATAGAAGTTGTTTACTTATTCAATAATTTCTTGTATCACTGGATCATAACAAGGTGGTAGATTTTTTATAGCTTGCATTTTATTGAGTGCTTTATGTCCCTTTTTTTTAATAAATGCCATTTCAGCTAAATTTCTTTTTTTCCAATTATGTTCTTTATGTAGTATTTGTATATTATCCCAATCCATATCATGTTGTTCTGCGACCACTGGATTTTTTAAGATGTGTTTCGTAATCACATTATGATATTTTTCTTTATAATTTTTGTTTTTTCGATGTTCTTCACGCCTTGTTTTTACTAGTCTTTAAGTCTGGCCTATATGACTTTTATCACAATCTTTACAATTAATTTTAAACTGAATCTGTATTATTTTCTGTTTTAAAAGGATCTATATTGTAATTTAAGTATCCTGCTCAGTTTGAATGGATAATTATATATTGGTTTTAATTGATATTTCTTATATACTATACTAGATAATTGATCTGAAAAATGTTTTATATGTGGCAAAGTAAAAACTTTGTTAAAATCAAAAGTATTATTGTTATTAGAATTTATTGTTGCTGTATTAAGTTTTCTTTTCTGATTATTTATATGTTTTTCAATAAAGTGACTAGGATAATTGTTCAATATTAATTCATTTTGAATTTAATAATTGTAAAACATTGTAAAGGGGGGGGGGTGAATATTCGGCGAAATCTGCTCTGGAGAGGAGCGACTTGAGATTCTCAGGAAATGGTGCTTTTTTGGTGACAAAAAACCTCCCGAAGTCGGTTTTTAATTTTGATAACCGGTTTTGACGATATTGGCCAAAATTGCTCCATTTAAATAACAATGGAAACGTGGTTTTTTGAAAATAGCGCGAAAATTTGGGGGGGCTACACTTTTCTAACATATACTAATCGACTCGAATATCAATTACCTTCAATCTCCATATGATAAATTGAGGGGCAATTCGTGCTCTCATATTTTTTAAAGCTGTTTTCTGAGCGGAATTTTTAGTCTTTAATTTTTAAAAATGCATCACGCCAAATAGAAACAACCGATTTGGACGTGCAAGGTCTCAAAAATTTTGTCAAAGGGTCTACTTTTTGGTGGATTGTTTATTGCTAACTCACATAGGCATAACATAACCTAAAATTGCAAAAAACGACGAAAAACCCTAAAAAATGGCAGTTTTGCCATTAAAATTTTTTTATGAACAGTAGATATAAATTTTTTGAAAAAACAGGAAAAAACTACATGCAAAATCACAAATTTTTTGGAAAAAGATTTTCCTATTTCTTGCTAAAAATAACTGCTTTTTCGACGGCGTAAAGTAAAAAATCTTCCTTTTTTAACTTTGGGCTTACGCAGCTAAAAATTTTTAAATGGGATCCCCCAATTTTTTTTTCTAGAAGTTACACATTTTTCATGTACTTTCACGTGAAAAAAGTTTTTTTTTGATTTGGGACATCCTAACCTCCAAAACTTTAAGTTTCGTTAAAAATAAATGTTTTTTTCGAGTTTTACTCCAGTCAAAATACGGGTTTGGTTGTATTTTCACTGGCGAACACAAGATTTGTTCTATTATAGGTTTTTTGGGTCGTTGAAGACCAAAATCGAGGTCATTTCGTAAACTACGTGGGGGCTTCACCCTTAAATTTGCAACAACTACCCCCAAAAAGGGGTTTTTTTAAACATATTTGCATTTTGAGCACTCAGATTTGCATTATACGGTTTTTGCGAGTCACTGATCAAGAATTTCGACTTCTTTTTCATAAATAATCAATATTTCACTCTTAAAAGAGCTAAAACTACCCCTAAAACAGCTTAAACTACCTTTAAAAGGGGTGTTTTTCCTATATTCGTACTTTGAGCGTCCCAGATATGCCCAGACTCCTTTTTTGTGATTAAATATAGATAATTTATGAAAAAGAAGTCAAGATTCTTGATTTGTGACCCAAATATCCCATATGGGCATATCCTGGAGGCTAAAATTACGAAAATAGCAAAAACACCCATTTTAGGGGCAGTTTTAGCTATTTTAGGGGTAGTTTAGCTACTTTAAGGGAAAAATATTGATTATTTATGAAAAAGAAGTCAAAATTCTTAATCAGTGACTCACAAAACCTATATGGTGCAAATCTGAGCGCACAAAATGCAAATATGTTTAAAAAAACCCCTTTTTGGGGGTAGTTTTTGCAAATTTAAGGGTGAAGCCCCCACTTTGTTTACGAAATGACCCCGATTTTGGTCTTCAGTGACCCAAAAAACCTATAATAGAGCAAATCTCGTGTTTGCCTGGCTGGAGTAAAACTCGAAAAAAAACATTTATTTTTTAAGAAAATTAAAGTTTTGGAGGTTAGGATGTCCCAAATCAAAAAAAAACTTTTTTCACGTTAAAGTACATGAGAAATGTGTAACTTCAAGAAAAAAAAAATTGGGGGGTCCCATTTAAAAATTTTTAGCTGCGTAAGCCTAAAGTTAGAAAAAGGAAGATTTTTTACTTTCCGCCGTCGAAAAAGCAGTTATTTTTAGCAAAAAATAGGAAAATCTTTTTCTAAAAAATTGTGATTTTGCATGTAGTTTTTTCCTGTTTTTTCAAAAAATTTATATCTACTGTTCATAAAAAAATTTTAATGGCAAAACTGCCATTTTTTAGGGTTTTCGTCCTTTTTTGCAATTTTAGGTTATGTTATGCCTATGTGAGTTAGCAATAAACAATCCACCAAAAAGTAGACCCTTTGACAAAATTTTTGAGACCTTGCACGTCCAAATCGGTTGTTTTTATTAGGCGTAATGCATTTTTAAAAATTAAAAACTAAAAATTTCGCTCAGAAAACAGCTTTAAAAAGTATGAGCAGACGAATTGCCCCTCAATTTATCACATGGAAATTGAAGGTAATTGATATTCGAGTCGATTAGTATATGTTAGAAAAGTGTAGCCCCCCCAAATTTTCGTGCTATTTTCAAAAAACTACGTTTCCAATGTTATTTAAATGGAGCACATTTTATCCGATAACGTCAAAACCGGTTATCAAAATTAAAAACCGACTTCGGGAAGTTTTTGTCACCAAAAAAGCACCATTTCCTGAGAATCTCAAGTCGCTCCTCTCCAGAGCAGATTTCGCCGAATATTCGGGGCGGGGGGCCCTTTGTATATAATTTTATATTTAATAAATTTCAGCTCTTGATAAGGGTAATCGTTTAGATTACCGAAACGTTGAGCAAAAACATATTTGAATTGATTTATTTTTTAAAATACATTAATTTAATTATTAAACTGAATTGTCTGTAAAGTCGTAAAAAATTTCAAGAAAAAAAAATACTATATTTATATTATATATTATATAAAAAATGAATAAATAACCCCAAAGATGAATATATAACCCCTTTTAGACGTAAGTTAAGATTCACGCAGACATTACTTTTTGGCCATAATAATTTACAAAATCTTGCGGTTACATCAACCCTCATATCTGAGCGAATCTTTCACCAAACACATTCCTAAAGAGAATGCAAGTGGTACTCTGCGTTCAAAGGAAATCACCATACCTAATATCAAAAATTGTGGGACCAACACCTTTTTATGGATGTAACCAATTAAAAATTAGCCATAATTAATTCTTAGCAACTTGAAAAGATTTTCATAAGATGGCGGAAATCAAAATAGCGATCGATTTTATTGAAAAAACTATAAGTAAAAGAAACATAAAATTTTAATTTTTCCAATATTTTTTCAAACAAGCGAGGTTTCTTAGTTAAAATTTATATATGCATGGAATATTTATAAAAAATTGAAATTTTCAAAAATAAAAAATGATATCAAATTTAAACTCACACACCTAAAAAATGTATAGGATAAGTACCTACAGCCCAAACGACAACTCAGGTCCGCTTGGGAATTAATGGGTTAAATAACATTATTATATGTTTTTGAAAAGTCTAATAATTTATATATATTATTATTTTTGATTTTATTGACCTGTACTGGGCATAATTGTTAAATGAATCATATTAAATTAAATTGTCCTATCTTGACCGGTCATTCCATTCATTTCCCATTTAAGAAAAAAAGAATATATTACTAATATGAAGATATTGAGATATTTCTGGATAATGAGTTTATATATGTGGTAGGGAAGTAGAGAAATCCGTGATTTGGCCAAATCACTAGGGATTGAAATTGTACGTAGTAGACTAATGGAAGTTTCGATTGCCTACTTCCCTAAAATTTTCCCTACAGCTATAATTTTCGTCTACTTCACTAAAAGTTTTACGGAATTAGGCGATCGAAACTTCCATTAGTCTACTACGTACAATTTTGCCAAATCACTAGGGATTTGGCCAAATCACAGATTTCTCTACTTCCCTACGACATATATATAATAAAAATGAATACAATAATAAGAATGAACATATAATATTGATTTACATTAAGATGATTATTCTTTTTTAAACAAAGTTTTTGAGTATATATATATTTTTATATCTATTATTATTATTATTATTAAACTTTATTTGCCAACTACAAAATATATATCGTTCAACACACTCAATTGTCAATTATATACATATAATAAAATATAATACATGAATCAATAGATATAAATATAATATACAATATAATAAAGTTTTATGTGTACTTAAAATTAAAATTAAATAAAGAAGATTTACAATAACTAGTCTATGAAATAATACTGAATGGTTATAAAATATAATCTGTACATAATTTAGTTAAATAAAAGGAAATTACAATAATACCAATGACTATTCAAAAGTTAACTGTTAATAGTAAATAAGTAAATAGTTAAATAGTAAATATCAATAATACACAGTCAATTACAAAATGATTGGTGCAAATGCCACCAACACTATTGTTCATTTTCTAATCTATGAAAGTAAAGTCTGATACTCTTTTTAAAACGACGATAGGATGGTAAGTCCCTTAAACAGGGGGGAATCAAGTTCCATAGTTTCGCGTACTTTACTTGGAAAGAGTATAGACCCCAGTCAGTGGGTTTTGTGGAAACCTTAAGGTCTATGCGAGGGCCTCTGGTAGGTTTGTCTGATTTGTATGGTTCAAATAAAGTGCGTAATAAAGGAGGTTCTCTCATACGCACAAGTCTATACATGATAAGGGATGCAAAATAGTCAGTTCTGGTCACGTTAAGCATCCAACCGAGACGCTTTCTGTATGGTGTAATATGTTCTTGTCGTCTCAAACCAAAAATGTACCTAATACCAGAATTAGTGAGTCTCTGTAATTGCCCACTCAGTTCATAGAAATATCAGAATAAACTGCTGAGCAGTAATCCAAATGGGGAATCACAATAGACTCAATGAGGCGCTTACGAAGTGCTTCAGAGGTACAAGATTTGATGAGCCTGAGACCATACATTATGCTGTTTACTTTTTTGGTCACCTTTGTTACTTGCGGACGCCAAGACAAACAAGAGTCTAAGGTGATACCAAGGCTGACAACCTCATCCACAAAGGGAACACAAGCACCATTATCATTGACAAAAATTTTGGAAATATTTAATTTCTTAAATAAATTAACTGTGGTAGAAGAACCAAAAACAATCGCTTGTGTTTTCTTTGTGTTTATGGATAAATTATTTGCATCAGCCCATGTCGCCACTTTTATGGCTCGTTCCGAAAGGTATGCAATACCTTGTTCAATCTGGTCAGTAGGTACCTGGACATATATCTGTAGATCATCCGCGTATAATAGTCTGAAAGTTATGTCATCACTTAAGTGGTCTTTAAGATCGTTCATGTAAATACAAAAGAGGAGTGGCCCAAGAACGGATCCCTGGGGCACTCCAATGTTTGTATCGCGGAAAGTTGATGTTATAGATTTTGATGACACACACATTGATCGTCCACAGAGGTATGACCAGAACCAAGATAATGATGATCTCGAAAAACCAATATCCCTGAGTTTTTTAAGAATTTTAGATGGAGAAACATTATCAAAGATGGAGAAACATTATCATATCTATGACCAAGCTCGTCTAACAATAGACTGACTAAAATTGTTTTTTTACCGCAGTTGGATGGCATTATTATCAGAGCACGAATGGTTTCGGACCAACGAGGCCCATGTATATCTACCCACACCAAAAATGAATCTTATGGCCAAGTTGAGAATCCTTTCAACTTTGTCTACAAGAGCAGCATCAAGTGCATCGTAGACTAGATAACAGTAATCAAAAAAAGGATTAATCAAAGAGGACTCTAACAATTTACGAAGCTCTAAAGATAGTAGTCTTGATTTCATGCGTAAACGATGTAGAGTAAAATGAACATTTTTTGCTAACTTCATAATATGCTGTGGCCAATTTAAAGTTGGGGTTAAGATTACTCCAAGATTTAATACTGAAGTTGAATATTGCATTATTACATTAGAAACTGATATTGTAGGAATATTCGAGTTGTAAATGTTATCTAGATTATTTAATTGAAAAATTATTCCGAAGTTAATGGCCTTAATTTTATTGGGATTTAATTTTAGGCAATTAGTTGTTGTCCAATCCACAATAGCATTGACATCACTCTGCATATTAGCCATAGCAGTATTATAAGAGGAGACTTTACTCTGGATGAAAATTTGCAAGTCATCAACAAACAGTTTTGAGTAACAAAAATTTACTGTATCAAGAATAGAATTCATGTAGATTAGGAATAAAATAAGACCAAGAACTTATCCTTGTGGGACACCTGAACTGGTTGTAATAAATTCAGTGGGTTCACCATTTTCATCTATAACTGCTTGCTGACGAAAGAGCAAATAGTCATGAAACCATTGCAAGGTATTATGAGTAAAGCCTAAGTCATACAATCTTCTCAAGAGAATTGTATGATCTATAGTATCGAAGGCCTTAGAGAAATCAAACATTAGTAAGGCTGTTATAAAGCCTAGTTCAACACCGCGATGAATATCTGTGAGGTTAAGTAGCACAGTTTGATTACTAAAATTCTTTCCATAGCCAGATTGATGTAGGTTTATTAGATTGTTATCCTCCAAGTAGGCAACAACCTGATCAACTATTAATCTCTCCAGGGCCTTCGCAAGATGTGCCATATTAGCCACTGGGCGCGTGTCTGAAGGGGATAGTGGATGTGGTATCTTGCTCAAAGCAAAGATGTATATTTGCTTCCAAATTTTAGGAAATTTAGAGGAGTTGACTGATGTATTAAAAATGAAGGTAATATAGTTTACTAGAATATGTATTGAGTCCTTATAATGTGTAATGTTGAAACCATCAGGACTTCTACCCTTACATTTTGGTGCAATTTTAATAATTGCTTTGGATACTTGATCAGAAGTTACTGGAATAAGTGTAAAAGTGGTATCAAGATTCATTGTATGAGAAAAAGTAGGTGATGTAACACAGGAAGGGGATGACTTGTTTATATTAGAGAAGAAAACATTTATTTCTATAGCTATGAAAAATTGTAAAGGAGATGCATAGTTTCTTGAAGTTAGTCCTATGGAATCAAAAATTCTCCATAGAGCAGAAGAGTCTGAAATATTTTTCAGATTATCTTTTATAAAATCATCTTTTCTTTTTCTGACCTCAGTCTTAAGATCAGCACGCATTTTACGAAATTTTGTTAAGAAGGTATCAATACCAGTTGATAGATACTTTTTCTACAATTTATCGCGATTTTTAAATTGTTGCTTTCAATAATCATCTAATTCAAAAGTTTTAGGTTTTTTTGTTATACTCTTAAATTCAGGTGCATGATTATTTAGTATTGTCTTATATGATGTCAGAAAAGCATTAGTAATAGCAGATGGTTCTGATAGTTCTGAGCTGTCAAGATTTGATATTGCATGCATGAATTCCTGATTTAATAGTGCAAAATTACATTTTTTAAACGAACGCGTTGTCTTAAGTCGAGGAGGTAAAGTTGTTTTATGAAATTTGTACGAGAAACTTATGGGATGGTGACCTGCAAATAGTGGCGTCGGTGCTAGCTCCCAATCGAGAACGTTAGCAAGATCCTTGGTTAGTACTAAATCAAGTTATGATTTTGCTTCCGAAACTGAGTGAGTGAAATCTGTTGGACAGATGAGCAAACCTAGATCCTGCGAAAATTCCTGAATGGGTAGCCCTTTTAAATCATCAGAAGTATCAGAATTGAAATCTCCCATGATGAGTATGTGGTTATACTCTTTGACTGATAGAAAGTCATTAAGTACAACCCCATAATCATCAAGGGTATTACCACCTGGTCTGCGGTAGACAATTGAAAGAAGTAATACGGATGTACTACTATATATTTCTAATATTAAAAAATCAGGTTTATTTATGTTATCAGTGAAGGATGTATATAATAATTTAAAGTTTAAAGCTGTATGAAGATAGACAGCAACACCACCGCCACCTATGAAATTACCATCTTTATTATTAACAACTCTATCTGCTCTAATTAAGGTATAATTATCTAATGAGATAATATTAGAATTATAGTAAGGTTTTAGCCATGATTCAGTTATTGCTATTATGTGAGGCGAAAATTTGTTTGGTTCTATATATAAAGTTGAAAAATTATTTTGATTTTTTAATGAGTTTATATTCGTGAATAAGAATTTTAATTTCATATCAGTTAACATCATGCTATTATTAGTTAAAGGTCTAGATACATTCATTATTAAATTATTTGTTTGCTATAAAGTATGAAGCAAATTGAGATCGAAATCGTCAGATATTAATACCTATGGGTTACGATCGCGTCTGAAAAAAATCTGGTCTTCATTACAGAAAATTGAAATATTGCGGTTTAATTTAAAAAAATTTGTTATTTTAGTATATCTTTTGTGAAGATCTAAAGGTAAAAGATCGTTAAAATATAGAACCTTATTAGCATCTTGTGGAACTTCAGTTGGTGCGAAGAGATCTCCGTATGTTACTTTACCTCGTCGCCGTTTAAGAACCATGACATCTTTACGCAGTTGAAAAGAGGAAAACTTGACAATTAATTTGTAATAGTCTTGATTTTCTGGAATGACATGTTTGGCTTTTAGTTCACGAAACTCTGTGATGTGAAATAATAAGTGTTCATCACCAATTGAAATTAAGAATCTATAAGCTACTTCTCTATCAGACATCTAGCAATGGGCAGGTACTCCACTGATAACAGTTTCTCGTCCCAAGAATTGCGTATCCGAAGTTGAGAATCTATTGTGAACCTTTTGAATATCCAATTCTGCCACCTTAATTGCATCGAAAGCTGTTGTTGCTACAGTATCTACTGCTCGTAAGTCATCACTAACTCCAGTAATATAGTCCCGATTTTGACGTACTTCTGCTTCAATCTGGCTGCATTTTTGCACTAGTGTATTGTAACCTTGTTGGAAAGAGCTTACTGAGGTTTGTAAACTGAAAATTCCAGTCATTATTTGTAATAACTTTTCGTCAGCACTACTAGTAACCCATTTTGATGTTGAAAATTGATTTTCTGTAATTTTCTGTAATTTCCTGCTGCAATTGTAGTTGATTCTAATCCATCAGTCATAAGATAGATAATTGGTGGACCCATTGGTTTAATTACCCTATTATTACTTTGGGCGTCAAGCTGATTATTGCTTGTATCAATTTGCATTCGTTGATCAGAATTTATGATATGATTAATAATAGGATGATTTTGAGGTAAGTTCAGACTGTTTGAAGTGAATGGAGTAACAAGTGGAGTAGATTTTATTACATTGGAAAGAGTTGTAACTATAGATGCCAATGTAGTTACATAAGATGATGAGGTTATAGTCGCTACTGAACTGGATGAAGTGGGTGGTTGTAATAATAAAGATAGATTTGTTGTGGTCTGTGGTAAAATTTACAAAGTTAAATTTGGTGATGTAAGTGATTGAGAATTTGAGGCTACCAATTGGCTAAAATTCATATTCAAAACGGAGTTAGGAGAATTAGTTTGAATCAATGTATTTGAAATATTTGCTACAGATTCATCAGAAATGTAGGCACTACAATTTTGAAGATGTCTATTTTTATCATATGATGCTGCTGAATTTATTTGGCTTTTATTGTAGTCATAAGCTTTGACTGCCGAGCGGCAACAGGGTGCTGATGCTATTATTTGTGTAAATATACGTGCACAGCTAATGTGATAGCTTTCACCACATCCTTCAGGCTCTGAGCATACAAAATGTGAGGGTGAGTCTTGCCATGACAGCCTGGCCTTTTACACTTAGGCATTATTATTATTTGCTATGTCTAAGGTAATATTAATAATGATAATAATGATGTCATTTTAGTAATAATAATAATGATATCATTTTTGTAGAAAAATAGTAGAAATTGATAATTATCATTAAATAACAAAAACTTGTTGTTGATAAGACAGTATTTCAATGAGAAATAATGATGATGATAATGCAGAAACCCCTATGATAATAAGTACTTAAGAGCGTTATTGATAATAAAGAAGAGATCAAAGGCTAAGTACTGATGATAAAACATGAGTTCTTATGTCGTAATGTAGCGACTACGTTATGAAATATACAATTTGATATTTGTATATATTTGAATAATAATAATGATAATGATAAAAATATTTTCTAATTATTTTTATTTTTAAACTTTAGATCAAAAAAGAAAAAAATGAATAAATACTTTTTTAGAATTAAAGATGCACACACTCCACTTGATTTATGATTGCTGAAGAAATGCAAATTTTGACTGTTGATATTAATAATGATATTTGCAGAAAAGTATATAACGGCAGTTAGATTAGTACACGTGCACTGATGTATAAAATTTGAGTTCTTAAATAGAACCGTCACAAGTGAACAAGAAGATAATATTAATTGCACAAAACATTTATATGCACTTCAATGAAAAGTTAAACACTTTTTTTTAAATTAACAGTTTATAATTGCATTAAAAATAGTGAATTTAGCAAGAGCAAAAAACTTTTCTGTGCCATGTACTTGCGCACGCGCACGAATATTTAGTTTCACTTATGTCCCTTGAATCTATTAGACTGGAGAGCAATGTAATTATTGGCTGATTTTTCAATGAAAAACCGATGCACTCGCTGTAAGAATTTTTTGTGCCACGCGAATTCAAAATTATAGAAAACTCAAAAAAAAAAAAAAAAAAACGTAATTTCTTTAAAAAAGGGAAATTAATTCAAATTTAAATTTAAATTTTCTACCTATTTTCCGTCTAGTGACTTCGTTATTTGTCATTTACGACATGTTTCGGAACTTATGTTCCATCATCAGGTTTCCAAATTATTTGAAATGTTATTAGGATGTTGTCAAAATTAATAAAATTATATTTGTGCATTATTTTTATTATTCGATGTAATTATTATCACTGTCACTTATTTTTATTACATATCGCACCGTTGTAATGCCGATTGTACACTAAATATTGTTAAATTTAAATTTAAATATTAAGAGAATTTTGTTGTTGTTATGTTATTATTGATATTATTATTTTATTTTTAATTCCAGTTTTATTATTATTATATTTCATTTAATTTAATGGCTGTATTATATATGATGTTATTTTTAAATTTCAACTGTTCATTTAATAAGTTTTCATTATTTTTAAATGCCTTATAGATTTCATATTCTTCTAGTGTATCCATAATATTGCCTTTTTTACATATATGCAATGCCTTTAGATTTTCATTAAATTTTGAACCATTATGATTTGTGGAATTAAGATGTTTTGCATAATTTCTCCCTTATCAGGACTTTTAGCAGAAATATATTTAAATCATTTTGAACAAAACCATATTTTTTCAAGCACAAATAAATATAGCAATACCATTAAATTTTATAATAGATATGTCGATGATACTTTTATTCTAATACAAGGCTCAAATAGACAAATAGAAAACCTAAAGAATTATTTAAACAGCATAAGCAAAAACATACAATTCACTTTAGAAATTAAAGAAAATAATTCCATAAATTTTCTAGATTTGACTATATATAAAACAAATAATGAATTTAAATACAAAATATACAGAAAACCAACAACTACGGATACAACCATTCATGCAACATTTCATCATCTATATTCACAAAAAATGGCTGCATATATACACAGGCTATTAACTATTCCTCTAGAACCAGATGATTTCCAGAAAGAATTAAACATCATTAAACAAATTGCCATTGCCAATGGTTATAATAGCAATATTATAGACGAACTCATCAAAAAACAACAGCATAAGAAAAGACATCCAGATATACCAAAAAACAATGCAAAATATATATCATCTACATACGGTAATTTTACGGCACCAATTTTAACTGAAATATTTAAAAAATTAAATATAAAAATTGCATTCCGGACAGAAAACAAAATACAAAAAATACTGCGTCAAACAAAACGAACTGAACTAGAGTCCAAAAGTGGAATATACAAAATTGAATGTAGTGATTGTGATCGTGCATATATTGGACAAACAGGACGCACTTTTGCCAAAAGATTTAAGGAACATATACCTGGACCAAATCAAAACGTCATCACAACAAATTATGCAAAACATCTTAATTCCACAAATCATAATGGTTCAAAATTTAATGAAAATCTAAAGGCATTGCATATATGTAAAAAAGGCAATATTATGGATACACTAGAAGAATATGAAATCTATAAGGCATTTAAAAATAATGAAAACTTATTAAATGAACAGTTGAAATTTAAAAATAACATCATATATAATACAGCCATTAAATTAAATGAAATATAATAATAATAAAACTGGAATTAAAAATAAAATAATAATATCAATAATAACATAACAACAACAAAATTCTCTTAATATTTAAATTTAAATTTAACAATATTTAGTGTACAATCGGCATTTCAACGGTGCGCACCTCGCAAATAAAATGTAATGTAATAAAAATAAGTGACAGTGATAATAATTACATCGAATAATAAAAATAGTGCACAAATATTATTTTATTAATTTTGACAACATCCTAATAACATTTCAAATAATTTGGAAACCTGATGATGGAACATAAGTTCTGAAACATGTCGTAAATGACAAATAACGAAGTCACTAGACGGATAATAGGTAAAAAATTTAAATTTAAATTTGAATTAATTTCCCTTTTTTAAAGAATTTTTAAAGTGACTTGGCTATACCACAAAATTAAAATTAATTTTAATAAATTTTAATAAAAGTTAAAATTAATTAATTAATTATGAATTTCAATATTAACGTAATTTATTTGTCAGTGATGGCAAAAACCATCGATAACGTAGAAGTGTGCCTTTGCGATCATAATTCTAAATTTTTGAACCTGAGAGGAAAGACTTCAATTGCATGACTGCATTTCAGGAAGTGTCAATAGAATGCCTATAATATTTAATAAAGCAAATTTTCATAAACCACTCATTAAGCTGTCTGCAAGTGAACCAGACACTTAAAAAGGGACAAAAAAGACTGAGTATCGAAAACATCTATTTTCTAACATTTTTGAACTATATAATCATAAAGATGGCGTCGATGTAAGACGTTTTAAGCCCCGTTTATCTGTCAAAAAAAAAAATTAAATCGTTTTTATTATTCTTAGTAATATATATTTTTTACTAACATTGATAAAAGAAGTTGAAACTGTTAAGAAATTCTACTTTTAAGAGATTTTAATAAATAAAAAGTGTTGTTTAAAGGCAATGAAATTAGGTAAACAAAGAAAATTTTGAATTTATTTTGAGAATAAAAAAATATTCATTTAAGGAGCTGAATGAGAATATTTTGAGCAGTGTATAAGCAAAATTGATTAATCAGTGTGTTTAAATAAATTTGTGTTTGTAAAAAACATTTTCTTGAAGTTTTAGAGAAAAAAATAAAAAATGGATTCTGTGTACGTATAATTTAAAAATTTTTTTTATTAAAGGTAAATGCGTGGAGGCTGATTTCGTGTCGCAGGTTATAAAATATCCACAGAAGGATAGAATTTTAATTGATTGTTAAGAAAATATTTTTCAAATAATCTTTTTTTTTAAAAACAATAATTGTAGCTTTATGTCAAATTTTGCTTGTAATTTATGTATACAGGAAAATTAGAAGACTAGTTTAAGTTTTTATAAAACACGAAATAATGATTTGGCAATGTTTTCATTATAAATAATTTTTGTACAAACAATTTTATAGAATACAAGAAATTTTTTTTTAATTCAATTTCTAACGTAAATAAAATTTTGTTTTAAATATATACATAAAAAATAAGCGAAAAACAGGAAAACGAGAAAGCAGATAAAAATAATAATGTTATAATAAATTTATAACTTTTTTATTATTTTGCAGGTTAGAACCTTCTTTTGAAATTTTTTAATTTATTAAACGCTGTATTTAAAAAATAATTACTTAAGGTACCGGATCGAATTGGATTTTTTAAAAACTAAAAATTTTTCACAACAACTTTTTAAGCATTATTTGTCTAATATCCATAAAATGAGAAAAAGCCTGTCAAATAAATCATCGTTGTTATAAACAATGCGGCTACATTATCATAGAATTTTATTATCATCGTAACTTAACATGAAGTTTGTGGTTATCTTTCCTGGCCATAGATGTCTATAGTTGTATGATTCTACCATCATTATTACAATTTCACAGCTGACGGAATAAAAATAATAATAATAATAACAATTAAAACATTGTAGTTTATTTAAAAACATAATAACGTATTGTTTTTCAATAGAGTTTTCATGTGTCAATGGGCGCATAATTTTCTATTAAATTGTAAAAAAAGTTTATTTATAAATAAAAAATAAATGTAAAAAAAAATTTGTTACTACTTTCAATTGGAAATATTTTTTTTTCCAAAATTTTTGCCACCAAAAAATACGAAATCGGATGTTGTATTTAACTTTTTCTCTGAAAGTATTAATTCTAGGAACTTATCGTTTTTACTTGATTTCTCGGAAAATTTTATTTATAACTTATTATGGAGTGTTTTTTTAATTAAAACTGCTTCCAGAGAACCGTGAAATTTGTTTCGAGTAAGTAATTTCTAGATGTCACTTTTCTCGCAAGAGAATTGCCTTTCCAGTATTATATAAGCATTTGAAAATTAACAAATATTCATCAATTTTATACATTATATTAAGTTATTTAAATTAAAATTTGTGTATTTTAATCTAGAGCATTGTTAATTCTGAAAGCTTAAGTGTAAAGAATATTGTTGGTTTTTTCAGCTGTTTAACCATTTTGTATAAAGTATAAAGTATTCTTTTTTAAGGCTGAGGATATACAACTTTCGCAAATGCAGCAAGAAACGATGATTTTCCAACTGAGCAAAAATAAGCCCAAAGGAAAATCAGAAATTTTAAAAATGCATAGTTAAATTTGGACCATAATTAAAAAATTATTAATCCCCAAGTTAATTATTCTATAAAATCATCAAAAATTACAAAATATTTCCAGACTAAATGAGCAAATAACATCAAAAGCGTTAAACTTTAAATAAATAAAATTAAAGCCCAATTTAAATCTTACAATATTTATCAAACATAAAAAAAATAAAGTTAAATAAACACATTTACAAAAATGCAATAACCACTTTTTTTATACTCATAATAATGATTTGTTTATAAACTAATGACAATATAATTATTTTTACCAAACTATGTATAAAAAAAATTTTAAGTATAAATCAAAAATAATTTAAAACAAATAAATTCTTAATTTACTTTTTTATTTATACTTACAACATACATCAACACTATAGTAAATTTTTTTTATGAATAAAACACATAGCTTTAATAGTAAAAGTATTTTTGCACCAACTGTTAATTAATTACTTATTGTAAACGTGACTTTTTTTCATTATTAACTTATATTACCTTAGTTTTTTTTTTATAGTATAATTAATTCTGTGTAATTTTTTTTTTTTAATGTAAGTAGTACACATTTTTTTAATTTTTTTAAAAATAGAAGTTTTTCGTTTTCCATAAAAGGGTATTTACTGGTGAATCTATTCTGCAATTTAGATATTTAAAATATTTAAAATATTTAGATACTCTTTTTCATCATTAATTTAGGTAAAATAAAATTTTACTGTTTTTTTATAATATTGTTGCTAAGTTTTTATAAATACTTATAAACTGACTTATAATTATACTTGAAAAATAAAATTACACTTTTAGGTTACTTTGTTTAAAATTTCAAGTAAATAAACCTAAGAATCAACTTATAATAATAACAAATTGTTTATCTATTTAATTCAAAATATTTTATGTATATTGAAAATTAAATAAAGTTTATAAATTATTTTTAAAATGAAAAAGCATTCACATGTTTATTTACGTATTATAAAATATTAATATGTAAAATTCATATTTCTCGCAAGAGAAATTACATCCTAACATTATATAAGCAACTTGAAAAAGAAAAGTTTTTAGTTTACTATTTTTTATCTTATTAATATTAATGTATGAAGTATATTTATGAAATTATATATTTAATGTACACTAATAATTTGTATATTTGGTTTGTTATATTTTGGCTGAATACTATATTGGGGTTTCTAATCAACATCAGGGTTGTCTCGAAATCTTGAAGAATTTCCAGAATACACGAAAATAAATAACAATTTTTTGGTCAATTAAATTTCCTATGATTTTTATTTTTTTTTTATTATTTAATATTCATTTTGCTTGCATTATTGACTATTAATATGTCATGAAGTATTTTAGTAACTGGTTTTAGGTAATGTTGGCAATTTTCTAAGACAATCATAGACTTAAATTCAAACAGAATTGATTGAGACATATTTTTCTGCGTTTAGCACCGATTGGATCCAGTTACTTCTTAAGCAGTTTTAATCAAATGTTACTTTACACATTATTACCCTTTGTTCAACATTCTATGAATCCTCCTGGCCAAAATAAACAAATTTATACTCATATAAAATAGGTTCAAAAAAAAAAAATCTTAATACCCAACAAACTCACAATCAGATAACGATTATTAAACACAGCATTTATGTAAAAATTTGATTCATTAATTGCAACAATGGTACTAAAAAACAAACCCACGAGACATTACAAAAAACAAACATTGTACCTTGAAAAAAAAAAAAAATCCATCAGACACGAAAATCAAAGACATGGGACACGCAGGTTGTTTATTTTTCTCTCTCTCTCAGAAGGTACATTACAAACAGAAGATTATAACAATACATTATATATAAATCTTTTTGCAGTCGTCGTCGTCGTTTGTCCAGAAAAGATCTTATATTAGTTTTTATTTCTAGTAGTCATATCAAGCCAAAGCGTTAGCTTTGGTTTATGGGATTGAGGGGGGAGCGGTCACGCGACCCTCCATCGCAAGCAAAAGCTAGCTTTGCTTATATATATCTCTTTTTTTTCTCTCACTCTAAATTCATTGCTTCTAAGTGAGAGGGACATATTTTTACATATAACTCACGATCGTAGAAGGCTGAGATATCGAATTTTGGTTTGACTTACGTTTTTTTATCGAATTTTTGCGATTTATATCGAAGTTTTCATTTCAGTTTTTTGATCCAGTAGTTATAAGTAAAGAAGAGGTATCCTTATAATTTTGAATAAAAATATATCATTACATATAATATATTTAAATTATAATGAATGGGTATTTTTATTCGATTTTGTTATTAGGTAATAATAACGAGAGAGTTAGTATAAAAATATATCGGTACCTGAATTGCTTAAAATATTTAAAATTTTGTATATACAAATGTATTAGGAGAACATGAATAAAAATAGATATTTAAAAAGAGGCCCATACTGTCATAAAATTAAAAAAAAATCACAGCTGCTTATTGTAGAATATATTATAAAACACATCAAGACGTGATACACACACATATATATGGGCGATTATTTCTCAACCCGGCCACCCCCCTCTGTCCAAAAATGGTGGCAACTTAAAAAGTTTTTGGTTTTCTTAAATTGACTGGAAAAGGGTCTAGTTTTTTATTCTCATTGGCCTTTTCAACTCTGTAAATCTACTGTGCCCATTTTAGGCATTGAGCGGCGGCAGGTCGACATTTTAAAAACAGAAAAATTGAAATAAAAGTAGATTAACGGTAAGTTTTTTGAAATTTTTTTCTCTTAAAAGTTGTTATTTATTAAAACAAAGAAAATGAGACCACTTGCGTGGTAATTGGTTGATTTCTTAAAAAGTTTTGTGGGTGCTATGTAGTTTTTAAAAATGGGTTAAAAATGGCTACTTTGACTGATGATATCTCTGAACCTACATATCCAAAATAAAAAAGTTTTAATGCAAAATAGTAGTCTTTTGATACATAATAAGTGTGCCAAATATCAAGGGATTTTATTGAGTAGTTTCGGATTTAGCAATTTTAAGGGTAATTCTGAGACAAATTTTGACCCATTTTTTTAAGAGAATTAATACCCGAAAATTGCTAAATCCGAAACTACTCAATCAAATCCCTTGATATTTGGCACACTTATTATGTATCAAAAGACTATTATTTTGCACTAAAACTTTTTTATTTTGGATATGTAGGTTCAGAGATATCATCAGTCAAAGTAGCCATTTTTAACCCATTTTTAAAAACTACATAGCACCCACAAAACTTTTTAAGAAATCAACCAATTACCACGCAAGTGGTCTCATTTTCTTTGTTTTAATAAATAACAATTTTTAAGAGAAAAAAATTTCAAAAAACTTACCGTTAATCTACTTTTATTTCAATTTTTCTGTTTTTAAAATGTCGACCTGCTGCCGCTCAGTGCCTAAAATGGGCACAGTAGATTTACAGAGTTGAAAAGGCCAATGAGAATAAAAAACTAGACCCTTTTTCAGTCAATTTGAGAAAACCAAAATCTTTTTAAATTGCCACCATTTTTGGACAGAGGAGGGTGGCCGGGTTGAGAAATAATCGCCCATATATACATTATACAAGTATATACATTTATCTGATACTTATATAATTATATTAATTAACATATTATAGAAATTTAGTCTAGTGCTAAGCTACAAAGATAATGTTTTTATTAATATAAAATGGGCGCATAATTTTCTATTAAATTGTATAAAAAGTTTATTTATAAATAAAAAATAAATGTAAAAAAAAATTTGTTACTACTTTCAATTGGAAATATTTTTTTTTCCAAAATTTTTGCCACCAAAAAATACGAAATCGGATGTTGTATTTAACTTTTTCTCTGAAAGTATTAATTCTAGGAACTTATCGTTTTTACTTGATTTCTCGGATCTGATACTTGATTAAAAAAATTTTTAATTTTTCTTATTTTTTTACATAAATAATAAGATTGTGTCACCTTATTTCTCAGATATGACACATGGTAAAAATGTTCAACTTATATTGAATATTTGTCATTGCTTGAGGAATCGTAGTGGCCATAATTTGGCAGCGTTTTTTATTCTTTTTTTTTATAGTTTTATTAGTTGCTTCTCATTGTTTTTTTTTTAAGATAAGATAAGATAAGATATGCTTTATTTGTTCAGTACAAAATTATGTATACATGATAATAACATTTATAAATAAATTCAAATTCTATAACAATATTAATAACAATAATAACTAGAAATTATACAACAATTTTAATATTTACACTAGGTAAGAGTAGAATAAAAAAAATAAAATAAATTTAATCAATCTTTAACGCAATAATGTTATAAATATATATCAAAAAATATTTTTTTTTAAACCTTGCGACTTTTATGATATCTTTACTTACTTTACCTACTTTTGAAAAAGTATAATATTTTATGGGATTGACACTATATTTTCCTTGCTAATTTTCTGTTATATTTTTATAAGGATACTTTTCCAAATTAGGCTAAAGAATTTATTGATATCTAGAATTAGCCTGGGATGTCTATTTTTTTTTAATATATTTTTTCAAATAAGTGTAAAGAATTTATTGATATCTTGGATTAGCCTGGGATTCCTAAGATTTTTTTATACATTAGACATCTCAAATTTACATTACACCTTTTGTTGCTTTTTTTCTATCCCTGCCGGGTCTGCAAGCCAATATTTTCAATAAAAAAAATAATTTTTAAGTTTTAGCATTTTCATAATATTCATTATGCAGAATTTAATTATTGCCTTACGGATCCGGCAGGGATAGAAAAAAAGCAACAAAAGGTGTAATGTAAATTTGAGATGTCTAATGTATAAAAAAATCTTAGGAATCCCAGGCTAATCCAAGATATCAATAAATTCTTTACACTTATTTGAAAAAATATATTAAAAAAAAATAGACATCCCAGGCTAATTCTAGATATCAATAAATTCTTTAGCCTAATTTGAAAAAGTATCCTTAAAAAAATATAACAGAAAATTCGCAAGGAAAATATAGTGTCAATCCCATAAAATATTATACTTTTTCAAAAGTAGGTAAGTATATTATATATATTAAATTTTTTCTAAATTAACATTCTTCATATTATCAATATGTACTATATTTATTGTTTGTGCAATATTCACATTATTTTTATTTTACTATACGTGGGTTAATTTTTATTTATTTTTTTTCATATTTTTAATCATATTTTGACTATATTATATACATAAATAAATGTGTTTTACAGTTATTGTTTCAATTATGTCACGCATAGTTATTATGCATATTACAACTTTTTATGATATTTTTAAAACAGTATTGTCAATAATCATATTGTCAATAATCATTCCATCTTGTAAGTTTTTTTTTGTGAAAAATCTATGTATATTTTTTTATTTAAACTAATGTCATATATTATTCCGGCCTTGAAAAAGATTACATTGTAATCGAAACGTTGGATTAATGTTTTTTAAAAATTAATAAACAACAAATTATGCTCGTAAAAGTCAAGTTCTAAAATAGTATTTTAAACTTCACTCCTTAATATCGAGCGATAAATAAATTTTGAATAATTATTCAAGTAAACTATTAAAATACATATCAAATATTTTAATGCCGGCTACAAAACCAACTAAATAAAATTTCAATATTTTTTTATCATGCAACAATCCTATTTAAACTTAAGATTAAAATATCAAAATTTTAAGAAAATTTTGGTTAAATAACCAAATTATAAAGAATGCAAATATAAATTATAGTAAAATAACCGAATTTAATACTAGAGTTCTTTCGAATTTTGATATAAGGGTACTTTTGACAGGAAAGGTTTACATAGTTTCCCCCCACTTATCCGAAAAAAAAGCTCTTTTGCACTTTATTTTTCTTTTGAAAAGTTAATAAATAATATTTTTTCAAAAGTAAAAATCAATTGCGAATATATTGTAAGTTAACAAAAATAATTTCTGAAGCTTATGTGTTCAATAGGTCACAAACACCCGCTGTCCTTTTCTCAACTATAAACTAAGAGTATTAACGTACAGCTTAAAATTTGAATTTAATTTTTTCTGTAGGATGCTTACCCTACCAAAAATATAAATATTCTATAGTATGATCTTGTAAATATACTTGAAAAATAAACAACCACTTTGCTTACTTAATAAATAAGTATGAAAGTTTTGAACGTGTACATGCTTTTTAAAAAATCTTTCCGTTTTTTAATAGGGAGCTTGCATTACATTAAATTTAATCTTTTTGTTCTTATATTTAAATTGCTTATATGTACATATTAATTAATATTCCCACAATCATTTTTTTAAAATTAATTACTAATTATTTTTTAATTTAAATTAAAATTTATAAAAATTTAATGTGGTTAGAAATGAGGATTTACGTGATATGGCGTCACAAGATTAATGTTGTAAAGTAAATAACGATATTATCATACAAGATTTTTGTGTTTGCTGTTAGAGTGCGCATCTTTTAGGTTATAATTTCGTATTCATAAACAAAAATTTCCTTTAAAAAATTTATTTTACTTATCAATATTTAAAAATGAAAAATAAGGATTTTGTTTCTGCAACTTCAGCCAGTTTACCAAAAGTAAATTTATAAAAGTTTTTTATGTTCATAAAAAATAATGATTGTTTTTCTAGTGTAGACTTCAGGGGTACAAAAACTGCATGGTATACAAGTTTTAGTATTTTTATTTATTATTAATTTTAATGATTAGATATAATTTCAGTTTATAAACTTATTGATTATAAATATTGATATTATAAAGTAAATTATAACAATATAATTTTTTTCAGGTCAATGAGAGCTAGTTATGGAGATCCAGCAGTTGGGAATGTTAAAATTAAAAGAGAAAAGAAAACAAATATTTGTAAAGTTAATGCAGAAATCTGTCCAGAACATAGAGTCACAAAAAAAAATTATGAAGTGCAGATTATTATAAATAAAGAAGAAACTATTTTAAAAGCTACTGTAGGCTTATAATATGTAACATTATTGTATATATTATTTGAATTGGAAATAATTTATTATTATTATTATAAAAGCTGAATGTGTAAGTTGCACTGCTTCATTAGCTGGGTGTAAACATTCGGTTGCTTTTGTTGCATGGTTTTATAGATGAAATGAAGAACCGTCTCCAACAGAAGTTGTTTCTTACTGGGAAAAACGTAAAATGTCTAGGATTGGATCAAATATAAAATATTCGACAATTGAAGAATACACAAAATCATTTTCTATAAGCAAAAAAATAGCAACAAAAACAACGTTGATATAAATGAAAGTGAGTCTGTAATGGATAAATTTTTTAAAATTATTATAAATTATGATTTTAAAGGTGATATTTCAAATAGTCATTTGATTCAATTTTTCAAAATAAGCGATTATCAAAAGGAATCCATGCACTTTCTAGCAACTTGGTACCCTGGAAACGAAAGTGCTTCTAAGCATTTTCTTACATGTGTCAAGTGGATAATGGCTCTTTATGTAAAAGTATTTTAGGACATATTAAGATAACTAATTTTCTATTGAAAGAGGCAAAAGAAATGAAGGACTTGTTTTAAAAGAAGTTGTAAAGAAACTTAAAGCAAAGATTAAAAAATGTGGAATTTTATTAAATGGTGAATATCCAATGTTTGGGCTATCACCAGATGGTTTGGATGATTTAGCAGTTTTTGAAGTAAAATGTCCCAATTCTGAAGAAAATATACTACAAAAACAAAATGTATTCAAGTTAAATACTGAGCCCAAATTCAGTTACAAATGCTGTTTGCAAAAAAAAAGTTGGTTACTTTTGTATCGATAACCCGGATTTTGAGAAATCAAAAGAAGTTATTATTATAAAAGACATTTATTATCAAAATTTTTTAAAGCGTATATTTAAGCCATTTCAGTTTTTTTTATTTTTAAATATTTTATACTATATTGTTCAATCATAAATTTTGTAAAATATAAAATTAAAAAAATAAAAAAACTTTTTATATGAAATTATATTCTTTTATTTTATAAAATTTAATTATAGTTCAAAAAATAATAGTTTTTTACCCCCGATTAATTCTAAATCTAAATAATGTTTGGGATAAATGTTTTGCGTATTGATGTGTACAATAAGGGGAATAAGTTTCTAAAACTGTGAGGGTGTCGAAAATTTTGGCAAATCAATTTTAATTTTAGTTTTTTTAGTTTTATTTAAATTGCGCGAAAACTATTTAAGATAATAAAAAAATTTTTAATGCAAAATAAGGCCAATCCAATCCCCTATCAAAAGAGTACCTACAGCTTTCCGTACGATGTACCTATCCAGAGAAAATTGAAAGTTAAATTGTACCTTAAATTTTCTTCCGCGCGCATTATTTATATGTATATATGATAAAAATGTACCGCCTTCGGTCAAAAAAAAAAATGAATTACAAAAACGTGCAATTATTTTTATAAAAAATAAATTCTTCTCAAGGTTGCTAAGACCCTTTTAAATAATAAAAAAATACTTTAAAAAAATTGTCTCTTAAATTTTGCCCTCATGGACAAATTTCAGCTGGAACAAATTTCTTTTAACTTAATGTCGAAGTTTGGGGGGATTAAAATAAAAATTTTGAAAAAATTTTTTTTTAATGTTATTTTGTATATCTTCAGGAAACGATTTCAGTTTGTGGAATGTTAGAATATAGAAATTATAATTATTGTATATATTATTAAAATATGGTTTATGTGTACATGTATTTGTGTATTATGTATGTGTATGCATAAATAAAGTAAAAAGATATGTGTGGCACCATCTGTGGTGTCACGTATGTACTGTGTAAAGTAGGTTGTGCAATCAATGCGACCATTTTATATTTTTAGTTCATTGCTAGCTCGCGTAACGAGCGCACCTAATTCAAATACTCTTTATTGTATTTTATGTTATATTTCTTTTATAATAAATTAACTAATTACTTTTCTTAAACCTAATCAGCTTCTTTATTTATTTAATAAATAAATCCTAATAGGTTATGGGCCAAGCATTGGTTGGAAAGTGAGAATTAGTTAAAAAGTGTGAAGTGTTCTGTTTTTTCGTTAAATAAAGCCAAGCCTTTGAGCAAAAAGTGCATTATTTTACGTTCAAAATGGAAAATGAATTATTTAAAATTCCAAAGTTAAAAAATAGTTCATTGCTAGCTCGCGTCACGAGCGCACCTAATTCAAATACTCTTTATCGTATTTTATATTATATTTCTTTTATAATAAATTAACTAATTACTTTTCTTAAACCTAATCAGCTTCTTTATTTATTTAATAAATAAATCCTAATATGGAATCTAAATATTTCTTATACGCCCTAAAATATTATAACATAAGGATTTGGCCAGTCAGAAAAAAAAATTATTATTTCTACCTCTAAATATCTTTTGCGAATATTTATTTTATGAAAAGTGTTGCAACAGTAAGATGGGTCTTAATTTAATGGTAATTTTATGCAGGTTTTAATGGTACATTTACTTTTTTTTTTCGATTGCAAATTTTTATGTATTCGCTAAAATTGCACATTGTTCCATACAAGAAATTTTTCTGGTTTCTTAACAAAGTTTTTTATGCCGTTTAAAACTGAAATTGAATATCGATTTTTTTTTTATTGATTTTTATTCTTAAATAGTTTCTTTATGTGATCATGTAAAAAAGAACTCAGTAGGATACCATCGCCCATAGAAAAATTGATTAAATGTAACACGTTCAGAAACCTGTTGGTATATATTCAATGATTTTTAACTCCGAGGCTAAGCGCTTGCGTCGCTTATGTACCTAATCTCTTAAGAGAATCAATCGAGAGTTAGTATGTAATATGTCGTTGTTTGTATTTAAAAAAAATATAAACGTTATAAAATAATTGTTTAAAAGAGATGTTATTTTTTAATTTACTTATAATCGGTTAATAACTTAAGTAATTTTATATTTTTTATGCAGTTTTTAGTAAATATTAGTAATTTTTTGTGTTATAAACCTGTTGCATAAATCATTTTAAACTACTTAATACGTACTTGTCCACAAAAAATTACTAATATTTATTAAAAACTGCATAAAAAAATATAAAATTACCTACGTTATTAACAAATTATAAATAAATTAAAAATTAACATCTCTTTTAAACAATTATTTTATTAACGTTCATATTTTTTTACACGCACGAATTTGTCATTCCCAAAAAAATGTGAATAATGATGCCACACCTTATATTACATAAATTTTTCTAAAATTAAACGGTTTATTAACAAATTTAAATTAATTTAAACAATATTTGTTTATTAAACAGTAAATTTTATAATAAAAAAACATCATTTGAGTAACCAAATAATTATCTCATATATACCAATTTTATTCAAATTTTAACACAGATAAATTTTTTTGTAATTTTTGCCAAACAAAGAGTGAGAAAATAATTTTTCATAAAAAACTCCCTGAGATTCTTGTTTAGCGACCCGAAAAACCCATGTGGACCAAATCTGGCCGCTCAAAATTCGAAAACATAAAAAAAAACCTTTTTAGGGGTACTTTTTGAAAAAAAGTAAAAAAAGTAAATTTTTTTCTCATTGGCCTTTTCAACTCTGTAAATCTAATGTGCCCATTTTAGGCACTGAACGGCGGCAAGCACAAATTTAAAAATCAGAAAAATTGAAATAAAAGTAGATTAACAGAAGTTTTTTGACATTTTTTTTTCTTAAAAGTTGTTACTTAGTAAAACAAAGAAAATGAGACCACTTGCGTGGTAATTTGTTGATTTTTTAAAAAGTTTTGTGGGTGCTATGTAGTTTTTAAAAATGGGTAAAAAACGGCTACTTTGACTAATGATATCTCTGAACCTACATATCCAAAATAAAAAAATTTTAGTGCAAAATAAGTGTGCCAAATATCAGGCGATTTTATCGAGTAGTTTCGGATTTCACAATTTTCGGGTATTAATTCTCTTGAAAAAAATGGGTCAATATTTGTTTCAGAATTATCCTTAAAATTCCGAAACTACTCGATAAAATCGCCTGATATTTGGCACACTTATTATGCATCAAAAGACTATCATTTTGCACTAAAACTTTTTTATTTTGAAAAATTTTTCGTATTGATGTATACAATAGGGGGAATAAGTTTCTTCAATCTTGAGGGTATCGGAAATTGGGGAAACACCCTTAAAGGCTAAGCCCGGATCTATATAGTGAATCGGTCCACGAAAGGTATTAAAAAACTAATTGTATTAGGTCAAAGTACACCTAAAATAAATAGGATCCTGAAGTTTTCAGACCCCCAGAAGGTTTGGTATCACCGTCCCAAAAAATATAAGAAGTCATATTAAGTTTTAATTTATGTAATAAAAATATTTTTACCCGTTTTGGGGGGGGGGGGTATGAATGGGGGCACTGGTGTCATCTACAGGGCCAAACGTTGGTGAAAAACATTTTTTGTATACATTTTTGGAATAAGCGTCCCAAAAAACATGAGTATATAGTTCAATTTTCATTTTTCGAGAAAAAAAATTTTTTTCACTTCTTTGGGGGGCTTATGGGGGCACTGGGGGCAAATTGGCTAATTTCATTGCATTTCTTTAGCCATATTTGGTTTTAGCACCACCAAAAACCCCCATTCCAGGGGGTCTACCCTCTAGTACATGATTTTTTTTTTATGTGCCTGTGTTTATAGAGCTATGGAGGTATCGGAAATTGGGGAAACACCCTTAAAGGCTATACCCGGATCTATATAGTGAATCGGCCCACGAAAGGTATTAAAAAACTAATTGTATTAGGTCAAAGTACACCTAAAATAAATAGGATCCTGAAGTTTTCAGACCCCCAGATGCCTTCAGCTGTCATTGGCAGCCTATTAATAACAAAAAAAAAGTAAATTTTTAACGACTTTTTAGTCGTCTTTCTGATACTCCCGTCGTAAAACGATTCTGTCAAATTGAACTTGCGACCTCTCATTCAAAAGATTAGACGATATACTTTCGGATAAAATTACTTTTGAAAGTGATTTTAGTGCATCCTATTGATTGGTAGACCATAGACCGTCCAAAATAAATTTTTTTTCTTCTTAAATTTCAACTTTGGCTGCGATTTAAAAAAAATTAAGAGATATGCCCAATTTATTTTTTTTTTCAATAATGAAAAATAAAACAAATTTTTATTTGCGACCATCCGCGCTCAAAAATATTTGGGGCAACATGGTCAAATACTTAAAAAACTGAAATAACTTTTGTTTTTATTTTTGCGATTTTTCGAAAAAGGACCCCGCACAAATGAATAGGAAATGGCCGTTCGATCGAATTAGGTGAATTGTTTGTATTTTTTATATTTTATTATTCTAAAAAAATTTCTCCATTAACACAAAGCTCCAAAGTCTCAACTTTGGCTGCTACGGAGCTTGAAAGCTCCATAGCTCTATAAACACAGGCTCATAAAAAAACAATCATGTACTAGAGGGTAGACTCCCTGGAATGGGGGTTTTTGGTGGTGCTAAAACCAAATATGGCTAAAGAAATGCAATGAAATTAGCCAATTTGCCCCCAGTGCCCCCATAAGCCCCCCAAAGAAGTGAAAAAATTTTTTTTCTCGAAAAATGAAAATTGAACTATATACTCATGTTTTTTGGGACGCTTATTCCAAAAATGTATACAAAAAATGTTTTTCACCAAAGTTTGGCCCTGTAGATGACACCAGTGCCCCCATTCATACCCCCCCCCCCCCAAAACGAGTAAAAATATTTTTATTACAAAAATTAAAACTTAATATGAATTCTTATATTTTTTGGGACGGTGATACCAAACCTTCTGGGGGTCTGAAAACTTCAGGATCCTATTTATTTTAGGTGTACTTTGACCTAATACAATTAGTTTTTTAATACCTTTCGTGGGCCGATTCACTATATAGATCCGGGCTTAGCCTTTAAGGGTGTTTCCCCAATTTCCGATACCCTCAAGATTGAAGAAACTTATTCCCCCTATTGTATACATCAATACGAAAAATTTTTCAAAATAAAAAAGTTTTAGTGCAAAATGAAAGTCTTTTGATGCATAATAAGTGTGCCAAATATCAGGCGATTTTATCGAGTAGTTTCGGAATTTTAAGGATATTTCTGAAACAAATATTGACCCATTTTTTTAAGAGAATTAATACCCGAAAATTGTGAAATCCGAAACTACTCGATAAAATCGCCTGATATTTGGCACACTTATTATATATCAGAAGACTATCATTTTGCACTAAAATTTTTTTATTTTGGATATGTAGGTTCAGAGATATCATTAGTCAAAGTAGCCGTTTTTTACCTCTTTTTAAAAACTACATAGCACCCACAAAACTTTTTAAAAAATCAACAAATTACCACGCAAGTGGTCTCATTTTCTCTGTTTTACTAAGTAACAACTTATAAGAAAAAAAAATGTCAAAAAACTTCTGTTAATCTACTTTTATTTCAATTTTTCTGATTTTTAAATTTCTACTTGCCGCCGTTCAGTGCCTAAAATGGGCACATTAGATTTACAGAGTTGAAAAGGCCAATGAGAGTAAAAAACTAAACCTTTTTCCAGTCCACTTTATAAAACAAAAATCTTTTTAGGTTACCACCATTTTTAGACAGAGGGGGGTGGCCACCTTGAGAAATAATCGCCCATATATAAAACAGTGTTTGTTATTACCAAGCATTAATAACACAAATGTGCAGAACCCTATTTTTTATATATTGTAAAATAATTGGATTTTTTTTACTCCTTTTTTTATTTACATATGAAGAGGAAATGTTTAGTGATAAGAAATAAAAATGAAGAGTTTTTAAAACCATATATTATTGTTTGCTGTGCAGAGCATATCCCTGAGTTTTAACTGCGGATAATGTTACTACTAGTAAATCATTATAAATAATGAGAAGTCTGAGTGAAGATAAAAATTTATTTATAAATAAAATAAAATATAAAATAAAGATAATTACTTTATATTTTAAAATTACTGTCGCTGTTAATATATTTTTTAATAAAAATTTTGTTATCATTTTAAATTATCAATTTCATTAATTATATTAAATTAAATACATTAATTTTGATGATAAATAAAAATTTATGAAAATTTAATATAAAATACAGTTCTATATGGTTTGATATTCCTCAATTGTATGAGAACCTAATTCTTGGGTCTACAAATCGGTCCCAAAATATTTTTCCCTCAGAGTACTATCGTCTTTTCCTTTTTTACAGTCGTATTAGGTTTTTTTGTGCTTTTTTTTAATTTTAAGAGCGCAAAATTTACTAAAAATTCTCTCGGACTCTTATTTTATTGCAAAAAAACTTTTCCTAATACGTTCCAACTTCTAGCATTAATATCTCCCCAGCAAACAAACCAATTTTACTTTTGAAATACCCAAAATTTTTGTCTTTATGTATACTTCATATGGTAAAATTTTTGTTTTGTTTTTGACTTCCTTAAAAAACTAGAGCAAAAAATCTGATTTTAAGATTTTCATTTCTTAAAAATTTCAAATTTCCCGCCAAGTTACATCACCAATCAAAAAACTGACCAAAAATTTGGATTCTGCGGGAAATTTTACCTAAGGATATATATTTTTATGTACAAGCTTATATGTTGAAACAGCGAAATTTGAAAGGATTCCCTGATTAATATCGATTAATTTAGCACAATTGAAAAAGAAAAAAAAAATAGTGTCAAATCCAGCTGAATGGTGTCGTCTTGCAAAATGACCGATTGACCCCAAATTTTTCAGATGTTTTGATATATATGAAACATGATTCCTTCTAATTGTTTAGCCCTTTAGATGCAAAAGTGCCCACATTGGGCCAATTTGAATTTTTTTGGAAGTTTTCAAATTTACTCATAATTTTTTTAGCAATTAATTTGTAAAACCAAAAAGATGCAATAAAAAAAAATATTTTTAATAGATACCCCTATGGAAAATTTCCCGGTGAATTCAATTTTTTGGTTGATATTAGCCTAAAATCCCACGTAAAAAGATTATGCTTAATTTTGGGTAAGCTTACTTCAGTAATCCTTAATAGATTAAGCTTACTGAAGTAAGCTTACAGACTAACCTAAAAAGGCTTAATTTTTAAAATTAAGCTTACGGACTAACCTAAAAAGACTTAGATTTTAAAATTAAGCCTTTATTAAATTTTTTTTAATAAAGGCTTAAAGTCTTTTTAAAAATTTTTAAAATTAAGTCTTTTTATGTTTAGTCTGTAAGCTTAATTTTAAAAATTAACCCCTTAGTGCGGTATGACGAGTATCCTCGTCATAAATATATGGGATTCCTATCTTAATTCTGCATTAAGGGGTTAAGCCTTTTTAGGTTAGAATGTAAGCTTACCCAAAATAAAGCTTAATCTTTTTACGTGAGATGCTTCAAGAAGCCAGAAAATGAAGATTTCGACTACTTATACGGTAATTTGAATTTCTAAAAAATAATTTTAAATCTTATTTAAACTATTATTGAAATAAAAAACAGTTAAAATAATTTATTTATTATATAAATAATTAATATTTTATTAAATAATTTATATAAATAATAAGTTCAATAATAACATTAATAATATACTAAATAGTATAACGATATAATTAACACATACATAATATGAATATTTTCACAGTATAGAAATAATGTAAAAATTGACGCGCGTCATTAAAATTGCAATAACTTTGGTAAAAAATATCGTATCTAAAAAATAAAATAATAGTGAAAACCCTGATGAAATTTTGAACACTATGGTGTAAGTTTTATTTATATTCATAAAATCAATAAAGCGCAAACTAACTCACCTTATATCATTTTCCTGCGGGGATATAACTTGAATGAATTCACTCAGACTAATAATTTTTCATAATTTTTTATATTCCCCAAATGATTTTGAATTTAAAAACATTTTTTAATAAATTTATGAAGCACATGTGAGAATCTCAAAAATATACTTGAGATCATGCTTGAGAATATACGTGAACATATATTTGAGATAGAACTATTATTGTGATATAATATAATGAATGTGTGAATGAAAGAACCTCCTCTCCTTCTCTCTTTCTTTAAACCATATCACAGTGATAAGCCACAGAGAGGACCTCGTAAAGATCTAGCAATCCCCATAGTATCCACTGATTCTGGTCTTTTATCCTACCAGGTTAAATATGCTAATCTTTGGAATTCCATCCCACCCTGTATACGTTACCTCCCATCATTCTCCCAATTTAAAAAGAGTATTAAAGTATACTTTTCAAATTTAGACTGATAATAATTACCTTAAGGTGAAGCTGTATTTGTTGCTTTTACTATTATATTATATCATACTATATTTACTTTAATTGCTGTAACAGTATTATTATCACTAAACTTAGATATATATATATATTTATTTACCTAATTATACATACATATATTTACTATAAATGAACCATATTTACTATATGTACTATATTATATTTACAAAAAAATTTTTTTTTTTATATATACTAGAATATTTACTGATGTTGACTAATTTTAATTTATTAAAAGAATTTATTTTATTTTACTTCATTGTATTTAATTGACTTTCTAAAACAAGAGTGTACTATTTTGTAATTTTCAACAAATAAATCATAATAATAATAATAATTGTCTAGATAAGAATATTCTATAGTTTATTATAGTTTATATTATTTATTTTCTTAAAAACAATTTATTTATGTTATTTATATAAGAAAATTAATAACAAATTATTAAAAACATTCTAGAGCACGTACAATGTTTACAAGTTTGAAGTGCGTAATTAAAAATTTAAATTATTTAAAATTAGAAAATAATTCACTATTAGTGATAAATTTTATAATCAAACAATAAACATTAATGTTTTTAAAAATTTGTTCTTAGTTTTCTATTATAAATAACATAAGCTCAAGCATGTTCTCGAGTATATTTTTGAGATTATACTGTAAAATATTTATATTTTTGATAGGGTGTACACACATTCAGTTTTCCTAATTAAATTTTTTTTATAAATTTAAAAATCCTTTAAATTTAAAAGTAAATTCACTTAAATCATGTATGACTTTATTAAAAAATTTATTAATATTTTAAAATAACACCATAATATATAAGTAAAATACCTAATTATATAAGTAAATAACAAAATGTTAAATAAAATTTTTTGTATCAGTCTTATTAGAGCTTTACAACAGGGCTCTATTTTGCAATATAGCACTTATGGAGGATGTTTAGTACATATGTATACTATTACAAAATAAAATTTAAGTAGCAAATTATAGCAATAATTGTTGAATTTTAAATGTTATTTCTGTATTAAATGGTTTAAACTCTAAACAAAATTATTTTAAACTCATTAAAAATAAAACTCAATAAAAAAATAGGTTAAAATAAAAACAAACAAAAATCCTTGGAATTTGAAAACGAATTCTTTGTAACGAATGAAACTTACCAAATATAAAAAATTTTGGTTCTGTAGTTCTATCTGTTTCAAATTAATTTTAAAATTTGTATCATCATCCATTTTAAAATTGACATCTGAGAGTGAAACTTTGTTAATTAGATTATCTCATTTTTTTATGCTTTAAAGAAAAAATAGTGATGATTTTAATTCAAAATAAAAAAGTTGTTTAAAATTATAACATTTATTTTTTCGAAATTTTTATTTGTAATAACTGTTTAACGATAATATTCAATTATATTTTATGCAGAAATTTTTTTTAAATTGGCATTAACATTTACAAAGAATACGCGCTTTTATTATATATTTTCATATTTTTCAATGCGTAAACACACGGGAAAATTAATAATTGATGTTAAGTCGTTAACACAATTAAACGATATAAGGTTACAGAACTTTAATGAAAAAGTTAGGTCGCTTATGGAAAAAAAAAGTGCGCTAGTGTATCAAGAAAGAATATTGTTTCATTCTCACCAAGACACCTACTCATCGTAGTCAAAGAGGTTAAACAAATAGAGTACACAAAAGTATAGTTAAACGCGAGGCAAAAACTGTATAAGTACAGACGTACAGCGCACAGTGGCGCCTTAAGCAATATTTTTGTTCAAACAACAGTTCCTAGGACTGGTATAATTGAAAATGATTAATTATTTTTTTAAAATCATCCTTAGTGAATAGGCTTTTATTTAAGCGGGGCGGAATTTTGAATTTCATAAATCCAAGATGCCAGATTCAATATGGCGGATAAAAAATTGTTATAAAAATCAAAAATTTCCCAAAAAAAGATGTAAAATGAATAGCTAAGACAATTAATGATGATTTTTAATAAATATTGTTTCTAAAATTATCAATGTTTAATTAAAATTTAAAAATTTTGTAATTCAATATGGCGGAACCTATATGGGTCGATATTCCTCAAGTGTATGTAAACCTAATTCTTGGGTCTTCAAATCGGTTCCAAAATATTTTTCCCTCAAAGTACTATCGAAAATAAGTTACCTCCCCAATTTTTAGCCTCCTAGGTCTTCTCCTTGATTTTTTACAGCCAAATTACTTTTTTTTGTGCTTTTTATTTTTTTAAATTTTAAGAGCGCAAAAATTACTAAAAATTGTCTCAGACTCTTATTTTATTGCAAAAAAAATTTTCCTTTTAGGCCCGGATAGGAAATTTCCCTGGCTATTCGATTCCGTGGTTCAAAATTTTTTGCGAGCTGCGCATGCGCGAGAAATCGAGTAAATACGTTACAACTTCTAGTATTCATAACTCCCCAGCAGACAAACCAATTTTACTTTTGAAATACCCAAAATTTTTGTCTTCATATACACTTTTTATGGTAAAATTTTTGTTTTGTCTTTTGGCTCCCTTAAAAATCTAGAGCAAAAAAACTGATTCCAAAATTTTCATTTTTTAAAAATTTCAAATTTCCCGCCAAGTCACGTGACCAATCAAAAATCTGACCAAAAATTCGGATTTTGCGGGAAATTTTATATAAGGATACCAATTTTTGTGTATTTTCAAAATTTTGTGTCAATTTTACGAATTTTTAAATTTGTAACCCAAATAATTAAAATTTCAAAAAATATGCAATTATCAAAAAACGATGCTTTATTGATTTTTTCACTTTTCTAATAATTTAAAATTCATTAAAATGAAAAAAAAACTTTTAATATGATTAAAATTTTGAAGTTTAAGATTAATTGACTTATATTGTATCAAAAAAGTTTATATTTCTTGCTTTAGTTAAATTTTAAATGATTAAAAGTGTGAAAAAATCAATAAAACAACCTTTTTTTGATAAATGAATTTTTTTTGAAATTTTAAGTATTTTGGGTAAAAATTTAAAAATTCGTAAAATTGATACGAAATTTTGAAAATACACAAAAATTGGTATCCTTATGTAAAATTTCCCGCGGAATCCGAATTTTCGGTCAGATTTTTGATTGGTCACGTGACTTGGCGAGAAATTAGAAATTTTTAAAAAATGAAAATTTTGGAATCAGTTTTATTGCTCTAGATTTTTAATGGAGCCAAAAGGCAAAACAAAAATTTTACCATGAAAAGTGTATATGAAGACAAAAATTTTGGGCATTTCAAAAGTAAAATTGGTATGTCTGCTGGGGAGTTATGAATGCCAGAAGTTGTAACATATTTACTCGATTTCTCGCGCATGCGCAGCTCGAACCACGGGATCGAATAGCCAAGGAAATTTCCTATCCGGGCCTAAAAGGAAAACTTTTTTTGCAATAAAATAAGAGTCTGAGACAATTTTTAGTAATTTTTGCGCTCTTAAAATTTAAAAAAATAAAAAGCACAAAAAAAAGTAATTTGGCTGTAAAAAATCAAGGAGAAGACCTAGGAGGCTAAAAATTGGGGAGGTAACTTATTTTCGATAGTACTTTGAGGGAAAAATATTTTGAGACCGATTTGAAGACCCAAGAATTAGGTTTACATACACTTGAGGAATATCGACCCATATGGCAGATGTAATTTATCAAAATAAACATTTAGTAAATAAATTTCTAAGAAAGTTATTTTTATAGGATTTTTGGGTATGCTAATCCCAAATTTGATAGTAATATTTTATTTTTTCAAATTCCATTATGGCGGATCCAACATGGCGGCAATCAGTTTCGTCCTTGAATAGATAAAAAACATAATTTTCTCTAAAATGGTTTGTTTGAGTGCTAATTAAATTTGTTAGAATTTTTTAAGTTACTGAACAACATTAATTTAAAAACAAAATGGAGGATTCAATATAGCAGATATAAGAATCCAAAAAATATGAACGTTTATTCAGAAAATGATAAGTGCTTATTAGTTAAGAGTTTTTTGTTCACTGATTATGCTTGTCATGTTTAAAATTACTTTCAATAAAATATAAACTCGGTAATTTGTAATATAAGATGGTGTAATCCAACTGGCGAAAATATTTGGCAAAAATCACCTTTAAGTAATTAAGTCTTTGAAAAAATTGTTATTTGGGTTATCGAGCATGCTGGATCAATATTTAATTAATATTTAATTCTGACATTTTATTTTTAAGTTAACATAAAAAGAATTTAAAATATTATACTTAATGTTTGAACAATGGATAAAAACAATATTATTTAAATTACAAAAAAATTGTTTAATAAATTTTTTCCACATTTTAATTTTAGAAATCTCCTGTTAGTCAAATATCATTTTTTTTTAAATTAAAACTTATTGCATAAGACTTTACAGAAATAATCAAAAAATATTATTTTTTTAGTGCAATGTATTTTATAAATTTTTTAAATACAACAATAACAGAATAATAATAATGAATGCTAGTACAGAATATACTCTAATAAAACTAACAAAGCAACATTAATTAGTTATAGTCTTCTTTTTTTCTAATTAAAAATACACGAATTATTTACTATTTTTCATTAACAAACATATTTTTTTACAAATTACTTCAAAATTGATTTTAGGAGAACATTATATTTAAATATATTCCTCTTTTTATATTTTAAAACACATTAAAACACATTATATTAATAAAAAACATAATGAATAATAATTTCCATGCTTAAAATTTTTATGACTTTTCTAAGGATTACTTTAATTTTCTTCTTCTATTAGTAAATCAGAAGCTTCTGCTAAGTGTTCTTTGCTCTTGGTTTTATAAGAGATTCTTAAGTGCGAAATATATGGATCTGATGAGACTTGAAAATAACGCATTATATCTTCATTAGTTTTTGTTGCAGAATGTTTTCGTGTATTATATTCTCGAACTCTTTAAAAATCTTTATTTTTCGCCTCTTGAGCTTCTTCTGATAACTGGCCAATGGGAATAAAAAATGAACCAATAATTTCCGATCCATGAATTAGAATCATATGACATGAGGGGGGCATGGGAAACCATTTATATTCATCAACGTATATTTTAGCAGTATCATCACAGTATTTTTTAAACTCTTGAACCCGAATAGATTTTTTAGATGTAATTGTTTGCATTATTACATAAATTCTTTTAATAAAATCCTCCCGAATCTTGGTATTACTTGATACTTTACTATATTCTGAAAAAACTTTTCTGTCAACATTACCATCATTTGTTATTTTAATTCTGACCCATGAGGTTGTTTTAGGTTAAATGTTTTTAGGTATAGTTTTTTTCTTTAAACTATTACCCATGAGGTTATGTAAGGTTTAAAGTTTGTATGTGTTGTTTTTATTTTAATTTTGACCCATGAGGTTTATGTTAAGATTTAATGTCTTTAGTTATAGCTTTTTTCTTTGAACTGTGACCTCCCTGGTGCAAAAGTTAACGTTAAATTTAACGTTAAAATTTAACGTTAAATTTTAACGTTAATTTTAACGTTAATTTAAGGTAACTTTAACGTTAATTTAAGGTAGATTTAATGTTAATTTAATGTTAAATTTAACGTTAAATTTATCGCAGAAAATTAAAGAAAAAAAATCTTCATAATTTTGCTAATCCAATTGAACTTATTATGGAAATTACCCTGATGCTTCTAAAATTTAGCATCATTGCTATTTTTTCACAACTAATTTTTTTGATCAAATTAATGTTCGTTCTAACATTAAATTTAACATTAAATTTATTATTAAATTTAATGCTAAAATTTAACATTAAATTTAACATTAAATTTAACGTTAAAATTCAACATTAAATTTAACATTAAAATTCAACACTAAATTTAACGTTAAAATTCAACATTAAATTTAACGTTAAAATTCAACACTAAATTTAACGATAAAATTTAATGTTAAATTAAACGTTCAAATCCGATATTAAATTTAACGTTACTTTTAACGTAAAAAAAGCATACAACATAAAAACCAAAGTTTTAGAAACGTTTTTGAAATAAGCCTTTATAATGTTTCAAATGCCCGTAGAAAAACGTTTCCAAACGTTTTATTAATAATTCAGGATGCTTCATCGGCTCCGACTTTTTTCCCTTAAAAATTGCTTTTTGGCGTATTTACGGACATTTGGTGAAAAAAAATTAAAAAAATTTAGCATTTTCTTCATTTTTCTATTTTATTAACAGATCAATACTTACACACAAACACAAAAAAATTGACAATTTATTAAAACTTTGTTTCGATCAATAAACTACAGCTGGTTTAGTAACATCATTAGAAATTTCTGTAAATAAAAGAAAATATAAATTTTTTAGCTATTATTCTCTATAAAAGTTTAAATATGAATAAATTGCATTACCTCTTTATTTTTTCAATTATATTGTATGATCGTTTTAATTTTTTGAAAATGTAGTCTGAACCTCAAAAGTCAGCTATTATTAACTGCAGATGTGAAATTTTCAATTTAACAGTTTCGATCAGAACTCCATCATTTCCAAAAAAAGTTTTATACCAGATCTCCAATCAGACTCTCAAAAATATTCATTTTTTCTTGAGAAAGTAAATTTCCAATCTCTGAAGTTCAAAAAAAGTAAAAATATAGTTTTTTACACTGTCAGATTGTTGCGCTTAAATTTTTCTTAAAAATTAAGCAAATTCTTAAAAATGGGTAATTTAAAGGAACAGTAAATGTTTTTTTAAAAATCAAATTTTTTGTGTGCGCATAAATCACATCATATACACTGTGAAAATTCTTGTCCGGGTAATTAATATCTGGGTAGTAATTTATGCTACCGAGATAAAAAGGTTACTACCTATATAGTAATTACCAGATTTTACACTATATGTATCAAGAGTATTAAGTTTGTGTAAAAAATTTTTTTTTTCTTCGAAATCTCCTCTTTAATTTTTAAACGCGATCTTCTCGAAGCAGGCTTTCTTAAATTGACATGCAAGTTCGGGCGATAACTATTTCACCGATTTTCTTCAAGTTTGATGAGTAGTTAAAAAAATATATTAACATGGAACATGTTTATAGGGAAGGATTACTTGAGACCTTGAAAATTAAGGGGGGGGGAGGGTAAATTTGTCCTACTTAAGGGGGGTAGTCAAATTTGTCCTATTTAAGTGGGGGGTAAAATTTGTCCTATTTAAGGGGAGGGGGTCAAATGAGACTTGGAATAATTAAGAGACTTGGAAAAATCTAGACTTCAGGACTTAGGATAATACACGTTTATGGACTTAGAATAATATCGATTTAGGGACTTGGAATAATTCAGGTTTAGGGAATCAAAATAGTTTGGGTTTAGAATCTTAACAGCTAGTCAGGTGATAATTATAAATTATAAAATTAGAAAATTGTATTGTAATGTCTGTAAGATTTGTATTATACTTAGTCCTCAGCTGTAAGTAAGCATGTTCCATGCATTTAGGTTGTGTTTACACAAACCAGTTATAAGTTTTTTTGATGGGCTGACTTCGAATTTTTTTTTTTTAAGTTCTCGAAAAGTTTTTACAGCCTAGGGCCGAACTTAGCTAAGTTAATACCTGAATCAAAAATAATCTGTAATTCCCTCAAGGAATAATGGTATATTTGCATTTCTACGAGAAAATACGTTTTATGAGCACCAAAAATGAAAAAAAAAAAAAATTGAGTAGGCCGCAACTACCACCATGATTTTCTGGTAATTTTCACCCTATAAAATGCAAAAAAACGTGAAAACGGAATCGGCAATAGATGCCAAAATGATTTTGCCACTAATATGTCAAAAACCGTGTTTTTCGTATCTGAGCTACCCCAAATTTTCAAAATAACTTTTTAGGTAAATAAAATTTAAAAATCTAGATAAAAAAATCTAATTGCTAGGAAGGAATTTTTCCAGAAGAAAAAAAAAATTTCTTTTTACGATGAAACTTAACCAAGTTATCGTCAATTTAAGATTTTCTACAATCAGATTAAAAAAAATTATTAACAAGGAGCATGTTTATAGGGAGGGGGTACTTCAGAACTTGAAAATAAAGGGAGGGGGGTCAAATTTGTCCTTTTTAAGGGGGGGTCAAATTTTTCCTATTTAAGGGGGGTGGGGCCAAATAAGACTTAGAACAATTAGGGAAGTATATATAAATAAATAAAATACTTTTAAAAGACTTTGAAGAATCTGGGCTTAAGGACTTAGGATAATACAGGTTTATGGACTTAGAATAATATCGACTTAGGGACTTGGAATAATTCAGGTTCAGCTTTTCCTTATTCACAGAACCAATATTTTTGAAACATCTTTTAAAAAAAGTTACTGAAATTTCAAGGTTATCTATCCAGAATTTCTGAGTAAATAGTGGCAGCCTACAACGAATTCTCTTATTTCACTAAAAAATCTTCCTTGATTGAATCTCTGAAAATACTTCACAAAAAATATATAATTTTTAATATTGTACCTATTAAAATTCAGCTAAATATATTTTTTTTGTATACATTTAAATATTTTTTTTTACTGATAAAAATGCAACTAACTTTTTGGTTAAGTTTGTTTATATCCAAGTTCAAGTTCATTAGTATGATATTAACTATGTTCACAACCCTCACGGAACAAAACAATTAAAAATCATTAAAATGCTAATCGAATTCAATGCTCAAATTTCCCTATCATTGAAAACGATTGAAATTCAATCGTTTTTAATGATATTTAATGATTTCAATAGTTTTTAATCGTTTGAATCTCTTTTAACCGAATTTAAGACTCTTTTAGAACTATACTCTTTTATTGGATACTGAAAATTATTTGTGGACAAAAAATTTCATTTTTTTACCGAATTACAATTTTTCGGGAATTCAAAATGGCAGTCAAAAATTTTTATAACGTTCAAAATAATATTTTTACTGGACTAACAGGTGAGTAAAAATATTAATTTAGTAAACATTTTTATTCATTGATACGGAATTAAATTTTCGGAAATCCAATATGGCGGACCGAAAAAAAAATGTGTAACTAGTTTGTGTAATGACACAACCAATGAGCATGGAACATGTTTACTTATTGCTATATACTTCTACAAAAAAAAAAAAAAAAAAAAAATGAGAAAATTTTCATTTTTTTACACTAGCATATTTTCTGATTTTCCAAGATGGCGGAACAAAAGACATTAAAAGTAGAACAAAGTAGAAATATCTACATTACCTGGGGGTTTTTGAGGTGAAGAAAAAAGTTTTCAATTATGAAAATTTTCATATTTTCACCCAAGCATATTTTCCGATTTTCCAAGATGGCGGATCAAAAAAACATGTCAGAATAAGCTTTTTACATTGCCTGAGGGTTTTTGAGGTTGTAAAGAACAAAAGAACGTTTATTGAATAAAATTTTTCATTTTTTGGCCCCAGCATATTTTCCGATTTTCCAACATGGCGGAACAAAAAACATGAAAAAAAGAACTTTCTACATTATCTAGGGGTTTTCAAGGTTGAGAAAAACGTTTTCATTGATGAAAAAATTTATTTTTTGGCCCCAGCTTATTTTCCAATTTTCCAATATGGTGGGCCAAAAAACATGTTAGAATAATAAGCTTTTTATATTGCCTGGGGGGGTTTCTAGGTTGAGTAAAACGTTTTTAATAATTTTTTATTTTTTCACTCCGTAATATTTTTTCCAGTGCCGAACTAAGACTGGTGGAGGCTTCTTGGCGGAAATATGGCGGAGGCCTACTTAAGGCGACAAAAATTAAAAAAAATTTACTTTTTAATAAAATTTTAATATCTTTTTTCATAAAATTTATGCATTAATAAATTTTACATTTAATGTTAAACAGCAATTGATTCAGATAGCATCTTCTTTTTTATTCTTAAATCTTTATCAGCTTCGTTTAAAAACCTGATAAAAGCCCACCCTAAGGAATGAGAAGTAAAAAAACTATATACAAGTCTCACACCTCAAAAGCCTGAGATGGACCAAAATCACCAATTTTTAAATTACTGCAAAAATTATAACTCTTGACGGAATATGGTTTACAGGTCCCAAAAGTTTTCTACAAGGTTCAAGATTCCAAAAATTCTTTACTCATCTCTTGTCTTTAAATTGTTTTTAAGATATCTGTTTTCAAAGATAATAATAAAAATTAACTTTTTTTAAAAATCCTGAAATTGGGACTCCGAATTCAAATTTTTATCTCTGGAAAACAGATACTTGAAAAGGGAAGAGTAAAAAATTTTTGGAAACTTAAAGCTTGTAGAAAGTTTTTTAGACCTACAAAGTCTATTTTTGTCATAAATTACAATTTTGGCAGCATTTAAAAATTGGTGATTTTTGGCTAGACTAATGGCTACTCGGGTTATTTGCTATAGCAATTTAAGAACTAGTGATAAAAAATTGCGGTTTACTGAGTTTGATAGGTAACTCCAAATCACAACTGGAAGGTATTTGGTTATGTCGCGAGGTTAGAGAGTTATATTGAAAATTACCAAAAAATCGTATTTACTATATACCGTTAAAGACGGGTAGAGCGAAGCTGATCAAATAGAAAAAAGCAAGAAAAGAGTTTCATTAATTTTTTAATTTAGGGACTGTGTTAAGTAAATCTTGCTACTTACTATTTTCAAAAGCTTTTGACCTAAAAATTGAAATTTGGTCAATAAAAATGATTTTTTTCTTAAAGAAATTAATTTCCAGGGAAAAATTAATCGATTTAAAAAAAAAAATTATTATTTTACGATGAAAATCAAGCGAGTAATGCATGTTTAAAGTTCAGAAACAGACTTTTTTCAATAAAATTTCAATCTTTTTTAAGATGAATTTGGGCAAAATCTTAAATTGACGATAACTTGGCTAAATTTCATCGTAAAAAGATAAATTTTTTTTTCTTTTGGAGTGGTTTTTCCTTGGCAATCCAAATTTTTCATCTATTTCTTTAAATTTAATAAAGATTTATTGTTAAAAATCAAATTTTCGGATTTTGATCTCTCAGTCATCCACAAAATTGACTAAAAATTTTTTAGACAAGCAGCTCCAACTTACTGCTATGGAAATATGAAAATAACAAACTATTCCCGAAAACTTTGTAGTATCAGATTTTGTCGTCATTTTTTTTCGACTTTTCGCTCATTCAAGCTAGGTGTGGGATAAAACTACACCTGAATTTAACAAAAAATGAAAAAAAATTATAACTGGTTTGTGCTTTCACACAACCAGCGATCGTGGAAAATGTTCACTTATAACACTATTAACGTATATTCCCTAATTATTATAAGTCCTAAGACCGAAATTACAATAAATCCTGAAATATAAATTATGACTCCCACTTCAAATTATTCTAAGACCCTTAATCGGAAATATTCTAAGTGAGCATTCCGACGAGAAAAAAAATATTAACCACCACCTCCAAAATTTACTCCCACTTTTTATTATTTAACATGCAAGAATGGAACGAGGGGGGGTAAATATCGAAGGTGGGGGTTATAAATTTTTTCTCATCTGAATCCTCCCTGAGTCCATTTCACACCACCCCCCCCCCCTAAAAATGTCATCAATATTTCAACCCCCCCCCCCTTAAAACATCAATCGTGGTCCCGAACGGGACGTGAAATTTATTTTATTACGTGAATCACTATTTTTTGTAATCTTAGCTGCAATTGGTTAACTAATAAAAAAAAAATGCATCCGCTCTGGATCACCCTGTATTTTCACCCCCCCCCCATACCCCTAAAACGTCAATTTTTTACCCACCCCCTACCGATACGGACTAGCCCATCCAATGAACATGTTCCATGTTTAAAATGTATTACATTTTATTTTTCAGACTTTTCATAACTTCTGTGATATGAAAAATGGCTTTTTTAACATATTTATTTATTAAGTAAAAAAACAGAGGAATAATATAGGAAATAGTGGGGAAAATTTTTTTTTTAATCCTTAAAAAGGCATATACACGGTCTTTGGGTGCTGGACGTGTTATCTTTAAAGTCAAATGACAAAAAAAATTAAAGGGGTGGTATTAACTATTATATCGTAGTATAAGAGAACGCGACATACGGAGATGTTCCATTGATACCAACCTATGAATTTAATTTTATCATATGACTTTAAAAATACCATGCCCAGCACCGGAAGACCATGTAATAATAAAGATTTTGCAAGAAAAAAATTTGCTTAAGTTCTCTTATGCAAAAAGTTAACAAAGCTGCAAAAAGAGGGCAGATTTTTTGGTGTCTTTACATTGCTTTCGCTAACAAGAGACCACTACCTTTAGGAAACCAAATTATAAATAACTTTCATTAATATATTGAAGAAAAAACCCTATAACCTTTATTCCAACGGGCCTTCAAATACTGTGCACATCAAGGCTTTTAAATAGAACTTTTTGGTAATATTGCTTTTTAGTTAGTTAGTTAACAAAAAAACTTCTTGTTGGTCACAATTTTTTGGTATTAAAGTCATTTGTCAAGTCTCGGATACCGCAATTTTTTATCGCTGATTTTCTCAATGTCATAGCAAATTAACCAAGTGGTCTTTATTGGCCCAAAATGATTAACTTTTAAATTCTCTCAAAAATTGCAATTTTAGACAAAAAATTTCTAAAAGCTTTTTTCTAATCATTCTTTATTTGTCTTTCAGAATTGTTTGTTTGCAAAATATTTTAACATTTTAATTTTTTATTTTAAATTCTCTTCTTTACAGTCAGTAAATTGAATGCCCATTTTTGGCCCAAAATGATCAATTTTCAATTTGTTAAATCGTAGTTTTAACATTGAACATATTTATAAGGAGGGGTAGCCTGTGAACCTGAAAATCAAGTAGGGTCAAGTGTGTCTGATTTAAGGGGGGAGGTCCAAATTTCAATTTCGGCACTTAGAATAATCCGGGGTTAGGGACTTAAAATAATTTCTATTTAGGGACTGAGAATAATTTACTTTTAAAAGCTTTGAAAAATTCAAGTTTAGGGACTTACAATAATCCGGGTTTAGAGACTTATAATAATTCGAGTTGAAGGACTTAGAATATTTTCGATTTAAGGACTTAGAATAATACAGGTTTACAGAATCGAAATAATTTGGGTTTAGAATCTTAACACCTAGCAAAGGTGATAATTACAAATTATAAGAATAGCGATTTTGTTGTAATATTGCTTATAATTTATGTATTATAATTAGTCCTTTTTTGAGGTTTAGTTTTCACGTCCTATAATTAGTCTTATAGTCCAATTAGAGCTTGTAATTATTAAATCCCAATATTTTCTTACCCTTTCTTCAAAAAAGGCAGTTAATTAGATAATTTTAGCTCTGCTTCCAAAATATTGCAAGAAAACCTTAAAATTGAGTAGTTTTTGCTGATTTCATTTCCTCTATTTCTCAGCCACATTATACCCCAGATCGCGTAATTCAGAATCAAAGCATAACTACTTTTCTATTCTAATTTTTTTTATCGCATGTTCTCTCTAACAAAAATAACCACGTAGTCCGACTCCCTGTTTTAGAGAGTTAACTCCCTGATTTAGGGAGTTAACTCCCTGAATTAGAGAGTCCGACTCCCTGAATAAAATAAATTAAAAACATGAAAAAAGAAACTTTCCACGTTACCTGGGGGTTTTCGAGGTTGAGAAAAACGTTTTTATTAAAGAAAATTTTCATTTTTTTAACCCAGCATATTTTCCCATTTTCCAAGATGGCGGATCGTAAAATATATAAAAAAAACTTTCTACATTACACGGGGGTTTTCCAGGTTGAGAAAAACGTTTTTATGAATGAAAATTTTCTTTTTTTCACTCCTGAATATTTTCCGATTTTCCAAGATGGCGGATCTTCAAACTGAAAAAAAGGAACTTTCTACGTTACCTGGGGGTTTTCGAGGTTGAGAAAAACGATTTTCTGAATGAAAATTTTCATTTTTTCACCCCAACATGTTTTCCGATTTTCCAAGATGGCGGACCCAAAAAAAGGAAAAACAACTTTCTACATTACCTGGGGGTTTTAGAGGTTGAGAAAAACGATTTTCTGAATGAAAATTTTCATTTTTTCACCCCAACATGTTTTCCGATTTTCCAAGATGGTGGACCAAAAAAAACAGGAAAAAACAACTTTCTACGTTACCTGGGGGTTTTCGAGGTTGAGAAAAACGATTTTCTGAATGAAAATTTTCATTTTTTTACCACAACATGTTTTCCGATTTTCCAAGATGGCGGACAAAAAACACAGGAAAAAACAACTTTCTACGTTACCTGGGGTTTTTCGAGGTTGAGAAAAACGTTTTTATTAAAGAAAATTTTCATTTTTTTACCCCAGCATATTTTCCCATTTTCCAAAATGGCGGATCGTAAAATATATAAAAAAAACTTTCTACATTACACGGGGGTTTTCCAGGTTGAGAAAAACGTTTTTATGAATGAAAATTTTCTTTTTTTCATTCCTGAATATTTTCCGATTCTCCAAGATGGCGGATCTTCAAACTAAAAAAAAGGAACTTTCTACGTTACCTGGGGGTTTTCGAGGTTGAAAAAAACGATTTTCTGAATGAAAATTTTCATTTTTTCACCCCAACGTGTTTTCCGATTTTCCAAGATGGCGGACCAAAAAAAAACAGGAAAAAACAACTTTCTACGTCAACTGGGGGTTTTCGAGGTTGAGAAAAACGATTTTCTGAATGAAAATTTTCTTTTTTTCACTCCTGAATATTTTCCGATTTTCCAAGATGGCGGATCAAAAAACTGAAAATAAGGAACTTTCTACATTACCTGGGGGTTTTAGAGGTTGAGAAAAACGAATTTGTAAATTAAAATTTTCATTTTTTCAATCCTGAATATTTTCCGAATTTTCAAAATGGTGGATTAAAACACAGAAAATAAGAAATTTGTAAAAAAATGTATTCAATTGTAAAGTATAATAAAATAAAAAAATTAACATATGCAACTATATACATATGTAAAAATTTAATCTTCAAAGGCACATTTAATTCCAATGTTAATCATAAACAAAAAAACAATTAATCAATTTCAATTAATAACTCTCCTTGTACTTATTTATTTAACTACTTGTATATATTAACTCATTAACGAAGTGAGCAAAAATAAATATCACTTATAGATAAGTGGCTACAAAGTTCATCCTTCTAGAAAAATTTCACGCTCATTCAGAATCTGACATTAGTTTTCACCTACAACCCTTAAATATACCCTAAAAACATGGATGAAAGGGGTAGATCAGGCATTATTAGAAAATGTTTGGGATAATTAGTGAAAAAAGTATACAATTTTATTGAAAAATGTTTGAAAATAATATTTTTTATGTAAATTTTTTTTATGTAACTTTGTATACATACAGGTCTCATTCATTTTGACCCTACAACCCTTAAAAGGTGAATGCGGGTGGTACTCTAGTCAAAATATGGGTTTGGTTGTATTATCACTGGCGAACAACAGATTTGCTCTGCTATAGGTTTTTTGGGACGCTGAAAATAAAAATCAGGTTAAAAATCAGGTTCGTTTGGCAAAAAAATGAGGGTTTTGCCCTTAAATTTGCAAAAAGTATCCCCAAAAAGAGGTTTTTTTACATATTCGCACTTTAAGCACTCAGATTTGCACCATACGGATTTTTTGGGTATCGAATGAAGAATTTCGACTCTTTTTTTTCATTAATATTTAATATTCTTTAAAGAAGTCGAAACACTTGTTTAGCGGCATAAAAAACGTATAACAACGTACTTTGGATGCTCAAAGTGCAAATTGAGGGGGTGTTTTTGCTATTTTAAGGGTGAGATATTGAATATTTATGAAACGAGTCAAAATTCTTGATTAGCTACCTAAAAAACCTATATGGACATATCGTGGATGCTAAAAGTACAAAAATTTCAAAAACACCCTTTTTTGGGGTAGTTTTAGATAACTTAGAGGTGCAATTTTAATTATTTATGAAAAAGAAGTTTAAATTCTTCCAACTGGTGCAAATCCGAGCGCTCAGTGCGAATATGTAAAATAATCTATTTTCGGGGGTAGTTTGTTCAAATTTAAGGGTGAAGCCCAAAGTTCCTTGCTAAATGACGCTGATTTTTGTGTTCAGCGGCGCAAAAAATCTACCCAGATAGCCAAACCCGAAAAGCAATATTTAAGTAGAAAATACTGAACATGCGTTGGGCACCAAATAATTTTATATTGCTCACTTGCTCTGATCCGTCTAAAATATGTATACAGAGCTACTTCAATATTTGTTTGAATATTGTTGTAAAAGATGCTTATTTTATAAAAACCCGGTTTTGTATACAAAACTACAATTATTTTTAACTCAATATACGTACCAGTCTAAGCTAACATAACGATGACAATTACGGTTACATCTTGTACCTGTTTTGCCGACCATTTATATTTTTTAAATAGAATAAAAAAACATTGACAGCAGGTAGTTTTCGAACAGATTCTGAATGCATACCTTGTATAAGATCTGCGGCAATGATACGCTACATCTATACTTTTACCCAATAAATACAATTTATGTCTGCAAGCAGATGCTAATTCAATTTTTGGTGTTTTAAAAGTTATGAAATAAGTGTTTTATTATCAAATACGTATTATATCATTATTTTTATTTTTATTATTTTACTCTTATTATTCTTTATTTAATTATCGACGAACTCCAAATGCATAAAAATATTCTACAATCTATATATCATTTGGTATTATTTATGGGTTATAAAACAGCTCATGACACAATTTTTGAAGAATGAAATTTTCGCGATGCTCTCTAATTTCTGGTCCTCTGGATGCGAAACTGCACAAATTAGACACATTTAAAGTTTTTTATTTTTTTTTGTAATAAAGTAAAACTAAATAAATTAATAAAAAAAAAGTTTAAAGTTACTAAAAAAGTTTCTACCTGCGCAAAATAAAACCATGACGGTTAACCCCCGGGTATTTAAAAAAAAATAATAAGACCCTCAGGATGAAAATGAACCTTGCAGGTAGAAGCGGATACCCTGGGGGTATAATTTTTAATTTTTCAACCCAAGATATTTTCTGATTTTCCAAGATAGCGGACCATATTAAAAAAAATAACTTTTAACTTTACAAGAGGATTTTTTAGGGCAAGAAATATGAATTTTTGATGGAAAATATTCAATTTTTCGACCCAACATATTTTCCGATTTTCCAAGATGGCGGACCATAAAACTTAAAAAAAATACTTTTTAACTGTACAAGGGGGTTTTTTAGGACGAGAAAAATGAAAATTTAATGAGAATTTTGTTTTTATTATTTTTAATTATAATAGTACAAATTTGGAACTTTTGTTAAGTACGCTTGTACAATAGTAATCTATCAGTCCCTTTGCTACCCTAGTAGACATGTTGGCCTTTATCTATGGGTTCAAAACGTAATACGTGCGTTTATTATGGTAGTTTTACGTTCACGTATTTTGATTTACAACAAAGTGATTTTCAGCTGCACTTTACTGTTTTACTTTACTTTGCGCGCGTGTAAATATGCGTGTAAATATGTGTATGTGATATGTGAATGTATTAGCTCATTAGCATCTAAAATCGAATTTTACATCAGCGCAACTTTGGCTTCTTATTATATTTTTTTTTTTTAATTAAAATGAAAATGAGTACTCGGATAGATTTTTGAGTATGCTCTTTCAGGATCTGGCATAAAAATAAAATATAAAAAAAAAAGAACCTAATTGAAGTTAAATATTCAGTCAGTTCAATATATTTTTTTTTAATTTTTGAGAGTACATACTAATAATAAATAGTCGGGTACAAATAATTTACATTTTTATTTTAAAAAAATTCACCGCTGCGCTGCATAAGACGTCAAAGTTGTACTGCTGCAAAAGTCACTTTCAGATGCTGATGACTTAGCATGGGTAAGCGTGTGTGTGTTAATATGTACGAGTAATCTACGCGTTCCGTAAACACTTGTTTTCTTGCCATGGATGGAGAAAAAAAATATGCAACCCTTGGTCATAAACAAAATACCCCAAATCGCACGTTACCATCCTTGGCTTTATTTATCTTGCCGTGTTACCTAATGAACTATTCCTGAAACTAGTACTTTTATATTATAAAATTAGGTATTAGTTATTATACGCTTAATAAGAAAATGGCCAAAAAATTTTGTAACATGTTAAAAAGATAATTTTGATTATTAATGTTTTTGGCAAAAAAATATCTATTTGTTCAACAAGAGAAAAAAATAGGATGTGGTTTTCCTACATTTTTTTCCCCGGTTCAACACATAGTTTTTAATTAAAAGCGAATAAAAGATCACCCGAGAGTAAAAAAGTAGATCTTTTTTCAGCGTATAATGAAAATGAATTTTTCTGAATAAAATTAATTTTTTTCTTGGATCAATGAATACCCAATAAAAAAACCCTACAATAATCTAAAATTATTTTCTCGTCAAACGATTGCAAATGACTTGAAACGTAAATAAAATTAAAAAAAAAAATTTCCCGCTTACTTGGGATATGCGTATGTTGGTATGATGAGATTTTAGAAAATTTTGGAAAAAGAAAAGAAAAAATGTTTTTTTTTTAAATTTTCTTTACGTTTCAAGTCATTTGCAATTGTTTGCAAAGAAAAAAAAATTCCGCTTGCCGCAAGCGGAATTTTTTTCAGTGTAGTATCGTTGAAACATGATGGGTGAAAAACTTTAGGCATTAACGAGATCACATTTAAATTCTCAAAATAAATATTTTATTACTTAAATACAAAAAAAAATTTTTTTTTCTGTTTTATAAAAAAAGTTTTTACCGTTGTAAGAACCTGAATATCATTTTTTTTTATGACTCAAATCTGTTTACTATAATATAAAAAAAAAAAAAAAAAAAAATCTGTTTACTACGTACACTATCATTCAAAAAAAAAAAAAAATAAAAAAATAAAAAATACTATTGTTTTTTGTATCAAGCATATGTATCTATGGTATCAAGTGCACAATAGTTTTGACATTCGCAGGATCACTATAGTAGTCACTATATACCATGAGTTATATAGTCTAATTATTATGTACACATACTATTACACATGCTTATAACACATGCTACACTGTAAAAAACAACTCCGGTGATTTTACGACAAAATTGATAAATTTACGAAAATTTTGTAAGTTTTCGAAAAAATTTGCAATTTTTCGACAAAAATCGGAAATTTACTAATATTTGTAAAAAAAAAATTTGTTTTTTCGTAAATTTTCGACAAAATCGTGAATTTACAACTTTGTCATAATTTTACGATTCTTGTAGAAAAATTGCAAATTTTAATCGACAATTTGCGACAAACAGTTGTAAAATTACAAGCCATATTTTTTGTACCTAAAACGCATAGCAAACCATTTAGAGTCATAAAATAATGTTTTTTTATTTTACACCATGAGAAAAGATGAATACTTTTTTCACTACATTTCTGTTAGCAAATAGGTATATAATTATTAATATTTTAAGAAAAAAAAATGTTTTTAATTACGTAAAAAAGGGTAATCTGGACGAACAAGTTATTATAAGCAAAAACAGGATGAGTCAATTATAATTTAAATGGGACATTTTTATATAAAAAAAAAATTAAATTTTGATAATAATTTTCAGTATATATACTTACCAGATTAATAAGGGGCCATTCATAAATTACGTAACGCAAAATTTAGTGTTTTTGAACCCCCTCCGCCCCAAACATAACGCTTTTGCTGACCCTTTTAACATTGACTGTAACACAATGGTTGACTCCCCCTACACCCCACAAGCGTTACGTAATTTATGAATGGCCCCTAATAATATAAATTGGAAGCAACTGTAATCATTTTTTTAATAATTACTTTTTTTAATTACATATTTTTAATTTTTTGACAAACTATAAATGCCTGTATGTTTATGGCTAATAATAATGTAAAATAATGTATAATGTTACGATTATTAAATAATGCGACCTTTCCAGACAATGATAAAATTCTTAAATACTCGTGCTGACATTATATTTGGGTAAAAAAACACAACTATCGTTTTTTTCAAATTTGTTAAATATAATATAGTATTTATTGTTTGCTAATTTAATTTTTTTTTTAAGTAAAAATGTCCTATTTCAATTATAATTGACTCATCCTGTTTTTGCTTATAATAACTTGTTCGTCCACATTACCCTTTTTTACGTAATTAAAAACATTTTTTCTTCTTAAAATATTAATAATTATATACCTATTTGCTAACAGAAATTTAGCGAAAAAAATTTATAACCGGTTTGTGTAACTACACAACCAACGAGCATAGAACATGTTTACTCATAACAGTAATAAATCCAAAAACCGAAATTACAATAAATCCTGAAATATATACTATCCTAAGTCCATAAACTTAAAGTATTCTAAGTTCTTGTACTTATCAGGGTCTGATCAGGCCTTGACTCCCTGTTTCAAATTATTCTAAGTCCCTAAATCGAAAATATTCTAAGTCCATTTCACCCCCCCCCCCCTAAAAACGTCAATTTTTCACCCCCCCTTGCCGAGCCAAAGTTTTTCAAATACTCCATCAATGAACATGTTCCATGTTAAAAAAAAAGTATTCATCTTTTCTAATGGTGTAAAATGAAAAAACATTATTTTATGACTCTTAAATGGTTTGCTTTGCGTTTTTAGGTACAAAAAATATGGCTTGTAATTTCACAATTGTTTGTCGCAAATTTTCGATTAATATTTGCAATTTTTCTAAAAAAATCGTAAAATTACAACATAGTTATAAATTTACAATTTTTTCGAAAATTTACGAAAAAATAAATCGTTAATTTACTATTTTTTCGCAAATTTACAAATATTAGTAAATTTCCGATTTTTGTCGAAAAATTGCAAATTTTTTCGAAAATTTACTAAATTTTCCTAAATTTACCAATTTTGTCGTAAATAAATCACCGGAGTTATTTTTTACAGTGTACATAGTGACTACTATACTGCCCTATAGATTAAAAACCTCAGAATATGCAAATTTTTATGAAAAATGAGTTTTTTATATGGGCGTAATCGTTATCGAATTTTCTAACCGGTGGTGCAAAAATGATTTCCTTATCTCTTATCATTAACGATATCTCTTATCATTGACGGGGGGGGGGATATCGTCAGGGTCCTAGGTATTGAAAAAAAATTTGTATGTATAAAAAAAACAGCACAGGAGAAATATTGTAAATTGAAGTTTTGAATCTGTAGTGCAGTATAGTGATCCCGCGAATGTCAACACTATTAAGCCCTTGATGCCAAAGCCTATAGTGTTTTTTATTTCGTTTTTAACTTAAATAAAATTTCATTTCAGTAAATAAATAATTTTCATTCATTTTTTTCAAATGATAGTAGTAAAAAGATTTGTATGAATATTTAGGTTCTTATGATAGAAAACCTTTTTTTTTAACGACTAGAAAAGAATTTTTTTTATTCAAGGAATAATACTAGAAAATATCCGTGACGGTTAGATATTATACCAAAAAAAATTTTTTCTACATCTATAATAGTAGTAGTGTAAATATACTACTGAATATAATTTTTTTTTTTTAAGCAATAAAAATTTTTCAAATAATTATTTTATTTCCTAAAATTATATTTAGTAATATTTACACTATATAACTATTATAGATGTAGAAAAAACTTTTTTTTTTGGTATAATATCTAACCGTCAGTAACCGATGGATATTTTTTAGTATTATTCCTTGAATAAAAAAAATTCTTTTCTAGTCGTTAAAAAAAAAAGGTTTTCTATCATAAGAACCTAAATATTCATACAAATCTTTTGACTACTATCATTTGAAAAAAATGAATGAAAATTATTTACGGAAACGAAATTTTATTTAAGTTAAAGATGAAATAAAAAACACTATAGGTTTTGGCGAGAAATGGTTGTGAATTTACAACTTTTTTCGTAAATTCACAAAAAGAAATCGAGAATTCTCGAATTTTTCGATAATATACTAAATTTAGTAAATTTACGATTTTTATCGAATATTTTCAAAAATTTTTGAATATTCACTAATTTTTCGAAAAAATTCTATTTTTTTTGTAAATCTAAGAAAGTTACTTTTTATGTCAAAACTATTGTGCACTTGATATAAAAAACAATAGTATTTTTTTTTTATTTATTTTTTTTTTAATGATAGTATATAGTAAACAGATTTGAGTCATAAACAAAAAATAATATTCAGGTTCTTACAACGGTAAAAACTTTTAATAAAATATTTATTTTGAGAATTTAAATGTGATGCCTACAGTTTTCACCCATAAAGTTTCAACGATACTACTAAAAAAATTTTTAGCAAAGTACTGGAATGATAGATTACTATTGGTACCTATCGCAAATGTCATTTTAATCAGGTCAGAAATTCACGATTTTTTTCGGTTTTCTGAAGTTTTCAACTACCCGAAAACACGGGTATAATCTATGAGCTTTTAAATTAAAAAAGAATAATGCTTCATATATCTAAATTATTTGGCTTTTTTTCGAATACTTTAACAGCATTTTTTTGCTTAAATTTTGAACAATCACCTAAATATCTCAAAAAATTTTATTCATGCCTCTAATGGTTTCATTTGATCAGCAATCATTTTTAATTTTATATTTGTACTCACTTAGGTTTTTTGTGTGAAATGGATGAATATTTAAAAATAATATATTTTTTAAAGTTTTTAAGGGAACTTCAGAAAAAAGATTTTTTGGGGTTTTTCAAATTTTTTAACAGATAAAAAAAGCACTTTGAGCATTGGAAAAAAACGGGCTCATGTTAAAAATGTGTTTGGATACAGGTTCAATATTTTTTAAATTTATTTAGAAAATTTTTTAAATTAAAAAAAAAATTTATAATTCTCACATTAGGAAAAAATATTCCTTATTGTAAAACTTTTTTAAGGTAAAATAAATAATAAAATTAATTTTGAAAACTGCTTTATGAAATAAATAGAAAATAAATTCTATAATAATAAATAATAATAAAATAAGAGTTTATAATAGAAAAAATGTATGTTAATGAACTTCAGTCCTAAGCTTACAAAGATATTTCTGACCTGACCTTTCATATAATATTATAATTGTATTGGTACTTTTTTTTTTATAAATTCTAAAAACCCCTTTCTCTTTCCTAAATAAACTTTACCTTGTATTTTAATTACTATAAATATTTTTTTGAGCAAAGGGAGGAGTCTTGTTTTGAAAATTTCCAACAATATTAACTCTCCTTAATATTAGACAGGTCAGTTTTTATTAGTTTCTATCTGACGTCAAGTGCAGTAACTGCGTTAAAATATTTCTTGAAGATTAAAGAAAAAAATTGTATTCTTATTTTTTGATGTAAATTATTTATACTCAAGTGTATTTGCTTTATTTTTCACGATTTTTATGTTGATATTATACGTGTTTTATTGGTGTTATCCAGATCAAAAATCATAAGAGTACAGTAATAATCAATTATTGATATTCATCTTTTCGAGGGACTTACTTAAAGTTTTAAAAACTTTTCTGGTAGATCAAAATAAAAAATATTTTTTTTAAGGTAAGTAACTTAACAATATCAATAATTTTTTTTTTAAGTTATTTTTTTTGATTGGTTCTTTTTCCGTCTTTAACATAAAACTCTTGTAGAAATTTCAATGAAAAAGATAATTTTATAATTATTTGATGATTTATTTCTTTTTGTAAAATAATAATTGAAATTTTTGATTTTATGATAATACTAATAAAAATTTAATCAATAATTTAAAAAATTTTTTAAGTTTATCCATTAATTTAGTTTTATGGCGAGTTTTGTTTTGGTAATGGAGAAAGAACTAATTATTTGATAATATAAGAATTAAACCTGTACTTTTAAACGAAAATTTTTTATTAGCTAAAACAGGATGTGTTAGGTTATGTGTTTTGTACTTTTTTTCGTAAAATCAAAAACATCATTTGAGCCAAAAAGCAAAATTTTGTTTTAATTGGTGCCTGATCAACATTTTTTTTTATTGTTCGTAACACTTATTTTTCTAAGAATCTTTGTTATACAGGACCAATTTCAATTTTCAATTTTTTGAAATATAATACTCAATTTAGTTTTTGTAACTATGTAATTTTGGTTTAATAGGTTACAATAAATATGACCAACTTCAGTTTTATTTCTATAGTTTATAATAACATATTGTATTAATCCATTTTTAAATATAAAAAAAAAGTAAATATAATTAATTATTTATTTATCTTCGGTATTTTTGAGCCAGAAGAAAAAAAATTTTTTTTTTCCTTTTTGGAAGATGTTTGGAAATAATATTTTTTATTTTTAGAATCACTAGTTTTGGAATTTTTTAGAATTTTTTAGAATCACTTTTTTTAGAATTACTATATTTTTCCAAAAATATCGTTTCTAATTTCGTTATGAGGCTGAATAACTTAAAATTTTATTAATTTTATAGTTTTTTTGAAAAAAGTGTTTAAGGTCTTACGTACGTCCGAGGTAAAATGCAAAAAAAAAGCTAAAACTTGGAGAAAGTAAAGTAAATAAAATTTAATTTTACACATACTTTTTTTTTTATAATTGACCGAACAGTTTTTGAGAAAATAAATAAATAAAAAATAAATTAACACAGGCTCTTATGGGGAATTTTAAAAAATGAAAAAAAAGCATTTAAAATACAAAAGTTAGATATTTTTTTATGAGTTGATAAATAATGTCCTAATAAATAAAAAGAGACCTTAAGATTTACAATCGACCGTCATTTTCTATGGTTTTACTTATTTAAATGTATAATAAATTAACGTTTATTCTGCTATTTCGTTGCCACGATTTCTGAACATTTTTTTTTTTTTTATTTTCTTTATAAATAGTTAAATAATATTATTTAAATAATAAATAATTTATTTAATGCCAAAATTAAGTTAATAAAATGAAAGCTAAAATCTTGAAAATAATTTGAAGTGCTACCCAAAAATCCCCGGAATTATATCTAAAAATAATTTTTTACTTTTTTTAAAAAATATAGTAAATAGCATTCTAAGTTAAGTACCCCTCGATATAAAAATATTTCGTCTATTCTGTAATTTCTGTAATTCAGAAAATTACATAACATAGACTGTAAAAAATGAGGATTATCGGCCATACTCTGTTAATCTGTAATTTCGAACACTTATTTACAGAATAGTGTTTAGAGAGCTAGGATCATAAACTGATAAACTATCCTTATAAAAAAATTCCTTAAAAATTATATAATATAAAAATTAATATTTATTTTTTTAAATTATACAAAATGATTGATATTATTTATTTTTATTAATAAGTAATTTAACTAAATTAATAGATAACTGATTGATACTCAATAAAAGATAAAACGAATAGATAATATTACAAACTCCATATTACAAGTTAATAAAGTACGATATTAACCATATAATTAAGTTGATCCATTTTTTATTTAATAAATATATACAGGGTGAATTATTTTAAACGACACACTCAAACGACCTTAAAACAATTTTTATCGTATTTGCAAGTTTTGTAACCCCCAAGTGCAAAAAATTCAATTTTAAAAAAAGCGAATGTACTTATGTAAGCTTTTTTTTATGTGCGTGTAAGTATACGTATGTATGTAAAAATTGTATGCTTGTATTTATGTATGTGTGAATGCATGTGTATTTATCTTGTAAATGAGATATTAGTATATATCACCTTACTAGGTGATATCTAGGATATCAATTTTTTTTATTTTGATTAAATTGGTGTTAAATCGATATTTCTCGTCCATATATTATAAAAAAATTAGGCATTACATCGAACAATAAAAAATGGAGTTTATTAATTTTTTGAGACATCATTGTCTGTCATGAGATTTGGTCTATTATATATTTTTTAGGTCACTAATCACGAAAATCGGGGTCTTATAGCTGCGATATTTTCGGAACACCTTTAAATTTACAAAAACTACCCCCAAAAAGGGGTATTCGAATTCTGAGCAGCTAGATTTGGCCAAGAAGTTTTTTAGGTCGCTGCTCAAGAATTTGGGGGACTTTTTTATTAAAAATTGTAATAATTGTTCAATAATTTTTTTATCGAAAAATCACAATTAATTTTTTTTAATTTTATTTCAATGTAATTCCTCATTTTTTAAAGTACTAATATCTAGAAGTATCACTTTTACTCGATATCTCAAATCTGATAATTAATTTTTTTAAATATTTGTCTCAATATTTTTTCCCCTAAAAAATACAAAAAACACCGAATTTTTTTTCTTTTTGGATGTAGTACCTAATTTTTTTTTTGTGAAAGTATTAATTTTAAAAGCATCGTTTTTACTCGATTTCTTGAATCTGATACTTACTTTATTGAAAATTTGATTCCCAAAATGTTTTGCATTAAAAAGTGAAAAAAACAGAAATATTTTTTTTCTTCTTGGACGTAGTAGTTCATTTTTTTTCTACGAAAGTATAATAATTAAAATTATAATGTCTAAAAATATCGTTGTTACTTGATATCTCGAATCTGATAATAATTTTTTGAAAATTTTTCTTTCAAAATTTTTCTCTTAAAAAATAAAAAAAAAAACACTAATTTTTTTTTTTTTTTCGAATGATTTTCATAATTTTTTTCCATGAAAGTATTAATCTATAAAAAAATCGTTTTTACATTTTCTTTATAATTAATTTTTTTAAAACTTTTTCTCTCAAAACCTTCGCCACCAAAAAATACAAAAATCAACAAATTTTTTATTCTTTATGGAGCCAGTACCTAATTTTTTTACTAATTTTAGAAATTCAATATTTCTCAATTATTCGTATTTTTTGTATTTAAATTTTTTCATCCAAATATTAAAAAAACTCAATTTTTTTTGTTCGACGCAATGCCTAATTTTTTATATATGGAAGTATGAGTTTTAGAAATATCTTTTTAACACTATAATATATTCTCCATCATTTATTCCTCAATTTAAAAATAGTAAAAATTTTTTCATTTTGGTTATAACCGGTGTAATTATGTCTTTAAGATACAATTAAATTTTTTTTTCAGATATTTTGGCATTTAAGCACGTTCTGAGACCTCAGGAAGCTAAAAACCCGGCTTTTAAAAAAAGTCTGTATGTGAGTGTGTGTATGTGTGTCTATGTATGTAATCGGTGATATTTCACAAACATTATGGAATTAAGACCTAATTTTTTTTTTCAAAAATTTTTTTACCAAAAAAGCTCGAGGTACTTTTTTTTTTTAATTTTGATGTAATACCTCATTTATTTCCACGAAATTACTTATATTTGAAAGTATGATTTTTACTCGATATCTCGAATCTGATAATTCATTTTTTCAAAATTTTTTTTCACAAAATTTTCATCACAAAAAAATACAAAAAACACCAAATATTTTTTTCTTTTTGAACGTAGTACCTAATTTATTTCTACGAGAGTACTAGTTTTAGACAGTTCATTTATAGTAATTTTTTGGATATGATACTAAATTTTTTAAAAATTTTTTTCTCAAAATTAAATAAACAAAAAAATTAAAATAACTGCAATTTTTTTTTTTTTTTGGGTGTAATACCTAATTTAATTCCGTGAAAGTACTAATATCTGAAAATATTGTAACCGGTGATATATCACAATTATTATGGAATTAAGAGAGAAATGTATGTATGATTGCATGGTTGTAATCGATGATATCAGTGACATATTAATGTATTAAGCTCATTGTTTGAGTAACAAACCTAATTTTTTCCATGAGATGTTCAACTGACAATATCAAGGAAAAGATCATTTTTATTTTTTTTATATGATATTATACTTTGTTAGGTGAAATAGACATTAAGGTTGAATCAGGTGGATAAAAATAGCATTTTTCGATTTCAGATTTCAGGTAATCAAACCTTATGGAATCTTTATCTAGTTATATGTCCCTTAGAATTAAAAAAAAAAAAAATTGAGAAGTTTAGGTACCGTAGAAACGAGTCTTAAGCATGTTTTACCAGGGCTCAAAAAAAAAATTGAAAAAACATTATTTTATAGTTAATTAATAATAAGGTAAACGAGGTAACATAAAGAAAATAATAAAAATAAAAAAATTTTTTGCCAGAAAAAGATAATTTTATTTTTCATTTATAAGTAATTTTTATTAAATTACAAAATTAGAGTCTGTTTCGGTTGACTTTTTTTAGAACTTTCATATAAGCATGGAACAATTTTCTATAAGCTCGTTCGTTTAAGTTTTGATAAAAAAAATAAATTTTCCGGTTTTTCAAACAAAGCTTGCCATGCTAATTCATTTAATTTTTAACAGGAAGTTCCAGAGATAAAAAAATCGCAAAAAATTATAAAAAAGCTTAGGCTTTTTTCAGGCACGATCACATATTTATTGAGTATTTTCTCTTTAATAACATTCATAATCCAAATTATTTATTATCACACAAAGGCAATATAAGAATGTAGAGGCATTGGAATGACCTGGGGACCAAATTTCTCTTAAATTGGAGAATTTGAAAACTTTTTTAACCTAATGAACTTATAAGGCACAATTTTATTTATGTATTGTATACATAGGGTGATCGTGCCTAAAAATATTTAGAATCACCCTGAATATCATCAGCTGGCACTATGCGAATATTTGCATGCATATTCGTATACGGACGCTAGATTCAGCCTTATAATATATTACGTACGTGAAACACATATTGCGAATAGAACCCAGTAAAGCCCCAGTATTGTATTTGAATCTTAATTTTATTTACTTTATGTTATAGTTTATTTCCGCTAAGAAACCCTTATAATATTTATGTAAATATTAGCTTTCATAGTTAAAAAATCATTCATTTTTTTTAAAGGAAATCTTGTCTAAAAACTAATTAAAAATTTGCTGCATATATTTTTTCTTAAAATCTTTAAAAATTAATCAAAATCTTTTGTTTGGTTTTAATTCGTCCTTCAAAGGATTCCTTTTAAATTGTATGGCCACAACCAACTGCTGGCACCTGACTTTTTTTTCCAAATTGTTTTAATATATATTAAATAAGTTTTTTTTTCTTTGTCAAATAGCTGATAAAATTGTTCAAAAATAAAAAAATTAAATGATAGCATATGCAGCCAAGAATTTAAAGAATGAATTTAAAAAAATATCTTTTACTAAACCTAGTTCTAAAACTACATTTTTATAATAAATTCATTAGAATTATCACGTAGTTATTAATACATGGTATTTTCTTTTTGTTTAGTTGCATTTTCATAATATGATCCCTCGAAGAAATATAATGCAAGTAAAATCATATTCGCGAAAATTGTTTCATCAGTTATCAACTCGTCAAAAACGAAAAATCAAATTAAGATGTAAGATTTTTAAAAACAAACTATTAGATAATGCAAACGAATCTCAACGATCGTCAACAATTAATATGTTTTCTGTAAAAGAGAAACAAAAATTAATAGATCGGCAACTTAAAATGGATTCCAATGATAATTTTTCTTCTGATTTGAACCTTTCCAGAAATGTTAAAAACTTAAGCAATAGCAAATTTACTGAAAACTTAATAAGATGTAGAAATACTAACTTCGCGAGTAAAGATTTACAATTGACAACAAGCGACATGCCAAATTTAGAAATTAAAAAAAAATTAAATTGTTCAAAGAGTAATGAAATTTATTTTTATAATATTCCAAGTACTAGTGTTCATCAGGAACAAGTATTTGTAAACAATGATAAAAAAAACGCAGAAGTTAATCCAAATTTGTCTGACCCATGTAAAAAAAATGAAGCTATAACATTTGAGCCAGTAACCGAGATTCGAAGTCGTGATAAAGAACCTAAGCTATATACTAGACAAGATTTCATTGAAGCATTAGCAATAACATGTTTAGAAACCAATTTAGAGCACTTTAAAATAAAGAAATTCTTAAAAACACTTAGAACTCATAGATGTTTAACCTACTTACCAAAATGCAGTCGCACACTTTTAAAAACTCCACGAATATTTAATGGTAGGATTTCTAAAGTGGAACCAGGAGAATATTTACATCTTGGAGTTGAGAAAGGTTTGGTAAAAATTTTGAATAGGACAGCTGAAAATTTTATTCCTAAAGTTTTGTTTGTTGATTGGAATGCTGATGGTTGCGAATTAAATAAAAAATACACCTTGTGGCCAATACAAATAAAGATATCCAATATAAATAATTCCAAACCGGAAGTCATTGGCGCCCTGTCAAAAATAAAAACTCCTCAAAAGTGTTTAAAAGTGTTTTAAAAGTGTTTAAAAGTGTTTTTTTGTAGTTAAAATGGGGAACTTTTTTTTTTTTTTTAAACTGGTTATAAGTCAATTAGAATAGCTTTTTAAAGTCTTTTAGCCTTCTCTATCAAAAATGCTGATATCCTGGAGGTTTGGAATTTTTCATCCTAAACAATTTTCCAATTTTCCAAGATGCCAGACCAAAAAATATAACCAAATAAGCTTTTTACATTGCCTGGGGGGATTTTGAGGTTTAGAAAATGTTATTATTGTTGAAAATTTTAATTTTTTTTACCAAAAATATTTTCCGATTTTCCAAGATGGCGGACCAAAAAAAAATATCAGAATAAGCTTTTTACATTGTCGGAGGGTTTTTTGAGGTCGAGAAAAACGATTTTATTAATTAAATTTTTTTTCTTTGGCCCCAGCATATTTTCCGATTTTCCAATATGGCGGACCAAAAAATGAAAATAGAAAATTTCTAAATTACCTGAAGGTTTTAGAGGTTGAGAAAATCGTTTTTATGAATGAAAATTTTTTACCAAAAATATTTTCTAATTTTCTAAGATGGCGCACTAAAAAACATGTCAGAATAAGCTTTTTACATTGTCTAAGGGGTTTTCGAGGTCATGAAAAACGATTTTATTATTGAAATTTTTCATTATTTTGCCCCAGCATATTTTCCAATTGCCCAAGATGGCGTAACAAAAAACATTAAAATAGAAACTTTCTACATTACCTGGGAATTTTCAAGGTTGAGAAAAACGTTTTCCTTAATAAAAATTTTAAATTTTTCGTACCAGCATATTTTCCGATTTTCCAATCTGGCTGAACAAAATACATGAAAAAAGGAAATTTCTATATTTCCTGGGGATTTCAGAGGTTGAGAAAAACGTTTTGAATTATGACCTTTCATCATTGAAACCGTTTTTTTCAACCTTGCACACCCCCAGCCAATATAAAAAGCTTTTTGTGGAATGTTTTGGAAAACCAAAAAATATGCTAGGGCGAAAAAATTAAAATTTTTATCAATTAAAAAGTTTCTCTCAACCTTGGAAACCTCCAGGTACTGTATAAAGTTTCTATTTTCATGATTTTTGGTCCGCCATATTGGAAAATGGGAAAATTGTTTTGAATGAAAAATTAAAGATTACGACTCCAGGATATCAGATTTCTCTCGTATGGTTCCTTTTCAATCCCGAAGGTATTCCAGGAGATAACAGAAATTTCAGGGAGTTAACTCCCAACCCCAGGGAGTAAATTGCATAATTTAGGGAGTTATAGCTCTTTGAGCCAGGGAGTGTAACTATGTGGTTATTTTTGTTAGATTTAAATTAATCAAGTAAACATAAATATTCTGTAGAGAGGTGCAATTACTATAATACTTAAATTATAAACATTTTATTTGCGTTTCCTAAGAAAAATCTATTGAATAATTCAAATGAAAAGTAACCTTTTTTTAATGACGTCTTTAATAAATGAAATAAAATTTCCAATAAATTGTAAAAAAATAAGAAAACTTAAAACCTGATTACATAATTTAAAGTCCAATAGATTTATAATAATTTCTTTAATTTTTTTTTAAAAGCATCCTTACATGCACATAAAAATCCGTTTAAAAATCCTCTAAAAAAAAACTTATATTTATATAAGTAGCTAATTTTGTGGCGCATTTTCCAGCTAGCAAGGCCTCCTTTTCTTAACATAGACAAAGAAAACAAAGTCTTACACTTAATTAGAGAATGAAACATTGTATATATATTGTAATTAGATATTAATTTATTTATTTTAAATGATAAATACATTTTAGAACTTCTTTGTTATTTGAACTTGTCAAATAGTTTTTTTTTTTTTTTTAAATAACTAAGTTTTACAGAATTATATAATTATAAAATTCAGTTTGTTGTTTTAAAAAAATTATTACCTCTTCATTTTTCATTTAAAAAAATTTTTAGTGTATGCAAAAAAAATTATTATACAAATTATAAACTACAGCTCATCTGCATAGAACTATTATTATTTTTAATTAATATTTTTAAAGATAATTTTAATTATTATAAGGCACGCAAATTATATATATTATTATATTATAATATAAATTATATATATATATATATATGATTGAATTATAATCTAAAGTCAGTCAAATGTTATGAAAAGTTTAATCATTATTTAAATTAAAATTAATATATATATATAAAATCTACAACTCGTCCCCAGAATCAGTTAATTCATTGTCCAAACCTTCATCCTCAAGACCTTCTAAATTTCTCATTACTTTTTTACTTTGGATTATTGCTGAATGCAGGTATTTATTAAACCTCTTTCCCATAATATCGTAATACTCCTTAGTAGTCACCATTAACCTATGCAGAAAATAACGCGTGTGTTCCTTGACTATACGAAGCATGTGAGGCTCCAATGCGATAACACCCACTTCTGTGTTTTTGTCCCTTTTGACACATCTACGAGACAATACACGATGACCCCATAGGGCAACACAGAGTCTTCGAACAAATGTCGAGGCTTCAAATTCATCTTGCAGAGCTTCAAATGTAACACGGCGAATCTTAATACCAGACTTCATGGACATGGAGTTATTGCGATATGTGTATTTTGGATTCTTATCATATTGGTAAAGCTGAACACGTTCCACCATACGCTGATGGGCTAAAATTTCCAAAAAAATTTAATTAATACCTTAAAAATAACACAATTTAAAAATTTAAATTCATTTGAATATCATTATAAAATTTAAGATTGAATATAAAAGAAAATAAAATGATAGAAAATTTTATAGCTGGAATAAAAATTTTGAAAATTTAAATTTTGAATTTTACTTAGTAATGATAGTTTAAAGTAACAATAATGACTTGAGGAAAAGTTTAAAAAGAAGAATGTAGAGCTACAATTAATTTTATAAATAATGTTAATAACTTACCTTGATTATGCATAACGCCAACAGGCAAAGCATTTGCAGCTAGTCCTCGTTGATTTTCCACAGGCCTTTCATAACGAAGGGGAATTCTCTGAGCAGCAACAGGCATTTGCTCAGCAGCTTCCTCTATCTGATTCTGTACTCGCCTTTCATTACGAAGAGGAATTTGTTCACTGACAGCCCTTTGCTCAAAACCTACTCTTCCGCAATGAGACATTCTTTTTGTATTGGAGGCTGGTGCAGACAACCTTGCGCTTTTCTTCTTCTTTAAGATGCGAGAGCATGATGGCCCTATGTTTTCTTCAGGTGGTGAATCTGGATTGGAAGAAGAGGAATCGCAAGATGTTTCAGAGATAAGCCTTCTTTTACTTCCAGGAAATTTAGTTGGTAAATTAGGTGATGAATTATCTTGTGCTGAGTCATTTGCTGCATCCGCAGCTTCCATTGCATATGCATTTGAAGCTTCACTCTCACTAACATGACTGTCATTGTCTTCAAGATTATTAACTTCTTGTTCATGAAGTTCCTCGTCTTCGCTTGATTCCTTTAAAGTGAATAATAATAAAAATGAATTATACAAAATTAACTCTAAAAAATGTTGAAAATCAACTTACACTCAATTCAATTCTGTCGAGGATATGTTTTTTTATTTGGGAGTGCTGCTTAATGATTTCAGCAGCAGTGGCGCTTCTACTTGCCTTAATGTTACCGTTTCTTTCCTACAAGCCAAAGAATTTTAACATTTTAATAGTTTTTAAATATTTTTACGAATCTCATCTAGATTTGAATAAATAATATACCTTTTTCTTTGTTTTAGTCAAGCTTTCTTTACCAGCAGCTTTTTTTTTCTTTATCTCGACTATATCTAAGTCAGAATGAGGCAATGTTGGGACTCTGGGTCTGGATTGATTATACAGATTTTGTATTTCGTCACTAGTTTCTGAAATGAAAAAAAAAAAAGTTTTACTCATAAGTATGTTAATAAAAATACTTTTTTATGTATGCAAAAAAAAAGAGCATAAAAGTTTTGAAAAATAAAATTCATTAAGGTTACACAGAAAATGTGATTGACCTTGCTTTATTAGCTTGCCAAAAAATTATTTATTTTAACCACTTGATTACTTTTACTACAGCATATTATTATTTTATTTTAAATATTTACAAATAAAAAATTAATAATTTAAATAAATTATATCATCTATACAATTAAATTAAAATCGAGATTAAATTTTATTATTTTGTGTTTTGGTCCCGAACAAGCGTTACCACGGTATGCCGGTACACATGGTGATAAGACAAGGATACAAGCTAACCGTTTTTTAATTGGTAGATATAATTAAAAGAGGACAGTAAGTAACTATTTTTTGATTCGTTGTTTAAATTTCAGTTACCTATACATACAAACGAAATCTGCTACTGAGGCCTCGTCAAAACATAAGCATATAATTATTATTGTAGTGAACTACGACAATTAATTTATTTTATGAAGTTTATGAAATGAAAAAATTATAATTAAAAAAAATCGATTGTTCATTAATATACGTAAGAAATATGCATAGATTTTTATTAAATATCTTTATAATTTTTTAGCATTAGATCAGATGAAAACAAAAAGTGAATTAAGACAACATATTATATAAAATAATGGTTTTTTTTTTATTTTTGTATGTACAAAATTTTTAAAAAATCGAGCATTTGACCGAAAAAATTGAGTAAAATTAAAAATTTACAAAGTGAATACTTGCGCAGAAAAAAGTAGGCACTACGACCAAAAAGATAAAAAAAATTTGCTGTTTTTAATATTTTTTGGTGGCCAAAATTTTGATACAAATAGAGAAGAATATTTATTTTTGTAAATTTAAAATTATACCTATACAAATAAATTAATCAAATCAATTGTTTTGTAGAATTGACTGTAATTATTAACATAAAAGAAATTTATGTAATTGAGTAATTGTAAATACATTTTTTTTATTACGAAAACATATGCGACAAAAAATTAAATTAAAATTTTAGCGCTAATAAGCAAGAAATAAATAGGAAACATAAGAAATATACCGGGTGGAACGCAATTACCGCGGATTTTTACATTGCAAGTATATATCAAAGCAATGTAAATAACCGCGACAATTGCGTTCCACCCGGTATAAAGGCCGAAAAAACTTCATGGAAGTCCAGGGTTGTGCATGAAACAAAATGACTACTTTTTTCTATGTCCTCGGTATTCAGTTTTTAGTTTTCAGGCGCGTGTTACAGTCTTGTAACTCATTTAAATAAAAAATGCTTTGCAACAATTACTACAACGGAATACGAAACTTTAAAGATCCAAAATTCCTCACATAATAGTTTCATTTTATTAATTTCTTTTTTAAATAATTTACTTTACTGAAAATATAATTTAAATTAGATTTATTATGATCTCTTCCATATAATTGTAGCTTAATTTAAAATAAAAGAACAAAACTAATTAAAAATAATAAAATCATAAACCATTAAGCCTAAAAAATTAATAATTTATATATACCCGAATGCTAATACGCGCATATACGTCCTGACCGTTCCAAGAATCATTACGTCATATAGTATGATTAGGTTGCCGCGAATAACAATATTAAAATTCAATTTGTATACCTAGAATTTTTCAATATAAATCAGTGCCTCAATTGCACGCATGAACATGCTTTACGCCGAAATTCGTATATTGCGCTGTAAATTTAAATAAGAAAAAACGAATATACTTTTATTATATTAGCTGGCTGTAACGACAATATTCCAAAAATATAATTTATAATTTACAATTTTACATTTTTTAATTTACAAAAAATTTAATTTTTAATTCACTTACTTTGAACAGCAATAATCTGAATAGGTATTTCAGCACCTTTTTCATTGACCCATATAAAAACATTTTTTTTAAACTCATCACTCTGTTCACCCAATTTTTCATACGAAAAGTCTAATATTTGCGTACTGATAAGAAAATGAATTTTGGTTTTACCAAATTCTTTTTGAGCTACACACACGTGCAATCTTGCTTCTTCCAAATCAGCCATATTTATTTTAGAATCACGTTCTTATAAACACTTTACAAATTGTTCATTAATATACACAAGATATGCCAATATTTTATTATTATTTTTAAAATAAAATTAAAAAAACTAAAATTTGTCAAACTAAACACAATGACCGGCGCGCAGTAGCACTGTTAAAAGATTGACTACTAGAAGCCGCATGCGCGCTGTTTCGCAAACAGCTGTATACTAAAAATCTCTCTCCCCCCACTTATATAGTGGAATATAATACTGGCGCGCCAAAATTTTTATTTGAAAACAAAAAATTGAAATTTATATGATTTTTTTTTACCAGTCTTTTCTTTTTTCACTAGTCTAGGTGATTTTTTTTAATAATAAACAAATTTTTTATATAATTTTCATCGCTGTCAAAAAAAGGATTAGTAATTATAAGGATTTTAAAATGTGGTAAAATTTTTTATTTTACTTATGGTTACGACAAAAGATTATTATTTTTTATTTTTTGACGATATAATTTTGTGACAAACATTTTCAACTAATATATGCATGTCTTTATACACTCAGAATTATCATTATCTAAAGGATTCTTGTTTCAAAAATTTTTAATCTAAAATTGTATATATAATAACTTTTTTTATTTTAATTTGGAAAGAATGACTAATTTTTTTATACACAAGTACCAATTTTATAAAATTCATTGTCACTTGATCTTCTGGATCCCATTCCTAAATATGCAAAAATTTTTGTTTTCTAAATTTTTGCCATACAAAAGTATAAGCTTATCCTCTTATTATAATAAGTAAGACTATTACTTTTTTTATTTTTGGACGTGATATCTAATTTTTTTAAATGGAAAGACTACTTTTAAGAAGCTCATTATTACTTTATTTCGTCGATTTTATATATAAATTTGTGGATTTTGTCTTCAAATTTTTGCTATTCAATATAATAACATAACTATTATTGCTCTAATGCGATAAGTGTATTTTTATTTCTTTGTATATAGGCAAGTTTGGAGACCCTTTGAAGCTAAAAAACCGTTTTCAAAAAAAAGTTTGTTTCCGTGTGTGAGTGTGCGTAAGTTTGTCTGTGTATAAACTTATGTATGTATATATGTATGTATGTAGGAAGAAAGACCAAGACCTAATTTTTGTTTTCACATTTTCATACAAAAATATTTTCTTTTTTTTTTAGAATTTGGATATTCTATTAATTTTTTTGAAAATTTTTATCTACACAATTTTTGCAAATTATTTAAAACCTCTGCTACATTTTGGCAATGCAGTTTCTCAAGCAATAACTAAATATTCTTATTGTAATATTTTACCTAATGAAGTATATTATGACATAGAAAAACTAAAAATTATATTTTCCTTGATAATTGATATTGGCATTTTAAAATCACATTAAAAAAAGTAAGCATTACATTCAAAAAGGAAAAAGAATTACAATTATTAAAAAGAATTACTATAAAAAAATAATAATCATTTTTTTTTTGCAAGGAAAAGATAATAAGAGAGAAATTTTCACTATTTTTAGATTGAGTAATATCTGACAATAAATTAAAAAAACTAGACCTCTGATGTAAAAAAATTAGATATCAACTCGGATATTACGTCCAAAATGAAAAAAAAAATGCTTAGCACCGAGGGACAGTATTTAGTATTACCATTCGGATGCCATATTAAAAAATTTTTACTTGAAATAAAATTTAAAAATAAAAATATGATAATGGTTTTTATTTATAATAATTTTTGAAAACTCATTCGAGTATTTTTTGAGAGTCCAAGACAAAAAAAAAATTTTTTTGAGGGACAGTTATTAGTATTTGCATTCAGATGCGATATTCAATATTTTTTTCCTGAGATTAGTTTTGAAAATAAAAATAATAATGGTTTTTATTTATGAATTAAGCCACAGTTTCACTGTATTTAAACATCGCAACATGATCTGAGTGGGTTGTATAGTAAAATTACAACAATTTGTTATAAAATTACTAAATTTGTAGTAATTAAATTACTAAATTAGTAGAAAACGCGTCTTTTCCGGTCGCGCACAACTATGGGAAATACGTGCTTTCTGGCCGCTGAATAGAAAAAATATTTTTATATTTTACACAGACAAGACATAATTGATCTTCAAGAGCGAATATATGTTTTTAATACATTATTACATGGAGAGGTGAAAAATCACTATATTTTTTATTTACTACAAGTTTAGTAATTTTATTACAATTTGTAATAATTTTGCTACACTTGTAATATGACTACGAAATAGTAAAATTAATACTAGTAGGAAAATGTCTACAATTTATAATAAATTTACTATTTTTATAGTAATTTTACTAAATTGTAATAAAATTAGTAAACTGTAGTAATATTGTGTAATTTTTTTACTGTGTAGAAAAATATAAAAAAATGACTGTTTTACATCCACACGGCCAGGCTGCTTTGCTTGAAAATTCAATCAGTTTGCTTGAATTGCTTGAATATTCAAGCAATAAATATATATCTGCTTAAATTTCAAGCAAATGCTTGGAATTTGAAGCAATCAATTAAAACAAATAAAAAAAACTGTAGGAAAGCATAAATTTTGTTCCCTTCCCTTTTTTTAAGAGTTATTTGAGAAAAAAAATTTGGATTACCTGCTGTTTTACCTAATTGCCTAGTTCTTTCATTTTTTAGTTATATAAATTTCTGGTTCGTTACTGTTTTACCTAATACCGTTATCCGGTATTAGGTAAAACAGCAGGTAATCCAAATTTTTTTTCTCAAATAACTCTTAAAAAAAGGGAAGCGAACAAAATTTAAGCTTTCCTACAGTCTTTTTTACTTGATTTAATTGATTGCTTGAAATTCCAAGCATTTGCTTGAAATTTCAAGCAGATATATTTATTGCTTGAATATTCAAGCAAAGCAGCCTGGCCGTGCAGATTAAAAAAAAAAAGTTAATATAATGGTTGTGAAATATCTGTTAAGTATGCTGTTAAGGTACATTCTACAATAGCCACAAATGCAAATATGTAGGTACATATATGTAAGCAAATGGATGCGCAGAAACGAGTTTACGTATTTAAAAATGTACTGCGCATCGAATGCGTACATATATTCACCGTATATTTGCCGATTTGCAGCTATTTCAGAATGGGCCCAAGTACCCGTTAAACACATACATACATAAGCACACACTCATACGGACTTTTTTTAAAAACCACTTTTTTTTGTTTTCTGGGGTCTCAAAACGTGCTTATATGCAAAAAAACGAAATTTCACGTATCACATGTTTCTCCTATAGGAACCAAAACACCATAATTTTTTTCTTTCCAGACATAGTGCCAAATTTTTTTATTTGGAAGTATTATTTTCAGTAATATAAATTTGATTTAATTTCTCAGATTTTATTCCGCATAATTTAAATGCATTTTTTTTTATTAAAAATTTAAAAAAACACCATGACTTCTTTTCTTTTTGTACGTAGCACCTAATTTTTCTCACTATAGAGTCCTAGTTTCAGGCAAAACATTATTACTGGATTTTTTAGATCTGTTACCTAAATTTGGGAAAACGTTTGTCTCGTAATTTTTTGCATCGAAATATGAAAAAAACAAAATTATTTTTTTAAAAGATTCATTATTCGTCAATTTTTCAGATTTGATTTTAAAATCTAGGGCAATTTTTATCTCAAAATTTTTGTCATAATAAATAAATATATTTATAATTAATAAATATATTGTTTATAAGCAATGTTTAATTAATCTTTACACCTAATTTTTATTTTAACGGAATATTAAAAATTAAAATTTTAAAGAATTTTTGTTTTTAAAAACATTAATGTTTTTTCTAGACGTGATTCCTAATTTCTTGTCTTAATTTTGTGCACGGGTCTTCACAAAGTAAAAGTAATGATAAAGATCAAACTCAATTAGAATATCCTCTGTTTAGGCTTTATTTAAATCTTCAATTTTATTTATTTAATTAAATAATAGTACACTTAGAAATTGTATAGATTTATTAAAAAATTTAGAAATCATACGATTATAATATATAAAAATACTATTTTTTTAATACAAAATATTTTATTTAATAAAAATGTGCAGAACATTATATTGTTAGGCATTAGCTATTAAGCTTATTGTCAAGTATCTTTGAATAAATATAATTTTATTGCAAAAATTTAATTGGCTGAATTTTCGATTTAAAATTTTTGAAATTAAAAAATAAAACTTTAAAAATTTGAAAACCAAAACGACGTATACGCAATGGTTGGGTCTTTAAACATGTTCTAAAGTATAATTTTCCGAAAGTTCTACTGAAAATAAGCCTAAGCTCATAAGCTTCAGTACTCGATTTTTCATGGTTATTTTCGTTTTTCGACCATTAAAAGAAAAAAAAAAAAAAAAAAAAAAAAAAAAAAAAAAAAAATACGCTAGATAATTTTCATTATTTTTTTTATAAAAACTCACATTTTCGTTATAAAATAATTCCTCTTAGGTCCAAGGGGAACATGTAAAACCCACCGGGGGCTCGATTTTCGAAATCGAGGGAGCGAGGGAGTAGAGGAATTCCCCACTCTTTTCCCCGGTTTTTAAAAAACTCAATTTTTGAAAGCGAAAGAAGAACTCTCCGGAGAACATATTCCCCAAAATGTACTCCCCACATACTATAGCAAGGGAATCAGGGAACTCCCTCGTTTTAAGCATACGTTTATTATAATAATAGACTACCGCGCTTAAAAGACATTAATTTTTTATAATTTTTATGCAAATATATTCATATTATAGTTAAATTTAATGTATTAAATAATATAATATATTCTAATACATATTGTGATTTTGTGTATATGGAAAATTAAATTAAATTTTTTTAAAAATAAAAAAAATAATTCAATTCTTAGATAAATTAATTAATGAATTAATATAAAATAATAAATTTATAAAAAAATATGCCTAAATCTGGAAGTCAATTTGCTGGAATTTCTTGAAAATTACAGAAAATGCTTATACTTTCAACAATTCAAGCAAAATTCAAGCGCAGCAAATATGCGTGTAGTGCTATAGTAATAAAAATATCTATTCGGAATAATTTTAATAATTTAATATCATATTACACATAATAAAAGAAGCAATAAACTTTTTTTAGCACAAAATATTATAATAATGCAAAAAAAAAAAAAATATTTAAAAAACAAAAAAATTGTAATTTGTTTTTAAATTTTATTTATACTCAAAATAACTATTATTTTTATATAAAAGACAATGTATGCATGTCATTAAAAAAAAAATGTGTATCTCAGCATGAGGAGATAAATTTAGGTGTGCATTAAATTCAAAAATTTTCTATTATTAATATTGAAAAGAATAATTTATAATAATAAATTAATCGACGCACATAATTACTTTTTGTAGAATATGTAGTACACATTTTTCGAATATAATAGACTAATGGTAAACAGTTTTCAAATTTTTGAAATTTTCTCAACTTTAAGGTTTTATTTTATTTTCTAGTTATATTTATTAATTAAAAAATTTTTTATCTATTTATAAAAAAAAAATTTTTTAATTTTTGTCTATTTTTATTTAAATCTATATGTTTACTTTACTTTTTACTAAATTATCAAAATATTATTTATATACTTATATTTATTTCCATATATGCAACATATAATACATAAAATTTTAAAAATATAAATACTTTTGAATTATGAAGAATGACGCGCTTTGATGATCTACGATTTTATTGGTTAAGAGTACACATATGTTGCGGCAACATTGCGCGAGTGTTCTCTCCTAGTAGAAACGGGGAAAAGGGAAAAAATATCACTCCCTGTTTTTGAAAAATACGTCTTTTTATTTTTTGGGGAGCAATTTTTAAGAGGGGAGTTCCCTTATTCCCTCATTCCCTCGATTTCGAAAATCGAGGCCCGGTGGTGGCGCCATTTAAATCGCCCGACTCGAGCTTGACTACCGCGGTTTCAGTAAAATATTACATATTTTTTGCAAAATTATTCTGTTTTTATAATAGCAATGATGGCATATAATATATATAATAATATATGCCATCATTTCTGTTATCAAAACAGAATAATTTTGCAAAAAATATGTAATATTTTACTGAAACCACGGTAGTCAAGTAGAATTTAATGGCGCCTCCACCGGTGGGTTTTACATGTTCCCGTCCAAGATAGACCGTAGAATCCGATTGTAGGGTAAAAAAAAATTTAGAGCGCGAGAAATGAATAAATTACGTCGTTTATTTTCAAAACTCGATTTATCAAAAACATATACATAAAATATCCTATGGTTGTACTAACATTACTTCGGAAACTTCAAATTTATTCGTAAAAAAAGAAACGGTAGGTTAGAGTTGTAGTACAAAAAATAGCAAATCTAAAATTTTAATTTTTTACAAATTTCAAATTTCTCGCCGAATCACGTGACTAATTAAAAATCTGACTACAAATTTGGATTCCGCGGAAAATTTTACATAATATATCTTTATATGTTTTCACTGTTAACATAGTGAAAATCAAATTGTTAACAATATTTTAACATAAAAACTTTTAAAACCATAACAAGATTTATTCTTAAAAAATTTTACGTGGAATGTAAATTTTTTGCCACTTTTTTAATTGGTTTGTGACTTGGCGGAAGTTTTGAAATATTTAAAAGATTTACATTTAAAATCTGCTGTTTTGGATCTACAGCTCTCAAAACGCAATAACCCATCGGTTTCTTTCTTTTGTCAAAACATTGGAAGTGTCCGAGGTAATTTGAGTTCTACTAGAGGATTTTTTATCCATAAGATTCTAAGAAATCGACTTTTAAAAAAAAAAACCGAAAAAGAAATTGACTTCCGCCATTTTTGTTTAAATTGAGTCAATTTAAATATTTAAAAATTTATATTGTGTTAAAAAAAAATCAATTTTAATCACCAAAACATCCTCGCGATAATTCACACAAATATTGATTATTGTTAATATTTACAAGTATACACTGATTTTTCAAATCGTCCGTTGATTTGGTCATGCGAATAGAGTAGTCTACAGAACAATGTTTTATATGTTTAATACTCTTGTTAACAAAAATATCGTTAAAAATAGTGATTGGGTAGTATATTAGTAAAGTTTTATTCTCTATATTATTTTGAATGTTAAATATTTTTTCAATAATACCGTAAGAGTCATCACTGAACCTTACAACTGAATCGTCAAATCTTTTATTATTCGAATATTTTTTTGTACTATATCTACATTTTTTGTATATTAATTTTTCAAAAGAGATACAGGCTCCTGTATACCCTAACAAATTTGTATCTTCTTCAGTGAGGGTCACTTCATTTCCATTTCCAATTAATATATGATCTTCGGAAATAAAACAATTTTGTAAATTGTTTTCAAAATTTTCAATAAAATCATAAAAGTTGCCTCCGATTGAAATTTTCTTAGAAAATTCTGGCAATGACTTATAAAATAAATATCTTTTGCAAATTTGTTTAGCTAAATGACGTGGGCTTTTACGCATTTTCATAATTACTCGATTTTCGTTTTCAAACTGAAAAGCATGATGAACCCATAAAGGTCCAAGATTTTCGACGCAGTCCACTAAATGTAAAAGAAGATGAATAACATAATTCATTGAATTTTCACCGTAATATTCTTGATAATATGTAACAAATTGGACTAACAAAAGTCGGGCTTGGTCTAACTCCTCAGGAGAAATTGATTCTTGATAAAGAATTTGTATTGCTGCAACCAATAAAGAAAAATGCCTTAAATATTTTTTAGGCAATATATCTTTTAAACAAATTAAGGAATATCCCAAAAGCCAGGTCATCCATTCTGACGCTTTCCAAAGCTTAAAATTTTCTATTGATCTGGGTCTTCTAGTAATTTTAATTGGTGGAGTAATAGATAATAGTCTTTCATTTATTAATTTTAGATTGCAGGGTGATCCAATGTAATATGGTTCCTCACTATTTAACAACCACTTTTGTGTTATCTGTTTAACTGCTCCTAAAAATACTGTATGCATTGCTTCAGGTGTCATACCTTCCACCAAATTAAAATCATATAGATTCATCAGAACTGATGGACCAAGTATGCCATCCAGTTCCTCTAATTTATTAGTTTGTATAATTTTCATTTTATTTTTCAACCCACGATCTTTACGTTTATTTGGTATATCTGTTGATATCAGGTATTTCATGGCATTATTAATTCTTTTGCCTTCTTCATCGCAGAATGTACACCCATAATACCCATTATATTGCTTCATACACAACACACTGCAACGTGCAGGTGAGTCAAAACATCCACAAATTGCCACGAATTTGCTGGTTATCTTTTCGCCAGACATTGATGTCCATTCTACTCCTTCACAATATAAGTTATTCATATCTTTCACAAATGGTTGGAGGAATTCATTCATCGGAGGTTTACAATCACTCACCCAAACACCGACTAAAATTATGTGCTTGCTTCTTAGATGAGGCGGCAACTCATTAACTTGAATATAAATAGGCCACACGGTTACTTTACTCGAATTAAATGTATAACATCCATCCGTATTAAATATATACGAAAAATTATTTGGGTTGTATAAAATCTTACCACGTTTTATTAGGTTTTGGTAAATCTTACCATCAAAAATGTCTTCTATGGCATCGCTATTTTTTTTAACTCTGTTTCTTGCATATTGAAGATGTGGTTGGACGGATGGATTTTGAAATAACTCTTGAATTTGTGATTTCACATCTAACATTACAAAATACGGTGTTTTGCTAATGTCTACTATTTTGTTTTTGCATGCGCAAATCAAAGGATTAAGATGGCTAATATTCTTTTCTTTCAGACTATTTAATTCACCTAAGTATTTCTGGCAAATATTACAACAAACATGTGTTATTAAACGTTCCGGTTCTTTTAGTATAATAGTTAATAATTTATACTTAGAGACCTGAAGTACATTTTTTTTATAAATTTTATTCACTAATTTTATAGTATCAACGACTGCTTCCCATGTTAGATCATGTCGAAATGCTAAAGTGGATATCATAAGTAAAACTTCGCCTCTATTAACAGCAGAGCATTTGCACAATTTCTGGTCCAAATAATTGTTCTCCTTGGCGTCTTTTTGCATGTCATTTAACTGCAAAATAAATATTTACATTAACTTTTAGTTAGTACATTTAAAAAAAAATCCGTTTCTGGCAAGCAGATTTTTGTTGCATGCTCAAAATATTAAAAATTATTTGAAATGTAAAGAAAAAAAAAAATAATGACAAAAAACAGTATAAATACTGTTAAAATTCCAATTATTTTAATTAATTTGATGAGTTTATTATAAACTCATTGAAATAATAAAAAAAAATAATCTTATTTATTATTTAAAATCCGCGTAACAGTAATGGTGAGCCAAAAAAAAATTTATTAATATTTTTTTCATTCATTCAGGAGATACGTGAATCGATATGACGAGTTAACAAATAAAAAAGAATAAAAATTTTTATTTTTATTTTCTTGACGTTTCAGTAGATCCTTTTAACATAGCATAAGAAAGGATTTTACCTTCAAAAATGATGGTATTATAATCCGTATGCAAGTTATAAAAACTACAATGATGAAAATGCTTACATGGTATTTGAAAGTCAATACACTAGAAATTCTGACTGAGTATTTATTTATACTTCCTAATGTTAGTGTAAGTACTTATACATAAGTAATATTATGTACATAAGTAATATTATTGTCTAATTAGATCTAAATATATATCTAAATAGACCTACTGAAACTAAAGACATATATATAGACCTATTTAGATCTAATTAGACAAAATAAAAATTCATCGGGTACTTGAAATCAAAAATATTGTGGCTGGGATTTGTCAGCACATTCATGGAAATTTATATACAAATCACAAATTTATACCGATCCATAAAACAATTTTAGAAAGGATTTAATAATTTAGAGATACCAAAATTTATATATGCAGATTTGAAATAATTAATGAATGTACGAAATTTTAAGTATTTGGAGTTGGTAATATAAAATTTAAAAAATATATAAAACAAAATACAAGGAATTGTAAAACAAGTAAGCTCTATTTGGACTGAAGGGATTAGTTAAAAATATTTGCTTTCAAAACTGCAACTGAAGTGATATTCTTATTTTCATAACTTGCAAAATTTTTTAATTTAAATTTTTTCTTTCATAACCCTTTATACTCGCCTTTTAAAAAATTTTTTTAGAACTTAGTTTGCCTGCTATCCCTCATTTACTTACTATGCACTAAAAAAGTAAGTTTTACTCACGTATTTTTTTAATGCTTCGTCCTTTTCTTCATTATTTTGGTAGTAATTATTTGTTTCATCTTCAGAATTAATTTCATAATACTCATCTTTATCATAATCATGCATGCGGTGGTTTATAAATTGCTCATTTGGATTTTCTTGATCGCATTCGTTGTCATCTTGGCAACTGAATACGTCAAACAACAAATCCATAACATTCGCTGAACGGATATTCTGTAATAAGTAAAATTATACAAGTTTTAGAAATTTTCAGAAAAAAAGTGTTACAGAGAAACAATATTTTTTCTATCTTTTTTGTATAACAAAAGTAATTATAGAACCTAATCATTTATTACCCGAGCAATTAAGACGGCTGGATTGACACCATAAATCACGTGACCCGGCGGAGGTCCACTTTAGGGGGCCTACTGGATCGCGTGAGAGTAAGGCAGCTGGCCGCCATTTATTTTGAGTTAAGAAACATGTAAACATTTTTAGAGAATTATAAAAATAAAAGATACAAAATAAAATAATACAATGTTTCTATACTGAAAAAATAAAATTCTTTTATTTGAAAAGTTTAAAAAATTTAGTGCCATTGGTAATTTTTTTTTTATGTATAATATACTGAAACACCAATTTTAAGGCAAATAGAAAAAAGAATTCTTTTTTAAAAACATTACATATGAACATTACGATGTTTTCCCCAGCTTTTCATTTTTTTTTTTTTTTTTAATATTTCCGAAATATTAGTGGTAGAATTAATAATTTGAAAAATGAAAAATTTTACACACCCACGATGGTTGAATATTATTTTGTAGCTTTATTTACAGTGTAGCAACTATAAAATAAAAAAATGTAGCTCCATTATTACTTATAAAATTAGAATTCGAAAAGCAGCTGTTATTGCGAAATATTAAAATCTTGGTTTCATATTTTAACTTACTAATTACAGGTCCAGTAAAATTGATTTTTCGAAGTCTCAGACATTAGCCTACCCTTTATTATCAAAATTTTTTTATTCTCAATCAAGGGGTCGAGCGTTACTACTAGAGTATCACGAGACTTCGAAACAAGACTGAGACGAAACCACAGAGTACTAATTTTTCGAGACTCGAGACGATACGAGACTTATACTGCCGTACAGGAGAAAAAAGGCAATATCTCGAGATTTTATGTAGAGATTATAATCGTGAAAAAAATATCTATCCAGTGGTGCAAAAATTATTTTGATATCACTGATAACAAAAAAGTTAGCATTGCATATCTCGAAGGTTTCCTGTATTTGATAAAATTTAACATGGAATAAAAAAAAAATACATGAAATAAATGCACATCTCGAGATATTGCTTTTCTTCTCCTGTACGGCAGAGCAGCGCGCATGGAAAAAATATTTCAATACAGGAAAGAAAAGCAATATCTCTTTATATGAGTACAGGAATAAAAATGCATATCTCAATATTGCTTTTCTTTCCTGTATTATAAGCAGATTTGGCGCAGCTATTTTTGCATATCTCTTGTTTTTCATATAAACTCCTTATATGAAAAACAAGAGATATGAGTGGAAATTTTAGAAAAATTTTTTCACCAATGAAAAGAGCATATCTTAATTACCTTAGAAACATATAAATATCTTTTTAATTGTATATAAGCCTTTCAAAATTAACCGAAACGCGTTTCTTTAAATATCTCGAAATGAGTTAAAAGTGAGATATTGCCTTTTTTCTCCTGTACGGCAGTATACATCGAGATTCTCGAAAAGTGTTGAAAAGTCTCGAATGCAGAATTACTATTTCTTCTCTTTTAATTTCAAATTTTTTTTGAATTTTTTTTCGCAAATAAAGCAACTATGAGTGAACTACATAACATATGGTAAATGTAAATTTTTGTATATTAAAATTTTAGATCATAATTTTCAAGACCAAGTCTCGATTTCGAGACCAAATTTCGATTTCGAAACCGAGACAAGACTACACATAATTTTTCGAGACCGAGACGAGACTTATCAAAATCTCGGTATCGTCTCGTCTAGTGTTGCTCTAAGAGTTACTGTGACTTAAAATTTTTTTTTTACTACGTCCGTCTTAGGCTTATATTTATGTCACAGAATTTTATTAACAGAAAATAATACTACACTGTAAAAATTCTTATCTGTGTAATTACTATCTTGATACTCTCTAAATTGAAAAGTGTGAATTTGGGTAACGGACTATACATTCCTGGTATCAACGTTAAATTCGCACCTTTAAAAGTGTGAATTTCGAGTTCACTGCTTTGGAGGTGTGAAAAAAAAATCGCTACTTCAAAAATGCGATGGTGTGAATTTTTATCCAAATTCACACTTCATTTTATAGAGTAGTAATTACCCGATAAACAAGTTTTACAGCGTAAGAAAATAACTACTAAGAAAAAAAACCACTGGGCTTAGTATAAATGAAGTATGGCCTACAACTTACTTTTTCTAATTAGCCATGAATTAGATCTTCCTATACTTTCGTAAAGAATAGTCATGATTAGTATTTTCTTTGATAAACAAAAAGCTACACTATAAAAATTCCTGTCAAGGTATTTATTTTTACAGTAGTAAATATACTATATTGATAGTAAACTTTTATAGAATTGCGATCTGGGCCATTCTTTATTTTTGCGGCCTAGGATAAAAATATCCTATTTCTTGTCAGCGGCAATAAAACAAGTATCTGCCGGCCGCTGCACGACCAGAAAAGACGTGTTTTTTCGCAACTGACGAAGAAAAATCGTATACGATCCTTGTCCATAAAGAATGGCAAAAATCGCAGCCACTATTTGCTGCTATTATATGCGCACTACCTACCCGTGAATTTCTCCACCCTTGTGTCTATAAATAAATTTTTCAAATAAATTTTATTGGTCTAAAGACTCATTATTGATTTAAATAATTAGGCCATTGAATAAAGGTCTCGACATCGACAAAAATTCTCCAGAAAAAAAAGTTGTGAAATGTGCTGTTTTTGGGCTAATTTGAAAGGGAAAACAAAATCGGAAATTCCAACCCACTGCTGGACTCCTCCAGAGGGGGGGGGGGGTTTGGAGCAAAACAGTTTTTTGCAAATTACTCAACAAGTAAAAGAAATTTAAAAAAATTGTTTCAAATAAAAGTTGTAGCTGAGAAAATTTTCAAACTCTCCCAAACAGATAAAAGTCCAAACAATTTTGATTTGAAGTTGAAGTTTTGGTTATAGTGAAAATTTTTTCCGAAAAAATTGGCCTAATTAATATTTAAGTCCCAAAATTTTTTTAAATTAATTTTTTTACGCCTATGCTTAAAGTAAAGTTTGAAAAAAATTATAGCAAACAAATTTATTTAAAAAGTTAAAAACTGATTTAGATAAATTGAGATCGAGCGAAAAATTTTTTTAAATTGGGTGGTTCCGAAAATAGGAAAAATAATTAGTAATTTGTTAATAAAAATTAGGGAATTTTTTTGTCTTTATTTTTGATTTCGCAATTATGACCAAAATATATTTTTGTAGCGATACTCAAAAAAAAAAAAATTAAAATTCACGAATTTTTATTTTTTCAATTTTTAATTAATATAAGTCCGTCAATTCATTCGTCATTTTTAAATTCTCTATTGTGTTTAATCGTTAATGATTTTTAATCGGAAATCACGTCTAAAGTATTCTATGGTATAGTTCCGTCAGGGATATTTATAGAAATATTTATATACAAATATTTATGCAATCAATTAGGTCTAAAACAATTGCATGTATGAAAATATTTAAGCATAATTTATATTTTTCCGTGTCATTCAATATATTATTGATTTACTTTCTTATTTGTTAGAAAAATACGTATATAAACAATTGATTTAGTTTACTCACATGAGGGAATAAAAGGGCATCTTGACCCTCATAGACGTTAGGCATAATCACCGAAGAATGTGAAACTTCCAAAAAATTCTGTGTTAAAATAAATTTTATTTTTAATATTTGATAAGGAATTATTAAATTAATTTATGCCTCATTAAAATTATTACCTGCTCTACTTCGACTTCTTCACTGTTTTCAGAATTACTGCTCTTTTCTTTATATTCTTCAGATGTACCATACACAGGCTGTAATTTTAGTAATAAAAATTATTATTTGCATGCTAATTATTTTACTTATATTAATTAAATTTATAAATAAATGGATGTAACCTCGAAAAATTCTGTGGTTATCATTTCTTGCAATTCTTCTTTTTTTTTCTTTTTTCTAATTGATGTAGAATCTGGTACTTTTTCTTTTGATTTGTTTGGTACCCATCGATTATAAATTCTTTTTGACATCGTTTTTTTTTAACAAAGTATATTAAAGTTTTGTATAATTGCAAAAATATTAAATTTTATAAAAATTATTTTTTTTTAGTCTCACACGCCTGGACACACGTGTAGCATTAAGTATATAATTATGAATTTGAATAACTATAGTTACACCACGCACAGAATTTATATATTTCTGTTATGAACACATACAAAAACAAAATATACTTATAGTCGAAAATAAGGCTTGATTCGCGCAGCATCAAAGATAATATATACGTTATCATCGTACGTTATTATATACTTGTTATGCTGGTCACAATTACAGATATATATATATATATATATGAGAAATTCCAACAAAAGATTGCGCTTATTATGGTCAACCTTTTGAAAAAAAAAAATTTGAAGGCACACCTTGCTAGTACATTTTTTTGAGTTCTTTAGATCATATATAGTCACAAAAAAGTGATGAACAGAAAAAATGTTGCGTGTACAATAGTTTTTTTTGAGTTGGAAGGCTCAAAATCACGTTTTTCCGATATTTAAAAAAACCAATTTTTGAAACTTTTTTTAAATCAATTAAAATCATTCTAAACGATATATTTTTGTTTTTTAATTTATTTTGTACTCATAATTTACTAAGAAAATCGTTTTTATACAGAAATAACACAAATTTTTAATTATTAGCGTCTGAAAGCAGCTCAAAAATTAAAAAACCGTTTTTAAAAATAAAAATTGCTTATTTAGCTTTTAAAACTTTTTTTAGTGGAATTATTATTAAAAGATAATGATAAAAAGTTGAATTAAATATAACTCATTAGTTACGAGCTTTAGAAATTACCTAAAACAGCTGAAAACAACTCCAAAGCTAAAATAACCAATTTTGGACCATTTTTTAAATACCAAAATCAGTCTCGTTTTCAATAAATTTGTTTATTTCTAATTTATTCACAGATTTTTTTATTATTTACTTTAATTATACATATTTTAAAGTATTATCTTTCTGTTTAAAATAATTTTTCTTTTAATTTTCAACGTCTTAGAGAAGTTCAAATGTTAAATATTGGGTTTTTTAAAAATTCATATACTTGGGATTTTTCTAGCAGATTCAAATGATATTATAAAATAGACTAGAAGACGCATTTCCTAGTAATTTTTCCTGTATAATTCGAACTCACTATTTAGTTTAACATTTTACTACGCTTTACAGGAGAAAAATTAATTTTTTTAGTTTTTTAGGGTACCAATTATGGAGGACCAAATTTTAAAAGTTTCGCAGTCATCAAGAAAAAATTTTCTGAATAGTATTTGCAAGAGTTATTTATATATTTTTTCCTCAGGAATTCGATAAAATAACTAGCTTTTTCATCTGGGGTTTTCCTTAGCCATAAAATCTTATTTTTCTATTTTTCTGGTTTTGTCCAGTCTTTTATATTTTGCATTAGTAGCCCATTTGGACCTAAAGGATTTGAAATATTTAAAATTATCTTTAATAAATAAATAGTCAGTGAAAAACTACTCGATAAAATACTAAAACTTTTTGTTTTTGAATAGTCGAGTTAATTAATAATTAATGATTTTGCAATAATTCTCCTATAATCTCAATTTCACGTTACTTGGAGTTCAATAATTTAAAAATTTGATAAGTCAGTGAATTTTCATCATAAGACTAAACGATTTCGTATTTTATTGAGCAGTTTTTTGCTGTCTATTTATTTATTAAAGATAATTTTAAATATTTCAAACCCTTTAGGTCCAAATGGGCTACTAATGCAAAATATAAAAGACTGGACAAAACCAGTAAAAATAGAAAAATAAGATTTTATGGCTAAGGAAAACCCCAGATGAAAAAGTTAGTTATTTCATCGAATTCCTGAGGAAAAAATATATAAATAACTCTTGTAAATACTATTCAGATAATTTTTTCTTGATGACTGCGAAACTTTTAAAATTTGGTCCCCCATAATTGGTACCCTAAAAAACTAAAAAAATTAATTTTTCTCCTGCAAAGCGTAGTAAAATGTCAGTCAGATAGTTATATCTTGAAGATATAATTACACAAGCTATAGGAATAATTAAATAATTTTAGCTAGTAAAAACGTTAATTCTAGGTATTAGTACTTTCATAGAAATAAATTTAGTACTACGTCCAAAGGTGCTTTTTTAATTTTTTTATGTAAAAAATTTTGACAAAAAAAATTTCGAAAAATTAAGTATCAGATAGAGAAATCTTTTACAAACATTAATTCAAAATTTTGCTTGAGCGCCCCCCCTGAGACAGCTTTCTGGATCCGCCACTGACTGCCACCATGATTTTCTGGTAGTTTGAACCCTACAGAATGCAAAAAAAAGCGTGAACACGAAATCGGCGATGGATGCTAAAAAGATTTTGCCACTTTTATGTCAAAAACCGTGTTTTTCGTATCTGGGCTACCCCAAATTTTCAAAATAACTTTTTAGGTAAATAAAATTTAACAAAATAGATAAGAAAATCTGATTGCCAGGGAAAAACCACTCCAGAAGAAAAAAAAACTTATCTTTTTACGATGAAATTTAGCCAAGTTATCGGAAATTTAAGATTTTACTCAAATTTGTCTTAAAAAAGATTGAAGTTCTATATTGAAAAATGCCTGTTTCTGAACTTTAAACATGTATTACTCGCTTGAATTTCATCGTAAAATAATAATTTTTTTTTTTAAATCGATGTATTTTTCCCTGGCAATTCATTTCTTTAGGAAAAAAATCATTTTCATGTACCAAATTTCAATTTTTAGGTCAAAAGCCTTTGAAAACTGTAAGTAGCCAAATTTACTTAACACAGTTTTCGACCTAAAAATTGAAATTTTGTCAATAAAAATAATTTTTTTCTTAAAGAAATGAATTGCCAGGAAAAAATTAATTGATTTAAAAAAAAAAATTATTATTTTACGATGAAAATTAAGCGAATAATGCATATTATTGCTGAAATTTTTCTTAAAAATGATTGAAATTCTATTAAAAAAAGCCTGTTTCTGAACTTAAAATATGCATTACTCGCTTAATTTTCATCGTATAATAATAATTTTTTTTTTTAAATCAATTAATTTTTTCCTGGCAATTCATTTCTTAAAGAAAAAAATTATTTTTATTGACAAAATTTCAATTTTTAGGTCGAAAACTGTGTTAAGTAAATTTGGCTACTTACAGTTTTCAAAGGCTTTTGACCTAAAAATTGAAATTTGGTACATAAAAATGATTTTTTTCCTAAAGAAATGAATTGCCAGGGAAAAATACATCGATCTTAAAAAAAAAATTATTATTTTACGATGAAATTCAAGCGAGTAATACATGTTTAAAGTTCAGAAACAGGCATTTTTCAATATAGAACTTCAATCTTTTTTAAGACAAATTTGAGTAAAATCTTAAATTGACGATAACTTGGCTAAATTTCATCGTAAAAAGATAAGTTTTTTTTTCTTCTGGAGTGGTTTTTCCCTGGCAATCAGATTTTCTTATCTATTTTGTTAAATTTTATTTACCTAAAAAGTTATTTTGAAAATTTGGGGTAGCCCAGATACGAAAAACACGGTTTTTGACATAAAAGTGGCAAAATCTTTGTGGCATCCATCGCCGATTTCGTGTTCACGCTTTTTTTTGCATTCTGTAGGGTTCAAACTACCAGAAAATCATGGTGGCAGTCGCGGCCTCGTAAATTTTTTTTTCTTCATTTTTGGTGCTCATAAAAAGGATTTTTTCGTAGAAATGCACAAATACCCTCCGAGGTGAAGCCGAGAATGATAAACTGCAATTTAGAACATTCTTTTTTTATTGCCAAGGGTCGCATATTATTTTTCTCCGTCAGTGGCAAGAAAATACGTACCTTTTCGCCACTGACGAGAAATAGTATATTTTTATCCTAGGCTGCAAAAATTATGAATGGCCCAGATCACACATAAATTGCAATCAGGCGAAGCCGAGGATGGCAAACTGCGATCTGGGACATTCTTTTTTTACGGCTGAGGCCAAAACATAATTTTTCTTCGTCAGTGGAACGTATTTTTGAATCGTGCCGCAGCCGGAAATACAAGTTTTCTGGCCGTTGACAAGAAAAATAAGTTTATCTATCAAAATGTAAAAAAATATAAGATCCTGTTACTATTTGACGGTTAAAATTATAAGAAAAACATTATACATTAATCATTAAAAACATTATAAAATTTTATAGGAACAGGATAATAATATTATTTTTTTATATCAAAATTTTATTTACAAATTGAGGTTTCGGATCCAGGAAATTAAGTACCAATGACACTTATAAAAAAAATTAGGAATTCTTTTAAATAAATTAAAATGAAATAAGTTTTTCTGTTTAGGTATTTTTAGATCAAAAATTAAAAAAAAAATTAATATTTTAGAAAATGTTTGTCACAAAATTAAACAGTCCAAAAATAAAAAATAATATTTATTTTCTTAGACGTAATATCTTTTGTCGTAACCATAAGTAAAATAAAAAATTTTACCACATTTTAAAATCCTTATAATTACTAATCCTTTCTTTGACAGCGATGAAAATTATATAAAAAATTTGTTTATTATTAAAAAAAATCACCTGGACTAGTGAAAAAAGAAAAGACTGGTAAAAAAAAATCATATAAATTTCAATTTTTTGTTTTCAAATAAAAATTTTGGCGCGCCAGTATTATATTCCACTATATAAGTGGGGGGAGAGAGATTTTTAGTATACAGCTGTTTGCGAAACAGCGCGCATGCGGCTTCTAGTAGTCAATCTTTTAACAGTGCTACTGCGCGCCGGTCATTGTGTTTAGTTTGACAAATTTTAGTTTTTTTAATTTTATTTTAAAAATAATAATAAAATATTGGCATATCTTGTGTATATTAATGAACAATTTGTAAAGTGTTTATAAGAACGTGATTCTAAAATAAATATGGCTGATTTGGAAGAAGCAAGATTGCACGTGTGTGTAGCTCAAAAAGAATTTGGTAAAACCAAAATTCATTTTCTTATCAGTACGCAAATATTAGACTTTTCGTATGAAAAATTGGGTGAACAGAGTGATGACTTTAAAAAAAATGTTTTTATATGGGTCAATGAAAAAGGTGCTGAAATACCTATTCAGATTATTGCTGTTCAAAGTAAGTGAATTAAAAATTAAATTTCAATGAAGCATATTAAATATCACCTTTTAAAACATATACCTTATGAAGTTAAAGTTCTTGGTATATGTAAGCCTTGTAACGAAAACATAACAGTCGCTTGGGCACAAAAATGAGCGCGTGTGTACATAAATTATTATCAACTTACTATGTTTAGTATTTATGCTAAACAAAGATAGTAATTGGAAAAATGTATCGTGAATTAAACTTATTATTAATTATACTCAAAATTATAAAAATTATATTAGTCGTATATGATTTAATTTTTTTAAAATAAATTTCTTCTTTTATTATGAGTAAAACTTTATTTTTTTATTTTGCCTATACAGATTAATCTCTGCAAAAAAAATTTTTTTAAGTGCATTTTTTTATTATGGCAAAAACATGCGAAAAAATAATAACTTGAATTTTTATTGCAAAGAAGAGAGAAAATAGTAAGAAGCACATAAGAAGCCCGCGGCTAAATTTATCTGCAATTCTATATAAAGGCCGGGAAAACTTCAAACAAAGTAGTTCAGGGTTGTGCATAAAACTAATATGGTTAATTTTACTATGTTCACGGTATTCACTTTTTAGTTTGCACGCGCATGTAAAGTTTCGTATTCCGTTGTAGTAATTGTTGCAAAGCATTTTTTATTTAAATGAGTTACAAGACTGTAACACGCGCCTGAAAACTAAAAACTGAATACCGAGGACATAGAAAAAAGTAGTCATATTTGTTTCATGCACAACCCTGGACTTCCATGAAGTTTTTTCGGCCTTTATACCGGGTGGAACGCAATTGTCGCGGTTATTTACATTGCTTTGATATATACTTGCAATGTAAAAATCCGCGGTAATTGCGTTCCACCCGGTATATTTCTTATGTTTCCTATTTATTTCTTGCTTATTAGCGCTAAAATTTTAATTTAATTTTTTGTCGCATATGTTTTCGTAATAAAAAAAATGTATTTACAATTACTCAATTACATAAATTTCTTTTATGTTAATAATTACAGTCAATTCTACAAAACAATTGATTTGATTAATTTATTTGTATAGGTATAAATTTAAATTTACAAAAATAAATATTCTTCTCTATTTGTATCAAAATTTTGGCCACCAAAAAATATTAAAAACAGCAAATTTTTTTTATCTTTTTGGTCGTAGTGCCTACTTTTTTCTGCGCAAGTATTCACTTTGTAAATTTTTAATTTTACTCAATTTTTTCGATCAAATGCTCGATTTTTTAAAAATTTTGTACATACAAAAATAAAAAAAAACCATTATTTTATATAATATGTTGTCTTAATTCAGTTTTTGTTTTCATCTGATCTAATGCTAAAAAATTATAAAGATATTTAATAAAAATCTATGCATATTTCTTACGTATATTAATGAACAATCGATTTTTTTTAATTATAATTTTTTCATTTCATAAACTTCATAAAATAAATTAATTGTCGTAGTTCACTACAATAATAATTATATGCTTATGTTTTGACGAGGCCTCAGTAGCAGATTTCGTTTGTATGTATAGGTAACTGAAATTTAAACAACGAATCAAAAAATAGTTACTTACTGTCCTCTTTTAATTATATCAACCAATTAAAAAACGGTTAGCTTGTATCCTTGTCTTATCACCATGTGTACCGGCATACCGTGGTAACGCTTGTTCGGGACCAAAACACAAAATAATAAAATTTAATCTCGATTTTAATTTAATTGTATAGATGATATAATTTATTTAAATTATTAATTTTTTATTTGTAAATATTTAAAATAAAATAATAATAGGCTGTAGTAAAAGTAATCAAAAGGTTAAAATAAATAATTTTTTGGCAAGCTAATAAAGCAAGGACAATCACATTTTCTGTGTAACCTTAATGAATTTTATTTTTCTAAACTTTTATGTTTTTTTTTTTTGCATACATAAAAAAGTATTTTTATTAACATACTTATGAGTAAAACTTTTTTTTTTTCATTTCAGAAACTAGTGACGAAATACAAAATCTGTATAATCAATCCAGACCCAGAGTCCCAACATTGCCTCATTCTGACTTAGATATAGTCGAGATAAAGAAAAAAAAAGCTGCTGGTAAAGAAAGCTTGACTAAAACAAAGAAAAAGGTATATTATTTATTCAAATCTAGATGAGATTCGTAAAAATATTTAAAAAGTATTAAAATGTTAAAATTCTTTGGCTTGTAGGAAAGAAACGGTAACATTAAGGCAAGTAGAAGCGCCACTGCTGCTGAAATCATTAAGCAGCACTCCCAAATAAAAAAACATATCCTCAACAGAATAGAATTGAGTGTAAGTTAAGTTTTCAACATTTTTTAGAGTTAATTTTGTATAATTTTTATTATTATTCACTTTAAAGGAATCAAGCGAAGACGAGGAACTTCATGAACAAGAAGTTAATAATCTTGAAGACAATGACAGTCATGTTAGTGAGAGTGAAGCTTCAAATGCATATGCAATGGAAGCTGCGGATGCAGCAAATGACTCAGCACAAGATAATTCATCACTTAATTTACCAACTAAATTTCCTGGAAGTAAGAGAAGGCTTATCTCTGAAACATCTTGCGATTCCTCTTCTTCCAATCCAGATTCACCACCTGAAGAAAACATAGGGCCATCATGCTCTCGCATCTTAAAGAAGAAGAAAAGCGCAAGGTTTTCTGCACCAACCTCCAATACAAAAAGAATGTCTCATTGCGGAAGAGTAGGTTTTGAGCAAAGGGCTGTCAGTGAACAAATTCCTCTTCGTAATGAAAGGCGAGTACAGAATCAGATAGAGGAAGCTGCTGAGCAAATTCCTGTTGCTGCTCAGAGAATTCCCCTTCGTTATGAAAGGCCTGTGGAAAATCAACGAGGACTAGCTGCAAATGCTTTGCCTGTTGGCGTTATGCATAATCAAGGTAAGTTATTAACATTATTTATAAAATTAATTGTAGCTCTACATTCTTCTTTTTAAACGTTTCCTCAAGTCATTAGTGTTACTTTAAAACATCATTACTAAGTAAAATTCAAAATTTAAATTTTCAAAATATTTATTCCAGATATGAAATTTCCCCTTGATATTTAAAAAAATTTAAATTCAAATGATGTGATTTTTTTATGTTACTCAAAAAAGTTTTTGTAAATTTTAGCCCTTCGTAATATGAACTTCGACAAATCTTCAAAACCAAGGTTCAATAAAAGATCAAAAGGAAATATTAGAGGTCTTCCAATTTTTAGTAGCATTTGTAATGGTGATCATCGAGTTGTTCATGTTAAAAAACGTAAGTTATAAATAAAATTAATATTTTTTGTAAAAAAATATTCATGAATGTATGTGGTTTTGCATAATCTTATAGAAATACAATTAAATTTTATTGGTTATATGTAATTCATTTTATAAAATAAAAATCAAAACATATTTTTGTCATTTGTTAGGCTTTTAAAATAAAAAATTTTTAATGTTATTGGTTTTACTGAAAAAAACAAATATAGTTACATGATATAAAAAATTAAAGGCTTTTAAACATCAGTCGCTATTCAGAAATAGTTACAGTTAATACCTTTGTTTTTCTGGATCTTATTTTTATAGGAAATATAATGAAAGTTTTTTATACCGGTAATTTAATTAGAAAATAATTCCTAAAACGAATTTCCCAACTAGATATTTAATATTATATTATTTTTTTCATCTTTTATTCAATTAATGCAGTAAAATTTTTTTTTCAGAATTGTTTGCAGTAAAAATGTACTCTTATATAAGCAATCCTAGATATACATATGGTCACAATTATGTCTGCATGCATTCTGGTTATCGAGTAAGGCATTTAATTTTTGATTCACTAAAAGATGAAAATAATTATTCGACTTTCATCCGACTACTTTGTGTTGGCTTATGGGGTCATAAGACTCTGGCAAGTAAATGTGTCAAAAAAAATCATCGATCGCCTGAATTAGTAACAGAATTAGAGCCAAACAAAATACTAATTATTAAAGAACATACTCGGTACCTACTACATAGGATGCAAGCTACAAATAGAATGTACATAAATGTAATGATAAAAAAATTCAACAAATATTTAGGTACAGCTATATCTGAAAGCACTAAAATTATGAAAAAAGAGATAATAAGTCCATCTAACAATCCAGATGTGGATAATGTACTTACTGATTCTGGAGATGAGCTGTAGATTATTTCTTTCAATTTATTGTTTTTTTACATTTAAAAATGTTTTAAATGCTTCAATTAAAACCAAAAGCCTCACATGCATCGTATAGTTAAGGAATATTCACGTTATTTTCCAATCGGCGTTCCACTTAGTGCAGAGTGGCTGTACACAGAGTGGATCGCCCCTTTTTATTTCCTTTATTGAGTTATATGGCGACTACTAAGGAGTATTAAGATGTTATGGAGATAAAGTTTAATTAAGAAAAAAAGTAATAAGAAATGTAGAAGGTCTTCAAAATGAATATTTTGACAAATATTTGATGTTTTATACATATATATATATATATATATTAATTTTAATTTAATGATTAAACTTTTCATTTGACTGACTTTAGATTATAATTGTTATTATAATAAATATGTATTAAGAATTTTAAAATTAAGTAATAAAAAAAATTATGTTATTATAATTAAAGACATGAATTAATGCTATAAAAAATAAAAAAATCAAAAAGTTACTTAATTGTATAAAATGTGCATACATAATAATAGTTAAAATTATCTATATAAAAATTTTAATTAAAAATAATAGTTAGTAAATTTTTATCATACTTTTTATTGTACAGACTTAAAATTTTTGTGAATGAAAAATGAAGAGATGATAATTTTTTTAAAACATAAAACAAAATTTTATACTTATATAATCTGTATAAGTTATAGTTATTTAAAAAAAAAAAAAAAAAAAATATTTAAAAAGTTCAAAGAACAAAGTTCTAAAATGTATTTTCATTTTAAACAAATAAAAAAATATCTAATTACAATATGAATACAATTTTTCATTATCTAATTAAGTGTAAGACTATAAGTTTTTGTGTAACGGATTTTTAAATGGATTTTTATGTGATTTTTAAGGCCTTCCTGGGGCTGCGAGCTAACTCCCTGAAATTTCTGTCATCTCCTAGAATACCTTCGGGATGAATAATGAACCGTACGTGGGAAAACTGATATCCTGGAGGCGTAATTTTTAATTTTTCATTCAAAATAATTTTCCTATTTTCTAATATGGTGGACCAAAAAACATGAAAATAGAAACTTTCTACATTGCTTAGGGGTTTTCAAGGCTAAAAAAATACTTTGAATGAAAATTTTCATTATTTAGCCCCAGCATATTTTCTAATTTTCCAAAATTGCGGACCCAAAAACACGTTAGAATAAGCTTTTTACATTGCCTAGGGATTTTCGCGATTGAGAAAAACATTTTCATTTATGAAAACTTTTATTTTTTCACCCAAGCATATTTTCAGAATTTCCCAATATGGCGGAACAAAAAATATGAATAGCAGATATATCTATATTACCTGGGGTTTTTCCAGGTATAGAAAAACGTTTTTATGAATGAAATTTTTATTTTTTGGCCTTATCATATTTTCCAAGATGGTGTAACAAAAAACATGAAATAGGAACTTTCTACATTTCCTGGAGGTTTCCATGGTTGAGAGAAACTTTTTCATTGATAAAAATTTTATATTTTCGCCCCGGCATATATTTCGGTTTTCCAAAACATTCCAGAAAAAGCTTTTTATATTGGCTGGGGGGTGTGCAAGGTTGAAAAAAAACGGTTTCAACGATGTAAGGTCATAATTCAAAACGTTTTTCTCAACCTCTGGAATCCCCAGGAAATATAGAAATTTCCTTTTTTCATGTTTTTTGTTACGCCATCTTGGGAAATTGGAAAATATGCTGGGGCAAAATAATGAAAAATTTCAATAATAAAATCTTTTTTCTTGACCTCGAAAACCCTAAGAAAATGTAAAAAGCTTATTCTGACATGTTTTTTAGTGCGCCATCTTGGAAAATTGGAAAATATTTTTGGTAAAAAAATTAAAATATTCATTCATAAAAACGATTTTCTCAACCTCTAAAACCCTCAGGTAATGTAGAAATTTTCTATTTTCATTTTTTGGTCCGCCATATTGGAAAATCGGAAAATATGCTGGGGCCAAAGAAAGAAAAATTTCATTAATAAAATCGTTTTTCTCGACCTTAAAAACCCCTCCGACAATGTAAAAAGCTTATTCTGATATTTTTTTTGGTCCGCCATCTTGGAAAATCGGAAAATATACTGGATCAAAAAAATGAAAATTTTTATTCAGAAAAACGTTTTTCTCAACCTTAAAACCCTTTAGGCAATGTAAAATGTTTATTCCGATATATTGTGGGTCCGCCATCTTGGAAAATTGGAAAATATTTTTGGTAAAAAAAATTAAAATTTTCAACAATAATAACATTTTCTAAACCTCAAAATCCCCCCAGGCAATGTAAAAAGCTTATTTGGTTATATTTTTTGGTCTGGCATCTTGGAAAATTGGAAAATTGTTTAGGATGAAAAATCCCAAACCTCCAGGATATCAGCATTTTTGATAGAGAAGTCTAAAAGACTTTAAAAAGCTATTCTAATTGACTTATAACCAGTTTAAAAAAAAAAAAAAAGTTCCCCATTTTAACTACAAAAAAACACTTTTAAACACTTTTAAAACACTTTTAAACACTTTTGAGGAGTTTTTATTTTTGACAGGGCGTATATAAAGGCAGAAGGAAACCTAAAAATGCCAAACAGTATTTACGATACTTTATTACTGAAATAAATTTATTAAGAGACACTGGTTTATTTTATGGTAATCATAAATATGATGTAAGAATAAGAAGTGCAATTTTAGATTTACCAGCTCGAGCTTTTATACTTGAACATTCAGGTCACAATTCTAAAAAACCATGTTTAAAGTGTAAAGTAACAGGATTCAAGTTTTCAAAGACCATGATATTTCCGGGTATTAACCAACCAGCACGAACAAACGATGATTATAAAAACATGGAAGACAAAGACCACCACTTAGGAAAATCTGTGATATTAGACATGGATATGAATGTTGTAGATGAAGTTCCTATTGAACCAATGCATGCAGTTTACATTGGAGCTAACAAAAAAATTTTAATAGCATGGTTGACTAATAAATATGGTGCAAAACTTCGTTTGAAAGATATTTTAGTTATATGTGATAGAATAAACCAAGTGGCTAAATACTGTCCTCGAGAATTTAATAGACTACCTGAAAGTCTTATTTATCTCTGTGACTACAAGGCAACACAACATAGACAATTTCTTTTATACTTTGGTATATCCGTAACTCGAGGAATTTTAAAATCGGATATATATTTACATTATTTGTTACTTAGCTCTGCAATTCGAGTTTTATCAATGAAAAACATTTCAGGAAGTCAATTACTATTCGCTGAACATGCTTTAAATTCCTTTACATTGCTTTGCGATCAAATATACAAACGTAATTTTCATTCAATAAATATTCATTCTTTGCAGCACATAGTAAAAGATGTAGAAAAGTTTGGACCACTAGATAATTTTTCAGCTTTTCCATTTGAAAATAACATCAGTTTTGCTAGAAAATTATGCAATAAGCCACATTTACCACTTCAGCAAATGTACAATCGCTTAGTCGAAAGAGAAATAAGGAATGTAGATAATGCAATCACAAAAGAACTTGAATCTTCAATACGTTTATTTAATCCTATCCAGAATGTATCTTTACCTCTTAACCTTCTTCATTATCAAAATTGCTCGCTTAAAGGTTATAAAAATATTCAACTATCACAGTTTTGTCTTGGGACTTCATTACGAGATAATTGTTGTACAATAAAAAATGATTTTTCAATATGTATCATAGAAAATATTGTAGAAATAGAAAATTCAATTTTTTTTATAGTAAAAAAATTTCAAAAAATTGAAGATTATTTTGATGTAGGAATCAATTCCTCATCATTAGGAGTTTATAAATGCTCATCACTTTCAGAAGAAGCAGAAATAATTTCTATTTTACAAATAGAAAATAAATGTTACCGAACACCTTATTGGAGATCTCACGAAGAAAAAATAAATTTTGATAAAGAACATTTCTCTGAAGCTGATGAAGCCGTTATTGGAACTTTTGTCGTTTCTACACTTATATAATTTATTTATAATAGTAATTTACTTTTTTCGATGTATAATGAATAGAAATTAATTTTGATATAATAATAGTATATTTTTTGGGATTCTATATTTACGTATTACCTATAATGAATTTAAAAATATTACGAATAAATTTCAATTCAGTTAGATAATTTTAACAGTTTTTGTAATTTTTTAAAATTTCATATAAAAATCACTACACTGAATAAAATTTCCGCTTTCCACAAATTTAACATTAAACTCCAAAGTTGAAAAAAAATATACTGTTTGCTTATTTTTTTTTTTTTTTTTAATTTAATTCACATGTAGTATAATGTTTTCCATACATAAAAAATTCTAATTTTTTTCCTGAAACTCATAATTAATAGTTTTGATTATTTATATTTATCATTTTTTAAGTTTTTTTAGAACTTTGTAGAGAATTCCGCAATTTAAACCGATCAACAACCTTAAAAAAGTGTGTCACAGAATTTTTGCAGACTATACGTAACTTAGTTTCATTAATTTTAATTTTTGACCATAAAAACTTTTAGTCCGGGGCTTGTCTTACCCCAATATATCTTTAATCCTGGTAATATAATATCTTAAAAGTTAGGAATATTTATAAAAAATGAATTTTTTATCTTTAGAAATAACAAAAACTGCATTTATTTTTTTTTTCTCTGATGTTGCAAAGAAATGGATAATCCTTAATATTTAAATATGATATATTTTGATAATAAATATAATAAATATTTTATTGGTTCTTTTCTTTTTTTCTTTATTATCAGATTATTATATGAAATTATTGTAAAATATATAGCTTAAAATATTTTCATTTAAAAGTACAAGTATTGTATTATTGCATATTATAAACTAAAAAATCAACATTATTTTAGCAAGATCTAAATCAAAAAAAAATAAAAAATGAATAAGGAAAATAATAAAAAGAACAATGGAAATGGGTTAAAACGTAAATGTCGCACACCTCTTAAGCTGAAGAGTTTCGTTTCGTTAGAGCAATATCCTTCATTTAATAAACAATTAACAAAAACGGTTGTCCAGAAAAATCCGAAACCCAAGAAGGCTGTTGCAAAAGATCGAGTAGCAAAGAAAGTAATTACGAAAAATCAAACAATAAAAAAGGCTGTCCCTCAAAATTCCGTTAAAGATCAAATTAACAAAATAAAAGAAGCAGTTAACAATGTTCAAACAAACGAAGTAAATACTTCAAGATCATTATCGATTTTAAAATTACCGACAACATTAACAACGGTAGCAACAGCATTGACTAAGCCAACAATAAAGTCTTCAATTGTAACATCTAAATCTATGTTATTGCCAACAACTTGCACAATCACGACTTCAACTTTATCATTTATGGTTCCAACAACAACTTGCACCACAACTAGTGCTTCTTTATCTAATAGCAAAACGCCCATAATGCCAACCACTTATTCGACAACGCCAATAATGGTTCCAATAACAACTTGCACCATAACAAGTGCCTCTTTATCTAATAGTAAAACGCCAATAATGCCAGCAACTTATCCATCTACACCAGTAATGATTCCAATAACAACTTGCACCATAACAAGTGCCTCTTTATCTACTAGAAAAACGTCAATAATGCCAGCAACTTATCCATCTACACCAGTAATGATTCCAATAACAACTTGCACCATAACAAGTACTTCATATAACAATGCAACTCCAATAATGCCAGCCAATCATAATTCCACAGGTACTTATTAAAATAAAAAAATATTGAAAATGACATTTTGGTAATAAAAATTGGATACGATTCCATTACATAGTCCAGAAAGGGCTCATTAAAAAAAGTCGTTAAATGTAAATACTTTTGGACAAACAAATATTTTTACAACGCTTTTCTTTCTAAAATCTTTTTTTCGTTTTAAAATTAGCTAAAGATGTAAGTTTTGTTCTATTTTATAATAAAATAATAAATCTATATATAAATTTCAAAATATTCTATTTAAAGCTATTGTTTCCAAATGTATTTAAATTTTATGATTGTTTTTTTGTTACTAAAACAGAATATTCCTAAAACAAAAGCTAAAAAAATTCTATTTTGCAGGATATCTGTCCAGTTATAATAATAATCTTGAATCAAATCAACAAATTAACTATCCAACCATTCAGCAGCGAAATTATTATCCACATAGACAAAATTATTTTAGTGAGAGTACAGGTACGATATCACACCTCTATAGTAACATTTGATCCCAATTTATTTTTTCTAATAGGGGATCTTAAAATTTTAATAATTATTTTGCTGTGCTCAAAAAACCAATGTTGATTTTTTTTCGTGTACAAAATTTGCCGCGTCTTTTTTATCAGTATCATAATGTCATCAATTATTTAATTTTGATTTTTTTGTAAAATAAAATAACTTTCTGCACATTCAATATTTTTTTATGAGTTTCAAAATTTTCCAAAAAAGAGTTAAAATTCTGACCCATGCAAACCCCATATACTGCAAATATAACTTATTTTACATACTGATACAATTATCTAATACATGTTTACATTTACATAATCTTTAAGTTTTATAACTAAGGTTGCTGGATGAATACAAAAATAATACCAAATGAGCATTCCCGAAAATTCGATAATAATTCTTTTATTTTTTCATTAACTTTATATTTTGTTTATTTTTGTTAGAAATCTACAATCAGCAAGATCCTGCAATGAATTTTCCTAATTACCAAACGCCACAGGATGTTAGCGTAGTAGGGGCTAATATTTTTCCTTACTTTGATAATAACAATGGTATGCTTTATTCAAATAATCAGAATTTTTACAGATTAAAGTAATTAAACAAAGCTATAATGTTTAAAATAAATTTTCATTGAATATCAAATCTTTAATAACATAATTGCTTTTTTGACATATGAGAAGTATAAAAATTTCAATAAAATAAATGGGATGAATTATAGAAAATAATTCATACATAATTTTATTTAAAAAGTGCGTTAAAGTTGTCCCACCAGTGCTTAAAAGTAACTTTTACGCACACTGTTAATTAAACTATTTTTTTTTTAATTTTATTATTTTAATTTTTATGCAAATATAATTTTAAATTTAAAGAAAAAATTCTTGCACTCCATAGCAAAGATACAAAAATTTAGTTATATTAAATTAATCTTAAATTATAGTTAAATTTGTTAGGTAATCTAAATACATTTTAATAATATTTTAAGCCATAAGTTCTTTATAAGCGTATTTAAAAATATTACTATATAGGTAATTATCCTCCGACAAATAATTACCGATCTGCAGAAGTTCATCAATCATCGGAAGTATGGCAAAACAATAGCAGTAATAGCAACGATGAAGGTAAAGTAATATTAGCCCAAGTAATAAAATTAAAAGTAGCAAAATGGTTTTGTTGATTTTTTTTATAAGCAATTTGTATATCCGAAGTAAGTTACGAAAACATTATCTTTTGTCGTTAAAATTTTTCTTACTTTGCTTTCTTTCAAACAAGATATATAATAACAAAATAAATAATGCTATTGCTAAAACTAACTCTTGATGGATACATAAAAAAAAAAAATTATTTATGAAAAATTAATAAAATTGGAAAAACTATTTACATTTTTGATGACAATCTTATATAGTTTACGATAAAATATCTTTTTGAAAATTTTTTTAAATTATATTGGAACGTCCAGATAACTTAAATTTCAATTGAGTTTAATAACGACCTTGCTAGCTGGACAAATTATAAGGAGAAATTCAAAAAAATATGATTTTAAGGTCGTTTTTAAACTCAATTGAAATAAAATATCTAATTAAATAGAAATAAAATGACATGTCTGAAGTTTATAGTAAAATTGGCATAATTCATTTTCGAAAAGTTAACCATTGTAAATTAAAATCTGTAAAAAGGCACCTATTTTATTTAACAGCCATGTATCAAGAAGGGTCATGTTTCTTCCCCCATCGAAATAAAAATTCAAAAAAATAGCATTATTTTTATTTCAAAAATTTTTTAATTGTTTATTAACCAATATTATACTTTAAACAAATTAAATATTGATTGTTATTAAAGGAATTTCAAATACAATTATTATCATTATTAGATTCTGGCTCATCCCGAAAAAAATTTCTGAAAAATTTCTAGATACGTGCGTTATGTATTATATTTTAGGGAATCATTTGATAGAAAAGATATAATTTTAAAAACAATTATAGTTTTAAAAATTTTCGGTGAAAATAATTTGTTCAATATAAATTACGTAATCAATACTATATATTTTAATTTTATTACTTTAATAATTTTAATTTAATAGCAATAAAAATATTTAATTTATTTATGCGTGTATAATAATAATAGGTACATAAGGTATAATTTTAGTTTAATTTCAAATCAATAAATTTTTTAGGATTACCCGATTCAATGGAATATCCTGAAGGTACATACACCTAATATAGTAAAATTAAATGTACATTTTTTTTTGTATTTATTTTGCAATTCATAATTCTAGCTGAAAGTACCAGGGATTCTCAGAATAACAGAAATGAATCAATGAATATGCTGAATTGGTAATAATTTTATACTTAAAATGTTTCAGATCACCTACTTTCTGCTATTATTATATCAGATAACATTGTTGCTCTCTTACTCGTTTTTTTTAATACTAATATATCTGACATAAAGTTCACAATAATAAGATAAATAATAATCGTTATAAAGTATTCAATTAAAATTTAATAATGTGTATTTTTTTCTATAAATGTATTTACCAATAATTTAAAATTTTTGTTGGTGCCGGAAGTTAACTTTAATACAGATTATATAGAAGTACACTGTAAAAAATGTTATCCAGGTATTTACTATCCATATAGTAAGTTAAATACTCAAACAAGATTATTTACAGTGTATTTATCTCTAGCAATAGATTATTAATTTTTTTTAAAATTATTTAAATATATTTAAAATATATATTTTTTTTAAGGGAACAAACTGTTAAAGAGAACACAGAAAAAATGGAGTAAGATTTAATTAATTTTTATAAACCGATGAAATAATTCTTTGCTGATATAAATAAAAAGTCTTAAGTAGGCTTAACTAAAATGAACATTGCGGAAAATAGTATTCCATTTAGGTTGCTTGAAGTTTAAAGTAAAATGCTTGTAATTTTCAAGATTTGATTCAAAAAGTATTATTTTTTGTCTACTATCTTTGATTTGAAATAAACAATGTAACCCTACACTCTAAAAAGTAACTCCTTTATATTAACAAAAAAAATAGTATATTCTCAAAAATCAGTATATTTTCAAAAAAAATTTTAAATATTTAAAAAAACCATAAATTTACTTAAATTAGTATATTAATGAAAATTTGACTACTCTCATTTTTTTTTGGCGAATTTACGAAAAAAGTTGTATTTTTACTATTTTTTGTAAATATTCTAAATTTTCGGAAATATACTACCTTTTTCTTTTTGTTAATCTACAGTAGGTACTATTTACTTTTCACCGTATAAATTTAAAAATTTTTATAAAAAATTTTGATTTTTCATTTACTTTAAAATGTTGCATTAGTTACTTAAGACTTTACTTTAAGACGCAACGAATTACTGTTTTTAAAAGAATATTTATAAATATCTTATTGTTTTACCAGACAAATGATTGAAGAATTTAGAAATCTGAAAGAAGAATTAAGGTTATTATTCTTAAAAAACAATATATTTCAATATATCAGAATACGTAGAAATAACTTTTTTTTCATATTTTATTTGCAGAAATTTGGCACTTAGAATTGATCCACCCTTGCCTTGTAGACCAAATGTGTTTCCCATCCGAAACATCCAAGAGCTTTTAAACTTTCAAAACAATCTAAATGATAATCAATTTAACGAATTGGTAATTTTTAAACAATTATTTTCAAAAATAAAAATGTAAAATAGTATTATTTAAAATTTTTTTTATTATTATGAAAAGATTTGTTATGTAAATAGATTGTTTAAATCTAAATTGAAAAAAAAATTCATCAAATTCCAGTTTCGAAAAATATACATTTCAGTATTATTATTAAAGATTTTCCACTAATTTTTACTACTTTTAATAAATTTTTTGCATTTTTTACATCAAATATTATCAATCGTATAAATTAGTTCTTAACTAAATAACTATTTTTTTCTTGAACAATTTAAATTTAATATATTTAAGTCTTGAACCACAGTAAAATATATTATTTCCACATTAAAAATTGATTCGAACATTAGTTATTACCTTTAGTTAATTTAAACTGACGTATTTTCTGTGAAAACACCCAAATTTTCCTATTAAGCTGCACTGGATATTTAAAATATTTGTTTTTCTAAAAAAACTGCTTTTTTGGAAAATTTTTTTGCCTCAGAAAAAATTAAAACTTGAAAAAACTTAAAAGTTCAGTATTATTTATTAGGTCTTTTAAGGAAAATAGGTCAGTTTAACTTATTTCTAGACTATGGCAAGGTTTGAAACAATTTTTTGTGTTAAAATAATATATTTTAGTGTGGCTCAAGACTTAAATATAAAATAATAAATTTATACAGAAAAAAATTATTTAAGTTAAAAATTCCATAGAAATTTAGGGGATCCTCGTATAAGTTAAATTTCGAAATTTCTGATGTTCTTAAGGTGGATTAAGGCCCCGTTTTTAAAAATTAAAATTTGTAAAGCTCTTTTTTTTTCATTTTCTTGCTTAAAAACATTTCAAGAATATATAAAAAAAATTTTCAAGCAAAAAAAATATATGTTTTTGAGATATTTTGATTTTTATGGGACGGAGTCATATGAAAACATAAGCATTTAAAATCTGTAAACGCTTTTTTCTCGAAACTACTTTTTGAAATCGGTTTCAGTTCTAACTCAATAATTTATTAAGCTATTGACTTAAATCTTAGTGCGTTTTATTTGTAATTGTAGTGCCAAGTGCTGAAACTAAAAGATCAGAAAAAAGTGGATTAGAAAATTTTTTATTGACCATATTAGGTGTCTTTTTGTATCTGAAAATCTACATATTTCGTTCTTGGCACACCAAATGGTCAGTTTTTGGAATTTTTGCTAACTTTTAGTTCCAGCGCTTGAGAAGTCTATAGGGAATAAAATGCTCTGTTATTTTTTTATTTCGGATTGGAACCGTTTTTTAATATAATTTATTTTTGTATTTTTTGATAGTTTTGTAACAATTTAAAAAACATTTGAAGTTCTTATATAATAAAATAACTATAAAAAAAACATGTTAAAAATTCATTAAAATTACACGAAAAAATTAAAAGGGAGCCTTAAGTAAGATATTTATCTATACGATATTTGCTATCAATCAGAATTAAATAAAAATAGTCAAATATTAATTATTTAAACAAATAATTCGTAATAAATAACGCTAATTTACACAACTTTTAAAAAATATAAAAAATTATATTTTTATAATTAAAATATTCTTCTTAAAACATCTATTTTTACAGAATTGTTTTATATTAAGTCTTTGACGTAAAAAAAGTCCATTTTTCGTAGCTAGAATTCCAACCGGAATTTTTTTTCAGTGTATAATTAGTATAATTGTAAATTATGATAATAAAAATAATTTAATTATTATTAATTAATATTAGAATAATTATTTAATATAAGTGTTCATAGATTTATTGATATTAGTAGAGTATCTTGCTTGAATTAAAATTATAAATTATTTAATATTTTAGGTAAGCTATTTTAAATTTGTCGGAGGTGCCAATCTCCAAATATTTATGAATGAGGCGTTGAAGAGTGCCATGACAAATGAATGTATAGCCAATATACACTATTTTATGCCTCTGGCAGGCAATTTATTTTTTAGTGATTGCAAACTGACCACTGCCATATTGAGTAAGTATAGTTTTCTTTTTTACATTTATAAAATCATAATAAATTGTAATTTTAACACTATTAACTTTTAGCGGCAGCTTTTGCTAATTACAAAGATGAACTAAATCAAGATACGTTCAAAAATGGAATGCAAGATGCAATAAAGAATGGCAAAGAACGATGGCGGAATTTCCAAAAAGGAAACAAACAAAAAAAGAGCACAAATTTGGTAGCTGCCCGTAATAGAGAAATACAGATTTATCAAAAAATAACCCAAAGTTTGGGACCAAATCAAAACCAAGAGCCTTTACCAGGACCATCAAATGAAAATGCAGTTTATGAAGTTCCATCGAATGAAGACCTGATAGAACAACTATATGATACGGAAGTAGAGTCAGCTGATGAAGAAGAAATGGAGATCGAAGGGCCAGAAAATTGAAATTTACTTTTACTTTTCTGATACTCTGATTCTAAATCTCTATCATTTATAACTACTATTACGTATTAATATTTATTATTTACATCAATATGATTAAAACTTAACAACTCAAAATTTTGTAAATTTATAATTTCTGAATTGTTTTCATTAAAATTTAAAATTTTCTGTACAAAATTAACCGTCACTCTTATCATGTAAAGTTGATTTGTCTATATACGGATAAAATATTTTGCAAATTTTGCAAGGTTAAATTTATTAAAACGATATTAAAAATTAATTTTATGTACAATTTCAAGAAAACTAAATTTTGTATATTTTACAAATATACGTTAAAATTGTTTATATTTAGACAATTTTTTGAGCTTAAAGTAACATAACTTTATAACCTCGGCGGGCTTGAAACGATTTTAAATGAAAGTGCGCGTGTTATAGAAGATGCTGAAAATAAGATCTATTTGAAATATTTTTTTAAGTTAATGGCCGTAAAAATTAAAAAAAAGTTCAGTGACTAGAGTCTAGAACCTTCATTTAAAATCATTTCAACCAGCATTATGGTTATAACAGTTATTTATCTCCGTGTAAGAGTTATATTATAAAAAATTGCTTATGTTCTCGATTTCTGAGCGAAATTATGTGAAATTTGTTAAAAAGATAAAATTTTTATAGATTTTCATATTTTTGATTGTATTCAAGTACTGTCACTAAATACGCCACGTATTTATGGCAGTACTTGAAAAAAATTAAAAATATGAAAATCTAGAAATTTTATTTTAAGCCTATTTGTTACTATGGAGCAAATTCTCAATCTCATAAAATTATGTAATTTTATGAGCTTAGTCTCAGTTTTTAAAAGAGGTCAATAAGGATCTCTTATTTCGACAAAAGGCACCTATCTTTAAGAATGCTTAAGAATTTTTGATTAATTATAATTACTCAACTTGTAAACATTTATTTAAATGTAAATTAATAAATGATTTTAATTAATAAATGATTTTGTTTTTTTACCTGCTTCACTCAAATATAATATTTTTTTGTCTTCCTGGGCGTAAAATTTTATTTTTAAAAAAAAGTTGAATTAAAAAAAATATTTTAATTTTTTATTGTAAAATTTTATTACTTTTATGACCATTTGTTCTTTGATTCTTGCATAAAAATTGCATTTCTTCAATTTTCTTTTCCTTAATTAATAAATAAAATAAAATATTTAAAATTTTTTAAAATGGTCACCAAAATTATCTAGTTGTAAACTTAGGAATTATAATTTTTGCATTTAGAATCAAGAAATCTAGAAAATCTTAAAATAGCGGGTATAATAAAGTGTATCGGCATTACAGATATAATTAATAATGTAAACATTTCCTTTTAATCGATTTAGGCAAAATTTAAAATTTTAGTATTATGTATGGATTTTAATGCATTAAAAATATATTTAAAATTAAATTTTCCTTGATTTTAATTAATGATTTTATTCTGACCAATCTTTGCAAATTTTTTTAAAATGAATGACTATACCTACAGTATGCTGATCTTTTAACATTATTAATTTTGATTTTAGTAAAAACTGTAGTTATTACTACATTCAGTGAATACATTAATTTAATTGATTAATTAATTAAAAGGTTTTTTGTAATCACGCGCGACTCTTAGATGTATTTGCTGAAATTATTGCTACCAATTTGTCGTCAATTTGCCTACATTAAATAGTTATTATTGCTTGAATGCATATTGACGACAAGCCTTGCCATCAGATTGATTTCTGATGCGTTTTAAAAAATTTTAATAAAAATAACAAAGTATGTCGACAAACTGCTGTTGTTTTGTCAGTAAATCATTACGCATGTGTCTGGTGGTTTACTGAAAACAAAAACGGTTACATCTTGGAGTGGGATTGCAGTCAATTCTACAAATATTGAGACATTATTTGTACTCCGGTTGTTATCGCATTGCGTTCAGTTGGCTATCTGGGTATAGTAGAGCAAATCTGCTATTCTTCAGTGATAATACAACCAAACCCGTATTTTGATTGGAGTACCACCCCTATCCACCTTTTAAGGGTTGTAAATAGGGCCAAAATGAATGAGACCTGAACGTATTTGAAGTTTACTTAAATTTTACATAAAAATATTATTTTAAAACATTTTTTAATAATATTGGATACTTTTTTCATTGATTTTTTTAAATATTTCCTAATAATGCCTTATCTACCCTCACCAATGTACTCCAAAGTATGTTTGGTCGAAAGTATATATTATAAAAAAATAATTGTCCCCAATTTTTAGCTTTTTAGAGCCAACCCTATATTTTTTACAGCAATTTCTGTTTTTTTCAATTTTTTGAAATTTTTAATTTTTGGGAAATTTGTGTTCATTAATTCTTCTCGCAAACGCGTACTTTACAGTAAGATTTTTTTTCCTTATAGTACCCCATAGGAAATTTTCCGTAGAATTCAGGGTAGAATTCGATTGGAGTCCAAAAATTTTTTTAAATGCGCATGCCCAAGAAAATCAACTCTCTTGCTTTGCCTTTTCTAGCTTTTACCTCAACTAAGACAGCTCAATTTTCATCCTGTTGGTCTCAAATTTTATTCTTTCTCATATACTTTCAGCATATGAAATCATTTTTTTGGGTAAATTTATTTTAAAAGCAGTAAAATTGAAAAATAGCGATTTCTAAAAAATCATTTTTCACAAATTTTAAATTTCCCACCAAGTCACGTGACCAAATGAAAATTTGACTAAAATTCGGATTTAGCGAAAAATTTTACATAAGGATACCAAATTTCGTCTTTTTTCATTAAATAGTTTCTAAGATATCCCTTTTTAAAGATAAAGATTAAAGTTGACTTTTTTTAAAAAACCCTAAAAATGGGACTCTGACTTTAAATTATCATATCTGCTAAATAAATAATTATAAAAAGACGAGTAAAAATTTTTTGGAAACTTAGGGCTTGTAAAAAATTTTTCAGGCCTATAGAAGTAGTTTCTTTTAAAAATTAGAATTTTGGCAGCAATTTCAAAATTGGTCATTTTGGGGTAAGAATAGGCATTTGGTTTATTGACTATCGACATGAGAGGATTAACAAAAAATAATTGTGGTGTAGGTAAATGAATGGTGACACTTATACCAAAAAAATGACAACAATTGGAAGTATTTTGGTTAGCTGGCGAGGTTGCAGCTTTGTATTAAAGATTACGAAAAAATCCTATTTTATAACATTGTCGTATTCTGTAGTTATTTAGTATTTTGCTATATTATATCAATATAAAATTCATTTTTTTTAGAATATAAAATATATTGTATAAAAAATTTCAAAAATTTATATTTTAGGACTGCACAAACTAGGTTTTAGTACTGCACAAATTTTTTCAGAACTGCACTTTTTGTATAGAACTGCACGTTAAAAAAATCACTGCCTTTCACCCCCGTTTTTATGGTATATTTAAGGGTTGTAGTTGAAAACTAATGTCAGATGCTGGAAGAGCGTGAAATTTAACTATATGAATGAACTTTGTAGCCAATTATCTATAAGGGAATATATTTATTTTTGCTTTTTTCGAAAACTCTCCGCTCCGGCGTTAATGAGTTAATAAAGTTAATTCAAATCATTATTATAAAATAAATTAAGTATTCAGAAAATATGCAAGTTATAAGATAAACTCAATAGATATCAAACTGTAAGTTTATTTTTAAAGTCTTTTATTTTTTAATTACTGGGTAAAATTAAAAGCCTATAATAATCTTAATTTGTGAAACCCTCGTATAAAATAATTAGAGCTATTAATTAGAAATTATATATATATATATATATATATATATATATACTAGCAAAAGTTGGAGGGGGGGCTCCGCCCCCCCTGTGTCACATTTCCTTCTGTTTGTTTTGCTTCAAAAAATCATTTGTCATTGCAAATTTATAATTATGTAAACACATTCAGATTTTTCGAATGAGACTCACAATAGTTTTCTGTTGCTTAAAAAAATCTTGTTTCTCTACAAATTTATAATTATGCAAACACATTCAAACTATTCAGAGCAGCGTAGGTGAAACATTAGTGAAAAATTATAGGTTTTGATTGATTCTCTAGTTATAATAGAGAAAATAAAAAAATTTAACTTAGTACGTATAAATTAGTGCCAAATTAAGTAATACCAATTGTGACAGTAAAATTTAATCATATTTTTTAGGTATTTCACTTTTTAAGCAAATTTACAAAAAATTTTATATATCCTAAAAATAGTAAAAATTGAATATCTCCAAAAGTAAGAAAGCTGAGTCAGAAAACTATAGCCTATGTTATCCGAATAATTTTATTTTTTATTATGACACTGGTTTCATATCAAGTGGTTCGTCGGTTCTTGAGTCATTAGGGTACAGACAAACAGACAAACAAACCAATATATAATATAGAATAATATAATAAAAACAAACAAATAATATAATATACTATACCCTAAAATTTGAGTTGAATATATATAATATATAGTAAAAAATTTTAAAAATATTTTATAAAATTTTAATGATACCTCCGTTTTGAATAAAAATTTCAGAGAATACGTAAAAATTAGTGCTGAGTTGAATACTATGAAGTGCGATACCAAAATTTTTCTATACTATCGAGATATTTCAATTTTTGATAAAATTTTTAAAAAATGTTATCAAGTTCAAAAATACTAAAAATTAAATATCTCAAAAACTACGATAGCTAATCAGAAAATATAGGGCCTATGTCACCCGCATTTTTTTTTCTTCATTTTGACGCCGGTTTCATGCCAATTGGTTCGGTGGCTCTTGCGTCATTAGGGTACAAACAGACAAACAGACAAACAAACAAATAAATTTTCAAATATATATAGTATTAAGATTAAGATTAAGATATAGTAAAAAATTTTAAAAATATTTTATAAAATTTTAAAGATACCTTCGTTTTGAATAAAAATTTCAGAGAATACGTAAAAATTAGTGCCGAATTGAATATTATGAAGTGCGATAGGAAAATTTTTCGATACTATCGAGATATTTCAATTTTTGATAAAAATTTTTAACATGTTATCAAGTTCAAAAATACTAAAAATTAAATATCTCAAAAACTACGATAGCTGAGCAGAAAATCTATGGCCTATGTCACCCGCAGACTTTTTTTCTTTATTTTGACACCGGTTTGATGCCAATCGGTTCGGCGGTTCTTGCGTCATTAGGGTACAAACAGACAAACAAACAAACAAATAAATTTTCAAATATATATAGTATTAAGATATAGTAAAAAATTTTAAAAATATTTTATAAAATTTTAATGATACCTCCGTTTTGAATAAAAATTTCAGAGAATACGTAAAAATTAGTGCTGAGTTGAATACTATGAAGTGCGATACCAAAATTTTTCTATACTATCGAGATATTTCAATTTTTGATAAAATTTTTAAAAAATGTTATCAAGTTCAAAAATACTAAAAATTAAATATCTCAAAAACTACGATAGCTAATCAGAAAATATAGGGCCTATGTCACCCGCATTTTTTTTTCTTCATTTTGACGCCGGTTTCATGCCAATTGGTTCGGTGGCTCTTGCGTCATTAGGGTACAAACAGACAAACAGACAAACAAACAAATAAATTTTCAAATATATATAGTATTAAGATTAAGATTAAGATATAGTAAAAAATTTTAAAAATATTTTATAAAATTTTAAAGATACCTCCGTTTTGAATAAAAATTTCAGAGAATACGTAAAAATTAGTGCCGAATTGAATATTATGAAGTGCGATAGGAAAATTTTTCGATACTATCGAGATATTTCAATTTTTGATAAAAATTTTTAACATGTTATCAAGTTCAAAAATACTAAAAATTAAATATCTCAAAAACTACGATAGCTGAGCAGAAAATCTATGACCTATGTCACCCGCAGACTTTTTTTCTTTATTTTGACACCGGTTTGATGCCAATCGGTTCGGCGGTTCTTGCGTCATTAGGGTACAAACAGACAAACAAACAAACAAATAAATTTTCAAATATATATAGTATTAAGATATATATATATTATATATATATAGGCATATCCATTACTTTTCATACAAAAGTGTGCGCACCCATGACTTCGATCGGGCTCAAATTTTCAGGGGTGGTTTGAAGTAATAAAAAACTCAGCCAGCCAAAATTTCAGCCATTTTGCAGGACGGGTTGCCGAGATACAAGCTGTAAAAGGTCCAAAAATAGCTGTTTTTAGCCAATTTTCAAAAATTTACTGGGCTTCAAGGATTAGTCCAAAAAACATCCAGCTAGTCTCATTTTTTTCCTTGAGCTTTCAACTTTTACCAAAAAAATTTTAAAAAAGTTTCATGAAGTTGATTTTTACTGGCATTGATTAACGTAAAATTCATTTTATCGAAAAATGCTGATTTTTGAACTTAAATTGTGACTCAGCATCATTAGCTCAAGACTTCCGGTTGGTTTCATTAAAAGCGTCTAGCAAAGACCTTTCAAATGAGACCTTAAACGTTAAAAAAGCTTATCATGGATCGGAGATATAAGCAATTGAAAGTTTGCTGTTTCCGAAAATATCGATTTTGTAACAACTTTAACCGTCTACAAAATTTTTCTCTGTGCACTTTAAGAGCTGAAAATTTCAGGAAAGCTTCTTTTGATATTAAAAAAAATTTCCTAAAAATTTGGGCGATGGGCTTCTGTTCGTAGATATAAGACTCTGAAAATGTGTAATAATTGGACCAATATTGGCCAATAATTGGTTAAGGGATCAACCAAAAAATTTTTCTTCTTCAATATTCAAATAGCCAGGGAAAAATGAACTGATTTTAAAAAAAAAATTTTTATTTTTGACCGAAAAATAAGCAAGTTATCATCATTTTAAGATTTTTAAAAAAATATTCCAAAAATCCCAGTTTTAGGGTCATTATACAGTATTCTAACTTGAAATAACGATAACTAGCTTATTTTTCGGTCTAAAATAAAAATTTTTTTTTTTAAATTGTCGAATTTTTTCCTGGCTATTCGAACATTTACAAAAAAGAAACTTTTTATATGCAAAAATTATTTTTTTTTGGCAAATTACTTTAGAACTTACTTTATTTTGTCAATGTATTAGGGTAGTTTTTTTGGTTGATCCCTTAACCAATTATTGGCCAATATTAGTCCAATTATTACACATTTTCAGAGTCTTATATCTACGAACAGAAGCCAATACCATCGCCCAAATTTTTAGGAAATTTTTTTTAATATCAAAAGAAGCTTTCCTGAAATTTTCAGCTCTTAAAGTGCACAGAGAAAAATTTTGTAGACGGTTAAAGTTGTTAAAAAATCGATATTTTCGGAAACAGCAAACTTTCAATTGCTTATATCTCCGGTCCATGATAAGCTTTTTTAACGTTTAAGGTCTCATTTGAAAGGTCTTTGCTAGACGCTTTTAATGAAACTAACCGGAAGTCTTGAGCTAATGATGCTGAGTCACAATTTAAGTTCAAAAATCAGCATTTTTCGATAAAATGAATTTTACGTTAATCAATGCCAGTAAAAATCAACTCCATGAAACTTTTTTAAAATTTTTTTGGTAAAAGTTGAAAGCTCAAGGAAAAAAATGAGACTAGCTGGATGTTTTTTGGACTAATCCTTGAAGCCCAGTAAATTTTTGAAAATTGGCTAAAAACAGCTATTTTTGGACCTTTTAGAGCTTGTATCTCGGCAACCCGTCCTGCAAAATGGCTGAAATTTTGGCTGGCTGAGTTTTTTATTACTTCAAACCACCCCTGAAAATTTGAGCCCGATCGAAGTCATGGGTGCGCACACTTTTGTATGAAAAGTAATGGATATGCCCATATACAATTTAGATAATATATGTGTTACACCCCAAACATGTAATTGACCATTACATGAAATGATCGAATTTATGACTATTTCATGAAATGGTCAGAAATCTTTCATATTTTACACGATTTTGTCAGTAATGTTCGAGTAATATTAGAACGAATAAAAATACCGTAAAAAGAAATAAATTGTTGTATCATTTTCTACTTCCGGTCTGCCATCTTAAAAAATTTAAATCATTTGTCTGTGAACGAAACTTGAAACTTTTCAATGTAAATTTATTTTTCACCAAATCCGGATTCCTACTTACAAGAAGATTTTCATCTTTTAAATATTTTTCAAATTTTATGTCCAACATCTTGGAAAATTGAAAAATTAGTGAAGAATAGAAATTATAATTTTTTTTTTTTTTAAATGTTATTATTGGGCTTAAGAACCCCCCATAATGTTTAAAAAATAGTTTTATTAATTTTTCCACCGAATAGCTTGGAAAATCGAAAAAAAAAAAAATTATCTTGCCATTGATTTTTAACTAGCCATCAAATTTGACATTGTTATTAAGATTGTTTTTAAGCTCAATAATTATGCGTGAAAACTTATTTTTTTTAATTTTTTTAATCCGTCATTTTGGAAAGTCGAAAAATTTCTTCCGTTTTTCACGAAATAAAAATTTTTTTTTTCTCCTCTTTAAAACCCCATTAAGGTTGATTTAAATGACAAAAATTAAAAAGGTTTTGTGACGTCCGACGTTCAAAAATTTTTCCGTGTACATGAAGATTTTTTTTTTTGTATACGAAACAAGGGGTTTTTTTTTTGTTTGGTAAAAACCTAGTTTGAACGTCATGACATGACAATTAATAATAATAATTTTGTTAAATTATTATAATTTTATTTAAACTTCATTAATTAAAAAATAGCAGTTTTCGCTATAACAAATTATAAACGAATATAAAATTAATGTTATCAATTGCCAAGCCAAAAGAGTCATTTCCTCTCACGGGTTTCCATACCAAATAAATAACGAAAACTTGGAAAAATGAGAAAAACCCATATTTAAAATCTGATTTTCACTTTTGGTAAAATTTAAGAACTAAATGTATTTCAAACTAGCAATTTACGAAGCTCAAATGCGAGAAATTGATTGCCGGTTCGGAAAACATTTTTAGGATTTATTTTTGATATTTTTCTAGAAAATAAACTAAAATCACGAGTTTTAGTATAATAACTCTTGAAAAACTGAGATCCGAGAATTGAATCAAAATACTAGATTTGTAACAATCAAAATTGCCGTTACAAAATTAATGTTGTTTTTAGGAAGGTTGTCCAGGCCTTCCAGGGATTGTTAATTAGCTTAATAATTCAGAAAAGTTACTCAATATAATAAAATTGATTTAACTTATCGAACAACAATTACTATACTTACTTTTACTTGTAATTTTCTTGTTCTCGTTCAAATAAAATAAGTGATGTAGGATTGTTAATTTTTAATTTAACAATAAATAATCTGATTCACTGAATTTATGTTTTAACTTTTAATTTATTTTATATTTCAAAAATTATAAATTTTTAAGTTAAGTTGAGGAAAATCTTAACTTTTTATGAACACTTTAATAACAATATATTTTTTTTAAATAAGTTTAACTGTCAAGTTTTATGAAAAATTAAGTTCAAATTTTTCTTTTTTTTTTTTTTTTCTTTTCCTCCTCATGATTAACGCGCGTAACGTTATCAACCGGTCTTTGATGTTACTTCCAGAAGACCCTTCTCTGGTAAAAACATGAGTATTTAAGCAAACGAAAAATTGATAAGCCCGTCTTCCCACTCTTTGCCCTCTCCAAAACCAAGAGCTTGAGTTGCCGTTTGGTTATTGGTGAGTATTGATAAGACTCTGAAATTCAAGTCTAGGAGTGGGTTGAGGGCCTTATCAAAGTTACCGCCTAGTCTTAGAGATGCGTCTAAGAGGGGACTAGTTTGTCACCTCATAGCACGTCATCGATCAGGTGTTGTTTTTCTCATCTATTTTTTAATTAACCGATTATTATGTATTTTCAAAACAATGGGTTTTACATGAATAATTAATTCTACACTGAGTAACCTTCGTTATTAAACCCATTGCTTTTACTTAAATTTGAACTTAATTTTCTTAATTTTCCAAGACTAAATTACTTTGAAATCCCTTTTTCTTTTAATTTAAGCTAGTTATGAGATTATCTTAAAAGTTATTTATTTATGGAACTGAAAACTTAAAATTAACTATGCAAAACATAGATTTTTCATGAAAAGAAAATTCCTTTACGAAAAATATTTATTGCACCAGATAAAACTTTAGTTTTCTTTTGCCTTAGTTCTATTTTTCTTATGTTTTCTAGGCAATATGAACTATATTTTTAACATTTTTATGCTTGAAAATAGCGTTCAAGAATGACGTAAAAGTAAGAAACTTGGCTTAAAACTATGCTTATTTTACATAGATCAAGGTTAATATTTTCATCCCTCGAGTTTTCCTTAAATCAAAATTAAGTTTCCCAAAATAGAATCTAAAAATGAAAACTCGAAAGTAAAATCTTAGCCTTGACTAATAAGATTTTTTTTTTCATTTATCCGGTGAAACTAAAAGATAAATCGTTTTTCTTGAAATTGAAAATTTAGTTTTCACTTTGGATAATTAAAAATAATTTTCCGTAGTGTCCCTGAGATTTTTCTGAATATTTCCGGAATAAAATAATTTCAAATTTAAATTTATCTACACGGAAAAAATTTCAGGGACTGTCATTTCAACCTACACGGAAAAATTTCCGTACGGCCGAGGACGTTACACCTCCCCACTTAGAATGTTGGTAATGCTTCCAATGATGCTTTACCAACATCAGACTTAGGCTAGAATAATTTTAACTATAAAACTATATGTGCAACAACCAAACTTAAAACTATTTCCTCACTTAACTTTATTAAACGCTAGGTTTAAATATTTCTTAAATTGTCTCTAATCATGTCCAGTATTTTTTTTTTTTTTTTTTTTTTTTTTTTTTTTTTTCACTTTTAAATTGCACTCACACATAATAAAATTATTTAAAAAAAAAAAATTTTTTTTTTCACTGCACTAACACTAAACTATACTCAATAAGCACTACACCAGCCAGTGGTTCGAAGACTGTTCAGTTGCCTCATTATTATTTGCTTGTTTTCTTGGATATCCAGAGTCGACACTACCACAGTTCTGTCTGAATCTCTCCTATCCATTACTCACGGCAATAAATACTGATTTAAACCTTCGCAGAAAAATGTGTTGAGACTCTATGTTAGGATTCCAGGCTTTCGTTATTCAATCCTTCTGATAGAATCTGATCGTCTTCTTCATAGTAAGGTATTGTTGTTAGTTTTTGAAGAAAATATATTCTATGTGATATATCTTTCTCCTCGGTGTCGATGTCTATGTGTTTGGAGCTCCTTTCAAGATCATTGCTTTTTAATGGCTTAGTATGACGTTACGAGTTTGGTTAAATCTACGAAAATATCTTAGCTTATTTTAACTAAGTTATTACATCTTATGGTCTAATATCATTGAAAATTGAATCAATAATAATTATTTTTGTACTTTTGTTTCAAAGCCTACATTATTTGGTTCCTGTTTATTTCCACAAAAACCTGTGATAACTGGAAGGGCCCTTTCCAATTAGCACAACTTGTATGAAAGTATAAACCGAAACCTCAAACAAAATTTTTTGCAAACTTGGCTTATTTCTGTAGCTTTAATTTGATTTTGATAATTATTATTATAATTTTCAACGCTTACATATTTTAAAGTAATTTATTACTTAGATAGAGAAGATTTTAATTTTGCTCATGTATTATGTATAAAATGATTTAATGATTTATGTATTAACAATATTCAACTTTTATTTAGAGATTAAAATTTAAGAACAGGAAGTAGAAAAAGGAAATTAACGACCTTTTTTTTTTTTAACTTTCATAAAATTTTTCTTTCGTTTACTTTGCTTAAAATTACTGATTTTTTAAGAACATGAACTACAAAATTTCTGAACACTTGACTTTGATAGAAAATTATTAACTACTGAATAAAAATGTATATTGTTAAAGAAGTATTTAAAAAAAAAGGAAAGGAAAACTCTATATGCCAGAATAATCCTGTAAGAACAGAAAAACTTTTTTCCTTCTGAAAATTCTTTTACCATTTATTAATTTTTATCTTGAGTTATTTGTTTTAAATTTGACTTGTGAAAACTATTCATGAGTAAGGTATGGATGTGAAAAGTTCAGATAGCAAGATTGGGAATTGGAAAGTTTGATTATCAGTGTTCATTTTATCCTTTGACATTTTTAATAAATTGTTATCGATATTCAAATAACGAAAATATGCGAGTGGTTGAACTTGTGAATATTTGGATTTTCTGTAATCTGAGTATACTTAATTTGTTTTCTTCTATTTCGTTCTTTTTTGTTTTTGTAATTATTTTTTTGATGTAAAAAAATTTCTTTTGTCCGCATTTACATAGCTGTTTACTCAATACCATTAATTTATCATAAAGATATAATTTTCTTCACACTCATTCTTCAATACTATTCTGTTATTTATATTTATTCATTCTATTTTCTGAACTAATTTTGAATAACTGAAGTAAAAGTGAAGTAAAAGAAATGATTCTACATCTTAAAATTTCTTAGTCTCATTTTGAAGAATTTAGATCTTCATTTAGATGTCTAATAAGGTTGCTGCTTTTTAGATTCATATAGCTTCATTCTTTAAATTTGATTTTTCATATTCTCACTCGTACTAGTGATTTTACCACAAAAATTTTTTTTTATTTTTTTTTTTTTTTTTTTTTTATTATAAAGGAAAAAGAGTGCATAAGAAAAATAATTTTCACAAGTCAGAACCATAAATATCTTTATTATTATGAAAATTTTTTTTTTTTTTTTTTTTAAATATGAATGTATTTATGAAGTCAAGAATTCCAGAAAAGAAAAAAGCTTAAGTTTTCTTATATTATATATGGACCTTTTTATAAGTAGTCTTATTTAGCGTGATTTTTTTGTACATGTGATTCATCAACTAATCATGAGCTAAACTCTTTTATTTGCTCTTAATGTTATTTAGATACTATGTATAAGCTTAATTTACTTTATTTTATTTATTTTATATAAACAGTTTATGAATATTTTATGCTAAATGGATTTTAGTCATGAAGCAAAATTAAAATCATGAGTTTTCGTTTTATTTCTGTTAACTTTTATATTTTTAGATTACAGCAAATTTACACAGAAATTTTCATTTGTTGCAATATAAAAACCATTAAGTTCTAAATTTTAGTGAAAAATAGATATGATACTTCTTCAATCATCACGTACCGATACATAATGAAAATTTTATGAAGTATGGGTCTAAATGACCTTAGATTATTAAAGACCTAAAAAAAAAGTATAATTATTGGTTCAATTTTGATATTTTCCAGTTTTGACCTGTAAGAAAAATAGTATTAGTTATTTTTGTTTTGTGAAAAGAGTTAGAAAGTTTGTAAAGTACATGCTATCTAATGATGAAAGTATCAACAAGCGTTTATCATTAATTGTTAGTACCTTTTCCCAAAGCATTGAAAATTGTTATTATGAATGGTCTAGCATAGATTCAAAAGAAATATTTATTTATTTATTTATTTATTTATTTTTTTTTTTTTTTTTTTTTTTTTTTTTTATATATTTAAATTGAGTCTAAAAACCCGTTTTCTTATCTACAATGATAATGGTTCTGTCAAGATTTTCTGGGATGTAATCACTAGAACCCAGAAAATCTTTCAATATTACTTGCGAAAAACCCTCCCCACTTAGATTTTTCACAAGCAGAGATTGTAGAGGCACCTTTGCATCTTCTCAAAGCTAGGGTGTTTGGCGGCACTAAAAATTCCAAAATAAATTTTTTTCAAATTAGTCTTATAAGTTTTTCCTCCCCACTTAGTTTTTAGATAGGTGGAAAATTACTACAGTTGAAATTTTGAAGAACAGAAACAGTGAAAGAAAATTTCATGCGAAAACTAATTACAAAAATAAATGAATACGGCAATGTCGATTTTAAATATTCGTATTAACGTGGTTAATGTAATTCGCGGCGTGAAAATGCCCCACTTTTTTCGTCTGAAGTAAAGACAAAATTTGTATTTGATTTAAGTATAACTTGGTGGCGCTGGATTGTTTCCAAGTTTCGCCTCCAATTTTTCTCCTACGGCGTTACCTTACGGTAGTGCGTTAACCTGTTATATGCAAATCTCCGTTTCTTTTTGTGATGTCAACAATACAATATTACTGACTTAGTCAGTTTTCCTTATCAATAATTGTAGAATTACTTACAATTTAACAATATTAATTTTTAAAATTAGTTATATTAGTTTAAATTTATTTATAATTAAAATATATTTATCCTAAGAAATTTCCTAAAACCTAAAATGAGTGGTTCTTCAGACAACACTTGGTATCTGTATTTAACCAACCTATAAAATTTTCTATAACAATTCAGGTAATGTAATTTGTTAACTTAAACTATTTAATTTATTTATTAATATTTAATGTGTTAAATCTGTTTGATTATTTATGTTTTGGAGACTGGGTTCGGTTGTATTTGGGATGGAACTAAAAAAAAAACCCCAAAATGTTCGAGTGAAAATATGAAAACAGGTATTTATATCTCTAATTATGTGTTTTAATTTATTGACTTTATGTTTGTAAACTATATTTCTATAATTTACTTCAGTATCAAGGAGTTTTAAGTTTTGGCGAGCTTCTTTTGACTTGGAATACCGTAACTGGGAACGGTAACTCTCCTGATGTTCAAAAATGTGAAATTTATTGGATATAAAACCAAAAATAAGATATGTATAATTTAACTCTTTTGATTTATCACTATTAGTTAAGTTCTTAAAGCGTAATTCTAAATTTTTAACTCCATTTCAGGTTTGGTAGACTTTTGGACCTTTTTACGATTTGGAAGTACAAGTATTCTTGTTACGGCTTTCCTTTCGCTAAGTAAAATAGAAATTATTAATGATTTAATGAACCAAGTAATTAAATTCACTAATATTCTGGGTTTCAAGAGTTTATTAAACAAGGTACTAATGGTACGACCCAGCTTGCGCTGTTTGTGAATTATGAATAAAAAAAAAATGTGTAGAATTATGTGTGTTTTTTTTTTATATAAGGTTGTGTTCATCATTAAGAATGAGATTTTAAATTTAAATGTGTGGTGAATTTGAAATTAGCGTTATTTTCTGGGGATAAATAAAGATTTACATTTTTTTTCAAGAAATGAATCTGTGAATTGGGTGTTATAGGACCCAGTGATTTTTGTTCCGCTAATTTCAAAAAATTCAATTAAGTTTTGCCGTTCTCTAATGTACTATAGTGTTTAATATGTAAAAAGTGTAAAGTGAAAGAATTTACTGCAAACAAAATCTATGTGTATGAAAAATTAGCGTTCCAAGATTTTTACGTTTAGATTTAATTTACTTGTATATTTGTAATTTATGTTCCATTGGGTTGAATACAGGGTTTATTAAGTGTTTTAATTAAAAATAAAATTGAAATAGGTTTTTTTTTTTTTTTTTGAACTTTAAAACTGTGTTGAAAAGGTAAGAATTTTTATAACGCTTCTGGTCTCGACAAATGGTGTTTGACAATAAAAATAAATAAATTTTATAAAAGTATATGTCAAAAAAAAAAAAAAAAAAAGTAATAAATTATTGTAAACAAAATTTAAATTGCGTTTCTTGTAAAGAAATTCCTACACACTTATAAATCCTTCGTTCTTTTTTTTTTCCTTTTGACTAAAATCTAATTTAAAATATTTCTTTTTATCTACGCTTATACTTAAACATAAGTGAGTAATAATAGTATTTTATATGTTATATTAAGAATTATTACTTTATAGTATAATATTTTGATCCGGATCTCAAAATTTTATGAAACTGACATAAACTAAGAATTAAAAAAAAATTGTTACTTAAAATATCTAAATATTGCCTACTTTTACCCTAAACTTATATTTTATGTAATAATATCATTTATATAAATTATATGCGCATAAAAAAAATTATTTTTCAGTATAAATACTGTTCAAGAGCTCAAGATGTTATACATATTTAGGATGGTTTGTATAATTTTATCGAATAATATACAGAAATATAAAATTAATGATTTTAAGGCCTTTTCTGCTTTTATCGACTCTCGGATACTGATCCTGGGTAGCTACTCCAGGTCAGTATGATGACTTTCACTTTCTCTCAGATATATCTTTTAAAACTTGCAAGAGGTTGTTTATTTCTTATACTAAATGGATCCGTATAAGGAAATTTTCAAAATATATGTTGTTTAACTAAAATATTAATAATTTTTCTATAAGTAAGTATTTTTTTTTTTTTTTTCTAAATAATTTTTTCTCTAAGTAAAGTTTTTTTCTCTAAGTAAAGTTTTTTCTCTAAGTAATTTTTTCTCTAAGTAATTTTTTCTCTAAGTAAAGTTTTTTTTCTCTAAGTAATTTTTTCTCTAAGTAATTTTTTCTCTAAGTAATTTTTTCTCTAAGTAATTTTTTCTCTAAGTAAAGTTTTTTTTCTCTCTAAAAATATAAACTTAGTATCCGTTTTTTTACTATCAAAGAATTTGATAAGGATTCTTTGAAGACTCTAGCTTAGTTACTTTTACTTAAAATATGTTTTTTTTTTTTTTTTTTTTTTTTTTTTTATTTTTTTGAACTTGATTCTATTATCAACCAATTAATTTAGTATATTTTTTTTTTCAGGTATATTGGAAAAACTTGAACGAGTTAGCTAAAATTCTAATACTCAAGCGAGAAAAGTAAAGTAATAAAAATTTAAAATATGAAGAGACTTGTGTTAGTTCGTGACTCACTATGAAAATGATTTCTTTGAAAAACTATAGTCTCTTATATTTTATTGATAGAAATGTTATAAGAAAAAATTTTTAAAGTTTGAGGAAAAATGTAAAAAAAAATTAAAAATAGCTTAATTTTGAGCAGTTTTTCTGAAATTTAGCCAATTAAACTTCCCACACAAGGGATAGCCATGTAACAATCAAAATTGCCGTTACAAAATTAATGTTGTTTTTAGGAAGGTTGTCCAGGCCTTCCAGGGATTGTTAATTAGCTTAATAATTCAGAAAAGTTACTCAATATAATAAAATTGATTTAACTTATCGAACAACAATTACTATACTTACTTTTACTTGTAATTTTCTTGTTCTCGTTCAAATAAAATAAGTGATGTAGGATTGTTAATTTTTAATTTAACAATAAATAATCTGATTCACTGAATTTATGTTTTAACTTTTAATTTATTTTATATTTCAAAAATTATAAATTTTTAAGTTAAGTTGAGGAAAATCTTAACTTTTTATGAACACTTTAATAACAATATATTTTTTTTAAATAAGTTTAACTGTCAAGTTTTATGAAAAATTAAGTTCAAATTTTTCTTTTTTTTTTTTTTTTCTTTTCCTCCTCATGATTAACGCGCGTAACGTTATCAACCGGTCTTTGATGTTACTTCCAGAAGACCCTTCTCTGGTAAAAACATGAGTATTTAAGCAAACGAAAAATTGATAAGCCCGTCTTCCCACTCTTTGCCCTCTCCAAAACCAAGAGCTTGAGTTGCCGTTTGGTTATTGGTGAGTATTGATAAGACTCTGAAATTCAAGTCTAGGAGTGGGTTGAGGGCCTTATCAAAGTTACCGCCTAGTCTTAGAGATGCGTCTAAGAGGGGACTAGTTTGTCACCTCATAGCACGTCATCGATCAGGTGTTGTTTTTCTCATCTATTTTTTAATTAACCGATTATTATGTATTTTCAAAACAATGGGTTTTACATGAATAATTAATTCTACACTGAGTAACCTTCGTTATTAAACCCATTGCTTTTACTTAAATTTGAACTTAATTTTCTTAATTTTCCAAGACTAAATTACTTTGAAATCCCTTTTTCTTTTAATTTAAGCTAGTTATGAGATTATCTTAAAAGTTATTTATTTATGGAACTGAAAACTTAAAATTAACTATGCAAAACATAGATTTTTCATGAAAAGAAAATTCCTTTACGAAAAATATTTATTGCACCAGATAAAACTTTAGTTTTCTTTTGCCTTAGTTCTATTTTTCTTATGTTTTCTAGGCAATATGAACTATATTTTTAACATTTTTATGCTTGAAAATAGCGTTCAAGAATGACGTAAAAGTAAGAAACTTGGCTTAAAACTATGCTTATTTTACATAGATCAAGGTTAATATTTTCATCCCTCGAGTTTTCCTTAAATCAAAATTAAGTTTCCCAAAATAGAATCTAAAAATGAAAACTCGAAAGTAAAATCTTAGCCTTGACTAATAAGATTTTTTTTTTCATTTATCCGGTGAAACTAAAAGATAAATCGTTTTTCTTGAAATTGAAAATTTAGTTTTCACTTTGGATAATTAAAAATAATTTTCCGTAGTGTCCCTGAGATTTTTCTGAATATTTCCGGAATAAAATAATTTCAAATTTAAATTTATCTACACGGAAAAAATTTCAGGGACTGTCATTTCAACCTACACGGAAAAATTTCCGTACGGCCGAGGACGTTACAGATTTTCATATTTGAAAATCTCAGTATAAAGGAAACGATTCATTTCCCGGCTCTCATATATAAAATATAGGATTTGATATTTTAAATTTAAAAAAAAAATATAATAATGTTAAGTTATACTTTTTGTTATGACATGAAAACAGAAATTTGTTTTTTAAGGTTTCAAAATTTAAAATCCGAAGAATACTATCTTCCAAATGGGTAATAGAATTTTGATACTTTATTTTTTTTATAAAATAAATAACATAAGTATTCAGAAAAACTTAAAATAGGACAAAAATATTTAATTCAAAGTTGAGAATTTTAGTTGAAAATTTCCCGTGTACATAGAAATGAAAATTAGTTTTTTTGTTTCAAAAATACATAAATTAACAGTAATCCGTCCAGGGGACATCGTAAGACACCGAGTTATCAAATTTTTTCCACTCCATAAAAATAGATAAACCTACTATAGGTAAAAGTAGTCTATTTTTCTAGGAGAGGTATTTTTGACTATTGGGGAATTTTTATCACCCAATAGAAAAATAACATATCGATCCGACGCGTGGGAGATTTTAAAAAGTAGGGAACTAGTATCTTTATCAAAATTTTCATAAATACCCAAAGCCAGGCTGGAAAAGGTCTTCTAGTTTTTGAACTCAAACCCGCAGTACTCGCGACATTTTTAAACTTTGAATTAAGTTTTTTTTTATTTTTGTTAATTTATTTTAAATAATTATAAAAATGTTTAAAATATTTTCAACTTATAAATTATTTCAATTGAAAATTATTAATAATTTTATAAGCAGTTGTGAAGTTCCTCACTTAAAAGGTTTATATTTTGAAAAGCTTTTAAAAATAAAAAAATTTATTAAATTCAAATTTTTTTGAAATTACATATTTATTTTTCCAATTATTTCCAACTGTACCAAAGAAAACCTAAAGAAAGTAAGTAATCATTTAATTTTTATTATTTTCCACGTTATAATATTTTTCAATAATATTTTAATAATATTTCTAACATCTCAAAAATTAATACAGCCCTGGAGAATACGGGACAATTCTCCTAAAAAAGAAACTCAAGTGAAATAATCCGAAGCTTCATTTTAAAATCAAATTAATTATTTCATTTGCACCTTAGTTTTTAAGTTTTGTACTGTTTTCCGTTGGAAACAGGTTACAGTTTTCAGAATTCCATGGCCGCCATATTGGAAAAACTAGCAAATTTTCTGATGATACAGGTATCAAAATTTATTCATATTATGAAAATATGTAATTATTATAAAATATCTTTATTATGAAAAATTTTTAATATAAATAAGGTTTTCGTATTGTTTGAACGCTCTTTTAATACGAGCTCAGAATAGCCGCCATTTTGGAAAATCCGGAAAAATTTTCAGGTACTATGCAAATGATTTTTCACTTAAATATTACTTCATGAAACCCGTAAAATATGAGATTTGACGACTTTTAATTATTCAACCCTTTTTAAATTTATTCCGCCATCTTGGATAAATGAAAAAATTTTTGAAAATATCAAAAATAACATTTTTTCCCAAAAATACTTTACATTGTTTATCACTAAAACCGAATAACATCAAAAAATTGGCTTTTACTTGGTCGAAATACTTCAATACGATTAAAAACTATTAAAATTATTACGGACGATTAAAAACGATTAAATTTAATCGTTTTCAATCGTCAACATTTTGTACGGTTAAATGCGATAACCTTTTTAACCGTTTTGAATCGTCTTGTTCCGTGAGGGTTACGTGCAATTTGGGCCATTCTTTATTTTTTCTGGCCTAACAAAAAAAAACTTGATCAACAACCTTGATCAGCAACCTAGAGCGTCAAATTTGATCAACAACCATGATCATCAAACTTGATCAACAACCTTGATCAACAAACTTGATAATCAAACTTGATAAACAAACTTGATAAACAAACTTGATCAGCAACATTCATCATCAAAATTGATCAACAAACCTGATCAGCAAATTTGATCTGCAAGCTTGATCATCAAACTTGATCATCAAACTTGAGCTACAAGCTTAATCATCAAACTTGGTCTTCAAACTTGATCAACAAACTTGATCAACAACCTTGATCATCAAACAAACTTGATAATCAAACTTGATAATCAAACTTGATCAACAAACTTGATCAGCAACCTTGATCATCAAACTTGATCAATAAACTTGATCATCACACTTGATCAACAACCTTGATCAACAAACTTGATCAGCAACCTTGATCATCGAACTTGATCACCAAACTTGATCAGCAACCTTGATCATCAAACTTGATCAACAACCTTGATCAACAAACTTGATCAGCAACCTTGATCATCGAACTTGATCAACAAACTTGATCAACAACCTTGATCAACAAACTTGATCACCAAACTTGATCAGAAACCTTGATCATCAAACTTGATCATCAAACTTCATCAAAAAACTGGATCAACAAGCTTGAAAACATCCTTAAAATTTAATATGCCAACTGCAAATTCAAAAACTAACGTCTTATTCTGTTAAGACTAAGTCAATAATTTTTGAACAGGCCGTGATATTTGAAAGAACTGCTATGAACATTCCTAAAACGAGTAAAATTGAATCAACATGACAGTACTTTGATTGTATTCAGTTTCTTGATAAACTTATTTAAATATCAGATGAATTTTCCTGAATAGATTTTTATTCTGTTATTACTAGCCGAAAATTATTAGATATTATGCTGCTGATGATCCATACTTAAAATTTAATATGCCAACTGCATAATAAAAAAATAGCGACTTATTCTGTGAAGAGTAAGTAAACAATTTTCGAAGAGACCATGATATTTGAAAGTACTGCTATAAACTTTCCTAAAACGAATAAAATTGAATCAACATGACAGTACTTTGACTTTATTCAGTTTCTTGATAAACTGATTAAAATTTCTGATGAATTTCCCTCAATAGATTTTTATTCTGTTATTAATAGCCGAATGATATTAGATAATATGCTGCTGATGAAACACACTTAAAATTTAATATGCCAACTGCATAATTAAAAAATAACGCCTGATTCTGTTAAGACTATGTCAATAAATATTCGAACATACCCTGACATTTGAAAGTACTGCTATGAACTTTCCTAAAACGAATAAAATTGAATCAACATTACAGTACTTTGACTTTATTCAGTTTCTTGATAAACTTATTAAAATTACTGACGAATTTTCCTGAATAGATTTTTATTCTGTTATTACTAGCTGAAAGTTATTAGATATTAGGCTGCTGATGATGCATACTTAAAATTTAATATGCCAACTGAATAGTAAAAAATAAAGAATTATTCTGTTAAGAGAAAGGAAACAATTTTCGAAAAGACCATAATATTTTAAAGTACTGCTATGAACTTTCCTAAAACAAATAAAATTGAATCAACATGACAATACTTTGACTTTATTTACTTTCTTGATAAACTGATTAAAAATTTCTGATGAATTTCCCTCAATAGAATTTTATTCTGTTATAAATAGCCAAAAATTATTAGATAATATGCTGCTGATGAAATATACATAAAATTTAATATGCCAACTGCATAATTAAAAAATAACGCCTGATTCTGTTAAGACTAAGTCAATAAATATTCGAACATACCCTGACATTTGAAAGTACTGCTATGAACTTTTCTGAAACGAATAAAATTGAATCAACATTACAGTACTTTGACTTTATTCAGTTTCTTGATAAACTTATTAAAATTACTGACGAATTTTCCTGAATAGATTTTTATTCTGTTATTACTAGCCGAAAATTATTAGATATTATGCTGCTGATGATCCATACTTAAAATTTAATATGCCAACTGCATAATAAAAAAATAGCGACTTATTCTGTGAAGAGTAAGTAAACAATTTTCGAAGAGACCATGATATTTGAAAGTACTGCTATAAACTTTCCTAAAACGAATAAAATTGAATCAACATGACAGTACTTTGACTTTATTCAGTTTCTTGATAAACTGATTAAAATTTCTGATGAATTTCCCTCAATAGATTTTTATTCTGTTATTAATAGCCGAATGATATTAGATAATATGCTGCTGATGAAACACACTTAAAATTTAATATGCCAACTGCATAATTAAAAAATAACGCCTGATTCTGTTAAGACTAAGTCAATAAATATTCGAACATACCCTGACATTTGAAAGTACTGCTATGAACTTTCCTAAAACGAATAAAATTGAATCAACATTACAGTACTTTGACTTTATTCAGTTTCTTGATAAACTTATTAAAATTACTGACGAATTTTCCTGAATAGATTTTTATTCTGTTATTACTAGCTGAAAGTTATTAGATATTAGGCTGCTGATGATGCATACTTAAAATTTAATATGCCAACTGAATAGTAAAAAATAAAGAATTATTCTGTTAAGAGAAAGGAAACAATTTTCGAAAAGACCATAATATTTTAAAGTACTGCTATGAACTTTCCTAAAACAAATAAAATTGAATCAACATGACAATACTTTGACTTTATTTACTTTCTTGATAAACTGATTAAAAATTTCTGATGAATTTCCCTCAATAGAATTTTATTCTGTTATAAATAGCCAAAAATTATTAGATAATATGCTGCTGATGAAATATACATAAAATTTAATATGCCAACTGCATAATTAAAAAATAACGCCTGATTCTGTTAAGACTAAGTCAATAAATATTCGAACATACCCTGACATTTGAAAGTACTGCTATGAACTTTTCTGAAACGAATAAAATTGAATCAACATTACAGTACTTTGACTTTATTCAGTTTCTTGATAAACTTATTAAAATTACTGACGAATTTTCCTGAATAGATTTTTATTCTGTTATTACTAGCTGAAAGTTATTAGATATTAGGCTGCTGATGATGCATACTTAAAATTTAATATGCCAACTGAATAGTAAAAAATAAAGAATTATTCTGTTAAGAGAAAGGAAACAATTTTCGAAAAGACCATAATATTTGAAAGTACTGCTATGAACTTTTCTGAAACGAATAAAATTGAATCAACATGACAGTACTTTGGCTTTATTCAGTTTCTTGATAAACTGATTAAAATTCCTGATGAATTTCCCTCAATAGATTGTTATTCTGTTATGAATAGCCAAAAATTATTAGATAATATGCTGCTGATGAAACAATCATAAAATTTAATATGCCAACTGCATAATTAAAAAATAACGCCTGATTCTGTTAAGACTAAGTCAATATAAATATTCGAACATACCCTGACTTTTGAAAGTACTGCTATGAACTTTTCTAAAACGAATAAAATTGAATCAACAGGACAGTACTTTGGCTTTATTGAGTTTATTGATAAACAGATTAAAATTCCTGATAAATTTCTCTGAATAGATTGTTATTCTGTTAATAATAGCCGAAAATTATTAGATATTATGCTGCTGAAGAAGCATACTTAAAATTTAATAGGCCAATTGCAAAATAAAAAAATGAAAACATATTCTGTTACGAGTAAGTCAATAATTTTCGAAGAGAAAATCTATTGAGGGAAATTCATCAGAAATTTTAATAATTTTATCAAAAAAACTGAATAAAGTCAATGTACTCTCATGTTGATTCAATTTTGTTCGATTTAGGAAAGTTCAAAGCAGTACTTTCAAATGTCAGGGTATGTTCGAATATTTATTGACTTAGTCTTAACAGAATCAGGCGTTATTTTTTAATTATGCAGTTGGCATATTAAATTTTAAGTGTGTTTCATCAGCAGCATATTATCTAATATCATTCGGCTATTAATAACAGAATAAAAATCTATTGAGGGAAATTCATCAGAAATTTTAATCAGTTTATCAAGAAACTGAATAAAGTCAAAGTACTCTCATGTTGATTCAATTTTGTTCATTTTAGAAAAGTTCATAGCAGTACTTTTAAATATCATGGTCTCTTCGAAAATTGTTGACTTACTCTTAACAGGATAAGTCGTTATTTTTTTATTATTCAGATTGCATATTAAATTTTAAGTATGCATCATCAGCAGCATAATATCTAATAATTTTCGGCTAGTAATAACAGAATAAAAATCTATTCAGGAAAATTCGTCAGAAATTTTAGTAAGTTTATCTAGAAACTGAATAAAGTCAAAGTACTCTCATGTTGATTCAATTCTGTTCGTTTTAGAAAAGTTCATAGCAGTACTTTTAAATATCATGGTCTTGTAACAATCAGGTTTTAAGCTGATTAGTACTATTTAAATTGATTTTAGGAAGGTTGTCCAGGCCTTCCAGGGATTGTTAATTAGCTTGGTGTTCAGAAAAAGTTACTCAAAATGGTGAATTGAATTAACTTTTTCTGTAAAAATAAAATATGTTACTAAAATATGAAATTGGATGTCCAAAAAATTTATTAACTGAATTTGTACTAAGTATTTTTTTTAAAGTTTAATTTATTGAAACTTAAATAATTTATAAAATTGAAGTTAAGTTGAGGCAAGAAAAATATAATTTAAAATTAAATGAACACCTTTAAATGATAATATTAATTTAAAATGAAATTAAGTCCAAGTTATTCCTTTCTTTTTCTTTTTCTTCATTTTTAAAGCGAGCCAAGTTCTGAACCGGTTCAGAAGAACTTCGAGAAGGCCTTTTCCAGGCAAAAACTCCAGTATTTAAGCACCGAAATCTTTGATAAGACCGACTTCCCCTATTGATAAAAATCAAGAGTGGGTTGAGGGTCTTATCTAAGATACTACTCCTAGAGTTTGTCTAAGAGGGGAATTCCTTTGTCGACTCATTATCACGCATAGATCGGATGTTATTTTTCTTATCTAAATTTTTAATGAGTCGACAAAACGTGATATTTCAAAACAATGGGTTTTACATAAGATATTTATAGGAATACTGTTGTCTTTGTCTGACTTTATCAAAATAAAATTTTGTTAAGTCATTAAGTAAACCCATTGTTTTACTTGAACTTAATTTTCTTTGTTTTTCATAAATAAATTACTTTTGAAACCTTTTTCTTTTAATTTAAGCTAATTATGGGCTTTTTAGAGCAATTTATTTACGAGAATTAAACCTAAAATTTATTATGCTAAACGTAAATTTTTATAAAGGTAGCTTAAAATTATGCTTAATTTACGTAGTTCCAGGCTAATAATTTCATCCCTTGAGTTTTCCTTAAATCTAAATTTAGTTTCTAAAGTAGAATAAAAAAATAAAAACTCGAAAGTGAAATAATGGCCTTGACTAAGGTTTTTCCAGTTATCCGGTGAAACTAAAGGCAAAATCGTTTTTCTCGCAATAGAAAATTTAGCTTGAATAACTGGAAAAGATTGTCTTTAAATTTTCCGTGAAAATTTTAAATTTAACAAATTCGAATTTGTATACACGGAGAAAATTTTATGTACCGTTTTTTCTACATACACGGAAAAAAAATTTTAAACGTACAAAAAAAGTTTTTTTTTTTTTTTTTTTTTAAACGGCTGAGGACGTTACAGTAGGTTTAAGGTTTAACGTGTAGGTAGATTATTGTAGGTTCAACGTCTAACGTATAGGTAAGTCATGATAGGTTTAAGGTCTAACGTGTAGGCAGGATATTGTAGATTTAACGTCTAACGTGTAGGTAGGTTACTGTAGGTTTAACGTCTAACGTGTAGGTAGAATATATTACATAATTTTTTTCTATGAAAGTATTAATTTAGAAACATAGTTTTTACTTGATATTTTCAATTTGATAAATAAATTTTTGAAAACTTTTTTCTCAAAATTTTGGCCTCCAAAAAATACAAGAAACAATAAAATTTTTATTCCTTTTATGGACGTATGCCCTTTTTAGACCTAATAAATTTTTTTTAATTCCTTTTTTTTTTACTATACGCCAAATTTTTTCAATGTAAATGTAAATAAACATACCAAACATTATACTCAAAGGACATAAGATCTTTTTTTTAATGACGATTAAAAATATTTTGTTATTGCTATTGAGGAACCATAGTTCCAATTGTTTGGCAGCGCGTTTTTGAATAGGGTATGTGCTATTCAGAGTAGCTGAATTTCGTTGTTGGACCCTTGGTAAAAATGTATATGTAGAAATTTAATAATTAATAAAGTTAGCATTATTTATTGTTTAAAAAAATTTTTCAATACCTTTACGAAAATTACTACGAATAAAAAATTTATTAAACAGCAACTCTTATCTAATTAGATAATTAAATTTAATTAAATTAATAATTAATAATTAAATTTAATTATCTAATTTAATTAATTTTAGGGGTACTTTTTTTCTTTTTAAAAAGAAAGGTAGCGTTCTTTCTACTTTATTTAATTTTTATTTTATAATTTTATTATTTTTTGAGAATTTTATGTTAATCAAACCATTTTAATTTTTTTTAATTCTCATAGAAATTTAAAAATTTTATTTATAAATTATATCTTTGTAACTATTTTAATTTAATTAAAATTATTATAGAATTTTAAATTTAATTAGTTTTTCATTTATATTTTAATTTTATATATGATTTATTTATAAAAATCAAAAATGTTTGCAATTTCAAAGCGAGAAAGGTTTGAATAACAATAATAATTTGAATTCCCGCCGGCATCCTCTCTCATACGCCCCCTATTGGGTCAGCGTGAACTAGTGACAATAAAATCACAATATGGCGGGCGGCTTGGTCCCTCCTAAACTTTTACCTCCGTGCACGGTTGTTAAAATACCTTGCGCGGGTATAATATACGTCTCTTATAGGTATAATATAAGGTATTTTATAAGTATATTAAGAATCTAGTAACCCTAGATAATATCATTGTAATGTAAGAGCAGAATATTGTTAATAATTTAAAATAAAAGAAAAAAATACAGTGTAAATAAAGAATAATCTGAAGTTTATGAAAATAAAGTAAGTACATTTTTAACTACAAATTAATGAAAATATTTAAAAAGAAATATTATTTACATAATATTGTCACATTGTATTAACTGATTTTATAAATATTTTTAACAAATTTTTACAAAAATATTTTATCATATAACAAAAACATTAATAAAATTTATAAAATTCAACATAAAATAAAAACAAAATTAATAAAATTAATAAATTTTTACAAACAAGAGAACAAATATAAGAAATTAAATGTAAATTACCAAACATTGTGCAAATTATGTTGTTTTAAAAATATTTTTAAATTTTCTTATTAAACAAAAGAGACAAACATTAAATTACAATAATATGCTTTTAATTTTAGATCTGAGAAAAACATAGGAATCTGAATTCTGAATACTCAAGCTACCAAAAAATTGAAAAATTCCTCGCTGAGACATCATCAATATAACTATTGTTCTTCAATTTAGCTGAACAATGTAAGTATAATTTTAATGAATCAACTACAATCAACTTAGATTACTTATTTACCTGAGGTCTAAGCAGTTTAAGTTAATTTAACTAATTTAGTTAATTATTATTTTATCAACCATAAGGCCTATATAAAATAAAAACCACACGATATGCCCGACTCCCACATAGCTTGAGGAAGACCTTTATTTATAAAGTACAAGACATCCAACACATAACTTAAGTAAGACGTCTAAATTAAAAAAAACGACATGTCAAGCCTAACGTTACCTAAGGCAGATATATATGATAATAAAATAAAACGTCATGCCTTACCCACATGACCTAAGGCAGCGGTTTTAAACAAAAAATGAAGCGTCGAGCCTTATAACCATATACTCCAAGGACAAGGTTAATAATAATAAAACGACACGTTAAGCCTTGAACCTGCATAATCTAAGGCAGCGGCCTTTAGTAAAAAAACGACACGTCAAGCATTACACCTACATAACCTAATGCAGCGGTCTTTAGTAAAAAAACGACACGTCAAGCATTACACCCACATAACCTAATCCAGCGGACTTTAGTAAAGAGCGACACGTCAAGCATTACACCCACATAACCTAATCCAGCGGACTTTAGTAAAGAGCGACACGTCAAGCATTACACCCACATAACCTAATGCAGCGGACTTTAGTAAAGAGCGACACGTCAAGCATTACACCCACATAACCTAATGTAGCGGACTTTAGTAAAGAGCGACACGTCAAGCATTACACCTACATAACCTAATGCAGCGGTCTTTAGTAAAAAAACGACACGTCAAGCATTACACCCACATAACCTAATCCAGCGGACTTTAGTAAAGAGCGACACGTCAAGCATTACACCCACATAACCTAATGCAGCGGACTTTAGTAAAGAGCGACACGTCAAGCATTACACCCACATAACCTAATGTAGCGGACTTTAGTAAAGAGCGACACGTCAAGCATTACACCCACATAACCTAATGCAGCGGACTTTAGTAAAGAGCAACACGTCAAGCATTACACCCACATAACCTAATGTAGCGGACTTTAGTAAAGAGCGACACGTCAAGCATTACACCCACATAACCTAATGTAGCGGACTTTAGTAAAGAGCGACACGTCAAGCATTACACCTACATAACCTAATGCAGCGGTCTTTAGTAAAAAAACGACACGTCAAGCATTACACCCACATAACCTAATGCAGCGGTCTTTAGTAAAAAAACGACACGTCAAGCAATTAGGCTCCGTGTTCCCAATGAATAACCCTGTATATATAACTTTCATCACTAGCGCCACCATGCAGTAAGCATCCCCATTTATGAACGCCCCTATAAGCGAACAGCGTACAGCTATTAGGGCAGTAAAGCAGTGACTTAGCTCCTAATAATTTTTATTGTAAAAGTAACTTAATACATTTTTTTCCACTTATGAGAGCTTTATGTTTTCGTTAGCTTCTCGTCAGCTGTTGTATATTTATAATATTTAATAAATAAGTTAAGTTTTTTAATTGATTTCTTAAAACATGTCAGATGTTCAAGAAGAAAACTTTAAGAACTCATTGCAAATGCAGTCGTTACAAAATTCTATTGATCGTTTAAAAGTGTTGTATCCAATGGTAAATGAAGAAGAAACTCCTTTACCAAGATCCTGGAGTCCTAAAGATAAATATAATTATATTGGACTTTCTCAAAATAACCTTAGAGTTCATTATAAAGGTAACTTATTGTCCACTTAAGCTTGAATAAAAACTTCTATTATCTTTATCATATTGCTCATATCTTTATCATATTACTAATAGTAATTCCAAAAAAATTTTTTTAATTGAATATTACAAATACTTGTAGCTTGAATAAATAACTTTCTATACAAAACATTCATTTTACGCTTGTTGAGATTTTTTAATTAATCTAAACGAAAATCTTTTATACTGATTTAAACCAGTTATTTTTTTTCAACAAACTGAGTATTTGATTTAGGATGCTTTTTACAGAAATATACATACGGTTCCGCATACTAATATCCAAAACAAAAGCTCTTTTGTACTTTTTTTTCTTTTAAAAAGTTAATAAATAGTATTATTTGAAAGTACAAATGAATTTCTATGGATGTACTGGTAACTTAACAAAAAAATTTTCTAAAGCATATATATCGTAATGTCAAAACCATCCGCTGTACTTTTGCTTAACTATAAACTTGGAGTATTAACATATGGCTTGTAACTTGAATTTGGAATTTTCTGTAAGTTACATATGATATATTTATTTTCAAAAATGCATTTTTTTTAACGAAACAAATTTTTAAGCAGCCCACCTTTTATAATAAGCCCACGCTATTTTTTCATTCAAATTAAATTTACTGTGTTCGTTTTATTCAAGAAATAACCCCACCTAATAAATCCATTTATTATTTTAATGGGTAAAGAACCCAATGCCACCCCCGGGTGCATACCGTCTCATTTGGTATATATATATACGTTTATTGGCTCAACTGCATTTTTTTCCTTGCTGAACTATTCATACATAAGCAGTAAAAAAATTAAAATTTTGATAACAAAAAGTTTATCAACGAAAATTTTAAATTTTAAATTCGTTTAATGCTTATATAGAATAAAAATTTTAAAACAATCCAGTTTGCTTTCCCAAAGTGTACAATAAAATACCCAAAGTATGAGAAAATTTGGTGTCTTTAATGAAAAGATATTGTATTTAAATATTAGACTCAGTTTCAAAACGGCACGGGTGAAAAATTTAACCCATATTTTTAGGTAACTTTTTTGTTTTGGGTTATTTTTTTTTAAACTTTAATTACTCTTACTAAAAAAAGTAATTGAGCATGAAATAATATCATCAAGTGGCCTACAAGAAAAAACATTCATGTGAAATCTCAGCTTTGATCATATAGGTGATAGGTTGAGTTTTGTCCAAATTCCTTCAAACCTGTATATTACAGAAAATATTTATTCAAGGTTGTAAACTGAAAAAAAATTACGCTTGCCGCAAGCGGAATTTTGCTTGTAGCAAACGGAAATCCGCTAGTGGATTTTTTTAAAAATGTAGTGTTACTTATTAAGTTTCTAGTATTACGAAATAGTATGAAAAAAATCTTATTATTTTTCTTTCTGATTCAAAAATAAGTGTTTTATTGCCACTGACAAAGAAATTTATGTGCGGGCATTTGGCCGTAAAATTAAAGAATTTACGTCCGATATGGGGCATTTTTTACTTTTACAGCCAAAGATTTATGGAATGCTGAATACGCAATACAATTAAGCCGGAAATGGACCAGTTGCCCGCAATAGGAATTTCAAAGTTATTTTTAGCGGTTTTAACATGAAAAATTTTCATAGGGAGGAGGTACTTAAAAACTTGATAATTAATGGGGGGATCAAATTTGTCTGGATTAAGGGGGGGGGGGTCAAATGGGACTTAGGGAGCATTCAGGCGAGAAAAAATTTGTAACCCCCACCTTCGATATTTACCCCCTCTTAGTCCCATTCTTGCAAGTTTAATAATAAAAAGTGGGAGTAAATTTTAGAGGTAGTGGTTAAAATTTTTTTCTCGTCTGAATGCTCCCTTAGAATAATTTCAATTTTGTGACTTGACCGCTTGCTAGTGGTACCAGCGTCAAAACTGCTGTTAAAAACGTTCTTTAAGATGAAATAAACAACGTTGTAAAATGCGTTGGATTATTGAGTCCGGGCCTTTTAATATTTCCCTTTCTCCTTTTACTGAATAGCGCCACTCGTGGCGATTGTTAAAACTGTGGGTGCTCATAAAATGAACAATACGACATGTAAAAATTCTCGTTACCCCGCTTATGCACACGAGGTTACAAGCGCGGCCACTAGTTTCGCTACTTTTTTTCTCTTTAAAAGAAGGGGAATTATCGAGAAAGCAAGTACTCAATGGCAGGCAATTAACAACGTTGTTAATTTTATATTTAACGCTGGTAAAGCATATTAATTAAATTTTTTTTTTATTAATTTTATTAATTTATTCATAGTTTTTGGATGTATAAAGGATTTAAGAAGGAAAAAAATTTTTATTTATTTGAAAATATACACTTTTTATTCAATAATTAAGAATACAATATTTTTTACAAAAAATAAATTTTAAATGCATTTTTTAATCTATTATAGTACATGCCATTACAATATAATTATAAGGCTTATATAAAACACTTATTTATTACACAGATAACTAACACAGCACAAATTTAAACTATAATGAATTTATATTTAATAAATATTAGAAGATACTTAGACATGGTAAAGAATATTACTCATTCTCCGGCATGAAAATGTAAATGTTTTTATGTTGGCAGCGCTAGCCTATTTAACGGATAAAAAAATACGCTTAAACATACGCTAGCGTATTTTTTTATCCGTTACATTAATAACGAATAAAATAACGGATAACGTTAATAACTGATAAAAAAATACGCTAGCGCCGCCAACATAAAAACATTTACATTTACATGCCGGAGAATGAGTAATATTCTTTACCACGGCTAAGTATGTTTTTTATACATTAGTGATAAAGAATTTATCATTATTTATACATATACACGTGTAACAAGATCAAATTTCTATAGGACTTTTGAATTCTGACAATAAAACGCCAACCCCATTCGCTCAGTGCAGGTAGGCGTGGCGATGAAAAAATCTATCGAAGCGCTCATGGTGACTGGCTCTAAACTAGCTACTCGGGGCTTTTTATACTGTTTAGCATAGAAAATGAAAAAAATATCAAGTAATTTTTAAATTTTTAATTATTTTTCCAATTTCAAGTGTTCAAAAGCATTTAAATAACAGTATATTTTTTATATACACTTAAAAATAGCAGCAAGACATTTTTTTATTTTATAAATTAATTAAAAATCAAATTATAGTGCGGGTAGTCAATGCAAACAAAATCGTACATATCCGGAGTAATTTACAAAAACTATTAATATTTTAAAAATTTATTTAAATAAACTGTTTTATTTTTATTAAATATTGTAAAACAAATTATTCGGTATCATTTCATATAAATTACTTGCAAAAATATTTTTTAATTATTTTACAATTAAAATTTTTAATTTATTTCCATATGCTTTACATTATAAAAGCCCCGAATAGAAGGAGGGGTACCACGTGATTAAGCATAAACCGCCCCTCCTGCACTGAGCGAATAGCACCATTGTATATAATATACGTTCAATCCCCTCTCCTAAATATGAAAACTATGCCTATAGAAAAATCGATAATACCCATTCTTAACTTTTGAATAAACGTGTTTTTGTACCTTTTTATTGTTTTAAAGCCGTGGAAGAATGACAAAATTGAATACAATGGAACCTCTAATAAATACCACCAAAGTGGCATGGCGAAAAGTGGTCGCTATTGGAGATGGTCGTTAACGGGAGGTTTTTTTGAGCCTGATACACGGTCTTTGAGTGCTGGACGTGGTATTTTCAAAGTCATATGACAAAATTAAATTCATAGGTTGGCATGAATGAGAGATCTCCGTATTTCGCTTTAACTTATACTACGAAATATAGTGTTAGTGTATACTAATGCCAACCCATAATTTTTTTTTGTCATTTGACTTCGAAAATACCACGTCCAGCACTCAAAGACCGTGTATTTATAGCAAGTAAAATTAAAAAAAAAAATTTCCTTCACATTTTACGCGGAGTTAGGACTTTCGATGTTTTAAAACTTTATTTCAAGGAAAATAATTTCTTTAAATGTTACTTCTCTCGAATGCAAGTTACAAATGAACCCACATAAAAGAAAAGACGCAGGAAGATCATTTTAATCACGTATGTTTTTAGTAAAAGTGGAGGGATGGTACGCATTTTCAAAAGATTGCTATGATACCCAATACTACGTATTAATATTATCATAAGGAGATCAATTTCAAGTAGTAATTTAAATATGCAGTACATATTTTTAAACTGCTTAAAGTATCATAAATTTTAAATTATTTTAAATTTTAAATTATTTTAAATAAAGACTTAAAATATGTATGTATTTAAAATTATAAAACATAGATTATTATAATATACACCGTGCTTGAACGTACCGGTAAGTTGATCTAAAATGTCGACAAAACGGCTTGGACAAACTTTTCAAATATATTTTTTTACGTCGATTCCTTCCTACTATAAAATCCGAGCTGATCTTCTGCCCGACTTTCATGGGACCTACAATTGCGTATTTTAAGTTTTTTTTTTTTTTAATTAATGACTTTTAAATTGCCGCCAAAATTTTATTTTTTCATAAAAATAATAATTTCTATTGGTCTCAAAAATTATTTACAAGCCTCACGCTTGCAACGATTCCTTATTCGTCACTTTTCATCGATTTGTTTTCCAAATATGTCAATTTAAATTCAGAGTCCCAATTTAAGAATTTTAAAAAAAAGTCATTTTTATCATTATCTTTAAAAATTGATATCTCAGAAACTATTCAAAGAAAAGAGACGAATAAAAATTTTTTAAAAAATTTAAGCTTATAGAAAATTTTTGAGACCTATAAAACGAATTTTCATGAATAATTACAATTTTAGCAATAATTTAAAAATTTGTCATTTTGGGCTAAAAATGGGCCTTTAGTTTATTTACTATAATAATGAAAGAATTAGTGTTATAATATTGCGGTTTACGGGGCTTGAAAAGTTACACTTTCACCAAAAAAATTAAACTAGCCAGAAGTTTTTTTTGCCATTGAACCAATTAAGGACCCTGCGTTATAATGGTCTACTTGCAGTGACTTCAAATATTAAAATAGGTTTTCCTTAAATAAAATATTAATTTATTGTGATATATAATTTCATTTAGTGCAATTTATTATTATTAATACAATAAAAATTTTATTTGCCTTTAATATTTTATATAAAATAAATTTGTCTTTATAAATAATAGTAATAATTTAAAGTACTTGGGGGCAAGCCCCCTGCGCGCTAAAGCGCGCCAACCCCCTCAGATTATATTTTATGTTTAATCGAAAAGTGTTTTAATTCACAAATAAAAACAATTGTACATTGAGATGTTAATTTCAAATAATGAACTTTTTTCATAATTTTAATAAACTTTTCATTATTTTTATTTTCAAAATTTATCTAAAAAAAAAAAATATTGCATTATTGTCCCTCGGTGCTACGCACCTCGGGCCAGAATCCTTTTCATCCCTCAAAATAAATTTTTCTTCTGTTCTGGTCGGCAAAATTTTTTAATAGGATGACGAAATACTTCAATTAATTTTCATGTTATTATAAAAATATAATTAATTTTCTATTAGTTTAAACATTTTTCATTAAAATTTATAATTATTTTTACAGTTTATATTATATAAATTAATATTTACAATTGTCTACAAATTTGTATACAGCGCGCCGCTAACACTACAGAGCATCAATGAAACGGCCAATTAGATAAAGATGACGAAATTTTTAGGAGATTGTATAATAAAATAATTATGGTATTTCTTATTTTCGTATTTTTTACACAAGTCCTTAACCAGACTGGCGAGTCAGTGGATGCAAGTCAAAAGATGGAGTTCATGAATAGAACTAAATGGCCTTGAACCTGTCCTGAAGTAATGTGAAAACGGTCCCGGGATAGGCTCGCATAAGGTAGGAAGGGAGTGGAGTTTTAGTGGGTATAGGCAAAGTAGGTCGAGTCCCACATAACTGTCAGTTCGGATGCTGATTAGTATGCGTAATGCATTTCTCCACTTCCTACGCAAAAAAAAAAAAAAAAAAAATTTTTTACACAAAATTTTATTAATAATTAAGTATTTTAAAAAATAATAAAAATTAGAACTAATGAAATAAATACTGAAAAAATCAGCGCAACCCGAATAAATTAGACGAAGAATTATGTCACACGAGTTTTTTAGAGATAGAAATTTACCTCAAGAAAAAAATATTTAATATTGCATCTGAATGCAAATACCAATTACTATCCCTCGAAATAAATTTTTCTTTTGTCCTAGACGGCGAAATTTTACATTTGGATGACGAAATACTCGAATAAGTTTTCATATACTACTATATCATAAATAAAAACCAATATTATTTTTATTTTCAAAATTTATTTCAAGAAAAAAAAATATATATCGTATCTGAATGCAAATATTGATTATTGTCCCTCGGTGCTACGCACTTGGGCTAGAACCTTTTTCAACCCTCGACATTAATTTTTCTTTTGTCCTGGACAGCGAAATTTTATAATAGGATGACGAAATACTCGAATGAGTTTTCATATATTATATATGTCGCATCTACAGTTGTAATGTTTTATTATAGTTTAAACATTTTTTATTAAAATTTATAATTGTTTTGACATTTTATAATAATAAATTAAAAAATTAATATTTAAAATTGTTTTACAAATTTTTTATACATCGCGCAGCTGACACTGCAGAGAAAAAACGAATCGATTAATTAGATAAAATCGAAGACGAAATTTTTAAAAGATTGTATAATAAAATGAGAAAATTATTATATTTCTTATTTATATTTAATTATAATGAAAAATACCCAAAATTTTATTATTAATTAATAAAAGATTCAATTATAATTCAATATAATAATAAAAACTATTTAACGCGTGAGAGTATAGTGCTGTTAAAACATTACAGTGCGTGCGCCAGAGTAAATCGATGACAAAATTCGTTACATTTCAGTTTTATAGAGAAACATTTAGTTTCCTTTGTAAAATATTATCTAAAATAATTGAAAATCTACTACTTTTTCTTTTTAAATATATTTAAAAAAAAAATAAAAAAACTTTAAAAATTGTATATTTACGTCTCGTGTCCAGAAAAGTAAAGAGTGGCCCAAATCACAAGTAAATTTAATGATAAACTGCGATTTGGGGCATTCTTTATTTATGTACAAGGACCATAAAATATTTCTGTGGCAGTAGCGAGAAATTTCGATTTCCTCGACCTCACAGCGGCCAGGAAATCGTACTTTCGTGGCTACTGTCCAGAAAAATATATGTGTATAGTTATAAACCATTATAAACTGCACAAAAATATTACAAGTTTAACCATTATTAGCACTACGTACATTACCTACACTGACAATAGTAGTGGAACGCTTCCTTCCCTCAGTTAAGACAACAGACTTCTCAAGCTTTTAGGATGGAATATTTCTTATTTTGGGAAAGAATCTTCCCCAAATTTTTAAATAATAGAATTAGAGTAGTAAAAACTGCAATCTTCTTTATCGGCGGAAGGTATTTTGGGAGGTATTTTTCTTATTTTGAGGTAGCAGCGCTCCAAAAACATAAGAATGATTTTATACAAATTTAGGGGAAGATTCTTTCCCGAATGGGATATCTGCTTCCCCATTCTTTTCTCAGTGTACCAATCCATGTTAAAATCTAATGAAATTAGTGACTTTTTGAAGAAGTTAACTTTCCTACTTGAATCGTAAATTTGAAACCAATTTCATTTTTAAATTATTTTAAATTAAATAATTATTTGTACTTTTAATATTTTGATCATAAAGAAGTTGTAGAAATATTATTTTTTTAAAATACCAAATGAAAATTTGAACCATGATGAAATTTGGAGAAAAGTGTGTGCGGAAAAAAAATATTTTTTTGTTGATAAAATTAAAAATCCTATATATATTAAAATGAAATAATTTATAAAATTGACTATTTTTGATTTTATTGGACTCGCATTTATGAAGAATTGTACAGACGAAAATACATGAAAGTGGTTTTAAATTAATTTTTAAAGAAATATCTCCAGACCTTTTTCTAATTTTTAAAAAATATTTAAAAGATTTCGAGAAATCAATATCAGAAGTTAGTGGTCGAAAACGCAAAATAATTTCATTTTTTTTCACTAAAACTAATTTTTCTCAGGATCTAAGAGGTATTTTGAGACGAGGTTTAGTGCAAATTATTCCTTGGAAAAAATGCTATCGACTTGACGTATTTATTTTTTTTAATTTGAGATCACGGTTCAGAGTTACAACTGTTTGAAGCTAAGAACTTCAAAATTAAAAAAAATCAAAAAGTGGACATTTTCATCACTTCAGATCTCGGAATGGATTGTGTCAAAATGTAAAAACCAAGTTTCTTTGTATTTATTAAACACTTTTCTAATGCCACTTTTATTTTTTTTTAATTTCATTCATTAGTTAAAGAGAAATATCAAAAAAACGACTTAGAGTCTAATTTTTTGAAATTTTTTATTTTTTTATATTTGGGACAGCTGATATCCATTTTTTATATGATTTTATATATTTTATATTTTATTTTCTTAAAAAAAATCTAAATGCTACCATTGCATAAAAATATATAAAATTAAAAAAATATTTAAATGCAATCATTGTATAAAAATATTTGAAATTCCAACTTTTCTATTAAACAAGAGACAATTAGAAAAAAATTTATAATGGCGTATAGTTTCTGGTAAAGTCAATAAAAAATACAATTTTCTTATAAAACAAGACAAATACAAAAAAAATTTTAATGCAATCATTGCTAAAAAATTTTTTTGAAATTAAAAAAATATTTTAATGCAATCATTGCATAAAAATTTTATCAATGCAATTATTGCATACAAATATTTGAAATTCCAACTTTTCTATAAAACAGGAGAATGTTAGAAAAAAATTTATTTATAAATTATATAAATTTATAATAGCATATAGTTTCTGCTAAAGTAAATAAAAAAATTTTAATGCATTCATTGTATACAAATTTTTTAAATTAAAAAAATATTTCAATGCAATCGTTGCATAAAAATTTTTGAAATTAAAAAAATATTTTTATGCAATCATTGCATAAAAATTTTCTCAATTTATATTAAAAATAATATCTAAAATTAACCTGTTTTAGGCGCATTTTAAAATAAGTCACGATATATTTGAAAAAATATTTGAAATTCACAAAAATATTTGAAATTCCAACTTTTCTATAAAACAGGAGACTCACTGTGTAGTAAAATAAAAAGTGGCCAAAAAACGGCTTCAACGCAATTTCTTATGAAAAAAAATTCTGCTGAATGGAAAATGACCGTTTTTGTGTATACTAAAAGTTAGAACATTTGCAATTTAGTCAAAAAATTAAAAAAAAAATAAAAAATTTGATTTTTCTATTTTTACTTATATTTTAAACTTAAATAATATATAAAAAATATAAATTATATAAAAACTTATAAAAAATACTTAATTTAAGTTTAAAATATAAATAAAAATAGAAAAATCAAATTTTTCATTTTTTTTAAAATTTTTTGACTAACTTGCAAATGTTGACTAACACATCTTTATACTGCATACAACCATGTATAATTATACTAATTCACTTTTTTTAGGTTTATTTATCATTTATGTACATATTTTAATACAGAACTGTACCTAAAAAAAATTTTTTTTTATTTTAAAACTATAAATATTTTACCTTTTTATGGTAAAAAATAGATTTTTTTTTTCATTCCGCAGCTAAAAAAATTAAAAAAAAAAAAAAATTTTGATCTTGGTAGCCTATCATTTAGTATATACAAAAATGGTCATTTTCCATTCAGCAGAATTTTTTTTCATAAGAAATTGCGTGAAAGCCGATTTTTGGACACTTTTTTTTTTTTTACAACCCTGTGAGACTGTTAGAAAAAATTTTATATTGGCGTATAGTTTCTGGTAAAGTCAATAAAAAAATACAATTTTCTTATAAAACAAGACAAATACAAAAAAAATTTTAATGCAATCATTACATAAAAATTTTTGAAATGCAATTATTGCATACAAATATTTGAAATTCCAACTTTTCTATAAAACAGAAGACTGTTAGAAAAAAATTTATTTATAATTTACATAAATTTATATTAGCATATAGTTTCTGCTAAAGTAAATAAAAAAATTTTAATGCAATCATTGCAAAAAAATTTTTGAAATTAAAAAAATATTTTAATGCAATCATTGCATAAAATATTTCTCAATGCAATTATTGCATACAAATATTTGAAATTCCAACTTTTTTTTAAAACAGGTGACTGTTTTATTTATTTATAATTTACATAAATTTATATTAGCATATCGGTAGTTCTTAGCTATTTTTACCCAAGTCTGAGGTCGATGTCTTTGATTTAAAAAATACCAATTGCACTGTGTTTGGTATGTAAAAATATGGTTACTGTCCAATTTTTAAGGCTGTAGGTGGCTTGGTTGCAATTTAGCAACCTGCTAAAATCAAACATAATTAAACATAATTAAATTTTGCTATTTTTTTATTCTGTTTATTTTTTACATAATTAAACATGATTAAATTTTTCTATTTTTTTATTCTGTTTATTTTTTTGATTTTAGCAGGTTATTTTGTTTTTCTTTTTTTTTACAGCGTCACAAAGGCCTCTAAAATTTTACCCAGGAATGTTTTCAATGTAAAATTTCCCGAGGAATCCGAAAATCAAGTCAGATTTTTCATTTTCTATCAGCAAAAGCGAGAAAATTGGAAAATTCAGAAAATGAACAATTTTTAAAATCATTTTTTTTAGCCTAAAATTGATTTTTAACTACTTAAAAGGATAATGGGACAAAAAAGGAGGTTACCAGCATGAAAAGTTTGGGAAAACACATGTAGAAAAAATTAAAAAAAAAATTTAAATGCTATCATTGCAAAAAATATTTGATATTACAAAAATATTTCAATGCTATCATTGCATGAAAATATTTGGAATTACAAATTTTCTATAAAACAGGAGACTATTAGAAAAAAATTTTAAATGGTGTATAGTTTCTGCTAAAGTCAATAAAAATATTTCAATGCAATCAGTGCACAAAAATATTTTAAGTTGCAACTTTTATATAAAACAGTAAACTAATCCAAAAAAATATAAATGGCGTATAGTTTCTGCTAAAGTCAATAAAAATATAAAAATGCAATCATTGCACAAAAATATTTTAAGTTGCAACTTTTATGTAAAACAGGAAACTGATCCAAAAAAATGTAAATCGCGTATAGTTTCTGCTAAAGTCAATAAAAATATGCCAATGCTATCATTGCATAAAAACATTTGAAATTTCAACTTTTATATAAAACAGGACGACAAATCGAAAAAAATTTAGAATGGCGTATAGTTTCTGCTAAAGTCAATAAAAATTTTTCAATGCTATCATTGCATAAAAATATTTGAAATTACAACTTTTATATAAAACAAGACGACTAATCGAAAAAAATTTAGAATGGCGTATAGTTTCTGCTAAAGTCAATAAAAATTTTTCAATGCTATCATTGCAAAAAAATATTTTATGTTGCAAGTTTTATATAAAACAGGACACTATTAGAATAAAATATAAAATGATGTATAGCCTCTGCTAAAGTCAATAAAAATATTCCAATGCAATCATTGCACAAAAATATTTCAAGTTGCAACTTTTATATAAAACAGGAAACTGATCGGAAAAAATATAGAATAGAGTATAGTGTCTGCTAAAGTCAATAAAAATATTTCAATGCAATCATTGCATAAAAATATTTGAAATTACAACTTTCATTTAAAAAAGGACACTAATCGAAAAAAATATAGAATAGCGTATAGTGTCTGCTAAAGTCAATAAAAATATTTCAATGCAATCATTGCATAAAATTATTTGAAATTACAACTTTTATATAAAACAAGACGACTAATCGAAAAAAATTTAGAATGGCGTATAGTTTCTGCTAAAGTCAATAAAAATTTTTCAATGCTATCATTGCAAAAAAATATTTCAAGTTGCAACTTTTATATAAAACAGGAAACTGATCGGAAAAATTTAAAATGGCGTATAGTTTCTGCTAAAGTCAATAAAAATATTCCAATGCAATCATTGCACAAAAATATTTCAAGTTGCAACTTTTATATAAAACAGGAAACTGATCGGAAAAATTTAAAATGGCGTATAGTTTCTGCTAAAGTCAATAAAAATATTTCAATGCTATCATTGCAAAAAAATTTTTGAGATTAAAAAAATATTTCAATACATTTATTGCATAAAAGTGTATGACTATTAAAAAAAAATTTAGAATATCGTATAGTTGCTGCCAAAGTAAATATAAAAATTTTAATGCTATCATTGCATAAAAACATTTTAAATTACAACTTTTATATAAAACAGGACACTAATCGAAAAAAATTTAGAATGGCGTATAGTCTCTGCTAAAGTCAATAAAAATATTTCAATTGCATAAAAATATTTGAAATTACAACTTTTATATAAAACAGGATGACTAATCGAAAAAAATTTAGAATGGCGTATATTTTCTGCTAAAGTCAATAAAAATATTTCAATGCAATCATTGCATAAAAACATTTTAAATTACAACTTTTATATAAAACAGGACACTAATCGAAAAAAATTTAGAATGGCGTATAGTCTCTGCTAAAGTCAATAAAAATATTTCAATTGCATAAAAATATTTGAAATTACAACTTTTATATAAAACAGGATGACTAATCGAAAAAAATTTAGAATGGCGTATAGTTTATGCTAAAGTCAATAAAAATATTTCCATTGCAATCATTGCATAAAAATATTTGAAATTCCAACTTTTATATAAAACAGAACGACTAATCGAAAAAAATTTAGAATGGCGTATAGTTTCTGCTAAAGTCAATAAAAATTTTTCAATGCTATCATTGCAAAAAAATATTTTAAGTTGCAAGTTTTATATAAAACAGGACACTATTAGAAAAAAATATAAAATGATGTATAGTTTCTGCTAAAGTCAATAAAAATATTCCAATGCAATCATTGCACAAAAATATTTTAAGTCGCAACTTTTGTATAAAACAGGAAACTGATCGGAAAAATTTAAAATGGCGTATAGTTTCTGAAAAATATTTGAAATATTTGAAATTAGAAGATTTCTATAAAACCTGACAATATTCGAATACATTTAAGTTGGTTATATTTTGCTAAATTCAATACTAATAATTTAATGCTATTATTGAATAAAAACAATTTAAATTACAACATTTCTATAAAACACTCAATAAAACAGGATTGTTTTAGAAAAAAAAATTAAAGTGAAGTATAGTTTCTGCTAAATTCAATACTATTATTTTAATGAATAAAACCAATAACTCAATAAATCGGACTCTAAGTCTTTTTTTTGCTATTTCTTTTTAATGAATACATTAAATAAAAAACAAAAAAAAAAAGCGGCTTTAGAAATAGCTGTTTACAATATAAAAAAACTACAAAAATTTCAATTTATATTTCTGGCTGTTTTATATATGAAAAATTAAGAATGAAAAAAAAATTAGAAATATTTAACTATATAGTAAAATTCATATTGGCGGTTTACAATATGAAAAAACGAAAAAATTTACCATATATTATGTCGGCTATTTATATATGAAAAAACTCAAAAATTTCATTATGAAATAAGATAGATATCGGCAGTCCTAAGAATAAAAAAAACAAAAATTTAAAAAATTTAATTGTATAGTAAAGTTCATACTGGCGGTTTACAATATGAAAATACTACAAAAATTTACTTGCATGGAAAAAAATGAGGTATTACATCCAAATTAAAAAAAAAAAAGTACCTGGAGATTTTTTGGTGAAAAAAATTTTATAAAAAAAATAGGTCTTGATGTCATACAGGTTGTGAAATATCACCGGTGACAGTTCTACATACATACATAAATACACTTACACACATTCATACATACTTTTTTTAAAAACTGGTTTTTTAGCATCCTGAGGTCTCAAAACGTGCGTATATGTCAAAAAATCAGAAATAAAAATTTTACCTAAAACAATGGGTCCTCTATGAAGAACCAAAATCATAAATATTTCACTCTAGAGTAAAATTAATATTGATTCTCTGCAATATAAAAAAACAGCAAAAATTTCAATTTATAATGTTAGTTGTTTTATATATGAAAAAACTCAAAAATTTAACCATATAAAGAGTATAATGGATATCGGCTGTCCTATTTATGAAAATTATAAAAGTTTATAAAAAATAATATAAAAGTTTCACTCGATAGTAAAATTTACATTGATTGTCTACAATATGAAAAAACTGAAAAAATTTCAATCTATATTGTTGACGGTTTTATATATGAAAAAACCCAAAAAATTTCACTATAGAGTAAAATGGATATCTTCTGTCCTATTTATGAAAAAAAAAATAATAATAATATTTCACTTCAAAGTAAAATTCATATTGATTGTCTAAAATATAAAAAAACAGCAAAAATTTCAATCTATATTGTTTTTTTTTTTTTATATATATGGAAAATCCCAAAAATGTCACCATATAGTAAAATGGATATCGGCTGTGCTATTAATTGAAAAATAAAAAATTATAATTTCACTCTATAGTAAAATTTATATTGGCTGTCTACATTATGAAAAAAATTCAAAATTTTCAATCTATATTGCTGGCTGTTTTATTTATGAAAAAGGTAAAAAAATTTCACCATATAGTGAAATGGATATCGCCTGTCCTATTTATGAACAATAAAAAATTATGAAAATTTCATTCTATAGTCATATTCATGTTGATTGTCTACAATATCAGTTGTGGTGTATATATGAAAATTGAAAATATTCAAATATTGATTGTCTACAGTATGAAAAAAACTGAAAATTTTGTTAAAAAAAAACTGCACATTACTATATTTTATTTTCAATTATTATTTATTATCAATAATTATTTATGTTATAAAATATACCTCATTAGTTATAAATATTTATAAATAATCATGTACCTTTTTCTTAATATGAATTATAAAATTTTTTTGTTAATAAATTTGGAGGTATAAAATTAATTCTGTTCTCATTCATTTTTAAATAAAATTAAATTGCATTTTAATCACGTATAATTAAATTTATTATAATTAACTACATATGATTAAAATATAAAAAAATTAATGCACAAGCGTTTTTATTTGGTTAAGCCGAGCATCGCGAGGCCAATCAGCTAGTTAGTATTATTTATAAAGTCGAATTTATTTTATATATAATCAAAGGCAAATAAAATTATTTATTTTATTAATAATAATAAAGTGTTCTAAATGAAATTATATATCACAACAAATTCATATTTTATTTATGGAAAACCTATTTTAATATTCGAAGTCATTGCAAGTAGACCATTATAAGATTGGCTCAACGGAAAAAAAACTTCTTCGTTTAGTTTTATTTTTTTTGTGGAAGTGTAGCTTTTCAAGCCCCATAAACCGCCATTTTATAACACTAATTATTTCATCGTTATAGTAAATAAACTAAAGGCCCATTTTTAGCCCAAAATGACAAATTTTTAAATTATGCTAAAATTGTAATTATTCATGAAAATTCGTTTTATAGAACTCATAAATTTTCTATAAACTTAAATTTTTTAAAAAATTTTTACTCGTCTCTTTTCACTGAATAGTTTCCGAGATATTATTTTTCAAAGATAATCATAAAAATGACTTTTTTTTTAAAATCCTAAATTGGGACTCTGACTTTAAATTATCATATTTGGAAAACAAATCAATCAAAAGAGACGAGTAGGAATTTTTGGATGCATGAGGCTTGTAAAAAATTTTTGAGACCTATAGAAGTTCTTTTTATGAAAAAATAAAATTTTGGCGGCAATTTAAAAGTCATTAATTAAAAAAAAAAAAAAAACTTAAAATACGCAATTCTAGGTCCCATGAAAGCAGGGGCAGAGAGTTATGAAAAAACTCTTAAATTTTTATTCTCTTAAGATGATGTAAAATTAATATTTTTCTATGATCTCAACAGTAACAAAAGTAGAAGATACAAAAGAGTATTAAATGAAAGAGTGTAAATCTATAATTCGTGGGCTTTACTGTTGTATTGAGAGCGGATCAATTATATTTTTAAAAATTCCAATCTTAGAGGGATAATATTCATAATTTAAGTTTGTATCCTAAAGCGAGTCTAGTTAAGATAAATATAAGTTTAAAAATATGAATAAAAGAATATTTAAAAACATAGTTTCTTAAGCTCTATACAATATTTAAATACCACTAAAAACAATAAAATGTTTTTATTAATATTATTCTAGACAGCAGACTATAGTATATGAATCTCTAAATAAGATATACAAAGTATTATTGAATTATTTTTAATCTTTATTGTTAATGGATTTTCCTGGACATATCTTTCATTTAAGATTATTTATTTTGACCCCCACTTTGTCCCTTTTCTCTTGGTTATAAAAAGGTTCGTTTTTAGTACTATAAGTACATTTTTTTAGAATACTTCCGACAGTTTTCTTTTTATTTTTATTTTAAGGATGTTAAATACCAAGCTGGGGATAATAGAAATAAGAAATTATTACTGTCTCTTTCTTGCGCGCGCACAACTATACGAAAGCATTGTTAAATAAATAAAATTTTCGTTATAAACAAACCACCCTAGTCTAAAATAAATTGAATAATTATATTCTACGATATGTTTTTTATATGTTATAATTTTTTTATCAAAAACTGTACGCAAAAAATACTTTAATTTTTTATTGTAAAATATCGCCCCATAAGAATCACGTTCGGAGAAGCAAAATTATTTTTAATTATTTAATAATGAAGGAGTCACCCTAGGATCTTCTAATTTTAAATATGTATTTTTTAATATGATTTCTTGTTATATACCAACTTTTATTAAAATCTATACGCAAACAAAAAAGGTGAGCAACATCCTTAAAATTAAATTAAAAAAGTGTTTTAAAATTTCGTATTGCAATAATGGAACAGCAATCGTCTCAATCAATTTCAAAAAAATTAGGTAAAAGAAAAAGCAATATTAAAAATTGTAAGTAGCTGTTATTATCTAATTAATTAAAATTAAAAATTTTTAATAACCATTTTTTTAATTTTTTAAGTCTGGAAATCATGCAGGAAACATGTCTAGGCATGTTCAAACATGTCATCCTGACCATTACCAAAATTTCAAACAAAAAAATGCAAAGCCTGTTGAAGTTTTCAAATTTGAAGAACCAGAAATAAAAATCAGAATTTCTGCTGATTACCTAAAAGATTTTGCTGTAAATATGTTGACCGAAGGCGGTCGGCCTATTTCAATATTAAATGAAGGACCAGTAAAAAGGCTTATCTCATTAATTTTGGATGGTTTAAAACAAAAAACTGGTGACATTTTGCCATGGAATAAATTTGAACAGAAGCAATGTGTCCATTCAAGATATAATGAAATAATAGAAATAATTAAAGAAGAAATAAAAGTTAGTTTTTCTAATACTTTTATATTTTATTTAAAAAAATCAAAAATCTGATTAAACTAAACTTTGTATTTTATTTATATTTTTTTATGTTTAGGGCAAAATGATTTCACTGAAAGTCGATGCTGCCTCGAGGCATGGAAGATCATTTCTGGGAATCAATGTTCAATTTATTGATAATGGCAAAATTACGCTTCGAACATTAGCTATTGCACCAATTGAAGGAGACCACAGTGGAGAAGAATTTAAAATATTAATAAAAAAAGTATTGGATAATTACAGCATAAACCTTAAGCAAAAATATAGTTTTACTTAAGATAATGGGTCTAATATGATAAAATTGGGAAAACTTTTAAATGATTTAAGAAAGGAAGATGACATTTTCTTAGAAGACGAAAATGAAGCTGAAAACTTACAAAACCATGAACTAAGTGACGACTGCAGCCTGTTTGATGAAGATGATAATAATAGAATAAGTTGAATTCGTTGTTCAGCACACTTATTGAATTTAGCTGTAAAAGATTTTCTTGAGGATATAGATGTAAAATCTTTAATAAATAATGCTAGGACTGCGGTAAAAAAATTTAGAACTGAATCAGTACTTAAGCGTACAAGTGGGGATGGTCCTGTAAAGAAGCCGCAGTTAGATGTTCCAACAAGATGGCATTCCACATACGATATGTTATTTTCTTTAATACCACTAAAGAAATTTGCAGTAGAAGTTTCAAATTCTTTAAGCGATGATAAATGGATAGAATTAGAAATGATTTGTAAAATTTTAAAGCCTTTGAAAATCGCAACTAAAAATATGGAAAATCAACAATTAACAATGTCAGAATTGTTATATAATTGGCTAAAAATTAAATTTCAACTGGAAGAAAATGGTAGCACGGCAGCAATGCAGTTAACTGATTGTTTAGAGCAACGTGAAGAATCACTGGTAAGCTCAAATGCATTTTTAGCTGGAATCCTGCTGGATCCTTTAACGCGGGGATATTAGATGCAATTTACATCATATTAAAAATTCAAATTATGGTAAAAGTTTGTTTACAAAACTAAAACAAAAAACTCTTATGAAAAAATTAGCACTGGCTTCAACGGAAGCGCATAATAGTGATTCTGAGTCTAGTGTATTAACGTGAAATTTATGTTAAATTATGAAAGAAAATTATGTTAAAGGTTAATATAAAATTTTTAAAATTATCTTGTATTTAAATGTTATAACTGAAAAAAAAAAATTGTTTATTTGTATTTAAATATAATAAATATAATAAAAAATATAAATTTTAATTTTCAATTTTTAATTTAAAAATTTATTCATTAACCTGACTACAATTAGTGTAAAATTAAATTTATGTACAAAATGTACATCGTCGGAGGCTCCTTTTAGACTTTTAAAAGCCTTATAAAAATAATACTTTTAATAAAATGAAGAACGATGAAATAATTATTATAATATAATTTTTTCTTATCATTTCTTTTTAAGGTAATAAAAAATTTAAAATATTAAAAATTTATGAAAGTTAATGATACATACTAGACTGACAAAAAAAAAATCGACTTTTCGATTTTTTAAGGTGCTCAAGCGTTTTTGGGTACCACTTTATGAAAAAAAAGCCCTTGGTAAAGCGCATCTAAAAATATTTAGTCGTTGGACAGCGCCAAAGCGTTTTCGATTTTTGAAAATTGGTTCAGGAGCGTCGGGGGGGATTACAGCTACTAAATTTAAAAGGCAACAAAAAAATAAAACTTCGGGAGGTATTTCATAGTTTTTTTGGTCACTAAAAACGATGGAATCATTTATTTTGAATTATTTCTTTAAGGCAAAAAGTTATGAGCTAATTTCGGTCTTAAAAATATCAAAAATTGGACAGTTTTTGGCGTCAAAAACATGCTGCGGACTAAAAAATGTTTAGAAATTATTTTACAGGGGTATTTCGAATGATCATTGGGTCACTAAAAACGATGAAATCGGTTATTTTCATTTATTCTTTGCTGATTGAGAGTTATGCACCAGATAATGTAGCTTGATTTCCCAAATATAGCATTTTTTTGAGTTAAATGTCAATGTCAAGCGTACAGAGAACTCTTTTGAGCCTCTAGAAAGGTATGTTATCATAGTTTTGTGTTTTTTGAACACCGATGCATTGGTTGTAATAAAAAAATAATAAATAAATAAAAAAATACATAAAAAAATAAAAATAATAAAAATAATAAAAATAATAAAATAATATAAATAATAAAAATAATAAAATAATAAAAATACATAAAAAAATCTAAGCAACCAATGCATCGGTGTTTAAAAAACACAAAACTATGATAACTTACCTTTCTAGAGGCTCAAAAAAGTTCTCTGTACGCTTGACAGTCATTTAACTCAAAAAAATGCTATATTTTGGAAATCAAGCTAATATATTTGGCGCATAACTCTGAATCCGCAAAGAATAAATGAAAATAACCAATTTCATCGTTTTTAGTGACCCAATGATCATTCGAAATACCCCTTTAAAATAATTTCTAAACATTTTATAGTCCGCAGCATGTTTTTGACGCCAAAAACTGTCCAATTTTTGATATTTTTAAGACCGAAATTAGATCATAACTTTTTGCCTTAAAGAAATAATTCAAAATAAATGATTTCATCCTTTTTAGTGACCAAAAAAACTATGAAATACCCCCCGAAGTTTTATTTTTTTGCTGCCTTTTAAAATTAGTAGCTGTAATCCCCCCCGGCGCTCCTGGACCAATTTTCAAAAATCGAAAACGCTTTGGCGCTGTCCAACGACTAAATATTTTTAGATGCGCTTTACCTAGGGCTTTTTTTTTCATAAAGTGGTACCCAAAAACGCTTGAGCACCTTAAAAAATCGAAAAGTCGATTTTTTTTTTGTCAGTCTAATACATACATTAAAGAGTCTAATATCTACGCTCTTTCAAAAATCAATCTTTAACAGAGCAAATGGTATTGTTTATAAAGATAAAGTCATTATAAATTTCTTAGATTAAAAATCTTTAAGCAATTTCTCTCATAAAGAAATTTTAAGAAATGTCAAAATTAATCTTAATTTATTATGTGCATTATCTTTTAAAATTATTAAAAGAAATATTTAGCTTGGATATTGGAAACGTACAATGATAATCCGATTAAGTAAACAAATACGATCTTTAGTTAATACCATCTGCACTATATTTCAAAGAAATATATTAAAAAGTAATAGCTCAGAGCAGTGATCCTTGGAGTACTCACCGCCCCTGCATGAAAGTCAGGCAGACGAGCAGCTCGGATTTTCTAGTAGGAAAGAGATGACGTAAAAAAATATATTTGAAAAGTTTGTCCAAGCCGATTTTGTCGACATTTTATGTCAACTTTCCGGTACGTTCAAGCAAGGTGTGAATAGTATGACGATCCTATTTAAATAAAAGCTATTGTTAGTTTAATCTGCGTATTAAAAAATAAAATGGGCGGTGAAAAGATAAAAAAGTATTAAAATATAATGTGAAAAAAATTTTTTCTCAAAATAATGGTCGCTATGAGAGGTGAAAATACAAGTAAAATTCAAAACAAGGCTTAAAAATCAGTGGTCGCGGTCTTTATAGAGAGGTTCGCTATAATGTTAAATAATAGGAATTTCAAACTGGCTTTTGAAATTGCGGTCGTTATTGGAGGTGGTCTTTAACGAGAGTGCTCGTTATTGTAGGTTCCACTGTAATAAAATATTATATGCTAATGCGCACGCTTATTGCAGGATTTAAAAGTATTTGAGATTTGCACACACAAACATAAAAAACAAATTTGTTTATTTTTTTTTTTTTTTTTTTTTTTGATGAGTCTCGCCACTTTTAACTTTTTTTGAAAATCAATTTTTAAATATTGTTAATTATTGAAAATTATAAAAAATTGGTTTGAACTCCAAAAAACTCCTTCAAAATAAAATTAAGCAGCCGGCAAAAACGTTGACTTAAGAAACACAGAAAATGGCTGCCGCATGCACGTGATCTTGAAAACAGTTTTTTTTGTAAATTTTTGGAGTTTACCGTTGTCCACAATTTAACACTTTATTTTTTTATAATTTTATTTTGGTGATAAAAGTAAATGAAATGATTATTCATTTGGTGCGCACAATGCCTTGTTTTTTTTTTTTTTTTTATAACTTGTTGTCACATGGCACGCACAAAAGTTAAAAGAATTTTTTGTGTTCACTTTGTCCCTTTTTTGTTTTGTAATTTATTTTTTTGTAACTTGATTTTACAAGGGATGCCATAAATGTATAAACTTGAGGGTTATAAACAAATAAATAACAATATAATTATTATGGTTTAAAATATATTTATTTGAATATATTTCTCGCCAATTTGCTGCATGGCGGGTGCGGCGGCGAACTGAACTGTAACGCCGGTTAGCTGAGGTTACGCTGCGTATCACACAACACACATATACAAATATACACACATACTATCCAATTTCTAACAATCTCAAATAACTGTCCCGTCAAAGATGGACGCCTCATCCTGCGATTCTCCTCGGCTTTCTTTGATCTTCTCAGTGAAAGTACTAAAATCACTGGACGAAGCATCCACCAGGCGTCCATCTTCGATGAGTCAGTTGTTTGGGATCATTTGCCGTGGGTACAACGTGTACAAGTGCGCAGTGAAAATTAATTATTTTTAAGTTAATTGTATAAATAAATTGCAAATGAAGAAATTATATATTAATGTATTTTAGTTTTTTATATAAGAAAAAAAAGCATTCATTTTTATAATGAAAGAATAATTTTTTAAAGACATAATTAATAATTTTTATTTGTAAAATTTAAATTCATTATAGTTAAAATCTGTGATGTGTTAGTTATCTGTGTAATAAATAAGTGTTTTATATTAATCTTATATATTGTAATGGCATGTACTATAATAGTTTAAAAAATGTATTTAAAATTTATTTTTTGTAAAAAATATTGTATTCTTAATTATTGAATAAAAAGTGTATATTTTCAAATAAATAAAAATTTTTTTCCTTCTTTAATCCTATACACATCCAAGAAATATGAATAAATTAATAAAGTTAATAAAAAAAAGAATTTAATTAATATGCTTAAATATAAAATTAACAACGTTGTTAATTGCCTCCCATAATCCAACGAATTTTACAATGTTGTTTATTTCATCTTAAAGAACGTTTTTAACTGCAGTTTTGACGCTGGAACCGCTAGTAAGCGGGTAAAATATTGTTGATTTAGAGACCTAAAAAAATACGCGTTTAGGGAATCAAAATAATTTGCGTTTAGAATCTTAAAATTTAGCAAAGGTGATAATGACAAATTATAAAAATAGCAAAATGTATTGTTTTGTGTGTGTCTATGCTCAGATGTAAGTAAATATTTTCCATTCATTTTAGTTGTGTATATGTCGCAGTATATTAGACATTTTAGTAAAATAGGCTATTATCCGTATTTTAGAAAAATAAAGTCTTTAAATTCACATTTTGCCTATGATACTAAAATTTTTAGTATTATAGCCTATTATACGTGTTTTAGCCTATAATACTGACGAAGCGCCGTATTTTAAAATATAAAATTAAATTTTTTCTAGTTTACTATAGCAAACATTCACACGCGCGCCAAATATAAAGTAAATATGTTATTTATTTATTTCGTGTACATTTATTTTCAAAATATTTTATTTTACACAAATTGTTATTTTTTTTGCAAATGTGTAAGTATATTTTCCCGAAATCACTTTTAAAATTTTTATTTATATGTTATTATTATTAGTTGACAGTTTTAATATTTTAAATAAAATTTATGGGAAATAAATAATCCACTTTTAATTTTAAACAGTGTTTATTTATCTACCAACGTGTGCACATTTATTAGTACAATCAAAAAAAATAATTTTTTTTTTTAAATAATTTATATACGAAATAATGATTGATTATAATGAAATGGTACATCAAGTAGATTTTGAAAAAAAACTTCAAGAAGAGTATTCTAAGCGGACAAATAATATGGCTTTGTGGGATAGAAAGCAAGAGGCTCTCGTCATTCAGCATTTAAAAGAGATAACTGATCCCAGTGTCAAAAAAAACGTTTCTCATTTTTATTATAATAAACATTATGAATTTATAGTGATTGAAAATAAGGAACGTGTCATTCTCAAACGATCGGACTCAAATAGCGTAACAATTCAAAAACTTCCATACGAAGACTTTTATAAAAAATTAGCTGAGGCACATTATCAAACTAACCATGGAGGCCGAGACAAAATGTATTATCATTGCAAAAACAAATACGCTATTAGGTGTAATTGCTATAAATCTGGGGTTTTATGTAGTTCTAGGTGTCATTTAAGTGGTCCTTGTACAAATAAATAAAAATTTCTAATCATTATTATATTATAATATGTAATAAAAAAAGTTAATGTAAATTTACACGAACTAAATAAATAACATATTTACTTTAAAATTGGCGCGCGTTTGAATTTTTACTATAGTAAACTAGAAAAAAATTTAATTTCTAAAATACGGCGCTTCGTCAGTATTATAGGCTAAAACACGTATAATAGGCTATAATACTAAAAATTTTAGTATCATAGGCAAAATGTGAATTTAAATGTTTTATTTTTCTAAAATACGGATAATAGCCTATTTTACTAAAATGTCTAATATACTGCGACATATACATAAACCGTTTATAAGTTTTTTTTAAATCTTTTTATTTGTTACTTTTGGTTTTTTGGGTTCCTAAACCCTATTATGGTATCTGTTTTTATTAAAAATTCTCTATTTGTACAATCAAAAAAAAGGCTAAGAAACCAAAATAAATAACCTAAATTTTTTTTTGCGACTAAATCGTTTTGGGTAAAAATAGATACCGTATTTGAGCTCAGAGACTCGAAATATACATAAAGAATGTAACGAATAAAAAAATACCCGCAAAGAATAACCTAAACATTTCTATTGCGGGCAACGAGATTTCTCGTATTAAACAGTTCTAATAATTTAAATACTCAAAAAAAATATGACTACGAAAAATTCAGGCCAACACTATACATTTTTAACGGAGGGCGTAACAATAAAGAACTTCCCAGGCCGCACATAAACTGTTGTCTGGGGAATCTTTTTTTTATGTCCAAGGATAATACATATAATTTTCTTCCATAGCGGGTCGAAAAAACATTTTTTATGCCGAAATGCGATACAAAAAAACGGATTTTCTCCCCGCTGACAAAGATATGGTACATTTTTAACCATGGAAGCAAAAAAAAAAGAAATGCCCAGATGCCCAGATTGCGCGTTAATTATGATAAACTTTGATTTTGGGCATTTTTTTTGTTCCCATGTATAAAATGCAATTTTTTTTCTTAGGGGGAAAATCAGCCCGATTTTTAAAAAAATTATTTTTGAAGATCATGCTAGAATTTGTAAATAATAATGGGTTCAGGAGGGCTAAGGGCAACTTTACGACGGCAATTTCCCCCCTGGCAAATCTTCTTCCATGTCCTGAAATGTCTTTTCTAAGGCTGAGAAAATACTTTCTGCTAATAAGCAACATGGAAATTTTGACTTTTCAGCTTTCTCATTTTTTAATGCGCTTAAAAATTTTTTTAAACACTAGCTAACAGATAGAAATGATGTTCAGCCATATCAAAATTGATCCCCGAAATTGTAGAAGTCTCAGAACACTTTATTTTATCCAAATAAAATTTCAAAAGTTCGCAATTTTCCCAATTAAAATACACTCAAAAGAAAAATAATGTATTATGTACTATGCAATATCGGTATCGTACCAGTACTTATTAGAACTTATTATTAGTAGTGTTAGAATTTGAATTTAACTTATTTTATATACATATATAAGTACATATCTGTTATGTGTATGTGTGTGCGTAAGTAGTTTGTCTTAGGATCGCTAGTCGCGTTCAGTCAGTCTCTACGTAGCCTCGCTCACGTCATGTAATATTTAATTATACATTTGCCAATATAAATAATTTAAACTAATTAATCCTGTGTTAAATCTTTTATTCATATGTCCTGCATATAGGTAGCAAAAACTCTTTTATACTTAAATTTTGCAAGAGATGATTTAGATCGATCACCAGATGGTGAAGTTTTAGCAATCCATGGTCCATAAATTCTCATTTCTGAATTCTGAAGGTGCATGAAGATAAAGCAGGATTGAAAGAAATGATACTTTGCGCTAAGATAATTCCACTGTAAGAATATACTTTATTAAAAATATGTGTACAGTTTATTAGAGAAAGTTCTTGCTAAATTTTTATTTTATTTGCAGGGTAATATAATTGTTTGGTAAATGTAGTATAGCGGTTACTGGTATTACTGGTAAAGCGTATCCCATTAGTCTAGCAAAGGGTTTATTAAGCAACGCTTTAATAATACCAGTAAGCGCTGTACTGCATTCAGGAAACAATTATATTTCCCTGCAAATAAAATTTAAATTTAGCATGAACTTTCTCTAATAAACCTTACAAATAATTTTAATAAAGTATAATTATTTTAGCACAAAGTAACATTTATTTTAATCCTACTTCATCTCCACGCACCTTTGGAATCTAGAAATGAGAAGTTATGGATCATAGATTGCTATAACTTCACCATCTGGTGATCGATCTAAATCATCAAAATTCCAAAATGTATATTATATTAATAACATTTTTAAAACTTTAATAAATTAAAGCATAATTTGAGCTAAGTTAAGTAGTGTTTTTTAATCACAAGTTCACTGTATCAGAACATTCGGGCAAAAATGTTGTGAGATGAAATTTTATGGCCTAAGTAAAGTAAAAATTTAATTTAAGAAAATTATACATTCCCAATGGATATATTATAACTTTTTTTGGGTCGTAAGTGTTGTAAAATAAAATTTTATAGCATAAGCTACGTAAAAATTTAATTTTAAGAAAAAGTGTACATTAGAGTGGTCCTATTTTTGGACTTTGTGGAAAAACTTTGCTCCCAGGGTTTTTTTGTAAAGTTTTGGTCATAAAAAGTCCCCAGTCCCAAAGATTTTGATTTTGCCTTACAAAAACAAGTGCCTGTAAGCACCTGAATTTTCCCATTTAAATAACACGGGAATTTTGACTTTTCAGCTTTCTCATTTTTTAATACGCGTAAAAATTTTTTTCAACTCTAGCTCGACGCCTCCTAATAGTATCTAACTGATTTTTTCGAAAAAAAAATTAACTAACCAACTCTAAGGCGCTTGGAATCAACTCACCAACTTTCTCTATGAAAATATATAGCTAACCAACTCTACGGCCTTTGCATATAACTATGTTTTTAAAAATATCTAAATGAATTAAAATCTAAGCCGGCATAGGTATAAAATAGAATTTATAAGAATTAAAACTATTTTTAAATATTTTTATGCAACAAAAATTTGTATCGAAATTTTTTTCATGGCTATCTAGTAAATATAAAAATTGTTTATTAAACAACACGCGTTATTATTTTTTATAAAAAATCTAGTAAAAAATTAATGAACCATTGTTATAGGCGAGGGGTATTCTTTGATACCAGTCGGTATCAAAATGGAATAGGGGTGGGGGGCGAGTCCCACAGCCTCTAGACCTTTGCTGCCGACTGGCTGCAAAGTATACACGTCTTTTTTTTTTCCTTCTCGCACAACAAGCGTTTTTTCATAAGGAATTATTGCTGTCTTTTTTTTCTACTCTTTATAACATTATAAAAATTATCTCCAATCGAAATGTATCGAATTAATTCGATATATTTCGAGCTAAAAACGTATTTAAATCATCTAAATCATTAACAGCATCAACAGGAAATAATAACTTCTAAGGAGGTATTTTATTTATTTCTCTATTTCTTTTTCCATGAAAACTTATGTAACACAAAAAATACGAGGAGAACAGTTTTATACCAAAAATTGTATTAGGAAAGTATAAGTCATAAATGTTTTTTTTTAAGAGGATAAATTTAATACTTAAAACCGGAATCAATTATTTCTCTCTCTCTTTGCCTCTCAGAGCACACATGGCCCGTGATATGAAATACAATATAATTTATTAGTATTAGTATAATAATGATTATTATACATTCATACGTTTTTTAAAACTTTTAAATGGTGTTTTTTATTTTTTTATGAGATAAAAATTTTCAAAAAGTTAAGCATTAAATTTGAGAAATCGAGTTATAGTACTTGCATAAAAAAAAATGAGGTACAAAATTAAGTATTACATCCGCAAAAAAATGCTGCCATAAAAAATTATACTATTATAGTATTTAAGGTCATTCTATCCGCCACTGGGTGTTTTTAGCTCAGCATATTTGTAACTGAAATATTTTAGTTATATATTTTATTTATAATAATTTTTTAATGAAAAAAAAATTGAAAATGTTTATTTGTTTAAACAAATACCACCTGTTAAATTTTTGTAATTTTTGGTTTTTACAAGCCTGAGATTCCAGATCGGGGCAACTTGGATCAAAATTCTGCTTGGCTATAAATTTTAGAGCATTTTTAATTTTTTTTTTTATAAACAATTAGCTGTAACTCATTAATCAAGAGGTTTAGCAAAAAATTTCCACGATACCTCCCTCTAGAATTAAATGATTTACAATATGATCCAACTAGAATTTTGATCCAAGTTGCTCACATCTGGAATCTCAGGCTTTTATGAGTCAAAAATTACAAAAGTTTAACAGGTCGTATTTTTGCTTAAATAAATAAATATTATCAATTTTTTGTTTATATTCTTGTACCAGATACTGTAAAGTATTGATTCTTTCATAAAAAAATTATTATAAATAATATTATATATACCTAAAATATTTTTGTTACAAATATGCTGCGCGAAAAAACCCTGTGGTGGATACCCTTCATACTTGTGTTAAAAATAAATACGTGCGGAGAATAGTTTTACCAAAAATTCTATTAGGAAAGTATGTGTCATTGGATTTTTTTTTTAAAGAGAATTAAAAACCAGAATAAATTATTTCTCTCTTTGCCTCTCATAACGCACATGATTCATTATATTATGGCAGTACAATATCAAGTAATAGTATTAGTAATAATGATTTAGCATTGATATAGTATATAAGAGATTTTTTAGCTATTTCTAATGTTTATTATCTATATTAGACTGAATTATTTTATGCGCTAGCAAAATGCGTAATTATAACTAAAAAAAAATATATTTATAAATTTCGCGTTGTATTTAGGCAACAAAATCATATCTCATGCAAAACTCGTACTTTAGGAAACCTTAGGAAATTTATTTTTTTCAGTTACAATTAGGCATTTTGATTTTAGAATCCAAAATACTTTTAAAAAAATAAATAAATTTTTCTAATATCTACTTATAATATAGATAATAAACAATTGTTTAAAAAATTAACCTAATGTGTTTTATAAATTTGGGGTATAATAACTTTTTTATGGATAAAATATATCATAAAACCCTAAAAATCTCTTATATACCAATCCCTGTTTATTTATAAATGTAGTTTTCATTCTATGGCCACTTTTAAGACGATCATATTATATTATTGGATAGCAATTTATACCTTATGATATTTTTGATATCTCTCCCCCTCCCCCCTCCATTTACTTTAGAAAAGTATACTGTATGGAATAGGTACATTAATGCTTTCTGATATATTTTTTAAATTTCTTGCCTTGTGAATCATACTTCAAATTCAACCTACGACTGAAATGATATCCAATAATTTTCAGTATGAAATAGCTAGGTTTTTTTCATTAATAATTATTTTAAAAATGATTTTTTCCTTATATTAATTAATTATATTTTCCTTAGCTGTTGGCTATTCCTGACGGGCCCTTTAAGAAATAGTCTCAAAATAAACAAATGACTCAAAAAATTATAGCCAATTAGGGATTTTATTCCGTAGTGGCTAATTGGGGGAAATGGGTAAGTTACCCAATAGCAAATAGCTTAAGACCCATTTACTCTGACAGATATAAATATTTTAGAACACTTACTTCAAAAAGTTCATCCCATAATATAAATCTTTTTCGCAAAAGAAAACACTTTTAATTCCATGCTTTTATTTTAACAGAAATGCGAAAAAAATACAAATATTTGCTAAATGGTCAATAAAATAACTTTTTTAGTAATGACAAAATTATTGCCAAAATCACTTCTTCATAATTTATGTTAAAAATTAATTAATTAAATGATATTTTTTACATTGAAACTTTTAATAACATAAACAAAACAAAAAAGGTTTTTCAACTATCATTTTTCAATGATTTCTTAAAGGGCCCGTCAGGAATAGCCAACAGCTAAGGAAAATATAATTAATTAATATAAGGAAAAAATCATTTTTAAAATAATTATTAATGAAAAAAACCTAGCTATTTCATACTGAAAATTATTGGATATCATTTCAGTCGTAGGTTGAATTTGAAGTATGATTCACAAGGCAAGAAATTTAAAAAATATATCAGAAAGCATTAATGCACCTATTCCATACAGTATACTTTTCTAAAGTAAATGGAGGGGGGAGGGGGAGTACTATATAAACTTACAAATATTAAAATTTTTTTACGTGCGCGCGCGCACGTACTTTTTTTTAAACTGAATTTGTTGCTTTTGGGAGTCTGAAAAGGTTCTTTATATGAGAAAAAGATCAAAATTTTACCTGAAATTAAATCCGGTTGCCACTACCGGAATTTCTACATTTGCCGCTACCGGAATTCCTGTTGTAGAATGCGGATTTTCTTTTTCTTTTAAATATTTGCAAACGTATTAAATGTATAGTTAGTAAATAGGAATGTTTCCAGGATTACAAACAAGAAAATTGAACGCACTAAAAAATTCCAGAATTTGAAACCAGAAGTAAAGTATTATCTTGTTTACAAAACGGAAAAGTTCTCTTTTAAGGTTTTCAATCAAAGAATTTACAGTTTTTTTTTGGTGTTCAAATTCCAGGATTTGAAACCCGAAAATATTCTCTTTTCATGTTTTAAATAATGGAATTTCATTGCTCCTTTATTGAAAGCATAATTCCTAGATTTAAAACCAAAAATCGAATTATTATTATTATGTCAATAAATGTGATGGTTTTAATTTACTTTTTGCGCCGTTGAAACCTATAACAAGATCTAATAAAGGATTATAAGATTAAAAGGAGGTTGCGTGGACGGTGATTTTGTTAAAACATGTTGGTCTACTGAGAGTGAAAATTAGAAGAAATTATTATAAATATTGGTAAAAACTCGTATCTTTTATAGTAATTGAGCACTATGTTTAACGATTTAGTAAAAAATAATATTTTAGAATGTAAAGTTTATTACGAATATTAATCGAATTAATCAAATATAAATAGTGTATATTAATTGTGTTATGAAATAACTAACAAAATAAATAACACAGCCGCACAAAAAAAATTTCTGATCCTGTAACTAGACATACCTACAGGTAAGTTTTTCGATGTCCTAAAACCGAATCTGAAGTTAGAATTTAGCCTACACTCACAGATTTTTCCCCAGCTACCTCCAGCCACCCTCTAAACCGACCAAAAAAGCAAATATTTTAATATGTCTAAAAGATAAATATAAAAATACTTTAGTTACGTATTTTGATGTCCTAAAAACGAATCTTAAGTCATAATTTAGTCTACACCCTCAGATTTTGCCCCAGGTAACCCCTAGCCACACTCTAAACCTACCCAAAAAGCAATTATTTTAATATGTCCAAAAGTTAAAAATAAATGTACCTTAGTTACGTATTTTGTTGTTCTAAAAACGAATTTGAAATCAGAATTTACCTATCACCTTTAGTTTTTGCCCCAGCTACCCCAATCACCCTCTAAACTGCCCCAGAGGGTGATAACTTTAATTTTTACAAAAGTTAAAAATAAAAGTACCTTAGTTTCATATTTTGATGTTCTAAAACCGAATTTCAAGTCAGAATTCACCTATCACCCTTAGTTTTTGTCCCATCTGACCTAGTTACCCTCTAAAACCCACCAGTGGTTGGTTAATTAATCACTTGAATTAAGTATTATCACGATACCGAACGTATCAAGTAGTTTTGCTAATTTTTTTACAAATTTGTTGATTAAAAAAAGTAAAGTCGGTTTGACTCCACGTATCAAAAATGTGAGTTTTTCGAATCTAAGGATTTGTTTGTTCATCAAGGTCGTATCAAATAATAATTAATTAATTTAATAAATGAACGTATAAATTACGTTTGTAACAACTTATTTAACAACTAACTTAACAACTTATTAACAACTTAATTAATTAAAATCAATAAAAATAATATACAATTAATAAACAAATTGTTACATAAAAGTTTAATAATAAATGTAATACGGGGGATTTACCTGTGTTAGAATATGTGAGTGTACATTAACTCACATATATACGAGGGCGACATGCAGATGGATAAGGACCTTTAAATTATTTAATGTTTATTTATTTAATTGAAAACATAAATTTATTAATAACAAAAAAAGAAAATGATTCTATATAAAAGAAACTGTATATATATGTATATATATATATTGGGGTTTAATATAGCCACGGATGTCGACCTCCGTGGACTCCACACGCATACATGCACACACACTTAAATCTAACGTGATTTTAATAATATAAAAATATAAAAGAAATTAAATATACGCTATGAGCTCAATAGTAAATTATAAGTGCACTACCTTGAAATTATTTCTTCAAAATATTGACGTGGTCCAGGTCCTACAGTTATTTCCGTGGATCTTCCTTGGTACCGACGCGATTGAATTTAAGGTTAAATATTAGCGAATATTACCTCATTAATTATAAAGAATATATGCAATTAAGTGATCACTGAACTTTATTTTATAATTATTTTATGTAGTTATTATAAGTTTATAATAAAAACATATGAAATTTGGCGATTCAAAAAAAATAATTTCTCTCGCGAGATGAATCGTGTCACAGCTAGCAGAAGAAGAAAGCGTGTTCTCTTGTCTCTTGATTTCCCGCTCGTTCCGCGTTTACATTATTTTAATAGATAAAACGGATTTATCTTCAGAACGTAGCGGAATATTTAAAATACAAAATTTTAAATTGAATTATATTTTATTAAGAAAAACACCGCATTACAAAATATTAAATTTAGTATAAACACATTGACCAGAATTGTGTTATTTGTGAGAAAGGTGTCTTTAAAGAGAATCGATGTCGGGTTCTCCAGTAGCTCAGTGGTTAGAGCGGCTGACCGGATATCAGAGGGACACGGGATCGAAACTCGTCTGGAGACATTTTTTTCACAAACTTTTTTTCAATGTTTTTTCATAAAAAATATTATTCTTAACATCATTTCATTACTTAAAAATTTAATTTGCAAAAATTAGATTTAAAAAAAAAAAATATTTAATCAAACAAATTTGTTGATTAAAAAAATTAGCAAAACTACTTGATACGTTAAAATAAAAAAAAGTGAAGTCGGTTTGACTCCACGTATCAAAAATGTGAGTTTTTCGAATCTAAGGATTTGTTTGTTCATAAAGGTCGTATCAAATAATAATTAATTAATTTAATAAATGAACGTATAAATATTAAATTTAGTATTTTATCTGTTTCAACTAACCGTTTATGTATAATATTATTATACCCAATTTCGAACTCATTGCGCTGTCGCCATTTTTTGTATGTAGTGATTTGTTTTGTCTCTACTGTTTCACAAACATAGGTAACATAAATATTTTGTTTATCCTGCCTGTTGACCTAGCAATATTGTAGTCATTTTTAAATCTCTACAAATTTGCCACAGATGTTCATTATATTTTAGTTTCTGTAGAAGAAATTCTATGTTAAAATATAGAAAATAACAATAGAGAAAAAAAAAGAATTTACATTCTTACATTTTTTTTTACTTTACTTTACAATAAATAAATAAACTTAATTTAATTTTATTATTATTTTTTATGTATATTAAATCATTTCTTGATCAATATTAGAAGCCTCTTTTAAATTGGATAGACCCATCTGATTGAAGAATTCAGTTAATTTTATTTTTCCTACACCTTTGGTTAAAAAATCAGCTGGAATTACTGCTGTTGACATGTTTTGTATGTCAACCATTTTTGAATCTATATATATTGTATTATGGAGTGATATTTAACATCTACATTTTTTAATCCATTACTAAATTTTAGGTTTTTGCTAAAGTCTATGGTACTTTTGTTGTCACAATAAATAATTGTTGGTTCAAGTGGGTATAGATTTAGTTCAGTTTCAATTTTTCTAAGATATAATGCTTCATTTACAGCATCGTTTAAAGATTAAAGTTCTGTTTCTGTTGTTGATTGTGCTACAATTTGCTGTTTTCTTGATCTTCATGAAATCATTTTTTTATCACATCCTTGCTTGGTGATAATGTATGCAATAACTGAAACTTTATCTTCGCCATCAGGTGCATAACTGGCGTCACAAAAGCCTATTGATTGGATATTATGATCTTTGTAAGTGCCCCATAAGGGGGGTTAACATAAAATAAAAATAAAAGCCTAATATTAGTAGTTTTAAGAGCCTACCCGCCTATATCGACCTTCCGTACAAGGGATCCGTAGGGCCCTTGAACTTCAGATACTTAAAATATCCCAGCAGGGATCAGAAGAAATCTCGATAACTTCGAAGAGACACCTTTATACATACAAATAAGTATATGAGTAATTCTTAGTTAAACTTTACTAATGGAAAGGTAACAATTGGGGATTTGAAAAAAACTAATTGGGTTGGGTTTGGTATACGTTCATATGATACCATACCAAATTTTAAGGTTTTAGGTTCAAAGGGTACAAAATGGCGGCTATTTTTCGGTCTTATATGGTTTAAAAAAAAAATCATTTTTAAAAATGACAATTTCCGATTTCATTTTTTCTACGCTCTGCATAAAGCTGAAAAATGGTTTTCTTGACTATGTCTAATGTAAAATTTTCCGCTGAATCCGAATCTGCCACCAGTTTTTCAAAAAAACCTCAAGGAAAACCGGAAAATTGGAAAAACTAAGAAAACTCATTTTTTTTCAAACGCAGATTTTTCTTACAGTCGTAACTTTTTTTTTTCCTAACCGATCTAAAAATTTTTGTTTTTGTATGTACTTTTTAATTAAAAAAAAATTTTAGCGAGTATTTGCCTTATAAGTACTTAAAAATACATTTCAATATTTCCCATTTTCACGAAATTTTCCATTTTCAATTTTCCGGATTTCTTTGTCACCTAATGAAAATTTTGACCAAATTTTTGGATTCCTCGAGAAATTTTACTAAAGACCCCCTTTTTGGAAAAGTTTTGGATGTTTTCATAACGCTATAGAAATAAAAAAAATAGCAAAATACTTAATAACTACAAAATACGACAATGTTAGAAAATAGGGTTTTTTCTTAATCTATAATTCAAAGCTGCAACCTCGACACTTAACCAAAATACTTCCAATTGGTCTCATTTTTTTTGTATAAGTGTCACCTTTCAATTCTCGTACACCGCAAATTTTTTTAATTCATTCTCTCACGGCGATAGTCAATAAACCAAACGCCTATTCATACCCCAAAATGACCAATTTTTAAATTGCTACCAAAATTATAATTTTTGATAGAAATGGGTTCTGTAGGCCTTGAATATTTTCTACAAGCACTAAGTTTCTTATGACACCTACACCTGGGATGTTACATCTTTTGAAAAAGTTAATTTTAAAGTTTTTGTTCCTTTTAAATATCTTAGTAGTTTTTTAACGCAATCCCAATGAGTTTGATTATAGCATATATTGAATTTGTTTAAATAACTAACTGCGTATGCAATATCTCGCCTTGTTGTTTGAAGTAAATAGATTAATGAACCAATTGCATTTTGATATGGTATTTTGCTTAAATTTTTTAGTTCAACTGCTGTTTTTTCTTCAAAGTCAGGTAAAAGTTTTGTATCAGAATCTATTGGACATTGAGCTGCATAATTTTCTATGTTATATTTTCTTATCATATCATTGATGTATGATTCTTGTGATAATTGAATATTACCTAGAGCTTTATCTATCTGTACATTTATGCTTAAAAATTTTTGACTTGGCCTAAATCTTTGATTTTGTAAGTATTGGACATTCGATTTAAAAAGAAATCTATATGTCCTTGTGTATTGTAAAAAATTAAGATGTCATCGACGAAAACACAAATTATAAAGACTGATTTTACATTGTAGTAGACACAGGTGTCATTTATTGATTCTTTTAAGTTTATGCTGAGGAGAAATTTTTCTAATTTATTGTACCATTGGCGACCTGCTTGTTCAAGTCCATAGATAGCTTTGTTTAATTTGCAGACTTTATTTTCATTTCCTCTGGCAACAAATCCTTTTGGTTGTTGGCTTAAAAAAATTTCATGTTCAATTTCGCCATTTCAAAAGGCTGTATGTACATCAACATGATGTATATCTAGACTGAATTTTGCTGCATTAGCAAAAAGAATTCGAATGGTACCTTACAACATGGAAAAAATTTCATCATCGTCGATATCCTTGACTTGCGATCAGTTCAGCTTATGTTTTTCTTTTTCATATGTTTTTGGATCTGGGCTTAATCCTAGTAATAGTGGTTGTTGATGTAAAAAATATTTTTAAAAGATGTTGAATTATAATTAGTGATGGCTTGATTTGTCAGTGCTTTGGATACTGATGCAGAAATTAAAAAATTATTAAATCTTTTATGCAATTTTCTTAACCTTTTTGGTCTCACAAGATTTAAAAAATTTTTATATGCATTATTTAAGATTAAATTATTTTGTTTATCATTTACCTTATTTGTAGATTTTACTATTTCTTTATTAGTGCTGGTTGAAGGTAATTCTTGTGTTGTTGTTACAGGTGGTGTATCATCTTCTTGGTGGAGTTGATTTTCTATTGAATTTTATGATGTGTTATCATTATTATTTTCATAAGAGACTTTACTTTACTTTACTCACTGTCAATAACATTTTTTAGATATCAGATTTGAATTCAGCGACAGCAAAAACATATATATGTGTATTGGTTTCATAAACCTCGATTATAAATTACCGTTTGACAGCTGTCAACTGTCAATATCATTTTTCTGACATCAGATTTGAATTTAGCGACCTCAAAAACGTAAGACTATATACTTTTATTCATCAAAAGATGCATTAAAGAAATAAAAATATGTCCTTTTTCAGTAGTAAATAAAGTTGGACCTGTGGAGCTTTGTAGGAGCCGAAGAAAGTATTTGGAGCTTCGTGCCCATTGAAACTTTTGATCAGGATGACGAAATGTACAAAAAACCATAAATTCAGCCAATTTTGCCGAAACCCGAATCCCATAAGCTTTGTGCGGGGTCCTTTCTTTGTGTTAATCCTGCATTATATACATAAAAATTAAAAAACATTTTTCAGTTAAAAAATATTAAATAATAATTTTTGCATATTTTAGAATTTCGCATAAAATTCATTTAAAATTCAAAAAATAAAAAAATATGAAAAATCCGCAGTGAAACACGAAAGCAGGCTAATTTTAAAGTCGTTCAAAACAGGTTTCAAGTTGATAGCTCAAATCTTTAGTCCAAGAGCGATTTTTGTCCATTTTGCCACACTGTGCGACGTAAGTAAAAATTTTTATTTGTTAAGTGCCAAAGTTCATAAACATTTTGATCATGTCTATAACCCATCATTACACACCTACTGTTCCATTTTTAAATTTTCCAATGTTTACAGCTATATTTATGGCCTGTCCTTTGGTATCAAAAAATATTAGGTTAGATAAATCTTGTTTTTTATTATACCAAACTTCGTAAGGTGTTTTTCCTTCGAGGACTGTGTTTGGTGATCTATTTTGTAGATAAAATGCTGTAGATATGGCTTTTGACCAAAATTTTTTTTTGAAATTGGTAAGGATCTATTTGCTCTCTCAGCTCTACCATTGGACTGTGGGTTGTATGGAACGGTTGTCTGATGAATAATGCCATGTAGCTTAAAATGTGCCAAGAAGCCTGAAAATGAAGATTTTGACCACTGATGCGATAATTTGTATTATAGTTATTACTAGTGAAAGCCGTTCTGTTCCTCGAAGAAATCACCGCCCTTCACGGTCGCTAACTTTAGTATCGCCCGAAGCATGCTCTCCATCACCTTGCCAATGGTATTTAACATACACAGTGGTCTGTAAGATGACGGAGAGTCAGGTGCTCCTCCCTTTCCTTTTTTCAGAAACACGAGGCGAGCTACCTTTCACTCTTTCGGAAACACTCCCGCCACCAAGCAGACATTAAACATGCCAAGCAAAAACGGACCTTCTGATATAATCTAATTGATATACGCATATACGGGTCAATTCTATACGGAACGGTGTATCATTTAATCGTATATACGGATGACTAAAATGTGGAACCGCATATTACCCATCCATCCTTATTTACGGGTCAAAACTTTATACACCCGCTTGTGCGGGTGCCTAAAATACTCATTTTTATCAAAAATTACAATTTTAACAGCAATTTTAAATTTGGTCATTTTTAGCAAAAAATGGGCATTAGATTTACTGACTATAGCGATGATGAATCGGTGATGAAAAATGGCGGTTTACGGCGTTTTAAAGTTTAAAAAAAAACCAAACGGTAGTATTTTGGTAGAATTGCAATATGACAGCGTTATTTGGAAAATTGCCTAAAAATCCTACCTTATAACATTGTTATAGAATTGTTATAACATTGTTATAACATTGTTATAGAACTGAGCCCCGCGTTTCTCGGCCAAGAAGGCGCGTTGGAATAAACGGAAGGAGTTTTCGGTATTTTTTCAACATTTTTAAGTCATCAATTGTAATTTATAATCCAGATGTTTCGAATATATACTATTTTCGCTATAAAATCCAAAAATTTTTGGTAAAAAAGGGGTGTTTTCTGTGTTTAAGGGTGATTAAGGTTTTTTCGGACTCTGAGGACCTCATTTTTGAGTTTAGCGACACCGAAAACATATTATGAAGCATAGAAAACGTATTTTGAAAAAATTTTTTGTTGTTCTCACAAATTGTCGGTATTAGCCAACCACTTGAGAGCTACCCTGGGTTTGTGCGACCCCTAAATCGTTCTAAAATGAGCTGAAAATTGGTATGGGATCATTTTGTCTCCTGCACTTCAACATACTTCAGGAAGAACATTTTAGGCGCACTTTTTTTTGTGAACAACCCTAATGAGTATGTATGTTTTCCGTGAGTATTAATGCGTGTATGTGTGAGTATTTTGGTGTAAATATATTTTGGGAAGGGTGGGAAATCTAAATAAGTTAAACAAATTTAATTTTAGGGAATAAATTTTATTGAATAAATAATGCATTTTTTATTTTTACGTAAACTAAAAAAATAAAATTTGAATGTTTTTAATATGCAATATTGAATAAGACTTAGAAAAAAAAATATAATAATTATATTAATATATATAAATGTTTCTACTTAGACTCTATGTGTTTCTACAGAAGTAAATTTTACACTTTTTAAAAATAATTAAATTTTAAATATTTCTTAATTGTTCCTTAACTACAATAACAAAAATATAAATTAATTGACACTTTTGGACTGAATATAACATAACACAGTCATTTATTTTTACGTCTACATATATAATTTAAAAAAAATTACTTTTATTTAGTATATTGGCATTAATTAGATATTAAATATTTTTAAACAATGACTAGGTTATGGTAAGACACATAAAGATGCTGCAAGTGTTCGAACTACTCATTCAATACCAGCTGCTTGTGGATTATATTACTTTGAAGTAAAAATTGTAAGTAAGGGAAGAGATGGTTACATGGGAATTGGACTGTCAGCACACGGTGTCAATGTAAATAGGCTTCCTGGATGGGATAAAAATTCTTATGGCTATCATGGAGATGATGGTCACAGTTTTTGTTCGTCCGGTACTGGTCAGCCATATGGCCCTACTTTCACAACTGGAGATGTTATAGGATGCGGCGTTAATTTAGTTGATAATACAGCTTTTTATACAAAAAATGGCCACCATTTAGGTATCGCTTTCACCGATCTTCCAGTAAGTATTTAAAGTATTCTTTTATTTACAATACTGAAAAATTATACCAACAAAGAAGAGTTTAAAGACCAAAAACAATGATACTTCTTTAATATTACCCTAAAATCAAAACAAATTATTTTAGGATTTATTTTAGAGAATTTTTTATTATAGGGCAAATAATTAAATTAAGAAAATTTAAGTAAAAAAATTTTATAATTAAACTTAAGTTTTTTGGAGTATAGAGATTTGTTTGCTCCTCTCATTTTTTTCTGAAATTTTTATCATAAAAACTCCAAAGCTTCAAGAATTTCGGTTATTGATTTTAATAACCCGTACCACCGAACACCTAATGTGCAATCCATTTAAATAACTTGAATTTTCAGCTTTTTAATTTTTTAACGTACTCAAAAATTTTTTTGAATACACTCTAAAAAACTAAATATTTTAAATGGGAAAATTTTGATTTTTAAAAATTCTGTTTTGATAAAATAAAGTGTTTTGAGACTTCTGCAATTTTGGCATGAATTTTCATTTTTTTAAACATTATTTATATCTGGGCCTCGATTTTCGAGGGAATGAGGGAGTAGAGGAATTCACCACTCCTTTCCCCAGTTTTTAAAAAATTAAATTTTTAAAAGCGAAAGGAGAACTCTCCGCAGAACACGTTCCCCAAAATGTACTCCCCACCTACTATAGCTAGGGAATAAGGGAACTCCCTCATTTAAGCCATTTTTTCTATTATATTTATAATAGTCTACTGCGTTTGAAAGACGATTAATTTTTATTTTCACTGAGAAAACAAGAACAGTATTTTTTACTGTATTTTATAAAAGTGCGCAACCCACCTGCCAATTCAGGGAAAAGATAATATAATATATATGAAATATTACTGCACGCGCCTTTGTTTTTACTATAAAGTATAGTAAAAATTATGTTTATAAAAATTCCAGTAGGCGTATAGGAATTTTTATACATAGATAAAGTAATTTTTTTCTCTTGTTGTCACCCCCTCCCTTTTTTAATAAATTTTAGTATACATGCAGGCACATTTATCCGTACTTGGGTATTTTAAAACAAAACTAATCATGCAAAATAAACACGTATTAATAAAAATAGAACAATTAAATAAAATAAAAAGGTTTAATAAAGGTATAGATGTGAATTATATAAAGAAAGAAAAGAGCGAGAATAAAATATCTATTTACTTAACAGGGGGCTAAGAGAGTAATATCCAAAACATATACTTTTCAAACTTCGATTCTTTCACGCGTAAGAGACAATAGCACAGTGGATGAAGTGATAAGCTGGCAATGCAAAGTACCCCGGTTCAAATCCCTAAACTAAAAAAAAAAAAAAAAAAAAAAAAAAAAAAATTTAATGTTTTTTTAATTTGCATTAAAAAAATAGTGAAATAAAAATTATATTCCTTGTATAGAAAAAATTCTAAATTAATCCAGTAATTATTATAATTTTTACTTGAATATATAGTAATATTTATAAGTTAGTTTTCTCAGTGTAATATATCTTAATATACATACGGAAAAAATTAAATTTTTTAAAAAATAAAATAAATATTTAATTTTTAGATAAATTCATAATTATTTTGCATCGTTTTTAAAAAAAAAGTAGTTTATACTATAGTCAAAATTCAAGTTTTTTAAAATTTTTCATTTTTTAAATTATTTTTATTGTAATTTTTTTGCAAGTTTTATTAGTGTAGTGTTATAAAAATGGCTATGCATAACTATGTAGCAAATAATTTTAATAATTTAATGGCTTTACGAATGATAAATGAAGCAATTGAAAACGATGAAAGGGCAATCGAATTTTGTATAATAGACAAGACGCATTTGAACAACCAGTTTGATAGTTTAATTTTAAAAAAAATTTTTGTACTAAAAAAAAATATTAAATAATTGTAATTTAAATTATTTAATCATAAATTATTTTATTATTTATTTTGTATTAAAAAATACTTTTGTTTATTTCTTGAAAGTTTTTGTCTTACATTATTTAAAACTAAGTATTTATTTTAATTTTTACTTAACATAATTGAAACATAATTGAATTAAATTTGTGTTTTTTATTTTCTATATTCATCAAAACACTGTAACAATTAAAATAAAAAAGTGCTTTTCCTTATTCTACATAATATGCATACAATATATCTTAACACCATATATATTTGAAAATTTATTTTTCTGTCTGTTTATCTGCACCCTACACTGAGAAAACACGATGTGTATTTTTTACTGTATTTTATAGTAGTGCGGCACCCACTCTTCAATTCAGGGAAAAAAAAATATAATATATAAGAAATATTACTGCGCGCGCCTTTGTTTTTACTATAAAATATAGTAAAAATTATGTTTATAAAAATTCCACTACGCGTATAGGAATTTTTAATACATAGATAAAGTAATTTTTCTTACATAGATAAAGTAATTTTTCTCTCTTCTTGTTACCCCCCCCCCTTTTTTAATAAATTTTAGCACACGTGCAGGCACATTTATCCGTATTTCGGTATTTTAAAACAAAACTAATCATAAAAAATAAACACGTATTAATAAAAATAGAACAAATAAATAAAATAAAAAAGTTTAATAAAGGTGTAGATGTGAATTAAATAAAGAAAGAAAAAAGTGAGAATAAAATATCTATTTATTAAATAGGGGGCGTAAGTGAGTAATATCCAAAACATATAGTTTTCAAACTTCGATTCTTACACGCGTAAGCAACTGTAGCCCAGTGGACGAAGTGATAAGCCGGCAACTCAAGGGACCCGCGATCGAAAACCCCTCACTGACTTAAAAAAAAAAAAAAAAAAAATAAAATAAAATAAAAAATATAAAATAAAAAAAAATAATAATAAATAAAAAATAATAAATATACCACAAAAAAAAAAAAAAAAAAAAAAAAAAAAAAAAAAAAAAAAATTATTTTTTAATGTTTTTATAGAATATTTTTTGAATTTATTGACCAAATGGAATAAAATGAAAAAATTTATGTATATAGTTTACAAAATTTTTTTATTGCTGTTGTTAAGGGTCGTTTTACCTAAATATGTCGATATTTTAGCTGATTTTCAAGGTAGGATTGTGAAATAACGGATAGAGATATTTGAATCAAATTTTTTTTATTGTTTAGAAATATATTAATAATTAAAAAAAAAAATTTTTTTTTGTTTTTTGTGACGTCATTTTTGCGTAAGAGAGGTGTATTTGCGTCTCTGAAAAAAAATAATCCAAAGTTATGTACAGGATATCTTGACTTAGGATAATATAAAATATACAAAAAAAAAATTGGTAAGACTTAGAACCCGTAATTTCGGGATGACGTCGAGTTTTTTCAAAAAAATTAATTAGGAACAAAATGGCGGCTACACAAAGTTAAAATGAAAAAAAAAGCCTATAATTTTTGGGCAAAAGCAGCTGTAAAAATTTTTTGAGATCATAAAAAAAAAAAAAATCGACGTCATCCCGAAATTAGTGCATTTATTAAGTTGCTTAGTAAGTTTAAAGTAAATCGGTGCAGAAGTTATCGCGCAATCGTGTACATGGTTTTCAAAGACGTTGTTTCGAGTAAAACGACTTTGAAGTTTTGGAATAATTTTTTCGGTACTTTTAGTTATTAAATTATTAATTTTTTTTTTTTTATTACGTAAAGGAACTTACAAAAAATATATTAGACCAAAAAAATTAAAATCGGTTGAGTAGTTTTAGAGAAATCTTAATTAGAAGGTGTAAAAACATAGTTTTCTAAATAAGAATAAAAATTTTTTTTTCGTAGAAATTTAGCAAAACATTTTTTTTTGTATATTTAAGTATACTTATAAGTTATTAGTGATTTTGAGGCCATAAAGTTATCCTTCCGGTTTTCATACTGAACCTGTAGCTGATTTTACCCCTACTGCTGGGCCGATTTGGTATTTTTTACCATTTTGGCACGGCTAAATTTGGCGTCATAAACAATCGCGAATATTAGCTAAATTTGTTCATAATTTCTATCAGTGACCGGTTCCGACATAATTTCTAACTATTTAACAATAGTTAGAAGATATGTAAGATAATAATAGAGCCATACCGTTAAATTTTATCAAAAGTACGTTTGACGGTGCGCGCAAAACAGGCCAAAAAATATACTTAGGGGGGAGGATTTAAAAATAAATTTTTTTTACATACTCTTGAGACATATATAAAGTAATTAACAGAAAAAAAAAAAATTCGATTATCAAAAAAAAGATTAGGTAAAACGACCCTTAAAGCGACGTTTCGTCAACTGATTTGTTGACCTTATCAAGCTAAAATTACATAATTAATAAAAATTAAAAAAATTTTTTTCTCACAATATTAAAATTTACAATATATGTATGTTCATTTACCGATTTAACAATTTTTGTGTGTATAATATTTATACACTCATATCACTGAGTCTGATGTAAAACTGAGACTATTTTTATTTTATTTTTTTATTAAAGTCTAAAATTTAAAGTACGTTGGATATTTTATTAGATTCGGATTACAATTTTTTTCTTAAGTACCGATTATTTTAATATAGTTATAGGAAGTGTGACACATATATATAAAATTTTAAATATACACATACGTATAATACATTACTAAAATGTGAGTTTGTCATTAATTTTTGTTTATGTTATAACGAGATTTAAATTTAAAGGGTTTTATAGGAACATACGGAGAAAAGTAATAATTTTGTTTTTGCTTTTTAATTTTATATACATACAATGCGTGTGTGTGTATATATATATATATATATATATATATATATCTAAGAATTTGTCTTGAAAAAACGACACATTGTTTTAAATACCGGCTTATATGGACGATGTAGTTTATTTACGTCATCTTTGGAATTTAACGGATAGGGTTGTTGGTGCATATGAGCTAACTCGGAAATCGTCCGTTTTCTGTAAACCGGCTCGATATCAATAATTCGCGGCGATTCCCAATCCATAATATGCCCATTTTTACAATGTTTAGGTATCACCTCATTAAGTTCGTTATTAACATCGCGTCTATGTTTATTTACCCGATACCTTAAAGCTTTTTTTGTTTCCCCAACATATGAGGCTTGGCACTTAGTACATTTTAGTAAGTATACACAATTCGGCCGCGATAATAATGGTATTATGTCCTTGTTTTTAGTAATAATTTCCGATAAGTTATCTTTTACGTATACGATGGGCAAAATGTTAAACTGTTTCATAAGGTGCGAAATTTCATCAAAATAATGCGTTTTTAGTGGTAATTTTATTTTTAGTTTTTGTGCATAAATTCGGCTGCGTATGTCTCTCAAGTTAATACCGTCGTGATGAGAGTTCACAAATTTCCGTTTTTTGATATATTTATTTATGAAATGCAGTGGATAGTCATTTAATAGTAATATTGATTTCACGTATTTTAAATTTTTATCGTGAAATTGCGCGTCAGAAAGTAGGGTTGCCTTGTCCACAAGATTGTAAACCATCGCTATTTTTTGATGTCTCGGATGGTTTGATTTAAAGCTTAAAACGCGCCCTGAAAAAGTTGGTTTTTGGTACCAATTTGTAATAATTTCGTTGTTCGCTTCCGTTCTTATAAGTTTTAAATCTAAAAAATTTATGCTGTTATTAGATTCGACTTCATGTGTAAATTTTAAGTTGTTATTAAACCGATTAAAAATATCCACTGTAAAATTAACTTTATCTTTCAGAATACACAATAGGATGTCATCAACATAGCGTAAATAAAACAGTGGTTGAAATCCTAATTGTGCTAAACACTCAGTTTCTAACATATCCATAACTAAGTCCGCAAAAAGAGGTGATATTGGCGATCCCATGGGAGACCCCAAAATCTGTTTATAAACTTTGCCCTTGAAGGTGAAAAATGTATTATTGAATATAAATCTAACCGTATCGATAACATCTTCAAAGGGCAATGGACACTTGCGTCTAATTTCATCACATCGACGGTCCAAACTCTGGATTACAAGTTCCACCGAAATATTCGTAAAAAGTGATTGTACATCTAATGATACTAAGATGTAATCATCCGGTATATTAATGTTTTTTAACTTATTTCGTAAATCATTGCTGTTTTTTACATGGGATTTCGGTAACGCACAGGAATCGGATAAAAATTGATTAAGAAATTTGGCTACGAGGTAGACTACACTATCCACATCTGAAGTTATAGGTCGGCCCGGATATTCTAGTTTCTGTAATTTAATAACCGCATAAAATCTAGCTAGTACAGTGTTGGTTTGCGTGAGCTCTCTATAATGATATTTTTTCCCTAATATGCCCAAATCGTTCCAATAATGTAGTATAGAACTGCATACTTTCTGTAAATTCTCTAAAAATATAACACATTTATTACTTTCCCGTATGTACCTATAAGTCCTTACATCTGACAATAACTCATAAACTTTGCCATCATAATCAGTTTTAAACATTAAAATAGATGTACTACCTTTATCAGCATTGACCACTGTTAAATTCGGATTATCTCTTAAAAATTTTTTTGTAATATTAAGTTTATTTTTGAAAATTTTATCATCAATACTCATATGTTTTTTATTTTTAATTGCATTATTTAAAGCATTAGCAAATTTACCACGAAATTCATTAATAGTATTATTATCCATCAAATTAGTATTATTATTTCTATTATTACTGTTATTATTATTTCTATTATTTACATTATTATTCGCGATTCTAGTACTATTACAATATTCTACGTACTGCAAAGTATGTTCTACATCTTTAAAAATATCGACTGTGTCAGACTTTTTAAGGTCAGCATTATACCCAAATTTAGGGCCCAAAGACAGCACCTCTACGACTTCCTGTGGTACTTCGATGTCCGTAAGGTTTTTAAACCATTTATCTTTTAATTTAATTACTTCGCGATCAATGTCTGTGTCAGTAGTGCATACGGCATTTGAATTTCTATTAAATTTGTTAGATAATAAATTGTTATGCCTACGACTAATGCTTTCAAATCTATCAGTTTGAGTAGCAAAGAATTTATTTTTTAAATTATTATTAATGTTAGAGTTTTTTATAAAATTTTTTATCGAGTCTGACACTTTATTCAAGTATTTTATATGCAAACAAATATCCGTGATTTCCGTATTTAATAAATTTTTACAAAAACTTGCGGTATTTTTTTCAAAAATTTTCATACCTGTATTTGAATAAAATTGTATATTATTCTTAAGTTTATTTTTAATATTTGAGATATGTTTTGGAACCTCATCGTATGTACGGCAATGTAATAAATAACGCCGACGAGCAAGAGAAATTGCCAATTCTTTTTGTATGCTCATAAAGTCCTTAAAATAGCCAGCATCTTGATCACCATAAACACTTCGAATAAATTTTATCCGTTAAATTCCAAAGATGACGTAAATAAACTACATCGTCCATATAAGCCGGTATTTAAAACAATGTGTCGTTTTTTCAAGACAAATTCTTAGATATATATATATATATATATATATATATATATATATATATATATATACACACACGCATTGTATGTATATAAAATTAAAAAGCAAAAACAAAATTATTACTTTTCTCCGTATGTTCCTATAAAACCCTTTAAATTTAAATCTCGTTATAACATAAACAAAAATTAATGACAAACTCACATTTTAGTAATGTATTATACGTATGTGTATATTTAAAATTTTATATATATGTGTCACACTTCCTATAACTATATTAAAATAATCGGTACTTAAGAAAAAAATTGTAATCCGAATCTAATAAAATATCCAACGTACTTTAAATTTTAGACTTTAATAAAAAAATAAAATAAAAATAGTCTCAGTTTTACATCAGACTCAGTGATATGAGTGTATAAATATTATATACACAAAAATTGTTAAATCGGTAAATGAACATACATATATTGTAAATTTTAATATTGTGAGAAAAAAATTTTTTTAATTTTTATTAATTATGTAATTTTAGCTTGATAAGGTCAACAAATCAGTTGACGAAACGTCGCTTTAACAACAGCAATAAAAAAATTTTGTAAACTATATACATAAATTTTTTCATTTTATTCCATTTGGTCAATAAATTCAAAAAATATTCTATAAATTAATAAAAATGGAAAATAGAAGCAGTGATAATATTTAATGTTTTTAATTTGCATTAAAAAAATACTGAAATAAAAATTATATTCCTCGTATAGTAAAAATTCTAAATTAATCCAGTAATTATTAATTTATATTATAGTTATATTTCTTTAAAGTACAAGCAATTTTTACTGTATTTAAATAATAAATATTACAATAAACTTAGTAAGGGTGCCCAATTACTAGAAAATACAGTAATTTTTACTAGAACATATAGTAATATTTATATGTTAGTTTTCTCAGTGTAATAACTCAAGAACCGCCGAACCAATTGGCATAAAACCGGTGTCAAAATAAAGAATAAAAGTCTGCAGGGGACGTAGGACATGGTTTTGCGACTCAGCTGTCGTATTTTTGGAGATATTAAATATTTAGTGTTTTTAAACTGTATAAAATTTTTTAAAATTCTTAACAAAAGTTGAAATATCTCGAGACTATTAAAAAATTTTACTGTACTGTTTTTTTGTAGTATTCAATTCGGCACCAATTTTTACTTATTCTCTGAATATTTATTAAAAACGGAGGTATCTTATGGTATAGTATTATGGTATTTTTAATAATTTTAAATACTCTGACTCTGATGTTTTGAGGGATGGATTTCCAATAGATGTGATCCTTGTAGATGAAAATACGAGGACCTACATTCATTTATAGGAGGTAGTTTTAATTCTTTTATAATTACAGTGCTTCTAGCGTTATCTTTAGGTATGTATTTTATAAATGAATCAGTAAGGTAAAGAGGTTGTTGTAAGCGTAAAATTTTGTATATAAGTATGCTAGTATGATAAAGTCTATTGCTGTCTGTGCATAACCAGTTAAGTTTTTTCCTATAAAGGAAGATAAGTTCGTCTAGTGCCAAATATGCATACAATATATCTTATGGTACAATTACTGAGGCATTGGATTCTTGCTTTGAGAGTACTACTTGCATCCAGATAAACTGTGTTGCAGTAATCTAAATGGGGTGTTATTAAGGCCTGAATTAGCAATTTACGTAGCTTTTGAGTTTACTATCTAGTATCACACCTAGACTTTTAACTTCATTAGAGAAGTGATTGTGATATTTTTACCCAATTCAACCTCAAAATCGAATTCACCTATGCACTCAACAAGGCTTTTGTTTTTTTGTCATTTTTGGTCAGAGAGACTATATATGCCCACTCTGGGCCTTACGTGCAATGAGTGAAAGATTGTCAACAGCAGGTAAAGCATCTTCTGAAAGGGGGGGGGACTTGGATGTAAACTTGCAGATCGTCTGCATAGAATAAATGCAGGACCCATTTGGAAGATGATCTTTTAAGTCATTGATGTAGATACAAAACAGGAATGGCACAAGGACTGAGCCTTAAGGTACGCTAAGATTAGTAACAAGTGTGTCAGAGGTGGTATTTTTGAAATAATTCTATTTTGAGGGAACTAAAGTTTGGGAGAACTAAAGGCTAAGAGTAATTTTTTTTTCGACTCACTAGCTTGGGTACTAGATTCTCCTGAATTTTTTGTATTATTTTCGTTATTTAAAATTGCTTGCTTTGGAATCGATTTAATTATATTTTCGAGTTCCTGTGTCAAACGTTCATCCAGCTGTATATATTTGAATTTTAAATCATCTGTCATTATTTGAATTTTCATTTGCACTAGTTTCCGGATTTTCAATAGGCAATTTTTTTGGATATCTGATAAATCTGTATTTAATTTTTCTTTTTCAGTTTTATTTTTTTTTATCAAATCTTGAGCTATAATTTTTGTATTTTCTTTACAAGCCGAAATAATATTAGTTATTTCCTTGGTTAGCCTCTGCTGCAAAGCTGTAATTTTAAAATTTACATCATCCAAATTTCCTGGCTCGACTGGCTCTTTCACTAAAAATTTATAATTCTACTCGTTTTTTTAAATATGTCTGATATGCGTTTAAATCAATTTTGAAAATTTTTTAAATACTTTTGATGTACGAGTTTCGAATTGCAAATTTTTAAATCTCAAGTCATCAAGTTGCTCTGTGAAATTTTTTCTGATTTCTTTTTCTCTGTTGCAACCAATATTTCAAACTCTTCCGAAGTTTTTTGTATTTTTTCATCGGTATTATTAATAAACTGAAGCTGTTGAGTTGACAATGAATTTTTGAATTTTTGTTGCACGCCGATTTTCAATGCATTTTCAATTAAAGTTTCCAGTTCAATAATTTTATCGTAATTTAATTTGCCTATATTATCGGCAAGTTGTTTAATTTGCTTTTTTATATATTCATTGTCTTCTAAAATAGTTTTGTAATACTTGTACCATTTTCCAGAATCAAAATTGCCTTCGTTTTTCCGCTTCTTATACGGAATACCAAATTTATCGACAACAGACATGCTTAGAATGATGGGTTTTTTAAATTTGCGCGCTTATTTATAATAATATTCATTTCCATGAGTTTTTCACTGCTTTTAAGTTTTTTCCATTATTTTGTAAATACGAACCAGTATTTTTTAATATTTCCGATCGGTGTAAGTATACTCATCTTTTAAAGAGCGTTTTCTAAATATAAGCTTATATAAGCCTTCTGTGTCCGGATAAACGATATCTTGATCCTTCATTTTTTTTATATTGCTCGGAATATGATGTTAAACTAAAGATTGAGGATTCAGTGAGCTTTTTTTATATATTTTTGCAGACTTTTACATATTTTTTTCGCAGATTTTTACATATATATTTGCATTTTGTTGTTTGTTTAATTTAGTTTATTGACAGATCTTGACCAGTTATGTTTAATAAAGATTCTATTTCAGGTAGAAAAACCGGCCGAGGCTTACTTAATACACTGATTAATAAATTGCCTTTTGAGCTTCATTTACCAGGATACAGGTAGTTACAAAAAAAATGTTTTTTTTTAAATTAATGCTATAATTTATTGTTTTTTGGTTAGGTACTGTGGCCCAGGCACGCGATTAAATTTGAGATTGGGCAGCGGGGACACTGGTATTAATCCTTTAGACGAAGCATGCAAAGAGCATTACATCGCATACGATCAACATTCCGACCTGAATAATCGTCACGTTGCAGATAAAATCTTGGCGAAAAAAGCGAAATCACGGATTTTTTCAAAAGACGCTGGTGTTAGCGAGAGAATTGGCGCTGCAGCTATTTTGGGGACTATGTCCATAAAAAGGCGGTTGGGTGCTGGATTAGGATCATAAAGAAAAATGCCGAGGAAGAAGCGAGGTCGCGGATTCTTTTTGCCTGCTTTATCCTCAATAAGTGCTGGGGCAGCGGCAATGTGATCCATTCACGATTTTGTGAAAGCCATTTGCTGGCTGAAAAACAGGCAGGAAGAGATTGCTAAAGGTAGCGGGCTGTATTTGAGGCCATACAAGAAAACTGGCAAAGGAATTCGTAAAAAGAAAATTAGGTTCAGGATTGAAAAAAAAATCAAAAAAACGTAAAAAAAAAATATTTTTTACAGTAAATGGACCAACTACGGGCGAGCAATTAGCGTTAATGGCAAAAGGTATAAAATATTTTAGAGGGATATATATGGTTGACCAGCTACCTTTTGCCCTGTATGAAACTGAATCCGGTATTCTTAATTTTAGCTATAAACCGGGTTCACACTGGAAATGTTATCAAAAACGCAGAAACTTAGTAAAACATTACGATTCATTCGGTGGGGTACCGCCACCAAAAGAACTTGTGAATTACGTTGGTCCAAAAGCTAATATTATTTACAATAAGCATCAATTTCAAGACTATGATTCTAGTAATTGCGGGCAATTATGTTTACAGATTTTGAAATCTTTACAAGCTTAAACTACGCAAAAAATCATTCATTTATAATCATTTTAATCAGTTTTACGCTGCAACTGGTTAGCAATAACTCGATATTAAGTTCTAAATTTTTCCCACCTATTGTTTTAGAGCATGATTATGACGTTGCTCTTATAAATTTGTCCACCTGGTATTCAATAGCAAACGTGACAAAAAATAATAATATATTTTGGTATGATGGAAATAAAAAAATCGAATTTCCAGTTGGAGCATATGAGCTAGAGGACTTGCAAGAGTTTCTAGTCAGAGAAATGAAAAATGAACATGAAAAAAAACAACTTCCAGAGACTGCTCTAAAAGAATTGCGCGAACAGTCAATTTATCTTAGAGGTAAGGATTATAAGGCAAACGATAAAAACAGAGGTTTTTTAAGATACAAAATTGATTTCAGTCAAGAGCGCAGTATTGGTCCGCTTCTAGGCTTTAATCCGGTAAAACTCTATGCATTCACGAAACACGAGTCTGAAAACCTCGTCAGCATTTGCAGGTTAAATCAATTCGATTGGAGTGCATTATCCCGTCATTGAGCTGGCGGTAAGAGAAGCGGTCACTTCTAAGTCAAAAACTTTGATTCTTGAAAACGCTAATTACTTGAAATCTTTTGGTTTTAAAATTAATAAAAATGTCTTCAATATTAGATATGCTCAGCGCTGTGCCAAGAGATGATTCAATCATCAAAATGGAGACTCATAGTTACCCACCATATAATTCAAATTTTCAAAAAATGGACGAGATTAGAATTCCCGTCCAAAACCAATCTACTTTTTTGTTTCCGCATAATTAGGTTTTGTACATAGAGGAAAAACTCAGCGAAATAACTCCAGCTACTGTTGAGCAAGTAACTTTAACGAAAAATTTTTTGCTCTTTTTATTGAGCGAAATAACACTGGAGGCAAATGGCTTTGTTGTCGAACAAGTAAAATCGCCTGAAAATGCTATAACCATGAAACAATTTGTTTCTCAACAATATGGTGATGATGCTCTGTTGAGCGAAATGGGATCCATAAAAATCCAGATAAGAAAAAATGGGACTTTTAGCTACTGCCTCCCTTTAAAATATTGAATGGGCTATTTTCAAGATTCTAAAAAAATTCAGCAGACTGGAGCTTGTATTTGTAAGCAGCCGTACAGATAAAAATTGCTTTTTGCATGTTGTTGCTGTTGGTGGAGTTCAATGCGAGGATATAAATATCGAAATTTTAAAGATGGCTTGAAAAATGGTACATGTAGATGTCAAAGATATTTACAAATTAAAATTATTAAAAATATTGGAATCCGGGAGAAAGGTTCCAGTCTATTTCAGGATTCCACTATTTGGAATACCCGAATATTCTGGTGTCCGATAAAGTGAATTGGCAAGTAACTTGTGCGGCCCCTGCTGGCCGGCCTCTGTTTGTAATAGTAGGATTCCAGCAAGATAGACGAGAAAATGTAAAAAAAGACACTGGCATTTATGATCTTGCTAACCTTGAAAATGCTCGGTTATTTTTTAATTCTCAAAGATATCCAGCTGAAAACTTGGATCTTGATTTTGCAAGAAATAAGTTTTCAGCAGCCTAAAATCTTTTTAGTTATTTTCAAAATGCCTACTACGGCGAGACTGAAAAGCAAAAATTATCCATGAGCAAGTACAAAGATGTAGCACCGTTAATTAATAGTTTCTGACTGTACAAATAGCGATCCTTCAATTAAGGTCTCAGCTTATGATACAAGATTGGAATTTGAATTTAAGGAGCAAATAGCTGAAAAAACGACTGCCTGTTGCCTATTGATTCATGAGCGCATTATAAATTATAATCCCTTTAATAACTTAATTGAGAAACATATGTAAGCTTTTTTTAAATGGCATTCTACGTAGATTTTCAATATTTTAGATACGGGAAGGATTACATATTAAAAGAACTGGCAATTTTAAATTCTCTATTAGGGTTAAATCATTACATTTTAAGCCCCCTTTTGAAAAATCAAAATTATCCATGAAAGAGCAAAAGCAAGCAAGATGGTTAAAATTAAACTACCATATGGTATGGAGCGATGGATTTGTACCTTACTACCAGCTATCAAGAATATTGAAACTTTCGTTGGAAAATGCAACGGAAATTTATGTAAAAGGACGAGAAAAGCAGGATTGGTTAAGGAAACGTGGTTTTAATGTTATAAATATCGAAAACTTAAATATACAGTATAAAATAAAAGAAAAAAATATTCATGGTCTACATTGACCCAAGACTCCGAAAAATATTTCAGTATTATTAATAAAAAAAAAATGGTTTTTGAAAAAAAATTCATAAAAATCAATAAATAATGGGTATACTATCGCTTTAATTATAATGCTCTTTTTGAAATAAGATACAAAATCAATAAGCTTATTGTTATTTTTGACACTTTTTCGTCAAACGCATAATTTTATTATTTTTAAAGGGGACGCATGCGTATATAATGCTCAGTGTACAGCGGGAATAGATAAATCTGAGTGTAGTGGTGGATTTTGTGATTGTACAGAGACAAATAAAGAATATCTAGGTATAAAAAAAGGGGGAGTGTATGGATGCAGAATCTCTCTTTGGCATGCCAGAGCCTGAGAATGCTGAATTTAAGATGCATAAATAATTTTTTGGAATAGAAACACAGTGATATGCTTCAAATAATATTTTTTTGCGTTATTATTGTCTTGGGATTTTTGCATAGTATACTAATCCTATACATATACAAAAAAATTAAATTACTCATTCTAAGTTTTTATAACAGTAGAAATAATGATTTGGCTATGTTTAGTCTTTAGTAAACTTTATTATATCAATTTCTAACGTATACGAAATTAGGTTTTAAATATAAAAATAAAAATTATGAAACAAGATAAATTAATACGATACATAAAAATATAAGTGTATACAGTAAATAAATAATCGTTTCTTGACTAAAATTTTGTACTTTAACCTCATTCTTTGAAGGCTCATGTATATTTTGAATTTTCGCTAAAAAATTTACAAAAAAATAAAAAATATCTTACTTGAATTTTTTAATACGCTAACTCCGAATTTATTCATATAAGATTTAGAACAGACACATTTATTCGATTCGCAAATAGCAAAATCTATATATTGACAACTTTCATTGAATTCGCAAAAGCTATCCAAGGTTAATGACTCTAAAAAAAATTTTTTTAATTTTATAAATTTTTTTTTAATAAGGTTAAAAACATACTCACTTTCAACGCATCTATTCAGGTGAAAAAATTTATCGAAGGGGCATATTGGATATCCGTATAATAATTCCGCTATAAAATAAAAATATTTTAAAGCATTTAAAAAAATCTTATTCAACATAAAACTCACAGAAATAAAATAATAGAATAGAAATTCCTTTGACACATATCTTGATTATTATTATTATGGTTACTATGGAATTTAAAAAACAGGTGTAGAGAAGATGTGTAATAGCATGTATAATATTATTATTATTGATGCCGCTTAAAAAAAAAAAATTATTTAGGAAAATTTTTTTAAAATTTTTTAATTTTATCGGGAAATTCGGAAAATATTGTTGGAAAAACATCATTTTTTTCGCCTTAGATACTTTTTTAATAATTGTTTAAAATTTTTTCGAGCCATCTTGATCGCTTTTTTTTACATGCTTTTCCTAAGCAATAAGAGATTTTCTGAATGCTAAGCAATCAAGGATTTCCTGCATTATATTCGATACTTTTTTCTACCCGACTAGAACCTTATCAAACCAAGGGGATCATTTGTAACCCCTAAGAAATCAAAGGGGTTACAAATATAAGCGAGGCTGTGCCTCTGCGTAGGTTTCGATGCACCTCTGCGTCTATGAAGCTGATGCTGTCTTTAGGATCTCTTGCATAAATAAAAACATTAAGTTTTAAATCAATGTAAATCTTTATTGAGTGTGAATTTAATAGAGGTCGTTCTATGAACTTGCTCTACCAGAGATCCCAAGACAAGAGTGTCATGATGTGCAAAATCTCTTTCTTATATAATTTTCGCAACTCACGCACCTATGTTTGGAATCTTAACATATAAAATTTGTTTTCGAATTTTCTAGAAGGAAATTTGCGTTTGGCGCGAATTTCTTCTTTTTAGTTTTTTATCTATTTTAATTATTATTTATCATTTTTATATATTATATATATTACATTGATTATTTTTTTATTTATAATTAATTTCTATTTACAACTTAGATTAATAAATTCTCCTTTTTTATTAATAAAATCTATTTTGACCGTTGCTAGATCTATCATTTATGTTTAATTAATTTATTAAATATATTTAATGTATTATTAATAATTATTATATTTCTTATTTATAATATTTTATAATTAAATTAAATAATTCTAATTTACTTAAAAACTAATATTTTACTCATATTTACATATTTACATTTAAGAGGCTGCTGGAATAATTAAATACATGCTGGAAAGTGCTGCCATCTGAGTAATATTTGATTATCATTAAATAATCTAAATTTAGGAGTTTTTAATTGTATCGATACATACATTGATTTAAATCCGGATTTTGGTATTTTATACACTTATACGTGTGTATGATGCAACACACGTATAAGTAAGTAAAATTAAATGATTTTTTGCATGCATTATTCATAAACATTTGCATATCTTAGGGGTCTAGGCATTTGGTACGTTAGAGTGTTAACAGTTGAAAGTACACGTCTAAGTTTGTAACGTCTTATACTTAATTAGTTTATATATTGTGGACTTTAGGTAAACCATACAGTTTAGGTAAAACAGTATCAGTTTTGTGTGAGACTGCGTTTATGGTATTCTATCTGCAAGAAGCCATTAACATTCCATATTGTAAGAAATCTTTTAGTGGATTGTAATCTAATTTGGTATAAGTAGATGTGTCATTAAGTAAATTTTTTATATCTTTAAATTAGTCAAAGTTTTGCAATGCGACGGTCATATTAGCCTTATCTGAATTGGTAAAGAAAATGTCATTATGGTCTTTTAGGAATTACTTAATTTCTTTCAAATTTTACCTAAAAAATTTTCAATATTCTTGATGGTTTCATTTTTGAAAATTTCTTTAAAAATTTAAATTTCTAAAAAATATGATATAGTTTTACGGTCGTAATTGGTTTTACTTGAATTGGCACTAATTTATACATATCAAGTTAAATTTTTGTTAAAAAACGGGTATTTTTTTAACATTTTGTAAATTCTTTTTTGAAACAGTTGAACAAATTTTTGGTTTTTCAAAAATGTATTTGCCAATTTGCGGTAAAAATAAGAAACTTGGAGATAAAATACAAGATAATTACTAAGTTCTTTAGTATTCAGAAAACAAAAAGATGCACGAAAAAACATGATTGGGGTATCATAAATTAATTTTTTATCAAGATTATCATGATATCATGATATAAGACCTATGGTCTTTGAAACACCAGATTTTTTATCCAAGAGTCAAAAACAAAATTATTTATTTAAAAATGACTGTATTATGTTAATTTATATTGTTTACGCTATAAGCTATTAATATTATAATGTCCCTCTGAAAATTCAATATGCATTATTGTAATTATAAATTTGTATTATTTGATAATTTTTTATTATCAGGCACTAAATTATCTAGATTAAAAAATAACAAAAATATTTCGTATCCGGTTAATATACCGATGTTTTAATTATAAAATCATTACCCAAATAACATATTTCTTAATAGGCCTTAAGTCTCCAAAGCACTAAAATATTACAAGAAAATACTAATACTAAAGATTCTATAAGAATCTAGACTCTAAAGAAATAAATTATCTTTAGCATTAGGAATTTCACACCCCTCAAATAGTTTAAAATGTTTCTGTGATTAATTATTATTATTAATTTACTGGGGACAGAAAAAGGCTTCTTTAACCCATTAGCGCCGGCGCGACCATACCACTGACGCTCGGATTTTCGCTTAAAAAACGGGTAAAAAAATGATTTTTTTTTAAACTTAAGATCTTGTTTTACTAAAAAAGACTTGCTTTACAAGATTCTGGGGTCAGATTTTTAATATTATTGACCGTTAATTAAATATGGCGGCACCAAAAAAGACAAAAAATCGATTATCGATACAAAATTAAAAATCTGACCCCGGAATCTTGTTAAGCAAGTCCTTTTTAGTAAAGAAATACTTTAAATTTTAAAAAAAATTATTTTTTTACCCGTTTTCTTAGCGAAATCCGAGCGTCAGTGGTATGGTCGCGCCGGCGTTAATGGGTTAAACCCTCTGTATGTGTTTTCATTATTATAAACTTGCAGTGATACATAATTTTTTTAAGCTTCAGAAATATAAGTCAATGTAAAAAGGGGGGGTGGAGCTCAAATTTTGCTTTATTTCATTATCGATTTTTATTTTATTATAAATTGTTATTTAATAATGTCTAAATAATCATAACACTTTTTCAGTTCTAAATTTCTTAAAAAAAAAAAAAGAATCTTTTCTAAGCAGCTTAACTATTTAAAAAATTACAAAACTTATAAAAAAATAATGTATAACAATATTTAAATTTTGGGAAGACTACTTACTAAGATATTACTGATTCCTCAGAATAGGGGATGAAAAAATTTTTCTGAACATAATTTAACCTTTAGCTTAATAATAGTAATATAAGTTTAACCAGGGGATAGGGTTCCCATGTGTTCTTATATATGTTACGTTGATGTAGCGTAGATAAAACCAGTTAAGTTCGACTTACAGTTGGATGAACTTAGCCTGAGGCTGAGTTTCAAGTTACAGAAGAATTAAGTTTATCACAGAATAAGTAATTGATTAAATATAACTATTAACTTTATTTATAAATGATAAAACTGTCTAAGTCAAGTATAACAACTGAATGGACGGTTATAGAATTATTATAGCGAGATGCGTCTAACTAATCTGATGGTACGATGGTTCAACTAGTGTAAAGGAAATCTGTGATCGAAGTGTTGGGTTTGGGCCATTATATAATCTCGTATTTAACTGACCAAGTATCTTAATTTAAGTGGGATCGACCAATACGCGGAAGCATCGGTCTAGTCACCTCCAATAAGCATCCCTAATTATTTCTGAAAATCGCGAGAGGGGATTTATACAACATACGTTGCATAGGAATTTCGATTGACGTCAATGCTGAATTGCAGAGGAACCGGAAATATAAAAATCGCTTATCCGTATAAAATAACGGATGTACAATATCGCTTATAATTAATATGAGAATATGTAGTATGAAAGCTTGAGTTAAGATCTATCATACGTTAGAAAAGACAATAAATTTAAAAAAATTTTAATAAACAGTAATTTTATTATACTTCTGAAATTGGCCAATAAGGAACTACCAAAAATGTACTTTTACAAACTTTTTTTTATTGTAAAATGGTCCAAAATATTAAAGTTTCCGACTGTTTCGAATGTCTCATTACATTCTTTATCAAGCTAAAGGTTTTTAAAAAAAAAGTTTTACACAGTTTTTTACAAAAATTAAATATAGTAAAGTTGAAGTATATAAAAATAAACATACCTAATTCTTATGCATACAAACATTTAATAACACTTACAACTAGTCAAAAATTTTTTTTACATAAAAAATTAATAAAAATTAATTGTTTGTCAAAAATTAACACATAGACATTTTTCATATTATTAAAAAAAATGAGTTAGAATAAAATTGATAAATAATTTGTAAATTTTCATACTGATGAAGAGGGAAAAAGAGCACTGTCTTTCGAAAGTACGTCTCCTTATTATTTGGGGACTAATTTTTAAGATCGCTGTTTCATGTTTTAAAAATTAAAGTAATTACAAAAATATTCTAAAAATTTCTTTTTTTTTTTTTAATTTTGCAGCTGGCATTTCAAGTAAAGGCTTGAAAAAGAAGTGAAACATTTTTCCCATAATAGCACCTATTTTTGGCATCTAAAACTAAAAAATAAAAAGGCATATTAATATCTATAGGGTCCTGCAGTGTGTTAACCAATATTTAGCAAAAAATTTTTTAAATTGATCATTTGGTGAACCAAAAATGGAAAATGAAGTTTTTGACGTTAAAAAATGCACTTATATGGACAATATAGTATATTAAGTATCAAGGGCGTAAAAGTTATGGCACTAGCGTGAGCACGTGTGTTCACGCAAGTGTCTAAAGTATTTCGCCCATGGTGCTTACAATATTTTTGCCTATCTAAGCGAAGAACGAGTACAGAAAATTCTTTACGCGCGAGTTTTAAGCCCATTAGGGCAAAAAACCTGGTAAGCGCGTTGTGGGACGCCCTATAGAAGAAATTTTTCAGAGCTTTTACTTTTCCTCCTCCTTTTTTTTGAGTTTCTACTTCTGCGTCCGATTAGATAAATTAGCTATCTTTTTACTCTTAGCAAGATGTTTTTTTAAACAAAGATTGATGACTTTTTTTCATGTTATTTCCCTCTTGTTTAGCTATTTCTTCTTCTTTTTTTTCATTATTCTTAATTCTTTTCATAGACATTATCGTTTTTTTTTTTGTTTCATATTTAGCATCAGGAAAGTCTTCTGATTTATTAAACATCTAAAGCATTCCTAAAAACTCCATACCACCAGAACTGCCTTCATAATTTATTTTACATTCATTGGCATGTTTATTTTCAAACCAAAATTTGAACTCTTGTGGAGACAAAGTTTTTTTTTAGAAGTACAACTTAAGCATCTTGGAGGAAACAAATGAAATTAGTAATTATCTAGTACATTTTCCTGTCAATGTGCATACTCCAAAAAAAGAAACGAAGCCACTTCTAGACTAAGTACCATCCCCAGACACTGTAAAATTATTTTCGGAGAAATCTTTGTTTTTCAACAACTATTTTTCTTCTAATTCTTGTCATCAAGCAAGGAGTCATTCCTCCTCGCATCCTAAGATAAAATAAAGTGTAGTGAAATAAAACTATCAACACGTAGAACCATTGAAATTCCAGCCAAGAGTAACAGATAAACATGACTTGTGCAAGCTTCAAACTTGGTGAGAGGGCAAATATTTGTGTGCGCTAGCGCGCAGTCAACAGGGCAGCCACGGGAACGCTGTGCAGTTGCCCACCTGGAGTTATTAACATTAAAGGACCAAACAGGTGGCCTGTAGCTTGTTCAGCTTCATGTCAATTGGTAACTCTTGCCATTTCATAGTCCTAAAATTCCATCTCATTCTGGCATTTCAGGTATTCATCAAAAGAGGTTTATTTCCTGATCACCCCTATTTCCGCATTATTATTATTATAACCCCCCCTGCACTTGTTTGTCCCAAACCGGAACTCCCTTTTCAGGTATAACTTAAGTTTGGGACGCGCAGCCTAGGCAACTGGCCGTCGCCTTCCCCCAGCCTAGTGACAGGAGAGCAATCTACGTTAGAAAGCCCTCCTCCTTTTTCTTCAACAAGGTGGCCCTAACGTACTCTGCTACTTTGTTCCAATTTTCAGAACTCTGTAGCATGTGCTGGACCACCGTCTCTGGCCTCCAAATCGGGAAGGGCGGGCGCCCTTCCACGTAGCGCACACATTCCAAGAAAGTGTGCTCCACTGTATCCTTCATGCCTGGGCAGTGCAAGCACTCCTCTGTTGCCACCTTGTGCCAATGTTTTAACATGACACGGAAATACCCGTTTCCAGTTAAAAATTGGGTGAGGTAAAAATCCACCTCCCCATGTTGTCGTGCAGTCCATGCCTGCAGATCTGAAATCAGTCTGTGCGTCCATCGGGCATTTTCCTCTTCGTCCTTTTTCCACCGTTTCTGCCATTTTTCCATAGAGCTGGAGCGGGCGCGAGTGGATGCCACTTCGCGGTCCTCTACACTATCGTAAATGTATTTCCGCTCCAACGCTAGTAGGTCGATGGGTATGACCGATGCTACTACCTGGATTGCCTCGAGCGATACCGTATGGTACGCGCAGGCGATCCTCAGGGCCGCTTGCCGCTGCACAGACGATATTTTATGTCTATGCTTGGCAAATTTGGTGATATCCGCCCAGATCTCAGATCCGTAAAGCAGGACAGAGTTGACAACGGACATCAACAATTCGCTTCCCGGGTTTGGGCCCTCCTATGTTGGCCATGAGCCTTGACAAGGAGGATGCGATCGACGCGGCCTTCTCACTCGACCTCTGAAATTGTTCCCAGAAGTTCAGCTTGTTATCAAGCAGAACTCCCAGGTACTTATCCGATGTCTTGGCTTGGATCGTGTGAGGGTTTCCACCATCATCGACATTTACATCGATGTCCGTGGAAATTGTTGTGCGACGGGTCAGCAGTACGATCTCCGTTTTTGGGATCGTGAGCTGGAGCCCGTGTTCGCCCATCGAGAGGTTGATCTGTCTCATGACTAGATTCAGCCTCTCCTGGGATACCTGCATGTCCCTGCCAGTGATGGTCAGAGCCACGTCGTCCGCGTACCCGATCAGAGAAGCTCCTTCCGGGAGCTGAACGCGCAACAGGCCATCGTAAAAGGCATTCCACAGGTCCGGTTCGAGAACCGAACCTTGGGCAATGCCCGCACTCAGAACCCTCTGTCGCCTGCCATCGAGCGTGTCGTAGAGCAGTCTCCGGTCCCGTAGGTAATCCTTTATTACGTTACCCAGATGCCTGGGTATCCGGAAATCGTACTCGAGAAACCGGATCATGTCATCTCACCTGGCCGAATTGAAAGCGTTTTTGACGTCCAGCGTTACAAGAAGAACGTTTTTGCGAATTGCAGGCCGCTTTTCCCTCTCAGCCTCTACTGTATCCACGACACGCCGGATGGCGTCTATCGTGGAATGCCCCTCACGAAATCTATACTGCTCCTCGGAAAGGCCACCGCCCTCCTCGATAGCTCTTCTCAACCTTGCCCGGAGCATGCTCTCCATCACCTTTCCGATGGTGTTTAACATGCACAAGGGTCTGTAAGATGATGGAGAGTCCGGGGCTCCACCTTTACCCTTGTTCAAGAGCACGAGACGTGCCACCTTCCACTGCTTTGGAAACACTCCCGCCACCAAGCATGCATTGAACATGCTATTATTATTATTATTATTATTATTATTATTATTATTATTATTATTATTATTATTATTATTAATATTATTACTAGCTGTACATAAGTTTGGATAATGTTTTGGATATTACTTATTTTTTTTACTATTATTTATTTTTATTTTTTATTTTATATCAATAGGTAGCCTATTAAATATTTTTATTGCATTATAAAGGCTACTTTTTTGTCCCATTTTCCTTTTTTTACCTATAGGGGTTATTTTTCTGATTCTATTTTGCTTTAGCTTCTACTTCTCTATAAGTACTCTATTTTACTTTTAATGACTGTAATATAATATAAATTTTTTACTGAAAGCAATTTTTTGTACTCTTCTTCAAATTCTGGTAAATGTTTGTACTTTTTAGATATGATTTTTTGTATTTTTTGTAGTACTGAGTTTAAAAGGTCTATATTGATATTATATGCACTGCCCCATGCCACTATGCCATACATCACAGTGGATTGAATAAGTGCATAGTATATTTGTAAAATTTGTTTGTAGTTTAGTACTCTACTCAGTTTCCGTATAATACAGGTATAAAAAGCTAAATTTTTTACTGTTTTTTTTATTTGAGTTTCCCATCTTAGATTTGAGTCTATTATGATACCCAGGAACTTGCTTTCAACAACCCTTTTATTCGTGTTCATTTCAATTTCAACCTTAAACTCTTTGGGTTGCGTGGATTTATAAATGGAAAAAGTGGTGCATGCTGTCTTTTCTATATTTAGTAATAGTTTGTTCGTATTTAGCCAATCATATATTCTCCGCATTTTGTGATTTGCGTCCCGTTCAACCTCTATCCAATTCTTTCCTCTACATATCACTGTTGTGTCATCTGCAAACGATATGATATCATTTTCAAATAGATAGAGAAGTTCATTTATGAATATAAGGAATAGTATTTGACCTAGGACTGACCCCTGTGGCACGCCTATCTCGACATTACATTCACTACGATAACAGTCATCTATTTTCACAATTTGCTTCCGATTTCCCAAATAACTTTTAATTATATTTTTTGACTTTCCTCGTATACCAATATTTTCTAATTTACTATGTTATGTTCAACCATATCGAATGCTTTTTGTAGATCAAGGAATATTACCGACATAGGGGCAGAGGTGTCTAGAGTTTCGTATATATTTTCAGTTAAGTAATCAATGGCCATACTTGTGTTGCAGCCTTCTCTAAATCCGTATTGTCTTTTTGCTAAAATGTCGTATTTTTCTAGGTAACTGACTATCCTAACCTTTACTAGTTTTTCAAATATTTTTGACAGGTTTGATAATAGAGCTATGGGTCTATAGTTTTTACATAGGTGACTATTGCCTGTTTTGAATATTTGTGTAATTATTGCAATTTAAAGGCTGCCAGGAAATACTTCCGTTTCTATAATTAATTTAAAAATATGGGCAATTGGTTTCATTACGTAGTTACTTAGGATTTTTAGGGTTGCAACCCTGATATTATCATTACCTGTTGCTTTTTTACGTCTAGTGAATTTATAACTTTTTCGATTTCTTCAGTGTTAGTTTGTAAAAAAAATATTGTATTTTCGTTTATTTTTGGGTTGTACTCTACTTTTGTATGTTTGTGGGTTTAATGTCAGCAGTCAGTTTCTTTGCTATGTTTGTATAGTAATTGTTGAAAGTATTTGCTATATCTTCTTTATTTATCAGAATTTGTTGATTTTCTGTAATTAAGTCTATTTTCTTATTTTTCTTTTTTATGTTTTTATTGTAAACGTTTTCAGTGATAAATTCCAATAATTTTTTCGTATTGTTTATGTTTTTTTGTGTCTTTGTAAGTTAATTTCTTTCGCTTTTTTTATCATTATTTTAAATATACATTGATATTTTACACATCTTTTTTTTTTGCCCATTTGTTGGATCATCTTTCCAAACTTTATATAATTTTTGTTTTACTTTACTAGATTTTAATATACCTTTGGTTACCCATTCATTTTTTGGTTTATTTTTACTTTTATTTTTTATTTTGACCTTTGAATCGTTTTGAATTTTTACTATTTTTTTGATAAGCAAATTCGTTGCTTCATTTACGTTCCCTATTTGGTATATTTCTCCCCAATTTGAATTTATAGCTCATGTTAACATTTTTTTGTAATTAAATTTGTATAATTTTTTCTTATTCTCATTTGGTATTGTATAAGATTGTATGCTGATTGCGGCCATGTAATGATCTGTTATTTGGTTTTGAATATTATATGTTACTGCATTTTTATTTTTTGGCAGTCTATAAAAAATATGGTCTATGCAAGTACCACCATTTTTGTTTGGTCTGGTTACCGTATTTATGCCGCTTACATATTCATTTTGAAGCATGTTCGTTAAATATTCTATTGATTCTTTATCTATTTCTAATATATTTATATTTATGTCACCTATAATTATGTGATTTTTTTGACTTTTTTTATCTTTTAAGTACTTTTTAAATAATTTATTAAATTCATCTTTATTGACTTTTTGTGACCTATACATGGCAGTTATCAGCAAATTATCATTAAATATGTTATTTTTACTTTGGTTTATACTTATTTCTATGGCCTTAATTTTACCTATGCTTATAATGTTTATTTTTGAACTTATATTATCCTTCACGTAAACGAGAACTCCATCGTTTTGATTGATATTACCCTCGCTGTAGTGGTTGACGTAGCCGTGGATTTTTCTAGTTTCGGTGCATATTATTATGTCAGGTTTGTACTTGATTTCTATTATTTTTGTTAAAAGATTTTCGTGATTTGCATTTATGCCTCGAATGTCAGTGTGAAAAATATTGAAATTAATGTTGTTTTTTTTTCAATTTATTATTATAGTCTTCGATGTCTTCACATATGACTTCTGTGTTGTTAGTTATATGAATTGTATTTTGTGCCATCTTACGTCGAGCTATTTATGTTAGATTTGTATCCTGTGTCGGTAATATACTTAATTATTGATTGTGGGTGTATGTATCAGATTCGTATGTACAGGTAATTTACGTGAGGTACTTCAAATTTGCACGAACTTTTGAGTTCGAATACTATGTAATTATGTTTTATTCATAGATAATTATAAAAAATAATATTTTTGTAACTCTATAAATTTTTTTATCACCTTTCATACGCCGTAATCCGCAATTTATTATCACTGATTCTCTCATTGGCCAAATTTGTAATTTCTGACAAAAAAGAGTTTAATAATTCTCGAAAAATTTCTACAAGCTTAAAGTTTCAAAAAAATTGTTACTCATCTCATTTCCTTGAGTCGTTATTAAGAAATGGCTTTTCAAAGTTAACATTAAAAATAAGCTTTTTTAAAAAATCGTAAAATTGGGACTGTGACTTCAAATTATAATATCTGGTTAACAAACAATTGAAAACGATAAAATAAAGATGATTTAAAAACTTGAAGCTTGTACAAATTTTTTCAGACCTATAAAACTCATTTTCGTCAGAAATTACAAATTTCGCAGCATTTTATAAATTGGTCATTTTTAGCCAAAAATGACCGTTTAGTTCATTGGTTATAGTGATGAGAAAATTAGTAATAATAAATTGCGGTTTACGGCGTAGGAAAGATGATACTTAAACTAAAAAAATGAGTTCAACCAGAAGAGTTTTGGTTAACTTGCGAGGTTTTGGGGTTTTATTGAAAATTAACGAAAAATCCTATTTTATAACATTGAGCCCTACGATTCTAGGCCCAGAAAGCGCATTGGAATGAACGAAGGGTAGTCGGCATGTTTTTTCAATATAGCAAACTCATCCATAACCATTTGGTGTAAATTGGTGTTTCAAATGTATTGAACTCCCCTTTTAAAAGCAATTTTTTTTAACGTTGTTTTTTAACAGTTAATTTATTCTATGTTTGGAAAATTTAATTATTATCTAAAAATCAGTATTAAATTTTTTTCATACTTGATTCTGTTTCATCTTAATTTACCCCCCATTCCTTCTGGAAAACGTGAATGTAGCAACAAAACAAAAATTTATATAATTTATACTTGAAATTTCAAGAAATCAGCCTAGAGATGTATATTGAATTTTAGTTGAAAAACTTTCTTTTTTACATTTAAAATTGTGAGTAATTGAAAAATTATAAAAAATTATAAGAAAATATTATATATTTGAATTTCTTTATTCGTATCATTTTTTTATAATTCTTTAGTAAAAACAATTATATTTCTATTTAAAATTTTTTTTTTGGTTCCTGAATGAGGAGCCATTGTGATGGGTCAAATATTGATTTTTGATTTTTTGGCACGTTTTGGGACCTCAGGAAGCTAAAAAAACTATTAGGTTTGTGGGTTATTTAAAATAAATACACTTATTTATATTTGATTGACGCTCAATGTTTATTCACATCTAAGCCTCAATCTTAATAACCACGTCTAAATTACAATTAAGATATAATTATAATAATTAAATATTAAACACGCCGATACATATATAGTAAGTACGATGTCGATACGACGGCTGCTATATAAGCACTGCGGACTTCGCGTCCCTTTCTTCTCCACATAGTATAAAGCGGATGTGATAGAGAGCGCCACATTCCAACACTCCCTCCCGATCTCGAGCACATCCAACAGCTAACTACTTACCTGAAACAAAATAATCAAAATCATATCAAATGAATATTATTAGCTCATCTAAATCAAAAACACTCTTTTACAACACTCTCTAGAATACAATCCTTTTCACATCAATTTCGCGCCTAATTTTATTGCTATGACACATCTTTAACACATACATCACAAAATTACGAGATTAAGTAATATCATCATCGAACCAAGTAAAACAGTCGTTATTATTAGTTTTGACGTCAGTTTAAAGAAACTGTATTTGTAACTTCTCTTTTCTAGTATAACGCATCATAAAATATTGTGCTTGAGAAATTTATCAGATTGATTACAGCTCTAAAATAATCTTAATACAAACCTGCTTCTCAATCACGTATTTTATAATTCATAATATTCGCAACCAATTAGTTTTGAATGTACACTCAAACACATATAACTCAAAGCTACAGATTTACTTCTTTGAAGTAATAAATGAACTATTTGATAATAGCTTAGTTGCCTCCTAAAAAGTTAATTTCAGTTTCATTAAAATTTTCAGTACTCATCTAAAATCCTCTTGCAATATAATAATTAGCCATTTTCTTTAATAAGGATCATTTCATTCCATATGATTTTTGTAAACGTTTTCAATTCAATGCCAATGTTATAATATAATTTTAATGTGTCGTCTAATATAACTTTCATTTTCTTGAAGTCAATAAGAAATTTGTTCATACTTTTCACAGACTCAAATGATTAAAATATCTTATTTCTCTGAAATTCTTATGGAAAATTATCTTTCTTTCCATTCTATTCAGTTCTGAGTTGACTTAAATTTTATACTTTTTCACGTCATTTTAATGACTCTTCTTAAATCATTTTTATATATTTGAACATTGTATATCATAAATAATTTAAAATTCTTTTCTTTAGTTTAATTTTAACTGAACCACACTATTACTCAAAATTATTGCTGCGTCTAATTTTAATAAGTAATTTTAAAATTGTCTTCAATTAATGGGTAAATTAGTCCCACTTTTAGAGTATGTAAATAGAATAATTCTTAATCTTCTTTAATAAAAGATACTCATTCGATTTCTTAAGACTCATCTAATTCTATCATAGTTAAGAACTGAAAGAGTTTAGATTTAAATTTATTTATCTACGTCGTTAATAAAGGCTTTTCACGTCCATTCATCTTATAATTTAAATTTCTTGTATATCATTAAATATTTTATTTTTGTATAATATTTTGATTTCTAATCTTAAATTTTCTAATTATCAAAATCCTCTGAAATATAGTATTTTCATCTTTTCTATTTTTCTCGAATCTGAAAAATTAATTATGCTACCTAAAATCGATTAATTTCATTAACAGTTTTCTACAAGTTTACATAATATACGATTTCTATTCAATTTGTAAAAGACAAATTATATGCAATTTTATAAGACATAGCTTGCTACAATATCTACTCTCCCCATCTATTTTAAAAAATTGCATTAATTTATTTTTTTTTTTTTTTTTTTTTTTTTGGGCCCTTATGTGGGACTCAACCTCAAATTTGTATCTGGGGTTGCCCAGATATACACAATTGAGGAATTACAATACCCACTAAACTGCATTTATGACAATATCATAGAATCCGGACCGGGACTCCCTGTTTAGGTATTACTTCGGTCCGGAAACAATGCAGCCCAGGCATTTCTTCGCCATACCCTGTCAATAAAGGAGGAGATTTTCCTACGAGAGGAAACCTTCCTCCTTTTTTGCAATCAGTGTCGCCCGTACGTACTCTGCCACACTGTACCAGTTAGCGGCACTGCGCAGCATTTCCGGAACGACTACTTCCGGCCTCCATTCATCGAAGGGCGGTCGCCCTTCAGCGAAGCGAGGACACCCAAAAAAGGTGTGCTCAGCGGTATCCAGCTCGCCCGGGCAATGCAAGCATTCCGGAGATGTCACCTTGCTCCACTTGAAAAGCATATCGCGGAAATAACCGTGACCAGTTAGGAACTGTGTGAGGTAGAAGTCTACCTCTCCATGATCACGGTTCATCCAGCTTTCCAAATCGATGATAAGGCGGTGCGTCCAACGTCCCCTCGGGTCACCATTCCACCTATACTGCCAACATTCCATTGTACGGGAGCGGGCGCGAACGGAAGCTACGTCGCGCTCTTCTTCCCCACGGTTATAGATCGCCTGCCTTTCCAAGGCAAGCAGGTCGATGGGAATCACCCGAGCCACCACCTGGATCGCTGGCTCTGATACTGTCTTGTACGAGCAAGCGATTCGAAGTGCCCCCAGCCTCTGTACTGCCTTTAGTTTCTTGCAGTACTTTTTTATGCGGACATTGTCCGCCCACGCCTCTGCACCGTAGAGCAAGATGGAGTTAACTGTCGTCATCAACAGCCTCCTCTTCTCAGATCTGGGACCGCCAATGTTCGTCATTAGCCACGAGAGGGACTTTGTCACCCGGCCAGCCTTTTCAACAGGCCTGCTGGAATTGTCTATTGTAGGTCAACTTGTTATCCAAGAAGACCCCCAAATATTTGATCGATGGTTTGGTCTGGATCATAAGGGGATTACCTCCGTCATAAAAGCTGATGCCGAATATGGTATCATCCCTTCTCCGGGTCAGAAGGACAATCTCCGTTTTCGGGACTGCCAGTCTTAGTCCGTGATCCGACATCCAGCTATTGATAAAGCGCATGGCCTCATCCAAGGTATTCTGCTGGTCCTCTGGCTCTCGAGCTGTTATGATTAGAGCAACGTCATCCGCGTATCCGATCATGGAGCATCCATCCGGGAGCTCAATCTTTAGCAAGCCGTCGTAAAAGGCATTCCACAGATCAGGACCCAGAACTGAACCCTGCGCTATGCCTGCGCTTAATACTTTACCTCTTGTGCCATCGAGCGTGTCCCAGCGCAGGTATCGGTCCCGGAGGTAATCTCTGAGTATATTTCTCAGATAATCCGGAACTCTGAATACCTGCTCGAGGGAGTGCAACATATCGTCCCACTTAGCCGAGTTGAATGCGTTTTTCACATCCAACGTGACAAGCAGGACGTCCGGTTTAATATCCGGCCGCACTTGTCTGGCCCTCATAACCACCTTCACGACCTGCTCGACGGCACCGATCGTGGAACGCCCCTCACGAAAGCCGTGTTGGTCGTCGCTAAGGTCACCCGCTTCCCTAATTGCTTGCCGCAATCTTCCTCTGACCATGCTCTCCATCACCTTGCCAATGGTATTTAACATACACAATGGTCTGTAAGATGATGGAGATCCTGGTTCACCCTTTCCCTTTCTTATCAGAGCCAGACGGGCCACTTTCCAGTCCCTTGGAAAGGCGCCTGCCACGAGGCACGCGTTAAACATGCCAAGCAGGAGACCAGGGATTACCTTTGCAGCCGCCTTAAGGGCTTCCGCGGGTATTCCGTCTGGTCCTGGCGCTTTCCCATTTTTCATTGACCTAATTGCCTGAAGCATCTCCGCCTCGATAAATAGCGGAACTTGCTCCCTCGGGACATCCAAAGCAGGGTGTTGTTGGTTTGGATGATCCGGGAAGAGAGCGTCCACTATTCTTTTGGTCGTTGCTTCATCCATCGTGTTGTCACATCCGGACTTAAGTTTGCCCATGACAACCTTATATCCCAGGCCCCACGGGTCGCTGTTGACATCATCTCTTAGGGACCGAAGACAGCGCGCCTTGCTGAGGCGGATAGCTTTCGCGAGCCTATGCTTGGCTCCCTTGTACTCTTCAGAGCGCGTAGCCAGCTCTGGGCGGCCATACGCTCTTTGCCGTCTTCTGCGTGCGCCGTGACAGACCCGTCTTAGCTCCGCAATTTCTTCATTCCACCAGTACACGCTTCTTTTACCCTTCCAGGGCCGTTTACGCGACATAGAGGCATCGCAGGCTCCCCTCAGAAGAGCAGTTACCCTCTTGACAAGGGTCTCTGCCTCTCGCGGGGTGGTCGGTCCTCCATGCCAGGCTGGGATAGACGAGAACTCTTCGCGAAGATAATCCACAAATCTGTCCTCGTCCATCTTTGACACATTCCAGCCTAGTGGGCGCTTTTTGTACGGGGGCCGATTAGCAACCCTATCACGCACTTTGAAGGTGATGTAATTATGATCGCTGCCATTGGCTCCATCCATCACCCTCCAGCCACCCACTCTTCCTGCCAGCCCGGCCGAGGCAAAAGTGACATCAGGGATCGATTCGCCAAAGCCTGGCCTTACGTAGGTCGGATTGTTCCCAGAGTTCATGACCACCAGATCGGTTCTAGCAGCCATCTCTAGGATCAACGTTCCCCTACGGTTCGTGGTTGGCATTCCCCATTCCACGGCCCTGGCATTTAAGTCCCCAGCAAATATGATATTGCCAGAGACTTCCCTTATCGTTTCCTCCAATGAGGCCAGCTTTGCGGTGAACACTCCAATAGTGTCATTCGGTGACAAATAACAACTAATGAAAGTTGTATCACCGCACTTTGCCCAGACGTGGCAATTGCCTTTTCCATGTCGTGACATAGACGTCTGAGCACGACCTCGTAGCCATATAGCGCACCGGCCTGTGTCATCGGTTAACCAGAATTGCTGGTTCCTATTGCGAAGCGGCTCGGATAGCAAGACGACGCTAGAGTCTGTCTCGCCTGCGAGCTGATCGAGCAAAAGGTCAGCAAGAATGGTTTTGTTCATATTCCCTTGCAGGACTCCGAACATTACCGATGACACTTTATCTTCCTTGCAGTAAGTGCCTCCCGATAACACTTACATGCTCCGCATCCTGGAAGGTGGTCGGTCTTGGCCTTGTCAGCTCTTTCCCTGCAGAGGAAGCATTCTGCTTTTTCCACAGGACAATTTTCTGACTTGTGGCCTTGAACGCCACATTTAAAACACGCAAATTTTCGGTCCATGCCCTTACATGACCACTGGTTGTGGCCGAAAGCAAGACACTTAAAGCACCGTGTAACCTCGGCTCTTAAGCGCAGCATTAATTTATTATAATGATCAAATTTTTGATCAATTTTATTTATCAATAGATAATACGATTTTCAATTTTAATTAACATTCTGTTAAGGTTGTTTTCTTTTACACTCTCCCTCCGTTCTTGATATTTCAATATCATTTAAATATCTCATCAAAATTTTATGAGTAAATTTTTCTTATTTAAATCAAAACCTTCTCGAGAATCTTTTCTACATTTGAATAGTATCACATATTCATAAACTTATCTTGATTCAGATCAAAGGAAAATTCAACCAAAGTAAATTAAACTAAAGTACTTCATTAGTATAATAATACTTATAGATACATGTCTAAAGTTTAGAATTTATTTAAATGCAGTCAGCATGTTTTAAATTTTCAGGAAAGTTCAAATCAAAAATGTAACTCGGACTACAATGTATTAGATTTTCACATCTTATTCTGCTATTTATTTAAATATTGAGTAAATTAAATATCTTGATTTGACTTCAGGTAATACACGTCAATATCTGGTCTTATACCATATTTTAGTGATATCTATATGGACTTCACAAACGCATTCTTATTTCGTCTATAGTTTTGAAGAAATTATTACAATATAGAAATTAGTTAGTTGTTGATTTTAATAATTTTTCTAATAAATAAACATTGAATATCGTCGATTTCGCGTTAATATCGTATTAACTCATCTATTTAATTCATAATTTAATTTTCATAATTCGCAATTCATATTTAATTTTTGCACTCTTCTAGTCTTTATCTTAGAAGAAAATTTTAAAATTTTCTGACACGTCCTAAAAATGTACATTTCTTTAAATAGCACTCATCTCTGCATATAGTTATGCTAATAAATTAATTTTATTTCCTGAAGAATCCTAATTTAAGTTCAGTCTTTTAACCTTTCTTTGTCATTGAGAATAACTCATCAGAAATATTTAATTATATGCAAGTTAAGATAGGATAACTTCAAAATTATAGTATTTAAATCTACCTCAATTTATAGTACAGTTTTACTTTGAACTCATCTTTATTTCTCACTTCAATAATATAAGTAGACGATTTCATTATTAAAATTTGCTCTTAAAGTATATTAATTATTTCATACTCTTATCTATTTTATCACCATAGTTAATTCATTTTTTTGTTTTAATATCAAACCACAAATATAAATTACTGAGGTATGCATTGGATATGAAGTTAAATATTCTATTTTTATTGTCTAAAGAAACATCTAAATCATTCATAATCTAGTATAAATACTCCCTCCGATCTAAAAAACTCAGTTGTTATTCTCTTTTAATATTCAATATGTTATAAAAGTATTTTTAACTTTATTTTACTAATAATTAAAACTAATTAAATACACAATAAGTTAAAACCTTTGTTTTCAAACAAGGAGTCTCATCTTTAAAATATAGTTGGAATAAAATTCAATAATTTTGATATATTCTATCAATTGAAATATTCTAGATCTTATTCATCAAATTTTCCAAATCTTTTATCTGTTGATTAAAATTACTCTACTTCATATAATTTTTACACCAATATAAAGTTTTAAAATGCTATTTTATTATATTTTTATATTGGGAATAAGCATTTGATCACACCTTAAACCATCACATCAAAATATTAATCTAATTTTAATCATAATTATAATACAGCAGACTTGCCTCGCTCGCCCAAATTTTACTCTTTAGTTTACAGACGTATACATATACTAGCTGCCTCCGGCTCGCTTCGCTCGCCCCGGCAGCCACCATGGGGGCTGCGCCCCCCTGGACCCCTGCCACTTTATCTTTCTAAAAATATGTTTTAACAATAAATTCTCTACTACAATTTACACAATATTTTGTAAAATAACCTTTTTTTATATCCAGCGATTTAACCCGGGTAATACTCTGAAATAGTTTTTTAGAAGAGATTTATTAAAATTTCATTTGAATTATTATTACTATCATTATAATTATTTCTCATTTTTCCACATTAATTATTTAAAAAGAATGGTAATTAATAAATAAAAAAACATTATTTAGTAATTATCTAAAAAATTATTTTAATAAATTTTTAATGTGTATATTAATAAATTATTTATATAAATAAGTAAAACCATAAATAATTAAAAAAATGTAAATAATAATTTTTACAGCCTTTGTGTTTCACAGTCTAGCGATTTGGCCCGGCTACGCCCGGGTATACTCTGGAATAGTTTTTTAGAAAGGCATTATTAAAATTTCATTTTTTTATTCCAATACGTTAGCTTATGGTAAAATCAAAGCAAGAAAAATTTGGTAAAAAGAAATAGGTTAATAGAAATCGTTAATTTTTAATAGTTTTTCTCTTGCACTCAAAAGGTGATTTATTTTCAATCTCTCCCAATGATATGTGATCATGAAACCTGTTTATGGGTAATTAGAATATAGCTGACGTTTAGAATAATAATTATAAAAATAACGAATTGTATTGTAATGTTCAGTAACATTCGAATTATACCAATACCTCAGCTGTAAGTAAACATGCTCTATTCATTTAAAATTAGTTTACAAAAACCAGTTATAAGATTTTACTGACACTTCAATGAATTTTGATTTTTCCATATAATATTTAATCACCCATAATGTAATTTATCAATCTTTCCGATGCTAAGTGAGCTTTTATTGACAATAGAAAATATGAGTTCCATTGGAATTCCTCCATATTATATATAATAACTTATAAATATATATAAATATATGAATTTAAAATCCAAATTTTATGCTAAAAAATATATGTAACTCTGGAAACATCTAACCGATTTGCTTGAAAATTTAGGTGGACACGTAAAAAACAATTCTAAATCATCTAGAAACTTTTCTGATTACAAAAAAATTCCAAGTTCTTAAGTTAATTACGATTTTTTTGAAAATTTACGAAAACATCAAAATTGATCACTTTTTTGAAAAAACTTTTTTTTGGCGACAAAAATTTTCTATCGCATCAATTGAAATCCTGTATAGCCTATGTTACTTCTGCAATTTTTCCGCGTTTTTTGCCACAAACCGCGTCTCTCTAGCTATTATCGTCTAGTCAATCCTATCAAACTAAAAAAATTCTCTATCGGCATATATATATATATAGATATAGATATAGATATAGATATAGATTAAAATGAATGTTTACAATATAGGTTATTCAAAACTCATATACAAGAAAACTTTAACTTAAAGTTTAATTTTATTTATTTGTAAACAAACAATTTATATTGGCTAATAGATTTTGACAAGATGACAGATTCTATAAAGCCAGTCTATTCTTAAATAATAATAGATAATTAACCCTTGGTAGAATCGGAGCAAGTCCTAGACATTCCACTCTTTTGCAAAAATCAGTTTAATAATTTGACTTCTTTGTGAGAAGCATACCAGATAATAAACTGATAGAATTCTTCAGAAATATTGATACCACATCTATTTAATTGTATTCACTCAGATCAGCATTTATTTCAATCTATAATATCTTAACCTCATCATCCATAATTGTTGTTGTGATTTAAATTACTTATGTATTATTTACATTCCTAAGCAATAAATCCAATGAAATTATTGAATAATATTCTTTAAATAGTTATAATACAATTATTTAAACTTATCGCTTTATCTTACAAATTTTCTTAACTTGTCAAAATCTCATTTTCAAAGTCATTTAAATAAAGAATATTTTCACATTTTGTAAAATTCTGCTTCACTTACTGGGTGGTACCATATTGTATATTCAACATGATAAACATGTTCTAATATCATAATTTATTTCAAAATGGTCGCATCCAGAGTCTTTAAATAGAATTTATTTGAAAATAGTCACATCATTAATCATTTTTACGAATTTAATTCGGATAATTGTCACTTCAAGAATTTATATATACTCTTCTTCGTTTCATGGTCATATATTTTAATTTTCAATGATTTAACCTCTTCAATAATTTCCAGCCTTGTACAATATCTAATATCATCAGATTTATTTATTCAGGATCCTGTTAATTATTATTTTATTATTTTATGACTTAACTGCAGTTTAATGTCATAATTCTTCAACACTTTAATTAGTGGGGTTTATTTAAGCACATCTCTCATCAACACATCATTAACACATAATAATTTTACATATCATCTCATCTTAACATATTCTTTTCTTAATGCTTCTCTAAAACTTTTCTAAAATTTAATCATATTACTCTTCTATTCCACATCTCTAATCTCATCTTTGATTTTCATTTCCAATCTCATTTTCCCCTCCAATTTGCTGGATTTTAAAGGTATAGGCTGATTTTCCACTTCATTTTTATTTATTTCTATTCAAAATTCTTTATGTAAATTAATTCTGATCATAATTTAATCACAAATAGGTATATAAAAATTTAAACCAAACTTCTGAATAAATCAGCTGAATACAAGCATGATAAATTTTGAAGTTCATTTATGACCTTATTTATTTCAAATATTAAGTTTTCATTTACCTTGTGATATTTAAACCTTCCGACTTCTGTATCAATCAGCTGAACACAAGCATGATAAATTTAGAAGCGAATGACCTCTTTCACATCCGAACACAAGATAGTATCCAAGGCCACCCTTGCAGAGACATAAAAGGTTAAGAACACAATAAAATTTTATAGTATTTACAAACCAGCAGTGTTGAACTTTAAGATATATTAAATTATTTATAAATATTAATTTAATTATAATTAAATTTAACAATTGTTATTATTATGACTGTCAAAAATTTCAAAATTCCATACTCGCTCAAATCCAATATCTTACTATTCTAGCTCCATAACATTTAACGATCGTAAATAGGTACCTATATTAAATTCTTAAATACAGTCATTATAAAAATTTAATGTTTGCTTAGATCTAAGACTTTAATAATATTAATTTTAGTTACACTAGAAAAATTTAATTTATTTTGGGTTTAAAAACCTCTTTGTTTCCTTCTCTTAAACATGTATAAATATTGTCTCATCTATTATTTAACGATATATTCAATAATTTATCTGTATATGTGTATCGTTTCACATTCACATCCATTTTTCCATATTAAAAAAAAATTTTATTCATAAATGCGTTCTCGAATTCTTTAAATTAAAAAAAAAATTTATAACCTGTTAGGTATTAAACAGAATATTCTAAAATTTTCCACATCAAATTTATGGTTAGGCATTCACGCGGTCTCACACGCAGTGCACATACGTGAAGGAGCGCATATATGAATCCCTATAAAAATTTTATGCAAATATGAGTATGGATTACAAGTACATATATCCGCTTCGAACCACTGATACACTCACACAAAAAATTGGCACCTCATTAAAAAAATTTATTCTCATCTATTATGGGGGCATATTTATTTTACTATGCATAAAGTATACGGACAAATAATCACGCCTTATTTAATAATGAAAATTATTCATTTTATATATGTGCCCTCAAATATAGAACACATATATAAGCAAGCACACACGCAAAAACCAATTTTTTTTTTTTTTTTTTTTTATTTGTTTTAATTTAATTTTCATGAAAAGGAAAAAATTTTTGAAAGGAATTTTATGATCAAGATTTTCCGCTTACAAAATTTTCCATACATTCTATTTTAAATTTTCCTCATCTTTTACATGCATGTAATAATATTTAAGATTTAAAACACTCCGAACTCCAAATTTATAAAAAAAATTAATCATATGCTCTCACTATACAGATCACATGCATTTTCGAGCATTCAAATCATTTATAAATTTTAACCACCAAAAGTAGCGTCTGAAATGCGTGTCTAAATTTTATGTATATGTTACGTGATATTCACTCACACACACACATATATACATTTATTAATAGATATACATCTTTATTTTTGGCCAACATACACACCCACGCATACACTAAATTAATGTTAATTAAAATTAATTAAAATAATAAAATTTTCGGACATTATAAAATTTTTATGAAAAAATTTCATTAGCACTAAAATGCGTTCGCGTCGTCGACGACGGCCATTTTGTACACATCTAAAAAAAAAGTATTTCCGCGCCGAAACTTGAATACACTCGTCATCAAAAAATTTTAAAATTTCGTATTAAAATTTACAATAAAATTTATATCCGAAAATATTTAAAAAAAAAAATTAATTTTCTCTTCTACTAAAAAAAATGATCGATCATGCACACACACTTTTCAACTTCCGCGTCATAAAATAAAAGAGGTCTTACCTTCTCCTCCTACAGCCATTTTTAACTTCTCTTCTTTATTATAAAAAAAGAAAAGTAAAATTTTTACACACACAAACACCAGAAAAATTTAAATAAATGATCTGTTATTTATTTAAAAAATAACACCACACACCAAAATTTTCTATAGTATATAAAAGAAAAGAGAGCTATTTACACTCGCGCGTCCGCGATGAAAGTGTGTTTTGCTGCGGCCCAGAACCTATTAGGTTTGTGGGTTATTTAAAATAAATACACTTATTTATATTTAATTGACACTCAATGTTTATTCACATCTAAGCCTCAATCTTAATAACCACGTCTAAATTACAATTAAGATATAATTATAATAATTAAATATTAAACACGCCGATACATATATAGTAAGTACGATGTCGATACGACGGCTGCTATATAAGCACTGCGGACTTCGCGTCCCTTTCTTCTCCACATAGTATAAAGCGGATGTGATAGAGAGCGCCACATTCCAACAAAAACGGTTTTTAAAAAAAGTATGTATATGCGTGTGAGCGCGTGTGTGTGTGTGTGTGTCACTGGTGAAATTTCATTAGTCTTCAAAAATAGTTTGAAATTAAAAAATTTTTTTTTATTGCTCTAAAATCTTTTCTATTCATATATATAGTCCATCCTGCAAAATTAGACTTTTTATAATAAATTATTTAAGTAATTCTTCGTGAAAATGACCTAATAGAAAGTTTAATGTTTGGAATGTTGAAAAATCCAATTTCGCTGGATTTGGTTTGTGAAAATATGACACCGTGACATTTTTATGGGTCTAGATTTATAAAATTTTTGAAGCAGCATCTGTTTTTTGAGTTAAAAATATTTTCAAATTTTTAAGGAAAATCTTGGTAAATTTTATATTTTATTTTTTTTGCACTCTGAATAAAGTTCCAAAACTATTTTTAACCATAGGAAATAGCTGAAACTTTCTCCTGAAAGTCATTTCGGATGTCAGTTTGTGGAAAAACATCGAGGAAAGCCAAAAAAAACTAAAAAACTAACAGAAAATTTTTTTTTTTTAATGCAGATTTTTCAAACACTTGAAAATTCTTTTCTTTTTTTTTACTTTGAAATTTGTGGTTTTCTGGGTATATAAGTAAAACTTTTTGTAATAAAATTTTCCGAAGAACCTAAAAATCAAGGCAGAATTTTCATTTCATGATATAAAAAGTTGGAAAATTTAAAATCTCGGAAATTGGAAAATTGTAAATTTATTTTTGAAGTTTTTCAATACTAAAATGGTTAAATAACCATTTTAACCACCAGCATTATAAAATATCTATTTGTTCAACAAGGGAAAAAAATAGGATTCGGCTTTCAATGCAGTTGTATGCACGAGTGAGCGCAGCGAACGAGTGCAGACAGTATTGAAAGTGAAAATTCCTAAATTTTTTCCCGTGCTCAACACATAGTTTTTCATTAAAAGCGAAAAAAAGATCGCCCGAAAGTAAGAAAGTAGATCTTTTTTGCAGCGTATAATGAAACAAATTTTTTTTTTAGGGTAACAGAAATTTTAAAGTAAAAATAATAAAAAAATTTCCCAGTGTTTGAATAATCTGCATTACAACATTAGTTTTTTTAGTTTTTTCGGCTTTCATAGATGTTTTTCCACAAACTGACGGGCGAAATGACTTCCAGTAGGAAGATTCAGCTATTTCTTATAGTTGAAAATAGATTCTGAGCTTTATTTAGAGTAAGAAAATTAAACTAGAAAATTTACCTAGATTTTCCTTAAAAATTTGAAAATATTTTTTATATAAAAACCGCTGCTGATTTCAAAAATTTTTGATCTAGGACCATGAAATTTGGAACGGTGTCATCCAGCAAAATCAGATTTTTCAAAATTCCAGACATTTACCTTCATTTTTCCTTTTAGGTCATTTTCATTAAGAATTACTGAAATGGTTTCTTATAAAAAATTAATTTTGTAGAATTGACTATATATATTAGAGTGGACCAAATTTTGAATTTTGTAGAAAAGCTTTGCTCCCGGGTTTTTTTTGTGAACTTTTGGTCATAAAAAGTCCCCAGCTCCAAGGATTTTGCTTTTGCTTTGCAATACACATAAAATATAAATTTATTGATATAAATACATAATTTTAAATTGTTCACTTACAGTTTTCTATTTTAACCCATAAGCGCCTAATCGACAATTCTTGGACACTTAAATATTTTGATATGAAAAAATGAATATTTTAGGCTAAAAATCTCACCTAGTAGGTATTTTTTATCGCTCTTTCTAATTCCGGAGTCCGTTTTTACCTACGACCCTTGTGTAATGAAATATCAACCCCTAAAGTAGGGTAAAATCACTAAAATTGTAAAATTTTAAAAAAAACGTTACTGCGCGCAAAAAAAAAGTTTCTTTATGTTGGAAATTATATTTTTTACTTTCCAAAAGGTAAAAAATGAAAATTTATGTATTCTCAGCACATTTACCCTCTCTAGGGGGTAAATATTAGGGGTAAGGGGGTGGATTTTACAGATGTATAAAAATTTAATATTTCTAGCTGAAAACATCACCTAGTAGGTATTTTTGGTCGCTCTTTCCATTTCCGAAGTCTGTTTTTACCTACGACCCTTGGGTAATGAAATATCAACCCCTAAAGTAGGGTAAAATCAATAAAATTGTAAAATTTGAAAAAAAATGTTACTGCGCGCAAAAAAAAGTTTCTTTATGTTGGAAATTATATTTTTTACTTTCCAAAAGGTAAAAAATGAAAATTTATGTATTCTCAGCACATTTACCCTCTCTAGGGGGTAAATATTAGGGGTAAGGGGGTGGATTTTACAGATGTATAAAAATTTAATATTTCTAGCTGAAAACATCACCTAATAGGTATTTTTGGTCGCTCTTTCCATTTCCGAAATCTGTTTTTACCTACGACCCTTGGGTAATGAAATATCAACCCCTAAAGTAGGGTAAAATCACTAAAATTGTAAAATTTAAAAAAAAATGTTACTGCGCGCAAAAAAAAAGTTTCTTTATGTTGGAAATTATATTTTATACTTTCCAAAAGGTAAAAAATTAACATTTATGTATTCTCAGCACATTTACCCTCTCTAGGGGGTAAATATTAGGGGTAAGGGGGTGGATTCTACAGATGTATAAAAATTGAATATTTCTAGCTGAAAACATCACCTAGTAGGTATTTTTGGTCGCTCTTTCCATTTCCAAAGTCTGTTTTCACCTACGACCCGTGGGTAGTGAAATATCAACCCCTAAAATAGGGTAAAATCATTAAAATTGTGAAATTAAAAAAAAAAGTTACTGCACTCAAAAAATAAGTTTCTTTATATTGGAAATTACATTTTTTACTTTCCAAAAGGTAAAAGATGAAAATTTATGTATTCTCAGCACATTCACCCTTTAGAGGGTGCAAATATTTGGGGTAAGGGGGTGGATTTTAGAGTTATATAAAAAATGAATATTTCTAGCTGAAAACATCACCTAGTAGGTATTTTTGGTCGCTCTTTCCATTTCCGAAGTCTGTTACAACCCTAAAATTCACCCCCTTACCCCTAATATTTACCCCCTAGAGAGGGTAAATGTGCTGAGAATACATAAATTTTCATTTTTTACCTTTTGGAAAGTAAAAAATATAATTTCCAACATAAAGAAACTTTTTTTTTGCGCGCAGTAACATTTTTTTTTAAATTTTACAATTTTAGTGATTTTACCCTACTTTAGGGGTTGATATTTCACTACCCACGGGTCGTAGGTAAAAACAGACTTAATCGGAAATGGAAAGAGCGACCAAAAATACCTACTAGGTGATGTTTTCAGGTAGAAATATTAAATTTTTATACATCTGTAAAATCCACCCCCTTACCCCTAATATTTACCCCCTAGAGAGGGTAAATGTGCTGAGAATACATAAATGTTAATTTTTTACCTTTTGGAAAGTAAAAAATATAATTTCCAACATAAAGAAACTTTTGTTTTGCGCGCAGTAACATTTTTTTTTTAATTTTACAATTTTAGTGATTTTACCCTACTTTAGGGGTTGATATTTCATTACCCAAGGGTCGTAGGTAAAAACAGACTTCGGAAATGGAAAGAGCGACCAAAAATACCTACTAGGTGAGATTTTTAGCCTAAAATATTCATTTTTTCATATCAAAATATTTAAGTGTCCAAGAATTGTCGATTAGGCGCTTATGGGTTAAACTATACACTTAAAGTTCACTATTTTTATTTACTCTTAAAGTTCACTAATGATATTTTACACTAATAATATAATATATTATAAATATAATAACTACTTAACATTAACTATTATTAAAACTATAGCCTATGCGACTCTCCGAGATCTACTCTAATTGAGATCCGGGAGAAGAAGATCGAACATGACATAAGTCAGTGGTCCCAAGCTTCTCCTTTTCTCCTTTATTAGAGGCCCGAGATTAGGCATGCGTATTAATTATACACATCACTATATATATTTCTATATAAATGAGTGTATTTTACAAAACTCTTTTTAAATATTAAATTCTAATAAGGCGGGAATATAAACCGCATTACAGAACAGAAGTTTAATACAGAAAATGTAGTCTCTGCGCGAAGCGCAGTTGAATCTAGTATCTAAAAAACAAGTATTTTTATATTACCTGAAGAGGCCAACGGACTTGTTGGTGAAATATTGTGAATTAAAAAAAAAAAAAAAAATTGTTACACATCAAAATAGTTTGTATTGTTTCATTTATTTTAAATAATTTGAAACAATAAAAAATTAGCTCCAATTCTGGTCAATAAAATATTATTTTTACTTTTATTATGAAATTAAGACCTATTTTTTTTTCAAAAATTTTTTCATCAAAAAATGTCAAACTACTTTTTTTTTTTTTAATTGGGATGTAATACCTCATTTATTTCCATGAAAGTACTTATATTTGAAAGTATGATTCTTACTCAATATCTCGAATCTGATAATTAATTTTTTGAAAATTTTTTTCTCCAAAATCTTCGTCATAAAAAAATACAAAAAACACGAAATTTTTTTGTTTTTGGGCGTAGTGCCTAATTTATTTCTTTAAGTGCAGTAGTTTTAGAAAGTTCGTTTATAGTAATTTTTTGGATGTGGTACTGAATTTTTTCAAAATTTTTTCTTAAAATTAAAAAAACAAAAAGGTTAAAAAAACTGCAATATATTTTTTTTTTGGTGTAATACCTCATTTAATTCCATGAAAGTAATAGTATCTAAAAATATTGTAACCGACGGTATTTCACAACTACTATGGAATTTAGAGAGAAATGTACGTATGATTGCATGCAGGGCCGAACTATCACTGGTGGAGGCCTGTAGGCAGAATATAGTGGGGGCCTACTTAAGGCGAGCGAAAAACAAAATTACTTATAAAATGAAGAAAATTATTAGGTAATTTTTAAAAAATAAAACTTAAAATTAACCCATTAATGTCAGGTTTGGCGGATATTTTTTATTTATTTCAGCTGCATAATTTTTAGCAAAAAATTTTATCTTAGAATACCTTGTCTTAGGTTTTTGAGGTCGCAGATTTCAAATCCAGAGTCGGATTCTAAAAAAATTAGCTCTTGCATGATTTTCCGACACATTTATCAAAAAACTGACATTGTTTACCGCTTTTTTTGTTACAACTTAAAAATCATTCCAAAAATGGCCTTGCATCTTCCTAAAAATAAATAAAAGTTGGTCAATGGAACCTAAACAAAAAACCCTTATGATCAAAAATTTTTTTTGTGCGTTTTGGCCCAGAATGGTGGTTGATTTTATGAATAACATAGATAGACCAAACTTGCATAACGATTTCGTATGTAAATTTTATTTTTAATAGGTCAATGGAATTTTTAAACGGGTTTTTGTTATCACTAGATCACCTCGAATATGTATGAGACTGAGCGAAGCCACCAAAAATCTCTAAACTTATCTAATTATTTCTTATAAATCATAAAATTATGATTTCTTATGAAAAAATTATTTAAAAAATTATTTAATTATTTAATCATAAAAGTTATTTCACTTCGTATTTATAAGATTTAGTGTAGAAATAATTATAAATTTTTTTTTAATAACTAATGATATAAATAAATAAATGCGTATAAATTTATTATTATTATTATTATTTATTGATACCAGTAATACAAATATACAATATATACATACAACGTAAATATAAATTGAACATAATGTACCATGCAGGGATTGTCAAATCAATCCGTGCGCATGTGCTGGTTCTAGTTTAATATAAAAGTATAAATAAAATAAAATGTCAATTACTTAGAAATTATTTAAAAAATAAGAAAAGAAATAAATATATTATATAATTTAAGATTATTAAAATTTATATACAATATAAACAATATAGCTGAATAAATTCTTACTGCAGATATTAAAAATTTAGAGTAGCATTATTGAAGTTTAGTAGAAATTATGTATTGCTTAATGCTATTTTTGATTGTTTTCTTGCTACTATTTAAGATTTTAAGATGACTAGGAAGCACATTAAAGTATTTTGTAGCTACTATTTTGTGGTTTTTAAAACCTATGGATTTTTGTGCTTTATAGCGTAAATTCTTGTTTCTTGTAATGCTTGTGCTATTTATGTAATCTGACTTTAATTTATCATAGTTCATTAAAATGAAATTAAGAACAAATGCTTGCTTAAAGTTAAGTATACAGTTTTGGTCTACACCTATTATTTTTAATAATCGGTTTTGGATATTGATTAAGGGATTAGAGACATTGTTGTAAGCTCCGCCCCAGGCCTCAATGCCATAAAAAGCTATGTTTTAAAATAGGACATAATATATCATCATCAAGATATTTTTTTCCACGTATAAAGACATTTTTTTAAGTACAAATAAAAGATAACGAGTTTTTTTTTAAATGGAAGTTATGTGATGATCCCACTTTAGGTGGGGGTCAAAAATAACGCCTAAATATTTTTCTTGTTCAACTCTATTTATTTTAGTCTTATCAATGTAAATTTCAATGTTATTTGGGATACTACTAGTATAAGATCCAAAAGCCATGAAAACTGTCTTATTTATATTTAAAGATAAATAATTCAGGTTTAGCCATTTATAGGTTTTTTCAAGATATTCAGACATTTTAATTTTAGCAGTAATCCAATCTTTGTCAGAACTTACAATTGCTGTATCATCAGCATATGAAAAAATACAGTTTTCAGGGAGGATGTGAAAGATGTCATTAATATACAACAAAAAAAGCAGTGGACCCAAGATCGTGCCTTGAGGGACACTTATGGTCACATTTTTAAAATCACTAAAAATATTATTTAACTTGACCCTATGTAATCTATTGGATAAGTAATCTCTCAGCAGTTATAAATGCCCACCTGTAATTCCACATCTATAGAGTTTAGATAGTAAAATTTTATGGTTAACTGAATCAAAAGCCTTTGCCAAGTCTAGAAAAGTTATAATTGTAGGTAATTTATTGTCTATATTGCTATAGATCAAATCACTGACTTTGGCAAGGGCTTCTTTAGTACCAATATTTTTTAAAAAACCGTATTGCCTTTTAAAAATAAAATTATTATCATTTAAAAAATTTATAAGTCTGTTGTGAATTATTTTTTCGAAAACCTTTGCTAGATTAGAGATTAGAGAAATGGGTCTGTAGTTTGTTGTGAGATGTTTGTCACCTTGTTTATAAATAGGGACAATGTCAGCAGATTTTAGGCTAATGGGCCATTTATTTAGCATGATAAATACATTAAAAATATAGCTTAAAGGTCTACATATTAATCTAGAAATACTTTTAAGGGTTTTCACATTGATATTATCAATTCCACCTGCTTTAAGTGGCATTGAAGCTATGATTTTATTAATCTCATTAGCACTACAAGGTCTAATGTAAAACGAATTATTGATATTTTCAGGAAAATTAATTTCCGAGTTGTTGTTTGTTATTTTAGATGCCAAATCATTGCCAACATTACCAAAAAAATCATTGAATTCATTTGCGATTCCATACTTATCATTTATTATATTATTATTTGTACTTAAATAATCAATATCAAAAGGTTTAGGTTTAGAATTTTTAATTTTAGAATTAGTATATTTCCATAATTTACGGGCATTATTCATTTTACTTTTAATTTGTTCACTATTATGATTTAATTTAAAAAAAAATATTTTATTGAATTATTTCATTCATGTATGAAATATATTTTTTTTTATACATTGTGTGTTGATATTTTAATGAATATCGTTTTTTAATTTGTGTAAAATCTTTTATTTATCCTTAAAAGAAGCGCATAGTCGAATAGAGTCGTATCTATATTTATTATAATCTTTTATTTAAATTAAATCGTTAATTAATTTAACTCTACTTAATTCTACGTAAGTTATGCCTAATTGTTTTTCGCTATCTCCTATATGGAGAAACTTTTTATTAATAGTTTGTCCCTGGGACTTATGTATTGTTATCGAATAAGATAACATTAGTGGAATTTGTGTTCTGTTGCATTTTCAAATAAATCTAATTCATTTTTTGGTATTATGGTTTTCCGACTGTTATGTAATGCTTCATAATTTTCCTGTGACAATTCTGCGTTTGCAGTTTCATCCAACAATTTAGAGTATGGCCTTTGATTACCTTTTTGTCGGTGTGCATTTTTTAAACAGAAGTATTTCTGAAACTCATTAAAAACAAGTTGTCCCTGTAATCCCGCGCACTTTTGAATTGCGCCGGCCAAGTATGGGCCAAAGTTCGGGTGACGTTCGGCAAAACGCTCTGCCGACGTGTGGCGCACTTATAGCATAGGTCCTTTGGTACACGTCTCCGCGACGCATGGCACATACTTCGGCCTACGTATGGCAGAAGATTTTTATTTTTTTTTAGTAAAAAAAAAAAAAATTTACTTGGTTCGGGAATTGAACCGGTGACCCTCTTTAAAATTTTAAGAGGGTTGAGGATTATATGAGTGCGGCCAACACTCGTATTTGAAATTTATTGCATAAATGACTGTAAAATGTTATATCTTATTGTATTTAAATTAAATTGATATTAGATTTTTCAAGTTCATTTAGAAAGTACTTCGTACAGAAAATGATTGTTTTTCACAACCGTAATATTTTCCAGTTTTCCCAAGATGGCGAAGTATAAATTAAAATACTGATCTAAGATCCGTAAAATAAGGGCAGACGCAACGGTATAAAATTTTATTTTAAATTTTTTTTGGTTTTTCCAATATGGTGGACCATAAAGGACCTGGCACAAAAACATAGGAAATGGTCGTACAGTGAAAATGGCTGAGTTTTAGATATGTTGTTATTCAAGTCATCCTGATCAAATGTTCTCATGGGCACCAAGCTCCAAAATCAATATTTTGGCAGCTGCCAAGCTCCAAAGTTCCGTGACTCCGAAATAGCTAAAGTTCTATGACTAAATTATTAACCTTTTTAAACAACCTTTTTATTTATTTTATTAATATATTTTATATTATTGAAGTCATTGAATTCTAATCTGCTGTCAAATTCATAAAATTGACAGTTGATAGCTGTCAATTAACTTTCAATTACCATTTTAAACATAAAAAAGTACATTTTTTGCTGTATAACGTTTTTGAGAACGCTGATTTCATATCCGCTAAAAAAAATAATAAAACTGACAGTTGACAGTTTTACCCGTTCTCTGTTTTACCCAGGATCTACGACGATCCCTTGTGTAAGTAATAATGTAAGTGTTTGTGTTTGCCTATAAATTATAAGTAAGTGTAGTGTATTTATGAATGTGGATACATGTTTATATGTCGGACATCAGACCAACAGTGTGAGCTTTATGATGCAAAAGATATATTTTTAAGGATTGATTACTAAAAATTAATAAATGACAGCTGTCAATTACCCTTTTGAACATAAAAAAAACATTTTTTTGGCTTTACGCTATGTTTTTGAGAACGCTAATTTTATATTCGCTTAAAATAATAATAAAACTGTCAGTTGACAGCTGTCAATTAGCTAATTGACAGCTGTCAAATGTCACAAATATTAATTCTTTAGCAGATTTAAAACCAAGAACATATTTAAATGCAAAAAATGTAGCGTTTTTATGTTTAAAAGAGTATTTGACATCTATTTGACAGCTGTCAACTGGCAATTTTATGAATTTGACAGCAGATTAGAACTCAATTACTTCAATAATATAAAATTTATTATCAAAATAAATAATACTTTTTATTAAAAAAAAAATTTTAGCGAGTATTTGCCTTTTAAGTACTTAAAAATCCATTTCAATATTTCCCAATTTCACTAAATTTTTCATTTTCAATTTTCCGGATTTCCTTGTCACCTAATGAAAATTTTGACCAAATCTTCGGATTCCTCGAGAAATTTACTAGAGACCCCTTTTTGGAAAAGTTTTGGATGTTTCCATAACGCTATAGAAATAAAAGAAATAGCAAAATACTGAATAACTACAAAATACGACAATGTTATAAAATAGGGTTTTTTCGTAATATTTAATTCAAAGCTGCAACCTCGCCAGTTAACCAAAATACTTCCAATTGGTCTCGAGTAAAAATTTTTTGGAAACTTAGTGCTTGTAGAAAATTTTTAAGGCCTACAGAACTCATTTCTATCAAAAATTAGAATTTTGGCAGCAATTTAAAAATTGATCATTTTGGGGTAAGAATAGGCGTTTGGTTTATTGAGTATCGCCGAGAGAGAATTAATTTTAAAAAAATGCGGTGTACGAGAATTGAAAGGTGACACTTATACGAAAAAAATGAGACCAATTGGAAATATTTTGGTTAACTGGCGAGGTTGCAGCTTTGAATTAAAGATTACGAAAAAACCCTATTTTATAACATTGTCGTATTTTGTAGTTATTCAGTATTTTGCTATTTCTTTTATTTCTATAGCGTTATGGAAACATCCAAAACTTTTCAAAAAAGGGGGTCTTTAGTAAAATTTTTCGAGGAATCCGAAAATTTGGTCAAAATTTTCATTAGGTGACAAGGAAATCCGGAAAATTGAAAATGGAAAATTTCGTGAAAATGGGAAATATTGAAATGGATTTTTAAGTACTTAAAAGGCAAATACTCGCTAAAATTTTTTTTTTATAAAAAAGTACATACAAAAACAAAAATTTTAAGATCGGTTAGGAAAAAAAAAAGTTACGACTGTATGAAAAATCTGCGTTTGAAAAAAAAAGAGTTTTCTTAGTTTTTCCAATTTTCCGGTTTTCCTTGGCGTTTTTTTGAAAAACTGGTGGCAGATTCGGATTTAGCGGGAAATTTTACATAAGACATAGTCAAGAAAATCATTTTTCAGCTTTATTCAGAGCGTAGAAAAAATGAAATCGGAAATTGTCATTTTGAAAAATAATTTTTTTTAAAACCATATAAGATCGAAAAATAGCCGCCATTTTGTACCCTTTGAACCTAAAACCTTAAAATTTGGTATGGTATCATATGAACGTATACCAAACCCAACCCAATTAGTTTTTTTCAAATCCCCGACTTTTACCTTTCCATTAGTAAAGTTTCACTAAGAATTACTCATATATATTTTTTGCTGTCGCTGAATTTAAATCTGATGTCAGAAAAATGTTATCGACAGTTGACAGATGTTAATTTGCTGTCAAACGGTAATTTATAATCGGGATTTATGAAAGCAGCACACATATATATGCATGATTCTATGTTTTCCACCTAAAATTCATTTTTTTCGTTCTAAAAAACCTTTTTGTAATGTGAAAAGTTGTTATTTTCAAGTTTTTAGTTTGTTATCTTGGAAAATCGGAAAATATGTTGGTTGAAAAATTAAATATTTCCATTTCATTTTTCTTGCCCTAAAAAATCTCCTTGTAATGTGAAAAGTTGATTTTTTCAAGTTCTTAAATCTGCCATCTTGAAAAATTGGAAAATATTTTGGGTTGAAAAATTAAATATTTTCCACCCAAAATTTATTTTTTTTGCCTTAAAAAACCTCCTTGTAATGTGAAATGTTGATTTTTTTAAGTTTTTAGTCGCTATCTTGGAAAATTGGAAAATACTTTGGGTTGAAAAATTAAATATTTTCCACCCAAAATTCATTTTTCTTGCCCTAAAAAATCTTCTTGTAATGTGAAAAGTTGATTTTTTCAAGTTTTTCAATCCGTCATCTTGGAAAATTGCAAAATATGTTGGGTTGAAAAATTAAAAATCTTATTCATAAAAATGTTTTTTTCGACCTCGAATACCCCTAGGTAATGTGAAAAGTTCTTTTTTATTGGTAAATATGAAAATTATCAATATTAAAATTTCAAAAAATGTAATTTTTTGAGGAGGAGCTAGATTTTTCGCTATCATTTTTAAATGTGCGTACCAAATGGGCTGCAAATTTAATCAGTTCGTTTTTGTCTCATTTGAAACCATCTGTGAAATTTTGAAGTCATTCAATAATATAGTTAAGGAGCTATCGTGTTAACAAACTCGACATTCTGTCGCGGGAATAGACTGAGCGAAGCTCTGAGCTTCGCTCAGTCTAATTATTATTCATGTTTTTTGGGTTCCTGAACACGAATATGGAAGCTGTTTGTTTTTATAAACACGTTTTGTATACGAAAAAGTTGGCAACTTCAGGCTGTTTTTTGAGATTTTATAATTATTTTATACTGTTTTTTGTCTAAGTAAACATGAAAATGGTCTCTGTTTTTAACAAATTTGGTCTAATGGTCCAGAATAACCAACTTCAGATTATTTTTTATGACCAACCGTATCATATTCGTATTCAGTGACCCAAAAACATTGAGTAATACTTGAAAATTTTGAAAAAAAAACCCAAAAACTAACCTAAAGTTGCCTATTAGCTAAACCATATTCAGGAAAAACCGACATTATACTCGTATTCAGCGACCCAATAAACATAAGTAACATTTTCTAGTACAGAAAAAACCCCAAAAATTAACCTAAAGTTGTCTATTGTGTGCAACTGGAAAATATTTAGCAAAAACCGATATAATATTCGTGTTTAGCGTTCCAAAAATAATAAATACCTGTTGGGAAATTCCATCGACCTATCAAAAATAAAATTTAGCTACGAAACTGGTCTGCAAGTCTGATATATCAATGATAATCATAAAATCGGCCGCCGTTTTGGGTCAAAACGGACGAAAAAAATTTTTTGATTATAAGGATTTTTTGTTTAGGTCTCATTAACCAACTTTTATTTATTTTTGGGAAGATGGAAAGCCATTTTTGGAATGATTTTTAAGTTGTAACAAAAAAAGCGCTAAAAAATGTCAGTTTTTTTGATAAATATGACCACTGATTGCATGGTCGTAATCGGTGATATTAGTGGCATATTTATTTATTAAGGACATTGTTTGAGGAACCTTAGTGTCAGCAGCTAGTTGGGAGCGTATTTAATACAAATCCGGGAACATCATTGATAATAACCTTTTGTTTTTTTAAAATTCTAATTAATATTATATGTGTGCAATAAAATTATTGTCTATTTTTTATAATAGTTTTAATTTTATATTTAATTTCTAAATCTGTAATATTAAATTTTCAGTTAAGCTTAAAACTAGTAGCTTAACTCAGTGTTATAAATCTCTAAAATTTAAATATGAATAAACAATTTAAACATGAAAACATGATTCTAATTTGCCTATAAAATAATTTTAAAAATTATTATACAAAAATTATATTTATTTTTAGCCAAATCTTTTTCCAACTGTTGGTTTGCAAACTCCAGGAGAAGTTGTTGATGCAAATTTTGGGCAAGCTCCTTTTGTATACGACATCAGTGACATGATAGATGAACTCCGTATTCGAACAAGAACGCAAATTATAAATTACCCAATGCCAGATCTTGGCCAAGGCCATTGGCAAAACATTTTGCAAATGTAAGTACAAAGTATCGTTTAAAATCTTAAAGAACAGTAATTCTAAATACAGCTTAATATTTTTTTTATTTCTTGGTAATAAATAAATTTTTGAATTAAATATAAAATAAAACATACATACACAAAACGAATAATTTTTATTTTATATATTTTATATAAAAATACATTTTATATTATCAAAGTAAATCATTAAAAAAAAGAATGTTAATGCTTCTTAAAAATTTAAAAATTTAACAATTGATTGTTAGAGAAAATAACCTACAAAATGATATTAAAGAAACAAAGAAGAAAATTATGTTTAAAAATTTTTTTACTTTTGTTGCATCTAAAAAAAAAATGATTAAAAATACTCTATTCTAGAGCTAACAATTATATTTATTCATGCAATAAATTGCCCGTTTCAAAGACTTTCAGTCTTCATTATCAAGCATAAATGTTTTACAATATTTTACATAATTTTACAAAAAATTTTTTAAATTCTTTTATTTAAAATTAATTTTACCTTATTGAATATTCCTAAGTGTAGAATTTATAATACCCCCCACCCCCATTTACTTTAGAAAAGTATACTGTATGGAATACGTACGTTAATGCTTTCTGATATATTTTTTAAATTTCTTGACTTGTGATTCATACTTCAAATTCAACCTACGATTGAAATGATATGTAATAATTTTCAAAATGAAATAGTTAGGTTTTTTTTATTAATAATTATTTTAAAAATTTATCATTTAATCTTTTTCATATTTTCCTTAGCAGTTGGGTATTCCTGACGGGCCCTTTAAGAAATCATTGAAACATGTTAGTTGAAAAACCTTTTTTGTTTTGTTTATGTTATTAAAAGTTTCAATGTAAAAAATATCATTTAATTAATTAATTTTTAACATAAATTATGAAGAATTGATTTTGTCAATAATTTTGTCAATACCAAAAAAGTTATTTTATTGGATATTTAGCGAATATTTATGTTTTTTTTCGAATTTCTGAATAAAAGCATGGAATTAAAAGTTTTCTTTTTCGAAAAAAATTTATATTATTGGTATTATGAACTTTTATTGAGCAATTTCATACCATTGTGATTTTCACTTTCCAAAATTATTAAGTTACCACGAGCAAAAGGACAAACACCTGTTTTACGTAAGTGTTTTAAAATATTTATATCTGTCAGAGTAAATGGGTCTTGAGTTACTCTCTGTTGGCTAACTTACCCATTTTTCCTAATTAGCCACTACGGAATGAAATCCCTAATTGGCTATAAGTCTGTAATTCAATTATTTATTTTGAGATTATTTTTTAAAAGGGCCCGTCGAGAATAGCCAACAGCTAAGGAAAATATAAAAAAGATTAAATGATAAATTCTTAAAATAATTATTAATGAAAAAAACCTAACTATTTCATACTGAATATTATTGGATATTATTTCAATCGTAGATTGAATTTGAAGTATGAATTACAAGACAAGAAATTTAAAAAATATTTCAGAAATCATTAATGTACCAGGTACCTATTCTATACAGTATGCTTTTCTAAAGTAAATGGAGGGGGGAGGGGGAGAGATACTAAAAATCTCATAAGGCAAATTGCTATCTGATAATAATATCATCATCTTAAAAGTGGCCATAGAATGAAAACTACATTTATATAGTTGAAAGAATGAAAGCTAGATTTATAACTAAACAGGGGTTGGTATATAAGAGATTTTTTAGGATATTATAATATATTTTATCCATAAAAAAATAATTATACCCGAAATTTATGAAACACAATAAGTTAATTTTTTAAACCATCGTTTATTATCTCTACTATAAATGGATGTATATTAGACAAACTTATTTATTTTTTTTAAGTATTTAGGATTCTAAAAGAAGCAGCAAAATACATAATTGTAACTGATAAAAATAATTTTCCTAAGGTTTCCTAAAGTACGAGTTTTTTCATAGGCATTAGATTTGATGCTGTAATAAAGATAAAGATAAGTACTAATAAAGATAAAATTATAATTATTTTCTTTTTTCTCTCTTGTTTCAAATAAAAGTTTTTTAAGAAATGTGCCTAAAATCATGATTACTAATACTTTTACTTGATATTGTATTGCCATATAATGAGCCATAAGCGCTTTGAGAGGCAAAGAGAGAATTAATTTGTTCTGGTTCTTAATTCTCTTAAAAAAAAAACATTCAATGACACATTCTTTCCTAATAGAATTTTTGGTATAACTATTTCTCCACGTAGCGCAGCATATTTGTAACTGAAATGTTTTAGCTATATAATTATTTATAATAATTTTTTAATGAAAAAATCAATACTTTACAGTATCTGGTACAAGAGTATAAAAAAAAATTGATAACATTTATTTGCTTAAACAAATAAGACCTGTTAAATTTTTGTAATTTTAGGGCCATAAAGAGATTCCAGATGTGAGCAACTTGGATTTAAATTCTGGTTGGTTCATATTGAAAATCATTTAATTCTAGAGGGAGGTATCGTGGAAAAATTTTTGCTAAAACACTTCAGTAATGAGTTACAGCTAATTGATTATAAAAAAAAAAAAATTAAAAATGCTCTAAAATTTATAGCCTATTAGATCTGAAATCTCAGGCTTTTATAACCCAAAAATTACAAAAATTTAACAGGTCGTATTTGTTTAAACAAATAAACATTACCAATTTTTTCGTTTACATTCTTCGTACCAAATACTGGAAAGCATTGATTCTTTCATTAAAAAATTATTATAAATAAATATATAGCGAGAATATTTCAGTTACAAATATGCTGCGCAAAAAACTCTCAGATGCGGATAGAACGACCTTAAATACTATACATCCAATAGTAAAGTAAATATTTTTGTATGATTATTTTTTTCGTTCAAAAATAATAATAATCTAATGCGTAATTTTTTGAAAATTTTTATCTCATAATTTTTCGCATCGAGAAATAAAATACCCTGCCAACTAGCCGGCACTGAGGTTCCTCAAACAATGGGCTGTAATCTTAATTTACAACAAATATTATTGATTACAACCATGCAATTATACATACATTTTCCGTTTTTAGTAGCTGGTAAAGTAGATTATTAAGATCATTTTGTTATTAAAGTGAAAATTCTAGCGTCCATGGATTGGTCGCGCCGGCGTTAATGGATTTTAAATCGTTTTTGCGTAATTAAAAAGAGACAAATATAAAAAAAGCTAATTTTATTTTTTTTTATAAAATTTTATTTTATTAGAATATATAATTATCCTTTAATAATTAAAATATTGGGTAACATGATATTTTTGTTTTGTCAAAGAAATGGTTGTTAACGATGCGAAAATTACAAATATTCGCTCAATTATTATAAAAAGATAGGAGTTTTTACCAGAATTTATAATAATTTCTTATAATTTATTTTCTCAGTGTACTTCTTGCATTTGACCAATCTTCCGCAACAATGATAATAATAATAATAATAATATTTTGTAATAAAAAAAATAACCACATTAATTGCTTCAAGATTTTAACATTATTTATATTATTTCTATTAATCACAAAATGATAAATTATTTAATTCTATAAATTGTTTGATTCTTTAAAAAATGCCAATATAACTTTTAAATCTTAATTTTAAAATGCAAACATAACCATTTAATATTTTTAGGCTGTTTATTACTGTTTATAATTTCATTAAGCTGCATACATAAATATACATAGCAACGAGCAAAATAATCCAAGGAAGTCAAAAAGAGGCAAGATTTCCATCACTCTTTCTTGTGTGTTATAATTTATATCAAAATAAAAAAAAAATTGTGATCGGATACAAAAAATTACTATAAACTAAATTTCTAAAACTTGTACTCTCATTAAAATAAATTAGATATGTCCAAAACGAAAAATAAATTTGGTGTTTTATGTATTTTTTTGTGACGAAGATTTTGGAGAAAAAAATTTTCAAAAAATTAACTATCAGATTCAAGATATCGAGTAAAAATCATAATTTCAAATATAAGTAATTTCATGGAAATGAATGAGGTATTTTAAATATTAATTTGTTTTGAATTAATTTTTTTCAAATAATTAATTATCAGATTCAAGATATCGAGTAAAAATCATAATTTCAAATATAAGTAATTTTATGGAAATGAATGAGGTATTACATCCAAATTAAAAAAAAAAAAGTATTTTGTCTTAAGTCTTAATTCGATAATGGTTTTGAAATATCACTAGTTACAATATTTTCAGATACTAGTAGTTTCATAGAATTAAATGAGGTATTACACAAAAAAAAAAAAAAATATTGCAGTTTTTTTTATTTTTCTTTTTTTTTAATCTTGAGAAAAAAATTTTGAAAAAACTGAGTATCAGATCCAAAAAATTACTATAAACGAGGTTCTTAAAACTAGTACTTCCATGGAAATAAATTAGGTACTTCGCCCAAATAGAAATAAAAAATTGGTATTTTTTGTATTTTTTTGTGAAAAAAATTTTAGAAAAAAAATTTTCAGAAAATTAAGTATCCGATTCGAGAGATCATGCGAAAACCATACTTTCAAATATAAGTACTTTCATGGAAATAAATCAGGTATTACATCGAAATTAAAAAAAAAAAAGTACCTCGAGCTTTTTTGGTGAAAAAATTTTTGAAAGCAAAATTAGGTCTTAATTCCATAATGTTTGTGAAATATCACCGATTACATACGTACGTACGTACGTACACACACACACACACACACACACATACAGACTTTTTAAAAACCGGTTTTTTGGCTTCCTGTAGTCCCAAAACGTGCTTATATGCCAAAAAATAGAAAATCAAATTTTGACCTAACACAATGGTTCCTCTTTGAGAAACGAAAAAAGTACCATTTAAAAGTTTTAAAAAAAGTGTGATATATGTATAAAAATCATTATTATACTAATACTAATAAATTATATTGGTATTTCATTATATCATGTTAATACTATATGAGGCCAACACGATCCATTTGTGCTCTGAGAGGCAGAGAGAGAGAGAGAAATAATTGATTCCGGTTTTTAATATAAATTTTTTCTCTTAAAAAAAACATTTATGACTTATACTTTCCTAATACAAACCCACGTAAAAAATTATTAAGATCTTTTTATGATCTTATTAGTATGTTAATAATCATTTATTAATATCTTAATAAGACCTCAATAATAGATTAAAAATCTATTATTAAGATCTTAATAAGACGAAAAAGAAAAACATGTAGTTTTATTTTTTAAAACCTATAAGTTATTGATTTTACTTATTCAGGTGGAAAACTCACGCGTAAAAATTAGCTCGGAGCTTCCTGTTCTCGTTGCATGTTCAAGTAAACCAAAAACCTCGTTATCACCATAGGTGAAAAATTTTAGACATGTATGCGACCACAACTAATGTCAAAATTTTTGCGCCTTGGCTAGTTCGTTGAAAAGCTATTTTATACTCAAAACGTACGTTTTCCGTCACTATACGTTTAAGATTTTTAGTTTTATTTTAAAAAAGCCTTGAGCTTTATAAAGATTAGTGAAACTGTATTATTCGGGAGTTAAATATTACGTCTTAGTATCAAGGGCCTAAAATTTAGCGCTAGTGAGAACACCAGAACACCCTCCACGCCCATGGTGCTTAGGATGTTATTTGCCTCCCTAGGCGTACAAAGTTTGCAGAAAGCTCCGTGAAAGTGGGAACTACAAAATTGTATGCAATTTGTTTACATCAAAATTCTGCACAAAAATGATTGTATAAAAATTGTACGAATTTGAACAATTTTAATACAGTCAACGTAGAGAAAAGTTAATACAAATTGTTCACAATATCTAACCAGATTCGTCAATAAAGAAATAGAGAAATTATATGGAAAAGAAGAAAAGAAAAATGAAAATTATTCCTTCTAAATTTAATTGTATCACGGCACTAGAGCTCCTAAAATCCTAAAAATAAAAGGACACATCCATATTCTTCATATTTCTATCAAAATTCTTGGTGATATTCCTCGAATTGTTTATTTTTTATTTTAGACATTACTTTTTTTAAAACTTCTTTTTTTAATAATTAATTTCAATCAGACTTGTGAAAAAATCATAGTTCACGAATTACACTTTAAAATAATAATCGATAAAAAAATAAAACTTTTGCAAAAATTAGGTTATTAAAAAAAAAAAATATTAATTTACAACGAGGGGTCAGTTTGGTTCGTCTTGATAAACTGATCATTTTTTTTTATTTTGACAATTGTTTATTTACAATTAAAAATGTAACCAAGCAACGATTCAATTAATAAAAAAAAATAATCAGTTTATCACGAATAGCCAAACTGACCGCTCATCGTAAATTGATATTTTTTGAATAACCTAGTTTTTACATAAGTTTTATTTTTTTATCAGTATTTTAAAGTTAGATTTGCGAACTAAGAAGAATGCTTTACAAGTCTGTATAAAATCAAATATTGATAAAAGTTTTTTTTTTTAATAAATGATGCTTAAAATAAAAGTTTAAAATATAAAAATTTGATTTTTCGAAGGAGCATAATATAAACGAAATATAAAGATTAAAATTCTAAAGTACATTTTTTAACGATTATTTTTTAATATAAAACCTATTAATCATTATTAAATAACCTGAAACTGTTTATTTTCAAAAAATTTTTGTTGGTCAATCAACTCTTCCATATTATTTTTTAACATACTACAATGAAAAAATTATCTGATTGTCCGAATGATATATGAGTAATTCTTAGTGAAAATTTACTAATGGAAAGGTAAAAGTCAGGGATTTGAAAAAAACTAATTTGGTTGGGTTTGGTATACGTTCATAAGATACCATACCAAATTTTAAGGTTTTAGGTTCAAAGGGTACAAAATGGCGGCTATTTTTCGGTCTTATATGGTTTTAAAAAAAACTCATTTTTAAAAATGACAATTTCCGATTTCATTTTTTCTACGCTCTGAATAAAGCTGAAAAATGATTTTCAGAAGTATTTTGGTTAACTGTCGAGGTTGCAGCTTTTAATTAAATATTACGAAAAAACCCTATTTTATAACATTGTCGTATTTTGTAGTTATTCAGTATTTTGTTATTTCTTTTATTTCTATAGCGTTATGGAAACATCCAAAACTTTTCAAAAAAGGGGGTCTTTAGTAAAATTTCTCGAGGAATCCGAAAATTTGGTCAAAATTTTCATTAGGTGTCAAGGAAATCCGGAAAATTGAAAATGGAAAATTTCGTGAAAATGGGAAATATTGAAATGGATTTTTAAGTACTTAAAAGGCAAATACTCGCTAAAATTTTTTTTATTAAAAAGTACATACAAAAACAAAAATTTTAAGACCGGTTAAGACATAGTCAAGAAAACCATTTTTTAGCTTTATTCAGAGGGTAGAAAAAATGAAATCGAAAATTGTCATTTTTAAAAATGATTTTTTTTTTAAACCATATAAGACCGAAAAATAGCCGCCATTTTGTACCCTTTGAACCTAAAACCTTAAAATTTGGCATGGTATCATATGAACGTATACCATACCCAACCCAATTAGTTTTTTTCAAATCCCTGACTTTTACCTTTCCATTAGTAAAGTTTCACTAAGAATTACTCATATATAATCATATTTGTACGATTATACGTATAATCATCATGATGATATTATATAATCATGATGATGATGTTATGTAATTGTGACAATTATACAAGAATCATTGGGACAATTATACATATAATCCTCCTGATGATATTATGTAATCATGGCAATCTGATTTGCAATGTTTTTTTTTCAAAAATTAAATTAATAAAAATTTGAACACGAAATTGTTAACTATTCATAGTTGCACCGCTTTTTATTCTAAATTTTATTCTTTTCGATTTTTTTGCTATACAGTTTTTTTTATTTTGGGGACGAAGACTTTATAAAATTTTTTAATTTAATAATTTGTCATAGCAATCAACGGACCCTAATCTATTCTAAACTCTAAAGTCGAATCTTTAAACGCATAGCTATCCGAAATTATCCGAGCGCTCGTCGTGTTCGTAATCATTGTAAATACATTGAATTTTTTTTCCTTATATAGTTACATGAAACTCATTTTTCACACTTGCGAGAATAAAATTCATATAGCATCTTGTGAGAGAAAATTGAAACCCTGAACCATGCTTATTAATTTAAAAACTTAATTTAAAAACTTGATTTTATATACTATCTTGCGTTTAATGGCTATAATATAATGTAAAAAATAATCTTTAAAGAATATTTTTAAATAAATTAGCCATAGGTATAAGATGTTTTTATTAATAACTTTACATTATTATAATTTTTTGATTAAGAAAGTCGATATTTTTTATAGCGCAGTTTACTTCAAAATCGATGCATGCTTATTATATGTCTAAATTACAAGACGGGTTAAAAAAAATATAAGACTATATGTTTGATATTCTAAAAATTACATAGCTGTAATGTACATGTAATATTTGCCGAAATATAATATTAATTAATTAATATTGTTTTGTTTTTTAAACTTAAAATTGAGTTGTTTGTGTTTAGTGAACAATAGATTTTTTTAACATAAACCTACTTTTTATTTAAATTAAAATAAGTTTTAACTATAGTATTTATACTTTAGTATTAATATCTACTTATACATATTAATCTAAAAAAATCTGGTTTTTATTCTATTATTAAACTTATTAATAATAAAAGTGATTTCATTAATAAATTTTTGAAATTATATCTAAATTTTTGAACACAAAATATGAGTGAAGAAACTCCAAAAATCGAGACAATTTTAGAAGATTGGGGCCTCGAAGAATATCTTCCAAATTTTCAAAGTAAGAGAAGCTTATATCAATATCATAATATTTATTGTCAGTAGATATAATTAAAGACGTAAAATAGCCTCGGTAGCTCTGTGGTTAGGGCGTTGGATTTCGGACCTAAAGGTTCGCGGTTCGATTCCCGGCTATATCAACATCTTTTTCTGTGCAAAAAATTCTTGATGTTCTTCTACCGCGGGTTCTAGGATTGAGACATCTACCTAATGTTAAAAAAAAAAAAAAATAAAATAAAATAAAATAAAATTATGTGGATAACGCGGTCCGAAGTGCTTCCAGGGCACTATAAGCCAGCGTGGGGTTCGGGAGAGGTCGCGTACCTCCTGGACCATAGGTTCAACGCTCATACCAGCTACACGGACACTCAAGCAATTATACAATAACACTTCACTAACAATTGTCAAAAGGCGCTTTCACATCCTCAACCCATTAAAATAGATAAATAGAAAAATTAAAATAGTGCAGGGTGTGATAGCATGGGTAGTTGTTGGTGACCTCTGTCACAACATCCGTATGGAAGTTTAAGATGGAGGTTAAATAAATACCAATACCAATAATTAAAGACGTAATTATTAATAATTTTATTATTTAATAATTTGCATTGAAGTATTTATATACTCAATGTATATTCTAATAAAAAAAAAGTTAACGCATATTTCAAAATTTTTTCAGGCCAGAAGATTTTATTTGAGGTATTATCAGCTTTAACAAGAAACGATATTCATTTATACCAGAAATTCGTCCACGAGCTAAATTTAATTTAAAAAGAAAAAAATATTTTGGAAAGAGTAAAATTGCAGTATGTATTTTTAAAGTTTATTATGTACATATATTGACATAACTAAATCTAAAATAATTTTTATTTTTATAACATTGTAGAATCAAAATCTGAACAATCAAAATGATGGATTATTCAGACCTCATAAAAAAATTTTTAAAAAGAGAGTAACAGCAGATGGTGATCCAAATCTAATTTTATCAAAATTTCCATCTTTAGCAGAATTTTTATCAAATTCTACCTTAGGAACTATCTTTAATATAGCGTTTCTTGCTTATAAGTTTATTAAAAAATAAGTACTTTGTATTTTATATTTTTATAGTTTTGAATTTAGTTTTTTTGTACATTTTAAATCATTGTATTTTTTTTTGACAATGATTTGGTGTCCATTTTGTGATTCGATTGGTCATACTGAAGATCAATTTACCTTACATATTAAATTAAAGCACAAAGAATTAAAGAAATATGAGGTTAGATGCTTATACGTCAATTGTACTAGAAAATTTTTAAACATGAATTCGCATAAAAAACATTTCAAAACTGAGCACAAATTAATTGAAGGGAGAATCGAAGAACCTCTGTTAAAAAAAATAAAATTAATGATTTAGAAATTGTTAAATATGAAAGCCAGTTTAATGTTAATTTAAAAAATAACACTGATTTAAAAGATTATTGTCATGAAAATTTTAGGGTGGCTAACTTTATAAACAATTTTAACTGTAATGAAATTTCTTTTGATAATTTAGAATACTTTGCAGAAGTTATTTATGAATATATAGCTAAAATTGTGTTCAAATTATTGGCAAAGCCAAATTTAATCAGAGATATAGCCAGTGAAATGTTAAATATTTTATTCGAATTTTACAAATCTCCATTCTTAACGTTTATATTGAATAAATGTAAGGAGAAAAAAGTTGAAGTAATGTCTAATATTAATAAAGCTTTTCAACTTTTGATTCTGAAAATTCAGCAATTAATTATTTTATAAGTAAAAATTGTATAATAATGCCAAAGATTCAGCAAGTATCTTTAGGTTTTAGAACCAAAAAAGGAAAATGTATAAGTACCATAGTATATGAGAAATTACAAATAGTCCCTATAAAGAATGTGCTAAAGCAATTTTTGATGATTTCTAATGTTTTAAATGGTATTTTGGACCATATAAAAAGTTGTCAACAAAGTAAAAAATTCATTTCAATATGTCAAAGTAATATTTATAAATCTGCTAAAGATAGATTCAAGGATAAAATAATTTTCCCAGTTTTTATATATAATGATGACTTTGAATTGAATAAAGGTAAAGGCAGAAAGGCACAAGTTGATTCCTTCAGTGTATGTCGGAATAATTATAAGTTATAAAATCTTTTGAAAAAGGTATATTTTATTCTGGGGTTGATGACAAAAAAGGAAAAATTTTACCTATTTTTGTCCAGTTAAGCTCAAATATAAAACATAATGCTCCAAGATTCTTAAGGAAATATAAACAATAATAAAATACATATTATAATTTAAAAAATTTACTTCTTTTAGGTACCTTATGAATTTTATTTTTCGTCAATTTAACATATGCTACATGATCGAACCTGTTCAGTATGTGGGTTATATTTTTTCTCTAAAAAAACTCTAAATATTCACATGAAAATTATTCATAAAAAGATGGAGACATTTAGTTGCAGCAGAGTTACGTCTACAAATATCCTAAGGTATCAAAATCAATAGGGTCTTTGCATCTTAGAAGATTCTTTTGGACAGGAAGCAATTCTAGAATAGATTGATATTGAGAACATAGAGTCTGAATTACCAAATTTGGAGGAAAGTATCAGTTTTATATAAAATTTTAAATTTATATGCCACATTATCAATGTATCAATTTAACTAGTAATTACTCTAATAATATTACTTTAATAAGTTATAACATAAAATTTTAACTAAATTTTAATTGTCATAAGAATTAATACTAGATAAGTAGATTATAAAATAATTTTTATTTTATACTTAATTTTAAAATTGTTAAGGGGGGTTACTTTTAGTTCGTATTGTCGTAATCTTAAGGGGGGGAGACAGGTCTAGATAACATTTGATGACAAGGGGAAAAGAGGGGGGGGGGGGGTGAAATTTTTTGGTTACACAATAAATGGATGCTTTCTAACATTATGGAACCGGGAGCGGTTAGGGTTACATAGTAGCTTGTGCATAACCGCATTTATTCCTACAAGAAATAGCAGACAAAATAGAGAAATAAAAGTAACTTTAGATCAATATTTCAAACATCTTATGAAGTATAAGGATTAATGATTCGCATAAGATCCAAGATTCAGATTTTTTTCTTTGAATACCGTTATGCGTTATGGAGTGTAACAAAAAGCAGAAAATTACGTGAACAAATCGAAATTACAAGAATGCATTGTAGAAAAATTAAAAAAAAAAATTAGAAAATGATGAAAACTTCAGGAAACATATTATGGTTTATTCTTCTTAAATAAAGTCTACCAACAGTTATTGGTATCAACGAAGTGAAAAACTTATTACCATGGTCAAACAGTTGAAAAAACCAACAATATTCTTTACTTTTAGTGCTGCAGATCATCAATGAAATGATTTATATAAAATATTATGTCCAAATGAGAATCAAAATACTATAAATAACAAAAGAAGGCTTGAATTAATAAAAAACAATCTTTTGATAGTCAGCTACTTAAGGTGGTAGATACAATTGGAACTTTTTCAAATTAATTTTTTGTTTTTTGTTTTTTTGGGTTCGAAAACATCTTAAGAATATGGAAAAAAAATTTTATAATGATATCTTGAATAATAAGAAAGTTATAGAGGATTCACCGAAACATTAAACGCGTTTTTCTCGAAACAAAGTTTTTCGAATTGGCGTACACGATAACTCAAAAAATAATTCAGTTATCTTCCTAATTTTCTGGCTGCATTTTTAAATATAATTATCTTCTAGATTGATGGAATGATTTTTCCTAAAAATGTGCCAATTTTTTTTTTCTTCAAAAAAACGTTAAAAAAATTGCAATTTTTGAAAAAAATTAAATAATTTTTATAACTTTCCATTTTCCAAAATTTGAATCCATCAATCTAGAAGAAAAATGTTGCACAAACATAAAAAATTTAATTTGGTATGTTTCGAAACAAGTTTGAGGCTGCAATCGTGTACGCCATGAAAATTGAGGCCTAACTTTGAGCACCTGTACTCGGCGTCATTTTGAAAAAATTAAAAAAAAAAAAAAAAAAAATGTTCAGCAACTCATAATCTAATAAAGCGCCAATTTTGAAAAAATTATCTGTATTATTTCTACCCGAAAACCTATCCACAAAAAGTTGTTTTTTAATCTCCAATTGTATTAACACCTTAATATATTTACTAAGTAGATTGCAAAGAATACCGTGCATGGTAAACGTTCCGTACGTTATAAGTACAAATCAAACAAACTTACATGTCGTTTAAATTTTCCGCAACCACTAAGAACAAAAAGTTGCATAGGTAAATCAGATGATTATTTAAAATATCATTCAAAACCCAATGGTACATTATTGCAAAGGTATAATCCCATTGTAACATCTATTTGGCGATCAAATACAGATTTCTCACCGATTGTTCCTGAACAAGCAGTTAATTATTACATCGCAAATTAGGCATAAAAAAGTGAAAAAATTTCAAATATTTACAAGAATGTTTAAAATAAATTTGCCACTCAATATCAGATAATTTACACGCAAAAAGAACAATTTAAAAATTATTTATTTCTACTTTAAGTTACCGAGACTGTAGTGCACAGTGTGGCTGCTTTACCGCAGTTCACGAACATACATCACATAAGTTATGCAAGATGAAGATTGGAAACCGGTTGATATATTCTTATAATATATATTTATTTTGAATGTATCACTATTAATTTATATAAAATAATGATTTTTAAATTGTACTCATTTTAGATATGCAACGAGACTAAAGAAATTATTACATAATTAATTCAACATTAATTGAAATATACAAAACAAGACCACCTGAACATGAAAATTTAAAATTGATAAACTTTTGTAAAAACTACAGAGTGTATAAAAGTAAATTTATTAAACGAAAAAAAAAGTTTATTTTAAGAATGTCTCCGAAATTAAACATTGTGGATAATAAAGAAGAGGAAGAAAACTACTATAAATTAAATAATATTTTAAATTTACCCCCCTTAAATAAGACAAATTTGACCCCCCCCCCTTAATTTTAAGTTTTGAAGTACCCCCTCCCTATAAACATGTTCCATGTTAATATCCTATAGTTGCCTTGCATATGTTCCCAAAACGACTAAAAATGCTTGCTTTTGTATACCGTTAAAAATAAAGAAGTTTTGTTTTCTCTTTCTAATTTAAATACAGCTGGCATTTTTATTCTATTAATGTTATAAAATTACATTCAGAGATTTTTTAAGTTTAATAAGTTAAGTTAAGGTTAAGTTTAATTTTTTATTTATTTAATAAGGCTAAAAATAACACGAACTGATAAATCAGTATCAAAAAATGTCATAGCCTTATTTTTGAATAAATTTTCATCAAAATTTGCTTATGTTAAAGCTTCTAATTAAACAAATAAAATTTCTGGTAAACTTCATTACTCAATATTTTCATGTATATACATGAAAATGTAGAAATTTTATCTTTTATGACCAACGTAACCTAATTAAATGTGATATTTATTTAGGTTTCAGATAGAATAAAAGGCATGGCTTAATTTAATACGTGTTATACAAAAATGTCTTTTTAGGCACGATCACTATATATGTAATATATATATGAAATCGTGCCTTATAATTTTGTCAGTGTAACCCCCAGTATTGGGTGCGTTACGTAAATAAAATTTTACATGTATAAATTTTGAATAAATTAATCGAATAAGTCTTACCCGCCTATATTCACCTCCAAGGAGGTTGTTAACAATCCCTCCCGACACAAAGTGCAGGAGGGCTGATCCAACTGACTTCAAAGAAGTCAGTTGCAAAAAATATATAGTAAAGGAAATGAAGGGTTTAAGGACAAACGTCACCATAAATAAAAATTACGATTTTATCAGAATCTCCTTTTTATTTGCCAACTTAGCTACACTAATGGTTCAGGTGACGGTTGCCAAGAGAATGAAGAAGGCCCGATTTTGCAGGCTCTTTTATAGCTGGTCAACCGTCTTCCAGAACGTTCTAGAACAGTTGAGAATAGTTAATTTATAATTTTTAGTGGTTATTTTATTTATTGTTTTATTTCTTTTTAATATTAATTGATTAACTATTCTCTTATAAAATATATTTTTTATACATGTTAATTTAATTGCGTTGTATGCAACTTAGTTTTTTATTATTTGATTTATTTTATTTAATTAAATTTATTTCTCGAAGAATCTATTATTTTCTATGCTTATATTGATTGTTAATTTATATGTACTTAAATCTAAATCTAACTTAATCTAACTATTTACATATTTACAATATTCATATGCACTTGCACATTTTCCTGCATTCCGGACTGCAAAGGAAAAGTGCATCTGCATCTTTTTGAATTTTATAATTCATTTTCTGGAAATTGCTGCCATCAAGATTATCGTCGACGTGAATATAAATTTATTAATAACGACGATGATCTTGGCGCTATTTTTCAAATATTTTATATATGTAAGAGAGGTGTCCATTACCGTAGGTTACATCAGGTCAAAAAACGAAAAGTTCTTAAAATTGTCTAATTTGTGGAGAAATTTTGTCCCCAAGTCATTCCGATGCCTCTAACATGCTTATACTGAAGGTATGTGTGTTAGTATGTATGTTCAAGAAACTGTACAGACCAAATTTCAAACACAACTCGATGAAACAAAAAAAAATTGGTACATAATTTTTTGTACAGTATCTAGTTGTGCCTCCTTCAATATGACTAAATTTGACCTATTTGTGGTCGAGCAATCACAATGATACTGATTTTCGTTACCAAAAAAATTAACTAATGATAGTAAATATCTGGAACAACTCGATGAATCAAAAAAAATTTGGTACAAAATTTTTTATTTGATATTTATATTTGCCTCCTCCAGTTTGGCTAAATTTCATTAAGTTGTTGTTGAGTTATCACAAAAAAACTGATTTCAAATACCAAAAAAATTAACTAAAATAGTAGTAAAATAGGAAATATCTGGAACAGCTCAGTCAAACAAATTAAAATTAATTTACATAATAATATAAATGTAATTTACATTCATGAAAGTGTCATATGCCATGCTTTCAGTTTCAACATCCCACACGCACCTATTCCGCATCCAGAGTTTTCCATTAATACAACATTTACAGCAAACTTATAATTTTTATGTTTGTTTACTTCACCTGAATATAGTCATAAAATGAATTTAATTGTTATAAAAATGATAACTTATTATATTTTTAATTTACTTCCTATTCTTATCCTAACTAAGTCAGTTATTTGTTTCATCCATTTTTCAGCTTCTTCTGGAGAGTAAACTTTTGACGATAATGTATCAAACATAACATTATGCATTATTTTTTTTGCTTTTTTTGGCTGGAATCTAGAAATTTTTAAGCATATTAAATTACTTTAAGATTAAGAAAAACCATAAATAAACCTTACCTTTCACTCAGTTTTGCCATAAACATAATTCTAATGCTGAAAAATAAAAAACAAAGAAATACTAAAAAACAAAGAAGTTCTTTATACTAATTTAAAAAAAATATTAAAAATTTTTATACTTATCTGAATCAAACTTTTGTTTATTTACCAAAGACTAACCTAACTACTACTGAAAGTATTCTAGTTTAAATTTAAGCACGTAATTTTAAACAACTTTTTAAACTTCTTCTACTATTTTTTTAAAAACGTGGTTAAAAATAATAAATAATATTTAAATTTGTAAATTTGTAAATTTATATTTTTTTAATTATTATTTTTATGCAAAATTTTTAAAAAAGATGATATAGTAAGTTCTATTAAATTAAATAAGTACTCGAATTTAAGCTAGTACTTGTTTTTCAACATTATTGACTTTTAATTACCTTACAATAAGCATACATAGCTGTTAATAAATTTGATATTATCTTTTCTCAGATAAAAACTAATATCTTAAGGCACACAGGTAGAATTTGATTTAGCTAATTAAAAAATGTTAATATATTCTTTTTAAATTATGGGAAATTAAAATTTTTTCTAAATTTTTTTCATGATTAAGAAAGATTTATTTATACTTGAAGATTTAAATATTTTAAATATTTTAATAATTTATTTTATATTTTCACAGCACATTATAATAAATCAGTAACATTCAGCAAACGGTCATGTTATGGTGAAAAATAAATACGAATAATCCAAACATTATTTATATTATTTAATGCAGATAAAAAAATTTTCTTTATAAATTTTAAATATTCTTATGTAAATTCGAGTAAAAGAAAAATTTTTGAATAATTCCTTATGAATACATTTCATAATATTAAAAAACGACCTTTCCGAGCATAATGATGTTTATTGATTAGATTTTCATGAATTCCGAGCTTTCGATCCACATAGGATCTTTATCAAGGCTAGAAATATAATAACATAATGTAATACATTTTTTAAAATTAAAATAAGTAAAAAGACTTACATATAGATGTTTTAAAAATATATCATCAAATTATAAAAATATCAGTTAGAAAATTTTAGTACAGCAAACAAAAAGTTATGTTAAACGTAACCTAAAACAAATTATAAATAAATTACTTATAAAAATATGAAAATTTTAGCGAACTTTGGTTACCCTAATATTACTGGAAAATCTGGATAATAGAGTACAGTGCATACTTAACAATAAAAATACAAACTTACTCGTAATAAATAAATAACAATAAGAATATAAAAAATGTATCGTAAAAATATTTTCTCCATGTGATGCAGTTGTTATTTTGATCAGCTGGGAATTTGAAAAAATATATGATGAATAAACGTATAAGTATAGACATCTATCAATCAATATATTAATCAATATTAATCAAAAAAATTTCTCAAATGATAAGGTACGAAATTAAGGTAGATGCGTTGTTTGTAAACAAATTCATATATTCTTTTTCATTTTATGGATGTTTGATAAATATGGTTTAAACATTTTTTTAGACTCGGCTTGTTCATTGATAGCATTCTCATACATGTTAATATGTAAATACTCACTATTTTTTCTCTTGTGATAATTAGACTCATGGTCAAGAATTTTAAACTTTACCCATGAGAAATCATGTTTAGTCGCCTTAAAATGTTTGAATACCACTTAATCATCATTAGTATCATCTTGTTTACCTTTTTCAACATTACTGTCAGTATCATCAGTCTCCTTATAATTTGGAGGATTTTCGATGACAACGCGTCTCTTCGGCCTTATTCGGGATGGAATAACTATTTTTTCATTTTTACTTTTTTCTTTTTTTAAAACTGCATTTATAGGTGCCCTATGTTCACCAAGCCTTATGCCTACCTCTCTCTTGGTCTCACCACTATAAGTAGCTGGTCACTCAGAGCAATTAATTTTATAAACCACTCCAAGTTTTTTCTCCTTGGGTATCTTATCTTTAGCTTTTATAATTATATTGTTATCACTCAAATTATTTCTAATAAACGGTATGGCTAATAAATTGTTTATTTATTAAGAGTAATTTTGTAATTTTATTGTTAAGTATGCACTGTACTCTATTATCTAGATTTTCCAGTAATATTAGGGTGACCAAAGTTCGCTAAAATTTTCATATTTTTATAAGTAAATTATTTATAATATAACTGATATTTTTATAATTTGTTGATATATTTTTAAAACATCTATATGTAAGTCTTTTAACTTATTTTAATTTTAAAAAATGTATTACATTATGTTATTATATTTCTAGCCTTGATAAAGATCCTATTTGGATCGAAAGCTCGGAATTCATTAAAATCTAATCAATAAACATCATTATGCTCGGAAAGGTCGTTTTTTAATATTATGAAATTTATTACTCTCCTTATTATCGAGCGATAACAAATATTGGATTTTCTTAAAATTCATTATAAAATATTTATGAATACTTTGAATAACATGTAATAATAAATAATAGTTTCCATTTATGAAGGTGTGGATCCCATCAAGGTTATTAAAAAGAAAATACTCAATAAATATGTAATCGTGCCTGAAATAAAAAGGCTTAGCTTTTTTATAATTCTTTGCGATTTTTTATATATAATTTATCGCAATATTTAGAAAATTTTTTTACTAAAAACCTAAAAATAACAAACATGAAAGAATTTTTTTATAATGAATTCTTAGAACAAATAGGATGTGTGTTCTTAATTTAGATCTTGTGCTTTACATAAAAAATGCAAATTTTGTTGCCATCAGTCTTAAAAAATTAATCAATCATTAAAAACTTTATTTTAAGAATTATACATTTTTAAGAAAAAAAATCCTAAAACTAATTTGAAAGTGGTAATTAATTTCTTGATGAAATTTGAAAGTCCTTGCAAAGGCTACTCCTGAATAAGAAGGGGGCTCCGGCCCACGAAACCGATTGCCGTGAAATTTTCAGGGCATACTTTGGGTACCAAAAGACCATCTTTCACCTATATAGGGACTTTATAGGGTTTTTAGCAAATTTAATAAATTTCGATAAATTTAAACACACACGGAAAAAAATTATCAAACAATATGCCTCATTTTTTAATTTTTAGCTTGGTGCTGTTTTATGCTTAAGCTATAAGGCAATAAAAACATCAGCGCAGTGTCTATAGACTTAGCGCGGGCTCAGTGTCTCGACGCTATAGACTTGGAGTCTCGAAAGTCGAGGCTTGTTTCTTCGATTGTCTATACTATAGCATATGGAATTCAAGCGTATCACTGAGCCTCGATTTCCATGGCATAGAGGTCTTTATATTATAATATAAATTATATTTTTTGAATAATCCGCGCATACATAATAATAATTTTTTTTATAATAATTATTAATATTAATTAAATAAAAATTTAAATAATAAAGAATATTATATTTTATTATGATAACCGCGTTACTATAATATTAAATGTTATATAAAAAATATTACATATAATATATATAAAATATATATAATATATTTATTTAATATTATCCGGCGCATGTATATAAAATAAAAAGTATATTCATTTTTTTATTTATAATAATTATTATAATATTAAATTTAAAATTTAAATGATAATAAAAAATACCCTGTCAACTAGCTGGCACTAAGGTTCCTCAAACAATGAGCTTAATACTTCAATATGCCACAGATATAACCGATTACAACCATGCAATCATACATACATTTCTATTAACTTTTAAAAGTTTTTTTTATTCATCAAAAATTTTGGAACAAATTTTCAAAAAATTAATTATCAGATTCGAGAAAAAACGAGTAAAAACCATATTTTCAAATTTAAGTACTTTCATTGAAGTAAATGAAAAATTACAACAACAAAAAAATATTGCAGTTTAAAAATTTTTTTTGTTTTTTTAATTTTGAGAAAAAAAATTTCAAAAAATTAATTATCAGATTTGAGATATTGAGTAAAAATCATACTTTCAAATATAAGTACTTTCATGGAAAGAAATGAGGTATTACATCCAAATTAAAAAAAAAAAAATAGTTTGAAATTTTTTTATGAAAAAATTTTTGAAAAAAGAATTAGGTCTTAATTCCAAAATGATTGTGAAATATCACCGGTTACAATATTTTTAGATATTAGTACTTTAATGGAATTAAATGTGGTATTGCACTAAAAAAAAAAATATTGCAGTTTTTTTAATTTTGAGAAAAAAATTTTGATAAAATTCGGTATCAGATCCAAAAAATTACTATGAACGAACTTTCTAAAACTAGTACTCTCATAGAAATAAATTAGGTACTATGTCCAATAAGGAAAAAATATTTAGTGTTTTTTTGTATTTTTTTGTGACGAAAATTTTGGGGGGAAAATTTTCAAAAAATTAATTATCAGATTCGAGATATCGAGTTTTTTACAAAGTTTTTTTCAAAATGACTTACTTTTTAATTTTCGAAGGGTCTAATAGGTTTTTGTAGGCGCTGATCTCATTAATTATGTCGTAAATTATATTCAACGGGATCAAAAGTGTGAATTTGGCCATTTTTCACACCAAATGCCCCAAAATTTACATAAACCTATAAAAGACTATTTTTAAATTAAATAAAATAAATAGGTTTTTTAGGTCGCAGATTTCAAAAATAATGAAAAAAATTACATTCAACAGGTTCTGACGGGTGAAATTGGCCATTTTTCACCCCAATTACCACAAAATTTACATAAACCCATAAAAGATATTATTTTTTAATTAAATTAAATAAATAGGTTTTTTAGGTCGCAGATTTCAAAAATAATGTAAAAAATTACATTCAACAGGTTCTGACGGGTGAAATTGGCCATTTTTCACCCTTGCCAACCCTTAGACAAACCTTTTTCCAAATGAACTTGTTTTTTTATTTTCAAAGGTTCTAGTAGGTTTTCTTGGGCGCTGATCTGAAAAATGATGTTACAAATTATATACGGAAGGTTTTAAGGGCCGAATTTGGCCATTTTTCACCCTTTTCACCCTTTAGACATTCATTTTTCCAACACGTAAATCCTTACACTAGTGTAACCTAAGGAAGTAGGCTATAATGAAAAACGACGCGTCAAGCCTTACACTAATATACCCTAAGGAAGTAGACTATAATAAAATAACGGCACGACAAGCCTTACACTAACATAACCTAAGGAAGTATATTATAATAAAATAACGACACGACAAGCCTTACACTAACATAACCTAAGGAAGTAGCCCATAATAAAATAACGACACGATAAGCCTTAAACTAGCGTAACCTAAGGAAGTATGCTATAATATAAAACGAAACGTCAAGCCTTACAGTAGCGTAACCTAAGGAAATAGGCTATAATAAAAAACAACACGTCAAGCCTTACAGTAGCGTAACCTAAGGAAATAAACTATAATAAAATAACGACGCGACAAGCTTTACACTAACATACCCTAAGGAAGTAGACTATAATAAAATAACGACACGACAAGCCTTACACTAACATAACCTAAGGAATTATATTATAATAAAATAACAACACGACAAGCCTTACACTAACATAACCTAAGGAAGTAGCCCATAATAAAATAACGACACAATAAGCCTTAAATTAGCGTAACCTAAGGAAGTATGCTATAATCTAAAACGACAAGTCAAGCCTTACAGTAGCGTAACCTAAGGAAATAGGCTAAAATAAAAAACGACACGTCAAGCCTTACAGTAGCGTAACCTAAGGAAATAGGCTATAATAAAATAACGACACGACAAGCCTTACACTAACATACCCTAAGGAAGTTGCCTATAATAAAATAACGACACTACAAGCCTTACACTAACATAACCTAAGGAAGTAGGCTATAATAAAAAAACGACACGTCAAGCCTTACACTAGCGTAACCTAAAGAAGTAGGCTATAATAAAAAACGACACGTCAAGCCTTACTTAGCGAAAGCTAAAGAAGTAGGCTATAATAAAAAAAAGATACGTCAAGCATTACACTGGCGAAACATAAGGAAGTAGGCTATAATAAAAAAACGACACGTCAAACCTTACTTAGCGAAAGCTAAAGAAGTAGGCTATAATAAAAAAAAGATACGTCAAGCATTACACTGGCGAAACCTAAGGAAGTAGGCTATAATAAAAAAACGACACGTCAAACCTTACACTAGCGTAACCTAAGGAAGTAGGCTATAATAAAATAACGACACGACAAGCCTTACACTAACATACCCTAAGGAAGTTGCCTATAATAAAATAACGACACTACAAGCCTTACACTAACATAACCTAAGCAAGTATACTATAATAAAATAACGACACGACAAGCCTTACACTAACATAACCTAAGGAAGTATATTATAATAAAATAACGACACGACAAGCCTTACACTAACATAACCTAAGGAAGTAGCCCATAATAAAATAACGACACGATAAGCCCTAAACTAGCGTAACCTAAGGAAGTATGCTATAATATAAAACGACACGTCAAGCCTTACAGTAGCATAACCTAAGGATGTGAACTACAATAAAAAACGACACGTCAAGCTTACACGGGTTATGTTATTTTACGGCTGTGTCGGTATTTTCTTATTGCCTACTTGCTTAGGCTACGCTAGTTTAAAGCTTGACGTATCGTTTTTTATTATAGTCTACTTCCTTAGGTTATGTTAGTGTATATTATAGACCACTTCCTTAGGTTTCGCCAGTGTGATGCTTGACGTGCCTTTTTTTTATTATAGCCTACTTCCTTAGGTTTCGTCGGTGTAAGGCTTGACGTGTCGTTTTTTTATTATAGCCTACTTCCTTAGGTTACGCTACTGTAAGGCTTGACGTGTCGTTTTTTATTATAGCCTATTTCCTTAGGTTACGCTACTGTAAGGTTTGACGCGTCGTTTTTTATTATAGCCTACTTCCTTAGGTTACGCTAGTGTAAGGCTTCACTTGTCGTTTATTTATTATAGCCTACTTCCTTAGGTTTGGTCGGTGTAAGGCTTGACGTGTCGTTTTTTTATTATAGCCTACTTCCTTAGGTTACGCTACTGTAAGGCTTGAAGTGTCGTTTTTTATTATAGCCTACTTCCTTAGGTTTCGTCGGTGTAAGGCTTGACGTGTCGTTTTTTTATTATAGCCTACTTCCTTAGGTTACGCTACTTTAAGGCTTGACGTGTCGTTTTTTATTATAGCCTACTTCCTTAGGTTACGCTACTGTAAGGCTTGACGTGTCGTTTTTTATTATAGCCTACTTCCTTAGGTTACGCTACTGTAAGGTTTGACGCGTCGTTTTTTATTATAGCCTACTTCCTTAGGTTACGCTAGTGTAAGGCTTCACGTGTCGTTTATTTATTATAGCCTACTTCCTTAGGTTTCGTCGGTGTAAGGCTTGACGTGTCGTTTTTTATTATAGCCTATTTCCTTAGGTTACGCTACTGTAAGGCTTGACGCGTCGTTTTTTATTATAGCCTACTTCCTTAGGTTACGCTAGTGTAAGGATTGATGTGTTGGAAAAATGAATGTCTAAAGGGTGAAAAGGGTGAAAAATGGCCAAATTCGGCCCTTAAAACCTTCCGTATATAATTTGTAACATCATTTTTGAGATCAGCGCCCAAGAAAACCTACTAGACCCTTTGAAAATAAAAAAACAAGTTCTTTTGGAAAAAGGTTTGTCTAAGTGTTGGTAAGGGTGAAAAATGGCCAATTTCACCCGTCAGTACCTGTTGAATGTAATTTTTTACATTATTTTTGAAATCTGCGACCTAAAAAACCTATTTACTTAATTTAATTAAAAAATAATATCTTTTATGGGTTTATGTAAATTTTGGGGTATTTGGGGTGAAAAATGGCCAAATTCGCACTTTTGATCCCGTTGAATATAATTTACGACATATTTAATGAGATCAGTGCCTACAAAAACCTATTAGACCCTTCGAAAATTAAATAGTAAGTTATTTTGGAAATATGAATGTCCAAAGGGTGAAAAGGGTGAAAAATGGCCAAATTCGCCCTTTAGAACCTTCCGTATGTAATTTGTAACATCATTTTTGAGATCAGCGCCCAAAAAATTAGAGAAAAATCCTATACGACCCTTGTCCATAAATAAAGAAACCCAAATCGCAGTTTACCAACCTTGGCTTCGCCTCGGATGGTAATTTACGTGCGATTTGGTCCATTCTTTACTTTTCTTGACACGGGATCGTCCTATCTAAGACTTAAAATTTTTTTTCTCGCACTGTGCGGCCGAAAAAGGCATTTTTCCTGACGCAGAAAAATTTTATACGGCCCTTGTTAATAAATAAAGAATGCCCCAAATTGCAGTTTACCAACCTCGGCTTTGTCTAAGAAAGTTATTTACGTGTGATTTGGGCTATTCTTTACTTTTCTGGACATAAGCCGTAAATCTACTATTCATAAAGAAGAGAAACCGATTGGATTCTGCATACTTGAAAACCCAAAGTTTTTTGTAACAGTATTTTATTCTATAAGATGAAATAGATATATAATCATCTGTTAAATAAAATATTTATTTTATATTAATACTTTATGCATCTCTATATACATAGAAACCCTTAAAATTAGGGGTATGAAAATTTCTTTTTTGAAACCCTAAAACCAACCTGGTAAAGTTTTTATATGTAAAAAAACTTTGGTTGAAAGCTAAAATTTAAAATTGATTTAACTGGAAGTAATTTTTTTAAGTTTAAAATTCCGGTATTATTAGAGTCAAGATACGGTTTTGAACACCTATAGCGTTCTTTTTTACTAAATAACTAAGATATAAATAAGTGAAAAGAAAAATATTCTTTAAACGGTTACTTTCTTTGCTATCTAGTTTGCTTGGAATCATTAATTATTTATAATAATAAAACCTTGAATCAAAATAGACTACTTGATATGGTATAGTTATTTTTAAGAAAAATAAATAAATTTTATCAAATCCAAAAGCAAATATTAAAAAGTTTTACATATTTAATTTAGAAAATTTTTTTAAATTATTCGTATGGCAATCGATAATGCAGTGATACCGGTTGAAACTAAAAGAACGTTTCACTATTCTGACCAGATTTATTTTCTCTTGCTCCCTTTTTTTGTTTATTCGCAATTAATTACAATAAATAAAAAATTTTTATTAAAAAATTTTCTTATTTAAACCTACACTCGATGATTCGTTAGTAACATGAACTTTTACAACTGATTTAAAATTGCTAATTTAAAAATTTTTATTTAAAAAAATGTTTTATGTAGTTAGCTTTTAGAATGGTGTCTAAAACTCCATACATTTTATTTTCATTTATAGGTTTTCTCTATTAAAGCTCTATTTAAAATTAAAATATTTATGATGGTAACTGGCAAATAACCTTTTATTGCTAAAGAATTATGTTCATTACTGCTATTTACAAAATTATTACATTAGAAAATACTATATTTTTATTTATTCTTTAGGAAGGTCACGAATTTCCTTAAAGTGTCTACCACTCCATCCTTGACACTATTATTATTATTTATTACCCTCAAAATATATATTATATACTTTTCTGAAACTGGTCACTGTATTATTGAAAAGCCAACATTTTAAATGTTGCAGTTATGGTGCAAATTTTGCACCGAGTATACTCAATAACCAATTTTGGCGAAAAAATGAGGACTATCCATTAGACGCTTGAGGCGCCCGCCTATAGGCCCCCACCAAAACATGCCCCCACAAATTAATAATAATTTTTTTTAAGTAAAAAAATAATACATTTAATACTAACCGTAAACCAACCGTAGATTAATTTTGAGATAAAACTACACCCACAAGCCTTACACCCACATAACCTAAGGAAATGGTGTATACAAAATAAATATGCCTCAAGCCTTAAGCCCACAAAACCTAAGAAATCGGTACATATTGTTAAAAAAACGTACTACAACCGATGCACTTACGGGGAAACCGGAACATTTGGGACGCTAAATTACAATCTATAAATATGGTTCACTTTAATATCTTATTGAAACAACACTCAAGATACCATTTATTACAATGTAATTTTTAGGCCTAGAAACGCAGGACTCAATGTTACTATTAATTACTTATAAAATAGGGTTTTTAAGCAATTTTCCAAATTGCACGATAACAGCCATATATGATGGCAGCGTTATTCGGAAATTTATCTAAAAATCCTATTTTTAACATGGAACATGTTTATAGGCAGGGGGGTACTTCAAACATGTCATTTTGGGAGGTGGGTCAAATGTGCCATATGGGGGGGGGGGGTCAAAAGGACTTGGAATAATTTCGTTTTAGGAATTTAGAATAATTTAGATTTAGGGATTTAGAATAATTTAGATATAGGGACTTAGAATAATTTTAACAAAATAGTATAGAATTATAATGATTTTGGGAGCTAAAAATTATTTTATTTTTTTCTTAAAAAACAAAGAATTCAAAATTCAAAATATGTAATAATTTTAACATGTTCCATGTTCGTTGATTGTGATTTTACAAACCAGTTATAAGTTTTTAACATTGTCATAACATGAAGCCCTGCGTTTTTAGGCCCAGAAGGCGCGTTGGAATAAACAGAGGGTATCTTGGGTGTTTTTTCAACATATTAAAGTCATCCATAACTATAAAATGTAATTTGGTGACCCAAATGTTCCGACCTTCCCTTGTCAGTGTAGGAAGTAGATCAATGTTCAGCGTATAATTAAAAATACTTACTGGGGAAACCAAATTCTAGCAAATTATAATTGACTTTTGTATGTTAACTCTGGTGCAAAAGATAGCGCAAAATAGGAATTCGCGGACCCGAAATTATCCATTTTTTTTCGAAAATTTTTTTTTCTGCTATTATTATTTCCATTTTAAAATTTTGGCATTTTTTCAAAAAAAATAGGCCAATTTCAGATCCGTAATTTTGAATTATAAAATTCGGGTATTTAATTATATTTCAGTACACCTGACAACCCCCCCCCCCCCCAAATTGTCTTCAAGTATTATTTTATCTATTTCAAAAAATCTTTTCTTAAAATATATCTTTTATCTTTTCGAAAAAAATTGGCAAATTTTGGGTCCACCATTTAGAATTTTGAAATTTGGTTATTGGATTCAGACTTACCATACTAATATATCCCTAGGTATAGACATTATATAATTTTTTTTGTGATTTTAATTATTTGTTGATTTTTGAAGGAATAAAATTTCCCAATTTCGGGTCCACAAATTTGAATTATAAAATTAAAGTATAAAAGCCTTTAGCTGATTTTTTTTTTTAATTTTAAGAATTGTGAATTTTTTCGAAAAAGATTGGCCTATTTTGTTTAATCGGTTTAAGCTATTTTTTTTAACTTTAAATCGACTTTAAATGTAAAATTTATTAATGCACAAATTTTATGAAATATGAAATTATAATAATTTTATTTAAAAAAAAAAAATTCTTTTTATTTTCCGTCACCTTAATAGGCCTCCATCATATTTCCAAGCCTCTACCAGTCTTAAGGGTAACTTCTCTGAGTTTTGAAATAAAAAATCAATTTTTTTTTTTTAATTGATTTGTGTTCAGAATGTATTCAAGAATATGGAAAAAAAATTGCAAATGAACGCCGCAAATAATAAAGAAATGACAGCGCCTAAAAGTGAAATTGTTACTATACAAGAATACAAGATCCGAAACTTTAAACGCGTTTTTCTCAAAACGAACTCTTTGAAAATGGCCCATATGATAATAAAAAAACTATTGGTCAGATTTCATTTTTTTTTTTAATCGAGATTTATTATGAAATTCTACAGGTACTACTCTAGGATAACTCTGATCGGAAGATTATTTTGGTCTGTAGGCTCCGTTTTGAGGCTTAAAATTCGGTCAAATTTCGACTTTTTTCTATTTACCTTCAGGCTGATTCCATGTAAAACGTACGTTGACCTCCAGATGGGGTCTTCCGATTGGGCTGTAACTTTGCACAGGTGATTATATATATAAAATGTCCTCAATCCCCAAATTTTACATCGTAAAATCGTTTCTAGCCGTCTCTGTGAATTTTTGAAAATTGGGACCGATTTTAAAGCTCTCAGCCACCAACTTTTGCTTCGTTATATACAAGCATGAAGAAATGTTAAAAATATTATTAGAAAAATGGTTTCGATCGGAAATTTCCCTGGCTGTCCGAATTTCTAAACCGTTTTTTTAAATTTTTATGTGGAAACCCGGAAAATTGGAAAATGTGAGCCGTACCGGCTGTAGCTCATAACTCAAAACCCGTCACTTCAAATAACTTCAAACTGGGAGTGGAGACAGGGTATTCCATATACTTTCACCTGGCATTAATATGGGAATGGGTATTTTCACATACGGAAAAATTATAACGATAATTAGTGAAATTTTCCGATTTTGAAAATGCAAATTTAGCGAAAAAAGCAATATTTATATGCAAATTTAGGCAGAACCGATTTCATAAGTAAAATTTATCATAAAATAAATTTTTTTTTAAACCTTTTCTATTGATATACGTAGTCAATTCCATGAAATTAGACTTTTTATAAGAAATTTTAGTGAAAATGACCTAATAGGAAAACAAATGTTTGGAATTTTGAAAAATCAAATTTGGCTGGATTTAGTATGCTAAAATATGACACCTTATCAATTTTTATGGTTCTGGATTAAAAACTTTTGAAATTGTAGCTGTTTTTTCAATTAAAAATATTTTCAAATTTTTAAAGAAAATCTGAGTAAATTTTCCATTTTAATTTTTTCACACTCTGAACAGAGCTCAAAAACTATTTTCAACCATAGGAAATAGCTGAAACTTCTTACTGAGAGTCATTTCGGCTGTCAGTTTTTGGAAAAACATCGAGAAAGCTGAATAAAACTAAAATTCTAAAGAAAATTTTTTTTTTTTAATGTGGATTTTTTAAACACTGCGAAATTCTTTTCTTTTTTTTTATTTCAAAGAAATATTTGGCAAATTTGCTCGAAAATTGGCCAATTTTTTGGTCAAGAATAAGCGTAGGGATCAAACTGGGGTTAAATCCAATTAAAATTTCAATCTTGTTGACCTCACAAACCCCTAGATACCATTTTGATGCCAAAAAATTAAATTTAAACTGTAAAAAGGAACTTTCTTAAATTCACAAAAAAAATAGAATATTTTCAAAAAATTAGTAATTTTTCGAAAAAAATCGTAAATTTACTAAATTTAGTATGTTGACTAAAAATTTGAGTATTTCCGATTTTTTTTTTGTAAATTCACGAGAAAAATTGATATTTGCTAATTTATAAATTTTTTCGTAAATTCACAAGAAAAAATCGAGAATTCTTGAATTTGTTGTTAATATACTAAAATTAATAAATTTACGATTATTTTCGAAAATTTACTAATTTTTCCAAAATATTCTATTTTTTTTGTAAATCTAAGAAAGTTACTTTTTACAGTGCGGTTATTATTATAAAATATAATATTCTTTATTATTTAAATTTTATTTAATTAATTTAATTAATATTAATAATTATTATAAAAAAAATTATTATTATGTATGCGCGGATTATTCAAAAAATATATATTATAATGGAGGACCTTATATTATATAAAGACCAAGCCAATGAAATCGAGGCTCAGTGACTACGCTTGGATTCCATATGCTATAGTATAGACAATCGAAGAGTCAAGCCTCGACTCTCGAGGCTCCAAGTCTATAGCGTCGAGACACTGAGCCCGCGCTAAGATTAATTTGACTCTTTGCTGGTATTCTTATCGCCTTAGTGCTTATTTTAACGGCAGCACCTAGCTGAAAAATAAAGAAATGGCTTGGTGCTACTAAATTAAGGTACTTGGAGTTTCAAAATTTTTTTCCGTGCATAAAATAACTCATCTAAAATGATAGAACTTAGAAAGAGAAAACAAAACTTCTTCCTTCTAACGGTATACAAAAGCAAGCATTTTTAGTCGTTTTGGGAACATGTGCATGTGCAAGTACTTACACAAATATCAAAAAAAATAATTTTATATTTTTAATATTTTTTTTTTTTTTAAATAATTAAACGGTGTCTAGATAAGGTTTATTAGGAGTCTACTGACAAGCCAATCTAATACACTATGGCGAAACACTGTTACGTGACTATTAGTTGAAAATGAACCAATTTATTGGTTAAATTAATAAAAATATAACATTAAATTGGGTTAGGTTAGTCATAAAAAATAAAATTTCTAAATTTTCATGTTTATACATGAAAATATTGAGTAATGAAGTTTACCAGATATTTTATTTGTTTGATTAGAAGCTTTAACATAAGCAAATTTTGATGAAAATTTATTTTCAAAAATAAGGCTATGACATTTTTTGATACTGATTTATCAGTTCGTGTTATATTTAGCCTTATTAAATTTAAAAAATCTCTGAATGTAATTTTATAAAATTAATAGAATAAAAAAACTAGCTGTATTTAAATTAGAAAGAGAAAACAAAACTTCTTCCTTCTAATGGTATACAAAAGCAAGCATTTTTTCGTTTTGGGAACATGTGCATGGCAAGTACTTACACAAATTTCAAAAAAAATAATATATTTTTAATATTTTTTATTTTTTTAAATAATTAAACGGTGTCTAGATAAGGTTTATCAGGAGTCTACTGACAAGCCAATCAAATACACTATGGCGAAACACTGTTACGTGACTATTAGTTGACAATTAACCAATTTATTGGTTAAATTAACAAAAATATAACATTAAATTGGGTTACGTTGGTCATAAAAAATAAAATTTCTAAATTTTCATGTTTATACATGAAAATATTGAGTAATGAAGTTTACCAGAAATTTTATGTTTGATTAGAAGCTTTAACATAAGCAAATTTTGATGAAAATTTATTTTCAAAAATAAGGCTATGACATTTTTTGATACTGATTTATCAGTTCGTGTTATATTTAGCCTTATTAAATTTAAAAAATCTCTGAATGTAATTTTATAAAATTAATAGAATAAAAAAAACAGCTGTGTTTAAATTAGAAAGATAAAACAAAACTTCTTCCTTCTAACGGTATACAAAAGCAAGCATTTTTTCTCTTTGGAAAAATGTGCATGGCAAGTACTTACACAAATTTCAAAAAAAATAATTTTATATTTTTAATATTTTTTATTTTTTTAAATAATTAAACGGTGTCTAGATAAGGTTTATCAGGAGTCTACTGACAAGCTAATCTAATACACTATGGCGAAACACTGTTACGTGACTAATAGTTGAAAATTAACCAATTTATTGGTTAAATTAATAAAAATATTAATAATGTTAAAGCTTAAAACAGTTTTTACAAGCTATTTTATGTCATTTTTTTTCAAAAAAATCCGAAGTTTTTGTTATTTTTCCCTTGTTTTCTCGGAACTGGTGATAGGTACACTCTCAATTTTTTTTCTGGTAACATATTTTAGTTGTACAAGGTCACCTTGAAATTTTCAACCTACTTAAAAATCCACTCAAACTGGAGTTCGCAATTTTCGGTTTTTAGCAAATTTTTATTTTATACGATTGTTGTGGTACGTGTATATATTGTATATAGTGTCATTAAATTTTTACTGTTCTGAGTTTCCGGTGCGAGTAGTGCGTCGCTAACTCTCAACAAGAACAGACGCTGGCTGTGGGCCTTTTATAAATAAATTATATAATAGTAGAAGTTATAAATCATCTTATTATTTATTTCTCCATCTTTCCTTCAACCCACTCCGACATTTGGCATCCATGGCGGTTTAAAAAAAAAAATTGGTTTTAATAAGTGGATGAAGAAGAAAACGAAAAAGTAGAGTGATATTGTAAAATTATGCTAGAAGATATAAAAATATCAAGAAATGTGCTTTTATGTGTTCATAATTTTTTTATATACGTCACATAGTGATTTAAAGAAAAATAATGAAAACGTTTAAACTTGGTGAACACGTGCAAGCATTTAATAAAAGAGAAGAATTGTGACATTATTTTTTATATACTTTTGCAAAATAAAAACACAAAAAAATTAACAAAAATTTTAAAATCATAAAAATCAAAAAATAAAATTTTGATAAAAACGTGAAAAAAGAAAGAAGAAAATATGGCGCCTTTTGAATGAACGCTGGCGCGGCATGTACCGGTATAAGAAAAAAGGGACAACACCCGCGACGAAATTTCATCATTTCTTTTTTCATTTGATTACGTCATATGGCAACGTACAATAAGATTGGAGAAGTTGTTTTATTTTAAGAAATAAATTTTTGTCAAAAAGAATCATGAGCAAATATAAAAAAAAAGAGAAGGATTTTTTCAAGTTATTTTTATTTTTGCCGTTCGTGCGATATTTCGTATTTATAAATGGTGGGAGTTGACGCACACAATCAAGGCATTAAGAGAGGAGAGACAGGAAATTAAAAAGAAGAAAAAGAAGCATTTTGGCGCTTAAAGGAAATTCGCTCATTTCTTGGTATGGCATTAAACTGGACCGGAAAAACATTGCATCACGTGGTCATTTTTAACCTCTTATCCGGTCAAGTCAAATTCGCAACAATAGAAGCAGCTATCATTTTTTTCTTTGCTTTTGGGAATTTCGGAGTAAGGTGCGCATCTAAGCAGCTAAATCAACTTAACCTATTTAGGTAATATTTTGTGGAAATATTTCTCTCTCTCTCTCTCTACTTTTTTTGCATTGTCCTTTTGGACTTAAGCTTTTTCTTTTTTTAAAATAAAATTGAATTTAAAAAAAAAAGAGAGGTAGTATAATTAATTTCCCTCTCTCTTTCTTTTCTTTATAATATATGTAATTTTTTGTATTGTATTATTAAAATTAAATTAAATAATTTTTTTAATTTTAAATTTTTAATTTTGAATTAAATTAAAAAAAAATATACACTTCTTTTCATTTTGTATTATATAATATATCAAAAATTAAAATTTTTTTATATAAAAATAAATTTGTAATAAATCAACTATTGATATTATTAAGTGGTGGGGCGCATAGTGTGGTATGTGTATAATGTATTTTGTATGAATCTGTTTATAATTGAATATATAATTATAAACAATAAATAAATTTAAATTTTTAAAATATTAAAATAATTATTATTTCTATGATTGAATTAAATTAGTTTTTAGATTTTTTCAATGATAAATATTTCAGTTTAGAATTTTCTTTAATAAAAATCTTTTTATAATTAGAATAAAAATTTTTTTGAAATTGTTTTGTTTTATCAAATCTCGAGTAATATACATTATTTTTTTCCATTCTTAAAAATTGATTTTTTTATTAACTTGGATTTTTTTTTTGGTTTAAAAAAAAAAAAAAAAATAAAAAGGAACATTAGCATTTGTTTTTTGTTCTTCTTTAAATTAGAATTTTTAACTATTTATTTTGGAAGTTCCTAAGGTACTGGCGTTGAAGTTCTGGTGTTATGGTCATTGAAATATGTGGCTGGCTATAATAAAAATGCGTGGCTGGCTTTTGGGATCTTTTTGGACCTTGGAGATCATTGTTTTGGCTGTTCTTGGAGGTGCTTTGGCTGATCAAGGATTGGACCGCGTCACGTCAGCGTTTAAAAAAGCATTTAGTAAAAAATTATTTATACAATAATTTTAAATATTTTCTATTTAGTAAGGTTTTTCAATAAATATTGCAATCAATTCATTTAATTTAAAATAATTAAAAATTTTTTTATTATAATATTATGAAATGATTTTTTCTCACTTGATTTAAAAACATTTAAAAAAAAAATAAGTCAAAACTTGATTAAAAAAAAAGAAAAAATTTTTTTTTGTTTTTGTTTATTTGAAATTTAATAATAAATCAATCTTATTCTTTTTTCATATATTTTATATTTTGGAATTTTTTAATTTATTGATTTATTTTTTGCAAATTATTAGCATTAGTTTAGCTTCATTATTGGTATCAATTTTTTTTTTCTTATCTTTAAGCAAGTTCTGACTTATCAATTTATTTTCTTAATATTATATTCCTGTGACCATATACCACCACAATGTCTAACCTATTTTTGGAACAAAATGACCTGTCAGATAGAATGTTTAAAGCGTTTGAGAGGTTTCATTCCGACCCCAACAAAACCCTTGCGTCATGTAAGGTTAGGATAGAATCTTTAAGCAGAAATTTCATAAAATTTGAGAAAAATCATAATACAATGATGTCTCATCCGGACTACCCCTCATTAGCTAATCACATCTATTTTACAGAGAATGTTTTTGATAGAGTAGAGGAAAATTATTTAGTAAATTTAGCTAAGTTTCAGAATCTTTTGAATGCGAACCCCTCAGCCATCCCTACTGTACAAACCCAACCTCCAATGCAAATCATAACTTTGGATAACGATAGGCTGCCTCCCCTTTCAATCCCTGATTTCGACGGGGATTATAAACACTGGGAATCGTTTTGCGACATTTTTACTTCTACAGTAATAAATAGACAAAACACTTCCAGTGTAATTAAGCTTAGGCATCTGAAATCCCATATCAAAGGGGATGCACTGGACTTAATCCAACCCTTTGAAATAACTGAAGCAAATTTTGAATTAGCTTGGAACAAATTAAAGGAGAAGTATGAAATAAAGAAACGATTAGTTAATGCTCATATTTCTGCAATTTATTCTGTTTCAAAAGCACAAAAAAGCTCTGCTTCTGAGCTTAAAAGATTAGTAAGTAGCATCAATATCCTTTTATCAGCATTGAAAGGGCTAGGCAGACTTACTCAACATTGGGACGAGCTGATGGTTTTTCATGTTTTATCCTTATTAGACTTTAAGAGTAGGGAACAATGGGAAATTTTTTTGAGTAATTCATATCATAATAATCAATCAAATAATTCTGATAATGATCAATCGGTAATTGAAAATAGTCTTAATGAGACTAATTCTGTAGCTTCTAATGCTGATCCTCCGAAATTTTGCAAAATGATAGAATTTTTAAACAAAGAAATAGAAATTCTTGAATCTATTGAAGAGACAAGTAGTGTCTCCAAGCAAAATTTTGATAAAACTAAAAATCAAACTAATTCGTTCGCCGTTAAAGTATTTCATAGCCAGATTGAACCAAGTACTAGTAATAATAATAGTAAATCTAATTCCGTTAAATGTATCATTTGTGGTGAAAATCACTGGCTTCAATCTTGCCCGAAATTTAAAAGTAAATCGGTAGATCAGAGGAAAGAATTTCTAGACAAAAATGATAGATGTTATAATTGCTTAGGAATAAAGCATAAAGCTGAAAAATGTTTTTCTAAAATGAGATGTCAGGAGTGTAATGGCAAACACCATACAACCCTACATATGAATAAAAATACCAATAATAAAAATAGTAATAATAAAAATAATAATAAACATAATATTAATAATTCTAGTAATGATAATCAAGCTAAAAGTGTAGAGAGAAGCTCTGTAGCTGCAGAAAAAACTATTCTACCTAGTACTTCTTGACAATCAATGTCTGAATCTTTGCTAGATACTGCCATGATAAGGGTATCTGATATTGATGGTGGGGAATTTTTGGTTAGGGCTTTGGTGGACCAATGTTCCCAAGCGTCATTTATTAAACAATCTTTCGTAAAAAATTTAAAACTCCTAGTTCATTCGATAAAATTACCCATATCAGGAATTGGCGGTAATATCGCGTATACTTGTAGCAAGGTAGCCTCATTTTTCATTAAACCTCATTTTGTATCTGATTTCAAAATGGAAGTTGAAGCTCATGTCCTTCCTAAGATTTCGGGTTATAACCCAAATTCTTCGGTAAAATTTAAGGAACTTAATCACTTAAAAAATTTGGTATTAGCAGATCCAAACTTTAATGGTCAAGGTAATATTCAAATATTACTTGGTACAACTATCCATGCGGCTATAGCTAATGATGTTCAAATGGCTGAACCCATAGACCCTATAGCCATGCCAACTAAATTAGGTTGGATTGTTTCCGGTAATTATGGCGGTGGGCCAATTTGTAGCTTGGTAGATGATTCTAATTTAAATAATAATAACTTAAATTTTGACTTAGAAAAATTTTGGCATCAAGAAGAAATTTTTGACAAATCCACCTCTTTTCTAACTCCTGATGAACAGGCTTGTGAAGACCTTTTCGTTAAAACTCATCATAGGGATGAAACAGGTCAAGATGCAGTTCGCTTACCTTTCAAAAAATCTTCACAAGGCCTATCTTTTAAAGGTTCTTTTTCCATTTCTAAAAAATTTTTAAATAGGATTGAATCTCGTTTTCCTAAGGATCCTGAGTATAAGAAAGCTTATTATAAATTTTTCGTAGATTACAGAGAATTAGGTCATATGGAAGAATCACATATTTTAGGTTCTGTTGATTTATAATATTTTATACCCTATCATGGTATTTTACATAATGGTAAATTTAGGTCAGTCTTCAATGGTGCAGCTAGAGATTTTAATAAAGTATCAATAACCTCTTGCATTGTGGGGCGAATTTGCTCCCAGATCTAGCTGAACTATTGATAGGCTGGATGAGGTACAAATATGTATTCGTGTCAAATATGTGAATGTTGTATCTCACAACTTTAATGTTAACTTAAAAAAGAATAAGAAAGTACAACATTGGGATTTGTTAAATAAATATTCGGATCTTCAAAAACTCCTAAGAGTTACGTCATATGTCTTACGTTTTATTGACAGGCTTCTAGTAAAAACTAAAATAAAAAGTAAATTAACTAATAAAAAAGATTTGAGATTATTTACTAATTGTTGGTTTGAAGTAGATTATAGATTGAAATGTTTTAGAACTCCTTCTATTTCTGAATTAATTAGAGCTAGATTTGTCTGGATTTTTGTTGTTCAGCGGGGTCATTTTAAAAATGATATTAAATATCTTGAAAGTGGTAGAGAGATAGAAAATTCCAATTTGCGGAGTATAGATCCTTGTTTAGATAAAAATTTATTAATAGTTGGTGGCAGGGTACAGGCATCATCATTAGACCCAGATGAAAAACACTCTTTCATACTTCCGTATAATTGTCAATTTTCGAAATTAATTATTGGTTAAGTTCATGAGAAAAAATTGCATAGTGGTATAAGATTGACTCATTCTACAGTTAGGCAAAGTTTTTGGATTGTAAAATCTAAGAGAATGATCAGATCTTATTTAAATAGCTGTAATACATGTCGTAGATATAGGGCTGAAACTGTGGCTCAAAAAATGGGTATTTTACCTGCAGTTAGGGTTATTAGCCGCCTTCCGTAGATTCACCTTAACACGGGGTCAGTGTTCTGGGCTGTATAGTGACCAAGGTAAGACCTTTGTCGGTGCCGATAAGCTTCTAAGGCAGATGTACATGGAGTCTTCGGACTACATGCAGAAGCTGGTGGGCTCATTGGCTGACGAGGGTACCTCTTGGTCATTTAACGCCCCAGGCGCGCCTCATTTTGGTGGAATCTGGGAAGCGGCTATAAAGTCCGTGAAACATCATCTTAGAAGGGTTTTAAGTACTCATAAACTCACGTTTGAAGAGTTCTATACTCTTCTCAAGCAGATAGAATGCTGCTTGAACTCCAGACCCTTGATACCCCTAACTGAGGACCCATCTGACAATTTATTTTTGTCACCCTCTGTAATATTAACTCAGGCTCAACCTGGTATTCTTCCTGAACCCAACTACTTAAATGAAAAGATACCAGCCCTGTAACGTTATAAGCTAGTACAGCAGATGTTGCAGGACTGGTGGCGGCAATGGTCACAGGAATATTTACAAACCTTGCAGCAACGCCATAAATGACAGAATAAAAATACTGATTTAAATGTCAATGACGTGGCATTCTTAAATGCATTAATAATAATTTGTTAAATATTTATTCTATTTCTAATATTTTTTATTACAGTATCGGTATACAAAGCTATGAAATTCATTTTTTACGTGCATTGTTAAATAAGATATCAACTATACTTTTATTTTAATTTATTTTGAAATTATTGTTATAAATATAATTATTTTCAGTTTTATTATTTTAAAACTTCTCAGTTTTTCACGAACAAGATTCTGCATAGCTTATATAATTATGAGAAATTTTTTATTAAAATTATTTACATTTTTTTCGAAAATACATAGTAGCCCTAGTTAAAATTGTATATTAATATCATTAAACAAATTGTCAGAATTAAGTAACAAAAGAATACATGATAAGATTGCGGATTATACATTAAATGAAAAGCGATTGAAGTTTTTACTGGATATGGTTGGGAAGAAATACATCATATAGTTAGTTTGCTTCCTAACCTAAGAAAATCAGAAAATAGAGATTCTCTTCAAGCTGTGGTTATTTTTTTAATGAAACTAAGAACTGGAAGCAGTGATGAGTTTATAAACGCGATCTTAGAAGTTAAAAAAAATCAAATAGTTTCAAGCTGTTGTTCTTCTGTTATAAACGCTTTTGAAAAAGATGTTTTAAATTCAAAATTTGGCATCAGAGCACTTTCAAGACAAGATCTTATTAAGTTATATAAAACAAAAATGGCTCTAAAATTACACGATATAGATGAACCAATTAATAATAATATGTGATGGCACCTACGTTTACCATCAAAAAAGTTCTAACAATGCATATCAACGTAAATCGTATTCCGTTCAGAAAAAAAATCATCTATGTAAGCGATTTACTATTTGTGCCACGGATAGTTTTGTAATAGACTTGCCAGGACCTTTTAATGCTAATTTAAATGATGCCCAAATATTAAGGAATGTTTTAGAAAATCCTGAAGGTTTAAGTAGAATTTTAAGACCTGGTGATATTTTTGTCTTAGATAGAGGTTTTCGTGATGTCATAAAAGAATTAGAAGTTAAAGGTTATAAGGTATTAATAAAAAGGTAAAAAGAAAACGACGTCAATTAACAACAAAAGAAGCAAATGAATCAAGATTTGTCACAAAAATAAGGTTTGTAGTCGAAAATGTATATGGAGTAATTGGAAAAAAGAACAAGTTACTTCACAACGAAGTTCATAATAAATATCTTCCCAAAATTGGGAATGTATGCAAAATTGCTTGTTTCCTAAATAACCTTTTTGGCAAAAGAATAGACTCAGACAAAGGTATGCATGATGAAATTGTTAACTATATGAAATTACGTAAAGAAACCGAGAATACATTAGCAAAAGAAGTTGAAGTCGAAGCTGTTAGATGGAATTTAAAGAAAGTTATTTATAAAGTTAGCGACTCTTCTACAATAAATGATTTTCCAGAAATGAATATTCCAGAGCTCATACTTCTGTTCACTGGAAGTTATCAATTATCAATTGCTTTATGCTATTTAGCAATGATATTTTCTTCTCTCTAACCTCCCCCCCTACCTCCTTCCTCCTTTACCACCACCTACAAATGTATAAAATTAAATTTTTTTCGTTTTTAATTGAAATATTTTCTTCAGTCTAGCATGAAAAATATTAAAAATAGTTTAATATATTGAAAAAAGTATAAAATTGAAATAAATTAAAAAGTATTTCACTGATAATTCAAAATTACTTACCATTTTCATCGTATAAAATAAAAATTTGCTAAAAACCGAAAATTGCGAACTTTGAGTGGATTTTTAAGTAGGTTGCACCAAACTGTTCTGTCTGAAAATTTCAAGGTGACCTTGTACAACTAAAATATGTTACCAGAAAAAAAATTGAGAGTGTACCTATCACCAGTTCCGAGAAAACAAAGGAAAAATAACAAAAACTTCGGATTTTTTTGAAAAAAAATGACATAAAATAGCTTGAAAAACTGTTTTAAGCTTTAACATTATGTTCTATCATTTTAGGTGAGTTATTTTATGTGTAAAAAAGTCACTTTTAATTAGCCCTAAATCTTACGTGTCTTTAAATGAAATAAAATTTATCGAAAATTTATTAAATTTGCTAAAAACCCTATAAAGTCCCTATATAGGTGAAAGGTGGTCTTTTGGTACCCAAAGTATGCCCTGAAAATTTCACGGCAATCGGTTTTGTGGGCCGGAGCCCCCTCTTATCCGGGAATAGTCTTTAAACCATTTAAAAATGTAAAAGTATAAAATTCGTTTCAAATAATGTTGACATATAACTAAATTTTATGTTTTATGTTAGCAACAAGTTATAAGATTTCAGGTAGCTTAGCCAACTGAACGCAGTGTGTTAAACCCAAGGTTTTTAGTTATTTTATTATACAAGAACTTAAATTTAAAAAAAGAAATTTTTTTTTTTAAACTATCAAAGAATACAAAAAAATTAGTATTTTTATATTAAAAAATTTTTTATATTTTATAGAGGGCGTCAAAGTAGAGGTTGAAATAGAGACCCTAGATTAGCAGAGACTGCCAGAAACGCACGTGGCTCCGTTTAGTCTACCCATCATAAAAAAGGTGCCAGCTAAGATGTCGGTCGAAAAAAATTTCCTCATTTAAAATATATGGTTGAGATTGCAAATGATGGACCAATCAAAAACAGTCTACCTATCTGGCAGTCTCTGGTAATCTAGGGTCTCTAGGCTGAAAAAAAAGTAAAAAACGATTCCACACCTAGTGCCTATTGCGGGCATACGAAAAAAAAAAATAAACAAGCATTTTATTCCCTATAGACTTCTCAAGTGCTGGAACTAAAAGTTAGCAAAAATTCCAAAAATTCACCATTTAATGCGCCAAAAATGAATAATGGATATTTTTAAGTACAAAAAACACCTAATATGATCAAAAAAAAATTTTTAATTCACGTTTTTTTGATCTTCTAGTTCCACTACAATTACAAATAAAATGGACCAAGATTTAGGTCAATATCTGAATAACCTTTTTAAGTTAGAACTGGAACCGATTTAAAAAAGTAGTTTTAAGATAAATGCGTTTAAAGTTTTTAAATGCTTATATTTCATATACTCCGTCCCATAAAAATCAAAATATCTCAAAAACATATATTTTTTTTTGCTTGAAAATTTTTTTATATATTCTTGAAATGATTTTAAGCAAGAAACTGAAAAAAAAATGCATTACGAATTTTAATTTTTTTAAAGGGGGCCTTAAACTTCTGTACAAATGTCATTATTGTGCTCTTAAAAATAAAATTTATTCTAATAAAATTAGAAATGATACTACTTCCTGAGATATGCCCATATTCTATAGGTTTTACAGGAAATGGAAGTAATCAAAGCTAAATGTTTTTAATTAAAAGGTACTGCAGTGGTACCGCAGAATTCACACGATTTGAATCCACTTCAAGAAGTAAAATTGTCTTTAAATATTTTCTAGAATAAAAAAACAGTCTTTGTTTTATAGTAATTTGATTTGATATTTAATTTAAACAAATTCCTTGATACTCAAGTATTTTGTTACAAAAATAAAAGCTAAGAAACTTTTTTTTAAATTTGCAAAAATGTTTAAAAAAAAGTATTTCACTACTTAGAAAAAAAATAAAGAATTAAATAAATAACTTCTTGAAAAAATAATAAAAATTAAAAAATTACAAGTCCCGAAAAATTTTAAAAACTTTGGAAATAAATTAATTTATTTTTAAAAACAAGTTTTTATAATTACTTCTCATTTTCATGCTCAATTAATCTTTTTATAATAAATAATTATCTTTTTTTTTAAATAATATATGCTGATTTCACTACGTAGATTTAGACAATATTAAGAATAGATTTTTAATGTATTAATTTTTAATTTTAATTACCTATAGATTTTTACATAGATTTCTATATAGATTTCTACGTAGTTTTCTATATAGTTTTCTACACAAAAATCCGAATATAATATTAGACATGCATGCATAAAATATCACTGAACCGTATGCCATATACCGTATATAAGGATTTTAGCGTGCAGCCGATGTCCAGCTCTGAAATGAAAAGTATATTTTTTTTATCCATTATACATAACAAAATCTCACTCATGCGTTTGTAATTTGACAATCATTTTTAAATCATTACTAAAATATTAAGAGCGATATTTAAGTTATTAAAAGAAATATATATTATGTATGTCTATAAAATACATGTGAAGAGTTCGATCTTGTAGCAGACTTGTCAAGTTTTTTACGCATTCTCGTATATAAAAAAGGTGATATAAGAAAGTGTAACGGGAAGTATAAAATTTACCTATAATATTGTAATATCGAGACTATCTTCTTATCTATTTATATTAAACATACGATTCCCATGAACTAGTCATGTGAATCATATATATATATATAACTAGATAAGAATAGATTACTAACTAATGTATACGTATGATTATTCTCAATATTGTAACCTTAGAAGTAACATCACTAAAACTTAGCTACGGCAAGTTTTAGATACTTTAATAAAGTGTTCTATTTGATTTTACATAATTATTCATTTATTCAAATAAACCCCGTCACAAAAGGGCGATATAATTTTTTTTAAATTTTAATTAAACAATTAGTAATTAATTAGTAAGTAAAAAATGCATAATTCGCACAAACTTAATGTAAAAAGGTATTTAGTTATAAAATTAATAAAATTTTCAAAGTTTTTAGGGGACCCTATCACTTAAATATATATTTTAAAGATATAAAATACTTAATACGAAATTAATCCCAAGTTTTGCTTTATGAATAAATTTGTACAAGAATTTTTTAGATCTTGTGATTTTGGAATCGACAATATCATATTTTTATTAATTTTCAATTAAGTTTGTAAATCCCACGTATAAAGGAGTTTTAAAAATTTATGAGGTTGGTTTCAAACTTATAATCAGGGTTACTTATAGTCAAGTTAATAACCTAAGAAATATTTTACAAAAGCTGCGATTAAGTTTGCATTAACTTAATCTATTGTTTAACGAAATTTCCCAAAGTGTCTCATTGGATAAATTAATTATAAACTTCGTTGAAACTTAAGCAGGGTTGGGAATACTGGACGCGCATAATATCCGTATATTCGGAAATGAGAATTATGAATTTTGATTTTTTACCGTATAAACTGTTTATTTAATATGGAATCCATATGAAAAATACCGTATATACGGTTCTAAAAATGTACGGACCAGTATTTTCAAAACCTACGGTTCTCAAAAATTTTCAACCGTTTATACGGTTGACAGAAATACGGGTCCATACATTACTCATCCGTATATACGGTTTTTATAAGACGGTTTCCGAATTTTAGACAACCGTATATACGGTTCAAAACTTTAATCAATCGTACAAACGGATGAGTCTCATACGGGACCGTATATCATTTAACCGTATATAAGGTTAATTTAAATACGGGAACCATATAATATTAGCCGTATATGCGGTTTTCACTTTTTGAGAGCCGTATTTTAGATATCCGTATCTACGGGTCAAATCTTTAATCACCCGATTAAATAAAGAAAAGTATTTATACACTGAGACAAATATTCCATCCGTTTAATAGGTTTGATTTCATTAAAATATAGCAATGAAATATTCTATTAAATTAATAGTATAGTTATTGAATTAATAAAAATTAAAATTAATTCAATGAAATATTTCATTAAACTAAAAATATTTTAAATTCAGTAGTTTTAGCCTGTATTGTGCAACTCGGAATTAACTGAGTGACGGCGCTACGGTATACTTTAATATATAGCATCGTGAGGGACACGCTGCTGATAATCGAGTTATTGTTTACTTATAAGTTACATAATTTATGTAATTCTAAATTATATGTATCTTGTCATTTGTAGATTTATAATATTGATATGATTTTCTTTCTATTTAATTTAATCTTTGAGACATAAAAAAAAATAAATTAATTATTAAAAAAAATTAACTGTTTGTAAATTTTATATACATATATCCCTTTTAATTATAAATTTTTTTGCACAAATTTTATATTCACCTATATTTTTTTACTAATTTTTTTTTTTAAACAAAATTTGTAAAATATTCAAACTAATTAAAAAAATGATATTAAATTATTTAAATTTAATCTTTTACTTTAAAATTTTGATATAATTGTTATATGCAGATTTAGCTCTAGGAATATCACTCTCACTAATCATAAAATTGACTTTCCCTTACTATATAAGAAACAAAATTTTATTATATGGTATACGAAGCGCGCGTGCGAACATATAATAAGCGAATACACGGGGATACAAATTAAAACTATATACGCATAAGCGGTCTCGGAACTTCAGTCGGTAAATCAGCATTTAAAATATTAAATCAAAACATAACTGACTCAGATGGTTTTTTTAATCGTTTTTAAAAATTTTTTTAAATTTTTGTTTAAAAACATTTTTTTGATTCAATGATATATATCATTAACTTGATAAACGGATTTTATTGAAATGTAGCAATGAAATATTTTATTAATTTAATGATATATATTATTAAAATTGTTTTAATGAAATATAACTTTAGTTTAATGACTTATCATTTTTTTTTTTTAGATGAAAAGAAAATAAAATATAAAGTTTTTTCTTATAATAATATATCTTAATAAAATCCGTTTATCAAGTTAATGATATATATCATTGAATCAAAAAAACGTTTTTCTCAGTGTACATTAATATTAGGTACAAGAATGAAAACGGAACCGTATATTATTCACCCGTATGTACGGACTAGAGGTATACGGGTCCAGTATAATTCTATCCGTATATACGGTTCACAATATATGGATCCAGTATTTTAGGCATCCGTACAAACGGGTGAAAAAATTTGAGACCCGGATATACGGGTGGGTGATATACGGTTCTGCATTTCAGTCATCCGTTTATACGGGTCTCAACTTTTTTCAGTCGTTTATATGGATGCCTAAAATACGGGTTCCGTGTACAGAAAAATTTATACGAACCAGTATTCACTTTACCCGTACATACGAATACGGGTTTGTATAATATTTTTCTGTATATATGGCTATGAAAAATATGGACCGTATTTTTCTGTTCCCGTATATACGGCATACGGTTAATGCGCATCAAAATCACCCGTATTTCCCAACCCTGAACTTAAGTTTGTATAGTAGTAGTATAATAGTTCGTATTTTTCTAACTACACATGTACGCTAGATAAAGTATTCTGTGCACTGTGTTACAAAATTGAAGACAAGTCAAAGATCTTTACATATAAAATATGGTCTAGCCTAATTATTAGGCCCATTGTAATTTAAATCAGCATTATTTAATTATATTATTGTAGAAAAAATTTATATAGAATCACATACACTCAAAATTGTTTATCTAAAACAAAAATATGATTTTTAATATTATAAAAAAAAGCATGGTTAAATTATACGTTTTTAGGACCATAAAATATTATAAAAATAACGTAAAAAGTTCCCGTACTATTCGCTCAGATCAATTTCAAATAGACCATTAAAACTAAGTATCAATATTTACTTAACAAAATAACTTTAAATATTTTATTAATTTGTCAGGATGGTTTCTTCATACTTGGTTCATCATGGTTATTGCATGACCGCAGAAGTATTCGCCAAAGATACTAATCAAACATTTAATGAAGATTTACATTCAATAAAAAATAGACAAAGTAAGTTTATTTATTTTTTTAGACTATAAAGTTAATTTTTCTTTATAACTAATACTTATGACTGTCATTTATTGGAGTTAAGTTAGTTGAAGTTTTCATGTATACGATTGAATGAGAGGTATTGCGAGAGGTGTCACCCTTCACTTATCAAAATATTTCTAACCTGGTGGTGAAAATATAGTCAGATGTACATTTAATTAATATTCTATTACCACTATTAGAGTCGTATTATGGCTATTTTACCCACTAATAATATATTTTTTAAATAAGATGTGCAACTTATAGACAGTTGATACGATAATAATCACGATAAAAACTCAATACATATTTTTTTGACAGTTCTTTGGTAGATAGTGAGATAGATAGATATAGAACTTTATTTGCGTGAACAAAATAGTAAATATACATTCATGGATCATAACAGTCTTTACAAAATATATAATATAATGTTATAAATGTCTAAAGTAAATAATTTAAATTAAATAAATGTAATATTTAATGTATATAAATATATATAATATTAATTGTAGATTAAATTTGGTGTTAATAAAAATTTATCACAGTCATTTTAATGATTAAAGTATTATAGACTAGAAAGCAGAGTAACTTAGCTACTTATTTATTATAGTTATATCGTATTAAGGATCTAGTGTAAGTAAATAATTATATAGAGCAGTTTTAAAGCTATTTAGGGAAGATTTAAATCGGATGTTAGAGGGTAGGGAGTTTCAAAATTTTGTACCTTGGAGTTGAAAAGAGTGAGATCCACAATTTTTTGATCCAGGAAGGTCAAATTCTTTTGTGCGACGTTGACCCCTGGCATTTTCTCTAGGTACATGTCTAACAAAAGAGTCAATTAAATAGGAGGGTTCACGTAGACGTAGTATCTTATAAATTATAATGCCTGTAAAGTAAAGTCTACGTGAGTCAGTGCACAGCCAGTTTAATTTTTTCCTGTATGGTGATATATGTGTGTCTCTACTCACTCCATAGATGTATCTAAGTGATACATTACTCAGTCTTTGTAGTCAGGCTTTTAGCGTAGTGTTTGCGTCAACATATAATGTATTGCAATAGTCTAAGTGCGGTACAATTAGGGCCTGTACTAGTCTAATCCGTAAGGTCTCTGTCGTACAATGTCTAATAAACCGTATCCTGTTGATCTTTTTAGAGACAGCTGTTATTTGTGAATCCCATGAGAGCTTACTGTCGATTATAACGCCCAAACTTTTAACTATCTTCACAAAAGGAATTTTAATGCTGTTGCCGACCTCTATTTCTAAGTTGAGCGGATTAAGGCGATTGACATAGGTAGATGTACCAAAGAAAATAGCTGTGGTTTTCTTTTGATTGAGGCGGAGCATAATATTTTCGGCCCATCGTGAGACCTTTTCAGCTACCTGAGACAATGTTTGAATACCAGATGATACCTTTTCAGGCGGAACCTGTACATAGACTTGAAGGTCGTCTGCATAGAGTAGATAGAATATTCCGTCAGGTAGATAAGATTTGAGGTCGCTTATATACAGGCAAAATAGCAACGGGCCCAAGACTAATCCCTGAGGGACCCCAAGGTTGGTAGTAAGCAAGTCAGAGCAAGATGTTTTAGAGGCCACCTGGAGTTGTCTGCCTTGTAAATAGGATTTAATCCATAGCAAGGCCATTCTAGAAAAACCCATGTCCCTTAACTTTATCAGAAGTTTGTATGGTGAGACCTAGTCGAAAGCCTTGCTAAAGTCGAACTGAAGCAAAAGCGTGACAAGTTTTCTCGTCATTCCACGCCTGATATCATCAGTGAGTTTAATTAAGGCAGTCTCTGTGTGGCTAAATTGTCTGCAGCCTGTCTGTAAAGGGTCGAGTAGTTTACTATTTCTTAAAAATGATGTGATTTGATCGTGGGCAAGCTTCTCAAGAACCTTAGATAGAAAACATAATAAGGCTACTGGCCTAAAATCAGAGGGAGAAGACGGTAGTGCAACTTTTTTAATAGCAATTAATATCGACCGTTTCCATAAACTGGGAAAAATTCCATTTTTTAAAGATGCATTAAAAAACTGAACTAATATAGGTCTAATGGTAGGTAATGATTTAGCAATAATCTTTTGAGGTATGCCATCATCGCCAGTTGCTTGAAAAGAGAAATGCGCCACAGCCAATATCACATCATTGAGGTTCACATCTACAAATCTGAAACCATTTTCAGAGGCATTATCAACTAGCGGAGTAACATCTTCTATATTCTCAAGTGCCGAGGTTGAGACGCTTACAAAGTAGGAATTAAGCTCCTCAGGTGAAATCCCATGAAGATCACTTTTGGGTGTGGGTAGCAAACCAAGATGTCTTAGCTTACGCCATACATCTTGCGCATTATCAATTTGATCTCGATAAAATTGGCTGCGAGCATGATCAGATGACGCTTCTATCTCATCAGAAAGAGAGATAAGTTCTTTGAGAAGAGTGCTGTTCTTTGTCCTAAGATAACGCTTTTCAGTTGCTTTACGTTTGCTCACAAGTAATTGAATTTCGTCATTTACCCAAGGTTGACGAACTGTCTTGGGATTAATGGTTTTTAGGGGTGCCAAATTGTCAATTGCCAGATGTAGGTTGTCATTGAGCCCGTTTAGTGCTAACTCTAAATCAAGATTCGTTTCTAAAAACGGTTTCCACTCACAATTAGTTAAAGCCTCATTGATGGCCTCTGGGATCACTTCATTAAATTTACGAAAAGAGAAAGATTCATTAGGAGGTTTGGGAAGAAATAGTTCAATCTCCACATCAATGAGGTTATGGTCAGTGTGAAAAGGGGAGATCTTGTTACTATGAGATAAAACCCTGTCATTAGAGTCCACACAGATGACATCAAGCCAAGTCGTAGGATCTTTTGTGTCGGGGGGACGATGTGTTGCCCCATGTTGTACTATTTGTAAGGTAAGTTCGTCTGTGAGTCGATTTACAAAGCGACTGTCACTACTGTTGACAAGCAGGTCAGCATTTAGGTCGCCCATTATGATCTTGTGACTATAACCAGAGCTAAAATCGCGAAGATTGCTTAAAAATTCAGGATCCGCTTTAAAAGATATTTTTGGAGGCCTGTAGATGAGACAGATTAGCACAGGTGGAGTACCTTCGCACCATACTTTGCACATAAGATACTCAGGTTGTAGAGGCTTGCCTAAACCTTCTGTGTCAGAGTGTGCTAGTAATTGGGCTCTAAGAGTATTGCGTACGTACAGGATAATTCCCCCACCCTCAGTGTTACGGTCCTGTCTTAATGTGCTGTAACCTTTCACGTCTACAATATGGTCATCTATAGTGTGACTTAGTCGAGATTCTGCTACCCCCATTATATCATAAGAGGGGTCGTCAACAAAAATTTCCCTAAATTGATTAATATGTCCCTTAAGAGTTGTAGCATTTATGAAACCTACCTTCAGTGAGTTCTTTGTAATTTTATTATTGTCTAGTCATATGTCAGTGTGTGTGTCAGTCAATGGGTCTGTTCTATGGTACACAAATGACTGTATTTGATTACTTAAAGCACTCTTATTAATTAGTCATAGAAACTTATATCACGATCGACTTTTCAAAAAATGCATTTTTCTTGAATGCTAAAAGCCACTTTTAAAAGTATAGTCAGCTTTGTTATAAACTATGTTTATATGTGTTTGCTTTCAAAGTTAAGCAAAGTTGTACCGTTTTGGTATCCGGATGACTGACAGTTTTGTACGTTCGTATAGAGTTTGTACTGACGTTTTACGCTATCTGGCCAGGATCGTTTTTTCGACATAGTGTTGAAAAGAAAAATCGAATTTTATGTAGAAAATGCAAATTAGGGCTGTTCTTGAATGTTACGTTGGCCATAAAAAATAAAATTTCTACATTTTCACGTTTATACATGAAAATATTGAGTAATGAAGTTTACCAGAAATTTTATTTGTTTGATTAGAAGCTTTAACATAAGCAAATTTTGATGAAAATTTATTTTCAAAAATAAAGCTATGACATTTTTTGATACTGATTTATCAGTTCGTGTTATTTTTAGCCTGAAAATTAAAAAATCTCTGAATGTAATTTTATAAAATTAATAGAATAAAAATGCCAGCTGTATGTAAATTAGAAAGAGAAAACAAAACTTCTTCTTTCTTACGGTATACAAAAGCAAGCATTTTTAGTCGTTTTGGGAACACGTGCAAGGCAAGTACTTACACAAATTTCAAAAAAATAATTTTATATTTTTAATATTTTTTGTTTTTTTTAAATAATTAAACGGTGTCTAGATAAGGTGTATTAGGAGTCTACTGACGAGCCAAACTAATACACTATGGCAAAACACTGTTACGTGACTATTAGTTGAAAATTAATTAATAAAAATATTACAATTAATTATTGGTTAACAGTGTTTGGATGAATACTAGTTCTGTTTAACATCTTAAGAGTCGGCTTTTCCGCTACTGCCGCAGCACAGGTTTAACCAGAAATCCTCATGGGATACCTAAGGGGCTGTTAAAAAAAAACTTAACGTTTAAAATCCCATTTTTGAGGTATCCGAGTAGTCCATGTAATACCATGTCACATTTTTCTGAACCCCTTACCCACCTTTAAAATCGTTACTAGCAAAAATAATTTTATGATTTGCGTGCATGTTTTTTATTTGTTATCTTTTGTACTGATCTATCCGATATTGCAAATATCAACAACCGGAAATCCAGCTACGAAAAATAGATTTCATGACTGAAGTAGTGTCGGAGATTCTATTGATAATTATTTTTTTTTCATTTTTGTTACGTAACGCTTTCTGTTAACCCATTAAGTCCGAAGGCCTTTTTTACGTGTCTATTTGTAAACCGCTTCAAAAAATATATTAAATACTAGAAATTATAAATAAAATGATGGCCCCTTAAGTAAAAAGAGTTGCTTTTTAAGAATCAGAGGTCAGATTTTCGATTTAGACTTCTGGAAATTCAGTGCAGCGGGTCAAAGTTGGCCAAAATTAAAAAAAAAAAGTTACGTAAAAGACCTGATTATTATGTTACAAAACGCTGTAATTTTACAAAAAACCGATACATTTCCATTTATTTAATGTTTAGAACTTACATTTTTACCACATGAAAAAAATTTAATTTTGGAAAGTGAAAATATAATTTTTCATTCGCATCCAGAGTCCATATAAAAGTATCTTATACTTACTCGTATATTATCTTTAATTTTAACATTATTAACTTTTTCCAACAAATTTTCCTCAAAATTTTACATCTACCATTTTGGAAATTTTTTCTCGCGTTGAAAATATAAGTTCTAAACATTAAATAAATAAAAATGTAGCGGTTGTTAGTAAAATTACAGCGTTTTGTAACATAATAATCAGGGCTTTTACGAAACGTTTTTTTTATAATTTTGGCCAACTTTGACCCGCTGCACTGAATTTTCAGAAGTCTAAATCGAAAATCTGACCTCGGATTCTTAAAAAGCAACTCTTTTTACTTAAGGGACCATCATTTTATTTATAATTTCTAGTATTCAATATATTTTTTGAAGCGGTTTACAAATCGAAACGTAAAAAAGGCCTTCGGACTTAATGGGTTAATACCCACAAACTTCAATTTGGTTAAGAAACACTTTTCTTTAACACCCACCTTATAAGCGTTACGTTTTTTTTTAACGTCACCTTACGTCCCCCCGTATATGTCATAGTAAAAAAAAATGTTTTTATTAAATGTAAAATTAGCCCAAACAACGACAATCAGGTTTCAAAGTGGAAGTTAGATCAATATCACCTTTGGGTTATTATTGCAGTAAAAATATGATTTTTCAATATAAAAAAATATTAAATAAATATAAAATATTATTTTATATTAAAACTTCGAAATTATAGAAGTTTTATTCTTAATGAGGTTTATCTTGACCACAGATTCTCAACTTATTTTCTACATTTAATAATTTAATTTGATATTTTACTAAAATCATTACATATCTTAACTAACAACATAATACTTTTATATGGATCTGCGCAAGCACCCGACACTAGAACATCAGAGTTTCCTTGGATCACATTTATTTACCAAAGATAATGGTTCATTGTTACTTTCGACTTTGACATTCATGAGTTAGCCATCCATGAGAAATTCATAATCTACATTGCTCGCTTTATTCAAAATTAAAAAAGAATTTACGCTTTAATTAGAAAACTCAAAACCTCTTAATAGTAACTAAAAAAAATACATATATACATCTAGTAATAAACTATACTACAAAATTGGCTACAAAAGTTATTGACAATCTTATAAGAATCATCCACTTTTTTCATTCATTAATTTTACGATACTCTCGAAACCCAGTTATTGCTATCCTTTTCTCTCTCATTTAAACATTTAGGGATTGTGTTTTTGAAGGAATTGGGGAAAATATTGTTTTAAATAATAACACTGTATTTAACTTTGATTTTATTAGTTTTATTATAAGTTGGTTTTAAAGCAGCCATACTTATTATGTAACGTATGTTTACCGGCACGTCTGTTTGTTACGAGAGCTCGAACAAGAAGGAGAAGTAAAGCGCGGACTTTTGCCAAGTAATAACGCAGACATACGAGTAAGATATACATACAAAGACATTTTTATAGTTATAAAATACAAGTAGCGCCAAATGAGCGGTTTAAATCATAATTACAAACAAATTTAATACAAAATTTAAATATAAATTATTACAGAATAATTAAGTATAAAATTTAATGAAAATGTTAGTTTTAACACTAACATACTCGAAGCTTTTAAAAAGAAAAGATTACATTTAACAATATAAAAATATGTGTGTCGCTAATTATCAAAATTTATTAATTTAATTTACTATTAGTATTTAAAATTGATTAAAATTATCATATTTTAGATTGAAACATTCATTTCATACAACATACATTTTTACAATAGTTTAGCATTATATACATTCATTCTTTTAACAAGTTTTTTGAAAATAAGTCAACTTCAAATAAATTAAAAATTATTTTTAAGTAATTCTTGGAGCTTGAGGATTTTAAACCAATTAACTCTACTTAATTTTAACAAAAAAAAAATAGAAAATTCAATATTTATATTATTATTTGGTTTTGTAGGCATAAAATAAATCGAAAAATACTCATTGTAAATCGTGTATAAATTACTTTAAAGATTTGGGTTCGCAACACCGATAACAATATTTTGTTTTATCAATAATAATTGATTTACAATATTTTTTTGTTAAATAAATTAAATTTTTTTAAAAATAAGAATTAATTTACTTTATCAAATGTTCCTGACAATAAAATATTGTGTATATTAAGAAATGTACATCAAGCACGTTTAATGATTAATCTAAAAACATTTAAATTCAAATTTTTTTTAATTTATAAACCAAAACATGCGGTTACCTTATAATTTTAGGATCTGATTTTAATAATTGTAATATTCTCCAAAACTTAATCAAAATAAGCCTTTCAGTTTGGTTTGTTAAATGTTTTTACTTTACATTATATAATCTAAGTAACTGTATCATAAAACCTCAAAAGCAAAATATTACCAATCTTGTTAAAATCGAAATAGGATGCCAGATGGGTTCCAAATTCTGACAAGAAGTATAAAACATCTTTTCAGCGTTTAATGCGATCCCTAAATACCGTAATTACCCATGACTTGACTCAGTCCCGAAAAGTACGTTGTACAAAGAGGGCGGTTCTTTTGTGGCTGGCTATTGCGCTGATATTCTCTCACACATTCACATTATTTTACATGTTTGATATCGTTGTCTAAAACTATTCAAAACATAAATAGCACGAGAATTTAAACAGAGGACGTACTAAAAGAAATTGTTATTTTCAAATTAAAACTAAAAATTTAAACTACAAACATGCTCAACTTCGAGATAAGTTGAGCCTAATCTAATAAAATAAATCAATGAATTTACATATTTACACCGTACATGTAGTAAATAAACTTACGTTAACTAAAAGTAATACAATAAATTCGACTAAGCAAAATTCTGAGTTAGAAAAAATATAAAAAAAATAGCGAAACCTACTAATACAGAGGAACCTAAACATTTAAATATTAATCAATATTCCTGAGTCTGTGCATAATGAAACAGCAAAAATAAATGAACCCCTCAAAATAAAAACGGATACGTATAAAATAAATAATTCTAAACATCCTAACAAACAAGTTGGGGAAGCAGAAAAACCTCTGGAGGTCATAGGTCCTAGCAACGTAATTAATATAATTGAAATTAAAATTAAAAGATATTTTGTTTGTCAATATGGTACATAAAAATGCAATATAATTTATTGATTGATTATAAGATTTGTTTTTACGAAATTGTACAAAAATGAGAATTACAAATTTTTTATAGAAAAGATGCAAAAGAAAAGGGTGGCCCTTACGTACTCTGTATTTTTGTTCCAATTTTCAGGACTCAGTAGCCTTTCCGGGACCAACCTCTCCAGCCTCCAAATCGAGAAGTGTGAACGTCTTTCCGAGTAGCGCACACAACCGAAGAATGTGTGCTCTGCTGTGTCATCTTCGCCTGTTGCCATCTTTTGCCACGTTTTTAGCAAGTCACGGAAGTACCCATGACCCGTTAAAAAGTGGGTGAAGTAACAGTCCACCTTCCCATGCTGTCGCACCGTCCATGCCTGCAGATCTGGAATCAATAAATGCGTCCACCGGCCCTTTTGGTCGCGATTCCATCGTCTCTTCCATTCGGTCATAGACCTGGTGCGGGCGCGAGTGAAAACCACTCCGCTTGCCGTTGTACAGAAGATATTTTCTGTTTGTACTTGGCTTTTTTGGTGGTATCTGCCTAGACTTCCGATCCGATAGTCTTTGCTTCCCTGATTTGGGTCTTCCTATGTTGGCCATGAGCCTTGACAAGGAGAATGCAACCGACGCAGTCTTTTCACACGACCTCTGAAATTGTTCCCAAGCTTGTTATAAAGCAGATCTTCCAGGTACTTAACCGATATCTTGGCTCGGATCATGGGAGGGTTTCCACCATTGTTGAGATCTACATCGATGGCAGTGAAAATTATTCGACGGTTTAGCAGTACGGTTTCCTTTTTTGAAATCGCGAGCCTGAGCCCGTGCTCGCGCATCCAAAGTTTGTCTGTCTCATGGCTAGAGTAAACCTCCCATGTACCTTTGTATCCGGGAATTCTGTTCGAGAGATCGGAGCATGTCATCCCACCTGGCAGAGTTGAATGCGTTTCTTACATCAACGTTACCAAGAGGACGTCCTTGCAGATCGCATGTCTCCTCTGCCTCTCGTCTTTTACGATATCCACGATACGCCGGTTTATAGTGGAATGTCCTTCGCGGAAGTCATGCTGTCTTCTTCGGTGGCTTTTCTCAGTCTTGATTAGATCATGCTCTCCATCATCTTTCCAATGTTATTTAGCATATACAAAAAGTCTGTAAGATGATGAAGAGTCCGGACTCCTCCCTTACCCCTGTTCAAGAGCACAAGACGTGCCACCTTGCACTGCATTGGGAACACTCCCGCCGCCAAGCACGCATTGAACATGCTTAACTGGGTATCAGGGATTACTTTGACCACTCATTTGAGCACTTCTACTCGTATTTCATCCGGCCCCGGCGCGGCGCCTTGCCATTTTTCATGGCCTTGATGACTTTGACCATCTTGTTCTCGTTGAATAGCGGTACTTCCTTCCCACTTGTAACGAGGCATTTTTGCCCGTTACAAGCGAATATTATATATTAAATTATTTAATATTTGCAAACACGAATACACGCATATTCGCGCGCCTTAAATCTTCAAGACAGAATATTTCCGCCTAGCAACAATCAACTTTCAAAAATATTATTTTTAGTTTAAAAATATTCTAATAGAAGATCAATAAAAAGCAGCACCGATCAATAAAAGTTATAGATTTTCATATCGACTGATAATAATTTATAATATCAGCCGCACGGCGCTGTAATAGAAGACCATGCCGTTTCCTTTGCAAAACGAGCATTCCGGTTTCAGTTCTGGACCGCGACGTCACGTGCGGTGTCCATAAAGCAAGTAACGGATTCGCAACTCCAAGTGCCAAAAATACTGGTAAAGTTTTATATCATCTTTAAATTTATCGAACTAAAAAAAAGAAAGATGAAACATAAAAAAAAAACAAGTTTTTGGCTTCATTGTAGCACATTGACAGCTATTTGACAGCTGCCAACTGTCAATTTTAAAAAACTAACAACAGATCTAAATTCAGCAACCTCAAAAAAAGGAACCTATATAATAAAAAAAAATTAAAAAGGTTATTTCAAAAGTCTATACACACTGCGCATATAAATAAATCCATGGAGGATACTCGGAGATTCTCTCTGTACACCTTAAACTATACATTTTCGAGCTTTGGCCATTGAGACAATTGATCAGCATGATGAACTATCACATATCAAAAATTCAGCGAATATGACTACGACCCAATGTTAAGATTTGTGTGGGGTCCTTTGATCAGTCCTTAATTTTTTGCAAACTGAAATATATTAAACATACTATCTTATTATAATTTTGCACTAAAGGAGCTAGCGCTTTTCAGAAATAAAAATTTTGAAAAGCACTTAATCTAAGAGGGAGGTACGCATGGAAAATTTTCGATTTCGCCTTTTTAGTAAAGATGTAATACTGATTTTAAATTTAATTTGAATTATCATTTTGTATTTTTATTCTGTAACAAGTTATAGCTAATTATTTGAAAAAGATATGTATAAATCTATAAATAGAAAGGTCAAAAAAATCTAAATTTAATAAACAACTAGCTTATTGGCCTCGCGATGCTCGATGTAACATAACAATAATTATCATAACAATTAATTTTGTTGGTAGCTAATTTAATATTAAATCGTAAATTTTTAAATTTATAACTAACAATAATTTCTTAGCTGAAATATATATATATATATATACTACCATAGGTGAGAGGGGGGGGCTCCCCCCCCTGATCTGTTCCCGGTGTTTTGTTATTGATTTTTTATTATTAATTTTTATTAATAATAAAAATAATATTATTATTAATCATGTTTCACTACAAATTGATAATTATGCAAATGCCTTGAAACTATTCAGAGCAGCGTAGGTGAAACATTAATGAAAAATTATAGGTTCTGATTGATTCTATACTTATTATAGAGAAGATAAAAAAATTTAACTACAGGCAGAGTACAGACAGACAGGCAAATAAATTTTCAAATATATATATATTGTATCAGTACTTCTTAGCTATTTTTACCCAAGACTGAGGTCGATTCGATCTGTCTTGGATTTAAAAAATACCAATTGCACTGGGTTCGGTATGTAAAAATGTGGTTACTGCCCAATTTTCAAGGCTCTAGGTTGCTTGGTTGCGATTTGGTAGCTGTTTTTCCAATTTTGATTTTTTTCAAACTCTCAGCCACCCGTTTGCTTTTGATTTTCTGGACGCTCTAAATAAGCCTAAAAATTATTTTTCGTATAAAGTTGGGTAGTAAAATTTCCCGCCAAATCCGAATCTGACCTTATTTTTTTGGAAAAACCTCAGGAAAACCCGGAAAATCAGAAAAACTAAACCTTCTATTAAAAAAATGGAATGTAACGCTGATTTTGAGACATTTTAAAACACATTCTGATAGGTCTGTACTTAACAGCTGTTATTCATTTCGAAATTAATACTAACGCGCTCTTGCGGTATACAAATTAAACCTTATACTGTTCTGTTATTTTTAATGGCGCGTATTTTAAAATTCTGTATTTTATTATTATTTATTTTTTATTTTTTTTTCTTCATTTTGAAAGAGTTAATACTATAATATTATTAACATGTTATTTTCTGTCTTAAATAAAAAATTTGTTATTTATGAGGAATCAATTAATGAAATAAGTTCGATATAAAGTTAAAATGTATCAAATGGGAAAGTTGACAGGGCCGTGCATAGCACCGAGGGCCTGTGATCGCATAATTGGTAAAATGTACCTAATTTAGGGTTAATTCATAAAGTAAAACTTAAAATAATAAACTTTAGCTTAGAATGAAGATTTTGCACAAATAAAATCGAAAATTTGTTTTATTAAATAAATATTTGTTTAAAGTTTAAATTGTTTTTCATTTAAAATTGAATTTGAGGGGGTTGGCGCGCTTTAGCGTTACTCTTTTTTTTTATGTGTTTTCCCATACTTTTCATGCTGGTAAACTCCTTTTTTGTCACGTTTGCCTTTTTTAAGTACTTAAAAACCCATTTTAAGCTAAAAAAATAGAATTTAAAAATTATGAAATTTCTGAATTTTCCGATTTTCTCGCTTTTCCTGAGCAAAAATGAAAATTCTGACATGATTTTCGGGTTCCTCGGAAAATTTTACATTACTAACCCTTCCGAATAAAATTTTAGAGGCCCCTGTGACGCTGTAAAAAATGAAAAATAAAGTAAAATGCTAAAATGAAACGAATAAGTAGGATAAAATCATTGCATAATTTAATTTTTTTTTTATTTATCTTAAATTTTATAATTTACTATTAATAAATTTAAAATTGTGAATTTCGCTAATAAACCTGCTCAAAATTTTCAAGTTTTGCTCCCTTCAATTTCTTAAGTTTTGAAATGATTTTTTATATAATTTAAATTTACCGCGTTTAAAAAATTTACAAATGTTAGTATAGTATGTGTCACCAAAAATTATGTACAGAATAGCTAAAATTATTTACAGTATAACTATCTACATGGAATGCTTGTAAGTGAAAAACCTCCAAAATTTTCTAGTTTACACTGATTTCAAGATAATAGTCTTTATATTGATTATTTGATTTTTAAAATACTCTTGATTATAACAGAGATTATAAGAAGTTTTTGAAATTGTTAAAAATAAATATTTGACCTAACCTGCAAAGGAAAGTACAATTAATTTTCGAAAATGGCAAGTTATTTTATTTTAAAAAATTATGTCGAATCTTAAACTCATTTATTTTTTAATTTTATGCATTCACATTAAAAAAAACGACTAATAATTAATTTATACTTTATTCTAGATATTGATGAAGTTTAAAAATGCAGCTTTAGTAAAATATCTGAAAAGGCTAACAATAAATGTGTAAAAATAATTAAATTATCTGAATTAGCATTAAAAAAAGATGATAAAAAAATTTTATCATTAAGAAGTGGTGTTGATGTTAATGTTGATTCTTTAAGGTTATGTCAAGAACATAAGGACTTATAGGACTACGCAGATATCCAGATTTGCAAAAATATTGTTGTGATCCAATGCATAAGCATAAGAAACGGATTCAAGTAAAATTAAAACAATTAAATTTAGAAAAATGTCTTGATTTTATAGAAAATATTAATATAGAACGCTCATATAATACTAAGCATAAATTAGTACCTGGAAATAAATATTGTACGCATTGCTGGGAAAATTTACTAGAGAAACTATCGGAAGCTTTAAAAAATAAAATTGAATTATCTCAAAAATCTGTATCAGATCCCTCATATCCTACTCCAACTGATTATATTTTGGATAATTTTAACCAATTTCTTGAACAAGTGAATTTAACACCTATGCAGAAAAATTATCGTGGAAATTATTCTAAGATTTTATATGCGAAAAGTAAACTAAAATCTTTCTTTGAAATTATAAAAATCAAAATTAAAAAAGCCTTGAATATACCAGCAGATTATAAATTAGAAACTACAAATTCTAACTATCATGAAGATTTAATGAATCACATTAAAGAAAAAATCAAAAATGCTTCAAAAAAAGATCAAATTTAGTTTTTGACCTGAAGAATGGTCATACTACAAAATAAGCAAAGAATTAAATTTAGTAATTATTTAGCTAAAAAAGCAATTGAGGTTAGGCAACAGAGAGGAATTTTGGGAAAACCAGAACGAAAAGCACGCAGTGACTGTATTTCAAAAGAAATTAAAACTCGAGTAATAAATTTCTATTGTAATGATTTAAATTCAAGAATTATGCCATATAAAAAAGAATGTGTCAAAATTAAGAAACACGTATATGAACCAAAAGATTGATCCTGTGTAATTTAGGAAAACTGTACGCAATGTATAAACAAGAATATTCAGCAGATAAGCTAGGATTTTCAACTTTTTGCAATTTAATACCTATATGGTGTGTTTTACCTGATGCAAGTGGCACGCATATTGTTTGTGTGTGTTCAATATGTAAAAATTTAAAGCTTGCAATTAGAGCCACTGAAACTTCGTTATCATGGAAAGAATTCATTTCAAAATTAGTTTGCGACCTACAAAATAGAAACTGCATGTTTGGAATGTGTGATAAGTGTTCAAATAAAAACCGAATTGATCAAATGATTCACAGTGAATTATTTCCAATAGATGTCGAAAGTATTGATGATATCAGAGTATGGTGAAGAAGAAAGTGGCGATGATGATGATGAAGAAGAAGAATTTGAATTAATTCAGTGGCTATGTACTGATAGAGCAGACCTTATAACTAAAAAACTTTTAAAAAGTGAATTTGTTTTGTTACTTAAAGAGCAGTTAAATAAATTTCTTTCACATTTATTCATCTCAAATGAGCAATCAAATTATTTAAAAACAAAAAAAAGTAATTTCGACGAAAATGAAGCAATTATTCAAATGGACTTTGCAGAAAATTATAAGTTTGTTGTACAAGATGATATTCAAATTATGGTATACAACTTATACCAAGTATTGGTATCAGAAGGCAGTTACCATACATCCTGTGGTAATTTATGTAAAAAATGGAAACAAGATTGAGCATAATAATTTGTGTTTGTTATCGGAAGACCTAAAGCATGATGTTCCTGTAGTAAAAATATTTATGGAAAAAATTTTGAATAATATTAAAGAACATTTTCCTCACATAAATAATGTAGAATTCTTTAGTGATGGTTGTAGAGGACAGCGATTGTGAGTTAACCGGGCGTACCGCACCACAACGGGGCATATCCCGGATCACGGTCCTAAGACCGAGACCCTACGGAGCCCCATCTACTATCTCGCTCGACCGGGCCTCAGGTAACCAAGCCGGGAAAAACCGTACATCCGCTGGCGATCCCTAGTGACCTTTACACCATGATTGTTACCTCATTGGTGTAAGGATCCGTTGGGTTGTGCGGAGGGACACCATTTCTGCTAGACCCGCTCCCATGAGCGGCAGTCTACCCGCGGGGCACCTCTCGGCGGCATGGGCCCACAGATGCGCCTCGTCTGTTTTATTGAAGACTTTAGCTGAAAAAAAGTAATGATTAGTAAATAGTAGTTTTGAAGAAGAAAAATTTTCAAAGTTCCCTGATCGCTCCAGCAGGTCTCCTCGCAAAGATGCTTATTGCGGTAGCCTGCCAGGTGAGGCATTCCATCTTAGACATTTAAAGATGAGGTGGTGCGGGTTATCTGGCCCTTCTCCGCATTCACACTCATCTGATCCGGTTATTATATTTCGCTTTTTGAGATACTCTTTAAAGTTTCCGTGTCCGGAGACAACCTGCACAAGATTGTGACGAGGCTGAAACCAAGACAGGTTACTTCTTTCTTTCACGTCATTGATGAAGACGAAAGTATCTCTCCCTTTCGAGGAGGCTTCCCACCTTCTTTGCCATTCCTCGTACGCTATAAACTTTAACTCTGTGATCTGGTCCCCATCATCAGAGTCTAAGTTCTTATCGTAAAACTTAACTTTCCCTGTTTTCCTATACTGGTATCTCGCGGCCGCTAGTTCGACTTCCACATCACCCGGCAATGCTCCTGCAATCACTTGCAGGGCATCGTTTGATGTGGTGGAGTAGACCCTGGTAATCGCTAATAGTGCACCCCGTTGCGCACTTATTATTTTTCTCCTATTACTATCATTACATAGATCCCACCAACCTGCGGCGGCATAAGTAATCATTGGGACGAGGACACCTTTATAGATTATCTTTGCCGCTGGGAATTTTATCCCCCAATACGTTCCTGACATGCTCTTCAAGTCATTGAACAACCTGGTATAAAAACTGTGAAATTATGTCGTTCATGTTTGCTTGTCAAGAAAAATTTAATATTCAAATTAAATGGAGTTTTTTTGCAACAGCGCATGGGATGAGTGCCTGTGACGGAATTGGTGCAGTTATTAAACTTGGAGCTGCTAGAGAAAGCTTTTGAAGGCCATATGCTGATAAAATCATTTCAGTAGAAGCTCTTTTGAAATTTTGTAAAGAAGCTATTAATTCTGTTTTTTGTTTTATAGTGCCATTAGAGGAAACCGAGTTAGCTCGCTCATCATATATAAAACTTATAAAGACCATTCCTGGCACCAGGAGCTTCCAATTTTTTATTCCACACTCAGAAAATATAGTAAAATGCAAAAAAACAAGCAGTGATTCTAATTATTCTTTAATATTTGATTTTAAGGGGAAAGCGATTAAAACTTATGATTCTAACTCAACTATAGCATTTATTTTTAATGATGAATGGTACTTAGGTGAAATATATACGTGTAATGAAGAAGAATTAGTATCAGAAATACTCTTGTATCAAAAAACAAAAATCAAATATAATTATACTTATTCAGATTCGATATATCTGAATAAGAATTCTGATAATATATTAAATATTAAAAAAAATCAAATTGGAAAAATTGAAAGCATTTTAATAAATTTAATAAACATTAGAAAATTTGTAAACATTTTAATGTATAATAGTTTATAAATATTATTTGTTTAAAAAAAAGTAAATAACCAAAAGTTTTAAATTTGTTTAATTTATTTTAATAAAAAAATTTTTTTTTGTAGTACAGGAATCCCTTGATATCCACTGGGGTTACATTCCTGAAAAGTACCGCGGATAACATAACTGCGGATAATAAGACCTTACTCTTATGGAAAAATAGGGGTTACGTTCGTAGCAATTCAAATGATATAAAAATTAATTTTTTTTTTCTTATAAAAATGATTTTTTGACTCAAAATCCGTAAATTTATTTCAAAAATACAAAATTTCAATGAAAGTAAGTTCAGGATCAATTTTTCTGTTAAAGAAAGTCTTTCATCCGCGATTGTTTTGCTTGTCTTAAAACATCCTTAAATAATTCTTCATAAATTTCTACTGATTTTTCACAACAATGTTTAAAACTCAGACTCTTTGTTATTATTGGATCATGATTTATTGCCAAATCAATGGCAGTTAGTAAGGAATTTATGATTTGTAAAATGGTTTTGTGTTAAGAGGAACATTTGGTTCGGTTACTGGCACTTTTTTCACCATTATCAATCAAATCCAAAATTTTGAGTTTATCTTCGATATTCATGACGCTCCTTGCACGAGATGGTGTTTTCTTAGATGATTGGGGTGTTTTCCTTGATTGAGGAGCCATAATAATTACGAAATACAATTTTATTTTATAAAATTGAAAATAAAAATGAAAAAAAAATAAATGTAGGTTAGGAAAAAATTATAAATATTCTCGAAAATCTGAACATTGTCACACTGAAACAAAATACTTGACGTTTTTTTTTAAATTATAACCACGGATTACAAGAATTTTCCCGCGGAAAACAAGGGATTGGATATTTTCGTCCTACCGCGGATAGGGTAAACCGCGGATAACGAGGGATCACTGTATATTCTATTTTAATTCCTCACAAAATTTATTATCTGAAAATAATTAGTTAAGAAAATTAAAAACTCCCAATGTTTTTATTTTCATAAAATTTAAGATAAAATAAAAAAAAATTAAATTATGCAATGTTTTTATCCTATTTATTCGTTTCATTTTAGCATTTTACTTTATTTTTCATTTTTTACCGCGTCACAGGGGCCTATAAAATTTTATTCGGAAGGGTTTTTAATGTAAAATTTTCCGAGGAACCCGAAAATCATGTCAGAATTTTCATTTTCGCTCAGGAAAAGCAAGAGAATCGGAAAATTTTTAAATTCTATTTTTTTAGCTTAAAATTGATTTTTAAGTACTTAAAAGGCAAATGTGACAAAAAAGGAGTTTACTAGCATGAAAAGTATGGGAAAACACCTTAAAAAAAAATTAGAAAAAAAAAGTGACGCTTTTTGAGAAATTTGTATTTTTTAGTTTCCTTTAATTTTTCTGATTTTCCGGCTTTTCCTGAGATTTTTCCGAAAAAATAAGGTCAGATTCGGATTTGGCGGGAAATTTTACTACCCACCTTTATAAGAAAAATAATTTTTAGGCTTATTTAGAGCGTCCAGAAAATCAAAAGCAAAAGGGTGGCTCAGAGTTCGAAAAAAATCAAAATTGGAAAAATAGCTACCAAATCGCAACCAAGCTACCAAGAGCCTTAAAAATTGGCCAGTAACCAAATTTTTACATACCAAACACAGTGCAATTGGTATTTTTTAAATCCAAGACATTGAGATCCGACTTGGGTAAAAATAGCTAAGAACTACAGATATAGTATTAAGATATTAATAAATAGAGGGTTCTAGAGTTGACTAAATCAAGTAATACCGACATTAAAATTAAAATATTATCAAATTTTTTAGTTATTTCACTTTTTAACCAAATTTTCAATTAATTTAATCTTTCCCAAAACAACTAAAAATTATTTTATTTTAACTTTATTTTATCATCGGTTTTATGTAATTTCGTTCATTGAACCAGGCACACAAAAAAATTATTAAAAATACCATAAAAAATAAAAAAATAAAAAAAGTTTTTCTTACTACGTTCAAAAATATTTTATTAAATTTTAAAGATACCTCCGTTTGGAATAAAAATTTAGAAGAATATGTAAAAATTGGTGCCGAAACGAATACTACAAACTTATGACTATAAAATTTGTCAATAGTCTCGAAATATTTCAATTCTTTTTTAAATTTTAAAAAATTTTATCTAGTTCAAAAACACTAAAAATTAAATATCTCAAAAACTACGATACCTGAGCAGAAAATCTATGGCTAATGTCACCCACAGACTTTCTTTATAAATTTGACACCGGTTTTATGCCAATTAGTTCGACCGTTCTTACATGATGAGGGTACAGATAGACAGACAGACAAACAAATAAATTTTCAAATATATATAGTATTAAGATAAGATTAAGATATATATAAATATTAGATGAATTGAACATTATTTTTGTTTAGTATAAGCACTTTTCAAGATAACGTTTTCGTGGAAACTAAAATAAAAATAATATGAAAATTATATAGACTATGAAAATTATATAAACTAAATCATTAATTAAAATATTAGAAATCAGTAGACAGATTTTTAAATGAATAGTTTATGAATACAATATTAACTTTAAAAATAATAAGATGTATATTATAATGAAAATAATAATATTTATTATACTAAATATAAACTGAATATATAAAATTTTAATAAGAATTTAGTAGAATATATGCCACTTTAAATTATTTTCATATAACCCATTAAAAATTTTACTTCGAATAGTGCCCTGTTTAATGGAGATGTTGTAATTTCAAGTATATTTTATGCAATGATAGCATTCCGATATTAATATTAATGTAGTAAAATATACACCAATATAAATATTTTTCAAATAGTGTTTGGTTTTATAGAACATTTGTAATTTTAATTGTTTTTATGCATTGATAGCATTGAAATATAAGTATTGAATTTAGTAGAGTATACCCAACTTTATATTTTTTTCGAATAGTTTCCCGCTTTTTAGGAAAGTTGAAATATTTGTATTGAATGTAGAAAAATATACCCTATTATAAATTTTCGCCAATAGTAGCCGGTTTTATAGAGAAGTTGTAATTTCAATTATTTTTATGCAATTATAGCATTGGTCAACTTGCATAATAAGACTTGAAAATTCCAATCGTGGGCAAGGGAACAATTTTTGGTGAAATTGGATATCATATTCGTATTAGGAGGCTCAAAAAAAATTTAATATTCGGTGAAATATTTTATGAATTTGTTAGCAAAAAAAAATACAACGACTTGGGGTCTGTGCCTATATATAATATTTATCTTATAAATAAATAAATAAATTGTTCATACATAAAATTTTAATTATTATAAATAATAAATAATTATTCATAATTTTTCTGTAATCTTATGTAAAGTAAGATCGATTTATATACCATCAAAAACGTATAATGAAATTAGGTTACATTTGTACCACAGCCATTATATAAAACGTCTTTAAAGAAATATAGTATATTTCGAGCTCGAGTCCAGAAAAGTAAAGAATGGCCCAAATTGCACGTAAATTACCTCCGAGGCGAAGCCGAGGGTGGTAAACTGCGATTTGGGTCATTCCTTATTTATGGACAAGGGTGGTATAACATTTTTCTGTATCTGTGGCGAGAAAACACGTCTTTGCCTAATATATTAATTATTTAAAAAATTGTTTTTTTACTTTTAAAGGCATGAGGCTATAAAATTAGTATCTTGAAGCTGTTTAAGAAGCTTGAAAAAAATTTTTTAGTGGAAATTCAAAAAAAACTTATTTATAGACAAAAAAGTTACAAATGTTACCAGCCATTGACATAAGGGTTAATGCTAAAAAAATGAAAATAAAAATTCTAGCATTATTTTCTTTTTTGAAAAAAAAATATATTTACAATTTTTTAAATATATTGCAAAAGAAAATTTTTACTTGCATTTATTTTAATGCTTTTTTATAATAAAAAAAAAAAATTTACTTTAATGCTTTTGAAAAAAAAAACAAATATATAAGTAAATATGTATAGGTAAATAGACCGGCGTCATAGCGTACTGGCATATTCTCAGATTGCCGCTCTTGAAAGTTAAACAATGTTTACGGCGCTGCTGAACCGGATGGGTGACCACTGAAAAATATGTAAAAAAAAAAAAAACAGTATAGATGGTGCTGGTTAGGACTGAGGCATCCGCATAATGTCTATAGATATATGTAGGCATTATGTAGATAACGCAGTCCGGGTGCGACACTATAAGCCGGCATGGGGACAGGAGAAATTGTGCGAATTCTCTGAGGCCATAGGTTGACAACGCACACACATAACACTGACACACAGATACAACACAGACACTTACACTGACACAACACACACCGCCCATGCACAGGCGTAACCCTTTTGTGGGATGCATGTGGACTATCCTCATGTATACGTAAAAGTCGGTAGATAAATATACTAATATACTAATATGTGTTATCACCATTAAGTACCTAAAAGGAAATTCCTTTTCTTTTTTACAAACTTAAATTTATATTAAATTAAATATTTAGTTGCAATTAATTATTATTATTAACAGATTCAAGATTTTTTAGCTTTGTTTCTTGGGAATGAATCACATATAAAAGTGCATCCACTCGATTCTTTAGATAACTGTTTTCAGTTTCTAACTGGACTATACTTTGATTGTAAAAAACTTTCAGCTCTCTTATATCACCGATGGCTCTACCAAGTGTGTGCCCTTGTTCTGTATCTAAGTGCTATAGAAAATATACAGAATCGGCTTATTTGTTGTTCTTCAATACAACTTAATTTTTTATTTAATTTACTGTATTCAGCCCTATTCATTATTCTTGATAATTTATTGAATTGCAACAAAGTTTTATAAAAAAGAAATATTTTCAAAAAATATCAAGCTAGTTGCTTTACTGTCAGGATCGCTACGTTGTCGCTGCCAGGATTGGATCCTGAGCATGCAACGAATAATTTAATTAATTTGTCTAATTTCCTAACTATCACAATGCTCGGTTCTTACGCTGAACACCCTTAAAGCCAGAGAAACAACAACCAGTGTTGATCAAAGGCAGCAATATTTGTTAGCTGTGAAACTTACTAAAAATAGAATAATCATTCAGACATAAATAATTAACACAATTGTTAAACAACTGGTCTTTATTAATTCATAAAGGCTTTACAAGTAGCAAACCACTAGAAAGCCAAAAAGCGTCTCAGCTTGTGGCGAAATGGGTCCTCGTATTTATACCCGAGAGACGGATTTTGCAAAATGTGACGTATTTGATTCCAGAAAATACGTGATGTTTCTTAGAACGATTAAAATGATATTAATTTGAATATTTGCATTATTTTATGTTATAATACATTTTAATTGTTCTATTACAGTTTTTTTTTATATTTTACATTGTTTTTAATACTTTTATATTTTTATAATTAATTAATAATTATTTGATTATGAGTTAATACCTAATCTAGAATGTTCTTAAATTACTATTTTACTTAATTCTACTATTATGTTTACTATATACAATAGTTACATTGGGGTTAAATCGTTTTCTTATTGAACCGATTCGTTATGCATACTCGCGATTATGCATCGTTGCATTTTTAATTAAAATATAACGTTTTTTATAACTTGAATTTATAAAGCTGAAAGGTGGCGACCTCCGAACTACTTGTACAAGATTTTACATAACCGGTAAATAGATATGACTTTTATTTAGGGTGCTCGATTTTATCGATTTTATATTTGATTTTTTTTAGTTACCCTACATGCACGAATGTACCCCGTTCCTGTACCCTACAAACTATCGACGATGGTAAAAACAATATCAACGTAATGTTTAAATTTTGTTTCATTGGATGAATTTTTTCCAAGATTAATCTCCACTGGCTTAATATACTCTTTAAAATAGTGATAAGAATCTTCTTATGTGTTCTATGCCAGTTTTTTGAATTCTTTGAAAAGATGGTTATTACCTGAAAATTATATTTAAAGTTAATTAAAATTATTAAAACAACGGAATTTCAGTAAATTCTAAAATAAATTTATTGACTTTGCAGTTAAACAAAAAAGAAATAATTTTTATATTCACAGGGCTGATTTTAATTATAGAACTCTTGGGACTTGGTCTGGGAGTAATTAATTCAAAAACATGTAAGATAAAGAATTATTTTTTGTAGTGTGAATTGTCTAATTAGAAAATAGTGAGTGGGAGAAAGGGAATGAAGCCACAAAAGGTCTGGCTGCATTTCAAATCTTCGTTTCAGTTTGTTATCTTTTCAAAATCCTATGAATATCAAAATCTAATATTTTTTTAACTAAATTTTTGACATGGAACACGTTTATAGATGTGGTTACTCAAAAAAGTATGGTTTTTTAGAAAAAATGGGAAAATAGTTATATTATAATATATTCAACATTTTCCCCTAATTAAAATAATTATAAAAATATTTCTTTCAAAGTTGAAAATGGGATAAGATCGGAAAATTTTTTATCATAAAAAAATAAAATGAAAAATTAATATTAATAAAAAAAAAGCAAGGGAAGAAGGGAGGGCATCATAACTATTAATTATTATATTCGACAGTTGAAATTTTTGTAGTGAAAATAATAAGGGGCCAAAGGTCCATGATGAATATATAGAATCATAAGTTTTTTTGCGCCAACGTAGTCAGGTTGTTTTGCAGGTTTGGGGTCGAAACGTGTTGACAGGCTGAGATTTGCTCTACTATATGTTTTTTTTACTATTTGTTAAAAAATAGGAAAACACCCTTAAATCAACAAAAACCACCCCTTTTTAGCGGTTTTTTGCAAAATTTATAAGGTAAAGCTTATATGGTCAAATATAGTTTATTCTTTAATAATGGTTTAAGAAGATATTGTGACTTTTTTTATAATTGACCAAAATTAGGATATGTGGGCTAATTATAGAGCATTAAAACAACCCCAAAAATTAAAAAAAAAAGAAAAACATAATAAAAGTTCATTTTTTAATTTTGTATTGTGGAGTCAAACATTTAAAAACTTATAACCGGTTTGTGTAAACACAACCTAAATGCATGGAACATGTTTACTTCCAAATGAGGACTAGATATAATACAAATGTTACTCAACATTACAATACAATTTTCTATTGTTGTAATTTGTAATTATCACCTAACTAGCTGTTAAGATTCTAAATCCAAACTATTTTGATTCCCTAAACCTGAATTATTATAAGTCCCTGAACCTGAATTATTCCAAGTCCCTAAATCGATATTATTCTAAGTCCATAAACCTGTATTATCCTAAGTCCTTAAGCCCAGATTTTTCAGTCTTTTAAAAGTATTTTATTTATTTATATATACTTACCTAATTATTCTAAGTCTTATTTGACCCCCCCCCCCTTAAATAGGACAAATTTGACCCCCCCCTTAAAAAGGACAAATTTGACCCCCCCCCCTTAAATAGGACAAATTTGACCCCCCCCCCTTTAAGAAGGACAGATTTGACCCCCCCCCCCATTAATTTTCAAGTTCTGAAGTACCCCCTCCCTATAAACATGTTCCATGTTAATAGTTAGAATACACATATAACACATATAAAAGTATGTATGTGTGAGTCGTGTATATTGGGCCCCGTTCTGTGGAAGGGAGCCTGGGCACCTAGAGCGTATCAGTCTGTCATTATATAAGACAGAAGTCACACGATAACGTAATAAAGTTCTTTAAGTTAAAACGACACAATACTTGTTATTATTCAACCTATCGCTGTCACTCTCCAACACATATATTCCATCAGGTTCTGGACCCAGCGACTTCAAACTGCGCATAAAATACCTGTGTTTTCTTTTCTTTCTTTTTCCTTATTTTAAATATCGGAAAATTTAAATTTTGTTGAGAGAGATTAAGTGTAGGTTGTGTAGGTATTACTTGTTTAAAAAGTGGGTACTATTGCTGAAGGAAAACGGAAAACAAAAATTTACCGCCAAAAAGCATCTAAGTGACCTTCAGTAAATTTTTCTAAACGATCTTAATATAGAAAGAAAATGCAAATAGCCTTTTCTTTAATAAATAAAAACGATAACGATAAAATTTTTTGAAAAAGGAAAAGTGTTGTTTGCAATATAAAAGGAATGACGCAATATTTTTTTCTTTCTATAACGTTTTCTACTATATTTTATATACGCATGGTACATATGAATGTATGTGTATGTATATAAATATACTAGGGGGCTCCGCCCCCTGCGCGCTTCGCGCGCCAATCCCCGTAGATAATCCCCAAATCCCCATAAATACAATTTTAATAATTACTTTCAATTAAAAATATTGATTATATTGTTTTTCTTTTATTTTAAAATTCGTTAATAGGTTTATAATTAATTGATTTATCGGCTTAAAAATAAAAAAAAAAAAAATCACTTGACCCACAAGGGCCGTTTTTGTCCAATAATACCATATTGTAGTCAGAATGGCTCCAAAGTGTCAGATTGGCCCAAAAGTGTCAAAGTGCCACAAAGGTGTCATTCGACAGCGGCGGCAGCGGTTATAACTTTATAATATATAGAGATACATGTATGTATGTGTTTACAGAGTATTCCTGAATACGTGGTACATCAGGAAGGTTAGTCAAAATATATAGTTAAGAAATGTCAGTATAACATAACGTACTTGGACTTATGTTATAACGACATTATTTTCTTAACAAATTTTTTTTATTCTATTTTCCATTCATTTATTTAGTTAAGAAAAACTTAAAGTACTTGGACTTATGTTATACCGACATTATTTTCTTAACTATATATTTTACCTAACCTTCCTGATGTACCATGTATTCAGAAATACCCTGTACATCTTTTTTTTACACTGCATACTGGTACTTACTCATATATGCTCGTACATATTCGTAACGAACGATTACTAAGTCGCCCGATCCTTAGATCAAGCAACGAAATATACACACACAAAGATGACGCATCTTGTGTGTAGCATTTTTTTCAAAGACGCTAGTCATTGAGTGGCACATGATATATGTATGAGCATGTGTGCGTGTACGGTATAGTGCGTATAAAGTGCAAATAATTCCGCTCGGAGACCAGTATATATTCATGTATAAAAATGTATTATATAATATTTTTTATTTTTTTCAAATATACTGCTATAGCATTTAATAAAAATATATATCATTTTCTTCAAAATCTTCGAAGTAGGCACATGCTCTGAAGAAAATTTTATAAATAATTTTTTTTTAACGAAATCTTTTAAGGACGCTATGGCCAATGAATTCCCCAACTAAGACATATACAGTTTGTTAGCGAAAAACCTCAAGAATCGAATAATATGGGTCTTATAGTCCATTGTCGTGCAAAATTTTGAGATATAAGGGTACAATGATAAATAAATATTACATTAGTCTTATGGGGAGAATTCAGGAAGTTGATTATTTTTACCTTCAAATTGCGAATTCCCGAATGCAGATAGTGATAAATTGAAAGTTCAAAACTTAAAGAATTCATTGGTACTTTCCAAATATGAGGTATACGTCGGAAATTTCGTGTAATTAAACGAAGAAAATTTTATAACGCAGTTTAAGCAGCAAGGACGCCATATTGTTTGTTTATTATACAAAGCACGCGCACTAAGGTTAGTAAATAAAAACACAAATTTAATATTATTCTTTAATTTGTAATTTCATATTTATTAATTAAGTAATAATTTTTTTGAATAAATTTTTTTCCATAAAATAATTTGTTAACTGCATTTAATAAAAAATATTAATATTTACTTGATAAATATGTACACGGAAGTTTAAATTTGAGTTTTGAATTAGTTCTTTTTGCAGAAGTACTGCGTGATTAAAAAGTAATAACACATTAATTGTAAATTAGTAAAATTAAGAGGCATTTACCATTAAATTTGTGAATATTATTTAAAAAATTAATTTTTTGAATTTATAAAGTATTAATTGTATCATTTAAATAGTTCAATGTGTATTATTTTTTTTATCACTCAACGACTTGGGATTCAAGGCCAGAGCATCGTTAAAAGAAATTTATCTCTATTTTAGTAACGAAAATGGATTTATTAAATGAATTTTATTAGAAATACATTGAAGTATTTAAATTAAATGAAAATCATAAGAACGAAACGACAACGATAACGATCGATAATGACACATTGGTTTTCAAAACTGAAACAACTGAATATAAAATAAGTACGTAATAAATATAAATGCATATATTTTAAGTCCCAAAAATCTTGCTTGCTGATTATGGTATTGGTATTGGTATTTGTTTAACCTCCATCTTAAACTTCCATACGGATGTTGTGACAGAGGTCACCAACAACTGCCCATGCTATCACACCCTGCACTATTTTAATTTTTCTATTTCTCTATTTTAATGGGTTGAGAATGTAAAAGCGCCTTTCGACAATTGTTAGTGAAGTGTTATTGTATAATTGTTTGAGTGTCAGTGTAGCTGTTATGAGCGTTGAACCTATGTTCCAGGAACATCCTGAAACCCATGCTGGCTTATAGTGCCCTGGCAGCACTTCGGACCGCGTTATCCACATAATGTCAATTTGTTTTTTTTTTTTTTTTTCTTTTTTTTTTTAACATTAGGTGGGTGCCTCAATCCTAGAACCCACGGTAGAAGAACATCAAGAATTTTTCGCAAAGAAAAAAACTTGATGTTGATATAGCCGGGAATCGAACCGCAAACCTTCAGGTCCGAAGTCCAACGCCCTAACCACAGAGCTACCGAGGCTCTTTGCTGATTATGAATGTAGGGCTTTTGGTGATGCTCTCAGATAAACTACATGCATAACCTTACATGGCAATCCTTGTGTTCAGGTTCTCATATTTACATCTGTTCAAATATTTCTGTGAGTGACATGACTTGTGTTCGGTCAGCTATTCAGGAAATAAAGCCCGTAAAATTAAAATAACTCATGTTTTGAATTAATTCCATAGATAAACGACAAATTCACGATGATCTATGGGATTTGATTCTCGATGAGGCCACAAGATGTGCAAACGATGGCAAAAACTTGGAGGTTCCACGGGCTCTAATACAGCAAGACGAAGAAACCATTGCCAGATTGGCATCAGGTGTCTCTCAGGGCTCTACATACAATAACCAATCAACGATCAATAACGATAACGATGAGCATCACGAAAGAATAGACAATTCAACGATAACGAAAACGCAGAGTCCAAATGGGCAGGGCTCACGTGAAACGAGATCGAAAAAGACAAAGAACGAATGCGACAGATAAAATATCCTCCAAAAGATTACGAAAAGCCTAGAGACAAGCATTAAACCTTTCACTAGTTGTAACGAAAAATTAATTGAAAACGTTAAAAAACTAATTAAAGAAAATCAAAAAAAGCAGACAGTGACAGAGTTGAAGTAACTGCATTCAGAAAAACGATTGAATCGCAAACCAAAAAGCTTAGCAAATTTATGGACGATCTAGAGCACAGATACGGAGGGCTTGATGAGTAAACGATTGAAGACAATACCCCAAACGACAATAATTCCTACGCTGAATTGGAACAATCATCGACTTGTGACGACATCGCTAAAATATTTAGAGAAGAGTTGGGCAAACTCAATCTTGAAAAAAGCGTAAATCGAAATGACAATGACATAGCTTCGGCAGCTAAAGACGTCATTCAATTCGGAGTCATCAACAAGAATGAATCGACAAAACGTGAAATTAAACTTACGACACAAACAAAATTTGAACATTTTTATGATTATTTAACCTCAGAACTTAGATAAATCGATCTCCTATACGTAATTAGTCCAGCCGATAGCTCAGACAAAAATAAAAGACTTGACGAAGACACCAAATCAAAGAATAAGTTCAGAGTAAGAGACATTTTAATTAATATACTCGAACCTAAATATTACTCCCGGGTTACTGGAATTCAGGACCCCCAGGAGATTCATTGAAAAATTTGAAGACATTACACGAAATTACAAAAATTTAGATGGCACTAAACGTTTCACAGACGAAGAAAAACGTGACGCTTTTTACAATGCAATACTGATGTCTGTTCCCGAGATGCAATCGGTTGAATTCATGACCAAATCTACCAATGATGGTAAGGGTGTATCTCTTGAAGCACTTAAAAGCTTCATTACACAAGCTGAGGCTAATAAAAACCAACTGACAAGCACGAACACGACTCCAAGGGCGGCCATGCTGGTAAAACGAGACCCAAGAGCGTGATGCCATGAATGTAACGATTTCGGACACTCAGAGTCAAGCTGCCCAATGAAAGGGTCAGGTTTGAAAAAGTGTTACGAATGTCAACAATTCACAACAAATATTGCTGATCAATGCCCCCAAAGAACAGCTAAACGAGGAGGTAGAGGTGAATTTAATAGACCAAACGGTTTTTGATCTTACAACCGAAATCAAGTCTCTAGAAACTTTAATTCAAATCAAACTAACGACCGTAAACAAAAAGCAAATGACGACAAAACGACTAACGAAAACCAACGTTCTAAGCCTTCTAACAGAGGAAAATTCAGTAAACGAGGTAGAGGAAGATTTGGCAGAGGTCAACAAAAACCTAACGATAATAGACCTAACGATCAAGGTAATTCTCAAAACCGAGGTCAGTGTCTGTTAACTCATAATTCATTACCTTACTTTGACTTAATTGATCATACAAATGGAAGTTATATAATGAACGAAATGGCAAATAATTTAAGCGAAAATAAAAATAATTTACCCTTAATAAAATTCCTAGCAGATTCTGGAGCGACGGAACACTTAACTAATTCTAAACTTTTCTTTAAAACTTTTGATAAATGAAATTGTGGCACTATAAACTGTGCGATTAAAGACTCCTCAGCCGATATAAAAACGGAGGAAGCAGGTACGATTGAAAACGGTATTAAAAATAATAAAGTAATCGATCTTGAAAATGTAATTTGCGCGAAAGATTTAACGGAAAATTTACTTTCTTTACGGATGTTTGCGGAATTAGGACTAGGCATATACTTAGATAACCAGAAAATTGATATATTTGAGCCAATATCTCACAAAATTTTCTTATCGACCATATTGGATAGTAGAATGCCAAATAAAAAATAGTAAAAATCAACATAGTAAAAATACAAATAAAATTTTTGTAAATATGATTCATAGCGATGCTAATGAAATTGCAAACCCAAGATATATGACGAGAAGTGTAGTATCTAAAACATCACGTAAATTAAATGAAAATGAATCAGTAAATCGCGAAATGATAGAAGCTAATGATTTGATATCAAACGATTTTACAAATGATAAAAATAAAGAAACTAATACAGATAAACTCAGCGATAAAAGTATAGAAAAAGTTAACGATAATAATAAAATTACGACTCCTATTTATGAGTTTTCGAAATTCGATACTACAATATGGGACAGAAGATTTCATAATGTTGATTACTTACCTGAAATTGAAATAGAAGAAAACGAGTCCTCATTCAGCGATAAGTAGAGAAAATTTAAGAAAAATAATAATGCCTTACTTTGGCATGTTAGAATGGGACATGCTTCTGTTTCTTATTTAAAAGAATTACAAAAACAGTTTCCTGACTGTAAAGAATTAAATAAAGCTATTTTTGATAATTCTATTGTTGATTGTGACGCTTGCAAAATTGCAAAATTTAACAAACTCCCTTTTCAAAACACTCGTCAGCGGGCAACCGAACCTTAATATTAATAACCTTAATATTAATAACCTTAAATACTTCCGGTATGGTCTATAATAATTAATTTTATTTTATAAACATATATACATATCCATTAAATGGACTTTGAAAATAGTATAATAAATGATATATACATGGTCAAGTATAAAAAGTTAAATACAAAATTGGGTGTTAGTTTAGAAAAATTTGAATTAAAAAAGATTTTAATTTTATTTTATGAAATTCAAAGATTTTAATTTTAATTTATTAATATTTGAAACTTTAATTTAATATAACAGATAACAGATTTTAATATAAAAAGACTTTAAAATTTTTGTGAAAATTCATTGATCTGCCATTCTTTTTACCAGAATTTTTGATGACTGATTTAAGATGTTGTAGCTGCATATTTCTTCCAATTTCATGAATTTTTTTGAACTGATGCCTAGTTTTGATAGTATGTTCTTTGCCTTCAAGTATTGCTGTGTTTCTAGTATCTCACCTAGTGCTCTAAATACCAAATGAGTGACGCGACGGTGAGTACGCGGTATTACTCAGTCTCTGATACGATAGTTAGTGGTTCATAGACTCCCTCGAAATGGGCTCCCCTTGTGAAAACTTGGTTTATATATTCGCGTGCTTGGGCGGTGCTAAAAAGGGGTATGTACAGAACGAACTCAACTTTCCCCTCGTTTAGTATTTTGATAGGTTTTTTTTTTTTTTTTTTTTTTTTTTTTTTTTTTTTAAGGGAAATATGTGAATCTTACATCAGCCATGGATTGTTTGCGGGCCTTAAAGACCCGCAAATTTCCATGACCGCCCAGTTGTACAAAGTGTACAACTGGGAGACCACCAGCGAACGCGGTCGCCGGCTACGCCCCAGATTCTTACTGGATAAACACACTTTAAACCCCCCGCGCTTGTTTGTCCCAAACCGGAACTCCCTTTTCAGGTATAACTTCAGTTTGGGACGCGCAGCCTAGGCAGCTGGCCGCTGCCTTCCCCCCTGCCTAGGGGCAGGAGAGCTCTCTACGATAGAAAGCCCTCCTCCTTCTTCTGCAACAAGGTGGTCCTTACGTACTCTGCTACTTTGTTCCAGTTGTCGGAACTCCGTAGCATTTCCGGGACCACCGTCTCCGGCCTCCAAATCGGGAAGGGCGGGCGCCCCTCCAAGTAGCGAACACATTCGAAAAATGTGTGCTCTACTGTATCATCCACGCCCGGACAGTGCAAGCACTCCTTTGTTGCCACCTTATGCCAATGCTTCAACATGACACGGAAGTACCCGTGTCCAGTTAAGAACTGGGTAAGGTAGAAATCCACCTCCCCATGCTGTCGTCCCATCCATGCCTGCAGGTCTGAGATCAGTCTGCGCGTCCACAGGGCATTTTTCTCTTGGTTCTTTTTCCATCGTTTCTTCCATGCTTTCATAGAGTTGAAGCGGGCGCGAGTGGAAGCCACTTCGCGCTCTTCTACGCTCTCGTAGATAAATTTCCGCTCCAACGCTAGCAGGTCAATGGGTATCACCGAAGCAACAACCTGGATCGCCTCTAGAGATACCGTGTGGTATCCACAGGCGATCCTCACTGCCGCCTGCCTCTGTACCGACGATATTTTTCGTCTGTACTTGGCAGTTTCTGTGGTCTTCGCCCAGACTTCTGATCCGTAGAGCAAGACAGAGTTGACGACTGACATCAGGAGCCTCCGCTTCCCTGGTTTGGGTCCCCCAATGTTGGCCATGAGCCTTGACAGGGAGGATGCGGCCGACGCTGCCTTTTCCCACGACCTCTGAAATTGCTCCCAGAAGGTCAGCTTGTTATCAAGCTGAACTCCCAGGTATTTCACCGATGTTCTGTTTGGATCGTGTGAGGGTTTCCGCCGTCGTCGATAATTACATCGAAGTCGGTAGGAACCCTTCGACGGGTCAGCAGTACGATCTCCGTTTTTGGGATCGCAAGCTGGAGCCCGTGATCGCCCATCCAGAGGTTGATCCGTCTCATGACTAGATTCAACCTCTCCTGGGTCACCTCCATGTCCCTGCCAGTTATGGTCAGGGCCACGTCGTCGGCGTACCCGATCAGGGAAACTCCTTCCGGGAGGTGGACGCGCAACAAGCCATCGTAAAAGGCATTCCACAGGTCCGGTCCGAGAACCGAACCTTGCGCGATGCCTGCACTCAAAACCCTTTCACGCCTACCGTCAAGCGTGTCGTAGAGCAGTCTCCGGTCCCGCAGGTAATCCTTTAGTACGCTACCCAGATACCTGGGTATCCGGAAATCGTACTCGAGGGACCGGATCATGTCATCCCACCTGGCCGAGTTGAAAGCGTTTTTGACGTCCAGCGTTACCAGAAGGACGTCCTTGCGAATTGCAGGCCTTTTTTCCCTCTCAGCCTCTTCGGTATCCACGACACGCCGAATGGCGTCTATCGTGGAATGCCCTTCACGAAAACCATGCTGCTCCTCAGAGAGACCACCGCCCTCCTCGATTGCCCTTCTGAGCCTTGCCCGGAGCTTGCTCTCCATCACCTTACCAATGGTATTTAACATACACAAAGGTCTGTAAGATGATGGAGAGTCCGGGGCTCCCCCCTTGCCCTTGTTCAAGAGCACGAGACGTGCCAGCTTCCACTGCTTTGGGAATACTCCAGCCACCAAACAAGCATTGAACATGTTTAACAGGATACCAGGGATTACTTTGACCGCTCTTTTGAGCACTTCCAAACGCGCATTTTCCTTCTTCCTCTGCTCTTGCTCTTTTCTCAGAGTGTCTTTACGCAGCATTTCCTCCTCCTCTTCTTTCTGGAGCTTCGCGTTCTTTTGCTGCTCCTCCTCAGATGTAGCTATACCGCTAGCATTTTGGAGGGATCTTTTGGAGATCTTGCTTATTTGCCTTGATTCTGGAGAATTCTCTTCAGAAGAAGGCGATCGGACCCTCTTTGCCATTTTCTGCGATGCTTTCCCAAGAGCAGACTCAATTTCTTGCGTTTCCACACGCAGTCTCTTCGTGATCAGCTCAATTTGGATAAGGGCATTATCGAGGTCTTTCACTCCCATTTTAATGGGCATGCCGCAATTTCTTTGGACTTCTGAACAATGGTATGTCATCTTGTCATTTGCTTCCTTCATGTCTTCCTTGTGGTGTTTTTCCACTGCCTGTATAGTATCCTTTACAACGGCGATAAACTTATGATAGGCATTAGGCCATTCCATCACTGTTTGTGCCATGGCCTGTCCTTGGTCAAGGCTGTCGGTACCCTGTAGTATGCCTTGCAGATATTTGAAGTGCTCCGCATAGCTTGGTACGGTATCCCTTGCACCCTTGTTAGGTGCATTTGGCTTTTTTGGCATTTGCTGAATATCTTCAAGCAAAACTATGGCTTGAAGTTCGTTTCGTGATCCCCCCTGGGTGGAAGATGGTGTTAAATCCGCCTCCATGCAAAATTGTTGGCCCCCCTCAGAGTCCATGGGGCCGGTGCCAGCCACCGGGGCTTTCACCCGATCGGAACTGACAGCTGAATTCGACACTTCTTGAAGTGGCTTATTAGCCTGAGGTATATCATTTTTATCATTTTGCATATTTGTTATTTAAGTAGCCTGTGTCACTGGACTAATCGCCCTTAAATGAATGCGGGTAAGGGTACCCTCTGTGCGATGTGATAACCTGGAAAAAAGAAAAAACCTGTAAAGAACTATTGTAATTAGTGTACCTGTAATGAAATGGGAAAAAGTGGTGAGATAATAGGACCGGGGATTCAGACCCGCAGCAATCCTCACCCTGGGTACAAGACACAGGGGGGTGACCGTTGCGAGTCCTACAGATCTAATGTCTGCTGACATAATACGATATTTTACCCGTCGTATTAACAGGATCCTCATAAGCCATTCCTAGCGATTGGTCAAGATCCCAATGATTCTTACAAAAGTAAGATTACTTCCACAGATGATCAAATGATCACCAGGTGAAAACAGCACGTGCCGTTCGATCATTCGATTTGCACTGCAAGAAAGAATGCGACATCCACCCAGACATCTGCTCCTGGGACTTACACACTTGTGCAATTTAATTAGATTTTAGGTTAGTCAGGGAAGCTCTAAACAAAAAAAAAGCTTCTTGACTAGTCATGGAGCGAACGCCGCAGGGCTCACCGAAATCAGGGATCCTAGGATCAGTCATGTTCGCGCCCAACACCTGCAGCTGCAAGGGTTTATCTGATAATTACCGCTTCAAGCCTTACGTCCCGAAGTTATTGGCTGCAACACATATATCACATTTAAAGTAAACAGTTTTTTGTTTAGACAGAAACATATGCAGCCAATCCCAGCGAACTTTTCAGCTCTTTTCGTGGCTTTTTCTGAATCCCCCCAACAGACAGCAGGTGAAGGGCACAAACATGAATGAACCAGCAGCAACGATTACCTTGCTCTGTAGGGCACGGCCACATTGCTGTGGAGCCCTGCTCCAGAGAAGCCCTAGCCATACTGCCATTCATCATATTAATGTACTAATGTCAATAGCATTAGTGTATAGAATAATTAAAAATTAAAAATTAAAGCTGCCTTTAGTGACATCTGAATTAGAGGAAATGTATGCCCCGTTCGCAGACGCCTTCCTAGACAACTCACAGTGAGTTCGAGGTCATCGGGCAAGAAGTGATTCCACCTGGCATCTGAGAGGGAGCAAGGTGGAGTTAATAAGAAACTTTAACTGTCCACTAAGAGAACCATTTAGGATCTCAGCCAAAAGCCGTCGGCTGAGTGACGCACAGGTACGACGTGTGCAGGCCTCAGCCTTGGTGAGTGGGTGAACATTTGTGTGCAATTAAGCACATCAACAGGGTAGCCACGAGAAGGCAGTTCAGTCCCACCTAGAGTTATCGACACTAAAGGACCAAACCAGTGGTCTGTAGCTTATACAGCGTCGTGTCCATAGGTAACTCCTACCAGTCGATGGGGCCAACCCATCTCATTCCAGTATGTCGGGTATTCACCAAAAAATGGTTTATTTCCCAACCACCCCATTTTGATAGGTTAATGTTAGGGTGTTTCCATGACTAAAATAAAACGTTCATTGGTTATTCTTACTTTGAGGGCTGTATATTGATTGGAAGGCTTCGCGTCCATCATTCTTTTATTCGACCAATGTCTTTTAATCCACGTATTGATTTTTAGGGGACATATTGATGTTTATCCACGTATCAATCCACGTATTGATGTTTATTGTTACAATGTCTAGGGTAAATTATTATGTGTCTGGCGTTTTATAAGTATGATTGGAAAAGTAAAGATTTTATATATTAGGGTGGCCAACAATTCTAAACAGCGGGCAACCGAACCTTTGCAAATCATTCATTCTGATATAATGGGTAAAATAGCGCCAGCCTCATATCCAAAAGGGTATAAATACATTTCTGTTTTCATTGATGATTATTCATGTCTAGCAATGGCTTACCCTAAGAAAACGAAAGACGAAACCGGAGATTGTTTAGAAGCTTATGTAAGAAGTGCCCGAAATCTTCTTGGTAGAGACGCTAAAGTTTGCTATTTAAGAACTGATCAAGGAACACAGTATGTAGGTGGCTATACGGTTAAAGTTTTAAATAAACTTGGGGCTAAACAGCAACTCGCATGCCTTGAAACTCCAGAATATAATGAAGGAGCAGAACGTTTTAATCAAACAATACAAAAAAAGGTTAGATCTTATATGTATGACTTAAATCAAAATGAAAATATGTGGGATTTAGCACTCGGGGCTGCTGTTTACGCTTACAATAGAACCCCCCATAAATCAAATAATATGATAATACCTCTTAAGAAATTTGCTCCAAATCATATTTACGATATGTTACAAATAAAACGTTTTGCTTGTGTTGCTTACATTAAAGTACAAAGGAAAACTGGTCCGAAATTTAGATATGTAGGACGCAGGGTTATTCTTGTTGGTTATACTCCTGCAGGTTACGAATTTTTAAAGCCAGAAGAAAATAAATATTATGAAAGTCGGGATGCACGTTTTAACGAAAAATTGGTATATGGTGACAAACATAAAAAAACTGGCATTAAAGATTGGTCTAAACCTGTTAAACCTATCGAAAGGGATAATTGGTTCTTGAAATTTGAAGATGAAAACAATGTAACGACTGAAACATCTTCGAAACAGGAGGGAGAACCAGATATAAATAACGGCACAAATGACGAATTATCCTCAAAAATGGAGGCAGCACAAATGAAATGTAAACGAGGTAGGCCTAAAAAGTCTGTAGAAATTAAAACCACAAACAAAAATGAAATCATAACCGACATACTATGTGACAAAACTATTAACGATACAAGTTTCTCAGACATCCCTCAAGGCCAAACAGATGATATAAAAGCTCTATTTGTTACAACAGATAAGTTCTTTTACAAATTTAAAGACGATATTAATTACGCTCTATTATGTAAAGTTAATATCGACCCCTTAACATTTGAAGAAGCTATGAACTCAAATGAAAGTCATCTTTGGGAACTGGCAATTCTTGAAGAATTAAAATCTTTATACAAAAACAAAGTATGGAAAATTGTAAATATCCTCAAGTCAAAATAGGGTAAAATGCCTAATATAATAGACTCGAAGTGGGTATTTAAACGTAAAATAGATAAGGATGGCAAAATAAAGTACAAGGCGCGTTTAGTTATACGAGGTTTTAAAGATAAAAGCTGCTATGATTTAACCGAAACATATGCTCCAGTTTCTCGCTTAGCGGTAGTTAGGATGGTCCTATCGATAATAAATAAATTAAAATTAAAATCATGTCAGCTCGATGTTAACCCTTGTGTCAACAGATAATTTTTCTACACTAACCAACAGATGGGGTACCCGTGTACCCAATCCCTGTTTTCATGTATTTACATCTATTTAAAAGATATATATGTGTGTGAAATATGTATTACATGAATATTTAGGTATTTTAATGTCTGTTTAGCATTATATAGAAATTTTAAAGTCAGTATTATTACAGAAAAAAGCAAATGATAAAATTTTTAAAATAGCGCAAAATTGTCGCATGTGCACTTTTTTGTGAATAAACACGCATCAGCTGCTCTTATAGCTAGTAGGAAAGTCTGTATTTATAAAACAAAATTTCTTTTAGTTATCTTGAAAATTTTATGTGTCTACGTGCTGTATTTTAGGAGCTATTGACATTTTTTACCTGTAGAAGCTAGTGTGGCCGTGGTCTCGAAATGGAAAAAAATTTCAAGAACCGAGATTAATAGGTAAGTAACCAAGTAGTTTTGTGTTCTCTAACGTTTTTATTTGTGTATAAGGTTTTATCTGTTTAAATTTAAATTGTACAAGTTAATAAATAAATTAAATTTTTTATAAGTTACAGTTTTGGTAGATGAGAACGAGATCGGTACTTATAGATCAAATACTCGGTCAAAATCAGGAGGATAGTGATTTAATTTCTGACAATGAAGATGATACTTGACTTCCTGGAAGTTGTAATAACCCTTCTCTTCAATTGAACTACTATCAACACTTGAATTGCTATTTAGACTATCTAATATATCGAAGATCCTCTAATAAAAAAATTTAATATCATATAAATACCTTTAGGATCATAATCTAACTCATGCTGACTGTCATCATTATATTAAACTTCCATTAGTTATTTCGGGTTAATACTACTAACAGGAAGCCGATTATATTTGTCACTGTCAGAAATTAAATCATTATCCTCCTGATTTTGACCGAGTATTTGATCTATAAGTACCGATCTCGTTCTCTTCTACCAAAACTGAAACTAATAAAAAATTTAATTTATTTATTAACTTGTACAATTTAATCTTCTACACAAAAAAAAAAACGTTAGAGAACACAAAAATACTTGGATACTTACCTATTAATCTCGGTTCTTGACAATTTTTTCCATTTCGAGACCACGGCCACACTGGCTTCTACAGGTAAAAAAATGTCAATAGCTCCTAAATTACTGCACGTAGACTCATGAAGTTTTCAAGATAACTAAATGAAATCTTGTTATATAAATGCAGACTTTCCTACTAGCCGTAAGAGCAGCTAATGCGTGTTTATTCACGAAAAAGTGCACACGCGGCTATTTCGCGCTATTTTTAAAATTCTATCATTCGCTTTTTTCTGTAATGATACTGACTTCAAATTTCTATATAATGCTAAACAGACATTAAAATACCTAAATATTCATGTAATATATATTTTACACACATATATATCTTTCAAATAGATGTAAATACATGAAAACAGGGACTGGGTACACGGGTACCCCTTCTGTTGGTAGAGAGGTATGTATTTTAACTAAATTAAAAAAGTACTAAAAATAAATTTTTTAATATTCGGTTTACGGGAAGTTAATGTCAATTAGATGCTTATAGTTGGCCCAGAGGCTGAGAAAAAAATAATGAGTAGAAATTGTTAAAATTTTAACTTTTCGGTGAAATGGGTACACGGGTACCCATCTGTTGACATAAGGGTTAAAACTACATTTCTAAATGGTTCGATTAACGAAGAAATTTATATGGAAATTCCGGAAGGTATAGAGTACACGAAAGAGTTAAAACAAAGCCATGTGTGTAAAATAGAAAAGGCTCTGTACGGGTTACGCATTAGAGTACACGAAAGAGTTAAAACAAAGTCATATGTGTAAAATAGTAAAGGCTTTGTACAGGTTACGCATTAGCCCTAAAAGATGGTATGTACGGCTTACTAAAGCACTTAATGCTATAGGCCTAAAATCTGATGATGACGAACCACGCTTATTTGTATCGAAAAATGGCCAAAATTTGCTATTTTTGGTAATATATGTCGATGATATGATAATTGCATGTAATTATGATGAAACATTAAATTATGTAAAGTCAAAATTAAAGAGTGAATTTGAGTTGACAGACATGGGAGAACCTAAAGAATTTCTTGGCATAACGATAAATCATGATAAAAAAAATAACATCATGAAATTAAGCAAAGAAAATTATATTAATAAACTTTTGAAACGATCCGGTAACGGTACGATATATCCGCAAAGAACCCCAACGATAACCTCACAGGTAGCCAATAGAGAACGAAAAGAACGCAAATAACTGTATGATGAAGCCACTCTGAAAGCTACTGAAAGCTCAGTTTGTCCTTATCGAGAAGCAGTTGGTAGCCTACTATATCTTGCGAATGCTACGAGGCCAGATATTTCTTATGCAGTAAATGTTCTGAGCCGTCACCAAAAAAATCCAACTGAAAATGACTGGAAAATAGTATACGGGTATTTAGGTATTTAAAAGGGACAACTTAACTGGCTTTAACCTTCAAGGGAAACAATCAAGGCATTGAAGTATTTTCTGATGCCAGTTATGCTGACTGTAAAAAGTCCTTAACAACTTGTGGCTCTGTCGTAAGAATATTTAGGGATTCTATTGTTTGGAAAACGCAAAAGCAAAAAATGTAGCTTTGTCCACTTGTCAAGCTGAGTATGTCACAATGAGTCTAGTTTGTCAGGAGGTCATAAGCTTACATAAAATCTTGATCTTTGCTTTACGCACTAGCTTCTATCCGTTTATACTACAATGTGATAATTAGGCATCCATCAAATGTGTGAAAGGCAAGGGCAACAATAAACTTCGTCATATCGTAAAAGCAAAAGAGCATTACATGAAACAATGCGTGGAATTTAATCTTGTTAAAATTAGCTGGATTAGATCAAAAGATCAATTAGCAGATATTTTCACAAAATCACTTATTTTTTGGATTTTTTCACAAGCTTCAAATTCCAAAAATTTTTTATTCTACCTTTTTTAGTTATTTGTTAATCAAATATGATAATTTGAAGTCGGGATCTCAATGTTATGATTTTTCAAAAAAGCTCATATTTAATGTTAACTTTGAAGAGCCATATCTTAAAAACGACTCAATAAAATGATACAAGTAACAAATTTTTGGAAACTGGAAGCTTGAAGAAAATTTTTGAGACATATAAAACTCTTTTTTGTCAAAAATTACGAATTTTTAGCCAAAAATGTCCTTTTAGTGAATTGGCTACATTATTGAGAAAATAAGTGATAAAAAATTGCTATTTACGGCGTTTGAAAGGTGACACTTACATCAAAAAGATAAGACCAACCAGAAGTTTTTTGGTTATAACTTTGTGAGGTTTAAGTGTTTAAGTGTCAATTTTTTCAAATTTTAATTTTCAATGAAATACGCATGGATACGCATTTTATTGTAGACACGTGAATTAATGGACTGAAAATCTTTGAAAAATATCAAGTTTATGAATAGAAAGCATAAAAAAGTCATTTGAGTAGAAATATAATTAAAAAATACTATAAGGCGCTTAAAAAATGTGATTTTAACGTTAAAATTTGATTAAAAACAACCATTATTATGCTTCTGACGCTTTCTAAAGGGCATATAACCACCCAGCGGCATTTACCACATCAAAGTATTTAAACCAATTCTATCCAGATTTGAGCCTTATAAAAGTTGTTGAATTTGGGCAGTTTAAAATCTCCCGCTCTAAGCCGAAAAAAGCAGTTTGAGCCGTTCAGAGGCAAAATTTCAAAAAACTGACCTCAAATTTGGATTTAGCGGGAAATTTTACATTTTTTTATGTCTGGGTACTATTTTTTTTAATGATCTAGTCGATTTTAAAAATTAAAAAAAAAAAAAAAAAAAAAAAAAAAATTTTTTTTTGTTGAAAAAACCGAAGAAATCTAAAAAGCTTTTTTTGGGTATAACTCGGGTTCCTGAGTGCCTAGAGGGCTGAAAATTTCACAGGAAACATATTTTGTATACAAAAAAAAAGTGGTGAAGAAATCAGCCCGATCGGGAGACCTGACCTGGCAAGGCTATGACACGGTATCCAGAATGACTCATATAGATTTCGGCTGTCCCAAGTATGAAAAAAAAATTTTTTAAATTTCATTCTGTCGTTAAATATATTTTGGTCGCTAATAATACGAAAAATATAAAAATATTTATCTTAGAATTTCAGTGCTTCTATATTGTTAGCTAATTGATATTGAAATGTATTGAAGTAAATATTCAAATATTGGCGCTCGCACGAAGCATCTTTCCCCCGCGCACGATGATCGTCATTGTCGTTTTAGACATGCTAGTAATTGGAGCACATTTTTATATACATTAACTCCAAATTAGTTTTCTTATTATAAAAATTATTATAATCAATCGTTCAAAATAGCTATTAATTTTTATTTAGTTTTTCATTATATACATAACTAAACCAGTTTTTTCAAGTTCTTTTTTTATATAAAATTATTATTAATTATAATAAAGAGTCGTAGTCAAGACTCACAAGTTTTATATTAGTTTTGAGATAAGTTGAAATCTCCAAGTGAAGAATAATCATCAAGGTAAAATACCTATTATTTTAATAAAAGTGATCACAAAATTTAATGTCATTATTAATGTCACGCGTCAAATTTATCAAACGATAAAAGTTTTATACATGAATGCGTGTGGATTTTATGAGTGACAAATATACATTATCAATAGTGCGTGCGCGATTGTAATCAATCGTCACAAAGGTGTTTTTATTAATAATTTAATTATTTTATTGCACTGGTTTGCAGGTTATATTTTTTAGTAACCCTTTGTGATAATTGAGAATAATCGTGCCACGTGCTATTTAACGAGCTCAACAAATCATTTCAAGGCTATCAGTCATTTTAGTTTACATTATCACGCGTGCTGCAGCCCACTAATTTTTGTATATATTTTTTATATTTCTTCTTCCTTCCTGGAATTCCCATGATTTAATAAATAATAGTTAATTATTATTCAAATAAAATATATGTGTAAACCCTTTCTTTTTGAATAACCTAACCTCAAGTTCCCAGTTTTTACCCCGTTTTCAGGAAAATAGTAGCAGATAATGATAAAGGTAGAGGTATTTTATTTTAATTAAGTAATAAACCCTTTTTCATTACAAAAAAAAAAAAATAATTTACATGTCGGCTGTCCTAGTTTTGAAAAAATCAACAACAAAAAATAACTTCATATAGTGAAATTCATATTGGCTGTCTTCAATCTAAAAAAAATTTCTAAAATTTAAGTTTACACTGTTGGCAGTTTTACCTATCAAAATAAACATAAAATAAAATATAGACGTCGGCTGTCCCAAGTATGAAAAAAGAAAATATATTTTTGCTGTCTGTAATATGAAAAAAATAATTTTTATTTTAGATTTTCTGTGCTTTTATATATGAGTAATTCTTAGTGAAACTTTACTAATAAAAAAGTAAAAGTCGGGGATTTGAAAAAAACTAATTGGGTTGGGTTTGGTATACGTTCATATGATACCATACAAAAATTTTAAGGTTTTAGGTTCAAAGGGCACACAATGGCGGCTATTTTTCGGTCTTATATGGTTTTAAAAAAAAATCATTTTTAAAAATGACAATTTTCGATTTCATTTTTTCTACGCTCTGATGTAACGAAGCATTTTCGCTACAAATGCACATATATATATTGCATTAATATGTATATATATATATGTGCATAAGAATAAAATAAACCGCCGCATACACACACACACAATAGACGTCGGGTAAGAAAAAGAACTTTCCTACGGCGCAACTATCTTGCGCCGGAAGAAGAAGAGAAGAGAAGAAGAAGAATCAGAATGCGTGCTGCCGGCAACAGGTGCTTACGCATGAAAAAAGTTATCGGTGACTCCGGATTTATTTTAATTAATATATTTTTGTAAAATTGGACCAAAAGTCACGTTAAGCAATTCCGGTTAACGATATTTAATGAAGTCGCGACTCTAAAAACTAAAAGTGTTAATTAAAACATATATATAAGTTACTTAAAGTACGACCGACAACGGTCTTTTCAAAAGTTATTATAGCAGCCATCAATCGAGGTATCGAGTGTAACTCCCTCGTGTACAGCTTGCTACAAAAATCTAATTCTACGAGAAGCCATCTACATTGCCAATAAGCCGCCGCCGTCTTCGAGAGCAAAAGCATCATCGAGGAAGATCAACGAGCCGGTAATTCAAAATACTTGTGCTTCGGGGCTCTGTGTGTGTGTGCGCGTTCGGTACATGTGTTGGTTTTTATTATATATTATGTATACAAGTTCAAGCCTAATGGCTACTTTTATAAAAATTCTGAATAAATAAAATTTAATTATTAATCAGTAATAAATTAAATTACATAGTTCATATTTTTAGTGCTCGTTCATGTATGTTAAGTTTTAACCCTTTTATTTAGAACTCCCCCTACTTTCCGAGGAGGTGATTCTTATGCTAGAGCTAGCTGAATAACAGAGGTAAGAAGGTCAATCACCCGCATCACTATTATTATTATGCAATAGCATTACCGGCGCGTGTCAGTTAAAAGGCGCTCTTTAAAAATTTATTAACGAATAAACGCGCGCCAAAAGTAACGTCTGCTAGAATAATTTAAATTAACCCTAAATACCCACGTTATACTGAATAAAGCTGAAAAATGGTTTTCTTGATAATGCCTTATGTAAAATTTCCCGCTGAATCCCAATCTGCCACTAGTTTTTCAAAAAAACGCCAAGGAAAACCGGAAAATTTGAAAAACTAAGAAAACTCATTTTTTTTCAAACGCAGATTTTTCATACAGTCGTAACTTTTTTTTTCCTATTTTTTTTTTCCTTTTTTTTTTGTATGTACTTAATTTGTACGAAATTTTTTAAATTTTAAGACCGGTTAGGAAAAAAAAAAGTTACGACTGTATGAAAAATCTGCGTTTGAAAAAAAATGAGTTTTCTTAGTTTTTCCAATTTTCCGGTTTTCCTTGACGTTTTTTTGAAAAACTGGTGGCAGATTCGGATTCAGCGGGAAATTTTACATCAGACATAGTCAAGAAAACCATTTTTTAGCTTTATTCAGAGCGTAGAAAAAATGAAATCGAAAATTGTCATTTTTAAAAATGATTTTTTTTTAAAACCATATAAGACCGAAAAATAGCCGCCATTTCGTACCCTTTGAACCTAAAACCTTAAAATTTGGTATGATATCATATGAACGTATACCAAACCCAACCAAATTAGTTTTTTTCAAATTCCTGACTTTTTACTTTTTACCTTTCCATTAGTAAAGTTTCACTAAGAATTACTCATATGTAAAAAATTGACATTGTAGTAAGGTTAGGTTAGGTCGGCTTTCCCAATTATGAAAAAGTAAAAAATTAAAAAAAATTCATTCGGTCATTAAATATATTTTGGTCGTGTATAATATGAAAAATCTAAAAATATATATCTTAGAATTTCAGTGCTTCTATATTGTTGGCTAATTGATATTGAAAAAAAAAAAAAATAAGTTATATGTCGGCTGTCCTATGTATGAAAAATTTCAAAAAATAAATTTTACTGTATAGTGAAATTCATATTGGCTGTTTACAATCTGATAAAATTTTTAGAATTTCAGTTAATATTGATGATGGCTGTTTTATGTATCAAAAAAATAAAAATAAAAATAAATAAAATGTAGATGTCGGCTGTCCTATGTATGAAAAAAAAAATAAATAAAAAAATAAAAATGGTTCTAAGTAGTTTTTTTTGTGCTAATTCTCTTTAATAAATGCATTAAATAAAAAACCAAACAAAGTTCCTTTAGAAAATTGTTTAATAAATAGAATGCAATTAGGTTTTTACATTTTGATACAATCCATTTTAAAATATGAAGTGATGAAAATGACCACTTTTTGAGTTTCTAAATTTTGAACTTCTTAGTTTTAAACAGTTGTAACTCTAAACGGTAGTTGAAGTTAGCGCTATGGGTCTTAATTTTTTATTATTCGGTTTTGTTATGAAGTGCATAAATGTTTGTCTCCATTCATTTGGATAGTCATTATTTAAATACATTTCTTTGAGGATATCTACTAAAATTAATTTAGCTTTAACAGGTAAATTTTTAAGAACCAAATACGTGAATTATAGAATAATAGAATGAATGAACGATAGAACATAATGAATTAGTTAATAATACGCAAACTGGGTTTCGTAAAGGCAAATCATGTTCTGACAATCTATACGTAATGAAATTAGATATAGAAAAGGCATTTTCAAAAAAACAAGGTGTATTAGCAGTTTTTCTCGACGTTAATAACGCATTTCCAAGTGTCAACAGTAATATCCTTCTAAAAAAATTATCAGAAATTGGTTGTTCAAAAAAATTAATACAATTTTTTATATTTATCACATATGAAAGATTTTTATATGGTGATGGAAATGAACAAAATTTCAAAACCTCTTTTAAAGGAATAGCTCAAGGTGGTACAGCAAGCACTATTGCATACATTATCTATGTATCATATATAACCAACAACTTACCTGAAGAAGTTAAAATACTACAATTCTCAGATGACATAGCCTCATTTGTTGAAACCGATGACCCTCAAACTTACATAGCAATCTTAACTCAAACAATTGAAAATATAAGAAATGACTTAGATAAAATAGGTCTAGATCTATCTGTGCAGAAAACTAAGTTTATACAATTCAATAATAGAAATATAGTACCATAACAATTAGAAATTGAAACTTTAGGAGCAAAAATAAAATAAATTAAAAATTCTTGAATTTGAATACAACATGTCATTTAATACCCACATAGCCAATATAATACGAAAATGCAATAGGGCGACCAATATCATAAAATTTCTTAGAGGAGTCTGGTGAGGATGTGATCCATCAGCTTTACTAAATTTTTACAAAAGTTTTATTCGATCAATAATAGAGTATGGAATATTCATATACTACCCCAAAAATAAAAATGTCCAACAAAAATTAGAAGTGATTAAGAATACAGCAATTAAATTAGCGATGGCATACAGCAAAAGTACACCAACGAGCATTATATTAGCTGAAACAAAAATAAATAGAATTAATGATCGTGCAGAACTTTTGTGCTTTAATTTTTTGATTAAAAATAGGTCGAATAAAAACAGCAGGACTTCTGAAACAATACTAAATTATTTTGAATCTACAATAAATTCTAAAGCAAAAAAAAATTATATATTTATGTAAAAAATGCATTTATAAAATATAACCAAAACAAGAAAATATAATTGCTTATAATAAAAATCCCATATTCACCTATAAATATGAAGACACCATATTGAAACTAGAAACAAATAAAAATATAGGTGAAAATCTGAAAATGCACAATAATCAAAATGATATAATCAATGAAATAATAAATCAAAAAGATACAATAACCATCTTCACAGATGGAAGTAAAGTTAAAGATGCAGCAGCTGTAGGATACGGAGTTTATTCCCCAAATCTAAACATACAAAAAACTGGAAGTATAAATAAAAATGCCTCCATTTTTACTGCTGAAGCTACGGCCATCATTGAAGCATTAGAAATTGCTATAAATAGCAAAGATAAAAATATTAACATTTTAACAGATTCGCTTAGTATTATAGAAGCCCTAGAACATCCGCAACTGAACTCAAAAATTTTTATTTTTTGTAAATTAAAAATAAAATCAATCTCAAAAAAAAGAAGATTTTAAGGATTCAAATAAAAACAATATTGGATACCTTTATTTAAATTTTTTTATATTCCTATTTGCCCTCAATCTCTAGTCTTTTTTTATAGGAAGCTACAGGGTTGTAAAAATATTATGATTATAATAATAATATTAATCTAAATTTTATTTTACGAATTTATGGTTTTTATTTAATTTTATGAAGCTATACCTAAAATAAGCTATACCTATTTTTAAAAAAACTTATTATATGGTTTCTACAATAAATGTTTTTATTTCTATAATAACTTAAATTAAAGATTCCAAAAATTTTAATTTTTTTAATTTTAAAGAAGTTGCTGATTGGAAAAAAAAAAGTTTTTATTTAAATTATTTATTCTATGAGAAATTTTCGAGACTTCAAGATTTCTCCTCGAGACTTTTTTAAGTCTTGGTCTCGTCTCGTAATTTTTATTGGCAGATCTCGTCTCGATCTCGTCTCGCTTTTCAAGACGAGACCGAGACGAGACCAAAAAAATCTCGGTCTCGCGTGAAGCAGTATATATAACTAACTTTTTAAAAGTACAAATTTAAAAAATAAATGTTTAATTAAATAAAAAAAAATCATTTTTTAAAACAAAAATAAGAATAACAAGAGAATAACAGGGAAAGTAATTTAAGTTTTTATAATTATCTAATTACACAGGTACAAAAAAAAGTTCTGTATCTAAAACTTGAACTACCTATAGGTAAGTTTTTTGATGTCCTAAAAACGAATCTGAATTCAGAATTGACCCATTATTCTCACATTTTACCCCAGCTACCTGCATAGAATAGACGAAGCCTCAGTAGTAGCGCAGCTAATACTATGTTGGGAGGAGAAAGTCAGAATAGACCTTTTTTTTTTGTAATATAAAAACATTGCATTAAACTGCTAACAATGAATTTAACGTTCTTTATAGTAAATGCAATTATATTGAATATTTGAATTTAGCATTTCTTCACGGCGCGGCGTGGTATTACAATTGAATTCTTATATTTCATTCATTTAAATCAATTTAATAAATCTTATGTATATAATTTATTTTTTAACCTATTTTAACAATACTAGAAATCTTGAAATTGGTTACAACTGGCCGTATGGGTGAAGCGATTGAATCTACAAGCAGGCTTTATCCTGGATTACTGGAACAAAGTCCTAATTTATTATTTGCTTTAAAATGTCGACAGTTTATCGAAATGGTGAACGGAACAGATTCTGAAGTTTCTATTGACAACATAGAAAATCAAGCAAGTGTCATTCAGTCTACCAAATCATATACGAATAGCGCTCTGTGTAAAAATTCAGAAGATATAAATAATTGTAATGATAAAGGAGTGATTTTATTTAATGGGCAGATTGAAAGTGATATAGATATGGAAGATAATCCTAATGACTTAAGCAAGTCAAGTTTGCGCCATACCAATAGTATAAAATCAAATGGATTTAAGCGGCACCATCCAGATGACATGGAAATTGGTAAGTATTTACGAGTTTAAATTATCTTAGTTATCCTACTTACATTCTCTATTATTTATTTATAATTACACAGTATAAAAACATTTTTAACAACCAATCATTTATGGTTTATATGTTACTAAATGACAAATACGGTCTTGCGATTGATCCTAAAATATTCACAGGTTATTATATATATAAAATTTACAGATTATTATATTTATATCATTTATAACTAATTCACTAACTAATTTTTACATCTTAAAATCGATTTAAACTATCACTGTCTTAACTCTTTACGTTTAAGGGTACCTTCTTTGAGTTTTTAGTAAAAATAACTTTTTTTTCTGATTAGTTTTCTCAAAAAATTATTGCATAATAAAAAGATTTTTTTACAGCTGTTTTATACACTTATAATAAACACAAAAAAAATTTTTTTTTTTATTTTCTCTTTTTTTACATATGATGAGATGGCGCTGAAGTTAGTGTCTAAAAAAAAAGTTGCAAATCGGCCCACATCATAACTCGGTTTAGGATTGTCTGAAATAAAAATAAAAAAAACACCATAAAGTACATGAGTTTTTGGTGGAACTCCTCTAGGTATATGAAAAATATTGAAAATTAAAAAATTTATGAAGGTAAATAGAAAAAAGTCGAAATTTGACCGTATTTTTAGCCTCAAAACGGAGCCTACAGGCCAAAATAAACTTCCAATCAGGTTTATCCTAGAGGAGTACCTGTAGAATTTCATAATAAATCGATTAAAAAAAAAAAAATTGAAATCGGACCAATAGTTTTTTTGTTGTTGTGTACCATTTTCAAAGAGTTCGTTTTGATAAAGTTTCTTAAAGTTTCGGATCTTGTATTCTTTCATAGTAATAATTTAACTTTTAGGCGGGATTCATTTGCAATTTTTTTTCCATATTCTTGAATACTTTTTGAACACAAATCAATTAAAAAAAAAAATCGATTTTCAATTTCAAAACTCAAAGAAGGTACCCTTAATATTTGACGAGTATACTCGACATGACCTTTATTGTCATTTTACTGCTCTATATCAATATTTTCAAAAAATCTGCATTGGTACAGGGTTTTTGGGCTCACTAATTATGAATATGATTCCCAAAAGTAATGAAATTTTAATATGGCGTCCTAAAATTGTCTAAAATTAAAATTTTAGTTTATTCATACATTGCGTTTTATTTTAAATAAAATCGAAATTCTAGACCTTGAAATTTAAAATGTATTAAGGATCATTTTAAAATGAATTTTATGTTCGAAAATGTGAATATTCAGGCTGATGTCAGAAATCCGTATTGTGTGTGTGTGTAATCGGTGATATTTCACAAACATTATGGAGTTAAGGCCTAATTTTTTTTTCAAAAATTTTTTTACCAAAAAAGCTCGAGGTACTTTTTTTTTTTAATTTGGATATAATACCTCATTTATTTCCACGAAAGTACTTATATTTGAAAGTATGGTTTTACTCTATATCTCGAATCTGATACTTAATTTTTTGAAAATTTTTTTCATGAAAAAATACAAAAAACACCAAATTTTTTTTTCTTTTTGGACGTAGTACCTAATTTATTTCTATGAGATTACTAGTTTTAGACAGTTCGTTTATAGTAATTTTTTGGATCTGATACCAAATTTTTCCAAAATTTTTTTCTCAAAATTAAAAAAACAAAAAAAAACTGCAATATTTTTTTTTTTGTGTAATCATTCGTTTAATTCCATGAAAGTACTATCTTGAATAATTATTATCCAATGATTTACGCTAGATTTTATTTTGAAAAAAATAGATTTAGTTGAATTCAATACATCAATTTTTTAAAAATTAATAGAAATGAATGTATTGTAAGCCTTTGAAATTTGGTATACGGGGGTTTTTTGGATCGCTAATAACGAATATTGCAGTTATAACTATGAAAAATTACCCCTTCATCCTTAAATTGGGCAAAACTGTCCCTAAAAGGGGTGTTTTCGCTACTTTCAATCTAGCCCTTCAAGATTTGGTGCAATAGGGTTTTTTGGGGCACTGATCACAAAAATCGATGTCTTTTCAATTAAAACGTAACTCTTCAACCTTATATTAGCCGAAACTACTCCTAAAAGGGGCGCTTTTGCTATATTCGTTCTAGCCTTCTAAGATTTGGTTTAATAGGGTTTTTTAGGTCGCTGATCACAATAAACGTCCCTTAAAGGGTTATGTTGAGGCAAAATAAAAGTTTTGTTTAATGCAAAAAAAATTTGTTTTAATTTTAAAAAAATTTTTTAAATGATAAAACATTTGCTTACCTTTATTTTATAAATAAGATATAACTTGTAAAATGTCACGGGTCCCCTGAATGAGCGCCAGCCCGAGATGCGCTGCGGCGTCGAGATTTCAACGGATTCTTTCAATATACACTTACCTGAAGTGGAAAACATGAATTTTGAAATAATCGATCGGGTGCTTTTTTAGAAAAGCTCAAAAAAGTCCAAAAAAGCTCAAATTTTCGAAAAACTAAAAATAATTTTTTTTTTTTTTTAATCTTAATTTTGGCTTAAAAAAAGTGTTTAGACGATAATTTTCAACATATTTTCAACATATTTTCAACATATTTCAGCATATTTAAAAATATTTCAGTTCATATTAAGCTTTAGTAATCGGTTGAAAATGGTTTAAAATATTTTAAATAAACTATCTGCAATTTATTGGGATAAAATAATAACAATAACTAGTAATAATTTTAATTAATTTATATTATTTATTAGACGTCAATATTAAAAATAAACAGAAATTACATTAAGAAATCACGGAATATGATCAATATAATCAACTGTACACACTACATATATTTTATACACATGTATCTTTTACTACACTAAATAAATAAATTTTAAATTTTAAATATAATATTATAGATAGAATAGATAATTAATATATAAAAATATGTACAAGTTTATAAAAAAAAATACATGTTAGACACAAAAAATAATTTAATTTTTGTAATAATATATAGATCTTTTAAGTAATATCAAATAAAAAGGAAATTTAATTTGAATACAATTATGAATTGTCAATAAAAAAAAAAAACGTTGCTATTAAAAAAAATATAAAATTTATGAAAAAAAAAAGTATTTTCTCACTCAAATATGAAGGCTATTATTTTATTATACTTAGAAACTGCTCTTTTTAATTGATCATGATATTTTTCGTTAATTTCGCTAAATTAATATAAAAATTAATATAAAAAAGGTGATATTTTTAATATTACTAATTAACTTAAGCATTATGTAGGCTTTTTTTAGTCGAAACTGTACTGTTGTACTGTTTGTGAAATTAAATTTTGATCACCTGGACTTCTTTCTATTTCACAAACAGTATAATAGCCTTCATATTTGAGTGAGAAAATACTTTTTTTTTTCATAAATTTTATATTTTTTTTAATAGCAACGTTTTTTTTTTTTTATTGACAATTCATAATTGTATTCAAATTAAATTTCCTTTTTATTTGATATTACTTAAAAGATCTATATATTATTACAAAAATTAAATTATTTTTTGTGTCTAACATGTATTTTTTTTTATAAACTTGTACATATTTTTATATATTAATTATCTATTCTATCTATAATATTATATTTAAAATTTTAAATTTATTTATTTAGTGTAGTAAAAGATACATGTGTATAAAATATATGTAGTGTGTACAGTTGAATATATTGATCATGTTCCGTGATTTCTTAATGTAATTTCTGTTTATTTTTAATATCGACGTCTAATAAATAATATAAATTAATTAAAATTATTACTAGTTATTGTTATTATTTTATCCCAATAAATTGAAGATAGTTTATTTAAGATATTTTAAACCTTTTTCAACCGATTACTAAAACTTAATATGAACTGAAATATTTTTAAATATGCTGAAATATGTTGAAAATATGTTGAAAATTATCGTCTAAACACTTTTTTTAAGCCAAAATTAAGATTAAAAAAAAAAAAAAAATTATTTTTAGTTTTTCGAAAATTTGAGCTTTTTTGGACTTTTTTGAGCTTTTCTAAAAAAGCGCCCGATCGATTATTTCAAAATTCATGTTTTCCACTTCAGGTAAGTGTATATTGAAAGAATCCGTTGAAATCTCGACACCGCAGCGCATCTCGGGTTGGCGCTCATTCAGGGGACCCGTGATGTATGAATCATTTATTTATACCTTTGAAACCTTTTAGTAGTAGTTTTAGCAAATTTGAGGCTGAAGACCTAATTTTTAATTGAAAAAAACGCTATTTTTGTGATCAGCGACCTAAAAAACCCGTTAAGACCAAGTCTTGGAGGGCTAGAGCGAAAGTAGAAAAAACACCCCTTTTAGGGGTACTTTTGGCCAATTTAAAGGTAAAGGGGTTATTTTTAATAGTTGTAACTTCAATATTCGTGATCAGCGACCCCAAAAACCTTCATTAGACCAAATCTTGGAGGGCTAGAGCAAAAGTTGAAAAAACACCCCTTTCAGGGGTAGTTTTGGCTAATTTAAGGGTGAAGCGTTAAGTTGTAATTGAAAAGACATCGATTTTTGTGATCAGCGACCCAAAATAATTTAATAGGTCGTATCTTGGAGGGATAGAGAGAAAGTAGTGAAAACACCCCTTTTTTGGGGGAAGTTTTGTCCAATTTAAGGGTGAAGGGGTAATTTTTCATAGTTATAGCTGTAATATTCTTTATCAGCGACTCAAAAAATCCCCGTATACCAAATTTCAAAGGTTACAATTAATGCCACTCTAGCATCGTATCCTTCCTAACATCTGCGTTAATCTGATCAGCGTCAGCGTTGCCTGAGTTCATCCTGTAGTATATGGGTTTGCGTTCTTTGGCGAGGAAATTAATTAGGATTATTCCAGCGATCACAAGTTTTGCCGCTTCAGAGAGAGTCCTGTATGCGTAGGCAACTCTTAGGACACCTTGGCTCTATACTCTTTCCATGCCTTTAGCATGAACGGCCGTGTCTAGCGCCTTCGCCGAGATTTCTGCTCTATACAATGATATGGAGTGGGTTGTAGACATTTGTGACTTCCGATTATTAGCCTTAGGACCGTTCAAATTATTGCCGAGGAGAAAGATCCCCTGTTACTTGTACTGCATTTAAATAAAGAGCTTATACTAATAGAGTAGTTAATGTTAAAGCGGGAGCACGTAAAATATCCGAACGTTGCAAACTATAATGGGTAAGGTTTTCTTCGTCTTACAAAATGATAAGAAGGGAGACGCTGTAGGAGAAATATACTAAAAGAGAATGTAGGAGAAAAAAAATGATCATGCGTAGTATCGTTTAATTTTTACGAGCTTTTTTTAAAAAAACGGTTTGTGTTGTTGTAACCACGTTTTTCTATAAATATTGTGCACGTTTACGATTGTATTTTTTATTATTACTAAATTTTTTTATAATTAATTAAAATGGCATCTTGTATTATTTGTAAGGTGCCTTACGGAGTATACAATGACATTAGCTTGCATAAGTAAGTAATTTAATTATTATTATTTATCTATTTTTATAAATAAATGCAGAATGTTAAATTTTACTCAAATTTGTCTTAATTAAAAATTTGTTTTAAATAAAAATGATTGAAATTCTATTGAAATAAGCCTGTTTTTGAACTTAAAATATGCTTTACTAGCTTGATTTTCATCGTAAAATAATAAATTTTTTTTTTTAAATCAATTAATTTTTTACTGAGTATTCATTTCTTTAAGAAAAAAATAATTTTTATTGCGAAAATTTTCATTTTTAGGTCAGAAACCTTTGAAAACTGTAAGTAGCAATCATTATTCAGCCGAGATTTTCATTGGTTTTTGGCCTAAAAGTTAAAATGTAGCAAAAAAAATGATTTTTTTCTTGAAGAAATTAATACTTAGTAAAAAATTTATTGATTTAAAAAAAAAATTTATTATTATACGATGAAAATCAAGCGAATAATGCGAATTATAGCTGAAATTAGTCTTAAAAATGATTAAAATTCTATTGAAAAATGCCTGTTTTTGAACTTAAAATATGCATTACTAGCTTGATTTTCATCGTAAAATAATAAATTTTTTTTTTTAAATCAATTAATTTTTCCTAATGTATTCATTTTTTCAAGAAAGAAATCATTTTTATTGCGAAAATTTTCATTTTTAGGTCAGAAACCTTTGAAAACTGTAAGTAGCAATCATTATTCAGCCGAGATTTTCATTGGTTTTTGACCTAAAAGTTGAAATGTAGTAAAAAAAAAGATTTTTTTCTTGAAGAAATTAATACTTAGTAAAAAATTTATTGATTTAAAAAAAAAATTTATTATTTTACGATCAAAATTAAGCGAACAATTCGAATTACGGCTGAAATTAGTCTTAAAAATGATTAAAATTCTATTGAAAAATGCCTGTTTCTGAACTTAAAATATGCATTACTAGCTTGATTTTCATCGTAAAATAATAATTTTTTTTTTAAATCAATTAATTTTTTACTGAGTATTCATTTCTTCATGAAAAAAATAATTTTTATTGCGAAAATTTTCATTTTTAGGTCAGAAACCTTAAAATACTCAGGAAAAAAGTAAATGATTTTAAAAAAACATTAGTAACTTACAATAATAATCTAGCAAATAATACATATTTTAACTTTAGAAACAGAAATTTTTAATATCTTTTTTAAGAGAAATTTGAATAAAATCTTAAACTGTTGATAATTTGGCTAAATTTCATCGTAAAAAGAAAAGTTTTTTTGCCTTCTGGAATGGTCTTCCCTAACAAGTTTTTTCTAATGCTTACGATACATTCCATTTTTTTCATCTGAGAGTTATTTTTCAGTATATTTATATGCTTTAATTTAAAATAAATTTTTAAAATAAAGCATATTTTAAAAAATATTCGTATCAAAATTAAACTAATAAAATAAAAATTAATTAGGGTACCAAAATCAGAAGAAGTCAGAAAGAAATGGGTTTTAGTCATTGGGAAAAATGTTACGAACGATACCAGAGTATGTTGTGATCATTTTACAGATGATGCCATTTTATATAAAATGAATACAGTTAAAAAAGGGTTCATTTCTGAAGAAGGAAAAATTGAGTACCGAAAAATTACAAAGCATCTTAAGCCTGGATCAATACCACGAAAGGAAAAATACAGAAATCAACATATTAATCAGTAAATTTTTGCATTAAAATATAAATTATAAATTTTTTATTTATTATTTATGTGCTTACATATTTTAGCGTCAAAGCAAGTATGCAATATGAACACACAGGTGCACAAAAAAAAATATTTAATTTTCAATCAACTGCTTGTAAAAATATGAAAAATGTTCAAGAAACAGTTATAAACGAAAAGTCGGTTTTAGAAAACAAAAATTTGAGAAATCAAGAAACTAGTATAGTTGACGATCGCGAAAAAGAATTATTTAAAAGTGAAGTAAATAACGTCAGTATAATATGTAATATCAATTCTGATAATACTAATAGGTAAATAATAAATATATTAAATCATTTTTTTCTTAAATTAAAAAAGCTTGTAGCAACTTTTATTTAATTTATCATTTTTTTTTTCTAAATAGGAAAAGAAAATTAGATGCATGCGATACCTCTACTTCACCCATGAAACAAATTTGTACTGTGAGCACGCTTTTGGATAAGAAAAATTTTTTAAATCAAGAAATAATTATCGTTAAAGAACGTAAAGAAGAAACAATTGGAAAAGAAGTAAATAAAGACAGTATATGCAATATCAATTCTGCAGATAACACTGATAGGTATAATAATTTAAATCATTTTTTACTTACTTAAAAAAAATTTTTATTTTATAAATCACTAGCAGTTTTCATTTAATAAATCATGCTTTTTTAACTAGAAAACGAAATCTGAAACTGCTAATGCATTAACTGAAACTGCTAATGCATTAACAAAAAAAATCGTACTGTAAGATACTTGGGTGATTTTCGTCAAGAAGACTTTGAATCACCAGAGATGTTTCAACTTTTTGATAAAAAATACAAGCAATTTACTAAAAATGTTAGAAATTTAAAGGATCAAAAATCAAGATTGGTAATCAAGGTAGAAAAATTAGAAAAGTGTTTTGTCGATTTAAGAAATAATGGTCTTCTTTCAAAAGATGCTTTAGAAAGTATAGAGGTTAACATTTTTTATTCATTCAAATTTATTTTAACGAACATCTTGCATTTAAAAAGTTCATTATCATTATCATCCACTAATACAAATTCATTCGACAAATATCATTAATTCATGGATTTCATTCAATTAGGAGAAATGCATTAGGAGAAACCATATTATTTCAATAAAATATTTTTAGGTTGTCAATTCATATAATAATTTTTTTAATTATCTTTAGGCATGTATTTCATTGTCATCTCATTATATTCTATTGCTTTGGGGTTTTCATTGGTTGCATATTTATAATCATATTTTATTAAAACTTTATTTTTATTTTTTTAACAGAAAACTGTTAATCCAGCCTTGTTGCAAATATTAAAAAATATATCTTCAAGTAAAAGAAATGCATATCCAGATGAATTAAAAGAGTTTTCTGCAACTTTAATGTTTTATTCAGTAGCTGCATATGAATATGTAAAAGATCAATTTCCTGGGTTACCATTAACAGAAACTGTACGTAGATGGACAAGGAAATTTAATTTTCGACCAGGCATAAAAGCAATTGTACTAGAAAGTGTAAAATCTGAAATTGACAAAAATTTCAAAGAAAATAATGTAGAGTATCAATTTAGTTTGCAAGCCGATGAAATAAATTTAAGGGAACGTATTGACAATGATGGCAAAACTTCTTGGGGTTTTGTTGACTTAGGTGCAGGTGTAAGTGTTGACGTGCCAATGGCTTCCAAGGGTTTAGTTTTTATGCTTGTTGCTTTAAATGGACATTTTAAAACTGTAGTAGCTTATTATTTTATACATAGTCTTACTGGAGCAGAAAGAGCAAATGTTGCTAAAGAAGTACTCATAGCCTTGCATTTTTATGGGATAACTTCTATACGCTCCTTGACTTTTGATGGTACGAGCGTCAACATAACAATGGCAACTGAACTTGGTGCAAATTGCAAAAATATGGATGGGCCAGTTTTTTTTCTCCACCCGTTAACGAAAGAGCCAATTTACATAATATATGACGCTTGCCATATGTTAAAATTAATAAGAAATACTTTAAATGCTTACGCGATCAAAAATGAGAAAAAAGAAGAAATACATTGGAAATATTTTGATAACTTAGTAGAAAAAGAAGGCTTAAAATGCGGTACCCAAATTTCCAGACGGGAGACAAAAATGAGGTAATGAACGTAAAACTTGCATGTCGTATTATAAGTAAACGAGCGTCAGATGCATTTTTGCATTTAAAAAAAGATTTGAAATTAAAACAGTTCGAAACAGTAGAAGCAACAGCCAAATTTTGTCAAGAATTCAATGATATTATTGATTTTTTAAATGTAAAATCAAAATATTATAGTAGAAATCAGCATGGCAAAGCCATTACGTTAGATAATTTAAAAACTTCTGAAGAAAAAGTAAAAAAATGGGTAGATTATATCAAAACCTTAAACTTAGTACAGTGGGTGAATCCAACAGTTGAAAAAGAAAAAGGAAAAAAAAAAGGAAAGAAAACTTTAAATTCACCAAAAAAACAACCTTTAAGTACAAATACCAATATTTTTTTTTTTTTTTTTTGCACAGTGGCAGAGAGGTGAGAATGCGTTACGCACGAGCAGAACCCGGTGTTCTGAACAGTGTCGGACTCCATGATGGCAAGGGCAAAGAATGCATTGCCCCATGTTTACCGACTAAACTCACGCCTCATCATACCTTATACAAGTCAGCCCGGAACCGTTTATCGCATTACATCGGGTTGACTTAAGGCCATGTATCTTCTTTGGTTGAAGATCCTTCCATCCATTAATCCTTTCTTTCTCCTTCTTGTTATTTCACCGTGTCGTCAACTAGATAAATAAGTAAGTTTATTAATAAATAAATATATAAATAAATAAATAAATAAATAAATAAGTATATAAATAAATAAATAAATAAATAAGTATATAAATAAATAAATAAATAAATAAGTATATAAATAAATAAATAAATAGATATCCTTGTACGTCCTACATTGTCCCCTCTTTGGTGCTGCGTGCAAAAACTGTCCATCTCGGTCGAAAAACTGTCCATCCTACACGCGGCTCCTAGTTAGGGTGCGCGGCTCCTAGTTAGAGTGCAAATACCAATATTAATAATACTGTAAATAGTAATAATAATATAAATAATATGAATAATAATAGTAATAACACTATTATTAGTAATAATAGTATTAGTTGTCAATCTAGTGATAATAATATTAGTAGTAATAATAATTTAAGCTTAAATGGCAAGACTAATAATAATATTAAAAATATCAAAAAAGTAGAAAAGATAACACCCATTTTACGAAGCTTACGTAGGACTGGTTTTCAAGGTTTTATAATATCTATGAACAGTTCTATACAGCTTGCGAAAGATTTAGTGGAAAAAAAGAAAAAGATGGATTATTTTTTAACTTACAAGACTTCTCAAGATCATTTGGAATTGTTGTTTGCTTTGATTAGAAGAATGGATGGTTGGAATAACAATCCAAGTTGTTTAGAAATGAATTCAGCAGTTAGAAAAATTAGTACGCATGTACATGGTCTTGTATTTAAGAAAGCTAACTGCATTGCTCAAGATAATACAAAAAATTTGCACACAGTTAATAAATCCTATTGTTGCCAAGAAAACAAATTTTGAAGAAATTGAAATGGAAGAGTTTTTTAACTTTAGCTTTGACCATGATTATAGTTCTGATAGTCGACTTTACTGGAGTGAATACAAGGAAAGCGTAATTTCTTATATTTCCGGTTCTATTGTAAAAATAATTCGAGATCATATGAATTCAAATAAAAATAAAAAATGTGAAGAATGTTTGAACACATTGATAGGCAATAAACCGTACATGCTTTAAGCAAGAAAAGATGTTGGAATCGGAAAAAATTGTCTTATTACCCCAAGTGAGGACGTAGTACGGCTTTGCACAATTGCAGAGAAGGTAATAAGAATAGCTCCAAAAAAATGGTTGAGGAAAAGTAACACTAATTTTCGATTAAAATTGAAAACAAAGCAAAGCATGCCAAGCAATTTATTTCAACAAATTGCCAATTTGGATTTCATGGCTCTTCATTTTGAAGCTGACCACAGGACACAGCTGATCGATAATATTTTAGAAATATTTTTTAGTTTAAGATTAGACCATGAAATTACTACCTTGGAAGAAAAAAAGATTCAAATAAGGCATTTATTAAATAAAACAATTATTTTTAAAGGACAATAATGAATTATTAAAAAATTATAAATTTTAAATAATTATTTCAAATAAGATACAAATTTCCAGCAAAATGTACAGTTATATTTGATAAAACTTCAAAAAGTATATTATGCTAAAAAGTATTATATTAAAATTATATATTTTATGAATTTTGTATGTTATTTTGTTGTTTATAAAATTTAAAATATTTTTTTTTTATTAATTGGAAATGCTTTATTTATAAAAAAAACTATTATTACAATAAGTATATAAGAGAAAAACCAGACCCCTTATATACATTTAACATTAAAAAAATATTTTGTAATTTATATTATTTTTATATTAAGAAAATTTTTATGCATAAGTGTACAAAAATATTCAATAAATTAAATATAATGCAATGAATAAAATAAATTTCAATATTTAATAACTAAATTCTTTAAAAAAATAAAATTTCAAATGTAAAACGTTTTAAATTTTTAGTGCGGGAAGAAATACTATGCATTGAATTAGTGTAGGTATTACTAATACATACATGCAGAACAGTAAAATGAGAAAAAGAAAGAACTCCCACTTTTTAACTAATCTGACAAAGAGGAACCTCACCCGCTGTGTGTTTGTACTACAGTTCTCGCCTCGCGCTCAACTATACTTTTGTGTACTCTATTAGTTTAACCTATTTGCATTTAAAATGCGAGACTGTAGAATCTTTTCAAAGCCTTTAACTGCCGTGTCCAAAAATTCTAGCGATTGCCAGTACGATAGGAGTGATAGATAACCTTTCCACTTGCTAATGAGGGCTAGTTGAGTTACTTTCCATTGTCACTGAAGATCTCTATTCGGATGCAGGTATTGTACATCCTCAGCATCGGCGCCGGGCACTAGTGTGCCGCTATTTTTATAATCTCAGCTGGTATGCTATCAGGGCCAGGAGCATTCTTATTTCAAAGGGAACCTTAAAGAACGCTTATTTGCCTTGTAAACTGGCATCAGTACGCTGGCTTCTTTGCGGGATTTGGCCCTGGTTACCCTTCCACGCGTCTTGTGGCTTTGTCTACGAATTTCATAATTCATATTTGGGGCAGCCGGCTTTAAATAAAATCTTGTTTTTTTAGTTAATTAATAAGTCGTATTCTTAAGATTTCTCTTTAATTGAAGAATAAAACTATAAACAATAAAAACTTGTTTTAGATAACCGTTTAACAAACACATACACTGTAAAAAATATACGCTGGTGCTAAGTCAATATGGCTTGACACACATCAATAAACACCTTAAATGCGGCGAAGCCAATGCTTTCTTCCGCCAGCCTTATTTTTGACTTGACGGGTGCTCGGTTGTCGCAGTTAAGGTTAGATTCAAGCCAGCTGATTATTGGCTTGAGGTTAATACACATATATTATATATGTTAATACAAAGAAGATATACTAGTATAGAAGTATATTTCTTTTATTATATTTCTGCCGGAGTTGACGCGACAAATCTTAGTATTGTCGCGCGAAGACCGACTTTTACTTTAAGCCAAGCGCTAGTTTACTTTTAAAATAAAAAATCTTTTACTCGATATTATGCGATACCATATAAGAAGGGGAAATAGAGGTTAAAGATAACTCCATCTAGTGTCGTCTAATTAACTAAAATTCAAGCAGAAATATAACAAAAGAAATAGACTTCTATGCTAACAGTATATATCTTCTTTGGTTAATATACGTTTTTATATTGACTTGTAGTAAATGTGTATATACTTAATTTTAATTATTTAAATAATTAATTTTTATTTTATTTTAATTTTTATTTTAATTTTTATTTTTTTCATGAATAATATCAATTTATTGTGAGTTGTAGTTCTGGAAAACTTTTAGCATTTTTTTTCACTTATTAATTGTTAATAATTAATGGATATTATGGTGATGGATATGGTGGACTTATTAAAAAGACAAAGTATGTGAATAATAGTTTATTGTAACGACGCTCGTTGCTTGGCGTCTCAACGAACACTAAAAAATAAAAGGCAGAATACATACAAAAAAGGGAGGGAGTACTCCTACACATACATACACACATTTACACTACATTAATTAAATAATTTAATTTTTAATAATAAAGACTATATGTATACTTTATTACTTATAACTATACTTAATTTTCTGCTCGGATAAAAAATATATGATTTCAATAAGGAAGACAACTTTCTTACCGACTTTCTTCAAGCTTATTTTGAGCTGACGGAAAAGTAAAAAATAGCCCGTGTAAAGAAATCAGGTTAGCTGACTCAAGGTTTAGATACGTTGATTCAAGTTCGTCACCTTGAATCAAGTGATTATTATGTTTACGGGATCTAAGGTACGTCAACTCAATATTGACTTGATAAAAATTTATTCTTTTTTATAGTGTAGTAATTTGATTTTAACGTTTTGATAATAACTATTTTGAGCTACGAAGTGATTCCAGTGACTACTTTTTAGGTTTCTAAATTTTGAATTTGGCTTAAAATGTTTGTAGTTTCCAATCAAAGGTTCGAATTAAAAAAAAAAATATCATTTCGATGGAATTTTTTCTAAGGAATAATTTACACTTAAGCTCGTTAAGACCTCTTAGATCCTGAGAAAAATAACTTTTAGTATAAAAAGATGCAATTTTTTGGAGTTTTTATATATATATAAGATGTGTATAGAATAATTTATATTAGCATGCAATCATATGCATCACAACTTATAAAAAAATATTCATTTTAAAAGCGTCTCTAAAAACTCAAAATATTGTGAGAAAGTAATTCTAATAACTTTGAAAAAATCTGTTTTTTTTTTTTTTTTTAATAAAAATCCTTTGCTAGAGTGCATTTTAAGATTTATTTAATTAGTAGCCCATTTTTTTTTGCCAAATGTTATACAGCATTGTTGCTGAAATTCTTTGAAACCTCCTTTGTCGAGGAGCTGGTTAATATTATGGATATAATAATGGCGACACACACACAATTTATATTTATTAAAATAATAGATTTATTATAGATCTGTATTTGGCAAAGGCCGTGCGAGCACTGACACGCCGGACGGCCGTTACTCTCTCCCTTCATACAATACTAACAAACTTATTTACACATATATACAATTATATCTAAGAAAGCGCGGTACGGAACATTCTCCCGGCTTATTTTTTATCGTAATAAAAAATTGAAATTACAACAAGATTTAAACATTATAAAATTTAATTAGAATAAAACTATTTACAATCAATTATAAAAAATATTATTTTGTAACTTTTTGAAACATCTATATACAAAAATTAATTAAAAAACATGTATTTACAAAACATATTGAGCACAAGTACTCACTTTCTTTCTAATACACAAAATCAATTAAATAATCAAAATTTTAAATATTAGCAGAATCTGATTTTTGAAGTAAAACCAGTTTATGGACTGGGCGCTTCAAAATTAAACCAGCTGTCTTGATGTCAACAGCCCTTGTCAATTCATCTGAACCCTGATAAATTTTAATTACGCGACCTAATGGCCACTTTGAAGGAGGTAAGGTCTCGTTCGAGACCAAAACTATGTCATCGATCAGTAAGTTTCTTTTATTTTGTCTCCATTTTTGTCTTTCTTGCAGACTTTGGAGATACTCCCTCGACCATGACTCCCACCACTCCTGCAACAACTTTTGAATTTGCTTGTACCGTTCCATGGGGGGAATATTAGTGCCCAAATAACTAGGCTCAGGAACAATAAAAAAATTGGATTGAGTAAGTAAAAAAGATGGCGATAAAAAATGACCATCAGTAGGAATGTCTGAAAGTGGCAGTAACGGTCTGGAGTTCAGACAGGCTTCAACCTGTTTGAGTAGAGTGTAAAACTCCTCAAACGTTAGAGTATGATCTCAAAACCCTACGAAGATGGTATTTGACCGACTTCACAGCAGCCTCCCAAAGGCCCCCAAAATGTGGTGCGCCTGGAGGATTAAAAGACCAAGTTGTACCCTCGCAAGTTAACTGAGCCTGAAGTTCCTGCATATGGCTTGAAGAGGCCATATACAGTTCCTTCAAAGCTTTGTCAGCTCCAATGAAGGTGGTCCCTTGATCGCTAAATAGACCAGTGCAAGGACCACGAGTGGAAGTGAATCTTCGGAAAGCCGCTATGAAATCGTCAGAAGAATACCCCGTTATTCATTCCAAATGTACAGCTTTGGTAGCCATACATACGAAAATCCCAATGTATGCTTTATAAGTAGCAGATCCACGACTTCTATACCTTAAAATTTTGTATGGACCCGCATAATCTATGCCTGTATTAATAAAGGGTTTCTCAGGACGTTGCACTCTACTGGGGGGTAGAATACCCATTTTTTGACTATTAAGATTGGCTTTATATCTAATACACTCATGACATTTAAAAATATAACTACGCACTAAGTTTCTGCCATTGATAAGCCAAAATTCTTGTCTAAGTGTAGCTAAAGTAAGGGTTACCCCACCATGTAAAGTTTTTTGATGATAATATCGAATGAGTAATTTCAAAAAAGCACAATCTTTAGGAACTATTAAAGGATGTTTTTGCTCATGATTTAACAAAGAATTCTGAATTCTACCTCCAACTCTTAATAAATTATCTTCGAGAAAAGGGTCCAATTTTAAAATATCAGAGGACTTTATTAAATTTGAGCCATTGTTTAAAGTAATCATTTCATTTTTAAAATGAGCAAGTTGAGTAATGTAAACCCAGAAAAGTTTAGCTCTTTTCATCTCAAAAACACTAACAAATTTGTTATTATTATATTCAGAAAAATTGAACCATGAGAATTGAAAAATTGGTAATTTAAGTATGATTTTTTCAAATTTGTTTATGTTTTTTGACTTAATTTTAATGAATAATTTTGACAAAAAACGAAAAACTAAGGCAGTTATTTTCAGTAACCGAAGAAGGTCTGAATATTTAAAAACTAAGTCCCAAATTTTATCATGTTTAACTTTTTCAATATGTACCACGTGAGCAGTAACTAAATTTATTGACTTGCTTTGAAAAGCATTTTTTTCTGAAGCAAAGTTAAAATTTTTCTTCATTCGGTCATTTCCCTCCCACCACAAAGAAAAATTTTGCAGCTGTTCTGGGGATATGCCTCTTGAAGCGCAGTCTGCAGGGTTTTCATGAGTCCTGACATGGCTCCAGAATGCTTCAGGAACCTTATTATGAATTTTTGAACAACGGTTTCTAATAAAAACTGACGACCATTTAGAGGGATGTTCTCGTAACCAGAACAGAACATCTTGCGAGTCTGTAAAGAGGAAAATTTCAGAAGAGGGTAAATCCAAAGCTCTTTTTAATTTGACAGTCAATCTCGCTAGTAGTAATGCTGAGCAAAGCTCTAATTTAGGGATTGAGAGCATAGGCTTTGTAGGAGAGACTTTGGATTTAGCCTGTAGCAGACGAATTTCAGTTTTATTTTGAAACGTTGTTTTTAAGTAAACATGCTGCGTACGCCATTTGAGAAGCATCACAAAAGCCAAAAATCTCATATTTAGCGTCAGGTACAAAACCTAGCCAACGAGGAATACGAATTAAATTAACAGCAATCAAACCCTTATACCAACTCAAAAATTCATTACTAAGAGAAATCATCAACTTGTCATCCCATTTTACTTTTTTAATCCATAACTTTTGCATAAACGCTTTTCCCGTAATTAAAATCGGAGACAAATACCCCAATGGGTCAAATAACTTGGAAATGCTAGATAATACATCTCTCTTAGTAATATCCTTTTCAAATTGGTCAAGTTGGATATTGAACGTAAAATAATCTTCCTTGGGATTCCAATTAAGGCCTAATAATGAAAAATAAGAATTAGATGCATTAACACCAGCTTTAAGATCTTTAGGAAAATTTAATAATGCATCATCGTTGGACATCCATTTATGGAGTTCAAATCCAGCACATTTACAAATATCAATGAGTTGCTGCTGTTTTTTAAGAGCTTCTGGCAATGAATAACCTCCCGAAAGAGTATCATCCATGTAAGTTTCAGAATTTAACACTTCTGCGCCGAGAGGGTATTTTTCGCCTTCATCAATAGCTAACTGCTTAGTGACTCTAATAGCATGATAAGGACTACTAACAACCCCATAAGTAACAGTATTTAGTGAATAAGCCTGTATCTTATCATTACTATTTTCACGCCATAGAATCTGTTGATATTTACGATCCTCTGGGTGAATTAGGATTTGGCGATACATTTGCTTGATATCACTAACAAAAACATATTGGTACTTCATCCAGTGTATCAATAGTTCAGCCAAGTCGGGCAATAGATTTGGCCTTGTATGCAAAAGGCTATTTAAAGATATACCATCGTAATCATTGGCTGAGCCATTGAACACTGTTCGAAGTTTAGGTTTTAACGAATTTTTTTTGAGAATGCCATGATGGGGAAGAAAGTAAAACAAAATAAAATTAAAAATATGACCTGTTTTTCCCATATGACCTGTATTCTCATAATCCTTCATAAATTCAATATATAAATTTTTTAAGATAGGATCAGCAAGAAAACGCTTTTCCATACGCAACAACATCTTTTCAGCAATAGAAAAAGAGCCAGGAAACTTTAAATTTTCAGGATCGCGTTTGAAGGGTAAGCGAACCATATATCTACCTTCGGAATTTCTAGAGTATGTTCTGAGGATATGATCTTCACACTCTTGCTCATCCGGACTAAGCAATTTTGAGGGCTCATCAAAAATTTCCTCTTGCCTCCAAAAACGCTCTAAATCGAAGGAAAGAGTAGATTCGGCGTCTGAAATCACCGATAAATTAGAAGCAGACCCAATGCCTGCATTATTTGAGATGACCCAGCCTAGTTTAGTACTTATAGCTATCGGATCATTCAGAGCGCCTCTCTTAATCTTTTCTTCAACAATAGAAGCGTGGACAGAGGCACTAAGTAAAATTTCAATTTGACCTCTCTTGTCAAAATTCGGATCAGCTAATAACAAGCCAGAAATATGATCTAAGTCTTTACATCCCTTACTGGCTGTTGGTGAGTACGAAGATACCTTAGAAATAACGAAGGCTAAAACTTCTATTGAAAAATCCGAAACAAAATGAGGTTTAATATGCAGTTTAACTAACTTCCTGCAAGTATAATTTTTTACACCGCCTATACCTAATATTGGCATTTTAAGGGGCATAAATTTTAACTTTAATCTCCTAAATAACGACTCACTAATGAAAGATGCTTGAGAGCAATTGTCAAGAAGTGCTCTTGTAAGGAATTCGAATCCATCTTCGTTAACAACTTTAACGATTGCTGAGGACAACAAAACTTCACAAGGGTTTTTACACAAATCGACAGAAAAAGTACATAAATTAGTAGTAGATGCCGTTTGCTCAGCAGAGGGGTTTGATTCTTTATTTTTATTTGTAGATCCCGAATGAGTTTTGGAATCTTTAGCTTTATTTTTAACTAATTTTTCATTGTGTAACGTTGTATGATGCTTCCCTCTGCATACATTACAACGTTTTTTGGAAGGGCATCTGAAAAAAGAATGATTGCCAAGACAATTAGTGCAGCTTTTAAGCTGTTTTATGCAGTCATATCTTTTTTCAACTGCCATTTTTTTGTATTCATTGCAAGTAAAAAGTAAATGCTCACCCTTGCATAGAGGGCATTGTTGCTTAGAAGACTCAACTTGAGTATGAAATACCCTTGCAGGATTTGTATTAACATTTAAATTTTTAAAAGAATTATTATTATTACTGGTTCTGGGCTTTTCATTTAAATTTAACTTACTATTATTTTCTTCTAATGATTCCAGGATACTAATCTGGGATTCTACAAAAGAAATCAATTGCTCAAAGGTTGGAGGATCAGAAACTTTTACTAAGGTTGCTGCATTATTAACTGTCTGGGAAGTTAAGGATAAATTGTTAAAGAAATTTTCCCACTGCTTTTTCATCTCATTATCTAGCAGGGAGACTGCATGAAAGACAAGCCAGTCATCCCATTTATCAACAGGTCTTTTTAAAACTTTTAGAGCAGACAAAGGAGTGTTTAAGCTAATTAATATTCGTTTTAACTCAGCTGAACTAGATTTGGCCATAGGCTTTATTGAAAATATTGAGGACATATGAGAGTTGACTAGCCTTTTTTTATTTTCATACTTATCTACTAACTTTTTCCAAATAATAGGAAAATTTTCCGAAGTTATCGGGTATGACTTGACAAGGTCCTCGGCGTCACCCTTGAGACATGTTCTAAGATGCCTCAATTTGGTGACGTCAGGAACGTTGTGTTTGTCAATTACCGATGACTGGAAGATGTCGCGGAACGACTCCCAATCCTTGTATTCACCGGAAAACTCTGGTAGATTAATTCTAGGGAGTCTCTCACTATCCTCATTATTTGTATTTCTAAAGTTTAAAAGGTTATTATCAATAGCTGTAGAATTAAGAGAGGTATGAGGATGAGAGTCTAAATACAATTGAAAAAGACCTAAGTTTTTTAAATAAACTTATTCAGTATCATCGAAGAGACCATCTTTAAAATAAGGTTGCTCTGCTGCTAGATTGCTATAATCAGGGTGGTCATAGAGTAGGGCATCTTGGGTTTCGAATTTAACCCAATTGTTTTTTAGAGTTTCCATCCTAACTCTACAAGATGACACGCACACATTGTCACCCTCACTCTCAAAATTAGAATAAGCATTTTTAATCCTGGTTATTAATTTAACTTGTTGCAGAATAATAGAAGTCATGGTTTCGGACTAACCCCAAAGGGAAATTTATGCAATCAACAAGGTACTTGCAACGTGGTTGTACAAATTTTACAAAAAAGAATCAATATTTAATACAATTACTATATTAGTCTAACAGTAAGTTAGCACAATTAAAAAAGAATAAAGAAGTTTTTTTTTTAAATCTAATGAACAAATTGAATCAATTTAAAATGTACAAAAGTTGCAAGTAACCTATCGACACAAAGAATGTTAACATATAAAATTATTTTTTAATTTATAAAGCAAAATGCTTTTTTAAAAATTAATTAATAATAGCTAAATTTGAGAGACATGAGAGAGCACTATTTGAACCACCAATTCAAAATGTAAAAAAAATTATTAAAGTATAAAGCTTAAAGCATAAAAAGATCAAAATAGTTGCTATTAATTATCTAAAATTAGTCATTCAAAAAAAAAAATGCTCTCGATAAAATTTACAATGGAGTAATATATGAATATATTATAATAAAATATTTAATTGTACATATACTGCTCGATGACAAGTCCAGGATCGAAGAAGCCCACCAGTTCAAAATAGCTGAGAAGATGAAAAATCCAGAAGAAGGAATGCCAATATTTGATGTTGTATTTTATGCGAGTAGTGGTTCCTGGAACTGACAAGAGTTTGAGTTTGAATCATCAAGAAGCCAAATCCAAGTTGAAACCTATGTAACATCAATTAAATTAATCTTTGCATAAAGAAAGTTAGGAGACAGAGAGATAGCAAAAAAGAAAAAAAAGATTTATTTTCTTTTTTTTATAATACACTATTTCTTTTTTTTTTTTAATATACAATCAACTTTATCTGTTTAAATTAATTAACAGAAACTAAGAAACTAATTCAAAATAAATTAATTAAAAAACAGAATTTAAATATAAAAAAAGTATCAAGAAAAAATACTAAAAATATTAATGTTTGAAAAATTAGCGTAGAGGCAAAGTTTGAATCTCTCTATCTCTTTTTATATAAAAATTGAACATCTCTATCTCTGTTTAACATATGACAACATATTACAGAATATATATTATTACGATCAGTTTAATTTTTTTTAATTTAATTTTAATTTTTAATTTTAATTTTTAAGAAAATTTAAATAATTTAATGAATCACAATATAGGAAATTATTATGTTTCTTTTTGTGATAGGCCTGTATTGTATATTTTTTTTATATATAAGATAACCTTTAGAAATATAAATAAGATTTTTTTGTTTTATTTTGGAAAATTGGAAAATACTTTCGGGTGAAAAATGAAAAATTTTCATTAAAAAAATCGTTTTTCCCAACCGTGAAAAACCCAAGGTTATTTAGAAATTTCTACTCTTTATGTTTTTTGGTCCGCCATCTTGGAAATTCGGAAAATACTTTGAGGGAAAAATAAAAAATTTTGAACATAAAAAACTAAATGTTCAATTATATTAACAATATTAAAAATAAATTTTTTTTCTATGCTCATCAAATCATATGATAGTTTTGTAAAGAAGAAAACTTTTTATCCACTTCCGTCTGCCAAACCGTATTTTGAGTTAACGCCAGTGCAAATAACAGCCCGTGAAAATATGCAGATCAGCTGACTCAAAGTTTGAATGAATTGATTCAACCCCGTTAACTTGAATCAATGGATTATTTATTTTCAGAGCCTTAAGGGGTACAAAGTTAATATTTACTTTTAAAATTTGAATATTTTTTATAGTGTAAAGTCAATTTTAATTTTAAACCAATTGTGTCCAATAGGCCGATGGTTGGTCGATTTTATAAATTTTTATTTATTTTATTCTGCTGAACCCATTTTTTACTCCTAAAGTCCATTTTTATCCCTGGGGATACATTTATACATCAAGATTTGATTTTTTCTCGATTGGTCCCAATATGACCCAGGATTATCCAGCTGGAATAATTTTGTACCCTTATAGATTCTCATTCCCGGGGATCGATTTGTACAGCGGGATCTTATTTTTTTCCGATTGTGCTCAATAGGACCCAGAATGGGCGACTTTATCATTTGTTATTTATTTTATGATGCTCAAGCTATTTTTTACGATTATAGTCTAGTTTTTGGGTCGCTAATCAAAAAAATTGATGTTTTTTCAATTAAAACTTAACTCTTCACCCTTAAATTAGCCAAAACTACGCTTAAAAGGGGTGTTTTCTCTAATTTCGCTCTAGCCCTCCAAGATTTGATCTAAAAGGTCGATAAGGAAGTTATCTTATTTATAAAATAAGGTAAGAATATGTTTTATCATTTAAAATTTTTTTTAAAATTAAGAAAATTTTTAATTTTAAATAAATATATTTGATTTCTGAGCTAACAAAAATTTGCTTTATTATATTCATACATTACTAATAGTGAAATGTTAATTAATAAAATTAAAGATATTATCATTCCTGATGATTACGTTATGATTTCTTTGGATGTTAAGGCATTATATACTAATGTTCCTCTAGATTTAATTAAAACTAGTATTAGAAAAAGATTTGCAGACCTAAAAAAAGTTATACCTAAAAACATGCTACTTAGAGACATATTAAACGCTGTTGAGTTGCTTTATAACAACACATATTTTTCATTCAATGGTAAATTTTATAAGCAAACTTTTGGAACCCCTATGGGGTATCCGGTCTCTCCTATTTTAGCTGATATTGTCATGGCAGATTTGGAAGAAAAGTGTTTAAAAAAATTAAATTATAGTCCTATTTTTTACTTTAGGTATGTTGATGACATCTTAACTTGTATACCTAAAGAAAAAATTGATTATACCTTAAGAATATTCAACTCATACAATAGCCATTTAAAATTTACTCATGAACTTGAGAATAATAAATGTATAAACTTTCTTGAATTAACCTTGATTAACAACAATAGCAAAATATTATATAACTGGTTTAGAAAAACACTTCTTCAAATAGATTTTTAAACTTCAATTCTTGCCATACTAAAGCTCAAAAAATAGCCATGGTCTTTACATTAGTTGACAAAGTATATAAACTTTCTGATAAGTGTTTTCATAAAGAAAATTTAATTAAAATCAAATCATTCTTACTAAGCAATTCTTATCCGCATAAATTCATTGAATATTACATTAAAAAAAGACTTGACTCTTTGCATTATAAGGAAATGAACTGTAATGATATAGCTATTATGGAACTTAATAATATAAATAAGAATAAAATGAATTTATGTATTCCTCAGAGTAATAACAACTTATTTTATATAATTAAAAGAGCTTTTGGACCATATAATGTTAATGTAATACCTAAGCCCAATTACTTGTTAAATAACTTAATTATAAGAGGCAAAGATCAGCTAAATAAGTTCCAACAAACACACAAAGTTTATCAAATAGAATGCAAAGATTGTGATGCCACTTATGTAGGTGAAACAAAAAGAGAATTAGGTGTCAGAATCAGTGAAAATTTTGATAACTGGAAACTAGATTCTGATAAACATAGTGTTGTTACTGAGCATAGAAAAATAGGCCATAGGTTTAATTGGAAAGATGTTAAAGTTTTAGATACTGAACAACATTATCACAAAAGAATCTTTTCAGAATCATTTCATATAAAAAGCCAAAAAAATGGTTTAAATAAACAAGAAGAGTCTAACAAAGTACATCCCGCTTATTGTAAACTTATCTATTTATTAGAAAGTAATAACATATCATGATAAGTTAGTGTTCTGTAATAATTAGTTATATGTGATAATTAGTATTTAGAATTAATCATAGATGTCTACAGTATTGAGTATTATTGATTAATATTGACTTGTAAGAATATATCTTACACATGTATAAAACCTATACTTCCTAATGTATATAAAAATGTAAACAAAATAGTCAGTGCATACTCATCAATGTGCATACAAGAATTGATTTATTATGTATAAAAACATCTAATTTTTAAGACTATATGGTAAAAACTTTTTGTTAATATTTTTTGTTATATTAGTAATAATGTATATTTTAATTTTTTAGTCCTGATGATGGAGTGAAATAACTCCGAAATATTGACAAATATTATATATTTTTATAAATAAAAATATTTTTGCTGGAAGACATCGTCTCATTTTATTTATTTATTCCAAATATGTCCAGCGTTAACAATTCAAATTATTATATTATATTATGTTATGTTATGTCATTGTAACAGTGCAATGACTTATATTTTTTTGCTGATTCGGCAGTGCTGTCTGGATATTTTAAGAATTTTTTTATTTGTTCTTTTTTTTTTACTTTTTATTTATGCAAAAGTTTTTTATTTTTATTAACTAAAGATTTTTTATTAATTTTATAAATTATTTTTTGATTTTTTGTATGTTTCTTATATTTTTCTATTGACATAAGACTTTTGTTTACTTATCGTCTATTGTTAGTGAAATTGATTTATAGGTGTTTTATTTTTTAAAATTAGATATACCAAATTTTTGTAAGGTTCCCTTACTAGCGTATACTCCCCACCAAGTTTGTGAGTGAGAATAAATTATTTTGGATTTGAACGAACAAATATTGATTTCGGAAAATCAAGCTTAGAAAATCATAGTAAACATGTTATTTAATATTTTTGATAAAATTTAAAATTTTGGTCATAGGAGTGATATGGAGTAGGTTCAAATTTATTTTTATTTGGAAGTGCAACTACTGGAGGTGAGGTAGGGGTTGTTGGTGGAGCATCTTGCTGTGGTTGTGGCATATTAACATGGAACATGTTTATAGGGAGGGGGTACTTCAGAACTTGAAAATTAAGGGGGGGGGGGTCAAATTTGTCGTTTTTAAAGGGGGGGGGGGGTCAAATTTGTCCTATTTAAGGGGGGGGGGGGTCAAATTTGTCATTTTTAAGGGGGGGGTCAAATTTGTCCTATTTAAGGGGGGGGGGGTCAAATGAGACTTAGAATAATTAGGTAAGTATATATAAATAAATAAAATACTTTTAAAAGACTTTGAAAAATCTGGGCTTAAGGATTTAGGATAATACAGGTTTATGGACTTTGAATAATATCGATTTAGGGATTTGGAATAATTCAGGTTCAGGGACTTATAATAATTCAGGTTTAGGGAATCAAAATAGTTTGGGTTTAGAATCTTAACAACTAGTAAGGTGATAATTACAAATTACAAAAATAGAAAATTGTATTGTAATGTTGAGTAACATATGTATTATACCTAGTCCTCAGCTGGAAGTAAACATGTTCCATGCATTTAGGTTGTGTTTACACAAACCGGTTATAAGTTTTTATTTTTACTTCTTCTTTTCAGTTATTGTATGTAACCTGTGCTTTTTCGTGTTGTTTTGTTTTCTGAGAGTTGTATCGAGACATCCGGACTAAGAAATTGGTTAATGATGTGAAGACAGCTGCTAATAGATACACAGAAAATCCGTAGATTCTTCTTAGTTGGAAAAAGTTCAGGATTGCCTCGATTATTGATTTCAATACATAAAATATTGAAAGGAAGCCGATGACACCTGAGGCTGTCATAGAAAAAGTCCAAAAATCCCTTTTTATTGTCTCCTAAAAATGATCTATTATTGTGTAGATTGAATTTTCTGTTAATAGGTTTTTGAATAAATCTTTGTAGATTGAGCGTTCGCCGTTTAGTGTTCCTGCAATGCTGTTTAGATAGGCTTCTTTTTCTATTGGGAAGAGTAAATGTTTTTTTAATTCTTGTAATGAGTTCTTGTTGTGAGTATAGTCCGCTTGTGGCTAAATTTTCGAAAGGTGTATATTTCCAAGAAATGTTTGCATTAGGTTTTAGTACCAATGGAGGTTGAGCTTTGCTTATTGTTGGAGTTAACTTTATCCATTCGTTATTAATTTTGTATAATGGCGGTAAAATATTTGAACAACTGATTTCTGAGCCTTGTGTAATCAATATTCTTGTAATAGGTTTTAAAAACAGAAACGGGTTTTGTTGTTTTGTAGAACAGGTAATTCTTGATAACAACGATCTGTTTGTATTAATTCAACGTGTTTTGGTACGCATTTTAATATGTAAATTGCTTCGCCAACTACCTTAGCAAAATGTCCAATTCCAAAATTTTGATATGCATATTTGTCGGGATCGAGGGATGCTAATATTTGGTTATTTTGTAAAATGGATTTTTCGAGGTTACATTCTTTTTGTAACATGTTTAGATATAATTTGTCCGCTTGAATGTTTACATGATGTTCAGTGTAAACAAATTTTTGATTAATATATGCAAATAAGTCTAAACTTTCTACGACTCCGGAATTAAGTGGGATTCTTTCAAAAATTTGGTTTATCGGTGCTTTTATGGAATCTAAAATTAGAATCTTGGGGTGGGGTGGATGGTTTGATAAGCGACTATGCCGCATATTGTTATATCGTGAGTTATTTTAAAAGCAAATGATATCTGTTGCGAGTTTAATACGTAAGTTGTAATAGTATTTTTAATGTCTGCAAAATCGACAATTTTTTCGCAAAGTCCGTAATATAGTACTGAATAATGGTCGGATATGCATCCGTTAGAAACAAAGTTTTGCCAAAACGTGTGGCCATTTTGAATGTCAATACAATGGTACTTATTAAATTCGCAACTTATACCTGAATTAACAATTATTTTATTATTATTTAAATCTACTGATGCTGTTTGCTGAGTTAAGGTGATTTTAATATGACCTTGGACAAATGCGTGATAAAAAGTGCCATAGGCATCAGAGTAGAATTGCCCCTGGCAATTATTGCCTTCGGCAGATCCTGAAAAACTATTGGGGTAATTCTAGTCTGATTAACATTTAAGTTTGTTATGATATGTGCGTTATCGTATTTGAAAATTTTGGTATCGTGTATAAATTTACATTGTTCAGAGGTAATTTCGTATAAAAATGTTGCTTCTGCGTTTTGAACGGGTTTTACGTAGTCGAACCAACCTGCGCAGGACTGCACGACCCTGTGGATTTCTATTAGGCATTGAAATACCTTTATGTGTTGATATTCTTTTATTTGTAGTAGTTCGATGTATGCATTTGTAGTTTCAAGTTTTGGCTGCTCAATTTTACAGTCATCTATGTTAGTGAGAGAAATGGCTGTTATGTTGGATGTTGGGTCGCTGCAGTCAAATCCTTTAATGAAGTGGATGTATCTATTGTTTAACAAAAAATGAAAAGTAGGATTTTCCCAAACATTTTTCCTAAAACATAAAAGATATATTAGTATTGAGTATAATTAAATTTAAAAATGAAAAGAAAAAAAAATTATTATTAAACTATAGTTTGGGCTTAAAAGGTAAAAACAAAAAATGAAAAGTAGGATTTTCCCAAACATTTTTCATAAAACATAAAAGATATATTAGTATTGAGTATAATTAAATTTAAAAATGAAAAGAAAAAAAAATTATTATTAAACTATAGTTTGGGCTTTAAAGGTAGCTTTAGCCTTTTGGCGTGTACTAATTGTACCTTTTTTGTTTTTAAGTCCATAATTTCGTAATTATAGTCAGAGAGTTTTCTAACAATTTCATAAGGTCCTGTGAATGGGTTGTCAGGTTTGGATAATCCGCCTCCTTTGGCTAGGTAAACGATATTTCCAACTTGAAAATCAACAATATTTATTTTTTTATCGTATTGCTGTTTTGAAGCCATTTTGGCTTTATGCAAATTTTCGTTTGCTAATTTTCGTATACCGACTAGGCGTGACACTAGATCGACTAGATAATTTTTGTAAGTGGGCAATTTTTCGGACTCTTTTATATTGGCTTCATTGGGCATTCGTGCTAAGAAGCCAAAAGTCAATTCGAAAGGTGTGTAACTATGCGCCGTATGTATAGTGTTATTATAGCAAAATGTGCATAAATCAATGTATTTGTCCCAATCTTAGTAGCGTTTAGTGTAATTACGAAGGTATTCCCCAATTACACCGTGTGCCCGCTCGATTGCTCCGTTAGCGGCTGGATTATACTGTACTTCGCACAGTCTAATTGAGTCTTTTTCGTGGATAATTAAAAATAGACTAAGTCTTGTTTATGACCTGTCAAAATAATTAAAAATAGACTAAGTCTTATTTATTAGTTCGAATTCCAGAAAAAGATAAGTCAAGGACTAATTTTATATTACGCGTAGAAACCCAAAAATAGATATTTAGAATTCGCATTACAAAAAAAAATTTATATGCTATTAAGACGTAACATCTCCCCATTTAGAAAATTGCGTAGTCGTAAAACAAAGAAGACTGTGCAATTCCCAAATGAGTTGGAAATTAAATCATTATGTATTTTCTTTTTTTTTCTCTTGCTTAAGTCAAATTTTCTTACGTTTACTAATTATTCGTATATTAATTCTTATATATATGGAGCCTAAATTTTGAAAATTCAAATTCCATAAAATTTTCTTAAATCTAATTCACAAATGTTAATATAAAAAGTATAATCTAATTTTTCTTAAGATTAATTAGAAATGATAAAAATTTTCTTATATGTAATTAACAATTTAGTCTAATTGTTCTTAAATTTACTAATTACTAACTTAAATTTATTAATTAGTCTATTCCCGCGACAAAATGTCGCTTTGGTTTGCGATACATAAGGTCACTTTAATCTCCGATAAGGTTCAAAATTTATATATAAGTACCAACATTATAACCGATATACCGAAATAACAGCGTTAAAAGCACAGAATATCAAATATAAGATATAAAATGACATGATAAAATAAGATATGTTATTTTTTAATTTTAAATATATGTATTTTATTTAAAAAAAAAAAAAAATAAGGACAGTTTATACCTGCGAAAAAATGTAATTTTTGTTTGCGCTCGATAAGGTCACAGTAATTCTGATAAGACTCAAAATTTATATATAAGTTAGGTCTGAGTCAAAAATGAATTAATTAAATTTTGAACTAAATCGGACATATACTGTCGGAATAAGTAAAACATTTTTTATTTTATGTGTCCGTTCACTATATAATTTAAATAAATAAATTAAAAACAATAAATTTTTTATTAAAAATAAAAATTTTAATTTTTCCGTATTATAGTGACAAGTCAATTATTGTAAACTAACGCTTAATCCCCAGGGATGAAAATCGATTTTAGGGGTAAAAAAAGGGGCTAGCAAGATAAAACAAATAACAACGGATAAAATCGATCATCCTGGGGCCCATTGAGTCCAATCAGAAAAAAATGAGATCCCGTTGTACAAATCGATCCCCAAGGATGAAAATGTATTATAAGAGTACAGAATCTACCAGGACTAAACAAATAAAAACTGATAAAATCGTCCATCCTGGGCCAAATCGGGAAATAATCAAATCCTGATGTATAAATCAATCTTTAGGGATGAAAATGAATTATAGTGGTAAAAATGAGTCCAGTCGGATACAATGAATACCAAAAGATAAAATGAATCATCCAAGGGGCCATCGAGACCAATTGGGAAAAAATAAAATGCTGATATAGAAATCGATGTCAAGGGATGAAAATAGACTATATAAGGGTAAAATTGTGCAGAATAAAATAACTAACAAATAATAAAGTCGTCCATTTTAGGGCCTATTAGGCCCAATCATGATAAAATTAAATCTTTATGTTTACATCGATCTCCAGGGATGAAAATGTAGGGGTAAAAAATAGGTCCAGCAGGATAAAATAAATCATGGATCGGTTAATGCCATTACTTTTTGAATATTACATGGGATCATTACTTTGTCCAGAAAATGCAATAGCAATGTATAATTACTCCATTAAATTTTGTAATGAGTAATGAAGATTTGCCATTACTCATTACTTTTTGTAAGGAGTAATGAACTTTTACCATTACTCATTACAAAAAGTAATTGTAATGGCCGTTTTCCATTACAAATTACAAAAAAGTAATGAGGGTTACATTACAGCACATAAACAATTTTTGACCCTTTAAATAAAATTTTTATTTTAACTAGAAAATATAGGTATGTGTATATTAAACATTAAATACAATCAAACAGATTTTTTAGGAAATTAAATAATTTTTTTTTTTTAATCTAACAGAATATAAACACATATTATTGTCAATTGACTTCTTCATTTTCAGATTAGTGAATTTTTTTATAAAAATAAACGCAACCAATGGTATGATCCTAGGTATGATTAACCGCTATATATAGACTGACAAGAGGTGACCGGAACCTTTGGGTCGCTAAATTACAATCTATTGTTATGGATGACTTTAATATGTTGAAAAAACACCCAAGATACCCTCCGTTTATTCCAATGCACCTTCTGGGCTTAAAAACGCAGGGCTCAATGTTATAACGTAGGATTTTCAGTCAATTTTTAAAATGACGCTGTAACCTCGCAAATTGACCAAAATACTTCCAGTTGGTCTCATTTTTTCCGTAAAAGTACCATCTTTTAACTCCCGTCAGCCGCAATGTTCCATAACCTATTCTTACAGCGTTATAGCCTATAAACCAAAAGCTCATTTTTGGACCAAAATGACCGATTTTGAAATTGCTGCCAAAATTGCAATTTTCAATAAAAGTAGGTCTTTCTTTTCTTTATAACCCCGTTTAGCAAATATGATAATTTAATGACAGAGTCTCAATTTAAAGTTTTAAAAAAAAAATCGAATTTATCACTAACTTTGTGGAGTCATATCTCAGAAACATCTGAAGCTAAAAGAACGAGTAAAAAATTTTTGGAAGCATAAAACTTGTACAAAACTGTGAGACCTACAAGACCTATTTTTATTTAAAATTGCAATATTGGCAGCAATTTCAAAATTGGTCATTTTAGTCCAAAAATGGGCTTTTGGTTTATTAACTATAGCGCTGTGAGAATAGGTTATGGAGCATTGCGGCTGACGGGATTTAAAAAATTTTACTTATACAGAAAAAATGAGACCAATCGGAAGTATTTTGGTTAATTTGCGAGGTTACAGCGTCATTTTAAAAATTGTCTGAAAAATGAAGTTATAACATTGAGCCCTGCGTTTCTAAACCCAGAAGGTGCGTTGGAATAAACGGAGGGTATCTTGGGTGTTTTTTCAACATATTAAAATCATCCATAACAATAGATTGTAATTTGGCGACCCAAAGGTTCCGGTCTCCCCTTGTGAGTATATATTTCAAATTTTTCAGTTACTTTACCTAATAGGAGTTACCAACCATTTTTTGTTTAATTTATTATTAGTACTTAATTTAAAATTTTTAAATTAAAAATTTTATCTATCATAAAAATAATTGCAAGGTTCATGTCATTCTTTTTTTTAAAGATAATTTAAATTAATACACTGTAGGGTTGCTGTGCTTGAATTTTACTTGAAATTAAAAATTCAATCAAAATTTAAGCACAACAGCTGTACTGTGAACTGTTAATGTTAATGTCATAAAATTATTAAAAATGATTAATTTTTTTGATCATAAAAATATTAGAAACATTAAAATATTTATAAGTTTAATTTAAAAAATTTTTTATTTTTGGTATCATAATTAAATTCAGAAACAAACTTTAAATCAAGATAAATAAAAATTCTCAAATATTTAAAAAGTGTACATAGCAAATTTTGTGTCAATAAACTATCAATAGATAACCCTACTTTTTTCAACGTTAATTTTGGTGTATTTCCTATTTACATTGTGGAATTCTTGTGTACTTCAAATCTTTTTTTTTTTGCGAGCTAAAAAGTTAAAACAAGATATCATCAAGGAGTCTAATTCTAGAAATCTAGAAATCCAATTCTAGCTCATTTGTAATATATTGAAAAATTCGTGCTTTATAAAAATTTTACATATAAATTGCAAAATATTTGGACATTTGGTATTTATTTACGACAAATTTTTATGATGACGTACTCTCTTACTTTTAAATGATCTTTTAAGTTTACAAGGAGTTATTCTTTTAAATTTTTTTCCCTGTTTTACATTTTCTTCTACATCGCTGTCTTCTAATAAATCTCTTTTAACATGGAACATGTTTATAGGGAGGGGGTACTTCAAAACTGGAAAATTAAGGGGGGGTCAAATATGTCCTTTTTAAGGGGGGGGTAAAATTTGTCCTTTTTAAGGGGGGGGGTAAAATTTGTCCTTTTTAAGGGGGGGGGGTCAAATAGGACTTAGAATATTTTCGATTTAGGGACCTTTGGTGCAGAAGTACTTAGGGAGCATTGGTGCAGAAGTACCTAGGGACCTATGGTGCAGAAGCCCCTAAAGACCTTTGGTACAGAAGTACCTAGGGACCTATGGTGCAGAAGTCTCTAAAGACCTTTGGTGCAGAAGTACTTAGGAAGCATTGGTGTAGAAGTACCTAGGGACCTATGGTGCAGAAGTCCCTAAAGACCTTTGGTGCAGAAGTACTTAGGAAGCATTGGTGCAGAAGTCCCTAAAGACCGTTGGTGCAGAAGTACCTAAAGACCTTTGGTGCAGAAGTACCTAAAAACCTTTGGTGCAGAAGTACTTAGGAAGCATTGGTGTAGAAGTACCTAGGGACCTATGGTGCAGAAGTCCCTAAAGACCTTTGGTGCAGAAGTACCTAGGGTGCAGAAGTCTCTAAAGACCTTTGGTGCAGAAGTACCTAGGGAGCATTGGTGCAGAAGTACCTAGGGACCTATGATGCAGAAGTCCCTAAAAACCTTTGGTGCAGAAGTACCTAGGGACCATTGTTGCAGAAGTCTCTAAAGAACTTTAGTGCAGAAATACTTTGATATAAATATTGATATTATGAACAGAATAGATACTTTATTATCAGTGTTAGTTATTAGTGAACATGTTCCATGCTCGTTGGTTGTGTAGTTACACAAACCGGTCATAAGTTTTTTAAATTCCAACAATAGTCAGTCAACATTCTTTCATCCCACCTACCTTGATATCGCTTTTCCATTACCTTAATGTCCTGGTGGAATCTTTCACCCTGTTCTTCACTGTAGTCACCTATATTGCTCGGGAAATAATCTACATGTGTTTCAAGTGCAGTTTTACATTCATTAGGCAACCAAGCTCTTTATAATTTTTAAGCCACTTTTTTATTTCCTCTTTGTAATTGTCACTTTTGTGATTACCTAAAAAATTTTCAGATACAAATTTGAAACTCTCCCAAGCATTTTTCTCTTTACTTTCCATGCATTTTACGAACTCAGTGTCTCGAAAAAGTTTGCGAATTTCAGGACCATCAAAAACACCTGCTTTAATCTTAGCGTCTGTTTTTTTCGGGAATTTTTGCTGTATATACTTATATGCTTTACTCAGTTTTCTATCTAATGCTCTGACGAACTGCTTCATTAAACCAAGTTGTAAGTGTAGAGGAGGGAGAAGCACACTCTGAGGTGGTACTAAGGGTTCATTGATAATGTTTGCTGTACCTGGAGTTCAGGAACTTCGAACAGCCCATTCCTTATTTATATAATGATTCTGGCGAGCGCGACAGTCAAACATACAAAAAAAAGCATGAATACTTAGTAAAACCCGCTTGTTGCCCTAGCAAGATATTATTTTCAAGTCCCCGCAAATTTTCATATTGTGATCCTTATACTTTATTTTTTCAAGAATAAATTTCATTGTTTCATATTCTTCTGACATATTTACAGAAGGGGCTATTGGTATTGAACCTAGTACATTGGTATTATGTAAGAGGACAGCCTTTAGACTGCGTAAGGAAGAGTCAATAAAAAGTCTCCATTCTTCACTTTTATAAATATCGGGCCTAAAGCTGTTAATAAGACCTTTGACATCTATGCACTGAATTCATAAAATGCATGGAAAATATAGAGAAAAATGCTTGGGAAAGTTTTAACCATGTAGTTCAACATTTTTTAATTAGAGACAAAAGTGACGATTTCAAAGAGGAAATAAAAAAATTGCTTAAAAATTATAAAGGGCTTGGTTGCCTAATGAATGTAAAATTGCACTATCTTGAAACACATATAGATTAATGCCGAGCAATTTAGGTGACTACATTGAGGAACAGGGTAAAAGATTCCAACGGGACATTAAGGTAATGGAAAAGCGATATCAAGGAAGGTGGGACAAAAGATTTATCAGAAGACAGCGAGGAAGAAGAGATTGTAAAAAGCGAAATAAAATTGAAAAGAAAAGCACCTTGTAAACTTAGAAGGTCTTTTAAAAGTAAAAGAGTACTCATCATTAAAATTTTTCGTATACCAAATTTTCCAATATTTTGCAATTTATATTAAATTTTTATAAAGAACGAATTTTTGACCACCAAACATATGAGCTAGAATTGAATTTGTGCCTGAAATGAGTATTTAAAATAGTTCTCATAAACATTTTTTCATTACATACCCCAAAATAGCTAGAAATATGCATTAAAATTGAAATCTTACAAATAACTAGTATTTGACCCCTAGAGTTGTGGTGACTAACATCAAGTGGGCAAGGTCTAAGGACTCATATGAGTTTTAAAATAAGTTTGCATAAATGATTTGAATTTTCCTAAACAAAAACACCAATGAATTTGCACTAATTTTAATTTTTTATTAAAAATCCGTTTTCGACCCCTATGGGGTCTAGTTACTGCTACTAGGGGTACTAGTATTTGACCCCTAGAAGCGTGGTGACCAACATCGAGTGGGCGAGGTCTATGGGCTCATACAAGGTTTGCATAAATGATTTAAATTTTCCTGCACCAAAACACCAAAGAATATGCACTAATTTTAATTTTTTACTAAAAATCAGTTTCTGACCCCTTGGGGGTATGGTAACCGATACTAGGGGTATTTCAGGGGTTCACCGGGAGTTGACAAATAATTGCATAAATATTTTTAGTTTTCCTACAAAAAAGACATAAATATTTTTAGTTTTCCTACAAAAAAGACAAATATTTTTAGTTTTCCTACAAAAGAGACCAAAGAACTTACATTAGTTTGAATTTTTTACTAAAATCAGTTTCTGACCCCTTGGGGGTCTAGTTACTGATACTAGGGGTGCTTTAGGGGCTAATATGGAGTTCGAAAACAGTTTGCATAAATATTTTTAGTAATTTTACACGAAAATATCTAAGAATATACTAATTTTGCACTAATGCACTAATTTTAAATTTTTATAAAAAACTTATTTTTAACCCCCCCAGGGGGGTGCTGGGGGGTGCTGGGGGGAAACTGGACAATCAAATCGAATTTTGGATGGAAAATTTGGATTTAGAACACCAAAAAACGTAAAGTTAGTCAGGTCTACCTTCTGGGTTTTGACTTTTTTTTGTGGGCCTGTGATAATTTATATTCAAGTAAATTTTATACTTAAATTAAGAGAAATATTTGTCAATTTCATAAGACAATAATCGGCTACTCTTACCTCCCTCTTTGTCTCCCCGGTCCCCTTCTCTTTAGGGTTAGGGAGCATTCAGACGAGAAAAAAATTTTAACAACCACCTCCAAAATTTACTGCCACTTTTTATTATTTAACTTGCAAGAATGGGACGAGAGGGGGTAAACATCGAAGGTGGGGGTTACAAATTTTTTCTCGTCTGAATGCTCCCTTAAAGAGGGACAACCCTGTCCCTGTGCCTTTTCTCTATTGTCTTACGAAATTGATAAATTTTTCTTGCTATTTCTATTTACAATGTACCATACTTTATAAAACTTTTATAAAATTAAAATATTTATATTATACTTATTATATATCTATTTACTAGTTTTAAACATTCCGGGCACGCATCTTTTCTGTAAACAATTTGTAATTCACTTTTTTGTACAATTCTGTATAAATAAATATCTAAATGAATGAATCAATCAGTCAATTAATTGCCCTTAGTTTCGTTACTATGAGTTAATTTTAAATTGATATTTTAAATACATTATCTTTCAAAAATTGTATATTAAAAAAAATATTTTTAAGAAAAGAATTAATATAAAAAATGTACTGAGTTGTAAAAAGATTAAAATACTATATTGTCTATAAGATCATATGGTTATGATAAAAATTACACAGGCACACAAAAAAAAAGTCATGTGCCAGAAGGTAGACACCATTCAATGGAGGTTTTTGGTGGTGCTAAAACCGAATATGGCCATAGAAATGCAATTTAATTAGCCAATTTGCCCCCAGAGCCCCCATATGCTCCTGCCTTCAAAAAAAAAGAGAAAAAACAAATTTTTTTTTTAATGAAAATTGAACTATATACTCATTGTTCCGAACTAGATTTGATTAAAAAAATTGAATTTTATTTAACTACTTAGAATATTTAAATGAAAGATTTTTTTGAATAATTAGTCTGAATTTTATTACAGTGTAGAAGAAAATGTTTGGATTTGAAATTTATTGTTTATTGTTGCTATGTTACTTAGTTACGGTTTTTTGTTAAAAAAAATAATAATATCGTCAGATAGTAAAAAGAAGTTGGTTGAGGTGGTTTAAAAAGAGAAATATTTTTGATTTGAATAAATTTTAAAAAAAATTATTGAAAGATTTCATTTAATTTAAAATAAAAGTTTTTAATAATTATTAATATTGAGATGGTCACTACCCACTCCTGTAATTATTTAATTTAATTTTATGTAAATTTTGTAAATAATAAACCATTCCCATTTATGTACCTAGCCCTAGCTTAACTTATTCAAAAACGTGTAACATACTCTTAGGGGCACTTACGTAATAGTTAACTTAATGACATTTTTTAATTTAATTTAATGATTAATTAATAATAATCAATTGAATTTGTATATAATAATTGAATTTAGAGTTTTTTCATTCATATTTTATAATTTTTAGTTATTAAAAATATTTTGTTTTGTTAATCACAAGCTCCAAACTTTTCGTATAATTTCGTCTTTACCGACAACTATAATATGTTATCTATCGCGCTCTTTCTATCTTATGTAAATCATAGGGCGAAAAGGGTATAAATAGCGTGAACTAAACACATAAAACGAGCATTCGTGCATTATACACAGTATTGTGTAGAAGGTCCAAAAGGTCCTGGTGGACATTTCTCGACTCCATGTAAGTAAGGTATATTTCACTTTTCTTTATTATTTTTTATTATTATTATTCGTGAAATCCCCCTACGTGAAGTCGACATTCCACGTTTAAGGGAGAATTATTAAATATTTAAGTTCCTTATGTGAGATGCCATACCACATGAGAGTCGGGATGTCCAGGTGATGACGAACTACCACCGGACCGTGTATTTAAATTTATTATTGTAAATATTTTTAATTATTATTTTTTCTTAATTAAATATGGCCGCGTATATGTTAATTGTGAGCTTTGATTAAAACCGCTGAAATGTATGCGCGATAATTATTTCATTTATAATAAAAGCGCGGGTAAACGGCTGATTCCTTATTAAGAGGCTGTCGTTGACTTTCATATCAAGCGCGGGTAAACGGATGTTACACCTTTATTCATACGTTTACACCCACATTCATTGCTATAGACATATTACCTTTGTAAATTCTATTTAATCCACATTTGTATATAAAAATTCAAGTAAATAATATTTTTTATGTCTATAATGTTATAATTAAAATTTTAAGTAATTATATAACACAACGTAGTAAACTCATGTAAATATTTTTAAAATTAATAAATTGAAATTGTTTTCTTTATATTTCTTAATATAAATCACTGAGTGGTTATTTTTAAACCTATCCTGGTATCCTATATTTTTATAATATAAGTGAAAGAACCAGATGCCTACCACCCCCTGGGTGTAGCCATCTCAATATCTATCAATTGAATAATTTGTTCTGATTATTATTGTGATTGTGGTGAAAGGAAAATATTATCTATTATAAAAAGGACGTAAATAAAATTTCAAAAATTTATTTTATTGTAAGATCATCGAATTTGAAAAAAAAATAAAAAAAAAAAATAAAGTTTGTTATAAAATAAAATAAGGTCTTGTATCATTTGGTATTTATAAATTTTTATTTTTATAACCTTAAAATTTTTTTTTATTAAAATCAAAAATAAGTTTGTTAGTTCATTAAATTTTTTAAAGATTTAATTCAATTTTAATTTAATATATTTAAAAAATAAATAAATAATTGTTTGTTAAATTTGAATTGTTACAATAAATATATTTTTGTTTGTTTTGAATTAAAATCATTTTCTGTTAATTTTCTTTTACCATCATTCTCTACAGTTCAATGTTTTTACTTTGAATAAGGTAAAAGCTGATCAAACACTCATGTTTTTTGGGATGCTTATATCAAAAATGTATACAAAAAATGTTTATAACAAAAAATGTTCTAATAATTTTTGGCCCTGTAAACCACCCCAGTGGCACCATGCACCCCTCCCCCAAAACGAGAAAAAAAATTTTTTATTGCACAAAACTAAAATTCAATTTGTATTGTAATGTTTTTTGAGACGCTAAAACTAAAGATGAATATTAAAACTGTTTTTAAACAATGATTAGCCCGTTAGCCCACCCCAAAGGAAATCAGTACAAATAATATAAAAATACCGAATTTTTTTTTCTACATTCATTTTTGGTTGACTTAATCTTCTTTGCATGACGAGTCTCTTTTTGCATGAAACTAATTAATTTTTTGCCAGGTTAAACTTTTTTTTAATGGTTTCAGTACTCAAAAAAAATAAGAATACACCTTGAGTTTTAATTATAATTAAAATATTCTCAACTCGTTTGTGGTAAGGGGGGTGAAAGGGTGCACTGGGGTGGTATAAAGGGCCAAGCATTGTTTAAAAACATTTTTAATATTCATCTTTAGTATTAGCGTCTCAAAAAACTTAAGAATACTTATTGAGTTTGAATTTTCCTACATTTTTAACACGTTCGGGGGGGGGGGGGGGTGGTCTACATGGCCAAGCTTTGGTAAAAATCATTTTTTATATACATCTTTAGATCCAGCGTCTCAAAAAACATAAGAATACACATTGAGTTTTAATTTTCCTAATAAAAAAAATTTTTAACCCGTTCGGGGGGGGGGGTTTGGTCTACAGGGCCAAGCATTGGATAAAAACATTTTTTATATGCATCTTTGGTTACAGCGTCTCAAAAAACATAAGAATACACATTGAATTTTAATTTTCCTAACAAAAATATTTTTAACTCGTTTGGGGGGGTTGAATGGGGGCACTGGGATGGCTTAGAGGATCAAGCATTGGTTAAACACATTATTTATATTCATCTTTGGTTTCAGCACCTCAGAAAACGTAGCAATACACATTGAGTTTTAGTTTTTGTAATAAAAATTTTTATATCTTGCTTTGGGGGGGGGGGGTGCATGGGGCCACTGGGGTGGTTTACAGGGTCAAAAATTAGTAGAAAACATTTTTTATATTCATTTTTGGTTTCATCGTCCCAAAAATATAAGAATTCATAATAAGTTTTAATTTTTGTAATAAACATATTTTTACCCGTTTGGTATGAATGGGGGCACTGGGGTTGTCTACAGGGCCAAATGTTAAAATCATTTTTGTATACATTTTTGGTATAAGCATCCCAAAAAACATGAGTATATAGTTCAATTTTCATTTTTGAAAAAAAATTTTTTTTTTCTTTTTGGGGGGGCATATGGGGGCGCTGGGGGCAAATTGGCTAATTAAATTGCATTTCTATGACCATATTCGGTTTTAGCACCACCAAAACCCCCCTTTCCATGGGGTCTACCTTCTGGCACATGACTTTTATTTTATGTGCCTGTGTTATAATTAAAATTATTTAATATTTATTTTTTATGTCTAATTTATAATCAAAAATTATTAGAATTTTGATCAAATAATTATTTCATATCTACTTAATAAATTTTGATTGAATTTTTCATTTCAAGTAAATTTCAAGCACAGCAACCCTACAGTGTATTAATTTAAGTAATCTCTAAAAAAAAGAATGCCATGAACCTTGCAGTTATTTTTATGATAGATAAAATGTTTAATTAAAAAATTTTAAAATAGGTACTATAATTAATTAAACAAAAAATGGTTGGTAACTCCTATTAGTTAAAGTAACTGAAAAATTTGAAATATATACTCAGTCTATGTATAGCGGTTAATCATACTATTGACGGTGTTTATTTTCGTAAAAAATATCACAAATCTGAAAATGTCAATTGACTATTGGATTCAATCGGGCCAAAAGAAAATCAACGTACAAAAATACATTTTAGGCGAAAGAAGAAATTAATATCCAACACCAATAAAGGTCATATAGGGTCGGACCGGACTAAAGTAATATCTTAAAATAATATCCTATAATATATCCTTACGTGCTAGTTGGCGTTATATTAGTAGAAAAAAAAAATCTGCATAAAGTGCCTGTATTTAGTGAGATATGAGCCAAAAAGCATTTCAAAAAGATATTTCTAAATTAAAACCAAAATTCAAAATAATACATCCGTAGTTCTTAGCTATTTTAATCCAAGCCTGGGTTCGATGTCTTGAATTTAAAAAATACTGGTTGTACTGTGTTTGATACATAAAAATATGTTTACTGGTCAATTTTTAAAGCTCTAGGTGGCTTGGTCGCGATTTAGCAGCTGTTATTCCAATCTTGATTTTTTTCTAATTCTCAGCCACCCGTTTGCTTTTTATTTTCTGGACGCCTATATTTAAGTAGGTAGTAAAATTTCACGCAAAATCCGAATCTGAAAAAATCTGTCGTATATGACCATGTTTTTTCGGAAAAACCTCAGGAAAAGTCAGAAAATTGGAAAAACTAAAGACATCTTTTAAATACAAGTTTCTCAAAAAGTGTCACTTTTTTTTTAATGTGTTTTCCCATACTTTTCATGGTGGTTAACTCCTTTTTTGTCCCATTAGCCTTTTAAGGTCTCACGTACGTCAGGATTTTTACCTATCAGCATCTTTGTCTTACACATGTATAAAAGTACGGATTGCAACTTCAAATAAATAAAAAAGTTTTTCAATAATACTTAATTATTACTATTCAAAGCTTAAAAATGAATTTTATTAACTTAATTTTGGCATTAAATAAATTATTTATTATTTAAATAATATTATTTAATTATTTATAAAGAAAATAAATAAATAAAAAAATAAAATAAATGACTCTACCTCAATAGCAGAATAAACGTTAATTTTTTATACATTTTTTTAAGTAAAACCATAAAAAATGACGGTCGATTGTAAATTTTAAGGTCTCTTTTTATTTATTAGGACATTATTTATCAATTGATAAAAAAAAATATCTAAGTTTTGTATTTTAAATGCTTTTTTTTCATTTTTTAAAATTCCCCATAAGAGCCTGTGTTAATTTATATTTTATTTATTTATTTTCTCAAAAACTGTTCGGTCAATTATAAAAAAAAAAATACGTGTAAAATTAAATTATTTTACTTTACTTTCTCCAAGTTTTAGCTTTTTTTTTTGCATTTTATCCCGGACGTCCGTAAGACCTTAAGTACTTAAAAACCCATTTTAATATACCTATCTTTTAAGATCAAGAATAAGAATTTAAAATTTTGCATTTTCTGAATTTTCTGATTTTCTCGGTTTTTCTGACTGAAAATGAAATATCTGACTTGATTTTTGGATTTCTCGAAAAATTTTATCTTGATAACTCTTCTGGGTAAAATTTAAGAGGCCTCTATGACTCTGTAAAAAAATGAAAATCAAAGTAAAATGCTAAAAACAAACTAAAATCAAATGAATAAATAGGTTTGAAAAATTGCATAATTTAATTATTTTTTTATTTTATCTTAAATTTTATGGAAATAAAACTTTTGGAATTTGTAATTTTCTTAACTAATTATTCCCAGAGAATAGATATTGTAAGGAATTTTAAGGAATTAAAAGAAATAATAAAATATAAAAAAAATTTTTTTATTAAAATAAGTAATTTTTTTTTGAGATGTACTCTTTATTTCATTTTCGGTCAGGAAAAGCGAGAAAATCGGAATATTCAGAAAATGCAAAATTTTCAAATTTCATTTTTTGAGCTTAAAATCGGTTTTCAAGTACTGAAAAGGCAAATGGGACAAAGATGGAGTTTACCACCATTAAAAGAATGGGAGATCACATTAAAAAAAAAAATGCAAAACTTTTTGAAAATTTTGTATTTGAAAGTCTTCTTTATTTTTTCCAATTTTCCGGCTTTTCCTAAAGTTTTTCCGAAAAATATGGTCAGGTTTGCATTGGGCGGGAAATTTTACTACCTACCTTTTAATGGGAAATTTTTTTAGGCTTATTTAGGGCGTCCAGAAAATAAAAAGCAAATGGGTGGCTGAGAATTCAAAAAAAAATCAAAATTGGAAAAACATCTGCCAAATCACAATCAAGCCACCTAGAGCCTTAAAAATTTGCCAGTAACCGTATTTTTACGTACCAAATACATTGCAATCGGTATTTTTTAAATTCAAAACATCGACCTCAGACTTGTAAAAATTGCTACTCTCTAAATCGTAAAGTGTAAATTCACCTAAAAATTTACACCTTTACAGCTTATAAGCAGTAAATTTTAAACATACACTTTATAAGTAGTAAATTTTTACGTTTACACCTTTCGCGTATAGTGTAGTTTTAAATTTACTACTTATAAAGTGTAAATTTAAAATTTACATTTTTTAATAAAACTCCAAAATTTTAAAATGCGCGATACTAATTTCAGTATTCTTAGGTGAATTTTATATTTAAATATTATTTTTAAAACCAATTTTAATTTTTAATTTTAATTTTTAAAACGACTTGAAAGTCTACACTCACAAAACTTTATTGGTAAAAGTTACCCTTTTGATTAGTAAAATAATTTGAAGTTGTCAAAATAGCGTTTTATGATATTTTTTACCAACACATATTTTTTAACTACCCGCAAAGGAAAAAAAATTACTATTAATTTTAGTAGAATTTATGTATACATTTTTTTCTCGCAAGTGACAAAGTTTGGTTTTAGATACTATATAAGGAACCAAAATTGTATAAATTATAAAATATAAATTATTAAAAAAAATATATAAAAAAAAATTAATAAAAAAAAAAATTAAAAATTAAAAATTAAAAAAAAAAAAAAAAACATGTGAGAGAGTGAGAGTATAATAAAATTTTGTAACAATCTTCTTCAAGAAAAATTACCCTTAATTGTAGTATAAAATAATGGACAAAAGTGTAAAATGTAATATTTTCAATTCTTCAAATAACTTTACTAAACTTAATAGTAAAATCTTCCAGTTGCAAAAGTAGATTTTACTCAACATTTTTTATCAGTGTAATAACACATAAATAGGGGTAATGTGCAAGCGTAAACATATCATATGTTTTTATTCTCGCGCCTCATTGCCAAAAATAATGTTGAAAAAGGAGTCGTGGTCTCATAGCTTATTAATATTTTTTTTGATGTATTTTTCAATAGTATTGTTTATGTATTTTTTTAATTTAATTAGAGAAATTATTACAATTCAGAGGTAAGTTGCAATTTTTATAAAAAGTAATTTAAACAAGATAACCTCAGACTAATATTTTATAAACAATTTATCAACTTATATTAAGCATTTCATTCAGGTATAAGCAAAACAGAAAAAATATTAAGCTACGAGAACCACGATTCCTTTTTCAACATTACTTTTGGCAATGAAGCGCGAGAATAAAAACATATGATATGTTTACGCTTGCACGTTACCCCATTTTATGTGTTATTAGACATTCAAGTAGTTTTAAAAATAAAAATTAAAAATAAATAAATTTGGCTTTATAAATAATAATTAAATATTAAATTCACCTAAGGATACTGAAATCAGTAACACGCATTTTAAAATTTTGGGGTTAGTTTTATTAAAAAAAAGTCAACTAGAGTGTAAATTTTAACGCAAAGTTCAATGGCGCGAAAATTTCATTAAATATTAGAAAATCTAGTTAGCAATTTCCCGCAGAAAAAAATGTGATTCAGAATGATTCAAAGTGATTCAGATATTCGAATATATTTTTCTTTACATTAGCAGCCTTTTTAAGTGATTTCCAGCGATTATTAAAGGATTTATTAAATTTTAGAATATCTAGTTAGCAATTTCCCGCAGAAAAAATGTGATTCAGAGTGATTCAGAATGATTCAGATATTCGAAAATATTTTTCTTTACATTAGCAGCCTTTCTAAGTCATCTTCAGCGGTAATTCAAAGATTTTACTGATTATTGGAACATCTAGTTAACGATTTCCAAAATAAAAACTGTGATTCAGACTGATTCAGAAAAATTTTGAATGATTAAAATATTTTTCTTTCTATTTTCAACCATTTTGAGTGAGTTAAAGAAGATTTTAAACAAAATTAACGATTTTCTAGTAAAAGTCAAAATAGACTATGATTCAGAGTGATTCAGAGTGATTCAGACCTTTATAAATAGTTTTCTTTGCATTTTCAGCCATTTTAAGCTGTTTCCCGAAAAAAAAAAAATTTTGAATCATGATTCATGATTTACACGTGATTCTGAATCACTGAATCACGTTGTTGGCCCCCTGGAAAAAGTAATTATCAACTATATTCAAAAAAAAAAAAAAAAATACAGTGACTTATTATGCTTCGCACAGTCTATCATTGTTAGCAATGATCTAGTATATATGTCATAGCCCCATAGGATCATCGGTTTTATAGGCTATAAGCCGGCCCATAGAGTAAAAATGCTCGAGCAAACCCATTTCGCTATGAAGCGGTCCGCTCCAGTTTTATAGCCTATAGGCCGGCTTTTAGCGCATAAAGCTGAAAGAGTTCAGCTTCATAGACAAATATCAATGTTTCGAGACTCTTAATTTTAAATAATATAAATTTACCAATATTATATCGTGAATTATTTATATTTATCTTATAGTTTTATTTACATTATTAAATTTGTTTGAAATAATAATTTCTATCAATGAATAATAATAAATTTTTATAATTTTCTATTTGACAGAATAAAATAATATTGTAAATATTTTTTTAGTTCATCTTTATTTTTTTGAATGTGATAAAACATTCTGTCACGACCTCCTTGTCGAGTTTCTTGGTGACCCTTAAGTAATTCTTCGTAACATTCATTAATTGGTGAAAATATTTGGATAATTTATATATTGGATAATTTATATATTGGATAATTCCCAAAAATCAAATTCCCTTAAACATTGAATGACAGTACTTTCTTGTACTTAAGTCCACACTGACTTATTACCACGGTGAGTAGAGTAAAATTCATTAATTTTATTATAAAACTAGACTATAGCGGGCTCACGTTGTTCGCCCGCATTATAATTTCCCCTTAACTTTATTTAAAAAATATCAAAGAAATATAGGTTATAACCTATAAAGAAAATAGAAAAATTCAAATTTGTAAACAAACAATTTGATTGTTCTTTATATTGTCCACAAGATGGCGGCCCCTATAAAGCCCATCAATTTTTATATAATAGATATATGTCAATCAACACTAACTTCTTGTATTTCACTGTTTACTTTATCTATATTAATAATAAAAAATTGATTTAAAATTTTATAATTATATGATATTAAGCAACAAATTTATTATTATTCATAGATAGAAATTATTATTTAATATAAATTTAATAATGTAAATAAAACTATAAGAAATATAAATAATTCACGATATAATATATTGGTAAATTTATATTATTTAAAATTAAAAGTCTCGAAACTTTGATATCTGTCTATGAAGCTGACCTCTTTCAGTTTTATACGCTAAAAGCCGGCCTATAGGCTATAAAACTGGAGCACGTAGATTCATAGCGAAATATGTCTCGAGCATTTTAACTCTATGGGCCGGCTTACAGCCTATAAAACCGATTATTCTATCCCCATAGGATATGGATCGGGGCTACGACATAAATATTAGAGTGTGTCTTATTTTTTATTTTTCGATATTTTTTGTCTCCCCTCATTTTTTTCGAATATTTTGGTCTTAAAATACCCCCAGCTCCAAGGATATTGATTTTCGATTTTTTTAACCCGTGCCGCCGAGCATGTGAAGTTTCCCATTTAAATAACATGGGAATTTTTAGTTTTTAGCTATACAAATTTTTACAGAGTCCACAAAGCGTTTTTAAAAGCTAATTTTTACTAGAAAACATTCTTTTATATGTTTAAGGACACGTCAGATCCCATTACCGACTTTAATCGTTTTGCTGCAGAAAATTGCATTTTTCTCCGAATTAACGCCGATAATCAAAATTATAAAAAAAGGAATACATTATAAAATGGTTTATAAATATAATAGTAGATTTGATGTATTATTTGCAAGATTAATATGCAAAAATTTTTATATTGCTTTAAAATAAAGTATTTTAAAACTTGCCTAAATTAAAAAAAAAAAATTAATTATTTATTTGGTTAAAAAAACACGATCAGAATAAAATTCAATAATGATCTGAAAAAAATTGCTGTTTTAGAATGCTTGATTCTAATTTAATTGCTAAATGCAAAAATTTTACTAAATACTTTGGGAAAGACAATATTTTTTTGATTACACAGCTGCACAAAAAAAAAGTTCTGATCCTGTAACTAGACCTACCTACAGATAAGTTTTTCGATGTTCTAAAACCAAGTGAAGTCAGAATTTAGCCTACACCCTCAGATTTTGCCCCAGCTACCCCCAGTCACCCTGTAAACCGCCCAAAAAGCAAATATTTTACTATGTACAAAAGTTAAAAATAAAAGTACTTGAGTAACGTATTTTGATGTTCTAAAAACGAATTTCAAGTTAAAATGTACCTATAACCTTTAGTTTTTGTCCCAGCTACCCTAGTTACCCTCTAAAACCCACCAGAGAAAGATTAAGTAACGAAATATACGTAATCATATATGCTCGTAGGTGCTTACTGTTTCCAACAAAAATTCTTAGCACCATCCTAATATCGCTGTAATATTCTAAAGCCATTAATTAACCTTCCTCTGGTGGACTTTAGAGGGTAACTATCTGGGACAAAAACTATGGATGACGGATAAATTCTGACTTAAGGGGGGAAGGCTATGAAAATTAAATCCAGAATCGAAAAAATTTTTTTTTCTAGAAAGTTAGTAGAACATCTGAAAAGTATGTAAAAAAATTTTTAGACATTTATCTTAAATACTTTTGGTGTTATAGCTACTTCACCGAGAAAAGTCGCGGTTCGACTATACACTCTTCAAAACTTTAAACTCGTTTTTCTCGAAACTTCTTTTTTTGAACTGGCGTGCAACCTAACTCAAAAACGACTAATCCGATCTGCATGAAATTTTTTTTACAACATTATATACCTATTACCTTCTATATGAACCTACGTGTTTTAAAATATTTTAAGTTTAAGGAACCTTTTGGCCTATTTTAAAGTCCGAAAAATGGTCAATTTTTTAAAAAACGTTCCCATTTTTGCAATTTTTTTTTTTTTTTTTTTTTTTAGACTTATATTGAATGCTCCAGATGGTACGCCGATTTCAAAAACCTGCCGACTTTCAGCAGCTGTAACTCCGCCATTTTGGAAAAATTTTATTCGAAAATTTACAATTTTCAATTTTAATACATAAACAATATTCTCCTAAAATTTTATTCATTTATTTCAACTAAAAATCCTATTTGAAAAAACATAGCATTTCATAGCCTTCCCCCCTTAAAATTCGTTTTTAGAACATCAAAAAACGGAACTAAGATACTTAAATTTATAACTTTTGCACAAAGTAAAATATTCACCCTCTGGGGCGGTTTAAAGGGCGACTGGGGCTATCTGGGGCAAAATCTGATGGTGTAGGCTAAATTCTGATTTCAGATTCGGTTTTAGGACATCGAAAAACTTACCTGTAGGTAGGTCTAGTTACAGGACCAGAACTTTTTTTTTTTGCAGCTGTGTTACCTTTTCAATTTTTCACAAGAATGTTTTAAAAAATCAAATTTAGCGCGTAAGTTGAATTTTTTTATTTTAGTGACCAACTAAATACGAGTAGTCATGACTGTCGTATGTTTGATTAATCTGATCTGACTCGCCCTTAAAGACATAAACACAGCCCGGCATTCATTCCCAAGGGAATTCTGGGGCTAAAAGCGCAAATTTACAAGTTGGCTCAATCTTAAAAAACAGGGTTTTTCGGTAATTTTTGATAAAACTCTGCAACCTCAAAAATTAACCAAAACACTTCTGGTTGTTCTACTTTTTTTGGTGTAAGTGTCACCTTTCAAACGACGTAAACCGAGTATTTTTATCACTGATTCTCTCACCGCTACAGTTAAAACCAAATGGTAATTTTTGACTTTTATAAATTATTAACCAGAGATGATAATTTAAAGTCAGAGTCCCAATTTCAGAATTTAAAAAAATAATAAATTTTTATCATTAACTTTGAAAATCGATATCTTAAAAACTATTTAAGGGTACGTTCTCCCAGTTTTGAGTAAAAATAACGTTTTTTTTCTGATTAGTTTTCTCAAAAATTTTATTGCATAATAAAAAGATTTTTTTACAGCTATTTTATACACTCATAATAAACACGAAAAAAATTTTTTTTTTATTGTCTCTTTTTTTACATATGAGATGGCGCTGAAGTTGGTGTCTGAAAAAAAAGTTTCCAATCGCCCCGCATGATAACTCAGTTCAGAATCTTCTAAGTACATGAGTTATTGCATAAAGTAGACTACAATCAATGAAAAATATTAAAAATTAAAAAAGTTATGAAGGCAAACAGAAAAAAGTCGAAATTGGATCGTGTTTTTAGCCACAAAACGGAGCCTAGAGACCAAAAAAATTCTCCGATCAGGTTCATTGTAGTCTACTTTGTGTAAAATTGCATAACGAATCGATTTAAAAAAAAAAATGGAAATCGGAGGAGTAGTTTTTTTGTAATCGTGCGGCGCGTTTTCTAAAAGTTAATTTTGAGAAAAACGCGTTTAAAGATTCGGATCTTGTATTCTCGCATACAAATAATTTCAGTTTCAGACGCTGTCGTTTCTTTATTATTTGCGGGATTCATTTGAAATTTTTTTTTACTACTCTTGAATACTTTTTCAACCCAAAACAATAAAAAAAAAATTTCGATTTCCAATTTCAAAACTGGGAGAACGTACCCTTAAAGAGGCGAGTAAAAAATTTTTGAAAGTTTGAAACTTGTAAAAAATTTTTAAGGCCTGAAAAACTCAATTTCGTCAAAAATTACAATTTCGGTAGCAATTTAAACAAATTTAAAAATTGGGCCTTTCGGGTCAAAAATTACGTGTCATTTTAATTAAGTGTCATTCATTAAGGTGACACTAAAAAAAGTAGAATGACCAGAAGTGTTTTGGTTAATTTTTAAAGTTGCAGCGCTTTATCGAAAATTACTGAAAAAGCCTGTTTTATAAGATTGAGCCAACATGTAAATTTGCGTTTTTAGCCCCAGAATTCCCTTGGGAATGAATGCAGAGCTGTTTTCATGTCTTTAAACATATAAAAGAATGTTTTTTAGTAAAAACTAGCTTTTTAAAACGCTTTGTGGACTCTGTAAAAATTTTTGTAGCTAAAAACTCAAAATTCCCATATTATTTAAATGGAAAACTTCAAGTGCTCGGCGGCACTGGTTAAAAAAATCGAAAATCAAAATCCTTGGAGCTGGGGGTTTTTTATGACCAAAATAATCAAAAAAATGGGGGGAGCCAAAAAATATCGAAAAATAAAAAATAAGACACACTCTAATATATTGTATTTTTAATGAGCTGTGAGTCTTAGCTTTTAACTCGGTGTGACTTTGTAGTGTAGTTTTTTATTATGATAAATGATTTAAAGTTTACTCTTGTTGATAAAGTTTTTTGTAAGGTATCTCCTTAGTGTGTGCGAGTGTAGATGTTTTGTGTAGTGCATGTGTGTGTTGTTACCTATGGCCTCAGAGATTCGCAATTTCTCCTGTCCCCAAGCCGGCTTAAAGTGCTCTTGGAGGCACCCGGACTGCGTTATCTAAAAATGTCGGATTTTATCCCTTCAATTTTCAGATTCCTAGTCCTAAGCATTGGTGGTAAATAATTTCAAGAATTTAATCTTTTCAGAAAAGAAATCTTGAAATTATTTTTGTCGATAACGAGATTCGAACCCGGGACCCTTAGGTTACCGAGCCGAGACGCTACCAACAGAGCCATCCAATGCTCTCACTCTAATATATATATATATTTTTGTTTCGTTTTGTTTTTTTTTGTTTTTTTTTTTTATATATATGGCTCATTTTTTTTTGTTTGCAAAAATAGATTTCAAAAAAATAATATAAAAATCTTGTTTTAGTGCTGTAATTTTTAGAAAACATAAAGTAAAAATTTTTTTCAACAAAGGATCAACTTATTATTGTCATAAAAACTTAGTAAAATTAAAAAATTTTTATTATTATGCTTTTAACCGATTATTTCTTGAGGTATGAAAAAGTATTTTTATGCTTTTGTGAATAAATACGTAATTTTCGCTCATATTTTAAACTAAAATAGCATCTAAAACATTAATTTAAGGTTAAATAGTTGTTGGTAAATCTATAATTAAGTGAAATACAAACTTTAAAAAAAAGGAAATAAAAATCCATGCACTTATTTTGCTTAAAACACCAAGTTCTTAATATGAACGGTAAAGGCTTTTTAGGGGAACGGTAAAGGCTTTTTTGTCATATTTTAGCCAGAAATTTTTTTTTCAACTTAAAATTATGTTAATTTGTATTGTGTATGGTCAATAACTTTTTGAAATACAAACTTGAAGACAAAAAAATGTGTAAATTCTTACTTCAATTGGTATATACGACCATGTGACACTATTTTTGCAAAAAGAATGAAAATGAGCGATATATATTTACACTTAAAAACATTATTAAGAGTTTCTTAATCATTTAAATTTATTTAAAATTGATTAATATATAAAAATTCTATTTAATTATAATTAATTTTACTAGTAAGATTTCCTTAAGATTAATTTAGATCTAGTTACATGAAGGATTTCTTGAAATTAGTTAGTTACATATTTTTATTTTTATATATACATTTTTTTTGTTTTTCTTTAAGGGGTAGTGAAGGTTAAAATCCGACTTTTTTGAAAAAACCTAATTTTCAGAAAATGTAAATAAAAAATTGAAAATCGAAGAAAATGGCAACATGGCGGATTCAAAACTGTGGGTTTGGGTCTTTTTATAATATGTTTGCTCGGAGAATTTTTTCTTTGAAAATTTATCCTTAATTTTTTATTTTTTATTTTTTGAAGAAAAATTGTTCTCCGAACAAACATATTATTAAAAGATATATATTTACCCATAGTTTTAAATCCGCCAAAGTCTTGGCAATGTTACCATTTTATTAAATTTTCAATTTTTCGTTAACATTTTCTGAAAATTATCGATGTGTTTTCAATTAAAAATTATGTCTTTACCCTTAAATTAGCCTAAACTACCCCTAAGAGGGGTGTTTTTATTACTTTCGTTCTATCCTTCACAGATTTGGTCTAACAGAGTTCTTTGGGTCGCTGAACACGAAAATTGGGATCTTTTCTCGGATCTTTTCTATGAGAAATTGAGGCTTGACCCTTAAATTAGCCTACCCTGTCAACATGAAAATACCGAATTGTATTTGAAAGATTCTTAGTGAATTCAGCAAAAGTTTCCAGATTGGGTCGCTGAAACCGGCTAAAAAGTTTTTTTTTGCCAATTACCTATCCATAATCGACCATGTCCCCAAATTTAAGCCCTTAATATTGAAAACTAAGCCCAGGGCGAATTTTTGAGAAAAAAAACACGTTTTCATCTTTCCTCAACCGCTCATTCTTCTTTTATATGCCATTCCTTCTGGAAACGATTAAAAATTATGAAAAAAAAGGTACTGTAGTAAAATTTCCTCAGGAATCCAGTCCTGCCATTATATTTTGAAAATTTCTACACGGGGAGCCGTAAAATTGATAAATTCACAGGGTATTTTACGGAAGCTACAGAAAAATTGTATATCCGAGTTTTTTATTAAGCTTCTCAAAAAAAGCGTGTTTTTATATATATTTTCGGGTGCCATATCAACCTAAATGCGATCGAACTTCCTAGACCCTAAAATCAACGAAAAATCGTAAATTTTCTTCAATTTTTCTCATGATTTTTCAGTTTTTTGAATTTTGCCGCTCTAATGACACCGACTGATTTAAATAAGGAATAATTCGGAATCCCAGGGAAATTTTACATACATCCTTTATTTAAATATTTTTTAGGCTTTAATGTAAACGAGCTCACGCCAAATGTCTCAAATACAAAAGTCGGATTTTCATCATTTTCAACAGTTTTTCTGAATATTTCCGCACTAAATGACCTCGTACGAGATAAGTAAGTTTAGATTTGGATTCTCCAAGAAATTTCATATAACTTCTATACAATGAAAATCTTTAGTCTTTAGCATAAACGAGCTCATAGCAATGGATTTAAAAAATTCTGATTTTCCTGGTTTTTTTACATTTTTTTGTATTTGTGCGGTTACTCTAACAAAAATAAGTAGTAGTAAATAAGATAAGTAGTACACGGAAAAAAATTCTAAGTTGTATTGACAAATAACTTTGTTGAAATATGCCAACAAAGTATTTGTTGAATTGTCATAGTTACTTAGTTGATTCAAACAGAGTGAAAATTTTATTTAAAAAAAATTATTTTTTTATTTTTTTTTTATTTTTTTTATTTTTTTTAAATTAATTATTTTTTTTTTTATAATTATTTTTTTATATTTATTTATGTACTTATAGGTATATATTTATTAATTTAAAATCTGTTAAAAAAACCCGAAGAAAAATTTTGACTGCTACTGGGATCGAACTGAGTATTGCGGCTTCCGAGACTGCGTGATTATCCATTCTGCTAACAGGACAGTTGTATTTAATAAAAAAATTTTAAGTACTATATGTTACAGATAATAATTTTCGAAATTATATGCAGAGTAAATTATACATACCCAGCGAAATGCATATTTAAAAATAATAGTTAAAACTATCATAAATAATTTTTAGGAAATCCCATTTCTTTATTATAATAATAATGAATAATAATATAAGCAAAAGTAAATTATGCATACCCGCAGTGAAATTAATATTTAAAAATAATACTTAAAAACTATCATTAAAAATTTTTAGGAAATTCCATTTCTTTATTGAATAATAATATAAACAAAAGCGCGCTGCTGAAAGAGAAGATCATAATAGGATAGAAAGAGAAAGAATGAATAAATATTTTAATATAAAAGAAAAAGCATTGACCTAACTATTAAAATTAATCATATTAATGTTGTAGGTTGTTGGTTTATCTAACACTATGTTGATTCAACAAAGATTTAAGTGGTTAATTTAACAATTTTAATTTTGCTTGAATCAACAAAGTATTTGTTGGTTTAATGTTTTTATTTGACAATTCATCTTTCCATTCAACAAACTTACAATACTAATCATATTTCAGTTACGTAATACGTTTAGTTTGTCTTATATTTTTTTTACGTGTAGTAAATAAAATAAGCAGTAGTACTACTCTCTGGCTCAGAGAGTTATAACTCCCTAAATCAAGGAAATTTATACATTAGCTGGGGGTTTTCGAGTTTGAGAAAATCATTTTTATGAATGAAATTTTTAATTTTTTCGCCCTAACATTTTTTCCAATTTTCCAAGATGGCAGATTAAAAAACATAATAAGCTTTTTACAGTGCCTGGAGGTTTTTGAGGTTGTTAAAACGTTTTTATTAATGAAATTTTTCATTACTTGACCCAGAATATTATCCGATTTTCCAATATGGCGGAACGAAAAACATGAAGAGGAACTTTCTATATTTCCTGGGGTTTTTCGCTTAAGAAAAACGTTTTGAATTACGAAAATATTTTTACCCTAGCATACTTAATTCATAAAAACGTTTGTCTCAACCTAGAAAACCCATAGGTAATATAGATATTTCTACTTTTCATGTTTTTTGTTCCGTAATATTGGAAAATCGGAAAATATGCTAGTGTGAAAAAATAAAAGTTTGATCAATGAAAACGTTTTTCTCATCCTCAAAAACACCCAGGCAATGTAAAAAACTTATTCTGAAACGTTTTTTGGTCCACCATCTTGAAAAACCAGATAATATGAAATGGCGAAAAAATTAAAATTTTTATTTATAAACACGATTTTCTCAACCTCAAAAACACTCAGGTAACGCAGAAAGTTTCTATTTTCATGTTATTTGGTCCACCACATTGAAAAATCGGAAAATTGTTTTGAATGAAAAATTAAAAATTACGCCTCGAGGATATCAGCTTTCCATCGTACGGTTCATTTTCAACTCTAAAGTATTCCAGGAGATGACAGAAATATAAGGGAGTTAACTCCCTGCCCCAGTCAGTTCACTCTTTAAATCAGGGCGTGTTAATTCTCTAATTTAGGAAGTTAACTCCCTGATTTAGGGAGTGATAACTCTCTGAGCCAGAGAGTAGTACTACTGGTTATTTTTGTTAGAGTAACCGCACAAATACAAAAAAATGTGAAAAAACCAGGAAAATGAGAATTTTTTAAATCCATTGCTATGAGCTCGTTTATACTAAAGCCTAAAGATTTTCATAGAATAGAAGTTATATGAAATTTCTTGGACAATCCAAATCTAAACTTACTTGACTCGTACGAGGTCATTTAGTGCGGGAATATTCAGAAAAACTGTTGAAAATGATGAAAATCCGACTTTTATATTTGAGACATTTGGCGTGAGCTCGTTTACATTAAAGCCTAAAAAATATTTAAATAAAGGAAGTATGTAAAATTTCCCTAGGATTCCGAATTTTTCTTTATTTAAATCATTCAGTGTCATTTAGAGCGGGAAAATTCAAAAAACTGAAAAATCATGAGAAAAATTGAAGAAAATTTACGTTTTTTCGATTATTTTATTTTTATTAAGTATATGAAAAATTTTTAGCATACAATTTTAGCAAAATTAATTATCGCTAAATTTTGTGAAAAATTAAAACTCCAAGAAATGTCTATATTACCAGCATGGGATTCTATAGAAATATAACATACATCAATTCTTTTTACACAAATAATTTCATAAAAACTGACGAAGAAGGTATAATGGTAAAGAAAGCAAGGTGTTTATATCTGTGGCCCCACGGAAAAATCCCACAAGTCACAAATTTTGAAAAATTAATTTTTTTTTATTTTCATGTTCTTTAAGGTCATATCCTTCATATAAATTCAGTTTTTAGCCCTTACATAAAAAATTTTGATCTTAAAGTTAATAATAAAAAAATGTAAAATTATTAAGTTTTAAGGAAAAAACCTACAAGTCCACGCGCTTAAGGAAAAACCCAACATGTCCTTATTCTAGTATACAACATCATTTAGTATATACATAAGATAGAGATGGAAGTATGCTTTGGTATTATAAAAGAGAAAGATAAAGGAGTTCTTTTATTTTTAAAATATTATTTTTTTTATTTCTTAAATAATTTTTTATACATTTAAAAACTTTTTTAAATATTTTTCTAACTTTTTAAAATTTTTAAAAGTTATTAGTTAAATTTTTTTTTAATTTTTAAATCATAAATTCAATAAAAATGAACTTACTAATTTTTAAATTTTTCCTTAAAGAAAATCCTTCTTTTTTAATGAAAAGATCTCAAATTATACAGGTTTTTCGTCTACTAATTTCTTTTTTTTTCATTCGTATATTTTTTAACTTAAAAATTATAAAATTGATTAAAAAATATATTTTTGTATAAAGTTTTAAAATATTAGAAACAAAAAATAACTTAATTTTTTAAGTATAAATTTTAATTATACTTTAATTTTATAATCGATAAAAATTTATTTTTAAATGGGAATTAAATGATGAAGAAAACAAAGTAAAATTAAATAATAAAAAAATTGATCTACTTAATTAAAAGCGTGATACAAATGTATAATAATAAATAATAAAACTGATTAAAATAATAATACATAAGTCGCAGAAAGCTAACGCTATAGACGGCGCCTTTCGAGAAAAACACTACAAGTCCAGTGGACATGTAGGATTATTCCTTGTGCTAGGTTAAAAACCTGTTTTTTTTTTAAATAAACAAATAAACTTAAAAAAAAATGTTTAGGTATAGATAGTATATATCTTTTATATAATATTAAAAAAAAAAGGGTACGAATCACTTTTATTTTTTTATTTATATGAAAAATTTTTTTTAAATCTTTAAATGCATTTATCTCAAAAACATAAATGTGTGACTTGTGGGATTTCTGCGTGCGGCCACAGATATAACTCGGTTTATTATATCCATGTCATCGATTCAAATATTCTCATTACAACAACAGACTATAAGAATAAACAAGATCAAATAAATTTTATAAAAATTTAATTCTGACATTGCATATTTTATATTCATGTAAATTTTATACTTAAATTAAGAGGAATATTTGTCAATTTCATAAGACAATAATCGGCGAATCTTATCCCCCTCTTTATCTCCCCCGCCCCCTTCTCTTTAACTCTTTTTACTTTCGTAAGAATTCCAACCCTGTCCCTGTCCCTTTTCTCTATTGTCTTACGAAATTCATAAATTTTTCTTGCTATTTCTATTTACAATGTACCATACTTTATACAACTTTTATAAAAATCGATGTCTTGAATTTAAAAAATACCGATTGAACTGTGTTTGGTACGTAAAGATATGTTACTGGCAAATTTTTAAAGCTCTCGGTAGCTTGGTCGCGATTTGGCAGCTGTTATTCCAATTTTGATTTTTATTGAATTCTTAGCCACCGTTGGCTTTTTATTTTCTGGACGCTTATATTTCAGAAGGTAGTAAAATTTCACGCAAAATCCGAATCTGGCCATATTTTTTCGGAAAAACCTCAGGAAAAGTCGGAAAATTAGAAAAACTAAAGAAATCTTTCTAATACAGATTTCTCAAAAAGTGTCACTTTTTTTTAATGTGTTTTCCCATACTTTTCATGGATAACTCCTTTTTTGTCCCATTTGCCTTTTATGTACTTAAAAACCCATTTTCTGAATTTTACGATTTTCTCGGTTTTCCTGACTGAAAATGAAATATCTGACTTAATTTTTAGATTTCTCGGAAAATTTTATCTTAATAACCCTTCTGGGTAAAACTCAAGAGGCCTCTATAACTGTAAAAAAATGAAAATCAAAGTAAAATGCTAAAAACAAACTAAAATCAAATGAATAAATAGGATAAAAAAATAGAAATAATTTAATTATTTTTTTTTTTCTTAAATTTTATGGAAATAAAACTTTTAAATTTTGTAATTTTCTTAACTAATTATTTCCAGAGAATAGATATTATAAGGATTAATAGATATCAAAGTATTAAAAAAGAAAAAAAAACATAAAAAATTTTTTTTATTAAAATAAATTAAAACTTTTTATTTGAGACGTACTCTTTGTTTCATTTTCAGTCAGGAAATGCGAGAAAACCGGAAAATTGAGAAAATGCAAAATTTTCAAATTCAATTTTTTGAGCTTAAAATGGGTTCTCAAGTATTTAAAAGGCAAATGGGACTTAAATCAAAGTGACGCTTTTTGAGAATTTTGTATTTGAAAGTTTTCTTTATTTTTTCCAATTTTCCGGCATTTCTTAAGGTTTTTCCGAAGATATATGGTCAGGTTCGGATTGGGTGGGCAATTTTACTATACACCTTATATAGAAAATATTTTATAGGCTTATTTAGGGCGTCCAGAAAATAAAAAGCAAACGGGTGGCTGAGAATTCGAAAAAAATTAAAATTGGTAAAACAGCCAAATCGCAATCAAGTCACCTAGAGTCTTAACAATTTTCCAATAACTGTATTTTTACGTACCAAATATAGTGCAATCGGTATTTTTTAAATTCAAAACATCGATCTCAAACTTGGGTAAACATAGCTAAGAACTACCGACATATCATGCAATAAATAATTCCATATATATGAACCGAGGTTTATTCAAAATATTTCTGAATTAACAAATAAGCTTACCCATAAGTAAAAATATATAACATCAATAATACTATATTTTTAGAATAATACATTAAAATCAACAAATATTATATATGTCAAATGTATTTATTAATGAAATTTCAAATAATTTAATAATTATGTTTGCAAGTAATCAAATATTTCAACAAATCAAATTGGTTTAAAAAAAATTTTACATTCTTGCAAATGTAAATATCAACTATATTAAAAAAAAAAAAAAAAAAAAAAAAAAAAAAATACAGTGACTTATTATTTTATCAGACACAGCCTATCATTGTTAGCAATGATCTAGTCTATTTAAGGCTATATTTTCTATTTCTTTCCTTGCATATAATTGACTCTTTAGACCATTACTTATGTTACAACTAACTAATATACATCGATCACAAATTAAGCAGTTACACCTTATTCTAACACGCGAAATTAAATGGAAATTGTTTCCTGGTGTAATAAACTGAGCCCTGGCGAGTACTCCAGTCAAAATACGGGTTTGGCTGTATTTTCACAGGCAAACACGAGATTTGCTTTATTACAGGTTTTTTGGGTGGCTGAACACGAAATGGGGCTTCACCCTTAAATTTGCAAAAACTACCCCCAAAAAGGGTTTTTTTTCACATATTCGCACTTTGAGCGCTCAGATTTGCACCATAAGAGGTTTTTTGGATCGCTGATCCAGAATTACGACTTCCTTTTCATAAGTAATCAATATTTCACCCTTGAATTAGTTAAAACTACCCCAAAAAGGGGTGTTTTTGCTATTTTCGTAATTTTAGCATGTAGGGTATGCTCATTTAGGTTTTTTGGGTTGCTAATCAAAAATTTCGACTTCTTTTTCATAAATAATTAAATTTTACCCCTAAATTGGCTAAGACTACCCATTAATATGGGGTTTTTTTTGATATTTTCGCACTTTGAGCATTCCGGATATTCCCATATAGGTTTTTTGGGTCACTAAGACTTTCGAGAATTTCTTTTTCCTAAATAATATTTCACCACAAAAAAGGAGTCAAAGTTCTTAAATGGCGACCCAAAAAATCTATATTGGCATATCCTGGACGCTCAACGTGCGAAAATAACAAAAGTATCCATTTTAGGGGTAGTTTTAGTTATTTTAAGGTTAAAATATTTATTATTTTTAAAAAAGAAGTCGAAATTCTTGATTAGTGACCCAAGAAACCTATATCTGCATATCCTGGATGCTCAAAGTGCAAAAATATCAAAAACACTATTTGGGGATAGTTTTTGCAAATTTAAGGGTGAAGCCCCATTTCTTTACGAAAATACCCCGATTTTCGTGTTCAGCGACCCAAAAAACCAATAGTAGAACAAATCTCATGTTCTTCAGATAAATACAACCCTGCCCCGTATTTTGACTGGAGTAGAGTGCTAAATCGTTTCTATCATCTGGTATACATTGAAAACACCAGACAGCGTCGTGCACCCAATCGTAATAAGCTAAACGCCAAAGCAGTGATTTTTAACATCTCAATTCTCGATTAGCCTTTTAATTAGGAATTTAATTAGGAAATTCAAATCGTATATATGAGGGTTGTAAATGTATATCTTCAATTGTTCTGTTAGAAGGTTTCGAACTTTTATCAGATTTTATCTTCAGATAGGTTTGTACGAAAAGGATTACAGAGAGAAATAGAATGATAGAAGAAAAAACGAGTATTGTAAATAAAAGAAGTTAGGACATGAATACATTATTTTGTGTACAAATGAAGAATTTAAATTATGTTTTATAAACATCAGGAATTTGTCTGTATTCTGTTCTAATTATCATGAAGTCTCGTATTTCTGCTTTACAAACGCGGGATAGTTGTAATATCGGTATATTACCGATTCTTGATAAGAATGTAGAAATTTCGGATTTATTTTTGCATTTTAGTTTTATGTTCATTACTTTTTTTAAAGAATATAGCCAACCGTCACCAGAAGTAAGAAGCTGCCAATATTCTTCAGAACTAGTATCATATTGATACAATTTGAGTGCTTCGTTGTTAGGGGCTAGTTGTCTTTCACAAGAATTCCCAAAGATTATCTTATTAGAAGGTGGGCAAACTAACATTTTGTTAAAATTATGACATTTCAAAATCTCACTGTTGGATAGTAGAACATGGAGTTGATTATCCAGTCTTATTGCAATGTATGTTTTGTTGAATTTCATACTTTAAGAACAGTTGGCTTGAAATACTGGTAAACGATGAATTTGATATAATAGATAATTATCCGAATTTAACGTAGGAAGAGGTATTTCTACTATGGTTTTACCCTCGAAATAATTATGTCGTAGATGTAGTAATTTGTAAACTTTTCCCTTAATATAATTGTAATTTGAATCTTGTTCAATTAAATAGCTTTCAATAGGATCAACAGAAAATAAGTCTTCGGAAAAAAAGCCTTTTTGAGTAGAATCCATTATTTTTAAATAAGTTTTTACGGTCAATTCTAAATTCTCAATACAATTCTTTGCTTGACTAACCCAGCTTGAATATATTAAGTTAAGAAGTTCGACACTTTTAACTGTATCATTAGTTATTTGAGAGTTATATATTCACTTAACTTTGTTATTATAAATTATATCTCAACTTTTCGTATTTGCTTGGAAAATTTATCACATCTTTATTTGTTGAGTGAGGTAGAAGTTCACCCCTCATTCTGTCACTCTTTTCAATGCCTGCAGATCTGGAATCAGTCTGTGCGTCCATCAGCCCTTTTGGTCGCGATCCCAACCTTTATGAATAACCTTTATGCTCAGGCCTTTGGATACAAACGACACATCAAGTAATGTTTCAGTATTGCCTGGTCTTCTGAAAGTTGTAGTGTCACTCACATTCAGCACAAAGAGACCCAATATTGACACCGTTTCAAGGGTCTCCTTCCTTTTTGAGTCAGTAAAGGGCATACCCCAACTGACAGTGTAACTGCTGTGCGCAGACTAAGTTACACAATTTGAATGATCTGTTGCATATATTTACATACATAAAAAATACATTTAAACTAACAAACACCATCAGAACACGCATTTTCAACACCATGCATTCAATCTAAGTGAAAAAAACGTGAAAACTATCTTGCAAAACTCATAAATATTAAAAAATATTTATTATATGAATATTTTTATGAAAAAAAATACTTTTAATTTTAGACACAGATCAGTCTACAGAGCAGGCTGAATTAAAATGTGTACATTCCAACGGTTCAAATAAGTCTTATAAACGTCAGTTATGTGGAGGTAATAAACAGTCGATAGAAAAAATGTTGGATTTTGGAAGACAACTTTATTCTCAGTCCTTACATTTAAAGCAACAAAATGGTACAAATGAAAACAACAAAAAAATGTTGAGAGATGCTTTTAGTTTATTAGCATATTCTGATCCTTGGAAATCACCTGTTGGTTGGCAATTAAATCCTCAAGAAAGAGAAAGTGTTTGCTCCAAACTGAATTCTGCAATTTTAGGTAATTTAAGATAATTTTATTTTTAATTTTTAAATTTTAAATCTTATAAAATGTACCTCGGGATAAGGTAAGTGAAAAGCCTCCAATTTCCACCTGTTTTTTTTTTCTCTGGAACAAAAACGACATGAAAACTTTTAAAATAGCCAAAATGGTTCCTCTCAGCATTTATGCACCAAATTCTTTTGGGCCATCTATGACCACTTTAGACCCATCCATAAAGCCGCTTCGTGACCGGAAAAGTCATTTTTTCTCGCCACTGACGAAGAAAAATCGTATATGACCCTTGTCCATAAATAAAAAAGGACCCAAATCGCAGTTCACTAACCTCGGCTTCGCCTTGGATGATAACTTACGTGAAATTTGGGCCATTCTTTAATTTTCTGGACACGGGCTCGTAATATACTATTTTTGTTTTAAAAAGTTGAAAAAGTGGCACCGAAAAATTTTATTTCGTAGTTTATTTTTACTATTAAAAAAAATTAAACTGTTAAACAAAATTTGCCTTCTGATATTTTTTAGTATTTTAGACCTCTTTTTAGTTTTTTAAATAAATTTTCAATATATCATGTATCTTCACCTTCAATATATCTTATACCTTCATCTATCACTGAGCATATATTACCCAATTCAGTTGGACGTATATTTTTTAAAAGATAACGATCATAGGATAAATGATATATATTTGCAGGATTATGAGAGCAACAGCCACATGTTCGTCGACCATTTTGACAGTTACAACAATAATCTGTAATTGCTAAATATCCTGTCTTTTCAGGATCACTTTTTACCAAATATTTGTAACTTTGAGCGTTGATATGTCTAGACCGTACTTCAAACCTAAATTTATTTGGTCTATCTCTCAAATAACTCATATTAATAGATTTTTTGGTTTTTATTATAAATAATAAAATCGATCTATTAAGAACTAAGATTTTTTATTCAATTATCTACGTTTCAGAGGAACTTAGCCTCCCTTTTCAAGATCTGAAAAATTACAAACATTTTTTTACAACAAAAAATTTCTTTACATATTAATTATTTTTACTGTAAACATGAATTTTTTAAAAAAACTTACAAATTAACAATTAAAAATCTTCTAAATTCTAGCACAAAAATTGTGCATTTTTTATTATTCTGTTGCAAAAATACAATTTTTAATTAAAACACTGACTATTTTTTATTTATAAATTACGAAAATGATTGTAATAAAAAAATTGAAGCTCAATTAATGAATAAAGATGCGTATATAAGAGTAAAAAAAGACCCTTTAAACTTTTTAATAAACGCTGTTACTAATTTCCTCTTACAATGGGATCGTTTAAATGTTTTTGATTTTGACGACGCCTTCCATGAAATAAAGTTAAACATAAAAAATACAGTCTTAGCATTAGTTTATGGCCTAATAAAAATACACAAAGACGGGTTTGCTATCAAAATTATTGTTGCTTTCATAAATAGCCCTTTGTATAATTTCGATAAATGTCTCACTAAATTTTTGCAGAAATACATAAAAAAGCCCTCTTCTTCAATTAAAAATAGCTTAGAAATAAAAAATAGCTTAGAAATAAAAAATTTATTATCCAACAATATTATACCGGGTGATTATGAGCTTGCTTCTTTGGATGTTGTGGCGATGTTTCCTAGCATTCCCCACAATTTAGTACTTGAGGTTTTAGATAGGAATTGGGAAAAAATTAAAAATAAAATTCCGATAAATAAATTACAATTCTTAGACGGCATAACCTTTTTACTAAATTCTACATATATTAAATTTAATAATAAATTCTATAAGCAAAAGAAAGGCCTCCCTATGGGTTTTTGTTCATCTCCATTTTTTTGCGAGTTAGTTATGGACCATATTAAAAAAATATCGCTAGAAAAATTGAAAAGTAATATAGTTTTAAATAGTATTTCAAATTATTTTACCAATCCTCCAAAAGATTGCAAATCCCCCATAATTCTTTATAAGAGATATGTTGATGATATATTTTTAATTTGCAATAAAAATTACGTTAAAAAACTAACTTCTGTATTTAACAGCTACAATGAAAATATTCAATTTACTATTGAAAACGAAAATAAAGATGATAATAGCATTAATTTCTTAGACATTAAAATATTTCGTAAGAATAACTCCTTTGCGGAGCCAATTGGTATAGGAAAGATACATTCTTAGCGAGATGCATAAATTTCTTTTCTCACCATCCAATTAAACAAAAAATAGCTATCATTTTCAATATTATAGATAAATGCATCTTACTTGCTGACAATAGATTTCATCATGATAACATAAATACCACGAAATTATTCTTAATGGCGAACAACTATCCACTAAAATTTACTGATAAATATATACAGGAAACCCTCCGTATTCGCGGGTAATTGAGACCGGAAAAACACCGCGAATAAGAAAATCCGCGAATAACGCGGGACTGGGACCGTAGTATATGTATGTATGTATGTACATAAAGTAAAACAAAAAAATTTTGAGAATGAAAATTATTTTATTGACAAGTGAAATATAATGTTTATAACCAAAAATCTTCTGAAAAAAAAAAATTAATAAATGTTTTTAATTTATTTTAATTAGCCAAAAAAGAAACTTTTATAATGTTTATAACCAAAAATCTTGTGAAAAAAAATTAATAAAAGTGAACATTGCTACAAAACCGCGTAAAACAAAATTCAAATCCGCGAATAAAGAATCCCGGTATATTTTGAAGAATCGCGTATATTTGAATCCGCGAATACGATTACCCGCGAATACAGAGGGTTACCTGTATATAAAAGATTAGCGTACTTAACTGACAAAAATAAAAATTTGAACTCAACTGACAATATGTCAAAAAATATCTTAGTTGTTCCCTTTTACAAACACATGAATAATGATATTATTATGTGTTTAAAAAATTTAAATATTTCTGTAGTCAATAAAATTACCAATAAACTCAACAGCTTAATTACTCTCGGTAAAGATAAAATGAAAAAAAACTGAAAAAAATAATGTCGTTTATAAAATAAAATGTAAAGATTTTGATTTTTCTTATATAGGACAGACTAGTAGGAAACTTTATAAACGAGTTAACGAACACAGAAAAGCTTATAAAAAACGTGTTAAAAAGTCAATTTTTCACATCCATAAGATATCAAACAAACATAAAATTAATTTTAAATTTAAATCAATGAAAATTCTTGATTCACAATCTAAATTAAATAAACGATTATTTTCTGAAATGCTACACATACATGATTGCAAATTTTCGCTAAATAAGATGCAGGATACCCAAAATCTAAAATATTTTTATAAAAATACCGTAGATTTAATAAACAATAAATTATCTTATTAACAAGTACTCTACAAATAAAAATAAAAAAGTGCCTCTGTCCTTTAATTTTAATCATGAGTTTTACTAAATCATGCGTCCCCCCCTGCGGCGCCTTTATATGTTTAAAATATTCATTTTTTCTATGCAAAGAATAAAAAATCTGTTTAATTTCAAAAATTTTTTTACTTTCATTTTCTATCTCATTCACACTTTCAAGAAATTTTAATTCTAAAATTTAATAAAATTTATTGAGTTTCTAAGTATCTTAAATTTAAAAAATTTTTTTAACCCCTTAAATTTTTAATTAATATCTGTTTATATTACACTAGTTTATATTTATATACAAAAATAATTTTTTCTATAACGTCTTGTTTTTATATATTTATGTGTTTGTATATTATTTTGAAAAAATTTTTTTAAAACAATCTTTAGTACTTCATTATCACTAGTAATAAGAACATCGTTGTGTTCTTTCTCTGAATAAAAAATAATCAGTGTTTAATTCAAATTTGTATTTTTGTGACAGAATAATAAAAAATGCACAATTTTTGTGCTAGAATTTAGAAGATTTTTAATTGTTAATTTAGAGTTACTTTAAGAAGTTAATCGATATTTGAGTCGATTAGTATAAGTTATAATTCCCGCTATTTTCAAAAAACCACTTTTCCAATGTTATTTGAATGGGGCGCATTTTGGCAAATATCATTAAAGCCGATACTAAAAATTAAAAACCGACTTCGGGAGGTTTTTTTTACCACAAAAGAACCACTTTCTAAGAATCTCAAGTCAATCCTCTCCCGAGCAGATTTCGCCGAATATTCACCCCCTCCCCCACGTTTAAAAAAGATATTAATAATTCATACACAAATGAATATGTAAAAAAAAGTATTTATTCGTTATAAAATAATATAGATTTTTGATAATTACGTATACTTAATATAAAATACAATAAAAAATATTTGAGCGATTTTAACAATCTCAGAAAATAAATACAATTAATCATATTCCGTATCTTGAATTGGGTATTTTTCTACCATAGTTGAACAAACGAATTCTTCTGTTACATCTTCCATTCTATAATCCCCATTTCCATCAATGCAATCAATAATTATATATGGTTCGAAAATTGAAGTATCTATTTTACTTTCAAAGTGAATTTCTTCATTTACATAATCATTTACTACGCGATTTTCACAAGTTTGCCCTTTGCATGATTTGCAAAAATTACTGCATTCAAGTCCTAACTTACGGTAACTCTATTTTGTTATGCATCCTTTTTTGCAGCCGCAAGAAAATTTTTTTAGCAATTTTTTAGGAATAAGTGTACGTGATGTGAAAGTGGGCTCTAAGATATTATCCTTTCCGACTTTCCAACCAAAATCGAGAGGATTTATATTATTTATTTATATTATTTTATTTAACCAGCTGTACATAAGTTTACACATATTGGTTACATATACATATAAAATATAGACTACGTTACACAATATGTCCACATGGACTCGTAGTCCGAGCGTGGAACTAGCTGCTATAGACATCAACAACATCCACTGAATTTTGAAATTTTTGGCGCTAGTGTATGTTATATTGCCAATATGACTGCTACAAAGTGTAAATATAAACTTTCTATCAGCCCTATTTGCACGTTTAAGTTTAGCGGATGTTAACTCTTGCTTCAACCACGCGTGGAGTCTAAAGTGTTGCTTTTCTCTATAGCTGCAAGAATTAACAAACATTATGTGGTTTTTATAATGTAAAAATATTTTTTTCTGTAAAGTTTTTTATTAATTTAATATTTGGTAACTATTTAATAGCCTCTTCTATTTTACATATTTAGCCTCTTTATATTACATAATCTACTTGATTTTGTATAATTCTAATTATTTTTGCTTCACCATATTTTAATGTATTGGATATTATTTATTTTTTTATCGACAGGGTCAATAATAAAAATTCAGAGTTTTCACAAAACGTTTTTTTATCATTTTCGCCAACTAACCTGGATTACTAAGTTACCAAAAGACTAAATTAAAAATCTAACTTCAGATTCTTAAAAAAAGCAAATCTTTTTACTTAGTGGACCATTATTTTATTTTAAATTTATCGCATAGTAAATACTTTTTATTTAATATCGTGCGTAAAGTTGAACTTTAGTTACAAATGGGTAATCTTTACCGCACTTTTTAAATAAAACTATTTTCGAAATTCGTTATATAAACGTATATTTCATCGAATGCAATTATAATCCCTCAGTGTTACGCATAATCTATATTATTTTATTTTATTTGATATGTGTTCTGAACACATATCAAAATTTATATATAAAGAAAGAATAACATAATTAAATTAAAGAATTGTTAGAATTCACCCACAATAAGGGAAGTTTTTCCTAATTCAAAAGAATTCGGTTCATTTTTCATTAATGGAACAGTTAAAGTTATAATTAAAAGCCCCAAAAACCTATATAATGGGCTAAATCTCGTTATAGTTTGTGAATATTTTGCATTACTTAATGAGGGGGTGAAATAATCTAATATAAAATAATGTAATGAAATAATCTAATGAAATAATCTATGAAATAATCTAATCTCTATCCCTATTTATTTTAACATATTTATTATATTTTACTTTATATTAACGTGTCTTGCAAATATCAAACCCACCTACTGTTTTACTGTTTTTCTTTTAATTGCGTTACCTAAAATATTTATTCTAATAATAATTCCGTTATCCAAAACGTCTCACATTTATACAGATCGTAACTTTATTAATCTTTAATAAGGGTAACATTATCTATGTATATAAACTTTATTAGGTCACATTCAAGGATCTAAAAAGGACAATTTTAAAAATATCGTCCCCTTTTAGCACCGCTTCTATAACCGATAACGGGTCCATAACCAAACAAATTATTGGATGTTTTGTGTATACACACTGTAAAAAGTAACTTTCTTATATTAACGAAAAAATTAGAACATTTTGGAAAAATTAGTAAATTTTCGAAAAAATTTGTAAATATTCGAAAAAAATCGTATATTTACTAAATTTAGTATATTCATTTTGTATTAAAATAAGAAATAATAAATTAAAGTGTAGTATTACCAGAAGGGTAGTCATATTCTTCCAACTTTTCCTACCCGCCTATTATCCTTATCGAACCAAGGGTAGCTAGCCCTTGGACCTCAAAAGGTTTAAATAAATAGCGAGTCTGTACCTCTAATTTTGGTTGATGCACATCTGCATCTGAAGCTGACGATGTTTTGGAATCTCTTGCATAAATAAGAACACTAAGATTTTAATTCAATGTAATATTTATTGAGTGTGAATATAATGAAGGTTGTTCAACGAACTTGCTTCACCATAGATTCCAGAACAAGTGTGTCGTGATGTGCGAAATCTCTTTCTTATATAATTTTCGCAACTCACGAACACATGTTTGTAATCTTTACATATAAAATTTGTTCTCGAACTTTCTGGAAAGAATATCGCCTTTCGCGCGCATTCGTTATTTTATAATATTTAAGTTTTTATATTATTTAAATATTTTAATTATTTTTAATACATATTTTTATGACTTTAAATATATTTTACATTAATCCTTTTTTTTTTTTTTTTTTTTTTTTTTTTGAACTGACATATACCGACGTAGGGTATCCCAAGGAGGCTTAAGCCTGTGCTGGGGCAGTTGCGGAGCAGCCGACTTTAAGATGTTAACTGAACTTGTATTCACCCGAACACTGTCAATGATTAACCAATTATCCATTAGTTATTCATTGACAATATCCGTGACATAGGAAAACTGCAGAAAACCTATGCCAAGAACAGCCGGATACATGTTTTCTACATAGTATTCGATTTTTCTGTTAAACTATGCCGAAAACACGATCCTCACCAGACAGCGTATATAACGTCAGTACAAACTTTACACGAGAATCCGAGACGGTCACCCATCCGGATATCAACCGCGCTCATCTTTGCTTAACTTTGTAAAAAAACAAGAAAAATAATGCATTTAATAATAAAGCTTATAAAAATAAATATTTAAGCTCAAAATACACAACGAAATTGCCAAGTATTCTAAAAAACGCAGTAAAAAAATATGGGTATAATATAGGTTTTAAAACGGATAATCAATTAGAAAAACATTTTAAAAAGAAAAATCACACAAATAACAATTTTCTTGATAGAACTGGTGTATATAAAATATCATGTGAATCGTGTGATAAAATATACATAGGGCAAACGGGACGCAGCTTCAGAAAAAGGTTTAACGACCATATACCAAAAACAAAAAATATAAATAATACACAACAATTAGAAAAAGTAAATACCAAGTACGGATTACATTTAATTAATAATAACCATGACTACACAGACGACAAAATTAACAATATACATAAAAATTTAAAACCAATACACTTTTGCAATAAAGGTAAAATTTTGGATACACTAGAAGAATTTGAAATTTATAAAAATACACAAATAAATGCAAATAAATTAATTAATGATAAGTTACAAAATAAAAAAAACGTTTTATTTGATAAAATAATAAAAAAACATATTATATAATAAAAAATAAGAAAAAGCAAAAATAAAAAATAAAAAATAAAAAGAAATGAAATAGAAAAAACGAATCAAAAAACATATTTTATATATTAACTTCCTCCTAGGGAGTACTTGCACATTAGAAAAAACAGATGTGATTTCGAACACTTATCAAAATTTTTAAAATTCTTTATTACATTATAAAACTAGAAATAAATTAAAAATCTTCATAGTATAAAATCTTCATATGTATACAAAATAAAAATTCAAAAAAAAAAAATTTTTTTCATTTAGTCATAAAATAATTGTGAGTCTATACAGACATAATCTAAAGTTACAATATCATATTCAAATGTTTTAAATAAATTTAGTTTAATTATAATACAGACCTGATGATGGGAATTTATTCCTGAAACTAGTCGTCTAATTATTATACAAAAACAAGTTGTAAAAAGAAGGATCAATAAATAAATTAAAATAAATATATTTTGATTTAATTAATTAAAAATATCAAACGTATAGAGTTTATACTACCGCGCTACGAAGCTGCTTTTATAATTTAATAATTATAAATTAAATAATTTAATAATATTTAATAATTTAATAATTAATAATTAATTTTAATTTTAATAATAATTTAATAATTTAATTTAATAATTTAATAATTATTTAATAATTATATTTAATAATTAATTATTTTTTATTATTATGAAAATATCTTATAAACTAAATATCTTAAAAACTAATTTACATATTTACATACTTATAAACTAATTAACATACTTATGAACTAATTAATTTCCTTATTAACTAATTATATAATTTATATTTATATTTTATTTATATTTAATCTAATAAATTAATATTTAGATTAAATTAATACTTAAGAGGCTGCTGGCATAATTCAATACATGCTGAAAAGTGCTGCAATCTGAATAATATTTGATTATTTATCATTAAATAATATAAATTTAGGAGTTTATTATTGTATCGATAAATTGATTTAAATCGCGATTTCGGTATTTTATACACTTATGCGTGTGTATTATGCAACACACGTATAAGTAAGTAGAATTAAACTATTATTTGCATGCATTATTCATAAATATTTGCATATCTTAGGGGTCTAGGCATTTGGTACGTTACAAAAGTTTCTAAATCAAGTCCTTTAATTCGAATTATTTTAAGTTTCTAAATTAAAATCATTTTAAGTCCCGAAACTGAAATTATTCTAAGTCTCCAAATCAAAGTTCAGAAAGTCCCATTTCACATCACGGACACTCTTAACTATTGGAGCTACTAAGTTACTTCCATGTTAAGGTAGTTCACCAGTAATTTAGACGACAATAGAAATCGCTAAAATTTTTATAGGGGCTTTATATTATAATAATACACATATAAATAAAATTTTAAGAAAATTGTGGTTTTCGTTTAGGAGATACAAAGGTCCAAAGTTGAATTCTTGTACATTGCAACCATAGGAGCCGAGTAAAAAAACACGGGTTTGAGATTTTTATTTACTGTCAACGCCGAAACTGAACAATAGATTTTTTTTTTTAAAATTGCACCAAGTAAATTAATTGTTGAAGAAACTTCTATTCGATTTTTAAATAAATTGTGGTTTTCGTATAAAAGATATTTTAAATAGAAAAAATAAAAAACCGATGAAAATTTTAAGGTGTCAACGTCGACGTTTAAAATGCACGCATAATATTATAATAATAATCATGTAAATAAAATCGTTTGCCTACAAACATTGTGCGACGTTGTCGTACTTTTTTTTTTATTTAAGCTACCACGAAAAGTGATCTGTCAAAATATCGTAATTTTAATTGTCTGGTGAAGAACCTTAATACTCAAGCCTAATTTTTTCTTGCATTTTTTGGATAATCAGTTTTTTCACGATTCTGTAAATATTTACTAAGTTGTGCAACACTATAAAAATCTGACTTTGGATTAACAACCGCGTAAATTTTAATTTTTTCAAAAAATTATTTGTTAATTTCTTTTTTATAAGATAACAGATTAAAGAATCCCTATAAGTATCAGAATGTTTCTTATTTATTTATTGAAATATAATTTTTTTTTAAAGACGATAAATTTATTTTTTCTGGACAATGACCAGAAAGCACGTATTTCCCGGCCACTGTGAAGACTTGTTTTCTCGTCACTGCTGGAGAAAAATCGTATACGACCCTTGACCATAAAAAAAGAATGGCTTAAATCTCGCGTAAATTACTTTCCAAGGCGAAGCCGAGGGTTGTAAACTGCGATTTGGGGCTTTATTTTTCTGGCCTTGGGTCGTAATTATTATTATAATCATAATCATCAAGTACTTTTCTTATGCATTTAAAAAAATATTTAAAAATTTAAAAACATAATTTACACGGCAAAGATTTGAGGTTGAAATATATGCAAAAAAATGAAATATTAACCAATAATTTAAATTTTAAATTAATCTATGCTTTCTGAATTTTTTAAATGAATTAAATAAATAATTTTTAATTATCAATAACCATTTATAAATTAAATAATTAGCTACTGGTTTATTATAAGATGTAGTATACCCAAAATAAAATAACCTAATTTTTTGAGATGTGTTAATGTTATTGTTTTTAAAGTTTACATTTATGTTATGTGTGTATTGTTTACATTATTGCGAGAACCAATCAGAATGACTCTTTTAGTGATAACATTGTACATAGTTACTGTATCGATGACTAAATCATTTTTAGGATAGGATAGACAGCCTATTGGATATTGATATTGCATTATAAAGGCTACTTTTTTGCCCTCTTATCAAGTATCACGTGTGCTCGGCGAAGGCGGGTACGAGTGATATGTGTTTACGCTATTCGTCTAAAGTATTTCGCCCATGGTGCTAACGGTATTTTTTGCCCTCATAGGCGTTGAACGAATGCAGAAAAATTTTTACGCACGAGTTTTACGCCCGGAAGTTTTACGCAAAATATACTAAGGATTATTTTTCTAATTCCATTTTGCTTTAGCTTGTACTTCTCTATCAAATACTGTATTTTACTTTTAATGACTGTAATATAATATAAATTTTTTACTCATAGCAATTTTTTATACTCTTTTTGGAATTCTGATAAATGTTTGTACTTTTTATATATGATTTTTTGTATTTTTTGTAGTACTGAATTTAGAAGGTCTATATTGTTATTATATGAACTGCCCCATACCACCATGCCATACATCACAGTGGATTGAATTAGTGCATAGTATATTTGTAACGTTTGTTTGTAATTTAGTACTGTACAAAGTTTCCTTATAATTTGGGTATAAAAAGCTACATTTTTTGCTGTATGTATTTATGTATGTACTTTGTGTTTAACCTCGTGGAACATTAAGTTATTTACGCATATTTTGTCGCATATTTTGCTTTTTATCTCCTCGGAAGTCAATAAATATATTTAGATGTATACAGCTTTTTCCTTTTATTGGAAATAACTCTAGGTAGATAGACATGTGGGAATTGTAATAACGACTATACTTTTCAATATTAATTTATTTTACAACCGGTAAACATTACTCAGTAATGTCGTTGCAATTGGTGAAGCTGTAGAAGTAGAAGGAAATTTATGGAATGGGATGTATTGAAGCACACACCCAGCTTGAACGAGCGAAAAGTCGAAAAAAAATGACGACAAAATCTGATACAGCAAAGTTTTCGGAAATAGTTTGTTATTTTCATATTTCCATAGCAGTAAGTTGGAGCTGATCGTCTAAAAAATTTTTAGTCAATTTTGTGGGTGGCTGAGAGATCAAAATCCGAAAATTTGATTTTTAACAATAAATCTTTATTAAATTTAAAGAAATAGATGAAAAATTTGGATTGCCAGGGAAAAACCACTTCAGAAGAAAAAAAAACTTTTCTTTTTACGATGAAATTTAGCCAAGTTATCGTCAATTTAAGATTTTGCTTAAATTCGCCTTAAAAAAGATTGAAATTTTATTGAAAAAGCCTGTTTCTGAACTTTGAACATGCATTACTCGCTTGATTTTCATCGTAAAATAATAATTTTTTTTTTTTAAATCGATTAATTTTTCCCTAGCAATTCATTTCTTTAAGAAAAAAATCATTTTTATGTACCGAATTTCAATTTTCATGTCAAAAGCCTTTGAAAACTGTAAGTAGCGAGATTTACTTAACACAATTTTTGACCTAAAAATTGAAATTTGGTCAATAAAAATGATTTTTTTCTTAAAGAAATGAATTGCTAGGGAAAAATTAATTGATTTAAAAAAAAAAAATTATTATTTTATGATGAAAATCAAGCGAGTAATGCATGTTCAAAGTTCAGAAACAGGCTTTTTCAATAAAATTTCAATCTTTTTTAAGGCGAATTTAAGCAAAATCTTAAATTGACGATAACTTGGCTAAATTTCATCGTAAAAAGAAAAGTTTTTTTTTCTTCTGAAGTGGTTTTTCCCTGGCAATCCAAATTTTTCATCTATTTCTTTAAATTTAATAAAGATTTATTGTTAAAAATCAAATTTTCGGATTTTGATCTCTCAGCCACCCACAAAATTGACTAAAAATTTTTTAGACGATCAGCTCCAACTTACAGCTATGGAAATATGAAAATAACAAACTATTTCCGAAAACTTTGCTGTATCAGATTTTGTCTTCATTTTTTTTCGACTTATCGCTCGTTCAAGCTGGGTGTGAGCACTAACCCCTGGGGTGTAATTACCCATGCAGTTTTTTAAATAATATCTTAAAATTAAATAAGGTAAGGAGATGGCTTGTTGTGGGAGGTCAATTTGAAATAAATTATTAGAAACAATTTTTTAATTTGAAAAATACTAAAAAGATTTCAAGATTTATTAAATAAAATGATTTTTTATTGATTGCAATTATTTTAATTATTAAATTTATTTTTACTAATTTTTATACAAATATCATACAAAGTAACTAAACAAAAAATAATTAATTATACTATATCTAAAACGTATTTACAAAAAAAAGTTATTATTTTATTTATTATAAAGGTTATAAATTAATGCTCCATTTTATATACAATAATTTAATTTAAATAACTACGCGATGGAAAACATAACCTGGTTAGACACTATTTTTATTTCACCGACCTGTGGATATCCTACAGGTTCCGCGTCCTCGGAGGATAACCACCGAGGATATTTTACCTGAAGGTAACCAGTAGGCCAGCGACACTAAATTTTACAACCGTGGAAGACCACCGGAGAGAGATATTTACTCTGGGGAATCCCACTGGGGATTATTGCAAGATAATGGCAAAATTTTGTTTGTGCATTTTGGTAATAAACAGAACGCGGACCTTGCGAGGGAACCAGCACGCGCATCATAACTGATGTTATATAGAGCACTCTAGTGGAGCGCGCAATAAATAAAATATTTAAATAATTTTTAGTAAATATTATACTCGGGGGTATAATACTTCAGTATGTAGAAAGATACACTTAGCTGACAACCAGGGAATATTTACAAAATCCTTGATCCCACATTTTTTAAGGGTATGGTTTTCCCTTGGTTAAGGACCAGTATTATTGATTTCGCATTTTTTAAGGGTATGGTTTTCCCTTGGTTAAAGGCCGGTATTTTTGATCCCCCATTTTTTAAAGGTATGGTTTTCCTTTGGTTAAGGACCGGTATTTTTGAGGAAGCATGCAACCAATTACGGTTAACAGTGGCGTGAAAAACCATTGGAGAAAAATTCCCACCTGCATCATGCGGAGAACGATTTGCTGTAATTTCCATGACATTTGTCTCCTGGGATCTAGAAGCCTACCTTTTTATCTTGTACAAAGTACCCTAAAATATATTTTTTTGCAAAAAATATTAGATAGCAAAGAATATTAGAGAAAAATCTGCACAAGAATGATATCTGAAAAACCTTTTACAGATTGTTTATACATAAAAAAATAATAAGTTCCCCGTTGGAATTTTGCTCCCAGCTGCACTTCATAAGGCAGGGGGGGGGGGGCAAAAAAGTGTTTTTTTCCTCTTTTTTTTTCAAAAATCTGTCAAAAATTCATATCTTTGGTTCTATAGTACCGAAATAGGTTTACATGGTCTTAAAAGATTCGTCTTTAATACCTTTTTCACATACAAATAATAATGCCTACTTTAGGAACCATTAAATTCAAAAATACCGAAGACTAACATTAAAAATTTTACTTTAAAATTCAATTATTTTGCTATATTAAAAATTGCCTCTCTGAAAAATTTATATGTTTTTTATATATCAAAGCTCTTCAAAATGAGCCTGGTTAGAGCAAATTTGATCCGCGGAAACCTTCAAAATTTCAAGAAAACCAAAATTTTTATGGGTTTTCTTTGAAGGTAACAGGGGTATTGTGAACTGTTTGGAAGTAAGATTTGCTTATAACTTTCAAAACTGGTTGTGGTAGTTAAAAAAACATCCTTCATACCCTCAAATTACCTGAATGGGCCTCCTGATCCTAGAAATTAGACCCTATAGCAAGGCTATAGGCTATATAAGATAGGACTTATAAGGCTATCTTCTAAATGGCGCTGCTACCTTGTAATTAAACCAAATACCTTCCGGTTAGTCTCATTTTTTTGGTAGTATTTATCACCTTTTGACCCCCGTAAATTGCATTTTTTATCAGTAATTCTCTTACCGTTATAGTCAGTCAACCAAATTAAACATATTTCGCCAAAAATGACCAATTTTTAAACTGTAATTTTTCACTTAACCGGGTCTTATAGAACTCAAAATTTTTGTGCAAGCTCCTAGTTTTTAAAAGTTTGTTATTCAAGAATTTCCCCTAATATTCCGGGATGCTCTTTCCCGTAGAATCTGATTCTTGGATAAAAAAATGTTATTATAGAAACAATTATTATAATAAACATAAAATAGTCTAATCAGATCTGGTAAAAACTTTTTAATCTGCCTATGTTATTAAATGTTATTTCTAGATTAACAATGAAAAAAAAGAAATAATAAAACAAAAAACTTTTAACGATCTTATATATATCTTATATCTTATCTTTGTACGTTAAAAATTACGTAAAATACGTGAGACCATATACCAAAAACACAAAATATAAATACTACACAACAATTAGAAAAAGTAAATACCTGGCGGATGAATATTATCCGAGATATAATCCTTGGATTATATTAATATTAAATTGAAATTAAACACACAAAATAACAACACTTTATATTTAACTTCTAAAATCTATTTATTTAAATCTGAGTTTTTCTAAGTTTATTTTATAATAATTAATCTGAGTTTTATAGTAGAGTATATGCATATACGTGCTACGGTAAGTCCCTAAGACATACTGACCCATATAACATGAAAAGAGCGAGACGACGTATCGTTCCCATCAATACATGTATAAAGTCAGATGGCAGCATCAATCAATGTTGTCGAATACTCTCCAACATTCCCTCCATTCGACATTATTGTTTTAAAAATCATTTTAACAAAATATTTTAATTATGAATGAAAATATTAAAGTATGCAGAGGGAATTAGTCCCTATTTACTTAAATAACCTATTTTGACATTTTATTGTAATAACTAAAAGAGTTTATTATTATTTTATATATTTTAATTTTGTTAATGATTATGGATTGACTTTTTAGAATTTCCGCTATTTGTGGTTATCTGTGAACAAAAATGCCTTCCATTTGAGTATTTTTGTTAGCTGAAGTGTTATCACACCAGATTGTAATTGGGTAAAATGTTTTTCCTATGATTTCTCTGATGGCTTTATCTAATGAAATTAATTCTCGAGAGGCTTCGCTCATTGCTAGATATTCTGCGTGACAAGTGGATGTAGTATTTTGACTTTGTTTATGACTACGCCAAGCAATAGTATCGCCATATAATTTAATTATATAACCGCTGGTAGATGATGAATCATTCCAATCTCTATGACTTGCATCTGTAGTAGCTTCTAGTGTATCAGTTTCTGCTTTATAAATTAGCCCGAGACAAGTAGTTCCTCTGAGGTATCTCAATAATCTTTTAACATCTTGCCAGTCTTCAGCAGAAGGATTAGTCTGTATTCTTGATAATATATTTACAGCATATGAAATATCTGGCCTTGTAGCGCCTGCTAAGTATAATCAACTTCCTATAGCTTCTCTATATGGAACTTTTTGAGTGTAATCTGAGGTGTCTTTTACTTTTCTTTTCTGAACTTGACTTGTGTCCATAGGAGAATCTTTAGGGCTGCATTCTTTCATTTTGAATCTTTCTAATATTTTCTCAATGTATTCTGATTGATTTATAGTTAAAATCTTATTTTTTCTGTCTCTTTCAATTTTCATTTCTAAATAAATTTGAGGTTCACCTAAGTCCTTCATTTTAAAAGCTTCCTTTAGTTTTGTTTTGATGAGGTCTATTCTGTTTGAATCATTCCCTCCTACTAACAAATCATCTACATATGTTATTATAAATGCAAATTTTCCATTTTTCCTCCATGTATATAAGCAAGGTTCATGTATGTCATTTTCTAAGTTTCATTTCTGAGCTTCTTCTGAGAATCTTTTATTCCATTTCTTAGAGCTTATTTTCAAACCATAAAGTGCCTTTTGTAACTTGCAAATTTTTGTTTTTCTAGTTTCTGAGTCTGTTTCAAAACCTTCAGGTATTTCCATGTAAATATCTTCATCTAGGATACCGTTTAAGAAAGCATTTTTGACGTCCATCTGATAAAGTTCTAGATCATATTTATTGACTATTGCTAAGATTGCTCTAATTAATGGAAGTCTTGATACAGGAGCATATGTTTCTCTGAGTTCATAACATTTTTTGTCTTTGAAGCCTCTAATAACTAATCTTGCTTTTAATTTCAATTTTCCATTTTCTCCGGTTTTTCTTGTAAAAACCCACCGAGAATCTATGATATTTAACTTTTTCTTTTCTTTCTTATCTAATGGTCTATCTACTAGTATCCAAACTTCATTTTTCTTCATTGAATTCAGTTCGTCATCAATGGCTTCTTTCCATTTTAATGATTCTTCAGATAATTTTGCTTCTTTATATGATGTTGGATCTTTGTTAATTGTTGCTAATAGCGAATATCTAATTTCATCTTGTTCAAGATTATGACTGATTGCATCTGGATCATCATCACCAAAAATAACTTTATTTTTATCTATACAACTTGCCGTGAAGTATGCAAAACTTGTATCTTCAACTAAATTTTCTGGTACAGCTTCTTTTGCATATATTGTAGAATCTCTACTTTGTTTTGCTTTTCTAATAGGTTGTTTTCTGGATATATCTGAGGTTTCATCAATATTGACTTCGGCAGTTCGTTTCTTTGGCCTTCCCCTTTTTCTTTTATTTTGCTCATTTTCTTTCGCCATGCTTTCTTTCTCTGAATCTGTTTCATTTTCTATTTCATTTTCTGAATCAGGGTTTTCATATGAGATCAATTCTGAATCTATACTCTTTTCATATTCATCATTTTCTGCGTTTTGGGCTATTTTCTGATTTTTGTATTCGTCTTTGTATACTAATTTTTCATTAAATCTAACATGTCTAGAACATAGAAATTTTCCAGAAGGAGGATGCCATAAAACGTAGCCTGTATTTGAAAAACCTACTAATACTGTTTTTATAGCATTTACTGAAAATTTGGTTTCTGAAATTGGTATTCTAACATATGCGATGCATCCGAATCTTTTGATTTTATCAAGATGCAGTTTTTGTTTAGGAGCAAATTTTTCTATTGGTGTGATAAAATTATTTGATTTCTGAGGTATTGTAAATATATGTAGAGGTTTCTGCCGCTTGTATCCACATACTTTGGGGTAAACCTGAATCTAGTAATAGAGATGTAATTTTCCATTTTAACGTCAAATTAAAACGTTCTGCCGTACCATTGAGTTCTGGCGTATATGCAGGAGCAAAATCATTATCAATTTTCTCTCTGTTCATAATTTCTAAGAAATGACCATATAAATATTCTTTAGCATTGTCTGCTCTAATATAACAAACTTTCTTGTTTTTGCCTAAAATATTTCTACTATATTGTAAGAATTTATCTAAACATTCACCTGCCTGATTTTTCTTTTTAATTGAATAAATTTTTGCATATCTGGGAAAATCATCAATGAAGGTAATCATATATTTATTTCCTACCGGGAATGAAAGAGGTTTAATACGTCCCATCATATCACTATGAATTCTTTGTAAGGGATTATCTGCTCTTGTTCTAATTTCTATACAAGGCTGTTTTACCATTTTCGCAAGTTTGCATGTTTCACAATTTTTTATTGATTCTTCAAACTTAACATTTTTTAATTCATTATGATTCTTTTGTAGACATTTTAAATAATTAATGGATGCATGGCCTAACCTTATATGCCATAGCATACCTTCTGATATTTTCTTTATATTAGAATTCTGACTTATTGAGTTCTGATTTAGAAACATATCATTTGACAATCCCTCGGGGTTTATTTGATTAAAATTTAAGATTTTTCAATTTATCGTGTTTTTATCGAAATCTGAATCTAAAAAAGAATCTGAGTCTAAAACTTTTTGATTGAGTTCTTGCTCATTTTCCCTCCCAAGATCAGACGGATAACAATCTGAATTTTGTATATTATTTGAGCCTTCTGAAATTGTTTGGGAAAAATCGTGTATATCTGTCTGAGATTGTTGTAAGAACTCATCAATAGTTACTATCTGCGCTGTACAAGAATAATTTTCATAATTCGAATCTAAACAAGAATTTTCTGAAGTTTGAGCTGTAAACTCTAATAACCAATTTGGTTTTTCATATATACCCGAGAGATATTCTTGATTTGTTTCTTTATCATATATTTTTAGAATTTTATTATCTAAATAAATGCTTAATCCTATGTCTGCGAATTTTCTAAGAGATAGTAAATTGTTGGCAATATCTTTAGCGGCTATGACGTTAGTTAATTCTATATTTTGATTTGAGTCAAAATTTGACTTTAAAAATAAATTTCCTTTTCCATCAATTGTAATATCCGCTTTTTTATTTTTATTTGCACTCTTAATAATTTTGCCTTCACATTTTTCAAAATTAGATAAAATTAACCCTTTATTAATTATGTGCTCTGTGGCACCTGAGTCCGCAATAAAAGTAATATTATCTGAATATTTATCATAATTTAATAAATTACCTGAAGCGTCGGATGTACTTGCCGCATTAGCCTTAGGTGTACGTGACTCCGGGTTATTGCTTCTATTGTATGGATGATAATATCCATTTGATTTTTGGTTAAATTTACCACCACCTTGTTTTTGATTGTTAAATTTCTTATCACCTTTATTATTGCCGTTGGACTTGAGATTTGGATCATATCTAGGATTGTAATCCGCACTCAATCTGCATTCGTATTTACCCTTGTGAGTTCCAATTTTCTTACAGACGTAGCAAAAATACTCTCCTTTTTCTATTAGAGGACAAACAGTATCTAAGTGCCCATATTTGGAGCACCTAAAGCATTTTTCAATATTGGGCTTGTTTTGAAACTGTTTAGCATTAGCCAGATTTGCTTTGATTTTATTTTCAGTTCTGGGTTTATTTTCATTGTCTAATGATTTCTCAGCTTCAAACGACAGTTCTTTGTGTTTTTCAGTTCTTTGTAACCCATTTCCTTCTGCTCTGAATCGTTGAGCTTATACAAGAGGCATAAATTGTTCAGATTTTTAACAACGTCTTTGATTGCATTATAGAAATATGATCTTTTTTTCTCCTGGAGTAATAGGATCAGCTCCATCATTTGAGGCTCCATCTCTTAAAATTGATTCGAATTTATTAATAAATTCTGCAGCTTTCTCTTTTGGATGCATATGTATATTCTGTAGACGCTGTCTTATTGCTGAGTTCGACGTATTCGATTCTATTTTTTTATACTCTTTCAAAAATTCGATGATTTTCTTAGGATCTGTTATGTCAGCTACTTGCTTGTGATAGTAGTTATGGATCCTATTAATTATAATATCCCTGACTTTGATATTTCTTCTCTCTTTTTCTTCATGCGTATAGGTAGATGTAGTAGCAGCAGGATCGATCATGTCTAATAAATTAAAAGATTTTAACTCTGATTTGAGAAAATCGTACCATAGGTTAAAAGATATTTTATTTGTTAATTTATACTCTCTATTTATGTCAATTTTAACTTCATTAATTTGCTTAATGGTTTCCTGCAAGCATTTTAAGGTGCTATGCAACATCGTACTATTTATAGTGTCCGATGTCATGCTTGAATCAGGGTTTGAGCTATTTGATTGATTATTACTAACTGTGTTATTAATCATTGTTGAATTCAAAGATTCACTGTTGTTGACTGCTGAGCTGTTACTTCTTAATTCTAAACAGCTGCTTACGATTTTCTGAGCTGCTTCCATAGTTCTGTATAGTAAACTAGATATTTCTTTTATACGCTCTAGTTGTATTGTAACTTGAGAATATTGTATGTTACTGTTGTCATAAGTTATTTGTATGTTACTGTTTTCATGAGTCATTTTTGACCTTTGAAAATAGTCAGTAACTTTTTTTTGAGTTTGTTCTGAAAATAATTAGTAATTTAATCTGAGTTTTGATTTTTCTAATCATTTAATCATATTGTTTGTATATCTTTTGTAAATATGTGTATTCAAATTGCTAATGTTTGGATTTAAAATCTATATTCTGAGTTTACATTATATTTTAATACTATATATTTATTAGTTATTAAAATAAGTTTGGATCCATCTGAGTCTGAGTATTCTAATTCAAAATATTTACAAACAAACAATATATAATCGAAATAAAATTAATGAAATATACCTATTCTTTTACTAGCGGTTTTACTAGTATTGGTGTCTGAGTTTGGATCTGTGTCCCTAGAATCAGTAGATTCCACTTCTATAGCATCTGAGTTAATTGACTCAATTTCCCAATTGACCATTCTCAGCAGATATTCGAGTCTAGTTAATTAAAAAAATCTGATTACCAAACAATAGCTTTCTGCTTTGTGCTGAGAAAATTTTCATATAATTTTAAAAACTAACCTCGGTTTTCAAATTTATTTGAAAAATCAGTATCAAGTTTTAGGCATGCCAATAATAATATATGTGTCCTTCTGGAGTTAAAAAAATCACGAACACAGTGAAGATTCCCTCCAGAAGTCGATCGCACATTACATTACAGATATTACATTAAAATGACCTCAACAAGATACCGCGTCCATGCATATGTAATGCTTATTGGACAAGTAATTCCAAAAATTTAACATGTACCACAGTTTAATTTCTGTAATTACGGTCAATGGCATGATTTTTATAATCATATTGTCAATTCTAAATAATTTTTAAACATTTATAAATGTTATGTATATCATAATAATTATTGATATGGAATATTTTTAATTAGTTTTGTAATTAAAAATTTTCTGCTTTAAATTTATGAAAATATATTTAATATATATGTAAATTAGTTTCATAACCAATTTTTAAATAATTTGTATTCTGAGTATTCTGAGTATTCTGAATATTCTGAGTAAATATTTACATTAATTTATAAGTATATGTAGATATGTTATTTAAACCTGATTTGAAAAACAAGAAAAAAATAAACGAGAAAAAAAAGCGAGTAAAAATAAAAAATAAAAATAAAATTTTTCCGAGTAATATACTTACACTGGAAAATTTAACTAACTCCGTCGAGCGAGTAACATTTTAAACACGGGCGTTTCTTTCTCTGCCATCTAGCGGCCCATCTTATATATATACTATGTAAGATGTATATTACGCCGACTCTACATATACATGTATGTGTGTTTATGTATTCATAATATACAATTGCGTATTAGAAAAAAACGTTAAAAAAATGCCGCGTCATGTATAAAAAAAATCTAATCTATATGAACTGTACAACAATAAAAATCATGCTTGTACTTTATTTATTTATTTATTTAAATCAAGTATATATATACATCTATTTTTTTTTTTTTTTTTTTTTAATTCAAAAATTACTTACAAGTTTTTCAAAATTTAATTAAGATAACGCGTGGCTGACGACCCTTAACCTGGCGGATGAATATTATCCGAGATATAATCCTTGGATTATATTAATATTAAATTGAAATTAAACACACAAAATAACAACATTTTATATTTAACTTCTAAAATCTATTTATTTAAATCTGAGTTTTTCTAAGTTTATTTTATAATAATTAATCTGAGTTTTATAGTAGAGTATATGCATATACGTGCTACGGTAAGTCCCTAAGATATACTGACCCATATAACATGAAAAGAGCGAGACGACGTGTCGTTCCCATCAATACATGTATAAAGTCAGATGGCAGCATCAATCAATGTTGTCGAATACTCTCCAACAATACCAAATACGGATTACATTTAATTAATAATAACCATGAATTAATAATAACCACAGACGACAAAATTAACAATATACATAAAAATTTAAAACCGATACACCTTTGCAATAAAGGTAAAATTTTGGATAAACTAGAGGAATTTGAAATTTATAAAAATACACAAATAAATGCAAATAAATTAATTAATGATAAGTTACTAAATAAAAAAAACGTATTATTTGATAAAATAATAAAAAAAACATATTATATAATCAAAAATAAGAAAAAGCAAAAATAAAAAATAAAAAATAAAAAGAAATGAAATAGCAGAAACGAATTAAAAAACATATTTTATATATTAACTTCCTCCTAGGGAGCACTTATACATTAGAAAAAACAGATGTGATTTCAAACACTTATAAAAATTTTTAAAATTCTTTATTACATTATAAAACTAGAAATAATTTCAAAATCTTCATAATATAAAATCTTCATATCGATCATAGACGCGAAGACTGCTGTATATCGATGTTGAGCGTGAAAACTGCTGTATATCTGGCGCGAGTGGAAAAAAGCTGTATATCGAGAAAAAAATTTTTTTCACAATATTTTGTAGTGGTACTACTGCAATAAAAATGATATAATTTTAAAAATCTTGTATATCTGAAAGATAGGGAGGGGTGAAAAGAATTATTGAATAGAATATAATACTACGAGATTTACTGATTTATTTTATGTTTATTATCTACATATTATGAATAATTATAAGTTTGTATGTTTTATTTACAATATTTTATTTACAAAATAATAGTCTTATAAACAGAAATAATAATTTTATAAAATATAAAGTCAAAACTTTTTAAAACAATTTAAAGAGCTACTAGTGCGGCCCCACTATGTAAAAAAAATAGAATAAAAAAAAAAATCAAAAAATTATCTATGAAGTGGGAAATTCTGCTTTTTAAAATAAATTTTTTTTATTTAGATTTGAAAATCCAGTAAAAAATGATAAATTTTTTTAAATTATGGAAAATTTTTATTTAAATTAATATTGTTAAAAATTCAGCCTTAATTTTTTAAATTACAGATTCCGCTTGTTTTTTCCGTATAATTATTCTCGAAAAAGAAATTTTTTTTTTTTTAATTGATTAATTATTTACTGGTTTTCAAATCTGTAAAAAAAAAATTAATTTTAACCCCACTAATTTTTCTAATAGAATTCATTTTAATAAATTTTCATTTCACTCGCGTATAACTGTATTAATATCAGTATCTAATAATTCTTTATAAAAACTGTGACAGTATACAGGAATATATAAATTTTCGCACATTTTTTTTAAATCATTATGTTTATCTACATTTAAGATTAACTTTTCAGTATATTTGCGAAATAAAATTTCGAAAGCATCATAGTTATTTGGTAATCTAGGAAATAATAGGTTAGCTATTTGCAAATTTTTTTTTTCATATAAATCAGAACAAAAGACTTTATTACTATATGGAAGAACATAAAATTCGCGAACACTGGAAATTGGAATATTAATCCATTTTCTTTTTTCTGCAATATGAGAAAAGTTGTAAATAAAATTATTAGTTACTTGGTAAACAGTATATGGTTTTTTTACTACTGCAGTGCGAATTACATCACACCATTGTTCCTGAGTGAATATATTTTGACTTTTGGCTTTTGTTTCAATGCGAGCATGCATAGTATCCCCAGGATTTTGGGAATGATCTGATACAAAGTACCTGTGTGTTATTTTAACCCCCAACTCTTCTGCTACTTTTGAGTACATAGAAAAAATAATTTTATTGCGGTTTTGACCTCCACATCTGTCACTGTAAAAGTGAAATTCGGTTACTCCTTCAGTTTTTTTCTTTAAAATATAATTATATACGAAACTTGCTATCTCATCAGCTCCCCTATTGCCAATAGATTCGTTCCAAACATAACAGAACCCTTCTTTTTTAACAACATCGTAAATAGTGAAATTGAAAGCTGCCAATTTTCTCGAGTAATATAATGAACTGTTATTACTTTTTGGAATTGTTAAGACTTTTTGCAAATCAAAGCACGCAACATTTATGAAGGATTTTGTTTTTGCTTCCTCTACAGTTTCTACCAACAATTTTCTAGGAGTTTTTTTATTATTCAGATGGCTATTATGAATTTTAATTTCTAATTCAGTTTTCCTATTTTCAGGAATTTTGGCATATCTAACGCAATGGTCGCACATATCTTTTTTTTGCACATGAAAACTTAATTTAAATTCATAATTAAATACCCATCTGTAATAATGTTCCGATACACTTTTAACATTTTTTTTTTTTTGGTGTAAACTAAATACATTCTGTACATCATCCTTAAATTAAGGCCTTCTTCTAAAAATTGTTTTGATGTATTTGACCTACAATAATGAGCATCGACTCTCGGGAATGAATTTATATGGTCATAAACATGTTTCGATATTTCATCTGGTACTCTATGTGGCCGATTTTTATGTTTGCCTCTGTTATCCTTTGCTAAAAATGTACCATTGGGTGAATGCTGTAACTTATTATTAATTGTTCTTATCCAAGAATCACTAATACCTAAATAAATATATAAATATATTAATAAAATCGTGAATAAAATATTAATAATTATCTGAGTGTATGTGACTGCTTACCAAATGTGTTAAAAAACATAGTTTTGCAAACAATATATTTTTTATTATCAGTGTCTTTTAGAGTGTAAATGTATGTACGAGTTTTTCTACATTTTATAAATTCATCTTCTTCGACTTTTCTTTCCTTAGGAGATGTTGATTGGTAAAGTAGTCTTAAGGCATCCCACTGCCTTGTATGATCGCCTATACTCCAAAAGTTCTTATGTATATTTTTTCTAACTTCGTCGGAAATTTTATCACAGCTTTTCCGACAGCCGTTACACCGACGTTTCATTCTTTTTTCAAAAATTGGTTTATTCTTTCTCCCATAACCTGGTAAACCGAATGTATACAAAATAAATATTCAAAAAAAAAAAATGTTTTCATTTAGTCATAAAATAATTGTGAGTCTATACAGACATAATCTAAAGTTACAATATCATATTCAAATGTTTTAAATAAATTTAGTTTAATTATAATACAGACCTGATGATGGGAATTTATTCCTGAAACTAGTCGTCTAATTATTATACAAAAACAAGTTGTAAAAAGAAGGATCAATAAATAAATTAAAATAAATATGTTTTGATTTAATTAATTAAAAATATCATAAAATTTAGGGTTTTTGAATGAGCATTGAAAATATTTCCTATTTTTTCTTATGATTTTTTTTTATTTTATGATGAACAAAAAGCAGTTCCTCATCCAGTATGGTCTTGAGCGACCTTTCAATTTCCATATTTCTCTACAAAAATTTTATATTTTCAATAAAAGAAAACTTTTTCTTGATTACCCAGCTAAAAATTCGATATTTTGATTTTTTTTAACACTAAAGAGACATGCAGGATTTTGACCCAAAATGCCTAGACCTGAAATTTTAAGCGTTTAAGAGCCAAAACTTAATATGTTATTTTTATTTAAACAAATTAAGGCACGCTTCTCCACTACGAGCGGTATTTTTAAGGATATTTTGAAGTGGGATTAAAAAAAATTACTGGGTATTTTTATTTAAATTTTTTAAAAAAGTTTATACACTCTTAATATATTTAAAAAAATTTTTTTTTTTTGGTTCCTCAATGAGGAACCATTGTGATGGGTCAAATTTTGGTTTTTTATTTTTTGACATATGTGCATTTCTACGAAAAAATCCTTTTTATGAGCACCAAAAATGAAGAAAAAAAATTTACGAGGCCGTGACTGCCACCATGATTTCCTGGTAGTTTGAACCCTACAGAATGCAAAAAAAAACGTGAACACGAAATCAGCGATGGATGCCAAAAAGATTTTGCCACTTTTATGTCAAAAACCGTGTTTTTCGTATCTGAGCTACCCCAATTTTTAAAATGACTTTTTAGGTAAATAAAATTTTAAAAGATAGATAAAAAATCTGATTGCCAGGGAAAAATAACTCCAGAAGAAAAAAAAACTTTTCTTTTTCCGATGAAATTTAGCCAAGTTATCGTCAATTTAAGATTTTACTCAAATTTGTCTTAAAAAAGATTGAAGTTATATATTGAAAAATGCCTGTTTCTTAACTTTAAGCATGCATTACTCGCTTGATTTTCATCGTAAAATAATTTTTTTTTTTAAATCGATGTATTTTTCCCTGGCAATTCATTTCTTTATAAAAAAAATCATTTTTATGTACTAAATTTCAATTTTTAGGTCAAAAGCCTTTAAAAACTGTAAGTAGCAAAATTTACTTAACACAGTGGATTTTTGTTCGATTATTGACGTTTCGAAAGACTAGCTTTTCAATGAAATAAAGATAGCATTTCATAAAAATGTTTGTTCCATTCTGATCGTTATATTTTTATTTAACATTCTTATTTTTCATAAATAAGAAAACAATAAAAAAATAATTTTCTACATTAAATAATATTTATATTTTGGAATACTTTAAATAATTTAAATAAACACGATTAATATATAAGAACATAAAAATTGTAACAAAAGGCGGTCAGTCAAAATCTCGCGACGTACACCTTAAACCGATTTTATAATAAATTAAGTTTTATCTAAATTCTTTTTTTTTATACTTCCTGAATAACCATGAGTAAGTACTTCAAATTCTTTTAATAAATTTATAGTCAGCAATCTTATAAAGTTCAATGTCTTTAATAATTAAGTACCATAACATGCTTACACTGCAGTATTATAAGAATACGATTATTTCTACATTAAGGTGTTAGGATAGTAAAAATTTATGATAACAGAAATGAATGAAACTTATAAAATATAAAGATAAAGTCTTTAAAAAATGAAATAAACTTTCTTTTACAACTTTGGTTGCCTAATTATTATTTAATCAAGAAAATGGTGTAGGTAGTTTAACATTGCTCTTATGGAAAATTATCTTTGGAGCTTTTGAAAAGTATGATTGCGATAACACAGATTAATGAAACTTAAATACATGGTAAATAAAAGCTCAAAAATTATATTTCCAATATGTTTTACTTGTTTCATTGAAAAACTATTAAATAATTAAATAAAAAGTATGTAAATAACCTAGTATTATACTAATACATATACGATTTTACATATGTATGTAGCATCGATAATTCAGAAATCGAAAAAAAATACCAACAAAATGGCGTATTACTATCCTAACACCTGAATAAAACGTTCATTCATTATTTAATTAAATTTACAAATTATACTTTATGAGAGACATAACAATATTTCCTAACTATCGATTTTCTATTTTTTTAAATTATAGAAAATTATAATCAAACAAAAATCCACTAGCCAGAAATCAGTGATGATTAAACATAATATATACATAAGTAAACATACGCTTATCTCTAATTTAAAAAAAAATCTAATGAAAAAGCACATTATACAAACTATTTATTGAATTATTGATACATAATTTTATTTTTTTTTATACTATTATTAATCATAATTAATACCTTTGCCACAAATGCTTAAAAATATAAAGACTCAAATTTCAGATATGAAATGGCAGATAAAGAATATTTCTAAATTAGCTCTAATTACAATCTATTTACTCTACATATTCATTTAAATAATATAATACGTTATTATGTCTCTTTTTTTTTACGTAATTTAGTTTTGTAAAAAAAATATATAGTAAATTCATTATTTAATATAAATTCATTATACGGCAAATTTTTCTTTTTTTTTATCTCTCAATTGACCTTTTTTTTGTGGAAAGGAAATAAACAATAACGAATACAGATAAAATAAATAACTAATTGTAATAAATAATTGTTTTTATAAAAATAATTTGTGTATTCTATAAACTTTTTTTTACTCATGCAAACGTCATATACTCGAAAATTTTTTTTATATAATTATAAAATTTTTTATGTTATACATATAATATTTATATGCAAATTCATCATTTTTTTTTTAAATTCTTTTAAAGTATCATGTAAAAAAATTTTATAATATTTACCTTTATCTTTGGTATGTCTTTTTAACAGAGGAAGGATATAAATAAGTCTTTCATAATTAATAAAGAAAAATAAAGTATATTCTTTAAACCCCCAAAATTTTTTTTTCCTATAATTACATTTTTTTTTACATATACAAATCTTTTAAAATACATACACCCAGACGCTAGTCGTGCGAAAATATAGAACTAAAAAAAATCTCACACAAGTTTTCGGAGCGCGCGGTGAATTCATTTGTGTTTCATGATTCAAAACAAAATAAAGTCGGTAAAAGCAAATGCGTTTAAACTCGGAGAGAAAAATTAAATGAAATTTTTTTTCGTTCAAGTAACTTGAACGAATTTATTTTTTGGTTCCTCAAAGAGGAACCATTGTGTTAGGTAAAAATTTGATTTTCTATTTTATGGCATATAACACGGGTCCCCTGAATGAGCGCCAACCCGAGATGCGCTGCGGTGTCGAGATTTCAACGGATTCTTTCAATATACACTTACCTGAAGTGGAAAACATGAATTTTGAAATAATCGATCGGGCGCTTTTTTAGAAAAGCTCAAAAAAGTCCAAAAAAGCTCAAATTTTCGAAAAACTAAAAATAATTTTTTTATTTTTTTAATCTTAATTTTGGCTTAAAAAAAGTGTTTAGACGATAATTTTCAACATATTTTCAACATATTTTCAACATATTTCAGCATATTTAAAAATATTTCAGTTCATATTAAGCTTTAGTAATCGGTTGGAAAAGGTTTAAAATATTTTAAATAAACTATCTGCAATTTATTGGGATAAAATAATAACAATAACTAGTAATAATTTTAATTAATTTATATTATTTATTAGACGTCAATATTAAAAATAAACAGAAATTACATTAAGAAATCACGGAACATGATCAATATATTCAACTGTACACACTACATATATTTTATACACATGTATCTTTTACTACACTAAATAAATAAATTTAAAATTTTAAATATAATATTATAGATAGAATAGATAATTAATATATAAAAATATGTACAAGTTTATAAAAAAAAATACATGTTAGACACAAAAAATAATTTAATTTTTGTAATAATATATAGGTCTTTTAAGTAATATCAAATAAAAAGGAAATTTAATTTGAATACAATTATGAATTGTAATAAAAAAAAAAAACGTTGCTATTAAAAAAAATATAAAATTTATGAAAAAAAAAAGTATTTTCTCACTCAAATATCAAGGCTATTATACTTAGAAACTGCTCTTTTTAATTGATCATAATATTTTTCGTTAATTTCGCTAAATTAATATAAAAATTAATATAAAAAAGGTGATATTTTTAATATTACTAATTAACTTAAGCATTATGTAGGCTTTTTTTAGTCGAAACTGTACTGTTGTACTGTTTAAAAAAATTGAAAGAAATCCAGGTGATCAAAATTTAATGATCGGTAATAAACCAGTTCAAAATATGTGGAAGGACTTTAAATTTAGCAAAATTAACGAAAATTATCATGATCAATTAAAAAGAGCAGTTTCTAAGTATAATAGCCTTCATATTTGAGTGAGAAAATACTTTTTTCTTTCATAAATTTTATATTTTTTTTAATAACAACTTTTTTTTTTTTTATTGACAATTCATAATTGTATTCAAATTAAATTTCCTTTTTATTTGATATTACTTAAAAGATCTATATATTATTACAAAAATTAAATTATTCTTTGTGTCTAACATGTATTTTTTTTTTTAAACTTGTACATATTTTTATATATTAATTATCTATTCTATCTATAATATTATATTTAAAATTTTAAATTTATTTATTTAGTGTAATAAAAGATACATGTGTATAAAATATATGTAGTGTGTACAGTTGATTATATTGATCGTATTCCGTGATTTCTTAATGTAATTTCTGTTTATTTTTAATATTGACGTCTAATAAATAATATAAATTAATTAAAATTATTACTAGTTATTGTTATTATTTTATCCCAATAAATTGCAAATAGTTTATTTAAAATATTTTAAACCATTTTCAACCGATTACTAAAGCTTAATATGAAATGAAATATTTTTAAATATGCTGAAATATGTTGAAAATATGTTGAAAATATGTTGAAAATTATCGTCTAAACACTTTTTTTAAGCCAAAATTAAGATTAAAAAAAAAAAATTATTTTTAGTTTTTCGAAAATTTGAGCTTTTTTGAACTTTTTTGAGCTTTTCTAAAAAAGCGCCCGATCGATTATTTCAAAATTCATGTTTTCCACTTCAGGTAAGTGTATATTGAAAGAATTCGTCGAAATCTCGACGCCGCAGCGCATCTCGGGCTGGCGCTCATTCAGGGGACCCGTGATAAGCACGTTTTGGGACCCCAGGAAGATAAAAAACATGTTTTTAAAAAAAGTCTGTATGTGTGTGTGTGTGTGTGTGTGTGTGTGTACGTACGTACGTACGTACGTATGTATTTAATCGGTGATATTTCACAAATATTATGGAATTAAGACCTAATTTTTTTTTCAAAAATTTTTTCACCAAAAAAGCTCGAGGTACTTTTTTTTTTTTGATTTGGATGTAATATCTCATTTATTTCCATGAAAGTACTTATATTTGAAAGTATGGTTTTTACATGATATCTCGAATCGGATACTTAATTTTCTGAAAATTTTTTTTTCTAAAATTTTTTTCACAAAAAAATACAAATAATACAAATTTTTTTTTTCTTTTTGGACGTAGTACCTAAATTGTTTCTATGGAAGTACTAGTTTTAAGAACCTTGTTTATTGTTATTTTTTGGATCTGATACTTAATTTTTTCAAAACTTTTTTTGTCAAAATTGAAAAAATAGAAAAATAAAAAAAAATGCAATATTTTTTTTTTTTGTTTAATACCTCATTTAATTCTATGAAAGTACTAATATCTGAAAATATTGTAACTAGTGATATTTCAAAACCATTATCGAATTAAGACCTAATTTTTTTTTCAAACATTTTTTTATCAAAAAATCTCAACCCCCCCCCCCCCTTTTTTTTTAATTTGGATGTAACACCTCATTTATTTCCATGAAAGTAGTTATATTTGAAAGTATAGTTTTCAAATGATATCTCGAATCGGATACTTAATTTTCTAAAAATTTTTTTTCTAAAATTTTTTTCACAAAAAAATACAAAAAATATTAATTTTTTTTTTCTTTTTGGACGAAGTACCTAATTTATTTCCATGGAAGTACTAGTTTTAAGAACCTCGTTTATAGTAATTTTTTGGATCTGATACTTAGTTTTTTCAAAATTTTTTTCTCAAGATTAAAATAAAAGAAAAATAAAAAAAACTGCAATATTTTTTTTTTTTTTTTTTGGAGTAATACCTCATTTAATTCCATGAAAGTACTAATATCTGAAAATATTGCGACCGGCGATATTTCACAACCGTTATGAAATTAAGACCTAATTTTTTTTCAAAAATTTTTTCTCAATATAAAAAAAACAAAAAAATTAATAAACCTGCAATATTTTTTTTTGTTGTGTAATATCTCATTTAATTCTATGAAAATATTAGTATCTAAAAATATTGTAACTAGTGATATTTCAAAACCATTATCGAATTAAGACCTAATTTTTTTTTTCCAAACATTTTTTTATCAAAAAATCTCAAACTCCTTTTTTTTTTTTTAATTTGGATGTAATACCTCATTCATTTCCATGAAAGTACTTATACTTGAAAGTATGGTTTTTATTTGATATCTCCAATCTGATACTTAATTTTTTGAAAATTTTTTTCCTAAAATTTTTTTCATAAAAAAATACAAAAAAAAATAATTTTTTTTTTCTTTTTGGACGTAGTGCCTAATTTATTTCCATGGAAGTACTAGTTTTAAGAACCTCGTTTACAGTAATTTTTTGGAACTGATACTGAATTTTTTCAAAATTTTTTTCTCAAAATTAAAAAAAAAGAAAAATAAAAAAAATTGCAATATTTATTTTTTTTTTTGGTGTAATACCTCATTTAATTCTATGAAAGTACTAATATTTTAAAATATTGTAACCAGTGATATTTCAAAACAATTATCGAATGAATACCTAACTTTTTTTTCCAAAAATTTGTTTATTAAAAAAATCTCAAAATACTTTTTTTTTTTTAATTTGGATGTAATACCTCATTCATTTCCATGAAATTACTTATATTTGAAATTATGATTTTTACTCGATATCTTGAATCTGATAATTAATTTTTTGAAAATTTTTTTCTCCAAAATCTTCGTCACAAAAAAATACATAAAACACAAAATTTATTTTTCGTTTTGGACATATCTAATTTATTTTAATGAGAGTACAAGTTTTAGAAATTTAGTTTATAGTAATTTTTTGTATCCGATCACAATTTTTTTTTTTTATTTTGATATAAATTATAACACACAAGAAAGAGTGATGGAAATCTTGCCTCTTTTTGACTTCCGTGGATTATTTTGCTCGTTGCTATATTTATTTATGTATGCAGCTTAATGAAATTATAAACAATAATAAAAAGCCTAAAAATATTAAATGTTTAGTTATGTTTGCATTTTAAAATTAAGATTTAAAAGTTATATTGGCATTTTTTAAAAAATCAAACAATTTATAGGATTAAATAATTTATTATTTTCTGATTAATAGAAATAATATAAATAATGTTAAAATCTTGAAGCATTTAATGTGGTTATTTTTTTTGTTTACAAAATATTATTATTATTATTATTATCATTGTTGCGGAAGATTGGTCAAATGCAGAAGTACACTGAGAAAATAAATTATAAGAAATTATTATAAATTCTGGTAAAAACTCCTATCTTTTTATAATAATTGAGCGAATATTTGTAATTTTCGCATCGTTACCAACCATTTCTTTGACAAAACAAAAAAATCATGTTACCCAATATTTTAATTATTAAGAATATTTATACACATCAAACCTAAAAGAGTTTTTTGTTACCCAAAAAAGATTTAATGTTTACTTAATTATTTAGAGAGGAATTATTTTGAGGTTAATTTTTTTAAAAGATTTAACCTCAAAATAATTCCTCTCTAAATAATTAAGTAAACATTAAATCTTTTTTGGGTAACAAAAAACTCTTTTAGGTTTGGTGTGTATATTCTAATAAAATAAAATTTTACAAAAAAAAATAAAATTAGCTTTTTTTATATTTGTCTCTTTTTAATTATACAAAAATGATTTAAAATCCATTAACGCCGGCGCGACCAATCCATGGACGCTAGAATTTTCACTTTAATAACAAAATGATCATAATAATCTACTTTACCAGCTACTAAAAACGAAAAATGTATTTATAATTGCATGGTTGTAATAATATTACTCCCTTCTCCTTTCTTAAGCATATGGATTTCCGTCAACAATCGGGCCCCTTCCGAAGTCTTCCGAAGCGCTCTTTTTTATACTTGTACTTTTGTTATACTTTTTTATTTTTAATATTTTTATTTTCTAATAATAATATTATTAATTTTTAAAATTTATTTATTTAATTACTAAAAAAAAAAAAAATTTATATTAGAAGTAATAAAATTAAAGTGCACCCCTCCCCGCCCCCACCTCGGTGCTATAAAGTATTTGGGTTATTTTTTTATTTTTTTTAATATTTTTAATTTTTAAAATTTATTTATTTAATTTTCAAGAAAAAATTTTTTTTTATTAGAAGTAAAAAAATAAAAGTGCACCCCTCCCCGCCCCCACCGCAGTGCTATTAAGTATATCTTATTTTTTTATTTTTTTAAATATTAAAAAATTTTTAAATTCAGTTATTACATTAAAAAAAAAAAAAAAATTACAATTTAAAAATATTAAAAAAAAAAAAAATCAGATTTGCAGGATCGAACCTGTAATCAAAATCATAGCATGCCTTATAGTATCAATACCATAACCACAGGACTACCGTGGAATTCACAAATATTGAGTTTTATTTTAGATTTTTGTCCTGCGTTTTCTATTGATAAATTTATTTATGCAGAAAATATAAAAAATTAATTTATCTGTTGCAAAAATATTAATATAAAATTTTATTTCTAATTAAAAAAAGAAAGAAAATACGAGTTTTTATGGAACTCTTTAGCGCTCCGAAACCTTACGACGGAGACCGACCGTTTACGGAAATCCATTTACTTAATAAAAGAATGTTTTCTAATAATATTTGTTGTAAATTAAGATTACAGCCCATTGTTTGAGGAACCTCAGTGCCAGCTAGTTGGCAGGGTATTTTAATGCGCAGTCGGGTTCTCGCGCACCCTCTCCTCTTTGAATCGTCAACAAAATAGCAGAAACAAAATAAACATAGTTTTGTTATATTGCTCTCAAAATGGGAATACCTAAATGTATTATAATTGAAATTTGAAAATACCGTATAGGAGCCGGTTTTCGTTCAGAAGTCACTTTCTCATACCTATCTGTATCTTTATTTATTGAAAAATATTTTTAAAAATTAATGGTTGTTGTGAAATATTGTTGCATTTGTTTAGGGAAACCCTATATTTTATTATGCTAATTAAAAAAATATCAAATATATTGATGGATAATTAATAATTTACATTTATTACAAGTGTGCAAGGTAAGGTAATTACGATAATGCAAATTCTATTTTTGATAATAGTATCATTTTGATCGAATTAATTTTCGATAATTTAAAAATCGCTAAAGCTAAGTTAAAATCGTGCGCGTTTTAATAGAATTTTTATAGGTACAACTATACCTATTTCTTAACTCCTTCTTTACTTCATTTTTCTTGTATTTTTAATATAAAATACCTATATAATAAGAATAAACTATAGTAAACAACAGATGAACTACACACTTGTATAATCATGTATTTTAAACATTTAGTTATTAAAATTTGCTTTTTAATTTTAATTAACGAAAGATAATAGTTATAATGTTTTTAAAACTCAAAGAAACAAAATAGATGCGCCGTATGTAAGCAACCAGTCGTGTCAGTAACCTAATTCAGTTTGCGCGCGGCTTTATTATAAACACATGCCTTTTAATTTACCTCTCTTATTTATTTGTGATTTAAAAGTTAAAAAGACATTAATTTTATGAAACAAATGTTAGAATATAATTTTTATACATTTTTAATATTAAAATAAAGATTTTTTTCTATAATTTTAAAGTGTTTGTACGTATTTTTTATAAAAATCAAAGCGTTTATTGCAAGTTTATGGTGTTGTAATCAAAGTGATACATAAGTATATAAATACTTAAAATTGTGTTTTTATGTAAAATTTAGTAAATATTTTGTCAATAGTTGTGAAATATAATGTAAACAATGTAATTATGACAAATATAATGTATTATAATTAAAAAATATCGTTTAAATAAAAAAAATGTGTAATGTTATTGAAAATATCGAAAACCTGTTTTGTGTAAAAAAGTTTGGATTCGATTATCGATATACCTATTTAAAATAATTTTGCAATAAATAAGTGAATATAACCCTTTCCCTTCATTTATTAAAGCTTCACAGCGTAATTAAAAGCATTTTTAGTATTCGGCATAGAGTAGGTATCCTTAAAACTCGATTTTAATAACACACGAGATTTGGTGAAAACGATGAGAAAAATGTCGTAAACCTGAACAAGAGAACATTTTTCTTATTTTTTTTATTAATTTAAATTGTTTTTTAACATCGGTAAGGTAGAAATAAGTTCTTTAGGGTTTTGTAGTTTTATAATTAAACTCGGTTTTAGATAAATTATGCATACTTTTTTATATAAAAGCTAATTTGTGTGTATTTGATCGAAATCCAATACGTTCGAAAATTGGCTCCTATACGGTATATGAAATTGAATTTTTTATTTATGTAATATAAAACGTTTTAATTTTTGGCCTTATAAATAAATAATAAAATATTCAATTATGAAATAGTTGTTGTGTAAAAATGCTTTAATTATTTTTTTTTAGGTTAATTTGATTTACATATATTTTGTATATACAATATTTATTAAAGGAGTTATGGAAAATATGAGTAGATTAAAATGTGTGTAATTTAGAAATATTTTCTTGCAAGTTTTCAGTTATGGTTATTTAAAAACTAGCTGTTATGATGCAAAAAAGAACAAGCATTAAGCATATTTTAACAAAAAATACCAATATCAGAAAAATAGTAAATGCATTACTTTCATTATTTATTTTAAATAATTCAATTTAATTAACTAACCTAAAAAAAAAATTATTAATTAGACAAGAACTTTTTCATAATTTAATGTTTTATTATTTATTTATAAAGTTTAAAATAAAACGCTTTATTAATAATATTATAATTTATAAAATTATTTTTTTATGATTTTATATTTTCAATTTATCAATAGAATTTTTATTATTTATAAGCATTTAGGTATTCCCATTTTGAGAGCAATATGACAAAACTATGTTTATTTTGTTTCTGCTATTTTGTTGACGATTAAAAGAGGAGAGGGTCCGCGAGAACCCGATTGCGCATTAAAAAAAATAAATTCGTTCAAGTTTCTTGAACGAAAAAAAATTTCATTTAATTTTTCTCTCCGAGTTTAAACGCATTCGCTTTTACCGACTTTATTTTGTTTTGAATCATGAAACACAAATGAAGTCACCGCGCGCTCCGAAAATTTGTGTGAGATTTTTTTTAGTTCTATATTTTCGCACGACTAGCGTCTGGGTGTAATATAAACCTTTTTTTTTTTAATTTCTTTTTTTCTTTTTTCTACTCCCTTCTTTGTCTTTTCCTGGGAGGCTTTTCGTCCTGTTCCTCTAACGGCAGACAAAACCGAAAGAGATTCGGCTCCTCTTTGTAAAACAGCCGCCCCAGAAACAAACGTTTGGCCAACCAATCGTTCTCACTGGGGTACTCTTCAAACAATCTAGCCAAATAGAGCGGTCTGCTCGAAAGCTTCCGCTCTTCATCTGGGGCCGAAACCAGGTCATTTCCTGATGTATCGTGTGCCAGCTTAACTGGCACATAATTTGTTGACACTGTAACAAAAATAGAATTCTTTTTTTTATATATTGCACATTAATATTAAAGGATTACCTTAATACTTAGAATTTCTTGCACCGGCCCTCCCATCTCAAAGAAGGGATGAGCAGGATCGTCATCCCCCAATTCGCAGTCCAACGCCAAATGAATCTATAAATAAAAAATAACAAAAATTATAATTTTCAAAGACTTTTCTCTCTTGCTCTTTTTTTGTTATTGATAATCATTAAACGTACCTTTGCTATCAAATGTAACATATGTGGAATAATCCACGAATTTCTCGGGTAATTTACGAAACCGCAGTATCCCAATTTTTTTGTTTCCTTCATTGATTTACCCATCTTCTTTTTATTTTTTTTTCTCTTTTTAAGTATATTAAGTAGCAAGAATAACTGATAATTAATTTTTTTCGCGGTCAATTTATACCCAGGCATCTATTTTTTTTTTGACGGCACTTTTTTCTTTACTGGAAAAATTATTATACATATATGAGCATTTCAACAGTAATTATGTATCTTAGATGCTTCATTTTTTTTCTAAATTTTTTGTGATGCACGCCGCTAATTATGATTTTTTTTCAATGTTTAGACTATTGAAAGATAAAATACCCTGCCAACTAGCTGGCACTGAGGTTCCTCAAACAATGGTCTTTAAACTTCAATATGCAATAAATATTATTGATTACAACCATGCAATTATACATACATTTTACTTTTTTACTAGGTAAAGTAGACCAGTAAGATCATTTAGTTATTAAAGTAAAAATTCTAGCGTCCATGGATTGATCGCGCCGGCGTTATAATGGATTTTAAATCATTTTTGCATAATTAAAAAGAGATAAATATAAAAAAAGCTAATTTTATTATTTTTTTGTTAAATTTTATTAGAATATATAATTATCCCTTAATAAAATTTGCTCGTAAAGGCTGTTATTATTTCAAAAAATTTTATCCCTTAATAATTAAAATATTGAGTAACATGATTTTTTTGTTTTGTCAAAGAAATGGTTGGCAACTTAATTTTAAAATGGTTGGCATCTTAATTTTAAAATGCAAACATAACCATTTAATATTTTAGGCTGTTTATTATTGTTTATAATTTCATTAAGCTGCATACATAAATAAACATAGCAACGAACAAAATAATCCGAGGAAGTCAAAAATTATTATTATTATATTCTTTCTTGTGTGTTATAATTTATATCAAAATAAAAAAAAAATTGTGATAGGATACAAAAAATTACTATAAACTAAATTTATAAAATTTGTACTCTCATTAAAAAAAATTAGATATGTCCAATACGAAAAATAAATTTGATGTTTTATGTATTTTTTTGTAACGAAGATTTTGAAGAAAAAAATTTTCAAAAAATTAATTATCAGATTCAAGATATCGAGTAAAAACCATACTTTCAAGTATAAGTACTTTCATGGAAATGAATCAGGTATTACATCCAAATTAAAAAAAAAAAAAGTATTTTGAGATTTTTTTAATAAAAAAATTTTTGGAAAAAAAAGTTAGGTATTCGTTCGATAATTGTTTTGGAATATCACTGGTTACAATATTTTAAAATATTAGTACTTTCATAGAATTAAAAGAGGTATTACACCAAAAAAATATTGCAATTTTTTTTATTTTTCTTTTTTTTTAATTTAGATAATAAAAATTTTGAAAAAATTAAGTATCAATTCCAAAAAATTACTGTAATAACGAGGTTCTTAAAACTAGTACTTCCATGGAAATAAATTAGGTACTACGTCCAAAAAGAAAAAAAAGTTTCGTATTTTTTGTATTTTTTTGTGAAAAAAATTTTAGGAAAAAAATTTTGAAAAAATTAAGTATCAGATTAGAGATATCAAGTAAAAACCATACTTTCAAGTATAAGTACTTTCATGGAAATAAATGAGGTATTACATCCAAAATAAAAAAAAAAAGGGGGGGGGGTTTGAGATTTTTTGATAAAAAAATGTTTGAAAAAAAAATTAGGTCTTAATTCGATAATAGTTTTGAAATATCACTAGTTACAATATTTTCAGATATTAGTACTTTCATAGAATTAAATGAGGTATTACACCAAAAAAAAAAAAAAAAATATTGCATTTTTTTTTATTTTTCTATTTTTTTCATTTTGACAAAAAAAATTTTGAAAAAAGTAAGTATCAGATCCAAAAAATAACAATAAACAAGGTTCTTAAAACTGGTACTTCCATGGAAATAAATTAGGTACTACGTCCAAAAAGAAAAAAAAAATTAGTATTTTTTGTATTTTTTAGTGAAAAAAATTTTAGAAAAAAAATTTTCAGAAAATTAAGTATCCGATTCGAGATATCATGTAAAAACCATACTTTCAAATATAGGTACTTTCGTGGAAATAAATGAGGTATTACATCCAAATCAAAAAAAAAAAAAGTACCTCGAGCTTTTTTGGTGAAAAAATTTTTGAAAAAAAAATTAGGTCTTAATTCCATAATATTTGTGAAATATCACCGATTACATACATACGTACACACACACACACACACACACACACACACACATACACACACACACACACACACACACACACACACACATACAGACTTTTTTTAAAAACAGGTTTTTTAGCTTCCTGGGGTCCCAAAACGTGCTTATATGCCAAAAAATAGAAAATCAAATTTTGACCTAACACAATGGTTCCTCTTTGAGGAACCAAAAAAATGGGTTCCATCATTTTAAGCCTTGTTCCACCCTTTTTTAGCTCCCAGAAGATTTTAAATATTACAAAAAAAAAAAAACAAAAAAGCATGGTTCAAAATTAAAAAAATTTTATTTTTTTGGCTTGGAAATTTTTTTTATTCGATTTTTCTTAAAAATTTAACTATATTAAAGATATATTAACTCAAAAATCCATCTATAATGCTTTAGAAGTAATTATTTTTATATTTCGAAGACTCTGGTAAAAAAAAGCAGCAAAAAAAAACAAAAATTTTTCCTGGGAAGATTTAAATGAAGCGTGAACGGGTCTTCAAAACTGCTCCAAAGTGTTTTTTTCTGAAAGTGCTTCCAAAAATAAGTCACCAGCCCAATTTTTAGCCTACTAGAACGAAATCTCGATTTTTGGCAGCCATTTTTGTGTTTTGAACTTTTATAAAAAAAGTAAGAAAAATTAGGGATAATTTTTCTTATTTTTTCTGTTAAAAACTATCATAACCTTGAAGCGTAAAAAACGGCGTTAAAAAATGTTTGTAAATTTTTTGAAAACTAAACAATTTGAAAAAATATTTCAAAAAATACTCTTACCAGTCTTGGCCAATTAATAACCCTTCGATAGCTTCGTACTCAACTTTGGCTTCTGAATCTTCTGCGCTTATGAGTAACATGAATCCAAGGCCATGCTCATTAGATTTCGCAAAGCTAATGCTGCGCTTCCAGCATTAACAGTATAATCACTTGATTTCGACAGTTTTTTTGCGGGAGCACATGCGAACGATTCATTTTCTCCTTTAATAATTTTAACTGTGTTTATTCTTTTTTTTAGGAAACTAACAAAAATATAAGAAACTACTTTAATTTACAAATTATTTGGTACTTTTAATCTAATACATATAAAAAATTTACGGTATAATTTTTTTTATATCTTAAAAATCGGCAGTCGAAGCACGCGTAAAAACTAATAAAGAGAAGATTAAAATTTTTTTTGTATATTCTTAAGGCTTTAAGGGACTCATTTAAAAAAAAAAATAAAAAAAAAATCGTGGGTATCGGAGAAATAGACCTTAACCTAATAAAAAATTCACCCTTATGTAGGGGTTAATATTGCATTTTTTAGGGGTTGTAAGTAAAAAATTTATAACCGGTTTGTGTAACTACACAACCAACGAGCATGGAACATGTTCACTCATAACAGTAATAAATCCAAAAACCGAAATTACAATAAATCCTGAAATATAAATTATGCTAAGTCCATAAACTTAAAGTATTCGTAAAGTTTTTGTTGTTATCAAGGCCTGACTCCCACTTCAAATGATTCTAAGTCCCTAAATCGAAAATATTCAAAGTCCATTTTACCCCCCCCCCCTAAAAACGTCACTTTTCACCCCCCCCCCTAAAAACGTCAATTTTTGACCCCCCCCCCTAAAAGCGTCAATTCTTCACCCCCCCTCCTGCCAAGCCAAACTTTTTCAAATACTCATCCAATGAACATGTTCCATGTTAAAACGATCTCTGGAAATAAGAAGAAAGACCCAAGTTACCCAATAAGTGAGTTTTTTAGCCCAACGTATTCAATATTTTATTTCGTTGTAATATTCACCCCCTTGCTGACTAAAAACACCCCCAAGAATCATTAGAATGGGTAACAACATGCGTGTTAAATTTTAAAACTCATTAGTAAGCATGTGCGGGAGTATTCTATCGGGACGGGATCCCGAATGTCTACTTTGGGTATGTTAGCTATATTAACATGCAGGTGTATGTTTTTTAGTTTAGACAGGCAATATCTAAAACAAAATATATTTCGAAGTTGATAATCCTATTTTTTTTTAATGAAGTATTTTCTAGTCTAGATAAATTCTTATAAAATTGGTATTAGATAATAAAAATTTAGTTTATTAGATAGAAAGTAGATTTCTATGCATGAAAACTTTCGAGATACGAAAGTATTTTTTATCCTTAAATTTGAATAATTTATTCGATATATTGAGCTAACAAATTTTTGGATATTTTGCCTCTGGCTCTGTCCAAATAGTGTGAGGCTTGCCAGTACGTACACTAATTTATTCATCTGATTTTAGCATTTGACTTTGTTTTTCATTTTTGTGATGGGTCAAATTTTGATTATTGATTATTTGTCACATAAGCTTGTTTTGAGACCTCAGGAAGCTAAAAACCGGTTTTTAAAAAAAGCCTGTTTAAGTGTGTGTGTGTGCCATCCAATTTTTTTTTTTCAAAAATTTTTCATAAAAAAATCTGAAACTACCTTTTTTTTTTTAATTTGAATGTAATACCTTATTTATTTCCATGAAAGTACTTTGAAAATATGATTTTTACTCGATATCTTGAATCTGATAATTAATTTTTTGAAAATTTTATTCCCAAAATTTTTTTCACAAAAAAATACAAAAAATACCAAATTTTTTTTTCTTTTTGGACGTAGTACCTAATTTATTTTTATAAGAGTACCAGTTTTAGAAAGTTCGTATAAAATAATTTTTTGGATCTGATACCGAATTTTTTCATAATTTTTTTCTAATAATTAAGGACGCTCTGGCCAATGAATTCCCCAACTAAGTCTTATACAGTTTGTTAGAGAAAACCCTCAAGAATGTTATGGGTCTTATAGTCAATAGTCGTGCAAAATTTTGAGTCGATAGTGGTACAATGATAAATAAATATTACATTAGTCTTATGGGGAGAATTCAGGAAGTTGATTATTTTTACCATCAAATCGCGAATTCCCGAATGCAGATAGTGATAAATTGAAAGTTCAAAGCTTAAAGAATTTATTGGTACTTTCCGAATATGAGGTATACGTCGGAAATTTCGTGTAATTATACGAAGAAAATTTTATAACGCAGTTTTAGCAGCAAGAACGCCATATTGTTTGTTTATTATACAAAGCGCGCGCACTAAGGTTATAGTAAATAAAAACACAAATTTAATATTATTCTTTAACTTGTAATTTCATATTTATTAATTAAGTAATAATTTATTATTTTTAAATAAATTTTTTCCATAAAATAATTTGTTAACTGCATTTAATAAAAAATATTAATATTTACTTGATAAATATATACACGGAAGTTTAAATTTGAGTTTTGAATTTGTTCTTTTTGCAGAAGTACTGCGTGATTAAAAAGTAATAACACATTAATTGTAAATTAGTAAAATTAAGAGACATTTACCATTAAATTTGTGAATATTATTTAAAAAATTAATTTTTTGAATTTATAAAGTATTATTTGTATCATTTAAATAGTTAAACGTGTATTATTTTTTTTATCACTCAACGACTTGGGATTCAAGGCCAGAGCGTCGTTAAAAAAACAAAAAATTAATAATATTTAAATTTATTAATTAAAATAGTAATATTTTTTTTTTGGGGTGTAAAACCGCATTTAATTCCATGAAAGTACTAAAATATTTGAAAATATTGTAACCGGTGGTATTTCACATTTATTATGGAATGTATGTATGATTTGATAGTTGTAATCGGTGATATTAGTGGCCTATTGATTTATGAAGCTCATTATTTGAGGAACCTTAGTGCTAGCTAGTTGGCAGCGTATTTTACAGAATCAGAGAGACATCTAAAATTTTAACCAGAAGGTTATCAAAGTATATTTTTCAAGGAACTTCAAGTCAGAATTTATTTTTGGTGAGGAATAGCGAGAAAATCGGAAAATTCAGAAAATGTAAAATTTTAAAATTTTATTTTTGAGCTTAAAATAGGTTTTTAAGTACTTAAAAGGCAAATAGGACAAAAAAGGAGTTTACCACCATGAAAAGTATGGGAGAAAATATTTTTAAAAAAGTGATACTTTTTGAGAAATTTGTATTTGAAAGTTTTCTTTAGTTTTTCCGATTTTCCGGTTTTTGCTAAGGGTTTTGCAGAAAAATACGGTCAGAGTCGGATTGTGTGGGAAATTTTACTACCTAGCTTTATATAGAAAATATTTTATAGGCTTATTTAGGGCGTACAGAGAATAAAAAGCAAACGAGTGAAATACAGCTGCCAAATCGAAACCAAGCCACCTAGAGCCTTAAAAATTGTCCAATAACCATATTTTTATATACCAAATACAGCGCAATCGGTAATTCAAAACATCGACTTCAGACTTGGTTAAAAATAGCTAGGATCTACCGACAAATCATGCATGTATTTATAAAATACATAATTCTAAATATATGAACCGAAGTGGTTCAAAATATTTCTGAATTCAAAACTAACTTTACCCATAAGTAAAAATATATAATATCAATAATATATTTTAAAAATTAAATTAAAAACAAGAAATATCATATGTCAAATAAAATTTTAAATAATTTAATAATTAGAGTTGCAAGTAATCAAATATTTTAACAACAAATTCTTGCTAAAGTAATTATCAACTATATTCAAAAAAAAGAAAATACAGTGTATATTATTATGCTTCGCACGGTCTATCATTGTTAGCAATGATCTAGTTTATTTTATGTAATATAATGCGGAAATATTTGAAATATTTTCTGCATTACAAGTTTGAGATTTTGTGATAAATAAATTTAAAAAAAAAGAAATTAGGTCTTAATACCATAATGGTTGTTAAATATCACCGGTTAAATATCACACACACACACACACACACACCCACACACACCCACATGTATATACACACACATACTTATCCACAGACTTTTTTTAAAAACTGGTTTTTTAGCTTCCTGCGGTATAAAAACGTGCTTAGATGCCAAAAAATTAAAAATCAAATTTCTCCTAAAATAATGGTAGCTCTATGAATGAGGAACCAATAATAATAGCTCCGTCTTTTTTAAAACCATAAAAATAATTTTTTCTGAAAAGTAAATATTTTTATGTCTGTAAAATTAACTTTCCTGGTATAAAGTTTTTTTTTACTTTAAGTTCTGAAATTTAAAACTAATATGCCTGAAAAAATAATCATTTCCTTTGCTTTTTTTCTAGTCAATGATCAGAACTATTTTTAGTCATTCTCTGTCAGAAAAACAAAACCTTCCAGGTCGGGTCGCTGAAACCGACTAAAACCTTTGTTTTGCCAATTACCTATCCAAAATGGACTATGTCCCCAAATTTTAGCCCTTAATATGGAAAAATAAGCCCAGGGCGAATTTTTGAAAAAAAAACGCGTTTTCATCTTTTCTCAGCCACCCATTCTTCTTTTATATGCCATTCCTTCTAGAAATTATTAAAAATAATGAAAAAAGAGGTACTATAATAAAATTTCCTCAGGAATCCATTCCTGCCATTAGTTTTGAAAAATTCCTACACGGGGAGCCGGAAAATCGATAAATTCACAGGGTATTTTACGGAAGCTACAGAAAAATTATATATCCGATTTTTTTATTAAGCTTCTCAGAAAAAGCGTGTTTTTATATATATTTTCAGATGCCATATCAACGTAGATGCGATCGAACTTCCTAGACCCTAAAATAATCAAAAAATCGTAAATTTTCCTCAATTTTTCTCATTTATTTTCAATTTTTTGAATTTTCCCGCTCTAAATGACTCCGAATGATATAAATAAGTTAAGATTTAGATTCCCAGGGAAATTTTACATACTTTCCTTATTTAAATAATTTTTAGGCTTTAATGTAAACGATCTCACACCAAATGCTTTCAACACAAAAGTCGGATTTTCAATACATTTGGAACACCAAATTACTTCAAATAGTTATGGATGAGTTTGTTATGTTGAAAAAACATGCCGACTATCCTCCATTCATTCCAATGGGCCTTCTGGGTATAGAAACGCAGGGCTCAATTTTATAAAATAGGGTTTTTTGGTAATTTTCAATTATCATATTGGCCATAACTTCAAGTTAACCAAAAGTATTCTGGTTGGTTTCATTTTTTTGGTTTAAGTATAACTTTTCATACGCCATAAGCCCCAATTTATTATCTCAAATTCTCTCATCACTATAGCCAATTAACCAATTTTTAAATTGTTGCCAAATTTGTAATTTTTGACGAAAATGGGTTTTATATGGCTGAAAAAATTTGTAAAAGCGTCAAGTCTCTAAAAAATTTATTACTTTACCTTTTTTAATTATTTGTTAACCAGATATGATAATTTAAAACCACAGTCCCCATTTTACGATATTTTAAAAAAGCTCATTTTTATTGTTAACTTTGGAGAGCCATTTCTTAAAAACGAATCAAGGAAATAAGACGAGTAAAAAATTTTTGGAAACTTAAAGCTTGTGGAAATTTAATTAGACTTATAATAACCCGTTTTCCTCAAAAATTACAAATTTGGCAGCAATTTAAAAATTGTTAGCCAAAAATGACCGTTTGGTTAATTGGCTATAGTGACTAGAGAATTAGTGATGAAAAATTACGGTTTATGGCATTTGAAAGGTGATACTTACACCCAAAAAATGAGATCAACCAGATGAGTTTTGGTTAATTTGTGAGGTTTTAGCGTTTCATTGAAAATTATCAAAAAACCCTATTTTATAACATTGAGCCCTGCTTTTCTAGGCCCAGAAGGCCCATTGGAATTAACGGAGGGTAATCGGCATGTTTTTCCAACATAACAAACTCATCTATAACCATTTGGTGTAATTTGGTGTTCCAAATATATTGAACTCCCATTGTTAGCTTCTTGTAAGTAGCTCTTCAGCTTAGATATAATTCTATTTCAATTTTAATTTTCTAAAAGAAATAATTGCCTGAAATTTTCAGGAATAATTCTAAACATAAGAATAAGAGCAAATAAACATAATTTTCTTAGCTATTTTACTTAGTAGTTAACTTAGTTTTTTATAAATAGTCAAAAAAACCTTTGTACTGGGAAAGTTTTTTCACTGTTGTTTGGTACTGATATTTAAAACCAATATTCGTAAAAAATAATTATCGTTTCCTTTTATTCAAACTATTGATTAGAAGTATTTCTTAAAATTTCAGAATTTTGTAATTTAGAATATCCTACTAAAATAGAATTACATATGAACCGAAGAAACATTCATAAAAACTATGTTAACTACTGAAACCTAAACTAGCTATGAAAATACACAAAAGCGATCCAAAAATATAAACTCATGTTAAAAAATTTATAAAATAAAATTAAATTAAAAAAAATCTTACGAAGATTTATACAAAATAGCCTCAAAATTTTACATAAATTGATAAAAATAATTAAAATGATAGTTTTTTTCAATTATATCAGAACTTTTATTTAATTTATAATTTCTGTTTAGTTTAAAGGTGATTATTTGCTAGTTACTTGTCAGTAATTATCTGGTGTCAGCTGCTCATTCAGTGGCGTTTTTCATAGTTTTGCACAAAAATATTAGTAATTAAAAAAATATATAAATATATAACAAAAAATCAATAGACAGTATTTTTTAGATCTTAAATAAAAGCGTTATTAATAATGTCTTTTTTTTTAAACTAAAAATATTAAACTTTAAAAAAATTAAGTTGGAAATTTACAAAACTGGTCATTCAATGGTTTATCTACAATACTGGGATTTACCAACAAATTATTTTGCTGACATTGTTTACAAAAGTATTTCAGATTTGTTTAAGGGTCGTTTTACCTAAATATGTCGATATTTTAGCTGATTTTCAAGGTAGGATTGTGAAATAACGGATAGAGATATTTGAATCAAATTTTTTTTATTGTTTAGAAATATATTAATAATTGAAAAAAAATTTTTTTTTTGTTTTTTGTGACGTCATTTTTGCGTAAGAGAGGTGTATTTGTGTCTCTGAAAAAAAATAATCCAAAGTTATGTACAGGATATCTTGACTTAGGATAATCTAAAACATACAAAAAAAAAATTGTTAAGACTTAAAACCCGTAATTTCGGGATGACGTCGAGTTTTTTAAAAAAAATTAATTAGGAACAAAATGGCTGCTACACAAAGTTAAAATGAAAAAAAAAGCCTATAATTTTTGGGTAAAAGCAGCTGTTATGTTAGGTTAGCAGATAATTTATAATTATTCAATTAGAATTTTTTTTTTTATATTAAAAATTTAGATTATGAGTGTGTGTATTTTTTTCGAGCCACGTACTGGGTTTCTAGGCCCAGTGCCGTAATTTCTCTCACTACTCACGATTTAAAATTTCAATTGTGTCCCGTAATTTAATAAATTGAATTAGAAGAAAAACAAAAAAAATTAAAGAAAAAAAAAATAAAAAAAATTAGTTAGGTCGCGAGCACGATTCTTCAATCTGCATGAGAATAGAATTAAGAAAATTTTGTTTGGAGTTTTGAATAGAATTCTTAATAAATGAATTGAAAATTTTACTTACTTTTGTTCCTTTTTGCTCCACGTGGACGATGAGAATTTAGAAAAATAAGGACTCGTTCGTTTGATGACAGGAATTTAGGAATATAATGTAAAGAAATTTTAAATGATACTCGAAAAATTTAAAATTTTAACAGAAAAAAACTTATTTATTTAACACAAAAAACTTAGTTATAGAATTACAAAATTTGAATATAAAAATTATTTTAAAAATTCTAAGTTCGAAAAATACAAAAAAAAATTAAAAGTCCGGATACAAAAATTTTGAATAGTTTAGTAACGAGTGCACGACCTTTGCTATTTCTAGTTCAGAAGTGAATGACCGAGAGATGCACTCGATTTCAGTGCCTCGGTGGTTGTCCCTTCTCTTTGAAACACCTTCCCATGCGTGGGGTCAGTGTACTTTTTGTAGGGTCTGAATGGCCCACGCGCAGGAAGAAATGCGTGCGTCTATTTTGGATTTCCTAAACGGAAGGTGGAAATGCATTCATTTTTAATTTTTGGGTTTTAAATACTCCTAATTGATGCATTTCCGCCTTTCGTTTAAGAAATTACGTGTACAATAAAAAGACATACAGACCGGCCAGCAGCGTCGCTTTGAAAAATGTGTACACACACAATAATTTTTTACATTTTTGAGATTTCTTTTTTTTTCTTATTTATTTATTTATTAAACATACGCTTAATTAATTTATTATTAACCCTTTTTTATTTATTAAACTTATACTTAATTAAATTATTGTTATTAATTATTTATTTATTTATTTATTTTAAATTTATAAGAAAAAATTTTTAAGTTTTGAAATAAAATTTTAATTTTAGTTACATTTTTATTTATTAGTATGTTAAATTATTTATTTATTTATTTATTTATTAAAATTATTATTTATTATTTATTTATTTGAAAATATTTATAAAAGATTAATTAATTTTTTTTTTTTGATTTTTTATATAATTATTTGATTTTTTTTTTGATTTTTATAATTTAAAAAATTTTTTTTTTTTTTTTTTTTTTTTTTCTTTTTTTTAAACTTAATTATTTATTTAAAAAAACTTATTTATTTATTTATATATATATTTATTAAAATAGTTTAAAAGTTTAAAAAAAAATCGATGGCACCGACGGGATGCAGTGGAAGAAAATGGCGTCCCCAAAAAAAATTAGTTAAAATTTAGTTAAACTTTAGAATAAATTATTTCCCGCATTTCTTCCATCACACATCTGTAAAAATTTTTTGAGAACATAAAAAAAAAACTCGACGTCATCCCGAAATTAGTGCATTTATTAAGTTGCTTAGTAAATTTAAAGTAAATCGGTGCAGAAGTTATCGCGCAATCGTGTACAGGGTTTTACAGACGTTGTTTCGAGTAAAACGACTTTGAAGTTTTGGAATAATTTTTTTTTTTTTTATTACGTAAAGGAACTTACAAAAAATATATTAGACCAAAAAAATTAAAATCAGTTGAGTAGTTTTAGAGAAATCTTAATTAGAAGGTGTAAAAACAGTTTTCTAAATAAGAATAAAAATTTTTTTTCGTAGAAATTTAACAAAACATTTTTTTTTTGTATATTTAAGTATACTTATAAGTTATTAGTGATTTTAGAGCTATAAAGTTATCCTTCCGGTTTTCATACTGAACCTGTAGCTGATTTTACCTCTACTGCTGGGCCGATTTGCTATTTTTTACCATTTTGGCACGGCTAAATTTGGCGTCATAAACAATCGCGAATATTAGCTAAATTTGCTCATAATTTCTATGAGTGACCGGTTCCGACATAATTTCTAACTAATTAACAATAGTTAGAAGATATGTAAGATAATAATAGAGCCATACCGTTAAATTTTATCAAAAGTACGTTTGACGGTGCGCGCAAAACAGGCCAAAAAATATACTTAGGGGGGAGGATTTAAAAGTAAATTTTTTTTACATACTCTTGAGACATATATAAAGTAATTAACAGAAAAAAAAAAAATTCGATTATCAAAAAAAAGTTTAGGTAAAACGACCCTTAATCATACGTACGAGGAGAATTTCATGTATATGTTATGCTAAAGCACCCCTTATTCCCTTGCTTTTAAGAAATTCTTCTAGAGAAAGAAAGCATATAATAGTGGATATCTTACCATAAAATATTATAAATAATATAAAAAAATTTTTATATATATTTAAAAATGATTTTTTTAGTATTAATAAAATATTTTAAATTTCAGAAACAAAAAATTTGCCAAGACGCCCACCATTAGAAGTTGCTGTTTCACATGCTCGTGAACTTGTGCATCTAATGTCAAGTGCTGGTCTTGGAGCATGTGGTTTTGCAGTAGTAGATAATATACTCCAATACTGACAGAAAGTCCATTAATAATTTATAAACCTATATTGTTATAGATATTTATAATTTAAATCTAAGTATATATTATTTAAAAAAAAAAATAGTATATTAAGACTAAAACAGTATAAGTCATTTATATATGTTATTTTGTAAATTTTTAATAGTTTTTTTTGTTAAAATTTTACTTCATAAATTTATCAATTTTTGATCCAGAGTCAATAATAACATAAAAAAATTTTAATTATTTATGAAAATTAAAGTCTACTAGTTATTCCATGTTATTAATAAAGGATTAGTTCAGTTAATTTTAATTAAAATTTTTAAATTCAGTAATTTGATCCTTTAAAATTCATGCATTAAATATTTTTAAAATTTATTTAATTAATTATCAAGGTTTTGAATCATCTAAAGATCAAGTTTATTCAACACACTCTAGTGTAAATCAAGTTTTTTAATTAATAAAAAAATTAAGAGAAAGGTTGTTTTTTTTGAGGGGGGGAGGAGAATAGCAGTGTGAAATCAACCATAATCCAATTTACGTATAACAAGGGATGCATAAACCCGCGGAGTCTGATGGCTGCCATTGGCTGCAAGGGGATAGAATGAAGTTAACCATTTATATCCATGTACTCTCTGCTGATTGCGTTGTGAAATCTGGTCAGTACTAACAACCAGATTACTACTAGCTAAAATACACAAAACCCACCTGCGCATTATGCCATATGCTAGAACTACCTATTTAGTTATAACTTCAGTTTGAGTTGCGTAGTCTAGATGGAAAACCCTACGACAGAAAACCTCAAATAATTTTTTTATCAACAAAGTGGTCTTGCGTACTCTGCTACTTTGGGACTGAGAGCGTACCCTTTGGACATAACTTTTAGAAGGGTGGACGTCTTTTTGAGTACTGAAGATGATCGAAAAAAGTATGCTCAGTGGTTTTAAGTCCACGTTTTTTAAAAATTTTTAATGTAAGATTAAATTTTATTTTATTCTTAAATTTTGTTAAATGAGCCGTATAAAAATCAATTTATATATTCTTATTGAAATATTGTATGATAAACATAGGCATACTCAAACAGACAAACAAAAATAAAAAAGACCAAGTCAAAAAGTAGAGAAGTGAGGGTGGAAGATAAACCAATGGCACGCCATTATCAACATTTGATGAGAGTTTCTGATTTATGCAAGTCAGATAATTAATCGGTCGAAATTCATATTTCCTGTTAAACAATTTTAAAGAGTAATTTTTTGTGTAAGGTAACTTTTTTTGAGTAAATAAAGTTACGTAACAAAGTGTTTGATTTATTTTGGATTATAATTATAATTGAAAATCTCGAGGAATCGTGAAATGTTCATTAAAAGATACCGTTACACATGAACAAGATTATTAAAATTAATTTTAACCATGAGGCCAGACTTTGAGTTTTTCAATATTATGTTTATTCGAAAAAATCGTTAGGATAATTATATTTGAAAAAATATGTTGAACTTTAAACTTAAGTAAAGGCGTCCCTTATGCACGGTTAATGTGTTCCGGGAAGGAGAGGCGTATAAGGAAACCGCATATACAAAGACTAAGTTCTTATGGAAATAAGGGGGGTCCAGAAGATAAGTTAGATTCCAGACACTCCATCTTTCCAGGGTTAAAAATAATTTTTTGCTGTTTTTATACTTTTATTTTATTTTTGTGTACTTATTTTTTAGTAAAATATTAAGTGATGCATGTCTGTTTAATTTATTTAAGTGAGCAAACTGTAATAATGTCAAAGCCCTATGAAGAATTTTATCTTTGTTTTCTCTTATGGTTCGTACAGAAGACTCATTGATATTGAATATTTGCGCAACGGCTGCGAATCTCTCTTCGGATTCGAGCAAATTGAGAATTTTTAGCTTCACATCATAATATTAAAGACATTTCTTGCTCTTTTATTGAAATAAATTTTTGATTTGGGAGCCATAATTTATGAAGGAATACTTATAATAATTTTGCTTGTATGAGAGATATTATACTTTAAGGACAAGTCAGATCCCATTACCGACTTTTCATCGTTTTGCTGCAGAAAATTGCATTTTTCTCCGAGTTACCGCCGATAATCAAAATTATAAAAAAAGGAAAACATTATAAAATGGTTTATAAATACAATAGTAGATTTGATGTATTATTTTGCAGATTCATATGCAAAAATTTTTGTTCGAAAAAATAAATCCGAGCAAGATCAAATTTTCCAAACAAAAATTTTACAAATAAGTCTACAAAAAAGTATTTAAAACGGTGCCAATCGATTCGTAAATCATTTTTTTATGTTTTCCTTTTGGGAGTTTTTGAAAATTTTAAGCGAATTATTTTTTATTTACAAAATTAATGTTCATTAGTGGGTTATGACGATAAGAGTAACATGACAACTTCTGGTACTGACTGCGACTCCTAGGAGTCGCAGTGTCCTCCTAGTGTCCTCCTCGATTTTATTTTCTAAGCACTCCCTATGAGGACACTTAAATTTTATGCAAGGATGTGTTAGTTATTATGTATAGTGTTGTGTATATATGCACTAAAATCATATGAGATTGTGTTAGTAGAGGATATGCCATACTACACTGTATAGTATAAAACTAGTATAAGGAACACGTGTAAATATTAACTCTGTGTATTTAAAAAAATATTTATTAAATAAATAAATACAACTTTTAAATCATTCTGCATGGTTTAGTAAAATATTTTATTCCTAAAAACTAGTATCTTTAAAAATAAGGATTTATTAAAATATGCAGCTTTTCGTATAATAACCTGTGAAATAATTTTATTAAACGTTCATTACGTTTGAAAAAAATATTAATATTTTATATGCATATCATATTTATATAATTAAACAGATTTGTTTTGGTAATGGCATGTTCAGTTTATAAATTATTGACAAATCTTGTGTATATTTTTTTATTGTGCATTTATTGTGTATTTATATAAAATTTTTTGGCATTTTTTACTCGTTGCGAGTATAAAAAAGCAATGCATGCTAGATGATATTGCTTTAAAATAAAGTATTTTAAAACTTACATAAATTAAAAAAAAATAAATTATTTATTTTGTGCATGGATTAATAAAGACTGATTTGCTCAAAATAAAAATATTTTGCAAGTATTTAAAAAAGGATCCGTATATATTTTTTTTGCAAAATTACTTTTGTTTAAAAAAAAAAAAAAAATTTTTTTTATTTTCTTATTTTTAGAAAATAATAATATAAAATAAAAAAAAATATCAGAATAAAATTCAATAATGATCTGAAAAAAATTGATTTTTTAGAATGCTTGATTTCTAATTTAATTGCTAAATGCAAAAATTTTACTAAATACTTTGGGAAAGACAATATTTTTTTGATTACCTTTTCAATATTTCACAAGCATGTTTTAAAAAATCAAATTTAGCGCGTAAGTTGAATTTTTTTTTATTTTAGTGACCAAGTAAATACGAGTAGGCATGACTGTCTTATGTTTGACTCATCTGATCTGACTCGCCCTTAATAATTTTTAATAATTATACTTTAATAATTTTGTTTATCTGAGAGATAGTGATATTTAATAAAGGAGATTAATTGGTTATGCGGTTATGTTACAAAACAATAAAAAAGGCAATCATTAAAAATATTGCTTCGAATTTCCAATACAACCCGCGTTTGAGCAAATCCCGCGTTTATGCATGGGACATCTGTAATTATTATGAATTTGGCACTAGATTGAAAAAGCTGCTTCTTGAATGAATGAAAATGATTCTTATTGTCTTGTTGGCTTCCGGTTTCGATAGCTTAGTTGGTAGAACATGTGGCTAGTTAATAATCCTGCTCTACGTAAATTTACTGTAACTGGTGCTTCTGGCTCACTAATAAAATATACTGAATTGTTATAACATGTTCGAAAACCCCAATGAAATTCTTGAACTTATTTTAATCTAACGGTATTTGCTAATTTCTTTACTTTCACGTTATATTTTTCAATATTTAGTTTCTTTATTATTCATATATTTAATTCGCAATCCGCTGTTTTATCTACTTGTAAAATTGGGTTTATATTATAAATAAAAGTATTTTTGAATATCTACCAGTAGTAAAAGTTCTACTGTGGTGAAACCGCAAATTCAGCAAAATACGAAATAGACATACGAATGTGTTTGTGATTTGTCATGTATACTCTGACCTTGCTATGAGTGTCTGAACTCTGACGTCCCGGTGGGGGTGAAATGATGCCTCACCTTTTTTTATATAATAATTATAATTATAATAATTTCTTTTTTTTTATAAATTGCATCGTCAACGCTTTTTTCTTCCTATAAGTTTAAAATTTTTTTTTTTAATTTGTTAATTTTATATTTTTAAGATAATGATGATTCTCTCATTTTTTATAGTTTTTCTTCATAAATTAAATTTTTTTTTTTTTATTTTTGGAAATTTGGTCAATCCTAATTAAATTTTTAAATTATTTTTTTTTATTTTGATTTAAGTGTAACAAGAAACTAATTTTCTTTTTTTCTTAAAAAAGATAAGGCAAGGTTTGTTTTAAATGAATTAAAGATTTTTTTATCATATAATTTTTATATTTATTATAAAAAAAGTAAATCATGGTTTACAATAATTTTACAAAAGTTAGGTTTATAATCGTACTTGAAATTAGATACATTGGTTAACATATATAAAGGTAATACATAATTTTTTTTCAGAGTGTAAAATTAAAGAAAAATATTATTATTAGAGAATTAATATGCAAATTTGATTATACTATTTAAATGCAGCATTCAGTGTAGATATCAAGTAATTGAAATGAAGAATAGAAAGTTCTTTTGAGTTGAGATGAGCGTATTCCAAACTTAAAATGCATTCTGTATCTTTTTTTTCTTCGTTCATTTGATTTTGTAAATTTTCGCTAACCTTTTCGTCAAAACGTTCGCAGATTTGTCTCACATCTTTAGCGTTAATTTGTGAAATAATTTTTTTTCCACTCTCGTTCAAACAATCGATTAAATAATTGATTGAATTTTTTTTGTAACATAGATGGATAATCGGTTTTTGAATGTAAAAGTTGAAACTTATAATTCATGGAATTTACTATATTTTTTAAAGCGATAAAACTGAGTTTTTGCAAAACTAAACTCACTTTTGCTTTCTTATTATTATTATCAGATTGGGTATCTTCGTAAGATATCTCTGTTGCTTTTTCTTGATAACAGTGAGTAAATTTAATGGTGAAATCGTTTTCTTCAATTAAGTTATCCTCTGAAATTTTTCCGCAAAAGTAGTCGTCGATTTTTTGGAAATATGAGCGTAAGGACTGCAAGCCGTCATAGTCGAGAGCCAAATACCCAAAATTGAAATTGTTGCCGCATAGTCGGAAAACGAATCAAATTCAGTTTCAGACTTATCCAATCCAAAACCGATGTAATTTTTTTTCGTAAAAGATTTGTTGATGCCGTAAAAAGATGAAAGCAGTAAATTTTGGTTTGAGCAGGCCATGATGATTTTTTTTTATATTTAAAATGATAGTGTTTTGCAGTTACAATTTTGTAATCTCAGGCCTCTGCTTATTCCTTTACCGAAGTACTAGTTCGAATGACTAAAGGCGTGGTTTCTGCGATTTATTTTATATCTTGCATTGCGTTTGAGTCTGTTGACGTAATGCGCAGCTATTCTGTCATTTAGTTTTAAGTCTGTTGTAAATTTATTTAAAAAATCTTTCATTTTTAATCCGCGGGACATGTACTGCAAAAACATGATGCAAAATTGACCATAGACGTTTGATGATGCACTTTGAAGTTGTCTTGTATTCCAGGTGAATCGCTTGCAGTTTTTTCTGAAACGTCTGACGTGATTTATGACGTATGGTGCTAATCCATAGCTGTCAAAAAATAAACCATGTCCTCTGCAATTAACGTAAACGGCTACCCAATGCTGACCAGTAGTAAATTTCCTTGGGTCTTGAATACAAAAGCAACAGGCTTTGTCCAGAGTCGAGGTATCTTGTCGGCTGGAAAAACCCCAACCGTGTGGGAGGGTATCTTAGATATAAATCCCAAAATTTCTAAGCTGTTCATTTTTATGCGTCTACTGTGTCTTCCCCTTGAAATAGATTTTTGAAATTTTGATTTAACCATCCTTTAGTCGTTGAGCATTGTTAAGTGCGCAGCTGTATTTCTCGTGATTGAATTTTATTGAATGCTGTATGCAATATGAATTTTTCCGTGGTCAATTTTGGAAAGATGGACAATCGATTTCCAACTCTAAATTTATAACTTCGTTTGCTATGATTTTGTGTAGAAATACTACCTTGTCGCGACCACGTACGTAAACTTTTCTTGCTTTTTTTGATACTGATTGTAAATTTCTCGTCAAAATTTTGCTAGTTATGTCTCCGTGAAACCAATTTAATCCGTGGTGGTTGTGGGTTAATCAATTGTTTTGTCGTTGGAAGTTGTATGATATTTTTGTAGAATTGTATGGAGGTTTTATTATCCAGTGGCATAAAAAATCGTCATTGAGTGCAAATACGGCAACCTCCTTAGGTAGTAAAAGTCCGTCGATTCCCTTGGAAAATTGTGCATCAATGACTATATCCATGATATAAAAAAAAAACCTATTTATCGTTAATAAACGTTGATTAACCGCTAAAGTCGATGAAACACTGACGAGAGGCGTCGATTTCACATATTGAATTGTACTCGGAGTAAATTATACAGTTTATAGTTTCAGTAAGAACCTTTGTGAAACGTACGTCTATCCGCACGGTTCCGTGTTTTACGAGGTTCCAGTGACCCTCGTTAGGTGATTGATCAGGGTTTAAGTCGAAAGCAAAAAGGCAATAGCCATTTGGGTAAGACAGCGTGCTGATGGAGTTGCCTTGATTGTGAAAATGTACACCGGTACCGTTATATAGAGTCTGATAAGCCTCTACGTATGCAGAGTTTTTCCCTGTGAAAACTGGCTGTAACGGAGACGAGGGTATTTGTTGACCTTCCACGTACACGGACAAGTAATTTAAGTCGAAGTTTTGAAAGTTGAAGGGATTGAGTTGTTGATCTTCGTTATAAGCTTTGTTTGTTACAAATCCTAGAATAATACTCTTAGGTATTTGACCAATAATGACAGAGTCTATTGAATGACTGAGAATTCCTTGAGATATAGCGACTGGTTTAACGTCGACTCGTGTTAAATCATACTTGGCTGTTGTTTTTGACAGTGTATTAGCATGGGCTATTAGCACACCGGAACTTATCTTAACCCTGCGAATTCGTAAGGTAGCTTCTTCAAAGTGTACGTAGAAGGTACCCGTCTCGTCCATTATTGTAAAAGCCAAAAGGCTTTAATGAGTCTCACTTTTAAATCTATGCCGTTTAGAAGAAATTTATTTTGATTGAAAACGTCGCAGTGTAAGTGGCCAATCATATCCATGCTCTTGCTTCCATTCAGCATGTTACGCCGGGCTTTTAGACCAATGTTTCCATCTTTTAAATCATCCATAAAGCCAGCAGTATCGTACCAACAGACGCTCCGTAAATGCGAATTTTTTGCATCCGAAGAGTAATTTAGCAAATTTTCAATGTACGCTCTGTAACTGTAACCGTTACACGGCGGCGTAACGAGTTTCTGATTAAACGATACATCTACTTGATTGAAAAGTGAATGCATGCAATTGTTTACAGGTACCACATTTTTTATTCGAGCTTGAAGTGCATCATCTGCTCCCTCGGTTTTGCTATCGGTTTTTATTGAAACTTTCAAATAGAGCATAGTTTTAGCCAAGTCGATATTTTCTTCGGTATTCCCGGGTATGTTAAATTCTATCGGGCAATCATCCGATAAACTTGCTATAGGCTTGTAATGAACCCAGTGACTCGATTCTATCGTTACTTGAGTTGAAGGTACTGTAAAGAATTCCAGCTCGCTCTTGAGAGACTCGCACGAGTGAGTATGTAGAAACGCCCTTTTGAACTTTTCAATTATCCTGAAAAAATATCAATGACCTTGTTACTCACTCGATTTTTCTTATTTTTTTTCTGTGCTTTCTTTTTTTTTTTTTTTAAACTTTAGACTTGAGCCTTGAATTTTTTTTGTTCTTTTTTTTACTTTTTGCGATATTTTTTTTCTGTTTTTTTACGATGTTTAGTGCTTAAGGTACCAAGCGTGTTCAGTAAATGACTGCTGAGAGCAGGATGCTTTTACTTATAACCCAAGCCTTCCATTAAATACTTATCCAGCTGATCTTCGACTTTTCTTTTTAAATTACCGACAGACTCTCGTGCATAAGTGCGAAGAGACTCCTTGACCGGTGCTTTGTATAGGGCGACATCTGACATAACGTTCATACCTGTACGCCAAGCTTCTTTACCATCAGCTTTTGCTCCTCTGGTAAATATAGGTAAAATACTGCGAAATAAACCGCCAAGAAATGAGCGTTTACCACTTCCTCGTTGATACGGTGTACCGATATAAACGCGATTTATTCCTGTCTGCACAGGGCTACCGCCGCTGCCTATTTGGCTGTTGAAATAATCGATGTAATGAGCCATCTTCTAGTCTGTGCGTTTGAAATGTTACGTCACTGTCAACGTTTCGGAATCGAATGGCACCGGTGACCCAAACTGGTCACGTAAATCAATTTCGATTAACCTAAATGAATTGCATAACAAGGGTACATAAGATGGCGGTGAAAAATTTTTTACCCTTACAGAACCGTAAATGTACTTCTCAAAGTCGAGAGAAACGCTCCTCAAGAGAGGTGTATACACGTCTCCCGTAACCCATGGCTCAAGTATATCTGAATATATCATCAGCATTTTAGGTATATTAGCGAGTAAATGAGGCTGTCTTTCAGCTGTAACTTGTACTTTTCCTGGAGCCCGAAGCTCGTACGTACTTTTTTCAAAACCTAAAATGATTCAAATTTTTTCAGAAATTTCCAAGCTATGCAGAGCGTTACTTTTGCAACTTTCGTTACAAATCAATTTCAGAACGATATAACCTCCGCGATTACTCGTGAAGCCAAAATGCGGTCGTACAGATCTGAGTAAGTTTAGCTCGTCTAAAAGTACCTGTACCCGGGTGAGAATTTACGAAGGTCTAGGGAGATTTTTTTAAAAACCGAGATGAAAAAATACTCTTTAAATACTCCCATTCGAGTGTACTCCGCACAAAATTCCATTTCATGTCCGAAAGAATATTCTAATGATATTAAAATACAAGCGTTGTAAAGTTAATATAAACATATTTAAAAGTATCGGAATTTTTATTTTATCAGATATATTTATATCAGATTTACTATGTTTTCGGTGCTCTCAAAAACAAATATCCTCCGATACGAAGATTGAATAAATATCCCTTAGATATATTAACAAGTAAAAAATTCTAGACTAAATTTTTCATAGTATGTTAGCGTATTCTTTCTCCAATCTTTCATAGATGAAATCCAATATTTTCGTATTATTTTAAACTTCTAAATATTTCGAAAACAAAGTCAGTAAAAACACTAAATCAATACTTTTACAGTGAAAATTTTAAACGTAAAACAAACGCATATTTATAGAAAAAAGCCAAAATATTCCTTAAATATACTACGAAAATATATCATTATAGTATTTTATAAACATTTAAATTCTAAATAATATACATCTCCGCGGAGCTGAATACGAGGATTGAATATTAGTTCCGAAAAAGTATTTTATGAAGCTTCTTACAACTGTATTTTAATCGACACAAAATTGTAAAAATAATAAATTCCAGCTAAAATCATATAAATTTCTAATTATTTTAAACAACGTTTCAATGTTCTTCTGATACTCAAAAAATAGTTAAATAACCTGATAACATCGTTGTATACACGTGACAAATCAATAGCCCGTCAACCCTCGCAGGAGTATTCTTTAAGTATAAAAAGTATTGTTTAAGTATACATTCGCAGGCTGTTTGAATAAGTTTACTAACAAATAAATTATTGTTCCAATGTTCAGACGGTACAAAAAACAAGGATTGGAAAAGTATTCTTTAGATATTTTTAAGCACTTTTTTTACGTCAAGCTATAAATAAATAAAATTAATCAAGGGAAAATATATAAGAATTAATACTTTTTGAAGCAAGAAAAAATATGATTTTTATATGTAAACTATCATCGTAACTTTGACCATTTGTTCCAGGGAATAATAAAAAGATACTTTTTCGAGCGAAATTCTTACATTTTTCGAGCCTCAATCATTGTACGGGTATACTCTTAACATACTCTTTCGACGGTTCATTTTTACCCGATTATGTTTGCAAATATACCGGGACAAATATGCGAAACAATTTTTGGGTCTGCTTTCGGAAATCGAGGTCGAATTATAATTGCATTATCCTCTGGAAATTGTTTTTCGTTTCCGGAGAAATGCTTAATTTCGTTCGCTACTCTCGTGTCTTCTGAATTATTTTTGACATGATGCATAGTCATTGGTATTTGAATTTCTGTTAAAGCCACGCTCCACTCGCCAGCCAAATCAATCTGCTTTGGTAGGTACGTGATAAAATGCGTTTTCATGTTGTTGGTATAAATTTGCATGCTGCTGTTGCTCGGTAGTACAATAGAAAATTGAATTCTTCCCCATGTCTAGATATCAATCAAATCACTAGCCCGAATCCAAGAGTTGAATTTAGCAGGATAACCGAGCCAACTAACGAGGTGTTTCTTAGATTTGCCGCGACCCTTTGTTTGTAAAATTTCGTCAATTTCAAATGCAGCCTCGTTTAAGTTTTTCCCGACAGGACAAAGTTCTTCCTCGTAGTAAATTCCGTCTATAATTTCACCGTCCAAATCTTCCAAAGTATGCACTGGTGGTTATCTTGCAGTGGAAACGCGTGCAATTTTAAATAATTCTAATGTCCACTCACTTTCGTAACCTTTTCGGAAAACGTCTGGAGCACGACTGATGCAACGCTATATTTTGGTGTTTTCTTGATTTTTTTTTTTCATTGCACCGCGTATACCTTTTTGCCAGATTGGAGCGGGCAATGTCGGCGTTATGTAAGTTCACACAAGCAGGAGTCATCTTTGTACCTGAATGTACGGTGTCGTAGTAAGAACGCACGATAGATTGTAAAACATCAATGTATCTGCGTGTATTTTTTCGCGTAAAATAACGCCACAAACAATGTTTTATAGTTTGAATGACGCGTTCTGCTATTGCACTTTTAGCTGTAAACTCACGGCCTTTATCCGAATGAAAAACAACTGGTAGTTTATCGTGGTTTTTGGTGAAAAACGCAGAGCGCCAGCTACAGAAGCACCAAACTTGTCTTTAAGCGGTTCTACCCATAAAAATTTACTCAAAGCATCAATAACGAAGAGAACAAAAGTATAATTGTCGTTCAAAGATTTTATCGAACGAAAATCTGCCAAGTCAGCTTCAAAACAGTCATAAATATTTGACACGTTGTACGTGCGACGTGAAAAATTTTTTCTAACCGATTTATGCAATGTATATGCGTCCTGTTCGCTCAATCAATTTTTTACTTTTTGTTTTGTATCTTTGCCAAATTTGTTTTTTGTTTTTTGTAATAAATAGTGAGCCCCAGCGAACGAAGGAGGGATTACTCTGGATCGTAATACAATTTATTCAATGAAACTTCCATTCTTAACTTTGTTATTATTATTTTTCGTCTTCTTGTTATTATTATTATTTTTACTAACTGACGTTATATTTTTCTTTTTTGCTTTTTCGATAACATTGAGCTTTTGATTCTACTTCGTATTCTTTTTCTTTTTCTCCTTTATCACTTTTTCATTCTTTGTTTTTTTATTTTTATTTTTTTTCTTATTAAAACCAATAGCTTTTTGAATTCGATCGAAAAATTTCTAAAAAGTAATTTTTGAAACCATACAGCAGGCTGTAATTAACGCGGCAGTTCTCTCGTCTGGTTCGGCGTCGAAGGACAACATGCGGGAAAATGCTTTCTCGGCTAAAACTCAATCGGGTTTACGCCGGTCTTTGTTTTTCGAGTAATCCTTGTCATGTTGTAAGCAGGCTTTGTCAAGCGGATTTATCTCGTGATTATTTTGTTGCAGACGCTCATCGAGATGCGTTCCGACTCCGCAAAACTCGTACCCGTTTAAATGCATTTCAAACGGCAATAAATCAATAAGAATGCTATTTTGGTCGGAAGAATCAATCTCCCCTACACCTATAGGTTCAACTGCAATCTCGATTGGATTTTCCGTATCTTGCTGAAATACGGGAGGCGCAACAGCTTCTTGGTTTTTTTTACTTGATACGACTCCATTGCTTTAGCGGTGAATTAGCTGGTGAACGAAACGACGACGACGAACGTCCGGGAACTCTCTTTTTATTTTTTTATTTTCAAACTTTTGTTGGGCGTTGTTGTTGCTGTTGGACTTGTAATTGATGACGATGCAGAGTCTATTGGTGACGAATCTCCTGCGTCGAGAGCGTCCTTGATAGTCGAATCGTTTACCAATGGAAACGTTTTATTTTTGCGCAGTGGTGTACTTGCCGATTGCAACGGAGACGCTAAAATCAAATGTTGCGCCGCAGAAGTAGAAGAAGCAAAATGAGGTGCAACTACAACTCCTTCTCTCCAAAATTCTTGGTTTCAACAAAGTTTTCGGGTATACCTGCAGCTCGAAGTGCAGCGCAAAACTGACCACGTCCCGCTGCTCTGATTCTTTTTTTAGATCTCATAGCGTCATTTACCAAATCCAATATATTTGCGCCAGGGAGTGGCATACCGCGCACGCGTACTTTACCTTCCGAATCCCACTCGACAGAAGACACTTTTCGTGCAAACATTAAAAAACTTTTGGCTTTTTCTTGAAATCTCTTGGATATCGTTTCAATGATATTGTCGTCGGAATTTCGCGCTGCCTCCATTTCTTCGACCTCGTGCTGTAACTTTTCGACTTATAAATTTTGGTCAACGCTCGTGCTTGCTCTGTGTTGTAAGAATCGCTGAAAAATCTGGTTGTACAAGATGCTCTTTTCGAATTCCTCCTTGTCTGACTGTAAAATATCGGCCATTTCAGCATCAAGCCTGCTTTCAAACGTGCCCGGTGTCTGTACTGTTTTTTTTTTTATTTTCTTGAAACATGTCACCGTCACGACAGGGTGACGATTTATCAATGGTACCGGCAGTCATTGGCGATGCACCGATACCCGTATCGGCTGGGACGAGAATCATTTTAGCAGCGTGATCCATTTTTTTTTTCTACTTATTACTCAATCGAGTCAAAAGAAACTTATCCAGTACAGCTGTAATGATTGGTGTTAAGAGAGCAGGCAAGAAGGCACCACCGCCGTGTTGCACAAGTAACTGTTTTTTACCTTTGAATTTGTCACCTTTTCGCTCGGCAGTCAGTAATCTCAGTAATTGGGCGTGTCTTCTGAGGCGATTTTTTTCAGCGGTAGGTTGCTTCTCAAAATATTTAACGCGCATTCGCATATACACTTGATGAGATCGCGATCCGCAGTACTGAGTAAAACGACCCTGTGTCTGCTCTCCAGGTGATTTAATGCTCTCTAAATATTTGCGTGCTTTTTGGATATGGGGCACTTTTTACTGGTACAGCTGGTGCTGCTGCTGCTGCTGCTATTACTGCGTCTTTTCGTCGCCATCATACATAAATGACTGAGGACATGGGAGGGATTTTTTTCCTTTTCTTTGCCCCGGATGAATATGCATTTATCGGTACGTAAAAAAGTGTCTGGTAGACACTTTCATGCGGAAAAATATTTGCTCTGAAGCATATAATTTCGGGAGTCGATTGCTTGAGATCAACTAAAAGATAACCGTGACGTCTGGTGGTGGCATCCAGATAAGCCTGTTGTACAAAGAGTGGGTTTTCAGGGTACAATTGATGAGCCAAATAACGTAACTGTGACTTGTCTCTCGGATTTTTAAGTAACACCAAGTAATTCGAGTTCAAAGAAATATCTCGATGATTTTTGCCCTTGTGAAACAAGTTTTGCGTGGTAAAAAATACGCACAGGTTACTGTGATGACTACCTTTGGTAAATAAATTTAAAATGTCATCACAATCCGAAGACTCGATCAAAAGATCGTCGAGAATCAAAAGTTTTGCCTTGTCTCTGTCACGCAAGTAATCCGCAGAATTGGGTATACCCAAACTCGATGTTTGCGCCTAATTTTTTTTAAGTATCCTGCCAGATGGAGTAGTACAGTAAAATTTGATCAAATGGGCGATCGTGAAGCTGGTCGACATAGTCGAGGTAATTTTTTATGAAAATTGTTTTTCCAGCGCCTTTTATTTTTCGCATAAACGTAGTTTAATGGACGACGTGACGTAAATGTGCGTAAATAAGAAGAAAAAAAAATCAAAGTTAGATGTGTGATTTGAAAAAAAAAAAAAAGTTTTAAATACAAACCCGTAGGTCCACTAATCATACAAGTCCATGGATGTTTCCAAGAGCGATAAAATTGATCCATTTTTTAGTTAGCCGCGTGCCAAATTTTCGGTGCTGAAAAAAAAAGTCTTTTCGTTAACGCGCTTACAATCAAAACGGCTGCAGTTGCTGCTACAAGCACGATTTGGCTCGCGCAGCGTCCAAAACTGCTAGCGCAGCCTCGGTGGGCAGGGGGCCCCCGCACGCCGCCGCCCGCTTGCTTAGCGAGCCTCGTTGTACGCTGAAGCGAGCTGGATCATTAGTCACTGCTGCCACTGGTAGAATACTGCTTCTGCTTCTGCAACTGCTATTAGGTAATTAACCCATTAACGCCTGAAATCGACTTTTGCCGTAACTGTACTTTGGCTACGCGTATCTCGGCGAATTTTTTTCTAATTAACATAAAAATTGGTGTACCACTATTTTTGAGTATGGTCTTTCAGAATCTGCCAAAAAAATTTCGAAAAATTATGTTTTTCATGCAGATTTCCAAGAAATAAAAAAAAAAAATGCCGATTTTTTTAAAGACTTTTTTTAAAAAACATGAGTTTTCGACCTGAAAAAATTTTCATAGATTATTGCAATAGTAAAAAAGAGTGCAATTTTTGATCAATCTTTCCGTCTACAACCTGCAGAAAAAAAATTTTAGCGTTTTCGGGCAAAAATTTGGTCCCAAAAAAGTGCATTTTTCCAAAAAACGAAAGTTACTCTAGTCAATATACGGGTTGGGTTTTATTGTCACTAGGCCTCTCAAGATTCGGTTTAGTAGGGTTTTTTGGGTCGCTGATCACGAATATTGAGGTATTTTTTATAAAAAATCGGGGTTTCACCCTTAAATAAGAAAAAACTACCCCCAAAAGGGGGTATTTTTGCTACTTTTGCTCTGGCTCTTATCAGATTTGGTCTAGAGGAGTTTTTTGGCTAGCTGATCACGAATATTGAGATAATTTTTATAAAAAATCGGTCCTTACCCTTCAATAAGCAAAAACTACCCCTACAAAGGGGTAGTTTTTATACTTTTGCTCTGGCTCTTATCAGATTTGGTCTAGAGGGGTTTTTTGGGTCGCTGATCACGAATATTGAGGTAATTTTTATAAAAAATCGGTCCTTACCTTTCAATAAGCAAAAACTACTCCTACAATTGGGTAGTTTTTATACTTTTGCTCTGGCTCTTATCAGATTTGGTCTAGAGGGGTAATACCCCTTCAGCGGTAGTTTTTGCTGATTTAAGGGTGACGCTACAAGTATTTATGAACATTATCTCAATATTCGTGATCAGCGACCCAAAAAACCCCTCTAGACCAAATCTGATAAGAGCCAGAGCAAAAGTATAAAAACTACCCCTTTGTAGGGGTAGTTTTTGCTTATTGAAGGGTAAGGACCGATTTTTTATAAAAATTATCTCAATATTCGTGATCAGCGACCCAAAAAACCCTACTAAACCTTGAGAGGCCTAGTGACAATAAAACAAAACCCGTATATTGACTAGAGTAACTTTCATTTTTTGGAAAAATGCACTTTTTTGGGACCAAATTTTTGCCCGAAAACGGTAAAATTTTTTTTTCTGCAGGTTGTAGACGAAAAGATTGAACAAAAATTGCACTCTTTTTTACTATTGCAATAATCTACGAAAATTTTTTCAGGTCGAAAACTCATGTATTTTAAAAAAAGTCTTTAAAAAAATCGGCATTTTTTTTTTATTTCTTGGAAATCTGCATGAAAAACATAATTTTTCGAAATTTTTTTGGCAGATTCTGAAAGAGCATACTCAAAAATAGTGGTACACCAATTTTTATGGTAATTAGAAAAAAATTCGCCGAGATACGCGTAGCCAAAGTACAGATAACAGATTTATTATATAACCAAAAAACAGATTTCAGGCTTTAATGGTTTTAAAAAAAAAGGCTAGGAATATATTTAAAGAGAAAGAAAAAGAAATACAATTGTTGTAGTTTAACAAAAAAATTTTTTTTCTTCATTTTATTCAAACATGGCCAAATGGCAAGCTAAAACTTTCATTTACATATCTGCGTTTCGTTTACACTGTTTTACAAACTTTGCTTTCTTTTTTGGTAACAAAGTCGTGAAATTTTGTAAGTCTAATTGCATAGTTGTCGTTCACTGTTATAGTATCGATTTCCTCGCATACGAGTGATTTTACGCTATCAAAATTTATTTCATTACTATTTTGATAATTAAGCCTGATACCCTTGACTTTGCAAACTTGTACAAGGGTACCGTCGTCTTTCCTGGTCGTCAGAGCGTAAAATTTCGGTCCGCCAAAGACAAAACCTGTTATGAACGCGTTTTGACCTTACGCCTCGAGTTCATTCGTGAGCTCTCCAAGAAGTCTACAAATCAGGGGAACCCTCCTGTTCGTCAGTAACGTATAATACCGAATCTGTTTCACAATACAAGCTGGAAGGGCCAAGGTATTCGAGATAACTGTAAAGTTTCAGTCTCGCTTGAGCAGTTACGTAAGCAGCCAAAACTGCGTTTGCTGTATTTAACGGTCCGTAACATCCTTCTTTGGTCCTCATGCTCAGATACAGTACGTCGTCATTAACAGGTAAAACGCCAGACATTGGAGAAGCCAAAAGAGCTTACAACTCTGCAGGATCCCGAATTATCTTTGTCTGCAATTTGTTTTCCTGCTGACCGAAAAATCCCCAAAGCGTGTTTAAACAAAGCTTCGCAACACCCCTGATAGCCATGTTCTTTTGAATTTTCTCTCTCTCTAGCTCTATGCCCTCGCTCACCTTGACGTTTTCAATGCATGCTTCGATCGTCGTCTCGTCGACGCACTCGGACGGAAAGCCGCTGGCCTCGGTTTTAAGCTTGTAAAAAGTATCGATATACTCGGCAAAGAGACCGCTAGTCTTTGCAGCCTGATTATACTTGGTCATTTTACTGTAATGCCAAATTTCGTAAATTCCGCAGATGACATAGCCCTTTTCAAGCGATTTGTAATCTCCAGAGAAACCCAAGTCCCTGTAAAACATCGCAAATTTTCGTCCTCATGAGTACACGCCTCCTGGCTCATCTCCTCGCAATAGGTTCTACACAAAGCAAACAAAAGCTTATTGTGCATTTTCACGGGCAAAACTGGATGTAACAAGTTTCGAGGTGGTAGTACTTTGCAAAAAACTACGCCATTGACTTTTGCCGAAAACTTTTCATAATTCTCGCCAGCAAAATCCTTGCACTCTGCCAAGCCCACGTACAGTTTCGGATGCCCAACCGGAAATTCACCTCTTTTACATATAAACGGACAGAGCGAGGTCACGTCTACGTATTTGATTTTTTCGCCCTCTCTTGTCTCGTACAGTTTCACGAAATTTTCGGTCCTTCCCCCGTAAAAGGCATCTCTCACGTTCAGAGGATCGTATTTCGTCAAACTATGTCGCGAAACGTATTCTCTCATCTCCTCTCTCTCTTTGAACTCACGATTAAAATCACACTCCGTTGAGCATGTAATTATTAGCGCGAATTCGATTGGCGATCGCTAACGTGCAATTTTTGCTTACGGCTACGTCTCGGTTAATTCTGTAACATTTATAGCAACCGTACCAGTAGCACCCGTAAAATTGCAAACAGACGCCTCTGTGTGCTTCTCCTGGTCTAGGGTCTGAAAAACCATCAACCTTCAAATTAATCGGCAATTTGATTTCCCTACATCTACCTGCATGGTAAATGTAACGATTCAATACGCTTTCCTTCCACACAAGCCATTTCAGTGCAACTGCTGACTGATTGTCGTTAAACCGGTAACCGTGGTTCGGTAAAATTCCTACCAAATATGGCTTTAGAAAATTTTTTCTGTACACTCGTATACAAGTACTAGCGATCGTCGTAGCCTCTGTGAACGGACAAACTTTACCGTTTTCCAAAAATGATTTTCTAAAAGCTATGCATGCCAGTTTCAATATTTTAACATGGAACATGTTTATAGGGAAAGGGTTCAGAACTTGAAAATGAAGGGGGGTGGTCAAATATGTCCTATTTAAGGGGGGTGGTCAAATTTGTCCTATTTAAGGGGGGTGGTCAAATTTGTCCTATTTAAGGGGGGTGGTTAAATATGTCCTATTTAAGGGGGGTGGTCAAATATGTCCCATTTAAGGGGATGGTCAAATATTTCCTATTTAAGGGGGGTGGTCAAATATGTTCTATTTAAGGGGGGTGGTCAAATTTGTCCTATTTAAGGGGGGTGGTCAAATTTGTCCTATTTAAGGGGAGTGGTAAAATTTGTACTATATAAGGGGGGTGGTCAAATTTGTCTTATTTAAGGGGGGGGGGGTCAAATGAAACTTAGAATAATTAGGAGACTTTGAAAAATCTGAGCTTAAGGACTTAAGATAATACAGGTTTATCAACTTAAAATAATATCGATTAAGGGACTTAGAATAATTCAGGTTTAGGGAATCAAAATAGTTTGGGTTTAGAATCTTAACAGATAGTAAGTTGATAATTTCAAATTATAAAATTAGAAAATTGTATTGTAATGTTAAGTAACATTTGTATTATACCTAGTCCTCAGCTGGAAGTAAACATGTTCCATGCATTTAGGTTGTGTTTACACAAACCGGTTATAAGTTTTTACATCTTCTCTGCAGTACCGTACAATCTCTTCTTCAAAATTAAAAACATACTGCGAAGCCGTCATCTCGTCGTGTCAACTTAAAAATTTTTCTCTAACATTGGGAGACATGCTATCCGGAGAACAATATTTCTTATCAGGTATGGGTCCCCTGTACATTATATTCTCCGGTCTATTAAACAAGTAAGGGAAAGTACCCTTGGATGAATCAGGAAAACCAAAGGCTTTTGTTAATGCGCTCAGTGGCATATGGAAATAATTTAAGCTGTCTAAAAATTTTACATTGTCCAACGTCATCAGCACAATTTTCGTACCGTTTAAAATTAATTTTGGTTCAAGACCCACAACCTCGACAATGTACTTTAATATAAATTGAGCATCGAAACCCTGGCTATTGTGAGCCAGACAGATAACTTTGGAAAACAACGTTCGACGCTCAATAGCTAAATCGACAAACTGCTTCACAGGATCCCTGTCAAATTTGTACTCATGAACACCGCATTGATCACACCATAATTTCTCATCGCAATCATTTATACAAAAAGTACATACTTGGTGCACCATGCACAAATTTGGCCTACGTATTTTAACGCAGCGATCACCCACCATTGTCTCAGATTGCTGCGATTCAAAGTCATAAAACAAAAATATGACATTAGGACTCTTTACCCCGGGTTTTTTAACGATTGGTTGCATGAAACAGTAATGGTTGATGCTGACCCACTTTAGACAGATTTTACAAAAAATTTCGTAGCATTTATGCTGGCTCTAGTCCTCCGTAGCCTTGATGGTTCTGAGACAGTCGTGGCAGTGCCACATGGAAGCACAAATTTCTGGTTTGTGTTTATCAAAACAAATTTGACCAAAAAATTGCCTATTGCAAACGGGACAATCGACAAGGAATGCCTGCTGGACCGGTTCACATGGTGGCATCTGCTTACACCTGTAGCAACGATTGGAACAACGATGATAATGTTCATATTTCTTGTTGCACGGAATACAATAATTTCGTGACCCTGTCACAGCTTTCAAATTCAAAATTGGTCGGAAATGATTTAGCCTCGGGAAATACATTACTTTCAAAGTATAAAGCATATGGATATCGCTGGCGATCAAGAACTCGGTGCCATCATAAACTGGATTTCCACCGGTATGAAACTGATGTATCTCTTGAGGACCGCATCCAATTTCAGGAACATTTACACCTGCATCGCGTTCGAGCTTTAGAGCCATCAATTTCTGCTTGAGACCGTACTCTTGTCTTATTTCGTTCCATTTTTCATACAAATTAACCACTTCTTACCTGACCTCGACGTTTATAAACGTAACTTACGCATAAAGATCTCGCTAAACAAGATTTATTTCTTTTTATTTTTAAAAGAGAATCTTTTCTAACATCGTGTCGAGAAACGTACGATAAGGGTACACGCCCCCTTCCTGCAGGTACAGTGACTACGGATGCCGTTACATTCAAATTTTCAGAGGCTATGTCGAAACTACTAGAACTCTGAGAGGCGATTTCGATTAATGTCAAAATTTCGCGATAGTTAAATTTACCTACCGGTCGAAACGACATCCATAAAGGTTTTGAAAGCCCTGTGGCTTGAATCTCTATACCTATAAAATCGTTGCGCAATGTCGGTGCAAGCAACAAGTCTTGCAATTCTTTCATACATTCATCCAACCATGCAATAAATCGACATTTAAATCCAGCGGTTTTTTCTGAATTTTTACAGAAATTTCACGTCCCGTAAAATTAAAGCGCTTATATCTACGAGATTTTTCGTTCAAAACAATTAAATGCTGTCTACTTGTGGATGATGTCATCGTTGCGTCTGTCTAGATGCTGCTTTATTATTTAGGCTTGTGGATGCTGGTGTAAGATTAAATCGTCAGCTGTCAGCTGTCTCACTTCACACGATCGAGTTTTTATTTCATATTTTTAATGTAATCGCTATGGGATTTAACGGCGACCGTAGACGGCTGTTTCTATAATTTATTAATTTATATGAAAATTATTGAATTATGGTTTCACTATGTTTATAATAATCACTTTATGATAAGTTATTTAATTAATGTAAAAATGGCTCCAAGGCAACACGCGTATCTTCACCAGTATTTTTGGCACTTGGAAGTACGAAACCGTGAACTGCTCTATGAAAATCGCAATTTTATACGGCCCTTGTCCATAAATAAAGAATGTCTCAAATTGCAATTTACAATCCCCGGTGCGATTTGGGCCATTATTTATTTTTCTGGATATGAGCCGTAAATATACTATTATCCTAATCTAGACAAAGCTTCTGCTGCAGCCAGTTTCTGATACCAGTATCTCCCTTGGGATCACTATACAGATATTTAACTAGTTCGGGTAACGTGATCTAAAGGGTTGAAAAAGTGACGTTTTTTGGGCTGGGGGTTAAATTGAATATTTTAGATTTAGGCACTTAGAATATTTTGAAGTCGAAGTGACTTATAATAACTAGGGAGTATAAGTTAAAGTTGTTATAAGTTAGCATGTTGAATGATCATTAGTTGTGTGAAAACACAAACTAGTTATAAGTTATTTTCTGTATTCTCTAAACGTAGGTATACATGTTAGTAGATAAAAAGTAGAACACCAAATGTAAGTAAATAAAACCTTGAATCTTTAACATTCATTATACATTTATCATTATTTAATTCCTTTTTTGTACTCAGGAATAAAGTATACTCGAGAATACTTCATTCTAAAAGTAAATAATTGCTATAAAATAAATAGTATTATACCAAGCTGATTTAACTTGAATAATTCCACTCCAATATAAATAAAATTTAAGGTAAAGCTCAGATTTATTGAAAATAAACCCTGCTTTAATTCTTATACCTTAACGTAACAATATACTATTGTAAAATATAACTAAAAAAATAATACTACTGGTAAATAGAGAAAAATGTTTATAAAAGTCGTGTGTATAAAATAAAAGAATTTATTTCAGTAATGTATAAATCCCTATAAAACAAGTCATTAATGTATAGTTTTTAATTATAATAAGTCTAAATAAAAATAACAATTTTTGAAAGCAAATTATTTAAGTGATGAAGCTTAAGAGTTTTAGCTCTTGATGTTGATAAAGCAGTTTCTAAATTCTTATTTATGCATCCTAGCATCTGAGAAGGTATTTTTTGCACTGAATATTCTCTGTGTTCTGAAATCAATGTACAAATTATCCGTTTTTTCATCATAATTTCATCGTCTTTATCACGGAGACTATTTATCCAATTACTAAGCCATAAAAGGTCACAGTCACAAATTAGTGGGTTATCTGGAAAATAATAAATTAAGTATAAGTTAATTTTAAGCTAGCCAATAAATAAATAAATTTATATCATTATAAATTGATGAAAAATATTATAAATATTACTAAAAAGCTATTATTATGTTTGCTGAAGCTTGATCTTTTAAAATAGCTTTAAAATAAGATAAAATTATTCAGGGTAATTGTCGTGTAAATATGTATATATTCGTGTGTGTGTGTTGAGCGCTCTCCCTACTTTATAAGTATATACGGTCCTCAGTGTCCGCCAAGATGCAGACTTGTAAGCATCTCTCTCAATAAATCATATATTATTGAAACATAAACTAAGTCTCCTTTCATTTACCATCACCCTTCTACTTCATTATGGCATCCCTTAGTCTAAGAACCTACAAAAGTGCATAAGTGAAAAATAGAAGTAACACTAAAAAACAATATTTGCAAAAAGTGTATAAATGCGAGCCATGTGACATCAACGGTTTCTATTCAAAAAAAACGTGATGTAATGCCGCACTTTTGAACGGTGCGTGAATATAAAAGTGATTAATTATTTAAAAAAAAGTTAAAATTTACTTATTTAAAATCGAAAGAATTTGTGAAATTTACTTCACATTCTTTTGTGCTGTGTTAAAATTTATATTAAGAAGAAAAAGGAGTGAGGAAATTTTTTCGGAGCATGTGTTAAAGCAAAAAAATGCGGGCACACAGACATTAATATTACTTGCTAATATTTAAAAAAAAAAAAATTCATTTTTTGCTATTATTTGCTGGACTTTATAAAATTTTCAAAAATTTGATAAAAAGGAGTGAAGCATCATCGAAATAAAAATAGCAGCAAATTATTGAGATGACATCAAATTTGATTGGGCCAAAATAGAATTCGCAAAAAAATTAATAATAAAAAATAAATCAACATCAATTAGAAGAAAATTTTTCCAAGAAAAATTGGGTGTCAAGAAAATTTATTTCTCAAGGATATTGTCAAAGTGACGTCATTCAAGTAAAAATTGGCGCGTTTTACAACCACCCCTCAAAATTTTGCAGACCAAAAAGAAGAACGGCCATTTTAATACAACGGCGCACACAGTTCGTTATATAAAAACGAGGGACTTGGTAACCGACCGACAACGGGTTCATTGGCATCTGCTGGATCGGCTCGGCGCGCGCAATCCTTCTTCAAGTGAATTTCATAAAGGGGAAAATCAGCGCGAACTTGCGGCGCATGAAATTGAGCAGCAGAACAATAACAAGAGTATACATGATCGTCTCCATGGTAACGACGCAACAAGAGAAATAAAAAGATAAGTTATTTTGTATATGCATTTAATTTTTTTTTAAGAAAATTGTTAATGAAAAATTAAAATACTGGTAAACGTATACGAAATTTACAAGTATTGTTGTATTATATTATTGTGCTATTATTTATTAAAATTTTTTTTTTTACTTTTGTTTGTAAAATTTTGAAATTCAATTACTCAATTAAAGTAAAATTATGCAAAAAAAATTAACTTTATTATTATTAACTTTTATTAATCAATAGCTTTTATTAAATTTAACTTATATTATCAAAAAAAAAAAAAACTGCTATTTTTATTAAACCAATATAGGGAGCTGCTCATGTATGTATGTGTGAACAAAATAATAAACTTGATTTATGTTAAATTAAATTCAAATATTTTATTAACTTTAAAATCTTTTATTAATTTTCAATTAAATTAAAATTCAAATATTTTATTAACTTTAAACTCTTTTCAATAATTTTCAATATTTTAATTAATTTAACTTAAAATTGCAAATTTTAAATGATTAATAGTTTTGCAAATTAGTAACATACTAACAATTTATTATTTTCTAAATTGTTCAATAAAACTAATTATTTCTGATGTTCCATAGATATTATGTTGGGTGAATCTTGGAGCTGGAAGCTGTCGATCCTCTCTGATTAAGCTGCTCTGGTGGACTTCAGGCTTTGCAGACCTTGATGATATTTTGCCCGGTTTCTGGCCACACATTGCACAACACTAGGAGACATTGACTCATCCTGGGGGAATACTGCGTTATCAAACATCCAATTAGGTTTTAATTTTTAATTAAATTTTTAAAACCTATTTCAAAATATTGTATTGTTTAATTTTGATTAGATTATATATATTCATACATTTGTAATATTATACCTTCTGTCTCTTTTGATAATTATTTAAATATTGCGTATTGTCTACAACTTATGGAAGTTAAATGCTATATTTGTCTTAAGAATCTATTTAATTTTTTGCTTTATCATTAGGAGTCTTTGCTGTAACATTTATGTCTATCAAACATTATGTCTATCAATAATTATTCAAATTGCTTTTATATTATTAAAAAAAATAATAATATTAATTAATTATCAATCATTATTTATATATTAAATTAACATTATTGTTCAATTAACCAGTTAATAATTCTAATTAATTATTTTTATCTAATTATTGTTATCTAAATTATCTAATTGTTTAATATCTTTCCTTTAATTTACTTAAAGGTCAAGTATATTACTTATTATTCTTACTTTAAATTAACATTATTGTTTATCTGTGCTTGGTTTTTCTTGAATGTCAATATTAATAATTAATATTGTACTATTTGAGATATAATGCTATTATGCTGCCTATTGGTAACTTTTTATGAAAATTATACAAAACTATTTATCCTAATTAATTAATCATTAATCTTAATTAATTGAACAATATAATTAACCTTAAATTACAGTTATTATGTATAAAATACTTAATTTTTAAATTTGGTACTACTAATATATTAAATTTACTTTCTTACTACAATTATTTAAAGCATTCAAAGCATTTAACTTCTAATAAGTTTATATATCTCTGAATATTTGTTCACTACATTGATTTGTTGAACAATGGCGTCTATAATTTTGGAGCAAGCTACAATCCGTCCTAGAATAGTAAATTCTTTTGCAAACTTTGAAGCTGCAGGCATAAATACAGTCTCTGACTGCAAAGTTGGGATGCAAAATTTAGAAAGAATTTGGTCAACTTACGACCAAAATAACTTGTTGATTATTGGCCACAGAGACTACCCTGCCCTTCAAGATCAACCTTATATAAAGGAAGATCACTTTATACAAGTAGAGGAACTTTTTCTTCAAAATATGTCTAAATTTCAAACGTTTTTAGATAGCAACCCAACCACTAATCATATTGATCAACCTTTACCTAGACCTCAAATAGTTACATTAGAAAATGAAAGGCTCCCTCTTCTAAATATTCCTCATTTTAGTGGAGATTACACCGCGTGGGAGTCATTTCGCGATATGTTTGTTTCGTCGGTGATCAATAGAAAAAATTATTCAAACGTGGCAAAGTTTCATCAGCTGATATCAGTATTAGAGGGCGATGCAGCCAAGATAGCTGCTTCATATCAGCCGACTGATGCTAACTTTCAAGTGGTTTGGGATAAGCTTAAGGAGAGGTACGAGGTTAAAAAAAGATTAGTTCATGCACATATAGCAAATCTATACTCCCTTAGGCCTATCTCCAAATCATCGGCTTCTGAACTTAAAAAAGTACTTTCAGGAATCACAACACCACTGTCTGCTTTAAAGGGTTTGGGTAGACCAATAGAATCGTGGGATGATCTCTTGGTCTTTCATATTTTAAATTTACTTGACACTGATACTCGAAGACAGTGGGAAATATATTATAGCACACATTGCAATATTCTACCAACACCAGTCAATGAAACAGATCAAAATGAGACTATTTCTGCGAAAGCTATTAATGAGCCCACTTCACTAAAGAAATTAAATTGATTTTATAGAAAATCAAGTTAGTATATTAGAGTCTATTGAAGAGGCAAGTAGTAGCAATACTAATAAACAATTTTTTGATACTAGCAAAAATAGAAATTACAATAATTCAAATAATTCTGCAAAAGTCCTCAATACTAATGTCAATAATCATTCCAAGCAAAATTCAAAGTCTAGAAATAATTCAAATGAATGTGTTATTTGCAATTCCAATCATTTTTTCTTATTTTGTAATGAATATAAAAATAAAACACCCAAACAAAGGGAAGAAATAGTCTTAAAAAATAAGAGATGTTTTAATTGCCTAGGTACACATTTCATTGCGGATTGCAAATCGACAAAACGGTGTAATACTTGCAAACAGAAGCACCACACTACTCTACACATTAAAGGGTATAAGAAAAATAATAACAGTGAAACACATAATAATGCAAATAATGCACATAAAGAAACAGTTTCTGCTGAAGCACAGGCGTTATCTACAAATTCATGACAATTAAATACCCAACCACTTTTAGCAACGGCTGTTGTAAAAGTGTGTTCAAATGATGGGCTTGAGATATTAGCGAAAGCGTTGATCGATCAATGTTCTCAAGCGTCATTTATTACTACATCGTTATGTAAAAAGTTACATCTTAAAAAACACAAAGCGCAATTACCAGTTTCAGGTATAGGTGGTAAAACTGACTTAATATGCTCTTATATGGTAAACTTTGATGTAAAACCTCATTTTTATTCGGATTATGTGCTGAATGTGGAAGCTTTTATTACACCTACTATTTCTTCTTACTCACCCAAGTTGGATATTAAAGCTCAAAATTTTGCTCACCTAAAAAACTTACAGCTTGCTGACCCTTTATTTGCTAAAAGAGGTCGAATTGATATACTGCTAAGCACTACTTGCCATGCTTTGCTAGTTAAAGATGGAATTGAAAAAGGCAAAGAATATGAACCCATTGCTACAAATTCAAATTTAGGTTGGATAATTTCAGGAAATCCGGGTAAGGGTTCTAATTCTTGTGTTTTAATAGCTGATCTTCGTGAAATTTCTGATATCTCATTTAATTTAGAGAAATTCTGGCAACAGGAAGAAATATCAATTTCTCCTCGAGCCCTATTAACTCCAGATGAGCGGGCATGTGAGGATTATTTTGTCAATACACATTCTCGAGACTCAGATGGTCGTTACATTGTTCGCTTGCCATTCAAAAATCTAGATTCAAAAACATTGAAATTCAACGGCTCCTTTCAGCATGCAAAGAGAGTTTTCGATAAGATGGAAGCAAGATTTAAAAGTAACCCTGAATTTGCTCAGGCTTACCACAAATTTATGAAAGATTATGAAACATTAGGTCATATGGAACCCTCTGATGCTATTTTATCATTTTTATTGCATTATTTCTTGCCACATCATGGCATATTAGGTCAAAATCGGAAATTTCGTTCGGTTTTTAACGGTTCAGCTAAGGACTATGATAAAATATCAATTAATGACTTATTGCATTGCGGTGAAAATTTGCTTCCAGACTTAGCTGAACTGCTTATTAACTGGATGAAATATAAATTTGTTTTTGTCTCTGATATTGAACATATGTTCAGGCAAATATTAGTTCATCCTAATGATAGAAAATATCAGCAAATTTTATGGCGTTACAGTGACTCTGAAGAGTTGCAATCTTGGTCACTCAAAACCGTCACTTATGGGATGATTAGCAGTCCCTACCTTGCAAATCGGTTAATAAGACAGTTAGCGTTGGACGAAGGTCACCGTTTTCCACTGGCTGTCGATATTTTAACTAAAGAAACATATATGGATGACACATTATCGGGTGGTCATTCACTTGCTGAAGCATTGCAAAAACAGGCGGATCTGATACAAATTTGCAAGGTGGGTGGCTTTTCCTTGCATAAGTGGATGGCGAATACGCCAGAGTTGCTAGATTTTCCAGTATCAATTCGTGCAGAAGTTAAATTGTCTAATTCTTGCTTTAACTTATTAGGTTTAAATTGGTGTCCAAACACCGATCACTGCACTTTCGATTTTTCTTTAGACAATTTGAAGACTGATCTCACAAGAAGACAGGTACTTTCGTCAATTGCTAAATTATTCGACCCCCTTGGCTGGCTTGCGCCAGTAGTAATTACAGCTAAAATCTTTTTACAAAAACTATGGAGGGAAAAGAACCCTAAACTTGATTGGGATACTAAATTACCTGTCTCCTTGCGAGATGAGTTCAAAGATTGGTACTCCACTTTAAATAAAATTAAAACTATAAAAATTAAAAGATGGCTCAAATACGTACCTGAAGCAAAGTATGAACTCTACGGGTTTGCTGATGCATCTGAACTTGCTTATGGTGCTTGCACTTATTTAAAAATTACACATAATAATAAGAGTTATATTCATCTGATTCAAGCTAAATCAAAAGTAGCACCCATTAAACCAATTCTAACGATACCCAAATTAGAGTTAAATACCGCCCATTTATTAGTTAAATTAACAGTAAAAGTATTAAGAGCGTTAAAATTAGATTCTGTTAAAATATATTTACATACCGATTCAACTGACGTATTGTATTGGTTAAACGAACACCCTTCTAAATGGGAAAGGTTTGTTAAGCATCGTTGCTCTGCTATACATACTTTGCTTCCGGAGGCGTTTTGGTGCCACGTTAAATCTAAACATAACCCAGCTGATTGTATTTCCAGAGGTTTACCTCCAGACCAATTAGAGGATTTTTCTCTTTGGTGGGAAGGGGGAGTAATGGTTAAAGAACCAATAAATCTTGACAATAGCATTTTAAGTAAATCAGTAAATTTACTAAATGTTGATTGTCATGTTACCTCTTCAAATAAAAAATCTGAAATAGTTATATGGAATTTGGTCGATAAATATTCTTCTTTGCTAAAACTCTTAAGAATCACAGCTTATGTGCTTAGGTTTATTGATAAAATTTATACTAAAAGTAAAATCAAATTGAAACAAAAGTCTTGCCTATTGAATAGCCAATGGTTCAAGGTAAAATATTATAGAGGATTCTATGAATTAGTTTCTGTGCCTGAATTAGTTAGAGCGAGAATGACTTGGATTTACCTAGTTCAAGCTAGCTATTTTTCTGCAGACATTAATTTGCTTAAAAGTAATCAAAAATTAAATGATTTAAATTTGAGACGTTTAGATCCATTCTTTGATCAAAACCTACTCAGGTTAGGTGGTCGAATTCATTTTGCACTTCTTGACTATGATCAAAAACATCCATGGATTCTTCCAAGCAAATGCACATTCTCTAAACTTCTAGTAGATTATATTCATGAAACAACTCTGCATGGAGGTGTTCGCTTAACACTCTCTTCCTTAAGGCAAGAGTTTTGGATTATTAAAGCAAGAAATTTAGTTAGAAGTCGAATTCATAAATGTAACACATGCATAAGGTACAACTCAAACACATTAACACAAAAAATGGGAATTCTACCCGCTTGTAGAATAACAAAACCTGATAAACCGTTTAGAATAAGTGGAGTAGATTATGCGGGTCCTTTTGAGACAATAAGGTTTAGAGGTCGTGGGGCGCATAAAACATTATATAAATCATACATTGCCGTTTTTGTATGCATGAACACTAAAGCGGTGCATCTCGAATTAGTTTCTGGGTATTCAAGTCAGGACTTTATTGCTGCTTTCCGGAGGTTCACGTCAACAAGAGGACAATGTTCTGAGTTGATAAGTGACCAGGGAACTACCTTTGTTGGGGCTAATAAAATCCTCAAGGAAATGTATGATGCCTCTTCTGAATACATGCATGAACTTGTGGGTTCTTTGGCAAATGAAGGTACTACCTGGAAATTTAACTCCCCAGGAGCTCCTCATTTTGGCGGAATCTGGGAAGCGGCTGTAAAGTCGGTGAAACACCATATCCGAAGAGTAGTTGGAAATCGCCAACTAACCTTTGAGGAAATGTATACATTGCTTAAGCAAATTGAAGCTTGCCTTAATTCGAGGCCATTGGTCCCTCTAACCGATGATCCTTCAGATAATTTGTTTTTATCACCCTCCCTATTGCTGACACAATCAGAGTCATACATTCTGCCTGAACCAAATTATGAGAATTTAAAAATTCCCCCAACTGAAAGATACAAGTTGATACAACAAATGCTCCAGAGTTGGTGGCGCTGTTGGTCAACTGAGTACTTGCAAACTTTACAAGAGCGCCAAAAATGGTTGCTTAAGAAAAAGAATATTGATGTTGATGACGTAGTGTTGATCTCGGATGAGACAATGCCACCCTCTAAATGGCCATTGGCTAAGGTCGTCAAGGTTTTCAAGGGCCCTGATGGTTTAGTCAGAGTGGTGGAACTCAAAGTGGGGTCGACAATTTTAAAGCGTCCAATTCATAAACTAATTTTATTAAATACATTGAATAATGAGGAAAATGATAATTTGTAACCTCATGAACTAAAAGTTCAATAAATTTACTAAAATAATGAATTTTTTGTATATATGTTTTTTTTATATTACTAATCAAAATTTCTAAATTAATTATTAATTGTATATATATTGTTTTTTATGAATTATTTATTTATTTATTTATTGCGTTTAAGTCTAATATTATAAAATGAAAGATTTTTTAAATTTTAGTTTATATTAATTTTTTTTTACTATTGTAAACTAGATATTATAATTAAAAAATGATTATAATTTTGATTTTTTACCATTATGTATAATGGAATTTTATGTGATTCTGCTTACCACAAATTTTTCTTTAATTTAGCCAAATAGCTTTTTTAATGTGTGTTTTCACACTCTTTTTTTTTTACAATTTATTAAATAAATTGTGGTGGGTGGAAAATGTCGTGTAAATATGTATATATTCGTGTGTGTGTGTTGAGCGCTCTCCCTACTTTATAAGTATATACGGTCCTCAGTGTCCGCCAAGATGCAGACTTGTAAGCATTTCTCTCAATAAATCATATATTATTGAAACATAAACTAAGTCTCCTTTCATTTACCATCACCCTTCTACTTCAGTAATACACGCTTTTATTTTTAGTTGACATTTTCAATATATTCTTCTTTAGGATTGCATTATATAATTATAAGTATATCTTTATTTAAATGTTCATACGAAAAAAATAACATGATCGAAAAATTATTAAGATGAATGATATTTCATATCTTAAAACTATATATATTTGAATTTATTTGTCTGTCTGTCTGTCGGTCTGTACCATAATGACTCAAAAAATCACCAAAACAATTGACACGAAATCGATGTCAAAATAAAGAAATAAAATATGCTGTAACATAGGCTATAGTTTTGCGAATAAGTTTTCATACTTTTGGAGACATTTCATTTTTACTATTTTTGGTAAAAATCAAATTTTTCTTTTTCAGTTCTGGGACACGAAAAATTATGTTAGTTTTATCTCAATTATGCTAGTTGTATATATGATTGAAAATTATAGGTTTTGAGTAATTAATAATTTTAAAATAATTGATATTAAATTAAAATTTTTTCTTTTAAAATAATTATACAAATTAAAAACTAATTTATAATTGTTTGTTTCTAAGACTTTGATTTAGTACTTGCGCAACGTTCTAAAGTCTAAAACTCAACATTTTTTTTGGGATTTGATAAGTTCAAGGCTACAGAGATATTTAGAGAATAGGCTTTTATGTAAATTTTAAAGAAACTATAATGTTCCTATTTACGCACTCTCGGAATTTACATCTATTATTTAATTTAATACCATAGACATATTTACATGAGGGAACTAAGAAAAAAGGATCCGAAATACTACGCACGCGACATGATATCTAGCTATATGAATGCATGAGAATGGCTTTAATTCTAAATATCGCGGATATTTTACTATAATGCTGACGAGGGAGAGGTAAAAGGGAGAGGTAAAATGACCTGTAATAATAAAATCAACACTTTGATTTAATTGATATAAATACAAAAAACAACTGTTTAATTTAATAATTACAATAATTACTTTAGAGAAGGAGCCTTTTTCGTAGGACGAGGAAGAGTAGAAGTAGAAGTCTACCTTCCCATGATCACGGTTCATCCAGCTTTCCAAGTCGATGATGAGGCGGTGCGTCCAACGTCCCCTTGGGTCATCATTCCACCTATACTGCCAACATTCCATTGTGCGGGAGCGAGCGCGAACGAAAGCTACGTAACGCTCTTCTTCCATGCGCTTATAGATCGCCTGCCTTTTCAAGGCAAGCAGATCGATGGGAATCACCCGAGCGACTACCTGGATCGCTGGCTCTGATACAGTCTTATACGAGCAAGCGATTTGAAGTGCCCCCTGCCTTCGTACTGCCTTTAGTTTCTTGTAGTACTTTTTTATGAGGATATTGTCCGCCCTCACCTCTGCACCGTAGAGCAAGATGGAGTTGACTGTTGTCATTAACAGCGTCCTCTTCCCTGATCTGGGACCACCGATGTTCGTAATCAGCGACAAGATGGACTTTGTCACCCGGCCAGCCTTTTCACAGGCCTGCTGGAATTGTAGATCAACTTTTTATCTAGAAGACTCCCAAATATTTGAACGATGATTTGGTCTGGATCATAAGGGGATTACCTCCATCAAAGCTGACGCCGAATATGGTATCAACCCTTCTCCGGGTCAGAAGGACAATCTCCGTTTTCGGAACTGCCAGTCTGAGTTCGTGATCCGACATTCAGCTATTGATAAGGCGCATGGCCTCATCCAAGGTATTCTGCTGGTCCTATATATTTCTCAGATAATCTGGAACTCTGAATACCTGCTCGAGGGAGTGCAACATATTGTCCCAATTAGCCGAGTTGTTTTGTTTGACTAAGCACCAAACCAACGAGAAAAGTTTTTTTTAACATTCATTCAAATGCCTTCTTCATTATAAAGAGGATTGGTGTTTGGCCAACGTGGCGAAACACCTTTATGTCTGAAAAAATCGCGTTTAAAATTGAAAAAATAACGTTTTTTAAAAATTCCGTATATTAAATTATTTATATGTTAGAATTTATTTAAATTGAATGTCAAAAAAAAACTTTTCTCGTTGGTTTGGTGCTTGGTCAAACAAAAAAAAAAAAAATTATGAAAAATTAGGTATCGGATTGGAGATAACGAGCAAAAACGATAATTCTAGATACCAGTACTTTCACGACAAAAAATAAGGTACTAGGTCCGAAAAAAAATATTCATAAAATTTTGAAGAAAAAAAATTTCCAAAAATTATGTATCAGATGGAGAAATCCTTTACAAACGATAATTCTAGATATTCGTACTTTCATAGGAAGAAATTAAGTACTATGTCCTAAAATAAAAAATTTTTGGCGTTTTTTGTATTTTTAACCGAAAAAGATTTTGAAAAAAAAATGAAAAAATTAAGTATTGGGTACAAAAAATTACTATAAACGATATTTCTAAAACTGGTACTTCTACAGAAATAAATTAAGTACTGCGTCCATAACGAAAAAGAAATTGGTATTTTTTGTATTTTTTGGTGAAAAAAATTTTCAAAAAATAAATTATAGGATTCGAGATAACAAATAAAAATGATACTTCTAGATATCAGTACTTTCATGGAAAAAAATGAGGTATTAAATCAAAAAAAAAAAAGAAAGTATATCAAGAATTTTTGGTAAAAAAATTTTGAAAACAAAATTAGGTCTTATTGTCATACTGGTAATGAAATATATCTGGTTACAGACATATGTACATACATACTTACATACAATACATACATACATACATACATACATACATACACATTAGACTGTGTCTTATTTTTTTTTTTCGATATTTTTTGGCTCGCCCTATTTTTTTCGAATATTTTGGTCATAAAAAACACCCAGCTCCAAGGATTTTGATTTTCGATTTTTTTAACCCGTGCCGCCGAGCAGTTGAAGTTTCCCATTTAAATAACATGGGAATTTCGGGGTATTAGCTTTGTAAATTTTTATAAATTTTTAAATATGTTTAATGAAGCTAGTTATTGCTGGAAAACATACTTTTATATGTTGGAAAAGACATGCAAACAGCCCTGCATTCATTCCAAAGGGAATTCTGGGCCTAAATCGCAAATTTACATATTTGCTAAATCTTATAAAACAGGGTTTTTCGGTAATTTTCGATAAAATGCTGCAACCTCAAAAATTGACCAAAACACTTCTGGTTGATCTCATTTTTTTGGTGTAAGTGTCACCTTTTAAACGCCGCAAACCGCGTTTTTTTTTAATTGATTCTCTCATCACTTTATAATTAACCTGAAGGTAATTTTCGACTAAAAATGACCAATTTTTTAATTTTTTTAAATTGCTGTCAAAATTGTAACTTTTGACAAAATTGAGCTTTATAGGTCTTAAAAATTGTCTGCAAGTTTCAAATTTCCAAAAATTTTTTACTCACCGCTTTTCAATAAGTTATTAACCAGAGACGATAATTTAAAGTCAGAGTCCCAATTTTAGGGTTTAAAGAAAAAGTCAATTTTTATAATTATCTTTGAAAAGCGATATCTTAAAAACTATTTCAAGAAAACAGACGAGTAAAGAATTTTTGGAAACTTGAAGCTTGTAGAAAATTTTTTAGGCGTGTGAATCTTAATTTTGTCAAAAATTACAATTTTGGCAGCAGTTTAATCAAATTTAAAAATTGGTCTTTTAGGGTCAAAAATTATTAGTAGGTTAATTGACTATAGTGCTGAGAAAATCAATGATAAAAATACACGGTTTACGATGTTTGAAAGATAATACTTAGAGAAAAAAAAGTAGCCCTACCAGAAGTGTTTTGGTCAATTTTTGAGGTTGCAGCGTTTTATCGAAAATTACCGAAAAACGCTGTTTTATAAGATTTAGCCAACATGTTAATTTGTGATTTAGGCCCAGAAGTCCCATTGGAATGAATGGAGGGTGGTTTTCATGTATTTACAACATATGAAAGTATGTTTTCCAGCAATAACCAGCTTCTTAAAACATATTGCGGCCTCTGTAAATTTTATAAAGCTAAAACCTCGAAATTCCCATGTTATTTAAATCCAACTGCCCGGCGGCACGGGTTAAAAAAATCAAAAATCAAAATCCTTGGAGTTGGGTGTTTTTTATAACCAAAATATTCGAAAAAATGGGGGGAGCCAAAAAATATCGAAAAAAAAAAAATAAGACACAGTCTAATACACATACATACATACAGACTTTTTTTAAAAACCGGTGTTTTAGCTTCCTGAGGTCTCAAAACGTGCTTACATGCCAAAAATCAGAAAAAAAATTTTTACTCTATGAGGAACCAAAATGATTTTACGCTCAAAAAATGAAAAAATTTTAACTAAATTTTCGACAATAATCTGTATCTGGCTTAAAATCGCGTCAAATTTAATAATTTTTTTTTTAATTTACTCGTAAAGACTTAACTATGCTAATTAACGAAAAATTGCAAAAAAATGATATTTTTGTAACTAATCTAAAAAAAAAATGATTTTCTGCTCAAAAATGAAAAATATTCAAACAAATCTTGGGTAAAAATCTCTATTTGGATAATTTGTTTGTCAAATTCATTAATTTTTTTTTAATTTACTCGTTTAGACTTGTTTATCAACAGGGCAAAAGTGCAAGAAAATTATATTTTTGCAAAATAACCTCAAAAAAATAATTCTCTACTAAAAAAATGAAAAAATTTCAACAAATCTTCCATAAAAATCTGTATCTAGCTTAAAGTTGTGTCAAATTCACTAAATTTTTTTTTAATTTACTCGTAAATACTTATTAATCAACAGGAAACTGTAAAAAATTTATATTCTCGTAAACCAACTTCAAAAAAATATTTTCTGCTCAAAAAATGAAAAAAAAATAAACAAAGCTTAGATAAAAATCTGCATCTAACTAATTTGTTTATCAAATCATAAGTTTTTTCGTTAATTTACTTGTTTGTACTTATTAATGAACAGAAAACTGTATAAAATAACTGTTTGCCAAATAACCTAAAAATAATAATTTTTTGCTCAAAAAAAAAAATTCAACTAATTCTTAAGTAAAAATCTGTATGTGTAGAATTTTTTCATTGAATTCTTTAATTTTTTTGTTTATCATCAGGAAACTTCAAGAAAGTTATAGTTTTACAAAATAACCTCAAACAAGTGATTTCTGCTAAGAAAAAAAAAAGTATTATTTTTTATTATACATTTTTTTTTCATTTTATAATAATATAGGTTCAAGGATGGGGTGGTGGACACCGATGCGGTTTTGAACACCCAGCGTTTTTTTACCAAATAGCTAAGATAGAAATATGTGATGAGATATATATTGTTTTTAAAACAATATTCTTTAAACTATTACTTTCTTCACTATCTAGTTTGTTTGGATATTATTAATTATTTATTAATTATTTATAATAATAAAACCTTGAATCAAAATAGACTATATGGTATGGTATAGTTTTTTAACAAAAATACAAAGAATACAAGATACGTAAAATTGATATTTTTTTTTATATTTTTTTTACAATAACAACTTTGTTGCATTTATTTGATTGAGTAATCATCAATTATTCAAATTCTAACAAAAAAATCATTTTTTTCCTTTTTTATGCGTTTAACTAAGATGTCTAATAACCCATCTTAAGTATTCTTAAAAAATGTGGTTTTCGACATGTATTTTATTCGAATGTCCAAAACAGCATACACGGATTTTAGTTTTGGACATTTATTTATTTTTTTAAAGATAAAGGTAAAATTTCTATTCTTAACAGTGTCTATTTGTTAAATGTTGTTAAATCCAAAAGCAGAAATTAAAAAATATTACATAAATTCTAATTTAGAAAAATTAAAAATTTATTGCCACTGTATGCCAATTGTTAATGCAGTGATACCGGTTAACTAGAAGAATTCTCACTACTCCGACTAGGTTTCTTTAACTGTTGTTATCTTTTTTTGTTTATTTACAATTAAATAGAATAAATAAAAAATTATAATTAAAATATTTTCTTATTTACACCTATACTTGACAAGTCGTTTGTAACATGAACTTTTCCAATTGCTAAAAATTGGTAATTTCAAAATTTTTATTTAAATAGTTATATTCTTATCTAAAGGTTAATTAAAAATTAATTAAATGCTTTATATGTATATATTTTATATATATATATATATATATTTTACATTATATATCCATTGTTTATATATTTTTTGATTATTATTTTAAAAAAAATATTATGTAGTTAGTTTTATGAATGGTGACCAAAACCTCATAAATTTCATGTCCAAAACCCTGTACTTAGTTTCCAAAACCTTTTTCGAAAATATTTACAAACTTTGCTCAAACACCACAAGTATTACAACAATTTGAAGCCTTTTGGATAGCTTTATTTGGAAAATATCCAGCAAGTAAACACAAATACTAAAATTATAAATAATCTAAAAATTCATAAGTCATTCTTATCCATAAGTCTTCTCACACAAATACCATTACACAAATGCTATGATTGAAAATCTAAAAATTCATAAGTCATTCTTTAGACGAAAAATATCCATTTGTTAACATTCATCATAGAAATAACACTACGCTTTTTTGCTTAATGAATTTAGCTAATAATTTATATATTATTTTATTTACAACATATGCATTTAAAAATAATAATTATACATTTTAATAAACAATTAAAAAAAAATTTTTAGTGTTATTTAAACACTAAACTTTATACATTTAATATTTTAAACTTTATAATTTAAATTTAATACATTTTTAAATATAATACATAAATAATATAAATTAAGACAAATACATAATTTTATGGATTCTCATTTTGTTCATTATTTAATGCGTTTAACATTATTAATTTATATATTGGACGTTTTAGCTCGGTTGATCCCGTTTTGAGACCCACCACTCTGACTAAACCATCAGGACCTTTGTAAACTTTAATAATTTTAGCTAAAGGCCATTTTGAAGGTGGCATTGTTTCATCACATCCGCTGCCTTCCAGATTTCGCCAAAATGAGAGGCTCCCGGGGAGTTAAATTTCCAGGCAGTACCTTCATTTGCTAAAGAGCCCACAAGTTCATGTATGTACTCCGATGATTCGACATACATTTCCTTGAGGATCCTGTCAGCTCCAACAAAAGTAGTTCCCTGGTCACTGAACAACTAAGAACATTGTCCTCTAGTTGATGTGAACCTTCGGAAGGCAGCAATAAAATCTTGGCTAGAATAACCTGTGACCAATTCTAAATGGACTGCTTTGGTGTTCATACACAAAAAAATAGCTATTTTCGAATTGTATAGCGTTTTATAAGCTCCACGACCTCTAAACCTCAGGTTATCAAAGGGACCCGCATAATCTACACCACTTAATCTAAAAAGCTTATCAGGTCGAGTTACTCTACATGAAAAAAGTATGCCCATTTTTTGATTTAACTTGTTTCCTCCATATCGAATACATGTATTGCATTTAGGAATTCGACTTCTAACTAAATTTCTAGCTTTTATAACCTAGAATTCTTGCCTTAATGTTGAAAGTGTTAGACGTATACCACCGTGTAGGGTTTTATCATAATAAAAATCAACTAAAAGTTTTGAGAAAGAACATTTGCTTGACGAGATCCAAGGATACTTTTGGTCATAGTCTAGTAATGATAAGTGAATACGAGCACCTAATCAAAGTAAGTTTTGATCAAAAAATGGATCTAGGCGACGTAAATTTAAATCATCATGTTTTTGATTGTTCATGAGTAATTTAATGTCTTTACAAAAATAACTTTTTTGAACTAAATAAATCCATATCATTCTAGCTCTTACTAATTCATGTACTGAAACTAACTTGCAGAACCCTAAATAATATTTTACAGAAAACCAAGAGTTTAATTTAAGCTTAATAAATTAGATTATTGCTTGAATTTATCTTTTACTTTAATAGATCTCTCAGTAGCTTATTTAATTCAGAATATTTATCAATCAAATCCCAAATAAATACTTTAGGAGTTTGTTTTGCAGATAAAACCTGACAATCAATATTGGCTAGATTTACTGATTTGCTCAAGATGCTATTTTGAAGATCTATTGGGTTATTAACCATTAATCCCCCTCCCCACCAAAGAGAAAAGGTATGTAACTGGTCAGGAGGTAAACCCCTAGACACACAATGAGCAGGATTATCAGCGGATCTTACATGGCTCCAGTAGGCCTCAGGGAGCAAAGTATGAATTTCTGAGCATCTGTGCTTTACAAATCTTTCCCATTTTGAAGGATGCTCCTTTAACCAACACATCAGTTGAGTCTGAGAATAAATGTATTTTTCCTTCTTCTAATTTTAATGCTCTGAGTACTTTTATAGTTAATTTTGTTAATAAATTAAAAAATTTTGCATTTAATTCTACCTTGAAATTGTCAAAATTGGCTTTAATGGCGCGACTTTTGACTTAGCTTGAAGCAGATGAAAAGTACTTTTTCCATGAATTATTACTTTTAAGGTAGGTTTCGTTTTGAAATGCTTAGATTTCAAGGAAACTTTTGGGATTTTTAAAAAAAAAATCTACTGGATGTTATGAAATAATTTTTTTTGTATTATTTTTGTACATTATTAAACATTAAATTTTTATGATTATTTTTTTTTTTGGCCTTGAATAAGTACTTCAAAGATGGCGCCCAAGTGACGAAGTTAAAAAAAAGTTGTCCGCACGATTGCAAAAAAACTACCCAATCGATTTTAATTTTCTTTTTTTTATTTTGTTTAATATTTATCTAAGATGGCATTTACCTACGGAGAAGTTGATCGGAATATTAATAAAAATTTTTTTAAGGGGGAGAATGCCAAACAATGAGGTCTGTTTTCGACTATTTTCGTTTTTTACGTGTAACTTTTTTATTATTCAAGATTTTTCTTTCTCCGTAGGTAAATAGTAATCGTGCGGACAACTTTTTTTTAATTTTTTGACTTCATCACTTCGGCGCCATCTTTGAAGTACTTATTCAAGGCCAAAAAAAAAATAATCATAAAAATTTAATGTTTAATGATGTACAAAAATAATAAAAAAAAAATTATGTCATTACATCCAGTAGATTTTTTTAAAAAAATCACCAAAGATTCCTTGAAATTTAGGCATTTCAAAACGAAACCTCCCTTAAATATGTGCAAGCGCCATAAGCTTTATCTGACGCGTCTGCGAACCCGTAAATTTCATACTTTGCACCTGGGACATACTTTAACCATCTTGTAATTCTTATAGTTTTAACTGTATGAATGCTATCATACCAACTTTTGAACTCATCTCGCAAAGAATCTAAAATTCAACAATTCAACAATTTAGGGTGGTTTGCCATCTACTTATGCAATGAGAAGCCACCCACCTTGCTAATTTGTATTAAATCCGCCCTTTTTTAAAAAGCTTCTGAGACTGTCTTCATAATCTTTCATGAACTTATGATGCTCTTGAGCAAATTCAGGCTTAGACTTAAAACGAAGTTTAGTTTTTTCGAAAACTTTTTTCGCATGCTGATAAGAGCCATTAAAATTTAGATATGCAGTGTCTAAATTTTTAAAGGGTAATCTAACAATATAGCGACCATCAGAGTCACGCGAATCTGTATTTACTAAATAATCTTCACAATCCTGCTCATCTGGTGTAAGCAGTGCTCGTGGAGAAATTGAAATTTATTCATGTTGCCAAAACCTTTCTAAATTAAATGAGAGATCTGAATTATCATGAAGGTTTGCAATTAGCAGACGAGAGTTTGAGTTAATACCAGAGTTGCCAGAATTTATCCAGCCGAGTTTTGAGCTAGTGGCAATAGGCTCGTGCTTCTTTCCTCTACAAATATCGCCAATAATTAGCGAGAAATTACAAATTGTAATTAGCAAAATATCAATACGACCCTTTTCAGCAAATTTAGGATCAGCGAGTTGTAAATTTCTAATATGAGCAATATTTTCAGGTTCAATATTTTTTTTTGGTTTACAAGAAGATATGGTTGGAATAATAAAGGCTTCTACATTGAGTATAAAATCAGAATAAAAATAAGGTTTAATATCGACATTGACCATAAGTGAAGATAATAATATTTTAACCGCCAAAACCTGCTACAGGTAATTGTGCAGAATATTTTTTAACTTGAAGTTTTTTAAATAATGAGGTAGTAATTAATGAGGCCTGCGAGCACTGGTCAATTAAAGCTCTTGATAAAAATTGATAAAAACCATTATTCGCAGATACTCGAACTACAACTTTTGCTAAAAGGGGTTGATTAAGTAATTGTCAAGAATTAGTTGCTATTGTTACTAATTTAGTACCAGCCACTTCTTTACTACTGTTTGGATGATTAGTATTATTTCTTTTATTAGAATTTTCAGTGTTATCTTTATATCCTTTGATATGTAATGAAGTGTGGTGTTTTTGTTTGCAAATATTACACCTTTCAACAGATTTACAATCAACTATAAAATAAGCCCCCAAGCAATTATAACATCTATGTTTTTTAGCTACAATTTCTTGTCTTTGCTTGGGTGTTTTACTGAGCAAAACGAGAAAAAATGGTTAGCTTTGCATATAATGCATTCATTATTCGCTATTTTTGTAGTTTGATTAGATGTAGAAGGCTTATTTTGTGTTAAATTTGTGGCAAAAACTTTAGCTGAATTAGTAGAAACATTTGCATTTTTATTTTTATTGAAATTAGCTAACTGTTTATTAGTACTACTATTACCTGCTTCTTCAATTGACTCTAAAATACTAATTTGATTTTCTATAAATTCTAGCAGTTTTTTAAAGTAGGAGGTTCAGAAGTAGGTTTTACATTAACAGTAGTATTTGTAGTATCATTGGGGGTAGGAGGGGCTGGACTGTTACAATAGCTATTATAATACCACTAACAATGCTTTCACGAATCACAATCTAGTAGGTTTTAAACATGAAAAACAATAAGGTTATCCCAAGAATCTACTGGTCTACCTAAACCTTTTAAAGCTGATAGCGGGGTAGTACTACCAGAAAGAATTTGGTAATAGGCTTAAGAGAGTAAAGATTTGAAATAAGCAGCTATAGTGGCTGCATCACCCTCTAAAACTGAAATTAACTAGTGCAATTTTGCTATTAGAAATTTAAACAAACTTAAATTCATCTATACAAAATATCAAAATTAAAATTTACCATGTAAAACAGTAAAACAGGCAAGTATCGAAAAAAAAAGTTTACTAATATAAAATATTTTTGCTTAGATTGTATATAATAATATATTAAGTATCAAGGGCGTAAAAGTTTTGGCACTAGTTTGAGCACTAGCACGAGTGACATGTGTTCACGCTCGTGTCTAAAGTATTTCGCCCATGGTGCCTACACTATTTTTTGCCCACCTAGGCGTAGAACGAGTTCAGAAAATTCTTTACACACGAGTTTTACGCCCAGGAGGGCAAAAAAATATAAATATATTTTATATTAAGTATTAAATCATGAATCGAATAAGAAATTTTACAATATAAAGCTGTACAATAGTCATCGATACTAAGAATTATGAATCTTAAGCAATATATCAGTCATCGATGACTAAAATCACGAATCTATGCAATATAAAATTCTTCGATAACAAAATTATGAAATTTAAGTAATACAGCACTTAACATTAATAAAAAAAATTAAATTTAATTTATAGTAATTTAGTTTCAGTTTAACAATAAGAGCTGCATATCAATCAGCTAGAAATGATATCCTTACTCCTGAAATTAATAATACTAAGTTATGATAACTTTAAAATCATGTACTAATAAATGTTAAAATATACAGCAATTATGCTTCCCTTCAATTTAATATACAATTTAAAATTGATTATTAATATTTTCTTAAAAAAAAAGATTGGAAAAATAAAAGCAAAACTTTCAGAAGACTGGTGATGCTGTATTGTCCCCAACGATGCAACTGACTATCAATAACCTGCTACTGTTGTTGACCAGCAAACTAAAATTTCCTTAAATGGCAAATCAGCAGCATCCAAAACATTTTCTTCCTATGTAACATCAAATATTATTAGTTTTTGTTTTATAATTTAGCAATTTCATTTTTTTGCACGTGCTTTTAAATTGAATTTCAATCTTATAAAACTTTCTTGTAGATGCGTTGGTTTGTAATCCGGGATGCCAAAAATGTTGATAATATGATGGATCAATTGGTGATGGATTTGGTGAAGGATGTTTTAAAGATTAAATACACTAAGTATATATGTAATACGGTTTATTACGACGCTCGTTGCTTGGCGTCTCAACACTAAAAAGTAAAGGCAGAATATATATACAAAAAGGGAGGGAGTACTCCAACACATACATACTATATAATACATACATTTAGAGTACGAACTTTTTTGCATTTATTTGATTGAGTAATCATCAAACATTAAATTTTTAACAAAAAAAATCATTTTCTTCTAAGCGTTTAACTAAGATGTCTAAGAACCTATCTTAAATATACTTAAAAAATGTAGTTTTCGACATGTATTTTATTCGAATGTCCAAAACAGCATACATGGATTTTAGTTTTGGACATTTGTTTATTTTGTTAAAGATAAAGGTAAAATTTCTATTCTTTACAGTGTCTATTTGTTAAATGTTGTTAAATCAAAAAGCAGAAATTAAAAAATATAACATAAAATCTAATTTAGAAAAATTAAAAATTTATTGCAACTGTATGCCAATTGGTAATGCAGTGATGCCGGTTAACTAGAAGAACTATCACTACTCCGACTTGGTTTCTTTAACTCTTGTTATCTTTTTTTATTTATTTATAATTAAATAGAATAAATAAAAAATTATGATTAAAATATTTTCTTATTCAGATCTATACTTGACAAGTCGTTTGTAACATGAACTTTTAAAATTGATTAAAAATTTCAAAATTTTTATTTAAATAGTTGTATTCTTATCTAAAAATTAATTAAAAATTAATTAAATGCCATTATATACCCATTGCTTATAGTTTTTCTGATTATTATTTAAAAGAAATGTATTATGTAGTTAGTTTTATGAATGGTGTCCAAAACCTTTTTCGAAAATATTCACAAATTTTGCTCCAACACCACAAATATTGCAACAATTTGAAGCCTTTTGGCTAGCTTTATTTGAAAAATATTCAGAAAGTAAACACAAATACTAATATTATTGATAATATAAAAATCCTTAAGTCATTCTTTTGAAGAAAAATATCTATTGGTTAAAATTAAACAGAGCAAATTTTTAAACTATAATGACTATTTAATTAATTACCAATTGAACACTAATACTATGATTGAAAATCTAAAAATTCATAAGTCATTCTTTAGACGAAAAATATCTATTTGTTAACATTCATCATAGTACATTTTGAAAGTATGAAATTTATTCAATAAAGAATTAACTTTCACAAATTTAACCAGGACTAAATGCGCAATAATTTTGCCACTTGCATACGAATTATTATACAGAGCTCATGCGCAATATGTTTGCCATCTGCTTAGTACACACAGTGCCCTTTGGTTTCGTAGCAGCACCAATAACTCAAGTATTATTATAAGTAGAAAGTTGTTATAGTGAGTGAAGCTGTTAAAAACCGCTTTTCTCGTTATCGTATCTAAATTATTGATAAACTTATAAATATTTCACTGTTTTATAAAAAAAAATTTTATTAAAAAATATTATTAATTAAATAATAGTCGGTAGTAAGTTTTGAAAAAATATGCATATTTCAAAATATACTATAGGTTAGGATCGTAGATGTTTATGATTATTGTAAACAATAATTTTTGTATTAGTTTCACATTTAAGTATAAACAAATGTAAATATTTCATCATCTGAAAACGATTTTTTTTCCTTTTTCTTCATATTTTTCAATCCAAATGCATTTTCAAAGTGTATACATAGTTTTCGTCTATTAGTTTGAAAATATTAAAAATATTGATATTATTTTACGATGAAAATCAAGCGAGTAGGGTCAAGGATGGGGTTTTGAACACTTTAAGGAAATTCGTAACTTTACTAACGAATAAAAATTAAAAATATAGTATAAAATAATAATCAGAAGAATTATAAAAAAAGGGGATATAATGGCATTAAATTAATTTTTTATGAATTTTTAGATAAGAATATAAATATTCAAATAAAAATTTTGAAATTACCAATTTTTAATCATTTGTTAAAGTTCATGTTACAAACGACTTGTCGAGTATAGGTGTGAATAAGAAAATATTTTAATTCAAATTCTTTATTTATTCTAATTAATTGTAAATAAACAAAAAAAGAGAACAAGAGATAAAGAAACATAGTCGGAGTAACATGACCAATTGGCATACAGCGGCAATAAATTTTTAATTTTTCTAAATTAGATTTTATGTAATATTTTTTAATTTTTGCTTTTGGATTTAACAAAATTTAACAAATAGACACTGTTAAGAATTGAAATTTTATCTTTATCATTAACAAAATAATCAAATGTCCAAAACTGAAATGCGTGTATGCTGTTTTGGACATTGGAATAAAATACATGTCCAAAACCACATTTTTAAGTATATTTAAGATGGGTTCTTAGACATCTGAATTAAACGCATAAAAAAGGAAGAAAATAATTTTTTTTGTTATAAATTTAATGTTTGATGATTACTTAATCAAATAAATGCAAAAAAGTTGCTATTGTTAATAAAATATAAACAAAATAGTGATTTTATGTATCTCGTATCCTTAGCATTTTTGTTAAAAAACAATAGAATATCAAGTAGTCTATTTTGATTCAAGGTGTTATTATTATAAATAATTAATAATATCCAAACAAACTAGATAGTGAAGAAAGTAATCGTTCAAAGAATATTTTTTTAAGAATAATATATATTTTATTCTATTAACCACAGAATCTGTTCAATTATTTCTATCTATTAGCTATTTGATAAAATAACGCTGGGTTTTCAAAACTGCTTCGATGTTCGCCACCCCATCCTTGACCCTAATGCATGTTTAAAGTTTAGAAACAGACTTTTTTTAATACAGAACTGCCCCTTATCTCTTTTTTTTATGGTAATATTGTATTTTAGCAAAGTACAAAATTAAATTTATTATAATCGTATTATTATTTATTTATTAATTATTGCTGAAATACAGAGTTACAAACGTGGCATCCCAACAGGTTCGAATCGCGACCTTGAACAGTACAATTAATTAAAATTTTAAATTTAAATAATTAATTAAATGGAAAAAAAAAAATTTTTTTTGGTTAAAATAAAAATTTTAATAAATTAATAAAAATTATTAAATTCAACAATGTAAACAATGTTACTATGAAACAATATGATAACATTTTTTAAATAAAGCAATTAAAAAAATACCATGTGCTCACGGAATGTCTCGGCCTTACTCTATTAGACAAAAGATTTTAGAGGATTAAACAGTGGGTTCGGAGACAGTATCCATATGAACGAGAATTAATTTTTTGTATTACGCACATGTAGAAAACTTCTTAACGGTTATTTTTGTTGATAATAATTATGAAATAAATAATACTAATATAATTTAAATAAAATTTTTTTGAAATGAAATTAATGACATCAAACATGTTCTAGTATAAATAACAAAATTTTAATTTTTATAAAAATTTTATTAAAAATTTAAAACTTCCAATACAGGTGAAAAACCTTACAAATGTAGTCTTCTAATTAATAATAAAATTTATTCTGAAAATTAAATAAAAATAAAATTAATTAATATTTTAAGTTTATGAAAAACTATGTAAAGGTAAATCAAAAATAATTTTTTTGTTCACACTAGTGAATAACCATACAAATGTAATCTTTTGACCCTAGTATTCAAAACATGTATTAAAATTTAATAATGTAGTAACCAAGTGCGGTCGGATATTAAACCGGACGTCCTGCTTGTCACGTTGGATGTGAAAAACGCATTCAACTCGGCTAAGTGGGACGATATGTATTCAGAGTTCCAGATTATCTGAGAAATATACTCAGAGATTACCTCCGGGACTGATACCTGCGCTGAAACACGCTCAATGGCACAAGAGGTAAAGTATTAAGCGCAGGCATAGCGCAGGGTTCATTTCTGGGTCCTGATCTGTGGAATGCCTTTTACGACGGCTTGCTAAAGATTCAGCTTCCGGATGAATGCTCCATGATCGGATACGTGGATGATGTTGCTCTAATAATAACAGCTCGAGAGACAGAGGACCAGCAGAATACCTTGGATGAGGCCATGCGCCTTTTCAATAGCTGGATCACGGATTTAGACTGGCAGTTCCGAAAACGGAGATTGTCCTTCTGACCCAGAGAAGGGTTGATACCATATTTGGCGTCAGCTTTGATGACGGAGATAATCCCCTTATGATCCAGACAAAACCATCGGTCAAATATTTGGGTGTCTTCTTGGATAACAAGTTGACCTACAATAGACAATTCCAACAGGCCTGTGAAAAGGCTGACCGGGTGACAAAATCCCTCTCGTGGCTGATGACGAACATCGGCGGTCCCAGATCAGGGAAGAAGAGGCTGTTCATGACGACAGTCAACTCTATCTTGCTCTACGGTGCAGAGGTGTGGGCGGAAAATGTTCGCATAAAAAAGTACTGCAAGAAACTAAAGGCAGTACAGAGGCAGGGGGCACTTTGAATCGCTTGCTCGTACAAGACTGTATCAGAGCCAGCAATCCAGGTAGTGGCTCGGGTGATTCCCATCGATCTGCTTGCCTTGGAAAGGCAGGTGATCTATAACCGTGAGGAAGAAATGCGCGACGTAGCCTTCGTTCGCGCTTGCTCCCGCACAATGGAATATTGGCAGTATAGTTGGAATGGTGACCCGAGGGGACGTTGAACGCACCGCCTTATCATCGACTTGGAAAGCTGGATGAATCGTGCTCATGGGGAGGTAGACTTCTACCTCACACAGTTCCTTACTGGTGGCGGTTATTTCCACGATATGCTTTTCAAGTGGCGCAAGGTGGCATCTCCGGAATGCTTACATTGCCCGAGCGTTCCGGATACCGCTGAGCACACCTTTTTTAGGTGTCCTCACTTCGCTGAGGGGCGAACGCCCTTCGATGAATGGAGGCCAGAAGGAGTCGTCCCGGAAATGTTGCGCAGTACCGTAAATGTAACGCAGTACCGTGAACTGGTACAGTGTGGCAGAGTACGTACGGGCGACACTGATTAAAAAAAGGAGGAAGGTTTATTCTCATAGGAAACTCCTCCTTTATTGACAGGGTATGGCGAAGAAATGCCTTGGCTGCATTTTTTCCGGACTGAAGTATTACCTAAACAGAGAGTCCCGGTCCGGATTCTATGATATTGTCATAAATGCAGGAGGGTGAGGAGTTTAGAGGGTATTACCCTAAATTTGAGGTTGAGTCCCACATAACCATACAGTACGCGGTGTATGGCATACGTAAAAGCATTCTCCTCGGTCTACGAAAAAGGCCCCTTCTCTGAAGGGGCCTAAAAAAAACAAATGTAATAACCTGTCAGCAAGTACTTGTTAAAAATATATCATTTTATTGAACTTAAATTAAAATAATTAAAAAAATATATGAAGCTATCCTTAATCTTTTCGAAAGTTTAATAAATGTAAGATATATAGTATATATGGACACTTCTTATAATAATGTGCAATGAAAATTTTTTTATTAAATATCTTGTTAAAATAAAATATCAGTAAAAATTTTAAACTTCAAATTAAAATAGAAAGTTTTATAAACTGCTTTTGCAGTAAAATTAAATATTTATAGTTAGGAAGTCTATAAAATTTTAATGGATAAAATTTATTTGATTTAATGTATATGGAGACTTTTCTGAAATTTGTACAATATTTGCAATTTTTGTATAGGAATTAAATAATTTTAAGTGCTATTTTTCAAATTAAGAAATATTCTTTCGCTAAAACTATATCATAAAATATAATTAACCAATTTATCCATATTTATGGGCTTTTATAATTATTAAGGAAAAATTCCAGAAACTAAAAAAATTTCAAATTATTTAAGATTAAATGAATGAATGTGTGTGATTTTTTTTTTAAATTCAAATCAGCATAAATTATAAAAATTTTTTTTTGCGAATTTATATTTTGTATATTACATAAAATAACATTTTTGTAAAACATCTTAATGAAGATTTAGGAAGGGGGTGTTACCTCACTTTTTTTAGCTTGTTTAAAAGTTGAATTATCTCAACAATGCGAAAAAAGAAATTTTTTTTCACGGAAATTTAGGTCAATCAGTTGTAAAACTTGAAATATCAAGTTCATTAACTTTGAAAAATCATCTTGCCTTTTTTGCAAAAATTTGGAAGTTTTCGTTGACGGTCAGATGTGACAGTCAAATATCAGAGCAAGAGTGGATATAATATTGCATTTCGTGCTAGCCTTTATAGGGTTATTCTAGACGTTTGCATATTTAGGTGTTTTTGGCGCCATATTAATTATTCAGGTTTCGTTCCTTTTGCCATAAAAGCGTGTGTTGGTAATGAGATTCTTAGCTACAATCTCATCAGGTTTAATACTTTTATGCCAAAGAGCATAATTACAGGTTTCTCTCTTTTCCCGCCTTGAAAGTGTTGGATTATTGAGACAAAATGTTGTTCTCTACAGTTTATTTGCTTTCATGCCAAAAAGTGATCTTAGATTATTATTTGGTTATAGTTAGAATAAAAATTAGTTATAAGAAAATCTTAGAAATTTTTTCATCGAATTAGAATTACAACTGGTGGGTCCTAGTTGAATCATAAAATTTTATGGAATAAAGCGCTATGTATGCGGAATTATACTTGAAATTTCAAATTTCGGATTCAATTGTCGCAAGAGCTTAAAAGTACCAACACGAAGAAGATTAATTGTAGTACCTGATTAGTTAAGGAAGAACTAAATGTTGTACAGATTCTAGGGGCATGGCCACAAAATGGGTTAATCACGGAATCTTAAGAACGATAGGGCTTTGAATGACCACCTTAATTCTATATGTCTTAATCGCAGTAATTTTCCGAGAGCTGGAGTCGTTTAAATTTACTGGAACGTATTACGACATAGTCGCATCTTTGATTTGGCCCGCGTAATGTGACCTCATAATTAATATGAAATTAAATGAGTGATGATGAAAAATACTCTAAAGAAAATAGAAGAGAGAAAAATAGCTATTGTGCAGAAAAATTGCATTTCATCAGTAGGTGTCACTTCAGAAAGGTTCATACGTCGGGACATTGTATTTGGTATCAATATTTTTGATAGAAGAAAAGGAGACACTGCGCTGTGAGTACAAATTAAAACTAAATGATTAACCACTCATAATTCTAACCGTCGTGAATTTTTTTTTCACAAATTTATGTAAACCGGTATTTAAATATTTGTATATATACATTTATGATAAAATAGTATGAGTCTGGACACCGTAAACTTTATATAATATTTTTATAATTTTTAACAACTAAAACTTATTAAATTAAAGAATTTAATAATCATCAAAACTAAATTATAAATCGTCTTATAAAAATTTATTTATTAACCGTTTAACCAATGCATGCTGCCAGTCGTATTCTTGTGTATCTTTAAATACTACACCTCAACATAAATAGGTAAAAATCCCCTTCTCTTTTTTTTCAGAGTAATACTGTATTTTAGCAAAGTACAAAATTAAATTTATTTTAATCATATTATTATTTATTTATTAATTATTGCGGAAATACAGTGTTACACAATCTTTTTTAAGAGAAATTTAAGTAAAATCTTAAATTGACGATAATTTGGTTAAATTTTATCGTAAAAAGAAGTTTTCTTTTCTTCTGGAGTGGGTTTTCCTTGAAAATCATTTCTTATTTTACGTAGAAATAAAAAATATGTTTTTTATTTAATAAAATTTATTCTCTATAATTAAATTTTCTAAAGTTATTTAGATTTTCAACTCTTCCAAAAATATGTTTACACATAAATGCACACACAAACACACATAAAGTCACATATACGTACACACTCACACTTACAAGCGCATATACGTACACACATACCAACATACACACAAAATTAAGTATATTCATATGCAAAGATAGTTTTTCATTCATATTTGAGTACAAATATTTGTTTAAATAATAATATTTATAAAAAAAAATTTCAAAAATATTGCATCTCTAATCTACCAAAAATTCACACCCACCCACAAAAAAAATATAATCCCTCGGGGAATCTGCTTTTACATACTATTTACATCATATATAAATCTACTAAAAAAAAAATTCGAGGTAATTTTTCATCGGATTTAAATTTGTTCAAGCCTAGCATTAAAAGCAGTACGCAAATCAGTAAAAAATTATGGAGGTAAAAAAAAATTAACAAAGCCCGAGTCACATCTCTTCCTTATAAACTTGGAGGAGTTTTACCGCTTGTACCAATATTTGCTGGATTAAGTGCATTAGGTGTATTAACGGGTGAAGTTACTGGTATTGTAAAGCTATAAGCGAGGTAAATACAGTAAAAAAACAATTAGAGGAAGCAAAAAGACACAATGTTGCTATGGAGCAAGTTTCTCTTGGTAAAGGCCTTTACTTAAAACAATATAAAGCTCATGGATTAAGAATGCATAATGAAAACTTTGCTGCTGCTAAAAATAAAAATGAAAAAAAAACATAGTTGCAAATTTGCGCGCGTTCACAGACAAATATTGGTATTTTAAAATTGTAAAAAATTTTAAAAATGCCAAATTTAAAATGAGTTTTTATGCGAGATTCTCTTTCTTCAAGTAGATCACATAAAAATGAATTAGAGATAATAAACTTAGATAAAATTAAAAATGCAGGAATTCATTGACTAGCATATAAGAAACGCGGCAACGATATAATATATTTTGACAGCTTTAGTAATTTAAGGCCTCCTGAGAAACTAGTGAATTATTTGAAAATCAAGAATATAAAATATAATTTTAAAATCATCTAAATTTAATAATTCTATATTTGGACATTTACTTTTAAAATTTTTATGCAGTCAACTTTAAAATATACAAAAAAAAATATAAATTGAATGTTTTTAAAATATTCATTTCAGTTTTTCTTAAACAACTATTATGAGTGAGTCAATTGTTATTGTCTATTGAGCAAGTGTTCTGTACTTGAAAGTTATTTTTTCCCACCTATTAAACTTTTGTACTATTAAAATTACGCTCATGCTATTAGAATTATTAACATTTAATTCCATTCCTAATTTGGATTATAAAAGATTTTATGTTACTGGATTTGAAACGATACATATATCCACTGGAAGTTATAAAATAGAAGATAAAAGAAAATAATGAAATTTTGGTTCCTCATAGAGGAACCTTTGTGATAGGTGAAATTGTGATTTTCGATATTTTGGCATATAAGCACGTGTTGAGACCTCAGGAAGCTAAAAAACCGGTTTTTAAAAAAAGTCTGTCTGTGTGTGTGTGTGTCGCACTGTAACCGGTGATATTTCACAGCGAACACGACATTAAGACCTAATTTTTTTTTCAAAATTTTTTTCACCAAAAAAGCTCGAGGTACTTTTTTTTTTTTAATTTGGATGTAATACCTTATTTATTTCCACGAAAGTACTTATATTTAAAAGTATGGTTTTTACTCGATATTTCGAATCTGATACTTAATTTTTTGAAAATTTTTTCCCAAAATTTTTTTCATAAAAAAATACAAAAAACACCGATTTTTTTTTTTTCTTTGAACGTAGTACATAATTTGCTTCCATGGAAGTACTAGTTTTAAGAACCTCTATAAAAGTAATTTTTTGGACCTGATACTTAATTTTTTGAAAATTTTTTTCTCAAAATTTTTGCCGCCAAAAAATATAAAAAATGCCAATTTTTTTTTCAGGATCTAGTACTTAATGTTTTTCTACGAAAGTATGAATATTTATAATAATCGTATTTAATTAATTATTTCATGTGATACGTAATTTTTCAAAATTTTTTTTTTTTCAAAATTTTTTTAATAAAAAAATTAAAAAAATACAATAATTTTTTTTCTTTTTGGACGTAATACCTAATTTATTTCTAGGAAAGTTCTAATATCCAGAATCATTATTTTTAAAGGACTTCTCCATTTGATATGTAATTTTTTGAAATTTTTTTTTTCAAAATTTTTTGTATAAAATAATTAAAAAAACATAATAATTTTTTTTCTTTTTGGACTTAATACTTAATTTATTTCTATAAAAGTACTAATATCCAGAATTATGGTTTTAAAGGATTTCTCCATCTTATATGTAATTTTTCGAAATTTTTTTTTTTTAATTTTTTTAATAATAAAATTAAAAAAATACAATAATTTTTTTTGAATAGTTTACGCAGCACATATTTTAAATAATAAATGAAAAAACTCGATGTCTTCCAGCAAAAAAATTTTTATTTGAAAAATAAAAATATAAATTTGTCAATATTTCGGAGATTTTTCACTCCATCATCAGAACTATAAATAATAAAATACATTAATTACTAATATATTTAAAAAATTATTTACACAATATTTACCACATAGACTAAAAATTAGATGTTTACATATTAAATAATTAAATATTGTATACAACTATAAAAGTATGCATGGACTATTGTATGTTATTACACTGTTTTTATATACATTGCGCGGTGTAGGTTTTATACATGTGTAAGACAAAATTCTTACTTGTCAATACATAAATCAATAATACTCAATATTATGGGGTCTCCTGTATCCCCTATCCTAGCAGATATTGTTATGGCAAATTTGGAGGAAAAATGTATAAAAAAGTTAAATTATACTCCTATTTTTTACTTTAGGTATGTTGATGACATCTTAACCTGTATACCTAAAGAAAAAATTGATTACACTTTAAAAATATTTAACTCATATAATAGTAATTTAAAATTCACTCATGAACTTGAGAATAATAAATGCATTAACTTTCTTGAATTAACCTTAATTAATAACAATAGCTAAATTTTATACAATTGGTATAGAAAAAATACTTCTTCCAATAGATTTTTAAACTTCGATTCCTGCCATACAAAAGCTCAAAAAATAGCTATGGTCTTTACATCAGTTGACAAAGTCTATAAACTATCTGATAAGAGATTTCATAAAGAAAACTTGAGTAAAATTAAATCTTTTTTAATAAGCAATTCATATCCTCATAAATTCATTAATTATTATATTCAAAAAAGACTTGACTCTTTACATTATAATGAAAAGAACTACAATGATGTAGCCAATCTTAATAATATAAATAATAATAAAATGAATTTATGTATTCCTCAGAACAACAACAATTTATTTTATAGAATAAAAAGAGCAGTTAAACCTTATAATGTTAATGTAACACCTAAACCTAATTATATGTTAAGCAATTTAATCATAAGAGGCAAAGACCAATTAAATAAGTTCCAACAAACACATAAAGTTTATCAAATAGAATGCAAAAATAGCGATGTTACTTATGTTGGAGATACAAAAAGAGAATTAGGTGTCAGAATTAGTGAACATTTTGATAATTGGAAACTAGATTCCGATAAACACAATGTAGTCACAGAACATAGAAAATTAGGTCATAGATTTAATTGGAAAGGGGTAAAGGTTTTAGATACAGAACAACATTATCATAAACGGATCTTTTCAGAATCTTTTCATACAAAAAGTCAAAAGAACGATTTAAATAAATAAGAAGAATCAAATAAAGTAAATCTAGCTTATTGTAAACTTATCTATTTATAACAAAATAATAACATGATATGATAAGGTAGATGTTCTATACAATTTTAAGGTATATCTTATATTAGTATTTAGAATTAATCATAGATGTCTATGATAATATTGAGTATTATTGATTTATGTATTGACAAGTAAGAATTTTATCTTACACATGTATAAAACTTACACCGCGCAATGTATATAAAAACAGTGTAAATAACATACAATAGTCCATGCATACTTTTATAGTTGCATACAATATTTAATTATTGTTCAGTTATTATAGTACTTCTAATTTTAACGTTAAAAGACGGCGCTTCACGCACGATTTTAGTAATTAATATTAAAGAGAGGGATTAAAAGGACTCACGATTGATCGATGTCTTTTAGCTCCTCTCTCTTCCGTTTTACTCTTTTGTACGACCGGTCACGCGTTAATAATTAATCTGTTATATACAAATATTGTATTCAAGATATATTCACTGTTACGTCTGGATATGGACGATTAAATTAAATAAACAATTCAAAAATCGTTTGTTTAAGTTTGATTTTAGTTAAACAACAAATTTTTAGAATAACGGTCGGAAAGATCGTTATTCAGGGATCGGTTGACTTGCCTTTATAAACTTATTATTAAACAAAGTATTTACTGAAATGATTAAAATGAGATTGATAATTACCTTGTTTTCTGGTTCTCGATTTGAATTTGTAGTATCGTTTGACAGAAAATGTTCAGGAATTTAAATGGAAATACTTAGAGGTCCGTAAAGAAATTAAGATAATTCTGGTAAAATTATACCTTTAATTTAACACAAAAACTATAAAATGATTATTCTACAAATCTTATATAATTGTACGTATCTTTAACTATATTTATTACGACATTATGACATATATGAAAATTTATATTATAAGTTTTATTAATATTAAATTTGAACAATTAAATTTCCTATTGAAACAAAATAATTTAAAGTACTTTTAAATTATTTTATTTCATAAATAAGAAAATATTCTAAGTCTAATTCAAAAAAAAATAAAATATTAATAGAGAAATTTCTAAAATCTAAAAATTTAAGTTAAGGAAAGAAATTATGCCGACTGTTTGAAATGATCTTTACTCGATAAAATTTTAAAGATAAAAGCTGTTTTGCCTCTATTGAAGTCCGTATTTAAGCAGATTTTTCGGCGGTTCGGAAAGCCGGAGATTTCCATATTAGGAAATCTCGTAATGAAACTTTTATTCGGGAAGATTCGGTTCCTTAGACATGAGGTTTTATGATATCAATTAATAAAAAGGAAGGAAAATTTATAAAGCGACATAAACTAAACACGAGCCGCCGAAGGGTTATAGTAAATTCTTAGAAAGAGCAATTAATTAAAATAAAAAGAATTCACTATAATTCCATTCGAATCTCGTGTTTTTATCTCATTTAAAAAGAGATTAACTTCCATAAATTTTAAATAAAAATAATTTTCAAAAATTTTATAGGTACGCAGGACGTAACATCCCCATGCTTAAGAAGATTGTTTATACCTTTTATTAGGTTTAAACAATCTCAATCGCGACGGCCAATTTCTTTCATTTTTATGTTAACCTAAAATCTAAGATAACCAACTTAAATACACACACAATACAAATATTTTAAGAGTCAATAATGTAAAATTGATCACGCATCAGATCTTCTATTCTTCTTGTTGAGTAGATTCTACACTCATCACAATGTTTAGTTTTTTCGAAGTAAATCAATGTATCATGACAAAATAGACAGGTGGTTCGAATTTCTTTACTAGTGATGATATGGAACAGTAGACCAGGTTTTAGTAACACTGGATACATACATATTAATTCGTGACGTTTGTCTTGTATACATTCTTTGCACCAAAACCCAAACCGAAATTGGTCGAAGAATATAGAGTTTCGATATAAGGATCGGTAACAGTTTAAATTCTTTAATGTGATCGTGTGAAAAGGCAGGTCCGTCGTTAAGTAACGGAAGAAATGATTACCAACAAGACCATCTTTGTAACATAGAACACAAACAGTTGATTGTTCTCCGTATTTCCAGGTACATTGACAATACATTCCACGATATTTCATTTTATCAGCTGTTATTCTTCTATGTACACATTCAGGACAGAAACGATTTGTCCAAACTACCATTGGGCAGGATGAGCACATTGCCATGTTTCTTGGTAAAGCAAATCCATTTCCACCGTACGAAAATTGTTGTAAATTGACTAGATAATAAGAATCATTGAAGATTTCTCCAGTCTCTTCATCTCGTTCATATGCAGAAAAAATATCAAGAAATTTTTTATCGTGGTATAATATTTTGACGAAGGCGTGTAGCGGTTCAGTTTCGTCGTAAAACTTTCTAGATTTGAAATACCTTACGTCTCTATATTCAAAGAAGATTGGTATTAAATCTTTCATAGTAAAATTTCGTGAACCGAGTTCGCAATCAATGGTGTAGGCTGCTTGTGTACTAATAGTTTGATTATCAGGATCAAATCTTGGATACATAGTGACTTTGATTGCCACATCGCCGGATGAGAATACCTTCTGGAAGGATGTTGCTGCCCTGAGTATGCTCATTTTAACTATTGACAAACAAATTATTCATTAGTTATAGGTTTGGGAGTATCATAAATAGATCGAGGAGATTTAGGAATATCGTAATGTGAAGTTTGGAAATCAAAGTTGATGGCTGGAAATGGAGAATAGGTGTTAGTTTGGGCGTCTAGTTGTATAGGTCTTTTTTTTGGTTGATTTTTCCAATAAATTATAAAAGTAATGATTATAACAAATATAATGATATTAATAGACAGGAGTGAAATGAAGAGATAGAAATTAAGGTTTTTAGTATGGAGTTCTTTGCATGAGCTTGTTAAAGATATTGGTTTATACAGAGTCATTTCTGAAGGATAATCGGATCCCTTTAAAATTACTTCAGAGTTTTCAGCTGAACAGTGTGATTTCAATTGTAAAATACCAAATTTTTTTAAATTAACCGTGATTAAAGTTTGGTTATTGCATTTTATTTTCATTTTGGTTTCCGATTTGAGCGAGTATAGCCAACCCTTTGTTGTTGATAGGAAAACCCAATGATTTATTTCTGTTGGCGAATTGCTATAAATACATTTTGTATAAGGAACTTGAGTTGAAAGTAATAATGATTTTTCGCAAGAATTTCCACGAGAGAGTATGATTTCTGGATAACATATTAAGTAATTTTTTAAATCCATGCAGCTTTTTAATTGTTGTTGATTAAGATTTCCATATAATTTATTATCCTCTTGAATAGTTAGGTATTCGAATCCAGAATTTAGTATCATAGTACAAGAAGGCTGAAAGGTTGGAAATCTGTAGATTTTAAATAAATTAAACTTCTTAATAGAGAGTACAGGTATTGATACTACAAGAATGAGATTTCTCTGATAATAAATGTATTTTAGGCTGATTAATTGTCCTACTTCACCATAAATTTCAGAGAAAAATTTATCATGCTCTTTTAGTAGTATTTCTTGTTGTTCGGCTTCGAGAAGGTATTGGCTTAATTCTCCCTTGCGGGCTGAATTGACTATATGGTTATATGATGTGATTAATTCAGTCATTTCAACAGTACTATTTTTTATTAGTTCAGCCCATCGTAGGTACTCTATGTAAACTTCTTCTGTGTTGTTGAACCGAATGTTGTTTATTTTAATGACGTGATCATTAAGGTTATTTAGGGTGTAGTCAAGAGAATACCTGAGTTCATTAAACTTATGTGGATAATAGATTATATTACTTTGGTTCTTGTGATAGAAATTTCCACTGCTCGTAAACCCTTTGATGTAAGTCTTGAGTTTTTTTTGTGTAAGTGAATTAATATTATTCATAGACTCGTTGTACAACAACGGGTTCATTAAACCAATACTGTGATTAAGAAACTCTTTTAGAGTTTCGAGTTTTTGAAATAATCGAAATTCTAATGAGTAATCTGAATTACAATCCAACTGGTTAGTTTCACAAATAGCTTTTATTGATGGTATTTTGAGAAATAAATTGGATGTGGCTTGGCTTAAATCTTCAATAGTTATAATAAACACATAGTCCTTATATCCATTAGTAAATTTTATTGGAGTGATTTTTTCAAAATATATTCCTGGATTAAGATGCATATCGGTGATGTGGAAGTTTTCTGTTGTGATGAGAGAGTTAATTTTGATGGTCATAAATAAGAAGACTGATATACGTACTCTTAACATTCTAATAAAAATAAATAAAATAAGATCATAATTCTATAAGAAATAGCAAATAAGGTTAATGACATGTTATTTTAAAACAAAGAACTAAAGGCTTAGATGTAACGACTGTACGATGGTTAGTCCCTTTACAGGTTTTTGTAAAATTCTTAATTCTAATTTTGCCTAAACTAGTGTTAGTAATTTTTTTTATAATTTAAAATATTTTTTTTTTTTTTTTTTTTTTTTTTTTTTTTTTTTTTTTAATATAACTTTACGTTTAATCTATTTAAGTATATATTTAGAAACTTTATAGAGAGACAGGGTTAGGATATAACGGAGTATAAGAAGTACTTGGGATACATTCGGCAGGTTGTTTTATTACAGTGGTTGGGACCAAGTCGCTGAAAGGTATTGAGTTCATCTCCGTATCCTTTTGAGGACTCTTTTCTTCATTTAAACTCCCCAGGTGTATTAATAGAGAAGTAATTGATGCGAAAATAGCTCCTAAAAGTTTTATAGACCAGCCATAAATTGAATGTAGGGTATAACCTCTAATAATTGTATCTATCATTAGTTTGATGAATTGTATGATCATTATGATTGCTATTATCCCAGCACTAAAAGTACCGAAACTCATAAACTTTGACCATATCTTTCCCCAGGTATTTTCAGCTAATTTATTGCGGGCGTCTTCGTCCAATAGGTTGAAAAGAGAGCCTCCTTTATGAACAGTAGGATATCCAGCCAGATTTCGAGCTATATTATTAAGTATTCCAGGTCTTTCCATAGGAAAGTTTATGTGATCTCGAAGTTGATTCAAGTCTTCATCTGAATATATTCCACTCGTAGCCAGAGCAGCAGGATTCTTGTATGTCCAGTTTGCTGTAGTCATGGGGCTTAAAAGCGCTGGTGCAATTGTTTGCAGTGGCCGGGGGGAGATTTGATACCAAACTTCGCCAATTTTATATTGTGCAGGGAGTGCTGGATTACAAGTAATCTGAGTTCCTCTGCGAATCAATATATGAGTTTTTGGGGTTAAGAACCAAGTTTCATTATTCCACAATACTTGCAGTTGATTGTAACATTCTTGCCCATGTTGATGCTTACTGGCTGACAACGGATCAAATGCACGACTTCACCCGCCACAACAGCCATTCCACCTGGTCCCTTAAGAATATTGTAACTAAATTCATCAGGAGAATTAACAGCTAAAGCTAGGTTATTTTTCAAAGTTTCTTTTTCAAGGATACACCGTTGTTTGACGAGGTCCACATAGAGGTCCTTCATCTGAGTCCTTATATGCTTCTCTATATATACGAATTTAGAATTAACTTAAGTAAAGATATCAAAATTTTCGACAGTTTTACCGTGTTTCTTAAATAATGAACCACCTTGAGGATGATATATGAGTAATTTTGGGTGTTCCAAAATTTCAACCTTAAAACCACAGACATTATCGGTACCTGTGCTTGTTAGTGCGAACGTTATATCCTTAGAAGTAACAGTGTAAACCTTATTTATCCCGTGAATATTGGGATCACTGAGTATTGTAGCTTTACCTTCGTAAATTACATCATATTTGTGATCAATATCGTGAGTACAACCGGTTTCGGGTAGAATTTTCCAGAAACTATTGCCATATATTGGGTCTATACAGTTACCTTTATTTAATTCGCAAACTGCGCCCGATCTTAAATGGATTTTATTCTCGTTCAGATTTATAACGGCTTTATATTGTAATAAAGTAAATTTAATGGTACCCTGAACAAAAACATTGTTATATGTACCGTATCGGTCAGAGTAGAAACCCCCGTGGCAAGAGTTTCCTTCTGCGCTACCCGCAAAGTCCATGCTTCTAATAGTGGTGGAGTTTGGAGTGATGTCTTGGATGACAAACTCGTCTTTATAACGAAAAAGGCGATCATTCGTTAATCTGTCGCAAGATTCCCGGTCAACATCTTTAATAAATTCCTGTATTGCATTTTCAACCGGCAAGCCATGTCCCCAAAAACCACATTTTTGTACAACACGTCTTATTTCTATTTTACAGTGATTAACCATCGTACTTTGGTAATCCACAATTTGCAGTAACTGAATGACTGCGTCTTCAGACTTTACGTTATTTTCTGGGATATCACAATCTCCCACTTCTAATAAACTAACCGTCGTTACATTTAAAGCCTTTGTTCCACAATCATAACCGCGCATTGCATATAATTGTGTTATAAATAAGAATGTTGATGTTATCCATAGTGGGTCCATGGTCTCTAGAACATGATAAATAACTTGGATTAGTAAAGTTTAATTTATAGGCTTGATAGGGGTGATTCTTAATCGGTTGGGATGAACCACCTTAGTACCCTTTCCGATAAGGATTTTCACGTTATTATTTGTAAAAATTTGAACAACTTTATAAGGCCCTATGTAACGATTTTCTAATTTCCCGGGTTTTGGTCCCTTTTCTAGAAAAACATTCATCCCTATTCGAAATTCTTGAATATTAAGGTTCCGATCATAATATTCTTTTGATTTTTCCTTTGCCTTAACAAGATTATCGTGGGCCAATTTTTGGATTTTAATTAATCGTGTAACTAGGTCTATTAAATAATTGTCATATGTAGGGAGTTGTTCTCCTTCAGTTAAACCTTCACCACTAGGTAAACGAGCGATTCTTCCAAATACCAATTCATAGGGTGATCCTTCGTGGACTGAAGTGTTATAACTGAACATAGCTAGATCTATATATAAATCCCATTCTTTTTCATTTTTTATATATTGTTTTAGGTATTCAGCGAGAACAATATGAGATCTTTCCAGAGCACCATTTGTGCTTGGTCGGTACGCTGATGTTTGTAAAGGCTTAATTCTAAATCTCTTAGCTACACGTTTTTTATTTCATCAGGCTACTGATGAAATTCTTTCCTTGATCACTTAAAACACTTTTAGGAGCCCCAAAGGTACAGATACACTTGCGTATGAAAGAGTCTGCTATTGCTGCACTAGAGGTCTCTATCAATGGAGCCGCTAAACAAAAACGTGAAAAATTACATTGCATGGTAAGAATATATTGATTTCCATTTTCGGTAATCGGTAGTGGTCCAACAATGTCAACACAGACCTTTTCGAATACATTTCCTGGGGTATCAGTGATCTGAAGAGGTTGTTTAGTTCGGACTCGTACTAATTTCTTTAGTTGGCAATTTATACAAAATTGTATGCGTTTCCTAATATCTTCTTTTAGGTATTCCCAATAATAGTGTTGTTTGATTCTTAGGAAAGTTTTTGTCAAACCTTTATGTCCCCCTTGAGGTGAAGTATGCATTCTGTTGAAAATGTCGTCTCTTTCTTCCATAGGTACATATTTAACTGTACCGTTACAGATGGTAATTTAGATTCCTGAATTTTGGAATACTTTCCTTAACATACATAAAAGGTCTTTCCAAAAGATATTAGTGACTATTACAGTTTTGGCCATGCTGAAGGAATTCAATGAATTTTCTGTTAATTTATCCTTTAACCTTTTGAAAATAGTTTCTAGTTTTTCTAATTTAAGCAAATTTGATTCGTTTTCTTCCATGCAGAGACCCAAATAAACTTTTTTATTAACAATAGATTTCTTTATACTTCCTGGGGCAAATTTCTTTTTTTGTTCGATCTTATTATTGGTAAATAAAGCTCTTGCTCCTTCGTCCAAAGCATTTCCATTAGGATCTATAAAATAAATGCTCGTATCTCGGGAAAATTGAATAAGATCTTTTACATATGTGATGTTTTGGAAATCTGTTGAAAGTGGTTTGGACTTTATTTCAATATCGGCAGTGTAATTTGGTGATAGTAATATTTCTTCTGGTTCCGTTAGGACATCACTTTTATCCGAAGATGTACTTTCATTATCAGAAATAATATACTTCCTTAATTTTTTCTTGGGTTGAGGAATTTTTACATCATCATCTGAAGTCTCTTGGTCTATTTGAGCTAACAAGTTTTTTGAAGGTTGGAGTCTTGGTTTCTTTAAATTTCTATTTTTATTATTATTTGTTTTTTTTTGTTCTGGGCCTTCTTTGCCAATGAGCTTTTCTTGAGTTACTTTCTCTTTCTTTTTATCAGTAGGCTCGTAAGTGTATCGTTCAGGACTCTTTCTAATTCTCTTAGGTCTTTGGAGGGATGTTTCTATGGTAATGTTAGTATTTGTTTTTGGGTCAGGTTTGACCGTTTTCCTTTTACGTGTAGGTTGATCTATTTCATTCGAATTTCTTGCTCTAGTAGTAATATTAATTGCAGCGTCTCCCTCATTTCTTGGTATTTCGTCTGGAATGTTTCTTGAAAGTGCGTCTGCTGCCACATTCTTTACTCCTGGTCGGTAAACTACATCATAATCGTATTCTGACAATTTAAACCGCCATTTTTGGACTCTGGTGTTGCAATCGGCGCTCTTAATGAATAAAAGTGGTTTATGATCTGTAATTATCGTAAACTTGGTATTGAATACATAGTGTCTGAAACTTTCGACGCTATGTACAATAGATAAAAATTCTTTTTCATAAACACAATAATTAAGTTCTGCGTTCCTTAGCATTCTGGAAGTGTATGCAATCGGTTTATCTTCTCCGATTTTTCCTTGGCTTAGAATTCCACCGATCGCGAATTGTGACGCGTCGCAGGTTATCAGGAACGGCAATTTAAAATCTGGAAACTGTAATACGGGGGCATTACAAAGACTATCCTTCAGACTATTAAAGGCTTTAGCCGTTTCTAAAGTCCATATAAATTCTACATCTTTTTGAAGTAGTTTTGTTAAAGGCTTCGCCATTTTGGCAAAATTATTTATGAATTTGGAATAATAGTTTGCTAAACCCATGAATTGACGTATGTTTCTAACATTTTTGGGTCTAGGAAATCGTTTCACTGCTTCGATTTTTCTTTCGTCTACTTGTAAACCCTCTTTACTTAAGGAATGACCCAGATAAAACACCTTATTTTTTAGATATTCACACTTGTCTGGTTGTAATTTTAAATTGTATTTCCTTAACCTGTCCATTAGGGCTTTGAATTTCATGGCGTGTTCCTCAAAAGTGTTAGCATAAATCACAATATCATCTATGTATACGAAAAGTGAAGATACTTGTAATCCAAGTAGTGCCTTGTCAACGCATCTTTGAAAGGTAGCTGGCGAATTTTTTAAACCGAACGCCATTTTGTTGAATTGGAATAAGCCGAAGTCCGTAGCAAATGCCGTTTTATGTGCGTCTTGGCTACATATGTTGATTTGATGATATCCGCTGGCCATGTCAAATACTGAAAAATAGTTAGCCTTTCCAACTTGATCGAAGATAGTTGATATGCATGGTAGAGGGTATAAGTCTGCGGGAGATTTCTCATTTAATTTCCGATAGTCAATGACAATTCTCCAAGACCGTTGGCCTGATAGGCCAGCTTTTTTTGGAACAATCCACAGAGGGCTTCTGTAGCAGGATTCTGACTCTCTGATAATCCCTTTTTCAAGCATTTGTTTAATTTGACGATTTACTTCTGTCTTAAGGTTATGTGGTAATTTGTATTGTTTAGCGACTACTGGTATCGAGTCAGTAAGAGGAATTCTGTGCTCCTTCAGGTTCGTGCCTTCTAGATTATCTCCTTCTAGATAAAATACATCAGAATACTCAAGTATTAAATTTTCTATGTGTTGTCTTTCCTTTTCGTTTAGATGATCGAGCCTCAAGGATTTGCGTAGTCTTTCCACCCTATTCAGTGCTGGTTCTTCAGTCTGTTCGGTCGGGATTTCTACTCTATAACATTCAGTTGCCATTCTTTCGTCATTCAGGAGGTTATCTCCTACCTCTTTCATGTACTCAATTGTTTCTTCGTCGATATCGTGTTCTTCGTTAGTAACAGTTAATAAATATTTTGATGCCTCAACTTTTTGTTTTTGATTTACGTCTTCTTCTGAACTTGATGGTTCTGGGGGGTATAAGGATTGTTTTTGATTTTCTAACAAATTTTTTTTTATGCATTCAAAATCGTCCTTAAAAAGTTTATCCAAACATCCGTTTTTATTAAATTCATCATTTCTATTTATTGTATCCTTCATCGGTGGTGAGTCGTACTCCGAAGCGTAATAATAGTCATATATTTCTGGTTCAGAGTCATATTCTGTAGTGGAGTTACTTGAAATACTTGATGTTTCACTTTCTTTATTAGTAGGCAATGTTACTTCTGTTAGAGAGTTAATTTCTTTTAATTCTTCAGTAGTGTTATTTTCTGATGAATTTTTTTCGAAGTTAGTTTGAAGAGGTATACTCTGATTATTGACGATTAGTTCTTTAGTGTTGTAATTAATACAGCAAGATGCATCGGTGAAAAATTGACAACCCAGGATTCCAGAGAAGGGTATTTTGAAATCATCTTTTACCAGGTGAAATGAAGATGGATAGCCATGTATTGATATTATGACTTCACCTAAAGTTCTTTGAGGTATGTTACTGATTCCTCGAAGGGAAACTATTCGATTTGTATTTACTGTTAAAAACTTTGGTAGGATGCCTATTTTCATTATGTTAAGTTCGCTGCCAGAATCACACATCAAGGTAATTAATTGATTCCTGTCCTCATCTGTGACTACTATGTATGGTATCGTATCGAAAGCCTTTCTTAATTCGACAGTTCTGAAAAGTCTACTTTGACTAAATTCAGCGAGCGAGTTTCTTGACGGGCTCCCTTCTGATCGCTCGAGGCAGATGGGAGTTGTTCGTTTTTTGAAGATCTCCATGAATCGTTTTTTGGTCTTTTTGGGCAATGTTCAATTTTATGTGTATTTTCTTTACAATAATTACAGAAGAGTTTATTATCTATTTTTTCTTCATTCTGAGTCGATGGTTTAATTAGATTAAGATATTCGTTTTGAAAAGAATAACAAGTTCTAATGGAGTGTCCTTTTACAAGACACCAATTACATACTACGTTGGATTTGTCAAATTTTTCTTGTTCCTTTCTTTTGTCAGCCAATTGAGGGCAATCTCTTGTTTTGTGTTGACCAAAGCACCATTCACATTTCTTAAAATCTTTGAATGTCACTCGTTTTTGGTCACTTACATTAGTTTGGTAACTTACACTCTTGGTTTCAATTTCGTCTTCAGAATCATTTTCTGTTGATGTTTCCATTATTTCTTCGTTAATTTGACCTAAAGGTGCTGAGAATCGTAATCGATGTGGTTTCTTTTCTTGGTTAGTATATGTATTAGTTTGTTTTCTCAAAAATTGTTTCGCTAATAATTCTCGCTCAATATTAATAGCTTTAGTTACTAAGGTATCCATATTGTTAGAATCTGTGAGTCGTTGTTCAATTTCGCTCTTTAATCCACGCTTAAAACTTTTTATTGCATTTTCATTCGTAGTGTCTTTGAAAGTTTCCAAAATTTCAGCTGTGGGGTTGTTTTCCAAGTTAAAAATTTCATTAATATTTTCTCCACAATCCATAACTCTATTTGCAAATTTACTAAAGCTCTCGTCTTCTCCTTGGAATAATGAACCCAACTCTCCTTGAGCCTGAAAAACACTTTTTGAAGCGAAGTATATAGTTTTCAGATGTTTCTGTAAATCTTTAATCGTTGTAAATGCTTTGTTTCTAATTGACCTTCTGGCTTCACCAATTAGTTTACTTCGAACTATACTTACTAAATTTGCTTCTGCATTAGGGCCAACCATAACTAGACTCTCGTCTAATCCGCTGCAAAAATCGGTAAGACTCAATTTTTCACCATCGTATTGAGGGATAACTCTGAGGGCGTCTTTAAGTTGAACTTGATTTGCCATGTTGTTGGTTAGATCTTGATCCCTTATGGGAACTATAGGTTGATTAGTATTATTGATGTCCTCCAGGTCCACTGTTTGGATTTCAACCGGTTGAATACCTGTTTGAATGATTTGAGTATCAGAACTTTGAGGATTATTTCCTGTTGATATTATGGTTTCGAATTTTATAGCTGTAGGATTTTTAGTCTCTGTTGATGTATTGGGAATTTGTTGTAGCGTTTTACTTGGAGGTGTATGTGTTAATTTTGGTTGAGCGTTAAATGCTTGGAGTCCTTGTTCTTTTGCTTTAGACCGTGTTACTATTTGCTCATTCATTGATCATCTTTTTCATTGATACGTGGTTTTTTTGATTTATCAGAACTTGATTCTATTATTTTTCTCTTTTGAATCTTACGATCTTTGTTTTCTTTTGAATCTTGTTCCTTCTTACACTGACGATGAACAAAATTACAAATGCTGCAACGTGGCTCACGATCCATAAATTTTGCCTTGTTTGTTTTGGGATTTTTGACTTGTAGTAACTTGTTTCTTCTACTTGTTAATAAGCTTAATGAAATATATGATTGGGACAAGAATATATTTTACCACCCCCTGTGTGACTTTTGTTAAAATTTTTAATTGTGATGAAAGAAGGAAGTAAGAATTTTGAAAAAAGCAAAGTGAATTAAGCGCGACAGTGTTGAGAGTTTGAGTAAATTTGTCAATAGGAATTAGTTTAAAAAAAATTTCTTAAGTCTATGCTTATCTTATGTTTTCCATAGGTAATATTCTTAGATTTTTGTCGTAAATTAGTTATTATTTCTAAAAAGAACATTTTCTATTAGATTCTTCGCCTGTTTGCGAATATTGAAAATAGATTTTCCCTACGCTCTCGAATACGAATTCCTTTTTCTATTTTAATTGCTTGAAGAATCATATTTTTAAAATCTAATTCAAAAGAAAGTTTTTCTTTTATTTCGCGTTTTACCCTGGCTTTAAATGTACGTTCAATATTTCTTTGAGTTATATGATTAAATTTTAAAATTGCTTCTGGGTCATATTTATTGCAATTTGCGTATACTTTATTTATTAATTTACCTGTTTTAACTAGTTTTTCTATAAATTTTTCGACATTTTCGTTTTTTGTTTGTTTTAATAATAAAAATTCAGTTATTAATTTTTTGAAAATTTCATGATTCATTTTGAAGGTGAAGAAAATTTTATAGAAAAGTCAAGTTATTATTTTAGGGTTATTAAAAAAAACAAAAAATTTTTTTTTTTTTAAAGTGATAATAAAAAATTTTATTTAATTTTTTAGGGTGTATTTAGTTACAAGATTTATTCAAATTTTAAAAATAGAGTATCAAAAGGTTCTTCAAGTTTTACATTATTTAGATCCCAATCTTCGTTTTCATTTATAGTTTCTGCTGGTTCATATATGTTTACTTCTAATTTTAAAGTTTCCGAGTCAAATTTATTCAATTCTTCTTTAGAAATATCAATATTTTGAAATTTGGGTTTTTTTATTTTAAGCTTGAGTATGTATAGCTTTACATAATCGATTTTCCATATTCTTTTTAACTTAATTTTTCCGGATTTTAGACAATCGATGCATAGAGCACCTACTATAAGCTGTGAGTTTTTGTCTTTGGGAGGTGAACCTGCGATGATTTTTACCATGATTTTAAAATATTGGGAGTTACAATTGATTTAATTTGAAAATAGAACACAGTAGTTTGTCAGGGATTAAATATTTGTTATTGATTCGTTATACGTGGTCCTTCGTAAATAATTTCTAATTCACTTTCGACGTCACTTATTTCGTCTATGTTTATATCACTATTGTCAGAAGTATCCCAGTTATCCGAATCTGTTTCGTTAGTTCTCTCCTCTGTACTGTCGCTTGAGTCAGTTTCGACTAGTTCAATTTGTGGAATATACTGGTGACAATGGTCTGTTATGTTGGGAGTGGAGAAGTTTGGGCTTCTTGGAGAATAGTTTATTGTTTGTTCTTCTGGAGGGGAATAATTTATCGCGGTTCCTTGAAATGAAAAAGGGGGTAGAGGAGGCGTTTGATTTGGGGGTGTTATTTAAATTTCAATTGGGGCCAATATTTTAATAAAGCAGAATCTACACAGGCTCCCAATGACTCGTACCCTCACGCTATTAGTGACTTGCCGAATTTCTATTGGTAAGTTATGGTACAGTTTCCGGATTTCTGCTTGGCAACGGCCGCATAAATCAGCATACATTTGTTCAGAATTATGATTCATCTATAAGGGATATAGGAATTTTTACTGTCGAGAAAAATAATGATTATGCGAATTAGATAAATTTATATTTTGGCTTTCGGTATATTTAGGAAATGGTATTAATATTCTTTTTATTCCTAATTTAATTAGGTCTAAAAAATGTAATAGTGTGTCCACCATGAAAACTCATAACATTAACATATATAATCAACGATATAAATTAAGGTCGTAATTCGCATAATAGTTATAAATGACATGTATATTAATTTGGAATCTCATTCATCATTTTGCCATTCTATTTTAAATCAATCTTATTTTTAACTAATGTCAGTTTATTAGTAAAAAAAAATTCAATATTTTTATTGTAAGTAATATGAAAATTCTCGTATAGTTTAAAAAAAATTAAAATCCTGATAGTAAGTGATGGAATATCATTAAAATCTCCACATATTGCATTCTATTGCCGTCTAATTTCTCTGTTCAGCGTGACTTTTGTAAGAAATAAATATGTATAAAGTCTTCTGATTAAAAAGGCTATTTGTAACAGAAAATACGCAAATAATTATTTTAATTAATATTATAGTATATATATTCGTTTTATTTTAAGCCATTAAATACACGTGAAATTTCTAGTGCCGCAAACGCAACCCTTCTTAATTAAAACGATAACAATTTTAAAAATATACAAGATATTGCAACAAAAGTGAAATTTTGATTTGTATATAAATTTTTTTTTTTTTATTTTTTTTTTTTTTAGGGTTTTAATTTATACTAGTCAAAATGAATAGAATATCTAAGATTATTTTATTAATAATAGCAGTTTAAGGGTTGACACAAACCTAGATTAAAATAAATTTCTTTTATGTCTAATTATTATTAGTCTTACTAATTTCCGAAAATTAAAAATTTTTTTTTTGTTTTAAGGGTAAAGTAGTAAAAATGAAATTTATTTCTTGTTTTATACATGAAGTGTCTTAAGGTATATGCACCAGTATTTCGGGGAATATGATATTAAAACATCGAAAAAAAAAAAAATTGTTATTGTTGATTTAACGGATGTAAAAATGAGTTTAATTGTGATGTAATTTAGATATTTTAATTATTAGGTTAGACTCCTTTAATAACAATACAATAAAAGAAACCTTCTTACGTTATGAAATAGTTTAATTTATATTTTTAAGTTGATATAAAGATCGCGTATTGAGCCATATTGTGGGTTTCCTTTATAATTTATTAATTTTAACTAAAATTATGAGTTTTAATTTGTAGAGGATTCTTCTTAATTTCATCTTTAAATTATTTCAAACTAAAAAAAAAATTTAAACACCTTGATGTTTTACAAATGAAGAGTATAAATTTTTATAAATTATGTGTAATTTTTTTTTTTTAACGTAAGAATTTTTATTTTAATTTTTAGATGAGATTTTATTTAAATTATTTTATATAGGGGACTTGCGTTAATAAAATTTTAATTTGGTCATTAGTGGCAAATGGTTTTGGCCAATCCTTTCTGCGATTCAAAATTTTGTTCTTTAAATTTAAATGCATACGTACATATATATCTTAGGATAGAGTGAGAACTTTTTAACACAAAATTCAAAAATAACAGTCAAAAGAAAAATTTAAAAAGGGGACGCAGAAAATTTTAGTTCTCTTTCTCCAATGCCTCCTTCCTCTCTCTATCTAGTTTCAACTTTTTACAGTTCTCTATGTGTTTTACCCCTTCTGCATAACACCTTTGAAAAGCTATATCGATTTCCTCTTTAATTATAGAATATTCGAGATCTTTGATATCTCCAAGCCCCTCTTTAAATTTTTTATTTATTATAAATTCGTTTTTAAGTTCTAATAATATTTTATCCTCCTCTTGTTGTCTTTTAAACTCTGTTCTTTTTGTTTCTTGTATATAGAAGTTTTTTAAAAATTTGATTATATCTTTTTGGTGTTTTCCAGCTCTCTTACTTCTTTTTCCCATACTTTTATTATAAAACCTCTCACTCGCACCAAGTCTATTATTTAATATTCTTTTATTGTAAAAACTCTTAATCCACAGCAATCTTTGCGCTAGTTGAGTTTCAACCACGCAGTTTTTGCGCGAAATAAGTTTTTACTTTGAAAAAGTGTGTCAAACTGCAAATTCTGCGCTAGTTATTGTAACCACGCAGATTTCGCGCGCAACACCTTTTCCAATTTCGCAAACACACTCAACAGCAATCTTTGCGCTAGCTAAATTTTCAGCCACGCAGTTTTTGCGCGAAGTGTATTTACTAAAGAGAGTAGAAAAAATTTAGACGAGGAAGAGGGAGAAGTCTTACGGTAAACGTAAAATTTAATAAATGTAGCAAGTAATGAAATTGAAATAACCTTTGAATTTAAATTCAATTATTAATCAAAGGATATTTCTGTAATCGACGGTAAAATAGCAATTCCGGGGTAATTTTTTGAATTTGATCAGATAAAAGAGAAAAAAATTTATTTTTGGCTGTAAATCTTAGGTGGAGCCTTATGTTCAATATATATATATTTATGCCCCCTTTTTTTTTGTTTTTGAATTGCAGAAATGATTTCCAATATACAAAAGATTTTAAACAACCTCAATTAAATTTTACACACGAAAGTTAAAAAGGTTTTACACATACATTCCTAATCTTAATGTTTTTTATAATGAAATGATTGCAATTAGGGGTATTTTGTAGTGTATTTCATTGCCATTGGGTAGCAAAAGAATGATAATCACTGTAATACGAAAATGAAATGCAGCACTATGGGTTACTTCAATACGATACATTACTTGGTTTTTATTATTTTGTTCTTTTGATATAAACGTAGCAACACAAAAAAAATTCTTGAATATATATAAAAAAAATTTTCGGGTCAAGGTTGCGTAAATTGAATATAGTAGGAGGATATTTTTAGTTGCCGCAGCTGTGTAACATCTATTCTTATCCTACGGTTCCTTGAATTTTACATAATACACACACAAAAAAAATTTTACGATCATTTAAATAATTATTCAAGAAAGATGAGCTATTAAAAATGTGGTGACAGATAGCAAAAATATTTAGTTATAATATTTTGTATATAAAATTTATCAAATTCTCGATTTTATCTTTAATTTTGGTTCCCCCCCTTTTTTTCGCGGAATTAGTTCGACTGATTTTAAACAATTTAATTTACAATGTGGTATTACATTTTGTTTTTTTGTTTCTTTTTTTTCTTTTGGCAATAGATAATGAGATCCAAAAATAATAATGATAAAAAAAAATATTATTATGATTCTAACTTACGTTTAAACTGTTCCTGTTTCTTTTAGTTTATTATTTGTTTTTATACAGCTTTAATCACTATTTTATTAATTCTCTTTTTTTTTTTTTTAAAAGGTTTTAAACAATATAACTGAATTTCTCGTATAGAAACTATATAAATTTTTAGGAGGTTGTACTATGCGCAAGTGTTTTTTTTATAATGAAAACAAGAAGATCAAATAAAAAAAATTTTAATGTCCTACTTTTACTCCCATGTGTTCCAGAGGTTATTTTTGGAAATTTATTTTTTATCTAATAGAGAGTACTTTTCGAAAATTTAGTTCCTTTTACAGAAATATTTATTTCTCATTAAAGCGAAAAATTGTTTACAAAATTAAATTTTATTTTTTATAAAGAAAAGGTCGGCATAACTTTAGTTTGTCAAAAAAACAATTTTAAAGTCATCTGTTCCTTACGGAAAACATAGGATTTGCGCATGAAAAATTTTAAAGTGAGAATTTATATTCACAAAGTCCTGTATAAAACATATAGTATAATTCTCTCGGTCTTTTATCTATTGTATGCGTAAGAGTACTATATTTCTGAAGATTCTTTGTGTATATAAATTAGAATTATTTGCAAAATTTTGTTAAAAGAAAATTTTAAAGGAAAAATTTTTTCTTGTAAGAATTTTTAAATAGAGATAAAAAAAACTTAGAATTAAAAAAAAAAATTATATTTTATTTTATTTTATTTTTTTGTTTAACAATTTGTTTATAACAAGAAAACTTGGCCCACTCGTTAGGCGCCAGTTGTTACGTCTGGATATGGACGATTAAATTAAATAAACAATTCAAAAATCGTTTGTTTAAGTTTGATTTTAGTTAAACAACAAATTTTTAGAATAACGGTCGGAAAGATCGTTATTCAGGGATCGGTTGACTTGCCTTTATAAACTTATTATTAAACAAAGTATTTACTGAAATGATTAAAATGAGATTGATAATTACCTTGTTTTCTGGTTCTCGATTTGAATTTGTAGTATCGTTTGACAGAAAATGTTCAGGAATTTAAATGGAAATACTTAGAGGTCCGTAAAGAAATTAAGATAATTCTGGTAAAATTATACTTTTCATTTAACACAAAAACTATAAAATGATTATTCTACAAATCTTATATAATTGTACGTATCTTTAACTATATTTATTACGACATTATGACATATATGAAAATTTATATTATAAGTTTTATTAATATTAAATTTGAACAATTAAATTTCCTATTGAAACAAAATAATTTAAAGTACTTTTAAATTATTTTATTTCATAAATAAGAAAATATTCTAAGTCTAATTCAAAAAAAAATAAAATATTAATAGAGAAATTTCTAAAATCCAAAAATTTAAGTTAAGGAAAGAAATTATGCCGACTGTTTGAAATGATCTTTACTCGATAAAATTTTAAAGATAAAAGCTGTTTTGCCTCTATTGAAGTCCGTATTTAAGCAGATTTTTCGGCGGTTCGGAAAGCCGGAGATTTCCATATTAGGAAATCTCGTAATGAAACTTTTATTCGGGAAGATTCGGTTCCTTAGACATGAGGTTTTATGATATCAATTAATAAAAAGGAAGGAAAATTTATAAAGCGACATAAACTAAACACGAGCCGCCGAAGGGTTATAGTAAATTCTTAGAAAGAGCAATTAATTAAAATAAAAAGAATTCACTATAATTCCATTCGAATCTCGTGTTTTTATCTCATTTAAAAAGAGATTAACTTCCATAAATTTTAAATAAAAATAATTTTCAAAAATTTTATAGGTACGCAGGACGTAACATCACTTTAATAAAAATTCACATTAAGATATTATTAAGTTAATTATTGTGTTGTAATTTATTTTATTGCATAATAAATAAATAATTATTTAATATGTAAAAATCTAATTGTTAGACTATGTGGTAAGTATTGTGCAAATAATTTTTTATATATATTAGTAATTAATGTATTTTATTATTTATAGTCCTGATGATGGAGTGAAAAATCTCCGAAATATTGACAAATTTATATTTTTATTTTTCAAATAAAAATTTTTTTGCTAGAGGACATCGAGTTTTTTCATTTAATAATTTTTTTTCTTTTTGGACGTAATACCTAATTTATTTCTAGGAAAGTTCTAATATCCAGAATCATCGTTTTTAAAGGATTTCTCCATTTGATATGTAATTTTTCGAAATTTTTTTTTTCAAAATTTTTTGTATAAAAAAATTAAAAAAACATAATAATTTTTTTTCTTTTTGGACTTAGTACTTAATTTATTTCTATGAAAGTACTAATATCTAGAATTATCGTTTTAATAGATTATTTTTTGTCCATGATGATTTACTCAATAAATTCCATAATTGACAAACTCGTTCTATTATTATTTTTTCTTTTGGTGTTAAAAATTCGAAAATTATTACTAAGCATTCTTCTGGTATTATGAAATTAATATCTGAATAATAATATATAAAATTAAAATAATTATTGTTTTTAATAATGACTTGGTCTAATTAGTATCTAAAAACACGAATTCACTGCACTATTCCCGCGCTAATTCAGTTTAAGTAAATGAAAGCTTCGATAGTTCCCTAGGTAGTTCTGCACCAAAGGTCCTTAAATCGAAAACTCCATTTCACCCCCTTCCCCTAAAAACGTCACTTTTTCACCCCTTTCTTAAAAATGCCACTTTCACCCCCCCCCTAAAAACGTCAATTCTTAACCCCCCCCTAAAACGTCACTTTTTCATTCTCTCTTAAAAACGTTTATTTTTCAAGATGGTGGAACCAAAAACATGAAAATAGAATGTCGAATAGAGGTCAATAAAAATGTTTCAAGGTCCGCTATATGAGGATCAATACTTAGTAATTAATCTGTTATATAGAAACATTGTATTCAAGATGTATTCACTTTAATAAAGATTCACATTAAGATATTATTAAGTTAATTATTGTGTTGTAATTTATTTTATTGCATAATAAATAAATATGGTAGCAGAGCAGGAACAATTATTAAAAGTGAACCAAAAATATTAATTAATTACGTTTACCGAGTGTCGTAAACTGAAGCAGGCGGAGATTAAGTTTGAAATTAATCTTCGTAACATATTTTTTGAAGAAAAACAAAAAATCATAAAAATATCAAGTGTTCAGTGACTCATACAATTATTACAAAATTATTGGAGCAATTTTTTTTGGTGACCATTCTTGCATTTATAAATGTTATATACATAAGTATACAATTTTAACATACTTGTATTCACATTCAAAACTCTATACATTACAAAAAACTTTCAAGCTTCTTCGGCATTTCATAGAGAAAGAAAGAAGAGACTACGTCAGCCTTTCACCTACTCATCAGCTTCTATACAGAAAAATTTCGACAAGTATAGACCAGTCAACGGAAGCATTTTTTTTTCACGAGAGGAACAACTTTTTGTAGCAGTCAAGGTCGGTGACATCAAGTATCGTTAATTTCGTGTACTTACACACACACATATATAAACATAATATATACATAATATAATACTTAGTTCTTTTTTTTTATATAAAGCATTGGATAGCATTCTATACCATTTTTTTTCTAATGAAATTTACTTGATTTATTTAAACAATCAAATTAAATTAGTATGAAACTTATAATTGTTTTATACTATCCTTTATAATTAAATTTATTAAAAAAAAAAAAAAATAAAAAATCAACTCAAATCATCATAAGTTGTTAAAATATTAAGTACTCATTCAATTAAAGGAAATTCTCTTTATAAGTATTACTATTATTGTTATTATTATCATTATTTTCATTAATTTGTTGATTTGTTAATTGTTAGAAAACGTAAATTTTTGGTTTAAATAAATAAAAAAAAAAAATTTTTTTATATAAATTAGACAATTAAACAATAAATAAATTAATAAATAATATAAAAATTAAAAGTAATAAAAAAAAAAAAAAAAAAATATTGCTCCAAAAAATCAGTCATACACATTTTTTTTGAAACAATAACGGTAATCTTTTTCTCTCTTCGTTACCACGTTTTTTTTCTTTTATAAACATACAGTTCGGCCACGTATATGGTAAGCAGTTTCTTTTTTTCTCTATACAGTATAATCTCGTCTACAGCAAACATAGTAGCAGTTATACACCCTTACCTTACTATATATCAAACACTTACTGTGCCATGTTTTATTTTTCATATACAGCTGTATTATACGTGTAGGCATTGCGACAATACAGTATATTCCTAGCATATGGGATACCGATAAAATAGTTTAGTAGCAATATAAATTGTTTCGATTTAAAATTCTCATAAGCTTATATTATACCTTTATTGCAAACGTCATTTCGGTCATAATTAATAGCATATACAGTAAAACCTTATTATCAGCCAAGGATTAGGATAACTTAAAGCTTTTGATTTGGCATAATTCTTTTGTGGGTGGATCAATTAGTACATCCATTTTATTTTTTTATTTTTTTTAACTATATAAATCCAACATGACTTCACAAGATCTGGTAAAGCAAATGCGATGGCTGAAATACATACAAAATTTTATTAAAAATTCTATTGATACGGTCCCGGCAGCCAATCTCACATCTGAGCATTTTGAAGCAAGATTAAGTCTGTTGGAGGATTATTGGCAAAAATTTTCAAATAATGATGAAAATTTAGTCGGTCTAAATGAAGAATTTGCAGAGCTCGAATACTTTAAATCAGATGGTTATACAACAGGAGAGTTAGAGTATATTGCCGCTAAAGGTAGGTTATCTCGCGAACTTAATGCTTTAAAAGCAGATGATGATAATGCATCCATACATAGCACAGATTTAACCCGTAGTATCGTTCAGGGACCGGTATATAGCTCTTATGGTCACTCTCTTCCAAAATTGCCTATACCAAAATTCGAGAACAAGCCAATTGGGAAAGTTTTCGAGAGCTGTTCTCTGCGGCTATGGCGGCCGACCCAAGGGCCACAGATGCTGTTAAACTCCAGCATTTACTTAAGAATGTGGAGGGCTCAGCAGCACAAGCGTTAAAAGGCTCAAAAGTAATAGCTGCGAACTATAGAATAGCATGGGAAAAGTTGGAACGCAGGTATGATAATAAAAAGGTTAGGTTACATGCACATTTCGAATCTATTATAAATCTTCCAAAAGTATCCCAGAAATCAGCCGCACAATTAAGCAACTTAGTTGATAAGGTCGAAGAAGCTGTTAAAGGGCTAAAAGAACTCAAGTGTCCGGTAGAGCATTATGATCTCTGGTTAATCCACTTACTGGTCAGGAGTTTAGACAGCGATACGAGGGAAAGCTGGGCCATCCAACAGGAAAAGGAAAAGACATTCCCAAAGTATGAAGATTTGACCTCATTTTTGGAAAGAAGAATACATAGTTTAGACGAAGCAAAAGTTGATCTTTCGGTTAAAAAATCTGATGAACAAAAGCAGAACAAATCGAAAACAACAGTAGCCCACGTCGCACAAAATGCTAAAGAAAAAAAAGTATTAACTCCATGCTGGTGTTGTGATGGAAAACACTATTCGAATAGGTGTTTCAGGTATTTCAACTTAGACATTCAGGGTCGAAAAAATCTAATCCGTAAAAAGAACCGTTGCCATAATTGCTTATCAGGTGACCACGCATTTTTGGACTGCACAAGCACTTCTCGATGTTTTGAATGTAAGGGCAAGCACCATTCAACAATACACTCTGACAACGTACAATTGTTTGAAAGCAGCGTGCACTCAGAGCCAGGTGAGCATAAAAATGAAACGAAAGATCAAAGTGATAGCCAAACAGTTGCAAGCTGTATAACGTCATCCCTATCCCATAGCGCTTCCTCTCGGAAAGCCATATTGTTAGCCACTGCTCAAGTTACATTAACGAATGGTACAGGGGAATCAATTTCAGTTCGAGCACTAATTGATCCATGCTCGCAAAGTTCCTTTGTGTCCCAAAGGGCAGTAGATGCATTAGGGATTAGAACCATCACGTCGAACACGTCTGTTCGCGGGGTGGGAGGAACCGTTACAGCAAGTTCGAGAAAAGAGGCTTCTTGGGTATTAAAATCTCGAGATAACAGGTTTTCAATCAGAGTTACTGGGGTTGTGTTGGGTAAGCTAACATCAAAATTACCTCAGCGAGAGGTGATAGAGGCAAATTGGCCACATTTAAACCACATAACCTTAGCTGACCCAGACTTTAGGATCTCTAAGACCATCGATTTCATTGTCGGCGGAGATGTTTACAATCAAATAATAATGCAAGGACTTGAACTTGGACCAGCTACTTCACCTGTGGCTCAAAAAACAAAATTGGGCTGGATATTGACTGGACCAGTTCAATACAAGGAGGATCAAAACATTGATCAATACGCCGGCGTATGTACCGAATCTTTCGCTACCTTCGAAGATCAATCTATCTCAGAAGCACTAAATAAATTTTGGGAAATTGAAAAAATCCCAAAGCAAGAATTTCTTACCCCAGAGGAACAAAAATGCGAAGAACACTTCAAAGCAACAACCTTTAGATTGGAAGACGGTAGATATGGAGTAAGACTACCTTTTAAAGCAAATCCAGTTTTTCGAGGGTCACCTGAAATAGCAGTCAAAGTTTTGGAGATATTAAAAAAAAGATTAGCTCAAAACCCAATGCTGAAACAAGCATATGATAATTTTTTCAGAGAGTACCTACTACTGAATCATATGGAACCCGAAAAAGTGACATGCTAGACAAAACAAATGTTTTCTACATACCACACCATGTGGTATTCCACAATAAAAAGTTTAGAGGCATCTTTCATGCGTCAATGAAATCATATAATGGAGTTTCGCTAAATGATACATTATACGTTGGTCAAAAGTTGCAACAAGATATTATTTCGGTAATAATCCGGTGGAGATGTTACAAAGTAGTGTTCACTTGCGATATAGTAAAGATGTTTAGACAGATAGTCATTCATCCAGATGATAGGGATAGGCTTAGAATAGTTTACGATTTTGGTCAAGGAATTCAACACTTTCGTCTCAATACAGTCATATATGGCACGGCTTCAGCACCATTTCAGTCGCTACGAGTTTTGAGACAAATAATCGAAGATAATTGCCCCGAAGACAAAAAAATGAGAGAGTTATTTTATGAATTGTCTTATGTAGACGACTTTTTCGGTGGTGCAGATACAGCTGAACAAGCTATAAAAATAAAAGTAAAATTAGTAGAACTGCTCTCCAAATGTCAAATTAAATTGGACAAATGGGCAAGTAACGATAAAAGCCTATTAAATCACCCGGAAATTAGTGGTCAAAACGAAAAAAATGTCGAGATCCCAGACGCAGTATCAGCACTAGGCTTAAAATGGTCACCTAACACGGATAGCTTTTCATTTAAAGTAAAACCGTTTATCAATAACCGGGACAAGGTCACAAAACGTAAAGTATTATCAGACTCTTCCAAACTCTTTGATCCCTTAGGATGGTTGGCACCAATGTTAATAAATTTCAAAACATTTTACCAGGATTTATGGATAGATGGACTAGACTGGGACACACCCTTATCTTAAGAACTAGAAAACAAATGGAATTTATTAAAAGAACAGGTTAAAAAGTTGGAAGAGATTAAAATTCCCAGGTGGCTAGGAGGTGTATCGAACACATCATGGTCACTACACGGGTTCTCAGATGCCTCCAAACAAGCCTACGCGGCTTGTCTATATTATGCACCAGAAAATGGTACACCTTACCTAATTTGTGCAAAAACTAGAGTTGCACCTGTAAACACATTAACAATACCAAAATTGGAATTAACTGCAGCCAAATTTTTAGCAGAACTTATAGAATTCGCTTTGCCGAGCTTTACTGTAAAACCTACTGAAATTCATTGCTGGAGTGATTCTAGAAATGTACTTTGCTTGCTTAAAAGTTTTCCCGCTAAGCTAGGAATTTTTGACGGTAATAGAGTAAGTAAAATTATTACGACTTTACCAGAAGTAAGATGGAAATACGTTCCTACGAATGACAACCCAGCTGATTGTGCATCAAGAGGTATAACAGCTGAAGAATTAAATCAGTTCTCCTTATGGTGGCAAGGGCCAAATTGGTTACCAACAAAAGATAATTGGCCTAAGCAACTCCGTTTATCTAAGGAAAACCCCGATGAATTACCCTTAGTGGCCCTTTTATCTGAAAAAACTGAACCTGTTCGAAATGAGTGGATAACAAGATTCTCAAACTACAAGAGAGCAAGAAGAGTTACAGCCTATTGTTTACGATTCGAAAATCTGAAAGGGAAATCGCAATCATCTTTAACCACAGAAGAACGAATGCGTCTCGATAATCAAAAATAGTTTGCAGTCACCATATCCAGACTTACTAACAGCAGAAGAATTAATTACAGCTGAAAGGCGTCTGATACAGCTGGATCAAGACAAGTATTTCAAAATTGAGCTGGATCTGCTCAGGAAAAATAAAAAGATTCCCACAGAAAGCAAACTAGCGAATCTCAAACCCGTATTAGATAAATATGGAATTTTACGAGCCAGTAGTAGATTATTAGAATGCTCGTATTTAACTAACAACGAAAAGAAGCCAATGATACTGGACAAAAGAAGCCACCTTGCTCGGATCATTGTACACGATGAACACATCAACACCTTACATGGAGGCCCACAATTAGTTCTATCTAGAATTTCAAGGAAATTTTTGATTATCCATGGCAAAAGATTGATCACTTCGATGCTATGCAAATGCGTTAAATGCCTTCGATATTCAGGTAAACCCTTATACCAGCAAATGGCTCCATTACCTAAGTATAGACTTGAATTCGAGTACCCTTTTGCGACTACAGGAGTCGATTACGCAGGACCAATCAAAGTTACGCCATCGAAGGGGAGGGGTAGAACCTCCACCAAGGGCTACATAGCAATTTTCATTTGCCTCGTAACCAAAGCGGTACATCATGAAATTGTCTCAGACCTTACTTCACAAACTTTTTTAGCAGCATTTGAAAGATTTTATTCAAGACGTAATCTCCCGAAGTCAATGTACAGCGACAATGGTACGACGTTTCATGGCGCCGAAAAGGAAATCAAAGAATTATTTTCGTCAAAGTCACCCTTTATGAGAAAGGTCCAAGAATACACGGGTAATATCGGTATCACATGGAAATTCACACCTCCCTATGGACACCACTTTGGTGGCATATGGGAAGCGGCAGTCAAGTCCTTTAAGAGGCACTTTAAGAGAGTGATTGGAGAATCAACATTTACTTTTGAAGAACTTCACACGTTAGCAGTACAGATAGAAGTGTGTCTAAATTCACGTCCCATATGTTCCATAAGTGTGGATAATCGAGACCCTGTTCCCCTAACACCAGGACATTTTTTAGTTGGGAGACCGCTCATGACTCTACCTCCATCATCTGAAGAGGACGATATAAAGAGGAGTTACCAATCTAGATAGCTGCGTTTGTTAGCCTTAAAAAATAATTTTTGGCAACAGTGGAAAAAGGAAGCACTCCATCAAATGAGTCAAAGAAATAAATGGCAATTTCCTCAAAGAAACTTGCAGGTTGACGATTTAGTAATCATGCAGGATGATTCAACACCACCATCAGTTTGGCCATTAGGAAGAGTAATCGAAACTCATCCTGATAAGGCAGGTTTGGTAAGAGTAGTAACTATAAAAACTCAAAATTCAACGTACACACGTCCAATAAATAAACTGATATATTTGCCGATTGAAAACCCGCCTACACAAACCTTGGTAAAATAATATCGGTCATTAACAAGTCTTATAATCATATATAATATAATATATGCTTTATCTATAACAGTTGAACATAAGTCAGATATTGCAGATCACAGTTCTGCAAGGGAGGCGGTATGTTCAGTTATTATAGTACTTCTAATTTTTACGTTAAAAGACGGCGCTTCACGCACGCTTTTAGTAAAATATTAAAGAGAGGGATTAAAAGGACCCACGATTGATCGATGTCTTTTAGCTCCTCTCTCTTCCGTTTTACTCTTTTGTACGACCGGTCACGCGTTAATAATTAATCTGTTATATACAAATATTGTATTCAAGATGTATTCACTTTAATAAAGATTCATATTAAGATATTATTAAGTTAATTATTGTGTTGTAATTTATTTTATTGCATAATAAATAAATAATTATTTAATATGTAAAAATCTAATTGTTAGACTATGTGGTAAGTATTGTGTAAATAATTTTTTATATATATTAGTAATTAATGTATTTTATTATTTATAGTCCTGATGACGGAGTGAAAAATCTCCGAAATATTGACAAATTTATATTTTTATTTTTCAAATAAAAATTTTTTTGCTAGAGGACATCGAGTTTTTTTATTTAATAATTTTTTTTCTTTTTGGACGTAATACCTAATTTATTTCTAGGAAAGATCTAATATCAAGAATCATCGTTTTTAAAGGATTTCTCCATTTGATATGTAATTTTTCGAAATTTTTTTTTTCAAAATTTTTTGTATAAAAAAATTAAAAAAACATAATAATTTTTTTTCTTTTTGGACTTAGTACTTAATTTATTTCTATGAAAGTACTAATATCTAGAATTACCGTTTTAATAGATTATTTTTTGTCCATGATGATTTACTCAATAAATTCCATAATTGACAAACTTGTTCTATTATTATTTTTTCTTTTGGTGTTAAAAATTCGAAAATTATTACTAAGCATTCTTCTGGTATTAAGAAATTAATATCTGAATAATGATATATAAAATTAAAATAATTATTGTTTTTAATAATGACTTGGTCTAATTAGTATCTAAAAACACGAATTCACTGCACTATTCCCGCGCTAATTCAGTTTAAGTAAATGAAAGCTTCGATAGTTCCCTAGGTAGTTCTGCACCAAAGGTCCTTAAATCGAAAAGTCCATTTCACCCCCTTCCCCTAAAAACGTCACTTTTTCACCCCTTTCTTAAAATTGCCACATTCACCCCCCCCCCCCTAAAAACGTCAATTCTTAACCCCCCCTAAAAACGTCTCTTTTTCACCATCCCTAAAAACGTCACTTTTTAACTCCCCCCCCCTAAAACGTCAATTTTTGACCCCCCCTAAAACGTCACTTTTTCATTCTCCCTTAAAAACGTTTATTTTTCAAGATGGTGGAACCAAAAACATGAAAATAGAATGTTTGTTGAATAGAGGTCAATAAAAATGTTTCAAGGTCCGCTATATGAGGATCAATACTTAATTTATTTAAAATTTTTTTTAAAAATTTGTTAAATAAAAAACATTAAATCACAGCAACATTTTTTTACTTTTAGAATAGGGTACATAACTTTTTTTTATGAAATACTGATATCTCAAATTATCATATTTATTAGATAAAATAGACCATTATAAATATTTTTCTATTGTTCATGAGGAACCATAGTGCCAATCACTTGGCAGCGTTTTTTTTTTTAGTGTGAAAGCTAATAATAATACATTTCAAAGCATTATACAGAAGCATCCTGCATAAGAAATCGATTTTACTATTGCAGCTATATTAGGTGTTAAATCTCAAAAATTAGAAGCAAATTTATTACATACTTCAAGTCTTCCAATTTCTATTATTAAAATTACTATTAACAAAGGTGCTTACGATAACGCACGTGAAGTTCGTACAATACACGAATTTTTTCCAATAGTTCTAGCTGGTTTTAGAGTTACTAAAAAAACCACTTGTAGCCATATATTTACCGCTGAATACAAAAAAAATCCATTACTTGCAATTACGTATTATTCACCAGAATTATATATTAGTAAATTTTAGAGGTGAAATTATTACAATTAGATTACATTTAAATATAAAACAATAAAATAGGAATCTGATTTAACAATCATAAGGTGCGAAGGGGTTGAAACGACAGTAATCTTCGAGTTTTGAAAGCAATAACAAAACATCAGCAGGATGGTTGCTTTGTGCTAATGATTAAATTATAAATGATGGAGCAAACTTTGACATTGTTATTCCATTAAATTTATTACTTGGTATAGCTAAACACTGCCAAAAAAAGATTGTTAATAAGAAAAATTAATTAATTTGAAGAAGATCTAATTCAGATGTAAATGCAATTAAAAAAGGTGCATGCAGATCATGCAGAAAATATACAAATAAAAATTGATGAGTTAATTTTGTCAGACGTGGAAAAACAACGTGATCCTCTAATCACTTTAAGTTATATATCGCTGGAGCTTTATTATTTTTCAGTAGCAAATAAACACATTTGGACTGTTAAAATTTCAACTCGAAAAACCAAGATACGTTATTATTGGATTTCAAACTAAGCGTAATATAGATATTAAAAAGGATACAAGTGAATTTGATCATATAAACTTAACTAATGTAAAACTATATCTTAACTCTCAAGCTTATCCACACGGAAACTTAAATCTTGATTTTAATAACTATAAATATTCGGCACTTTACGAAAAGTTCAATAAGTTTAAAATTAGCTATTAAGTGAAAGACACATCCGGGGTAATAGTCAGCAGAATTGACTTTAAAAATCACATTCCGCTTACAATTATTGATTTTTTTTTTCAAGGGAAATATGTGAATCTTGAATCAGCCATGAAGTGCTTGCAGGCCTTAAAGACCCGCAAATCCTTCACGCCTGGGCAGTGGGAGCACTCCCCTGTTGCCACCTTATGCCAATCTTTTAACATAACACGTAAATAACTGTATTCCGTTAGAAATTGGATAAGGTAATAGCCAAACTCCCCATGCTGTCACCCAGACTATGCCTGCAGATCTGAGATCAGAGTACGCGTCCAACTGGCCTTTCGTTCATTCTTCCATCGTTCCTGCCAAGCGCTCATAGAGCTGGAACGGGCGCGAGTGGATGCCACTTCGCGGTCCTCTACACTATCGTAAATGCCTCCAATGCTAGCAGATTGATGGGTATGACCGATTCTACTACCTGGTTCTCCTCAAGAGATACCGTATGGTACGCGCAGGCGATAAGACTTCGCTTCCCCGGTTTAGACTCTCTTTTGTTGGTCATGAGCTTTGACAAGGAGGATGCAACCGACGATGCCTTTTCATAAGAACTCTGAAATTATTCCCAGAAAGTTAGCTTATTATCAAGCAGAACTTCAAGGTATTTGACCGATGTACTGTACGGATCGTGTAAGGCGTCGTCGATAAAACATTGAAGCCAGTGGGAACCATTCGACGGGTCAGCAGTACGATCTCCGTTTTCGGAATCGCAAGCAGGAGCCCATGCTCGCTCATCCAGAAGTTGATCCGTCTCATGAATTGATTCAACCTCTCCTGGGTCATTTCCATGTCCCTGCCAGTTATGGTCAGGGCCACATCGTCGGCATACCCGATCAGGAAAACTCCTTCTGGGAGGTGGACGCGCAACAGGCCATTATAAAAGGCATTCCACGGGTCCGCTCTAAGAACCGAACCTTGGGCGATGCCCGCACTCAAAACCCTCTGTTGCCTACCATCGAGCAAGTTATAGAGCAGTCTCCGGTCCCGTAGGTAATCTTTTAGTACGTTACCATGAGCTACCTGGGTATTCAGAAATCGTACTCAAGAGACCAGATCATGTCATCCCACCTGGCCGAGTTGAAAGCGTTTTTGACGCTGGACTTACAAGAAGAAGGTCTTTGCGAATTGCAGGCCGCTTTTCCCTCTCAGCCTCTACGGTATCCATAGCACACCGGATGGCATCTGTAGTGGAATGCCCTTCACGAAAGTCATGCTGCTCCTCGGAGAGATCTCCGCCCTCTTCGATTGTTTTTCTAAGTCTTGCTCTGCATCACCTTACCAATGGTATTTAACATACTTAAAGGTTTGTAAGATGATGGAGAGTTCGGGGCTCCTCTTTTACCCTTGTACAAGAGCACGAGACGTGCCACCTTCTACTGCTTTGGTTATATTCCAAGCACGCATTGAACATTACTTAACAGGATACCAGAGATTAATTTAACCGCTTTTTTGAGCATTTCTGCTGGTATCCCGTCCAGCCACGGCACCTTGCCATTTTTCATGGCCTTGATGGCCTTGACTATCTTTCCTTCGCTGAATAGAGGCACTTCCTCCCTGGGTATCACCTCTACCGGGTTTTCCCGGTTGGTTCTCTCAGGGAAGAGAGCACCGACGATCTGTTCGGTCGACGCCGCGTCCATCATGTTGTCAGACCCCCAGTTCAAATTGCCCATTACGACTTTGTAACCTAGGCCCGAATGGGCCTTGTTTACTTCTTCGCATAATGAACGCAGATATCGAGCCTTGCTTTGACATATAGCCTTAGCCAGCCGGTGTTTGGCGTCTATTAGTTCCTGAGAAAGTGCAGCAGCCTCAGGCCTGTCCCGTGCTTTTTGCGCCCTTCGCCGAGTTCTGTGACATTTCTTTCGGAGCTCAGCTATTTCGGGAGTCCACGAGTATACTGGCTCCCTTTCCAGTGCCTGTGGCGAGGTATCGAGGCATCGTGAGCCCAGCATAACAGAGACGTTAATTTCTAAAGTAAGATTTCAGCCTCGAGGGGTCTTGTAGCCCCCATGCCAAGCAAGGATTGGCGCTGACTCAATTCGAAGATATTCCTTGAATCTGTCTTCGCTCATCTTTAGAACATACCAATCCAGGATGTGCCTCCCGTACGGAGGTCGTTGTGAGGTTCCTCCCGATACCCGGAAGGCGATGTAATTGTAACTAGCATTGTAACTAGCATTGTAGCAATCCATCAGCCTATTCCCCCAAATGCACCTTCTGTTGCGAAGGTTATTTCCGAGATAGAGGCACCCTACCTCGCCCTCTCGTAGGTGGGCCTGTTGCCTCTATTTTTGAACACTTGTTTGCATCTAGAGGCTATTTCGAGCACTATTCGTCTTCTGGGGTTGGTCGTTGGTATGCCACATTCCAAGGCCCCGGCCCTGAAGTCTCCAGGAAGGATGACGCCATCTGTCGCCGTTCAAACCGTGCTCTCGATGCTGGCCAGCTTTGTAGCTAGTTCCTCCAAGCTGTCGTTTGGGGAGAGATAGCAACTTATATAAATTGTCTCCCCGGACTTCGACCAAACGTGGCAATTTCTTTTCCTTTTTTGAATCAGAGAGGATTCTGCCTCAGAATCCTATGGCGCAGTAGCCAGTGTCATCGGAAAGCCAGTACTTGTGGTTAATGTTGAAGGATTGCTCGCTTAATAAGAGGATGTCTGAATTCCCTTCACGGAACCAGGTCCCTTGGCTTGATTCATGTTCCCTTGTAGAACCTGAATCATTTCCGATGACACCTGTTTCTCAACACAACCAGAGTTTCTCGATAACTAGGGCAGTTTTCCTCTCTGGGATAGTGCTCCGTGGAGCAGTTATTTTTTCTGGTTTTGCAGAGGAAGCACTTGGGGTTTTCCTTGTTGCAGTCTGTCCTTTTATGGCCATATTTGCCACATTTAAGGCACCCCTTGCTTCTGTCTAGGCCTTTACAGACATACTGGCTATGCCCATAGTCCAAACACTTGTAACAGCGCCTTGCGACCGCGCAAAGGCGCAGCCTACTCGATGCCCAGCCAATCTGGATTTTACCTTCTTTGGCCAGGCGTAAAGCGTCCGGTTCCAGGAGGTCAACAATGGCCATCTGGATGGTTGTCCCTTTCGTTTTGAAAATGGTGACCGTAAGTAGGTCACCATTTTGAATGCCAATAGCCTTGGCAACGGACTTCTGAATCTCCTGCTCCTTCGTGACCCCATCTAGGTCTCGAATTTCATTGGGATAAGATCACGAACATTCAATTCAGGGCCTCTCTCAGCTTTTGGCGGTCCTGGATTGCCTCTAGTTCGTTAAGAACACTACCATTTTGAGTTTTCCTGATGCGATTGACCTTCGTGCCAGATTCATCGAGTTTAACGCTCCTCTTCAGTTTGAGGAGCGTTTCCTCGTAGCTTAAACCTGTGTTTACATCTTGCATGCTGCAATATTTGCAGCGGTCTATTGTTTGATTATCCAATATGTAATGCGGAAATTCTTGTTAAAATGCAAATTTTCTTCCCGTAACTTTGGATGAAATTTTTTGCCGACTTTGGTATATTTATTGTTATACTTTCTTTGTTATCGTAATATGTATTCGTAATATGTACGATTATCTTAAAAATTTTATTAATTTTATTAATCTTAATATTATTGTGTTTATTTTTTTTGCGTATTTCAATGCCGTAATTTTGTATCGTAATTGAAATAAAAAATTATATACAAATTAATAATAATAATTGAGTAAAATTATTTTCGTAATTATTGCGATAAAATATTTCTACTTAGCTTATATATATGAAGAAAGAGAAAATAAAATGAAAACAAGTTAGAAACTACGATTCTTAATATTCATTTTTTTTTGAGGAATCTTTTGTCTCTTTTTAGACTAAATTTTAGACTGAATTTGAAATTTTTTTCTTTTTTATGAAACGATGTTTAGTCTTGTATAACCCCCGAAATCGTCAAAATCTATTAAATTGTTATTTAATTTAAAATAAAAATGGTTAATAAGCAGTCAAACGGTAGTACAAACTATACTCGTTTTGAAAACGCGTGGAAAGATGGGAAAATATACATACCTTAATGGGGAAGAGTTATATTATATTCTTAGTTATATTATAGCAGCGACAAATGGAACTTCTCAAAGGGAATATATAACGGATTTTCTAGTTATAAGGGAAAAACAAAGATCTTTCAAGATATGAAAAAACCTTTGTAAGGAGAATCTGGAAAATCAAAAAAAAATAACGTTTTTTTGTCTTTTAGTTTTGAATAAAATTTTTTATATTTTGTAAACGATTTGTTTTTTTTTTATTTGATAGATAGATAGATAGATGTTCTTTATTTGTTTTTAACAAAATGGTAAATACATTATAATAACATACGAGTCTTTTACATATATAGTACAAATTAAAATTAATTAAAATTAAGAAATAGGTTTTATGTATTTAAAATACTGATAATTTATATTATATTAATAATAATAAATTCCTCAGCATTTGCAAGGTTTTCTGTATATGATGTAGAAACACTAGCAAAGTAAGCGTTTATATCATTAGGCGAGAAGCCATTGAGATCACTTTTGGGTTTAGGCAATCACCCTAGATGTTTTAATTTGCGCCATATGTCTTGGTTACTGTTGAGTGCATCACTTATTTGCTCTTGGTAAAAGGTGTTTCGGGCTAGCTCAGTCGATTCTTCTATTTCATTTGTTAGTGATATAAGTTCATAAGAAGCGAAGGGTCTTTAATTTTAATGTAGCGTGTTTCAATTGCCTTGCGTTTGCTGATTAATATTTGTAAGTTATCGTTAATCCATGGTTCTTTTTGTTTTATAGGTTTGACGGTTTTGAGAGGTGCCAAGTGATCTATTGCCAACTGAAGATTGGAGTTAAGGCACTCGAGTGAAGGTTCAATGTTAAAAACAGAATTCTGAAAAGGTGTCTATTCATAACTATTCAAGAATTCATTTAAGGCCTCAGGTGTAATGTCATTGAGTTTTCTGAAGCTGAAACTATCATTAGGAGGCTTAGGTATAAATAACTAAATTATACTTAGGTAGAAATTTCTACATCAATGGCATTGTGGCTGGTGCAAATATAAGCAACTGTGTTATTAAAGGACAGTATATTATCGTTGTGATCAACAAGGATATTGTCTATCCAAGTCTTTGGTTCTGTCTCACCTGGAGGACGATTTGTGGCTCCATGATCTATGATCCGAAGTGACATCTCGTCAGCCATTTCTCGAATGAAATGACTGTCTGGAGTGTTTTTCAGAAGGTCAGCATTAAAATCTCCCATGATAACCTTATGACAGAATTGTGAGCAAAATTCTCGTAAATTGTCAAAAATTTCAGTAGTCAGTAAATGATATTTTAGGAGGCCTGTATATAAGATAGGTTAATATTGGGGGAGTATTGTCAGCCCATACTTTGCATATGATGTATTCTGGTTTAAGAGGTTTACCAGGTCCCTCAGTCATGGACTGAGCAAGAATTTCTACTCCTAATGTGTTACAAACTTATAGGATTACACCCCCGCCTTCAGTATTTCTGTCTTGTCTGACTGCAGTGTATCCGTCAATATTTACGATGTGGTCTACTACTATGTCACTGAATCTGGATTCGGCTACTCCAAAAATGTCATCAGTCATGTCATCAGTAAGAAATTGGCGAAATTTATTTATATGGCGTTTGAGAGAGGTTGCATTGACAAAACCTGCTTTTAGAGTGCTTTTAGTGATTATGGGGTCTAGTCATTGTTTTGGTCTAGGTTTTGTGGGTTCTGTAGAAGTTGTAGGATGATTAATAGAATTCAGAGATGTATTTTTATTGTATATTGATTTTATAATGTCAAGGTCAGATAATGTGTTGAAAAAATGAGGTTGTCCATTATTGTTCCAACGAGCCAGGAAATTCCCATCTGCCATATGTACTTGAATCCAATGTTTTTTGCATATTTTCTTAGTGCTTTAAATCTTTGGTATTGAATGTTGGGTAAAACGTCATTTATAATGAGTTTGACTGTAGGTACGCGCATGGCTAATTCATTACTCAGGTGTGTAAGATCAATATCACGTATATTGTAATAATTCAGTTCTTTTTTCATCGACATTATTTGCTTTACCCGTAAGGATGTGGTAACCTGAACTATAAGTGCTGGAAAACCTGAGGTATTGACCGATTCTGCTAGTTGCAGAGTGGGATCAAAATCTCGCGTGGGAGTATTTATAATGGGTCGTGCCTGTAAAAGTTTGACATTTGTAATTTCACTGATACTAAGCATAGGTGAAATGCCATGTAAAATGGAGTAGCATAAGCCTTTGATGTCGTCATCGATTGTAAGTGGCAAAAAGCCAGCTATGTATATTTCAAAGGCTTCTGTACAAGCCTTTGTTTCATTTTCGCGTAAATTTGTAGCTGTAGTATAAAAAGAACAATGATTATATTTATTACCTGGTTTCGTACTGAAATGGTTACTTTCATGCATGTGTGTTAGGTTTTCATAATTAAGATTAATGTTACTATTATTATTTGCATTTAAATCATGTAATATACCACGATTTTTAGTTAAAATATCTGCTGCATTATAATTGATTGACTGCAGTATATTGGAGGATTTTGGTGTTGGTGGATTTTTGGTTTGGTGAGGAATTTTTGAGCTTAGATTAATAGGAGTACCATATTTCTGTTTTAATTCTATAATATTTTCTTTTGAGCTATAAAAATTATTGTCATCATTTAATTTAGTGTTGCTATTATTATAATTGAAATTAAAATTATTATTATTAAAATTATTACTATTATTAATATTTTTATTATTATTGCTTACTAACTCCGCTATACCGGTCCTAAGCCTGAAGCCTCATAAGGTTGAGGAAGGAGGAAGGTAGTCCAGGCCGCCTTATTCAGGTTGAACTAGAATCAGAGATACTGGACATAGCTTTCTGGAATAACTGAGGCTGCCCTATAAACGGGTCCTATGCCTTGCTTTTCTCTGTGGGATACGTACATTGCTAACCCAATGCACTTTCATTGAGTATGCCGCAGATAGCTTATAGCTCTCTGGAATAACCGAGGCTGCCCTATAAATCGGGTCTATGCCTTGCTTTTCCCCTGTGCATCCTTAATGAATGTGCTACTGCAGCTTGCTATCCATTAGTATCTCTGAGGAATCGGCACACCAAAAGGGGCCCCAAGGTCTTCTCCAAATTTAAGTGCGATTTAAGCCATATGCGGGGTCACCTTAGGCCTTATGTATGTGGCTCTTAGCATGGGAGATTTCCACCTTGAGCACAGTGACGCAGCCGATTAATGGTTAGTTGCGGGTCCCGCTAAACTATGACTGGAGGTTAATATTTTCTGGTTTAGTAATGTGTGGAGGTAAGCCTCGGGGCCAGGAAGACTTCAGACTTCCTGGATGGGTGTGGCAAACCCAAGGAACTCTAGCTGTGTTTGAGGAAACTCTAAAATCCTCCGCCGTGTGTCTGCCCGTGCTGGACATGTGTGTTTACATACACATGTTTAATGTGTGTGTCTACACACATGCACAATATGGACAGTATGCCGTGCGGAGCGACCCGTAAGTGCCAAAAGAGGATCCTGGATGGGGAAGCGAGCTGTCTGGTCGCGTGCCGAGCAACCTGAACCATCTTTGGCCTCTGCTGACGCAAGACGGGAGGTGGGGTTCTCTGCAACTGGAGCCCATCATTAACGGCTTGGCGATGTTGCCGGTATGTACTCAAGCTGCTGGAGGACTCTAAATTTCCAAAGCGAATTATGCTTTTATTGGTTGCGGAATGAGAGGAGCAAGGTAGTGCAAGTTCATGCCGTCAGCTATATCCTCTAAGATGCAACCAGTCTGCATGTCAGCTGCCCAGAATGTGAGGGGTCGAAGGAGGCCGTTGCACATGGAGTGACGAATTTTATTACATTCAAAATGTCTAACATAAATGTATATAAAAGCAATGAAGTGAACCTAGAAGGTAAGGATGGCGATGCTGAGACAGTCCATGTGCTCTATGAGAACACTGAACTTAGACGTCTACAACGCATGGATGAAAACCATAATGCCGTCAAGAGTATCCTTGATCTAATGGAAGAAAAGATAGGCGAGATGACACATCACATGACTTTCAAGCAGCAAAACATAGCCGCTGTTGTAAAGAATGGTATAAATGATATAAAGGACAAAGTGAATGCTCTCAAAGCAATAAGAGATCAGCAAGTTAAGGAGAAAAATGGAATTGAGAAGTTATTTAAAAAACATATAACAGACTCAGTGCTAAAGAAAAAAAAGCGAAGCGAAAACGCTGAGACTGCAGGGCTAGGAACCGAACATGCTAAGAGAACTGCTGCGGGAAAATCACCTCAAAAGATTCGTAGCTGCTCAGTAATGATGGTGGATATAGCGACCAATGAGAACAATACCTATACTCAGTTGCAGATACAGCCTGAAACACAGCAGAGCACCCCGGGTGAAAATAATACAACGCATGATACGGACCGTATTAACGAAAACTTTCAAACGGCTGTAAACAAAAGGAAGAAGAGGAAAAAGGGGAAAAAAGAAGGTAAGAGAGGTCAGGACGGAAACAAAAAGTGGCCAGTAGCTACGCAAAAGAAGACAATCCCAAGAAAATAAGAGCGAGCTGTAGCTATTAAACTGCCTACGGGTAGAACATATGCTGACGTCTTGGGAACTTTAAGGTCTCAGGTGCAACCTGAAGAACTTGGCGCAAAAATAAGATCGGTGCGAAAGACGAAGACGGGCGATGTCCTGGTTGAGCTCAAGGAACCTAGTGATAAAATAGGTTCCTTCTCACAAGAAGTAAGAAGAGTATTGGGTGAGAAGGCCAGGGTTAGTGATCTTGCTCCTAAACGAGTTATACAAATACTTGACTTGGACTGTCTCACCCAGTCAATAGACGTTCTAAATGCCATTAAAAGCAAAGAAGAACATGCGGAGATAGCAAGGGTGACTATTTCTAAGAGCAACGCAAGAGAACAGAGAGCTGCTTACGTTGACCTCGATGAAAGAACCGCCTTCAAATTGGTCCGCATGGAACGTATCAAAATAGGATGGATGAACTGTAGGGTAAGGCTAAAAACCCCATTAACCCGTTGTTTTAAATGCCTACGTTATGGCCATTTTGCTACAAAATGCAATGTACCAGACAGGAGAGCGAAATGTTACAAATGCGGAGAAGAAGGACATAAGGCAACTGACTGCACAGCGAAGGCAAGGTGCATGCTATGCTTGGACCTTGGGCTAAAAGGCAAGGAGTTGAAGCGCGACCTTAGGAAAGCAAAGTGTGAAGCGCTACGGAGGGCTCTGTTGAAATTAAGAAGCGGCGCAGACGCTAGCATGTCGAATAATGTTAAAGGTGCTTCAAGGTAATGTGCGGAGAAGCCCCCTAGCAAGAGACATTATATATCAACTTGCTAGGGAAAAGTCGGCAGACCTCCTCATCATAAGTGAGCAAGGGTTCCGACCAAGCTCTCTGAACTGGTTTACGGATGATTTGGGTACTGCGGCAATCTGGGTAGTGAATCCAAGAAACGTTCTAGTACAGGAAAAAGGCGCTGGCAGAGGCTTTGTCTAGATTAAAACAAATGGTGTTACCTACATAAGCGTGTACTTAACGCCAAATGAGCTTAGGTAGGACACTCTGAGGAAAATGAATAGTTTGGAAGATGCCATAAGGGATATGACTGGTGAAATTGTAATGGCAGGCGATTTCAACGTGAGAGCTCCAGAGTGGGGTATGTCAGAAACGGATGCAAGAGGAGAGGACATACTTGACCTATCTGCCAGGCTCAATTTGGCTGTGCTAAACGTAGGTAACACTACTACTTTCAGAAGGCCAGGCTACGGACAGACCATCCCAGATATATCGTTTGCAACAGAAAATTTGGCTGCCAGGATTACTGATTGGCAAGTCCTAGAGGACTTCTCAGCGAGCGACCACCAATATATTTCTTTTGAGGTGCATGATGAGCGGCGGCTGACACGAAGAGACGAAGCACAGAAATGCTGCGGATGGAACATCAAGCGGCTAAACCGCGAAATTTTGGTGAACACGCTTAGGAGAGACTGCTATCCTAGGGAAAGCAATTAGACCAGGAAATACTGACGATGCAGAGGATATAGTTAAGGGAATCATGACGCTCCTGGAAAAAGCATGTAACAAAGCCATGCCAAAAAAACGGACCCGTGTTGGAAGACCACCAGCCTACTGGTAGAATGCTGAAATAGATCGTCTAAGGAGTGAAAGCTTAACTACAAGAAGAAGAGCAACACGTGCAAGGAACAGAACAGACGCTGCTGAGCTGATGGCAGAGCATAAGCAGGTCAAGAAAAAGCTGAGAATTGCTGTTAGGAGAAGCAAAAGAGCATGCGAGATAGCTTTGTGTAACGAGGTTGATAATGACCCATGGGGTCTTGGGTACAAGATAGTCACCAAGAGAATTGGTGCTCTTTCCGCAAGTGGTGTTATGAACGAAGACGAGGTTTGGCTTATAGTTGACGGACTTTTCCCTATCCACCCGGAGAGGGAGGAGGAAAATGACTTGGGTGAAAATGATGAGGCTTTCCCCGAATTTACGGAGGAGGAACTCTTCACAGCGGTGGACTCTCTCAAGAACGGTAAGGCACCAGGTCCTGATGGGATACCTACGGAGATACTAAAGATAGCTGCGCACGAATGCCCAAAACTCATCTTATGTATGTACAATACTTGTGCACGTGCGGGCATCTTCAGTAAACTCTGGAAAAGAGCAAGACTGGTCCTTATCAGTAAGGGCAAAGGGGACCCTAGACTGCCAAACTCTTGGCGCCCTCTAGGATTACTCGATACAGCCGGCAAAAATTACGAGAAGATGCTACAGCCAAGGATACTGAGGGCCGTAGAAACTGCGGGAGATCTCTCTCCTAGACAATACGGATTTTGCCGAGGGAAGTCAACAATCGATGCAATAAGCAGTATTGTTCGGGCCATCGACAACGCACAGACTGGTAATCACTATTCGAGAAAGATCACGCTATTAGTGACCCTCGATGTAAAAAATGCCTTTAACTCAGCAAGGTGGAGCGACTTCATGAAGGGACTCAGGAACTTCCAGGTGCCAAAATACCTGCGAAGAATAATCAGCAGCTACCTGAGTGATCGGGAAATAATCTTTGAAACTGCACAAGGAACAAGAGTGAGGAAAGTAACTGCAGGTGCAGTTCAAGGATCGGTCCTTGGACCGGATCTATGGAACATCATGTACGACCAAGTACTAAGGCTACCGATGCCGGCTGACACTTTTACTGTAGGCTACGCGGACGACCTAGTCCTAGTAATTAAGGCAAAAAATGAAAAAATCGCCGAGGAGAAACTGAATCAGGCAATGCATGGGATCAATTACTTGATGGAAGACCACGGCCTAAAGCTTGCAACGGCGAGATTGTCCTATCCACCCGTAAGCATATTGAGATTATTATCCCAATATGTATTGGGGAGGATAGGATAGAAACGAAGGAACACTTAAAGTATTTGGGAGTGCTGCTGGACACGAAGCTGACGTTTAAGGCACAGATTCTGAGAAGCACGAAGAAGGCTGCCAGGCTGACTGCTGCGCTAAACAGGCTCATGAGAAGTACGTGCGGACCTAAGACCGGAAAGCGCAGGCTTCTTATGTCGGTAACCCACTCCATACTACTGTATGGTGCAGAAATATGGGCCGACTGCATAAAGAAGGTCACTTATGCGTCTAAGCTTACGAGCGTGCAGAGGCAAGGAGCCCTGCGAATCTCCTGTGCCTATCGAACAGTGTCGTTGGAGGCAGCTCTAGTCATTGCTGGGGTAGTCCCGATAGATCTGCTGGCTCTTGAGAGACAGTATATCTATCTGAACAAAGAGAGGGAAGGTATTGACCGCGCGAAGGCTACTTCGCGCCAGATCAGCCTAAGCGATTGGCAGGAACGCTGGACCGACTACACGGAGAGCAAATGGACCAAGAGGTTGATAGGAGAGATATCACCTTGGATAAATAGAGGGCATGGGGACATTAATTATTTTTTGACATAATTCCTAAGCGGACATGGACTTTTTTGCTCCTACCTCTTTCGGATCCAGAAGATGAATAGTGCTGAATGTATATACTGTCCTGGCAAAGATGACACGCCGGAACACACATTCTTCAAATGCGATAGGTGGGCTGCTAAAAAGTTTCAATTAGAAGCTAACATCGGTCATATCACACCTGAGAATGTGGTTACCCTGATGCTTCGAAATGAAGAAATATGGTCCGAAATTGGCCAGTATGTGGAGTACATACTCCGCACCAAAAAACCTGAAGTCCAAGGTATAGGCTAATATTAAGACGTATTGCGGCTATCCGGATGACTGCAGCTGTTGTACTAACATACTATCATCCTCGCAGTTACTCTTGATACCGCAAGCAATAGTAGATGGTAGGATAATATTTATTTATTTATTTTTTTATTTATTTATCTATTAACCTTCTTTTTTGATGATAATGAGAAATAACGTATATTTTTAGCTAACATATATTTTATTAAAGATGACAGTACATAAAGACGAAATTTCAAACAGATGGAATGACGGAGTCCTTAACCAGACTGGCGAGTCAGTGGATGCAAGTCAAAAGATGGAGTTCATGAATAGAACTAAATGGCCATGAACCTGTCCTGAAGTAATGTGAAAACGGTCCCGGGATAGGCTCGCATAAGGTAGGAAGGGAGTGGAGTTTTAGTGGGTATAGGCAAGGTAGGTCGAGCCCCACATAACTGTCAGTTCGGATGCTGATCAGAATGCGTAATGCATTTCTCCACTTCCTACGCAAAAAAAAAAAAAAAAATTATAAATATTTTTATTATTATTGTTTAAATTAAAATTAAGACTGCTATGTATTGTATTAAATTTATATTTACAATGGTTTGTATTTCTTGTTGTTGGAAAGAAATCTCTTTCAATGAAAGATCCATAGGCTTTAAGCTGTTCTTTGACGCATGGCCTTGATGTATTGGTTGAATTTTTGATTTTTGCATTTCCATAGGCGATTGTAGAAAGCTTTTTATTTTATTTAATTCTTCTATCATAATGTTGCTTATGTGGCCTGTTGTGTTGTCAAATTTTTTGTGTAGTTGGTTGAATTTTTCTTGAATTTTATGCTCCCAAGATTCGAGCATGTCTTTAAGTACATTATTACATGTACAGTTTGTATTTTTATTGTTATTGTAGGTGTTGAGTTTTGCATATTTGTAAATGAGCGGCGTGTTGGAACTGTAGGTTTAAGCGACTGTCGAGATGGTACTGTAGAGAGGCGTTGAAGAGGCGTGTCTTTTGATGTACTGGTCTTTCCCTTTTGGGCGGAGCTATTCCCTACTTTTGTATTTATATTTTTCACTTTCTCTTTTCTTTCTCTTTCTCTTTCTCTGATGCTCTCTGTTTGCTTGGTAAACATGTTAAACTCTGCTTGACTACCTACTGGCGCTTGAGTGCAACGTCGATGAACTGACTTATCACATGTTGTGCATTTGCGCAAAGGATAATTTTTAATGGCAGGCTTACCACAGGTAACACAGATATCTGTGATATTTTTAGATGACTCAGCCATTATGTTGAGATAAAATGCGCCAAGATTGTATGTTTGTGTGTGTGTGTGTGTGTGTGTGATTTTTCTGTATGCACTTTTTTGTTTATTGTTGCACTTTATTTAGAGATGATGTTGTTGGAATGCAACTTTGACTCTGGAGCAGATGAAGTTCGTGGTCGTTTACTGAAGTTTTTTAAGTTATTTGTAAATGTTGAAAGAAATAAAAATAATGCTGTATGCTTATGTGTAGTTGTAAGTGTAAATATATATCTCTATATATTATAAAGTTAAAACCGCCGCCGCTTCCGCCGCTGTCGCATGAGCCTTTTGTGCCAATAGACCTTTTGTGCCAAAATGGACCTTTTGTGCCAAAATGGACCTTTTGTGCCAAAATGGACCTTTTGTGCCAAAATGGACCTTTTGTGCCAAACTGGACCTTTTGTGCCAAAATGGACCTTTTGTGCCAAAATGGACCTTTTGTGACAAAATGGACATTTTGGGCCAAATTGGACCTTTTGTGCCAAAATGAACCTTTTGTGCCAAAATAGACCTTTTGTGCCAAAATGAGCCTTTTGTGCCAAAATGAGCCTTTTGTGCCAAAATGGACCTTTTGTGCCAAAATGAGCCTTTTGTGCCAAAATGGACCTTTTGTGCCAAAATGAGCCGTTTGTGCCAAAATGAGCTTATTGTGCTAAAATTAATATCTATTGGACTAATTGTCTTTTGTAATTTTTGGGCCATAGATTTTTTGGTTTAAAATGGACCTTTTGGACCATTTTGTAGGAAAAAATGTATTTTTTGGATCGCACTGATTTTTATGCCAATGTGGACCATTGGCTATCTAAACTATATTAAACCTTTTGTATATTAATAAATATTTTCGACCATACTGTACCTTTTTATATTTTTTTAGGTAAATCAATATAATTAAAAATATATGTTTATAAATATTAATTTACATATGAACGATAGATAACACACACTATGAAGATTGACGCCTTTTAGTCTAAATTAGATTACTTGACTATATATTTATGTTAATTCACTATGGTCAGTATTATCTAAGTTATAATCACTACCACAATGACGCATGAGTCCTTTAGCAAAAATGGAATAATTAGATAATATGAACCTACTATAAACTAATTTAATTTTAAACCAAAGTGATATGATTTTGTTCAAATGATGTATTTAAGTAAAAAACATATTCCAAAAGGATAATATAATTTGAAAAACTGTTCGCGCTCTACGGGGGTTGGCGCGCGAAGCGCTTCGAGCGCGAAGCGTTTCTGGGAAGTTTATTTATTCATAATGCCATATTTGGGGAATTCCCTGAAAAATTATTTTCTTTTCGGGGAAGTCCTAGAAAACGTTTTAAATGGTTTCTGGGAGTTCCCAGAAAACATCAAACATTGTTTCTGGTAATTCCCAGAAACATCAAACATAGTTTCTGGGACTTCCCCGAAAAAATCAAACATCGATAATGGGAATTCCCAGAAAATGTAAAAATGGTAGTTTCTGGGAATTGTTCGGAAAGTCGATACAAGCAAGTTATTTAGCCATGCGTGATTAATAAGTAAATAATATTAAATGGTAAGTAAAAAATTTACAATTATAACATTGCCTTGGAGTTCAAAATACATACACCTTTCAAAACGAAAATTGCATTACCATTTAAGAAGTATTTTTTTTGTAAGGTAAACGCGTACTTTAAGCATAAACTTTACCTTGCGGATAATTAAGAAAAATTTTAACAAGTGTATTTATTTCTTAAAAATAAATTTGAATTTGGAAAATAGAAGCTAAAGTTTACTGATATTTTGTCATTTTACAGATCACAACCTAAAATTAACCATATTGGCAAAGTATGTAAAATCTACAAATATACTTTCTAAAGTATCAAAATTTATTATAATTTTCAAGAACTAGTATAATGAGGACTAATTACGAATTAAGTGTTTATTAGAAATAGCAATATGTAAGTGGTCCGAAGAAGTCTAACGTCTAGTCTATTCTAATTAAAATATTAATAATAATTTACAAATAAGGAATTATAATATATCAAAACATTTTTAGTATTGGCTTAAGATATCTAAATTCCTAAGATCCTAAATTCTAAGGTCCTAATATATTAAATATCTAAAAGGATGTAAGAAGTGTAATTACATAAGGGAAGAAGCGTCATAAAATAAATTTATAACCAGAATTAAAATTACATTCATAAATGCATTACTTAAGCCGATAACTAATGTCAGCCAGTTAAACTGTATCAGCCTTTGACATACAGCATATTAAAAATTACTGAATTTATTTTCACTGATAAATAAATATCATTTAAACGATAATTTTAAAATCTTTTTTAAAATATCATAATTTCTTTTTTAGCATGAAAAAAAGAAATTATGGTATTTCAAAAAAGATTTAAAAATTTTCTTTGGCTCCATATAATAATATATACATAATATGTTAGTATATATATAATTTTGAGGGTAATTCCACGGATAAATAGCACAAAATGGAACGCGAGGTCTCAGAATTAAAAACTTTTATTTTTATTCAAAAAAAACTACTTAAAATTAGATGATTCACTAAATCTGAATATTTGTTATGGATTTTTACATCGAAAACCTTTTTTTTTTATTTTTTAACGTTTTCCGGAGCTTTATTACGGAACTTTCAAAAATGGTGGCTGAGGAGAGCAATTTTACCAAAAAACTTTAGAACAGTATTACTCTCTTAAAAATCTATAAAAAACCTTCAGATTTGGTGAGTCATCTAATTTTAAATAGTTTTTTCGAATAAAAATAAAATTTTTTAATTCTGAGACCTTTTGCGTTCCACTTTGTGCTATTTATCCATGGAATTACCCTTGAATAAGTTTAGTTTACTCAAATAATTCTTTTATCGCTCGATAAAAAGGAGAGTATTACAACGCAGTATGAAGAAAATAACAATTTTTTGCTCGTAAAGGTTGTTATTTTCTCAATTATTATTTTAAGTTGGAAAACTGTTTAAAAACCAAGACTTTTTAAACAGAAATTTTTCTCAGGAAAATCTCTGAAACACTAAAAAGTCTTGTAAATTTTTAAAGAGCTTTAAAAAAATTAAAAACAAAAATCCTTGCATTGGAGGAAAATATTTTCCAATGTCTGAAAAACAGGTGAAAATTTGAAAATTCTTGTTGGGTAAAAAATATTAAAACTGTGATTAAATTATAAAGAGAATTAATTAATAATTAGAAAAATCTTTGAAAGCAAATAAGACTTTTCAGATTTTCACCAATTTTTCCGAAAATGAAACTTTTTTTTCCAAAGGAGAAATTTTTATTATTAAATTTTTTAAATTAGGAAGCACTTTAAAAATCAAGAAGACATCAGTTTTTCACTGATTTTACTGCCGTACGAAACCTCTATATACAGACCTGTATACAGTTTTTCACGGCAAACAGAAACTGTACAAAACTTTAATTTTTCTTTTAAAGTAAAACACTAATTAGCACGTAAGAAATGGAACCTTTGGATGCTGAACATAGTCAGGGGCATTATATACTACTCAGAGGAGCAAAATAACCAAAAGGGATTAAATGGGCAATTTGACGCAAAATAAAATTCTATGGTAAAAGGTGAATTCCGAGGGTAAAAATAGACTCTAGATGTAAAAAATGGGTCGCAAATGATAAAATAAGTACCAACAGGGAAAATTAGTTATCTAGTGGCCCGTTTGGCACAATTAAAATCCTTATGTAGAGATAGGGATGGACTGGAGGGGTACAAATTACGTCCAGAATGATAAAACAAATACCAACGGATAAAATAATCCATCCTGGGGCTTCATGGGCCCAATCAGACAAAATGAAATTCTGATATATAAATTGATCTGCAAGGATGAAAATGGACTGTAGGGATACAAAATGGGTCAAGCATAATAAAATAAATAGTACCAGATAAAAACGGCCATCCAGGGGACTATTTGGCCCAATCGGGCAAAAATAAAATTCTGATGTATAAATTGATTCCGATGTATTGATTTTGGAATAAAAATAAACTGTAGGGGTAAAAATGGCTCTATCGTGATAAAATAAATACCAACGGTAAAATCAGCCATTAAGCAAATGAAATCCAGAAAAAATAAAATCCTGAATTAGAAATTGATCCCCAAGAATGAAAATGGACTATATTCCAATTTCTAGAGTCCATTTTTTCCCTCGGAAATGAATTTTTACATTAGAGTTTTATTTTTGTCCGAATGGGCCCATTTAGTTATTTATGATTATTTTGTTCCTCTGAGTAGCGTAAAATGCCCCTAACCATGTTTCAGTTAAAAAAAAAAAATTACAGTTTTGCATACAGTGTCTGTATTATACTCAATTTGGTTTTCTGGGAATTTATTTATATGCAATAATATTATAAATTACATCATAAAAAGATAATTTGATCGAAATAGGATAATTTTAATGTTTTGCTGAAACTAGAAATTAAAAATTAAACTATACTTAATAATTCAATGAAGTCAAGCAGATAACATTCGAAAATTATATTGTACTGACGTAGATATATTTCAAACTTAGTGTGCATTGCAAAAATATGTAAAAATGGTTATCGTGGCAGTGGACACTAAATAAGGTAGATGTGAGAGGTTAAAATAATCCTTTGTTACAATTTTTAAAATAGTTAATATAATCTTAAAATAAGAATTCAAATAATCATATTAATATTCGTTAGAAATAAGAAAATAAAAATAAATGTTACAAGGAATTTTCAAGAGAACTGTATTTGGCACTAAATTTCGAAATTATAAAAATTATTGCCGTAATTTTTTGAACATAAATAATATTTTACACAGCCCCTGAACGGTCGAAATCTAAAAACATGGCAGTAATTCAGTTTTTTTATTGTGCAATAAAAGTTTCTCGTATAATGAACTATTTTCGAGCATAGAACAAACTTTGCTAAAATATTTAGCTTAGAATATTGCATAAATTAAATAGATAACATGATTACAGTGATATTCACGAATAACTAAAATTAGAGACTTGGGCAAAGTTTTTGATTCAAGATTTTAGTTTTTGATTCAAAGTTCAAGATTTTATAATTATAAAAAATAGCTTTATTCCTTTTGTTTTCTGTGAATTTATACATCTTTAATAATACTTTCTTGGACTCAACAAACTTCAGCTAAATCTGACATGAACTCTCAATAAGGTATATTTTATTCAAGAAGATATGCTTGTATTTGCTCAATTCTCTTGTATAAAATTTATGTTATACCCAAATTATTATTTTAAAGTAAAAAATTTTAAATAAGTAATTACATCATTAACAAGATAATTATAGCAAAATAGGATAATTTTGATCTTTTGCTGAAACTAGAAATGAATAATTAATTTCTTCTTTGTAATCCATAGAAATTAAACAGATAATTTAAAAAAATTATGTTATTCTGGTGTAGATATATCTTAAACTTAGTGAGTATTAAAAAAATATTAAAACCTGGTTACCGAGACAGTAATCACTGTAAAATTATATATGTTATATATATATATACACGAATTGTTAAATTTTATACATGTTATACTTTATGTACACATTTTTGTAAATCTTTTTGCAAATAAAGCTTATCTATCTATCTATCAGTAATAAGTAGATAAAGATTAAATTAATTATTAATGCCGTAGTTTATTGAACACAAATAAAATTTCACCTAGCCTCTGAATAGTCGAAACCTAAAAAAATGGCTGTAATCCAGTCTTTTTATAGTTCAATACAAAGCTTCTTTATAATGTACATTTTTCTAGATAAGAACACACTTTGTTAAAACATTTAATTGAGAATTTTTCATTAATTAAATAGAGAACCTAATTACAGGGACATTCACCAATAACCAAAATTGAAGACATCGGCAAAATTTTTGGTTCAACATTATAAAATTATAAAATTTATATAATCCTATCGTTTTCTGAGAATTTATACATTTTTAATAATGCTTTCTTGGACAAACTTCGGCTGAATCTGAAATATACTCTCAATAAGGGTTATTTTATTCAAGAAGATATGCTTATATTTGTTCAATTTTTTTGTAGAACTTTTATGTTATATCGAAACTGGTATTTTAGAATGAAGAATTTTAAATAAAGAATAATTAATTTAATAAGATATATGTAGCGAAATAGGATAATTTTGATCCTTTGCTGAAACTAGAAATCAATAATTAATTTCAACTATAAAGTCCTAGAAATTAAACAGATAATTTAAACAAATTGTTATTCTGATGTAGTATATCTTAAACCTAGTGTGCATTACAAAAATATTATAACCTGGTTGACCATTAAATAAAGATTTAAATAAAAAATAATGCCGTAGTTTGTTTCACATAAATAATATTTTACCTAGCCTCTGAATAGTCCAAATCTAAAAATATTGCTGCAATCCAGTCTTTTTATGGTTCAATGCAAATCTTCTCGTATAATGTACTTTTTTCGAGTTAAGAATACACTTTGATAAAATATTTACCATAGAATATTTCATAAATTTGATAGACAACCTGATTACAGTGACATTCAAGAATAACCAAAATTACAGACCTGGGTAAAGTAGTTGGTTCAAGATATTCAATCTATAAAAAATTTATGTATTCCTTTCGTTTTCTGGGAAGTAATTAATCATTTTTAATGCTTTTTTGGACTCAACTAAATTCAGCAAAATCTGAGATGTACTCTTAATAAGGGATATTTTATTCAAGAATTTATGCTTATATATGCTCAATTTTATTGTAGAAATTTTTGTGTTTTACCCAAACCAGTATTTTAGAATGAAGCATTTTAAATAAGTAATTACATCATTAAAATGATAATTATAGTTAAGGATAATTTTGATCTTTTGCTGAAACTAGAAATGAATATTTAATTTCTACTTTATAATCCATCGAATTTAAACAAATAATTTGATAAAACTATGTAGTTCTGATCTATATATATCTTAAGCTTTGTGTACATTACAAAATATTAAAACCTGGTTATCGTGACATTGACTAGTATATAAAAGTTTTATTAAAAAATTACAGCCGTAATTTATTAAACATCAAAAATATTTTATAAAGCCTCTGAATAGATTTAATTAAAAAATAATGCTATACTTTGCTGAATATAAATAAAATATGATATATGTAGCGAAATAGGATAATTTTGATCCTTTGCTGAAACTAGAAATCTATAATTAATTTCAACTATAAAGTCCTAGAAATTAAACAGATAATTTAAACAAATTATGTTATTCTGATGTAGATATATCTTAAACCTAGTGTGCATTACAAAAATATTATAACCTCGTTGACCATTAAATAAAGATTTAAATAAAAAATAATGCCGTAGTTTGTTTCACATAAATAATATTTTACCTAACCTCTGATTAGTCGAAATCTAAAAAAATGGCTGTAACACAGTCTTTTTATGGTACAATGCAAAGCATCTCGTATAATGTACTTTTTTCGAGCTTATAACACACTTTGCTAAAATATTTAGCTCAGAATATTACATAACCTAAATAGACAACCTGTATACAGTGACATTCAAGAAAAGCCAAAATTAGTGACTTTGGCAAAGTAATTGGTTAATGATATTAAATCTATAAAAAATTTATTATTTCCTTTTGTTTTCTGGGAATTTATACATCTTTTTTATTGCTTTCTTGGACTCAACAAACATCAGCTAAATCTGAGATGTACTCTCAATAAAGGATATATTATTCAAGAAGATATGCTTATATTTGCTCAATTTTTTTGTAGGAATTTTATGTTATACCCAAACAAGTATTTTAGAATAAAGAATTTTAAATTAGTAATTACATCATTAACAAGATAATTATAGCGATATAGGATAATTTTGATCTTTTGCTGAAACTAGAAATAAATATTTAATTTCTACTTTTTAATCCATATAAATTAAACAAATAATGTGATAAAACTATGTAGTTCTGATCTATATATATCGTAAACTTTGTGTATATTAAAAATATTAAAACCTGGTTATCGTGACATTGACCAGTAAATAAAAGTTTTATTTAAAATTACAGCCGTAATTTGTTGAACATAAATAATATTTTACCTAGCCTCTGAATAGATGAAATCTAAAAAAATGGCTGTAATCCAGTCTTTTTATGGATTAATGCCAAACTTCTCGTAGAATGTACTTTTTTCGAAGTATGAACACACTTTATTAAAATATTTAACTGAGAATATTTTATAAATAAAATAGACAACCTGATTAAAGTGACATTCAGAAATAACCAAAATTAATGACTTCGGCAAAATTTTTGGTTCAAATTATAAAATTATTAAATAATATATATTCCTTTCGTTTTCTGGGAACTTATAAATCTAAAAGTTTTATTTAAAAATTACAGCCGTAATTTGTTGCACATCAATAATATTTTACCAAGCCTCTGAATAGATGAAATCTAAAAAAATAGCTGTAATCCAGTCTATTTATAGATTAATGCAAAGCTTCTCGTTTAATGTACTTTTTTCTAAGTATGAACACACTTTGTTAAAATATTTAACTGAGAATATATTTATAAATAAAATTGACAACCTGATTACAGTTACATTCAGAAATAACCAATATTAAAGACTTCGGCAAAATTTTTGGTTCAAATTATAAAATTATTAAAAATATATATATATATTCCTTTCGTTTTCTGGGAACTTATGCATCTTTTTTATTGCTGTCTTGGACTCAACAAACTTTAGCTAAATCTGATATGTAATTTCAATATAGGCTATTTTATTCATATACTTACATTGGGCCTATTTTTTGTAGAAATTTTCTGTTAGACCCAAAATTATATTTATAGAAATAACCACTTACTAGATAATTATAACGAAATAGAATAATTTTGGTCTTCTACTGAAACTACAAAGTAATAATTAACCTTTACTTAATAATCCAATGAAATGAAAAAGGTAATTCAAGAAAATTGTGTAATTCAGATGTAGATTTATCTTAATCGTAATGTGCATTACAAAAATATTAAAACCTGGTTATCGTGACAGTGACCAGTAAATAAAGATTTAATTAAAAAATAATGCTATAGTTTGCTGAACATAAATAATATTTTACCTAGCCTCTGAATAGTCGAAATCTAAAAAAATGGCTGTAATACAGTCTTTTTATGGTACAATGCAAAGTATCTCGTATAATGTACTTTTTTCGAGCTTAGAACACACTTTCCTAAAATATTTAGCTCAGAATATTACATAAATTAAATAGACAACCTGCATAAAGTGACATTCAAGAAAAGCCAAAATTAGTAACTTGGGCAAAGTAATTGGTTATAAATAAGGGATATTTTATTCAAGAAGATATGATTATATTTGCTCAATTTTTTTGTAGATATTTTATGTTATACCCAAACTAGTACTTTAGAATGAAAAATTTTAAATTAGTAATTACATCATTAACAAGATAATTATAGCGATATAGGATAATTTTGATAGTTTGCTGAAACTAGAAATGAATATTTAATTTCTACTTTATGATCCTTCAATATTAAAGAAATAATGTAATAAAACTATGTAGTTCTGATCTATATATATCGTAAACTTTGTGTATATTAAAAATATTAAAACCTGGTTATCGTTACATTGACCAGTAAATAAAAGTTTTATTCAAAATTACAGCCATAATTTGTTGAAGATAAATAATATTTTACCTAACCTCTGAATAGATGAAATCTAAAAAAATTGCTGTAATCCAGTATTTTTATGGATTAATGCAAAACTTCTCATATAATGTACTTTTTTCTAAGTATGAACACACTATGTTAAAATATTTAACTGAGGATATTTTATAAATAAAATTGAAAACCTGATTACAGTGACATTCACAAATAACCAAAATTAAAGACTTGGGAAAATTATTTGGTTCAAGATATTAAAACTGTAAAATATTCATTTATTCCTTTAGTTTTGTGGGAATCTATACATCTTTTTTATTGCTTTCTTGGACTCAACAAACTTCAGCTTAATCTGAGATGTACTCTCAATAAGGAATATTTTATTCGAGAAGATATGCTTATATTTGCTCAATTTTTTTGTAGATATTGTATGTTATACCCAAACTAGTATTTTAGAATGAAGAATTTTAAATTAGTAATTACATCATTAACAAGATAATTATAGCGATATAGGATAATTTTGATCTTTTGCTGAAAATAGAAATGAATATTTAATTTCTACTTTATAATCAATAGAAATTAAACAAATAATTTGAGAAAACTATATAGTTCTGATCTTGATATATCGTAAACTTTGTGTACATTGCAAAAATATTAAAATTTCCTTATCGTGACCGTGACCAGTAAATAAAAGTTTTTATTTAAAAATTAATGCCGTAATTTGTTGAACATTAATAATATTTTACCTAGCCTCTGAAAATATGAAATCTAAAAAAATGGCTGTAATTTAGTATTTTTATGGTTTAATGCAAAGCTTCTCGTTTAATGTACTTTTTTCGAGCTTAGAATACACTTTGTAAAATATTTAGCTTAGAATATTTGATAAATAAAATTGACAACCTGATTACAGTGAGATTCACAAATAACCAAAATTAATGACTTGTGAAAAGTATTTGGTTCAAGATATTAAATCTATTAAAAATTTATTTGTTTTCTAGGAATTTATACATTTTTTTTAATGCTTTCTTGGACTCAACAAACTTCAGCTAAATCTGAGATGTACTCTCAATAAGGGATATTTTATTCAAGAAAATATGCTCATATTTGCTCAATTTTTTTGTAGAAATTTTATTTTAAACCCCAACTAGTATTTTAGAATGAAAATTTTAAATATGTACTTACATCATTAACCAGATAATTATAGCGAAATAGGATAATTTTAATATTTTGCTGAAACTAGAAATGAATAATTAATTTTTACTTTATAATCCATAGAAATTAAACAGATGATTTAAAAAAATTATGTTATTCTGGTGTGGAAATACCTTAGACTTAGTGTGTATTACAAAAATATTAAAACTTGGATATCGAGGCAGAGATAAGTACACAAAGATTAAATTAGAAATTAATGCCGTAGTTTAATGAATATAAATAAAATTTCATCGTATCTATTTTTATCGTTTTCTGGGATTTCATTCATCTTTTTTAATGCTTTCTTGGACTCAACAAACTTCAGCTTAATCTAACATGTACTCTCAATAGGGGTTATTTTTTCTCAAATATGCTTATATTTGCTCAATTTTTTTGTAGAACTTAAAACTTGGTTATCGTGACCGTGACCAGAAAATAAAAGTTTTTATTAAAAATTAATGCCGGAATTAGTTGAACATAAAAAATATTTTACTTAGCCTCTAAATAGTTTAAATCTAAAAAAATAGCTGCAATTTAGTCTTTTTATGGTTCAATTCTATTCTTCTTTATAATGTACTTTTTTCTAAGAACGAACACACTTCGTTAAAATATTTAACTGAGAATATTTCTTAAATTAAAAAGACAACCCGTTTACAGTGACAGCAAAGCGAAAATGCGCATTGATTCTGCGTTTCTATATATTGTATGTGGGTCACGAAAAATTGAAGGATGCACATTACGCACATTGCGAATTTTTAAATGAGTTTTGCGCTTTGACTTCACGTATTTTCTGCCATTTTGTATGAAAATATATAAAAAATAACGCATTTGTTAATGAATATTGAGCATTTGATTTTGAATCTTGCGGTTTTTTCACCTTGTTTGCGCATGTGAGAAACGTTATACATTTATTGTTGCAAAAAGAAAATGCTAAATGTTCATTAATTCATTCAGCATTTCTATAAATAGTATATGGGTCACGCAAAATTGTAGAATATGTGTGAAATTTGTTAATAGACATTGCGCATTTTTTCTTTGCTGCTAATGTGCAATGTTTCAGACATGCACAAACTAGATGGAAATCAAATTCGCAAAATGCATTCATGAAGGATGAACATTGCGTTCATTGCGAATTTTGGAATCAGTTTTGCGCTTTAATTTCAAACACGTATTTTTTGCTGTTTTGTATGTAAAAAATAACGCATTTGTTTATGAACATTGCGCATTTGATTTTGAATCTTGTATTTTTTCTCCTTGTTTGCGCAAAGATTGTGTGTTGATTTGCATTGTATATACAACATATGTTCAATTTATTCAATAGATATATTTTTGAATAAAAATTCAGGTAGAAAATAACGGCATCAAAATTTATAGAAAAAATATAACAATATAATAATTAAAGAAAAATAAAAATTTAAGACAATCTTGAATACTTATTACGGTTAAAAAAACAAGTCAGCAAAAAATTTATATCAAAAGTTACGGGAAGTTAATTTGCATATTAACATTCATTTTCGTATTACATATTAGACAAGTGATAAAAAAATAATTCAAATATACATGAAATTTTTTAATTTCAATTTCCAACATAGAAAAACAAATAGGCAAGGTGCAAACCCGATAATTTACTAAAAAAAAACAAAATTCTCTGCACCACACATGTAGTGCATGTTCTCTTTTTTTTTCCTTGCGTCATATGAAGTATACGCTTCTTGTACAGAATATACATATCTTTGTAAATGAATATATACTTACTTCCATATGGAGCATACGTACTATATAAAAATAAAAAAAGCTAATTGTCAAAAAAAAATTTTTTATTTAAAAAAATTTTACATGTTAATTTTTTTCTAAATTTTGGTTTAATTAAAATAATTTGATCACCTAATCACCTAAAATAGCAACAATTTCCAACAGGTTTAAAGGATTCATCTCATATAAATTTCCAGTAATTTCCGATCGATCCATTGAAATTTGATGTCTTCGGTAGGTAATAGTATACCCTGAAAAGACTTTTCTCTGAATTTCGGATTAGTGAAAATAATTTGGTCATTTAACTACCTAAAACTACAACGATTTCCAACAGGTTAAAAGAATCAATGTCAAATAATTTTCCAGTTATTCGCGATTAATCTATTAAAATTTAGTGTATATTTTAAATTTTGCACGATATTTTGGTTTGTAACCCAATTTTTAGGGATTATTGGGTAAATTTTAATAGAGAAATTTATAAATTTGGTTAAAAATTTATAAATTTAGAATCGGCAAGCATGCGGCTCAAAGTATGAAATCACGATTGGGGTGAATATTTTAAATTTAACACGATACTTTGGTTTTTGGCCCAATTTTTGGGAAACAAAATTGGGTCAATTTTAATAGAATAACTTTGAATTTGATTAGAAACTGTTAAATTTAGTATCGGGAATGTGGTTTGACATTTTTTTACTTACAAAAATTTATTTTGAATAAAATTTTTTAGTCTGAAGAGGTTGTTGGTATAATGAGTTAATCTCTAATAATCTCTAAAAAAGAACTTTAGTTTATCAACAAGATTCATATTTCACTTCCATTGGAGGATTGATTTAATAATACGAAAAAAAATTTTTCCTGGCTGGTATGATTTATAATGTGAATAAAATTTTTAGTTGCAATTGTGATGCATTAAAGCATAAAACAGTGAAATCATTTTTTCAAAAAACGCTTAAATTTTTTTTTCGCAAAAATAAAAGCGTAAAAATGGAAAGAATCAACAGATCAACCACTGAAGAAAAAGCACGGCTTAAAAAAAAAAAATTAAAAGAAAAACAGGCAGAGTTTGAGGAGTTAGAGAATGCCTATTACTTGTTACGTGGGGATTGGAAAGTGTCACAGGATCATATTAGTTGGTTCAAGAGAAGAGAGAAAGAATTCAAAACAAAGATTGAAAAGGCAGAAAGCGAAAACGAGACGAAAGCTCAAGAGTCTATGAGGAGAAAAAGCATACAGAACGATTATAAGAAGGTTGGAAAGGGAAAAAGAGGATATAATCAAGGACCGCATGCTTGTATTTTGATTCTTTCAATTGATATTTATTTTGATCGTGTATCATCTTTTACCCTATTCAAACAAATCGGTTTGACAAAAATAATGAAACAAAAAAAAACAAATTTGTAGAAGTGTTCGAAAAAAGAGAGTATGTGAAAAACAAACTATTCGTTATAATTATTTACAGATTAACCTAATAAAAAAAACAAAAATGAACAAACAAGTGTACATTAATAAAGTCAGCTGACATCAATTTAGAATCACAAATCGAGAAAACGTAGGTATAATATTTAAAAAATTTAACAAAAGAGTATTTAAAAAAAAAAAAAAAAGTTGGAAAAATTTTAAAACTTCAAAAAAAAACACACAAACAAACATCAAATTCCGGCTTACAAAGGGTAAAATCACGCTCGGGTACGAAAATAAAACTCGCCGAGCGGGTGGGGGGTGTCACGCGCATCCACCCCGCCGCATCGCCAGCAAGCTCAGGCTAGTGCAGCGCCAAAAACGCTTGCAAGCGAGCAGCGAAAATTCAAAGACCAAAAAAAAAACAAAAAAAAAAATAACTAAAAATTTCCGGACAAATTAATTTTCCAAAACACGCCAGAGGTCTAGTCTCAAAAAAAAAAACACAAAAAAATCGCCTTTTCCACAGACTTTTCCAATGAACCACCGATTCGCCATAAAATACATAAAAATATATAATTTTAAACAATAAATAACCAAAAAGATTTACAAAATTTCGAATCCAAGCAATGATAATTCATTATTGAACGACTATGTCAACGAAGCGCAAACAAAATAATATCACCTGATGCTGTATGCATAATTTTCAGGAAAAAAAAACAAAAAAAAAAAATCATTAGCTCGAAAGTTTCACGCTAAAAACAAAAAAAAACGAAAGCAACCAAAAGCGACCATGCAAGAATAGGGTGGCGGTGGTGGTGCTAGTCTACGGGGAGAGCGAAGCAGAAACGCTGATAAAAGCGTGCGCAAAGATCCGAAAACGTAAAGTTAAAAGTCAAGTATCAGAAGTAATGACAACAGTTAATAATAAATATGAAAAATCTATCCAAAAACATGGCAAACGATCTCTACCGACAAAAAAGTACCAAATTTTCAAAAACAAAATTTTTGAATTTAAAAAAATTTTTTAAACCCCAAAAAATTTACCTGTTAATTTTTCCTAAAATTTTGGTTTAATTAAAATAATTTGGTCACCTAACTACATAAAATAATAACAATTTCCAATAGGTTTAATGGATTCAGCTCATATAAATTTCCAGCAATTTCCGATCGATCCATTAAAATTTTTTTTATGTCTTCGGTAGGCAATAGCATACCCCAAAAAATCAACCAGTCAATTTTTCTCTAAATTTTAGATTAGTGAAAATAATTTGGTCATTTAGCTACCTAAGATTACAACGATTTTCAACAGGTCAAAAGAATCAATGTCTAAGATATTTACAGTATTTTACGATTGATCGTTTAAAATTTAACATCTTTGGTAGGTTAATAAAAAAATTACAACTAAGCGACAGAATCTAAAAATATTTATGCATGTCACCAATTAAAAATCAAATTAAAACCTGTAATTCAACGAAATTTTTTTAAATTAATGTTAAAAAATTAGCAATTTCAAAAAAAAATTTGTAAAAACGGAATCTGCAATTATTTAATTCCAAAATTTCAAAAACCCAGAAAGCAAAAATCAAATGCAATGATGATGCAATTTATTAAAAAAAGATAATAATATTCAAATTACTATCACATAACAAAAGGCGAGGAATCGTCTCACTCAATACTTTGCATGCATTTTTTTTTGAAAATTTTTTGTCTCTTTTTAAACTAAATTTTAATTTTTTTAGTAGCAAGTCTAATTTTAAAACCTTTTATCCGAAAAATAAACATCAATGTCAGGGTTGACTCTCTTATGACAAGGACAGAATCCAATAAAAAATAAAAAAAAACTGCCATCAGCAAAAAAGCAACACAGAAACTATGAACCGCATTTCTTACCTCGAGAAATGAGTCATATATATATATGCACATAAAATTCGCTTCAAAGTGCTATTTAACTGATAAAAATAAAAAAATAAAAAAAAAAAGAGGTTTATCATTTATACTTAACTACTATGGAAAAATACATAGTCGACTTTCAAGCCTATAAGCTTATTCAAAATGAATTTGCCGTAAAGGAACATGTAAAACGTAGAGAAAAGCCTTTATTATTTCTATTTAAATTCCCCTGTAGTTGGTGTAATTACCTATAGAATAGCGTAAAGAAAATACTTGGATAAAGCATAATATTTTAGAAATTAATTGGAGTAGTGGTAAAATACCATATAATGAAATTAAACAAATTTTAGAATTTAATTTATTTTATTCAAATTTTATGTATATTAAAGGATAGCAGAAAGCAAAATGGTTACAAAAATTTATAGAGAGTGTACATAATATTGGTTTTGAGAGTCCATCCTTCAAATTAATGAAAAATTGGAATATTTCATGTAATAATACATGCACGTATCATCATATAAATTAAATTTAATTTGTGCATTTATACATGTTTTATTGCTAGAACAATGGTTAAAATTAAATAAACCTTTTCAAGAAAGATCTTTTGAAATTTTTAATGCAACTAAACACTTAAGCTTTATGAAGAATCAAGATATTGCAACTTTATCAAAAGAATTTTTTTAAAAATTTGCTGCAAAAAGTATTGATTTCGTATGGGAAAAATTACCAGAAATTTAACGACTAGACAAGAAAATGACTATGTGCATTAAATGTAAAATTCACGATCAAAGTGATAGATTCATTCCAATGATTAAAGATTGTATAGAATGTATAAAAAATTAAATCAATAAAAAATTTAAAAATAAAAATTGTTTATTATCCTTACCTTCCTTGCGATTCTCTCTTATAAATATTTTCATCATACTTAAATAATGATTCATCATATTTCGTGTCCAAACTTGTTCATTTATATAAATAAGTTTAAAATATTAAAAATTCTACTTGATCATGATTAAAATAAATTTATACATAAAATTATTCATAATACATACTGTTTCATTGCATATAACTAAGACGTTCTTTTAAAGGGATATAATCTGTTTATTTTATAATAATATTTGTTATTACTTAAAAAATATAATAATTTAAATAGTAATTACTTAATGTACTCATCTTTACCAATTTGAATAAACTCCATTGAATCAAACGGACCCCTAAGAAATTTTAAAGCTACATGCTTATATTGAATTTTTCTTTTGTAAAATTCAATTAAATATTGCATATGACTGAATAAACGTAAAGGTAAATAAACCTTACCCAAATTTATAAGAAGTTTTATAAGAAGTTTATTTTATAAGAAGTTTTCTCTTTTGAGTCAATATATTTATAAAATTCAATTACTCCAAAATATCCAAATCCCGTATTCTTTTCCAATTTCCAATTTTTTTAATTGTTGAATATTATTATCTTGAAAATTTGCCTGAGAAATCAAAAAATCAATACACTTTTAATATTTTTCAAAAATACAAATTATTTGATCGAAAGTTTAGTAGAGTAATAAAATTCGTAGATAATGCAAAAGTTTTATATTTTCATCCTGATTCTTGGCATGAGTTTTATAAAAATTTTCTATTAATCCAAGATTATTTTAATAACGATGTAGATGCTTTTGAATAATTAGAAAATCCTACGAGCATTGATATAAAGGGTGACAAATAAAGAAGGTTGTATCACAGCACTTTGCCTAAACGTGGCAGTCGCCTTTTCTATGTTGGGACATGGACATCTGAGCACGAACTCGTAGCCATATAGCTCACCAACCTGTGTCATTGGTGAACCAGAATTACCGGTTCCTATTGCGAAAAGGCTCGAATAGCAAGAAGACTCTAGAGTCTGTCTCGCCTACGAGCTTATTGAGCAAAAGATCGACAAGAATGGTCTTCATATTCCTTTGTAGGACTTCGAACATTACCAATGACACTTTATCTTCCTTGTCGTAAGTGCCACCCAATAATACTTATTTGCTCCGCATCCTGTTGGTCTTGGCCTTGTCAGTTCTTTCTCTGTAGAGGAAGTATTCTGCTTTTTCCACAGGGCATTCTCCTGACTTAAGACCTTGGCCGCCACAATTAAACACGCTGGTTTTCGGTCCGTGCCCTAACAGGACCACTGGTTGTATCCAAAATCAAGATACTTGAAGCACCGTAGAACATCGGCTCTTAAGCGCACTTTCTAGTTAGACCAGCTATTATTCAACCGGCTTTTATTGGTCAATTTTAGTGCGGCGGCCTCTGGCAGCTCTATGACCGCCATATCCGCCTTAGTGCCCTTAGCCTTGAAGATGGCGACTTTTATGTCCTCATCGTTCTGCAGCTTGGTTGCCTCCTTTATCACCTGCCCTTTTTCGTCGCTGCTAGTAGTACCGTCAAGGCCTCTGATCTCTACGGGTAGGTGGGGAATCAGTTCCTTGACTGTACTTTCTGGGCTTGCGAGCGTCTTGACAGCGTCTAATAGCTTTTGCCGGTCTTTCGACGAGCTCAGCTCTATTTAAACGCTGCCATCCTGGGTCTACTTGATTCGTTGAACCTCCATCTCCGAATCCTGTAGTTACACACCTCGTTTGATCTCCAGCAGGGCTGTTGCATAAGACTTCCCTTCGGGAGGCTTTATTATTAGAGCCTCCTCACGCTTAGGGATCCTTATGCACCAGTTCCGGCGCTTCTTCCTCCTGCCTTTATCTGTCACTTCGGAAAAAGGAGATTTACCATCTCATTCTTTCATCTGCGGCTTATTTATTTTTCCTTCTTTTATTCTCTGCCCTCTTCCGCTGGTCTACTGCTGCTGCGATTGGTTTTTGCTGCTGCTACTGTTCCTGCTTTTGCTGCTGCTCCTTCTTTTCCTGCTCTTGGTTTTTACGAGCCTCTACCTCCTTTCTTTCAAACTCTTTTTTCTTTATCTCCTTTTCCTTTTTTCTTTGACCTGCGCTTTTAACGGCGACCAAATCATCATCATCTACAGGGAGAGTTACTTAAACTACCTCCATTGGCTGCGTTTGCTGGCCAGAAGCTACTGTAGCCCCCTCCTGATTCTTATCTTTTTAAGGAGACTTCATCGCGTTAGCGAAGGCCTTCTAGAGGGAATTTTGATGACGTTTTCTCCGCCGATCTCATTTTTGTATTCTCCTTTCCAGGTGAGCTTTGAGACGGAGTCCGAGCCCTCTTCTTTCCTTTTTTAGTCAGACTCCCTGATACTTCCTGTATAGGAATATCCATTTAATTCGTTCGAAAATTGTCTTCAACCTGGTTAGATATTTTTTGAACTGAGCTATGCCTTTTTTGACGGTCATATTACAGTTCTTCTGTACTTTGAATCTCTCAAAAAAAATGATATAAAGGGATTTTACGTATCATTAATAACAACGTATAATACAAAGGCAATATTATTTGAAGAAAAATCACATGAAAATAATGATAAATGCAACAATCCAAAAAGAAAAAAACTAAAGCGTATGTTTCAACTATTATTCAAGAACTAAATTAAAAAATATTCAAAAAATATCTGATTTCATAATTATGAAAATGGAATATTTAAAGGTAATTAAAAAAGAGTTATAACATTAATGTACACAATTTTTATAAAATATAAAAATTTTTCTTAAGATTTAACTGTATTATTTTTATTTACTTTATTATTTTTATTAACTTTATAATTTTTAATCAATATTACAAATGTATTATATCTTAAAACACTACAAATCAAAGTTTATTCACAAAGTAATATGATTTTTCAAGTATTCCAAGCTTTTATGCCTACGAGTAGTGCAGACATCCGAAGAATGTGTTCTCTACGGTGTCTACCTCACCCAGAATATTGTGTCACTTACTCAACATGACACGGAAATATCCGTGACCTATTAAGAACTGGGTGAGATAACAATCTACCTCCCCATGTTCGGGTCCTGTCCAAGCATCCAGGTCCGGAATCAGTCTGTGTCTCATTCTTGTCGCTGTCCCATCGTCAAGATGGGTTAAGAAGGTTTAAAATAATTATTTTATATATGCCAAATTTTAATTTTTTAATGGACCTTCCCAGAAGTTTCCCAGAACTCCAAATATAATTTTAAGCTATTAATGTTTAAAACATTTTTTTTATTTATGCAAAAAGATAATTAATTTAAGCAATAAATTATTAAAATCTATGTAAAACAAAGAAAAAACAATAGTTTACAATAAAATATATTTAAATATTTCCAAAATCATTTTCATGCAAGACATTTCACAATATTAACTGAATGTTCACTAAAAATTAGTTGTTCGCAGTTCTTACAATATTTTATTGATTGCTCTTCTTTCTTATTTACTATTAATTAAAGTATAAAGGCAACCTACGTTTTTTTTCACCCAAATTTATATATTATGTCATTTTCTGGAATTTGAGAGTGAAGTTTGACAAATTACTCTTTCAAATATGGCTTCTACTCGCGTCCGCTTCAATACTAGGATTAAATGGCAGGGACTATACTACTAACGCACTTTTGTACTATAGAAAAATGAAAATTATTTATTTTTTATTCAATTATTTATTTTTCATACTACCTACAAAATTATATTAATTTACAATAAAATTTTTAATTGTTTTATTTCAATTATTTATATAAATTTAAATTATTTATCTTTTTAATGGTCAATATAAATGGGTGCCTTTTACGGGAACTGTATATTAAGTAGTACTGAAATTTACAAATATGAAAATAAATTTTACGTGTTATTCTTATGGGATTTTTTATTTCTACGGACGTTTTTAACATTTTGAGGCTCATATTTAAATAGCTCTTGATTCAAGCCAAAAAATTTACTCATATTTTGGATACCTTAATTCAGAGCTGGGCATGCACGGCATTTTGGGCACGGAAAACTAACAGCCGTATATACGGCCAAGCAGTATAATGATTCGTGCACAGTCTGTCCATACTTAATTTTTATAAGTATACGGATCAGTTAGTAGTATGTTAAAGTTTGAATGCATACTGCCCACGGACCCGTCAGCATTATGAAAAACCCAAGTCTCATACTCATACGGACCCGTATGCATATAGGACCTGGGTATTTTCATAATGCTGAGGGGTCCGTGGGCATTATGAAAACACCCAAGCTCATACGCATACGGACCCGTATGCATATAGGACCTGAGTATTTTCATAATGCCCACGGACCCGTCAGCATTATGAAAAAACCCAGGTCCTATATGCCCACGGGTCCGTATGAGTATGAGACCTAGTATTTTCATAATGCCTACGGATCCGTACACAGTATGAAAATACCTAAGTCCTATACGCATACGGACCCGTATGCATATAGGACCTGGGTATTTTCATAATGCTCACGGACCCGTCAGCATTATGAAAATACCTAGGTCTCATACGTATACTGACCCGTGGGCATTATGAAAATATCCTCTTCTATACGCATATGGGTCCGTGGGCATTATGAAGTTACCCAGGTCCTACATGAATACGGGCCAGTATGAGAAAAATATGGGGCCGTATATTCTTATGCCGTACAAATAGGTGATTTGGTATTCAATTTTGTCCTACGGTTTTTCATACGGCATAAATAAATACGGGAGCTGTAGGTAATATGCCGTATTAATGGACCATTTTATACGACTCCCGTATTGAATTTTGCCGTATGGATTTTCATACGGCAAAAATCAATACGGGGGCCGTATAAAATGGTCCATTAATACGGCATATTTTGTACGGTTCCCGTATTGGATTTTGCCGTATGAAAATCCATACGGCAAAATACAATACGGGAGCCGTATAAAATAGTCCATTAATACGGCATATTTTGTACGGTTCCCGTATTGGATTTTGCCGTATGGGTTTTCATACGGCAAAAGTCAATACGGGAGCCGTATGCGTGTCACAGTATCCCAGCTCTGCCTTAATTTTTCATCAAAACTGAATGCCGCATACACTTGGAGAAAACAACCCGGACGTTTTTCACATTTTTATTTTGTATGAGCGTTTTAAAAATTTAAAACTGAAAATGTTGATAAACCTTTGATTATATAAACTTTAAGTTTTCCACGATTCATATATGAGTAGTATGTTAAGTAGCAGCAGCTGCAGCTGCAGCTAAACATTCTCTTTTTGGTGGTCAGGGGTACAAAAAATGCAATTGCAGAGCTTCCGCTAAGCAGTGTTCAACAAATAGATGTCAATGTTATAAAGCTCAGGTTTTATGTAATTCACGTTGTCATTTTAGTGGCCCATGAAAATAAATAAAATAGTAATAATATTATAGTATTATAGGCTATAATACGGATTATAGGTTATGACACTTAAAATTCCAGTATCATAGAAAAGTAATGATTTTAAAAATTTTACTTTTCTATAATCCGTATTATAGCCTATAATGCAAACTATTCTATAACACTGCGACATATACATATATATATAAATACATACACATGTACAAACATCCATAATTTTACAAACATCCAAGATTTCTTCTAACAATGACATAAATATTGGAATTAGATGATTAAAATTATTAGTTATTCCTCAAACGTAGAAATAACTAACTTATAATACTATTTTTTCATAAATTTAAAATTCATAAACTCATGAATATTTAAAAAAATATAAAATACATTTATTAATATACCTGTAACGTCAATAATTTTAAGGGTATCCACTATATTTTCAGCGACATCTTCTGGAATATGATTTATTTCATTGTTTTGTAAATTTAAGATTTCTAAAGAATTTAAAGTTTCAAATACTGTAGCTGGTAATACTTTTATCCTGAAAATAAAAAGTAAAGTTTAATAAACAAATTATAAAAATTATTCAACTTTAGAAATTCTTTTAGAGTAATTCTTATTGAAAGTGAATTAGGTGAAAGTGTGAAAATATCTGAAAATACTTCTGAAATCTTTAATATCTTTAGTCATTGATCATGTTATGTGTCCTATAGAATTAAAAATAATAATTTTGATAATTCATTGACCACGAGCGGAGGTAGTATCGCTTAAAATTTCATTAATTTTTGAGGTACTTAATTAATCAAGACTTTTTTATAATTAATCTGATTTTTAAAATCTTTCAATATAATATTTAAAACATTATTTATCATCGAGTTACTAAAAAAAATCTGAATTTTTATCAACAATGTGAATTATATTTCAAGTTTTTTGATTTTTGTCCTAACCTATACTTTACAAAAAATCAATTTATTCCCGGCAAAACGTAGAAAATCAAAATTTTTCTTAGTAAATCGATGCTAAATAATGCTCTAAATATTATATTTTAAGATTTTTAATATCAAATTATTTATAAAAAAGTCTTGATTAATAAAATACCTTAAAAAGTGCTAATCTCCGTTCGTAGTCAATAAATTAATAATAAATTAAAAATTTTTTTTTTTAAATTTTAAGGGACACATAAGATGATCAATGGCTAAAAATAATAAACATTCCAGAAATTTTAAACCCAAAAATGTTTTCTATCCACCTGATTAAACCTTAAGTATTTGTAATAAAAGTATAGGATAAAAAAAAAAATGTCAGTGTTGGCGATGTGGTGCTGGTCTCATGAGACAATGCCACCCGCAAAATGGCACTTGGCTAGAGTAGTTAAGGTTTACCATAGTTCTGATGGGTTGGTGCACGTGGTTCACCTCAAAACTAGGTCAACACAGCTTAAAAGACCAATTCAAAAAACTTATAAAGTTAAATATTTTGAATAATGAGGAATCATAATAATGTTTACTATTTAGTAATTTGTGCATTAATGTAAATTCATTAAAATAAAATTAAGATTGTAGAATTATATGATTGTATAAAAAGATTGTCTAATTAGATGAATTTTTATTGCATTGTAAATTATTTTTAAATGTTGATTTTAATTTGAAATTTAAAACCTGCTTAAATTATTGAAAATAATATTTCTAATTTTTTATATCTTTTATATAAAATTGCAAGCAGCATCTGTATTCACCAAATGGTTTTTTTTTTAATTGGTTTTTGTTAATTTGTAGACATTTCAATTACATTAAAATGTGGTGGGTGGAAATGTTGTGGAATGTATATAATGTAAAAATGTATGTATGTGCGCGTGTGTGCGTGCCTTACTTAGATTTAATGTTCATGGTCAGCGGCAAAGCGTCTGTATCTCCCGCCTGACTCCGCAGCTATTTTCGTTTATTAAAATACCTTAGTTATTAACGTTTATTAAAATACCTTAAAGCGGAACTCTGACTTTAAATTTTTATATCTCGCAAACGATTGATCAAAAATAAGCGAGTAATAAATTTTTAAAAATTAGGAATTTTCATAAAATTTCTGAGGTCTATAAAACCCATATTAGTCCAAAATTATAATTTTTGCAGTAATTAAAAAATTGGTCATTTTTGGCCAAATATTTTCATTTGATTTACTGACCATAACGGTAAGAGAATACTGATAAAAAAAATACGATTTACTTAAATATATTAGCGCTCATAACAATCGCCTTTTAAATCCAATTTTTGCCCGAAAACTTAAAATTTTAACGCCGGTGCCGCAGATTAACCAAAAATACTTAAAATAATTCAAATAATAACAACCTTTACGAGCAAGGGTTGTTTACCTTGCTCGTAAAGGTTGTTATTATTTCAATTATTTTAAATACTCTCCTTATCATCGAGCGATGCAAGAAATTTTGAATATTAATTTATATTCACTATTAGTTATTCAAAAATATTTAAATTGTAATTTTTGGCCAAAATTTGCCTTAATTTCATTCACGGTCATAAAAACCGCCTTTTAAAGCCAATTTTTGCCAAAAATTGTTCAAACGTATACAGCCGCTTGCAGCAAATTTACTAAAAAAAATTTATTTAAAAAACTTTTAAATCATATTTTAGGCCCAGAATTGCCTTAACTTAATTAGCGCTCATAAAAAGCGCTATTTGAAGCCAATTTTTGCTAAAATAATTAAAAATCTCTTGCCGCTACCGCCGTTTAACCAAAAATTTTTTTTTCTTAAGTAACATTTTTGTCTCGAAGTTGCCTTAAATTCATTAGCGCTCATAAAAAGCGCCATTTAAAGTCAATTTTCGCCAAAATAATTAAAAATCTCGTGCCATTGCCGCCATTTTACATAGCACCCATATCATGAGTCTCTGAAAACCAATTTTTTGCAAAGAACTATAGCGCTGCAACAGCTATTAAACTTAAAAATCTTAAAGTCAATTTTTTGGCCCAAATTTGCCTTCATTTTGGCCAGTGCCCTTAAAAAGTACCCTTTTAAGACAATTTTTATCAATAATTTTTCAAAACTATAGCGCCGCAATAGCTCTAAAACTTAAAAATATAATAGTACATTTTTAACCAAGGGAGCAAAAAAAAAGAATGTCCCAGATCGCACGTTAATTAGCATCCGAGGCGAAGCCGAGGATGGTAAACTGCGATCTGGGGTATTTTTTTTTTGTTCCCATGGACAAAATGAAATTTTTCTTTCTAAGTGGGGTGAAAACGCGTTTTTTTCGATTTCGTTGTGGGGCGAAAAAAGTTTTTTCGGCCCACTAGGAAGAAAAAGCTATTACCTAGTCCAAAATTACATCAAATGTTTTTCAAAATAAAAAAAAAAATAATAAATTTTACATTTTTGCTTTTTTAAAATTTTTCCCTCTTAAGAAAATTTTAAAAAAAAGGAGGGGGGATTGGTAGTATACTCTATTATAAAATATGCCAAATTAGCAAGATAAATTAAGAATTAAATTGAATAAAACATTGGAATAGTTAAAATCAAAAAAAAGTTTGCAGAGGATTTCTATACGCCTATATATCTTGCGATAAACTCACAGTTAATCCTTTCAAACATTGTGAATCAATTTAATTTAATAAAATCAGCAAGGCTACCCTCCGGTGAATCCCTCACTCAGGGTGAACAACTTCCCACTTATCAAAATTACTTAATCGATTTAGTAAAAAAATTAATTAATATACAAAAATTAGCCCATGAGAACCTAATCAACGCAAAAGAAAAATCTAAAAAGTAAAATGTTTAAACCCCCGAGAATTCAAAATTACTTCAAACGTACTTCTTTTAAAGAATAGAAACCCCGGAAAACTTTATTCAGGTCCTTATAAAATATTACAAGTTTTTGACAATAGAAACGTTAAAATAAAAACCGAAAAAGGTACTAAAGTTGTTCACCCTAATAGATTACATATAAATACATATAAATCCGTCTAAATGATCTTTTATTAATATTTTTCTTTATGTTTTAGAAAAAAAATATGGATCCATTACAAATCATCTAATTATTTTCTATCATAGGCTACTATCACAGGCTACGCTTTTTCTCTCATTGGTTATGATTCTAAATTTCGTTTGTGATTTAGAACCTAACGTGACAACTGTTAGTCTCTTTAGAGTTGGGAAATCTAATATCCCCGAACATAATATAAAAAATACAATAAACCAACTATTACAAGTTGTTGATTATCAAAATACTATGGTTAGCCAATGTAAATTAGAAATTAAAAGAATTATAAATAAGTGTGGAATGTTCGGTTATCTTAAACCAGACGAAAATTTATGAATTCCATTTATTAATTTATTGTAGAAATAGGACATGAAGCTTGTACAAATATAATAAGATATGGTTCTTATTGAGATGGTTATCACCCACCCATATAATTATTTAATTAAAATAATATAAAAAGATATGTAAATAAAACCAACTGCATTATTTTTTACCTACACTGAAAAAAAAATCCCTTTGCCGCAAGCGGATTTCCGCTTACCGCAAGCGGAATTCCGCTTGTAGCAAGCGGAATTTTTTTCTCGTCAAACGATTGCAAATGACTTGAAACGTAAAGAAAATTAAAAAAAAAATTTTTTCCCGCTTACTTGGGATATGCGTATTTCGGTATGACGAGATTTGAGAAAATTTTGGAAAAAGAAAAGAAAAAATGTTTTTTTTAAATTTTCTTTACGTTTCAAGTCATTTGCAATTGTTTGCAAAGAAAAAAAAATTCCGCTAGCCACAAGCGGAATTCCGCTTGCCGTAAGCGGATTGTCCGCTTGCCGCAAGCGGAATTATTCCGCTTGCGGCAAGCGGATTTTTTTTTCAGTGTAGCAGACTAAATAACTCTCTTATACACACATATACAACAGCGCGCCGTCACCTACAGTGGTATAGTGTATAACATACCGACCGGTAAATTTTATGTGATCGCTCGTGAATAAATTAAATATTTTCTCTTTTACAATTAAGTAATCATTATTAAATTAGTGTTATATTAAAATAGAGTCTTTGTGCAATAATTTAACCACATATTTTCGTATCAAAGTAGTATTCAAAATTAATTCGTGAAACTCCAAACTTTTTTGTTTTTCTATTGTTGACCGGCCATTGTTCAATTACTTTTAAAAAATAGTTTCTGTCTCTTTCTGACTAACGTAAAACATAGTTAAAAAAGAGTATAAATAGCGTGAACAAAACGTAAAAATCAAGCATTCGTTCATTATACACTGTATTGTGTAGAAGGTCCAAAAGGTCCTGGTGAACATCTTCTCAACGAGTGTAAGTTAAAAAGGTATAAATTTCTCTTTTATTTTCTTTTTATTACTATAACGCGATCCCCCTACGTGATGCCGCTATTCCACGTTTAAGGGAAGAAAACATTTAATTATTCACGAGATCCCCCTACGTGATGCCGTTAATTCCACGTCTAAGGGAAGATATTATAATTCCTCATGTGAGATTCATATATCGCATGAGAGTACGTGTCTAGGTGATGCTTTACCACCTGAATGTATATAATCGCGTATTTATAGTTGTGAGCTTTAATTAAAACCATTCGCTGAAACGTCATTTTATCAAGTGGGGGTAAACGGCTGAGATCTCCTTAAGAGGCTGTCGTTTATTTTTATAAAAAGCGTGGGTAAACCGACGTGTTCCTTTTTAAATATTATTTATTAAATATTTATTTTACGCGGGTAAACGGCGGTGCATAAATAGTTGTATATGTGAGTTTCCTTATGTAAAATATTCATTATTATCGTTATATTCTATTAGTACACTATAATGAAAGATTTTAATAATTTTTATTAATATTTATGATAAAAAAGTAAAGAGCAAATAATAAAATATATCTAAGTTACTGTACATTTGTATGGTCTTTCGCCTGTGCGTAAGACATACAAATGTATTGTGATATTATTTGCATCGACAATTACATTTATATGGTTCTTCACCGGTGTGGCGCTGTTCTGTGTAAGTGCCGGCGACGCTCCAAGATTATATAATATATAATAATAATGTTTAGGAAAGGGGGGAAGGGGGAAGCTAAGTCAATAATGAGTCTATTTTAATTAATGAAAAATAAACAAATTTAATAATAAAAAAGATTAATATTTATAATTATTTACAAACTTAAAACTATATTGGCCATTATAAAAAATAAAAGTAATATTTGATCGACCTCGTGGGTCTTAATTATTTTAATGGGCGCCATATTTTATTGAATCGTATGTGCGCGCGGGTGCCGATTATACTCGCGTATATAAACTATAAAGTTAACATTATTAAAATTCCATCGAATATTTTCGACACGCGTGCTCACACATAGATGATTTTTCACACACTCATACAAATAGATTTCTTTCACACATACGCGTAACCGCGTGAAAATAATTTTAATAAACGAAAATGAATAATTAAATAAAACGAAATAATAATAACCCGAGGTACCTTTTCTTGAAATCTTGAGTCTTCTTTCTGGTCAGGCCTGGCTGAAAACTTCTTTCCTGGATTTCTTGTTACTTGGCCTGGTTACTGGTACTGGTTACTAACTATTAACTTTTTGGTTTGGCAGGAGCTTCTAATCTTTTGAGCTGCACTTGAAGCCATACTTCCTGGTGCATAAATACACACTATAATACACTGAGGGGAGAGCCCATGCTCTCTCCCTCTCTTAGAGAGCACTTTCAGACAATAGCTGTTTACTGTTCAGCGGTCGAGACGAGAGTGACGAACTCCCGCTTGTTCATACTTTTTCTATGTTCCCGGCGTCTAGCTTAGTTAAATTCGCTGTTTCTTAATTAGAAAAGATGCACGAAATCACAAAACATTTTAATTTGAAAATTATCAGAATCCTTTACTTTTATAATGCAAATTATTGCATTACACATACTATATAAATTAATTGTATTATATTATTCGCAACGTTATTAAATCCTGTATATATTTTTGATATTAATAAAATTAATCAATATTTTTGTTTATTCTCTTGTACAAACCATTGAGTTGTTATTTACAAACCTTATCCTGGTATCCTATATTTTTATAATATAAGTAAAAGAACCTGTGGTCTACCATCCCCTGGGTGTGACCATTACATTATAAATATTTAGGATTATTCCCTATTGCAGGAATTGAAGCTAATGGTATCAATTATCATAACTTCAATTTCACTGAAATGCTGAAGGAAATTCTTGCTAAGGTGGTTTCTAACTATCGTTATAGAAATTACCAGAATTTCGTAGTACAGAGTTCTTTAAAGTTTACTATATAAGAATATAGAGCAACTATCAGATTATCTGACAATAAAGTTCTCTTAAAATCCGGAATATCTTGTGAACTAAATAAATGTACTTGTATGCACCCTGAATATATGTCAATACATTCTGGAGTACACTTCCCGAAGGGGAAAGCACTTATAATAAATGTGATATAAAATATCGATAAAAAATAAGCGATAAAAATTACTGACCCTTCGGTACATGGACTAAATAGTGTATATTCGTTAGTCTCAAACAACTTTAAGTTAGCCTAAACAAATAAAGCTAATAATAATATATGGGGACATAAAGCAGTTTTGAACATCTTAAAATGATTGTACATGAAAAAAAGGGCAGATCATTATTTAAGAAACAAGGCAATACTATAGAAAATTTAGACTTATTCGCTTATGTTAACTCTAAATTCGTTTATGTTAAAAAGCTCATTAGAACTCAGATGAAGGAACTGTATGTAGACTTGATTAGACAAAGATGTAAGTTAGAAAGAGAAATTATAAAAAATTCCCTCGTACAGCCATTCAAAATCCTGATGAATTCACTTACAATTTAATGAAAGGACCTGCAAACATGGCTGTCGTTAGTACTGAAGCGATTCATTTCAGCCAGCTAACGTCAGAATCGTTGATGGAGAGGAATGTTCAGTTAATTACAAGTTACTTGGAATAATGAAACATAGTTCCTTGCGCCAAGAAATCTTATTTTCTTCGAAGAGGTGCACAAATAAACTTCAACACAGCATTATCTTCTTATAATCAAATTGGAGAGATATGGTGCAAGATATGTTCAAAACCTGTTGAAACTCTGGTTTGGAAATATATAAACCCTGCAGTACTTGCTACTATTGGCATTTATTCTGATAAATATAGTCAGTCTTTTTCAGTTTAATTATGGGCAAGAAGGCTTCTCCATATTAAAACAACGAAATTTTTGTGGAACTTGCCCTCGAACTGTAAGAAATGGTGAGCTATGTCCCTACTGTATTCCCGGAAGATTGCAAACAATGGAAATGATTTATAGACCACCCAATTGGAGGTGTTTTTGGTTTATTAATAAGGATAGTCCCATTCGTAACTTATGCGCAACAGAAGGGCCAGTAGGAAATTTGTATCTACAATACTTGACAAGTGACCCTCCTTATCATTTGACTAATCCAGACGTAAGAAAGACATAAATGTAGTAAGAAATTTTTGGAAACTTGGAAATTACAAAAAGTTGTTGTAAAAAATAAAACTCAATTTTATCAAAAATTAAAATTTTAGCACCAATGTAAAAATTGGTCATTTAGAGCCGAAAATGGGCATTTGGTTTATTAACTATTACGATGAGAGAATTGGTGATGAAAGATTGCCGATTACGGGAATTGAAAGGTGTATTTCATACAAAAAAATGAGACCAACTGGAAATATTTTGGTTGAATTGCAAGATGACAGCATTATTTGGAAAATTGCCTGAAAACCATATTTTATGACATTGTGGTAACACTGAACTAAATTAGCACACTTAAAAAAAATCTAAGCAATTAATTCTGCGCTAGTTAGAAAAACACAAAAATATGATAAATTAGAAAAGTTCTCTGCACGTTTGACAGTCATTTAACTCAAAAAAAAGCTGAATTTTGAAATTCAAACTACAATATTTGGCCCATAACTCTGAATCCGTCAAGAATAAATAAAAATAAAGGATTGCATAGTTTTTAGTGACCCAAAAAACATGCAGAAGGCTCTTTTAAAATAATTTCTAAACATTTTTTAGTCTGTAGCAAGTTTTTGACGTCAAAAACTGTCCAATTTTTGATATTTTTACCACTGAAATTAGCTCATAACTTTTTTCCTTAAAAAAATAATTCAAAAGAAATGATTCCATCGTTTTAAGCGACCAGAAAAACTATGAAATACTCCCCGAAATTTTATTTTTACGTTGACTTTTAAGTTTAGTAGCTTTAGTCCCTCCCGACGTTCCTGAGCCCATTTTCAAAAATCGAAAATGCTTTGGCGCTGTCCAACGACTAAATATTTTTAGATGTGGTTTACTTAGAACTTATTTTTTAAAACGAGGCTTTAGTTGAAATTGTACAACTTTTGTGCACGTGTAATCTTTTTTACCAACTATACCTGAGACAGGTCTTTTTGTAGGGGTATAATTATTGCACATTCTTTTAAACGAAGACTGACTTATGAAAGACGCCTGCGAAGCCTGATCGACTAAAGCTCTAGCATACGCTTCATAGCCATTTTCATTAATTAACTTGACTACTGCTGTGGAAAATAAAGTCTGAGAAGGAATTTTACAAATTTTTACAGTAGTAATTAGAGAGTTAGCCGAAGATGTACCTTCTCCAACATTAGTATTATTTTTACTTGAATTTGAATTTTTATTTTGATTATAATTCGATACTTGACTTGAAGCCTGATTGCTATTATTGAAATTTTGAGTTTTTTGCTTATTAAATTTACTCATATAATTATCATCATGTAAGGATGTATGGTGTTTTTTCTTACAAACACTGCAAAGTTCTTTGGATGGACATTTTAAAAAGAGGTGATTACCGCGGCAATTACAACACCTTGGTAAGGATTCTACAAATTCATATCTTTTGGCAGGGGTTAACTGATGTAAATGTTGCAATTTGGTAATTTATGATTGGCTTTACACATAAGACATTCTAATTTAGAATTATTATTAGACTTTAATTGAGTGTGGAATGATTTTATTTGGGGCTGAGTAGCTACATTGAAGTTTTTAAATATATTTGAATTAAAATTTGCACTACTACCTTGATTTATTACATTAAAATTTTCCTCAACAGATTCCAATATAGCAATTTGGGATTCCATAAAATGAATTAACAAATCAAAAGTTGGAGGATCAGAAGCAAAATTTGACGAAGTACGATTTTCCTGATTATTACCATTCAATACACTTTGATTAATTAACTGAGAAGAACGAGCAGATAAGGATACACTACATAAGTATAATTCCCAGTGTCATTCTTAGTTTCATTATCAAATAAGGATAAGGTGTGGAAGATTAAAAGATGATCTCACGCATTGACAGGCCGACCTAAAACTTTTAATTCAGAAAGAGGAGTAGTATGACTAGCTAAATCTTTTTTTAATTCTACTGCATTAGTTTTAGTCATAAAGGGTACATTATAAATTGCTGCGACATGAGTATTTATTAAGCACTTTTTATTTTCAAACCTATCAGTTAATTTATTCCAAACAATTAGAAAATTATCTTCAGTTAACGCATAACTGATAACTACGTCAGCACCATCGCCTTTTAAATGGACTCTAAGGTAACACAATTTAGTACTATTAGGGATTTTAGGTTTTGAAACTAAGGTCAAATGAAAAATGTCGCGAAAAGATTCCCATTCCCTATAATCGCCGTTAAAATCAAGAAGATCGAGACGCGGCAAACGTAGTCCTCAGACTGTTGATGAACTACTATATTGTTAGGGGTTTGTTCACGTGCACGTTCTTCAGAGGAGGTATGACTGTCTAAGTATGTCTGAAATAAAGTTAAATTTACAAGATGTTGTTCATCTAATTGATCAAAAACCTTATCATTACAATATGGTTGATCTCTTATAAGTGATTCTAAGTCTTTAGAGGCAAAGATTTGATTACCTTCAAACCTTTGCCAATTTTTAATTAGCCCAGTCATCCTCACTCTACAAGAAGCTACGCTTTTTTGGGGATCCTTATCAAATGCTTCATATGCATTTTTTATTTTATGGATTACAGTGTTTTGTTCCAATATGATGGAGACCATGGCTCTTAATTATTAAAAAATTAACCAATGTGCAACTTAAAATTATTTAAATTAAATAATTCAATTATCAAATATAATTAAAATTAATTATAAAAGAAAGAGTTTAAATTGACAATAAAAATATATAAAAGACAATCATAAATTGTAAATATATATAAAAAATTACAGAACTAAAAAATTAGATCAGAATTAAAAATTATCTACAATGGAAAATAATAATAATAAATTGCACATTAGCTTATACAAATTATAAATTGTGACAGATATTAAAATTTAAAATAAAATTTAACAATTAATAATTATTTGCTTGCAAAAGAAAATTGTGAATTGAACAATTGAGATTATTTTAAACAACTTTTGACATAAGGTTACTTTAGAAAAAAAATTGTATAAATACACAAAATATTAAATTTACAATAAATTTTTCAATAAACAAAATCTTTACAAATGATTAAATTTTAATTTAACAAGTAAATACTAATGTGAAGACGTGAGACCAATAACACCACCAGGATATCCAACGATCAATGCTCCAAAACTTGAAGATAATACAGCAGTTTATATTGTCAATGAGCTGGAACCCACGTGGATCTGACAAGGATGCAGGCCAAAAGAAGCAGCTTCCTGATGATAAGAGTACCTTAGGAACATCCAAATAATTAATAAACGTTTATAATGATAATAATAAAGAAAAAGAATTCATTTTAAATTCAAAAAAATTATTTTTAATTTAAATTGAAAATTGAAATTTATTTAGAATTTATTTTCAAGATTTCATTATTTTAAAATTTAATTTATTTTAAGATTAAATTGATTATAAATACAAGTAAAAGATTCAAAGAATTTATTTAAACTAAATGAGAGAGAGAGAGAGAGAGAGAGAGAGAGAGAGAGAGAGAGAGAGAGAGAGAGAGAGAGATTTTATAAAACAAAGTAACTCAAATAGACAAAAATACAAAATATTACAAAGATATATAGAAAAAACACAAATTAGCATACAAATACCATGTATATGTTAGATAAAAAAAAAAATTTTTTCCCCTTTTAATAAAAAAGAAAAGACATAAATGAGCAAAAGACACTCTAATTATGTCTATACTATAGGCTTTCTTTTTTTTTTTTTTTTTTAATTGCTATATTTAAAATTATTTATTATTTAATATTAAAATTTAATTTATTTATGAATTAGCAAATTCATATATAATTTTGAAAGAAGACTGCATTCTACGTCAAAAATAACATAAACAAATTCAATAAGGTTAATTTAGATTAATTTTAATTTTAATTAAGAAAAAAATAATTTTATAAAATAATTTGATTTTTTTTCTTTATTATTGAAATTTTAATAAGTTATATTTACTATAATTTTTAATTAAAATGGCGAAGTATAAAGAACTCATGTAACCTGTTGATGGTTAAAGACGACATCACCAGAGAAGAAATTGAACTGCCATTTTGGAGTTTTGACGAAGTAAGTAGGAATGACCATTGAAAACTTGAGACTTTAAAATCGAGCCTTTTCGTGCTGTCTGTGGACTCCGAATTTAAACATGTACCTCCCCTTTTAACAGCAAATGTTGAGAGAGGTGACGAAGAAGACGATGACGTCACTAATGGCGGCTTCCTTTTTTCTCTTGAATATTATTTTTATTTAATTGATGATGTTTTTCTTCTTTTTTTGTGAATGTCTTTTCTTAATTTTTTTTTTTTGAAAATTGTTTATATTATTTTGACAAAAATGGTATTTATATAAAGTTTTTTTTTTGTTTAACTTCACTGAATCTCCAATAAAAAAAAAATGTCAGTTTTTGATTTTTCAGTCACATGGCAGTATCTTACATTTTTTTTTTTAACACAATGCCGGCACTGAAACTGTCTTTTCTTTCTGAAGAATATTATATATTTTTTTTTTTTTAACTTATGTTACGTATAGTAGGTCAAAATTGATACGCCTAACATCCGATATATATAAATATTAAACCTACATCCGATAGTTGTATTAATGTAACAGACGAAATAGGATCCCGCAGGTGCATTTCTGCTGATGCTGATCTAGCACAATAGCGTGGGACCAAAAGTCAGCTATGACGCAAAGTAGGAGTGATTTATGCAACGTAAATTGCATAGATCCCACCTCGCGATTTTTAGAAGTAGGCAAAGACGCCTCTGCTAATTGGACGTTACGAGACCGACGCTTTTTTGTATTGGACGTTTCCCCCAAAATCTCGCAATATGGGCATATTCATTTTAGATTACATATTGCCCTTCAGGCGCCCAAATTGTATTCTTTAGAATCATAACCATCGTTAATCAGAGTACTAACTCTGGTTATTAAGTAACTTTTATAATTCGTTTGACTTAAAGACTTAGACAGTTTTATTATCTATACTTATAATCAATAAAGTGAAAGTTATATATCATATGAGTTATCAGTTATTATTGTGACAATTCCTTCTGTAATTAAGAACTTAGCCTCAGGTTAGGTTCATCCAGCTTAGATCGAACTCGAACTCATCTACAAATACTTCAACTATAAACCAACCAAATAATAACCATCCAACTAAATAAAACACCTGGGGCAGTCAATATCCCCAGGATAAACTTATATTTCATATATTCATAATTATTAATATTTACGTATCCCTTGGATAAAACCTCAGGATACGTAACACTTAATTCACTTTTTGATTTATAATTTCACTTTATAATTTTTAAATAGTTTATTTCTAATTTAAATTATAAATTTAATAAAATATAAATTTTCAAACGTCAAAGCCGTTAATTGTATAAATATCTACAAAATGATAAGCGTTCGCGCTCTTTTTTCATAGGCAGCCATGTTGGTTTCTTTTTGATCTTTAGTATAAAAGAAAATAAAAAATTTTCTTTTCTTGGTGCGAGTACAAAGTACATATTTGTACTAATTTATTATTTTCAATAATGATGATTTTAACACACAATATTCAATGACACAATAAACTTTATTTTATTATATAGAAAAGAGGCCGCATGGCGACAGTCACTTGTTGCTGCTATTTGTATATGTTTTATTTTCAACACAAAGCACTGAGACTAATCGCTTTATTTAAAGAATAAAAAAGGCTGAAGGACCAAATGGACGAATTCTAAGCTTTATAGTCAATTAACCTACTGGTAATTTTTGACCCTAAATTAAAATTTGTGTAAACTGCTGCCAAAATTGTAATTTGTAGGGAAATTTATAGGCCTTAATCTAATTTAAACAAATTAGAAAATTGGTCTATTTTAATCAAAAATTACTGCTAGGTTAAGTGGCTATAGTGATGAGAGGATCAATTATTAAAGAACGTGGTTTACGTCGTTTGAAAGGCGACAATTACATAAAAAAGAAGTAGACCAACCAGAAGTGTTTTAGTTAATTTTTGAGGTTCAGCGTTTAATCGAAAATTACCGAAAAAGCCTGTTTTATGATTGATTGAGCCAACATGTAAATTTACATTTTTGGCCCCAGGGTTCCCTTTGGAATGAATGCAGGGCTGTTTGCATGTCTTTACAACGTATAAAAGTATGTTTTCCCGTGAAATTAGTATTTTAAAACGCTTTGTGCACTTTGTAAACATTTGTAAAGCTAAAATTCAAAATTTCCATGTTATATAAATAGGAAAATTAAAGTGCTCGGTGGCATGGATTTTTAAAATCAAATACCAAAATCCTTAGAGCTATGAGGTTTTCATGAAGACAACAACCAAAAAAATGGGGGATTAAAAAAAATCTCGAAAAAAATAAAATAAGACAAACTCTATTCTATTTGATCGTTAGATTTTAGCACCTTACTTTGTTTTTCTTTTTTTTAGCGTTACAGAGGGCCGCTTAAAATTTAATCCCTATTTATAAGGACCTATAAGTATCGCAAGCACATTTACTAGCCAAAAAAAGGACCAATAAAATCTGTTTATTAGCTTCATAAAAGAAATTTCTACATTGCAAAACTCCTGGTGGAATGCCATCTTATTTTTTACTAATATAGATACATATATATGTCCAGGTCCAGTTTAACTCACCGGACCAAAATTTTTGTCTTAAAAGCTTATTATAGGTCTTGGATTTGCATTTTCACCGGAATTTTCGAAAATATCAATTTTTACTGAAAATTTTGTGATGCTCAAAAATTAGTTTTTTTTGAGATTTTTAGGGATTTTAAAGGGCTTAATTATCTCAAAACCAATGCAGTTTTTATACGAATGTTACGGATATCTACCCGGGGAAAAATTTTCTCTTTAACTATAATACCCAAAAAAAAAAAATAATTTTATTTAAAATTTTTTATAATTTTAAATAAAATAGAAACATTTTTTAATTGATGTTAAATAATTTTTTAAGATAAATTATTAAATAATTTAACTTAATAAAGTTGTTTTGAATGAAAAAAATTGTCCATCAATTTGTCTTGAGCGGGATTCGACCCAACTACCTTTATTTTGCCGGACCATCGCTCTACCAACTGAGCTATCGAGAGCGGACACCCCTGAAGACACCCCAATCAGGATCAATTTCTTTCATTCAAGAGGCAGCTTTGTATATCTAGTGCCAAATTTATATTAATTAAATTAATTTAACGAAAAATTTTTTAATTGATTCGGCCATTGCTATTTTCATTTTTAGAGGTTCAAATTTTTCAATTTGACCGGAAGTCAAGTTCGCTATAATTATTTTTGTTTAAATTTTCCCAGAATGTTGGCCTATTTTCCAGATTAAAAAAGTTTTTGAGATTCGACATTTAAATGAGCCCCAATTAACATTATTTTAGTCTGCCAAAATTAGCTAAAACAGGGGGCAGTAAAAATTTTTTTTCTCCCAATTAACGTATAAATTTATTTTTGGAGAATGCTTTGAGAAACCTTGCTAAAAACTTTATACTACTAAAATATTCTAAAAGCTTATTAGTAACAAATTATCTAAAAAAAACTGTATTATAACACATTTTATGATATTTGAACTTAATTGAAAATTTACAGACGTTTATGAAGCAAACATCCACGACAATTGCAATTTGACTGTTTTATTCACTGATTCCTTAATAAAAATAAATATTTCTTTTTTCAGAGAAGAGGCAATGAAAAAATCAGATTTTTATGATTAAATTTAAAAAAAATTTTATATTGAGAGACAAAACTCGTTCTTTCTATGGATAATTTAGCAAATAAGTTGAAAATAAGGACCTTTTAAGGACAACAAGGACCATAAGGACTGGTAGACACCCTGAGAGGTCTCTAAAATTTTACCCAGAAGGTTTTTCAACGTAAAATTTTCCGAAAAATCTATAAATCAAGTCAGAATTTCCATTTTCACTTAGGAAACGCGAGAAAATTGGAAAATTCAGACAATGTAAAATTTTGAAATTTTATTTTTTGAGCTTAAAATGGGTTTTTAAGTACTTAAGAAGATATCCATTTTAATACAATGGTTACAATATTTGATTCAAACTCCTTTGTATAAGATGTACAATATAACAATTGATCATTCTTTTCTTAATAGTCCCAATTTTCCTATGCCAGTAGCAAATATTACAGATAATGATCATAATCTTGATTCAAATACATTTAATATTTCTAATAATGATAATGTTAATATACCCTCAGAAACTCCGTGTGATACCGTTTCTACCAAAGAAATGATTAATGTTCTTAAAAATATTAATGCTCGCGTAATACCAACAGTAGTTACAATCATATAAGGCTAAAAAATTTTATGCCTTGCTCCAGACGAAATTAGTGTCATAACTAGCTTGCTTTCCGAAGATCACGCAGAAGAATTTGCACTTCCAGGTATATTTTTTGGGCAATTTAGAACTTTTAGAGATGGAGTTAATCCTACGCCTTTTCAAATTGCGACAAGTGAAATCAAGTGTGCTGATAGAAGAGGTGTCTGCCCTCAACACTTGCTATATGTTACAATGAGAATTTTGCGGTTTCCTGTTCGGGATTAACTCTCCATCGCTTTTAAGCATATTGGTAAAGATATTATTATAACGCGAGAGAATATTCAGTCCACAGATTACGTTAATAAATAATTGCATCGAAAGCAATCTTGCATTACATAAGGATAAAGAAGTCAGTGAATATAAATGAGAAATGGTCACGCTACATATACCTTTTCAAAGTGAACAAAATGACATTTTGCCTGATCTTAAATTTAATGAAGTATATAGAGATAATGAAAGATTGATAATGGATAGAAGAAAAGAGTGTGAATCTGATCTAGATATCGAGAAAACTCTTGAAATTTGTCAACAATTATTCCGAGATGACGAACTTTTAAATGCCAATAAAGTTGAGGTAGCCAATCCAAATAATGAGTCAGATCCTTATGCAGATGTGCTTAATGATCCAGGTTCACGTATTAATGTTGATATACAAAACATGAATCGTCTTGGAACCGTTTACAAGAAAATGGAAAATATTTTACCTACTGCAGAATTCAATGAATTAATGAGAAAAGCTAAAAAACAAAAAGAATTATGCATGCATTTAATTAATAATTTACTTTCTGCAAATCAAACACAAATTTTATTTTTTCTCACGGGTGCTGCAGAATGTGGCAAGATTTTTGTTCTGCGATTAATCATGGAAATTTATAACCGATTTACTTATAATGATGGTCTTGTTAATGCATTTATTGCATGCGCTTCAACTGGAAAAGCTGCTGTCGCAATTGATGGCGTTACTGTGCATAATGCTTTTCATCTTATTATAAAAGAATTGCACAAATATCTTATACCCGAGCTGCTTTATCTTTATAGAATTCTATTCCGAGACGTTAGAGTAGTAATTATCGATGAAATAAGCATCATTGGGGCTGAAATTTTATCGGCTATTCATAGACGCTTGAAACAAATAACTAACAATTATGATTCTACTTTTGGAGGTATTGATATGTTTTTTGCGGAGATTTGAGACAACTGAAAGCAGTAATGCAGACACCAATATATAAAAAACCAAAAGGAAATTTCGTTGAAGTATGGGGCAATGTGCAATTTTGCAAGAGAGACAAGCCTATTTGAATCTAGACTTATGACGGAAGAAGCTGCTGATAGACATTTTCCAAATGCAGTTTGATTATTTTAAACACTCAAGTTGCAGCCTACAACAATAAAAAATTTTAATTAGAATACTTAATTTACACTGTTTGCTTGATTCGATAAAAGAGCTGACTGTCTAATGTATGTATTATTTGTAAGAGAACTAAAAAATGATTACTTTTCAGAAAAAATTATTCTATTTAATGATCGTGGCTATCAGATGTGCATGACTAAAAGTATGAGAATTTCCAAAAAAATGAAGCTATAAAAAATTAGTTTGGTCGGTATATTTATGACTTTACAAAATTTTACGTAGAAAAAATATTCTAATGTACATAATAAATAATAATACTATACTATATAATAATATAATAATAATAATACTATTTTTTTTTTCGTTTTGTATGCGAGCAAGGGCGGCTTTTATAAAGTTATACGATTTTATAGAGCTAAAGCTCTGAAAACTGTACAACTAAATATTTGCTCTAGGTGAGAATGCGTTACGCATACTTGGGCCCGGCCCCCAAGTTATGTCTAGGACTCCATGTCAGCGTGCTTCCGATTTGACTCGGATCACGCTGGCAAGCTACCGACTAAACTCACCCCTTATTCTGCCTTATACACGTCAACCCGGAACCGTTTATCACATTACATCGGGTTGACTTAGCAGTGCGTTTTACAAAAATTTTTAGACAATTTTAAATGTTAATTTTTTAATTTATTATAAACTGTAAAAATGATTATAAGTTTTAATAAAAAATGTAAACTAATAGAACATCACATCTTTAGATGCAACATATAATAAATGAAAACTCATTCGAGTATTTCGTCATCTTATTATAAAATTTCGTTCTTGATTTAGCCATGCAGGACAAAACAAAAATTTACTTCGAGGACTTTGAGATATGAAAAAGGTTCTGGCCCGAGGTGCGTTGCACCATTTGTATTCAGATACAATACTAAATACTTTTTTTTAGATAAATTTTGAAAATATAATTAATGGTTTATTAAAATTATTGTAAAAGTACATTATCTTCAATCTACATTTTAATGTATAACTGTTTTTATTATTAAATTGAGTCAGTTTTACAGTGATAAAACAGGAAATATGATTTGGGGGGTTGGCACGCATCAGCGCGCAATCGGCTTCTCCCCTAGTGATTAAAAAATGTAAAAGTTAATACGAAATTTTTAATATACGTTGATGATTTAAAAATATTCAAAAAATTCTAACAGAAAAAAATATTAAATTATTAAAAGCAGATATCATGAGATTGCATAATTGGATTTATTTAAACAGTCTCAAATGGAATTTTGATAAACATATTATCACGGCTTACGATAAGTTAGAAACAAAACAATCGTTATTCTAAATATAAACACGAGATTAAGCATTACTTCATTTATTAAAGATTTAGGCGTTACTTTGAGGTTATTTACTTTTAATCTTAAATTTGATGTACTTATTGAAATTATCATTTGTAAATCAAAAAGACGTATAAACTTCTTACACAAATATTAAAAATATTTAAAAATACTGATTTTTTAAAATTATATAAAGGTCTATAATATGGTCTCCTCATACACAAGAAATAATTTATAATATTAAAAAAATACAACCTCAACTTCTAAAAATATTCGCATTCAAACAAAATAGTAAATTTGATTATTTCCAACATGATTACAAAAATTTATACAACAAGTTTAAAATTAATAATCTTGAATCAGGCAAAGAAATTTCAAACCTTAATTTTCTTTACAAATTAATTAATAATACAATAGTCTACGGTAAAATCTAATCAACTGTAAATTTTTACCTAACGAATAGAGATGGTCTTAGACTAGAGCATCACAAGACGAGACGATACCGAGATTTTGATAAGTCTCGTCTCGGTCTCGATCTTGTCTCAAAATCGAGACTTGCTCTCGAAATCGAAACTTAGTCCCGAAATCGAAACTTGGTCTCGAAAATTATGATCCAACATTTTAATATACAAAAATTTACATTTACTAAATGTTATTTAGTTCACTCATAGTAGTGATATTTACTAAAAAAATTCAAAAAAAGTTGAAATTAAAAAGAAAGAAGTAGTAATTCTGCACTCGAGACTTTTCGAGACTTTCCGAGAGTCTCGATATATAAGTCTCGTATCGTCTCGAGTCTCGGAAAATCAGTACTCTGTTGTCTAGTGATGCTCTATCTTAGACGCAGACAATTAACTTTTAAAACACTTACTCAAAATCAACAGGAAGACTTCGTTCTTATTGAGAATTTTAGAAACTTTTAAATCATATAGTAATAAGATTGATATCACTAATAATAGTGAAATAAGCTTCTATAAAAGCTTAAATATTTTTGTAATGAAGTTTATTTAAAAACAAGAAAGTACAACTAACTATATACAACTAAGTACTTTTATTTTTTGCTTTTTCTTTTTTATAAATAAAGTTGAACAATGTTCAATGCTTCATTTATATTGTATGATTTATAAGAATTATTTAAAAAAAAAAATGTAAAAGTGAATGTAAAGGGTTTGTCAAATAGTTTCTTTAAATAAATAAAAAAAAATATTAAAACTCATGACAGCTGTCTAGAAAATGAAAAAAACCAAAAAATTTTACTCGCGAGTAAAATTCATATCGGTTAACTGCAATATGAAAAATCTACAAAAATTTCATTATAGAATAAAGTGAATTTTGGCTGTCTTTTATATGAAAAAATTCAAAAAATTTCACTCCAGAGTAATTTCTATTTTGGGTTTCTAAAATATAAAAAAAAAACTGAAAAAATTTCACTATGGAATAAAATTGTGAGCTTTGTGCCAATTGAGACTTTTGTTCAGAAAGATGAAATCTGTAACATATCCAAAATTCAGCCAAATTGACTGAACGGCAATTTCCTATCCTTCTGTGAGGGGGTTTTTCATGTTTTTCTTTTCCTATTAGGATAAGTGTCAAAGAGAGCATCTGAATCATAAATATTCTCTGTACCTCTAATACGCTCACTGAATCTTGCATACTGTAATTTAAAATATTCAAGAATTGCTGTAAGCTTCACCTTTATAAGTATTGCTTTCAACTTTCATATCCTCTTTTTCTTCATTATCGATATTCATTAACGATACCTTCTGTTTCATCTTCTATTACTTTTGTAGGAATATTTGAAAAATTTTTGCCGTTGCAATAGCAATACAGAGCGCGCAATGTTTTCCTTTTGACCTGCATGAACAGATACGTAGTGCAGCCTTTTCTACAGGCACAAGAAATTTTTTCTATTAAAAAATCCGTCAAAGATGGTTCAGTAGTAGCAATCAGCTAATTTCTAACTCTTACTGGGTGGTAAGGTATAGAGCTGAATTCTAATGGATTAAAGTAATTTCTGCCGATCCAAGTTTGAATTTGAATAAACACTATCAAAAAATGCTGATACAGAGCATCATTTGTTGGTAAAAGTAAAGACAATGTTCATGTTTCCTTTCTGTTCTTTTCAAAAATTATTCTTCGAAAGCGGTTAACCTTATATTTAAAGGACTTTATTCCAATCGTGTAATGCTTTAAAGAGGCCTGAAACATATTTTAGCTGCTAATTGTAACAATATTTTTGAACTATTTACATCATAAAAACTAAAATTTATTTTGAAATTTTTTTATCGCATGTTTCGATTAATTCTAATATTGTTTTTTCCCGTTTTTGTAGAGGAAAGATGTCGTGTCAGACCCTGCGGCGCACAGTTTGCCGATTCAATCAAAAATCTGCTGACTTCTTAGAATTTAATTTTTTCACCCACTTATTTTTTTAAATCCTTCGTATACTATCCTAATTTTATGGAAACCTGCTACTTTTTAAAATTTTTTACTCTTTGACTCAGGAAAAAGGCAACAGTGTCCATAAACAAGGTTTTTTTAATTGCAAATAAACTTAGTAACCCTGTGAATAAAATTTTTGCGTATACACCAATGTATAAGGGGTGAATTTAAATTGTAAAAATTTGAAAATGTAGCAGCTTTCCATAAGAGTAGGATAGTATACGAAAGATTTAAAAAAATAAATGGATAAAAAATAAAATTTTACGGAGTCAGTAGATTTTTGATTGATTCGGCACACTGTGCGGCGTATGCATTTAAGCATAGAAAAATGCATTAAATTATCAAAAAGCAAAAAAAAAAAAAATGTTATATAATATAATAGTTATATAATATAATAGTTAAATTTTTTTTAAGATCGGTTGGAAACTCGATGCGAGTTTCCAACATAAAAAAAGAAATTAATAATAAAAACTAAATTTGAAGTTTGGTTGGAAACTCGATGCGAGTTTCTAACATAAGAAAACAAATACATAATAGAAATTATAACTACTACGTTTAAATAAAACTATATTAAAAATCATGCAAAAAGTAGGGATAAAAAAATTCCCACTTATCAAAATTAAAATGTAAATCATAAATGTAAATTAGTTCATTACGCAATTATAATAAGAGGGGGAACACCCGGTCCTTGCAAAACCGAGTTGAGCTAATAAATAAGAGATCAGAATATTGACATTGGGGGAATAACTTAGGAGTAACTTAAAGATACAAAGGACTCGCGTCGCGTCTCTCTCTAATTATATGTGAAATGAACTTATAATAATTTTCATATTTAAAATCAAGAAAAACTTTAATTTTTATTTTAATTTAAGGGGACTGTAATGTGGCTATTTCCGGCTTTGCTGAAATAGTCACATTATTGTAATTGTCGAATTTTTATCAATTTTATAATTTCACGTGTTCGCGGGACTTACCAATCTGTGTCATATAAGCTGAAAAGAGAAAGAGAGTAATATACTTTAAAATCGGGGTCGGGGGAATATTATAGAGAAAAAAAGATACAGATATATATGATTTAAACACAAGGGAAAATAAAGCCTATTTTATCAATTTCAAACACTAATCATAATTTTTATTACTTAATTTCACAAAAATACTTATTTTCTAATAACAATAATTATTAATCACTGTCTTTATCATAATCATAAATTCACTGTCTTTTATATCATAAATTTGTAATAACTTCTACGATCGCGACACACACATATAATACACACGAGGAGTTCCGGGCTCACCTTTATCGTAGAAATTAAACTGCTGAAGATATAATCATTGGCTGCCATTTTCGATGATATCTGGTACTGCTCAAAATTCTTCTCTTTCCATAAATTCTAATATGGGAACGTGACTAATAATATGCCAGTGCGGATTCACAATTCTTTTTATATTTTTAATTCACTTAGTTTCTTTCTTTTTGAAATTGGACTCCAAAGATACTTATCTTTCCTAGGATATTCAACTTCCTAATCAAAATCAAATAGTCACTTATTCAATTCCAAAAATTCACAGTTAATGAAAACTGTCGCGATGATAATCATAATTAAAATTATTTAAGAAAACACGTGGGGACAAAATCTAAAATTGTCTTTTCCCTCATTTATGTTTTCAAATAATCACGAGTTTTCACTAAATCACTGTATATATTTTCCCGGTCACTAATTAAACATAAAACTTCACGAAAATCCTTGATTACTACTTACAATTTCAAACTTTATCAATAATGCATAAATTATTTATAAAATTAAAGTATACTTAATGGCCGGCGACATGCGTTTTTGTGCGTTATCAAAAACGTGACCTATTTTTAGAAGGGTCAGTCGCCGAATATCGTCCTCGCTGGTCACTTAAACCCGCGTTGTCGATCGGCTTCTCTTCCTTCTCCTTTTCTTATCTAGTTCTTCGCGGCTTTTATTAAATATCTTTGTGTGCGTGTGTCGCTAATGTCACCTATATTATTAATCAAACTATAACTTATATTTAAAAATCTCGTGGCTTTTCATAAATTTTAAATATTTTATGTAAATTAAAATAAACTTAATTTTAGCGTTTGTAACCACGTTACAATAGCCCTCCCTCAAACGGGGCTTTAGGTACAAAAGCCCTCAAACTCCTCTTTGCTCATTTTGCTCATTCGTACGTCGAGTTACAATATTCACTACCCGTAACATACCTGGCCCTAATATATCTTATTCTATTTAAAATTATTTACAATAATAATTAGGCGGCAAAATAAAACAAAAAAGAATGTTTGAAGTAAAAAGCTCAAATTACTAAATTTAAATTCTTTATGAAAAATATTTAAAAATAAAATTATATGAAACTTAATAATTTTCTATTTCTGCAAAAATATATTAACAAAAAAAAAATTTTTATTTCTTATAATTCGAGTTACTCAATCTAAAAAAAAATAAGTTTGTTCACGTCTTATAACCTTTATTATCATTCCTCATTTTCTTTAGAGGGGGTTTGGTTCATTGGGTCTTAGGACGGGAAACTCAAAAAAAAAAAGAAAAACAAAAAAAAATGTATATGAATATTTTTGTATTGACAGGGGTAAGAATTTTTTTCTTTTCCTTGTCGTTATTTTAAATTTTTATTTAGGATAATTTTATCCAATAACAAAAAAAATTTAATTTTTACAAAATTATAATACAAAAAAAAGTATTGTAAAATTTTCTACATGTAAATGAAAGAAAATTAAAGTTTATACTATTACTATCATCCTTATGAAAATCTTTTTCACAACTAAATTTTTAATTTCAAAAATCCTATTTAACTAAATCATTTTATCTAAAAACCTATTCTACATTTTACATTTTCTATTTCTAAATACTTTTTTTAACATATCAAATTAATTTCTATTACTTTTTCATCAATAACTTTCACTATCATTCAAATTTCCTACAAATCAATTTAATAATAACTCTTTTTCTTATATCAGAACTGTACTAAATATCTACTATCTAAAGAACTTTGAAGTAAACATAAGTGGTTTGGGAAGTAGCAATTTGGGGTTCACAAGTCTAGAACTTTAAAAGGACTTGTAACTACATACTATCCCCCACCTTAAATTCGACTTCGTCGTGCTTGTTTTAGCTTCTTTTTTTAAATATTTTTATAAATCTATTACATGATCAAACAACAAAAAATCTAATCAATCATAACTTTTTCATTTTTAAATTACAAAAACAAATTTTAACTAAAGTATTACTGATGCTTTTGAACAGGGGATTAAGAAATTATCTTAGACATAATTTAACTAACTAAATCTAACAAAAGAATTTTAATAAAGATTATTTGTCGTAAGGAATTCCCTTCCCCCCAAAATTCTACATCGTCGTGATACCTAAGTTTTCCTTTTTACACTAAACTAATACTAAAATAAAAACTATTTTCGTCTCTTTTCTTTTTCTTATGTTCCATTTTAACCATTTGCACATTATTTTATGTAGGCCAATCTTAATTTTGAGACTATTTAAATCAGAACTCATATTATCATAAACTATTAACTTAAAATATTTGTAAGCTTAAAATAAATTAAATTTTTGCGTGAAATTGAAATAATTTAGATTGATTTTCAAATTTATTTTGTGGTAAAATTTTCAAATAATTTTTATTTTATTTTTTTTTTATTATTGAAACAAAAATGTTATATTGAAACAAAATCGATATCGTTTAATAATTAAGGTCCTAAAAATCTATTTAACACCATCCTAAACCCCTATGTTTTTAACATTGAGTCGGTAAAGCAGAGTTCATTTTGAAAAAGGTCACCAATCCATTTCTAATAAAATTTGTGGCTTCATATTGATTCATTCACTAAAAAAAATCATTCTTTATAGCCTAAAATATTTTTTTTGTTATTTCTACAGCTTAAAAAAGAAAGCCGACATTTAAGAAATTCTTACCGACACATTTAGGTTTAGGACGGCGTTAAATAGTTTTATAATGGTTAATGGGAATTAATTTTACTTTTTCTTTTTTTTTTTTTTTAAATACGATTTAATTTTATTTTTTCTTTTTTTTTTATAACACGTACAATCAAGTTGAAAAATTAAATTCACTAAAAGTGGATGCTATAAGTAGGGGTTTACTGGATAGATGATTGTTTGGGCAAGGCGTCTCAATCAATCAGAGTAAAAGGCTCTTTCAATTTGACTTTGAGGCTGTTGAAAGACCTTATCTGGAATAAAACCCTTAGAAGCGTCCATCCTATATAACCACTATTAACAGGGTAATTCCATGGATAAATAGCACAAAATGGAACGCGAGGTCTCAGAATTAAAAAATTTTATTTTTATTCGAAAAAACTACTTAAAATTAGATGATTCACCAAATCTGAAGGTTTTTTATAGATTTTTAAGAGAGTTATGCTGTTCTAAAGTTTTTTGGTAAAATTGCTCTCCTCAGCCACCATTTTTGAAAGTTCCGTAAAAAAGCTCCGGAAAACGTTAAAAAAAAAAAAAAAAAAAAGGTTTTCGATGTAAAATTTGATGAGGAATTCGAATTTTCAGTCAGATTTTCCCCATTCTGTGCCCATTCACGGAAAAATTCGAATTTCTGCCCTAAATTTGACAACTTTAAATGAAAATTGCCGAAAGGCTTCCGACTGAAAAAAAAATTTTTTCTTCTGAAATTTTTCGAAAAGTTCATATATATCATAGAAAAAATTTTCCTGAGGGTAATTTTTGATATAAGAGAGTAATGCTGATTTTAGTGAATTTTTCAATTTTCTCATTTTCGACTTGTTAGTTATTTTGCTAATTTCCCACTTAGTCACGTGACCAAATGAAAATCTGACAAAAAAATTGAATTCTGCAGGAAATTTTACAAGGGTATAGTAATTTTGGTAGCTTTAGAATGATACATCTCAATTTGACAAAATAATTAAAATTAATTATAAAAATTTAATAAAAATGAATATTTTTAAAATGGGATTTTCTTGATTTTTTTACATTTTTAGTCTAAAAATCATGAAAAATCTAAAAATAAAAGTACTTCTTTTGAGGAAACAAAAATTAGTTTTACTAATAATGAAAAATAAGTTTTTTTTAAAGTTTAGAGTTTATTTTTCATCAAAATGTCTATAAATGATTAAAAAAGTACACAAAAATCAATAAAATCACATTTTTCGATTTTCATTTTTTCTATATTTTTAAAATCAATTTTATTTATTTTGTCAAATTGAGATGTATCATTCTAAAGCTACCAAAATTACTATACCCTTGTAAAATTTCCTGCAGAATTCAATTTTTTTGTCAGATTTTCATTTGGTCACGTGACTAAGCGGGAAATTAGCAAAATAACTAACAAGTCGAAAATGAGAAAATTGAAAAATTCACTAAAATCAGCATTACTCTCTTATATCAAAAATTACCCTCAGGAAAATTTTTTCTATGATATATATGAACTTTTCGAAAAATTTCAGAAGAAAAAATTTTTTTTTCAGTCGGAAGCCTTTCGGCAATTTTCATTTAAAGTTGTCAAATTTAGGGCAGAAATTCGAATTTTTCCGTGAATGGGCACAGAATGGGGAAAATCTGACTGAAAATTCGAATTCCTCATCAAATTTTACATCGAAAACCTTTTTTTTTTTTTTTTTTTAACGTTTTTCGGAGCTTTTTTACGGAACTTTCAAAAATGGTGGCTGAGGAGAGCAATTTTACCAAAAAACTTTAGAACAGCATAACTCTCTTAAAAATCTATAAAAAACCTTCAGATTTGGTGAATCATCTAATTTTAAGTAGTTTTTTCGAATAAAAATAAAATTTTTTAATTCTGAGACCTCGCGTTCCATTTTGTGCTATTTATCCATGGAATTACCCAACACACTAACTTATTTTTAAAATAAATGCATTAGATACTAACAATAATTGCATATGGTCGGGGAAAAAGCACGAAGTCCGGATCCCTTATCTTACAGTAAACATAGAAATTATTTAGTACTTGTTAACAACCAGTAGCATATGATTGTAGGAGAGCGAGGTGTCTCAAATTAACTCTTGCCCTGGTCATAATTGAAATAATAAACATACGTAATCAAGTTGCATGAGAATTAATCCTATTTTATTTACAGGTTTAAATAAGTATTCAAAATAAATCATAATAAAAGTGAAGTTGTTACGATAAGTCGTTGTTCGGGTTAAAATTAATGAAAATTTGTGCCGTTTTAACCCGCGGAAACGTGCTTGTCGCAACCCATAAAAAGCATAGATAAATAATATATATTTTCTCAAATCTTTATACTTAAATGAATTTTGCGAATAAAATAAAAAATCCGGTTTATATTTTCCTACTTCGCTTTAAGGTATATTTGACCTTCCTTTTTTGTTGCTAAACTTGTTAAAATTACCAAAGGATCAATGTATATTGATTAGACCAAAACAATTTTTTAATTAAAAATATATGCAAACCTGAAAAAAAATAACGTTGAATATGATGTAATGATGAAGTTTTATGTTATTTAAAAGAAGATAACTCAAAAAATAACCATTTTGGAAAAAATGTTTTTGCAAGTTGAATTTTCAGATGCACATGGGCTCTAAATTAGATTTTATTTAACTTATACATTCGGCTCAATTAATGGCGTCCCCATAAATTTTAAAATAATTATAATGTTTTGTCATTAAATGTTGATGGAAATGGTAAAGGATGATGGAGACAAATAAATACACATGATATTCATTATGCTACTTTTAGTAGAGACGCTTATAGGTCGGCGTCTATATAAAATATTATGAAGTATTTTAATTTTAAAAAGATTAATGTGTGTATTTTTGAATTTTGATTCATAAAAAAAAGGGTAAAAAACAAATGTAAAATTTTTAATTATTTATAGACAATGTATGTAATAGTAAGTTGGGCATTAAAATGAGATGAACTGTCCGTACACAGCTTATTGAAAATATTATTTGAAGTATATTATTTCCTTTTGTTACACTTTTTTTAAAAAGAATTTATTTTTAATTATTATTATTATATTCAGAAAAAAATTAATTTTGATAAACTTTAATTATCTCTGGCTCCTGATATGCTTGATCGTTTTTAAAAATCAAATTTTCACTGAATCAGCAAAATTTTCTCTTTCATTCTTTAATTTTGATTAATAAGTTTAAAAAATGATATTTTATTAAAATCTACAAATAAACACATGTTTTTACTTTAAAAATAAAAATAAATACTCAAAAACTGTCAAACCCTGTTAAAGTATATAATTATTTTAAAATTTATGGAGACATCATTAATTGAGCTGAGAGTACAATACTCAGCCTCGTTTATTTTTTTATTTTTAATATTAATTTTAATTTATAATTAAATAGTTTTAAAAGTAAAACTGACCTGTTGCTTTCAAACGATTAACAAAATAATTTAAAAGTGTCGAATCCCAATCAGAACGGCAGATGATCTATTGAAAACGAAAATAGAGGAAAGTTGGAAAAAATGGAATTTTAATGAAAATTTACAATATTAATTAATTAGTTTAACGTTCGTCATATTTTTTCAAATATTAGTATCAATAATTAAACGATCTCTACGAATAAATAATAATCTTATATTTCAAAGATACATAAGGCATTTTCATGCCATTAATTTTATTTAAAATTTTTTACAATTTTAAATAAATTAGAAAAATTTTTTAATTGATGTTAAATAATTTTTTAAGATAAATTAATAAATAATTTAGCTTAAAAAAGTGGTTTTGAATGAAAAAAATTAATGGCATGATAGATTAAATCCATAAAAATTTAACTTTTCGAGGTTAAGATGTATTTTTAATACAGCTCTATCATTACAGTTCTATTGCACTCACAAGAACGATTATTTTCCATTTTTTTTGTTACTAACGATGAGTTTATCCAGAGATATTCTAAAAATAGTCTATATTCTAATAATTGTTAATGGTAAACAATAATTGTTAAAAATTCATAAATAGTTTTTGGACATTTTATATAACTGGTTTGTTTCACACTACCAACGATCATAGAACATGTTCACTTATAATACTAATAAATCCAAAAATCGAAATTACAATACCGAAATATAAATTATCCTATGTTCTTAAACCTAAAGTATTCTAAGTTTTTGTTTTATCATAGCCTAATCAAGACTCCCAGTTCAAATTATTATAAGTCCCTAAATCGAAAATATTTTAAGTTCTTCACCCTAAAAATGTCGCTTTTTCACCTCCCCCCTAAAAACGTCAATATTTTACCCCTCCTTTAAAATGTTAATATTTATCCCGTTACTCAAAAACGTAAATTTGTCACTCCTCTCCTGCGAAGCCAAACTTTTTCTAACACACCATCCAATGAAATGTGAAAAAAAAGATTTCATGACATAAATTTTTAACGATTTTTAAGTGTTATTTTTCTCTATCAGTACAATTAAGAAAAAAGATATTAAATCATATCAAAAGTTAAAAATGGACAAAAAAAGTGGCACGCATCTTTTCTGTAAACAATTTGTAATTCTCATGTTTGTACAATTTTGTATAAATAAATCTTATAATAATCAATCAATCAAAAAAAGGAACGAAAAATGAAATAAAAACCGCTTCAAAAAAGAAATAATTAAATTAAAATTATCTATTTTAAGTATTCTTTTGATTAAAAATATTTTGCAGTATATTTGGCTACCTATCCATGTAAACTCGTATACTTTTACAAATATTAAACCAATTCTGACTAACCAATATAATCATTAAATATAATTTTACTTCAATTGTCATTTTTAGCTTAAAAGTTTGTTAATAAAAAAAAATTTATTCATGAAGTTAACCTTCAAAATCAATTTAAATTGATTTAAATTTAATTCCTTGATTAAGTTTCTTAGAATCATAATATATTTTAAATGAACTATTATATTTTATCAAATGAAGCTACTCTGTGTACCCTAGTAATTGAATTATTATTTTCTTCAAAAGCTTCTTAATGAATTGTAATTTTTTTCAAAATTCGATTGTTTTTAGGAAAAACTTATTTTTTGCTTCACTGGAATAATTAGAAAAAGAATTAATTAAAATAAAAATAACTACAACTTACAAATTTTTTTGCATGTTAAGAAAAGTTATAGTATCACCGTATCCTGCAAATGCATCATCGGATATTGTAGTTATATTATTAGATTTTAAATCTAAATGCCTCAGTCTATGCAATCGACGTAAAGCATCACTTGGTATTGCATGTAGTAGGTTACCGCCAAGTTTTAAGTATTGCAAATTTTCTGCAACAGAAAATAAGTAAAAATATTAGATGCAAAAAGTACATAAAATATTTGATAATAGAGTTTAAATAAAAAAATTAACTGTCTTGATATATATTAAGATTAAAAAACTGCTAAATATTAGACCAAACTGGTGATCCGTGGGTTATGCAGCGTTGTGTCAATCGGTAACTCCAGCCAGTCCATAGGCCTAAAATCCTAGCGTGTCAGGTATTTACCAAGAGTGGCTTATTTTCTGACCATCCAAAATATGATAGCAAGAATAGCAAATCTTTAATTACAAAAATGTTTAAAAATTTACTAGAAAAATGCTAATATTAAACGTTATAATATTTGTATGTAAAAAATGTGTATGTATAAAAATGTATTAATTTTTTTTTTTAATAGTACATAATAACTAGAACTTTCGCCATTTAATGACATTGCGATACTGTTTAGGCAGGGTTCTCTTTCTACTTGAAAGAGCAAATGTTTTTATGAAATTTTTTAATTCTTTTTGTGAATATAGCCCGCTTGTGGCTAAATTTTCGAAAGATTCATATTTCCAGGAAATTTTGGCGTCAGGTTGTAATAATAAAGGAGGCTTAGCCTTGCTTATTGTTGAAGTTAATTTTATTCAATCGTTATTAATTTTGTATAATTGTGGCAAGATGTTTGAACAGCTTATTTCTGATCCTTGTGTAATTAAAATTCTCTTGATTGGTTTTAAGAATACGAGCATTGTGTTATTTTGTAAAACAGGTAATTCTAGATAAAACCGATCTGTTTGTATTAGTTCAGCGTGCTTTGGCACGCATTTTAATATGTAAATTGCTTCATAAACTACCTTAGCAAGATGACCAATTCCAAAATTTTGGTAGGCATATTTGTCAGGATGAAGGGATGCTAATATTTGGTTATTTTCTAATATCGATTTCTCGAGGTTACATTCTTTTTGCAACATGTTTAAGTATAATTTGTCAGATTGAATGTTTACATGATGTTCAGTGTAAACAAATTTTTGGTTAATATATGTAAATAGATCAAAATTTTCTACAACTTTGGAATTAAGGGTGATTCTTACAAAAATTTGGTTTATCGGTGCTTTATTAGAATCTAAAATTAGAATCTTGGGGTGGATTGTTTGATAGGCGACTATGTCGCATAATGTTATTTCGTGCGTTATTTTAAATGCAAATGATATCTGTTTCGAGATTAATACATAAGTTGCAATATTATTTTTATAATCTGAAAAATCAATAATTTTTTCACAAAATCCGTAATACAGTATTGAATAGTGATCGGAAATACATCCTTGGGAAATGAAATTTTGCCAAAACGTGTGGCCATTTTGAATATCAATACAATGATATTTACTAAATTTGCAACTGATACCTGAATTAAGAATTATTTTTATAATTATTTAAATCTACTGATGCGGTTTGACCTTGTACAAATGCATGATAAAAAGTGCCATATGCACCAGAATAGAATTTCACCTGGCAATTATTGCCTTCAGCAGATCCTGCGAAAACTATTGGGGTAATTCCAGTCTGATTTACATTTAAATTTGTGATTATATGAGAGTTATCGTACTTAAAAATTTTGGTTTCATGAATAGATTTACATTGATCTGAATTAATTTCATATGAGTAAGTTGCCTCTGCATTTTGGACAGGTTTTATGTAGTCGAACCAACCTGTACAAGACTGCACGACCCTGTGTATTTCTATGAGGCATTGGAATACATTTATGTGTTGATATTCTTTTATTTGCAGTAATTCAATGTATGCATTTAATTGTTACTGTTCAATGTATTCAATGTATGCATTCAATGAATGTACAATTTTTCAATGTACTCTTAATTCCATAATAGTTGTGAAATATCACCGGCTACAATATTTTCAGATATTAGTACTTTCATTGAATTATATGAGGTATTACACTAAAAACAAAAAAAATATTGCAGTTTTTTTAATTTTTTTGTTTTTTTAATTTTAAGAAAAAAATTTTGAAAAAATTCGATATCAGATCCAAAAAATTATTATAAACGAGCTTTATAAAACTAGTATTTTTATAGAAATAAATTAGGTATTACGTCCAAAAAAAAAAAAAAAAAAAAAAAAAAAAAAATGTTTTTTGTATTTTTTTGTGACGAAAATTTAGAAAAAAAAATTTTCAAAAAATTAAGTATCAGATTCAAGATATCAAGTAAAAACCATACTTTCAAATATAAGTACTTTCGTGGAAATAAATGAGGTATTACATCCAAATTAAAAAAAAAAGTACCTATTACGCCAGTCAAAATTCGGGGGGGTGGTTGTATTTTTACTGGCGAACATGAGATTTGCTTTACTATATGTTTTTTGGGTCGCTGAACACGAAACTCGGGGTCATTTTTTAAAGAAATGGGGACTTCACCCCTAAATTTGCAAAAAACTACCCCAAAATGGGGTGTTTTTTACATAGTTGCACTTTGAGCGCTCAGATTTGCACCATATGGGTTTTTTGAGTCGCTAATCAAGAATTTTAACATCTTTCTCATAAATAATTAAATTTCACCCCTAAATTAGCTAAAATTACCCCCAAAAAATGGGTGATTTTGCTATTTTCGCACTTTGAGCAACCAGGATATGTCCATGTAGGTTTTTTGAGTCGCTGGTTAAGAATTTGGACTTAATTTTCATAAATAATTAAAATTTCCCCCCTAAATTGGCTAAAATTACCCCCGAAAAGGGGGTGTCTTTGCTATTTGGGCACTTTGAGCAACCAGGATATGTCCATATAGGTTTTTTGGGTCGCTAATCAAGAATTTCGACTTATTTTTCATAAGTATTCAATATTTCACCCTTAAATTATTTGAAACTACTCCTTAAAGGTATGTTTTTGCTATTTTTACACTTTGAGCATCCCGATTATGTCCATTCAGGTCCCTGGGCCGCTGATCAATATAAAATTGTTAATTTTTTTTTGTACTGCGGCTTGAAAGTACGTATTTCCCGGACGCTGCGCGTCCGTCAAAAACATATTTTCTCGCCAGAGTCGCAAAAAAATTTTGTACAATCCTCGGCCATAAACAAAAAATGACCCAAATCGCAGTTTACCATCCTCGGCTTCGCCTTGGAAGGTAATTTACGTGCGATTTAGGCCATTCTTTATTTTTCTGGCCTAGGACCGTAATATACTATTATAAAAAATTAATACTTACCTGAAAAATAAGTTATTATATTGAAGGTAAAAATGAATAAATGAAACTTAATATTTTTTTTTTTTTTTGTAATGCATGCTCAAGAAATATTGAATAGTTATGAAAAATAAGTCGAAATTCTTTATTAGCGACGCGAAAAACCTATATCGACATATCCTGGATGCTCAAAGTGAACAAATAGCAAAAACACCCATATTAGGGGTAGTTTTAGCTATTTTAAGGGTGAAATATTGAATATTTATGAAAAATAAGTCGAAATTCTTGATTAGCGGTCAAGAGACCCCGATTTTCAGGTTCAAAAAAACATATAGTAAAGAAAATCTCATGTTCGCCAGTAAAAATACAACCAAACCCGTATTTTGACTGGAGTATAGAGCTTTTTTAGTGAAAAAATATTTGAAAAAAAAATTAGGTCTTAATTTCATAATGGTTGTAAAACATCACCGGTTGCAATATTTTCAGATATTAGTACTTTCATTACACTAAAAAAAAAAAATATTGCAGTTATTTTAATTTTAATTTTTTGTTTTTTCAATTTTGAGATAGAATTTTTGAAAAAATTTGGTATCAAAACCAAAAAATGACTATAAACAAATTTTCTAAAACTAGTACTTTCATAGAAATAAATTAGGTACTACGTCCAAAAAGAAAATAAAATTGGTGTTTTTTGTATTTTTTCGTAAAAAAAAATTGGGAAAAAATTTTCAAAAAATTAAGTATCAGATTCGAGATATAGAGTAAAAACCATACTTTCGAATATAAGTACTTTCGTAGAAATAAATGAGGTATTACATCCAAATTAAAAAAAAAAAATTAAAAAATTTTCGAAAAAAAAATTAGGTCTTAATTCCATAATGGTTGTGAAATTTCACCGGTTACATACACACACACACCCACACACACACCCACACACCTACACACACACACAAACAGGCATACATACTTTTTTTAAAAACCGGTTTTTTAGCTTGCTGGGGTCTCAAAATGTGCTTATATGCCAAAAAATCAAAAATCGAAATTTGACCTATTACAATGGTTTCTCATTGAGGAACCAAGAATTTTTGTAAGTGGGCAATTTTTCGGATTCTTTTATATTAGCCGTTATTAACAAGGCATTTTTCGTTACATATGCACGTATATGTATTGCATAACGTATATGCATATACGTGTGTATAAAAATAAATAAAGCCGTCCGCATACATGCACACACCCGCGCAACGACGACGACGTACGTATATGCATAGAATATACGTATATACACGCAATTTTAAAATTATTAATTATCGCCGCCAAGCACAAAAAGCAGTAGCCGACGGGCAGAAGATATAATATACAATAAGATAGGCGAACGTGCGCGACTTGGTGTATATATACCTGTATATAAATTGTGAAAAATTTTATATTACAAGTTAAGCCTAAGGGCAGTTTTATTAATTTAATAATGATTTAGCTAAATATTTTAAAAATTTAAATAAGTGTATATCATTTATAGTGCTTGTTCACAATTTGATTTTCCGCCTTTTCAACACCTTTTTAGGACTCCCCCTACCTGTCGAGGAGATTGTTTCTTTTGCAAGAACTAGCCCAGTAACAAGGAAAAAAGGTCAATCCCCCGCATTACTATTATGATTATGAGCCAGTATTACCAGCGCGTGTACAGTTAAAAGGCGCTCTTTAATAAATTTGTTAACTTACATACACGCGCCCAAAATATTCGCATTATTTAATTTACCCTAAAATACCCACATTACAGCGGTGGTTGTGATTCTGGTAATTTTAAAACGTTTCGTGACAGCATTCATTAATTTGCTGACTAAGTTACTTCCTCGGTCTGAAATGACCACTTTAGGAACTCCAAAAAGGCAAATAAACCTATTTATGAATGCTGTTGTAGCTGTTGTAGAGGTTTCAGTGTTCAGAATTGGGACTGCGACCAAGAATTTTGTTAATTGGTCTTCCATAGTGAAAATGTATTGATAACCTATGGTTGATTTTGGTAAGGGGCCAACTATGTCAATAGAAATTCTATCAAAAGCTGTCCCTGGGCAGTCGGTAAGACACATCGGAAGACGGCATTTACGTCGGGAAATTTTTCGCAATTGGCATTTGAAACATAATTGAATTTTTTCTGTGACAAATTCTTTTAATTTTTCCCAATAGTAACGCTGTTTTATACGCGATATAGTTGCTCTAATGCCTCTGTGTCCTGCCGTTGACGGTTCATGAAAATGTTTGAAAACATTTTCTCTGTCTTGTTCTTTTACGTATTTTAATGTTTATTTACAAACTAAAATTTTAAAATTATTGTTAGTACTCTTATGTAGTAGTTTAATGAAGTTAGTGAATGGAACGTTCCCTATAAAAGTGCTTTCAGCTATACTAATATTTTTATTTTTAACATCTTTAATTTTATCTATTATTAGTAAGAATAATTTGTCTATATTTTCTAGAATTAGTTTGTTAGATTCGTTAATATTTATACATAAACCAAGGTTAAGTTTATTTTTATATTTTTGGATTTTAATTCATTTATATTATTATTAGAAAAAGTTTTAATTTTATCCGATTTTATTAAATTAACAGCACCTTTATCTAAGGGTTTACCGTTTTTATCTATGAAGTAAATAATATTATCTTTACGAAATTCTAATAAATCCTTAAGATATGCTACATTACTTAAATTTAGGTTTTGATTATATTGTTAATTTATTTTATTTTTATGCAATTGATTTTTTGCAGTATCTTTATTATTCTTATTTCCCACTCTTTCTTTACTGATAGAGTTATTTTTCTGCCTTGTATGTATAATTTTATTTTTATGATTTTTGTTTAAAATTTTTTTAAAATTATTTTTATGAGCTTCAGAGGGTTTTTTAGTTGTTTCATTATTTTTAGCTAATGAATTTTCTTTAATACCCGTTTGTCTTCTTGTAAATACATTTAATTCTTTATTTATATATGGGAAATTCCTGCTTAAACAGTTTGCTGCCGTATTTAACTTCAAAATCTAAATCAGAAATTTTATGTCTCCATTTCAGTACTCTAGAATTTCTTTCTGTGAGATTTGAATAGTATAGTGGTTTATGGTCAGAATAGATTAGGAAGGGTTTAAATAAATACCCTCTTCATGACTGTACCGACCAGTATATCGCTAAATATTCTTTTTCAAACGTACTGTAGCCTTTTTCTGTTTTATTTAATACTCTTGAAATATTCAAACTGGATTTTCTTTTTTTGGTGGGCCCTGGCATTATACGGATCCTATGGCAAATCCTGAACTGTCGCAAGAATGCAAAAAAATTTGGCTTTAATCTGGAAATATTAGTACTGGCGCTTTACAAAGGCATGCTTTTAATTTATTAAAAGCTATATCTGCTGTAGGGGACCATTTAAACTGGATATCCTTTTTTAGTTAGTCAGTAAGTGGTTTTGCTATTGTTGCGTAGATTTTAATAAAACGGCGGTAGAAATTACAGCAAGATACCGTTTTAATTTTTTTATTGTTCTTGGTATGAGTACATTTTTAATAGCAGCTATTTTATTCTGATCTACTTGAATTCCCTCTGACGAAATTTTATAACCTAAGTAAATTAGTTCTTTTTTTAAAAATCAACATTTTTTTATTTGAATTTTTAAGTTAGCGTCTCTTAGTATTTTCTTTAAACGTGTAAAAGCTTGAAAATGTTTTTCTAAAGTTTTTGTAAATATTAGCAGATCGTCTATATATACTTTTATATTGGGGTCATTTTTTAATAACCTTGTAAGCAGCCTTTGATAAGATTTAGGGCTAGATTTTAGACCCATCGGTAGTTTTCAAAAATAGTGAGCGTTATGCGTTGAAAATGCTGCTTTATGTTTGTCGGCTGGGTCGAGCAGGACCTGGTAAAACCCCGCATAAAGGTCGAGGCAAAAAAATTATTAGTATTTTTATTAGTATTTTGCGCCTTTTAATTGGTCTAATAGTTCTGTAATTTGTGGTATGGGAAATTCTTGGTTTAAAACTCTTTTATTGAGCTGTCTCAGGTCTATGATGAGGCGCTTCCCAATTTTTCCTTCGAGGCCTTCTCGTTTAGGTGTTAAGAAAATGGGAAAGTTATAAGGTGAGTTACTATGTTCTATAATACCTTGGTCAAGCATTTCTTGCGTTTGTTTTTCGATTTCTGCTCGATCCTCGTATGGGGATCATAAAAAATTGCTTAACATAAATTGGATTTTCGTCAATTCTTTTTAATTTTGTGATAGACTCCTTTTACGTCTGTAGGTTTTTCTTCTTTTGAATGAAAAATATCGTTGTTTTCTGCAATTATATTTTTCATGATTTCGTATTCTGTTTTATCTTTTAAATGGTCTAGATTGCATAACTCTAAAACTTTTTCAGCTTTTGTTTTTTGATTAATATTGGTTTGATTTTCTAAATTATATATTTCTATAGTTTTTTCTGGATTTTATGTTCTTTTATATTTTTGTTTGTAATGTTCTAGATTTGATAAAATACATGGGTCATTTCTTGTTATTAGGTTAAAGTAATCGCAGGAGAAATTTTCTTTATTTTCATTATTAAGTTGCGTTCAAAAAATTTCGTAATCATTCTCTGTAGTAATATTATTTTCTAATTTATAATCAAAGTCATCAAATTTTACTGGTTCATTTGGAATTTCGCAGTGTAATATTTCTACAATTGTGTTTTGTGGGTTATATTCAATAAGCGTTATATTTTTTGTAACTAGTTTGTCAGGGAAAAGCATTTGATTGGTGATACATTCATTCTTTAAATTGTATTTATATATTTCAACTACAGTAGTCCCTCGATATACGCGGATTTTTTATACGCGGATTCGCTTATACGCGGTTCATTAATTGTAGACATCCCTCGATTTACGCGGTCTTTTCCGTCGCTTATACGCGGTTTTGATGTTTTTTTGTTTTTTGTTTTTATTTTTATTTTTATTTTTATTTTTATTTTTATTTTTTTTTTGCCTGGATGGGGGGAGACAAGCTCCAGAGCACCCGACTTAATTTAAAAGCCCCTAGCGCTCCACCTGTTGGTCCATCCTGGTCCCTTTAAGTAAGAGCCCTGGATGTCCCGGTATTGTGTTGTGTTTGTTTCCCTTAGATGGTGCTCGCGGTTAGTGTCCCAAAAGTGACAACTTGCAGATATCTTGCCTCTGTAGGGAAGTCCAGACCTGGTTCCATGCGAACATGGTCTCAGAATCACCCTTCCTTTGAGGGTTCGAATAACTGCTTAATTGCTCCCTTGTGTGTTAGTGTCACAGAAGTGACAACCTGCAGAGATCTTGCCTCTGTTGGGAAGTCCAGACCTGGTTCCATGCAAGCATGATCCCAGAGTCACCCTTCCTTCGAGGGTTCGAATAACTGCATGGTTGCTACCTTGTGTGTTAGTGTTCCGAAGATGAAAACCAGAGGTCAGAATAACCCCCTTCAGGTTCTTCCGGCGATGACCGAACTCCAGGTTCCCCAGTTAGGGGCATCGATCAGGGCGCGCACAGACCTTTAGGCATAGCCCATAGACATATGTTACCGAGATCTTACCACAGTTCGGGTATACCTGTTGCAGGTTCACCTTAGGCTTCCCCCTCAGGTGGTCTCCGCCCTCCTATGAAGTTCTCGAGGCCTAGTGACCTTATGAAGTTCACTAGGCTCTGAGGCTTCAATGGTCCAACATCTTCTGTGTTCGTTAGTGAAAATTCGAGGTACCGTCTACGACGTTCCTCTAGCGCTGGGCAAGCCCAGATCAGATGTTCGGTGGTTTCTGTCGATTCATCGCAGAATCTGCAGTTCCGAATATCGTTTATGTTCCCCCATCTGTGATGGTTCAATACGGAGTGTCCCGTTATCCAGCCCACCACAACACGAGTATAGATTCTATTCATATTCAGTCGTTCATCACGCCACTCGTAGATCGGAGAGGTACCCAGGGCCCTTTTGGACTGCCTGGCTCCCCTTGATTCCGTCCACTCCGTTGCGGTTTCCCTACCCATTAAGTCAGAGATAGCTGACACAACCTCGCACCAAGGGGTTCCGATGACGGCAGTTGGGACTGCTATCTTAGTTCCTTTCTTGGCTAAAGAGTCAGCTTTCTCGTTGCCTGGTATGCCCACGTGAGCGGTTACCCAGTAAAGCGTGATTTTGTTCCGACTACCAAGAGTGTTTAGAGAAGTTTTGCAATCGCGTACCAACTTTGAGAAAGCCGTTACCGAGTCCAGAGCGTTGAGAGCAGCCACACTGTCTGAGCATATGCTAATTCTCATTCCCTCTGTCCCCTGACGAAGCATCTTCTCCGCACACATCTTTATAGCCAGTATTTCCGATTGAAACACCGAGGCTAGGGGTCCTGCAGAGCCGATGAGTGCTCTTTCTTTAGGGCCCCATGCTGCCGAACCAGTATTTCCATCCTGTTTCGACCCATCCGTATACCAGACTCTTGTATGAGCCAGATCCGGATGAGTGCCGTCTGCCCATTCATCCCTGCTGGTTATCCTAATGGAGAACCTCTTTTCAAAGGTAATCTCCCCAGTAGTTCTGTCTAGGCCATTGTTCAGTAGTTCCATACAGGGCAGTTCCGCTATCGCAGCGTGCTTGCCCCTACCAGGAACCCATTCGCCCAGGGCCCGTAGTCTAGCTGCGGTTCTGGCTGCCGATTCTTTGATAACAATGTGGAACGGAGGAACACCGACAAGCACACGGAGTGCCGTCTTTGGCGTGTTCTTTGGCGCTCCAACCATGCTTCTAAGCATCATTGCTTGTAGGCGGTCCAGGTTTTTCCCCTCAGTGATGAGGTTAGACCTGTGCCACCATACTACCGATCCGTATGTGAGCCTAGGGATCATAACCGCGTCGTAAATCCATTTTACCAATTTCGATCTTAGACCCCATGTTACTCCCACCATACGTCTGCATAGCCAGTATCCATTAAGGAATTTGGCCGTTACATGCTCCATGTGAGCCTTCCAGTTCCCAACAAATATTTAATTGCGATGTAACTGGCTTTTATTGGAAGAGAATGCCTGGACGTACTTTTATCGCGAAAGAAGAAAAAAAAGCTCCCAGCTTCAAAGTTGCCAAGGAAAGATTGACATTACTATTGTGCGCAAATGCTTCTGGCACATTCAGATGCAAGCCTATGCTAGTGTACAAATCTGAAAACCCCCGTATAATGAAGGGGAAGAACAAAGATCATTTGCCCGTATTTTGGCGGTCAAATAAAACTGCGTGGGTTACAAAAAGAAATTTTAAAGAATAGTTTTGAAATCTTTTGATCCAGAAGTTCAATTATATTTGGCAAAAGAAAATCTGGCCTTCAAAATTCTCCTTCTTCTTGATAACTGTGCGAGTCATGGCAATGAGGTTATGTTAGCACATCCAGATGTTGAAATTTGTTTTTTTACCTCCGAATACCACCTCGTTGATCCAACCTATGGATCAAAGCGTAATAGCAACATTCAAATCTTATTATCTTCGCCACCTTCTATAAACCATGGTCCGGTTTGTAAATCAACACAGAGAATGTGAAAATTTTGAGTCTGAGAATGTTGTGCGAAGCTTTTGGAAAAAATTTTCAATTTTCGATTGCTTAGGCCTCATCGAAAAATCGTGGCAAGAAATTTCTAATTCAACGCTTAATATAAGTTGTTCAAAATTTTTACCAGAGCTAGTCACCTCAAAAGAATCACAAAATTAATCACAGTTACTCGAACATCAAATTGCTATACAGAACTTCATAAATTTTTCGCAAGAAGTTGGCGGTGAAGGATTCCATGATTTAAGAGAATCAGAAATTCTAGAGCTTGTTTCTCCAGAAAATGAAGAGTTAACGGTGGCAGAAGTTGCCGAGATGGTGATTGAAGAAAAAACTTCGAGTTCAGATGATGAAGGTGATGATAATGACGAATTAAGCAAACATTTTCATTCAGTTTCTCTTAAAAAAATTATGGACTCCCTCCAAGATACTATTGAAGAAGCAATTCGTTTCGATCCCGTGATGACGCGAAGCCTACATTTCCAACATAATTGTAATATCGCAGTGCAAATTTATGAAGATTTATTTAAAGAGTATCGCAGAAAAATAAAACAAACGCAAATTACTGATTTCTTTTTGTAAATAAATTGATTATTGATAAAAAAGTGTAAGTTTGAGTCATTTTTGGTCTTTTGCATTTTTGGATTCCCCTAACCCCCATTTTTCCATAAGAATAATGCTTCCGTATACGCGGTTTCTGATACGTGGTACTCTGCTGGAACCGTACTCCCGCTTATACGGAGGGACTACTGTATATTATTTTTAAAAGCATTTTTTGCTGACGATGCATCGTGTGTAATTGATAACTCTTTCAAGAGAGAATAATAATTATTTAAAGAGAATAATAATTATTATTCATAAAATCATATACTGAGAGAATAATAATTATTAATTATAAAATCATAATCGCTATTTTGCGTTGCATCGTTTAAATAGTTATTTGTAATAACATTATGTTCATTTTTTCTTAAAGAGTTTAACATATTTTTATATTCATTTTCGTAAAGAGATGTAGCTACCGTATTGCATTGGAATTTGCTAAGATCAGCGTTTAAGTTGCAAGTGCATGCATGCATGCATTTTGCTGAATTTACATTCCGAAGACAATAAAAAATTATTTGAATTTGTGTGAATAATTTCATTCATTCTTGCATCATTATATCTGATAAATAACTGTCACCTATTTTGTCAGATGCGTCCTTCAAATTCTTTTTAGAGAATTGTCGGGGCCTGATTCTTTTATTTCCACTGACAATTTTTTTAATATTATTTTTTGTTGCTACTAATGCTTCCTAAAGAATCTGTAGCTATAGCCGCACTTGACACATTATCACACGATGTTGTTTTATCAGGAGGGTTCTTTGAATCTAAAATTTCTTTTTCAATTTCACTTTTAGAAAAAAAAGGTATTTCTTGGTTTTTTAAAGTTACAGTTTTATTTTCAAAATTTATTATGACTTTATATTTATCTAAAAAATCACTCCCTAGGATACCGTAGACAGACTTAACTGCGTAATCGTTTTGTACTATATTAAAATTACATGGTAAATCGTATAATGAAATATTGTATGTGCCTATAGAATTTATTGACTTGTCAGAAATTCCTGTAATTTACTAATTTACTAATTATATAAGGTAAATTTGCTTTTGGAATACACTTTTCTTGGATAATATTAATTTGTGCACCACTATCCAGAAGTAAATATCTACAGTTTCCTGGTTGGTCAAAAATTTTAAAACAGGAATTTTATCTACCTATAATATAAATATATAATCACCGCTGTAGGCAGGTTACCACGTGGTTATCACGTGATAACCACGTGTATATCATTTGATAACTATATGGTTATCACGTGATCACAACGTGTATATCACGTGATCACCACTTATAGTAACGGTTGCTATAGAAACAGTAACCATAGTAACAGTTGTTATAGGAATGGTAACCATGGCAACGGTTGCTATGGAATCGGTAATAACGGTTGCTATGGTGACGGTAACCATGCTAACGGTTTTTATAGAAATTGTAACCATAGCAACTGTTGTTATGGAAATTGTAACCATAGCAACGGTTGCTATGGGAATGGTAACCATAGTAACGGTTGCTATGGAAACGGTAAAAACATGGTAACGGTTATTATGGAAATAGTAACCATAGAAACGATTGCTACTGAAATGGTCGCTATAGATTACTATTTGTAGTGACATTTCAAACGTATGAATATTTTTTATTATTTTTTTTTTAATTTTTATTGTATTATATATATTTTCATTTTTCTAAAGAACATGGATTTTCTGATAAAAAAATCAAAATTATTTAGTTTTGATGTTATTGACTGTTTGAAAAATATAAAAAGATGTATAGCTTTAGATGATGTCTATGATAAATTTTATGATATAATACAGGTATAGCACACACAAAAAAATTGAACTATTAATATCATCAAGATTTGTTTTTTTTATATAAGTAATTAATTAAACTACTAAATTATTTCGAATTTAATTAAAGATAAAGGTGAATTTGGATAGAAGTAGTGGTAAAAGACGTGAAATATTAATAGCAGATGAAACAAAAACCAATGTAAATATAAATAATATTTAACTTTTTTAAAGTGAATGTATTACTTATAATAATTTTTATTCAGGGTAAAATTATATTTTGGGGTTCAACTGCAGAAAGTATAAAAATAGAAACTGAAGATCAAATATTAATAAAACAAGATGTAATTAAAAATTATAATGTTGATCAATATATATCAATGACAGATTGAGGTTCACGGTTCAGCTAGTTATAAAATAAATTAAAAAAATTATAAAAATTTTTAATTTTTTTTTTTATAAATTATAATAATTTATTCGAAATTTACAGTAGAAAACAATAAAATTAAAGATTTTTTTAATTAAAGAATATAAATAATTTTTTTTATTTTACAATTTATTTATTAAGGCGTTGGGCGACCTACATCGCGCGAAGCGCGTGAAAATAGTCCTAGTTAATTATATTAAAGTTTAGAACATTATAGTTTATTATTGAGCTGATTGGAATTGGAGTGGTAAGGCTTGGTTGCCTTGAGTCAACGTTTGTTGGGGTGTTATCATACCAGCCCCCTGCCCCCCTGCCATAAAGGTCGGTGAATGGTTTCCCGAGCGATAAAAATGATTAGCTTGTAAGAGTTGATGTTGGGCGCAATTATTTATTTTATGATGCGGATTTCCGCAGTGTGTACATCCATTTTGATGATTTTGTCTATAATTATTATTATTATTATATCTAGACTTATTAAAATTACGTTTGCCTTGATATCTATTTTGATTTCGGTTATAATTATTACTATTATTATTTTTATTATTTTTATTATATTGTCTAGATTGTTGATTACGAAAATTATTATTATTGTTATTATTTGTTTGAAAATTTCTTCTATTATTATTATTTCCCGAATTATTTTTGGGTCTATTCAGTGAGCATTGGTATGTATTGTGGCTGACTGATTTTGGATGGTTTATGCAAGTATATTTTGGTGTCCGAGGGTAACTTTGAGTTTCTTGATTTTCATTCTTTATATTTTCGAAAGCTAGAATCGATTTTTCTATAAAAGTTTCAACTGTTTTTTGTAGTTTGTCAAAGTTTTCTTGTACATGTTTCTGGGCAATTTTGTGTTTTGTGATCAGTGGAATAACATTTTTCACATTTTTCTTTAATGATAATATTATTTATATCTGAGGCTGTCTCGTTTCTAAATATATGTTGAATTTCATGGCACATGTTTTTAAATTTTTCTAGTTTTTCTTCTATGTTGGATGCTTTTCTGGCAATTTCGCCCATTGTAGTTTGTTCATAATCGGGGATTAACCGGCATTCAATTTCTGGTAGGAATCCGTCCATAAACTTTTTTTTAGCCATTTTTTCTAGTTGAAAATTGAAATTTGTAATTAGTTCTCTTGCATTTTGTTCTGTTGCGACACTTGATTCATATGCCTTCTTTGTTCTTTCGATTAAATTTTCTAGTCTTAGTTGATAAATTAAGACCGATTCATTTTTAAATTGATAGAAACTTCCAATTTTATTTTAGTAGATAGTAGACCATTTACTATGTTTTTTCCAAAAAGTCTTTCAAAATGATGACTAAATTCGGCTATAGATTCAAAATTAATTTTCCTAATCGCTTCTGAGGCGCAATCTTTTACTTTGTGTCTTAGTAAGTTAAAAAGTCGAGGTATTGATTGGTTTTCTAGGCTATAAGCCGCTTTTTCGACTTGTTTTATCCATGTAAAAATGTCTGGTGCTTTTCCGTCAAATATTTCAACTTCGTCTAGGGCCATTCTTATTTCCAAGGTCTTATCGTCCTGAGCCATGTTTATATATTGTTCTCGGTTAAAGTTATTCAAATTGAGGTCTATTAGGTCGTTTAATTTTGATTTTCAAAAACTTTAGTTCAATATATTCATTAAAGTATATGACAAGGCAATACACCATAAAATTAAAAAAAAAATTAATTTAAATATGCCTTTATCAAGCGTAACACGCTCAAAAATAACGCCTAATTTTAAAAAATTTCTTTCCGCCTCTCCCATTTTTTTATTTTTTGGTTTTTTTTTCTATTTTAGGTGTATTGCCTTGTGAGACACATACTTTGTGAAGAATCTTTTTGGTTTTTTTTTCAAACTTGCCAATCCTGAGATTAACTGTCAGCCATGGACTAACTGCACTATCTACACCTGTACTTTGGCGTCCTCTATAAATACAACTAATTATTAAATTTAAAAAAAAAATTTTTTTATGTATAGAAATGCCTAATAAATGTACGAAATAAATTGTTAACTGATAACTAATAAAGGGGATGAGAAATTAAATAAAGAAAAATGTCTTAAAAAACGTCATTCCAATTCGGTCTGCTACCTTAAAGTAGCAAAAGTTAAAAATCCTAGTTTCAAATCAGGATTTTCCTCCTTAAAAACATACATTTTTCTTAAATTTCCTAAAAACAAGTACTTCTGTACTTTGATTTTAGTGCCATTATCATCTTTTACAGTGATACAATCCTTTGAGCTAGACAATTGCGCGCTTATATATGGCTGAAAAAAAAATTTTTTACTTTATCTGTTATCTCAGGTGAAAAATAATTTCCTAAAAACATTTTAATAGTTTATAATCAAATAATAAAAAGCATAATTTAATACAATTTGCTTGATATTCTAAGCACAATAGTACAATTGTTGATAATGGATGATTATATTTACGTTTTTAGTTATTTAATAAATTATTCAACTTATTAAAAAGATTGTAAGAGATGTTAACATTATTAACATTTTCTATTCCATCCACATCCATATTTTCTACATTCATTTGATTTATTCTAATCAAATTATTAGAATGATCTACAACATCAGAATCTCTAATTTCTTGATTATCTTGATACTCTTGGTAATCATTTGCTTTTATATGTGGAAAATATATTTTTTAATTTATTAATAATAGGTATATTGATATATAATTTAAAATAAAATATAAGTATATAATTTATATCAAAATTTATGTACTTAATGTGTGAATCTTTTTATAGATGACTTGTTTATCAAAATAATTCAAAGCTCTTAATTAATAAATAAATTTTGATATAAGTCTTTTCTGTAAAAAAGATTCAAAATTCGATAAATTATACCTATTTATTAATGTAAACTTAATATAGGCATTTATTTATATTGAAAGCAAATTTTTTTCCCTTTTGAATATATATTTGCAGCATATTTATAACATTTTGAGCAAAGCCTTTCATCTTTTTTTAATACGGCAAAAACATCTAAAAATCTTTTAGGAATTTTACGTAGTGATGTCTTAGAGCATACCTTTTGTAAATTAAATACATTTCTGCATCGATCATAAGAAATTATATCTAGTATATATTTTCTTCAGCTGACATATTTTTAAATATAACACATAAAAATATGATTAGATTTATAAAAAATTACTTTTTTTTTATTAATTTGATATTAGATATAGAAAAAAGTGTATATCCTAATTGTGACTTAAAGAAAATCTAACAGTTTCGTTTTCTGCTAGATTTAAAAAAGCGACTTATGTTCCATAAGTTCCCTATTCCAGTATGCTTAATATTTTTTATTCAAAAAAATATACAACTAAAACTAACTTTCAAAACTATTATGATCACTTTTCGAAATATTCTCTAAACGCAATTTGAATAAAATATAAAATAAATAAAGATTTATTGATAAAGATTTATTAATTTTTTAATTTATCAATCAAATAGTCAGGTCATTTAAACAATTAAAAAGAAAACTTTCTCTAAAAGGATTCTTCTTTATCAACTCAAGATAAAAAATTACAGTTATAAGATTTTTTAAGTATGTTATTTTATATAATTATTTTATTTTTTATTTTAAAATTCATAAAATTTTATAAAAAGAATCTTTTTATAATGATGGTTCCAGAGCTACAGGCGCTTGTTGTTCGTGGAAACTTCTGTATAACGAATGTGTTGAGATAAGGCTAAGCTAAAGCGTATAAATTTATTTAGGTATGGAAAAAGTATAAAATTATATTTTCTAAGTGTATTAATTTTAATTTAATGTTTTCAGACTGTCTACAAGAACTCGGTTGGATCGATGCGCTTACAGATGCTAGAATTGGGTCCAATATTGATGTGTATTAGTTCAAATTATATTTGGTAAGTTACTTGAAGTAGTTTTTAGTCTATTTTAATATTTTATATTAATTTCAAGACTAATTTGTACACTTGATTCTTTTTATTTACAAATTTTTGGATGGGGACGCAAGGATCCTAGGTGATTTAGCTCCAGAAAAAGTATGTAGACCTTTTTTTATGCTGTAATGTGTTCATGTAGTCCAGGAGATGAAGATTTACAAGTGGAAATATGTTGGTAAGGTCTAGTTTACTCGAAAACTTTTACATTATTGCTGATTTTTAGGTAAACGGAAGAACCAAAATTTAAGATTGTGGACCGATCATTGCCTATCACATGTCAGGATTTTCAGGATGTTTATGAGACCCTTTGAAGTGAATTTAGAGAAAAAAAAAGTTGAAAAAAATCATGGCGAAACAAATTTTCTGGATGTTTGAAAGCTACTTAAATAATATTATTGGAAACAAGTAAACAGCGATAAATGAACTACTAATGGTGGTGGCAGCAATAAATGGACCCGTAGTTTTAGTGAAAAAATTTTTTTAATTTTTTTAAATTTTTTATATTTATTAATCACTGTGTTGTTATTTGAAGCCTCTTTTTTTTTAAATAAATATACTGATTAGGTTTTTTAATGTTTTGCGTACTGGAGGAACTGATTAATTTTTTCTACGATTTAACGTGAAAATTTTTTTCATGATATTTGAGAAAAATATTTATTAATAGTTTCGTACCCTAAATAGATGCATGTTTATGAAACAACGATTTGGTATTTAAAAGATGAGGAAGCTAAGATATGAAATTTTATACTAGATGGTGAGCTGTATAGTATTAATGTTATTTATAAGTCTATTGTAAAAATTTTTTTTTTGCTTACTGTTAGCAAACGTTTTTATTTTTGAATATAATGATCATCTTATCAGAAGTGAATTGTAGTTTGTTAAAATAAAAAGAATGTATCTTCCTAGGGCTTTTTTTTGCTATATCAGCAGAAAAAAAATCTTTTTTTCCTTCTTATTTATATTGTGTGACAAACTATGTAATGAATTCTTTTACTATGTTTATGCAATAATTGTTTATAGTTTAATGCAGAAAGTATAGTATATTAGCAGAAAGTATAGTATATAGTATAGAAAATTATCAGAAAGTATAGTATATAGTATATTAGCTCGGTGCAAAAAAAATTAATTTTTTTAATTTTTTTATTTTTATTAGTTACTTATTAAGAGCGTTATATTTCTTTATTCTTTTTTTTGGTGGTGAAATATTGTTGTTTTATGGCAGGAAAGGAAATGATTTTTTGAATTTTGAATTTGATGATTTATTTTTGAAATTGATTTAGATAATTTACAAATTGTAGTGGGGCGTACTAAAAGAGGTTTAAGAGAGGTTAAAAGAGGTCCCCAACTAAAGGATTCAGGGACTAAGGTTCACCAAATCCAGAAAACCCAGGATGGCAGCGTCCTAATAGAGCTAAGCTCGTCTAAAGACCGGCAAAAACTATTAGACGCTGTCAAGACGGTCGCAGGCCCAGAAACTACAGTCAAGGAACTGATTCCCCACCTAACCGTGGATATCAGAAGCCTAGATGGTACTACTGGCAGTGACGAAGTGAGGCGGGTGATAAAGGAGGCAACCAAGCTGCAGAACGATGACGACATAAAAGTCGCCATCTTCAAGGCTAAGGGCACTAAGGCGGGTATGGCGGTCGTAGACCTACCAGAAGCAGCTGCACTAAAATTGACCAAAAAAGGCCGGCTAAATAATGGCTGGTCTAATTGGCAAGTGCGCTTAAGAGCCGAGGATACACGGTGCTTTAAGTGTCTCGGTTTCAGCCACAACCAGTGGCGATGTAAGTGCATGGACCGAAAATTTGCGTGCTTTAAATGTGGCGTTCAAGGCCCCAAGTCAGAAAAATGTCCTGTGGAAAAAGCAGAATGCTTCCTCTGCAGGGAAAAACTGACAAGGCCAAGACCGACCACCTTCCAGGATGCGGAGCATGTAAGTGTTATCGGGAGGCACTTACGGCAAGAAAGATAAAGTGTCATCGGTAATGTTCGGAGTCCTGCAAGGGAATATGAACAAAACCATTCTTGCTGACCTTTTGCTCGATCAGATCGCGGGCGAGACAGACTCTAGCGTCGTCTCGCTATCCGAGCCGCTTCGCAATAGGAACCAGCAATTCTGGTTAGCCGATGACACAGGCCGGTGCGCTATATGGCTACGAGGTCGTGCTCAGGAGTCTATGTCCCGACATGGAAAAGGCAACTTCCACGTCTGGGCAAAGTGCGGTGATACAACTTTCATTAGTTGTTATTTGTCACCGAATGGCACTATTAGGGTGTTCACCGCAAAGCTGGCCTCATTGGAGGAAACGATAAGAGAAGTCTCTGGCAATATCATATTTGCTGGGGACTTAAATGCCAGGGCCGTGGAATGGGGAATGCCAACCACGAACCGTAGGGGAACGTTGATCCTAGAGATGGCCACTAGAACTGATCTGGTGGTCATCAACTCTGGGAACAATCCAACCTACGTAAGGCCAGGCTTTGGCGAATCGTTCCCTGACGTCACTTTTGCCTCGGCCGGGCTGGCAGAAAGAGTGGGCGGTTGGAGGGAGATGGATGGAGCCAATGGCAGCGACCATAATTACATTACCTTCAAAGTGCGTGATAGGGTCGTTAATCGGCCCCTGTACAAAAAGCGCCCACTAGGCTGGAATGTGTCAAAGATGGACGAGGACAGAATTGTGGATTATCTTCGCTAAGAGTTCTCGTCTATCCCAGCATGGTATGGAGGACCGACAACCCCGCGAGAGGCAGAGACTCTTGTCAGGAGGGTAACTGCTCTTCTGAGGGGAGCTTGCGATGCCTCTATGCCGCGTAAACGGCCCTGGAAGGGTGAAAGAAGCGTGTACTGGTGGAATGAAGAAATTGCGGAGCTTAGACGAGTCTGTCACGGTGCACGCAGAAGACAGCAAAGAGTGCAAAAGTGCTCTGAAGAGTACAAGGAAGCCAAGCATAGGCTGGCGAAAGCAATCCGCCTTAGCAAGGCGCGCTGTCTTCGGTCCCTAAGAGATGATATCAACAACGACCCGTGGGGCCTGGGATATAAGGTTGTCATGGGGAAATATAAGTCCGGATGTGACAACACGATGGATGAAGCAGCGACCAAAAGAATAGTGGACGCTCTCTTTCCGAAAAAATTTTATTTTCTTTATGTAAAAAATTATTTTATTTTTTACAAGCAACCATTTTCAGACTTGTGGTGGTGGTGTTGGTTGTAGTTTTGAAGATATGGAAATTAACAGTGAGGACGAGGAGGTGGGGGAACTAAGCAGAAATAACAACAAAAATGTAAACCATTTAATTGTATTGAACGAAAAATCTCGTAGATATAAGCGCTTTAATTTAACGGAACGTGAATTTTCTGTGAAAATTTAGAAAAAACGCAGGATTTAATATCGATTTAATTGCATGGTTGTATGAAAGAATTGCAAGACTTATCGCTTGCACCGACATTGCCCAACGATTTTATAGGTATTGAAATTCAGGCCAACGGGCTTTCGAAACCTTTATGGATGTCATATTCGACCAATAGGTATATTTTATTATTGCGAAATTTTGACATTAATCGAAAGCGCCTCCCAAAGTTCGAGTAGTTACGACCTAGCCTCGGAAAATTTAAATGTAACTGCATCCGTAGTCACTGTAACTGCAGGAAGGGGACGAGTCCCCTTATCACGCATCACTCGACACGATGTTAGAAAATATTCTCTTTTAAAAATAAAAAGAGACAGATCGTGTTTAGCTAGATCTTTATGCATAAGTTACGTTTATGAACAACGAGGTCAGGTGAGAAGCGGAAAATTGCATTAAAAATGGAACAAAATTAGACAGGAGTACGGTCTTAAAAAGAAATCAATGGCACTGAAGCTCGAACGCGATGCAGATAGTGCAAATCTGGTTGTTTGTGAGAATCCGATTTATGATGGGACCGAATTCTTGATCGCGAGTAATATCAATATTCTTTATACATTGAAAGTTATGTATTTCCCGAGGTTTAATCATTGCAGAACAATTCTGAATTTGAGATCTGTATCCGGGTCACGAAATTACTGTATTCCGTGCAACAAGTAATATAAATATTATCATCGTAGCTCCAATCGGTGCTATAGGTGTAAGCAGATGCCACCATATGAACCGGTCCAGCAGGCACTCCTTGTTGACTATCCCGATTGCAATAAGCAATTTTTTGGTCAAATTTGTTTTTATGAACACAAACCAGAAAATTGTTCTTCCATGTGGCACTGCCGCGATTGTCTTAGAGCCATCAAGTCTACGGACGACAAAAGCTAGCATAAATGCTACAAAATTTTTTGTAAAAATTGCCTTAAGCGGGTCAGCATCAATCATTACTGTTTCATGCAACCGATCGTTAAAAGTCCCGTGATAAAGAGCCCGAATGTCATATATTTGTTTTATGACTTTGAAAAGCAGCAATCTGAGACAATAGAGGGTGATCCCAGTGTTAAAATACATAAGCCAAATTTGTGCATGGTTCATCAAGTATGCACTTTTTGCATAAATGTCTACAAAGAGAAATTATGGTGTCATAAATGCGGTGTTCAAGAGTACAAAATTAACAGGGAGCCCGTGAAGCAGTTTGTCGATTTTATTCTTGAGTGTCGAACGCTGTTTTCCAAGGTTATCTCTCTGGCCCACAATAGCCAAGGTTTTGATGCTCAATTTATATTGAAGTACACTGTCGAGGTTAATCGTCTTGAACCAAATTAATTTTAAACGGTACAAAAATTGTGCTGATGACGTTGGATAATGAAAAATTTATAGACAGCTTAACTTATTTTCACATGGCACTAAACGCATTACCAAAAGCCTTTGGTTTTCTTGACACATCCAAGGGTACTTTTCCTCAATTGTTTAATAGACCGAAGAATATAATTACAGAGAGCCCTTGCCTGATAAAAAATATTACTCTCCGGATAGCATGTCTTGCAGTGCGAGAGAAAAATTTTTAAGTTGGCATGACGATGGCTTTGCGATATGTTTTTAATTTTGAAGAAGAGATTGTGCAGTACTGCAGAGAAGATGTTAAAATTCTAAAATTGACATGTTTAGCTTTTACAAAATCTATTTGGAAAACGGCAAAGTTTGTCCGTTTACAGAGGTATCGACGATCGCGAGTAATTGCATGCCTTAGACTTAGTTTGCCTTTACCCATTAAAACTCCACTCCCTTCCTACCTTATGCGAGCATATCCTGGGACCGTTTTCACATTACTTCATGACAGGTTCAAGGCCATTTAGTTCTAGTCGTCAACTCCATCTTTTGACTTGCGTAATGACTCGCCTGTCTGGTTCAGGACTCCGTCGTTGCACCTGATTAAAATTGTATGCTGTCATCTTCATTAAAATATATGTTAGTTGAAATATAAGTCATTTCCTATTATCGTCAAAAGAGAAGGTAATAAATAAATATATAAATATATAAATAATTAAATAAATAAATAATTATTATCCTACCATCTTCGAGTGATTGCGGTATTAAAATTAAGTGCAGGAATGATTGTATGTGAGTGCAATACCTGCCTTTTATGGGAGTAGGACTGAAAATTTCGTGAAACTGTACGAGATGAGAGAGGGTGAAAAAATAAAATACGTATACGTGAGCTTGCTCTATCCATTTATATGTAAAAGAGGTGAATTTCCGGTTGGGCATCCAAAACTGTACGTGGGCTTGGCAGAGTGCAAGGATTTTGCTGGCGAGAATTATGAAAATTTTTCGGCAAAAGTCGATGGTATTGTTTTTTATGGATTCGATTTTATACGTTACGGACAAACAGGTGAGTTCCCCTGATTTACAGAAGGGTTTGTTTCTTGTAGATCTCGCGAACGAACTCGAGGCGTACTGTCAAAACGCGTATATAACGTGTTTTTTCACTGGCGGACCGAAATTTTACGCTCAGACGATCAGGAAAGACGCCGGTACCTTTGAAATGGTTTGCAATGTCAAGGGTATCAGGCAAAATTATCAAAACAGTAATGAAATAAATTTAGGTAACGTAAAATCACTGCTGTGTGAGGAAATTGATGCTATAACAGTCAAATCACGGTTTTGGTGGTATTGTTTGTGGCTGCTACCAGATTTGGTCTACTATAGGTTTTTTGGGTCGCTGAACACGAAAATCGGGGTTATATCTATGAGAAATTGGGGCTTGACCCTTAAATTAGCCGAAAATACCCCTAAAAAAGGTGTTTTTGCAACTTTTGCTCTAGCCCTCAAAGATTTGGTCTAATAAGAGTTTTTGGGGTCGCTGATCACGAATATTGAAGTTATAACTATGAAAAATTACCCCTTCACCCTTAAAGTGGCCAAAACTACCCCTAAATGGGGTGTTTTCGCTACTTTCGCTCTAGCCGTCCAAGATTCGATCTTATAGGGTTTTTGGGTCGTTGATCACAAAAATTTATGTCTTTTCATTTAAAACTTAACTCTTAAACCTTAAATTAGCCAACCCTTTGAGGGGTAGTTTTGACCACTTTAAGGGTAAAGGGGTAATTTTTCATAGTTATAACTTCAATATTCGTGATCAGCGACCCCGAAAACCCTTATTAGACCAAATCTTGGAGGGCTAGAGCAAAAGTTGCAAAAACACCCCTTTGAGGGGTAGTTTTGGCTAATTTAAGGGTCAATTCCCAATTTTTCATAGAAAATACCCCGATTCTCGTTTTCAGCGACCCAAAAACCTATAGTAGACCAAATCTGGTGGTGGCTACAAACAAAACCACCCCCCCCCCCCCCCGTAATTTGACTGGAGTATCAGACGTAGAAAATTCCATGACGTCGTTACCAAAAAAGAAAGCACAGTTTGTGAAATAGTGTACACGAAACGCAGATATGTAAATAATAGTTTTAGTTTGCCATTTGGCCATGCTTTAATAAAATAAAAAAAAAATTTTTGTTAAACTAAAACAATTGAATTTCTTTTTCTTTCTCTTGTAAAATATTCCTAGCCTTTTTTTTTCATTACCTTCCAGTATTTGCAGAAGCACAAACAGCAGCAGCAGTTTTTGACTCGTAGCGCATTCAATCCGCTTACATAATTTTCAGCGCTAAGTAATGGTCTAGCTTGCTTCGGCGTACAAAGAGGCTCGCTAAACGAACGCGGGGCCGTGGCAGCGGCGCGGGGGTTAAACGCGGGGGCCCCCTCCCCTCCATGGTTGCGCTATCAGTTTTTGACGCTGTGCGAGCCAAATCGAGCTTGTAGCAGCAGTACCAGTAACTGCAGCCATTTTGATTGCAACAGCGTTTACGATAAGACTTTTTTTCAGCACCGAAGAGGTAGCACGAAGACAACCAAAAATGGATCATTTTTATCGCGCTTGGAAACATCCTTGGACTTGTATGATTATTGGATCTACCGGTTCGTATTTAAAATTATTATTTTTTTTTTCAAATCACAATCTAACTTTGATTTTATTTCCTGCTTATTTACGTTTATGGTCACGTTGACCATTAAACTACCTTTATGCGGAAAAAAAAGGCGGGAAAAACTATTTTCCCCGGCTATGTCGACCATCTTAACGATCGACCATTCAATCGAATTTTACTGTACTACCCATCTGGCAGGATACTTATAGTATAATAATAAAAAATAGTATATAGTATAATAATATAGCAGAATAATAAAAAACTAGGCGAAAACATCGAGTTTCGAGAAGTTCTTCCTGATTCTGCGGATTATTTGCGCGACAGAGACAAGGCGAAACTTTTGATTCTCGTCGATCTTTTGATCCAGTCTTCGGATTGCGATGACATTTTAAATTTATTTACCAAAGGTAGTCGTTACGGTAACCTGAGCGTAATTTTCACCGCGCAAAACGTAATTCACAAGGGCATAAATCATCGTGATATTGATTCTATAAACTCAAATTACTTGGAGTTACTTAAAATTCCGAGATACGAGTCACAGATACTGAAAACCCACTCTTTGTACAACAGGCTTATCTGGATGCCACCACCAGAACTCACGGTTATCTTTTAGTTGATCTGAAGCAATCGACTCCAAAAATTATACGTTTCAGATCAAATATTTTTCGGTTTACGTACCGATAAATGCATATACATCCGGGGCAAAGAAAAGGAAAAAAATTGCTCCCATGTCCTCAGTCATTTACGTATGATGGCGATGAAAAGATACAGTAATAGCAGCACCAGCAGCACCAGCAGCAAAAAATGCCCCATACCCAAAAAGCTTGCAAATATTTTGAGATCATTGAATCATCTGGAGAGCAGACACAGGGTCGTTTTACTCAGTGCTGCGGGTCGCGATCGCATCAAGTGTATATGCGAATGCGCGTTAAATATTTTAAGAGGCAACCTACCGCTTAAACCGGCTGGAAAAAAATCGCCTCAGAAGACACGCCTGATTACTATGATTACTGACCGCCGAACGAAAAAATGACAAATTTTAAGGTAAAAAACACTTACTCGTGCAACACAGCCATGGTACCTTCTTACCTGTTCTTTTAGTATCAATCATTACAGCTGTAATGGATAGGTTTCTTTTGACTCGACTAAGTAATAAGTAGAAAAAAAATGGATCACGCTGCTAAAATGATTCTCATCCCTGCCGGTACGGCTATCGGTACATCGGCAATGACCGCCGATAACAACGAAAAATCGTCGCCTTGTGACGGTGACATGTTTAAAGAAAAAAAAAACAGTACAGACACTGGGCACGTTTGAATGCAGGCTTGCTGCTGAAATGGTCAATATTTTACAGTCAGGCTACGAGGGATTCAAAAAGAGCATCTTGAACACCCAGGTTTTTCAGCGTTTCTTACAACACAGAGCCAGCACGAGCGTTGACCAAAATTTAAAAGTCGAAAATTTACAGCAAGTGGTCGAAGAATGGAGGCAGCACGAAATTTTGACGACAATATCATCGAAACGATACCCAAAAAATTTCAAGAAAAAGCCAAAAGTTTTTTATGTTTGCACGAAAAGTCTCGTCTGTCGAGTGGGATTCGAAAGGAAAAGTACGCGTGCGTGGTATACCACTTCCTAGCGCAAGTATAGTGGATTTGGTAAATGACGCTATGAGATCTAGAAAAAGATTCAGATCTGCAGGACGTGATCAGTTTTGCGCTACACTTCGAGCTGCAGGTCTACCTGAAAACTTTGTTGGAAACCAAGAATTTTGGACAGAAGCAATAGTAGTTGCACCTCATTCTGCTTCTTCTTCTTCAGCATCGCATTCGATTTTAGCATTTCCGTTGCACTTGGCGAGTACACCTGTGCGTAAAAAGAAAAGGTTTGCATCGGTAATCGATTTGACTTTAGAGGACGCTCTCGACGCAGGAGATACGTCACATATAGACTCTACATCGTGATCGAATACAAGTACAACAGCAACAAGGAGCCGGATCAAGTAAAAAAAAAAAGAAGTTGGTGCGCTTCCTATATCTCAGCAAGTAGCGCAAAAACCGATCGAGGTTGTAGTTAAACCTATAGGTTCAAGAGAGAATGATTCTTCTGACCAAAATAGCATTCTTGACGGACTTATTGATTTATTGCCGTTCTAAATGCATTTAAACATTTTCTCGCATGTTGTCTTTTGACGCCGAACTAGATGAAAGGACTGCTGCGTTAGTGACAGCCTGCTGTATGGTCTCAAAAATTACTTTTGAGAAATTATTTGATTGAATTCAAAAAGCTATTGGATTTAATAAGAGAAAAAATAAAAAAACAAAGAATGATAAAATGATAAAGGAGAAAAAGAAGAATAGGAAGAAGAATCAAAAGCTCAATGTTAACGAAAAAGCAAAAAAGAAAATTATTACTTTAGTTAGTAAAAATAATAATAATAATAAGAAGACGAAAAATAATAATAATAACAAAGTTAGGAATGGAAGGTTCATTGAATAAATTGTGTTACGATCCAGAGCAACCTCCTTCGTTCACTGAGGCTCATTATTTATCGCAAAAAACAAAAAAAAAATTGGCAAAGATATAAAACAAAAAGTAAAAAATTGGTTGAGCGAACAGGACGCATATACATTGCATAAATCAGTTCGAAAAAATTTTCCTCGACGCACGTACAACGTGTAAAATATTTATTACTGTTTTGAAGCTGAATTGGCAGATTTTCTTTCGATAAAATCTTTCAAAAACAATTACACTTTTCTACTCTTCGTCATAGATGCTTTGATTAAATTTTTATGGGTAGAACCGCTAAAAGACTGTTCTGGTGCTTCTGTAGCTGGCGCTCTGCGTAAAATTTTCACCGAAAACTACCGGTTGTTTTTTCATCGGATAAAGGCCGTGAGTTTACCGCTAAAGTTGTTCAAAATGTTTTTAACGATTTTAATATTGAGTTTCGTTTGAACTTGAATCCCGACGCTAAAAGTGCAATAGTAGAACGCGTCATTCAAAGTATAAAACATCGTTTGTGGCGTTATTTTATGCGTAAAAATACACGCAGATACATAGATATTTTACAATCTATCGTGCATTCTTAAAACCACACCGTATATTCAGGTACAAAGATGACTCCTGCTAGTGTTATTTTATACAACGTCGACATAGCCCGCTCTAATCTGGAAAAAAGGTATACATGGTGAAATGAAGAAAAAAATTAAGAAAACACTAAAATATATCATCCGTTCAGTGGTACGCATCTGTCGTGTTCCAGACGTTTTCCGAAAAGGTTACAAAAGTAAGTGGACACTAGAATTATTTAAAAGTGCACGCGTTTCCAATGAAAGGCATCCACCATTGTATACTTCGAAAGATTTGGACGATAAAATTATAGACGGAATTTACTACGAGGAAGAACTTTTTTCTGTCAGGAAAAACTTAAGCAAAGCTGCATTTGAAATTGACGAAATTTTGCAAACAAAGTGTAGCGGTAAATCTAAGAAATACCTCGTTAGTTGGCGCGGTTATCCTGTTAAATTTAACTCTTGGATTTTAGCTAGTGATTTGATTGATATCTTAACATAGGGAAGAATCAATTTTCTATTGTACTACCGTGCAAAAGCAGTATGCAAATTTATACCAACAACATGACAACGCATTTTATCACGTACCTACCAAAACAGATTTAGCTGGTGAGTGGAGCGTGGCTTTAACAGAAATTCAAATACCAATGACTATGCATCACGTCAAAAATAATTTGGAAGACATGAGAGTTGCGAACGAGATAGTACATTTCTCCGTAAACGAAAAACAATTTTCAGAGGATAACGCAATTGTAATTCAACCTTGATCTCCGAAAGTAGACCCCAAAATTGTTTCGCATATTTGTCCCGGTATATTTGCAAACATTCAGGTACTTTTACATGAGCTAAACTTACTCAGATGTGTATGACCGCATTTGGTCTTCAAGAGTAATCGTGGAGGTTACGACGTTCTGAAATTGATTTGTAATGAAAGTTGCAAAAGTAACGCTTTGCATAGTTTAGAGATTTTTGAAAAAATTTAAGGTTTTGAGAAAAGTACCTACGAGCTTCGCGCTCCTGGAAAAGTACAAATTATAGCTAAAAGACAACCTAATTTACTCGCTAATATAGCTAACATGCTGATGATATATTCAGATATCCTGGAGCCATGGGTTACGGGAGACGTGTATACGCCTCTCTTGAGGAGCGTTTCTCTTGACTTTGAGAAGTACATTTACGGTTCTGTAATGGTAAAAAATTTTTAACCGACATCTTATGTGCCCTTGTTGTGCAATGCATTTAGATCAATTGAATTTGATTTACGTGACCAGTATGGGTCACCGTTGCCATTTGATTCTGGAACGTTGACATTACATTTCAAACACACAGACTAGAAGATGGCTCATTACATCGATTATTTCAACTAAATAGGCAGCGGCAGAGGTACTGTACAGACAGGTATAAATCACGCTTATATCGGTACACCGTATCAACGAAGAAGTGGTATAGGCTTTTTTCTAGGCGGTTTCTTTCGCAGTATTTTACCTTTATTTACCAGAGGAGCAAAAGCTGTCGGTAAAGAAACTTGGCGTACAGGTATTAACGTTCTTTCAGATGTCGCCGTAAACGAAGCACCGGTCAGTGAGTCTCTTCGCACCCATGCACGTGAATCTGTCCGCAATTTAAAAAGAAAAGCCATAGATCAGCTGAATAAGTTTTTAATGGAAGGTTAGGGTTATAAGTACAAGCATTCTGCTTGCAGCAGTCATTAACTGAACACACTCGGTACCTTGAGAACTAATTATCGTAAAAAAAAATACCGCAAAAAGTAAAAAAAAGAACAAAAAAAATTAAAAGCTTAATTCTAAGGTTTTGAAATACAATAGTATAGAAAAGAAAGAAGAAGAAAAATCGAGTGAGTAATAAGGTGATTGATTGATAAAAAAAAGAGACTCTATAATTATAATTATTATATAGAAAAGATGAGGCATCATTTTACCCCCACCGTGACGTCAGAGTTCACACACTCATATCAAGACACTCATATCAAGGTCAGAGTTTGCTTAACAAATCACCCACATATTCATATGTGCCTATTTCTCATTTTGCTAACGCCTGCGGTTCACTGCAGTAGAACTATTACTACTCATATTAGTACTTTCATGGAAAAAAATTAAATACTATGTACCAAAAGAAAAAAGATGTTGCTATTTTATTATTTTTTTATATAAAAGATTTTGAAACAAAAATTTTTTTTAAATTGAGTATTAATTGGAGATATCGGGTAAGAAAAATAATTCTAGATATAATTCCTTTCATAAGAAAAATTTAGGTTTCTCAGTAGATACATTTTTGGTATATGAACAGACGCACATATAACACCGTACAGACGAAAACTTGGTTGGCTTTGTGATGACACGTGCAGACTTTATTTTGATGCCATAATGGTATAAAAAAATTTACGCCAAGGTCAATACTTAAAAGAATTTTTCACGAAATATACTTCCAAGAGTAGTGCTCGTTGTCAACTGAAAACCAGAGAACTTGTGCTACCTAAATTGAAAAAATTATGGAGCGCAATGCTTTCAATATCACGGCACTGCTCTTTGGAATTCGATTCCATCTAATATAAGATTTCTACCATCTCTTAACAATTTCAAGACAGAAATATATAAATATTTTTTATCGTTAGACCCCTAAATGAGAATTCATTTATCTGTAACTAAATTGAAACATTTTATACACTTATCGTAACCAATACATATATCACATATAAATGTACTATTTTACTTAAATATTTGTTATTGTATTTCTACTCATTACTTTACTTTTATTTTATTTACTATAAATTATTACTTAACTAGCTGAACTTTAATGATTATTATTTACTTATAAAGAATGTAATAAACCTTTTATCTAAAGATTATATTATATTTACTACATGTACAAAAGACATAAATATATTTATATATGTTACAGGTAGAGTTCGATCTTTCGATAGACGTAGGTCTATCTGTATAAACCTAGGACTATCCAAGTGGACTTAAATAAAGTCCGATTCTTCATTTTTTTCATCTTCTTTCAACTTAATCCGATACTGCATGGATAGTCTTAGGTTTATCCAAGAGGCTTGGATAAAGTCCGTTTAGTAAAAAATTTGAACAAAAAAAAAAATTATTTCACTAAATTATTTTTTTATTTTATTTGTCATAATTTTATATTCAAATAAATTTTTGATTTAGTCAAATTAAATAATATTATAAATAAATTTATACTATTTACGCTATATAAATTATTTGTTTATATTTGACAAGAATCTAATATTACTGCGAATAATGTAAATAAGTATTTGTAAATAATTATAATTATTAATGGTAATTGTTTGATCAGCTTTTACCTTATTCAAAGTAAAAATATTGAACGGTAGAGAATGATGGTAAAAGAAAATTATCAGAAAATGATTTTATGTCAAAACAAAGAAAAAATATATTTATTGTAACAATTCAAATTTAACAAACAATTATTTATTTTATTTTTTTAATATATTAAATTAAAATTGAAATTAAATCTTTAGAAAATTTAATAAACTAACAAACTTATTTTTGATTTTTTTTATGATAATGAACTTTATCAAATTTCAATGACCTTTGGTACCTTAAATAATTGGTACCTGCGAAATGAATTGAAGCAAACAGAAATCGAAATAAATAAGCCTCTTCAAAAAGAAGGTATTTCTTTGCGAGAAGCAGCTGCTAAAATTTCTATTTTTGGTGGCCAGGGTGTTAGCAAATGCAATTGCGCAGCTTTAAAAAATAAGTGTAAAACCTTAAAATGCTCATGTTTTAAAAACAAACTTTTATGTAATTCACGATAACATGGTAACTCAACATGCGCAAATAAAACATAGGTAACTTTCTTCTTAAAATACAAAAATACTTTTGAAAAATATTGCTAATAATTTTTTAATATCATTTATATTGATATTATGAGATTGAATGAGGCATAAAATAATAAATTTTTCAAAACTCTAAAATCCTCTTAAAATAATCTTTTTTATTCGCTACAAAATGACTATTAATTTCGTTATTTTTATGGTAATTTTTATCTAAAAAATAAAGTGCCTAATCCGGCTTTGTCACTTCATAAATAGCCTAGGCTATTTACAAAGTGACGGAAAACAACAAAACGCCTGCGACATATCTTTCTTATCATCTAAGGATGTTTTTGATTTTTTACATATTCTTTCAAACACATTTTGCTTGTGAGAATATATTTTGCCAGAAATCATTGAATAACATGAACCACATATGTGGTATCAAATGTTACAGCTGAATATAAGTATATTACATTCAAAGCGCCAAATTCATGGCCATATCCATGTAATATTTTGCATAGACTTTTTAAGAAATACTGGAAATTGGTTCAGGTTTATGAATAATTTTACACTTGATTAAAATAAATAGTTAATTATTAAAATCACTTGAATATAATACAAAATTAAGAGTTTTTTAGTGGACTGTATATAAATAGAATTACTGAAAAGCTGGCGTTTAAGTAAATTATAAAATTAAATAGTTTAATTGAATTTAAGCACTAAAGATATGTTAACTATGATTTGATTGACTAATTGATTGTTAATGGCGCGAGTGCCGACCACAGAATGAAAGCGATTTATGCGCATGCATCATTTTTATTGAACCGTTGAAAGTTTACATTTTTGTATCTAGTGCGAATCCTTAGAAAAAATTATTTTGTATGATTACCTCCAAATTTTAACCACGTACTTTACACATGTAATTTTCGCGTAAACTAAAATATTGTAAAAATTTTTTAGAAAAAATCGAGAAATAAATTGATAACTATACTCACATCAATTATAATTTTTTTTTTTATTCTACGTGTTGCCAAACTTTAGTTATCATTCGTACCATCATTATATTAAAACATTTCAACTTCAAACTAAAGTTTTTTACATAAAAAAAAATATTAAAAAATTTTTTTTTTCAAATACTCTTTTTGTTTATTTATTCAAGAATTCGCACAATTTCTCCTGTCCCCATGCCGGCTTATAGTGCACATGGTCGCACCCGGACTGCGTTATCTACATAATGCCTATATGATATCTATAGACATTAGGCGGATGCCTCAATCCTAACCAACGCCATCTGTACTGATCTGAGCTATCGACTTGAAAGTTGTTTTGAACGACTTTAAAATAAGCCTGCTTTCGTATTTCACTGCGGATTTTTCATATTTCTTTATTTATAATTATCCTATTTACTAAAAATGAATTTTATGCGAGATACTAAAATATCCAAAAATTATGATTTAATATTTTTTGACTTAAAAATGTTTTTTAATTTTTATGTATATACTGCAGGATTAACACAAAAAAATTTCCTGTTTGTTTTAGAGTGCAAAAAATGTAGGAAGTGAAAATTTCGATAAATGAATAGGTTGAGGTCGTGTAAATAGGCTAATTAAAAATAAAAAAATATGAAAAATCCGCAGTCAGACACGAAAGCAGGCTTATTTTAAAGTCATTTAAAACAGGTTTCAAGTCGATAGCTCCAAAAGTGAGTCCAAGAGCGATTTTTGTCCATTTTGCCACACTGTGCGCCGGTTGTTAATGTTTAAAATTTTTTAATTTTTACTGAAATACTGATACCGCAATCTAGTATAGGTAAGCACTCTGCCGTCTACGGACGAAATGGTCAACTCAGAAGACGCGGGAATCTTCTCGCCTTTATTATTAGTACTTGCATTGTAATTATAGTAATTATAGGAATATAAAATTTATTTATAAATTAATAAAAATATAAATTAAATAATATATAAATTATATTAAATTATTTTAAATTATATTAAATAATATATAAATTATAGGAATATAAAATTTATTTTTATGGTAATTATGGGAATATATATATTTGAGTTCAAATTATAAAAAAGGTTCTTGCAATGCAGTGTAATTTTCAACTTGCAATTTATCAATATATGAAGTGGAATGGCAACACAGAATTAAAAATTTATAAAATTTCTTTATTGAATAGTTGTTTAATTTTTTTTTTAATTTACTAAAATTTAAGTACATTGACCAGTTACTTTACAAAGTTTTTTTTTTATTGCCAGGTGAAACTAGTTTCCAATTAACAAAAAAATTAGATTCTAAGAATCAAGGCTGATTAAATCTTGCCCAGAATAAATGCGCTTTTATAGAATGATTTTTTAGTCCAATAAAAATCAATGTCTTTTTTATGTGCCATGTAGCAAGACTTATTAGGAGTGATTAAATAAGTTGTATTACTGGAAATTTTGTTTGTTTGATAATAGGCAGTTATTTTAACTGCTATTTGATATTCTCAGTAACTTTTTAACTTTTGCACATGTAATCATAAATGTTATTATTTTTGAAAAAAAAAACAAAAAAAAAAAAAAACAAACATAAATGTTATTTATAAAATGTTTAAAATATTATTTACCTTCCAAGCCAATAAAAGCATCAGGAGATACATAATGAATTCTATTGTTCTCCAGATCTAAGGAGTTCAAGTGAATCAAATTCGAAAATACACGTGCAGGTACTTTTTCAATTTTATTATGAGCCAAACCTAAGGAATCTAGAACTACTAAACCTAAAAATAAATATTTATTAATTTTCATTCTAAGATTATAAAATAAGAGATACTACTACTAAATAATTTCAAATATTCGAACTTATTATAAATTAAGTATAGACTGAAAAAGGCTTATAATAAAGCGTGTGCATGTCAGCCTCTCAAAATTTTGTACAACGACTTGCTAATCAGTACGTTTACCAAAAACGACTAATAAAATATAATTTATGAATAATATATTAAAAACTATAAAACTGTGTATTTTATTAACTTATATCTTTCTCATTATTTGTTTTGAAAAATCAACACTTGTGGCTTTGATATTAAACGTGAAGTTTATAGTTTATGCAGTGTATATTTTTATTTAATTGTAAATTAAAAGAAAAATTATGGTGTAAGACGCCATGTGTTCGTTAAAATGTAGTTTTAATTGTTTTCAAGAAAACCCATAATTGTATAGTATAATTCGGACCATAGGAAAGTAGACAAATACCTCGTGAAATAGCCTTGTATTTATTTATATTCTACATTCCGGAAGTAAGCTAGGCATTGTTATAAAAATACCAATCAGTAGAAATGAATAATTACCATTCAGCCGATTTATCGTGTATGAATATTTTTTCTTGAAACACGTATATTTTGTATAGTAGGATAGGAATAAAATTTTTATCTGGAAATGATAAAAGATATATGGAGAAGTATAATATTTTTTTTTTTGAAATATTTATTTTAATCTTAACTTTTAACGGATATATATAAACGATTAAATTATTTTTATTTTTGGGGATAGTATAAAAATATATATTTTTGAGGTACGATCACCCTATATATTCAAACTAGCTGCCTCCGGCTCGCTTCGCTCGCCCCGGCAGCCACCATGGGGGCTGCGCCCCCCTGGACCCCTGCCACTTTATATTTCTAAAAATATGTTTTAACAATAAATTCTCTACTACAATTTACACAATATTTTGTAAAATAACCTTTTTTTATATCCAGCGATTTAACCCGGGTAATACTCTGAAATAGTTTTTTAGAAGAGATTTATTAAAATTTCATTTGAATTATTATTACTATCATTATAATTATTTCTCATTTTTCCACATTAATTATTTAAAAAGAATGGTAATTAATAAATAAAAAAACATTATTTAGTAATTATCTAAAAAATTATTTTAATAAATTTTTAATGTGTATATTAATAAATTATTTATATAAATAAGTAAAACCATAAATAATTAAAAAAATGTAAATAATAATTTTTACAGCCTTTGTGTTTCACAGTCTAGCGATTTGGCCCGGCTACGCCCGGGTATACTCTGGAATAGTTTTTTAGAAAGGCATTATTAAAATTTCATTTTTTTATTCCAATACGTTAGCTTATGGTAAAATCAAAGCAAGAAAAATTTGGTAAAAAGAAATAGGTTAATAGAAATCGTTAATTTTTAATAGTTTTTCTCTTGCACTCAAAAGGTGATTTATTTTCAATCTCTCCCAATGATATGTGATCATGAAACCTGTTTATGGGTAATTAGAATATAGCTGACGTTTAGAATAATAATTATAAAAATAACGAATTGTATTGTAATGTTCGGTAACATTCGAATTATACCTATACCTCAGCTGTAAGTAAACATGCTCTATTCATTTAAAATTAGTTTACAAAAACCAGTTATAAGATTTTACTGACACTTCAATGAATTTTGATTTTTCCATATAATATTTAATCACCCATAATGTAATTTATCAATCTTTCCGATGCTAAGTGAGCTTTTATTGACAATAGAAAATATGAGTTCCATTCGAATTCCTCCATATTATATATAATAACTTATAAATATATATAAATATATGAATTTAAAATCCAAATTTTATGCTAAAAAATATATGTAACTCTGGAAACATCTAACCGATTTGCTTGAAAATTTAGGTGGACACGTAAAAAACAATTCTAAATCATCTAGAAACTTTTCTGATTACAAAAAAATTCCAAGTTCTTAAGTTAATTACGATTTTTTTGAAAATTTACGAAAACATCAAAATTGATCACTTTTTTGAAAAAACTTTTTTTTGGCGACAAAAATTTTCTATCGCATCAATTGAAATCCTGTATAGCCTATGTTACTTCTGCAATTTTTCCGCGTTTTTTGCCACAAACCGCGTCTCTCTAGCTATTATCGTCTAGTCAATCCTATCAAACTAAAAAAATTCTCTATCGGCATATATATATATATAGATATAAACGTAAAATAGTACCTTATTTAAATTAATTTTTTGTATGATCTTTTACATTATAAGTTATATTAAAATAGAATATATTTTAGGAAGGATCACCCTATATAACCAAATATAAAGATGAATTAGTACCTTATTTAATTTATTTTTACATTTTGAAGCTATTATAAAAGAACATATTTTTAGGCATTATCACACTTAGTAAAATACTAAACCCAATAGCATTATGGCATAAATATGTTTACAATATTACATAAATTTCTATGGAGGCAAACAGCAAATTTTCATCAAGGTGCATCCTTTTATGACTTAAATATGTCATTAAGAAGGTTAGATGTTTTCAAACTTAATACAATTGGACAACAATGTAAGATTTCATTAGGGAATAAAATTCTTGATGGAATATTGCATTCATATTGTTGTCATGTTATTTTTTTAAAGAAAATTTTAATTTTAAATAAATATGCCATAATTTTTGTATTTTGTAAATAAAAATTAAAAAAAAGGAAGTAAAAATATATTATATTTACAATAAAATTTTTAAAAAATAATTCATGTCTTCGCATTTTACATTATGATGTTGCTTAGCATGTAACTTATACGGTATTATTATTTATATAGTAATATTTAATATATAATATTTAATATTTAATATATAATTTATAAAATAAATAATAATATATTGACAACAGTATAACAGAAACTTTCATTTCATAATTATTGATGCAATATAGACGTAATTAGTTGCATGGAAAATGCTGTAAAATTGAGTAAATTATATTTTGTTGCTGTTGGATTGCAGAGAAATTGTTCTCAACAATTTTAGAGCAAACGATGCATCCGTATTGAAAATCAATGAATACTATTGGGCATCAGCTAAAAAGTTGCTATTTTTATTTTAACAAGTACGTTTTATCTGTATCTACCGATTTGTAACAATATTTTGTATTCTTTTTTGTAAATTTAAAATTTTTGAAGTAGTTGTAACTATCCGTATTGTTCTTTCGTGAAGCTTTTTTTTCAATTTTTCTCATTTTCTAGTCGATTATATTTAATGTTGCAATATTTTTCAGCATTTGCTTGTATGTTATCCATATTTACTTGTAGTAGTTGTAACAGTTTCTTTGATTATCAAAACCGTGTACACAGGTCCAAAACCCAGAGCAAACTAAGCTTTAATTTTTTTTGTTTATGAGATGGTACAATTATTAAAATACCCAAGAGTCAATTTTTCTATCTGGGTTGATACTGACTTATATTTTTATAAAAATTTAATTCCAAGCAAGTTATATTATGTGATGTTTTCGTTGTATAAATGAATGCTTTGGGCTCTTTTTTTTTAATTGCGAAATTTGTTTTTTAATTTTTTTTAAACTTTCCGAATCTACCTTTCCAGCCGTATATTGGAGTTTTACGTTATTTGTCAACTTTCTAAACGGACGACAGGTATCATAGCTCTACTGGTATTGGTATTGGTTTTTGTGAGAGATGTAAGGCTTTGCTTTTATCTCTTGTTTATTATGCTTGTTGTATGATTTTTTATTTTTTCTAGATTTACTTTGTGGCTTTTCTTATAAGGTTTTTCCTCCTTTTTTTTTTTTTTAACATTATGCGGATGCCTCAGTCCTAGAGCAATGATAGATATAATTTCAGAATTTAATCTTCCCAGAAAAAAAACGGAGATTATGTATTTTAACGTTTAGATCGAAAAGTTGACGCGCTACCGACTGGGCTATCAATGCTGTTCTCATAGCTACACTGTATAATATTTTCTGTTTGGGTAGCAATTGGTATGTTAATTTACTCAATGGTATATTAATACTGATACTGCTAATAAATGTATGTATGCAAAGAAATTTATAAGATTTGGTATATATTTTTTTTTGTCTTAGGAAAATTAATAGAGACACATTTTTTTCTTTTATTTTTCTGTTTATTAAATAAAACATTATATATTGACTACAAATATTTGATATTGTACATATATTTGATATTTTTTAATGTTTTTTTTTTTATAAATTTTGCATTAAAATGGGACAATAAGATGAAAAATTTCTAAAAATATGTTTTTGGGTGATATATATGGTTTATTTTCACTGGAACTGTATATTTTTTTATTGTTTACGGCACAGCACTAATTATATTTTTTTTTTTATTTTTTTTTATTTTTATATTCTGTTACGTATCCTGAGGTTGAATTCGGGATACGTATTATATAAATAAATATAAATAAGTTTTATCCTGGGGATATTGAGTGCCCCAGGTATTTTATACTTATATAGGATAGGATTAAAGTTGATATATGTTGATGAATGTATAAATATGTCGATGACCTCGGGTATTAGAGCTGGTTATACTTAACTGGGTTAAGTTCGAGATTATACAAGGAATTATCACTGTTAAATAAATACACTGAATACTTTAGTTTAATTTATAAGTTAATATGAAAAAGCGCCTAAGTCAATAAGTCTAAATAAATGATTATACTATTACTATTAAATGATTATACTCAGAAGTCTGTTCTAATTGAATCTCCTAAACTGGACCTGATGTTAATAGATCAGTTATTATGGGAGTATGTAAGAGTAACTGACAGGAACTGACAGGAGAACTTGATTTAGGACAGTTGTGGGTATATTATATAAACTAATTAGTAACTGCCTAGGTACTTGAATTTAGTTGGGATTGTCCAATACGCGGAAGCGTCGGTCTCGTTAAGTCCAATTAACGAAAACGTCGTTGATTATTTCTGGGGAAATCGTGAGGGGATTTATGCAACGCTTTGTTGCCTAAAATGCGTCATTACTCACCTTCAATTTTGTATTTCTGTCAATTTATAAGGAGCCGGATCTGAATTGGTGAAATAGGATATTAAAGAATGTATGAAAATGTCTAATATAAATTGGATATTGTAATGTTGAAGAATTGCAGGTATGCTAGCTCGATTTACGAGCTAACATAAGCAGGAATAAGTTAAATATTTTTTACAACAACAACTATTTTGAATTTAATGGTAACTACTAAAAGCAGTTATTCGGTACACCGATGGGTTCCCCTATTTCACCAATTATCAGTGATTTCGTGCTTGCAGACTTGGAGGAACATTGTTTAGCTCTGTTAGACTTCAAACCAGTATTTTATACAAGATACGTAGATGACATCCTTACGTGCATCCCAGCTGATAAAATAAACAACATGTTGGAAATTTTTAATTCCTACCATCATAGATTGCAATTTACACATGAATTGGAAAATGAAAATAGCATTAGTTTTTTAGAATTGACGTTAATAAGAGAAAACAACTGATTTGTATTTAATTGGTACCATAAACCTACCTTCACTGGAAGGTATCTCAATTTCCGTTCTTGCCACACGAAATCTCAAAAAGTAAGAATGGTTTATATACTCGTTGATAAAGTTATCAAATTATCCGACAAGAGGTTCCAAATTGACAACTTAGAGCTGATTAAGAAATATTTAATTAGTAACAGTTATCCTAAGAAATTTATCCATTTTTATCTAAATAAAAGGTTGGATCATATTAAATATAATGTTACACAAGATATTAACAGCAATAATAGAAACAATAATTATGATATTCAAATTAGACCTAACATCTTAGGAGTAATAGCTATTCCATACATTCCAGATTATTTTTAGAATATGAAAAGAGCTCTAGAACCTTATAACATTCGTGTTGTACCAAAAATGAATACAAATTTGAACTCTGTTGTACGCAAAGGTAAAGATAAATTAGATAAATTCCAGAACACCAATGTTGTTTATGAAATTAGCTGCAAGAATTGTCCTGCAAAATACATTGGAGAAACAAAAAGACATCTAAAAATTAGAGTTGGGGAACATGAAGACGATATTCTTAAAGATCCGACGGAACAATCTGTGGTATCTGAACATAAGAATGAATATCAACATGATTTTGACTGGAAAGGTACCAAGATTTAAGATAAAGAAGCTAATTATGGCCTCAGATTACTATCTGAAATGTTTAACATAAAATCTACACCAGATACTATAAATCAAAAAAGTGACTGCAAAAATCTATACGTTCCATACTCTAAATTAATCCAAAAAATACGACTAAAAAATTTGTTATAATTTTTCATACAAGGGGTGTATAATTATACACATTTTGTATGTAATTATAACAAACTTTCTTTATGTGTTACCTTAGTTTTAGAAATGTGTCTAGTAGGGAGGGGAGAATCATGGTTCGGCGCTTCCTTTGTGAGTTACTGCAGTTTTAGAAATGTGGTTAGTAGAGAGGGGAGAATCGTGTTTCGACGCTTCTTTTGTGAGTTACCTTAGGTACATTTTTACATTATGATAAATATGTCAGCTTCTAAGAGAAAAATACATTAAGTTGTTAGCCATTGTTGTTATTCTATTTTATATTTTATATCAATATTTATAATTATCTGTGATTGGACGCTAATTGATAATGTATTTTATATTTATTAATTTTATTTACAATAATAATGAAGTTAAGAGTCATGTAAGTTTATGCAGTTGTTGTTTTAAATTCATGTTATGTGTATATATATATAAATATCATATTTATAAATTAAAAAATCTTTTAGGTTCGCCTAGTTAACATAATAGGTTACGAATATGAACATTCTATTGTTTATAAGAACTATGTAAAATAATTTATTTTCAAAAAAATTTTTTGGTATGTTTTTGCTATATGTATACTGAAAATAATTCTATGTTAACCATTCTATTTTTCAAATATTCTTATTTTAGTCCTGAAAAGGCCTGGTGAAACATTGACAATATATAAATAAAGGAGTTATTAATTTTTTGTGCCTGAAATTGACAATTTTATTTTTACCTAAATTATAAATAAGGTCAGGCGTTTGACAATGAACATAAAAAAAAAGTATTTTGAGATTTTTTTAATAAAAAAATTTTTGGAAAAAAAAGTTAGGTATTCGTTCGATAATTGTTTTGGAATATCACTGGTTACAACATTTTAAAATATTAGTACTTTCATAGAATTAAAAGAAGTATTACACCAAAAAAATATTTTTATTTTTCTTTTTTTTTAATTTAGATAATAAAAATTTTGAAAAAATTAAGTATCAATTCCAAAAAATTACTGTAAACGAGGTTCTTAAAACTAGTACTTCCATGGAAATAAATTAGGTACTACGTCCAAAAAGAAAAAAAAGTTTCATATTTTTTGTATTTTTTTGTGAAAAAAATGTTGGGAAAGAAATTTTCAAAAAATTAAGTATCAGATTCGAGATATCGAGTAAAAACCATACTTTCAAATATAAGTACTTTCGTGGAAATAAATGAGGTATTACATCCAAATTAAAAAAAAAAGGGGGTTTGAGATTTTTTTAATAAAAAAATGTTTGGAAAAAAAATTAGGTCTTAATTCGATAATGGTTTTGAAATATCACTAGTTACAATATTTTCAGATATTAGTACTTTCATAGAATTAAATGAGGTATTACACCAAAAAAAAAAAAATATTGCAGTTTTTTTTATTTTTCTTTTTTTTTAATTTTGACAAAAAAAATTTTGAAAAAATTAAGTATCAGATCCAAAAAATAACAATAAACAAGGTTCTTAAAACTAGTACTTCCATGGAAATAAATTAGGTATTACGTCCAAAAAGAAAAAAAAAATTAGTATTTTTTGTATTTTTTTGTGAAAAAAATTAAAAAAAAAAATTTTTAGAAAATTAAGTATCCGATTCGAGATATCATGTAAAAACCATACTTTCAAATATAAGTACTTTCATGGAAATAAATGAGGTATTACATCCAAATCAAAAAAAAAAAAGTACCTCGAGATTTTTTAATGAAAAAATTTTTGAAAAAAAAATTAGGTCTTAATTCCTTAATATTTGTGAAATATCACCGATTACATACATACGTACGTACGTACACACACACACACACACACACACACACATACAGACTTTTTTTAAAAACAGGTTTTTTAGCTTCCTGGGGTCCCAAAACGTGCTTATATGCCAAAAAATAAAAAATCTAATTTTGACCTAACATAATGGTTCCTCTTTGAGGAACCAAAAATATATTTCAAACATGAAATAATTTAATAAAATGTTTTTTTTAATTAAATTTATATGCATTTACTTATTTATATCATTAGTTATTAAAAAAAAAATTATAATTATTTCTACACTAAATCCTATAAATACGAAGTGAAATAACTTTTATGATTAATAATAAAAGTATTACTTATTTTTTAAATAATTTTTTCATCAGAAATCATAATTTTATGATTTATAAGAAATAATTAGATAAGTTTAGAGATTTTTGGTGGCTTCGCTCAGTCTCATAAATATTCGAGGTGATCTAGTTATAAATTGGTAATACAAGCTGACGTTTATTCAATAATCCAAAGATCAACAAAATAGTTGTTATAATTACTAATAATGAATTTGGTAGTCGGGATATTGTACTAAAACAAAGAAATCATGTACCACAAAGAGTTAATGAATTTCAAATTTTTAAATTTAAAAAATTTTAAAATTTTAAAAATTACCCACGAACATTGATAAATTAATTTCTCATTTATCTACAATCACTTAAATAGTTAATGAATTTTACAGATTTTATGATGCTTTACAGTACTCTTTAATATTTTGGAGGGGTCAAGAAGGTTAAAAGTTTTATATTCCGCAAACTCACCCGATAACAAGAGAAGCCTTACCAAGAAAATATGTGACGTGTATGGATTTCTATGCTTATCATATCATGCAAAGACTTATTGATTCCAATTACTTACTTTACTATAGACACTTACTATAGATACTTACAATAACAATATAATAGGAGGCCTTGCTGTATTGCTAGCAGGTGATTTCCGGCAAACCCCACCAGTTTTCCAGAGAGGCACTGCTGCTGATGAATTAAATGCATGTATCAAGTCATCTATTTTATGGAACCAAGTAAACTTACACACTAATCTTAGAGTAGCACTGCATAATAATAATTCTGCCAGAGCATTTGCAGATAAGCTACTAAAAATTGGAGAAGATAAATTAGAGAGTGATAACGACGGTCTTATCTCACTTACACGGGATTTTTTTGTTCCAGTTGATTCCTTGCTGGATTTGATTTTAAATGTTTACCCTGATATAGAAAATAATTACTTAGATGAAAACTGGTTGGGCAAAAGAGCTATTTTGGCTCCAAGCAACGATGTTGTTAATAAAATAAATCAGTTATGGAAAAATACCTGGAGCTTTAGTTATATTTAAGTCTATTGATTCAGTTATCAATGATGATGAAAGTACAATATACCAACAGGGTTTCCTTAAGGCTATAGAAGCATCAGGTATACCATTTCATGAATTAAAGTTAAAAATAGGAGTATATTATTATATTAGAGCTAAAAATAATTAAGGATAGGAGTACCTGCTATGCTTATGTGTAATCTTTATTCACCAAGAGTTCGTAATGGCACACGACTTCGTATTACCAAGGTTCAGCAATACATTATTACTGCAGTTATCATAACTGGATGTTCAAAAGGTGAAGAAATTTTCCTTCCACGCATACCTATTGTACCTACAGATCTTCCTTTTGAGTTCAAAAGGCTACAGTTTCTCATTAAATCAGCATTTTCGATCACAATAAATAAAGTGCAAGGGCAGACCTTAAAAGTTGCAGGTGTAAGTTTATCTATTATTTTTTTTTTATTTTTATCATTTATTTTTTAAAAATTATTTTTTATGAGGATTAATGAACACAAAAGAAATAAAAATTTAGTGATTGCTACACACTGCAATGAAAATAATCACAGTTTTGATTTTAAAAGACTGTACATAGTTGATGAAGAAAGGGGATGGACAAAAAGAAAAATTTCAGAAAGCATTCACATCCTTTGCACAATCCCATCATCAATGTAAAAGAAGACACCAACAACTTAAATGTCTCATATATACATACAATCAATACTCTCAAACATCAAAGATAAAAATTGATACTATTGATTCTACTGCTTCTCCATCGTACGACCAATCGCCAAAATAATATACAACCAAAGATCAGCTGATCATATTTATTACAAATTTTTTCTTTTTTCTTTCTTTCTACAGATATAAATTATAAAGTTTTTTTAAAATAATTTGTTTGAAGTTTTTATTACATTTGTTAATAATATTTAAACAAGAAATATGATAATACACAATAAGTGCAATAGAATATAAAAATAATAGATTTTTAGTCAAATTCATTTTTTATGTAATACAAATTCAAGGTATATATACTATGTAATAAACCATATTTACAAGTAATGTAATTTTTTTTCAATTTTTTCTTATATTTTATATGTATTTTTAGTTACTGAAGAGGCTCATATAAATGACAAAAGCGTCTAAATTTTAAATACAGTTCATGTGTAAAAACTAAAAAAAGATTTTCCATTTTTACCCAGTCCTTGGTCATTACAAAATAACTATTTGAAGATTTAAAATTGATAAAGTATTGAATAACACTGTACAGGAGTACAATTCTCTGTTTTCCCTCTACGTACAGTAAAGCGTGTAAAAAATCTGCATTTTTCTTGGATATTGGAAATTTCTGAATGCCACTAATGTTGCTGAGACGACTTGTGTTGGTGGTTCTTTTCCTTGCCATAGTTGCTGCGACTGTCGAAAGCAACTGTTCTATTTCTTTTATAGTGTAGATGCTTTATTATTCACAGGTAACGTCTGATGTGATGCTTCGTGAGGAAAAATATTTGTTTGATAAAAGTAAAATTTCAGGAGCCGAATGTTTAAGATCCACAAAGAGATAGCCGTGAGGTTTCTAAGTAGCATCTTCTTGCATAAAAACCGGTTTTTCGGGAGATAACTGATGCGCCAAGTATTGTATCTGTTATTTATCTACCGGATTTTTAAGTAAAACCAAGTAGTTTGAATTCAATGAAATGTCGCGATGATTTTTACCTTTATGAAATAAATTTTGTGTAATGAAAAAGACACTCGAATTTCCATTATTATTTAAAATATCATTGCAATATATAATATAAAATATATAAATATATATATATATAAAATATATAAAAATATATTAAAATATCATCAAGGCCTTTATTAATGGATTATCGAGATTCAAATGTTTTGCTTGATCGTAATCATTAGAATAATGATGAATTTGGCCAAGCTTCGTTAAATTCGATGTTGTCCCCAAGCGTTTTGTATAAGTTTTGCCACATCGAATAGTACAGTAATATACGATCTCTGTCAATCATTTTATTTACATTGTTTAGGATGTTTTTTATGAAAACTGTATTACCTGAACCTATTAAAATAATTTTAAATTCGGGAAATCTATATAGCTGACATAAAAAAAATAAAACACAAATACCTACTGGTTGGACTACTAACCAAACAGGTCCAAAGGTGTTTCCATGCCCGATACTGATTACCCATCATTATTATTACAAAGCCACAATGTTACTGCGGAAGCACAGATTTACTAACGAAGCAGCAGCATGGCGCCCTGCCAAAACGACGCTTACACGAGCGAGATATGACTAACGAATTATAGACATCGATCATTCCTATGCATTACTTAAAAGACGAATGGGACCACTATCTTACCAAATAACGTTTACCATTTGTCACTCTCATAACTCTCTTTTCTTTTCACTCTCGTTGTATATATTCTTTCGGTTTAAGAACCGTTAGCTTGCCAAATTTAACAAACAATATTGTTTGGCTTAGTTTTTATATATTAAATGTAAATTAATATTGCAAGTATTAATTATGTAAGTTATTAACAATTTATTGCAAAATTGGCCAAATATCTAAATGTTAAATATCCTGAGGCTAAAATAATTCAAAATTTTGATAAGTCTCTGACTTTATTACACATATTCTGACTCACTGAATCCAAATTTTTTTCATTAAATTTTACCAAACAGCTTACTTATTCTGGTTTATTAACAAATTAAAATTGTTTAAATAATTACTGGGGTTGCACAGTGTGGTATAAGGGCGTAAAAATTTCAAAAATCAGCTTCACGCCAATTTTAAACCAAAACAAATTATTAAGTGTTGTATCCAGTTATTTCTTATATTTTTAAAGTGTCTAAGGGTATATTTTCCATAGTAAAGGAAATATTCGCTATTGATTAAGTGAGACTTAATAAAGTTTATATTGAAATTTTTTAATCATTTAATTATAAACAATAAATAAAAACTAGTCAAAATTGTTTAAACTTATAATATACTAAGAAATATTTAATATTGCATCTTATTGCAGATATTGATTACTGTTCCTCGGTGCTACGCACCTCAAGCTAGATTCCTTTCCATTCCTCAAAATAAATTTTTCTTTCATCCAGGTAGGCAAAATTAAGAGCGAAATTTTATAATAGGATGACGAAATACTCGAATGAGTTTTTATATATTGTATATCGCATTTATAACTGATTTAATGTTCTATTAGTTTAAACATCTATATCTATACATATAATAAGCTTTTTATATGAAAATTTTTATGCAGTACATCTTATTTTTTTGTGACACTGATGTATCTTAACTATGATACCTTTTTTTTTACCTGAGGTACTTCCTACTTTAATGTCAAATTTTGATGATTTTTGATAAATTTTGAAAATTTTTAATTAAATACAATACTTAGTTTTTGTTTAGATTGTTGGTGTTTAGTGCTATAATTAATTTCTAAGTCGGTCATAAAATCAATATTTATTAGGTACTTTATGTTTTTTGAAAAAATGCAGAACATAATAGAAAAAACACCACCTATGTGTTCACCATCTTTCATCGTAAACAACTCAATCAGTTCTGACTAAATTATAATTTTTTATTGTAAAAAGATCAGAATCAGATTGTTATTATTTCTTAAAGAATTAATATTAGTAAAATAAATAATTAATTTAAAATCATTTACCATTTTATTGTGGCTGAATAAGGATGTTGATCTTTTTGATAAAGTATATTTAGATAGTTATAATGTATGCAATAAAATTAGGTCAAAATCGTTGGGAATTAATATTTGGAGATCCCGATTTCTACAATATTATTAGAGTAATTCCATGGATAAATAGCACAAAATGATATTCGAGGTCTCAAAAATAGGAAATTTGTTTTTTTCGATAAAATAACTTAAAAATAGATGATTCCCCGAATTAGATTTTCTATAAATTTTGAAAGGAGCTATGCTGATTTAAAGTTTTTTGGTCAAATTTCTGAGAAGAGATTTTCAGCCACCATTTTTGAAATTCCCGTAAAAAAGCTCTAGAAAACGTTAACAAAAGAAAAAAAATTAGGTTTTCGATGTAAAATTTGATGAAAAGTTCGAATTTTCAGTTAGATTTTTCCTAGTCTATGTCAATTCCCGGAAAAATTCAAAGTGTTAAACTTTAAGTGAAAATAACTCAAAAGTTTCCCGCTAAAAAAAATTTTTTATTTAAAAATTTTCCCAAATTGCATATATTTTACTAAAAAAATTTCCCTAGAGTAATTTTTTTAATTTTTAATTTTTGTTTTAAGCGAGTAATACCGTTTTTGGTTTTTTTCAATTTTGACTTGTTACTTATTTTGCTGATTTCGAGCTAACTCACGTGAGCAAATGAAAATCTGACCAAAAATTTGAATTCTGTGGGAAATTTTACAAAGGCATAGTAATTTTGGTATCCTTATATATATGATACATCTCAATTTGACAATTTAATTAAAATGGTTTATTAAAATAAAGAAAAAAATAAAATTTATAAAATAGGATTTTCATACGCCATTCCCGCGAATCGACATAGAGTGGAAATAATCTGACTGAAAATTCGAATTTTTTATCAAATTTTACATCGAAAACCTACTTTTTTTTCTATTTTTAACGTTTTCTAGAGCTTTTTAACGGGACTTTCATAATGGTGGCTGAGCAGAGAAATTTAACCAAAAAACTTTAAATCAACATAGCTCCCTTCAAAATTTATAGAATAGCTTCAAATTCAGGGAATCGTCTATTTTTAAGTTGTTTTATCGAAAAAAAACCAAATTTCCTATTTTTGAGACCTCACAAATGATTTTGTGCTATTTATCCATGGAATTACCCATTACTCTTTACTTTTTTTAATTTTTTTCGTACATTTGGTTCAAAAAGATTTCTTTTTTTTTTTGTATCTTGGCGCATAAATTTAGGAAGGTTATTAATATTTTGATCAGACAATTTCATCTTTCTTTTAATTTTTATAACAATTTCAGCTGATATACATACTGGTTTTTTATTTATTTTCCGTAAATTTGGTTTTACAAAAATGTTTAGGTTACTTCCAGTTCTTTGTCGCTGTAAAGATACAATTTCATCATTTTTTCATAATGTTCACCTACTTTTGATGTTTTTTTTTACTAAGGCAGCCCGAATCATTTCTTTTTGTTTCTCAACGCAATGTAATTCAATTATCTCATTTATTATATTTTTTACAGAATTGGATTTAAGGCACTTGTGCCTTTTAACCTACTTTTTTATGCCGCAACACTTACCACAAATTTTTTTACTATCATCAGTCTTCTTTTTATGTATTTCCATTAGAAATTATTACTGTATTATTATTTTTTTCACATAAGTATAAAATTTTATCACAGCTTTTGCATAAGAATATTGGCAATTTTTCATCACTTTCATCATATAATGCAATAAACCTTTTAATTCGGTTATCAAAAAATTTGTCATTATTTACATATTTTCTTTAAGGCAAACTATACAAACTTTTTTTCTGTTTTCATCATGATAACAGAATTTATTAAAAAATTGTTTTTTATAAAAAATTAATATAGAAATAATATAGATATAAATTAATTAATTTAGTAATATAACATTATTCAAATTTTAGTAAATAACTCAAATTAGTAAATAATTCAAATTTAGTAATATAACATTATTCAAATTTTAACAATTCATACACATGAGTTTCTTGCAAAAGTTCAAATAAGACTAAAAAAAAATTAGTTAATAAAAATATTACTACGTAATAGCATTCTAAATAGAGTGTTTGTTTTGTTTACGTTACATAGTTAAAAAAAATAAATAAACAAAATAAAAACAATAACAAAAACAAAAAAAGAGTTCTAGTATCGATATTAAACAAAATTTATGCCGAAGTACTAATATATTACATACACAAAAGTAAATTTTTAATTAAAGAAAAGTTTTTTTAATTTATTAAAAAATTCGCATTTTTAAATTTTTTTTCTTTTTTAAACATTTTTGTTTTTTTTTGTTAATATTTCCAGAGTAGCATATAGAAAATTTTATTTATTAATTTTATTTTTATTAATTTGAAAAAGGTGATGTTTTTTATACCACTAATTAACTTAAACATTATGTAGGATTTTTATCGTCTAAAATCCAATCCAAATTTTACATAGTTTATTTAAAATATTAAAAAACGTTTTGAACCGATTATTAAAGCTTAATATGACCTGAAACATTTTTAAATATGTTGAAGTATGTTTTTTTAAAAATTAAATTAACTAAATAGGTTTTTTCGATCGCTGATCTCAAAAATGATGTCAAAAATTACATTAAACAGGTTTTAAAGGGTTAAATTGTCCATCTTCCTAATCAGCCATTTGACAATGTACTGCTATGCCACTGATAAATATTTCTCTTGCAAAGAATTGCGTATCAGATGTTGATAACGTCGCATTCTGAACATCTATTTTTGCAACCTTGACTGCATAAAATGCCACTGTTGCTACTTTATCAATTGAAGATAAATCATCGTTCACTCCAACTATGTAGTCTCTGTTTAGACGTACCTCTGATTCTAATTGAGTGCATTTATTTACTAACGAGTTATAGCCCAACTTAAAAGTTTTACGCGTAGTCTGAACAATTGACCAGCAAAGGCAGCCAATGGAGGTAGTTACAAGGTTACCCCTCCAGGTGATGATGATATCGTCGCCGTTAAAATCGGAGATCAAAGAAAGAAAGAAAAGAAGAAAAAGAAAAAAGAGTTTAAAAGAAAGGAGACAGAGGATCGTAAAAACCAAGGATAAAAAGGAGCAGCAGCAGCAGCAAAAAATAATGTATGGCTAAGAGGTCGTGCTCAGACGTCCATGTCCCGACATGGACAAGGCAACTGCCACGTCTGGGTAAAGTGCGGTGATACAACTTTCATTAGAATGACACTGTTGTGGGTGTTCACCGCAAAGCTGGCCTCATTAGAGGAAACGATAAGGGAAGTCTCTGGCAATATCATATTTGCCGGGGACTTAAATGCCAGGGCTGTGGAATGGAAAATGCCAACCACAAAACGTAGGGGGACGTTGATCCTAGAGATGGCCGCTAGAACCGATCTGGTGGTCATGAACTCTGAAAATTAGTTAAAAATTAACGAAATAATCCAACCTAAGGCCAGGCTTTGGTGAATCAATTCCTGACGTCACTTTTGCCTCGGCCGGGTAGGCAGGAAGAGTTGGCGGTTGGAGGGTGATGGATGGAGCCAATGGAAGTGACCATAATTACATCACCTTCTAAGTGCGTGATAGGGTCGTTAATCGGTCCCCGTACAAAAAGCGCCCACTAGGCTGGAATGTGTCAAAGATGGACGAGAACAGATTTGTGGAATATCTTCGCGTAGTATCCTCGTCTATCCCAGCCTGGCATGAAGGACCCACCACTCCGGGAGAGGCAGAGAATCTTGCAAGAGGGTAACTGCTTTTCTGAGGGGAGCTTGCGATGCTTCTGTGCCGTGCGAATGGCCCCAGCAGGAGAAAAAGTGCATGCACTGGTGGAACGAAAAAATTAAGGAGCTTAGGCGGGTCGGTCACAGGGCACGCAGAAGACGGTAGAAAGCGCATGGTCGCCCAAAGCTGGCTACATGCTCTAAAGAATACAAGGAAACCAAGCATATTCTGGCGAAAGCCATCCGCCTCAGCAAGGCGCGCTGTCTTTGGTCGCTAATAGATGATATCAACAGATGGACGAGAACAGATTTGTGGAATATCTTCGCGTAGTATCCTCGTCTATCCCAGCCTGGCATGAAGTACCCACCACTCTGGGAGAGGCAGAGAATCTTGCAAGAGGGTAACTGCTTTTCTGAGGGGAGCTTGCGATGCTTCTGTGCCGTGCGAATGGCCCCAGCAGGAGAAAAAGTGCATGCACTGGTGGAACGAAAAAATTGCGGAGCTTAGGCGGGTCGGTCACAGGGCACGCAGAAGACGGTAGAAAGCGCATGGTCGCCCAAAGCTGGCTACATGCTCTAAAGAATACAAGGAAACCAAGCATATTCTGGCGAAAGCCATCCGCCTCAGCAAGGCGCGCTGTCTTTGGTCGCTAATAGATGATATCAACAGCGACCCGTGGGGCCTGGGATATAAGCTTGTTATGGGCAAATTTAAGTCTGGTATGACAACACCATGGATAAAGCATCGATTAAATCAATAGAGGACGCTCTCTTTCCGGATCATCCAAACCAACAACACCCGGCTTTGCATGTCCCGAGGAGGCAAGTTCCGCTATTTAGCCAGGTGGAGATGGTTCAGGCAATTTGGTCATTGAAGAATGAGAAATCCAAGACCTGACGGAATATCCGCGGAAGCCCATAACACGACTGCAAAGATAACCCCTGGTCTCCTCCTTGGAATTTTTAATGCGTACCTCGTGGTAGGTGTCTCTCCAAGGAAAGTGGCCCGCCTGGTTCTGATAAGCAAGGGATAGGGTGAACCAGGATCTCCATAATCTTGCAGACCATTAGTTTATAATAAATACCATATTTGCAAGGTGATGGAGAGAATGGCCAGAGGAAGATTGCTTCTATTGAATTTGGTTATGAGGTCCAGACGAGTGAGGCTGGATATTAAACCGGACGTCCTGATTGTCACGTTGGATGTAAAAAACGTATTCAATTCGGCTAAGTGGAACAATATGCTGCACTCGAGCAGGTATTCAACGTTCCGAATTATCTGAGGAATATACTCTATAAACCGACCAAAAAAAAGAAAAAAAAAAAAAAAAAAAAAAAAAAAAAAAACTCTATAAACCGATACCTGCACTTAAGCTTAGGCATAGCGCAGGGCTCAGTTCTGGCCCTGATCTGTGGATTTCCTTTTACGACGGCTTGCTGAGGATATAGCTTCCGGATGGATGCTCCATAATCAGATACGCGGGTAATGCCGCTCAAACGATAACAGCTCGAGAGACAAAGAACCAGCAGAATACCGTGGATGAGACATGCACAATATCAATAGCTGGATGTTGGATCACGGATTTAGACTGGCAGTCCCGAAAACGGAGATTGTCCTTCTGATCCGGAGAAGGGTTGACACCATATTTGGCGTCAGCTTTGACGACGGAGGTACTCTCTATATGATCCAGACCAAACCATCGGTCAAATATTCTTCTTGGATAATAAGTTGACCTAGAATAGACAATTCCAGTAGGCCTATGAAAAGACTGGCTGTGTGACAAAGTCCCTCTCGTGTCTGATGACAAACATTGGTGGTCCTAGATTAGGAAAGAGGAGGCTCTTGATGACAACAGTTAACTTTATCTTACTCTACTGTGCAGAAGTTTTGGCGGACAATATTCACATAAAATAGTACTGCAAGAAACTAAAGGTAGTATAGAGGTAAGGAGTACTTCAATTTGCTTGCTCGTACAAGACTGTATCAGAGCCGGCGATCCAGGTAGTGGCTCGGGTAATTCCTATCGATCTGCTTGCCTTGGAAAGGCAGGCGATCTATAATCGTGAGGGAGAAGAGCGCGACAAAGCTTTCTTTCGCGTTCGCTCCCCCACAATGCAATGTTGGCAGTATAGGTGGAATGCTTGAAATGCCCGAGTCAGCCAGATACCGCTGAGCACACCTTTTTTGAGTGTCCTCACTTCGCTGAAGGTCGACCGCCCTTTATTAAATTTAATTTAATTTATTAATCATTAATGTTATTCATGTTTTGTTACATTCTCTCATCATTTTTTTTCAATTTAATCTCCTGGATTACTTAGGCCAAAATTTTTTTGGTCCTAAAACTAACCCCGTTTTACTAAAATTAACCTTGCAAAATTCGCACAACATTTTTCTCCGTGTGTTATTAAAAAACACTCTGCCAACTAGCTGGCACTAAGGTTCTTCAATAATGAGCTTAATACATTAATATTCCACTGATATCACCGATTACAAGCATGTAATCATACATACATTTCTATTAACTTTTAAAAATATTTTTTTATGGATCAAAAATTTTGGAACTAATTTTCAAAAAATTAATAATCAGATTCGAAAAATTTGACCTATCGCAATGGTTCATAATTTTTATTTTAATTATTTTTAAAACTATACAAAAGTTCCATAAACCTATACGAAATTATGTCACGAATCATATTGTAAAACTTCACATTGACTCAATTACTGTGCGGGGGTTGGCGCGCGAAGCGCGCAGGGGTTGAAATCTCCTATTATTTCTATATATTTGTATACATATTTATTATTGAAAAAAACTTTTTTTTTTTAATTGTAACAACAATAATTAAAATTACTATGAAATTGGCTTGAATTAATAAATTATTGATGTACATACTGTAATACGTCCTTCATTTTGTTGACATAACATATTAACTCCAATAAAGCTATGTTGTGTATATATGTAATATAGTATATGTGTGTATGTTGGAGCGCTCCCCCCCATTTTTATGTATGATCTCTTCCGAGGCCCAGTGCCCACTGAGACGCCGACTTATAAGCGTCTACAATAAAGCTTATCAAAGTTATATACAAATTGCTGTCTATATAATTATTGTGACTCCTTTTATACATCCAATATCCTTTCAATTCATTTGGCATCCCAAAGAACCTACGGAAAAGGAAAACTAATTAAAAACCATACTTTTAAATTACGTAAGAATCATCTCTTCAAAAATATTAAGTGAAATTTCGTCGTTAAAAAACATCATCGTTTTTCATCAACGTAGTGGTATATACTGTATAATGAAATCGATCGACATCATCGTTTTCCATAATTCAAGTTTCACGTGGTGACTTATGTGATATTTAAAGTGATTAAATAAAAAATAGTGCGTTTTGCTCTGCATTTTTTTTAGAAAATGTTTATTAAAAAAAAAAACGAAAGGTTAAGATGTAATTGGAGCACGTGTTACAAAATAATGATAGAAGTTTTTTCATCTTATTTAAAAAAAAAAAAGGGGGACAAATAAACTATTAAATGTTAACTGCTAAAGTTTTGAATATTGTGCTACAGAAACTGTGAATAATTATTGAATATTGTGCTAAGTAAACTATGAATTTTTAACAGACTGTAATTTTTCAAGAATTTTACAAAAAAAAGGAGCATCAACTCAAAAAAAAAAATTTTCACAAAATTTATTTTTTTCAAGAAAACTTATCAAAATTTTTTTTTTCAAAAAGTTTCAAATAAATTATTATTAATGATGAAATCGAAGAAAAATTTGCAAAAAATTGGCGCGCTTTTCTACCGCCCCTCAAATTCACATTTTTAAGCAGAAGGAAAGAAGGAACAGCCATCTTAATTTAGATTATCTACGGCGCGCGCAGTTCCTCTCACGTGACCATCATCATTTTTACTCAAAACATCAGCGCGGCATTGTCACCAGTGAATATTGAAGGGAGGAAATAGACGACGCACATGGTTCATCATATCAAGTTTACGCGCATAAAAAAGCGGCGCATTAAAATCCACTAGCAGAACGTAAAGATAAGTTCACTTGATTTTATGCTTTTAGCAGACGTTTTCATTATTCGTCTACATATTATTAATTTTAAAACTTTACTTAATTAAGAATTACTTTTAAATGACTAGCTAATTTAAAAGTAATTTGCTTTAATTCTTAAACAGTAATGTCAATTATTTTTAATTTTTTGTAATGTTCAATTATAAAATACAAGTTATAGATTATTATTGTTAAATCTTTTTTGTGATAAAATTTTATTAAAAATTCATGTTTATAAAACTAAACTTAATTACTAAAAATTGCTAAAATATAATCATATTATGCTTTAATAATATTAAGGGAGCTGCTCATGTGTGGTATGTTAAGGTTATGAAAACTTAATATTTTTATCTAAAATTTAAGAAAATTTTGTATATTAAATTTTTAAAGTGATATTAAAATTTTTATTAAAATATAAAGTTAAATATCTTAAATAAATTGTTAAATTATTTTAAGTAATCAGGATTATTTTCCTTTTTTTTATTAAAAAATATTAAATCATATTAATTTAAAAATTCAATTTTTTGCTAACTATTGTAAATTTTCTAAATTAACTTTAAAATTTTTTCATCATGCTATTTTGAATTTTCAATTATTATTGCTTTCAAAAGAAAAATCTTAAACTTTTTTTTTGAGCTTTATCTAATTAATTTTGACGTTACATAGGTTCAACAACCTTTCAATTCATTTGGCTTTCAACTTGCTGAAATCAAGTGACTCTACTGCACTGACTGACATGGAATCTGTGGCCTTAGTGGACTTTCAACAACTTATATTTTTTGCTGCTTCATCAATACTGCTTGAAAAATTGAAGTCTTCAACAATGGACCTACGGATTGTGCTGCGCCGTCAGTTATGACATTTAGAAGTTGTAATATTTTAATTTTTCTAAATAATTTGCTAAATTTTATAATATTGTAAATTTATTCAACTATTTTGTAAATATTATTTCTCTAAATGAAACCATTCTGTCTCTCTTCATTAACCTACAATTGTAGAAATTTTGTGGGTTGAGAGGAGGGAGATATAGATGGTATTGATATAAATGTGCATACTTGTACATTTATATATAAACCTGGCAAAGTGGGTGGTAAATATCATTACTTTTTACTTGCTTTAGATTATAATTTTTGCTGCTTTACACCCCTACTTTGTCAGATTATCATAAACATAAGCTCAAACCACTGTATAAGAATTTTGCTTTAAAAATAATATTTGGCTAATTTAAAAATTCTTTCTAAGCTAAGTTATCAAGCTTAAGCTTTATTTATTTGTTTGTTGCTATACACAAATAAATGTGATTTAATCTATAATCATTTTTTAAAATTAAATTGAGGAATCTTATGCAAATTAATTTCTCCTTTTCATTTTTTTTGAGGAGAGGGAGAGAACTAAGCAAAATTTTTATATTGGGTTAAAGTTCTATTTGCTGAACTTTATAAAATTTGTTAATATGCTATAATGATATTTGTCTGTGTTAAACCGCTCAATCTATAAAAAAGATAAATGTCATTACTGACTGTGTAGTGTGGTCTGAGGTTTCATTGGTCTTACAAACCACTGAGGTCTATGGATTGCATGCCGGTCTGGTGAGGTTAATAAAACTTGAAATTAAGCAATCAGCCAATCTTAAACTCTAACACTCGTTATTTATTTATATTTGTACGCGTTTTGCTAAGTGTTGTATTGTAAAATTATGATCTCATGATCAAGTTTAATCAGGAACTCTTCAAGTTCAACTAATTAAAATTAATTACCATTTTTTATCTTAATATAATTGGCTATCATTTTATAAATTGTAATTTTTTTTTTCTTATATTTTTCCATTTTTTGGTTTTATTTTTTTTTAAATTAAATTCTCTTGTTTAAAACTAATTTTATGTAAATTTCATAATGCTACAAAAATTAAGATTCAGAAAATGTTTAGCCTAAAATTTGTGCTATTAATTTTGTAAAAATGCACATTTTCAATTTATCTTCTAATTATGACATAACTTTGCATGTGTGAATTGGGCAAGGTGGGTGGTGAAAATCACTGTATTTTTACTTTATAACTATTTGCTACGTTACCCCTACTTTGTCAGATTGACATAGATTTAAGTTTAAGTCAAGGTTTGAAAATTTTGCTATTAACTTATAAATATGCTTTTATAAACAATGACATGTTCCTTTTCTATTTGCGAGGAAAGGGGGATGCTTGTAGTTCTACTTGCAGAACTTAAAATGAATGTCATAAATTACTGTGTAGAATAATCTGAAATATCATTGGTCTTACAAACCATTGAGGTTTATGGATTGCCTACCAGTCTATTGGAGTTAATCAAACTCAGAATCAGTCAAGTTAGAATTTAAATTGAATAATTATGTATAAATTGTAATATATTTTTTTTTAATTTTGCTATATTTTATTCCATTAGGCATAAATTTTGTTTAAATTAAAATTATAATTTTTTATATATTATTAAGTCATCTGCTCACCACAAGTATTTTTTTGCTTTAAGTCTTTATTTTTTACAATTTAGTAATAAATTGTGGTGGGTGGAATGTTGTGTATATATGTAATATAGTATATGTGTGTATGTTGGAGCGCTCCCCCCCATTTTTATGTATGATCTCTTCCGAGGCCCAGTCCCCACTGAGACGCCGACTTATAAGCTTATAAGTATAACTTATAAGTATAACTTATCAAAGTTATATACAAATTGCTGTCTATATAATTATTGTGACTCCTTTTATACATCCAATATCCTTTCAATTCAAGCTGTTTATAACGACAATAACAAGTATGTTGAAAAACACGTGCACTTGATGTACAAAATTTTACTTGGCATTTATATCCTCATTGTCAGTATGAAACAAATAACTAAAGATTATAGCTTAAAAATATGAGTTTTAATAATAATTTTAATAAGTTATTTTATAAAAAATACAAAGATTTAGCAAGAGTAAAAAATATTATGTACAATGTATTTAAGACTTGACGTATTATTTTTATATTTTAATCCACTACCTTAAATTATGTGAATCTTAAGTTATTGTAGTTTTCTTTTTATTGAATACTTAATTAATTTATGAGGATGGAAGGCTTGACCTATGCCTTTTTATTATAGATCATATACTTAAATTTACAAGAGTAATTAGTATATTTGGGTTATAGTCAAAATTTGAATGTTAGAGATAATCGTAGGAAGTTATACCTGAAAAATAAGATAAAATAGACAAAACATATAAATGTATTTTTTTTCGATTGCACTTAAAAATATTTTATTGTATTTAAAACATCGTATAATTTATGAACTCCGACTATTATTCTTGGATTTTAAAAGTAATCCTGAATTTAAAAAAATTGATAAAAGTAATTAAATTTACTTTTTAAAAATTAAGAAATAACTTTTTAATAAAAGATTGATTATTATTACCTTTAAAATCACCTTCAGTGATAAGACTTATATTATTTTCTTGAAGCTCAAGTTTTTTTAACATACTTAGGGAAGATAAAGATGCTTTCGGGATTTCATTCAATTTATTGGCTCCTAAGTTAATGCGTCTTAGTTTTCGTCTAAAAAATTATATTATAACAGATTTTATAAACAGCTTTATTAAAAATGTTTGTAAATATATTAAATATATATAAGGATTTGGAGACAAGAAAAATAATATGTGCTTTTTGATTAATAATAAAAATGGTTATTTATACTACAAGAGTATGAAAAGGATATTAAAATAGAATTTTTTATCAGAGGGATAGAAAATGGCATCGACACTTATCCAGGAAATAAAATGACAAAAAATAAACTTTAGTTGTTATTTGGATGATTAATTTTTTACGCAGTTTATGGAAATTTGCTCCAAAATACCTTTATTTACTGAAAGTATTACAATAAATTCTCTTTAATTTAATTTCCAATTTTAATTAACTTAAAAGTACGTTTTAAAAAGCATTATCTTAATATTTATTTTTGATAAAATTGCTTTAAATTTTAAGAAGATTTGGTTAAAAAGGTTCGAGAAAAAAGGTTGTCTTAGCTACAACTTTTATTTTAAACTTTAAAAAAAAAATTTTTATACTTTTTGAGTTATTTTCAAAAATTTGTTTTTTCCCATCTTTAGCCTCTCCCCGAGGAATCCCAGCACTCTATTTTAATGTTCGATTGTGTTTTTTCTTTTAATTTATCCCGAAACCAACACATGAAACAACTTTTTTTCTGAAGGGTTTTTGTCCATTTCGAGACCTGCGACAGCTTAAATTATCTATGCTTCTACGTCATTTAATTCCAAAAACAATATCTTTAGAAAAAACCCTATTTTTGATGAAAAATATTAATAATATAAATTATTTATTTAGCAGGTTGCAATATTTCATCCTTATATTTCCATCGATATATTCTATATAAACGCCGCATAATAAATTTTCAGAGGAAGTTATTTCGTGTTTAGTTAAGGAATATAATTTTTTTTAAAATGCATGAGATTCCTCATAAGCTTTAATTTTATTCTTAATAGCAATTAAGCATTAATAAACCACCAGAGAAAAGAAATAATTTTAAAATCGTCTTTTTCATTTAATATTGAATCTGGGGTCTTGCTATATTCATAACGAAAATTTCGCGCTAGCCTACGAGCGCTCGTATATTTACGACTAAAGTTAATAGATATTTATAAATCTTCTGAATCAAACGTTTCCCTTTCTTATTAAATAAATTTCTGTAAGGATAACATTTTTGGATGAGTTTTGAAGAAATTCGTTTGTTGCATTGGTTCTTTATAAAAGATCGTTTTATATCTGGAGATAAAGTCCCAAGGAAACGCAATTTTCAGATAAGTTATCGAGTACACTGAAAAACCGGTACCATTGAAACAATGACTTAGGAGCAATTGATATATGCCAATGACGGATATCATAAATTCAATGGCGAGATTGAAATTATTTCAAATATTTAAAGCTATTGAAATGATTATGAAACATATCATTTCAATTTATAATAAACAGAAAATAAGTAAAAATTTATATTTTTTTTTTTCTTTTTTTTTTTACATTTATTATTTTATTTTAATGTTTACTTATTTAATTATTCCTCGCTTGTGTATTTTTTTTTAAGGCGGTATTGTTAATTTGTTATATTATTTTTCGATTTTTTTTATTAATTATTATTACATTATTATACATTAATGAATTTCATTTTTTTTTTTAATTTATTATCAAATAAAAAAACTGCGACTTCATCCGGGATCGAACTGGGTACCGTTGTGAACCGTGTTGATAAGTGAGCAGCGACCTTATCCATTACGCCAGCAGGACTCTTTGTGTTAATAAAAAATTTTTGAAGACTATATGTTACAGATAATAATTTTCCCACTCCTTTTTTTAATATTAAGAGTAATTTATGCATATCTAGCGAAATGCATGATTAAAAATAATAATTAAATTTATAATAAATGATTTTCTGGTAATTCCATTTCTTTATAAGAGTAATAATGAATAACAATAATAATATATATACTATAAGACTCCCATATGCGAGCTGCGCGCGCCATTAAAAGACATATAGTCTGAGTGCAAATATACGCAGAAGGATAGAAAGAGAAAGAATAGTATACCTACACATATGCACAATACGTAATTTGTTTTGTTATTATTAATATTATTGAACTAAAATCAATTTCTATTGATTGAATTTTTTTAAACGTTAGAAATATTAAAAACAATTATTTTGATTTTATGCTCTCTATTAATTCAATCTTATATTCTCTTTTATTTTGACGAAAATTTACATCAAAACAATGACTGCCATATTAATGGCGAGAAGCTATTCGTTTAATAGCGGCGCCATCAAATCAATGATATATTCTATTGGCATATTTCAATTGCTTCTAAGTCATTGCTTCAATGGTATCGGTTTTTCAGTGTAGTATTCTAATATTTGCGTGTAAGCATTTACCAAGGTTTCGTCGTCAGGCGAGCCTGTGACAAAAACATAAGTTTTGCTTCATAAAACTAGAATAGTATATTACAATCCCGTGTCCAGAAAAGTAAAGAATTGCCCAAATCGTGAGTAAGACCCCATCTCAAGAGAAGTCGAGGTGGGTTAACTGCAATTTGTGTCATTTTTATTTATGGAAAAGGGGCGTATGTGACTCATAGATGTAAAAGGTATAGATACAGCCATCACTGAGAGAATACGTAAAGGAGGTCTGAAGGACAGATAGATGCGAAAAAACAAGCGTGTGCTCTTTTTTCTTTGTCCCTCCCTGCGCGAAATCTTGTGCCTTGAAAAGACACAATTTACTCCAAGCGTCTATTTTTTTTAAATGTCAAAAAAGTATTTTTTTTTAAAATTATTTATAAAAAAATTATTTTATGGCTTGTATGTGTAACAATTGATATTTAAAATCGAAGCTAGAACATAAAATACTAAATTATCTTTTTATATTCGTAATATATTTCTACTAATAAAATATACGCAGTTTTTGTAGTTTAATTTTACAGCTCCAAAAATATTTATACGACATTTATATTCATAAATATTTAATATTAATTTTTTTTTTTTAATAAAAAATATGATAATTCAAAATAATGTTAAATAAAAATATATGAAAAAAAAAATGTTTTTAAAGGATTAAAGAAATCCATAAACAGTGATATAAAAAGTAAAAGTCTTTATTGGAGAATATATAATGTTAGTTTTTAAAAGTGTTTCTTTTAAATGACCTAATGAAACAGTTTGAAATTTTGTCATTATTTTATTTTTTTATTACCTTGTAAGCTAAAAAATGATATTTTACTAGTAACCAGAATGTAAAAAAGTATTGTTAAAAAATTTGTGCCAATTTTTCAACATTTGAATTTTAGCCTTATACGTAGGAATTTTTTGTAAAAATTTTAAAAGGATTTTAACATAAATCATATAAAATTTTTAATTATTAATTAATTATTTTTCACAATAAAATCTAAAGCTTTTAAAAGCTTTTTTTACTTTTTTAACTTTTAGTATCTCAAATTATTTAAATAAAAAGGTAAAAAACATTTTTTTGCCCTCCTGGGCGTAAAACTCGTGTGTCAAGAATTTTCTGAACTCTTTCTACGCCTAGGTGGGCAAAAACATTTTTTATGCATAGTTAAAATAAATACAAAATACTTAAAAAAATATATATTAACTATATCTTGCACAAATATATTAATTAAATTTAATACATTGCATGTTCTATATATTTCTCAGATAGATTTATACTTTTTTATCATAGGCATTCCTTTAGAAATGTTCACAAAATATATAAGCTAACTGATTTAGTTAATAATACATTTTTTTCATTTCTTCAAATATAAAAAACAAAAAACCTAAGATTGGCTAATAATGGATAATAAAATTAAATTAAATATATATACGTATTAAAATCAATATTGGTGATACATACTTCATATTTAAACTTTTAATATTAGTTTACAGTATTTAAAGCTATATATTAAAAATGTAATTTTTAGTTATAATCTTATTTTGACTTAGAAAACTTTTTATTAATTTTAATCAAACAAAATTTTAATAGATTTTATTATACATTTCTTAAATTTTAATCTTCTAATTATAATATTTTACAAAGTAAATAATTTTTTTTTGTTTTAATCTAAATTTATGTTTTATAACACTTTAAATATAAAAATAATTTCAGAAGTATAAATAAAAAAAAGTGTCTTATCTGTACTTTTTTATAATATACCGTATAGGATCCAGTTTTCGAACGTATTGGTTTTCGATCAAATACACACAAATTAGCGTTTATATTAAAAAACGCGTGTACGTTTATAACACTCGTCCCGCGCGAACTAAGTCATTGACCCGTCGGGTTGCTTAAACACGGCGGCTATTTTGTTTGCTTAAGTTTTAAAAACATTATATCAACTATTATCTTTCGTTAATTAAAATTAAAAAGCAAATTTTAATAAATAAATTTTAAAAATACATGATTATACAAGTAAGTAGTTCATCTGTTTTTTACTATACTTTATTCTTATTATAGGTATTTTATATTAAAAAGACAAAAAAAAGAAGTGAAGAGGGAGTTAAGAAATAGGTATAGTTATACCTATAAGAATTCTGTTAAAACGCGTACGATTTTAACTTATTTTTAGCGATTTTTAAATTATCGAAAATTAATTCGATCAAAATGATACTATTATCAAAAATAGAATTTGCATTATCTAAATTACCTTACCTTGCACAGTTGTAATAAATGTAAATTATTAATTATCCATCAATAAATTTGATATTTTTTTAATTAGCATAATAAAATATAGGGTTTCCCTAAACAAATGCAACAATATTTCACCCCAACCATCAATTTTTAAAAATAGTTTTTAATAAATAAAGATACAGCTAGGTATAAGAAAGTGACTTCTGATCGAAAACAGGCTCCTATGCGGTACATTGTATTATTTTGAAACTTTATAGACCCATAAAAATGATATTTCTGTTCAAATAAGTTCTAACTATTTCTATTTGGTCTAAATCAGATTTAGCTTCGTGATAAAGTCTGACCGTAAAATATTTACATAAAATCTTATCTATTAAATTATATTTATGGCTATTTTTTACGTTATACATATCTATCATTGTTAATTCCTTAAAAATATAAATTGATTTTTTGTCAATATAATAAGTTTTAAAATAGAATTGTCTAACTTTAAAACGTTGGGAACGGACATAAAAATTTTCTTTGCCAGCTTACAGAGAGTTACAACATCTTCACTTGCATTAGTTAAGAATAATCTGTCAGTACTTCTATCTTTTCGAATCTGTAACATGCAAGGCTAATTTTCATTTATTAAAGCTTCTTTGCACATATCACAATCATGTGTTTCGGACAAATCTTCTCCAACAGTTTTCGAAATAAAACCAGCAACATAGCGGATGACGTTTTCTTTATATTTGCTCCAATGTATTTTTGCATTTGAATTATAATCGTGATCCATTGTACCAAATTGTTCGACTGACTTAAAAAAATGATCCTCGTTTTTACCATTTACTTTCGAATTATGAGTTCTTGTATGAAGCAAAACAGTGTTATACTGAAGCTTACAATTAGCTGACCTCGATACAAGGGAGTAGACATGTTTTACAATCTTTCTATAGGCTGATTTGAATTGCCTGCAAGATGGGTTGTTATTGAAGCCACCCATTCTTTTTATTACAGAGAAAAAAGTTTCAATATGATCCTGGGACAATTTACAAGTCAGAAAATATTCAACTGTTCTATCTTCGAGTAACTCCTCAGCGATTTTTAAATCACTTCTCATAGATACTATAAATCCTAAAAACCCCTTTTTTCTATTACTTTTAAGAATATATTTTGGCTCTTGCGTTTTAATATTATTCGAAATACCTTTTGCATCATCTTGAAAATTTATTTTTGGAATTATACTTTTTTTCTACTATTTTTGCTTTCTTTAGTCAATAAATTAAAATTATTATCAAGCACAAGATTTGCTGATGATACTTTTTGATTATCGCCTAAAGTAGCTTGTAATAAATTCGCATTTACTTCTTGTTGAACGTTCTTATGCAAATCTTGTTTGTTGTTTTCTTGGTCAATGCAAAATTTATCGCAAATTTTTTCTTTTAAGTTTAAATTTTTAATGTAATTTGTCCAATTATTAACTTTGTCTTTCCATTCAGCAATATTTTTTTTCGTTATTGAAGACCGTGTTTTAGTTTTAGAACCAAAATTTGTTTTCACGTTTAAAAAATCAAACATATCGTTTACATTTTTTACAATATTGTGCCGTAGGTCCAGCATCTCGAAAAGCTTGTAATTTGAGATCCTTTTCATACTTAGATTTTGGGCTGCCAATGAAACTTTCATTTTTTCTTTTCAGTAATTGATATGCCTTCTTCTAATCTTAATTCCACAATGGAGTTTCTCATGTTCTTGTAAGGTTACTAAATTATTTAAGTAATTCCAATCTATAAGTCCATTATTATTATCAATTAATAATTAATCTCCAAGTGTATTTCTTACTAGTTTGAGCATATGGCACGCATCAAGAACTATGTAAATATTTTCTTTGGATTTAGGGTGCTTAAAAAAAACTTCTTTATTGATATCGCTAAAATTTGCGCCTAAGCATTCTGCCATTGAAAAATTTACGCTGGTCCCATCAAAAGTAAGCCTTTTAATAATAATGTCATTTTCATTAAAAACCGTGAGGATTTCATTAGTTATACTTGCCCGTTCTTGAGCACCTTAGCCGTTGATAAAATAATAAGCGACTGGGCTTATAAAATGCCCATTTAATGCTACAACCATGAATACTAAAGCAGAGTTTGCTTCTTTAAAATAGTCTGCCACGCCAGTTCCTAAATCAACATAGCCGTACGTGGTTCTTCCATCGGCCTCAAAATTTGTTTTAATGAATTTCATCTGCTTCAAGGCCAAATACATACTTCTTGTTTTTTTGTTTTAGCTTGTAAACTTCATCTTTGATACTGCTAATTATGTTTGCAGAAACTCCTGGAGTAAAATAAAATTTTCTAAACCACTTTTATACGGTTTCTGGGTGTGGTAATCCAGATACGATGCTTCGTATATATTCATAAGCTGCTGTTGAATAAAACATGATATTTGCGGCAAACTCCCTTAATTCTTCAAGATAATCATTTCTTTTTATGGGCAATACATTTTGTAATATTGCAGCTAATGCTGGACTAATAGTGCACTCTTAAAAAAGAAAAAAAATATTAAAATTTAGCTCTGAATTAATGATATATATATGAGCGATTATTTCTCAACCCGGCCACACCTCTCTGTCTAAAAATGGTGGCAACTTAAAAAGATTTTAGTTTTCTCAAATTGACTGGAAAAGGGACTAGTTTTTTGTTCTCATTGGCCTTTTTAACTCTGTAAATCTACTGTGCCCATTTTAGGCACCGAGCGGCGGCAGGTCGAAAATTTAAAAACAGAAAAATTGAAATAAAAGTAGATTTACGGTAAGTTTTTTGAAATTATTTTCTCTTAAATTTGTTATTTATTAAAACATAGAAAGTCGGACCACTTGCGTGGTAATTGGTTGATTTCTTAAAAAGTTTTGTGGGTACTAGGGTAGATTCACCAGTGAATGACCGGTTACAATCTAGTAAATGACCACTCATTTTCCATAAGAAATACATGGTATTGGTCATTCACTGGCGCCGGTCATTCACTGGTGCATTTACCCTATGTAGTTTTTAAAAATGGGTAAAAAACGGCTACTTTGACTGTTGATATCTCTGAACCTACATATCCAAAATAAAAAAATTTCAGTGCAAAATGGTAGTCTTTTGATACATATAAAGTGTGCCAAATATCAGGGGATTTGCTCGAGTAGTTTCGGAGTTAGCAATTTTCGGGTACTAATTCTCTTAAAAAAATGGGTCAAATCAATTTTAAGTTGCCACCATTTTTGGACACAGGGGGTGGCCGGGTTGAGAAATAATCGCCCATGTATATCGCTCATTTTCATTTTTTTTGCAAAAATAATGTCACGTGGTTGTATACACCGATTGAAGAAAGAATTTACAAATTTTTGTGTCTTAAAGTTTGTATTTCAAAAATTTGTTGACCATACACCATAAAAATTAACATAATTTTAAGTTGAAAAAAAAATTTGTGGCTAAAATATGACAAAATATCTATTTGTATTGCAAGGGACGAAAGAGAATTATATCTGACGAGTTGACGGGAACGGTCGAGAGGTATACTGACAAAGATGTCACGAGCCGAAGGCGAGTGCTGTCTTTGTCAGTTTACCGAGCGACCTTTCCCGTCACGAGTCAATATAATTCTTTCGTCCCCTGCTATTCAAATGGGTTTTTATTTTCAGATGTAAATATGCTGCATTTGATGCAAAAAGAAAAATAATAAGAATACTTAAATCAATAATTTACATATACATTTGTAGTGTAAATGTGTGTATTATATGGTATGTATGTGTAGGAGTAATCTCTCCCTTTTTGTATATATTCTCCCTTTTATTAGTTAGTGTTCGTTGAGACGCCGAGCTACAAGCGTCGTTACAATAAACTATTGTTATTCACATATCTAGTCTTTTTAATAAGTCCACCATAATATCCATCACCATAATATCCATTATTTATCAACATTTTTGGCATCCCTGGAATTAAGAACCTACAAGTGTAAAAAAAAAAATCCTTTTTTTTACAAAAAAAAAGAAAAAATTTTGAAGTGTAACCATGTGACAGCATTAACTTTTTGTGAAAAACGTGATGTGATGCCGCTCTTTTGCATTTATATACAAGAACGGCAAATATAATTATACAGATTTAATAAAAGTGATTATGCATTTTTAAAAAAGAAATTAGTGAAATTTGCTTTATATTCTTTATTTTGCTTTGCTAAAAATTATATTAAGAAGAAAAAGTTAAATTTTTAATCAAGAGCACATGCAAACATTTTTTTTAAAACAAAAATCAAGTATCGACATCAGTTTGATCATCTTTTTTCTCATGGCGATATAACAATTTTATTAGAAGCAGTTATATTTTCAGTGCTATATTTTTCAAATTTGTGCTAAATTTTTGAGCAAAATTTTTTTTAAAGACGTTTTGTTGGTGATGGAAGGTGACCAAAAAATAAATAAATTTGCGTAATTTTTAAAATTACACAACGAACACGCATCGCTTTCTCAAAAAATTATGTTTTTTCTGCCAGTGAAAAATCTGAACATTTAATTTTATAAAATTTGCAAAACAGAAAAATTTTATAAAATTGCAAAAAAGAAAAATCATCGTCATCGCAAATTCTACCTCCATTTCAAGTTATCAAAGAAGAAGACGCCATTGCGCGAGCAGCATATATTTAAAATTCATGACAATTAGTTAACAACAAAAAACGAAGAAGAAGAGAGGAACCACCGCGCTTTAAAAAGCGGCGCAAGAAATTAAATTCAGTGATGGCGGATTCTCAATTTTGAAGAACATAGAATATATAGAAATTCAAGGGGCTCTACTACAACGCATCGGCGCGAGTCACCCCACCAGTATAACCACTCAGCGATCAACTTTTTATTTGAATAAAAGATAAGTTGATATTTTTTAATCTAGAAAAACATTAAAATTTTTTATTTTTATCAAGTGAAATTATATTATTCAGGTGTAATAATTTGCATATTACACTTGATTATATAAGTCTTACATAGTCAAATTAAAATATAAATTCTTAGAGAATATTTTAAAATAAAAAAAAAAATAATATTAAATAAGGAAGTGTGAGTCTGTGTAATTGTATGTTTTAATTGTAATTTTAATTGTAATTGTATCTTTTTTTTGAATTATATTTTTAATTCATTTTAAAATTTTTTAAAGTTTGCTAATTCTTAAATTTTGATAAAAATTAACTATTAAATTAAAATTGTAAAATTATTTTTTTTAAACTGCAACAAAATTTTTAAAATTAAATCAACTAAAGTTTAATCTTATAAATTTTATAAAGTTGAATTGATATTACTAACTGAAATTACTAAATTATAAATTTTTTGCTAATAATATTGGTTGTTACATAGGAAGAAGACGTTTTGGAGCTGCTGATCTGGTCTTGTATGACACTACCTTGCTAAACCAAAGGATACAGCCTTTACAAAAAATCCAGTTAGCTGGTCAACAACAGTAGCAGGTCATTGAGGGTCAGTTGCATCGTTGGAGACGATACTGCGTCACCAGTCTTCATAAAGTTTTGCTTTAATTTTTTATATTTTTTTAATTAATAACAATCATTTAAAATTGTATATTGAATTGTATAGAAGCATAAATGCTGTATTTTTTCATAATTATTAGTGAATAATCTTAAATTTATCATAATTTAGTGTTAGTAATTTCAGGAGTAAAGATATCAATTCTAGCAATTTTATATGTAGCTCTTATTGTTAAACTGAAACTAAATTCCTATAATACATTAAATTAATCTTTTTGTATTATTAAGTACTGAATTATTTTAGACTCATAATTTTGTTATCGAATACTGTTATATTGCTTAAATTCATATTTTTAATCATCGATGACTAATATATTGTCTTAAATTCATAATTTTAGTATCGATGACTGATATATTGCTTTCAATTCATAATTTTGGTATCGTTGAATACTATATTACTTTAAACTCATAATTTTGGTATCGATGACTATAATACAGCATTATTTTGTAAAATCATTTATTCGATACCTGTTTTAATACTTACTATTAAATATTTTTTTCTTTTATATACCAATAAGTACTACAGCGTTTTATATTAGTATTCTTTTTTTTCTTCGATACTTGCCATACTGTTTTAGATGGTGAACTTCAAATCTTGATGTTTTTATACATGAATTTAATTTGTTTAAATTTTTAAAACAGCATTTTAGTTTCAACTTTAATTATAATATAAGTAGATTATAAGTAGCTAATTTTTTAACTAAATACTCATACACAATGACGTCAATAATCCTTGAACAAGCTCAAATATATCCACGTATCAAAGGTGCATATGCAGCCTTTGAGAAAGACCCTGAAGCAATGTCAGTATCTGCATATAAAGCTCGCATGAGCCACTTAGAGAAAACTTGGTCTACTTATGATCAAAATAACATGTTATTAATAAATCACAAAGATTACCCAACATTGAGTGACCAAAACTATATTAAAAATAACCATTTTTCTCAGGTGGAAGAGTTTTATATCCAAAATATGTGTAAATTTCAAACATATTTAGATCAAAATCTCCCTAATAATCAAAATTCGGAACGTCAAACACAGCTTAGACCTCACTGTTTTATCAGCTTTTACCTTATTTAGAAAAAAGTAAAAACATTGAACGGTAGAGAATGAAAATAAAATAAATTATTGAAAATAAAATAAAATTACAAGAAAATGATTTTAATTAAAATAACATTTATATTTATTATAATAATTTAAATTTAACAAACAATTATTTTTTAAATATTTTAAATTAAAAAAAAAATGAAATTGAATAATTAAAAAAATAAAAAATTTAATAGACAATATTATTTTGACTTTGATAAAAAAATAAAATTATTTTTTTTTTTAAGTTTATGAAAATAAAAATTTATAAATTCTAGATGATACGAAACCTTCTTGTTTTTATAACAAACTTTTTTTTTTTAAATTATAGGTTAAATAAGTTTTCAATTTAGATGATGATCTCAACGATAAAATTAAACTATTACTTTTTCTTCAAATCAAAAAAAAATTAAATAAATACTAAAAATTAATTCAATTAATCACTCCGTATTTTTTTTTTTTAAATTTTATTTACGTCTGTTCTCTTCAAAAAAACCTTTTAATAATGATGATCCTTTTTTCTGTCAATAACAAAATTGTTATTTTTTTTTTTTTGTTGCTACGTAGCAACCAACAAAACAAAATTAATTCTTAAATTCAAATTCAAATTTTTTGATTTAAATAATTTTTTTTTTTTTAAATAATATTATTATTTTTCTTTTTACACTCTCCAAGTAGCCTACAGCCCTCGGTAACCTCGTACTGCGTTCTCGAGTCAGGGTTCTTTCTTTTACTGATTTTGATCAATGAAAGAACTTATGCGAACGCACATAAGCATTTCTCATGTACTTCGCAGGCTTACAAGACAGATCAAAATCCTCAAGTAAGAAAGTGTAAAAAATTTAATATATACTTTAATTCTACGAGGAACATTCTTCCCCTTGAAAAGGATCACAAATCCTTTTCATCCGCAAATTTAACAATTTTACGAACAGGTCTTGTGATAACTCCGTTCATAGTTTTTAATTCAACAATTCTAACTTGACCATCCGAACCCGGAAAAACATTAGATATTATACCTTTTTTCCAATAATTTCGTTGTAAGTTTTCGTCCAATATCAAAACTAAGTCTCCAACTTTGACTGGTGTATCATTTTTTTGCCACTTTTTTCTAGGAATCAATGAAGGTAAATATTCACGCAACCATTTTTGCCAAAATATCTCAACGAAATGTTGTGATACCCTCCATTGATTTCTAGTAGCGCGAAGATTATTTTTATAATTTCCAAATTGAATATCACCGGAGGACGTACCTATTAAAAAATGATTCGGAGTCAAGGCTTCCTGATCTCTCGGATCTACTGATATATGAGTCAACGGTCTAGAATTTATGACATGTTCTATTTCTAATAAAATGGTTTGTAGTACCTCTTCACGTGGTGCTTGTTCATGCAATGTCATTTTTAATCCATTTTTAACTGAACGAACTAATCTTTCCCATGCACCTCCCATATGAGGAGCACCTGGAGGATTAAATTGCCATTTTATTTTATTCTTTACCATATAAGCATTCAATAAATTATTATCGATGGAAGTGTAAGATTCTGATAATAATTTGCTAGCCTTTTTCAAACTAGAGAAATTATCACTATAGATAACGCTAGGTACACCCCTTCTAGCCACAAAACGTTTAATAGCCATAATAACTGAATCTGTATCTAAACTTTGCACAAGTTCAATATGTATAGCTCTTACTGTCATACATGTAAATATTAAACCATACCTTTTTTCACGTCGACCGTTTTTTCTACATTTTTGAGAAAATCTAACAATCATAGGACCAAAAAAGTCTAATCCAGTATGGGTAAACGGACGCATTCTAAACCCTAATCTTGCAGGAGGTAGAGAGGCCATTTTAGGATTTGAAGGTTGAGCACGAAGAATCTTACATACGATACATTTGTTTACTAAACTACGTAACCCTTTTCTTAATCCTACAATCCAATACTTTTTATTTAATTCATTTATGACTGTATTATGACTAGCATGATAAAATTTAAAATGATAATATTTTATTAACAATTTAGTTATATGATTTTTTGCATCTAAAATAATAGGTTTTGTTTCAAATCCCGAAAGATTAAAGTTAACAAGTCGACTATTTGATATTAAATTACCCGTATCATTTAATCCTGGGTTTAAATCTAAAATACGACTATTTTTAGCAACTTGATTTAATTTTTTTAAGTCATGAATTTCTTCATGAAAGGAATCATATTGACTAAGTTGTATACAAATTTCTTCAGCTTTTAATAACCTTTCTAAGGAAGTACGCTTTATTTGTAATGAAGAATTGTTTTTAAACTTCTTTTTAATTTTAGATTTCCATATATCAATCGCTTCTAAGACTCGTACCACAGAGAAAAGTAATCGATTCCAAGAAGAAAATCTCGAACTTTCAATAATATTGTTTTGATTAGAAACAATACAATTCACACATTTAAATTGTTTAATATACTCATTACTATCATCTTCAATATTATTAAAGAAATTTTCTTCTTTTGGCCAATTTGATTCACATGCGCGTAAAAATGAGGGACCGTTAAACCATCTACTATTAGTTTTCATGACATTTGAGTTTACTCTAGTACTATCATCTGCAGGGTTTTCTTTTGTAGGTACCCAACGCCATCCAGATGCATTTGAACTTTTATTAATTTCAGCAATACGATTACATACAAATGTTTTAAATTCACGCGGTCCTTTCTTTATCCAACAAAGAACTGTTTTCGAATCCGACCAAAATATTCTTTTAACTATTTTAAATTTATGCTCATTTTGAATTAATTTTGCTATTTTTACTGCAAGAACTGCTGCTTGAAGTTCTAACCTATGAATAGTCAAGGTTTTTTGCTTTTTACTCAAATTAGAAATAACTCTACACTTCGATAATATAATAACAGTATGATAAGAACCATTATTCAATAAAATTCTCCAATAACCTACTGCTGCATAAGCTTGAATGCTAGAATCACAAAATATATGTAACTCAATAGATTTTATATTTTGAGAAGTTAATCCATAATAACGCGGTATTTTACAATTCTTTACATCTTCTAAACCCTTTAACCATTTTTTCCATGAAATAAATTCCGAATCTTTAATTTTTTGATCCCAAGAAATTTTGCTGTCACATATATTTTGCATTAGAATTCTAGCTTGTATAATATATGGAGATAAAAATCCGAGAGGATCAAAAATTGACATTATAATGCTCAAACATTGCCGTTTTGTAGGTTTTTCAGTGCCATTTAAAATATTATTAGAGAATTTCAAGGTATTTAATTTGAATGCAAAGTTATCCGAAGAATTTATCCAATATAACCCCAAAACTTTTTCTAAATTACCTTCTATTATAGATGTCTGATTAGGATTGTTTTCTTCAAAATTATTTAAATCATTAAAAACCGTTTGATCATTACTTGCCCAGCTATGCATTTCCCAATTTGCATGATTATTAATTTCTATTACTTGCTTAACTCTTTCACGAGCTTCATCTATTGATTCACAGCTATCTAAATAATCATCCATATAAATGTTATGAACTAAGCTATTGGCAGCTTTAGGATATTTATCGCTAAATAGACTCGCGTTTACATTTTTAACATATAAAGCACTACAAGGCGATGAAGTAGCTCCAAATAACATCGATGTCATTACATATTCAACAGGTTCTTCTATTCTATTTCTACCACGCCAAAAAAATCGTTGAGCATTTTGATCTTCTTTTCTAATCTTTACTTTTAAAAACATATCCTTCATATCAGCTTTTATTGCGTATTTAAATTGTCTAAATCTAAGTAAAACGCCTACTAATGATTTTAGTAAATCTGGACCTGATAATAACAATTTATTAAAACTAACACCATCTACTTCAGCAGCTGCGTCGAAAACTAATCTTACTTTACCAGGTTTATTAATATTTACCACTCCAAAATGTGGAAGATACCAAATAGCCCTTAACTTATCTAGAACTTTGATGGCAAACCCATTATCTATTAACCTAGCCATTTCACGGTAGTATTTATTTGCATAAGCTTCATCCTTATCTAATTTTCTTTCAAGAATACTGAGCCTATGTAATGCATTTTTTCGACTATTAGGAAATTTCATATTTTCATCTCTCCAAAGAAGGCCTACCTCCCAAGACCCATCTACATATCGACAAGTTTTATTTAAAATATCTAAAGCTCTATCATCATTATTCACAAAATTTTCAGATTCATTATTTAAACCAATAGAATCCATTTCAAAATATTGCTTCATTAAATTAAATAAATTTTCATCACAATTACAGTTAGTATTTTTTACAAATTCAGATTTAGTTATATTATTAACATAAACCTTACATTTTTTATTTATACTCCCATGGATACACCAACCTAATAAACATCTAGAAATTACTAAAGAATTATGATAAAAAAATTTAAATTCGCGTATCAATAATAAATCAAAATTATCCTGTCCAATTAATAAATCGGGAGAAGCTTTATATGGATGAATGTTAATACCAGTTTGTTTTTTACATAGATCTACAACATCTTGAGATAAAGTTTGAATCGGGAGTGACAGATTTTTTACGATAAGAGCACTTTTAATTACAAAAGTTCTATCTGAACTCACTATTTTTAAATCAACTTTTCTATTAGAAATTGCCAACACATTATCCACACCAATGCCATTCAAATGTATATTAACTCCAGTATCATAAGTTTTTATTTGAAGCTGATTTAATATTCTTTCATTAACAAGTGTGACCGTTGAACCGTCATCCAAAAGCGCAAAAACGTCCTTGAATTTATTTGAATCTATTACACGAACTTGAATCATTTTTAAAAAAGGATCTGTATCTAGTCACAAGTCTATATTTTGACTCGAAAGAGAATTTACTGTTTTTTTAACTGATTTCGTATCGCTTGATTTTAATGGATCTGATTTTTTAGAATCATTTTTCTTTGTAAAATGCAAAAGGATATGATGACCTCTATTACATTGCCCACATTTTTTTTCAACGTCACAATCTTCACGTGGATGACCAGGTTCTAAGCAATTAAAACATAAATGTAATGATCTGACCAATTTCCAACGTTGTTGCGAATTTTGTTTAGCAAAATCACGACAAAATTCATTTTTATGATTTTTTCTACCACAAAACGAGCATCGACTTTTTTCAACAATAGTGTTATTTTCATTAGTTAAAGGAGCGATATAATTTTTATCAGTCGTAGTAAAAACAGCTTTTTTATTAGATTTTACAGCTATATTTTGAGTATTAGTTATATTTTTTGAAGTATTTAAGAAAGGTATATTTAACATGCCGGAAATTCCAGAATTCAATATCATATCAGCTTCAGTATATAAAAACTCAGACAACTTTTCTAAATCTGGCTTATTTTGTATTTGTAAAGAAGCAAATTTAATATAATTAAAAATCATATGTTCTGGTAGTTTTTTTAATATACTTGAGGTCAATTCTGGACTAAATAAATAACCTTGGTTACCTAAAGATTTGATTGCCTCTACCGAATTTTTTAATTTAGATGCAAATTCAACTATTGAATTTTGAGAAATTATATTAGGTAAAATTTTGATGTCATCCAAAATTTTATTCAAAATTAGCTGTTTATTACCATATCGCATTTCTAACGTTTCAATAATTTTTTTTGAATCGGTACCTGATATAAATAAATGTTTAACAGCTTCATAAGCTTCACCTTTTAAAGCCTCTGAAAGCCTATTAATATTAACCCTGTCATCAACATCTGATTGTGCATATAATTCATATGATCTTTTAAACATTAACCAATCTAATGGCTCACCAGAGAAAGTTGGTAACGGTTTATTTGATATTAAACGATTCATTAAATTAATATTATTTGTATTACCCGACGATTCTTTTACAGACTTTAAGGTCTCTTCAAAAACGGCAGCAATACGAGACAAAGGATCATTATTATTATTTTGTTGATATTGATTATTAATTGATGGATAACCTTCAAAATTATTTAACCTATAATTATTAACAAAATTAGTATCAGAAAAATGCATATTACGAGAATTATTTGAATTATTAGAATTATAGCTTTGCTCGCTTGATGGTTGTAAACTGCGTTGACCTCTCATTGAAACAGAAGTATGGTTGGAAACGTCACTTTCTGATCCATCATAAACGTCTAAACTAGCTTCACTTCTTTCATCGTTGGAAATTATTTCATCATTTGAATCAGAGTCATAAACAATATCATCCCTTGGTTGAAAACGATTGATTGCATTTTGAGGTTGGTAATTCAACATCAATGGAGCTGGAGCTAGAGCCGGAGCTGGAGCTGGAGCTGGATGACGAAACTGTTGTCTATCATTACGTGCACGGCGTTCATTTGCCGCATAAGGATGATAATTATCTCGATGTTGTCGTTGTTCATTAACCCTTGCTGGCTGACGAACTCTTCTTACAGGTATCAAATCATAACCTGGAAAATTTGGTAAATGACCTTGATTTTGACCTTGTGGTTGACCTTGAACTTGACCTTGATGAACATTTGATCGAGGTGGCTGCTGGTCTTGACGTCGTCTCCTTCCCCTTAATGGATAAGGATTGACTACTATGTCGCGATCAAGTTCATCTCCATTGAGGTTATGTCGTCTCACATTTGCTCGAGTAACGCGCCTCGTAGGTCGGTTGTCATCATCAGTAGGTCCTCTACCACGATTCATCCTCACCGTTAATCAGGTACAATTTATGTTCAATATCTCGGTGGGACCTCCAAAATGTTTTATCAGCTTTTACCTTATTTAGAAAAAAGTAAAAACATTGAACGGTAGAGAATGAAAATAAAATAAATTATTGAAAATAAAATAAAATTACAAGAAAATGATTTTAATTAAAATAACATTTATATTTATTATAATAATTTAAATTTAACAAACAATTATTTTTTAAATATTTTAAATTAAAAAAAAAATGAAATTGAATAATTAAAAAAATAAAAAATTTAATAGACAATATTATTTTGACTTTGATAAAAAAATAAAATTATTTTTTTTTTTAAGTTTATGAAAATAAAAATTTATAAATTCTAGATGATACGAAACCTTCTTGTTTTTATAACAAACTTTTTTTTTTTAAATTATAGGTTAAATAAGTTTTCAATTTAGATGATGATCTCAACGATAAAATTAAACTATTACTTTTTCTTCAAATCAAAAAAAAATTAAATAAATACTAAAAATTAATTCAATTAATCACTCCGTATTTTTTTTTTTTAAATTTTATTTACGTCTGTTCTCTTCAAAAAAACCTTTTAATAATGATGATCCTTTTTTCTGTCAATAACAAAATTGTTATTTTTTTTTTTTTGTTGCTACGTAGCAACCAACAAAACAAAATTAATTCTTAAATTCAAATTCAAATTTTTTGATTTAAATAATTTTTTTTTTTTTAAATAATATTATTATTTTTCTTTTTACACTCTCCAAGTAGCCTACAGCCCTCGGTAACCTCGTACTGCGTTCTCGAGTCAGGGTTCTTTCTTTTACTGATTTTGATCAATGAAAGAACTTATGCGAACGCACATAAGCATTTCTCATGTACTTCGCAGGCTTACAAGACAGATCAAAATCCTCAAGTAAGAAAGTGTAAAAAATTTAATATATACTTTAATTCTACGAGGAACACTCACATAGTAACACTGGATAATGAAAGGTTACCACCCTTGAATATACCCCACTAGTCATTCAAACAGTAGTAAAGAAGTGGCTGGTACTGAATCAGTAACATTAGCAACTAATTCTTGACAATTACTTAATCAACCCCTTTTAGCAACAGCTTTAGTCAGGGTATCAGCGAATAATGGTTTAGAGTTTTTAGCAAGAGCTTTAATTGACCAGTGCTCACAGGCCTCATTCATTGCTACCTCATTATTTAAAAAACTTCAGGTTAAAAAACATTCTGCACAATTACCTGTATCAGGTATGGGCGGTAAAAATGATGTATTATGTTCACATATGGTCAATTTCGATGTTAAACCTTATTTTTATTCTGATTTTATACTCAATGTAGAAGCCTTTATTATTCCGACCATATCTTCTTATGTACCAAAAACAAATATTGAACCTGAAAATATTGCTCATATTAGAAATTTACAACTTGCTAATCCTAAATTTGCTAAAAAAGGTCGTATTGATATTGATGCTCGTAAAAGCAAAGAGCACGAGCCTATTGCCACTAACTCAAAACTCGGCTGGATAATTTCTGTCAACTCTGGTATCAACTCAAACTCTTGTCTATTTACTGTAAACCTTCATGATAATTCAGATCTCTCATTTAATTTAGAAAGATTTTGGCAACAAGAAGAAATTTCAATTTCTCCACTACCACTGCTTACTCTGAATGAGCAGGCTCTGATGGTCGCTATATTGTTAAATTACCCTTTAAAAATTTAGAAACTGCAGATCTAAATTTTAATGGCTCCTATCAGCATGCGAAAGAAGTTTTCGAAAGAACTGAACTTCGTTTTAAGTCTAACCCTGAATTTGCTCAGGCGTATCATAAGTTCATGAATGATTATGAAGATTTAGGTCACATGGAACCTTCTCAAGCAATATTAATGTTTATTCGTTACTATTTTCTGCCGCATCATAGCATTTTAGGCCATAATCGCAAATTTAGTTCAGTTTTTAACGGTTCAGCAAAAGATTACGATAAGGTGTCTATAAATGACTTATTACACAGTGGTAGTAATTTGCTACCTGATTTGGCTGAACTGCTAATTAATTGGATGAAATATCAATTCATATTTGTATCTGATATCGAACATATGTTTCGACAAATTTTAGTTCACAAAGACGATAGGAGATTTCAGCAAATCTTATGGCGGTTTAATGATTCGGAAAATTTGCAATCCTGGTCGTTAAAAACAGTCGCTTATGGGATGATAAGTAGCCCATACCTTGCTAGTCGCGTTATTAGACAATTAGCATTAGACGAGTGTCATCGTTACCCTTTAGCTGTAGAAATTTTAAATCGCGAAACGTAAATGGATGATACGTTATCTGGTGGTCACTCACTCTCAGAAGCTCTTAAAAAACAGGCGGATTTAATACAAATTTGCAAGGTGGGTGGCTTCTCATTGCATAAGTCGATGGAAAACAACTCTCAATTATTGAATTTCCCGGTAGCAATTCGTGCGGAAACGAAATTGGCTAATTCTTGTTTTAATTTACTGGGGTTTAATTGGTATCCAAACACAGATCATTTTACGTTCGACTTTCAATTGGATCAACTGAAAAATGATCTCACAAAGAGGCAGGTACTTTCTGCAATTGCTAAACTCTTTGATCCACTAGGATGGCTTGCACCAGTCGTTATTACAGCTAAAATATTTTTACAAAAACTTTGGAAAGAAAAAAGCCCAAAACTAGATTGGGATACAAAGTTACCTGATACTTTGCGAGATGAGTTCAAAAATTGGTATGATAGTATTCATACAGTTAAAACTATTAGAATTACAAGATGGTTAAAGTATGTCCCAGGTGCAAAGTATGAAATTTACGGGTTCGCAGACGCGTCAGATAAAGCTTATGGCGCTTGCACATATTTAAAAGTAACACTTCGTGGAAAAAGTACTGTTCATCTACTCCAAGCTAAATCAAAAGTAGCGCCATTAAAGCCAATTATGACAATTCCTAAGTTAAAATTAAATGCAGCGCATTTATTAACAAAATTAACTATAAAAGTATTTAGGGCATTAAAATTAGATGAAGTAAAGATATATTTATTCTCAGACTCAACTGATGTGTTATGTTTAATAGAGCATCCTTCAAAATGGGAAAGATTTGTAAAACACAGATGCTTAGAAATTCATACTTTGCTCCCTGAGGCCTACTAGAGCCATGTGAGGTCCGCTGATAATCCTGCTGATTGTGTTTTCAGGGGTTTACCTCCTGATCAGTTACATACCTTTTCTCTTTGGTGGGGAGGGGAGTAATGGTTAATAATCCAATAGATCTTCAAAATACTATCTTGAGCAAATCAATAAATTTAGCCAATATTGATTGTCAGGTTTCTTCTACAAAACAAACTCCTAAAGTAATTATTTGGGATTTGATTGACAAATATTCTGAATTAAATAAGTTACTGAGAGTTACATCTTATGTAATTAGATTTATAGATAAAATTTCTATTAAAGTAAAAGATAAATTTAAGCAAAAATCTAATTTATTAAGCAACTCTTGGTTTTCAGTAAAATACTATTTAGGGTTCTGCAAATTAGTTTCATTACCTGAACTAGTAAGGGCTAGAATGATTTGGACTTATTTAGTTCAAAGAAGTTACTTTTGAAAAGACATTAAATTACTCATGAATAACCATAAACCTGATGATTTAAACTTACGCCGTTTAGATCCATTTTTTGATCAAAACTTACTTCGATTAGGTGGTCGTATTCACTTATCATTACTAGACTATGACCAAAAGCATCCTTGTATCTTGCCAAGCAAATGTTATTTTTCAAAACTTTTAGTTGATTTTTGTCATGATAAAACCCTATACGGTGGTCTACGTCTAACACTTTTAACATTAAGGCAAGAATTCTGGGTTATAAAAGCTAAAAATTTAGTTAGAAGTCGAATTAATAAATGCAATACATGTATTCGATATGGAACAAACAATTTAAATCAAAAAATGGGCATACTTCCTTCATGTAGAGTAACTTGACCTCATAAGCCTTTTAGATTAAGTGGTGTAGATTATGCGGGTCCCTTTGATACCCTAAGATTTAGAGGTCGTGGAGCTCAAAAAACGCTATACAAGTCGTACATAGCTGTTTTTGTGTGTATGAACACCAAAGTAGTCCATTTAGAATTGGTCACAGATTATTTTAGCCAAGATTTCATTGCTGCCTTCCGAAGGTTCACGTCGACTAGAGGACAATCTTCTGAGTTGTTCAGTGACCAGGGAACTACCTTTGTTGGAGCTGACAGCATCCTCAAGGAAATGTATGTCGAATCATCGGAGTACATACATGAACTTGTGGGCTCTTTAGCAAATGAAGGTACTACCTGGAAATTTAACTACCCAAGAGCCCCTCATTTTGGCGGAATCTGGGAAGCAGCGGTGAAATCTGTTTAACATCATATTCGTAGGGTAGTGGGAAATAGAAAATTGACCTTTGAAGAGTTTTATACCCTTATCAAACAAATTGAAGCTTGTCTAAACTCAAGACCTCTTGTCCCACTAACTGATGACCCTTCAGATAATAATTTCTTATCACCATCTTTACTGTTAACACAATCGCAATCGTACATTCTCCCTGAACCAAACTATCTTAATCAAAAAATTCCACCAGCCCAAAGATATTAGTTAATACAACAAATGCTCCAGGATTGGTGGCGTTGTTGGTCGGGCGAGTATTTACAATCATTACAAGAGCGCCACAAGTGGACGCAAAAGCAAAAGAATGTAGAAGTTGGTGACGTGGTATTGATCTCTGATGAGACAATTCCACCTTCTAAATGGTCTTTAGCTAAAATAATTAAAGTTTACAAAGGTCCCGATGGTTTAGTCAGAGTGGTGGATCTCAAGACGGGATCAACCGAGCTAAAACGTCCAATACATAAATTAATAATGTTAAACACATTAAATAATTAACAAAATGAAAATCTATAAATTTATGTATTTGTCTTAATTTATATTATTTATGTATTATGTTTAAAATTGTCTAAATTCAAAAGTTTAAATAACACTAAAAATTTATTAATTGCTTATTAAAATGTATAAATTTATTTTTTTATTAATTTTTGATTTTTAAATGCATATATTGTAACTTGAATGTATAAATTATTAGTTAAATTTATTAAACCAAATCGTAGTTTTATTTAAAAACTCAAGTATAAAATTATTATTTTATGTTATGAATATTATGTTATTAAATTATTTTTTAAGTTAATATAAATTAGTTATTTTAAAAAATGAATTTTAAAAATTTTTTTCGCCAGTAGGCATTGTAATTAAAATGTTTAAATTTTTAAATTATTTTTTTATTTTATGTAGCCATTTGGCATCTTGAAAAAATTTTCGAGTCAAATTTCGAAGTTTCATTTACCACAATTATTTTTTTTGCATATTATATCTTTATTTACAATTTTATAAGTAAAATTGTGGTGGGTGGAAAATGTAGTGTAAATGTGTGTATTATATGGTATGTATGTGTAGGAGTACTCCCTCCCTTTTTGTATATATTCTCCCTTTTATTAGTTAGTGTTCGTTGAGACGCCGAGCTACAAGCGTCGTTACAATAAACTATTGTTATTCACATATCTAGTCTTTTTAATAAGTCCACCATAATATCCATCACCATAATATCCATTATTTATCAACATTTATATTGCATAATATATGTGCGTGGATAAAGAGACAAACAGTATATATACTGTAAATACCTTCAGTTCCCTAATCTTCTTTCTCACTCTTTCTTTTCCAGAGCATATATTTAACAAAATTCGATTTTAAGACATATGAATCATTAGCGCGTTGGCAGCTTGTTAAGATAGTAATATAGAGGTCCCGGGTACGAGACTCACTGTGACAGATCATGTTTTTTTTTAAGCAATAAAATATTTAATTTAAAATTTAAAAAAAAAAATATGCTATAGTTTGTTATAACTACTGGTTGAAAGGTGTTACTTTCTTCCCTAGAATAAACAAGAGATTGAAAAAAAAATGCGACTTTCAAGCATAGATTTGCGGGCAGAAAATGCAGCATATTTACATCATGAAATGAAAAAGCTTTTACCGTTCCTATTAAGAACTTGGTGTTTTAAGCAAAATAAGTGCATGGATTTTTATTTCCTTTTTTTTAAAGTTTGTCTTTTTTAAAGTTTTTAAAGTTTTTAGAGTTTGATTTCACTTAATTTTAGATGTACCAACTCCTATTTAACCTTAAATTAATGTTTTAGATGCTATTTTAGTTTAAAATATGACCAAAAATTACGTATTTATTCACAAAAGCATAAAAATACTTTTTTATACCTCAAGAAATAATCGGTTAAAAGCACAATAATAAAAATTTTTTAATTTTACTAACAAGGGGAGTTCAATACATTTGGAACACCGAATTACTCCAAATGGTTATGGATGAGTTTGTTAGGTTGAAAAAACATGCCGACTACCCTCCGTTTCTTCCAATGGGCCTTCTGGGCCTAGAAACGCAGGGCTCAATGTTATAAAATAAGATTTTTTGGTAATTTTCAAAGAAACGCCAAAACCTTGCTAGTTAACCAAAACTCTTCTGTATGGTCTCATTTTTTTGGTTTAAGTATCACCTTTCATAGGCCGTAAACCGCAATTTATTATCACTAATTCTCTCATCACTATAGCCAATTAACCAAACGGTCATTTTTAGCTAAAAATGACCAATTTTTAAAATGCTACCAAATTTGTAATTTCTGACGAAAATGGGTTTTATAGGTCTGAAAAAATTTGTACAAGCTTCAAGTTTCCAAAACTTCTTGACTTTACCTTTTGCAATTATTTGTTAACCAGATATGATAATTTGAAGTCACAGTCCCAATTTTACGATTTTTTAAAAAAGCTCATTTTTAATGGTAACTTTGAAGAGCTAATTTTAAAAATTAATCAAGGAAATGAGACAAGCAAAAAATTTTTGGAAATTTGAAGCTTGTACAAATTTTTTCAGACCTATAAAACCCATTTTTGTCAGAAATTACAAATTTGGCAGCATTTTAAAAATTGGTCATTTTTAGCTAAAAATGACCGTTTGGTTAATTGGCTATAGTGATAAGAGAATTAGTGATAATAAATTGCGGTTTACGGCGTATGAAAGGTGATACTTAAACCAAAAAAATGAGACCAACCAGAAGAGTTTTGGTTAACTTGCGAGGTTTTGGCGTTTCTTTGAAAATTACCAAAAAATCCTATTTTATAATATTGAGCCCTGCATTTCTAGGCTCAGAAGGCCCATTGGAAGGAACGGAGGGTAGTCTGCATGTTTTTTCAACATAACAAACTCATCCATCACCATTTTGTGTAATTCGGTGTTCCAAATGTATTGAACTCCCCTTGTAAGTTTTTATGACAATAACAAATTGATCCTTTGATAAAAAAAATTTTTACTTTATGTTTTTAAAAAATTACAGCACTAAAACAAGATTTTTATATTATTTTTTTGAAATCTATTTTTGCAAAAAAAATGAAAATGAGCCATATATATACAGCAAAAAAATATAGAAAGAGTAAACTATGATTATAGCAAATAAAGATATTTTATAATGTGAAATTTTTTTTCACATATATTTTATAGCCAGCAATGAATTAAAAGAATATAAAACTTTAAAACTATTAATTTATTCAGTAAATGCTAAGAATAATTTAAAAAATTCACATACTTATGTTGCTTTTCAAGGATTATAAGCAGAACAGGAAGAACAAAAAACTATAATGATGTTACAAAAAGTTACAAAGCCCAAAGTTACAAAGTACAGCGTTAGAAATTTACTTTTTTCACTTTCTAAAAATTAATTATATTCAAAGTAGACAAAGAAAAAGGCGGAATAATCGTACTCCCTGGTGCAAAAGATAGCGCTGAATAAGCGCTTATTTTCAGCACTAAATCAGAGCTTAAGAATTTTATTTATTCTTTTGTTTATTCTATAATTTTAAAAAATTGGGGAATTTACGGTCTATAAAAATTTTACAATTTAAATACAAAATTCTAGCTTGGCACACCTAAAAATCCCCCGAAACAGTCTTCAACTACCATTTTTTAAGTTTAAAAAAATTTTACATTTCTTTGGAAAAATTTGACCAAATTCGGGACAGATAATTTGAATATTAAATTTTAAGTATAAAATTCGAGTTTAGCACACCTGAAAACCCCCCAAAACAATCTTCAGGTATTTTATTTTCTCAAATTTTAAAAATTCGGTATTTTTTTCGAATAATTTGACCAATTTTGGTCAGAAAATTTTAATTTTTAAATTTAACTATACAATTCGAGCTCAATGCATCCGAAAACTCCCCCAGTCTTCAACTATTCTTTTTTCAATTTTAAAAAATTTGGCCATTTTTGGGTAAGAAAATTTTAATTTTTAAATTTAAGTATAAAATTAAGTAAAAGTTTAGTTCACCTATTTTATTTCTCAGTAATTTTTTTCTCAAATTTTAAAAATTTGACATTTTTTTCGAAAAAATTTTCCGACTTCGGATCCGCCATTTTAAAAGAACTCCTTCCACCCTCTACTCAAAAATTTTTTAAAAATTAGAAAAAAAAATTTTTTTTTAAATAAAAAAAAAAATTTTAAGTTATTTTTTTTGCACTAATTAAGCGCTGATTAATGGATGATTAAGCGTTGAGAATAAGCGCTATCTTCGGCACCAGGGCTCTTAAAGTTAAAAATAAAATGACAGATTATATTTTGAAGTGCAACATGTATTTTATTAAAAGAGAAAAAAATAATAATATTAAAACATTATATTAACAATCAAAAATCAAACATTTGATACGAAATATATATAAATCAGTTTATTTTTTTTTAAACTTTTAAAAAAATATTTTAAAAAATTGATTGGTTATTTAAAAAAAAATTCTAAAATATAATTGCACTTAAATTAATTCTTATTTCAGTAAATTTGTATAAATCTCTTTTTATTTAAATTCAACTAAAACCTTACTTTTAAATCATCCACAGCATTTTCATATAATAATCCCTTTGAATACAATTTTGAAAGCAAATCATTTAAATATTCTACTTACTTTTTTAATCTGTAATTTTGCTGATGTATTCTGTTCTTTTATGATTATTTAAATGCTTCTCCACTACTCTGTAATCAATTAGCTCTTTGAAATGATCAGGTCGGAGATCTCCAAGGGTTCTTACGGTATAAACTTTATTATTTGATCTTTTTCGGGAGGTTTCATCTTCAAGACTCTTTTCGCTTTTTCTAAAAAAATGATTATTTTCAAATATTGTATTTTTTATATTTAAATTTTCATATTTTCATAATAATATTTACCTTTTTAATCCAATTAAAAAAGAATCATTTAAATTCATGCTTTCATTTGCTTTATTTTCTATATTTAATTCATTAGGCTTTAAATTTTCTTTGTTAATTGAAGAGTTTTCAAAATTTATTTTTTTTTGACATAGATCTGTAATTATTATATTAAAATTAAAATTCATAACATAGACATTACTTTGTAAAACTTACTGATCTATAATATTTGTGCTGAAAATTTTAAATACTTCTTTAATTGTACTTTGAGTATCAGCAAATTCACTCATTAATAAATCAGAGTCTTCTTGACTATATAATATTTTTGTATGACTTTCTTTAATTTCTGAGGTATATTGTTTTATCATTTTTGGAACGTAATAAAATTTTATTTGTCTCCTTTCTTTTATCTTTATTATGATTAGAAAAGTTTTCAATTATATTATCTAATCAATTTTCATCTGCATTTTTATTCACTGTATAGTTTTGTTTATTATAATCTGCTTCCTCTGACTCATGTTTTTGTTGAATTTTTTCAAAAGCAAGAAATTCTTTACCTGCAAATAATCCAATGATTTTTCCAAATCGACAACATCAGACCAAGATTCAGAATTACTTTCTGGTGTTGATGAATTGGAATATATATTCTCAGTTTGTGCATCCTTAAAATTTATTTTATTATCTGATCTTAGTTGTTTCTCATACGATGGAACTGAGCCCTTTTTTAAGAACCTTTCAATAATGTTATTGGTAAATTTGTATGATACTTAATCTTCTTTGAAGTGGTCACTACATACTATACTACTATTAGGCACTTTCTTCCCAATTACTGTGAACCACTTTTTTTGAAGATCTTGATCTTTGGGAATACTATAAAAAAATTAAGTAAATTTAAAACTACGTTCACATGTAAAATAATACTTCATTTTAACAAAATAATAAAATACATAATACAATAAAATGTATCATTATCGTTTTTTACTAAAACTTACTGAGCATTTTCTTTTTTTTTATTATTAAGTATTGAGATAATATTAGGTTAAGTTAATGTTTATTAATCTTTTATTTAATATATCAATTTAATTACATACTTACACATGAAAAGTTAGATCATCGTAGGTACCAGAATGTGATTTACAAATACAACATATCACCATTTTTATCTCTAATATTATATAATAAATAAAAACAAGAAAAAACGAAAGAAAAATAAATACTTTGTTGACTGACTTAGGATATCATTTAATTTAAATTATTTTCGTTCAAAATTTTCTCAAGAACAAGAAACATGAATTCAGTACCAACATTCAGCACAATTGACAAAAAACTTTCTACTACTTTCCCGTTTTCTTTAGTGTATCAAATAATTATAACTAATTAGTCAATGTGTTTGAGGTTATATCTAAACTAAATGAAAAATATTTTGCTTTTTAAAACGACCTTTATCTTTATTAGCATGATTTTTCAAGTGCTTGCCTAAAAATGTATTAAATTTTGCATGGTGTAATGAATAATATAATGCATATACATATATAACCTAATTAATCCTAGATAATTTCTATTCTGTAAACAGTTTGTAGCAGTTTGATTAGATCCTCAAAAAGATAAACCCCGCTCATGAAATTATTTATTCACTTGTAACAATGTAATAAGAAGTTGATGCTAGTTATCTTTTTTTTTTCTATTTATTTGGTAATCTCAAGATTTTTTCTGCCCAATTTATATGAAAAAGATTGTGTATGCTTAGTGGGTAGCTCATGAGATGTTAAACGAACGTTAGCATTTTTCCAATCACAATTCCATTTGTCTGAAAATTAGATTTTGTAATTGTTGTTGCCTAGCAATTTAAAGAAAAAATAATACAGCTTTCCAGTAGCCGGTGAAAAGCATAATCATTTATATATTTTAGGTGAATTGATATGTTTTATTATAAACATGCTTTTTTGAAATATTATAAAATGATGACTATCATTTTGTTTCAAGCATTTTTCTTCAAAAATATTTTCGACAATATTTTCCTCAATGCAATTTTCTTTCATCAATGTTTTCATACAGTTTGGAAAAAATCACTATTACTAGTTATTTAAAAGACTTTTATTCCATCTACATAAGATTTCCATCCTTTTGCACTCCTTTGTTTTTCGACAAAAAAACTTGAAAAGTTAGAACATTATCAAATAACCAATTATATTAGACAAAGCAAGTTGATCGACCCTTTACAAACTTGTTTCAGACCCTACAGTAGCACAAAAACAGCCTTATAAGTTACATACTACTCCTTATACTACTCCTTCAAAGTTAATAGTGAAACTAAAATCTATGGATTTCTCAAGGAACGCCTTACTGTAAATCAAATCATACCTCCAAGGTAGACAGTTACATGTTACTACAAAAACATCCTTCTCTAATCCCCTTGAAGCCAATCGTGGTATTCCACAGGGATCTGTACTGGGCCGTTCTTGTCCTGCCTCTATATTAACGATGTTAGACAACATCTAGATGCAGATATCTATCATCTTTTATATGCTGACGATTTGCAAATTTACGTGTAAGCTTCTCCTGAAAAAATAAATGAGACATTACAGAAGCTTTCATCAGTGGCCAATAAAACCAACATTTGGGCCAAAAAACGTATCCCTGAGACTGAACCCTGACAAGACAAACGCTATATATTTTGACACCAGCCATTTTGTTGACCAACTAGACAAACTAAATCTACCTGGTCTGTTGTGGTTGTAAGTAGCATGGTGACTCCTCATTCCAAGTACTAGGGTAAAAAGCTGGAACTCTTTACCTTCATCAATACGATTCCTTCCTTTAATTCAATCCTATAAAACAGGTTTATTTGAGTACTTGAAAAGTTCTAGTCATACATATAAAGATTCGGTCTTTTAACAATATTTTATCAGGACTGAAATGTATGAATACTACCAATAATTCATTATTCTTTATCATTTGAAAATGAATCGGTGGTTAATTTATTGCTAATTCTATATCATCAGTTATTCAAATATTCATTTTATATGTTACTTATTGTTGCTATGATACTGCTAATTTTGTATTTTATTTTTCTCAATTTTATATTTTATAATTGTTATACAATCCTATTATATAATATGTTATTCTGTGTAAGAATTTTTATTGGTTAATTGTATTTGTATTGTATTTGTAATTTACAAATAAAGAGACTATTTACATTTACATTTTGTTTTGTATTACCTTTTTCAAGTCAATTATTTAATTTTTCATGTTAGATAGCCATTCTCTTACATAATTACTAATAAATCATTATTTTGATCAATAAAAATTTTGAATTCTATTTTTAAGTAAGAAAATAATACAAAATTTTTATTTATTTTGAGAATTTGGCAATAAATTAAAAAAAGATTATATTTAGTAATTGATTTAGGATGAGATGATTTCGTGTAATTAAATAACTTTCAAACAAAAGTTCACTGTGTTGACTATTTTATAAACTTATGGAGTTAAGTGTTTTATACCATAAAGATATTTCAAATATCGTTAAAGAACATTTTTTTATATCTAAATATTTTTTAATATCAGTAGATTTAAATATTCGGATTAATAAATTTTTGACTTTTCGGCATTTAAATACTACTATGATATAAAGTATAAAATGAATTTTACAATATTATGAAGTATTTTATAATGTTAAAAATATAGTACTCAATGTAATATAAACCAGCTAACACATCTTATTCTTTGAGTGCTCATGAACTATTCAATAGTTGGTACAATATTATAGATATTGGATTATCGTGTGATTATCAATAATTCAATTTTTGAAAATACGCGTATAAATTGGTATTAATTTTTTTTGTTATGTAATAAAAATTTAAAAATCAATAAATGATTTACTAAGAAAAGTTTTTCTGATCCAAAGTAAATAGGTAAATATAGCATGAATGAATATTAATTTACAGAATATTCCATATTCCATAGAAATATCCTTTTGAAGAGTATCATTTATTATTAATTATTATATCTGTACTAACCTCTTATCCAATCTCACAAACTGACAATAATAAAAATTAGAAATTAGTAAGATTCGCAAAAGCTGGAGGCCTAATGAAATACATGAAAGCTTTTATTTTCCCCAAAAAAGTAAAACTAAACAACCAAAGACGTTTCGAAAACGTCTCCAACCCATTTCTAAAGAATTGAATTAAACAAAAGTTAATAATTTTTATTACAAATTCATCCTTCTGTACCGACATTAAATTCCGCGAAAATTTAAATTTTTAAATAAGTTTCAAAATTTATCTAATATCACCGCTTTGTATGCTTTAATAAAAAAAGAGATGAAAATTAATAATAAATGTGGGGGTGACGAATTTGTAAATTTATTTGATAGTGTACTCGTAAAAAGGTCAATTAAAAATATTATTGTTTAAGAATTACAAACAAGTAATAAAAATTATTAACTTTAATATAGAGCTTGGCCCTAATAACGCTCTGTGTTACAACATTCAACTCATTTAATAAATATATCTCTATATATTATAAAGTTATAACCGCTGCCGCCGCTGTCGAATGACACCTTTGGGCCATCTGACACTTTTGGGCCACACAATATGGTACTTTTGGGCCAGTCTGACACTTTTGGGCCACGCAATATGGTACTTTTGGGCCAATATGACACTTTTGGGCCACGCAATATGGTACTTTTGGGCCAGTCTGACAATTTCGGGCCGCGCAATATGGTACTTTTGGGCCACGCAATATGATACTTTTGGGCCAGTCTGACACTTTTGGGCCATTCTGACACTTTTGGGCCACTCTGACACTTTTGGATCACGCAATATGGCACTTTTGGGCCATTCTGACACTTTTGGGCCACTCTGACACTTTTGGGCCACTCTGATACTTTTGGGCCACTCTGACACTTTTGGGCCATTCTGCATCATTTCCATTTTCTTAGTTATTGACAATTTTGGGCTAATTTGATACTTTCGGGCCAATAAGATACTACTGGGCAAAACCAGCCCTTGTGGGTCTAAGTGATTTTATTTTTTTTTATTTTTAAGCCGATAAATCAATTAATTATAAACCTATTAACGAATTTTAAAATAAAAGAAAAACAATATAATCAATATTTTTAATTGAAAGTAATTATTAAAATTGTATTTAAAATTTTACATTTTTTGTTCTCATGACTAACCCACTTTTTCAATCACTCAACGGGGGTTGGCGCGCGAAGCGCGCAGGGGGCGGAGCCCCCTAGTATATATATATATCTCTATATATTATAAAGTTATAACCGCTCTCCCCGCTGCCGCCGCTGTCGAATGACACCTTTGGGCCATTCTGACACTTTTGGGCCAATCTGACACTTTTGGGCTACTCTGACACTTTTGGGTCACACAATATGGTACTTTTGGGCCTTCTGACACTTTTGGGCCACACAATATGGTACTTTTGGGCCAATCAGACACTTTTGGGCCACACAATATGGTACTTTTGGGCCACTCTGACACTTTTGAGCCATTCTGACACTTTTGGGCCAATCTGACACTTTTGGGCCACTCTGACACTTTTGGGCCATTCTGACTACAACATGGTACTATTGGACAAAACCGGCCCTTATGGGTCTAAGTGATTTTATTTTTTTTAATTTTTAAGCCAAATCAATTAATTATAAACCTATTAACGAATTTTAAAATAAAAGAAAAACAATATAATCAATATTTTTAATTGAAAGTAATTATTAAAATTGTATTTAAAATTTTACATTTGTTGTTCTCATGACTAACCCACTTTTTCAATCACTCTGCGGGGGTTGGCGCGCGTAGCGTGCAGGGGGCGGGGCCCCCTAAAAATATATATATACATAACATCATTTCCTATATACAGAACAGATGGCTGAAGCAATGTGAGTCGTCCGCACAAGTGCCGAAATCGCCATTTGGAATGTATATAAGAAAAATAAGGACGTATTCACATCAGCTTCTATGGCACATACATTAACACAGACAGCCATACTTATGAGATCTATGGGTTAGTGTTGATCGAAACGCTAGGTACCTTCTGTACCGACATTAAAATCCGCGAAAATTTAAATTTTTAAATAAGTTTAAAAATTTATCTAATATCACCGCTTTGGATCCTTTGGTGCGGACGACTTAATAAAAAAAGGGATGACTATTGGCATCCACATATAAATGTGGGGGTGATGAAATTGGAAATTTATTTGATAGTGTACTCGTAAAAAGGTCAAAAATATTATTGAATTAAACAAATTTGCGCCGTTTCAGAAACGATTTCGGAATCGATTCAGAATTGTAAAAATGTACCTTAGAATTAAAAAATCTTAATTTTGGAAACGAGTTTGAAACGTTTCTATAACATTTTATCAACGTAAATTGAAAAATTCTATTTTTTTAAATACGATTAAAACTCGTTTCCAAAGTGTTGCAGTTCTAAGATTTTATATTTAATTTTGAGTTTTTGGATAATCAAATAAAATAAAATATTATTATTATTATTATTATTATTATTATTATTATTATTATTATTATTAATCTTTATTTGCCAACTACAAAATATATTCAACACACTCAATTGTCAATTATATACATAATAAAATAATACATAAATCAATAGATATTAATATAATTTACAATATATAAGAATAAAATTTATATGTGTACTTAAATTAAAATTAAATAAAAGAAAATTTACAATAACTAGTTAAAGAAATAATACTGAATGGTTATAAAATATAATCTGTACATAAATATAGTTAAATAAAAGAAAATTTACAATAAAATGACTATTCAAAAGTTAACTGTTAATAGTAAATAAGTAAATAGTTAAATAGTAAACATCAATAATACATAGTCAATTGCAAGATGATTGTTGCAAATGCCACCAACACTATTGTTCATTCTCTAATTTATGAAAGTAAAGTCTGATACTCTTTTTAAAACGAGAATAGGATGGTAAATCCCTTATACAGGGGGGAATCGAATTCCATTGATTCGCATACTTTACTTGAAAAGAGTATAGACCCCAGTCAGTGGGTACTGTGGTAACCTTAAGGTCTTTACGGGGGCCTCTGGTAGGTTTGTCTGATTTGTATGGTTCAAATAAAGTGCATAATAAAGGAGGTTCTCTCATACGCACAATTCTATAGATAATAAGGGATGCAAAGTAGTCAGTTCTGGTCACTTTAAGCATCCAACCAAGACGCTTCCTGTATGATGTAATGTGTTCTTGTCGTCTCAAACCAAAAATTTACCTAATACCTGAATTAGTGAGTCTCTGTAATTGCCCACTCAGTTCATTAGAAATATCAGAATAAACTGCTGAGCAGTAATCCAAATGGGGAATCACAAGAGACTCAATGAGGCGCTTACGAAGTGCTTCAGAGGTACAAGATTTGATGAGCCTAAGACCATACAATATGCTATTTACTTTCTTGGTCACCTTTGTCACTTGTGGACGCCAAGACAAACAAGAGTCTAAGGTGATACCAAGACTGACAACCTCATCCACAAAGGGAACACAAGCACCACTATCATTGATAACAATTTTGGAAATATTTAATTTCTTAAATGAATTAACTGTGGTAGAAGAACCAAAAACAATCGCTTGTATTTTCTTTATGTTTATAGATAAGTTATTTGCATTAGCCCATGTTGCCACTTTTATGGCTCGTTCCGAAAGGTATGCAATACCTTGTTCAATCTGGTCAGTGGGAACCTGGACATATATCTGTAGATCATCCGCGTATAATAGTCTGAAAGTTATGTCATCACTTAAGTGGTAAAATATACTAAAGATAAAATTCCATTAAAAACATTAATTTATATGGTGCAATAATTACAACAACATTGATGAAGACATAAAATTGTGTTAAATTTTTTCTGTAAATAAAATATAGTTGTTTTTTCATAAACTTAATTGTACATCTTATTTGTGCCGATTACTTGATATCCAATACTTTTTATAATCATAAAAATAATTATTGTACAATGTATTTTTAAAAAACTTTAAAACCAAGAACAAATTTTAAAGTATACAAAAGATTAATACAAAAGTTAAATAAATTTAAAGTTTAAAATTTTTCAAAATTTACTTTTTATTATTATTGCGTAAATTTAACTTTAATTACTCTTTTTATTAAGGGGGCAAGTCCATATAGCGAAAAAAAAAGGTGTCTTTTTGTGAATAGGTTTTCGGGTAGAAATAATTGAGATAATTTCTTCAAAATTGGCAGTTTATTAGATTATAAGTTACTAAACATTATTTTATTTATTTTTTTTTTTTTTTTCAAAAATGGCGCCGAATACAGGTGCTCAAAGTTAGGCCTCACTTTTGATTGCGGGCAGGATTCCGGTCTCCAAATTGTTCAGAAACACACGAAACCAAATTAATTATGTTTGGGAAACATTTTTCTTCTGGATTGATGGATTCAAATTTCGGAAAATGGAAAATTGTGAAAATTATTTAATTTTTTTCAAAAATTGCAATTTTTTTCACATGTTTTTTTGAAAGAAAAAAAAATTGGGACATTTTTTGGAAAAATCATTCCATCAATCCAGAAGATAATTTTATTTTAAAAGTGCAGCTAAAAAATTAGGAAGATATCTTAATTATTTTTTGAGTTATCGTGCCCGCAAGTTCGAAAAACGTTGTTTCGAGATAAACGCGTTTAAAGTTTCGGTGTAACGTATAACTTCTATAGCGGTGTCTCGCTTAATCTTCTATAACTTCCTTATTATTCAAGATATCATTATAAAATTTTTTTCCCATATTCTTAAGATGTTTTCGAACCCAAAAAAACAAAAAACAAAAAATCGATTTCCAAAAAAATCTATATGGACTTGCCCCCTTAAGAGTAAACTGAATTTAGAAAAAAAATGATTCTTTTTTATTTAACGTTCTGCAGAAGATTCTATAATATATGCTCCCCTACCTTCTATTTTTATATTCTTTTTATATTCACCGTGAATGTTCTTGTGCATATACCCGGGAAGGTTCTATAGCATATTCTTGCGAGTGTACTGTAGCATATGGTTTTTTTCACGTGAGTATCTATCTATCTATCTATGATCCTGAATAAAATTATCGCATATCAAATAAGTTTTTTACTTAATATGTATAGCTACTAAAAACAAACTTTAAAAAAATTTTATTGCGAAAACTACCAATTTTTAGAAAAAATTTTTACCCTGTATTTTAAACCCCTGTTATTATCAATTTTTAAATTGAAAATGACCTTTAAAAATTGGATTCGATAAAACCTTTATGGATATAAAATTATGTTTCCCTAATAATTTTAATTCGTATAAGTATGATTTTAATGTTCGTTATTTTTTATAATGATAAATGAAAATGTACTTTTCCCGAACTCGGACCTCTTATTAGTTGAAAAATTTTTATTTTATTATTACAGCGCCCGATAGGGCGCGCGACTAAGTTAAGTTCTAAACTTAGAAGCACTAATATACAGGAAATTTAGGTTTCTCTCTCTATTTTTACAAATCTTCCAAGCAAGAATATATCGAAGATGTCAAAAGTCGAATTTCGATTTTTTTGATTGAAATTCGATTTTTATGTCGAAGATAGGCGGGTTTATTTTTTTTATTATAATTCTTTATTTATATTAATAATAATAAAATATTAAATATTGTTAATATTATATTTTATAAAATTTTATTTTTTAAATACAAAAAAAGAGTATATATTAGAAACACAACGGAGTATGTACACGTATGCAATACATAAACACTTATACTACACAAACGGAGTATTGCATAGCGTCTGCTGCAAGTCTGCTCTCGTCAATGCAAGATGTTTTAATACTAATAAAATAAAATGTCATATTTTATTATTTTATTATTTTATTATTTTAGTTTAATAAATATATATATAAAAGAATATTGATGATTTTTATCACAGCTTACAAGTGAATAATTATTAAACCTAAAAAACTTAAATGGAAATTTAGTGTGATAATTAAACATAATACCAGTTGCTATGAAGAGGGTCTAACTTATGTAGACATAGAAGTTTATTGGGATTCATCGATATGGTTTATTACCAAGTTCTGGATGTTTATACGAGTAAGAATCATGAGTCATGAATTCATCCTGTTTGCATAATTGAAAATTATTTAATAAATAAAATCCAAACTAGAATGTATAATCAAATTTGGACCTAAAAAATTATAAAATCCATGTAATTAGTATTTTACAAGTATAGTTTCATTGATGCGTTCTCAAAAAGCATTGGAAAGCCATTACTGGATTTTATATACAGTTTAGGTCCAAATTTTTTTAAATTCTAATTTAAATTTACTTTGTCAAGTAGTTTTCATTTATTTAAGCAGGTTTAATACATTGCTTCTGGTTCTTACCCATAAAAACATCCAGGATTTCAGAAAGAGCCATTACGATGAATTCCTAATAAACCTGTTCAAGTGATTACTGTTTTTTCTACTTCTTTACTGGTGAATACCAAATTGCATTTTAATTTAAAACCAGCTTCTAAACAGAGTCTAACTTATGTAAACATAAAAGTTTATTGGGAATTCATCGATATGGTTTATTACCAAATTCTGGATTTTTGTACGAGTAAGAATCATGAGTCATGAATTCATCCTGTTTGCATAATTGAAAATTATTTAATGAATAAAATCCAAACTAGAATGTATAATCAAATTTGGACCTAAAAAATATAAAATCCATGTAATTAGTATTTTACAAGTATAGTTTCATTGATGCGTTCTCAAAAAGCATTGGAAAGCCATTACTGGATTTTATATACAGTTTAGGTCCAAATTTTTTAAAATTCTAATTTAAATTTACTTTGTCAAGTAGTTTTCATTTATTTAAGCAGGTTTAATACATTGCTTCTGGTTCTTACTCATAAAAACATCCAGGATTTTAGAAAGAGCCATTACGATGAATTCCTAATAAACCTGTTCAAGTGATTACTGTTTTTTCTACTTCTTTACTTGTGAATACCAAATTGTATTTTAATTTAAAACCAGCTTCTAAACAGAGTCTAACTTATGTAAACATAAAAGTTTATTGGGAATTCATCGATATGGTTTATTACCAAATTCTGGATTTTTGAACGAGTAAGAATCATGAGCCATGAATTCATCCTGTTTGCATAATTCAACATTATTTGTTAAAAAAAATCCAAATTTTATATAATTTTAATTTAAATCTAATTTATCAGGTAGTTTTCATTTATGTAAGCAGGCTTAATTCATTGCTTCTGATTCTCACCTATAACATCAAGGATTTTAGAAAGAGCTATTACAAGAATTAGCTATCCAGGGGCCCATTGGGTCCGATCAGAAGAAAATGATATCTCGCTGTACAAATCGATTCCCAGGGATAAAAACGGACTATAAGGGTAAAAAATGGGTTTAAAAATATATGTTCATATGTAAATTAAATCGCTGGGCCAAATTTTCTTTTTAGAATTTTTTTTTTACCTTATTATTTATGTATTAAATTGACGTTTTATCGAAATTTTAAAGAAATATTCATTTCGGCTAAAAATTTTTGACCCCGAAAATTGGTTTTTTTTTAGGTTTTTGATTATTAAGGCTTTTAAGAATGATTAATTATTTGAAAACCAAGTACTTTTTATACATACATACATATGATTGAGAAAAATTTTTCTTTTTACCTGAACTACCTTAGCCAACATTATGGTAAAATTTGAGTAAATTTCATCATGAAAAAGTTGGTTTCCGGTCAATTTGAAAAATGCAACCACTTAAAATAAAACCGTAAGTGGCTCAAAATGAAAAATAAAATTAACAATATTTATGAAACTTGAATAAATTAAAGTATAATTAAAACTAAGTTAAGTCTTGCTGTTTCTTATTCACAAATTCATCTGAATATCAACTTTGATCATTTGGGGTTCACAAAATAAGGGTTCAGAGTTAAAATTCATTTGATTTCGTTATAATATTTCTAATAGATCTAATTTTATTATACAACTAAACTTTCGGCCCATAAATGTTTTAAGATGAAATTTTATGGCCTAAGCTAAGTAATAGTATATTAAGTATCAAGGGCGCAAGTTTTAGCACTAGCGTAAGCACTAGCATGAGTGCTCGGCGAAGCTGGGCACGAGTGATATTTATTCACGCTAGTGTCTAAAGTATTTCGCCCATGGTGCTTATATTATATACAAATTTTTTGCCTACCTAGGCGTAGAACGAGTGCAGAAAATTTTTTGCAAAGTTTTACGCCCGGGAGGGCAAAAAATTAAATTTCAGAAAAAATATAAATTCCTAATAAATATATTATAACTTTTGAGCCATAAATGTTGTGAGATGAAATTTTATGGCCTAAGCCATTATATCGGTGGAAAATTAAAATAAAATTAAAGAAATCGTTTTTATAGATGTATGCTTTATTTAAATGTATACAAAATAATTATTATTTAGATAAAGCTATTATTGGGGTAACTACTTTTAAGATAATGGTCATAGTAACTACACGTTTTGTTTAATGGGTTTAATTTCTCTCTTTCACCTCTGCTAAAAAATAATGTCGATTTAAAAAATAGGTATTTCCAGGAAGATAACGTTAATGAAAATTTTTACTACTCATCTATGACTGAAATTTTGTTTTTTATGCAAACCATTTATTTGTTTATAATTCTTAAAGTCATATTTCAAGAACTTTGTCTAATAATTAAAAATCATTTTCATAGACAAGATTTTACTTTAGATGATATTCTTACTATATGTTTCTAATATATTCTTACAATAATTTGAAATAATTTCCAATTTATTTAATATTTTTATAAAATAAAATTTTAATTCTTTTTACACTAAATTAAAAGTAGACTATATCGTTATAATTTTCCATTAGCTTCATTAAAGAAATATCAAAGATAGATGTTTACAATAAATATAGGCTATAACCCATGAGAGCCTATAAAAAAAATAGAAAAATTCAAATTTGAAAACAAGCAATTTGATTGGCTAATAAACTGTTGACACAAGATGGCGATCTCCATAGAGCCCATAAACTTTTTTACAATAGATAATTATTGATACAATTTGCATTCACGCCGTTTACTGGTTATTTAGGGACCTGGCAAGTTAAGCAGTTTATGAAGATAATAAATTGTTATAATATAAGATAATTATATTTAAAGTACAGCCTGTGAGCTCAACGTGAAAAAGCTGTATATCTCACAACATTTATGGCCCAAAAACTATAACATATTTATTAGGAATTAATACTTTTGCTGAAATAAAAATTTACTTAGCTTAGGCCATATAATTTCATCTCACAACGTTTATGGCCCAAAAGTTATAATATATTTATTAGGAGTTTATACTTTTGCTTAAATTAAATTATTACTTAGCTTAGACCATATAATTTCATCTCACAACATTTATGGCCCAAAAGTTATAATATAACTTGTGATTAGGAAACAACAAGACTTAACTTAGTTTTAATTATACTTTAATTTATTAAAGTTTTAAAAACATTAATTAAATCAGTATCAGTATTTTGAAATGTATTTTTACTGAAATTAAATTTTTACTTAGCTTAGGCCATATAATTTCATCTCACAACATTTATGGCCCAAAAGTTATAATATAATTTGTGATTAGGAAACAACAAGACTTAACTTAGTTTTAATTATACTTTAATTTATTAAAGTTTTAAAAATATTGTTAATTTAATCAATATCAGTATTTTGAAATATACTTTTGCTGAAATTAAATTTTACTTAGCTTAGGCCATAAACTTTCATCTCACAACATTTATGGCTCAAAAGTTATAATATATTTATTAGGAATTTATATTTTTTCTGAAATTTAATTTTTTGCCCTCCCGGGCGTAAAACTTTGCAAAAAATTTTTTGCACTCGTTCTACGCCTAGGTGGGCAAAAAATTTGTATATAAGCACCATGGGCGAAATACTTTAGACACTAGCGTGAACAAACATCACTCATGCTAGTGCTTACGCTAGTGCTAAAACTTGCGCCCTTGATACTTAATATACTATTACTTAGCTTAGGCCATAAAATTTCATCTCAAAACATTTATATAATATACGTGGTATACCTTTAAACACTCACACAGTATATATCAGAAATTTTTTTTTATAGAAAATTATTAAAAAATTTTTTATCGACTATTCAATAATTTTATTTATCTGAAAATTGTTTAATGATATTATAAACACAAATTAATTCAAACTTTCCTGGGATCTAGCCTCTATAAAAAGTCAGCTTTTTTTGAGAAATGTTCTATGTTTCTGTAATGCTGTATAAAAAAAAAGAAGAATCAATTTGCATAAAAATAAATAATTAAAATTGATAAAATTGACAAAAATTGAAAAATTAAAAAAATTAGCAAATTTTGAATTTTTTTATTTTTATGCAAATTGTTTCTTCTTCTTTTTTGTACAACATTACCAAAACGTAAAAAATTTCTCACAAATGAGAGTCTATAGTAAAATTTTAAGAGGAATTCAATTAGATTACAGGAAAAGTCGAAAAATGAATTCCAGAAAATGGAAAGGTTGAATTTGGATTAGTCAAAAAAGGTCTTTAAAGGCAAATAAGCAAGGAAATTTTTTATGAAATTTTTATTTTATTACTCGTTGATAATTGAAATTAAAGAATTTTATTTTATCGGTCTATAAGAGTACACATTATAATCTATAAATACAAATTAATGCAATTTATGAATAATATTAAACTGGTTTTTATTTGTTAGATGTGGTCGCTAAATCTTCGTACATCACATCAACAACAGTTTGATAATATTTTTAAAATTAAAATTATGAATTTTAATTTTAAATTTATGATTTTATTTTTGATTTTAAAGAAAAATCTTAAAGAATAATTAAATGTCTCATCAGGCGCCAACGAGAAACAAACTCGTGATCTTCTACTTGCCAGGTAGACGCTTTACACGCTTCTCTTGAAGACAAAGTAGGGTTTTCAAAAATGACGCAAAAAACTAAGCATAGGGAATATTTCTTGAATACACATATATCTCAAAAATACCAACCGGAAAATCGGATCTTCTCATTTTTTTGAAATACCACCGTTTTAAAAATTTACTGAAAATCAGTATTTTGCACTATTTTGAAAAATTAAATAAAATTATTTAATTGGTTAAAAAACCATTGTATTATTTTTTTTTTTAACCATAGTAAAAATAAACTTTAAATTTGATATTTTAAAAGTTTACATGAGTGTATATGACTATTTCCACGTTAAATTTGTATTTTTATATAAATACTAAAAAATAAATTTTTGAATTCTTATTCATTTTTTATTTTAATTTCAGCAATATTAAGCCCTTACATATGCATAAAATAGTTATTCACGCGCGTTTATATAAATACTAAAAAATAAATTTTTGAATTCTTATTCATTTTTTATTATAATTTCAGCAATATTAAGCCCTTACATATGCATAAAATAGTTATTCACGCGTCAATTTAATTTATGGTTTTGTGCTACTTTTTTACATACATGGCCTTTTCCACGTTAATTTTGTATTTTAAAGTAAAATCAAAATATTCTTTTGTTTTAATTTTTATTAATTATTTAAAAAAAAAATAAAATGTAAAATCTGTACAGTATATGTAGTAAGCTAATTCAAGTAAGCATGGATATATATGTTCTTGTACGCATTAGCTTAATATTTAATACAATTCAAAGTAAAAATGGAAGATTTTAATTTAATTTTTGTTATTTTTAAAAAAAATTATATTATTTCAAATTTTATAAGTTTATTTTTACATTCACTATGGTTAAAAAAAAAAAAATTAATACAATGGTTTTTTAACCAATTAAATAATTTTATTTAATTTTTCAAAATAGTGCAAAATACTGATTTTCAGTAAATTTTTAAAACGGCGGTATTTCAAAAAAATGAGCAGATTCGATTTTCCGGTTGGTATTTTTGATATATAATATGATATGATAAATAATATGATATATAATATGATATATAATATGCCCTATGCTCAGTTTTTTGCGTCATTTTTGAAAACCCTACTCTTCAAGAGAACTGTGTTTAACCATATAAGCTACGGCACTAAACGAAGCTCAATGATTCCCATAAGACATTTATTCTGTCTCTAAGAATCTCTATCTAAGATTTATGAATTATAATGTGTAATCGCATAGACCGATAAATTAAAATTCTTTAATTTCAATTATAAATTAAAGAACCTTAAGAACCTAAATTATTTTTTTAAAATTATCTGATAGATGCCTTTACGAATTATTACAAAAACGTAAAAAGAAAAATAATTATTGAATAATAATAATAAATATATAAATAATGAAATAAATTTTAAAAAATCTAGAGATAGTTAATATATTGTTCATAATAGACTTGATGATGTAGAAAGTGAGGCAAGACCTCATTTCCAGTAACTTTTTCTTGAAGAAAGCAAATTGTTTCACCTAGGTATCTATGACTTAGTAAAAAAAGATGAAAAACTTAATAATAATGAAATAATTAATATGCAATTGAAAACTCATAAAATAATGTAATGATGGAATTAAAGAATAATAAAAATGTATTAAATAATAAGAATAATAAAGAAATTAACGAAAATAATAGTTGTGTATATATGTATATTATTGGGTGTATGTTTTTACGGAGCATGCCCCGACGTTTTTAATGTATGTAATTTATCTTATTAAAGCCTAAGCGGAAATCCTTGGACACTTGCATTTTTCTGTAATAAAAATTGCATATTTTAGGCTAAATACCTTACGCAGCAGGTAATTTGGGTCGCTCTTTTCATTTCCGGGGCCCGTTTTTTGATACAACCGCTGCGAAACGAGATATCCACCCCTAATGTTGAGTAAATTTTTAAATAATTCTTAAAGAAACTTAAGTTCTTCCCGAATGCAAAAAAGTTTTTATTTAGCACAAAAAATTATTACTAGAACTCCCGAGAAATAGTTAAAAGTCTAATAAGCATGTATTAGCCATTTCAACCCTCCCTGATGGTGTCTTTAGTAAGCAAAGGGGTGAGTTTTATAAATAAATGAAAGATTGAATATTTGAGCTAAAAAACTCACCCAATAAGTATTTTGGGTCGCTCTTTTCATTAATGGAACTCATTTTTAGCTACGACCCCTACGAAATGAGATATCAACCCCTAAAATAGGCGTAAACTTTCAAGTAATTCTTAAGGAATCTTTTTGCTTTCAAATACAAGAAAGTTTTATTTTAGCAAAAAAACTATTAACAAGACGCCCAAGAAAAGACTAAAAGTCATATATGCATGTGTTAGCCATTGCAAACATTCCTCGGGGTGTCTTTAGTAAACAAAGGGGTGAGTTTTATAAATAAATGAAAGATTGTATATTTTGGGCCAAAAAACTCACCCAATAAGTATTTTGGGTCGCTCTTTTCATTTCTGGAGACCGCTTACACATATACCCCTGCAAAAATATATATCAAGCCCTATTATAACCAATTGGATAAAATATTTATAAAATTTTTAATAGTCATAAAAAATATTTAAAGTCAATAGTTTAAATAATTTTTATATTATCAGATAATTTATTTAGAACAGACAAAAAACATTTTCATGGATAATAAATGCACATAGATAATAGAGGAATATAAATAAAAAATATCTAAATAGCTAAAAATGAGCTCCAGAAATGAAAAGAGAGACCCAAAATACTTACTGGGAGAGTTTTTTGACCCAAAATATTCAATCTTTCATTTATTTATAAAACTCACACCTTTGCTTAGTAAAATACCCCCAGAGACGGTTGCAATCACTAATAATGCTTATTAGACTTTTAACTATTTCTTGGGAGTTCTAGTAATAATTTTTTATGTTAAATAAAAAATTTGTTGCATTTGGGAAGAACTTAAGTTTCTTTAAGAATTATTTAAAAATTACTTCATTTTAGGGGTTTATATCTCATTTTGTAGGGGTTGCAGCTGAAAATGAGATCCAGAAATGAAAAAAGCGACCTAAAATACCTATTAGGTGAGTTTTTTAGCCCAAAATATTCAATCTTTCATTTATTTATAAAACTCACCTCTTTGCTTAAAAAAGACCCCCGGGAGGGTTGCAATGGCTAATACATGCTTATTAGTCTAAATAAAAACTTTTTTGCATTTGGAAAGAACTTAAGATTTTTGAAGAATTATTTGAAAATTTAAAATTTTAACTTGTGACTTACAGTCCTCATAAAAAATTCCAATTACATGTACATCTGTTATTAATTTATCACAGCAGAGAATAGGTTTAAGCTGTTAAGAAGTACTTTTACCCAACGACATGCCATCGGAATTAACTGTGTTGAGGAGCTGGTTAATATTATGGTTATAATAATGGCGACACACACAATTTATATTTATTAAAATAATAGATTTATTATAGATCTGTATTTGGCAAAGGCCGTGCGAGCACTGACACGCCGGACGGCCGTTACTCTCTCCCTTCTTCAATACTAACTTACAATCCGGCTCGAAGGACCAAAATGTTGAGGAGCTGGTTAATATTATGGTTATAATAATGGCGACACACACAATTTATATTTATGAAAATAATAGATTTATTATAGATCTGTATTTGGCAAAGGCCGTGCGAGCACTGACACGCCGGACGGCCGTTACTCTCTCCCTTCTTACAATACTAACAAACTTATTTACACATATATACAATTATATCTAAAGAAAGCGCGGTACGGAACAAACTGTAAGTTTAATCTTTTAATCTGGAATATTTACTGCAAGGCTTATATCTATAATTTTGTTTAAACCGAATTTCGTCTTAAAAATTTTGTAATAATTTTGTAACTGCTATTCGATGAACGTTGGAATTTACTGTTCATATGGCTATTATTTTGTTTAAGGCTTCCAATAATTTTTTTGGTGATATGAATTCATATTCATTTATGTTATGAGTAATCACTTTGTTTGATGATTCATTTTCAATATGAACATTACTTTCATCTTCAAATTCTGAGCTAATGGATTCTTCGTCATTGTAATCATTTATTTCCAAAATTTCCAACAAATCATGAAATTGCATGTACGCAAAATCTTCGGTTCCAATTGTCTTTTTCGAAAGTATGATTACTATTTGCATAAAAATATATTTTTATTTTGTTCAAAATTAGTATCATAAGCATTATAGTTTATTGATAAACAACTTAAAAATTCTTCATGTATTTCTTTTTAAATTTCAATTTTTCTACTATTTAAACTAGTATTTACTAAAGATGGACCTTTAGATGTAGGATTGAATAGTTTTTGAGAAATTTTTGTTTCAGCTGTTTAGCTTATTTTGTGCAATATTTACGGATTATTCTAGTTCCAAGCAAAGTAATGGAATTACTTGTTTCAGCAACTCCGCTGTACCGGTCCCAAGCCCGGAGCCTCATAAGGCTGAGGAAGGAGGAGAGTGGTTCAGGCCGCCTTTTTTCAAGGTTGAACTAGAATCAAGGATATAGGATATAGCTCTCTGGAACAACTGAGGCTGCCCTATAAATCGGGTCTCATGCCTTGCATTTCTCCGGGGACTTTCTCTATGCTGTACCTCATGTGTCTATGTTAGGAATGCCGCAGACTGCTCATAGTTATCCTATAAGCGGTTCTGGTATAACTGAGGCTGTCCTATAAACCGGGTTTTATGCCTTGTCTTTCCCTCGCGCATTCTTGACATGCATGCAGCCGCAGACTGCTATCCTAAAACTATCCTTCAGGAAGAGGCACATTAAATGGGCTCCAAGGTTTTCTCCAACCTAAGTGCGATTTAAGCCACATACAGGGTTGCCTTAGACCTGACGTATTGGCTCTTAGCATGGGAGAATTCTACCTCGAGCATAGCGACGTAGCCGATTAAAGGTAGTCGTGAGTCCCGCTAAATCATGACTGCAGGTTGTTTTTTCTGGTTTAGTAATGTGTGAAGGTGATTGATTATTGGGAAGTGGCATTGTCATCAGACAAGGAGGAGCAATCCTCTAATCTGTAGGGGATCTACCTATGGAATCAATGTCGTCTGGTTCCAGAGTAAAATCTGACATCAGACCTCATTATTCCACTGATAGATAGATACCTGACCTGTTCCATAGCGGATATAAAACATTGTGGAATGGAAGCAAACATGGAGATGGAAACACTTCACCTGTTTGAGGATTGGTGTTCCCTCGCGTCACTGCCTCTCAATCGAAGTCTGTTACATGCCGGATTCATAATCGTATGTGATGACATCAAACGTGGTGGTGAAACCCCCCCGATTTGTAGGACTATTATTACTGGATGAGCACTGGGAGCTGATAGATACTCTCTGTCAGCGACTAACTTAAATCCTTCAATAATACTCGGAAGAGTAGTCTTACCTAACTAAGGGTCCTTTGCCCAGGGACACAGGCTTATTTTATGAACAATGCTAGATAAATACAATGAATGACCCCAGGTCAATACCCATCTTAAGGAGGGTAATTCAACCTCTGATTCCGATCAAGTGAAAGCCATGGTGGTCAGAGTCGTAGACACGGATTCTGGGGGTCTACAATTTAGCATAACGCAGCAGCAAGGACAGAAAATCTTGTCCACAGAGCAACAACATCTAGTTCTAACTTCTGATGAAGAAAAGACGGCAAGGGTAGTCTTAACTATGCTAGAGGTCGAGGTTTCCTCCCGCAAATCCTTAATGGAAGATGATATAAGCGCAAAATGTGGCGCCCAAAAAGGTTCAAGCAATAGCTTGATACGGCCTTCTATTCTGAAGGACCAGATGTTATATTTGTTGCCTAATGTTAGCGATGTAGGACTTGATGACGAAGGCAAGAAGGGAGAAAATATGGAAATATATCTCCGGGAGTCAAAGGAATATAACAGGGCGTGTATTGAAATCATAGCAAACATGGAGAGAGATATTATTCAGATATACTCAGTCAAGGTACAGAAAAACTGTAAACTGACTGTCAAAAAAGGCATAGCTCAGTTTGAAAAATATTTAGCCAGGCTAAAGACAATTTTTGAACTGCAGTAGGAGGTATTAAATGTTAAACAAAAACCCGATATTCCTATACAGGAAGCATCAGGGACTATGACTAAAAAAGGAAAAAAGAGGGCTAATAATTTATTTGGATGTATAGGTAATTTGTTTCTGTACTCTATAATATTTTGTCGAAAGTTAATTATTTTTCCAGAATAAGAATATTGATTTCCTTTAATTCAATAAATTGTAATTATTGGATGAATCCTAGCTATTAACATTTGTTGTATATAACTTAAATTACGTAATTCATCTAGTACGGTTCCCGGATCTATATTGTTATCAGCAGTAAATTGGTTTAATTTTTTGCAATCAGTACAAATGTTATTATCATCTGTATGAATGTCATAAAATGATCTGTTACATCTAATACATTCTTGAGTGAAAATATTTTGACATTCTTTCTCAAATAAATTTACAGGGGGTTTAACTTAAAATTTCAAGGGGGATTTTTAGAGTAAGAATTATGAATTTTTTGTTAAAAAAATTGAATAATTTCCACTCAAAATTCGTGTTTATCGTTTTAAAAAACTCTTTTGTAATATCTTGGAAAATCGGATAAATATGTTCGGTTGAAAAATTAAATATTATCCACCTAAAATTCGAATTATTTTTTTTTGCTTTAAAAAACCTTTTTATAATGTGAAAAAGTGATTTCTTCAAGTTTTTAGTCCGCCATCTTGTAAAATCGGAAAATGTGTTGTTGAAAAATTAAATATTTTCCACCCAAAATTCATTTTTCTCGCCTTAAAAAAACCCCTTGTAAAGTTAAAAGCTAATTTTTTTAAGTATATATATATTATTATTTTTAATTTTATTGACCTGTACTGGGCATAATCGTTAAATGAATCATATCAAATTAAATTGCCCTATCTCGATATGTGTATGTTTTAAATTACATCTCTTTTTTTATTAAGACATATCAAGCGGCAATATTATATAATTTTTGAAATTCATTTAAAAATTATTTTTTTAAAATACGCGGTTGTTAATGTAGGTACAGAAAGTACCTGCAGCGTTTCGATCAGCACTAACACATAGATCTCCTCAGTGTGGCTGAGTGTGTTGGTGTGTGCCACAGACGCTGGTGTATAATGTCTTTAATTTTTCTTACAGAGAGAACAAATGCCTATTTTATCACTTGCGAAATACTATAGCCATTTGTTCCTTATATATGAAATGAATGGAATAACCGGTTGCGGGTCTACGATCTATTTAATATTAAATTTTTAGTTATTTCTATTAATCGCCCAAATATTTTCTAAGTATATATATATTATTATTTTTGATTAATGTAATAACTAAAAATGAAAAATAAAATTAAATAAAAAATTTAATATTAATTAAGTTTTATGGTCCGCCATTTTGGAAAATCGGAAAATAAGTTGGGTTGAAAAATTTAATATTTTTTACCTAAAATTCAATTTTTTATACTTAAAAAACTTCCTTGTAATGTAAAAAAATATTTTTTAAATTTTTTCAATTTACCATCTTGGAAAATTGGAAAATATGTTGATTTGCAAAATTGAATGTGTCGCGTATCCTGAGGTTTTATCCAAGGATACGTAAATATAAATATAAAATATAAAATATAAATAAGTTTATCCTGGGGATATGAGTGTATATGAGTGTATATCAATTTCCACTAAAAATTCAATTTTTTGCTTTAAAAAACCTTCTTATAATATGAAAAGTTGATTTTTTCAAGTTTTAAGTCCGCCATCTTGTAAAATCGGTAAATATGTTGTTGAAAAATTAAATATTTTCCACCCAAAATTCATTTTTCTCGCCTTAAAAACCCCCTTGTAAAGTTAAAAGTTAATTTTTTTAAGTTTAATGGTCTTGGAAAATTGGAAAATATGTTAGATTAAAAAATTCAATATTTTTCATCCAAAATTCAGTTTCTTCGCTCTAAATAATCCCGTTGTAATATGAAAAGTTGATTGTTTCAAATTTTTCAGACCGCCATCTTGGAAAATTGGAAAATATGTTGGGTTGAAAAATTAAATATTTCCCACTTAAAATTCATTTTTCTCACCCTAAAAAACCCCCTGGTAAACTTAAAAGTTGATTATTTTAAGTTTTATGGTCCGCCATCTTGGAAAATCGTAAAACATGTTGGGTTGAAAAATTAAATATTTTCCATGTAAAATTCATTTTTCTCGCCATAAAAAATCTCCCTTTTAATGTGAAAAGTGGATTTTTTCAAGTTTTTCAATCCACCATCTTGGAAAATATGTTGGGTTTAAAAATTAAAAATTTTATTAATAAAAATGTTTTTTTCAACCTCGAATACCCCTAGATAATGTAAAAAGACTTTTTTTATTCGTAAGTATCGAAACTCTCAATATTAAAATTTAAAAAAATGTAATTTTTTGATGAGGAGTTAGATTTTTCGCTATTATTCTTAAATGTGCGTACTAAATTGGCTACAAATCAGTTTGTCTTTGTCTCATTTGAAACCATCTGTAAAATTTTGAAGCCAATCGGCAATATCATTAAAGAGTTATCGTGCACGCATACTCGACATTCTGTCGCGGGAATAGACTGAGCTCAACTCAGAGCTTCACTCTGAGCTTTGCTCAGTATAATTACTAATAACGTGCGTGAAGCGGTGTCGCTTAATATAAAAATTAAGGTGCTGTAATGTGATTATTTCCGGAAAGAATGTCATTAAGAATTTATCATTAATTTTACCTTTATTAAAATCGCGTGTTCGTTGCTATGCGCGGGGCTTACCAATATATACCATAAGCTGAAATGAGATAGAGAATAGTTATCAAACTCGGGGGAATTTTCGTAGAAAAGGAAGAGATGCTATTATTTTTAATTAAATAAATTTAACACTTATAAATTTTACTTAACACACTAAATTATAAACTTTATTCAAAATTACAAATAATTAAACTATAAACTAAAAATTTCCTTTATCAAAAATTTAATTAATTAATTGTCTTTCATTTAGTTAAATTATTACAATTATTTTAATATCGCGACACACACACTGTATTCACTTAATTAGGAGTCGAAGACCTACCTTCTTCGTATATATTATCTTGAACTCCGAAATCGTTAATTTCTGACATCTTGAATTATGATTGATAATTAATCTTCTTTTTATTAATTTATATTATGTAATTTTATTGACGCTTTCTTGGATCTTATTAAAAATTGATCTTCACGATGAGAATAAAATATAACACCTCGTGTTCATAAAAATTACTATATGTGAATATAAGTATAAACTTGTGCACTTGAAAAAGAGTCTATCGACATTTTATTATAAATCCTTTTTATCAATTCCTATTCAAAACTTTCTATATTTTTCACGACAACTATAAATTCTTTATCAGTTTAACAAAAATCTTATTTAAAACAATCTTTTTAAATATTAATTAAACTGGACGACGACTAGATTAATAAAAATGAAAGCTATCATTATATAATCAAAATCGCGACCTATATACCAGGTAGCTAATCGTCGAATGTCCTCTTTGACACGTGCCATTCCGGCTTCTTCTTTCTCCCCACTTTCTTCCTAATCTTGACTTGATCAGGATTTTATTGATGTATGCCTGTGTGTCGATTTATGTATATTGCATTAAATTTTTATAATATAAAATTGATATTTTTAATATAGATTTTTGGCGGCTCGTTAGATTTAATTTAAAATTAATTTTTTTATTTTTATGCGTTTGTAACCAAGTTTTTCTGCCATTGTGAGTTTCTTCACCGTACCCGTGATTTTAGTTGGTAACATCACACCATTTAAATATTATATGTTGTATGCTCGGAGTTTATTGTCGTGACAAGGGTCTAGGGCGAAAGTCCGGTCTCCTAACTGTTCTAGTTGTGGGGACTGGGTCGTTTTTGGTGGGGTCAAGGTCGTCGTAGGCCGTTATAGGAATCGGGTGTCATAGGAGGGGTTGTTGCCTCGGAGTAGAGGTCCTCCTTGTCTACACTCTCCTGTAGATCCCACCACAATTTTTCTTCTGCCGTTAGGTCCATTATCATTTCCTCTGAAATTGTCATTAATATTTTGGTTATTATTTATTAATTTTAATTTATTTTAGTTAATTTGGAAGGGAAGTTTAAATCGACGTAGCTGTGATACGTGAACTTTGGGTAATCTACCGGGAGAGTCTACTTCATAAGTGTTAGTTGACAATACTTTAGTGATTTTTGTAGGTTCTTCGTTTCTAGGGGCAAGCTTCGCGGCAAAATGTTTATCCGTTGAAGATAAACACTGGGTCTTTCTAAGAAGCATTTCCCCCTCCCTAAAAATTACATCCTTCCTACCTTTATCGTAATTTAATTTTTTCTTTTCTCTAGCGTCGTCGATATATTTAGCTACTAAGTCCCTTAAAAATTTCAATCTTTTTAACCTATCTTTCCATAATTCGGGGTCTAACTTATGTACTTCTATCGTATTTTTATCATTTTCTAATTATTTTTCGAAGTAAACTTTTAACTGGTTTTGGTTGTCTTCCATAATTTAAAAACGCAGGGGAAACTTTATTTGATTCTTGTTTAGCAGTTTTTACCGCATGCCTAAATTCATGCAAGTGAAGGTCCCAATTTCGATGGTCTGACCCTATGAATATTCTGATAATGGTTTTTAGGTTACGGTTTTGGAGTTCGACAACGTTTGCTTGGGGGAAGTAGGGGGGGTGGTGGTTATAAACCTTACGCCATATTCGTTTAAACGCTTTTTTACCAAGTCGTTATCGAATTCTTTGCCATTATTTACTAAAAAATATTCTTGAGTTTCCCATCTAAATAATATTAGTTCTTCGAACTCTTGTGCTCTATTTTTACCGTCTTGTTTTCTAAGCGGTTTTAATTCTATCATTTTAGTAAGCAAGTTTTGAAAAACAACCAGGTATTTAAATCCACTTTTGCTCCTAGGAAATTCCATGCAGTCGGCTGCTACGACCGTCCAGGGTGTTTCCACGATACGTTTACCCATAAGACCTTGTGGGCCTGTCTGCACAGACTTATGCCTTTGGCATTCTATACAGCTAGTATCGTATTCTAAGGTATCGTGGTACATTCCTGCCAAAAAATAAGTTCTCGCTAGTCTGTAGTAAGTTTTTGCGATTCCATAGTGACCTGTGAATGGTTCATGATGAACTTCGTTTAAAGCTCTTTGTCGCCACTCTAAGGGCAAAACTAACTTCCAATTATTGTCCTCGCCACTTACTGGGTCTAGGAGATAATCTTTTCGGTGTATATAAATTCTGTTGTCGTGAATTTGCCAGTCAGGGAATTTCCAGGGCCAAGTTTTTATTTTTTCTAATCTACGTAAATAGCATTTGTCGTTCATTTCTTCTAATATGGTTAAAAAGTCTAATTCATCTTCTTTACATTGGTCTGTTAATTCTTTATATGAAATTCAAGATAAGGCGTCAGGAACATAATTTCAGCAACCTTTCCGAAGTTGAATGTCGAAATCCCATTGTTGCAGTTCTAGGGCCCAACGTGCTAAGCGTCCTGTAGGTTCTTTTAATTTATTCAGCCATTTTAGACTAGAGTGTTCGGTTATGGCAGTAAAATTATAACCTTCTAAATAAGGTCTAAACCTTTTTATGGCCCAAATTAGTGCTAAACATTCTCGTTCGGTGGCGCTATAATTTTTTTCTTATAATTTTTTTGCTTAACACTCGACTTATATAGACGATTGGGTGTTCACCGTCGTTGTGTTGTTGAGTTAAAACAGCACCCAAAGATTCGTCACTGGCGTCTGTTTGTACTGTGAATCTTTTTGAAAAATCTGGCCTAGCTAATACAGGTGTACTTACTAAGGCCATTTTTAATTTTTCAAAAGATTCTTGTTGCTCTTCGCCCCAAGTCCATTTAACATCTTTGTGTAATAATTTTACCAAGGGTAATTTTAACTCTGCAACTTTGTCGATAAATCTTGAATACCATCCTACTATACCCAAAAATCGTCTGAGCTCTTTTAAGTTAGTGGGGGCTGGGTATTCCAAAACTGGTCTTATTTTCTCTTTATAAGGTCTTAGCCCGTTTGCATCTAAGATAAATCCTAAATATAAAATTTCTTTGCAATCAAAATCACATTTATCGGGGTTAATTGGAAGTCCAGCGTCCACCAACTTTTTCAAGACAATTCTAAGATAATGCAGGTGCTGTTCAAAAGTTTCAGTTGCTATGACTATGTCATCTTGATATGTCAACACAAATTGTTCAAGGTCAGGTGTAATAATGCGATCCATTAATCTTTGGAAGGTTTTTGGTCCGTCCGTAACTCCAAACGGTATTCTGGTGAATTGGAGTAAACCAAGCCTTGGGTGTGCAAAAGCAGTGTACATTTTTGATGTTTCCTCTAGGGGGCATTGGTGGAAGGCTTTGAATAAATCGATCTTGGACAGAAAACGAGCTTTTCTGAGCTTATCCGAAGAAGCGTCCAAATGTGGTAATGGATATGAATCTTTTTCAGTCACCTTATTAAGGTCACGATAGTCCACGCACATCCTCTAGGTTCCTGCTGGTTTACTAGGAACCATTAAGGGTACATTCTCCCAGTTTTGAGTAAAAATAACGTAATTTTTCTAATGAATTTTCTCAAAAACTATATTGAATAATAAAAAGATTTTTTTACAGCTATTTTATACACTCATAATAAACACAAAAAAAAATTTATTTTTTATTTTATTATTTTTTTTAAATATTATTAGATGGCGCTGAAGATGGTGTCTAAAAAAAAAGTTCCAAATTGGCCCAAATCATAACTCGGTTTAGAATCGTCTAAAATAAAAAAAAATAAAACACCATAAAGTACATGAGTTTTTGGTGGCACTCCTCTAGGATATATGAAAAATATTGAAAATTAAAAAATTTATGAAGGTAAATAGAAAAAAGTCAAAATTGGACCGTATTTTCACCCTGAAAACGGAGCCTACAGACCAAAATAATCTTCCGATCAGGTTTATCTTAGAGAAACGCCTTTAGAATTTTATAATAAATCGATTAAAAAAAAAAAATTGAAATCGGACCAATAGTTTTTTTGTTATCGTGTGGGCCGTTTTCAAAGAGTTCGTTTTGAGAAAAACGCGTTTAAAGTTTCGGATCTTGTATTCTTGCATACTAATAATTTCACTTTTAGGCGCTGTCGTTTCTTTATTATTTGCGGGATTCAATTAAAATTTTTTTTTCATATTCTTGAATACTTTTTGAACACAAATCAATTAAAAAAAAAAAATTGATTTTCAATTTCAACGCTGGGAGAATGTACCCTTAATGTTGCACTGCACCAAGAACTGTTAGAATATTCGACTACATCTAGGTTGATCCATTTTTTAGCTTCCTCAATCGCTAGGTCCAATAATTTTGGTGACATACGTCTTATTTTGTGTCTTACTGGGATAGCATCAGGTTTCACCCTAATTTTATGTTTAATTAAGTGTGTTTTTTCTAAGGGCATGGGAGTGGGGGGAGACATTCTTTTAAAACTTTATCAATTTCTTGTTTCTGATCAATTGTAATTTCCTCAATACCCGCAAATTCTCTGTATAGTTGTAAATTATTTGTATTGTCGTTGGTACTAAACCAATGCCATTTTTTGTTATTATCTCTTACTCTCCATTGATATCCTGCCGCATATACTTCAATTTTAAATAATATTGTAAAATCTATACTTAAGACCATTTCATATGTAATATCTTTCGCAACTTTCAAATCAATATTACCGTCTAACCCATCTATATGGAAACTTACTCTTAATTTTTCAGCGATAGGGGAAAAAATGTCCTGTGGCATTCACCATACACACCAATCTTGAAGGAAAATTTATCCGATCCAAAATGGTGACAAGAACGGATTGTTTCTACTCATTAAAGACACTTTGTACATGACAAAAACACCCGGGAAAAATCTGGAACTGCTGCGCTTTTTAAAAAATTAAAAAAAAAACGTATTTTACATGCATACCTATACAAAACCTACACAATTTTAGGGTTCTTAAGAATTTTCATAGAATTTTTTTTTGAATCAATACTATTCTGTTTTATTTATGATCCCAGGAAAAATATAGTAATCAAACATTAAAATTTTTGAAAAAATAATTAAATAAAGATTTCTTTAAGGGCAGTACTTTAATTTTTCCTGTACCTCTTACATGTGAATTTAGGTTTTTATTATGGTATCAATCATTCAAAAGCATTAAAAATTTTTCTTGACATTTATATTCCAGAAAAATATAATCTATTATCAAATAAAAATCGATTTCATGATTAGAGAAGTTTATAAAATGCTTAATTTATCAATTTCACTGATAACAGGCGGCAGTCTCAATTTTTTCATTCAAGGGTCCAGGGAGTATTTCAAATATATTGTAATTGTAAAATTTTTCTCAGACTTAAAACTTTTTCAGACATTATTTTCCGAAATTATATGTAGTTCTTGCACACAGAAAAATAGATTTAAATATTAATTTAGTGTAATAATAATTATTTTCAACTCATTTAATTATTAGAATTCCAATATTTTATCTAAATGACATTGCAATTCTGAATGACTACATGCTTTAAATTTCTTCAAATTCTATATTTTATGTTTAAAAATGATGCTGTAATTATTACATAATAGCTGAAAAAATTTTTAGGCTTAGAAAGAAGTTATAAGTGTGTAATAACTCAAAACTGAAATGTCATTTATATAAAAAATTGGGATTCTAATAATTCAATGAGTTGAATATAATTATTCTAAGACTAAATAAATATTTAAATCTGTTTTTTTGTGTGCAAGAACTACATATAATTTCAGAAAATAATGTATGAAAAAGTTTTAAGTCTGAGAGAAATTTTACAATTACAATATATTTGAATAATTATATTAGAAACGGTCACTTCGTACTAAACAATATTTATCTTATATTACAGTCGGCTGTTATCAGTAAAATTGATAAATTAAGCATTTTATAAACTTCTCTAATCATGAAATCGATTTTTATTTGATAATAGATTATATTTTTCTGGAATATAAATGTGAAGAAAAATTTTTAATGCTTAGGAATGATTGATACCATAATAAAAACCTAAATTCACATGTAAGAGGTACAGGATAAAATTAAAGTACTGCCCTTAAAAAAATCTTATGAATAATCATTTAATTATTTTTTCAAAAATTTTAATGTTTGATTACTATATTTTTCCTGGGATCATAAATAAAACAGAATAGTATTGATTCAAAAAAAAAATTCTATGAAAATTCTTAAGAACCCTAAAATTGTGTAGGTTTTGTATAGGTATGCATGTAAAATACGTTTTTTTTGAATTTTTTAAAAAGCGCAGCAGTTCCAGATTTTTCCCGGGTGTTTTTGTCATGTACAAAGTGTCTTTAATGAGTAGAAACAATCCGTTCTTGTCACCATTTTGGATCGGATAAATTTTCCTTCAAGACTGGTGTGCATAGCTGTATTATTTAAAGGCTTGAAATTATGTTCAAAATTTTCATAAAATTTTGGGCCTAAATACGAGCCATTGGATCCTGTATCACATAATGCTTTAATATGAACGTTCCCTATAACAATATCAAAAAATAACCTATTATCTATCGTCATAGCAGCAATATCTAACCTTTTTAAATCAGCTAGAATTTCACTGATTTCAGCTGGTACCGGTGCTTCATCAGTTTCTTGCTGTCGTGACGTTTTCCTTATATTGTTAGTAGGAGGTCGCATATCTACTGGCAAAGTTTCTTTAATTTTAGAAACTAATTCTCCTATTCTAATCTCAGAGCTTAATGGTTCATTTTCCAGTTTTGGCCATAGATATTTAGGAATAGCACCATTTATTTTAACTCCGTGATTTTTCTTAGGGTCAATAATTTCATTTTCAATTACTTCTTTGTCAATATAATCTTTCTCAGGACTTTTAGTTTCTTTCTTATAATTTAAAAATTCCTTTATCAATTCGTCTTTTTCTTTCATACTTATAAGGGCATAATCGGGGTCAATTTCATTTTCGTCTTCAAAACTTATTTTTATTTAATTTAACATTTATTTTTTCATTATCGAATTTTACTCTATTAAATTTAAAATTATTATTACTCGCTCCGTTTATTGTGAACTGGAGGTCATTGTAGCACTTGCGCCCTCCTGTTGCCAGTTTCCCATAGCCTGATTCTTTTTTGTTAAATAACTGGGGCAATTGGGAAAAGTTACATCTGACGTATCACATCCAAAACAAACTAACCTATTTCCCAGTTGAGGGCAGGCTCTAGCCTTGTGTCCTACCTGAGAGCATAATGTACAATTACCACTGAAGGGGGTTCTAATGTACTGTTGAGTATAGTTCTGTTGAGGATAGTTCTGGCGTGGGACGTTATACTGTTGTAAGGCCTGTAATTATTTTGCCATTGGTTTTGATCCGCATAATATGGGTCAAAATTTTGTGGAGGGGGGTTTGTCGCAAATTGTGGTCCACCTGGCATTCTAGGATAGAATGGCAAGTTAACCTGTTGCTGGAAACCGCTCTGTGCAAAATTAGGTCTACGAGGTCGTGGCTGATGCATTTGATTTTGTTGGAAACCTTGTTGCTGGTTTTGTTGCTGCTGCTGGTTTTGCACTTGCTGAGCAGGCTTTTGCTGTTGTTGGATATTATTTCCAGCTGTAGTCATCGCAGCCACTTCGTTGTTTGTTCAGTTTCTTTATTTTGTACCTTTTTCTTACTCTTTTTACGACCTTTACCCTTGGCAATTGTTTCTGTAGTTGTAACGGGAGTTGGCGGGTTAGAGCTTGTTTGAATTGCTAAAATTTTTGTTTTTGTTGATTTTTCTTCATACGCGACTTCTGGCATGATCATTTTGTCTTTTGACTTAGGAGCAGTGTATCTTGAGCATATTTCAGTGGCTTGTTCATGCTTTTTTCCTAATTCTAGTAAAGTCTTAAAGTTAGTTATTTCATTAGTTTGCTGGTAATTACCCATGTATTTTTGGTACTCTGGGTGTAAAACGCGTAGCGCCATTTCAACTAAACGCCTTTCAGATAATTTTTCTTTTAGTTTATCTGATATCGCTTTGAATTTCGATAAAAATGTTGCCATATTTTCATTTTTACCTTGGGTCCGATTCTTAAGCTCGTCTATATAGTCTTCGTCGTCGCGAGGAGGTATAAATCTGTCGATAAAAGCTTGTTCTAGTTCATTCCAGGACTTGAGAGTTTTCTTCTCAGTTCTATACCATATGCCTGCTTGTTTGTCTAAAATAGCCGATAAGGCATATTTTATTTGCTGGAAAGTAAGACCAGAGCTTTCTTGACAGTCACTTAATTTATCGAGAGAATCAGATGCTTTTTCTTTATCACCATCAAATTTCAAGGTCCAGTCCCTTAAGGTCCTGGTAGCAACTTTCTTAGCAGCATCTGATAATTCAAGAGTTTTCTTAACCTTCTTATGACCTTCTCTTTCTACTGACTCACTACTGCTGTCACTGTCTAATAATTCCTCATCCGAAATGACGTTATTCTTACGCGAGCTTTCTTTTGGCTGTTTATTAATACTTTTCATGAGTTCTTTTATTCTTAACATTTCTGCGTTGACTTGGGCTTGGATAAAATTTTGTCTTTCATTTACGATTCGCTCTCTTTCTTGGCTTAATCTTAGAGCTTCCTGGTGAACTTTTGTTTGTTCGTCTGGCAAAAGTTCCCATTCTGCTATAATTTGTGAACGTGCCCTTTCTTGTTCAGATTCTTTATGTGGTATTTCATTTTGATTTCATTGATTTTCAAGGATATTTTCTTCTATGTTTTCATTGTGTGTTGAATGTGCCATTAGATTTGCATCATTCTCTGGTTCATACGTTTGTCTTAAGGGCACGTCGTGATTTGGTCTAGTCAAATTATAAGTGGCATTTTCTAGTCTTCTCATGCCTTCGTAATCCCAATAAAAACTATCAAGGTTTTGATTAGTCCTTATTGGAGGTCTACTTACAGGTATAGTCTCGAATTGTGAGGCGGGTGTTCTATAGTTCATATAATTATAAGCGCATTGCTGGTTATAAAAATAGAACATAGTCATACGAGGGATATTTAATCCTTGGTATAAATTTTTGTTGACCCTTAGGCCTGAAGGATCTTCTTGTATGAATGTGGAAGATCCTACAATTCTAGAAGTACCCTAGGACCTCCTTGAGTATAAGTTGGTCTTATTAAATTATTATTTATTGCACTTGTCGTGATTGGGGCTATAGTTACGCTAATAGGGGTTGACGGGTTAGGTGGCAGGGGCGGAGTCGTAATTTGTGTATTTACTGCATTATTATTGGTAGAGCTCGGAATATTTAATCTTATATCGCGTATTTCTGAGATATGTTGACTATTATCTAGATTGCCTCTACTTTCCGAAGTGATAGCAGAAACATTTCTGATTTCGTCATATGATACCTCAGTATACGCGGTTTGTAATGTAAACGGTGCGTTCCCGCGATTTTTTTCGTCTACTGACCTATCCCATTTTAGAGGAGCATTTTTATCCAAAGTTAATGCTTCATATCTAAATATCGTATTTTTCACGTCGTCAAATGGACCCTTATGAGAGAGATCTAAAGTGTCTGCTCTCTGGTAAACTGCCCAACCTTTTAATTTGTTAATAGCGACTTTAATATCTTTAATGTGTTTTTGATTACAATAGCTTTTCACTACATTTTTACTTGCAGCTTTTTTATTTTGTGGAAACATTTTGTCAAAACGCAAAAAAAAAATTTTATCTAAACTGTTCAATTCAAAAAAAAATATTTTATTGTATTACTTTCTCATAATAAGGTTTCGAATGTTTTGTAAAAAAAAATTTTATTACAAAAAAAAATTTTATTTTAATTATTAATGACTTCCTCAAAAAAAAAATTTTATTGTCTAACTTTATCTTCTGTGCGGCGAGAAAAAAAAATATTTTTTGAGTTTTTATTATTATTTTATAGAAAAATTTTCAAAAAAAAATAATTTACGAGTTATTTATCGTTAACATCCTTAAAAAAAATTTTTATTATTCGTTTTCTAAAAAGAAATTATTTTCTTTCTTTTAGCCTGTTATAACCTAATTAACTGCAGCTTCTTAGTTGACTATCACCTCCCCCCCTAAAAAAAAATTTTTTGAGAAAATCGAAAATTTCCCAAAAAAAAAAATATTAGGGTTAATACGGGACAGCTGATTGTCGTTATGTCGCTACGTCGTTATAAAAGGATGTAATGAGCTTTACAACTCGCAAAACTCATTAAGTAGGTAAGAAAATGAGGAATGTTATATTTTTTTTTTTTTTTTTTTTTTTTTTTTTTTTTTTTTTTTTGCACAGTGGCAGAGAGGTGAGAATGCGTTACGCACGAACAGAACCCGGTGTTCTGAACAGTGTCGGACTCCATGATGGCAAGGCACTCTACAAAGAATGCATTGCCCCATGTTTACCGACTAAACTCACCCCTCATCATACCTTATACAAGTCAGCCCGGAACCGTTTATCACATTACATCGGGTTGACTTAAGGCCATGTATCTTCTTTGGTTGAAGATCCTTCCATCCATTGATCCTTTCTTTCTCCTTCTTGTTATTTCACCGTGTCGTCAACTAGATAAATAAGTAACTTTATTAATAAATAAATATATATATAAATAAATAAATAAATATCCTTGTACGTCCTCCATTATCCCCCCATTGGTGCCGCGTGCAAGAACCGTCTAATTTGACTGCTCCTACACGCGGCTCCTAGTTAGGGTGTCGTCAATAACTTTTTTGTACGCAAAATCTCCTCCACGTACCTTGCCACGACGCTCCATGATTCCTCGTTCTGGAGCATTTTTCCGACTATGTTATCGGGTGTGACTTCTTCAACCTCTGCTTCCAGCGCTCTCCTTTTAGTTATCCAGCGGTCACACTCGAAAAACGTGTGACGCGCGTCATCTCGTTTGTCGGGACAGAATACACATTCAGGGCTCACGACCTTTCCCATCCTAAAGAGATAAGATTGGAAAAGCCCATGGCCACTGAGGAACTGTGTCAAGAAGTAGTTTACCTCTCCGTGCCCTCTCTGAGTCCAGGGCGCGACCTCTTTTATGAGGCGCCTGGTCCATGCGCTGTCTGTGCCATCCCTCCAGAGCGTCTGCCACTCCAGCATCACATCCCTCCTAGCTTCCGCTCTGATACGGTCGACGTCGCCTTCATTTTTTCTATCATAAATAAGTTTACGCTCTTTGGCAAGTAGCTGAATAGGAATAATTCCTGCGATGACAAGAACTGCCGCTTCCGAGACAGTCCTGTATGCGCAAGAAACCCTCAGAGCACCCTGCCTCTGCACTCTTGTCATACCTTTCGAATATATATCCTTATCCAGTGCCTCACTCCAAATCTCCGCTCCGTACAATAGGATAGAGTGAGTTACGGACATTAGCAGCTTTCTCCTGCTGGACTTTGGTCCATTCATGTTCGACATCAGCCTGCTCAGGGCTAGCGTCGTGGTACCTGCCTTCTTGACCCTTTGAGAAATATGTTCGAAATAGGTCCGCTTCGTATCCAAAACTATTCCAAGATATTTGGCGAACCTTTTCGTCTCTATAATGGTATCCTCGTCAACCCGTATTGGAATAACGGTATTGATTTGCTTCCCCGTGAACATCACGATCTCGGTCTTAGCGACTGCCAGACTTAATCCGTGCTCTTCCATCCATGCATTTGTCTTTAACATGCAGACGCTCAAGCTATCCTGTGCTTGTTGCACGTTCCTTGCTATGATCACGAGGGCAATATCATCCGCATAGCCTATCATAAAGCAGCCATCCGCTAACTCCATCCTCAGGATACCATCATAAGAGATGTTCCATAGGTCAGGTCCCAATATGGAGCCCTGAGCTGCACCAGCTGTCACTTTCCTACTTCTCTTCCCTTGAAGAGTCTCGTACAATAGTACTCTGTCACTTAGGTAACTCTTCATTACCCGCATCAAATAATTTGGTACTGCAAAGTCATTTAGTCCTTGAAGGAACTTTGTCCACTTTGCAGAATTGAATGCGTTCTTGACGTCCAGGGTGACCAAAAGAGTAATTTTACGTGAGTAATGATTACCCGTTTGGGCCCTGGTTATCGCGTCAACGACCTCCTTCACAGCCCCGATCGTGGACCTCCCCCGTCTAAATCCGTATTGCCGAGGAGATAAATCCCCTGCTGCTTCTACTGCGTTTAAGATACGCGGTTGTAGCATTTTTTCGAAGCCCTTTCCAGCTGTATCCAGCAGTCCTAGTGGTCGCCAGTAGGACGGGAGTGTGGGATCTCCCTTTCCTTTACTGATAAGGACCAACAGTGCCTTTTTCCATCGCCTACTGAAAACTCCAGCTCGTAGGCACGAGTTGTACATCATTAACATCAATGACGGACACTCGTGCGCAGCGATTCTTATAATTTCGGCTGGTATGCCGTCTGGGCCGGGGGCTTTCTTATTTCTGAGAGAGTCTACGGCAGCGAACAGCTCTTCTTGCGTGAAGTCCGGGATTTCGGTTACCCTAATGTCCTCCTCTTGGTCTATTCTCGTCGGGTGCATCGGAAACAGAGCATCAACTACTGTCCTTGCTTCCTCTTCGTCCATTAGTGAGCTAGCAGCAAATCCCCTTAGCTTTTTCGTGACTATCTTGAAGCCCAATCCCCAGGGATCGTTGTCCACTTCAAGGCACAGATTCCTTTCGCAGCGGATCTTACTGGCATTGATTGCCCGCCTCAAAGATCGCTTCACTTCCTTATGGACTCTCATCAGTTCCCTTGCTTCTTCGCGAGACTTGGCCCTAGTTGCTCTTCTTCGCGTCATGTGGCTTTGCCTACGTAACTCTGCAATTTCTGTGCTCCACCAATATACAGGTGGGTTCCTTCCATTAAACCTTTTTCGAAGCATGGAAGCGTCACATGCTTTTTTGAGCAGCGTCATTACTTCGGATACTACATTCTCCGCGTCTTCCTTACTTCCTACTCTGCGGGGTTTCATTAGAATTGCCCTTTGTCCCATCATTAAAACTCGTATAAATTTTTCTTTGTTCAGCTTATTGAGGTTCCAGCCTCTTGGTTTTGGCCTATATGCCTCTCCAGGGGGCAGTCTCTCATGCTGAATTTCGAACGAGATGTACTGGTGGTCGCTCGCAGTAAAGACTTCCATGACGTGCCAGTTATTGACTCTCGTACTCAGGCCTTCGGATGCGAAGGAGACGTCAATTATAGTTTCAGTAAAGCTGGGCCTTCTAAAGGTTGTGGTGTTACCCACGTTTAGAACAACGAGACCCAGCCTTGACACCATTTCTAGTGTCGCTGCTCCTTTTGAGTCAGTATAGGGTATACCCCAGTCGACAGCTTTGGCATTAAAGTCTCCTGCAACAATTAAGTTGCCACCCGCTTCTCTTGCGAAGTCCTCTATGTCTGCCAATTTCGTATAGTAGTCCTGTATACGTCCTGTTGGAGTTAGGTAACAGCTGACGTACGTTATGGCTTTGCTTTTAATCCATGCAAAACCCCTGCCCCTTCCTGATGCTTCGACTGGAACATTTCCAGGATTTGCGACCCAAATAGCTGCGGTTCCAAATTCATCCGCGAACCAAGTGGTTGGGTTTGGATTAGTCATTGGGTACTGCTCGCTGATGATCCACAGGTCAGCCTTGATCTCCCTCTGAATTTGATACATGAGCTGGTTTGCGATCCAGCTTCTGTGCATATTTCCTTGGACAACCCTGATCATTTTGTGATCGCTTTTTTGAACTCAGCGCACTTCCTGGAACCCGGAAAGTGCTTGAGTTCGTTTCCCTTCATTTTAGCAGCTTTACAGAGGAAGCATCGCAGCTTTCCTGTGCATTCGTCTGCCTTGTGGTTTTCCAGTCCACATTTAAAGCAAAGTTTGCTTCTATCGGGCCCCTTGCAATTTCCTGCAATATGCCCGTAGGCTAAGCATCTGAAGCATCTAAGTGGGGTAGACTGCAGTCTTACTCTACAGTTCCCCAGGCCTAGCTTAATGCTACCTTTTTTGACCAGCTTAAACGCAGCCTTTTCGTCCATCTCTATTGTCGCTAATCTCTGCTCCCGAATATTAGGCTGAGATAGCTTTACCTGAATCGGTCCGGTTTCCTTCAAGGCAGCTTTCAGGGCTACCTCTACTTCTTCTTTCGTGGTAAGGCAGTCGATGTCCCGAATCTGGAGGTTCCGACGTGGCGTCAAACATGCGACGTTCACGTTCTCCCCCATTGTTGCCTTGACTGCCTCGAAAAGAGCTGTTTGCCCTTCTGTTTTTCCTTTCATCTCTATCAATACGTTACCGGCTTGAGTTTTTCTTACTGAACAGATGTTAGCTGCAGTAGCCTCTCCACTAACGCTTTCCTTGATCTGCTTCAAGACATCCGCGTACGCTTTCCCTTCTGGTAGCTTAATTGCGACTGCCTTGTCTCTAGCTCTAGGAAGCTTCGCTTTCCCCTTGGCGTTCCCTTTCTTCTTTTCTTTTTTTCTTTCCTCGTCTTTTTCTCTCTCTGCCTTTTTCCTTTTCTTTCTCCTGTTCCTTCGGCCAGTGTAATCTTGGAATTCGTCATTGTCCCCAAGAGGAGTCTCAGTAGGTTCCGGCGTCTTGTCTCTATTTCCTTCCAATTCCGTCACTGTTTCTTTTGTCATTCTTACCAATGAAACAGTAAGCCTAGGATACGTTGGCGGCTTGTTAAACCTGGCAGCTGAGAGTGGTTTTGCCACGGATGCAGCAGAATTGGCTTTCTGTGCCGAATTTTTTGGGCTACTCCCGCTCGCAGGCTTCTTTGAGGGAGTCTGCTTTCCTGTCTCATTTTCCTCTTCCGAATTTTCTCGAAACCTTTTCTTTGTATTTTGAGCAGCTTTAGATTGCTCAGTAATATACTGCTTTAATTCGGTTTCGATAGAAAGGACTTCTCGAACTTGCATGCCTTTAATTGTCGTCAGTTTGTTTAGATTATTCTTTATCAGCCTAACACCGTCTTGGATTACCATCGAAATGTTAGTCTGCTTTTTAATCTTTTCCTCCATCTGTGCAACGTGAGATAGCATCTCTTCATATATCTCATCGATTGTCGCATGACATCGATTCAACTGCGTGACGTTTTTGCCAATTGAAGTACTGGCAAAAGTCGCCTGGACCATATCATTTTGTTGCTTTTCATCTATGATTTCACAGTCCATGTCCTGTGTAGAACGATCTTCACCATTCTTCTTATTTTCATTTCTGCTTTTGTATGTATTTTTATCAGACATTTTCAAATCATTAAGGATTCATCACTCCATGTGCAACGGCCTCCTTCGACCCCTCACATTCTGGGCAGCTGACATGCAGACTGGTTGCATCACAGAGGATATAGCTGACGGCATGTACTTGCACTACCTTGCTCCTCCCATTCCTCCGCGAATAAAAGCATAATTCGCTTCGGAAATTTAGAGTCCTCCAGCAGCTTGGGTACATACCGGCAACATCGCCAAGCCGTTAATGATGGGCTCCGGCTGCAGAGAACCCCACCTCCCGTCTTGCGTCAGCAAAGGCCAAAGATGGTTCAGGTTGCTCGGCACGCAACCAGACAGCTCGCTTCCCCATCCAGGATCCTCTTTTGGCACTCACGGGTCGCGCCGCACGGCATACTGTCCATACCGTGCATGTGTGTAGACAAACACGTTTAGTTGTGTTTGTAAACACACATGTCCCGCATGGGCAGACACACGGCGGAGGATTTTAGAGTTTCCTCAAAACACAGCTAGAGTTCCTTGGGTTTGCCACGCCCATCCAGAAAGGCCGAAGTCTTCCTGGCCCCGAGGTTTACCTTCACACATTACTAAACCAGAAAGTAATAACCACGAGTCATAGTTTAGCGGAGCCCGCAACTAGCCTTTAATCGGCTGCGTCGCTGTGCTCAAGGTGGAAATCTCCCATGCTAAGAGCCATATACCTAAGGCCTAAGGCGACCCCGCATATAGCTTAAATCGCACTTAAATTTGGAGAAGACCTTGGAGCCCCTTTTGGTGTGCCGTTTCTTCAGAGATACTTATGGATAGCAGTCTGCGGCACTCCATTAAGGATGCACAGAGGAAAAGCAAGGCATAAACCCGATTTATAGGGCAGCCTCAGTTATTCCAGAAAGCGATAAGCTGTCTGCGGCATACCCAATGAAAGTGCATTGTGGTACAGCAGTATGCGTGTACCACAGTGAAGAGCAAGGCATGGGACCCGTTTATAGGGCAGCCTCAGTTGTTCCAGAAAGCTATGTCCTGTATCTCTGATTCCAGTTCAACCTTGGAAAGGTGGCCTGAACTACCTTCCTCCTTCCTCAGCCTTATGAGGCGCCGGGCTTAGGACCGGTATAGCGGAGTTGAGGAATGTTATATAAATAAGAAATAAATAATAAAAAAAAAAAAAAAAAAAAAAAAAAAAAAAAAAATATATGATAATTATGTAATAAAAAATATTATAATTAAAAAATAAAATTTTCAACTTAATACTAACTTTTTCAACAACGCCGTGCAATCAGTGTACTATACACACAGCAAAAAAAAAGAAATTTTTCGTGTATTATAAAGGGTAAAATTTATAAAGGTATATATGAGCGTGTCGCTGCAATAACAGCCTATAAAATTCATAAGTGGAGGGGGATACTATGTATTTTAAACGGTACCCCCTCTACTTATAGAGTTTTATATGCTGTTCTTGCATCGACAGACACATATAAAAAACGATTATGACAAAAAAAATATTTCTTATTTGCGTGTAATTTCCTTGGAATTAAATTTTTACAACAATTAATTAATGAATTTTAATGATTTTATTTCAATTTAATTAGTTCTATAAAAAAAAAGTAATATTATCAGAAAAAAAAATTTTTTTGATTGGCTCTATCGGCTGCCTAAATTTATGTACAAGCGCGCTCTATGTCAAGGTTGCGCTGTGTATTTTATTACTCGACCGTCAATAGCGCCGTGAGGAGGCAACTTCGTGCTACTTCGGACGAGATTTCGGCTGTTTTCGGTTCGTGCCTTTTATATCAAGATATGGATTTAAATCACCCCTTTAGGTGAAACTTGCGACCCCCCCCCCCCCCAATAGCCTAACCTAACCTAAATCCTAGGGGTGCCTTTATAAAAATAAATGGGTTTAAAACGTAATAATTAGCGCACGGGGCCTTCGGCCCTCCTTATGCCCTTAGCACTGGAAAATAGTGTTCAAAAATTTAAATTTCATAACATTCAAATAAATAATAAAATTTATTGAATGGGAATCGGCTCCGATGTAACTCAGAATAATATATCATTTACATTCTCTGTAAGCTCTTTACTCAACCGAAGACAACCGAGCTTTCTCAATAGCTGGAGATACCCGAAGTAACCTCCTCACTGCGCCAAAGACCGTTTTCTTATTTTATTTAACTGTATGTAAGTATCGTGAGAGAAATTTAAATGTACGTTAAATCTTTTGAATATACCTATTCTACACATACGTTCGCACTTTCACTCTCGTTTTCTTATATTATTTGGCTTTGCGGAAATAATGTCATCAAGAATTTATCATAAATTTTACCTATATTAAAATCGCGTGTTCGTTGCTATGCGCGGGGCTTACCAATATATACCATAAGCTGAAATGAGATAATTATCAAACTCGGAGGAATTTTCGTAGAAAAGGAAGAGATGCTATTATTTTTAATTAAATAAATTTAACACTTATAAATTTTAATTAACACACTAAATTATGAACTTTATTCAAAATTACAAATAATTAAACTATAAACTAAAAATGTCCTTTATCAAAAATTTAATTAATTAATTGTCTTTCATTTAGTTAAATTATTACAATTATTTTAATATCGCGACACACACACTGTATTCACTTAATTAGGAGTCGAAGACCTACCTTCTTCGTATATATTATCTTGAACTCCGAAATCGTAATTTTCTGACATCTTGAATTATGATTGATAATTAATCTTCTTTTTATTAACTTGTATTATGTAATTTTATTGACGCTTTCTTTGATCTTATTAAAAATTGATCTTCACGACGAGAATAAAATATGACACCTCGTGTTCATAAAAGTTAATATATGTGAATATAAGTATAAACTTGTGCACTTAAAAAAGAGTCTATCGACATTTTATTATAAATCCCTTTTATCAATTCCTATTCAAAACTTTCTATATTTTTCACGACAACTATAAATTCTTTATCAGTTTAACAAAAATCTTATTTAATACAATCTTTTTAAATATTAATTAAACTGGACGACGACTAGATTAATAAAAATGAAAGCTATCATTATATAATCAAAATTGCGACCTCTATACCAGGTACCTAGTCGTCGAATGTCCTCTTTGTCGCGTGCCATCAATCGTCTTCCGGCTTCTTCTTTCTCCCCACTTTCTTCCTAATCTTGACTTGGTCAGGATTTTATTGATGTATGCGTGTGTGTCGATTTATGTATATTGCATTAAATTTTTATAATATAAAATTGATATTTTTAATATAGATTTTTGGCGGCTCGTTAGAATTAATTTAAAATTGATTTTTTTATTTTTATGCGTTTGTAACCACGTTACAGTGCATAATAACTGAACAGTATTACTTGATTCAGTCAATTGTAGAATCATCTATATATATACATATCTGAATACTATATACTATACATATTTGAACATTTATTTGTCTGTCTGTCTGTAATAATAACGCTGCTCTAATCACTACGCAATAGTTTGAATTTTTGGCATAATTATAAATTTTGAAAAATGATTTATTAAAGCAACAGAAACAGAAATCATTGCGACACAGGGGGTAGGGCGCCAAAAATGTTCTTCCTTAAGTATGTTAAAGTTTAGGTGACAAAATGATCCCATACCAATTTTTAGCTCATTTGAGAACGATTTAGGGGTCGCACAAACCCAGGGTAGCTCTCAAGTGGTTGGGTAATACCGACAATTAGTGGGGACGACAAAAATTTTTTTCAAAATAAGTTTTTTATACTTTCTAATATGTTTTTGGTGTCGCTAAATTCGAAAATAAATCAGGTCCTCAGAGTTCGAAAATACCTTAATCACTCTTAAACACCGAAAACACCCCTTTTTTTACCAAAAATTTTTGGATTTTATAGCAAAAATCGTATATATTTGAAATATCTGGATTATAAATTACAATTGACGACTTAAAAATGTTGAAAAAATACCAAAAACTCCTTCCGTTTATTCCAAGGCGCCTTCTTGGCCGAGAAACGCAGGGCTCAATTCTATAACAATGTTATAAGATAGGGTTTTTAGTCAATTTTCCAAATAACGCTGTCATATTGCAATTCTACCAAAATACTACCGTTTGGTCACATTTTTTCGCATAAGTTCTACCTTTCAATCGCCGTAAACCGCAATTTTTCATACTGATTCTCTCATCGCTATAGTTAGTAAATCAAATGTTCATTTTTTGCCTAAAATGACCAAATTTAAGGACGCTCTGTCCACTACCGGGTGTTTTATGCGCAGCATATTTGTAATTAAAATATTTTAAACATATATTCATTTATAATAATTTTTTAATGAAAGAATCAATGCTTTTCAGTATTTAGTACAAGAATATAAAAAAAAAAATTAAAAATGTTTATTTGTTTAAACAAATATGACCTGTTAAATATGCCTATTAAAAATGCTCTAAAATTTATAAACAAATAGCTGTAACTCATTACTGAAGAGGTTTAGCGAAAAATTTCCCACGATACCTCCACCTAAAATTGAATGATCTTCAATATGGCCAAGCAGAATTTTGATCCAAGTAGCCCAGATCTGGGAACTCAGGCTTTTATGACCCAAAAATTTCAAAAATTTATCAGGTCACATTTGTTTAAACAAATAAACATTTTTAATTTTTTTCTTTATATTCTTGTACTAAATACTGAAAAGCATTGATTCTTTCATTAAAAAATTATTATAAATAAATATATGGTTAAAATATTTTAATTACAAATATGCTGCGCAAAAAACACCCAGTGGTGGACAGAGCGTCCTTAAAATTGCTGCTAAAATTGTAATTTTTGAAGAAAATAAGTCGAAATTGAAGAAAATAAGTAGAAATTAAATATAAAAAATTTAATTAAAATCTATAAGAATTGAAAATGCTTTGGAAATGTTTAGGAAACAAGTTTTAATTGTATTTAAAAAATTAGAATGTTTCAATTTACGTTGCTAAAACGTTATGGATACGTTTCAAACTCGTTTCAAAAATTAGAATTTTTGAATTCTAAAGCACATTTTTACGTTTGTGAAACGATTCCAGAAACGTTTATGAAACGGAGCAAATTGGTTTAATTTTATTCTTAAAAAACAGGTTGGAGACGTTTCTGAAACGTCTTTGGTTGTCTGGGATAGGATAGAACTAAATAGAATGCGTATACTTTTTTATGCCGGTAATTTGAAAAAAGTTTTTCAGTGTTCTAGTTTTTCTTTTTTGAGACAAAAATAGGCTGTAATATTTTCAATTATTATTTTTTTTGTATAGAATATTCAGCACTGATAAACTTTATTTCTTTTAATGAATCAATAAAAAAAAAAAAAAAAAAAATGCAAATTATTTTTATTAATTTTTGAAATTTGTGGGGGCTTTTTATCAGCGAGAGCCTGTAGGCTGGCGTCTCAAGCACCTAATGGATCATTGGTCCTAGTAAAATATAATGGACTGATTATTTCAAACTAAAATTTACTCTAATTGTTTTTTTTTTTTTTTTTTTTTCTTTCTTAATTTATCAGATTGATGCCAAAAATTTTATAATTTTATAATTTTTGATCATGAGTAACTAGAATGATTCTATTAATATTTAGATTCTATTAATAATAATGCTAACATTATTATTTAAAGAAACCTTCAAAAACCTTCGGGTTTCAGCGAAATTGTCTGAATTTTTAATATGTTGTTTATTTTGTCATTCTAAGAAAAATTCTACATGGGAACAAAGCAACTAAATTTAAATTTTTTACTAGGGAAATATAACTCTCTGAGCCAGAGAGTAGTACTACATGGTTATTTTTGTTAAAGTTACCGCAAAAATACAAAAAAATGTAAAAAAAAAAAAAAATTAAAATTTTGAAATGCATTGTTATAAACTCGTTTATACTAAAGCCTAAAGATTTTCATAGGATAGAAGTTATATGAAATTTCCTGAAGAAAGCAAATCTGAAGTTATTTGACTCTTATTAGGTCTTTTAGCGCGGGAAAATTCAGAAAAACTGTTGAAAAACGATGAAAATCCGACTTTTGTGTTGAAAGCATTTGGTGTGAAATCGTTTACATTAAAGCCTAAAAATTATTTAAATAAGGAAAGTATGTAAAATTTCCCTGGAAATCCGAAGCTTAACTTATTTATATCATTCGGAGTAATTTAGAGCGGGAAAATTCAAAAAATTGAAAAAAAATGAGAAAACTTGAGGAAAATTTACGATTTTTTGATTATTTTAGGATCTAGGAAGTTCGATCGCATCTAGGTTGGTATGGCATCCGAAAATATATAATTTTTCTGTAGCTTTTTCAAAACTAATGGCAGGAATGGATTCCTGAGGAAATTTTACTATAGTACCTCTTTTCTCATTATTTTTAATAATTTCTAAAAGGAATGGCATATAAAAGAAGAATGGGTGGCTGAGAAAAGATGAAAACGCGTTTTTTTTTCAAAAATTCGCCCTGGTCTTATTTTTTCATATTAAGTGCTAAAATTTGGGGACATAGTCCATTTTGGATAGGTAATTGGCAAAAAAAAAGGTAAAGGTAAAAAAAAGGTTCAGCCGGTTTCATCGACCCGACCTGGAAGGTTTTGATTTTCTGACAGAGAATGACTCTCAAATAAAATTTTTATTTTTAAACAAACTCGATATCGTTAAATAATTAAAGTCCTAAAAATCTGTTCAAGTAGTTTGACAATGGTTAATGGGAATTAATCTTTGTTTTTTCTTTTTTTTATAATACGATTAAATTTTTTTCTTCTTTTTTATATAATACGTTCAATTAAATAATAACATTAAAATCATTAGGATTGGATGCTATAAGTAGGGGTTTACTGGATAGATGATTATTTGGGCAAGGCGTCTCAATCAATAAGGTTAAAAGGCTCTTTTAATTTGACCTTGAGGCTGTTGAAAGACCTTATCTGGAATAAAACCCTGAGAAGCGTCCATCCTATGTAACAACTATTAACATAATAAATTATTTTTAACTTAAATGCATTAGATACTAACATTACTTGTATATGTTCGAGGAAAAGGCACGAACTCCGGATCCCTCATCTTACAGTAAATATAGAAATTATTCAGTAGTTACTAACAACCAGCGGCATATGATTGTAGGAGAGCAAGGTGTCTCGAATTATATCTTGTCTTGGTCATATTAAACTTAAAAGAATGCATGATTAATAAACTATAACTTTATTTCAGAAATTTAGACAAATTTAAATATATTCAAAGCAAATTATAATTGAAGTTGTGGCGATAAGTCACTGTTATTCAGGTTAAGATTAGTGAAATATTATGCCGTATTAACCCGCGTAAACGTGCACGTCGCAATACTTTGACTCCTACGGAACGTCAATGCTCCATAACTCGATCATAAAGAAACTTACATATCTTTATTTTTTCTCTACTACAAAAAAATATTTTTATTATAAAAATAGCCTTCTTTAACCTCTTGAAGTTCCTGAATTCAAATCTGACATCAGAAACACGATATTGACAGCTTTCCAATAGCAAAAAACCTTTTGAAAAAATTAAAATAATTCGATTACTAAAGGTTCCTGGGTTTGCTTAACTTATATATAATATGAAAGGAACGATATTGACAGCTGTTAACTAGCAATCAAATAGCTAACAGCAATTGAAAAAATTAAAATAAATATGTTACTATAGGTTTTTGGGGTTGCTTAACCAATGTCAGAAAAACGATTTTGAAAGTTGACAGCTACCAACTACCTATTAAATAGCTAACAACGTAACAACTATTCAAAAAATTAAAATGAATTCATGACTAAAGGTTGCTGAAGTCAAATATGATGTCACAAATACGATATTGACAATTGACAGCTGCTTATTGTCAATTTCATGTTTTAAACATAAGATTTGAGTTTAGCAGCACCAAAAACCTATACTACTACATTCATTTTAATTTTTTCAATAGTTGATAGGTATTTGACAGCTCGGTGGCAGCTTTTAACTGTCTCAATTGTCAATATTGTGTTCCTAAAATCACATTTCAGTTAAGCAATTCCAAAAACCGATATTCATGTATTTATTTGTATTTGTCGTTTGTTATTAGCCAGTTGACAGCCAATACACAACTGTTAACTGAAAATATCATCTTTTTGACACCAGATTTGAATTCAGCAACCTCAAAAGGCTAAAGAAGACTATTTTTATAATAAAAATATATTTTAATAATGGAAAAAAATAAAGATATTTAAGATTATTTATGATGAAGCTACACTGAAAAACTGACACCTTTGAATCAATGGTGCATTACTTTAAAATATGCCAATAGAAAATTTTATTGATTCAATAAAAATTCTATTAACTTATGGGTACATTCTTCCAGTTTTAAAATTGAAAATCGATTTTTTTTTTTAATTGATCGTGTATTTTTTAATCGTGTATTTTAATGCGTATTCTACTATTGCATATATTCCTTTCGGAATAAGGCAAACTGTATTAAAGGACTAATGTTTAGGAACCGATATACTAAATAAAACTTATACCTTTTAATTGAAATCGAGAGTTTATTATAGAATAATTACTAATACGATTTTTACAAGTTAAAGTACAATATTAAATACAAGTCAAGCCGTTAAATTGAGTACAAGTGAATATAGTGTTTAAGGCTAGCTAATTTGCGACTGTTCTAGAGCTCGAACCGTAACCGAATTGGTAAGTACGACTAAACGGATAGACGACAGTCGATGGTCTGACCCAGGTTCTCATTTTCCGACTATATTTATATTATTCCTGATGAGCTGGTTAGCAGTGGGGCGACAAGGATCTTCAAACAGGATCCGTCTTATTCTTTCTTTTAGTTGGCCTCGAGTTTTGGTGGTTTGATGCCTTCACTTGTAAACCAGTCATGTTTGAATAAACTATTTATAAATTGACTTAAGGTATTTAGTTTATATGCTATTTCTTATTTTATCGACGCAAGGTATCCCTTGGTCAAAGAATTATGGTAATGCTGGCTTTAAGTTTTGCCAGCCATTACAATGATGATCCCTGAGGAAACGAATCTACAGAATACAACAAAAATATATACAAAATAAAAATATGTGTGTATTTTTTGCGTAAATATATCTTCACTCTGTTACGATATTTTTGATTATAATTTTTATTAAATTGTTTAATTAATTAATATAAGATAATTATTGATTTTATTCTCTTTTATTAATGATTTGACTATGGACGTTTATTAATTGTGTACTTTTAATACTCACGAGTACTGTTAATATATATATATATAAATATATATATGCATATATATTTTTCATTTCATGATGTAAATATGCTGCTCTTTCTGCCCGCAAATCTATGCTTGAAATTCGCATTTTTATTTCAATCTCTTGTTTTTTCTAGGGAAGAAAGTAACATCTTTCAACCACTAGTTATAACAGAATATATACCATACTATAGCATTCTTTTTAATTTTAAATTAAATATTTTATTTCTTTAAAAAAACAGATAGTCATCAAGATTCGAACGCAGAAATATAGATTAGAATTCTAACACGCTACCCACTGCTAGACAAAAATAAATCGAATTTTGATGATCATATACTCTGAACAAGAGAGAGTGAGAGAGTGTCTTTATCCACGCCCATTCTTTTATGCTATATAAATGTATATGTAAACTATTGAATATAATTTTAATCTTATTATTTTTCTTCTTGCATCAAGTGCAGCAATTTACATCTGAAAATAAAAAACTATGTGAATAGCTGGGGACGAAAGAATCATAATCACTCGTTATCAGGATTGAACTCTCGGTTAAATAACTGACTCAGATTGCCCTCGCCTCGCCTAAGGGCTCGGGAATCCTCGTAAGTTATTCAAACCTTGAGCCAATCCCGTTAACTCGTCGGACATATGATTCTTTTATCCCTTGCCATAAAAATAGTTATTATATGTTAAGTTTTTCAACTGTGTTTGCCTACTTTTGTACTTGTAACTAATAAAGTTACTCGTACCCAGGAAGGCGTGCTTTTAATTATTAAATCAGCAAATATAATGTTATTGGATATTTGAAACAAGATTATAGGTTTGGATAGATCAGAGGTAGAAAATAAGAACACTGTTAATTTAAATACCAATAAACCCGATAGACTAATATTATTTATTGATAAACACAAATATAAAAACTTAATAAACTAATTACAAATATTACGAAAACTATTATATAAGTATATGGCAAGCTCATATTACTAACCGTGATTTTATTAAATGAATTTATAACGTTAATATAAAAATATAGCGCTTATAATTTCGTTGCTAATTTGTTTAACAAAAGTACTAAGCTTTTATAAAATTCTGGATACAAGAGAGTACGTTCTATTACTAAGTTCCGTAATCGAGAGAGTACGTTCTATAACTAAGTTCCAACGACAAGAGAGGACCAGGTGACCAAAACTACTCCTATTTATAGTGATTGACTATTGACGTATATTTTTGCCAAATTAATTAAGAGGGGTAAGCCAACTGTCGAAATTTCTTGTAGCGTCTCTTCGCATCCTTTGCTAATAATTACTTCTGCGAAGTCCTCGATATTTAAATTAGTAACTTTGATTAGCATACTAATTGCTTATGTCATTACTGACTAAAAATTCCTTAATATAAAAATTTCATGTCAGCTGGCTTTTATTTTATCAGAACAAACTCTATACATATATATACTTATATTATACATATTTTGCTTGTAAAGATACTCGAATTGGCAGGTGACGCTTATTATATTCTTTTCTTTATCTTTTTCATTGTTAAAAATTTTGGAGAACCGCAATAAAATGATTTTGCTAAGTATACAAATATAGGAGATTTAAATTTATTTATTGATTAAGAATTAAAATTTTTTTATTCTTAAATCTTTTTTTCGTCACTTTTTATCACTTTTAGTTAAATTTTATCATTCGTAATAGTTACTGGGTACTTTATAAGAGCGAAATCATTTATAAAATATTAAATAATAAATTATTAGTGTTGGGGAAAAGATTTCTTTTAATTTTTGAGCAAAAAGTTTGAGACAATATTTTTTACATATTCATGTATCTGTCACATGCAAAAAAGATGGATAAAAAAAATTCCTATTACCTGAACCTCTATGTAAAACTGTTAAGTACATTACGTCCAAAATTAGAAAAAAAAAAAACATTTTCAGACAAAAGTGTTTACTAATTCAGGTATCAGATCCAAGAATTTAATTAATATAACGATTTCCCTGAAATTAGTTTTCCCATGGAATAATTTTAGGTTTTACGTCGGAAAAGAAAAAAAGTAATTTTTTTTTATTTCTGAAAGCAAAAAATTTTGCGACAAAAGTCGCAAAAAACGAGAAAAAACGTAAATTCTTTAACTATAGTTTAAGAAATAACATTTTTTCTCGTTTTTTGTTAATTCCTTATAAAAAAAATAGATGATATTCGTCAAAAAAGAAAAAAAAATTTTAATTTTAAAAAATATAATTATGATACGAGAATTTTCAGAAATTTAGATATCTTTCGGTTGATAGCTTTTTTTTTTAAATATCTTGAGTCAGAAGATTTACCTAATACTAGCACTACCATGAGGAAGTAAAAATTAGGTATTATATTTCTAATTAACAATTCAATGGGACGCAACACCTAAAGTACTGGTTTTAAGAAGAGCGCTTTTGCATGATTTTTCAAATCTGTTTATTTATTTTAATTTTGTAGTTAATATACCAAATTTAAAAAAAAACTGATGATTTGATTCTGTCTTTCAAAATTTAATGTGAATTCCGCAAGCAGTAGAAGTTGTCAATTTACAAAAATAATTTATATTTATATGTATTAATTAAATTCTTGTACCCAAGACCTGAATTTGTACAAATTTCTGTCTTACAATTTGAGCCATCGAAAAATAAATAACCACTGACAAATTGTTGGCTCTATGGCATATTATTTTAGGAAGACAAAAATTTCTACCATTTTATGTATTCATATTCGGAATTAAATTGAAATTCTAATTTTCAATAGTATACAACAAAGGTATTACGTCCAGAAAGAAAAAATTTATATTCTTTTATAGTTTATGACGGAAAAACTTTTAAGACAAAAATTTTCACTATTTTTAAATTGAAATCAGTGAAAATTAAAAATAAATGATAATATTTTTCTTGCTAGTGTCCAGAAAGTGCGTGTTTTCTGGCCACTGCGCTATTCGAAAAAACGCATTTTCTCGATACTGAGTAAGAAAAATTATGTTTTGTCCTTGGCCACAAAAAAGGATGCCCCAAATCGCAGTTTACCAAGTAATTTACGTGCGATTTGGGCCATTCTTTACTTTTCTGGCCATGGGTAAAAATATACTATTTCTTAAAACTAGAACTGCCGTAAAATTTAAGGTTCTATATACGTCCAATAAAAAAAAAAATAAAATAATTTTTTATTTTCTAATCCAAAAAATTTTGAGATGAAAATTTTCAAAAATTTAAGTATCAGATCCAAGAAATCGAGTAAAAACGATGTTTTTAAAACTAGTAACTGCTTATAAAAAAAAATTAGAGGCAACATCCCAAAAGAAAAAAAAATTGTGTTTTTTTTTATTTTTCAATACAAAAAAATTTAAGACAAAAATTTACGGAAAATGAGGTATTCTATCTTAGCAATTGACTAAAAATGATATTTTATGATGGCACTTCTATAAAAAAAAATGAGTATTACATCCAAAAATAAAAAAATGGTGTCTTTTTATTTGTTAATGCCAAAACTTTTCAAAAAACTTGGTACTAACTACAAAATTAAAATAAAATGGTGTTTTTTCCATTAAAAAAATACAAAATCATTATTGTTTAAAGAATTAAAAAAATACAAAGTCACCTTTTAGAGATAAATATTGGCAAAAATTGAATTCCTAGGGAAATATCACATAAATTTTATATTTTAAGAAATTATAAATTATTTTGAACCGCGATTTCACTTAATACATAAATTACTAAAATGGGTTTTAAGACTTTTTTTCGTAAAAATAAACATAAATTTATGCCTATGAAAGATTTTATCATTTTACCTAGCTCTTAGCTGTAGTAAAATGTTTTATGGATTTAGGTTTTTTTTACATAAACCGGCTATAAGTTTTTTTTCACTATTTTGCCATAATGATATTTCAACAATCATTTCATCTTCAATAATATTCCACGGTGGGTTTAAACGCTTGATAACCTGAAAGCTCTTTTGCTTTAGGTTTCTTTTTTGAAAATCGTACAGCATTCTATAAACTTTTTTTAGAAGAGCATAAAAAGTCCTTAAGTAAACATTTTTTAAATATGTTTAAATTGCTTCAAAAATTCTAATTTTTCATGAAAATAGATTTTATGGGTCTCAAAAATTGTATACGAGCTTTATTTTTCCAAAAACTTATTACTCGTATATTTTTATTGAATAGTTTCTGCATGACATATAGCTTTTCAAAAATATTGATTAAAGTTGACTTTTTTAAAAACCCTAAAATTAGAACTTTAACTTAACTTTAATTGATCATATCTGTTAGACAAACACTTATAATGAGACAAATAAAAAATTTTTGGAAACTTGAAGCTTATAGAAAAAATTTTGAGGCCTATAAGACCCATTTTCATGAAAAATTAGACTTTTGGTAGCAATTTAAACATACACTGTAAAAAGTAACTTGTGTTACGTATGATAGGTGATAATTCGAGCCATTACATCCGCATTCTTTAATATTTATATATTTAACTTATTCCTGCTTACGTTAGCTCGTAAATCGAGCTAACACACCTGCATTTCCTCAATATTACAATAACCAATTTATATCAGACAATTCCATACATTCTTTAATATCACATTGCACCAATTCAGATCCGGTTCCTTATAAAGTGACATAAATACAAAATCGAAGGTCAGTAATGACGCATTTTAGGCAACGAAGAGTTGCATAAATCCCCTCACGATTTCCCCCGAAACAATCAACGACGCTTTCGTTAATTGGACATGACGAGAATGACGCTTCCGCGTATTGGACAAACCCACCTAAATCCAAGTTCCTTGGCAGTTACTAATTAGTTTATATAATATACCCGCAACTGCCCTAAAGTCAGTTCGACTCTTAGTTACAGTCAGTTACTCTCAGTTACTCTTACATACTCCCATGATAACTGGCCTACTAACATCAGGTCTAGTTTAGGAGACTTAAATTCGATTAGAACGAACTTCTTGAGTATAATTATCTTACAGTTTAATTATCGATTCAGACTTATTGACTTAGACGGTTTTTTATATCAACTTATAATAAAGTCATCAAACTTAATTAAAAGTGCTCAGTGTATTTATTTAATAATAATTTAATAAGTGACCAATTCCTTCATATAATCAAGAACTTAACGCAGTTAAGTTCAGCCAGCTTCAATACCCGAGGTCTACAACATATTCTTCAATATTTATCATTATATATCAACTTCTAATATCCATATATAAGTATTAAAATACCTGGGGCACTCAATATCCCCAGGATAAAACTTATTTATATTTATTTATATATTGCGTATCCCGAATTAAACCTCAGGATACGTAACACATGCTTAGATTAAAAAAAAATAAAATGTTTTCTAAAAATTAGTAAATTTTCAAAAAAAAATTGTAAATATTCGATAAAAATCATAAATTTACTAAATTTAGTATATGAGCAGTTATTTTAAAAGTGCTACTTAATTTGAGCCTGGAATCGTAATTTTTTTTTTTGAGGGCACATCGATATAACCCGTGTTTTCAGTTAGTTTGGACCTTCAGAAAACCGAAAAAAATCGTGAACAAGAAACCGGCAACGGTGCCAAAAAGATTTTTTCACTTTTATGTCAAAAACCGTATTTTTCGTATCTGAGCTACCCCAAATTTTTAAAATAACTTTTTAGGTAAATAAAATTTTAAAAAATAGATAAAAAAAATCTGATTGCCAGGGAAAAACCACTCCAGAAGAAAAAAAAAACTTATCTTTTTACGATGAAATTTAGCCAAGTTATCGACAATTTAAGATTTTGCTCAAATTCGTCTTAAAAAAGATTGAAATTATATTGAGAAAAGCCTGTTTCTGAACTTTATACATGCATTACTCTCTTGATTTTCATTGTAAAATAATAATTTTTTTTTTTTAAATCGATTAATTTTTCCCTGGCAATTCATTTCTTCAAGAAAGAAATCATTTTTATTTACCGAACTTCAATTTTTAGGTCAAAAACTGTGTTAAATAAATTTTGCTACTTACAGTTTTCAAAGGCTTTTGACCTAAAAATTGAAATTCGGTCAATAAAAATAATTTTTTTTCTCCAAAAAATGAATTTTTACGGAAAAATTAATCGATTTAAAAAAAAAAATTATTATTTTACGATGAAAATCAAGCGAGTAATGCATGTTTAAAGTTCAGAAGCAGGCTTTTTTCAATAAAATTTCAATCTTTTTTAAGACGAATTTGAGCAAAATCTTAAATTGACGATAACTTGGCTAAATTTCATCGTAAAAAGATAAGTTTGTTTTTCTTCTAGAGTGGTTTTTCCCTGGCAATCAGATTTTCTTATCTATTTTTTTAAATTGTATTTACCTAAAAAGTTATTTTAAAAATTTGGGGTAGCTCAGATACGAAAAATACGGTTTTTGACATAAAAGTGAAAAAATCTTTTTGGCACCTATCGCCGATTTCTTGTGCACGATTTTTTTCGTTTTTCTGAAGGTTTAAACTATCTGAAAACACGGGTCATATCGATGTGCCCTCAAAAAAAAAATTACGATTCCAGGCTCAAATTAAGTAGCACTTTTAAAATAATTGCTCATATATTAACAAAAAATTCGAATATTCTCAAGTTTTTTTTTGTGATTTTACGGAAAAAGTTGTAAATTCACAACTATTTTTCGTAAATTTTCGAAAAGAAATTGTAAATTGTAAATCGAGAATATTCGAATTTTTTGTTGATATACTAAGTTTAGAAAACATACTATTTTTTTCCAATATTTACTAATTTTTTGAAAATGTTGTAATTTGATAGGTCAAATTTTTGTTTTTGATTTTTTGGCATATAAGCACGTTTCGGGACCTCAGGAAGCCAAAAAATTGGTTTTTAAAAAAGTATGTGTGTGTGTGTGTGTGTGTGTGTGTATGTAACCGTTGATATTTCACTACCATTATGAAATTAAGAACTAATTTTTTTTCAAATAATTTTTTCATCAAAAAATCTCAAACTACTTTTTTTTTTTATTTTGGATGTAATTCGTCATTTCTGTGGCGAATATGAAGAACAGCATAAGTCCTATGCTTATACATAGAACATAATTATGCCGTTCTTCTTATTCACCACAGATTTATTTCCATGAAATTACTTATATTTGAAAGTATGATTTTTACTCAATATATCGAATCTGATACTTAATTTTTTGAAAATTTTTTTCCCATAAATTTTCACAAAAAAATACAAAAAAACGCCAAATTTTTTTTTCTTTTTGGACCTACTACCTAATTTATTTCTATGAGAGTACTAGTTTTAGAAAATTCGTTAATAGTAATTTTTTGGATCTGATACCGACTTTTTTCAAAATTTCATTCACAAAATTAAAAAAACTGCAATATTTTTTTTTTTTAGTGTAATACTTCATTTAATTCTATGAAAGACCTAATTTTTTTTTCAAAAACTTTTTCATAAAAAAATCTCAAAAATCTTTTTTTTTAATTTGGATATAATACATCATTTATTTGTAATCGGTAATATCGTGGCTTATTGAAGTATTAAGCACATTGTTTGAGGAAACTTAGTGCCAACTAGTTGGCAGCGTATTTTTGTTGATCTAAGGAAGTTACTTTTTACTGTGTATTTAAAAAATGGTCATATTGGGACTTTTTAAAGCTCTCCTAAAAAATCTTTATAGAATGCTGTACAATTTTAAAAACGGTTTCATGGGGTTTCTGAATCATATTAAAGACCTTTTCAAGAAAGAAACCTGAAGTGCCAAAACTTTCAGGTTATCAAGCGTTCAAACCCACTTTTTTATTGAAGATATTATTGAAGATGAAATGATTTTTGAAATATCATTATTGCAAAATATTAAGAAAAAAAATTTATAGCCGGTTGGTGTCAATCGAAAGATATCTAAATTTCTGAAAATTTTATTTTTTCAAAAATTAAAAAACACTACTATATTTTTTTTTCGTTTTGGACGAATAATACACTGTTAAAAATAACTCCTTTGATTATACGATAAAATTAGTAAATTTACAAAAAATTAGTACATATTCGAAAAACTTCGCGATTTTTTGACAAAAATCGTAAATTTACTAATTTTGGTAAATTTGCGACAAATGCAGTAAATTAACGATTTATTTTTTCGTAAATTTATGACAAAATCGTAAATTTACACGTAAATTTATTATTTCTAAGTAATAATTTTACAATTTTCGTCGAAAAATTGCGAATTTTAATTGAATTGAAATTTACAAAAAAATAAATCGTTAATTTATTACATTTGTCGCAAATTTGTCAAACTTAGTAAATTTACGATTTTTTTGAAAAATTTCGTAAATTTACTAATTTTATCGTATAATCACAGGAGTTATTTTTAACAGTGTATCTATTTTTTTATAAGGAATTGATAACTAAAAACGTGAAAAAACGTTATTTCTTAAACTATAGTTAAAGAAATTACGTTTTTTCTCGTTTTTAGATCTGATATCTGAGTTTGATGAGACTTTTGTCGCAAAATTTTTTGCTTCAAGAAATAAAAAAAAGATTTACTTTTTAGGCACGATCACCCTATGTATGCAATACATAGATTAAATCGTGCCTTATAAGTTTGTCAAATCAAAAAACGGAAAAGTTTCTAAATTGTCTAATTCGTGGAGAAATTTGGTCCCCAGGTCATTCCGATGCCTCTAAATGCTTATATTGCCTTGGTGTGTGTAGGGATGTATATTCGAGAAAGTGTATCCTCAAGATCTCAGTACCTACTCGATGAATAAAAGATCCCTTTGACCAAATTTTTTTAAATCAGAGCTAGTTTCATGGTTTTCAATTTCAAGTGATCTCATCGAGTCCTTGCAGAGAAATATCCAAAAAACTGATTTCCGTTACCTAAAAATGAACTAAAAATAGTAAATTTCTGGAACAACTCAATGAATAAAAAATCCCTTAGACCAAATTTTATTAAATCAGATCTGGTTTCATGGATTGCAATTTCAAGTGATTTCATCAAGTCCTTGCAGATAAATGTCCAAAAAACTGATTTCCGATAATACTTAAAAATTAACTAAAATTAGATTTAAATTTTTTAGAACAACTCGATGAATAAAAAAGAAGCTTGGTTCAAAGCTTGTTTTACAGCATCTAATTGTGCCTTCTTCAACTTAGCTAAGTTTCTTCTGATGTTATTAGCTAATCACAAAAACACTGATTCCTGGTGCCAAAAAATGAACTTAAAAACCCTAAAAAAAAGCTAATATCAGTAACAACTAGAGAAATAAAAATAAAAATTAGTACATATACACACTTAAAATATTACTTGAAAGGATATATTAACAAATGTATTTGGAGACATCATTTTAATCATCACTTGTATAATATGTATTACCATAAACATAATTTTAATTCTGAAAAATAAAAACAAAGAAATTGCGTTCTTAAATTACATACTTAATATTAAAACTTTTTATACTTATCTGAATCAAACTTTTGTTTATTTAACTATATCCACTAAAGAATTTAAAATAAACCTGAAAAAAATAATAACAAATTTATAAACACAGCCATTAACCTAGCAGTTGACTAGCAGACTAACCATACTAACTATACTACTGAAAGTCTTCTAGTTTAAATTTAAGCGCGTAATTTAAAACAACTTTTTAAACTTTTTTTACTATTTTTTCTAAAACGTGGATAAAAATAATAAATACTCTTATATAAATTTGTTGGATTAGGGTAAAGGTATTTGTGGGTGAAATGAAAGCACGCAATTATTTCTACATTACATTTAATCTAACACCATGAATGAGTGCTAGCTCTGACTCGATTTCGGTTTGAATATCATTAAATTCGCTGAGCTTTTGTTCAATTTGTGCGAGTCGGGCTTGTAATTCAATTAAATCAATGTTTTCGGTCATTAAAAAATTATTAAAACGCGAAATACTTCCTTTTAGAGCCCCCTTTTTCGAATATTATTGTCGGCAAGGACCATTGTTATTATTTAATTATGAACTAATTGAAAAAATTAATTAGAATTTTTATTTTAGTTTCTAAAAACCGGAATGAGAACTTAAGCCTTCAATTTTTACAAAAATCAAGACTTATGTATAAATATTTTAAATGTAATTTTGAATTTAAGAATGATAAAATTTTTATTTATGAAAATATTTACGAAAAAATATATAGAAATGATATTCTTAATTTTATGTATAAAAATTATATAGAAATGATATTTTATGTATAAAAAATATATAGAAATGATATTCTTAATTTTATGTATAAAATTTTTTATGAAAAAATAATTATATTCAAAAATTTTTTAAATATTAGATTATTGCCTGTATACATATATGATATAATGATATTTTTTATTTTTTATTTATTAGAATTTAAAATTAATGCAAATTTTTAATTTTTGAATTATTTGTGTAGTGATGCTTATAAAAATAATTAGTTTTCTAATATCATTATAAATTTATGCATAAAGAAGTATTTTAAAATGTGGTAAATTGTACTTGTATTATGTAGAATGTTCCATATATATAATCGACAGTGTCTATTTACACTTACCGTTTCAACACGGTTGTTCCATTCTTCAGATAAAATTCACGGTTTTTCATCTTTTCCGTATGTAACCGTACAAAATTACCGTATATATAACCGTATGACTCGCAGGTTTAATTATATATCTACCGTAAAAAACCGTGTGAAAAAAATTCAAATACTTCAACCGTGTATAACCGTGTCATTATAAATAAATAAAAAAGAATGCCGTGTCCAACCGTATGAAAAATTTATATAAAGAATCAACCGTGTTTAACCGTGTCAATATAATAAGGAAAAGCTCAGCCGTGTGTAACCGTATAAAAAATGAATTTATAACTACTGCCGTGTTTAACCGTATAAATATTAACAAAAAAGAAGTAAACCGTAAGTAGCCGTATAACAATTAATTTGAAGCATCAACCGTGTTTAACCGTGTCTTTATAAGCATATATTTTAAAGAATCCACCGTGTTTAACCGTTTTAATATAATAAATAACAGCTCAACCGTTTATGACTTTATGAAAAATGAATTTATAGCTTCTGCCGTTTTTAACCGTACGTACTCTATATATTAGCTCACTCACGGGGCCTTCGGCCCCCTTTCGTAAAAATAAATTTTAACTAAATTAAATTATTGACAGAAATATTGAATGACAGCTCATAAGGGGGCCGAAGGCCCCGTGCGCCAATATTATGCACTTTTAATAATTCTTTTTTTTTAACGGCCGTATTTATACATTAAATTTTTATACGGTTACACACAGCAAGCATTTTTCATACGGTTGTTCACGGTTGATCGATTGTATGCTTATAAATCCACGGTTAAACACGGTTGATCCTTGAAATTCATTTTTCATACGCTTACACACGGCTGAGCTCATTTTATTATATTGACACGGCTAAAAACGGCGGAAACTGTAAAACAAATTTTTATACGGCTAGACACGGCAGAAGTTTGGCTTATTTGTAAGTCACACGGATATACACGGAAAAGATGAAAACCAGTGGATTTTATCTGAGAAACGAAATGCCGTGTGGAAACGGTAAGTGTAAATAGACACCGTCTATATAATCTGTTGAAATAAATTTTATGCGTCTGCGCGCCCTCAGCTGGTTTCGTACTGTCTTCTTGTGCTTCTTTTTCTTCTTCTTCTTTGCCTTGCCGTATGTAGATGACTTGCTTTTTTTTCTCTAGCGCTTGGTAACTTTCTCTTTTTACCGCCACTGCAGGCTTCTAAAATTATGAAGTTGCCACGCCCTTGATCTATTTTTAATGTATTGCGTTGTTTGCGCGCTTTTCACTTTTACCTTTTTTGTGCCCTAATTTTGAAATTTTTTCTTGTTGTTTACTTTGATAATTACTTAAAGTAATTATTTTTTCTAACTTGTTTTTCGTATGTTTGAACTGCCGCCACTTGTTTTTTTTTTGCATGAACAATGGTGTGTTCTTATTGCTTTTTGTTTGCACAAAACACTAAAAACTGTATTTCCCGGTAAATCCGGCTTTTCGACGAAGGACCATGTAAAATGTTGGATTAGGGTAAAGGTATTTGTGGGTGAAATGAAAGCACGCAATTATTTCTACATTACATTTAATCTAACACCACGAATAAGCGATGTGCTCCATACAGTATATTAATGGTAACTAAACGGCGCCTCTCGCGCTTGAATGATTGCTCTTACTAAATGACTCATTATAAGAACAACGGTACTTGTCACATACTTCGTTATATGTTATAGTCAAATAACGAACAAATTTGTAAATTTATTATTTTAGTTATTATTTTTATGCAAAATTTTTAAAAAGATGACATAGAAAGTTCTATTAAATTCAGTACTCAAATTTAAACTAATACTTGTTTTTCAGCAGTATTGACTTTCAATTACCTTATAATAAGCATCCATTGCTGTTAAAAAATTTGTTATTATCTTTTCTCAGATAAAAACTAATATATTAAAGCTTACAGGTAGAATTTGATTAAGGTAATTAAAAAAATGTATATATATTCTTTTTAAAGAATATGGGAAATTAAAATTAAATTTGGGTAAAAGAAAAATTTTCGAATAATTATTTATAAATACTTTGAATAACATGTTAATAATAAATAATAGTTTTCAATTTATGAGAATGTGGATTCCATCAAGGTTATTAAAGAGAAAATGCTCAATAAATATGCGATCGTGCCTGAAATAAAAAAGCCTTAGAGTTTTTATAATTATTTGCGATTTTTTTCTTTTCTGACGTAAAACCTAAAATTTTTCCATGGAAAAACTAGTTTCAGGGAATTCCTTATTAATTAATTTCTTGGATCTGATACCTGAATCTGTAAAAACTTTTGTCTGAAAATGTGTTTAATCTAAAGTAAATTTAAAATTGTAATTTTTGCCGCGTTTTCGTTTTCTTATTTTGTTGCTCGTATTTATTTATTATTTTGTATATATGTTTTAAAATAATAATAATTCAATATTTATCATTTATATTAATTAATTAATTGCGTAAATAATTTGAATTATATTGCTTCATTTTAAATCTTTTTGAATTATTGTAAATATATGTGTGTATGTTATGCGTAAAAGAACGAAAAGAAACGTGCATGCTCCCTTTTCAAAGTTTCGCTTCCTTTCTTATGCTCCTTTTTTCAGTCGTTTCCTGCATGCGGTATTAGCTACATCGCTTACAGGCTTAGAAATTTTTTTTTATCGGTATTTTTTGACATTATTAAAAGTAAAATCAATTCATATTAGATAATTATCAATTTAAGTGATCACAGAGAGTTTTATTTCTATTTCTATTTTTGTTTCGGTTAATCTAATTAAATTGAATTTTTTCAAACTCCAAAAATTCATGCGTTTTTCTCGTCGTTCGTTGCTTAAATTTTGTATATAATTGTGTGTGAGAAAAAGAGATCTTTTTTTGAATAAACTGTGCACAGTGAAATAATAATTAAAAAAGGAGAGAAAATCAAGCGAGCCTTTTCGTGTGTTCAAGAATCGTAAAAAATTATTAAGATCTTTTTATGATCTTATTAATATCTTAATAATCATTTATTAATATCTTAATAATCATTTATTAATATCTTAATAAGATCTTAATAATAGATTAAAAATCTATTATTAAGATCTTAATAAGACGAAAAAGAAAAACATGTAGTTTTATTTTTTAAAACCTATAAGTTATTGATTTTACTTATTCAGGTGGAAAACTCACGCGTAAAAATTAGCTCGGAGCTTCCTGTTCTCGTTGTATGTTTAAGTAAACCAAATACCTCGTTATCACCATAGGTGAAAAATTTTAGACATGTATGCGACCACGACTAATGTCAAAATTTTTGCGCCTTGTCTAGTTCGTTGAAAAGCTATTTTTTACTCAAAACGTACGTTTTCCGTCACTATACGTTTAAGATTTTTAGTCACTTTTAAAAAAGCCTTGAGCTTTATAAAGATTAGTGAAACTGTATTATTCGGGAGTTAAATATTACGTCTAAGTACCAAGGGCGTAAAATTTTAGCGCTAGTGAGAACACCAGAACACCCTCCACGCCCATGGTGCTTAGGATGTTATTTGTCTCCCTAGGCGTACAAAGTTTGCAGAAAGCTCCGTGAAAGTGGGAACTACAAAATTGTATGCAATTTGTGTACATCAAAATTCTGCACAAAAATGATTGTATAAAAATTGTACGAATTTGAACAATTTTAATACAGTCAACGTAGAGAAAAATTAATAGAAATTGTTCACAATATCTAACCAGATTCGTCAAAAAAGAAATATAGAAATTATATGGAAAAGAAGAAAAGAAAAATGAAAATTATTCCTTCTAAATTTAATTGTATCACGGCACTAGAGCTCCTAAAATCCTAAAAATAAAAGGACACATCCATATTCTTCATATTTCTATCAAAATTCTTGGTGATATTCCTCGAATTGTTTATTTTTTATTTTAGACATTACTTTTTTTTAAACTTCTTTTTTTAATAATTAATTTCAATCAGACTTGTGAAAAAATCATAGTTCACGATATACACTTTAAAATAATAATCGATAAAAAAATAAAACTTTTGCAAAAATTAGGTTATTAAAAAAAAAAAATATTAATTTACAACGAGGGGTCAGTTTGGTTCGTCTTGGTAAACTGATCATTTTTTTTTATTTTTACAATTGTTTATTTACAATTAAAAATGTAACCAAGCAACGATTCAATTAATAAAAAAAAATAATCAGTTTATCACGAATAGCCAAACTGACCGCTCATCGTAAATTGATATTTTTTGAATAACCTAGTTTTTACATAAGTTTTATTTTTTTATCAGTATTTTAAAGTTAGATTTGCGAACTAAGAAGAATGCTTTACAAGAATGTATAAAATCAAATATTGATAAAAGTTTTTTTTTTCTAATAAATGATGCTTAAAATAAAAGTTTAAAATATAAAAATTTGATTTTTCTGTGAAAAAATTAATTTTCTCTAGAAAAAACCAATTTGAGAAATATAACCAAGAATTTTGATAGAAATATGAAGAATATGGATGTGTCCTTTTATTTTTAGGATTTTAGGAGCTCTAGTGCCGTGATACAATTAAATTTAGAAGAAATAATTTTCATTTTTCTTTTCTTCTTTTCCATATAATTTCTATATTTCTTTTTTGACGAATCTGGTTAGATATTGTGAACAATTTGTATTAACTTTTCTCTACATTGACTGTATTAAAATTGTTCAAATTCGTACAATTTTTATACAATCATTTTTGTGCAGAATTTTGATGTACACAAATTGCATACAATTTTTTAGTTCCCACTTTCACGGAGCTTTCTGCAAACTATGCACGCCTAGGGAGGCAAATAACATCCTAAGCACCATGGGCGTGGAGGGTGTTCTGGTGTTCTCACTAGCGCTAAAATTTTACGCCCTTGATACTTAGACGTAATATTTAACTCCCGAATAATACAGTTTCATTAATCTTTATAAAGCTTCAAGGCTTTTTTAAAATTGACTAAAAATCTTAAATGTATAGTGACGGAAAACGTACGTTTTGAGTAAAAAATAGCTTTTCAACGAACTAGCCAAGGCGCAAAAATTTTGACATTAGTCGTGGTCGCATACATGTCTAAAATTTTTCACCTATGGTGATAACGAGGTTTTTGGTTTACTTAAACATACAACAAGAACAGGAAGCTCCGAGCTAATTTTTACGCGTGAGTTTTCCACCTGAATAAGTAAAATCAATAACTTATAGGTTTTAAAAAATAAAACTACATGTTTTTCTTTTTCGTCTTATTAAGATCTTAATAATAGATTTTTAATCTATTATTAAGATCTTATTAAGATATTAATAAAAGATTATTAAGATATTAATAAGATCATAAAAAGATCTTAATAATTTTTTACGTGGGATCTACTTTTTCTCTTTTTTTTCTATTTTTCCTAATTCAACAAAATGTTTTTTCTTCTAATTTTGGACGTAATATACTTAACAGTTTTACACAGAGGTTCAGATAATAGGAATTTTTTTTATCCATCGTTTTTGGTTACAGATACCTGAATATGTAAAAAATTTTGTCTCAAACTTTTTGCTCAAAAATTAAAAGAACTCTTTTCCCCAAAAAGATAAAAAAAATAATATAATATTTGTCACCTGCCGATTCGATTTTCTTTACAAGCAAAATGTGTATAATATAAGTATATATATGTATAGAGTGAAGATATATTTATGCAAAAAATACACACATATTTTTATTTTATATATATTTTCATTGTATTCTGTCGTTTGTAGTATTTTGTCGTTTACCGATACTTTTGTATTCTGTAGTTTCGTTTCCTCAGGGATTAAATATTATGTGAGGTTCATAAAGTATTTTATAGTCTGTATAAATCATTAAAATTTACTATTGAGAATAAATAGGAGAAACAAATTAGTTTTTGGACAAAAAGATGATCAGAAAGGATAATGTTTTTGTAAAATTAACTGGTATAGAAAAAAAACTTATTCTCCAAAGTTTTTGAATTTTAATGCGCATCATCCTACTAAATAAAAGAAAGCAATATATAGTTTATAATTTTGTTGACAAAGGTTTTAAACTTTCAGAATAAGAATTTTGATATGATATTGAATCTGAAATAATGAAACTGAAAATTCTATTTTTTGTATTTTTTTTGTATTGTGTCACAACACTAATAATTTAAAAACATAAATTTAATTTATGTAAAGTGAAAAACAAAAAATATTTATTGTTGTGTTGTTAATAGTACGGGACTGTAACTGATACTACTGAGAAAAATTAAGAGAGGGGGAATATTTAACGAACAATAATGATAATAATAATCATGTATTTGGAAATATTTTGTTAAGAACGTCGATTGTATTTATATAGAAATATTGTAATTTTTCTGTATCAAAATGTCTGTTTAAAGTATTTTTCTCGTCACGTATATGAATTATTTCAGAAAATAGTATTTTTTTGTAGTTTTTCTCAGTAGCAATAATTTTGGTTTTTTTAAAATCAAATTTATGATTACATTTTAAGTTATTCTATATGCATATACGGAATTTGCTTTTTTATTTTGATAATCTTTTTGATGTTCTTTAATGCGTTTATATAGTTTTCTAGAGGTTTGACCTACATAGGCAAATTCACATTGATCACATTTGATTTTGTAAATTACAAATCTTTTGTTTAATTTATTGATTTTATCTTTTCCTCTTTTTATTAGTTTGTTGAGTCTGTTGCAGGTCTTGTTTATTATACATAAATTCGGACTATTTATTTTTTTCATTATAAAAGGATTGAGATATTTAAAGTATGGAAGTACAAGTCTATTATTAACAGAGAATTTTAATATTTTGTCAGGACCTTTAGAATGAGAATTTTTAAAATAAGAATTTTTGTTATTTAAGAAATAGATTCTTTTTTTAATGTATTTATCAATAAATTCTTTAGGGTAATTATTGCTAATAAGTAACTGTTTGGCTAGTTTTAAATTAGAAGAATAAAATCTTTTGTCAGATAGTTTTATGCATTTATCTACTATACTGTAAACTATTGCGATTTTTTGACTTGTATTATGATGTGAATAGTAATTAAGGTATCTACCAGAGAATTTTGGTTTCCTGTACCAGTTTGTGTAAGCTAAGCAATTTTTTTCTCTAAAAATCTGCAAATCTAAAAAATTAATACTTTTTGTATTTTTTTCTTCACGTTCGAAAGTGAATTGTAAGTCTTTGTAATAAGTGTTAAAAGTATCAATAGTTTTTTTGATATTTTTTTTGTCAACTATTAATAAACAATCATCAACATAACTTTGTAAAATAAAACTGGTAATTTGCAATTTTTGGGATTTTTAGAGAAGAAATTATCTTGGTGATTAAGAACAATAGAACTTATCAGTTTATTTAAAGATATTATTTCTAAATGTTCTATAACTTACTCACAGAAGAAATGGCTAGAACAGAACTCCATAGGTAAGCCCTTACATTGCTTATAAAATTTATTGTTTAAATGTAAATAAGTGGAACTAAGTAAAAATTAATACCTTCAAGAAATTCACGTTTGTTTAAAGGAATCTTGTTATCTAAATGTGTCCAATTTCTGTCTAAAGCTTCTAAAACGAGATTATGAGGGATACTAGGAAACATAGCAACTACACCTAAAGATATTAATTCATAATCGTCAGGTATTATATTATTTTTCATCAGTTCCACTACTTCCAAACTATTTTTGACTGAGGAATTGGGTGTTTTCATGTGCTTTTTTAAGAAATTAGTAAGGCACTTGTCAAACTGATACAATGGACTATCTACAAAAGACACAATTATTCTAATCGGGTTGCCATTTTTATGTATTTTAAACAGGCCATAACATCTGGGGATGTTAGTATTGTCAATGTTGATAATTATTTTTTCAAAGGAGATGTCACAGTCGAATACACCTTTTAATCTCCAAAGTTTTAAAAAACGTTTGGTACTGTTTTTTAATTTTTTGAAAGGATTCTAGTCAAGTAAAATGTAGGATTCTTTGTTTTTTAATTCATTTTCTACTTCGGAATTGTAAAGAGATAGTGGTGTAATTACTGTGATATTACCTTTGTCAGCCATAGTTATGAATAAATCAGGATCTTCTTTTAAAAAAACTTCTGTTTTATTTAATTTTTCTTGTATCACTTTATCAGTGTGAGAAATATGTTGTGCATTATGTAAAAAGATGTAAATAGAACCGATAGTTTTTCTCCTGATTTTATTTATATCTATTTTGTTATCATTGTCATCATTATTAATGTAAAAATTTTTGTAGATGATTCAAAATTTCAAAAAAATCTTTTTTATCGGGTTTGATCTTGAAATTAAATTTTTTACCTAATGGGAGGATATCAAAAACAACTTGTGGTATTTGTTTATCTGATAGATTAACTAACCATTTACTTTGAATATTATTAATTATAAGTTTTTCATTATCAGTGATATTGTTATTTTTATCATTGCTTTCTTTTAAATTATTTAATTTTTTAGTATGTGTATTAGCAATGTTAGATTTTAAAGAGTTATTTATTTTATTGAGAAAGGTGTAAAACTTTTGAAGAATTGTCTAAGACAAATTTGTATTAAGAAAATTTTTTGTTTTTTTTTATACTTTTTTGTAAATATTTAAAATGGAAATGCATTTCTTGGATTAGAAGATTCACTATTTAAAAAGAAATAGAAGTTATGAATTTATCAAATTTTCTATTAATGGAGTTACTGTGAATGGAGACGCTTTTGAACTTTTGAATTACATTTTTAATGTGTTTTGGGACAAAGTCGTGAGTTCTGCAATTTAATAAGTATTTTTTATGTTGCATTGATAAACTTACCTTATCAATGCAACATAAACTGTACACTCTTTTAACTTTTACAATAGAATTATAAATTTCAGAATTAAAATTAGTTTTTATGAATTTTAAAACATCATTAATATTTTCAAAATTATTTGTTGTAACTTGAAATATATTGTACGAATTAAAACTAATATTCAAAATTATGATAGGAAAAAATGTTAATTTTAATTATAATTTTATTATAAAGTATTTTTATTTAATTTTCTTAATTAATGCTTGTAACTTAAGCATATTGATAATATTCTATTTATGATTTGTTAAATGTGTAACTTAGTATTTAATGATTGTCATTTTTAATTTACTTTTTTAGTAAATAAATAAAAATTTTTTATGAAAGCAAATTACAGTAAACAAAGCCCTCATCAATGAAAAAAAGCAATTATAACCCACCCCTTAAATCTATTCTCGCACTTACCCCTAGAATAAGCTAGTTCTGGGGGTAGAGAGGGCACAGCCCCCCGTGGAGGTTTGGGGGCAAAGAAACATTATAACCTACTCCCAAATGCTGCACTCGCACTTAGCCCTAGAAAAAGCTAAATTCTCCGGGGGGGGGGAGGAATTCCCAGGGGGTAACGTCCATTGGGAGGAACGGATCGGTAATCAGCTATTCATCATTCTTTCCTAGCTGATTCTGAGGCTTTAGGTTAGGCTACTGTTTTAGCTTTGGCACTGCTGGTCCTGTGCTCTTATTCGCTGCAGCAGCTGCTGCCTCTATTCTTTCTCTTTTTGCTGCTTCTCCTACCTTTTTTGCTTACTTTAAGTGTCTCGTAGCTTATTTTCTGCCTTTTTCGATTTTTATAACTAGATCTCTAGTTTTTTTAGAAGTCCAGTCGTCTTTCCGTCCTCATATGCGCCTACTTTTGGTTGTTCTTAGCAAGTCGATCCTTTACCTTGATGAAGGTTGTCAATAACGCTTAGTCTCAGCAGTGTGTCACTCCTAACACCATTGTCTGGTGCACTCGGCGGATGGTCACTGTGTTCAAGAATCGTCATTTTTGAACTCTCTTTGATGTCTTAATTTGCACCATCTATTTCGCCCTGGGAGGAAGTTGGTTTTAAAGTTGCCTCAATGAAAAATTATTGGTCCCCCTCAGAATACTTGAGGCCGGTAACAACCGATGAGACTTTCACTCCATCGTATGCCAACAAAATACTAAACAACAAGAATCAAAATACAGCATTCGATGTTGTAAGTTAAAATTTTTTTAAAATCAATATTTTTATTTATTTATATATCAATAATATATAACATTTACTATGAGTGAATGGACTTTAAAAGGACAAATTATTTTAATTTAATTTATTTATAATTGAATATCAATTTCTTGGTTTAATCATAATTCAGATATATGTCAAATAAGCAGGTATGAAATATTATTTTCATTTTTTATTTTAATTAGGTATTTTTAAATTTCATAAAAATTAGGTACTTCTTATCTTATAAGGGGAGACCAAACAAAAAAAAGGCGTGTTTAAAGTTTGGCGAAAATGGCCATAAGAGGACAGAGTGCAGCAAGGATAAGCCTGAGTGCTTCCTCTGCAAGACCAGAAAGGATGAGTGCTCCACGGAGCACTATCCTAGAGAGGGAAACTGCCCCAGTTATCGGGAGGCTCTGGCTGTGGTGAGAAGCAGGTGTCATCGGAAATGACCAAGGTTCTTCAAGGGAACATGCGACATGCACGGGAAGCTGGTGCATTGTTGGATCAAATTGCTCGCTAAGAGGATGCAAATATCCTCCTACTAAGCGAGCAATATCACAACATGAACCACAAGTACTGGGTTTCCGATGACACTGGCTGCTGCGCCATATGGCTTCGAAGCCCAAACGTCTCTTACCAAACAAGGGAAACGGAATTGCCACGTCTGGGCCAAGTGCGGGGAGACGACTTACATAAGTTGCTATCTCTCCCCAAACTACAACTCGGCAGAGCTGGCTACAAAGCTGGCCAGCATCGAGAGCACGGTCCGGACGGCGACTGGTGGCGTCATCCTTGCTGGAGACTTCAACGCCAGGGCTCTGGAATGGGGGATACCAACGACTAACCCCAGGGGACGAATGGTGTTCGAAATGGCCACTAGGTGCAAACTAGTGGTCCAGAATAGAGGCAACAGGCCCACCTACGAGAGGCCGGGTTGGGGTGTCTCTATCCCGGACATAACCTTCGCTACAGAAGCTGTGTCCGGGAGAATAGGCGACTGGAGGGTGATGGATGATCAATACAATGGTAGTGATCATCACTACATCGCCTTCCGGGTATTGGAAGGAACCTCACAACGACCTCCGTACAGGAGGCGCCCCTTGGGTTGGAACGTCCCAAAAATGGACGAAGACAGATTCGAAGAGTCATCGTCCATCCCCGCTTGGCATGGAGGGGCCACAAGTCCCCATGAGGCTGAAATCTTAGTTAAGAAAGTAACGTCTCTATTATGCGGGGCTTGTGATGCCTCGATGTCTCGCCGCAGACCCTAGAAAGGGAGAAAGCCAGTGTACTGGTGGACTCCCGAAATAGCTGAGCTCCGGAAGGAATGCCACAAGACACGACGAAAGGCGCAAAGAGCACGGGACAGACCTGAGGCCGCCGTTCTTTCTCAGGAACATAAGGACGCCAAACACCGGCTGGCCAAGGCCATCCGTCCAAGCAAGGCTCGATGTCTGCGTTCATTACATGAAGATGTAAACAAGGACCCCTGGGGCCTAGGTTACAAAGTCGTAATGGACAAGTTGAACCGGGGGTCCGACAACATGTTGGACGCGGCATCGACTGAACGGATCGTCGGTGGTCTCTTCCCTGAAAGGCCCATCCGGGAAAACCCGGTTGAGGTGATACCCAGGGAAGAAGTGCCGCTGTTCAGCGAAGGCGAGATGGTCAAGGCCATAAAGGCCATGAAAAATGGCAAGGCGCCGGGGCCGGACGGGATACCGGCGGAAGTGCTCAAAACTTTGGTTTAATTAATATCCTGGGGTATATTGGAAAATATTGAAGAAGATATTAAATACAAGTAAATATTATGAAAAGATTTTGTCATTTTAAGTATTTAAATTGGAAATTATTTGTGAAATGAAAATTAAAGGATTCAATAAAATATTTATATTAGTTGATTTTATATCTTCTTACGGACTATTGATTATTTATAATGATATACTAGTATTGGAAAATGGTTTTCTAAATCATAATTCTAGTTTTCTGCTTGTAATATAAAATCTTATACTGAATGGTTTTGATTAAGAATAAATCAAATTTCTTTATTTATATTACACATAATTTTTTTAATATAATCGTTAGACACTACTTAAAAAACTTACTTATCAAGTCCTTTAAAAGCATCAGGGGATATAGTTGAAATTTTATTTTCATACAAACTTAGTATTTCTAATGTATCTAATCCTTCAAATTCCATATTTCGGATTGTAGTTATTTTGTTGTGATTAATATTTAAAATTAGTAAATTGTGAAGAGATTTTAAAGCAAGAGATGGTATATTGACTAACAAATTCTGTGAAATATCTAACTGCGTCAGCGTTTTACCTAAAAAATATTTAAAAAAATGGATATTAGTTTTGACAGTTTATTAAAAACATAGTTAATCTGTAGTAAAAATAGTAAAATAATTAGCTGATTAATTAAAATTTAAAGTGACTCACACAGAAACTTTCAATGTTGTAACAAAACATTTTTGTTACAAATGTTTATTTTATTTTTAATTTTATTTTGTTCACCCCCACGTACGCACATAATATCAACTACATTTAGTTTGCCAAAAAATCATCTTCTTCATACGTATGGATATATATTCTTCATACGTAAGGATATATATTCTTATGTTTTTAGGAGTTTTTGTATTAAAAAGATAAAATTTAAAGGGGTAATTGTAATAAATAAAAAAACTATATACATTAGGGTGATTAAAAAAAAAAGTGCTCCAAAAATACATTAAAATACATTAAAATACATTAAAATACATTTCCTGAAGTATAATAAATTTTAGGCTAAAAAATTACTCCATGCCAATTTTCAGATCATTAAGGGCATTTTAGGGGTCTACCAAACCCAGGATAGCCTTCAAGTGGCTATAAACGACGAAATTTTTTTTTTTAATTCGTTTTTTATACTTCGTGATATGTTTTTGGTGTCGCTAAACTTATGTATCTATCCTTATGTAAAATTTCCTGCTGAATCCAAATTTTTGGTCAGATTTTTAATTGGACACGTGATTTGGTGGGAAATTTGAAATTTGTAAAAAACGAAGTTTCAAAACTGATATATTTTGATCTAGAGAGCTCTTAAAATGTAATAACTCAGTGGTTTCTCTTTTTCATCGTAAACTTTGAAGTATCAGAAGTGCTTTAAAATCTACTAGAGGATTTTTTATTTATATACTTTTGAGAAATTCAAATTTTAATTTTAATTCAATTTTTGCGATTCTATGCACATACGCAGCTCAAAAATTTTTTTTGACCCCAGAATTGGATTCTACGGGAAATTTTCTAACAGGGCCTAAGAGGAAAAAATTTTTCATATAAATGTGTGTTTTTTACAGAAAAAATAAGAATTTTTTTTAAGAGTCGAAGACACAAAAATGGTCACAAAAAATCGAGTACTGAACCTTATAAGCTAAAAATTGGCACGGAGACTTATTTTTAGTATTAATTTTGAAAAAAAATGAATTACAGATAATATTTTTTTAATTACAAGTAATACAACTGCGTAAAGAGAGCAGCACTCCAAGTCACTTGGGATTAATAAGTGTTGTTATACTTAAAAGAACTTATCTTCAAGATTTCATACTACCCAAGAGCAGAAACTCGTGGTGGACATTGAACATAACACAAGATTTTTGATTATTTAAGAAATTCATATTTGATAAATTGACTCAATCATTTATACAAAAATATGTCCGTTTAAGAGTCAAAAATAGCCTACTGTAGCCTATTTTTAAAATGATGTCATTCCCATAGATCTTAAGGGTCACATCAACTGCCAAAGAGTTTTTTTTTTTTTTTTAATATTTTGGAAACTCCATGGTATCAATTTTTTTGACATTGATAAACGTAAAATAAATTTTACTGAAACAGCTGATTTTCAAAATAACGGCATGGTCTAAGATTAATTCTAGGATATTTTCTGTTGGCAGAATTTTTCCGCCTACTCGAGATCTTTTAAATGCCCTCTTAAAATTTAAAATCGATTAGATCTGTAGATATTTTGATTTTTGTGATAATAGTGAACATTTTTAAAAAATACGTTTTTTTAAAGTTTTCTCCGCATGGTATTTATGAAGTTATTTAAAATACTTAAAACTTTCACATCCCTTCTCAGTTTTAAGTCGTATAAAAAAATCACTCACACAGCACAAAACGTTTTCAAAACGTTTCTGAAACGTTTCAAATGTCCGCTTGGTTTTTGGTTAATTGCTAGCAAACTAAGAGAGCTATGATAACCTGCCTTTTGATAAAATGTAGCGCAATCTTTAAGGAAGGTGTACAACTTGGTTAGAGCAGTTAGCTTATCCAAGTTTGTGTGTAATCGAATTTACAAAAAAAATATGCATTTTCGTTCAAATATTTTCTCTTTTTTTTGTTGAGGTTATATTTACCTTTTATAAAATTATTTAAATATTCATTTTATCTCTAACCCTTAAAATCGAATAAATTTGAACCCCATTCCTCTTAAACTGTTAAAATTCCACCCCCCCTGATGTGTAGTTTCACAAAACATGTTATCTATGTAACTAAAAAAGTGAATAGAAAAAACCTATAACTGGTTTGTTTGTAACCACAACCTAAATGCATGGAATATATTTCTTGAAGCTAAAGGCTGGTTATCATACATAAGTGGTACGCAACATTACACTTTACTAATTTTTAATTTGCTAATGGGACAAAGGCCACGTAGTGAATGCAGGAAATTATGGCCATTTTTTGGTACCCTGGTTCCAAGAAGCCAGAGATCCAAGGTGTATTGCGTAATTTTAAGTTCTGAAAAAATTTTTTTTACGAAAAATGGATAAATATTTCGAATCAACTTTTTTATGTAGAAATTTTTATTTTCAGTTACAAAACTAAAAAAATTAGTTGCCAACAAAATGATTCAAACGCAGAAAATAATTTTCAAAAACTTTTAAACGCGATTTTAGTTCCTTTAACTTAAGCCCCATGTACGATTTCTGGAAGTCAAAATATCTGAAACAATAATAGTTGATTGAAAATTTTTGATTTTTAAAGAAAAATGTATTTTAAGGATATAAACTACGAAGCTGTGGATAATAGGCATAAGCAGATGAATCTTTTTTTCATATTATATTCTGTGATATTTCTTTTAAATGTTGTAATTTTTTTTATCAAAAACTCTATTCAAAAAATAATAAATATGTTTATGTCGTCCAAAAAGAATCACGTGTATATAATGCTCGAAAAAGCAATATTGTTTTTAATTATTCAACAACGAAGGAGTCACCTAAGATCTTCAAATTTCGAATATATATTTTTTATTTTGACATTTTGTTATATACCAGTTTTTATTAAAATCTGTACTCAAACAAAAAGGTAATTAACATTCTTAAATTTATTTTATTGCAAAAGCACGTTAGTGGTTTTGATGATCTAAAAACCTTAAATACATATAATAGAACACAGAACTAAATACAACAACGTGCAACCTCCAGACTTAAGCATCACAAGTGCTTTTTATACATTGGAGGTTTCTTCCCAGTTAGAAAAATGTCTTCATATAGTACTCATTGAGAGCTCAGAGGAGTTCCTAGCGTCGTCTTAATTTAATTTGAATGTACTAGGTCGGTATTCTACAGAAACTCATTTTATCAAGATTTTTCGAGTTCATTAAAACTTCCTAAACCATACTTTTTTTTTAGTTTTATGTACTTCGAATTATTGTACAAAATTATAATTAAATTATTAATTTATTATAATTATTAATATTATAATAATTATTAATATATTTGAATTATAATTATTAATTTAATTTTTTTTTTTTTAATTTAATTTTGTTTTATTAAATAAGGAAAAATGGACTAAATAAGGTATGAAGTAAGAATAAATGAAAGAAATTGTTAATAAAAAACCCTTTATTTTAGTTTAATTTTACCTCAATAAGCAAATATTTTAAAATACATATATTAAAATATAAATAATAAGGATGCAATAATTTTATAATGCAAAACGAAAATTTTTATAATTATTTAGTTGATTATTATCCAGCTGCGTAGCGCGGTAGTATAATGTCTATACGTTCGCTTTTAAAAGTAGTTATATATTAATAAGTAGTTACATATTAATAATAGTAAGATCAGTATTATTATTATCGCCATTTGATTTTAACCGAGGCGGTGGTCGAGTGGATTAAATCTCGCGACTATATGTAAGTAGAGACACTCTTATATAGAAGCGGGTTCGCCGCTCGAGTAAGAGTTTCATAACTGTATATAGACGCTATTCGTAGTATGAAAATACTTTCGTAAATATATACAGATTTAAAACTCTTCACCAAGTTGAGGCTAGGATTCTGTTTTCATTATAATATTTAAAAGAAAAATCGAATGTTTTGGAGAAAACAGGAACTGATATGAAAGGATCTTCTAATCGAGAGGATATATGGCCTTGAGTCAATCTGAAGTAATGTGTTAAACGGTTCTGGTTTGACTTGCATAAGGCATAAAGGGGCGTGAGTTTAATCGGTAAACATCTTAAGCATGGAGTCCGATATAATCTAGGGCCTGGTCCGTAACGCATTCTCACCTGCATGTAAAAAATTACGCGTGATTGTGTCGACCCTGCTCGTATAGCAAAAAAAAAAAATCGCTATTTTATTTTATTTTATATTTTAAATCTCTAATTACTATTAGTTTATTTTAATTCATAAATTAATGACCAAAAATTTTTTTATATTCAAAATTTATCAAATTATATTTAATATTTAAAATTTTTAAAATATTTACAATGTTTATTTCTGTTGACTATTTTCAATTTATTAATTTACTAAATTATATTGACTTGTATATATATTATATTTTATTTATTAGTTTTAAGAATCAAATTATATTTACATAACACAAGAAAAAAACTGTATTTTTGCTAGCAAAATAAATTAAAATAATAATAATCAAGGCGCCGGGGCCGGACGGGATACCAGCGGAAGTGCTCAAACGAGCGGTCAAAATAATCCCTGGTATCCTGTTAAGCTTGTTTAATGCATGCTTGGTGGCAGGAGTGGAAGGTGGCACGTCTCGTGCTCTTGATAGGGATAAAGATGGAGCCTCGGACTCTCCATCATCTTACAGACCCTTGTGCATGTTAAACACCATCGGAAAGGTGATGGAGAGCATGCTCCGGGCAAAGTTGAGAAGAGCCATCGAGGAGGGCGGTGGCCTTTCCGAGGAGCAGTATGGATTTTTTGAGGGGCATTCCACGATAGACGCCATCCGGCGTGTCGTGGATACCGTAGAGGCTGAGAGGGAAAAGCGGCCTGCAATTCGCAAAGACGTCCTTCTTGTAACGCTGGACGTCAAAAACGCTATCAATTCGGCCAGGTGGGATGACATGATCCGGTCTCTCCAGTACGACTTCCAGATACCCAAGTATCTGGGTAACGTAATAAAGGACTACCTACGGGACCGGAGACTGCTTTACGACACGCTCGATGGCAGGCGACAGAGGGTTCTGAGTGCGGGCATTGCCCAAGGTTCGGTTCTCAGACAGGACCTGTGGAATGCCTTTTACGATGGCCTGTTGCGCGTTCACCTCCCGGAAGGAGCTTCTCTGATCGGGTACGCGGACGACGTGGCTCTGACCATCACCGGCAGGGACATGCAGGTAATCCAGGAGAGGTTGAATCTAGTCATGAGACAGATCAACCTCTGGATGGGCGAGCACGGGCTCCAGCTCGCGATCCCAAAAACGGAGATCGTACTGCTGACCCGTCGCACAACAATTTCCACGGACATCGATGTAAATGTCGATGTTGGTGGAAACCCTCACACGATCCAAGCCAAGACATCGGTTAAGCACCTGGGAGTTCCGCTTGATAACAAGCTGAACTTCTGGGAGCAATTTCAGAGGTCGAGTGAGAAGGCCGCGTCGATCGCATCCTCCTTGTCAAGGCTCATGGTCAACATAGGAGGGCCCAAACCCGGGAAGCGAAGATTGTTGATGTCCGTTGTCAACTCTGTCCTGCTTTAGGGATCTGAGATCTGGGCGGATATCACCAAATTTGCCAAGTACAGACATAAAATATCGTCTGTGCAGCGACAAGCGGCCCTGAGGATCGCCTGCGCGTACCATACGGTATCGCTCGAGGCGATCCAGGTAGTAGCATCGGTTATACCCATCGACCTGCTAGCGTTGGAGCGGAAATACATTTACGATAGTGTAGAGGACCACGAAGTGGCATCCACTCGCGCCCGCTCCAGCTCTATGGAAAAATGGCAGAAATGGTGGAAAAAGGAGGAAGAGGAAAATGCCCGATGGACTCGTAGACTGATTTCAGATCTGCAGGCATGGACTGGACGACAACATGGGGAGGTGGATTTTTACCTCACCCAATTTTTAACTGGACACGGGTACTTCCGTGTCATGTTTAAACATTGGCACAAGGTGGCAACAGAGGAGTGCTTGAACTGCCCTGGCGTGATGGATACAGTGGAGTACACTTTCTTCGAATGTGGGCGCTACGTGGAAGGGCGCCCGCCCTTCCCGATTTGGAGGCCAGAGACGGTGGTCCCGGAAATGCTACGGAGTTCTGAAAATTGGAACAAAGTAGCAGAGTACGTAAGGGCCACCTTGTTGAAGAAAAAGGAGGAGGGCTTTCTATCGTAGATTGCTCTCCTGTCACTAGGCTGGGGGAAGGCGGCGGCCAGTTGCCTAGGCTGCGCGTCCCAAACTGAAGTTATACCTGAAAAGGGAGTTCCGGTTTGGGGCAACAAGCGCGGGGGGGTTTATAGTGTGTTTATGCAGTAAGAATCTGGGGCGTATCCGGCGACCGCGCTCGCCGGTGGTCTCCCAGTTGTACAGTTTGTGCAACTGGGTGGTGATGGAAATTTGCGGGTCCTTAAGGCCCGCAAACACTCCATGGCTGATGCAAGATTCTCAAGATTCTCTTGACAAAAAAAAAAAAAAATAAATGGCAGTGTTAGAGCTACTCGAGGTTGATGCTCTAGGCCTGGCCAAGGAGGGAAGTATCCAAATTGGCTGGCCTTTAACAGAGTGCGTGTTTGAGAGTGTATAATGTATGTGTTATTTAAAAGTTATTATATTGCGCATGCGTTAGCAACGTCCGCAGTGTCGGCTTCACCGGCGCTCTCGTGCTCAGTCACGTCTCTTACATAATATAATATAGACGTGTATGCAGTATACTTTTGTAAATCTTCTTATTGTTATTAATTTATTAAATATAATTAATTATTATTTTACTGCAAAGATTTGTGTTAAAAATTATTTATTATAGCTCTCTAAAATTTATACACCAAGTTATCCTTAATTACAGTCCACACTAAACATTTTGGTCCATTCTCGCATAAAAAGGAATTAAGTTATTCAGTGACCACGCGGTGTATACAAATGGAGTGCATCTTTACAATATTTTTTCTTGTTTGAAATTTAAACATATCAACTATAAGAAGAATTATTAAATATAAAAACCAAGAAAAAAAAAGTTAAAATTATTTAATGGTGATAATTAATAAAATTATAAAATAGTAAATTTTGCGAAAATTCAAAAAATTTTTTTTTATCTGAAATCAAAATCAAATGAAGTGGCCATTGAAAGTTTAAAAAAAAAAATTTTGTTATTTTTTAATCATCAAAAATTAAAATTTATATTGGTGACATATAAAAGTGGGAACAAAGAATTTTCAAAAATTAAGCTGAAATTTTGGCCATTTTCCAAGAAAAAATTTTTTATTGTCTTTGTCATCTTTGTTGGTACTTCGTCATTATTGAAAAAAGGCGTCTATTTTGAAAAAGTTATATTGCCATGTGATCGTCGTCCTCTTTCTAAAACCAGGAAGTTAGCTAGGCGTCCATTGTAAAAATTACTAGTCATGTGAATCGTCATCGTTTATAAAACTTTAATAAGAGGGAAGCAATTCAGAAGGCGTCCATATTGAATAAAATAATTTAATATCCAATCAAAAAAGAGGGGCGAATTATCAACAGAAATTATCATCGTTATTAAAGTGACATTTTTTTTTTATATAATATTTGATTTTTTTGTAAATAAAAATTTTTTTTTCTTTTATTAAATTATAACCTATATATAATATATTAATTATATTCATAATAACGATGCTGCGCTTAATTTTATAAATTCGTATGTTTATGTGAATGATAATTTAAAATTAATTTAATATTAGTAAATTTTAAATCTATTATTATTATAAAATAAAATTTTGATATTCTTACAATTTATTTAAAAAATTATCTAATTATTTGAAGTTATCATACTTATTTAAATCTTAACATTAAACTTAAATGTAGTTAAAATTTTACAAATTTGACTTTAAAAAGTTTCTTATTTTTCTAATGATATTTAATAAAAACTTTAATTATTTATTTAAAACATTAATATCTTTCAATGTAAATTATTTGTCTGCTTATTGGTATGCGTGTGTATGTGTAATAGACTGACAAAAAAAAAATCGACTTTTCGATTTTTTAAGGTGCTCAAGCGTTTTTGGGTACCACTTTATGAAAAAAAAGCCCTTGGTAAAGCGCATCTAAAAATATTTAGTCGTTGGACAGCGCCAAAGCGTTTTCGATTTTTGAAAATTGGTTCAGGAGCGTCGGGGGGGATTACAGCTACTAAATTTAAAAGGCAACAAAAAAATAAAACTTCGGGAGGTATTTCATAGTTTTTTTGGTCACTAAAAACGATGGAATCATTTATTTTGAATTATTTCTTTAAGGCAAAAAGTTATGAGCTAATTTCGGTCTTAAAAATATCAAAAATTGGACAGTTTTTGGCGTCAAAAACATGCTGCGGACTAAAAAATGTTTAGAAATTATTTTACAGGGGTATTTCGAATGATCATTGGGTCACTAAAAACGATGAAATCGGTTATTTTCATTTATTCTTTGCTGATTGAGAGTTATGCACCAGATAATGTAGCTTGATTTCCCAAATATAGCATTTTTTTGAGTTAAATGTCAATGTCAAGCGTACAGAGAACTCTTTTGAGCCTCTAGAAAGGTATGTTATCATAGTTTTGTGTTTTTTGAACACCGATGCATTGGTTGTAATAAAAAAATAATAAATAAATAAAAAAATACATAAAAAAATAAAAATAATAAAAATAATAAAAATAATAAAATAATATAAATAATAAAAATAATAAAATAATAAAAATACATAAAAAAATCTAAGCAACCAATGCATCGGTGTTTAAAAAACACAAAACTATGATAACTTACCTTTCTAGAGGCTCAAAAAAGTTCTCTGTACGCTTGACAGTCATTTAACTCAAAAAAATGCTATATTTTGGAAATCAAGCTAATATATTTGGCGCATAACTCTGAATCCGCAAAGAATAAATGAAAATAACCAATTTCATCGTTTTTAGTGACCCAATGATCATTCGAAATACCCCTTTAAAATAATTTCTAAACATTTTATAGTCCGCAGCATGTTTTTGACGCCAAAAACTGTCCAATTTTTGATATTTTTAAGACCGAAATTAGATCATAACTTTTTGCCTTAAAGAAATAATTCAAAATAAATGATTTCATCCTTTTTAGTGACCAAAAAAACTATGAAATACCCCCCGAAGTTTTATTTTTTTGCTGCCTTTTAAAATTAGTAGCTGTAATCCCCCCCGGCGCTCCTGGACCAATTTTCAAAAATCGAAAACGCTTTGGCGCTGTCCAACGACTAAATATTTTTAGATGCGCTTTACCTAGGGCTTTTTTTTTCATAAAGTGGTACCCAAAAACGCTTGAGCACCTTAAAAAATCGAAAAGTCGATTTTTTTTTTGTCAGTCTAATGTGTAATGATCAACCCACATAATATAGGTATTAATTTTTTATTGGCCTTCGTAATAATTTATATTGCGGTATCTTATAATGATTAAAGAGGCAGCAAAGAACTTGGGCTTTAAATTTGTCTGACACTGTACTGGCAGGTTCCTGGTAAGATGGGACGATAGAATGAGGTCACATGTAGTCAGGTCTGTTTCTGACTTACATACCATAATACAATCACTTGGTTTTACTAGTACTGCTCAACATAATCCTTCTGGCCCAAGCCCCATTCATGAACTTGGAAATAATAAAAATTGACAATTAACAGCTGGACCAGTAAACACATAAAAATTAATCGGCTTGAAAGTAGGTTTCCTGAATGCAACCTCATTAAAAAAACATCACTGGGAATTCAGTCAATCTCTCTCAACAACAACTCCTATCATATATTTGGCATTGCTGAGACTAGATTTGGTTCCGAAATTCATGTTAGTACTATAAGTATACCAGGTTACAGTGTAATAAGGCAAGACCGAAATACTCGTGGTGGTGGTATTTTCATTTACATAAAAGAGAATCTGAAGGCAAAAATACTCTGCTCTTCAAAAACTCAGCAAATCGTTAAGCCCTTTAAGTTTGAATATCTCTTCTGCTCTGTTTGGGAAGGCAACTCCACTCCAACACTTGTTGCCCTTGTCTATCGTCCACCCGATGTCCCAATCAGGTCTGACAATGATTTTGTACAACTGCTTCATTCTCATTGTTCTGACTTCAGCCATAAAGTTGTTATTGGGGACTGGAATGCCAATATGCTTAAATAAAACGACTCAGACACTCGATTTGTTACTGACTTAATGAATGATCTTTCACTCTAATTAATTAATACAGGTCCCTCACATCATAATATTGACGACAATGATACTTGGATAGATTCTATCATTATTGACAATTGTGACACTTCCAAAAGCTATGACCGTATGTTACCCACTTTTCCCAGTAGACATGAAATTATATCAGTAACCATGGACATATTTTATCCATCTCCCCCTGAAGTTACAAATGTCTATAGGGCCTTTAACAAAGTTACAGCCCATGACCTCAACTCACACTTAAGCAAACTCAACTGGTCAGTCTTCTTAACACCTGAGGAGGATTTAAATATTAAGTGCTGGCTCTACATTGACGAACAACATACACAGTGCTATGAATGAATTAGCCCCTGAAAAGAAAGTACAGGCTCGTAAAGAAGAGTTTCCCTGGATAAACTCTGAATTGAGACTACTCAAACTAAAACGAGACGCGACCAGCAGACGTTATACCAGGACAGGGTCTCGTAGTCTTCTTAACGAATTCCTGGCCTTATCCAACTTATATGAAGAAAAACCTGAGGCAGCTCGACACACATATATGCATAATCGCATGTGCAACTCCCTAGACAGGAAAGGTAACATTTGGAAAGAATTGAAAACCCTGGGACTTATTCCTAAAGCCAGTGATGCTCTTCATGGTTTTCTACCTGAAGAGCTAAACTCGTTTTTCTCTAATATATCAATATCCCCTGACGAGGACCCAATTGATGCGATTAATGTTATTAATGAAGCTCCTCCTGATGGTTTTACTTTCAAAAGAGTATCTAAAAATGATGTTATACTAGCTGTCTCACATTTTTATTCTCAAGCTAAAGGAGATGATGGCATTCCTCCAAGCATAATAGTGAAAGCATTACCAACCATTGCATCCCATCTCACTAAACTGTTTAATGCCTCATTGCTAAAAGGAATCTTTCCATCATCATGGAAAAAATCTAAAATCTTAGCGCTTAAAAAAGTGCCAGTCTCGTCATCAACAACTGACTTCAGGCCCATAGCACTACTGTGCTTTCTATCGAAGGTCCTTGAGAAGCTCGCCCATGACCAGTTACTTGTGAGTTACTTAAATAAAACAAAGATATTAGATCCCCTTCAAACGGGTTTTAGAAAACATCACAGTACCCAAACAGCCTTAATGAAGCTCGCAGATGACATACAAATGGGTAAAGAAAATAAGCTGGCCACTTTGTTACTTCAGTTCGACTTCTCAAAGGCCTTCGACAATGTCTCTCCATCATTATTACTTAAAAAGCTAAAGAACGTTGGTTTTTCAAAAACATTGTTACACTGGTTCTGGTCATATCTTATTGGAAGATCTACATGTGTATCAACCAAGACATCAACTTCGCCTTACATTGATATAAATATTGGAGTGCCCCAAGGATCTGTCCTTGGGCCTCTTCTTTTCTGTTTATACATGAATGACATTAAAGACCATTTGCTAGACACTCGCATTTTCAGACTATTTAATGCTGACGATTTACAGATTTATGTACAAGGAGCTGCTAACAAAATTACTAAGGGCATTTCAAGTCTTTCACAATCTGCTAAAATAGTTGCCAAATGGGCAGAAACTAATCGTCTATCACTAAACATGAAAAAGACTCAAGCCATAGTTTTTGGTTATTCACATACTATCAAACAGTTCACTAACTTAAACATACCTAGTATTGAGGTCAGCTCACTTGGCGACAATGTTCCTTTTGTCGATGAAGTGACTAGCCTCGGTGTTGTACTAGACTGCACACTCTCATGGAAACCTCGTGTTCTCCAAATAACCAAAAAGGTGAAAAGAGTCTTATATTGCCTCAAAACCATCAGACCCTGCACCTCACAACTATTACGCAAACGACTAGTGGAATCACTTGTAATCCCCCACTTAAATTATTGTAACGTAATCTACTCTGATATCTCAAATGAATTAATAGCTCAGTTACAAAGGCCCTCTAATACCTGTATTCGGTACATATTTGGGATAAGTAGACATGAGCATGTTACCCCGTACAGGAGAAAACTGGGATGGATGACTAACTTGGTACGTACTGATTATTTTGCATCCCTAGTTATGTACAGATCGGTAAGAATGAAGGAGCCCCCGTTCCTCTTACCTCTGTTCAAACCTTACAAGTCAGATAAAACAACTCGCGGTCCACGAATAGACCTTGACCCTACAACTGTTACCACTGACTGGGGACTTTACTCGTTCCAAGTTAGATATTCAAATTTCTGGAACAAAATTCCCCCCTGTCTACGGGACTTGCCATCTTACTCGCGCTTCAAAAAAGCAATAAGACAATATATATATAAATTAGATACTATGTAGCAGGTTGACAGCAGATTTATATATTTTTTCTATTTTTTTTTCTTTGACTTCATATTGACGCATATTCACCTATTGACGCACTAATCTATTGACTCATTTAATTATCATCAATTTTGCCATTATATTATATATTATATTATTTTATAAATCAAAAAATTTAAATGTTTACTTGTTTATTGTAATATATTGAAAGAATGTACTATTTTTGTTTTTCAAAATAAAGATTATTATTATTATTATTATTATCTTATTTGATATTATTTAAAAAATTAATTAATTTATTAATAGGGATATATTTAATTAAAATTGATCTTGGCAAATATCTATTATCTTTTTTACTGATATTAATAGTGCTTATTGTTGAACAGTAAACAAATAATACTGGATATTTATTATATACAGTTTTATGATTTATTACCTATTTGATTTAATTTAAATGATTAATTATTATTGTCTATTTGTTTTAATTCATAATTAATTATAATGTTACGGCATCATGCATTATTATACAAAAATTTTTTGTAAAAATGATAAAAAAGAGAAGAATATTTTTTCAAAACAAAACGTTAAAATTCTTTCTTAAATAATATTTTGTTGACCCTTTTATTATATAATTTTGTTTCTTTACTGTTATATATATGGGTGTATCCATTACTTTTCATACAAAAGTGGGCGCACGCATGTCACCGATTGGGCTCAAATTTTTAGATTATGTTTGGGGTTATAAAAAACTCACCTAGCCAAATTTTTAGCCCTCTAGAACAATATGAGGCCAAGTTATGACCTCCAAAAGGTCCAAAAAATTACCTATTTTAGCCTATTTTCAAAATTTTGCCATTCCCTTATTTTTCAGTAAAATTACTTCCTGTTGGTCGCATTTTTTTGGTATAAGCTTCAGAATTTACCAAAAAAATTTATAGACCTTTTTATTACGTAGATTTTATTTGGCGATAAAAAATGTTAGATGACTGAAATGAAAAAAAACAGGAATTTCAAATTGGTGCCAAATCTGGAAATCTTTATATAACTACTTCCGGTTAGTCGCAAAATTTTTTACTACTCAAGACCTTTCGAATGCGACCTAAATAATTAAAAACGGCTTATTTTATCCGGATTTATGCGTATTTTAGTTTGGTCGTTTTTCGGAAATTTTGATTTTTTTGCGTTTTCAAATTACTATAACTTTTTTCTATCATAACCAAAACGGCCAAAAATTTCAGAGAATATTCTTCAAACATTAATAAATAATCTCTGAAATTTTGGTGGATGATATTGGCTTCTATCCGTTTTTATACATTCCCAAAAAAGCCTTATTCTTCACGTATTTTGTGTATTAAAGTGGACCTATTTTTGGACTTTGTGGAAAAACTTTGCTCCCCGGGTGTTTTTGTGAAGTTTTGGTCATAAAAAGTTCCCAGTTCCAAGGATTTTGCTTTTGCGTTGCAAAAACACGTGCTTGTAAGCACCTCAATTTTCCCATTTAAATAACATAGGAATTTTGACTTTTCAGCTTTCTAATTTTTTACAAAGCTTGAAGAATGTTTTGAAAAGCTACTAATCGATGGAAAGTACTATTTAAATATATAAAAAATGATACCCAACCTCAAGTAGCCAAAAAAAATATTTTTAAAACGATTTTACCGGTAATAAACGAAAAAAAGTACTCCATGGCTTCATGTAATTTAAGTGCAGTACTTTTTTTTCGTTTATTACCGATAAAATCGTTTTAAAAATATTTTTTTTGGCTACTTGAGGTTGGGTATCATTTTCGAAAAAAAGTACTCCATGGCTTCATGTAATTTAAGTGCAGTACTTTTTTTTCGTTTATTACCGATAAAATCGTTTTAAAAATATTTTTTTTGGCTACTTGAGGTTGGGTATCATTTTTTATATATTTAAATAGTACTTTCCATCGATTAGTAGCTTTTCAAAACATTCTGCAAGCTTTGTAAAAAATTAGAAAGCTGAAAAGTCAAAATTCCTATGTTATTTAAATGGGAAAATTGAGGTGCTTACAAGCACGTGTTTTTGCAACGCGAAAGCAAAATCCTTGGAACTGGGAACTTTTTATGACCAAAACTTCACAAAAACACCCGGGGAGCAAAGTTTTTCCACAAAGTCCAAAAATAGGTCCACTTTAATACACAAAATACGTGAAGAATAAGGCTTTTTTGGGAATGTATAAAAACGGATAGAAGCCAATATCATCCACCAAAATTTCAGAGATTATTTATTAATGTTTGAAGAATATTCTCTGAAATTTTTGGCCGTTTTGGTTATGATAGAAAAAAGTTATAGTAATTTGAAAACGCAAAAAAATCAAAATTTCCGAAAAACGACCAAACTAAAATACGCATAAATCCGGATAAAATAAGCCGTTTTTAATTATGTAGGTCGCATTCGAAAGGTCTTGAGTAGTAAAAAATTTTGCAACTAACCGGAAGTAGTTATATAAAGATTTCCAGATTTGGCACCAATTTGAAATTCCTGTTTTTTTTCATTTCAGTCATCTAACATTTTTTATCGCCAAATAAAATCTACGTAATAAAAAGGTCTATAAATTTTTTTGGTAAATTCTGAAGCTTATACCAAAAAAATGCGACCAACAGGAAGTAATTTTACTGAAAAATAAGGGAATGGCAAAATTTTGAAAATAGGCTAAAATAGGTAATTTTTTGGACCTTTTGGAGGTCATAACTTGGCCTCATATTGTTCTAGAGGGCTAAAAATTTGGCTAGGTGAGTCTTTTATAACCCCAAACATAATCTTAAAATTTGAGCCCAATCGGTGACATGCGTGCGCTCACTTTTGTATGAAAAGTAATGGATACACCCATATATATATTTCAGATGACATTATACTTCTCATGAATATTCTTTTTCATAAATTAGCATAAATAGAAGGGTCCTAGAATAAAACAAAATACAAAATAAAATGTGCATATGCTCGTGATTTTATTATTTGTATCGGCTACTTTTAGTGGATACATATATTATTATTATATATATATATAAGTGTTTGTTTATATGTATATGCATAGATGGGCCTGAACATATTATCATTTTTTTTTCTAATCATATGAACAGCTGCACATAAAAGACTCGATGCCGTATCAAACCTTTTTATTAAGTATCCCACTCCGCACAATCCAGAGATTTTGGAGCATTAATCCAGAATATAGGGGTCTTTCAGGATTTGAAACTATACTATACTATATTTTCTTGATTTCAATCCAGAAAATTGAATATTTCAGATATGCGGTAATGATTTTCTTGTTTTAAAACTAGAAATAAGCAAAACTCTGTTTTACAAACCAGAAAAAATCAATATTCTGAATTTAAAACAAGAAGATATAAGCCGGTAAAGAAGAGTGAATTTATTTCTTGATTTAAAACCAGAAAAAAGTAAAAATCTGTTTTACAATCCAGAAAAAATCAATATTCTGGATTTAAAACCAGAAGATATAAGCCGGTAAAGAAGAGTGAATTTATTTCTTGATTTAAAACCAGAAAAATAATTTCCTCTGTTTTATAAACCAGAGTTTTGATTATTTCTAGTTTTATAACAAGAAAATAGAATTTCAAAAATTATAACGAAATAACTTTTGGATCTAAAACCAGAAATTAATGAAATTCAGATCAAATTAATAATTTAAACTATTAGAAAATTAATAATTCTGATAATAGCATAATGTAAACAAATTTTATCGGGTAAAGAATAAGCGGGAAGACGAGTTTATATGCAGTTTTGTTCATAAATTACAAGTGCTCTCGTGGTTGAATTGGAAAACGCGTGTTATATTAAGGAAAAGGTTCAGGATCGAATTCGATAGTGAACTTATTTTTTTTTTTTTTTTTTAATTTATTAATTATTTTTTTATTTTAATAATGAAATTGATATTTTTTTTCTTAAATATTTGTTGATGCAAAAAAAGTTGAAAAAGAAAATTTTTTAAATTTAAGTCTAATCCGAGACATATGTTAAAAACGATATTCCTAAAATTAGTGCTTCAAAATAAAAACATTTTTGGTGATTTTTTTCTTTTACAGTGCAAAAAATTTTGACAAAAAAATTAAAAAAAAAATTATCGGATACAAAAAATAGAGTAAAAACGATATTTCTAAAATTAGTACTTCCAAATAAAAAAATTTGGTACTGCATACAAAAAGAACAAAAATTATGGTTTTTTTTTGTAAGTTTTAATGCAAAAAAATGTTTCATAAATTAATTATCAGATAAGATATATTGAGTAAAGATAATATTTCCAGATATCAATCCTTTCAGAGAAAAAAATGAGGTAGTACCATCACAAAATGATAAAAAATACTGATGTTTTTTTTATTTTGTTATGTAAAAAATTTTCAGAAATTAAGTGTTAGAACCAAGAAATTGAGCAGGGCTGAAATTAGTACAATTTAATTAGAAATATGATTTTAAGGCTCGTTATTTTATAATAACAATGAAAATGGTCTATTCCCGAAGTTAGAGATCTTATTATTTAAAAAATGTTCATTTTATTAAATTACTAAAATTATATTTATTGAAAGTTCAAACCACTTTTTTTCAATCAATTAGTGTTTATTAAAAATAAATATACTATCGGAGTTATTAATGTATAATAAATGTTAACACTAATTTATTATTAATATATAATCATTTATTTAAATACACATCTATTTTATTCTTAATACACATCTGCTATTTTATTTTAAAATAATATCAATCGAAATACAACACGTCAATAATAAATCAATAACATAAGAAGTGCACTGCACAATGTCTGATGAACGACTGACTTCGCTAGTACTCCCTCTTCTATATCATATAGTAATAAATAATTGACAATAGAGAGCGCCACTAACTGGACTCCAACATATACACAAATATAAAAATAAATTTACACAATTTTCAGATAAATAAAATGATTGAAAAGTCGATAAAAAAATTTTTCAATAATTTTTTATAATAAAATTTCTGATATTATTACTATGTGAGTATTTAAATGTATACCACGATTATAATACGGTTTAGTAATACAATAAAATGTAAATTTTTCAGCTATTAAGGTCTCTAAGATAATGAATAGAATAGAATAGACCATTTTCATCAATTAATCATTATTAAAATATATCAAGCATTAAAATGATGTTTCGACCCCTTAAGGTCAGCAAATATCGACCTAATCTGATTAAAAAAAAAATAAATAAATAGATTTAAAAAAACCATATTATATTTTTAAATTTTTAAAACAGTTTTTCAAGGAAAGTTTTTGAGAAGCCATTTTGCTTTTCATTTTGCATTTCTAGACTTATCAATTAGACGCTTGAGGCGAACAATAAGAGGCCTCAACCAATTTGAAAAATATAACAAAAAACTTTTCGTCAAGCCTTACACAAGCGTAACCTAAGCAAGTAGGCTATAATAAAAAAAACGACACGTGAAGCCTTACACAAGCGTAACCTAAGCAAGTAGGCTATAATAAAAAAAAAACGACACGTCAAGCCTTACACTAGTGTAACCTAAGGAAGTAGGCGTTTTTTTATTATAGCCTAGGTTACGCTAGTGTAAGGCTTGACGTGACATTTTTTATTATCGCCTACTTCTTTAGGTTACGCTAGTGTAAGGCTTGACGTGTCGTTTTTTTTTTTATTATAGCCTACTTGCTTAGGTTACGCTTGTGTAAGGCTTGACGTGTCGTTTTTTTTATTATAGCCTACTTGCTTAGGTTACGCTTGTGTAAGGCTTGACGAAAAGTTTTTTGTTATATTTTTCGAATTGGTTGAGGCGTCTTATTGGTCGCCTCAAGCTTCTAATTGATAAGTCTAGAAATGCAGGCGTCCATTTTCTAGAATTCCTATTCACTTAAAATGAGGGTGTTAGAGATATTTTATAACTAACTCAACCTATACTGAAATTTAGAAGCAAAATGGCTTCTCAAAAACTTCCCTTGAAAAACTGTTTTAAAAATTTAAAAATATAATATGGTTTTTTTAAATCTATTTATTTATTTATTTTTTTAATCAGATTAGGTCGATATTTTCTGACCTTAAGGGGTCGAAACATCATTTTAATGCTTGATATATTTTAATAATGATTAATTGATGAAAATGGTCTATTCTATTCTATTCATTATCTTAGAGACCTTAATAGCTGAAAAATTTACATTTTATTGTTTTACTAAACCGTACTATAATCGTGGTATACATTTAAATACTAATAATATCAGAAATTTTATTATAAAAAGTTATTGAAAAATTTTTTTATCGACTTTTCAATCATTTTATTTATCTGAAAATTGTGTAAATTTATTTTTATATTTGTGTATATTTATTTTTAATAAACAATAATTGATTGAAAAAAAGTGGTTTGAACTTTCAATAAATATAATTTTAGTAATTTAATAAAATGAAAATTTTTCAAATAATAAGATCTCTAACTTCGGGAATAGACCATTTTCATTGTTATTATAAAATAACGAGCCTTAAAATCATATTTCTAATTAAATTGTACTAATTTCAGCCCTGCTCAATTTCTTGGATCTAACACTTAATTTCTGAAAATTTTTTACATAACAAAATAAAAAAAACATCAGTATTTTTTATCATCTTGTGATGGTACTACCTCATTTTTTTCTCTGAAAGGATTGATATCTGGAAATATTGTCTTTACTCAATATATCTTATCTGATAATTAATTTTTAAAACAGAGTTTTGCTTATTTCTAGTTTCAAATCAGTAAATTTAGTTAAATCTGGTTTTCAAACACGAAGTATACCTATATTCTGGATTAATGCTCCAAAATCTCTGGATTGATGCGGAATGGGATAAGAAATTTATTGCTTGACATATAATTTTAAGAAGTCAACCCCAATTTTACGTGGGATTATCAAAAAAATATCAATTCATTTACCTATGAATTTAATGCTCTGAAAAGGGATGGATATATCGGCATTTCATTTAAATAGTCCCTGAAAACCTTAGGGGAAAGAAGATTTTTCTCATTTTTGACCTGGATTCCGTGCCAGTCGTTTCTTGCTAATATTTTTTATTTTGACTTAGTTTTTTTTGTTGAAATTATTATATTTGAACTTAGTTTTTTCGTATATATAATAATTTTGCTCATTTTCGACCTGGACTCTGTGCTGGTCGTTTCTTGTCAATTTTTGACTTTATTTTATATATTCTAACTTAGAATATTTTTGAAAATTAAAATTTATTTGATCGGACTTTTTATCGGTTTTTTTTTCTTGTAAATTTAAAATTATAAGTAAATGAATAAGATTAAATTTTCTTGTCAACATATATATACAGAATCAAATTATTTTTCAAATTCTTAAATAAATCTAGAAGTGATTAAGTTAATAAATTTTTATATAAATCTCAGTGTAAAATTGCTAAATGTTTTAAATAAACAAATTTGTACATCACAAATTCAGTTACTTTTTTTTTTGAGTGTATAAACCACTTGTAATAACTTCAAATGTTGCTGCTATTTTCCGCTTTGCATCAGTAGCAGAATTTGAACATCAATTAATTACATACCTAAAAAGGTAAGTTAATTTCTGTATTTATAACCCAGCAAAATAAAAGGAATTATTTCTAAGCAAATTTAAGCCCTTACTATTAGAAGGTTTACCTTCTAGGTAAAAAACTATTAAATCAACCTTTTTAGTGCATTTAGCACGTAACAATAATATTGTTTATTTAAATGAATCATAATTCTGTTATAGTTTTAATTTATTTAAGGTATTTTGTTTACAATATTTATTAATATAAATGCACTATATATTAATTCTTTCCCTCAATATTTTGCTTAATGTCAAATTGATTCAATTAATAACCCTATGATAATTGTTTGTTTATTAAAATAATTCTAAATAAAATAAAACAAAATTGAATTTGAATTTTAATTTAAATTATAATAAAATTAGTCTATTTGTTTGATATTTGATTTATTATTTGTTTGATTGAAATATCAATTTGGATTTAAATTTAAATTTAAAAAAAAAAAATTTTGTTATTATTTAATAAAATTATTCTATTTGTTTGATATTTGATTTAATATTTGTTTAATTAAAACATAGATTTGGATTTAAATTTGAATTTTGATAAAAATTTCATAAAATTTTTTTTTTTTCTAATTGTTTGATATTTGATTAAATACTTGTTTAGTTGAAATAAAATTATTAACATTAAAATTCAAAATATTATCATTGAAATTGAATCAATTTTTTAATTTTAAAATTATTTTGATATTTTGATATTTGAAATTGCTATAGATTTATTTAATAAAAAATGGCTAATCATTCCCTATACGAAGAGCAAGATTCTATTTTCTCAGAGAATAGAAAATTCATACAATAAATTTGAAACTGATGATGCAAAAAATATTTTCACTTGTAAAACTAGACTTGAAAATTTAAACGAATTGTGGATACATTATGAGAATAATTATTATGAAATTTTAAAATTACCCAATTATAAAAAAACAAATTATATTAAACAGGATTTTTTTTCAAGAGTAGAGCAAAATTATTTAAAAAATAAAAGTTTATTTGCTGAATATATTGCTAAGCATTCTGAAAACGTAAATTCTACTCATATTACTCACAATTCAACAATGCGTAATGAATCTTTTATAAGTTCAGAGGATTCTGAAAGGTTACCCAGAATATCAGTTCCTAAATTTAAAGGCGATTAAACTCAATGGGAACATTTTAAAGATTTATTCAGTACACTAGTTGGTGATAAAATTAATTTATCTAAAGTATCAAAATTACATTATCTAATAACCAGCTTAGAGGGTGAACCTTTACAATTAGTTAAATTAAATCCTATTACAGGTGAAAATTTTGAAATTTTTTGGCAAAAACTTGTTGATAAATATGATAATAAAAGGAGACTAGTTTCTTTTCATCTTAGTAAAATTTTTAATTTGACTCCTATGAAAAAGGAATCTTCATTTGAATTAAAACGTATTTTAACTGGTATAATAACTCCCATTCAAGCACTATCATTACTTAAACGTGAAACCAAACATTGGGATGATTTTTTTATTTCATATTGTAAATTTGTTTGATCCTCAAACTCGTAAACAATGGGAAAAATATTTAGGTACCTTGACGAATTCTAAGGGTCCCCATTCTTTTGCTGAAATGGAAAAATTTATTGAAAAACAAATAATTATTTTGGAATCTTTAGAAGATTCTTATAAAAAAAATAATAATTATAATTTTGGCAATTCAAATTTTAATAAATCAAATAAATCATCTTCTTTTAATATTGTTAGTAATTCAAGTAAAATTCATGGTGAAGGTAAACCTGAATCAGAAAACAGCACTAATGGCTGTATAATTTGTAAAGGATCTCACTTATTTTCATACTGCGATGTGTATAAAAATAAATCGGTTGAAGAACGTAAACAATTTGTAATAAATAAAAATCGTTGTACAAATTGCTTATATTTACACACAGTTTTCAAGTGTCAATCAAAAAATCGTTGTAAAATTTGTAATGGTAAACACCATATTACGTTACATATTGCAAAAAAATCAAATGGTGAATCCTCTTCTCATATTACTACTGAAATTGAAAATGCTAATGTAAATGACCAAACAATTGATGATACAAACGAGGAGAATTCTGACCAATCAGAGCATGTTACTCATTTGTGTTCATTTTCTAAATCGGTATTATTGGCTACTGCCATTGTTAAGGTTTATTCTAAAGTTGAGGGTTATTTTATTACAGTGCGTGCCTTGATTGATTAATGTTCTCAATCGTCGTTTGTGTCGGAATTTTTGTGTCAAAATTTGAATTTGAAGTATAAATCTATCGATTTACCAATTTCTGGTGTGGGAGGAAATAAAAATTGTACTTATAAAAAATACGTTAATATAAATATTTGTCCTAATTTTGATTCTAATTTTGTTTGCAATTTGGATGCTTTGGTTTTACCTCGTGTTTCGAACTATGCTCCAAATGTTACATCTAAAATACATTATACTCATTTGGAAAAATTAAAATTGGCAGATCATGAATATTTATGCAATAATCGTGTAGATATTTTATTAGGGACTTCTATTTATTCAAAAATAATTCAGAGTGATGTTGAAAAAGGTAAAGATAATGAGCCAATTGCTCAAAAAACTTTACTTGGTTGGATAGTTTCAGGTGATACGGGAACTCCAGTAAAAGATATAAAATCTATATAAGTTTATCATATTTCTGATGAAATAAAAATTGATACATTGCTACAAAAATTTTGGGAACAAGAAGAATTCCGAATAAAAAAATTCTTACTGATGAAGAGTTTTTTCAAAAAACTTATTGTAGGACTTCTGACGGTAGATTTATGGTATGTTTGCCATTTAATATTGACAAATCAAAAATTATTTTTCCTGGCTCATATGAACGTGCTCTTAAAATTTTTAAATCAATGGAATGTAAATTTGATAAAGATAAAAGGCTTCATAATATGTGTATTGAATTCTTTATTGATTATTTAAAAAAAGGTCATATGAGAGAAATTAATTCTTCTGAAATTTTAAATTGTAAATATTTTATTCCTTGGCATGGTATTTTAAGGGAAGATCATCTTACTACTAAATATAGAAATGTTTTTAATGGATCATCAGAAACTTCTAACGGTCTATCCTTAAATAAAGTTTGTTATACAGGCGAAAATCTTCTCAAAGACTTAACCAGTCTAATTATTTCGTGGAGAAAATATAAATTTGTGTTCATTAGTGATATTAAACAAATGTACAGGCAAATACTCATACATCCTAATGATCAATTTTATCAAGCTATTATTTGGAGAGAAAATAAATCTCAACCTATTAAAATTTATGTCCTTAATACTGGACTTATGGTTTAGTATCAAGTCCTTATTTGGCCATTCGTTGTCTTAAACAACTGGCTGAAGATGAAAAATCAAAATATCCTCAAGGGGCTGATATTATAAATAATGAAGTATATATGGATGATTCCATATCTGGTGAACATACCATTGAAGAAACATTAGCAAAAATAAATCAATTTAAATCTATTTGTAAACTAGGAGGTTTTGAACTTCATAAATACTTATCTAATAACCAAAAAATCTTAGAATCAATTGATGTTAATGATAGAGCTCTCTCAGATTCTGAATTGAATGAAAATTTTGCTTCAGGTATATTAGGTCTAAAATGGAATCCTAAAGAAGATTTTTTCTTTTTTCAAATAAACTTATCTAATATTAAAGAATTAAGGAAAAAATTATCTAAAAGACAAGTTTTAGCAAATATTGCTAAACTTTTTGATCCTCTTGGGTTACTTGCCCCAGTAATTATAACTGCTAAAATATTTATGCAAAAAATATGGTTGCATAAATTAACTTGGGACTCTCAATTACCCGATTACTTAGTTAGTGATTGGATATCATGGTATAGTAAGTTACATTTAATTAATTCGATAAAAATTAACCGTTGGCTTAATTTTTCTTCGGGAGTGCCCATAATAGAATTACATGGCTTTGCAGATGCTTCCAAGTCAGCTTGTGCTGCGGTAGTTTATTTGAGATTAATTTATGGTAATGGTGAAACTTTTGTAAATGTTTTACAATCAAAAACTAAAGTTGCTCAAATCAAAAAAGTTCTCACAATTTCTAAATTAGAATTATGTGCAGCCATTTTATTGGCAAGATTAGTTAAAAAATTTTTATTTGATTTAGATTTTCCTGAATGTTTTGTTCATTTATGGACTGATTCTAAAGATGTTCTTTATTGGTTACGTGATCATCCATTTAAATGGAAAATTTATATTGGAAATAGAAGTTCAAAAATTCATAATTATGTTCCTCAAGCTCAGTGGCGTCACGTAAAATTTAAGGAAAATCCCGCTGATTGTGCATCACGTGGCTTATCTGTTGATGAATTTATTAATTTTGATTTATGGTGGAAAGGTCCAAATTGGATAAATGATAATAGTGAACCATTTCAATTTATTTCTGAACCTAACAATTTGGAAATAGTTGATACTATAAGTTCGCATATTTGTAGTTATGTTAATGAGATTAATTCTGTTGTTTCAAAATATGGTGATTTGGAAATTATTAATAAATATTCAAGTATAAATTAATTACTTACAGTTATGGGTTATGTTCCTCGATTCATATCTAAATTACTTATTAAAACAAAATCGCGGTTATTAAATAAATCTAATTTATTTGCTAATAAGTGGTTTTGTGGTAATATTTACGAAACACAGGAAAGGTTAAATGCATTTGAAATTAACAGAGCTAAATTGGTATCCATATTTTCAGTTCAACATATATATTTTTTTTTTTTTTTTTTTTTTTTTTTTTAAACATATATATTACTACTAGGACTATCCTCACGCGCTTCGCGCGTGAGGAGTAGGCATTTATGGGTCGCGCAACGCATTAAAAATTAAATTGTAAAATAAAAAAAATTATTTATATTCTTTTAATTAAAAAAATTTTTAATTTTATTGTTTTTTACTTCAAATTTTGAATAAATTTTTATAATTTATAATATTGATCACCATTGTAATTTTTAATTACACCTTGTTTTATTAATATTTGATTTTCAGTTTCTATTTTTATACTTTCTGCGGTTGAAACCCAAAATACAATTTTACCCTGAATAAAAAACATTATAAATTATACATTAACTTTAAAAAAGTTAAATATTATTAATATTTAGTTTGATACAAGAACTTGATTCTTTTTGAAATGGTTATTTTTTTTTACAGGTTATATGGATTTAGTGTAGCAGCAATTTGCAATATACAGCAGCTCATATTCTCCAAAAAAAGTATAATAGGTAATGCAATAATTTAATTTTTATAAATATAATGTTATGCACTTTGCTGTGAAAATATTTGAATATTTTTTTAGGTACTTTAGCATCCCAAGAGACCCATTCGTGTTCGAGTCATTGGTATCAAGATTCCAAGGATGTCTAATGTTTATTTCTTCATTCTGAAGACCTATTTTATATTAGGAAGTGACAAAGGCAAGTACAAAAAATGTAATGATTAAAAATCAATTTAGTAAGATAATTGATATCGATATCAATTATCCCGATGGCAGCCCCTAGCTTTTTTTATGTGCAAATTCTGCATCCAATATTGGTATAAAAACTTACAAATAGTAAGCAGGCTTTAAAATGTTCAGGAAGCTTATATTAACTATTGTGAATAAGATGCAACAATAATACAGCAAGTTAGGAAAAGAAAAGATACTTTTCTATATCTTAGGTTGGATTTAAAAACTTAAGCGCTTTGAAAACTCTTAACCCAACCTGTTAGAAATATATACTCGCTGTATAAATATGCTATATCATTGTTGAATCTTGCTGACAATAGTAAATATAAGCTACTTGCAAAGTTTTAATGCCCTCTTTTTATTTGTAAAATTTTTATGAACAGTATAAGTTCTTTCCGAAGTAGAGTTCGATGTAGCCTTCGGTTGAAAAAAAATTCTGATGCTGCTATTGGACTTGAAATATTCTTTAGAATGCCGAAAAAAAAATGCAGTTTTAGCAAATAAGAATCTAGTTTCCACAAACGGAAAAATTCCGGTTTTTGCAAACGGATGCTTTTAAATATGAAACGTGTTTATAGGCTGGGTGGCTTAATAATACGAATATTAAATCCTTTTTTACCCTAAACGGTCTCGTTGCCCGCAATAGGAATTTCGAGGTAATTCCTTACTGGTGTTTAATTATCTGTTACGTTCTTTATGCATTTTGATTCTCTAAATTCTAATACAGTATCTATTTTTCCCAAAACGACTCAGTCACAAAAAAAAAACTGCAGGTTATTTATTTTGGTATCTTAATCCTTTTTTTGGTTGTACAAGCAGAGAATTTTAATAACAGAAACCATAATAAAGTTTAGGAACACAAAAAACGAAAGTAACAGATAAAAAAAGTTTTAAAAACCATAAAGGTAAGCTAGAAATTCCTATTGTGGGCAACTGGTCCATTTTCGGCGCAAATGGATTTCGTATTCGTATATTCAGCATTCCATAAATCTTAGGCTGTTAAATTAAAAAATGCCCGATATAGCGCGTAAATTCTTAAATTTTACGGCCAAATGCTGCACATAAATTATCTTTGTCAGTGACAAATAAAACACTTATTTTTGAATCGGCAAGAAAAATAATAAAAAGATTTTTTCATATAGAGTAATACTAGAAATTTAAGTAAAACTAAATTTAAAAAAATCGGATTTCCGTTTGCCGCAAGCGAAATTCCGCTTGTAGCTAGTGGATTTTTTTTATCTCGTAAAACGATTGTTAATTACTTAAAACGCAAAAAAAACTAAAAGTAAAATGTTTTTCAACATTTTGGGATATGTTTGTATCGGTATAATGAGACATGAGAAAATTTTTTTAAAAAAGAATAGAAAAAAATGGTTTCATTAATTTTACAAAAAGTCATTTGCAATCGTTTGAGAAGAAAAAAAATTCCGCTTGCCACCAGCGAATTACGTTTGTCTTGAACGGTTTTTGTGTATGCCGGAAGCGGAATTTTTTTCAGTGTAGAACCTTGAATAAATATTTTCTGTTTGAAGGAATTTGGACAAAACTCAACCCATCACCTATTTGTTCGAAGCTGAGTTGTCACATAAATGTACTTTCTTCAAGGCCACTCGATTTATTAGTACAAGTGTATATTATTTCTTCCAGCAAAAATTAAGAAATTTATGTAGAATTGCATCAAGACATAAAATTGTATTAATATTTTTTTTTTAAATAAAAAATGGTTGTTATTTCATTAATTTAATTGTGCACCTTATTTGACCCGATTCCTTGATATCCAAAATCTTTTATAATCATCAAAATAATTATTTTCCAATATTTTTAAAAAACTTTGAAATTAATAATAAAATTTTAAATTATACAAAAATTAATAAAAAAATCTTTTACAACTTTTAAAAAAAAAAAGAAAAAAATAATAAAAGGGAAAAAAAATTACAAGTCCCGAAAAATTTTAAAGTCTATTGAAAAAGGTAATTTTATATTTAGAGCAAAGTTTATGCGATAATTACTCAGTTTCATGCCCAATAATATTTTTCATGAACAAAACTTAAAATTTTTTTAAAAAATCACCCTAAAACGAATTGCATACGTTGAAAACTACGTTGAAAACTACGTAGAAAACTGTGTAGAAAACTACGTAGAAAACTACTTAGAAAACTGAGTTAAAAATTTCACCTGTGTTGTTGCTGTTGTTGCTGTTGTTGTGTTTGAATTTGGTTAGTTTGATATTGTGCTTGCTGGGCTGTTGATATTTGATGTTGCTGATAAAGAAGAGAGCCCAGTTGAGTTTGACTAGGTGTGAAAGAGTTGAGTAAATCCTGAAGCTCTTTTGGATTATTTATAACTAGGGCCCTCTCTTGAGGATTAGCTTGAATGAATATCTGGCCATTTTTGTACCAGACCTTAAAAAAACAAGAGTAGCGCGAGCTTGTCTAGCAGACATTAGTAGTTTGTGAGTGTCTTGTGGCAAGCACTCATTTATAAAGATTTGGATGTTGGATAGTGAGAAGTTGAATACATTGGAGTTAGTTATTCTTCCAAAAGCTCTTTTATTGTCCAATAACTGAAGACTATGTGCCGAGGAGTAGAAGGACACTTGGATGAGAGATAAATTTTAATTATTGACCAGTCTGGCTTTTCTTATGTCTTGTGGTTTAATATTTACTTTGAGGAAGTTGGCTAAAGTAACTACCATGCGTTTTAGGTCAGGGTTGCCAGAAGTTTCAAGACCAGAGATCATGAGGTCTGAAGAGAGTTCAGTCTTGAGAGATTGTAATTTTCTGGAGAGATCTTCAATTTTCGCTTCTTAGGCTTGTATTATATTATATTGTATTAGGCTCCTTGTCCTTTGATGACGTTATAAAAGTTAACAGAGTCCTGTTGTTGAATTAACTGAATGTTGTTGAAGCGACAGTAATCTTCACGCATGGCAGAGAAATTTGCTGTGAAAACTTCATGAAGTTCAAAAATTGAAGCATTGTTAGGGTCTTTAACTGACAACAGGGGTTTGGGAGCGTGCTGAGTTTTTAAAGACAATTGTTATTAGTTAGCATTTTACTCAGTAACAGGTTGGACTGGCATTGGGGAGGAAAGAGCTAAAAGTAGTTCTTGAGATGAAGAGTATTCATTTTGTGATTGGGGTGAAGAAACTTGCGAGAAAGGCACTTGAGTTTGTGAACTATTGTTGGTATTGTTGTTGTCAACATCACTAAAAGTTTGTGAATCTATAAGTGATTGCTGACGTAGAAATTCCAGGTCATTCTTTATCCTTTTAGTGGAGCCTGAGCTAGAGTTTGAATTAGAGCGGGATCTAAAAGTGGGGGGTAAGGAAAATTTATTTCTCACTTCAGAAATTAAGATACAGGCAGAACAGATAAATGTATCTTGTTCATTAGATTTCAAAAGAGACATGTCGTAAGCGGTATGATAGGCCAATGAACAAGTTGAGCAATTCAAAACTATATAATCATATTTTTCTTTTTAATAAAATTATTTATTTTGCCAGTTTTATAAAAAAATTTAATTTAATTGTATTTAATTTAATTAATAATAATTTAATTAAAGCGAATTTTAGATGCTAATTTTCATATTTCCATACCTTACCTAAGTTTTCGGTTTTTCAATATAGCTAACTCGAAAATTCTGAAAACACTCGATAGCCCATTTTCTGCAGATTTTTTGGGTTTTCGGGCTCAACAAAAATGAACTTGAGATTATCGGTTTTCAAATATGGCAGACCCAAAACTTGAAAAACACCCAAAAATCATTTTTTGCACTAGATTTGGATTTTTTTTGCTTAATAAAAACGAATTTGAGATGCTATACTTCATCTTATTTCTGATCTTACAGATTTTTCGGTTTTCCAATACGGCGGACACCAAAACTCTGAAAATTCCCGAAAGTCTATTTCTGATGCCTAGTCTATTTCTGAATTTTATGCTAAAAATAGATTTGTGGGTCCGCCATTTTGGAAAACCAAAAATTGTTTGTAATGTCAAATTGTGAAAATTTACATCTGAAATATATTTTATCCAACCTGAAAACCTACATCTTTTGCAGGAAATAAATTTTCGATATAATGCGCGATCGAATATATAATTTACTGATTTATTAAATGATTATTAAATGAACGATAACAATCTGGCCCCTTACCTGTCTATTTTGATGTTGCTGAAATAAAATTTTAATAATGTTGTAGGATAAAGGAGAGGTAGCTAAGTCAATAAAAAAATCTGATTTTGATTAGCAAATATTTAATATTAATAAAGAAAGATAATGAAAATTAAGGTTATAATGATATATAAAAATTTATAGGAATTAAAGAAAATAATAAGTTTTATGGAATATTACTTTTTATTCCAAGGATGGATACGGCCATCTTGTGATCACTTGCAATTTATATGTGTGTATGTCCCGGCAACATACTCGTGTATTATTATATAATCGGAATTAGCATAGAAAATAAAGAACTTACCACGAGGATGAGGCCGGCAAATACACACATATAGATCTATATATAATATATGCGCTCTCTCACTCATACACATATAAATTGAAAACACTAAACTCTAATCTTTTAATATGATTTAATAACTAATATTTACAAGTTTTAATAATTATAATTATTTTACGTAATGATGTACCTCTTTTTCTTTTACTATTCTTGATTTTTAACTTAACCTTATTCTGCTTGTCTTTTACTTTTTTTTTCTACCGGTCACTTAATGAATTTTCTATAACTTTAAACACACGTGTTCACTCTTGTAACTTTTAACTTCGGTGTGTAAATTAAATGAAATTGTTCAGGCGTCAACCATATTTTTTATTAATAATTTTTATTATTAAATATTGAGATGATGCGTCTTGGACTAAATTAATATTCCAAGACAATATTTCGCAAATTCTGTTGTTATTGTTTTTTGAATAAATTAGACACTTTTTGCGTTATAGAACTTGTTAGTTTATTAACAATTTTCTGTTTAACATTAAGATGAATCGCGTATAAATAACTAGGAAATTTTACTATTATTTTATAAATCAAAGTTATTTTTATGTATATATAATGTGTCTATATTTTGAGTAGTGTATTTTAACAATAACGACCATTGTGTTGCTCTAAAGAGAGAAACGACAATTAGGTCTGTTTCTCTACATGTTGAAATTACTACTAAAGACTTATCTCTAAGAAACTATATATTACATTACTTTATCTTTACAATACGTGTCTAATTTTATTTAGCTATCTTAAACTGAAGGTCACACTAATAATTAAAGAGGCTATTACAGGTAGGCTCGTTACATCTCCCCTCCTCGGTCAAGAAATTGGTCACAATTTCTATGATATTATACAGACCGACCTCAATCCCATTTTCATAATATTTTATTACTGTGTTTATATCATATTTGTATTTTCAAAAATTGATTTATACATAGTAACAACTTTCTTCATTTTAATTACTTTGATTTTATTATTATAATTTTATTTATTTTCTTTCTTTTAATAAATTTAACGTTTATTTAAATGTTATATTGAAATCTGTAAACTAATTTTATCTATGTTTTAAATCTTATCTTTTACAATTTTGATTTTTCTGATTCCTTAAGAAATCGTATTACATGTAGCAAATCTTCTACAATTATAATATTTCTGATTCCTTAAGAAATTGTATATTATATGTAGCAAATCTTCTACAATCTTAATTTATTTATATTTTTTTTGTAGCTCGTATCTTCTACCATTTTGATTTTTCTGATTCCTTAAGAAATCGTATTATATGTAACAAATCTTCTACAATTATAATATTTCTGATTCCTTAAGAAATTGTATATTATATGTAGCAAATCTTCTACAATCTTAATTTATTTATATTTTTTTTTTGTAGCTCGTATCTTCTACAATTTTGTAAATATTTGACTTAAGTCGTTCTGAGTTCAGCGGTCTATTTCCAAAGTAGGCTTAACTCAATGAGTTCAGAGGCCATAAAAATTATTTGACTTAACTCGTTTTGAGTTCAGAGGTCAATGAGGCTTAACTAAAGTTAGTTCAGAGGCCATAAAAATTATTTGACTTAACTCGTTCTGAGTTCAGAGGTCAATGAGGCTTAACTAAAGTTAGTTCAGAGGCCATAAAAATTATTTGACTTAACTCGTTCTGAGTTCAGAGGTCAATTTTCAATGAGGCTTAACTGAAATTAGTTCAGAGGCCATAAAAATTTTCTAATTTCTTAAAAAAACCATATTTATTTAATTAATATTATTCAAAATTATTTAAAATTTTGAAAAATTTTTTTTTTTTGTGATGAAATTTCTGTTAATATTATTATCTTAATTTTTTCTTTTCTTTTTAATTTTATTAGATTTGTAATATTTTTCTATTTATCTAATTATTTCAAATTATTTATTTATATCAAAGCGTTTAACATTTTCTTCACAAAATTTGTATTATTTATTTTTTTCTTTTTTTTTATTATTTAATTTTTCTTAGATTTTTGAATTTATACTATTTTTATAGTTTCTACTTTTTTCTTCTTTTTTTATCAAATTTCTATTATTATACCATTATTTCTATATTGTATATATGTTTTTGAATTCATCATATTTTTTTATTAATTCTATTTGAAAAAAAATTTTTTGTAATGTTTTTGAAACTATATCAAATTTTTATTTAAATTTTCAGTTTTTATATATTTTATAATGGCTTAAATTTTTATTCATTTACTATGTTTTTTTTTTTTAAACATATTTGAATCTATTAAATTTTTATTAATTCTATTTTTAATTTTTTAAATTTTATTTAATCTGTTATAAAATTTTTATTAATTCTATCTTCAATTCTTATGATTATTTGTTTTTTCAATCACGTAAATCTATATTAATCTATTCTGAACTTATTTCAAGATATTGATTGTTTCAAATTTCTTTTAATCTATTTATTATTTATTTATTTAATTTTTTTTTTTATTGTTTTTGATTCTATAAAACTTTTATTGTTTCTATTTTTTTTTATGTTTATATTTAATGTACATCTTTATCTAGCTTGTCTTAAAAATGATAACATTCTCTTTACCAAATATGTATATTATTTCTGTTTTGGACATCTAATTTTTTTTTTTATTTATCAAATTTTTATTGTTTCTAGATTTAATTTTTTTCACTCAAAATTTACATTCTTTTTATCTTTTTAATTAACTAAGTTCTATTTATTCTATTCTGATTAATGTTAAACATTTTTAAATTTATCAAAGTTCCATTAATTCTATTATAAAATTTTCTTTCTCGTTTTTTAATAATTTTTTTTTTTTTTTTTTTTGAAATTTATAACTGTATATCTTATCTGTCTTATAAAAAATGGTATATATTCATTTTATGAAATTTTTAATATTTCAATTTTTGAAGTTAATGACTGAATTTCTTATCTGTATTATCTCAAATAAAGACTATAACGTCATCTATACTATACAAAATTTGCATTTTTTCTATTTTTTTAATTTTTGTTATTAACCTTGAAGTATTTATATTTGTATTACATTTTAATTTTATATATGTATTTTTCTATTTCTAATTTCAAATATTTTGGAATTCATCAAATTTCTATTATTTTAATTCATTTTTATATGTACTTTTGAATCTATCATATTTTTATTTGTATTTTCAATTTTTTATATGGGGCGTTCTTTGTCAAATCAGCCACCCCCCTGTACAGTAACATATTAAAGATAAAAAGATAAGAGTGGGCTTAAAATTTTCGTTGATGATTCTAGTTTTTAATGCCGTGTGGTGTTTTTTTCAAAATTTATCCGTTGCGGGTGTTTTAGTCAGCGTTTTGGCCAGTGTCCAAAAAAAAAAAACAAGAATCTTTAATAAAATGTTTAGGTTTAATTTTTTTTTTAATTTTAGGATGGTATCTGGTCAATTGGCCAATAATAAAGATTGTTTTTCTCTTGTAAAAATTTCTAAAAACTTAACCCTGTTTAGCAAAAATGGGTCTAATTATTTGTAAATATTGGAACTTCAATAATTTTTTAAAGACAAAGAGCATACTAAGAAATATATTTATGGGACAAAAAATAGTTGGAATTAACTGAATAATACGTAAAAATTTTTTCAAAAAATTTTTGGACATTTTCGGATTTTTGGATTTTCCCATTTTTGGCCAAAATTCGAAAATTTTCAAAAAGTTTTGAAAACATATATCCATATTATTTGGCTAATTCTAAGCACTTTTTGTTCTGTAATATATTTGTCTAAAATTAACCCTTTTCAAGTAATAACAGCATAAAATTTCATCAAAAGATTCGCTAATTACTCATTACTCGAAAAGAGTTAATTTTAGACAAATATATTACAGAACAAAAAGTGCTTAGAATTAGCCAAATAATATGGATATATGTTTTCAAAACTTTTTGAAAATTTTCGAATTTTGGCCAAAAATGGGAAAATCCAAAAATCCGAAAATGTCCAAAAATTTTTTGAAAAAATTTTTACGTATTATTCAGGTAATTCCAACTATTTTTTGTCCCATAAATATATTTCTTAGCATGCTCTTTTTGTCTTTAAAAAATTATTGAAGTTCCAATATTTACAAATAATTAGACCCATTTTTGCTGAACAGGGTTAAGTTTTTAGAAATTTTTACAAGACAAAAAAAATCTTTATTATTGGCCAATTAACCAGATACCATCCTAAAATTAAAAAAAAAATTAAACCCAAACATTTTATTGAAGATTCTTGTTTTTTTTTTGGACACTGGCCAAAACGCTGACTAAAACACCCGCAAGGGATAAATTTTGAAAAACACGGCATTAAAAACTAGAATCTTCAACGAAAATTTTAAGCCCACTCTTATCTTTTTATCTTTAATATTTTACTGTACAGGGGGGGTGGCTGCGTTGACAAAGAACGCCCCATATATTTTTTTTTTTTTTTGTTAATCAAATTTATCTTAGTTTTATTGTGAATTTGTTTAAGCATTTTTAGCCCTGTCAAAATTTTACTTTATTAACTCTATTTTTAATTTTTTAATATATTATTTTTTTTTCTATTCTGTATTTACCAAATAAAAATTGGAGTTTCATAATATCTTTGAATTTCGCTGAAGCTGCGAAAGGACTAATGATTGTTTTAATTTCTTCTTTATTTTCAGATAAGCATTTGTATGGTCTTCCATCTTTCTTTTTTTTTTTGCTGACAAAACTGTCGTTTTATAATGTGTCTATATTTTGAGTAGTGTATTTTAACAATAACGACCATTTTGTTGCTCTAAAGAGAGAAACGACAATTAGGTCTGTTTCTCTACATGTTGAAATTACTACCAAAGACTTATCTCTAAGAAACTATACATTACATTACTTTATCTTTACAATACGCGTCTAATTTTATTTAGCTATCTTAAACTGAAGGTCACACTAATAATTAAAGAGGCTATTACAGGTAGGCTCGTTACATATATATATATGTTATAGACTTTAAAGTGATACGTCTTTACTGCTTAAAAGCGGAAGATGAACAGGCCGAACATGTGGCCTTTTTTAGACGCTATGCCGGAAAAATATAAAAAATATATAAAATGTACTAGGTTTTGGAAGTCACGTGTTTTATACTTTGGCGGTGAAACTACAATCTTTAAATTTACAAAATGATAAAATGAATTTAATTATTAATTATAAAAATATGTACGTGCGATCGAACAGAAATAATAATGTGAAAATTAATAAAATAATAATAAACTAATAAACTACTAAACTTTGGCCTTTAATTAAACTGAACTTAATTGGTTAATTGATTAATATTTAATTATTTGTCAAGACTTTTGACATTTATTTTTTCTTCTATCTGTACTCGCTAAGGCCTGGTGCGAGAATGACAATTTTTGGCGTCTTTTTATTTGTTTCTGCGGTCCAGCCATTCCGCCTGTTGGTTCGGCCATCGCGTTTCTTTTATCGATATTTATCTTTTGTTTTGGGCCGCGGTAATTTGAAATATTTAATAATGAAAGATTAAACTTGCATTACATCGTGTGTTTTCGGGCCCACCATATTGGGAAACCGAAAAATTTATAACATCAAATTATGAAAAATATTATCTCAAATTTGTTTTTATTAAGCATCTAATGCAGAAAATTAATTTTGGGGGGATTCTTGGATCCGCGATAATCAAAATCCGAAAAATATGTAAAATCAAATTCTGAAAAATCGCATCTCAAATTCGTTTTTATTAAGCAAAAAAACCCAAATCTAATACAAAAAATTAATTTTTGGTTGTTTTTGGGATTTTCGAGTCCGCTATATTAGGAAACTAAAAAATACTTGAAAGTTAAAGTATAAAAATTCGCATCTCAAATTCATTTTTGTTGAGCCTGCAAACCCAAAAAATTTCCAGGAAATGGGCTTCCGGGTGTTTTTAGAGTTTTCGGGTCCACTATTTTGAAAAACCGAAATTTGGGTTAGGTCTATATAAATTTTGCATTTGAAATTCGCTTTCCTCGTGCCTGAAAACCCAATTCTTAGGAAGGAAATTCATTTATAGGATTTTAGAGAATAAATACCCTTTTTTCGGTAAATCATATTTTTAATGAATAATACCTTTCCGAATATTACCTAAACCCCTTGGGTACTTTATTTGGGTTTGCTGCCCATATTTATTAAAATTCAGATTTTTCTATTTTGTGCTCAACACTTGCATTTGCAAAATATTTTTTCACTAAAGTTCCTTTCGCTAAAGCCATTCCTGCGTTAGTTATCCAGAAAAACCCCGAGAAACCCTAGCAAATCGGAAAAACCAATGAAAAAAAAAACATTTAAAAAAAGTTCCTTCCGCAATATTTCCCGCGTTCTAACTAGAACTGAAGTATCTTCAAAAAATATCTTTTCGCTTGACCTATCAAAAAATTTTAGTATTTGCATTTTGAGCTCCTTTTTTTGTAAAAATAATTTTGGCTATTTCAATTGGAAAAAAAAGCTCGGGTAAAAAAATAATTTATTTTTAATATTTGGATAACCAGTAAAAAATTAATCTTATAAAAAAAAATTCAATTTTTGTTGAAAAATAAGCGAGCACTTTCCGATTTTCCGTGGTGTCGCGAGGTTTTTTTTATTTAGAGGTTTTACCTCCTATAATTAGTATTATAGCTTAATTACGGATTGTAATGATTGAATAGCAATATTTTCTAACTATTTATTCAAAAAAAGCATAATCAATTAGGCATTCCGAAATAAAGCAAAAAAAACTTACAACCGTTTTGTGAACTCAGAAACAATAAACATTAAAAATGTTTTTTCAATGTATTGATCAACCCTAATATTTTGTAACCATTAAATAAATAATATTCTAGGATAATGATTGGCATTCATATAAATTTAAGCTCCTAAAATCTTTACTATTCTAGAACCCTTTACCGAAGTTATTCTAACTCCCTAAATCGAAATTATTTTAAGTTCATTTAACCCCCCCCCCCCTCCCTAATATGGCACATTTGTAAGTTTTACATTTCAAGTTCGTAAACCGAAAATATCATGAGCAACTCTCTTACTGTTATAAAGTATCCAAAATAATGTTTTTAAAACTTTAATAAATTAAAGTATAATTAAAACTAAGTTAAGTCTTGTTGTTTCCTAATCACAAGCTCATCTGAATTTGAAGTTTTTGAGTCCAGAAAATAAGGTTTTTAAGATTAAAATTTATTTGATTTCCTTACAATATTCCTAATGGATCTACTTTTTACATATAATTCAACTTTTGGCCCATAAATGTTGTGAGATGAAATTTTATGGCCCAAGCTAAGTAAACATTTAAATTAAGCAAAATTATAAATTTCTAATATATTATAACTTTTGGGCCACTAATGTTGTGAGATGAAATTATATGGCCTAAGCTAAGTAAAAATTTAATTTAAGCATATGTATATTTCAAAATACTGATACTGATTAAATTAATAATGTTTTTAAAACTTTAATAAATTAAAGTATAATTAAAACTAAGTTAAGTCTTGTTGTTTCCTAATCACAAGCTCATCTGAATTTGAAGATTTTGAGTCCAGAAAATAAGGTTTTTACGATTAAAATTTATTGGATTTCCTTACAATATTCCTAATGGATCTACTTTTTACATATAATTCAACTTTCGGCCCATAAATGTTGTGAGATGAAATTTTATGGCCTAAGCTAAGTAAAATTTTATTTAAGCAAAAATATTAATTCCTAATAAATATATTATAACTTTTGGGCCATAAATGTTGTGAGATGAAATTATATGGCCTAAGCTAAGTAAATTTTTATTTCAGCAAAAGTTTACAGTAAATAGATAATTTTTCTTATACAGTGTTGTACTTTAAATATAATTAGCTTATATTATAACAATTTATTATCTTCAGAAACTGCTTAACTTGCCAGGCCCCTAAAAACCATTTTATCGGTGGAAAATTAAAATAAAATTAAAGAATAGTACATTTTTAACCAAGGGAGCAAAAAAAAGAATGGCCCAGATCGCACGTTAATTAGCATCTGTGGCGAAGTCGAGGATGGTAAACTGCGATCTGGGGTATTCTTTTTTTGTTCCCATGGACAAAACGAAATTTTTCTTTCTCAGTGGGGTGAAAACGCTTTTTTTTCGAAATTTTTAAATATTTTTTAATTTATTTAATATCTTTATAAAATAAAATTTTAATTTTATTTACACTAAATTAAAACTAGACTATATCATTATCATTTCCCATTAGCTTCATTAAAGAAATATCAAAGATAGATGTTTTCAATAAATCAATAAATATAGGCTATAACCCATGATAACCTATCAAGAAAATAGAAAAATTCAAAAATTAAAACAAGCAATTTGATTGGCTAATAAACTGTTGACACAAGATGGCGATCTCCAAAAGCCCATAAACTTTTTTATAATAGATAATTATTGATACAATTTGCAATCACGCCGTTTACTGGTTATTTAGGGGCCTGGCAAGTTAAGCAGTTTCTGAAGATAATAAATTGTTATAATATAAGCTAATTATATTTAAAGTACAGCACTGTATAAGAAAAATTATCTATTTACTGTAAACTTTTGGTGAAATAAAAATTTACTTAGCTTAGGCCATACAATTTCATCTCACAACATTTATGGCCCAAAAGTTATAATATATTTATTAGGAATTAATATTTTTGCTTAAATAAAATTTTACTTAGCTTAGGCCATAAAATTTCATCTCACAACATTTATGGGCCGAAAGTTGAATTATATGTAAAAAGTAGATCCATTAGGAATATTGTAAGGAAATTAAATAAATTTTAATCTTAAAAACCTTATTTTCTGGACTCAAAAACTTCAAATTCAGATGAGCTTGTGATTAGGAAACAACAAGACTTAACTTAGTTTTAATTATACTTTAATTTATTAAAGTTTTAAAAACATTATTTTGGATATACCCATCCTCCAAACATAATAGTAATACCTTTGCCCTCCCCTAATTTTATTCTTGAGAGCTTATAAACTCGCACGAGGGGTGCTCATATCTGTCTGAGGAAATAATTAAAATTTGTCTTTTTTTTATATTGTTTTAAAATTTAATATAAACCTCTTTGATTCAAGTATTTAAATACGTATTTTAAAATGTATTTGAATACGTGTGGGAGAATTTAGAAAAAATATGCATGTCGTTTCTTTTTTTCCAGAGGAAAAGTTATATTGAAAAAATTTATTATAATTTATTTTCACTCCGAATTTCATCCTGCTTTCTAGCATAAAAATTTTATCTTATAATGCAATATTTTCAATACCATTTCTGCCAGAGAGTTAATTTATATTTTAAATAAATGAAATTTTTTATGATAAAAATCTTAATAAACAATAAGAGCTTTTTTTTAAATAAATAATTTTTCATTCAGAAATACACAAGAAAAACATGTTTGAAATCAAATTTTTTTTTTATATATTTAGCAAATAATTATATACAAATTATTTAAGATGTAACCCATGGGTTAAGTATTCTATGGTAATAAGCTAAAAATAATTAGGGAATTGAAAAATGTGAAAAATGTCTATACTGAAATTTTTTTTCACGTTCAAACGATTGCAAATAACGAAAAATTAAGATTTTAAAGTGCTGCTATTCTGTAAAGATTAAAAAGTATAGTATTTTTTTAACTAGTTATTATAGCAGAAATAATATCTGCCTATAAATTATAATTATATGGTTTTGCAACTTAAAAATCTTTTTGAAATAGCAAAAAATGAAAGAAGCATATAAATAAAGAAAAATTTCTGGAATTCAAAAGGAATTAGCTATTACACCAAATGTTTCTTGTCTGCCTTAGATACTTATTACTTGTTTGGCTGAAATTAATGAGTTTTTAAACTGCAGGACATTCATCGTAAGAATGAACAGTACTTCAGCAATGGATTTCTTGATACTTAAGTAATACATGAGAATGTAAATATAAAGCCGAACTATATGTTTGAAAGCCTGAATTAAAAACTCAAACCTAAAAGAAAAAATTTTTCATTTATTTATTTATTTTTTTTATGTACTTTTTTCTACTATAACTGACAGATGCATGCTAGACATATAAAAAAAAGAGATGTTTCTTTCATTATTTAAAGAAAATAAATAAATAAATTAAGAATTTTTGTCTTTTAAGTTTTTAGTTTGTAATTAAAGCATTCAAAAATATAATTCAGTTCAGCTTTATATTTACATTCTCATGTATTACTTAAGTATCAGGAAGTCCATGACCCGTGTAGTGTTTGTTCTTACCATCAATGTTTTGGAGTTCAAAAGAAATTAGCTATTGCACCAAATGTTTCTTGTCTGCCTTAGATACTTATTACTTGTTTGGCTGAAATTAATGAGTTTTTAAACTGCAGAACATTCATCGTAAGAATGAACTTGCTCCAGCAATGGATTGATTTCTTGGTACTTTAGTAAGTAATACTTGAGAATATAAATATAAAGCCGAACTGAATTATACCTTCGAAACCCTGAATTAAAAACTCAAACCTAAAAGAAAAAAACTTTTCATTTATTTATTTATTTTTTTATGAGCCTTCAGAAGAAATTAGCTATTACACCATATGTTTCTTGTCTGCCTCAGATACTTATTACTTGTTTTGCTGCAATTAATGACTTTTTAAACTACAGAACATTCATTGTAAGAATAAACACTGCTCCAGCATGGGTAACTTGATACTTATAAGTAATACATGAGTCTATAAATATATAAATATGGTCATCTTGGTATTTTATTAATTTCCTTTAATTTTCTTTCATGAGCTTTGCAAATATTTATCACTTTTTATTAATTAAATGTGAATATTCAACAAGCATGCACAAATAAACAGTTAGGTAAGTTAGGTTTATTTTTTAATTAATCTTTTATAAAAATTGTTTTTATTAGGTTATATTATAATATTATAATATATAGAGATATCTTGTACCGGGCGAGAGCAGACGCTATATATATAAAAATAATATGCGCATACTCTATACTCCTTTTTATTTATACATATACCAGTGATAAAAAACACATAATAATCGAAATTCGAGGTTTTCGAGCTATTCGATCGAAAGCTCTTGAAGGTCATCTTAAAAATAGAGAGAGAAACCTCAATTTCCTGTATATTAGTGCTTCTAAGTTTAGAACTTAACTTAGTCGCGCGCGCTATCGCGCGCTGTAATAAAGCAAGTGTCTTAATCTGTTGCGAACACAATTTTTAATAAAACTTTGTTTTAAGGCCCCCTTTTCATTTTTTTGTGTAATTTTAATGAATTTTAAACGTGTTTTTTTTTAGTTATTTTATTATACCAGAACATCAAATTTTTTTTTAAATTGGTACAAAAGTATTAAGGAATACAAAAAAAAATACTATTTTAATTATCCATATTTTTAATATTTTATAGAGGGCGTCAAAGTAGTGGCTGAAAAAAAAAAGTAAAAATCGGTTCCACACCTAGCGCCTATTGTGGTCCATGAAAAAAAATAAATAAAAGAGCATTTTATTCCCTGTAGACTTCTCAAGTGCTGGAACTAAAAGTTTCCAAAAATTCCAAAAATTGACCATTTGGTGGGCAAAAAATGAAAAATGTAGATTTTTAAGTACAAAAAAACACCTAATATGGTCAATAAAAAATTTTCTAATCCACCTTTTTCCGATCTTCTAGTTCCAGCACTTGACACTACAATTACAAATAAAACGCACAAAGATTTAGGTCAATAGCTGAAAAAGTTTTTGAGTTAGAACTGGAACCGATTTAAAAAAGTAGTTTTGAGATAAACGCGTTTAAAGTTTTTAAATGCTTATGTTTTCATATGATTCCGTCCCATAAAAATCAAAATATCTCAAAAACATATATTTCGTTTTGCTTGAAAATTTTTTTATACATTCTTCAAATGTTTTTAAGCAAGAAAATGAAAGAAAAAAAAAGTGCATTACGAATTTTAATTTTTGAAAAGGGGGCCTTAAGTCACAATGGAAGATTTTGTATGAGATTTAAATTCCCAAAAAAATTTAGCTTGCCTTGACTTTTACATCATTTGATTAACAAAATAATAATTAGAATCATGAATTGCATTGGAATATGGTAATCTAATTTTTTTTTTTAATGCTGCTGAAATGGTATGAAAATTTCTGAGATTTAAAAAATACTGAATAAAAATTACTGCGATGCGTGATAACCAACTAAATATTATTTTTATATATTTTGTATTGAATAAAATTACGTTTTAATACTTTTAAAAAAGATTAAAATAATATGAAAATTTGGTTGACTAATACGCAAGTTACTTCAGAAGAATCAAAAACTATATTAGTTTCTAAACAATTTCTCACACTTCTCAATGCATAAAAATGATATTTGAGTTAGGTGTGGAATACATAAGAATGGAATTACATTTTTGTTGCACTGTAGGTTTAGTCCAAGTCAGTATCCTATATGGGTGGTTTTCACTGTAACTGTATATTTTTTTATTGTTTACGGCACAACACTAATTATATTTAAAAAAAAAAATTTTTTTATTTTTATGTTTGTCAATGTCCAAAAACCTAAAATTTTCAGTGGTACTGCTATAAATATAAAAATAAATTCTACATCTTATTCTTATGGGATTTTTTTATTTATGCAGACGGTGGCGACGTGGACGGTTGCGACATTTTGAATGTATTATTGAAATAACTTTGTATTGAAGCCATAAAATTTTCTCAAACTCTGGGTATCTTATTTTTCCATCAAAACACGTAACTGAACAAGATATATTAAGTAATATATGACATACACTTGGAGAAAACGACATGGACGGTGGCGACATTTTTTTTTTTGTAAAAGCGTTTTAAAAATTTAATAAGTTTAATTTTCATAGTTAAAGCTTTCATATTTAAAATTTTAGGTTTTCCACGGTTCATATATGAGTATTTTTGTAAGAAAAATAATACAACAGTGCTTTCAAGTGCATAAATATAGAGTGCGCATCCATAAAAGGTGGAAAGCTTAAAAAGAGCTAAAATCGAGGGACAGACTTATATTTGACGATAAACGAAGAGGATTGCATGAAAATTTGTTTCGTTGAAAAACATGAGTATTTGGGACCTAAATACGTCATATGAATCCTACAGAAAAATTTAAGTTCAAATTTTAAGCCGTTTGTTAATACTCAAAGTTTACAGCTAAGCAAAAGGACAGCGGACGGTGGCGACATTTTGAACACATATGCTCCAGAAAATTTTTTTGTTAACTTACCAATTTATGCATAGTAGGTTGTGACTTTAAAAAAATATTATTTATGAATATTTTTATGTTTATTTTATTTATCGCCCAAATATTTTTCAAATTATATATATATTAGTTGTTTATTTATTGATGTAATATATACATACACATATCAAGATAGGGCAATTTTTATTAATATGATTCATTTAACAGTTATGCCCAGTACAGGTCAATAAATAAACAACTAATATATATATAATTATTTATGAACTTTTTAAAAGAAAAAAAAGTGTAAAAGAGCTTTAGTTTCGGATATAAATGGAGGGGACACTATGTATTCCGTTCCTGTAAAAACCACCCATATATATTAAAATGAAATAATAGAAAAAATTAATTATTTTTTGTTTTGTCTTTTTTTAATGACGAAACGTCTAACAAAAATAAAAAAAACATCTATGAAAAAATAAAAAGAACCTTCTAAAGTTTCTTTTCATATAGCCCAGTACTGGTCATTAAAAAAAGACAAAACAAGATTTATTTTATCAAAAAATGGGCGATACACAAAACAACAATTATTTAATTATTTTTGATTTTATTCAATACTAATTTATGAAACACTGTATGGGCGAAAATACCTAAAAATTGTTTTAAATTAATCTTTAATGAAGCTTTTGTGCAAATTATTCCTTGGAAAAAATGCTATCGATTTGACGTTTTTTTAACATGGAACATGTTCATTGGATGAGGTATTTAAAAAGTCCGGCTCGGCAGGGGGGGGGTCAAAAATTGGTGCTTTTAGGGTGGGTGGGTAAAAAATTGACGTTTTTAGGGAGGGGTCAAAAATTGACACTTTTAGGGGGGTGAAAAAATGACGTTTTTAGGAGGGGGTGAAATGGACTTAAAATATTTTCGATTCAGGGACTTTTGGTGCAGAAGTACCTAGGGACTATTGGTGCAGAAGTACCTAGGGAGCATTGGTGCAGAAGTACCTAGGGACCTATGGTGCAGAAGTCCCTAAAGACCTTTGGTGCAGAAGTACCTAGGAACCTTTGGTGCAGAAGTACTTAGGGAGCATTGGTGCACAAGTACCTAAAGACCTTTGGTGCAGAAGTACCTAGGGACCATTGGTGCAGAATTTTTAAGAATTCATTGTAAAAATTAATAAAAAATAAATTCATATTATTTAAAAAACTATAATAATTTGAAAATTTAATTAATTTGGTTCATTTTGATGTCTAAGCAGCATGATTTCTATAATAAAAATCTAAATATAAATATTTGCATATAAATATTTATATTATGAACACAATAGATACTTTATTATCAATGTTATAAATGAACATGTTCCATGCTCGTTGGTTGTGTAGTTACACAAACCAGTTATAAATTTTTTTATTTGAGCTCACGGTTCAGAGTTATAACTTTTTAAAGCTAAGAAGTTCAAAAATTAAAAACTCAAAAAGTGGTAGTTTTTATTGTTTTTTAATACTTAGCACAGCCAAAATCTATATACTATTTTTTTGGTTTTTTTAATATATGAAATAGCCAACAATATAGATTGAATTTAAACTGATTGAAATAATATATAACATCCTTTACGAGTAAATTGTTATATATTATTTTAATCAGTTTAAATACTCTCCTTATTATCGAGCGATAAAAAATTATTTTGAATTTCTATTATTCAATACTTATTATTTATAGATTGAATTTTTTTTAATATCGTAGACAGCCAATATGAATTTCACTATACAGTAAAATTTTTTTATTATTTGATTTTTCCATACTTAGGACAGCCGACGCAACATCTATATTATTTTCTGGGTTTTTTGATATATAAAACAGCCGTTAATATAAATTGAAATTTTATAAATTATTTTTTTGGTTTTTATAATATAAAGTAGCCGACATTATAGAAATTTATAAAAGAGGACATTACACGAAAAGAATTTAGAGTGGGATATATTCTGCGAAATACAATACTTATATTTCAATGCATAAAAATAATTGAAATTACTACTTTTCTATAAAACAGGACACTATTCTAAAAAAATCTATAGTGGGGTTAATTTTGCTACATTCAATACTGATATTTCAACTTTTCTAATAAACTGGACATTATTCATAAAAAATTTGAAGTGAGGTATGTTCTGCTAAATTCCAAACTAATATTTTAATGCTGTCAATGCAAAAAAACAATTGAAATTACTAATTTTATATGGGTCAACATTTGTGAAGTGTATACAGTTTGGATTTTCAAATCTCAGAATGTACTCCAAAGTATGTTTGGTCGAAAGCATATATAAAAATAATAATTTTCCCCAATTTTTAGCATTTTAGATCCAATCCTCTATTTTTTCCCCATAGGAAATTTTCCTTAGAATTCGATTCTGGGGTCCAAATTTTTTTTCGAACTGCGCATGCGCGAGAAAATCAACTTTCTTGCTTTGCCTTTTCTAGCTAACATGCCTCAGCTGCAGACCGCTCAATTTTCATCCTGATGGTCTCAAATTGTATGTTTTTTCATATACTTTCAGCATATGGAATCATTTTTTTGGGTAAATTTATTTTAAAAGCACTAAAATTGAAAAATAGCGATTTTTAAAAAATCATTTTTCACAAATTTTGAATTTCCTGCCAAGTCACGTGACCAAATGAAAATCTGACTAAAAATTCGGATTCAGCGGAAAATTTTACATAAGGATACCAATTTTCGTCTTATTTTATTAAATGGTTTCTAAGATATCCCAGTTTAAAGATAAAGATTAAAATTGACTTTTTTTAAAAAACCTTAAAAATGGGACTCTGACTTTAATTATCATATCTGCTAAACAAATAATTATAAAAAGACGAGTAAAAATTTTTTGGAAACTAAGGGCTTTAATAAACTAAGGGTAAGAATAGGCATTTGGTTTATTGACTATCGGCATGAGAGATTTAGCGACAAATAATTGCAGTCTACGGTAACAGAATGGTGACACTTATACCAAAAAAATAAGACCAATTGGAAGTATTTTGGTTAACTGGCAAGTTTGCAGCTTTGTATTAAAGATTACGAAAAAATCCTATTTGATAACATTGTGGTATTTTGTAGTTATTTAGTATTTTGCTATTTCTTTTATTTCTATAGCGTTACGGAAAAATCCAAAACTTTTCCAAAAAGGGGGTCTTTTGTACTCGAGGAATCCGAAAATTTCGTCAAAATTTTCATTAGGTGACTAGAAAATTCGGAAAATTGAAAATAAGATAGAATAGCTACAGAATACGACAATGTTATAAAATAGGATTTTTTTCATAATCTTTAATACAATGCTGCGAACTTGCCAGTTAACCAAAATACTTCCAATTGGTCTTATTTTTTTGGTATAAGTGTCACCATTTAGTTACCGTACACTGCAATTATTTTTCGCTAAATCTCTCATGCCGATAGTCAATAAACCTAATGCCTATTCTTACCCCAAAATGACCAATTTTGAAATTGCTGCCAAAATTCTAATTTTTAAAAGAAACGAGTTCTATAGGCCTCAAAAATTTTTTAAAAGCCCTTAGTTTCCAAAAAATTTTTACTCGTCTTTTTATAATTATTTGTTTAGCAGATATGATAATTAAAGTCAGAGTCCCATTTTTAGGGTTTTTTAAAAAAAGTCAATTTTAATCTTTATCTTTAAAATGGGATATCTTAGAAACCATTTAATGAAATAAGACGAAAATTGGTATCCTGATGTAAAATTTTCCGCTGAATCCGAATTTTTAGTCAGATTTTCATTTGGTCACGTGACTTGGCGGGAAATTTAAAATTTGTGAAAAATGATTTTTTAAAAATCGCTATTTTTCAATTTTAGTGCTTTTAAAATAAATTTACCCAAAAAAATGATTCCATATGCTGAAAGTATATGAAAAAACATACAATTTGAGACCATCATGATGAAAATTGAGCCGTCTGCAGCTGAGGCATATTAGCTAGAAAAGGCAAAGCAAGAAAGTTGATTTTCTTGCGCATGCGCAGTTCGAAAAAAAATTTGGACCCCAGAATCGAATTCTACGGAAAATTTCCTATGGGGTAATATAAGGAAAAAAATTTTATTGTAAAGTTCGCGTTTGCGAGAAAAATTAATGAACATAAATTTCTCAAAAATTAAAAATTTCAAAAAATTGAAAAAAACAAAAATCGCTGTAAAAAATAGAGGATTGGATCGAAAATGCTAAAAATTGGGGAAAATTATTATTTTTATATATGCTTTCGACCAAACATACTTTGGAGTACATTTTAAGACCCGACCATGCAAAGTCATATACAGTTCACAAATATTAACCCATATAAAACCGGACATTATTTATAGAAAATTTATATTGGTATACATTCTGCAAAATTGAATACGATTATCTGAATCCTACAATTACATTAAAATAATTGAAATTACAACTTTTCTATAAAACAGGACATTATTCGAAAAAAAATTTTAAGTGAGTTATATTCCACTAATTTCAGTACACATATTACAATTATAACATTGTAAAAACCATTAAAATTATTACATTTATATAAAACAAGGGATCCGTTTGAAATTTGCCATCTTAATTGGCGAATTTATACGGCTATCGTATGCAGTTTTCCGTAAATAATACGGATGAATACTTCTTGTAACCATTTACCGTATGCCGTGTAAACGAATAACAGCGTGTTACAGTATGCCAGCTCAGCGCGAGACCAACCATTCAATATGTGGCTTTGTAAAATTTATTTTTTTGATAACTTGTCTTTTTATATATATGTTACGGGTAGAGTCCGATCTCTGGATAGTCCTAGGTCTATCCGGATAAACCTAGGACTATCCAAGCGGAGTTGGATAAAGTCCGATTCTTGATTTTTTTCATCTTTTTTGTTCAACTTTATCCGGCACCGCTTGGATAGTCCTAGGATTATCCAAGATGCTTGGATAAAGTCCGATTCGTAAAAAATGTGAACAAAAGAAAAAAATTATTTCACCGTATTATTTTTTTATTTTATTTGTCATAATTTTATACTCAAATAATTTTTTGATTTAGTCAAATTAAATATAAAAAAAATACAAAATACAATATTTTAGCTACAATATATAAATTTATTTTTATTTATTTATACAAGACAAACTGCTGTGACATTTTGAGTTACATTTGAGTCCATTTGATTTGCACTTGCATTTATTAGTTTTGCAACCTTATTTGCAGTTACACCTTTGAAAGCCTTGACCACCAAATTTAGATGCCATTATTGCAAGTTGGCGTAAAGTTTTCTTCATCTATGTGGTTTGCATTCGTAGGTGTAAATTGATTCCGCGAAAATTTTTCTTCTATTGTTCCATGATAATTAGTTAATTTATACAATCCGTTATCGTTGATTTCTATTATTGCCATTAATATGTTTCTAAAATCTCCGCGACCTCTGTCTACATCAGGAATACCCACTCTGACTGTATCTGCAACTTTGCAATTTAGAAACTTAGAATTTGATCTTTTGATCATTTTTGAATCTTGATTATCTAATGCACGTTTTGCACTTTTTCTATTATCACTTATAATAAATTCTTTTGAACAAATTTCGTATGAAATGTTATTAACACAGTTTTTACAAATATTTTTCGTTGTCACGTTCATAGGCTGGAGAGTTTGAAGTTCATTTTTCTGAAATTGAGTTTCTCAAAATAAAGTTGCTTTATAGAATTATTTAATTTGACTAAATCAAAAAATTATTTGAGTTTAAAATTATGACAAATAAAATAAAAAAATAATACGGTGAAATAATTTTTTACTTTTGTTCACATTTTTTACGAATCGGACTTTATCCAAGCTTCTTGGATAATCCTAGGACTATCCAAGCGGTGCCGGATAAAGTTGAACAAAAAAGATGAAAAAAATCAAGAATCGGACTTTATCCAACTCCGCTTGGATAGTCCTAGGTTTATCCGGATAGACCTAGGATTATCCAGAGATCGGACTCTACCCGTAACATATATATTAATATTTATTAACTTATATGAAAAAATTTTAGTTTATATTTAGTGTAATAAATATTACCCACATAGCACAAAACGTTTTAGAAACGTTTCCAATAAAGTTTCAAAAAGTTTTGGAACGTTCTAAAAACGATATAAAACCTTTTAGAAACGTTTTGGAACGTTTTTAAAACGTTTATAAAAAAAAAAACATTTTAAATGTCCGCAGAAAAACGTTTCATAAATATTTTAGAAACGTTTCAAAACATTTATAAAACGTTTCCAAAGACGTTTTATTGGTTTCGACTTTTTTTCTCAAAAATTCCTTTTTGACGTATTTGGAGTTATTTGGCGTATAAAAGAATAAAGGAAATTTAGTATTTTTTCATGTTATTTATTTTTTATCATATCATTAAAGAATAAATATACAAAACAGTTATGAAACGTTTTCAAACAAGCAAGTAAATTCACAATTGATTAATAAATCACAAATTTTATTGCACCATAAATCTGATATACTGGCCCTTGGGAACATCATTAAAAATTTGTGTAACAAGAAAAATATAAATTATTATTGAGCTTAAGCTATTATTTTCTATTCAGTTAAAATCTGAAAAATTGGTTATTGTGTAACCATTTGTTTATTAAATTATTTAGAGAGATCGTTTTTATTTTTTGGAGATAAACCATTATTATCTGTAGATGTAAAATTTTCTATTCAAGAACTTACAATTCCAATCTTAAAAGTAAAGTATGGCCCTAGCTTTTATCAGGGATCCATTTTTAACCTAAATAAAAAAAGTTTAGTACCAGATCTCCAATCAAACTCTCAAGAACATATATTTTTCTTGTGGAATTAAATTTTCAAACCCTGAGGATCAGCTTAAATAAATCTATTTTTACATTTAAAAAAATTTTTTACACTGTCAGATTGCTGCTGTGTTGACACCTTGTGCAACTTCCTCAACATGTCATGGAAGTATCCGTGACCTGTTAAGAACTGGGTGAGATAGAAATCTACCTCCTCATGTTCGCGTCCCGTCCAAGTCTTCAGGTCCGGAATTAGTCTGTGCGTCTACCGGCCACACTTGTCGCTGTCCCATTGTCCCTGACATTTAATCATAGCATTGGAGCGGGCACGGTTGAAAACCTGTTTCGCGCTTCTCTACACTTTTGTATATGAATTTGCGCTCCAATGATAGCAGGTCAATAGAAAGGACACTAGCTACCAACTGAATCGCCGATAGCGATACTATATGGTATGCGCTGGCGATCCGCCTCTGGTAAAGAGCAGATCTTATGCCTGTACTTCTTAATTCGTGCGGCTTCCGCCAAAACTTCCGAGCCGTGTAGCAGTACAGATTTCATCACGGACATCAGGAGTCTTTGCTTTCCTAGATTGGGCCCCCCTATGTTGGCCATGAGCCTTGACAGGAAGGATACGACCGACGCCACAGCCGTCAGGAAACAAAAAAAAACGGAGTTAATTATTTCTTTAAACCAATTTTGAAGATAATGGAAAAATTCTTGCTGAAATACATAGTTAAATATGTCAGAATTTTGTTGTGATACCGCGATTTTAATTTGAAACTCATAAAATTTCGCAATGCACGCTAAAACTGTGCTAATTCGATGACCTGGAGCTGTATTTTGTAGCCAAATTTTATCCTTAATAGATCTATGAAATTTTTCAATTGGTATTTATGTTTTTTGGGTCACTGAACACGAATATGATATCGGTTTTTACCGAATATGGTTCAGTTGCCCACAATAGGCAACTTTAGGTAAAGTTTTAGGATTTTTTCTATATTCGCAAGTGATAATTATGTTTTTTGAGTCGCTGAACACGAATGTGATATCGGTTTTTACCGAATATTATTCAGTTTCCCACAATAGGCAACTTTAGGTTAATTTTTAGGGTTTTTTCTGTACTAGGAAGTGTTACTTATGTTTTTTTAGTCGCTGAACACGAATATGATATCGGTTTTTACCAAATATTGTTCAGTTGCCCACAATATGCAACTTTAAGTTAATTTTTAGGATTATTTTCTATATTCACAAGTAATATCTATGTTTTTTGGACCGCTAAGCATGAATATGATATCGGTGTTTACCGAATATGGTTCAGTTTCCGGCAATAGGCAACTTTAGGTTAATATTATAAGCAGCTTTAGGTCTTCCGCTACTATTTTTTACTACAAAGTTGTACAATATAAAATTTTCAATTATTCAAGTTTTTTAAATATTGGATTCCCAAATTAAAAATCTATACATCTTTACGATGTTGCGTAGGCAAAGTATGGGAAAAATGTTAATATGTTTTTGTAATATTATATTCAATATGTTTAATTTCTTGGAAGATGCTTAGTAAAAGAGATCACTAATAGAAAAATAATAAGAAATAATATGTGGGAATGGTATTTACGAGCTTAGAGATTGAAAGCCAATATGAAAAACAACATCTCTGACGTCAAAGAGCAACCTTTGAACTTGGTATAGAAAACGCCTACGACAACATAAAAATTCTTCTCATACAGTAGCTACATTCTTTCACACGGTTTAACGCATATAAGCTACTGTCCAGGGATGTCGCGGGACACTCGTTAAAGACAATTCATTAAGAGCACTTCATTAGAATACTTGTTTGGGATCACTCGTTATTTTTCGCATTGGGATCTCGATACTAGCATCTCTTAGTTATACTTATATTATGGAACTTAGAATATTTCAATAAACAAACAAGTATATACAACAACTTTGGTTAATTTATTTTCCTCTACAATAAACCAGCCTTAAAATAACTTTAAGGTCCGAATAAAAAGAATTCTCAATCACCTGAGAATAAATATTTAATAATCCAGCAAATACGCTACAGATTATTTGGAGGCTCCGGGGGGATATTCGGTAGTGGAGGAAAATTCGGAAAATTTTTTTTCCCAATTAACAAAAAAAAATAAAAAAAAAAAAATTTTTTTTTTTGGGTAAAAATTTTTTTTTGGGACAATTTGAAAAATATATGGATGGAGGATTCGTAAGACGATTTATCAGGAAAATATTTCAAGGAAAACTATTTAACAACAAAAGAAAATCAACTTCAAGGAGAAGATTGCATAACGAGATATTACTACATAATACGGAGCAACGACTAATTATACAACAGCGAGGAGAAATTAACAACTATATATTATTGAAATCTTTCAACAAAGGAGCAGTGAGGAAGGTTCTTTATCGACGGATGTGCAGCAAATCAATTGCAGTTCCATTTATTGATCGAGGATTAATTGGACATCTAACTACGGAAATATTTGCACAGCTGTTACAGGATTTGGGTCAATAGGTCACGAGGAAGTAAAATGGAGATGGAAAAAGTAGGAGTAGCCTTTGTAGCAGCCTGGTAAGCTAAGTATATTTTATTTTTTTTTCTCTCGTTTAACATTTAAGACAATACTCGATTTTGGGCGTTAAACTAAGTTTTTTTTATTAAATGGTAAAATATTATGAAGAGTATGAGAAATATTTAAATTGTTTGAAAATGATTCATTAACAAGTTTTTTTTTTATTTAATTTGGATATTTTTTTTTAATGTTTTTAAGAGATAAATAAAGAAGAACATTAATAAGTTTTTTTTAATAACTATTTTTATTTTTTTTTATTTTTAATATTGCTACATGAATGAAAAAGTATATATATATATATAAGAGAAAATATTTTATAAATGGTTGTTATCATAAAATAAATAAACAAGTTGTTTTCCGAACAAATAAAATAATAGAATAAGATAAGATGAATTATAAAATAATAAAGCAAAATTGGTTGAAAATAAAATTATTAAAATGAATAATTATCGAGACACTAATGAAAGCGATTTTTCCGATGCTGAGGAAGAAAGTTTAAGTACCATATTTAATAATATGTATAAGGCTAATAGCGAAACTAATATAACAGCTGCGGTAGATAGTGAAAAAAATAATAAGAGAGAAACAGTTACGGTAAAGATAGATAATAAAGATAAATATAGCGATTATGCAAATGTATATACGTCAAGTCCAAATTTTTCAAAAGCAGTAGAAAATAGTACATTAGGTAGAGGTAGAGGTTGGCTTAGGAGTCCTATATTAAAAACAACTAGTGGAATAAATAATAAAAGTAAAAGAGAAACTCAAAATATAGATTCAATGTATAGAAATAGGGATGAAAATGCTAATTCAGCACAGGTTGATAGGCCTGTTTATAATTATTTTATTGAAGAACCTAGGTTAGGTATTGGTAATATTCCATTAAATGCAGCGTTGACTACAATTCCTAATTATGACGGACGTCCTGAAACACTTAAGGCATTTGAAAAAGTTATTAGAGATATATTAGCTACTTATGGTAATCAAAGTGAAAAATGGGTATTAAATACTATTGGGGGAAAGCTTAGAGGTAGGGCAAAATTAGCATATGGGGGTATTGCACCAGCATACGATTCGGTAGAACAGTTATTACAAGATTTGAAGTTAACTTTTGGGGGGATACAAGATGCAGACACAATTAGGTTAGAATTACGTCGTGTAGAACAAGATTTTGATGAACCAGTGTGCGATTATGCATTAAGAGTTCAAAATCTAGAACAAAGATTACTCTCACTTTACGATTCATCAGTAAGTATGACTGTAGAAGAGAGAGAATATCAAAAGAAAAGAACTAAGCTTGAGTCATTAGAATGCTTTTTATACGGGTTAAAAAACCCTCCAGAATATAGAGTGTCTGCTAAAAAACCAATGAGTTTGCGGGAAGCAGCTAATATAGCGGTGAACCTTGAAGGGAGATCTAAAGTCCTGGAAAGACATGAAAACTGTGCTACAAGACCGAATAAAAATTGCTCGTCCACACATTCGTCAATACCTCAAAGAAACTTAAATTATTTTGAAGAGCAAGAATCAGATGCGACAAGTGATTCATCGGTAGATTTAAATAAATTATGGGCATTATTAGCCCCTTTAGCCGCAAAAGTAAATATTACAGCTACGGTAAAAGCAGATTGCCCTTATTGCAAAAGCCCTCATGAATTAAAAACTTGTCAAAAATTTTTTAAAGCAATAGAATCAGGGGAAATAAAAATAGAAGGAAATAAAATTAAAACAAATAATGACCAAGAATATACTAATACTAATCAAGGTAATCAATTTTTTCCTTACCCATTGTGGGCTAATCCACAAAATAGGGTAAATTCAGAGCTTGAAAATGAAATGGGTAATTTTAGGCAACAAAGTCAAAATCCATATTATAGAAATGTAGGATACAGTAATAATAGAAATTTTAATGGATATAATAATTATAATACTGGGTTTAGAAATTTTAATAATGGATATAGATATAATAGAAATTCTGGAAATAATAGATTTTCGAATAGATTTAATTCAAATAATAGATTTCAAAATAAAAATTTTGAACGATATAATTACGGAGAAAGAAACTTTAATAATTCTAATAATAACGCGTTTAATCGAAATAATAGTGGGAGACAGAATTATAGTAGGGGTAATAATAATAATTTTAATAGAGAAAGTGGAAGTGGATTATATAAAAATAATAATGTTAGAAACAATATAACAGATTTGAATAATGACAGACAAAGAGGAAATATTAATATTAGAGATAGTAGAAATACCTTGTCAAATAGGTATAACAATAAAAATGAGACCCAAAATTTAAACTAATTAACAGCTCGATTTTAAAACTTAACGAAAGTGAAATCGAGCATGAAAAAAATAATTTAGAAAAATATAATATCCCAAATGAAAAGAAATTTATAGCTTCAGTAAATATAAATTATACAGTATCTAAGAAAATACCTCCAATAGTAGAATTACAGTGTAAACAATTAGTATCAGGGTCGGGAACTTTTTACGTTGATTCGGGTGCTGAGGTTAGCCTACTGAAGGGCTCAGCGCTACGCGAACAAGAATTTGTTAATAGAAATACAATTATTAAAATAGTAGGAGTAACTAGTCATGAAAGTTATACTAAGGGTACAATAACGTTGGATTTAATGGGATGTGAATGTTTATTTCACGTAGTGTCAGACGATTTTCGTCTGGACTCTGATGGGTTATTAGGAATTGATGCATTACAGAGATATGAAGGACAAATTGACCTTGGAAGGATGAGATTACAATTTGGGCCTTATATATTTCCATTTTTACGTAGAGAAAGGTTTTTTATTCAACCTAAATCGGTGCAAAATATTTATGTATGTATAGAAAATATAGAAAAAGAAGAAGGTTATATACCATTATTAGATATACACCCTGATTTAATAATAGGGGAAGCAGTTGTAACGAATAGAAATGGTAAAGCGATAATAAAATGTGTTAATACTTCAGATAATGTAGTTGAGTTAGAAACTCCGTTAGTAGAGTTACAGGATTATGAAAATTCTGCAGATATTGAAGAGGCAGAGTATTGGGATTCTGATACAAATTTTGATAGGGATTTAATATCAGAAAAAATTATGAAAGAACTTGACTTAAAAGATTTAAACGAAGAAGAAATAAAATCTTTGAGATCGATAGTGTTTGATTATGCTGATCGCTTTTATGTAAAAGGCAGAAAATTTACTAGTACACCGTGGATAAAACAAAAAATAGAATTAAAAAATGATACGCCTGTTAAATGTAGAGTATTTAGGCACCCACCTGAAGTTAAGAAAGAAATGGAAAAAATTTTAAAAGAACAATTAGAGTTAGGCATAATACAGCCATCCCAATCTTCTTATTCTAGTCCACTTTGGATTGTAGCTAAAAAGGATCTGGATGAGAAGGGGAATAAAAGATATCGAATAGTAGCAGATTATAGAAAGCTCAATGATTTAATTATAGCTGATAATTACCCAATTCCAGATATAACAGGCATTTTGGACCAGTTAAGAGAAGCCACGTATGTCTCAAACTTAGATTTGAAATTCGCCTTTTATCAAGTAGAAATAGAGCCGGAATCAAGGCAATACACTAGTTTTAGCTGCTGTGCAGGCCAATACGAATTTTTAAGGATGGGAATGGGAATTAAGACATCTCCTAGTGTGTTCTGTAGGTTAATTGACATGGTTTTAGCGGGTATGCAACATGAAATATTCGCCTATTTGGATGACATCATTGTTTACGCTAAAAATCTGGAAGACCATGATAGAAAATGTAGAATGCTGTTGGATAGACTTAGAAGTGCTAAATTACTATTAGATCCTAGGAAGTGTTTCTTCCTAAAACGAGAAACAGAATTTTTGGGACATAAAATCGGAAATAATCAACTAAAACCGAGTGATAAAAAAGTAGAAGCAGTAAAAAATTTCCCAGTACCAACTAATCAAAAGAAAGTAAAAAGTTTCTTAGGACTAACATCTTATTATAGAAAATTTATAAAAAACTATTCAAAAATAGCAAAGCCTTTATTAGATTTGTTAAAAAAAGATCAACCTTTTAAATGGGAAGAAGAACAACAAATAGCCTTTGAAACTTTAAGACAAAAATTAATAGAGGAACCGGTACTAGTGTCACCAGATTTTAGCCGCGATTTTATAGTAGTCACGGACAGCTCAGATTTTGCAGTGGGCTGTATTTTGCAACAACTTGATGATCAGGGTAGGGAACATGTTATAGCTTATGCTTCAAAAATACTGAATAGTTCTCAAGCGAAATGGGATATTTATCATAAAGAATTATTTGCGATATGTTATGCTACAAAAGTTTTTAGGGGATATTTATACGGTAGAAAATTTTATGTTTATACAGATTCTCATTCTTTAAAGTTTTTACATCAATCAAAACAAACAGATTTGAGATCTTGCCATCTAAGAGCAAAATTAATGAATTTTGATTTTGAAATTATTTATAAACCAGGTAAATTAAATACGGCAGCAGATGCATTATCAAGAAATCCAGTACTAGCAGAAGGGCAAATAGACCCAGATCAGCCAAGAATTAAACTTTATGAGTTGGCCGACAAGAAATTATTAGGAGAGACATCGGATTCAGAATCTGAGGTACTAGTGAGGCTGTTTAATGCAAATAAGAAAAGAAAAAAACCAGCGAATAAAAGAATAAGCTTTAAAGATGAAGATGAATCAGGTTCAGATTATGTACCACCCAAAAAATATAAATATGATAAGGGAAAATCAAAAATTTCTAAGCCAATAATGAAGAGAGGAATTAAAAGAAAATTGTTGAATGAAAAACAGGTTTTTAATGATATTGTTAATGAAGGGGCACCGTTAAAAAGAAGGAGAGGTAGACCAAGAAAAAATGAATTAATAAAACCGCCATTACCTCCTAAGCATAGAGGTATGAATTATAAATATCCAAGTTTTTCACCAGATAGGTCAATAAAAAGTCAATCAACCAGTTTTCCACAAATACAAAATGAAAAAGATATCAGAAGGCCAAATTCAGAAACTGAAAGTGATGAGGAAATGGATATGAGAAAATTATTGGAGTTAAAAATGAGAGATATGGAAAATAACAAAAATATTTCAAAAAAAACGGAGAGTAATAGTTCAATAAATGAAAAAAGTAAGTTTAATAATAGAAAAACTGAAGAAATAGGTGTTAATAATGAGGAAGATTCGTTTAGCGGGGAATTTACGGTGAAAATAAAAGGAAAGAAATTAAATAATAAATCTGCAATAAAAATAAATATAGAAGAAATAGAAAAAACAGGTGAAATAGTATCTAAAAATAAATATAAAAATGTAAATAATTCAAATGAAAAACATTTAGAAAATGAAAGTTGTTCACAATCAAGTGAGGATTTAATTTATGAAAATGTTATACTAGGTAGGGAAAATGATATAGATGAAAATTGTCGAATATTGGATAATCCAAGAGAATTTATACGATATAATCCTGCCAGAAATTGCGCAGAAATGAGTAAAAAATTTAAAAGAATTTTAAGTGTCGACGATACAGGAGATTGTTTATTTCATAGTTTATTAATATTAATAGGAAGCAAAATGTCTTTTAAAGAATTACGTGATAAACTGAAAAAAAGTAAATATTTGCAATTCTGCGAAAACCCAAATAGAACTTATAATATTTTAAATACGCCTAAAGAATATGGGGATTCAGAAGTAGTATTTTTATTTTCAAAAGAATATAAGATAAACATATGTGTGCATTTAGAAAATACAGTCGCAGATAGCGAAGGGAAAATAAATATAAATTATGCTCATTATGTAGGAAATAAAAGTACAGAGTTTATTCATTTACATTTGTCGAGAAAACATTATACACCGCTAATAAAAATAAGTGAGAGAAATAAAAAAATAGAGGAAATGGATATAAGTTCAGATCAAATTGAAGAAATAAATTCACAAAAAGTAAACACTGAAAAAAAGCAAAATTTTCCCAAAAGCGTAGAAAGGGAAAGTAAAAAGCAACCTGAAAAACGACCTAGTCGTAAACCACCTTGGAATCCTAAAGTAAAAGTTCAACAAAAAGAAATTATAATACCTTTGAGAAATATGAAAATTTCAAAAAGTCATCCGTATCATACATTTGAAAATTTGGTTTTTTGTATTACGGAAGATGTATATCCAACTCAAGTTTTAAAGGTATTAGAAGAAAAACAATTTATACATAGAGATGAATTAAAATTAAATAAACCAAAAACAGGGGAAGTATTAGTTATAAATAATAGGGATAAAAATATAATAGCATTAGTTATAAAACCATATATAGATTCTAAACTTTTGAAAAAACAATTAGATTTAAGTTTAAAAACTTTTAGTAGATTAATTGATAGGCTAAATTTGAAAAATATCTCAATAACAAGAGACCATGATATGATGAATGAGAATCAAAATTTGAATTTTATTGACAGATTGAATCATTTTTTAGGAGATAAAATGATTGAAGTTATATTTTATCAGGATTCTTTAAATGTACCTTCAGTTGAGGAGAAATATCAGCTAATTTTAGAATATCATACAAGTGCAGCATCAGGTCATTTAGGATACCATAAAACTTTAGCGAAATTGGCTGCGAATCATTATTGGAAAAATATGGCACCGGAAGTGCTACATATTGTAAGGTCATGTCCAGAATGTCAGGAGGTCAAGTTGTCAAAACCAAAGACACGTCTGGGAATGGTTATTACTAGCACAGCCACAAAACCCTTTGAAATTCTGAGCATAGATATTCACGGACCAATGAAGGAAATTCAGGGTTATAAATATATTCTCACATGTATATGTACTTTGACACATTATTTCATTCCAATACCTTTGAAAAGGGCAGATGCTCAGGAAGTGGCAAAAGCACTAGTAAACCATGTATTCGCACCTTATGGATGTCCTATCGCAGTGAATACGGATCAAGGTGCAGTATTCCAAGGAAGAGTCCTAGAAGGACTAGCTAGAATATTTAAAGTGAAAAAATTTCGTACCACAGCTTTTAGGCCAAGCAGCCAAGGAGTAATTGAGAGACAGCATAAACCATTAGCAGATTTTTTACGAACTTATGTAACAATAGATGAATCGTGGGTAGATTGGTTACCACTTGCTGCGCATGCGTTGAATTCAGCAAAATCTGAAGCAACTAATTTTTCTGCATTCGAATTATTATTTGGACATAAAGCAAGAGTACCCTCACAATTTCCACCACGAGAGTCAGTTAGACTGTATGATGACTATTTAGCGTATGTAACAGAAAAGTTACAACATTTAAGAGCTTTAGCAGGACTAACAATGATAAAACGTAAATATAAAAGTCGTGAGTACTATAATAAAAAATTAAATACGTGTCATTTTATAATTGGACAGGAAGTTTATTTAATGAACAATAGGATACAACCCAAGCATGATAAGAGAAAATTTATTGGTCCTTTTGAAATTACAGATATAAATTATGAACTCCATAATGCAGAAATTCAGCATGGAGATTATGTAAAAGTAGTACATCTGGATTTATTAAAAAACGCAGTGGAGGCTATAAAACCGGGTAATATTATAGAAAAACCGGAAACAGGGAATTAATATTTATTAATTTATTAAATTTCTGTTAATTTAAGTTTTTTTTTAGTTATAAAAATAATGGAACAAATATAATTTTATAAAATATAAAGGTAATAATATGAAAGTATATTTAAAAAGTATATAGGAGTGTAAAAAAAAAAGAATCTCATATAAAATAATAATTTATTCCGATAGAGTACGCAATATATAGCAAATAGGCATAAGTTGCAAAGCGCAATACTTTTTTTAGACGAACAAAACTTATACATATAGTATTTTTTTTTAAAAAAAAAAATTTTAATAAAAAGGGATGGATGAGATAAACGCAGTATATTATTATAATAAAATTATACTATTAAAAATATAAGAAATAGCTTAAGGAAACGAAATTTTTTTTAAAAATATAAAATATAAGTATTATACATATATAAATAAATATTTAAAATAAAATTAAAATAATAGAAGTTTTATTTGAGTAGAGTAATGTTAGCTAATATTGGTAGTTTATCCCATATTTAGGGCCGATTTTTAAATCTTATTTAGGGATAATTTACAAAATAAATAAATAAAAGCATATATAAAAGGGAACATGGAATGGATAAATAAAATGAATATGTTAGAGTACAGGAAAATAATAATTAATAAATATAAGTTAGTTTTTCGTAAAATTTTTTTTTTTTAATACAAGTATGATTTTTATTACATAGATTTTTATTATTGTTTTGTAAATACAATAGATTTTGTTCTTATTAAATTTAATGATTTGTTGAGTACATTGTTTCAAGATACATTAAAATTGCAATAAAATAATATAAATATTGATTTAATAAAAAAAATAATGTTTAAAAAAAAAAAAAGAAAGAAAAAGAGAAAAAGAAAAATGTCTAGCTTTCATCGGAAGAGGAATTAGAGGGAGTACGAAGGTATAAATTTCGATAATATATATATAATTCGACAAAGAATTTAGGTGCTGAAGGATGAGTATAGTCGCAAATAGTTACTCGAGGCAAAGAACCCAAGTCATAGTCAAAATGATATAAATAATAATCATCTTGTTGGACAAATAGGAGTATGGAACGATTTAAAGCTTCCCAACTAAGCCTTAAAGTTGCAGCATCTTGTTCAAGAAGGGTGTGTTGTAAGAAAGAACACTGTGGGCAAGCACATCCAGTATTATCATACATTAATGAATGTAATGTAGGCATACCCAGAATTAAATGGATAGGTTTTACAATTTCATAATGACTATGAGAAATATCTAAAGTATGCACTCTTAACTCAAGTAATATAACATAAGAGACAGATAAATAAGCCACGGAGAGTTTTTGTAGATTAGTAAATAATGGAAATTGGCAGAAACCAATTTCAGTGAGATTGAAGCAAGCACCTACATTTAGAGAAGTTATATTGGGAGCATTTTGTCTAATTAAGGTTAATTGATGATCATTAATGTCACTATGTGGAATACTCAAGATTGTAAGGTTAAACATAGAGGAGAGACAAGAAAAACTATCTGAACTGAGAGGAAAAGGAATGAAAGTTGTAGGAAAAAGGGAAAATTCGAGAATAGAAAAGGGATATTGGATAAAATCAGAAATATAATTTCGTAAAATACCAGAGAATTTGAATTGTGAAAGACTAGCAGAAAAAATTGGAAAAGAAATAGGAAATAATTCACGTTGAAGGGTTCGTCTTTGAACGCGCAAACGATTAATTTGAAGTGATTTCAAATGAGTAAAGTGGCTAAGGAAATTTTGAATATCATCTTTAAACTGATAAGAAATGATATTAAAACGTAAAAATTGTAAAGAAGCAGAAAGTGGTAAGAAATAAGTCAAATGATGACGTAGTAATAAGATGTCATCACAATATAGTGTTGTTAAATCTGGGTAATAAGTTAAAACTGTAATTAATACCTGAGAAAAATAATTTTGGAGAACTAAGTTGTCAGTAGATACCAGGTGAAATTTAACATCTACAATGTTAGGCATTAAATCAAAAAGATTTTTCAAACTGGCCAAGGACATCCGGTCAAGATTTACTCGATTGGTTGAAAGATTTCCAGGATAATGAGAGCCATACAATAAATTTAGGTGACGATCTCGAGAAAAGGCTTCAATACACAAGGACTGCAAGGAGCTATTCATCATAAAGAGAGAATATTTTTCGGATATACCAAGATGTATCCAAATGTTATAAAACATATCAATATGTAAATAGTCTAACGCCATGATGATTTAAGGGTTGAAAAAGCCTAAAAGAAAAAGAATATAATATAAGTAAATCATATTAGGAAAAATTGAGATCAAAAAAAAAAAAAAAAAAAAAAAAAAAAAAAAAAAAAAAAATAAAATTAAATAAAATTAAAAAAAAAAAACGAAAAACAAATAAGTTTTTGTTTAAACAAAGATATAAAAGTAGCAATAATAATATTATGAGAACAGTAAAAAATATATCAGAACTTGCCAAAATGTATAAGATTAATATATTGAAGTCAGAATTAGAGAAAAAGAAAGAAAAAATGGGAAAAATAGATAAAGTTAATAGAAAATTCGTAATAAAATCGATTAAAGAAGAGATGATAAAAGAGAAATCGAGTGTGGTTGAAATAGAGAAGGAAATGAGCCCTCAACCCTCAACTAGTAAAGAAATTAAAAGAGAAAGGCAAGAAGAGGCAAGAGAATTAGTTTGGGAAGAATTATTAAAGCCAGTAGAGGAGACAGAAGTTTATCCCGTAAATTTGACAAGAGCAGAAGATAATAGAGAGGGACCTGTAATAATAGCAGAGCAAATTAGAGCAGAGCAAATTAGAGCAGAACAAATTAGAGCAGAGCAAATTAGAGCAGAGAAAATTAGAGCAGAACAACAATTATGGAATGAAATTGAAGCTTTAAAACATCATAATTATATTTTGAAATTAGAAATGGATAATATGGCTAGAGAAATGAAAACTTTAAAGGATAGAACAAAAACTTATACGTATTTTGGCCCATGTCATGTCAGTAGACCAGGTTTGGCTGTTACTATGTGTGCATGGTGTGATAGAGGCACTAATGAGGTAGCAAGATTAGTACTATGCAGAAAAATAAGTGTAGTACAAGTTATGCCATAAAGAGAAATGAAAATAAAAACAAGAAATTTTTTTTTTGAGAAAAAATTTTAAAAATAAAAAGATTTTTGTAAAAAGAAAAGAAGTATAATAATATTGTAATTGATGAAGTATTGAAATAATGTAGCAAAAAGAATTTGAATTGTAATTGATATAATGTTTAAAAAAAAAAAAAAAAGAATAAAAGAAAAAGATTTCATTTGTAATTAACATAAATGAATTATAATATTTTTTTTTAAGTATAAATAAATATAAATAAAAATCATACTTTGTTTTAGATACTATAATGTAATACTACAGAATTTTTTTTAATAAAGTAATATGTTTGAAATAAGATATGATATTTTTTCTGATTTCTCGTTTCAAAGGCGTGAATTTTTTTAAAGGAGATAAATTATGAATAATGAAATGTATAGTAAAGATTATGTTATTTCATGCTTTTGAATAAGGAAATTAAGAATTAGATTTTTATTATTATAAAAGTTTTATTTATTTTTAACTTCTAAAATAAAAAAAAAAATATAAAAATATTATAAAAAGAAAGAAAAAGGGTATAAGGTAGAAATAAATTAATAAATAAATATAAGTAATAAAATAGGGATATTTATTTATAATATATATATAATAGTTTTAATTTGTGTTTTTTGCTTTTTCTCGGCTGACCCAATAGTTATGCTTTAAGCGGAAATGTTGGTTTAGGGCATCTTTGCTTTTATAGGTTTTATTGGGGCAATAAGGACAAGTATTATTAGGTCTGTGATGAACATCTCGGATATGCTTTTTAAGTGATTTATTAAATCGTAAAGTAGTATTGCAAATGGGACAAGTAAAAGAATCAACGCGATTATTAGAGTTAGAATTAGTAGAATTATTAATAGGAGACGAAAGGTGACGAAAATAATTATGTTCAGATAATATTGAGGTTGTAATTTTATTAATAGAGGGAGAACTATAATTTATTGAAGTCTCAAAATTATTTAAAATAGAATTAGATATTTTGGTAAAATTAGGATCAGATACTGTTGGGGTAGGAAAGTTATAGTCAGACACGATTGGATTTAAAATAGGAGAATGCTCTATTTTTTGATAATTAAGGGGAGAAAGAGTCACGGATACTGAAGAATGAAGGTTAGCAACTGATTTATGTTTACGAAGATGGTATTCGTAAAGAACTCTGTCATTAAAAGCAGGATAATTATCACATTTTTTAAAAGGACAATAAAAGGGTTTTAATACCTTAGAATGGGGGATGGTTTCTAGTTTATGACGAAGAGTTACGGTGCATTCACAAGTATATTCTTGTTTTAATAAATCAAGACATTTATCAGGAAGAAAATTTACCGCCTCTGAAAAAAAAAAAAAAATAATAATAAATATAATTAGAAATTTATTGAATTGAAATAAATAGAAAATGGACAATAACATACCGGCGGAACTGTCCAAATAATTAAACACAAGGTGAGGGGTAGAAGAGTTCAAAAGAACTAGGTCTCCTGGTTCCTGTAATACGTAAAACCGTGGAATTCGGTGTTTATTTAAAAAGTCAATGGTTGGAAAAATATAGCTTTCATGAAAGGGAGCTACTCGGCATTTACAAAATGCACAAGGTTGTCCAATACTACAGAATTTGGTTCTATTTTCACAATTTTTAGTGCAACCCTGAGGTTTGCAATTGGTACGACAAGTAACCTTACGAAACAAACATCCGGGATAAGATAAATTGTAAGGCTTGATACCTGCTAGGAAATCGCAAAGGGCCGAAGCGGGAAAACCTGCCCATAATTTTAAGCCATGAATTAAATAATTGGCAGAAAAAAGTTCGCCATATTCTAAGTGCAAAGATGTGCAGGAACCTCGAGGGCTTGCGTAAGTCATAGGAAAAGTGAGTCCTAAAAAGAAAAAAAAAAAATAATAATAATAAGAATAAAATATACGTAAAATTATGGTAGTTATTAATTTAATAATAAATATTTACCTGGAGTACGGGGTAAAAAGGTTTCAATAATATTGTGACTTGTGCCATCAGGTAGGGTAAAATTAATATAGTAATTATTTTCATAAGGGTCCTTATGATCGCGTAGGTTTTCCCAAAATTGACCTGTTAAAGCAAATTGGTCAATAATTTGGGGAACATCAGATAGAGTAGGAATTTCAGCAGCTGGTGATTGTTTAAGTTTAGATAAAAAATCTTTCTTAATTAAGCCAGGATTTTTATTATCAAAAGTATCTAAAACACGAAAGGGGGGAATTTGATAGTCAGGAAAAAATTCAGGTGCAAAACTCTCACGTCTAAAAAATTTGGGGGGTAAACGGTTGGCCCAGTCGAATAAGGGAATTTTGGGACGTGATTGACATGAATTTTTAAGCTAGAAAAAGAAAAATGAGTGATAAAAATAGTAAAAAAAAAAATTAATGAAAAATTTTTTTTTTGATTTTTTTTTTACTTACAACTACAATGGAATATTTTTTAAAATATTCGTGAAGCTGGCCAGTAAAAGCAGGAAGATTAGATAAGGATTGATTGTGTAAAATTTTTACTAATTCGTTAGCATTATATAGTCGTTCCATTGTATAGCGATGTATAAAACTGAAAAAGAAATTTTTTTTGCAAGAGTGTAAACACAGAAAATTGAAAAGAAAATTAATTTTATTAAAGTAAAAAAAAAAAAAAAAGGGGGGAGATGCGAAACTCATTATAGAAAATAAAAATTAAAAAGTAAAAAAAAAAAAAAAAAATTTTAAATTAAGTATAAGTAAGCTTTTTCTAGAAGTTTAAGTGTTCTAATAATATTTTTTTTTGAGAGAATTATAATAATTTAAATTTGGGGTTTAAAAAAATATCATACAGAATTAAAGTGTTAAGGGATGTTAAAATATAAGAATTGGTAAATTTATGTTTATATAAGTTACGTAATTTTTTTTGAAAAGGAAATAAATTTTTATCGAGATTGGCTGAAAATTAAAAATAAATTTTTATGTGCTAAAAGAATCTAAGAATGTTTTTTTTTAAGAGTTTTATGTAAAATTAAGAAAAAGGATTTAAATTTTGAAATATTGATTATAAAGTTAGAGTTTTTTATAAAAATTTGATGGTACTCTATAGACATTTAATATTAATTTAGGGAAACAGTTATTAGAAGTAAGATAGTGATATATAAAAGTATATATTCAATATTTATCAGTATATTTTTTTTTTAGTCATAATATTGAAACATTATTGAAGGGAAAAATATATGCTAGTGATAAATTTCAGGATTGGGATATAAAATTGAATATTGAATCTTTAAGGAAATAAACTTGGATAAATTGATCAATTTTTTATTAATTATGAAATATTTAGAATAACGATTTTATTAACCATTCGTATGCAAAGTAATGAAAATCTAAAGAAACATTAAAATACTGAAATTTATAAGATAAATTACATGTTTGTTTATTTTGCTTGTGGGAAGGATAAAACAAAAAAAAAAACCAAATGTTTTAATAACGTTGGGCTTAATAAAGATAAGTAGTATATTTGTTTTAAAAAGGGAAGTATGTAAGGTGGAAGTTTTTTTTTAGAGATTTATTAAGTGTATATTTATAGGATACAGAAATAGTGTATATAGTAGGGACAATAAAGGCCTGTACGAAATTGGGTTTTGAAATTTAATAAAGTAAAAAAAAAATAATAATAATAAAAATAAATATAGAAAATTCGTTGGGTCTCTCATAAATTTGATTAAACTAGTCAAAATTGCATAGAAATCAAAAGGATATATTTTTTTTTAGAATAAAATATGTTAGTTGAGAATTTGGTTAAATTTTTTTTACTTATTATGAATTTAAGTAGGGGTAACGCTTAATAGGATAGCAATTAATGGTAATTTTTTTATTACCAAATAATATAAATTTAGAGTTTAAGTAAGAATACAAATTTTAGAGTTTAAATAAATAAAATATTTTTTTTAATATACGTTAATCAATCTGTGATATTTAATTTGATACTTTTACTTCCGGTGGTACATCAGATATAATCTTGATAAAATGGTTTAAAAAGAAAAAAAGATGGAATTTGCAAGATTTAAAATAATATTTATATGAAGAGAGTTTTGGTTTTAATTTTTTGTAATAATGTAAGAAAAAGCATAATATTAAAGATGTATTGAAATTTTTTTTACAGGCATGTTATTATGGATAATTTTTGGGATAAGAAATTAAAAAGAATACACGTTAGAATAAGTAAAAATATAAATAGGCATTTTTAATGAATAAAATAAATAATTATAATTACCTTTAATAAAATTTATAAAATATTTTTAGATACACGTTTTTTTTTACACGTTTAATAAAATATATCACTAATTTATTAAAGTAAAAAAAAAATAATAACAGAATACAAGACAATTAAATGATTTCTTTATACACAAAAAACACGTGAATATTTTTTTAAAAGGCATGAGTTGTAAGAGAGATAGAGAATGAAAACGGAGCTAACCAAAAGCAGATGCAACTCATACACAAGTTTTTTTTTATATGTGTTACACAGTAGGCACGAGAATTTTATAGTTTGCTTATACAGTAGGCACGAGAACTATATAGTATGTGTATACGGAGGGCACGATAAGTTATAGAATGAATTTGTTTATGTGGTAGTGTATGAGGGATTTATATAGCTATAGATACGTAACATAGTTACACAGTAGGCACGAGAAGTATACAGTTTGATTGTACAATAGGCACGAGAAATGTATAGTATGATTACATAATAAATTTATAAACGAGGTAGTATAATGGAGAGTTAGAATTCGTGAGTAATTTTTTTTAAAGTGCGCGGAAATATAAAAAAAAAACGCAAATGACAATGATTACAATTTTAATTAAGACAAATGGTTTTAGAGGAGTGTAAATTATTTTATTTTTTTTACACTTTTACAGCTGTATAATTTTGCTTGTTAGCAATATAATTAAATAATAATATCACAATAGTTTTATTAATAAATAAGAAAAATAATAATAAGAAAGATATTTTACAAAATAATATGAAATACAGCTTTATAATTTTTGTTAACAATATAATTAAATAATAATATCACAATAGTTTATTAATAAATAATTCTTGAAAAAAAAAAAAAAAATAATAATAATAAAGATATTTAACAAAAGTAATATTAATACAGCTATATATAATTTTTTTTTTTAAAAGAGTAATCTTAAAAAGATTTTTAATGAAATGTAGCTATATAATTTTTTTTTGTGACTAATAAAGAATTTCAAAAAAAAAAGAACAATAATTAATCAAGCTAAATTACAATTTTTTTTTCTAATAACAAATAAATATAAATCACAATTTTTTTTTGGATAACTTTTTTTAAGTATACTAATATTAATATAAACATTTTTTTTTTTAACATAAGAATAATTTTTTTTTTAAGTAAAGTTATTAATGTTAAATCACATTTTTTTTTTTAAGAATAACAGAAATTTAATAAATTGGTAAAAAAAAATAAATATAAATTAATAATAACTAATTAATAAGAAAAAAAATAAATAATAATAATTAATAAACAAGTAAATCTTGAGCGACGGAAAGTTGAGGGGTGCTGGCATAAAATTCTGATAAACCTTGCTCATTGTGAAGTCTGATCATAGATCTTCTGTGGACATATTTTATCAACAAAAAAATGAAAACAATAGAAAGAATTATAGCCATGATGAGATAAAAAATGAAAAAAGAACCAGTGGTAATATGTGGATCTAAAATAGAAAATAAATTGTTTTTAAAAAAAAAAAAAAAAAAGAGAAAGTAAAAAAAAAAAAAAAAATAATATGAATGAATAAATAAATAAAATTACCTGAAAACTGATCAGGATGAGAAAAAGCATCATTACAAGTATCAACAGTACATAAGATTTCAGAATCCAGAGTAGAATTTATAACACAGACATGATGATATTGAAAAAATCCTTCGTCACATTGACAGATATGGTCCAAACAAGAAGAATTCTGAGAAAAACATATGGAATGGTCATCACAAGTTTCATTTAGATGAGATACTGAAAAAAAAAAATATTTAGAATATAATAATGAAAAGAATTTTGGAATATCCCATATATATAAATAAAAACATATAATAATTTATTTACTTACCATAGAAACACGCACCGGATTCATAGGTCATACCTGGGGGACAAATACTTATAGTAGATCCTGAAAAAAAAAAAAAAAAAAGAAAAAGAATACAAAAGTGAGGTTAGAGTTATGTATACAGCGTGGTGAATTTATAATTTTTCTTTATAAAAAAAAAAAAATATAAAAAAAAACAACACTGATTATACTTACCAATAATTAAGAAGAAAATTACACACACGAATTTCAACATTTTTTTTTATTTTTAGTTGTTTATTGAAGTTTATTAATTAAATAATAATGATACGTACTCCAAAATTTTTGTGTATACTTTAAAGCATGGAAGTACAATGAATACCAACACATACAAACGGCTTACATGCATAGGTAGTTTACCATAAGAAAAATATGATAACAAAGCGGCCGTAGATAAAAGTAGTATTCTTTTTACCGACAAAATAAAATCACGAAATTCAAAAATTTTTGAAATAAGAATATAAGGGGAAAATATTTAATAATAAATATAATGGTGAAAAATGGGTAGAAAATTTAATTTTTTTTTTTAAAAAAAATTAAGGTTGTTGTGTGGTAATTTTTTTTTAACGAAAAAAAATAAAAAGTATAAAAAATATATCTTAGGGATAAATATTTATTATGAGAGTTTATTTTATTGAATTGTTTTTAATTAATTAAATTTTTTAATAAAAATTAGATGTTAGGGACAGATTTTAATAGTTTTAGGAAAATAAAATTTTATTGTTTGGAAATATTGGAAAGTTTAGGATAGTTTTTTTTAAGAGGTTTAAAATTAAAAAGGGGATAAAAAAAATATGAATATTGAAAATTTTGTTACAAAAATATGAAAAATAGGTAGAATAAAATTAAGAGTGAATAAAAATAATAATAAATGAATTTTATGGCAAAAAAAATAGTGTTAATAATAAGTAAGACAATAAGCAATGTTAGAATATACAAAAATAAGAGTAGAAAATTAAAAGTTATAGAAGAAAAAATTATATTTCAGGATAATAATAGGAGCTTATGCATTTGAAGGGATAGAAGTAGAACCAATAAATAATAATCCAGGACTATTATATGAAAGAATTGGAAATTTAAGATTGTCAACTATTACATATAAAATATTTAATAAAATAGACTTGGATCCGTTACTAAAGGCAGCACCAAAAATAGCACAAGCAATAAATACAACGGAGAATTTATGTCAAAATCCATGTATTTTTAAAGAAGAATTTGGTCATTTATATAACAAAATTAAAATTTCGGCGTCAGAATTATATCAAATAACTAACTCTATAACGAAAATAAAAAATATTAGAAATAATAAAAGAGAAAAAAGACAGAGTGTTTTTCCATGGGTAGGAAAAATTGAACATATATTATTTGGAGTAGTAGATCAAGATTCAGAAATTTTATTAAGAGAAATAGCTTCAAAATCATATAATACAAGTAAAGAAGTAGCTCATTTATTACAAAATCTTACAGAAGTAATACATTCAGAACTCAGTAATGTTAATGAACATTTGGGGAATTTCTCTGACCAAATTCAGGAATTAAAAATTCAAGAAAATAAAACCAAGTATGAATTGAATTTAGCAAATGCGATAAATGATTTAAGAGAAGCGAGTCAGGAATTTGAAAGTCAAGTAATAATTTTAATTGATGCAATAAATTGGGCATCAAATGGCAAAATACATCCAAAATTTTTAAACCAAAAGCAATTTGAAAATTCAATAAATATTATAAAAAATTCACCAATTAATGCAGAATTTCCATCACAAAGACATGATTTTACTCTATCAGAAGTAGTACAAATGTCGAAAATAATAGTATACGTAGCAAACAATAATCTAATTTATGCAGTATTTGTGCCATTATTAGAATATGTATACATGTATTTATATAAACTACACCCAATACCTATATTGCAAAATATGCGAAATACCGAAATTTCAGCATATATACTCCCCTCATTTGAATTTTTGGCGTTAGAAATAAATAATCAATCTTATATATCATTAGATTATGAGGATTTACAAAATTGCAAAAGAATTAAAAATACTTTTATTTGTAAGAATATAAATCCAATTTTGCAAGTAGATAAAACAGCGGACTGCGAAGTAAATATATTAATAAATGAAAGTTTAAATATTGAAAGTTGTAACGTAAAAGTAAAGAAACTGATAAATACTTATTGGTTAAAATTAGTTAGGGAAAATCAATGGGGTTTTTCGACATTTTATAACGATTCAATATATATTAATTGTGAACAAAAAGCCCCAGTAACGATTAATTTACCTAAAGCAGGGATACTAAAACTTGACCCAAAATGTACGGGTAAAACAGATTCAGCAACGTTAAAAACCACTCAGGAAGTGGAAATGCAAACAGAATTAAAGATTTTCGATCATTTAAATATAGATTTACAAAGACTAATTAATCAATCTCAATTATTAGAAAATAATATATATAAGATATTAAAACAAACGATAGCGATAGAAACAAGAAAAGATATTAAGTCAAATGCGTTAGAAACGGGTTTCGATTTTAAATTAATTATAGAACGCGCTAAAAAATTAGCTCAATATGAGGATTTAGAAAAACGAATTATAGAACATGCGGAAAATAGCTTGTTTGTAATAATGATAACAATATTAATAACAACAATAACATTAATTATGACTGCGTGTATATGGTATTGTCTTAAATGCGGTAATTTTAATATGTTTAGACAAGTTTCAGGTACTAAATTTAAAGATTTAGAAGCAATGAGGACTATTGAGAAACAGGACAGTAATAAAATAATAAATAATATGGAGATTGTGGAGTTACCAAAACAAATAGAAAGTTATCCAGAAGTAGATCAAAGGGTACAAGAAATAATAGTGATACCACGAGAGAGAACAGCACGTTACCGACCTAAGGAAAGAATTTTCAGTCCATACCCAAGAAGAAACCAAATAGTGACAAAACCAGACTGGCATTGTCCATAAATAAAAATAATAATATATAAATTATAGTTAAAAATTAAAAATTATAGTTATTTTTTTTATATATATATAATGTAAAATAAGATTGTATTAGGATAAGTATCCATGCTAACAGAGGTTTTCTGCAGTTTCCCTCTGACACCGGCGAATGTCGGCATGGTTCCTAATTAAAGACGGCTGCAGACGCACATACCTACCCAAAATCCTTACCCATATAAAAGTTTTAAAATGTTAAAGTTAATAATTAAATGTATTAAAATGTATTAAAATGTATAAAATGTTAAAGTTAATAATTATATATATGTAAATATTAAACAAATAAAAAAAATTTAATTATGTATTATATAAATAAATATAGACATTAAGAATTTAAAATGAAAATAATACAACAAAATAGATAAATAAATGTAAAAAAAAAAATTTTTTGTTTTTAATAAAATAATAATAATAATAATTGTAATTAAGAAAGTTATGTTAGTAATAAATAATTAGTAAATATGTAAAAATAAAATATTATACGAAATAGAAAATAAGGAAACCTAGGTTAATTTTATATAAAGTTAGGCTAGGGCCATTCCAGGAGGAATGGAAGGCAACCAGAGGTGTGTTGCGTAGGCAAAGTATGGGAAAAATGTTAATATGTTTTTGTAATATTATATTCAATATGTTTAATTTCTTGGAAGATGCTTAGTAAAAGAGATCACTAATAGAAAAATAATAAGAAATAATATGTGGGAATGGTATTTACGAGCTTAGAGATTGAAAGCCAATATGAAAAACAACATCTCTGACGTCAAAGAGCAACCTTTGAACTTGGTATAGAAAACGCCTACGACAACATAAAAATTCTTCTCATACAGTAGCTACATTCTTTCACACGGTTTAACGCATATAAGCTACTGTCCAGGGATGTCGCGGGACACTCGTTAAAGACAATTCATTAAGAGCACTTCATTAGAATACTTGTTTGGGATCACTCGTTATTTTTCGCATTGGGATCTCGATACTAGCATCTCTTAGTTATACTTATATTATGGAACTTAGAATATTTCAATAAACAAACAAGTATATACAACAACTTTGGTTAATTTATTTTCCTCTACAATAAACCAGCCTTAAAATAACTTTAAGGTCCGAATAAAAAGAATTCTCAATCACCTGAGAATAAATATTTAATAATCCAGCAAATACGCTACAACGAAGCCATTGGAATAAAAAAAAAACCTTTAAAAAAAATTCACCCCTAGAAATGGCATTAACTTCAATTCTGATATTATTTTTTAATTCTGTGACCCTAAAATTATATAAAAACTTGGGAAAAAAGTCTTCTTAAAAATCTACATATTCTGGGGTTAAAAGGGGTTAAAAATGACGAATTCACTTCCAGAAAAGGCTTAAATTGCAATCCCGATATTTATTTTAATTCTGTAACCAAAAGACTTCATACAAGCGTTTTAAACTTGGAAAAAACTTATAAAATACGATTCAGATATTAAGGGTCGATTTCATTGAGTGTATTCTAACTAGATTCTAGGGGCACTACTTTAACAAAAATAACCACGTAGTTATACTCCCTGGCTCAGAGAGTTATTTCAGGGAGTTAACTCCCTAAAACAGGGAGTAAACCACCTAAAACAGAGAGTTAACTCCCTAATTTAGAGAGTTAACTCCCTGATTTAGGGAGTTAACTCCCTGAAATTTCTGTCATCTCCTCGAATACCTTCGGGTTGAAAACGGATCGTACGAGGGAAAACTGATATCCTGGAGGCGTAAATTTTAATTTTTCACCCAAAACAATTTTCCAATTTTCCAATTTTCCAAGATGGCGGACCAGAAAAAATAAAAATAAAGACTTTCTACATTACCTAGGGGTTTTTGGGGCAGAGATAACCGATTTTATGAATGAAAATTTTGATTTTTTCGCCCCAACATATTTTCCAATTTTCCAAGTTGGCGGACCTGAAAAAATCGAAATCAAGACTTTCTACATTACCTAGGGGTTTTCGGGGCCGAGAAAACCGATTTTATGAATGAAAATTTTTATTTTTTTGCCCAAACATATTTTCCAATTTAATAGAATTTGGCGGACCCTAGGTAATGTTGAAAGTCTTTATTTTTATTTTTTCTGGTCCGCCATCTTGGAAAATTGGAAAATAAGTTGGGGCAAAAAAATAAAAATTTTCATTCTTTAAAACGGTTTTTTCGGCCCCGAAAACCCCTAGGTAATGTAGAAAGTCTTTATTTTGGTTTTTTCTGGTCCGCCATCTTAGAAAATTGGAAAATATGTTGGGGCAAAAAAATAAAAATATTCATTCATAAAAACGGTTTTCTCGGCCCCGAAAACCCCTAGGTAATGTAGAAAGTCTTTATTTTGATTTTTTCTGATTCGCCATCTTGGAAAATTGGAAAATATGTTGGGGCAAAAAAATAAAAATTTTCATTCATAAAATCGGTTTTCTCGGCCCCGAAAACCCCTAGGTAATGTAGAAAGTCTTTATTTTGATTTTTTCTGGTCCGCCATCTTGGAAAATTGGAAAATATGTTGGGGCAAAAATATAAAAATTTTCATTCATAAAAACTGTTATTTTTGTTAGAGTATAGTAAAAATAATTAAAGGGGCAATTTCATGGAGCGTATTTTTACTAGATTCTAGGGGCAATAGAGTAGAAATAATTAATTATGACTCGAAATTTATTAAAATTTTGTTTGAAGGTAGTTTCCTGGATCCTGTTCAAGCAGAATTTTAACAGATTTTAATTGATAATTAAGTGTATTAACTCTAGTGTACCTAGAGTCTAGTAAAAATTTGCTCCATGAAATCGCCCCTTTAAGGGCGTAAGCGTATTTTTTCTAGATTCTAGAGGCACTAGTGTTGAAAAGATGACTCTAGTAATTATCACTAAAAATTAATTAAAATTTTGCTTTGAGGCAATTTTATGGATCCTGCTTGAGCAGAAATTTAATAAATTTTGAGTCATAATTAATTTTTTTTAATCTCGTGCCTCTAGAATCTAGTAAGAATACGCTCCATGAAATCGACCTTTTAAACTTTAAAAAAATACTAGTTACCAAAAATCCACAAAGCTAGTTTCTTTAGATTTAAAGTTACTAGAGGAAAATGAGCAACTATTTTCCGTGTATAAAATATTACTATGCTTTAAACTGCATCATATTGTATTTTTCTATTTACTATTAAAAAGTTTAAATAATAAATTTTCTTATAAATATAATAAATAATTCTTTTTTTGATAATAATTAAATAATGTTTCAGCAATAGTTTTTCAATATTTCATTTTAGATAATTGAATAATTGAATGCTTTCAATCCTTAAATTTTTTTAATATTGCAAAATTTAACATAACCTAATTCTTATTTTCTTAAAATTATGGTCGTTTTTAAAATTAAGAATCTTGTATTATATACAATAGTGAAAAACAATTATTAGAATTCTGATGAAAAAAATAGGCAAAATATTGTGTTAAAATATTTAATACGTGAACAAGGCATCCCTGATGATGAAGTTATTATTGATTCTTTAAAAAAAAAGTTAAGAAATACTTTTTTTAATAATTTGAATCAAAGATTAAAAAAAATGAATAAAAATAAAAAAGGTCTGAATCATTTTGAAAATAAAGAATCAACTTGGTTAAATATGGATTTCCATTTTAATCACAAATGTGAAAATAATTGTAAAGGTAAGTAAAATTAGATTTTTAGATCCAGAATCATGCAGAAATTGAGTTACAATCTATATAAATCTGCGAGAGATGCCGAAACGTTATTATATGAACCTAATATTTGTAATTTATATGAAAGTCGGAAGCTATCTGTGAAAAAAAAGTTCCAACCTCTATTGACTGCGAATTTATTGATTAAATTAAAAAAAAATTAGTCTCATGCACTCCGCAATAAAAAAGCACATCAAACCAGTCTACAATAATTTTTAAATTTTATCATACTTTCGAGAATTTTTGGAAATTCGGAAATTTAGAATTTTTTTCGAATTTCCAAAAATTCTCAAAGGGATGGTAATATTTAATATTTTTTTTTTAGACTGTTTTGATGTGTTTTTTTATTGCAAAGATTTTTTTTTAATTTAATCAATAAATTTTGTTAAAAATCAAAAAAACTGATTTTAAAATTTTTTTGGTTTTGTGTCCCCTTATGCCATTTCTGGGGGTCAATTTGTCATTTTTAACCCTTTTAACCCCCCCCCCCCCAATATGTAATTCTTAAGAGGACTGCCTTTTTTACCAATTTCGCACCAATTATAACTTTTTTATTGTTATATTGAGCAGTTCTAGTAGGTACTATGGGCCACTGTATTCAAATCTAATGTCAAAAATAATTTTAGAGGGGTGTAACACCTCTATTTTGCCTCTTCAACCCTTGAAATAACCATTTTTATTAAAAAATGGTTTTTTTTATGGGGTTCACATAGGTTTATAGAATCACTGAACTCATATATGATGTATAAAATAATTTAGGGGAGATACAACACCCCAAATTTCATCCTTTCAACTTTAAAAAAAAATAATTTTTAACGTTTTTTTAATTATTTCAACGGCTTCATATAGGTATATAGGTTGTAATTGAATTTGTAATCAAATCTTAAAGAAACTTTAAAATTTGAAGATTTTAAATTGTACAACTTTGTAGAAAAAAAAAGTAGCGGAAGACCAAAATCTGCCTATAATACTTTATGTGAACGTCAAAAAAGATATAGAATATGTGATTTGAAAGAGAACTACGACTCTGAAGCAATCCGTGATGCAAATGTTTCTTTTACTAAAGAAGGTGGAGAAAAAAAAAAAGTAAAACTTTTGAAAATTATTAATAATCAGCCTTCTACTCCAGTGATAAATAAATTTAAGAAATCAGACTATACGCCAATGAGCCCAGAGAAAGCTATAGCTTTACTTATTAATAATAATATGCCGAGACAAAATTATCAAAATCACAGAAATAGCGCATTAGAACAGGGCTGTAATTTATATCCAGAATACAATCAGGTTAGTAGAAAAGTATTAAATTGAAATGTTTTTTTTAAATACAAAAGATAATAATAATTAAAATGAAAGTTTTTTGAAAATGGAAAATAAATCTGCTATTAATTAACTAATTAATTAACTAATTAAAATTATGAGACAGTAGTTTTGTTATTTAATAAAATTCTTTAGGTTTTAGAAGCAAAGAAAAAAACTTATCCAGATAATATAATTATTCTTGAATGGAAGTGTGAAGTTTCTTTACAGGACTTATTAAATCATACTATTAAACGTTTGTTAGAATATCTAGATTTATTTTTTCCAGAAAATGAAATAACAAAATTAGAGTTTAAAATAAAGTATGGCTTTGATGGAACTAATGCTAACTCATATAATCAAAAATGGACTGATGATAATATTCATAGTGATAATCATATTTTCTGTTCTTCAATTGTGCCGTTACAATTAGAAAATAAAAAAAATCATGTAGTCCTATGGAGAAACCCTCATCCTTCATCCTCTCGATTTTGTAGGCCCATCCGAATACAATATGTACGAGGAACGGCTGAAGTAAGTAAAGAAGAAGAAAACTATTTAAAACATCAGATAAAAAATTTAAAAGATTTTGAAGGAAAAAATATTTCTGTTATGTTTAATTTGTCATTGACTATGATAGATGGAAAAGTGAGAAATTATTGTCTGTATTTTCTCAATTTTTTATTCATTTGTATTATAAATTGCAATTCCAAAATTTTGAATTTCAGATAAGCACAGCTTTAAATGATTCATCTAGTCAAAAATGCCATATTTGTCAAACTACAATTTCAAAATTAAACGACATTGAAGCATTGTTAAAAAAAGAAATAAATGTTACTGCATTAGAGTATGGAATGCCAGTTTTACACGCACATATTCGATTACTTGAGTTAGTATTGCATATATCGTATCGTAAAGATATAAATCTTTGGAGGGTAAATATACTTGAAAACTTTATATGAACAACGAATATATAAGTAAATTTTACTTATGTAAGTAATAAAATTCAAACTCATTGCATATTAAACATTATTAGGTTCCTAAGGAGTTAGCATATTTAAAAACTCAGAACAAAACTAGAATTCAATCGAAACTGAAAAAGTCTCTAGGTATTCAAGTGGATATGCCCAAGCAAGGATTTGGCTCTTCGAATACAATAAACATTGCTAGAACTTTTTTTGATAATCCAGATATAGTCTCCGAAAAAACTGGTATATATTAAAAGTTATTATTATGCAGTTTTTTCATATTTATTTTTATTATACTGTAAAAAATCTTTTCCAGTCATTTACTATCTAGATAGTAAAATTATCTAAGAATTTCTCAGTAATATTCAATAAAATTTTACTATCATGATAGTAAATGTCTGTAACCATTTAATTAAAAGATAGGAGTCCTTTATTTGATAAATTTTGTTTAAGGATTTGACAAAGATTTACTACAAAGATTCAAGACAATATTAGCAGTTATTTCTAGCCACCATGAAATAGATAAAAACTCTTTTAAAGAATACTGTCTAAGTACAGCTAGAAAATACGCAACGCTATATTGGTGGTATTAGATGCCTCCGTCCTTGCATGTTATTTTAATACATGGACACGAAATTACAGATATAATGAGTCTTCCTATTGGGATGATGTCTGAAGAGGCCCAAGAGTGTCAAAACAAATATGTAAAAAATTTTCGTGAAAATTTATCGTTAAAAATTAACAGGTATTAAATATTCTTAAAATAAAATGATAAAAATTATGAATAGGAAAACCTAAATTTTTATAATTTTTAGTACAGTTTGATTAACTTACATTAATTATTTAAGTTTAGCCTAAATTTATAGTATAATAGAAATTACTAATTAAATAAATTCAATTTATTATTTAAAATCTTTAATAATACATGTAAGTATTAGAAACCAATAGAATAGTGAAATTTATGTAAAAAGAATTTCACGTAACACTACCCCTTCTTAAGTGTTATTTCAGAAGAGTGAAACGTTAATTTATTTGATATGGCATTTAAATACGAGTTATATTTTGATTGAATTTCTAGTAAATTCTATTAAACAAAACACTAAGAACAATTTTAGTTCTCAAAATTATGCTTTTTTTGAGTTATATTTATTCATAAAATTATATAAATTTCTTTTCTTTGATAGATTAACAACAAATAGAGATGTATTTAACCGTTTGATGGCCTGTTCAGAGCCACTAATAACTTTGCAATCAAAAATTTCGATCAAGAAAAAATGTGATTACTCTACTGAAATGAAAAAATTGCTTGTCATAAAAGAATTACCAACTGATTCACAAAATGAATAAGAAATAAGTGATTCTGATATTGTGTAGCAAGTAAATTATCAACAATGAAAGATTAAAGTACTTCATTATTTATAATAATGAATATTATAAAATTTTTTTAAGTAAAGTTTGTTATGCACATTTTATTTTACTGCCAGAACTAGAAATAATTTATATTATACCGATAGAGACTTCACATTTCTAAGTATGTAAATCAATATATGATATAATCATATAAGTAGAAATTATTTCCATGTTAACATTTAATTTTTTATTTATCAAATATTTATGGATAATAAATGTAAAATACATTCTTTTATCAAATATTTAATTATTACAATATTTTATGTAAAAATAAAATTTTTTAAAAAAAATTCATATTATCGTAAATAATTTATGAGTATTTTATTTCAAATAATACTCATAAAATAAAACATATCAAATTACTATTATGTTAGTGTAAGGTTTGTGAAGTAATTTTCTAATTACAGACCACTTTCTTAAGTTATGTACTAACATTACACTAGTAAAGCTTGTCATGTAATTTTTTTCTTACAGATTACTTCTTTAGGTTGTGTGGGTGTAAGGCTTGTGGTGCAGTTTTTTAACTATAGATCACTTCCTTAGGTTATTTAGCTGAAAGGCTTGGGGTGCAGTTTTTTTATTATAAACCACTGTCTTAGGTTATGTTGGTGTAAGGCTTATAGTTTAGTTTTTTTAGTATAGACTTTTTTTATTCCAGATATGGTGAAACCTAAAAGTTAATTAACAATTTTTAGCAATAAGGTTAATTTATTTATGAATTTTTATAATAAAACTTTTAATGACTTTTATTTTCATTGATAAAAAACATTACAGATGGTCAAAAAAAAAAAATAAAGTGAAGTTGCTTACTGTTGGCCAATAGGCCAAACTTGGTAAAAAAAGATATCATTTTCATGTTTATTCAGGAAAAAATATAAATAACAGTAAATAATGTTTAGAAAATCAAAAATTGCCTGAAATTTCTTTGTGACTCCCTTAATCATTTTAAAAGTTGCTTTTATATTCGTGTTTAAATGCCAAAAAAACAAAAGTTTGACTTTTAAATATAGAAGAAAAACCCAAAAATTAACCTAAAGTTGCCTATTGCAGGAAACTGAACCATATTCGGTAAAAACCGATATCATATTTGTGTTCAGCGACTCAAAAAACATAAGTAACACTTTCTAAGTCAGAAAAAACCCAAAAAATTAACTTAAAGTTGCCTATTGTGGGCAACTGAACAAAATTCGGTAAAAACCGATATCATATTCGTGTTCAGCGACTCAAAAAACATAAGTAACACTTCCTAATATAGAAAAAACCCTAAAAATAAACTTGAAGTTGCCTATTGTGGGCAACCGAACAATATTAGGTAAAAGCCGATATCATATTCGTGTTTAGTGACCCAAAAAACATATATATCAATTGAAAACTTCATAGATCTATCAAGGATAAAATTTGGCTACAAAATGCAGCTCCAGGTCATCGAATTAGCACAGTTTTAGCGTGCATTGCGAAATTTTATGAGTTTCAATTTAAAATCGCGGTATCACAACAAAATTCTGACATATTTAACTATGTATTTCAGCAAGAATTTTTCCATTATCTTCAAAATTGGTTTAAAGAAATAATTAACTCCGTTTTTTTTTTGTTTCCTGACGGCTGCGGCCTTTTCACTCGTCTTCTGAAATTGTTCCCAGAAGCTCAGCTTGTTGTCAAGCAGAATTCTCAGGTACTTCACCAATGTTCTGGTTCGGATCAAGTGAGGATTCGATGTTTATGTCAAATATGGTGGGAACTTTTCGACGGGTCAGCAGAACGATCTCCGTTTTTGGAATCGCGAGCTGGAGCCTGTGCTCGCCCATCCAGAGGTTGCTCTGTCTCATGACTTGATTCAGCTTTTGCTAGGCCACTTCATTCCTTGCGACCTTTATGGCTAGGGCCACGTCGCACAGTGGGCTATAAAGGCTTCAGAGTAATTTGAACGTAAAATAGAATGTAAAAAATAAAATTTGTAGGTATTCGTATAATACGATGTGATACCGCTTTTTTTGAAAAAAAGTTTTAAAAAAATTTTTTTAAGTGGGATAAATAAAATTAAAAAATTCTTTTTTTTGATAAAATTAGCATTAAGTGGCATAAAAACTGAAAATTAAAAAAATGCAAGTGATAGCTTTCAGACAAAAAAACATCTATACACACATTTTACATACATATACACTCATATGTTCAAATTTAGTCATTGATTGACTAATTTATCACATTAATATTTAATATCTTTATGCTAAATTAAAAAAAAAATGTACTGTAAAAACCAATATGCATATTGACACATGCACACAAACATACAAAAATATCCACAAATTTAAGGGAATAACAAGAGTTATACAAAAAACCCTTATGCACTTTATCTATGTACTTTTAATAAGTAACAAGCATATAAATTTGTTTAATTATCTATTTTTTAATTTTTTTATTGTTTTAAAAAATTCTTTTGTTACACCTACAATAGTATATACATACTATATTGTACCATGATACATAACCCTAAAATTAAATTTTGATGTTAATTATGATTTTTTCAGCATGTATTAATGTATATATATCATCCAAAAACATTTTTTAGACATTTTTCATGGAATTGTCCCATTTTAATGCAAAATTTATAAAAAAAAAAGAAATTTTTTTTTTTAAATTATCCCATCTAAGAAAATTTTCCTTAAACTTTAAAAAAAAAATCCGGTAGCTCATTGTATAATCGTACATCGTATATTGAAAACCTACAAATTCCATGGTTTAAATTGTATTTTACGTTTGAATTACTCTGAAGCCGAATTTTGTTCATTTTCGAGTCTTTATAGTCCACTGTGCGTTGTCCACGTACCCGATCAGGGATACTTCTTCCGGTAGGTGAACGCGCAGCAAGCCATCGTAAAAAGTCAGATCCAGGAACCGACCCTTGGTCAATGCCCGTGCTTAACGCACTTTCCCGCCTGTTCCCATCAAGCGTGTCGTAGAGCAGCCTTTAGGACTTTAACCAGGTATCTGGGTATCCGGAAGTCCTGCTCGAGAGATCGTAGCATGTCGCCCCACCTGACCGAATTGAAGGCGTTTTTAACTTCCAACGTTACGAGTAGAACATCCATGCGGTTCCCGTGCGGCCTTTCTCTCTCTACTATTACGGTATCCACGAAAAGCCTGATGTCGTCTATACTGGGAATGAATTAGTTGCGCGAGAAGACAAATCGCAGGCGTCTCGTCCCACTAAATTTATGTATCTCGCGAGAAAAATTTTCGGCTTCTCAGACACCAAAAATATTTGCTCTCGAGATGAAGCGCGCGCAGTTGCCTCGTGCAACTCTTCCTATACATATTTTAATGTAGTTTGTTAATAAAAATATTTTTGTATTTATTATAAACTTGTTATTTTAAAATTTAAACTAGGATTTTTTTACTAATATTATTTAAAAAAAAGGTGAATTGAAAAAGTAAATTGAAAATTTTTTTTTAATTTTTAGATTACTATACTATTAAAAACTATGATTATTTATTACATAAATAATTTATTTATCTAAATACTTAACAAAAACATTTTTAGTAAAAAGGGTCTTATTTAAAGTTTAAAATAAAAAGTTTATAATTAACACAAATATATTTTTATTTTTTTCAAAAGCAATAATAAAATAATAAATATAATACAATAACAAACTACATAAATGCATATAGTATATGCTTAAAATATGTATAGGAAGAGTTGCGCGAGGCAATTGCGCGCGCTTCGACTCGAAAGCAAATATTTTTGGCGTCTGAGAAGCCGAAAATTTTGCTCGCGAGATACATAAATATTAGTGGGGCGAGACGCCTGAGATTTGTCTTCTCGCGCAACCAATTCATTCCCAGTGTACGGTGAAATGCCTCAGTTCTTATTGTCATGATCTCATTTTTTAACCACTAAGGACCCCAAATTCTTATTCAGCAATACAAAAACTTTCAGAACACCTTTTTTAATTCTAGCGAATGAATTCGGACACCCACACACTGCATTATGTCTTAAATATGGTATTAATTAGACTGAGCAAAGCTCTGAGCGAGCTCAGTCTAGTCCCTCGAAATAATGTCACGTTTGTTAACACGATAACTCTTTAATGATATTGTCGATTGATTTCAAAATTTGACAGATGGTCTCAAATGAGACCTAGACAAACTGATTAAATTTCTGGCCCATTTGATACGCACGTTTAAGAATGGTAGTGAAAAAACTCCACATCAAAAATTACATTTTTTTAAATTTTAATATTGAAAGTGTCGATAATTACGAATAAAAAAGAACTTTTCACATTACCAAGGGGTATTCGAGGTTGAAAAAAAAAATTTTGTGAATAAAATATTTAATTTTAGGTTGAAAAATATTTTCGGATTTTCCAAGATGGCGGACAGAGAAACTTAAAAAAATGAATTTTTAACTTAAAAAGGGGTTTTTTAGAGCGAGAAAACTGAATTTAGGGTGGAAAATATTTAATTTAACGACTGAAAAACTTGTAAAAATCAACTTTTAACTTTACTAGGGGGGTTTTAAGGGCAAGAAATATTAATTTTCAGTCGGAAATATTTAATTTTTCAACCCAACAAATTTTCCGATATTCCAAGATGGCGGACCATTAAACTTTAAAATATTAATTTTTAACTTTACAAAGGGGTTTTTTAGGGCAAGAAATATATATTTCCGGTCAAAAATATTGAATTTTTCAACCTAAAATATTTTCTGATTTTCCAAAATGGTGAACAATAAAACTTGAAAAAATCAATTTTTAACTTTAAAAGGGGATTTTTTAGTGCGAAAAAAATGAATTTTGGTTGAAAAATATTTAATTTTTCAATACAACATATTTTCCGATTTTCAAAGTTAGCGGACTGAAAAACTAATAAAAATGAACCATTTACATTACAAGGAAGTTTTTAGGGCAAGAAATATGATTTTTCGGTAGAAATCATCTTGCAAAATCAGAATATATGTTGAATTGAAAAAATTAAATATTTTCTAGCAAAAATTTATATTTCTCGACCTAAAAAACACCCTTGTAAATGATATTTTTAATTAATTAAATCAAAACATATTTATTTTAATTTATTTATTGATCCTTCTTATTGATCTTTGTTTTTGTATAATAATTAGACGACTAGTTTCAGGAATAAATTCCCATCATCAGGTCTGTATTACAATTAAATTAAATTTATTTAAAACATTTGAATACGATATTGTAACTTTAGATTATGTCTGTGTAGACTAACAATTATTTCATGACTAAATGAAAAAAATTTTTTTGAATATTTATTTTGTATGCATATGAAGATTGTTAAACGTTAATTTTTAACATACCTTATGATAAACTATCTGGTGAACCATTTGGTTAACCATCTGATTTTTCAGTAAACCGTCATGGTTTTTTTGCGTTCACGCAAAAAACCTCAAAAAAATTAATTTAAAGGAATCTTAAAATTATTGGATTTATTAGATAGAAAATTTCTAATAAAAAAAATACTAATAAAATATAGGAACTTAATTTTTTTGACTATTTATATTTCGAAATTAATTTTGTTTAAAATTTACAAAGCAATAAATATTGAATATTAAAAAGTATAGTTAGTGTTGTTTGTATATATAATTGAGATGTATATGTGAGAATAATGTACATTATATGTTACACTATAGTATCAATAAGTCAGTACTTTACTGCCATTCTGTGTATACACATTAAAAGATATAAATGGTTATAACCTATAATTAACAAGTATTATTATTCACCCTTATAATCTATCAGTCAATATATATTATCCATTGACCCTTCCAATTAAATATTCAACAGGTTATGGGCGAAAGCACTAGGATGTATATATTTTAAGAGTTTACTGGTGATTATACTTTTTTATATTTTTATGGTGAATCAAAATTATAGGCGGTTTAATGTGTCGTTTTTCTTTTTCTCAAAAAAAAAGTAGAATATGGCGGTCGTAAACAATTATGCAAAAATTTTTGCAAGTTTTCGATCTGTAAAAAAACTTATTGGCCAAGAAAATTACTTCGATTGGATTGAAGACATACAAGCATGTGCTACCATCACCGGCCTTTGGAACACACTTGAAGGAGAACCGGTAGAAACAAATGACACCAAGTTAGCTGAAATGCGAGCATATCTCATTTTAACCATCGATTCCGACGTTAGAGACCATTTTGATGCTACCGACAATGCAACAGCTATCTGTAAAAGCTAAAAGAAGTGTTCTCAGATAGTTCCTTAAGCAGTAGGGTAAGTCTTCTCCAGGAGCTATCTACCACGAAGTTTACAGATTGCGAATCTGCGCAAGCGTATATTTCCAAGCTGTTTAATGCAGCGCGCAGACTTCGAAACACCGGCCTTCAACTTCCTGACGAACTCATTAAATCGCTTATGCTTGCAGGATTGCCAGATTACTATAAGCCTATGATCATGGCACTTAGTAACTCAAATGCAAAAATAACTACAGATCTAGTAAAAAATAAAATTATCGAGGAAGCCAACAAGGCGACATCTGATGATGCCTATGAAAATCCTGCTCTTTTCTCTCGCTCTTATTCAAAAAACTCATGGCGTCAAAATAACATGCAAAATAACAACACTCGTAGTAAATCAATGTTAAAGAAAGTAAAATGTAGAAAATGCGGTCGCCATGGTCACTATGCAAATGAATGCCTCACCAAAAATTTAAATAACAAAGCATCTTGTGTTTTTGAAAAAGATCAAGAAAATGTTTATCAGGAAGATGATGATTATAGTGATTGTTAAATATTACACTGTATAATAATACAATTATTAATATAAGTTTATAAGTATGCGTGCGTGTGTGCACAGAGAGAGCACAGAGTATAAGCGCGTGCCTTTAGAAACGGCGCACAGTGCCGGCAGTCTTAGGACAACTATTAAAGTAGTCACACCTATTAATAATAAAAGTAAAAGTTTATTGTGCTACTAAATTATTAGTTATAAATTATTTATCCACATCACCTAATTTCCTATCAAATAATAAAAATAATAATAAAATACAGTCCACTCATCACCATTATGGTCCATCTTCGCCACTTTTTTTTTAATTAAAAAACAAAAGAACTCAGTGATTTTCAACTACCTCGTCGCGGCAAAAAGTTAATATAAGTTATTTTAAAGTGAAGATCAAGTTATTATAAAGTGAAAATTAATAATTACTTCTAAATTAAAAAAAAACAAAAGGTGACTTTTTTCATATAAAAATTATCAAAAGTTTTGAAGTGAAAAACATGTGCGCGGTTTTTACCGGCATCATCATCTCAAAGCCGCCATTAAGATTTTTATTCTGTTATTTGATAATCACGTGTTAAATGCGTTGATTATATTGATTATATTCTTTATTTCTTTTGGGTGATGTGCAGTTTGAAATTGAAAAAATTTAAAAATTAAAAAAAAAAAAAAAAGTTTAACAGTTCATTTTTTTATGTTGTCCTAAGGCACAAAAAATTGTTCAAAATAGTTTAAAAGTTATCAAGATAAAAAATTTTTGTTTTAAAAAAAAAGAAAAAAGGACATCAAGAGAATAAATTAAAAAAAAAAAAGTATAAATAAATCATCATCATCAAAAAAGAAAGAACTCCATTTTTAGAATTTTTACTATGACTTCATCGACAAGAAAGGAAGCGGAAATACATAAATTTGAATAATATTCTACATCTTTACCGGAAAGGGCCTACGCCGCCGAAAATCAGGTGTTTATCCTTCTTCTTTTTCAAGTTCAGACACATTCGGCGCGCGCAGTTTATACCAGTTATTTTTGTCTGCTTTCTTCTCGTTCATGCTGTTTATGCTATATGGGAGAGTCCATGCATCAAGTTCAAGGTTTTTTTCTTTCTTTTTAATTATTTTGATATTTGTATTTAACAAATTTTTTCCTTTTTCTTATTCTATTGATTTAATTTTAAAAGAGTTAATTTTAATTTAAAAAAAAAAAATTTTTAAGTTAAAATTTATTATATCAAGTTAAAATATTACATTTAAAAAAAAAAAAAAAAATTATTTTATGTATTATAAAAAAAAAGAAATATTTTCACATGTAAAAATTTATTTTTGTATAGTTCAAGGCACCGCGGTGTGAATGATAAATTTAATTTTTTTGTGTGTGTAATTTAGTTTATTAATGTTTAGAAATATAAATTATTTTAAAATTTTAATATACCTTTTTAATCATTGGTAAAAATTAATTTATATAAAAAATATTAGTGATTAGTTTATTTATGCGTTTATTATATTTATATATAATTAGATGCAAGTCTTTATTATCCTATGTGATGATCAGTTTATTAGTTTGGTTGTAAAAATTTAGTTTTTTCAGTTTTTACAGGATTCTTTCAACAAAAAAGAGAAAAATATTTTAGTTTCAGTTATTATACAGTTTTCTAAAGTTTTTACAGTTATTTTTTGTTTTTCTCTTTTTTGGGTGAGAAAATCTGTATCAGTTATTCAGTTTTAGTAGGAATTATTGATGATTTATTTGAAATAGGTTTTCATTTATTGCAATTTAAATTTTACCATTTACAAGAAATTAAAAATCGGTGAAATTTGTTGCATGAGTTTGGAGGTCCCATTGAGTTTCCTTTCTGAAGAAAAAGTTATTTACTAGTTTTCTTTTTTTTAGTTAAAAATAATTGTAGTTAGTTTATTTTATTTTCTTTCTTTTCAGAAGGGCCTCGATTAGAAAATCTTTTTTTGGGATTGTTCTCATGGGAACTCTTGCACATTTATATATAGCACAGTTTTTTTTCAATAATTCCAACAAGAGTTTGACTAGTTTGGTTTATGCAGCATTTTTTCATTGATTTTTTTTCTTTTTTTTTGAAATTTTGCATATTCTATATTATATAGTTTTTTACTCAGTTATTTTGCGCATTTAGTTATTTTGTTTAGCTAATTCGCGCAAATAGTTATTTATATGTTTCGTTAGAAGTTTGCATACTTAAACAATTAAACTTTTTCTTATATTAATATACGTTAGTTAAAATGGTAAAAAGTTTAATTTTGGAGCAAAATTCTATTTCACAACGTATTGCTAGTTCTTATAACAACTTTGTTCAAGATGGCAGTGAAAGCATATACAATGCTTCCACACGTTTAGAAAACTTGAATGACATGTGGTATCACTTTGAGGAAAACCATTATAAAATTACAAATATCGCTAATTCAGATAAATCTAATTATATAAAAAATAATACTTTTAATTCAGTTGAACAAGAATACTTGAAAAATAAATGTCAATTTAATGAATTCTTGGCTACTCATAATCCTCAAAATGATAACTCGCATAGATCTTCACGTTTTACCACTGAAAATAATTTAGAAAAATTGGAAAGAATCCCTATCCCAAAATTTAATGGTAACTTTACAGAATGGGAAAATTTCCGAAATATGTTTAAATCTTTAGTTATTGATAAAAGTTATTCTGATGTTTTTAAGTTATATTATTTAAAATCTAGTTTACAGGGTGAGGCCCTTCAGTTAGTTAATTCATACAGTATTACTAATAATAAATTTCTTTCGTTTGGGAAAAATTAATTGTTAAATTTGAAAATAAAAGGAGGTTAGTGAACTCACATTTAGCTTCGTTTTTTAGTATAAAACCTATGAAAAAAGACTCCTCTGCAAAATTAAAAAGAATTCTCAACGGTATTACAGCTCCAATACAAGCTTTAGAAGCTTTAAAAAGAAATACCAAGTTTTGGGATGACATGTTAGTTTTTCATTCCATTTCTCTTTTTGATTTAGATACCCGCAAACAATGGGAAAAATTCGTTGGAAATTTAAGAAATTGTAAAGAACCTCCATTATTTTCAGATTTAATCAAATTTATGGAAAATCATGTTATTATCTTAGAATCGATCGAAGACAATACTAAGAATATTTTTGATAAGTCATCAATAAATCCTGCAAGTAATGATTCGAAACATAACAAAGATAATCAAATCAATTGTATTATTTGTAATAAGGATCATTTCTTTTCCTTTTGTGATATTTTTTTGAACAAAACTATACTTGAAAGAAAAGAATTCGTGGCTAGTAAACATAGATGTTTTAATTGTTTAGGATTACATATGTTGCCCTTAATGTAAATCACAAAAAAGATGTAAGTTTTGTCAAAAAAATCATCATTTTACCTTGCATTTTTCTAATCAGTCAGATGATAACATCAGTCAAAATTTTGTTTCTAATTTAATTAAAAATACACATCTATCTACTGAGAATAAGAATGCAGAGGAAAATTTACAATTTTCAAATAGTGACGCAGAAAATCGTCCTTTTTATAATTCCTGACAATAGCTTACCTCTGGGTAAATGGCTTTATGCCTAGATTTTGAAAATTTGCCCAGGGATTAACAGTTTATTTTGGGCCATCAATAAAATAAAATACTACAACCAAATTGACTAGACCCATAAATAAACTAATTACTTACTAAAAATAAAAAATATTTTGTCAATGTATAAAAAATATTTTTATGTAAGTTCATTGTACAAATGTAAATAATCTATTTTCTTTGAATGAATGAATGTGTGTATGAAATTTTTAATATAAATTTACGTAAAAAAAAACTAAGGTATAATAAAAAATTAAATGTATTTATTTTGTAAAAATTATGGGTTTAATTTTAAATTTTTATTTTAATTGATTTCTAAATTATTTTAAATATGTACATAAAACTATAAATTTTTTCTTGTTAATTTATTTTCTATGCAAATAAATTAAAAGGGGGGAGAATGTTAAATATTACACTGTATAATAATACAATTATTAATATAAGTTTATAAGTATGCGTGCGTGTGTGCACAGAGAGAACACAGAGTGTAAGCGCGTGCCTTTAGAAACGGTGCACAGTGCCGGCAATCTTAGGACAACTATTAAAGTAGTCACACCTATTAATAATAAAAGTAAAAGTTTATTGTGCTACTAAATTATTAGTTATAAATTATTTATCCACATCACCCAATTTCCTATCAAATAATAAAAATAATAATAAAAAACAGTCCACTCATCACCAGTGATGATGATACAACGTACGAAGAATACCATGTCAATTTATGCACGTTTATTGCCTTTTTTGTAAATCAACCTAATATTAATTATCATGATAAATGGATTGTTGATTCTGTTGCATCAAAACACATGTGTTCCAACAAAAACATGTTTATTAGTCTCAAAAATATAAAAAATAAATACATAACCCTAGCCAATGATTTAAAAATTCAGGCTTTTGGTGAAGGTGCAGTATTACTTTGTTCTGATACTCCAGATGGGTCTTTTAATATAATATTAACAAAAGTTCTCTACGTGCCAGATTTTGCAACAAATCTCGTTTCAGTACATCGTTTAGCAAAAAATCATACAGAAGTTATCTTTAATTATAATAAATGTGTTGTTAAAAATAAAAATAATATAAGCCTGTTGACTGCAGATGTTTTACCAAATGGCATATATCAAATTATTTAAAAATAAATAATTTTTATTCAAAACAAAATCAAGTAATAAAAAATCAACAACAACCAATCAATTCTACAAATCATAGTTTTTATACCCCAGAAAAATTTATAAGCTTATCATGAAAAAACATTGACATGTATACTTGGCATCGCAGACTTGGCCATTTGAACTACAACTCATTAAAGCAAACTTTAAATGCAGCTGATGGAATTTCTTTTCGACTTGAAGCACAACCTTATTGCGAGCCCTGCATCTTGGGTAAGACTGTTAAAAATTCCTACAAATCCTCTTACAATAGAGCACAAAATATTCTAGAATTAATTCATTCTGATTTATGCCAAGCGGACATATTGTCTGTTGATGGTTTTAAATATTTTTTAACATTCAAAGATGACCATTCTCGCATGTTGTTTGTTTACTTGTTAAAACGTAAACATGAAACACCATCTGTTTTTCAGCATTTTATAAATTTAGTTGAAAATCAAACTAACAAAAAAATCAAAAATATAAGAACAGATAATGGCACAGGAGAATACAAAAATGCTGAATTTAAAAAAATCATTGAAAAAAATGGTATCATTCATCAGACAACTGTTCCAAACAACCCGCAGTCAAATGGTAGAGCTGAGAGAGAAAATAGATCCTTACTATAAAAAGCTAGGTCCATGCTATCTGATGCCAATCTCCAAAAAAATTTTTGGTCAAAAGCCATATCTACAGCTTGTTATCTACTAAATAGATCACCAAAAACAGTCCTCGAAGGAAAAACACCTTACGAAGTTTGGTATAATAAAAAACCAGATTTATCTAACCTAATAATTTTTGGTACCAAAGGACAAGCCATAGATCCAGCTGTAAACATTGGAAAATTTCAAGATAGAACAGTAGGTTGTTTAATGATGGGTTTTAAACCTGATCCAAATGTTTATGAACTTTGGCACTTAACCAATAAAAAATTCTTCTCGAGTCGCAATGTAAAGTTTAATGAAACTATAAAAAAAGAAAAAGATACTTTGAACACCATTCTCGATATTGATTTAGAGGAACAAGTCTCTCAGAAATATAATAATAATAACATATCAAATTCAATAGAAAATAAACTCCATCAAGAAGATAATACACCACTTGTAATAACATCACAAGAATTACCTTCAACCAGCACCAGTCAAGAAATAATAGTATCTACAGATAAGGTAATTAATAAAAAAAATAATTTAACCTTAAATAATACTTGTAAAAATCTTTTGAATCCTGTGAGACCAAAAAGGTTAAAAACATTGCCTAAAAAATTTAATAATTTTTTAATGTCTGCATCAATATCCAAACCACTGACAAATCCAGCTATCACAAATCATAATTCAACATCTTTTAAAAATATCTTTTTTCATCAACAACCACAAATACCAGAATTAAGTCCAGATCCAAAAACATATAAAGAAGCCATAAACTGCACCGATAGCAAACACTGGACTAAAGCTATGGAAAATGAATATTTATCCATCCTACAGAATAATACTTGGGAAATTGTTGACTTACCCCCCCAAAAAAATATTGTCGGTACTAAATGGGTATTTAAAAAAAAAATTGTTTCACAAAACAACATCATCTATAAAGCCAGGTTAGTTGCCAAAGGTTTCTCACAAATCAAGGACATCGACTATGATGAAATTTTTTCCCCTGTTGTAAGGTACAGCACCATTCGGATTCTTTTTGCTTATGCAGCAAGATATAGTCTGGATATATATCATGTCGATGTAAATACTGCTTTTTTGAATGGCGAAATTGAGCATGAAATATTTTTAAGTCAACCAAAAGGATTTATTGCCAGAGGAAATGAGAATAAAGTCTGTAGATTGAACAAAGCCATATATGGACTTAACCAAGCAAGTCGCCAATGGTATAATAAATTAGAAAAATTTCTCCTAAAGTTAATAAAAAATAATCAATAAATGACACCTGTGTCTACTACAATATAAAATCAGAAGAAAAATCAGTTTTCATAATTTGTGTTTTCGTCGATGACATCTTAATTTTTTATAACACACAAGAACATATAAATTTTTTTTTAATTCAAATGTCCAATACCTTTAAAATCAAAGATTTAGGTCAAGTCAAGAAATTTCTAGGCATAAATGTACACATAGATAAAGCTCTAGGTACCATTCAACTATCACAAGAATCATACATCAATGATATGATAAGAAAGTATAATATAGAAAATAATGCAACGCAATGCCCAATAGATTCTGGCAAAAAACTCTTACCTGACTTTGAAGAAAAAACAGCAGATGAACTCACTAATTTAAGTAAATTACCATACCAAAATGCAATTGGTTCGCTAATATACCTACTTCAAACTACAAGGCCAGATATCGCCTACGCTGTCAGTTATTTAAGTAAGTTTAATCTATGCTATAACCAAATTCATTGGGATTGTGTTAAAAAGTTATTAAGATACTTGAAAGGAACCAAGACTCTGGCATTGACTTTTTTAAGAGATCATAGCATCCAATCAACTGGCTTTTGTGATGCTAGCTACGCTCCCGATGGTGAAGATAAAGCTTCAGTCACTGCATAAATCTTCACCAAACAAGTATGTGCTATTTCATGGAGATCTAAAAAACAGCAGATAGTTGCTCAATCAACAACAGAAGCAGAACTTCAATCTTTAAATGATGCTATGAATGAAGCTTTATATCTCAAAAAATGAAACTGAACTAAATCTATACACACTTGAACCAACAATTATTTACTGTGACAACAAAAGTACCATAGACTTCAGCAAAAACCTAAAATTTAGTCATGGGTTAAAACATGTAGATGTTAAATTTCACTCCATAAAACAATATATTGATCTTAAAATGGTTGACATACAACACATGTCAACAACAGTAATTCCAACTGATGTTTTAACCAAAGGTGTAGGAAAAATAAAATTAAGTGAATTCTTCAATCAAATGGGTCTATTCGATTTACAAAAGGCTTCTAATACTACTCAAGAAATGGTTTAATATATATATGGGTGTATCCATTACTTTTCATACAAAAGTGGGCGCACGCATGTCACCGATTGGGCTCAAATTTTTAGATTATGTTTGGGGTTATAAAAAACTCACCTAGCAAAATTTTTAGCCCTCTAGAACAATATGGGGCCAAGTTATGACCTCCAAAATGTCCAAAAAATGACCTATTTTAGCCTATTTTCAAAATTTCGCCATTCCCTTATTTTTCAGTCAAATTACTTTCGGTTGATTGCATTTTTTTGGTTTAAGCTTCAGAATTCATCAAAAAAATTTATAGACACTTTTATCACGTAGATTTTATTTGGCGATAAAAAATGTTAGATGACTGAAACGAAAAAAAAACAGGAATTTCAAATTGGTGCCAAATCTGGAAATCTTTATATAACTACTTCCGGTTAGTCGCAAAATTTTGTACTACTCAAGACCTTTCGAATGCGATCTACATAATTAAAAACGGCTTATTTTATCCGGATTTATGCGTATTTTAGTTTAGTCGTTTTTCGGAAATTTTGATTTTTTTGCGTTTTCAAATTACTATAACTTTTTTCTATCATAACCAAAACGGCCAAAAATTTCAGAGAATATTCTTCAAACATTAATAAATAATCTCTGAAATTTTGGTGGATGATATTGGCTTCTATCCGTTTTTATACATTCCCAAAAAAGCCTTATTCTTCACGTATTTTGTGTATTAAAGTGGACCTATTTTTGGACTTTGTGGAAAAACTTTGCTCCCCGGGTGTTTTTGTGAAGTTTTGGTCATAAAAAGTTCCCAGTTCCAAGGATTTTGCTTTTGCGTTGCAAAAACACGTGCTTGTATGCACCTCAATTTTCCCATTTAAATAACATAGGAATTTTGACTTTTCAGCTTTCTAATTTTTTACAAAGCTTGCAGAATGTTTTGAAAAGCTACTAATCGATGGAAAGTACTATTTAAATATATAAAAAATGATACCCAACCTCAAGTAGCCAAAAAAAATATTTTTTAAACGATTTTACCGGTAATAAACAAAAAAAAAGTACTCCATGGCTTCATGTAATTTAAATGCAGTACTTTTTTTTCGTTTATTACCGATAAAATCGTTTTAAAAATATTTTTTTTGGATACTTGAGGTTGGGTATCATTTTTTATATATTTAAATAGTACTTTTCATCGATTAGTAGCATTTCAAAACATTCTGCAAGCTTTGTAAAAAATTAGAAAGCTGAAAAGTCAAAATTCCTATGTTATTTAAATGGGAAAATTGAGGTGCTTACAAGCACGTGTTTTTGCAACGCAAAAGCAAAATCCTTGGAACTGGGAACTTTTTATGACCAAAACTTCACAAAAAAACCCGGGGAGCAAAGTTTTTCCACAAAGTCCAAAAATAGGTCCACTTTAATACACAAAATACGTGAAGAATAAGGCTTTTTTGGGAATATATAAAAACGGATAGAAGCCAATATCATCTACCAAAATTTCAGAGATTATTTATTAATGTTTGAAGAATATTCTCTGTAATTTTTGGCCGTTTTGGTTATGATAGAAAAAAGTTATAGTAATTTGAAAACGCAAAAAAATCAAAATTTTCGAAAAACGACCAAACTAAAATACGCATAACTCTAGATAAAATAAGCCGTTTTTAATTTTGTAGGTCGCATTCGAAAGGTCTTGAGTAGTAGAAAAATTTTGCGACTAACCGGAAGTAGTGATATAAAGATTTCCAGATTTGGCACTAATTTGAAATTCCTGTTTTTTTTCGTTTCAGTCATCTAACATTTTTTATCGCCAAATAAAATTTACGTAATAAAAGTATCTATAAATTTTTTTGGTAAATTCTGAAGCTTATACCAAAAAAATGCGACCAACTGAAAATAATTTGACTGAAAAATTAGAGAATGGCGAAATTTTGAAAATAGGCTAAAATAGGTCATTTTTTGGACCTTTTGGAGGTCATATCTTGGCCTCATATTGTTCTAGAGGGCTAAAAATTTGGCTAGGTGAGTTTTTTATAACCTCAAACATAATCTTAAAATTTTAGCCCAATCGGTGACATGCGTGCGCCCACTTTTGTATGAAAAGAAATGGATACACCCATGTATATAAAAAAATCTATAAAAAATATAATAAAAAATTTTTTAATTAATTTTATTTATTTATTGTAAAGTAAAGTACTAAAATTATCAAATTGAATTTATTTATTTATTGTAAAGTAAAGTGTAAAAAATGTAAATTTTTCTTTTTTTCTTCTTTTCTATTGTTATTAAGGAGGTGAATTTTTTAAAATTATAAACTATTATGTTTATAATAACAATAGAACCAAAGAAAAAAAACGCTGCCAAGTAATTGGCACTATGGTTCCTCATTAACAATAACAAAACGTTCTTAATGGTCTATTTTATCTAATAAAAATGATAATTCTAGATATTATAGTACTTTCATGGAAAAAAATTAAATACTACGTCCCAAAAGAAAAAAGATATTGCTATTTTTTTAATTTTTTTATGTAAACAATTTTTAGAAAAAAATTTTCAAAAAATTAAGTATCAATTGGAGATATAGAGTAAAAACGATAATTCTACATATAAATACTTTCATAGGAAAAAATTAGGTACTACGTCCAAATAGAAAAAAAATAATGCTGTTTCTTTAATTTTTTTATGCAAAAAATTTTGAGAGAAAAATTTTCAAAAAATTAAGTTTCAGTACCAAAATATTGACTAAAAAGTATACTTCTAAAACTAGTACTCCCACAGAAAAAAATGAGGTACTACTTTCAAAAAGCAAAAAAATATTGCTGTTTTTTTTATTTTTTTATGCAAAAAGTTTTGAGAAAAAAAAGTTCAAAAAATTAAGTGTCAGATTGGAGATATCGAGTAATAACGATATTTTCAGATATTGGCACTTTCATAATCAAAAATTAGGTACTATATCCAAAAAGAAAAAAAATATTGCAGTTTTTTTTATTTTTATTTTTTTTAAATGTTGAGAACAAAAATTTTGAAAAAATTAAGTATCAGGTCCAAAAAATTACTATAAACGATATTTCTAAAACTAGTACTTCCACAGAAATAAATTAAGTACTGCGCCCGTAAAGAAAAAAAAAATTGGTATTTTTTGTATTTTTTGGTGAAAAAAATTTTGGGAAAAAAATTTTCAAAAAATTAAGTATCAGATTCGAGATATCGAGTAAAAACCATACTTTCAAATATAAGTACTTTCGTGGAAATAAATGAGGTATTACGTCCAAAAAGAAAAAAAATTATAGTGTTTTTTTAATTTTTTTATGAAAAAAGTTTTGAAAAAAAAAATTTCGAAAAATTACGTATCCGATGGAGAAATCCTTTACCAACGATAATTTTAGATATTCGTACTTTCATAGGAAAAAATTAAGTATTACGTCCTAAAATAAAAAAAATTTTGGCGTTTTTTGTATTTTTTGGCGACAAAAATTTTGAGAAAAAAATTTTGAAAAAATTAAGTATCAGGTCCAAAAAATTACTATAAACGATATTTCTAAAACTAGTACTTCCACAGAAATAAATCAAGTACTGCGTCCAAAAGGAAAAAAAAAATTGTCATTTTTTGTATTTTTTGGTGAAAAAAATGTTGAGAAAAAAATTTTCAAAAAATAAATTATAAGATTCGAGATATCGAGTAAAAACCATACTTTCAAATATAAGTACTTTCGTGGAAATAAATGAGGTATTACATCCAAATTAAAAAAAAAAAAAGTACCTCGAGCTTTTTTGGTGAAAAAAATTTTGAAAAAAAAATTAGGTCTTAATGTCGTGTTGGCTGTGAAATATCACCGGTTACAGTGTGACATACATACATGCATACATACATACATACATACACACACACACACACACACACACACACACAGACTTTTTTTAAAAACCGGTTTTTTAGCTTCCTGAGGTCTCAAAACGTGCTTATATGCCAAAATATCGAATATCAAAATTTCATCTATCACAAAGGTTCCTCTATGAGGAACCAATAATATCAATTAACTTATTCTTTTTTTATTTAATAATATGAAATAATATGTACATACTTTTTTTAAAAAAAATATTGCTTTAATCTCAATTAAGGAGGTGTGTTGTTTGTATATATAATTGAGATGTATATGTGAGAATAATGTACATTATATGTTACACTATAGTATCAATAAGTCAGTACTTTACTGCCATTCTGTGTATACACATTAAAAGATATAAATGGTTATAACCTATAATTAACAAGTATTATTATTCACCCTTATAATCTATCAGTCAATATATATTATCCATTGACCCTTCAAATTAAATATTCAACAGTTAGTTACCGTGTATGTCTTTACGCGGAATTTAGCAAACCCCCAAAACTGAACAGAATGAACTTACAACTTCACTAAAATAATTTTTAAATTTTTCAGTAAATAAATTTTAATTTTACCACCCAGAATATTTTCCGATTTTCCGAGACAGCATGCATAAATAATTAAGAAAATGCACTAAAAAAAGTCTGTGTGTGTGTGTGCGTTTGTGTAACCGTTAAAATTTCACAACCATTATGAAATTAAGACCTAATTTTTTTTTCAAAAATTTTTTCATCAAAAAATCTCAAACTACTTTTTTTTTTAATTTGGATGTAATACTTCATTTATTTCCATGAAAGTACTTATATTTGAAAGTACAATTTTTACTCGATACTTCGAATCTGATAATTAATTTTTTCAATATTTTTTTTTTAATTTTTGACACAAAAAAATATAAAAAATACTAAATTCTTTTCTCTTTGGACGTAGTACCTAATTTATTTTTCTGGTCAGCGGCCAGAAAGCACGTATTTCCCGGCCATTGCGCGTCCGGCAAAGTCGTGTTTTCTCGCCACTGATGCAGAAAAATCGTATACGACCCTGGGCCATAAAAAAAGAATGCCCCAAATCGCAGTTTACCATCCTCGGCTTCGCCTCGGAAGGTAATTTACGTGTGATTTGGGCCATTCTTTATTTTTCTGGCCATGGGTCGTAATATACTATCTATGAGAATACTATAGTGAAGTTACAAGTCTGGAAGTTATTCTAGATAAAAAGATGACACGGGAATCGCACATCTCATTGGTGAGCAAAAAAGTTAACAGAGTACTTTACGCACTGCGCTTCATTAGGCAGTGCACAAACGAAGATCTACGAATTATGCTTATACAAGCATTAGTGGTTCCCCACTTAAATTATTGCTCTGTTGTATACCTAGACTGCTCGATAAACCTGAAAGACAGAATACAAAGATTGAGTAATACATAATAATTTATTTGAATAATTATTCAAATTTTATTTATCGCTCGGTATGAAGGAGTAAAGTTTAATGAGCACATGCTCGTAAAAGTCACGTTCTAAAATATTATTTTGAATAATACATGTTTAATATACATCTATGGAATCGACAGGGACACACATATTACTCCTTACAGAGACAAACTAGGGTGGTTAACCACAAATATCGTAGGTTATATTTTACATCCATTATTATGTATAAAATCCTTCGTTTAAGACAGCCTGAATATGCCTGACTCACTTATTCAAAAAATACATTCCTAAAGAGACAGCCAGAGGTGAGCTAATAACACGTGAGTTGGATACCCCTGAACTTGAAAAGTGGCATTGTGACTTCTCATTCCAAGTACAAGGAATAAAAAGCTGGGATTCTCTCCCATCATCAATACGATTCCTTGCTTCAAATAATTCTTTTAAGACAGGTTTATTAAAATACTTGAAATGTTCTAGCCATACATACAAAGATTCGGTATTTTAATAATCTTTTATTAGGACTGAAATGCATCAGAATTACAAAAATCTACTATTTTTTATTTTTACTTTCTTTCTTTTTAACAAATGTTACTATTGTTGCCATGATACTACTAATTTTGTTATTTATTTATTTATTTTTTATCTATTTTATATCTTATAATTGTTATTATGTTATATTATTTATGTTAACCTGTATCAAAAATTTTTGTATATACAAATAAAGAGACTATTTACATTTACATATACATTTACATTTTTAGACAGTTCGTTTATAGTAATTTTTTGGATCTATTTCAGAATTTTTTCAAGATTTTTTTCTCAAAATTAAAAAAACTTCAATATTTTTTTTTTTTGTGTAATACTTCATTTAAATTCCATAAAAGTACTATATTTGAAAGTACGATTTTTACTCGATATCTCGAATCTGATAATTAATTTGTTGAAAAATTGTTCCAAAATTATTGATCAATAAAAAAAACTTTTAAAAGTTAATAGAAATGTATGTATGATTGCAAGCTTGTAATTAGTGATATCTGTGGTATATTGAAGTATTAAGCTCTTTGTTTGAGGAACCTTAGTGCCAGCTAGTTGGCAGGGTATTTTACATTTATAACAAATAAAATAATACTCTTTTCATATAAAATTCTCAAAATAAAATATCAAAACGAATTATTTTTCCAGATACATTATTACTCTAACAAAAAAAAACCACGTAGTTATACTCCCTGGCTTAGGGAGTTTACAACTCCCTTAATCAGGGAGTTGACTCCCTGAAATTTCTGTTATCACCTGGAATACCTCCGGGATGAAAATGAACCGTACGAGGGAAAGCTGATATCCTGGAGGCGTATTTTTAATTTTTCAACAATTTTCCGATTTTCCAATATGGCGGACCAAAAAACATAAAAAAAGGAACTTTCTACATTACCTGGGGGTTTTCGAGGTCGAGAAAAACGTTTTTGTTGACAAAAAATTTAATTTTTTCGCTCCAGCATATTTTCCGGTTTTCCAAGATGGCGGACATAAAACATGAAAAGTAGAAATATCTACATTACCTGGGGATTTTTGAGGACGAGAAAAGCGTTTTTATTAATGAAATTTTTTATTTTTTGGCCCCAGTCTATTTTACGATTTTCCAAGATGGCGGACGAAAAAACATTTCATAATAAGCATTTTGACCATTGCGAGACCACCGCGTAGACTGGCTGCATCATGTCCCGCATTCAACTACACAAGACAGAACAGGTTAGAAGGAGAAAATATTTTAATAAATTATGATGAAGCAAAATAATAATGATCATGTTCAAATTGTTCAGGAACCGCCAATGAACAACAACCAACAGGGCCCCCTAGCCCAATAAAACTCAAACGCAGCTGGCCAAGTAGAACAAATGACGCTGGATAAGCTTAAAGTGACGCCTAAATGGAGCACTCGATTGTCTAGGCTCATGGAAAATGATGGTATGCAGGATATTCTTACAAAATACTGCGATGTCCAACGAGCCTTCAAAGAACCGTGAGAAACTTTAGCAGCAGCAAAAGAGACAGAAGGATCTGCGTGAAAAACGCCTATTGGAAGTAAGAAAAAACAAGAGGCGTCCCTTGGGTTGGAATGTACCAAAGATGGACAAGGACAAGTTCAAACAGTATCTTCAAATGGAGTAGTCGTCCGTCCCCGCTTGGCATGGAGAGGCAACAGTTCCCCGCGAGGCTGAAATCTTAGTCAAGAAAGTAACGTCTCTATTGCGAAAGGCGTGTGACGCCTCTATGCCTCGTAGAAGGCCCTGGAAAGGGAGTAAGCCAGTTTACTGGTGGACTTCAGAAATAGCGGAGCTCCGCAAGGAGTGCCATAGGACGCGACGAAGGGCGCAAAGAGCACGGGACAGGCCCGAGGCTGCTGCACTTTCTCAGGAACACAAGGATGCTAAACACCGGCTGGCCAAAGCTATCCGTCAAAGCAAGGCTGTATGCCTGCGTTCATTACGCGAGGATGTAAACAAAGACCCCTGGGGTCTTGGTTACAAAGTCGTAATGGGCAAGTTGAACCGGGGGTCTGACAACATGATGGACACGGTGTCGACCGAACGAATCATCGGCGCTCTCTTCCCTGAGCGGCCCATTCGAGAAAACCCGGTAGAGGCGATACCCAGGGAGGAAGTGCCGTTATTCAGCGAGGACGAGATGGTGAAGGCCATCAAGGCCATCAAAAATGGCAATGGACGGGATACTAGCGGAGGTAAAAATAATCCCTGGTATCTTGTTAAGCATGTTTAATGCATGCTTGGTGGCGGGAGTGTTTTCAAGGCAGTGGAAGGTGGCACGTCTCGTGCTCTTGAACAAGAGTAAAGGTGGAGCCCCGGACTCTCCATCATCTTACAGACCCTTGTTCATGTTAAACACCATCGGAAAGGTGATTGAGAGCATGCTCCGGGCAAGGTTGAGAAGAGTCATCGAGAAGGGCGGTGGTCTTTCCGAGGAGCAGTATGGATTTCGTGAGGGGCATTCTACAATAGACGCCATCCGGCGTTTCGTGGATACCGTAGAGGCTGAGAGGGAAAAGCGTCCTGCAATTCGCAAAGACGTCCTTCTTGTAACGCTTGACGTCAAAAATCCTTTCAATTCGGCCAGGTGGGATGCCATGATCCGGTCTCTCGAGTACGATTTCCGGATACCCAGGTATCTGGGTAACGTATTAAAGGACTACCTACGGGGCCGGAGACTGCTCTACGTCACGCTCGATGGCAGGCGACAGAGGGTTCTGAGTGCGGGCATTGCCCAAGGTTGCCTGTGGAATGCCTTTTACGATGGCTTGTTGCGCGTTCTACCTCCCGGAAGGAACTTCTCTGATCGGGTACGCAGACGACGTGGCTCTGACCATCACCGGCAGGGACATGCAGGTAACCAAGGAGAGGTTGAATCTAGTCATGAGACAGATCAACCTCTAGATGGGCGAGCACGGGCTCCAAAAACGGATATCGTACTGCCGACCCGTCGAACAACAATTTCCACGGACATCGATGTAAATGTCGATGATGGTAGAAACCCTCACACGATCCAAGCCAAGACATCGGTTAAGCAGAGCTCCCAGGTTAATTAAACCTGGGAGCTCTGCTTGATAACAAGCTGAACTTCTGGGAGCAATTTCAGAGGTCGAGTGAGAAGGCCGCGTCGATCGCATCCTCCTTTTCAAGGCTCATGGCCAACATAGAAGGGCGCAAATCCGGGAATCGAAGATTGTTAATGTTCGTTGTCAACTCTGTCCTGCTTTACGGATCTGAGATCTGGGCGGATATCACCAAATTTGCCAAGCACAGACAGAAAATATCGTCCCCATACGGTTTCGCTCGAGGCGATCCAGGTAGTAGCATCGGTCATACCCATCAACCTGCTAGCGTTGGAGCGGAAATACATTTACGATAGTGTAGAGGACCGTGAAGTGGCATCCACTCGCACCCGCTCCAGCTTTATAGAAAAATGGCAGAAACGGTGGAAAAAGGACGAAGAGAAAAATGCCCGATGGACGCGCAGAATGATTTCAGATCTGCAGGCATGGACTAGACGACAACATGGGAAGGTGGATTTTTACCTCACCTAATTTTTAACTGGATACGGGTATTTCCGTGTCATGTTAAAACATTGGCACAAGGTGGCAACAGAGGAGTGCTTGCACTGCCCTGGCGTGAAGGATACAGTGGAGCACACTTTCTTCGAATGTGTGCGCTACGTGGAAGGGCGCCCGCCCTTTTCGATTTGGAGGCCAGAGACGGTGGTCCCGGAAATGCTACGGAGTTCTGAAAATTGGAACAAAGTAGCGGAGTACGTAAGGGCCACCTTGTTGAAGAAAAAGGAGGAGGGCTTTCTATCGTAGATTGCTCTCCTGTCACTAGGCTGGGGGAAGGTGGCGGCCAGTTACCTAGGCTGCGTGTCCCAAACTGAAATTATACCTGAAAAGGGAGTTTGGGGTAAACAAGCGCAGGGGGTTTATAGTGTGTTTACCCAGTAAGAATCTGGGGCGTTGTACACTTTGTGCAACTGGGCGGTCATGAAAAGCGGGTCTTTAAGGGTTCGCAAACACTCCATGGCTGATGCAAGATTCACAAGATTTCCTTGACAAAAAAATAATAATAATAATAATAATAATAATAATAATAATGGGGTGGTTGGGAAATAAACCATTTTTGGTGAATACCCGACATGCTGGAATGAGATGGGTTGGCCCCATGGACTGGTAGGAGTTACCTATGGACACGACGCTGTATAAGCTACAGACCACTGGTTTGGTCCTTTAGTGTCGGTAACTCTAGGTGGGATTGAACTGCCTTCTCGTGGCTACCCTGTTGATGTGCTTAATATCACACGAATGTTCAATCACTCACCAAGGCTGAGGCCTGCACATGTCGTACCTGTGCGTCACTCAGCCGACGGTTTTTGGCTGAGTTCCTAAATGTTTCTCTTAGTAGACAGTTAAAGTTTCCTATTAACTCCACCTTGCTCCCTCTTAGATGCCAGGTGGAATCACTTCTTGCCCGATGACCTCGAACTCACTGTGAGGGGTGCGTTGTCTAGGAAGGCGTCTGCGAACGGGGCATATATTTCCTCTAATTCAGATGTCACTAAAGGCAGCTTTAGTTTTTAATTATACTATATACTAATGCTATTGACATTAGTATATTAATATGATGAATGGCACGTATGGCTGGGGCTTCTCTGGAGCAGTGCTCTACAGCAATGTTGCCTTGCCCTATAGAGCAAGGTAATCGTTGCTGCTGGTTCATTCATGTTCGTGCCCTTCACCTGCTGTCCGTTGGGGGGATTCAGAAAAAGCCACGAAAAGAGCTGAAAAGTTCGCTGGGATTGGCTGCATGTGTTTCTGTCTAAACAAATAACTGTTTACTTTAAATGTGATATATGTGTTGCAGGCAATAACTTCGGGACGTAAGGCTTGAAGCAGTAATTATTAGATAAACCCTTTCAGCTGCAGGTGTTGGGCGCGGACATGACTGATCCCTGATTTCGGTGAGCCCTGGGGCGTTCGCTCCATGACTAGTCAAGAAGCTTTTTTTTGTTCAGAGCTTCCCTGACTAACCTAAAATTTAATTAAATTGCACAGGTGTGTAAGTCCTAGGAGCAGATGTCTGGGTGGATGTCGCATTCGTTCTTGCAGTGCAAATCGAATGATCTGCCGTTCGTACTGTTTTCACCTGATGATCATTTGATTATCTGTGGAAGTAATCTTACTTTTATAAGAATCATTGGGATCTTGACCAATCCCTAGGAATGGCCTAAGAGGATCCTGTTAATATGACGGGTAAAATATCGTATTATGTCAGCAGACATCAGATCTGTAGGACTCTTGTGTCTTGTACCCAGGGTGAGGATTGCTGCGGGTCTGAATCCCCGGTGCTATTATCTCACCACTTTTTCCCATTTCATTACAGGTACACTAATTACAATATTTCTTTACAGGTTCTTTCTTTTTTCCAGGTTATCACATCGCACAGAGGGTACCCTTACCCGAATCCATTTAAGGGCGCTTACTTCAGTGACACAGGCTATTTAAATGACAAATATGCAAAATGATAAAACTGATATACCTCAGGCTGATAAGTCACTTGTTCAAAAAGTGTCGAATTCAGTTGTCGGTTCGGATCGGGTGAAAGCCCCGGTGTCTGGCACCGGCCCCATGGATTCTGAGGGGGGCCAACAATTTTGCATGGCGGTGGATTTAACATCATCTTCCACCCAGGGGGGACCAGGTAAGGAACTTCAAGCCATAGTTTTGCTTGAACGTATTCAGCATCCACTACCTGCACCAGGTGCAGGGAATACTGAAAAACCAAGCTATGCGGACAGCCTTAAATATCTGCAGAGCTTAGCACATGGTACTGGTAGTCTTGACACAGACCAGGCCTTTGATCAAGCAATGGTCGAAAAGCCCATTGCCTTCCTTCACCACATTTCTGTTCTGAAGGACGTTGTACAGGCTTTGGAAAAACACCACAAGGAAATGATGGAAGCTCATCGCAGCATGTCACATTACTGTACATCAGTACAAAAAAATTGCGGCATGCCAATTAAAAATGGAGTAAATCTCTTCGGCAATATGCTCATTCAGCTTGAGCTAATAACGAAAAGACTGCATGTGGAAACGCAAGATATTGAGTCTGCTCTTAAAAAAGCGTCCTCGTCTTCCTCTGAGAAATACTCTCCAGAGTCAAGACAAGATAAGAAAAGGATCCCTAAGAAGAACCTCAGCAACTCTCGGGTGGAGCAGCAGAACAACGCGGAGCTCCAGGAAGAAGAGGAAAGAAGGAAAATGCTGCTTCAAGAAAACCAGAGGAACGAGCAAGAAATGATCAAGGTTCTCCAAGGAAACATGCGACATGCACGGAAAGGTGGTGCATTGTTGGATCAAATTGCTCGCGAAGAGGATGCAAATATCCTCTTACTAAGCGAGCAATATTTCAACATGAACCACAAGTACTGGCTTCCTGATGACACTGGCTGCTGCGCCATATGGCTTCGAGGCAGAGCCCAAACGTCCCTTACCCAACAAGGGAAAGGGAATTGCCACGTCTGGGCCAAGTGCGGGGAGACAACTTACGTAAGTTGCTATCTCTCCGCAAACGACAACTCGGCAGAGCTGGCTACAAAGCTGGCCAGCATCGAGAGCACGGTCCGGACGGCGACTGGTGGCGTCATCTTTGGTGGAGACTTCAACGCCAGGGCTCTGGAATGGAGGATGCCAACGACTAACCCCAGGGGACAAATAGTGCTCGAAATGACCACTAGGTGCAAACAAGTGGTCCAGAATAGAGGCAACAGGCCCACCTACGAGAGGCCGGGTTGGGGTGTCTCTATCCCGGATAAAACCTTCGCTACAGAGGCTGCGTCCGAGAGAATAGGTGACAGGAGGGTGATGGATGATGAATACAATGGTAGATCACTACCATTGTATTCATTACATGATCATCATTACATCGCCTTCCGGGTATTGGAAGGAACTTCACAACGAACTCCGTACAGGAGGCGCCCCCTGGGTTGGAACGTCCCAAAAATGGAGGAAGACAGATTCGGAAAGTATCTTCAAATCAAGTCAGCGTCCATCCCCGCTTGGCATGGAGGGGCCACAAGTTCCCATGAGGCTGAAATCTTAGTTAAGAAAGTAACGTCTCTATTATGCGGGGCTTGATGCCTCGATGCCTCGCCGCAGGCCCTGGAAAGGGAGAAATCCTGTGTACTGGTGGACTCCCGAAATAGCTGAGCTCCGGAAGGAATGCCACAGGACACGACGAAAGGCGCAAAGAGCACGGGACAGAACTGAGGCCGCCGTGCTTTCTCAGGAACATAAGGACGCAAAACACCGGCTGGCCAAGGCCATCCGTCAAAGCAAGGCTCGATGTCTGCGTTCATTACGCGAAGATGTAAGCAAGGACACCTGTGGCCTAGGTTACAAAGTCGTAATGGGCAAGTTAAACCGGGGGTCCGACAACATGATGGACGCGGCGTCGACTGAACGGATCGTCGGTGCTCTCTTCCCTGAAAGGCCCATCCGGGAAAACCCAGTTGAGGTGATACCCAGAGAGGAAGTGCCGCTGTTCAGCGAAGGCGAGATGATCAAGGCCATAAAGGCCATGAAAAATTACAAGGCGCCGGGGCCGGACGGGATACCAGCGGAAGTGCTCAAAAGAGCGGTCAAAGTAATCCCTGGTATCCTGTTAAGCATTTTCAATGCGTGTTTGGTGGCTGGAGTGTTCCCAAAGCAGTGAAAGGTGGCACGTCTCGTGCTCTTGAACAAGGGCAAGGGGGGAGCCCCGGACTCTCCATCATCTTACAGACCTTTGTGTATGTTAAATACCATTGGTAAGGTGATGGAGAGCATGCTCCGGGCAAGGCTTAGAAGAGCAATCGAGGAGGGCGGTGGTCTCTTTGAGGAGCAGCATGGTTTTCGTGAAGGGCATTCCACGATAGACGCCATCCGGCGTATCGTGGATACCGTAGAGACTGAGAGGGAAAAACGGCCTGTAATTCGCAAGGTCGTCCTTCTGGTAACGCTGGACGTCAAAAACGCTTTCAACTCGGCCAGGTGGGATGTCATGATCCGGTCCCTCGAGTACAATTTCCGGATACCCAGGTATCTGGGTAACGTACTAAAGGATTACCTGCGGGACCAGAGACTGCTCTACGACACGCTCGATGGAAGGCGTGAAAGGGTTTTGAATGCAGGCATCGCGTAAGTTTCGGTTCTCGGACTGGACCTGTGGAATGCCTTTTACGATGGCTTGTTGCGCGTCCACCTCCCGGAAGGAGTTTCCCTGATCGGGTACGCCGACGACGTGGCCCTGACCATAACTGGCAGGGACATGGAAATGACCCAGGAGAGGTTGAATGTAGTCATGAGATGGATCAACCTCTGGATGGGCGATGACGGGCTCCAGCTTGCGATCCCAAAAACGGAGATCGTATTGCTGATCCGTCGAAGGGTTCCCACTGACTTCGATTTAATTATCGACGACGGCGGAAACCCTCACACGATCAAAACCAGAACATCGGTGAAATACCTGGGAGTTCAGCTTGATAACAAGCTGACCTTCTGGGAGCAATTTCAGAGGTCGTGTGAAAAGGCAGCTTCGGTCGCAACCTCCCTGTCAAGGCTTATGGCCAACATTGGGCGACCCAAACCAGGGAAGCGAAGGCTCCTTATGTTAGTCGTTAACTCTGTCCTGCTCTACGGATCAGATTTCTGGGCGAGGACCACAGAAACTGCCAATTACAGACATAAAATATCTATCGTAGATTGCTCTTCTGTCACTAGGCTGGGGGAAGGCAGCGGCCATTTGCCTAGGCTGCGCGTCCCAAACTGAAGTTATACCTGAAAAGGGAGTTCCGGTTTGGAGCAAAAAAGCGCAGGAGGGTTTATAGTTTGTTTATCCAGTAAGAATCTGGGGCGTAGCCGGCACTGATTCAGAAAATATAGCGATCTCTTTCAATTTTTTAGCCTTTTAGGTACAAAAGTGCCTACGTTGGAGACATAATTTAATTTTTGTTGGAAGTTTTCAAATTTGCTAATAATTTTTTTAGCAATTAATTTACGTGCAATAATGAATATCCCTATGTAAAATTTCTCACTCAATTCGATTTTTTGGCTGGTATTAGCCTAAAATGCTTCAGGACGCCAGAAAATTAAATTTTAAAAATTCAAATTACCGCATGAGTTGTCAAAATCTTCATTTTCTGGCGTCCTGAAGCATTTCAGTCTAACACCAACCAAAATATCCAATTCAGCGTAAAATTGTACATAGGGGTATTTTATAAAAATGTTTGCTTTTCATGTTTTCAGTTTCATAAATTAATTATTATAAAAAAATTATAAGCAAATTTGAAAACTTCCAACAAAAATTCAAATGGCCACAATGTGGGCACTTTTGCACCAAAAGGGCTAAACGATTTTGAGGGATCATGTTTGATGTATATAAAAAAATCTGCCAATTTGGGGTCAATCGGTGAATTGCGCTTAACTTATTAACATGAAATTTTTTTTTAATTTCTCTGTCTCAACCTGTGAGCTTTTAAAAACATAAAAAGATCTTAGGTAAAATTTTCGGCGGAATCCAAATTTTTGGTAAGATTTTTGATTGGTCACGTGACTTGGCAGAAAATTTGAAATTTTTAATAAATGAAATCTAAAAATAAGATTTTTTGCTCTAGTTTTTTAAGAAAGCCAAAAACAAAACAAAAATTTTTCCACAATTATTTGTCAATGAATTTTGTGTAGGTTTTTTTTGAAAGCAAAGTATTAGACTGAATTAAGAGTATAATAAGATAATTTGTGAATTCCACTTGAAAGTTTATTGAGTTTTAATTAAATATCCAGTTTACACAATTATAATGCAAAAGGAGCAAGTTTTCTAAAACAATAAACTCTTAACAAAGAACACGATCTTATTTGTACAAGAGTTAGAGAGCAAGAATAATGAGCGCGCGTTATGTAAGAAGAAGAGACCAGCAACTTTGCTGCTGTCGGCCTCGCGCCTAAGAAAATGTGTTCCTTTAGCGCATAATTTAGACACATAAAAGTTAGATATATCATAAATATATCTTTCTCTCTCTTTGCAGCATAACGGTAATTATTTAAATAAAATTGCTAATATAAAAACACTGCAAACAGAAATCAAGAGTTAAGTACAAAAACTCATGTTTTCGCATAAATATACCCGCGCCCGTCGCAAATGCGACTATAAAATGAATTTAATAAAGTCGAGAAATTATTTAAACAATTGTTATTTTATTTATCTTCTTATAATAAGAGAAAAACTCATCCCAAAAGCACTGGCTCCTTCTAACAGTAGAGAATTATATTCAATAGTTTTTGGTTTTCATGAGAAAATAGTCATTTGTTCCAACGTACCAAATAAAAATAAGGCTATTATTTTACTATCTAGCATGCATTTGGATGCAGCGACTAGGCGTGATGAAAAAAAGGAACCAGAGATAATTTTATATTACAATAAAAATAAATCTAGGGTTGATACCATGGACCAAATGCTAACACGTTATTCTAGATAACGACGGACTAATAGTTAGCCGCTAACAATTTTTTTTAATATGTTAGACATTAATAGGTTAGCTACATTTAATAAGAAAATAATTATATGTTAAAAAAAAGAAAATTCGAAAGAAGTATGTTTCTGAGACAGTTAGGTGAAGAACTAGCTAGGCCTTCTATAGAAAATCGTGCCACAAACAGTAAAATCACCAGAATTTTCTCAACAAGGTTAGCTACTGAAAGTGTAATTAGTAAACTTAATTGACATCCAGAAATCTTAATATCTAGCAATGCATCTGATTGAAAGGCATCAAGGCTTTTGTTATGTTTGTGGCGAGCAAGAAAAAAAAAAGTCGAAAAACTCGAAAAATATGTCAAAATTGTGAAAAATCAGTTAGTAATGAGCATTCGATAAATGTAGTAAACTGTCTAGCATGTCAATAATTTTTATAAATTATTCATATATATTGTATCAAAAATATTTTTTTATTTAATTAATAATAATTTTGCTTTTATTTATTAAGTATTACCTTTTTATTGTACAAATATATAATAAAACGCATATTTTTTTATCTGGGTACACGGGTACCCTGCCGGCCCTGGAGAGGAAAATGGTTGAAAATCGTTTTTTTGCGTACATAAAAATTTTTTTTTAACTTCTGACTATTGAATTACAATTAGTTGCTTGAAGCTAGAAAAAAAATTTTGAGTATTAAAATTTTTTATTTTTAGACCAAAAGGGTACACGGGTACGCTGCCAGTCAGACAAGTGTTAAAATATAAGAAATTTATTAATTTATTTAAAAAACAAAAATTTTTTTTAAGGAAAACGATTTCCCTAAAAATATTTTTGAAATTTTTTTTTTTAAAGCGGTAGCCTATAAGGTACTTTATACTTATACTTACTTTCACATCTTACAGAAATATTTTACATTATAAATTGTGCTGAAGCCAATTTTTGTCCATTTTTGGTTCTTTTTTTCACATAGTGTAACGTTTCTTGGTTATCTTCACCGTCTTTTGAGTGAGTTGCTCTCTCAATATAGCTTAGTTAAGTAAGAGCGGCAATGAAATTGGTGTCAAGAATCCCTAGATAGTCATACGGGTCTGATTACCAACCATGTGACGTGAGGAACCTTTTGCTCTGCTAAAGCAAAATATTTATAAATTTAGTTTATACTGCGGTGAGTTGCTTGCTTCTTTCGAGATTTCCGTATACGACTTTTACACTTGTTCGCTCGTCGCTCCAAGTGCGACGTATAATTTGAGCCATTTCATTATTTTTTATTTTACTTTTTTAATTATTTGTGTTTTGACTAGTATGCCAACCGCGGATAATTAATTCACTTATAGTTTTGCATTATATAAATTTTGCTACTTATTAAATTACTGCTGTAAATAATTAATTAAGTTTTTGATGAATATACTTTAGCTATTTACAAAACAAACAATTGTAAATCAATAATTATAAGACAAGCCATATGAATAAAAATTTATTTAAAATAGTTCCTACTAATCATATCTTCTTAAAAAAAATCCTTAGATTTTTTTAATAAAATTCATTTAAAACAAAATTTGAGTTACCAAGAAACGTTTACTACATTATTAATAAGTTTTTCTTCTTATTAATTAAGTATGTAAGTAGATGTAAGACTCTGAAAATGTGTAATAATTGGACCAATATTGGCCAATAAATGGTTAAGGGGTCAGCCAAAAAATTTTTCTTCTTAAATATTCGAATAGCCAGGGAAAAATGAGCTGATTTAAAAAAAAAAATTTTTATTTTTGACCGAAAAATAAGCAAGTTATCATCATTTTAAGATTTTTTAAAAAATTTTCTAAAAATCTCATTACTAACTCGAAATAATGATAACTCGCTTATTTTTCGGTCTAAAATAAAAATTTTTTTTTTTAAATTGTCGAATTTTTTCCTGCCTATTCGAATATTTACAAAAAAGAAACTTCTTATATGGAAAAATTATTTTTTTTTGGCAAATTACTTTAGAAGTTACTTTATTTTGTCAATGTATTCGGGTAGTTTTTGGCCCAAAAAAATAATTTTTGCGTATAAGAAGTTTCTTATTTGTAAATATTCGAATAGGCAGGAAAAAATTCGACAATTTAGAAAAAAAAATTTTTTTTTTAGACCGAAAAATAAGCGAGTTATCATTATTTCGAGTTAGAATACTGTATAATGACCCTAAAAATGGGATTTTTGGAAAATTTTTTAAAAAATCTTAAAATGATGATAACTTGCTTATTTTTCGGTCAAAAATAAAAATTTTTTTTTTAAATCAGCTTATTTTTCCCTGGCTATTCGAATATTGAAGAAGAAAAATATTTTGGTTGACCCCTTAACCATTTATTGGTCAATATTGGTCCAATTATTACACATTTTCAGAGTCTTACATCTACGAACAGAAGCCAATACCATCGCCCAAATTTTTAGGGAATTTTTTTTAATGTCAAAAGAAGCTTTCCTGAAATTTTTAGCCCTTAAAGTGCTCAGAGAAAAATTTTGCAGACGATTAAAGTTGTTAAAAAATCGATATTTTCGGAAACAGCAAACTTTTAATTGCTTATATCTCCGGTCCCTGATAAGCTTTTTTCACGTTTAAGGTCTCATTTGAAAGGTCTTTGATAGACGCTTTTAATGAAACCAACCGAAAGTCTTTTGCTAATGATGCTGAGTCACAATTCAAGTTCAAAAATCAGCATTTTTCGATAAAATAAATCTTACGTTAATCAATGCCAGTAAAAATCAACTCCATGAAACTTTTTGAAAATTTTTTTGGTAAAAGTTGAATGTTCAAGGAAAAAAATGAGACCAGCCGGATGTTTTTTGGACTAATCCTTGAAGCCCAGAAAATTTTTGAAAATTGGCTAAAAACAGCTATTTTTGGACCTTTTAGAGCTTGTATCTCGGCAACCCGTCCTGCAAAATGGCTGAAATTTTGGCTGGCTGAGTTTTTTATCACTTCAAACCACCCCTGACAATTTGAGCCAGATCGGAGTCATGGGTGCGCACACTTTTGTATGAAAAGTAATAGATATGCCCATATATTTATGTCTATAGGTAAATGCATGGACTGTGATTTTTAGATTGGTGTTTTACTAATAAAAAACTAAATATTTTTATTTATATATATTTTAAATACAACACACACAAACACACACACACACGCACAAATGCACACACACACACACATACACACACACACACGCACACACATATACTGTTTTTTTTTTAAATATTATGCATTTATAATTATAATATTTTAAATACTATTTTTATCATTAAAAATTAAATAACATGAAATTTATTGAATTATTAATATAAAAATAGGAATTATTGTGTGTGCACATACATACAAATTAAGGTGTTTCTTATTTCCCAAACTGCCCGTAGAAAAAAATACTGGCTCGAATATGATACTTGAGGTCATAAAACTATTATCTAAAAAAAAAAATTGATAAACAATCTGATGTAGTGTGCCGATTTGCAAATGAAAACCGGTAAAAACCAGGAAAAAGGTTTTAAAAACGTATTAGAAAGCTTTCAGAAACCTTCCCAAAAACTTTTTACTACTAAAATGTTCTAAAAGCTTATCAGTAACAAAATATCTAGAAAAAACTATAAATTACGTTTTTAAAACCTTTTTTCTGGTTTTTACTGGTTTTCATTTGCAAATCCGCACACTACATCAAGTTGTTCATAAAATTTTTTTTTTTAGATATTAGTTTTATGATCTGAAATATCATATTCGAGCTAGTATTTTTCTCTACGGGCAGTTTGGGAAATAAGAAACACCCTAATACAAATACATGTATTATGGGCGAAAATGAAAAAAAATGTTTTTTTATATGATGTAATACTATAAATTTTGAAATTTTCATAAAAAAACATAAAAATTTTTTATTTGAGATCATATAGTTAAAAATTACTCATATAGATGCCAAATTCAAATTTATGCGTGTGTGTGTTTTAGTATACATGTAAAAAAATATAATATTTTTTTTTTATTTGTTTTTATAACCATATAACCGTAAAAAACTTTTTTTTTTTAATTTTAAAGAAATTTAATTTTTTTATCGAAAGCAGCCCTATTACGTCAGGAAACTATTTTAAGATATATTTTTTAATATTCCCTCTACCATCTCAATAAAATGAAACCCCTTTCTAAAAACATTCTGAAACTTATTTTTTTTTTATTCAAAAACCTGGAGCTCATTTTTTTTTGTCCACTTTTTTGTTTTTTTTGCCCCACCGTGCGTTACAGGCTCGATGCTCTATTTAGACCTTCTAGTATTTATGTTATAAACATGTTTCATGTTGATAATAATTAGCAAAAAATTATGTAAAGGATTATAAACATAAAGAATTAATATCTTATATACGTAACAAAACATATTCCATGCAATTTATTTGTGTTTACGTGCAAATAAATCTAAAGTTTTTTTTTAATTCAGAAATCAAATTTTAAGCACTGGAAACAGATAATTAAATAATAATTTACTCTTACCAATTGATGATAATGATGTTTCTTCAATTACAGCAAGCGTACTGTTATGAATTGTTAAGTGATGTATATCTAAGCCAAGAAAAATAAAACTTTGAAGCTTCGGCATGTTATTATGTCTTAACTTTAAGTAAAATATAACTGGTGATTGTTTTCTTTTAAGAGCATCCATTGTTTTTGTAATGTTTGATATATCTGTGAATTCACAGACAACATCTAAGCCAGATTTTTTCAAACTGCAAGAGCATGGGCTAATTTCATTCAAATTTGGACACTGACCAGAAGTTTCAGTAGCAGTTATTGTTTTATAAAGCAATAAAAAAGAAATTGATATTCTTATAAAATCAAAAATTTTATTTTGTGTGTCCATTTCTAAATTTTATGATACAATATTTTTTTACTTATCTGCAATTAATATTAGGTAAATTTTATTTAACATACTCAATTAGGTATAAAAATTTTTTAATTCAAAAAAGTTAGTCAATTTAAGACAAACCGGAATAAACCTAATGGATTTTATAGGAATTAAAAATTTTCTACATGTTTCAAGTTTCCAAAACTTTATTACTCGTTACTCGTCATTCAATACTTTCTGAGATATCGCTGTTCAAAGATAATAATTAAAATTGACTTTTTTAAAAACTCTAAAATTAGGACTCTAAACTATCAAAGGTATTAAAAAAAACTACCCACTCCGCATCGACACAGGAATTTTGGAGGACTAAACTGGAAATAAGGTCTATTTCACTGTTAGAAACTGGAAATTACTATATTTCTGTGTTACGATATAGAAACGGCTTTTTTCTTGGTTGAAAACTAGAAAAGAAGCAATTTCTGTGTTACGATATAGAAACGGCTTATTTCTTGGTTTTAAAACAAGAAATTAAATGTTCGAAAAGAAAAGCAAATCGATTCCTTGAATGAAAACTAGAAATAAGTCGTTTCTGTTTTATAAAACATAAATTTATTGATTTCTGGTTTTCAAACTAGGAATCAGATATTAGAAAATTAGTGTGATACATTTTCTTGATTCAAAACAAGAAAAATTTTTATTTTTTGAAAAAAGTTAAAAAATTATTTTTTCATGTATTCACAGAGGTTTTTGGGTGTGCTGAGCTCAAATTTGATAATAAAATTTAAAAAATCGGAATCCATGACCCTGAAACCGCAAAATTCGGTAAAAAACTAAGATTTTTAAAACTTAAAAATTTTTTTGTTACATGGCTCTCGGGGTTACGAATTATGCTGATCCCAAATTCCTCAGGCAGAATTGAATTAATGTACCCCAAAACCGTAAAATTCGGTAAAAATATTATTTTTTACAATTTTAATGGATTATTTTTTACTGCGGTACTTAGGATCTTGGATTATCCTAAAACCAAATTTCTCGCCAAATATTGAAATAATGGATTCCGAAAACTTAAAATTCGGTATGATATATTTAATATAAATATTTTTGTTAATTATTTTTTTACTGCGGTACTTGAGGAGTTAGATTAAGCTGAATTCAAATTTCTCAAAAAAGTGATCAAATTTTAAAGGACGGACCTAGAAGCCGAAAATTTCGGTAAAAATAATATTTTTTGAAAAAGTTTTGGTAAACTTTTGATAAAGTTTTGATAAACTTTTTCTTGACTACGGTGCGAATGAAAAACCTGAAGTTCTTGGACAAATTACCAATTCTAAATCGTTTGCTTAACAACCGTAAAATTCGGTAAAAATACTATTTTTTAAAATTTTAATAGATTATTTTTTTACTGCAGTACTCAGGGTCTTAGATCAGGCTTAAACCGAATTTTTCGGCAAAATTTTAAAATAATAGATCACGAAACCGTAAAGTTCGGTAAAAATATATTTTCTTTAAATAATTTTTGTTAATTATTTTTGAGTACCTTATTGAGGATTTAGAGTAAACTAAATTAAAATTTTGAAACTTTAAATCAATCTTTAGATCAAATTTAAAATAATGGACCTAAAAATAAGAAAATTCGGTAAAAATAAAATTATCTGAAAAAGTCATGATCAATTTTTTCTTTACTGCGGTACGAATGAAGAACCCGAAATTCTTGAAGAATTCACTAAACTTTTTTATCATTAAAAAATTAATAACTGAAAAATTCGGTAAAAATCTGGGGACTTAAGACAAGCATTCTTTTATAAAATTCATAAGTTTCTAATAATGGGTTCCATGAAATGCTATAGTTTTTATACCATTTATTTTTAAACTATACTATACGTTCAGCCTTACATCCAAATAACCTAAGGATGTCGTATATAAAAGAATATTTTGAGCCTTACACCCATATAACCTAAGAAATTAGGATAAAATAAAGTATTGACACGTCAAGCGTTATACTAACATAACCTAAGGAATTATGATATAATAAAATAACGACGAGTTAAGACTTACACTAATGTAACCTAAGGCAGTAGGATATAATAAAATAAAGACACGGCAAGCCTTACACTAAAATTACCTAAGGAAGTATGATATAATAAAATCACGACACGTCAAGCCTTACACTAACATAACATAAGGAAGTAGACTATAATAATAAACAACACGTTAAGCCTTACACTAGCGTGATCTAAGGAAGGAGACTATAACAAAAAAGGACACGTTAAGCCTTACACTAGCGTAACCTCAGGAAGTATTCTATAAGAAAAAAACGACACCTCAAGCCTTACACTAACATAACCTAAGGAAGTAGACTATAATAATAAACGATACGTCAAGCCTTACACGAGCGTGACCTAAGCAAGTAGTCTATAATAAAAAAACGATACGTCAAGCATTAAATTAACTTAACCTAAGGAAATAGGATATAATAAAGAAATAAAACGTCAAGCCTTAGACTAGCATAACCTAAGGAAGTGGTCAATAATAAAAAACGAAACGTCAAGTCTTACACCAACATAATCTAAGGAACAGAGTCGAGGATTTTTTCGGTAGAAAATGGCGGCTGCCTTTTATCGTCCTAATATCGTCAGGGCGACAACTTAAAATTAAAGGCGCTCGATACAAAAGTATTAGAATTTAATGAATTTTAATTTCTAGTATACTTTTTTGCTGAAAAATTCCAATTTTTTTAATAAAAAATAGCTACAAGTCAGTAAAAAATAATAAAGCGGTGCTGAGAATCGCAAATAAGTTTTAACATCTAATACTTTAGAATCAAGCGTTATTGATTTTAAGTTGTCGCCCTGACGATATATTGCGTCCGCCATTTTATACCGAAAAAATTCTTTAACTCTGCTAAGGAAGTAGACTACGATAAAAAACAACATATCAAACCTTAAACTAACATAACCTAAAAAAGTGGTTTATAATAATAAAACGAAACGTCAAGTATTACACTAAGATAACGTAAGGAATTTCATTTCTATTTTATATACCACTTCCTTAGGTTACGCTAGTGTAAAGCTTGACGTGTCGTTATTTATTATAGTCTACTTTCTTAGATTATGTTAGTGTAAGGCTTGACGTTTCATTTCTTTTTCAAAGACCACTTTCTTAGGTTATGTTAGTGTAAGACTGAAAGTGTTGTTTTTCATTACAGTCTACTCCCTTAGGTTATTTTAGTGTAAGGCTTGACGTGTCGTTTTTCATTACAGTCTACTTCCTTAGGTTATGTTAGTGTAAAGCTTGACGATTATTTCTTTTTCATAGAGGTTTGAAGTGTCGTTTTTTAATATATTCTACTTCCTTAGGTCACGCTAGTGTAAGGCTTAACGTGTTGTTATTTATTACAGTCTACTTCCTTAGGTTATTTTAGTGAAAAGCTTGATGTGTCGTTTTATTCTTATAGAATAATTCCTTTGGTCACGCTAGTGTAAGGCTTAACGTGTTGTTTTTTATTATAGTCTACTTGCTTAGGTTATGTTAGTGTAAGGCTTGACGTTTCATTTCATTTTCATAGACCACTTTCTTAGGTTATGTTAGTGTAAGACTGAAAGTGTTGTTTTTCATTACAGTCTACTTCCTTAGGTTATGTTAGTGTAAAGCTTACCGATTCATTTCTTTTTCATAGAGGTTTGAAGTGTCGTTTTTTAATATATTCTGCTTCCTTAGTTCACGCTAGTGTAAGGCTTAACGTGTTGTTTTTTATTATAGTCTCTTTTCTTAGGTTACGTTAGTGTAAGGCTTGATGTTTCATTCCTTTTTTATAGACCACTTCCTTAGGTTATGTTAGTGTAAGGTTTGGATGATTTTAGAGTAATGCTTTACGTATCGTTTCCTTAGTGTAGACTTCTTTATTAGGTTATGTTAGCGTAATGCTTAACGTATCTTTTTTTTATTATAAACCACTTTATTAGGTTATGTGGGTGTAAAGCTCAAAGTATTGTTTTTTATACGACCTCCTTAGGTTATTTGGATGTAAGGCTCAACGTATAGTATAGTTTAAAAATGAACGGTATAAAAACTATAGCATTTTATGGAACCAATTATTATTAACTTATGAATTTGATATAAGAATGCTTGTCTTAACACCCAAAATATTTTAGTGAATTTTTCAGTTATTAATTTTTAATGATAAAAAAGTTTAGTAAATTGTTCAAGAATTTCGGGTTCTTCATTCGTACCGTAGTAAAGAAAAAATTGATCAAGACTTTTTTAGATAATGTTATCTTTACCGAATTTTCCGATTTCTAGATCCGTTTTTCAAAATTTGATCTAAAGATTGATTTAAAGTTTCAGAAATTTGAATTTAAGTTTAGTCTAAATCCCCAAGTACCGAAGTAAAAAATTATTTAAAGTAATTATATGTTTACCGAATTTTACGGTTTCGGGATCTCTTATTTTAAAATTTTTCGAGAAATTCGGTTTAAGAATGATCTAACAACCTAAGTACGTCAGTCTAAAGTAATCTATTAAAATTTTAATTAATAATTTGTTTACCGAATTTCACGGGTGTTAGGTTAATGATTCATAATTTAGTAATTTGTCCAAGAATTTAGGGTTCTTAATTCGTACCGAAGTCAAAAAAAAATTTATCAAAACTTTTAGATAATTTTATTTTTACCGAATTTACCTACCCTGTCAACATGAAAATACCGAATTGTCCGTACTAAACTACAAAAAGGGCTTTTTCGTATTTTGTAAAATACTAAACAGCGTTGTTAGTATTTTATAAAATTTTCACGAACTCTTCTGCGTTTACAAAATACTAAACATCGTTGTTTGTATTTTTAAAACTACCAACGACCTAATTTATAATTTTACACAGAATCGGCAACTAAATCGTATTTTGTAAACTACAAACGAGGCTCATTTAATATTTTATAGAAAAATATACACATATACAAATTTACACAGATTATAGTTAAAATAAAGTGATTGTAATTATTGTTTTATAATTATTTATAAATTATTATAATAAGCCAACCATAATTTCTATTTTTTTAAATACAGTTTATTAGCAAAAATGGTCCAGTTGCCAACATTCGAATTTTCAATTATTATATATATGTTTTTATGGTAGATAAAAACGATAACATAACCTACTACTTCCTTAGGTTAGACGTATCGTTATTCGTTTATTTATTTTTGACTACTTCTTTAGGTTATGTTAGTGCAAAGCTTGACGAAATTAGAAATTATATGGTTGGCTTATTATAATTTATAAATAATTATAAAATAATAACAATCACTTTATTTTAACTATAATCTGTGTATATTTGTATATGTGTATATTTTTCTATAAAATATTAAATGAGCCTCGTTTGTAGTTTACAAAATACGTTTTAGTTGCCGATTCTGTGTATAATTATAAATTAGGTCGTTGGTAGTTTTAAAAATACAAACGACGATGTTTAGTATTTTGTAAACGCAGAAGAGTTCATGAAAATTTTATAAAATACTAACAACGCTGTCTATGGAAGGGGAGCCGCCAAATCAAGGCTTTTTGCCTGCGTTGATTACGTGAAGACGTAAACAAGGACCCCTGGGGCCTTGGTTACAAAGTCGTAACGGGAATATTGAACTGGTGTTCCGATATAACGATGAATGCGGCGACGAACGAAAAAATAGCGCTCTCTTCACTGAACAGCCCATCCTGGAGCATGTAGTAGAGGAAGTACCAAGGCATGAAGTGCCACTATTAAGCGAGGCTGAGATAGTCAAAGCTATCAAAGTCATGTAAAGGCGCAAGGACCAGATGGGATACCAGTGGAGGTCCTCAAACGGGCTATTAAAGTAATTCCTGGTATCCTGCTGGACATGTTTAATGCTTGCTTGGTGGCGGGAGTGTTTGCAAGGCAGTGGATGGTGGCTCGTCTTGTGCTTCTGAATAGAAGAATGGGAGGAGCATCCGACTCTCCGTCATCTTACAGACCACTATGTATATTAAATACCGTTGGCAAGGTTGCTTTAGGCTAGACTAAGGCTAGCGATCGTGAAGGGCGGTGATCTCTCTAAGGAACAGCATGACATCTGCGAGGTGCATTCCATCGTAGACGCCATCAGGCGTGTCGGGAATAGCGTAATGGTAGAGAGAAAAAGGCTGCATGCAAACTGCATGGCCGTCCTACTGGTAACGTTGGGTGCTAAAAATACCTTCAATTCGGCCAGGTATAACGACTTTCTCTGATCTCTTGAGCAGTTCTAAAAGATTACCTACGGGACCGAAATCTCTACAAAATGCTTGATGATAGGCCGGAAAAGCGTTAAGTGCGGGCCTTGTCCAAGGATCGGTTCTTGGACCTGACCTGTGAAATGCCTTCTACGATGGCTTGCTGCGCGTAGACTTTCCAGAAGGAGTCTCACTGATCGGGTACGTGGACGACGTGGCCCTAAAGGGGGATAAAGGTTAAGGAAAGGAAAACGGGCTATAGATGTAAATTTTTATAATTTGATCTTTACCGTATTTTTCAATTTTTCATTATAGCAGACCCGAATATATCACTCGAAAAAAAATTGTCTGCGAAATTTTCAACTCAAGTTCCAAAATTTATTATATGATATTTGTTTCTATTGAGCCTCAAAATCCAAATATTATGAAGAAATTTTTTGTGTTTTTAGAGTTTTTGGGTTCACCATAAATAGGTGTCAGAAAACCGAAAAATATGGTGAATGTCAAATACTTAAAATATGTTTATGAGCATTTAAAAGCATTATTAAAAAATAGTTATTTAACAGGTTTCTCAGCGATCATTTACTAGGAGTAACCGGTCAATTAATGGTGATTTTTTGGTTTTTATGTTTAGTATTTAAAAATTAGTTTAATTTAAAACATTACAATTGCAAGACATATTTTAGACCTTAAACAGTAGTAAAAATAGTATATATCTTTTTAAATCTTATTTATTATAAAAAATTAAGCGCTAGAGCTTGAGAAAACGCGAAACTGATTATTTATTGGTCCATCTACCCTAATACTTTTATAAAAAATTTTTATTATCTACATTTTTAATTGAAGCCATACACGGCACTCTAATTTTAAGGTTATAAATAAACTGTTATCTTATGAGTTCTAAAATAGAGTGTAAAAATGCACCTGATTTTTGGGTGCATTTTTATTAACAAAAATACACTAGAACCGTCGGGCTTAGAAAGAAAATATGTAATTATATTAGTTATGACAATAACGTATATAATACAAGTATATTATACATTTTAGTGTAAAAACACACACCTGTATTATTTTATATCTTGTATGTAAAAAGAGAGAGAAGATGCTGCGCACGTGACCGGCCGAGAGTCACTCGTCAGTCAGTGCACGCTCTACCTTCGTGCTTTATGCACCATAATAAAGAAGTCTACATTAAATTATTTTAGTTCTAGGGCCTTAGAGTGGGGCATGCCTACACTCAACCCCAGGGGGCGAAGGGTACTCGAAATGGCCACTAGATTTAAGCTGACGGTCCAGAATAGAGGCAACAGTAGGACCTACGCGAGTTCGAGGGGAGCTTCTTCCATCCCTGACATAACCTTCGCAACAGAAAGAGCGTCTAGGAGGATCGGTGACTGGAGGGTGATGGATGGCGAAAATGACAAAAATGGTAGCGACCATTAATACGTTACCTTCGAAGTGTTAGAGAACTTCCCAACGAGCTCCGTACAAGAGGCGTCCCCTGGGTTGGAACGTGCGAAGACAGATTCGAAGAATATCATTCCATTGTGCGGGAGCGAGCGCGAACGGAAGCTACGTCGCGCTCTTCTTCCTCACGGTTATAGATCGCCTGCCTTTCCTAGGTAAACAGATCGATGGGAATCACCCGAGCCACCACCTGGATCGCTGGCTCTGATAGAGCAAGTAGGGGTACGGACAGGGGCCGTAGAGCAAGATGGAGTTGACTGTCGTCATCAACAGCCTCCTCTTCTCTGATCTGGGACCGCCGATGTTCGTCATCAGCCACGAGAGGGACTTTGTCACCCGGCCAGCCTTTTCACAGGCCTGCTAGAATTGTCTACTGTAGGTCAAATTGTTATCCAAGAAGACTCACAAATATTTGACCGACGCTTTGGTCTGGATCATCAGGGCATTATCTCCGTCATCAAATCTGACGCTGAATATGGTATCAACCCTTCTCCGGGTCCGAAGGACAATCTCGAAAACGACTAGTTTATAACTATATTCCCAGAGTGGGAGGTATTTACCCCCCCCCCCTATTTATATTTTTATAATAAAATTTATCTAAGTATATTAACGATGGGTTAGATGGTTAAATGGTTAAATGGACGAAACTAGTTTAATTAAATTCTATCTTTTCGCGCAAGGATTTTTTTTCCTTCTCTACGTGTTACAATATGATGGGGTAATAATAATATTTTTTTTTACGGGAATAGAATCGATCAATTGATAAAAATAAAAAATATAAGAGAGAATAAAAATGAATACATGTGTTGCCCCCCACCCTTATGCTCTCTCGAAGCAATGCCTTTTCTGTGCAATAAATAATTTAAATTTTTTTTCTTATGCAGTAAAAAAATATAACTTACAAATAAAAAATAAAGAGCCTATTAAGACCCTTTGGGTTTTCTAATTTTTTCTCACTTCCTTTTTTTTTCTTTTTGAAAATTTCCGAGTTACCTTAGTTTAGTTAGAGGATATGTATATTTTTATATGTACGAACAGACATTCAAAAATCACATGCAGAACAACAAAAAGAGCAAATAACGCAATAAATGGATGCAATTAGGAAAAGAAAATCATGACAACAAAAATTTAAGACATACTAAATCAGTCTATAAGCAAATCTTTTTCCCTCTAAGTTTTGTAAAGGACTACGAAACATCATTAAGGGATCAAGATAAACAGCATAAGAGATGAAAAATTTTCTAAGATAACAAAATACTTTAAAGTTTACAAACTGCAAAAAAAAATGTAAATTTTAACAAAAAAATATTTAAAACAAAAATCTAAAAGATTTTTTGGATTAATCAACACGAAATTATTACTCATCTATGTATCACGAAAAGTAGTTTCCTTAACCTTTTTTTTTCGTTAAAAAGTCATAAACAGAAGAAGAACATAGACAATATCTTCGTTTTAAATAACACTTTTAAGTATACCGAAGCAAAAAAAATCAAAACATCTGCAAATTTTATACATATCTAATACATATAAACATAGGAGAAACATGTGAAAGTAAAAGAAAAAAAAGTAAGAGAGAAGTGAAGGAGGATAACGCGAAGGGTGTAATATACAATTCAGGTATAATATAAGAACAATCTAAAAGGCTATAAATTAAAAAAAATTTATACTCGCATGACAAAAAAATACTAAATATATTTAAAAAAAAAATTCTACAAAACAATATGTTAATAATAATAATATGTTGGATTTGAGAGAGTGTGAGAAGGAATGGTGATAATTGTATTTTTTTTTTACACAAACGTAATTTTTTTATATGAAGAAATATTTTAATACATAATATAGACTTTAGAAAAATGTTTTACACCCCGTCATATCGAATAAGAAAAAATACAAAAGAAAATAGAAAAAATTATAATATTATTAATACTTTTTTTAATAAATAAAACTAGATTCGTTTAACTACCTTTCATTTAATGAAGTGAACCTAGAAGGTAAGGATGTCGATGCTGAGACAGTCCAAGTGCTCTATGAGAACACTGAACTTGCTAGACGTCTACAACGCATGGATGAAAACCATAATGTCGTCAAGAGTATCCTTGATCTAATGGAAGAAAAGATAGGCGAGATGACACATCACATGACTTTCAAGCAGCAAAGCATAGCCGCTGTTGTAAAGAATGGTATAAATGATATGAAGGACAAAGTCACTGCTCTCAAAGCAATAAGAGATCAGCAAGTTAAGGAGAAAAATGGAATTGAGCAGTTATTTAAAAAACATATAACAGGCTCAGTGCTAAAGAAAAGAAAGCGAAGCGAAAACGCTGAGACTGCAGGGCTAGGAAGCGAACATGCTAAGAGAACTGCTGCGGGAAAATCACCAAAACACAGCAGAGCACCCCGGGTGGAAATAATACAACGCAATACGGACCGTAATAACGAACCCTTTCAAACGGCTGTAAACAAAAGGAAGAAGAGGAAAAAGGGGAAAAAAGAAGGTAAGAGAGGTCAGGACGGAAACAAAAAGTGGCCAGTAGCTACGCAAAAGAAGACAATCCCAAGAAAACGGGAGCGAGCTGTAGCTATTAAACTGCCTACAGGTAGAACATATGCTGACGTCTTGGGAACTTTAAGGTCTCAGGAGCTGAAGGAACCTAGTGATAAAATAGGTTCCTTCTCACAAGAAGTAAGAAGAGTATTGGGTGTGGAGGCCAGGGTTAGGGATCTTGCTCCTAAACGAGTTATACAAATACTTGACTTGGACTGTCTCACCCAGTCAATAGACGTTCTAAATGCCATTAAAAGCAAAGAAGAACATACTGAGATAGCAAGGGTGACTATTTCTAAGAGCAACAGAGAGCTGCTTACGTTGACCTCGATGAAAGAACCGCCTTCAAATTGGTCCGCATGGAACGTATCAAAATAGGATGGATGAACTGTAGGGTAAGGCTAAAAACCCCATTAACCCGTTGTTTTAAATGCCTACGCTATGGCCATTTTGCTACAAAATGCTATGGACCAGACAGGAGAGCGAAATGCTACAAATGCGGAGAAGAAGGACATAAGGCAACTGACTGCACAGCGAAGGCAAGGTGCATGCTATGCTTGGACCTTGGGCTAAAAGGCAAAGAGTTGAAGCACGACCTTGGGAAAGCCAAGTGTGAAGCGCTACGGAGGGCTCTGTTGAAATTAAGAAGCGGCGCAGACGCTAGCAAGTCGAATAATGTTAAAGGTGCTTCAAGGTAATGTGCGGCGAAGCCCCCTAGCAAGAGACATTATAACTTGCTAGAGAAAAGTCGGCAGACCTCCTCATCATAAGTGAGCAAGGGGTCTGACCAAGCTCTCTGAACTGGTTTACGGATGAGTTGGGTACTGCGGCAATCTGGGTAGTGAATCCAAGAAAGGTTCTAGTACAGGAAAAAGGCGCTGGCAGAGGCTTTGTCTGTATTAGAAAGATTGGTGTTACCTACATAAGCGTGTACTTAACGCCAAATGAGCTTAGGGAGGACACTCTGAGGAAAATGAATAGTTTGGAAGATGCCATAAGGGATATGACTGGTGAAATTGTAATGGCAGGCGATTTCAACGCTAGAGCTCCAGAGTGGGGTATGTCAGAAACGGATGCAAGAGGAGAGGACATACTTGACCTATCTGCCAGGCTCAATTTGGCTGTGCTAAACGTAGGTAACACTACTACTTTCAGAAGGCCAGGCTACGGACAGACCATCCCAGATATATCGTTTGCAACAGAAAATTTGGCTGCCAGGATTACTGATTGGCAAGTACTAGAGGACTTCTCAGCGAGCGACCACCAATATATTTCTTTTGAGGTGCATGATGAGCGGCTGCTGACACGAAGAGATGAAGCACAGAAATGCTGCGGATGGAACATCAAGCGGTTAAACCGCGAAATTTTGGTGAACACGCTTAGAAGAGGAGAGACTGCTATCCTAGGGAAAGCAATTAGACCAGGAAATACTGACGATGCAGAGGATATAGTTAAGGGAATCATGACGCTGCTGGAAAAAGCATGTAACAAAGCCATGCCAAAAAAACGGACCCGTGATGGAAGACCACCAGTCTACTGGTGGAATGCTGAAATAGATCGTCTAAGGAGTGAAAGCTTAACTACAAGAAGAAGAGCAACACGTGCAAGGAACAGAACAGACGCTGCTGAGCTGATGGCAGAGCATAAGCAGGTCAAGAAAAAGCTGAGAATTGCTGTTAGGAGAAGCAAAAGAGCATGCGAGATAGCTTTGTGTAACGAGGTTGATAATGACCCATGGGGTCTTGGGTACAAGATAGTCACCAAGAGAATCGGCGCTCTTTCCGCAAGTGGTGTTATGAACGAAGACGAGGTTAGGGTTATTTTTCTTTTTTATTACTCTGCTTATTTCAGTCTCTCTACCCATAAAAAGATTTGAATGTAAAAATCTAATCTGAATCCTCATCTTTACTATTGCTGATTGTGTATTTATAATAATTAAAAAAAATTTATAACCGGTTTGTGTAACTACACCACCAACGAGCATGGAACATGTTCATTTATAACATTGATAATAAAGTATTTATTGTGTTCATAATATAAATATTTATATGCAAATATTTATATTTAGATTTTTATTATAGAAATCACGCTGCTTAGACATCAAAATGAACTAAATTAATTAAATTTTCTGTAATTAATGAATTCTTAAAAATTCTGCACCAATGGTCCCTAGGTACTTCTGCACCAATACTCCATAGGTACTTCTGCACCAAAGGTCTTTAGGGACTTCTGCACCAATGCTCCCTAGGTAGTACTGCACCAAAACTTCCTAGGTACTTCTGCACCAAAGGTCTTTAGCGACTTCTGCACCATAGGTCCCTAGGTACTTCTGCACCAATGCTCCCTAGGTACTTCTGCACCAAAGGTTCCTATGTACTTCTGCACCAAAGGTCTTTAGGGACTTCTGCACCAATAGTCCCTAGGTACTTCTGCACCAATGCTCCCTAGGTACTTCTGCACCAAAGGTTCCTAGGTACTTCTGCACCAAAGGTCTTTAGGGACTTCTGCACCAATAGTCCCTAGGTACTTCTGCACCAAAGGTCCCTAGGTACTTCTGCACCATAGGTCCCTAGGTACTTCTGCACCAAAAGTCCCTGAATCGAAAATATTAAATAAGTCCAATTGACCCCCCCCCCCCTAAAAACGTCAATTTTTGACCCCCCCCCCTAAAAGCTTCAATTTTTGACCCCCCCCCCCCTAAAAGCGTCAATTTTTGACCCCCCCCCCCTAAAAACGTCAATTTTTGACCCCCCCCCCCCTAAAAGCGTCACTTTTTCACCCCCCCCCCCTGCCGAGCCGGACTTTTTCAAATACCCCATCCAATGAACATGTTCCATGTTAAAACACGACAGCATTATTAAAGTAGACATACAAACAATTGAAATGAGTCAAATAATTTAATTTGATAGATTTAATCTAACTTAATATTACTAAAAAAGCAGTATATCCTTTTATCAAAATACTCTGAGAAAAAAAATAATAAAACACGCATAAAATATTTATTTTCTGGCATTCTTGTAATTGTTTTAGTAAAGAGTTGAAATATATAAAGTAGGAGTTTATTTTAAATATTAAGCCATAAAATAATTTTATTAAGTTTTTAAGTTTTAGAAATAGGAATTTTTTTTGAAGAGAGTTTCCTTTTGTAATTTACGTAAATTTTGTTTGTATTATGCAAAAATTAAAAAAAAAAAGAATGATTTAAAATAATTATAAGAATTTAAGAGAGTTTTTTTTCTGTTCTATTATTTTAAGCCACATAAGTTTTGCTTGTAATTTCAAACTTTTAATAAAGATTTAAGATATAAAGTTATAAAAAAAAGCGATTAGAATAAAACACGTAAAAATTGTGGATTGAAATTTTCAAAGTCGTAGTATTTTTTTTTAGGTAAATATAAGGACGTATGATAGTTATTTTTTGGAAAATCTAATTGTAAACCATATAAAATGCAATGCGGGTATTTCTGAAGAACAGTTTTTCTAAGTAAGAAAGTTTAAAATTTTAGTTTAAGAGCAAAAATTTTTGGAACTCGTAACCTGATTAAAGGATATACTTGTAGATCAAACGCCTTTTTTTTATAAAAAAAAAATGAGACAAAAAAAGGGTTTAGTTAAGGTAACATTTTAACTATAGTAAAACGTATCCAGCTTGTAAAAAAAAAGTATTAATAATAATGATTAAAAAAAAAAAAATAATAATATTAGTTATTATAAAGTAACAAAAATAATTAAGTACCAATTTTTAGTAATGTTCGGTCAGTATAATAATTTACATAAATAAGATAGTTGATTGAATATATGAATAAGAATACAAAAACACATGGCTTAAAAAAAAGCATGAGTAGAAGACAAAATTTTATGAATGGAACAGAGTTGCCAAGATACATTAATGCGCGCGACGAAAGTTTAGATGTGTGTATAAAAACTTTGCCAAGATGAGATTATATGCGTGTATAAAAATGTGGCCAAGATATTAATGTAGAAGTAAAGTTCGTATGTTTGTATAAAAACTTTGCCAAGATAAGATTGTATGTGTATATAAAAGCGTGGCCAAGATGCAAGAATATAAGTAGCAAAACGGCGCGCGACGATAATGTTAAATATAAAAAGTTGCCAAGATGCAATAGTAGTAGTAGCATATATGAAAATCGCACGACAAATATAAAATTACAATAATTGAGTATTAGAATAATTTTATTGGACTAAAATTTTTTTTTTGAGAGACTTAGGAAAAAATGATAGATGGGTAATAATTTATTTTTTTAGGAAAGTACGATAAAATTAACTATAAAAATTAACTATAATGTCATTGCAAGTCATATTATTCTAAATAAAGCAATTGTTTTAAAAATAATTCAAGTAAAGTTTAGGTTTAAATTTCAAGTAAAGCTTAAGGATAAAAATATTACCTTAAAACATTTCAAATCAATTGTGAAGTAAAGTAAATTTTTTTCTCAGAAGATTATTAGTGAATTTTATGGTTGCCTGAAATTTCAAGCAATTTTTTTTTTAAGATTAAAAAAAAAACACGTCATTTTGAGACATTTTAAATCATGCTAAGATAAAAATGATTAAATAATGGCAGTAATTTTAGTTTTGAGAGAAAAAATTTTCAAACAGGAAACTTAGAGAGTTTTTCAGACCTTTTTTGTTTGAAATAAGAGAAATAATGTGAACAATTTTAAATTTGCCTAAAATTTCAAGCAATTTTTTTTTAGGATTTAAAAATGTCATTTTAAGACATTTTAAATCAAGTGAAGATAAAAACAATTAAATAATTGAGTAAAAAAAAAGCAGAAAATTAGAGAGTTACAGACCATTTTAAAATAATGTCAGCAAATTTTATAATTTGCCTGAAATTTCAAGCAAAATTTTAAAGGTTTAAAAATATGATTTCAAGTCATATTTTCTAAATAGAGTAAATTTTGTAGAATAAGTTCAGTGAAAGTTATGTTTGTCTGAAATTTCAAGCAAAATTTGAAAGATTTAATTTTAAGTAGTATTTTTCTAAATAGAGTAAATTTTTGTAGAATAAGTTCAGTGAAAGTTATGTTTACTTAAAAGTTCAAGCAAAAATTTAAAGATCTAAAATAATGACGGCAAAATTTTTTGTTTGCCTGAAAGTTCAAGCAATTTTTTTTAGGGAGATTAAAAATATTATTTGGAGATTTTTTTTATTAATCATGTTAAAGATAGAAATAAGTAAATGAATTCAGTAAATTTTGGCTTCAAGCGAAAATCCGAACAAAAAATTTAGAGAATTACAGACCGAAAAAAAAATGTCAGCAATGTGTAATTTGCTTGAAATTCCAAGCAGGGATTTGAAGTGTTGAAAGAATTAAGAAAAAATTGAATAATTTAGTGATAGGGATAGTTATTTCTTGTTTAAATTGTTATAAGATTATAAATTTTTGCATTATCTTTTAGCTATAAACTTTAGTTAATACATAAAGTAAAATCCTTTTAATTAAAGTATAAGAAAAAGAAAACAGTTAAACTACAGGAATAACTTATTTCTTTACTACTTGATCAGTTGGAAAAATTTTAACAGGATTTAGTCATTTGCAGTATATTCAAACGTAAAAATTATAAAATTAAACGGTTACCCAGTTTAAATAAAAATTTGAGTAAATTTTTGGATACTTAAACAAAATTTGGGGTATACGCTTAAAAATGTGTATATAAAAAAACTTTGCCAAGATTGCGTGGGGGTATATAAAAAACTTTGCCAAGATTGCATGTGTATATAAAAAAAAACTTTGCCAAGATTGCGTGGGTGTATATAAAAAACTTTGCCAAGATTGCGTGGATGTATATAAAAAGCTTTGCCAAGATTACGCGGGTATATATAAAAAACTTGGCCAAGTCGTAATTGTGTAAATAACGAGTGGCGCGCGACGAAAATTTGAAAATTTTTTGTTTTTGTTTTGCGCGACAAATATAGAATAAATTAAGAGTATATTAAGAAATTTTCAAGGAAAAATATTAGCGTTTGCTTGAAAATTCAAGCAAATTTTAAAAATATGAACTAAGGTTTTAAATAGTTTTATACTAAGAAATTTTCAAGGAAAAATATTGGCATTTGCTTGAAAATTCAAGCAAATTTTAAAAATATGAACTAAGGTTTTAAATAGTTTTAAAGTATTTTAAGGGTATACTAAGAAATTTTCAAGGAAAAATATTGGCATTTGCTTGAAAATTCAAGCAAATTTTAAAAACGTGAATTAAGTAGTATCTTGAACATAAATTAAGAGTATATTAAGTAATTTTCAAGAAAAAATGTTAGTGGTTGCTTGAAAATTCAAGCAAATTTTAAAAATATGAATTAAGATTTTAAATAGTTTTAAAGTATTTTTAAACATAAATTAAGGGTATATTAAGCAGTTTTCAAGAAAATTATTCAGTAACGTATATTCACAAAAAACAAAATAGCCAAAGTAAAAAACTTTGATAGCCTAAAACACCCCATAAAAATAACACGTAGATTTTATTTTTTTATATATGTAGCAGTATCAGTGTAAAATTTAGATTATATGGACCTCTTGAAAAAACACAAAACTACAGAATCTTTTGTAATAGTAATAAACGTTATGCGTTTTAAGCTTTACTGGGTAAAACGCGCCACGAAGAATATTTTTTATTGCTAGTAAAAAACCATAGCGCCAATTACCTTGCAGTATTTTTTTTCTTTCCAATATTTTATCTATAAACAATAAATATAATTTTTTTTTGCATTTAAATACAATCTTTTGGGAACTATATGTTTCACGATTAGGGTCGCAAAAAAATACACTTCATTTATATATGATGAATTTTTTTTCATTAGCAAAGGAATGCAAAAAAAAACGGAACACGGAAGATAAAAAGAAGAAAAATTATGCTAATAAAATAATCTTAACAAAAATTCCAACAAAAATAATACGTATGAATTTAAAAAAAAAAAATCATGTCTCAAGCTCGAGGCCCCAAGCTTTTATCACATTCAAGTATTTTGCGTTTGAACAATATTATATTGAATTACCAAAATTAGTGACCAATAAGAATTAAAAGTATATAATATTTGTTCAAATTTTTTTGAAAAACTATTGTAACTTTTACAGATATGAACGATTCAGTAAAAATTTTTTTGGGTAGTATCGTAAAAAAAATAATATTCCCAAATCAAACGAAAATTCTTTTTTCCACAGAAAAAGTCAGAGTCTAATTAAAATTTTTTTTATCCATTACCTCACATATAAACTCAAATAAAAAAAAATGGCCTATAAACATGTCGATTATTTATTGACCTAAAATTAGTTTAACTTCAAATGACAAAAGCATATGTTAATAAAAAAATCATAAGATTTTGGATTACTTTCCTTTTATTTTAAAGAAACATCCTTTTTATGTATATAAAAAACTTAACTACTATATAGAAATGGGATCCAAATCAAGTAAAAACAAGTGCGATAAAAAATTAAGCGATAAATCAAAAAAGTATAGTCGGGGCGAGAAGTATCACTCTGCGCCCTCATAAAGAAAACTACTATTTCTACTCACAAGACATGTGATAAAACCTAAACGTCTTTGCGTATTATAAAACTAACTATCTCTTTCTTACTTATATATAAGGCTACAGTTAGCTTTCGAAAATATTTCACTTAGCTACAAACCAAGGACATTCGATAGATGGCTTTTTACTTGAACTAAAATATTCAAATAAAAAGCTTATCGCGCCTTTTATATTAAATAACATTTTTTTTTTATATATGACCGATAAATAAAATTACTATTAACACCTTAGAATTTTTTTTTTGGGAAATTGTTTTCTCAAAGATGTGAATAAATAATTTTTACGGACTATTTTCAAATATCTAAACGAAAATAACAAATATAAAAATATAAAATTGTTAATAAAATATAGAATTGTTAATAAAATATAAAATTGTTAATTTAAAAAAAAAACTACATATAATTAAGTGAAAATTAATAAGCTCAACAATAAACAAAATGATTTTTTATAGAAGATAATAAATAATTACAAATATAAATAATAAGTTATAATATTATGTAATTTACTTATGAAATAGACGGGAGATTTTTTTTTGCCAAGCGCTGTTTTTTTTTCATGCATATAAAAATAAAGTAATTAAGAAAATAAAAAAAAATAAGAAAAAAAAATAATCATAAAAAAAATATTATTCCAATAGAGGTTTGGATTTTTGAATTTATTAATTTTTGTTTTCAAAATTAAATTTTTATTATTTTTCATACAACTATCACTGTATTTTTTTTTTTTAATAATGATATAAATATACATAAACGTATTATAATAGTACCACCTTTAGGTACATATTTTCTTAGCATAATTAATAAATTATCTGTTGATTAATTTTATTTTTACCTGCAATAAAAAAAAAAACAAAAGTTCTATAACCATCTCAAAAAAAAAAAAAAAAAAAAAAAAAAGAACAAACGCAAAAGTGGTGACATTTTAATCTTATAGCATAAAAAATATTTATACCCTATATTTGTGTCTCTCCTACTAATGGGAAGTAACTATATTAAGTTTATTTTTTTTAGGCCCCTATTTACGTTCGAAATACGTGTGTTATGGTTACCACCAATTTATCCATACAGGCTATATATATAATTTTTTTTAAATAGCCCCGCCGAATTATTGAATAAATACCGCCATTAATTTATAGAGCAATGTGACCGTAAAAAAAAATAAAGTTATGATCATTATAATCATTACATAATCAAAAATCGTATTACAAATTTTTTAGGTAATCAAAAAAAAAAACTATCATTGGCATTTAATATGCGTTATAATTACTTTTATTTTATAAAAATATAGCATTACATTATGTACATATTTAATAGCTATCAATTTTATTATAATTTAAAAATATAATCCGAGGTGCAAAAATATCAGACGATGAAATTTAGAAAAATAAACTTCGATATTTCACATACATTAAACTACACTCACAATCAAGTAATTTTACTCACAATCCTTATTATCATCCTAATATGAAATTTAATTTTCGCGTTTTGTCTCGAATGTAGGGGTACTAATTATTTTAGAAAAGTTACAGATGCGTTTAAGGTGGCCAAAAAACCAGATATAATACAAATTCCAGTAGCAGTCTGGACATCATAACGCCAAACACGCAGACAAACAATCAACCACAAGAAGCTCTTCGCATCCTATATGAAGCCTTGACAACTACAAAAGAATCTTTCCTTTTCAAAAGACAACTGAGACACCTACATAAAACAAAATCCAACTCTGAGTACAAGCAAAAGAAAAGATATACTAATTTTAACATGTTATTTTCCATAATAATTTTCATAAACTTTTTCCTTTTTCATTTAATTAAGCATAAAATAACCAATAATTTTAATAATCAAAATATTATATAATTAACGTTTACTAGTATAAAAATTAGACTGATAAAAAAAAAAACACAAAATATACAAAGAATTTAAAAACAAAACAAAAACATAAATTCAAACTTGGAGTGTTTCTATGTACCAAGAAATTTATTATAATCAGAAAATTATTAACTGCACTATAATTTTTTCCTATTTCTTTAATAATTTCAGTTTATATTCTTTAATTTCTCTAAGTAATAAAATTTTTTTTTTTCACAAAAAACAAATTAAAAAAAAATTATATATACATATATAAACAATTACGAACAATCAAACAAAAGAGTAAAATTTGATCTTAATTTTTCTTAGTTTCTAAACACTACAAAATAGTAATAATAATGAATTACCCAAACTACTATGAAAAGTAGAAAAAATTCCTATAATTTTATATGTTAATATTAATCAGGAAATCCAAAAAAAAAAATAGTAATGAAATATTGATAACTATAAGTTTTAATAATCACCTAATCACTGTAATTGTATCTTTCAGTGTAACACTTATAAAAAATGTATTTTCAATTCCTTTCATTTTTCAAAACACGAAAAACTAACAAAAATCAAAAGATTTATAACAAAAAAATAATAATAATTTTAGGATAATCATGTAATCACAAGTAACTTTAACTTCTAGAATATATCTTACACTGTCTTAATAATATTTTTTTCAAAATACAAAAATCAAAAAAAATATGTATAAAAATAATAATATCAATAACTATAAGACAACTATGTAATCACAAATAATTTTAAGAATTTTAATGTATAAAAAATAAATAATAGCAATAAGTTTAAAATAACTAGGTAATCACAAGTAACGTTAATTCTAAAATATGTCTTACACTATCTGAATTTTTTTTCTTTTTCTTTTAATATATAATCAAAAATCAAAAAAAAAAAATGTAAAATAAAATAAGAATTTTAATTATTAAGTATGTATGTGCTTTTATTTAACCTTAGGTTATATACTGTATTTAACCTCTTACACGGAGGTCACCAACAGTTATTTGCACAAGCAGTCCAAACCGCATTTTTTGCTTTTATTCCCTCGGAAGTCGATATATATATTGAGATATATACCGCTTTTTCCTTTAATGGAAATAATTAGATAGGTTTGGAGACGTATGGACAAATTGTTGGTGAAACTGTGGGATTAGAAGGGATGTTTAGGATAGGTGGAACTTTAACAATCATTTCAAACTTTATCTATTCATAGCCTTTACTAGGGTTTGGGATGGCCAAATGCGGTCCAAGGTCCGACTTTTTAATAGGAGCCATGCTGACAATTCCGTCTTTAAAGCGCAGAGTTGTTATTCACAACAATCGCTTTAAAAGAGGCGCGAAAAACCTTGGAAAAACGCCCACTATGCATGACATACGGAGGCAAGCAAATGGCACTTTCCATTTCGTCTTGCCCCCTGCGACTCGGCAGCTAGCTCTACTCTCCCTTCTTAAAATAAATATTTAATTTTATTAAATATTTATTTCCAGAAAAAAAGTTGTCATTGCTCTGTATGCGAACCCACTTCATAATATTTTGCTATATTACAAAGCGAGCACGTTACCTCTGCGATACCGAGCCGGTTAATTATTAAGTTTAGTATAACATTTGTAGAAATACATTGTCTTTTCAAAAATAAACAGCAGTAAAAATAACAATAATCTCTAAAATAATAATGACGCATAAGATGTTATATACAAATAGCTATATTCTTTAAGTTTTCAATTTATAAAAGAACCAATACTTCAACAAAGATCAAACTTAAACTGATATTTTTTTGTTAAATATAAATATAGATTTGAAGTTAATTACCTTCTTTGGAATACTGTAATACACATAATTTTAATCTTTATATGGATATAAATATGATTTTCTTCTTCTGTAAAAACAAATGTAACTTTAAAATGTAACTAGATCTCTTAATAGGTAGACATTTTAGAACCACTTTTCTCACTAAAACATGACAGTTTTGGATAGTAGCCATCCCAGGAGGGATGTATCCCAGAGGGGGAGGTGTACCGTTAGGTACAAATTGATAAAACATAAAATACCAAGAATTACGTCTAGACAGATTTATTAGAAATAAAATAATATGATATTATAATTTAAAATGCTTCATCAGCATCATCATTCCGAGAAACCGCACGTGCAAGAAAGTGCATAATAAGACCTCACACGAAGTACTGAAGGTGGGAATAAAGCCACCCCCATCATGCGCTTTGACAGACTAATTACCAATGATTGGAGACACTGTTACTAAGGACACTAAATTTTCCGCGTTAAGCCAATTACGCGCATCGATCCCCTCCTCATTTCCCTCAAGCATAAGCTTATAAAAGCTCTCGCACAAGCTCCTGACCAGGGAGAGAAGAAGAGGAAGAGCAGAGAGAACTTGGGGCCATGTAGTCCCTTAGACAGAACGAACTGAAATACAGAACTGACTGAACTAACTAACTTGTACTCAGGTTGTCTATCGACCGCTATTAAGAGATCTAAGTACGGCCAGCCATTTTATAAGTCAATAAATCAGCATTTTAATAACAAAAAGGACTTAGTTATTTGAATTCCTGTCACCAGTAAATGAGTTTAGCCAACAGGCTAAACCCGAATAAGAACATCCTCATTTATCTGTGTTTATTCACATCCAAACACAACAATATTATTCATAAAAAAAATCTGCAAAAATAACATGCATTTTTCATTTATATTTTCGTATTTCAACCCTTTTTATCTAGTCATTTATATAGGTAAAAGAACCTTCAAAAATAGACAACTTTTCTGTTTCTACCTGATAAGGAAAAAAAATGCCATTATTAAGCTCTTTTTTTTTAACTGAAACTACAAATAAGATTTTTGAGACATTAAGCTTTTTCTTTAAAATCAAACCAAAAAATTTCTTCTACTAATCTTTTTAAACAAAAATAAAAAATTTTTAATTGTTTAGCTTTTTCTAAAAATTTTCGTTTACTAAGCTTCTTCCTAATTTTCAAACAAAAATAAAATTTTTAAATCCTGATGCTTTTTTTTCTCAAATTTAAACAAAAAAAAAATTTTAAATTACTAAGCTTTCTTTTCATAATTAAACAAAAAACCTTGTAAAAATTACCTTTTAACTACCGAATTATTTTCTTTTTTATTTATTAATATAGTTGCTGTATTATATTACTCACTCGACAAAAAAAATCTAACTTATCTTACATATTTTCAATAAAACATTATTATTTCCTTTTCATCTTTATAACAAACAAAAACTCCAAATAAATTTAGTTTCCTTTTCTCGTTTTTTTTTACACCTCTGGGTTGCCTTTAAAAAAAACGAGAAAACAGAATTTACTCCCCTTTATAATTTAATATATTTATATCTTTATTTCAGAAAGGTACTGCATTATTTCTTTATAGAAATATGCAAGTTTATATAAAATATAATTTATATTAATAATGTTTCTATGCCAAAAAAGTAAGTATTCATCCAGCAATAAATGCTATTATTATATATTTTTTCGTTAAAAAGAATGATTTTATTTTACTGATCCAAAGACTAATATTAATTTCACTTATCTACTCCTTTTCGACACGTACTGATTTTCAAAAATTTCAAATTCACATGCCTCTACCCCCCTTTCACTCCTTACACCTTACATATTAAAAAAAATTTAATGTACTTAAATTTTAATTGTACATTTCTTAAGAAAAAGGTAAATCATGTCGTCCCAACTCAAAGTCTTATCTCTCATTATTCTTTTTTTTTTCTCTACACTAGCTACTGGAACCAAAAAAAATGTCCAAAATATAAAGTTGGCATATAAATGACTACCAAGTAAACAATTTTATTACTACACCACTTGTTATTTTAAAAACTCTTAACAATTGTGGTACGTAGTACTTTATTTTTTATTTTAATAGAATTTCCATTTATTAAAATTGATTCACAAGGAATATAATTTTTATCACATTCTGTCAGAGTATTGACTACTGACTTTAAAAAAAATGTGCATTTTTTTTCTCAAACTTTAATATTCCTTAAAAGAAACCAAAAAAAAAATAGTTTCATTTTTTTTATACAATTCCTTGATTTGTAAATTTTTTAAATTACCTATCCATTCCGGTTATTCAATATTCAAATTCCTTTTTATAGCTATATATCTTTGTGGATCAAATTTAAAGAATTAGATACTCAACTCTCAGTCACGAATTTCAAAACAATCTTATCTAATATTTTATAAATTTTTAAATTCTATATGCAAGGGCAAATAAAGAGAAAAACCCAGATCTAAAGAACAGAGAAGCAAAATAAAAAGCAATCTAAAATTCTCAACCATCGGTCATTGCTGGATTTATCTCCCATTTTTTAAAAAAATTTTGTATATTAATTATTAATTTAATTAATTACTTTTATTTCATAACTTTAATGATTAAAAAAAAAAAAACTTATGATTCCATTTTTCTTTTTTCAACCCCATTCATATTTTTTTTTTCCTATATGATATTATATTACATTTTACGTGTATTTACTTTTATTGTGTACGAAATACCATCCAAATGATTAAAATTATATTTCTACTCTTTTTAATTTATAATTTTACTGGACAAATATTTTACGCCTCTCCTAACATATAATAATAAATACTTTAAATTAATAAAATTATTAAATTGTAAGAAAAAAAGTGAAATTTTCCTTAATTTGAAAAAAGCATTGAATACTATTTTTTAATATTTAAAATTTAAATTTCTTTTAAATATAAAAAAAATTACTACGATTCGAAATTGATAGCCCCAAAAAAAAATTATTAATTATATATATATTTTTTTAAAGCGTTATTTTTTTATGAGAAAAAAAAAAATTTTAACTAAATGCGATTTATCAACAATATTTATATTAATGAATATCATTTTTATTTCGATTATGTTACCTGAATGTATTACCTATACTAAATATACTACTATCATTAACATCGTGTAGAATATTAGCCTAAAACTATGCTTAAATTTTAATTGTATTTAAATTTTTTATTTTGAGATTCCATGAGGGCTTTCTGCTAGGAAGTCTTTTTGAGTGTATTTTCCCTATATTTTCTCTATTCTTTGGAAAATTTAACTTCTCTAGAGCAATTATTTCTGCAATGCAATTATTAGAGTCCTCTAATATTTTAATATTTTCATTATTATTTCATTATTACTTTTTCATTATCATTATCTTGCATACCTATTACAATATTTTTATAGATTGACTCTTCACTTGACTGTGATAGTGTTTCTTTATTATTATTGTATTTTATATTAGATGCATTGAAATAATTATATATTTCATTACATATTTCCTTATTTATTTTTTCTATTTCTTCAAAATTTATATTTCTTGCAGATTTATTTACTTAAGTTTCTCCGTTTATACTCTTTATTTCATTTTGTGTATTTATAATACTTTTTTCCGAACTTTTTCCAAGTTCATTTTTTCTAATTTTTAGCTCTAATAGGTCTCTAATATTTATTTCTACATCTGTATTTTTTGCTTCCGAGTTAGGCCTTAAAATATTTTCTGAACTTCTCATCCTTGGTAAAATTTTTCTTAGTCTACAATTTTCTCTTTTTAAGGGTATTATTTTATTAGTAATATATTTTAAAACTTGTTTTGGATTTGATGATACTTGAATCGTTGCTCTTAGAGTTAAAGGTTTTAAGATTTTTGTTTTGTTGTTTATAATTTTTCTTCTTTTTGGTGCTAGATAGTCAGAATCTCGATCGTCAAATTTTTCTTTACATCTTAGCCTCTTTTTAGCTTTTTTTTTTATTTTCTTTATTTTTATTGAATAACATTACATTCGATTCTGATTAAGAACTAAAGGTTTCTCCTAGTTGTCCCCTAATTACTTTTTTGTTTAATTTTAGTTTGGATTGATTTAATTCTATATTTTCTTCCCTTCAAATGTTTTTATGATGATTTAATGATGATTTACAAATTTTTGCAACTACCTTTTCTTTATTAAATTTTGTTGTTATATATAAAATTTTATCAATTTCATATTCTGGCGTTTTATCGCCTTAAACTGCTTCCTCTGAAGTATAAACGCATTTCATCTTTGCTTTATTTACATAAATATTTTTTGTTGATTTTGGTGGAATAAAAATTCTTTTCGCACGCAAAAATGGAAATATATAAGGACCAAATTGTAATCTCATTCTCCCCGTATCAATTTGTCCTTCATAACGTTGTAAGGCATCAACTCCTAAAAGTCCGTCAGATTCTAAATAAAAATCATCTGCTATAACGTGAAATAAACATTTGCAACCCATTAAATTTAAGGTTATTGTACCCTGAGTCAAACTTTCTTGACTTGTAACCCCTAGTAATTTAATAATTGTACTTGTATTTGTTCCCGTAATGCGGACTCCTTAATTAAACTAACTTGAGCCCCAGAATCCACATAGAAGGTTCCTGATCCTGAGATCAGTTGTTTACTTTGTAATTCTACAATGGGAGGTATTTTTTCAAAAATTGCAGTATTCATTTTTACCGAAGCTATAAATTTTGAATCATCTGGGATATTTTTTATATAAGAACGCTTATTATTATGCTCGGTTTCCCTTTCGCTAAGTTTTAAAACCGAGCTGTCAACTAGTTTAAATTTTGAGCTTCTTTTGATTTATTGTTATCTCTTTTTGAGAGAGGTTTATTATTTTTAATATTGAAATTAGTATCATTTTTTTTTGTCAATACTTACATAAAAAGATTCGTATCCATTATTATTTTCATTACTATTATTATTATATTTTTTAAAGGCATAACAGCTACTTAAATTATCATTATTATCATCATTACAAAATTGCGAGCTGTCCAAATTTTGTGAATACATATTATTAAAGGTACTATTATTTCTTTCTCCAAAGTTATTTTGAAAATGGTTTTTATTTTGAAAACGATTATTAAGATCTAATCTGTTATTAAAATTAGTATTATTTCTGTGATTTCTATTTCTTCTGTAATCATTTCTATAATTATTGTTAAACTGATTAGACCTTTTGAAATTTCTATTATAATTATGCATTGAGTTATTGTAATAAGGATTTTGATTTTGTTGAATATTATCAGACATTGAATTTATCATTGGGTATATATTATTTTGGGAATTTTTCCAGAATGGAAAAGGAAAATATGGATTAAATTGATTAAATTTAAATTTTTCTTGAGGTCTATCCGTTTGCAATATATCACTTTCGATTGATACTTTCCCTGATTTTACTTCTTTAAAAAATTTTGGACACGATTTTATTTCGATTATTAAATTATTAAATTATTAAATTCATAAGGGCATTTACGATAAGGACACTCTGCTTTTACTGTACATGTAACATTTACTTTTGCCGCTAATGGGGCCAATAATGCCCATTTATTTAAATCTACCGATGAATCATTTGATGCGTCAGATTCATTCTCTTCAAAATAATTTGAATCTCTTTGAAGTATTGAAGATTGTGAATATTACCTATACCTAATGTAGGTTCTTCTAAATAATAAATAGACCTATCAATTAACGTTGATTTCTGTTAATCAATGTCCATTTGTAATAATTAATTTAGATTTGGATTTTTAAATTTAACTTTATTTTTTCCCTTAACTGTGTTTAATATAGGACTTCTAATAAATCCTCTACCTCGACCTATTGTATTATATATTACTGATTTTGAAACACTTGGACATGTATAAATGTTTGGATAATTACTAAAATTATCTGGATTACCAACTTCTAATGTAACTGATTCTTTATTTTGTTTATTTTCTATTGCAGTGAATAAATTATTTTCACTATTTATTCAATTTATTTTACCGAATTTTGAAGATAAACTTTCATCTTCAGCATCTGAAAAATCACTCTCATAGGGATCCCGATACTCATTGATCTTACAAATTTATTTATAAATGTATTTAGTTTATTTTTAAAAATTATTTTATAATATACTACATGTTTGGAAAATAACCTGTCTGTTTTCTTGATAATAATTACTACTTATTTATACATTTAAAAAAATTTTTAATATTTTTAATAACTCTTTTCATTAGTACTTCAATAATATTTCTTAGGATATAACAATTATTTTTATTTTATCTTACTAAATTAATTTAAAAAAAAAATCATTTCAACAAACTAATTTCAAATATTTTTAAGAATAAGAACTTCATCATTAATTTCAAATCCTCCTTTAAAAAAATTTAATTTAACGCTGAAATCGAGTATTGTCTTAAATGTTATGCGAAAAAAAAATATAATATGTAAAATATTGTAACGTATCCTGAGGTTTAATTCGGGATACGTAATATATAAATAAGTATAAATATGTTTTATCCTGGGGGTATTGAGTGCCCCAGGTTTTTAATACTTATATAGGATTTAAAGTTGATATGTGCTGATAAATGTTGTAGATATGTTGATGACCTCGGGTATTAAAGCTGGTTGAACTTAACTGCGTTAAATTCTAGATTATAGAAGGAAGTTATCACAATTAAATAAACACACTGAATACTTTAGTTTAATTCACTGACTTTATTCTAAATTAATATGGAAAAGCGTCTAAGTCAATAAGTCTGAATGGATGATTATACTAATGAATGATTATACTCGGAAGTCTGTTCTAATCGAATTATAAGTCTCCTAAACTAGACCTGATGTTAGTAGGCCAGTTACCATGGGAAAACTGTAAGAGTAACTGAGAGGAACTAACAGTACAACTGGATTTAGGGCAGTTGCGGGTATATTTATAAACTAATTAGTAACTGCCCAGGTACTTGAATTTAGGTGGGATTGTCCAATACGCGGAAGCGTCGTTGATTATTTTTGGGGAAATCGTGAGGGGATTTATGCAACTCTTTGTTGCATAAAATATTTCTAAATGCGTCATTGATGACTTTCGATTTTATATTTCTGTCAATTTATAAGGAGCCGGATCTGAATTGGTGAAATAGGATATTAAAGAATTTATGAAAGAGGAAATGCAGGTATGTTAGCTCGATTTACGAGCTAACATAAGCAGGAATAATTATATATAAATGTATAAATAAATATATAAATATTAATATAATTAAAAATATAAATATTAAAGAATGCGGATGCGATAGCTCAAATTATAACCTATCATACGTAACAATATACTAGGCTTACAAAGCTGCTATAAAAATTACTCCTACTTTTTTCATCTCCATCTTACTTCCTCGTGACCTATTGACTCAAATCCTCCAGCAGCTGTGCAAATATTTCCGTAATTAGATGTCTAATTAATCCTCGATTAATACATGGACTGCAATTGATTTGCTGCACATCCGTTGATAAAAAACTTTCCTCGCGGCTCCTTTGTTGAATGATTTTAGTATTATATAGCTGTTAATTTCTCCTCGCTGTTGTATAATTAGTCGTTGCTCCGTATTGTGTAGTAATATCTCGTTTTGCAATCTTCTCCTTGAAGTTGATTTTCTTTTGTTGTTAAATAATTTTCCTAGAAATATTTTCCTGATAAATCGTCTTATGAATCCTCCAACCATATATTTTTCAATTTGTTCTCAAAAAAAAATTTTTTGACCAAAAAAAAATTTTTTTTTTTTTTTTTTTTGTTGGTTGGAAAAAAATAATTTTCCCGATTTTCCTTCACTACAGAATATCCCACTGAAGCCTCCAAATAATCTGTAGCGTATTTGCTGGATTATTAAATATTTATTCTCAGGTGATGCGAGAATTCTTTTTATTCGGACCTTAAAATTATTTTAAGGCTGGTTTATTGTAGAGGAAAATAAATTAACCAAAGTAGTTGAATATAACTTGTTTGTTTATTGAAAATACTCTAAGTTCCATAATATTAGTATAACTAAGATGCTAGTATCGAGATCCCAATAATATGCAATGCGATCAAACTAAAGTTAACAAGTGATCCCAAACAAGTATTCTAATCGAGTGCTACAAAACAAGTGTCTCGCGACATCCCTGGACAGTAGCTTATATGCGTTAAACCGTGTGAAAGAATGTAACTACTGTATGAAAAGAATTTTTATGTTGTCGTAGGTATTTTTTAAACCAAGTTCAAAGGTTCCTCTTTGACGTCAGAGATGTTGTTTTTCATTTTTGCTTTCAATCTATAAGCTCGTAAATACCATTCCCACATATTGTTTTTTATTATTTTTCTATTAGTGATCTCTTTTACTAAGCATCTTCCACGAAATTAAACATATTGAATACTATATTATAAAAACATATTAACATTCTTCCCATACTATGCCTACGCAACAATAAATAAACATTAAAAATAAAAAATAACAAAATTTAAGGTTAGTATCACTAATTACTGTTTATCATTACAAACATTATAAAACTTGAGCGTTATGTAAAATAATTGGTTAGTCAAATGGACTAATTATAAATAGTATCTTAAGTATAAATTAAATCAAAAAGGTAAAAAACCATTACCATAATTAAATTCATAAAAAAATATTTTTGTATAAATTCATAAAAATAAATGAATGTTAAAAATAGTTAAAATAATAAACATGTAACTCCGAAAGAAATTCTACTATCATAGTTACGTGGGTAGGAGTATATGAGGGTACACTATTGTATTAGTACATAAGAAAAGCGGGAGAAAGAATGTAGAAAAGAGAGACAGTTGTAAGCACTCGTGAGTGCACATCATAATGTAATAAAGTTATATCATTTACTACAACTAAAGTGTAATAATTTGAGTTAACCGGCTCCTTCCTGAAATACTCAGGGTTCCTAGTCCATCCTAATAGTGATATTCATGTATTCCTTTAATTAAATTGGCTAGGTGGCGACCGTGAATAGTCTGGGTAGAATTCGTACGCTAAGAATTCAATTTACGGAATGCCAGATTGGCATATTGGAATCTATTGAGGGAAATACTACTGTAATAATTAGTCAAAATAATAATTTAGGTAATAAAAACGTATTACTCATGAAATACTTCAACATCAAAACCTAATAGAATTAAGTAGGTACTTACATGATCTAAAATCAGGCATTAATTTTTATTAATTATTGTTATTTATAATTATTTAAAAATTTTTTACTTTCTAAAGATGAAGGATTTTTTCCAGGCAGTACCTAACAATTCTATCCATATAGATGACCAGTAATATTTCTCTTATTTTCTTTCAATTTTAAAAAATTGCGCAAAAAATAAAATTTTGCGCGCGCTATAGTATAAATACTGCCATTTCTTGTCATAGCAAGAGGCCACGACAGATATTTATTTCTGCTTTCTGTAAAAAAATTTGAATAATTATTTCAGATTCCCTTATTATTTTTATAGTAATCAATTATTTATTTTTTTACATTTAAAAAAATTTATGAATTAACCCATAAGCGCCTAATCGACAATTTTTGGACACTCGAATATTTTGATATGAAAAAATGAATATTTTAGGATAAAAATCTCACCTAGTAGGTATTTTTTATCGCTCTTTCCATTTCCGGAGTCCGTTTTTACCTACGACCCTTGGGTAATAAAATACCAACCGCTAAAGTAGGGTAAAATCACTAAACTTGTAAAATTAAAAAAAAAAGTTACTACACGCAAAAGAAAAGTTTCTTTATTTTGGAAATGATATTTTTTACTTTCCAAAAGGTAAAAGATGCAGATTTATGTATTCTCAACACATTCTCTCTCTCGAGGGGGTAAGAACACGATAAAAGTTAGAGACGCGGGGTTTACGGCAAAAGACGGCAAAATTTACGGGTCAAAACATAGGCTAGGTTTTATTTCGATTAATAACGACAAAAAATTTTTATGTTGAAAAAACGGAATTTCCAAGAAAAAAATTGTTATCAAATTTTCAAAAAAAACCAAAAAAACGGAAAACCGAGGAAAAATTTTAGTATCAAAAAGAATTTCATTCGATTTGGGCATATTTTTTACGTATCCACCTAAATTTTCAAGCTAATCGGCTCGATCTGTCAAAAGTTACAATCATTTTTCAAAAATTATAAAAGTTTAGGAATAATATTATATATATTCGTAATTCTTACCGGTTACTAATTTAGTAGATCAATAGAGTAACTAAAAGAAACTTGTACAGGTATTATCAGGGTGAATCCTAGGAGTGGTAGTTGAGGGAAGCAACTGCCACTTGCGGATCCTAGGGAAGGGCTCAATCTTTGTATCACTGATCACTAATTATCCGCCTTAGTTCCAACGTCCGTAATTTTTATGATTCAGTAAATTTTAGATAATAATTATGGTAAAAAAAGTTGTTAAACAAACTATTTAGTAAGCTAAAACAACATATCTTTGGAAAAATCAAGTTGCATGGGTCTAGGGGGGCGCAGCCCCCCTGGCGGTTGCCGAGGTGAGCAAAGCGAGCCGGAGGCTGCTAGTTTCTTATAAATATTTTAGCTCAAAACCAACCTCGAATTGTAAAAAAAATATTTTTGCATTGTTTATTTAATTTTTTAATAAATATGTTAATTAGAGAAAAAAATTTTCATCAGAAAAATTTTAAACTGCTATTTAAAAAAAAACCTCCATAAGAATCGCTAAAAATACGTATTATTTTTCTTAAAATCGTGCAATTTTATTTTCTTTATATCTTGGTAAATAACCAACCCAAGGTTCTGAAAATTTATCAGTAGATTTATACAATTATAAGCATCATTTTTGTACACAAATATTTTGAAATTCTTTTCATTAGAAATTCGAACTGTCAAATACCTTAAGTTGTTGTTTTATGTATAAATTAATAAAACTTAATTTTTTTTTTTTTTTTTTTTTTTTTTTTTTTTTTTTTGGGCCCCTTCAAGAAGGGGCCTTTTTCGTAGGACGAGGAGAATGCATTTACGCATACCATACACGCGTACTGTATGGTTATGTGGGACTCAACCTCAAATTTGTATCTGGGGTTGCCCAGATATACACAATTGAGGAATTACAATACCCACTAAACTCCCCACCCTCCTGCATTTATGACAATATCATAGAATCCGGACCGGGACTCCCTGTTTAGGTATTACTTCGGTCCGGAAACAATGCAGCCCAGGCATTTCTTCGCCATACCCTGTCAATAAAGGAGGAGATTTTCCTACGAGAGGAAACCTTCCTCCTTTTTTCCAATCAGTGTCGCCCGTACGTACTCTGCCACATTGTACCAGTTAGCGGCACTGCGCAGCATTTCCGGGACGACTAATTCCGGCCTCCATTCATCGAAGGGCGGTCGCCCTTCAGCGAAGCGAGGACACCCAAAAAAGGTGTGCTCAGCGGTATCCAGCTCGCCCGGGCAATGCAAGCATTCCGGAGATGTCACCTTGCTCCACCTGAAAAGCATATCGCGGAAATAACCGTGACCAGTTAGGAACTGTGTGAGGTAGAAGTCTACCTCTCCATGATCACGGTTCATCCAGCTTTCCAAATCGATGATAAGGCGGTGCGTCCAACGTCCCCTCGGGTCACCATTCCACCTATACTGCCAACATTCCACTGTGCGGGAGCGGGCGCGAACGGAAGCTACGTCGCGCTCTTCTTCCCCACGGTTATAGATCGCCTGCCTTTCCAAGGCAAGCAGGTCGATGGGAATCACCCGAGCCACCACCTGGATCGCTGGCTCTGATACTGTCTTGTACGAGCAAGCGTTTCGAAGTGCCCCCTGCCTCTGTACTGCCTTTAGTTTCTTGCAGTACTCTTTTATGCGGACATTGTCCGCCCACACCTCTGCACCGTAGAGCAAGATGGAGTTAACTGTCGTCATCAACAGCCTCCTCTTCTCAGATCTGGGACCGCCGATGTTCGTCATTAGCCACGAGAGGGACTTTGTCACCCGGCCAGCCTTTTCACAGGCCTGCTGGAATTGTCTATTGTAGGTCAACTTGTTATCCAAGAAGACCCCCAAATATTTGACCGATGGTTTGGTCTGGATCATAAGGGGATTACCTCCGTCATCAAAGCTGATGCCGAATATGGTATCAACCCTTCTCCGGGTCAGAAGGACAATCTCCGTTTTCGGGACTGCCAGTCTTAGTCCGTGATCCGACATCCAGCTATTGATAAGGCGCATGGCCTCATCCAAGGTATTCTGCTGGTCCTCTGGCTCTCGAGCTGTTATGGTTAGAGCAACGTCATCCGCGTATCCGATCATGGAGCATCCATCCGGGAGCTCAATCTTTAGCAAGCCGTCGTAAAAGGCATTCCACAGATCAGGACCCAGAACTGAACCCTGCGCTATGCCTGCGCTTAATACTTTACCTCTTGTGCCATCGAGCGTGTCCCAGCGCAGGTATCGGTCCCGGAGGTAATCTCTGAGTATATTTCTCAGATAATCCGGAACTCTGAATACCTGCTCGAGGGAGTGCAACATATCGTCCCACTTAGCCGAGTTGAATGCGTTTTTCACATCCAACGTGACAAGCAGGACGTCCGGTTTAATATCCGGCCGCACTTGTCTGGCCCTCATAACCACCTTCACGACCCGCTCGATGGCACCGATCGTGGAACGCCCCTCACGAAAGCCGTGTTGGTCGTCGCTAAGGTCACCCGCTTCCCTAATTGCTTGCCGCAATCTTCCTCTGACCATGCTCTCCATCACCTTGCCAATGGTATTTAACATACACAATGGTCTGTAAGATGATGGAGATCCTGGTTCACCCTTTCCCTTGCTTATCAGAGCCAGACGGGCCACTTTCTAGTCCCTTGGAAAGGCGCCTGCCACGAGGCACGCGTTAAACATGCCAAGCAGGAGACCAGGGATTACCTTTGCAGCCGCCTTAAGGGCTTCCGCGGGTATTCCGTCTGGTCCTGGCGCTTTCCCATTTTTCATTGACCTAATTGCCTGAAGCATCTCCGCCTCGATAAATAGCGGAACTTGCTCCCTCGGGACATCCAAAGCAGGGTGTTGTTGGTTTGGATGATCCGGGAAGAGAGCGTCCACTATTCTTTTGGTCGTTGCTTCATCCATCGTGTTGTCATATCCGGACTTAAGTTTGCCCATGACGACCTTATATCCCAGGCCCCACGGGTCGCTGTTGACATCATCTCTTAGGGACCGAAGACAGCGCGCCTTGCTGAGGCGGATAGCTTTCGCCAGCCTATGCTTGGCGGTCGTCCATGCCAGGCTGGGATAGACGAGAACTCTTCGCGAAGATAATCCACAAATCTGTCCTCGTCCATCTTTGACACATTCCAGCCTAGTGGGCGCTTTTTGTACGGGAGCCGATTAGCAACCCTATCACGCACTTTGAAGGTGATGTAATTATGATCGCTGCCATTGGCTCCATCCATCACCCTCCAGCCACCCACAAAACTTAATAATATTTAAATGAATGAATTTAATTTAATTTTTTGACTTGTTAATATTTATATTATTATTATGATTCTATTAAAAATAATAATTAATTATTAAATTAAAAAATAAATTTATAATATACGCGCATTCTCATAACTAACATAATAACATATTTCTAAACGCGACGATTCTAGTGTATTTTTGTTAATAATAATGCACCCGAAAATCAGGTGCATTTTTACACTCTATTTTAGAACTCATATCGATGGTCCCTAGGAATAAGATCGTTATTCGCCGAGAGTAGCAGAGACGCCGACATTTCAATGTATAAAGAATACGAGATGTGGGAGTCTTTGTTACTCTCGACGAATAACGATCTTATTCCTAGGCACCGTCGATATGATAACTCTTAATTTTACAGTTTATTTATAACCTTAAAATTAGAGTGCCGCGCCCTCTCTGTGTGAATTCTTTCTTAAAATAAAAATATTAATGTATCAAGTTTATTTTAATATTTAAACGCTCGGCCGTCTTGAATGTTTTCCCTCTGACATTGAATGCGTACTGGCAAAAATTAAAATCTTTTTTAATTAATTTTACGGTTTTAAATTATATATCTTTTTGATAAAAGTCCCAAAAAAAATTAAATATAAAGGGTAGAGTGCTCAGTAATAAAACAGTACCCAGTAGTAAAACACGTATCAAAAATATGCTTATTTAAATTTAAAAACTTGTTAAATGATAATTATAAGTTTTTGTTGTTTATTATTAAATATAATATTTAGATTATTTGTTTCATTATTATAAATAAAAACTAATTTTAACTATTTCTGAGTATTTAAAAAAATAAGGAATATCTAATCTATGATTTTTGTCATAAATTTTATAATAAAATTTCATTGTTTACATAATAAACAGTTAACTTATAAAAGTTTACCTCTTCTTATTTATTTTTCCAATCACATTATTAATTTATTTTTAGTGAAAAAAGCAAAAAAGAATGTTAGTGATAATAAAAAAAGCGCAACAAAGAAAAGAATCAAGTTAAAAGCAGTAACTTAAAAAAAAATAGGCCGCAGCACTAGAATTGACCAATAAAGGCCGTCTGAATAATGGCTGGTCTAACTAGCAAGTGCGCTTAAGAGCCGAGGTTATACGGTGCTTTAAGTGTCTTGGTTTTGGCCACAACCAGTGGTCATGTAAGGGCACCGACCGAAAGTTTGCGTGTTTTAAATGTGGCGGTTAAGGCCACTAAACAGAAAAATGTCCTGTGGAGAAAGCAGAATGCATCCTCTGCAGTGAAAGAACTTACAAGGCCAAGACCGACCACCTTCCAGGATGCGTAGCATGTAAGTGTTATCTGGAGGCACTTATGGCAAGGAAAATAATTCATAAGAAAATATCATCGGTAATGTTTGGAGTCCTGCAAGGGAATATGAAGAATACCATTCTTGACGACCTTTTGCTCGATCAGCTCGTGGGCGAGACAGACTGTAGCGTCGTCTTGCTTTTCGAGCCACTTCGCAATAGGAACCGGAAATTCTGGTTCACCGATGATACAGGCCGGTGCGCTATATGGCTACGATATGCATGTCCCGTCATGGAAAAGGCAACTGCCATGTCTGGGTAGAGTGCGGTGATACAACTTTCATTTGTTGTTATTTGTCACCGAATGACATTATTGGGGTGTTCAGCGCAAAGCTGGCCTCATTGGAGGAAACGGTAAGGGAAGTCTCTGGCAATATCATATTTACCGGGGATTTAAATGCCAGGGCCGCGGAATGGGGAATACCAACCACGAACCGTAGGGGAACGTTGATCCTAGAGATGGACGCCAGATCCGATCTGGTGGTCAATGACTCTGGGAACAATCCAACCTACGCAGTGGCGCCTTAGGCAATATTTTTGTTCAAACGACAGTTCCTAGGACTGGTATCATTAAAAATGATTAATTTTTTTTTTAAAATCATCTTTAGTGAATAGGCTTTTATTTAAGCGGGGCCGAATTTTGAATTTCATAAATCCAAGATGTCAGATTCAATATGGCGGATAAAAAATTGTTATAAAAATCAAAAATTTCCCAAAAAAAGATGTAAAATGAATAGCTAAGATAATTAATGATGATTTTTAATAAATATTGTTTATAAAATTATCAATATTTAATTAAAATTTAAAAATTTTGTAATTCAATATGGCGGAACCTATATGGCAGATGTAATTCATCAAAATAAACATTTAGTAAATAAATTTCTAAGAAAGTTATTTTTATAGGATTTTTGGGTATGCTAATCCCAAATTTGATAGTAATAATTTATTTTTCCAAATTCCATTATGGCGGATCCAACATGGCGGCAATCAGTTTCGTCCTTGAATAGATAAAAAACATAATTTTCTCTAAAATGGTTTGTTTGAGTGCTAATTAAATTGGTTGGAATTTTTTGAGTTACTGAACAAAATTAATTTAAAAACAAGATGGAGGATTCAATATGACAGATATAAAAATCCAATTCTTCAAAAAATGATAAGTGTTTATTAGTTAAGAGTTTCTTGCTCACTAACTTTGTTTATCAAGTATATAGTTGCATAAAATTTAATATAAATTCTATAATTTATAATACAAGATGACGAAATACAAGGTAACATAACCTCATAGGTAATAATTTAAAGATAAAAACTATACCTATAAACATTAAACCTAACATAACCTGATGGGTCATAGATTAAAGAAAAAACTATACCTAACAAGATTAAACGTAACCTAACAGGTCACAGTTCAAAGAAAAAAGCTATAACTAAAGACATTAAATCTTAACATAACCTCATGGGTCAAAATTAAAATAAAAACAATACATACAAACTTTAAACCTAACTTAACCTCATGGGTAATAGTTTAAAGAAAAAAACTATACCTAAAAATATTTAACCTAAAACAACCTCATGGGTCAGAATTAAAATAAAAACAATAATTTAAACCTAACATAAACTCATAAGAAATAGTTTAAAGATAAAAACTAAACCTAAAAACTTTAAACCTAACATAACCTCATGGGTCATATTTTAAAATGTTATTGATTATGCGCCCCATAGGTAGTTTAAATTGAAAAATTATTGATTTGAATGAAATTAACCAATCCTTATATTTGTAATTCCTCAGCTTCAGAGTCAAATGAAGTAATACATAAAAAATTGCTTATAAAATTAATTTACTTTTAGTGGAATTTTAATTCATTTTTTTATCCTGTATTATAATTATATTATTTTTATTTTGTATTTTAGCTTTTAGTTGAATATTCAACCAAATTAGCTCTACCGTAATTCATAACCTGATGACTAATTCATAAACTAAGACAGTTTAAAGGATAAAAGTATGGCTAAAAACATTAAAACTAACATAATAATAAAATTAACTAATGGAATAGTTTAATAATTAATTTAATATTTTAATAATTAACTAGGTATAGTTTTTTTCTGTTAACTGAGACCCATGAGTTAATGTTAGTTTTAAAGTTTGTAGGCGTTGTTCTTATTTTAATTCTGAACCCATGAGGTTTTATTAGGTTTAATATTTTTAGGTAAAGTTTATTTCTTTAAACTATGACCTATGAGGTTATGATTGGTTTAATGTTTTTATTTATTCTTAAAATTATGACCCAGGTTATGTTTTTAAAGTAAATTTGTGTAATTTTTGTTTTCTGTCAGTTCTATATTGAACTATAATGCAACTTTTTTAACTAGTTTTATTTCCGAGTACCACTTAAAAAAAATTGTCTGTTGATGGTTATGTTCTACTCTACTTATAGACAACTCTTATCAATAAAACTTATTATAATCTATAATTAATTTGTCTACTGTGTTTTATTCACTGTAATCAAATTTAATTTTTTGGAATTTTATTTAAATCTGGAAATTTGGCAAAGTTGCTTTTAGCAAGATAATAGCAGCGATAATTAGTTATCCCTTTCATTTTGATATTTCGCAACACTGGTTTTATTTTAGCTAGTGAAAATTAATAAAAGCATAAACAATTTTAACCTAAAAAGTAGAGTAAATATTATTTTATTAAAATAACTTTATATTTTAGAATTAATATTAATTTTAGTAATAAAATAATTAAACAAACTATAAAGTGTAATTTAAATAAATTTATTATATTAATTCTAACTTAATTTAAAAGAGTTTTTAAATCAGGAAAATATATGTGTATATAATGTATATGTAGTGACCGATTGATAAATTTTTTTAATTAATTTTATCTATTACATTATATATCTCAAAAAAATTTTTTTAAAGAGATCGGATCAGTTAATAACAAAATATAAAATTTTTTGATCGCATCTGGCTTATTGTAATATATTTATATTTACTATTGATAGTAAATATATATAAACATAAGTATATTTATATTCTTTGTGAAAGATTATTTTTTATTTCTGTGTGAAAAAGAAATTTGACAATTTATATCTAATTTTTTACATATTATTGCTCTCCAGCTTAATTTTTCAATTTAAATTTTAATTACTTTAAATTATTCTATAATTATTCTAATATGGATTGGAACATTAAAAATAGTGAGCTAACACAAATCCTTTTTAAATCGAAAAACTATTGTTCATCAGTTATAAGTGAATATCTCAAAGAAAATTACAATTTAGATGATGATATGTTAGATGCTTTAGATATAAACCTTAGACAGTATTTCTTAAAAGCTTTTGATAACCGATTTAAAAAATCGATGTATAATGAAACTAAATTTAATGAAAATAATAAAGAATGGTTAGAAGAATCATTCGCAATACCTAAATGTAATCAAATTATTAGTAAAAACTTGAAACCTTATAATGATGTTAGTCCAAGTACTAAAAAAAGACGTTAAGACGATATTTTCGAACAAATTCCTGTAACAGATTTGTTAGAAGCTTGCCAGAAAAGAATAAAGAAAATAAACTCATTGTCTGATGAAAGTATGGTTGAGGAGGAAGTTAATGATACAAAAGATTTACATGGTAATGAAAATATATCTGATGACGAAATCTTAGCTTTATTTATTGATGCCAAGTTGACTAAGTTTCAATATGAGGTTATCAGAAATTTTTTCATAAACAAAAAAATTTACTCTTTACCTGGATATAAAAAAGTAACTGCAGCTAAAATGATATGCTGTCCAGCATTCGATGTATCAGAGACTGGCTGCGTTACAAAGTTGCAAGATATTTTAAATCATACAGCAGAAAGAATAGTTAAAATACCAGAAATCGAAAGTATGATACTTGAAAAAAATGTAAGAAATTTAAATCTTGTGTTAAAATATGGATCCGATGGCACCTCAGGTTTCACGCAGTTTAAGCAAGCGTTTGTGGATTCTAAAAACCTTGAAAGTAATAGTGCTATGATTTTTGGAATCGTCCCCCTTTGTTTAAATATAAATAATAGAGAGTCATCTGATTTTCAATTTTGGAAAAATAAAAATCCATCCTCTACTAAGTATTGCGTGATTAAATGATTAAATTTAATATTAAGTGATTAAATTTGCTTATGAGAAAGAAACACAAGAAAATATAATTCAAGAAATGAATTTATTAAAACGACAAATTGCGGATTTAAAACCAACTAAAATAAACGGAATCATCTCAGAGGTGTACAGTGTGTGGAGTACTTCCTAAAGAAATAAATGACCTAGAAATTGTCCGAAAAAAAAAATTAAATTTAGAATCATATCAATATGGTCTTTCTACACTTCATGGCTGGATTAGGTTCATGGAATGGATACTTCATTTGGCATATAAATTACAAATAAAAAAACATTATCAGAAATTAACAGAAGCAGAAAAAGAAATTATAAAGATTGAGAAAAAGCGAATACAGATTGAAATAAGAGATCAATTGGGTATTTTGGTGGACTGTGTGAAACAAGGTGCTGGAAACACAAATGATGGTAATGCTGCCAGAAAATTTTTTTCAGAATATAGTAAAGTATCAAGTATTACCAAGATTCGGGAGGATTTTATTAAAAGAATTTATGTAATAATGCAAACAATGACATCTAAAAAATCTATTCGGGTTCAAGAGTTTAAAAAATACTGTGATGATACTGCTAAAATATACGTTGATGAATATAAATGGTTTCTCATGCCCCCCTCATGCCATATGATTCTAATTCATGGATCGGAAATTATTGGTTCATTTTTTATTCCCATTGGCCAGTTATCAGAAGAAGCTCAAGAGGCGAAAAATAAAGATTTTAAAAGAGTTCGAGAATATAATACACGAAAACATTCTGCAACAAAAACTAATGAAGATATAATGCGTTATTTTCAAGTCTCATCAGATCCATATATTTCGCACTTAAGAATCTCTTATAAATCCAAGAGCAAAGAACATTTAGCAGAAGCTTCTGATCTACTAATAGAAGAAGAAAATTAAAGTAATCCTTAGAAAAGTCATAAAAATTTTAAGCATGGAAATTATTATTCATTATGTTTTTTATTAATATAATGTGTTTTAATGTGTTTTAAAATATAAAAAGAGGAATATATTTAAATATAATGTGCTACTAAAATTTCAATTTTGAAGTAATTTGTAAAAAAATATGTTTTTTAATGAAAAATAGTAAATTATTCGTGTATTTTTAATTAGAAAAAAAGAAGACTATAACTAATTAATGTTGCTTTGTTAGTTTTATTAGAGTATATTCTGTGCTAGCATTCATTATTTTTTTTTTTTTTTTTTTTTTTTTTTTTATGGGAAATATGTGAATCTTACATCAGCCATGGAGTGTTTGCGGGCCTTAAAGATCCGCAAATTTCCATGACCGCCCAGTTGCACAAAGTGCACAACTGGGAGACCACCGACGAACGCGGTCGCCGGCTACGCCCCAGATTCTTACTGGATAAACACACTTTAAACCCCCTGCGCTTGTTTGTCCCAAACCGGAACTCCCTTTTCAGGTATAACTTCAGTTTGGGACGCGCAGCCTAGGCAGCTGGCCGCTGCCTTCCCCCTGCCTAGGGACAGGAGAGCTCTCTACGATAGAAAGCCCTCTTCCTTCTTCTCCAACAAGGTGGTCCTTACGTACTCTGCTACTTTGTTCCAGTTTTCGGAACTCCGTAGCATTTCCGGGACCACCGTCTCCGGCCTCCAAATCGGGAAGGGCGGGCGCCCCTCCGAGTAGCGAACACATTCGAAGAATGTGTGCTCTACTGTATCATCCACGCCCGGACAGTGCAAGCACTCCTTTGTTGCCACCTTATGCCAATGCTTCAACATGACACGGAAATACCCGTGTCCGGTTAAGAACTGGGTAAGGTAGAAATCTACCTCCCCATGCTGTCGTCCCATCCATGCCTGAAGGTCTGAGATCAGTCTGCGCGTCCATAGGGCATTTTTCTCTTGGTTCTTTTTCCATCGTTTATTCAGCATTCATTATTATTATGCTGTTATTGTTGTATTTAAAAAATTTATAAAATACATTGCACTAAAAAAATAATATTTTATGATTATTTCTGTAAAGTCTTATGCAAAAAGTTTTAATTTAAAAAAAATTGATATTTGACTAACAGGAGATTTCTAAAATTAAAATAAACATTTATTAAACAATTTTTTTGTAATTTAAATAATATTGTTTTTATCCATTTTTCAAATATTAAGTATAATATTTTAAATTCTTTATATGTTAACTTAAAAATAAAATGTCAGAATTAAATATTAATTAAATATTGATCCAGCATGCTCGATAACCCAAATAACAATTTTTTTAACGACTTAATTACTTAAAGGTGATTTTTACCAAATATTTTCGCCATTTGGATTACGCCATCTTATATTACAAATTACCGAGTTTATATTATATTGAAAGTAATTTTAAACATGACAAGCGTAATCAGTGAGCAAAAAACTCTTAACTAATAAGCACTTATCATTTTCTGAAGAAACATTCATATTTTTTGGATTCTTATATCTGCCATATTGAATCCTCCATTTTGTTTTTAAATTAATTTTGTTCAGTAACTCAAAAAATTCCAACCAATTTAATTAGCACTCAAACAAACCATTTTAGAGAAAATTATGTTTTTTATCTATTCAAGGACGAAACTGATTGCCGCCATGTTGGATCCGCCATAATGGAATTTGGAAAAATAAATGATTACTATCAAAATAGGGATTAGCATACCCAAAAATCCAATCAAAATAACTTTCTTAGAAATTTATTTACTAAATGTTTATTTTGATGAATTACATCTGCCATATAGGTTCCGCCATATTGAATTACAAAATTTTTAAATTTTAATTAAATATTGATAATTTTATAAACAATATTTATTAAAAATCATCATTAATTATCTTAGCTATTCATTTTACATCTTTTTTTGGGAAATTTTTGATTTTTATAACAATTTTTTATCCGCCATATTGAATCTGACATCTTGGATTTATGAAATTCAAAATTCCGCTCCGCTTAAATAAAAGCCTATTCACTAAGGATGATTTAAAAAAAAAAATTAATCATTTTTAATGATACCAGTCCTAGGAACTGTCGTTTGAACAAAAATATTGCGCCACTGTGGATTCTTCTTCGTTACCAAAGATAATTTTTTACAGGAAAATGGCCGAAATTATTCCAATTTTGAAAAAAGTACATTTTAAAACAAAAAATCTTCTTGACCCTGCGATGCAACTAAAAAATTTTGTTGTTGTTATTTTCTTTTTTGTTGTTATTTTTATTAAAATTGATTTAGTTGCGGTCTTTTAAAAAAATTTTTTGTAAATTTAAATCACCACGTGATTATCTCTTATTTTTTTTTTGCACTACGTAATTTAATGATCGGCACTTATTTTTTCACTGTAATTAATAATTAGAACACTGGAAATTCACTGTTTTTTTTTTTGTTGAAGAACTGTTATTAACCGGTATTTTTCCACTGCTTTATAAGCAGGTTTTCCGGCACCAAAGTGTTAATGGATTTTAATAGGTTTTTAAAAGGAAAAGTATTAGACTGAAATATGAAATAAAAAAGCGATGATTTATTTGATTTAAATTAATTAAAAAGGTTTACATGATTGAACTGCAAAAGGAGCACGTTTTCTAAAATAAAAAGCTTAACAAAGAATACGATCTCGTTTGTAGGAGAGTTAGAGAGCAAGAAGAACGAGCGCGCGTCATGTAGAAAGAAGAGACCGGCAACTTCGCTGCTGTCGGCGTCGCGCGTGCAGAAAACGTGGTCCTTTAGCGCATATGTGATACACGCATACTAACATGAACGTATCTTTATCTCTCTTTGCAGTATAATGGTAATTATTTAAATATAATTATTGATATTAAACTACTGCAAAGAGAAATCAAAATATAATAGAAATATTCCTGTTTTCACACAAACAACTATAATTTGGAAAAAATTGGTTGATAAACATGAGAATAAAAAGAGGTTAGTTAATTCTCATATGTCCTCATTATTTTCTATAAAGTCAGTGTCCAAGTCTAGTTCTTCTGAATTAAAAAAAATATTAGTCAGCTTAAATACTCCACTCTCAGCTCTTAAAACTTTAAAAAGACCAGTCAATAAATCGGATGATTGGCTTGTTTTTCACGCAGTTTCCGTGCTAGACAATGGCATGAAAAAGAAGTGGGGAAATTTTTTAAATAATTTGTCATTAACTTCCCAAATTGTTGGTAATGAAGCATCGGTGGTAAAGACTTCTGATCCTCCAACGTTTGAACAACTAATTTATTTTGTAGAATCCCAGATCAGCATTCTGGAATCCTTAGAAGAAAATAGCTCTAAAATTAATTTCAATGAAAAGTCCAATAACAGTAATAATAGTAACACTTTTAAAAATGTAAATGTAAATACAAATCCTGCAAAGGTTTTTCATAATCATGTTAAGCTTTCTAAGCTGGAATGCCCTTCGTGTAATGGTGATTTAATTTTTCATTGCAATGACTTCGAAAAATTGGCAGTTGAAAAAAGATATGAATGTATAAAGCAGCTTAATAGATGTATTAATTTTCTTGGCAATCATTCTTCTTTTAAATGCTCTCCTAAAAAACATTTCAATGTATGCAAGGGAAATCATCATACAACCTTGCATAATTAAAAACTAATTAAAGCTAAAAGTAATGATGCTAGAACTGATTCAGGATCTACAAAAAATAAAAACAAAAATTTTAATGCAGCTGAGGCTGCAACAGCTTAATCCACTAACTTATGTAATCTCTCTATTAACTTCTCTGAAAACCTCTGTGAAGTTTTATTGTCCACAGCAATCGTTAAAGTTGGTAACTAAGATGGTTTTGAATCCCTCACAAGGACACGTATTGATAATTGCTCTCAAGCATCCTTTATCAGTGAATCGTTATTCAAGAGATTAAAATTGAACTTTATGCCTCCAAAAATGCCAATATTATGTATAGGTGGCATTAAAAATTATACTTGTAAAAAATTAATTAAACTACATATTAAACCTCACTTTGTTTCGGACTTTTCAATTGAAGTTCTAGCCTTCGTTATTTCAAGGGTATCTTCGTACTCACCAACATTCAGTAAAAGATGGAAAGAATTAGATGATATTTCTGGCCTGTTAATCAAAATTTTGACAAGAGAGGTCAAATTGAAATTTTACTTGGTGCCTCTATCGACGCTTCTATTATTGAGGAAAAAATTGGAAGAGGCGCTCTGAATGATCCGATAGCTATGAGTACTAAGTTAGGCTGGGTCATTTCAGGTAATGCAGGCATTGGGTTTGCTTCTATATTTATCGGTGTTTTCAGACGCCGAATCTACTCTTTCCTTCGATTTAGAGCGTTTTTGGAGACAAGAGGAAATTTTCAATGTGCCCTCAAAATTGCTCAGTCTGGATGAGCAAGAGTGTGAAGATCATCTTCTTAAAACTTATTCCAGAAACTCCGAAGGTAGATTTCTGGCTCCTTTTCTATTGCTGGAAAGATGCTTTTGCGAATGAATAAGCGTTTTCTTGCTGATCCAATTCTAAAAAATTTATATATTGAATTCATGAAGAATTATGACGGCACAGATCATATGAGAAAAACAGGTCATATTGTTGATTTCATTTTATACTATTTTCTTTTCCATCATGGTATTCTCAAAAAAAATTCCTTAAAACCTAAACTTCGTACAGTTTTTAATGGTTTAGCCAATGATTATGATGGTATATCGTTAAATATTTTTTTGCATACAGGGCGAAATTTATTGCCCGACTTGGCGGAACTATTGATACACTGGATAAAGTATGAATATGTTTTTGTTAGTGACATTAAGCAAATGTATCGCCAAATCCTTATAAATCCTGATGATCGTCAATAGCATTAAATTATATGGTAGGAGAATCGCACTGATAATATTCAGGCTTATTCTTTACAGTAACTTATGGTGTTGTTAGTAAGAACTACAAACAATGATAAGGACTATCATGCTATTCGAGTTATTAGGCAGTTGGCTATTAATGCAGGAGAAAAATACCCTCTCGGTTAGAAAGTTCTAAGTTCCGAAACTTATGTAGATGATACCCTTTCTGGATGCTATTCTTTAACTGAAGCACTTGAAAACAGGAACAACTTATTAAAATTTTCAAATTTGCTGTATTTGAATTCCATAAATGGATGTCCAATGATGCTTTATTGAATTTTCCTGAAGACCTGAAAGCAGGCGTTAATGCATCTAATTCTTATTTTTCGTTATTAGGAATTAATTGGAATCCTAATGAGAAATATTTTACCTTCAATATCGAGCTCGACCTATTTAAAAAGGATATTACTAAGAGAAGTGTATTATCTAGTATTTCCAAGTTGTTTGACCCATTGGGGTACTTGTCTCCGGTTTTGATAACAGCTAAAGCATTTATGCAACAATTATGGATTAAAAAAATAAAATGGAATGACAAGTTAACAATTTCTCTTAGGAATGAATTTTTAAGTTGGTATCAAGGGTTAATTACTATTAACTTGATTTGCATTCCTCGCTGGCTAGGTTTTGTGCCTGACACTAAATATGAGATTTTGGCTTCTGTGATGCCTCTCAGATGGCATATGCAGCATGCGTTTACTTAAAAACAACTTCACGAAATAAAACTGAAATTCGTCTTCTACAAGCTGAATCCAAAGTATTTCATACAAAGCCTAAGCATTCAATCCCTAATTAGAAGTTTGCAGAGCTTTACTGTTATCAACATTGACTGTAAAATTACTAAGAGCTTTGGATTTACCTTCTTTTGAGATATTTTCATTCAATGATTCGCAAGATGTTCTTTTCTGGTTACGAGAACATCCCTCTAAATGGTCGTCAGTTTTTGTGAGAAACCGTTGTTCAAAGATTCAAAATAAGCTTTCTGAAACGCACTGGAGTCATGTTAGGATTCATGAAAATCCTGCAGACTATGCTTCAAGAGGCATATCCCCAGACCAGCTGCAAAATTTTTCTTTGTGGTAAATAAAGGGAAATGACCGTATGAAAAAGAATTTTAATTTTGCTTCAGACAAAAATACCTTTCAGAGCAAATCCATAAATTTAGTTGCTACTCATGTAGTACACATTGAAAAAATGAAAATTGATAAATTTGGGATTTACTATCTAAATATTCAGATCTTCTCCGATTATTCAGAATTACTGCTTTGGTTTTCCGTTTTGTGTCAAAATTATTGATTAAAGTGAAAGCAAAAAACATTAATAAATTTGAAAAAAATTTATCAAAATTACCAATTTTTCAATTTTCATGGTTTAAATTTTCTGAATTAAATAATAAAAAATTTTTTAATGTTTTTGAAATTGAAAGAGTTAAACTTTTTTTGGTTTATACTACTCAGCTTGTTCACTTTTAAAATAAAATAATTATGCTAAAAAATGGTTCAAATTTAATGAAATCCTCAGATATCTTAAAATTAGATCCTTTTCTAGAAGATAATTCTTTAAGAGTAGGAGGTCGGAATCAGAGTTCTTTATTGACCCATGAGCAAAAACATCCTTTAATTATCCCTAAAATCTGTGCTCCTTCAAAATTATTAATTCGATATTATCATAAAAAAACTTTACATGGTGGTGTCACTCTTACTTTAGCTACCCTGAGACAGGAATTTTGGCTCATTAATGGCAGAAACTTAGTTCAAACAAAAAATGGGTATTTTACCCCCAAGTGGAGTACGACGTCCCGATAAACCATTTCTTAATACAGGCGTAGATTACGCTGGTCCATACAAAATTTTAAGGTACATAGGTCGTGGATTAGCTATTTATAAATGCTATATCGGGATTTTCATTTGTACGGCTACTAAAGCTGTACATTAAAAATGTTAACTAGAGAACTAACTTTAGAATTGGGTATATTAGTGATGATTTCATAGCAGCTTTTCGAAGAAAAGCTTTTTTTGCCACTCGTAGCCCATGCACTGGTTATTAACTGATCAAGGAACTATCTTCATTTGAGCTGATAAGGCTTTGAAGGAACTGTATATAGTCTCTTCAAGCTATATGCAGGCTAAATTAGCTTGCGAAGGTACCCATTGGTCGTTTAATCCTCCTAGTTCTCCACATTTTTGGGGTCTTTGAGAGGTTGCTGTGAAATCAGTCAAACATCATCTTCATAGGGTTTTATAAGACCATACCTTAACGTTTGAAGAGTTTTATACTCTTAACAAGCAAATAAAGGCTTGCTTGAATTCCCGGCCGTTGCTGCCATTATCAAACTCTCCTGCTAATGGGAAATTTTTATCGCCTTCCTTCTTGCTAAATTAATGTAACTTACTTATCGTACCTGAGCCAAGTTATTTAAATACTAGTATTTCGCCCATAGAAAGGTATAAACAAATACAGAATCTGTTGATGTTGCAGGATTGGTGGGAGTCATGGTCGAAGGAATATCTGCAAAGTCTGCAAGAGAGGTATAAATAGAGAAAGAGTAAGAGAGCTTTGCTTATTGATGATTTGGTCCTGGTCTCGAACGAGAACCTACCCCATCAAAGTGGCCATTAGGTCGCGTGGTAAAAGTTTATGATCGTCCTGACGAGCTGAAAAGAGCAGTTGAGGTCAGAACAGTTGGATCAATTTTAAAAAGACCTATACACAAATTAGTCTTGCTTGAGAGTTCAAACTCTCAAGTCAATACATTAATCCTCTTAAATTGTATATTACTTATGTAATTTTATTTTTTTAGTATATAGCATAAGAATGTCTAATTTAATTGTATGTATTTATTTTTAAATTGTTAGTTACTTACCATTAAATTTTGATCTTTTTTAAATTTTAATTGTATTTAATTTTTTTTTTTTATTTATTTTTAATTAATTTTACATGCCTGATGTAAAATTAAAATTAAACCGGGAGAATGTTCTGTATATCACATTTATAATCTTTGTAGTTTTATATAATTATGTAAATATGTTAGTTTATATATTGTAATAGGGGAGAGAGCAGTTGCCGGTCGGTACCTTCAGTGCCCGCATGGCTTTAAGAGACATCACATGTCTAAATAAATCACTTTATTACTTATTATTTCAAAGCGTGGTTTTTATATAACCCTTCACTTTGCAATTTTATCAAATTACATGTACAATAAATTTAAATTTGTGCAATAATTACTTCGCTTATGTATTATTGTATTTTACAAAAAAATCTAATTAAATCAAATAAATTGTTTTTTTTTTAATAACGAAGAGTTTTTATTCATTGACATTAAAATGTTCCCTATTTTTTTAGATAATGAAATGAGCAAACAAATACAAGAGAGTGATATAGTTATCCTGGATGAAAGCAATATTACCTAGGCATCTGTAACAAAGGATATTTCTATTGAAATTATTGATATCCCTAGTCAATCATTTGAACAAAGCCAGACTCAAGTTGAATATTTTATAGCTGATTATAATAAATCTAGTTAAGAAGTTAATAGTAATTTATATTTTGAAGAGGGTAATCAAGCTGTATAATAATTATGTAGCTAATAATAATGATCTTTTGCAAGAAGATCGTTCCTTAGTAAATGATTTTTATCAACTAGTTATAAGTACAAAGATAGTTATCTAAATGTTAGCAAATAGAATAATTTTTGTGAAAATTTGCAAAATTTATTATTGTCACGATCATCAGCATCAATAGATAATACTAATAAAGTTAATAACTCGATTCCTATCTCTGAAAGTAAGTCTAAACATACTCAAAATCTAATCAATAATCCAAGTATATTTAAGCCTAGTTTACAAGAATATAATGCTCCTTTAATAAATTATCAAAATTTATCAAAGTAAGCAAAGACAAAAAAATCTACTGCTAAGAAAGAATTGATAGTTAAAAATTTTTCTCCAATTGACCTCTCTATAAACAAAGTATCAAATAGTCCATAAGATAGATCAAATAATCCACATAATCACATAAGTGATGATTCTTTAGAAACATCACCTTTTTCTCAAGTTTTTAAAAAACCAGTCTCTTGTTAAACAAGGAGATAAAAAAAGAAAAACGTCAGCTATAAGGCAATTAGCATACTCTTCTCCAGTTTTAGTGACTCTAAAGTAAAAAACTATTACAAGATGAATTAGATAAAAGAAATCAAGCAGAATTAATTAAAGAAGAAAATTAAAGAAAAAGACTTAAAAAAAAAATTAGAAGCAGTAAAAAAATTAGCAGCAATTAAAGCTGAGAAAAACGTCAGCTGAAGGAGAAAGAAAAAATAAAGAAGCCAAGAAATTGAGTAATTCTAGAGCTATTAAGCAAGTTAAACTGTGAATGTCATATTTTTAGTCTAAGATTTAAAATTTTATTTTATGTTCTCTTTTAAATAACAAAAGTAACTTTACTCTATTATAATAATAAATAATTTAAGATATAAAGCAAAAATTTATGTAATAATATATAAATTATAATAAATAAAAGATAACTCTTTAAATAACTTTTTTATAAATTTACTAATTTTAGTACAACAAATAGCGTTTTATTACTGGAACGCTCGGTTTTATTATAGGCATGCCACGTTTTATTATGAGAATTTTCATTTAAGTTATAAAATAAAAAAAAAATTATTTATTTTATAAAAACCCAAAAAACTTTTTTTTCTAATTTGTAAAAGATTGAAGCTTTCAAAAGTATAAGTTTTCATGCAAAAATATAAATTTTTTATTTTAAAATAATTAAAAAACATGGGCACAATCTTAACTATTTCATTACGGGGCACTCTATGATATGATCATTTAAATTAAATTATGAATACCATACATCGCGTACTGTATGGTTATATGGGACTCAACCTCAAATTTGGGCTAACACCTACTAAACTCCACACTCTCCTATATTGATGATAATATTATAGAATCTGGACCAGGACTCCCTGTTTAGGTATTACTTCGGTCCGGCAAAAATGCAACCCAAGCATTTTTCGCCATACCCTGTTAATAAAGGAGGAGAGTTTCCTACGAGAGGAAATCATCCTCTTTTTTTTTAATGTCGCCCGTACGTACTCTACCACACTGTAACAGTCCACAGTACTGCGCAATATTTCCGGGACGACTCCTTCCGGCTTCCATTCGTCGAAAGGCGGTGTATCTTCAGCGAAGTGAGGACACGCAAAGAAAGTGCGCTCAGCGGTATCCGGCTCGCCCGGGCAATGCAAGCATTCCGGAGATGCCACCTTGCGCAACTTGAAAAGTATATCACGGAAATAACCGTGACCAGTTAGGAACTGTGTGAGGTAGAAGTTTACCTCACCATGATCACGGTAAATCCAGCTTTCAAAGTCGATGAAAAGGCGGTGCGTCCAACGTCCCCTCGGGTCACCATTCCACCTATACTGCCAACATTCCATTGTGCGGGAGCGAGTGCGAACGAAAGCTACGTTGCGCTCTTTTTCCTCAAGGTTGTAGATTGCCTGCCTTTCTAAGGCAAGCAGATCGATGGGAATTACCCAAACCACTACCTGGATGGCTGGCACTTATACAGTCTTGAACAAGCAAGCGATTCAAAGTGCCCCTGCCTCTGTACTGCCTTTAGTTTCTTGCACTACTTTTTTATGCGGACATTGTCCGCCTACACCTCTGCACCGTAGAGTAAAAAGGAGTTGAAAGTTGTCATCAACAGACTCCTCTTCTTTGATCTGGGACCGCCGATGCTGGTCCTCTGTCTCTCGAGCTGTTATGGTTAGAGCGAGATCATCCACGAATCCGATCATGGAGCATCCATCCGGAAGCTCAAACTTCAGTCGTCGTAAAAGGCATTCCACAAATCAGGGTCCAGAATTAAACCCTGCGCTATGCCTGCGCTTAATACTTTACCTCTTGTGCCTTCGAGCGTGTCCCAGCGCAGTTATCGGTCCCGGAAGTAATCTCGGAGTAATTCTCTCAGATAATCTGGAACTCTAAACACCTGCTCGAGGGAGTGCAGGATATTGTCCCACTTAACCGAGTTGACTGCCTTTTTCATATCCAACGTGACAAGCAGGACGTCCGGTTTAATATACAATAATCATCAATATTGCCTTTTTGTGAATTTATTAATTTATTTAAACTACACTGTGAATATTCTCGTATCGCCGATATTCAAAGCCGAAAATATTGTTTATTGTTTATTGTTTATTGTTTACCTCTTTTTTCCAACACACTAGGTAGGCAGAGACCTTTAACAAAAACATATGTTGTTTTATTTCTTATAAAGAGCCAATATACATATTTATGCATACATTCATATACTTGTATAGAAAATTGAAAGGATTAAATAAAAGTTTTAATAGTAGATACACACTGTTGTGTGAGGTTGAAGGAGGAAAATTAAGAATTCGGAAGGTATTTGTGTTGATAGAACTTTTTTGATGTCAGGAGCTATTCTGGCATTCACCGGTACTGAAGAAAACTACCAAAACTTCTGATGTCACAGCAGATCACGCAATATTTAAATTCTGCTTTACCCTAATTAAGAATAAATATTTAATCAATTAAATGTTTTATTTTTTAGAAAAAGAAAGACAGAGATTCGAATCTTACCTACCCGGATGACAGATGCGAATGCTAACTCGGAGCTACTGTGCTCACATAAATAAATAAAATATAATATTCTAGTTATTTCTAGATCTATAATAGAATATAATATAATATATAAATAGAATGTTGAAAATTATCGATATTGCCTATTTTTGTGAATTTATTAATTTATTTAAACTACATTGTGAATAAATGAATAATAAAAATTACCCTCAATACCCTTAATGTTAGTAAAAATATTTCAAGTGATATTTATGAAAATTGTATAATTGTAAAATTGTTACTAATTTATGATACCCGCTTACTAGCGGTACTAGCGTAAAGATTGTAGTTCAGAACGAATTCAATAACGAATTCAACAAGTTGTTAAAAACGTTTGATTATGGAAGACAATTCACAATCTTCTAAATTCATATTGTTGTGAAAACACACCTATATTATATTTATTGTAAATAGGGCTTAATAATGTAAAAGAGAAAGAGAGAGTGATAACGCACGCACCACGCTTTCAGCAGAGCGCGTCTAGCCGTCGTCTAAAACGGTTGTCTTAATAAATACATATTAACTTTAAGAGCGCTTAATTTTTTATTTAACACCATCCTAAATGTTCTAAAATCACCATAAAAACCTACGGTTTACTCCATTTGGTCCTTCGAAGCCTTAAAATAAAAAGTGAAAGATAAGCAGTGAAAATAGATTATTTTTTTTTTCATAAACTTAACCAGTGAACATGTGGTGATATTTAAAAACTGCCATGCGGTCGATTCTAATTTTTCAATAAAGTGGTGAAGCAAATCAGCGAGATTAAAAAAAAAAAAATATTATCGTGGCAATATAATTTAGTGACAGTGATAAAATTATCTACTTAAAAAATAAAATTTTTCTCATCAAGAATTTAAAAAAAAAAACGTGCCTTTTTCAAAATTTTTAAAAATGGACGCGCACGTGACATTATTTAAAATTAAAAAATTTTCTTTTTTCATTATATAATAAGTTTCAATAAGTGACAAAGAAAAATCAAACTCGAAATTAAAAAAGAAAATAATAATAAAATACCCTGCCAACTAGCTGGCAATAAGGTTCCTCAAACAATGAGCTTAATACATTAATATGCCACTGATATCACCGATTACAACCATGCAATCATACATACATTTCTCTCTTAATTTCATAATAGTTTTCAAATATCACCGGTTACAATATTTTCAGATATTAGTACTTTCATAGAATTATATGAGGTATTACACTAAAAAAAAAAATATTGCAGTTTTTTTAATTTTTTTGTTTTTTTAATTTTTAGAAAAAAATTTGGAAAAAAATCGATATCAGATCCAAAAAGTTACTATAAACGAACTTTGTAAAACTAGTACTTTCATACACGGTGGTCTGGAACGCAAAAAAAGGTTTTCCCCGATTATACTAAAAATTTCTGGTATTTTCTTATTCTATAGGGTCTCCCGAGGCAGGAAATGCTTGTCCTAAAATTTAATTCGTGGCTCTCATAGAGAACCGACCCAATTTTGGGGTTGTTTAGGGGTGAATTTAAAAAAAAAATTTTTTTATTCAAGTTAAATATTTTATGCGTGATTATGTTAATTTCTATTTTATTTAATTTAAAGATCATTTGAGATAATTTCTCATACAAATGGGATAAAAAATATTTCCAAATTTTTTAATTTTATGATTTTTTTTGTATAATAGGCAAAAACAATACTTTATAACTTTAAGTACAGCGGGTGCCAAAAGAAAATTGTATATTCAAAAGGCAGTCGAAAAGCCTGTGTTTTCATTAGAAAGCCTAAATGAATATCAATCATTCAGGTTCTTCTGGAAGACAAATGAATAAATGTGCTGCTTATATTTGAAAAAACGCTGGTCGAAAATCGACTCCCGCTAATTTTTCAGAACAAGTCTCAAAAAATGCCAAAACATTAGAAGAATTTTATGAGTCTGGTGTACTATATTTTGATATTGAAAAAAAAGATGTTCAAGAAAAAAGACCTGTAGTTTGGTGCAATTCTGAAGAAATACTTGATGAATTAATACAAAAGAGAAATTTAGTAGGTAACTTTATCATCAAAGTAATGGTGGGAAGGGATTCTTTAAAGTATGTATGTGTATTCTACAAGAATATTATGTTTCTCATTAAAATTTAGACGATGAAAATGCTGAAAAAAGATTAAAGCCTGATAAAATGACCAGCGTTCATAATTAATCATGTTCTGCATTGTTCCCATTAAAATAAAACTATGATAATGTCAAAAAGCTGTTTGACTTAATTAATATCAATGATATTCCATTCAAATTCGTTTCTGATTTTAAATTGCTTTTAATTATAAATGGACAACAAACAGCCAAAGCTACCTTTCCTTGCCCCTATTATTTCGTATCTTTACAAACATTGAAAACTCGATCAGAACTTGAAAATCATGAACAAGAGGATCAAGAAATTGTGTGCAAAACATACGGTGATTTACGAAAAGATTATAAGGTATTTAAATTACTTGGTGGAAATGTCTTATTAGCTATGACATGTCAGAGCACAGTCAATGCTCCTTTGTTTCAAGAACCTGATGAGATGCCTGTGATTGAGAAATGTGTTGTACCGGAATTGCATGTTATGCAAGGTATAGTTAACCATATTTTTTGAAAAGGTTTAGTACCTTCACTAGGACGAGAAAAAGCCTTAATATGTCCAAGAAATCTAAAGTTGATATCAAAAGGCTACCATGGCGATTTTTTCGAAGGGAATGCTTGTAGAAAAATGCTAAAAAAACCTAATTTTTTATTTAATAATGAAGTTTGTGGACATGTAGGTGGTACGATCGTCATGGTTCCATACATGTCAGCTCTAAGAGCACTCGATAAAATAGTCCATAATTGTTTTTCAAATGTAAGGTATGGTGAAAATTTGCAAATGTGTATAAGTGTTTTTAAAAAATGTCTAGCAGCAACAGGTATAAGTGAAACTTTAAATATTCACGTATGCATCAATCATCTTGAGGAATGCTTAGAGTATTTTGATGAACAAGAAGGATTGAGTGTTTGGTCTGAACAAGCAGGAGAAGCAATTCATCATGAATTTTTGAAATTTTAGAATCGAAGAAAATGAAATGATATTTTAGATCCAAATTATCCAATAAAACTTAAAGAAGCTGTCGTTGACTTTTTGTCAAAAGATATTTAAAATATTAATTGCTATTTTGATTTTTTACAATTTGAACCCCCTAAGTATAAAAATAAAAAAAGTTCATTTTTATAAATATTTTATAAATTTTTAAGTTAGAATTATTTTTGTATACGTTTTTTGTGTTATTTATTAAATCTGAAATACGTGTAATTATATTAATGAAATCGCATTATCTTATTATAAATTCAACATTTTTGTTTTTTATGTAATTTTGACTATAATGAATAATAATTTCTATAATTAATTTGATAAAAGTTAAGGTTTATTTTTTAAAATAAGAAATATTGATTTATTTATGTGTCAAAGATTTAATAAATGTTATTTCTATTAATTTAAAATCTAAAAACTTTTTTAAATTAAATTTATAAAAACCTTATAATAGATGCATGTGATTTTTCAATAACGGAAAATAGCATTCCTTGTTTCTTTTTTCATATATTACATCTTAATAGAGAAAAAAAAGCAAATAATTATTTATTTGACATGAATATAAACAATTAGAAAAATCAAAAATTCGGCTTAAAATGGTAATTTTTTTAAATTTAAAGTGAATATTTAAGCCTTAAATGTTCCGATATAAGTTATATCATGTTTTATACACTTTTTTACTACCAAAATTAACATAATCACGCATAAAATATGTAAAATTTAAAAAAAATGTTTTTTTTTAATTCAACTCCAAACAACCCCAAAAAACCCCAAAATTGGGGTAAGCGACCAAAAATTGGGAAGGTTCTTCCCGAGAGCCACGAGTTAAATTTTAGGACAAGTATTTCCTGCCTCAGTAGAATAAGAAAATACCAGAAAGTACCTAGAGCTTTTTAGGTGAAAAAATTTTTGAAAAAAAAATTAGGTCTTAATTTCATAACGGTTGTGAAAAATCACCGGTTGCAATATTTTGAGATATTAGTACTTTCATGGAATTAAATGAAGTATTGCACCCAAAAAAAAAAAAATATTTCAGGTTTTTTAATTTTTTTGTTTTTTTAATTTTTGAAAAAATTTGGTATCAGAACCAAAAAATGACTATAAACAAACTTTCTAAAATTAGTACTTTCATAGAAATAAATTAGGTACTATGTCCAAAAAGAAAAAAGAAATTGGTGTTTTTTGTATTTTTTCGTGAAAAAAATTTTAAGAAAAAAATTTCCAAAAAATTAAGTATCAGATTCGAGATATAGAGTAAAAACCATACTTTCAAATATAAGTACTTTCGTAGAAATAAATGAGGTATTTCATCCAAATTAAAAAAAAAAAAAGTAGTTTGAGATTTTTTGATAAAAAAATTTTTGAAAAAAAATTAGGTCTTAACTCCATAATGGTTGTGAAATTTCACCGGTTACATACATACATACACACACACACACACACACACACATACATACTTTTTTTAAAAACCGGTTTTTTAGCTTCCTGGGGCCTCAAAACGTGCTTATATGCCAAAAAATCAAAAATCGAAATTTGACCTATCACAATGGTTCCTTTTCTTAGAAACCTAAAATCTTTTTTCTAAAGAGAAATAAGGAAGGAGAATATAGAAAGAGTGCCATTAATTCATCTTCATTCTGGTAGTCATCAATTATCTCTATCTTAGTGTTTCTTGTAACAAAAGAAGAGGTAAAAAATTTCAAGTGGAAGGCGGCAAATTTTCAAGGACGAAGCGCAGGTCCGTACCAACTCAAAAATCGTCGTTCCTGCCATCTTGTTTTACCGAGGGCCTCCATCACTTTTAACATGCGCAAGCTTTGAGAATCAACAAGTATCGAGTCACAGATTCAACTTTGAATGTCGCCATCTTATGAAAAGAAGCCGTATCAACTGCGCATACTATTAAGTTACGTTGAAATTATTTTTCTTCTCCTTCTATTTCTTTTTTAATAAAAATATTTAATAACATAAAATTATAAAATTTAATATTTAATAATTTAAAAAAATCATATTAATATTTCTAATTTTTGAAATAATTAATAGTCTTATTATTTCAAATAAATTAAATTTTTTTTTTTTCTTGCAAACTTAAATTACTTCATGAGTCATTCTCTCTCAGAAAAGCAAAACCATCCAGGTCGGGTCGCTGAAACCGGCTAAAACCTTTTTTTTGGCAATTACCTAACCAAAATGGACTATGTCCCCAAATTTCAGCCCTTAATACGGAAAAATAAGCCCAGGGCGAATTTTTGAAAAAAAAACGCGTTTTCATCTTTTCTCAGCCACCCATTCTTCTTTTATATGCCATTCCTTCTAGAAATTATTAAAAATAATGTGAAAAGAGGTACTATAGTAAAATTTCCTCAGGAATCCATTCCTGCCATTAGTTTTGAAAAATTCCTACACGGGGAGCCGGAAAATCGATAAATTCACAGGGTATTTTACGGAAGCTACAGAAAAATTATATATCCGATTTTTTTATTAAGCTTCTCAGAAAAAGCGTGTTTTTATATATATTTTCGGATGCCATATCAACCTAGATGCGATCGAACTTCCTAGACCCTAAAATAATCAAAAAATCGTAAATTTTTTTCAATTTTTCTCATTTTTTTTCAATTTTTTGAATTTTCCCGCTCTAAATGACTCCGAATGATATAAATAAGTTAAGATTCGGATTCCCAGGAAAATTTTACATACTCTCCTTATTTAAATAATTTTTAGGCTTTAATGTAAACGATCTCACACCAAATGCTTTCAACACTAAAGTCGGATTTTCATCGTTTTTCAACAGTTTTTCTGAATTTTCCCGCACTAAAAGACCTAATTAGAGTCATTCGGTTTCTCCAGGTTTCTCCAGGAAATTTCATATAATTTCTATTCTATTAAAATCTTTAGGATTTAGTATAAACGAGTTTATAGCAATGCGTTTCAAAATTCTGATGTTTCTTGTTTTTTTACATTTTTTTGTATTTTTGCGGTAACTCTAACAAAACTAACCATGTAGTACTACTCTCTGGCTCAGAGAGTTATAACTCCCTAAATCAGGGTGTCAACTCTCTAATGCAGGAGGTAATTAACCCTAATATAACATTAGTAACCCTAATTTAAGGAATTAACTCCCTGAAATTTCTGTCATCTCCTGGAATACCTTGAGGATGAAAATGAACCGTACGAGGCAAAGCTGATATCCTGGAGGCGTAATTTATAATTTTTCATTCAAAACAATTTTCTGATTTTTCAATATGGTGGACCAAAAAATATGAAAATATAAATTTTCACATTACCTGAAGGTTTTCGCGGTTGAAAAAATAGTTTTTACAAATAAAAATTTTAATTGTTTCGATTTTCATATTTTTTTTCCAAGATGGTGGAACAGAAAACATTAATAAAGGAACTTTCTACATTATCTGGAGGTTTCCAAAGTTGAAAAAAACGTTTTCATTCATCAAATTTTAAATTTTTTAGCCCCTGCTCATTTTCTGGGTTCCCAAGATGGCGGACCAAAAAACATTTCAGAATAACCTTTTTACATTGCCTGGGGGGTTTTTGAGGATGCGAAAAATGTTTTCATTGGTGAAAACATTTATTTTTTCACCCTAGCATATTTTCCGATTTTCCAATATTACGGAACAAAAAACATGAAAAGTAGATATTTTTATATTACCTAAGGGTTTTCCAGGTCGAGATAAACGTTTTTATGAATGAAATATGCTAGGGTAAAAATATTTTCATAATTCAAAACGTATTCCTTAAGCTCGGGGATCCCCAGGAAATATAGAAAGTTTCTCTTCATGTTTTTTGTTCCGCCGTATTGGAAAATCGGAAAATGTGCTGGGGCCAATTAATGAAAAATTTCATTGATAAAAACGTTTTTTCGACCTCCAAAACCTTCAAGCAATGTAAAAAGCTTATTCTGACATGTTTTAAAGTCTGCCATTTTGTAAAACTGGAAAAAATGCTAGGGCAAAAAAATTAAAATTTTCATTCATAAAAATGATTTTCACAACCTCGAAAACCCCCAGGTAATGTAAAAAGTTCCTTGATCCAGGGAAATATAACAATTTGAGCCAGAGAATAGTACCCCATGGTTATTTTTGTTAGAGTAACCGCAAAAATACAAAAAAAATGTAAAAAAACAAGAAACATCAGAATTTTGAAAAGCATTTCTATAAACTCGTTTATACTAAATCCTAAAGATTTTAATAGAATGGAAATTATATGAAATTTCCTGGAGAAACCGAATCTGAACTTATATGACTCTAATTAGGTCTTTTAGCGCGGGAAAATTCAGAAAAACTGTTGAAAAACGATGAAAATCCGACTTTAGTGTTGAAAGCATTTGGTGTGAGATCGTTTACATTAAAGCCTAAAAATTATTTAAAGAAGGAAAGTATGTAAAATTTCCCTGGAAATCCGAATCTTAACTTATTTATATCATTCGGAGTCATTTAGAGCGGGAAAATTCAAAAAATTGAAAAAAAATGAGAAAAATTGAAAAAAATTTACGATTTTTTGATTATTTTAGGGTCTAGGAAGTTCGATCGCATCTAGGTTGATATGGCATCCGAAAATATATATAAAAACACGCTTTTTCTGAGAAGCTTAATAAAAAAATCGGATATATAATTTTTCTGTAGCTTCCGTAAAATACCCTGTGAATTTATCGATTTTCCGGCTCCCCGTGTAGGAATTTTTCAAAACTAATGGCAGGAATGGATTCCTGAGGAAATTTTACTATAGTACCTCTTTTCTCATTATTTTTAATAATTTCTAGAAGGAATGGCATATAAAAGAAGAATGGGTGGCTGAGAAAAGATGAAAACGCGTTTTTTTTCTCAAAAATTCGCCCTGGGCTTATTTTTCCATATTAAGGGCACAAATTTGGGGACATAGTCTATTTTGGATAGTTAATTGCCAAAAAAAAGGTTTTAGCCGGTTTCAGCGACCCGACCTGGAATGTTTTGCTTTTCTGACAGAGAATGACTCTCATAATTTTCATAAAATTTTAAAGTTAAAAATATAAAATACAGTTAAAATAAAAAAATGCCTAAAATTAAATTAGCATTGCTGTCATATGTTTATTAGCATTTTAAAGGCAAAAATTTTATATTAAAAACTTAAAACTTTTTTTATATTTATCATTTAAAGAAATATAATTTTGCTAAATTCAGTGTTAATTAAAATAAATTTAATGAATTTAAACCTTAAAAATAATTTTTATAGAACTTTTACTACTTTATATTATGTTACATAGGTTTCAACTTAAATGCTCAACTTTAATTTTCAAAAAGCTGTTGCTAGATGGGACTGTCTTGGTAATCACAGGCAATTTGCAGTTGGACTGGCAGACATCAAATTGGTATCAAGTACTATTTAAGAGAAAATTTTCTTATTGTTATGTTTAAGTCTAATTTTCAAAAGTCAGATTTTAAATTTAGTTTTTTATAGCCTTTTCTACCAAAATTTTTTATATATAGTCAAATAAATTTATTAGTTATTATAATTTCATTAATATTTTATTATAAAAATAATGTCAAACTTGTGTTATTAATCAAACAAGAACTATAATTTTACGCCTACTTATATTTCAATCCTAGATTATTTTTTCGGATTTTCCATTTTTTTAAATTAGTTCAAAATACATAATTTCAATCCCCAGCAATTAATGAGGTAGAAATATAATGTTTTTAATAAAATTCATTTTTTTTGTCCGTTTTAATATCATTACTTATAAGTTTCCCAAATTAATTAATTGCTTTTTCAATTAAAAAAATTCGCTTATTATTTTTTAAATCGATATTTTATCTAACATCAAGAGGATATCGATCATTTTAAAATATCGAGATCATATTGTATCGAGCTGCACTATTAATATCTTAGAAACTATTCACTTAAAAGAGACTTGTGAAAATTTTATGAGAAATTGAAGCTTGTATAAAACTTTTAAAATAGATAGAACCAATAGAACCAATTTATTTCAAAAATTACAATTTTAGCAGCAACTTAAAAATTGTTCATTTGAGCGTTTCTCGAGGAATCTGAAAACTTCAAAGTTAAAGTCAAAAGTTAAATCAAAATATCCATTAAGTGACAAGAAAATTCGGAAAATTTTCAAATGGATTTTTAAATACATAAAAGGCAAATAACAGATAATTTTTTTTTTTAATTCATCCTTTTCTTAAAAAAGACGTGTTCATCGCAACCGTAACTGTCATCATATCAAGTCATTCTGATTGGTTCTCACAATAGTGTACATAATACATACGCAAATGCAAATATTAAATACAATAACATAAACATTAAGTCAACACAAAAGGTTATTTTAATTTACGTGTAATATAATTTATAGTAAATTATGCTTAAGAATTACTTGATTGATTATTTTTTTTTTTTTTTTTTTTTTTTTTTTTTGACTTGATTGATTATTAATAATAAAATAAATTATTTCATGTCGATAAAAAATTAATTAGAAACCTATGTATAACCTATCTTATCTTAAAATTTAAATTTTTGGTTATAAACATTATTGTTTTTTATAATGTTTACAATAAAATTTAAAATTGTGCAAATTGTGTTTTTATCATGTTTTTGAATGTTATGATTGATATAAAAATATGTATTTTTGATAGTTATAATATAATATTTCAATCTATTCTTCTAAATTTTGACATCTAATGAAAGAATTAAATTGAAAATATTTCATCAATGAATAAACCATTAAACCCTGAAAAGATTTAGAGATTTTTTAGCATTTAATTAAAAAAAAAAGTTTTAGTAAAAAGATAAATATATTTTTTATTGATAATATCTGTTGCAGTTTCTAGATTTTATGAATTTATTCATTTTATTATAAATTACTAAATTATACATAACAAATATGATGATAAATTGCTTTTGATAGATATCGATTACGATGCTAAAGAGCCGGCGTGCGAGGTAACAATGGCGGCTAAAGAGAAGTAGGTGATGGAGCAGCATGAGGTGGAGCACGCGTGCATGAAACGATTGAACGATTCAATTCGTCGTTTCTATGATTTATATTAAAAATCGTAAAATTTAAATTTATTTAATTATTTATTAACATTACCGCCCGCCTTCGACTCGAAAAATTAACATCTTTACAATTCTTATTATTATCAGAAACCGGTAACAAAATCAATTTATTGATGGGTTGAGTTAGACTAGTTAATGATGTTTTCAATTTGACTGATCTTACGATGCCATCTTGACCATGACGAAGTTCTATCAGCCTTGCTAAAGGCAATTGAGCTGGAGTTGTTGTTTCAGACTTGATTAGTACAATGTAGCCTATCGAGATATTGAGTTGTGCTGATTGCCATTTGACTCTGGTTTGAAGCTGCTGAAGAAAAATTTTACGCCAAAGAACTAAGAATCGATCTCGCATCTGATTTAACAGCAGCCAGCGTTTAGATGGTGGTATATTCACGTCCAAGAGCGAGTTTTCTGGCAAGCAGACCATAAGCCGACCTGTAATGAAATGAGATGGCGTTAGAACATTAAAATCAGATGGATCGTCACTCAAAGTGCACAATGGTCGAGAATTCATGCAAACTTCGATAGAAGCGAGCAGAGTCGAAATCTCCTCATAAGTTAATTAAGCGTCGCCTACGACTCTCTTGATATGATGTTTACACGATTTGACCGCGGTCTTCCAAAGCCCACCTCTATGCGAAGCAGCAGGGGTATTGAAATGCCATTTGATGCCATTATTGGTTAAATGATTTTGAACGATTTTCATGTGAGCAGAGTCATTCTCTTAAGAGCTGCAATGAAATGCGGGGTGTCATAAGAAGTGACTGCTTCGTGATGAACAGCTTTTGTGGCAAAACAAGCAAAAACTACTATATAACCAGTATACGATATTTAACCTCTACCTGAAGATGCTCTCATTTTAATTGGTCCTGCATCGTCAACTCCAACATGAGTGAATATAGATTCAGTAATTCTAGCAGATGGGAGTTCTCCCATTTTTTGAATCAAAGGAGTAGGCCTGAATCTGACACATATTACGCAATTACGAATTATCTTTTGATTAAATTTCGACCGTTAAAGATCCAAAACTTTTCTCTAGATAGCGATAAAGTTTAGTTCCAGCATGCAGATATTGAAGATGATAATATGCTGCAATCAACGATGATAAATGAGATTTGTCTGATAAAATGAACGGATTTAGCATTGTACGATAAATTTGAGTTTTTTAACCTCCCTCCTAGTCTAAAACATTGATTGTCTTTATCTAATAGAGGACTAAGCTTGAGAATCTTGCTAGATCTTTCGATGATTTCATCCTTTTGTAACATAGCATACTCAGTAGAATACCAAGTCGTTTGAGAGTGTTTTACCCAGAATATTTCAGAATTTAACAAGTCGCTGGGTAATAATACACGTGACGAGTAATTATCAAGTAATTTTTAAACTCTAGCTTTGAGAATATTGAAAAATCTTATACACCAAGATGATATTCTAATTAATTGCATATAACTAGAATATCTACGAATTAACGACCATACTTGAGGATTCGTGAGATGAGATACGTGAACGACACGCCTTCTTTCAGATTCATCTAAGATTTCTAGATTTTTAAGATCTGGAGAAATAGCTTCGCTATTATCTGATAAAAATGCTGGCCCTTGCCACCATAACTGAGAAGATTTGAGTTCATCAACTGATAGCCCTTGAGTAGCTAGATCAGCAGGATTAGAAGTACCTTCGATAAAATGCCATATCGCTTGAGGACAAAGACTTTGGATATCTTATATACGATGAAAAACAAACTGAGGCCATAAATGAGGAGAAGACTTTATCCATGATAACGCCATGTGAGAATCTGACCATAAATGAACAGAACATTCAGGAAAATGCATTTCATTGAGAAAATTATTGATAAATTTACTGAGAAAATGCGCAGCACAGAGTTCGAGTCTAGGTACTGTGAGAGCTTTCACAGGAGCGACTTTTGTTTTAGATACTAACAAATTAACATATGATACACCGTCTGATATGATTCTAAGATAAATGTTTGCAGCAATAGCTTGCGTAGACGCATCTGAGAATCTGTGAATTTTGATACGAGAATTTTTATACGAGTTTATCCAACGAGGGATAGATATAGAGTTTACTGATTTCAGTTCTGGCAGAAGATTAAGCCAATGATTTTTTAATATGCAATTCTCGGTCTCATTCTAACTTTTTAACCCAAAGAGTTCTCATGAAGATTTTGCATCTGATAATGAGATGAGATAGTAATCCTAAAGGATCGTACAATTTAGCGATAGAAGATAAAACATTTTTTTTGTTGATTTTGCTTTCAGAATCGTCGCATTCTAATGAGAAAGATAAAGTGTCGAACTTGGGAAGCCAAGTAAGACCAAGAAGCTTGTGTTTTCCACGCAATAATTGAGAATCATCTGTGATAGATTGCAACCAATCGATAGGTATATGTTTGAGAAGATCAGAATCATTCGAAAGCCATTTGCGTAACGGAAAACCGCCTGCCATGAGGAGATCTGTTAACTGTTTTGAAGTTGATCAAGCTTTGTCTTTGGAGTTTGCGCCAAATAGACAATCGTCTACATACATATTTTCGAGTAAAATATTGACAATATCTAGATGCTTTATCTGATGCGAGTTGTCTTAAGCACCTGATAGCTTGATAGGCAGAAGGACCGAGACCATAAGTGACCGTGTTTAACTCACAAACACTGATGTCGTCAGTAGGTTTAAATCGCCAAAGAATGCGTTGAAATTTACTATCATCTAGATGAATGAGAACTTGTCGATACATTTTGACGATGTCAGCTGTGTACACGTATTTTAACATTCGCCAACGAATGATAATAAAAATGATGTTTGACTGCAAAGATGGACCAGTGTGAAGCATCTCTTTGAGAGATACAGAGTTATAACATCGCATCGAGCCATTAAAAACAGAGCGGAATTTACCAGAATGTTGAATGATTCCGTGATGAGGAATGTAAAAAGTATTATTGTCAAAGATAAAAGTAGATAAATTGCTTCTGATAGAAAGATGCTTAAGATAATGATACTCGTCGATAAAAGTGAAATAACTATAATTTAAAATTTGATTATTTGATAATCTCGATTCTAGCCTACTGAAGGCTCTTCTAGCGATTTCTAAAGAACCTGTAAACTCTAAGTTAGAACTTTTGAATGGGAGTCTAACTATAAATCTCCCTGTCTCGTCTCCAGAATAAGTGGATTGAAAATGAGCTTCACAGTCTTGCTCATCTTTTGATAAAATGATAAGATTACTGGCATAAGGAACAGATTCGATTTCCCAGAATTTTTGCAAAGTCTCATTGATTTGCTCATTTAAAGATGATGTGACATTGGTGGAGTACGAGTTATTTTCATTGTGATCAGAAACAGACTTTCTACAAGAGATCATAAGAATCCAAACGAAAGTAGTCAACTGTGCAATAGGTTCGACATCAGCACCCTTAACGAGTTCAGGTATCAAAAGTGAAGTGTACAATTTCATGCCTATAATTAATTCAACAGGAATTTTAGAAGAAATTTGTGGATCGGCCAAAGGTAATTGAGAAATCTGCGTCCATTCGGACAAACAAGAAGGAGATCTTGGTTCATAAGAGGAAACTTTCCCTAATATGAGAGCTTCTACTCTATAAGAAATATTACAACCTAAGCGAGAAGTAATTTTAATTTATTTATTTTACCCCTCTAGTGCAGGTTTCAGTACTACCTGCTCCTGTGACTGGTCGCCGTGGTAGATTGAGTCGCTGCACCAGAGATTCAGCAACTAATGAAGCCGTAGAACAGGAATCGATGAAAGCTCTAGCTTGTATTGATCTCCCGTACCCGTTGGATTCGACTTCTATCATTGCAGTTCCAAGTAATGATAGTGTTTTTTCAGAAACGTGAAGCGAAGTTAGAGAAGCTGTGTTAGCACTTGCTGAAGTGTCTGAAGCATCATAATTATGATGTTGTGAGCAGACAATCCAGAATTGCCATGTGATTGAGCTAGTGACGATAGCGCTTCATGATGAAGAGTATGATGACGGCTCTTACAGGTTTGACATACCTTGGAACTCTTACAATCTCAAAGAAGGCGTTTACCTAGGCAATTATAGCAACTATTTAGTTTGCAAACAATCTCGAGTCTTTCAGTGGGATTGCTAGCTTTGAATTTATTACAATAAGAAATGTAATGATTATCATTGCATATGAAACATTTAAAATTATTAGTACTATTTTTGCTATTTATATTGGCTGTTTAGACCAGAGTAAGTCTAGGGGAGAGTGACGCCATAGGCCCAACAGCCGCCATTAACCGCCGAACTAGCCCATAAGAAATACATGGGACGCCATTAACCGCCTTATTAACATTTTAGTAACAGGTACCAGCGTGTCGTCACTCTTTCTAGACACACTCTGGTTTAGAGAGAAATAGGAAATCTATGACCTGAGTTTTTCTGTTGACTCTTAGAAGACTGATGATTTGCCACTACTGCAGTTAGTGTTGTGAGACGGTGCTTTAGGAATGTGCTGAGCTCTTCATATGTGGATGGCTCTATGTAGTCACTGGTTTTGTCCTCCCAATGACGACTTGTCCCGTTGTCGACTTTGTTGATGATCCCAGTTTTTAATGAGAGCGCCCATGGATTTCAGTGATTCGACATTGTTGGTGACTTCACTTATCAGCCTTTGACTTCCAGCAGCAGATTCAGTTTACAGAGGTTTCAGGTTGATAAGAGAATCGACGTAAGCGTTGATTATTCTCTTGTTGTTTTGTAGTAATTAACAAGTTTATTTCAAATGTCAATCTCGAATTTGCCATCTGAAACGTTAGAAGTTTTGATTAAAGCTAAGGGCTAACCAGAAAGTGCACTTAGTAGTAGTTAAGTAACCACTATGAACCTCTTTTTTTTTTTTTTTTTTATTTTTATCAGTTATATATATAGCAGTTTGAAGCGAATTTTATGTATATATATGACTCATTGTTCGAGGTAAGAAATGCGGTTCATAGTTTCTGCTTTTTGCTGACGACTGTTTTTTTTATATTTTATTTTCTTATTTTGACCTTGTCGTATATGAGTGAGTGAACCCTGACATTGATGTTAGAATGAGTGAGACGATTCCTCGCCTTTTATTATGTGATAGTAATTTGAAGGGTTTTTTAAATTTTTTTAAAATAAAAAAATTTTTAGTTATGATGATACTATAGACTCGTAAATGGTTGTTGATTCAGCAGTTTTATAGTGTCGCCAAGAACTTGTATTTTTTATGTACAAAATGATTTGCTATATATATATATATATATATATGACTATATATATTGTTTATAAATACGATAAAGGTATCAAGTTTCCTTTGTTACATGCTTTTTTCGTAAGATTATGTATTTGTCAATCTTATATTATTAATATTATTATGTATATTAATAATATTGTTATTTATCATAATAATGTTGTTGTTAATATTGATATTATTAATATTTTACCATTTTTTTGCTTGCTGTAAGTTGAAAATTTTATTTATTAATTTTTGAACTTATTGAATTTTAATTAATCAATCGTAAATTTCAGGAAATTTACTTATTTATTTATTTATTTATTTGGGCTGATTTGTTATTAATTTTTTTTATCTTTTGTATATTATTTTTTTTGGTGCTCGCTTGCAAGCGTTTTTGGTGCTGCGCGAGCCTGAGCTTGCTCGCAAAGCGGCAGCTTTTTTCGCGCGTGGGCCCCCCCGCACAGTGTGGTAAAAAAAAAAAAAAAGCGATAAAAATCGGCTTCAGCGCAATTTCTTATGAAAAAAATTCTGCTGGATGGAAAATGACCGTTTTTTTGTGTACTAAATGATAGGCACTCGAGTTAAAAAACATTTTTTTTTTTTTAAATTTTTTTAGCTGCTAAAAAAATTCTGTTTTTTACCATAGATTCTGTCTTAGCCAAAACAGCAATGGTGGGCAGGTGGGTAGTCGGATCGGCCTCAAATTTTCCTCACGTTTTTATAACACTAAGACAGGAAAATCCTGAAATTTTTAGCCCTCTAGGTCTTAAGCAACCTGAGTTATGGCCAATCGAACTTATTGGGTGGCTCTCGATCAGCGTTGGTGCTTTTTGGAAAAATGCTAAAAAATAATAAAAAACAGCTTGAAAAAATAATCTGAAACATTATATATGTTGGGAAACCTTCAGTAAATCCATTTCTGACATTAGTTTTTCGGGAAAACCCCGGAAAACTCCGGAAAATGGGAAAACGTGTTTTTGGAAAAACCGAAATATCTCATTTGCCGCCATTTTTTTTTTGAAAATTTTTTTTTCAAAATTTTTTTCAACCGAAATCCCATCGATCTAACCATAAAACATTTTATATTTCGACCATTAAGGATCGTTTTTAGTCAGTTTTATATATATATATGCATGTTTAATGCGATTTATTGTATGCTAAAAGTAAAATTATACATATACATTTATATATATATGTATATGTATATAAAAAATAAACATGTATACGGACAAATAAATTTTTAACAGGTACATACGTATACATGTGTTTGTACGTGAGAGAGCGAGAGAGAGAGAGAGAGAGAGAGAGAGAGGGAGTTAGTTATATTACTTTTTGTGTATCTCAACTATACTATATACTATTTTTGTCTTCTTTTATTCTCTTATTCTTTGTTTATAAGAGTTCATTGCTCTTTGTAAACAAATAATATTGTTATTAACATCTTAAACTTTGGACAAGTAAGTTTATACATAGAAATATAATACCTATATAGAAGTGTTTAATTCTAAAAAAATTTGAAAATTTAACATGTGTGAAATTTTTTTATAATATTTGTGAATTATTAAAAATATATTTGTGTTGAATTTTATTTAAGCGTGAAATTTTTTTCTTTTCATCTAAAAAATTCAAATTACTTTTAAAAGTTGTAATTTTAAATATTTTTTTTGAAAAATGTAATATACATTTGATTAATTTTTTCTTCAAAAATATTTTTATTAATTTGAGACTATGTTATTAGTCTTTATGAATCATTTCCAATCATTTTATTTTTTAAATTTACGTTAAATATATAATAAATTAAGTTATTTGTAAAATAAATCTGATTAATAATGCCTAGACATAGCGTAAGTAATTTAGAATTGTGGTCAGTGTACAAAAATTATTCACATTTAAATGACGATGATAAAAAATTAATGGTGTTACTTTTTTTAAAAAATAAGTTTGGCATCGCTGATAATGAACAAGCAAGCTTACAGCTTAAAATAAAATTGAGAAAAAGCTTTTTTAATAACTTATATCGACGTTTAAAAATAAAAAAATCACAAAGGATATCATTGGCAGATTTTGAAATAGTTTTTGAATCTTGGTTATCTAAAAATTTTATTTTTTGTTATGAAGATAACAATACTTTAGTGAATAATAAAGAAAATCAAGCCCAAGGTTTATATATTATTTTATTTATTATTTTATTTTATTATTTTTATATATTACGTAATTTTTGCTAACTTGATATTTTCTACGCTGTTAAAAATATCTGGACGTGGATTTAAAATTGGTAAATTTAGTAATAATTCGCAAATTTATGTCGAGGTATTTTTAACTGTGTATAGTAAATAACTAATATAAAAATTATATTTATCTAATTATTATTTTTATGATTATAGAATTTATTTGACCAAAAACAAAGTAAAGTTAACTCTTTTTTTACAAAATTAATTAAATAAAATTTAGTAAATAAACAGTAGTAAATATATATTAGAGTGGACCTAAAATCCGACTTTTAAAAAAAATTTTGCTCCCCGGATTTTTGCGTGAACTTTTGGTCATAAAAAGTCCCCAGCTCCAAGGATTATGCTTTTGCTTTTCAAAAACGTGTGCCTGTAAGCACCTCAGTTTTCCAATTTAAATAACATGGGAATTTTGACTTTTCAGCTTTCTAAATTTTTACAAAGCTTGCAAAATTTTTTTTTCCCTTGCTATCTGATTCCGGAGTCAAACAAATTTTTTGAGTAGCGCATGCGCGAGAAATTGCTAAGATGGCTGTTTTTTTTAAAAGCCGATTTCTCAAATGCCTATTAGTGAAAAATAATCTAACCATGCTTAAATTTTTGCTTGAACTGTATATTTTTTGGCGAAAAAAAAATTTTGATTGGACATTGCGGAAAATTTAAAATTTGTAAAAAATGATCTTTTATAAGCTGCTATTTTTTGATTCAGAGCTCTCAAAACGAAATGACCCATTGGAAATTTTTTTTAAATATAAAATATGAAGTCCAAGGAAAAATTACTTAAAAAACTTACAAAATATTCTACTAAACCACATAATATCGTAAAATTCTACTAAAATATCTTTATTCAAAACATTCATTGGGAAACATGTATTTGTTAATTTTAATTTACATAAATATTGTTCAGTACTCAAAAGAGGAAGACCAAAATCACCTTATGAGATTTGTTGCTCAAGAACTAAACAAAGGAGAATAAGTTATTTGAAAGAAAATAATAGACCTGAAGAAATATTTTCAGCTACTAGATCGTTAATGAGTTCCGAAGGTAATAAAATTGGTGCCAAAATTTTAAAACAAATTGCGAATAAAGAACTCGCTAATCAATTTATGAAAGAAATAGTAGAAGGTAAAAAAATCTCTCAAAACGAAGCTTTATCTTTGTTAATTGAAGCGGATTTGTCCGTATCAGATTCGTCTTATTACTCCCGAATCTCGTAAGATGTTTCCAGTTTATAAAAAGGTATACTTACATACCAAAAGTATAAGAAAACTTTTAACAATCTTATAGTTAAATATAAATATAAGTATTTTAATTGCAAAAAAAATGTATTTTAGGTAGAGGAAGCAAAAAATCAGTGTATTCCAGAAAATATGCTAATAAATGAAAGTATTTGTGAGATTCCATTACAATCCTTATTAGACCACACTGCTAAACGTTTATTGTTAGCTTTGCAACTTATATTTCCAAACGATGTTATTCAAAATTTGCTTTTGAAGTTTAAAATAGGATTTGATGGAACACATTGCAATTCTTATAAACAAAAGTGGGGCAATAAAGATAACGATGATCATCATATATTTTTTACCTCTGTTGTGCCATTCGAATTAATTAATATCGGCACAAAGGAAGTTTTGTGGAGAAACTTAAGGCCTTCTTCAGTTCGGTTATGTAGACCCTTAAGGATGCAATATGTAAGAGAAAGCACAGAAGTTTCCAAGAATTAAGAAATTTGGATTAATAATGAGATTTCTAATTTAAAACCCTTATCTACTCCTGAATATAATTTAAAATATAATTTGTGTTTAACTATGATTGATGGAAAGGTAAAGTTTTGATAAAAAATTTTTTTTGTATGTTTTACTATTGACTGCATTATTTTTTTTATAGATTCGTAGTGCCTTAACAGATACTTCGTCACAAATGTGTCACATTTGTAAAATCACAATTTCAAAGATGAATCAAATCGATAAATTAATAAATATGCCAATCAATTTAGATGCTTTAAAATATGGAATAGCTATTTTACATGCTAATATTAGATTTTTAGAATGTGTCTTAAATATTTCTTATCGTCTTGAATTTAACAAATGGAGGGTAAATATTAAATTAAAATTTAGGAATCTTTATCAATATTATTAACTTAATTGTATATATGGTAATTTAAATTATGTAACGGTTTTAATATAAATTGTATTTTAGATTCCAAAAAGTATGAAGAGTACAATAGACGAAAGAAAAAAACAAATACAAGATAAACTTGTTGAAGAACTTCAAATTTTGGTAGATGTTCCAAAACAAGGTTTCGGAAGTTCAAATGATGGGAACACAGCAAGATTATTTTTTAATAATGCTGAAACTGTTGCTAATATAACTGGTAAAATCAATTATTGTTTAAATTTTGATGTGAATTGAAATAAATATGTTAAATTCTTTAAATAAGGTTTTAACAAGGAATTGCTATTAAGATTTAAAGTAATATTAGCTGTATTATCGAACGTCAATTACAAAATTGATATTAAAAAGTTTAAAGAATATTGCATTAATACAGCAAAAATTTATGCAAATCTATACCCATGGTATCATATGCCAACATCTATCCATATCATACTTATTCATGGATATCAAATAATTAAAAGCTTTGACTGCCCCTTTGGAATGCTTTCTGAAGAACCACAGGAAGCAAGGAATAAAAATATCAAGCATTATCGTGAATTTAGAGCTCGAAAAATAAATAGGTAAATTCATCAATATTAAAAATACTTTAATGTATATTAACTAATTTTAATTATTAAAAAAATATATGCATAAACATTGAAAAAAAATATTTACGTATATGATTTGATTATTTTTAATTTGCTGTGATTCCAATAATTAATTTTAATTCCATACAATTTTCTTAAAATTTGCTTTTACAATTTGTAAAATTTAATGTTACTAAAAAATTTTATTAAAAAATAAAAATTTTAAGTATATAATTTTTTTTCTGCAGGATTTCAACAAATACAGATACTTTCAGTAGGCTTTTGTTAAGTTCTGATCCTTTTATTTCCCTTGGTAAAAAATTAAAGAAAAAAAAGTTTCAAAAATTAACTGAGGAAATGAAAAATTTATTAATTATTCAAAATGAATAATAAGGAATTTTTCTATAAATGATAGTGTATTTTTAATAAGTTTGTAATAATGAAAATTTATTCTAGCCTACTTAAAAATAATTTTATTTTTATACTCAGAAATATAAGAATATTTCTGTATTTGAGTTAAAGAAAGTTCAAAAAATGTATATGAATTTAAAATTCATAGCTTAAAGAATACTAAAGTATAATTTTTTTGTTTTATCAGTTTAACTTAATTTTAATTTTTGATAACAAAGAATATAATTTTCCTTATATATATATCTGTATTTTCAGTAACTAATGGTGTAAATGTTTTTTTTTCGAACATTGTAATTGTAAAACATATATTTATTTTTCTTTTATAAAATATATAAGATTACTTTAAAATATATAAATATATATACATATATATATAACATTTGTAATAACTGCAGGCAGATATTTATAATGTAATAAAAAATATATTTATCATTAAAAAAAATCTATTAAACCTTATATTTAAATCTTTATTTTTATGTTTTTAAACACGTTTAGTTATTGGTTTTTAATTAATTGCATTTTAAAAAAATACTTCATAAAATATTTAGGCATTACTTTTATAATTAAAATAAAAACGTGATAAAAACAAACCCAGATTCACAAATTCAGATCCACAAACTCTCTCTTTCTCACTCTCGCACAACTACACATTCTTAAATGCATACACACATAAGTACCTGTTAATAATCTATCTGTCCATATACATATTTATACATATATATATAAATATATATATATATAAATGTACACGTATAATTTTACTTTTAGCTTACAATAAATCGTATTAAACATGCATATATATATATATAAGACTGCATTTTTAGAATTAAAAAAATCGCCAAAAACATACATATACACACACACACACACAGACACACATATATATACACATACACATGCACATTTCCATACGCACACATGAACATGTTTATATAAATAAGGTTTCATTTTTAGTGTGAAATAAGACGCATTAAGCATGTTAATAGACTAACTCTCACATACACACACAAAAATTTACATATGAAAAAACAGATAAAAAGAAAGTAGTTGAAAATAAAATAAAATTTGCTTTTTTCGATGAAAGTTAACAGAGTTATGGTCAAATAAAGATATTGTGACAAATTACCATGTTCATATCAATTACAATTTTAGGATTCATAACGACGTTATAACTTGAAAAATGCATAACTCGCTTATACTTTATCGTAAAAAGAAAAGTTTTAGATTATTATCAAATATTTTTTCCTTGGCTATTCGTTTATATAAGAAAAAAATTAATTTTATTGATAGAAATTTATTTTTTTTGTTAAAAAAATATAATAATCAAAAAAAGTTTTTAACATTTAACATTAGTTTTAGGCAAAAAAAAATTTTAATCGACTAAACTAACTTTTTTTCTTGCATAAAAAAATAGCCAGGGAAAAAATATTCGATAATAATACAAAACTTTTCTTTTTACGATAAAATATTAGCGAGTTATGCAATTCTCAAGTTATAATGTCTTTATGAACCCTAAAATTCGAATTGGTATAAATATGGTAAATTATGACAATATCTTTATTTGACCCTAGCTCGGTTGATTTTCATCGAAAAAAGCAATTTCTTTTTTTATTTTCAACTATTTTTCCCTGGCTATTCGATTCTGAAAGAAAAAAAAAAGCATTTTATGTAACCCCTTATGGTTTATTACATATATAAGTATTAAGAATGTAAAAACAATCTAAAACTGACTAAAATCGCTCCTTAATGGCCGAAATAGAAAATTTTTTATGGTAAGATCGATGGGATTTCGGTTGAAGAAAATTTTGAAAAAAAAATTTTCAAAAAAAAAATGGCGGCAAATGAGATATTTCGGTTTTTCCAAAAACACGTTTTCCCATTTTCCGGAGTTTTCCGGGGTTTTCCCGAAAAACTAATGTCAGAAATGGATTTACTGAAGGTTTCCCAACATATATAATGTTTCAGATTATTTTTTCAAGCTGTTTTTTATTATTTTTTAGCATTTTTCCAAAAAGCACCAACGCTGATCGAGAGCCACCCAATAAGTTCGATTGGCCATAACTCAGGTTGCTTAAGACCTAGAGGGCTAAAAATTTCAGGATTTTCCTGTCTTAGTGTTATAAAAACGTGAGGAAAATTTGAGGCCGATCCGACGACCCACCTGCCCACCATTGCTGTTTTGGCTAAGACAGAATCTATGGTAAAAAACAGATTTTTTTTTTTTTCATTTAGCAGCTAAAAAAATTTTAAAAAAAAAAAATGTTTTTTAATTCGAGTGCCTATCATTTAGTACACAAAAAAACGGTCATTTTCCATCCAGCAGAATTTTTTTTCATAAGAAATTGCGCTGAAGCCGATTTATGTCGCTTTTTTTTTTTTTACCACACTGTGCCCCGCCCGCTCGCTCCGCGAAGCATTTTTCTCGCGTCCGAGCTTTTTTTTCGTACCCGAGCGTGGTTTTGCCCTTTTTTTGTTTATATTTGTATCAATTATATATATATATATTGCAGTTTGAAGCGATTTTTATGTGCATATATATTTGACTCATTGCTTGAGGTGAGAAATGTGCCTTATAGTTTCTTTTGTTTCTAAACACTTGTTTATTTTTATTATTATTATTTTTATCATAATTATAATCTTATTGTAGTAGTAGTATGTTGGAAGAGTTATTTTTTTTTCTTCATCAGTTGTGTGTGTAATCTTTTATGAAATTAATTTAGAACTGATTAAAAAAAAATATTGGGTGGTCCAGAAATGAGTTCGCTAACGAAAGCTGAATTATTGGAAATTTTTAGCGGTATTTTGAGGGTGGCTTATGCTAGGGAACCGTGTATTAGAAAGTTTTGTAATTTTAAGTGGCAAAAAAGTATTCGGAGTAATTCATTATTATTACTCTGTTCGAACCATGTTTACACCAAGCATGCTGCAATATTTGCAGCAATCATTTGTTCGATTGTCCAATATGTAATGCGGAAATATTTGTTAAGATGCAAATTTGCTTCCCGTAATTTTTTTGCTTACTTTGGTTTTTTTATTATTATACTTACTTTGTAATCATGATATGTATTCAAGATTATCTTAAATTTTTGCTATTTTATTAATCATGATATTATTGTATTTTTTTTTTTTTTTTTTTTTTTAATTTTAATGCTGTAATATTTATTTTATAAATTTATCTATTGAAATAAAAATCAATAATAAATTGAAATTGAAAAATTTTGTTTTGGAAATTTGGTACTTTTTTTTGGTTGAGATTTATGTAATGCGGAAATATATGTTGAGATTCAAATCTGCTTTCTGTAATTTTTTTGTTGACTTTGGTTTTTTTATTATTATACTTACTTTGTAATCATAATATGTATTCAAGGCTATCTTAAATTTTTGCTATTTTATTAATCATGATATTATTGTATTTTATTTTTTTTAATTTTAATGCTGTTATTTTTATTTTATAAATTTATCTATTGAAATAATAATCAATTTAAAAAAAAAAAAGATGGGTAATAAGCAGTCAAACAGTAGTACAAACTATAGTCGTTTTGAAAACGCGGGGAAAGACGGGGAAAGTACTTACGGACCTTATTGGAGAAGAAGAGTTGATCTTAGCAGCGACAAATCGAGCTTCTCAAAGGACGTATTTTTAACGGATTTTCTAGTTATATGGAAAAAAAAATGTCCTTCCAGGTGAAAAAAAACCTTTCTTAAAAGAAGTAGAAACTGAAAAATTTAAAAAATGATGTTTTTTTTGTAATTAAGTTTTGAATGAAATTTTTTATATTTTGTAAACGATTTGTTTTTTTATTTGAAACTTTTTTTGTTAGATAAAAAAATGTACATTTTTTTTTTTTTTGTTTTACATAAATGATACATGATATTATAAATTTTAAGATTTTAATTTTAGAATTTTAAGACCAAAACATCAATTCCATTAGAGGTTCCCGTTTTATAATAATTTTGGCTTCAGGTTGCGGCTGAAATTTTATCCGCAATAGGAAGTCGAAAAAAGTAAAATCCGAAATTTTTATTTTTAGATTTGCACACGTATTGCTGGCTAATATATTAATCAGGAACCACCTTTGTTCAATGTATTCTGCATCATTTTTTGCATCGGCATTCAGCAGCGCGCGTTCAATTTGTGACATTTTTTGTCTATTGTTGAAAAGTTTTTTATACACTTGTATGTACCCTCTCATGTAAACTAAATTTTCAAATTTCCTGAGCAAAAACCGACGCGTTAATTATTTTTTGTTTGGCACAAGATTTATTCAGTATCATCCCTATCATTTCGCGTGGAAGTATTGTAGTTATTGGGTATATTCTTTCGTCGCGTACTAATTGATTTAGATTTAAATTGGCGCTTCTTTTGGCTTTTTTTGAACGCGTAAACTTTTTCACGATCACTGGTTGCGTTCTGGACATTTTAGCGATGAAAACTTTGTCCGTTAAGTTTAATTTGCGATTTTGTACTGATGAAGGATGATTTTATTAAATAGTAATAATGTAGAAAGAATGTGCTAGCTGGTAAGCTAATTTTATTGTTGTAAATATATTATGTATTTTTTTTGCTGTGCTTGCAAAAGGAGAAAGAAAGCTTATTTTTTTTGAGATACATATGTACTTTAGTCATATAACATGAGAATTTTTTGTCTATGTAAGATATCGGATGTTTTTTTTTTTTTTAATAAATGTTTCTTTTTTGTAATAAGAGTGAAATTTTTTGTTATTCTTTTTCTCTATTTGTATTAATTTTGTAAGTATTGTAAAAGATAAATAGTCAATTTTAATGTTTTTCTATTTTTTGTCGAATTGGGTTTTAAAAAAATAAACAGTATGCATAAAGTTATTTATTATTTTTCATATTTATTGAAATTAACAAAATATGATTAACATTTAATATTTTTATAATTATAAAAATAAAAATGTTTCTAATGTAGTTAAAATACTTAGAAGTTTCAGTGTAATTTTTATTAAGTGGCATGTTTTCTTCATTAAATAGGTTTGTTGAGCCACGTTTTTGATGTTTTCCAGTTTCTTAGGTTACGTGTGTTAGTTTTCACGTTTCATGGAGTCTCCCAAAGAAAAACGTCAACTGCGTCATCTATTACGAGTTCGATGCTGTATTTGAAATAGATGAATGTGGACAGTCTTACGTTGACATTTGCGAATAACTGACTTAATAACAAAAAATAAGCAGCAACAGCTCAGCGGAACACAAATCATATGGCTGGAAGTATTTTAAAAAATTCAATGGATATCGCTGTCGATATACAGTTTTTCAAGGGAAACGATGGGAACGTTTTACCTAAAGAAGTAGCGATAAATTCCCTTAATGACAATTTCCAGTCTCACTGGATCATCAAACCACCCTACAACTCAGCAAAAATATCACCTGATACACACAAAAAAAATAATTGGTTAACAAACCATGGTTTAGAAAAAAAAAACAAACAAACCAAAACAATTGGTTAACACACCATGGTTTAGATTGGCACGACGGTGATATAACCGGTAAAGATTTGAATAAAAATTTGCAACAGATTTCTAAACACGTCGGGAAAGTTTACGTAAAGGGTAGAGACAAAGTAGCATATTTACAAGCAACTATAGCCAGAGAAATTATTAATTTAGAGGGCGACTCAGATTGTCCGTCGATTCAAAATTTACCCTGGATGGATTTGTATTGCTTACAGCATGCAACAAAATTTTGCTACATGAAATATAGTTGTGCACTGAATAATGCTGCACGGTTAAAAACATGGTTGAATCTAAATTTAAAGAATCAGATTCCTGGAGAAGATTCAGTAAATATTAACAACGTACAGCTTGGAGATTTAAACTTTTTTCTTCCGGATGCCAAACTACACGATTGATGAATAAATTAAGCGATATAATAGTGTGATTATTTATAAAGTGAAAAATAGACGCATAAAATCTAATGTTTTAGTGTATCTATTATTAAATATTAGTTTCTATAATATCTATATTAAATTTATCTATAAAATTAAAAAGGTTTCAAACTTATTAATTATCACTAAATTTAAAACAATTTCCTATAATTGATATTACATAAAATTTTAGTTAAGGTTACAAAATATATATTTATATAATACATTATATATATATTATAAAAATATTAAATGTAAATCAAATTTTGTTAATATCAATAAATATAAAAATAATAAAATAAATCAATATAGTACTTACTTTTTGTAAAACCCTATACTTCTATACAAATACCACCCTACACCAAAAAAAAAAAAATAAATTAATGAATTTTAATTTGTACAAAAATGGATCATTTATCGAAACAGAATAATGTGGATTTACTTTCTTTCAGTTTGCGTATGTTAGTTCATAATTCATAATTCAATTACGTGAGACCTTTGGGTGAAAAAAATGGACCTTTTCACGTAACAGAATTAGAATCTTGCGTATTATTTCCTTGTTGGTTTATGTATTGGCATAATTCATATGAAGTAAAGAAAAAATACGCAACGTTCATTAATAAATTCAGGATTTCTATATATCTCGATATATAATAAAGTAAAAAAAAACGCTGCCACTACAGCGTGAAACCAACAGACAAAAAAGGTCCTTTTGTTGAAAAAATTTCACGTGCGGTAGAACAACCGCAAGCGTTTTTTGACTCCAGTCAAAAACACTTGCTCACTACACACTGGTTAAAAATTTTCCGCCCTCATTTTTCATTAAGAAACAGTCAATTTCACAGAAATGAAAAAATTATGTGAAAAATAACTTTATAAAAAATAAGTTTTTATCAAAAATGTACTATGCGTTATTGAAAACAAAATCACAAAAAAAAAATGAGAAACTTATATATGTAAGTGATATTTTAAAAAACATATCACTTTTTAATCTTTATGCATTCCACAAGAATGTTGATTCGTTTAATTTCTTGCTTCGGGAGACAAAAAAAAATCTAATACAGTAAACATAAGTAAAAGAAGAAATTCCATTTAGATTATCAACGTAAATAACAAAAACTACACGTCAGTTTCAGTTAAACATTTATTCAAGATGTATAAAAATGGAAACGCGCGGAAGAAAGGCAAAGAGATTAGCCAATGAACAGGCTTTAATCAACCATGAGCAGGAAAATTTGAACGAAGTCAATAATTCACTGTCAATAAATTCGAGAATTCCACCCGAGTGTATATGTAACTTATTGCAATACTTCAATGATAAAGAAAAAGTAATAAATATGGCAACTTGTAAACAATGGTTTCAATGCACAGAATTGAAAAATTTACCGTTCATTTTTGGGTACAAGAATTTCTATAATATGCTATTTCAAAGTGGAAACAAATTGGGTCAAATACGTACCGCAGAAGTAGATACATCAGAAAATAACATAATTTCCAAAGATGGAAATGAATACAAGGAATGCAAATACTTTATATTTAAGATTTTGAGCGAAGAAAGAACACGAGATTGTCAATAAAATTAAATAACAATATTTTATTTCCTTTGATTTTGAGTATAAAAATTGAACAAAATTTAAAAGTGAAATTACAAATTATGAAAGAACCAGTAATGGAAATAAGTTTTGTAGAATCAAACCGGATCATACGATTAAAGTTTAGTGACCCAAGTTTTTTTCACGAATTTCAAGAAGCGTTCGATAAGAAAAACACATTACCTCAGTATATAGATTCAGTTGAATTCAGATCAACTTCATATTTAGATTGCGGACAATGGTTACCTGAAAGAATGTTGGATAAAGTTCGTAATTTGAAAAACCTCTACATAAACTTTGTAGGAACACCGAAAGGCGAAAGGTATGCAGATTTTATTTGTATGAACAGAAAGTTAATAAGAAACAATAATCAAATACAGACAATAAATATACTTTATAATCAACACCAAATTGAAAAAATGAATTTAACGTTTGCACCAAATTTATTAATAAATTTTATTAAATGGGTAAACGAAAGTGTAACTGTATATGTATTTGTATTAATTTGTGGCTTAGACACAAAAGATTTCCCAATATTAAGAATATTGAAAAATGTAAGACATCTAACAATAAAAGCACCAAATTATGTCATTGTCACGCAAGCCTTATATTACTTATGCGTCAATAAAGACTTATCGTTTCTAAGATCTTTGTCGATACGATGCCCGGAATCAGCTGAAAAAACCGCATCTTTCGAAAATAGGTTAGAGTGTTTTTGTAAATTACATCGAAGCGTAGAAACAAAAATAAACAAACCTTTTTGAAAACAAAAGGACTCAAATTCAAAAAGAAACATTCAATTAAAAAAAAATCAAATACGTTTGTACGTAAACAAATACTTTTAACATAAAACGTTTCATACCTAATAAAATAACTACATATATTAGAACAAAAATAAAAAAAATGTAAGCAAATATATTATACATATTAATCTCAAATTCATATGTGAAATAAAAGAGGATTGTATAATTAATTAAATGAATTCAAAAAAACATTTCATTAATAAAAAAATTTTTATTTATAATACAATAAATAAATAATATAATTATAATATACAAATATATTTTAATAAAGATTCATAAGCTTTCAATGATGACGACTCAAATCTTAAAATTTATAATATCATGTATCATTTATGTAAAACAAAAAAAAAAAAATGTACATTTTTTTATCTAACAAAAAAAGTTTCAAATAAAAAAACAAATCGTTTACAAAATATAAAAAATTTCATTCAAAACTTAATTACAAAAAAAACATCATTTTTTACATTTTTCAGTTTCTACTTCTTTTAAGAAAGGTTTTTTTTCACCTAGAAGGACATTTTTTTTTCCATATAACTAGAAAATCCGTTAAAAATACGTCCTTTGAGAAGCTCGATTTGTCGCTGCTAAGATCAACTCTTCTTCTCCAATAAGGTCCGTAAGTACTTTCCCCGTCTTTCCCCGCGTTTTCAAAACGACTATAGTTTGTACTACTGTTTGACTGCTTATTACCCATCTTTTTTTTTTTAAAATTGATTATTATTTCAATAGATAAATTTATAAAATAAAAATAACAGCATTAAAATTAAAAAAAATAAAATACAATAATATCATGATTAATAAAATAGCAAAAATTTAAGATAGCCTTGAATACATATTATGATTACAAAGTAAGTATAATAATAAAAAAACCAAAGTCAACAAAAAAATTACAGAAGCAGATTTGCATCTCAACATATATTTCCGCATTACATAAATCTCAACCAAAAACAAGTACCAAATTTCCAAAACAAAATTTTTCAATTTCAATTTATTATTGATTTTTATTTCAATAGATAAATTTATAAAATAAATGTTACAGCATTAAAATTAAAAAAAAAAAAAAAAAAAAATACAATAATATCATGATTAATAAAATAGCAAAAATTTAAGATAATCTTGAATACATATCATGATTACAAAGTAAGTATAATAATAAAAAACCAAAGTAAGCAAAAAAATTACGGGAAGCAAATTTGCATCTTAACAAATATTTCCGCATTACATATTGGACAATCGAACAAATGATTGCTGCAAATATTGCAGCATGCTTGGTGTAAACATGGTTCGAACAGAGTAATAATAATGAATTACTCCGAATACTTTTTCGCCACTTAAAATTACAAAACTTTCTAATACACGGTTCCCTAGCATAAGCCACCCTCAAAATACCGCTAAAAATTTCCAATAATTCAGCTTTCGTTAGCGAACTCATTTCTGGACCACCCAATATTTTTTTTTAATCAGTTCTAAATTAATTTCATAAAAGATTACACACACAACTGATGAAGAAAAAAAATAACTCTTCCAACATACTACTACTACAATAAGATTATAATTATGATAAAAATAATAATAATAAAAATAAACAAGTGTTAGCAAAAAAAGAAACTATAAGCCACATTTCTCACCTCAAGCAATGAGTCAAATATATATGCACATAAAAATCGCTTGAAACTGCAATATATATATATATAATTGATACAAATATAAACAAAAAAATGGCAAAACCACGCTCGGGTACGAAAAAAAAGCTCGGACGCGAGAAAAATGCTTCGCGGAGCGAGCGGGCGGGGGGGCCCACGCGCGAAAAAAGCCGCCGCTTTGCGAGCAAGCTCAGGCTCGCACAGCACCAAAAACGCTTGCAAGCGAGCACCAAAAAAATAATATACAAAAGATAAAAAAAATTAATAACAAATCTGCCCAAATAAATAAATTAATAAATAAGTAAATTTCCTGAAATTTACGATTGATCAATTAAAATTCAATAAGTTCAAAAAATTAATAAATAAAATTTTCAACTTACAGCAAGCAAAAAAATGGTAAAATATTAATAATATCAATATTAACAACAACATTATTATGATAAATAACAATATTATTAATATACATAATAATATTAATAATATAAGATTGACAAATACGTAATCTTACGAAAAAAGCATGTAACAAAGGAAACTTGATACCTTTATCGTATTTATAAACAATATATATAGTCATATATATATATATATATATAGCACATCATTTTGTACATAAAAAATACAAGTTCTTGGCGACACTATAAAACTGCTGAATCAACAACCATTTACGAGTCTATAGTATCATCATAACTAAAAATTTTTTTATTTTAAAAAAATTTAAAAAACCCGGAAAATTTAACCGGCCAATTTTTCACAAAATTTTGGCTAAATGAAAACTTTTCAGCACCTAGCTACCTAAAACAACAGCAATTTCCAACAGGTCAAAAGGCTTCAGTTCGAATAAATTTTCAGAAATTTCCGATCGATCCATTAAAATTTTATGTCTTCGGTAAGCTATAGCATTACCCAAAAATTGAACCAACTGACTTTTTTCCGAATTTTAGATTAATTTAAATAATTTGGTCACTTAGCTACCCAAAATTACAACAACTTTCAACAGGCTAAATGAATTTAAGTCATATAAATTTCACCGTAATTTGCGATTAATCAATTGAAATCCAATATCTTCGGAAAATTAATATAAAAATTTTAATTACTTATTGCAACTAAAGATATTTTAAAATATTAAAAATATGAACATTAATAACAATATTATTAATATTCATATTAATAATAACAATTATATAAGATTTTAAGCAATTCATCTTACAAAAATAATGTCAAATGAAAAAAAACACATTGTTTTTACAAAATATTATAAATTTTATTGAAAAACTTAAATACAAAAAAATAGTCATTTTTTTTTCATTTTTTCAGTTTTTTCCAGTAAAGGTTTTTTTTCATCTTGAAATGAATCTGTTTTTCCTTTAAAACTAGAGAATCCGTTAAACACGTCCTTCGAGAAGCTCCATTTACCGCTGGTAACTCTCCTCCAATAAGGTCCGTAATTTCTTTCCCCGTCTTCCCCAGCGACTTCAAAACGACTGTAGTTTACACTACAATTCGTTGGCTTATTACCCATTTTTTTTTTCTTTTTTTAAATAAAACAACAATTTAACAGATGTCATTAACTTCAAAGCTTATGCAAGAATGACTAAGCAGCGATTCAGAAACCCTAAAAAAGCTACCGAATTTTTCAAAAAAAAAAAGGCAAACGACCTCTGTCGACGAAAAAAAAGAACCAAATTTACGGAAAAAATTTTTAATTTCAAAAAATTTTTAAAACCCCGAATATTTTACCTGGTAATTTTACTCTAAATTTCGGTTCAATTAAAATAATTTGATCACCTAACTAACAAAAATGGCAACAATTTCCAACAGGTTTAAAGGATTCATCTCATATAAATTTCCAGTAACTTCCCATCGATCCATTAAAATTTAATGTCTTCGGTAGGCAATAGTATACCCCAAAAATTCAATCAGTTGACTTTTCTCCAAATTTAGGATTAGTGAAAATAATTTGGTCATTTAGCTACCTAAAATTAGAACGATTTTCAACAGGTCAAAAGAATCAATGTCTAAGAAATTTCCAGTAATTTACGATTGATCGTTTAAAATTTAACATCTTCGGTAGGTTAATAAAAAAATTACAACTAAGCGAAAGAATCTAAAAATATTTATACATGTTACCAATTAAAAATTTGAACGATTTGTACAAAAAAAAAAAACAAATCAGAAGCTTGAAAGTTTCACGCTTAAAACAAAAAAAAGCAACCGAGACTTTGCAAGGAAAGGGTGGCGGCGGTGGTGCAAGTCTACGGGGAGAGTAAAGCAAAAACGCTGACAAAAGCGTGCGCAAAGATCAGAAAACGTTATTAAAAGTCAAGTATCGACAGTAATGATAACAGTTAATAATAAATATAAAAAATCTATCAAAAAAACAAACGGCAAACGATCTCTACCGACAAAAAAGTACCAAATTTTCAAAACAAAATATTTCAATTTAAAAAATTTTTAAAACCCCAAAAATTTTACCAGTTAATTTTTTCTAAAATTTTGGTTTATTTAAAATAATTTGATCACCTAACTATATGAAAAAACAACAATTTCCGATATGTCTAAAGGACCCAGCTTATATAAATTTCCAGTAACTTCCGATCGATCCATTAAAATTTTTATGTCTTCGGTAGGCAATAGCATACCCCAAAAAATCAACAAGTCGACTTCTCGCTAAATTTTTGATTAATGAAAATAATTTTGTCATTTAGCTACCTAAAATTACAACGATTTCCAACAGGTTCAAAGAATTTATGTCAAATAAATTTCCAGTAATTCACGATTGACCAATTAAAATTCAATATCCTCGGTAGGTTAACAAAAAAAAATAATCATATCTACAAAAAAATTTCAACTAAGCAAAAGAATCTAAAAACATTTATACATGTCACCAATTAAAAATCAAATTAAAACCTGAAATTCAACAAAATTTTTTTAAATTATTGTCAAAAAATTTGCAAAACGGTATCTGCAAAAATCAAACGCAACGATGATGCAATTTATTAAAAAAGAGAAAAATATTCAAATTACTATCACATAATAAAAGGCGAGGAATCGTCTCACTCACTCTAACATCAATGTCAGGGTTCACTCACTCATATACGACAAGGTCAAAATAAAAAAATAAAATATAAAAAAAACAGTCGTCAGCAAAAAGCAGAAACTATGAACCGCATTTCTTACCTCGAACAATGAGTCATATATATACATAAAATTCGCTTCAAACTGCTATATATATAACTGATAAAAATAAAAAAAAAAAAAAAAAGAGGTTCATAGTGGTTACTTAACTACTCTGAGTAAATAAGATTTTCTGCATCGGTGCGATTAGATTTAACAATCGTGTCATTGAACAGATTTTGAAAACGCAGCCATTGTCTGATGTCTCCATCAAATGTTGATATTGGCAGAGGTGGCAGCTTTTTTTCATGATTGATCACTGCAGATGAGTCACTAGGTTTGATTTAACTATGAGAAGCAGCATTTTCTTAGAGCTCGATTTTGTGTTTGGCTTCAAAATATTCTCCACGCACATCAGCGTACAGCTCTTCTACAGCATCTAAATGAAAATTTTCATCATTAAAATATTGAAATTTTTTATTCTCATTTGTCTTTAATTCTTGAATTTCACTATTAGTATTTTGATACTGACCACAATACTTGTCTAATAGAATGAGTCTTGATTCGATTGAACAAATGGAAAAATTTTTCTTTGATAAATAATTTTTAAAAGAGTTTCTGATTTTATTTAAGTTGTCAGTCTGATTTAAGATTAACTCATTTATGTCAGTCATATTGACTAATTTAAATGATAAAGCGTTGATGATAGTTCTGATGTTTCAAAATTTTAATTTCAGAAAATATAAAATGTTACCTCAATTTTGATAATTTGTCAAGGATTTACCCATATACGATTTGTTAATAATAGAAATTGATGAACTGATGTGCTGAGGAATCACCCAAGTGTCTATTGATAATGTTGACTTGATACGAAATCGTTACGATACTTTGATAAGGAAACACCCATATAGATATACTTGTTGATTTCAGCTCAAAGTTAATCTTGATAGGGTGACTTGACAGGGAAATGCCGATATATGTACACTACAGAAATTTTACTTGACACTGAACTTGATACGATGTTGACTTGTTGAGGAAAACTCTATAGACATTTAAATTTAAAATATTGACTCGATACTAAACTGGATAGAATGTTGATTAGATGAGGAAAATTCTATATATATTTAAAATGTGATGAATTTAACTTGATGATGACTTGAAAATGCACTTTATTGATTCTTAATTTTGAACTTACATAAATGCTTTTATAGATTTGAAAGTAGACGCACACACACAAACGAAAAAGAGACGAGCACATGATAATATTAAATTCTTGCGCATTCACGAGTATTTGATATGAGTATTACGCATCGACGCCATGATAAATTTTTTATCAAAGAGAAACACGTGATTTTTAAAATTTTAGCGAATTTGGTTTGCACGTGTTTTTGCCTGCCGCCATAATAATTTTTTTTTTTTTATTTTATAAAACTTGATGATTTTCAGCGAAATTCTTGTTATTCGGCTTGATTGGACCAAAAATGTGAGGATTATGACGTGGAAAATAACTGTGAATTTTTAATTCAAAAAAAGTCGTGCAATTATTTACTAGCACATACAAAATTCACCTTTTATTCGTGCAAATATTTCAGTTTGATATAATTTATAATGATTAAAACAATATTGATCATAAATTTCTTTCACTCAACTTTAATAATATTTACAATTGCACTATATTCTAATAAGTACAAGATTTTATATCGAAATTTGACTTAACGTAAAAAACACATTTATTTGCACTTTAAACTATTATATTTTAAATTTGTGGACTGTATAATTTGATAACTAGTATTTAACACTATTGATAATGATCTGTTTCACGATAAATTACTAAATTTGATAAGGATTCTATTATAAAACACATAACAAATATGATGATAAAATGCTTTTGATAGATATCGATTACGATATTAAAGAGCCGACATGCGAGGCAACAATGGCGACTAAAGAGAAGTAGGCGTTGGAGCAGTAGGCGGTAGAGCACGCGTGCAGAAACAATGAAACGATTGAACGATTCAAAGATTAAACCAAACTATGTCAACATCAATATAAAATCTAAAATACAAGCTGCAAAAAGAACAAAACATAAAGCTCAACTCAATTGGATAAATAATGAAATCAAACAACAATATCGCAAAAAAAATCAATTAAATAACATATTATATAAAACTCATTTAGAAATATTGAATACAATAGACAACAGATTAATAGATAATATTTTAAATAAAATAAACGTAAACATCAGAAAAATAATTAAAAACATCATAAAAACAAAAGATGAGAAATTTCACAAATCATATAATAATCAAAACATCGACGAAAACATCAAAAATATAAACAACTTTTACCCAAGAGTAGTCAACTTAACAAACATAAAATTCACCAATAAAGAATTGAATTTATTAAATAAAGGGTTAGAATATAATTTACCGGAATTTAATAACAAAATCAAAGAAATAATAAACAAAGAATCTACAATCAAAGGTATAATTTCGCCAGTAACACAAAATGAAATAAGAAACATCATAAACAAGAAAATCGACAAAAAATAAATAATACTACAAAAATAAGAAATTCTAAGAAATATAGAATATTTAAAGAAGACATGATTCATTAGCACCTTTTTTTAATGGACTGATCAAATTACATAAAGATGAGAAGCCTGTAGGACCACTTATAAATTATAAAACAGCACCTAGTTATAAAATAGCACAATTCATTCATAGAATAATAGTTTTTTTTTTTTTTAAGGGAAATATGTGAATCTTGCATCAGCTATGGAGTGTTTGCGGGCCTTAAAGACCCGCAAATTTCCATGACCGCCCAGTTGTACAAAGTGTACAACTAGGAGACTACCGGCGAACGCGGTCGCCGGCTACGCCCCAGATTCTTACTAGATAAACACACTTTAAACCCCCCGCGCTTGTTTGTCCCAAACCGGAACTCCCTTTCCAGGTATAACTTCAGTTTGGGACGCGCAGCCTAGGCAGCTGGCCGCTGAGTGGATTTCCCATAGTTAATCCCTCTTTTTGTAAAAAATATTCATTATTGAATGTAATTAATTTTGTCTTAAGATGATTTGTGTTATTTTTAATAATTCATCTATTTTGGTTTTGTTTAGAATTTTTGAAGATTTTAATTTTGATTTTAATATTTTAAGAGCTTCATCTATTGGTATATTTGTGTACATATTGCTTATATCAAATGTAATTAACTTGTAATTAAAATTTATTTTTTGATTTTTAATGCTATTGACAAATTCTATATTATTTTTAATGCTATAATTATTTTGTTTATCTATTATTAAACTATTAACTATTATTCTGCCTCGATGCCTCGCCGCAGGCCCTGGAAAGGGAGAAAGCCAGTGTACTGGTGGACTCCCGAAATAGCTGAGCTCCGGAAGGAATGCCACAGGACACGACGAAAGGCGCAAAGAGCACGGGACAGACCTGAGGCCACCGTTCTTTATCAGGAACATAAGGACGCCAAACACCATCTGGCCAAGGCCATCTATCAAAGCAAGGCTCAATGTCTGCGTTCATTACGCGAAGATGTAAACAAGGACCCCTGGGGCCTAGGTTACAAAGTCGTAATGGGCAAGTTGAACTTGGGGTCCGACAACATGATGCGGTGTCGACTGAACGGATCTTCGGTGCTCTCTTCCCTGAAAAGCCCATCCGGGAAAACCCGGTTGAGGTGATACCCAGGGAGGAAGTGCCGCTGTTCAGCGAAGGCGAGATGGTCAAGGCCATAAAGGCCATGAAAAATGGCAAGGCGCCGGGGCCGGACGGGCTACCGGCGGAAGTGCTCAAAAGAGAGGTCAAAGTAATCCCTGGTATCCTCTTAAGCATGTTCAATGCGTGTTTGGTGGCTGGAGTGTTCCCAAAGCAGTGGAAGGTAGCACGTCTTGTGCTCTTGAACAAGGGCAAGGGGGGAGCCCCGGACTCTCCATCATCTTACAGACCTTTGTGTATATTAAATACCATTGGTAAGGTGATGGAGAGCTTGCTCCGGGCAAGGCTCAGAAGGGCAATCGAGGAGGGCGGTGGTCTCTCTGAGGAGCAGCATGGTTTTCCTGAAGGGCATTCCACGATAGACGCCATTAGGCGTGTTGTGGATACCGTAGAAGCTGGGAGGGAAAAGCGGCCTGCAATTCGCAAGGACTTCCTTCTGGTAACGCTGGACGTCGAAAACGTTTTCATCTCGGCCAGGTGGGATGACATGATCCGAGCCCTCGAGTACGATTTCCGGATACCCAGGTATTTGGGTAACGTACTAAAGGATTACCTGCGGGACCGGAGACTGCTCTACGACACGCTCGACGGAAGGCGTGAAAGGGTTTTGAGTGCAGGCATCGCGCAAGGTTCAGTTCTCGGACCTGATCTGTGGAATGCCTTTTACGATGGCTGGTTGCGCGTCCACCTCCCGGAAGGAGTTTCCCTGATTGGGTACGCCGACGATGTGGCCCTGACCATAACTGGCAGGGATATGGAAGTGACGCAGGAGAGGTTGAATCTAGTCATGAGACGGATCAACCTCTGGATGGGCGATCACGGGCTCCAGCTTGCAATCCCAAAAACGGAGATCGTACTGCTGACTCGTCGAAGGGTTCCCACCGGTTGTGAAAAGGCAGCGTCGGCCGCATCCTCCTATCAAGGCTCATGGCCAACATTACGGGACCCAAACCAGGGAAGCGAAGGCTCCTGATGTCAGTCGTCAACTCTGTCCTGCTCTACGGATCAGAAGCTGGACGAAGACCACAGAAACTGCCAAGTACAGACATAAAATATCGTCGGTACAGAGGCAAGCGGCAGTAAGGATCGCCTGCGGATACCACACGGTATCTCTAGAGACGATCCAGGTTGTTGCTTCGGTGATACCCATTGACCCGCTAGAGTTTTAGCGGAAAATCATCTACGAGAGTGTAGATGAGCGCGAAGTTGCTTTCCCTCGCGCCCGCTTCAACTCTATGAAAGCATGGAAGAAACGATGGAAAAAGAACTAAGAGATAAATGCCCTATGGACGCGCATACTGATCTCAGACCTGCAGGCATGGACGGGACGACAGCATGGGGAGGTGGATTTCTACCTTACCCAGTTCTTAACTGGACACGGGTATTTCCGTGTCATGTTGAAGCATTGGCATAAGGTGGCAACAAAGGAGTGCTTGCATTGTCCGGGCGTGGATGATACATTAGAGCACACATTCTCGGAGGGGCACCCGCCGTTCCCGATTCAGAGGCCGGAGACGGTGGTCCCGGAAATGCTACGGAGTTCCGAAAACTGGAACAAAGTAGCAGAGTACGTAAGGACCACCTTGTTGGAGAAGAAGGAGGAGGGCTTTCTATCGTAGAGACCTCTCCTGCCCCTAGGCAGGGGGGAAGGCAGCGGCCAGCTGCCTAGGCTGCGCGTCCCAAACTGAAGTTATACCAGGAAAGGGAGTTCCGGTTTGGGACAAACAAGCGCGGGGGGTTTAAAGTGTGTTTATCAAGTAAGAATTTGGGGCGTAGCCGGTAGTCTCCTAGTTATACACTTTGTACAACTGGGCGGTTATGGAAATTTGCGGGTCTTTAAGGCCCGCAAACACTCCATGGCTGATGCAAGATTCACATATTTCCCTTAAAAAAAAAAAAAAAAACTATTATTCTATGAATGAATTGTGCTATTTTATAACTAGGTGCTGTTTTATAATTTATAAGTGGTCCTACAGGCTTATCATCTTTGTGTAATTTGATCAGTCCATTAAGAAAAGGTGCTAATGATTTTATTTGTTTTTACTTAAAATTATCTTTTTTATTGATTAGATTAATGCATGTATTTATTATTTTGAAATACAAAAGTCGGATTTTCATAGTTTTTCAACAGTTTTTTCGAATTTTCCCGCACAAAATGACCTCATATGAATCGAATAACACCCAAAGAAATTCATCGCGCCATCTGCGACAAAACTGTGACAACTAATGCGATTGTTAGCTGTCGCATTTAATGCTACAAAAAAATGTCACAAAAATATTTTTCTTAGTACCACGTGCACCTGCACGTCCACAAGCACAATCCATTGTGCTTTATTGTTATCAATAATTTTATTAAGTGTTATTTTATGACAATCTGACATTTTTAATATAATTTAAATAAATTAAGTAAATAAACGTTGAATAATTTGAAATTTTATATGTTTATAAAAACATTTTATAAACGCCGTCCTTTTAGAAAACTCGTGTTTTTATGTACTGATTATTAACATTATTCTAATAGTGAAAGTGTGTTTATGTGTACAACGCTTTAAAGGATGGCTTCCTTTTTAAAAGATTATGGCTTTTCGTATTTACAGCCAATTTTGTGTAAATATTTATTTTATTTTTGAATAATATAGAATTTTTCCAATAAAACTTTGATTGCACATGGATTGCACATGATTTTACATAGGTTAAGTTTTTGCTTGTTCTTTGCATTTAATATGATTAGCTTTATAAAATAACGAATAAGATATTTATAATTTTTTGAGAAAAAACAAACACGAATAAAAAAAATTTGTATATGGTTTTAGAATTATTTCTTAATTTTGGAAAATATTTGAGCTTGAATAAATAAAATTAAATGCATTCAAAAATTACATAAAATTAGAAATGTTAATTTTGTTTTTGCTTTTAAAATATCACACATATTTTTAATTATTAAAAGATGCTTTATGCTATTTGTAATCATAACAGCAAAAGATTTTGGAGATGGAAATTTTATGAATTTTACCGATGAATCTCTGCATAAAATTATAAATGACGAAAAGACGGTTCAAGATATTTTAATATCACTTGAAAGTTATAAATCCACTTTCATTGATCCAAATACCCTGAATCAAATTCCTTTTCCTGGTGAAGATCAATTGATGCAAGAGGAGGATTTACCAAGTGATCATTTACCAAATCCTAATTCACAAAATAATGTACCAGAATCTTCAAATCTATCCGACGATGGTTACCATAATTTTATTCCTACCACAATATTCTCTATATTACCTACTTGCATTTTCTATAAGTATTTATTATTTAAAAAGCTTTAATAGTGCATGTTTTCTTTTTTTTATTTAATAAGCATGCAATTCATTACATTATTTCATAACTATAATTTCTGCTAATTTATTGCTATAATTTTTTTTATAAAAAGTTTTTTAAATTTTAATGCACACTTATTAAAATATTAATTTTATTTTACTATTATAGGATACATAAAAAATAAATTGTACTGGATATTAAAAGGGAACGTCTATGGGTAGAACTGTATAAAAGAAAGAAAGAGTTAAAAAAATATCTCTTCAAACTATTGGTATATTTTCATGAGTACGATAAAGATCCTGACAATTTTACGTAAGATTATTTAAATATATTTCTTTTTTTTTATTGTAATTGATTTTATTTTTTTTTTTCTTAGTACGATATCCAATGAAAGATTAAAGGTATTATTGAAGCAGACAATCGAGCTTTTTCCAACTGAAAAAGAGTTTCATGGTTCATGGTTCGAACCAGCAAAATCTGATGCAAAAGCAGTAAATAAGTCCAAATTAAATGTTAATAAAAAAAAGCAACTAATTCAAAACCAAAGCAAGGATCAAAACAAAAAGCTACAGCAGCTAAAGGCTCTTACAAAATAAATCGTAACAATTATCAGCCTTCAAGAGGATCATTTGTGAATTCATGTAATAGATGAAGATTAATTTTAAAACAAACTGGGCTTATTTTTACTGATGTAGAAGACGAAGAACCATCGGTTGCTAATGCTCCTTCTGTAGAACCTGAAAGTGATCGTTTTTATGATATACTTAAAAAATTAGTCGTAAAACTTGCTGACTTGCAACATGTCTTTATTATTCAGTTTTTAATTGTATCATTGTGTAATTTTTAATGCCTTAAAATATTTATAATAATAATTAAAAATATTAATTATTCATGTTTCTAAGCTCAAGTTTTTTTGTACAGTTATTTATGCATAATATATAATGTTATTAATAATAAGATAAGTATAATAATACAATAAGATAATGAAAATTTTTTTTTATAGTTTTAAAATTCAATTTTATCACTGAATTAAATAATGCAGCTACAAACTTACAAATTATAAATGAGTGGAACAAAAGTTTTGATGAAGGACAAGCTGCTCTTAAAATTGTTACATCAACAGCAGTTTACTTAAGATATTTTCCTTGTTTAAGAACACCTCTAGCTCTTGATTTGGTTATTATGCTTTATTATATTATTTTATATGATTATATACTTAAATTATTAATCAAAATTTTATTTAATATTTGCAGGTAAATTATGATTTTTGAAAAAATTTTTGAAGATCAGTTCAAATCTAATCCAGTTTTTGGATCATTGTTGCAAGTAAATTGGGACTCATTTGCTGAAAAAATTTATTACAAGGCTTTTTTATCATGCCCTTCAACACATTCAGTAAGAATTTGGATAAATAATTTTTCAAATGTTTTTGAAACAATTTCTAAAGGTAAAGTTTAAAATATGTTGCTTATTTAAAAAAAAAAAATGGTTAAAATTTACAATACAAAATTTAAAATTCATGATTTTTTTTCTTTAGAAAGTGGAGAAGGTATTGAATTATATAAGAGAAAATTTATAGCTAATTTGGTACTCTTTGGCTTAGGTCAATATTTAAATTATTCATACACCATCGAGTTAACTAAAGATGTAATCACTGATTCATTTATATTAATTGTAAGTTTTTACTTAATGTATGAAAAACGTTTAAAATTTTTTAAAACAAAAATTTTTTTGAAGGTGAATTCAGAAGCTGAAGTTGACAACGCTTATACATTAGCTTATACAATTAACTGCAATTTATGAACAGCATGAATATGACATTAGATGCATACCCGTGATAATTTCTTGCGGTGAACTGCACAATATTTTGAAGGCATGCGTCATAATAAACGAAACCATTTTTAATTTTAATTGTTTATTAAAAGCGGTCGAATTTGCATTTAAAGTTTTTAAAATTTTCAAAACGTCATTTCCAGATATTACCAATCATATCTGGTCTTTTATTCAAAAAAATGTTTATCGATTAAGGTTAGATTAACATTTTAATTTTGTTGATAATTTAATTAAAAAACTTGATGTAGAACCTTCAAAAAAAAGACCAAGAAATTCGAAATAAGATTTATCTCTTACTTTAATTTTATTCGATTATAAATTTACTTTACAGTTCCATTTTTTATCTCTAAAAATTGTATGTGATTTTTAGTTTTATACTACAGTATCAGGTTTTATTAAAATGTCTATTTTTTTGACTAATTAAAACAAGCTAATAGTAGATAATAGCTGTTAGATAATTAACATAGGTTTTTGCAATTTACAATGCAACAAAGCATATTTAATTTTAATTTTTCCTATTTAACAACAATTATTATTCAGTTTTATAGCAATCCGAGTTTGCCTCGAGATCTTGTTCAAAATGTTATAAATTGCATTAAAAATTTATTATTTCTTTATATTTTTCCATGTTTAAAACATGAAAATGTAAATGCTATTCAAACAGAAAAAAATCACGTATTGTTGCTACAAAAAATTGAAAATATTTTTAATGATTATGATACTATGTTTGATAGAGTGGATACTGAACATAAAAGGTTCAAAGAACTTAAAAAATTTGGTTTCATTGAAGCATCATATTACTGTATAGGTGTTACAATTGAGGAACAAGATTCCGAAGATGGTCCAGTTTTGGAACCAATTTTTAAATATGGTGTATATGTTCCTTTGCGAGATACTTTAAAATTGTTCCTTCAAATACTAAATATGTTTAAACAAATTCTAACATTTGTTGATAGTCTTTAAGAAGATTCGCCATTTATAACTCATTTAATGCAGTGTGAATTTTTGAAAAGTAAATATGAATCTAAACAAGAATTATTAGTAAAAGAAAATAAAAGATCCAAAAATAGTATAATTCTGCCAATTTATGCTTATTTTGATGAACTAGAGCCTGGGCATTCTTTATCATCGCATGCAGGTATAAATAAATTAGGTGCAATTTATGTATCCTTAGCATGTTTACCACCCCACTTGGCTTCACAATTAAATTCTATAATATTAGCTGCATTAGTATATGCTAAAGACATAAGTTCTTGCAGTATAAAGTCTGTGTTTAAAAATTTTATCGATGAGCTACAATTTTTATGCTCAGAAGGAATTAAAATTGGCTTAGAAAATGTTGATGACGTTTATTTTCAATTTGTATTGCTACTTGGAGACAATTTGGGATTGAATACTCTGCTAGATTTAACTAAATTACAGCTGATTATTGCTGTAGAATGTGTTCAGCAACGATTGAGCAAATTTGAAGGCTTGAAGAAGAAGATGAAAATTTATTGAGAACTGTTAATGATTATGAATCCAGTTTTACTGATGCACAAACTCCAAAAAAAGAGTTTAGCAAAAAAAGTGCATTTAATTTTATTGATGGATATCATATAATAGAGAATATTAATGTAGATAGGATGCACGATTGTTTGGAGGGCGTGGCTTTATATGATCTTACTGAAATTTTGAATTACTACATACTTGAGAAACAATATTTCTCTTTGGAATTTTTAAATACAAGAATTAAAAAGTTTGATTTTTTAAGTAGTGAAGAGTGTAACAAGCTCCCCAAAGTAAAATTTGATAGAAAAACAAAAAAAATTAAAGTCAAGATGTCAGCTGCAGAAGTGAAATGCTTTTTAAGATACTTTGGCCTTATTATAGGAGATAAGGTTCCTCATGAAGAAGAAACTTGGCGTATATATATATAATGTGTCTATATTTTGAGTAGTGTATTTTAACAATAACGACCTTTGTGTTGCTCTAAAGAGAGATTTATTATTTAACAATTAATTAATTTAATATTTTACATTGAATAATTATTGTACATTACCTAAAGAGAGAAACGACAATTAGGTCTGTTTCTCTACATGTTGAAATTACTACTAAAGACTTATCTCTAAGAAAGTATACATTACATTACATTACTTTATCTTTACAATACGTGTCTACTTTTATTTAGCTATCTTAAACTGAAGGTCACACTAATAATAATTAAAGAGGCTATTACAGGTAGGCTCGTTACATCTCCCCTCCTCGGTCAAGAAATTGGTCACAATTTCTATGATATTATACAGACCGACACTCAATCCCATTTTCATAATATTTTATTACTTTGTTTATATCATATTTGTATTTTCAAAAATTGATTTATACATATTAACAACTTTCTTCATTTTAATTACTTTGATTTTATTATTATAATTTTATTTATTTTCTTTATTTTAATACATTTAACGTTTATTTAAATGTTATATTGAAATCTGTAAACTAATTTTATCTATGTTTTAAATCTTATCTTCTGCAATCTTGATTTTTCTGATTCCTTAAGAAATCGTATTACATGTAACAAATCTTCTACAATTATAATATTTCTGATTCCTTAAGAAATTGTATATTATATGTAGCAAATCTTTTACCATCTTAATTTATTTATATATTTTTTTGTAGCTCGTATCTTCTACAATTTTGATTTTTCTGATTCCTTAAGAAATCGTATTACATGTAGCAAATCTTCTACAATTATAATATTTCTGATTCCTTAAGAAATTGTATATTATATGTAGCAAATCTTCTACAATCTTAATTTATTTATATTTTTTTTTTCGTAGCTCGTATCTTCTACAATTTTGTAAATATTTGACTTAACTCGTTCTGAGTTCAGAGGTCAATGAGGCTTAACTAAAGTTAGTTCAGAGGCCATAAAAATTATTTGACTTAACTCGTTCTGAGTTCAGAGGTCAATTTTCAATGAGGCTTAACTAAAATTAGTTCAGAGGCCATAAAAATTTTCTAATTTCTTAAAAAAACCATATTTATTTAATTAATATTATTCAAAATTATTTAAAATTTTGAAAAACTTTTTTTTTGTGATGAAATTTCTGTTAATATTATTATCTTAATTTTTTCTTTTCTTTTTAATTTTATTAGATTTGTAATATTTTTCTATTTATTTAATTATTTCAAATTATTTATTTATATCAAAGCGTTTAACATTCTCTTCACAAAATTTGTATTACTTATTTTTTTCTTTTTTTTTATTATTTAATTTTTCTTAGATTTTTGAATTAATACAATTTTTATAGTTTCTACTTTTTTCTTCTTTTTTTTATCAAATTTCTATTATTATACCATTATTTCTATATTGTATATATGTTTTTGAATTCATCATATTTTTTTATTAATTCTATTTGAAAAAAATTTTTTGTAATGTTTTTGAAACTATATCAAATTTTTATTTAAATTTTCAGTTTTTATATATTTTATAATGGCTTAAATTTTTATTCATTTACTATGTTTTTTATTTTTTAAACATATTTGAATCTATTAAATTTTTATTAATTCTATTTTTAATTTTTTAAATTTTATTTAATCTGCTATAAAATTTTTATTAATTCTATCTTCAATTCTTATGATTATTTGATTTTTCAATCACGTAAATCTATATTAATCTATTCTGAACTTATTTCAAGATATTGAATGTTTCAAATTTCTTTTAATCTATTTATTATTTATTTATTTAATTTTTTTTTTTATTGTTTTTGATTCTATAAAACTTTTATTGTTTCTATTTTTTTTTATGTTTATATTAAATGTACATCTTTATCTAGCTTGTCTTAAAAATGATAACATTCTCTTTACCAAATATGTATATTATTTCTGTTTTGACAATCTAATTTTTTTTTATTTATCAAATTTTTATTGTTTCTAGATTTAATTTTTTTCACTCAAAATTTACATTATTTTTATCTTTTTAATTAACTAAGTTCTATTTATTCTATTCTGATTATTGTTAAACATTTTTAAATTTATCAAAGTTCCATTAATTCTATTATAAAATTTTCTTTCTCGTTTTTTAATAATTTTTTTTTTTTTTTGAAATTTATAACTGTATATCTTATCTGTCTTATAAAAAATGGTATATATTCATTTTATGAAATTTTTAATGTTTCAATTTTTGAAGTTAATGACTGAATTTCTTATCTGTATTATCTCAAATAAAGACTATAACGTCATCTATACTATACAATATTTGCATTTTTTCTATTTTTTTAATTTTTTTATTAACCTTGAAATATTTATATTTGTATTACATTTTAATTTTATATATGTATTTTTCTATTTCTAATTTATAAAACTTTTATAAATTCTAATTTTAATCTATAAAATTTGTGGATTTATACTGATTTATTATTATTATAATTTGTTTATTTTTTTATTTTATTCATTTATATATTTATATTTATAAATATATATTTCTTTTTATGCTAATGAATTTTTGAATTTATTAAAAAATTTTATTGACTCTAATTTTTTTTTCGTGTGAAGCAAATTCTATTACATTTATTAACTTTAATTTTATATATTTTTAATTTTATTATATCTTATCTATCTCTTTACAAAATTTTTATTATTTCTTTTTTTTTATTCCTGTATATTTTTTTATCTATCTTATCTTATAATAATAAGTATAAAACTTATTTTAAAAAATTTAAATTCAACTTTCATGTTTTTTTTTCTTTTTTTTGTAGTTTATATTATTTCTATTTCTAATTTCAAATATTTTGGAATTCATCAAATTTCTATTATTTTAATTCATTTTTATATGTACTTTTGAATCTATCATATTTTTATTTGTATTTTCAATTTTTTATATATTTTTTTTTTTTGTTAATCAAATTTATCTTAGTTTTATTGTGAATTTGTTTAAGCATTTTTAGCTCTGTCAAAATTTTACTTTTTTAACTCTATTTTTAATTTTTTAATATATTATTTTTTTTCTATTCTGTATTTACCAAATAAAAATTGGAGTTTCATAATATCTTTGAATTTCACTGAAGCTGCGAAAGGACTGATGATTGTTTCAATTTCTTCTTTATTTTCTGATAAGCATTTGTATGGTCTTCCATCTTTCTTTTTTTTTTGCTGACAAAATTGTCGTTTTATAATGTGTCTATATTTTGAGTAGTGTATTTTAACAATAACGACCATTGTGTTGCTCTAAAGAGAGATTTATTATTTAACAATTAATTAATTTAATATTTTACATTGAATAATTATTGTACATTACCTAAAGAGAGAAACGACAATTAGGTCTGTTTCTCTACATGTTGAAATTACTACTAAAGACTTATCTCTAAGAAAGTATACATTACATTACATTACTTTATCTTTACAATACGTGTCTACTTTTATTTAGCTATCTTAAACTGAAGGTCACACTAATAATAATTAAAGAGGCTATTACAGGTAGGCTCGTTACATATATTCTTTTAAGAAGAATCATAGATATTATTGTATCCCCAAAAATTACTAAAGAAAGTGCCATGCAACTAAAAAAAGATTCGTGAAAGAACATCACGCTTTGTATAAAAAGTATTTCAACCACTTAACACCAAAATTTCATTTTTTACTGCATTATCATAGAGTATTAAAATTTGACCCACTTGTTAATTTTTGGAGTATGAGGTTTGAAAGCCGCCATAGAGATCTTAAAAAAGCTTACAACTCTGCTAGTGGCAGCAAGGGTGCATTATACACGGTTGCAATGAAACAAAATCTTAAATTATGCGAGACTCTTCGATCTTTTGAATCTTATGATCCTGTTACATTTGACTTAGAAGATGAAAGAACTTGTCAAATAATTATTCTCTCAAGTGTTCCTGAGGATTTACTTCTTCAACATTCAGATTTTGTAAAAAACGTTGAAATTTATGGGACATTATTTTCCCTAAATTCAATGATTTTGGTAGCTGTAGGAAATGAAGAATGTACTTTTGGGAAAATTCATAAAATTATTAAAACAGATAGTTCCATTTATTTTGTACTAGAATTATACAAAGAGAAAGATTTTGATGAACATAAATATTCATATATTGTTAAAAACACATTCCGATTTAAAACTGTTGAGTTTCAAGATCAAATTTCCCTCAATGTTATCTTCATAATTTTCAAGAAAATCTTTTTGTAAAAACCACTTATGCTATTTAATTTTGAGTATTTAATCTATAATATTAAGTATTTTTAATTGTATTTAATAATGTATAAAATTATTTTTTAATGTAAAAAAGAAATTACAATAAATATAATTATAACATTTTCAATATTAAATTTTATTCGTTATTGTATTTCTTTATTAAACTTTTAACTACCTAAGTATTTCATTTTTAATTATGTTTACATAATTTCTGAAGTAGAATTTTTAAAAAACGCTTATCATCAACAATTACATATATATACTAATAGAAAAACATAAAAAATTTAACTTTTAATGTGCCAAAAATGAAAAAAATAAACATTATATTACGAATTTTTAAATATAAGAAAATTTTTTACTGTTATAATTTTTTATTTTATTTTAATTTATTTAAAAAATTTTAAAAATTAATATGAATTAAAAAAAATTTTAAGCGTACACACGAGCGCTCTATAGATTTTTAAATATATAGTTACCATAGTTATCAATAAATTTTAAATATAAAACTCCCACGTGGTATCAAGAAAAATATTTTTGTGACATATTTTGTAGCATTAAATGCGACAGCTAACAATCGCATTAGTTGTCACAGTTTTGTCGCAGATGGCGCGATGAATTTCTTTGGGTGAAGTTCAGGTTTGTAATTTTCAGGACATTTTACATAACTTTTTAAAATCTTTACATAATTTTACATAACTTTTTAAAATCTTTAGGCTTTATAAATATAAACAAGTGTATAGTATAGGATTTATAAAAAATTCTGATTTTCTTTGTTTTTTTATTTGTGCAATTATAGTTACCTTGTATTTATAAAAATAGTTGGGATTCATATTTTCAAGACAGTTTAACTTTGTTTAGCACTTTCTTCCTAATTTTCAAACTTCTTGTCGGCCACTTACGAATTAAAAATGCTATTAAGTTTTTCAGTTCACTTACCAGAAATTCAGTTTTTTATTTTTAAAATACAGTAATTTGTATAATAAAAAGGTTATAAAAAAACTATAAAAAATAAAATGAATTTATATTTAGGCATACCTTAAAAGAACTAATTTTTTGCGGATTTTATAATAAAAGTTATCAAATATGCATTTTTTTTTAATTTTAGCAGTAAGTTTCTACTTGTGCAATCATAGATTTTTATTTCTTTTTATAATGATTGTTTTTTATTTATAAATTATAAAATGTTTATTATATTTAATTGTTTACAAAATTTAAATTTTTTATTATACATTACTGTTATTAATAGAACTAAGACCTTATTTATATATACATATTATACAAATAAGGTATTTAAAATACTGTGATATTTCTTTAAGTTAATTATCATCATGTGTATCATTCATAATTAAAAAAATTGAGTCGTTTTTTAATTAAAGTAAAAAAAATATTTTTATGCTCATTTAGGGCGTTCAGAAAATAAAAAGAATTCGAAAAAAATCAAAATGGAAAAATTGTTGCTCAATCGCAAACAGACCAGCTAGAGCTTGGAAATCGACCAGTAATCATATTTTACATAGCACTTTTACATAGTGCAATAGGTATTTTTTAGATTTAAGACATAAACCTCAAACTTAGTTTATTAAAATTTTTTAGTTAATTAAAATTTAGCAGTTTTTTTGTGTATTTTTCTGTAAAATTTTTAAAATACCTATTAGCCATCAATATTTCCTGAGAAATTTTTAGATTCTCTTCATAAAATTTTTTATCCGATAATAATGTTGCATTATCAACCAAATTATATACCATGGAAATTTTCTGTTTGACCGTATCGTTACTCTGACAGTGTAAGATACGACCCAAATACATATTTTTGTGATGCCATTACATTATAATATCGTCAACATATCTGTAATTGAATAATGGCTTGAAGTCTAATTTATTTAAAGCTATAGTTTCTAAGTCATATATGACAATAATGTTACGTTTTGGAATGTAAAATTGATATTGTCAAAAAGCAATTCCATTACTTTGAAAATTTCTACAAATGACAAACGTGATTTTTTCGATTAAATGTTGATCATTTATAGGGTTTCTAAGATCTTTCTAAGATACCTTTGGAAATGTTTGTAAACAAAGAAACTACATCTAACGATATTTGTATTATTTTAGTATTCGATTATTTTTTGTACCTTTATTAATCAACAAAAAACGTTCATATTTTATCTGATTGTGTTAATTCAAATTTATTAAACTTTCTTGGCAAATAATTTTTTTTGTTCAAAAATGTTAAAATTTCTTTTGCAAAAGTTTGCAAATCATCCAATAAAGAATTATTGTAATTAGTTCTTTCATAAGTGTTCCTATCCGACAATAAATTAATACATTTTTCTGCATACGAGACTAAATCTATATAAATTTTGACATTACCCTTATCCATATGTGAATTTTTTAATATCCTTATTATTCTTATTATTATTAACCGAATGATTATTTAATACATAATTATTATATTCAATGCATTGTAAATTGTAAATACTTTTCTTAAACTTTTTTATGACACCAATTATATCTTAGAAGGCTTAACCTTTAGATTAAATTTTAAACCTAAGGCTACTATGCAAATTATTTTTTTAGGAATTTCTATACTTGATACATTTTTAAACCAATTATTATAATTTATATTATTATGATTATTTGCACTAATATCTACATTACTATTTTTGTCTGCGTGGGTACATTATTATTCATAATTAAATTTGAATTTAAAACATTACTTTTTTCAACTACAATTCTAAAATGGTTCTAAAATATGACAGGTTTAATACCTATACAAACACACACACATACACACACACACACACACACACACACACACACACACACATTACTAAAACTTTTTTTCTTTTAATAGTCGAATTAATTAATAATTAATGATTTTGCAATAATTCTCCAATAAGCTCAATTTCACGTTACTCGAAGTTCAATAATTTAAAAATTTTATAAGTCAGTGAATTTTCATCATAAGACAAAACGATTTCGTATTTTATTGAGCAGATGTTTCCTGTCTATTTATTTATTAAAGATAATTTTAAATATTTCAAACCCTTTAGGCTCAAAGGGGCTACTAATGCAAAATATAAAAGACTGGACAAAACCAGTAAAAATAGAAACATAAGATTTTATGGCTGAGGAAAACCCCAGATGAAAAAACTAGTAGTTTCATCGAATTCTTGGGGAAAAAATATATAAGTAACTCTTGCAAATACTATTTAGAAAATTTTTTCTTGAAGACTACGAAACTTTTAAAAATTAGTCCCCCATAATTGGTACCCTAAAAAACTAAAAAACTAAATTTTTCTCCTGTAAAGCGTAGTAAAATATTAAAATAAATAGTTATTTTAAAAATGATCTAAAATTGGTTAATTTAGCTTTGGAGTTGTATTCAGCTGTTTGGGTAATTTCTAAAGCTCGTAACTAATGAGTTATATTTAATTCAACTTTTTATCATTATCTTTTAATAATAATTCCACTAAAAGAAGTTTTAAAAGCTAAATAAGCAATCTTTATTTTTAAAAACGTTTTTTTAATTTTTGAGCTGCTTTAACACGCTAATAATTAAAAATTTGTGTTATTTCTTTATAAAAACGATTTTTTTAGTAAATTATGAGTACAAAAATAAGTTAAAAAACAGAAATATATCGTTTAGAATGATTTTAATTGATTAAAAAAAAGTTTAAAAAATTGGTTTTTTTAAATATCGGAAAAACGTGATTTTTAGCCTTCCAACTAAGAAAAAACTGTTGTATACGTAACATTTTTTCTGTTCATCACTTGTTTGTGACTATATATGATCTAAGGAATTCTAAAAAACGTACTAGCAGGGTGTGCCTTCAAATTTTTTTTTTCAAAAGGTTGACCATAATAAGCGCAATCTTTTGGTGGAATTTCTCATATACATAAGTGTGTAATCGGTGATATTTCAAAACCGTTTCAGTACTCAGACGTATTTTTTTTTTCATCAAAAAATCCCCAACTATTTTTTTTTTAATTTGAATGTGTTAGGTCATTTTTTTTTATTTGTACTAATAACTAGAAATATTGTTTTACTCGAATCTGATTATTCACTTTATGAAAATCTTTGTTTCAAAATTTTTGCTATCAAAAGTTACAAAATATACCATATTTTTTTCCTTTTTAAACATAGTAACTAATTTTGTTTCTGTAGAAGCTCTAGTTTTAAAAATACCGTTTTTTTCCATTTTTGTATCTAATAGTTAATTTAAAAAAATTTTTTTCCACCAAAAAAATTAACAAATCACCAAATGTTTTTTCTTTTTTGATGTTGCACCAAATTTTTTTTGTTGAAATTTCAAATTTTAGAAATACCGTTATTATTTGATTTCTTGGATCTGATAACTAATTTAAAAAAAAATCTTTTTAATAATTTTTTTTATCTAAAAATAAAAGAAAATACAAGATTATTTTTTTTTTTCATTTTGGAAGGAATATCTATTTTTTTCACTGGCGATTTTATGAAATTTATTTATTATTTCTCAATATCTAATAATTTTTTGTACTAAAATTTTTTCCACCAAATAATAAAAAAACTCCCTTCTTGTTTTTTTTTCTTGTTGAAGTAATGCCTAATTTCTCAGATATGATACATAAAATCATAAAAATTTTAAAATTATATGAATATTTGTAATTGCTTGAGAAATCGTAATACCAATAACTTGGCAGCATTTTTTTATTAGTATTTTATCAGTATTTTAAATCGCACTCATGGAATTATATTACGTTATTTTGAAACACATTTTAATAAAAATTTCAAGCAGAACTATAAACTACATAAACCAAGATTTATTACAATTTTTTAAATTTTGTTATATCTGTATAAATCAAGTAATTATTGGTTTTTCTACGTATTTTTTTAACTTAAATTAATATTCCATATTTATCAAAAAGTTGAATAAAAAATGATTTTTTAGGTTTGCATTTAAAATTAATAATAATAAAACATTATTACCTTGTACACATTAGAAATTTAAATTCTTGTTTAATTTGCATTATTAACAGCATAACACTTTTTACAATTACTCTAAAAAACAAAAAAAATTTTGTTATAATATTACATGAACAAAATTTTTTGATAAACAAAATTTAAATAATTATAAACATAGTTATTAATACATGTATTATTTCTATTACTATTACTATTAATAAATAATACAAATATTATTGCTATTTTTGTAAATGCTAATCATAATTTACTACTTATTTATGAATAAAATATTATTTATTTATTAGTCAACAATATTAGACTAATATTTAATTATATTTTATTCATAAATAAATATATTTTTTTTATAAAAAATTGTCTTTAATTAATATTTTGCTTATAAACTTTTGTTTATTATAATTTTTAATTTAACAATATAAATTATTCTGATATGAAATGAAATATTCTTGTTGATTGCAAAAAAAAAAATTATACATGTAATGTTACAACATACAATTTTCTTTTTAAGGAAAGAAATATGAAAAAATAACTAAAAAAATACAATTTTATAATTTTATTACATTTTTAAATACCTAAAAAAACCTTACATTTTTACTAAATAATACAAAAATAGCTTAAAACTAATAAATATTTGGATTTAATAAAATACAACTTTTAATAAAATAATTGCACATGCGCTAAATTCTGTATAGTATTCTACATTCATTTCCAAACAATGGTACAAACATATAGAGTGGTCTGTCACGGTGAGTTTAAAGCGATTTTATATTTGGAAAAAATTTAATGATAATATGTTATTTAAAATGCTTTTAGAGTATTAATTTTTATAAAGTTTTTTTTTTTGTTATAAAAAACCATGTTTTTAAGCTCTTTTCTCATTACTTTACTTAAAAATCTTTTGTCTTCTTAAAATTATAGCAAAATTTTAATTAAACAAGAAAATGAATATTTATATATCCTATTAGATAATTAAACAATAACGAGGCACAATTAACAATTTTATAATGCTACAATACTTTAAAAACGGACTATCAATAAAATTTTTGTATCAACGGACGTACAACAAATCGATTGTGGTTCTACTTGTTGATCGTGGATTAACGGGATTTAAATTGCTGATCAATTAATACATGTAATAATATTCAGACAGTTGATCCAGCAATTTTCACAGCTCAAGGGCACCAGATCATAGTAAAATGCAATGGAATTGGGAAAATAGGAGTAATTTTTTGTAATAGTTTGTTAAGCTAAGTATATTTATTTATTTCATGCATGACATTTAAGAAAATGATCGGTTTTTTTTTTAAATGAAAAAATTGTTCTTTTTTTTAAGATTATAATTAAAACTTGGTATAAGGTTATTGATAAAGTTCTTAAACTAAAATTTTCTTAAAAATAGATTGTTAAAATAATTATTTTTCGGAAATAAGTTAAGGTTTCTCATTGTTTTAGGTACGTATATTTAAGGGTGACATCAGAGGAGGGCATAACTAATTAATTAAATTTCATTATTTATTTTATATTTAAATATTTAGAAGTTATTATTAATAATAATGCATTTTCTTGTACAATGAGTGCGGTGTAAAAAAAAGTTTTTTAAGGTGGCAGATACAATTGAAGAACAAAAAAACGTTTTTTTTTCTGGTTAAAAATTAATTAAAAAATTTTTTTCACGCACTTCTTATTAGTTTATTTATTTAACCTCAAAAATTTGTTCTATTATCTCTTCCCGTTTTCCCGTAAATTAATTTTCCGATTTTGCTTAAAGACCGAGCGCGCCAACTAGAATCGTACTTTATTATTATTTTTTTATTAAAATATAATATCTTGGAATATATTTTGAAGATAATTTGAAATTTGATGTACACATTCAAAACATTATTACAAAATCTAAACAGAGGGTGTATTTTCTAAAAAAAATAATGCAGAAATTCAATAATATTGATACATTAAAACTATTTTATAACTCAAACATTAAATCTGTTCTTATGTATGGATCAATAATATGGTCCCCACATTCACAAGAAAAGATTTGTGAAATTGAGAAAGTGCAACATCAAATACTTAGAATTTTTGCATACAAACAGAATATTGAATTTGATTACTTTAATCACGATTATAATGATTTGTACATTAAATTTAAAATTAACAATTTAGAGTCTGCCAGAGAAATAGCTGATCTTAAATTTCTATATAAATTAATTAATAATATTACTGTCTGTAATGAAATAAGATCAGTTATTGATTTTTATATACCAAAAAGAGATGGTCTTAGACAAAGAAATTTAACTTTTACTATTCCTACAGAATTCAGAAATAGTAGAAAGACGTCATCATTACTAAGAATACTAGAAAATTATAATTCAAATAACAAAAATATAGATATCACTAATAGCAGTGAAATAGGCTTTTACAAAAGCTTAAACTTTTACGTATCTAAATTTAATTAAAATTTTTTTTTCTAACAAACTTGTTTTATATAAATATACTTAATTTTATATATATTTTCTTATTCTCTTACAAATAAAGTTTAATAATTTTTAATACTTTATTTAACTATGTAAGCTTTAGAATGTAAATCTTTAATTCTTATAATAAAATGTAAAGGGTTCGTCCCGTCAATTTGTTTAATAAATAAAAAAAAATAAAAAAATAAAAATATAATTAATATATAATTAATATACAATTAATATATAACCGCAGGCTGCGAGCGAAAAATTCACACTTTCAAAAGTGTGAGTTTATATTCGCCCCGCTCTAATCTAGTGTGTTTTTAAATTCGCTACTTTAAAACTGTGAATTTCTAATCGCGCTATACATTCCTGGTAACAACGTTAAATTCGCACCTTTAAAAGTGTAAATTTTGAGTTCATTGCTTTGGAGGTGTGAAAAAAAAATGGCTACTTTAAAAGTGCGATGGTGTGAATTTTTACCTAAATTCACACTTTTCATTTTAGAGAGTACTTGTTTTGATATTATTAAATATTATTAAGTAGGGAGGAAATTAAATTATTGAATTCGTTACGGAAGATTTTGGAGCTTTATTAAAAATACATAGATCCATATGGGTCAAAATGGCATATGACGCTATAAATATGTTAATTCATTATTGACTCTAAAATTATTATAACTCCAATTCAAATGCATCAAATTTGTTCAAAAACGCTTTTAACAGGGATCATGATTATAGACAAGGGGGGTATTGCAAGCATTTCATTTCGGGGGGGGGCTCAAATGGATTTAGAATAATTTTGATTTAGCTAGAAAAAGTTCGATAAAGGATGCTAGAATAATTAAGATTTTAGGAGCTTAAATTTACATGAGTGCCAATCATTATTCCAACACATACAGCACTAAACGTTTCTTGAATGTTTCTAAAATGCAAACAGAAACGTTTTAGGAACGTTTTTTAGGTCCGCTTTTTCTTGGAAGCTAAACGTATCTATGTAAAGCAATTTTGTTTACATTTAATTTTTTTTCTACGTTTTTTTCACTTAGCAAAAAAAAAAAATTTAATTTTTTGGACCAAAAATATTTCAGAAACGCTTCTAAAACGTTTAGCTTCCAAGAAAAAGCGGACCTAAGAAACGTTTATTAAACGTTTTGAAAATGTTCTATAAACGTTTCTGATTGCATTTTAGTTAACATCAGAAACGTTTTGTGCTGTATGTGAAAATACTATTTATTTAATGGTTACAAAATACTACTGTTTGTTGTTTGTGAGTTCACAAACTGGTTTTCATTTTTGTTATATTATGCTTATAGTATTGCAATTTATAATAATCATAAACTACCTAATGGAATGTCCAAACTAGAATTCACGCATATGAGTAATTCTTAGTTAAACTTTACTAAATGGAAGGCGAATTTTCGGGATTTTCAAAAAAATAATTCGACTGGGTTTATAATAATTATTTATTATTAATTTTATTATATTTATTTATTTTTAGTACGTAAAAATATGATTTCATGCAAATTTATAAGCTTCTAGGTTGAAAGCTTTCAAACTGGCAGCTGTTTTTTAATTTAAAAATTTTTTCAAATTTGCTAAAAAAATTTCAGGTAATTTTGCGATTTTAATTTCTTTACGATCTAAATAAAACTAGAAAAATAATTTTCATGAATAATAAGCGTAAAAGATTTCCCACTAAAGACGAGTTTGACAACAGTTTTTCCTCAACCCACGAGAAAACTCGGAAAATCGGGAAAGCTAAAGAGAATTTTCAAATGCAAATTTCTCAAAAATAGTTATTTTTTTTTCTACTAATTGACCAAACTTTTTATTTATTCATAAACTTCTAGTTGGTCAGCAGTTTTTGGAGGATATTTGTTTTTTAAATACTCAATAACTCAAAAAACAAATTTCCATAACTATCGATTTTCCGAAATTTTCCGGATTTTTGGTAAAGTGACAATAAAATCTGGAAAATGTAAAATTTTGGAAAATAAAAAGTTGTGAACATTCGTTTTTTGAGTTCTTCAGTACTTAAATGGTGAAAATGCCCCAAAAAATGGGTACCAACAAAAATTTTATGGGAAAACAAAAATTTAAAGGCCAATTAAAAGAAGAAAAAATAATGCTTTTTGTGAAAACTTTAAAATTTTAAATTGATTATTAATCGCCCATTTTGTTTTTCTTAACTAATATTAAGAATTTTAAGGTCGATAAATTCTTTATAATAATTTAAAAGTTTAAATTTCTATTCATATATTCATAGAAATCCAACCCTAAACAGATATTAATAGATCCCGCAAATGAAAACTAAAGCAGACTCAGCATGGATTTAAAGTAGGAAAAATTTGAAAATCCGGAAATTAGTTTTTTACAATTTTATTCAATTTTCAAGATGCTGTTAAAAATTGAATTAGGTGGGCAAAAATATATAATTTATTCCGCAAATGAAAAAAAGCATAAATTAAATTTTCTTAAGTAGGTATATAAATAAATTAACGTGAAAGGGGTAAATTAGATACTTATTGCATTTGAAGGTAAAAATATTTGAGAGCAATAAAAAAAACTTATGACCGGTTTGTGTAACTACACAACCAACGAGCATGGAACATGTTCACTAATAACTAACACTGATAATAAAGTATCTATTCTGTTCATAATATAAATATTTATATCCAAGTATTTCTGCACTAAACTTCTTTAGAGACTTCTGCACCAATGGTCCCTAGGTACTTCTGCACCAAAGGTCTTTAGGGACTTCTGCACCATAGGTCCCTAAGTACTTCTGCACCAATGCTCCCTAGGTACTTCTGCACCATAGGTCCCTAGGTACTTCTGCACCAAAGGTCTTTAGGGACTTCTGCACCATAGGTACCTAGGTACTTCTACACCAATGCTTCCTAAGTACTTCTGCACCAAAGGTTTTTAGGTACTTCTGCACCAAAGGTCTTTAGGTACTTCTACACCAAAGGTCTTTAGGGACTTCTGCACCAATGCTCCCTAAGTACTTCTGCACCAAAGGTCTTTAGGGACTTCTGCACCATAGGTCCCTAGGTACTTCTACACCAATGCTTCCTAAGTACTTCTGCACCAAAGGTCTTTAGGGACTTCTGCACCAATGCTCCCTAAGTACTTCTGCACCAAAGGTCTTTAGAGACTTCTGCACCATAGGTCCCTAGGTACTTCTGTACCAAAGGTCTTTAGGGGCTTCTGCACCATAGGTCCCTAGGTACTTCTGCACCAATGCTCCCTAGGTACTTCTGCACCAAAGGTCTTTAGGGACTTCTGCACAATAGGTCCCTAGGTACTTCTACACCAATGCTTCCTAAGTACTTCTGCACCAAAGGTTTTTAGGTACTTCTGCACCAAAGGTCTTTAGGTACTTCTGCACCAAAGGTCTTTAGGGACTTCTGCACCAATACTCCCTAAGTACTTCTGCGCCAAAGGTCTTTAGGGACTTCTGCACCATAGGTCCCTAGGTATTTCTACACCAACGCTTCCTAAGTACTTCTGCACTAAAGGTCTTTAGAGACTTCTGCACCATAGGTCCCTAGGTACTTCTGCACCAAAGGTCTTTAGGGACTTCTGCACCAATGCTCCCTAAGTACTTCTGCACCAAAGGTCTTTAGAGACTTCTGCACCATAGATCCCTAGGTACTTCTGTACCAAAGGTCTTTAGGGGCTTCTGCACCATAGGTCCCTAGGTACTTCTGCACCAATGCTCCCTAAGTACTTCTGCACCAAAGGTCTTTAGGGACTTCTGCACCATAGGTCCCTAGGTACTTCTACACCAATGCTTCCTAAGTACTTCTGCACCAAAGGTTTTTAGGTACTTCTGCACCAAAGGTCTTTAGGGACTTCTGCACCATAGGTCCCTAGGTACTTCTGCACCAAAGGTATTTAGGGACTTCTGCACCATAGGTCCCTAGGTACTTCTGCACCAAAGGTCTTTAGGGACTTCTGCACCATAGGTCCCTAGGTACTTCTACACCAATGCTTCCTAAGTACTTCTGCACCAAAGGTTTTTAGGTACGTCTGCACCAAAGGTCTTTAGGTACTTCTGCACCAAAAGTCTTTAGGGACTTCTGCACCATAGGTCCCTAGGTATTTCTACACCAATGCTTCCTAAGTACTTCTGCACTAAAGGTCTTTAGCGACTTCTGCAACATAGGTCCCTAGGTACTTCTGCACCAAAGGTCTTTAGGGACTTCTGCACCAATGCTCCCTAAGAACTTCTGCACCAAAGGTCTTTAGAGACTTCTGCACCATAGGTCCCTAGGTACTTCTGTACCAAAGGTCTTTAGGGACTTCTGCACCATAGGTCCCTAGGTAGTTCTGCACCAATGCTCCCTAGGTACTTCTGCACCAAAGGTCTTTAGGGACTTCTGCACCAATGCTCCCTAAGAACTTCTGCACCAAAGGTCTTTAGAGACTTCTGCACCATAGGTCCCTAGGTACTTCTGTACCAAAGGTCTTTAGGGGCTTCTGCACCATAGGTCCCTAGGTAGTTCTGCACCAATACTCCCTAAGTACTTCTGCGCCAAAGGTCTTTAGGGACTTCTGCACCATAGGTCCCTAGGTATTTCTACACCAACGCTTCCTAAGTACTTCTGCACTAAAGGTCTTTAGAGACTTCTGCACCATAGGTCCTTAGGTACTTCTGCACCAAAGGTCTTTAGGGACTTCTGCACCAATGCTCCCTAAGTACTTCTGCACCAAAGGTCTTTAGAGACTTCTGCACCATAGGTCCCTAGGTACTTCTGTACCAAAGGTCTTTAGGGGCTTCTGCACCATAGGTCCCTAGGTACTTCTGCACCAATACTCCCTAAGTACTTCTGCACCAAAGGTCTTTAGGGACTTCTGCACCATAGGTCCCTAGGTACTTCTACACCAATGCTTCCTAAGTACTTCTGCACCAAAGGTTTTTAGGTACTTCTGCACCAAAGGTCTTTAGGGACTTCTGCACCATAGGTCCCTAGGTACTTCTGCACCAAATGTCTTTAGGGACTTCTGCACCATAGGTCCCTAGGTACTTCTACACCAATGCTTCCTAAGTACTTCTGCACCAAAGGTTTTTAGGTACTTCTGCACCAAAGGTCTTTAGGTACTTCTGCACCAAAGGTCTTTAGGTACTTCTGCACCAAAGGTATTTAGGGACTTCTGCACCATAGGTCCCTAGGTACTTCTGCACCAAAGGTCTTTAGGGACTTCTGCACCATAGGTCCCTAGGTACTTCTACACCAATGCTTCCTAAGTACTTCTGCACCAAAGGTTTTTAGGTACTTCTGCACCAAAGGTCTTTAGGTACTTCTGCACCAAAAGTCTTTAGGGACTTCTGCACCATAGGTCCCTAGGTATTTCTACACCAATGCTTCCTAAGTACTTCTGCACTAAAGGTCTTTAGCGACTTCTGCAACATAGGTCCCTAGGTACTTCTGCACCAAAGGTCTTTAGGGACTTCTGCACCAATGCTCCCTAAGAACTTCTGCACCAAAGGTCTTTAGAGACTTCTGCACCATAGGTCCCTAGGTACTTCTGTACCAAAGGTCTTTAGGGGCTTCTGCACCATAGGTCCCTAGGTACTTCTGCACCAATGCTCCCTAGGTACTTCTGCACCAAAGGTCTTTAGGGACTTCTGCACCATAGGTCCCTAGGTACTTCTACACCAATGCTTCCTAAGTACTTCTGCACCAAAGGTTTTTAGGTACTTCTGCATCAAAGGTCTTTAGGTACTTCTGCACCAAAGGTCTTTAGGGACTTCTGCACCAATACTCCCTAAGTACTTCTGCGCCAAAGGTCTTTAGGGACTTCTGCACCATAGGTCCCTAGGTATTTCTACACCAACGCTTCCTAAGTACTTCTGCACTAAAGGTCTTTAGAGACTTCTGCACCATAGGTCCCTAGGTACTTCTGCACCAAAGGTCTTTAGGGACTTCTGCACCAATGCTCCCTAAGTACTTCTGCACCAAAGGTCTTTAGAGACTTCTGCACCATAGGTCCCTAGGTACTTCTACACCAATGCTTCCTAAGTACTTCTGCACCAAAGGTTTTTAGGTACTTCTGCACCAAAGGTCTTTAGGTACTTCTGCACCAAAAGTCTTTAGGGACTTCTGCACCATAGGTCCCTAGGTATTTCTACACCAATGCTTCCTAAGTACTTCTGCACTAAAGGTCTTTAGAGACTTCTGCAACATAGGTCCCTAGGTACTTCTGCACCAAAGGTCTTTAGGGACTTCTGCACCAATGCTCCCTAAGTACTTCTGCACCAAAGGTCTTTAGAGACTTCTGCACCATAGGTCCCTAGGTACTTCTGTACCAAAGGTCTTTAGGGGCTTCTGCACCATAGGTCCCTAGGTACTTCTGTACCAAAGGTCTTTAGGGGCTTCTGCACCATAGGTCCCTAGGTACTTCTGCACCAATGCTCCCTAGGTACTTCTGCACCAAAGGTCTTTAGGGACTTCTGCACCATAGGTCCCTAGGTACTTCTGTACCAAAGGTCTTTAGGGGCTTCTGCACCATAGGTCCCTAGGTACTTCTGCACCAATGCTCCCTAGGTACTTCTGCACCAAAGGTCTTTAGGGACTTCTGCACCATAGGTCCCTAGGTACTTCTACACCAATGCTTCCTAAGTACTTCTGCACCAAAGGTTTTTAGGTACTTCTGCATCAAAGGTCTTTAGGTACTTCTGCACCAAAGGTCTTTAGGGACTTCTGCACCAATACTCCCTAAGTACTTCTGCGCCAAAGGTCTTTAGGGACTTCTGCACCATAGGTCCCTAGGTATTTCTACACCAACGCTTCCTAAGTACTTCTGCACTAAAGGTCTTTAGAGACTTCTGCACCATAGGTCCCTAGGTACTTCTGCACCAAAGGTCTTTAGGCACTTCTGCACCAATGCTCCCTAAGTACTTCTGCACCAAAGGTCTTTAGAGACTTCTGCACCATAGGTCCCTAGGTACTTCTACACCAATGCTTCCTAAGTACTTCTGCACCAAAGGTTTTTAGGTACTTCTGCACCAAAGGTCTTTAGGTACTTCTGCACCAAAGGTATTTAGGGACTTCTGCACCATAGGTCCCTAGGTACTTCTGCACCAAAGGTCTTTAGGGACTTCTGCACCATAGGTCCCTAGGTACTTCTACACCAATGCTTCCTAAGTACTTCTGCACCAAAGGTTTTTAGGTACTTCTGCACCAAAGGTCTTTAGGTACTTCTGCACCAAAAGTCTTTAGGGACTTCTGCACCATAGGTCCCTAGGTATTTCTACACCAATGCTTCCTAAGTACTTCTGCACTAAAGGTCTTTAGCGACTTCTGCAACATAGGTCCCTAGGTACTTCTGCACCAAAGGTCTTTAGGGACTTCTGCACCAATGCTCCCTAAGAACTTCTGCACCAAAGGTCTTTAGAGACTTCTGCACCATAGGTCCCTAGGTACTTCTGTACCAAAGGTCTTTAGGGGCTTCTGCACCATAGGTCCCTAGGTACTTCTGCACCAATGCTCCCTAGGTACTTCTGCACCAAAGGTCTTTAGGGACTTCTGCACCATAGGTCCCTAGGTACTTCTACACCAATGCTTCCTAAGTACTTCTGCACCAAAGGTTTTTAGGTACTTCTGCATCAAAGGTCTTTAGGTACTTCTGCACCAAAGGTCTTTAGGGACTTCTGCACCAATACTCCCTAAGTACTTCTGCGCCAAAGGTCTTTAGGGACTTCTGCACCATAGGTCCCTAGGTATTTCTACACCAACGCTTCCTAAGTACTTCTGCACTAAAGGTCTTTAGAGACTTCTGCACCATAGGTCCCTAGGTACTTCTGCACCAAAGGTCTTTAGGGACTTCTGCACCAATGCTCCCTAAGTACTTCTGCACCAAAGGTCTTTAGAGACTTCTGCACCATAGGTCCCTAGGTACTTCTACACCAATGCTTCCTAAGTACTTCTGCACCAAAGGTTTTTAGGTACTTCTGCACCAAAGGTCTTTAGGTACTTCTGCACCAAAAGTCTTTAGGGACTTCTGCACCATAGGTCCCTAGGTATTTCTACACCAATGCTTCCTAAGTACTTCTGCACTAAAGGTCTTTAGAGACTTCTGCAACATAGGTCCCTAGGTACTTCTGCACCAAAGGTCTTTAGGGACTTCTGCACCAATGCTCCCTAAGTACTTCTGCACCAAAGGTCTTTAGAGACTTCTGCACCATAGGTCCCTAGGTACTTCTGTACCAAAGGTCTTTAGGGGCTTCTGCACCATAGGTCCCTAGGTACTTCTGCACCACTGCTCCCTAGGTACTTCTGCACCAAAGGTCTTTAGGGACTTCTGCACCATAGGTCCCTAGGTACTTCTACACCAATGCTTCCTAAGTACTTCTGCACCAAAGGTTTTTAGGTACTTCTGCACCAAAGGTCTTTAGGTACTTCTGCACCAAAGGTCTTTAGGGACTTCTGCACCAATACTCCCTAAGTACTTCTGCGCCAAAGGTCTTTAGGGACTTCTGCACCATAGGTCCCTAGGTATTTCTACACCAACGCTTCCTAAGTACTTCTGCACTAAAGGTCTTTAGAGACTTCTGCACCATAGGTCCCTAGGTACTTCTGCACCAAAGGTCTTTAGGGACTTCTGCACCAATGCTCCCTAAGTACTTCTGCAACAAAGGTCTTTAGAGACTGCTGCACCATAGGTCCCTAGGTACTTCTGTACCAAAGGTCTTTAGGGGCTTCTGCACCATAGGTCCCTAGGTACTTCTGCACCAATGCTCCCTAAGTACTTCTGCACCAAAGGTCTTTAGGGACTTCTGCACCATAGGTCCCTAGGTACTTCTACACCAATGCTTCCTAAGTACTTCTGCACCAAAGGTTTTTAGGTACTTCTGCACCAAAGGTCTTTAGGGACTTCTGCACCATAGGTCCCTAGGTACTTCTGCACCAAATGTCTTTAGGGACTTCTGCACCATAGGTCCCTAGGTACTTCTACACCAATGCTTCCTAAGTACTTCTGCACCAAAGGTTTTTAGGTACTTCTGCACCAAAGGTCTTTAGGTACTTCTGCACCAAAGGTCTTTAGGTACTTCTGCACCAAAGGTATTTAGGGACTTCTGCACCATAGGTCCCTAGGTACTTCTGCACCAAAGGTCTTTAGGGACTTCTGCACCATAGGTCCCTAGGTACTTCTACACCAATGCTTCCTAAGTACTTCTGCACCAAAGGTTTTTAGGTACTTCTGCACCAAAGGTCTTTAGGTACTTCTGCACCAAAGGTCTTTAGGGACTTCTGCACCATAGGTCCCTAGGTATTTCTACACCAACGCTTCCTAAGTGCTTCTGCACTAAAGGTCTTTAGAGACTTCTGCACCATAGGTCCCTAGTTACTTCTGCACCAAAGGTCTTTAGGGACTTCTGCACCATAGGTCCCTAGGTACTTCTGCACCAATGCTCCCTAAGTACTTCTGCATCAAAGGTCTTTAGGGACTTCTGCACCATAGGCCCCTAGGTACTTCTACACCAATGCTTCCTAAGTACTTCTGCACCAAAGGTTTTTAGGTACTTCTGCACCAAAGGTCTTTAGGTACTTCTGCACCAAAGGTCTTTAGGGACTTCTGCACCATAGGTCCCTAGGTACTTCTACACCAATGCTTCCTAAGTACTTCTGCACCAAAGGTTTTTAGGTACTTCTGCACCAAAGGTCTTTAGGTACTTCTGCACCAAAAGTCTTTAGGGACTTCTGCACCATAGGTCCCTAGGTATTTCTACACCAATGCTTCCTAAGTACTTCTGCACTAAAGGTCTTTAGCGACTTCTGCAACATAGGTCCCTAGGTACTTCTGCACCAAAGGTCTTTAGGGACTTCTGCACCAATGCTCCCTAAGAACTTCTGCACCAAAGGTCTTTAGAGACTTCTGCACCATAGGTCCCTAGGTACTTCTGTACCAAAGGTCTTTAGGGGCTTCTGCACCATAGGTCCCTAGGTACTTCTGCACCAATGCTCCCTAGGTACTTCTGCACCAAAGGTCTTTAGGGACTTCTGCACCATAGGTCCCTAGGTACTTCTACACCAATGCTTCCTAAGTACTTCTGCACCAAAGGTTTTTAGGTACTTCTGCATCAAAGGTCTTTAGGTACTTCTGCACCAAAGGTCTTTAGGGACTTCTGCACCAATACTCCCTAAGTACTTCTGCGCCAAAGGTCTTTAGGGACTTCTGCACCATAGGTCCCTAGGTATTTCTACACCAACGCTTCCTAAGTACTTCTGCACTAAAGGTCTTTAGAGACTTCTGCACCATAGGTCCCTAGGTACTTCTGCACCAAAGGTCTTTAGGGACTTCTGCACCAATGCTCCCTAAGTACTTCTGCACCAAAGGTCTTTAGAGACTTCTGCACCATAGGTCCCTAGGTACTTCTACACCAATGCTTCCTAAGTACTTCTGCACCAAAGGTTTTTAGGTACTTCTGCACCAAAGGTCTTTAGGTACTTCTGCACCAAAAGTCTTTAGGGACTTCTGCACCATAGGTCCCTAGGTATTTCTACACCAATGCTTCCTAAGTACTTCTGCACTAAAGGTCTTTAGAGACTTCTGCAACATAGGTCCCTAGGTACTTCTGCACCAAAGGTCTTTAGGGACTTCTGCACCAATGCTCCCTAAGTACTTCTGCACCAAAGGTCTTTAGAGACTTCTGCACCATAGGTCCCTAGGTACTTCTGTACCAAAGGTCTTTAGGGGCTTCTGCACCATAGGTCCCTAGGTACTTCTGTACCAAAGGTCTTTAGGGGCTTCTGCACCATAGGTCCCTAGGTACTTCTGCACCAATGCTCCCTAGGTACTTCTGCACCAAAGGTCTTTAGGGACTTCTGCACCATAGGTCCCTAGGTACTTCTGTACCAAAGGTCTTTAGGGGCTTCTGCACCATAGGTCCCTAGGTACTTCTGCACCAATGCTCCCTAGGTACTTCTGCACCAAAGGTCTTTAGAGACTTCTGCACCATAGGTCCCTAGGTACTTCTGTACCAAAGGTCTTTAGGGGCTTCTGCACCATAGGTCCCTAGGTACTTCTGCACCACTGCTCCCTAGGTACTTCTGCACCAAAGGTCTTTAGGGACTTCTGCACCATAGGTCCCTAGGTACTTCTACACCAATGCTTCCTAAGTACTTCTGCACCAAAGGTTTTTAGGTACTTCTGCACCAAAGGTCTTTAGGTACTTCTGCACCAAAGGTCTTTAGGGACTTCTGCACCAATACTCCCTAAGTACTTCTGCGCCAAAGGTCTTTAGGGACTTCTGCACCATAGGTCCCTAGGTATTTCTACACCAACGCTTCCTAAGTACTTCTGCACTAAAGGTCTTTAGAGACTTCTGCACCATAGGTCCCTAGGTACTTCTGCACCAAAGGTCTTTAGGGACTTCTGCACCAATGCTCCCTAAGTACTTCTGCAACAAAGGTCTTTAGAGACTGCTGCACCATAGGTCCCTAGGTACTTCTGTACCAAAGGTCTTTAGGGGCTTCTGCACCATAGGTCCCTAGGTACTTCTGCACCAATGCTCCCTAAGTACTTCTGCACCAAAGGTCTTTAGGGACTTCTGCACCATAGGTCCCTAGGTACTTCTACACCAATGCTTCCTAAGTACTTCTGCACCAAAGGTTTTTAGGTACTTCTGCACCAAAGGTCTTTAGGGACTTCTGCACCATAGGTCCCTAGGTACTTCTGCACCAAATGTCTTTAGGGACTTCTGCACCATAGGTCCCTAGGTACTTCTACACCAATGCTTCCTAAGTACTTCTGCACCAAAGGTTTTTAGGTACTTCTGCACCAAAGGTCTTTAGGTACTTCTGCACCAAAGGTCTTTAGGTACTTCTGCACCAAAGGTATTTAGGGACTTCTGCACCATAGGTCCCTAGGTACTTCTGCACCAAAGGTCTTTAGGGACTTCTGCACCATAGGTCCCTAGGTACTTCTACACCAATGCTTCCTAAGTACTTCTGCACCAAAGGTTTTTAGGTACTTCTGCACCAAAGGTCTTTAGGTACTTCTGCACCAAAGGTCTTTAGGGACTTCTGCACCATAGGTCCCTAGGTATTTCTACACCAACGCTTCCTAAGTGCTTCTGCACTAAAGGTCTTTAGAGACTTCTGCACCATAGGTCCCTAGTTACTTCTGCACCAAAGGTCTTTAGGGACTTCTGCACCATAGGTCCCTAGGTACTTCTGCACCAATGCTCCCTAAGTACTTCTGCATCAAAGGTCTTTAGGGACTTCTGCACCATAGGCCCCTAGGTACTTCTACACCAATGCTTCCTAAGTACTTCTGCACCAAAGGTTTTTAGGTACTTCTGCACCAAAGGTCTTTAGGTACTTCTGCACCAAAGGTCTTTAGGGACTTCTGCACCATAGGTCCCTAGGTACTTCTGCACCAAAGGTCTTTAGGGACTTCTGCACCAATGCTCCCTAAGTACTTCTGCACCAAAGGTCTTTAGAGACTTCTGCACCATAGGTCCCTAGGTACTTCTGTACCAAAGGTCTTTAGGGGCTTCTGCACCATAGATCCCTAGGTACTTCTGCACCAATGCTCCCTAAGTACTTCTGCACCAAAGGTCTTTAGGGACTTCTGCACCAAAGGTCTTTAGGTACTTCTGCACCAATGCTCCCTAAGTACTTCTGCACCAAAGGTCTTTAGGGTCTTCTGCACCATAGATCCCTAGGTACTTCTGCACCAATGCTCCCTAAGTACTTCGGCACCAAAGGTCCCTAAATCGAAAATATTCTAAGTCCCATTTGACCCCCCCCCTTAAAAAGGACAAATTTGACCCCCCCACCCCTTAAAAAGGACATATTTGACCCCCCCCCCTTAATTTTCCAGTTTTGAAGTACCCCCTCCCTATAAACATGTTCCATGTTAATAAAAGTATTTTTCATCAGCATACCCATAAATTTTATTTTCATTCCTGTGTAAAGTTTTTACCATAATAGGACCGTCGATAGTCGGAGAAATATGTATTTTATATGTCTTTCCGACTATATTTTCATCACCGGGCAGAATAAGAAAAAGTACAAAAAATATGTCCTCCGTATTTTTTTTGTATTTGGATCAATTTTTTGAAAATATTTTATCGTATATTTACTGACAGTGGCGGATACAGGGGGAGAGGTTAATGGGGTCAGTTGACCCCCCTTCCCCCCTTATCGGTCAGTTTTACCTTTTTTTCATCGAATAGTTAAAAACAAGTGTTGTTCTCTAATATTATTGACAGAAAGAAATCCCAAAAAATTTGTCGCTGATTACGAATTTCTGGGTTATAATCTAAAGGCTAAAAATGTTTTTAAATCTTTTAACATGGGATATGTTTATAGGGAGGGGTACCATTGGAATTCGAAAATCGAAGAGCTCCCCCGCCCTTAGGGTTGAACGAAACTTAAAATAATCCGAATTCAGGTACTTCTAATAATTTGGGTTAAGGAACTTAGAATACTCCGAGTTTAGGGAATCAGAATAATTTGCGTTTAGAATCTCAACATCTAGTAAAGGTGATAATTACAAATCATAAAACCAGAAAATTGTATTGTAATTTTGCGTAACATTTATTCATTATACCCAGCCCTCAGCTGTATAGTAAACATGTTCCATGCATTCAAGTTTACACAAACTGGTTATAAGTTTTAAAAATTCTTTTTACATTTTTCAGTAACAAAAAGAGATATTTTTGGAAATTTAAGGGTCTTACTTTATTACTTGGATGGAGGAATATAATAATCCATAACTATTTAGTGGTTATTGCGAATCACTCCTGCGAAAAGTGCATTTTTTTAAAATTGATGGTAGCTCCTTAATCATTTAATTGGAGTAAAAATAAGTTCACAATTATAATTCAGAGAGATAAAGAACTCAGAAGGAATTGTTTCTGCCTAAAATAGAATCTTTCATAAAAATATCTGCTTGTTAGTTAAAATGTAAATGTAAATGTAAATGTAAATGTAAATGTAAATATTCTTTATTTTGCAATTGAACAAAAATACAGTCATAAAATATACATCATATAGTAAATAATAGATAATCAACATAAATAATTTTTAATAAGTATAAAATATACGTAATAACATTTAAAATTTTGAATAATAAATTAAAATAAAGTAAATTAGATACTAAATGCTTATGTTCTACATATGATTTAATAGTATACTATAAGTATCACAGTCGATTTAATTGCATATGCATGGTAAAGTCAGTCTTATATTGATTAAAAAAAAAAAAAAAAAAAAAAAAAAAAGTAAAATGCTTTAAAATAAAATAGAATAATAGGAATTTGTCTTGCAACGAGAAGTGACAAGACATTCTTAGACTAATGTTAAGGATCAAGTGTAAAAAGATATTTATATACAGCAGCTTTAAATGAATTAAGAGATGGAAGAAACCTAATTTCTGCTGGTAGGGAGTTCCAAAGCCTGGCCCCTTTGTACCGAAAGGTGTTAGTACCCCAGTTTTTCGTGATTTCCTTTGAGCGCAAACCACCCCTTGCATTTTCTTTAGGAGTATACTTGATGAAAGATTCTCTCAAGTATAAGGGCTGATGTAACCGTAGGATTTTGTAAATGATTATGGCCAAAAAGTAATGCCTGCGTGAGTCAGTGCATAACCATCCTAACTTGCGTCTAAAAGGGGTTATGTACTCGTCTTTGCGTATGCCATAAATATACCTCAGTCCAGAATTGCATAGTCTTTGTAACCTTGCTTTTAGTGTATTGCATGCATTCAAGTAAAGAACTGAGCAATAATCAAAATGAGGTATAATTAATGCCTGTACCAGTCTTGTACGTAATGTTTCTGTAGTACAATGTCTGATGAATCGTAGAGTATATAGAACGCGATTTACTTTTTTTTCAATAGTTGTAACGTGACTGTTCCAGTTGAGTCTGCTGTCAAGTATTACTCCTAGACTTATCAGCTCATCTACAAAAGGAGTAATGATGCCATTTCCTAAGTCTATTCCCGACAAATTTAAGCTGTTTAAACGATTGAAAATAAAATAATCTATTAAATAAAATTTAGTATAAAATTATTATTATTAAATATATGCTAGCTTAAAGTTTGTTCCAAGTATAAATTTTTTTTAGGTTGGCAAACAGTAAAAATGAAGATTTAGATCGCTTGGTCAAAATTAAGATTAAATTACAAAAAAAGAAAATCTATTTTTTTGAAATCTGTAGACTAAAAATTTATTATTTTTGTGTATAAATGTAATATTTATTAGTATTATATATTAATCTAATGAATAAAAAAATATTTCTTTAATTGATACCGTAGGAAAGTAGTATACTTTATTACTAAATTTTAAAATAAATGAATTTGTAAAGTTCTTGTATTTATTATCGCGATACAAGCGATTTTATATTTTAACCTTTTAATCACTTATACTTGCGCACACGCACACGTAAAATTCATAAAATTCCAATATATATTTTTATTCGAAAACTTTAATGCCGCCACCAGGTGTGTAGTAGCAGCACCATCCAGCGCTCGGAAGCCTACGAGCGCCGCGGTCAACGAATGAGAAAAGAAGAGCAAGCGAGGAAGATTTCCGCTGGCAGAAAGAAAGCAGACAAGTAGTTGACCGCAAAAAGATAGCCACGCGTGACTCCGGATTTATTAAACAAAAGTCACATAAAATCATTCCAATTGTTAAATATATATACAAAAAGCAATTAAATTATAGATTAAATTCGCCGATTACAGTGAAACTATTATAGTTTACAAAAAAAGAATATAATAAGCCTGCGGGTCAAAAGTAAAATAGTACCGACGTCGTTTTTGAAAAAACGTGCTACTACTGTTATTAGTGGAATACGCAATACGATTCTTTATCATCGATAAATTGAAGACTTACTGGTGACAGTTATCTATAACATTGTTGATAAGCCGACTCAAGTCAATCCTCCGCCTCAACTCATCTACAAGACAAGTAAGCCGCCGGTAACATATATTAATATATTAATATATATATATATATATATATATATATATATATATAAGACGTGCTTCGGAGTTTTTGTGTACGTGTGTGCGCGGAATCCTTATAAATTAGATTTACAAGTTTTATGTTAATATTAAATTTTCAATAGCCTTAAGAGGCGTTATATTATTATATTGTATAGAAATAAAATAAAAAGAAGGTAAATCATAAATTCATAATTTATAAAAAATTTAGTGTATTTATTTAAGTTCACGTGCATGGTCACCTTCCCCCAATTTTCATACAAGTAAACTCCAAAATTGACCTAGTGAACCCCCTCTATAAAACGAGGAGATTAGCCTAATGCTGCAGACTAGCCGACGTAAGTAACAGGTAATTTCCCCCTTAATTTCATTACTATCATCATTATTGTAAATAATGTTTTTATTACTTTATTAATTATATATTAATTGTGAACAAAAAGCCCCAGTAACGATTAATTTACCCAAAGCAGGGATACTAAAACTTGACCCAAAATGTACAGGTAAAACAGATTTAGCAACGTTAAAAACCACTCAGTAAGTGGAAATTCAAACAGAATTAAAAATTTTCGATCATTTAAATATAGATTTACAGAAACTAATTAATCAATCTCAATCATTAGAAAATAATATATATAGAATATTAAAACAAACGATAGCGATAGAATCGAGAAAAGATATTAAGTCAAATGCGTTGGAAACGGGTTTCGATTTTAAATTAATTATAGAAAGCGCTAAAAAATTAGCTCAATATGAGGATTTAGAAAAACGAATTATAGAACATGCGGAAAATAGCTTGTTTATAATAATGATAACGATATTAATAACAACAATAACATTAATTATGACCACGTGTATATGGTATTGTCTTAAATGCGGTAATTTTAATATGTTTAGACAAGTTTTAGGTACAAAATTTAAAGATTTAGAAGCAATGAGGACGATTGAAAACCAGGACGTTAATAAAATAATAAATAATATGGAGATTGTGGAGTTACCAAAACAAGTAGAAAGTTATCCAGAAGTAGATCAAAGGGTACAAGAAATAATAGTGATACCACGAGAGAGAACAGCACGTTACCGACCTAAGGAAAGAATTTTTAGTCCATACCCAAGAAGAAACCAAATGGTGACAAAACTAGACAAACCTAGCTTGAACGAGCGAAAAGTCGAAAAAAAATAACGACATTACTCGCTTGATTTTCATGGTAAAATAATAATTTTTTTTTTTTAAATTGATTAATTTTTCCCTGGCAATTCATTTCTTTAAGTAAAAAATCATTTTTATTGGCCAAATTTCAATTTTTAGGTCAAAAGCCTTTGAAAACTGTAAGTAGTAAAATTTACTTAACACAGTTTTTGACCTAAAAATTGAAATTTGGCCAATAAAAATGATTTTTTTCTTAAAAAAATGAATTGCCAGGGAAAAATTAATCGATTTAAAAAAAAAAATATTATTTTTAGATGAAAATCAAGCGAGTAATGCATGTTTAAAGTTCAGAAACAGGCTTTTTTCAATAAAATCTTTTTTAAGACGAATTTGGGCAAAATCTTAAATAGACGATAACTTGGCTAAATTTCATCGTAAAAAGAAAAGTTTTTTTTTCTTCTGGAGCGGTTTTTCCCTGGCAATCCAAATTTTTCATCTATTTCTATAAATTTAATAAAGATTTATTCTTTACAATCAAATTTTTTCATTTTGATCTCTCAGTTACCCACAAAATTGACTAAAAATTTTTTAGACGAGCAGCTCCAACTTACTGCTATGGAAATATGAAAATAACAAACTATTCCCGAAAACTTTGTAGTATCAGATTTTTTCGTCATTTTTTTTCCGACTTTTCGCTTATTCAAGCTAGATGTGTAGATTGGCATTGTCCATAAATAAAAATAATAATATATGAGTTATAGTTAGAAATTATAAATTATAATTATCAATTATTAAAATTGTTTAATTATATTTTTTTTATGAATTTTTTATATATATAATTTGAAATAAGAATGTATTAGAATAAGTATCCATGCTAACAGAGGTTTTCTGCAGTTTCCCTCTGACACCGGCGAATGTCGGCATGGTTCCTAATTAAAGACGGCTGGAGACGCACATACCTACCCAAATCCTTATCCATATAAAAGTTTAAAAATATTCAAATTTATAAAATGTTAAAGTTAATAATTATATATATGTATTAAAGAGTAAACAAATATAAAAAAAAGAAAGTAATTATATATTATATAAATAAGATATAGACATTAAGAATTTAAAATGAAAATAATACAAACAAAGTAAATAAATAAATATAAAAATTTGTTTTTAATAAAATCATAATAATAATTGCAAATAAGAAAGTAATGTTAGCAATATATAATAAATAAATATGTAAAAAAAAAGATTGTTATATGAATTAGAAAATAAAAAAAAAGTGAGTTAATTTTATGTAAAACTCGGATGGAACCATTCCAGGAGGAATGGAAGGCAACCAGAGGTGTGTTGCATAGGCATAGTATGGGAAGAATTTTAATATGTTTTTGTAATATTATATTTAATATATTTGATTTCGTGGAAGATGCTTAGTAAAAGAGATCACTAATAGAAAATTAATAAAAATAATATGTGGGAATGGTATTTACGAGCTTATAGATTGAAAGCCAATATGAAAAACAACATCTCTGACGTCAAAGAGCAACCTTTGAACTTGGTATAGAAAACGCCTACGACAACATAAAAATTCTTCTCATACAGTAGCTACATTCTTTCACACGGTTTAACGCATATAAGCTACTGTCCAGGGATGTCGCGGGACACTCGGTAAAGACACTTCATTAAGAGCTTTTCATTAGAATACTTGTTTGGGATTACTTGTTACTCGTTACTTTCGCAATACATATTATTGGGATCTCGATACTGGCATCTTGTAGTTATACTTATATTATGGAACTTAGAGTATTTCAATAAACAAACAAGTATATACAACAACTTTGGTTAATTTATTTACCTCTACAATAAACCAGCCTTAAAATAACTTTAAGGTCCGAATAAAAAGAATTCTCAATCACCTGAGAATAAATATTTAATAATCCAGCAAATACGCTACAATAATTTTCAAAACAAAAAATTAAAATGAAAAAAATTTTGCCAAATATATTATTTACGAATTTAAAATTAATTGCGTTTAAGTGCGTTCTGATAAAATAAGAAATGCACTTGTATGGCTAAAATTAAATAATATTTATTACAAAGATATTGAAATAGATGAGGATATTTTAAAACAGTTACCAAATAATGGAAACATAGTTAATGAATTACAATCTTTAGACATTAATAAGATGGAAAATCCGGACAATAATTCTAACAAATCGGACAATTCATCAGAAATTTATGATAATACATTAACTGAATCAAATATACCGAATGTATCAATTATTAATCAAGATAAAAGGATAAAAGAAAAATTAAATTTAAATTTCCCAACTTTAGAAAAGGATCCAATTAATGAATTTACCACGGAAGGTTACATAGCTTGTGCATTCACACATTTATTTCCTCAAGGAGTAGCAGACTTTTCACAAACTAGAGAAATCAAAGTGACTTTAGATGAATCTAATGAAATATAAAGATAAAAGATTTGCACAAGATCCAAGATTCAGATTTTTTGCTATGAATACCATAATGCGACACGGAATGTTACAAAAAGCAGGAATTTACGTAAACAAAGCAAAATTACAAGAATGTACTCTAGAACAGCTAAAAGATAAATTAAAAAACGATAAAAACTTCTGGAAACATGTAATGGTTTATTCATCTAAAGTAAGGTCAACTAACAGTTATTGGTATCATCGATGTGACGAACTAATAACCATGGTCAAACAATTGAAAAAACCGACAATATTCTTTACACTCAGCGCAGCAGATCATCAATGGAATGATTTATATAAAATATTATGTCCAAATGAAGATCCAAACAGTATAAATGACAAAAGAAGAATAGAATTAATAAGAGACAATCCATTGATAGTCGGCTACTTTTTTAAAATACGAGTGGAAATGAAACATGTGATAAAACCTATATTTAATGTAACTGATTTTTGGTACAGATGGGAATGGCAATTTAGAGGATCCCCGCATATACATGGGATATTATGGTTAGCAGATGCACCATCATTTGATTAAAATAATTTATCGTAAGAAGAAATAAAAAAACTTTGTGCATATTTTGATAACTTTTGTTTAGCTATTAATCCAAGACATGATATAGGCGTTTCTCATCCATCTAAAGAGACTTTTTCAGATATAAAAAAGGATCAATTGACAAAGATTTAATACATTTATTAAATCGATTGCAAAGACATACGATACATGGCAAACATTGCTTACGTTACAAATACAAATCAAATAAACTTACATGTCGTTTCAATTTTCCACAACCTCTAAAAACAAAAAGTTGCATAGACAATTCAGATGGGTATTTCAGATATCATCCAAAACGAAATGATCCATTAATACAACGATATAATCCAATAATAACATCGATTTGGCGAGCAAATACAGATTTCTCACCGAGTGTATCTGAACAAGCAGTATATTATTACATCGCCAACTACGCATCAAAGGGTGAAAAAATTTCAAAAAATTTACAGGAATGTTTGAACGAAATTTTCCATTCAATGTCAAATAATTTACACGCAAAAGCAGCAATTCAAAAATTATTTATTTCTACTTTAAATGAACGTGATTACAGTGCACAAGAAGTAATACATTTACTCGGAGTTGGCCTGTTTACCACAGTTCACGAACATATGTTACATTAGTTATACAAGATGAAGAATGGAAATCAGTTAAGGTATTAATTCAATATATATCTATTTAAAATGTATAAATATTAATTGTTAAAATAAATTATTTTAAAATTTTATTAATTTTAGATATGCAAAGAAAATAAAGAAATTATGGAAGCAAATGATTCAAAATTAATTGAGACATATAAAATAAGACTACCTGAACTTGAGGATTTAAATTTGATAAATTTTTGTAAACACTACAGAGTTTACAGCAATAAATTTATAAAAAGACGAAAAGAATGCATTGTAAGAATTTTTCCGAAAATAAACCTTGTTGACAATGAAACAGAAGATGAAAAAGATTATATGTTACATTGTATTTTAAATGTATCATTTAGAAATAATAAGAATGATATTCTAATTAATAATGTAAATCATGATTCATGGAAGGAACTATATAATTCTTTAAACATTAGTGAAGAAAATGAAATAAATTTACATGAATATGAAGAAACAGATGAAATTCCTGAATCATTAAATGATGACATGGTTAGAAATCCATTTGAATATTTATCTGGATACTGTGAAAATATTGAAAACATTGAATTAGGAAAAAGACAAATTGATATATGCTACGATTGGAATATAACAGACAAAAATATACCATCTAAAGATGATATTGAAAATTTAAAAAAAAAATATAAATCAGATAATTCAAACAAATAAAATTCAGATAGAAAAAAAAATTTATAACCAGTTTGTGTAACTACACAACCAACGAGCATGGAACATGTTCACTTATAACACGGATAATAAAGTATCTATTGTGTTCATAATATAAATATTTATATGCAAATATTTATATTTAGATTTTTATTATAGAAATCATGCTGCTTAAACATCAAAGTGAATAAAATTAATTAAATTTTTAAATTATTATAGATTTTTAAATAATACGAATTTATTTTTTATTAATTTTTACAATAAATTCTTTAAAAATTCTGCACCAATGGTCCCTAGGTACTTCTACACCAAAAGTCCCTGAATCGAAAATATTCTAAGTCCATTTGACCCCCCCCCCTAAAAACGTCAATTTTTCACCCCCCCCCCTAAAAGCGTCAATTTTTCACCCCCCCCCCCCCTGCCAAGCCAGACTTTTTCAAATACCCCATCCAATGAACATGTTCCATGTTAAAATATACAATTCATAGCAGATCAACAAGAAGTTTTAAACTGTTTAAAAGGACAAATAGACGCGATTAAAAATAATACATTAACATCTAATATTATCAAAAGAGTAATAATAGTACAAGGAAAAGCAGGATCAGAAAAAAGCACAGTAATAAAAGAAATGGTAAAAATGATAACATCTGCTTTCGGGGAAGATGCAGTCGAAATCGGAGCACCTACTGGCATGTCTACTGTAAATGTATATGAAAAAACATGTCACTCATTACTACGATTAACTTTAAATTATAAACAATTTGGTTCATTAGAAAATCAAAATGACAAAAAACTACAAACTGAATTAAAAAATTTAAAATTTCTGTTTATTGACGAAATGTCATTAATAGGTTTACGTACTTTATATAAAATAGAATCAAGGTGTAGAGAAATTTTTGCTAACGAAATTAATGAACCTTTTGGTGGAATAATAATATACTTATTCGGAGATTATAACCAATTAACGCTGGTAGGAGCTGATACGGCAATATTTAGTTCAAAAAAATTTACTGACATAATGCAATCGCAAAGACCACTTGTTTTTAAAAAATTTAAGAAATATTTCTGTTTACAAAATGCACACCGACAAGAAGGAAAGCAAACACCATATTCAAAATTATTAGATGAAATAAATTTTACATTTCTTAGATGCCAAATTTTTAATTTCTGATTTATAGGCAAAAAATGTAGTAATAAATGAAAAGAAACCTAACCAATTACGGTTTTCTACAGAAAATTTAATTTTGAAGTGAAGTCTATCTGGAAATATTGCATACAAAGATAAAAATTTGGTTTCTTCTTCGTGAAGAAAGTTCCATAATTCTATGATTTTTATCATAACTTTGTTATTAATAATAACGAGTTCTTTGCTTAAAGTAGATCCAAATACTTCAGTAGCAAGAAAGTATAAAATATTACAAGGATTATTTATAAAAGAATAAACTTCATCGTCATCATCGATGTAATCATCGTCCTTATTTTCAATTGATATATACAGTGCTTTCAAAACATCTTTATTTTCATTAATTTTGATTTTAACTTCATTACTTTTTCCATCTACAATTAATATTATAAAATTATAACAGCAAAATTTTATTTGAAGCTTCAGCTAAAAAAGTGCATATAGTTACCTATATAAAACTGATAATTAAAGAGATTTCCGATCTTACAACTACAATTGTTAATATTGTTTGCCATAATGCACCTTACATTTTTTACTTTTATTTTATAAGTATCATAAACAGATTTTAAAGTTTTAGAATCATTCGCTGGAGTATTTTTCAGCTGTTTATAAGCAAGAGTAAAAATCTTGCTTTTAAAAGATTCTTTTGATAACTAAAAAAAAAAAAGAAGTTAAAAGTAATTTAGAAATTTAAAAAACTAATTTATAACAGAAAATTTTACCATACGAGCAGCACAAATTAACTACTTATTATTTTGATAACAAAAAGCATCAATAGTAAGCGATACATAATTATTATTTATAGTTTCATGAACTATGCTGTTGACTAAATTATCATGAAACGAAGCGTGGTCTTCGATAGTTTCTGAATTTATCTGTACAGAGTCAGTAGTAAAAACTGAAAAGGAATTCATTTATTCACTTTTTTTAATAAAAAATACATATAAGGCCAAAATGACTTAAATAGGTTAGATTTCGGACTGACTTAGAATATGATATTTTAAGCTAAAATTAAGGGCTTTATTGAGATTCTGATTCGTTCAACGTTTAAAAAAATTAATATTCTATAAATTAAAAAAAAATGCAGTATTTAATTTTAATTTAATAAAAAGTTGTGATGTCTCTACGTTTTGAAAACAAGGCAAAAAGTCTCAACCCATAACGCGGAGACGTCATAACTATATCTAAATGTAAAAAGAATTAAAAATTTTTTCTTTTATTTTGTAAAAAAATAAATTTTTTAGAAGCTAATGGGATTTTTTTTTTAAGCTTTGTTTATCTTTATAAAATCCTATTCTAAAAAGGAGATGTTGCTATGTACATTGTTGTACATTGTTATCGCAATAAAAGCATTCTGGTTGGCTACTAATATCGACTCATAATAATAATCGTTGTGTATTTATGTATGATTATTCATAGTATTAGTAATGTTTATTTATAGCAGAAAAAATAAATATATAACCTAAATTTAAGGTCTTAAGAGCGGTAGAATTAAAATGCAAAAAAAAAGCTAAAACTTGGAGAAAGTAAATGAAATATAATTTAATTTTACACATATTTTTTTTTTTTATAATTGACCGAATAGTTTTTGAGAAAATAAATAAATAAAAAATAAATTAACACAGGCTCTTATGGGGAATTTTAAAAAATGAAAAAAAGCATTTAAAATACAAAACTTAGATATTTTTTTTTATGAGTTGATAAATAATATCCTAAAAAGAGACCTTAAAATTTACAATCGACCGTCATTTTTTATGGTTTTACTTTAAAAAATGTATAAAAAATTAACGTTTATTCTGCTATTGAGGTAGAGTCATTTATTATATTTTTTTATTTATTTATTTTCTTTATAATAATTAAATAATATTGTTTAAATAATAAATAATTTATTTAATGCCAAAATTAAGTTAATAAAAATCATTTTTGAGCTTTGAATAGTAATAATTAAGTATTATTGAAAAAATTTTTTTATTTATTTAAAGTTGCAATCTGTATTTTTTTACATGAGTAAGACAAGGATGTCGATAGGCAAAATCCTAACGCTCTCAAGACCTTAAATTATTTTTTTTTGGTAAAAATTAAAATACATGTTTTTTTCATTATTCGAAAATTGATATTCCAAAATAGTATATTGGGTTATATTATTTTTTTTCTTATTATTATTATTTTAAAAGTGATAAATTACATAAAAGTGAAAAATTTGTTGTTAAAAATTCATCTTATTTATATAAAATAACCGATATTAACATGAAACATGTTCATTGGAAGGGGTATTTGATTCAGTTTAGCTCGACAGGGGGGGGGGGTGAAAAATTGGCGTTCTTAGAGCGGGTGAAAACCATTAATTTGTTTATATAATCCTTAAAGTAATATTTCAAGAACTTAACTTTATAATGAAAAATCATTTTCAAAGACAAGATTTTTACTTTAGAAGATATTTTTACTATATGTTTTTAATATATTCTTAAAATATTTTTAAATTATTTCCAATTTTCATTTAAATTAAACCTGGGCTATATCATTATAATTTATCATTATTTAGCTTCATTAAAAAAATATCAAAGATAGATGTTTACAATAAATATAAGGCTTTTCGTGACAATGTTTTAAATATGGGGTACCCTAGGACAGTCCCCATCTAATACATGTTATTTATTCCTATCACGTGTCCAGCCCGAAAAGCCTTATAGGCTATATAACCCATAATAATCTACAAAGAAAATAGAAAAATTCAAATTTCAAAATAAGCAATTTGATTGGCTAATAAACTATTGACCCAAGATAGCTCCATAGAGAACCCATAAACTTTTTTATGCTAGATAATTATTGATACAATTTCCGTACACGCCGTTTACTGGTTATTTAGGGGCCTGGCAAGTTAAGCAGTTTCTGAAGATAATAAATTGTTATATTATAAGCTAATTATATTTGAAGTACAGACTGTGAGCTCAATGTGAAAAAACTGTATAAGAAAAATTATCTGTTTAGTGTAAAATTTTTCTGAAATAAAAATTTACTTAGCTTAGGCCATATAATTTCATCTGAAAACATTTATGGCCCAAAAGTTATAATATATTTATTAGGAATTTAAACTTTTTCTGAAATTAAATTTGACTTAGCTTAGGCCATAAAATTTAATCTCACAACATTTATGGCTCAAAAGTTTAAAAAAATATAAAAGTGTAGATCCATTTATAATCCACCTTCTTAAAAACTTTATCAGAAATAAAGAATATCATTTAAAGTACAGTCTGTAAAGTCAATTTAAAAAAACTTCACAAGAAAAATTGGTTGACAGTATATATTTAAACAAAATTAAATTATTAAATTTGACTTAGCTTAGTCCTCAAGATATCCAAAATTTTTTTCATAATATACGCTGCAACAAAGATCTACTTTCTTACTTTCAGGCGATCTTTTTTTCGCTTTTAATGAAAAACTACGTGTTGAACACGGGAAAAAATGTAGGAAATTTTACTTTTAATGCTATCTGCCACTCGTTCGCTACGCCCACTCGTGCATAGAACTGCATTGAAAGCCAAATCCTACTTTTTTTCCCTTGTTGAACAAATAGCGATCTATAGAATATATAGTTTCTACACACCTTTTTAGGTATACCATGTGATTAATCACTTTGAATTCAAAGTTCAAATTTGAACCATTAAAAACGGACAAGTTCATATTTTGATTTTATGCATGAATTTTATGAAAAAACTATCAAAAACTCATCTGTAAATAATACAAAAGTATAAATAATTAATTTTTTGTTTGTTTTATTTTTGATTTTTTTTCAAATTTTAATAATAATGCAAGTGTGGATGACATTTTTATCATTGAAATTGATTCACGGCTTTTTTTATACAATGTAAAAATATATATTGCTTGAAAAATTCAAGTAGTTTAAAAACAATTTGATGATGATCATATGGGTAAAAATTAATTAAAATAAATAAAAATGTGCAAATTATCTTTAAATTTCATGATTCAACTAAATAAACTAAAAAAATTTGATTCCATATATGCAAGATTTCATGCATTGAAAATCCAAGATTTTGCTTGAATTTTCATGCCATCTATTTTTACAGTGTATGATAAAATTTAATAGGTTTAATTTATAGACAAATAATCAATTTTTAATACTTTTTAAAATTGTTATTATGCGTTTCGTATGTATTAATTAAATAAGATAATAAATAAACTATGCAAATAATATATTTTAATATTAAATCTATTTGATATTAAAAAATGATATCTTAAATTAATCTAAAAAAGATTATCAAGCTATTAAAATAGGGTTTTTAAAATATTCCCCATTGTTTTAATTATTCTTGGTTTTATTTCAATTTCTTGCAATAATTGGTTATCTGTATATGTTCAAATAAATTTTTTTGAATTTATTAAATTAAAATTCCACGAGATGGAGTAGTAGTTCACGTGGTGTGATTTTTGGAAATTGGAGTTGCTCCTCTTTATTATTTTTGTAGCGGCCTAATCACATGTGTGCTTAAGATATAAACAAATAAAAAAGTAGTTATTGTTTACTAACCTTTATAAAGAAGATAAATAAATTAAATATATTGTTGTTATTTTTATGTCAATAATTCAAAAGAAACTTTATTACATATTTTAAAAAATTGGTAATTAGATTTTAATATTCAAAAAACCTTAAATAACACTTGTGTTATTCAAAGTAAGTTTACCCCTATTATAGCAATATATTTTATTCTGTTTTATACAAAAAATTTTAATTTTCATATTTTTGATTATTATAGGCAGGAGATCATATGAAGTTTAAGTTCTAATATATTTTGAATTTTTATAACTATCAAAGCCACAAACTCTAGATGACAAAAGTGATTTTTGAATTAGAATTGGACTATATTCCTAACATTATGTGCATTTAATTTTAAGTTAATGTTTTTTTTAAATTTTAACTCAGTATTTACTTTTTTGTTAAATGTCTATAAAATTGACAAATTGACTTTCTATATGAACCTACGTGTTTTAAACTTTATAATACCGAATTAAAATATTACTTTATATACCGAATTAAAATATTACTTTATGAGTTAAGAGCAAATTATTATTAACGCTTAATTTTTGATACAATTTTTGGATAATAAGAAATCAAAAGTACAATGAATAGCTTTACTGTAAATGATCAAGATTTATCAATGGAAGTTTAGATTCATGGAGCACTCAAGTTATTCATTGGAAAATAAAAAATAAAAAATTATTTAAGCTTAAAGAAGGTCAGTACGTTATGTCTCCAAAATTTATTGACAATGAAAACAATTCCTGGTTTATTAAATTTTTTCCAAATGGTTGTGTACATAGTGATAAAAAGTATGTTTCTGTTTTTCTTGCTTTGTCAAATAAAAATAATAATGAAAACAAACAACTTAAAGTAACATATGAGTTATTGATTTTAAATAATGATGATGAACCGTATTATACGAAGTGATCTAAAAATGATGATATATTTAATACGGCTAACCAAGGTAGTCAAGATGATATTGAATTCGATGTAACCACCATTTAATGCAAAAGATCCAATTAATGTGCAAGCAATAACTGATGGAAAATATGGATTTACTTTAGTTAATGAAAATAAATCACAGGCATCAAATTATGTGTGCCGAGGATGGAATTATTGTTTTATGAGTAAAGATATAGAAAGAAATTTGCTTCAATTAATTGATAAAAATGGAAATTTACATGTTCGTTGTCTTATATGATATAAGCCGAGTTTTAAAAGAGCAAGAATAGAAACAACGGAAACTGGCACTGTTAAAATTGAAAAAAGTATAAATTATTCAACTTTTTCAGATAATGAAATAACAAGAGTACAATGTGATAAGTGTACGAAATGTACATCTGATTCTTTACATAAAAATAAATTTGAAAAATTAGTAAACAATGAAAATAATTATGACGTTATCATTGTTAACAAAGAAAAAGCAATTTTTGCTCACAAAGTATTCTCATCATTAAAAAGTAAATATTTTGAACAATTTTTTTCAACTTCTAATCAAATTGATTTAAATAGAAAAATAAATAATCTTAATAAAAAAAATATCAATAGCAATACATTATATATTGAAATTAATTATTTTAGTGAAAATGTTATTTTAAAAATACTTAAATTTATTTCTGTTGAAAATATTGAGGACGTTCAAGGCGATGATGCGTTGGATTTGTATAAAATAGCTTTTAAATATAAAATTGAACATTTGAAAGAAGTATGTGAATCAGAGTTACTAAAAAATATATCAATAACTAACTGTATTAAAAATCTTGTGTTATCTGTATATTAATTATGTATAAATAAGTAAAAATTACTGCCATCGTAAGATGATTAAATGAAATTAAAAATAATGTAATTAATTCGAAACAAGTGTAATATAAAATAAACAAGTTAAATATAGAAAATTTTAGTTATTATTTTTATTTATTTAAAAAATTTATCAAAAAAACTGCATAAAAACTGTAGTAAACTTTGTTATGATATGTATAATTATAACTTTTTGATATTTACAATTAGCTGACAGAAAATATGAGTGTGTCAGTGTGTATATACAGGGTGGAATACAATTGCCGCGGATATTTACATAGCTTTTATATATATTAGCAAAATCCGTTGTAATTGTTTTCCACTCATTATCTCGGAACGTCTAGGCTAGAACAAGCAGCCGGAAAATAAAAAATAAAAAAATATCGCACGCTGGGTATCTGTAGACTTGTTTCCCTTAGCAAGTTTTTTTATATTTTATGTATAATATACGTCACACGCACTATACTAAATTTCTGTTTTAAAGCAGAAAAGTTTGTAGATACCCGCACGACTGACTAGTCGGGCGCTTTATTTTGTATTTTGTATAGTATATGTCAGGGAAAAGTTATAGTCGGCGCCAGGTCAAAGACAAGTTTTTGTTGCAATATTATTTTGAAAAAGATTGAAACAATTTAAAAAAATTAACTGGAAATTTAACTATTTAAAACATTTATTGGAAATATATCTTAAAAATTAAAATTTGTAAGCAAAGTAACATTGTTTAACACATATGCCTTGAACTTTTGTTTACGCGCGTCTCTTGGTATAGATTCTAGGAAATAACAAAAAATAAAATATGAAAATTTAATTTTCTAAAATTTTTTTCTATATTGTCTCATATATGTTTGCAAAATTTATTAGCCTCGGCAAATTATATACTTTTATTGCTCTCAGTTTCTCTTAATTAATTTTCAGAAAAAAAATTCATAAAAAAATAATAACAATTTTTAAAGTTTTTTTACTTACGAATCGCGCCAGATTGAACCTCTACAAGAACTGTCTCCCAATTTTCTTTCAGATTAACTTTTTTTTTAATCAAACTATCTAAGACCTATCTGACGTTTTAGGCCAGAAAATTTCATTTTTCTCATCATTTACAAACCAGTTACCTGGTATTGTCTCACTAGAATCACCTTCGAAAAAAACAATAAGCCACGTCATATTAACTATTTATAAAAAAAAAAAAAAAAAAAAAATAATTTTACTCAAGAAAATAATTTATTTTCTTCGACACAAAATATTATATTTAAAAACGCATGGTGGTTATAAAAAGAACTGAAAGAATGAAAGCTCTTCTCCAATCCAATGTGCGGTTTGTCTTCCCACTCTTCTCATCTAGAAATGTTTAACAGGATATATCCCTATACTTTTAAAATTACTTATGCACAGTAGGGTTGTTCACTAAAAAAAAAGGGGGCCAAAAATTTTCTTCCTGAAGTATGTTGAAGTTTAGGTGACAAAATGATCCCATACCAATTTTCAGCTCATTTAAGAACGATTTAAGGGTTGCACGAACCCAGGATAGCTCTCAAGTGGTTGGCTAATACCGACAATTAGTGCGAACGACGAAAATTTTTTTCAAAATCCGTTTACTATACTTCCTAATATATTTTTGGTGTCGCTAAACTCGAAAATGAGGTTCTAAGAGTCCGAAAATACCTTAATCACCCTGAAACACCGAATACACCCCTTTTTTTACTAAAAATTTTTGAATTTATAGCGAAAATCGTATATATTCGAAACATCTGAATTATAAATAACAATTGATCACTTGTTGAAAAAATACCCAAAACTCCTTCCGCTTATTCCAACGCACCTTCTTGGCCGAGAAACGCAGGGCTCAATTCTATAACAATGTTATAAGATAGGGTTTCTAGACAATTTTTCCAAATAACGCTGTCATATTGCAATTCTACCAAAATACTACCGTTTGGTCTCATTTTTTCGTATAAGTTCTACCTTTCAAACGCCGTAAACCGCAATTTTCCATCACCGATTTTCTCATCGCTATAGTTAAAAAATCAAATGTCCATTTTTTGCCAAAAATTGCCAAAAATGCCAAAAATTTAAAATTGCTGCTAAAATTGTAATTTTTGAAGAAAATTAGTCTTATAGGTCTCCAACATTCTGTACTAGTCTCAAGTTTCGAAAAATTTTTCACTCGTCCATTTTGCTTTTCAAGATATGACTCGACAAAGATAGTGATAAAATATGATTTTTTTAAAAAAAACCTTAAATTAAGACTCTTTTTTTAAATTATCATATCTGCTAAACAAACAATTGAAAAGGAATGAGTAAAAATTTTTTCAAAATTTAGAGCTTAATTTAAATTCTTGAGACCATTAAAACTCATTTTCATCAAAAATTAACATATTTGGCGCACTTTTTTTTTTAGTGAATAACCCTACTGTGCATAAGTAATTTTAAAAGTACTTAAAAGGAAAGACGAACCGCACATTGGATTGGAGAAGAGCTTTCATTCTTTCAGTTTTTGTTAAGTTCTTCTTATAACCACCATGCGTTTTTAAATATAATATTTTGTGTCGAAGAAAATAAATTATTTTCTTGAGTAAAATTATTTTTTTTTTTTTTTTTTTTTTATAAATAGTTAATATGACGTGGCTTATTGTTTTTTTCGAAGGTGATTCTAGTGAGACAATACCAGGTAACTGGTTTGTAAATGATGAGAAAAATGAAATTTTCTGGCCTAAAACGTCAGATAGGTCTTAGATAGTTTGATTAAAAAAAAAGTTAATCTGAAAGAAAATTGGGAGACAGTTCTTGTAGAGGTTCAATCTGGCGCGATTCGTAAGTAAAAAAACTTTAAAAATTGTTATTATTTTTTTATGAATTTTTTTTCTGAAAATTAATTAAGAGAAACTGAGAGCAATAAAAGTATATAATTTGCCGAGGCTAATAAATTTTGCAAACATGTATGAGACATATATAGAAAAAAATTTTAGAAAATTAAATTTTCATATTTTATGAGTGAACAACCCTAATGCACAGTTTAAAACTGTTTATAATGCTTCTTGATTTTGAAACGTTTTCAGGATATCCCTACTCTGGACGTCTGCTGTATTTTAGCCAATCAAAATTCATTATTTTTTTTCGTAACGATCATAGAAGATTGGCAAAGAAGTGTTTTTGCTACAGCCATTTTGAGCTATAACCTGCAAATATTAATACGTAATATTTTTTGTGAAAATCTTGTACCTACCTTGTGTGATTTAAACTAAAAAAAATTATTATTTTGTGCGTTATTGGATTCGTTTTTTTATTTTTTTAATTATAGATATTTCAAACTAAGTGAAAAATTTTTAAAATTTTGCTGGTTAATTCATTTTTTTATACTTCTTAAATATATTATTTTTATTATATTTTTAATGAGCTGTAAGTCTTAGCTTTTAACTCGGTGTGACTTTGTAGTGTAGTTTTTTATTATGATAAATGATTTAAAGTTTACTCTTGTTGATAAAGTTTTTTATAAGGTATCTCCTTAGTGTGTGCGAGTGTAGATGTTTTGTGTAGTGCGTGTTTGCGTTGTTACCTATGGCCTCAGAGATTCGCAATTTCTCCTGTCCCCAAGCCGGCTTAAAGTGCTCTTGGAGGCACCTTACTTCTTAAATATATTATATATGTTTTTGCAGCTAAGGGAAACTATTATCATTATGATTATTTAGCTATAATTTATTAAGCTGCTATTTAAATTTATTTTCACTTTTTCCCAGTCTAATTTTTGGAAAAGACCGATTGAAAATGATACATTATTTGGATTTTTCATATTAAATTGTTCAGGCTAGCTAGTGAATTTAATAATAAAAAAACTCTAGAATCAGATGTCTATAACCATTAGCTCGTCATGGCCAGAAAAAATCAAAGTTATTATTATTATTATTATCAAACAAGAAAGCCTGATAAAAGTAACACTAGTCACTCTTCCAATAATAGTATAATTTTTAATGATAATAAAATTATAATAATGATAACAATAATAATAAAAGTAGCATTACTAACAATAATTTAGAAAATAATTTAAATGACACTTTTAATTTTAATATTAACAATAATTCTAATAGTTCTAATAACTTAAAAACAAATTCTTGAATTTTAAATAATCTACATAGCAATCATGTTCCTATAGGTAAACAATGTACTTTCGTCACTAAATTTGACAGAAGGGACAGTAAATCTAGTGCACCCTATGCCTTGACACAAAATAATAACAGACATGCAGATTCGATTGAGAGACGGGAACTTTTCATTCCCGGTTTCATGAAAATTAACGACGAAAATAAAGTACATAGCATTGCTTTTTCCATCTTAAAAACTCTTATCCCCTCTCTCAATCTATCAGACATTTCTAGAGTAAGATTTACCAATCCTAAAACATCACGTCCAAATGAGAGCTTGACAGTATTTCTTTCTTTTATCATTACCCTAGTAAACTCTAAACTATTCAATGCAGTAATGTCTGCCAAAAAATCTTATAATTATTTCACAACAAGAGATCTAACCCTTTAACTCTTGACTCGGAGATTGCTGTTGCTCTGCCAGATAGTAAAATATTTATTAATGAAGTATTATCCATCTCTGCCAGGTTACAATACATATCAATAAAAGAAACAGCTAAGAAACTGGGTTTCAAATATGTCTGGCACAGCTATGGTGACTTTCTTGTTAGGTGGAGGAACAATATGAGATCTCATGCTGTTAAGAACTTATCAGAATTAAATGTTTTATTTAAGTCTTTAGATATTCCCATTGGACATAATGACATACCATCTGTAACATACTTTCCTAGCAACCATCAAACAGAAGCTCTTGTCAAGCCTACTACATCACAATGACTAGACAGTAAAGCACAAACATTACCCCCAGCAAGCCAGCCTTAAAGGTGGGTTTCCTGAATGCTGCGTCCTTGAAGAAACACAAATGGCAAGTTCGCAAATTCCTAACTAATGACAAGTCCTATCATGTTTTCGCCATAGCTGAAACGAGACTGGGTCATGTAGTTACTGATAATTTTATAAATATTCCGGGTTACAGCACTGTACGCCAAGACCGTAATACACATGGTGGTGGTATCTTGCTTTTTATAAAAGAAAATTTTAAGGCTAAAATTCTTTGCTCTTTAAGGACTGAGCAGACTGGTAAGCCTTTAAAACCGGAATACCTATTTTGTTCGGTCTGGGAAGGTAATTTTTGCCCCTGTCTTAATAGTTCTAGTCTACCGCCCTCCTGACGTTAAAATAAGGTCGGACCAAAACTTCATTGAGTTATTACAGACTTACTGTTCAGATTACAGCCATAAAGTAATCTTAGGCGACTGGAATCCCAACATGCTTGACCCCAATAATTCTGGCACCAAGTTCGTAAACAGTCTCATTACTGACTTATCTCTTAAACTAGTTGACACAGATGCCTCTCACCATACTGATGAAAATGACACATGGATTGACCTTATTCTAATTGACGAATGTGATACTATTTTAAGTTTTGACAGAGTTTCTCCTAACTATGCTAATCGTCATGACATAATATCTGTAACTCTTGACGTGTTTTATCCTGAACCACCCAATGTACCCATAACATACAAGGCGCTTAACACCATTACACCACATGACCTTAACGCACAGTTACGTAAACTTGACTGGTCGTGGTCGTACGGTATGTGTAACTTCACAAACTTCAACTTCTGATTATCGGGATATAAACATAGGTGTGCCCCAGAGCTCGGTCCTGGGCCCACTGCTGTTTTGTATATACATGAATGACATAAAGGACTATCTGGATGATAGTACGTTTAGATTATTATATGCTGACGACCTACAGATTTATGTCCAGGTTCCTGCAGATCAAATTAATCAGGGAATTGGTTTGCTCTCTGACTCAGCAAAAATAGTATCAACATGGGCGGAATTAAATTGCTTAGCATTGAATACTAAAAAGACCCAGGCAATTATCTTCGGTTCACCCCATACCATTAAGCTCTTTAAAGAGCTTCAAACTTCAAAAATAGTAGTCAATCATATTCTTTGATATTACATTAGTTTTCAAATTTATTATGTATTTATTAATAAGCTAAATGAAATGTATATATGTATATAATATTGAAGTATTGTAATTTAATTAATTGTATATAAGAGTTTACCAAATATGTAAAGAGTGTACTATATTTTTGTATAACAAAATAAAGGCTATAATAATAATAATAATAATAATATCATGATTTATTTGTTAAAAATACAAAATAGTAAACTCTTGTTTTACAAAGTAAATTAATTAATCTAAATACAAAATAAATGAAGTAAAATAAAATAAATTCTTGTAATAAATTAAAATTAGTCAACATCAGTGAATATATTCTAGTATATATAATTAAAAATTTTTTGTAAATATAATATAGTAAATATAGTAAAAATAATTATTTATTTCAAATTGGTGCCAAATCTGGAAATCTTTATATAACTACTTCCGGTTAGTCGCAAAATTTTGTACTACTCAAGACCTATTGCGAGCGTCTATCATAGGTGGGAGCCGAAGACGCACTGTCACCGGCTGCCCAAATCTAAAGTGAGGTGCACGCACATACACATTCATACATATTTACAAATATACACGTAACACAACACAGTATTTTACTCTCTCCTACAGAAGATCCAGTAACATCTTTTAGTTCAATTTTATCGGCTTCTTCAGAGGGCTTTGTTTTTCAGGAGGTCTCAGTTAATGATGTTATCTAAGCTGTTTCACATTTTAGCTCCCAAGCTAAAGGTGAAGATTAGATTCCTCAGAGTGTCATAGCAAAGGCTCTTCCATCTATTGCGAAACACCTCACTAAGTTGTTCAATACATCATTAAAACAAGGAATATTTCCAGAGGCCTGGAAGAGATCCCGTATCTTAGCCTTAAGAAAGGTTTCTGTACCATCATCCACTTCTGATTTTCGTCCCATAGCTTTGCTATGTTTCCTCTCAAAGGTTTTGGAGAAGTTAGCACACGACCAGGTGGTTGGCTTATTAAATAAATCAAATATTCTGGATAAATTCCAGACGGGCTTTAGAAAACATCATAGTACCCAGACAGCCTTAATAAAACTTACTGATGATATTTAAATAGGAAAGTACAAGAAGCTAGCCACCCTATTAGTACAGTTTGACTTCTCGAAAGCCTTTGATAATGTATCTCCATCTAGACTGTTAAAAAAATTACAAGATAAGGGTTTCTCTAAAACAGCCCTTCAATGGTTTTGGTCATAACTCTGTGGTCGCTCGATGTATGTCTATTCAAAATCATCAACCTCAGCCCCGCGTGAAATAAATATAGGTGTACCTATATTTGATTTCAGAATTTACCAAAAAAATTTATAGACACTTTTATCACGTAGATTTTATTTGGCGATAAAAAATGTTAGATGACTGAAACGAAAAAAAACAGGAATTTCAAATTGGTGCCAAATCTGGAAATCTTTATATAACTACTTCTGGTTAGTCGCAAAATTTTGGTACTACTTAAGACCTTTCGAATGCGACCAACAAAATTAAAAACGGCTTATTTTATCCGAAGTTATGCGTATTTTAGTTTGGTCGTTTTTCGGAAATTTTTATTTTTTTGCGTTTTCAAATTACTATAACTTTTTTCTATCATAACCAAAATGGCCAAAAATTTCAGAGAATATTCTTCAAACATTAATAAATAATCTTTGAAATTTTGGTGGATGATATTGGCTTCTATCCGTTTTTATACATTACCAAAAAAGCCTTATTCTTCACGTATTTTGTGTATTGAAGTGGACCTATTTTTGACTTTGTGGAAAAACTTTGCTCCCCGGGTTTTTTTGTGAAGTTTTGGTCATAAAAAGTTCCCAGTTCTAAGGATTTTGCTTTTGCGTTGCAAAAACACGTGTTTGTAAGCACCTCAATTTTCCCATTTAAATAACATAGGAATTTTGACTTTCAGATTTAAATTACATGAAGCCATGGAGTACTTTTTTTTCGTTTATTACCGGTAAAATCGTTTTAAAAATATTTTTTTTGGCTACTTGAGGTTGGGTATCATTTTTTATAGATTTAAATAGTACTTTCCATCGATTAGTAGCTTTTCAAAACATTCTGCAAGTTTTGTAAAAAATTAGAAAGCTGAAAAGTGGGCTGAAAAGCTGGCAATAGCCTTTAAATAAACATATTATTGGCAAATACTTAGTTTGTTATTTCCTTATCCCTTTATGTTCCTCTTCATCTGGCATTCTTTGTAAAGAAAACTTTAAAGTGGAGTGTTTTATTAAAAAAAAATAAATGAGAAAAATCAAATTTTATATTTCAAAAGGACGCAAAGGAAACAAAGGTGTAAGAAAATACAAAAATATAATTGTGGCACGTGGTATCTACATGTAGTGATATTTTGTATTGCTGATTTTGTTTTGTGATTTTTTTTTTTAAATTTAAAATTATTTTGGTGTGTAAATCAAAATTTTTATTTTTTTTCTTATCCATAATATTCAACATGGCGTCACAAGTTAATTAACAGTGTCGCAGTCGTTAATGAGAAAATTATTTATTGCTTATAATTTTGATTTAAAAAGTGGATAATGGAATTTTTTAAATAATGAAGAGAAGAAGAACAGCATCATAACCATAACCATAAAATAAAAAATCACAATTTCAAAAACATTTTTTTTTAATTTTGATGGTGGGAGTCAAGCGCATCATGGTGGAAAATAGAAATTAAAATATTGGGAGTCAAGCGCATCATGGTGGAAAATAGAAATTAAAATATTTTTGGAAAGAAGCATGAAAGAAGTATAAAAGAAGAAAAATAGAGAGAGAAGATGGTCTTGGCGCGTAAATTTTTTGTCAAGCATTATCGATTTCGTCGGTAGGAACGGCAATCATTAGTTAATATAGAAGACACCGGAAGAGGGGTCTTTTAATTGAGCCTAATGATGATCCTGTAAATATTTAAAAAAATGTCCATGCTCTAAGGAAAACGTCTAAGTTGGACGTCTATAGAATGTTCCCAGGTCGTCCAAACATTTGGTGCTAGCTGAGATCCGTTTATAAATTTAGTAAAATAAAAAAAAAGTTTATAATTAGTTTATACAAATTTGAAATGAATTTATTAGATATTGACTTTAGAGACATTACAAGAAATTAATCTATTGACTAATTGTTCTGGACCCAATTATAAATAACAGATAATAAATTTTTGCAAAATAAAAATAATGTATTATTTAGTTACTATAGTAACCTTATAACTTTGTAGTTTCTAAAACTTTTACCTTGTAAAATCCTGTCAAACAAAGCTTGCTGTCCTTTTTGTTATGTCAAACTGATGTTGACTTATCCCTAAAACTTATACGATCCTTTTAGTAAACTTTGATCCTCCTTGGTCATAAGGAGCTGATTGGTCGAATCATCTAATTCTAAATTTTTTCCTATTTGTTGGCAGAGTATTTATTAAATTCACTAACTAGTCTATGCATAATACAAATAATCCATCAAGCCAAAAAGTCTTCAAAAATGATCTGCAAAAAATGAGAATACATCTAAATAGCAGATAAATAAATTTTTTCAAAATAAAAATATTAGTTACCTTAGCTGCATAGTTATCCAAAACTTTTACCTTGTAAAAGTCCTGTTACACAAGACTCGTTGTCCTATTATCGTTATGACAAACTGAAGTTATTTTATCCCTAAAATTTATATGATCCTTTTCGTTAACGTTGATCCTTCTTGGCCATGAAAAGCTGATTGTTCGAGTCATCTGCTTCTAGATTGTTTCTTTTTGTTAGCAGAGTATTTATTAAATTCACTAACTATAGTCTATGTATAATACAAATAATCCATCAAGCCAAAAAGTCTTCAAAAATGATTTGCAAAAAATGAAAATAAATTTAATTTGCAGGTTAAAAAAAAATTTTTCAAAATAAAAATAATAGTTACCTTAGCTGCTTAGTAACTAAAATGTTCAACTTGTAAAAGTCCTGTTAAGCAAAACTTGTTGTCCTTATCGTTATGTCAAACTGTAGTTCAATTATCCCTAAAACTTATATGAACCTTTCCTTAACTAATGGCACTGAATACCAGTAAAACAACACAAGCAAAAGTTAGAATATACAATCTTTGCAGAGTATGTAATCTCAAAGGGAAAAAGGCAATCCTTTAATTACCTGCATAATATACACTAAAAACATGCACTCAAAAAACAGCTGTGCCACAATATCAGATACTAATTCTGCAAAATACATATGCACTGTATGCAAGTCCATCAAGCGCCGCAGTGTCCAATTGAGTAGTATAATTCATGGACGCCACTCCTTCTCTCGCGTTGCCACGCCCACTACCATATCGGATCACTGGCGGATCACTGGCCGTAACTCAACATCTTCCCCTGCCTATACTACAGTGCAGCCTGCGTGTGACGTTTTTTCACACTCCAACTTTGAAAAAGAACTGCTAAAATTGAACAACGCATTAAAGGAACTACAAATTTCATGTGCCAACAACAGCACTATTATAAACTCTTTAAAAATTGAAAATCAACGTCTCTCAATTATTGTGAAAGAACTTCATGAATTCATCTACTCTTCACCCATCAACTCACTTCAACAGCCTCTGAACGAGATAAGTAGCAACTATTAACCAGCTATAGAACGCACTCAATGCAGTAAAAATAAATCATATAATTTTGAAGTTAACAATAATAACAATACTTTGACTGATACTGTAATACATAATTTTTTTTTTTTTTTAATGTAACTCCAGAGGCAAGCGGCACTCAGGATCACCAGCGCATACCATACAGTATCGCTATAAGCGATTCAGGTGGTAACTAGTATCCTTTCTATTGACCTGCTAGCAAGGGAGCGAAGTTCTTTACTATTTCACAGTTCTAAAAATATCATTTTGAACTTGAATTTTCTGTTTGGTTCCCTAAAAGGTTAATTGTAAATTTGTAAAAAATTTATTGTAGCACAACCCTGTTGTTCAACGTAAGTGAAATTATTGTATGAAAGGCTTCTGTGATAATAAGGAATTACGCTATTTTTTATTTTATTTTTGACCTATATATTCAGTACATTTTCGCAGTTTCAAATAACTGTAACTATAAATTTGAAATTTCCAGATTCTAAAGTCCTTGGTATTTTGGTTTTTAGATTCCGACTAATAATCTATTTTTGTTAAAAATCTGTGGATTTCGAGTATACAATCTATTTAAAACGTTTAAATTTGTTATGGAGTTTTTTTATATATTTTCGCAGTCCAAAAATTTAAATTTCCGCTTTGGAAAAACATAAGTTTTCCTGAAATTTCCATTACAAAGTTTTTTTTTTTGCACAGTGGCAGAGAGGTGAGAATGCGTTACGCACGAACAGAACCCGGTGTTCTGAACAGTGTCGGACTCCATGATGGCAAGGCACTCTGCAAAGAATGCATTGCCACATGTTTACCGACTAAACTCACCCCTCATCATACCTTATACAAGTCAGCCCGGAACCGTTTATCACATTACATCGGGTTGACTTAAGGCCATGTATCTTCTTTGGTTGAAGATCCTTCCATCCATTAATCCTTTCTCTCTCCTTCTTGTTATTTCACCGTGTCGTCAAATAGATAAATAATTAAGTTTATTAATAAGTAAATATATAAATAAATAAATAAATAAATAAGTATATAAATAAATAAATAGATATCCTTGTACGTCCTACATTGTCCCCTCTTTGGTGCCGCGTGAAAAAACTGTCCATCACGGTCGCTCCTACACGCGGCTCCTAGTTAGGGTGTCGTCAATAGCTTTTTAGTTCTCAGAATATCCTCCACGAGCCTTGCAACAGCACTCCATCCTTCTTCATTTCGAAGAATTCTTTCAACAACATTGTCAGGCGTAATGTCCTCTATTTCCGCTTCCAATTCCCTCCTTTTGATCACCCACCGATCGCACTGAAAGAACGTGTGATACGCATCATCGCGTTTGCCGGGACAGAACACACATTCGAAGCTTCCAACTTTGCCCATCCTGAAGAGATAGGACTGAAAAAGCCCGTGTCCACTGAGAAACTGGGTCAAGAAGTAATTCACTTCCCCATGTTTTCTCTGAATCCATAGAGCGACATCTTTTATGAGACGACTGGTCCATGCGCTGTCTATGCGATCCTTCCAGAGCGTCTGCCACTCCAGCATCACATCGCTCCTAACTTCCGCTTTGATACGGTCGACGTCGCCTTCATTTTTTCTATCATAAATAAGTTTACGCTCTTTGACGAGGAGCTTAATTGGAATAATGCCTGCGATCACAAGGACTGCCGCTTCCGAGACAGTCCTGTACGCGCAAGAAACCCTCAGAGCACCTTGCCTCTGAACTCTTATTATGTCTTTCGAATACATATCCTTGTCTAACGCCTTCCCCCAAATTTCTGCTCCATACAATAGGATGGAGTGAGTTACAGATGTGGTAGTTGATGGATAAATAAGGAAAATGGTGGTGTTTAAATAAATATAACTGATATTTAGCACTATGTACGTTTATTATAATGCAAGCCGATGTAGCATCGGTAGTGGTTGCCGGAGCACTGAATTTATGCTCCGCAACAGTAATACTTCTTCAGAGGGCGCCTCTCATACTTTACACACACACACGCACACACGATATATTATATACACAACATTTCCACCCACCACATTTTAATTAAATTAAAATGTTTAGCAAAAAAAAAGATAAAATTCAATATAAAATAAAAAGAAAATGTTTAAACATGTGGTGGCTGGAAATTGAGAAGAAAAAAAGAAATATTTACAGTTAAAAATTTGGCCTTTTCAAACCATTATTTCTAATCTATAATATACAAAAAATCAATTTTAATAACTTATAATAACAGAACATATTTACAATAAAAAAATTAAAAATCACAATAAATAATGATGTATTTACACAATAATTATATTTACAAATACAATTTTGTTTTGAAAAACCTTTTTTTTTCTAATTTAAAAAATCTCACTGTTTTTCCTCATCCAACACATCTAATAAAATTAACTTGTGTATTGGACGTTTTAAAGTGGTTGATCCCGTCTTGAGAGTTACAACCCTCACCAAACCATCAGGACCCTTGTGTACCCCGATAACTTTTGCTAACGGCCAATAAGAGGGGGGCATGGTCTCATCAGAGATCAACACCACATCATTTATTTCTATATTTTTTTTTTTTAATTGCCACTTGTGACGTTCCTGCAGAGTTTGCAGATACTCAGTGGACCATGATTGCCACCAGTCTTGTAATTTTTGCTGGATGAGCTTATACCTATTTGAAAGGGGTATATTTTGATCCAGATAATTATTCTTTGGCAAAATATTATTGTTTGATTGTGTGAGCAGGAAAGCAGGGGTTAAAAATTTGTTATCAGACGGATCGTCTTTTAAAGGTATGAGTGGTCGGGAATTGAGACAAGCCTCAATCTGCTTTAGCAGAGTATTGAACTCTTCATAAGTAAGTAAATGGTTACCTACTACTCTCCGAATATGGTGTTTCACGGACTTTACCGCTGCTTCCCAGATTCCCCCAAAATGAGGCGCTCCCGGAGAGTTAAACGTTCAGTTCGTACCCTCGTTGGTAATAGAACCCACAAGTTCCTGCATATAGACAGAAGATTCCATATACATTTCTTTGAGGATTCGATCTGCGCCAACAAAGGTAGTCCCTTGGTCGCTAAACAAACTGGAACATTGCCCTCGAGTTGCGGTAAATCTTCTAAAGGCAGCAATAAAATCCGGACTAGAATACCCAGTTACCAGCTCAAGATGGACGGCTTTGGTGGTCATACAGACGAACACTGCTATGTAAGCCTTGTACATGGTTTTATGAGAACCGCGACCTCTATACCTTAAAATTGAGAAGGGGCCAGCATAATCTACTCCACTAAAGCGAAACGGTTTATCTGGCATGATTACCCTTGATGCGGGAAGTATTCCCATCTTTTATATAGAGTGATTGGAACCATAACGACGACAAATATTACATTTATATACGCAGCTTCTAACCAAATTTCTAGCTTTCACTACCCAGAATTCCTGACGCAATGTAGATAAAGTTAGCCTAACTCCTCCGTGCAACATAGATTTATGACAATGCTCTACCAATAATTTTGAAAATTGACCTTGATATGGCAAGATCCATGGATGTTTTTGGTCATGATCCAACAACGACCAATGAATCCTACCCCCTAATCTCAATAAATTTTGCTCAAGAAAAGGATCTAATCTTCTTAGATTTAAGTCTTGCATAGGTTTACCATTTTTTAGCAAAGAAATATCGACTTCAAAATAAGCTCTCTGAATGATAAATATCCAGAGTTTTTTAGCTCGGGTGATTTCCTCAATAGACACTAACTTCGGAAAACAACAACGATACTTTACCAAGAACCAAGAGTTCTTAACTAAGTCAGATTGCTCTGACAAGTTCACTAATTTACTTCTCACCCTCAATAACAACTTATCTATAAAACGAAGAATATATGAGGTTATTCGAAGAAGTTTTTTCAAAGATGAGTATTTATTAATCAAATCCCAAACTTGAACTTCACAACTTTGTTTTTTAGCAACGACGTTACAATTCATTGCTGTAACATTTACTGACTTACTTTGAAATTCCATGAAATCGTCTCCAGATTTATCTAAAGTCACACCCCCATCCCACCAAAGAGAAAAGTCCTTTAGTTGCAAAGGTGGCAGGCCCCTAGAAATACAATCAGCTGGGTTGTCGTGCGTTCGAACATGGTTCCAATAAGCCTCAGGGATTAACGCATGGATTTTAGAACATCTGTGAGCAACATACATTTCCCATTTAGATGGGTGTTCTTTAAGCCAGTAAAGTACGTCTGTAGAATCCGTGAAAAGATAAATTCTTACAGCGTCCAATCTCAGAGCTTTGAGAACCTTAACCGATAGTCTAGCTAGTAAAAGAGCCGCATTTAATTCCAGTCTTAGTATTGTTAAAAGTGGCTTAATAGGTGCAACTTTAGCTTTTGCTTGGATTAAATGAACAGAACTAACACCATTATACGTAACCTTGAGGTATGTGCAGGCAGCATAAGCAAATTTTGAGGCATCTGCAAAACCAAAAAGCTCGTATTCTGCATTAGGAACATAGTTTAGCCATCTTTTGATTTTGATGTCCTTTACAGCTGATAAATCATTGTGCCAACTTAAGAATTCATCTCTCAAAGGGGGGGGGGGTGACATTTCATCCCAGCCAATTTTCGCCAACCATAACTTCTGCATAAAAATTTTGGCAGTAATAATAACCGGAGCCAACCAACCTAGGGGGTCAAAAAATTTGGCTATGATAGAAAGCACCTTCCTCTTTGTGAGATCACCCTCAAGTTGATCAATAACTAGATCAAAGGTAAATTCATCAGAGTCTAGACACCAGTTTAGACCCAACAACCCGAAGCAAGAATTGGATTTGGGTGAAGCACATGCTGAGCTAGGAAAATTTAGCAACTTTTCATCATTAGCTGACCACTTATGGAGGGAGAAACCACCCACCTTGCAAAATCCCACTAAATCTTTTTGCTTATCTAAAGCTTCAGCTAATGTGTGGCCACCAGACAGTGTATCATCCATATATGTTTCCATATTAAGAATGTCCACAGCCAAAGGAAAATTTCTCCCCTCATCAATGGCTAATTGCCTAATGACTCTATTTGCTAAATAAGGACTGCTTATCATACCATAAGTGACTGTAGTAAGCGACCATACTTGAATAGTTTTGTTTTGTTTAGAACGCCACAAAATCTGCTGAAACTTTCGGTCATCCTCGTGGACTAGGATTTGCCTAAACATCTGCTCAATGTCAGATACAAAGACAAATCTATATTTCATCCAGTTGATCAATAACTCAGCTAAGTCCGGAAGTAGGTTTGGCCCACAGTGTAATAAATTATTAATTGAAACCTTATCATAGTCTCTAGCTGAACCATTGAACACTGAACGAAATTTGCCCGAAGAGCCGAGAATTCCGTGATGTGGAAGAAAATAGCAATCGATTTCTGGCAGAGGGGATTTAAGAAGCGACATATGACCTGTATCAGCATAATTTTGCATAAATGCCTTATATGCTTGAGCGAACTTTTCGTCTTTTAGAAATTTAGCTTCCATCCTTTCCAAAACTCTCTTTACATTTTGATGAGATCCTCTGAACTTCAAATTAACACTATCAGGATCTTTAAAAGGTAATCTTACCACGTAACGTCCATCAGAATTGCGATAAAAAGTTTTGGAGAAGAATTCTTCTCAAGCTTGTTCGTCAGGAGTGAGTAACGATTTAGAAGAAACAGCGACCTCCTCCTGCTGCCAAAATCTTTCTAAATTGAATGATAGATTCTCTTCCTCTATTGGAAGATCAGTGGCCAATAAACAATTAAAACCTTTCCCTAAATTCCCAGAAATTATCCAACCTAACTTAGAATTTGTAGCAATCGGCTGAGAGTCTGAACCTCTACGAATTTGGCCCTCAATTAATGACGAATGTACAGTTGTACTTAGCAAAACGTCAATCTGTCCTCGCTCATTAAAATGTGGGTCAGCAAGCTCTAAGTCCGATAAGTAATCCAGATTTTTTATTTGGAAATTTACATTTGGTGAATATGAGGTAATTTTAGGTATGACAAACGCATCAATATTTACCACAAAATCTGAGAAAAAATGCGGCCTAATATCAAAATTTACTAATTGAGTAGAAGTTAACTCACTGTTGCCCCCGACGCCAGAGATTGGTAAAAAAGTTGATACTTTTGGAATTTTCAGCTTTTTAAGCAATGACCTACTTATGAAAGAGGCTTGAGAGCATTGATCTATCAGTGCCCTAGCTAAGAAATCACAACCAAAACTATTTGATACTTTTATTACGGCTGTAGGCAACAAATATTTGGGTACTGCGAAGTCACTCAGTCCTTGCAGGAAGTCTGTCCACTTTGCCTAGTTAAATGCATTCTTGACATCAAGGGTAACCAAAAGAGTAATTTTACGAGAGTAATGATTACCCATTTGGGCCCTTGCTATCGCGTCAACGGCCTCCTTCACTGCCCCAATGGTGGACCGCCCCCGTCTAAAGCCGTATTGTCGAGGAGATAAGTCTCCCGCTGCTTCTACAGCGTTTAAGATACGATAATAGCAACTCTAACACTCTTGTTTATCATAATAGTAATAATATAAATCATTTTAATAGTAATAACAATAATCATTTTGATAATAAAATTAAGAATTATTTTAATTGTAACAATCATAATCACAGATCTAAAAATATTAATAACTCTCATTATAGTGATAACAATATTGATTTTAATACACGTAATCTTAATAATCTTAGCAAAATTGATAGTGATTTATCAAAAATTAATCTTAAGAATATAAATACAGCTTCTTCTTTTAGACAAAACACTCCATCATATACTTGTACCCATCTATCATCATTTACTTATTCGCCGTGAGGGTAATGGCGGATTCTAGTAAGTCACGTGGTTTCCCCTTTTTTATTGGGAAAACTTTACACGTAAAGCATAGGAAAAATTATGAAAATTGGAGATTAAACAATTATAAACTGTATTTCGGATAAAATTTTTTTAGCATAGCAATTGTAATAATAAAATGTATCTTTATTTTATAAAATAAAAAGAATATATAATGGTAACTTTTATAAAAGTTAATTTTATTTATGTTAAGAGGGTTATGTGCGGTATTCAATGCAAATGTATTAAATAAGTTTTTGTGTTACAATTTGATTAAACTTGATAAATTATTGATAAAAACTGTTAATAATTGTTATCTCTAAGAAAATGCAAGCAATAATGATATTTTTTTTCTAAGAGAAAAATAATATCAATACTTTTGAGTCATCAAACAGAAGATTGTAATGTTTTTATTGTTATTTTACAAATACAAAATACATCTTTGTGTTGGGATGAATGTATTTTATGCTAATTAATATTCTTTAACAAAAAATCTGCAAAAAATTCAATTATTTCACCCAAAAACAATAAAATATACACAAAAAACATATGATCATTGGTAAGAGTGAGCATTATTTACTGATTTCAGAAGTGTAGTATACGGAAAAATTTATAAGAATAAAAAAAAATCAATTTAAATACATTTAGAACTTATTTTTCACTATTTATAACAAAATACGGTTATTAAAGAATTTTTTAATTAATTAAAAAACAATTTGTGTATAAAATCTATATATTTGCATACATATATTTCCCAACGCGGACTAATATTTACGCCACCGCGAGCGCGTCGATCGAATTTTTAATATCCCTTCTACCATTCCCCTCAGGGCAAATAATGTACCCATTGAGAAAAGGGAAGTGTTTATTAGACTGACAAAAAAAAATCGACTTTTCGATTTTTTAAGGTGCTCAAGCGTTTTTGGGGACCACATTATGAAAAAAAAGCCCTAGGTAAAGCGCATCTAAAAATATTTAGTCGTTGAAAATTGGTTCAGGAGCGTCGGGGGGATTACAGCTACTAAATTTAAAAGGCAACATAAAAATAAAACTTTGGGGGTATTTCATAGATTTTTTGGTCACTAAAAACGATGGAATCATTTATTTTGAATTATTTCTTTAAGGCAAAAAGTTATGATATAATTTCGGTCTTAAAAATATTAAAAATTGGACAGTTTTTGGCGTCAAAAACATGCTGCGGACTAAAAAATGTTTAGAAATTATTTTAAAGGGGTATTCCGAATGATAATTGGGTCACTAAAATCGATGAAATCGGTTATTTTCAATTATTCTTTAATGATTCAGAGTTATGCGCCAAATAATGTAGCTTGATTTCCCAAATATAGCATTTTTTTGAGTTAAATGTCAATATCAAGCGTACAGAGAACTCTTTTGAGCCTCTAGAAAGGTATGTTATCATAGTTTTGTGTTTTTTGAATACCGAGGCATTGGTTGTAATAAAAAAATAATAAATAAATAAAAAAATACATAAAAAAATAAAAATAATAAAAATAATAAAAATAATAAAATAATATAAATAATAAAAATAATAAAATAATAAAAATACATAAAAAAATCTAAACAACCAATGCATCGGTGTTTAAAAAACACAAAACTATGATAACTCACATTTCTATAGGCTCAAAAAAGTTCTCAGTACGCTTGACAGTCATTTAACTCAAAAAAATGCTATATTTGGGAAATCAAGCTACAATATTTGGTGCATAACTCTGAATCCGTAAAAAATAAATGAAAATAACCGATTTCATCGTTTTTAGTGACCCAATGATCATTCGAAATACCCCTTTAAAATAATTTCTAAACATTTTTTAGTCCGCAGCATGTTTTTGACGCCAAAATTAGATCATAACTTTTTGCCTTAAAGAAATAATTCAAAATAAATGATTTCATCATTTTTAGTGACCAAAAAAACTATGAAATACTCCCCGAAGTTTTATTTTTTTGTTGCCATTTAAATTTAGTAGCTGTAATCCCCCCCGGCGCTCCTGGACCAATTTTAAAAAATCGAAAACGCTTTGGCGCTGTCCAACGACTAAATATTTTTAGATGCGCCTTACCTAGGGCTTTTTTTTCATAAAGTGGTACCCAAAAACGCTTGAGCACCTTAAAAAATCGAAAAGTTGATTATTTTTTTGTTAGTCTAGTGTTTATACCGGGCTTCATAAAAATCAATGATGAATTATGCATGCGTAGTTATTCATTTTCCATTCTTAAAGCACTGCTTTCCTCTCTCAATCATTCTGACATTTTTGGAGTACGTGTTGCTGAGCCTAAATCAAGTAACTTAATAAAAAATATTCCTAAATTTACATCGCTCATAGTACGTTTACGTAAACTTGAACTAGGACAAAGTATTATAAGTGCAAAAAAGGCATACAGCAACAACTACTTCACAACAAAAAAAATTGACTTAGATTTACTTAATCCTGAAGTTGTCAGCGCATTGCCAGACATTAGAATATTCATGAAGAAGTGCTGTCAACTTCTGATCAATCGCATTATTTAGCTATAAAAGAAACTGCAATACATCTAGGTTTCAAATATGTCTGGCACTGCGCCGGGAAAATTCTAGTGCTATGGAGTAATGACTTGCGGTCTCAACAAATAAAAACTGTATCTGACCTAACAGCTATTACAGACTCTTTAGGAGCTTTAGATCCTTTACCAAATGTTCCTAATTGGCACCCTCTACTGTAAACATCTTATAACACTGCTGGTAACTCTTCTAATACACAAACATCAATTTGACTAACAAATCCCCCCCTCTCAACATCAACTCCATCCAAGAGCTTGAAAGTTTTGTTCATAAATGCTACCACACTTAAGAAATATATGTGGGAATTTCGATACTATTTAGCTAATGACAACTCTTTTGATATTTTTGGAGTGGCTGAAACACGATAAGGCTCAGAGGTTCATGACAGCATCATTGAGGTCTCTGGCTACAGCATAATTCGCCAGCACCGTAATACTAGAGGTGGGGGGATACTTATTTATATTAAGGAACATCATAAGGCAAAAATTTTGTATAAATCCAATACTTAAAATCCTCGTAAGCCTTTAAAACCTGAGTATATTTTTTGTTCAGTATGGGAAGGAAACTCCTCTCCCACTCTGTTTTCATTAGTGTACCGTACACCTGATGTATCCATCAGATCTGATAGACGTTTATTTCAATTAATGCGCTCTACCTCCTCTGATTTCAATCACAAAGTATTTATAGGAGACTGGAATGCAAATAATCTCAAACCAAATGATTCAGACACTCGTTTTTTCTGCGGCATCATGAGTGAGTTATGTCTTAAGCTAGTAAATACAGGCTCTTTGCATCACGTAACTAGTAATACGTAGATTGATACTATCATCTAGATGAAAGTGATTCAGTCATTATTTATCATTCAGTCACGCATCACATATGATCGTTTTTCTCCGACATTTCCGAGCAACCATGACATCATTACAGCTACTATTGATGTTTTTCATCCATTGAAAACACATACAAAGCATACCTATAAACCCATCATTAAAATAACTCCTCATGATCTTAATTCTCATCTTAGCACGCAAAACTGGTCACACTTTACGTCGTCAAATGAACAACTAGAAATTGAGCAAGCTCTTGCACAATTAACCGATAACCTACAAGGTGCAATTAATTTACTGGCTCCTGAAAAAGCATTAAATAATAAGAAAATTGCACGCCCTTGGATTAATACCAAGCTTCTCATGTCAAAACGTGATGCCACTAGCAGACGTTATCATAGGACAGGGTCGCGACGTCTTCTAAATGAATATCTAGCCCTTGCGAATCAATCTGAAAAAAAATCTGAAATTGCACGTTCTGCTTACATGCATAATAGAATATGCAATAACCTGGATACCAACAAAAATTTCTGGAAGGAAATGAAAAATTTAGGCTTCATGCCTACAGTAAATGACGCATTACATGGGTTCTTGCCCGAAGAACTCAATTCATTCTTTTCCAGTATGAAGAGTAACATAAAGGGATAAGGAAATAACTTACTAAGTATTTGCCAATAATATGTTTATTTAAAGGCTATTGCCAGCGTCTATCATAGGTGGGAGCTGGAGACACACTGTCGCCGGTTGCCCAAATCTAAAGTGAGGTGCACGCACAGACACATTCATACATATTTACAAATATACACGTAACACAACATTCCCACCCACCCATTTTAATGGAATTAAAATGCCAAAATCTAGATAAAAAGGTATGACTGTGTCTCGGTATACGTTACATTAAAATGCAAAATTTTTATATCAGTGCTTTTTTGCCAAATTATTTCTTATTATTTGTGGAGCGAACAACATTCATAAAAAATAATACGAGATATTATTTTTTTTTTTTTTGGACATCTCAGTGCATGCGTGTGAAAAAACTCAAAAAATACAAAAACTGTGCACGCGTGTGAAAAAACTCAAAAAATACAAAAATTGTGCACGCGTGTGAATTAATTAGTTTATTAAATTTATTAGTTCTGGTTGAACCAGATACAAATTAAATTATTATGTTAATAATGAAGAACGTTTTAGCAAAAACCCTCAATTTAGATCTCTTTACATTAATTTCATGAAAGATTATCAACTCACTAAACACATGATGATGTCTTGTCACATAATAGACCTTGACTCGTATTACTTCACCCCCCATCATGGTGTTTTAAAAAAGCATAGTCTAAATCCTAAACTTCGTACAGTCTTTAATGGTTCTGCTAAAGATAATAATAATATTTCAATAAATGATGTGCTTCACACAGGAGCAAATTTACTTCCAGACTTAGCAGAACTATTAATTAGCTGGATGAAGTATCGTTTCGTTTTTGTGTCAGACATCAAACAGATGTTTAGACAGATCTTAGTGCATAAAACTGATCAAAAGTTCCAGCAGATTTTATGGCGTTTCGATCCAAATGATAAAATCAAGGCCTGGTCACTTCAAACTGTAACTTATGGCATGGTCAGTAGTCCTTATTTAGCAATTAGAGTTACCAAGCAATTAGAAGTTGACGAAGGTCATAAATATCCTTTAGGAGCCAAAATTCTTAGTGAAGAAACTTACATGGATGACACTTTGTCGGGTGGTCATACCTTAGAGGAAGCTTCAAAAAAACAGGCGGATTTAATTAATATTTGCAAGGTGGGTGGCTTTGAGTTACATAAATGGATGGCCAATCACAAAAAATTACTAAGTCAATTTTCGGATGACCGTCAGTCGGAATCGGATTCTTCTCATTCCTACTTCAGTTTGTTAGGTCTAAATTGGAATCCAACAGATGATTCCTTCTTTTTTAAACTTGAAATTGTCCAATTTTGGAGATCAGTCACCAAAAGGAGAGTGGTTTCAAGTATTGAAAAATTGTATGACCCTTTAGGATGGTTAGCCCCTGTCATAATCACAGCTAAAGCTTTTATCCAAAAGTTATGGTTGGCGAAGATTGACTGGGAAGACAAATTACCTCAAATTTTGGAGACTGAATTTTTAGATTGGTACAATCAAATTCCTTTATTAAATAGTATCAAAGTCAATCGTTGGTTAGGCTATCTTCCAAATGCCAAAATAGAAATTTACGGCTTTGCTGATGCTTCTAAAACAGCTTACGCAGCTTACGTGTACATAAAAATTATTAGCTTAGATAAAACAGAAATTAGGTTGATTCAAGCAAAATCAAAGGTAGCTCCCTTAAAACCACTGTTGACCATTCCAAAATTAGAGTTGAACGCAGCCCTATTGTTGGCAAAATTAGTCAAAAAAGTGGAAAAAACTCTAAAATTGGAATTTGTTAATACGTATTTGTTCACTGACTCAACTGACGTTTTATATTGGTTGAAAGATCATCCTTCGAAATGGAATCAATTTGTCGCCAACAGATGTTCTCAAATTCATAGTCTCCTTCCTGATGCCTTTTGGAATCATGTCCGTTCAGGTGATAATCCAGTAGATTGTATCTCTATAGGAATTACTCCAGAAGAGCTGCTCTCTTTTTCGTTGTGGTGGGAAGGGAGTCATTTAATCAAAAATCCTCATTTGTTTGATAAAAAGGATACGTTTCAAACAAAAAACATATGCAACTCAAATTGCCATTGTAGTTGTTTAAGTACAAATTCCAATACTGTAAATAACAAAAATATTAAAATTTGGGACTTAATTAATAGATATTCAATTCTTGGAACACTTTTAAGAATAACGTCAATTATTTTAAGATTCATATTTAAAATTATTCAGAAATCTAAAAAATTAAAGATTTTAAAAAATTCAAAATTATTTTCCAACCTTTGGTTTAACTCAGTTGAAGTAGAAAAAACTTTTCCTATTGTTACGGTAATGGAAAAACATAGAGCCAAACTTACATGGATCTATTTAGTACAACATGCATATTTTGATAAAGAGTTTAAAATTATTGAACACAATGGCAACTTGAAGCATTCATCCATCGCTCGGTTAAACCCCTTTTTCAATCAAAATTTATTAAGATTAGGAGGTCGTTTTAATAGCTCGTTAATGAATTACGATCAAAAATTTCCTTGTATATTACCTTATAAAGATACCTTTTCCACACTGTTAGTAAGATTTCATCATAATAAAACAAAAAATTTAATGACAAAATACTACCTACGCAACGATACAAACAAGTACAGAACATGGTACAGGATTGGTGGAAAACTTGCTCTTTAGAGTATTTACACACACTACAGGAAAGACACAAGTGGAACCAAGAGATGCGTGATATGCAGGTGGATGATATTATTTTGATATCAGATGAGACAATGCCTCCATCGAAGTGGCCTTTAGCCAGAGTTATCAAAACATATCAGGGTAAGGATGGGCTAACGAGAGTGGCTTCTTTGAGGACGAGTACGTCTGAGCTCAAGAGGCCAATACATAAGTTGGTCTTACTCGAGACTAATAATAATTGATTTGTAAATATAGTCTCCATTTATAATTATATTGTTATATTTTATTAATTTAATTGTGTAAAGTTTTTTTTTTTAACCATAAGTATTTAATTTAATTAATTGTGTAATACTTGTTTAAAAAAGGAAAGAGTGTATTTATGTATTTTTATTCAAAAATTGATATTTATTTATTTATTCATTTATTAATGATTAATTTAGCATGTGATGTATTTAAATTCAACTTATTTAAATTCAAACTATTTATTGTACATTTTTATTTTTTATAAAATTTCTTTTATTCTGAATTGTTTAAATTTTCTTTTTTGAAAGTTGCTCCCTCTGCTCCGACATTCTACTTCATAGAATGGGTGGGTGGGATGTCTCGGTATACGTTACATTATTATACGCGTCAGTATATTTTATTGTACATATATTGTATTGCGCATGAGCGCCTTTTAAATGTATATTTATCAAGCGAAAAGCAGTTCGCTCCGAGGTGCCGCCATGAGCGCACCCTCTTTAATAAAAGCTACTGTTTTATATTCAATGGCCGACGTTTTCATTTATAACCAACTCCAAAATATGTATCCGTTCACGGAACAGACTGGGTGTGATGGCAATGTTGCGTATATACAAAAATTTATAATTATTCATATCTCTAACTTTACATCACAATAAAAAATAAGAAACATTAAATTTAATACATTTTTCATAAATATAAAATTTATACAAAAGATTTTTTTTAATACAAAATTAATTCAAATGACTAATTAATTTATATAAAACTACATGATAAATTAACCTAGCTTTGAGGTTCACTACACGCACCAACCCATCAGAACCATGAAAGACCCTGATCATTCCAATCAAAGGCCATTTTAAAGGATGCATGGTCTCATCAGAGATCAGTATTACATCATCAACACTATGATCCATTTTTTACCTTACATTTATTTTATTAGACTTTAATGAAAAACAGGAGCTACAACTTGATTCAGACTAAAGGTTCTAACTTTAGCAAGAATGATGAGCTAAAAAGCTCCTAAATTAATATTAAGATATGACTAAAACTAACTGCAAATGACTGCATTTACTAAATTTATTAGAAAACTAATAATACCAAATTCATTAGAAAACTAATAATACCAAATTTATTAGAAAACTAATAATGCCAAATTTATTACAAAAGTAATAATGCCAAATTTAATACAAAAGTAATAATGCCAAATCTCCCCAACAAGGATGGAGATAAGGACGCCCCTAGGCATAAGTCCAAAAAAGAAAGAAAGCTGCTGAAGAAACAAAAGCAGCTGCAGCTTCAACCAAAAAAGGGTACTGATCAGCATATGGAGATATGCGAAGTAGCTGACGTGACGGACAAGAGCAGCAGAATCAGATACCTAAGAAGCCAGCGGACATGGAGGAAAATTGACTGGTAAAGGGTAAGAAAATCATCGTGGTCACAATCGTGGTCATCATTACATCGCCTTCCGGGTATTGGAAGGAACCTCACAACGACCTCCGTACAGGAGGCGCCCCTTGGGTTGGAACGTCCCAAAAATGGACGAAGACAGATTCGAAGAGTATCTTCGAATCCAGTCAGCGTCCATCCCCGCTTGGCATGGAGGGGCCACAAGTCCCCATGAGGCTGAAATCTTAGTTAAGAAAGTAACGTCTCTATTATGCGGGGCTTGTGATGCCTCGATGCCTCGCCGCAGGCCCTGGAAAGGAAGAAAGCCAGTGTACTAGTGGACTCCCGAAATAGCTGAGCTCCGGAAGGAATGCAACAGGACACGACGAAAGGTGCAAAGAGCACGGGACAGACCTGAGGCCGCCGTTCTTTCTCAGGATCATAAGGACGCCAAACACCGGCTGGCCAAGGCCATCCGTCAAAGCAAGGCTCGATGTCTGCGTTCATTACGCGAAGATGTAAACAAGGACCCCTGGGGCCTAGGTTACAAAGTCGTAATGGGCAAGTTGAACCGGTGGTCCGACAACATGATGGACGCGGCGTCGACTGAACGGATCGTCGGTGCTCTCTTCCCTGAAAGGCCCATCCGGGAAAACCCGGCTGAGGTGATACCCAGGGAGGAAGTGCCGCTGTTCAGCGAAGGCGAGATGGTCAAGGCCATAAAGGCCATGAAAAATGGCAAGGCGCCAGGGCCGGATGGGATACCGGCGAAAGTGCTCAAAAGAGCGGTCAAAGTAATCCCTGGTATCCTGTTAAGCATGTTCAATGCGTGTTTGGTGGCTGGAGTGTTCCCAAAGCAGTGGAAGGTGGCACGTCTCGTGCTCTTGAACAAGGGTAAGGGGGAAGCCCCGGACTCTCCATCATCTTACAGACCTTTGTGTATGTTAAATACCATTGGTAAGGTGATGAAGAGCTTGCTCCGGGCAAGGCTCAGAAGGGCAATCGAGGAGGGTGGTGGTCTCTCTGAGAAGCAGCATGGTTTTCGTGAAGGGCATTCCACGATAGACGCCATTCGGCGTGTCGTGGATACCGTTGAGGCTGAGAGGGAAAAGCGGCCTGCAATTCGCAAGGACGTCCTTCTGGTAACGCTAGACGACAAAAACGCTTTCAACTCGGCCAGGTGGGATAACATGATCCGGTCCCTCGAGAACGATTTCCGGATACCCAGGTACCTGGGTAACGTACTAAAGGATTACCTGCGGGACCGGAGACTGCTCTACGACACGCTCGACGGAAGGCGTGAAAGGGTTTTGAGTGCAGGCATCGCGCAAGGTTCGGTTCTCGGACCTGATCTATGGAATGCCTTTTACGATGGCTTGTTGCGCGTCCACCTCCCGGAAGGAGTTTTTCTGATCGGGTACGCCGACGACGTGGCCCTGACCATAACTGGGAGGGACATGGAAGTGACCTAGGAGAGGTTGAATCTACTCATGAGACGGATCAACCTCTGGATGGGCGATCACGGGCTCCAGCTTGCGATCCCAAAAACGGAGATCATACTGTTGACTCGTCGAAGGGTTCCCACCGACTTCGATGTAATTATCGACGACAATGGAAAACCCTCACACGATCCAGAACATCGGTGAAATACCTAGGGCGGAATTCTTGCTTTCCGTTTTCTAGTATTCTATAGTTTTCTGTCATACCAACTCCATTTAAATAACATTACGTCGGTATGACAGAAAACCACAAAATATTAGAAAACGGAAAGCGAGAATTCCGCCCCTGGGAGTTCAGCTTGATAACAAGCTGACCTTCTGGGAGCAATTTCAGAGGTCGTGTGAAAAGGCAGCGTCGGCCGCATCCTCCCTGTCAAGGCTCATGGCCAACATTGGGGGACCCAAACCAGGGAAGCGAAGGCTCCTGATGTCAGTCGTCAACTCTGTGCTGCTCTACGGATCAGAAGTCTGGGCGAAGACTACAGAAACTGCCAAGTACAGACGAAAAATATCGTCGGTACAGAGGCAAGCGGCAGTGATGATCGCCTGCGGATACCACACGGTATCTCTAGAGGCGATCCAGGTTGTTGCTTCGGTGATACCGAAGATTTCGGTGATACCATTGACCTGCTAGCGTTGGAGCGGAAATTCATTTACGAGAGCGTAGATGAGCGCGAAGTGGCTTCCACTCGCGCCCGCTTCAACTCTATAAAAGCATGGAAGAAGCGATGGAAAAAGAACCAAGAGAAAAATGCCCTATGGACGCGCAGACTGATCTCAGACCTGCAGGCATGGTTAGGACGACAGCATGGGGAGGTGGATTTCTACCTTACCCAGTTCTTAACTGGACACGGGTATTTCCGTGTCATGTTGAAGCATTGGCATAAAGTGGCAACGAAGGAGTGCTTGCACTGTCCGGGCGTGGATGATACAGTAGAGCACTCATTCTTCGAATGTGTGCGCTACGCGGAGGGGCGCCCGCCCTTCCCGATTTGGAGGCCGGAGACGGTGGTCCCGGAAATGCTACGGAGTTCCGAAAACTGGAACAAATTAGCAGAGTACGTAAGGACCACCTTGTTGGAGAAGAAGGAGGAGGGCTTTCTATCGTAGAGAGATCTCCTGCCCCTAGGCAGGGGGGAAGGCAGCGGCCAGCTGCCTAAGCTGCACGTCCCAAACTGAAGTTTTACCTGAAAAGGGAGTTCCGGTATGGGACAAACAAGCGCGGGGGGTTTAAAGTATGTTTATCTAGTAAGAATCTGGGGCGTAGCCGGCGACCGCGGTCGCCAGTAGTCTCCCAGTTGTACACTTTGTAAGGTGATACAAAGTGTACAACTGGGCGGTCATGGAAATTTGCGGGTCTTTAAGGCCCGCAAACACTCCATGGCTGATGCAAGATTCACATATTTCCCTTAAAAAAAAAAAAAAAAAAAAAAAATAATGCCAAATTTATTACAAAAGTAATAATGCCAAATTTATAATTAATATCAACACTATATTATGCCATTCATCACATTATGCTAATATTTCTCATATTATAAAAATATGACTACCAAAGTCAAACTTCTATTTCCTTAAAGTCCAATAAAATTTTAAATCTAAATAATAAAAAAATTTGTGGATGTGGTAAAGATACCACTCACCTTGCTAAATTCCAATCAAGACAATTATTTAAATTAACCATTACAATTTAATTTTAATTAAGTAACTATCAATGAAAAATTTATAATTAAATTCTATTTTATCATGCAATTGAAATTCTAAATCGTTACAAAAAATTGTTCAGTGCTGACGCTGCACCACTAATCACTGAATCTCCAACATTCCCTTAGTTGACCACAATCTTCCAAAAATATGCTAGATACTGCAATGATGATCAAGGTCCAACACGGTCCAAACAGATCCAACGTGCAGCTGTTACCACCAAAAAACCAATCCAGTAATATCTATAGGAACTTCCCATATAAATTAGTTCGTTTTATTATAAAAAATGAAATTTTAAGATAGTTATAATTAAAGATAAAACAACTTTTAATTAATTTGACCAAAAAATAAAAAAGTGAATACAACTATTTTATTTTTCTTTTTTTTATAAGAATAATTTAAAATAAAATATTCATCAATTAAAACATTTCGAAAAATAATCCACTTAATTAAATTACAAAAATAACTTATGAACCTTAATAATTAAAATTTTTTTTTTATATATTTTTTCTATATCTTATAAACAATTAAAAAGACTTACACACAATACATATTATACTATGCGCACCACCACTTAATATTGATAAATTATAAAATGAATTTTTATTTAACATTTATTTGTAATTTTTTAAATCCAATAATTTATTTATTTAATTTAATTTTAATTATATATTTTAAACGAATATTATCAACCAATTAATAAATTTATGTAATTTAAAATTCTACAATTAAAAAACATAAATTTACAAAATTTTCAATTTATTTCAACAAAAAAAAGTAGAAAGAGAGAGATATAAAGAACAATAACCTCACGCTCTTTTTTTTAATACTTAAAATTTTTTAAGTGCTAAAAAAAAGAGACTAGAGAAGAGAAGAAGCATAAATAACTTATCTAAGTATATGATTATGACTGTTTTCGTCTGCTTGATGCCCCACTCCAACATTCTAGTTTGGACAGCAAAAGTAATTTTTACCATATTTTGGAGCGTTAAAACTAGTATTATATTATATTAATTTCTTGATCGACCCCTCTTCCGGTGTCTTCTATATTAACTAATGATTGCCGTTGCTACCGACGAAATCAATAATGCTTGATCGAAATAGGCCCATGATTTTTTTTTAATTTTAACGTTTAGGGTTATCATAAATGAAGAAATTAATGTAAACTCTTATGATTGCATATTTGTTTAAAAAAAAAATAATTTAATGATTTTTATATTGATTTTCTTAATTTTTTATAAATTTTATAAACATATGTAGGGTGTATAACACCTAATTAATTTTTCGCATAGAAAAAACTTCCTCGGTTGCACTTTGTTAAATGATCGATATATAACTCAACAATACCATTGGTACTCATTTTCTATTCGATATCACAGATATTTTTGATTTTTATTAAGATTTAGGGCATGGGCATATTACGCCCATGCCGCAGCCAACGTGTTAACAAAAAAGTCGCCTCTATCTGCAGTATTTAAATCGATAGTTTGTTCAACCGTTTTTTGAAAAGGAACCATTTCTGTCACCAATTCTATTAATGGATTTATGTATTATATTTATTTATTTATTCATTTTAGCTTTTACAGACATAACATTAAATACAGCATCTAGTTTTCAACCATTATGGGTAAATTGTTCAACATTTATACACTCTGAAAAAATAAATAATTTTTTTGTAAAATACAAAGAGTTTATTATATAATTCATTTGAATTTTACTTGTAGCACTCTAAAATGCCAGCTTTTTTTCGCATTAATTTTTTGCTGAGTTGTTGTAAATCTGGTACACGCTTTAAGAAATCATTGCTTAAAAGTGTCCTTGATCGTAATTATCCAACAATGCTTGAACAATTTCATGTCTTTCTTGTATAAGAGATAAATTTTTTTATGGTACCTAACCCATTGAGTTATTAATCTTTTACCTTGTTAAGTTCTGCATTTATCTAAAAGTGTTAAAATACTTGAAAAAATACAAATTTCTGAAATTGGAAAATCAACTTGATGTTCAAAAGTTAATAATTTAATTGCTGCTGAACCAAGACGAACATATAACAAGAACGTTCAATTCTTTTAATTCACATTGATTTGAATAACTCTCATCTCCAATAAGCTGAAATAAGAATAATTTTTTTATCCATATTACTCATAAAATTTTCTTACTTGTTTTTATTTATATCAAATATGTATTCCTAAAAAAATTAGTATATTAATTTTACGTAAATTTTCTTACGTATTAATAAGTATTTAATAATTGCATCAGTTGATGACATTGCTAATGGTACATTTGTTTCTGGTAATGCTTGTACATTACGTTGTTGACCTTTCTTAAATTTTATTATGAAATTTAAATCATGAATTAACTAATAATATTATAAAAAAATAAAAATATTATAAAAAAATTATAAAAAGTGAAGCTTTTTGAGAAATTGACTATTGAAAACAGTCGTATATTTTCTAATTTTTCCAAATTTTCCTGAGGCTTTTCCGAAAAAATATGGCCAGATTTGGATTGGGTGAGACATTTTACTACCTGCCAATGTAAAGAAAATATTTTTAGGCTTATTTAGGGCGTCAAGAAAATAAAAAAGAAACGGTCGGATAAGAATGTGAAAATCAAAATTGGAAAAACAGCTACCAAATCGCAACCAGGCGTCTAAACCGGGCAGTAATCATATTTTTATATACCAAACACAGTGCAGCAGGAATTTTTTAAATTCAAAACATTAACCTCTGGTTTGGGTAAAAAAACTACCCATAAACATTTATATTATTTTATTAATTTTTGAAATTTACTAAATTATATTAAAACTTTTTTAAAAAGAATATAAAAAATATCCAAACACTTAATTGGGGTCTAAAATGGACAGCTTTAAAGCTATATAAAGGGTAAAAAATACTTGGAACATTCAATTTTATTAAAAAGAAAAAAGTTTAAAAATGATGACTGAATTCTAGAGGCTTGTACTTCTTTTCTGGAATTACCCGTAAAAAATTAATAAGAATTTTACTAATATTTCAACAAAATTTTCTTTTAATTCAAATTTTTAGAAAGTTTTTTAAAATTCAAATATGTTTTGTTTCAAAATATTAAAACAACATCGGGGATCAATTTTATATGAAATATCTATGTTTTTAGCAAATTTAATTTCATAATTATTAATAAATGCGCCAAAAGGATAAGCGTTTTTGAAAAAAAAAAACTATTACTCTTTTGATAATTATTTACTATTTTTCTAAGGTTCTTGTTATGGCATGTTAACAAATATTGCTATAAAAATAATTTTTAAAAATGCTCCTTATGAAAAGTTAAAAAATTTTTAGTAATATAACCCGACGATTTTTCAGTAGATCTCTTTAGATCTTCGCAGATCACTTTTGATCTCCAGAGATCTCTGGAGATTAAAATAGATCTAAATAGAGCTTCAGAGATCTGTGGAATAAAAAAAAAATTATAAAAATTTATAAATGTCATTTAAAATTATTAAATGATAATTTTATTTTTTTTATGCGTTGTAATTAACTTTAAGGAAATAGGACTTCTTAATAAATGATAAATGTCAATGAAGCTATCAATGGATAAATTTGATTTTCTTATGCGTTTTAAATAATTGCAAGGTAATAGGACTTGCTTAATAAATGCAAAATGTCAAAGTACTTTAATATTTATAATTTTATTAACAATTGGTTAATGCCAAAATTTTGGTTTTGAAAAAAAACATCAAAAAAATGTTTTTTTTTAAATCTCATTTTCAGGTTAAAAACTTCTAAGAACGTCATCTTTATCTTTTTTGACGGTCTAAAACTGTAGATATCTCGGAACAGAGAAAAAACTCCCTTCTTTCATGCTCAGGGGAACTGTGACTAAGACTATTTTTCATCATGCCGTCGGAAAAATGGAAACTTTTACAGTGCGTCACTGAGAATTGACAATCATCAGATTATGTTAAAAAAATCGTGTATTATTTTTTGCTTATTTTATTATACCATCTTACACGGAGAAAAATAACTTTTAATCATAACCAAAAGTGCTGGTTATGTTTATATTATAAAGTTTTTTTATTTTATGTTCAAACAATTTTGTAAACATAACCATGGTTATGGTTAAAATCACAATTCTAACTTCATATTTTTGTAAAATTTAAAAAATTTTTTTGTTTTTAAAACTGACCCCGTTTTATTAAAATTAACCTTGCAAAATATACAAAATATTTTTCTCCTTGTAATATTTGATAATTTATCATTAAAACTATAGTTATTATTATTATTCCAAATTTTTTTTTGATGTAACAAATAATAAACTTACTCACCAATTTTTAACTTATAACTTTACTAATTCAAATTTGTAACTTTAATATTTACAGATTATAAATTCAATTACTGGTTTGTAATTTTAAATTTTACTGACTCTGATTTCTATTAGCTTTACAGACTGTAATTTGTTAATTTGTTGTTTTCGCAGTATATTTATTTGGTCACGTAACTAGGCGGGAAATTTTTACGTAATTTTTACGGAAAGCAGTAAAAAATAAAAATTAACTTACCACACGATTTCCTATGACTCCTGCCCAAACGTAAACACTCCATCTGTATTGAAAGTTCGTGGCTCGAGGAAAATGTGGATTATTTTCAGCCCAGTAAATGAAATTTCTTGAGTTATAGACGCCGTTTGGTGTAAAAACACACTCATCGCTGAATAATATTAGGCTTAGAATAGGTAAATCAATAGGTCTATTTAACATATTTATTACATTACGGATTTCGTCTCGAAGCCAAGTACAAAAATTTACTCGTGGTTCGAAATCTCGATTTAAAAGTTTTTGAACTTTTGTTGCTCTAAAAACTCGTAAACCTTCTCTTTTTAGAATTCGACGTATAGTTTCTTTACTTAAACCATATTCATTTTTAGCTCTATTCAAACTGTAAAACCCATTATTTCGGAAATCATCAACGATTTCCTGTTTAAGATCTGGATCTATTCGATTAGGACGACCTCCTCCAACACCTCTGCGTGGAGCTAAAGGTCCATTATCTCCACGTGTAACAGCATTTCTTATTGCATTATAGCTCGCTGGTCTCCGGGTAGGAAACCGATTTCGATACTCTACCACTGAACCTCTATAATTTAAATTAGCTAAACCATAGCAGATTAACATGTCTCTACATTCTCGTTCTGTAAAATCAGCCATGATCTTAAATTATAGATTTTTTTTTATTTTACTTAAGAACAAATTAGAGAAACAACTGACTACTTTAGAATAAAAAACTGAACTGAAAAATAAAAAACTAAATTTTTCTAAAAGATTCTTTTTTAATAATAATAAATAACAATAGTTTCTTAAAATCTTTAACTGATAAGCTAAATTGACCTAAAAAATAAGGTCCAAAGATTAAAAAACCCTTTAGTTACAAAAAAACAAAAAAAAAGATAAGAAAATATTATAATATTATTGTTTGTAAAAACATTTTAGAATTTTTGTGATAAAGATAAAAATAAAGGAGCTTTTCATAATTCTGTGAATCCCAATATTAGTCCTCTGTAAACATAAATATTTACCTCTTCATAAAAATGATTTTATTTTTATATCTTTTTCATTTTAATTTTACGTATCTTTAATTGTTTAAGGCACCAGAAAGATTACAAAAAGTTTTTTGGAATTTTATTAAAAGATAATCGATGAAAAAGAAAACAAAACTATACCTGAACATAGCCTTAACAATAATAAAGTTTCTTCATTTGTTAAATTCATAAGAATTTGCTTTCTTAAATCAAGAAATATTCAATAATTTTTGTTGATTTATTTTATATTTATTTATACTTAATCAAACCTTTTAGAAGTAATTTTGGCAAATTTAATAGTGAAGAAATAATTTTTAATTGAAGAGACCACGATTTACGTGATCAGTCAAAAAACCCCCGTATACCAAATTTCAAAGGCTTAGAGTGAATACAGCAAAAATGCACTTTTTAGAGGTACTTTTGGATAATTAAAGGGTGAAGGTCTAATTTTTTATTAAAAATACCTCAATATTCGTGATCAGCGACCCAAAAAACCCCCGTATACCAAATTTCAAAGGCTTAGCGTGAATACAGCGAAAATGTACTTTTTAGGGGTAGTTTTGGCTAATTAAATGGTGAAGGTCTAATTTTTTATAAAAAATACCTGAATATTCATGATCAGCCACCCAAAAAACCCCCTTATGCCAAATTTCAAAGGCTTAGAGTGAATACAGCAAAAATGCCCTTTTTAGGGGTAGTTTTGGCTAATTTAAGGGTCAAGCCCCAATTTCTCATAGAAAATACCTCGATTTTCATGTTCAGCGACCCAAAAAACCTATAGTAGACCAAATCTGGTGGCGGCCACAAACAATGTAACCCCCCCCTTGATTAGACTGGAGTAAATTCCATATTTCAAAGATTGCGATTAAATCTGAAATTTTTTAATAACCCGACTTACTAATTCAAACTCCAGATATCGGTAAAAAAAATCCGGAGAATTTATTACCCGGAGATTTTAGCCTAATTTAAAAATCTAAGTTATTCCAGGGTCTCATAAATTTAGATTTTTTTGCGAAAAATTAGCAACCTTTGTTAACTACTTCCAAAACCCACTGCAAAAAAAACTATGATGCGAAAGTGAGTATGATTTGGTCGTGTCTATTTCTGAAAAAAAAATTCAGTTATCATACTCACTTTTTACCAAGCCAGGCCCAAAGCATCAAAATTAATTATTTGTTTGCCAATTCCATTTTTGCAAATCTTAATTTAGAATAATAATAAAGTCAATCCATTTTTCAAGATAGAATTTTTAAATTTCAATTTTTTGAAAACAAAAGTCACGGGAAACATTTTTTTCCTTCATTCTTCCATAAAACAGGTTTTTTTTCAAGATAAAGGCCAGCAGCTGCGTTGAATATATTATTTACTTTGACACGCCCGCCCAAAAAAAAAAACAATAGAATACTAGACAAAGGCCAGGCAATAGAAGAAAGATGTAATATTTGAGTATTATTTAAATGTCAATTGGTCTATCTTTATTAACTAATTACTGCCAAATTAACTAATTTTACCCCAATACTTATTGCATATTTTTTGTTCATCTTTTTGAGATCTATCGGTATATAACGTACGGTTTCATAGTTAATTGCCACCCTGTATAAATAAAAAAATTTTTTTTTTTTTTTTGTGTTTAAATCTTATATTTTTATAAATATAGACTTTTTATAGACTTAAAATTCGTTAGTAATATACCAAATGTCAAAATTAATTCAGTTGTATTCATGGTTTTTGAAGTAGAACATCAAAATTTATACTGTTAAAAAAATTAAAAATTTTTGTTAAACAGTCACCAAATATAACTCAGTAATTTTTTTAAAAAATTACTTAATAGGTAAACTGTTTCTACTTTTTATTCATTTAAAAAATATGTATTAATTATTTCAAAAATATTTAATTAACGTTATACTAATTTAATTATAATATGTGTACAGAATCCCTTGAAAAGGAGTCTTATAAAGACTCGAAACGTTGGGAAAAATATTTATAATAAACATCTTTGCTATGGAAAAGTCGAATTCTCATTTATTCAACTATTAAATCCATACCAGACGTAAAAGAATCAACATTTCCAATTTATTTATTTCTTTTTCTTTTGCCCCAACAATGGCTTCTTTTCGTCTTTGGAATCAGTTTTTTCACGAAAATTAGTGGTCCATTTATTGTTTTTACTACCATTAGTGGTCCATTTATTGCAGTTTACTTGTTTCCAATAAGACCCGTAACTAATTTCGTCATTTTTCACGTCGTTTTCAAGTCAACTGTATTTGGGACTGTTTTTCGAATTTATATTACCCATTTTACTTCCAAAAATTACCAAGATGTTAATAACTCGCTGGTTTACAGAATACTAAACTTTAATTTAAAATATTTCTCTAAATTCATAAAAAAACAACCGAATATTTCAAAAAAAAAAAGGAAAACGACCTCTATCGTCAAAAAAGCACCAAATTTTCAACAAAAAAATTTTCAAAACTCCAAAAGTTTAACCTGTTTATTTTTGCCTAAATTTTTGTTTAATTAAAACAATTCGATCACCTAACTACCTAAAACGGCAACAATTTCCGATAGTTTTAAAGGATTCAAATTATATAAATTTCTAGTAATTTCCAATTGATCAATTAAAATTTAATATCTTCGGAAGTTTATAGAATACTCCAAAAATTTTACCTGTTGACTTTTTCCTAAATTTAGGATTAGCAAAAATAATTTGGTCACTTAGCTACCTAAAATAACAATGATTTCCAATCGGTTTTAAGAATTTATATCAAATAAATTTCCAGCAATTTACGATTGATCAATTAAATTCAATATCTTCGGCAGGTTATTAAAAAAAAAAAATTATCAAGTCTTGAAAAAAAAAAATACTTGGTAAAAGTATTCAAAAATATTAACAGATAACATCAATTAAAAATAAAATAATAATTTTAAATTCAACAAAATTTGAAAACAAACAAAATTAGCGAATTTTAGAAAAAAATTTCAAACCTATAAAGCAAAAATTATATACAATTTATAAAAAAAGAGAAAATCATTATAATTATTATTATATAGCAAAGACGAACCACCATATCCCACTCACTTACATCAAGGTCAGAGTTCTAATGACAAATCACCCACACATTCATATGTGTCTACTTCGCATTTTGCTGAATTCGCGGTTTCGCCACAGTAGAACTATTACTACTCAAATTCGTTTTCATTGATCTTGAAAACCAAAATATAATGCAGAAAATTGATTTTCGGGTGTTTTTGAAATTTTCGGGTCGGCCATATTGGAAAACCGAAATAAATTTGCACGGTCAAATTATGAAAATTTACATCTCAAATTCGTTTTTATTGATCTTGAAAACCTAAATCTAATGCAGAAAATTTTTTTTCGGGTGTTTTTAGAGTTTTCGGATACCCTATATTGGAATACTTTTAGACCCTTTTTTCGGCAAATTATATTTTTAATTAATAATACTTATTACCTGGACTTCTGGAGGACTATATTTCGGTTTCCCGTCCATTTTTATTAAAACTAAGTTTTTTTCTTGTGCACAACGTTGTGTACAACGTTGTGCACAATGCTTGCAAAGGATTTTTCGATACGGGATAACTTTTTTTTGGCTAATGATATGAGATGTACAATGAACCATTTCAAAGCTAAGATTATCGCCGAGATTTCATGTTCTATGCAACATTTCAATTGGATCGGCCATTTTTTTTTAATTTCGCCCGAAAAAAAAGAGCATTTACCGCTATAAACATAAAATAGTCAATTTTAAACGGACAAATCTGCTTACAGATGAAACATTATAACAAAAAATTGAAATACAAATAATTGGTAATAAATGCTAAAAAATTTGGCTGTTTAAAATAAAAAATGTTCACGCTGCTGGCCAAAAACTTAAAATGTTTTAAAAAATTCACGATTTTACCCAACTTTATCAGGCCAAATCAAAAACAATAATTACCCGATAGGGCCCAAAATGGCTGGACATATTTAGAAACAAGTGTTCTGAGTTTTCACCAAAGGATTTTTTTTCCAAGCAACTTAACCCAGATGGCGCTAAAAAATTGTCATGAAAATTTTGGAAAAAAAATTATTTTGCACATAACTTTTTTTTACGGTTCTAGGTGGTCTCAAAATATTCCCAATTTCATCATCTTGCAAAATGATATGAATCATTTTTTTTTGTGAAAGTAATATTTTTCCAGATATTTACACCAAAACGATCCGGTTTCTTCATACAAACATCAATTTTCGCCATGTCATATCTCCTGAATCATACAAAAATTTAAAAAAAATAACTTTATTTGTCACCTAAAATACTTCGTATTAGCAGAAGTACCTACTACAAACAGCAAGAAAATCTCTTCTATAAGCAGCAAAATAGATAAGCAAGACAATATTCAGAACTTTCATAGTAACACTCTTTTTAATAATACAAATAACAATACTAATAATAATAATAATTTTAATAATAATAATGAAACTTTTTATTTAAATTTTAATAATAATAACTTAGAAAGTAATGTTAATGTATCTAATTCAGAATCTAATTTTATTTAAAATAATTTAAAGTTCAACAACAATCTTGAAGTAACAAATAACCGTGATATTAGAAATAGTAAAAATAGCTGTGATAATAATAATAGACATTTTAGTAATAATAATAACTCTAGCATAATACATAGCAATAGGTACCAAAGATCACTTGTCACTCAGTCACTTACACCTCCTTCCTTGTTATTAGTTAATAAAATACAAAATGACGTTTTGATTGAAAGAAGGGAGCTATTTATTCCAGGTTTCATGAAAATCAGTAATGATAATAATTTACAATGTATAGCTTTCTCAATTTTGAAAATGGTACTCCCTAATTTCAATCGATCAGACATAACTAGGGTTGGATTTGCCCTTTCTAAATCACACACTGCACATAATCAGGGAATAATAGTTGAATTACCCTCTTTCATCATAACCTTGAAAACTCCTGAACTGGTTCAATTAGTGATGCGTACGAAAAAATCTCTCAACTATCTTACAACAAAAGATATTGACCTATCTACATTAAATTCGGAGGTTGCTACTGCCTTGCCAGACAAAAAAATTTTTATTAATGAAGTATTAACTTCGAATGCCCGTAACCAATATATACATATTAAGGAAACTGTCCATAGATTAGGCTTTAAATTTGTCTGGCATAGTGGTGGGGACTTCCTAGTTAGATGGAGAAATAGGACTTTACTGTGTAAGCTTCTCCAAAAACTACAGGGAATTGGCTTTTCAAGGTCATCATTAAATTGGTTCTGGTCTTACTTGAGTGGTCGTTCCATGTGTGTTGCTTCTAAAGCATCCTCTTCCTCTTATCGTGATATAAATATAGGAGTGCCCCAAGGCTCAGAATGATCTAAAGGATCACTTGGATGAGCATAACACTTAAGACTATTGTATGCGGATGATCTTCATATATACGTCCAAACTCCCGATCATTTAATTGATCAGGGCATAACACAATTATCCAAGTCAGCAAAAATAGTGGTGTCATGGGCAGAATCAAATGGCTTAACACTACATATAAAGAAAACTAAAGCTATTGTTCTTGGTTCGTGTAAAACTTTAAAAATATTCCAAAAGCTAGATATACCAAAAATAAATATTAATTTAAACGGTGACTGTATCCCATTCGTGGAGCAAGTTACCTGCCTAGGTGTTATAATTGATAATACCCTCTCCTGGCGTTCTCAGATTCAACAAGTTACCAAAAAAGTGAATAGGGTACTTTATGGTCTTAGGATCATTAGAACTTGTACCTCTCAATCTCTCCGTAAACGCCTAGTCGAGTCATTGGTGATGCCAATATTGGATTATTGTAGTGTTGTCTATTCTGACATTTCTAAACAGTTAGTTGACCAGCTTCAGAGACTCTCTAATTCCAGTATTAGATATATCTTTCGCTTAAAACGGCAGGAACATATTACATTTTACAGAAGACGACTTAACTGGATGCAAATAACTACACGAATGGACTACTTTGCATCTTTGACTATGTATAAAATAATACGTATGAAACAACCCCCGTTTCTATTACCACTATTTAAGCCATACATAAGAGACAGACCAACTCGGGGACCTCGTAAAGATCTGGAAATACCTCCTGTTACAAATAATTGGGGTGTGCAATCATTTCAAGTAAAGTATGCCAAATTTTGGAACAAAATTCCACCGTGCATACGTGATCTCCCCTCTTTCAATCTATTCAAGAAAAGTATAAAATCTTATTTATTTAGCTTGGATAATAAATAAATGACATATATATTAACTTTATATTGTTGACTATTAATATAACTTTAATTTTCTTTTTTGACTTGTTATTTACTTATAATTCTATTAACGTTATAGCAATTGTTATATATATAATATATCTATTTATTTTAATTAATTATTTACCACTGACAGATTGTTTTTGACTTTAATATTTTAATAATTTTAATATATTTTAATATTTTCAATATTTTATCATTTATATCAATTGTATAGACTTTATGAACTTCCATTATTTTTTCTACATTGTGTTAACTTATTTATGATTGTAAAAGAGTGTACTAATTTTGTTACGACAAATAAACTGAATAATAATAATAATAATAATATTAGTAAAATTTTTTTTTTTTTTTTTTTTGTAATACTACCAGATTTTAAGTAGAATTAAAAAAACTTTATAAAATTAAAAATTTTTTTTGCAAAAATCACACTTTTCATTGCGCTATAACTCGGAAGGGGTGCATTTTTATGAAAAATAGCAATGAATGTTTTTATGTTAAAAATTATTAATTTATCGATTGGTTAAGTTTTTTTTAACCCCCCCCCCCAAGAAGCCCCCGCCCGCCCCAAGCTCTTTTCCCCACTATCGGAAGTTGTTTACTTCGGTACTCGGCACCTTTCTTAACAAAATTCAAGTTACCTCATTTTATCTGCTATCTACTTATTATACCTTCCAGATTTTACTTCCTTTACTGGAGTAAATATATGGGTCGATATTCCTCAAGTGTATGTAAACCTAATTCTTGGAACATCAAATAGGTCCCAAAATATTTTTCCCTCAAAGTACTATCGAAAATAAGTTACCTCCCCAATTTTTAGCCTCCTAGGTCTTCTCCTTGATTTTTTACAGACAAATTACTTTTTTTTGTGCTTTTTATTTTTTTAAATTTTAAGAGCGAAAAAATTATTAAAAATTGTCTCCGAAGTAGATGTGTTATGTTCATTTGCGATCAGTATGTCGAAATTCATAATTAATAGAAAAAAATATACACAACATTAGTTAACAAAGTATTTCATCATGATTTATAAATTATATATTTTTATTTATATGCTGAGTAATATCCCTTTCTCCCCATTTGATAATATTTTAATTTATAAACATTCTTTTATTATAATATAACAATATTGTTTTAAAATAAGACAAGTTTTGTCAAATTTTAATTATGATTCTTTTTTGTTTTGTTCCTCCCCTTCTATCTTCGCCAAGCCCTTCCCCCTTTTGGCTTGGGGTTATGATTTACTGCTTATTTTACGTCAGTTTGTATTCAACAATGGATAAATTTGGTAGACTAATTAAAAACTCAGATTCAAGCGATTTTATTTTATTAAACTCAAAAATAAAAAAACTTAGTCTTAGATTAAACAGTTTACAGGACTAAGGTTAACTTACTTTTACATATTATGTATAAAATACATAAAATCGTTCAATCATTTAAAACACATATATATATATATTAATATTTTTCTACACTTGAGGTTAAAGACCTAAGAAAACTTTCAAAATCTTTTACTTATTTTAAATTAAACCATAAAACAAAACACAATCTTTGAAAAAAATATAGATAACCTTGATTAACAAATTATACTATTAATTTATAAAATATATTTTATTATTTTCATAAATATAATTACATTACAGAGTACATTAATGTTGTATGCATCAAACATTTTAATCCTTCATTAATCATTTACTAATCATCATTACAAATATTAAAAAAAAAAAATATAAATCTGTTATAAGTATTACAATTGGAGAATTTTTACACATATCATCTAATAAAAGAAAAAAATCAAAATAAGTTATATTAATTTTATTTTTTATTAATTAGGAAAAAATAAAATATTTTTACATATATAATTATTAATATTAATATGAACTAAATCGCCTTGCCTCCAACAAAAAAGACAATAAGCTTTGAAATCATCAAAACTCATATTATCTCTAACATGTTCATTATATATAACCATTAAACTAACTACATCTTGAGAAGGCAAAAGTAAAATATTAGCAATTTGTCTTAATCTTGGTAATAGTTTTATATAAGAATAACAAAATATCATTGAATCAACTTTTTCGTGTCTACCGATATTAAAATATTTCTAACATTCCTCGTCATCTGTTCCTTGATAAGAAATTTTTAAACGACGATTCATGTCGATTTTATTATAACTTGTAATACCACTCATACAACTATACAATTAGAAAAATCAATATTTTTCAAATAATAACTTGATATAAGAAAATGTTAAGTTACACATTTATATTTGATATATAGTTAGTATTATCTATATATATATAAACACATATAAATATAAACACATATACACCTTACACACAACAGCTTATTCTTGTTTTTAATAAATTACACCCTTTCTCAATCCTATACAAAAGTGTTATAGATTTGTTACAATTATAATTTTAACAATATTGTTTTAAAATAAGACAATTTTTGTCAAATTTTAATAATGTTTCATTTTTATTTTGTCCCCCCTCTTCACCCTATCACTAAACCATTTACCATTCTGTTTGGGTTCGAAGTTATCTTACTTTTACATATTATAATTACATTACACTTTAATTCTGTTTGAGTTTGAAGTTAAAGACCTAAGACAACTTTCAAAATATTTCAAAATACATTTTAACATTCTTAAAAATATAAATTACTTTACTACTTTTATTATTAGTATTATATCACGATAAAATGTAAGAATTTTATTATTACAATAAAATGCAAGAATACATGAAAGATAAAACACATTTACTCAAAATATTTTTGATAAACTAACAATTGTTTTGAATAAGAACGTTTATTAACAATGTATATGAATTAAAATAAAAAACTAATGTCTCATACTTTTTTAATCCTTAATTTAAATTAATATTTATTTTCAAGCAAAAATAAATAATGATGGATAAATATTCGTTACTGATAAATAAATATTTTTTTTCAATATAAATATATATTTAAAATATACATGTACATGGTGGTTGAAGTGGGTGTTTTTTATGAAGGGTGTAGTTGAGGTGGAAATAAGAAGGGTGTAAAATAAAAAATGCTAAAAAATAGAAAAAATAGAAAAAATATATATTGAAATTATACTAACTGAATATTATCTGAATAGAATCTTGCGTAATAAATTCTGCGGTAACAATTATATTTTTTACAAAAGAAAAATATGAAAAAAGAAATAAATATAATAAAAAAACATGAAAGAATAATAAAAATAAAAAAAGTGTAATCTTCGCATTCAAAAATATTATTTTGAATGGTTTCATAGCTTTTGACCTTGACAATGGTAGTGGTTTTAACAGGCATCATTGTAGTCGAGGTGGTAAATAATTTTTTAATATGAAATACAGTACTGGAGGTATCCTGACATTCATAATCCTTACACAGATTAGAGATGCATTGAAAATTATGTAGACACCTTTCCTCAAAATCTGAAAAAAATTTAAGAGAAAAAAAAATAAAAAAATTTTAGATAAGATATAATCTTTGAAATAAAAAAAAATAGAAAAAATATCTTTTTTTTTAACGCAAATTTCATAGGACAGGTATTCGTCACTATCACAATTTGAATTCATTTTTTTTTGAATAAAAATATGAAAAAAATAAAGAGCACGTTTTTTTAATAAAGCAAAGTGCATGTTTTGCTTATAAAATGTAGTCTGCTAATATTTTCTTAAGATTTCGTCGATTTCGCTACTAGCTGGATATGATACGTAAATTTTACGCGTATTGAAGACGTATCAAATTCAAAAAAAAAAAAAAAAAAAATGAATATTATTTTAATAAATGTTTTTTTACTATGAGAAATAATTAAATTATTTGATTTTTTGAGGATAAATCATTAGATTTTATTTAAAAAGATTTTTTGTATAACCTATTATATGAGATTAAATATATATACATATACATATATACATATACATATACATGTATATATAAATATAGCCTGTGTATTAAACATCTTTGAAGATTTCGTCGATGTCGCTACTAGCTGGATATAATACGTAAATTTTACACGTATTGAAGACGTATCAAATTCAAAAAAAAAAAAAAAAAATGAATATTATTTTAATAAATGTTTTTTTACTATGAAAAATAATTAAATTATTTGATTTTTTGAGGATAAATCATTAGATTTTATTTAAAAAGATTTTTTGTATAATCTATTATATAAGATTAAATATATATATATATATATATATATATATATATATACATGTATGTACATATACGTGTATTATACATCATTGAAAATTTCGTTGGTGTCGCTACCAGTTGGATAAAATACACAATTTTTACAAATCGTATTAAATTCAAGTCACAAATTCAAAAATTGAATTGAAATGATTATTATTATTATTATTATTATCTCCAATTGTTTAAAATAAAAAATATTTAAATAAATTTTTTGATTATGAAAAATCATAAAAGTGAATTATAGTATAATAGGATTCATGAAAAAAATAAGATAAACAGATTGAATGAAAAAAAAATTTCGTTGTTTTTTAAACCACACCCTCTCATTAAGGAAGACTAAGCAACTGCTTTTTTATAGACGAAATTTTTATAGGAGCATTTTTTCCAAAAAAGTATGTTTAACACCAGCCCTAATTTTTTTAAACCATATGTATACATTATTAAATTTTATTTTTTATGCGTATGAATGTACAATGAGGATTAAATTTTATGTTTTGCGCGTAATGAGAATAATTTCGCGTGTAATAAAATTTAATGATCAATTAATTATTTTTTATAATATTTACGCAATTGCGAAAGAATTTGAATGATATATTTATTTTTTATTAAAAATTCATTAAGCTAATGTTATGTCATTATCTTTATTAAAAAATTTAAAAATAGTTAATTTTATAAAAAATGCAAATTGTTATTTTTTTATCATGTTAATGTGTTTACGAAAGAATTTCAAAATATGTTGTTTACATGTATAAAATATCGCTCGCGTAATTAAATACTTTTACAAGATTATGAAACTATTTTACAAGTTTTTTTTCAAAGTAGTTTTATAAGAAAAACTGCTTTCAATTTTATTTAAAAGTGAAAGGTTTTTCTTGATATATATATATATAGAACGTTTTTGAAAAAAAATTAGTCGTCGTTTATTTTTATCGAAAAAGATGTTTTTTAAATTCTTAATTTTGATAATTTTTTGCGCGTATTTCATATGCGGGAGTGAAGTAAAAAATTCAATAAGGTGTAATATTGATTCAGATTGTTCACATGAGGAGAAATTTTTTAAATTTATTCACCTCAACAAAGGAATATGTATTAAAAAAGCAAGTACGTAAGTTTTTACAGTTTAATAATTTAAGATGATTTAAAAAAAAATTTTTTTGATATAGAATTGGGAGAAATTTGTTATTTCAACCTTAATGAAAACACTTGCAATAAAGGGTTAGAATGTTCGAATCCTGTTTGTAAGATAAAGGAGACGGAAGAGGATTTGTATTAGAGTTCATTCAATTATCATATCTAATTTACTAATATCGTTATTGTAAAATTTTTTTTTACTAGTAAATTAAATTCAATAACCATTACATTTTTTATATGTATAAAAAAATATTTATTGAATCATTTTTAGCATTAATTAAATAAAAAAGCGTACAAAAAATTATAACATAATCACAATAGATTGATATGAAAATTACAATTTTTTATTAGTAAAAAAATAAATGCGATATTTTTTAAAAATTATAAGCATGAAAAATTAATATGAAAACATTAGAAAAAATATTTTTTCAATTTCCGACTAACCAATTTAACTAGGAAAAAAAAATGACTATAAAAAAAAAATGAAAAAAATTGAGACTTGTTCTAGGTAAATCGAGTTGCTCGGTATATTGAAAAATTATATAAGAGAGTACATTATTTTTTGTTTTTAAAAATTATCTTCTAACGAGATGTCTAACATTTCGCAGAAACATGAGAAAAATTATAATTATGATATCTATCTCCAATCTAATTTGTGCATCTATAATTAAAAAATTAATTTAGGGGGTGCTTTTGTGCATATAAAAAAATGTACTCACCAATAAAATTATTTCTCACTCTTATCACTACATATGCGAATAGATAAGATTGAAATCGTACATTTATATACATTTTTTAAAAAGAACTTGGAATTTTTTGTTGAAAATAACCTTTTCTTTCGAAAAGAAATGAAGAAACTGAGATGAATATCTCTTAATGAAAAAATGACTTACATATAAATAAATGCTGAATAAAGCTCTTTTGACAATGTTAATAAAGAGAATCGTATGTTTATTTACACATATTTATGTATATTTATTAAAATTTTTTCCAATATTAAATTAATAAAATTTTTAATTACGCAAATTAAAGGCATTTTCTATGATTTTTTTTACACCCCAAAAAATAATTTAAATTTTTAAATAATTACAAATATTAGCGCCTGCATTTATATAAACATTCACACTTCAATGCATTCGTTGCTTTATAAAAAATGAGCTTCTTTATATATGATGCATTTTATAAAAAAGTAATTTTTTGAGAGTGTTCACGATGCGTTATTTTATATAAAACTTATATTTTCTTGTAAAAAAATCGAATGTATGTCATTATTTTTAAATCTTGAACTTGCCTTTTATATATATATATGGAACATTTTATTAAAAAACTTGTATTTTTTCAAAAGATTGAATTTTCATGCAGATTAAATTTTGTAAAACTTAGACATTATTATTATAAAAGATGTTTTTAATGTTTAAGACATCGAGTTTTTTATATTAACATATACTCTGATTACAAAAATTTCTACTCAACAAGTAGCACTTTTAGTCTTGGGATTGATGTTTTTAATTTTCGTTTAATGATAATGATGATTTTTATTTATTTAATAACAAAAATATGTACTAATATTTTTTAGAGCTTACTTAGAGCATTATAAGACTTTAAAATTTAAAGAAAAAAATTTTATATATCTAGAACAAAAAAACATTATTTTCTAACTTGGTTCAGACTCATTTTTGCACATTTAAATCATATAAAAAATGCAAGATTAACCTTTTCACACTATCTACTCTCGACCATACAAACAAGTGCATGCAAAAAAAAAACAATATTTTCTCCATTATTTAAAAAATTTTAAACAAATTTACTTCAAGCTTTAAAATACATAGATGACAAATTTAATTCAATCATTGATTAAAATTACTTTTAAAAAAAGAGGTTTGATTAATATAAAAAAAAAAAAAATTTAATTTAAATGAATGGTAAGAAATTGACATAATTTTAAGATAATAACTACCACATTAATATCAAAAAAAATATAATTTAAATGAATGGTAAGAAATTTTGTAATTTGAGTATAAATTGTTTATTCAAATATTTTTACTATAAGATGTTCTTTTAAATTTTAGTTTCAAATTGTATTAATATTTAATAATATGTTTACTTTTAAATTCATTATTAATTTATTCGTTTTATTTAAATTTTTTATTTGAGTAAATTATTTTAAAGATATTTTTTAGATGGATAAGAAGTGTAAATTACATTAACTTTATTTAGTTAGAAATATATGTAATTAATTATATTTTTATAATTTTTTATTTTTTTTAAATAATGTAAATAATATCTAACAGAATATTCAAATTTTTGGTATAAATTTTAGTTGAATATTTCCAATTAAATTTACTATAAACTTTAATTTGTTTAAAATTCAATCGTTTTAATTAAAAATTTTTTTTTTTTTTTTTTAAACTTGTACACTGAAAAATTACCATAATTCAAATAATTTTTAATTAATTAATTACTGAGTATAAAAAATATAACTCTGTTATAAAAGAGTCAAACACAAAAGACATTAAATTTTTTAATACCTACTTTAATTACTTACTGTAAAAACTTCAAACTGAAAAAGAGTAATCTTATTTCTAAACCATTTTAATAATAAGTATTATAAAAGAAATATTTATCCATATTGCAATAAGAATTTTTTCTTCATTTTTTTAATCTTAGAGTTATTTTCATGTATAGTTTTTGTAGTTCAAACAAAAATTATCATTTTTTTTAATGTAGAAAATTATTTTTTATTATTTTCTTATTTGTAGAAAATAAGAATGTTAAATAAAAAAATAACGATCAGGATTGAACAATTTTTTTTAAGAAATCTTACACAAACCAATATTAAAAATTTTTAAACTTCTTGAAAATAAACCAGAATGTTTATTAAAAACAGTTTTTAATCACAAGCTATCAACATGCAAACTACAAGCTAATACCAATTACTTTCTTCATTCAATACACTCATAAAACACACACACACACACACAATTAAAAAGCAGATTAATTAAGTTAAACCATATACTTTATAATTAACCATAATGAATATATAAGGAACCACATTATTTACACTAACATACAAGATCACATTAATTGATATAGAAATATATCTTAATAAATTATCAATCATTATTAACATGAAACTTTTTGAAAGTACATTGAATTATTAAAATTACACACCTAAAAAACACTTCATAAGTAAAACTCTCACAAACAAAAATGTCTATAGATATGTATTTAACGATTAAACAATTAACTATTAATATTAATAACATAAAACTTCTGTTTGATAAGGATGTTGGATATGGTATGTAATTAGGAGCTATTATAATGAAAAACACAATTAATAATATAACTGGCTGTTTATTAATGATGCGAGCAAGTCGGCATCTGTGCGGACACTGAGGACCGTATATATTTATAAAGTAGGGAGAGCGCTCAATACACACACACGAATATATACATATTTACATAACATTTTCCACCCACCACAATTTATTTAATAAATTGTAAAAAAAAAGAGTGTGAAAACACACATTAAAAAAGCTATTTGGCTAAATTAAAGAAAAATTTGTGGTAAGCAGAATCACATAAAATTCCATTATACATAATGGTAAAAAATCAAAATTATTATCATTTTTTAATTATAATATCTAGTTTACAATAGTAAAAAAAAATTAATATAAACTACAATTTAAAAAATCTTTCATTTTATAATATTAGACTTAAACGCAATAAATAAATAAATAAATAATTCATAAAAAAAAACAATATATATACAATTAATAATTAATTTAGAAATTTTGATTACTAATATAAAAAAAATATATACAAAAAATTCATTATTTTAGTAAATTTATTGAACTTTTAGTTCTTGAGGTTACAAATTATCATTTTCCTCATTATTCAAATTATTTAATAAAATTAGTTTATGAATTGGACGCTTTAAAATTGTCGACCCCACTTTGATTTCCACCACTCTGACTAAACCATCAGGGCCCTTGAAAACCTTGACGACTTTAGCCAATGGCCATTTAGAGGGTGGCATTGTCTCATCCGAGATCAACACTACGTCATCAACATCAATATTCTTTTTCTTAAGCAACCATTTTTGGCGCTCTTGTAAAGTTTGTAAGTACTCAGTTGACCAACAGCGCTACCAACTCTGGAGCATTTGTTGTATCAACTTGTATCTTTCAGTTGGGGGAATTTTTAAATTCTCATAATTTGGTTCAGGCAGAATGTATGACTCTGATTGTGTCAGCAATAGGGAGGGTGATAAAAACAAATTATCTGAAGGATCATCGGTTAGAGGGACCAATGGCCTCGAATTAAGGCAAGCTTCAATTTGTTTAAGCAATGTATACATTTCCTCAAAGGTTAGTTGGCGATTTCCAACTACTCTTCGGATATGGTGTTTCACCGACTTTACAGCCGCTTCCCAGATTCCGCCAAAATGAGGAGCTCCTGGGGAGTTAAATTTCCAGGTAGTACCTTCATTTGCCAAAGAACCCACAAGTTCATGCATGTATTCAGAAGAGGCATCATACATTTCCTTGAGGATTTTATTAGCCCCAACAAAGGTAGTTCCCTGGTCACTTATCAACTCAGAAAATTGTCCTCTTGTTGACGTGAACCTCCGGAAAGCAGCAATAAAGTCCTGACTTGAATACCCAGAGACTAATTCGAGATGCACCGCTTTAGTGTTCATGCATACAAAAACGGCAATGTATGATTTATATAATGTTTTATGCGCCCAACGACCTCTAAACCTTATTGTCTCAAAAGGACCCGCATTATCTACTCCACTTATTCTAAACGGTTTATCAGGTTTTGTTATTCTACAAGCGGGTTGAATTCCCATTTTTTGTGTTAATGTGTTTGAGTTGTACCTTATGCATGTGTTACATTTATGAATTCGACTTCTAACTAAATTTCTTGCTTCAATAATCCAAAACTCTTGCCTTAAGGAAGAGAGTGTTAAGCGAACACCTCCATGCAGAGTTTTTTCATGGATATAATCTACTAGAAGTTTAGAGAATGTGCATTTGCTTGGAAGAATCCATGGGTGTTTTTGATCATAGTCAAGAAGTGCAAAATGAATCCGACCACCTAACCTGAGTAGGTTTTGATCAAAGAATGGATCAAAACGTCTCAAATTTAAATCATTTAATTTTTGATTACTTCTAAGCAAATTAATGTCTGCAGAAAAATGGCTAGCTTGAACTAGGTAAATCCAAGTCATTCTCGCTCTAACTAATTCAGGCACAGAAACTAATTCATAGAATCCTCTATAATATTTTACCTTGAACCATTGGCTATTCAATAGGCAAGACTTTTGTTTCAATTTGATTTTACTTTTAGTATAAATTTTATCAATAAACCTAAGCACATAAGCTGTGATTCTTAAGAGTTTTAGCAAAGAAGAATATTTATCGACCAAATTCCATATAACTATTTCAGATTTTTTATTTGAAGAGGTAACATGACAATCAACATTTAGTAAATTTACTGATTTACTTAAAATGCTATTGTCAAGATTTATTGGTTCTTTAACCATTACTCCCCCTTCCCACCAAAGAGAAAAATCTTCTAATTGGTCTGGAGGTAAACCTCTGGAAATACAATCAGCTGGGTTATGTTTAGATTTAACGTGGCACCAAAACGCCTCCGGAAGCAAAGTATGTATAGCAGAGCAACGATGCTTAACAAACCTTTCCCATTTAGAAGGATGTTCGTTTAACCAATACAATACGTCAGTTGAATCGGTATGTAAATATATTTTAACAGAATCTAATTTTAACGCCCTTAATACTTTTACTGTTAATTTAACTAATAAATGGGCGGCATTTAACTCTAATTTGGGTATCGTTAGAATTGGTTTAATGGGTGCTACTTTTGATTTAGCTTGAATCACATGAATATAACTTTTATTATTATGTGTAATTTTTAAATAAGTGCAAGCACCATAAGCAAGTTCAGATGCATCAGCAAACCCGTAGAGTTCATACTTTGCTTCAGGTACGTATTTGAGCCATCTTTTAATTTTTATAGTTTTAATTTTATTTAAAGTGGAGTACCAATCTTTGAACTCATCTCGCAAGGAGACAGGTAATTTAGTATTCCAATCAAGTTTAGGGTTCTTTTCCCTCCATAGTTTTTGTAAAAAGATTTTAGCTGTAATTACTACTGGCGCAAGCCAGCCAAGGGGGTCGAATAATTTAGCAATTGACGAAAGTACCTGTCTTCTTGTGAGATCAGTCTTCAAATTGTCTAAAGAAAAATCAAAAGCGAAGTGATCGGTGTTTGGAAACCAATTTAAACCTAATAAGTTAAAGCAAGAATTAGACAATTTAACTTCTGCACGAATTGATACTGGAAAATCTAGCAACTCTGGCGTATTCGCCATCCACTTATGCAAGGAAAAGCCACCCACCTTGCAAATTTGTATCAGATCCGCCTGTTTTTGCAATGCTTCAGCAAGTGAATGACCACCCGATAATGTGTCATCCATATATGTTTCTTTAGTTAAAATATCGACAGCCAGTGGAAAACGGTGACCTTCGTCCAACGCTAACTGTCTTATTACACGATTTGCAAGGTAGGGACTGCTAATCATCCCATAAGTGGCGGTTTTGAGTGACCAAGATTGCAACTCTTCAGAGTCACTGTAACGCCATAAAATTTGCTGATATTTTCTATCATTAGGATGAACTAATATTTGCCTGAACATATGTTCAATATCAGAGACAAAAACAAATTTATATTTCATCCAGTTAATAAGCAGTTCAGCTAAGTCTGGAAGCAAATTTTCACCGCAATGCAATAAGTCATTAATTGATATTTTATCATAGTCCTTAGCTGAACCGTTAAAAACCGAACGAAATTTCCGATTTTGACCAAATATGCCATGATGTGGCAAGAAATAATGCAATAAAAATGATAAAATAGCATCAGAGGGTTCCATATGACCTAAGGTTTCATAATCTTTCATAAAGTGGTAAGCCTGAGCAAATTCAGGGTTACTTTTAAATCGTGCTTCCATCTTATCGAAAACTCTCTTTGCATGCTGAAAGGAGCCGTTTAATTTCAATGTTTTTGTATCCGGATTTTTGAATGGCAAGCGAACAATGTAACGACCATCTGAGTCTCGAGAATGTGTATTGACAAAATAATCCTCACATGCCCGCTCATCTGGAGTTAATAGGGCTCGAGGAAAAATTGATATTTCTTCCTGTTGCCAGAATTTCTCTAAATTAAATGAGATATCAGAAATTTCACGAAGATAAGCTATTAAAACACAAGAATTAGAACCCTTACCCGGATTTCCTGAAATTATCCAACCTAAATTTGAATTTGTAGCAATGGGTTCATATTCTTTCCCTTTTTCAATTCCATCTTTAACTAGCAAAGTATGGCAAGTAGTGCTTAACAGTATATCAATTCGACCTCTTTTTGCAAATAAAGGGTCAGCAAGTTGTAAGTTTTTTAGGTGAGCAAAATTTTGAGCTTTAATATCCAACTTGGGTGAGTAAGAAGAAATAGTAGGTGTAATAAAAGCTTCCACATTTAGCACATAATCCGAATAAAAATGAGGTTATACATCAAAGTTTACCATATAAGAGCATATTAAGTCAGTTTTACCACCTATACCTGAAACTGGTAATTGCGCTTTGTGTTTTTTAAGATGTAACTTTTTACATAACGATGTAGTAATAAATGACGCTTGAGAACATTGATCGATTAGCGCTTTCGCGTATATCTCAAACCCATCATTTGAACACACTTTTACAATAGCCGTTGCTAAAAGTGGTTGGGTATTTAATTGTCATGAATTTGTAGATAACGCCTGTGCTTCAGCAGAAACTGTTTCTTTATGTGTATTATTTGCATTATTATGTGTTTCACTGTTATTATTTTTCTTATACCGGTAATGTGTAGAGTAGTGTGGTGCTTCTGTTTGCAAGTATTACACCGTTTTGTCGATTTGCAATCCGCAATGAAATGTGTACCTAGGCAATTAAAACATCTCTTATTTTTTAAGACTATTTCTTCCCTTTGTTTGGGTGTTTTATTTTTATATTCATTACAAAATAAGAAAAAATGATTGGAATTGCAAATAACACATTCATTTGAATTATTTTTAGACTTTGAATTTTGCTTGGAATGATTATTGACATTAGTATTGAGGACTTTTGCAGAATTATTTGAATTATTGTAATTTCTATTTTTGCTATGATCAAAAAATTGTTTATTAGTATTGCTACTACTTGCCTCTTCAATAGACTCTAATATACTAACTTGATTTTCTATAAAATCAAGTAATTTCTTTAGTGAAGGGGGCTCATTAATAGCTTTCGCAGAAATAGTCTCATTTTGATCTGTTACATTGACTGGTGTTGGTAGAATATTACAGTGTGTGCTATAATATATTTCCCACTGTCTTCGAGTATCAGTGTCAAGTAAATTTAATATATGAAAGACCAAGAGATCATCCCACGATTCTATTGGTCTACCCAAACCCTTTAAAGCAGACAGTGGTGTTGTGATTCCTGAAAGTACTTTTTTAAGTTCAGAAGCCGATGATTTGGAGATAGGCCTAAGGGAGTATAGATTTGCTATATGTTCATGAACTAATCTTTTTTTAACCTTGTACCTCTCCTTAAGCTTATCCCAAACCACTTGAAAGTTAGCATCAGTCGGCTGATATGAAGCAGCTATCTTGGCTGCATCGCCCTCTAATACTGATATCAGCTGATGAAACTTTGCCACGTTTGAATAATTTTTTCTATTGATCACCGACGAAACAAACATATCGCGAAATGACTCCCACGCCGTGTAATCGCCACTAAAATGAGGAATATTTAGCGGAGGGAGCCTTTCATTTTCTAATGTAACTATTTGAGGTCTAGGTAAAGGTTGATCAATATGATTAGTGGTTGGGTTGCTATCTAAAAACGTTTGAAATTCAGACATATTTTGAAGAAAAAGTTCCTCTACTTGTATAAAGCGATCTTCCTTTATATAAGGTTGATCTTGAAGGGCAGGGTAGTCTCTGTGGCCAATAATCAACAAGTTATTTTGGTCGTAAGTTGACCAGACTCTTTCTAAATTTTGCATCCTAACTTTGCAGTCAGAGACTGTCTTTATGCCTGCAGCTTCAAAGTTTGCAAAAGAATTTACTATTCTAGGACGGATTGTAGCTTGCTCCAAAATTTTAGACGCCATTGTTCAACAAATCAATGTAGTGAACAAATATACAGAGATATATAAACTTATTAGAAGTTAAATGCTTTAAATAATTGTAATAAAAGAGTAAATTTAATATAGTAGTAGTATCAAATTTAAAAATTAAGTATTTTATTTATATAGTAATTGTAATTGAAGTTTAAATAATTAAGAGTAATTATATTGAGTAATTTTCATAAAAAGTTACCTATAAGGCAGCATGGTAGCATTTAAAAAAAATCAAGCACAGATTAAACAATAGTGTTAATTTAAAATAAGATTAATAATTAATATACTTGACCATTAAATAAATTAAAGGAAATATATTAAACAATTAGATAATTTAAGATAACAATAATTAATTCAGATAAAAATAAGTAATTAGAACTATTAACTGGTTAATTGAACAATAATGTTAATTAAATATATAAATAATGATTGATAATTAATTAATATTATTATATTTTTTTTTAATAATATAAAAGCAATTTGAATAATGATTGATAGACATAAATGTTACAGCAAAGACTCCTAATGATAAAGCAAAAAATTAAATAGATTTTTAAGTCAAATATAGCATTTAACTTCCATAAGTTGTAGACAATACGCAATATTTAAATAATTATCAAAAGAGACAGAAGGTATAATATTATAAATGTATGAATATATATAATCTAATCAAAATTAAACAATACAATATTTTGAAATAGGTTTTAAAAATTTAATTAAAAAATAAAACCTAATTGGATGTTTGACAACGCAGTATTCCCCCAGGATGAGTCAATGTCTCCTAGTGCTGTACAATGTGTGGCCAGAAACCGGGCAAAATATCATCAAGGTCTGCAAAGCCTGAAGTCCACCAGAGCAGCTTAATCAAAGAGGATCAACAGCTTCCAGCTCCAAGATTCACCCAAAATAATATCTATGGAATATCAGAAATAATTAGTTTTATTGAAACAATTCAGAAAATAATAATTTGTTAGTATGTGACTAATTTGCAAAACTGTTAATCATTTAAAATTTGCAATTTTAAGTTAAATTAATTAAAATATTGAAAATTATTGAAAAGAGTTTAAAGTTAATAACCTATTTGAACGTAATATAATTGAAAATTAATAAAAGATTTTAAAGTTAATAAAATATTTGAATTTTAATTTAATTGAAAATTAATAAAAGATTTTAAAGTTAATAAAATATTTGAATTAAATTTAACATAAATCAAGTTTATTATTTTGTTCACACATACATACATGAGCAGCTCCCTATATTGGTTTAATAAAAATAGCAGTGTTTTTTTTTTAATAATATAAGTTAAATTTAATAAAATCTATTGATTAATAAAAGTTAATAATTTTTTTGCATAATTTTACTTTAATTGAGTAATTGAATTTCAAAATTTTACAAACAAAAGTAAAAAAAAAAAAATTTTAATAAATAATAGCACAATAATATAATACAACAATACTTGTAAATTTCGTATACGTTTACCAGTATTTTAATTTTTCATTAACAATTTAAAAAAAAAAAAAATTAAATGCATATACAAAATAACTTATCTTTTTATTTCTCTTGTTGCGTCGTTACTATGGAGACGATCATGTATACTCTTGTTGTTCTGCTGGCCTAATTTTTCATGCGCCGCAAGTTCGCGCTGATATCCCCCTTTGTGTGAATTTCACTTGTTGAGGATGAAGGACTGCGCGCGCCGAGTCGGTCGTGATGATGTTAATGAACCCGTCGTCTGTTGCCAGGTCGCTTTTTCTTGTATGAAGGACTGCGCGCGCTGCTATATAAAAATGGCCTGCCTTGTCTTTCACTTTGCGATGTATTATTAAGCTGTATAAAAAACGCGCCAATTTCCCCTTTTGGTGACGTCACATTCAATTTTTAATAATTTATTTATTATTCTTCTTAATTTATTTGATATGCTAATTTAATATCTGGTTTTAATTTTTTATTCCTTTATTTTTTAATTTATCGTTGTCTTCTTAATTTTCTTTGTATTTGTTGAATTGTATAATTTTTTGCACTGTATTTAAAATTTTAAACTTCCATCTTGATTTTCGTAGAAATGCAGCATGTTCTTCTCTTTTTTTTTTAATTAGCAATTGTCCAAAAAAAAACAAAATTTTTCTTTCAATACTATTTTAAAAATAATATTTTGATCATGCGTGTCCGCCGTTTTCATCATTTTTTTTGCAACTGCACGTGCTCCAAATTATCACAACACCCTTTTTTATAAAACGTTTTAATATTGTGAAGCTAATATCACTGATTATAATATTGTAATTTTGCGAATCCTTTTTTCACTTTTCCTTTAAATACAGGTGCACTTTTTTAAATAAAAAAGGAAATTAAGCAGTTCATTACACTTGCACGTGTATGAAAAAAAAAATAAAACATCCGTCTTTTTCTTTGACGTAAACTTTGTTTCTTATATTGAAAAGGATATTTTAACACAATATACTTCACTGTATTCGCAGGATCGACCGTAGGGATGCCATAATGTTTGATAAGGATGTTGGATATGGTATGTAATTAGGAGCCATTATAATGAAAAACACAATTAATAATATAACTGGCTGTTTATTAATGATGCGAGCAAGTCGGCATCTGTGCCGACACTGAGGACCGTATATACTTTAAAGTAGGGAGAGCGCTCAACACACACACACGAATATATACATATTTACATAACAACTTCCCACAAAATAATTAAATCTTACACAAATTTTAAAATAAACCTATAAAATAATAAAAATTAGGAAAAATTTTTCACAATATATTTAAAAAACACAAATCATAGATAATTTTTCAATCAATTTTTTTAAGCAATACATACTATATATTTTTTAAATACTTTAAGATCATTCACTAGTTTGAATTCAGAACATATATAGTGCTTGTAATCATTAACTGATATCTGATATATCATTTATAATCATCTTTTACTAGAATTCAGTTTTTATAAAAGGAGGTAGGCTTTTTCATATAAAAAATAGATTTTCTTTATTTTTCAGGTAATTCTAACCAAACATCTAAAGACTAATTCAAAGTCATTTTATATTCCCATTCATTTTACCTGGTTGTATAGAATCTCTTCTTTGAAATCCTCTTCATTAAGCAACAAACTTAACATACTTTTTAGGTAAATATAAACAAGCTTGAACTGCTTATTAGTTTACAAAAGGGATTCTCCTAGGTACTAATTGATTAAAGATTATTTAAAAATCCACTTATTCAATCATTTGACAAGACTACCTTTCCAGTTAACCAGGCTAGAAACCAACCAAACAGTTGCTACAGTTAACATGCAACCAACCAAGCGGTTGCTGCAAGCGATGCTTGGAAGGCTTTTTCATATAAAAACTAGATTTTCTTCATTTTTCAGGTAATTAATTCTAACCAATCATCTAAAGACTAATTCAAAGTCATTTTATATCCCAGTTACTGCATCCGCAAGCGGTTTGTCAAACCGCTCGGTTAACTAAATTCCATTTTGGTAATATGAAGCAACTAGAAAAGTCTAAGCAACGTTTTAATTTTCACTTGCGAGTTTTTTTTTGTCATTTGAAAATTCTAAAATGGCAAGGAAAGCTCAAGGGAGAAACATTGAACCTTGATAAAATTAAATTAAAGCCTAGGTTCAGGATTTGGTTCGTAAAATTTTAATATGTGAAAAGAGAACCAAATTTTGGAAGGGCTTAAGATTTAATAACTAAGTTATAGCACTAAGATTTGACTTTTCAAATTATTTGGAAAGAGATTTTTCATGAAGAAAATTTCATGAAAAGTCAAGTTTTAATTTCAGTAATTTTAAGTCTTAAATCCATGAATAAATTACTTTAAAGAAACCTATAATTAGCTTAAATCAAAAGAGAAAAAGGGTTTTAAAGTAATTTGTCATCGGAAAATAAAGTTAGGTCAAAGATTAAAGTAAAAACGATGGGTCAGATAAATGGAATTTTTCCATTCCATAAAAACAAACTTTATGTGAAACCCATCGTTTCGAAATATCACGTTCATTACACGCGTTGATAAGAAAACAACGTATGATCTATGCGTGTGATGAATAGACAAAATATTCCCCTCTTAGGCAAACTCTGGGACTAGATATCATGATAAACCCGCAACCCACTCCTGATTTTTATCAAGAGGGGAGCGCGGTGTTATCAGGATTTGAAGTGCTTAAATACCCATGTTTTTGCCTAAGAAAGGCATTCTAGATCATCCATCAACCGGTACAATTGTAAATCGTTGAACTTAATTTTTAATTTTTAAATAAAATAAGTGTTAGTAAATATTTTTCTCACTTAACTTAAATTCAAAAAAAAAGGTTTAAGTTAAAATAAATTCAAGTTTAACCATAATTTTTGAGTCAAATACTTTAATACAACCATCTCATTCCAAAACAAAAGTAAGTACACATTTTATTATTATACAAAGAAAAGTTAATTCAATCTAACATTTTGAATAACTTTTCTGAAATATTAGCTGGTTACAATCCCTGGAAGATCTGGACAATCTTCCTAAAAACTAAAATTAAATTGTATACATCAGCTAAAACTGATTGTTACATTGGAATCTCCTCGTGGGCGATAGTTAATTATCTAAAATTTCAGAAAAAATACTTAAAATTAAGCTATTCTTAATTTTACATTTTTTCAATTTCATTTTTTTTTCCTTTTTATAAATAAAAATAATGCGAAGCTATAGTTTCTCAAATGGATTCACTTCATTAGTGAGCTAAAGAGTTAACAAGCTTATGCATATTTTATTTTCACTTTATTCTTCTTTGCATGAACAGTAAAAGTTTAAGTGACTCGTTCAAGTTTTTCCAAAATACCTGAAAAGTATACGTATAATTAAATTAAGTTCAACAGATATTAAAGTAACTAAGTCAAAGTCTTCAAAGAACCTTATCCAGTTCTTCGATAGTAAAACAACGGATATTTTATATTTTAAAAATTATTATTGAGAATAAAAATTATTATTATTGAGAGAAAAAATTATTATTATTGAGAGAAAAAATTATTATTATTGAGAGAAAAAATTATTATTATTGAGAGAAAAAATTATTATTATTGAGAGAAAAAATTATTATTATTGAGAGAAAAATTATTATTGAGAGTAAAAATTATTATTTTTTTAAAGCGGATCCAATTTAGTATAAGAAATAAAAACATCTTAATATTCTAACAATTATCGCTTTAAACCCAGAGTAAACTTACTCCGGTTTAAGAAATAAACTGTTATAAATATTGAGAAATTCTTGCAAGTTAAAAAAAAAAAAAAAATAAGAAAAATATACTGGAGAGATAAAGTTATAAAGTCTATATACTTATCCTGAAAAATAAACCTTCCGGAACTAAAGATCCATTTACCCAGTGCACTTTAATTATTAAGTAAAATCATTTGTATAAAATTCATCTAGTTTAGTTTCCCAAATTATAAATCTTAAAAATATATCATTTAATTTTATTCAATTTAGTTTATTCAGTATACTCTATTTAAATTAAATATATATTAGTTTCACATAAGTAAATGTAAATTAGATAGATTCTAGTAAAATATTTAGCACATTAAGAAATTTAGAACACAAAAAAATCTATAAATCAATTAACTTTTAATACTTGTTTATAAGCCATAAATGAGGAGTAAAAATTTTTAGCATAAACTAAAAAAAAAAAAATTATCAGAAAGCTTTTATGAAAGGGGGTAACACACATTGATTCAGCGCATTTAAGTGCTGTGTACATTGAATATACCGCAGCGCGAAAATACGCAAATCTCAGGGGTCTCGTGCAGAATAATAGAAAGAAGAGTTTAAAAGAAAAATAATAATAAATAATCCAAACATTTTATACAATAAAATCAATCTTTATTTTTAACAGAACATAATTTTTAATATACATTTTTACTAATCCAACGTAATAGTCTCGACAATAAAAACCTCCTTTTTTATCTCACATAGGAATTCCACATCATTATTTTTCAATTTGACTTTCCATACTCTTTTAGCACACCTCGTTAAAAACCAAGCCATCCGTACCTTTTTGTACAAACGGCTCGAAAAAGCAGTCCGACGGCAAGCTTCAGCTACGGGCATCTTTAGGCCTAATGCTTTAACATTGCGTATTTTAGAAACCTAAAATTTTTGTGTTTTATTAAAAAAAAAAAGAAACGTAGATGTAATAATTTTAGAAAATAATTATTACTTACCATTATTCAATTAGTTTAGACTTAAAAAAAAAAAAAAATAATTATAAAATATTAAACTATGTTTTAGTTATTTTTAATAAAAATATGATATAAACTAAAAATTGTTATAAAGTACAAACAGAGATTACAGTTAATCTATGCTAGATTAATAACCCTTGTCTAATCTAATAAAGTACATAATAAAATGATATGAATGAAACCCATGATTATTTTAATTAGGAAACACCAACTTGTCTAATCTAATAAAGTACATAATAAAAAGATATGAATGAAACCCATGTTTATTTTAATTAGGAAACACTAACAAATTATCAAAAAAAAAAAAAAAAGGAAATCAGATTACTGATAAAAAAATTTAACGAGTCATTATTCTCAATTAAAATATTTTTATTATTTTTTTTTACATCAATTAGCGGAAGACCTATAAGATCAATCCACAACATCATTATTCATAGCCAAAACACTTATTTAAAACATAATCCAACACACAAAATTCAAAATTCACATACATTATAATTTTGTACAAATAATAAACAACCAGTTCACTATTTTCTAATTTAGAAATAATAAACATTAAATTCAATAAACACTTTTAAATTTTATTTTCTTAATTAATAACTATAAACTTTTTACTCAACTTTACATTTTTAATACCGTATTTTCAAAAACAGCGCACAAAATATGTACTTATCTTAACACCTTATAGTAAATTCAATCTTCAAATAGTTATTACACATAAAATAAACGTCAAAATCTTGAGATACTCCACTCTGTAAAACATAAAATAGTTAAATATAATTATTCTATTCTCAAGTCATCTAAAACCCCAATTTTACCTTGCGGAAGAAAAGACGTAATAACAATTCTTGTAGTTCAAATTGTAAAAAGGCGCATAAAAAGTCTACCAAACCTAGAAATAAGATCAAAAAAGTAGAAATTAAACTTAGATATCTTAAATATTAATATTAGGGCAAAAGAATTAAAGTTACTTATCTTATTTTAGTTTTCAATCCTTTGAACTCCATATCTAGGATACCAGGGGTTTTGCCGCTCCAACTACAGTATTCTAAGTCGTAAAAAGCTCGACAAAACTCGAAACTCCATAATACTGTAATAAATAATAGAAATATAGTTATTAAACATCAATTTAATAAATTAAATCATATATTTAAAGCTTAAAATACCTGAATTCCTGTTTTTACTTATACATTTTTGGAATTTTGGTCCATCCGCATCTCAGCAAAACCAATTCTCCAAAATCGTTAATTAACAAATAAATGTAACAACATTAGATAACAATAGATAAATAAATTAAATTAGTTAAACAAATTACATTACCTTAAACATTATATATATAAGTTATAGAAAAATACTAAGTTTTATTTTTAAAATTTTTAAGTTAATCAAACTTTAGTTATAAATAAATGTAAATTAATATTAAGACTAACTTTATAAATAAATTAAGTAATTAAACAATTATTGATAAGGAAAACTGACTAAATCAGTAAAAATCGTATTGTTGACATCACAAAAAGAATCAAAGATTTACGTGTACCAGGTCGACACACTATATTGAGGCAACGCCGTAAGAGAAAAATTGGAGGCAAAACTTGGAAACACTCCAGCGCCGCCAAGTGATACTCAAGTCAATTACGGTTTTTAACGTTGTTTCAGGCGGAAAAAGTGGAACACCCCAACGCCGCAAATTACACTAAGCACGACAATACGGATTTCGGAAATCGACATTGCCGATTCGTCATACAAAAAAAAAAAATCCTAAACATCCGCTGCTAAACGTACGAAAATACAAGTTTTAGTAGAAATTGTCATTTCTTGCGGCTAAAGCAAAAATACGAAGCAAAAGTTTTCTAAAATCAACGTTGCCGTTTCAAAATTTTCTTTTTTGTATTGGTTCTCACATCGAATATTCTTTCACTATTTCTATCTTCCAAATTTCTACAGTAGTGATTTTCTACCTATCAATAGAACTAAGTGGGGAGGAAATAGCACTAGAAATTAATTAGAGAAATTTTATTTTTAATTTTAGTGTCTCCAAATACTATTGTCAACAACAAAAACATAGTTACGATCGACACTAGGCCAGGAGCACCTGGAAATCCAATCCAAGGGTTGGCCCAGTTGACTAGCGTTATAGCAACCCAGACTAACTCGTTGACCATCAATAGTCAAAAGTTAGACAGTAGGGTTCAAACGCTCACAGAAGTTTTAACATCAGTCGCAGCCGCAACTGTCCAAAACACAAAGGATATTTTGGCAGTGAAAAAGGCTCTCCTGGTCAAGAAAAAGAAGACGCGCGGTGGCCGAAAGAAGGCCCTCAGGCGATTGAAAGGCGAATCAAGGGTTGCAACTCAAGCAGTTATATTGGGAATAATTGACGTGGGCAAAGCCCAAGAATTTCGAACTCTCAATAACAGTTTAATAGAAAAAGTCAGGGAAGACTATTTGAAAGAAAAGGAAAAACGTAACCAAGATACACAAAAAGTTAACCAGCCCGCCAAGAGCCTTCTAGAAGGAAGTCTAGACAACGCGATATTGGCTATAAAAGAAATTCGCCCTTTGGTAAACTTAGAAAGGGTCAAGGAAAAAAAAACCATCGAATCTAAAATCGTCAGTAAGGAAGAGGAAATTAAGGCAACAATCAGGGAGGCCCAACGTCGAACTAGAGCCTGGGTGAGGTAACTCCCTTCCCTAAGGTCCATTCGTAAGGAACACGAAAGACGTTTACTTTTGAAGGCGGTCGAGAAGGCGGAGGAATTAACTCCTGTAACTCGGGCCAATTGGCTGAACTGGGGAAAGGAAAAAAATATCATCACACAGAAGGACTGCGAAAAATATCAACGTAAACTCAAACAAAACTTGGAAATAAAGATCCTGAACTGCCAACGAGAGATCTTCAGGCTAGAAGATTCGCTCGAAAATCCGGAAAGGGGTTTATAGTTAACGTAAAGCAAAATCTAGTCATTAAGAAATTAATTTTAGGCTATTTCTCTCGTAACTACTCTCCGGACTTTTCTTGATCTGACTGTCTCTCCCCACTCTTTATTTTAAGTCCGTTGAACTGTAGAAAATTTCCTCAAGGTTTATTATTTATTTTAGTGTACCGAAGCAGAACTAAGAAAATTTACAAAAAACACGGCCAAACAGACCGACATCATAGAAGACATAAATCAACAAAACACTACAAAAGGACCATCGAATTCCTGATCAACGAAGTAGAAAGCGTAAAAGAAAAAAATAGGAGGTTAATTCAAGAAATTTATAAGTATAAGTATCAAGAAACCAAATACGTGAGAAATATACAGCAAACAGTTAAACACAATTACTCACTAACGCAAGCAGCAAATCAGGAAGTAAATAGCGACGCGGAAACCGTCGTCCTGCAAGAGAAAAGGAGGCTTCCCGATTTAGAAATCATTTGGGAAAAACACCAAATATATTCAAAAAATTGTTAAACCTTGGGTTGAAACCATTGATTTTTAGAATAAAATTGTAATTATTGTGAATAAATAAACAAATTTCTTTTATAAACCTAAAACTCATAGTTTTTATTTAGTCTTTAAATCATACATTAATTATAGCGAAATATTTTTAAGCAATCTTTAAACATAAGAAATTAACAAGTAAGTAGTTAAATTAAATGTCTGGTAGAGGTAGACAGGCAGCACCAGTTAACAATAGGCCACGCAGAAACCAGGCAAATCAGGTGGTTCAAGAAGGGTTAAATCCAGCTCAACCCGCGATTTTCGAAGACGAACTAGTAAATCTCCGGGATCCTTTTGCTCCAGGTAGGCAGATACCTAGAGGAGACGAAGGATTACCTGTTGTAGTAGTCGGACGTCTTCCGGACCCACCACAAGGACCTCAGCTTATTCCTGTACTTATAGAAAATCAACAAGAAGCTCCGATACCTCCACTTATTGAGAGACCATTAGTAAATCCACCTGAAGGATCCAGACCTGTGAATCCAGACGAAGTACAGGTTCCTAATATAGAACCCGCGCCAGTGATTCAGCAGGCGGCAGCTCCAGGACACCCGATAATACATAATATCTTAAGGCAAATAAGGGAGTTACCACCAAGAATCATGGCTCACCCAGCTAACGTAGCTATGCGGGATGTAATAGGAGTTGTTCCCGTTTACGATGGGTATAACATCCCATTGGGCGATTTCCTCGAAGGGTGTGATTTAGCACTTTCCATGGTCGACCCAAACTCAGAACAGATACTTGTCAGACTTTTAAGGAGCAAATTAGAAGGTGAAGTCCGTAAGTTCATCGCAGGAGAACAGTTTAATACTCTCGAAGAATTCAAACAGTACCTAAAGGAATATTATCACACCTCGAGCTCTATTCTACAGTTACAAGGTTCATTTGGTATGATAGTACAAAGAAAAGAAGAAAACGTAATTTCATACGCAAACAGAGTAAAGGAACTGGCAATAAGAATCATAGACACCTTCAGGATACGCACCACACCTACAGCCGAAGCTTTAGAGGTTTTTAGAAACGCGACGAACGAATCGGCTATGGAATGTTTCAAAAGAGGGTTAAAAGAAGAAATTAAACGACAGATAGGACATCCAGCAACCCTAAGGGCAATGGTTCGAGAAGCCACAGAAATCGAACGAGAAAACGAAGCGGTACGTCTTCTAAGACAAGAAAATGAACCAAAGAGCTATCCAATTAACAGAGAAAGAACCAGACTAGCATTTCCCACGTACGAGGCTCAAGAAAGTAAGGGGTGTACAGGAAATTGCCACAGTGAATCAACAGAAGCCGACTGTTATGTTTGTAGCTGCAATTTTGAAGGGCCATGTCAAGAATGCGGATCAAGATTTCACAATTCAAGGCAGTGTATGGGTCTAAGAAGAGGATTAATATGCAAATATTGTAACGGAGGTCATCACTCTCAAGATTGTCATCAGTTGAGACATCCAGAAGCGAACCCCTCTTTTAGGCCACCTGTATCAAGAACATCACCCTATTGCGGAAGATGTGGAAGATGGGGCCACTCCGCGAATTTCTGCAGAAACCAAAGCCCGGCACGAGGAATTCACACCACGTCAACGGCACCAGAAGAAAAATATTGTGAATATTGTTTACGTAAAGGTCACGAAACTGACAAGTGTTACTCAAAAGGTAGACCTGGTACGCTCTGTAAGTATTGAAAGAAGTTTGGTCATAAAGTACAGGACTGTAGGGAATTATTTCCAACGGAAGAATCACGTCCAGGAGAACAACTATACTGTGAAAATTGTAACACGATTGGCCACAATGGAGCCTCTTGTCCAAGAAAAGAATATTATTCAAGGCACTGTTCATATTGTAATATGAAAGGTCACACTGTAGAGTTTTGCAGAAGGAAAAGAGCAGAGGAAAATACTCGCCAGCCGTCGGGAAACGAGCAGAGGATCCAAGCCAGCGGTCAGGGTCCTTCAACTGCTCAAATCCGCTCAGTTTTCCGGTCGGAATCACCGAAGGAGTTCGAGTACTCAAGCTGGAATTAAGACAACCTTTTGACACGGTACCCTACATCGAGGTAACTAATACAAACACCAATACAACCATTAAACTAATGATTGATTCAGGTGCGGAGATCAACCTAATTAAAGAGTCAGTGGTGCCACCTACAGCACCAATAAATCACCAAAAACGAGTTGTATTAAAAGGCATAACCGAAGACCCTCTATCCACGTTAGGAGAAGTCATAATGTTGATCCATGGGCAATTAACACCATTTAGCATTGTTTCTGACTCTATGACAATACCCTATCAAGGAATTTGAGGTTCCGCATTCCTTGATAGTGCAAAATGTGAAATAAATTACAGAACTCAAGAATTAGTGATCGGCTTGGAGCGAATACCGTTCAAAAAGGACCATCAACGAATAGAAGACCCAAAAACATGTTTATCAGTCAATAAAAAGGTTACTTTTCAAGAACCCAACGACACTAGCGATCCTAGTGATACCAGCGACACTAGCGACACGTCGGAATACGAAACAGACACCGAAGAAAACTCGGACGACAAATTGACATCTGAAATTAATCGTTATTTGGATTACGAGGAAAAAGAAATCCTCAAGCAATTGCCACCCCAAGAGTTTTGTGATATTGACGCACTTGAGGTGGATGAATCTTATAATTTTCTAAAGGACCAGAAGTACATCGAATATGTAAATGTCATGAACATAGGAAGAACTGACATGATAAAACACCTAGCCGAAGACGAAAATTACGAATATTTTCAAGATTTTCACAGAGACATTGAAAACGATCCAGATTTAGAGGGTCAGGTTTACATGTTTGATTCAGACGAAGATTCAACATCAGAAATTCAAGAAGGTCAGAGTCGGCTCGAGAAATTAAAATCTTTACTCAGGCTCGACCATTTAAGCGGTAGAGAAAAAGAAGATATCGAAGAGTTGGTAGAAGAAAATGCTGATTTATTCTTTTTAGATGGAGACAAAATGGGAGGCAATATGGAGCACCTTCACCATATTCGATTATATCATGAGAAACCATTGGTAACCAAGCAGTACAGAATCCCTTACAATCTTAGACCAGAAGTTGATAGACAAATCCAGCAAATGTTAGAAAGAGGCGTCATTGAACCATCTGATTCCCCTTATCAAAGTTCCATCTTAATGGTACCGAAGAAACCAGACTCTAAGGGTAATAAAAGATGGCGCCTAACCATAGATTTCAGAATTTTAAATGAAGCCACGATTCCTGACACGTACCCGCTGCCATTGATATCTGAGTTATTCGACCGTCTGAGTGGGAATAAGTACCTTACATGTTTGGATATGTCGAATGGATTCTTTTTGATTTACGTACACCCTGATCATAGAAAATACTGTGCCTTCTCTACCCCTAACAATCATTATCAGTTCATTCGTATGCCGTTTGGTTTAAAAAACAGCCCATCAACATTCCAGCGTGTAGTTAACCTTGTTTTAAGAGAATTAATCGGAAAGGTTTGCATGGTGTACATGGACGATATTTTAATCTTCGCTAAAACGGTAGAGGAACATCATGAACACTTCAGAATGGTTATGGCAGCATTAAGGAAGGCTGGATTACAACTACAGCCGGACAAATCCGAATTCCTAAAGAGTTCAGTAACTTATCTAGGACATGTCATAAGTAGCGATGGATTAAGACCAGATCCTAAGAAGTTAGTAGCCGTTAGAAATTTTCCGACGCCAAAGAACGTGAAAAACGTTAGAGAATTCTGTGGTTTAACAGTATATTATGGAAAATTTATACCAAATTATGCAAAAATAGCCAAGGACCTGACTAAGCTATTACATAAAGGACAGGAGTTCACTTGGGACGAAAAAGCAGAACAAGCTTTTAACGCACTTAAGGATAGACTGTGTAATCTTCCAGTCCTCACTTTCCCAGACTTCACGTTGCCATTTATAGTAACCACGGATGCGTCAAATGTTGGAATTTCGGCCATATTATCACAAGGAAAATTAGGCAGAGACCAACCGATAGCTTACGCCAGCCGGACGTTACGTGGGGCAGAATCCAGGTACCCAACTTATGAAAAAGAGGCACTTGCGATCCTTTTTGGCGTTAAACATTTTAGGCAATACTTGAACAACAGCAAATTTACCATAGTTACTGATCATCAACCGTTGATTTATTTTAAATCTGCTGATTGCAACGCCAGAGTGATGAGGTGGCGATTTTACTTATCAGATTATCAATACGAAATCATATAACGTTGTGGGAAACGACAAGTAAACGCAGACGCCCTCTCTAGGAATATACCAGAAGAACCAAAGGCCAACATTTTTGTAACGACAAGAAACAGGGCAATATTATCTGAAATAGACAGAGACCCAGTCGCAGCGACTTCAACCATCAACGAAACAAAACTGAAACCCTCTAGGCCCGCACCAGCGCCTCCTAGAATGAGTTCTAGACCTAGAAAACTAACAGAAACAGCTCAGGCACTAGAAGACGAAAAACAAGAACTTGCCAAAGCTAAATCGAAAAATACCAAAACTAACAAGTTAAAAGACCCTAGACAGACGAAAGACAAAAATTCGGAATCCTCGGATTCCGAATCTGACGCTAGCGACATCCCAAGGCAACCTCGAAAAAGAATTAGGCAAAAGAAAGATCCTGCGAACAAAAAGACATCATGGGAAGAATTGCCTCAAGAGCCATTCTCTACCGATACCGAAGAAGACTCGACTTCAGAAAAGGAGTTATCTGAATCTAGTCAAGAAACTACGATTAAATTGACCAACATTAAATTTTCAAAAGAATCTTTAGAATACTGTAGAGACAATTTAATTTATTTTGTTAGCCCGGAAGGCAAACCCTTGGATTTAGGAGCCGAAACACTGTTCAAGAGTAGTTTAGTCGAACAGCGATCAGTTTATACTCCTCAAACTATTCAGAGGGATAAAAACAAAAATAAGCAATATTTCGCGATATGCCTAGCAGAAAACGAATCGGTTATTTCTAAAAGACAAAAATTATTAGATATTTTAAGTACACTTAAAGAAAAATTACTAGATCTTAATGTAGAGTCATTTAGTTTGGCAAAAAGTAATAATATCACGAACATCCCTTGGCAAGACTTTATGACTATTTTCTCTCAGGTATATTTTAGATCTAATATTGTAATAAATATTTTTACAGCAACCCTAACCTTTGTTCCCCCAAAACAAAGAGATAAAATCTTCCAACTAATGCACACTTCCCCTCAGGGAGGACATTCCGGTATAACTAAAACGGTACACAGAATTAAACAAAGGTATTATTGGCAAAACTTGAAAGAGGACATCCGTAAGAGGATCCGATTTTGTTTAGACTGTCAAGTAAAAAAGTTGACACGCGTAAAAGTTAAACAACCGATGGTATTAACAGATTCGCCCAGTGAGGCGTTCGAAAAAGTAGCTATGGACATTGTCGGGCCTCTTCCGGAAACCCCTAGAGGGAATACGGTTATTTTAACCATACAATGCCAGCTTAGTAGATTTTTAATTGCAGTAGCTTTACCAAATTCTAACGCAGAAACTGTCGCTTCCGCTTTTATTAAGAAATGTATCGCTGTGCATGGAATTCCACGTACCCTGCTTACGGATCAAGGTAGTAATTTTCTTAGTGCTTTCATGAAAAAGATAGCAAGTAGATTTCGCATTAAACAAGTGAAAACAACGGCTTACCACCCCCAAGCGAACGGTACAATCGAACGTTCGAATCACGTGATCTCGCAATTTCTTAAAATGTACGTCAATAAAGACGAAATGTGGGACGAGTGGTTGGAACTTGCTACTTTTTCGTATAACACTAGTCTTCATGAAAGCACTAAGTATACGCCTTTCGAAGTTCTGTACGGTAAACCTGCAAGGTTACCATCAGATGGAGCATTGACGGAGGGTGAACAACTTCCCACATATAAAGGTTACATGGAGGACTTAGTAGCTCGTTTAATAGGAATACAAAAACTAGCTCATGAAAACTTAATTCTTTCAAAAGAGAGAAATAAGAAATATTACGACCAACATTTGCACGAAGAAGACTTCAAAAGGGGAGATTTTGTATTCTTATTGAAGGGTAAAAAGCCCCATAAATTTGAAGCCCAGTACACGGGGCCTTTTCAGATCGAACAAGTGTTAAATAATTATAACATCCGAATCAAACTCGGTAAAAAGACGAAAATGGTTCACTCTAATCGTCTAAAACTGGCTCACATAAATTAAGGATATTAATATTTTCTTTGTTTCAGAAATGGTCATACCAAACGTAATCCTTTTCATTTTAATCAACCTTTTTCAACCTAGCCTTCAGATAATAGGTTATGACTGTGGGTCCAAGTCCTTAATATGACTACAATCTCGTTATTAGAAGTTGGCCCCTGCGATATCCCAGTACCAAAAACTCAGACTGAAGAACTAGAGATACAAGTTTTACAAATGGTAGATTTCACGCAGATACCTGTCTTTCAGTGTAAAATTGAAATCTATCGTGAAGTTAGAAAATGTGGAATGTTTAGCCACATGATTCCTGTTGAAATATTCTATTCAAAATTTCATCTATGAATTGGGAAAAGATGCATGCCAACAACTGCATGTCACAGGAATAATTAGACTATTGGGAACTCATGCTTTCGCAGGAGTCAAAGTAAACTCAACCCAGACCTACAGTCAAGATTTTGCAGGTAGAGTAGTCGACGGAAGCTGTTACCCAGCACCCTATGCTGATCATTACGGTAGTTGGACTGATGTATTAGTTCAAGGATATGTAAAGATCACATTGACAGAGTACTGGGCAGATGTAAATTTAAACAACAATCAGATACATCTAGCCTCGGGAACTCGTTGCAAGGTAACAGACGGAAATTGTTTAGATATGGAAGGAGGAAATACATTCTGGAGCCCTCTACCTCAAGACAGATGCAACACCGACAAATATAGCCTATTATATGAAGGTAAAGCCATGAAGATTACAGACAAGACCATGCCGGAAATCCAAACTATGTATTCCGTCGAGAGTAAGGATATGACCTTTGCCCTAACTGTAAAAGAATTTGAAAATCATTGTGGTCACATCTTCATAAAATCTTCTCATCCGAAACTCTTGATCATTAAAACTAGAGGAATACGCACACCATTCACAGAGAAATTTACCAACGTCAAAAACATGGACTTATTTTTATATGTTAATTCAAAATTTGTATACGTAGAACGACATATTAAGAAACAGATCACGCAATTATACTTGGACGTAGTTACTCAGAGGTGCAACTTAGAGAGGGAAACCATCAAAAATAGCCTAGCCATAGCAGTCGAGTCTCCTGATCAATTTGCGTACAATTTAAAAGGCAGCGGCTATACCGCCATCGTAGCGGGCGAAGTCGTACATATTTTCCGTTGTTTAGCGGTAGAACTCAAGATCGCACACGGTAACGAGTGCTATAATCAACTACAAGTACTCAAAAACAACGAGACTTGGTTCATGACACCCCGAACTCACATATTGCTAAAACACGGAACGCAAGTAGCCTGCAATAACCTAATTCCATCATACTACAAAGTAGGGACTTCATGGTTCAAAGTATCACCAAGACCAGTGGAAACTCTACCACCAGCAATAATAAATCCAAACACAGAATTAACCTGGGTTTATCAAGATCCAGTCGATCTGGCTAACAGCGGAATTTATTCCGAATCTGACTTACAAAAACTAAGGGAGCATATCAACTTTCCTTTAGAAAAACCAGCATTATTAAACTCCTTGGCCAGAGGTATGACTGGAAAATCCACGGTTAACCAAGGCGGAACTTTGTTAAATCTATTCAATCAAGAAGAAATCGAACAACTAGCAGAAAATGCGTGGCTCAGATTATGGCAGAAGTTCATAAGTTTTGGAACGGTCAGTGCAGGAATTATTGCTGTACTAATGATCCTCCAATTGCTTAAAATGTTCATTGACGCCATGATAAGATGCTACACATTACACTCCATTTTTGGATGGTCAGTTCATCTATTGGGAGCTTGTTTCGCCTCTATAACGCAGTTATTGCTGACACTGGGAAGAGCCGAAGAACCTGAAATCAGAGAGATGGAACTAATTGAAAGACAACCACTAACCCAATCACTTCCTACCCCTAATATGTATCCAAGACTTCCTCAAGAAAATCCTACCGCTCCAGTAGAAAAATCCAACCTTCCCGAAGGTTATCACTCTTTAGGTATCGCCAGGATCTGAGTAAAACTCGTCCAGGAGATTGTGTGATGTTTGTTTTTGTGTGTTATTTTAGGGACTAAGTTAATTGTGTGAACTTTGGTATTTAGGTATTATATTTATAATGGTGTTGGTAAATTTCCTTTGTGTGAATTAAATTTTAGGAATTTTAGATGTAAGAAAACACTTTCCAAACACTAACTAAATTCCTGTTTTGTACAGATGGAAAACATAACAATGATCCGAGAAGCTTTGAAGGTAGCGGAAGAGACGGTCAGCTCGCCCGAATCAAGACCAAGTTTAAAGCCGGTTCACCTAACACGAACCAAGGTGAACGAAACATCACTGCTTCGAACCCTACAAAGGGTGAAGAAGCAATACGATAAGGAAGAGTTGGAACAGCCGACCAACTACGTGCAAGCAGTGGCCACGATTCTGCTGCGTAACGCCTACTTCAAGAACATGTACAAGGTTATAGGATGGAAGATAATAGATTACGTGGACGAAAGAGAATCAGACAACCTAGCACTAAGCTCTATGAGTTTAGTGCCACTCTTCGAGGATCATTTCGGGAAGAAGCATAATTTTTTAAGAACATATTATCTCAGTTCTTTAACTAAAGACATCACTATCAGTAAAAATTGGGGCTGGTATCGCTGTTATCACAGTCCCTGTGGCTCTTTCCATCTTAATATTAAGAAAAAAACAATGACCTGCGGGTCATGTTACTTGAAGGACCATCCGGAAGGTCTATACGACGACAATTGGAGCCCCAGAGATGGCATTCAGACACATCTAACTACCAGAAAAAGGTTGAAGAATAACTTTGACAAGTGCAAGAAAAAGGTCACCATATGCCAATTTGTCAGGAATTGTTTCGACTGTAGATACGAGATCTTTACAAAGAAAGAAGAACTGGCAGAAAAGGGTTATCTAAAAACTTGTTTGTGGCTGAATTGGTGTGCTGTGCCAACTGTAGAGTACGCTAGACTGGTTGGAACAGGAAAACTTTAGTGAAATTGTGTTAGTGCTAAATTTGAAAAGTGTTTTTGTGTGTTAAATTCTAAGTTGTGTAAAAATAAAAACAAAAATAAAAAAAGGTTTTTAATTTTATAGACTATACTAGAGACATTAAGAAAATCTGTAAATCTAGGATTAATAAAAGTTAAGTGAGAAAATAGATATAAGTATGATATTGTCAACTAAATCTAAGAAATTTTATATATAGTACAATATATATAGTACAAAGAAACATATATATATAGTACAAAGTTGATAAAGCATCATTGGAAGCATTAGCAACATTCTAAGTGGGGAGGTGTAACGTCCTCAGCCGCTCAGAAATTTTTCCCCGTGTAGCGCAAGGCTTAGTGCCCTATAAAATTTTTCAGTGTATATAAATTCAAAATTTTTCAGATATTTTCTTTCACTGAGGAAATTTATGGGCACAACGGGAAATACTTTTCTAGATTGTGGAATAAAACTTAAATTTTCAATTGCGAGAAAAACGATTCCATTTTGGTAATATGAAGCAATTAGAAAAGTCTAAGCAAGGTTTTAATTTTCACTTGCGAGTTTTTTTTTGTCATTTGAAAATTCTAAAATGGCAAGGAAAGCTCAAGGGAGAAACATTGAACCTTGATAAAATTAAGTTAAAGCCTAGGTTCAGGATTTGGTTCGTAAAATTTTAATATTTGAAAAGAGAACCAAATTTTGGAAGAGCTTAAGATTTAATAACTAAGTTATAGCACTAAGATTTGACTTTTCAAATTATTTGGAAAGAGATTTTTCATTAAGAAAATTTCATGAAAAGTCAAGTTTTTAATTTCAGTAATTTTAAGTCTTAAATCCATGAATAAATTACTTTAAAGAAACCTATAATTAGCTTAAATCAAAAGAGAAAAAGGGTTTTAAAGTAATTTGTCATCGGAAAATAAAATTAGGTCAAAGATTAAAGTAAAAACGATGGGTCAGATAAATGGAATTTTTCCATTCCATAAAAACAAACTTTATGTGAAACCCATCGTTTTGAAATATCACGTTCATTACACGCGTTGATAAGAAAACAACGTATGATCTATGCGTGTGATGAATAGACAAAATATTCCCCTCTTAGGCAAACTCTGGGACTAGATATCATGTCAAACCCGCAACCCACTCCTGATTTTTATCAAGAGGGGAGCGCGGTGTTATCAGGATTTGAAGTGCTTAAATACCCATGTTTTTGCCTAAGAAAGGCATTCTAGATCATCCATCAACCGGTACAATTGTAAATCGTTGAACTTAATTTTTAATTTTTAAATAAAATAAGTGTTAGTAAATATTTTTCTCACTTAACTTAAATTCAAAAAAAAAGGTTTAAGTTAAAATAAATTCAAGTTTAACCATAATTTTTGAGTCAAATACTTTAATACAACCATCTCATTCCAAAACAAAAGTAAGTACACATTTTATTATTATACAAAGAAAAGTTAATTCAATCTAACATTTTGAATGACTTTTCTGAAATATTAGCTGGTTACAATCCCTGGAAGATCTGGACAATCTTCCTAAAAACTAAAATTAAATTGTATACATCAGCTAAAACTGATTGTTACAGTTGCAGTAACCGCCGGTTACTGCAACCGCAAGCGGTTTGTTAAACCGGTGGTTAACAGGAAATATATTTCCTGTTAACAAAGGTAATGTATGATATATAATACCGGTTTAACAATCCGCTTGCGGTTTACAGTTAACAGAAAAGCGGTTGGTTTTTGTCAGAAACAAAAATACTAATTCAGATTTAAAGTGAATTTATTTATCTAAGTGTTAATCAAATAAGATTTTAACCGAACTTAGCTATATATATGTTTTCGTTATTACAAATAGTTATTTAAAAAATAAACTAATTTAATAAACTACTATAAGTATAAATAAATTATTAATTTAAAATATTAAAATTTTTTAATTATATAATAAGTACATACTTTGTTCTGATAAAACCATTTTTTTTTTTTAATACAAAATATTTTAATACAAAATATTAAACTTAGGATTGTATGGTTTCTAGTTAACCACAGTGTTTTTTCTAAACCCTACATTAACATACACATAATTTATGAATATTCATGTTAAACCGATTGGTACAAGTTTTAATTTGATTTTTAAGTTCCAAATAATTTAAAACTTTTTTCTACACTGCTTCTGTCCGTTAACTACAATCTGTTTGTCAAACCGAGCGGTTAACCGCTTCTGGATGCAGTAACCGTTGCACAGTGATACAGAGTATAGGAAAAATGAGACATGATAAGAAAAAAATTTTTTTATTCTGATTTTAAAAGTTGATTTTAAAATACTATAAAAAAAGTATTGAGAAAATATAATTTGTATTCAATAAGTAAAAAAAAACCCGTTCGGTTTATCTATGAAGGTAAAAGTGGGGTATGGATAAAAATTTTTTTTATCTTAAGCAAGTATAAGATTTTAAAAATTTTTTCTGTAAAAAACATTATTTTTGTATTAAAATTAGTTAAAATTAATTGTATTAATAGTTTGAATATTAAAAAAGTGGTTTTATCAGAATAAAGTATGTACCTATTAATATTTTTAATTTAAAAAAATATTAATATTTTTTTGCCCTCCCGGGCGTAAAACTCGTGAGTAAAGAATTTTCTGAACTCGTTCTACGCCTAGGGGGGCAAAAAATAGTGTAAGCACCATGGGCCAAATACTTTAGACACGAGCGTGAACACAAATCACTCGTGCCCGGCTTCGCCGAGCACTCGTGCTAGTGCTCACGCTAGTGCCGAAACTTTTACGCCCTTGATACTTAAAATACTATAAATTAATAATATATTTATACTTATAGTAGTTTATTAAATTAATTTATTTTTAAAAAACTATTTGTAATAACAAAAACATATGTAGTTAAGTTCGGCTAAAATCTTACTTGATTTAAACACTTAGATAAAAAATTCACTTTAAATCTGAATTAGTATTTTTTGTTTACTATAAACTGCTTGATTAACCGCTCGGTTAACCGAGCGGTTTGACAAACCGCTTGCGGATGCAGTAACTGGGATATAAAATGACTTTGAATTAGTCTTTAGATGATTGGTTAGAATTAATTACCTGAAAAATGAAGAAAATCTAGTTTTTATATGAAAAAGCCTTCCAAGCATCGCTTGCAGCAACCGCTTGGTTGGTTGCATGTTAACTGTAGCAACTGTTTGGTTGGTTTCTAGTCTGGTTAACTGGAAAGGTAGTCTTGTCAAATGATTGAATAAGTGGATTTTTAAATAATCTTTAATCAATTAGTGCCTAGGAGAATCCCTCTTGTAAACTAATAAGCAGTTCAAGCTTGTTTATATTTACCTAAAAAGTATGTTAAGTTTGTTGCTTAACGAAGAGGATTTCAAAGAAGAGATTCTATACAACCAGGTAAAATGAATGGGAATATAAAATGACTTTGAATTAGTCTTTAGATGTTCGGTTAGAATTACCTGAAAAATAAAGAAAATCTATTTTTTATATGAAAAAGCCTACCTCCTTTTATAAAAACTGAATTCTAGTAAAAGATGATTATAAATGATATATCAGATATCAGTTAATGATTACAAGCACTATATATGTTCTGAATTCAAACTAGTGAATGATCTTAAAGTATTTAAAAAATATATAGTATGTATTGCTTAAAAAAATTGATTGAAAAATTATCTATGATTTGTGTTTTTTAAATATATTGTGAAAAATTTTTCCTAATTTTTATTATTTTATAGGTTTATTTTAAAATTTGTGTAAGATTTAATTATTTTGTGGGAAGTTTTATGTTATTAATATTAATAGTTAATTGTTTAATCGTTAAATACATATCTATAGACATTTTTGTTTGTGATAGTTTTACTTATGAAGTGTTTTTTAGGTGTGTAATTTTAATAATTCAATGTACATTCAAAAAGTATTATGTTAATAATGATTGATAATTTATTGTAAAAAGATATATTTTTATATCAATTAATGTAATCTTGTATGTTAGTGTAAATAATGTGGTTCCTTATATCTTCATTATGGTTAATTATAAGGTATATGGTTTAACTTAATTAATCTGCTTTTTAATTGTGTGTGTGTGTGTGTGCTTTATGAGTGTATTGAATGAAGAAAGTAATTGGTATTAGCTTGTAGTTTGCATTTTGATAGCTTGTGATTAAAAACTGTTTTTAATAAACATTCTGGTTTATTTTCAAGAAGTTTAAAAATTTTTAATATTGGTTTGTGTAAGATTTCTTAAAAAAAATTGTTCAATCCTGATCGTTATTTTTTTATTTAACATTCTTATTTTCTACAAATAAGAAAATAATAAAAAATAATTTTCTACATTAAAAAAAATGATAATTTTTGTTTGAACTACAAAAACTATACATGAAAATAACTCTAAGATTAAAAAAATGAAGAAAAAATTCTTATTGCAATATGGATAAATATTTCTTTTATAATACTTATTATTAAAATGGTTTAGAAATAAGAATACTCTTTTTCAGTTTGAAGTTTTTACAGTAAGTAATTAAAGTAGGTATTAAAAAATTTAATGTCTTTTGTGTTTGACTCTTTTATAACAGAGTTATATTTTTTATACTCAGTAATTAATTAATTAAAAATTATTTGAATTATGGTAATTTTTCAGTGTACAAGTTTAAAAAAAAAAAAAAAAATTTTTAAATAAAACGATTGAATTTTATACAAATTAAAGTTTATAGTAAATTTAATTGGAAATATTCAACTAAAATTTATACCAAAAATTTGAATATTCTGTTAGATGTTATTTACATTATTTAAAAAAAAATAAAAAATTATAAAAATGTAATTAATTACATATATTTCTAACTAAATAAAGTTAATGTAATTTACACTTTTTATCCATCTAAAAAATATCTTTAAAATAATTTACTCAAATAAAAAATTTAAATAAAACGAATAAATTAATAATGAAGTTAAAAGTAAACATATTATTAAATATTAATACAATTTGAAACTAAAATTTAAAAGAACATCTTATAGTCAAAATATTTGAATAAACAATTTATACTCAAATTACAAAATTTCTTACCATTCATTTAAATTATATTTTTTTTGATATTAATGTGGTAGTTATTATCTTAAAATTATGTCAATTTCTTACCATTCATTTAAATTAAATTTTTTTTTTTTTTATATTAATCAAACCTCTTTTTTTAAAAGTAATTTTAATCAATGATTGAATTAAATTTGTCATCTATGTATTTTAAAGCTTGAAGTAAATTTGTTTAAAATTTTTTAAATAATGGAGAAAATATTGTTTTTTTTTTGCATGCACTTGTTTGTATGGTCGAGAGTAGATAGTGTGAAAAGGTTAATCTTGCATTTTTTATATGATTTAAATGTGCAAAAATGAGTCTGAACCAAGTTAGAAATTAATGTTTTTTTGTTCTAGATATATAAAATTTTTTTCTTTAAATTTTAAAGTCTTATAATGCTCTAAGTAAGCTCTAAAAAATATTAGTACATATTTTTGTTATTAAATAAATAAAAATCATCATTATCATTAAACGAAAATTAAAAACATCAATCCCAAGACTAAAAGTGCTACTTGTTGAGTAGAAATTTTTGAAATCAGAGTATATGTTAATATAAAAAACTCGATGTCTTAAACATTAAAAACATCTTTTATAATAATAATGTCTAAGTTTTACAAAATTTAATCTGCATGAAAATTCAATCTTTTGAAAAAATACAAGTTTTTTTATAAAATGTTCCATATATATATATAAAAGGCAAGTTCAAGATTTAAAAATAATGACATACATTCGATTTTTTTACAAGAAAATATAAGTTTTATATAAAATAACGCATCGTGAACACTCTGAAAAAATTACTTTTTTATAAAATGCATCATATATAAAGAAGCTCATTTTTTATAAAGCAACGAATGCATTGAAGTGTGAATGTTTATATAAATGCAGGCGCTAATATTTGTAATTATTTAAAAATTTAAATTATTTTTTGGGGTGTAAAAAAAATCATAGAAAATGCCTTTAATTTGCGTAATTAAAAATTTTATTAATTTAATATTGGAAAAAATTTTAATAAATATACATAAATATGTGTAAATAAACATACGATTCTCTTTATTAACACTGTCAAAAGAGCTTTATTCAGCATTTATTTAAATGTAAGTCATTTTTTCATTAAGAGATATTCATCTCAGTTTCTTCATTTCTTTTCGAAAGAAAAGGTTATTTTCAACAAAAAATTCCAAGTTCTTTTTAAAAAATGTATATAAATGTACGATTTCAATCTTATCTATTCGCATATGTAGTGATAAGAGTGAGAAATAATTTTATTGGTGAGTACATTTTTTTATATGCACAAAAGCACCCCCTAAATTAATTTTTTAATTATAGATGCACAAATTAGATTGGAGATAGATATCATAATTATAATTTTTCTCATGTTTCTGCTAAATATGCTCTGAGTCCCAAAAAGCGATCAGAAAATGATCAAGGTGGTCCAAGGAAACATGCACAGAAGCTGGACTGCAAACCAGCTTATGTATCAAACTCAGAGAGAGATCAAGGCAGACCTTTGGATCATCAGCGAGCAGTACCGAGGGGGTAATCCAAATCCAGGTACCTGGTTCGACGACGAACTCGGAACAGCAGCTAATTGGATCGCTAATCAAGAAAAAGTACCAGTAGAAGCATCAGGAAGAGGTAGGAGCTTTGTGTGGGTTAGAAGTAAAACTACAACTTACGTGACCTGCTACCTTACGCCGACCGGGCCTAGACAGGAGTATTATATGAAATTATTAGGCATAGAAGACTTTGCGAGAGATGCGGGTAGAAACATAATTGTTGCAGGCGATTTTAACGCCAAGGCTTTTGACTGGGGCATGCCCTACACTGACTCAAAAGGGACGGCGACCCTTGAAATGGTATCCAGGCTGGGACTCTTTGTCTTGAACGTGGGAACACCACTACCTTTAGAAGGGCCGGCTATAACGAGACGATAATTGACGTGTCTTTCTCATCTGAAGGCCTGAGCACAAGAGTGAATAACTGGCACGTCATGGAAGATTTTACAGCGAGCGACCACCAGTATATTTCGTTTGAAATCCAGCACGAACGACAGCCCCCCGGTGAGGCATATAGGCCGAAACCAAGAGGTTGGAACCTCAATAAGCTGAATAAAGAACGATTCATACAAGTTTTATCGATGGGACAAGGGGCAATTCTAGCGAATCCCTGCAGAGTAGGAAGTAAAGAAGACGCGGAGAAACTAGTATCCGAAGTAATGACGCTGATTAAGAAAGCCTGTGATGCTTCCATGCCTCGAAAAAGGTTCAATGGAAAGAACCAACCTGTGTACTGGTGGAACCCAGAAATTGCAGAGCTCCGCAGACAAAGCCACAAGACGCGAAGAAGAGCGACTAGAGCAAAGTCCCGCGGAGAAGCAAGGGAACTCATGAACGTTCACAAAGAAGTTAAGGGATCCTTAAGGCAGGCGATCAATTCCAGCAAAATTCGCTGTGAAAGGAAGCTATGTATTGAAGTTGACAATGACCACTGGGGACTTGGCTTCAAGATAGTTACGAAGAAGCTGAGGGGCTTCGCGGCCAGCTCGCTAATGGACGAAGAGGAGGCAAAAACAGTCGTTGATGCCCTATCCCGACGCACCCGACAAGAGTGGATCAAGAGGATAACATCAATTTGGAGGATATCCCGGACTTTACGCAAGAAGAGCTGTTCGCTGCCGCGGACTCCCTTAGAAATAAGAAAGCTCCCGGCCCAGACGGTATCCCAACCGAGATTATAAGATTAGCTGCACACGAGTGTCCATCATTGATGCTTAGGATGTACAACACATGCATCCGAAAAGGAGTCTTTAGCAGGCGATGGAAAAAGGCAATATTGGTATTTATCAGCAAAGGAAAGGGTGATCCTACACGACCATCCTACTGACGCATACTAGGACTTTTGGATACAGCGGGAAAAAGTTTCGAAAAGATGCTTCAACCTCGTATCTTAAACGCTGTAGAAGCAGCGGGAGACTTATCTCCTCGACAATACAGCTTTAGACGGGGGCGGTCCACCATTGGGGCAGTGAAGGAGGCCGTTGGCGCGATAGCGAGGGCCCAAATGGGTAATCATTACTCTCGTAAAATTACTCTTTTGGTTACCCTTGATGTCAAGAATGCATTTAACTCGGCAAAGTGGACAGACTTCCTGCAAGGACTGAGTGACTTCGCAGTACCCAAATATTTGATGCGGGTAATGAAGAGCTACCTAAGTGACCGAGAACTCTTGTACGAGACTCTACAAGGTAAAAGGATTAGGAAAGTGACAGCTGGCGCGGCTCAGGGTTCGGTACTGGGACCTGACTTATGGAACATTTCTTATGATGGTATCATGAGGCTCGAACTAGCGGATGGCTGCTTCATGATAGGTTATGCGGATGATATTGCTCTCGTATTCATAGCCAGAAACGTACAACAGGCTCAGAACAGCTTAAACGTTTGCATGGTAAATACAAACATATGGATGGAAGAGCATGGATTAAGTCCTGCAGCTGCTAAGACAGAGATCGTAATGTTTACGGGGAAGCAAATTCAAACTGTCATCCCGATACGAATCGACGAGGATACTGTCATAGAGATGAAAAGGTTCATTAAATATCTAAGGATAACTCTGGACACGAAGCTGACTTATTGGGAGCACATCTCCCAAAGGGTCAAGAAGGCAGGTACCACGACGCAAGCCCTGAGCAGGCTGATGTCAAATATGAACGGCCCGAAGTCCAGCAAGAGGAAGCTACTAATGTCTGTAACTCACTCCATCCTATTGTATGGAGCAGAAATTTGGGGGAAGGCGTTAGACAAGGATATGTATTCGAAAGGCATAATAAGAGTTCAGAGGCAAGGTGCTCTGAGGGTTTCTTGCGCGTACAGGACTGTCTCGGAAGCGGCAGTCCTTGTGATCGCAGGCATTATCCCAATTAAGCCCCTCGCCAAAAAGCGTAAACTTATTTATGATATAAAAAATGAAGGCGACATCGACCGTATCAAAGTGGAAGTTAGGAGCGATGTGATGCTGGAGTGGCAGATGCTCTGGAAGGATCGCACAGACAGCGCATGGACCAGTCGTCTCATAAAAGATGTCGCTCCATGGATTCAGAGAAAACATGGGGAAGTGAATTACTTCTTGACCCAGTTTCTCAGTGGACACGGGCTTTTTCAGTCCTATCTCTTCAGGATAGGCAAAGTTGGAAGCTTCGAATGTGTGTTCTCGAATGTGTCGCTTCCCGGCAAACGCGATGATGCGTATCACACGTTCTTTCGTTGCGATCGGTGGGTGATCAAAAGAAGGGAATTGGAAGCGGAAATAGGGGACATTACGCCTGACAATGTCGTTGAAAGAATGCTTCAAAATGAAGAAGGATGGAGTGCTGTTGCAAGGTTCGTGGAGGATATTCTGAGAACTAAAAAGCTATTGACGACACCCTAACTAGCAGCCGCGTGTAGGAGCGACCGAGATGGACAGTTTTTGCACGCGGCACCAAAGAGGGGACAATGTAGGACGTACAAGGATATCTATTTATTTATTTATATACTTATTTATTTATTTATTTATTTATTTATTTATTTATTTATTTATATATTTATTTATTAATAAACTTACTTAATTATCTAGTTGACGACACGGTGAAATAACAAGAAGGAGAAAGAAAGGATTAATGGATGGAAGGATCTTCAACTAAAGAAGATACATGTGGCCTTAAGTCAACCCGATGTAATGTGATAAACGGTTCCGGGCTGACTTGTATCAGGTATGTAAGAGGGGTGAGTTTAGTCGGTAAACATGGGGCAATGCATTCTTTGCAGAGTGCTTTGTCATCATGGAGTCCGACACTGTTCAGAACACCGGGTTCTGTTCGTGCGTAACGCATTCTCACCTCTCTGCCTCTGTGCAAAAAAAAAAAAAAAAAAAATGAGTGAACATATTTTACACAAACTGGTTATAATAATTTTTTTTTATCTAAAATGAGTACAAGAAAATAAAGTGTCCAAATGAATTCAGATACCAAATATTGCAGCTATTGCGATAATATAACAAGTAATAAATAAAATTATTGAATTAATTAAAAAAATTAGAGTAAAAATAAATTTTGGTATTTAAGAAAATAATTAAGGTTGAAAGTTTTATATCCTTCTGCGCATGACGCGCGCCTAATACTAGTCATTAGGAAAAAAAAAATGCCCCTTCTTTTTTTTACAAAATTATTTATTGGTTTTGAGTACAGGAAAAAAAAAATCTCTACAAATCTTTTGCTAAAAAAAAAACTTTCTTAAGCATTGTTCTGCATTCAGGTAATGATTTTTAACTATTCTTAAATATTCACTTGCGAATTCATTAAGAGCTTTGTTGGTCTACTTTCTAATGGTCAAGAAATTTTATTTATTTAAGAGCAGTGATAGTTTTGAATACCAAAAATATACTTTTAAGAACTGTCATAAATTCTGGGAATCATTTTATACTATTTTCTTGAAATATTGCCAAAAAATTCAACCGAAGCTTTGCTTGATTAAATCCCATTGTTGAAAATATATGGCTCCCAATCGTTTTCCTTGCAAAAATGATATACAGTACGTTTCTGATTAAGAAAAAAATTCCCTTTTCTATATCTTTAATTTTAAAACTTTTAATTACTTTCCACAAACAAAAAAAAAACTTAATCGTACCTTGTCACAAAGAAAATTCCGACTACCCCCTGCTATATCATAAGGTCAAACGTTTTCATATAGAGAAAAAAAAAATTTGAACTTATATTTTTACTAATTATTACCAGGGTGATAAGGTGTGTCATACCTATGAAATGTGTACGTAAATTTATATTAAAGTTGATTTCTCTCCATAAAAATATTCCTTTAAAACCCCTTAATTGCATAAATGGTAACTTAAGAAAAAATATTAAATTCCTACCCCAACAATTACTCTAAAGAGTCGTTAAATAGGAAAAAAAATCAGTTCAAATTCAAAATTCACTGAGGGATGAATAAAACCTTTACTGTATCCCCATGGATTCCTGATTAAGATGCGTAGTAAATAAAATAATATTAAAACCAAGCAAGATTTTTTTTAAACAAACAAACAAACAAAAATTTTATTTGTCTACAAATCATTTTGATTCTTACATAAAAAAAAAACTATTACTATTCCTGCCTTTACTATTATTCTTGAGTTTTAAATTATAAGATAATTTTCAAATTTACTTCCAAAATTCGTTCCTTTTTAGTAAGAATTATTCAAAAATATACATTATTGTTCTCTAAAATACATAAAACCTAGAAAAATTCATATTAAAATTGTATGTAACAATTTTTATTTTTTTTTTTTTACGGTTTTAATCTGTTTTTACCCAATAATTATCAAAACATGTAATGACTTGATGTAAAAGCTTCGTTATGTTGATATTTCGTGAAGCGTAGTTGAAAGTAATCCAATCCTAAAAGTACATGTCTTCGATACAGTAACTATGTACATTGTTATAGCTAAAAACCTCTTCTGATTGGTTAATAAAAATGCATTGCTCAAACGTTTTTATTTTAAATTTGAAAATTTATTTTTAATTTTATGAAGTAAGTTAATAGCATATATATTGTGATAAAAACAAAATTTTAAATGTAAAACCTCAAAATTTCCATTCAAATTTGTTTTAGTATAAATATCAAAAATAATTTTTGAATGTTTTAATAATAAAACACTTTTTATACAAAAAATGTGCGGTTAATTAAAAAAAAACGAAAAAAAATCAGATCCTTCTAAATTTATCATACCAAATAAAATAGTTTGTATAAAATATAAAAATTAAATTTGGTACCTTTGTTTATTTATAGGGCACTTTAAAAAAAAAACATTTTGAAATAGAATTAATAAGTCATCAAGTAATTGGTACTATAGGTTATGGTACTATAGGCAATGATACTATGATAATTAATTAATTATTTATCTTTCAATAGCTGAAATGGTTTAAAATGTATTGCACGAACAAAAAGAAAAAATAAGTAATCTTTTAACCTTAACTCATATGGTTTTAACAAATTTACTAAAATTAGAACTCTCATAGAAAAAGATATTATTTTTGTATTTTTTTTTTGACTATATAAAGGATAAGACTAAAATTTTCAAAATTTTAGATACCGGATATGAAAAACCAAGTTATAATAAAATTTTTTTTTTTTTTGAATCTCAAATTTTAATAAAAAAAAAATTAGGAATAAAAAAACTAGCTTCCGTTTTTTTTTTAAAGGCTAAAATGATAAGGAAAAATATTTTAGAGTTTCAAGCTTCACATATATATCTTCAAAACAAATCTATCCCGATTTGGATCCCTTGCAAAAACCTAAAAATTTTCCCGAGTATAAAATAGTACATTTTTATCCAAGGGAGCAAATGGACAAAACGAAATTTTTCTTTCTCAGTGGGGAGAAAACGCGCCCTTTTCGATCTCTAGGAAGAAAATTTTTTTAAATTGAAGGTTTTTTCCTTTGGGTAAAAACCCACTTAGAGGCATCAAATGTTCAAAAAAAAATATTTAAAAATATACTTCAACCTTTGTATAAGTAAAGAAAAAAAATTTGCAAAAACCATTTTTTTTTTACTTTAACAATTTTTTTTTTTTTGTCGAGATACAATTAAATTTTGGAAAAAAAAATGGATTTTTTTTTTTTTTAGTTAAAACAAGTCAAATCACGTATTTTTTTATGTTGCATACATTTGTACATACTTCATTTGGAGCAAAAAATTTTTACTTTCAAAAAATAGCAAAAAAAAATCACGTCCTGGGTTAAGAGTTTTTATAGCTAATTTCAGCTGTCAATTGATAATCTTATCAATTTGGCATCAGATTCGACTGAAACTTCATTTCCTATCCTTTTGAGCAAGGCCTTTTTAATAGTCTAGAAAGAAAATAATTACTTTGGGTAAAAAAAAACCCTATTGATTAAAATTAAATTTTCATTAATTGCATGGGTAAAAGTTTTTATACTTTTTACTAAACGAAATTATTGAGCATAATAATTAAATGTCATCGCAAAAAATTAGGGTTCTTTAGAATTTATCATTTACAATATTTTATCAGTTTTCAAATAATAATTTAAAATATTTCTAATAAATAGTTGCTTGATAATGAATAAAAGGGAATCATTCTCTGCGCGAAGCGCAGTTGTTTCTAGTATAAATAAATAGCGCATAAACGCATAAACAACAAAATCAACTTCTGTACTTTTATGCTGTTAATATGGACATCCAAAAAAAAATTTCAATTTGATAACTCCGCACGAATAAAGTTAAGTAAAATATTATGCCGCGTGACGGCGCTTGCGTGTTGCTGGGGTACCTCATTTTTTCTCATCATTACCTTCATGTGATACAGTGCGCAACCTATGTACATTAAAGCATTCTTTCATGAAGAGTAAACATATAATGTCTGCTAACATATATTACTTGTATATCAGTTCTTCACAACTATTTAATTTAAAATAATCAACCTTTTCATAAATTAAAAAGGATATTTTGCAACAACAAATATTTAGATTAAATGTGTTTAAATAAGTACATCAACTAAATAGTTTACAGTATTTTATCATAAAATACCTTGCCTTATTATTTTTTTTAAAAGAGTTTCTTGGCTAGTGTTAGTATTAATGTTACGTGATAATATCTTTTACTATAAGTTTGAGGAAAAATCATTATTTATGTGTCTAGACTTTTTATGTATTACGTGATAATATCTTTTCGAGGAAAAATCATTATTTATATGTCTAGACTTTTTATGTGTTACGTGATAATGTCTTTTATAATGTGTCTAGACTTTTTATATGTAACGTGATAATATCTTTTATAATAAGGTTGAGGGAAAATCATTATTTATGTCTCTAGACTTTTTATGTCTTACGTGATAACATCTTTTACTATAAGGTTGAGGAAAAATCATTATTTATGTGTCTAGACTTTTTATGTATTACGTGATAATATCTTTTATAATAAGGTTGAGGAAAAATCATTATTTATGTGTCTAGACATTGTAATAGTAATAAACGACTGGGTTAATAAAAATATGAGTCTAGACATAGTTATCATCAAAGGTAAAGTTTGTGAAGATATTGTATTATGTATTTGGCAAAAAATAATGGGTATATTAGGTCCTTAATTAATAATATACAGCAAAAATTTCCGAAAAAACAGATGCTAAGATGAAAACTTGATGGTCCTGAAATTCGCAAACTTTTTCGAGACACTGAGTTCATAAAATGCATGGAGTGTAAAGAGAAAAATGCTTGGGCGAGTTTAAAATTTGTATCTGAAAATTTTTTAGGTAATCACAAAAGTGACAATTGCAAAGAGGAAATAAAAAAGTTGCTTGAAAATTATATAGAGCTTGGATGCCTAATGAATGTAAAACTGCACTATCTTGAAACACATGTAGATTATTTCCCGATCAATTTAGGCGACTACAGTGAAAAACAGGGTCAAAGATTCCACCAGGACATTAAGGTAATGGAAAAGCGATATCAAGGTAGGTGGGATGAAAGAATGTTGGCTGACTATTGTTGGAGTTTAAAAAGAGATTTATCAGAAGACAGCGACGAAGAATAAAATGTAAAACAGGAAAAAAAATTGAAAAGAAAAGCCCCTTGTAAACTTAGAAGATCATTTAAAAGTAAGAGAATACGTCATCATAAAAATTTGTCGTAAATAAATACCAAATGTCCAAATATTTTGGAATGTATATGTCGTAGCCCCATAGAATAATCGGTTTTATAGGCTATAAGCCGGCCCATAGGGTAAAAATGCTCGAGACATATTTCGCTATGAAGCTGCGTGCTCCAGTTTTATAGCCTATAGGCCGGCTTTTAGCGTATAAAACTGAAAGAGGTCAGCTTCATAACAAATATTGGCAAGGGATCTGATCAACACAAAATTATTCGACACATCAATGATTCTACACAAAAAAGTTTTGCGGAATCGTTCTACACCAAAAATCGTTGTGCTAAAAAGTTAAACACAAATTTTTTTTAGTCAAAGTATTCAACACGCAATTTTAAATATTAAATAACTTATTTCTTTCATGTACTAGCATAATTAAATATAATAAGTTATATTATGTATTAAGATACAGTGTGTTGAATATTTTGATTAGAAAAAATTTGTGTTGATCTTTTCGACACAAGGATTTTCGGTGTAGAACAATTCCGCTAAATTTTTTTGTGTAGAATTATATTGATGTGTTGAATAATTTTGTGTTGAACAGATCCCTTACCCAAATATCAAAGTTTGGAGACTCTAAATTTTAAATAATATAAATTTACCAATATTATTTCGTGAATTATTTATATTTATCTTATAGTTTTATTTACATTATTAAATTTATTTTAAATCATAATTTCTATCAATGAATAATAATAAATTTGTTGTTTAATATCATATAATTATAAAATTTTAAATCACTTTTTTTATTATTAATATAGATAAAGTAAATAGTGAAATACAAAAAGTTAGTGTTGATCGACATATATTTTATAATAAAATTAATGAATTTTACTCTATTCACCGCGATAAGTCAGTGTAGACTTAAGTACAAGAAAGTACTATCATTCAATGTTTAAAGGAATTTGATTTTTGGGAATGATCCAAATTAAGATCAAATTATAATATTTTCACCAATTAAAGAATGTTACGAAGAATTACTTAAGGCTCACCAAGAAACTCGACAAGGAGGTCGTGACAGAATGTTTTATCACATTGAACAAAATAAAGATGAACTAAAAAAATATTTACAACATTATTTTATTTTGTCAAATAGAAAATTATAAAAATTTATTATTATTCATTGATAGAAATTATTATTTCAATAATGTTATTAAAACTATAAGATAAATATAAATAATTTTCGATATAATATTGGTAAATTTATATTATTTAAAATTAAGAGTCTCGAAACATTGATATTTGTCTATGAAGCTGACCTCTTTCAGCTTTATACGCTAAAAGTCGGCCTATAGGCTATAGAACTGGAGCGCCCCGCTTCATATAATTTATAATTCTTTTTTTTTCTAGGTACTGCCAAACATTTTTTATCACCGGTACCATCAGCTCTTTCCGGCGAAAATGCGTTAACTTCACATTAAATATTAATACATAAAAAATTATAAAAATTAATAAAAAATAAATTTTTCATGTACTTTATTAGTTCCTTTATTTTACCCGAAAAAATTTTTTCATTATCTCTTCTCGTTTTTCCGTAAATTGCTTTTCCGATTTTGCTTAAAAACCAAGCTCGTGAAGTAGAAACTTACCTTAATTGAATTATTTTTTAATATTACACAGCTAATTTCAGCAATATATTTATTCATACATGTGGCTTGAATATTAAAGTAGTTTTTTGAATTTTAAAACAAGCAATTTATATCATTATAAAATCTTTTTTTTATTTTTAAAGAAAAGGCTAATGCATAAAGTTTAAAGTTGAATTGCAAAAATATTTTTAAATTAATATTAATTTTTGGCTATGTAACCACAGAGTAAAGTATTTTATTTTAAAATAAATATTTCAGCAAATTTAAGCTAGTATGTGTTTGAGAATTTAAGCAAGAGCTTGAAAAATCTAACAATTTATTTTTACAGCTTTGACTAACTTTAAATTTCCGAAAATCTAGATTAAATGATGATTGTTTTTTACAAATCGTGTTCTACTTAATTACTTAAAATATCAAGTTTTCTATTTTTTTTATCATTTTGAACTGACGTCTTAATGGCCCTACTAATTGCTCTTAAATTTTTATTGTTAGTATTTGTTTGTGCAAATATTTTAACTTTATATAAAAAATGCAATGCTACTACTCTATGGTCAAATTACTTTTGGTCTTTATTAAAATATTCTGCAGTGTAATCGTTTGTTGCAGATATTCCTAATTGGACTAGTTTTTCTTTTAACCCAGTTGAAGCCCAATGTTTATTATAATTTGACACGAATGCCTGTAACTGTATAAAAATTATATCCGCAAATTTTTCAGTTGGCCTACTAAGCCACTTAACAGCAAAGTCTTCTTCGTCTTCGTGATAATATTCAAGGTATAAAAAATAGCTTTCGGTGTCGTGGTTCACTTTTTCAGCTGGGGTTTTCATAAAATACTCCTTGCAATCAGAACATTTATATTTATGTATTATATTTTTACCAACGTACCCTGAAAAATAATGAACAGAACTTGTTTCAAAAATCCTTTGCTTCCTTCTTCTAAATTTTTGAATGCAACTTTAGGAACGTTAGGTTGCTTCTTTGGATTTTGTAAAGTAGATGATATGTTTGATTCTTTGTCCTTATTTTCACTTATAATATCTTTAATATCTTCAACCACTTGTTTAATTTCTTCATCTTCTATCTCGTTATCAATATTGGATAAAAACCTTGGAGATATTGGTATCTCATTTAATGTTTCAGAGACATTCCTTCTGGGCAACTGACATTTGGTTTTTTGCTTGTTTTTAAATCCTTAGTTGATAAGATATGTCTAAGTGTTAACCTAACCATTCTACAAGTAGGGTTGAAGCAAAATCCACCTCTGCCACGCAGCTGAGAAAATCTGTGCTCAACGCTGTCTTGATTACACAGCGCAGTGCATAGCTGAAAATTTGTGAAATTCATCTTTAATATCCCAATATATTTTTAACAAAGATAGAACAGTCTGTTGTAATCCTTCAAAGCAAGGTGGCTTTTTCATTTGCTTTTCTTCTAAACTCCATTCCTTTACGTCTTTAAGAAATAGAATTAATGTTGCTTCTATTTCAGGATTTCTATAAGACAATGGCTTTTTTGATGGGTTTAAAGACGTCAAATAATAAGAGTTACAGGTGTTTATTACAAAATTCATATTTTCAACAAAATTGACTGTATCAGCCCAAGTTTTAGATGTCAAACCCATTTGTAGGTTATTATAACCTATTTCTAACATCTCTCCAGCCTTGCCAGCTAGTTTTATAGCACATGCAACTCTATGGCTAAGTAATTGAAAAGCCCTCTTAACATTCATTGCCTCAAAAGTTGTAGGGTTAAAATGTGCATCACTTAAATGATACAACAACTCTGATTTACACATTTTGTCGATATCCCATGTATTTTTAATGTCATCAAAGCAAGCTATTATTTTACCATTTGCATAAATATTGTTGTGAGTTCGTAAATGGTAAATTATTCTTTTAATAAGATGAGGCCAATCAAAAAAAAAATAATATATTTCGTCTTCAAATTCAAAAAAAGGTTTCTCTGGAATAGCACCTAATATTTTAAGCTACTTTTATTAGTGCAACCATTTGCTCTGCAGAAAATCCCTTACCAGTGTAAACGTAACCAACAATTTCTCTCCATGGTTTGTTAGCATTAATACTATCTAAACAGAATAGCATTACATCTGTTGCTATTTCATTTTTTCTCCCTAGTGGACCCAAATCAACCAATCCTTCTATTAGGTCGTATTTCTTCGAATACTCCTGAAATTTCCTTATTTTTATCCCATCAGCTTTTAAAATACAAAATAATTCTTCAGGAGAAAGTTTACTAGCTTGCTCCGTGAGATTAACAAAAATTTTATTGTCAAACGCTGGAGAAATTGAATATTTTGAAACCCATTCCCAAACAGTTGACTCTGCAAGCAAATTTAGACCACTATCTTTTAACTTCGCGTATCCAATACGACCGTGATAATACATATGTTTGGCCAAATTCTTCTGGACATCCGGACACGGTGTATTATATTTATGGAGTTGTAGTTTTACCATAGTTCTGGCAAGAGGTTCGTGGCACCCGTGTTTATCAAGAAATTTATCCACAGATAAATCCTCTGTATCCTTCAATACCTTGTATTTTCTACTCAAGCGATTAAACCGAGCAGATGCATTTCTAACTGCACCTTTTAATGTCTGTATTGTGTTTTTAAGAGAAGTTTTTACTGGATTATTGACTATTTTATTTTTAAATTAGAAGCACGTGGTTTAATTCTGCGAAAAATACTTTTTTCAGCATGATCTGTTTTGGTATTTTTATTTTCTTCTTCAATTAATAAACTATTGTCATTATCATAATTATCATCAATAAAAATTGCAGATTCATTAGCTAAATAATTAGGGGAAGCTGTTATATTTTTATTAGATTCATCTATTAATACATCGTTAAAAGAAATTTCACAACTGCATGCATTAGCCTCCAAATTATCAACGTTTTGTGAAATAGCATTTCCCAGTCCAAAATCATTTGGCCCTAAGGAAGAAACATTGCTGACTTTAAAGGAACTATTATTATCAAAGCTTATACCACTCATTGAGTAGTCATGATCAAAATTTGTAAAATGACTGTTATCATCATGATTAATATTACATTCTTCGCTAGCGCGAGTAGTTTTATTTAATAGTGCATTTTTTATTTTGTTTACATTAGTAATATTCAAACAATTATTAGGATTATTAGAAATAGTTACTGTATTATTTGATATCTTTGCTTCTGTTTCAAGTTTACTATTTACAGCCTGAGGATGTTCATCAGTAGCATGGTTTAAGTCAAATTTTTCCCAAGGAATAGGCTCTGCAAAGCCATATCTCTTGATATCGTTGTTTGCGGTTACTTTTAAATCTTCTGATTTGAAATGCTTGTAGCAAACTTTTGCTTTTTGTAAAGAACTTTTTTTCCATGAATATAGATTTACATTGCCTGAAATTTTTAAATTATAATTATATCTTTATTCATTTTATTTTTTAATGATATTAAACTCTATACTATTTAAATTTACAAAAATTCAAAAGCCTGAAGAAGGAAATTACATATTAGATCAATGTTCAAAAATTAAAAAATGTCATGTTCGAAAATCGTAACAGAATTTTTTTATACGGACAGAAAAAGACTGTTTGCTTAACTTGACGTAAGTATTTTTAACTTTTTACACAAATAACATCTTACTAATTTTTTTGGAAAATGCATTGAATACGGCTAGTTAATAATTTATTTATTAATTTATTTATTAATATTTATTAATTCATTTCACCCTTAATCTTTACGTGTGGCATAACTTCCTTTGAAGCAAGTAAGATTATTGTTAATAATAATTTATAAAAATGAAGCAATAAAATTAATTTTATATATTTCTTTTCTTATTAAATTTAACAAAAAATTTTTACATTATATTTATATTCTCTCGTAATTAATGTTTAAGTAGAGCATTTCAACCCTACAAATCTAAAATTATAAAACCCTGAAATCTGACTTCCAAAGGTGCAGCGAAGTAATTTTTAAAACTTTAATAAAAATAAGTTGCACTGTGAAAAGCAATACCTTTTATTTTTAAAAAAGTAGATTACACATGAAAAATTAGTAAATTATCGATAGAAATTGATAATTATAGGAAAATTCAGAAATCTTTGACTGTTTATAAATTCGCGTCTAAATTTGATAATTTAACATATTTTTTGACAGTTTGCAAAAAAAACTTAATCAATATTTGTTGGAATGTGGCGCTCTCTATCACATCCACTTTGTACTATGTGGAGAAGAAAGGGACGCAAAGTTCTCAGTGCTTGCATAGCAACCGTCGTATCGACATCGTTCTCTCTATATTGTATCGGCGTGTTCGACATTTTATAATAACTAATTATTAACTATATTTTAGTGTAATTAAGACCTGATTATTAAGATTGGGATTTAGACGTGAATAAACATTGAGTGTTATATTAAAATATAAATAAGTGTTTTTATTTAAATAACCCACAAACCTAATAGGTCATGGGCCGCAGCATAACACGCTTCCCCCGCGGACGCGCGAGTGAAATAAAAATAGCTCTCTTTTCTTTATTTAAAATATTTGGTGTTTTAGTGTGAATAAAATTTTAGTGTGAATTTTTTTTTTCACATAACCAAGGAGAGAGGTTAAAAATGGCTGAATGTAGAGAGGGTAAGATCTTTATTTTACGAAGCGGAAGTGGAAAAATAAAATGTGTGCATGATCGATCAAATTTTTTGTAGCCGGCAAAAATAGAAAAGAAAGAAAAGTTAATTTTTTTATATTTTCGGATATAAATATTAATTTAAATTTTAAAACAAAAATTTTGAATTTCTTTTTATTACGCGTGTAGACGAGTTTCGACGCGAAATTATTTTGTTAAATGTGTACAAAATGGCCGTCGTTGACGACCCGAAGGCATGTTAGTGCAAATGAAATTTTTTTTATCATAAAATTTTTTTAAAATGGCGGAAAATTTTTTTAAAATTAATTTTCATTAAAATTAAAATTAATTTTAGAAATGTGTTTGAGTGGGTGTGTTTAATGGCCAAAAATAATATTTTTATGTATTAATAAATGCATATGTGTGTGTGTGTGTGTGTGTGTGTGAGTTAATCACGTAACATATACATAAAAAGTTAGCCGCGCATTTTAGACGCTACTTTTTGGCGGTTAAAATTTATGAAAGTTATCAATACTCGAATATACATGTGTCCTTTATGTGAGAGTATATGAATAATTTTTTTAAATTTTGGAGTTCGGAGTGTTTTAATTTTATGTACTATTTATTACATACATGTAAAAGACCAGGAAAATTAAAATAGGATGAGTGGATATTTTATTATGCGGAAACATTGTTTTGTATGTGTGTGTGTGCTTTCTTATATATGTGTTCTATATTTGAGGGCCATGCACAAAATGAACTATTTAAATTTTCGATTTGTGGATTTTTTTAAATTATTAAATAAGTCGTGATTTTTTGCCTTTTATATACTTTAAGCATAAAAAGTAAAATATATAATTATGCATGCATATAAAATAAACATGCCCCCATAATGGATGTGAATAAACTTTTTTTTCACGAGGTGCCAATTTGTTTGTGTGACTGCTTGAGTGGTTCGAAGCGGATAAATGTACATGTAATCCATACTCATATTCGCATAAAATTTTTATAGGGGTTCATATATGCGCTCGCTCACGTATGTGCACTGCGTGTGAGAGCGCGTGTATGCCTAACCTTAAATTTAATGCATAAATTTTTAGAATATTTTGTTCTATGTAACCTGACTGATGATAAAATTTAAAAATAATGCATTTATGAATAAAATTATTTAAATTATGGAAAAATTGATGAGAATATGAAGCTATACCATTATATAATATTAAATATAATAGATGAGGCAGTATTTATACTTGTATAAGAGAAGGAAATAAAGAGATTTTAAACACAAAATAAATTAAATTTTTTTTAGTGTTACTAAAAATTAAAATTATTAAAGTCTTAGATCTAAGCAAACATTAAATTTTTATAGTGATGTATTTAAAAATTTAATATAGGTACCTACTCACGATCATTAAATATTATGAAATTAGGATATTAAGATATTGTATTTGATCGAGATGGAATGTTTGAATTTTTCTTAACAAGATGTGTTAAAATAAATTATAATCAAATAAATATTTATAAATATTTAAATATTTCTTAAATTCAACACTGCTGGTTTGTAGATACTGTAAAATTTTAATGTGTTCTTAATTTTTTATGTGTCTGCAAGGGTGATCTTTGATACTATCTTGTGTTTGGATGTAAAAGAGGTCATTCGCTTCTAAATTTATCATGCTTGTGTTCAGCTAATTGATACAGAAGTCGGTTTAAATATCACAAGGTAAATAAAACTTAATATTTGAAATAAAAGAGGTCATAAATGAACTTCAGAATTTATCATGCTTGTGTTCAGCTGATTTACTTAGAAGTTTATTTTCATATTTTATATACCTATATGTGATTAAATGAAGATCAGAATTAAAAGTTTTTGAATAGAAATAAATAAAAAAAAACAGCCTTTACCTTTAAAATCCAGCGAATATTATTGGAGGGGGAAAATGAGATTAGAAATGGAAATCAAAGATGAGATTAGGGATTGAAAATAGAAGAGAAATATCATTAAATTTTAGAAAAGTTTTAGAGACGTATTAAGAAAAGAATATATTAAGATGAGATGAGATGCTAAATTATTATGTGTTAATGATAAGTTGACGAGAGATGTGTTCAATTAAACCCCACCAATTAAAAGAAAATAGTTTACTAACTATATAAGTGTTGAACATTTATGATATTAAACTGCAGTTAAGTCATAAAAATAATAAAATAATAATTAACAGGATCCTGAATAAATAAATCTGATAATATTAGAAAAAAACATTTACATGTAAAGTTACGCAAGTGCCTGAATGTGTTGTCACTGCTTATTTATTTTATTATTAATTACACATGTAATTTTTTGACAATTTTATACCTTATCACATATTATTTAGAATACTGGATTAAACATTCTATTATCACTATTATTAAACACTGCGAAAGTTTTGAGATCTAAAACAAAACTTGACGCAAGTTATGGACGCTGATTAATAAAAAACAAAAAATATTAATTATAAAATTTTAAGATTCATAAAAAACTTAATAAAAAATTAAATTTTAATTAATAAAAAAAAAAAAAATTCACTTGCCAGGTCTACATAAATAGCCGCTTCCAATTATACCTGCCAAGTGAAGTTTTTTTTTTTTTTTTTTTTGTTTATTAAAATTTAATTTTTTATTAAGTTTTTTATGAATCTTAAAATTTTATAATTAATATTTTTTGTTTTTTATTAATCAGCCTCCATAACTTGCGTCAAGTTTTGTTTTAGATCTCAAAACTTTCGCAGTGTTTAATAATAGTGATAATAGAATGTTTAATCCAGTATTCTAAATAATACGTGATAAGGTATAAAATAGTCACAAAATTACATGTGTAATTAATAATAAAATAAATAAGCAGTGACAACACATTCAGGCACTTGCTTAACTTTACATGTAAATGTTTTTTTGGGAGATCTCATTCATTTCACATAAGAATATTTCAATAATAATAAATAAAAATGTTCTTTAATAATTTTTTTTATTATTTATGTGAATGTGTTTTACAAAAGGAAAAAGAATTCAATTTTAATTTTGCAAGATGCTTTATTTTAGTATTCCAAAGAATAAATCCTTTTGATATTAAAAGTTATTTCAGTAGATATGCTTTTGGTATTTATTATCTGTTTTTCAAGCAAAAATAAATTGTTCAAAACCTAAATATTTGAGTAGATAGCAAATACACTTAAAATATTCTTAATAATAAAATGAATTATTCTTTGAAACACTATAATAGAGCATCTTGCAAAATTAGAAATCATTCCGAGTAATAATTTTTATGCAATCCATATAATGAGTTCTTAACGCTCTCCTAGTTCGACTACTCAAATACTCCTGGAAGAGTGCTACAATGATTGTGAAAGAAGAATTGCTTAGAATGATTTCCAATAAGGCAAGATGCTTTATTTAAGTATTTTAAAGAATAAATCATTTTGATGTTTATAATTTTTTCAGTGTTCTTGTTTCCTACAAAATTAATTAGAATTTAATTTTACTTCAAAAAACTAGTTTAATAAAATTGCAATAACAAGAGAAACAATGAATTCTATTAAATTTCTTATAAACATAATAACATATTATAAATAAAAAAAAATTATTTATTTAATTAAAAATTATGTATTTCTTAATGTTAAAATATTGGTTAAGTAAATATTGTCTGCATTTATACTACACTAATATTATTTTATCTGCAGGGGCGGTCGACCGGTCGCCCCAGTAACTCAAAATATACTAATATTTTTACTAAAACTCAAATTAATTTTTTATTTTTATATTATTATTCTTATATATTTTAATTATACATTATATTTTATTATTATTATACACATACTATTATTATTTATTAAATTATTTATTATTAATAATATAAAAAAGCGATATTATTATTGTAACTAATAACATATTATATATTATTTTGATATATATATACACATACATACACATCATATTAATATATATTATTGAATTAAAAAAAATCGAACTATATTTAAAAAATATTAGAGAGAGATAGAGGATAATCGGCGTATATCTAGGGTCACGCGGGCACTTGCGTCCCGGGGCGACCGCCCCTGTAGATATTGTAAAAAGCTGGAAATTATTAAAGATGTTGAGTGATTGAAAATTAAAATATATGACCCAAATACCAAAGAAGAGCATAAAATTCTTGATGTTGCAATTACACGAATTAAATTCGTAAAAATGATAATGGATGTGACTATTTTCAAATAAATTCTATTAAAAAAGCTTTAGATGCGACCATTTAGAAATAAATTATGATATTATAACATGTTTATCAAGTTTAATATATAATATTATACCTCCAGTAAGTGAAATAGATTTTTACAGAATGTGAAAATATTTTTAAATAATTTTCAAAATGAGATATTGTCAAATCAGAAAATTTGAAGATAAGACGATAAGTTTAAATAATTGTATTAAGTATTTAATAATATTAATACATTGGGCTTATTACTTAATAATGTAAATAATACATAAGTCACAATACATAAATCACAACAACAATTAAGGATAATGAGCTTAAGATATTACAGATTGAAATAAATGCTGATCTGAGTAAATACAATTCAATAGATGTGGTATCAATATTTCTGAAGTATAATATTAGTTTATTATCTGGTATACTTCTCATAAAGAAGTCAGATTACTTACTGATTTTTGCAAAAGGTGGAATCTCTGGGGCTTGCTCCGATTCTACCAAGGGTTAATTTTCTATTACTTAAGAATTGAATGGCTTTATAGAATTCACTATTTTGTCAAAATCTATAAGCCAATATAAATTTTTGTTCACAAATTAAATTTTCTTACATATGAGTTTTGTAGAACCTATATATTATAAATATTTGTTTTAATATATGTATATGTCTGAAAACTAAACAATAAAATTTAAAAATTAGATTCATATTTTGATGTGATAGTTTAAAATGTGATCAAACCCTTATTCCTAAGATAAATGCTAATAAAATAGAAATTTAAAACTTTATCTTGAGGTAAAATTATATGAAGGATGGTAATTTTGAATCAACAGATAAAAGGTTTGGAAAATTTGAAGAATAAGATTTAGAATATTTCAATTTATAGAATATATGAAAATTATTGAAATTAAATTTTCTTTTTAGAATTTAATTCGACTATATTTTAAAGATGAGAGTTCTCGTTTGGAAAACAAATTAACTGTTTTTGAAATATATATCTATTTATGTAATATAAATAATAAATTTGATGTATTTGTTCTTCGAATAATGTAGAAATTATAATTATTGTAAAAATACACTAAAATGGCTGTTGAAAATCGATGAAAAGATAAATATTAATATATTTGTTGCCAATAGCAAAAATGTTTTAAAATCTACGTTATAGTAAAATTTTTTATACAACTGAAGTCAATAGGAATGTGATACTTTACTAACAATTAATAAATTTATAAGAAGTGACTTATATCTGTCTAATGAAAAATCAAAGGATTTAATTTACTACGTTTATTTAACTTGTTTTTACTACATTGTTAGTAAAATAAAGTTGAAAACAATTTTATGACATATTGAATAAAAATGAGAATGACAACTGAGTACTTAAGATCGGAGGGAGTATTTATACTAAATTATGAATGATTTAGATGTTTCTTTAGCAATTAAGAATTGAATATTTTAAATTCATATCCAAATTCATACCTCAGTATGATATTCTTTATATTTATTTTGTGGATATATATTAAAATATACAAATGAATTAAATATGGTGACCTTTATAAAGATAAAATAGATAAGAGTATACAATAAACTTTAAGAGCAAATTCTAATCATAAAATCGTCTACTTATATTTTTGAAGCGAGAAATAAAGATGAGTTTAAAATAAAATTTTACAATAAATTGAGATAGATTTTAATTTTGAAGTTATCCTAACTTGTATATAATTAATATTTGTGATGAGCTATTCTTAATGACGAAGAAAGGTTATAAGACTGAACTTGAATTAAAATTCTTCAGGAAATAAAATTAATTTATTTGTATAACTATGCAGAGATGAGATTTATTAAAAGAAATGTACGTTTCAAGATGTGTCAAAAATTTTAAATTATCTTCTAAGCTAAAGACTAGATGAGTGCAAAATTAAATAGGCAATTATGAATTAAATATATGAGTTAATACGTTATCAACTCGAAATCAATGATATTCTATGTTTATTTATTAGAGAAGTTATTAAAATCAACAACTAACTAATTTTTATATTTTGATAGTTATTTGAAACTATAGACGAAATAAGGATGTGTTTGGAAAGTACGTATAAATATTACTAAATGGTATAAAACCAGATATTGACGTTTACTACGTCAAGTCAAATCAAAATATTTAGTCTACTGAATATTTAAATAAATAGCTGAATGAGATGTGAAAATCTAATACCTTGTAGTCCTAGAATTATGATATATTGACGATTAGATTTTTCATAAATTTTCATTAACGAATATATGATTCATATTTCAATATGAGGAAATTTTTGCCCAAGTTATATTTTAGATTTGAACTTTCTTAACAATTGAAAATATGTTGACTGCATTTAAATTAACTATAAACTATAGACGTGTATCTATAAGTATTATTATACTAATTAAGTACTTTAGTTTAATTTACTTTGGTTGAATTTTCCTTTGATCTGAATCAATATAAGTTTATGAATATGTGATACTATTCAAATGTAGAAAAAATTCTCGAGAAGGTTTTGATGTAATAAGAAAAATTTACTGATAAAATTTTGATGAGATATTTAAAGAGAATTAATTGAAATATCAAGAACGGCGGGGGGAGTGTAAAAGAAAACAAAGTTAACAAAATTTTAATTAAAATCAAAAATTTTACTATCTATTGATAAACAAAATTGATCAAAAATCTGATCATTATAATAAATTAATGCAATTTTTTAAAATAGATGGGGAGAGTAGATATTGTAGCAAGCTATGTCTTATAAAATTGCATATAATTTGTCTTTTACAAAATGAATAGAAATCGTATATCATATAAACTTGTAGGAAACTATTAATGAAATTAATCGATTTTAGGTAGCATAATTAATTTTTCAGATTCGAGAAAAATAGGAAAGATGAAAATACTATATTTCAGAGGATTTTGATAATTATAAAACTTAAGATTAGAAATCAAAATATTCTACAAAAATAAAATATTTAATGATAAATAAATGAAATTTAAATTACAAGATGAATGGACGTGAAAAGCCTTTATTAACGACGTAGATAAATAAATTTAAATCTAAACTATTGCAGTTCTTAACTATGATAGAATTAGATGAGTCTCAAGAAATAGAATAAGTATCTTTCATTAAAGAAGATTAAGAATGATTTTATTTACATACTCTAAAAGTGGGACTAATTTACGCATTAATTGATGACAATTTTAAAATTACTTATTAAAATTAGACGCAGCAATAATTTTCAGTAATAGCACACTATTACAGGTGGTTCAGTTAAAATTAAACTAAAGAAAAGAATTTTAAATTATTTATGATACACAATGTTCAAATATATAAAAATGATTTAAGAAGAGTCTTTAAAATGACGTGAAAAAGTATAAAATTTAAGTCAACTCAGAACTGAATAGAATGGAAAGAAAGATATGTTTCCATAAGAATTTCAGAGAGATAAGATATTTTAATCATTTGAGTCTGTGAAAAGTATGAACAAATTTCTTAATGACTTAAGGAAAATGAAAGTTATATTAGACGAGACACATTAAAATTATATTATGACATTGGCTTTGAATTGAAAACGTTTACAAAAATTATATGGAATGAAATGATCCTTATTAAAGAAAATGGCTAATTATTATATTGCAAAAGGATTTTAGATGAGTACTGAAAATTTTAATGAAACTGAAATTAACTTTTTAGGAAACAACTAAGCTATTATCAAATAGTTCATTTATTACTTTAAAGAAGTAAATCTGTAGCTTTGAGTTATATGTGTTTGAGTGTACATTCAAAACTAATTGGTTGCGAATATTATGAATTATAAAATACTTAATTGAGAAGCAGGTTTGTATTAAGAATATTTTAGAACTATAATTAATCTGATAAATTTGTCAAGCGCAATATTTTATGATGTGTTATATTAGAAAAGAAAAGTTACAAATACAGTTTCTTTAAACTAACGTCAAAACTAATAATAACGACTGTTTTCCTTGTTTCGATGATGATATTACTTAATCTCGTAATTTTGTGATGTCTGTGTTAAAGATGTGTCATAGCAATAAATTTAGGCACAAAATTGATGTGAAAAAGATTGTGTTCTAGAGTAGGTTGTAAAAGAGTGTTTTTGATTTACATGAGCAAATAATATTCATTTGATATGTTTTTGATTATTTTGTTTCAGATAAGTAGTTAGCTGTTGGATGTGCTCGAGATCGGGAGGGAGTGTTGGAATGTGGCACTCTCTCACATCCGCTTTGTACTATGTGGAGAAGAAAGGGAGGCGAAGTTCTCAGTGCTTGTATAGCAACCGTCGTATCAACATCGTTCTCTCTATATTGTATCGGCGTGTTCAACATTTTATAATAACTAATTATTAACTATATTTTAGTGTAATTAAGACGTGATTATTAAGATTGGGATTTAGACGTGAATAAACATTGAGTGTTATATTAAAATATAAATAAGTGTTTTTATTTAAATAACCCACAAACCTAATAATATTTGAAAAATATTTGTTAATAAACAACTTACAAATTCGAAGACTTCAACAAAAAAATTTCGAGATTTGTTGAATTTCATTGATATACCTACTAAATGTATTAAATTTATGATATTATTTGTCCAATGCTTATGAGTGTTTTGAAAACTTTGCTAATTTTTTAAGAAAAAACTTTTTTTTTTAATTTACAATATTTGATTTTAGAAATATTTAATTTTAAAATATAATTCAACATTTGTACAAGGTACATACTTTTTTTTCACGCATTAAATTGTATTTTCAAATAATTATTTACGAAAAAGTTTACATCAGTGTGTTCTGAGACATTATTATTGTTTTACGACCATGAACAGAAATATGTTAATTATAACTTAATAATATTATGCTGTTAATAATTTTTGTAGGTTCTGAATCCGGGATGCCAAATATTTAATGATGGAAAGGATGGTAATGGTACAGGTGTTAATTAATAATATGGATCGCACTAATTAATTGAATAATTGGTAACTTTATTAAAGATCTATTGCTAGCTTGCGATCTAGCGGAGCATTGAGGCTCGGAGAGCATATACATTAAAACTAGGAGGGGAGCGCTCCAATATTCACACATACACTCTATTATATATATATATATATTATTTTTTTTTTTTTTTTTTTTTTTTTTTTTTTGTTTGTTTAAGGGAAATATGTGAATCTTGCATCAGCCATGGAGTGTTTGCGGGCCTTAAAGACCTGCAAATTTCCATGACCACCCAGTTGTACAAAGTGTACAACTGGGAGACTACCGGCGAGCGGGGTCGCCGGCTACGCCCCAGATTCTTACTGGATAAACACACTTTAAACCCCCCGCGCTTGTTTGTCCCAAACCGGAACTCCCTTTTCAGGTATAACTTCAGTTTGGGATGCGCAGCCTAGGCAGCTGGCCGCTGCCTTCCCCCCTGCCTAGGGGCAGGATAGCTCTCTACGATAGAGAGCCCTCATCCTTCTTCTCCAACAAGGTGGTCCTTACGTACTCTGCTACGTTGTTCCAGTTTTCGGAACTCCGTAGCATTTCCGGGACCACCGTCTCCGCCCCTCCGAGTAGCGAACACATTCGAAAAATGTGTGCTCTACTGTATCATCCACGCCCGGACAGTGCAAGCACTCCTTTGTTGCCACCTTATGCCAATGCTTCAACATAACACTGAAGTACCCGTGTCTAGTTAAGAACTGGGTAAGGTAAAAATCCACCTCCCCATGCTGTCGTCCCATCCATGCCTGCAGGTCTGAGATCAGTCTGTGCGTCCACAGGGCATTTTTCTCTTGGTTCTTTTTCCATCGTTTCTTCCATGCTTTCATAGAGTTGAAGCGGGCACGAGTGGAAGCCACTTCGCGCTCATCTACGCTCTCGTAGATGAATTTCCTCTCTAACGCTAGCAGGTCAATGGGTATCACCGAAGCAACAACCTGGATCGCCTCTAGAGATACCGTGTGGTATCCGCAGGCGATCCTCACTATATATATATATTATTATTATTATTATTATTATTTGATTTATTTGCTCACACAAAATACAGTGACACTCCAGTTGTACATAGTAAATATAAATAATTTCTTTTTTTAAATAAAACAAAGATTAAATATAAGTAAATATTAGTTAATATGAGTAAATATGAGTAAATATAGTTAATATTTTTGTTGTTTTTTATATATAATAGTGATAATAATACTGATTTAGTAAAATTTTAAAACTGTTAAAATTTAATGACTAGGCATATACAGCATCAATGTTTGATACTATGTATCCTGCTTAGAGAAGTATAATTTGATGCTTCTCTTATATTGGGAAAATGAAGGGAAGGTCACGATAGCAGGGAGGTAGAGAATTCCATAAGTTTTATTTGGAAGGAATTCTTTCCCGAGTCAGTAATCATAGTGGTAATTTCAAGATCTATGCGGGGTCCTCTAGCGGGTTTGTCACTATGATAGGGCTTAAATAATGGTAGTAACAGTGGGGGTTCCTTCATCCTCCATATCCTGTACATAATTAGTGCAGCGAAAAAGTCTCGTCGGGTGTCATTACTTAGCCATTTGAGCTTTTTTCTGTATGGTGTCAGGAGCTCGTCACGTCGTAGTCCAAAGATGTACCGAATACCTATATTGGCCAGCCTTTGAAGTTTTGTACGTAGTTCTAGTGAAATATCAGCATAGACTACTGTACAGTAGTCTAGATGAGGGATAACAAAGGACTAAACTAACCTACGCCTCAGTGGCTGAGACGTACAGGATTTGATAAATCTTAACCCATAGAGGACTCTGTTCACCTTTTTTGAGATATGGTTAACATGTTGTTTCCATGATAGTGTATTATCTAAGATTACTCCAAGACTAAGGACCTCATCTACAAATGGAACCGTATCGCCTTTCCTGTTAATTGCTATGTTATTGATGTTCAAGGAAAGTACATTGAGTTCGGCCCATGCCGACACTTTCAGAGCAGCATTTGAGAGAAGATGAATACCTTCATGAATTTGCTCCAGTGGCATCTGTATATAGATTTGTAGGTCATCCGCATATAATATTCTGAAGGTGTTGTCACATAATATTAGGCTTAGATCATTCATATAAATGCAGAATAAAAGTGGCCCAAGAACAGAGTCCTGAGGGACACCTATGTTTATGTCACGAGGAGCGGATTTAGATTGTTTGGAAGCAACGCACAATGAACGACCATTAAGATATGACCAGAACCACATAAGAGCAGATCTTGAGAAACCAATAGCTTGAAGTTTTGTTAGTAGTCTGGATGAGGATACATTATCAAAGGCCTTGGAGAAATCAAACTGCAACAAAAAGGTAGCCAGCTTATTTTCTTTAGCTAGACGAATGTCATCTGTTAGTTTTAACAGGGCTGTCTGTATAGAATGATGTTTTCTAAAACCTGCTTGGAATATTTCAAGGATTTTTGACTTTGTTAAAAAGCTGACCACCTGATCATGAGCTAACTTCTCCAAGACTTTGGATAAAAAGCATAGCAGAGCAACAGGTCTAAAATCCGAAGAGGATGATGGAATAGATACTTTTTTCAGGGCTAAAATACGGGAAATTTTCCAAGCTTTAGGAAAATTACCAGTTTTTAGTGATTCATTAAAGAGGATGGTTAAGTACTTGGCAATTGTGGGAAGGGCTTACTTTGTGGGATCCCATCTTCGCCCTTGGCTTGAGATTGAAAATGAGAGACTGCTAAGATGACATTGTTTTCAGTAACTTGCTTAAACGAGAAGCCATCTGGAGAAGCTGAAGAGATTTGATTGAGAGATATTGTTGGGGTTTCTGAAAAAGAAAAGAAAATTCCCGAAAAATAATTGTTAAGTTCTTCAGGTAGGAACCTATGAAGGGCATCGCTTGGTTTCGGGAGTATTCCTAAATTTCTCATTTCACTCCAGAAATTTTTATTCGTGTCTAAGGAGTTACATATACGATTGTGCATATAAGCACATCGAGCAATCTCAGATTTTTTCTCTACCAAGTTAGCCAAGCTAAGATATTCATCCTATAGTTGTCTTGAGCCTGTACTTTTATAACGTCTGCTAGTTGAGTCCCTTTTTGAGATGAGTAACTTGATGTCTGTATCAATCCATGGATAAAGTGATTTTTTTGGATTTATTGTTTTATCTGGGGCAAGGGTGTTTATAGCTTTCTGTAGATTTTCTGTCAGTTGTGTAAGTCCTTGTTCAGCATTATATTTTCCGGTAGAAAAAATAGACCAGTCTTGTTCACAGAGATATGAATTTAGATCTTTAGATGTGGCTTTATTGATACTTTTATAGGTGTGGCTTTCAATTGATGTTAATGGATAAAAAATGTCTATGGTAGCCGTTATGATGTCATGTCTATTCGGAAAAGGTGGTTGTAATCGATTATGACTGATTATCGAGTCACATTCATCAACAAAGATTGAGTCTATCCAAGTATCTTTTGTGTTATCAAACTGTTCGTCATTAGTAGATAAATCCATACTATTCAATGAAACATCATTATCAGTCAGTTGAGTACAATTTAACTCATCTGTATTAGTTTGTACGCTATTGTTTATTTTTGTGCGCTTAGTGGTGTGGTGAGATGGGCCAGTATTTATAAGTTTCATCGATAGCTCAGTCATGATGTCAGTAAGAAAACGTGTGTCAGAGTCGTCTGGAGTAAGTATGTCTGCATTCCTGTCACCAATTACAGCTTTATGACTGAAATTTGAGGATGTGGATCGCAGTAATTCAATTAGTTGTCTATCTGACCTAATAGATACATCTGGTGGGCGGTAAACTAGAACAATTAGTGTAGGAGTAGATGTTCCCTCCCAGACTGAACAAAACATATATTCTGGCTTAAGGGGCTTGTTTGGATGTTCAGTTTTTGATGTATATAGTAACTTGGCCTTTAGGTGTTCTTTAATGTATAATAGAACCCCCCCCCCCTCACCCCTTATATTACGATCTTGGCGTACTGTGCTATAGCCGGGTATTTAAATAATGTTATTATCCACTTCTGGGCCCAATCTAGTTTCTGCAACACCGAATATGTCATAGGAATTATCGTTAATTAATTATTGACGTAAATTCCATGTATGCTTCTTTAAAGAGTTTGAGATGGATAGATAAGATCCTACATTTAAGAAGCCAATTTTTAAGCCCTTTGAGGCTGTTAAAGGGCTATTGTCTAGTTGTCAATTTTTGTTGGGATTAGTAGCATATTCATTAGAACTGCTAGTCTGAGGATGTTCAATTAAGGTGGACATTGATTGAGTACCAGATCTGACAATACCCAGAGTTACTTATTGTTTGTAAATCAGATATTGATTTTATTGAGTGAGACCTATTATTATCATTCCATCGGACTAAGAATTTGCCAGTGCAATGCCAAACATATTTGAATCCCAGTTTCTTAGTGGTATCTTTTATTGATAAGTAAAGCAATTGATCACTAGGAGAGAGAACTTCATTAATAAAGATTCTACTGCTTGGGAGAGAACTGGCTAGTTCAGAGTTTAATAAATTAAGATTAATATCTGGTGTTGAAAAGTAATTATTATTAAAATCTTTTCTAGCTATAATGATACTACGAACCAGATCAGAAGATCTAAGTCGTACAATAATTGAGGGGAATTTATTTTTAGATTTATTATCAGCTGTTGTTGAAAATTTAGTACAGGCCTCTCTTACCTCACAGATATCAGAGCAGTTGAGAGAGGGTAGTAATGACTTTAATATAGAAAAAGATAAACATGTCATATTATGTTCATTGTTAACTTTCATGAACCCCGGGATAAATACTTCCCTACTCTCAACCGGAACTGCATATCCAGGTGGTAATAGATGGTTATTCAGGGACAATGAAATGGTATTATCAATGCAGGATGCTGTATATGTTTTTTGTATACTATTGTTATTATTATATAAGTTAATGTGTTTACTGTTATTATTACTATTATTATTATTACTAATGAGATTCATATTAAAATTACGGTTAATATTATCACTAAAGTCAATATTTCTAATATCACATTGATTTATGTTATTATTAAAATAAACTGGAGTGTAATTATTATTATTATTATTATTATAATTTGTACTATTAATTACATCTGTATTATTATTATTATGTATAATACTATTGGTATGTAAATTATTTACATATATATATTATTATTATTATTTGTGTGAATGTTAGTAATATTAGTATTGTTTCTTAAGCCTGAGTTGTTATTACTCTGATTTCTGTTACTGGTGACTGCACTGCTGTATTGATTTGTTGACCCAAGTAATGATGTTCTAGTGGAAATAGTACAGCTTTGCTGATTTTGTATTTTTTCTGCTAACCGTTGATTTTCCTGTTTAAGAAAAGCAATAGCTTTACTATTATTTGCACACGTTATTTGTAGATCCTTTAATAAGTCATTTAATTTCTCTAGTTCTACTTGTAGATTTTTTAATGATATTGCATCAGAACCAGGCTGCACTGTAGTGTAGGCAGGTGTGGCTACTTAAGAGGCAGAGCGACGCGTAACAGGTGTAGTGCTTGTTTGATTACTTCGACGTTGTATTATTTTGCACATTGAGCATATATATTGCTTGTTAGATGCATTAAATATTGTGGCACAGCTACTTTTTGTATGAATTTGCTTTGTGCATTTAATGCAGGTAACCATAGAGCTTCCTTTGACACCTTTAGTATTGCAAACTCGACAGAGTGTATATGATCGTTGCTTCTGTTGTTTTGAATTGCTTGCATTAGGAGCCATCTTGTGAATAAAGTCGTAATTGCAGACGAATTTCTTAGTAATATCTTATGATGGTAACTAATATAATGATAATGATGATTATATATATTTTCGCTCCAAAATGCACTTGATGAAAAATGATGAAATAATAAGCAATTAACAAAGTTATTAATGAAGCTCCACAACAATTATCAATAATTCACACAACGTTACTTTGTAATAACTTGCTTGCTTTAAAGTTTATTTGCAAGTTAAACGCTTTTGGTACAGGCAATAAGATGTAGTAGATATTAAAACTGTTGGCGACACGAAAAACATACACACGAGCAAGTTGTTTAGATTATTTAAAAATAACTTATGTAACACTTATAATTTATTGCACTTTTATTAGATATAATGATTTTTAACAAGATATTGCACTTATATTATTAAATAATACTATTAAATTCTATTTATTTATCAAAAAAATGAGGAGTGCGAAATCATGTGTGTTTCTCGCGCCGCGCCTGCGCAATATACATATTTACACAACAGATATATTTATATTTTCTATAATGATTTATTTTTAATAATTATTAATATTATAAATTATACCTAATTTTATATTATTATTTATACATAAACATGTAAGTTATTATTCATATGTATTAAAAATTTTTTTGTAAATAATAAAATTAATGGTATATTGTATATTGTATATTGTTCTACCGACTTTTACGTATACATGAGGATAGTCCACATGCATCCCACAGGAGGCTTACGCCTGTGCATGGGCGGTGTGTGTTGTGTCAGTGTAAGTGTCTGTGTTGTGTCTGTGTGTCAGTGTTATGTGTGTGCGTTGTCAACCTATTCGCCTCAGAGAATTCACACAATTTCTCCTGTCCCCATGCCGGCTTATAGTGCACATGGTCGCACATGGTATAAAACGAGTTGTGTTTTTGAAAAAATTTTTGATTCAAATTGAATTACTTACACGGAGAAAAATATTTTGTATATTTTGCAAGGTTAATTTTAGTAAAACTGGGTTAGTTTTAAGAACAAAAAAAATTTGTAAATTAACCAGACATTATTAAATTTATTAGAATCAATAACATGTAATAAAAAGATTAAAAAATTAATGCAAATGATCAAAAAAATAAAATTAGAATAATATGAAATTCAGGATTTTAATTTACTAGATAATTGCTAACAATTATAGACTGTGCGAAGCGTAATAACCCACTAAATTTATTCCTAAATACGGGCGAATATTATTATTTGAAATATTATTAATTTGGTATATTAGGTGAAGTAAATAATCAAACTCATTTTGTTCTAAACAATAAATATTTAATGTACAAAATATTGTATGTGTACGTTTAAAGTATTAGCATGTTTATTTACATAATAGTAATTAATTAAATGTATTTTCAAAATAATAACTTTTATTAATTATTTTTTGATTATATATGATTTGTTTTTGAAAAATGTTTTAATCAATATTTTATTCCTTAATTGCTTAATTAATTTTGTTTGATGATCGCATGAAAGCTTGTTTCACTTTAAAAGATGAAGAAATTCGTATCGAGTCAAAACGATATTTATTGTAACCTTTTATTAGAATTACATCATTAATTGACTTAACCCGATTTAAGCCGACGTACGTGATACCTAATTGTCTTTCCGTGTCCCCTATGTGTAAGAAAATTTTATCTAATGTTTGGCCTTGAGATGAATATTAATGAGATGAATAGTTAGAGCATATGATAATATAATTGGAAATTGTGTGTGACTGCATAGAATATTGTTATATTTCCAAGTTCTTTCTACAGGAATAATAGTTCAGGAAATAAGTGTATCGGACCCAACGATAAATATTAATACGAAAACTTTTGGAATAAAAGTCGTTTATTTTGTTGTGTACAATAACACCCATAATTTTCCCGGTCACTCTAGGGGGCGATATTTGGTCCAAATGGAGGTCAAAGGGTCAAAATTTTAGTTTTTGCGTTTTTTCTTCAAAATTATTAATGATACAAAAAAGTAACAAGATATAAAAAAAATAGATGATTGAATTCCCCGTCGAAAGAGTCCTTGTACGTTTCGTAAAAATTACTCTTTCTGCAGAAAACGAAGTTTTTAGGTTGACATGAAATTTCCACTCGCGCGCGCTATTTGAATATATATACATGTAAAAAAACATTGTTTTGACGCAAAAAATATTCTTTTCGGGCAAATCGTGTTTTAATATTAAAACATAAATTTTTTACAGCCTAAGTTAAACCCTGTTTAATAAAAAAAAATTATTTCAAAAATATTTTTGCATAAATTTTTTCCGCTTTGGCCAATTCAAATCAAATTCTTTTTCTACTGTTTAACATGCTAATTTTTGGGGGGGGGGGGTATATAAAAATTTTGAAAAAAAAAAATTTCCCCTTTTTTAGTGATGTTCAAGTAACCAATTCCAGTTTACGGAACTTCAATATCTTTTGTAGGACAGAAAATAATTGAAAAAGAAAAATTGGCCTGTACAGAAAATATGACTTTTTATATAGTACCAATTATAAAATCTTAAATTTATATTTTAATAAATATAGTAAAAAGTTTGTGAAGATATTTTTTACTGCATAATTAAATGTAGTTTAAGATGAAATAAATATTTTTAAAATTTTCTTTGCATATTTTCCTTAATTTTGGCCAAATTGTCTTAAAAAAAAATCGTGTTTTTTAAAGTATAAAGTATTTAATAAAATTCCAAAAAGAAAATTTTTTTTTTTTGAAATTATTTATGAATAGTTGCTTTGTTAGATAAGATCAATAGAAACTCCGTAGGGTGCCCTCGCCAGTTTTAAAATCGAATAAATATATCACTTTTAAAACCCGTTATTTTGTATTCTTTGATTTTTTTCCTCCAGAGCTCTGCGGTGGCTCTGCGCCTGCATTATTATATAGCAACGGCTACAGTATACATTATGGCGTCGGATGGGTATTTTTATTGAAGACAGATGTATATTAAAAAAATTGTTTAAACATAAAAGTGAATTGTTTTACTTTTTATAACATAATTAAATAAGTAAGTAATTAAATTTTTTAATATAATCTAATAGTTAATAAATAATTTTGTTGAAGGAAATAAAGTTTTATTAGTAAAAAAATATGTTAAATTTTTCTGAGCCCAATATGTTTGTATACATGCGTACGCAAACCACAAACATTGTGGTTTTTTATGTTGTGTAAATATTAAAAATATGTATACACTTTTCCTAAAAATAATTAAATTTTTTATTTATTATTTTTTATTAATTATTTTTTAATTATTAAATTTTTTTTGTACAAACTAAGTAATATTATTTAAAAAAATTAAAAACAATTTTTTTTTTTGAAACTTTGAAAATACTTTTTATGAGCACCAAAAATGAAAAAAAAATTGACCAGGCCACGACTGCCACCTCGTCCTCGTCAATTTTGTTTTTTTAATTTTCGGTGCTCATAAAACATTTTTTCTCGTAGAAATGCACATATATATATTTTTATGTGCATATAAAAATTTTTAGCCTGAATAATATTAATATTTTTATTGCAGTAATGGATTTTGAAAAAAATTGCTTCATTTGTAATGACAAACTTGTAGAAGATATAGTGACTGTTTTTTGGGGGATGAAAGGGCTGAGAAAAGCTTCTTTGGAAAGAAATGATGGTTCTTACAATACTTGAAGAAAAGTGGAGTCTATAAAAGTACATCAAAAGTGCAGACAAAGGTATACACGAAAAAGAAGTTCTGGTAATATTACGTATAAATTCATAATTACTCATTTTTGTGTATTAAATTTTTTAATAAATCTATTTTTCTCAATTAATTTTTTTTTTATTTCATAAAATTACCCTCCTAATCTTACATTAAAATTATTAAAATAATAAAATTTTTTAAATGATCCCTTTTCATTATTTCATGCTTTTGCAAATTTTAGGGTGAAGTGCTAATTTTTATTAGCAAAGACCCTAAAATTCGTGATCAGCGACTTAAAGAACCCATGTAAACCAAATCGGGATACTGAAAGTGCGAAAGTAGAAAAAAACTACCCCTTTCAGGGGTACATTTTGATTATTGAAGGGTGAAATATTAATTTTCCATAAAAAAATCCAAGAAATTCGTGATCAGCAATCCAATAAACCCATGTGGATGTGTATAGTTTTATTTTTTAAAACCTAATAAGCTATTGATTTTACTTATTCAGGTGAAAAATTTTAGACATGTATGCGACCACGACTAATTTCAAAATTTTTGCCCCTTGGCTAGTTCGTTGAAAAGATATTTTTTTAAATCAAAACGGAAGTGTGCCGTCACAATACGTTTAAGATTTTTAATCACTTTTAAAAAAGCCTTGAGCTTTGTAAAGATTAGTGAGACTGTATTATTCGAGAGCTACGTATTACATTAAGTATCAAGGGCGTAAAATTTTAGCGCTAGTGTGAGCACATGCACGAGTGCTCGGCAAAGTCGGGCACGAAAATTATGTGATTACACTAGTGTCTAAAGTTTTTCGCCCATGGTGTTTAAGATATTATTTGTCTACCATGGCGTACAACGAGTGCGAAAAGCTCCGTGACAAGTTTCAGGCACTAGTTTTACGCCCAAGAGGGCAAAAAATATAGTTAAAATTTTTTTCAAAATATTGAAAATAAAATGCGCTTACAATAAAATAGTATTTTAAGTATCAAGGGCGTAAAGGTTTCAGCACTAGCGTGAGCACTAGCACGAGTGCTCGGCGAAGCCAGGCACGAGTGATAAGTGTTCACGCTCGTGTCTAAAGTATTTCGCCCATGATGCTTACACTATTTTTTGCCCACCTAGGCGTAGAACTGTTATGATGAGATAAAAGTCAGCTGACACGAAATTTTTAAATTAACGAAATTTTTATATTAAGGAAATTTTTATATTAAGAAATTTTTATATTAAGGAATTTTTATAAAAAATATTAGAAAGTCAGGAACGACACAAGCAATTTGTATGTTAATCAAAGTTACTAAATTGAATATCAAGGACTTATCAGAAGTAGTTACTAGCAAAGGATGCGAAGAGACGCTACAAGAAATTTCGACAGTTGGCTTACCCCTCTTAGCTAATTTGGCTAATTACACGTCAATAGTCAATCAGTATAAATAGGAGTAGTTTTGGTCATCTCGTTCTCTCTCGTAACTAGAACTTAGTAGTAGAAAGTACTCTCTTGTATCCAGAATTTAATAAAAGCTAGTACTTTTGTTTAAACAAATTAGCAACGAAGTTATAAACGCTATATTTTTATATTAACGTTATAAAGTTATTTAATAAAATCACGGTTAGTAATATGAGCTTGCAATATACTTATATAATAGTTATCGTAATATTTGTAATTAGTTTATTAAGTTTTTATATGTGTGTTTATCAATAAATAATATTCGTCTTTCGGGTTTATTGGTATTTAAATTAACAGTGTTCTTATTTCTACCTCTGATCTATCCAAACCTATGAATCTTACTTCAACTATCCAATAACAATATATTTGCTGATTCAATAATTAAAAACACACCTTCCCGGGTACGAGTAGCTTTATTAACTACAAGTACAAAAGTAGGCAATAACAGTTAACAGTTACGAACATAAAATATATTCATATATATATATATATATATATATATTAACAGAACGTGTGAGTAGAAAAGTATAATTAATAACGTCCATAGTCAAAGCATTAATAAAAGAAAGTAAAATCAATAATTATTTTATAATTAATTAATTAAACAAAATTTATAAATATTATAACTTAAAATTTCGTGGCAAAATTTATAAATATTATATCTTAAAATGGGTTCGTTTTAGGGAGTTTTTAATTAGTGAAAAAGCAAATAATTCTACAATTTTAAAATTTCTATTTTTTCTATTCTTTCTTAGGTAATATTATCAAAAATATATACAATGTGCCTAACAAAAGCATTAAGTGAAAAAATATTAGAAGGCGATACAAACGCTATAAAAGTATACGATATATTATGCAAATATGCAAAGGATCATGCAGAAATAAATGATGACACAACAGTAGAAGCAGTCTTGGACTGGTATAGTAAACACTATAAAGATACAAGAGACAAAGAAGCAACATCAACGAGAGGAGAAAGGGAAGAATTAACAGCACAATTAGAAAGTCGAGTTGATAAGCAAGTATTAAATGATTTATTAAAAGACGCTACTTTGGCGGCTATGTTAAGTGAATAATTGGCAAATAAAATACACCCAGCCGAAATAATTGAAATTATTACGGGGGTTAAAGCAGAAGATTCTTCTTTAGCGGTATATTTTGATAGTAGAATATATAAGACAAGATTATATTTTGACGAACGCTGTTTAATGCTTCAAGGACAAAAATACCCCTTCCAGTCAAAAAACGAGGTATTAAAAATTACATCGAAAGAAGTAGAGGCTGGAGAAGACAAGGATGACTGTAGAATTCAGGTAGAAAGGGTGGGAGAACAGGTTAAGAAAAATTCTCCTACTCTAAAAGTAAATGATAATAATATAAGAAATAATAAAAGTCATATTGGAAGCGTTTACAGAGAGGATAAACGCGTTGGCGTTTACAGGCATGGTAAACGCCTTAGCGTTTATAGGTTTAGTAAACGCTTCAAAAATGCTAAGCAAGTAATAAGTAGGGATAGCAGTTTAAAGAAAAAAATTATAGTAGCATTAAAAGGTGCATATAAATTATTAAGTAAAGCAAGCAAATTGCAAAATAATGAAACCATGAAAGAAAATTTTTCCAAAGGGGCTCCTGTAGTAGAGAAAACTGCAGATGAGTTTATAAATAAAAGGCCTTTGTTGGAAGAATTTTCAGGCATGGATCCTGCAGTAGCGGAGAAAACTGCAGAAGTGGTATTGAATAATAAAACCAGTTTAGAAAATTTTTCCAAAAAGGCTCCTGTAGTAGAGAAAACTGCAGATGAGTTTATAAATGAAAGGCCTTTGTTGGAAGAATTTTCATGTAGAGCTCCTGCAGTAGTGGAGAAAACTGCAGATGAGGTTATAAATAAAAGTCCTTTGATGAAAAATTTTTCAAATGGGGCTCCTGCAGTAGTAGAGAAAACTGCAGATGAAGTTAAAAATAAAAAGCCTTGGTTGAAAAATTTTTCAAACAGGGATCCTGTAGTGGTCGATGAAAAAACTACAGATGTGTACAACAATACTGCAGAAATTTTAGAGTGTATGAATTTTATTGTGATTAATTTTGTAATTATAGATAAATTATTAAATTTTGTAATGTGGTGGATAATTTATTTTACTATGTATCAAGAAAATAATAGTAAAACAGTATTGAATAAAAATAATATAGAAAATAGTGTAAATAATACAGTTGAAAGTAAAAGTATTGTAAGCAATAAGACAAAATATCATGAAATACAGTTAAAATTTTATAATAAAAATAGTTCTAGGCATGAAAATATGAGTAATCAGCTCCAAGAACCTGAAAACTGTTAGAGCCCCGACCCTTTATGATGTCTGGTAAAGTTAATTCTTTCGTCAAGGAATGCCCTATTGCTGTATCCTTTGGTTTTTTTATTATAATACAGTCAGCCAGATAGTTTGGTTGTTTCATGCGCAGTATTTTATATATAATTATATTACAGAAATAAAATCTGCGTTTATTAACAGTTAGCCAATGTAGCTTCTTTCTAAGAGGAGAAATATGGGTATCTCTACTAATTCCAAAGATATAACGGATACCTGAATTACCAAGTCTTTGGAGCCTATTCCTTAGCGTGATTACTTCATCAATTAATACAACACTACAGTAATCTAGATGAGGAGTTACCAATGCCTGAATGAGACGCTTCCTGAGTGTCTCTGATGTGCAACCTTTGATAAATCTAAGAGTGTAGAGTACCCTGTTTACTTTTTTCTCAAAAGATATTACATGAGGTTCGCAGGACAGTTTACAATCCAAGATCACACCAAGACTTTTTACTTCCTGAACAAAAGGAACGATTATTCCACTACCCACATAAATCCCAGGAAGCTTTAGTTTATCCAAGCGATCAATAAAAATACTAGATCCAAAATAAATTGCTTTGGTCTTGGCAGGATTTAATTGTAGAGAGACCATTTTCGTCCAACGGGAAACATAATCAGCCACAGTATTGAGTCTACTGATACCCTTCAGTATATATTCAGGGGATACCTGGATATACACCTGCAAAACGTCAGCATACAAGAGATGAAAAACGTTATGACCCACGTGATCTTTAATATCATTCATGTATAAGCAGAACAATAGTGGGCCCAATACTGAGCCCTGTGGGACGCCAATATTAGTGTCTCGAGATTCAGAACAAGATGTTTTTGAAGCAACTTTCAGTTGTCTATCTTCAAGATATGATTTAAACCATATTAGTGCATTTTTGGAAAATCCCATATCACACAATCTGCTCAGAAGCTTGGTAGGAGATACTTTATCAAAAGCTTTACTGAAGTCGAATTGAATCATAATAGTTATGAGTCTTTTACTCAATCCTAGTCTGATATCATCAGTTAACTTCAGCAAAGCAGTTTCAGTACTGCTGTATTTTCTGAAACCCGTTTGCAGGGGATCCAGTAGGCTGCTGTTACAAGTTGTTTATAGAAAATGAGTAATACGCAAATATGTGGCTTGTCTCAGATTAATGAACGCTATTCAGCGTTGGTGAGTAACTGCACCAAATTAGAAAAACTCTGTTTTCTTTTAATATTGACTTTAGGGAACTAGGATAGAGTTAATTGGTGTTAAGATTAGTCGGTTATACAGCTTCTTGTCTGATTTATAAGCTCTCAGAAGCATTTTTTTTTTGTTCATACATTTTGGATTGCCAATATTTTACCATATATATTATTATTGATAATATTTCCATTAATCCTTTTTAGAGTACAAGCGATTTTCATCGTTGAGAACATTGCTCGTCAATGAAAATTATGTATTAATTTATACAGTGATGCACATTTAATTTTGCGTTTATTTGAAGTTGAAGAGATATCTTGGTTGGGCAAAAAAATGAATGTTGCAGTATTATGATAAGTAGTATTATTAGTAGTAGTATTATGATAAAAATTGTATATGTGTTAATGAATTGTTTATCCTTTCTTTCGCTCGATGTGACTCAGTATAATTATATCGTCTTGAATCGTCAGAGGCTGCTGAATTTGTTTCCTTATTCGCAGAAGGGGTATATTTTAATGAACAGAGTTTGTACCTTTGAACGGCTATTTTTCTACCTTCAAGGTTTACGGCTATATTTGCGGCTTCTCTAAAAGTTTTGAGGTTTTTAGCGGCGACATGATATTCTGGTGGGCTTTTCAGTCCATAAAGAAAGCATTCGAGTGCTTCTTCGCTTGCACGTTTTTTCCAGTCTATTTTTTCCATAGGCGATAGTCCAACAGAGGACTCGTAGATAGCATGCAGGGCTTGTTCAAGTAATCAGCGACTGGTTCGCCTGGATTTTTTTCGACTAGCTTCATGTCTAGTTTAATAGTGTCTGCGTCAGATATTCCTCCAAAACTTAGTTTTAAATCTTGTAAAAATTCGTTTAAGGAAATGTAATTCGGAGCAATTCCACCATAGGCATCGTACGCTCGGCCTTTAAGATATTGAGGGATTAAATTTAAAATAAACTTTTCGCACGCGGGACCGTAATCTTCCAAGATGTCTTTTAATACTTTGGAAAACGCTTGGAGCTTTTGTGGTTGGTCGAAAAAATTAGGAATATTAGCAATTGTTGTAATTAATGGAACAGGGTTATTTATTCTAGCTCTGTTTAAGGGTACATTCTCCCAGTTTTGAAATTCATAATCGATTTTTTTTTTTTAATTGATTTGTGTTCAAAAAGTATTCAAGAAAATGCAAAAAAATTTTTAAATGAATCCCGTAAATAATAAAGAAATGACAGCGCCTAAAAGTGACATTATTACTATGCTAGAATACAAGATACGAAACTTTAAACGTGTTTTTCTCAGAACGAACTTTTCGAAAGCGCGCCGCACGATAACAAAAAAACTACTCCTCCGATTTCCATCAATTTTTTTTTAATCAATTTGTTATGAAATTTTACACATAGATAACTTACATAGATAGAAGTGTTATGATTGTCCATATGCTCATTATATTATAGTGAATTGATTTAGCTGGATGATTTAATTTGGCAGCTTGGCTTACAGCTTCAATAAACAGCTTGGTTTACGGCTTAGTTGTGTAGTTTTTCCTCTGATGGTAATGTTGTGGTATAACGGCTTACATTGTCTTGGTGGTGTTCGATATTTGATTGATTAGAACTGAGCTTCTTCTTTGAGCTTGATGGTGTACTTTACTGTTACAGTTACTTTATTGCTTGATTTTTTTATTGGTAATATTTCGTGATAAGAAATTTTGAAGTTTTCTACTTATTTGTACTTTTGGCAATTTTTACAGTTTGAATATGTGCAAGTATAGTAGCGATGTCCTTTGGTAATATGGTAATGTTCCTTCTTACCAGCTTTTCACTTGGGGAGCCAATTTCTGTTACGTATCCTGAGGTTTAATTCGGGATACGTAATATATAAATAAGTATAAATAAGTTTTATCCTGGGGATATTGAGTGCCCCAGGTATTATAATACTTTTTGGATTTTTATATAAATATATATAAATTTCACTTTGTCCTAAGTTGCAATATTTATAATATTTTTAATTAATTAAATCAAAACATATTTATTTTAATTTATTTATTGATCCTTCTTTTTACAACTTGTTTTTGTATAATAATTAGACGACTAGTTTCAGGAATAAATTCCCATCATAAGGTCTGTATTATAATTAAACTAAATTTATTTAAAACATTTGAATATGATATTGTAACTTTAGATTATGTCTGTATAGACTCACAATTATTTTATGACTAAATGAAAAATTTTTTTTTTTGAATATTTATTTTGTATACATATGAAGACTTTATATTATGAAGATTTTTAAATTATTTCTAGTTTTATAATGTAATAAAGAATTTTAAAAATTTTAATAAGTGTTTGAAATCACATCTGTTTTTTCTAATGTGCAAGTGCTCCCTAGGAGGAAGTTAATATATAAAATATGTTTTTTGATTCGTTTCTTCTCTTTCATTTCTTTTTATTTTTCATTTTTTATTTTTTATTTTTGCTTTTTCTTATTTTTTATTATATAACATGTTTTTTTATTATTTTATCAAATAATTCCTTTTTTTTTATTTAGTAACTTATCATTAATTAATTTATTTGCATTTATTTGTGTATTTTTATAAATTTCAAATTCCTCTAGTGTATCCAAAATTTTACCTTTATTGCAAAAGTGTATTGGTTTTAAATTTTTATGTATATTGTTAATTTTGTCGTCTGTGTAGTCATGGTTATTATTAATTAAATGTAATCCGTATTTGGTATTTACTTTTTCTAATTGTTGTGTAGTATTTATATTTTGTGTTTTTGGTATATGGTCATTAAACGTCTAATTATTATACAAAAACAAGTTGTAAAAAGAAGGATCAATAAATAAATTAAAATAAATATGTTTTGATTTAATTAATTAAAAATATTATTATAATACTTATATAGGATTTAAAGTTGATAAATGTTGTAGATATGTTATATGGGTATTAAAGCTGGTTGAACTTAACTGCGTTAAGGTGGCAGGGCCAATTGGAGAAAAAAAAAAGGTTACTTTTTCTGGATAGGTTTTCGGGTAGAAATAATTGAGATAATTTTTTCAAAATTGGCTATTTATTAGATTATAAGTTGCTAAACTCTTTTCTTTTTTTTTTTTTTTTTTTTTTATTTTCAAAATGACGCCGAATACAGGTGCTCAAACATTTCGGCCACCAACTTGTTCTGAAACATACCAAACTGAATTTTATGTTTTTGAAATATTTTTCTTCAATACTGATGGATTGAAATTTCGGAAAATGGAAAAATGTGAAAATTATTTAATTTTTTTCAAAAATTGCATTTTTTTGGACAAGTTTTTTTGCAATAAAAAAAAATTGGCACATTTTTTTGCAAAATAATTCCATCAGTATAGAAGATAATTGTATTTTAGACGTGTAGCCAAAAAATTAGGAAGGTATCTTAATTATTTTTTGAGTTATCGTGTACGCAAATTCGAAAAGCGTTGTTTTGAGATAAACGCGTTTAAAGTTTTGGTGAAATAGAGGCTTCGGTGAACCTTAAACTTCTTATATGAGCTACAACTTCCTTATTATTCAAGATATAATTATAAATTTTTTTTTCCATATTCTTAAGATGTTTTTGAAGCAAAAAAAAAATAAAAAAAAAATCGATTTTTGAAAGTTACTAATTGGCCCTGCCAAGTTCTAGATTATAGAAGGTTATCACAATTAAATAAACACACTGAATACTTTAGTTTAATTCACTGACTTTATTCTAAGTTAATATGAAAAAGCGTCTAAGTCAATAAGTCTGAATGGATGATTATACTAATGAATGATTATACTCGGAAGTCTGTTTTAATCGAATTATAAGTCTCCTAAACTAGACCTGATGTTAGTAGGCCAGTTATCATGGGAGGACTGTAAGAGTAACTGAGAGGAACTGGCAGTAGAACTGGATTTAGGGCAGGTGCGGGTATATTATATAAACTAATTAGTAACTGCCCAGGTACTTGAATTTAGGTGGGATTGTCCAATACGCGGAAGCGTCGATCTCGTCACGTCCAATTAACGAAAGCGTCGGTGATTATTTTGGGGGAAATCGTGAGGGGATTTATGCAACTCCTTGTTGCCTAAAATGCGTCATTTTCACTTATTGCTATACTTCTACAAAAAAAATAAAATAAAATGAGAAAATTTTCATATTTTCACCCAAACATATTTTCCGATTTTCCAAGATGGCGGATAAAAAAATATGTCAGAATAAGCTTTTTATTGCCTTTTATAAATAATATTGCCTAAGGGTTTTTAGACGAAAAGTAGCCATAAATTAGAGGTTTATAAGTGGATAATTGGAGCGGATGCGAGTGGATTAATAATAGATACTGTGTGATAATAATAGACTTGTGATTTATTGTACGTGTTTACTGGTTTACGACTGAGTGCGTACTGTCGACTTACAGTAGCGCTTGATATTTTATCTCTTTCTTACATTAAGGCGTATTTACATTTTTATAATATAATATTAATATTAAGGTGTGTTTTCACAACATTCTCACCTCTCAAAAAAGTTGTTAAATTTGATTTAACAATAATATTAATTCATACAAAGTAAAATAAATATATACAAAATACAATTATGAATTAAATAATGTAAAAAAGGAATTCAATACAAAAAATTATTTAAGTATCAAAGTCTGAATATAATAAGTATGAAATTTTGAAAAAGTTTTAAGTTTTATAATTATTTCAATCAATAAATAAAGTTCTATTGCTAAACAAGACGCTCCTGACAATCAGAAAGACAATTGAGTACTCAGACAATTTAGGAATGACATCTGTTTACAATAAATAATGAGAATTTAAAGTTTACAACTGGACTAGAAAAAACTAGATTTAAATGCTACTGTTATTACTATCGCAGTCTAACCTTCTCAAGTCAAAGAGTTATAATTTTATCTCATCTGACAATTTTAGACAATATTTATGTACTGCGGTTCAGCGTCCCTCCCCGCTTAATTTTACATTGTAGATGGAAAATTATAATCTTTTTTTAAGACATTACAGAATAATTAAAATTAAAAGATTTTGATATCCACCTCTATCCTATCTAAAGATTAGAATACGGATTTATGTGTTAAGGTCGAGAAATATCAAAAAATTTTAAGACTTAATGACAAAAAATTATTTTAAGAAAATTTAAATAAGAAAAAGAGATTGTCAATTGGAAGAAATATTTACAAAAGAGAGTTTAAATTTATTTGTTAAATTTTGTCACATTAGTTATAATAATAAAAATTTTGAATAAATTAATTTAGAAAAAATTCAGAAAATTAGACATTTTAAAAAATTGAATGAATTGACAATAAGACATTTTCGATTTTTTATAATAATAAGACCCTGGTAAAAATTTAGCAATATGATCTATAAAATTATAATTGACCATTCTGACAAAATTTAACAGTTTAATTTTCGAGGTTGTAAAGAATAAAAGAATTTTAATTAATAAAATTTTTCATTTTTTGGCCCCAGCATATTTTCCGATTTTCCAACATGGTGAAACAATAAACATATGAAAAAAAGAACTTTCTACATTATCTACTTCTAGGGGTTTTCAAGGTTGAGAAAAACGTTTTCAATTATGAAAAAATTTATTTTTTTGCCCCAGCTTATTATCCAAATTTTCAAGATGGTGGACAAAAAAACATGTCATAATAAGCTTTTTACATTGCCTGGTGGTTTTTTGAAGTTGAAAATAACGCTTTTATGAAGGAAAATTTTCATTTTATGGTCACAGCATATTTTCCAATTTTCCAAAATGGCGGCTTAAAAAACATGTTAGAATAAGCTTTTTATATTGCCTGGGAGGTTTCTAGGTTGAGTAAAACGTTTTTAATAATTTTTTCTTTACACTCCGTAATATTTTTGCTAATTACAATTCCATTGCAAAAATTGTTACTCAGCGGCAAAACAGCTCATAACATAAAAAATTGATATTATCAAAATGGGTTGCAAGGGGCCAAGCTTCCAATTAATAGATGGTATATGTTTTTTCTTAAGAGATACTAATTATACATTTATCATAAAAGTTCCTAATTAGTATTATTATTAGTTTTTAATATTATGGTTACGATTTTGCATAAAATGCTTTTTCATAAAAAAAAAACCCTAGCTCCAAGGATTTTTATTTTCAATTTTTTTAATCCGTGCCGCCGAGCACTTGAAGTTTTCCATTTAAATAACATGGGAATTTTGAGTTTTTAGCTATACAAATTTTTGCAGAGGCCACAAAGCGTTTTAAAAAGCTAATTTTTACTGGAAAACATACTTTCATGTTGTAAAGACATGCACACAGTCCTGACTTCATTCTCAAGGAAATTCTGGGGGCAGAAACACAAATTTACGTGTTGGTTCAATTTTAAAAAACAGGGTTTTTTGGTAATTTTCGATAAAACGCTGCAACCTTAAAAATTAACCAAAATATTTTTGGCTGAATTCATTTTTTTTTAGTACAAGTGTCACCTTTCAAACGCCATAAACCGCATTCTTTTATTGTTGATCCTCTCATGACTATAGCCAATTGTCGTAACGGTAATTTTCGACTAAAAATGACCAATTTTTGAATTTTTTTTGAATTGCTGTCAAAATTGTAATTTTTGACAAAATTGAGGTTTATACGCCTTAAAAATTTTCTATGAGCTTGAAATTTCCAAAACATTTTTACTCACCGTTTTTCAATAAATTGTTAACCCGAGATGATAATTTAAAGTCAAAGTGTCAATTTCAGGGTAAAAAAAAAAATGAATTTTTATCATTATCTTTAAAAAGTGATATCTTAAAAATTATTTGAAGAAAAGTGACGAGTAAAAAGTTTTTAGAAACTTGAAGCTTTTAAAAAAATTTTTAAGGACTATAAAACTCAATTTCGTCAAAAATTACAATTTTGGCAGTAATTTAAACAAATTTAAAAATTTTGGGTCAAAAATACCAGTAGGTTAATTGAATATAGCATTGAGAGAGCAGTGGTAAAAATACACGTCGTTTGAAAGGTGACACTTGCAATAAAAAAAGTAGAACAACCAGAAGTGTTTTGGTTAATTTTATAAGTTCCAGCGGTTTATCGAAAATTACCAAAAAACCTGTTTTATAAGATTGAGCCAACATATAAATTTGCGTTTCTAGCCCTAGAATTTCCATTTAAATGAATGCAAGGCTATTTTTATGTCTTTACAACATATGAAAGTATGTTTTCCAGTAAAAATTAGCTTTTTAAAACGCTTTGTGGCCTCTGTAAAAACTCGTATAGCTAAAAACTCAAAATTCCCATGTTATTTAAATAGGAAATTTCAAGTGCTCGGGGGCACGGGTTAAAAAAATCGAAAATCAAAATCCTTGAGCAGGGCGTTTTTTATGACCAAAAGTAGTGGTTAATAGCAGATTCTGGATTAATATTGATTTCTTGATGTGGGGGAGGGGATGTCAAGTGGTTGTCAATCATAAGAGGGTGGTGTCAATCATTTCAAGTGTTTTTTTATAAGTGTTTTTCAAGTGTGTGTTTATTGAAAAGGGGGTGTTTTGAGAGGGTATCTATTTGTCTAACGGTATTTTGCAATCTGTTTAAAACGTTTAAATGTGATAAAAAATTATAACAGGGTGTTTATTTTTTAACATGATAAGTGTTTAGATGATAGGTGATTGAAAAGGAGGGTGTTGTCTCAAACCATGATAAGGGTATTTTTAAGTATGAATATTTTGCAATCTTTTATAAGTGTTGTGGATAATCAAAGCATGATGGGTTATAGAAAAGGTGTGTATTTAATTTTATACAAGCCAAATGAAAACAGATGCTTGGAAAAAGTATTTTTATTGGAAAAAAATGTTTCTGATAATAAAAGTATAATAGGAGATACAAAAGGGATGTATTTTTTAATTTAATGTGAGTAAAAAATATTTTTTACAATTATAAATTGAATTATTTTATATTTTTTCAAGTGTGGGTCAATAAAACTTTTTATTCTATAGAAACGTTGAAATGTCATCACTTCTTGTTCTATTAAAAAACGGGTAGTCTCAAACTATTATAAGGGTAATTTTAAGTATGAATATTTTACAATCTATTATAAGTGTTGTTTATAATAAAAGTATAATAGGTTATAGAAAAGTCATTTATTTAATTTTATACAAGACAAATGAAAACATATGCTTAGAAAAAGTATTTTTATCCAAAAAAATATTTAAACTAAATGAATATCATCGCTTCTATTGTTATTGGAGAATCTAAAATAATTAATTTTATAAAAAAAATCTTTATTACAAAAAACAATTACAGTACCAAGAATTAAAAATAAAAGTTAATTAAATAAAAAAATTAAGAAATTTATATTTTTTCATTAAAAAATTAAATGATTAATACTGTAAGTTGTTGGCAATGAAACTAATTTTATAAAAAAATTTTTATACAATTATAGTACTTGTTAATCATGAAGAAAAATTTGAATTTTTTGTACTTTTTCAAGTGTGGATCAATAAAAATATTTTGTTCTATAGAAACGTTGAGTATTTTAAAATCGGTATTTGAAGGGGGTTGCGTATTCTGTCAAGTGTTATCAGTCATAAAAGTATTATAAGGGTATTTTTAGTTGTTAAAGAGGGGGTGAGTGTTAAAATTCGAATATTTCGTTAAAAAAAATATTTAAGCTAAATGAATATCATCGCTTCTATTGCTATTGGAGAATCTAAAATAATTAATTTTATAAAAAATTTTTATTACAATAAACAATTTCAGTACCAATAATTAAAAATAAAAGTTAATTCATTAATAAAAAAATTCAGAAATTTATATCTTTTTTAACAAATGTAAATGTAATGATTAATACAGTAAGTTTTTTGCCAAATAAAAACACGTAATATATTTTTTAAAGTATATAAAATTACACCAAACTAATTTTATAAAAATTTTTTTTTTGCAATAAACAATTATAGTACTTGCTAATCATAAAGAAAACTCATGATTTTCCACGCATTAATAATGTCTACAAACATTTGATATTCACTGAAAATTTTTAATGCAACGCCTTCCAAAATATATGGTAAGTATTTTTAAATATTTTTGAAAACAGATGCTTAGAAAAAGTATAAAATTTTTATTCAAAAAATATTTAAACTAAATGAACATCATCGCTTCTATTGTTATTAAAGAATCTGGAATAATTAATTTTATAAACAAAAATTTTTTTACAATAAATAATCACAGTAGCAATAAATAAAAATAAAAATATAAAAAATTTTCTTTCTATAGAAATGTTGATTATTTTAAAACCGATGTTTGAAAGGGGTTGTCTATTTGTTCTGTGAATTAAAATATTTAAATTAAAAAAAAATAACAGCAAAATACCTTTTTATCTATATTATCGTTATGCATACTCGTAGACATAATTTTTGTTGATGATTTAATATTATTTAATTTATTTTTTATATTGATTTCATCGCCTGGAGTAAATAAAAAATCATGATTTTCCACACATAAATAATGTCTACAAGCATTCGATATGCACTGAAAATTTTTAATGTAACGTCTTCCAAAATCTATGGTAAGTATTTTTAAATATTTTGCAATCTGTTTAAAAAGTATTTTTTTTTTGTCAAGGACAAAATATATTAATTCATATGATTCATAAAAAAATTAAGAAATTCATATTTTTGTTTTTATGAAATAACAAATGTATAAAATTATATTTTTTTCAAAAAATGTAATGATTAATACAGTAAGCTTTTTTGACAAATAAAAAACGTAATATATTTTATAAAAAAAAGTATATAAAATTTTTTATTCAAAAAATTACATCAAACTAATATCTTGTTTTTAATTTTGTAAAAATAAATTTTTTTGCAATAAACAATTATAGTAGCAACTACTACTCGTCAATCATAAAGAAAAATTTGAATTTTTTATATTTTTTAAGTGTGGGTTGATTTCAATCATCGAAAAAATTTTTCGAGTGAATATTTTGTTCTATAGCAATGTTCAGTATTTTATAATATTATTTTAAAATCGGTGTTTGAAAGGGGTTGCATCTTAGTTTTGTTAACGGTTCTGTCAAGTGTTGTCAATCATAAAAGTATTATAAGGGTATTTTTGAAGAGGGGTGGGTGTTTCATAAGTGTTAAAAAATTTTCAAGTGAATATCTAGTATACAGCAACGGTAAGTATTTTTAAATATTATTTTAAAATTGTAATAAATTATTTGGTGTTTGATAGTGTATCTTATAGGTGATTGACTGATAAGGTTGAGAATAGAGATATTGAATTAGTGTGTTTAGATGATACTCATGTTGAGAGTATTGAAGAAGAAGAGTGCGGTATTTGCTTAGAAGTTTTTCAAGATGTTGCTACTTTGAGTTTGTTAAAGCATTGATTTTGTTTTAAATGTATAAACCAGTGGATGGAAAAAAAATGTTTGTCCGTATTGCAAAGGCAGAATTTGATTCAATTTCTCGCGTAGTGGATGGGAAAGTAGAAGTTACATTGTGTGAGAATAGATTTGATTTTAATGTGGAGATTATTAGAGCGTTGTCGAGAATTGTTGGTAGGAACATCGATAGAAAAATAAAAAATTTATATATCATTAAATTGATTTGAATAGCTTCAAAATAAATTTTATTTACCATTAGTAAGAATAAGAAATTTCCGTATGAGCATCATCTTGAAGCAATTTAATCTTTTCGACTGGATGGGCTGTAGAAATCATTTGTATGTATATTACCTGATTGTCATTTTTTAACCCCTTAAAATATTTATACGAGTATACTCGTCATAAATATATGGGATTCCTATACTAATTCTACACTTAGAGGGTAATTCATTATAATTTTTGAATAAGTTATACATGCTGTAGGTTTGTAGTTAATGCATTATGATCTTTTAAATTCTTATTTCAAAATTATAAAATTATAATAGTATATTACGTATTAAGGGTACCCTGAGTTTTTCACATTTACATCCCACGTTTTACGTACGAGTTTTACGCATGAGGTAGCAAAATAATAATTTATCAGCGATACTTCATTTTTTAATAATCTAGTCAATAACGCACGTAGAAATATCCATAAATAAATGCTATTTCGTACTCGATTTCATATTCGAAAAATTTTTTTATACATATTTTATAATACTTCGTTTCTTATTTGAAGGAAAACAAAGGTACTAGTAGTACTTACAGACTAGGCTTTATGAAGTTTCGTTAATATAATATAAAAAATGTTGCTATCGTAAAAAATTTTTAGAAGTAAGGATTTATTTTATACAGCTTCTTATGCTAATTTATCTATATGACTGTGACATATATAATGCAAATATTTCTATTAATTAAATACAATTAAGAAAATATTACGCAGCAATAAGAATCATATATATATCTCATGCAGATTCACTGCATCAGAAAAATTATTAATTCGTTAGTGTACTTTCAACATATCTTTAATTAAGAAATTGAATCATTGTCAGTTTAACAAGCATAAAAATTATAGATTTATTAATTTCATTGAAAGTTACTTATTTTTGATTTTCGATTTTTGATTTTTTGGCATATAAGCACGTTTTGAGACCCCAGGAAGCTTAAAACCCAGTTTTTTAAAAAAGTCTGTATGTGTGTGTATGTATGTACGTATGCATGTAACCGGTGATATTTCACAACCTTAACACCTTATTTTTTTATCAACAACTTTTTTTTAATTTGGATGTAATATCTTATTTTTTTCCATGAAAGTACTAATATTTAGAAGTATCGTTTTTATTCGATTTTTTGGATCTGATACTTAATTTTGTTAAAATTTTTTTCTTAAAATTTTTACCACGAATACATAAAAAAAAACGCAACTTTTTCTATGGGATTACTAGTTTTAGAAATATTGTTTATAGTCGATTTTTTAGATCTGATACTTGATTTTTTGAAAGTAAGTTTTCCATTAAAAAGTAAAAGAAACAGCAATATTTTTTTCTATGAAAGTAATAATATTTAGAAATATCTTTTTTACTTGATTTCTCGGGTCTGATACTTAATTTTTTGAAAATTTTTACCTTTAAAAAATACAAAAACACTTAAATTCTTTTTCTTTTCAAACGTAGTACCTAATTTTTTTCTATTATAGTATTAATTTTAGAAACATCGTTTTTTCTCGATACCTCGAATCTAATAATTAATTTTTTAAAAATTATTGTCTTAAAATTTTTGCCACTAAAAAATACAAAAAACAAAAAAAAATTTCTTTTTATTACATTTATTATTATTATTATTAGTTTTACGTTTTACACCAGCCACACCAAAAACTGTCTAACAGATATAATTATCTTAAAAAATATTATGTGCTTCTCTAGAAGAATCCTTCTTTTTTATATATGACCTAACTTTTTCCATGAGATGTTAAAATGACAATATCAAGGAAAAGATAATTTTTAGTTTTTCTTATCCCATTATACTTTATTAGGTAAAATAGACCAATGAGAAAATTTTGTTATTGCTAATGGGAAACCATAGTGCCAATTACTTGGTAGCATGTTTAGTTTAGGTATAGGCATTTTTAACCCAAACTGGACCAAACCTAACAATCGGGAAATCAAATTCGTTCCAGAATATTTTTTTCTGAAAGTACTTCTTACAATAAGTTTCAATATCAATGTTTACCTTTTTAGGTTCAATTCTCAATTTTCGGCAGCTTTTTTTATCATTTTTAACAAAATGGAAAATCTATTAAGCTAAAAAATTTTTTTTTAACAGGTCATACTAACTGAAAGCAGTAAATTCACCGTAGTATTTGGAATGGAAAATGAAATGCAAGAAGCAAAAATATACCATCCAACGAGTGGGAACCTAACTTCTTAGGTTAAAATAGCAAGTTACGTAGCAGCTACAAGTCAAGTATTAAATATTGGTGATGTAATGTATTGGTCAAAACGTTAAATATTTCAAGTTGGCACCGAACCAATTCGTAGTTTTTTATATATGGCAATTGTAAACAGACAACATAGTGCTATTGGTGTAGCCCAATTAATAAACAAAGATAATGGATTTTCATTTACCGATTCAGATGTTTCAATATTTGAAAAATTTGCTATATTTTGTGGTTCAGGGATACATAATACACAAATGTAGGAATCAGCATATAAATTAATGGCTAAACAAAAAGTTGCATTAGCACGTTTAAGTTATCAATCAATAGCAAATAACGACAATGTTTAAAAATTAATGTCTGATGAAACAAAACCAGCAGAAGTATACAATCTTTATAGTTTTAAATTTATTGATTTTGATTTAACAGATGATTATGATACTTGTAAAGCTGCTGTTAGAATGTTCAAGCAATTAGATTTTATACAAAAATTTGAAATTACAGGTAATTTTTTTGCTTTATTACCATACTATTTATAAGACTTTTAAAGTAAATTATATTTTTGTTGCTCAAAAGAAGAACCATTGTGATAAGAAAAATAAAAAGACACCATTATGTTCTTTCTTTTTGAACGCAAAACCTAATTTTTCAAAAAAGTTTAATGGTATGCATCAATAAAGGTTCACTTTTATAGATTTACACCCATTGTAAATATATTTTGGTATTGATAACGGAACCATTGTACCAATAATTTTTCCGCGTTTGTTAATAATTTTGACGTTATACTTTTGCAACAATTTTTAAACAAAAGTTCAAATTCATGTACTCTTTTGGGAGACTTATTATTTAGGCACTAAATTGCAAATAATAGTAATAATTTTATGTACTTAGGTACTTTTTGGGGGTTCGTTTATAAAAATGTGTCGGATAAAAAAAGGATCTGAATTACCGGAGTCCTTTTTTAAGCGGTTTTTTTTTTGGTTCAGGACCTTAAATTACCAGGGTATTTTTTTAAACTGTTTCTTGATGCTATTCCTAAAACTTAACTAACTGCATTTATTATCTATTGACTAACCAATTTGCGCATTTCTTATTTTTTTTTTTAATTTAAGGAAATATTTTCCTATTATTTGAAGAACCACAGTGTCATGGGTTCTGGCAGCGTTAATTACTACTGTAAAAGAAAAATTGATTTCTTGATTTATACTATATTATTTACTATAAAAATTAATAGTTTTAATTACTTCATGTCAATCTTCAAATCAATTTGAATGATCAATCAAACAAAACAGAAAGAAACATAAATTGATACATTTATATATTTTTTTTAATTAAAATGTAAATAAATATAATAATTGTTTTTTTATAGAGCAGTTAAATATCACAATTGGAGACATGCATTGAACGTAGAATAATCAATGTTTGCAATGTTAAAAACTGGTAAAATGAAACAATTTATGACAGATATTTAAATATTAAGTTTAATTGTTACGTGTTTATGTCACGATCATGATCATCATAGTACAAATAACGCATTTCAAACTAAAACAGAATCACCATTAACAATTTTATATTCAACAAGTACAATGGAACATCATCATCATTTTGATCAATGCGTTATGATACTTAATTCGGATAGTAACAATATTTTTCAAAATTTATCAATGTAAGATTATAGAAAAGTAAAGAGAGTTGTTGAAAATGCAATATTATCAGCTGATTTAGCTGTTTATTTTAAGAAAAAACATCGTTTTTGACGAAATTATTGATGAAGGTGAATTTGGTTGGCAAAGCGAAGAAAAAAGAACGTAAGTGCATAAATAATTTATTTATTTAGTAGATAAAAAAAAATTGATTAAAATTTTTTTTAAATAACATAAACATGAAACTGTCGTTATTTTTATCTTGTCACATTAATATTGTTATAAAAGATTCAAAAAAGGTGCTACATCTAGTCTAGTACATGTATAAATAGAATGACGTGTCTATCTTAAATCCCAAAGGTACTAACATTTTTTTACTCAAGTAGAGCAAATTTAGTTAAAATTAAAATTTTTATTAATTGACATTAACATTTTAATTATTAACATTTTTGATGTACGAAAAATCGTTCTATTGACAAGCTTTGAACAAAATTACTTTAAACGTAAAAATTTATTTATAAAAAATAAAAAACCAGCAAAGGAAAATTCCCTAGTCACCATCATAAATTATATATAAATATATGTATATATAGATTTAACCACAAAAGGGGTTAAATTAGTCAATATAATAATTCTGATAATCATCAATTTCAGTTCTTTGTGGTATAATGATGACTGCATGTGGCGTAAGTGCAATAACAACACCATGGAAAATTCAACATCGTGTAGCGAAATTAGTTGTTGAATTTTTGGATCAAGTATGATCTTGAAAGATTGCAATTAACAATCAACAACCTGTAGCAATGACGGATCGTGAACGTCGTGATGAATTACCACAAATGCAAGTTCGTTTTATTGATTTTATATGGCTCCCATTATATAAAAACATGTCTGAAACATTTCCATGGATACAACCATTATATACGATGGTACTATGGAAAATAGAAGACATTACCAAGATTTAGCTGAAAATGTTGAAATGTGTTTAACATGGATCGATTCGAGATTGTTTAAACAAATCGTTTATATCAAGAAGTAACTCCAAAGACATAACGAATAAACCAAATTTAATATCAGATAGAAAAAGTAAAAATAAATTATGCTTGTTAATATAACGACTTAGACCTACGACAACCCTAGAAAGTATACCTGAATAAAATTTGGTATTTTAATTAATTTATTTACTAAACATAACCTGGAAATTAAAAAAACTTTTACATAACCTCAAAATGTAAATAATAATCTCTTACATAACCGCAAAATTTTTATAATCCTAAACAAATCCTTAAAATATAAATAATTCTCTACATAAAATAAGAAATTTATAAAATTTTTAGAATAATTTTGCAAATCTTAAAGCAAGTTAAATAAGTATAAAACTGTTTATATATTTAACATATTTTTCTTTATTGAAATATCATTTTTAAACATTTTAAAAGAAAACCCATTATAAGATTAATGTATAATCTTAGCTGTCCTTAATTCTTTGATTATTAACTTAATTTCATTATCATGACCAATAATTTCATGTTCTCTTTCGGCCACTAAAACTCTCAGGCGATCAACAAGTTCATTAGGATCATCCCAATTGTCATAATCGATTGATGAATTGGTGTTATCACTACATCTTAGTGTTAAATCTTGAGCGGAAGGATATAAAAAACTTTGATCTATAGAACTTTTAAAAATTTGATTTTTATTGAATGATTGATCAGCTTCATCCATATTAAAATTATCTTGAGGTGAATTATGCAGACTATTGGTTAGGTAACTTGTTTCTTTAAATTTATTTCTCCTAGGGTTATTGCTAGTAAATGATGACTCGATCGTGTTTACTCCTGTACTTCGAACAGATTTTTCCGTATTCGTTGGCTTATCACAAAAAGTTTTTTCATTATCAAGTTCTTCAGAATGAAATAATTTTTTAGCACAAACTTTTTCCTCTTGCGAACCGTTTAATTCATTATCATCATCATCACTTATTTCCACATGATAAGATTGAGATAAATTCTCATACTTTTTCTGATCAGCATTTTCAAATTTCAGTGATTTGGAAATTCTATAACACCTAAGAATATTGTACACAATCATTCAAGAAGTTATAAATCACTGAAATTTGAAAATGCTGATCAGAAAAAGTATGAGAATTTATCTCAATCTTATCATGTGGAAATAAGTGATGATGATGATAATGAATTAAACGGTTCGCAAGAGGAAAAAGTTTGTGTTAAAAAATTATTTCATTCTGAAGAACTTGATAATGAAAAAACTTTTTGTGATAAGCCAACGAATACGGAAAAATCTGTTCGAAGTACAGGAGTAAACACGATCGAGTCATCATTTACTAGCAATAACCCTAGGAGAAATAAATTTAAAGAAACAAGTTACCTAACCAATTGTCTGCATAATTCACCTCAAGATAATTTTAATATGGATGAAGCTGATCAATCATTCAATAAAAATCAAATTTTTAAAAGTTCTATAGATCAAAGTTTTTTATATCCTTCCGCTCAAGATTTAACACTAAGATGTAGTGATAACACCAATTCATCAATCGATTATGACAATTGGGATGATCCTAATGAACTTGTTGATCGCCTGAGAGTTTTAGTGGCCGAAAGAGAACATGGAATTATTGGTCATGATAATGAAATTAAGTTAATAATCAAAGAATTAAGGACAGCTAAGATTATACATTAATCTTATAATGGGTTTTCTTTTAAAATGTTTAAAAATGATATTTCAATAAAGAAAAATATGTTAAATATATAAACAGTTTTATACTTATTTAACTTGCTTTAAGATTTGCAAAATTATTCTAAAAATTTTATAAATTTCTTATTTTATGTAGAGAATTATTTATATTTTAAGGATTTGTTTAGGATTATAAAAATTTTGCGGTTATGTAAGAGATTATTATTTACATTTTGAGGTTATGTAAAAGTTTTTTTAATTTCCAGGTTATGTTTAGTAAATAAATTAATTAAAATACCAAATTTTATTCAGGTATACTTTCTAGGGTTGTCGTAGGTCTAAGTCGTTATATTAACAAGCATAATTTATTTTTACTTTTTCTATCTGATATTAAATTTGGTTTATTCGTTATGTCTTTGGAGTTACTTCTTGATATAAACGATTTGTTTAAACAATCTCGAATCGATCCATGTTAAACACATTTCAACATTTTCAGCTAAATCTTGGTAATGTCTTCTATTTTCCATAGTACCATCGTATATAATGGTTGTATCCATGGAAATGTTTCAGACATGTTTTTATATAATGGGAGCCATATAAAATCAATAAAACGAACTTGCATTTGTGGTAATTCATCACGACGTTCACGATCCGTCATTGCTACAGGTTGTTGATTGTTAATTGCAATCTTTCAAGATCATACTTGATCCAAAAATTCAACAACTAATTTCGCTACACGATGTTGAATTTTCCATGGTGTTGTTATTGCACTTACGCCACATGCAGTCATCATTATACCACAAAGAACTGAAATTGATGATTATCAGAATTATTATATTGACTAATTTAACCCCTTTTGTGGTTAAATCTATATATACATATATTTATATATAATTTATGATGGTGACTAGGGAATTTTCCTTTGCTGGTTTTTTATTTTTTATAAATAAATTTTTACGTTTAAAGTAATTTTGTTCAAAGCTTGTCAATAGAACGATTTTTCGTACATCAAAAATGTTAATAATTAAAATGTTAATGTCAATTAATAAAAATTTTAATTTTAACTAAATTTGCTCTACTTGAGTAAAAAAATGTTAGTACCTTTGGGATTTAAGATAGACACGTCATTCTATTTATACATGTACTAGACTAGATGTAGCACCTTTTTTGAATCTTTTATAACAATATTAATGTGACAAGATAAAAATAACGACAGTTTCATGTTTATGTTATTTAAAAAAAATTTTAATCAATTTTTTTTTATCTACTAAATAAATAAATTATTTATGCACTTACGTTCTTTTTTCTTCGCTTTGCCAACCAAATTCACCTTCATCAATAATTTCGTCAAAAACGATTTTTTTTCTTAAAATAAACAGCTAAATCAGCTGATAATATTGCATTTTCAACAACTCTCTTTACTTTTCTATAATCTTACATTGATAAATTTTGAAAAATATTGTTACTATCCGAATTAAGTATCATAACGCATTGATCAAAATGATGATGATGTTCCATTGTACTTGTTGAATATAAAATTGTTAATGGTGATTCTGTTTTAGTTTGAAATGCGTTATTTGTACTATGATGATCATGATCGTGACATAAACACGTAACAATTAAACTTAATATTTAAATATCTGTCATAAATTGTTTCATTTTACCAGTTTTTAACATTGCAAACATTGATTATGCTACGTTCAATGCATGTCTCCAATTGTGATATTAAACTGCTCTATAAAAAAACAATTATTATATTTATTTACATTTTAATTATAAAAAATATATAAATGTATCAATTTATGTTTCTTTCTGTTTTGTTTGATTGATCATTCAAATTGATTTTAAGATTGACATGAAGTAATTAAAACTATTAATTTTAATAGTAAATAATATAGTATAAATCAAGAAATCAATTTTTCTTTTACAGTAGTAATTAACGCTGCCAGAACCCATGACACTGTGGTTCTTCAAATAATAGGAAAATATTTCCTTAAATTAAAAAAAAAATAAGAAATGCGCAAATTGGTTAGTCAATAGATAATAAATGCAGTTAGTTAAGTTTTAGGAATAGCATCAAGAAACAGTTTAAAAAAATACCCTGGTAATTTAAGGTCCTGAACCAAAATAAACCGCTTAAAAAAGGACTCCGGTAATTCAGATCCTTTTTTTATCCGACACATTTTTATAAACAAACCCCCAAAAAGTACCTAAGTACAACCGTTAACAAAACTAAGATGCAACCCCTTTCAAACACCGATTTTAAAATAATATTATTAAATACTGAACATTGCTATAGAACAAAATATTCACTCGAAAAATTTTTTCGATGATTGAAATCAACCCACACTTAAAAAATATAAAAAATTCAAATTTTTCTTTATGATTGACGAGTAGTAGTTGCTACTATAATTGTTTATTGCAAAAAAATTTATTTTTACAAAATTAAAAACAAGATATTAGTTTGATGTAATTTTTTGAATAAAAAATTTTATATACTTTTTTTTATAAAATATATTACGTTTTTTATTTGTCAAAAAAGCTTACTGTATTAATCATTACATTTTTTGAAAAAAATATAATTTTATACATTTGTTATTTCATAAAAACAAAAATATGAATTTCTTAATTTTTTTATGAATCATATGAATTAATATATTTTGTCCTTGACAAAAAAAAATACTTTTTAAACAGATTGCAAAATATTTAAAAATACTTACCATAGATTTTGGAAGACGTTACATTAAAAATTTTCAGTGCATATCGAATGCTTGTAGACATTACTTATGTGTGGAAAATCATGATTTTTTATTTACTCCAGGCGATGAAATCAATATAAAAAATAAATTAAATAATATTAAATCATCAACAAAAATTATGTCTACGAGTATGCATAACGATAATATAGATAAAAAGGTATTTTGCTGTTATTTTTTTTTAATTTAAATATTTTAATTCACAGAACAAATAGACAACCCCTTTCAAACATCGGTTTTAAAATAATCAACATTTCTATAGAAAGAAAATTTTTTATATTTTTATTTTTATTTATTGCTACTGTGATTATTTATTGTAAAAAAATTTTTGTTTATAAAATTAATTATTCCAGATTCTTTAATAACAATAGAAGCGATGATGTTCATTTAGTTTAAATATTTTTTGAATAAAAATTTTATACTTTTTCTAAGCATTATTATTATTATTTAATTTATTTTCAAAAAGAAAAATACAGTGCACTCTTGTTCTTACATTTGTCAAATTATTGCAAGTTAATATTAAATAAATTTTAAAATTAGAATTAAAATTAGTCAACAATAGTTAATATAATATAAGTAAATTTATTCTTTAAAAGAGTCAACATTAATAAATATAGTAAATAAGTATATAAATAAGTTCTATGTGTATAAATATATGTATGTGAGTATATAAATAAATTAAATTGACTTTGACAGCTTAGTGACAATAATACTGATTAGAAGCAATAAAATTTATGATTGATAAAATAAAATAAAATGAGTAAAATATAAATTAATCAATTATCTAATTTTGTGAAAAAATATGTTTTCATTGCTTTTTTGGAAGCATCTGTTTTCAAAAATATTTAAAAATACTTACCATATATTTTGGAAGGCGTTGCACTAAAAATTTTCAGTGAATATCAAATGTTTGTAGACATTATTAATGCGTGGAAAATCATGAGTTTTCTTTATGATTAGCAAGTACTATAATTGTTTATTGCAAAAAAAAAATTTTTTTAAAATTAGTTTGGTGTAATTTTATATACTTTAAAAAATATATTACGTGTTTTTATTTGGCAAAAAACTTACTGTATTAATCATTACATTTACATTTGTTAAAAAAGATATAAATTTCTGAATTTTTTTATTAATGAATTAACTTTTATTTTTAATTATTGGTACTGAAATTGTTTATTGTAATAAAAATTTTTTATAAAATTAATTATTTTAGATTCTCCAATAGCAATAGAAGCGATGATATTCATTTAGCTTAAATATTTTTTTTAACGAAATATTCGAATTTTAACACTCACCCCCTCTTTAACAACTAAAAATACCCTTATAATACTTTTATGACTGATAACACTTGACAGAATACGCAACCCCCTTCAAACACCGATTTTAAAATACTCAACGTTTCTATAGAACAAAATATTTTTATTGATCCACACTTGAAAAAGTACAAAAAATTCAAATTTTTCTTCATGATTAACAAGTACTATAATTGTATAAAAATTTTTTTATAAAATTAGTTTCATTGCCAACAACTTACAGTATTAATCATTTAATTTTTTAATGAAAAAATATAAATTTCTTAATTTTTTTATTTAATTAACTTTTATTTTTAATTCTTGGTACTGTAATTATTTTTTGTAATAAAGATTTTTTTTATAAAATTAATTATTTTAGATTCTCCAATAACAATAGAAGCGATGATATTCATTTAGTTTAAATATTTTTTTGGATAAAAATACTTTTTCTAAGCATATGTTTTCATTTGTCTTGTATAAAATTAAATAAATGACTTTTCTATAACCTATTATACTTTTATTATAAACAACACTTATAATAGATTGTAAAATATTCATACTTAAAATTACCCTTATCATAGTTTGAGACTACCCGTTTTTTAATAGAACAAGAAGTGATGACATTTCAACGTTTCTATAGAATAAAAAGTTTTATTGACCCACACTTGAAAAAATATAAAATAATTCAATTTATAATTGTAAAAAATATTTTTTACTCACATTAAATTAAAAAATACATCCCTTTTGTATCTCCTGTTATACTTTTATTATCAGAAACATTTTTTTCCAATAAAAATACTTTTTCCAAGCATCTGTTTTCATTTGGCTTGTATAAAATTAAATACACACCTTTTCTATAACCCATCATGCTTTGATTATCCACAACACTTATAAAAGATTGCAAAATATTCATACTTAAAAATAATATCAATTTTTTATGGTATGGGCTGTTTTGCCGATGAGTGACAATTTTCGCGATGGAATTATCATTAGTAAAAAATCAGTAACTATCCATTAGGCGCTTGAGGCGCTCGTCTATAGGCCCCCACCAATTAATAAAAATTTTTTTTAAATGTTAATATTTTTTTAAAGTAAAAAAATAATATATGTAACACAATCCTTAAACCTATGTAGATTAAGAAAATGGTATTAAAAAAAAAAAATATACCGCCAGCCTCACATCAAAATAACCTTAGGAAGTGGTTTTTGAAAATAAAAATTACACCCAAGCCTTACACTCACATCACCTAAGGAAATGGTTTATAAAAAATAAATATTCCTCCAGCCTTAAACCCACACACTGGTAAAAATAAAAAGTGTATACAAGTGTGTCAGAAGTGATTTAAAGTGTGCAAAACTGTGCCAAACTCTGTAAATTTAATGCAAATCGTTCAGATAAGTTTAAAAGTATTCCAAACTGTGCCAAACTAAGCCTGTAAAAAATGCCAAGCTGTAGCAATTCGCCGGATTACGGAACTCTTTTGCATACTTTAGCACACTTTAGCCCACTTGAACACACTTTAGCACACTTTTGCTTCAAATTACATTAAATAATTTTTTTAATTTCTTTTTTCATTATTATGCATCCTTATTTTTTTATGACAATATTTTTAAGAATTTGGACAGAAAGGAAATCACTTGTGGGTCTAGAAAAATTTTTTCAGGGGATCCTGTAAAATTTTACGTTTTTTTAATATATATACAATACATAATTTAAAATACATAAAAGTTCAAACAAATTATTGATTACATAAAATATATATGAGTTTTTTTTTAGCCTAAGATAATCTACTGCTCAGAAAATGACATTTTTTGATGAACCTGAAAAAATGCAAAAAATGTTATTTACAAGAGAACATTGATTTTGGCATTTACTATTAAATTTACCTTGTGTGTATTTTTTTTTCTTACATGCGAAGGAATTTCGAGATGATCGTTTCTTTTCTTTTGTATATCTTTATGACTTTCACGTGTTTAATCTTGAATATATAAAAAGCAGCTGCTGGTTTCTCTATTGTACATTTAAAAATCTAGGAATTAAAAATTTTTTTTTTTGCAATTCAGATTTATAATTATTTGTTATAATATTTAATTAATAAAAATTTATATTGTACGTATGCACACTAAATCTATGAGTATAATTTTTCATATAAATAATTGCATCTGATTTTACATCTGAAGTAAAAAAGTTAAATATAATAATATTTATTAAAAAATTCAACAACAAAAATATTTTTCAAACAAAAAATAATTCTATTACAAACCTTAATATTGGTAACCTGCTTGCACTCCAAAATTTTTAATTAGAAAAAAAAATATAAAAAAATTAGTTTGCAAGCAAAAATCTTTTTTAAAAAAATTATATACGTGCCTATTATTTTACGGAATAGCAAAAATTATACTAAAAAATAAATATGTATGTAAAAATTTTGCAAAAATATAATATTGAAAAAAAGTCTTCGAAGGACAACTGACTATTTAATACTGGGCTATTTAAAAGAAGGGACTTCTTGTTTAAAGTGCGTATAAGAGGGATGAAACAAGACAAACATAAGTATTTTGCGCAAATAAGTGGGGCGTTCACACCTGGCAAACCAGAAATTTCAATAATACTATATTTATTTTGTCTTGTATGGGACTCGTCTTTGGACCTGCTTGGGACTATGTACGATGTAAGACTTTTTTTCAATATGTAAAATTTTTAATATTACATTATTGCAAAATTTTTACATACATATTTATTTTTTAGTATAATTTTTACTATTCCGTAAAATAGGCACGTATATAAATTTTTTAAAAATGATAAGAGTTTTGCTTGCAAACTAATTTTTTTATATTTAAATTTTTTACTAATTAAAAATTTTGGAGTGCAAGCAGGTTACCAATATTAAGGTTTGTAATAGAATTATTTTTTGTTTGAAAAATATTTTTGTTGTTGAATTTTTTAATAAATATTATTATATTTAACTTTTTTACTTCAGATGTAAAATCAGATGCAATTATTTATATGAAAAATTATACTCATAGATTTAGTGTGCATACGTACAATATAAATTTTTATTAATTAAATATTATAACAAATAATTATAAATCTGAATTGCAAAAAAAAAAATTTTTAATTCCTAGATTTTTAAATGTACAATAGAGAAACCAGCAGCTGCTTTTTATATATTCAAGATTAAACACGTGAAAGTCATAAAGATATACAAAAGGAAAGAAACGGTCATCTCGAAATTCCTTCGCATGTAAGAAAAAAAAATACACACAAGGTAAATTTAATAGTAAATGCCAAAATCAATGTTCTCTTGTAAATAACATTTTTTGCATTTTTTCAGGTTCATCAAAAAATGTCATTTTCTGAGCAGTAGATTATCTTAGGCTAAAAAAAAACTCATATATATTTTATGTAATCAATAATTTGTTTGAACTTTTATGTATTTTAAATTATGTATTGTATATATATTAAAAAAACGTAAAATTTTACAGGATCCACTGAAAAAATTTTTCTAGACCCACAAGTGATTTCCTTTCTGTCCAAATTCTTAAAAATATTGTCATAAAAAAATAAGGATGCATAATAATGAAAAAAGAAATTAAAAAAATTATTTAATGTAATTTGAAGCAAAAGTGTGCTAAAGTGTGTTCAAGTGGGCTAAAGTGTGCTAAAGTATGCAAAAGAGTTCCGTAATCCGGCGAATTGCTACAGCTTGGCATTTTTTACAGGCTTAGTTTGGCACAGTTTGGAATACTTTTAAACTTATCTGAACGATTTGAATTAAATTTACAGAGTTTGGCACAGTTTTGCACACTTTAAATCACTTCTGACACACTTGTACACACTTTTTATTTTTACCAGTGCAAAAACTAGGACGCTATAAATTACAATCTTTATAGTTATGAATTACTTTAATATCTTGAAAAAACAACCAAAATATCGTGTATTCCAACGCTCCTTCTGGGCCTAGAAACGCAGGGCTCAATATTACGACAATGTTATAAAATAGAATTTTTAAGCAATTTTCCAAAAAGCGCTATCATCTTGCAAATCAACAAAAATACTTTCGGTTGGTCTCATTTTTTTTACATAAGAACCGTATTTTAATCCCCATAAACCGAAATTTTTTATCATCGTTTCTCTCATCAATCAATAAACCAAATGCCCATTTTTGCCCAAAAATAATCAATTTTTAAATTGCTGTTAAAATTGTAATTTTTAATGATAATTTTAGACTCAAAAATTTTTTGCAAGTTCAGAAAATTCTTTACTTATATTTTACTCTCTACAACGATAGTAATAAAAAAATGAAAAAAATTAAGATTCTGTAAATTATCCTATATGCTAAATGAACAATCGTAATGAAAGAATAAGAGTTTTTGGAAATTTAGAGCTCATACAAAATTTTTTAGAACTATAAGACCTATTTTTATTGAAAATTACAATTTTAGCAGCAATTTAAGAGTTGGTCATTTTGGGCAAAAATTGGGCATTTGGTTTTTTTACTATAACGATGAAAGAACCGGTGATAAAAATTATGGTTTATGGGGAATGAAAGGGGCACTTATAAAAAAATAATAAGGCCAGCGGAAATATTTTCGTTGAATTGTAGGATGACAGCCATATATTATGATAACTCTATTTGGAAATTTGCTTAAAAATCCTGTTTTTTAACATTATCGTGACATTGAGCCCTGTGTTTCTAGGCCCAGAAGGTATGTCGGAATACACAGAGGGTGTATTGGGTGTTTTTTCAATAGTCATCAGTAACTATCCCAGTTGGCACATATTTTTTTGCCAAATTCGTCACGAATTCGAAAAACTGGAGTACTTTCAAATTCGCACCGAATTCGCATCGAATTCACATTGAATTAGCTGCGAATTCGATATAAATTCTAATAATTTTGTAAAATTAAAAAAAAAATCATTTATTTTATAATGCATAACCTGTTATTAAATATTAATAAAAAAAAAATGAAAAAAAAAATCTTATTTTCTGTATAATATCATACTTTTTATCTCCCGATTTTCCAAGATGGTGGGCCAAAAAATAATAATATGAACTTTCAACATAACAAAGGGCTTTTAGAGAGCAAAAAAAATAAATTTGAGTTGGAAAATATTCCATTTTTTAAATCAACGTATTTCCTGATTTTCCAAGATGGTGTTTCGAAAAACAAAAAAATGAACTATCAACATTACAAGGGGTTTTTAGGGCAAGAGAAATCAATTTTAGGTGAAAAATATTAAATTTTTTAAACCAATATATTTTTCGATTTTCTAAAATGGTAAATAAAAAAAAAAATTAATTGCATGCATTAAAGAAAGGTTTTAGGCGGCCAGAAACATAAATTTAATGTAGAAATTTTCAAATTTCTTACCCCTACATATATCTCTATATATTATAAAGTTATAAACGCTGCCGCCGCGGTCGCCTGAGACCTTTGGGCCAAAGTGAACCCCTCTGTATATTATAATGTTATAAACGCTGACGCGTGAGCCCTTTGGGCCAAAATAAACCTTTTTGTCTAACGTGGACCGAAGTAGACCTTTTTGAGCCAAAGTGACCTTTTGCCCTAAGCCATTGTTGTTGTATAAAATTTCTTACCCAAAATGGTTTTTTTGAGCGAAAATGGACCTTTTCGATAAAGCAATCGATGTTGCATAAATTCTCTTACCCAAAATGGTCTTTTTGGGCTAAAGTTGACCTGTTGGCCTAAGCGATCGAAGTTGCATAAGTTCTCTTACTCAAAATGTTTTTGGTCCACCATCTAGGAAAATCAGAAAATATATTGATTTGAAAAATCGATTATTTTCCACCTACACTTCATATTTCTTACCCTATTAAACCCCATTGTAATATTGAAAGTTTATATTTGTATATATTTTAGTTCGCCATTTTGAAAAATCGTAAGTTATGTTGAATTTAAAAATCGTATTTTTTCCACCTAAAAATTTATTTTCTTGCCTTAAAAAACCCCCTTATAATATTCAAATTTTATATTTGTATATTTTTTGGTCCGCCATCTTGGAAAATCGGATAATATGTTGAACTGAAAATTGAAAATTTTCCAGCTTTTCATTTTTCTTGCCTTATAAATCCCCCTTGTTATGTTCAAATTTTATATATTTTTTTTTTTTGGTCCGCTATCTTGGAAAATCGGATAATATGTTGATTCGAAAAATCAGATCTTTTCCACCTAAAATTCTATTTTCTTGCCTTAAAAAACCCCCTGTTATTGTTCAAATTTCATATTTGTATGTTTTTTGGTCCACCATTTTAGAAAATCGGAAAATATGTTGAATAGAAAAATCAAATATTTTCCAACTTTTTACTACATATAAATTAACATAAATTTTTTCATTATTCCATTTAGAAGACTTACAACATAAATTTTTATTATACTTTTTATAAAACGATCGCGTCGCGTATAGTGTTGTGTTGACTGGTGTTTATTTTTTTCACCAGTTTTTCATCGTGTTTTTGTGTGGTACCTGGAGTGAATAAGTTATGAACAAAATAGAAAAGTTAAGAAAAATAAATTAAATATATAAAATTACATTTCTTAAAAGTGATATTTGATTTTTAGTATTGATAAAAAACAAACTAAATATTTGTAAATGTGGATTAATTTTTTTTTATATTCATAAAATTGCAACTTTTTTTTTAACCTAAAAATTGCAAGAAAAATTGTTATGCTGGTGTAATTATATCACATTTTTTATAGACGTAGAATGTAAAGGCAGGAAAATGCGTGGACAATTAATTTTTCCAAATAAAAGGTACGTCTTGAATTAATAATTTTATATTGATCAAAATCTCATACTATTTTTTATTCAAAAATTTGATTTAGTAAACAACAGTATGATAATCTCATAAAATTTACTATCATGAGATTTTCATATTGTTAACATCAAAATCTGTTGAGTTTTAAAATAATCTAGATTTCAAGATTTATAAATGACAATGCATGCGAACCAAGATTTTAAAAAATCATTATTTTTTCAAAGTGCAAATTCCAGTTTGTCATAAATATCTCTATTACATAAATATTGATTATTATAATTTTATGTGGTCAATTGTATTAAAACATAACTTGTACAAAGATTTTATAGATTTCTGAAAAGTATGAAATTTAAAATGCCCATTTTATTATTTTTTAAAAGCCTATAGCGTTTTAGAAATATCAGCAAAAAAGTTAACTATGAATTGTGAGTTAAATACTTGTTAGAAAGCTATTAAATCTTGATTTAATAAGCTATATTTTAATATCATTGGCCACATTTAATTATAATAATCAATATTTATCAACCAGAGTTAATAACTCGCGCAAAAAAAACCATGATGGTTTACCAGATGGTTAACCACCAGGTATTTTAAAAAAAATAATAAGACCCCAGGATGAAAATGAACCTTGCAGGTAGAAACGGATACCCTGGTGGTAGTATAATTTTCAATTTTTCAACCTAAAATATTTTCCGGTTTTCCAAGATGGCGGACCATAAAAATTAAAAATAATGACTTTTAACCATACAATGGGGTTTTTAGGGCAAGAAATATGAATTTTGGGTGGAAAATATTCAATTTTTAGACCTGACATATTTTCCAATTTTCCAAGATGGCGGACCATAAAACTTAAAAATATAAATTTTTAACTTTACAAGGGGGTTTTCGAAAGTGAGAAAATTGAATTAAGGGTGGAAAATATTCAATTTTTCGACCCAACATATTTTTCGATTTTCCAAGATGGCGGAACATAAAAATTAAAAAAATTACATTTTAACTGTAAAAGAGGGTTTTTGAGGGTGAGAAAAATAAATTTTGGGTGGAAAATATTCAATTTTTTGACCCAACATATTTTCCGATTTTCCAAGATGGCGAACCATAAAACTTAAAAATAATGACTTTTAACTTTACAAGGGGGTTTTTAAGGTGAGAAAAATGAATTAAAAAAAATAATTTTTAATAAAATAAAAAAAAAAATTTTATTAAATAATAAATGTTTTGTATAACTAATGTATAAAATTATTTTCTTCGAAAAATCTTCAAAACTCATATTTCATGTACAAAAGTTCGTTATCATAGTACATATTTCCTTAATACACCATTGAATAAAGGCTAAAATAAGAGCAAACTTGGACAAAAATCCTCCAGAAATGAAAAGTTGTGGAATGTGTTGGTTTTAGGCTAATTTGAAAGGGGAAACAAAATCGGACGTTTCAACCCAGTGCTGGGCCCCCTCAGGGGGGGAAAAAGATGGGGCAAAACGGTTTTTTGCAAATAATTCAAAAAGTAAGCAAAATATAAAAAGAAGTTTCAAATAAAAATTGTAGCTGAGAGAATTTCCGACGAAAATGGTTCTTAGAAATTTTTCAGTCGGACGCACTGGGACCGAGCTATAAGCGGTCAAAGTTTCGACCTTTTTACTAAATTTTCAAAAATCGATATTTCATGAAAGAAAAAAAAAACACGTTTTTGATGATTTTTTTTGATTTTTTAGTCAAAAGTGTTAGATATGGGTATTTAAGGTTTTTTACATATAATATTATGTTTGTGGATATAAAATTTTGCATGTATATGTTTCTGCACCCCCACTCATAGACGTTGCAACCCGTAGAACATGCATTTTTTTTAGTGTCCAATTTTTGATGTTTTCATCTAAAAAATCTTACAAATATGGGCAAACTTAGTATGCAATTACTTATTAGATATCCATACTATGTATTCAAATAAAAATATGCACATATTTAAATATATTTTTGCCTGAAAACGAGAACCATTTTTTTCGAAAAAAATAAAAAATTGCTTTTTTTTGGATTTGTATGTTTTATACGCCTGGGGAATTCGTGGAAAATTTGATTTATTTTATATTTTAATAATATTTCAACTATTGGCAACATTTTTGGTACATAATAGTACAGTAGCTTGAGTCCATAACCGTTTTTTTGCTAAAAAAAATGCTAAAAATTTAAAAATCCTAGATAAAATCGTTTTTTATTAAGGCAAAATTACATTGGAATATGTGCATATTTTGATTTGAATACATAGTATGGATCTCTAATAAGTAATTCCATACTAAGTTTGCCCATATTTATAAGATTTTTTAACTGAAGACATCAAAAATTGGACACAAAAAAAAATGCATGTTCTAGGGGTTGCAACGTCTATGAGTGGGGGTGCAGAAACATACATGCAAAATTTTATATCCACAAACATACTATTATATGTAAAAAATCTGACATACCCATATCTAACACTTTTGACTACCAAAAAATCAAAAAAACTCATCAAAAACGCGTTTTTTTTTTCTTTCGTAAAATATCGATTTTTGAAAATTTAGTAAAAAAGGTCGAAAATTTGACCGCTTATAGCTCGGTCCCAGTGCGTCCGACTGAAAAATTTCTCAAAACCATTTTCGTCGGAAATTTTCTCAGCTACAATTTTTACTTGAAACTTTTTTTTATATTTTGCTTACTTTTTGAGTTATTTGCAAAAAACTGTTTTGCCCCATCTTTTTTCCCCCCTGGGGGGGCCCAGCACTGGGTTGAAATGTCCGATTTTGTTTCCCCTTTCAAATTAGCCTAAAACCAACACATTCCACAACTTTTCATTTCTGGAGGATTTTTGTCCAAGTCGAGATCTTTATTCAATGGCCTATAACATAGAAAACTTTAAAATGCATGAGGGCAAAAAAATTTTAATTTATAAACAATTTTAATTTATCTTACCCTATAAAAGCCACCTTCTACAGTTAAAAATTAATATTTTTTAGCATTAGAAAATTAAAAAAAATTATTGTATTTTTTTATTATGAATATAAAAGAAAAAAAGTAACATTTTTTTCAGAATTCTTAGGATATAACAATCATAAAAAATATTATTAAAATAATTAAATAAAATGAATAAATGTTAAAACATATTTATTCATTTTATTTAATTATTTTAATAATATTTTTCATACATAAATGTAAGACAATTATTATCAAATAAGGTAATAAATATATACTCTTTAGTTTAGGTAATAAATATAAATTATACATTAAAGCTGATTGTTCAAACACGTTTAGGTCCTTCAGAAAATTTTTTAAATAATTTTTATGCGAATTTCAATTTATTTGTGTCAATGTTGACAATATGATATCAAAATTTTTATTCATAAGAAAGTTTTTCTGATCCTTGAAAACCCCCAGGTAATGTAGAAAGTTCCTTTTTTTCTGTTTTTTGATTCACCATCTTGAAAAATCAGATAACATGTTTTTTTCAACTTCGAGAATCTTTAGGTTTTGTGGAAAGTTTCATTTTTCATGTGTTTTGGACCACCATCTTGGAAAATAGTTAAAGGTTTCAGCCTTCCTTCTATAGGTTCATTTTCATCCCGAAAGTTTTCCAGGAGACGACAGAAATCTTTTTAAATCAATAATTTATGTATGGTTAACCACGTGGTTTATCATTATAGTCAAATATGGTTCAAATGCGTGGTTTATCATATGCGAAAGCATCCTGGTAAACATATTTAGACCTTCGTAGCCTAATTTTTAACATGTATTTGCAAAATATGGTTATTTGAATTTATTTTATTCAGGGAGTTAAGTCCCTAAATCAGAGAATTTAACTCTAAATCATTTATTTTATTCAGGGAGTTAAGTCCCTGAATCAGAGAGTTATATCCCTAAATCAGATATTATTTGATATACATATACAATTGTTTTTAAAAAACAAATTGAAAATAAAAAAAGTGTTAAATTTGATTCACTGTTTTTATTCTCAACAAACTCATGCATAGGAAACTTATACGTATTGGAATTTGTTATTCTGAACTCTTATTGTAGAAATAAGTTTCAAAAATTATGGTATAGCTTAAGTTCTTAGTTTCATCCAAAATTTTCTGATTTTTATAATTGACTAGATATACTGAAACTGCAGTTCTTTTAGTTGTTAGCGACAGGAAAAAGTTTGGACCCACAAATTTCTGTATGATACTGAAAACCTGAATAGACCGAGTCTTAAAATTTGCTTCTTCTAGTTCTAATAAGCAAATAGAACTAAGAAAAAAAAAATTTTAAAGCTCTAGCATATCAGGTTCCTGATTTGACTCCTAAATTTTAACATTCGGTGAAGCTCGCTTTGATTCTTCAAATAACTGGTAAAGCTTTTGAGTAACAAATCATATGTAATTCTGAACCAAAGTTATTTCTTAGCAATTCCTAATTCATTATTACTCTGTTTTCTAATAATAAAAATTTTTTCAACATCTTTTAATATTTTTAAAAACGATTAAAATAAAATTTTATTAAAAAAGTAATTTAAGTAAAAGTAATATTTTAGTTAACAATATAAGAATTTGTTTATATTCGCTTTTTTACGCATACATTAAATTATTAATTTATAGTTTTTTTAATGAAAAATAAACAGAGATAAAAAACTCGATTAATTGGGAAGATCTATAATACTAAAATAAAAATATATTTTTGGATTTTTTCGTTTTTTACTTGTAACTTTTTATTTTCCAAAATTTTTCTTTCTCCATAGGTAAATGTCAAGTTTAAAGTGTCCAGAATATCGTGTTTTTTTTGTTCTAGATAAACCTGGCCAGAGTAATTATGTGGACAACTTTTTTTTTCCTTCATCTTTGAAGTGCTTATTCAAGATCAAAAAAAAAAGAATAATAAAAATTTAATGTACAATAATGTATAAAAATAATTTAAAAAAAAAAATTGTGTATTTACATCCAGTTGTTTTATTTTAAAACCCTAAAGTTTTCCTTGAAATTTAGGCATTTTAAAGCAAAATGCCCCTTACATTGTTTTTTTAACTTGAAAATTTATTTTTACCTTCTAAGACTTACTTTATTTAAAGTTCAATTTTTAATAGAAGTATCAAATGTCATTGATAAGTTCAATTAAGTTCTAAATGAAATTACTCCATAAGCCAAATAATAGCACTATTGCAAGTAAAATAAATGCTATCCAACTTAAAGAAAGCTATAGTTACCATATTTGTTATTATTATTTTTTTTTTTTAACGAATTCGGGACGAATAACGAACGAATTCGATTTTACTCCGATTTTTAATTCGTACCGAATTCGTATCGAATAACTCCGAATTCGTTCCGAATTCGTGAGAAATTGTTTGTGCCATCTGGGTATATACATTGCAATTTAGCGACCCATACGTTGAAAAAAAAAAACCCCGATAGCCTCTATTTATTAAAATAGGCCTTCTGGGCTTAAAAACGTAGGACTCAATATTAATTATAGAGCGAAGCTCTACCATAATGGATGCAAAAATCGACACCTTGTGGGCACGATATCTCAATAACGATCCATCGGATCACTTTCAGTTCTTAAAACTGGGTTTGTTTTATCGAGTTGATAGAGCCTATGGTTTTAGAGCCCATTCCGGTATTTTTAAAAGCATGTTTATTCTTGTATTTTCGCTTCACAGAGGTGAAAAACCTTATAAATGTCAACTTCGTAATAAATTTCATAGCTTTTGTATTGAGTTTTGTATAAACTTTGCATCCGGTGAAATATCATAGAAATGCAAAATAACTCAAGATACTTATATTTTTAGGCTCGATCACCCTATGTATGCAATACAGAGATGAAATAGTGCTTTATAAGTTTGTCAGGTCAAAAAAACGGAAAAGTTTCTAAATTGTCCAATTCGTAGAGAAATTTGGTCCCTAGGTTATTCCAATGCTCTACATACTTATATTGCCTTGGTGTGTGATAATAAATAATAGTTTTCAATTTACGAGGGTTTGGATCCCCTCAACGTTATTAAAGAGAAAAAACTCAATAAATATGTGATCGTGCCTGAAATAAAAAAACCTTAGCTTTTTTATAATTCTTTGCGGTTTTTATTATTTATTAATGAATCCGAATTTTATTGAATTAAACATTTAATGACCAAGAGCCTATCTACGAGTTCTAAATTAATTTTAACGCAAAAATTTATTTTTCAAAAAATGTATCCATATGATAAAAAGTCTCTATTATCAGAATTTGATTTCAAACTTACTATAAGATTAACACTTGAAAAATTGATTAGAAACTAATAACTAAAAAGTTTTTAATTCTTGTGTCGCACAGTGGGGCAAAACGGTCAAAAATCGCTCTTGGACTCAATTTTTGAGCTATTCACTTAAAACCAGTTTTAAACTACTTCTAGAAGTATCTAATTTCATGTGTCACTGCGGCTTTTTTGATTTTTTTTTTTACTAATTAGCTGTCAGCGAGACTGTCAGCCAAAAGCGCAAATTTAACAAAATTTCAAAATTAGCAAAAATTTCAAAATTTTATATTTTGAATTTAAAGTGTTTTATACTTAATTTTTTTACTGTTTACTCAATCTATATATAAGGGATAATTGCGTTACATATATTTTAAATATATATTCTGGCATAAATATTACATAAATAATTTCAGTTTTACTTCAAATTACAATGTTTTTCGCTTTCTATAAAAATTTATCCAGAAATATATATATATATATATACAGAATATATATATAAAATATATAAAAAACAATTATCCCTTATAGAAAGGTTGAGTAAACAGTAAAAAAATTAAGTGTAAAACACTTTAAATTGGAAATATAAAATTTTTAAATTTTCGCTAAATTTGAAATTTTGTTAAATTTGCGCTTTTGGCTGACAGCTAATTCGTAAAAAAAAATCAAAAAAGCCGCAGTGACACATGAAATTAGATACTTTTAGAAGTAGTTTAATACCGGTTTTAAGTGAATAGCTCAAAAATTGAGTCCAAGAGCGATTTTTGACCGTTTTGCCCCACTGTGTGTCGGTTACATTGAAAAAAAAAACCGGTTGTTTAAAAACCGATTTTTTTAAATAGTTAAAACTATTTTATAAAATTATATTAAAGCGTAATTTTAGTAAATAAAAAAGAGTTTAGGAACCTGGTGATGATAATGGTATGGTAATAAGTTCGTGTGAGTATTACAGCTGAATTGCTCATATTCAAGATCTAAATAAATGCACTTTCGTATCCTAATTTTTTCGGCCGCGTGTTCAGGAAAAAATTTTAGGTCCACACAAATGGCCAATTTTTGAAAAAAAAACTAAAAGTATGAAACCCCGGAATAGTCTAGGTTTTTAATTAAGACCAAAACATACTTAATTTATATTTTACATTTTTTGGTATTTTAATTCTGGAGAGGCATGTCGGGACATTGAAGACATTTATCAGAGTTCAAAATCATGGATACTATAAACAATAAGAGCGCGGGTAAATGGCAGGTATCAATGGCCCGACATGCCCCTCTGAGCCAATATACCGAAAAATTTATAATATAAATTAAGTATGTTTTGGCCTAATCTAAAAATCTAGTCTCTTCCGTGGTGTCATAATTTCAGTTTTATTTTTCAAAAATTGGTTAACTTTTTCCAGAACATGCGATCAAAAAAATTAGAATAGAAAAGTAATTATGCTTTGATTCTGAATTACGCGATCTGGGGTATAAAGTGGCTGAGAAGTAGAGGACATGAAATCAGCAAAAACTACCTATTTTAAGGTTTTTTTGCAATATTTTGGAAGCAGAGCTAAAATTATCTAATTAACTGCCTTTTTTGAAGAAAGGGTAAGAAAATATTGGGATTTAATAATTACAAGCTCTAATTGGACTATAAGACTAATTATAGGACGTGAAAACTAAACCTCAAAAAAGGACTAATTATAATACATAAATTATAAGCAATATTACAATAAAATCGCTATTCTTATAATTTGTAATTATCACTTTTGCTAGGTGTTAAGATTCTAAACCCAAATTATTTCGATTCTGTAAACCTGTATTATTCTAAGTCCTTAAATCGAAAATATTCTAAGTCCTTCAACTCGAATTATTATAAGTCTCTAAACCCGGATTATTGTAAATCTCTAAACTTGAATTTTTCAAAGCTTTTAAAAGTAAATTATTCTCAGTCCCTAATGTAACGTACCAAATGCCAAGACTCCTAAGATATGCAAATATTTATGAATAATGCATGCAAATAATAGTTTAATTCTACTTACTTATACGTGTGTTGAATCATACACACGCATAAGTGTATAAAATACTAAAATCCGGATTTAAATAAATTTATGTATCGATACAATTATATTTAATGATAATCAAATATTACTTAGATGGCAGCACTATCCAGCATGTATTGAATTATGCTGGCAGCCTCTTAAGTATTACTTTAATCAAAATATTAATTTATTAAATTAAATATAAATAAAATATAAAATATAAATATAAATTATATAATTAGTTAATAAGTAAGTTAATTAGTTCATAGGTATGTTAATTAGTTTATAAGTATGTAAATATGTAAATTAGTTTATAGATATTTAGTTTATAAGATATTTTTATAATAATAATTAATAATAAAAAATAATAACTATAAAAAAGGATTAATGTAAAATATATTTAAAGTCATATCTACCTATAGAGCGGCGCTCGGAGCTAACGGGCGTTTAAAATATTGCTCTTAGTAAATTACAGTATTTATATTATTTACTATTCATATAATATTAAAAAGTGAAGTTCTCAGTGCTAAAAAAGTGTAGTTAGGCTATACATATATATATAAACACACGCACAGCTACACATAAGCATACAGTATTATTCTACTTTTCTACAAATATAAACAACTCTTTAATAAAACTTCAGCAAAACGACCACAAACTCCATCTGCTCCAGAGCCAAAGTTGCATTCTAACAATATCAATACTATATAAAGTGCAACAATTAAACATAAAGTGCATACAGAAAATCACATACACAAGCATACATTATTTTTGGCGCAACTTATTACTATATAATGGCTGAATCATCTAAAATAATTACAGATACCTGTGTTACCTGTGGTAAGCCTGCCATTAAAAATTATCCTTTGCGCAAATGCACAACATGTGATAAGTCAGTTCATTGACGTTGCACTCAAGCGCCAGTAGGTAGTCAAGCAGTTCGCTGCTTAACATGTTTACCAAGCAAACTGAGAGCATCAGAGAAAGAGAAAGAGAAAGTAAAAAATGTTAATATCAAAGTAGGGACTAGCTCCGCCCAAAAGGGAAAGACCACTATATCAAAAGATACGCCTCTCCAACGCCTCTCTACAGTAACATCTCGATTATTGCTCAAACCTACAGTGCCACCACGTCGCTCATATATTAATATTCAAAACTCAACACCTATTAACAAAAATAATATTAAAAATACTAACTGTACATGTAACAATGTACTTAAAGACATGCTCGAATCATGGGAGCAAAAAATTCAACATATTACATAAAAAATTTGAAAACACAACAAGCCACATAAGTAACATCATGATAGAAAAATTAAACAAAATAAAAAGTATACTACAATCTTTGCCTATGGACATGCATAAACTAAAAATTCAGTCAATACATCAAGATCATGCCTCAAAGATCAGCTTGAAGCCCATGGATCTTTCAACAACTGATGTTAATACAAGCAGCAGCCATGACGAATTCACAACTACAAGCACAAAACTCTGTAAATATAAAAACTATATGATACATAGCAGTCTTAATTCTAATTTAAGCAATAATAATAAAAACTATAACTTAAACAATAATAATAATAATCTAAATTTCAATTATAACAATAGTAACACTAATTTAAATAACAATAATAATTTTAATAATTTTAATAATTTTAACAATTTAAATGAAAACATTTTAGAATTTAAAAAATATGATAATCCTATAAATCTAACTTCAAAAAATCAGTCAATTAATTATAATACAGCAAATATTTTAAATAAAAATCAAGACATATCGCTTGATTTAAATATTAATAAAAATAGCAATAATAACTTCAACTCTGAAAATCTAACTCACATGCATAAAAGTAGTTCTTTTGGTACAAAACTGGGTAATAAATATAATCATCGTCCAACACTTTCTGCAACTACAAACCTGCGTCAAAACGAAACAAACACGTGCTCTGAAGCCTTTGAAATATATATAGCTGGTTTTATGCCACTAACTATTGATGATGATATCAAAGGTTTATGCTACTCCATATTACAAGGCATTTCACCTATGATTAGCATCAGTGAAATTGCAAATGTCAAACTCATACAGGCTCGACCTACTATCAATACTCGCACACGAGATTCTGACCCCTCTTTGCAACCAGCAGAATCCGCTAATATCTCAGGCTCTCCAGCACTTATAGTCCAACTTACCACATCCTCGCGGGTTAAGCAGATCATGCTGATGGAAAAAGAACTAAACTATTATAATACGCGTGATATTGACCTCACATCCCTAAATAATGAATTAGCCATGCGCGTACCTACAGTCAAGCTCATTATAAATGACGTATTACCTACTATCGAGTACCAAAGATTCAAATCACTAAGAAAACATGCAAAGAATATAGGATTTAAGTTTATATGGCATAAAGATGGGAAATTCCTGGCCCGTTGGAATAACAATGGACAAGCTCAATTTTTCAACACATTATCGGACCTTGACATCATAAAAACAACACACAATACAAACATGTCAAATTCTATTAACCCTCCTACTATTTCAACAACACCCACAGAACATAGACAAAAACAATGACTAGACCCGAAAACAATTAAAAATACATTAAAAGTAGGCTTTGTCAATGCAACCTCTCTCAAACGCCACATGACTGAATTTCGCCAATTCCTTACTGATGACATGACATACGACATTTTTGAAGTAGCTGAATCTAGATTCAGTGACATAGTAGCAGACCACATCATAAACATTGACGGCTACACTTCAGTTAGACAAGACAGGAACACTGAAGGTGGGGGCGTCATTCTATACGTTCGTAACACATTAAGAGTAGAAATCCTTGCTCAGTCCATGACTGAGGGACCAGGTAAACCCCTATAACCTGAATATATTGAATGTAAAGTATGGACTGATAATACCCCCTCAATATTAACCGGTATTGTCTACAGGCCTCCTAAAATATCATTTACGGAAGACTCTGATTTTTTCGGCAATTTACGAGAATTTTGCTCACAATTTAGTCATAAGGTTATTATGGGAGACTTTAATGCTGACCTCCTTAAAAACACTCCAGACAGTCAATTCATTAAAGAAATGGCTGACGAGTTGTCACTCCGGATCATAGACCATGGAGCCACAAATCGTCCTCCAGGTGAATCTGAACCAAACACTTGGATAGACAACATCCTTGTCGATCATAATGACAATATACTGTCATTTACTAATACAATTGCTCATTTTCACACCAGCCACAATGCCATTGACGTTGAAATTCAATTACTCATACCAAAGCCTCCTTATGATACTTTCAGCTTCAGAAAACTCAATGACATTACACCTGAGGCCCTAAATGAATTCCTGAATGGTTGTAAATGGACACCTTTTCACAATCCTGTTTTTAGCATAGAACCATCACTTGAATGTCTCAATTCCAATCTTCAGTTGGCAATAGATCACTTAGCACCTCTTAAAACTGTTAAGCCCATAAAACATAAACAACCATGGATTAATGATAATTTACAATTATTAATCAGTAAACGCAAGGCAATTGAAAGACGTTATATCAGAACTAAGGACCCTTCACTTCTAAAAGAGCTTATATCACTATCGAATGAAATAGAAGAATGGTCTGAGTTAGCCCGATTATATTAGCCCTTTTACCAAGAGCAAATAAGTGATGCACTTAATAATAACCAAGGCATCTGGCGCAAATTAAAACATCTAGGGCTATTACCTAAATCCAAAAGTGATCTCCATGGTTTCTTGCCTAATGATATAAATGCTTACTTTGCTAGTGTCTCTACATCACCCTCAGAAAACCTTGCAAATGCTGAGGAACTAATTGCTAACTGCTCCAATGATGGTTTTAATTTTATTGAAGTTACACTAAATGATGTGATTTTGGCTGTCAAGCATTTCAGTCCCCAGGCCACTGGGGAGGATGGCTTGCCGCAGAGGATCATCGCTAAGTCACTACCTACTATAGGCCCGTTATTGGTTAATTTATTCAATGAGTCCCTGAGGAGTGGCGTTTTTCCCACACCCTGGAAAAAATCCCTTTTAATCGCAATTAAAAAGACACCAATACCATCAACTGTTTCTGACTTTAGACCGATTGCACTTTTGTGCTTTTTATCTAAGGTACTTGAAAAACAAGTCCATGATCAAATCATAAACTACCTTAATACCAACAAATTATTAGATCCGCTTCAGACAGGATTAAGGAGATACAGTAACACAGAAACTGTTCTAATAAAATTGACAGATGACATCAGACGTGGTACGAACAATAAACTAGTAACATTTTTGCTTCAATTCGATTTTAGTAAGGCCTTTGACACCATATTGCCTACCAAACTAATATTTATGCTTAACGATATAGGTTTCTCGCGGACAGCCTTGTTATGGATCCAATCTTACCTCAAAGATCGTCAACTCCAAGTAGCTTCTAAAACTACCATCTCTGATACACTAGATACCAATCTTGGCGTCCCTCAAGGCTCAGTCCTCGGGCCATTGCTGTTCTGCATCTACATCAATGATTTAAAAAATCATCTTCCAAATGGGGTCCTGCATTTACAGTATGCAGACGATCTCCAAGTTTACATCCAAGTCTCCCCAGAAGATGCTTTACTTGCTACTGAAAAACTTACACTCATTGCGCGCAAGGTTTCAGAGTGGGCAGATATTGTCTCTCTGAACCTTAATCACAAAAAAACAAAAGCAATATTTTTCAGCACATCATCGACTGTTGAACGCATAAGCAAATTGGATCTTCAGGTTAAATTGGGCAAAAATGTCACAATCAACTTCTCTAATGAGATTAAAAGTCTAGGTGTGATACTAGACAGTAAACTTAATCCCTTATAACATCAATTGAAAAGAAAGTGAATAAATTACTTTACTCATTACTTTTTATTAGACACTGTACCACTGAAAAGTTACGCATATTATTAGTCCAGGCCTTAATAACACCCCATTTAGATTATTGCAACACAGTTTACCTGGATGCAAGTAATATTCTCAAAGCAAGAATCCAACGCCTTAGTAACTGTATCATAAGATATATATTTGGCACTAGAAGAGACGAACATATCTCCCCTTATAGGAAAAAACTTAACTGGTTATGCACAGACAGCAGAAGACTTTATTTTACCGGCATACTTATATACAAAGTTTTACGTCTACAAGAACCTCCCAACCTTATCAATTCATTCACAAAATACATACCAATGGATAACGCTAGAAGCACTTTAATTACAAAAGAATTAAGGCTACCTCCTATAAATGAGTGTGGTTCCTCGTCTTTTCAACTACAAGGAACGATCTATTGGGAATCCATCCCTCACAACATTAGAGTCAAGCCTTACCTGAACTCCTTCAAAACGGCATTGTATAAACATCTACTGACATTAGATCCATAATATTAATGAATGCACATATATAACTTATTAAAGCCAAACCCAAAGATTATATTTATTACTTTTCTCTCTATATTTACTTATATTTACCATTGTATTATATTTACTTATTTAATTTTTTGCAATTAACACTGCTTTCACGCATGTGAATATAGATCCAATATTTAAACTATATTTATATAAAATCAAAACAAGCATATATACTTAATTGACTGTGATAATATAAATTATCAGTATTTTTTATTTTAATTAATTTTAATTTTGTATTATATTACATACAAATATTGTAAAAGACTGCTATGTCAATAATGTATTTACTATTTTGTTTAAAATAAATAAAGAACATCTATCTATCTATCTATCTATTTCAAGTCATAAAAATATGTATTAAAAATAATTAAAATATTTAAATAAGATAAAAACTTAAATATTATAAAATAACGAATGCGCGCGAAAAGCGATATTCTTTCTAGAGGCTTCCAGAAGCTTCCAGAACAAATTCTTTATGTAAAAATCTCAAACATGTGTGCGTGAGTTGCGAAGATTATATAAGAAAGAGCATTCGCATATCACGCAACACTTGCTTGGGATTCCTCTAAGAGCTAAGTTCGCAAGAACGGTCCTCTTTGTAAAAGCACACTCAATAAATCTTAACATTGATCGAATAAATTAATGTTCTTATTTATGCAAAGGAATCCTAAAACATTCATCAGCTTCGTTAGGTGCAGAACTGCACCGGCCAATTATTAGAGGTGCAACCTCGACTTTATTTTAGAACTCTGCCGTTCGAAGGGCTCGATACCCTCGTTCCAAAGAGTAGTTAGGTGGGAAGGAATAAGTGCTCGAAAGTAGGAAAAAACATAATCATTGTTAGGGGTTACACTAAATAGAAATTATTTTAAGTCCCTAACCCCGGATTATTCTAAGTGCCGAAATTGAAATTTGGACCTCCCCCCTTAAATCAGACACACTTGACCCTACTTGATTTTCAGGTTCACAGGCTACCCCTCCTTATAAATATGTTCAATGTTAAAACTACGATTTAACAAATTGAAAACTGATCATTTTGGGTCTAAAATGGGCATTCAATTTACTGACTGTAAAGAAGAGACTTTAAAATAAAAAATTAAAATGTTAAAATATTTTGCAAACAAACAATTCTGAAAGACAAATAAAGAATTTTTAGAAAAAAGCTTTTAGAAAATTTTTGAGACCTATAATAAAACCCATTTTTGTCTAAAATTGCAATTTTTGAGAGAATTTAAAAGTTAATCATTTTGGGTCAATAAAGACCATTTGGTTAATTTGCTATGACATTGAGAAAATCAGCGATAAAAAATTGCGGTATCCGAGACTTGACAAATGACTTTAAGACCAAAAAATTGTGACCAACAAGAAATTTTTTTGTTAACTAACTATCTAAAAAGCAATATTACCAAAAAACTCTATTTAAAAGCCTTGATGTGCACAGTATTTGAAGGCCCGTTGGAATAAAGGTTATAGGGTTTTTTTTCAAGATATTAATGAAAGTTATTTATAATTTGGTTTCCTAAAGGTAGTGGTCTCTTGTTAGCGAAAGCAATGTAAAGACACCGAAAAATCTGCCCTCTTTTTGCAGCTTTGTTAACTTTTTGCATAAGAGAACTTAAGCAAATTTTTTTCTTGCAAAATCTTTATTATTACATGGTCTTCCAGTGCTGGGCATGGTATTTTTAAAGTCATATGATAAAATTAAATTCATAGGTTGGTATCAATGGAACATCTCCGTATGTCGCGTTTACTTATACTACGATATAATAGTTAATACCAACCCTTTAATTTTTTTTTGTCATTTGACTTTAAAAATAACACTTTCAGCACCCAAAGACAGGATTACAAAAAAAATTTTCCCCACTCCTATATTATTCCTCTGTTTTTTAACTTAATAAATAAATATGTTAAAAAAAGCCATTTTTCATATCACAGAAGTTATGAAAAGTCTAAAAAATAAAATGTAATACATTTTAAACATGGAACATGTTCATTGGATGGGTTAGTCCGTCTCGGTAGGGGGTGGGTAAAAAATTGACGTTTTAGGGGTATGGGGGGGGGGTTAAAATACAGGGTGATCCAGAGCCGATGCATTTTTTTTTCATTAGTTAACCAATTGCAGCTAAGATTACAAGCATTTGCTTATTAGTTAACCAATTGCAGCTAAGATTACAGAAATAGTGATTCACGTAATAAAATAAAATTCACGTCCCGTTCGGGATCACGATTGACGTTTTAAGGGAGGGGAGAGTTGAAATATTGATGACTTTTTTAGGGGGGGGGGTGGTATGAAATCGAATCAGGGAGCATTCAGACGAGAAAAAATTTATAACCCCCACCTTCGATATTTACCCCCTCTCGTTCCATTCTTGAATGTTAAATAATAAAAAGTGGGAGTAAATTTTGGAGTTGGTGGTTAATATTTTTTTTCTCGTCGGAATGCTCACTTAGAATATTTCTGATTAAGGGTCTTAGAATAATTTGAAGTGGGAGTCAGGGCCTGATCAGGCCCTGATAAGAACAACAACTTAGAATACTTTATATAGGTTTATGGATTTAGGATAATTTATACTTCAGGATTTATTGTAATTTCGGTCTTAGGACTTATAATAATTAGGGAATATACGTTAATACTGTTATAAGTGAACATTTTCCACGATCGCTGGTTGTGTGAAAGCACAAACCAGTTATAATTTTTTTTCATTTTTTGTTAAATTCAGGGGTAGTTTTATCCCACACCTAGCTTGAACGAGCGAAAGATCGAAAAAAATGACGACAAAATCTTATACTACGAAGTTTTCGGGAATAGTTTGTTATTTTCATATTTCCATAGCAGTAAGTTGGAGCTGCTCGTCTAAAAAATTTTTAGTCAATTTTGTGGTTGACTGAGAGATCAAAATCCGAAAATTTGATTTTTAACAATAAATCTTTATTAAATTTAAAGAAATAGATGAAAAATTTGAATTGCCAGGGAAAAACCACTCCAGAAGAAAAAAAAAACTAATCTTTTTACAATGAAATTTAGCCAAGTTATCGTCAATTTAAGATTGTGCCCAAATTCATCTTAAAAAAGATAGAAATTTTAGTGAAAAAAGTCTTTTTCTGAACTTTAAACATGCATTACTCACTTGATTTTCATCGTAAAATAATAATTTTTTTTTTAAATCGATTAATTTTTCCCTGGAAATTAAATTGCTATAGCTAATAACCCGAGTAGCCATTTCTATCCAAAAATCACCAATTTTTAAATGCTGCCAAAATTGTAATTTATGACGAAAATAGACTTTGTAGGTCCCAAAAACTTTCTACAAGCTTCAAGTTTCTCTTTATTTTTCAAGTATCTGTTTTCCAGAGATAAAAATTTTAATTCGGAGTCCCAATTTCAGGATTTTTAAAAAAGTTAATTTTTATTATTATCTTTGAAAACAGATATCTTAAAAACAATTTAAAGACAAGAGATGAGTAAAGAATTTTTGGAATCTTGAAGCTTGTAGAAAACTTTTGGGACCTGTAAACCCTATTCCGTCAAGATTTATAATTTTTGCAGTAATTTAAAAATTGGTGATTTTGGTCCATCTCAGGCTTCTGAGGTGTGAGACTTGTACATAGTTTTTTTACTTCTCATTCCTTAGGGTGGGGTTTTATCGGGTTTTTAAACGAAGTTGATAAAGATTTAAGATTAAAAAAGAAGATGCTATCTGAATCAATTGTTTAATTTTAAATGTAAATATTAAAATTTTATTAAAAAGTAAATTTTTTAAAATTTTTGTCGTCTTAAGTAGGCCTCCACCATATTTCCGCCTAGAAGCCTCCACCAGTCTTATTTCGGCACTGGAAAAAATATTACGGAGTGAAAAAATTATTAAAATAAAAAATTATTAAAAACGTTTTACTGAACCTAGAAACCCCCCAGGCAATATAAAAAGCTTCTTCTAACATGTTTTTTGGTCCGCCATATTGGAAATTGGAAAATAAGCTGGGGCCAAAAAATAAATTTTTTCATCAATGAAAACGTTTTTCTCAACCTTGAAAACCCCTAGAAAATGTAGAAAGTTCTTTTTTTCATGTTTTTTGTTCCACCATGTTGGAAAATCGGAAAATATGCTGGGGCCAAAAAATGAAAAATTTTATTCATTAAAACGTTCTTTTGTTCTTTACAACCTCAAAAACCCTCAGGCAATGTAAAAAGCTTATTCTGACATGTTGTTTTGATCCGCTATCTTGGAAAATCGGAAAATATGCTTGGGTGAAATATGAAAATTTTCATAATTGAAAACGTTTTTCTTCACCTCAAAAACCCCCAAGTAATGTAGATATTTCTACTTTGTTCTACTTTTAATGTCTTTTGCTCCGCCATCTTGGAAAATCAGAAAATATGCTAGTGTAAAAAAATGAAAATTTTCTCATTTTATTTTATTTTATTTTTTTTTGTAGAAGAATAAGTAAACATGTTCCATGGTCATTGGTTGTGTCATTACACAAACTAGTTAGACTTTTTTTTTTCGGTCCGCCATATTGGATTTCCGAAAATTTAATTCCGTATCAATGAATAAAAATGTTTACTAAATTAATATTTTTATTCACCTGTTAGTCCAATAAAAATATTATTTTGAACGTTATAAAAATTTTTGACTGCCATTTTGAATTCCCGAAAAATTGTAATTCGGTAAAAAAATGAAATTTTTTGTCCACAAATAATTTTCAGTATCCAATAAAAGGGTTTAGTTCTAAAAGAGTCTTAAATTCGGTTAAAAGAGATTCAAACGATTAAAAATTATTGAAATCATTAAATATGAATTGAAATTGAAATTCATTGAAATTCAATCGTTTTTAATGATAGGGAAATTGGAGCATTGAATTCGATTGGCGTTTTAATGATTTTTAATCGTTTGTTCCATTAGGGTTACTTCAGGTTAATTATTTTACAACAAATTAACAATATTACTAAAAATTTAGTAAATTTACTACGTTTAGTTATTTTATTATTAATAGTATTTTTATTAACAGTGTATTAATATTAATAATTCGTAATAATATTTCTAATCTGTAGTAATATTGCGTACATTTTTTTTTACTGTGTGTTAAAGCAATATTTTTTGTATATGAATAATTTTTATACTTAGAACAAAATGATACAAGAATATATGATTTTGAAAAAATAGTATATTTATGGCTCAAGTCCAGAAAAGTAAAGAATGGCCCAAAACGCACGTAAATTAACTTCCGAGATGAAGCCGAGGATTGTAAACTGCGATTTGGGTCATAGAAAAAAAAAACGCGTCCGGGAAATACGTGCTTTCTCGACGCAGACCAGAAAAAACTATAAATATTTTAAATCATTGATTCTTTTACGTCTGGTATGGATTTAATAGTTGAATAAATGAGAAATCGACTTTTTTCTTTAAAAAAATATCTATTAATAATTTCAAATATATGTAATTAATGTAATACTAATTCAATTATAATATGTATAATATAGAATCCCTTGAAAAGGAGTCTTATAAAGACTCGAAACGTTGGGAAAAATATTTATAATAAACATCTTTGCTCTGGAAAAGTCGATTTCTCATTTATTCAACTTTTAAATCAATAATTTTTTTAAGTTTCAAATGATAAGAAACCGAGATGGTGTTTTTAAAATTGTACACTATAAAAAATAATAAAATTTTAAGAAGTTAATATTAACTTCGTACCCTTTAAGTCCCCGAAAGTGAATAATCCCTTGATTCAAGTTAACGGGGTTAAATCAATGCATTCCAACCTTGAGCCAGCTGACGTATATTTGTTAAAATAGCTGTCTTTTAGACTCAGGTCAAGTTAATATTAGGCTGAATCCGGTAACTATATATTTGACTTACGTATTAGTTATAACTCCCTGAAATTTCTATCATCTCCTCGAATACCATCGGGATGAAAATGGACCGTAGGAGGGAAAACTACTATTCTGGAGGCAAAATTTTGAATTTTTCATCCAAAACAATTTTCCAATTTTCCAATATGGCGGACCAAAAAACATAAAAATAGAAACTTTCTACATCACCTGGGGGTTTTCGAGGTCGTCAAAAACGTTTCTATTAATGAAAATTTTAATTTTTTTGCCCCAGCATATTTTCCAATTTTCCAAGATGGCGGACCAAAAAACATGAAAATAAAAACTTTCTACATTACCCGGGGGTTTTCGGGGTCGAGAAAAACTTTTTTATGAATAAAAATTGGAATTTTTTTGTCCCAGCGTATTTTCCAATTTTCCAATATGGCGGACAAAAAAACACGAAAATAGAAACTTTCTACATTACCTGGGGGTTTTCAAGGTTGACAAAAACATTTCTATTAATGAATATTTTAATTGTTTGCCCAGCATATTTCCCAATTTCCCAAGATGGCGGACCAAAAAACATTTTAGAATAAACTTTTTACATTGCCAAGAGGTTTTCGAGGTCGAAAAATTTTTATTTTTTTGCCCCAGCATATTTTCCAATTTTCCAAGATGGCGGACCAAAAAAAATTTTAGAATAAGCTTTTTACATTGCCAGGGGGTTTAGAGGTCGAGAAAAACGTTTTTATGAAGTTTTTATTTACATGTTTTTTGGTCCGCCATCTTGAAGAATTTTGAAAATATGCTAGGACAAAAAATTAAAATTTTACCCCCAGGTAATGTAGAAAGTTTCTATTTTCATGTTTTTTGGTCCGCCATATTGAAAATTCGAAAATTGTTTAGGATGAAAAATTAAAAATTTCGCCTCCAGGATATCAGTTTTCCCTCGTACGGTCCATTTTCATCCCAAAGGTATTCGAGGAGATGACAGAAATTTCAGCGAGTATATTATATTTATGGGCTTGTACTATATTTTTTTTATGTATAAGGTAAGCTTGAATTTATTTCAATGTTATATTTGGATATAACAAATACGAAGTAGCTTAAATTAGCCCAATTACATTTTTTGTAACAAGTTAATATTTTGCTGAAAGAAGCTTGCTTTCAATTGATTCACGTGATCTTCCGTCAAGTCACTGTTTAAGTTGATTCAAGTAAATATTCGCTTCGCCGTATTTACCTTCGCGCTTAGGTTGCGTCAACTTCGCATAGCTTGGAAATACTCTATATTTTTCATAGTGTATGAAAACTGTAATTATCGAATCGATATATCTTGGTTAAGCTATTTAGAATTACACTGAAAAAAATGCAGTTTCTGTAACCGAAATTCTGTTTACCTCAACAAAATTTCGGTTGTAAAAACCGGATTTATTTATTTATTTATTTTTTTTTTATTGGTTGCAAACTACATAAAACGTGATGAAAAGATCCATAACATATTTTTTTTTTTTAAACTTTAACAATGACCTTTACGAGTGAAGTTCATAAAGATTGCTCGTAAAGTTCATTATTAAAGTTTATTTAATTTATTGTATCACTCTCCTTATCATCGAGCGATAAACTATTTGAATAATATTTATTGCTCCAAATTGATTTAAAAATATTTATTTGCTTGGCAAGAGATTAAAGAATCACATGTCTGACGAGTTAATGGGACTGGACGCGAGGTAAACTAACTAGCCGAAGGCCTGCATCCTCTATAGTTTACCTCGCGTCCAATCCCATCAACAAGTTATGATTCTTTCATCCTATTGTAAGCAGATAGTTTTTTATTTTTAGATGTAAATTGGTGCACTTGATGCAAAACTAAAAAATAATAAGATTATAATTACATAAATATTCAATAATTTACATATCATAAACAAATTCAGAGTATATGATAATCAAAATTCGATTTTAACGCAAATACGACGATAGTGCAGTGGTAGCGTGTTACATTAGTACGTCTCGGATTCGATCCTGACACATGACACTTTTTTTTTTTTAAAGCAATAAAAAATTTTATTTAAAAAAAAGCGACTTTGGAACATAGATTTGCGGGCAGAGAGTGCACCATATTTACATCATAAAATAAAAAATTTTTTTTTTAATTCAAAAATTTTTTTTAAGTCCCACTATGCAGTTTATCTCGCATGTAAAATGAGTAAAGCTCATTTTTTTTAATTTTCTTTATGTTTCAAGACTTTCGCGATCGTTTAAAACAAAAAAGTATTTCGGCTGCAAGAACCAAAGTTTCGTTAGCGGCAATCAGAATTTTTCCGGTAGTAGCAATGGACATTCCGGTTGGTGAAACCAGAATTTTTTTTCAGTGTGTATATTTTGGTTTTATAAGGACTTGAATCAATTTTATTTTAAGGGACGTAAAATAATTCCGAAAGACCAATGTCGATTTAAGACTGCATATAATTTAACTTTAGTGATTCAAACAACTTGCGTTAAGGTATCAATATAATTTATTTTTTTGTGAGTATAAGTAACCGATCCCGCGCACTTTTGAACTGTGCCGGCCAAGTATGGGCCGAAGTTCGGGCGACGTTCGGCAAAACGCTCTGCCGGCGTGTGGCGCACGTATAGCATACGTCCTTTGGTACACATCTCAGCGACGTATGGCACATACTTCGGCCCACGTATGGCAGAAGATTTTTATTTTTTTTTTAGTAAAAAAAAAAAAAAATTTACTTGGTTCAGGAATTGAACCAGGGACCCTCTTTAAAATTTTAAGAGAGTCGAGGATTATACGAGCGCGGCCAACCCTCGTATTTGAAAGTTATTGCATAAATGACTGTAAAATGTTGTATCTTATTGTATTTAAATTAAATTGATATCAGATTTTTCAAGTTCATTTAGAAAGTACTTCGTACAGAAAATGATTGTTTTTCACAACTGGAATATTTTCCAGTTTTTCCAAGATGGCGAAGTATATATTAAAATACTGATCTAAGATCCGTAAAATAAGGGCAGGTGCAACGATATAAAATTTAGTTTGAAAATTTTTTTGGTTTTTCCAATATGGTGGACCATAAAATTTATTTAAAAACTTCTATAAATTATAAATATTTTTTTCAAATTAATTCGAATGTGCATAGATAAAAAAAGATAGAGTATTAAGAGATTAAATCTAGTGGTGGGCGTGTAGCATAATTAGGATTAAGTGTCTCGCGACAAATCTTTTTGTTTAGAGGCCCATTTTAAATTAAGTCAGATAAATATTCAAATTAGGATATTATAAGAAAACAAGTACAATACAATTTTAAATCGGACCTCAAAACAAAAAAATCTGTAGCGAGATATTTAATCCTAATTATGTTATATACCCGCTACTTAATACGCTCTCTTTTATTACCCTTCTTAAATAAAATAATGTATCAATTATCGAATTAATTTGAAAAAAATATTTATAATTTATAGAAGTTTTTAAATAAATTTTATGGTCCACCATATTGGAAAAACCAAAAAAATTTTTGAACTAAATTTTATATCGTTGCGCTTGCCCTTATCTTGGAAAAACTGGAAAATATTCCAGTTGTGAAAAACAATCATTTTCTTTTCGAAGTACTTTCTAAATGAACTTGAAAAATCTGATATCAATTTAATTTAAATACAATAAGATACAACATTTTACAGTCATTTATGCAATAACTTTCAAATACGAGGGTTGGCCGCGCTCGTATAATCCTCGACCCTCTTAAAATTTTAAAGAGGGTCCCTGGTTCAATTCCTGAACCAAGTAAATTTTTTTTTTTTTTTACTAAAAAAAAAATAAAAATCTTCTGCCATACGTGGGCCGAAGTATGTGCCATACGTCGCTGAGATGTGTACCAAAGGACGTATGCTATACGTGCGCTACACGTCGGCAGAGCGTTTTGCCGAACGTCGCCCGAACTTCGGCCCATACTTGGCCGGCACAGTTCAAAAGTGCGCGGGATTGATCAATAAAATTATCAAAAAGAAGTAAGATGGAAACTACTTGCAATTTACTTACCTTCAGACTGAGTTTCGATTGGATCTCCTTGAGTCCTCATTATGACGTTATGTTAGTACCAGGACCACCAGCACACCAGTGACATAATGCAGTTGAATTTGCAAACTTTAATATTTCTTTAAAAATACTTAAATTTATTGTAGGGTAAAATTCGAAAATGGAAAAAGGACTTGATTATTTTTCGAAGCTAAAAAAATAAAATATCAGTTGAATATGCAAGCTTCAATATAAGTTATAATTTATGTGTAAAACTTTCAAAAGATACTAATAACAAATACCGAAAAATACTTAAATTTATTGTAGGGTAAAATTCGAAAATTCGAATAACAATAATTTTTATTCCAGGTTTTCATGAAATCTTTACTTACTAATTAAACTAATTTTTTTCAGACTTTAGCAAAATAAAAACTTTGGCTATGTGAAAAAAAAATATCAGTTTGAAGTAAACCATTTTTTGATATTATTTTTGTTGTAATTTTTTTGGAATTTTTTATTATTTACATAGTCAAAATAATTTTACCAAGAAAGTGTTGTCAATTTATTTCAATTTAAATTTGAATTATTTAATTAAAATTATAAAAGAAAAATAAATATAAATTAGTATATAAAGATTTTATGTAAAAACTGGAATAATAATTAGTGCCAGTAGATAAAAAATTTAAAAAATGTTGTTGACTTTAAATTCAAAACATCAAGAATATTTTGAGAAAAATACTCAATGTAAGTCCTTAAAAAAAAGTTACATGGTATAAGTTTTGTAAAAATACTAAGCGCTTGTAAAATCACAAATGTTATTGAAAAATACAATTTTTTTGTAATTTCCTATAGATTTTGTAAAATTACAAAATTTTTTGTGATTTTAAAAAAATTTGTTTTGTTTAAATACAAAGCGCTTGTGAAATCACAAATGTTATTGAAAAATAAAATTTCTTTGTGATTCCCTAAAGATTTTGTAAACTTACAAGCTTTATACTCAAATTAAAAAAGAGATGAGAAATCAAATTCCCGCACTTAGTTCTTTCAAAACCAAAATTTTAAAGACAAAAAAATTTTATGCCCAGTAACGGTCGATATATAAATATAATTTTTTTTCCATAATTTTACTATGAAAAATGGGCTATCAATGCAATAAAATTCTTAAGTATAATATGAATCTTGGCCAGAAAAATAAAAAATGCCTCAAATTGCACTTAAATTACCTACCGAGGCGAAATCGCATTCATTTTTCATGATCAATGGATTTTAATTCGCGAGAGGTAATAATTTTATTTTTTTTATTTTTAAATAATAATTAGATTATTTTTAGTTTATAAAAATCAAATGCTTTAAAAAATAATATTAAAATTTACGAAAAAAAAACATATTATTAATCAAACGAAGCATAACACCCGCAATTTAAAAATATATTGTCAAACCTTCTTTTCGTATAATAGTATAACGCGAAGCTTATAACCTGAAGTTGGAGTCGCGGCAAATAAAATAAAAAAAAAAAAATAAAAAAAAAAGTTTTTAGAATAAAAAATTTAATCTTAATATCCAGGATGTTTACTTTAAATTAAAATAATAAAAAAATATATGTGATTAAAAATTATAGAAATCCTATAAGTATAAAAATAATTAAGATAATAAATAAAAAAAAAATTTTTTATTTTTTTTTTAAATGTGATTTTACAAAAATTTTGTATATTAAAATCACACAATTACTTTTGTGAAAATACAAAATTATGTTTGTGATTTTACAAATCTATTATTTTGTAACTTTTACAAAACTTTTGCTCATGAAATTTATTTCCATTACATTTTTTATGATTTCACAATAACAAATTTTTACAGTGTACTATCGATCAAAAAAAGATGTGGACCTCTCGAATTTTTGAAATATTTTCCAGAAAAATGGTCCCAGAATGTTCGGGTGAAAAAGAATCTGTTGAAAAATTATCCTTCGATCTCTATGATTGTAACTTTATTGAGAGGGGAGGGACAGCAATAAATGCATCAAAAAAGTACGATAAAAAAAATTTTTTTTTTTAGGTTGTTTTTAAACGTTTAATTAGAGCATTAAAAATTATTTTAAATTAACTAAATTTTAACTGCAGGTTTTTTAACCCTTTAACTTCAGGGGAGCGTTGGAATTTTCAAAAAATTTTAAGAAATAAATTGTTTATAACAATTTAAGCTAAAATCATTTCTGCTTATCGTAGAAACGTAATTATTTTTTTAAATGACAGGTAATCATGCCTGGATTACAATTTTAGAATTTGATCAACGTTAGAATATTGGTTTGATATCAGTATCCAAAAAACGAGTGAATTTTTATGAATAGAATGCTAATAAATAAGCCCCATTGTTCATTAATAACTTGAAGAATAAAAAAATTGATGATCTAAGGACCCGTAAATATCTTTGAGTTTTTTTACGAATTAGGGTAAGCATAACAGATACGGAACTTGCAATATCATCATGAAAAACTGAGGGAAAACTTCTTTTTAATCAAGGTTTAAGGCATATATGCCCTTTTCAGAGTTTTCTTATCTAATTAAGGTCTGAATTTTATATTAAAAATGCGTTTGTCTTGATCGTAATACTTATTTAATAATGCCTACGCTTACCTTGTTTCTTTAAAAAATATAAAGATATTGGCAGGTGTTTAAGTTATAAACTTTTTTATACGTCAGGTTGTTATTCGTCTGAATTTCATATTAAAAATGCGTTTATCTTGATCGTAATACTTATTCAATAATGCCTATGCTTACCTTGTTTCTTTAAAAAATATAAAGATATTGGCAGGTGTTTAGGTTATAAACTTTTTTATTCGTGAGGTTATTAAAGAATAATGGGGCTTATTTATTAGAATTTTATTCATAAAAATTGACTCGTTTTTTAGATACTGTTATCAAACCAATATTCTGACGTTGACCAAATTCTAAAATTGTAATTCAGGCACGATTACCTGTCATTTAAAAAAATAATTAAGTTTCTACGATAAGCTTAAATTGTTATAAAAAATTTATTTGTTAAAATTTTTTGATTCCAACGCTTCCCTGAAGTTAAAGGGTTAAAAAATCTGCAGTTAGTTAATTTAAAATAATTTTTAATACTCTAATTAAACGTTTAAAAACGACCTAAAAAATAAAAATTTTTTTTCGTACTTTTTTGAAGTATTTATTGCTGTCCCTCCCCTCCCAATAAATTTACAATCATAACATTTTTACAGAGATCGAAGGATAATTTTTCAACAGATTCTTTTTTACCCGAACATTCTGGGACCATTTTTCTGGAAAATATTTCAAAAATTCAAGAGGTCCACATCTTTTTTTGATCGATAGTAGATAGTCCTTATACAGTCCTTGTACATATCCTTAATAAATTTTTTTTCAAAGTATTTTTTAAAAAATATTAAGATTATTCGTTTTTTATTTTAGCATCTTTTGAAAGTTTTACACCCAAAATTATTTAACTAGGTTATGGACCTTATTTTGGTCCTAACTGACGACGAGAAGTTATTTTTAATGGAAGCTAAATATATTTTATTAAAAGTAATAAAGGTTCCAAATCGCATTGATAAATGTTCACTTGATCCCATTCTCGATCCTGATTAAAATTTAAAATTGCAATAATTGAAATTGAAGAAAAATGCAGGTAACATACATAAAGATTCATGTATTCTGTTTAAATAAAATAAACATGTATATTTTTCACAAAATAAAGTAATTCATTTCTAAAATGATGTTTTGACTACGCCCCCAAAGTATACATTATAGTAATTGGTTGACTGAAATAGGATGGGCTGATTTTCCATAGATAGGCGGAGCTTCTTTTTTTGCAGTATTAATTTACATCTGCTCTACTAGTATCTAAAATTCAAGGAATAGTCTTATTTATGAAAATATAACAAGTAAATAAAAAAGACATGTTGGGTAAAACAAAAGTGAAGTAACCTAAGTGAATCTTAGTTAAGAAACTATAAAAAATGCGTATATATATTAGCTGAAAATAACTCAATATATAAATTTTTGAAAAAGTTATTTTGTTTTAAGATTCTTTTATGGAATGTATTATAATCAAAACTATTTCATTCTGTTTTTTTCAACCATTTAAATTTGATAACAAGGTATTCTAGTATCTTGAATTTTTTTTGTTGAAATATTGGATATCAATTTTTAGAAAAAAGTTGAATTTAACTAATGTTTTACTAGTCATGGTAAGTTTTTGATTCAAATTAGTACTGTAACTGAAATCTTAGTAGTAATATAAAAGTTCTGAATAATTTAAAATATTTTTAACAAATAATATTCTACTTCCAATCTTTATAATTTATTATTATTAATTTTTTTTAAAAATAAATATAAAGATTTTAATAAAAATATCCAAAATTCAAATAAATTATTTCAAGTTTCGTATGAGTAAAAAGGATTTCAAATTAAAGCTTTTGTTGTTAAGAAGTAACTTACTCGGAACGCGTTAACTGGGCTTAAAAAATAATTTAAGATATTATTTACTATTATTGCCAGTTGCCTAGGCTGCGCGTCCCAAACTGAAGTTATACCTGAAAAAGGAGTTCCAGTTTGGGGCAAACAAGCACAGGGGGTTTATAGTGTGTTTATCCAGTAAGAATCTGGGGCAAAGCCGGCGACCGCGTTCCCCGGTGGTCTCCCAGTAGTACACTTTGTGCAACTGGGCGGTCATGGAAATTTGCGGGTCTTTAAGGCTCGCAAACACTCCATGGCTGATGTAAGATTCACAAGATTCTCTCAACAAAAAAAAAATAATAATAATAATAATAATAACAATCAGCTGATTGCTTACCAGAAATACTAGATACTATATAAAATAAATAAAATCAAATTATAACTCCCTAAATTCAAACGAATATAGATTAAATTTAAATGAATCCAAATTTTTTTTAATATTTACGGAGGATTTTCTTTAATTATTTTTGAATTTCACACTCTATAGGTATTTATATTGTTTTGGATAGTAAGATAACTACTATAAAAAATTTCATATTTATAAAAATTCATTCGCAATCGTATTTTACTTTACTTTTTAAAATCAAAAAAAAAAAAATTATCCATTTTATTTTGAAAACTTTTTTGAAATTAAGAATTATTGAAAAAAAAAGTATAAAATAACAAAAAAAAAAAAATTTCTTTTCGCAGGTTGAAAACACTTTTTTTCATTTCACAGCGTGATAAAAAAAAGGCGTTTTCTCCCAGCTGGGAAAGAAAAATTATATTTTGACCAAGGGGGCAACAAAAGAATACCCCAGATCGCGGTTTACCATCGTAAATTACATGTGATTTGGTCCATTTTTTTTCTTCCTTAGTTAAAAATGTACTATAAAATTTTAATTTTAGAATTTAATAAAATTTTGAATTTTTTAATAAAAAATACAATGATATTTTCAATAATAAATTTAATTTAATTGCTGATACACAAAATACTGATAGTTCAGAAAACGAAAACAATGATTTATCACATCTAAGATCAAAATGGTTTATTAATTTAACAAATAAAGAAATACCTAATAAAGTTATTGATTTAGTCTCCTTAGGAGAAGGTTTTAGTTATGTAGATTCAATTAATAAATCAGATGTTATTGATACAATAAAAAATTTTGAACATACAATACAAAATATAGAATATCATAATAATCGACAAAAAAATATCATTAAAATTGTTAAAAATAACAATAATTACAGTATTAATAAAGATAATAATGATAATAATTCAAATAATGATTTAGACAAAAATATTAGATATGAATTAACTGAAAGTGTAAAAAGAATTAACTGAAAGTGTAAAAAGAGCTGTTAGAATTAATAGTCATATCCCTATTCAAGATACTATAATGCATGATAAAATAAATGCTACAAAAAAATTTTTTAAAAATAATAAAGATATTATATTCACTTTAGCAGATAAAAGCAATGTCACAGTTTGTACAGAAAAAAGTACTTATGATGACATTTGTATAAAAATGTTATCAGATACAAAAACTTATAAATTAATAAACTTAGATAAACTCAAAGTATTAGAATACCTACAATCAGCAACTTATGAAATTTTAAAATATCTTAATGACTGTAACTACTTAGATAAAAAATATCACAAATTAATGTTAACTAGAACTGAAACACTTTTAGCAAAATTTTATGTACTTTTCAAAACTCATAAAGAAGATTTTATAACAAAATTACCTGGCAGAGCGGTAGTTTCTGATGTAAATAGTACTGTTTCATTTTTATCTAAACATATATGTAAAGTTCTACAAAATTGTGTCCCTCTACCTAAATCTAATATTAACAATAGTTTTCAATTAAAAGAAAAATTAAATAGCTTAAATATCCCTGATGATCACATTCTTATCTCCTTAGATGTTGTATCATTATTTTCTAATGTCTCCAGAAAATTAGTTTTAAATTCTCTCGATAAAAGATTTAACCACATACACAAAAAATGCAAAATTCCATTTCATTTAATTGTTTTTATTACAAATTTTATTTTTGACAATTTATTTTTTACCTTTAATAATAAAGTATATCAACAAATTTTCGGTATCCCATTGGGCTCATCAATCTCTCCTTTCTTTGCCAATATTGTAATGGAAGACATAGAGATTGAAGCTTTATCAAAATTAGATTTTACTCCTTTAATATATTTACGTTATGTAGATGAGATTTTTATGGCTATTCCAAAAAATAAAATGGATATTGTTTTAAATACATTCAATAACATAGACAATGATATTCAATTTACTATAGAAATTGAAAAAAACAATAGCATTAGTTTTTTAGATTTAAAATTAATTAAAGATAATAATAAAATTATTACCAATTGGTATCACAAATCCTCATTTTCTGGAAGACTTTTAAATTTTCAATCTAATCACCCTAAACAACATAAAATAGGTGTCATTTTTAGTCTTATTGACAAAGCAATTAAATTATCAGATTCTAGGTTTCATTCTGACAACATAAAATTTTGTAAAAACGTGTTACTGTTAAACGATTATCCTTCTAAATTCATAGATAAATTTATAAGCAAAAGACTATATATTATAAAAAATAGTTGCAATAATATTAGTTTAAATAATAACAATAATAATAACAATAATAATATTCAAAATAATTTTTTAAAAAATATATACAGTAAAATTCCTAAAGTCAAAGTTCCTTTCAAAAACCCTCTTTTTAATAATGTAAAAAATATCTTAAAAAAGCATAATATTATTGCATTACCAGGTATTACAGATAAACTTTCTAGATTTGTAAATATATTAACTATAGAAAATGTCAATTCTGTTTATAAATTACAATGTAAAATTTGTCCTGCTGTATATATTGGTGAATCAAAAAGACCATTATTTCATAGAATGATGGAACACAAAAAAGACTTAAAAAACAAAAGAGATAAAGTTGTAGCTAAGCATTGCATAAATAATCATGAAATCGATTTGAAAAAAATTTCCATTCCAGATCGTGAACCTAATTTATATAAGCGTAGAATTTCTGAAATGCTATATACGGAACTTGAGAATTACGTAATTAATGAAAAAAAAGATACTCAATCTCTTAATAATAATTATAAAACTCTTATGCACAAAATATCAAATTTAAATTAACAATAAAAAATTTTTCCATTTACATTGTATCTATGTACATTTGTGTTTCATGTTTAATATTATGTAAATTCAATCAATAATATTTTTATCTAAGTATTCTATAATTTATGCTCAATTACACATTTATATAAAAATTCACTTCTATGTATATATTAATAGTCTTTAGTATACTATAAACAATGACTAGAGAAGTACACTTCTCTATTTTTAAAATTATATTATTATCTATGTAAAATGTTTTAAAGACTGTTATAATTAATATTTTTGGTATGTATTACTTATTTATATAAATTTTATAAAAAATTATATATTTATAATAAATAAAAAATTTTTTAGTCAGATGAGGTGGAATAATAACCACGAAACGTCACAAGATATATAAAAAATAATTTTGTTTTTTATTTCTTTTGCCCTATTGATCGATAGATTCGATTTTCCAAATATAATTTTATACAAAAAAATGGGCGATAAAGTCATTGTCAATAAATTTAATTTTTGTTATTTTTTAAAAAAATTATATTATTTCAAATTTTATAGGTTTAATAGTAGGATTTATAGGTAATTTTTACTAAATATAAAAAAAAAATATTGAAAATAAGTGTACTTTAAAAAAATACTAAATTAAATGAATTTACAAATATAAATTTACTGTTAATAATTTAACCCTACCTCACTGACAAGCCTGTAAGGGGCCCTCGTAAAGATCTTGATATCCCTACAATGCTGTCTGACTCGGGCAAAAACTCTTTCCACATAAAATATGCTAATACCTGGAATTCGCTACCCCCCTGTTATCGTTCTTTATCCTCATTTTCAAAATTCAAAAAAACCATGAGAACATATTTCCTTAATAATATTCCCTAATTTCCCTATTTTTCTCATTTATTTACATTCAGTATTACTATTGTTATCACTAACACAATGGCAATTTACTATTTTTGACTTAAGTCATAATATACATGATGTTGACTCTTTTATTTTATTTTTTATTTATAATTTCATATTTGCTATTTTACCAAATTAAATTATATTTACTATTACTATTTTATAAAGAATATTTACTATTTATACCAAATAATATTTACTTTACCAAATTATATATAAAATCATATTTACTATTATCAAACTATATTTACGAATTATATTTACTATTGTTGACTAGTTTTTAATAAAATTTATTATATATACATATATACTTTTATATTATACTACTTTTAGTTGACTTATATGTAAGAACAAGAGTGTACTATATTTTTCATAGAAAATAAATTTAACAATAATAAAAATAATAATTTTTTTTATTTTTTTTTGCACTCGGGGCAGGGGGGTGAGAAGGCACTTACGCCCGAACAGAACCAGTATCTGAACAGTGTCGGACTCCAAGGGGCAAGGCACTCTGCAAAAGACAGATGCCTTGCCCAAAGCATACCGACAAAACTCACCCCCATTCTCTGCCTTATATAAGTCATACTCGGAACCGTTTATCACATTACATCGGGTTGACTTAGGCCATGTATCCTCTTTAATGAAGATCCTTTCTTTCTTTTGTCCTCTCATCCTGGAGGTTCCTTATTTCTCCTTCTTGTTATTTTGCCATGTCATCAAATAGATATATACATAGGTTTATAAATTAATAAATATATAAATATATAAATAAATAAATAAATTAATATCCTTGTACGTCCTCCATTATCCTCCCATTGGTGCCGCGTGCAAGAACCGTCTATTTTGACTGCTCCTACACGCGGCTCCTAGTTAGGGTGTCGTCAATAACTTTTTTGTACGCAAAATCTCCTCCACGTACCTTGCCACGACACTCCATGATTCCTCATTTTGGAGCATTTTTCCGACTATGTTATCGGGTGTGACTTCTTCAACCTCTGCTTCCAGCGCTCTTCTTTTAGTTATCCAGCGGTCACACTCGAAAAACGTGTGACGCGCGTCATCTCGTTTGTCGGGATAGAATACACATTCAGGGCTCACGACCTTTCCCATCCTGAAGAGATAAGATTGGAAAAGCCCATGGCCACTGAGGAACTGTGTCAAGAAGTAGTTTACCTCTCCGTGCCCTCTCTGAGTCCAGGGCGCGACCTCTTTTATGAGGCGCCTGTCCATGCACTGTCCACGCGGTTCTTCCAGATTGTTTCCCACTCCAACATTGTAGCTCTCCTAACATCCGCTTTAATAAATTCTAGGTCTCCCTCATTTTTCCTTTCGTATGTAAGCTTGCGCTCTTGGGCAAGTAGCTGAATAGGAATAATTCCTGCGATGACAAGAACTGCCGCTTCCGAGACAGTCCTGTATGTGCAAGAAACCCTCAGAGCACCCTGCCTCTGCACTCTTATCATACCTTTCGAATATATATCCTTATCCAGTGCCTCGCTCCAAATCTCCGCTCCGTACAATAGAATGGAGTGAAATAAAAATAATAATAATAATAATAATAATAATAATAATAATAATTTCACTAGAAAATATATATATATTTTTTTCACTAGATAAAGTTTGTAATATCACTAGAATAACACAATTATAGATTAACTTTTTAACTTTAATGACAATTTATAATTTTAGTATTCAATTAGAATTACTAGATACAGTTTAAAATATAACTGTAAAATTATTGATTATATATTAATGTTTCGACATTTAATTAGTTTCTTTGTTACAGTTACTTATTTCATTAGAAAATTATCACAATTATATATTAATTTTATGACAGTTACAATTAGACAAATATTTAAATAAATTATGACATAGATTAACAAAGGTTATATAACTAAATATAGGGAGTTATAAAATATATTAATTAAATAAAAAATAACTAATCAACTTGAGTTATAAAAGATTTAAGAAAATTCGTAGACTAGAATAAAAAAAAAATCTTTTACTTTTATAGGTTAATAAATAATATACTATTACGAATTTTCAAAAATTAAAGTTAAATGCGTTTTGAAGTAAAACAGCAACTGCTGTTGTTAGTTTTTCGCAATATCGAGGATACTCCATAGAATTTATCTTATACCGCTTCCAAGTATTTATAAATTCTCTATGGATAGTCTCTCCGGTCTGCTCAGCCAAAGTCCTAATCCATCTCCAGACAAAAAATTCAGACTTTGTTTAACATGTCTTGTTGCAATATGAAGTTTTAAGCTTTCTGATACTCCTGTACTCAAAAAATAATTCCTAATATTGTAAATAATATTATCTAACCATTCACCTGGTTTTCTTACAGAAAAAGAATTAGTTACAAGCTTATTCATAGCCTTAAAAGTTGAAATAAATAGAAGTATTCTAAAAAAACTAACTTCTTCATAAATTTTAGAATCATTTAGACTATCTGCTTCTTGCAAAAGTTTTCGGCAAGCGTTTCCTTCGGAAATTTCCCCTTGATAACTTTTTGATGATATATTATGTTTTTAGGCCACAAAAATGCATTTTCTCTTTCTAATAAGGGAACTAATTTTTTTCAAAACAGATGATTTACGAAACCGTGCAAGATATGTAACTCAGGAACACTGAAGTTATACGTTAGCAGACTATAAATTATTACCTAATTCCCTATTCGGTATTTTATACATTTTTATACAAACTTATATGTATGAGACCATATAATATATCCATTCTTACACGAATTTGCAAACTAATATATTTAATATAATAATCTAATATATTGTAAAGATGTTGCATTTTTTTTCTAATAAATTAATAAAAATTTAAAAAAAATGAATATTTCGTTATTACTTTAACGTGGAAAAGGCCATGTATGTAAAAAAGTAGCACAAAACCATAAATTAAATTGACGCGTGAATAACTAATTTATGCATATGTAAGGGCTTAATATTGCTGAAATTATAATAAAAAATGAATAAGAATTCAAAAATTTATTTTTTAGTATTTCTATAAAAATACAAATTTAACGTGGAAATAGTCATATACACTCATGTAAACTTTTAAAATATCAAATTTAAAGTTTATTTTTACATTCACTATGGTTTAACCAATTAAATAATTTTATTTAATTTTTAAGAATAGTGCAAATTACTGATTTTCAGTAAATTTTTAAAACGGTGGTATTTCAAAAAAATGAGCAGATCCGATTTTCCGGTTGGTATTTTTGAGATATATATGGGCGATTATTTCTCAACCCGGCCACCCCCCCCTCTGTCCAAAAATGGTGGCAACTTAAAAAGATTTTGGTTTTCTGAAATTGACTGGAAAAGGGACTAATTTTTTATTCTCATTGGCCTTTTCAACTCTGTAAATCTACTGTGCCCATTTTAGGCACTGAGCGGCGGCAGGTCGACATTTTAAAAACAAAATTGAGATAAAAGTAGTTAAAGGGTAAGTTTTTTGAAATTTTTTGCTCTTAAAAGTTAAAAAACGGCTACTTTGACTGTTGATATCTCCGAACCTACATATCCAAAATAAAAAAGTTTTAGTGCAAAATGGTAGTCTTTTGATACATAATAAGTGTGCCAAATATCAAAGGATTTGATTGAGTAGTTTCGGATTTAGCAATTTTAAGGGTAATTCTGAGACAAATTTTGACCCATTTTTTTAAGAGAATTAATACCCGAAAATTGCTAAATCCGGAACTACTCAATCAAATCCCTTAATATTTAGCACACTTATTATGTATCAAAATACTACCATTTTTCACTGGATATGTAGGTTCGGAGATATCATCAGTCAAAGTAGCCGTTTTTTACCCATTTTTAAAAACTACATAGCACCAACAAAACTTTTTAAGAAATCAACCAATTACCACGCAAGTGGTCTCATTTTCTTTGTTTTAATAAATAACAACTTTTAAGAATAAAAGTATAAATATTTCAAAAACTTACCGTTTAGCTACTTTTATTTCAATTTTTCTGTTTTTAAAATCTCGACCTGCCGCCGCTCAGTGCCTAAAATGGGCACAGTAGATTTACAGAGTTGAAAAGGCCAATGAGAATACAAAACTAGACCCTTTTTCAGTCAATTTCAGAAAACCAAAATCATTTTAAGTTGCCACTATTTTTGGACAGAGGGGGATGGCCGGGTTGAGAAATAATCGCCCATATGTATTCAAGAAATATTCCCTATGCTTAGTTTTTTGCGTCATTTTTGAAAACCCTACTTTGTCTTCAAGAGAAGCGTGACTATATATATTTGAAAATTTATTTGTTTGTCTGTCTGTCTGTCTGTCCACTCATCACGCAAGAACTGCCGAACCAATTAGCATGAAACCGGTGTCAAAATAAAGAAAAAAAGTCTGCAGGTGACATAGGCCATAGATTTTCTGCTCAGCTATCGTAGTTTTTGAGATATTCAATTTTTACTATTTATGGAGAAATTAAAATTTTTTGAAAATTTCGTTAAAAAGTGAAATATCTAAAAAATATGAAAAAATTTTATTATAAGATTTAGCATTACTTGATTCAGCACTAATTTATACTTACTCAGTTAAATTTTTGTTCAAAACGGAGGTTTTTTTAAAAATTAGCAACATTTTTTCTATATCTTAATACTATATACTATATATATCTACAAATTTATTTGTCTGTCTGTATGTCGGGATAGCCTCTCCAATATCTTTTTAAATTTGGTTCTGTAATCCATTATTGTTAATTTACTGGAGACTTCGCTGGAGACAGAAATAGGCTTCTCTGAAAACTCTGAATGTGTTTACATAATTATAGGTAAATTTGCAGTGAAAAATGATTTTTCTTGTCAGTAGCCAGAAAACACGTATTTCCCGGCCGCAGCGTTATTCAAAAATACATGTTTTCTAGCCACTGACGAAGAAAAATTATGTTTTGGCCTCGGCCGTAAAAAAAGAATGTCCCAGATCGCAGGTTGCCATCCTCGGCTTCGCCTCGGATTGCAATTTACGTGCGATCTGGGCCATTCTTTATTTTTGCGGCCTAGGATAAAAATATACTATTTCAAGCAACAGAAACAGAAGTAAATGCGACACTCTAACTTTTGCTAGTATATCATATGTATGATAAAAATGAAATTAAAATATAAAAAATAAAATTTTATTTAATATTTATTTCGAAATCTTAAACATTCTTTTCTTCACTAAGACTTTGTTTGCAGCGTATAATAAAACATTAAATAAATTTTTATTTATTTTTCTACTTTATTCTCTTATAAAATGGCGCTAATTTCAAAATTTGGCTATTTTTGCAAACTGTGGCTGTAAAATATACATTTTTTTTTCAAAAATTTTACTGTCATTCATAAAATACCCATTTCCACCACAAATTTTGTGAAAATCTACTTATTTTTTCATGATCTATTTCAATTTTAGTAAAAAAAAATTTTTGAAGGTTAGTTCTATTGCACTCTCAATAATGATAATTTTACATTCTTTTTTTTTTGAATACGATCATTTTAGCCAGAGACATTTTAAAAATAGTCAAGCAAATAATTAAAAATTTATCAAAAAACTTATTTGACTCCATTATGAATCTTTTATAAAAAGCAAAGAGAATTTCCAGCTTGCATAAAGCAAGAGACTTTGCGTTTTGCATAAAATAAATGGCGCTCCCGCTTAAAGAAAATAAGAGTCTTATTTGTTTGTTGAGAGCTAGAGATTTCTCCTTTTTCATAATGGAAAAGGATTTTACGTTCACACGAGCGTGAGGCCTTATCTGCTTGCATAGTTCAAGAGGATCTCTACCATACATAATATAAGCAGGTTTACCGCTTTCATTAAGCAGGAGATTCTGCTGTTTAAATAAAGCTAATCTTTTTAAAGCAGGATTTTCTTTGATTTTTGAATTACATACTTTATAGGTATATTTTCTCCTCGATTTTCTCGAAAATTAAAATAGTTATTGGATCTTTTTCACCCCCCCCCCACCAAATCGCTAAAATTATTGCTGAAAATTGCTAAAAAACGCTGAAAATGATGTTAACAATAATTTTTGTGTAGGAAAAATTCAAAAATAAAACAATTGATATAATGTTAATATATGCCAAATGTGAAGATTTACAGGGCCCAAGGTGCATAGCACCGGGAAACTATTATCGTATTTGAAAAGGTGTACATTTATTTCTCAAGTTACATTCATAATTTTAGAGCATAAAAGTAACTTTTACGCTGTTCGATAAATAAAATTTCACTATAAAACAATCCCATATTTATCCAAATTTCTACGCAATACAAGATCCAAAAAATATTACATCAAACAAAAAGAACCGAATTAGAATCCAAAAATTGAATGTAGTGATTGTGATTCTGCATATATTGGACAAACAGAACAAACTTTTGCCAAAAGATTTAAAGAGCATATTCCGTAACCAATGTGTACTAGAAGGGTAGCCCACAATAATTAAATATATTTTCCTACCTGACTAGAACCTTATCAAACCAAGGGGATCAGCCCATAGAAATATAAACGAGGCTGTGCCTCTGCGTAGGTTTCGACGCACCTCTGCGACTATGAAGCTGATGCTGCCTTTAGGATCTCTTGCATAAATATAAACATTAAGTATTAATTCAAAGTAAATTTTTATTGAGTGAGATTTAAATAGAGGTCGTTCAAAGAACTTGCTCTACCAGAGATCTCAAGATAAGTGTGCGAAATCTCTTTTTTATATACTTTTTGCAAGTCACGCACACATGCTTAAAATCTTTATACATAAAATTTGTTCTCGCAATTTCTGAAAGGATTTTCGCATTCGGTGCGAATTTCTTCTTTTTAGTTTTTTAATTGTTTTAATTATTTTTAATTATTTTTATATATTATTTTAAAATATTAAGTATTAATTCAAAGTAAATTTTTATTGAGTGAGATTTAAATAGAGGTCGTTCAAAGAACTTGCTCTACCAGAGATCTCAAGACAAGTGTGCGAAATCTCTTTCTTATATACTTTTTGCTAGTCACGCACACATGCTTAAAATCTTTATACATAAAATTTGTTCTCGCAATTTCTGAAAGGATTTTCGCATTTGGTGCGAATTTCTTCTTTTTAGTTTTTTAATTGTTTTAATTATTTTTAATTATTTTTATATATTATTTTAAATACATTGGTTATTTTAACATGGAACATGTTTATAGGGAGGGGGTACTTCAGAACTTGAAAATTAAGGGGGGGGGGGTCAAATTAGTCCTATTTAAGGGGGGGGGGTCAAATAAGACTTAGAATAATTGGGTAAGTATATATAAATAAATAAAATACTTTTAAAAGACTTTGAAAAATCTGGGCTTAAGGACTTAGGATAATACAGGTTTATGAACTTAGAATAATATCTTGAAATAATTCAGGTTCAGGGATTTGGAATAATTCAGGTTTAGAGACTTGGAATAATTTAGGTTTAAAATCAGAAAAACCGCTACTAAATGGCTTTTCCCATGTATTTTAAATGGGAGACATGTTGATAAATATCTCGAAGAGGATGACTGATTTTCAAAAACGGGTTTCACCATGTTTTTGGGGACCAAAAAAGCAACCTTTCCTGAAAATTTCAGCCCGATCCGATCAAGAAAAATTTTTGCTGATTTTCAGCTGCCCCGAGACACGTTTTATCAAATAACTCTCAAGAAGCTAGGTGAAACATTTAAATCCAAGAAAGTATTCATTTTCCGCTATAAAATCCCAAGTACCCGACGTTTGCATAATCCGTTCTTTCAAGCTAGGCGTTAGACGTATTGCAGTTATATGGATGACTGCAGGTGTTGCTCTAAAATACAATCACTCCTGCACTTACTCTTGATACCTCAATTAATCGTAGATGGTAGGATAATATTTATTTATTTTTTTATTTATCAATTTATTTATTTATTTATTTATTTATTTATTTATTTATTTGTATATTTATTTATTACCTTCTCTTTTTACGATATTGGGAAATGACGTATATTTTTTAGCTAATATATATTTTATTCAAGATGACAGCACATAAAGACGGAATTTTAATTAGATGGAATGACAGAGTCCTTAACTAGACTGGCGAATCACTGAATGCAAGTCAAAAGATGGATTTCACGAATAGAACTAAATTGCCTTGAACCTGTCGTGAAGTAATGTGAAAACGGTCCCAGAATAGGCTCGCATAAGGTAGAAAGTGAGTAGAGTTTTAGTGGGTAAAGACAAGCTAAGTCGAATCCTCCATAACTGTCAGTTCGGATGCTGAACAGTATGCGTAACGCATTTCTCCACTGATATCACCAATTACAACCATGCAATCATGCATACATTTCTCTCTTAATACCATAATAGTTGCGAAATATCATCGGTTACAATATTTTCAGATAAAATTACTTTCGCGGAATTAAATGTGGTATTAAACCCAAAAAAAAATATTGTAGTTTTTTTAATTTTTTTGTTTTTTTAATTTTGAGATAAAAATTTTGAAAAAATTTGGTATCAGATCCAAAAAATTACTATAAACGAACTTTCTAAAACTAGTACTCCTATAGAAATAAATTAGGTACTACGTCCAAAGAAAAAAAAAATTTGGTGTTTATAGTATTTTTTTGTCACAAAAATTTTGGGAAAAAATTTTCAAAAAATCAACTATCAGATTCGAGACATTGAGGAACCAAAAAAAAAGGCCCGCAGTCTTAAAAAGCTTCAAAAAATATTCTTTCGGATAGAATTTTTCGATTTAATGAAAATTAAACGAGAATGAATAAAAAAATTATTATTTTTCTGTTTTTGATACGTACTATAATTTTATTAGTTGTATTGAATAAATTCAGGTATTAAATAGACTTCAACCTCAATTTTATAATTAATCGATCAAATTATTAATGTAAAAATGAGAAAAAACTTTTTAAAAATCTAACACTACATAAAATAAATAAAAAAATTTCATTGTAGATTCAGGGTTTGTAAGTAAGCTTATAATCAGAAAAATAAAAAATAAGTTAGGGGTAGTTTCACTGTATATTTCACCCTTATATTCAAATTATCGCAAAAATCCTGATATATATCGACTTTTTTTAATTATTGTGAGTCAAATGTCATAAGTTTAAAATTTTTTGCCTTGAATATAAATTTTTTTTAAAACAAAAATATTAAGAATAAAAATTTTTTAAGAAATACCTGAGTTTATTCAAATTTTTAATTGCAATACTTAATAAATCTTTATGTTTATTGAAATTCTGAAATTTTAATCGTGATCAGTGACCTTTAAAAAATAAATCTCATGGTTTATTTTAATTTTATATTTTGATTTAAAAAAGAACTCTTTAGGGGTTAGTTAGTGATAGTTTCACCCTTATATTTATCATCTCAAAAATCCTGAAGCTCGACAAGTTTCTTTCACAATTTTGAGTAAATTGACATGATTTAAAAATTTCTTTCACCAACTTGAGTTTAAAAAAAAAAAAATGATTTTCTTAAAAACCTCTTTTTTTTTTAAAAAAGAATAGGGGTTGCAACCCTTTGTAAAATAATTAATATCATTTTATAAGTCCATTCAAATGTTAAAAAATGTCGTTGGCTTTATTACATTATCTTGAATATTTTTAGAGAAAAAGCTAAAAAAATGTTTTTTAGGGTCTAATTTAGGGGTGGTTTTTACCCCTCTAACAACGATTTTTAGCCAAAACAAAGATATACTAGTACATTATTCTTTGATCTTCTACAACCTATTTAAGTTTCATTAAAATCGGAGCGGGGCACTTCGGGAGGTTCCCTTGTCAGAAGTGGCTTTTACAGGTGCAGCAGCACTATCATTATTTTCAATAACTGGGGGGAGTTAAGCCATTGCAATAAGCATCATATTAAAGTTTCCATTGCCTTCTCGAGTCACTAAATAAGTTAAGAAAGTGAAACATGAAGAGATAATCCCAATGCTGGACTGGCCTACCTAAACCTTTTAAAGTTGTCAGAGGAGTAATGATTCCTGATAAAATCTTTTTTAATTCGAAACCTGAAGATTTAGTCATAGGTTTAGAAGAGTTTAAATTAGCGATATGGGCATGAAGTAATCTCTTCTTAACCTCATACCTGTCTTTAAGTTTATTCCATATGGTATCGAAATTTGCTTCAGCAGCTTTGGCGACTGCATCGCCCTCTAAAACTGAAATTAGTTGATGCAATTTTGCAAAACTTGGGTAATTTTTCTTATTTATTACTGAAGATACAAATATGTCCCTAAACACTTCCCAACTAGTATAATCACCGCTAAAATGAGGTATGTTTAAGGGTGGTAAGCTTTCATTAGCAAGTGTTTTTTCTGGTCTGCGTCGAGAAATTCTCGCCACAGATATAGAAAAATGTTATACGACTCTTGTCCATAAATAAGGAATGACCCAAATCGCACGTAAATTACCTTCCGAAGCGAAGCCATTCTTTACTTTTCTGGACTCGAGCCGTAAATATACTATTATTTTGAGGTCTAACTTGTATTTGGGCAGTTGAATTTAGCATTATTAATTAGTATAAACTTTTTTCATTTTTGGTCAGATTAAATTTTTTGGTCAGTAAACATGTTTTTCTTATTTTTTATCGTAAACGCTTATTTTTTTATAAAAAAACATTTCCTTCTAGGGCCCCATAGGAAATTTCCCATAAAATCTGTTTCTGGGGTCAAAAATTTTTTTTAAACTGCGCATGCACGAGAAAATCTAAATTTACGCTTTAGGTGACCTTGACTTTGGGCTTTAATATCTCTGTAGCAGAAAAATCGCTTTCTACCTAACTTTGAGCACCTGTACTCGGTGCCATTTTGGAAAAATTAAAAAAAAAAATTTTTTAGCAACTCATAATCTAATAAACTGCCAATTTTGAAAAAATTATCTCAATTATTTCTACCTGAAAACCTATCCACAAAAAGTTATGTTTTTTTATCTCCAATTGTATCTACCACCTTAAGGTAATGGAAAAAAATATCATGGTAGGTGGGATGAAAGAATGTTGGCTGTCTATTTTTGGAGTTTAAAAAAGAGATTTACCAGAAGACAGCGACGAAGAAGTGTATGTAAAAATGAAAAACGAATTGAAACGAAAAGCCCCTTGTGTTTAAAACTTAAATGGTGTTTTAAAAGTAAAAAGTTACGTCATAATAACATTTTTTCGTAAATATAGTCAACATAATAAGATTTAATTTAAAAAAAATTAAATCTTATTAAAATATTTTAATGTATATTTAAAAAAAAATTATTCTCTTATAATTCGTGCATTAATATATTTAGTAATGTGAATAAATTTTTAATTTTTATAAGAGCAGCTCCAAATCTTCTAATGATTCTAAATTTTAAAGTAATTCTATTCAATAGAATGTGATAATTCAATGTAATCTAATAGTATAAATTTTTAGATTAATATACCAAATTTCCAAATATGTTGCAATTTATATTAAAATTTTATAAAGCACGAATTTTTGACCACTTCTCAAATGAGCTAAGATTGGATTTGTGCCTGAAATGAGCATTTAAAATAGTTCTCATAAACATCTTTACGTTATAAACTCCAAAATAGCTACAAATATGTATTAAAATTGAAATCTTACAAAAAACCAGTATTTGACCCCTATAGGAGTGGTAACAAACATCGAGTGAGCGAGGTCTAAGGGCTCATACGGGGTTTGAAATAAGTTTGCACAAATGATTTAAATTTTCCTACTGCTAAACACAAAAGAATATGCACTAATTTTAATCTTTTATTAAAAATCAGTTTCTGACCCCTTGGGGGTATGGTAACTGATAATAGGGGTGTTTGAAGGGTTCAACGGTGGTTGAAAAAAATTTGCATAAATATTTTTAGTTTTCCTATAAAAAAAACCAAAGAGTTTACATTAGTTTTAACTGTTTACTAAAAATCAGTTTTTGACCCCTTGGGAGTCTAGCTACGGATAATAGGGGAACTTTAAGGGTTGATATTGGGTTCAAAAACAGTTGTAATACATATTTTCAGTTTTTTTACACCAAAATATCTAAGAATATGCAGTAATTTTAAAATTTTAGAGGGATGGTGAATCAGGGACGTGCTGGGAAGGGGACTGGACAATCAAATCGATTTTTGATGGAAAATTTGGATTTAGAACACCAAAAAACCTTAAGCCTGGCAGGTCTACCTTCTGGGCTTAAATGAATTTAGATGAAAGTGAGTGAGACAAGCGCAGATTTTCAACAATATAAATCTGTATTCAAGAGACGGTACAAGCATTTATTGATGACATGATCGCACTACGGCAGAACATCTTCAGTTCTGCCCCTAAACATAGTACACCAAATGGTTCTGGCGCGAATCTAATTCAAAACAAAGAAACTAATCAAATTACTGATACACCGCTCAGTAAATTTGTTAGTCAAGAGCATAACGCCCCACACAATTCTTAAATATTCTAGGGACTTCATCTACGACATCGACTACAACAATATACAACAATTACCTCAACATCGACTATAACAATATACAACAATTAAAAAGCTCGTTTAACTCTCTTAACGCCAAAAGAATTATTATTCAAAAATTGTAATACGAGATACAAAACCGCACTCACAGCACCAATAACATTGTCATGATTATGGTTGGATAGGGGTAATCAAGCATCATTGCCTAAACTGCACTAAGACTGAAAACCAACAAAGCACAAAAAACTAAAAAAGGAGGAAATAGAGCTTCTTATTTCCTCAGAGAACACTAAAAGGACCATAAATTACAATATCTCCCAGAGTGAAGTTACCGATTATACAGAGCGATCCAATCCAAATACTCGGAACTCGTCTAAGTGGTGGGTGAAAATGGAAATTCAGGGCCAAAAAATCAGTTATTTTTTGGACAGTGATCCTGGAAGAACTATCATAGGACCAGTAGGTCCTACGCTTGCAGCCATACGAGATTATGACTATGACTGGAAATTAGTTATTCCTGCAGAAAAAAGGAAAGTTGTTTTAAAAGAATGCCATAATAGCGCCCTAGGTGGACATATGATTCAGAAATTATATTATATATATATTATAGAGTTACATTTCTGTATTTTTGGCAAAAAGTACACAGAAACATAATAAATATGTCAGGGGTTACTATATATGTCAACAAGTCAATCCAGTTCATATAATGGGCAAGTTTAATGGGCAAGCGTAGTATACCAGAACTAGGGTCAATGGTAATTATTGATTTCATGGGACCTTATTTAAGATCAAAAAATGGGTCTACTCATATTCTCATATTTGAGGTTTTATTTAAAAAATGTTCCAAACTTTTAACCATTAAATACAAAAATGGAAAGACCATAGTACACTATTTTGAAAGGACGGATTTATTTCGAAAGGGGACACCAAGTTATTTGATTACCGACAGAGGTAGTGAATTAGAAAATGATCAAATCTATGAAAACTTGAAAAGCTTCAGGCAAATAGCAATGGATAACCAGAAAGATAGTACAGATAGACAAGCTAAGTACTATAATCAAAGGGGAAAACCTCATGATTATCAAGTAAGAGTTGTAGTATTGGTCAAGAATATTGTATTATCAAAAAAGGCAAGTAAAATAGTAAGAGGTTTAGCTCCATAGCCTCGCGGCGATTACATTATTATAGTACAAATAGGGGATAATATGTTAGAGGTCACTGAATACAACAAGAGTAGGAAAATATCAATCTAGTTAACTAGAACACTGGGTACCCGAATATACAGGTTTTTAGGGGGGAGAGTCGTCAATATCACAGTAGTTAAATAATGAAAAAAAAAAGTAAAGACTAACTCCCTTGAAAAATATGTAAAAATAAATAAAAAGAAAAAAAAGGAACCAAAACGTAAAACTATTTTACTGACAGAAGCAGCTCCAAGAACTCAAGAAGACGACATCGGAAACATCAGTCAGTCGATTATTAACATATTACCCCTACCAAAATGCGATTTAGGAGAGAAGACAGTCACGTAACGGATAGTAGGTTAACTGGGGCTCAAGCAAAACCCGTGGTATCAAAATATAAAATGATAGAAAAAACGTTTTCTTGTCAGTAGCCAGAAAACACGTATTTCCCGGCCGCAGCGTTATTCTAAAATACGTGTTTTCTAGCCACTGACGAAGAAAAATTATGTTTTAGCCTCGGCCGTAAAAAAAACAATGTCTCAGATCGCAGTTTGCCATCCTCGGCTTCGCCTCGGATTACAATAGACGTGCGATCTGGGCCATCTTTATTTTTGCGGCCTAGGATAAAAATATACTATATCAGAATGTTAATAAATACGAATAAATGAATATTTTAAATATTTTACAGAAAAAATAATATCATTAGAACAAAGACTAATAGATGGAAACGTTTATCAGGTGGCTGATCTAAGACTTGTCTTAAGACTCAAATCAAGCAAACCAACTGCCAAATATATCAGTTTTGGACCTGCTGAGGAAGAACAAATCTTATCCGATGGAAGGACTGTGTTTGTGACCCTACATTTGTTACAGTTCATCTAGAAGAACTTGCCTTTTTGCAGGCAGGAGCTGAAATTCGAATGTCACGAGCTCAAACGGATTTACCACTACCAAGAATAGGGAACGAACAAATCCAGTTAGAAGAGTTTGAAAAGGAAGAAGAGAGACCCTCTTAAACACATATTTTTGAAGAGAGCAAAGGCAAGGTCTCAGCAGGATCCTCAATAGAATACTTAATTGTAAACTTGGAAGAGACCAATTTTCAAGAAGTGGTTATCGACCATCGGCAACATAAACATCTAGAAGAGATGCGATAAGCTATAGCTTCTTCTGGACCTGTGCCTATCTCAAACCCAGTAGTGAGAAGTGAGGTTCGACACTGACTTAAAGAGACTGAAAACACAAACTAGGGAGGCTAGTGCATTGGAGTAGGAACTAATTCTGTTATGGAAAATTTTAAAGGATTTTTAGTTGGACTTATAGAATAATACTATGTTTTTCGAATGCATTTGTATGATTTAGGGATCGAAGCATTTGGTATGTTACAGTACGAAACTTATTTTAGAATTATATAGTGAAACTTACTGTAAATGTTTGGGATCTTAAAAAAATTGATAGGACTAGGTTCAGTATGTACTAATATGACGCCATGCCACATTTTGAGGTTATACGTTCAAAGGTCTCGAGTTAGTATATATTTTATATAAATAATAGTATACAAATTTCTTTTGATTTTAAAACTTTTAGTTGAGAAAATTCAAGCTAATTTTTTCGAATTTAATGTTTTTGCGCTATACAGAAAGCCAAAAAATAAATTTTGCCAAAGACGCGTACGTATAATTTCCCACTGAATCCAATCTGTCATCAAATTGTCAAAAGAAATCTGAAAAAACGGAAAAAGTAAAAAAAACTTCAAATACTAGTTGCTCAAATAGCGTTTTTCTTCTTCTTCTAATTAGCCTTGAAAGTTGTGAATATAGTTTATGAGAGAAATTCAACTTTTAAGTACCTAAAAATTCAAGCTAATTTTTTCGAATTTAATGTTTTTGTGCTATACAGAAAGCTAAAAAATAAATTTTGTCAATGGCGCCCGGTGATGAAAAAAAGTCGAAAAATAGTCAAATATATGTTCATCGAAGGTGGCACGCTGTGTTAAAAACAGTCGATATTTTATCAAAAGACTATTTTTTATCACCGGGCGGGTACGTAAAATTTCCCACTGAATCTAATCTGTCATCAGATTGTCAAAAAAAATCTGAAAAAACGGAAAAACTAAAAAAAACTTAAAATACTAGTTGCTCAAATAGCGTTTTTCTTCTTCTTTTAATTAGCCTTGAAAGTTGTGAATATAGTTTATGAGAGAAATTCAACTTTTCAGTACCTAAAAATTCAAAAAAATATTTTCAAAACCTTCCAAATAAATTTGGAAAAAAATACAAATAAATTTATAGATTAAAATTCTATAAGTCCTTCCTTTAAATTTTCATAAATTTTCCATTTAAACACAAATTTTAAGGCTAAACAAAAGAAAAAAAAATCTACTTTTTGAGAATTTAATACATTTAATATATTTTATATATATTTTATATATTAAATTTACTTATTGACTAATTTTATAAGATAAAATTTATTAAAATTTATATTCATATTTTATAATACCAAAAATGGAAAAATAAAAAAGTTACTGTAAGATAATAGAATTGAGCAAATTTTAGGCTTTAAATAAATGCCAACATTGAGGTACAGTACGATCTGTAGGTCCATAGATGCTTTAATGCGTTGAGAAGTTCTAGAAGTGTAGCAAAAATATTTTATTTGTTTGAATTCCATTGAGGCCACAAATCCCATATCAGCCAGTACAGTAGATCCACTTGATTTCAGCAAGTTGAAAGCCAAATGAATTAAAAGGTTGTTGAACCTATGTAACATCAAATTAATTAATAATAACTCAAAATAATGCTTGTTAAGAAAATGATATATTTAAGATTATTATATGAGTGTGTAAAAGAGAGAGAGAGTAATAAGCACGCCGTCTCTGACAACTGGCCCGGTCGCGAGTGTGTGCCTTTTCGTGTTCTTAGCAAAACCTATTATATTTCAATAAAGGCTTTTAGCACAATTAATTCTAATAATTATTGCAATTATTATTTTTATTATCCACCATCCTCATCCACAACTCCGCTACATTACTTCAATGGCAGTTCCGCAATAATTGGTCCTTCGAGATAAACTGCTATTAAAAAATAAAAATAATTATCAGCAAAGAATCGGTGCCATTAACTACTTTATGATTTTAATCAAGTGTTTAAACTTCTCAGTGGATCATGTGCTTCAAAAATTTTTATTTTATTTTTTCTAAATACATGACACGTGTGGTGATTTCTATTTTTCAAGTGAGTGGATAAAACATTGTGCCATAAATATAAAAAATTTTTGTGCGAAATTGATTGCGCAAAAAACAAGTTGAAAAAATTCACGTGCACACGGTGAAATTTCTTTTTTTCTTTTTTCATTACAAGAAATATTTTTTTTTTATATTGGTGATTCAAATTTCAAACTGTCGTTTATATTAAAAAAAAAAAAAAAATAAAGTAATTTGGCAAAAATTTAAAAAAAATCAAGAAAAAACCATGTGGATCTTTATGAGAATTGGCGCGCATATTACCTATCCTTAAAAATTTTCAAAATTTTTCGTTTCTTCTTCAAGAGAGGCACGCGCAACTTTTTGCAAACAACAACGAAGGTTCACCATCTTTTTTTGATGTGAAGGAAGACGCGCGCAGTTTATCAATACACCAACGAAATTTTATTCATCGCCATCTTTTTTATCATCCTACGAAGGAAGACGCGCGCTTTTTATCAACACACCAATAAAATTTTATTCATCGCCATCTTTCTTATCATCTCATGAAGGAAGACGCGCGCATCATTTGAAGTTCACATTCACAAGGTTTTTCTCTTCTGTTCATCATAAAATGTAACAAAGAATTTTTTCTTTTTTTTATTATTAATATTTGTTTATATTTTAAAATATGAAAATTCACTTATTTAAATAATATTTAAATGTTAATTTCTGTATAAATTCCAAATGATTCATATTTAATATTTAAACATTTTTTCTTTTTTTTTAAAAATACAGTCAAATAAATTTTTAGTAAAAAACATATGTATTATTTAAATACTACTATCTCTCTCTCTCTCTCTCTCTCTTTATTATTAATCGTTATTTTATAAGGACATTATTTATAAGGACAATATTTTTTTTTTTTAAATAAAACTTTTACTTTTTGATAATTTTTTACAATCAAATATTCTGGATAAATTCCAGGCGGGCTTTAGAAAACATCATAGTACTCAAACAGCCTTGATAAAACTTACTGATGATCTCCGTATAGGAAAGGACAAGAAGCTAGCCACACTGTTAGTACAGTTTGACTTCTCGAAAGCCTTTGATAATGTATCTCCATCCAGACTACTAAAGAAACTACAAGATATCGGTTTCTCCAAAACAGCTCTTCAATGGTTTTGGTTATATCTCTGCGGTCGCTCGATGTGTGTTTACTCGAAATCATCAACCTCAGCCCCACGTGAAATAAACATAGGTGTACCACAGGGTTCGGTCTTGGGACCACTCTTATTTTGCATCTATATGAATGACTTGAAACTCCATTTGAATGATAACTACACAATTAGAATTCTCTATGCGGATGACTTAGAAATATATATTCAGGTACCTGCGGATCAAATTCAACATGGCTTAGAGCTACTATCAGAATCAGGCAAAAAAGTATCAGAATGGGCCAAAACTAACCTTCTGTCCATCAATATAAAAAAAACTTCAGCCATCGTCTTTGGAACTTCACACATGATAGGACTTTTTAAGAAACTTAACGTTTCTAACGTAGTGATTAATAAAAACGGTGATTCAGTCCCTTTTGTAGATGAAGTACTTAGTCTTGGGGTGATTTTAGACAGTACTCTGTCTTGGAAACAACAGGTAGATAATGTCTCCAAGAAAGTAAATAGAGCATTATTTGGTTTAAGATTCATCAAATCGTGCACATCCCAATTATTGCGCAGAAGATTAGTTGAGTCACTAGTAATCCCTCATCTGGATTACTGCACTGTAGTATATGCTGATGCATCTTTCTCACTTCGTGCTCAGTTACAAAGGTTAGCAAACACAGGGATACGATATATTTTTGGGATAGGTAGGAGTGAAAAAATCACTCCATTCAGAAAAAACCTAAAACGGCTTAGTAACGACTCTCGTCGTGACTACTTTGCCATGCTAATCATGTATAGGATTGTAAGGATGAAAGAACCTCCTTTCCTTCTCCCTTTTTTTAAACCATATCTCAGTGACAAGCCACAGAGAGGACCTCGTAAAGACCTAGCGATCCCCATAGTATCCTCTGATTCTGGACTTTTATCTTACCAAGTTAAGAATGCTAATCTTTGGAATTCCATCCCGCCCTGTATACGTTACCCTCCATCATTTTCCCAATTTAAAAAAGTATTAAATCATATTTTTCAAACTTAGATTGACAATAAGTACTTTAAGGTGAAGCTGTATTTATTGCTTATTTCATTATATTATTTTAATTTCTGCAACAGTATTATTATCGCTAAACTTATATATATATATATATACTATCTAATCTTGTACATACATATATTTACTATAAATAAATGAACTATATTTACTATTTTTACTGTATTATATTTACTAAAAATTTTTTTTATTGTATATACTGAAATATATTTACTGATGTTGACTAGTTTTAATTTATTAAAATATCTTATTTTATTTATATTATTTACATTTAATTAATTAATTGACTTTGTAAAACAAGAGTGCACTATTTTGTATATTAACAAATAAATCAAATAATAATAATTTGAAACTAAAAATTTTTAGCTTTTGATGAATAATAATGTAATGATTTATGAATTGGGCGAATATATGTTGAAGCGAAATACTTGTTTAAAAGAATCCTTTGAGACGCGTTATCTTTTTCATCTTTTATTTTTATTTTTTCTTATTTTGAGTCCTGGTCTTTGCGGTGTTAGAGCCTTGTCATTGACATTAAAAAATTTTTGGATTTTTAAATTTTTTAATTTTTTATATTATTTAAATTATAAAATAATCTCAAGACCATGGCTTATCTGATTTTGGCTCAAAATGATCTCATGCCTAGAATTGAAAAGGCTTACATCAATTTTGAAAAAGAAGGGGACAAAATGTCTTATGCTTCTTGTAAGGTAAGAATGCAAGGGTTAAAGGATAATTGGCAAAAATTCGAGCAAAATCATCATGAATTGTTCAAACAAACTAACGTGACCGAACTCATGAAAGATCAACCATACTATACATCAAATCTTTTTGAAACTTATTATGAAAAATATTTACAAGAGCTTAGTTTGTTTCAAGATTATTTGGATGCTCATACCCCAGCACCAAACAATCAATTTAATTCTACATTTAATGATAATACTAATAATAACAATCATACAATATTAAAAACAGTTCATGATGATTTTGAACGTCTCCTAAGACTTGAATTGCCAGATTTTAGTGGCAACTTTAAGGAATGGGAATCCTTTCGCGATATTTTCCGTTCTACAGTAGTTGATAAACCAGGTGTCCCGGATATAACCAAACTTAGGCATCTCAGAACACATGTTAAAGGTGATGCGGCTAGCCTTGTCCAAAGCTATTCATTAACTGATAGCAATTTTAAAATAGTTTGGGACAAAATATGCGTTAAGTATGAAAACAAACGACGTTTGGTCAATTCTCATGTCGCGGCTATTTTTTCTTTAAAAAAAAATTTCGAAATCCTCATCAGCTGATTTAATAGTATATTAAGTATCAAGGGCGTAAAAGTTTCGGCACTAGCGTGAGCACTAGCACGAGTGCTAGTATTTCGTCCATGGTGCTTACACTATTTTTCGCCCCCCTAGGCGAAGAACGAGTTCAGAAAATTCTTTACGCACGAGTTTTACGCCCGGGAGGGCAAAAAATTAATTTTAGTACCTTAAGACAGGAGTTCTGGATCATAAAGGGTAGGAGTCTTGTTAAATCTCGTATAAACAATTGTGTCGAATACATTCGTTATCGTGGAATGAGGTCAGTTCAGAAAATGGGTATTTTGCCCTCACCAAGGGTACAAAAAATTGATAAACCTTTTCGTGCTACTAGGGTAGATTATGCAGGTCCCTATAAGATTCTTAAATATAGAGGTCGTGAGGCAAAAACCTACAAGGCTTATCTTTGTGTATTTATATGTATGAGCACAAAAGCCGTACATTTAGAGTTAGTAACGGGTTACTCCAGCGATGATTTTTTAGCTGCATTTCGTCGATTCACTTCAACTCGCGGTTCATGCTCTGAATTATATAGTGACCAAGGTACTACCTTCGTCGGCGCAGCCCTTAGAGAATTGTATATGGCCCAAAGCCCTTAAAGAATTGTATATGGCCTCATCAGACTATATGCAAGGACTTTTGGGTAAACTAGCCGAAGAGGGTACTAAGTGGTCATTTAATTCTCCAGGCTCACCGCATTTTGGAGGATTGTGGGAATCGGCCGTGAAATCGATAAAACATCATTTACGCAGAGTAATTGGTAATACTACTCTAACGTTTGAAGAATTTTACACAATCCTTAAGCAGGTCGAAGCTTGCTTGAATTCCCACCCCCTGTTGCTCATATCTGATGATCCTTCAGATCAAAGTTTTTTATGCCCGTCATTGTTACTAACACAGTCTAACTCATATATAATACCTGAGCCGAATTATTTAAATACAAAAATTCCACCCAATCAAGGATACAAAATGATACAATTACTTTTACAAAATTGGTGGAAGGCTTGGTCTTGTGAGTATCTTCAAACCCTACAAGTGCGGTCAAAATGGACAGAAAAATCAAAAAACATTAATATCGGTGATATACTTCTGATTACTGATGAGACTTTGCCTCCCTCAAAATGGCCAATTGGCCGTATATTACAAACCTTCCCAGGTCCTGATGACCTTACAAGGGTGGTAGAAGTAAAAACCTCTACTTCAACATTGACAAGACCAATTCATAAATTAATTTTAATTAACAGTTTAAATAATGAGTCAGATTAAATTAAAAAAAAAATATATAATTATATGACTCTCTCTTATTTGTATATAATATAACTAATAAAATTTGTATGTGTTATTGTTTAGTTTATCTATTTATTTATTTATTTGTTAAAAAAAATAAGCATGTACATAAATTATTAAAATTTTGATTTTTTACAGGGTTTAATTTTATTAATTTCAATTTTCATTTTCTAATAATATTGTATATAATTTTTCATAAAAATTAAAAAAAAAAAAATTTTGTATTCAAAATTAAGGGGGGAGAATGTTAAGAAAATTATATATTTAAGATTATTATATGTGTGTGTAAAAAACAGAGAGAGTAATAAGCACGCCGTCTCCGACAACTGGCCCGGTCGCGAGTGTGCGCCTTTTCAACACCTATTTTATTTAAATAAAGGCTTTCAGCACAATTAATTCTAATAATTATTGCAATTATTATTTTTATTATTCACCATCCTCATCCACAACTCCACTACATTACTTCAATGGCAGTTCCGCAATAATTCTAAAGATATTAGTATTAATCAAGAAAAAATTAGTTAATAAAAAGTTCAAAATAATGTTCATGATTTGTAATTATAACATCAACAATTGAAAATGTTAAAATAACATGAATGTAAAGAACAATTTAGCATCAAAAAATTTTAAGATTTAAACAATTTAGCAGAAGAAAAAAAATAATTTTTAATTTTATACAAGTTATAAAAAAAAAATTTTTTAATTTAAGCAATGTAGCAGAAGAGAGTAAAAAATTTTAAGATTTAAGCAAATTAGCAAAAAAAAAAAAAAAAAAAATTTTTTAGGTTATGCAGTTTTTTTTAAAATATTTATAACCTTTAGACATAAATTCTTACTCACACACATTTAGCTCCACACTCCTTAATGTAATTATAAATTTTTTAAATTTTAAATAATATATTTTTCAAGTTAAAATTAGTAAAAAGAATTTAATATTTACTTTTATGTAAATCAAAATAGTTTAATTATATTAAACATGTAGCATAAATAAAAAAAATTAATTTAATATAATTATAATTTTAAAACAGATACTATAAAAATAATAATTAGTTTAAAAGCATCTGTTATTGTAGTTTAATTTAAACAATTTAAAAAAATATATATATTATGTTACACATAAAAAGACTTATCTTTTTTTTTTAAAAAAAAGCGAGCAGCCGACAAAATCATGTATCTGGAGGTGGTTGCCATCACTGAAAATTTTTTCTTGCGTTTCTATAGAATGCGCGTAGAGTAAAGCTTGATTGTTCTCTTTCTGCTTTGTTTGCCCCTCTCGATCTTCTTATTCATGAAGGCGCTCTTAATAATGACGGTAGACTGATGAAAAACTTGTTAAAGAAATCTGCGCGCCGACCCGGTAAAGATGTCGAAGAAGAAGAAGTACCAATCCAAGTTATTATGATTATTTGAGGAGTGTGGTAAAAACCCGCGCCAAAATCTATCTTCTCTTTCAGTAATGACGTCACTATTATGATTTTTTTAAATGTTTTGTACTAATAAATGCTACTTTTCACAAAAAGTTTTTTTTTTTTTAATTAAGAAATTTTTTGCTTGACACAATTAAAAAAATTTTTTACAGCACAACTCATTTAATTTTTACAATTAATATTGTCACTTTAGTATTTTAAAAATTGAGAATAATTTTTATTTCAAAATTTCAAAAAATTTTAAATTATTCTGTGCTCCGCCTTTTGAGAATAAAAATTAAAAAGAAACTGACACCACGCCTCCAAACAAAATAATACTGTTGGATGTAAAACTTGCTCATTTCACCATCTTGAATATAATTCTAAGCACATGTTTTTCACGATGTTAATCTCTTAATAAAAATCACTTTTTTCCAAGTCGCAGATTCGTTCTGGGATGCCAAATGTTATAAAAGAGATGAATCTTATAATGATGGATGAGGATTTTAGATATTTGGTGTTGGTGTCAATTAATAATATCACAAGCTTTTTGTAGAAATATCGCATTTATTTTATAGCTGTTTATAGCTAACGTAAATGGCGAGCACTGAGGCCCGGAGAGAATATACATTAAAACTAGGAGGGGAGCTCACCAACACACACATTATATACAAATATACATATTTACAAAACACTATTCTTTAAATTCTCTTTTATATTAAATTATAATTTTTTACCTTGATAAAAAATTAAGCCGGGAGAATGTTCCGTATTGTACTTGTAAATATATGTATTTAATTGTAAATAGTGTTAGTGTATATGTTATAAGAGCATAGAATTATATACTGTGAATAGAACAAACCAATAATGGGAGGAATTGTCTTGTGTGTCTGAAGGATAGATGATGTAAAAAAAGCCAGGTGCGAGAAAGAAAAAAGACCCGGCTCAATATATTTTTCATATCTTCTATCCTTCAGGTTCCGTAAGACAGCGCCACTCATTGAATAGTCGTTCTATTTTAACTATAATTCTATGTGTAAGAGGAGAGACAACACGGCGGCTCGCATCACTTAGTGCCCGCACGGCTGCCTTATAAGCAACACATATATTATTATAACAAATTCTTATTATTTCCAGTGCAAATTTTAATTAATAAATTATTTATTTTAACCTTTCACCATAATCACAATTATTAGTATTACGTCAACCAGTGCATTCTTAACATTTGGTCATTCGAGCCTTCAAAGGAGATAAGTGAAAATTTTCTTTTTTACATACACGCGCAAAAAGCCATTACGTGCGCGCGTGAAAAGCTTATAAAAACTGTGATAATTAACATTTGGTCCAACGAATCGTTAGTATTCTGAAAATAATTTATATTGCTAAAAATAACTCGGAGTGCTAATTTTATTTTATATTGTGTTTATAAAAATTTAAACGAATTTATACTCCACGTGGTGAAAGGGTTGTATGACTACATAAGTGGGGCACAAACTTTTTAATACAGTCCATATACAATTAAAAAATATAAATTCAACATGGCGAAATGCTTTAATTTAGTACACATGCAATTAAAATTAAAAATTCAACTAAACGAATTTTTTTAATTTGATATAAAAATTCAACCTGGCAAATTTTTCAATTTCCATTAAAAATTCAAGTTGGCGAATTGCTTAAACTTCCAGAAAAAATTCAACATGGTAAATTTCTTGTAAAATTTTTATTTTTTCAAGAAGAGGAAGTCACGTGCTTCTCATTTATTTGTGGCAAATTTCTTGTAAAGAAAGAAGAAGAGCAGGTGTCTACAGGTGTCCTGCTTGATTGCTGCTTTATTCGTCGCAATATTAATTTCTTCATCTTTTTTATTAAAAAAGGTACGTAATTATTTTTTAATCATCATAAATATTTTTTACCTACATTTTAGTATCGCAACTTTGGTTTAAGGTACAAGGTGTAATGTTGTGGGTAACCGCCCATGCGTAAATATTAGCGGCAATATTAGCTGAGTTTGAATATATTAAGTGCATTGGTCACTCTATACTATAAGGCACTACGTATTGTTAATAAGTACTAGATAAGTACTAGTTTTAAGATGTATACATGTAAAATATATATATTATAGTCTTCATGGTGGGGATATACCATGTGGCAACAGCATCTTTTGTTTTGGAAATACTCTCTCTCGCTTTTAAGCAGCCATTGTAATAAGTTAAATAATTAAAACTCGTTATGTCAAATGTTGATTAATATCTTATTATTTGGAGTTTATCCTATTTTTTTTATCCAATTAATATCCTAATCATAAAAGTACACGTTCTCAATAGAATTTGCCATATATTTTATTGAGGACATCACATTTTGTGAACATGAAAACCGAAACTTTATGAAAACTATATTGTCGACTCGGTAATTGCAGTTTTCATACAATTTTAAAAACACCATATCGCTTTTTTATCATTTGAAACTTAAAAAAATTATTGATTTAAAATATTTTTTAAACAATTTTCTCGATAGAACCGGTGTATATAAAATATCATGTGAATCGTGTGATAAAATATACATAGGGCAAACGGGACGCAGCTTCAGAAAAACGTTTAATGACCATATACCAAAAACACAAAATATAAATAATACACAACAATTAGAAAAAGTAAATACCAAATACGGATTACATTTAATTAATAATAACCATGACTACACAGACGACAAAATTAACAATATACATAAAAATTTAAAACCGATACACTTTTGCAATAAAGGTAAAATTTTGGATACACTAGAAGAATTTGAAATTTATAAAAATACACAAATAAATGCAAATAAATTAATTAATGAGAAGTTGCTAAATAAAAAAAACGTTTTATTTGATAAAATAATAAAAAAACATATTATATGAGTCCGTCGGAGCAATAAGCCAACATAAAATTTTTTTTTTTACTTTTTTTTTCTAACAAAATATGAATAAAAACACATTGAAGTGCATAAATTCGGGTACCTAAGTGCCCCCCGCCTTGTTATACGCATAAGAAAGGATCCCGTTTGCCACCTGGCGCGAAGTACGTACCTGATCTTTAAAAAAAATACTTTAAATATTTTAAAGTTTATGTCGGCTTATTGCTCCGACGGACTCATATAATAAAAAATAAGAAAAAGCAAAAATTAAAAATAAAAAATATAAAAAAAAAATGAAATAGAAGAAACGAATCAAAAAACATATTTTATATATTAACTTCCTCCTAGGGAGCACTTGCACATTAGAAAAAACAGATGTGATTTCGAACACTTATTAAAAGTTTTTAAAATTCTTTATTACATTATAAAACTAGAAATAATTTAAAAATCTTCATAGTATAAAATCTTCATATGTATACAAAATAAATATTCAAAAAAAAAAAAAAATTTTCTTATTTAGTCATAAAATAATTGTGAATCTATACAGACATAATCTAAAGTTACAATATCATATTCAAATGTTTTAAATTAATTTAGTTTAATTATAATACAGACCTGATGATGGGAATTTATTCCTGAAACTAGTCGTCTAATTATTATACAAAAACAAGTTGTAAAAAGAAGGATCAATAAATAAATTAAAATAAATATATTTTGATTTAATTAATTAAAAATATCAAAAATATTTTTAGTTTTTTTCAAAATCATATATTCTTGTATAATTTTGTTCTAATTATAAAAATTATTCATACATAAGAAATATTGCCTTAACACATAGTAAAAAAAATGTACGCAATATTACTAAAGATTAGAAATCTTATTACGAATTATTAACATTAATCCACTGTTAATAAAAATACTATTAGTAATAAAATAACGAATTGTAGTAAATTTACAAAATTTTTAGTAATATTGTTAATTTATTAACAAATAATTTTATTTAACATTTAAATTTATTAATAATTATTCCTTAAAATAAAACATAATGTACGATTGGGTATTTTTAATGAATCGATAATATAGTTTTCATATTATTTAAAAATACAAAATTACCGTCAAGTTTTACACAACATACTGTACCGTGACGCCGAATATAGCAAGCAATTATTGCTCGCATATGCTGGCATTTGGTATTAGCATAGCATGCTACCTACTTCCTTGCAAATTTGGAAGCAAAAGCATCATATATGCTGACATCTGTAACTTGCGGGACGGAAAAGTTATGCCTGCAATATACCAGTCTGTGCTAGCATAATTTTTATAAGTATTTCTATATTTACTTGTAATTAACTGTTCACCAAATGTAAGTACTTAGCTTGTCTATCTGTACTATTTTGCATCAGTAAATAAATTGAATAAAAAATAAATAATAATTTCACAATTGAAATTTTCTATTAGTTTTTCCGAAAAACTGATGGCAGCTTTGGATTCATCGGGAAACTTTACATACCCCTATTATCAAAAATTATTTTTGGATTTACGTAAAGCACAGAAAAATTAAAATTGAAAAGCGACCTTTGATATTTACAGCAATAATAAAGTTTTAAATAAAAAAACTCTGCAGTGACAGTGACAGTGACTGCAAACAGTGCAGTTTTTTTAAGACCTCGAACTTTTATTTGTTTCTTAAGTCATATTTACTAAGAATTACTTATATAATTACTTATAAATTATTGTGTTTTTATTTCAGGTTTGTGATTTTGGCAGTTGGAAGGTTTAGACTTTTAATGTGCCCAAAAAAATAATTAATAAGTTAATTTAATTATTTCTTAGTCTATTATTATCTATTATTATTATTTTAATAGTAATTTATAACAAAAAAAAATTTTTTTCCACCGATTTTCGAAGTTGACCCGAGATAATGTTCCTAGGTGATTTCGCCACAGGAATAGTACCTAGATCTATTTCGTATGTTTTAATAAGTCCACGTGGTTTTTACCATGAAGATTTTCAAGTGGGATAGGTTGTTAAAGTCTTATTTCTTATTTTTAGATAAATCAAAGAATAAAAATTTAGGGTTCTAGACCGATCAAAGAATATCACATATCAAGCTTTTAAGGACATCAATGGGATCCTTTGAAGGAATTTTCAAAAAAATAAAAAGTAAAAAAAATAATGTCGAACCAAATTTTTTGTTAGTTTAAAGGCTGCGGACGAGGAGGAATAAAAATAAATAAAAATGAAGTGAATAAAAATTAAACCTTTTTCTAATCATATGTTTATATATTGCAAATTTCTGGGATTTATTTTTCTATGTTCTTTTAGAATTAACTGGGCAGCCAAAATAAAAAAAGAATAGACAAAATCAACTTTTAACAACTGTATCTAAAAAGATTGTGTAAGAAAACCTAAAATAGGATTGATTTCACAAATTCTAAGTTAAAACTTGTCAAATTACTCACGAGTTTACACCCGGGAGGGCAAAACATAATATTCATATAGATGCAAAATTCAAAATTATGCATTTGTGTGTGTTTGTATACATGTAAAAAAATACAATTTATTGTTTTTATATGTTTTTATAACCATATAACCCTAAAAAACTTTTTTTTTAATTTGAAAAAAATTCAATTTTTTGATCGAGAGCAGCCCTATTACGTCAGGAAACTATTTTAAGATATTTTTTTTAATATTCCGTCTACCATCTCAATAAAATGAAACCCCTTTCTGAACACATTCCGAAATTTACTTTTTTTTTATCCAAAAACCTGAAGCTGATATTTTTTTTGTCCACTTTTTTGTTTTCTTGCCCCACTGTGCGGCCAGTTCCACAGAATGGGACAAGTCATCGGCCGGTGCCATGGAACCGACTAGGAAAACATGCCAGTCCGTGAAACGGGACATCAATTTAAATAAATTAACACATTGAAAACAAGAAAATTATTAAAGAATAAAAATTATTATTCAATTTCTTATAAATTTAAAATTCATTTTTGAATAATACTGATTAATTACACTGACAGTAGTAGGGGAACGAATCATTCCCTCACTTAAGGCAACAGAGTTTTCAAGCTTTTAGTATGGAATATTTCTTATTTTGGAGAAGAATCTTTCCCAAATTTTTAAATAATAGAATTAGAGTAGTAAAAACTGCAATCTTCTTTATCAGCGGAAGGTATTTTGGATGTTGTTTTTCTTATTTTAAGATAACAGCGCTCTAAAAACATAAGAAAGATTTTAAACTAATTCAGGGGAAGATTCTTTCCCGAATGGGATATCTGCTTCCCCGTACTACTGTCAGTGTATAAGATAAAAAATTTATTTGAATTATCAAATTTTATTCATAACTAGACCCAACTGCGCTTCGCGCAGAGAATTGCTTATTTAAATTATGTATTAATTCTTCTATAACAATTCGAATTGTATTGTATCATTCATTAAAGATAAAAACCCTCTAAGTAAGAAGACCTTATTGATTTGGTAAACCGCAACAAAAAAGTATTTTATAAGCGAGAAATTTAAAATAAAATAATAGTCTCCTGGTTGCTATATAAGAATATAAAGTCAGATTTTTTATTTAGCCTTTTAGGAAGTCATTACAGCGCAGCGACAGGGTCAATAATAAAAATTCAGAGTTTTCACAAAACGTTTTTTTATCATTCTGCCCAACTGACCTGGATTATTAACTTACCAAAAGACTAAATCAAAAATCTATAGAATTTTATTTAATTTGATAGGTGTTATAAATACATATCAAAATTTAAATATAAAGAAAGAATAACATAATTAAATTAAAGAATTATTAGCTATACTGAAGAAAAGTCAGCTTAACTGAGAAAGTACTTAAATCGAATTTTTTTGACCATCAATTCTCTGTCCTCAGTTTCAAGCTTCGCCAAATACCCCTTCCCATAGACATCTTCTACGTAAATAAAATTTTTCTTCTTTTATCAAATATATTTAATTATTTATTAAAAATATTGTTCTTTTTTTTAATTATAATTTAATTATTAATTTCATGAATTTTTTTTACTGTTACTTTTGTAAAAATTTTGTTATTATTTGCGAACATAAAAAATGTACCCACAATAAGGGAAGTTTTTCCTATTTTAAGAGAATTCGGTTCATTTTTCATTAATGGAACAGTTAAAGTTATAATTAAAAGCTCTAAAAACCTATATAATGGGCTAAATCTCGTTAAAGTTTATAAATATTTTGCATTTCTTAATGAGGGGGTGAAATAATCTAATAAGAAATAATCTAATGAAATAATCTATAAAATAATCTAATCTCTATCCCTGTTTATTGTAACATGTATTAACGTGTCTTGTGAATCTCAAACTCACCTCCTGCTTTTCTTTTAATTGCATTACCAAAATTATTTATTCTAATAATAATTCCGTTAACCAAAACGTCTTATATTTATACAGATTGTAACTTTTTTAATCTTTAATAAGGGTATAACATTGTCTATGTATATAAACTTTATTAGGTCACATTCAAGGATCTAAAAAGGACAATTTTAAAAATATAGTCCATTTTTAGCCCCACTTCTATAACCGATAACGGGTCCAGACTCAAAAAAATTATTGGATGTGTGTATGCATGAAACCTTTATAATACAGAGGGAAAATTATACAGCAGTCTTGAGATGACTCAAATTCTTCTAGAACAAAATAAAAATTAAAATATAAGGTAAAAATAATAAAAATAATAATATAACATAAAAACCATGTCTTATTTTATTCTGATTTACGGTGACAGTAATATTTTATCTGGTAGGAATAGATTTTCAAAGTAAATTATTATTATTTTGATAATATTTCTCATATGTTTTTTGTAATCCAAATATTTTTGAAAATAAAAAGTGCCACTGTTGAAGAATCTAAGTCATTCCTAGGGCGCTGTATAATTTTTTTTAGCATTTTATGGGTTTTAATGTTAAGGGGGATCATTGGGTACGGCGCTCGAATTTCGATTCGATGATTTTTAAGTGGATATAAAAAAAGAACGGTTGGAGGTAATTTAATGAAATTTTTTTTATTTATTAATAATGTATTTAAGAATACAAAAATAATTTTTTTTGTTTGTTTCTATGACGTCATGCCGATGTATGAGAGATTATTAAGAGGCACTAAAAATAAAGTTGACTTGCGCCGTGCAGCATAACCCAACTTAGGATCATCTGAAAAAAAAAATATATATATATTATTTTTCTTAAGGCTTAAAGCCTTACAATCAACGGGATCAACGTAAAGTTTTTTCAAAAATTTTCAATTTTTACGCTGTGGCGGAAAAAATAAAAAAAAAGTCAAAAAACTTACCTGTTTTTTTTTTGTAATCGGTCCTAACAATTTTCTGGGGCAGTTATAAAAAAAAACGATACGTCAATCCCTGGTAAATATGTTCTTTAAGCAACTGTGAAAAGGGCAAATTAATCGGTTGAGTAGTTTTTCCGTTATCGAGCACGGCGATTTGAAAAAACAAGTTTCGAGAAAAACGCGTTTAAAGTTTGAAAACAAGTTTTTCCATATATAAAATTAAAATTTTTTTTTATTTTTATTTTTTTTTCTGTTGGTATAAGTTATTAGGAAGAGAATAAAATAAGAAAATTGCAAATCGGTTCAGTAGTTGTGGAGTTATCTTATTCAAAAGATTGAAAAACACGTTTTTAAAAAATGAGCAAAAATTTTAAATGTCGAAAAAAACAAAAATATGAGTTGAAAATTACTTAAATACTTAACTTACCAATCTTCTGCGATTTCGGGACCATACAGCAATCCTTCAACTTCCTCAAATTCCATCTCTTGAGCAGCATTTTCTTCTCTTAATTCAATTTTCCTGTTTTTAGCTAACTCGGTACTTAAAATGCTGTCTGATGCTTTATTTTGAATATTTTTAACACTAATACATAGTATTTTTGTTTGTATAAATGTATAATATCAATATAATATGATAATATAACAAAAAGAATTAAATTTTAGACCTATTAACGTTATTCAAGCAGTACCTGCGTTCAAATTTTAAAAATATACGTCTGCGGCGCGCGCTATTATGCCTCATAGAATCAAAAATAAAGCGAATTTCGAAACAAAAATTTTTTTCCATATTCTTGAAACATATATGAATACATTAAAAAAAAATTCGATAACGGAAAAAAAATTACCCAATGATCCCCCTTAATAATTCATGTATATACATGATATATACTGAATCCAATTGCTTTTTTGGATCTAAACTCGTTATAGAATCCATCTAGTTATTGTAGTACATTTCATTTCAAATAATTACCAAAATATGTTTACTGAAAAAAATATCATAAAAATGAATAACTTTTAACAACTTTTTTATTCTCTAGATTTTACCCTTATAAAAAATCATTATTTCTTTAAATTTTATCTTCCTAGATCCCATTCTAGACTTTTGGCAGTTATTTCCATTTTTGGCCAGTTTAGATTAATAATATTCTCTTTTTTCCCGCGAAAACATATGTGTTTTTTCGCAGACATAAATATTTTATTTTTTCATGTTGTATCGGGTTCATAAATTAATCCGGAGAGGTTAAATTTCATATGTCGAGTATTATAAATTTTTCTTACTACTTCCTAAACTATCTTTACTGCATCGTGAATAAATTTTTACCTATATTGAATAATTAATGGATCAGGTATAACAAATTTTATATGCCGATAAAAAATTTCATTTTTTAATCTTTTGATTTACATTAGATAATTCATTTCTTTAATACTAAAATCAAGTATTTTCTAACCAATCCAAGATAAATTAAACATATGCGCCCATGGACATGTAAATTTTGTAAGGAACTAAAATTTTGAAACCCAAATGTAAATTCAATTCACCTTTATTAAAAATTATGCAGATTCGTCGACAGTATTCTCAATCTTAAGTTTTAAATTATTTTCTATCCGTATCCTTGAATTATTCGAAAGCCCTAAAACGAAATTATTTTAATTCATAAATTAAAATAAAAAATAATAAATTAAAGTCTCCAAATCAAAGTTTAGAAAGTCCCATTTCAAATCCTGGACTCACTTAACTATTGGAGCTACTAAGTTACTTCCCCCCCCCCCTATAAACATGTTCCATGTTAATATTCAAGCAATATTTAAGCAACGGAGCGCTCCGTTATTCAAGCTAAATTTTTTCTTGAATTTTTTGGATAATCAGTTTTTTCACGATTCTGTAAATTTTTACTAAGTTGTACAACAAAATAAAAATCTGACTTTGGATTAACAACCGCGTAAATTTTAATTTTTTCAAAAAATTATATTTTTTCTTTTTTTTAAGTTAAACAGACTAAAGAATCCCTATAAGTATCAGAATGTTTCTTATTTATTTATTGGAATATAATTTTTTTTTAAAGACGACAAAATTATTTTTTCTGGACAATGACCAGAAAGCACGTATTTCCCGGCCAATGCAAAGACGTGTTTTCTCGCCACTGCCGCAGAAAAATCGTATACGACCCTTGGCCTTTAAAAAAAAAATGACTCAAATCGCACGTAAATTACCTTCCGAGGCGAAGTCGAGGGTGGTAAACTGCGATTTGGGGCTTTATTTTTCTGGCCATGGGTCGTAATATACTATTATTAGCTATTATTATTATTATTATAATCATAATCATCAAGTACTTTTCTTATGCATTTAAAAAAATATTTAAAAATTTAAAAACATAAGTTACACAACAAAGTTTTGAGGTTTGAAATATATGCAAAAAAATGATTTATTAACCAATAATTTAAATTTTAAATTAATCTTTGCTTTCTGTTAATTTTTTAAATGAATTAAATAAATAATTTTTAATTATCAATAACCATTTATAAGTTAAGTAATTAGCTACTGGTTTATTATATAACTTGTAAGATACCTAAAATAAAATAACCTAATTTTTTGAGTTGTGTTAATGTTATTGTTTTTAAAATTTGCATGTATGTTATGTATGTATTGTGTACATTATTGCAAGAACCAATCAGAATGACTCTTTTAGCGATAACAATTTACATAGTTACCGTATCGATGACTAACTCATTTAGGATTTATTGAACTAGCTGATGACTGTTGCATTCCACAGAATCGTCTGTCACTTCGTATCAGACTTAAGACATATATGTGTCAATTAACTTCTTCAACATGCTATAACGGAGGCCACCTGCAATTATCGCAAGCAGTGTAAGACCAAATTTTTTGCTTTTATCCCCTTGGAAGTCAATACATATATATTGACATATATACCGCTTTTTTTTAATTGTAACTAACTGTAAATTTTGGATGCATGTGGATAAATTTTTATTGATACTGTAGAATTAGAAGTTAAATTAAGGGATTCATGATGAGATTTTAGGATTTGCGATTCTAATTACGATCCGAAGTCCTACTTTTTTGTAGTTGCCATGCTGAAAATTCCATATTCTAATTCCCAAGCGCTGAATCGCCCTTCTACAACTCTATGCTATAAAAAAGGCGCCAAAAACCTGCGAAAATACTTACAATTAGAGGTGGACGATACGAGACGATACCGAGACTTTAGGCTTATCTCGTCTCGGTATCGGAAATTTCGAAATTTTGCAGTCTCGTCTCGGTCTCGTCTCGATCTCGTCTCGTTTTCGAGAAAGTCTAGAAAAAATTAAAGTTTTTCTTCAGGAAAATTATAAAAATAAAATTGTCAACTATTTATATACAAACAATTACAAATTTATAAATTCCTGTGAGACTAAAGCGCCCTCTGAGCGGAGTTTCTTTTATGGCTAATAAAATAACCTGACAATTTTTATCAAGCAGTTATTCTTTTGTAAAATTATAGATAAAAAAATATTGTTTTTGATTAAAATTGTATACATTTGAAAAAAAAGCTTTTATCTGCAATAATATAAATTACTGTAACGTATTTTTAAGATTTAAAATAATAATGTTTCTAAATTATCTTTGACGGCTGATTATTATTGATATTATTTGATGATTGGTTAGCTGATCATAAAACTGAATCCTTTTACGGAATAACAGCCCATATTTTATTGATGAACACTGGATTTTACGTTCAGTAACTTTAGATTTTATACTATCAGCTGGGAGCCAAACATTCAGGAAAAGATTTAGCCCACATACTTTTTCAAGCCTTAAAAGATTATGAGATCGAGGGGAAAATTCAAGGTATCACTGTTGATAATGTATCATCAAATAAAACTTAATGTTTAAGAAAATTTTTGCAGTGATAAATCAAAGAAAACTATAATTCTAACTATTTATTAAGTATACAGTCTTAATAAGAATATTAATTTTAATGCTTTTTTACTTATTGTAAAAATTTAATTTAACTAAATGTATTAATAACTTTTTTTTTCGAGACGAGACTTCTCGAGAGTCTCAGTGTGAATGTCTCGTCTCGTCCCAAATTTCCTAAAAATGCTCTCGTCTCCGATACTGGTCTCGCAGTCTCGTCCACCTCTACTTACAATGATACCCCATATGCATGACTTACGGAGGCAAGTAAATGGCACTTTCCGTTTTATCATGCTCCCTGGGGCTCGGAAACCAGCTCTGCTCTCCCTTATTAAAAAAAACATCATTGCTCTGCATCAGCGGTGAATCACTCTGCAATATAGTACAGTCATCCCTTGTTATACGTGGATTTCGCAAATACGCGCGGGGCCCGTTTTAAAATTTTCTCCATATACGCGGATTCTGCCCTCTCAATTCGTGGATAGGATTCAAACTTCAGGTAATTTTTTTTATCACGAAATTTTGTTTATATTTAATAAAAACACTGCTTCGATGCACTAACACACACAGCCATTCTGATGAGATCTATGGGTTAGTGTTGATCGAAACGCTAAGTGCCTTCTGTAAGTCCATTTCACCCTCCCCTTTGCCGAACCAAACTTTTTCAAATACCCTATCAAAAGAACATTTTTTGGCATATAAGAACGTTTTGAGAACCGAGGAAGCTAAAAAACGGGTTTAAAAAAAATGTTTTTATGTGTGTAAGTGTATTTATGAATGTATTAGAGTGAACCTAAAATTGGAGTTTTAAGAAAAGCTCCCCGGGTTTTTTTGTGAACTTTTGTTCATAAAAAGTCTCCTGCTACAAGGACTTTGCTTTTCAAAAACGCGTGTCTGTAAGCATCTCAATTGTCTCATATAAATAAAATAAGAATTTAGACTTTTTAACTTTCTAATTTTTTACAAAGTTTGGAAAATGTTTTGAAAAGCTGGTAATTAATGAAAAGTATTATTTATATATATATATAAAACGATAAATAACCTCAAGTAGCCAAAAAAAATATTTTGAAAGCGATTTTACCGGTAATAAACGTCAAAAAAATTCTCCATTTAAATTAAATGAAGCCATAGCACGTGTTTTTGATCCTTGGAGCTGAGGACTTTTTATGACCAAAAGTTCACGAAAAAATTTGGGAAGCAAAGTTTTTCTTAAAACTGCAATTTTAGGTCCACCCTAGTATTTATATACGTATGTATCTGTGTACTATGTTTGTAAACGGCGATATTTCGCAACCATTAAGGTATTAAAACCTAATTTTTTTATCAAAAAATCTCAAACTTTTTTTTTTTTTGAAGGTTCTCTTCTACACGCACGTGCCGACAGAGTCGTATACTTTTCACGCTATTCGAAGTTTACACAGTCCCATACATTCAATGCTTTTGTAATGCAGGTAAGTGAATATTTTCAAAAACGAAACGTTGAAAAGCACCGTTGCATATAATTCTGGGTGGAACACAATTGCCGTGGATATTTATACATTCCTAGTATATGTTAAAGCATAACCGCGACAATTGTGCTCCACCCATTCCATACATTTTTTTCATTTATAATATTTATAGTTTTTTTTAACAAATAATGCAGTAATTTTTTTTAAAATCTTATTCACAATTTCATTAATAGTGCCTTTTTGTAAATAAAAATAATTTAAGAAAATTAATAATAATTTTTGATACTCGACAGTATTTTTTTAAACAATTGAATTTTTATCGACCTTTTTTCGAGTAAATGATATCAAATAAATTTACAAATTCATCACCCCCACTTTTCATATGCTGATGCTAATAAATTGTCATCTCTTTTTTTATTAAAGCATACGAAGCGGTGATATTAGATAAATTTTTAAACTAATTTAAAAATTTAAATTTTCGCGGATTTTAATGTAGGTACAGAAGGTACCTAGCGTTTCGATTAACACTAACACATAGATCTCATCAGTATGGCTGTGTGTGTTAGTGCATGTGCCATAGACGCTGATGTAAACACGTCCTTATTTTTCTTTTATAGTTAACAAATGGCGATTTTAGCACTTGTGAGGACGACTCACATTGCTTCAATTGTTTTAATTAAGAAAATTTTTTTAAATTTAAAATTACTATACAACGAAAAAAAAATTACATGAAAAAGTGCTTTATATTTCATATTTAATATTTAACATTTAATAAGATGGATAGATACTTGAAATCACTCAATTTTTAACAACATTAGAAAATCTCCAAAAAGAAAAATTAAAAAAAAAAAATTTTTTTATAAATTTTAAAATTTATTGATTAAAAAAAAAAAAATTTATTTATTGATTTAAAAAAAAAAGAAAATAATGGTATAGGATTTGAATTTGTGATGTGAAGAATTCTCTTAACAGGAAATAGATTTTAACCACAGAACCAACATGAATGCAGTTTTTTAAGAACTTTTAAAGGCTTCTAAAAACTTTTTTAGGTCGATAAACTCATTAAAATAATTTTTTATTACAATTTTTTTAAAATCTTTTTTATTTTTTTTTTATTTCATATAAATTATAAAATTAGCCAACAACCTTCAAATTTTAAAATCACCTTTTTTGCAATTTTTATATGATTTTATAGGTATTTTGGGGCATTGAGTCCGTATCTTAAATCAAAAGGAGTGTAACCCCTTTATTTTTACTCTTTCACCTTTAAAATTTTACTTTTTTTAAAAGCCGTTTTTGCTTCCTTATAAAGGAACCATTGATTGTGATCGGGTCAAAATTTGTTTTCTGATTTTTTGGCATATAAGCACGTTTTGAAATCTCAGGAAGCTAAAAAACTGGTTTTTAAGAAAAGTCTGTACGTGGGTGTGTGTTTGTGTGTATGTGTGTATGTATGTATGTATGTATTTATGACTGACACCAGTGATATTTAACAAACATTATGGTATTAAGACCTAATTTTGTTTTCAAAATTTTTTTTACCAAAAAATCTCGATATACTTTTTTTTTTTAATTTGGATGCAATACCTCATTTTTTTACATGAATGTACTGATATCTAGAAGTATTTTTTTACTAGATATCTCGAATCTTATAATTTATTTTTTGAAAATTTTTTTCACCAAAAAACACAAAAAATTTTTTCTGAAATTTTTTGTCGTCAAAAAATACAAAAAACGCCAAAGTTTTTTTTATTTTAGGACGTAGTACTTGCGTTTCTTCCTATGAAAGTACGAGTATCTAGAATTAGTGCAATCAGCTGATTGAGAGTTTATAAGTACCTGCCATCTAGCGGTTATAGGTCGAACGCAAAAACAGTGATTGGAAAAACTCTTATACGTCAAATATGTACATAACTATTGCTTATTGGAGAGAGTATATAATAGAGATATTACTTTGCATTTTCGATAAGCAATAGTTATACACAGATTTTGTATAAATCGAGACACTAAGTCATACATATGAAAGTACTTTAATAATTTTAGTTCTTCCAGCATAGTATAGGTGCATTTATCGTATACTTTCCAGGTCTAAAGTGGGTAAAAGATCATTCTTAGTGTTTCTTATGACATTATACTTTGTTCACTCTCCTGGCAAAACGAGAAAATAAGTATGACGAAACGCGATATTTTGTATTTTCTCATTTGTAAATGAGATTTTTAATAAATATCGTTTATAAAAAAGAAATGGTGCTGCCTCCGATTTGTAAAAGAGAAATAATTGAATTTCTCGTTTTCAAATCCAACGCGTCGCGTCCTAAATAAAAATTTCAAAACAAGAAAATTTAAAAAAAAACTCTTTTTAGAAAAGAGAATAAAATATTAAAAGCGCGAACAAGATGCACAATGTCACGATCAGCTGACGGTGAGCAGATGCACGTTGCCCGGCATGCGTCTTTAATTAAATATTAATAAATGCTATAATATAATTGGAAAGTGATAATATTTGTGTAATATTTGTGTAATATGTTTAAAACTTTGTATTTAAAAAAAGTGGATATTAAACATATTACACAAATTTACACAAATATTATCACTTTCCAATTATATTATTTGCATTTATTAACATTTAATTAAACACGCATGCCGGGCAACGTCACATCTCGTTTGCAAATGAGAAAATACAAAATATCGCGTTTTGTTATACTTATTTTCTCATTTTCCCGGGAGAGTGTTAGGTAAAATAGACCATTAAGAACATTTTTGTGGCTTCACAATCATTAGATTTTAACTTGTAAATTAAATTAACATTATCCAATAGTTTGGTTTTATCTTTACCTCTTTTTATAACACATACTAAATTATTAATTTAATTTACAAGTTAAAATGTATAATGATTGTTATAATGATTATGAAGCCACATATGTAGGACAAACAAAATAGCACTTTTTCATAGCAAAGAGGAACTGGAAAACGATATAAAATATAAAAGAAACAAACCGGTCTCAAACCATTGCACGGATAATAACCATACGATAAATTGTGATGGAATCACAATTTTAGAATTTGAAAGTAATTTTTATAGGAGAAATATTTCTGAAAAACTTAATATTCAAATCCAAAAAAAACTTATTAATAAAAAAACAGATACGCGATTCGTAAATGCGAGCTTTAAAACATTGCTTCATAGAGCATCAAGAATATTAAAATAGTAAAATTTAATTGTTGCATATTAAACTTCATTTATATTCATACACATTTTTAATGTATTATATCAAAAAATATCTAAAATAATATTGAAAATGGTTTTTTTTAAAAAATAAGGAAAAAAAATTTTTTTTCATTAAAAAAATAATTAATTCAATTTCATAATAAAAAAAATTTTTTAAACGATAAAAAATAACAGTATGCTAAAAATTTTTAATGTAGGGTATATATCGGTAAATTAAAATAAAAATTTTTTTTTGTTTATACCGTAAAGATTAATAGAAATAATAAAACTAAAGTAAAAAAATTTTTTTTAGAAAAGGTGTTGATGACTAATAATATTTCTATCAAAAAAATTTTACGTTAAAATAATTCGATTCTTTCTTTAGATTTTGTTTATATTATTTTCTTTCGCAATTAAAAAACGTTGACAATGTTACTTTATTTTATTTAAAGTCCATTTAGTATTACAAGAACTGATACTCAGTAAAGAATAAAATATTCTTTGCTTTAAATTTAAATGTTTATATTATGGTAAGAGATACTATTAATAGTTATAATATTGTAAAATTTTTGTAAAAATCTTACTTGTTAATAAATTTTTAGCCTGACGAGGTTGGTGGTATACCAACGAAACGTTGCTAAATAAATAAATAAAATATTTTTTATTTAATTAAGCCCAAAAAGGTCGATTAATTCAGAAAAAAAATTTTTTTTATTTTTGTACGTAGTATCTATTTTTGTTCTAAGAAAGTACTAATATTTGAAAGTATGGTTTTACCCCATATCTTGAATCTGATAATTAATTTTTTTTTAATTTTTTTCTCAAAATTTTTTGGAAAAAAAATAAATATTTTTTTTCTTTTTGTATGTAGTACCTAATTTTTTCCTACGAAAGTTCTTATATCTAGAATTATCGTTTTTACTCGATATCTTAAATTGATACTTAATTTTTTGAAAATTTTTTTCTCAAAATTTTTTGCTTAAAAAAATAAAAAAAATGCAATATTTTTTTTGTTTGGGGATGTAGTACTTAATTTTTTTCTATGATAGTACTAATATCTAGAATTATCGTTTTTACTGGGTTAAATAGACTATTTATAACATTTTATTATTGTTACTGAGGAAACATAGTGCCAATTCCTTGTCAGCGTTTTTTTTACTTTAAAAAGCACAATGTAATAAATCTATTATTTTTCAGTATAAAAAATTTTAATAACAAAACAAAGTTTATATAATTATTAATTTAAATAAAGTAGCTATTATAAATAACTTATTAATTTAATCACGGATGTATTTATTCATGCTTGTGAAAAAAAACTTTTAAATCAACTCATGTAATATATTAATTTATTTTCAATAATTAATCTTACAATTACAAAAGCCTATTCTTTATTTCTAAATCAAACTAAAAAAAATAAATTGATAGCGTATCTGCAAACAAAGGGAAACTTATCCCAAGAGGCATAAAGCAGGGATTTACTGTAACCCTACATACGTTATCCCTTCATAATATACAATTTTGAAAGTATAATATTATTCCCTATAATCTTCCTGTTTTTGGATTAGCCTCTTGAGAGAATTATCTCGCGGCTAAACTCTGGAACGATTACTTAAAAAAAATGTATAATTTGAAAGCTAACAATAGGCTCGACAATAAGTTTAAAAACTTTTGTTAGAATCCAACAAGTCCCCAGTGCATTTTTTTAGTATCTCTTTGTTTGAATTTATTTCTATAAATAACACCTGCCTTTACAGAAGCTCTTTTGAATTATTGATTTACAATAAATAATTGTTTTTTTTTTTATTAACATTAAAATTATAAGCATAAAATAATTTTTTATAAAGAATAAATGCAAGTTATTAAAAATTGTTCAAATAAATCTCAGACTTATATTAATTTTTTTCTCAAAAATTTAACATTTAACTTAAGTGTGCTTTAAAGGCTTAAAAAAGTGAATGGCAAGTTGTTTATATTTTTCATCATATTTTAATTTATATTTCAATATCCTAAGCAGAATAGAGCCCAGAGTAATCAGAAAACGTTTGCTGGAAAAAGTAAAACTTTTTTAGGATTCTTCAAAGTTTTTATCAATGAGTAAAATGAGACCTTAATTTTTATGATCTGCTACTTAGTTATTGAGTAAAGCTTAAAAAAAGCTGTTAAAAACGTAAAAGTAAATGAAAAATTTAAATTTTTAGTTAATGAATATGTAAACTTGGCCTTAAAAAAATTAATTTTTTTAAGAATTTTCAAAATTTTCATCGCGAAATCAAACGAAAACTCAAGCTTATGAAAGACTTTTTAGTTTTCAAATGAGGCACTAAAACAATTGTTTACGTGTTGAAATAACCGAAAATTGCATTTTTAGAGAGAAATGATCCAACATTAGCTATAACAACTATTTATCAGAAATTTTTTTATTTTCATCACTGAATTAAACGATATACATACGGTTTTTTAGATCAAAAAAGACTTGAAAACAACTGCTGGAGACGTTTAAGAAATCAAAAAATTGCAATTTTAGAAAAATAAATAAATTTTTTTTCTAAACTATAATTATTCAATGAAATTATAAAATAGTTAAAAAATAATTTTTAATGTGTAACATGAACTACGATATATGATATGTATCAGCAATAGAAAATCCGAAAATTGAAAAAAAATGTATTTTATGTGAGAAACTAGAAATAAGAATTTAAAGCATTTTTTAATAAGTAATAAAAATACCTTTAAAGGGGCAGTGCAGGTTAAAATCCGACTTTTTTGAAAAAACCTAATTTTCAGAAAATGTTAACAAAAAATTAAAAATCCAAGAAACTGGCAACATTGCTAAGACTTTGGCGGATTCAAAACTGTGGGTTTGGGTCTTTTTATAATATTTTTGCTCGGCAAATTTTTCCTTGAAAATTTATCCTTAATTTTTCATTTTTTAAAGAAAAAAATCTCCAAGCAAACAGTTTTGAATCCACCAAAGTCTTGGCAATGTTGCCATTTTCTTGGATTTTCAATTTTTTGTTAACATTTTCTGAAAATTAGGTTTTTTCAAAAAAGTCGGATTTCAACCTGCACTGCCCCTTAAAAACAATTATTCATGATTTTCTGATGTTCAAGAAAAAAATAAAATTCTAAACTTAAAACTTTCTTACTTTTCTCTAAAAATGTAATTTTATTTTAACGATTATAGCAAATATTTTTGTCAATCGGGTTAATAGAACCGATTTTTATAAAAAAAGTTTGATGGGTTATAAATTATTTTGTTATCAATATTTTTTAAAAAATCGAACGGCCCCGGAAAGTAAAAGAGTCAAAAAACATATGGTAAAATTTTAGTTTAAAAATATTGATTTTTAGTGAAACTATAGCAATTTAAAAACGACTATAAAAAGTATTCAGTTTTTTTTAACTTTTTTGCCCCCTTTTCGACTATAACTCTTGCCCTAATTAACTTTAAAACTTAACCTTTCGTATTAGAGTAGAAGAAACAACTTTCTACAAGAAAAATTTTATGCGGATATTTTGTAAACTTTTATGTAGAAGTTATTTAATAAAAGCGGGAGGTGCGCATCTTTATTTATCCGACAGTATACAAATATTTATTTTTAAAAAAATTTTGTATTTCTCGGTCAATTTCAAAGAAATTAAATTGAAATCAAAGTTTAATGTCATTTAACATAGAACAAATATTTTGTAAATGTATATATAACGTAACACTTAGAAAAATAGTATAATTTATAAGTGGTAGTTCATAATTTACATGTATAATAATCAGTATTTTATCCTTTTTACCCTTTTTTTATTTAAAAAAATCTTTTTCTAGCCTTATTTTTAAAACCAAAATAACATTTAGTTCAAAAGCAGACTTATTAATGTTAAGAATAAAAATAAAAAGTAAAATTTTAATTAAGTTTTGTCTTTTAATTGTATAAAAAAAATACTGATATTAAAAAAGTACACAAAAATTTCGAAATTAAACCCTTGAAAACTAAATTCCGATAAATGTTAAAAAGACCAGTTGACTAAAATTTTAAACGAATATTAAGGAAATTTAAACAAAATATGATAATAATTTATCATTAAACCTTGTACCTCTCAATCTCTTCGTAAACGTCTAGTTGAGTCATTAGTGATGCCAATATTGGACTATTGTAGTGCCGTCTACTCTGATATTTCTAAACAATTAGGTGACCAGCTTCAGAGGCTCTCTAACTGTAGTATTAGATATGAACACCTTATAGTAGACGACTTAACTGGATAGAAATAACTACACGTATGGACTACTTGGCTTCTCTGACTATGTATAAAAAACTTATGACCGGTTTGTGTAACTACACAACCAACGAGCATGGAACATGTTCACTAATAACTAACACTGATAATAAAGTATCTATTCTGTTCATAATATCAGTATTTATATCCAAGTATTTCTGCACTAAAGTTCTTTAGAGACTTCTGCACCAATGGTCCCTAGGTACTTCTGCACCAAAGGTCTTTAGGGACTTCTGCACCATAGGTCCCTAGGTACTTCTGCACCAATGCTCCCTAGGTACTTCTGCACCAAAGGTCTTTAGAGACTTCTGCACCCTAGGCACTTCTGCACCAAAGGTCTTTAGGGACTTTTGCACCATAGGTCCCTAGGTACTTCTACACCAATGCTTCCTAAGTACTTCTGCACCAAAGGTTTTTAGGTACTTCTGCACCAAAGGTTTTTAGGTACTTCTGCACCAAAGATCTTTAGGGACTTCTGCACCAATGCTTCCTAAGTACTTCTGCACCAAAGGGCTTTAGAGACTTCTGCATCCTAGGTACTTCTGCACCAAAGGTCTTTAGGGACTTCTGCACCATAGGTCCCTAGGTACTTCTACACCAATGCTTCCTAAGTACTTCTGCACCAAAGGTTTTTAGGTACTTCTGCACCAAAGGTCTTTAGGTACTTCTTCACCAAATGTCTTTAGGGACTTCTGCACCAATGCTCCCTAAGTACTTCTGCACCAAAGGTCTTTAGGGACTTCTGCACCATAGGTCCCTAGGTACTTCTACACCAATGCTTCCCTAGTACTTCTGCACCAAAGGTCTTTAGAGACTTCTGCACCATAGGTCCCTAGGTACTTCTGCACCAAAGGTCTTTAAGGACTTCTGCACCAATGCTCCCTAAGTACTTCTGCACCAAAGGTCTTTAGAGACTTCTGCACCATAGGTCCCTAGGTAATTCTGTACCAAAGGTCTTTAGGGGCTTCTGCACCATAGGTCCCTAGGTACTTCTGCACCAATGCTCCCTAAGTACTTCTGCACCAAAGGTCCCTAAATCGAAAATATTCTCATAAGTCCCATTTGACCCCCCCCCCCTTAAAAAGGACAAATTTGACCCCCACCCTAAAAAGGACATATTTGACCCCCCTCCCTTAAAAAGGATAAATTTGACCCCCCCCCTTAATTTTCCAGTTTTGAAGTACCCCCTCCCTATAAACATGTTCCATGTTAATAATACGTATGAAACAACCTCCTTTTCTTTTACCACTATTTAAGAGACAGACCAACTCGGGGACCTTGTAAAGACCTGGAAATACCTCCTGTTATACATAATTGGGTTAGAATTCTTTCCAAGTCAAGTATGCCAAATTTTGGAACAAAATCTCACCGTGCATACGTGATCTCCCTTCACTCAAACAATTCAAAAAAGCCATTAAAATATACTTATTTGGGTTGGAAAATATCTCATACATTTATTGACTTTATATTGTTAACTATTTATTTAATTTTTTTCTTTTTTGACTTATTATTTACTTACAATTTTATTGACGTTATAGCAACTTGTTATATATATAATATATTTATTTATTAACTTTAATAAATTTTATTAACTTAATCATTTATTATTGACAGATTGTTGTTGACTCTTGATGCTTTAAAATTTTACTCCATTCAAATTATAAAGATTTAAACTGTAAATTGTAAATTGTAAATTTTATTTTTTAATTTTTAATTTTATTTATATATATATCGCTCATTTTCATTTTTTTTGCAAAAATAGTGTCACGTGGTCGTATATACCGATTGAAGTAAGAATTTACAAACTTTTTTGTCTTAAAGTTTGTATCTCAAAAAGTTGTTGACCATACACCATAAAAATTAACAAAATTATAAGTTGAAAAAAAAATTTGTGGCTAAAATATGACAAAAAATCCTTTACCGTTCCTATTAAGAATTTGGTGTTTTAAGCAAAATAAGTGCATGGATTTTTATTTCCTTTTTTTAAAGTTTGTATTTCACCTAATTTTAGAAGTACCAACAGCTATTTAACCTTAAATTAATGTTTTAGATGCTATTTTAGTTTAAAATATGACCAAAAATTACGTATTTATTCACAAAAGCATAAAAATACTTTTTTATACCTGAAGGAATAATTGGTTAAAAGAACAATAATATAAATTTTTTAATTTTACTATGTTTTTATGACAATAACAAGTTTATTCTTTTATAAAAAAAACTTTTACTTTATGTTTTCAAAAAATTACAGCACTAAAACAAGATTTTTATATTATTTTTTTAAAATCTATTTTTGCAAAAAAAATGAAAATGAGCCATATATAAATGGGTGTATCCATTACTTTTCATACAAAAGTGGGCGCACGCATGTCACCGATTGGGCTCAAATTTTAAGATTATGTTTGGGGTTACAAAAAACTCACCTAGCCAAATTTTTAGCCCTCTAGAACAATATGGGGCCAAGTTACGACCTCCGAAAGGTCCAAAAAATGACCTATTTTAGCCTATTTTCAAAATTTCGCCATTCTCTTATTTTTCAGTCAAATTACTTTCAGTTGGTTGCATTTTTTTGGTATAAGCTTCAGAATTTACCAAAAAAATTTATAGACACTTTTATTACGTAGATTTTATTTGGCGATAAAAAATGTTAGATGACTGAAACGAAAAAAAACAGGAATTTCAAATTAGTGCCAAATCTGGAAATCTTTATATAACTACTTCCGGTTAGTCGCAAAATTTTGTACTACTCAAGACCTTTTGAATGCGACCTACAAAATTAAAAAAAAATTTCAGAGAATATTCTTCAAACATTAATAAATAATCTCTGAAATTTTGGTAGATAATATTGGCTTGTTTGTTTGTACTGCAGTACTGCATTTAAATTACATGAAGCCATGGAGTACTTTTTTTTCGTTTGTTACCGGTAAAATCGTTTTAAAAATATTTTTTTTGGCTACTTGAGGTTGGGTATCATTTTTTATATATTTAAATAGTACTTTCCATCGATTTGAAGCTTTTCAAAACATTCTGCAAGCTTTGTAAAAAATTAGAAAGCTGAAAAGTCAAAATTCCTATGTTATTTAAATGGGAAAATTGAGGTGCTTACAAGCACGTGTTTTTGCAACGCAAATGCAAAATCCTTGGAACTGGGAACTTTTTATGACCAAAACTTCACAAAAACACCCGGGGAGCAAAGTTTTTCCACAAAGTCCAAAAATAGGTCCACTTTAATACACAAAATACGTGAAGAATAAGGCTTTTTTGGGAATGTATAAAAACGGATAGAAGCCAATATCATCCACCAAAATTTCAGAGATTATTTATTAATGTTTGGAGAATATTCTCTGAAATTTTTGGCCGTTTTGGTTATGATAGAAAAAAGTTATAGTAATTTGAAAACGCAAAAAAATCAAAATTTCCGAAAAACGACCAAACTAAAATACGCATAAATCCGGATAAAATAAGCTGTTTTTAATTATGTAGGTCGCATTCGAAAGGTCTTGAGTAGTACAAAATTTTGCGACTAACCGGAAGTAGTTATATAAAGATTTCCAGATTTGGCACCAATTTGAAATTCCTGTTTTTTTTCGTTTCAGTCATCTAACATTTTTTATCGCCAAATAAAATCTACGTAATAAAAGTGTCTATAAATTTTTTTGATAAATTCTGAAGCTTAAACCAAATAAATGCAACCAACCGAAAGTAATTTGACTGAAAAATAAGGGAATGGCGAAATTTTGAAAATAGGCTAAAATAGGTCATTTTTTGGACCTTTTGGAGGTCATAACTTGGCCCCATATTGTTCTAGAGGGCTAAAAATTTGGCTAGGTGAGTTTTTTATAATCCCAAACATAATCTAAAAATTTTAGCCCAATCGGTGACATGCGTGCGCCCACTTTTGTATGAAAAGTAATGGATACACCCAAATATACATATATATATATTATATTAATGTATTTACTAAATGATTGTAAAAGAGTGTACTAATTTTGATACGACAAATAAACTGAATAATAATAATAATGATAAAAGAAAAAAAAAATAATGATCTTTAAATGGTCAATTACGTTAATATCAAATATTCGTTATAATGGTTTAAAAGCAAGTTTAAAGGCAATAAAAAAAAATATATTTATCTTTTTATATTTCGGAAATATGTGTAGTGATATATTTTTGTCAAAATTTCACTAATTTAAACCTTCTCCAAAAAGTATTTCTTTTAAAAAGTACAATAACTTGAATTTTCGTTAAAAATAAAAAATTTTTTTTTTAACCAAAAATGTCTACCAATTAAAATTTAAGCCACATGAAAAATTCTATTTACTGATAAAATATCGTCCAGAAATTAAGACACGGTGACCTGGAAACGTTTTATTATGCGACCAAAATGACAAAAAAAACTTTATGTTGGGGTCTTTTCTACACTAAAAAATTTCTACGAATTTTCTATCCAGACTTTCTATCCAGCTATACTTTAAGCGTTTGCTGTCAATATTTTCATAATATGAATAATGATGATTTGAATTTTTTTATAAGACTGGTTTTATTTTCAAAGTATCGGGGTTTCCTAACGAGCCTGCAGAAATCGAAAATATAAGTAAAAAAATAAGTTTCTCGTTGGATTTAGACCAAAAAATCAATTTTTGAGTCCACGATAGCTCTCGAAAGTTTTTTTTTGGTCTCCTCAAAATTGGGATTTTCTTAAAACTTTCAGTTTGTCTAATGGATTTAAATACTGTTTTAGATTATGTTCAAATTGATATCTCGTAGTATTTTTTCCCCAGAAATCCGATGAAACCATTTATTTTAGCTTTTGACCACGTTTTATAGGATGAAAATCGATTTTCGTTACTTTTTAGGGTCTGAAATTCAAGGGGAACCTTTTTAAAAGTTGTGTAGTTTTCTGAATAAACTTTTCTGTATAATATTTACAATAGGGACTTGTCTATTATTTTCCCAGGAATCCGATGAAACCATTTATTTTAGCGTTTGACCACGTTGTATAGCAGAGAAATCGATTTTCTTTGTTTTTAGGGTCTTAATTTTAAGGAAATCTATTAAGGCGCGATTTCAGTTTTCGGAAAAAAAGGTGGCTTTTTAAAATGCTTATATTTTTTTTACTTTATTAAATTAAAAAATTTTTTTTTTTCACACGATTATACAAGAGTTAAATTAACATATTTTATTATTTATTTTTTTTTTTTCATTTATCAGTCTGGATATATAGCGCGTCAAAGTCGAAGTAGTTTCTTGCGGCTTGCACGATATCTCGACTCCAGATTGCCTAAAAAAAAAACCAGAAAAGGTTCTTTGACTGTTTTCCATTATATTAAATATATCTGATAACAATAAAAAACTGCAAAATTTTCTATTATTATTTGTATCAAAATTTTCTACTATTATTATTGGTATCCAAGCCACTAAATTAATCATTATTGACTTATATTAATAAATTTGGTTAAATAATTATTAACCCTCCGTGGGGTCACTATATTTTAACCCTCGCGTTTGGGGTCACTGTAACGATATCGACAATGCCAATTTTTGGCTCCTTTAAAAATAATTTTTGGCCAAATTTTTTTTTTAAGGTTTTAGATAAATATTTCACTTAAAGTATAAAAAAGGTTTTAGGCCAAAATGTCCGCTCAGTTTTGGGCGAAAAATTCCGGAATGGCGGAAAACGAGGATTTTTTTAACTTTCGGTCCAAAATTTATATCTCCGGCCCTAATTGATATTAAGGGGAAATATTCTAGGGATTTAATCTTCAGATATATATCTACAAAAAAAAAGCCCAGATTTGGCTCCGTTGCAAAAACCATATTTATTTTGCATACTGAAAAATGGTGTTTTTTCGATTTCAAAAATTTCAAAAAATTGAAGGTTTTATGGGTTAAACACCACCCCAGGGGCATTAAATGTCGAAAAAATTATTCATAGATGAACTTCAACATTTATATGAATAAATAAAAGAAAATGCCCAAAAAAAATTAAGGTGTTGGCCGCAACAACCGGATAAGCTGTAATAATCAGAAAAAAAATGATGTTTTTTTTTGGGAAAAATTAAAAAAAAATATGTTATCACTATTTTTATTATTTTTTTTTTTATTTTAAACATATTTATTATAAAAAATACAAAAAATTAAGTACAAAATTTAAAAATTTTATGTTCTACATTTATAACAAATATTGATGCGATGATCATCGCACGCTGCTCTTCCGCAGTTAGAACAGCAAAAAATTGTTCTCTTCTTATCAATAGTGTAGGAGGACAGCAGGAATACAAATGTCTTTTACCATCTTCGAATTAAATCAACTTCCTCTCGTGTTCTTTAGGATGTTCCAAACGAGTCGATAAATGAGGTTTTATAAGATCTAAACCAAGTTTCATTAGGAAATCTTTTCTTGGCAGTTCAAGTTCTTCTTTAAAATTTAAAATTATGTTTGAATTGACTCCAGCCTGATCTAGCATTCCATAAAATAGTCTCATTGGCCACCTTTTACTGACTCTGGTCACAAAATAGTTCCCTCAGAACGTAATCTGCAGGTAAAAAAACTTTTTATTTGTGAAAAACAAGAATTTTGGGCACTTTTTTAAAATAACACTTTAACAAATAACTTTATTTAGAGCAAAAATAAAAAAATTTTTTACTTACCAAAAGTAGCAAAAAAAATCACGTCCTGGGGTCACTGTCACGATGTCGTCAACGGTCCAACTTTGCACTGACGCTGCGACTAAACGGCTAAATCGATACTGACGCGGCTTGGCAGATGTTCATATAATGGTAAGTTTTTTTAGGAAGGGTTACCAACTGCCAACCATTGTGCATGTCTGAGATACGAAGAAGGTGCAATTCCTTAGATGACGAAATCGTTACAGTGACCCCACGGAGGGTTAACAAACACACGTTTATGTTGAAAAATTTTTATTTATACAAATAATATTAATAATTATTCCGTCAATGTGGACTTAATTTTTTAAAAAACTTTGTAAAAAGTAATTTTACATGACGCGTTTCAACAACTTAGTTGTCATAATCAGATGAATTTGATCATATATAAACATTTAATTAAGTAATAAAAAGTATTTTATATAAACACATTAGATTTTTCTTTGAGATAAGTATAAGTATATATTTAAACACAAAACTCACATTTTACATAAGATATTTAAGTTTACACTCGCGTGGCGTGTATTGCACTGAATTTAAATTTAAAAGGTATAAGAAATATTATTATTGAAAACTATGTATATATATATATAGATATGTCTGTATATAAAATGAAGTTATTTAATTCTTATTATTATTGTTTTTATTATATAAAGCAGTGTCATATAAGCAATGTGATTTGAAATTTAGCTTGTAGTTAAGTAGAATTTTTGGATCTTCTTTAATTTGCTTGTATATTTCAATTTCCTCCAAAGCATCCATTATTCTCCCTTGGCTGCAAACATGTATTGGAATACAGTTGACCTTAAAATTGATGTTATCAGAATGATTATGGTTCATTAAATGTAGATAAATATTAGAGGTACTTTTGAAAATATCGTTTTTAGGCAAGTGTTCAATGTATCTTTTGTGAAATTTTTTTCCCATTTGGCCTATGTATAAGTTATCACAGTCACTACATATCATTTTGTATATTCCACTTTTTTTTTATATCTTTTACGGTATTTTTGTATAAAATTTTATTTCCGATGTTATTATTAGTATTGAAAGCTACAGTATAATTATATTTATTTAATTTGTGTTTTATAAAGGTAGGTAAAGTGTTAGTGTATGCCATTGATATATATTTCTTTTCTGGTCTTGAAATATTTAGGTTGATGTTTTTTAAAACAATTATATAGTTTGACCTTTTTTCGAGTAAATGATATCAAATAAATTTATAAATTTTATCACCCTCTACTTTTATATGTGGATCCTAATTGTCATCTCTTTTTTTATTAAAGCATACAAAGTGGTGATTTTAGAAAAATTTTTAAACTTATTTAAAAATTTTTAAATTTACGCGGTTTTTAATGTCGGTACAGAAGGTACCTAGCGTTTCGATCAACACTAACACATTGTTCGATCAACACTAACACGTTGTTGTTTTTTATTTTATTTAATTTTCTGCGTTTTTTTAATAAGTTGTTTATTAATGTATGTAAGAAACCATTATTTACTGCTATTTTCTTTATGATTGAAATTTCTTTATTGAATGCTCTTATGTTGGTATCTGTAAACAGGAGGCTGCTGAATGCAGCTAGTTTGTGAGATAGAGGACGTTCATGGTTACAAGTCATGAACACAGAAATATAAAATAAAAAATTTTGTTATTTATCACTTAATTATAAAAAACCTCTGCGTCAACATCTGGCATCCCGGATAAGTTAAGAATAAGTTTAAAAAGTTTAAAGCCAAGCATAAGAAGAATCGCGGCGTGCATCTTGGCCGGCATGCTACATCATGTGAAAAAAATATTTATATAATTTTTTTTCAATAACGTCTGGCCGCTTTAAAGCGTGCCCTTCGTTAATCTACATATTTTTCTTTTCTTTTCTTTCAACAAAACATTATCATTAAGTGAACGTGCGAACACATTTTTTTTAAATAAAAAACGTGAAAAATAATTTTCTTGTGTACGACGCCATGTGCCTTTTTTTTCCTTTTTTCACAAATATTCTTTACATTTGGGGCGATTAAAAAAAAAGAATAAAGAAGATCGAAGTGAATAAGAATTTTCTTTTGTGAAGTTCAAAAAAAAAAACTGAAAATAGTTTCATCAAATAAAAATCGAACAAAAGTTACATTTTTATCATCACAAAGAACACCATAACATAAAAATAAAAATACAAAAAGCACATGGGCATCAATGATTAAAATTGGAGCAACAGGACGCATCCAAATAAAAATAATGAAACAGAATATCAGATTGATTTTCTCTCATCGAAATTATTTTTTGCTCATTCATTCCCGGGAGAAAATCGATCATGTATCCCCATATATGACCATGTATGAAACTTATAAGTTTCAAAAAACAGCAACGTATACATTGCCATGCATGACCATATATCGACATACATGGAAATGTATCATCATGAATTGATTATGTCTCTGTATAATTTTGTATAATCAAGCATTTTCATACATGGTCATGTATGGTCATGTATGGTCATGAATAATAAAAAAGATTAAAATTTTTTTTTAATATATCCCTATGCATACCCATGTATGAGCATGAATCGGAACACATTTTCATGTACAATAAAAAGAAAAGGTAAAATTGATAAAAGCATATGCTTATGCGCGTACATGTGTTATAAGGTTTTTAGGCTGCATCCTACTCATCTGGCGTCTATTAAAACTTTTTGCATAATTTTGAAATTTTTTCTCACCACCCCCCTTCCTCCTAAAAAATTCAAAAAATGAAGTTTTAAAAAACCCAAAACCAGCTTTATTTATTTTAATTTCGCACGATTTTTTCAGTCCGACGTATTTTATTTTCAGATTTTCTCTAAGGCCACATCTACAGAAGCCGTAAAACTCAGGGGCACCACAAACCCAAGCGCAACGCAATGCGCAGATGAAGATTTTGTTTATGACAAGTTGCGCAGGAGACAAAATTCGTTTCTTCGCATTGCGTTGCGCTCACACTTGCAGGTGCGACCCCCTCTTACGGCTTTTGAAGATGGGGCCTCACTGCGCATTGCGTTGCGGCTACGCTTGCGGTTGCGATTCCCATTTTTTACGACGTTTGTAGAATCAGCCTCAAAAACTCCATCTACAAAAGACGTAAAAAGGGGCGCAATGCTCAGAAGAAGATTTTGTGTATTTCGAGTTGCGGAGTAGATGAAATTAGTGTTTGCGCATTGCGTTGCGCTCACGCTTGCATTTGCAACCCCATTTTGCGGCTTTTGCAGATATTTCCTATTTTATTCCTATTTTAGTTATTTTTTTGGTATTGGAAATCAGCTTTTTTATTGTGATAACTCAACCACAACTTAATAAAATTTGGCCAAACTGGAGGAGGCAAATCTAGATATTAAAAAACAAATTTTGTACCAAATTTTTTTTTGATTCATCGAGTTGTTCCAGATATTTACTATTATTAGTCAATTTTTTTCTTAACGGAAATCAGTATTTTTGTGATTGCTCGACAACAAATGGGTGAAGTTTAGTCATACTGGAGGAGGCACAACCAGATACTGTACAAAAAATTATGTACCAATTTTTTTTTGTTTCATCGAGTTGTGTTTAAAATTTGCTCTGTAGAGTTTCTCGAATATACATACAGACACATACCTTCAATTTAGGCATGTTAGAGGCATCGAAATGACTCGGGGACAAAATTTCTCCACAAATTAGACAATTTTAAGAACTTTTCGTTTTTTGACATGACAAAATTATAAGCCACGATTTCATCTATATATTACATATATAGTGATCGTGCCTAAATATTACATATATCACTATGCCTAAAAACCTAGCTATTTCATACTGAAAATTATTGGATATCAGTTCAATTACATAAAAATATTTAAAACTTATAAAGAAAAAGTTTTTATCTGCATTAATAAAAATAATAGGATTTAGATTATTCTTATTTTGTTTTTCACCATAGCAAGATCGTTTGCTGAAGATTCTATTACAATAATTTACTAAAGTATGCTGAGAAACTATAAAATTTAAGTTTCTAAATTTAATTAAAACATCTGAATCTTCAAATATTTATTAATCTTTCTTAATTCTAAAAAAAATCAAAGTATAATTTTAATTTCCCATATTCTAAGAATATATTAACATTTTTTTAATTATTAAATCAAATTCTATCTGTGTACCTTAATATATTAGTTTTTATCGGAGAAAAGATAATAACAAATTTGTTAACAGCAATGTATGCTTATTGACCATGCTGCAAATTCTAATCAAAATTGACAATTAAATAACACCCCTTTAAAGTGCTCAAAGGGTCTAAAAATCGGGTTCTTAAATGCCACCTCCTTAAAGAAATACATATGGGACTTTCGCCAATACTTAATTAACGACAATTCCTATGATATATTTGGTGTAGCGGAAACACGATTGGGCTCAGAAGTAGATTATAATATTATACAAATACCCGGTTATAGCACAGTACGCCAAGACCGCAACATAAGAGGTGGGGGGATCTTATTGTACATTAAGGAACATCTAAAGGCCAAGTTACTGTTTACATCGAAAACCGAACATCCGGGTAAGCCCCTTAAGCCTGAATACATGTTTTGTTCAGTCTGGGAAGGAACATCCACTCCTATACTAATTGTCTTAGTATATCGCCCACCAGATGTATCTATTAGGTCTGACAGACAGCTAATTGAATTACTTCGTTCTACATCCTCAAATTTTAGTCATAAAGCAGTAATTGGTGACTGGAATGCAGACATACTTACTCCAGATGACTCTGACACATGCTTTTTCGATGATATCATGAGTGAGCTGTCCCTAAAACTTGTAAATACTGGACCATCTCATCATACCACTAAGCGTCCTAAAGCAAACAATAATGCAAAAACCAATACAGATGACTTGACTTACACAGAACTGTCTGATAATGACGAATCATTTGACAAAAGGGATTTATCAACTAATGATGAACTGTCTAATAACAACCTGACAAAAGACACTTGGATAGACACAATTTTTGTGGATGAATGTGATACTTTAATCAGCCATGATCGGTTTTTACCACCTTTTCTGAATAGACATGACATCATAACGGCCTCCATAGATATTTTTTATTCATCAAAAACAATAGAAAGTTACACCTACAAAAGTATCAATCAAGTCACAGCTAAAGATCTGAACTCCTAACTTTCTAAACAAGACTGGTCTATTTTTTCCACTGGAAAATATAATGCTGAGCAAGGTCTTGCACAACTGACAGACAATCTACAGAAGGCAATAAATACTCTTGCCCCTGACAAAACAATAAATCCCAAAAAACCTTTATATCCATGGATTGACTCAGACATAAAACTGCTCATCTCTAAAAGAGACGCCACTCGAAGACGATACGAAAGGATGGGTTCAAGACAGCTGTTTGATGAATATCTCATCTTAGCAAATTTGGTAGAGGAAAAATCTGAAATTGCGCGATGTGCTTATATGCACAATCGTATATGTCATTCTTTAGACATGAATAAAAACTTCTGGAGCGAAATGAGAAACTTGGGACTAATACCGAAACCAAGTGATGCTCTTCATGGGTTCCTACCTGAAGAACTCAACTCTTACTTTTCAGGAATTTCTTTTTCTTTCTCAGAGGACCCAATAACATCTTTTAATAAAATCTCATCAGCCTCTCCAGATGGTTTTACTTTCAAGCAAGTCAGTGAAAATGATGTCATCCTTGCAGTCTCTCATTTTCAGTCCCAAGCTAAAGGTGACGATGGGATTCCACAAAGTATAGTCGCAAAAGCGCTTCCCACAATTGCTAAATACCAGACCATCCTATTTAATGAATCATTAAAAAGTGGTAATTTTCCTGAGTCTTGGAAAATATCGCGCATCTTGGCCCTTAAAAAGGTCTCAATTCCAGCATCCCCCTCTGATTTTAGACCTATCGCTCTACTATGCTTTTTATCTAAAGTCTTGGAAAAGTTGGCTCACGATCAGGTGGTTAGCTTCTTAACAAAGTCAAAAATCCTTGACATATTTCAAGCAGGTTTTAGAAAACATCATTCTACACAGACAGCCCTATTGAAACTAACAGATGACATTCGTCTGGCTAAAGAAAATAAACTGGCTACCTTTTTGCTGCAGTTTGATTTCTCCAAGGCATTTGATAATGTATCCCCATCCCGACTACTAACTAAACTTCAGGATATTGGCTTCTCAAAATCTGCTCTTATGTGGTTCTGGTCATATCTCAATGGTCGCTCCCTCTGTGTTACCTCCAAGCAATCTACGTCAGCACCCCGTAACATAAACATAGGCGTCCCTCAGGGCTCTGTACTTGGACCACTCTTATTCTGTATTTACATGAATGATTTAAGCCAAGTATTAAATGATACCACCTTAAGAATACTATATGCGGACGACTTACAAATTTATGTACATGTGGCACTAGAGCACATTCATGAAGGCATTCATCTTCTCTCAAATGCAGCTCTTAAAGTGTCAGATGGGGCTGAACATAATATACTTTCCATGAACGTCAAAAAGACTAAAGCTATTGTATTTGGTACACCTCATGCGGTAGGGCTCTTCAAAAAGCTAAACATCAGTCATATAGCAATTAATAGGAAAGGCGATAAGGTTCCGTTTGTAGATGAGGTTCTTAGTCTTGGGGTAATCTTAGACGATACATTAGCATGGAAACAACATGTTAACTATATTTCCAAAAAAGTTAACAGAGTCCTCTACGGGTTACGATTCATTAAAAACTGCACATCCCAGTTACTAAGGCGTAGGCTGGTTGAGTCCTTAGTTATCCCTCATCTAGATTACTGCACAGTAGTCTATGCTGACATCTCCCTTGAACTACGTGAACAACTCCAAAGGCTAGCTAATCTAGGTATTCGGTACATATTTGGACTAAGACGTGACGAGCACATAACTCCATATAGGAAAAAACTCAAATGGCTCAGTAACAACACCCGATGTGACTTTTTTGCTGCTCTAATCATGTACAGGATAGTAAGAATGAGGGAACCTCCACTGCTGCTTTCATTATTCGAGCCCTATAAAAGTGATAAACCCACCAGAGGACCCCGCATAGATCTTAAAATCACTACTTTGGTCACTGACTCTGGAAAGAATTCCTTCCAAATAAAATATGCCAACCTATGGAACTCTTTACCACCCTGCTATCGCGATTTACCATCATTTTCCCAATTTAAGAGAAGCATAAAAATATACCTCTCTAAACAGGATGCATTGAATTAGCACAGACGCTGTGTATACTTAGTCATTAAGCTTAGTCATTAAACTTAAACATATTCAAAAAAAATTTATTAATCAGTATTATTATCACTGTTATTATATTTAAAAGATTTTAACTTATATTTACTATATTAACTATATATTTACTTATAATTTACTTATATTTACATTTATATAGATTCTTTATTTTTTTTTATTTAATAAAAATCAAGTATATTATATTAACATATATTTACAACAATGTAATTACTGATATTAACTATGTAAAACTGGAGTGTTACTGTATTTTGATCTTTTTCAAATAAATTCAATAATAATAATAATAATTGTAAGGTAATTAAAAGTCAATACTGCTGAAAAACAAAGTACTAGTTTAAATTTGAGTACTTAATTTAATAGAACTTACTATATCATCTTTTTAAAAATTTTGCATAAAAATAATAATTAAAAATAATATAAATTTACAAATTTATATAAGATTATTTATTATTTTTATATACATTTTCAAAAAAATAGTAAAAAAAGTTCAAAAAGATGTTTTAAATTACGCGCTTAAATTTAAACTAGAAGACTTTCAGTAGTTTACTTAGGTTAGTCTGCTAATCGATTGCTAGGTTAATGGGTGTATTTATAAATTTTTTATTATTTTTTTTTTTAGGTTTATTTTGAATTATTTAGTGGATATAGTTAAATAAACAAAAGTTTGATTCAGATAAGTATAAAAAGTTTTGATATTTTTTTAAAATGTATGTAAATAACGTTATTTCTTTGTTTTTAATTTTCAGCATTAGAATTATGTTTATGGCAATACATATTATACAAGTGATGATTAAAATGATGCCTCCAAATACATTTATTAAGTTATCCATTCAAGAAATATTTTAAGTGTGTATATGTACTAAATTTTATTTTTATTTCTCTAGATGTAACTGATATTTTTTTTTTTAGGGTTTTTTAGTTAATTTTTTGGCACCATGTTTTTGTGATTAGCTGACAACATCAGAATGAAGCTTAGCTGAGTTGGAGAAGGCACAACTAAATGCTGTAAAACAAGCTTTGAACCAAGCTTCTTTTTTATTCATCGATTTGTTCTAGAAATTTACTATTTTTAGTTTATTTTTAAGTAACGGAAATCAGTTTTTTGGACATTTCTTCGCAAGGACTCGTTGATATCACTTTAAATTGAAAACCGTGGAACTAGATCTGATTTAAAAAAAATTGGTCCAAGGGATATTTTTAATTCATTTTTAGGTATTTTAAACCAGTTTTTTGGACATTTCTCTGCAAGGATTTGATGAAATTACTTGAAATTGAAAACCCTGTAACTAGATCTGATTTCAAAAAATGTGGTCTAAGGGATTTCTGGTTCATCGAGTAGATTCTGAGATCTTGTGGATACACTTTCTCTAATATACATCCCTACACACACCAAGGCAATATAAGCATTTAGAGGCATCGGAATGACCTGGCGACCAAATTTCTCTACGAATTAGAAAATTTAGAAACTTTTCCGTTTTTTGACCTGACAAACTTATAAGACACAATTTCATCTATGTATTGCATACATAGGGTGACCGTGCCTAAAAATATTTTAGCTCTGGCTCTATGAGGTACCATAATATACTCTTAGTATAAACGCGCAAGAAATTAAAGAGGAACTGTGTATACTATATCGCTGCATCTAAATATTGAAATTAAAAGATATTAATATTGGTCAATATGGAACATAAAAATAACAATATAATTATTGCTTTATATAAAATTGATGGAAAATTATTTGTCAGTCTTATTACTGACCTAAAAGAATTTAAATGGTTTATTTCGGCTCTGTATAGTAGTACGAGCCATCCTCAGTAAAGTATACTACTATACTTCTTTAGATAAACCAAGATGTTAAACTTTTCATGATTCTCATTTATATACCATTAGTATATCATTTCTCTTTCGAGAGAAATTACAGTATATGTTCATCGGCGTTTAGGTAGTACAACGCAATATATATACTTATATTTATGAATAACAGTTTAATTACTGAAAAAGTATGACTATTTTACTATACACAAAGTAGTATATATATAATAGACGAACAAAACTGTAATTCTTGGCATATTTTAGACCCAATGCCAAAAAATTAAACTACTACACTGAGAAAAACGTTTCTTTGATTCAATGGTATATATCATTAATTTGATAAACTGATTTCATTGAAATGTAGCAATGAAATATTTCATTAATTTAATGATATATATTATTAAAATTATTTTAATGAAATATAACTTTAGTTTAATGACTTATTTTTTTTTTTTAAAGAAAATAAAATATTAAGTTTTTTAACCATGTGAGTCAGTTATTTTTTTACTTAATATTTTAAACGCTGTTTTTATCGACTGAAGTTACGATGACCGCATATGTGTATTATTTAGTTTTTAATTTGTATCCCCCGTGTATTCGCCTATTATTGTTTCGCTATATTATATATTATTCGCACGCGCGCTTCGTATATCATGTAATAAAATTTTGATCCTTATATAGTAAAGGAAAGTCAATTTTATGACTTGCGAGAGTGATATTCTTAGAGCGACATCTGCTTATAACAATTATATCAAAATTTTAAAGTAAATAATTAAATTTAAATAATTGAATATCATTTTTTTAATTAGTTTTAATATTTTACAAATTTTGTTTAAAAAAAGAAATTAGTAAAAAAGTATAGGTGAATATAAAATTTGTGAAAAAAAAATATATAATTAAATAAAAAAATTACAAACAGTTAATTTTTTTTAATAATTAATTAATTTATTTTTTTATGTATCAAAGATTAAATTAAATGGAAAGAAAATCATATCAACATTCTAAATCTATGAATGACAAGATGCATATAATAAAAACAAAAAAATTCTTTTTTTTATTAATTAAATTCTTTACAAAAATTATAAAAAGCAACTACGTAATTTCTCTCAAAACAATAAGGCAGTATCCAGAATTGGACTTTCTCAAAACTATTTTTTTTTTAGTCAATGTTTAAAATTATATCTGAAATATTTAAATTCTCTATCACTACTAGGAAAAAAAAATTAACAGTTGCATCTTTCCCAGTTAGCGGTAGCAAAGAACTGGTTTTAATATACTATCTGAGATAGTGAAAAACTGAACTAACAAAAATTAGAAAACCATTCTTGGTTCCTAATCTTCTACTCAATGATTATAACTAATTCTGATAATTTCAATATTCTATCTCTTTTGGTAGAAAAAATATTCATATCATTATGTATATAGCATTCAAGTTAACGATGCCGAAGGACTATATAGTCTTTACAGACACTATCTGAGATAGTGAAAAACTAAACTAATAAAAACCAGAAAACCATTCTTGGTTCTTCTTCTTCTACTCAATGATTGGAACTGCTTCTGATAATTTCAATATTCTATCTCTTTTGGGAGAAAAAATATTCATCATTTTATATAGCATTTAAGTTGATATAAAATTATGAATATTTTTTCCAGCCATCAAGTTGATATTAAATTATGGATATTTTTTCTCCCAAAAGAGATAGAATATTGAAATTATCAAAAGTAGTTCTAATTATTGAGTAGAAGAAAAGGAACCAAGAATGGTTTTCTGATTCTTATTAGTTTAATTTTTTAGTATCCAATAGTTTATTAAAAAACTAGTCCTTTGGTATCGTAAACTTGAATGCTATATAAAATTATGGATATTTTTTCTCCCAAAAGAGATAGAATATTTAAATTATCAAAAGTAGTTCTAATTATTGAGTAGAAGAAAAGGAACCAAGAATGGTTTTCTGATTCTTATTAGTTTAATTTTTTAGTATCCAATAGTTTCTTAAAAAACTAGTCCTTCGGTATCGTAAACTTAAATGCTATATAAAATTATGGAGATTTTTTCTCCCAAAAGAGATAGAATATTGAAATTATCAAAAGTAGTTCTAATCATTGAGTAGAAGAAAAGGAACCAAGAATGGTTTTCTATATTTTATTAGTTAATTTTTTCACTGTCTCAGATAGTGTCTATAAAAACAGTTCTTTGCTACCGCTAACTGGGAAAGATGCAACTGTGAATTTTTTTTCATAGCAGTAATAGAGAATTAAAATATTTCAGATATATCTAAGGATTGACTAAAAAAGAAAAAAAAGAAAAATAGTTCATAGTTTTTTACAATTTAAGATCAAGTCTTATAAAACCAGTCCTTTGGTATCGTTAACTTGCTATATGAAATGATGAATATTTTTTCTCCCAAAAGAGATTCAGAAACAGCAGCGTTTCCACCATTATATATTAACATTTTTTTTTTTTAAATTAAAACTTCATTTTCTTTAATTATTGGCATACTCAAAACAGCATAAACTCTGTTATTAAAGTATACCGTGGCGCTGTCTCTCTCAGTGAATTCTGAGTTGCGCAGTACAATCTAAAATTACTGAATTTAAAATATTATTAATTTAATGAAATATTTCATTGATTCAATAACTATACTATTAATTTAATAGAATATTTCATTGCTATATTTCAATGAAATCAATCCTATTAAACTAATGGAATATTTGTCTCAGTGTACCTAAACGCCGATGAACATATACTGTAATTTCTCTCGAAAGAGAAATGATATACTAATGGTATAGAAATGAGAATCATGAAAAGTTTAACATCTTGGTTTATCTAAAGAAGTATAGTAGTGTACTTTACTGAGGATGGCTCGTACTACTATACAGAGCCGAAATAAACCATTTAAATTCTTTTAGGTCAGTAATAAGACTGACAAATAATTTTCCATCAATTTTATATAAAGCAATAATTATATTGTTATTTTTATGTTCCATATTGACCAATATTAATATCTTTTAATTTAAATTTATGAAAGGAACGAATTAATAAAATATTATATTTTAATTTTTTGGCATTGGGTCTAAAATATGCCAAGAATTACAGTTTTGTTCGTCTATTATATATATACTACTTTGTGTATAGTAAAATAGTCATACTTTTTCAGTAATTAAACTGTTATTCGACTAACTATACATAAATATAAGTATATATATTGTGTTGTACTACCTAAACGCCGATGAACATATACTGTAATTTCTCTCGAAAGAGAAATGATATACTAATGGTATATAAATGAGAATCATGAAAAGTTTAACATCTTGGTTTATCTAAAGAAGTATAGTAGTATACTTTACTGAGGATGGCTCGTACTACTATACAGAGCCGAAATAAACCATTTAAATTCTTTTAGGTCAGTAATAAGACTGACAAATAATTTTCCATCAATTTTATATAAAGCAATAATTATATTGTTATTTTTATGTTCTATATTGACCAATATTAATATCTTTTAATTTAAATTTATGAAAGGAACGAATTAATTAAATATTATATTTTATATTTTCATCTAAATATTGGCACTTTTTTTTTAATTATAAAACAATTTAACTGAGATTATTTGTTTAACACATTTTACAAAAATTTCACTTAATACTAAAAGTAGTTTTATTAATCCATCAATAAAACTGTCTTTTTTTTTGTTTTCTTTTTTAAAGTCTCCTAGTAAAATTAATGACTTTATTCATTCAATTTTTATAATCACTTCCGCTTTTCTTTTTCTTATAAAATTTACTTTGCACGCTTCCAATCAATATCAATAAACTTATTTTTTTTTTTATAATTAATTTTTAATTACAGATTTATTTATAACAGGTACTAATAACTTTAGAATAATTACTGAATCACTTTTATATTTTTTAAATTAGCAAATTACAAACCACAAAAAACTTTAAAATCAATTCATGAAAATAATACTCATAAATATTAATGGCCGACGACAATGCATAAAAAATAAAAAAGACTTTAATTTTATGCGTTACCTATTTAATATGTGCCTGTCGTTGAGTGCTTGCGAGGCGCGTGCCGAATCTTGACCTGTCCCACTCTCTCCCCTCATTTTATCTCTTATTTCTGGTTCCAAGGGAGCCGGAATATTGATAAAATCTCAAGGAATTTTACGGAATCTATATAAAAATTGAATATCTATGATGCCGTGTAAAGCTAGATATGATCGAACTTCCTAGACCAAAAATGAATAAAAAAATCGTGAACTTTCCTTACTTTTTATCATTTTTTTGAACTTTTTAAAATTTTTCCGCATTAAATGACCTCATATAAGTCAAATAAATTTAGATTTGTATTCTCCAGGAAATTTCACATTACTTCGATGCTATGAAAATCTTTAAATTTTAATATAAACGAGTCTATAGCAAATGATTTAAAAAATTCTTTTTTCCTTGTGGTTTTACATTTTTTTGTGTTTGTGTGGTAATAGATACCTTATGTTTATAAAAAAATTGGAATTTATAGTTTCAAGAAAGTTTTACTTTTTTACTTTCACGTTTTTATAATTTTCAAGATTTTTATCGGCCAGTAGAATTAAAAATGCTGGCTGATTCCAAGCGAAACGTACGTTGACTTGCAGATGGGGTCTTCCGATTGAGCTGTAACTTTGCACAGGTGTTTATACATATAAAATGTCCTCACTCCACAATTTTTACGCCTTCAAATCAATTCTAGCCGTCTCTGTGAATTTTTGAAATTTTGGACCGATTTTAAAGCTCTCAGTCACCAATTTTTGCTTCATTATATAAAAGCCTAAAGAAATGTTAAAAAAATTATTCGAAAATAGATTTCGATCGGAAATTTCCCTGGCTATCTGAAGTTCCAACCCGTTTTTTAACATTTTTACGTGAAAAGCCGGAAAATCGGAAAATGTGAGCCGTCCCGGCTGTAGCTCATAGCTCAAAACCCGCCACTTCAAATAACTTCAAACTAGGGGTGGAGACAGAGTTTTGCATATACTTTCACCTGGATTAATACGGGTTTGACTTTTTTCACATAGGGAAAAGTTATAACGATAATAAGTGAAATTTTCCGATTTTGATAGTGCAATTTTAGCTAAAAAAACTATATTTTCATGCAAATTTAGGCAAAAACCGATTTCATATGTAAAATTTATCATAAAATAAACTTTTTTTTTTATTTTTCAAAACATTTTTTATTTTTATTTAATAAATTTTACAAAATAATGCTGTTTATTAAAAGTTTTATTTATACAATTTATTGTACCAGTCTTTCTTTGCCAAAACAGCAATGGTTGACAGGTGGGGTCGTCGGATCGGCCTAAAAATTTCCCCATGATTTTATAAAACTAAGACAGGAAAATCCTGAAATTTTCAGCCCTCTAGGTCTTAAACAGCCCGAGTTATGCCCAATCAAACTCATTGGGTGGTTCTCAATCAGCGTTGGTGCTTTTTGGGAAAATGCTAAACAAAAATAAGAAACAGCTTGAAAAAATATTCTGAAAAAGTATATATGTAGGAAAATCCCCACTAAATCGATTTCTGCCATTAGTTTTTCGGAAAACCCCCGGGAAACTTCGGAAAATGGGAAAACGTGTTTTAATAATCTTAAACAAACTGAAATTGATCCTTATTGGCCGAACTAGAAACTATTTTGTAGCTAGTTAGATGAGATTTCGGTTGAAGTAAATTTTCAAAAAAAATTTATCAAAAAAAAAATGGCGGAAAAACAGTTATTTCGGTTTTTCCAAAAGCATTTTCTGAAAAAGCACCAACGCTGAATGAGAACCACCCAATGAGTTTGATTTGGCATAACTCGGGCTGTTTAAGACCTAGAGGGCTGAAAATTTCAGGATTTTCCTGTCTTAGTTTTATAAAATCATGGGGAAATTTTTAGGCCGATCCGACGACCCCACCTGTCAACCATTGCTGTTTTGGCAAAGAAAGACTCGTACAATAAATTGTATAAATAAAACTTTTAATAAACAGGATTATTTTGTAAAATTTATTAAATAAAAATAAAAAATGTTTTGAAAAATAAAAAAAAAAGTTTATTTTATGATAAATTTTACATATGAAATCGGTTTTTGCCTAAATTTGCATGAAAATATAGTTTTTTAGCTAAAATTGTACTATCAAAATCGGAAAATTTCACTTATTATCGTTATAACTTTTCCCTATGTGAAAAAAGTCAAACCTGTATTAATACCAGGTGAAAGTATATGCAAAATTCTGTCTCCACCCCCAGTTTGAAATTATTTGAAGTGACGGGTTTTGAGCTATGAGCTACAGCCGGGACGGCTCACATTTTTCGATTTTCCGGCTTTCCACGTAAAAATGTTAAAAAACGGGTTAGAAATTCGGATAGCCAGGGAAATTTCCGATCGAAATCTATTTTCGAATAATTTTTTTAACATTTCTTTAGGCTTTTATATAATGAAGCAAAAATTGGTGACTGAGAGCTTTAAAATCAGTCCGAAATTTCAAAAATTCACAGAGACGGCTAGAATTGATTTGAAGACGTAAAAATTGGGGAGTGAGGACATTTTATATGTATAAACACCTGTGCAAAGTTACAGCTCAATCGGAAGACCCCATCTGCAAGTCAACGTACGTTTCACATGGAATCAGCCTGCTATTAAATCAGTTTATTTACCAAAAATTCAGTTTAACATTCTTGAAATATAGTTATTTCTATAATAAAAAGGTTTTAAAAAAACTAGAATACATACATTGAATCCATATTTAGATATATCTTAACAGAAAGAATTTTCTTGCAGATTTTATAATGAAAGGAAAGTTATTAAACATACTTTAAAAAAAAATTTCAGCAGTATGTGACGGGACTTGGTCCAATATGTTTACTACATTAATTTTATATTATTATTAAGAATATCGTTACACTCCTGCGTTTAAAGTGATTTTATAACTTTTCAATAAAGAATTGACGCATTAAACATACAAAACTACCATAAGAATACCCCTCCTTCTCACACGACTTTTAAAAACTAACAAGTTGCGTGCGCTGGTTGTATGTAATGTGCGACCTTGAAAAATATCATTCTATACTCCCAAGTATATATGATATTGCATTGGAACTGTTACTTATAAAGAAGTTAAGAATAAGAGAAATTCTCATTCCATATAGAGTTTTTATACTCGAATAAGTGTGTATATATGTGTAATATGTGTTAGAGTTTTAAAAGTCGCTGAGATAAGGAGGGATTCTTATGGTACCTGTATGTTTAATTCATTAATTCTTTATTGTCAAGTAATAAAAAAATATTCTTAGACGCGGTAAAGAATATTTACCCATCCCCCAGCATGTAAATATAAATAAAAACATTTATATTTACACGCTGTGGAATGAGTAATATTCTCTACCATGTCTAAGAATCTTCTATTACTCCTAAAAATGTATAATTATTATTATTATTATGTTAAATGACAATTTGAGAAAATTGAGTATTTTTAATATTTCGTAGGTATTTAAATTCTGTTATTTTAATATTAGAATTCAAGTTTATTACTTTATTAACTAAAAGAAACTTATTATTAACCAGCCTTAATGCATTCTTTTGATTATTATAAAATTTAAGATTTTAATTGTACATCTATTTATTATTTAATCTAAGATTATATGCTTGTATGTTTTTGTTTAAACTTCATTTGAGTTTAAGATATACTATATGAAGGCCGCTAACATTTTTGCACATTGCAGCCCCATGCCGCGTATTTTGCTGTATTCTGCAGAAGTCGATATATACATTTCAATATATACCGCTTTTTCCGTTATCGGAATTTTACCTGGAGGGGAAATATGATTAAATGTTAGCGAGGATGAAAGATTTACTAATGTTTTTCCAAATGTTTTTCCTAATGCACTTTTGGGGAATGGGTGGGAAAGTATGCGCGCTGGTAGAGCGTCTTTGATGTCGGAGCTGTGCTGGCCTTCGCCGGCACTGAAGAAAACTACTAAAACTTCCAATGGCACAGCAGATCACGCAGTATTCAAATTCTACTTTACCCTTAAGAATAAATATTTAAGGCACGTTCTCACTTTTTTGGAAAAAAAGGCGTCTTTTTAAAATGCGTGTATTTTTTTTTTTTATTAGTTATCAAAAAAAATTTTTTTTTACCTAATAATACAATACTTATATTAACTTTTTTTTATTATTTTTTTTTTGCATGTATCAGTATGGAGTTATAGCGCGCCAAAGTTGAGGTACTTTTTTACGACTTGCACGATATCTCGACTCCAGTTTCCCTAAAATAAAAAAAACTAAAAAAGGTTATTTTTAGAAATGGTTTGCCAAGGTAGTGAACCGACGAAAAAAAAATTTTGTTGAAAAATAAAAAAATGTCAGCAAAATGAAAAAAAAGTCGTTTTTTGGCACGAAATGGGACCTTGTAAGTTAAATAAAAGGCCCAAAAATATTTTTTTTATTTGATTTTGTCGGTTCACAACCTGCGTATATAGTTATTAAAAAAAAAAAAAAAAATAGGTAACTCGGATGTATAGTTTTTGAAAGAGAGTGCAAGCCGATTCTAAAAAAGTCATTTCGAGAAAAACGCGTTTAAAGTTTTTTTTTAGTATACTTACATATGTAAATTTTATTCTACCATTTTTTTATATATTCTTAGATAGTTTTTCAATTCAATAAAGAAATTAAAAAATAATGGAAAATCGAAAAATCAATAAGAACGTGCTTTAATAAATTAAATATTTTCTTTAAAATAAAAACACAATGGGTGCTTCGATTCTCGAACCCGGCCTGCCTGGACGACAGGCATGAATACTAGCTCTGAGCTACTGCGTTCACCAAACTAAAGATTATATCTAATCTTATTATATCTAATTATTCTTTCTAATTGTGTTTCTAATAAATACTTAAATTAATAAATTACAACTTTAATTACACTTTCATTATTATACATTGTCAATAAAATTTAATTTCAGTTATTAAAATAAATCTTCATATAAATTATTCTGTAAGTTATAATATTGAATACATTCTACATTTTAAAGTCTAATAGTAACAATTTATTATAACAAAACACGTAATATCAATCTTATTTCATATTATTTGATTTTTAATTTGAATACCCACGTAAAAAAAGCTTAGCCGTATAAGATAGGCGAATTTGCACTTACCCTGCATAACTAATTTGGATTAGGCATGTGTTTGGGCATCAAAAAAGAAAAATTTTCGCGTTGGTTGTAGATCTATAGCCCCTTTCTATTGCGCACTTCCTCAAAAAATCGATTTTTTTTTATATATTTTCATATATTTTCATAATAGTATAACTCTTTGCCAAGTTAACCTTTTTGTACCTACCTGAACTCGTTCAACGGGGTATTAACGTACTTTTTGGGAATATTTTTTTTGCGCCCTCTACGGCCCTCCTTTCTCCTCCAGACGCTTATAACTAGATTTTCAAAAAGTCAAACAATTAAAAAAAACGCGATTTTTTTCGAGCACGTTTTGCAAAAAATTTTTTTCTTCTTATGTATATATTTGATGAGCATTGTCGTACTGTTCATAATATTTCATTATTAGTGATAGAACATGCCAAAAAATAAAAAAAATACATTTTTTCTTTTTTTTTCTTTCATTTTTATAATAATACAACTCTTCAACATTTCAATCTTTTTCGACCTACCTGGCCTTGTTCAATGGGAAATCAAAGTAGACCCAACACAGCCATTCGGCTCATCTTGCCTTTGGTTTTGAAAATAGAGCTTAAGAATAGGCTATTTTCAACACCTATAACCTTGGAAACAGCCTCTTGAATCTCCTGTTCTTTTTTGAACCCATTCAGGACTCAAATTTCAGGCTTTAGAGTGGAGGTCAAGTCACGAACATTCGACTCAGGGCCTGTAATCGACTACACCGCGTCTTCCAATTTTTGTCGGTTCTCGATGGCCTCTGAATCTGAATAAGGACGCTACCATTCTGTGTCTTCCTTATTAGGTAGACCTTCATGTTAGATGAAGGTCTTCAATTACTCGAGATTGACCCTTATCTTTAGTTTGAAGAGTATATCCTCGTAGGTTTTTCCTGCCACCAGAGTAATCTGGAAGACTTCCCCTTTTTCGAAACCTGCGCTGACGCCTTGGTTTCTTCGTTTACTCCACTTTGGGGTTTTTGGCATGATTCGTTCCCCCTTGCCTTTTTCATTTCCCATTGCTCTGGGCTTTTTTTCTGCTGACTCTGCTGTTGATGCTGTCCTATCTGTTGGCCTGACCTTCCAGTATGAACAACTTGGCTATTATGCATCTCCTGCGGCGTAGTTAGTTAATAGTAATTTGAGAGCTGCCAACCTTTCCTTTTTGCACCTCTTCATTTCCGCCTTGGTTGCATACCTATTGCTCCCAGTATTGGGATCTGTCAGCTGCTCGTCATTAGTTCCTTTCTGAGTCTGAGGCTTTAGATCAGACTGATCTTTGTCTTTGCACTTCTGACTGTTTTCCTTCTCCTGCTGCTGCTTCTGTTGCCTTAGCCACAGCTTGTTTTCTATCTCTTTTGATTTCTGTAACTATTCTGTCTACTCTCTTTTGGTTGTTTTCAGCAGATTTTTTAGCAGCGTCCCTTGAATCTGAAGAAATCTCCCCAGAGGAAGACGATCGAACTCTCTTTCCCGACTGTTTGTCTAATAGTTTTTTTTGGCAGACTTCATTTTCCTGATTTTTGCGTCAGTGCATTTGCTATTAGCATTAGCTGTGCGAGGACGTTTTGAAAAAGGCTCACATAATTTTTTATTGGTATAAAACAGTTTCTTTGTACAGAATTTCTTTATACTTGCTAATTTACATATAAAATTTAATTTCTTAAATTTAGTTGAAAATTAACCAATTTATAAAAAAATCATATTTAATTTGGTTTCATTTATCATAAAAAATAAAATTTCTATAGTGAGTAATGAAGTTTACCAGAAATTTTATTTATTTGATTTAGAAAGCTTTAATACAAGCTATGTTATATTGTATATTTGTATGTGTATGTTTGTGTGTTAGAATACACGCCCTCTGCTATACAGAACTGACATTGTTACAGCTGTGTTCCCTTAGAGCTCAAGCTGTAGGGTAATTCCATGGATAAATAGCACAAAATGGAACGCGAGGTCTCAGAATTAAAAAATTTTATTTTTATTCGAAAAAACTACTTAAAATTAGATGATTCACCAAATCTGAAGGTTTTTTATAGATTTTTAAGAGAGTTATGCTGTTCTAAAGTTTTTTGGTAAAATTGCTCTCCTCAGCCACCATTTTTGAAAGTTCCGTAAAAAAGCTCCGGAAAACGTTAAAAAAAAAAAAAAAAAAAAGGTTTTCGATGTAAAATTTGATGAGGAATTCGAATTTTCAGTCAGATTTTCCCCATTCTGTGCCCATTCACGGAAAAATTCGAATTTCTGCCCTAAATTTGACAACTTTAAATGAAAATTGCCGAAAGGCTTCCGACTGAAAAAAAAATTTTTTCTTCTGAAATTTTTCGAAAAGTTCATATATATCATAGAAAAAATTTTCCTGAGGGTAATTTTTGATATAAGAGAGTAATGCTGATTTTAGTGAATTTTTCAATTTTCTCATTTTCGACTTGTTAGTTATTTTGCTAATTTCCCACTTAGTCACGTGACCAAATGAAAATCTGACAAAAAAATTGAATTCTGCAGGAAATTTTACAAGGGTATAGTAATTTTGGTAGCTTTAGAATGATACATCTCAATTTGACAAAATAATTAAAATTAATTATAAAAATTTAATAAAAATGAATATTTTTAAAATGGGATTTTCTTGATTTTTTTACATTTTTAGTCTAAAAATCATGAAAAATCTAAAAATAAAAGTACTTCTTTTGAGGAAACAAAAATTAGTTTTACTAATAATGAAAAATAAGTTTTTTTTAAAGTTTAGAGTTTATTTTTCATCAAAATGTCTATAAATGATTAAAAAAGTACACAAAAATCAATAAAATCACATTTTTCGATTTTCATTTTTTCTATATTTTTAAAATCAATTTTATTTATTTTGTCAAATTGAGATGTATCATTCTAAAGCTACCAAAATTACTATACCCTTGTAAAATTTCCTGCAGAATTCAATTTTTTTGTCAGATTTTCATTTGGTCACGTGACTAAGCGGGAAATTAGCAAAATAACTAACAAGTCGAAAATGAGAAAATTGAAAAATTCACTAAAATCAGCATTACTCTCTTATATCAAAAATTACCCTCAGGAAAATTTTTTCTATGATATATATGAACTTTTCGAAAAATTTCAGAAGAAAAAATTTTTTTTTCAGTCGGAAGCCTTTCGGCAATTTTCATTTAAAGTTGTCAAATTTAGGGCAGAAATTCGAATTTTTCCGTGAATGGGCACAGAATGGGGAAAATCTGACTGAAAATTCGAATTCCTCATCAAATTTTACATCGAAAACCTTTTTTTTTTTTTTTTTTTAACGTTTTTCGGAGCTTTTTTACGGAACTTTCAAAAATGGTGGCTGAGGAGAGCAATTTTACCAAAAAACTTTAGAACAGCATAACTCTCTTAAAAATCTATAAAAAACCTTCAGATTTGGTGAATCATCTAATTTTAAGTAGTTTTTTCGAATAAAAATAAAATTTTTTAATTCTGAGACCTCGCGTTCCATTTTGTGCTATTTATCCATGGAATTACCCTGTACGCTTCTTATTCAAAAAAAGGGAGCACGTGTTCATTAATATTATAAGTTCTTAAATGTTATAGTTAACTTATAAATTGTGTTTGTAAATTATCATTAAAAAATTAATTTTCATAATTTTAGTGATATTAAATTAAAATATTGAAGTAAAACTATCATCGCCATCGTGTTGTTTTATATAGATTTATACAAGACAATGAGTCTAATAAAATTTCTAATAAAATTTAAAAATTATTTTTATATGACATCTTACTAAAATGTGAACTTGCATCACATTGATTTTATATAAACTTATGCAAAAATTTAATTTTTGTGCAAAAAATTGTCTCATAAAATGGCGGCAAATTGGAGTGAAAAATAAGCAAAAAAAAAAAATTTTTTTTCAGTGTCACGTGGTCATCTCTAACTAATTATTTTTCAAAAAAAAAAACATTTTTTTTAATGAAAAATTTTTTAAAATATTTTGGAATAAAAATTTTCAAAATAAAAATCAGCATCTGCAAAACATCAAAACATCAAAAATCATCGTCATTTTGAAAAAATTTTTGGCGCCATTTATGATCATCGTGAATTTTTTCTTATCTCAAGATGGACGTCATCATCACCTCTCCTTCCACTCGAATTTAAATTAAAGATGGTGACGACTAAGAAACGCAAGATTGACGTGCCTTCAAAAATAGTAGGAGAGAGAAAATTTTTGAAAAGGAGAAGACGTTGGACAACGACGATCCATTCAATTCCATCGCGCGTCCAGAAGTTGCGCAAACAAAATAACGTGTGTCAATGGGCTCAACAGCATAGCAACGCATCACGGCGGACGACATCACTAATATTATTGCTACTAATATAAACAAAAAAAAATTAAAGATAAGTTTTCTGCTATTATTTTATTGTTATTGCTTTAAGTTGCAAAAGCTTTTAAATTAACATTTATTTAAGAGTCATAAAATAATTTTTCATTCATCAAGCATTCAAATTAATATTTTTATGAGCTTAATTTTCTTACTTTTCAATATTTTTTTTCTTTTTAAATTAAATTATATTTTGCATTTGATAATACATTAAAATAAAAAAAAAACAAAACATAAATAATATATTATAGAAGTCAGTAGCAGCGTGTAAGTGTAAAATTTATATTATGTGTTTTATTGCTTAAATTTTAACTTATTAATTTTAATAAATTAATTTTTAATAAATAAAAATTTTGCAAAATAAATTAAAAATAAAAGATTTACTATTGTATTAACTTAACTAATAATTTTTTTTTTTTTGCTTTAATTTTCTTGCCGGTCTCTTTATTCTGCTCTCTTCTCGTCTCTTCAACTTGTTTCTGCTATATGGAGGAGTCCATGAAATAAACAAATCAAGGTTTTATTTAAAAATTTTTTTTTCTTTTTCTTTCTTTTTATATAGTACTTGAATTAATAAATTTATTTATTCTTTATAAATAAAATTCTTTTTCAATATTAAAAAAAAAAAAAAAAAAATTAAAATTCTTTTTTTTATTAAATAATAATAGTTTATAAAAAAAAAAAAAGTTATTGATTAAGTACTATAAAATTTTTTTTTCTCATGTATTACAAAACAAAGTTGTATTATTCATGTATGATAATTTTAATTTTATAAATAGTTCAAGGCACCGCGGTGTGAATGATAAAATTAATATTTTTTTTTGTGTGTAATTTAGTTTATTAATATTTAGAAATATAATTTATTTTAAACCTTTTTTAATCATTGATAAGAATTAATATATATATAAAAAAAAATTAAAAATTCTTTTGAAATTATATTTATATTATTGAAATTAATTTTTTAATTTTTATTGAAATAATAATTATGTGTATAGGTAAGTTAATAATTGGCTTGTTTATGGTTATTTTAATTTTTTATTTAGTATCATTATACTTAATATTTTTTTCAGAATTAATTGATATTCTTTTAGGGTATTTTTTAATAAACAATAACCTGGGCAAGTTTTTATTATCCTTTAAATAATCATTTAGTTAATTAATTTTAATTAGTTAGTTATCATTTATATAATCATTTAATTAGTTAATTACGATTTGCCATTTTTTGATTAGTTATCAGTTATTCCTTTTTTTTTTTTAGTTTTAAAAGTTTTAGGAATTAATAATTTATTTTAAAATAAATTTTTATTTATGCAATTTAAATTTTACCTTTACAAGAAATTAAAAATTGGTGAAATTTGTTGCATAAATTTGGAGGTCCCATTGAGCTTCCTTTCTGAATAAAAAGTTATTTACTAGTTCTCCTTTTTTAGTTAATTATAGTTAGTTTACTTTTTTCAGAAGGGACTCAATAAGAAAATCTTTTTTTTGGGATTGTTTCTCATGGGAACTTTTGCACATTGATATGTAGCACAGTTTTTTAATAATTCCAGGAAAAGATGACTAGTTCAGTTTGTGCAACATTTTTTCATTGATTTTTTTTTTCTTTAAAATATTGCATAGTTACTTATTATAAAGTTTTTTTTCTTATCTTTCCCTCAGTTATTTTTGCATATTAATATATCTTAGTTAAAATGGCAAAAAGTTTAATTTTAGAGCGAAATTCTATTTCGCAACGTATTATAAATTCGTATACCAATTTTATTCAGGATGGGAATGAAAGCATATACAATGCTTCTACCCGTTTGGAAAATTTGAATGACATGTGGTTTCATTTTGAGGAAAATCATTATAAAATTTTAAATATAGCTAATTCTGATAAAACAAATCATATAAAACATAATACTTTTGAATCTGTTGAACAAAGTTATTTAAAAAATAAATGTCAGTTTAATGAATTTATTGCAACTCATAACCCTCAAAATGATAACTCACATAGATCTTCATGTTTTACCGCTGAAAATAATTTGGAAAAATTGGAAAGAATCCCTATCCCAAAATTTAACGGTAGTTTTACAGAATGGGAAAATTTCCGAGATATGTTTAAATCTCTAGTTATTGATAAAAGTTATTCTGATGTTTTTAAGTTATATTATTTGAAAACCAGTTTACAGGGTGAAGCCCTTCAGTTAGTTAATTCTTACAGCATTACAAATAATAATTTTTCATTCGTTTGGGAAAAATTAGTTTATAAATTTGAAAATAAAAGGGGGTTAGTTAACTCACATCTAGCTTCATTTTTTAGTATAAAACCTATGAAAAAAGAGTCCTCTGCAGAATTAAAAAGAATTCTGAACGGTATTACAGCTCCAATACAAGCTTTAGAAGCTTTAAAGAGAAATACCAAGTTTTGGGATGACATGTTAGTCTTTTATTCCATTTCTCTTTTTGACTTAGATACACGTAAACAATGGGAAAAATTCGTTGGAAATTTAAGAAATTGTAAAGAACCTTCCTTATTTTCAGATTTAATCAAATTTATGGAAAGTCAAGTAGTTGTATTAGAATCAATTGAAGATAATATAAAAAGTAGTAATAATAGTTTAAGTTTTCCTGATAATAAGTTTAATAAATCTTCAATGAATTCTAATAGCACAAGTTCTAATAATGATAAAACAAAATGTATGATTTGCAGTAAGGAACACTTTTTTTCCTTTTGCCCTAGTTATTTAAATAAAACCTCAATCGAAAGAAAGCAGTTCATGGTTAGTAAACATAGGTGCTTTAATTGCTTAGGTCAACATATGTTACCTGATTGCAAATCTGATAAAACTTTTAAGTTGATAAAACAAAAATCTGGTAAAGTTCATTCAAAAAATTCTCATTTAACAACTGATTCTGTTTCTGAAAATGAAAGTGGTGCCTCAAATATTATTAATAACGTAGAAACTACTGAAAATTTTGAAACTACTCAATATTAAAATTTAAGTTCTTTTTCTAATTCAGCTTTATTAAACAGAAACCCTGAATTGGAAAAAATAGTTAATATGCCTGATTTATCAACAACGTGTCACGTATCTCCTTTTTCTAGCCCAGTTTTGTTAGCTACAGCTTATGTAAGAGTTTGGGCAAATAATGATAAATTCATCACAGTTACTGCCTGGATAGATCAGTGTTCCCAGTCCTCTTTTGTATCTGAATATGTTTGTCAACAATTAGGTTTAGATCGAAAGTCAGTTGAAATTCCAGTTACTGGTGTAGGTGGAAAAGTTAATTACACTTGCAAAAGTTATGCTAACTTTAAAATCAGTTCTACTTTTGATAAAAAGTTTTTTAACGTTAATGCTTTAATATTGCCCAAAGTTTCAAATTATGCTCCCAATATTAAAAATAAATTAAATTACTAGCATCTAAAAAATCTCAATTTAGCTGATCCTTATTTTTATAAAAATAAAAAGGTAGATATCTTATTAAGTACCACTATATATTCTCAAATTATTCATGGTGATCCTATTAAAGGTGATATTGATGAGCCTATTGCTCAAAATACTTCATTTGGTTATATTATATCAGGTGATACTAAAGTACATAATCCTATTCATAAAGTTTCAGCTCTTCATATAGCTGAAGAAGAAAAAATTGATTTATTACTCCAATCTTTTTGGGAACAAGAAGAATTTCATCAAAAGAAATTTCTTACAAAAGAAGAGTTAGCTAATGAACAGTTCTTTAAAAATACTTATTCTAGACTTTCTTAACTCCGCTATACCGGTCCTAAGCCCGGAGCCTCATAAGGTTGAGGAAGAAGGAAGGTAGTCCAGGCCACCTTATTCAGGTTGAACTAGAATCAGAGATACTGGACATAGCTTTCTGGAATAACTGAGGCTGCCCTATAAACGGGTCCTATCCCTTGCTTTTCTCTGTGGGATACGCACATTGCTAACCCAATGCACTTTCATCGAGTATGCCGCAGATAGCTTATAGCTTTCTGGAATAACCGAGGCTGCCCTATAAATCAGGTCTATGCCTTGCTTTTCCCCTGTGCATCCTTAATGAATGTGCTACTGCAGCTTGCTATCCATTAGTATCTCTGAGGAATCGGCACACCAAAAGGGGCCCCAAGGTCTTCTCCAAATTTAAGTGCGATTTAAGCCATATGCGGGGTCACCTTAGGCCTTATGTATGTGGCTCTTAGCATGGGAGATTTCCACCTTGAGCACAGCGATGCAGCCGATTAATGGTTAGTTGCGGGTCCCGCTAAACTATGACTGGAGGTTAATATTTTCTGGTTTAGTAATGTGTGAAAATAAGCCTCGGGGCCAGGAAGTCTTCGGCCTTCCTGGATGGGTGTGGCAAACCCAAGGAACACTAGCTGTGTTTGAGGAAACTCTAAAATCCTCCGCCGCGTGTCTGCCCGTGCTGGACATGTGTGTTTACATACACATGTTTAAGGGGGCAAGTGTCCTTAGAATTTTTTGAAAATCGATTTTTTGTTTTTCTTTTTTTTGGGTTTCAAAACATCTTAAAAATATGGAAAAAAATTTTTATAATGATATCTTGAATAATAAGAAAGTTATAGAAGATGAAGCGAGACACCGCTATAGAAGTTATACGTTTCACCGAAACTTTAAACGCGTTTATCTCGAAACAACGTTTTTCGAACTTTTGGGCAAAATAACTCAAAAAATAATTAAGATATCTTTCTGATTTTTTGGCTACTATTTTAAAATACAATTATCTTCTGGATTGATGGAATGATTTTTCCAAAAAATGTCCCATTTTTTTTTTCTTCAAAAAAAATAAGTGAAAAAAAATGCAGTTTTTGAAAAAAATTGAATAATTTTAACATTTTCCATTTTCCGAAATTCCATTCCATCAATCCAGAAGAAAAATACTTTACAAACATAAAAATTTTTATTTGGTCTGTTTCGGAACAAGTTGGAGGCTGCAATCCTGCCCACAATCAAAAGTAAGGCCTAACTTTGAGCACCTGTATTCGGCGCCATTTTGAAAAAAAAAAAAAAAAAAAAAAAAAAAAAAAAAATTAATGTTTAGTAACTTATGATCTAATAAACTGCCAATTTTGAAGAAATTATCTCAATTATTTCTACCCGAAAACCTCTCCACAAAAAGACACCTTTTTTTCTTCGCTAAGGACACTTGCCCCCTGAATGTGTGTGTCTACACACATGCACAGTATGGACAGTATGCCGTGCGGCGCGACCCGTAAGTGCCAAAACAGGATCCTGGATGGGGAAGCGAGCTGTCTGGTCGCGTGCCGAGCAACCTGAACCATCTTTGGCCTCTGCTGACGCAAGACGGGAGGTGGGGTTCTCTGCAGCCGGAGCCCATCATTAACGGCTTGGCGATGTTGCCGGTATGTACCCAAGCTGCTGGAGGACTCTAAATTTCCAAAGCGAATTATGCTTTTATTCGTGGCGGAATGAGAGGAGCAAGGTAGTGCAAGTTCATGCCGTCAGCTATATCCTCTGTGATGCAACCAGTCTGCATGTCAGCTGCCCAGAATGTGAGGGGTCGAAGGAGGCCGTTGCACATGGAGTGACGAATTTTATTACATTCAAAATGTCTAACATAAATGTATATAAAAGTAATGAAGTGAATTTAGAAGGTAAGGATGGCGATGCTGAGACAGTCCAAGTGCTCTATGAGAACACTGAACTTGCTTGACGTCTACAACGCATGGATGAAAACCATAATTCCGTCAAGAGTATCCTTGATCTAATGGAAGAAAAGATAGGCGAGATGACACATCACATGACTTTCAAGCAGCAAAACATAGCCGCTGTTGTAAAGAATGGTATAAATGATATGAAGGACAAAGTCACTGCTCTCAAATCAATAAGAGATCAGCAAGTTAAGGAGAAAAATGGAATTGAGCAGTTATTTAAAAAACATATAACAGGCTAAGTGCTAATGAAAAGAAAGCGAAGCGAAAACGCTGAGACTGCAGGGCTAGGAAGCGAACACGCTAAGAGAACTGCTGCGGGAAAATCACCTCAAAAGATTCGCAGCTGCTCAGTAATGATGGTGGATATAGCGACCCATAAAAACAATACCTATACTCAGTTGCAGATACAGCCTGAAACACAGCAGAGCACCCCGGGTGAAAATAATACAACGCATGATACGGACCGTAATAACGAAGCCTTTCAAACGGCTGTAAACAAAAGGAAGAAGAGGGAAAAGGGGAAAAAAGAAGGTAAGAGAGTTCAGGACGGAAATAAAAAGTGGCCAGTAGCTACGCAAAAGAAGACAATCCCAAGAAAACGGGAGCGAGCTGTAGCTATTAAACTGCCTACGGGTAGAACATATGCTGACGTCTTGGGAACTTTAAGGTCTCAGGTGCAACCTGAAGAACTTGGCGCAAAAATAAGATCGGTGCGAAAGACGAAAACGGGCGATGTCCTGGTTGAGCTGAAGGAACCTAGTGATAAAATAGGTTCCTTCTCACAAGAAGTAAGAAGAGTATTGGGTGAGGAGGCCTGGGTTAGGGATCTTGCTCCTAAACGAGTTATACCAATACTTGACTTGGACTGTCTCACCCAGTCAAAAGACGTTCTAAATGCCATTAAAAGCAAAGAAGAACATTCGGAGATAGCAAGGGTGACTATTTCTAAGAGCAACGCAAGAGAACAGAGAGCTGCTTACGTTGACCTTGATGAAAGAACCGCCTTCAAATTGGTCCGCATGGAACGTATCAAAATAGGATGGATGAACTGTAGGGTAAGGCTAAAAACCCCATTAACCCGTTGTTTTAAATGCCTACGTTATGGCCATTTTGCTACAAAATGCAATGGACCAGACAGGAGAGCGAAATGCTACAAATGCGGAGAAGAAGGACATAAGGCAACTGACTGCACAGCGAAGGCAAGGTGCATGCTATGCTTGGACCTTGGGCTAAAAGGCAAGGAGTTGAAGCACGACCTTGGGAAAGCAAAGTGTGAAGCGCTACGGAGGGCTCTGTTGAAATTAAGAAGCGGCGCAGACGCTGGCAAGTCGAATAATGTTAAAGGTGCTTCAAGGTAATGTGCGGCGAACCCCCCTAGCAAGAGACATTATATATCAACTTGCTAGAGAAAAGTCGGCAGACCTCCTCATCATAAGTGAGCAAGGGGTCCGACTAAGCTCTCTGAACTGGTTTACGGATGAGTTGGGTACTGCGGCAATCTGGGTAGTGAATCCAAGAAAGACTCTAGTACAGGAAAAAGGCGCTGGCAGAGGCTTTGTCTGGATTAAAACAAATGGTGTTACCTACATAAGCATTTACTTAACGCCAAATGAGCTTAGGCAGGACACTCTGAGGAAAATGAATAGTTTGGAAGATGCCATAAGGGATATGACTGGTGAAATTGTAATGGCAGGCGATTTCAACGCGAGAGCTCCAGAGTGGGGTATGTCAGAAACGGATGCAAGAGGAGAGGACATACTTGACCTATCTGGCAGGCTCAAATTGGCTGTGCTAAACGTAGGTAACACTACTACTTTCAGAAGGCCAGGCTACGGACAGACCATCCCAGATATATCGTTTGCAACAGAAAATTTGGCTGCCAGGATTACTGATTGGCCAGTCCTAGAGGACTTCTCAGCGAGCGACCACTAATATATTTCTTTTGAGGTGCATGATGAGCGGCGGCTGACACGAAGAGACGAAGCACAGAAATGCTGCGGATGGAACATCAAGCGGTTAAACCGTGAAATTTTGGTGAACACGCTTAGAAGAGGAGAGACTGCTATCCTAGGGAAAGCAATTAGACCAGGAAATACTGACGATAAATGAATTCTGATTTCTTTTAGGATTATATTGACAAAGGTCACATGAGAGAGGCAAAAGATTTTGAGATTTGTAAAGTTAAATATTTTATTCCACATTTTGGGATTCTAAGAGAAGATCATCTAACAACAAAATTTAGATCGGTTTTCAATGGTTCAGCAGAAGCAGAAAACGGTTTATCTATTAATAAAGTTTGTTATACAGGTGAAAATTTATTAGCGGATTTATCGGGGCTTATTTTATCATGGCGAAAATATAAATATGTTTTTATTTCCGATATCAAACAGATGTTTCGTCAAATTAGAGTTCACGTTGACGATCAATATTTTCAAGCAATTTTATGGCGTTTCGATAAATCTCAACCAATGAAAGTTTATTTATTAGAAACCGTAACTTACGGTTTAGTTTCAAGTCCATATTTGGCAATTCGATGTTTGAGACAATTGGCGGAAGACGAACGTTCAAAATTTCCTCTTGGTGCTAGTGTTTTAGATAGCGAGGTTTATATGGATGATACCATTTCAGGTGGTTATACTTTAGAGGAAAGTATTGAAAAGTTAAAACAGTTAAGGGAAATTTGTAAGTTGGGAGGATTTGAGCTGCATAAGTTATCTAATGATAGTAAATTATTAGAAGAAGTAGATTTGTCTGATAGAGCAGATAATTCTGGGACTGATTTTAACAGTAATTTTAGTTTAGGAGTTTTAGGTTTGCAGTGGTGTCCCAAAGATGATTACTTTTTCTTCAAAATTGATCTAGTTGATTTTTCAAAATTTAATAAAACTTTAATATTCAATCAAAATTTAATATTCCTACTGATCTTTTAAATGAATGGTTACTATGGTACAATCGTTTGAAGTGCCTCGATACTTTAAAATTCAATCGATGGTTGAATTTTGATCCAGGTGATGACATAGTTGAGATCCATGGTTTTGCTGATGCATCCAAATTCGCGTATGCTGCAGTAGTCTATTTGAGAATTGTAAAAAATGGAAAAGTTTTTATATCTTTATTACAAGCAAAAACTAAAGTTTCACCAATTAAAAAGATTTTAACAATTCCCAAATTAGAACTGATGGCAGTAGTCTTATTTTCAAAACTAGTTAATCAAATAATTGACGAGATTAAATTAACAAATTATACTTGTCATTTATGGAGTGATTCAAAAGACGTTTTGTATTGGCTCAAAGAGCACCCATCTAAATGGACTACCTTCATAGCCAATCTATGTTCAAAAATTCATGATTTAGTTCCAAAAGCCCAGTGGAGACATGTTAGATCAGCTGAAAACCCTGCTGACTGCGCATCTCGTGGTTTAAGGTCTAATGATTTTTTAAATTTCGATTTGTGGTTTAAAGGTCCAAAGTGGTTATCTGAATCTTCAGAAGCTTTTCAGATAATATCTGAGCCCAATAATGTTGAAATAGGTTCTTTCTTATCCACTTTTTATTGTCATGAGATTGATATTGTAAATAAATTTAATCAATGGGAATTAATAAATAAATTTTCCAGTTTAAATAAATTAGTTATCGTTTCAGGTTATGTTATAAGATTTATATATAATTTATTAATAAAAATCAAATCCCCATTGTTTAACAAATCAAAATTGTTTTCTAATACATGGTTTCATGAAAATATTAATCCTACTGAAGATTGATAATTACATTGAAGTTAACTCCATAAAAATTAAATCTTTGAGCATTTTTGAACTAATTAGATCCAAACTTACTCTTATTTACTGAGAACAACATTTTTACTTTTTTAAGCAAATACATCAATTGCGTAAAAATAATCAATTAAAAAGAAGTGATAATCTTTTAAAACTTGATCCATTTTTTAGGGACAATCTTTTAAGAGTAGGTGGTCGATTATGCAATGCATTAATAGGTTTCGAAGAAATGCATCCTTTCATACTCCCATACACATCAAATTTGTCCTTAGTAATTACTCGTTATGTACATTGTGTTTAAACTATTCATGGTGGTATAAAACTTACTCTTTCCACTATAAGGCAACAATACTGGATCGTTAATGGTCGCAATTTAGTAAAAAAAGTAATAAGAAATTGTACTACATGCATTAGGTATAGGGGTAGTACTTTGTATCAAAAGATGGGCAATTTACCATCTGTTAGATTTAATTAAAATACTGATGCCTTTACTTATACAGGAATAGATTATGCAGGCCCTTTCAACATCAAAGCCTCTAAATTTAGAGGTATAAAAACTTATAAAGCGTATATAGCTATCTTTGTGTGTCTCGTTACTAAAGCTGTACACATAGAATTAGTAGAAAGCTATAATAGTTCGGACTTTTTAGCTGCTTTTAGGCTATTTATTTCAGTTAGAGGTGAATGTCGTGAAATTTATAGTGATAATGGTACAACTTTCGTCGGTGGATCCAAAGAAATTTCTGATCTATTTACTAAAAGTCCTGACCATTTAAAAGAAATTATTTATTCTTTGAATTTTGAAAACCTAAAATGGCATTTTATTCCACCCGCTGCTCCAAATTTTGGTGGGATATGGGAAGCTGCCGTTAAATCGGCTAAACTTCATTTGAAAAAAGTTTTAGGGGAACAAATTCTTACCTTTAGTCAGTTTTACATCTTATTAAAACAGGTTGAAGCATGTATCTATTCGCGCCCCCTATTACCTTTAAATGATGATATTAATGATCTGGAAATATTAACTCCTTTTCAAATAATTGCAAAATCAAAGAAACCGGCTCATGTTTTACTTGAACCTAATCACCTAAATTCTAAACCCCCGTTATTGATTTGGCGAAGAGTTCAATAATTTTTACAACAGTGGTGGAATTGGTGGTTGCATGAGTATTTGCAATCATTGCAAACTCGCAATAAACGGAATTTTGCTCAAAATAATTTAAACATTGGAGACATTGTACTAATTTTTGACAATAATCTCCCACCGGCTAAATGGCCTTTTGCAAAGGTTATAGAAATTTGCCCAGGGAATGACGGTTTAGTAAGAGTTGTAAAATTAAAAACCGCAACAACCGAATTAACTAGACCAATAAACAAGCTAATTTTGCTTTCCAAAAATATAGATGAAAAAGCAAAGGTTTAATCATTTTTTTAAAAAAATAAAATAAAAATTTGTAAATACTTAAAATACATGTATATAATGTATTTTCTTTAAATAAAAGAATAAATGTGTAAAATTTTTTAATATTAATTTACGTAAAAAACTAGTGTGTAAAAAAATGTATTGTAACTTATTTATTTTTTTTTGCTGTAAATTTAGGGGTTAAATTTTAAATTTTATTTTTATTTGATTTCTAAATTATATTAAATATGTACATAAAAAAAAAAAAAAAATGATAGTTCATACAGAAGCGAAGCGATCTTTGAGGCGGGCGATCAATGCCAAGATCCGCTGTGAAAGGAACCTATGTCTCGAAGTGGACAACGATCCCTGAGGATTGGGCTTCAAGATAGTCACGAAGAAGCTAAGGGGCTTCACGGCTAGCTCACTAATGGACGAAGAGGAAGCAAGGACAGTAGTTGATGCTCTGTTTCCGATGCATCCAACGATAATAGACTAAGAGGAGGATATTAGTTTAAACGATGTCCCGGACTTCACGCAAGAAGAGCTGTTCGCTGCCTTAGACTCTCAGAAACAAGAAAGCCCAGACGGCATACCAGCCGAAATCATAAGAATTGCCTACTGGCGACCTTTAGGACTATTGGATACAGCAGGAAAGAGCTTTGAAAAACTGCTACAAGCGCGTATTTTAAATGCAGTAGAAGCAGCAGGGTATACCCTTGGCAATAAGGGTTTAGACGGGGGCGGTTCTCGATCGGGGCTGTGAAGGAGGTCGTTGACGCAATAACGGGGGCCCAAACGGTTAATCATTACTCTCGTAAAATTACTCTTTTGGTTACCCTTGACGTCAAGAACGCATTCAACTCGGCAAAGTGGACAAAGTTCCTGTAAGGGCTAAATGACTTTGCAGTACCGAAATATTTGATGCGGGTAATGAAGAGCTACCTTAGCGACAGAGTACTATTGTACGAGACTCTTTAAGGTAAGAAGAGTAGGAAAGTGACAGCAGGTGCAGCTCAGGGCTCCATACTGGGACCTGACCTGTGGAACATCTCTTACGATGGTATCCTGAGACCAGATTGAGGCAGCCGCTAAGACAGGGATCGTGATGTTCACGGGGAAGCAAATCAATACCGTCATTCCAATACGGATCGATGAGGATACTATTATAGAGACGAAAAGGTTCGTCAAATATCTTGGCATAGTTCTGGATACGAAGGGGACCTATTTCGAGCATATTTCTCAAAGGGTCAAGAAGGCAGGTACCACGACAATGGCCTTGAGCAGGCTGATGTCAAATATGAATGGCTCTAAGCCCAGCAAAAGAAAGCTGCTAATGTCCGTAACTCACTCCATCTTATTGTACGGAGCGGAGATTTGGGGTGAGGCACTGGAAAAGGATATCTATGCAAAAGGCATGATAAGAGTTCAGAGGCAGGGTGCTCTGAGGGTTTCTTGCGCATACAAGACTGTCTCAGAAGCGGCAGTTCTTCCAATTCAATTTCTTGCCAAAGACCGCAAGCTTATATACGAAAGAATAAATGAGGAAGACCAAGAATATATTAAAGTTATATATATATATATTAAAGTTAAATAAATATATTAATGTTAGCAGAGCTACAATGTTGGAATGGCAAACGCTATGGGCGGACCGCGCGGACAGTGCATGGACCAGGCACCTTATAAAAGAGGTCGCACTCTGGACTCAGAGGGGGCACGGAGACGTAAACTACTTTTTGATACAGTTCCTCAGTGGTCATAGGCTTTTCCAGTCTTATCTTTTCAAAATAAGAAAGGTCGTGAGCCCTAAATGTGTATTTTGTCCCGACAAACGAGACGACACGCGTCGCACCCTATAACATAGTTGAAAAAATGCTCCAGAAAGAGGAATCATGGAGCGTCGTGGCAAGGTACGTGGAGGAGATTCTGCGTACAAAAAAGTCATTGACGACATCCTAACTAGGAGCGGTCAAAATAGATGGTTCTTGCACGCGGCACCAATGGGGAGAAAATGGAGGACGTACAAGGATATTTATTTATTTAATTATTTATTTATATATTTATATATTTATTTATTTATAAACCTATGTATATATCTATCTGACGACATGGTGAAATAACAAGAAGTAGAAAGCAGGAATCTCCAGGATGAAAAGACAAAAGAAAGAAAGGATCTTCATTTAAAAAGGATACATGGCCTAACTCAACCCGATGTAATGTGATAAACGGGTTCCGGGTTGACTTGTATAAGGCAGAATAGCGGGTTAGTTTAGTCGGTAGCTTGCCTGCGTGATCCGAGTCAAATCGGAAGCACGCTGACATGGAGTCCTAGATATACTTGGGGGCCGGGCCCAAGTATGCATAACGCATTCTCACCTAGAGCAAATATTTAGTTGTACACTTTTCAGAGCTTTAGCTCTATAAAATCGTCCAACTTTATATAAGCCGCCCTTGCTCGCATGCAAAACGAAAAAAAAAAAAAATTATTATTATTATTATTACTATATTCTTTATTTAGCCAAGCAAAAATTATGTAATACATCATATACAATATATACACAAAAAAATGAATTAAATTTAATACAATAAAATAAAATAAAATTTAATACAATAAAATATAATACAATAAAATACTTATAAAATGCTATATACAATTATTCTATTAAAATATAAATCCAGTAAATATAATCAAAATACATGACTAATAAAAGTGATTTTGGTCAAATCTTTGGATTAATAGTCAAATGGATAACACATTGTAGTGTACGTCAAGTCGGTACTTAGTAGAAAGAAAAAAAGAAAGATTTTCAATAGTTTAATACATGGCTTTGGATGATTTAATTCAAAATTTATAATGATTTATAAATCACTGCTGTATAAATACTGTCTAATGCTCTTTTTCAAGCGCGTGAATGAGTGTAGGTCACGTATACATGGTGGAATATTATTCCAAAAATAAGCATATTTGACTTGAAAAGAGTTTATTCCCCAGTCAGTTGTTATAGAAGATGGTATTTTCAAGTCTTTACGAACACCAAGAAGTTCGTTTCTTTTCTTGAAAGACCTGCTTTTTGCCCATAAGAGCCTGTTTTGTAGCTGGTTTTCTTAGTTTTTCGCTATACGAGTTCGTTTAAAAGCGCGTTTGATAGAGTTTTTTAAATTTTTTTTTTAAATATTACTTTATATCTTTTTTTATTTTTATTATTATTCTTTATAAGATAATATAAAAAAATTAAATTTAAAAAAAAAAATATGAAAAAATATTGATATGAAATTATTAATATCTTAATATCTCAAAAACCATATTTATTTTCCCAAAATTTTGTGTGTGCATTCTATGATGAATAATAAAAAAGCATAAAAAAGTTTTCAAAAAAAAGAGTTTAAGAATAAACAAATAAATTACACACAAAATTGTTATTTATTCCATTTATAATTTCTGAAAAAAAAGTAAGTAATTTCACATAATTTTGCAAAATCTGGTTGTCGACGTGATTTCGCATATATTTTCTCCACATAAACCAGCTGAAAATTCCAATTATAATTATCAGCATCATTAAATTTATAATAATTAGAAAATAAAAATCTTCTGAATTTTCCCCTGCAACTAAAAACACTATATTTTTATAATAAATCTTCAAATTTTTATCGTTCCTTACTTAAAATTTAATATTTCTTTGGGATATTATTGATCAATAATGGAATTAAATTTTTTTGATATTAATAAATAACAATTTTTATTGTATCAACGTTTCGATTACATTAAGTAATCCTTATCAAGATTCTACAAAAAAATTTTATTTAAATTAAAAATCTATCATAAATATTATTATATATACCTTACCAAAAAAATTTATTTTTTAAAACATAAGCTCAAATTAACAAATCCTTAAAATAATAACATTTACATAAACTTTTAACTTTTTTTAACCATAAATTCATTGAATATTTTTTAATATTTGTTTTTAATTTTACTTTCTTTTTGTGTTTGATTATTAAATTTAATTCATTTAACATTTTTTTGCTAAAAATAAATGTTAAAATTTGCCATGCTTCTATTGTTTACAAAATGTCAACACACACTGTACAATTCTATATCAATAACTTATGTATAATATTTACAGCTGTTTATTATATAATATACACTAACACAAGAATACAAAGTAACTTATCATCATTTGTATACACGGTGATATTATTGCATGTACTCTACATATTTTTTGATATTATTTATGGAATTTTTAAATACATATTGTAAACCATTGCAGTCATTCTGTTCATTGTATTATCATGGAATTCAATATTAAACATTTCAGAAAACAATCTTTTGTTCTTGTTTCTTTCTCTATCAATTATTTTAACATTTTTAAAATCCATAGATTTGCATTTATTCTTTTTTAAATGTGAGTAAAGAGCAGATTTTTTATTACAATTTTCAACATCTTTTTCATGTTCTTTTACTCGGGTTCCAAGTTTTCTTTTGCTTTGGCCAATATATGTACAATCACAGTCATTACAATGTATTTTATAGACAATATTAGAAATTTCTTCTGTCTTACACTTATCTTTTCCTAGCCTAATTAAATTATCAAACTTACTATTCAAATTATTTATTGGTAATATATCTAAGTTTTTTAGCATATTATTCAGTTCAATAGTAATATTTTTATAAAAAGGTAAGACAAACCAAGATTTTTTTCTTTTTGTTTGCACCTGACTAATATTACAATTTTCCAAGTTATTTTTGTTTGATATTAATTTCAATCTATTTTTAATATTTTTATCAATAAATCTTTCAGGATAATTATTTTTTAACAATAATTCTTTTATTAAAGATAAGTTTTTTTGTTGAAATTTTTTATTAGCTAATAATATATTTTTATCCACTAAACTATAAACAATTGCTTTTTTCTGTGATATTGGATGGTGTGATGAAAAATTTAAATATCTTCCAGAAAAAGTTTTCTTTCTAAACCAATCAGTAATTATTTTATCACTATTATCATTCCTTATCAATAATAAGTCTAAAAAACTAATTTCTTTATTATAATTTTCTTCCTCAATAGTTGTTTTTTATTAATAACAAAAAAATTTGGTTCCATTATTGATCAATAATATCCCAAAGAAATACTATATTTTTATTTAACTTAGATTAATAAAATTAATTAAAAAATCACACCTTACCTGGTTTATGAGGCTGACATTGCCCTAAAATGTAATCATGTCTACAAAGACATAAAACTTCGACCATGTTGAATATTTCTCTGACAAAAATCAATATAACAATAAATACACAAATGAAACAGTAACATAAAATCACATTGAATTTAATAAATATATTCATTTTCATATACACTCACCAGAAAATATAATAAGACTTTAATCCATTTTATTTTTCCTATAAAAAGATGATGCACATGTATTCATATAAATATTAGCTGTTGCATATAAACATCGAGCTAGTACGAACAAGCTCCCTAAATTAGCGGAGGCTGAATTCTTTTTAAAAATCGTGAGGTGGGATCTATGCAACTTTTGTTGCATAACTGTCTCGTAATTTACCTCATAGCTGACTTTCGGTCTCACGCTATTGGGCTGGATCAGCATCAGCAGAAATGCACTTGCGGGTTCCTATGTCGTTTGTGACGTTAATACGAATATCGTATTTAGGGTTTATCAAGCCAAAGCATCAGCTTTGGATTATGGGATAGAGGGGGGGGCGGTCACGTGACCCTCCATCACAAGCAAAAGCTAGCATTGCTTATATATTTCAGAATTTTTTCTCTCACTTTATATTCCTTGATTGTAAGTGAGAGGGACATATTTTTACATGTAACTCAAGATCGGAGAAAGCTGAGATATCGAAATATCGAAATTTTGGTTTGACTTACGTTTTTTATATCGCATTTATGCGATTTATCGCAGCAAATATTGAAGTCTTGATTTACTGATTAATTAAAGGGAATCTTTTCAATTTTTTAATCCAGTAGTTATAAGTAAAGAAGAGGTATGCTGATAATTTTTAATAAAAATATATCATTACATTATATTTAAATTATAAGGGAAGGGGATTTTTATTCTTTTCTGTTATTAGGTAATAATAACGCAAGAGTTAGTATACATATAATATTGGTGCATGAATTCCTTAAAATATTTTGAATTTTGTATATCCAAATGTATCAGGAGAAAATGAATAAAAATAAATATTTAAAAACGGGCCCGTACAGTCGTAAAATAAAAAAAAAATCACAGCTGCGCTTATATTAAAGATATAATTATGTGAATAAACATTACGCCGTGATACCGGATACGCGTATACACTCACATATATACATACATACTAGGGGGCTCCGCCCCCTGCGCGCTTCGCACGCCAACCCGCGTAGAGTGATTGAAAAAGTGGGTTAGTCATGAGAACAACAAATGTAAAATTTTAAATACAATTTTAATAATTACTTTCAATTAAAAATATTGATTATATTGTTTTTCTTTTATATTAAAATTTGTTAATAAGTTTATAATTAATTGATTTGTCGGCTTAAAAATTAAAAAAAAATAAAATTACTTAGACCGGTTTTCCCCAGTAGTATCTTATTGGCCCAAAAGTATCAAATTAGCCCAAAAGTGTCAATAACTAAGAAAATGGAAAATTTTATTATACCCCATAAGGTTTACTTACACCCACAAGGTCCGGTTTTGCCCAATAGTACCATATTGGCACAAAAGTGTCAGAGTGGTCCAAAAATATCAGATTGGCCCAAAAGTGTCAGAGTAGCCCAAAAGTGTCAGAATGGCCCAAAGGTCTCGACAGCGGCGGCAGCGGCGACGGCGGTTATAATTTCATAATATATAGAGAAATAGTAGTACCCATAATTTGGCAGCGTTTTTTATTCTTTATTTATAGTTTTATTAATAGCTTCACATTGTTTTTTTTTTTAAAGCTTGCGACTGCTATGATATCTTTACTTACTTTACCTACTTTTGAAAAAGTATAATATCTTATGGGATAGACATTATATTTTCCTTGCGAATTTTATTTTTTTAAGGATACTTTTTCAAATTAAGTTAAAGAATTTATTGATATATATAATTAGCCTTGGATGTCTATTTTTTTTTTTTAATATATTTTTTCAAATAAGTCTAAAGAATTTATTGATATCTTGGATTAGCCTGGGATTCCTAAGTTTTTTATACATTAGACATCTCAAATTTACATTACACTTTTTGTTGCTTTTTTTTTCTATCCCTGCCGAGTCTGTAAGCCAATATTTTCAATACAAAAATAATTTTTGCTTTTGCTATTAAATGGAGAGCCAATATTTTCAATACAAAAATAATTTTTGCTTTTGCTATTAAATGGAGAGAATAAATAATTCAATGTAAAAAATTCAATCTGATCAATTTGGCAAGAAATGAACGACAAAAAATAATACAGCTTTCTAGAATATTCAAAGTTTTTTTTTTATTCATTTTGATAATATTTATTATGCATAATTTAACTATTGCCTCTCGGATCCGGCAGGGATAGAAAAAAAGCAACAAAAGGTGTAATGTAAATTTGAAATGTCTAATGTATGGAATCCCAGGCTAATCCAAGATATCAATAAATTCTTTAGACTTATATGAAAAAATATATTAAAAAAAAAAAAATAGACATCCCAGGCTAATTCTAGATATCAATAAATTCTTTAGCCTGTTTTGAAAAAGTATCCTTAAAAAAATATAACAGAAAATTCACAAGGAAAATATAATGTCTATCCCATAAAATATTATACTTTTTCAAAAGTAGGTAAAGTAAGTTATTTCTGTATACCAAAGAATCTAAAATTTTTTTACCTAAAGTAAAAATTCAATTTTTAATATTAATTTAAAATTTTTGATATTAATTTAAAATTTTCTTTTAAATTTATAACCTGAAAACGTACTATGTTTGGGGTCCTTTTACCTAGTATCCATGGGGCTGACGGTCGGGTTAAAAAATATAAATATAATTTTAAACGATATAATTTTAAAATTGTCTGTCCATTGTCTGTGTCAGTATATAAAAATTATAGAGTATAAGTTTACATAAAAATATTTTTAGCTATTGCTTCTATAAAGTTTTAAGATCTGTGCTCTATGATAAATATAATATATAAATTGGAACAAGTTTGCTAAAATAAAAAAATTGTTATAAAAAAATAATAACTTTAAATTTATTTAAATTAATTTAGAGAATATTTGTTAAAATATAAGATAAGTAATTTAATAGATTTTTGGATCCATCAAAACAGAATATTATGGAATATGCCAGTTGGCAACTTGGATTAATCTTTTGTAAAGATCAAGTTGTTTACATTGATGCTGGATTCTAATCTAGAAAAATATATTTTTAAAACACCTGAGACAGTTAATAACCAAAACTTATAATACATTTTTTTTCATTTATTTATCCTCCGCATTTTAATCTCTTGGATTGTACTGCAGAGACTCACAACAATCACACCATGCATCCACATTCTTCTGAACTGTTCAAAATCTTTTTATCTGTTTTAATATGGGTTTTTGCAGGAGAAAGTAGTCTCGGGAGTGACTGTAATGGTTGTGAATTTATTTTTGTTCTAAATCAGGGATAAATGCGTCCGCAGCCGTCTTCAGATCTTATGGGAACTATGCTGACATTCGCCTGGCTCAGAGGAAACTGCAGAAAACCTCTGTTAGCATAGCGCGGAGCCTTGTTTTCTACATAGTATTCGATTTTTCTTTTAAATACTATGCTGGAAACAAGTTCCTGGGCCAGAAGTCGCAATATAACTTAAAAGTTTTTACTTTAAAATTAATTTTTAAATTAATTGAAAAATAAAAACTGATAGTCATCGAGTGGATTCGAACCCACGACCCCCCATGAATATACTTATTGTATATACACTAAAGGTCGCGCGCCTTAATCCACTCGGCCACGGCTGGCCTTAACTTGGAATACATAGAGATAGGTGGTGACACTCAAAATAATAAAAAGTTCAAAAATTAAGATTTTAAATTTATATGTTTTTTGGGCTAAAATTTTGCTTTTACTAGGTTTTTTTTTGCGTAGGAAGTATAGAAATGCGTTACGGATACTGTTCAGCACCCGAACTGAGAGTTATACAGGAATCAAGTTAACATGCCTTTTCTCAGTAAAACTCCCTTCCTACCTTGTGTGAACCTATACCGGGAAGATTTTCACATTATTTTAGGACAGGTTCAAGGTCATTAAGTTCTATTCGTGAACTCCATCTTCTGACTTGCATCCAGTGACTCACCAGTCTGGTTAAGGACTCCGTCATTCCTTCCAAATAAAGTTCCATCTTTATGTGCTGACAATTTCAGTTAAAAATATATGTCATTTCCCAAGATCTTCAAAAAAGAAGGTTAATAAATAAATTTATAAGTAAATAAATAAATTAAATAAATAAATATAAAAATAAAAATAAACAAATTTTACCCTACTACCTACCATTTATTGTGGTATCTAGATTAAATGCAGGAATTGTTGTATGTTAGCGCAACCAATCCTGCAGTCATCCTTTTTAAATTATCATTTTATACTATCATAGGCTTTTTATTTACCTCTGCAAATAATATTAAAAAATTACCACTTTTATTTCTTTTTACAAAATATTGAAGAAAGGATTTTCAAAATTTAAAAACTTTATATTTGTATTATATTATTGAGTTGTGATATATTATTTATCATTATCATGAATCTTAATTTTGGGTTCAAAAGTTTCTCTTCTTCGATAATAATTTTATTGTTAAGATGCTTTTTTAACTTCTGAAATAAATTCCTGGCTGTCCTCTTTATTTGAACATCTAACATACAGGAAAACCCCGTTATTCGCGGTAGATACGTTCCAAAAAACCTACGCGAATACCGAATCCGCGAATACGGAAGTATTGCGTATATGGGAAATAGGGGGATACGTTCCAAAAATCTGAAAAAATTTAAAAATTAAAATTTTTTTTTTTTTTTTGCCATTTATTTAGCTTAAATTTGTAAAAAAATTTATAAAAGTACATCGTTTAATCTATTTTATGAAAGAAATTTGTCATTTTGCTTTGTTTACTTCTTCTAACGTAATCTTTGTACAGCTCCTTATAAACCATTATTGCTTTCTCGCAGTCATGTTTAAAATTAATGCTTCTTAGCATGATAGGATCCTTTTCAAAGGCTTTATCTACAGCATTTTGGACTGAATTTATAATTTCTGCGATATTTTTTGCATATAAGCTAGGTTCACTTGTTGCTGCAGTTTCCTCATCATTTTCTGGCGAATGACTTAATATTTCATAAATTTCTTCCGTAGTTAACTCTCCTTGTTCCAGCACCAATTTGTCTACCTCACTTTCGTGCATATCTTTGAACCCTTCAGCTTGAAAATTTTTTGCCACATTTACCGTATGTTGCACGACTTCTTGTAAATTTAGTTCATTAGATTTATTTTTTGAGGCAACATATTCTGGCAACATCTTACTCCAACTGGCATTTAATGTTGATTCTTTAATTTCGTCCCACGATTCCAGGACATATTTGAGGCTATCAGCAATGGTAAAATTTTTCCAAAAAATTTTCATCATAGCCCTAGGATTAATCGAATCTTGAGATCTATTTACAGCTTCCAGCATATTACTAACAACTCGGCGTAAGTAATATGCCTTAAAAGTTGCGATGACTGTTTGATCCATCGGCTGTATTAACGATGTAGTGTTTGGTACAGAAGGAGTAATATTTTAAAATCAAGGTTCTGCTTAATTAAAAATTCCTTAACTTCCGGTATAAAAGATTGATTAAACCAGTCTATAAATATATCTTTGTTTACCCATGCAGTTTTGTTTGCTTTTGCGGTCAATGCCTTCCCTCTCGTTTTTCAGATAGATATAATGTCTCTCAAGAGCCAGGAGATCTATAGGGATTACCCCGGCGATAACTAGAGCTGCCTCCAAGGACACTGTGCGATAAGCACAGGAGATACGGAGGGCTCCTTGCCTCTGGACGTTCGTAAGCTTCGACGCATAACTGACCTTATTTTTACGACGAGCCCATACTTGTGCACCATACAGGACTATTGAGTGGGTGACCGACATAAGAAGCCTGCACTTTCCAGTCTTAGGTACGCATGTATTTCTCATGAGCCTGCTTAGCGCAGCAGTGAGCCTTGTGTCTAGCAGCACTCCTAAGTACTTCAAGTAATCCTTCGTTTCTATCCTATCCTCCCCAATACATATTAGGATGATGGTCTCAATATGTTTACGGGTGAATAAGACAATCTCAGTTTTCGACGTCGCAAGATTCAGACCGTGATCTTGCATCCAGTAGTTGACTTCGTGCATTGCCTGTTTCAGTTTCTCCTCGCCAGTTTGTACATCTTTTGCTTGGATAACTAGAACCAGATCGTCAGCATACCCGACGGTAAAAGTATCCTCCGGCATTGGAAGCCTACCCACTCCGCATCGACACAGGAATTTTGGAGGACTAAACTGGAAATAAGGTCTATTTCACTGTTAGAAACTGGAAATTACTATATTTCTGTGTTACGATATATAAACGGCTTATTTTTTAGTTTTAAAACAAGAAATTAAATGTTCGAAAAGAAAAGCAAATCGATTCCTTGAATGAAAACTAGAAATAAGTCGTTTCTGTTTTATAAAACATAAGTTTATTGATTTCTGGTTTTCAAACTAGGAATCAGATATTAGAAAATAAGTGTGATACAATTTCTTGATTCAAAACAAGAAAAATTTTTATTTTTTGAAAAAAGTTAAACAATTATTTTTGGATGTATTTACGGGGGGTTTTGGGTGCGCTGAGCTCAAATTTAATAATTAAAATTAAAAAATCGGAACCAATGACCCTGAAACCGCAAAATTCGGTAAAAATATATGATTATTAAAACTTAAAAAAAATTTTTTTGTTACACGGCTTTCGGGGTTACAAATTATGCTGTTCCGAATTCCGCAACCAAAATTGAATTAATGTAACCCAAAACCGTAAAATACGGTAAAAATATTATTTTTTACAATTTTAATGAAATATTTTTGACTTCGGTACCTAGGGTCTTGGATTATCCTAAAATCGGATATCTCGGCCAAATTTTGAAAAAATGGATCCCGAAACCTTAAAATTTTGTATGAATACATGTAATTTTGTGACAATTTTATACCTTATCATATATTATTTAGAATACTGGATTAAACATTCTATTATCACTATTATTAAACACTGCGAAAGTTTTGAGATCTAAAACAAAACTTGACGCAAGTTATGGAGGCTGATTAATAAAAAACAAAAAATATTAATTATAAAATTTTATGATTCATAAAAAACTTAATAAAAAATTAAATTTTAATAAACAAAAAAAAAAAAAAAAATTCACTTGCCAGGTCTACATAAATAGCCGCTTCCAATTATACCTGGAAAGTGAATTTTTTTTTTTTTTTGTTTATTAAAATTTAATTTTTTATTAAGTTTTTTATGAATCTTAAAATTTTATAATTAATATTTTTTCTATAATATTATATCTATATCTATATAATCAGCCTCCATAACTTGCCTCAAGTTTTGTTTTAGATCTCAAAACTTTCGCAGTGTTTAATAATAGTGATAATAGAATGTTTAATCCAGTATTCTAAATAATATGTGATAAGGTATAAAATTGTCACAAAATTACATGTGTAATTAATAATAAAATAAATAAGCAGTGACAACACATTCAGGCACTTGCGTAACTTTACATGTAAATGTTTTTTTGGGAGATCTCATTCATTTCACATAAGTATATTTCAATAATAATAAATAAAAATGTTCTTTAATAATTTTTTTTATTATTTATGTGAATGTGTTTTACAAAAGGAAAAAGAATTCACAAGTGTAATTCTAAAAAAAGATTTCAGTGAAAAAAATGAACAAACAACTGATAGCAGTAGCACAATTTATATATATTTAGTATCAGCAGGTTTTGCATTAGGTTTTCTAGGCTTGGAATTAATATTTACTAACAATATTTACTTAACCAATATTTTAACATTAACAAATATATAATTTTTAATTATATAAATAATTAATTTTTTTTTATTTAATATGTTATTATAATTTTTAATGTAATTTTTAAAATTATAAACAAAATTATTATAAAAATGTTAATAATATATTATGTTTATAAGAAATTTAACAGAATTCATTGTTTCTCTTGTTATTGCAATTTTATTAAACTAGTTTTTTGAAGTAAAATTAAATTCTAATTAATTTTGTAGGAAGCAAGAACACTGAAAAAATTATAAACATCAAAATAATTTATTCTTTAAAATACTTAAATATAGCATCTTGCCGAATTGGAAATCATTCTAAGTAATTCTTCATTCACAATCTTTGTAGCACTCTTCCAGGAGTATTTGAGTAGTCGAACTAAGAGAGCGTTAAGAACTCATTATATGGATTGCATGAAAAATGTTACTCGGAATGATTTCTAATTTTGCAAGATGCTTTATTATAGTATTCCAAAGAATAAATCCTTTTGATATTAAAAGTTATTTCAGTAGATATGCTTTTTGTATTTATTATCTGTTTTTCAAGCAAAAATAAATTGTTCAAAACCTAAATAATTGAGTAGATAACAAATACACCTAAAAAATTCTTAATAATAAAATGAATTATTCTTTGAAACACTATAATAAAGCATCTTGCAAAATTAGAAATCATTCCGAGTAATAATTTTTATGCAATCCATATAATGAGTTCTTAACGCTCTCCTAGTTCGACTACTCAAATACTCCTGGAAGAGTGCTACAAAGATTGTGAATGAAGAATTGCTTAGAATGATTTCCAATTAGGCAAGATGCTTTATTTAAGTATTTTAAAGAATAAATCATTTTGATGTTTATAATTTTTTCAGTGTTCTTGCTTCCTACAAAATTAATTAGATTTAATTTTACTTCAAAAAACTAGTTTAATAAAACTGCAATAACAAGAGAAACAATGAATTCTATTAAATTTCTTATAAACATAATAACATATTATAAATAAAAAAAAATTATTTATTTAATTAAAAATTATGTATTTCTTAATGTTAAAATATTGGTTAAGTAAATATTGTCTGCATTTATACTACACTAATATTATTTTATCTGCAGGGGCGGTCGACCGGTCGCTCTAGTAACTCAAAATATACTAATATTTTTACTAAAACTCAATTTTAATTATACATTATATTATATTATTATTAAACACATACTATTATTATTTATTAAATTATTTATTATTAATAATATAAAAAAGCGATATTATTATTGTAAATAATAACATATTATATATTATTTTGATATATATATATACACATACATACGCATCATATACACATCATATTAATTAATATATATTATTAAATAAAAAAAATCGAACTATCGAACGTTAAAAAAATTTGAGAAAAAAATCGAACTATATTTAAAAAAATATTAGAGAGAGATAGAGGAAAATCGGCGTATATCTAGGGTCACGCGGGCACTTGCGTCCCGGGGCGACCGCCCCTGTAGATTTATTTTAAATATTTTTTGTTAATTATTTTTTACTGCGGTACTTGAGGAGTTCAAATTTCTCAAAAAAGTGATCAAATTTTAAAGGATGGACCTAGAAGTCGGAAAATTCGGTTAAATTATTTTTTCTGAAAAAGTTTTGGTAAACTTTTGATAAACTTTTGATAAACTTTTTCTTCTCTACGGTGTAAATGATCGTAATGGTCGTAATAAATCGTTTGCCTAACAACCGTCAAATTCGGTAAAAATATTATTTTTTTTAAATTTTAATGGATTATTTTTTACTGCAGTACTTAGAGTCTTAGATAAGGCTTAAACCGAATTTCTAGTCAAAGTTTTAAAATAATAGATCACGAAACCGTAAAATTCGGTAAAAATAAAATTATCTGAAAAAGTTTTGATAAATTTTTTTTTACTACGGTACGAATTCTTGGACAAATTACCAAATTCTGATTCAATAATCTAACAACCGTGAAATTCAGGAAACATATTAATATTTAAAATTTTAATAGATTATTTTAGACTACGGTACTTAGGATGTTAGATCATTCTGAAACCGAATTGCTCAGCAAAATTAGAAGATAAGAGATCCAGAAACCGTAAAATTCGGTAAAAATATATTTACTTTAAATAATTTTTGTTAATTATTTTTGGCTGCGGTAATTGGGAATTTAGACTAAACTAAAATTCAAATTTCCGAAACTTAAATCAATCTTTCGATTAAATTTTAAAAAACGGACCTAAAAATCGGAAAATTCGGTAAAGATAATATTATCTAAAAAAGTCTTGATCAATTTTTTCATTACTACGGTACGAATGAAGAACCCGAAATTCTTGAACAAATTACTAGTAGGAAGTAGAATATAATAAAAAACGACACGTCAAGCCTTACACTAGCGAAACCTAAGAAAGAAGGCTATAATAAAAAAACGACACGTCAAGCCTTACACTAGCGTAACCTAAGGATGTAGGCTATAATAAAAAAACATTAAATAAATAATAATTTATCCAAAATAGTCCCCGATATTATTGATCAGCGACCCAAAAAACCCATACGGGCCTAGCACTCAAAGTGCAAATACATAAAATATACCCCGTTTTAAAGGGTAGTTTTTGCAAATTTAAGGGTGTTTCTCTAATATCTCCCGAAAAATACCCCGAAATTTGTAATCAGCGACCAAAAAAACCTGTAATAGACCAAAGCTTATGCCGGCCAGTAACTAACCGTCAACTATCTATCCGCAATTTGACTGGAGTATTTATCAGAATTCTCGTCAGAATTATAATCATTTGCTAAATCCGCTATCTTGAATTTTTTTTTAATTTCTACTAAAAGAAAACATAAACAATATAAATATATAATTTATTTAGTCTTTCTAAACTTGAAAAAAAAAATTACAATTTAAAACCGTATATCAATAATCGAATTTTTATCGTTTCTGAGCCGCCATATTTAATTAACGGTCAATAAGATTAACAATCTGACCCCAGAATCTTCTAAAGCAAGGCCTGTTTAGCAAAGGAATACTATAAGTTAAAAAAAAAAACATTTTTTTACCTGTTTTCAAAGCAAAAATCCACGCACCAGTGGCATGGTCGCGCCGGCGCTAATGGGTTAACACGTTGTTTTTCAATAAAGTCTACTTACTTAGGTTGTTTTAGCGTAAGGCTTGACGTGTCGTTTTTTTCTTATAGAATACTTCCTTAGGTCACGCTAGTGTAAGGCTTAACGTGTTGTTTTTTATTATAGTTTACTTCCTTAGGTCACGCTAGTGTAAAGCTTGACGTTTTGTGATTTTATTATATCCTACTTCCTTAGGTTATGTTAGTGTAAGGCTTGACGTGTCGTTTTTTTCTTATAGAATATTTCCTTAGTTCACGCTAGCGTAAGGCTTAACGTGTTGTTTTTTATTATACTCTACTTCCTTACACTGGGAATGAATTGGTTGCGCGAGAAGACAAATCGCAGGCGTCTCGCCCCACTAATATTTATGTATCTCGCGAGCAAAATTTTCGGCTTCTCAGACGCCAAAAATATTTGCTCTCGAGACGAAGCGCGCGCAGTTGCCTCGCGCAACTCTTTCCATACATATTTTAAGCATATACTATATGTATTTCTGTAGTTTGTTATTGTATTATATTTATTATTTTATTATTTCTTTTAAAAAAAATAAAAATATTTTTGTGTTAATTAAAAAATTGTTATTTTAAACTTTAAACAAGACCCTTTTTACTAAAAATGTTTTTGTTAAGTATTTAGTTTAGATAAATAAATTATTTATGTAATAAATAATAGTTTTTAATAGTAGTAATCTAAAACTTTAAAAAAAATTTTCAATTTACTTTTTCAATTCACCTTTTTTTTAAATAATATTAGTAAAAAAAATAACAAGTTTATAATAAACACAAGAAAATTTTTATTTTTTTCAAAAGCACGAGGTTTTTACTAATATTATTTAAAAAAAAAAGTGAATTGAAAAAGCAAATTGAAAAATTTTTTTTAAGTTTTAGATTACTACTTTTAAAAACTATTATTATTTATTTATTTATCTTAATACTTAAACAATAACATTTTTATTAAAGAGGGTCTAGTTTAAAGTTTAAAATAACAAGTTTATATAATAAATAGAAAAATATTTTTATTAACAAACTACATAACATATAATATAGTATATGCTTAAAATATATATAGGAAATGTTGTGCGAGGCAACTGCGCGCGCTTCGTCTCGAGAGCAAATATTTTTGGTGTCTGGGAAGCCGAAAATTTTGCTCGCGAGATACATAAATATTAGTGGGGCGAGACGCCTGCGATTTGTCTTCTCGCGCAACCAATTCATTCCCAGTGTAGGTTATTTTAGTGTAAGGCTTATTGTTTTCACCCTGCCCTCGCTTAGCTTCTTTTTTCCTCTTTTTTCTCTTCTTATTTTTATTTACAGCCGTTTGAAAGGGTTCGTTATTACGGTCCGTATCATGGGTTGTTGTATTTTCACCTGACTTATTCTGTTTTGTTTCAGGCAGTGTCTTGGACTGACTGCTTATATTAGCCATATGAGTCGCTAAATCTATCATTATTACTGAGCAGCTACGAGTCTTTTGGGGATACTTTCCTGCAGCTGTTCTCTTAGCATCCTCCTTTTCTGATCCTGAAGATTCAACGTTTTTGCTTCGTGTTAACACCAAGCCTGTTATATGTTTTTTAAATAGGTGCTCAATTCCACTCTTTTCATAACTGATCTCTTATAGCTTTGAGAGCAGTAACTTTGCCCTTAATATCACTTACACCTTTCTTAACAACAGCGGCTATGTTTTTCTGCTTATAAGTCATATGGTGTATCATCTCGCCTATCTTGTCTTCCATTGAGTTGAGGATGTTTTTGACGACATCATGGTTTTCATCCATGCGTTGTAGACATCTAGCCAGTTCGGTATTCTCGTAGAGCACTTGAACTGCCTCAGCATTGTCATCCTTTCCTCCTAAATTCACTTCATTACTTTTATATACATTTGAGGTAGACATTTTAGAATGTATTAAACTTCGTCGCTCCATGTGCAACGGCCTCCTTCGACCCCTCACTTTCTGGGCAGCTGGCATGCAGACTGGTTACATCACAGAGGATATAGCTGACGGCATGCACTTGCACCATCAATTTTAATATAAATAACAAAGATTTTTTTATTTTATTATTTTTCTCAAAATTATTATAGTTTTTTGCTATCTTTGCATAATATGACTTGTCAAAATACATTATTAATTTTTTCCTGCATGCTCTCTATCTTTTCATTTAATATATTATTTGATTTTACTAAATTACAGAGATTTTGTTTAGTAATCACAAGATCTAGGAGAGTTGAGATTTCTCTTTTGAGACTATTTATTAAATCTCGATTTATCAAATTTTGCTTTGGATTATTGATTTATTTTGTTTTAAAATTTCGAGTTAATCGGTTCGATCTGTCAACAGTTACAATCATTGTTCAACAAATTATAAAATTTTAGGACTATTTTTATAGGCAACTAATTTAGTATAACTCAATATTGTAACTAAAGAAGCTTAAGCAGCAATTATCAGGGTAGGAAGCAAAGGCTACTTGAAAACTAGCGAAATTTATCTTGCTGATCACTAATTATTCGCCTGGATTATTATGTCTGTAATTTCGGGTGAAAAACGGTTATTATACAAAATATTGAATAAGCTAAAACAAAAAATCTTTGAAAAAATCAAGTTGCAAGGGGTCCAGTCCAGGCTGCGCCTCCCTGGTGGTATAATAATTATTATTAAATTTGGTATAATAATTATTTGGTATATAATCTAAAAATAATTTTAAAATGGTAACTAAATTAATAGAATTTATACATCTGGTGGAACCATCCCAGAACCAATATACTAGAATTTATTGCACCAATAGTCAATTTGCGTATAATATACTTAATAAACAGAGTTGGACAAATATGACAGATATGTATTTTTTTCCATACCCATATTTCATATTTTTCATACATGGAATTCATATATGATTAATTTTTTTCTATATAAATGTAAAATCCATATTATGGAACTCATATGAATGTAGAAAAAAAATGATAATATTTGGATTTGATATTATTATGATATGGATGAAAAAATATAGAATATGGATATAGACAGAAATGCATATCTGTCATATTTGTCTTAGTCTGTAAATAAATGAGTAAATAAATAATTAAATGGGTACAGTCCATTTTATCGGTCCTAAGCCCAGTGCCCAGGCTGAGGAAGAATAAAGGTAGCTCAGGCCACTTTAATAAGGTTGAATTACAATCTGAGATACTGGAGATAGCTTTCTGGAACAACTGAGGCTGCTCTATAAATGGGTTCTATGCCTTTTATTTTTCGCATACATTTCTCAATGTATTTACAGTGAATATGCCGCAGACAGCTTACTGCTCTCTGGAATAACTGAGACTGGCCCTATGAAACTGGTCTATCTCTCGCTTTTCCTTCGAATCAGATGAAAACGTGCTGCAGTCTGCTATAAATAACTATCTCTGAGAAAGCGGCCGGCATGCCAAAAGAGGCTCCAAGGTTTTCTCCAATTTTAAGTGCGATTTAGGCCATATACGGGGCTGCCTTAAGTCTTATGTAATTGCTTCTAACATGGAAGATTTCCACCTTGAGCACAGCGACAAAGCGGATTAATGATTAGTTATGGGTCCCGCTAAACTATGACTCAAGGTTATTATTTTTTGGTTTAGTAATGGGTGAAGGTAAACAACCCATCAGGGTCAGGAAGACTTCGACCTTTCGGGATAGGTGTGGCGAACCCAAGGCACCTTAGCTGTTACTGACTGAGCGCCAGTCAGTTCGTAATAAAGTAAAACTTATTCCAGGAACCTACGCAAGGCGCCACACGGGTACGCTATGAGTTGAAGAGTTCGGGGACTTGGCTTTATAAAAGTCACTATCCAGATAGCTGCTTTCCCCAGCTTGTCCAAAAACCAGTTCTGGGAGCGTAATCCAGCCCACTGTTCACTTATAAGAAGAATGTGGCAGACTTCTCTCCAGCAATTGGGAACATCCTACTTCCTGCTAAGGGGGTTATTTGTACATTACCTTGAACCACCTTGAAATAAAACTTCTATAAAAGTCCCCCAAATCTCGGTTTTTAATGTGTGGGATTCTAGATTTAAGTTTCTATGTATACCTAAGTAATCCTTGTCCATGCGATATATTGGTCCTACCAGACAACCCTTGGGGAACGGCACAACTTTTAGGTGTAAAGTGCTTTCTGTCGATATGAGCAAAGGCCGGCGTGGCGACGTAATTTGTCTCTACTCGTGGGAACAAAAAGAATGTTTAACAATACAAAAAATAAACAAATAGAAGGAGTACGAGAAAATGACGGCAATGCTGAAGTCATGATGCTTTAGGAAAGTACTGAACTGGCAAAGCGTTTAAAATAATGGATGCTAATTATGAAGCTGTCAAAAATACTATGAAAAGAAAGTAAGGTGAAATTATAAATAACATGACAACAAAGCAGACAAGCATAGTTTCTGTTGTTAAAAATGGGATTAACGAAATGAAGGACAAAGTCACTGCTCTCAATTAAGTAAGAGATCAAAATATGAATGAAAATAATGCTATATAGCTTCTTTTCAAAAAGCATATAAGTGGATCAGTACTAAAGAAGAGAACTCGAAGCATCGTCATCTTCCTTTCTCTCTTTTATCATTCGCTGCCTGCGGCGCTCGTTGACTACACGGTGCCAGGCGGCTTTACTATAGTTTTCAAAATCCTGTATTGGATAATAGTAAAAATATATGTATGTGAGTGTGAGTATAATTAAATATTTATATAAAAAATAAGACCGTTTTTAACGCGAATTTGCCTCGTTACAACTGGTAGAACCAAAGCTGATGTCCTTGGAGCTATAAGAACCCAGGTGCAACCAGAAGAACTTGTAGCTAAAATAAGAGGCGTACTGAAAACGATGACATGCGACATCTTCGTTGCATCGGAGGAACCTAGTGACAAAGTAGGTTCCTTTTCACAAGAAGTAAGGAAAGTGCCGGTTGACCAAGTAAAAATTATAAATCTCACTCCTAAACGAGTCATCAGAATTCTTGACTTGGATTGTCTCATTAAGCCGCTGGATGTTATCAATGCCATCAAAAGCAAAGAAAAAGACGTAGAGATAGCTAGGGTAACTATCTCTAAGAGCAACTCAAGAGAGCAGAGGACTACCTATGTTGATATTGATGACAAAACTGACTATAAGCTAGCTCGTACTGAACCTTTTAAAATTGGGTGGATGAATTGTAGGGTAAGGCTGTAGACCTCGCTAACGTGCTTCAGAGTGAGTTATGCCGAAAACGAATGCAAAAGGAGGGGATATACTCGACCTGTGTGCCAGACTCAACTTACCGGTGCTAAATGTAGGTAACACTACAACTTTCAGAATACCTGGCTACGGACAGACGATCCCGGATATATTCCTTGCCATAGAAAATATAGCTAAATATAGCTGCTGGAATTATAAATTGGCAATTTTTATATAGTAGGCCAGTGAGACTACAGAACATCAATTAATCAACCAATTAAATAACCGATACACCGATGTAATTTTTAATATACTTTTAATTATAATTATTTAATTTAATTATAATTATAAATATAATGCGTTATCTATCTTTTTTAGGTTTTGTAAATTAAACGACTTTTGTGTTGCTAAAAATAAGAAATTATTTATTTTAATTTTAAGAATTACAAATTAACAATAAATGATATATTTTATTATATTAAATTATTTTATATTACCTAAAAATAAGATACGACAATAAGGTCTTTTATTCTATCTGTTTATTCTTTTACTAAAACTTATGACTGTACATTAGAAACTTATGATTATATCGTATCTATAATATCTTATAATGCATGATGTTCACGTGAACATTTATTAAATTACTTATCTATCTTAAAACTAAAAATAAAGAGTATATATTCTCTTTACATCTCCCCTCTTGGGAAAAATTGGTCCTCCAATTTATAACACGGCTGGAATAAGCTTAGTTATATAAAAAAGATTTGATTCGGCTTTTTATAGCCTGTATCTATTTTGTAAATTGCATTTGATACTTTTTGTATTATTTTATATGGTCCGAGTCTTAACTCATCTAATTTTTTTCGGTTTAACTTGTTTCCATTTTCTATAAAAACCATATCTCCTGTGTTAAACTGGAAGTCCTTTCTATTTTTATCAAAAATTTTTTTATTCTTGTTATGCGATTTTATTGTATTTTCTATTGCAATTCTTCTATCTTTTAACCAATCAATATTTGTATTTATTTCTTTGAGTTCATCTGGTATTGCTACGGTACTTGTACCTTCCAGTAAATATTTTGGAGAAAATTCAGTAGTTGTATGTTCCGTTTGATTATACATTTTTGTACACTCATGTGCTATTGTTGTCCAAGCAACTTTGTTTTTTCTTTCACTTATTTTGCAACTTATTTTGTTGACAAGGGTTTGGTTTAACCTTTCCTTTAATTTCTAAAAGTTTTTCTAATACTTTTGATATTGATTCTTCTGAATTTGAAGTACTACTAGGAGCAGGATCTTCTTTTTCTTTTTCTAGATAGCAGTCCTTAAATTGTAAATTTTTGTCTTCATCTAAATATACGTTCGGTAATTCATTTTTTAAAGTTATCCATACTCTTCTTACTTGATGTCTTTTTTTTAATGAAGTTTTTATTTTTTTATAATCATCGGTTTCTTTAAGTTCTACATGTTGATGCGTTGGCATATATTCAGGTGGCAAAACGTATTTTCTTACATCAGGTGTAGATATTTTTACTAAGCACAGTACATTTGACTTACCGTCGCTTGCCTCTAACAAAAAAAATTCGAATTGTAATTATTCCATAACTAAAATTTTACTTGCTTTCTTTTTTTTTTTCTTGACGAAAATTGTCGTTTTATAATGCGTTATCTATCTTTTTTAGGTTTTGTAAATTAAACGACCTTTGTGTTGCTAAAAATAAGAAATTATTTATTTTAATTTTAAGAATAAACAATAAATTAACAATAAATGATATATTTTATTATATTAAATTATTTTATATTACCTAAAAATAAGAAACGACAACAAGGTTTTTTATTCTATCTGTTTATTCTATTACTAAAACTTATGACTGTACATTAGAAACTTATGAATATATCTTATCCAAAATATCTTATAATACATGATGTTCACGTGAACATTTATTAAATTACTTATCTATCTTAAAACTAAAAATAAAGAGTATATAATCTCTTTTCATAAATACACAAAATATTATTAATAATTAATTATTTTAAAAGATAATTAAAATTACCAAAGAATTTCTTGAAATTTTGCATTCCTACCCAATAAAAAATATGAATCATGCGCATGACAAAATCATTGCGTCCAATCAAAATGAGAATAAATCGAGGAACAGAATCTAATCACAAACAGTTATTTTGTTTTATATTTAATATAAATATAAGAAAATATGTAAATAAATGTTAGGTTACATATTTACATTTATTATTTAATATATATGTAAATACTAGCTGCCTCTGGCTCACTTTGCTCGCCCCGGCAACTGCCTTGGGGGCTGCGCCCCCCTGGACCCCTGCGGCTTGATGTTTCCAAAGATATTTTGTTTTAGCTTACTCAAAATTTGTAAAATAATCTTATTTAAACCGAAGTATTATCTAAAATTTACTGAATCATAAAATTAATGGGCTTATGAACCTAAACGGTTAATTAGTGATCAGCAATATAAAGCTTCGCCACCCTTCCATATAATCCACAAGCAAATGTTGTTTCCCTCGACTACCCGTTCTAAGGTTCCCCCTAATAATAGCTGTTCAAGTTTCTTTTAGTTTCTTTATTCAGTTATTAGTGGCTGATAAAAATTAGAAATATATGTAATATTAGTTCTAAACTTTTATAATTTTCGAAAAATTATTGTCACTTTTGACAGATTGAACCAATTACCTTGAAAATTTAGGTTGATACGTAAAAAATATACCCAAATCGAATAAAATTCTTTTTGATAAAAAAATTTTTCCTCGGTTTTCAGTTTTTTTGGATTTTTTAAAAATTGAATACAAATTTTTTTCTTGGAAATTCAGTTTTTTCAACATAAAAATTTTTCGTCGTTACCAATCGAAATAAAACCTAGCCTATGTTTCGACAAGTAATTTTTGCCGTCTTTTGCCGTAAACCCTATGTCTATAGCTTTTATCGTTTTCTAGTTTATCGCGTTCGGACATACACATACACATACACATACACACACACACACACACACACACACACACACACATACAGAATTAAAGATTATACATCATATCTTATCTTATCTTATCTTATCTTATCTTATCTTATCTTATCTTATCTTATCTTATCTTATCTTATCTTATCTTATCTCATCTCATCTTATCTTATCTTACTACTATATATATTTAAAAATTTATTTGTGTGTGTGTGTGTGTGTGTTATCATCAGGATTAAACCAGTAAACGCAATTACATAAAACCGGTGTCAAAATAAAGAAAAAAAGTCCGCGGGTGACATAAACTATAGATTTTTTGCTCAGCTATCGTAGTTTTTGAGATATTTAATTTTTAGTGTTTTTGAAATTGATAAAATTTTTAAAAATTTTGAAAAAAATCAAAATATCTCTAAACTATCAAACAAATTTTATTGTCACAAGTTTGTACTATTCGATTCGGCACCAATTTTTACGTTTTCTCCTAAATTTTTATTCAAAACGGAGGTATCTTTAAAATTTTATAAAATATTTTTGAAACTGGCAAAAAAATTTATTTATTTATTTTTCATGGAATTTTTAATAATTTTTATGTGTGTCTGTGTGTCTATGCGTTTCATGAGGAGGCTCAAAAAAATGAAAGAAATTACATAAAACCGGTGTTAAAATAAAAAAGTGTTTACTATTTTTGGGAAAAATTAAATTTTTTGAAAATTTTGTTAAAAAGTGAAATATCTGAAAAATATGATAAAATTTTAATGTCGCAATTGGTATTACTTGATTCAGTCAATTATAGAACCATCTATATATACATATCTTAATACTATATCTTACTACTATATTTGAAAATTTATTGGTCTGTTTGTCTGTCTGTACCCTAATGACTCAAGAACCTGGATAACATAGGCTATAGTTTTGCGACTCAGCTTTCGTACTATTGGAGATATTCAATTTTTACTATTTTTAGGATAAATAAAATTTTTTGAAAATTTGATTAAAAAGTGAAATATAATAAAAGGTATGATAATGCTGAACCCATCGGGGTCCCTATCATTTGCTTATATATAACGTTATTATAAGTGGAATAGGTGTTATTATATAGATATTTGACCATGTTAACAATTTCAGAGTAAGGTAGCTTGCATTTGTTATGAATTTTGTTGTATCTACTGTCTAAGCTGTCTATGACCAAATTAAGTGGTATTTTATTAAAAAGAGAGCTAGCATCCAAAGATAAAAATTAATGATCAATTGGTATATGCAATCCATTTATTTTTTTGCAAAGCTCATAACTATTTTTAATATATGACTTGGGCTTTATTATGCATGGATATAGATTATAGGTTTTAATGTAAAGTTTTTGATATTAAGAATGCGTGGCTATTGAAATTGGGTAAAACAGATCTAACTTGTAATATAGAGTTTGTTTTAATATCCTTTATGGATATTATTTTACAATGTTTAGGAGAGAAGTATACGGCTTGAATTGATATACGTGTTTATGTAAGATTATATAAACTTTGGTTTGGTTTCAAAAAACCTTGATCTTTCCAAGAAAGAAGCCTAATACTGGCATTTTTTTGTAACTTTTTCAAAAGCGTTTTAGTACGTATAACTACTTGGTATACCTCTTTATCTAATAATAACGCTTCTGTGCTCCTAATATACATATTTTTTGGTAAACACATAGTGGTATTGCCTTTGTCAACTAATATGAACATGTTGTTTTTGTTTCCTCTTAAGAATAAACAACATTTGTTTAAGTTTTTTAGCATAGGTGGTTTGGGTACGTTGTTATTTTTGGTCATGTTCATGATTTTGTGCCGTTGTTTACAAATTTCCGGGTATTGGATCTCTTTGTGTTTTCATAAATTAGGCATTTGTTGTTGATTCGTATTATCAAAGATCTCTCTAGCAGTTATGAAGAAAGAGCTCTCAATGTTTTTTATGGTATCGAGAACGTCTCACTTGTATTTGCTACTAGGGAGGCTGAACTTTGGACCTAATTTTAAAGAAATTAAATAATAATAACTTACTAATTAACTTAAATTTTTTGAATAATCTAGTATTATTCATAAACTATATAATATTTTGTTTTTAATATTGTTTATTGATATTATTATTTCCTACAAAACGTAGGTGATGTATTCATGGGGAAGTATAAAAGTACAGACTTTTTTAAGAAAGAGTTATAATTTTAACATCGAACATGTTTATAGAGAGAAGGAACTTCAGAACTTGAAAATTAAAGGGGAGGGGGGGGTCAAACGAGACTTAGAATAAGTAGGAGACTTTGAAATATTTAGGCTTAAGAACTTACGATAATACAGGTTTATAGACTTAGAATAATATCGATTTAGAGACCTTGAATAATTCAGGTTTAGGTACTTGGAATAATTCAATTCTAGAGACTTGGAATAATATCGATTAGGGGAATTAGAAGAATCCAGGTTTAAAGAATCAAAAAAGATTGGGTTTAGAATCTTTACAGCTAGTAAGGTGATAATTACAAATTATAAAATTAGAAAATTGTATTATAATGTTGAGTAACATTTGTATTATACCTAGTCCTCAACTAGTAGTAAACATGTTCCATGCATTTAGGTTGTGTTTACACAAACCGGTTATACGTTTTTTAATTTAGCTCCTGCTATATATAAAAAATTCATCCGCTGGTAACATAAACAATAATCATTAACATTTTAAAAAAATGTATATTTAATAAATTTTTTTTTTTCCTTTAGGGACAACAGCTGAAAATTGGCAATGTTATTCTATACGGAGAAAAAATTGTTTCACTAATCATTGATAGTCAAGAACGATTATGTCTTGCTCAAATTAGTAATACTTTACTTCATCAATTTAGTTACAATGAAATTCACAATCGCAGGGTTGCTCTTGGCATTACGTGTGTTCAATGCACACCAGTTCAACTAGAAATCTTAAGAAGAGCTGGAGCTATGCCTGTATCTTCAAGAAGATGTGGAATGATAACGCGAAGAGAAGCTGAACGATTATGCAAATCATTTTTAGGAGATAATTCTCCTCCAAAGTAAAACATTTTATTAAATATTATTTTGTAGAAGTTACATAAAGTGATAAGAGATATTCCCAAAAACTAAAAAATGTATATTTTATTTTATTATCCTTTAGGGCGGCTTCATTAAAAAGTTTGTTTTTTTTCACATTATTGTCTTAACAATATTATTATTTTATTATAGTTCAATTCAACTACAAAAGTTAATAAAAATTGAATCCCATGAAGTTATATCTTCTAGATGTGTTATCCATATTTATTTAACCTCAGTAATATGCTAGAATTTACATTTATGATATTTTTAAATTTATTAATACCTTAGAATTCCTAAAAATAAGAGCATCCTAGGAGATGTAGATCGTCTCAAATGAAGAAAGTTCAAACTATCTCTTGTCTTTGTGCACTCTGTATCCGCGAATTTCGCTTATTTTTTATTTGTTACTCTATGTATATATTCATTGTACATGTATTTATTTACAATTTCCAGAAATTTAATACCTTATTACCTATTAGTTAGGAAATATTAATTCCTAGTAAAAAATGTTTTAAATATTCAAAATTTTACCTTTTGTAAGTTTTCTACAAGATTTCTGAGAATAAAAAAGAAACTTAATCTTGAAATAAAATTTAGAGAAAATGATTGCATGATAAAGTCTTAAAAAAGAAACGAGAATCGAAAAGAATTAAATTTAATTCACTCATAAATGCTGGGGGAAAGATTTTGAATGAATTTGATTAAAGGTACATTTTAAGATATTCTGAAACCCTCTTATGCATCTTTGGATTTATAATTGGCAGAACAAGTTATTTAACATGAAAAAATTATTCCAGTAAAATCCAGTAGCACAGGAAAATTTAAAATTAGGAATTTGAAATTCAGTACAAAGTTCAATGGAAATAAATGATATGAGACAATTTGGTGGCGCTATATCTTATACATTAAATAAATGACAAAAAAATCCTAAAAACATTTTTTTCGCCCCCTTGGGGCTAAAGGAGGTGAACAATTTTGGGACCGCGAGAATTCAAGTTTCAGGTCATAACGATATAATTCTCCACTTCATTAAAAAATAATGTCTAAGGCCTTTCACCTTTCTTATTCTAAGGTATCCTTTGCTTAAAGCTACTAATTATTTGTCTATTAAAATTATATTATTCACAGAATTAGAATTAAATTAGTGAGATTAATGAATAGATATTATAGATAAGCTATATTAAAAATTAAATAAAGATTACAGTCTACAATTTGGTAACAAACTTGTTTGTGGCCGGTCATTGCGAAGACATTATCTCACTATTTTATACTAATTTATAACACTCATACAGTTTTGTTAACGGTGTCAGCCCGTCGTAAATAGCCTGCAACGAAATCCGAAACATACCCCAGATAAGACTGCTACAAACACCAGATAATTATATATATAAAAGATTTTAGTTAAAACTTACTTATAAATCACTACCTTAAATCATGACTCGTGAATAAGCCCTAACCTAAAGAATTACTACCTTAAATAATAATTCTTACGACTTAACCTAAAACTACTACCTTCAATTGTAGTGTGTATCTTAAACCTAATAAGTTACTACCTAAAATCGTAACTCGTTATATTATATATTATATGCCCTATTTATATTTAAACTCTTTAAAACGATATTTCATCCTTTTTGGGAGCGCAAGGTAGCTTAATAGTTGGCTTTAAGTACAGTACCGTTACTAACCGATATTAACATTTATATCAAAGATAGCCTCCTAGATAACACCCAAAATCCTATATATATATAATTTTGAAACTAATTTTAGTTTAATAATGACTAATATATCAATTATGAATGAACTAAAAAGATGTAATTAATTAAACTAAAATAATGAGCCGTAACTTTCATAGTACAGATAAACAAGTATTTCGGGTGGTATTCATGCGGTAGTTTAAATATTATAAACACAAATAGAGTAAAATTTAATAAATAAATTCCTTATTTTTATTAGTTATAAAAAATACTATTATTACATCTCGTATTATATTTTTTTTTTATTTTGTAATTAAATTTCAAAATTAATTAAGAAACTAAGAATATTATTAAGATCTTAATTTACTAGGATAAAGTAACTTTTGCTAAGGTAACCAAGCGCATATCTAGTGATATAATTACTACAATAATTAGCTTTATGAGACTCAATAACGACATTTACTTTAATTAATTAAAGAAATCACAGTAAATTATAACTTAATGAACCCTTCAATTAAAGATTAAACTCGTGGCCCATTTTGTCCCATAATACCATTTAATTTATAAAATTTTACTCAATTAAATATTTGGTAAAACTTAAAAGTACTGCCTGGACACCATTTTTTTAGCTGTAAGCCAATCCCTTGAATGGAGGCTTTCTCACCGTCCCATTAAATCTAATTTCTAATAAATCTGTCTAGACGTAATTCTTGGTAATTTATATTTAATCAATTTCTACCTAATGGTACACCTCCCTCTCTGGGATACATCCCTCCTGGCTACTATCCAAAACTGTCAAGTTTAAGTGAGAAAAGTGGTTCTAAAATGTCTACCTATTAAGAGATCTAGTTACGTTTTAAAGTTACATTTGTTCTTACAGAAGAAGAAAAATTATATTTACATTCATATAAAGATTTAAATAATTAAAATTATGTGTATTACAATATTCCTAAAAGTAATCTAGTTCAATTCCATATTTTTTTTTTATATTTTTTGCGAAAATATTAGTTTAACAAGGGGAGTTCAATACATTTGGAACACCGAATTACACCAAATGGTTATGGATGAGTTTGTTATGTTGAAAAAACATGCCGAATACCCTCCGTTCCTTCCAATGGGCCTTCTGGGCCTAGAAACGCAGGGCTCAATGTTATAAAATAGGATTTTTTGGTAATTTTCAAAAAAACGCCAAAACCTCGCAAGTTAACCAAAACTCTTCTAGATGGTCTCATTTTTTTGGTTTAAGTATCACCTTTCATACGCCATAAACGGCAATTTATTATCACTAATTCTCTCATCACTATAGCCAATTAACCAAACGGTCATTTTTAGCTAAAAATGACCAATTTTTAAAATGCTGCCAAATTTGTAATTTCTGACGAAAATGGGTTTTATAGGTCTGAAAAAATTTGTACAAGCTTCAAGTTTCCAAAACTTCTTGACTTTACCTTGTGCAATTATTTGTTAACCAGATATGATAATTTGAAGTCACAGTCCCAATTTTACGATTTTTTAAAAAATCTCATTTTTAATGCTAACTTTGAAGAACTATTTCTTAAAAACGAATCAAGGAAATGAGACGAGCAAGAAATTTTTGGAAATTTGAAGCTTGTACAAATTTTTTGAGACCTATTTAATCCATTTTCGTCAGAAATTACAAATTTCGCAGCATTTTAAAAATTGGTCATTTTTAGCCAAAAATGACTGTTTGGTTAATTGGCTATAGTGATGAGAGAATTAGTGATAATAAATTGCGGTTTGCGGCGTATGAAAGGTGATACTTAAATCAAAAAAATGAGACCATCCAGAAGAGTTTTGGTTAATTTGCGAGGTTTTGGCGTTTCTTTGAAAATTACCAAAAAATCCTATTTTATAACATTAAGCCCTGCATTTCTAGGCTCAGAAGGCCCATTGGAAGGAACGGAGGGTAGTCGGCATGTTTTTTCAACATAACAAACTCATCCATAACCATTTGGTGTAATTCGGTGTTCCAAATGTATTGAACTCCCCTTGTAAGTTTGATCTTTGTTAAAGGATTGGTTCTTTTTACAATTTTCAAAACTTAAAAAATATAGCTATTCGTATACAAAATTCTATGCTCGATTCTTATAATTATTATCTGAAATATACACTTATTATTATTTTCTTATTGTTGTTTTTATTTAGACAATGTATTTCTACAAATGTTACACTAAACTTAATTATTGATATACTTATTTTATTTTACATATTTTTTTTTTAATTTTTGATTTTTTTTTTTTTTTAATTAAAAGTATTAGAAATTACTTGGATTACATAGTTATTGAAGAAGAAAAAAAAATTTTATTAAGATAGTGTAAGACATATTTTAGAAATTAACGTTACTTGTGATTACACAGTTATCTTAAAATTATTGCTATTTTTTGTTATACATCTTTTGATTCTTGTTAGTTTTTCGTGTTTTGAAAAATGAGAGGAATTGAAAATACATTTTTTATAAGTGTTACACTGAAAGATACAATTACTTTGATTAGATGATTATTAAAACTTATAGTTATCAATATTTTATTACTATTTATTTTTGGATTTCCTGATTAATATTAACATACGAAATTATAGGAATTTTTTCTACTTTTCATAGTAGCTTGGGTAATTCATTATTATTACTATTTTGTAGTACTAAGTTTTACTCTTTTGTTTGATTGTTTGTAATTGTTTATATATGTATATAATTTTTTTTTTAACTTGTTTTTTGTGAAAAAAAATTTTTTTATTACTTAGAGAAATTAAAGAATATAAACTGAAATTATTAAAGAAATAGGAAAAAATTATAGTGCAGTTAATAATTTTCTGATTATAATAAATTTCTTGGTACATAGAAAAACTCCAAGTTTGAATTTATGTTTTTGTTTAGTTTTATTTGGTATACTAAGTAGTTTTCAGGAAAAATTTTAGTCATTGCTTGAAAATTCAAGCAAATTTTTAAAAGATTGATTTGAGATTTTAAACATTGGAAAACATTTTAAGTACCGTTACTAACCGATATTAACATTTATATCAAAGATAGCCTCCTAAATAATACCCAAAATCCTATATATATATAATTTCGAAACTAATTTTAGTTTAATAATGACTAATATATCAATTATGAATGAACTAAAAAGATGTAATTAATTAAACTAAAATAATGAGCCGTCTAACATATAATTTACTAGTAATAATAATTAGTTGCTCAAATATATATATATTTTCATAAATTACTTAATTTTATTAATTCCAAACCCAAAACTAATGACCCTGAAACCGCAAAATTTGGTAAAAAAGTATAATTTTTAAAACTTAAAAATTTTTTTGTTACATGGCTTTCGGGGTTACGAATTATGCTGATCCCGAATCCCTCAGCCAAAATTGAATTAATGTACCCCAAAACCGTAAAATACGGTAAAAATATTATTTTTGACTTTGGTACTTAGGATCTTGGATTATCCTAAAACCGGATGTCTCGGCCAAATTTTGAAAAAATGGATCCCGAAACCTTAAAATTCGGTATGAATATATTTATTTTAAATATTTTGTGTTGATAATTTTTTACTGCGGTACTTGAGGAGTTAGATTAAACTGAATTCAAATTTCTTAAAAAAGTGATCAAATTTTAAAGGATGGACCTAGAAGCCGGAAAATTCGGTAAAAATAATATTTTCTGAAAAAGTTTTGGTAAACGTTTAATAAAGTTTTGATAAACTTTTTCTTGACTACGGTTCGAATAAAAAACCTTAAATTCTTGGACAAATTACGAAATTCTAAATCGTTTGCCTAACAACCGTAAAATTCGGTAAAAATATTATTTTTTAAAATTTTTATAGATTATTTTTTACTGCAGTACTTAGGGTCTTAGATCAGGGTTAAACCGAATTTCTCGTCAAAGTTTTTAAATAATAGATCACGAAACCGTAAAATTCGGTAAAATATATTTACTTTAAATAATTTTTGTTAATTATTTTTGACTGCGGTATTTATGGATTTAGAGTAAACTGAATTTAAATTTTGAAACTATAAATCAATCTTTAAATCAAATTTTAAATAATGGACCTAAAAATAGGAAAATTCGGTAAAAATAAAATTATCTGAAAATGTTTTGATAAACTTTTTTTTGACTACGGTACGAATCAAGAACCAAAAATTCTTGGACAAATTACCAAATTCTGAATTAATAACCTAACAACTCTGAAATTCGGTAAACATATTATTATTTACAATTTTAATAGATTATTTTAGACGGCGGTACTTAGGATTTTAGATCATTCTTAAACCAAATTGCTCAGCAAAATTATAAAATAAGAGATCCAGAAACCGTAAAATTCGGTAAAAATATATTTACTTTAAATAATTTTTGTTAATTATTTTTGAATTAACTGCGGTACTTGGGGATTTAGACTAAACTAAAATTCAAATTTCTGAAACTTTTAATCAATCTTTTGATTAAATTTTAAAAAACGGACCTAGAAATCGGAAAATTCGGTAAAGATAATATTATCTAAAAATGTCTTGATCAATTTTTTCTTTACTACGTTAGGAATGAAAAACCTGAAATTCTTGAACAATTTACTAAACTTTTTTATCATTAAAAAATTAATAATTGAAAAATTCGGTAAAAATCTAAAAAATCTAAAAAATCAGCATTCTTATATCAAATTCATAAGTTTATAATAATGGGTTCCATAAAATGCTATAGTTTTTATACCATTCAAATTTAAACTATACTATACGTTCAGCCTTACATCCAAATAACCTAAGGAGGTCGTATAAAAAACAATACTTTAAGCCGAACACCCACATAACCTAAGAAAGTGGTTTATAATAAAAAAACGACACGTCAATAATAATACTAACATAACCTAATAAAGAAGTCTACACTAAAGAAAATACACGTCAAGCATTACACTAAAATCATCTAAACCTTACACTAACATAACCTAAGGAAGTGGTCTATAAAAGAGGCATGAAACATCAAGCCTTACACTAGCGTAACCTAAGGAAAGAGACTATAATAAAAAACGAAACGTTAAGCCTTACACTAACATAAACTAGGGCAGTAGGATATAATAAAATAACGACACGTCAAGCCTTACACTAACATAACCTAAGGAAGTAGAATATAAAAAAAACGACACGTCAAGCCTTACACTGACATAACCTAAGGAAGTAGGATATAATAAAGAAATAAAACGTCAAGCCTTACACTAGCATAACATAAGGAAGTATTGTATAAGAAAAAAACGACACGTCAAGCCTTACACTAAAATAACCTAAGGATGTAGACTGTAATGAAAAACAACACGTTAAGCCTTACACTAGCGTGACCTAAGGAAGTATTTTATAAGAAAAAAACGACACGTCAAACCTTACTCTAACATAACCTAACACAGTGGTCTATAAAAAAGAGTTGAAACGTCAAGCTTTACACTAAAATAACCTAAGGAAGTAAGATAGAATAAAATAACGATACGTCAAGCCTTACACTAACATAACCTAAGGAAGTAGACTATAATAAAAAACAACACGTTAAGGCTAGCATGACCTAAGGTAGTGGTCTATAAAAAAGAAATTAAATTACTTACGTTATCTTAGTGTAATGGTTGACGTTTCGTTTTATTATTATACACCACTTCCTTAGGTTATGTTAGTTTAGGGTTTGACGTTTCGCTTTTTATCATATCATAATTCCTTAGGTTATGTTAGTGTAAGGCTTGACTTGTCGTTTATTATTATAGTCTACTTCTTTAGGTTATGTTAGTGTAAGTCTTAACGTGTCGTTATTTTATTATATCATAATTCCTTAGATTATGTTAGTGTAAGGCTTGACGCGTCGTATATTATTATAGTCTACTTCTTTAGGTTATGTTAGTGTAAGGCTTGGGGTGTCATTTTTTTCTTATAGAATACTTCCTGAGGTTACGCTAGTGTAAGGCTTAACGTGTCCTTTTTTATTATAGTCTCTTTCCTTAGGTCACGCTAGTGTAAGGCTTGACGTGTTGTTTTTTATTATAGTCTACTTCCTTTGGTCACGCTAGTGTAAGGCTTGACGTGTCGTGATTTTATTATATCCTACTTCCTTAGGTAATGTTAGTGTAAGGCTTGACGTGTCGTTATTTTATTATATCCTACTGCCTTAGGTTATGTTAGTGTAATATTGTTCGTTTTTAACATGGAACATGTTTATAGGGAGGTGGTACTTTAGAACTTGAAAATTAAGGGGGGTGGTTGAATTTGTCCTACTTAAGGGGAGGGTGGTCTAATTTGTCCTATTTAAGGGGGATGGGTCAAATTTAACAATTTAAGGGGGGGGGTCAAATGAGACTTAGAATAATTAGGAGACTTTGGGTTTAAGGAAATACAGGATTATAATACAGGTTTACGGACTTTGAATAATATCGACTTAGGGACTATGAAGAATTCAGGTTTAGGGACTTGGAATAATATCGATTAAGTAACATAGAATGACTCAGGTTTAGGGAATTAAAATAGTTTGGGTTTAGAATCTTAACAGTTAGTAAGGTGATAATTAAAAATTATAAAATTAGAAAATTGTTTTGCAATGTTGAGTAACATTTGTATTATAACTAGTCCTCAGCTGGAAATAAACATGTTCCATGCATTTAACTTGTGTTTACACAAACCGGTTATAAGTTTTTAGTGTAAGGTTTAGATGATTTTAGTGTAATGCTTGACGTGTCGTTTTTTTTTATTATAAACCACTTTCATAGGTTATGCGGGTGTAAGGCTCAAAGTATTGTTTTTTATACGACCTCCTTAGGTTATTTGGATGTAAAGCTGAACGTATAGTATAGTTTAAAAATGAATGGTATAAAAACTATAGCATTTTATGGAACCAATTATTAGAAACTTATGAATTTGATATAAGAATGCTGATTTTTTAGATTTTTTAGCTTTTTACCGAATTTTCCAGTTATGAATTTTTTAATGATAAAAAAGTTTAGTAAATTGTTCAAGAATTTCGGGTTCTTCATTCCTACCGTTGTAAAGAAAAAATTGATCAAGACATTTTTAGATAATATTATCTTTACCGAATTTTCCGATTTCTAGGTCCGTTTTTAAAATTTAATTGTAAGATTGATTTAAAGTTTCAGAAATTTGAATTTTAGTTTAGTCTAAATCCCCAAGTACCGCAGTCAAAAATAATTATCAAAAATTATTTAAAGTAAATATTTTTTACCAAATTTTACGGTTTCTGGATCTCTTATTTTATAATTTTGCTGAGCAATTTGGTTTAAGAATGAACTAAAATCCTAAGTACCGCCGTCTAAAATAATCTATTAAAATTTTAAATACTAATATGTTTACCGAATTTCACGGTTGTTAGGTTATTAATTCAGAATTTGGTAATTTGTCCAAGAATTTCGGGTTCTTAATTCGTACCGTAGTAAAAAAAAAAAATTATCAAAACTTTTTCAGATAATTTTATTTTTACCAAATTTTCCTATTTTTAGGTCCATTATTTAAAATTTGATCTAAAAATTAATTTATAGTTTCAAAATTCAAATTCAGTTTACTTTTAATCCATAAGTACCGCAGTCAAAAATAATTTTAAGTAAATATAATAAAAATTATAAGTTTTTTAAGTAAATATAATAACCGAATTTTACGGTTTCGTGATCTATTATTTTAAAACTTTGACGAGAAGTTCGGTTTAAGCCTGATCCTAAGTACTGCAATAAAAAATAATTCATTAAAATTTTAAAAAATAATATTTTTACCGAATTTTACGGTTGTAAGGCAAACGATTTAGAATTTGGTAATTTGTCCAAGAATTTCAGGTTTTTCATTCCTAGCGTAGTCAAGAAAAAGTTTATTAAAACTTTATCAAAAGTTTACCAAAGCTTTTTCAGAAAATATTATTTTTACCGAATTTTCCGGCTTCTAGGTCCATCCTTTAAAATTTCATCACTTTTTTGAGAAATTTGAATTCAGTTTAATCTAACTCCTCAAGTATCGCAGTAAAAAATAATTGACAAAAAATATTTAAAATAAATATATTCATACAGAACTTTAAGGTTTCGGGATCCATTTTTTCAAAATTTGGCCGAGACATCCGGTTTTAGGATAATCCAAGACCCTAAGTACCAAAGTCAAAAATAATATTTTTACCGTATTTTACGGGTTTGGGGTACATTAATTCAATTTTGGCTGAGGAATTCGGGATCAGCATAATTCGTAACCCCAAAAGTTATGTAACAAAAAAATTTTTAAGTTTTAAAAATCATACTTTTTTACCGAATTTTGCGGTTTCAGGGTCATTGGTTCTGATTTTAAAATTTTTATTATTAAATTTGAGCTCAGCGCAGCCAAAAACCCCCGTATTATACATCCAATAGTATATTTACGGCTCGTGTCCAGAATAGTAAAGAATGGCCCAAATCGCACGTAAATTACCTACCGAGGCGAAGCCGAGGATGGTAAACTGCGATTTGGGGCATTCTTTATTTATGGACAAGGGTCGTATAAAAAAAATTCGATTTCCTTGGCCGCTCAGCGGCCAGGAAATCGTACTTCCGTGGCTACTGTACAGAAAAAATAATTTCTTAACTTTTTCAAAAAATAAAAATTTCTCTTCTTTTGAATCAAGAAATTGTATGACACTTATTTTCTAATATCTGATTCCTAGTTTGAAAACCAGTAATCAATAAATTTATGTTTTATAAAACAGAAACGACTTATTTCTAGTTTTTTTCATTCAAGGAATCGATTTACTTTTCTTTTCGAACATTTAATTTCTTGTTTTAAAACCAAGAATTAAGCCGTTTCTATATCGTAACACAGAAATTGCTTCTTTTCTAGTTTTAAACCAAGAAATCAGCCGTTTCTATATCGTAACACAGAAATATAGTAATTTCCAGTTTCTAACAGTGAAATAGACCTTATTTCCAGTTTAGTCCTCCAAAATTCCTGTGTCGATGCGGAGTGGGTATATAAACAATTACAAACAATCAAACAAAAGAGTAAAACTTAGTACTACAAAATAGTAATAATAATGAATTACCCAAGCTACTATGAAAAGTAGAAAAAATTCCTATAATTTCGTATGTTAATACTAATCAGGAAATCCAAAAATAAATAGTAATAAAATATTGATAACTATAAGTTTTAATAATCATCTAATCAAAGTAATTGTATCTTTCAGTGTAACACTTATAAAAAATGTATTTTCAATTCCTCTCATTTTTCAAAACACGTAAAACTAACAAGAATCAAAAGATGTATAACAAAAAATAGCAATAATTTTAAGATAACTGTGTAATCACAAGTAACGTTAATTTCTAAAATATGTCTTACACTATCTTAATAAAATTTTTTTTTTCTTCTTCAATAACTATGTAATCCAAGTAATTTCTAATACTTTTAATTAAAAAAAAAAAAATCAAAAATTAAAAAAAAAATATGTAAAATAAAATAAGAATCTCAATAATTAAGTTTGCTGGCTTTCCGATGACACCGGCTGCTGCGCCATATGGCTTCGAGGTAGAGCCCAAACGCCCCATACCCAAAAAGGGAAAGGAAATTGCCACGTTTGGGTCAAGTGTGGGGAGATAACTTATATAAGTTGTTATCTGTCCCCAAACGACAGCTCGCAAGAGCTGGCTATAAAGTTGGCCAGCATCGAGAGCACGGTCCGAACGGTGACTGGTGGCGTCATCCTTGGTGGAGACTTCAACGCCAGGGCCTTGGAATGGGGCATGCCAACGACCAACCCCAGGGGAGGAATGGTGCTCGAAATGGCCACTAGATGCAAACTAGTGGTCCAGAATAGAGGCAACAAGCCCACCTACGAGAGGGCAGGGTTGGGTGCCTCTATCCCGGACATAACCGTCTCTACAGAAGCTATCTCTGGGAAAATAGGCGACTGGAGGGTGATGGATGATCAATACAATGGTAGTGATCACCATTACATCGCCTTCCGGGTATTGGAAGGAACCTCACAACTTCCTCCGTACAGGAGGCGTCCTCTAGCCTGGAACGTCTCAAAGATGGACGAAGACAGATTCGAGGAGTATCTTCGAATCGAGTCAGCGTCCATCCCCGCTTGGCATGGAGGGGCTACAAGTCCCCACGAGGCTGAAATCTTAGTTAAGAAAGTAACGTCTCTATTACGTGGGGCTTGTGATGCCTCGATGCCTCGCCGCAGGCCCTGGAAAGGGAGAAAGCCAGTGTACTGGTGGAATCCCGAAATAGCTGAGCTCTGAAAGGAATGCCATAGGACGCGACGAAGGGCGATCGAGGCAATCGAGGAGGGCGGTGGTCTCTCCGAGGAGCAGCATGGTTTTCGTGAAGGGCGTTCCACGATAGACGCCATCCGGCCCGTCGTGGATACCGTAGAGGCTGAAAGAAAACGGGGGCCTGCAAACTGCAGGGACGTTCTGCTGGTAACGCTGGACGTCAAAAACGCTTTTAACTCGGCCAGGTGGGATGACATGATCCGGTCTCTCGAGTACGATTTCCAGATACCTAGGTATCTGGGTAACGTACTAAAGGATTACCTGCGGGACCGGAGACTGCTTTACGACACGCTCGATGGCAGGTGTGAAAGGGTGTTAAGTGCAGGAATCGCGCAAGGTTCGGTTCTCGGACCGGACCTGTGGAATGCCTTTTACGATGGCTTGTTGCGCGTCCACCTCCCGGAAGGAATTTCCCTGATCGGGTACGCCGACGATGTGGCCCTGACCATAACGGGCAGGGACATTGAAGTTACCCAGGAGAGGTTGAATCTAGTCATGAGACGGATCAACCTCTGGATGGGCGAGCACGGGCTCCAGCTTGCGATCCCAAAAACGGAGATCGTATTGCTGAACCGTCGAAGGGTTCCCACCGATTACGGAGGCTCCTGATGTCAGTCGTCAACTCTGTCCTGCTCTACGGATCAGAAGTCTGGGCGAATACCATAGAAACTGCCAAGTACAGACGAAAAATATCGTCGGTACAGAGGCAGGCGGCAGTGAGGATCGCCTGCGGATACCACACGGTATCTCTAGAGGCGATCCAGGTTGTTGCTTCGGTGATACCCATTGACCTGCTAGCGTTGGAGCGGAAATTCATCTACGAGAGCGTAGATGAGGGCGAAGTGGCCTTCACTCGCGCCCGCTTCAACTCTATAAAAGCATGGAAGAAACGATGGAAAAAGAACCAAGAGAAAAATGCCCTGTGGACGCGCAGATTGATCTCAGACCTGCAGGTATGGATGGGACGACAGCATGGGGAGGTGGATTTCTACCTTACCCAGTTCTTAACTGGACACGGGTACTTCCGTGTCATGTTGAAGCATTGGCATAAGGTGGCAACAAAGGAGTGCTTGCACTGTCCGGGCGTGGATGATACAGTAGAGCACACATTCTTCGAATGTGTTCGCTACTCGGAGGGGCGCCCGCCCTTCCCGATTTGGAGGCCGGAGACGGTGGTCCCGGAAATGCTACGGAGTTCCGAAAACTGGAACAAAGTAGCAGAGTACGTAAGGACCACCTTGTTGGAGAAGAAGGAGGAGGGCTTTCTATCGTAGAGAGCTCTCCTGCCCCTAGGCAGGGGAGAAGGCAGCGGCCAGCTGCCTAGGCTGCGCGTCCCAAACTGAAGTTATACCTAAAAAGGGAGTTCCGGTTTGGGACAAACAAGTGCGGGGGGTTTAAAGTGTGTTTATCCAGTAAGAATCTGGGGCGTAGCCGGCGACCGCGTTCGCCGGTAGTCTCCCAGTTGTACACTTTGTACCACTGGGCGGTCATGGAAATTTGCGGGTCTTTAAGGCCCGCAAACACTCCATGGTTGATGCAAGATTCACATATTTCCCATAAAAAAAAAAAAAAAAAAAAAAAAAAATCAATATCGCAAAAAATATAAAAAAAAAAATATGGAATTGAACTTGATTACTTTTTGGAATATTGTAATACACATAATTTTAATTATTTAAATCTTTATATGAATGTAAATATAATTTTTCTTCTTCTGTAAGAACAAATGTAACTTTTAAACGTAACTAGATCTCTTAATAGGTAGACATTTTAGAACCACTTTTCTCACTTAAACTTGACGGTTTTGGATAGTTGGGTTTGGAGGGATGTATCCCAGAGAGGGAGGTGTACCATTAGGTAGAAATTGATTAAATATAAATTACCAAGAATTACGTCTAGACAGATTTATTAGAAATTAGATTTAATGGGACGGTGAGAAAGCCTCCATTCAAGGGATTGGCTTACAGCTGAAAAAATGGTGTTCAGGCAGTACTTTTAAGTTTTATCAAATATTTAATTAAGTAAAATTTTATATTATAACACAAGATTTTATTAATAATATACATAATTTTATTTATAACACAAGAGTTTAAAATGTACAAACAATTGAAATAATAATAGGTAATGAAAACAGTAATAAAAATAGTCTAGATGAAATTGCCGTTATTTGCTTAAAATATATTGAATAGTGAAGAAAAAAAAATAGGGAGAAATCCCAAAAATTTATTTTGAATAGTAAAGGAGAAAATGGCAATTTGCATTAAGAAGAAATGAAAACAGAGTAAGTAACTTATAAATTTCTCATCACATCATTTACAATGAAAAGAAGTGAATTTGTAAGCGAACAGCAATTTAAAATAATAAATGACAACAATATAAACAGATATATCATGAAAACAGCACTAGCGATTGCAAAAAGGCTGTCACATCCTCAACCCATTAAAATAGAAAAAGGAATTTCGATTTAATAGGAATTCCTTGAGAAAAAATTAAGATAGATAGAGCAGTGATGTGCCAGCATATGTAATTGTTAGTGATCTTTGTCAACAGATATTGAAAACAGAAAAATTGAAAATGCAAAGAAATTCAAAATAATAGAAAATTGAAGAAAATACAAGAAATAGATCTGAAGAATTTTTTCTAATTTTAAGTTCATATATAATTTTACTTTAAAATCAAAACATGTTCTTTAAATAATTTTTATGCTTATACTTTAAATTTTGTATTAACTTATTTCAATCTTATAACAATTATGTATATAATTTGACAAGAATAAAATTACTACTACTACTTTAACCGTAGCGTATATACAAAAATAAAAATTTTAACATACTACTATACAGTAGCCTGTTATTTTTATACATGTAACTCGCACACTCATACTACTATACAGTAGCTTTTTCTTTATACATCTAAACTTTTGTTCTACTGTATAATTGTCTTGAGTTCTCTCTTTTTTTTTTAACATCACTCACATCTGTGAGGTTTTTTGTAAAAAATTTTATTTTCAGTATTTCATTTTTATTTTAGTTAATTTTTATTGTACTTTCTTTGTAATAATAAAATTAAATTATTACCCATTTATCCATCCTTTCCTATATTTTCAAAGTATAGTTCAATAAAATTATTGTAATACTTAATTTATTGTTCTTCTATATTTGTCGCGCGATTTTTATTCAAATTTTCGTCGCGCGCAATTTATTACTTAATAATATTGCATCTTGGCCACGTTTTAATACACACATATACTCTCATATTGGCAAAGTTTTTATACATATATACAAACTTTACTTATACACTAATATCTTAGCAACATTTTTATACACACTTACAAACTTTACTTATACACTAATATCTTGGCCACATTTTTATACACACATCTAAAATTTCGTCGCGCGCATTAATGCATCTTGGCAACTCTGTTCCATTCATAAAATTTTGTCTTCTGTATATGCTTTTGTAAGCCACGTATTTTTGTATTCTTATTCATATAATTTCAATCAACTATCTTATTTATGTGAATTATTATACTGACCGAACATTACTAAAAATTAGTACTTAATTATTTTTGTTACTTTATAATAACTAATATTATTATTTTTTTTTTTAATCATTATTATTAATACTTTTTTTTTAGATGCCCTACACGTTTTACTATAGTTTAAACGTTACCTTAACTAAACCCCTTTTTTTGTCCCAATTTTTTATAAAAAGGGCATTTGATCTACAAGTATATACTTTAATCAAATTACGATTTCAAAAAAATTTTTGCTTTTCAACTAAAATTTTAAACTCTCTTACTTAGAAAACTGTTCTTCAAAAATACCCGCATTGCATTTTACATGGTTTACAATTAGATTTCCCAAAAACAACTATCATACGTTCTTATATACACCTAAAAAAATTTACTACGACTTTTGAAATTTTCAAACCACAATTTTTACGTGTTTTATTCTAATCGCTTTTTTTTTAATTAATAACTTTATATCTTGAATATTTATTAATATTTTGGAATTACAAGCAAAAACTTATGTGGCTTAAAACAATAGAACAAAAAAACTCTCTTAAATTCTTATAATTATCTTAAATCATTCTTTTTTGAATTTTTGCATAATTATTTTATAGCTTAATAATTAAAATAAACTCCTACTTTATATATTTCAACTCTTTACTAAAACAATTACAAAAAAATACCAGCAAATAAATATTTTATGCGTGTTTTATTATTTTTATTTCTCAGAGTATTTTGAAAAAGGATATACTGCTTTTTCAGTAATATTTAGTTAGATTAAACTAATTAAATTAAATTATTTGACGAATTTCAATTGTTGTATGTCTACTTTAATAATGCTGTCGTGTTCTTTTAATTATTATAAATATACCCACTCCGCATCGGCACAGGAATTTTGGAGGGCTAAACTGGAAATAAGGTCTATTTCACTGTTAGAAACTGGAAATTACTATATTTCTGTGTTACGATATAGAAACGGCTTATTTCTTGGTTTAAAACTAAAAAAGAAGCAATTTCTCTGTTACGATATAGAAACGGCTTAATTCTTGGTTTTAAAACAAGAAATTAAATGTTCGAAAAGAAAAGCAAATAAATTCCTTGAATGAAAACTAGAAATAAGTCGTTTCTGTTTTATAAAACAATTTATTAATTTCTGGTTTTTATACTAGGAATCAGATATTAGAAAATATGTGTGATACAATTTCTTGATTCAAAACAAGAAAAATTTTTATTTTTTGAAAAAAGTTAAACAATTATTTTTGGATGTATTTACGGGAGGTTTTGGGTGCGCTGAGCTCAAATTTAATAATTAAAATTAAAAAATTGGAACCAATGACCCTGAAACCGCAAAATTCGGTAAAAAAGTATGATTTTTAAAACTCAAAAAAAAGTTTTTTGTTACATGGCTTTCGGGGTTACGAATTATGCTAATCCCGAATTCCTCAGCCAAAATTGAATTAATGTAACCCAAAACCGTAAAATACGGTAAAAATATTATTTTTTACAATTTTAATGGAATATTTTTGACTGCGGTACCAAGGGTCTTGGATTATCCTAAAGCCGGATATCGGATGTCAAATTTTGAAAAAAATGGATCCCGAAACCTAAAATTCTGTATGAATATATTTATTTTAAATATTTTTTGTTAATTATTTTTTACTGCGGTACTTGAGGAGTTAGATTAAATTGAATTCAAATTTCTCAAAAAAGTGATCAAATTGTAAAGGATGGACCTAGAAGACGCGAAATTCGGTTAAATTATTTTTTCTGAAAAAGTTTTAGTAAACTTTTGAAAAAGTTTTGATAAACTTTTTCTTGACTGCGGTGCGAATGAAAAACCTGAAATTCTTGGACAAATTACCAAATTCTAAATCGTTTGCCTAACAACCGTAAAATTCGGTAAAAATATTATTTTTTAAAATTTTAATGGATTATTTTTTACTGCAGTACTTAGAGTCGTAGATCAGGCTTAAACCGAATTTGTAGTCAAAGTTTTAAAATAATAGATCACGAAACCGTAAAATTCGGTAAAAATAAAATGATCTGAAGTAGTTTTGAAAATTTTTTTTTTACTACGGTACGAATTAAGAACCCGAAATTCTTGGACAAATTAACAAATTCTGAATCAATAACCTAACAATCGTGAAATTCGGTAAACATATTAATATTTAAAATTTTAATAGATTATTTTAGACTGCGGTACTTAGGATATTAGATCATACTTAAACCGAATCGCTTAGCAAAATTATAAAATAAGAGATCCAGACACCGTAAAATTCGGTAAAAATATATTTACTTTAAATAATTTTTGTTAATTATTTTTGGCTGCGGTACTTCGGGATTTAGACTAAACTAAAATTCAAATTTCTGAAACTTAAAATCAATCTTTTGATTAAATTTAAATCACGGACCTAGAAATCGGAAAATTCGGTAAAGATAATATTATCTAAAAAAGTCTTGATCAATTTTTCTTTACTACGGTACGAATGAAGAACCCGAAATTCTTGAACAAATTACTAAAATTTTTTATTATTAAAACATTATTTTTATAACTTAAAAATTCGGTAAAAATCTCGGGAGTTAAGACAAGCATTCTTATATAAAATTCATAAGTTTCTAATAACGGGTTCCATAAAATGCTATAGTTTTTATACCATTCATTTTTAAACTATACTATACGTTCAGCCTTACATCCAAATAACCTAAGAATGTCTATACTAAAGAAACGAAAAACGTCAAGCATTACACTAAAATCATCTACACCTTACACTAACATAACCTAAGGAAATAAAAAAAGGAATGACTCATCAAGCCTTACACTCGCGTAACCTAAGGAAAGAGACTGTAATAAAAAACAAAACGTCAAGCCTTACACTAACATAACTGAAGACAGCAGGATATAATAAAATAACGACACGTCAAGCCTTACACTAACATAACCTAAGGAAGTAGGATATAATAAAATCACGTCACGTCAAGCCTTACACTAACATAACTTAAGGAAGTAGAGTATAACAAAAAACAACACGTTAAGCCATACACTAGCGTGACCTAAAGAAGTATTCTATAAGAAAAAAATGACACGTCAAGCCTTACACTAAAATAACCTAAGGTACTCCTTAGTACCTTTAGTTACTTTAGTAGACAGTAATGATAAACAACACGTTAAGCCTTACACTAGCATGACCTACGGAAGTATTCTATAAGAAAAAAGCGACACGTCAATCCTTTTACTAAAATAACCTAAGAAAGAAAACAACAGGTTAAACTTTACACTAGCGTGACCTAAGGAAGTAGATTACATTAAAAAACGACACGTCAAACCTAACACTAACATCACCTAAGGTGGTCTATAAAAAAGAAATGAAACGTTAAGCCTTACACTAAAATAACCTAATGAAGTAGGATAGAATAAAATAATGGCACGTTAAGCCTTACACTAGCGTGACCTAAGGAAGTGGATTATCTTAAAAAACGACACGTCAAACCTAACACTAACATCACCTTAGGTCGTGGTCTATAAAAAAGAAATGAAACGTTAAGCCTTACACTAAAATAACCTAAGGAAGTAGGATAGAATAAAATAACGGCATTTTAAGCGTTACACTAACATAACCTAAGGAATTAGACTATAATAAAAAACAACACGTTAAGCCTTACACTAGTGTGACCTAAGGAAGTATTCTATAAGAAAAAAATGACACGACAAGCGTTACACTAAAATAACCTGAGGAAGTAGATTATAAAAACTTTTAACCAGTTTGTGTAAATACAACCTAAATGCATAGAACATGTTTACTTCTGGCTGAGGACAAGGTATAATAAAAATGGTACTCAACATTGCAAAACAATTTTCTAATTTTATAATTTGTAATTATCACTTTACTAACTGTTAAGATTTTAAATCCAAATTATTTTAATACCCTAAACCTGAATTCTTCATAGTCCCTAAATCGATATTATTCTAAGTCCATAAACCTCTATTATCTTAATTATTTAAACCATCCTAATTATTCTAAGTCTCATTTGACCCCCCTCCCCTTAAATAGGTCAAATTTAACCACCTCCCTTAATTTTCAAGTTCTGAAGTACCCCCTGCCTACAAAAATGTTCCATGTTAAAAATGAAACGTCAAACCTTACACTAACATAACCTAAGGCAGTAGGATATAATAAAATAACGACACGTCAAGCCTTACACTAACATAACCTAAGGAATTACTATATAATAAATAAACGACACTTTAAGACTTACACTAACATAACCTAAGGAAGTAGACTATAACAAAAAACAACGCGTTAAGCCTTATTCTAGCGTTACCTAAAGAAGTATTCTATAAGAAAAAAACGACACGTCAAGCATTACACTAACATCACCTAAAGAAGTAGGCTATAATAAAAAAACGACAGGTCAAACCTTACACTAGCGTAACCTAAGGAATTATAAGATGAGAAAATAATAATTTATCCAAAAAAAGTCCCCGGTATTGATCAGCGACCCAAAAAACCCATACGGACCTATCACTCAAAGTGCAAATACATAAAATATACTCCGTTTTAAAGGGTAGTTTTTGCAAATTTAAGGGCGTTTCTCTAATATCTCCCAGAAAATACGCCGAAATTTGTGATCAGCGACCAAAAAAACCTATAATAGACCAAAGCTTATGCCGGCCAGTAACTAACCGTCAACTAACTCTACGCAATTTGACTGGAGTATTTATCAGAATTCTCGTCAGAATTATAATCATTTGCTAAATCCGCTATCTTGAATTTTTTTTTTAATTTCTACTAAAAGAAAACATAAACAATATAAAAATATAATTTATTTAGTCTTTCTAAACTTGAAAAAAAATTACAATTTAAAACCGTATATCAATAATCGAATTTTTATCTTTTTTGAGCCGCCATATTTAATTAACGGTCAATAATATTAAAAATCTGACCCCAGAATCTTGTAAAGCCTTTTTAATAAAGGAAAACTGTAAGTTTCAAAAAAACATTTTTTTACCTGTTTTCTAAGTGAAAATCCACGCACCAGTGGCATGTTCGCGCCGGCGCTAATCGGTTAATACGTTGTTTTTCAATACACTCTACTTCCTTAGGTTATTTTAGTCTAAGGCTTGACGTGTCGTTTTTTTCTTATAGAATACTTCCTTAGGTCACGCTGGTGTAAGGTTTAACGTGCCATTATTTATTCCAACCTACTTCCTTAGATTATTTTAGTGTAAGGCTTGACATTTCATTTCTTTTTTATAGACCACTACCTTTGGTTATGTTAGTGTTAGGTTTAACGTGTCGTTTTTTTCCTATGGAATAGTTCCTTAGGTCACGCTAGTGTAAGGCTTAACGTGTTGTTTTTTATTATACTCTACTTCCTTAGGTTATGTTAGTGTAAGGCTTGACGTGTCGTTTTTTTCTTATAGAATACTTCCTTAGGTCACGCTAGTGTAAGGCTTAACGTGCTGTTTATCATTACAGTCTACTTCCTTAGGTTATTTTAGAGTAAGGCTTGACGTGTCGTTTTTTTCTTAAAGAATACTTCCTTAGGTCACGCTAGTGTAAGGCTTAACGTGTTGTTTATCATTACAGTCTACTTCCTTAGGTTATTTTAGTGTAAGGCTTGACGTGTCGTTTTTTTCTTATAGTATACTTCCTTAGGTCACGCTAGTGTAAGGCTTAATGTGTTGTTTATCATTACAGTCTACTTCTTTAGATTATTTTAGTGTAAGGCTTGACGTGTCGTTTTTTCCTTATAGAATACTTCCTTTAGATTATTTTAGATCCTTCTTTAGATTATTTTAGTGTAAGGCTTGACGTGTCGTTTTTACCTTATAGAATACTTCCTTAGGTCACACTAATGTAAGGCTTAACGTGTTGTTTTTTATTATAGTCTACTTCCTCAGGTCACGCTAGTGTAAGGCTTGACGTGTCGTGATTTTATTATATCCTACTTTCTTAGGTTATGTTAGTGTAAGTCTTGACGTGTCGTTATTTTATTATATCATGCTACCTTCGGTTATGTTAGTGTAAGGCTTGACGTTTCGTTTTTTATTATAGTCTCTTTCGTTAGGTTACATTATTGTAAGGTTTCATGTTTCATTCCTTTTTTATAGACCACTTCCTTAGGTTATCTTAGTGTAAGGTTTAGATTATTTTAGTGTAATGCTTGACGTGTCGTTTCTTTATTATAGACTTCTTATTAGGTTATGTTAGTGTAATGATTGACGTGTCGTTTTTTTATTATAAACCACTTTCTTAGGTTATGTGGGTTTAAGGCTCAAAGTATTATTTTTATACGACCTCCTTAGGTTATTTGGATTTAAGGCTGAACGTATAGTATAGATTAAAAATGAATGGTATAAAAACTATAACATTTTATGGAACCCATTATTAGAAACTTATTAATTTGATATAAGAATGCTGATTTTTTAGATTTTTTAGATTTTTATTGAATTTTTCAGTTATTAATTTTTCTAATGATAAAAAATTTCAGTAAACTGTTCAAGAATTTCGGGTTCTTCATTCGTACCGTAGTAAAGAAAAATTAATCAAGACTTTTTTAGATAATATTATATTTACCGAATTTTCTGATTTCTAGGTCCGTGATTTAAATTTAATCAAAAGATTGATTTAAAGTTTCAGAAATTTGAATTTTAGTTTAGTCTAAATCCCCAAGTACCGCAGTCAAAAATAATTAAAAAAAATTATTTAAAGCAAATATATTTTTACCGAATTTTACGGTTTCGGGATCTCTTATTTTATAATTTTTCTGGGAAATTCGGTTTAAGTATGCTCTAACATCTTAAGTAGCGCAGTCTAAAATAATCTATTAAAATTTTAAATAATAATATGTTTACCGAATTTCACGGTTGTTAGGTTAATGATTCAGAATTCGGTAATTTGTTCAAGAATTTCGGGTTCTTAATTCGTACCGTAGTCAAAAAAAAATTCATCAAAACTTTTTCAGATAATTTTATTTTTACCAAATTTTCCTATTTTTAGGTCCATTATTTAAAACTTGATCTAAAGATTGATTTATTGTTTCAAAATTTAAATTCAATTTACTCTCAATCCCCAAGTACCGCAGTCAAAAATAATTAACAAACATTTTTTAAAGTAAATGTATTTTTACCGAATTTCACGGTTTCGTGATCTATTATTTTAAAACTTTGACGAGAAAGTCGGTTTAAGACTGATCTAAGACCTTAAGTACTGCAGTAAAATAATCCATTAAAATTTTAAATAATAATATTTTTACCGAATTTGACGGTTGTTATGCAAACAATTTATTACGATCATTACGATCATTCGCACCGAAGTCAAGAAAAAGTTTATCAAAACATTATCAATAGTGTTATGTAAATGTATGTATTATAATGTATTATATGGTATGTGTGTGTAGGAGATCTCCCCTCCCTTTTTTGTATATATTCTCCCTTTTTATATTTAGTGTTCGTTATGATGGCAAGCTATACGCTTCGCATTGTTAATAAAGAGTTACACAAATACTTTGTGTTATAATTAGTTTTACCAGTTCCATCACCATATCATCCATATTATCCATCAATTATCCAACAAATAGTTTACCAAAACTTTTTCAGAAAAAATAATTTAACCGAATTTTCCGGCTTCTAGGTCCATCCTTTAAAATTTGATCACTTTTTTGAGAATTTTGAATTCAATTTAATCTAACTCTCAAGAACCGCAGTAAAAAAGAATTAACAATATAAATATTTAAATAAATATATTCATACAGAATTTTAAGTATTCGGGATTCATTTTTCTCCAAATTTGGCCGAGACATCCGGTTTTAGGATAATCCAAGACCCTAAGTACCGCAGTCAAAAATATTCCATTAAAATTATAAAAAATAATATTTTTACCGTATTTTACGGTTTTGGGTTACATTAATTCAATTTTGGCTGAGGAATTCGGGATTAGCATAATTCGTAACCCCGAAAGCCATGTAACAAAAAACTTTTTTTTGAGTTTTAAAAATCATACTTTTTTACCGAATTTTGCGGTTTCAGGGTCATTGGTTCCGATTTTTAATTTTTATTATTAAATTTGAGCTCAGCGCACCCAAAAAACCCTGTAAATACATCCAAAAATAATTGTTTAACTTTTTTCAAAAAATAAAAATTTTTCTTGTTTTGAAACAAGAAATTGTATCACACATATTTTCTAATATCTGATTCCTAGTTTGAAAACCAGAAATTAATAAATTTATGTTTCATAAAACAGAAACGACTATTTATATCTATTTGCTTTTCTTTTCGAACACTTAATTTCTTGTTTTAAAACCAAGAAATAAGCCGTTTCTATATCGTAAAACAGAAATTGCTTTATTTCTAGTTTTAAAAAAGGAAAGATAGTAATATCGAGTTTCTAACACGGAAATAGACCTTATTTCTAGTTTAGCCCTCTAAAATTCCTGTGTCGATGCGGAGTGGGTACAATCAGTAATAGTAAAGATGAGGATTCAGATTAGATTTTTACATTCAAATCTTATAATTGGTAGAGGGACTGAAATACGCAGAGGAATAAAAAGGAAAAATAAACATGTAGAATAATTTAAAAAAAAAATGGGTAAATGAAAGGTAGTTAAAAGAATATAGTTTTATTTATTTTTAAAAAAGGTATTATAATTATTAATAATATTATAATTTTTTGCTATTTTATTTTGTATTTTTCTTATATGATATGACGGGGTGTAAAACATTTTTCAAAAGTCTACATTATGCATTAAAATATTTCATCATAAAAAAAAAACAACTATCACCATTCCTCCTCACACTCTCTCGAATCCAACATTTTGTTATTATTAACAGATTATTTTGTAGAATTTTTTTTTATATATTTAGAATTTTTTTTTTGTTAAGCGAGTATAAATCTTTTTTTTTATCTTATAGCCTTTTAGATTGTTCCTATATTATACATGAATTATACGTTTTTTACATGTATGTATAAAAACTATTCTAAACTTATATTACACCCTTCGCGTTATCTTCCTTCACTTCTCTCTTACTTTTTTCTTTTACTTCCGCATGTTTCTCCTATGTTTGTATGTATTAGATATGTATAATATTTGCAGATGTTTTGAATTTTTTTGACTTTTTTTGTTATCTTTTTTTTTGCTTCGGTATACTTAAAAGTGTTATTTAAAACGAAGATATTGTCTATGTTTATGCCTTTTTAACGAAAAAAAAAATTAAGGAAACTACTTTTCGTGACACATAGATGAGTAATAATTTCGTGTTAATTATTCCAAAAAAAATATTTTAGATTATTATTATTTTTTGTTAAAATTTACATTTTTTTCAGTTTGTAAACTTCGGAGTATTTTGTTATCTTAGAAAATTTCTCATCTCTTATGCTGTTTATCTTGATCCCTTAATGATGTTTCGTAGTCCTTTACAAAACTTAGAGGGAAAAAGATTTGCTTATAGACTGATTTAGTATGTATTAAATTTTTGTTGTCATGATTTTGTTTTCCTAATTACATCCTTTTTAATGCGTTATTTGCTCTTTTTGTTGTTCAGCATATGATTTTTGAATGTCTGTTCGTATATATTGATATATACATATCCTCTAACTAAACTAAGGTAACTCGGAAATTTTCAGAAAGAAAAAAAATAAGAGAAGTGAGAAAAAATTAGGAAACCCAAAGGGTCTTAATAGGCTCTTTATTTTTATTTGTAAGTTATATATTGTTTTTACTGCATAAGAAAAAAAATTTACATTATTTATTGCACAGAAAAGGCATTGCTTCGAGAGAACATAAGGGTGGGGGGCAACACATGTATTCATTTTTATTCTTTCTTATATTTTTTATTTTTATCAATTCATCGATTCTATTGCCGTAAAAAAAATATTATTACCCCATCATATTGTAACACGTAGAGAAGGAAAAAAAATCGTTGCGCGAAAAGATAGAATTTAATTAAACTAGTTTCGTCCATTTTACCCATCATTAATATACTTAGATAAATTTTATTATAAAAATATAAATAGGGGGGTAAATACCTCCCCCTCTGGGAATATAGTTATAAACTAGTCGTTTTCATTTTCAAAATCATTCTCGTTATTATTCTCAGTAAAAAGGTAAAATTATGATTTGAATATAATTACTCTGCCCCGTATCCTTGGCTTAACCATTGACGTTAAAAAAAATTTCTCCTTCTCCTTCCTTATAAAATCGTATAATTGTTTTGTATTCTAAATTAAAGATCATCTAATTCTATCTCTTTCTAATATATATAAAAAGAGAAGAAAATGAAAAAAAATTAATGCTTCTTAATGTTTATTAAAATTTAATACTTATTAAAAAATTAATGCTAATTCAATTAGAAAAAAAAATATTTAGTTACATGTATATAGAAATTATAAGAGAAATCAAAGGTATACATATCAAATTAGTGATCTTATATATCAGCAGTTTTTATTCTAAGTAATTATTCATAATTTGTATCTTATATATTCCATAAGTTAAATAAGTCTAGACGATACGAAAATTCTTTATCAAATTTTATATTTGATATTTAATATTATATTTATGCGTTTAATTATTTGATACCTACCAGATTAATATACATTGTTCAAATTCTTATAATAATAATTAAACTGCTTATTTAGCATTTATTTTTTTCTTATTATTGATAGTTTCATATTTATCCCTTAATATTCTAAATGATTTATACAAGTTAAATTTATGCGTAAGGAATAAAAAATGATATTTCTTATCTTAATTCGTACTAACGATAATTTCATATTTATTCTTAATTTTATAACCGATAATTTTATTATTTTATTATATGCAAAAAGGTTTGATCTTTTTTATCTTAATTTATAATAATCCTATATTTTTCTTTTAATTCGTCCTTAGTTTACATGATTTCGTAACTCAAGGAAAAGTTATTGAAAATTCATTAAGTGTTATATTATTATTATTTATTTTTCCGCGCCTTCTATTTATTTCGCAATAACATTATGTTTATTATTTATATCGATAAATTTATTAGCGGGGAAAAAATTTATTTAATTAAAAAATCTTTTTGGGTAACAAAAAAAACCTGATCGCTATTGAAGTATAGACTCCATTGTTTTTTTTTTAATAACAAGTCGAATATTTATCATCTTATTATTTTCACGCTTTCACAGGCATTTTCTCGAATCTTAAGTTTAGTCTCATTTTTGAAGAAGGAAAAATAATAAAATTTAAAGTATTTCCCTACAGCGTAAGGTCTGTTGCGTCTTGTTCTTATATATCCGTAAAAATTTAAAGGCTGCTGCGCCTATCTGGGCATTTACAACGTTTTTTCTTTCGAATAATTATATAATGAATTTATTCTATACCATTTCGCAGTTCTAAAAATGTGCATTAGCGATTTTCCATTTCTTTCAGTTTTCCCGAAAATTAGTTTTAAAGTTATCGTAATTTTGTAGTTTTCTCAATAGACCTATTCGTGGAATAAGGTGTTTAACAGTATTTTTAGAACCCAAAGTGTACTTAAACTGTTCTTTACCGTTTTGCAGATCTAAAAATATCATTTTGAATTCGGATTTTCTTTTTGGTCCTAAAAAAAAATTGATTTTAAGTTTAAGAAATTCGTTGTAGAATAAGCCTGTTATGGAGCGTAAGTAAAAATATTATATTATATGCTCGTGCTACTATTTAGGAAAAAGGCAGATATTTTTCGTTTATTTTTTTGTAAATTTTTTTGTACATTTTCGCAGTCTCGAATAAGTGTAAATAGAGACTTAAAATTTTGTAGGATCCTTGTTATTTCAGTTTTTAGATTCCTAATAATAATCTATTTTTATTAAAACCATGCTTTTATTTGAAGTGTATCTGAACAGTATTTAGAACGTATAAATTTGTTATAGAGTTTTTCTATATATTTTCGCAGTCCTAAAAATATAAAATTTCGCTTAGGAAAAATATAAATTTTCCTGAAATTTCCATTATAAGCTAATTACGAAGAATCAACATGTTGAGGGGGCTAAGCAAAATCTTGTGTTGATACCAGCGTTGGATTGCATCGTTGAAGATTGTGATTATTAGATTATCAGGAAAATTAATGCTACTTTTTTGTAATTTAAGTAAGGTCTATAATTATATATTTGTTTATTTAAGTCTCTCCTGCAAGTTATTCGTATTCGAATTGATCTTACATTTTTTTTTTAAATCTGAAAAATACGAAATTCTACTTGGACTAATCGAACTTGTTATATTAGCGTATATGTGTCCGTCTTATTTATTAGTGTTTTTTTTTTTTTTAGTTTTATTTTGTTTCTTGATAAAAATTAATTTATTTATTAATTATAAGGTTCCATATTTCTTATTATTAGTTTAATTTTTTCGGTTTTTCTATTATATTATTCATCTTTTGCTAGATATTGGTTAAGTCTTTATACATGGAAAAGATTTTAATCTTGTTAAATAAATTTTGATCTCTCACTATCAAGAAATTTTTTCTTAATTTCAATCTATCCAACAATTTTGAAAATATTTTTTTTGTTTTATCTAATTTTGCTCATAGCACTTTTATCTATAAAATGTTTTAAAATTAAAGAATAGTTGACTCTTTGAAGTGTTTATACATTTTATAGGTTCCGAAATTCGGAGATTTCGTCTTTTAAGTCTCCATGGAGGCTTACGCTCCGGTCGTAGATGATTTTCTTTATCTACAGGTTTTTCTTTTTTTACATCTTGAGATTTCCGGTAATTATCAATTTCTTTTCTGTCCAATTTTATTACAAGATCTTTATTTTGTACAGCTTTACGTTGGTTTTGATATTTTTCGACCTCACTTTTATCTAATTACTAGCTCTTTATCAGTTTTTTGTTTCAATTTGCCCTTTGTAGTTATTTTTAATAGAGGAGTATAATGGTTTTCGCTTAAATGTAAATGTATAAAATCTGAATTATTATTATTGCCCGTATGATGTACATAGGTAATTGTTTTAATTTTATTTTTATTTTTATTTAAATCGTACATTTGTTCGCATACGTTAATTTTATATTCATTTAAAAAAACAAATAGCGCATCTGCGTTCCCCCAAGTATTTTTCTTGTTTAATACATTATTGGCTTCTTTGGGTTCCTTGCCTACTTGTATATGTTTACTATATTTTAAATAATTTTTTAATTTATGAAAGTTTAAATCACTTTCCATTAATACGAGTAAAATGTGGAATAAATATTCCTTATCATACTTAATTTTTAAATCTCTTATAAAAGTTTCTTCAGGTTCAGCGCACAAGTCAGTATGTAAATGTATCACGTGATCGCTGTTAATATTCGGCACGCGACTATTTCCGTCTTTATTATTTATTTCTCTCTCTTCGAGAGGTATTTCTACTATTCTTTTTAATTTATCTGCGTCGTTGCTTGGGCATATATTTTTGTATGTTCTCAAGTCGGCTTTTTTATATTTTTTAATTTTATTATTTTCATAATTATTATTTTTATTATTTTATTTATTTTAATATTTTTATTTATTATTTTAAGATTAAATTCTCCTTTAAAATTTTCTTTATTATTATTTTTTAGATTACTATTATAAAATATTTTCTTGATTATACCTTTTGGGCTTATATTTTTACTTTTGTTATTTAAACTTACATCCTCTATAATATTCATTTTGGGCTTTTCTAACTTCTGCAGTTCCTATTGAAAGAACATTGGAGGAGGTGTTTTGTTTTCTTTATTAATGGAATTTATGCTCTCTAAAACTTCCATTTTTGAGTTTTCTTGATTTTGAATTTTTAATTCTAGTAATTGTCTAGGTGGTCGGTATGGAATTTCGGGTCGGATTTTTTCTGGTCTAGCCACAGGTCTTTTTAAAGGTAGGGCTTCGTTTAATACATTTTCAACAAGCTTACGTTTTGTTATTGTTCTTGGTTGTATTAATCTTTTGCTTCTCGTAACAATTGTTTTCTTTTTCTTCGTAATTCTGGCTTTTTTTGGAATTACGTAATCTGAGTCAGAACCAGATTCTTGCGTAAATTTAACTTATTAGTTAGCTTTCTTTCTACCTTTGCGATTTTAAACAAACGTGCATAATTTTTTGAATCGGACTTTAAAATATTATTGAATACACCTTTATTTGACATTTCAAAGGGTTCAACTTTTAGTTGGTCTGGATATGCTTGACTTTTCTCTGTTAGAGAATTTTTTGAGAGTAAGTTCGTTATCTTTTCCTTGTCTATGTAAAATTTCGAATTTCCGAGTTCCATTACTCTTATTCCTGCTCTTGTCTGATTTCCTGTTGCCCTGTTAGAATTTTGTGTACTATTTTCCCTGGCTGACATTCTCCTAAATTGTTCTGTTATTTGTTCTATATTACCGTTATTAGTGCCGCTTATATTAGGAATATTTATTTGTTTAACTTGTTCATTTTGGTCTCCCATATCACCTAAATCCATGATATTATTTCTTCCGATTCTTAAATTTTTTGCGATACTTTTAAATTTTCTAAATTTTTCTTTAATTTTTATTTTATGTTTGGGTGGAATTTTGTAATATTTGTATTTAGGGTATGGGGTTTAAAACAAAATATTACTGCAGGTGAAGAAAAAACAGATTTTTAGTTAAAAGTTAAAAAAAAATTATCAAAACTATTCTGAAATTATCTTAATATTATTTATATTATTATATTTTTATTTATTAAAATTTAAACAATTATTGTTGTTAATTAATATTTATTATATTACCAAAAAGAAAAACGAGAAAGTTCAGTTTTATAGAATGCTCCGTAAATTTTTTAAATGTAACTTCGTTTAATGCTAAACGATTTGTACGCGTGCGTAGTTGGTTTGGTCAGATTTTACAAAATTCAAGCTCTCTTTGCACAAACTCTATGCTGTATCCAAGGGGTTATGGAATATATGAATGTTTGCCTAGTATTAGGTGCTAATATGTTAATGTTTTTAATTATTATTATTTTTTTTTCCTAAAGGGAATTAAACCTCGTTAAAAAAATAAAATTATTATAAATTATCCAAATAAATTGTTGCCCGCCGGTGGCGCAATGCTAGGTTTAATCAATTCAGAAATGGTATTATTAAGATATTTTGTTTAATTTCAAAGGCAAATGTATTATATGTATATTAGAAGTTTTTGTAGCTGTATATGTTAGAAGTATTTTTCGTTATTAAGTATATAAGTGTATTGATAGTTAAATATTCTGGCTTGTAAAGTTACGTCGGAATGTTTATTGTCTCGAATGTTTATATATATATATTTTTTTTTTAATTTAACTAAAATGTACTCACAATACTGCAACGATGAAAATCCAGTTTCCTGACATTTTCTGACGTTTGGATGACCTCGGTACTGCTTGGCTCTCTCGATCTCTGGATACCGCTTGTCTTGTTGACTGAACTCCAATGATATTGGTTCTGCGTCTTGATCCTTTTTGGTTCTTGTAGAATAATTCCCCGTAGATTGGTGAAATCCTTGTTTAGACGCCTTAATGTATGCGATGTTCTTTCCTTCTATGTAAGTTTTTGGTATTTATCTGGATGTTCTTTTTTTGAAAAATTTTTGTTTTTTTTAAAATCTCTTTGCTGCTTGCAAAAAAAAATTTCCAATTTTTTTTATGTTGACTATCTATTCCTGACAACTCCGAATATCCCACCGGAGCGTCCAATTTTGTTGTGCTTGGTTGTGAATAAACACAGATAAATGAGGATATTCTTATTCGGGTTTAGCCTTTTGGCTAAACTCATTTACGGGTAACAGGAAATTCAAATAACTAAGTCCTTTTGTTATTAAAAATGCTGGTTTATTGACTTATAAAATGGCTGGCCGTGCTTAGATCTCTTAATTAGCGGTAGAGAGATAACCTGAGTACAAGTTAGTTAGTTCAGTCAGTTCTGTATTTCAGTTCGTTCTGCCTAAGGGACTACATGGTCCCAAGTTCTCTCTGCTCTCCTTGGACAGGAGCTTGGGCGAAAGCTTTTATAAGCTTACGCTTGATAATTGAGGAGGGGATCGATGCGCGTAATTGGCTTAACGCGGAAAATTTAGTGTCCTTAGTAACAGTGTCTCCAATCATTGGTAATTAGTCTGTTAAAGCGCATGATGGGGGTGGCTTTATTCCCACCTCGAGTACTTCGTGTGAGGTCTTATTATGCACCTTCTTGCACGTGTGGTTTCTCAGAATGATGGTGCTGATGAAGCATTTTTAATTATAATATCATATTATTCTATTTCTAATAAATCTGTCTAGATGCAATTCTTGGTAATTTACATTTAATCAATTTGTACCTAACGGTACAGTTTTTATCCTATTTATTCAATTCATTTTAGCATTTTATTTTATTTTTAATTTTTTACGCGTCACAGGGGCCTCTAAAATTTCGAGGAACCCGAAAATTAAGGCAGAATTTTTATTTTCGCTCAAGAAAAGCAAAAAAATCTGAAAATTCAGAAATTTCAAAATTTTTAAATTTTATTTTTTTTTCTTAAAATAAGTTTTTAAGTACTTAAAAAGTAAATGTGACAAATAAGGAGGTTACCAGATGAAAAGTATGGGAAAACACATAAAAAAAAAAAGAAAAAAGTGACGCTTTTTGAGAAATTTGTATTTTTCAGTTTCCTTTAGTTTTTCCAATTTTACGGGTTTTCCTGAGGTTTTTCCGAAAAAATAAGGTCAGATTCGATTTCGGCGGGAAATTTTACTACCCACTTTTATATGGAAAATAATTTTTATAAATTTAAATTATTTTATATAAATTTAAATTATATAAAAAATCAATTCAAAACTTCCATCCAGAAAGGCCGAAGACTTCCTGGCCGCGAGGCATACCTTCACACATTACTTAAACTAGAAATTAAAATAATAACCTTGAGTCGTATTTTAGCGGAACTAGCAACTAACCATTATCTGGCTGCGTCGCTGTGCTCGAGGTGAAAATCTCCCATGCTAAGAGCCAATACATAAGGTCTAAGGCGGCCCCGTATGTGGCTTAATTCGCACTTAAGTTTGAAGAAAACCTTGGAGCCTCTTTTGGTGTGCCGTTTCCTCAGAGATACTAATTGATAGCAATCTGCAGCACGCTCACTAAGAATGCAAAGAGAAAAAGCAAGGCCCGATTTATAGGGCAGCTTCATTTATTCCAGAGAGCCATAAGCTGTCTGCAGCATACTCAATGACAGTGTTTTGGGTTCAGCATATGCGTGTCCAACATAGAAAAGCAAGGCATGGGGTCAGTTTATAGGGCAGCCTCAGTTGTTCCAGAAAGCTATGTCCTGTATCTCTGATTCTAGGTCAACCTTAATAAGGTGGCCTGAACTACCTTCCTTTTTCCTCAGCCTTATGAGGCGCCGGGCTTAGTACCGGTATAGCGGAGTTGATGTCTTATATAAAAATATTAAATAAACCAATTTATTGATCTTTGAAATTTAAAACTAAATTCTCCAGTAACTGCAAATCATCTAATATTTCTAGCTGAAGACAATTTCTATAAACCTCTTTATTGACTGGCTTTTGACTTTTTACAAAAGTGAAAAATCTTTTGCAATAGGTTTTATATTTTCCTAATTATTTTCATTTCAAAAAAATAGAATTTAACATTATTTTTTTTACTTGAAAAATAATAATAAAATTATGATTTTGATTCTTGATATGCTATATCAATATTATTTGTTTTTTTATTTTACACACAAGACACATCAGTTTGAAATCCATTTAATCTTAAAAACACTTTGTTTATAATCAATTCAAATATACTTAGCACACTAGTCCACATTGCAAATATAGATAGTATTTATTTAATAGAAGTAATCATGTCACACATTTTTTGCTTCTTAAAAAAATATTATTAAATAATTATTCTCTTGTACACTTTTTTTCACGCAAATTTATTGCTGATAATATGTTACATGTGCTTCTGTAATACAGGCAGAGCAGGCGAGTATTTAATTCTTGTTTGTAATTAGTTCTGCACACTGCGATCGCGGTAAATTTAAATTTTTTAATATTCTTGGTTTTCATAATTTCTTAAATAACAATAGCCTTTATTAATATTCAAAAATACTGTATAAGTATCTGTAGATAAAAGAAAATCATTTTTCGATAATAGACCTAATCCAATTTTAGTTAAAACTTCTAAATTAACAGTGATAATAGCTTACTAGGCTTCAGTTGCCATTTTTAAAAGAATGAACACTTATCTACTTTCATGATTAGCTGTATTAGGTAACTTCAAAGTAAACGTTTCCTACATTACCTAATATTTAGAAAAAAAATAAACAAGACTTTTTTGAAAAAACAAAATAAAATATTTTTATTGCTTTGTTATAATTAACTTAGCTAATGCTGGACTTTGACCTGGCTGCATTACATTTAATAATCGAATTAATGACTTAATGCAAGATATAGCTTTTTGTCGAGCAGTTAATTGCTAGTTAGCAATGCACCGGTTACTCCAAGAAATAATCATGCTTCTATAAAATCGCTTGAACTTACAGAATAAAACAATCTTTCCACCATTGGAATCAATTCTATCAAATTGTTTGAAAATGTAACAAAACAATAAAAATAGTTATTCTATACAAAATGAATACTACATATTTTTTTAGAATGACAATAATTAAACTTTTACTCTTAAATTTTATACTTTATCTGTAAATAATTCACTAGCTTCTTTTTAACATTAATTTGATATCATTTTTTTAATTTATTATTAATTGGCTAAATAATTAGAATTAGAATTCTGACATGGATAAAAGAAAAGCTTTTTTTTTGTTTCTGATGAATTATTTAAGTCATTAGCCAACGAGGATTGAAAAAATAACTTGTGCAAATAGCTTGCTGACTTTGCGCACTCATCTTTTAATATTAACCTTATAATTTTATCATAGGTTTCTTAAATGTATATGCTTTCTCCTTCTGCTTCTCTACAGAAAGTTTTTTTTATTAAAAAATTAATAATAAGAAGCAAAATATATTACCTTTGTCTTTAAATATTTAACCTATCGCCTTTTCTATTAAAGACAATTGATTTTTTCACAATTCTTCTTTTTTTTCTTCAGCTCCTACAGTATGATAAACATTAGTTTGTAACTGCTTAAGTTCACTTTCAGCTTGCTCAAGTTTTTGAATACTATTCTTGATTTATTTTAAAGGTAAATGGATTACTTTGTAAGATTGTTCTTAATAATTGCAAAGCTTGTTTACAAAAATTTGAACTTCTATCTTAAATTACTCAGACATTTATCTTGAGTTATCCAATCTTCAGATGCAATATTTTCTGACAATAATACATTAGTTACAATAATTCCCATTACTCCGATAGCATAATTTCTTAAAACATAACAATCGGCCTTCAAAAATTCCATTATTATATCAAATACTGGCAATATTAAATTTGCTTGATTAGAAGTAGTTGATTTTAAGAATATTAAAATATTCCTAACATCTTTTTCATCTGGTTTATTTTTTACTATTTCTTAAACAATTTCTTTTATTAACCCTCTCCAACCGCATTCTGTAGCCATAACTGCGATTATCATTTTCGTTTAATTGGCCTAACTGCAGATAATAGATTTTACAAAACCATCTGTGTTATCAACTTTTCTGAAACTCCATTAGCCAAAATTCATCTTATTCAATAAAATCATAATTTCACTCTTTGTCAAGATCATACTTATGATCACAATGTGTTTAAGCTTCTGAATTGAGGAAACAATCGATCTTCTAAAATTATTCTTTGTTCTAAGCACATAGTCATAGTAACTACCTATTTATCTTGGGAGACTAATCATTTTTTTTTTTTATTAAGAAAAGAAAATACAGGTTTTGGAAATAGCCCATATAACCAATGGTATCCCCAACTGGTATTACAGATAACTATGTACATAAATTTAAGAATAGGTTTTATATAAAAAAATAAAAAGAAAAAAAAGAAAAAGTTAAAGCTGCAAGGCAGCAAAAAATTTAAATTAAATGGTTACAAATTATTACATTTAACACGTTGCTATTACATATTATTAAATAAATATATTTTTTTTTTTTTAGACTATTATATTACACAAAAATGTCCATAGAGTTAATATATTTGATAAAACTTTGCAATTTTGCAAAAACGTTGCAATTTGTAGAGTTAGTAATTAATTCTGCAGTGTTAAGACTTGGAACTTTTTATTTGTTTAACTCCTTTAAAAATAGCTTCTGCTGAATATTAAATTTATCACATTGCCATATAATATGTTCTATCAATTTTTAAAAACCACTTTTCAATAAAAATTATTTACGTCATGAGAGCGACATCTTCATGTTATCATTCAAACAATCATTGTTAAAATCGTTCTCAAATTTTGATAGCAAACACATATTATCATAACCTACAATTATATTTTTTTTAGAAAATTTTCATCTATTAAGTATTATTGCAACTTTTGGTGCATTTATTTCATAAATCTATTTACACATACATCTATACATTAGCATCAATATTCAAGCTCCGAAAACATTACAAATCGTGGCTCCATCTATGGTATCTTAGCCTAAGCTTATCTACTATTACAGTGCTCTGCTTTATCTTCTATGATCATCTTCTTATCCTTCATTCAATTTTTCCACGACAGGTGTCGCCAAATACCTGTTTTTTTTTTCACTTTTATACTTTTTCATTGATATTATAGTATATTTTATTAATTTTACAATATTTATACAAAATTTATATTTAAAATGAGTATTTGCCATCAACTTGTATTAAATGTGGTCTTGATACCCCTATGCTCTCAAGCTGCTTTAATTGTTCTCTATCTTATCATTCTTTTTGTGGCATGTATGCTTTAAAACAAAATGATGAGGAATTCCAAGTATGTTCTTCCTGTATAACTATACCAGAGATCAGAACCAAATTTTCTCTTCCTCCTACCTTATCAAGATCAAACTCAACTTCTAGTTTATCTTCGGTAAAAAGAAAGAAAGGTAATTTGGATCTTTTCCACCAACAATCTCTCATGGACCTCCAAAATATGGTTTCCAATGGTATAGATAGTAACAATAACAAGGATAGTACATCAACTTCAGGTCATCAACCAAACGAGTATACCTCTCGTCAAGATCTATTATCTGCTCTATCTTCTCCTGCTCCTCCTCTGCCATTTGCTACAATTGCTTTTCAACAAAATCAAGCAACTATTCAACCTTATTCGCCTAAACCTTTACTCAAAGTCAAGGATGATAAAAATTTCAATATTCAAGAGCTCCATGAGGTCTTCACGTCTAATTTCAACTCCTTGAGAGAGGATTACCTTCACCTGAACAATATTCAAAAAATCCACCATCAAAACTCAGTAAATTTTTTCAACGTCATTAAAGGTCAGGTTGTAATTATTCAGGCCCAAGACCAAAAAACTGAGGATCTCACCAGACAATTACAGTCCTTAAAGACTGATCCTTCTTATGATATCATAGTTTCTGGTCTTGAAATCACAGATCCAAATATTGACCTCAGGCAAATTATTGTCACTCTGGCAAATTATCTTAAGGTAAAAATTACCATTCAAGACATCAGAAAAGCTAGATTAGTTAACACAAGAAGCAATTCATCTTTAGTACAGGTAACTTTCTATTCTTCAGCCCATGGTCTTCAATTAATAGATAATAAAAGAACCTTTGGAAAATTAATAAATTCTAATGTGTTTAATTACTCACTTTCAAATAGTCAAATTTTAATCAATGAGTGTCTACCTCAGGATATACATAAACTATTAATGGCTGCTAAACAAGCTAGACAAAATTATGGCTTTTTCAAAGTCTGGTATAAAAATGGTCAAGTTCTAATTCAGTTAAACCCCCAAGATAGGGCTATAGTCTTATACAATAATAAAGATCTATCAGATCTATTAAAATCATTACCATCAAATGTTAACCAAAGTGGTCAGACTTCCACCCTACAGCTACCTCAAACACAGCAGTACCAGCCAAATCATCATTCTCAAACTCATCTTCAAAATCATCAACCTTTTCAAAATCAACAACAATTTCAACATCAACAACAGTCTCTTAGTCAAACTCAACCTTATCAACAGTCTACATACCAAAATCTTTATCAATCAGCACAATTCAATAGTCAACCTCAGTAGTACAGGCCTCAACAATCAATGCAATAACAGTTCAATAAGCGAGCACGTAATATTAATAAATATAATAATAATAGTAACAGTATCAATCATAATCATAATTTCAGTAATAATCCTAATAAAAATTATTTACAGGCAAACCGTGACCCACGTACTTTCCACTCACCTCGTCGCTCTCATTACAGATACCCGACTTAAACTCATCCTCAAATACCTTCCCTTTTAGACCCTCGTTTTTTAGCTCCTCCCCCCCCTTTTCAAACTAACCTACAATACTCCCTCACATCCACTACTCAAACTGCAACACACTCTGCTTCTCTTTACCCCCTTCCACAGTTTCCTCTCCCTCTTCACAAAATGTACTTCAAGTTGTACCTCAACCTCCCCCTATAGCACAAACTACTCAAATCACAAGTGTATCACAACCAACATCCAATAATCCTTCCTTATCCCCCCTTTCAAATTCTATGCATTCCCAGTTTGAACAAATTGAATCTTCCCTCATAAATCTTTCCCAACCCCAAATTGATATCTAGTAATTACCAGGAAGTAATCAAGCTGCTACGCCAGCTGCCCCCCCTTTAAACTCCCAGGTCCCTTCTACCAAATCTCACCCCCTTAAAGTCTGCCACTTTAATGCCTCTTCCCTTTGCAAACTTCTTTCTTTAGCTTTTGACATAATTGCTGTCTCTAAAACTTGGTTTCATCCAGCCTTTACAGATAAAATGGCCGAAATCAATGGCTATTCATTAGTTAGAAATGATAGACAGGGAAGAAACTCAGGAGGAGTTGCCCTTTATATAAAATCTAATCTTCCGTTCAAAGTGTTATCCTCTAGTGAAGACACAGGGGCAGATAAGCTCCCTGAATACCTGATATGTGAAGTTTGTTTCTCAAACACTCAGATCATGGTTGCGGTAGTTTACAGACCCCCTGACCATCCGCTCTCTTATAATATGGATTTCTTGGACGAAATAGCCTCCTCAGCCCTTAATTACAGTAATAAAATAATCCTTGGTGATCTTAACGTCAATATGTCATTTTTTCATCGTCAGTCTACTTTAATGTATGACTACATAATCGATAATAATTTTTATCTTATCCCTCATGGTGAAACCCACCGGGGTCCAGTCTCGAATTCTTTTATAGATCTTATTATAATTGATGAAAATGATAAGATAATTTCTTTTGACAAAAAGTTATTCATCAATAATCATTACTTAACATATGCTACTCTTGATATCTTCGTTCCCAATACACAAAATACAAACATTACTTTTAGATATATAAAAAATATCAACCCCGAAGAGTTTACCATTCGTCTACGACAATTTGATTGGTCTTTTGCCTTTAAAAGCAGAGATGTTGATTTTATTTGGGATACAACAGCTAAAAATATAATATCTGTCCTCGACTCCGTAGCTCCGCTCAAACATTTCAGAATTACTAAAAAATCTCTACCATGGTTAACTCCTGAGCTAAGTCAGGAATCAAAACATCTAGATTATTTATATCGGAGTTATAGACGGAAACGCATTCAGCCTCGTCTGGACGCCTACAAAAATTTTAGAAATATCTTAAACGAGAAAATCTCTGCCGAAAAAACAAATTTTTACTCGACTAAACTATCAACTAATAACCCCCCTGCTGTTATCTGGAGTGAATTGGAGCACCTGGGCCTTGCAAGTTCCTCCGCCATCACTAAACCTCGTTTTTCTCCGGATGAACATAATAGATTCTTCTTGTCCACTCAAAATTTAGATTCCTCCCTGCAAATTAACAACCCTATCACAGTACCCAATCGTCCCCCTTTTAAATTTTCCAACATCACGATAGCCAACTTAAATTGGGCATTCAAACAATTCTCCACTAAATCTAAAAGTCCTGATGGTATCACATTAGAGGTTCTCAAACTATGCTTACCATCTCTTTCAAAAGTTTTTGTTTCACTCTTCAATAAGTCGATAATCCTAAAAAAATTTCCGACTGCTTGGAAGCATAGCCACATCATTCCAGTTAATAAAATTCCTAACCCCCTCTCATTAAGTAATTATCGTCCGGTATCTCTCTTATCAATCTTATCAAAAATTTTCGAGAAAATAATTCATAATCAATTATCTCAATACCTAGTTCAGCATAAAGTTCTTGACAATTTTCAATCAGGATTTCAAAAGTTACATAGCACCCAAGCTCTCTTGACAAATTTAGTTGATGACATTTGTAGGGGTTATCATGATGGGAATCTTACGATCCTACTAATGCTCGACCTTTCAAAGGCTTTCTACCGAGTATCCCATAACCTTCTTTTGTCCAAGTTACTTAACATTGGTCTATCCAAAGAAGTTGTGGGCTGGTTTGCCAGCTATCTATTAAATAGAACACAATCCACATTAGTAGGTGAAGAGATCTCTTCGGCGGAATTAGTGAAAAGTGGCGTTTTGCAACAAGGCTCAGTTTTGGGCCCGTTACTCTTTTTGATTTATATGAATGACATAAGCTCTCACATAACATATGCCAAACGTCTACTTTTCGCAGATGATTTACAAATATATCTCCAAATTCCCAAGAAAGATTACAATCTAGGCATCTCCCTTCTCCAAAATGACCTTAGAAACATTGAAATCTGGGCCTCCAAAAATAATTTCCACTTTAACAAAGACAAAACAAATTTTATTGTCTTTGGAAATAATTGTAAGGAGCTCTACACTAATAATACCACATTCTATTTCAGTGGCAGTCACATACCAATTTCAAAATCAGTAACAAATCTTGGCATCTTCCTTGACTCAGATATGAATTGGCAAACCCAACTAAATCATATGTTCAAATCCATAAATTATGTGCTCTATAGACTTAGATACTTTAAAAATTTAATTTCCCCCTTACTTCGTAGACGCTTAGTCTGCTCACTAATCTTCCCTCTCTTTGACTACGGTGCTTTTGCAATGGGCAAGCTGTTAGGATATCAATATGATCGTCTACAGAAATTGCAGAATGCCGCAGTTAGATATGTTGCTGATATCAAATTTCCCAACAGGACTTCACCCGCCAGACTAAAATTAGGCTGGCTAAACGTTAGATTACGTCAAAAATATATGAGCGCCATATATATCTATAACACCCTCAATAATTGTCTCCCTGTATATTTAAAAGACAAAATCAATGTCTATGTTCCTGCCCGAGACTTACGCCCACATTTACGTCCTCATCTTTCCGTTACCACCTCGTCATGCTCTAAATTCAATAATTCCCCTCTTGTCCATATGTTAAATTTCTGGAATACTCTTCCTGAATCCAACCTTACTACTTTAAACAAAACCTGTATCATCATCTTTTACAGAATGATACCTCTATTTCTCTATAAAATTAAGTATCTTCTCAAATTATTTCCCACTTCCCTGTTCCCATCCCTGATTACTTCCTAATAATCGCTAAATTCCCTCAAATTCTCAATTCCTACACTTCAAAACTTCAATTTAAAAATTTTTTCCTTTTTAAATCAATAACTCCTCCTTCCTTTTTTCTTTTGTAAATATTTTTATCTGATTAAAATTTTAGTTATTTTGTTATTAGCTTAATTATTAAAAACTTATATTTCTATTTTTATATATAAAATTATTTTATTGTTTTTTATTTTGTTAAATTTTATACATTTTCAAAAATTTTTATTTACTTTTCTTTACTCATAACTTGTAAATAACGTGCTCGCACAAATTATTCTTTGTACTATAACTATGTATATACTTTTGTACAATTATGTATAAATAAAGTTACCAATCAATCAATCAATCAAAAAAATGGAAAATCTAAGAAGAACTCGACAAAAATGAATGATTTGCGAATTTATTGACGTAGGTTTAATTTATTTATTTTCTGTCTTACGTGAGCACTTTTTAATGTCTTAAATCAAAAAATAAATAAATAAAATCTTTACTAATAAATTAGCAAATCATTTATTAATCTTGGGGTGTTCTTAGATTTTCAATTTTTTTGAAAATATTTACAAAAATACGTTTTTTGCAACAAATTTATTGATTTCGGGAACCGGAAGCTTCTCATTCCCTTAAATAAAAATATAATAACATTTGCCTTGCAACAAAAAAATTATTTTATTTAATTTATAAGAATTTCAATTAAAAATTATGATAGTCAAATTTTGAATTACAAAGGCTCACGACCAAAACAAAGTAGTTGTAAATCCGGACGGACTAACAATCACGAAAGAGATACAAGTGAAAGGCATGGCAGAGACAGTCATCAATGCGATGATTTACCTTTTCAAAGCTGTCAAAGTATAAACAGTAAATTAAAATTTTTTATTACCAATATATCTCGTTAAATGCCTTTTTTTGATCACACTTTATTGTTCATGTCATTGATCTTAACTTATAACTATTTTTTATTGATTGGAGAGTCAAGGCGTGGGCATGGGGTGAGAGGAAGAGGATTCGATATAAGAAGCAGTTGAAATAACGATAGGAGTCTCAGCAGAGATAGGTAAGGTAGGCGTAGTCTATACTGCAATTATTTTTTTTTTGAATATCTCTTCGTTAAATGGCTTTTTTATCGCACTTTATTTTTCGTGCCATTAATCTTAAATTATCACAATTGTTTATTGATTGCATAGCCAAGGTTTGGGCGTGGTGTCAGAGGTCCAGGATCTAATAGGAGAGATAGTCAAAGTGGTTATCGAAGCAATGGTAGACAAGGTAGAGTTAGACAATGCCCTGGCGATTTTTTTCATAACGGTCACCAAGCTCTTAATGGTAATAAAAAGTTATAAAATACTTTTTCTTATTATCAAAATGACTTTGAAATACATGTATTAATTGCCTGATGATTGTTTTAAAAAGATACTTGGATTTAGATTGGTCATTTACCAAAATAACCTTGTTTGTACAGAAACTAAAATTTTCTCCAAAAGATCACTTTTTATACAATAATATTAAAATTTTCATAAATTTTTTTATTATATAATCATTAAGTTTTAAATGCAATTAAACGCAATTATAGTAAATTATTGTTCTTTACTGATTGTAGGTTCTGGCCGTGGGCAATATTATAGACAACTTGATGGATAAAAACAATTTCCTGGTAATAATAATCACCTGGATAAAAGTCAAGAAGACAGATTTGATTCTAAATTTTTTAATTTATTCTAAAAAAACTATAATGTTGATTAATTTATAAAATATTAATTCAATTTTTTAGAAAGAATTTATCTAACCAATTGGTGGATTAACAAGACACAAGCAAGTAAAAAATGCATATGAAGAATTAATATAATAATAGTTATTTCGGTCAGCAGCCTCCTAAAAAAGCGTTCGATGTCTATGTTTGTTCTCAAATTAGAAGTAATGCATTTTATTATTAAATTTATTATTTAAACAAAATTTCATTTATTTATTGATAATTCATTTCAGATACGATTAAAAGTAGTAAATATACAGTTATGAATTGGCTTAAACAAACCCCCAAGCGCATTGAACGGTATTATTTAAAAAAAATTAGTTTCTAAAAAAACTATATTTTATTATTTTATTAATATTTCTTTTTTTTTTTTTAATTTAGGAAAGCAATTAAGCAATGAAATTTAGACGTTATGCAATATCTAGACTCAGAGGAGTCAGATGCGGAAGGTGAATATGCTGGTCAGCAAAAAGCTAAAGAGGATTAAAATAAAGATTTGTATATTTTTGCGTAAATTTATTTAAAAAAAAAGTATTTTTATTTATTTAGCATAAATTATTTTTAAAAAATATATAAAATAATTTTAAAATACTGAGAAAATTTTTATTTCAAGTTAAAAATTATTTAAGTTTAAGATAGTTAGATAAATTATTATATAATAAAGTTTTGAATAGATTTTATATAAATGAAATATAAAAGAATTAATTAGTTCAAAAATATTAGCTAAAGATTATAAATTTACTTTGAGATCTATGATACGTTACTCTAATCTAAAAAATATATAATTTTACTAAATATTCTAATATACCATTAAGTAACATAATTTTTTGTTAATTCATTATAATAAATAATTTTAAGTAATATATAATTTTTTGTTTATTAAAAATAGTAATAAGCAAAAACAAGTTTTCTAACATTAATTTTAATTTTGCTAGTAAATCAATGTATTATTTTATTTCTTCTAAAAACTTACGTTAAACTAATTAAAAATTATCATATGATTATTTTATTAACAAAGTAGCAAAAGTTGGAGGAGGGGGGCTCCGCCCCCCCCCCTGTGTCACATTTCCTTCTGTTTGTGTTGCTTAAAAAAATCATTTTTCATTGCAAATTTATAATTATGCAATAATTCAGATTTTTCGAATGAGACTCAGTCCCTCCTGTTCACATTTACTTCAATACTTCTCTGTTGCTTAAAAAAATCATGTTTCTCTACAAATTTATAATTATGCAAACACATTCAAACTATTCAGAGCAGCGTAGGTGAAACAATAATGAAAAATTATAGGTTCTGATTGATTCTCTAGTTATAATAGAGAAAATAAAAAAATTTAACTTAGTACGTATAAATTAGTGCCAAATTAAGTAATACCAATTGTGACAGTAAAATTTAATCATATTTTTTAGGTATTTCACTTTTTAAGCAAATTTACAAAAAATTTTATATATCCCAAAAATAGTAAAAATTGAATATCTCCAAAAATAAGAAAGCTGAGTCAGAAAACTATAGCCAATGTTATCCGAATACTTTTATTCTTTATTATGACACTGGTTTTATATCAAGTGATTCGTCGGTTCTTGAGTCATTAGGGTAAAGACAGACAAATAAATTTTCAAATATATATAGTATAGCATAGGTGAGAGGGGGGGCTCCACCCCCTCCCCCTGATCTATTCCCGGTGTTGTTGTTATTGATTTTTTATTATTGTCATGTTGTTATTGTCCAAAATATATATCAATGCCAAAAAAAATTAACGCCTTGAAATAAGCTAAAATTTTTTTCTTAATGTAGACCTTTTACCAGTTCAAATGTGACCAATAAGATAAAATTTGTAGTAAATTCAAAGGAATGGCGTAGTTTTGAAAATGGGCCTGATTTGGCTATTTTTGGACCTTTAGAAAGACATATTTTGGGCCCATGAGGTGCTAGAGGACTAAAACTTTAACTGAGGGACTTTTTTATCACCCCAAACTATACCCTAAAATTTGAGTTGAATATATATAATACTAGCATAGGTGAGAGGGGGGGCTCCGCCCCCCCTGATCTATTCCCGGTGTTGATGTTATTGATTTTTTATTATTATCATGTTGTCCAAAATATATATCAATGCCAAAAAAAAATTAACGCCTTGAAATAAGCTAAAATTTTTTTCTTAATGTAGACCTTTTACCAGTTCAAATGTGACCAATAAGATAAAATTTGTAGTAAATTCAAAGGAATGGTGTAATTTTGAGAATGAGCCAAATCAGACTATTTTTGGACCTTTAAACAGACATATTTCGGGCCCATGAGGTGCTAGAGGAGTAAAACTTTAGCTGAGGGACTTTTTTATCACCCCAAACTATACCCTAAAATTTGAGTTGAATATATATAATATATAGTAAAAAATTTAAAAAAAAAATGATAACATTTTAAAGATACCTCCGTTTTGAATAAAAATTTCAGAGAATACGTAAAAATTAGTGCTGAATTGAATACTATGAAGTACTATAGCAAAATTTTTCGATAGTATCGAGATATTTCAATTTTTGATAAAATTTTTAAAAAATGTTATCAAGTTCAAAAATACTAAAAATTAAATATCTCAAAAACTACGATAGCTAGTCAAAAAATATAGGGACTATGTCACCCGCATTTTTTTTTTCTTCATTTTGACACCGGTTTCATGCCAATCGGTTCGGTGGTTCTTGAGTCATTAGGGTACAGACAAACAGACAAACAGACAAACAAACAAATAAATTTTCAAATATATATAGTATTAAGATTAAGATATAGTAAAAAATTAAAAAAAAAAATGATAACATTTTAAAGATACCTCCGTTTTGAATAAAAATTTCAGAGAATACGTAAAAATTAGTGCTGAATTGAATACTATGAAGTGCTATAGCAAAATTTTTCGATAGTATCGAGATATTTCAATTTTTGATAAAATTTTTAAAAAATGTTATCAAGTTCAAAAATACTAAAAATTAAATATCTCAAAAACTACGATAGCTAATCAGAAAATATAGGGCTTATGTCACCCGCATTTTTTTTTCTTCATTTTGACGCCGGTTTCATGCCAATCGGTTCGGTGGTTCTTGAGTCATTAGGGTACAGACAAACAGACAAACAGACAAACAAACAAATAAATTTTCAAATATATATAGTATTAAGATATAGTAAAAAATTTTAAAAATATTTTATAAAATTTTAAAGATACCTCCGTTTTGAATAAAAATTTCAGAAAATACGTAAAAATTAGTGCCGAATTGAATACTATGAAGTGCGATGCCAAAATTTTTCGATAGTATCGAAATATTTCAATTTTTGATAAAATTTTTAAAAAATGTTATCAAGTTCAAAAATACTAAAAATTAAATATCTCAAAAACTACGATAGCTAATCAGAAAATATAGGGCCTATGTCACCCGCATTTTTTTTTCTTCATTTTGACGCCGGTTTCATGCCAATCGGTTCGGTGGTTCTTGATTCATTAGGGCACAGACAAACAGACAAACAGACAAACAGACAAATAAATTTTCAAATATATATAGTATTAAGATATAATATTTTTTTAAGCATTAATTTTAATTCGTTTGGCTCTAAATACTCTAGCATTAATAACTAAGATTTTGGGCTAGTTCCAATGGTAGTCTTTTTTTGTCATATAAATGTGAAAACGCAAAATTGGAAATAGAAAATTTTCTCTCCTGTGGCGTAAATTATATTATACAGAGCCTATTACATTGATAGTGGGAATAAATTATGGTGGGAAATATGTGATTAATAAAATAACATCAATTTATTTGACTAAATTTTGGTTTAATTTTTTTAAAGAATATACAAGGTATTTTGGTCTAAATTATCAAGCATCGCTTTCACCAAATAGTAATGCAATATCCGCGAAATTCCTAAAGAGGTATAGTGAGTAAAAAAAACCTATATTTGGACTTAAGAAAGCGGCTTTTTTTATCATTATATGCAAAACTGTTTTTAAATCACGGTACAAAATATGAGATATTCTAGACTTTTGCATATTATCTGCACTCGTTTGCAACGCTTGATCGTGCGTATACAACTGCATGCAAAGTCAAAACTAATATGAATAATACTACTAATACTAATATTTTTTCCCTTGTCTAAGAAATAGCCATTTTTTGTTATTTCACACACAGGTGATTAATTGACTTGTAAATAATATGTAAATTTCAATCTGCTAATAAAGTTTAAAATAAAATTACAGTTATAGCAATTTTCATTTCTTATCCGTATTACGTATACATTTAAAAAAAGTTATTAATCAAAATTAACGCTAAGTCTCTAGCAAATATATTTATGTTCTTATAAGATAGGTAAAAAATTATTAAATAATTTCGCACATATTAAAGATAAAAAAATTGGTATGATATACACCTTGCTGGGCCTATTTTTTATGAACTTGCAATTTTAAACTCGTAACCCCTGCGTTTGGGGAATCAAACACAACGAGTTCTTCATGTTCTAAAGGAAGAAACATTTCAACCTAATATCAATAATTTTAAAGACCAGAATTAAAACCATGATGATGTTTGTAAAGCTCGTGAAAGAATTTTCATCTATTTATATTCTACAGAATAAAATATGCAATACGTTATTAAATACGTTAAGGTTTAAGCTAAGTATTGGAATTTGAAAATATATATAAAAACTCACTGATCCTCGTTAGAATTAGGCATCTAGTCCGATGTACGCGCCTGAAAACCCGATAATAGCTTATTGCAACCCAAGTGAAAAATTTAAAAAAATCTTTCTCGTCATCCTATAATGAAAGGTTTTGTATCGAATGATTGGCGATTTATTTTTTTTTCAACAATATTCGAATATTCATCGTTTTTTAGACAAAATATAAAAGATTACTTAAAAATTAATTTTTTTTTTATACACTTTATTTATTTGCATACATCTTTCTTTATCATGCATCTCTTTTCTTCTTTATCCTTTTTTTCCGCTATTTTATGTTTTAAACAAAAACACGCTTATGCTATCTATAAAACGGCCACATTACAACTAAATTTTATTCGGTACTTCATCGAACCTTGATCATGCACAGTATCTACTATTACGATAATACTTTTACACATATGAGTATATACTATATCATAAGAGTAGAAGCATTTTTATGGGATATTTATAGAATCCATCGGACGTATTGAGCATGTACAAAGAATTATACTTTATTTTTTTCATGATATACCATCATGTATTTTAAAATTTTTGAAAACTCGCGGGTTTCCTTAAGCAATTTAGAAATACATTGTTAATGTTTCGTTAAACCTGTTATCTCTCTCTTACTCATCAGATTGGCTTTTTAGAGATAACAGGCCAAAGCGAATGACATCAGATTTTGTTTGTCGAGACTTTACTTATATTCAGAATGGAAGTGTATTTTGACTATTAAAATTTTTATCAAGCAGTTATTCTTTTGCAAAATATTGTTTTTGAATAAAGTTGTATAGATTTGAAAAAAACGGACAGGTTTGTCTAGGGACAAATGGGTGAAGTTTACTTCTTTCTAAAACAACTTTTATAAAAGTGAAATTTAGAAATAATAATTTAACAAACTCTACATTTGATTTATTATATATCTTTCTGATTTTTCCAAACACCCACGATTATGCTCGGGGTCTACCAGCGAAAGAAAAAAAAATTTTAATACCGAAATCATCCGAGCGCCCTCGCTTACGATCGGGCCTGTTGGCGAGATAGGGGACTGCTATCATCCTTTCCTTATCCACTATTTTCGCCCCGAATTCTCGTCTCAGAATCTCCTGAAGATTTTTTAAATTTTAACTCCTCGTAGAAAAAAAAGGAGAGGTGTACCATGTCAAGAAAGAAGTAAACTTCAAAAAAATAGTATATTTTTACCCATGGCCACAAAAGTAAAGAATGGCCCAAATCGCACGTAAATTACCGTCCGAGGCGAAGCCGAGGATGGTAAACTGCGGTTTGGGGCATCCTTTTTTTGTGGCCAAGGACAAAACATAATTTTTCTTGCTCAGTGTCGAGAAAATGCGTTTTTTCGAATAGCGCAGCGGCCAGAAAACACGCACTTTCTGGACACTAACAAGAAAAAAGCTTTTATCTTCAATAAATTACTACAACGTATTTTTAAGATTTAAAATAATAATGAAGCGTTGTATTAAAACTTCTGAAAGAAATTCTAAAAAGAGCCGTTCAGATATTACGAGATAAAATTCTCAAAATCTCTCTCTGAGATAATTAGAGATGAAGATGATAGTATGCTTTTTCAAGCTCCATGTGAAAGCTGTAATAAATCTTTAGAATTAAATAAAGAAAAAATTAAATATTCCAATTACTTTGAGTTCATCGAAGAAACAGGACAATATTATGGGGTTTGTAAACTATGCAAAGAAAAAATAAACAAATAAATTATAGAAAAATTAAAAAAATTGAAAAAATTAAATTTAAATTTAACTGACAAATAAAAAAAAATTTAAATTAACTAAATGTATTGACAACTTTTTTTCGAGACGAGACGTCACAAGAGTCTCGATGTGAATGTCTTGTCTCGTCCCAAATTTTCTGCAAATGCTGTTCGAGACGAGACTGAGACGAGACCGATACTGTCCACCTTTATTTGTGACCCCGTCTTAATCGCAGGTTTTACGCTTTGGCAAAGGGATGATGTTCAGAAAATTTAATTTAGGGCCCGGTTTCAATAAATTCTGCGGTTTTCCGGATCAAATTATCGATTTTAGCGCAATGATAACTCTACCATCTTGTTTCTTGCAAAGTACCCCGCACAAAAGGATATGAAATGGCCTTTCGGTCAAATTGGCTGAATTTTGGATATGTTATAGATTTCAATATTCTGAATAAAAGTCTCAATAAACACATTTTGAGGTTCAAGAATTTAAAAAACGTCATTTTTGGCTTTTTTGATGGTCTAAGAATTAAGATATCTCAGGATAGAGGAAAAACTTCTTTTTTTCGCGCTCAGGGGAACTTTGTATAAGACTAATCTTTTCTTTGTCAAAGACTTAGACTTTTAAAAATTCCGTCGGAAAAATGTCAACTTTTACGGTGCGTCACTCGCAATTGACGAATATGTAAAAGAAATCGTGTTTTATTTTTTGCTTATTTTATCATACAATCTAATAATTTATTTTAAATCCAAAATTTGTTTTATTATGGTCATTTTTATGTTTTTTTTATAATTTTTTCATAAAAAAACGACATTTCACCTTTCTGTAGATTTTTCATATAGTAGTTAAAAATGAGGTTTTACGTTCAAATAATTATATAATTCAATATAATAGAAGTACGTTTTTAGTGTAGTTATTAACATCATTTGAATCTGTTAGAAAAATCCCAAGTTGATGAATTATTAAAAAACCCAATATCTAACATTTAAACTGATCCAAAACGTCGAAAATTGAAAATTTGTATTCTTTGGTCTTATATATATTCTTTTTAGTAAATTGTCAATGTAAGAAAAGTGAAAAAATATAAATCCATCATTAAAAAAATAATTTTTAATTCTAACAAAAAAATAAGATTGGTTATTTTTAAATATTGAAAAAACGTGATTCAGAGGATGTTGACTTTGTATTTGTATTTGTATTTATTCTTTACCTCTTTTGCACGTGGGCACACCAAGATTGGCAGAGGCCTTCAACAAGTACATATGTTGATTTATTTCTTATAAGGGTCAATGTACACATTTATGCATACATTGATGCACTTAAAGAAAATTGAAGGGGCAAGTTTTAGTATAAAGAAATAGTATAAAGTAGGGGATTCACATGCAAATGTTGAAGGAGGATAATTAGGAATTGGGAAGGTAATTGCGTAGAACGTCTTTGATATTGGGAACTGTGCTGGCATTCGCCGGTACTGAAGGAAACTACTAAAACTTCCGAGAGCACAGTCGATCACACAGTATTCAAATTCTACTTTCACTTTTATTGAAAATAAATAGCTAATTTATTAAATATTTATTTTTAAGAAAAATAAAAACAGAATGGGTGCTATGAGTCTCGAACTCGACTTGCCCGGACGACAGGCACGAGTGCTAGCTCTGAGCTACTGCACTCACTATGCGACTTGAAGCTGAACTCAAAGAAAACTATGTGGCAAGCGAAAATTGAACTATTCCGAGCTTGTGTATAACATTATATGGTCTAAGATACCCAAAGAAACGTATCAGTAAAGTGTTCCTTCAATTTTTTTTTCAAAAAGATGATCATCCTATTGATCATTGCCAAAATTAAATGAGGTTTCATGAAAATTTCATCAAAACAAGTTGCCATTTTTCCGACGGAATTTAGAAAAGTAGTTTTAGACAAAGTTCCCCTGCGGGCGAAAAAAAGGAATTTTTCCTCTATCCTGAGATATATCAATTTCTGGACCGTCAAGAAAGACAAAAATGACGTTTTTCAAAGTTTTGAACCTCAAAATGAGTTCAATGAGTTGTTGGTGAATTTTTTTAAAACAAAAATTTTGACACCAATCGCACCCCAATGGGATGATTCGGTCCGGAGATATTAATTCTTTAGTGAAAAACACATTTTAACACCCCCTCGGGTAACGGAGGGGGGTGGGGGGTGTCTACCCTCTGCCAAATTGAGCCATAAAAATGCAAAAAATATGCTGATGCCGGAAACTATACCTTATTCCGCAGTAGTCTTTGAATTGTTACACTAAATATCAAATTTTTTTTTTTGAATTAAAATCATTTTCTTATCATTTTTTTTACCATGAATCTCTACCGTTAAATGTTTTTACTTTTATTTTGAATAAGGCAAAAGCTGATTAAACAATAAGTTTCCACAACTTAAATCTGCTTTGATGTCATTTATTTTCCCTTTCATTCTTGATGCTTGATTAGGAATTCCTTCTTATTAGGCTTCAGCGTTTCTTTCTGTACCTGCTCTTTTCTTTCTTCTAGATGCTTCTTTTTGTGCTTTTTTTTGCTTTTTTCCTTTTTTATCAATTATGTTGCTTTAAATTCTGCTTTAGGATTTTTTTTCTGTTTTGCAGTTTTTGGTGCAGTTTCTGTTTTTTTTTCACCTTTTATGATTGCTTTCTTTTCTTATCCTTTATCGTAAGGTCATCATTTTCAATTTTCTAAATGCCTTCAAATTTATTATACATAAAAACGATCTTAGTCAGCTTATGCTTGCCTACATATGCTCTACTAGTGCCCGGTATAAATATATTGATGTCTTACCTAAAAAATTGGTTTCCGTGTTATTCCAAACGTAATAGACACAAAAGCTACAACATTTTCTTTTATCATGTTAAATTAACTAGTTACTCATATAAAATATTTCAAAAACATTAAAAAAAAATATCTTATAGAAAATTTTTTTCAGACTTCCAGATGATTTCACTTTCTCAGTATTTCATGAATGTGCTTGGGGTTGTCAAGGAACATTCATTCCATCGCGATATAACAGTTCTAGAGCTAAATGCATCAGATGTAGACTTTGCGGGCTTTTTTTTTCTCCAAACAAATTCATATTTCACTCGCATCGCATTGGTTCAAATGACAAGTACATACAACCTGATGCTGCTAATTTCAATTCTTGGCGAAGACACATGAAACTTATTGGCAAACAACCTGATGAAACTATTTATGCATGGGAAGATGTAAAGGCAATGTTTAATGGAGGTACGCGTAAGAGAATATTCTCCCATTCAAATATAAAAGGTATAGTACAAAATAAGGATGCCAGAAGTAAAAATAACGAGAAAATCATTATCACTCCATCAAACTTGCAAACTTCAAATTTTAATTCCAATTTAACTCGAGAGCCATTTATGTCTAAACATGAAACTAATGTTATAATGGAAATTCATCCAAATATATCTACCTTTTCGTCAAATTACATGTTATCGTTACCAGCATCACCTAAAAATATTATGGATTATGTCTGGCAAAATCAGTATAATTCGGCAGCATTTGTTACCCCAAAAAATGAAAGCTTGAAAAATTCAAATTATTCTGTTTTACCGTACATACCATGGATTTCTAAACAAACTGCAGTACTTCTTCCCAGTAAGTATAGAAACTAATTTTTGAAAAAAATTGTTCTCAGTGTATTTCATAATGTTTGTATATTTGAATATTTTACTAATACTACTACTTCAAGTATGCAGAATCCGAATCAGCTAATTCAATTCTGAAATTCAAATTGTTGCTCTGGAAAAAAATTTTATAATTTCTATACATGCAAGTATGCAGAATCTGAATCTGCTAATTAATTTTCAAATTTTGAATTTGACAACAAAATTAGTGTTTTTTGGGGAAATTTTCCGAATCTCTAAGATGAAATAAAAATTAATTTCCATGCGTTATATTGGGTTTTTGAATATGCAGAATCCTAAATTTCTAAATATAAATTTCTTAAATTCTAACTTTTAGTTCAGAAATGAGACGATAAGTTGCCCGTATAAAAGCCAGAAAGATAGGTAGATATGGACCAGTCTGGTAGCCATATCGCCTAGATCTGTCCAGATCTAAAAATATACGTTAGCGCCATTCAGGCAATTCTTGAATTTTAAAATAGAGTTTTTGCCATACCAGTGCTAAAATTTGCATAAAAAAAATTAAAGTAAAGTTTTAATCTGTATTTAGTTAATTTAAGTAAAAAAAATTTGCAATTCGATGTTTCGTGCATGTGTAAAATATATTTTACTATAGTGAATAACATAAGATTATTTTATTAAAGTAAACTTAAGATTATTATATCCTATATATATTAAAATGAAATAATTTAAAAAATTGACTATTTTTGATTTTATTGGACACGCATTTATGGAGAATTGTACGGACGAAAATACATGAAAGTGGTTTTAAAGTAATCTTTAAAGAAATATCTCCAGACCTTTTTTTAATTTTTAAAAAATATTTAAATGATTTCGAGAAATCAATATCAGAAGTTAGTAGTCGAAAACGCAAAATAATTTCATTTTTTTTCACTAAAACTGATTTTTCTCAGTATCTAAGAGGTTTTTTGAAACGAGGTTTAGTGCAAATTATTCCTAGGAAAAAATGATATCGATTTGACGTTTTTTTTTTTTTAATTTGAGCTCACGGTTCAGAGTTACAACTGTTTGAAGCTAAGAACTTCAAAATTAAAAAAATCAAAAAGTGGACATTTTCATCACTTCAGATCTCGGAATGGATTGTATCAAAATGTAAAAACCAAGTTTCTTTGTATTTATTAAACAATTTTCTAATGGTACTTTTTTTTTTTTTTAATTTCATCCATTCGTTAAAGAGAAATATTAAAAAAACGACTTAGAGTCTACTTTTTTGAAATTTTTTATTTTTTTATATTTAGAACAGCTGATATCCATTTTTTATATGATTTTATATATTTTATATTTTATTTTCTTAAAAAAAACCTAAATGCTATCATAAACATTTCATAAAAATATATAAAATGAAAAAAATATTTAAATGCAATCATTGTATAAAAATATTTGAAATTCCAACTTTTCTATTAAACAAGAGACAGTTAGAAAAAAAATTATAATGGAATGAAATAAAATTAAAATTTTTAATGAAATTAAAAAAATTTTTCAATGCAATCATTGCTAAAAAATTTTTGAAAATTAAAAAATTTTTCAATGCAATCATTGCATAAAAATTTTTAAAATTAAAAAAATATTTAAATGCAGTCATTGCTAAAAAATTCTTGATATTGAAAAAATATTTCAGTGCAACCATTGCATAAAAATTTTTGAAAAAATTTTAAACAAATTTTATATGCAATCATTGCTAAAAAATTTTTGAAATTAAAAAAATATTTCAATGGAGTCATTGCTAAAAAATTCTTGAAATTGAAAAAATATTTCAGTGCAATCATTGCATAAAAATTTTTGAAAAAATTTTAAACAAATTTTATATGCAATCATTGCTAAAAAATTTTTGAAAATTAAAAGATATTTCAATGCATGATTTTGCAAAATTTGCTAAAAAATTTTTGAAATATAAAAAATATTTCAATGCAATCATTGCTAAAAAATTTTTGAAAATTAAAAAATTTTTCAATGCAATCATTACATAAAAATTTTTAAAAATTAAAAGATATTTCAAAGCAATCATTGCTGAAAAATTTTTTTGAAATTAAAATAATACTTCAATGCAAACATTGCTAAAAAATTTTTGAAATATAAAAAATATTTCAATGCAATCATTGCATAAAAATTTTTAAAATTAAAAAAATATTTCAATGCAATCATTGGTAAAAAATTGTTGAAATTGAAAAAATATTTCAATGCAATCATTGCTAAAAAATTTTTGAAAATTAAAAAATTTTTCAATGCAATCATCTCTAAAAAATGCAATTATTGCAAACAAATATTTGAAATTCCAATTTTTTTATTAAACAAGAAACAGTTAGAAAAAAATTTCTAATGACCAAATTAAAAAAGTATTTCGATACAATAATTGCATATAAATTTTTGAAATGACAAAAATATTTTAATGCAATCATTGGAATGAAATTTAAAAAATATTTTAATTTTAAAAAATATTTTAATTTTAAAAAAAATTTTAATTTTAAAAATATTTTAACGAATTAGAGTCTAATTTTTTGAATTTTTTATTTTTTTATATTTAGGACAGCTGATATCCATTTTTTATATTATTTTAAGTATTTTATATTTTATTTCTTTAAAAAAAATTTAATTTCTACCATTGCATAGTATAGTTTCTGGTAAAGTCAATAAAAAAATACAATTTTCTTATAAAACAAAACAAATACAAAAAAATTTTAATGCAATCATTGCATAAAAATTTTTGAAATTATAAAACACATTTTAATGCAATCATTGCATAAAGATTTTCTCAATGCAATTATTGCATACAAATATTTGAAATTCCAACTTTTCTATAAAGCAGGAGACTGTTAGAAAAAAATTTATAATCGCATATAGTTTCTGATAAAGTCAATAAAAAAATACAATTTTCTTATAAAACAACACAAATACAAAAAAAATTTCAATGCAATCATTGCATAAAAATTTTTGAAATTAAAAACACATTTTAAAGCAATTATTGCAGACAAATATTTAAAATTCCATTTAATAATAATATTAATTTTCATAAATATTAATTTTCATAATCATTGCATGAAAATATTTAAAAATACAATTATCATATAAAACAGGACACTATTAGAAAAAAATTTTAAATGATGTATAGTTTCTGCTAAAGTCAATAAAAAAATTTCAATGCTATCATTGCATAAAAACTTTTGAAATTCCAACTTTTGTATAAAACAGTATAATATTAGAAAAAATTTAGAATAGCGTACAGTTTCTGCTAAAGTCAATAAAAATATTTCAATGCAATCATTGCATAAAAATATTTGAAATACCAACTTTTGTATAAAACAGGTCACTATTCGAAAAACATTCAGATTGACGTATAGTTTCTGCCAAAGTCAATAAAAATTTTTCAATGTTAACATTGCATAAAAATATTTGAAATCTTAACTTTTGTCTAAAACACAACAATATTCAAAAAAATTTAGAATGGCGTATAGTTTCTGCCAAAGTCAATAAAAATATTTCAATGTTAACATTGCATAAAAATATTTGAAATCCCAACTTTTATATATAACAAAGCATTATTCAAAAAAATTTAGAATGGAGTACAGTTTCTGCTAAAGTCAATAATAATATTTCAATGCAATAATTGCATAAAAATATTTGAAATTCCAACTTTTGTATAAAACAGTACACTATTAGAAAAAATTTAGAATATCGTACAGTTTCTGCTACAGTCAATAAAAATATTTCAATGCAATCATTGCATAAAAATATTTGAAATTCCAACTTTTGTATAAATCAGTACACTATTAGAAAAAATTTAGAATAGCGTACAGTATCTGCCAAAGTGAATAAAAATATTTCAATGCAATCTTAACATAAAAATATATGAAATCCCAACTTTTGTATAAAACAGGACACTATTCGAAAAACATTCAGATTGATGTATAGTTTCTGCCAAAGTCAATAAAAATATTTCAATGTTAACATTGCATAAAAATATTTGAAATCCCAACTTTTATATATAACAAAGCATTATTCAAAAAAATTTAGAATGGAGTACAGTTTCTGCTAAAGCCAATAATAATATTTCAATGCAATAATTGCATAAAAATATTTGAAATTCCAACTTTTGTGTAAAACAGTACACTATTAGTAAAAATTTAGAATATCGTACAGTTTCTGCTAAAGTCAATAAAAATATTTCAATGCAATCATTGCACAAAAATATTTGAAATTCCAACTTTTGTATAAATCAGTACACTATTAGAAAAAATTTAGAATAGCGTACAGTATCTGCCAAAGTGAATAAAAATATTTCAATGCAATCGTAGCATAGAAATATATGAAATCCCAACTTTTGTATAAAACAGGACACTATTCGAAAAACATTCAGATTGACGTATAGTTTCTGCCAAAGTCAATAAAAATATTTCAATGTTAACATTGCATAAAAATATTTGAAATCCCAATTTTTATATATAACAGAGCATTATTCAAAAAAATTTAGAATGGAGTACAGTTTCTGCTAAAGTCGATAATAATATTTCAATGCAATCATTGCATAAAAATATGTGAAATCTTAACTTTTGAAAAAAACACAACACTTTTCAAAAAAATTTAAAATGGCATATAGTTTCTGCTAAAGTCAATAAAATATTTTAATGCTATCATTGCATAAAAATTTTTTAAATTCCAACTTTTGTATAAAACAGGACACTATTTGAAAAACATTCAGATTAATGTATAGTTTCTGCCAAAGTCAATAAAAATATTTCAATGTTAACATTGCATAAAAATATTTGAAATCCCAACTTTTATATATAACAAAGCATTATTCAAAAAAATTTAGAATGGAGTACAGTTTCTGCTAAAGTCAATAATAATATTTCAATGCAATAATTGCATAAAAATATTTGAAATTCCAACTTTTGTATAAAACAGTACACTATTAGAAAAAATTTAGAATATCGTACAGTTTCTGCTAAAGTCAATAAAAATATTTCAATGCAATCATTGCATAAAAATATTTGAAATTCCAACTTTTGTATAAATCAGTACACTATTAGAAAAAATTTAGAATAGCGTACAGTATCTGCCAAAGTGAATAAAAATATTTCAATGCAATCTTAGCATAAAAATATATGAAATCCGAACTTTTGTATAAAACAGGACACTATTCGAAAAACATTCAGATTGATGTATAGTTTCTGCCAAAGTCAATAAAAATATTTCAATGTTAACATTGCATAAAAATATTTGAAATCCCAACTTTTATATATAACAAAGCATTATTCAAAAAAATTTAGAATGGAGTACAGTTTCTGCTAAAGTTAATAATAATATTTCAATGCAATAATTGCATAAAAATATTTGAAATTCCAACTTTTGTATAAAACAGTACACTATTAGAAAAAATTTAGAATAGCGTACAGTATCTGCCAAAGTGAATAAAAATATTTCAATGCAATCGTAGCATAAAAATATATGAAATCCCAACTTTTGTATAAAACAGGACACTATTCGAAAAACATTCAGATTGACGTATAGTTTCTGCCAAAGTCAATAAAAATATTTCAATGTTAACATTGCATAAAAATATTTGAAATCCCAATTTTTATATATAACAGAGCATTATTCAAAAAAATTTAGAATGGAGTACAGTTTCTGCTAAAGTCGATAATAATATTTCAATGCAATCATTGCATAAAAATATGTGAAATCTTAACTTTTGTATAAAACAGGACACTATTCGAAAAACATTCAGATTGACGTATAGATTCTGCCAAAGTCAATAAAAATATTTCAATGTTAAGGTAGTTCACCAGTAATTTAGACGACAATAGAAATCGCTAAAATTTTTATAGGGGCTTCATATTATAATAATACACATAAAAATAAAATTTTAAGAAAATTGTGGTTTTCGTTTAGGAGATACAAAGCTCCAAAGTTGAATTCTTATACATTGCAAGCATAGGAGCCGAGTCAAAAAACGCGGGTTTGAGATTTTTATTTACTGTCAACGCCGAAACTGAACAATAGATTTTTTTTTTTAAAATTGCACCAAGTAAATTAATTGTTGAAGAAACTTCTATTCGATTTTTAAATAAATTGTGGTTTTCTTATAAAAGATATTTTAATAAGAAAAAATAAAAAACCGATGAAAATTTTAAGGTGACAACGTCGACGTTTAAAATACACGCATAATATTATAATAATAATCATGTAAATAAAATCGCGTGCCTACAAACATTGTGCGACGTTGTCGTACTTTTTTTTTTATTAAAGCTACCACGAAAAATGATCTGTCAAAATACCGTAATTTTAATTGTCTGGTAAAGAACCTTAACATTACTTTAAAATATTTGAAATCACAATTTTTATATATAACAGAGCATTATTCAAAAAAATTTAGAATGGAGTACAGTTTCTGCTAAAGTCGATAATAATATTTCAATGCAATCATTGCATAAAAATATGTGAAATCTTAACTTTTGAAAAAAACACAACACTTTTCAAAAAAATTTAAAATGGCATATAGTTTCTGCTAAAGTCAATAAAATATTTTAATGCTATCATTGCATAAAAATTTTTTAAATTCCAACTTTTGTATAAAACAGGACACTATTCGAAAAACATTCAGATTGATGTATAGTTTCTGCCAAAGTCAATAAAAATATTTCAATGTTAACATTGCATAAAAATATTTGAAATGCCAATTTTTATATATAACAAAGCATTATTCAAAAAAATTTAGAATGGAGTACAGTTTCTGCTAAAGTCAATAAAAATATTTCAATGCTATCATTGCATAAAAATATTTGAAATCCCAATTTTTATTTAAAACAGAGCATTATTCAAAAAAATTTAGAATGGAGTACAGTTTCTGCTAAAGTCAATAATAATATATCAATGCAATAATTGCATAAAAATATTTTAAATTACAACTTTTGTATAAAACAGGACATTAATCGAAAAAAATTTATAATAGCATATAGTTTCTGCTAAAGTCGGTAAAAATATTTCAATGCAATCATTGCATAAAAATATTTGAAATGCCAATTTTTATGTATAACAGAGCATTATTAAAAAGAATTTAGAATGGCGGATAGTTTCTGCTAAAGTCAATAAAAATATTTCTATGCTAACATTGCATAAAAACATTTTAAATTACAATTTTTATATAAAACAGGACACTATTAGAAAAAAATTTAAAATGATGTATAGTTTCTGCTAAAGTCAATAAAAAAATTTCAATGCTATCATTGCATAAAAACTTTTGAAATTCCAACTTTTGTATAAAACAGTATAATATTAGAAAAAATTTAGAATAGCGTACAGTTTTTGCTAAAGTCAATAAAAATATTTCAATGCAATCATTGCATAAAAATATATGAAATGCCAATTTTAATATATAAAAGAGAATTATTCAAAAAAAATTTAGAATGGCGTATAGTGTCTGCTAAAGTCGGTAAAAATATTTCAATGCAATCATTGCATAAAAATATTTGAAATGCCAATTTTTATGTATAACAGAGCATTATTAAAAAGAATTTAGAATGGCGGATAGTTTATGCTAAAGTCAATAATAATATTTCAATACAATCATTGCATAAAAATATTTGAAATTACATTTTTTATATAAAACAGTACACTAATCGAAAAAAATTTAGAATAGCGTTTAGTTTCTGCTAAAGTCAATAAAAATATTTCAATGCTATCATTGCATAAAAATATTTGAAATTCCAACTTTTATATAAAACACTATTACAAAATTTATAGGACACTATTACAAAAAAATTTAGAATGACGTATAGTTTCTGCTAAAGTCAATAAAAATATTTGAAAATACAATTTTTACAAATAAAAAATTCAAAAATATAAAAATACAAAATACACACCCGACAACTCGTATTTAAATTTTTAGAAGTTTTTCAAATTGTGGACAATCAATATGAGTTTATCTTTTTAAGTTGTTAACGAAAAAAAAATTAAAGTGGGGTATAGTTTCTGTTAAATTCAATACTAATATTTCAATGCTATCATTGCATAAAAACATTTGAAATTACAACTTTTATATAAAAAAGGACACTTTTCGAAATAAAATTAAAGTGAGTTATATATATTTTCTGCTAAATTAATTACTAATATTTCAATGCAATTGAAATTACAACTTTTCTAAAAATCAAGCTACTATTCGAAAAAAATTGAAAAAGGGGTATATTTTGCTACATTTAATACATATATTTCAATGCTATCATTGCATAAAAATATTTGAAATTACAAGATTTCTATAAAACAGGACAATATTCAAAAACATTTAGGTTGGGTATATTTTGCTAAATTCAATACTAATAATTTAATGCTATTATTGCATAAAAACAATTGAAATTACAACATTTCTATAAAACACGACGGAATTCGAAAACATTTAAGTGGAGTATATTCTGCTAAATTCAAGACCTATATATTAATACTATTATTGCATAAAAACAATTGAAATTACACTTTTTCTATAAAACAGGACACTTTTCGAAAAAAAATTAAAGTGAAGTATAGTTTCTGCTAAATTCAATACTATTATTTCAATGGATAAACCCAATAATTCAGTAAATCGGACTCTGAGTCTTTTTTTTGCTATTTATTTTTAATGAATACATTAAATAAAAAACAAAAAAAAATCGGCTTTAGAAAAGCGTTTAATAAATACAATGCATTTTGTTTTTTATATATTTTGATACAAACCATTTTAAGATATGAAGTGAAGAAAATGCCCAATTTTTGAGTTTTTAAATTTTGTACTTCTTAGCTTTAAACAGTTATAACTCTGTGCCGTGAGCTAAAATTAAAAAAAAAGCGTCAACTCGATAGCATTTTTTACAAGGAGTAATTTGCACCGAAGCTCTTTTGTTTTATATATGAAATGACTTAAAAATTTGAATATGAAATAATATAGACATTGGCAGTCCTAAGAATAATAAAAAAAAAAAAAATTTTTTAAATTTAACTGTATAGTAAAATTCATATTGTCTGTTTACAATATGAAAAAACTACAATAATTTCAATCTGTATTTCTGGCTATTTTATATATGAAAAATTAAAAAAATTTCACTATGTAATAATATAGATATAGGCAGTCCTAAGAATGAAAAAAAAAATAAAAATATTTAACTGTATATCTCTAACAAAAATAACCACGTAGTCCGACTCCCTAAATCAGGGAGTCCGACTCCCTGTTTTAGAGAGTTAACTCCCTGATTTAGGGAGTTAACTCCCTGAATTAGAGAGTCCGACTCCCTGAATAAAATAAATTAAAAACATGAAAAAAGAAACTTTCCACATTACCTGGGGGTTTTCCAGGTTGAGAAAAACGTTTTTATTAAAGAAAATTTTCATTTTTTTACCCCAGCATATTTTCCCATTTTCCAAGATGGCGGATCGTAAAATATATTAAAAAAACTTTCTACATTACACGCGGGTTTTCCAGGTTGAGAAAAACGTTTTTATCAATGAAAATTTTCTTTTTTTCACTCCTGAATATTTTCCGATTTTCCAAGATGGCGGATCTACAAACTGAAAAAAAGGAACTTTCTACGTTACCTGGGGGTTTTCGAGGTTCAGAAAAACGATTTTCTGAATAAAAATTTTCATTTTTTCACCCCAGCATATTTTCCCATTTTCCAAGATGGCGGATCGTAAAATATATTAAAAAAACTTTCTACATTACACGCGGGTTTTCCAGGTTGAGAAAAACGTTTTTATCAATGAAAATTTTCTTTTTTTCACTCCTGAATATTTTCCGATTTTCCAAGATGGCGGATCTACAAACTGAAAAAAAGGAACTTTCTAAGTTACCTGGGAGTTTTCGAGGTTGAGAAAAACGATTTTCTGAATAAAAATTTTCATTTTTTCACCCCAACATGTTTTCCTATTTTCCAAGATGGCGGACCAAAAAAAAGAGGAAAAAACAACTTTCTACATTACCTGGGGGTTTTAGAGGTTGAGAAAAACGATTTTCTGAATGAAAATTTTCAATTTTTCACCACAACATTTTTTCCGATTTTCCAAGATGGCGGACAAAAAAAACAGGAAAAAAAACTTTCTACGTTACCTGGGGGTTTACGAGGTTGAGAAAAACGAATTTATAAATGAAAATTTTCTTTTTTTCACTCCAGCATATTTCTGATTTTCCAAGATGGCGGACCAAAAAAACAGGAAAAAACAACTTTCTACGTTACCTGGGGGTTTTCGAGGTTGAGAAAAACGATTTTCTGAATGAAAATTTTCGTTTTTTAATCCTGAATATTTTCCGATTTTCCATGATGGCGGTAAAAAAAACTGAAAAAAAGGAACTTTCTACATTACCTGGGGGTTTTAGAGGTTGAGAAAAACGAATTTATAAATGAAAATTTTCTTTTTTTCACTCCTGAATATTTTCCGAATTTCCAAGATGGCGGATCAAAAAACTGAATAAAAGGAACTTTCTACATTACCTGGGGGTTTTAGAGGTTGAGAAAAACAAATTTATAAATTAAAATTTTCATTTTTTCAATCCTAAATATTTTCCGATTTTTCAAAATGGTGGATTAAAACACAGAAAATAAGAAATTTGTAAAAAAATGTATTCAATTGTAAAATATAATAAAATAAAAAAATTGACATATATGCAAGCATATACATATGTAAAAATTTAATCTTCAAAGGCATATTTAATTCCAATGTTAATCATTAAAAAAAAAACAATTTATTAATTTCAATTAATAACACTCCTTGTACTTATTTATTTAGGAACTTGTTATGCCTATTTTAAAATTCTAATGCTGTAATTTTTGACATGTATTTGCAAAATTAAATATATTTTATTTACATATTATTTTATTTCATTTTATTCAGAAGTAAAGTCACTGAATTTAGGGAAATATACGATCTTATTATTTTTATTAGCTATTTTTGTTTCACTATCTTGGAAAATCGGAAATATGCTGGGGTGAAAAAATTAAACTTTTGATTCATAAAAACGTTATTCTCAACCTCTAAAACCCCCAGGTAATGTAGAAAGTTCATTTTTTTCAGTTTTTTGATCGACCATCTTGGAAAATCGGAAAATATTCAGGAGTGAAAAAAAGAAAATTTTCATTTATAAATTCGTTTTTCTCAACCTCTAAAACCCCCAGGTAATGTAGAAAGTTCCTTTTTTTTAGTTTTTTGATCCGCCATCTTGTAAAATCGGAAATATGCTGGAGTGAAAAAAAGAAAATTTTCATTTATAAATTCGTTTTTCTCAACCTCGAAAACCCCCAGGTAACGTAGAAAGTTGTTTTTTCCTGTTTTTTTGGTCCACCATCTTGGAAAATCAGAAATATGCTAGAGTGAAAAAAAGAAAATTTTCATTTATAAATTCGTTTTTCTCAACCTCGAAAACTCCCAGGTAACGTAGAAATTCGTTTTATCCTGTTTTTTTGGTCCGCCATCTTGGAAAATCGGAAAACATGTTGGGGTGAAAAAATGAAAATTTTCATTCGAAAAATCGTATTTCTCAACCTCAAAAACCCCCAGGTAACGTAGAAAGTTTTTTTTCCTGGTTTTTTGTCCGCCATCTTGGAAAATCGGAAAACATGTTGTGGTGAAAAATTGAAAATTTTCATTCAGAAAATCGTTATTCTCAACCTCGAAAACCCCCAGGTAACGTAGAAAGTTATTTTTTCCTGTTTTTTTTGGTCCGCCATCTTGGAAAATCGGAAAACATGTTGGGGTGAAAAAATGAAAATTTTCATTCAGAAAATCGTTTTTCTCAACCTCTAAATCCCCCAGGTAATGTAGAAAGTTGTTTTTTCCTGTTTTTTTTGGTCCGCCATCTTGGAAAATCAGAAAACATGTTGGAGTGAAAAAATGAAAATTTTCATTCAGAAAATCGTTTTTCTCAACCTCGAAAACCCCCAGGTAACGTAGAAAGTTCCTTTTTTTTAGTTTGTAGATCCGCCATCTTGGAAAATCGGAAAATATTCAGGAGTGAAAAAAAGAAAATTTTCATTCATAAAAACGTTTTTCTCAACCTGGAAAACCCCCGTGTAATGTAGAAAGTTTTTTTAAATATATTTTACGATCCGCCATCTTGGAAAATGGGAAAATATGCTGGGGTAAAAAAATGAAAATTTTCTTTAATAAAAACGTTTTTCTGAACCTGGAAAACCCCCAGGTAATGTGGAAAGTTTCTTTTTTCATGTTTTTAATTTATTTTATTCAGGGAGTCGGACTCTCTAATTCAGGGAGTTAACTCCCTAAATCAGGGAGTTAACTCTCTAAAACAGGGAGTCGGACTCCCTGATTTAGGGAGTCGGACTACGTGGTTATTTTTGTTAGAGTAGTAAAATTCATATTGGTGGTTTACAATATAAAAAAACTAAAAAATTTACCATCTATATTGTTGGCTATTTATATATGAAAAAACTCAAAAAATTACACTATGAAATAAGATAGTTATCGGCAGTCCTAAGAATAAAAAAAACAAAAATTTAAAAAATTTAATTGTATAGTAAAGTTCATATTGGCTGTTTACGATATGAAAATACTACAAAAATTTGCTCGCATGGAAAAAAATGAGGTATTACATCCAAATTAAAAAAAAAAAAAAGTACCTGGAGATTTTTTGGTGAAAAAAATTTTATAAAAAAAATAGGTCTTAATGTCATACTGGTTGTGAAATATCACCGGTGACAGTGCTACATACATACATACATACACTCACACACACACATGCATACTTTTTTTTAAAAATGGTTTTTTAGCATCCTGAGGTCTCAAAACGTGCGTATATGTCAAAAAATCAGAAATAAACATTTTACCTAAAACAATGGGTTCTCTATGAGGAACCAAAATTATAAATATTTCACTCTAGAGTAAAATTAATATTGATTCTCTGCAATATAAAAAACAGCAAAAATTTCAATCTATATTGTTAATTGTTTTATATAGGAAAAAACTCAAAAATTACACCATATATAGAGTACAATGGATATCGGCTGTCCTATTTATGAAAACATTATAAAAATTATAAAAGTTTATAAAAAATATTATAAAAGTTTCACTCGATAGTAAAATTCATATTGATTGTCTACAATATGAAAAAACTGAAAAAATTTCAATCTATATTGTTGACCTTTTTAATATATGAAAAATCCCAAAAAATTTCACTATAAAGTAAAATAGATATCTTCTGTCCTATTTATGAACAAAAAAAAATCATAAATATTTCACTCTAGAGTAAAATTCATATTGATTGTCTACAATATAAAAAAACAGCAAAAATTTCAATCTATATTGTTTTATATATGGAAAACACCAAAAATTTTACCATAGAGTAAAATGGATATCGGCTATACTATTTATGAAAAAACATAAAATATAAAAATTTCACTCAATAGTAAAATTTATATTGGCTGTCTACATTATGAAAAAAATTCAAAATTTTCAATCTATATTGTTGGCTGTTTTATTTATGAAAAAGCTAAAAAAATTTCACCATAGAGTGAAATGGATATCGCCTGTCCTATTTATGAACAATAAAAAATTATGAAAATTTCATTCTATAGTCATATTCATATTGATTGTCTACAATATCAGTTGTGATGTGTATGAAAATTGAAAATATTCAAATATTCATTGTCTACAGTATGAAAAAAACTACAAATTTTGTTAAAAAAACTGCATATTACTATATTTTATTTTCAATTATTATTTATTATCAATAATTATTTATGTTATAAAATATACCTCATTAGTTATAAATATTTATAAATAATCATGTAACTTTTTCTTAATATGAATTATAAAATTTTTTTGTTAATTTTAGAAGTATAAAATTAATTCTGTTCTCATTCATTTTTAAATAAAATTAAATTGCATTTTAATCATGTATGATTAAATTTATTATAATTAACTACATATGATTAAAATATAAAAAAATTAATGCACAAGAGTTTTTATTTGGTTAAGCCGAGCATCGCGAGGCCAATCAGCTAGTTAAAGTAATTATATATATATATCGCTCATTTTCATTTTTTTTGCAAAAATAGTGTCACGTGGTCGTATATACCGATTGAAGTAAGAATTTACAAATTTTTTTGTCTTAAAGTTTGTATTTCAAAAAGTTGTTGACCATACACCATAAAAATTAACATAATTTTAAGTTTAAAAAAAAATTTCTGGCTAAAATATGACATAAAAGCCTTTACCATTCCTATTAAGAACTTGGTGTTTTAAGCAAAATAAGTGCATGGATTTTTATTTCCTTTTTCTAAAGTTTATATTTCACTTAATTTTAGATGTACCAACCTTTATTTAACCTTGAATTAATGTTTTAGATGCTATTTTAGTTTAAAATATGACCAAAAATTACGTATTTATCCACAAAAGCATAAAAATACTTTTTTATACCTCAAGAAATAATCGGTTAAAAGCACAATAATAAAAATTTTTTAATTTTACTTAGTTTTTATGACAATAACAAGTTGATCCTTTGATAAAAAAAACTTTTACTTTATGTTTTCTAAAAATTACAGCACTAAAACAAGATTTTTATATTATTTTTTTTAAATCTATTTTTGCAAAAAAAATGAAAATGAGCCATATACCGTATGTTTTTCGTATAGTTTCTGTTGACTTAGGACTATTGTTCGATTTTTTTTTTGTTTTCTATTATTCTAGTATTTTAAATTTTTGGATTTTTACGCATTAATTAAAAATACAAAACTTTTAAATACTAGAACAATAGAAAAAAAAAAAAAAAAATCGAACAATAGTCCTAAGTCAACAGAAACTATACGAAAAACGTACGGTAAGTGCATATCCATTACTTTTCATACAAAAGTGTGCGCACCTATGACTCCGATCGGGCTCAAATTTTCAGGGATGGTTGGGGGTAACAAAAAACTACGCCAGCCAAAATTTCAGCCATTTTGCAGGACGGGTTACCGAGATATAGGCTCTTAAAGGTCCAAAAATAGCTGTTTTTAGCCAATTTTCAAAAGCTTACTGGGCTTCAAGGATTACTCCAAAAAACATCCGGCTGTTCTCATTTTTTTTCCTTGAACTTTTAACTTTTACCAAAAAAATTTTCAAAAAGTTTCATGGAGTTGATTTTTATTGGCATTTTACCTAAAAAAGCTGATTTTCGAATTTAAATTGGGACTCAGCATCATTAGAAAAAGACTTGCAGTTGATCTCGTTGAAATTGTCTAAAAAAGACCTTTCAAATGAGACCCTGAACGTTAAAATCGATCATCAGGGACCGGAGATATAAGCAATTGAAAGTTTGCTGTTTTCGAAAATATCGTTTTTTTAACAACTTTTATCACTTGCCAAATTTTTCTCTGGGAACTTTAAGGGCTGAAATTCTCAGGAAAACTTCTTATAATAATAAAAAAAAAGCCCTAAAAATTTGGGCGACGGTATTGGCTTAGAATTTTTTTTATTTGCTTACAAAAAAGTCACTTTTTCATGTTATTTTATACTCGTTTTTATTCGTCTTTTTTTATTTTTATTAATTAAATTTATAAGACAGCATAAAATAAACTAAAATTAAATAAATCAATGTAATTAAACTCAAATAAAGGAATTATAATCAAAAAACAAAGGGTCACGAGCCTGAATAATATAACCGAATTTCAGTAATTGGTAAAATATAGACAATAAAATTAATTCATTCAAAATAATTATTATCAAATAATTAATATAGCATTTTTTTATAAATAGTTTTTCAATTATTTGGACAGGTAATATAAATTATATAAATTAAAAAATTATAAATGATCATATCACATAAAAAATTAAATGTAAAAGAAAAAAAAACATTTATTTAGTACAACTGTTTCCATATAAACATAATAGTAAATTAATTATATAATATACACTCTCAATGTAAAATTTTTAAGCAAAGTATATTTTTTAAATATAAATAGTAAATAACTTCGCTATTTAAATATTTAATTTTACGTTTTTTTTTTAGTATCAAAAGACGTTATTTTTATATCTAGTGAATTATTATCTTGGGGAATAAAGCAGTGATGTAGTCTTGTATTTGGTATAGTTTTTACGCTTTGAAAACGTGAATTAAGTTTCGTTTTATACTCTTGGACAGTAACATCAGATACCCAAAGTGATCTAAAATAAACAATAGTATTTTTATAAAAAACAATTTAATATTCAAAAAAAAAATGTAATCACGATGTAATCATTTATTGTACTTTTAATTACCTAACTGATTTTAATTCTTTGGTTTAATAATTATACATTTGTACTGCTGTTGTCATCTGATATTCTTCATTTGTCCTCAAGCAAAATCGCATGGTTTTTCTTTTTACTGTTGCACCTACGCCGTCACTGTTTGTTTTACCATGACTGGTAGCAAAAAAATTGTATGATAAAACATTTAACTGAAAATCTTTTTGATGACAGCAAATGTTTGCTAAATTATTCCTATAAAATAAAAATAGAATTAGCTTTTATTCTTAATGTCTTAAAATTCAAAATTTTAAATCATTTTACTTATTTTTATATTGGTTTGGTGCACCATCCGAAAAATATATTATGTTTTTTATCCACGGAAATGTTTCTTTGATTGTAGATGTAAATTTTTGCATAAATGCATTTACCGTATAAGCAAAATGTTCCCTTGTATCACTTATAATACAAAAATTAAGTTCCTCTAGTTTTGAAGTTTCTTGATTTTTGTAATACATGACAATTGGATGAATAGTCGCTTGTTCATTATTGTAGTAGAAGGCTTGTACTGAGTTTTTTATTATAAAAGATTAGTTTTTAGAAAAATCTAAAATAGCTATACAGGTATCAGAATTTAAAGTTTCTTTACAGTGCCGCAAATAATTTTTTTGACTATCTGCAACATAATGATGTTCTGTTAAGTTCCATAAGTCTTGATAAAGATTGTTTTTGAATGCTTCAACGGTTTCTGTCACATGATCTAACGATGCTCTACTGCCTTGGTTCACCCAATTTTTATACTTTATTTCACTCTTATCAATAGTTATATTATAGCTTTCAATTGTTTCTTTTATTCCATTAACACCTGGGCAGTTTTTACAACGATGCAACATATATTGAATACTATCTACATCACAAACTCCATCAGGGAGAATATTTCTATAATTAATTTTTCTAGATAACGCAACCAGCTTAAGTTTTATGTTCTCATGTTCCTGGCAAACACAAATTTTGTGACTCCCTGGATCATCAGCATGTATGCACTCTACAGGCTTTAATGATGCAAAGTATGAAAATTTTGGTAATGATTTATCTAAATAAGAATATTCATGAATAAAGTTGAGATACAAATCGTGAAGAGTATAGTGCAATAGTGTCCTTTGTAAGAATATTTTTTTTCCTTCAGAATCATGACCTACAACACAATCTCTTGTACCTGGACAAATATGACAATTTGATTCATCTTTAAAATATTTTTTGATTAAATTTTCAACTTCTTCAGGAATTTTTACATACTGTTTTCTTTTTCGTGCTTTTAACTCGTCTGGAAAGTAAAGTAAAAAGTCAAGTAAAAATAAAGTGTTTTATAAAAAATCAGTTTTTCGTCCCTATTCACCCCGATTTTCCACCACTAAATGAAGTTTTAACATTTTTCGGAATAATATTTGAAATTAGCAACCTCGAAAACCCCCGGGTGCTAATGAGAAGAATAAAAAACATAATATTTTACGAATATTAAAGACTTACGTCAAAGTGGCACTTTTCGCCGCGGAACAAGGCTAAAATCGCTTGTTTTTTAAGTTTCCGCCCCTTGTAGAAATTTTCTGAGGGTTTGCTGGTAAAAAAATTATTCAAAAATTGAATTTTTCCTGAGTTTCTAAAACGATTTTCGTCTTAAAACGATTTTGAAATTAAATTTTTAATGAAAATCTAAGCCGGTATTATCAAGTAGCACGTTTTGGCTGCCTGGGCGGTAATGGGTTAAATGAATTTTTTTCATGTAAATAAATAAAATTTAAATTACCAATATTTTTGTTATATTTCTTTAGCTGCATGTACATATAATAGCTGCATTTAAAATATTCAGATATTTTTGAATTACTCCAATCTTTTGGAAGCAAAGCTAAGTAGATTAATTTTTCTGCTATTATTTTTGTGCTTTCAAAAGCTTTTTGTAAATTGGATATTATATCTTGATACGAAAAACTATCCTCAACTATGTTGCTGAAATCAATTTTTTTTGAAAAAAGATCTATATCAAGGCTACTTGATAACTTTTTAGAAAATTCATTGCAAACATTTTGGATTATTCCAATAGATTTCTTTTTAAGATTTTTTTTTGATGTTTTCTTTTTCTTTAATGGAGGTATTCCAAGGAGTTCAACAACATCTTCAACAGTATTCCAGTCATTGCTTTGGGTTGTAAATATTGAACCTTCATCCTTACTTCCAGTAGAAGATTCTGTCACATCAGATAAGCAAGATATTTTGGAGGTTAATTTTTGCTTTCCTGTTGAACACCTTTTTATTCTTACAGGTTCCTGCTGAGATATGCTTGTTCCGATATCTTCATCTATTTCATTTTTCTCTAATGTATTTTCTGGATATATTAAGGTTTTTAGTTCTTGCTCACAAAATCTACAAATTTTATCCCCAGGAATCAATTTAATAACAATAGAGCTTAAAGTATCACAACATAATTTTAAACTTAATGGCCTTAGAGAATTAGTAATCAATTTTTTATGTTTTTGAAAAGGATCACAACAGTGAACCTTATCCTTATCAAAATATTCTAAATGTTTAGATTTGTGATGATTGCAAATAGTGTCTGTATTGGAGGAAAAATATTTATTTATTTTATATCTTAAAATTAAAATATTTTCTGGAGAAAATGTATTTAAGTGGTACAGAATCTTTTTATTGGAATAATTTAATGAATAACATTCATCAGTATTTTTTGTTAGAATCCCTATACTGCATGGCCTCGTTTCTTCTTTCATCTTACAATTTTTATTCCAAAATGAATAGAAAGATTATTGAAGAAGTTAGCACAATAATAATATGAAAATATTAACTATTATACCTGTACTTGGAATATTTAAGATGAAAATATTGATATTTATAAAATATTGATATTTTATTATTATTATTTTTATTATTATTTCTTAATATTAATATTACATTTATTAACTTTATTCCATATTTTTTTTAATTAAAAAATATAAACAAATGATACACGATACACAGGGTGCATTAAATATGTATATAGTTTTCTTTTTTCGGCAATAGTGGCGCCGATTGGCACGAAATTCAAAAATATATTATACACACTGCCATATGTTAGATAGTATTTAAACAGATTGATATGGAATTTAATTTTTAGATTAACGCTGATAATTTTTTAATTTATTGTACCTGTCCAAATAATTGAAAAACTATTTATAAAAAAATGCTATATTAATTATTTGATAATTAATTATATTTTGAATGAATTAATTTTATTGTCTATATTTTACCAATTACTGAAATTCGGTTATCTTATTCAGGCTCGTGACCCTTTGTTTTTTGATTATAATTCCTTTATTTGAGTTTAATTACATTGATTTATTTAATTTTAGTTTATTTTATGCTGTCTTATAAATTTAATTAATAAAAATAAAAAAAGACGAATAAAAACGAGTATAAGATAACATGAAAAAGTGACTTTTTTGTAAGCAAATAAAAAAAATTCTAAGCCAATACCGTCGCCCAAATTTTTAGGGCTTTTTTTTTATTATTATAAGAAGTTTTCCTGAGAATTTCAGCCCTTAAAGTTCCCAGAGAAAAATTTGGCAAGTGATAAAAGTTGTTAAAAAAACGATATTTTCGAAAACAGCAAACTTTCAATTGCTTATATCTCCGGTCCCTGATGATCGATTTTAACGTTCAGGGTCTCATTTGAAAGGTCTTTTTTAGACAATTTCAACGAAATCAACTGCAAGTCTTTTTCTAATGATGCTGAGTCCCAATTTAAATTCGAAAATCAGCTTTTTTAGGTAAAATGCCAATAAAAATCAACTCCATGAAACTTTTTGAAAATTTTTTTGGTAAAAGTTAAAAGTTCAAGGAAAAAAAATGAGAACAGCCGGATGTTTTTTGGAGTAATCCTTGAAGCCCAGTAAGCTTTTGAAAATTGGCTAAAAACAGCTATTTTTGGACCTTTAAGAGCCTATATCTCGGTAACCCGTCCTGCAAAATGGCTGAAATTTTGGCTGGCGTAGTTTTTTGTTACCCCCAACCATCCCTGAAAATTTGAGCCCGATCGGAGTCATAGGTGCGCACACTTTTGTATGAAAAGTAATGGAAATGCCTATATATATACTAGGGGGCTCCGCCCCCTGCGCGCTACGCGCACCAACCCCCGCAGAGTGATTGAAGTATTGCGATAGTATATTTTTAATCATTTGCAAGGCGTACCTTATTCTTTTTGAAACAACTGATTCTTGACAGTGGTTTTAGATTTGGTATCGTAATACAACTTTATTAAAGTTTAAAGTTTTACTCTGTTAATTATAGAATAAGCCGCATTGGCCCAAAAGGACCACATTGGCCCAAAAGGACCACTTAGGCCCAAAAGGACCACATTGGCCCAAAAGGACCACATTGCCCAAAAGGTCCATTTTGGCCCAAAAGGACCACATTGGCCCAAAAGGTCCATTTTGGGCAAAAAGGACCACATTGGCCCAAAGGGTCCATTTTGGCCCAAAAGGACCACAATGGCCCAAAAGGTCCATGTGGCCCAAAGGACCACATTAGCCCAAAAGGTCCGTTTGGCCCAAAGGGCTCAGGCGACAGCGGCGACGTCAGCGGCAGCGGCGACAGCGTTTATAACTTTATAATATATAGAGATATATTATTTTTTATATTTAATGCAATACTTAACCTTAAGTTTACTTTGTTATGAATTTTCTTTTATTATTATTATTAGTATTATGAAACTATATTTTCCAACTACAAAATACAAAAAAATAAATATTCAGCACACTCAATTGTTAATCATGTATACAATAATTTTCTTTTTTAATATTTATTATTATTATTATTAGTATTTAAGTTTTCATTCTTTGTTAAATATGGTTTAATATAAAATGTTGAATTTTATAAATTAAAAGTATTAGTAATGTCATTTTTTCCTCCAATCTGTAGGGGGTCTAACTATGGAATGAATGTCCTCTGGTTCCAAGTGAGGCAGTTGTTAAAGGAGGCAAACAAGCTGCAGAACGATGCCGAAATAAAAGTCGCCATCTTCAAGGGGAAGAACTAACAAGACCAAGACCGACCACCTTCCAGGATGTGGAGCATGTAAGTGTTATTGGGAGGCACTTACGGCAAGGAAGATAAAGTATCATCGGTAATGTTTGGAGTCATGCAAGGGAATATGAATAATACCATTCTTGCTGACCTTTTGCTCGAACAGCTCGCGGGCGAGACAGACTCTAGCGTCGTCTTGCTATCCAAGCTGCTTCCCAATAGGAACCGGAAATTCTGGTTTACCGATGACACAGGCCGGTGCGCTATATGGCTGCGAGGTCGTGCTCAGATTTGCATGTTCCGACATGGAAAAGGCAACTACCACGTCTGGGCAAAGTGCAGTGATACAATTTCCATTAGTTGTAATTTTTCACCGAATTACACTATTGGGGCTTTTACCGCAAAGCTGGCCTCACTGGAGGAAATGATAAGGGAAGTCTCTGGCAATATCATATTTGCCGGGGACATAAATGCCAGGGCCGTGGAATGGGGAATGCCAACCACGAACCTTAGGGGAAAAAACGTTGATCGAACGTTGAATTTCGAGATAGCCACTAGAAGTGATCTGGTGTTCATGATCTCTGGGAACAATCCAACCTCCAAAGCCAGGCTTTGGGGAATCGATCCCTGACGTCAATTTTGCCTCGTCCGGCTTTGCAGGAAGAGTGGGCGGTTGGAGGGTAAATGGATGGAGCCAATGGCAGCGACCATAATTACATCATCTTAAAAGTGCGTGATAGGGTCATTATCATTAATCGGCCCCCGTACAAAAAGCGCCTATTAGGCTGGAATGTGTCAAAGATGGACGAGGATAGAATTGTGGAATATCTTCGTGAAGAGTCCTCATCTATCCCAGTCTGGCATGTATGACCAACCACCCCGGGAGAAGCAAAGACTCTTGTCAAGAGGATAATCCAAACCAACAACAACATCCGGCTTTAGATTTTCCGAGGGAGCAAGTTCAGCTATTTAGCGAGGCGAAGATGCTTCAGGCAATTAAGTCAATAAAAATTGGGAAAGCGCCCGGACCAGACGGAATACCCGCGAAAGCCCTTAAGGTGGCTGCAAAGGTAATCCCTGGTCTCCTGCTTGGCATGTTTTTTTGCGTGCCTCGTTGCAGGCGCCTTTCCAAGGGACTGGAAAGTGTCCCACTTGGTTCTGATAAGCAAGGGAAAGAGTGAACCAGGATCTCCATTATCATTGTGTATTTTAAATATCATTGGCAAGGTGATGGAGAGCATGGTCAGAGGAAGATTGCGGCAGACAATTAGGGGAGCGGGTGACCTTAGCGTTGCACTCCTTCGAGCAGATTTTCAGAGTTCCAGATTATCTGAGAACTATACTCAGAGATTACCTCCGGGACCGATACCTGAGCTGGGACACGCTCGATGGCAAAAAAGGTAAAGTATTTAGCGCAGACATAGCTCAGGGTTCAATTCTGGGCCCTGATCTGTGGAATGCCTTTTACGACGGCTTGCTAAAGATTGAGCTTCCGGATGGATGCTCCATGATCGAATACGCGGATGATGTTGCTCTAACCATAACAGCTCAAGAGACAGAGGATCTGCAGAATACCTTGGATGAGGCCATGCGCTTTATCAATAGTTGGTTGTCAGATCACAGATTTAGACTGGCAGTTCCGTAAACGGAGTTCGTCCTTCTGACCCAGAGAAGGGTTGATACCATATTCGGCATCAGCTTTGATGACGGAGGTAATTTCCTTATGATCCAGACCAAACGATCGGTCAAATATTTGGGGGTCTTCTTGGATAACAAGTTGACCTACAATAGACAATTTCAGCAGGCCTGTGAAAAGGCTGGCCGAGTGACAAAGTCCCTCTCGTAGCTGATGACGAACATCGTCGGTCCCAGATCAGAGAAGAGGAGGCTGTTGATGACGACACTCAACTCCATCTTGCTTCGACTTCTACCTCACACAGTTCCTAACTGGTCACGGTTATTTCCGCGTTATGCTTTTTAAGTGGCGCAAGGTGACATCTCATTGCATTGCCCGGGCGAGCCAGATACCGCTGAGCACACCTGAGCACACGATGAATGGAGGCCAGAAAGAGTCGTCCCAGAAATGCTGCGCAGTACCACAAACTGGTACAGTGTGGCAGAGTACGTACGGGCGACACTGGTTAAAAAAAAGGAGGGTTTCCTTTCGTAGGAAACTCTCCTACTGTATTGACAGAGTATGGCGAAGAAATGCCGTGGCTGCTTTTTTTCTGGACCGAAATAATACCATAACAGGGAGTCCCGGTCCGGATTCTAAGATATTCCCATATTTTTTAATCTTAAAATTTGGATGCCTCTAAAGAAGCAACTTCTACATTCTCCAAATTCAAGAAGATTGCAGCTGGATTTCAGGTGCTAATACTTGGTATAAATATTACAATCAGACTCCCTTGAATAATAGCGAGTTAGAAAAAGAATTGTTTCATTCTTTAGTTAAGAACAAAACGACACCTCCTGAAAGCTGTAGAAAATGGGAAGCAGAAAATTTATACTCGCACTTTGCTTATACCACAGCATTTAATAAAATAACATGTTATAGAGAATCTCCTACTCAATTTGAAGCTGCAAAAAATAAAAGACAGAAACTTGTTGATGCAGCAAAAGCTGTTTAAAACTTTTATCAGATCAAATAAACAAATAGCTTCTAAGGTAATGCCACCAGAAATTTTATCATCCATATATGTCTCAGAGTCAATAAAATTGGTACCTAATGGAAAAATTTTCCCCCCGTCTATAGCTAATTGCTTTAAAATCCAAATTAATAAAAAGGGGCTGCTGACGAACCCAAAAGTTATAGTATTTACCGAATAAGGTGAGATTTCATCATTAGAATTAAATCACCACAAAATCTGCTGATATTTGCGATCTTCATCATATACGAGAATTTGACGATAGATTTAAGGTATTAGATTTACATTTAGAAAAAGCATGCTTGCAAGAACAATTGCAACATCTGGGCAAAGACTTTATATATTCATATCTTATGCTGTTTACGCATACCATACACCACGTACTATATGGTTATGTGGGACTCAACCTCAAATTCGGGCTAATAACCACTAAACTCCAGACCCTCCTGCATTTATGACAATATCTTAGAATCCGGACCGGGCCTCGGCATTTTTCGTCATACCCAGCCAATAAAGGAGGAAGAAGTTTCCAGTGCATATATCGCGTTCTCTAATTTATTATTTTATTTTTTAAACAATTTTTAATTATTTTTTATTGTTGCTTTTAATCTTTAATACTACATTGTTTTATTATCATTTTTAATACTACCTAATATTTTATTCTGTAAAATATCCCTTTTTGTTGATATTGAATTTAGTGTAATTATTTATTATTTACTAAATTTTTCATTTTAATTTTATATTATTAATTAATCCTTTATTAACAATAAGAGATGTTATATTCATTATTATAATATACTAAATTTAAATAAAAATAATTCAATTTCTTAATAACTATATATGGCTCTTATATACATATACATGATTTTTAATTGATTGTAAAATATTATTTATATTTTAATGAACTGAATTTAATTTTCGTATTTATTAATTATTAAAATAATTTGTTAATGAATTAAATTAAATAACCCAGTAACTGCTGCCATCTTGTTATTACATAATAATATCTGATTTATTTAATTTTAACTATTACCGGTTCATAATCCTTTATCTTTATACCTCTATGAGCATTGTGACGGCGCCTGTGACAATACACGTGTATAAGAATTACTGCGCGGTTTCTCTTTCTCTAATATCTAAGCGTGTATTGCAATACGCGCATGCATATAGTTGATATGTTCATTTTACTCCAAGGCGAGGGACCCATGCGTTTGGTCTGTTACAATATGTTTCTGAGGACGATGAATAATAATATTTAGGTTTTGGCTGCAAAAATATATTTGTGACCATTTCGATGTTAGTAGTTACGCTTTACTTAGAACATAACAATTAACCTTTTAATATTCTAAGTTTTAAAAAAATTTTATGAAAAAATTAAAGTTTTTAAGAAAGAAGTAAGAAGAGTGATCACTAAAAAATAAATTTGTTAAAGATTTTTAATATTTGAACCTTATAATTAAATTGCTATAAAAATTTGTAGGGAGGTTTCTTTTTAAAATTCAGAAAAAAATCAGAAACTGGTTTGAAGATTCGTCTACCAATTCAAAAACTAATTTGATTTATAAATACCCACATATTTTTAGTTTAGTCAAAAAGTTTGTATATCTTAGATATTACAAACTAATTTTTAAACTTGCAGAAAATTGAGTATGCATTGCGGAGATTGAAAAAGAAGAGAATGCTGAATCTATAAATTAAACAAAAAATTATTTGGTTGAAATCTGTTCAGCAAACAAATAACGACTGTACCTTTTTATGTATTTCTCGATTGCAAAATTATCAAATAATGGGAAAATTCTAATATCTTTATCGTTTAGATAAGTTTTTTAATAACTTTAAAAGAAAAACTCATAAAATTCACAGCTTCTAATTTTTTAACTATAAAAGTTTGCACTTAAAGAAAATAATTTTTTTTATTTGCAAGATTTACCAAATATTGCGCAGAATAAAATTAGATTAACAACTAAATTAAATGATGAAAAATAATTTGTAATAATGTTTTACTTACCTTTTTTCCTTCCTCTTTCTAAATCACTCGAATAGGAAGTAATATATTTTTTAGAGATCTTCTTTTAAGGTATTTTGACCTTATTCGTCTTATGTGAATAAAAGCAATGGAATTTATAATAATAATATATGAGAATCGTGTAGTTTGGCTATTTATTATTTAGTTTTGGCAATCTTCTGGAAATCTCTTTAAAGGTGAGGTTAAATAAAAAAGTATTTTTAATACATGCATGAAAGGCTTATAATTATGATAAATATAATTACTGACAAATTTTATCAAAGTTTTATTTACCTTGGAACCACCAGGTTGGGGCCTGATCCATGCAATGAATAATAATTATAAGTAACCTATATAATACGTGCTGTTCCACCAATCTGCCTGCTGCACACACGAAAAACCCCTTGAAACGTTATGCTATTACGATGAAAGGTAGCATAAAAACTGTTTCCTGTTGAATTGAAAAAAGACAAAATATATTATATATTATTGAGACAATAAAACACTCATAAGTTGATGTAACTTATATTTTATTTGTATCTTAGTACTCTACAGGAACGAACTTCCATGTCGCTCTATTTATAGTGAATCACAGATTTCGCATACTAAGAGTTTTGCTTCTAGAAAGTTCGCAATCGTTCTTAGAATGATTGAAATGATATAAATTTGCATATTTGCGTTATTTTAAGTAACAATACATTTTAATTTTTCTATTACATTTTGTTTTACATTTCTTTTAATACTTTTATATTTTTTAATTAATTAATAATTCTTTAATTATGAATTAATATTTAATCTAGAATGCTCTTATAGTAATAATTTGCTTAATTCTACTATTAACTTTACTACATACAATATTTACATTCAAATGGAATCTTATCATTACTCAATGGATTCATTTGGCATCGATGCATATTCTGGATTATGCATCGTTGTATTTTTATTTTATGTTTAACGTTTTTCTTATTATTAAAATTATAAATCCAGAAGGTGGCGACTTCTGAACTACTTGTACAAGATTTTAATCTACCGGTAAATATGTATGATATAGATCATAAATATACATTTATCGGGCTCGTTTTTATCGATTTGTATTTGGTTTTCTCATTTTACCCTTCATACACGGATGTACCCCGTTTCTGTACCCTACAACCGTTTCTGTACCCTACTACCCCTCCCCGAACTTTTTATTAGTAAGCGTAATAAAGAGTTTGTGCAAATACAATTGAGGGCAGAAATTGGTACATTCATGTTTATATAATATTTATAAGAATTTAATTTTACTTACTTTATAATTTTTGAAAAAAAACAAAATTTTTGATATTATTTTTCAATTTTATTCTCAAATTCAAAATTTTAATTTTGTAATTAACATCTTCTATGAAAAGAGAAAAAAATCTATTATTGAATAAATGAGAAATCGACTTTCCCAGAGCAAAGATGTTTATTATAAATATTTTTCCCAACGTTTCGAGTCTTTATAAGACTTCTTTTCAAGGGATTCTATATACATATTATAATTGAATTAGTATTAAATTAATTGATTGGGAAAACGTAGAAATATTACATACTGAATCAAACTTTTATAAGCGAGCCTTTGGTGAAAGAGTTTACATTAGAAAACAGGGTCCGAATGCTATAAATAGCAATAGCGACTGTAATAAGCTACCTAAAGGTTACAACGTGATTTTTAAATCAATTTAGTAAATAAATTTAACATCTATTTTTACAGGGATTTAAAATTAATTTTCCTTGTGTTGTAATGCACAAAGTTATACAGTTTTTTAAAAATTTCATCCCTTCTTTCTTTTAATACACAATGTTTAAAAAAATTTTTTGAATTAAAAAAATAAAAAAATAAATTAATATGAGTAATACCAAAAGTGTAATAAAATAAAATAAAAACTAATATAAAAATTATACCTAGTACTACTGTAACAAAAAAATTTCTATTTTTTTTATATTATAGAATTTCTTAGCACTTGACTTTATATATTTATTAACTCTTAACTTGTAATATGAAGCATATATAACTGAAAAAAATTTTTTTTGTGTTTACATCTTATATTTTTATAAAAATAGGCTTTTTATAGGCTTAAAATTCGTTAGTAATATACCCAATATCAAAATTAATTCAGTTGTATTCATGGTGTTTGAAGTACAACATCAAAATTTATACTTTCAATAAAAATAAAATTTTTTTTTTTTTTTTAAACAGTCACCAAATATAACTCACAAGCGGAGTTTAATACATTTGGAATACCAAATTACACCAAATAGTTATGGATGAGTTTGTTATGTTGAAAAAACATGCCGACTACCCTCCGTTCCTTCCAATGGGCCTTCTGGGCCTAGAAACGCAGGGCTCAATGTTATAGAATAGGATTTTTAGGTAATTTTCAATGAAACGCCAAAACCTGGCAAGTTAACCAAAACTCTTCTGGTTGGTCTTATTTTTTTAGTTTAAGTATCACCTTTTATACGCCCTAAACAGCAATTTATTATCACTAATTCTCTCATCACTATAGCCAATTAACCAAACGGTCATTTTTGGCTAAAAATGACCAATTTTAAAAATGCTGCCAAATTTCTAATTTCTTACGAAAATGGGTTTTACAGGTCTGAATAAATTTGTATAAGCTTCAAGTTTCCAAAACTTCTTTACTTTACCCTTTTCAATTATTTATTAACCAGATATGATAATTTGAAGTCACAGTCCCAATTTTACGATTTTTTAAAAAAGCTCATTTTTAATGTTCTTTTTGAAGAGCCATTTCTTAAAAACGAATCAAGGAAATGAGATGAGTAAAAAATTTTTGGAATCTTGAAGCTTGTACAAATTTTTTTAGATCTATAAAACCCATTTTCATCAGAAATTACAAATTTGGCAGCATTTTAAAAATTGGTCATTTTTAGCCAGAAATGACCGATGGGTTAATTGGCTATAGTGATGAGAGAATTAGTGATAATAAATTGCGGTTTACGGCGTATGAAAGACGATACTTTTAACAAAAAAATGAGACCAACCAGAAGAGTTTTGGTTTTTTTGCGAGGTTTTGGCGTTTCATTGAAAATTACCAAAAAATCCTATTTTATAACATTGAGCCCTGCGTTTCTAGGCACAGAAGGCCCATTGGAAGGAACGGAGGGTAGTCGGCATGTTTTTTCAACATAACAAACTCATCCATAAACATTTGGTGTAATTTGGTGTTCCAAATGTATTGATAAATAGGTAAACTTTTTCTTTTTAAAAAAATATATATTAATAATTTCAAAAATACGTAATTAATGTAATACTAATTTCTTGAGGATACTACTTTGGACGTTACATGCAAATTTATATTTTATTTTAAGTAAAAAAAAATATACTTTATACAAATTGATTAGCCCTATATAGTCTATACAAATATTTAATCATCATCATAAAGCCTGGCCAAAAAATATATATGCAATTTGTTAAATATAAAAATATTTCATGTTGCAACGTTCATGATGTGATGGCAGATAGGCATTTTTTAAAATTTATAAAAGTATAAGATTCATTTTAAAAAAATTTTTTTTTCTATTATCCTGTGTGACAAAGAGAAGCAGTCCCTAGATTATAATAATGAAAAATTGAAATTATATAGTGCCATTTAGATCGTGCTTATTACTTTATAATAAACTTATCTAATTACTTTACTTAAGGTGTTACAATACTAAAAATTTATGATAACAAAAATGAATGAAACTTATACAACATAAAGATAAAGTCTTTAAGGAATAAAATAAACTTTCTTTTACAATTTTGGTTGCCTAATTATTTTTAAGCAAGAAAAAAGGTAGTTAGTTTAACATTGCTCTTATGGAAAATCATCTTTGGAGCTTGTGAAAAGTATGATTGCGTTTACACAGATTAATGAAACTTAAATAATATGTTAAATAAAAGCTCAAAGATTATATTTCCAATTTGTTTTACTTGTTTCATTGCATAATTATTAAATAATTAAATAAAAAGTATATGTAAATAACATAATATTATACTAATACATGTACGATTTTACATATCTATGTAGTGTCGATAATTCAGAAATCGAAAAAAATACAAAAAAATTGGCGGATTTAGTGTTGTACCACCTTAATTTGAAATAACTTGAAGATTTTTTGCTCTCCGTGTAGTCGGTGCAATATTTCTGCCATTCGCTTAGGCTGAACTGGCGCGAAGTAGTCTTTGCGCGATTAATGCCTTCCCTCACTTTGTTTAGATAGATATACTGTCTCTCAAAAGCCAGCAGATCTATAGGGATTACCCCGGCGATAACTATAGCTGCCTCCAAGGGCACTGTGCGATTGGCACAGGAGATACTCAGGGCTCCTTGCCTCTGGACGCTCTATTTATGCCCTCTATTTATCCAAGGTCATATCTCTCGTATCAATCTCTTTTTTTTTTTGGGCCCCTTCAAGAAGGGGCCTCTTTCGTAGGACGAGGAGAATGCCTTTAAGCATACCATAGACCGCGTACTGTATGGTTATGGGGACTCAAATTTATGGTTGCCCAGATACTCAGTATAACTGAGGAGGAATTGCAATATCCACTAAACTCCCCCCCTCCTGCATTTATGATAATATCATAGAATCCAAACCAGGACTCTATGTTTAGGTATTACTTTGGTCTGGAAAAAATGCAGCCAAGGCATTTCTTCGCCATACCCTGTCAATAAAGGAGGAGAGTTTCCTACGAGAGGAAATCTTCCTCCTTTTTTTTAATCAGTGTCGCCCGTACGTACTCTGCCACACTGTACCAGTTTGCGGTACTGCGGAGCATTTCCGGGATGATTCCTTCCGGCCTCCATTCATCGAAGTACGGTCGATCTTCAGCGAAGCAAGGACACCCAAAAAGGTGTGCTCAGTGGTATCCAGCTCGGCCGAGCAATGCAAGCATTCCGGAGATGTTACCTAGCGCCACTTGAAAAGCATATCGCGGAAATAACCGTGATCAGTTAGAAACTGTGTGAGGTAGAAGTCTACCTCCTCATGATCACAGTTCATTCAGCTTTCCAAATCGATGATAAGGTGCGTCCAACGTCCCCTCGGTTCACCATTTCACTCATACTGCCAGCATTTAATTGTGCGGGAGCGAGCGCGAATGGAAACTACGTCACGCTCTTCTTCCTCACGGTTATAGATCGCTTGCCTTTCCAAGGCAAGAAGATCGATGGGAATCACCCGAGCTACCACCTAGATCGCTTGCTCTGATAGTCATGTACGAGAAACCGATTCGAAGTGCCCCCTGCATCTGTACTGCCTTTAGTTTCTTGCAGTACTTTTTATTGCGGACATTGTTCGCCCACACCTCTGCACCGTAGAGCAAGATAGAGTTGACTGTCATCATCAACAGCCTCCTCTTCTCTGATCTGGGACCGCCGATGTTTGTCGTCAGCCAGGAGAGGGACTTTGTCACCCGGCCAGCCTTTTCACAGGCCTGCTGGAATTGTAGGTTTGATATTGTAGGTCAGCTTGTTATCCAAGAAGGCGCCCAAATATTTGACCATTAGTTTGGTCTGGATCATAAGGGGCTTACCTCCGTCAACAAAGTTGACGCCGAATATGGTATCAACCCTTCTCCGGGTCAGAAGGACAATCTTCGTTTTCGGAACTGCCATTCTTAGTCCGTGATCGGACATCCAGCTATTGATAAGGCGCATGGCCTTATCCAAGTTATTCTGCTGGTCCTCTGTCTCGAGCTTTTATGGTTAGAGCAACATCATCCGCGTATCCGATCATGGAGCATCCATCCGGAAGCTCAATCTTTAGCAAGCCGTCGTAAAAGGCATTCCACAGATCAGGGCCCAGAACTGATTCCTGCGCTATGCCTGCGTGTCCCAGCGCAGGTATCGCTTTGGTTCCGGAGGTAATCTCTGAGTATAGTTCTCAGATAATCTGGAAGTCTAAATACCTGCTCGAGAGAGTGCAACATAACGTCCCACTTAGTCGAGTTGAATGCGTTTTTCAGATCCAACGTGACAAGCAGGATGTCCGGTTTAATATCCGGCCGCACTTGTCTGGCCCTCATAACCACCTTCACGACCTGCTCGATGGCACCAATCATGGAACACCCCTCATGTAAACCGTGTTGGTTGTCGCTATGGTCACCTGCTTCCCTAATTGCCTGCCGCAATTTTCCTCTGACCATGCTCTCCATCACATTATCAAAAGTATTTAACATACACAATGGTCTGTATGATGATGGAGACCCTGGTTCATCCTTTCCCTTTCAGAGCCAGGAAAGTGGCCCTTCCAGTCCCTTGGAAAGGCGCCATCCACGAATCACGCATTAAACATGCCAAGGAGGAGACCAGGGATTACCTTTGCAGCCGCCTTAAGGGCATCTGCGGGTATTCCGTCTGGTCCTGGAGCTTTCCCATTTTTCATTGACCTAATTGCCTAAAGCATCTCCGCCTCTATAAATAGCGGAACTTTCTCCCTCAGGACTTCCAACGCAGGGTGTTGTTGGTTTGGATGATCCGGAAAGAGAGCGTCCACTATTCTTTTGGTCGCTGCTTCATCCATCGTATTGTCACATCTGGACTTATGTTTGCCCATGACAACCTTATATCCCAGGCCCCACGGGTCGCTGTTGATATCATCTCTTAGGGACCGAAGACAGCGCGCCTTGCTGAGGCTGATAGCTTTCGCTAGCCTATGCTTGGCTTCCTTGTACTCTTCAGAGCGCGTAGCTAGCTCTGGGCGGCCATGCGCTTTTTGCCGTCTTCTGCGTGCACCGTGACAGACCCGTCTATGCTCCGCAATTTCATTATACCACCAGTACACGCTACTTTTACCCTTCCAGGGCAGTTAACGCAGCATAGAGGCATCGTAAGCTCCCCTCAGAAGAACATTTACCCTCTTAACAAGAGCCTCTGCCTCTCGCGGTGTGGTCGGTCCTCCATGCCAGACTGAAATAGACGAGAACTCTTCGCGAAGATAATCCACTAATCTGTCCTCATCCATCTTTGACACATTCCAGCGTAGTGGGCGCTTTTTGTACGGGGGCCGATTAACGACCCTATCAAGCACTTTGAAGGTGATGTAATTATGGTCGCTGCCATTGGCTCCATCCATAACCCTCCAACCGCCCACTCTTCCTGCCAGCCCGGCCGAGGCAAAAGTGACGTCAGGGATCGATTTGCCAAAGCCTGGCCTTACGTAGGTTGGATTTTACCCAGAGTTCATGACCACCAGATCAGTTCTAGCAGCCATCTCTAGGATCAACGTTCCCCTACGGTTCCTGGTTGGCATTCCCCATTCCACGGCCCTGGAATTTAAGTCCCCAGCAAATATGATATTGCCAGAGACTTCCCTTGTCGTTTCCTCAAGTGAGGGCAGCTTTGCGGTGAACACCCCAATAGTGTCATTCGGTGACAAATAACAGCTAATGATATTTATATCACCGCACTTTGCCCAGACGTGGCTGTTGCCTTTTGCATGTCGCGACGTAGACGTCTGAGCACGACCTCGTAGCCATATAGCGCACCGGCCTGTGTCATTGGTTAACCAGAAGTGCTGGTTCCTATTGCGAAGCGGCTTGGATATCAAGATGACGCTAGAGTCTGTCTCGCCCTCGAGCTGATCGAGCAAATGTTCAGCAAGAATGGTTTTGTTCATATTCCCTTGCAGGACTCCGAACATAATCGATGACACTTTATCTTCCTTGCCGTAAGTGCCTCCCGATAACACTAACATGCTCCGCATCCTCGATTGTGGTCGGTTTTGGCCTTGTCAGTACTTTCTCTGCAGAGGAAGCATTCTGCTTTTTCCACAGGACATTTTTTGACTTGTGGCATTGAATGCCACATTTAAAACACGCAAATTTTTGGTTCATGCCCTTACATGACCACCGGTTGTGGCCGAAACAAAAACACTTATAGTTAGGTTGGGAATCAGTTCCTTGACTGTACTTTTTGGGCCTGCGACCGTCCTGACAGCGTCTAATAGTTTTTGCCGGTCTTTCGACGAGATCAGCTCTATTAGGACGCTGCCATCCTGGGTTTTCTGGATTCGGTGAATCGCAGTCCCCGAATCCTTTAGTTGTACACCTCTTTTGATCTCCAATAGGGCTGTCGCATAAGACTTCCCTTCAGGAGGCTTTATTAATAGAGTCTCCTTACGCTTAGAGATCCTTATGCGCCGGTTCTGGCGCTTTTTTCTCCTACCTTTTTCTGTTTCTTCTGAAGGAGGAGATTCACCATCTCCTTCCTTCTTATGCGAGTTTTTCTTTTTTTTTCTTTTATTCTCTGCTCCCTGCCGCTGGTTTGCTGCCACTGCAGTTATATTTGGCTGCTGCTTCTCCTGCTGCTTCTTTTGTTACTTTTCTTGGTTTTTACGAGCCTCTGCCTCCTTTCTTTCGAACTCTATTTTCTTTTTCTTCTTTTCCTTTTTTCTTCGACCTTTGCTTTTAACAGCGACGAAATCATCCTCGTCTGAAGGGGGGTTCCTGTAGCTACATCCTTTGGCTGCGTTTGCTGGCCAGAAGCTAACTTATTCACCTCCTGAACCATATCTTTCGTAAAGTCTTCCTTAGAGGGAGTTTCGGAGACGTTTTCTGCGCCGGTCTCTTTTTTGTATTCTCCTTTCCGGGTGGGCTTCGGGACGCAAGAAAAATTTTGCATAAAAATTTTTTAAATTCCAACTTTTGTATAAAACAGGACACTATTCGAAAAACATTCAGATTGATGTAAAGTTTCTGCCAAAGTCAATAAAAATATTTCAATGTTAACATTGCATAAAAATATTTGAAATCCCAATTTTTATATAAAACAGAGCATTATTCAAAAATATTTAGAATGGAGCACAGTTTCTGCTAAAGTCGATAATAATATTTCAATGCAATCATTGCATAAAAATATGTGAAATCTTAACTTTTGAAAAAATACAACACTTTTCAAAGAAATTTAGAATGGCATATAGTTTCTGCTAAAGTCAATAAAATATTTTAATGCTATCATTGCATAAAAATTTTTTAAATTCCAACTTTTGTATAAAACAGGACACTATTCGAAAAGCATTCAGATTGATGTAAAGTTTCTGGCAAAGTCAATAAAAATATTTCAATGTTAACATTGCATAAAAATATTTGAAATCCCAATTTTTATATATAACAAAGCATTATTCAAAAAAATTTAGAATGGAGTAATGTTTCTGCTAAAGTCAATAATATTATTTCAATGCAATCATTGCATAAAAATATTTGAAATTCCAACTTTTGTATAAAACAGTACACTATTAGAAAGAATTTAGAATAGCATACAGTTTCTGCTAAAGTCAATAAAAATATTTCAATGCAATCGTAGCATAAAAATATATGAAATCCCAACTTTTGTATAAAACAGGACACTATTCGAAAAACATTCAGATTGATGTATAGTTTCTGCCAAAGTCAATAAAAATATTTCAATGTTAACATTGCATAAAAATATTTGAAATCCCAATTTTTATATATAACAAAGCATTATTCAAAAAAATTTAGAATGGAGTACAGTTTCTGCTAAAGTCGATAATAATATTTAAATGCAATCATTACATAAAAATATTTGAAATGTTAACTTTTGTATAAAACAGGACACTATTCGAAAAACATTCAGATTGACGTATAGTTTCTGCCAAAGTCAATAAAAATATTTCAATGTTAACATTGCATAAAAATATTTGAAATCCCAATTTTTATATATAACAGAGCATTATTCAAAAATATTTAGAATGGAGCACAGTTTCTGCTAAAGTCAATAATAATATTTCAATACAATCATTGCATAAAAATATGTGAAATCTTAACTTTTGTAAAAAACACAACACTTTTCAAAAAAATTTAGAATGGCATATAGTTTCTGCTAAAGTCAATAAAATATTTTAATGCTATCATTGCATAAAAATTTTTTAAATTCCAACTTTTGTATAAAACAGGACACTATTCGAAAAACATTCAGATTGATGTAAAGTTTCTGCCAAAGTCAATAAAAATATTTCAATGTTAACATTGAATAAAAATATTTGAAATCCCAATTTTTATATATAACAGAGCATTATTCAAAAATATTTAGAATGGAGCACAGTTTCTGCTAAAGTCAATAATAATATTTCAATACAATCATTGCATAAAAATATGTGAAATCTTAACTTTTGTAAAAAACACAACACTTTTCAAAAAAATTTAGAATGGCATATAGTTTCTGCTAAAGTCAATAAAATATTTTAATGCTATCATTGCATAAAAATTTTTTAAATTCCAACTTTTATATAAAACAGGACACTATTCGAAAAACATTCAGATTGATGTAAAGTTTCTACCAAAGTCAATAAAAATATTTCAATGTTAACATTGCATAAAAATATTTGAAATCCCAATTTTTATATATAACAAAGCATTATTCAAAAAAACTTAGAATGGAGTACAGTTTCTGCTAAAGCCAATAATAATATTTCAATGCAATAATCGCATAAAAATATTTGAAATTCCAACTTTTGTGTAAAACAGTACACTATTAGAAAAAATTTAGAATATCGTACAGTTTCTGCTAAAGTCAATAAAAATATTTAAATGCAATCATTGCATAAAAATATTTGAAATGTTAGCTTTTGTATAAAACACAACACTATTCAAAAAAATTTAGAATGCCGGATAGTTTCTGCTAAAGTCAATAAAATTATTTCAATGCTATCATTGCATAAAAATTTTTTAAATTCCAACTTTTGTATAAAACAGGACACTATTCGGAAAACATTCAGTTTGACGTATAGTATCTGCCAAAGTGAATAAAAATATTTCAATGTTAACATTGCATAAAAATATTTGAAATCCCAACTTTTATATATAACAAAGCATTATTCAAAAAAATTTAGAATGGAGTACAGTTTCTGCTAAAGCCAATAAAAATATTTAAATGCAATCATTGCATAAAAATATTTGAAATGTTAACTTTTGTATAAAACACAACACTATTCAAAAAAATTTAGAATGCCGGATAGTTTCTGCTAAAGTCAATAAAATTATTTCAATGCTATCATTGCATAAAAACTTTTAAAATTCCAACTTATGTATAAAACAGGACACTGCTCGAAAAACATTCAGATTGACGTATAGATTCTACCAAAGTCAATAAAAATATTTCAATGTTAACATTACTTAAAAATATTTGAAATCCCAATTTTTATATATAACAAAGCATTATTCAAAAAAATTTAGAATGGAGTAATGTTTCTGCTAAAGTCAATAAAAATATTTCAATGCAATCATTGCATAAAAATATTTGAAATATTATCTTTTGAAAACACAACACTATTAAAAAAAATTTAGAATGGCGGATAGTTTCTGCTAAAGTCAATAATAATATTTCAATGCAATCATTGCATAAAAATATTTTAAATTACAACTTTTGTATAAAACAGGACATTAATCGAAAAAAATTTATAATAGCATATAGTTTCTGCTAAAGTCGGTAAAAATATTTCAATGCAATCATTGCATAAAAATATTTGAAATGCCAATTTCTATGTATAACAGAGCATTATTAAAAAGAATTTAGAATGGCGGATAGTTTCTGCTAAAGTCAATAAAAATATTTCTATGCTAACATTGCATAAAAACTTTTTAAATTACAACTTTTATATAAAACAGGACACTATTAGAAAAAAATTTAAAGTGATGTATAGTTTCTGCTAAAGTCAAAAAAAAAATATCAATGCTATCATTGCATAAAAACTTTTGAAATTCCAACATTTGTATAAAACAGTATAATATTAGAAAAAATTTAGAATAGCGTACAGTTTTTGCTAAAGTCAATAAAAATATTTCAATGCAATCATTGCATAAAAATATTCGAACTGCCAATTTTAATATATAGAAGAGCATTATTCAAAAAAAATTTAGAATGGCGTATAGTTTCTGCTAAAGTCGGTAAAAATATTTCAATGCAATCATCGCATAAAAATATTTGAAATGCCAATTTTTATGTATAACAGAGCATTATTAAAAAGAATTTAGAATGGCGGATAGTTTATGCTAAAGTCAATAATAATATTTCAATACAATCATTGCATAAAAATATTTGAAATTACATTTTTTATATAAAACAGTACACTAATCGAAAAAAAATTAGAATAGCGTTTAGTTTCTGCTAAAGTCAATAAAAATATTTCAATGCTATCATTGCATAAAAATATTTGAAATTCCAACTTTTATATAAAACACTATTACAAAATTTATAGGACACTATTACAAAAAAATTTAGAATGACGTATAGTTTGTGCTAAAGTCAATAAAAATATTTGAAAATACAATTTTTACAAATAAAAAATTCAAAAATATAAAAATACAAAATACACACCCGACAACTTGTATTTAAATTTTTAGAAGTTTTTCAAATTGGGGACAATCAATATGAGTTTATCTTTTTAAGTTGTTAACGAAAAAAAAATTAAAGTGGGGTATAGTTTCTGTTAAATTCAATACTAATATTTCAATGCTATCATTGCATAAAAACATTTGAAATTACAACTTTTATATAAAAAAGGACACTTTTCGAAATAAAATTAAAGTGAGTTATATTTTCTGCTAAATTAATTACTAATATTTCAATGCAATTGAAATTACAACTTTTCTAAAAATCAGGCTACTATTCGAAAAAAATTGAAAAAGGGGTATATTTTGGGTATATTCAAAAACATTTAGGTTGGGTATATTTTGCTAAATTCAATACTAATAATTTAATGCTATTATTGCATAAAAACAATTGAAATTACAACATTTCTATAAAACACGACGGAATTCGAAAACATTTAAGTGGAGTATATTCTGCTAAATTCAAGACCTATATATTAATACTATTATTGCATAAAAACAATTGAAATTACACTTTTTCTATAAAGCAGGACACTTTTCGAAAAAAAATTAAAGTGAAGTATAGTTTCTGCTAAATTCAATACTATTATTTCAATGGATAAACCCAATAATTCAGTAAATCGGACTCTGAGTCTTTTTTTTGCTATTTATTTTTAATGAATACTATAAATAAAAAACAAAAAAAAATCGGCTTTAGAAAAGCGTTTAATAAATACAATGCATTTTGTTTTTTATATATTTTGATACAAACCATTTTAAGATATGAAGTGAAGAAAATGCCCAATTTTTGAGTTTTTAAATTTTGTACTTCTTAGCTTTAAACAGTTGTAACTCTGTGCCGTGAGCTAAAATTAAAAAAAAAGCGTCAACTCGATAGCATTTTTTACAAGGAGTAATTTGCACCGAAGCTCTTTTGTTTTATATATGAAATGACTTAAAAATTTGAATATGAAATAATATAGACATTGGCAGTCCTAAGAATAATAAAAAAAACAAAAATTTAAAAAATTTAACTGTACAGTAAAATTCATATTGTCTGTTTACAATATGAAAAAACTACATAAATTTCAATCTGTATTTCTGGCTATTTTATATATGAAAAATTAAAAAAATTTCACTATGTAATAATATAGATATAGGCAGTCCTAAGAATGAAAAAAAAAATGAAAATATTTAACTGTATAGTAAAATTCATATTGGTGGTTTACAATATGAGAAAACTAAAAAATTTACCATGTATATTGTTGGCTATTTATATATGAAAAAACTAAAAAAATTTCACTATGAAATAAGATAGTTATCGGCAGTCCTAAGAATAAAAAAAACAAAAATTTTAAAAATTTAATTGTATAGTAAAGTTCATATTGGCTGTTTACGATATGAAAATACTACAAATATTTACTCGCATGGAAAAAAATGAGGTATATCCAAATTAAAAAAAAAAAAAGTACCTGGAGATTTTTTGGTGAAAAAAATTTTATAAAAAAAATAGGTCTTAATGTCATACTGGTTGTGAAATATCACCGGTGACAGTGCTACATACATACATACATACACTCACACACACACATGCATACTTTTTTTTAAAACTGGTTTTTTAGCATCCTGAGGTCTCAAAACGTGCGTATATGTCAAAAAATCAGAAATAAACATTTTACCTAAAACAATGGGTCCTCTATGAGGAACCAAAATTATAAATATTTCACTCTAGAGTAAAATTAATATTGATTCTCTGCAATATAAAAAACAGCAAAAATTTCAATCTATATTGTTAATTGTTTTATATAGGAAAAAACTCAAAAATTACACCATATATAGAGTACAATGGATATCGGCTGTCCTATTTATGAAAACATTATAAAAATTATAAAAGTTTATAAAAAATATTATAAAAGTTTCACTCGATAGTAAAATTCATATTGATTGTCTACAATATGAAAAAACTGAAAAAATTTCAATCTATATTGTTGACCTTTTTAATATATGAAAAATCCCAAAAAATTTAACTATAGAGTAAAATAGATATCTTCTGTCCTATTTATGAACAAAAAAAATCATAAATATTTCACTGTAGAGTAAAATTCATATTGATTGTCTACAATATAAAAAAACAGCAAAAATTTCAATCTATATTGTTTTATTATATGGAAAACACCAAAAATTTTACCATAGAGTAAAATGGATATCGGCTATACTATTTATGAAAAAACATAAAATATAAAAATTTCACTCAATAGTAAAATTTATATTGGCTGTCTACATTATGAAAAAAATTCAAAATTTTCAATCTATATTGTTGGCTGTTTTATTTATGAAACAGCTAAAAAAATTTCACCATAGAGTGAAATGAATATCGCCTGTCCTATTTATGAACAATAAAAAATTATGAAAATTTCATTCTATAGTCATATTCATATTGATTGTCTACAATATCAGTTGTGATGTGTATGAAAATTGAAAATATTCAAATATTCATTGTCTACAGTATGAAAAAAACTACAAATTTTGTTAAAAAACTGCATATTACTATATTTTATTATTATTTATTATCAATAATTATTTATGTTATAAAATATACCTCATTAGTTATAAATATTTATAAATAATCATGTAACTTTTTCTTAATATGAATTATAAAATTTTTTTGTTAATTTTAGAAGTATAAAATTAATTCTGTTCTCATTCATTTTTAAATAAAATTAAATTGCATTTTAATCATGTATGATTAAATTTATTATAATTAACTACATATGATTAAAATATAAAAAAATTAATGCACAAGAGTTTTTATTTGGTTAAGCCGAGCATCGCGAGGCCAATCAGCTAGTTTTTATATTATTTTATTATATATGTATACTAGCTGATTGGCCTCGCTACGCTCGGCAGAATGTGACAGCAATATTGAACATTTAACTATCACACTATCCCTTGATGTCTAAAAATAAAAAATATTGCTGCGCGAAATTAAAATAATTTTTGTTTTTCATTTAAAAATTGTTTAAAAAATATTTTAATCATAAAATCCTATCATATCCTATATATATTAAAATGAAATAATCGAAAAAATTGATTATTTTTAATATTATTCAGCACTAATTTATGAAGAGCTGTATGGACGAAAATACATGAAAATTGTTTTAAATTAATTTTTAAAGAAATATCCCCAGCCATTTTTTTAATTTTTAAAAAATATTCAAAAGATTTTGAGATATCAAACTCAGAAGTTAGTAGTCGAAAACATTTTTCTCAAGATCTAAGAGGTCTTTTGAGATGAACCTAAGTTCAGATTAATCCTTGGAAAAAAATCTATCAATGTCCGTTTGTTTTTTTTAATTTAAGCACTCGGTTCAGAGTTACAACTGTTTGAAGCTAAGAAGTTTAAATTTAAAAACTCAAAAAGTTGTCATTTTTGCCACTTGATAACTTAAAATGGTTTGTATCAAAATGTAAAAACCAAATTGCTTTGTATTATTTAAGCACTTTTCTAAAACCACTTTTTTTTGTTTTTTATTTAATGCATTCATTAAAGAGAAATAGCAAAAAAACGACTTAAAGTCAAATTTTTTGAATTTTCGGGTTTTTAATGTTTAAGACAGCCGATATCCAATTTCTTATTCGTTGAAATTTTTCGAATTTTTTCATATAAACTGACAAAAGAGCGGGGAAGCAGATATCCCATTCGGGAAAGAATCTTCCCCTAAATTTGTATAAAATCTTTCTTATGTTTTTGGAGCGCTGCTATCTCAAAACAAGAAAAATACCTCCAAAAATACCTTCCGCCGATAAAGAAGATTGTAGTTTTTACTACTCTAATTCTATTATTTAAAAATTTAGAGAAGATTCTTTCCCAAAATAAGAAATATTCCATCCTAAAAGCATGAGAAGTCTGTTGTCTTAACTTAGGGAAGGAAGCGTTCCCCTACTATTGTCAGTGTATAAAACACCCGACAATATAGATTTAAATATTTGAAATATTTTTATGTTGTAGACATGAAATGTTGTAATTTTAATTATTTTTATGCAATAATAGCATTGAAATATTAGTATTGAAATTAGCAGATTATTTCCCACTTAAATGTTCTCGAATACTGACCTGTTTTATAGAAATGTTGTAATTTCAATTATTTTTAAGCAGTAATATCATTATTAATATTGAATTTATCAAAATATACCCCACTTAAATGTTTTCGAATACTGTCCTGTTTTATAGAAATGTTGTAATTTCAATTATTTTTATGCAATTATAGCATTGAAATTTTAGTATTGTATTTAGCAAATTTGCCCCACTTAAATGTTTTCAAATATTGCCCTGTTTTATAGAAAAGTTGTAATTTCAATTATTTTTATGCAATCGTAGCAATGAAATATTAGTATTCAATTCAGCAGAATATTCCCAACTTAAATGTTCTCGAATACTTTCCTGTTTTATATAAAAGTTGTAATTTCAATTATTTTTATGCAATCATAGCATTGAAATATTAGTATTGAATTTAGCAGAATATTCCCCACTTAAATGTTCTCGAATACTGTCCTTTTTTATAGAAATGTTGTAATTTCAATTGTTTTTATGCAATAATGGCATTGAATCATTAGTATTGAAATTAGTAAAGTATACCCCACTTATTTTATTGTAAACTTGTAATTTCAATGTTTGTAAGCATTAATAGCATCGAAATTTTAGTATTCAATTTAGCAAATATGCCCCTCTTAAATGTTTTCGAATACTGTCCTGTTTTATAGAAATGTTGTAAATTCAATTATTTTTATGCAATTATAGCATTGAATTATTAGTATTCAATTTAGCAAAATATGCTCACTTAAATGTTTTTGAATATTGTCCTCTTTTATAGAAATGTTGTAATTTTAATTATTTTTATGCAATAATAGCATTGAAATATTAGTATTGAAATTAGCAGATTATTTCCCACTTAAATGTTCTCGAATACTGACCTGTTTTATAGAAATGTTGTAATTTCAATTATTTTTAAGCAGTAATAGCATTGAATTATTAATATTGAATTTATCAAAATATACCCCACTTAAATGTTTTCGAATACTGACCTGTTTTATAGAAATGTTGTAATTTCAATTATTTTTATGCAATTATAGCATTGAAATTTTAGTATTGTATTTAGCAAATTTGCCCAACTTAAATGTTTTTAAATATTGTCCTGTTTTATAGAAAAGTTGTAATTTCAATTATTTTTATGCAATGATAGCATTGAAATATTAGCATTGAATTTAGCAGAATATTCCCCACTTAAATGTTCTCGAACACTATCCTTTTTTATAAAAATGTTATAATTTCGAGTGTTTTAATGCAATTATAGCATTGAATTATTAGTATTGAATTCAGTAAAATATACCCCACTTAAATGTTTTCGAATACGGTCCTCTTTTATAGAAATTTTGTAATTTCAAATATTTTTATGCAATCGTAGCAATGACATATTAGTATACAATTTAGCAGAATATTCCCCACTTAAATGTTCTCGAATACTTTCCTGTTTTATTTAAAAGTTGTAATTTCAATTGTTTTTATGCAATAATGGCATTGAATCATTAGTATTAAAATTAGTAAAATATATCCCACTTAAATGTTTTCAAATATTGACCTATTTTATAGAAATTTTTTAATTTCATATATTTTTATGCAATGATAGCATTGAATCATTAGTATTGAATTTAGCAAAATATACCCCACTTAAATGTTTTCGAATATTGTCCTCTTTTGAAGAAAAGTTGTAATTTCAATTGTTTTTATTCAATAATAGCATTGAATTATTAGTATGCAATTTAGCAAAATATAACCTACTTTAAATTTTGTTTCCCTGTTTTATAGAAAAGTTGCATTTCAATGTTTTTAAGCAATGATAGCATTGAATATTAGTATTGAATTTATCAGTACGTATACTGCTAAATACCCCACTTAAATTTTTTCAAATATTGTCCTGTTTTATAGAAAAGTTCTAATTTCATTTATTTTTATGCAATGATAGCACTGAAATATTAGTATTGAATTGAGCAAAATAAATACCACTTAAATGTTTTCGTATATTTTCCTTTTTTATAGAAATGTTGTAATTTCAATTGTTTTTATGCAATAATAGCATTGAATTATTAGTATTCAATTTAGCAGAATATGCCCCACTTAAATGTTTTCGAATACTGTCCTGTTTTATAGAAATGTTGTAATGTAAAATATTTTAAAGCAATGATAGCATTGAAATATTAGTATTGAATTTATCAGAATATGACCCACTTAAATGTTTTCGGATACTGTCCTGTTTTATAGAAATGTTGTAATTTTAATGGTTTTTATGCAATGATAGCATTGAAATTTTAGTATTGTATTTAGCAAATTTGCTCCACTTAAATGTTTTCAAATATTGACCTATTTTATAGAAATTTTTTAATTTCATATATTTTTATGCAATGATAGCACTGAAATATTAGTATTGAATTTAGCAAAATAAACACCACTTAAATGTTTTCGAATATTGTCCTTTTTTATAGAAATGTTGTAATTTTAATGGTTTTTATGCAATAATAGCATTGAATTATTAGTATTGAATTTAGCAGAATATGCCCCACTTAAATGTTTTTGAATATTGACGTCTTTTATATAAATTTTGTAATGTAAAATATTTTTAAGCAATGATAGCATTGAAATATTAGTATTGATTTTAGCAGAATATGCCCCACCTAAATGTTTTCGAATACTGCCCTTTTTTATAGAAATGTTGTAATTTTAATGGTTTTTATGCATTGATAGCATTGAATTATTAGTATTTAATTTAGTATATAATATACCCCACTTAAATGTTTTCGAATACGGTTCTCTTTTACAGAAATTTTGTAATTTCAATTATTTTTATGCAATGATAGCATTGATATATTGAATTTAGTATTGAATTAGTATTGAATTTAGCAAAATATTCCCCAGTTAAATGTTTTCAAATATTGACCTGTTTTATAGAAATTTTTTAATTTAATATATTTTTATGCAATGATAGCATTGAAATATTAGTGTTGAATTTAGCAGAATATTCCCGATTTAAATGTTCTCGAATACTGTCATTTTTAATAGAAATTTTGTAATTTAAATTGTTTTTATGCAATAATAGCATTGAATCATTAGTATTGAATTTAGTAAAATTTACCCTACTTAAATGTTTTCAAATATTGACCTCTTTTATAGAAATGTTTTGATTTAATATATTTTTATGCAATGATTGCATTGACATATTAGTATTGAATTTAGAAAATTAAACAACACTTTAAATTTTTTTCCATGTTTTATAGTAAACTTGTAATTTCAATGTTTTTAAGCATTGATAGCATTGAAATTTTAGTATTGATTTTAGCAGAATATGCCCCACTTAAATGTTTTCGAATACTATCCTGTTTTATAGAAATGTTGTAATTTCAATTATTTTTATGCAATTATAGCATTGAAATATAAGTATTGAATTAAGCAAAATAAACACCACTTAAATGTTTTCGAATACTGTCCTTTTTTATAGAAATTTTGTAATTTCAATTGTTTTTATGCAATAATACCATTGAATCATTAGTATTGAATTTAGTAAAATATACCCCACTTAAATGTTTTCAAATATTGACCTCTTTTATAGAAATGTTTTGATTTAATATATTTTTATGCAATGATTGCATTGACATATTAGTATTGAATTTAAAAAATTAAACAACACCTTAAATCTTTTCCCTGTTTTATAGTAAACTTGTAATTTCAATGTTTTTAAACATTGATAGCATTGAAATTTTAGTATTGAATTTAGCAAATATGCCCCTCTTAAAGGTTTTCGAATACTGTCCTGTTTTATAGAAATGTTGTAATTTCAATTATTTTTATGCAATTATAGCATTGAAATATAAGTATTGAATTAAGCAAAATAAACACCACTTAAATGTTTTCGAATACTGTCCTGTTTTATAGGAATGTTGTAATTTTAATGGTTTTTATGCAATAATAGCATTGAATTATTAGTACTGAATTTAGCAAAATATACCCAGTATAAATGTTTTCTAATACTGTCCTGTTTTATAGGAATGTTGTAATTTTAATGGTTTTTACGCAATAATATCATTGAATTATTAGTATTTAATTTATTAAAATAAACCTCACTTAAATGTTTTCAAATATTGACCACTTTTATAGAAATTTTGTAATGTAAAATATTTTTATGCAATGATAGCATTGAAATGTTAGTATTGAATTAAACAAAATAAAAACCACTTTAAATTTTTTTCCCTGTTTTATAGAAAAGTTGTAATTTCAATTTTTGTTATGCAATAATAGCATTGATTTTTTAGTATTCAATTTAGTAGAATATTCCCCATATAAATGTTCTCGAAAACTTTCCTGTTTTATAGAAAAGTTGTAATTTCAATTATTTTTATGCAATGATAGCATTGAAATATTAGTATTGAATTTAGCAGAATATTCCCCACTTAAATGTTTTCGAATACTGTCCTTTTTTATAAAAATTTTGTCATTTCAAATGTTTTTATGCAATAATAGCATTGAATCATTAGTATTCAGTTTAGTAAAATATACCCCTCTTAAATGTTTTCAAATATTGACCTCTTTTATAGAAATTTTTTAGTTTAATATATTGATAACCATTATGATTATAAATATACTTATTTTTTTAAAACTAGTAATTATAAAGAAATAAATTTACTATTTGGTAGGATTGATTGGTCTTTCCTTAATAAATTTAATAACAATACTAATAATAATGAGACTGATGTGTGCAATGAAAATTCATGTATGAACATTCCCAACTTAAAAAATATAAATAATGTAAATAATGTGAATCATAAAGAGGTAGATAAAATTTTTGATATATTTATTAATTATATAAAATTGGCTATTGAAATATATGTTCCTAAAATTTATACTAATTGTAATAATAATTATCCTGCATGGTTTAATAAAGAATTAATACAGCTAATCAAGTTAAAAAAGGCATATCATGCTGAATGGCAGAAACATATTGAAGATGATAAACTGCATGAAGCTTTTAAAAAAACTCGTGCTCAATGTATTTACTTATCAAGGACTTTGCATGGCCAATATTTACTTGATGTTCAAAACAACATCAAAACAAATATCAAGTATTATTGGAACTATGTAAACTCAATGAAAAGTAATAAGAATTCTATTTTCCCTAAAAGTATGAATTTTGATAATATAACATCTAATAATGATTTTGATTCTTCTAATCTGTTTTCTAAATTTTTTTCTGCTGTATACACTGATAATTATGATAAACATACTTTAATTAATGACTTTTTTGATAAATTAAGGAATGTATCTGATGATAGTAATAACAAGATTAATGAATGGTTAAGTACACCAGCTGAAATGCTTGAGATTATAGAAAAACTAAATGATAATGGTAACAATGTTCCTGATAATATACCTGTATTTTTTATACAGGAATGTAAAGAATTTTTTTCTGATAAACTTTCTAAGTTATATAATCTATGCATATTAGCTGGGTATTTTCCTAAAGCACTAAAATCAAGCTATATTTTACCTATTTTTAAAAATGGTAAACGTGATGATATTAGGAATTATAGACCACTCTCTAAAATAACTCCTATTTCAAAAATATTTGATAATTTTTTCTCTAATAAACTTACTAAGTTTGCTGTCAGTGAGATACATAATAGTCAATTTGGCTTTATGCCTAATAGATCTACTTTATCTAGTCTATTCAAATACAATAATTTTATAAATAATAATTTAAATGATTGTACACAAATAGATTCGATTTTCATTGATCTTAGGAAAGCATTTGACTCATTGGATTTGTCCATACTTATATGTAAGCTTGGTAAACTCGGATTACCAAAAAACATGTTAAAATATGTATTTTTTATGTTATATGAAAGATCGGTAAGAGTCAAAATTAACAACACTCTCTCTGAAACAGTTTTAGTATCTAAAGGTGTTTTACAGGGAAGTCACTCTGGACCTCTTCTTTTCAATATTTTTGTTAATGACATTTTTGAACTGGAGTTATTCTCTGAGATTGATCTTTTTGCAGATGATATTAGAATCTATAAGAACATTAACAGTCCCTTTGAACAGTTTAGAGTCAACAATGACTTAAATATAGTTTATAATTGGCTAATTACTAATAGCCTTTCTGTAAATATCAGTAAAACTGAGTATATTAAATTTCCAAAGGGTAGTAAGAATTATTCCTTTGATTATAATATTAATGGTACTTCTATTAAGGAAGTTAATGTAATTAAACATTTAGGTATTTACTATGATTCTAAGTTGAGTTTTGGACATCACATTGAGGTGATCTTAAAGAAGGCTTATAGGACTTTGGGATTTATACACAGAATTACATATAATTTTACTGATACAAGATGCATTATATATTTGTATCGTAGTTTAGTATTACCAGGCCTACTTTATTGCTCTCCTGTGTGGTCTCCTTATCTCAACTATCAGATCAAGTCTATTGAATCTGTTCAAAAAAAGTTTATCAGATTCTTGTCTTATAAGACAAATACTCCAATGGATAGATTTGATCATGATTTTCATTTAATGTCCACCAGATTTAATTTACCAACTATACAAAGTATACATCGTTATAATGATATGATACTAGTCTGGAGGATATTGAATGGAGCGATTGATATAGAAGATCACCAAAATGTTTTTGTCAAAAGAATTAATAAATATAATTTAAGATCATCCAAAACATATTTTGAAATTAACATCAAAAGTAACTTATTAAATAACTTTACCTCCTATCGACTGATAAGAGATTGGAATAAATTGGATGATGGATTTGCTAATATTACCAAAATTGATGCTGCTAAAAATTCATTAAAACTATTATTGTATGAGTACTATGATAATTGATTTTCATTGCTCACATCATGTATACATTATGTTATAGGTGCTTTTTATTTCTTATATTATTGGTTTATTCTAAATACTTTAATTTACTCAAAATAATTCAATAATTATATAATTTTTAATTTTATATTAATTCTCTCATTAAAAGTATATTGATGATAAAATCATTAAATATTATATACTTATAATTTATTATATTTAACTTTATAATAGTTTTTGAAAATATTATTTTCTTTTTATTAAAAATTTACTTATAAGTTTTATTAAATTGTATTTTTTTGTAAAAGGGCGTTTCGTCCGTTAAAAATAAAAATAAATAAATAAATAAATAAATAAATATATTTTTATGCAATGATAGCATTGAAATATTAGTATTTAATTTAGCAAATTAAACACCACTTTAAATTTTTTCACCGTTTTATTGTAAACTTGTAATTTCAATGTTTGTAAGCATTAATAGCATCGAAATTTTAGTATTGAATTTAGCAAATATGCCCCACTTAAATGTTTTCGAATACTATCCTGTTTTATAGAAATGTTGTAATTTCAATTATTTTTATGCAATTATAGCATTGAATTTTTAGTATTCAATTTAGCAAAATATGCTCACTTAAATGTTTTTGAATATTGTCCTCTTTTATAGAAATGTTGTAATTTTAATTGTTTTTATGCAATAATAGCATTGAATTATTATTATTGAATTTAGCAGAATAGTCCCCACTTTTAAAACCGAAATAAAGAAATTTTCAATAAAAATATTTTATTGCAAAAGTCTTATTGATTGTCCAAAACTTTATAAATTTTATAATATTTCATTTTTGTGTTTTAAACACGAAATATAGAAATTTATTAAAAAAATATTTTATTGCAAAAGTCATATTGTTTGTCCTAAACTTTATAAATTTCCTAAAATTTCATTTGTCTGTTTTAAAACCGAAATAAATAAATTTCTTATAAAAATATTTTATTTCAAAACTCATATGGATTGTCCAAAATTTTATTAATTTTAAAAATTTCATTTGTGTGTTTTAAACTCGATATAATAAAAATTTTCAAAAAAAATATTTTATTGCAAAAGTTATATGGATTGTAAAAAATTTTAAAATTAAAAAATTAAAAAATTAAAAAATTAAAAAATTAAAAAATTTAAGATTTAAAAAAATTCATAAAAGGCTATTGCCGGATAAATATAGTGATTTGGCCCCCCTCGCCAATCTCAAAAAAATTATTTTTATCCAAAAAGTATTATAAAAAATAGCCGATCGCCGTTGGAATTAGCTTCTGTTATGTTCATATTGAACATATATAATTTATTAAATATTTTTAATGAATGAATATAGTATTACTACTTTAAGAATGTATCGTAAGCATATTTATTATTGTACTGAGGTTAATGATTTATATAGGATTGCTGAATAAGCATTTATTTTATAGAACGGAGAATATGTACTTACTCATACTGGATACAAGGAGGCCTTGAAATAAATACACACACAGAATTTAGATAAAACTTAAATTTATTATAAAAATAGGTTTAAGGTGTACGTCGCGAGATTTATCTTAACTGACTCTCGTCTTACAATTTTTATGTTCTTATATACTAATGATTCCTTATTTAAGTTATTTTAAATATTCAAAATATAAATATTATTATTTGTTAATTCCTTAATTATTACTTAATTTTATGTTATAGTTTACGTAATAGTAAACTATATTTTCCTAATTTTATGTTATTATTTCTTAATCTAAAACATTTCCTATTTGATTAATAAGCTTAAATAGTATTTACATGTTTTATTTATAAATCTTATCTTAGGTAATTGTTTATTATTTATTATTAATTGTTTATAAATTATTATTAATTATTTATTATTTTGTTAGTTATTGCATAACATCTCCATCCCTAGTTTCTAAATAAAAATGTTAGTTTTTATTTTGAATCTGGTTCGGTAACCAGATATTACTTATTCTATTCAGTATTAGTAGTTACAAATTTGTCTTATTTGCTAATTTGACTTATTATGTGATTTTTACATTTATTAGAGTGCATTGACTTGCAGGTTTATCTTACGTTGCAAATTACAGTGTTGTCACTTTACAAAATTTTATTTTATGTATTGTTAGTAACTGGTATATTTATATTTTCTTAAAAGATAATGTTAGCGAAAATTTTATGATAATTATTATATTTTTTTTTTTATAACAATTTTTTTATAATAATAATTTTTTTATAAAAACTTTTTATTAATAACTATTTACAAAAATTTTATTATTTTGTTGTATTAATTCAAATTGTGTAAGGTTCCCGTACTTAGGTACTCCTCCCCGCTTAAGCTTTGGGAGTTTTATAATAAATTATTTTAAAACTGACAAAAGGTTTGATTTCGGAAAATCAAGTTAGGAGAATTGAAAAATAAAATTGATATGTTGAAATAATAATGTGATTAGTGTTTATTATAAAATTTAAAGTTTTTGTCGAAGGAATGATATGATTTGGGTTCAATGTAAGGGGCTTCGGTAGGTACTGGAGGGGGGTTGAAGACTGGATTGTTATGATTGTTTTGTTCCATGTTAATTTTTACTTCGTCGTTTTTAGTTTGATATTCTATGATAGGATTTGTGTTGACTTTTGAATGATTATTTTTATTTTCGTAATTTGAAAGTTGTATTAGGAAATTTGTGACAGATGTAAAAATTGCTCCTAATAAGTAAAATGAGAATCCATATATTCGATGTAATTGGAAAAAATTTAGAATTGCTGATAAAACTGATTTGATTACGTAGAATATGAATATAAATAATATTCCTAATATTCCGGCTGATGTGAGGCTGAAGTCCCAAAAATCTTTTTTTACTGTGTCGAAAAAGTGATCCAGAATTGTGTATATGGAGTTTTGTGTTAATAGATTTTTGTATAAGTCTTGATGTATTGAGGTTTCGCCATTCAATGATCTCGCTATGCTGTTTAAAAGCGATTCTCGTTCCATTGGGAACAAAATACTTTTTTGTAGGTTTTCTAATTCTGTTTCGGAATAAATTCCGCTTGTTGCCAGGTTCTTTATCGGCTCATATTTCCAAGAAATCTTGGTGTCTGGCTTCAAAATAACTGGCTCTCGTGCTGGTAAAGGGTTTGGTAAAAATTTTAGCCAAACGTCATTGATTTTGAAAATTGGTGGTAAAATCGTTGAACAGCTTACCTCCGTTGGTTGGTTAATTAAAATTCTTGTTATTGGGGTTAAAAATTTTAATGTTTTATTATTTTTTAAAACTGGTAATTCGTTATAACAACGTTCAGTTTGAACCATTTGTACCCTGACCGGTGTACAACGTATTATGTAAACCACTTCTGCGACTACTTTTGCGTAATGGCCAATTCCGAATTTTGAGTATGCAAAATGATCTGGGGATAATGTGGCTAGGATTTGGTTATTTTGGAGTATGGATTTTTCTAATTCACATTCTTTTCTCAACATATGTAAATATAATTTATCTGTTTGTAAATTTATATGGTGTTCTGTAAAAACAAATTTTTGATTTACGTATGTAAAAAGATCTAAATCTTGTACGCCCGTATTTCCGATAGGGATGTGTTGCAGAATTTGATTTAATACAACTTTTTTATTATCTAAGATTAGTATACGTGGGTGGAGTGTTCTTAACGCTGGTATTTGACAAATAGAAGTTTCTTTTATTATTTTAAAAGCAAAGGTTGTATGTTGCGAGTTCAATATATATGTTGTAATATTATTTTTAATATCCGTAAAATCAGTTACTTTTTCGGCAAATCCGTAATATAAAATAGTATAATGGTCTGAGATACAGCCTTTACCTTCTAAATTGTTCCAGAAAGTATGGCCATATTGTATATCCATACAATGATATTTATTGAACTCACAAGACACACCTGAATTTAAACGTACAATGTTAGAATGTATGTCTAATGATGCATACTGCTGTGATAATGTTATTTTTATATGGCCTTGAACAAAAACGTGTGAAAATGTCCCGAATTCATCACTATAAAATCCACCTGTACATTCATTATTTTCTGCTGAACCGGAAAATACGATTGGTACTGTTTTTGTTTCGTTTATATTTAAATTAGTAATTACATGACTATTGTCATATTTATAAATTCTCGTTTCGTGGATATTTTTACACGTTTCTGAACTGACCTCTATGATGAAAGTTTCTTCTGCTCTTTCTATGGGTTTCACATAGTTGAAGTACCCGTTGCATGATTGGACTACTCGATGAATTTCTATTAAGCATTGGTAAACTTTGAGTTTTTCGTATTCTTTGAGTTGTAGCAGCGCTATATATTCTTTAGTCGTTTCGACTTTTGGTTTTTGTATATTACAGCTAGGTATATTTGTTAAAGAAATTGTAGTTACGTTGTTAGTAGCGCTGCTGCAGTCAAATCCTATTAGAAACTCAGAGTTTATGATTCTAAAACCTAAAATGATGAGCACATATTTCTGCATAATGGTATCTAAACAAATTAATAATATATTAGTAATTAGGATATATTTAAATATAAGCTAAAAGAGGAAAAAAAAAATTAAAGTAACTTAGTTTTTATGACAATGAGTCATATATATTTTATATTTTATTTTATGTACAAGAAAAGAGAGTACTTTGTAAAGAATTCATATTTAAAGTTTAGCTTTTACTGTTGGTCTTTTTAACCTTCTAACATGTACTATTTGGGTCGAGTTAGTTCCAACTTTTTGAATTTTTACGTTATAATCGGAAAATTTTTGTACAATTACAAATGGTCCTGTGTAAGGATCGTCTGGTTTTGACAATTCGCCTCCTTTTGCTAAGAAAACTATATCTCCGATTTCAAATTCAGTGATATTTACATTTTTATCGTAATATTGTTTTGATGTTAATTTTGCGTTATATAAGTTTTGATTTGCGATTTGTCGTATGCCTAGCAGTCGCGAGACTAAATCTATTAAGTAATTTTTATAAGTTGGTAATTTTTCAGATTCTTTTATTTTAGCTTCTGAAGGCATGCGAGCTAGTAAACCAAATACGATTTCGTGTGGACAGTAACCTGTTGAGCTATGTACCGTATTATTATAGCAAAAGCTGGCTAAATTTATATACATGTGCCAATCTTTGTATTTGTTTGTGTAGTTTCTAAGATATTCAGTAATCACATGATTTGAGCGTTCTACCATTCCGTTTGAGGTTGGTGAATAGCTAGTAGTCGTAATTTGTTTTATTTTGAATCTTTTAGCTACTGCTTTCATTAAGTTACTTATAAATTGAGAACCTCTGTCTGAAAGCAGTATTTTAGGAGATCCAAAATAACATATAAAATTGTTAATAAATGCCGTTGCTACCGTGGGTGTATCGACATTTTTGAGGGGAACGGCTACTAAAAATTTAGATAATTGGCATTGTATCATTAATATGTACTTGTAGCCATCAGCTGATACATTTCCTATAGGACCCATAATATCAATTGATATTCTTTCAAATACCGCCCCCGGGCATTGGGTTATTATCATCGGTAATTTAACTCTGCGGCGTGAAATTTTCCGTAGTTGGCAATTTAAACATAGGCTAATTTTTGTTTGCACGTATTCTTTTAAATTTTCCCAGTAATAGGACTGGCGAATTTTTTGAATAGTGGCTTTTTGACCTCTATGTCCTGCCGTAGGTAATTCATGAAATTCTTTGAAAATAGCTTCTCTGTCGTTTTCTTGTACATAAATTAAAGATTGCTTACAAACTATTATTTTAAACTTATTTTCAGCAATTTTATGTATTAACTTTAGTATATCTGAAAAAGATACGTTAGCTACAAATATGCTTTCAGCAATGCTTAAATTATTTTTATTATTAAAATTGTTAAGATATTCTATTACTTGTAAAATTAATTTTTCTATATTATTTAAAACTAACTTAATTGATTCTTTAGGGTTAATGCATAAGCCAAAATAAATTTTATTTCTATGTTTTTGGATATTTAAAGTATTAATTTTGTTTTTAGAAAAACTTTGTATTTTTCCTGCTTTTATTAAATTAATCGCACCTTTACACAAAGCTTTTCCGTTTTCGTCTATAAAATAAATTATGTTATCTTTTCTAAATTGTAATAAATCTTTTAAGTATACTAAATTGCTTAAATTTAAATTATTGTTATATTGTAAATTAATATTGTCATTATTGACTATGTTATCGTTATCGTTATCTGACATTTCGGATGATTCATCACTACTAAAATCAGATTCTGTTAATAATGCATTTTTTGTATCTTGAATATTTTTGCTTGTCCCTTTAGGAGGCCTGCCTCTTTTATTTTTAGGCAAAGACCGTTTGTCTATTATTTTTCGTTTTTTACAATTTCTCTGTTTTTGAATTCTTTTTTGTGTAGTAGTATTGCTATTATTTTGTTTATTTTCGGAATTTTTATTAGTAATGTTTGAGTTTTCTTGTTTATGTTTTTGTGCACGAGTTAAGACATTAGATTCTTGTGGCATTTCTATTGGCCTACTTAGGCAATCCGCCACTACATTAGCTTTACCTTTAAGGTATATTATTGTAAAATCTAAGTCGGAAAGTTCATGTCGCCATTTTAAAACTCGTTTATTTTTTTCTGATTTTTCGCAAAAAGATAATGGTCTATGGTCACAATAAACTGTAAAATGTTTATATAAATATCCTCTTAGGTGGTCAATCGACCAGTAAATAGAAAAGTATTCTCGTTCATAAGTCGAGTATTTCCGTTGATTGGTCGTTAAAGTTCGTGAAATGTAGCTTACGGGATTTTCTTTACCCTTGGGTCCTTGACATAGGCAACAACCTATGCCATATCCACTACTGTCTGTGTAAAGTGTAAATTCTTTTTCTAGGTCTGGAAATATCAAAACTGGTGCTGTACATAATTTTTCTTTTAATAAATCGAAAGCTCTTTGAGTTTCTTCAGTCCATTTAAATGGTGTGTCCTTTTTTAATAAATTAGTCAAGGGACGAGCTATATTTGCATAGTTTTTAATAAATTTTCTATAGTAGTTTGTCATTCCATTAAAGATTCTGACTTGTTTTAAAGTTTTTGGCGAGGGCATTTTCATAATTGCTTCGACCTTTTTTGGGTCGGTCTGTATACCGTTTTCCGAAATTTTGAATCCTAAATAGATTAGTTCTCGTTTTAGGAATGTACATTTATTTATTTGTATTTTTAGGTTAGCTTCCCTTAATTTTTGGATTACTCGTTCTAAAGCTATGAAATGTGTTTTTAAATCAGTAGAAAATATAAGAATATCATCGATATATACTCGTACGTTTGGAATATTTTTTAGAACACTTGCTATAAAGCGGACAAATTCCTTCGGAGAGCTCCTTAAGCCAAAAGGAAGTCTTTTGTGCTGAAAATGTTCAGAATGTGTTGAGAATGCTAATTTTTCACGGTCTTCAGGAGCTACCAGAAGTTGGGAGAACCCGGAATAAAGATCTAATGATGTAAAGTAAATTGCGTCTTTCAGGTCGTCTAGAATTTCTTGTACTCTTGGAATTGGGAATTCTGGTTCAATAATTTCTTTGTTTAATTTTCTGAAGTCTGAAATTAGGCGATATGTAACGTTGCCTTTATTATCTGGTTTTTTTGGAATCAAAAATAATGGAGCGTTATATGGTGAGTTTGAAGGTTCAATTAAGTCTTGTTCTAGTAATTGTTTTATTTGACGATCTATCTCGGCTCTTTGTCCATAAGGTATAAAATATTGTTTGACATAGACAGGGTCTGAGGTTTTAGTTCGAATTTTTACATTAATATTATTTGCATGGCTTAATTTTTCGTCTTTTAATTGAAAAACGTCGTGGTTTTCTTCAATAAGATTTTTCATAGTTTCGTATTCGGGAGTATTCTTTAAATGATCCAATTCTGCTAAATCTAAAACTTTTTGTGCTCTGGGTTTTTCTATTATTGAGTCATTTTCTATTGTAAAAATTTCATTTTCAAATTTTGTAATTCTTTTGTTTTTCTGTTCAATGTGGTCTAGGTAAGTTAAAGGGAAGGCTTTTTGGCTCATTATTGTTTGTATATATTCGGGGGAGTGATTTTCTGGTTCATTTTCTTTTAAGTAACTTAAAAATTGCTCGTATTTTTCTTCAGAAAAATTATAATTTATAAAATCAGAAAAATTTAGTTTTTTATTTTTAATTTCGTAATTATTAATTTCATTGTTTATGTTTATATTAATATCATTATTTGCAAATGTGGATTCATCAAATATTTCGATAGGTTTTTGTTTTAAGTTTATGTTATATATTTTGGCAATATTTTTAATTATTGTATCATTATTTAATAATTCTTTATTATTTTGTAATGTGTATGTATTACAAAATGTATTAATATCGTACGATGTATTAAGAATATTTGTATCATCATTATTTAATAAATCTGCATTATTTTGTAATGTATATGTATTACAAAATGTATTGCTTTGAATTATATCATTTATTAAAATATTATTTATTTCATCAAAATTGTCATTTTTTATTGCATAATTTAATGTATTTGTTTTTAAGATATCTTGTTCATCATTTTTAATATTATTTAACATATTATGTAATTCTTTTTCATAATTTAAAGTAGCTACTTCATCAGTATGACAGAATGTGCTTGCATCAGCATTTTGGATGGTATTGCTAGCTTTTTGCTGAGTAGTGCATTCTGAAATACTTGAAATTTTGTTTATGTTAGTATCAAAGGAATTTGTGTCATTTTCCTTGACCTTAGAATAATTAATTTTTCGGGATTTATTTTTCTTAAAACTAGGGCTTCTTGATAGAGAAATGTTTGCATCTACTAGTTCTACATCAGTTTTAATTTCTTCTGCGGTTGGCCAAACTGCAGCTTTAATATCTGTTGATGTAGAATTTCCAATGCTGGCATTTTTTACGTGCACATTTCCCTGTATATTTGAAATATTTGATGAATTTGAATCTAAAATTTCTTGTTCTATATCATTTTTATAAAAGAAGGGCATTTCTTTGTTTTTCATAGTTATAGTTTTCTTTTCATAATCAATTTTTACTTTGTTTTCGTCCAGAAAATCACTTCCTAAAATTCCGTGTACTGATTTTACAGCGAAGTCGTTTTGTACAATGTGAAATTTACATGGTAATTCAAATAGGGAGATATTGTAAGTTCCAATGGTCGATATAGTTTTGTCTGAAATTCCTGTGATTATTACTATTTCATTTTTATTTATATATGGTATATTTAATGTAGGGATGCAAGATTCATGTATCACAGACAAACTAGCGCCCGTGTCTAAAAGTAAGTATCTTAAATTGCCCTTTTGGTCCGAAAATTTTAAAACTGGAATTTTGTTAATTGAGTTAAATGTTAGAATATTGTAGGTTCTTATTGGGTCAGGTTGAAATTGATTGGTAATGCTTGTTGTTGCTGTCCTTGAGTCGAGAATTGTTGTGGGGTATGTACCTGACCAGATCCCTGTAACCCCATAAGGGCTGGTAAACGGTTTCCTTGAATTTGCGAAAGTTGAAATTGGGCACAGTTATTTACGTTGTGATATGGGTTGCCGCAATATGTGCAGCCTCTTTGATAATTTTGATTATTGTTTCTTGGTCTATACCCGTTATTTCTACTTTGATAGTTATTTTGATTGTTATTTTGGTTATTATAATTTTGACGATTATTATTATTATTATATGAGCGGTTTTGGTTATAGTTTTGATTATTATTTCTATTATTATTATTGTTGTTATTGTTATAACGTCTATTTTGGGTATATCTTGAATTATTGTTTTGATTATTGGACTGAAAATTTCTTTGGTTATTTTGATTTGAATTATTTTTAAAATTCCCTTTATTACATTCGCTAGTATTATGTGTAAAACTTTTGGGGTGATTTTGGCAAAATTTTTGACTATTTTCTGAGTTTACTTGTTTTTGGCTATTTTTATCTTGGAAAAATAGGACTGTTTTTTCTATTGTTGAACATAGGGTTTCTACTTGTTGCTGTAAATTATTAACTTTTTCTTGAACTGTTTTTGGGCAATTTTCTAATTTGTGGTCGGTAGAAAAACATTTTTCGCATTTTTCTAGATTAATCGTGTTAATTAGTTCAGTTTTAGTTTCGTTTTTAAGTATAGGTTGGACTTCATGTCTCATTTCTTTGTATTTTTCTAGATAATCTTCAATTGTTGCTGCTTTTTTAGCGATTTCACCTATTGTGAGTAATTCTGTTTCTAAGCCTAGTCTACATTCTATTTCCGGTACAAGACCTCTTTTAAATCTATTTTTCGCTATTTGGGTAATTTGTGCATTAAATGTTTCTATTAAAACGGCGGCATTGGGGGCATTTCCTATATTTGCCTCGTAGGCTTTCTTTGTTTTACTAAGTAATTCTTCTAATCTTAGTTGGTAACTTAAGACAGTTTCACCTTTAAATTGATATATATTTCCAATTTTATTTGACAAATCGAGATAGTCTATATTTTTACTGAATAATCTTTCGAAGTGATGTGTAAATTCAGAAATGGACTCAAAATTTATACCTAAAATTGTATCATAAGCACTTCCGGTAATTTTATAATGTAATAATCTTAGGAGCATTGGCCATGATTCTCGTGGGGTTGTATTTTTGGCCCTTTCTATTTGCTTAAGCCAAGTGAATACGTCAGGAGTCTGTCCATCGAAATTGTGAATACTGTCTAATGCTATTTTTAATTCAAAGTTTGTGGTTTGTTGTGCCATATTTGTATTTGGTTTATTAAAGTTGTTAATATTGTATTCTATTAAACTGTTTAAATTGGCTAGATTTTGTTCTGCCAGGTTGTAAAGATCTTGTCTTACTTGTATTTCTCTGGTATTTAATAGTTCGCTTTCAAAAGTGGGTTCACTGTTTGAACTTTTTTGTGGTAGTATAGGTGTTGTATTGTCTAAAATTGGGCTGTCTATAATTGAAGTTTTATTTGTTGGGGAAGAAGTTGTAAAATTGCTATTATTTTCGAAAATATTTGGATTTTGTTCTTGTAATTCAATATTATTTGAGAATGTATTATTTATTGGTAGGGATATTTGAGATTTGTCAATTTTTGAAGTTTCAGATTTTTCAGTTATTGTTGTATTTTTATTTTTTGAGGTTAAAAGTCCTTTAACAAAATCTTTTGTTGATTGGATACTTTTGTTTAATTTAGAACCAGAAGGTTGGGTATTATCTGTTAAATTTTGATTTGTGGCTAATTGTTGAGATTTTGATCTAGTTATAGGACCTTGTGAATTGGGTTTCGACATAACAATTTCATTTTAAAAATAATAGTAAAATAGTAAAAGAAAATTATAAAATTATTTTTGTATATAAGAATATGTATATTAAATATATGTGTATAATAAATGCATTAAAAGAAAAATGTCATCAAAAAAAAAATTGATGCGTGGGGTAGCCTACTTAATTTTGTATAAATTGACCGCGAAAAAAAAATTAATTATCAGTTGTCTTATTAAAAGTTTTATTAAGAGACAAAAAAAAGAAAATGTGCAGATCAAAAGAAACAAAGAAGCTTGGCTACTGTGGTTTCATAAACCACCCAGACCACTTTTACATCGTTCAACATATTGATCTGTTTTTGCCTAAAGTAAGTAAAAAGGTTAATTTGTATTAGTTTCTTTTTTTTTGTAATAATTAATTTTACTTTAATAATTTTCTTTTCTTATTATTTTTCTAAATTTTGTTTTTCAGATTCATGCTGCTCTAGAAAGTAGCTGTGGGGATGATGACAGTAATCATCCGTTTTGGAACTTATCGAGGGACGCCCGGCGGATTGTAAGTTCAAATTTATTATTTATTATTTTTTATTATCTAAAAAAAGATTTATTTAATTTATATTATTTGTCTACGGATAGAGTTTTAAAATATAATAATTAAAAAAAATATTAATTCGTTTTGTTTCAGTGTCAGCTCGTTGTTAATGAAATCAGCTGGAAACGGATACACCAGCAGTCGGCCGACCTTATATCCGCTCCTGGGGAGGAAGGGGAGGATGAGGTCAGGCGGCTATCAAGACGACGGCTTCACTTGGACCGTCTTTTTGCTGAAGAGCAGTATCCCCGGGACTGGTTGTCCCAACGGCTGTTTTTGGGACGGCTGTTTTATGAGCCGGAGCCCAACTTATTCAAGTTCTGTGTACCGTTGGAGGACTGGAGTCCTCCTATGAAGAGGAGACGACTCGAATAAGAAAAGGAAAATAAAAGTAAAAAAAAAATGTTTGTATTTTAAGAGTATTTGTAACTGTAAATATGGGTGAGAAAAAAAAATTGGGGGTTTATAGAATATATTATTTTTATATATAAAAAAAAAAATTGTTGATTATTATTTTATTTTCCTTATGTTCATTTCCTTTCCACTTAAAAGAGGTAAAAAAAAGAGGGAGAAAGAGCAAAATAAAAAAAAATGTTTATTGATGAGTTTACATTAAATTTAAATTTACAATACTGCAAATTAAATAATTAATAAAAGAAAAATAATTTTGTAAATATAGTATGTAAATAATTGATATAATTAAAAAAAAAAAATAATATTAAATTAAATAATAAAATAATTACTTATATGTAATATTTTAAAAAAAGAATGCTAAATTTGTATATATAAAAATAGATATTATATGTAAAATTTTGTATGAATGTAGGGGAGATTTTTCGGGGGTAATATAATATATTTGTTGTAATGAAAAAGAATTAATGTTTATTTATTTTGTCTTGTCTTTTGTTGTTTTATTCCTTTTCCATAGATTAAAAAAAGGTGAATTGAAAGAATATAAAATTTGCTAAGTAAGTAGTTTTTATTAAAAGAATTTATTATGTGTTAATAAATTTTGTATTATAAAATAAAAAAAAAATTACCCGTATAAAAAGAAATAAAATAATAATTTTTAAATAAATATGTAGAGTAAATATATTTTAATTAGAGTTAGTTTGGCAATATTTTTCATCTGCCATTTTATTTCTAGCAATTGTTTTTTTGATATTTTAAACATTTAATTATTTTGCTTGATCAGTAATAGGCTAAAGTAAAATTTGTTTCTAAAAAAAAATTAGGATTTTTATTTAAAAAAAAGTTGTATATACACAAAGAATTGAGATGAATTAAAATAATAAATGCAGGATAGTTTTTTTTTTTATAGATAAGAAAAGGTTGCGTAATATTTATCTTTAGTGAAAAAAAAATTTGATTTCTGGCTGATATTATTAAAAAATTTTAGTTCGATTCAAATTTTCTAGTATAGAATATAGAAAATCGGTATAGGAACCAATGTTATGTTCATATTGAACATATATAATTTATTAAATATTTTTAATGAATGAATATAGTATTACTACTTTAAGAATGTATCGTAAGCATATTTATTATTGTACTGAGGTTAATGATTTATATAAGATTGCTGAATAAGCATTTATTTTATAGAACGGAGAATATGTACTTACTCATACTGGATACAAGGAGGCCTTGAAATAAATACACACACAGAATTTAGATAAAACTTAAATTTATTATAAAAATCGGTTTAAGGTGTACGTCGCGAGATTTATCTTAACTGACTCTCGTCTTACAATTTTTATGTTCTTATATACTAATGATTCCTTATTTAAGTTATTTTAAATATTCAAAATATAAATATTATTATTTGTTAATTCCTTAATTATTACTTAATTTTATGTTATAGTTTACGTAATAGTAAACTATATTTTCCTAATTTTATGTTATTATTTCTTAATCTAAAACATTTCCTATTTGATTAATAAGCTTAAATAGTATTTACATGTTTTATTTATAAATCTTATCTTAGGTAATTGTTTATTATTTATTATTAATTGTTTATAAATTATTATTAATTATTTATTATTTTGTTAGTTATTGCATAACACTTCCTAGCCCATATTAGGCGCCCTTAAACCTTAAAAAACCTTAAAAATCGTGTTTTTTGCGTTTTTTTTTATTTCTCCGCACTGTGTGGAGCTATTAATCCAAAAGTTACGTAGAAAAAAAGGGCACAGAGTGTATTTTCAATCTCCATTGGTTTTAGACCCTTAAGACCATTTTAAGACCCCGAAAACTTATTTTTAATTTTCGAAAAATCGGTTTGTTGACCATAAAAAAAATAACTAGTGTTAAATTTCTTTAAACTGACCTAAAAAGTTGAAAAAAAGTATATTTTACTGATATCAGTCTTGTCCTGGAGGGGGAGCTCATTTCCACACCTTCAAAACTCAAAAAACGCGTTTTTTTGTCTCTACACGATTGAAATGCAATACAATTGCGAAAATTCGTTTTGGAACCTTCCTTAATCTTTTTGAGCATCTATTTTTAAGTTTTAACTAAAATATATTTCATTAATTATTGTTTTTAGACCCTTATGACCACTTAAGACCACCTTAAGAGCCCAAAAATTGATTTTACATTTTCGAAAAATCAGATTTTTTGAAATTAAAAAATTATACCTGCCTTTAATTCTTTCCAATTGGACTAAAAAGGCAAAGAAAATTATTTTTTAACGATATCAGTCTTGTCCTGGAGGGGGAGCTCATCCCCACCCCTTCAAAACTCAAAAAACGCTTTTCTTTGCCCCTACACGATTAACCCATTAATTCCTAAGAAGAAACTGCATTTGACAGAGCTGTAAAACCAATTCCATTTAGAGCATTTGACTCAAATTAGTAAAATAAAACAGAAAAAATTTCAAAATGGCGGACATTTAAAATGGCGGACCAATATGGTGGTCAGAAAAAATTAAATTTTGAATTTTTTGATAAAATTTTGTGTGTATGGTATTTTTTGGGTGCTAATTACGAATATATAGTTATTTTTCAAAAATTTTTAAATGGCGGAACCAATATGGTCGTTGAAAAACTCGAAATTTCGAGATTTTTGACGATTTTGAACCTGAGCAGAAACTGTAAGTTGTATAAAATCGGTTTCATTTAGGGCAGTTAAACATGTTATGTGAAAAAATATTTATTTATCTATCTATTTTTCAAAAACTCAAAATGGCGAGCCTAAGAAGAAACTGTAAGTTTCTTCTGTGTCCACCATATTGATCTGCCATTTTGAATTTTAATGAATAATTTTCATTTTTTCATATAACATGTTTAAATGCCCTAAATAAAACCAGTTTTACGGTTATACTATTTACAGTTTCTTCTCAGGCTCAAAATCGTCCAAAATCTCGAAATTTCGCATTTTTAAGTAGCCGCATTAGATCCGCCATTTTGAGTTTTTGAAAAATAGATAGACCTTCGTAATGAGCATCCCAAAAATACCCTGTACACAAATTTTGACAAAAAAATAACGAAATTTAGTTTTTCGTGTTCGCCACATTTATCCCCCATTTTGAATTTTTTTCAAAAAAATTTTATTTTTTTACATAAAATGTTTAAATGCCCTAAATTAAACCGATTTTATGGTTATATAGCTTACAGTTTCTGCTCAGGCTTAAAATTGTCAAAAATCTCGAAATTTCGAGTTTTTCAACGGCCATATTGGTTCTGCCATTTAAAAATTTTTGAATAATACCTATATATTCGTAATTAGCACCCAAAAAATACCATTCACACAAATTTTTATCAAAAAATATCAAAATTTAATTTTTTCTGACCACCATATTGGTCCGCCATTTTAAATGTCTGCCATTTTGAAATTTTTTCTGTTTTATGTTATTAATTTGAGTCAAATGCTCTAAATGGAATTGGTTTTACAGCTCTGTCAAATGCAGTTTCTTCTTAGGAATTAATGGGTTAATCGTGTAGGGGCAAAGAAACGCGTTTTTTGAGTTTTGAAGGGGTGGGGATGAGCTCCCCTCCAGGACAAGACTGATATCGTTAAAAAATAATTTTCTTTGCATTTTTAGTCCAATTTGAAAGAATTAAAGGCAGGTATAATTTTTTAATTTCAAAAAATCTGATTTTTCGAAAATGTAAAATCAATTTTTGGGCTCTTAAGGTGGTCTTAAGTGGTCATAAGGGTCTAAAAACAATAATTAATGAAATATATTTTAGTTAAAACTTAAAAATAGATGCTCAAAAAGATTAAGGAAGGTTCCAAAACGAATTTTCGCAATTGTATTGCATTTTAATCGTGTAGAGACAAAAAACGCGTTTTTTGAGTTTTGAAGGTGTGGAGATGAGCTCCCCCTCCAGGACAAGACTGATATCAGTAAAATATACTTTTTTTCAACTTTTTGGGTCAGTTTAAAGAAATTTAACGCTGGTTATTTTTTTTATGCTCAAAAAACCGATTTTTCGAAAATTAATAATAAGTTTTCGGGGTCTTAAAATGGTCTTAAGGGTCTAAAACCAATGAAGATTGAAAATACACTCTGTGCCTTTTTTTTCTACGTAATTTCCAGATTAATTGCTCCACACAGTGCGGAGAAATAAAAAAAAAAACGCAAAAAACACGATTTTTAAGGTTTTTTAAGGTTTAAGGGCGCCTAATATGGGCTAGGAAGCTAATTCCAACGGCGATCGGCTAGTTTTTATAATACTTTTTGGATAAAAATGATTTTTTTGAGATTGGCGAGGGGGGCCAAATCACTATATTTATCCGGCAATAGCCTTTCATTCGTTTGTCTTAAACATGAAAAAATAAAAATTTCAAAAAAAAATCTTTTATTGCAAAAGTCATATTGATTGTTCACAGCTTGATAAAAGTAGAAATTTTTTAATATATATTTTTTGTTATATAAAATAATATAACAATATATATATTTTGTCTCAGATATTAATTTTTTAAAAGATAAATTTTTTTGTAATTTAACGTAAATTGGTTTTCTAGAGATTTCTCTTTAATGAAAGGGTTAAATTAAAAACCAAAAAAACTTGTTTAAGATAACGCACTAACAAATACATAGCACTTTAATTTGATCGTTTTGGTGATATAGATTTTGAGTTACACACTGATTAGGGTGACAACTTTTTTAAATTATTTCATTTTAATATATATAGGATTTTTTAGCCTTGATAAAGACTTCATGTGAGTCGAAAGCTCGGACATTATTGACATCTTAATTAATGTTAGACCCCTAAATGAGAATTCACTTATCTGTAATTGAATCGGAACCTTTTATATTCTTATCTTAACTACTAACTTCTGTCACATATAATTGCTTTATTTTACTTAAATATTTGCTATTGTATTACTACTCATTACTTTATTATTTTATTTACATACTATAAATCGTTACTTAACTAGCTGAACTTTAATGATTATTATTTTCTTAAAAGACTGTGATAAACCTTTTATCTAAATATTTGATTATATTTACTATATGTACAAAAGACATAAATATATATCTATATATACAGGGATCCCTCGTTATCCGCGGTTTTATTATCCGCGGTTCACCGTATCTGTGGTAGGACCAAAATTTCGAATCCCTTGTTTTCCGCGGGAAAATTCTTGTTATCCGTGGTTATAATTTAAAAAAAAAGGTCAAGAAGTCAACGTCAAGAAGTATTTTGTTTCAGTGTGACAATGTTCATATTTTCGAGAATATTTATAATTTTTTCCTAACCTACATTTATTTTTTTTTCATTTTTATTTTCAATTTTATAAAATAAAATTGTATTTCGTAATTATAATGACTCCTCAATCAAGGAAAACACCCCAATCATCTAAGAAAACACCATCTCGCACAAGGAGCGTCATGAATATCGCGGATAAACTGAAAATTTTGGATTTAATTGATAATGGTGAAAAAAGTGCCAGTAACCGAACCAAATGTTTCTCTCATCGAAAAACCATTTTACAAATCATAAATTCCTTACTAACTGCAATTGATTTGGCAATGAATCATGATCCAATAATGACAAGGAGTTTGAGTTTTAAACATAGTTGTGAAAAAGCAGTAGAAATTTATGAAGAGTTATATAAGGATGTTTTAAGACGATGAAAAGAATCGCGAATGAAAGACTTTCTTTAACAGAAAAATTGATCCTGAACTTACTTTCATTGAAATTTTTTATTTTTTGAAATAAATTTACGTACTTTTAGTCAAAAAATCATTTTTTTAAGAAAAAAAAAATTAATTTTTATATCATTAGAATTTCTACGAACGTAACCCCTATTTTCCCATAAGAGTAAGGTCTTATTATCCGCGGTACTTTTCAGGAACGTATCCCCTACGGATAGCGAGGGATTCCTGTATATATAATTATTTAAATTATTTAAGTTCTTTTTATTTTAATTTCTTATAAATATTTTGTGCATATACTTTTTATTATTAGGGTACAGGCACCAGTTACTACGGGTTATTCAGTTACTACGGGAAGATAAAAATTGTAATAAAACTTAATTTATTTTCTTTCTTAAACTTCTAATCAAAATATATAAAATTTTTATTTATTATAATTTTATATTAAGCAATAATTTTTTTGTTAAAATGAAAATATTAATGCATAAAATTTATTTTAAAATTTAAACGCTTGGCCGTCTTCAATCTTATTCTCTTTTACGGACTTTGACAGTATACTAACCACAATAAAAATCTTTTTTATTTATTTTTACGGTTTTTAATTATAATTCTTTTTGGCAATTTTGTTAAAAAAGGTCTCATTTTTTAAATTAAGTTGTTTAAAATTGATCTTATAGTAATTAAAATATTATTTATTTAAATGTAGTGTTTGATACCAAATATTAACGTTCATCCCTATTACTACAGTTAAAAAGTTTATTTAAAACCTCAAAGTTTTCTTAATAGTTTTCTATTTTAATTATTTAGTTTTGATACAGTTTAATACAATTTTTTAAAAAATGAAGAAAAAAACTAGTGCTAAATAAAAATAAAAAATCCAAAGTTAATAAAAATAATTAAAAAGGAAAGGTTTTAATCAATATACAAAAAAAAAATAACCTTTAATCGACACTTAAAAAAGTATACAAGTTTAAATATTTTTGCAATATTATCTTCTAAAATTATTTAAAAACTCACTTTAAGTATTCCAGTATTCAGTGCAGTAAAAAAAATTAAATTTTATACAAAATCTTTAAAGCTTCCATTTGTGAAAAAATTGGTGCGTGGTAATAGGAAAAATGTAATAACTGGTACGTAGTAATTGGGTCGATTCGTAGTGCTTTATAACATACGGGTATTTCCTGGACGCTCAAAGTGCGAAAATAACAAAAACACCCCTTTTAGGGGTGGTTTTAACTATGTTAAGGGTGAAATAGGAATTATTTATGAAAAAAGAGTCGAAATTCTTGAATACCCAAAATTATTTTTTGACTTTTGTATGTGAAAAAGGTATCAAAGACGGATCTTTTAAGACCATGTAGACCTATTTTGGTACTAAGGAACCAGATATATGAATTATTGACAGATTTTTGAAGAAAAAAACACGTTTTTGCCCCCCCTGACCCATGAAGTGCAGCTGGGGGCAAAATTCCAACGGGGAACTCATTATTTTTTTATGTATAAGCAATCTGTAAAAGGTTTTTTAGATATCTGTCTGGTGCAGATTTTTCCCTATTATTGCGGGATGCTCTTTGCAAACTGTGTTTTTGACGAACTTAAAAATTTGAAAAAACACATATCTTATACTAAAAAAAGGTTTTAAAAATTCAATAACCCGAAAGACAAAAATATATAAATATGTTCTACTAAAAAACATAAATTTTTGCGCTACGTATTTTTTGAGATTGCACGGCAGAGCTCAGGGACAGTTATTTGCATGAAATTTTTTATATAGGTAAGATAAGTTATGCTTCTTGAAAAACGAGGAGCTAGTCAAAAATTTGTATTCTCCAAATTTCAGTAGCTCTGGCATGCAATTCGCTATTTTGGCATATACGTTTAAAAATCTTTTTGGCATACATCCGTGATTTCGCTTTTACGCTTTTTTAGGTTTTTTATAGCGTTCAAATAACAGAAAATCTTGTTGATGTACAAAAGATCATTACAACTTAGATTCTTTATGTACGGTATATCATGTATATTATGTATATAATTTGTAAATAGTGTTACCTAATGTGTATGTTGTAAGAGAATAGAGGGAAGATGCCGACCTGCCCCTGGACACGGCCGCTTTAAGCAACATATGTTATATAAACATTTTATTATTTTATTACGTAAAAGTGTATATTTTAAGTGTCTATTTCATTATTTCACTCCAACAGTTGCACCCTTTTCTTATTGACCAGCACACGTTATTTAAACATTTGGTCTTATGAGCCTTTAAAGGAAATATATTCTTTTCTAAAAAAAGTGAAAGTGATAATTCTCAATATCGAACGCGTTTATAAGACGCCATTAGGTGCCTTTTTTTTTTGTTTTCTTGGCAGCACGAGGCTGTCTCTTTCATGTAATATTTAAAAAAAAAAAAAAAAATTTAAACCAAGAAAACTATATTGGTGGAGTTTCGTTTTACAAAAAGTTTCCTCTTTAAAAAAAAAAGCTGTATAGATGCATTATTATGCATAATCAAAGTTTCAATGAGCATAACTTTTTATATCAACAAGTGCATATATAATTACAAAAAAATAACTTTTTTTGATAAAATTCAAATTTTATCAAATACGTGCAAGTTACAAAAAAAAAAAATTCTCAAAATGGAGTTTGGGGATGTAAACGTGTTTTAACATCATAAAGAAGACGGAAGCACATGGTTTCTCTTTTCTTTCTGATTTTGGCACCGTTTCAAGAGAAGCTTCATTCTCAAAACTTATTACAGTGACCAACAGTGGCACTTTCTTAAACTTTAAATTTTATCCTTCTACTACTGATGTATGTATGGGTCAACCCTGCTATCATGATGCGTAACAATGGAGAATCTCTTAATGTGGAATTTTTTTTCTTTTTTCTTCTTGTTTAAAAATAAAAGATACGTACATATTTTTTTGCCCTCCCGGGCGTAAAACTCGTGCGTAAAGAATTTTCTGAACTCGTTCTACGCCTAGGGGGGCAAAAAATAGTGTAAGCACCATGGGCGAAATACTTTAGACACAAGCGTGAACACAAATCACTCGTGCCCGGCTTCGCCGAGCACTCGTGCTAGTGCTCACGCTAGTGCCGAAACTTTTACGCCCTTGATACTTAATATACTATTTACTATCTATTTTTATTATAAAATACAAAATTAAAATATAAAATAATTTTTTTACAAATATAAACTTTATTATTAATAATATTATTAATATAAATGATTTTGATATATACAAAATAAATTACAGAAAAATAAAAAATAATACTTTTTATATATGGGTGTATCCATTACTTTTCATACAAAAGTGGGCGCACGCATGTCACCGATTGGGCTCAAATTTTTAGATTATGTTTGGAGTTATAAAAACTCACCTAGCCAAATTTTTAGCCCTCTAGAACAATATGGGGCCAAGTTATGACCTCCAAAAGGTCCAAAAAATGACCTATTTTACCCTATTTTCAAAATTTCGCCATTCCCTTATTTTTCAGTCAAATTACTTTCGGTTGGTTGCATTTTTTTGGTTTAAGCTTCAGAATTTATCAAAAAAATTTATAGACACTTTTATCACGTAGATTTTATTTGACGATAAAAAATGTTAGATGACTGAAACGAAAAAAACAGGAATTTCAAATTGGTGCCAAATCTGGAAATCTTTATATAACTACTTCCGATTAAACGCAAAATTTTTTACTACTCAAGACCTTTCGAATGCGACCTACATAATTAAAAACGGCTTATTTTATCCGGAGTTATGCGTATTTTAGTTTGGTCGTTTTTCGGAAATTTTGATTTTTTTGCGTTTTCAAATTACTATAACTTTTTTCTATCATAACCAAAACGGCCAAAAATTTCAGAGAATATTCTTCAAACATTAATAAATAATCTCTGAAATTTTGGTGGATGATATTGGCTTCTATCCGTTTTTATACATTCCCAAAAAAGCCTTATTCTTCACGTATTTTGTGTATAAAAGTGGACCTATTTTTGGACTTTGTGGAAAAACTTTGCTCCCCGGGTGTTTTTGTGAAGTTTTGGTCATAAAAAGTTCCCAGTTCCAAGGATTTTGCTTTTGCGTTGCAAAAACACGTGCTTGTAAGCACCTCAATTTTCCCATTTAAATAACATAGGAATTTTGACTTTTCAGCTTTCTAATTTTTTACAAAGCTTGCAGAATGTTTTGAAAAGCTACTAATCGATGGAAAGTACTATTTAAATATATAAAAAATGATACCCAACCTCAAGTAGCCAAAAAAAATATTTTTAAAAAGATTTTACCGGTAATAAACGAAAAAAAAGTACTCCATGGCTTCATGTAATTTAAATGCAGTACTTTTTTTTCGTTTATTACCGATAAAATCGTTTTAAAAATATTTTTTTTGGATACTTGAGGTTGGGTATCATTTTTTATATATTTAAATAGTACTTTCCATCGATTAGTAGCTTTTCAAAACATTCTGCAAGCTTTGTAAAAAATTAGAAAGCTGAAAAGTCAAAATTCCTATGTTATTTAAATGGGAAAATTGAGGTGCTTAGAAGCACATGTTTTTGCAACGCAAAAGCAAAATCCTTGGAACTGGGAACTTTTTATGACCAAAACTTCACAAAAAAACGCGGGGAGCAAAGTTTTTCCACAAAGTCCAAAAATAGGTCCACTTTAATACACAAAATACGTGAAGAATAAGGCTTTTTTGGGAATATATAAAAACGGATAGAAGCCAATATCATCTACAAAAATTTCAGAGATTATTTATTAATGTTTGAAGAATATTCTCTGAAATTTTTGGCCGTTTTGGTTATGATAGAAAAAAGTTATAGTAATTTGAAAACGCAAAAAAATTAAAATTTCCGAAAAACGACCAAACTAAAATACGCATAACTCCGGATGAAATAAGCCGTTTTTAATTTTGTAGGTCGCATTCGAAAGGTCTTGAGTAGTACAAAATTTTGCGACTAACCGGAAGTAGTTATATAAAGATTTCCAGATTTGGCACCAATTTGAAATTCCTGTTTTTTTTTCGTTTCAGTCATCTAACATTTTTTATCGCCAAATAAAATCTACGTGATAAAAGTGTCTATATATTTTTTTGATAAATTCTGAAGCTTAAACCAAAAAAATGCAATCAACCGAAAGTAATTTGACTGAAAAATAAGGGAATGGCGAAATTTTGAAAATAGGCTAAAATAGGTCATTTTTTGGACCTTTTGGAGGTCATAACTTGGCCTCATATTGTTCTAGAGGGCTAAAAATTTGGCTAGGTGAGTTTTTTATAACCCCAAACATAATCTTAAAATTTGAGCCCAATCGGTGACATGCGTGCGCCCACTTTTGTATGAAAAGTAATGGATACACCCATATATATTTATATATATATATATATATATACTAGCAAAAGTTAGAGGGGGGGGGGGGCTCCGCCCCCCCCCTTTGTCACATTTTCTTCTGTTTGTTTTGCTTCAAAAAATAATTTTTCATTGCAAATTTATAATTATGCAAACACATTCAGATTTTTCAAATGAGTCCCTTCTGTTCAAATTTACTTAAATACTTTTCTGTTGCTTAAAAAAATCATGTTTCTCTACAAATTTATAATTATGCAAACACATTCAAACTATTCAGAGCAGCGTAGGTGAAACATTAATGAAAAATTATACACCCAAAGAAATTCATCACGCCATCTGCGACAAAACTGTAACAACTAATGCGATGGTTAGCTGTCGCATTTAATGCAACAAAAATGTTACAAAAATAATAGTTTTAGTACTACGTGATATATATAATATTAATATAATATATGTCACGTGGTACTAAAACTGATATTTTTGTAACATTTTGGTTGCATTAAATGCGACAGCTAACGGTCGCATTAGTTGTTACAGTTTTGTCGCAGATGGCGTGATGAATTTCTTTGGGTGTAGGTTCTGATTGATTCTCTAGTTATAATAGAGAAAATAAAAAAATTTAACTTAGTACGTATAAATTAGTGCCAAATTAAGTAATACCAATTGTGACAGTAAAATTTAATCATATTTTTTAGGTATTTCACTTTTTAAGCAAATTTACAAAAAATTTTATATATCCTAAAAATAGTAAAAATTGAATATCTCCAAAAGTAAGAAAGCTGGGTCAGAAAACTATAGCCTATGTTATCCGAATACTTTTATTCTTTATTATGACACTGGTTTCATATCAAGTGGTTCGGCGGTTCTTGAGTCATTAGGGTACAGACAAACAAACAAATATATAAATATACAATAATATAATAAAAACAAACAAATAATATAATATAGTATACCCTAAAATTTGAGTTGAATATATATAATATATAGTAAAAAATTTTAAAAAAATTTTATAAAATTTTAAAGATACCTCCGTTTTGAATAAAAATTTCAGAGAATACGTAAAAATTAGTGCCAAATCGAATACTACAAAGTGCGATACAAAAATTTTTCGATACTTTCGAGATATTTCAATTTTTTTAAAAAAATTTAAAAATTTTATCAAGTTTAAAAATACTAAAAATTAAATATCTCAAAAACTACGATAGCTAATCAGAAAATATAGGGCCTATGTCACCCGCATTTTTTTTTTCTTCATTTTGACGCCGGTTTCATGCCAATCGGTTCGGTGGTTCTTGAGTCATTAGGGTACAGACAAACAGACAAACAAACAAATAAATTTTCAAATATATATAGTATTAAGATTAAGATATATATATTAAGATATATACTCTCTCCCTCACTCATATATGTAAAAAATTATATTTTTAAACTCTTTCTTTATTTTTTTAAAAGTTACCTCGAATTACCTTCCCTGAATTTTTCGGTGAATATAGGGATTGCGAGTCGTTTTGAGATATCTTCCAGTCTTTGGCAATTAATAAACACAACGTTTCTGACGTCAACAAATTGAGAAATCTAAGGACATGCGTCAAGAGTGACGCTGGGAACCTTTATCAAAGAATCTCTTTTCAGTAGACAAAAATTAAATTTCAAAACTTCATATAATGCTAATATTAGATAAAGATGGCGTAAAAAATTGTAATTGCAAAAAATTGGTTAAACATCACATCAAACCTCATTTTACTTCGGATTTTTCAATTGAGCTAATGGCTTCTGTTGGGGTCAATGGTTTTTTTTTTTACTGACCAACATTCATTAAAGAATCTAAGGATTTAAATAATACTTCTCTATCCACGCATCTTTTATTGAGGGAGATATTAGAAGAAGTGCTCTGAATGGTTCAATAGCCACGAATTCTAAATTAGGCTAGATCATCTCAGGCAATGCAGGCATTGTGTCTGCTTCTTGTTTAACGGTGATTTCAAAAACCGAATCTACTCTCTCCTTTGATTTTGAGCATTTTTAAATACAAGAGGAAATTTTAAATTAACCCTCAAAATTTTTCAATTCGGATGAGCAAGTGTGCGAAGATTTCTTGATTAGGACTTATTCAAGAAACCCCGAAGGTAGATATATGGTACGTTTTAAACGTAATCCTGAAAATATTAAATTTCCTGGCTCTTATTCTATTTCTGTTAAGATGCTTTTAAGATTGGAAAACCGACTTGCTGATCCAATTCTACTTACATTATGAGTCGAATTCATAAAGTATTTAATGGAAACAGGTTATATAGGAAAAACAGGTCAAAGTATTGATTTTATTTTATACTTTTTCCTTCCTCATCATTGCGTTTTAATGAAAAATTCTTTAAATCCTAAGCTTCGTACAGTCTTTAATGGTTCAGCCAGTGATTAAGATTTTATATTATTAAATAGTCTTGTAAATACAGGGCTAAACTTATTGCTCTATTTGGCTGAGCTATTAATACACTGGATGAAGTATCAATATGTTTTTATGCATGATATGAAGCAAATGTTCATCAAATCCTTATACATACTGATGGACGAAAATACCAACAAATTGTTTGCCATGAAAATGGGAATGATAAGATTCAAGCTTATTCTTTTAATATAGTCACATACGGGGTCATTAGTATTTAGTAGCTCCTATCAGAGTCACTAGGCAGTTAGCTATTGATGTAGCTGAAAAATATTCTCTTGGTTCAGAAATATTGAATTATGAAACTTATATGGATGATACCCTTTTGAGAGGCTACTCTTTAACAGAAGCTCTGGAAAAACAACAACAACTTATCGCTAATTGTAAATGTGGTGGATTTGAACTTCATAAATGGATGTCCAATTAGGATGCCTTGTTAAACTTTCCTGAATATCTTAAAGCTGGTATTAACGCGTCGGACTCTTTTTTTTTTTATTGGGCCTTAATTGGATTCCAAAATCCTAAAGAATATTATTTCAGGTTTAATATTTAACTTGACAAATTTAAGTAGGACAACCCAATGGGTTAAAGTATTATCAAATCCAAAGAATGCAACCTACAATAAAAGAATTCAAAAGTTATAAAGACTATCTTTTAAAAATAGAAAGCTGAGAAAAATAGAGCCTGCTGTGTAAGTTTTTTTCCCTAAATAATAGGTATTACATCCGAAGAGATTAAAAATAGCTGTCATTATACTAGTTAATAAATGATTTTACTACTAGAGCCCTAAAATAGTTGGTTTTAATTGCTAATAAGTAATAATTTTAAGTAATAATATAAGTCTCTCTCCCTTCTCAGATACACTTTTGTTTGACACAACACGAAGTCACTGATTTTATGTTAATAAATTTTTAATGAACAAATAAAAGGCTGAGTTTACAAAGTTGACTTAAATCGAACCATTTATATTAATTATGTCAACAATACTTTGAAGGAGAAGGTGAATTAAATGATGTATTTCAAGATATTAAATTATAAGTACTTTTTATTTACGTCCTTATAGCATGGAGATAGAATGCACACTGCCTGATAAGAAGGCTCTCGGTGGACAATTGCGCGCGGGATCTTCTCTCTCTTTTTATATATGAGTCTTTCTTAGCCAAAACAGCAATAGTAGGCAGGTGGAGTCGTCGGATCGGCCTAAAATTTTTTCCATGTTTTTGATAGGAAAAAAAACTAAGATAGGAAAATCCTGAAATTTTTAGTTTTCTAGGTTTAAAGCAGCCCAAGATATGGCCAATCAAACTCATTGGGTGGCTCTTAAGCAGCGTTAGTGCTTTTTGGGAAAATACTAAAAAATGGCAAATAATAGCTAGAAATCATATTCTGAAAGAGCATATATGTTAGGAAACCTTCAGTAAATCTATTTCTGCCATTAAATTTTCGGATAACCCCCGGAAAACTCCGTAAATGGGAAAACGTGTTTTTGGAAAAACCAAAACATCTCATTTGCCGCCATTTTTTTTTTGAAAATTTTTTTCAACCAAAATCCCATCAATCTGACCATAAAAAATTTTCCATTTCGGCCATTAAGGAGCAATTTTAGTCTGTTTCAGATTTTTGAAATATTTTTAATACTTATATAGGAAATAAACCATAAGAGGTTACATAAATTAACTCTTTTTATTTCAAAATCGAATAGCCAGGAAAAAAGTAGTTGAAAATAAAAAAAAAATTTGCTCCGATTTTCCGATTAAAATTAACCGAGTTATGGTCAAATAAAGATACTGTAACAAAATACCATCTTTATACTGATTCCCTTTTGAAAAGTACACAACTCGCTTATATTTTATCGTAAAAAGAAAATTTTTGGATTATTATCGAATATTTTTTCCTTGGCTATTCGTTTATCTAACAAAAAAATTAATTTTATTTACAGAAATTTATTTTTTTTGTTAAATAATGATAATAATCAAAAACAGTTTTTAACATATTACATTAGTTTTAGATCTAAAAGAAACTTTTTATCGACAACTTAATTTAGCGAATAACTCTTTATAATCACATGTACAGAAGCACGTGTAATGAATTTTACCAGAAAATTTTATTTTTTTATTTAATCTTAAGATTAAAGATTTTGAAGTTTTATAAATTATTACTTATTAGCAATTAAAGCCAACTATTTTAGGGCTCTTGTAGTAAAATGATTTATTAATTAGTATAATCACAGCTATTTTTAATCTCTTTGGATGTAATACCTATTATTTAGGGAAAGAATCTTACACAGCAGGCTCTATTTTTCTCAGCTTTCTATTTTTAAAAGATAGTCTTTCAAAAATGTAAGAAAGATTATAAACTAATTTAGGGTAAGATTTTTTGTCACATAAGTTAAATTCTTATCGTACTGCTTTTAGCGGCATTTGGGCCTAAATAAATCTGAATTATTGATTTCCGCAGCAAATGTTACAAATATTGTTAACTATTATACTCTCACATTTATACTATAAATACTCTTGATGATTTAAGGAACTTAATAATAATGCAAACTTTTATATTATTCTAGGAATAAAATCCAATAACTCAGATGCAAGTATAAGTAATCTTCCAGCAACAGTACAGAATTCAGCATTCCATCCTGTAAATCGAAATGGAATTGAATATAAAATGGATTTAAATGTACTAAAAGATGACAAAGAATGCAATATTGATAAATTTGCTTCCAGCAAAGAAGATAATGACGAGGATGAAATAGATGTTGAGACAACGGAAGATTCATTAATTTATTAGCATACAGTTAATAATTCAAATCTCAAGAAAATTGCCAGTTGCAAATTATCTTATTTATAAAAAAAAAATATTTTCAAAATTTTCTTGAAATATATAATATATATAAAAAGTAAAATGTATTATTATCTAATACTATTTTGACTAGTATTTAAAATTACATTATGGTATAAATTTTAAAAAGAATCTTATTAGAATAAGTTTGTACATATAATTAATAAACTAGCTGATTGGCCTCGCTACGCTCGGCAGAATGTTGCACTCATTTTGAACATTTAATTACCAAACAATCCGTTGATGTCTAAAAATAAAAAATATTGCTGTTTAATTTTTGTTTTTCATTTAAAAATTGTTAAAAAAAATATTTTAATCATAAAATAAATAAGTAAAACCTAAAATCAGTCTAATATAATAAATCTAATATATTATAATATTTACTAATATAATAAATCTACTAAATTTCAATACGAATTTGTATATAAATGCATATTTTGATTCCATAACAAATTATTTATTTTAAGGTTATTATTTCAAAATATTTGTTAATATACCAAAATTTTTATTAAAATTTCGTCAGATTAATTGTTTTGCCCTGATTTTACATTTTATTATTTACTTCATAGTTAAAATATTGTTGTTAGCAATTTTTTAATACAAAATAATGGTTATAATGGGTAAATGCTACTAAATTTCAAACTAATATTTCAATGCTTTTATTGCATAAAAACAATTGAAATTACAACTTATATAAAAAACAGGACACTACTTGGAAAATATTTAAAGCAGGGCATATTCTGCTAAATTAAATACTAATATCTGAATGCTACAATTGCATATTATTAATTGAAATTACAACTTTTCTATAAAACAAGATACTAATCAAAAAAAATTTAAATTGAGGTATATTCTACTAATTTCTGTACAATTATTTCAAATATAAATAATATATTAAATATTATATATTGAATCTTTAAAACTATATGGCTATGTATTTTTTAAACGGTTGTCTAAAACAAGATTCATTTATTTTCAGTTTAATCTTTTAATTAAAGAGTAATCTTAAGAATACCTCTTACTAAAAGTTTTTGAATTTTTCATTTTTTCAAACCTGGGACCACCGACATATATTTTATTACAGATGAGTTTTTTCGTATGTAAAACAACTGATATTATTAAATGAAGTATTTTTAGTTTTTTTACATTATAAACGGCCTATATGAATTTTACCACAGTGTGAAATTTATTCAATTTTTAATTTTTTCATACTTGGGGCCGCCGACAAATATTTTACTATAGATGTTCCAAATAAGGATTTATGATTGCGGAACTAGGTGAAAATAACTGAGACGGCCATTTTACTATTGGAGGTTTATAATAATAAACCAGAGCGTTTTATTGATAAGATGTGTGCACTTCGCTACGTCTAAGAGTGAACTGGTTTTCGCTGTCTTTACACAAAAGAGGCGCTCATGCGCAGTATAAAATGAAATACAATGTATATTATACATATAAAAACGCGTACAATATAAATAACGTATATTACATATACCGAGACATCCCACCCACGCATTCTATGAAGTAGAATGTCGAAGCAGAGGGAGTACATTAAAAAAGAAGAAGAAATTAAAAAAAAAAAAAAATTTTAAACAACTTAGAAAAAATTTAAAAAATTTACAATAAAAAGTATTGGAAAATAGAATATATATGCTTAATCAATTCTTAAATTAATAATTTAATTAAAATAATTTACATAAACACAATTACTTATTGAAAACTTATACAAAAAAGTAATAAACATTTTCATTTATATAAATTAAACGATGAGACATAATAATAAAAAACTTTTTTCAATTATTACTTGTCTCAAGCACGACTAATTTATGTATTGGCCTCCTGAGATCAGAAGTACTTGTTCTCAAAGAAGCCACCCTTGTTAGTCCATCACTACCCTGATATGTTTTAATAACCCTGGCTAAAGGCCATTTGGATGGAGGCATTGTCTCATCTGTTATCAAAACAATATCATCTACGCATCGCTTGTTTCCACTTGTGTCTTCCCTGGGGCTCGATTTTCGAAATCGAGGGAGCGAGGGAGTAGAGGAATTCCCCACTCTTTTCCCCGGTTTTTAAAAAACTCAATTTTTGAAAGCAAAAGGAGAACTCTCCGGAGAACATATTCCCTAAAATGTACTCCCCACCTACTATAGCAAGGGAATCAGGGAACTCCCTCGTTTTAAGCATACGTTTTATATTATAATAATAGACTCTCGCGCTTAAAAGACATTTATTTTTTATAATTTTTATGCAAATATATTCATATTATAGTTAAAGTTAATGTATTAAATAATATAATATATTCTAATACATATTGTGATTTTGTGTATATGGAAAATTAAATTAAATTTGTTTAAAAATAAAAAAAAATAATTCAATTTTTATATAAATTCATTAATGAATTAATATAAAATAATAAATTTATAAAAAAATATGCCTAAATCTGAAAGCCAATTTCTGGAATTGCTTGAAAACTACAGAAAATGGTTATACTTTCAACCAATTCAAGCAAAATTCAAGCGCAGAAAATATATGCGTGTATAGTACTAAAGCAATAAAATTATCTATACGGAATAATTTTAATAATTTAATATAATATTAGATTTGGGAAATGAAGCTATTAAACATAATAAAAAAAGCAATGAATTTTTTCAGCACAAAATATTATAATAATGCAAAAAAAAAAAATATTTAAAAAACAAAAAAATTATAATTTGTTATGAAATTTTATTTATATTTAAATAACGATTATTTCTATATAAAAGACAATGTATGCATATGTCATTAAAAAAAAAATGTGTATCTCAGCATGAGGAGATAAATTTAGGTGTGCATTAAATTCAAAAATTTTTTATTATTAATATTGAAAAGAATAATTTATAATAATAAATTAATCGACGCACATAATTACTTCTTGTAGAATATGTTGTACACATTTTTCGTATATAATAGACTAATGGTTAACCATTTTTCAAATTTTTTAAATTTTCTCAACTTGAAGATTTTATTTTCTAGTTACATTTATTAATTAAAAAATTTTTTATAAATTTATGATAAAAAATTTTTTTAATTTTCGTCTATTTTTATTTAAATCTATATGTTTACTTTACTTTTTACTAAATTATCAAAATATTACTTATATACTTATATTTATTTCCATATATGCAATATATAATACATAAAATTTTTTAAATATAAATACTTTTGACTTATGAAGAATGACGCTCTTTGATGATCTACGATTTTATTCGTTAAAAGTACACATATGTTGCGGCAACATTGCGCGAGTATTCCCTCCTAGTAGAAACGGGGTAAAGGGAAAAAATATCACTCCCTGTTTTTGAAAAATACGTCTTTTTATTTTTTGGGGAGCAATTTTTAAGAGGGGAGCTCCCTCATTCCCTCGATTTCGAAAATCGAGGCCCTGTAGAGTGTGTAGATATTCTAGGGATCAAGTTTTCCACCAGTCCTGTACCATATATATTCTGTATATATTCTGTACCTGTTTGTAACGTTGCGTAGGTAGTATTTTGTCGTTTGTGTAGTCAGGTTCTGGTAATATGTAAGAGTTTGATTGGTGTAGAATCATTGATGGGCAAATTATCTGTCTATCAGTTGGATCATCAGTTAAGGGTATTAAGGGGCGTGAATTAAGACACGCTTCTACCTGCTTAATTAATGTATAAAATTCCTGCAAAGTTAACTTATGATTACCATTAATTGTAATTAATTACCATTAATTACCTTATGATTATTATTAACACCCGTCTTAAGTGATGTTTGACTGATTTAACAGCGGCTTCCCATAAACCACCAAAGTGAGGAGAGCCAGGAGAGTTAAACACCCAAGAAGTACCTTCATCAAGTAATAAATTTTCTAGTTCTTGCATATAAGTAGAAGACTCAGTATACATCTCTTTTAGAATTTTATCAGCTCCTAAAAAATTTGTACCTTTATCACTAACTAAAATAAAACATTGCCCCCTAGTGGATGTAAATCTACGGAAGGCTGAAATGAAATCCTGACTGGTATAACCTGTTACTAACTCCAAGTGGACGGTACGAGAAGCCATACAAATAAAAACTGCAACATAAGCTTTATAAGTCTTAGAACCATCTACCACGAAACCTTAAAATATCAATAGGTCCAGCATAATCAACACCCGATACTCTGAATGGCTTATCAGGTCTCTCTATTCTGAAGAGAGGGAGAAAACCCATTTTTTGATTACAACGACTTGCGTTGTATCTTATAAAACTATGACAACTATGGATAATTTTTTTAACTAAAGAACAACCTTAATTATCCATGCTTCTTGACTAACTGATGATAAAGTTAGATTAACGCCACCATGTAGGGTTTTATTATGATGAAATCTTACTAATAGTGTGGAAAACGTATATTTGTATGGTAATATACAAAGGAAATTTTTGATCATAATTCATTAACGAACTATTAAAACGACCTCCTAATCTTAACAGATTTTGATCAACAAAAGGGTTTAATCGAGTAATGGAGGAGGTTCTCAAGTTGCCATTGAGTTTCAATATTTGAAATTCTCTTTTAAAATATGCATGTTGAATTATATAAATCCATGTAAGTTTGGCTCTATGTTTTTCCATAACCGTAACTATAGGAAAAGATTTATTAATTTCAATTGAATTAACCCAAAGATTAGAAAATAAATTTGAATTTGCTAAAATATTTAATTTTTTAGATATTTTAATAATGTTAAATATGAATCTTAAAATAATTGAAGTTATTCTTAAAAGTGTACTAAGATTTGAATACTTGTTGATTAAATCCCAAACTTTAATTTCTTTATTATTAACAGCATTGGTATTTGTACTTAAACAACTACAATGGTAATTTGAATCGCATATATTGGTTCCTCAAAGAGGAACCATTGTGTTAGGTCAAAATTTAATTTTCTATTTTTTGGCATATAAGCACGTTTTGGGACCCCAGGAAGCTAAAAAACCTGTTTTTAAAAAAAGTATGTATGTGTGTGTGTATGTGTGTGTGTGTGTGTGTGTGTGTATGTGTGTGTGTATGTATGTAATTGGTGATATTTCACAAACATTATGGAGTTAAGACCTAACTTTAGTTTGGATGAAACACCTCATTTATTTCCACGAAAGTACTTATATTTGAAAGTATGGTTTTTACTCGATATCTCGAATCTGATACTTAATTTTTTGAAAAATTTTTTTTTTAAATTTTTTTCACAAAAAAATACATAAAATGCAAATTTTTTTTTTCTTTTTGGACGTAGTACCTAATTTAATTCCATGGAAGTACTAGTTTTAAGAACCTTGTTTATTGTTATTTTTTGGATCTGATACTTAATTTTTTCAAAATTTTTTTTGTCAAAATTAAAAAAATAGAAAAATAAAAAAAAATGCAATATTTTTTTTTTTTTTTGGTGTAATACCTCATTATATCTGAAAATATTGTAACTAGTGATATTTCAAAACCATTATCGAATTAATAAAATTTATTAGAAGTTATTGATCTGAATTGGAGCATAACTTTATGATTTTATAAAAAATCAATTATGTTTTTTACCACATATTGATATGCGAACGTGGATCTACGTTTCTTTTACAAACATATCATTTGGTTAACAAAAAATTATATTTTAAATAAAATCTCAAAAAAAAAATTTTTTGATAAAATAAAAAATAAAAAATAAAAGACTAATAAATAAACAAATTAATAATAATTTAAAACAATATTCTATTTCGACCTATTAAATATGGCTGGTCTCGTCAGCGTGTGTCCATATTTAATTTCCACGTATAGAATAGTTGTCTAACTTACTTGTTCAACAGTTGTTAAGAGACTGAACAAACATAGAGAAGGAGTACACATCCTCTTCCCTTATTCATGATTTCATACATCATGAAGACGCTATGCATTTCTTTCTAGAAGAAATGTCTGACATTTTAGACAACATAGCTTTAATAATATTTTAATGATTGGTTTTCGATCTACAATCAATTTTAGAAATTTTTATGAATTTATCGCTCACATGAATAATAAAATTTATTAGAAGTTATTGATCTGAATTGGAGCATAACTTTATGATTTTATAAAAAATCAATTATGTTTTTTACCACATATTGATATGCGAACGCGGATCTACGTTTCTTTTACAAACATATCATTTGGTTAACAAAAAATTATATTTTAAATAAAATCTCAAAAAAAAATTTTTTGATAAAATAAAAAAATAAAAAATAAAAGACTAATAAATAAACAAATTAATAATAATTTAAAACAATATTCTATTGACCTAATTTTTTTTTCAAACATTTTTTTATCAAAAAATCACAACCCCCCCCCTTTTTTTTTTTATTTTGGATCTAATACCTCATTTATTTCCATGAAAGTACTTATACTTGAAAATATGGTTTTTACATGATATCTCGAATCGGATACTTAATTTTCTGAAAATTTTTTTTTTTTAATTTTTTTCACAAAAAAATACATAAAATACAATTTTTTTTTTTCTTTTTGGACGTAGTACCTAATTTATTTCCATGGAAGTACTAGTTTTAAGAACCTTGTTTATTGTTATTTTTTGGATCTGATACTTAATTTTTTCAAATTTTTTTTTGTCAAAATTAAAAAAATAGAAAAATAAAAAAAAATGCAATATTTTTTTTTTTTTTTGGTGTAATACCTCATTTAATTCTATGAAAGTACTAGTATCTGAAAATATTTTAATTAGTTATATTTCAAAACCATTATCGAATTAAGACCTAATTTATTTTTCAAAAATTTTTTTATTAAAAAAATCTCCAACCTACTTTTTTTTTTTTAATTTGGATGTAATACCTCATTCATTTCCATGAAAGTACTTATACTTGAAAGTATGGTTTTTACTTGATATCTCCAATCTGATACTTAATTTTTTGAAAATTTTTTTCCTATAATTTTTTTCACAAAAAAATACAAAAAATACGAAACTTTTTTTTCTTTTTGGACGTAGTGCCTAATTTATTTCCATGGACGTACTAGTTTTAAGAACCTCGTTTATAGTAATTTTTTGGATCTGATACTTAGTTTTTTCAAAATTTTTTTCTCAAGATTAAAAAAAAGAAAAATAAAAAAAACTGCAATATATTTTTTTTTTTGGTGTAATACCTCATTTAATTCTATGAATGTACTGTAACGTCCTCAGCCGTTTTAAAAAAAAAAAAACTTTTTTTTTTGTACGTTTAAAATTTTTTTTCGTGTATGTAGAAAAAACGGTACATAAAATTTTTTCCGAGTATACAAAATTCGAATTTGTTAAATTTAAAATTTTCACGGAAAATTTAAAGACAATCTTTTCCAGTTATTCAAGCTAAATTTTCTATTGCGAGAAATACGATTTTGCCTTTAGTTCCATGGAATAACTGGAAAAACCTTAGTCAAGGCCATTATTTCACTTTCGAGTTTTTATTTTTTTATTCTACTTTAGAAACTAAATTTAGATTTAAGGAAAACTCAAGGGATGAAATTATTAGCCTGGAACTACGTAAATTAAGCATAATTTTAAGCTACCTTTATAAAAATTTACGTTTAGCATAATAAATTTTAGGTTTAATTCTCGTAAATAAATTGCTCTAAAAAGCCCATAATTAGCTTAAATTAAAAGAAAAAGGGTTCAAAAGTATTTTATTTATGAAAAACAAAGAAAATTAAGTTCAAGTAAAACAATGGGTTTACTTAATGACTTAACAAAATTTTATTTTGATAAAGTCAGACAAAGACAAAAGTATTCCTATAAATATCTTATGTAAAACCCATTGTTTTGAAATATCACGTTTTGTCGACTCATTAAAAATTTAGATAAGAAAAATAACATCCGATCTATGCGTGATAATGAGCCGACAAAAGAATTCCCCTCTTAGACAAACTCTAGGAGTAGTATCTTAGATAAGACCCTCAACGCACTCTTGATTTTTATCAAGAGGGGAAGTCGGTTTTATCAAAGATTTCGGTGCTTAAATACTGAAGTTTTTGCCTGAAAAAGGCCTTCTCGAAGTTCTTCTGAACCGGTTCAGAACTTGGCTCGCTTTAAAAATGAAGAAAAAGAAAAAGAAAGGAATAACTTGGACTTAATTTCATTTTAAATTAATATTATCATTTAAAGGTGTTCGTTTAATTTTAAATTATATTTTTCTTTCCTCAACTTAACTTCAATTTTATAAATTATTTAAGTTTCAATAAATTAAACTTTAAAAAAAAATACTTAGTACAAATTCAGTTAATAAATTTTTGGACATCCAATTTCAAAAAAAAGTAAGTAACATATTTTATTTTTACAGAAAAAATTAATTCAATTCACCATTTTGAGTAACTTTTTCTGAACACCAAGCTAATTAACAATCCCTGGAAGGCCTGGACAACCTTCCTAAAATCAATTTAAATAGTACTAATCAGCTTAAAACCTGATTGTTACAGTACTAATATTTTAAAATATTGTAACCAGTGATATTTCAAAACAATTATCGAATGAATACCTAACTTTTTTTTCCAAAAATTTGTTTATTAAAAAAATCTCAAAATACTTTTTTTTTTAATTTTTAGTTTGGATGTAATACCTCATTCATTTCCATGAAATTACTTATATTTGAAAGTATGGTTTTTACTTGATATCTCCAATCTGATACTTAATTTTTTGAAAATTTTTTTCCTATAATTTTTTTCACAAAAAAATACAAAAAATACGAAACTTTTTTTTCTTTTTGGACGTAGTGCCTAATTTATTTCCATGGACGTACTAGTTTTAAGAACCTCGTTTATAGTAATTTTTTGGATCTGATACTTAGTTTTTTCAAAATTTTTTTCTCAAGATTAAAAAAAAGAAAAATAAAAAAAACTGCAATATATTTTTTTTTTTGGTGTAATACCTCATTTAATTCTATGAATGTACTGTAACGTCCTCAGCCGTTTTAAAAAAAAAAAAACTTTTTTTTTTGTACGTTTAAAATTTTTTTTCGTGTATGTAGAAAAAACGGTACATAAAATTTTTTCCGAGTATACAAAATTCGAATTTGTTAAATTTAAAATTTTCACGGAAAATTTAAAGACAATCTTTTCCAGTTATTCAAGCTAAATTTTCTATTGCGAGAAATACGATTTTGCCTTTAGTTCCATGGAATAACTGGAAAAACCTTAGTCAAGGCCATTATTTCACTTTCGAGTTTTTATTTTTTTATTCTACTTTAGAAACTAAATTTAGATTTAAGGAAAACTCAAGGGATGAAATTATTAGCCTGGAACTACGTAAATTAAGCATAATTTTAAGCTACCTTTATAAAAATTTACGTTTAGCATAATAAATTTTAGGTTTAATTCTCGTAAATAAATTGCTCTAAAAAGCCCATAATTAGCTTAAATTAAAAGAAAAAGGGTTCAAAAGTATTTTATTTATGAAAAACAAAGAAAATTAAGTTCAAGTAAAACAATGGGTTTACTTAATGACTTAACAAAATTTTATTTTGATAAAGTCAGACAAAGACAAAAGTATTCCTATAAATATCTTATGTAAAACCCATTGTTTTGAAATATCACGTTTTGTCGACTCATTAAAAATTTAGATAAGAAAAATAACATCCGATCTATGCGTGATAATGAGCCGACAAAAGAATTCCCCTCTTAGACAAACTCTAGGAGTAGTATCTTAGATAAGACCCTCAACGCACTCTTGATTTTTATCAAGAGGGGAAGTCGGTTTTATCAAAGATTTCGGTGCTTAAATACTGAAGTTTTTGCCTGAAAAAGGCCTTCTCGAAGTTCTTCTGAACCGGTTCAGAACTTGGCTCGCTTTAAAAATGAAGAAAAAGAAAAAGAAAGGAATAACTTGGACTTAATTTCATTTTAAATTAATATTATCATTTAAAGGTGTTCGTTTAATTTTAAATTATATTTTTCTTTCCTCAACTTAACTTCAATTTTATAAATTATTTAAGTTTCAATAAATTAAACTTTAAAAAAAAATACTTAGTACAAATTCAGTTAATAAATTTTTGGACATCCAATTTCAAAAAAAAGTAAGTAACATATTTTATTTTTACAGAAAAAATTAATTCAATTCACCATTTTGAGTAACTTTTTCTGAACACCAAGCTAATTAACAATCCCTGGAAGGCCTGGACAACCTTCCTAAAATCAATTTAAATAGTACTAATCAGCTTAAAACCTGATTGTTACAGTACTAATATTTTAAAATATTGTAACCAGTAATATTTCAAAACAATTATCGAATGAATACCTAACTTTTTTTTCCAAAAATTTGTTTATTAAAAAAATCTCAAAATACTTTTTTTTTTAATTTTTAGTTTGGATGTAATACCTCATTCATTTCCATGAAATTACTTATATTTGAAATTAATATTTTTTACTCGATATCTTGAATGTGATAATTAATTTTTTGAAAATTTTTTTCTCCAAAATCTTTGTCACAAAAAAATACATAAAACTCCAAATTTATTTTTCGTTTTGGACATACATGTCTAATTTATTTTAATGAGAGTACAAGTTTTAGAAATTGTAATTTTTAGTATCCGATCACAATTTTTTTTTTATTTTGATATAAATTATAACACAAGAAAGAGTGATGGAAATCTTGCCTGTTTTTGACTTCCTTGGATTATTTTGCTCGTTGCTATGTTTATTTATGTATGCAGCTTAATGAAATTATAAACAATAATAAACAGCCTAAAAATATTAAATGGTTATGTTTGCATTTTAAAATTAAGATTTAAAAGTTATATTGGCATTTTTTAAAGAATCAAACAATTTATAGAATTAAATAATTTATTATTTTGTGATTAATAGAAATAATATAAATAATGTTAAAATCTTGAAGCAATTAATGTGGTTATTTTTTTTATTACAAAATATTATTATTATTATTATTATCATTGTTGGGGAAGATTGGACAAATGCAAGAAGTACACTGAGAAAATAAATTATAAGAAATTATTATAAAATCTGGTAAAAACTCCTATCTTTTTATAATAATTGAGCGAATATTTGTAATTTTTGCATCGTTACCAACCATTTCTTTCACAAAACAAAAAAATCATGTTACCCAATATTTTAATTATTAAGGGATAATTATATATTCTAAGAAAATAAAATTTATAAAAAAAAAATAAAATTAGCTTTTTTTATATTTGTCTCTTTTTAATTATGCAAAAATGATTTAAAATCCATTAACGCCGGTGCGACCAATCCATGGACGCTAGAATTTTCACTTTAATAACAAAATGATCTTAATAATCTACTTTACCATCTACTAAAAACTAAAAATGTATGTATAATTGCATGGTTGTAATCAATAATATTTGTTGTAAATTAAGATTACAGCCCATTGTTTGAGGAACCTCAGTGCCAGCTAGTTGGCAGGGTATTTTTTGTTTGAAATGCATCTTTTTTAAAAAACAAGTGAGGATTTTTAATTAAATGACTTCCTTCCCTCCACAACGAAAAAGAAAGCAATTGTTCCCCTGGAAATACAATCTGCTGGATTATCTCCTGAGCGGACATGGTTCCAGAAAGCATCAGGAAGGAGACTATGAATTTGAGAGCATCTATTTGCGACAAATTGATTCCATTTCCATGGATGGTCTTTTAACCAGTATAAAACATCAGTTGAATCGGTAAACAAATAAGTGTTAACAAATTCCAATTTTAGAGTTCTTTCTACTTTTTTAACCAATTTTGCCAATAATAGGGCTGCATTTAACTCTAATTTTGGAATTGTCAGCAATGGTTTTAAAGGAGCCACCTTTGATTTGGCTTGGATTAACCTAACTTCTGTTTTATTTGAACTAATAATTTTTAAGTAAACGCAAGCTGCGTAAGCTATTTTAGAACACGGTTGGCTAGAAACAATTTTAAATAAAATTTGAAGGTACCTCCGAGATTCCGATGAATTTTGATTGTAGGGTACCTACAGGTCCTAAAAAAACAATAAAGAAAAAAATCCGCTCGGCGCTTTTTTATTTTTGCCCAAAATAGGGCTATCTCGGTGAATATATTCAAAAAAACGTTTGAAAAATAAATAATGATTTATACATCTTACTATTTTAATTGTAATATACTAGAATATGAAAAAAAAAGTTAAATTTATACATTTTTATGTATTTTTAACTCAACTGCGCAGAGTCAGATGTAATGGATGGTCATTAAGGCTGCATAGCTGACCTAGCTGAAAAGGCTACATAAAAAACTACATACCCAGGACAAGATATGATTTTGTCGGGGAAAGTATACTTGACGATTTAAACTATCATTTTTCTAGACCTTATAGGGTCTCGTCACTGTTTTTGGACACTTTTACTTTAGTCGAAACTGTGATTTTTTCAATTTTTTCAAACTTGATGAAAAAACTAAGATTCAGATAAAATAAGTTATAAATAATATTAGGGAGATAGTACCACCGAATAAGGAGTTTCCATTGGGGGTATGAGCAAAAAAAAGGGGTTTGCTATTTTTGGGGATGGCAACTTAAGGGATGCTAGTACTGTAATTGGGGTTAAAACTTCGAATTTACGCGTAACGCTGACCAAGCCAATTCACAGTAGGCTAGCATAATAATTTCACCAAGTCGAATTTATGCTGTACGCGTGCGAAATAAATCGACGCAAGAAATCTTTATTTTTGATATTTTGGATATTTTATCCATCAAGTAAAAATTTCCTTAAATTAGCAAACCCCCTTTTTCTTACTCATACTCCCAAAGAAAGCTTCTAACCAGGGGGATATTATCCCCTTAAAATGGCTTAAAACTGTTAACATGGAACATGTTCATAGGGAGAGGTACTTGGGAAAACCTGCCACCACAGGGGGGAGGGGGTTGAAAAACGGATGGTTTCGGGGGGGGGGTATAATGTACTTAGAATAATTTCGATGTAAGGACGTAGAATAATCCGGCTTTAGGGACTTGGAATAATGTTGTTTGACTTTACTTAATCATTTAAAAATTTCCATTACACATAAATATGTTCCATGCTCCTTAATTGTGTTTACACAAGCCCGTTACAAATTTTTTTATCTTATTCTAAGTTTTTTCATCAAATTCGAAAAAATTGGAAAAATATCACAGTTTTGACTAAAGTAAAAGTGTCTAAAAACAGCTCTGAAACCCTACATGGTCTAGAAAAATGATAGACGCAACAAACAAGTACAATTTTCCGAATAAAAAACACATCTTAACCCGGGTATATAGTTTTTTATGAAGTTTTTTCAGCTAGGTCAGCTTTGCAGCCTCAATGACCATCCATTACATCTGGGTCTGCGCAGGTGAGTTAAAAATACATAAAAATGTATAAATTTAACTTTTCTTTCATATTCTAGTATATTACAATTAAAATTGTAAGATTTATAATTCATTATTTCTTTTTCAAACGTTTTTTGAATATATTCACCGAGATAGCCCTATTTTGGGCAAAAATAAAAAAGCGCCGAGCGGATTTTTTTCTTAATTTTTTTTTAGGACCTGTAGGTACCCTACAATCAAAATTCATCGGAATTTCGGAGGTACCTTCAAATTTTATTTAAAATTGTTTCTAGCCAACCGTGAGAAGCATCAGCGAAACCATAGATTTCAAATTTTGTATTTGGAAGATAACCTAACCAGCGATTGACTTTGATTGTATTTAGTAATGGTATTTGATTGTACCAGCTCAAGAATTCAGTCTCCAAAATTTGAGATAAATCAAGACCAAAATGAGTTGACATCCAAAGGAGAAGCACAGCTTTGAGCAAGAGTCCAATACAGCAACAGTACCTACAAGCGACACAATGTATAATTAGAAAAAAAAAATTTAATTCAATTTAGAAAAAAAAAGAGATTTTATTTCTGTAAAGAAAAGATATGGTTAATTTATATATATTTGCATGTATTTTATTTTTTTTTATTTTTTTTTTTTTTTTGCGTAGGAAGTGGAGAAATGCATTACGCATACTGATCAGCATCCGAACTGACAGTTATGTGGGACTCGACCTACTATGCCTATACCCACTAAAACTCCACTCCCTTCCTACCTTATGCGAGCCTATCCCGGGACCGTTTTCACATTACTTCAGGACAGGTTCAAGGCCATTTAGTTCTATTTATGAACTCCATATTTTGACTTGCATCCACTGACTCGCCAGTCTGGTTAAGGACTCCGTCATTCCATCTGGTTGAAGCATGTATTTTATTAGTATTAATAGTTTTTGCAAAAATACATATAATTTTTTTAAATTGAACACGGTTCGCTTATAGAGGAAATAGATCTGGCAAAAATGCCAAAAGATTCTCAGCATCGGGGGTCAATTTTGGTACCGTATATAAACAGAATTCACCTTCAAATAAATCAAACTCGTTCCTTTTTTGCCAATTTTTAGATTATACTTAATTTTTAAAATACAGTTTTATTACATTAAAAAAAAAATTTTTTTTTTTGATAATTTGAAAAATTATTATTATTTAGTGGAAAAAATTATTTAAATTCGGTAAAAAATTATAATATAACTAAGATACTAGAATGAATTTTTGCCCCCCCTCCCCTCCCTCCTCCTACAATACCTTTCAAATGCTCTAAAATGGCTTAAAAATGGGAAAAATCATGTAGAAAACATAAACATATTTAAGTAATGTATATGCTTGTATGTGTGTGTGTGTGTGTTTATATATGAGAAGGTGTATATGTGTGCATGTGTGTTACTGGAAATGTATATAAAAATACGTAAAGTAAAATATACATACGTTTTAATGTTTTTTTCTCTTAATATTACAATTATTATATATTTTAGAGTGGACCTAAAATTGGAGTTTTAAGAAGAACTTTGCTCTACGGGTTTTTTCGTGAACTTTTGATCATAAAAAGTCCCCAGCTCCAAGGATTTTGCTTTCGCTTTTCAAAAACGCGAGCCTCCCATTTAAATAACATGGGGACCAAATGTTCATCAAAAAACCAAGGGAGCAAGTTTATCTTAAAACTCTATTTTTAGATCCACTCTAAAGTATTTGCATTCATGAATGTACACACATATACACCTTCTCATTCATAAACACACACACAACAACATGTATATAAGTAAATATATTTCTTATTTACATTTCCTTATTTATGTTTTCTACATGATTTTTCCCATTTTTAAGCCATTTTAGAGCATTTGGTAGGCGTAGAAGAGGGGATGTGGGGGGGGGGGGCAAAAATTCATGCTAATATCTTATTCATATAATTTTCTACCAAGATTAAATAATTTTTTCCACTAAATAATAATTTTTTATTCGTTTTCAAAAAAAATTAAAAAAAAAGATTTTAACAAAAAAAAAAAAAAATGTAAAAAAACTAGATTTTAAAAATTAAGTAATATCTAAAAATTGGCAAAAAAGGAACGAGTTTGATTTACTTAAAGGTAAATCCTGTATATGTACGGTACCAACATTGACCCTCCATGCTCAGAATCTTTCGGCATTTTTGCCAGACCTATTTCCTCTATAAGCGAACCATGTGAACTAGCAATCAATAATAATAATTATTTAGTAGAAAGTAATATGATAATTAAAAAATTTTTAAAAATAGATTCTATGAGTACTGTTAAATATCAAACATGTAATCTTTACAATAGAATTTGCAATCAAAAGGATTAATTATTTAAAAAAGAGTAATATGATAATTTTATTTGTAAAATATTGATTCAACCAGAACTAATAAATTTAGTAAGCAAAAAATTTAATTATTTAGTTAAAGTATAATTTGTTTAAAGTATTATAAAATTTTTTGATAAAGTAGTAAATAAAAACAATCTAATTATTGATTAATTAAATTGTATTTAATTTTAAATTAAATAGTAGATAAAGATTCCACACAAAAAATAATAAAAAACAAGTTGTTTAATTATTTGAAAAAAGCTTAAGTTTAAAATAATATTAAATACTTAAAAACGTGATATATAACCTCCCTTTGATTGTTGAGATGTTGTCTGCTAATAATCAAAAAATTCAAGATGACGAAGGACAGCGTGGATTGCCGACTGCGGTCGAAGCTCGATGGCGTTAGTGGTTGGGTTGAGAAATCAAAATTGCTGACCAATTGAACTTCGTTATGTCGCCCCTCCAAAATGACGATGTAATCATAAAATGGCGAAAAATACCTGGAGATTGTATTTTGTCCTTGAGGATGATTTTCAATTTTATAGACAAAGACGATTAGAAGACGATACTAGAAGACGATTTTTTGACACAATTTCCGAATGACTCTTCCAGTTGATGATAAGTTGTCGATATTTTTTTTTTTGCTTTTGTTTTGTTTTGTTGAGACCAAGTGATTTTGTGGATGACGAAGACATTTTTTTTTGTATGTAAAATTCTTGATTTTTTGGCAATTCTGAATTTAGTTTAAAGTTGACAAATTTCCATTACGAAAACACGTGCACAGTTTTTTTTTTTTTTAATTTTAATGAATCACGTGCACAGAACATTTTTTGTAGATTTCAAATTTTTCACTGATGTTGTTATCACTCCAAAAAAAAAAGAAAATTTTGTCTTGCACGTGCACGAAGATGAAAGAGAAAAAAATAAATTTTTTGAATAATCACTTCTCTCTTTTTTTTTAACTTTATTTTTTGCTTGTTCGCTCTCACTAAAAAAAAGTCAATATGCACGAGATTTTTCAAAATTTTGCACGTGCACTTGATTGTAGAAAGAAAAAAAAAAAAAAGAAAAATAGAAGAAATTTTTTTTATTTCTGATTTTGTCATACCTGAGACCACCGACATATATTTTATTATAAAGGATTTTTTTTTGAATTTTTTCATATATATATAACTAACGAGAATATAAAAAAAATATTTTCAGTTCTCTCATATTATAGAGGGCCTATATGAACACACCAGTCTTGAAGGAAAATTTATCCGATCCAAAATGGTGACAAGAACGGATTGTTTCTACTCATTAAAGATACTTTGTACATGACAAAAACACCCAGGAAAAAACTGGAACTGCTGCGCTTTTCAAAAAATTTAAAAAAAACGTATTTTATATGCATAAGAGTACAAAACCTACGCAATTTTAGGGTTTTCAAGCATAATTATACAATTTTTTTTGAATCAATACTACTCTGTTTTATTTATGATTCCAAGAAAAATATAGTAGTAAAGCATTAAAATTTTTGAAAAATGATTAAATAAAGATTATTTTAAGGGCGGTACTTTAATTTTATCTTGTACCTCTTACATGTGAATTTAGGTTTTTATTATGGTATCAATCATCCCTAACCACTAAAAATTTTTCTTGACGTTTATATTCCAGAAAAATATATTCTATTATCAAATAACAATCAATTTCATGATTAGAGAAGTTTATAAAATGCTTTATTTTTCAATTTCACTGATAACAGGCGACAGTCTTAATTTTTTCATTCAAGGGTCCAGGGAGTATTTCAAATATATTGTAATTGTAAAATTTTTCTCAGACTTAAAACTTTTTCAGACATTATTTTCCGAAATTATATGAAATTCTTGTACACAAAAAAACAGAATCAAATATTTATTTAGTCTTAAAATAATTATTTTCAACTCATTTAATTATTAGAATCCCAACTTTTTTATCTAAATGACATTTCAGTTTTGGGTTATTACACACTTACAACTTCTTTCTGAGCCTAAAATTTTTTTCAGCTATTATGTAATAATACAGCATCATTTTTTAACATAAAATATTGAATTCGAAGAAATTTAATGCATGTAGTCTTTCAGAACTGAAATGTCATTTAGATAAAAAAATTGGGATTCTAATAATTAAATGAGTTGAAAATAATTATTCTAAGAATAAATAAATATTTGATTCTACTTTTTTCAAAAATTTTAATGCTTTACTACTATATTTTTCTTGGAATCATAAATAAAACAGAGTAGTATTGATTCAAAAAAAATTCTATAATTATGCTTGCAAACCCTAAAATTGCGTAGGTTTTGTACTGTTATGCATATAAAATACGTTTTTTTTTAATTTTTTAAAAAGCGCAGCAGTTCTAGTTTTTTCCCGGGTGTTTTTGTCGTGTACAAAGTGTCTTTAATGAGTAGAAACAATCCGTTCTTGTCACCATTTTGGATCGGATAAATTTTCCTTCAAGACTGGTGTGTGAAGTTTACTTCATAGTGAAGTTTTTTCAATTTTAGATTTTTTCATACCGGGGACCGCCGCATTGACTAAATTTTTCTTTAGTTTTTTTCATATATAAATTCTCCGCTACTGACCCAGCACAGGTCTCACAAGTAAGCCTCTTGGAATTGCCTAGTCGGTATGTGGCAGCAAAAAAAAAAAAAAACCACTGATAGTATAAGTTGAAATATTTGCAGTTTTTTCATATTATATAAGGCCAATGTATATTTTACTACGCAGTGAAATTTTTTCAACTTTTGATTTTTTTATAACCTGGGACCACCGACATATACTTTATTTTTATGTAAATTTTTTTGGAGTTTTTCATATATAAAATCACCAATGTTATGAATTGAAATATTTTTAGTTTTTCATATTATAGACGGGGCTATAAAATAGAAACTAATCTTGAATAAAATTAAAAATTTTCAAAATTTATCAATAATCATCAAAATTTGACATTAAAATAGGAAGTACTTTAATTTAAAAAAAAGGTATAATACTAAAGATACATCAATGTCACATAAAAATAAGATGTACTACATAAAAATTTTCATAAAAAAAGGTTTAGATACATAGGTCATTGCAGGCAAAATTTAATTTTCAAGGATTAATATATATAGATAGATGAATAAAAATATTATAATTTATAATTATTATTTATATAGACATGATGATTAGAAAATTAATAAAATGAAAGATGAATAATAATTCACTCTTATATCAAATAACTCTCACTTGAAGGCTTTTAATTATAAAGCAATATTTAAAATTTAGAAATAGATTCAGTAATATTACATGATATGTTACTTGATAAATAACATGATTAAGCAAAAATAGTCCATAAAACTATGTTTTGGACTATTTTTATTTGTAATTTATTAATTATCGCTTGATAATTAGGATACGAACAAAGGGAAAGATGAAGTGAAAAATACTATTTAATGAGAAGACTCATATTGGGAGGTTTCCAGCTATGAAACAATAACATTTATTAGGCAATTAAATATTACCTTTATAAAATTTCAAAATATTTATACCAAAAAAATTTATTTTTAGTATGTATACACACAAAAAAACCCATGGAGCATAAGTCTAAACACATGTGTCATAGACGACTTGATTTCCGGGCGATATCAGCAAGGAAAAAATTGAAAATTTCACAATATAATTATAACCTAACAAGGCAAAATGCCATTAATTTTTTATTATCCTCTTTGTTCACTTTTTTTACAATATTTTTTTCTGTAGTACATTAAAATACTAAAAATTTAGAAACCAATAATAATACATTTTGATTAATAATTATTAAAAATTATTAAAAGAAATTGATTCTGATTGATTACTACAACTCATTAATAAAGCAGACATAAATAAACGCGGGCTAAAACGCTAGGCAGTAATTGTCCAGAATTCCATTTCGCATTTCCTACATTTACGTCATGCCAAGATGTAGAGTTTCCTGCAAATTTAAAATTTACCCAAGGCGCCAGTCACGTCCCGATTCGTGACAAGGTTTTTAGAAACCCCTTTTGGGCATAACGCAACCCCAATACTTACGCGGCCAAAATCCGACTAGCACAGCTCGTAAATACGACAGGAGAGAGGGGGGAACTCATAAGTTTAACGCCGGAGTTCCTAAAATTCACAAAAAAACTTACTTAACTTAAAAATCCTTATAAACTACCAAAATTTACTAATTTTTATGTTTGAAATAACGATAAATCCAAAATTTCCTACATTTTATGATCCTAAATTTGCATAGAAAATGTCTTATTTTATTTAATTAACGATAAACCAAAATTAATATTTTGTAAAGTTTGCTAAATTAGGATTAAAATAATTTAGATTAATAAATTTAACGTTAAAATGGACTTGGGCAGAATTTGGAATCTTTTATACGAGTAACAAGTACCATGTGGTTTTGCACTTTTGTTCTTATTTTGTACTTTTAATTCAATTTTAGGACCTTTTTAAGCTAGTAAAACTATTTTAAATTGATAAAGCTTCGAGTTAGGAAGAATTTAGTCCTAATTACTTCAAACTTCATCGAATTCAAAATTTAACAAAATTTAACAAAATTTTTAGAACGAGTGAAAGTTCCAAATTCTAACATTTGATTTTATTAAGCATAATTTTGGGTTAATTTCAATTAAAATAGCTGCATTGGGATAAGTTTAGCCCAATTTAGCCTAATTTGGGCCATAGAAATTCCTAGATTAGTCACTAGTAAGGTCCAAATTTTTGACTAGTACATGGAATTTATCTGTGATTTTTAACATTTAACGATAGCCGCATAATGAAGTAATTTATCTGTGATTTTTAACATTTAACGATAGCCGCATAATAATTAAATTTAATTATTGCATGAACGGTAGACCAAATATTATTTTAATTTTCAGAGAGTTCAAAGTCTAAAGACTAAAATTTTAACAATAAATTAATTTTTGAGTTATTAAGCGATGTTCCATGGTTTCAGCAATTTTAATTACTTAACTTATTAGTTGAATAGTAGCTAATTTTCGAAAACCCAACTTATATACGGGAAATCATTTTGTAAATTCGAAACGAGAAACCATAACTTAACTTTTTATAATACGAAAAACCTTTATGTTAATATTATTTTACAATTTGAGACACTATTTTGTTAACTTTTTATAATAAAAAAACCTTTATGTTAATACTATTTTATAATTCGAGAAACCTTTTTGTTAACTTTTCATAATACGGAAAGCCTTTATGTTAATATTATTTCATAATTCGAGAAACCATTTTGTTAATTTTTTATAATACGGAAAGCCTTCATGTTAATATTATTTTATAATTCGAGAAACCATTTATTTTCGAAAAGCCATTTACTTAATGAAAACCAGACACTTTTTTAAGTTAGTATTCATAAAAAATTATTTTAAAACATTAAATAAAACTTAACAAGCTGCAAAATTTATTTTAGCCTTAACTTCACAACACAAAATCAAAATTCTGCTTTGCCACTGAATAAACGAAAATTTATTTAAATTGAATTTAACACAAATTTATATAAAATTATGTTGAAAGAAATTTTAATTTTAATTTACAGAACTGAAATGTGCCGAATTGAATAAAAAAAAAATGGAATTTAATAAATCTAATAGAAAGTTTTAATATTTAATACAAAACTGTAGTTAAAAGTATTAACGGTTTGTAAAACGTTCCGAAGCTAACTGACCGAGAGTTACTCCGTAGTCCCTCAGCTCACCTCGTATGCGCATCCCTCCATTGTGAAATTCCCACTCTATATAATCCCCGCTCTATTTCGTTCATATTAATTCACATTTATATTTTAAACTTATCAGCACCAGTGGCGCTGGTGCGGAACTTTATATTATTGCATTTTTGCCTTTCAAAACCAGGGGCGCTAGTCCAAAACCGGACTCAATTCCCATAAGGAAAATTGTGACACGGGAAATTTCACCGTGTTACAGGGCAAACAATTTTATTTATTAAATTTTTTACCGGGCTCCCGAAGCATGAAAATTGTGCATTCTTTTCATGAAATAAAGTGACATACAGTCCAAAATCGTTAGTGGGGGAGAAGCATTGAGTTCCGTAGGTGTAGCATCCAGTTCAGGGCTGAGACTCCCCAGGGTTTTTTTGTGTGTATATATACTATAAATTTTTTAGGAAAAAAAATGTACAGATAAAATTAAATATTAAATTTTATGCTAAGCATAAAATATGAAGATTATTTTCAGCAAAAAAAGTTTTATTTTTTACTATAACCAAATCATTTTTATAAGTAAATAATGATTTTAAATAAATTTTTATGGTACATCTTAATACTATATATATTTGAAAATTTATTTGTTTGTCTGTCTGTCTGTCTATCTGTCTGTACCCTCATCACAGATACAGAGCATAGTTTTGAGTATAGTTTTTGTTAAAAAAATTAAATCATGTAAATAATACATCGTAGAATATAATTATTCAATGTATTTTAGACTAGAGTGTTTTGTTTATAGCGAAAATTTTATTTATTTAACAATGTTATCGTATAGTTGTGCGCGCGCAAGGTTCTCGCTTCTATAGTAATATGATAGAAAGAGAGAGTAATAGTTTCTTATGTCTAATATTCCCAGCTTCGTAGGGATTATCGTTAATAAGTCAATAATGGTTTTAAATACATTTTTATGATATATATTATCTTAATATCTTAATACTATATATATCTGAAAATTTATTTGTCTGTTTGTTTGTTTGTTTGTTTGTTTGTACCCTAATGACTCAAGAACCGCCGAACCGATTGGCGTGAAACCGGTGTCAAAATGAAGAAAATAAATCATCGAGTGACATCGACCCTATATTTTCTGATTAGCTATCGTAGTTTTTGAGATATTTAATTTTTAGTGTTTTTGGAATTGATAAAATTTTTTAAAATTTTGAAAAAAATTAAAATATCTCGAGACTATTGACAAATTTTAGTGTCATAAGTTTGTAGTATTCGATTCGGCACCAATTTTTAGGTATTCTCCTAAATTTTTATTCAAAACGGAGTTATCTTTAAAATTTTATATAATATTTTTGAAGCTGGTAAAAAATTTTTTTTTATTTTTTAATTTTTTATGGTATATTTTTTAATTTATTTGTGTGCCTGTGTGTCTGTCTGTACCCTAATGACTCAAGAACCACCGAACCGATTGTTGTAAAACTGGTGTCAAAATGAAGAAAAAAAATCTGCAAGTGACATAGGCCCTATATTTTCTGATTAGCTATCGTAGTTTTTGAGATATTTAATATTTAGTGTTTTTGAAATTGATAAAATTTTTGAAAATTTTAGAAAAAGATTGAAATATCTTGAGACTAATGACAAATTTTACTGTCACAAGTTTGTAGTATTCGATTCGGCACCAATTTTTACGTATTCTCTCGTATTTTTATATTTTTAATTTCAATAAGTTTTTGATGGTACATCATAAAAATCAACATAATTTAATGTTTTAACTACTATAAAACATAAAAATATAACAAAAAAGCCTTTAACATTCCCTGTCACAAAAGAGATTCCTATATTTTGAGTATCCAACACTCACACCTATCAATTAATTATCAAAAATTTTTATTTGGGGATTAACTGCTATATCATAAGGTTAAACTTTTTCCACATAGAAAAAATTTAAACTCACTTTTAATAATTATTACAAGGGTGAGAAAGTGTGTCACATGATTTTACAAAATGTGTACGTAAATTTATATTAAATTTGATTTCTCTTCATAAAAATATTTTTAAAACCTTTTAATCGCATAAATGACAACTTAAAAATATAAAAAATAAATTGTTACACCAAGAGCACTTTAAGAGGTCGTTAAATAGGAAAAAAAATTAGTTCAAGTTCAAAATTCACGAAGGGACAAAGAAAAAGCATTTACTGTACCCTTATGGATCTCCAATTAAGAAGCGTTGTAATTAAAATATTAAAAACTTAGCAAGTTTCAATCATAAAAATACTTTACTTTCCAAACGGAAAAGTTTTTTTGTTCATTTGTCTACGAATTATTTTGATTTTTCTATAAAAAAGCCTTTACCGTTCCTCTTTTTTTTTTTAAATTATTAAGTATTTTTAAAATTTACTTTCAAAACTCGTTTTTTTAGTAGGATTTATTCAAAAATATATGTTATTGTTCTCTAAAATACATAAAACCTAGAAAAATTCATATATTAAGGTCATATATAACAATTTTGGTTTTTAATGGTTTTAAGCTGTGTTACGTTTGGTAGGTCAAAATTGATATCCCTAGTATTTGATAAATATGAATAACAAACCGTAAATCCGATATTATTACATTATATTATACAACCGACGTCACAAGAACCCTCAGGTGCATTTTTGCTGATGCTGACCTGGCACAATAGCGTGAGACCAAAAGTCAGCTATGAAGTTGAGTAGGAGAGATTTATGCAGCGTAAATTGCATAAATCCTACCTCACGATTCCTAGTAATAATTAAGGACGCCTCCGCTAATTGGACGTGACGAGACTGACGCTTTTATTGGACGTCTACCCCAAAATCTCGCAATATGGGCAGATTCACATTAACTTATATATTGCCCTTGAGGCGCCCAAATCGTATCATTAGAGTACCACACTTATAAGAAGACCAAATTTAGTTTTGAATGGTAATATCCTTTATAATTCACTTGACTTAAGGACTCAGACTGTTTTTATTACTTATACTAATAATCAATAAAGTGGAAGTTATATATATCAAATAATATATATATCTCAAATAATATTAGTTATCAGTTATTATTGTGACAACTCCTTCTGTAATTACGAACTTAGCCTCAGGTTAAGTTCATCCAGCTAAGGTTAAGTACCAAGTTAAACCATTAAGCTACCTTTATAAACTTATATTTAATATTGATAGTTACGTATCCCGATTAAACCTCAGGATACGTAGTATAAATTGGCTCCCTTGAAGGAAAGCTGGTAAGAAGGAACAGTAGGATATTTCCTATCAAGATATTATTTACAGTGTATGGCAAAGAAAGGCCAACGTTATTTTTCCTGCCTATATCTAAACTGCCAAAAGTGTAAAGGAGAAATAAAAGAAAAATTTTTAATTTCTAAACACGAAATATTATCGATAAAAAAAAATTTTACATCAAACTAACAGTTACTGTGAATTATATCATCGAACTCAACGAAGAAACTATTCAAACAAACAACTCTAATCAATCAAATTCATAAGATCATTGGAAATATTTAAAGCCGTTATACCTTACGACATCATCTAAAGAAATTTACATCTTCACCAAGCAGTTTATGGAAATTTTTTTTTCACCAAGCTGTTCATTGCCAAGCTGTAGCCAAGCTGTTTCTTACCAAGCCGTAACCAAGTAGTTTTTAGGACTTATTATACAAATCAACCTTTGGAAACCATAATGGACTCTAGGATCCTTGTCGCAACTATATTTTTAATGTATGTACCTTAAAATTTTCCTATTCATACATAAATCTCCGAGACATTTTAAAAATTTTCCGAGCAAATTTTTAACTTTTTCTTACACAAAAATTAAAATTTTTTTAATTATTTTTTTACATTTTTTTTCAAAAAATTATGCCAAATAATTATTGGCGACAAACGCAAGATAAATTTTCCGACACTGAAACAAATAGCACTATATAAATTTGAACCATGGACGGCCCCAGTAATCAAATCAACCCAACTAATTTACTTGATTTAAACAATTTAAATCTTACAGAAGGCCTTTTTGAAACAATTATTGATTTTTCGTTACGGGTACGCAATCTCTGGGATCAATTATTAAAACAGCCAAGCCCTCTATGGAGCGTTGATTACTGGAAGTAGTTAACGTTAGAGCCCAGTATGGTTGAAATATTTTTAAATGGGCTTCGAAAATTCGAAAAGGGCTTCTTAGCTTATTTTGAATCCCATTGTCAACGAAATTGGGTCAAGGGTAAAGGAAATCGTCTTTGAATGTTTTAGGAAGATCATGACCCCTTCGAAAAAAATTTGTTAGATGCGGCGTTCCGCCTGTTCTATCCTGATGAATATATTGATTTTGAGAATATTGAGTATGGCGTCGAGAATATAATCAGTAAAGTAACTTATAAGGATCCTATTAAATCACCTCCTCCTGAAAAGACTACGTCCTTGTTTCATAACACTAAAAAAGAAAAAACTGTAAATTATGCTAGTACAAATAAAATTTTACTTGACAAAACAATAATAGAAACTACTTAACCAAAAATAACTGATCCACCTCTGCCTAAAAAGCCTGAAATCTTGGTACAACGAAACGAAATCAATCTTAATTGTGTTGTACTGCATACTGAAACCACGTATACATTGGAAAATGTGACAGTAGAACTTAAATAACCTCCACCCAAAGAACCAATTTGAGCAGTATATTTGCTCAAAAAATGATTTTAACGAAATGTTAAGAGAAGAGACACCTCAATAATAAAATAATGAATTAACTTACAAAATCTCAAGCTGCAAAATGCTTTATTTTTCAAAAAAGTTGCTTTTTTCATAAATTTACGAAAAAAGTGACTTTCTTGTAAAATATAGCATTTTGTAGCTTGTAATTTTGCAAATTAATTCATTTTTTTATTATTGAGGTGCCTCTTCTAATAAAATTTCTTTAAAATCATTTTTTGAGCAAATATACTGCTCAAATTAGTTTTAGGGGTTATGTTCGATTTACCGAGCGAACATGTCCAGAAACATTATTAAATAATAATATATATGGAAAAATATTGGCAATCCAGAATGTATGAACATAAAAAAATGCTTCTGAGAACTTATAGACCAGACGAGAAGCTGTATAATCGACTAATCTTAATACCACTTAACTCCATCCTAGTTTCCTAAAACCGATATCAAAAGAAAGCCGAGATTTTCTAAACTGGTGCAGTTATTAACTAACTCACCAACGCTGTATAGCGTTCCTTAATCTCAGAAAAGGCACATATTTGCATATTTCTCATCAACACTCAACTAGGGTAGAATATATTTTAACCGTACATCCAAGAAAAAAAACTGCACATGCAAAAAAACCGCACATCCCAAAATTCATTATTAATACAAAAAACCGCACATCCGAAAATATATTTTAACCGCAATCCCGAAATTCATAAAACTTTTCCCGTGAAAACTAAAACTAACATACCGACATTCACTTATTTTATCACCTATATAATATATTACACACTAATGAACAATTCCAAACCAAATTTTAAATTATTTCACTAAAATTGACCCCATAGCAGCCAAATTTTACGCCAAAAATTAAATTATATTTAAATTTCATAAAATGTATATCTTTTAACCCATTAAACTATAAAATTTTAATTTAAAATCATGAAATTTAATGAGATTGTATGATTTTTAAAACCAATTCAATAATTTTCTTATGGATTGATAAATTTATATCATTTTGGTTCCTCAAAGAGAAACCATTGTGTTAGTTTTCTATTTTTTGGCATATAAGCACGTTTTGGGACCCCAGGAAGCTAAAAAACCGGTTTTTAAAAAAAGTATGTGTGTGTGTGTGTGTGTGTGTGTAATCGGTGATATTTCACAATCATTATGGAATTAAGACCTAATTTTTTTTTCAAAAATTTTTTCACCAAAAAAGCTTCAGGTACTTTTTTTTTTTTTTTTAATTTCGATGTAATACCTCATTTATTTCCACGAAAGTACTTATGTTTGAAAGTATGATTTTTACTCGATATCTCGAATCTGATACTTAATTTTTTAAAAATTTTTTTCCCAATTTTTTTTTCTTTTTGGACATAGTACCTAATTTATTTCTATGAAAGTACTAATTTTAGAAAGTTTGTTAATAGTCATTTTGTTGATCTGATACCGAATTTTTTCAAAAATTTTTTCTCAAAATTTTTTCTCATTTGGATGCGCGTGCTGTAAAATAGTAAGAAGTCAACTTTGTCATCGCTCTTTACTTTTTAAGTTAAAACAATTGTAAATTCAAAAATTTTGTATTTTTCGTGTCACCATTAAGTTCAGAAATAAACTGTGAATCAAGTGGCATAAAAAGTTTTTTATGTTGAAATATTGCACATAGCAAATTTTGTGTCAATAAATTCATAAAAATATAACCTTACCTTTTTCAACGTTAATTTTGGCGCAATTACTATTTACACTGTAGAATTATTGTGTACTTCAATTCTTTTGAAAATGGCTATACATGGTTAAAACAAAATCAGATATTGTCATATATATAAGGAGTACAAGTGAAAAGTGGAAAGTTTTTAATATCAAAAGCAAACAATTTTCGAATAATTTATTATTGTTAAATTTTGAGAATAATTAAGAACCTTTTCTTATTATCATGTGAAACTTCAAGAAATTTCTACATTATCAGCATGAGTTTCTATAAAATTCATTCAAAACAAATACGTACAATATGTACCTCATTTGATTACATGAAAGTACTAGTATCTGAAAATATTGCAACCCGTGATGTTTTACAACCGTTATGAAATTAAGACCTAATATTTTTTTCAAAAATTTTTTCACTAAAAAAGCTCGAGGTACTTTTTTTTTTTAATTTGGATGTAATACTTCATTTATTTCCACGAAAGTTGTTATATTTGAAAGTATGGTTTTTACTCGATATGTCGAATCTGATACCTAATTTTTTGAAAATTTTTTTCCCAAAATTTTTTTTACGAAAAATTACAAAAAATACCAATTTTTTTTTTCTTTTTGGATGTAGTACCTAATTTATTTCTATGAAAGTACTAGTTTTAGAAAGTTTGTTAATAGTCATTTTTTGGATCTGATTGGATCAAAAATTTTTTCTCAAAATTAAAAAACAAAAATTAAAAAACCTCCAATATTTTTTTTTTTTTTTTTTTTTTTTTGTGTAATACCTCATTTAATTCCGCGAAAGTACTTATATTTGAAAGTATAGTTTTTACTCTATATCTCAAATCTGATACTTAATTTTTTGAAAATTTTTTTCCCAAAATTTTTTTCACGAAAAAATACAAAAAACACTAAATTTTTTTTTCTTTTTGGATGTAGTACCTACTTTATTTCTATGAGAGTACTAGTTTTAGACAGTTCGTTTATAGTAATTTTTTGGATTTGATACCGAATTTTTCCAAAATTTATTTCTCAAAATTAAAAAAGTTTTTTCAAACTGGAATATTTTTTTTTTCTTGGTGTTATACTTCATTTAATTCCATGAAAGTACTATCTTGAATAATTATTATCCAATGAATTACGTTAGATTTTATTTGAAAAAATAGATTAAGTTAAATTCAAAACATAAAATTTCTATTAACTTTTAAAAGTTAATAGAAATGAGACTATGATTGCATGGTTGTAATCGGTGAATATCTGCATATAGAAGTATTTAGCTCATTGTTTGAGGAACCTTAGTGCCAGCTAGTTGCCAGGGTATTTATTAATCGTTTAAATCAATTTTATTCAAAATTTATAAAATTTGCTGAAATTCTATGATTTTTTCAATATTTTTGATATATTCTTAATAAATTACATCAAAATTTTATAAAATTTTTCATTTTTAACCCTTTAATTTATATTTTTTTATTCAAAAATCATAAAATTTGTTGAAATTTTATGATTTTTAAAACCAATTCAATAATTTTTCTTATTAATTGATAAACTCAAAATTGAAAAATTTTAGTTCAAAATCATAAAAATTGCTGAATTTTTATAAATTCAAAATTAAATTATTTTTTTTTTCCTATCAACTGATACATTCATGATATAAAAGTTGTATTAAACCAATAACTTGAAATTATTGTTTTTTTTAACCCTATTTAATTTTACAAATATTAACAAAATTCGAGACCAGAAATTGTGTAGTTTTAAAATTTAAATTCCAATCGTTTTTTTGTGTATATAATGAAAGAAAGAAATGACTGAAAGAATGAAAGGCAAACTGATATTAGTTTCTACATTTTTTTAATCAAAATTAATTTTTAAAAGCAAAATTTTAGCCCAAAAATCATAAAAATTTCAAAACTTAATTTTTTATTTTTTATTATTTCGAGTATAATGAATTTTAACCAATTCAAATTGTTTTGTGCAAATAAAGCCAAAATTTCTGAAACTCCAAAAATTTTCAAACTTACTTAAATCCATTTATCCTAGGTTTTTTGAGCTTCTGACAATTTTCCATATATACCCTTTCGATTTTTGGAAAAATACAAATACAATATAAATAATTGCAGCAAAACAAGTAATAAGTATCTTAGACAGACAAGAAACATTTGGTGTATAATAGCTAAATAACCATCTCTTTTAACATGGAACATGTTTATAGGGAGGGGGTACTTCAGAACTTGAAAATTAAGGGGGGGGGGGTCAAATTTGTCCTTTTTAAGGGGGGGGGTCAAATTTGTCCTATTTAAGGGGGAGGGTCAAATTTGTCCTTTTTAAGGGGGATAAAGCCAAAATTTCTAAAAATCCAATCAAAAACCTACTTAAATCCATTAATATCAGATTATTTTGATTTCACTGACTCAATGAATTATATACCAAATGAAATATTTAGGATTTTAACTGTTTTAAACCTTTTTCAGTGCAAAAAACCGAAAAAAATGAAAATACTATAGAGTGAAATTTTTCGTTTTTTCATACAATATAGGACAGCCGAGATCCATTTTACTCCATAGTGAAATTTATGATGAGGTTCTTTCATATAGTCAACATGTATTTTACTCTTTACCCCTTACTAACAATTTTTTTCTTTTAAGTTGTTAGCTTTTAATTAAGGGATTCAAAAATATAATTCAGTCCGGGTTTAAGTATATTTATTGTGTTTATTAATGTTCTGCCGTTTAAAATGGTGTAATAGCTGATTCGAACTCCAGAACATTGATCGTAAGAACAAACACAACACGAGTCATGCTTGATACTTAAGTAATACATGAAACTACAAATATAAAGCTGAGCTGAAATATATTTTTGAATGCTTTAATTATAAACTAAAAACTTAGAGACAAAAACTCTTAATTTATTTATTTATTTTCTTTAAATAATGACACAAACATCTCTTTTTTTTTATATTCCTAGGATGCATCTGTCAGTTATAGTTGAAAAAGACACATACAAAAATAAATAAATAAATGAACAATTTTTTTCTTTTAAATTTAAGTTTTTAATTGTGGCTTTCAAACTTATAATTAAGTTTGGCTTTATATTTACATTCTCATGTATTACTTAAGTATCATGAAATCCATTGCTGGAGCAGTGTTTTTTCTTGCGATGGATGTTCTGCAGTTTAAAAACTCATTAATTGCAGGAAACAATTAATCAATATCTAAGACTGACAAGAATCATATGTTGTAATATCTTATAGACAGACAAAAAACATTTGGTGTAATAGCTAATTCCTTTTGAACTCCAGAACATTGATTGTAAGAACAAACACATGGATTTCTTGATACTTAGGTAATACGTGAGACTGCAAATATGACGAACTGAATTATATTTTTGAATCCCTTAGTTAAAATTTAAAAACTTATAAGAAAAAATTGTTTATTTATTTATTTTATTTTTTTATGTATTGTTGTCTACTTTGATAGAAAGATGTATGCCAGACATATGAAAAAAAAACAGATAGTTTTTTTATTATTAAAAAAAAAAATGAATGAATGCGAATAATATTTTTTATTCAAGTTTTACTTAACTATCAAGAAATCCATTACTGGAGTAGTCGCTTTGTTCTTACGATCAATGTTCTGGTTTCAAAAGGAATCAGCTATTACACCATATGATTCTTGTCAATCTTAGATATTGATTACTTGTTTTCTGCAATTAATGAGTTCTTAAACTGCAGAACATTCATCGTAAGAATGAACACTGCTCCAGCAATGGATTTTCATGATACTTAGGTTATATTTTTGAATCCTTTATATTTGAATTTCTTTTTATTTATACGATAACGTTACCAGTGCAGAAGTAAATATAATAATTTTTATATCCATAACATATCCATAACATATCCATAACAATACTCCATTAACCTTTTAATAATAAAAATATTACTCCATAACATTTATTTATGTACGTTACGAGTGCAGAAGTATATAATAAACTGGAAATATTAAACAATAATAATAGATACATACACAATGTGTATATTATAATTAAAAATTAAATAAGGGCATAAAGATTTTATGAATATTATTATAATATTTATTTTATAGGAGATACGCCGATCTTCGACAAAAAAATCGATAAATATTCGATAAATATTCGATGTCAAATTAGAGAGAGAAAGCTAATATAGAGAGAGAAACTTAAAATTCCTGTATATTAGTGCTTCTAAGTTGACTTAACTTAGTCGCGCGTCCTATCGGACGCCGTAATCATAAAACATATACCTTAAAAATATAGAATCACTAATAATAATCAAAAATAATTTTTTTATGTACTTATATTGTATAATCTTATATATTGACCCAGACAATGGACAGAAAAATTTTAAAATTATAATTGCCACCCCCTTTGCGACCCTGCCGTCAACTCGATCTCCCGGGACGATTGGAATAGGAGGAGGGAGATGTTACGTATGGCAGGTCAAAATTGATATCCCTAGTATTTGATAAATATGAATAAGAAACCATACATCCGATACTATCACATTATATTATACATCCGACGTCACAAGAATCCTCAGGTGCATTTTTGCTGATGCTGACCTGGCACAATAGCGTGAGACCAAAAGTCAGCTATGAAGTAGAGTAGGAGAGATTTATGCAACGCAAATTGCATAAATCCAACCTCGCGATTCCTAGTAATAATTCAGGACGCCTTCGCTAATTGGACGTGACGAGACTGACGCTTTTATTGGACGTCTACCCCAAAATCTCGCAATATAGGCAGATTCACATGAACTTATATATTGCCCTTGAGGCGCCCAAATCGTATTATTAGAGTACCACACTTATTAGAGAACCAACTTTAGTTTTGAATAGTACTATCCTTTATAATTCACTTGACTTAAGGACTCAGACAGTTTATTACTTATACTTATAATCAATAAAGTGGAAGTTATATATCAAATAATATTAGTTTTCAGTTATTATTGTGACAACTCCTTCTGTAATTACGAACTTAGACTCAGGTTAAGTTTATTCAGCTAAGTCGAACTCATCTACAACTATAACCAGATTAAGTACCAACTATAAACATCAATTTTACTTAATAAACCTGGGTCATTCACTCATATCCCCAGGATATACTTATTTATATTTAATATTTATAATTACGTATCCCAATTAAACCTCAGGATACGTAACAGCTGTTTTTACCTTATAATTATCAAAAAAAAAAATAAAATCAAGTCTTAAAATATTATATAATTCAAAGTATTAATCTGATGCATTTTCTCTGAATCTCTTATTATTTATTATATAATTAAATAAATCAAATCTTGTAACTATAAATTGTATATTTTATATTGTAAAAATTCATGTATGATATTGTAAAATTACATTGATTGATTGATTAATAAGTTTATTTATACAAAATTGTACAAAATGGTGAATTACAATGATAAATAGAAAATATTGCGCGAGCACGTTATTTACAATATAAATAAATTTAAAATTAATAATACATAATAAAAATAATTTGAGATAAAGTTTTTAATAAAATATAATTTAAAATGAAAACAATGATAAACTAGTAAAGAAAAAATTTGAAATACAAGCTATTTACAAGAGAAAGATTTGGAATCTTTGGATTTGGGTTTAGCATACAGGTTTTGGGGTTTGTGGGTAGGGGGCGAGTAGCGAAGTAATAGGAAGTAATCGGTGGAGGGCTAAGGACTATTAAATATTAGGAAGAGAAACTTAAGTGAGGCGGGTGGAGGAGTCATATTGTAAAAGGTAGTGGTAAATATTTTGTTTGAAAGAATCTAAGGAGGGGGCGAGACGAATATTTTCGGGGAGGGAGTTCCAGAAGTTTAACATATATACTAGGGAGGAATTATTGTATTGGGAGCATTGGGAAGTAGGGACTGAGAGATGAGGGCGTAGATGAGGGCGTAGATCTCTTGAGGGGATATAAATATTGATTTTTTCTTTTAGATAAGAAGGAGTATGAGAATTTAGGGTGTTGTATATGTAAACTGAGCACAAATATTTTTGACGTAACCTGACGTTCAGCCAGCCTAGTTTTAATCTGGAAAGGGAGGTCCTATCAGGAAATTTAATGTCGGACACATACATTATGTGTATTTCCTATACAAATAAATTTTAGACTGTGATAAGAATGAATGTATTGACGACAAATAACTAGTATGTATGTGCTGTATTTAACCTCTTAGAACCTTACGTTACACGGAGGTCACCAACAGTTATTTGCACAAGCGGTCCAAACCGCATTTTTTGCTTTTATTCCCTCGGAAGTCGATATATATATATTGAGATATATACCGCTTTTTCCTTTAATGGAAAAAATTAGATAGGTTTGGAGACGTATGGACAAATTGTTGGTGAAACTGTGGGATTAGAAGGGATGTTTAGGATAGGTGGAACTTTAACAATCATTTCAAACTTTATCTATTCATAGCCTTTACTAGGGTTTGGGATGGCCAAATGCGGTCCAAAGTCCGACTTTTTAATAGGAGCCATGCTGACAATTCCGTCTTTAAAGCGCAGAGTTGTTATTCACAACAATCGCTTTAAAAGAGGCGCGAAAAACCTTGGAAAGACGCCCTCTGTGCATGACATACGGAGGCAAGCAAATGGCACTTTCCATTTCGTCTTGCCCCCTGCGACTCGGCAGCTAGCTCTACTCTCCCTTCTTAAAATAAATATTTAATTTTATTAAATGTTAATATTTATTAAATATTAATATTTAATTTTATTAAATATTTATTTTCAGAAAAAAAAGTTGTCACTGCTCTGTATGCGAACCCACTTCATAATATTTTGCTATATTACAAAGCGAGCGCGTTACCTCTGCGCTACCGAGCCGGTTGACAAATAACTAGTAATTATGTTAAATTTAAATACTATTGTAATATACTATGTAAAGGGTCACAAACCCGTACAATTTTAACATCATTTGATGCTAAAATATTAAATAAATAAATAAATAAATAAAAAACGTAATAAATTAATGTAAAAGTTTCGTTATAGCGATTTTTATGCATTTTTTTAAGCAACACAAACAGAAGTAAAGACGACTCGGGGGGGGGGCGAGCCCCCCTATAAGCTATGCTAGTATATCTACCTATAAATATGTAATCGCCGCACAAAACGCGTGAGGATAGTCCTAGTATATATATATAAATAAATTTAAAATCATTTTCTTTAATGATTTAAAATACGTTAAAAATGTTATAAATGAACATGTTACATGATCGTTGGTTATGCAAAAAAACAAAAGAGTTATACATTTTTTATTCATGTATCTTTGATTTATGAATCACTTTACAGTTTATTAAATTTAACCAGGTTCTCAATAAAAATATTACTTTTATATGTAATATTTATTATATGGAACTAAAAATTATTTGGTATAATAAATAATATAAATCACCCAGTTATTGAAATATTCAAAGTAAATAGTTTTTAAAATATGATATATAAAAATAAAATATTACTTTTTTATTTATATCTAACAAAATAGTTAAATACACAGAATTATTGTTATATTCTGCCATGAAAAAATAAAAATTTCCAAAAAAAATATTTTATTGCAAAAGTTATATTGATAGTTCGCAACTTTATAAATTTCAAATTAATTTTTAATAGGAGCCATGCTGACAATTCCGTCTTTAAAGCGCAGAGTTGTTATTCACAACAATCGCTTTAAAAGAGGCGCGAAAAACCTTGGAAAGACGCCCTCTGTGCATGACATACGGAGGCAAGCAAATGGCACTTTCCATTTCGTCTTGCCCCCTGCGACTATATTTTAATTCGTTTTGTATATGAAAATATCATAAAATTTCATTCGTCTGTCTTAAACATGAAGAAATGAAAATTTCAACAAAAAAATATTATATTGCAAAAGTCATACTGATTGTTTGCCACTTTTGAAATTTTCAATATCTATTTTATTTCATTTTATATATAAAATTATCTTAAAATATTATTCATCTGTCTTTAACTTGAAACAATAAAAATTTCTAAAAAAAATATTTTCTTGAAAAGTAATATTGATTTTCCCCAACTTTAGAAAATTCATATATATATTCTATTTTGTTTTATTTATGAAAATTTGATAAAACCTCTTCCGTTTGTCTTAAATCTGAAAAAATGAAATTTTCCAACAAAAATCTTCTGCAAAAGTCATATTGATTGTTCATAACTTTATAAATATCAAATATATCTTATTTCGTTTTATATATTTTAATTTCACAAAATTTCATTCATCTATATTAAATATAAAAAAAAAAAAAAAAAAAAAAAATTTTTTTAAATACCCCGGGGAATTTTATTTTATTTCTGTCCAGATCTGATGAAGTCTGAATACCCAGCTCTGATCAGATATGGATTTTGGCATTATATAGTTATATCTTCTTATATCTAAACGCATACGATTTTCAAAAAAAAAAAAAAAAAAATAGCTCCAGCAAAGAATCGAACGCGACTTTTCAACTTACTAGTCTTGAACTTTACCGCTAGGCCACCGCGGCTTCGTTGTTTAAGGTTCATTATTCTTGTATAGGTACAAAAAATTATATTTTATTTATACCAAGTAAAATAAATAAATACATTAATTTTTTTGTATTCAAATACTTAAAATTAAATGAAATGAAATTTTAAATGTTTGAAATTTTAATACTATTTCATTTTTTTATTACAATTTTTGCTTATTTCCTATTAAAGCCGTAAATATATTTTAAAAAACATTATGGAAATATTTCTGACAATTATTAAAACTTATTCATTATTTATAAAAATTTCAAGTAACTCTTTCAGAAAAATAAACGACAAATTACCTAATAATAGTTTTTCATTCCTACCGGACAACTATTAAGATTAAATTTCCAGAAGTGAAATCAAAAACTAAAGTACTTAAAAAAATAATTTTTATTTACACTTCTTATAGTTAACAATTAGAATTATTCCTGAAAGTTACAAGTCAAAATCTTATTAAAAGTTATGAAGAGTTAAAGTTAAATTCCATTCCAACGGGGCAACTATTTTTGAGATTAAAAGTCCAGAAGTGAAAACAAAAACTAAAATACTTAGAAAAATAATTTTTATTTACTCTTTTAATAGCCAACAATTAGAACTATTTCTGAAAATTATAAGTCTTCCTCTCAACTAGAAGAAAAATTATTTTTTTTTAAAACTATATAGTTTAAAATCTTTCATTTTTTAAGTTTTCCTCGTTAAATAAAAAATTGAATTTCAAAGATATACTAAACAAGGAATTTTTTTTCCAGTTGAGATAAAGACTTGACATTTTCAGAAATAGTTCTAATTGTTGGCTATTAAAAGAGTAAATAAAAATTATTTTTCTAAGTATTTTAGTTTTTGTTTTCACTTCTGGACTTTTAATCTCAAAAATAGTTGTCCCTTAGCAATGAAATTTAACTTAAACTATTCATAATTTTTTTTCTATATAATATTTTGACTTGTAACTTTCAGAAATAATTCTAATTGTTGACTATAAGAAGTGTAAATAAAAATTATTTTTCTAAGTATTTTAGTTTTTGATTTCACTTCTAGATATTTAATCTCAAAAATAGTTGCCCCGCTGGAATGAAATTTAACTTTAACTATTCATAATTTTTTTTTTATATAATATTTTGACTTGTAACTTTCAGAAATAATTCTAATTGTTGACTATAAAAAGGGTAAATAAGAATTATTTTTCTAAGTATTTAAATTTTTAATTTCACTTCTTTACATTTGTTCTAAAAAATATAGCCTGGCAGAGATGAATTTTTACTTTAAAGATTTTAATATAAAACTTTTTAAGCAGTAATGAATAATTTAATTTTAATGATTTAAATTATGGATATTTTTCTTTAAAAAACCTTGTGTATAAAATTTCAAAAAAATATATTTTTTTTTTTTAATTTAAAAATTTTTAATTTGATTAGAAAAAAAAATTTTTATTTTAATAGAAGATTCTTAGACATGGTAAAGAATATTACTCATTCCACAACCTAAAAATATTTATATTTACATGCTGGGGGATGGGTAAATATTCTTTACCGCGTCTAAGAATATTTTTTTATTACTTGACAATAAAGAATTTATGAATTAAACATACAGGTACCATAAGAATCCCTTCTTATCTAAGCGACTTTTAAAACTCTAACACATATACACATACATACACACTTATTCGAGTATAAAAACTCTATATGGAATGAGAATTTCTCTTATTCTTAACTTCTTTATAAGTAACAGTTCCAATGCAATATCATATATACTTGGGAGTATAGAATGATATTTTTCAAGGTCGCACATTACATCCCAGCAGCGCACGAACTTGTTAGTTTTTAAAAGTCGTGTGAGAAGGAGGGGTATTCTTATGGTAGTTTTGTATGTTTAATGCGTCAATTCTTTATTGAAAAGTTATAAATTTAGATTATTTTAATTATTGTAAATAAATAAATAAATAATTACTTTTTTTAATTTTAATTTTCTAGTTCAAATTAATTCAAATAAATTGTTTTTGATATTAGCTAATATGACCCAACGCTAATAAATTTGTCCCGATATAGTTGTATTATGTTCTTACCCATATAAAAGTAAGAGTAAATCTCAGCAGATACGATTTCGTGATTAGATTTTTTTTCAGATATACCCAGATCGTGCCAAAATCCAGTTTAGTACATACTACAACATATCACTCCATACTTCCTCAGTTCCGCCTTAATTTAGTTATGCTTGCTCCGATCACATTTTAAGTCTACTTAGATCTGGACAGATCATTTTTATAATTCCCCGGGTATTTTCTTGCAAATCTTATATTTGAGCATATTACTCCGTATCGGAAAAAACTCAACTGGCTTTGTGTTAAATCGCGCAGACTTTATTTTACTGGCATAATTATCTACAAAATTTTACGTTTACAACAGCCTCCTTATTTAACAAATCTCTTTATTAAATATATGCCTAAAGATAATGCCAGGAGTGCTTCACGTAATAAAGAACTATCTCACCCTGCAATCAAGGATTGTGGGTCTACATCATTTCAGTTACAGGGGGCACTCTTTTGGAACTCTATACCTTCTAACATCAGATTTTTTCCAAGCTTAAATTCTTTTAAAGCTGCCCTTCGTCAACACCTGCTCATGTTTGACCCATAACAAGTCATTCCATACATTATCTTACTGAGTTTACCTTAACTATATATTTTATGCAAAAACTAGTACTACAAATATCTTAATTACACTCAATTCTGTTATTAATTTAATAAAACACTTAGATTTATCTATAAATATTGTATATCTTGTTACTTTATTATATATTTACTTTATATCTACTCTACATATGCAAAAGACTGCTATAAACTGTGTATATACAATTTTGTTATTTTTAACAAATAAAGAACTATTCTATTCTATTCTATATATTGATTGTTTTAAACTTATAAATTTTCAATATATATTTAATTTCGTTTTTCCCATGAAAATATCATTAAATATCATTCCTCTGACCTAAACATAAAAACATGAAAATTTCAAAAATTATATTTTATTCCAAAAGTCATATTGATCGTTCACAACTTCAAATTAATATTAAAATTTATCCTCTTATAAATTTTCAATGTATATTTTATTTCGTATTGTCTACGAAAATATCATAAAACAAAATATTTTATTGCAAAAGTCATATTGATTGTTCATAACTTTATAAATTGCCAATGTATATTTTATTTCGTTTTTATATATGAAAATATCATAAAATTTTATTGGTCCATCTTAAATATGAAAAAATAAAAATTTTCAAAAAAAATATTTTTTTGCAAGAGTCATATTGATTTTTCATAACTTTATAAACTGCCAATATATATTTTATTCTGTTTCGTCTATGAAAATTAGGGTGATTCAAAAAAAAAAAAAAGTGCTTGAAATTAGCTCTTCATGGAGTATGTTGTTGTACACATAATACCAAGATATCATGCCAAATGTCAGCCCATTTGGTGACGTTTTAGAGGTCGCGAAAGTCTCTAGAAGGTTTTTCAAATTTGAAAAACGAGGACAGCTCACAATGGGTTCACAAAATTTTTTTTTAAGGCATTAAATGTGCCTATGGGTACGTTTTTTTGGTTGCTGGTTTCGAAAATCATGGTCCCAGAACATAAAAATGTGTTTAAAACCCCTAAATTGGCGAAAACACCCTTTTTTTAGGGCGTTGTTGCCCATTTTTTGCTAAAAATTCATAAAAAACCAATGGAAAATGGTTATATTGGTTAGTTCTCTAAAAATATAATTTACTGATTCTATTTTATCTTCAAATAAAGCCTTTTGCTCCATAAAACCCCAATATTAAGGTTTCAGTTATCCCAAAATAAGGGCTGAACTACCCCAAAAATCACCAAAAATTGGAAAAATTTGTTAAATTTTATTTTTATTATAATAATTGCTTATTTTATATATAAAATATGATTAATTTGCAGAAAAAATATCATATTCAATCCCTAGGAATGAAAACCACCCCCATATTTTATTTTAACCTTTAAATTTAATAAAAATTTATTAAAGAATTATTAGCGCATTATAAGGGCAGGTTTTCTAGGGGTTGTATATGATATTTTTTCTGCAAATTAATCATATTTTACATAAAAAATAAGCAATTATTGTAATAAAAATAAAATTTAACAAATTTTTCCAATTTTTGGTGATTTTTGGGGTAGTTCAGCCCTTTTTTTGGGCTAACTGGAACTTTAATATAGGGGTTTCATGGAGCAAAAGGCTTTATTTGAAGATAACGTAGAATCAGTAAATTATATTTTTAGAGAACTAACCAAGATTACCATTTTTCATGGTTTTTTATGAATTTTTAGCAAAAAATGGACAAAATTACCCTAAAAGAAGGGTGTTTTTCGCCAATTTAGAGACCATGATTTTTGAAACCAGCAACCAAAAAAACGTACCCCTAGGCATATTTAATGCCTTAAAAAAAAGTTTTGTGAACCCATTGTGAGCTGCCCTCGTTTTTCAAATTTGAAAAAGCTTCTAGAGACTTGCGCGACCTCTAAAACGTCACCAAGTGGGCTGAAATTTGGCATGATATCTTGGTATTATGTGTACAACAACATACTTCATGAAGAGCTTATTTCAAGCACTTTTTTTTTTTTTGATTCACCCTAATTAAAATATCATTTAAAAAAAATATTTTATTACAAAAGTCATATTGATTGTTCATAACTCTATAAATTGTCAATGTATATTATATTTCGTTTTGTATATGAAAATATTATAAAATTTCACTTGTCTGTCTTAAACATGAAAAAATAAAATTTACACAAAAAAAATATTTTATTGCAAAAGTCATATTGTTTGTCCGAAATTTTATGAATATTTCATAAAATTTCATCTATCTGTTTTAAACATGAAATAAAGAAAGGCTATTGCCGGATAAGCATAGTGATTTGGCCCTCCTCCCTAATCGCAAAAAATTATTTGTATCTGAAAAGTATTAAAAAAACTAGCCGATCGCCGTTGTAATTAGCTTCCTAGCCCATATTATGGCCCTTAAACCTTAAAAAACCTTAAAAATAGTGTATTTTGCGTTTTTTTCTGCGCACTGTGTTGAGCTATTAATCTGAAAATAGAATAGAAAAAAGGGTACAGAATGTATTTTCGATCCTCATTGGTTTTAGACCCTTAAGACCATTTTAAGACCCCAAAAATTTATTTTTCGGTTTAAAACCGCTAAATACTCCCAAAATACGTTTTTTTGAGGCTTCTTTTAAGATGTCTTCCTCCAAAGAGGCTTAAAAACCAACTTTCCAGACTGAGGATGAGAATATAGGTTCCTTTTATTCCCTATGTCATTCCTGGTAGGAGGGCGACCGTGATGAGCGGTGTTCATGAGATATTTTGTTCAAAAATAAAAGTAGAGTCTTTGAGCATTCATTTAGCGTTGGAAATGCTTCTGTACAACCACTTGAAAAAAAGTTTTCTGATGGTGGAAAATTGAAAAAAAAATTAGATATATTCACACGGCAACAGAAAGGGGACGAAAAGCCATCTTAACGTGCAAGGATCATGATATACGAATTTCATAGGAGCATATATTTTATTCGTAATTGAATTAAAAACCAACTTGCCAGAGCGAGGATGAGAATATAGGTTCTTTTTAAAAACATTTTTGACTTTTCATTTGTGACTTTTTTCGTTTTTTTTCCATTATTAAATGCTCTTCTAGTTTTTGCTCACAGCAATGGATCCCAGTTTGAATTGCTCTGAATCCCACGGTTCTGCCGTCGGGAAATATAATGTTCGGGAGTGTCCGCATACTCGAGTGGTTAGCGTTGCGTTCAAGTCCATCTTCAATAAGGCCAATTGAGCTTTCTCACGGTATTCAGGTTTTTGGATATTCTAAAAATATTCAAAAAAATATTCGATACGTATTTTTTTATTTTTAATAAAAATGATTTTTAACGAAGATATAGCGATTTAAAAACGTTAAAAACTGGAAGTGGGGGGTAGCGACGCCATATTGCTAAAAACGCTCCATATAATTCTGTATAAATTTCTGACGTCACTTAGATAATTCAAAAATTAAATCTATTATTTCTCGGGTTAAACTTTGTTTAAATTAAAAATAAAAAAATACGTATCAAATATTTTAAAGCCAACTACAAAACCAACCAAATAGAATTTAAAAATTTTTTTATGATAAAAACCAATTGACTATAGAGGGTGCCAGGCCCGTAGCGACTGATGCGCAGCTCGAGTGGATTTCTCCTTAGAGTCGGGTTGCTTGACAGTGCAGCTCTAAGTGGATGGTAAACTCCACCTAAGGCTAAATATAACCACCAGACCGATGCTTGAAAAAATAAGGGGAGGTTCAGAAACAAATTTTTTCGATTCTACTGCATTTTAATCGTGAAGGGACAAAGAAAACCGTTTCTTGAGCTTTCAAGGGGTTGGGATGAGCTCCCCCTCCAGGACAAGGTTGATATCGTTTAAAAATAATTTTTTTTGCCCTTTTAGTTCAATTTGAAAGAATTAAAGGCAGGTATAATTTTTTAATTTAAAAAAAACTGATTTTTCGAAATTGTAAAATCAATTTTTGGGCTCTTAAGGTGGTGTTAAGTGGTCATAAGGGTCTAAAAACAATAATTAATGAAATATATTTTAGTTAAAATGTAAAAATAGATGCTCAAAAAGATTAAGGGAGGTTCCAAAACGAATTTTCGCAACTTTATTGCATTTTAATCGTGTAGAGACAAAAAAACGTGTTTTTTGAGTTTTGAAGGTGCGGAGATGAGCTCCCCCTCCAGAACAAGACTGACATCCGTAAAATATAATTTTTTTCATTATTTAGGTCAATTTGAAGAAATTAAACACTGAATATTTTTTTATGCTCAAAAAACCGATTTTTCAAAAATTAAAAATAAATTTTCGGGGTATTAAAATGGTCCTAAGGGTCTAAAACCAATGAAGATCGAAAATACATTCTGTGTTTTTTTTCTACGCAATTTTCAGAATAATAACTCAACACAGTGCGGAGAAACAAAAAAAACGCAAAAAACGCAATTTTTAAAGTTTATAATGTGGAAATTTTCCTCTTCCACAATTATAAATAAATTTAGAGTTTGAGACTTGCCAAGAAAAAGGTCAATTAATTCTCTAAAATAATCTAAGACTCCTTTTTCTCGACAAGTTCCAGAGGGGGTCCGTATAAGGGAATATAGCGCAAATATATTCCACTTATACTAAACGGGTACCAGGAGGTTCTGGCAAATCAATATTAAACAATGAGAAATAATTCAATTAATATAAAATCTTATGGTACAAATAGTATGAACTTACCCATATATCATTATAATTATAAAGAGGTAAGAGAATTTATGAAATATAAAAATAATTGCAAATATTATTTTAGTGTCGCTCACCAGCATAAAGTTTTATTAATTGAAAATAGATTTTAATGTGAGGACTAATATGTACACAAAATCTTAAAGCTAAATTAACAATATTATTATTCGCGAGTATACGCGGCGCTTACGCGACTTAAGAAATATTGTCGCTACAAGTTATTTCGCGACGTGAGTTTACATAACTTTCATATAATTAAATAATTATAATGATAACTAGTAAAATCACTGGCCAAGTCATTTACAGTAAATTACAAAAATGAACTAAATGAGAAAGAGAGATAGATAGAACGATGGGTAATATACAAAAATAATTAAAAATACTATGAACAATAACTGCAACTAGCAGAATATTTGTATTTATATATAACAAAGGATAATTCTAGGAAGGGAAAGTAATTAATCTTCTTTGCGCCAAAGTAGTAAAAACTCCAAAATAACAGCAAATAAGTAATAAAAATACCTTCAACTCAAATTGTCAATTCCAATTCAAAAACAAATTCCAATTCAACAATAATTTACGAATTATGAGATTAAGCAATACTGGCGCAAACTTGAGTACACTGGCTTGCACTGACCTCGTGCTTGATAACAATTATCTTCTAAAACCACTTATTCGATCAATATTTGTCGCCGAAAATATGCTGCAAATTCTAATTGTCACGCCAAAATAATTATCTGAGAATATACCTCGACTTATATACTTGCGTTTTCAATTAATATTTTTCACCAAAACTCGTTGATTATTTTAAAATAATTAGATTTTCTAAAACTACAAGCACTACAGCATGTTGCTGTGACAACAGCCATCTTGGCTCTGCCGACAATGCGCATGACATATCTAAGGAAAGAAGTATATGGGAAAAGAAAGAAAGAGGGAAACACATCGGACTACTCTCTCTTCTAGTACTGATAAATGATGCCCTTTCTCAAACGCGATATCACTCATACAAGCACACACTGTTCAAATAAAACTTCTCAATTTCGTCACACGGAAATACAATTTATTCAAACTATAGTTTATTATATTATAATATTCGTATTTTGAATATAGTATTTAAATGAGGTGATTAGGGAATAAAATTAAAGAATTTATTAATAAATATTATTTACCAAAATTTACCACGCTACAATACCCCCACCCTTAAACGGGACGTAGGGGTAACACTACGAACCGACCGTAAAGTCAAGTTAACACCAATGTTTTATTTATCAATAAAATTTCACCATGAATAAATTCTTTTATTATTCCTTAATCGCCATTTACAAATTAAATATTATAAATTTTGATTTATGAAAAGATATTACAACTAAACTCTATTGACATATAAATCATTTAAATAATTAAATAATGTGAATTTAATTTAACTATGGTTAATTCAATTATTGCAACCTGTCAGCATTGTTTCTACGACATAGTCACAATTACTCCGGAATTTTAATAATATAAAATATTTATAAAATTTCTAGGAAAGGAAATTTGGGATGGGCAGGATTAAAATTGGCTAGCTAATTCTATTTAATTTATTAATCATTCTCAGGTTTGAAAAGAAAGTAAACATAACTAAAAAAAAACATCGTAAATATAATTAGCACGCAATTTGGAAATTCTGACCATTATTTCCTTATTAACCACGACAATTGATATCCATTTGACAACAAAAAAAATAACCAATTTACATAAATAAAACTTATTAAATGAACGATAATCATGAATTACATACGCTGCACCGAATTATTATTTTTAAAATTATAAGCGCCAATGGATTAACTAGCGATTTTCTCAATTATAAACAGCAATGAAACCCATTTTAAAATCATTCTTCTAAAGAGAAAGAAGATTGTTCCATACTTCTGACTTTAAGAATTTAACGCAATCCTAAAATTCTAACAGTCGCCATATGCAAAAAGGTGCAATAGTGAATGGAATAGAATTGATTACAAATTTAGTGCGTTCGTAATCCTCATTATACCAACTCCACCACCCTTAAATGGAACGTAGGGACGCAATACTGACCATAAATGAATTAAGTTTCTGAATAGCGAACTAAAAGTCAAAAACAGTAAGCAAAAGTCATTGGTCGATTGCGTTATGGAATTTTAATGAGATCATGTTAGCAAATTTTATTTAAAAAAAACCAAATATTAAATTTCAAAATGAAGTATAAACAAAATAAATTTTTAACAACCAAAAAAGTAAATATGATAATAAATTTTCCTAGAAAATTTCTACGCAATCACAGTATCCAGGAATTAGCCGTATTACCACTCCCCCGCCCTTAGAAAAGACGCAGGATGTAGTTGTACGACCCAGACCAATTTTATGATCAGCGAGTTAAGCAAAAAAAAAAAAAATGAAAACAAAACAAGAAAATAATTTTAACAACCAATAAAAAAAAAGTTAGCTAAATCATATAAATCTATTCCTAAATTAATATCACAACGAATACTTTTAGACGCCATATCGCTAAATGTGAAAAAAAAATAATCGAGCGAATAACTCTAAGGTACTAATATATAAAAAAAAACCGTAAATGAATACTAATGAAATACTTTGAACGAATTTACTATAACATTTAAATTTTGGGCAAGTATAAAGCGAACACTATTTCTTTCCTTTCTTTACACGCCAAGAAGATTTATTTTTGAAAACTAATTTAAGAAATAGTTGCGTAAATTTTTTTAAAAGCAAAATATTAAAATACGTATTATTTGTGCCAGGTACAATAGAACAAACATTTTGTGATTTTAGAAATGTATCGTCAAATCTCAAATATTTAATTATATACTTTGAATTTACTATTTTCTGAGTCACAGATCTTTTAAAAACGTTAAATCATTTTAATATTTTCATATCACGATACGAACCCACCCCTGACAAATCGGATTTTAAATCACCTCGCGCAACGTATTTTGAGCCCCTAGACTCATTATCCAAAAGTTCTACAATTGGTAGAAAATTTGTCACGGCTGTCGTTTTAAAGTATGTTTTTCTCGTTTCGCAAAATCCCTGTTGCAGAGGAATTGAAAGACTACCCATTGAATCAATTTCAATCCCGTCGACTTTTCGATTATCAAGCCACAATTTATGAGTACTGTTTACCGAGCTGGTACGATAATCACGTTCCAAATTCGAACACGAACCGCTAGACAAATTAAGCGAGCTTCGGACGAGTTAATTGGAATAGACACATCAACTTGCTTACAGTTAACTGTACAATCGCTACTAGATTCTACTAAGTCAGACACAACTGTATAATTTTGCCTATCAAGAAATGCGACTTCTGAACCACAGTCAAAAAGACTATTATGCGCGCTAGGTATTTTATTATCAACAACTTTATCAAGAGTAATTTTAAAAGAACTCGTCACTATCTACGTTACGATATTCTAAATTAACCTTGTGACTCAATTTACGCGAATTCACAATCTTTGTTCCATTATACCAGCATAATTTCGTATAAACACATTTTGGCGAACTATTAGGCAGTTTCAAGTCTTCACAAATACTTGCTCGCGATTCAAAACGTTTGAATGACAGTATAAAAATATGAGTAAAAAAAAATTAAAAATAAACTGATTTTAAATAAGAACTACAGCAATACTAAATTTAAATATTGTAGAAAATCATCAATTTGAAAAAGTATAAATTCGACTAAACTAAAAATAGCAAAGTAAAATCTTTTTAAAAAAAATTACTAAATTTACGCCAGCTCATGTGAAAGCGCAATAATCTACAATAAGTTATTGCGATGCACTCCCCCACCCTTAAATTGAACGTACGGAGTTTATATAGCTTGACGAAAAAAAAAACTATAGCAAAAAAAAATCAAAGAAAATCCCGAAATATTTTAAAAGTTCCGTTAATAATTAATTATAAATAGGCAAAAACAAATAATCAATATTCCAAAAATTAAAAAAATTAATTCCAATCCAAAAAAAAAACTATACCAATTTAACAAAATTAATAATATTAATAACAATCCAAAAAAAAATTACTTTAAGAACCAATTTTAAATACAAGGGGAAGAAAAAATCCAAGAAACAAATTAAAAAAAAAAACAATCCCAATAAAAAAAAGTCCCAATACAAAATAAATTAATAATCTTATTCCAAAAACAATTAATAATTTAATAGCTAATCCCGAATTTATATTTAAAAAAAAATCAAATTCAAATCAAAACTAATAAAGAGTTATATAAGAACAAGTAATTGAAAATACGAAGCAAAAACGAGCAGTACACCAAAAAACTATACTGACAAAATTATTCCAATCCAAAAAAAAATTAATTAAAGATAATATTTAAAAAAAAGAAATTTTAATTAAAAAGTAAAATTAATTAAGGGCCAAAAAAAAAAATTCAACTAAAACGAAAATTCAAACAGATTTCCCCACCGTAATCGCAATCAAATATTTCATCAAAAATTAAAAAAACTAAAATTTTTTTTACTAAAAAATAAAGATTTAATCGCTAATTATGATATTATTCCGCGATAACTGAACTTAGCCTTAAGTTCTAATTATTCGCAACCTAAAAAAAAATTAATGGTCAGAATTTGTAAATTTTTATCCACAATAATAATAGCAAAATATTATGTAAACGCGAATCCTAATATCCAAATTAACATAATTTTTTTTTTAAAACTATAATTCTTTAATTAGAATTAGCTGTAAAAAATGCGAGAAATAATTTCTTGGGTTTAAGAATACCGCGATCAAATTTACAATCTCTAAAGAAAAAAAAACAAAAATATTTCTTTCTTAAAACCAATTTTAAATTTTAAGGGTTATACGGATTCATATTAAGGGGAAAAAAAAATAGATGATCAACTAAAATAACATTTAAAAAAAATTAATTTCAAGAAATTTAAAAAAAAAATCTGTGTAGCAAACAAAATAAAAATAAAATTCAAAATGCTAGAAAAATTAATCAATAATTTAATTAACCATTAACAATAGAAAATAAATTCTAAGGAAAAAAAAAATTATTTACTAGATCCTAAACAAAAAAAAACTAATTAAATTATATACTAGCGCGAGAAAGAAAATGAATTTCGATTTTGTGTTCGCTAAGACACAAAATTAAATTGATTATCTTTTTCAGACCATCAGCATACTCCCCCGCCCTTAAAAGAGACGTAGGAGCAAAAAGAATGGTATTATGGTATGGATTTACGCAATGAAAATCCATACAAAAAAAATCAAGAAATTCATACGTCATACTTGCAATTAATACATTATACAATATAAACATACCAATACATTCCAAAACATACCGGCGACTCTCTCTCTCTTTACAAAAAATCAAAAACTTTTACGAAAAAAAAAATGTGAACTAAAGAAAAAATTTTTCCCGTGCCGATAATTCACGTTAGGGCGCCAATTTATAATGTGGAAATTTTCCTCTTCCAGCTTATATAAATAAAATTTAGAGTTTGAGACTTGCCAAGAAAAAGGTCAATTAATTCACTAAAATAATCTAAGACTCCTTTTTCTCGACAAGTTCCAGAGGGGGTCCGTATAAAGGAATATAGCGCAAATATATTCCACTTATACTAACGTGTACCAGGAGGTTCTGGCAAATCAATATTAAACAATGATAAATAATTCAATTAATATAAAATCTTATGATAAAAATAGTATGAACTTACCCATATATCATTATAATTATAAAGAGGTAAGAGAATTTATGAAATATAAAAATAATTGCAAATATTATTTTAGTGTCGCTCACCAGCATAAAGTTTTATTAATTGAAAATAGATTTTAAAATACTATGAACAATAACTGCAACTAGCAGAATATTTGTATTTATATATAACAAAGGATAATTCTAGGAAGGGAAAGTAATTAATCTTCTTTGCGCCAAAGTAGTAAAAACTCCAAAATAACAGCAAATAAGTAATAAAAATACCTTCAACTCAAATTGTCAATTCCAATTCAAAAACAAATTCCAATTCAACAATAATTTACGAATTATGAGATTAAGCAATACTGGCGCAAACTTGAGTACACTGGCTTACACTGACCTCGTGCTTGATAACAATTATCTTCTAAAACCACTTATTCGATCAATATTTGTCGCCGAAAATATGCTGCAAATTCTAATTGTCACGCCAAAATAATTATCTGAGAATATACCTCGACTTATATACTTGCGTTTTCAATTAATATTTTTCACCAAAACTCGTTGATTATTTTAAAATAATTAGATTTTCTAAAACTACAAGCACTACAGCATGTTGCTGTGACAACAGCCATCTTGGCTCTGCCGACAATGCGCATGACATATCTAAGGAAAGAAGTATATGGGAAAAGAAAGAAAGAGGGAAACACATCGGACTACTCTCTCTTCTAGTACTGATAAATGATGCCCTTTCTCAAACGCGATATCACTCATACAAGCACACACTGTTCAAATAAAACTTCTCAATTTCGTCACACGGAAATACAATTTATTCAAACTATAGTTTATTATATTATAATATTCGTATTTTGAATATAGTATTTAAATGAGGTGATTAGGGAATAAAATTAAAGAATTTATTAATAAATATTATTTACCAAAATTTACCACGCTACAAGTTATTTAAGGTTTAAGGGTGCCTAATATGGGCTACGAAGTTAATTTCAACGGTGATCGGCTAGTTTTTATAATACTTTTCGGATACAAATAATTTTTTGCGATTGGGGAGGGGAGCCAAATTAGTATGCTTATCCGGCAATAGCCTTTCCTAAAAAAATATTTTATTGCAAAAGTAGTATTGATTGTTCATAACTTTATAAATCATAAATGTATATTTTATTTCGTTTTTCTATGAAAATATCATAATATTTCATTCGTCTGTCTTAAGACAAGACAAGACTGTTTAAACATGAAAAAATAAAAATTTCAAAAAAAAATCTTTTATTGCAAAAGTCGAAAATTTTCAATATATATTTTTTGTAATATAAAATAATATAATATATAATAATATTGTCACAGGAGTATCATCTGTGACCGGGGAAATTCGAATAAATAAAATATTAAGTTAAAGATATAAGATCGTTAATTGGAGTAAGAGCTAAGTCAGCAATAATTAGAGATGGCCAGACGTAAGCGCGTGAGAACTAAAAGCGTGAGAAAGATTAGTTTTAGAATGACAGTAAAGTGGGATGAGCCTAATGAATCTTGATTGGCGAGTACTCGTTGACCATACCTAAAAATTTGCATCTTAGCCAATTAGTAAAGACACCTCCACTCCTGATCGCGGGGGAGAAAAGCTTTAAATACAGAGGTAAATCGCCCATGCACTAGAGATCTCACGGAACCTTTGTACTATTATAACAATTAATAAACAACCAGTACAGTTAATTAAAAGGTTTATATTTATTTCATCACCGGTAAAAAGTTCTTAAGATTAAACTAATTAATCTTAGGACCAGGTAAGAACACTCAAATAATAAGAACGTTCACGTCCAAACCCCAGCAGACGGAACATCTGGAGGCTCCGGTGGATTGCCCGCTGGTGATGGAACAAAAAAAAATATATATAAAAATAAAAAGAAATTAAAAAAAAATTTTTTTTTTGGGGATACTCTCAAGAAATTTACATCATTAAAATATTACATCAAGATAAATTAAATACAAATAGAAGTAGAATTTTTTTCCCTCTTTCAATAAATCAAGAAAGAGAAACCCTTAAAGAAAAAGGATCTGCGAGTAAAAACAAAAATATATATACAGCAAAAAAAAAGCAAACTGAAGATAATTGGATAATTTGGAAATAAAATAATTAGGACATCAACAACTAGAAACAACCAAGGATTTAGGAAGTAACGTAAGCTGAAAATTCAAGAAACCTCTAAGGATTTCAATCGATTAGACACAGTAACTAGAGAATAGCGGCGAGTTCAAGGAAGCGAAATGCAGGGACAACAAATTCTTTACCTGGCAGTTTGGTAAGTACATTTTCATTATATTACAAAAATACCATTTGACCAGAGAAGATATATAAAATAAAAAGAAATAATACTAGCATACGTAAAAAAAAAAATTTTTTATTTTTAAAATAATAGAACAAAATAAAATTTTTTGGGGTATATTAAAATACATAATAAGCGCCTACCCATAGACTACAATTATAACACGAATAAATAAATTAAATAAAAAGGGCAGTACGCTAAAAAGTATAATTTTTTAATAAATAGGAAAAGAAATTAAGGTAAATAGAAGTCTAATTTGAAACACGTATATAAATATATAATAGTATTGCACGATATAACTAAAATTGAGTTTTTTGCGGAATTCAGTTGGTTGAAAGTTACTTATTGGTGAAATTTACTAATAAAATTTGGGTATAAAACTAATACCTCAATTTTTTTTCTCTACAAATTTTTTTTTGGATTATAGTTACCAATAATTAGTAAATTGTGTTTACTAATAAAGTCATTGAAGTTATTTATATTGTTCTGGTTGCAATAAAATAGGTGAATCATTAACAAGTTGATATTTTTTTTTGATAATTGCATTTAAGATAGAGAAGTTATTTAAGTAAAGCTATAATAGAGTATATAAAATTAAAACCTTTAGGAATTAACAAAATTCCGTCAAAAAATAAAATTAAAAATAAATTTAAACAATTTAAACAAGTTGCAAAAAATAAAAGAAGCTCTCGCGAAATGAATGAGGAACAAGAAAGATTTGACCAAACATTTAAGGAGTTGCAAAATCAAAGAAAGGAAAGCAACAATATAATTGATAATACGTTAGAAAAATTTAGTAATTTAAAAATATCAGAGGTCATAGATAACAAAGTAAATAAAAAAGTGTTTAGTGCAGATGAAATACAAGAAATGCAAAAACAAAATGATTTGCTACTTAGAGAGTTAGAAAAATACAAAGAAATGGCTAGTGGGAACATACCAAAACAAAAGCAGGAACCGCAAAAAGTTATGGAAATAAATGTGCCACTTCAAGCTATGGGACAAATGGAAGGGGCACGACCAAAAACAACAATTACACAAAGTAGGAGACAAAATTTTGATTCACATGAAAGAATATATGTAGTTACGGATGAACAAAGGACACCCTTTAGAAATATTCCTTTAAACGCTGCTTTAACGACAATACCAAACTATGATGGGCGTCCGGAAACGCTAAGTGCGTTTGCTAAAGTAATAAGAGAAATTTTGGAAACTTATGGCCCAAATAGTGAAAAGTGGATATTGAATACAATTGCAACTAAACTAAGAGGTAAAGCGCAGCTATCATTTGGAGGAACAGCCCCTGCATATGATAACATAGAACAACTTTTACAAGACTTCAAATTAACATTTGGAGGTATTCAGGATGCAGATACACTACGATTAGAGATGCGCAGAGTAGAGCAGGACGAAGAGGAAGAAGTAGCTGATTATGCACTAAGAGTGCAAAATTTAGAACAAAGATTAATAACATTGTATGACTTATCCGTCGGCATGCGTGCAGAGGAAAAAGAATATCAGAAGAGAAGAACAAGGAGTGAATCATTGCAATGTTTTTTGTTTGGTCTAAGAGACCCACCTGAGTACAGAGTAGCAGCAATGAAACCTACTACACTTCGGCAATCAGCAAGTATGGCAGTAAACTTAGAGGGGCGCACAAAAATATTACAGAGACATGAAAATTGTGCAACATCTCATAGAAACATAGCTACAGCCCATAGAATGGAACCAAAAAGAAATAGTGCAGAAATGACAGCAGATACGTCACCTCAAGACATTGGAGATTTGTGGGCTATGTTAGCTCCCATAGTAGCAAAAGTCAAAGCCGCTACAACAGTTAAATTAGAATGCAAATTTTGCAAAGGAGAGCATGACGTAAAGAATTGCGAAAAACTATTTAAGATGATAAAAACCAATATTTTCCATACCCTTTTTGGGCTGCGCAAAATAATGGTCAAATGGATCAAAAGCCTTTTTATAATCAGCAAGATTCAAGACCTGAATATAGCAATAGAAATAATATGAACAATAGGCCAAATACAAATTTCAGAAGCAATAATTTTAGAGATAATAGAAATTTTAATAATGGCAGAAATTTTAATAATAGATATTCAAATTACCAAGGTCGTTTTCAAAATAATAATAATTTCCGGGGTAGAAATTTTGAAAACGGTAATAGAAATTTCGACAATGGAAATAGAAATTTTGAAAGTAATAATAGAAACTTTGAGAATAGTAATAGAAATTTTCAAAGCGGACCTAGAGGACAAAATTTTAATCCTGGTATGAATAGAGATACAAATACACAAAGGTTCCCAAATAATAATAGTATAAATGGAAATAATGCGATGAGAAATGACCAAAATAATCAAAGAATGAGTAATGTACAAAATCCTGGAAGAAATGCTGGAACTCAGCAGAATAATGATAACACTGATAAAAATAAAGGACAGCAGAATTTAAACTTCTCAGGTGCTCATCACCGGGTGGCAATGAGCTAAAATAAAGATAAAATTATAATTTCAGCAAAAGTAAGATACGCGAGTGCAAAGAAAATTCCGCCAGTAGTAGAATTTCGTAGTGACAGCCTTATCGGAGGGTATGGAACTTTTTTTATTGATAGCGGAGCTGACGTGTCTCTTATAAAAGAATCAGCACTACGCTACACAGAGTATGTAAATCAGAGAGTGCAAATACGTATAGTAGGAATAACACAAAAAGAAAGTCTTACAAAAGGGTCTGTTAATATTGATATAAACAATTTGCCGTGTTTATTTCACGTTGTGGATGATAATTTTTTAATGGACACAGATGCATTATTAGGTATAGACCAATTGCAACGATATGAGGGACAAATTGACTTGGGCAGAATGAGATTACATTTTGGTTCTTTTATTTTACCATTCTTACAGCGAGAAAAATTTCTAATTCAACCAAGTTCAGTTCAAAATATATATGTATGTGTGCAAAATAGAGATAAAAAGGAGGGATACATACCAGAGTTACATGTAAATCCACATATTATTATGGGAAATGCATTAGTTTCAAACACGGATGGGAGAGCGTATATAAGATGTGTAAATACATCTAAGAAAGTTATTGAATTAGAAGCACCGGTTGTTGAATTACTGGAATATGAAAAACAGACAGAAAAAGATGAGGATTATTGGGATTCAGATTTAGAAGTAGATATTGACATGTTATCACATCAAATAATGCAAAAAATGGATGTAACAGGCTTAGAAAAGAAAGAAATTGACGCAATTGATTCATTAGTATATGAGTTTTGTGATCGATTCTACATAAAAGGAAGACGTTTCACAAAAACGCATCTTATGAAACAAGAGATTAAACTTACAACAGATGTGCCCATAAAAAGTAGAGTATACAGACATCCACCAGAAGCAAAAAAAGCTTTGAAAGAGATTATTCAAGAGCATTTAAAGTTGGGAATAATAGAGCCAACAAATTCGTCATATTCATCGCCATTATGGTTGGTTCCAAAACATGTCACAGGAAATGAGCCAAAGAAATACCGTGCAGTGATAGATTATCGTTCCCTAAATCAGATAGCGGTGAAGGACAGCTATCCCTTACAAGATATGGGAGGAATTTTGGATCAGGTGGCCGGCGCACACATAATTTCACACATAGATTTGGTTTATGCTTATCATCAGCTCCCATTAACGGAGGAGAGCAAGAAATATACTGCATTTTCTTGCCCTTTTGGACTTTTTGCCTATTCCTCTAGCCCCATGGGTTACTGTAATTCCCCAGCAGCGTTTAGCAGGCTAATAGATAGAGTTATAGGAGGGTTAAAAGACACTTTTGCATATTTAGATGATATTGTAGTACATTCGCAAACATTCGAAGAACATATCAAAAATTAAGAGCGTTATTTCAAAGATTAAGAGAAGCAAAGTTATTAATGGATCCAAAAAAGTGTAAATTATTTCGCAGAGAAGCTGTATTTCTAGGACACACAATTGGCAATGAACAAATGAAGCCAAATGCAGAAAAAGTTAAAGCAGTAAAAGAATTTCCAGTGCCAATAAATCAGAAAAAGATCAAAGCATTTTTGGGGTTAGCAGGATTTTATAGAAAATTTATTAAAAACTTCTCGAAGATAGCAAAACCTTTAACAGATTTATTAAAGAAAAATGTACCTTTCGAATGGACTGAAAAACAACAGGAAGCATTCGAGACACTGAAGCAAAGACTTACTGAAGAACCAGTATTAGTAGCACCCAGGTTTGACGCTCCATTTTACATAAGTACAGACGCTAGTTCATACGCAATTTCGGCCATATTAGGGCAAAAAGATGAAAAAGGTAAGGAACATGTAATTGCCTATGCATCTAGGCTTTTAAAAAACTCAGAGGTGAAATGGGATAGTTTTTCTAAAGAGCTTTTGGCTCTAGTTTTTGGCACCCAAACGTATAGGCAATATGTATATGGGTCTAAATTTTATGTAATTACAGATTCGCATTAATTAAAATTTTTACACCAATCAAAAAACACAGATTTTAGATCTTGTCATTTAAGGTCGAAATTAATGAATTATGATTTTAAAATCATTCACCGACCAGGTCGTGAAAATACAGCAGCAGATGCATTATCTAGAAACCCTGTAATTGATAAAAATAAGAAAGATTTTGACCAACCTTGTGTTAAATTCTATGAAAGAGCAGACAAGGGAGAGTTCGAGGAAACGTCGGAGTCGGATTCAGACACCCTTATACGTTTGATAAAAATATATAGAACTAAACGTAAGGCAGCTGAAAGAGCAAAACAAAAATTGGCAGAAAATTATGAATCTGATTTTGATTATATTCCAGAAAAGAAACCTAAATCAGGAAATAAAAATAAAACAATATCTACAAAACGTAAAAAAGTTAATAAACCAAAAGTAGCAAGTAAAAGAAAATTAAATAATGAAGTAGAAAGTGAAACTGTGCCGATTAAAAGGAAAAGAGGTAGGCCTAAAAAGTTAGTACCTAAAATAGCCCCTATTCCGCCAAGAATGAGAGGTATGAAGTATAAATATGAGCGAGTACAACCAACAATAATAAGAGAAAGATCACCATCAATAACTAGAACATTAGAGAGAGAAGTTATAATAAGGCCAAATTCAGTGACGGAAAGTTCAGATGAAGGGACGGATACAGAAAGTATATCTGAGGGAGAAGAAATTAATACAAAAAATAAAAGTAAAAATAAAAAATTACAAGATAATAATATGCAAAATGTACAAATTCAAGAAATATCGGAAGAATCAGACAGTATAAGTTCATTAGAAAATAGGGAGGCTGATTATGCTGAAGAAATAGAGAAAGATTTTATGCAAATTGAAAGTATTAATAGTGTCAATAAGAAAATAAATGAACCTATAAAAGGTCAGTTAATTTTAAAGCAATGCGAAAATGATAAAGAAAAAGCAAATATATATCAGGGAAAATTTGAAGGAAATATTCGGGGAAAAATCGTTAAAAATGAAGCAGAATTACAAATTTGTATTGAAGAAATAAATAAGCTTGATATAAATGAAAATAAAGAAAATTTAAATAAGAAGGAAATAAAAAGTATAAATGATAAAAATACGGAAATATTACATAAAAAAAAGTTGCAGTGTGAGCAAAATGTTAAAGAGATAAAAGCATATGATGGTATAAGTGGGATAGCACAATATGTTGAAAGTAATGCATGTGCGGAGCCAAATGAAAAATTCGAGCGTGATACTAATATAGATAACTCGGGAGAATGTTTATTTCATAGTTTATTAATACATATGGGGAGCGATTTGAATTTTAGGGAATTTAGAAATATACTGATAAATAGTGAATTTTTACAGTTATGCGAGAATCCTGAGGAAGCACAATATATATTAAGTAGGCAAAGAGAATGGGGAAATGCTGATATATTATTTATATTTTCAAAAGAATTTAAAATAAATATTTGTGTACATATGGTGGATTCAAAAAAGAACGCAGAAGGAATTAAAAGAGTAAATTATTTACAATATATAGGAAGCAATTCAAAAAAATTTATACATCTACACCTAAGTTCAAGTCATTATACGCCATTAATTAAAGTAGCAAAAAAACAAAAAGATAATAATAATGAAAAAATACAACCAATTGTTACAAGTTTATTAAAAACTAATGAAAAAATAAACAAAAGTCCAAAAAAAGTAAAATTTCAGGAAAGCGATAAAAAAGTAGAATTGTTGGGGAAAACTGATAGGCCTACAAGAAAACCGCCATTTAAAAAACAGGAGGTATCGGAAGTTGTAAAATATATGGCACCCTTAAAAACTATGACAATTTCTAAGAGTCATCCATATATGAATTTTAAAAATATAGTGTTTTGCGTAACAGAGGATGTATACGCGTCGCAAGTTATATTAACTTTAGAAGAAAAACGACTGATTGACAGAAAAGAAATTTAAGAAAATAAGCCACAAATTGGAGAAGTAATTGTAATAGAGAAAAAGGAGAAGAATTTTATTGCAATAGTAATTAAACCATACATTGACAGTAAATTACTGATAAATGATTTAAATAAAGCACTAAAAATTCTTGGAAGGATAGTAGATAAGTTTAAATTTAAAGAATTGTCGGTAACAAGAGATCATGATATGTTTAATGAAACACAAAATAGATTATACATAGAAAGATTAAATCATTTTTTAGGTGCAAAGTTTATAGAAGCCACATTTTATCTTGATAGCATTTAAGTGCCACCAGTAGAACGAAGATTTAAGTTAATTATGGAAGCACATACAGGTGCGTTGTCAGGTCATCGTGGGTATACAAAAACACTAGAAAAATTAGCAAGAAAAAATTACTGGAGAGGAATGAGAAATGAAGTATTACAAATAGTAAGATCTTGTACGGAATGTCAAGAAGTAAAGTTCTCAAAGCCCAGAACAAAAATGAATATGGTTATAACTGATACTCCATTGAGGGCATTTGACGTGGTTATCCTGGATTTACATGGAAAGATGCCTCAGAGCGGGGATTTTAATTGGGTTTTAACAATAATATGCACCTTAACAAAATATTTTATAGCGGTACCATTAAAAGATGCAACTGCATCATCGATAGCAAGAGGATTAGTGGATAATTTGATAATACCGTACGGCCCACCACTAGCCCTACTCACGGATCAAGGGGCAAACTTCCAAAGTAAGGTAATGGAAGAGTTCGCAAAGATTTTTGGAATAAAAACGTACAGAACTTCAGCGTTTAGACCTCAAGCGAATGGCGTAATTGAAAGGGTTCACGGGCCCTTAGTTAGCTACCTAAAAATTTATGCATGCAAAAATAAAGATTGGCATAAATGGGTTGGACTGGCAGCGCATGCATTTAATAATTCGGTCTCGGAATCAACTGGTTATTGTCCATTTCGTTTGGTATTTGGACGAGAAGCACGAACACCATCAGAATACCCACCCAGAGAGACAATAAGAGTATATGATGAATATTTAGCAGAAACGGTTGCAACGCTACAACAATTACAAACGTTAGCAGCCTTAAACTCTATTCATCGAAAGATAAAAAGTAGCGACTATTATAATTGAAGAATAAATACAAGTCATTTTAGAATAGGTGAGCATGTATATCTGGTAAATAATAGGAATCAGAAAAAACATGATAAAAGGGCATTTCATCAAGGGCCATGGGAAATAACAGATATAGATTATGAAAGACATAATGCAGAAATTCGGTATGAAAATTTAGTAAAAGTAGTGCATTTTGATTTATTAAAAAGAGCATATGAAGTTGTGCGACCAGGAAATATTATAGAAAGACCGACAGAGTAAAGATAAGCAAAAAAAACGTAGTTGGTTAATTAGAGTATAAAAATTAAAAATATATAGAGTTAAGAAAAATATTAAGAATAAAATAAACTAAGTAGGAGTAAAGGGTAGAAAATAATAATAAAATAAGAGAAACTGCTAAAATTACAGATTGAACGAGTAATAATCATGAATTGGGAAAAAGAGCAATTTTATGATCTCCCAAAAGGGATAGAAAACAGTTCAACACAAAACAAAATAAAATAGTTAATATAATGTATGCAGATGACTTAGTGTGTAAGGAAATAGAGGAGAAAGTAACAAGAAAATTAGACAAAAAAAAATATGTAAAAAAAAATAGTAAGTCTAAAAAAAAAAATATATAATATGAAATATAAGAAAATCTTATATTTTTCTCGCAACGAGAGGGCGAGAAAAACATAAGGCAAAAAAAGTATTATAATACAGAAAGAAGCAACTAGTATTAAAAGTATAATAATAAGAATAAACATATTTAATAAAATTTTTTTTGAAGTAAGAAAACATTGTGCAGAAATTATAGAAATTCCAAAAAAAAAAAACATAAATAAGCGACAAGATTAAATTATTGTCTGTCTCGAGATTAGATAAGACGTTAAATAAAATTTCTTTTTAAATAAAATCATAGAAGTCTCGAGAGTGTTAATTGGAAAAGCATGATTGTAAAGAAATAAATAAAATTTAAATAAGTTAAATGCTTTAAATTAACATATCCCGTGATTTCAGTGATATTGGGAGATGCACAGAGGGGGAAATAATATCGGACATTAAATGATTGTAAAAACAAAAATATAATGAAGCGAGAGATACTCAAAGGTACTGAGAAATAATAAAGTTTTATCGTAATAATAAGTAAAATAAAAAAAAAAAAATTTTTTTTCTGACCTTTGGGGATTGGATAAAAGGAAGAGCATAATAGTATTAAGTAAAGAGTAAGAGAAGCACGATTGGATAGTCAGAATAAGCAATAGGTTGTTCAGATTTCGTTGTACCATGCAAAAATAAGGTAGATTTATATAAACCATACAAAAAATCTGAAACAACGTGTGTAATTAAAACACATAAAATGATGCGAGAGGATTAAGTCAGAAGCAATGTATTGCAAATAAAATGAACAAAAAAAAAGATATGTAAGCCATACTTTAAGTAAAAGGCAAGCAAAAAAATGTATAAACACATATCAAAGAATTTGAAGAAGAAATGAAACAAAATTATTAAAATAATAAAATAATAAGCTAAAGTTTAAGCTTCAAAAAGTCTCAGATCTTAGATCTTTGAGCAAAAATATATATGTTCAAAACAAGTGTAATATATCTTCCGCAATACTCATACATAATTTACAATTACACAGTCATATAAAAAACCTAAATATTGCAGGGTGCGGGAGAGATAAATAATTAAAGCTTGTAAGGAGTATTCAATTGTGTTATAGAAGTATTTGTTTATTTACAGAAAGTTTTTTTTGGTTCCATGAACCTAGGAAGGAAAGAATTTTTTTTAAAGAAACAAAAAAAATATATATTAAACAATGGAGAATATCTTAGTGACTTTAAGATCGTTCGTTTCATTATAAAATATAAACATCATTAATTTTAGTAAAAAAAAAAATAAAATATTAATATACATTATAATAAATAATTTATTAGTTCCTTCTCTTGTATTTTAGCCCATAAATAAAACTTTTAGAATGTAAGTGAATAAGTAAAGTATGCGTCTTGTCACGTTCGGGATAGATAAAATTTTTTAATCGCTTTCAGATTCAAAATAATCAAGAAAAATAAGCTGTAGGAGAAACTTGAGAAATATTATAAAAAAATCGAGATCAAAACATCAGCAGTAACAAGAGCAGAGACGATAAAAAAAAAAGGAAACAGTGTAGACAAAATAAAATACGTATATAAGATTAAAGTAAAAAAAAAATATTTTTTTTTGTTTTGTCAAAATGAGAATTATCATAAAAAAGGAATTTGAAATTTTGGAACAGACAAAAATATTATTTAAGGTTTGGAATAAAAGAAAGATACTAAATAGGGTATGCCACAAGCAAAGAGAATGGAGAAGTAATAGGAAATGCAAATGGTGTTTACAAAAGAAACATAATCCACCTTTATTTAAGATAATGAGAGAAACAAAAATCACGGAAATTTATGAAAGCAGGGAAGAAGAATCACGAGAGATAAGAGAAAATATAGAAGTGACATACGAAAGAAAAAAATAAGGATGAAAAACAAGCAGATGAGAGTTTAGAAGAAAAAAAATTAATAACAATAGATTAAAAGACAAAATAAGTAATAATACGGTTAGAGTATAAGCTAGAGTATAAGCTAGGAATAAGAGAAAATAAGAAAAGAAAAAAAAAAAGAGTTTTTTTTTTAGTTATAATAATATAATTAATAAAATAAATGATTAAAATAAAAAAAATATATATTAGCTATAATTTTAATCATAAGTAAGCATAAGAAGTATTATAATCAGATTCTACGAAATTCACGGAGGCAGAGGGAGAGAAGAATTATAAAATGTAAGCACGGAGCTTGCAAAAAAAAAAGAGCGATAAGTCCCAGTAAAGTGTGGGAGAAGTACAGCAGGCCTCTACGGTAGGGAGAATATGTGAAGTTATATAAAGCAGAACAATTAGAAGCGCAAGGGTAGAACGAATTAGTAAAGCCAAGTGACAAAAAAAATATATATAATAAATATTATATATTTTAATAGAACAATAATTGCAAGTTGATAAAGTAAAAAGAAATTTTTTTGAGATGGCTGAAAAAATAGCTAAAGAATTAGAATTAGTAGCAAAAGCAATGGCAGGTATATTAGCTAGAATAGAAAAAATAGAAAAGATAATGGAGTTAAATAACGAAGTGACAGAAAAGAAATTTATAAATTCCTTAGAAATAATAGGAGCTGCAATAGAAGAAAGTAATAAGAGAAATGTAATAAAAACAAAGAAGAAAATAAACAGGGTTGTAAGAGATATGGAAGAAATCCTCGAAGATTTGGAAGAAGTGAATGCAGAGGAATGTACCGAAGAGAAAATGGAAGTTATAAAAGCCTTAAAAGAAACAAGTAAGATAATTAAAAAATAAATAACAATAAATTTTTAGTTATAGTTAATAATAATAAAACAAAAATGTAGTATAAAATCTTTTCTCGCAACGAGAGGGCGAGAAAAGATGCAAAAATTAAGTCATAAGTGCAAAAACAGAAAAATCATAAGTAAAAGAAACAAAATATTTTAATAAGCGGGTTGTTTAAATGACCAATAAATTATATTGATTGAGATACAAGCTCCGGTGCATAAACAATGTTTTATTTATTATTAATTTGTTTGAAATTCATTGTGAAATTAAATCACATCTTTTAATATAAACTTTTTAAATAAGATGAAATAAACTTTTAATCTTACAATCTGTAATAAATTACGTAAGATTATCTTTTATAGCAATTAAATTCAAAAAAAAAATAAAAAAAAAATAGATAAGAAAATAAATTAAAGTAATTGTAAATTGTAGTAAGTTAAAAAATAAATTTTTAATTACACTTTAACGTAAACATACAAGTATAATTATTAAAGTAATAAATAATAAAATTTTTTTTAGTAAGCAAATAATATGTAATATAGTTAATAAGAATAATTAAAAAAAATTATAAACTAACTAGAGTAAAATCAAAACATAGAAATAGTATAAGTAAGAAAATCTTTTCTCGCAACGAGAGGGCGAGAAAAGATATAACAAAGATATAGCTATAAAATTAGTGTTTAAAAAAAAAAATAATAAATAAAAAAAAAAAAAAGATAGTTAGCATAAGTAGCATTAAGAAACTTAAAAATAATATTGAACACTGAGCGTAATAATGAAGTAAGTTTATAAAAATATAATTTTGTGACCCAAATTAAATATGCGAAAATCAGGCTCCTTTATTTGAGTAAGGTCCAACGATAAGATGGAATATTTGACTTTAGCAGGGTTAAAGTTTAAAGTAAATAATCCTTTAGTTTTAATATTTAAGTACAGGAATCCGAAATATCCCAAAAATACGAGGCTCCATTAAATTGCTTCTAGTAGTTAGGGCTCCATGGAGGGCTTGGCTGTTTAATAATTATAAAATAACGTATTCTGAATTTTACTATATTATTTTATTCTCAATATTGATATAACAAAATAGAACTGTATTGCTGGTGCCTACTACAAAGGCTACTAGTAGTATGGTAGTAATAAAAAACTAGTTAAAGTCTACAAATATGTTATATGTCTAATAGGCTGTAGAAATCAAGTCGATTGGTTTAGTAATTAATTAATTAATTCTTGTGGTTGAATAGGAATTCTTCTATGATTAAAATCTTTTGTTGGAAACAAGATGCTAAAGAAGCTGTCTAATCAATAGCTCTTTAAATTAAGGATAACATAACAGTGAGTCCAATGCTAGCAGCAAATAAAAAAAAAACTGTACAATGTCTATAGGTAATTGTAGGCATATTGTTATTTCTGTCCATTAACGAATCTGTAGTTCTAATGAAATAGTATAAGAAATTCATGAGTTTCCTTATGATCATTTAAATAAAAAAAAAAAGGAAATACAATAATTAAATAACAATTACAGATTATAATAGACATTGTATTGAAAATGTAAAATTTCAGTTTTTTCGCTAATTTTTTCTGTGGTCTTATGGTAAATTAGAATGGGTTGAAATAGGATTGTTTTTCCATGTAAGAGTTTTTTTTTGTCTAATAATCAAAAATTAATAAAATTACACAGTATAATAGGTGTTTTAGTGTAATAAGTAAGAAAAGGTAAAAAAAAAAAGTTAGTTTTCACTAAGATCTTCTGTAATATTGTCGTTATAAATTATGTCTCTAGGTAAAGAGGGTGTTTTTCTGGTTGTCAAGTTTATCATAAGTGAAGGCTTAGTAAAAAAAAAGTTGCCAAATTGGGAAAATTTTTCGGTACAATCTTTTAAAAATTTTGAATCATAAAGCCAAGTTATAGATAGCATATATTTGGATTGCAAAAGAATTCTCGAAACATCAGCTATAAAAATTTTTATAAACTATCATAATATTCCTAAATAATCCAATTATCTTAATAAAACTTTTTTTTTCGTAGTAAGTGATTTATATTATAATTGCAATTGTGCATAATGCAACAATTTTTGCGTTGAAGAATAAGTTAAAATTTGGGTGTGTTAGCATACTATTTTGGTTCATTGGCTTGTACGAAGTGTCATGTTAACAGAATAACATTGTCTAATTAAGTACAGGTTTCAGTACAATTTTCTAAAATTTTTTGTGGATCAGGAAACAAGATGATAAAAAACTACCTATCCTTGTAACGTAAAAAAAAAATAATACTACAAAATAATCATTAAATAATTTTTTTTGGTTAAATAAGATTTTCTAACAAGAATCAAGTTTAGATTCGATATTATTATTTTGGTTACTGAGTTATAATCTAAAGGTCATAGAATTTTTTGATAAGAATCAAGTTTAGATTCATTAATCAATATATATAAATTGTATCAGTGTTTCATATTATTATAATAAAATGTATGTGTAGAATAAATAAGAATTAGATGATTAATATGATTAAGTATAATATAAAAAGTAAAAAATGTTAAATTTTGAGATAATTTATGCATTTTATTTAAATTCTCTTTATTAAAGTAAGAGATTAAGCTTGGAAAGCTAAAATAATGAGCAAAAACAAATAACAATTATTATATTAAGAATAAATATGTAAAACTTGTTGTAAAATTTTTATTGTTATAAAAAAAAAAGAAAATAGATAATAATAAACAGTGTAAGAACAGATGTAATAAAATAAGTATGAAATAAGAAATAATTGTAAAAATAAATAAAAGTAAGAATAAATAATAAATGTAAAAGTAATAAATAAACAAATAATTAGTTTATAAAATTTTTTAGAAATTAATTTAAAACCCATCCAATAAAAATCCTAATAAATGAAATAAATAGGTATTATTTTTAAAATCTCACGTAATAAATTACTAAATAATAATAATTTTTTTTATTGAAAAAAAAAAAGTAATAGATGTGATGTCTAATAGCAAGACAAATATAAATCAAATTTAAAAGTATACCATAACTTTAATATCAGGCAAAAAAAAATTATCTTAATACAGTAATAAAATATGAAAATAAATATATTCTTATACAGTATCTACATAACAATAATATAGAATCAATTTAGTAAAAAAAAAAGTGTTCCTTACTCATATAGCTATATTAATCATATAGCAGTAAAATTTAAAAATAACAATAATAATAACATATAATAATGATAACAATTTCCTAGATTTAATGAAATATAGTAACTTTTATTAAAAAGCATGAATATTAAGAAGTACATATATGCGATATGACAACAGCGCATAAACGGTTCATTGAAATGAGAAGTAGAATAAAATATAGTGAGGTAAAAAAAAAATTTTATAATAATAATAATAATGATAGATGATATATAAAATTTTTATTTTTTAAAACAAATTTGGTACAATAAAATTAGCAGTAATAATATAAAAATATATATACATAATAAAATAATTAATAGGGAACAAGTGGTCTATTATGTGTGTCAATATGACGACTCAAAGTGGTCGTATTTTTCAAAGTTTTGTTACATATGTGACATTTTAGACAAGGTGTAGGGCCATTATAAATACCATGTGTGTTTTCTATGTGTCGAGTAACAGCTACGTTACAGGTAAATACCTTTCCACAGAGAGGACAAGTCTTGGGAGGATTATATGAGTGACGTTTGCGTGGTTTTTTGGGTAAAGCAGGTGGAGGAACAAAGGGAGAAGGAGTACGTGAGGTAGAAGGAGTATCAGGAATTAAATTTGAATAAGAAGGAAACTCGGGGATAGGACTAAAAAGTGGAAGGGGTAAAGTAGGTATTGGAGTTTGAATTGAAGGGTAGGCAGAAGTAGAAAGTAGGGCATGCGAAGGAGTAATTGGTTGAAAGGTAGTATCAATATTTAATGGTAATTGAGCAAAATTCAAAGGTGATATATTAGGTGAAGCTGTAGGTGAAGGAATAGGAAATATATCAGAGCTAAGGGAAGTATGTAAAGAAATAGGCAAGGAAGCTAAAGTAAGAGGTGAATCAGAAAAATCATCATCGGAGGCGGAAACAATTGTAGGACTAGGAGAGGGCGAATGAGGTAGAGAAAAAGAAGCAATAGGTATCTCAGCCCACTCCGCATCGACACAGGAATTTTAGAGGACTAACCTGGAAATAAGGTTAGTCCTCCTATTTCCGTGTTAGAAACTAGAAATTACTATATTTCTGTGTTACGATATAGAAACGGATTATTTCTTGGTTTAAAACTAGAAAAGAAGCAATTTCTGTGTTACGATATAGAAACGGCTTATTTCTTGGTTTTAAAACAAGAAATTAAATGTTCGAAAAGAAAAGCAAATATATTCCATGAATGAAAACTAGAAATAAGTCGTTTCTGTTTTATAAAACATAAATTTATTGATTTCTGGTTTTCAAACTAGGAATCAGATATTAGAAAATATGTGTGATACAATTTCTTGATTCAAAACAAGAAAAATTTTTATTCTTTGAAAAAAGTTAAAAAATTATTTTTGGATGTATTTACGGGGTTTTTTGGGTGCGCTAAGCTCAAATTTAATAATAAAAATTTAAAAATCGGAACCAATGACCCTGAAACCGCAAAATTCGGTAAAAAAGTATGATTTTTAAAACTTAAAAAAAATTTTTTTGTTACATGGCTTTCGGGGTTACGAATTATGCTGATCCCGAATTCCTCAGCCAAAATTGAATTAATGTAACCCAAAACCGTAAAATACGGTAAAAATATTATTTTTTACAATTTTAATGGAATATTTTTGACTACGGTACCTAGGGTCTTGGATTATCCTAAAACCGGATGTCTCGGCAAAATTTTGAAAAAAATGGATCCCGAAACCTTAAAATTCTGTATGAATATATTTATTTTAAATATTTTTTGTTAATTATTTTTTACTGCGGTACTTGAGGAGTTAGATTAAATTGAATTCAAATTTCTCAAAAAAGTGATCAAATTTTAAAGGATGGACCTAGAAGCCGTAAAATTCGGTTAAATTATTTTTTCTGAAAAAGTTTTGGTAAACTTTTGATAAAGTTTTGATAAACTTTTTCTTGACTACGGTGCGAATGAAAAACCTGAAATTCTTGGACAATTTACCAAATTCTAAATCGTTTGCCTAACAACCGTAAAATTCGGTAAAAATATTATTTTTTAAAATTTTAATGGATTATTTTTTACTGCAGTACTTAAAGTCTTAGATCAGGCTTAATCCGAATTTCTAGTCAAAGTTTTAAAATAATAGATCACGAAACCGTAAAATTCGGTAAAAATAAAATTATCTGAAAAAGTTTTGATAAATTTTTTTTTGACTACGGTACGAATTAAGAACCCGAAATTCTTGGACAAATTACCAAATTCTGAATCAACAACCTAACAACCGTGAAATTCGGTAAACATATTAATATTTAAAATTTTAATAGATTATTTTAGACTGCGGTACTTAGGATGTTAGATCATTCTTAAACCGGATGTCTCGGCCAAATTTTGAAAAAAATGGATCCCGAAACCGTAAAATTCGGTAAAAATATGTTTACTTTAAAAAATTTTTGTTAATTATTTTTAGCTGCGGTACTTGGGGATTTAGACTAAACTAAAATTGAAATTTCTGAAACTTTAAATCAATCTTTTGATTAAATTTAAATCACGGACCTAGAAATCGGAAAATTCGGTAAATATAATATTATCTAAAAAAGTCTTGATCAATTTTTCTTTACTACGGTACGAATGAAGAACCCGAAATTCTTGAACAATTTATTAAAATTTTTTATCATTAAAAAATTAATAACTGAAAAATTCGGTAAAAATCTGGGGAGTTAAGACAAGCATTCTTATATCAAATTCATAAGTTTCTAATAACGGGTTCCATAAAATGGTATAGTTTTTATACCATTCATTTTTAAACTATACAATACGTTCAGCCTTACATCCAAATAACCTAAGCAAGTGGTTTATAATAAAAAACGACACGTCAATCATTGCACTAACATAACCTAATAAAGAAGTCTATACTAAAGAAACGATACGTCAAGAATTACACTAAAATCATCTAAACCTTACACTAACATAACCTAAGGAAATAAAAAAAGGAACGATTCATCATGCCTTACACTAGCGTAACCTAAGGAAAGAGACTATAATAAAAAATGAAACGTCAAGCCTTACACTAACATAACTGAAGGCAGCAGGATATAATAAAATAACGACACGTCAAGCCTTACACTAACATAACCTCAGGAAGTAGGATATAATAAAATCACGACACGTCAAGCCTTACACTAATATAACCTAAGGAAGTAGAGTATAATAAAAAACAACACGTTAACCCTTACACTAGCGTGACCTAAGGAAGTATTCTATAAGAAAAAAACGACACGACAAGCCTTACACTAAAATAACCTAAGGAATTATGATATAATAAAATAACGACATGTTAAGACTTACACTAGCGTGACCTAGGGAAGTAGCCTATAACAAAAAAGAATACGTTAAGCCTTACACTAGCGTTACCTAAGGAAGTATTCGATAAGAAAAAAACGACACGTAAAGCATTACACTAACATAACCTAAGGAAGTAAACTGTAATGAAAAACAACACGTTAAGCCTTACACTAACATAACCTAAGGAAGTAGACTATAATAAAAAACGACACGTCAAACCTTACAGTAGCGTAACCTAAGGAAGTAGGTTATAATAAAAAACAACACGTCAAGCCTTACAGTAACTTAACCTAAGGAAGTAGGTTATGATAAAAAATGACACGTCAAGACTTACATCAACACAACGTAAAATTTGGAGACAAAACTTTTCAAATAATTAAGTATCAGGTCAGTTTTTTTCGAGTTTTTTTTTGGTGACAAAAACTTTATTAAAAAATTTTTCAAATCCTTAATTATCATATCCAATAAATCTATTAACACCGAGTTTTCTGAAATTATTACTTTCATTGAAAAGTATTATGTATTACGTCCAAAAATAATAAAAATTTAGATATTTTTTATAATTTTTGGAAGCATTAGATTGATACATAAATTTAGCACAAGAGTTACACCAACATAACCTAATGCAATGGTATAGTCAGGGTGGACACGGAAGTGAAGTTTTAAAATTCCCTGACTTTCCAGACTATTTTTTAAAATTTCCCAGTACTTTTTTAGTGTTTCAACCAAATTTCCTGAATTTCCGGAGTTTCCTATAAACAAATTTTAGTAAATTTCAGACATTTTCTTTTTCAAAATTTAATATTAAATTTAAATACCCAACTAAGTCTGCACTCTAGTTATTAAATTTACTATATTTTCTGTATTATATATTTTTATTATTAAATTGATTTAAAAAGGGATGAACAAAAGTATTGAAAAAAAAAAATAAAATGATCATTTTTTAATATTATATGTCTAAATATCATTTTCTATTTGCTGGCTAGTGTTTAAAAAACTTTTAAAGCATGTAAAAAATTAGAAAACTGATAAGTCAATATTCCCATGTTATTTAAATGGGAAACTTTAAGTGCTCAGTAGTACGGGTAAAATCCATAAAGATGGGGTGTTTTTATGACCAAAATATCCAAATGTGGGGAGAGCAAAAAAATCTCGAAAAAAAAAAATTAAAACACGCTCTACTGAACACGATTACGACATAAATTGTACTGATTCCCCACAATAGAAGATGAATGCGTAGCAATTACCTAAAGATATTTAATGTGGGCAACTGGTGCATTTTAAGTAAAAACAAACATGATATTCGGGTTTAGTGACCCAAAAAATATAAATAACCGATAATAATTTAATTAAACCCTACTTCCTTAGATTAAGCCTAATTCCTTAGGTTAAGTTACTGTAAAGCTTGACGTGTCGTTTTTTATTATAACCTACTTCCTTAGGTTACACTACTGTAAGGCTTGACGTGTCGTTTTTTATTATAGCCTACTTCCTTAGGTTACGCTACTGTAAGGCTTGACGTGTCGTTCTTTATTATAGCCTACTTCCTTAGGTTACGCTACTGTAAGGCTTGACGTGTCGTTATTTTATTATAGCCTGCATCCTTAGGTTACGCTCCTGTAAAGCTTGACGTGTCGTTTTTTATTATAACCTACTTCCTTAGGTTACGCTACTGTAAGGCTTGACGTGTCGTTTTTATTATAACCTACTTCCTTAGGTTACGCTACTGTAAGGCTTGACGTGTCGTTCTTTATTATAGCCTACTTCCTTAGGTTACGCTACTGTAAGGCTTGACGTGTCGTATTTTATTATAGCCTACTTCCTTAGAATACGCTACTGTAAGGCTTGACGTGTCGTATTTTATTATAGCCTACTTCCTTAGGTTACGCTACTGTAAGGCTTGACGTGTCGTTCTTTATTATAGCCTACTTCCTTAGGTTACGCTACTGTAAGGCTTGACGTGTCGTTTTTTATTATAGCCTACTTCCTTAGGTTATGTTACTGTAAGTCTTGACGTGTCGTTTTTTATTATAGCCTACTTCCTTAGGTTACGCTACTGTAAGGCTTGACGTGTTGTTCTTTATTATAGCCTACTTCCTTAGGTTACGCTACTGTAAGGCTTGGCGTGTCGTTTTTTATTATAGCCTACTTCCTTACGTTACGCTACTGTAAGGCTTGACGTGTCGTTCTTTATTATAGCCTACTTCCTTAGGTTACGTTACTGTAAGGCTTGACGTGTCGTATTTTATTATAGCCTACTTCCTTAGGCCGTGTCGTATTTTATTATAACCTACTTCCTTAGGTTATGTTAGTGTAAGGCTTGACGTGTCGTTTTTTTCTTATAGAACGTGTTGTTCATCATTACAGTCTACTTTCTTAGGTTATTTTAGTGTAAGGCTTGACGTGTCGTTTTTTTATTATAAACCACTTTCTTAGGTTATGTGGGTGTAAGGCTCAAAGTATTGTTTTTTATACGACATCCTTAGGTTATTTGGATGTAAGGCTGAATTTATAGTATAGATTAAAAATGAATGGTAAAAAAACTATAGCATTTCATGGAACCCATTATTAGAAACTTATTAATTTGATATAAGATTGCTGATTTTTTAGATTTTTTAGATTTTTACCGGATTTATCAGTTATTAATTTTTTAATGATAAAAAATTTTAGTAAATTGTTCAAGAATTTCGGGTTCTTCATTCGTACCGTAGTAAAGGAAAATTGATCAAGACTTTTTAGATAATATTATATTTACCGAATTTTCCGATTTCTAGGTCCGTGATTTAAATTTAATCAAAAGATTGATTTAAAGTTTCAGAAATTTGAATTTTAGTTTAGTCTAAATCCCCAAGTACCGCAGCTAAAAATAATTAACAAAAATTTTTTAAAGTAAACATATTTTTACCAAATTTTACGGTTTCGGGATCCATTTTTTTCAAAATTTGGCCGAGACATCCGGTTTTAGGATAATCCAAGACCCTAGGTACCGCAGTCAAAAATATTCCATTAAAATTGTAAAAAATAATATTTTTACCGTATTTTACGGTTTTGGGTTAAGCCATGTAACAAAAAAATTTTTTTTAAGTTTTAAAAATCATACTTTTTTACCGAATTTTGCGGTTTCAGGGTCATTGGTTCCGATTTTTAAATTTTTATTATTAAATTTGAGCTTAGCGCACCCAAAAACCCCGTAAATACATCCAAAAATAATTTTTTAACTTTTTTCAAAGAATAAAAATTTTTCTTGTTTTGAATCAAGAAATTGTATCACACATATTTTCTAATATCTGATTCCTAGTTTGAAAACCAGAAATCAATAAATTTATGTTTTATAAAACAGAAACGACTTATTTCTAGTTTTCATTCAAGGAATCGATTTGCTTTTTTTTCCGAACATTTAATTTCTTGTTTTAAAACCAAGAAATAAGTCGTTTCTGTATCGTGACACAGAAATTGCTTCTTTTCTTGTTTTGAAAAAGGAAATATAGTAATTTCCAGTTTCTAACACGTAAATAGACCTTATTTCCAGGTTAGTCCTCCAAAATTCCTGTGTCGATGCGGAGTGGGAGTATTTATGTCATTGGTGGAAATAGGAGAAGAAGGCATGGAGGAAGCAGAGAGAAAATCAGTAGCATATTTTTTATGACGATCAAGGTGAAATTTAAATTCTTCTGGAGTAGCGAAGGATGGGAGATTAGGACAATCATCATCAGGACAAACAAGGTCAGGCTGAGACCTATCGTAGGCGGTAGTGTCAAGCTTGTGACGATCGGTGATAGGACAGGCACAAGTATATTCTTGCTTTAATTGGCCTTTATAGCAGCGAGGAAAGAAATTAACAGCCTCTAAATAAAAAAAAATATATATAATATTAAAAAATTTTTTTTTGAAGGTTTTAATTAAATATTCTATAAAAAATAGATAAAATTCTTGCCTGCCGCACACGCTGTCCAGTTAAAAACAAGATGAGCACAGGAACTATTAATAATAACAAGGTCACCAGCTTGTTGATGAATGAAAGCTCGAGGTATCTTATGCTCATCCAGAAATCCTTTCGTTGGAAAGATATAGGATTCATGGAAAGGAGCAAATTTACAACGGCAACCATCACATGGGGTACCACGTTTACACAAAACAGGTTTGTTTTCACGGGAAGCAAGGTCAGGAATTTTTGTAGCTGGCAGTTTTTTAGAAACAGCCTTTCTAGTGGAAGCCGCCAGAATTTTCCGGATTCTGGTAGAAACCTTAGAAGCCTTCTTACATGCTTGTCCATTAGAGGTCGAAGGAAGTTTTTTAGGAGGGGATTTTTTAGACACAAAGGAAACCTTTTTGGAAGCAATTTTTTTGGAGGGGTTCTTTTTAGGAACCGTGGTCAAAATAGGATCGGGAGATTTTTTAGTAATATTACAATAAGAATTGGGACAAGAGGAACTACAGGTAACCTTACGAAATTTACAGCCTGGATAAGATAGCTTATAATCATTAATGGCACGTGTAAAAGGTCTATTGGCAATAGCTGGAAATACCATCCAAAATTTGTCACCAAAAACTACCAAATTGGCTGAGTGAAGCTGTGCAAATTCTAAATGACATGACGTAATAGAGCCATGAGGGCTTACATAAACCATGGGATATAATAATAAAAAAAAGTAATAATAAAAAAAAAATTTTTTTTTACCTGGAGAATCATTTAAATAAGTTTCGATTATATTGAGGTTAACAGAAGCAGAAGCGAGCTTTAAACAGTGATGTTCAGTAAAAGAGTCATGGTGATCTCGGATATTCCTCCAAATCTTACCACTCTGAACAAATCTATCTAATATCCCAGGAATCTCGGATAACGTAGGCGTAGTGGTAGGGTTATCCTTTAAGCTTGCGATAAAAGCGTCCTTTATAGATTTGTCATCAATTATAGGAACATCCAGTACTTTAAAAGGAGCGGTCTCAGGATTAGGAAAAATATCAGTAGCAAACTGCTCCTGTCTAAAATATTCTGCAGGCAATTTTGAAACCCAATCAGTTAAACTAATATTGGGGTCAGGAGTATAACAACTTCGAAGCTAAAAGAAAAATGAGAGTAATTGGTAAAAAAAAAAAAAATAAAAAAAAAAAATTTTTTTTTTGCTAAAGAAAAATATAATAACAAAGTAAAATACATACAACCACAGCGACATGATTATCAAGATGGCCTTTGAGCTGTTTATCAATAAAGCTAGGCAAATCCTCTAATTTAACATTAGAAAGGTATTTGACTAACCTATTTTCGATAAGAATATTGGCATTATCAAGATCTTCGTTAGAACTCATGTTGAAAATCTATAAATAAAAATATAATAAGACTATTTTGAAAAGTATAGAAGAAAAATAAAAAAAAAAATCCTAAGTATGATATATACCGTTCATTCTCTTTTTCTCTGCTAAGAGAGATAAATAAAATTGCCCGAAATAGGAAATACTGAAGCTTAAGAAATGCAGAGAAAAGGATAGTGAGCCGTATGGGTAATGATAAGAATAGAGAAAAAATCAAAATGGCATAAAAATACAAATGTTTGTTCTTTAATTTAAGCAAGATATAATTTCTGTAAAAGAGTTAAGAATTATAGAATATAAGAAAGTTTTGTAAAAAATAAAGAGTTAAAAGTATAAATTTTTTTGGGGTATTAAATATCAAACAAAATATTAATAAAGTTAGAATGTTTGCTTAAAATTTCAAGCAAAAAATTTAAAGATTTAAAAATGTGATTTCAAGTCTTATTTTTCTAAATAGAGTAAAATTTTGTAGAATAAAAGTCATGTTTACTTGAAATTTCAAGCAAAAAATTTTTAAAGATTTAAAAATGTGATTTCAAGTCTTATTTTTCTAAATAGAGTAAATTTTGTAGAATAAAAGTCATGTTTGCATAAAATTTCAAGCAAAATTTTAAAGATTTAAAAATAATTTCAAGTCTTATTTTTCTGAATTGAGTAAATTTTGTAGAATAAAAGTCATGTTTACTTGAAATTTCAAGCAAAAAAAAATTTAAAGATTTAAAAATGTGATTTCAAGTCTTATTTTTCTAAATAGAGTAAATTTTATGGAATAAAAGTCATGTTTACTTGAAATTTCAAGCAAAAAATTTAAAGATTTACAAATGTGATTTCAAGTCTTATTTTTCTGAATAGAGTAAAATTTTGTAGAATAAAAGTCATGTTTGCTTGAAATTTCAAGCAAAAAATTTAAAGATTTAAAAATGTGATTTCAAGTCTTATTTTTCTAAATAGAGTAAATTTTGTAGAATAAAAGTCATGTTTACTTTAAATTTCAAGCAAAAAATTTAAAGATTTAAAAATGTAATTTCAAGTCTTATTTTTCTAAATAGAGTAAATTTTGTAGAATAAAAGTCATGTTTACTTTAAATTTCAAGCAAAAAATTTAAAGATTTAAAAATGTGATTTCAAGCCTTATTTTTCTAAATAGAGTAAATTTTGTAGAATAAAAGTCATGTTTACTAAAAATTTCAAGCAAAAAATTTTTAATGATTTAAAAATGTGATTTCAAGTCTTATTTTTCTGAATAGAGTAATTACAGAATAGAGTAACTACAAGAATAGCTTATTTCTTTACTATTTGATTAATTAAAAAATTTTTTAGCAGGATCAAGTCATTTGCAGTAGATTCAAACAAAAATATATAAAATTAAACGGTTACCCAGATTAAATAAGAATTTAAGTAAATTTTTGGAGACTTAAATAAATTTTGGAGTGTAGAATTAACAAGAAAATTTTGGAGTCTTAACCCAAGTAAAAAATTTAGCATAATTTGGAAATTTAAAGGAATAATAAAATTTTTTTAAGGATTTTAAACAGTAATAAAGTTGTGCTTGGATTTGTAACATTTTTTTTAAAGTTATGCATGGGGTTTGTTAAAATAAAAAATAACAATGATAAAAAATATACATGCAGTTTATAGGAATAATAGTATTAATTATCAAGTAAAAAATAAATATAATAAATTTTAAGGTACTTACCTAATTTTAATAATGTCTTAGTCAATATAATAAAAAAAAAATGATGATGATATAAGCAATATAATATTAATAAAAGCACATGGGTTATAAAAACACAGAGTAAAAAAAAAGGAGAGAGAACTCAAGACGATTACACAGTAAAAAAAAAAACTACTATGTATTAGTATGAGTAATTATATATACAAGAAAAAACAAGCGACTGTGTAATAGTATGAGGAGTGAATCACATATATAAAAAAAACAAACTACTATGCATTCGTATGGGTAACCATATATATAAAAAAACAAGCTACTATGTATTAGTATGAGTAAGAAATTGAATGTAATAGGAAATTTAATATATGTGACTTTACAATAGTGTAAGTGACAAATTGAAAGTCTTTTAAGTATTTGTAGGTTTTTTTTAAATATAATGGTACAACAGATAAATTAGGATTAAATTGCATAATTTTATTGACTTAATAAAAATAGGATTTTGGAAATATATAAAAATAGGAAAATGGGGAGCAGTTTATTTTTTTGTTACAATAAAAAATACAATAATTAATTGCAATAAGAAAAATAATTGAAAAAAAAAAAAATAAAAGCCCTGAAAAATAAAGAATAAATATACAATAAAAATCTCACAAATGTGAGTAATGTGACAAATTTTTTTACAGAATAATAAAAAATAAATTAAAAAATTATAGGATTAAAACAATATTTGTATATAAAAAATGTAACTAAGAAAGTTAAAACAGAAAACAGCATATAAAAACTATATAAAGGTAAATGATGTGAAAATAAAAAAAAAAACATACAGCACTCCAGGATATATAAAGCCATCTGGAAGTCAGAGAGAGGTAAAATATAGAAAAATTTTGGGTATAACTAATCCATAATATACTTCTGGATACAAACAAAATATTCGATGAACATAGTTGGATGGAATCACTGGTTACGTCAAGCTAACACAAATATTTTTTTTGAAAATAGAGTCAAAATAGATTTAAATAACTACAAACTTACCATGAAAAGTAAGAACCAGGTCCAGAAGTGATGGAAAATGTTTTTCAGCTATACCAGTAAGAAGTTTAAAGTATGCGACCCTTTGGCAGAAGAGTCAGACTGGTTACCGCTAACCAAAAACAAAAGCAGCATATAAAAACAGAGTCAAAAAAGATAGAAATAACTACTAAATTACCATAAAAAGTAAGAACCAGGTCCAGAAGTGAAGGATAATGTTTCTCAGCTGTACCAGGAAGAAGTTTGAAAGATGCGTACACTGGGTAGAAGAATACATACTTGTTCCGCAACCTAAAAAATTGAAAATAACATGTTATATAAGAATAAAATAGGAAAATAGATAAAATAAGTTACCATAAATATTATTGTAGAGTTGTAGGTAATAAAAATCCAAGTAAAAAATTGTCATAATAGATTCTGAAGTCCTAAAACCAGATATCCAGAAAAATAGTACTGTGACGGCATACTAAAATGAAGAAAAAAGAGTAAATTAACAAGTAAAGTAAAAAAAATTAGTGTAATAACTTCACAATAAAAGTGATGAAATAAAAAAAAACATAGTCAATAATAAAACTCCAAAGGAATCTGTAAAAGAAGAAATATAAAATACTGAATGAGTAAAGAAAAAATAAACATACACACTTGGAGTAAAAAAAAAAGTAAAGAAATAAAATAAAGACTTACCAATATGAATCCAGATAAATAATGCGTCTCACGGTAAACTGCTATAAGTTAAAATAAATAAATAATTAAATAAATAATAAAATAATAAAAAATAAAAGCACTCATAAAATTTGTGTACACTAATGGCAGACGACGTATATCTGCAGTAATAAGTAACTATATAACTATATAACTATATAACTATAAGTAACTATAAAGAAAATAACTATAAAATAACCATACGGATAAAATAGAAAACGCGGGGAATACGCGGGGAATTAAATTTTTTTTTACTTAAAAGATATGAATAATTATAAAAAAAAATTGAAGTATTTTAAACTAATTGTTGATGTTTGCTTAAAAGTTCAAGCAAAATTTTAAAAATATGAATTAGGATTTTAAATAGTTGTAAAATATTTTTTAAACATAAATTAAGGGTATATTAAGTAGTTTTCAAGAAAAATGTTTGTGTTTGCCTAAAAAAAATTCAAGTTTTTTCAGTTAATTGGATTAAAATTGCTTAACATACCTTTAACATAAGTTAAAAACGTTTTGAATGATTTTTTTTCAAGAAAAATATTAGAGTTTGCAAATAATTATATAATTATATGTTACGTTAAAATAACAGATAACTAAGTTGGGTTGGATATATAACTTTCATTTTATTGATTATAAGTTCAAATAAAATAAGCCTATTACTCGATATTAATAAATATTAATATTACTATAAACTACCAAATATTAATAAAAAAAATATATAATGTTTGTAGATTAGAATTAAATATCGTAAAAACAGTAAAATAGCTTTAAAAAAGTAATCTAAAAAAAAATTGTGGGCAGAATTTCAAAAAATTAAGTGTTTGCCTGAAATTTCAAGCAAATTTTTAAATAGGTATAAGCAAAGATTTTATAAATTAATTAACTTTAATATAGATTTAAAAAGTTTTTAAACAAAAAATTAAGTGTTTGCCTGAAATTTCAAGCAAATTTTTAAATAAGTATAATTAAAGATTTTACAAAATAATTAACTTAAAATGAATTTAAAGGGTTTTTAAGCAAAAAATTAAGTGTTTGCCTGAAATTTCAAGCAAATTTTTAAATAAGTATAGTTAAAGATTTTATAAATTAATTGATTTTAAAATAGATTTAAAGGGTTTTTAATGAAAAAATTAAGTGTTTGCCTGAAATTTCAAGCAAATTTTTAAATAAGTATAGTTAAAGATTTTATAAATTAATTGATTTTAAAATAGATTTAAAGGGTTTTTAATGAAAAAATTAAGTGTTTGCCTGAAATTTCAAGCAAATTTTTAAATAAGTATAATTAAAGATTTTATAAATTAATTGATTTTGAAATGAATTTAAAGGCTTTTTAATGAAAAATTAAGTGTTTGCCTGAAAGTTCAAGCAAATTTATAAATAAGTATAATTAAAGATTTTATGAATTAATTGATTTTAAAATAAATTAAAAGGGTTTTTAAACAAAAATTAAGCGTTTGCCTGAAATTTCAAGCAAATTTTTAAATAAGTATAATTAAAGATTTTATAAATTAATTGATTTTGAAATGAATTTAAAGGGTTTTTAATGAAAAATTAAGTGTTTGCCTGAAATTTCAAGCAAATTTATAAATAAGTATAATTAAAGATTTTATGAATTAATTGATTTTAAAATAAATTAAAAGGGTTTTTAAACAAAAATTAAGTGTTTGCCTGAAATTTCAAGCAAATTTTTAAATAAGTATAATTAAAGATTTTATAAATTATTTAACTTGAATGGATTTAAAGTTTTTTTTTAACCAAATTTTTACCAAGAGCTAGGTGTTTGCTTAAAATTTCAAACATTTTTTATTAAATATTTAGCTCAAATTAATTAAAACAAGAATAAAAGTTTTGGTAATAGGTGTAAGAAATAATAAAAATACAAAAGAAAATAAGACAGTCATTATTTAAGTTATTGATAATTTATTTTTTTTATTATTTTTTAAGTACAATAACTAAACAGATTACATATTTGGATTAGCCAAATTTACAAAGGAAACACTTGGAGTAGCAAATAAAACTCCCAAAGCGTTATTGCGACGAATCGCAGCACGACGTTGCATACGACGAAGCAAAAAAATGCCACAAATGAACAAGATAAGAATTACTGGAACAGCATAATGATACCAAATAAGAGTTGGCCCTAAAATAAAAAGAAAAAGGTTAAATAATAATAACAATGTAAATTATGTAAAAAAAAAGGGGAGGTCAACCTACCAAGTATAGGATCAGCAGTAAGACAATCTGAACATGGGGAAGTTGGACTAGCTTTGGGTAAACAAGTAATATGTAAAGCAGTATACCCAACTGGACAGGAGCAAATAGACTCAACACAGATAGAAAAACGTGGTAAACACAATAAATCTGGTCCACATGTTTTATTAAATCTAGACCCTAAAATAAAGAAAAATATGACAATGATAGTGAGTTTTTTTTTTGGAGTATTATAAAAAAATTGGAAATTTAGAATAAGTAAACCTACCTTTAACACACCGTCCAGAAAAATAAACCTGATCTGGAGGACAAAATCCTCAAACAGCAACTAAAATAAAAAAAAAATAATAATAAAATTAAATAAACCTTAATAAAAAAAAAAGTAAATAAAAATGTGTACTTACCAAAAACCGTAAAAAATAGAAAAGTTTTACTCCAAAAAGCCATAATTAATTATATCAAAATTATAGAACACGCGTATACGACGACGAGATAAAAGAAAGTAGTTAATGTTATTATAAGGGCACAAAAACAAAAGTTGAGCGGAAGCGCGGTGCAAGTATATAGGATAGTATAATGCAGGCGGGTAAAATATAATAATTTACAAATAAATAGATTGAGTTAAATTTATTGAAATAAAAAGAAAAATAATAAAAAAATGTATGTAAAATTATACAAAATATACATATATAAATAGAAAAATACATAAATGTATAATATTTCAGGGTACAAATTGCATTAACATTTGAAGGCATTCAAATTGAGCAAATTTTAGATAATCCAGGCCTAGTGTACGAAAAAGTTGCTAAATTAAGAACTTCAGCTATCTCATACAAAATTATAAATAGAATTGATTTAAAACCACTTTTAGCAACTGGACATTTGTTAAAAAATGCAACAGATAATATAGAAACTCATTGCAGAGAACCATGTTTTTATAAGCAAGAACTGGAAGATATTTTAAGAAGAGCACAAAAATCGGCAAATGAACTATACCAAATAACTAAATCTATAGATAATACAAGAGAAAAAAGAGAATCACTCCTACCAATTTTAGGAAAAATTCAAAAATTACTCATAGGAACGTTAGATGAAGAGTCTGGAATATGGCTTCGTAATATAGCCATGAAATCGTATAACCGATTTAGCAGAATTAGTAGGAAATTTGACAGAACTAATTGATACAAGCTTTAGTAATATTCATGAAGATATGCAGAGTATGGAAGAGAATATGAATGAATTTCAAAGAAAATTAAGTCAAAATGAGTATAACGTACAAATGGTTAATGTAATTACGAAATTAACAGCCATGTTGTTAGAATTTGAAAATCAGGTTACGGTATTGACAGATGCAATATTATTCGCATCCAATGAAGCCGCAATACATCCAAGATTTCTGCAAATGAAACAATTAAAACAGACTGCAGAAATGATAAAAAAAGCAAAAATTCCGGGAGAATTTCCATTAGAAAATCATGAATTTACAGAAATGGATATTGTAAGAATGTCAAGAATAATAGCATATATAGCTAATGATAAATTAATTTATGCACTTTTTGTACCCCTATTAGAATATTATCATATGCATTTGTATAAATTGTATCCGCTACCGATACAACAAAATATGGGAGAATTGGAAATCGCAGCATATATTTATCCTAATTTTGAATATGTAGCAATAGAAAAAGGGGACCAAGTATATATGACGTTAAATTTTGAGGAATTACAAAGTTGCAAATATGTAAAAGATACGTATATTTGTAAGAACAATAATCCTATTTTGGAAGTAGGGTCGTCCTCATCATGCGAGATTAAAATGTTAACAAAAGCAAAATTAGATGTTAAAAGTTGCGATATTAAAATTAAAAAATTACAAGAATCTTATTTTACTAGCGTGAAACAGGATAACGTATGTTTATTTTCCGCAATAAATAACGATACAGTATACGTAACATATGATAAGAGTCCACCAAAATCGGTGCAGTTACCAAAAATGGGGTGGTTAAAATTAGAAGCAGGGTGTACGGCTAAAGCAAATAAAGCAATATTAAAATCAGTACAAGAAATAGAAAGTAGTACAGACTTACAGGTATTTAAAAATATAGAAATGGATCTAAATAAAATAATTGATAGGGCAAATACGGATATAAAAGGGACAATTCATAATGTTATAAAAGAAAGTACGATAGATATAGACGCAGATAATTCAGAAAGATCGCTTAGATCCGGTGTAGATTTTAAGAATATAATAAGAAGAGCGCAAAAATTAGCAAAATACGAAAATTTAGAAAATCAATTAGTAGTTTATTCAGATAACAAATGGTTAATAATTTTTATAACAATTGTAATAACGGTTATTTTAATGATATTCGGGTTAAGTGCTCTCAAATGGTATTTTATTTCTACTAATCGTTTTAGAAAAGTTTCAGATAAGTTACAAAAAGGTTCAAATAGGTGACCTGAAAAAATGCAGCAAATACCAGTAAAAACTATGTCATTACCAGAACTTCAAATAGATACAGAAGAAATCCATAATTATCGTGAGGAGACGCCAATAATTCGTGAAATTGTAATTGTTCCGAGAGAGCGAATGATACAATATTATCCCGCTGGAAAATTAGCCCTACCTAGTACCAGCAGAGATGTACAAGAGATGGATTGGCATATACCTTAATAAAAGACTTTATACTTAAAAAAAAAAAATATATAAAAAAAATATAAAAAAAATAATAATAATAATAATAAAAATTTTGATATAATAAATAAACAATTTTTACTTAGTTTAATATAAAGTAATGCTTGAAGCAAGTAATTTTGTAATCAATATAAATATAATATTATAATTAAATCTAGATTTTTGAAATTTTTTAAAATATAAATTAAGTATTGTAAGATTTTAGAGTTGAATAAGTATAATATTAAAAAATTTAAGTTGAACTAAAATTGTAAAATAATATAATTAATAAAAAAAAAAAAAAAGAGAAAAATGTTAAATTAAGAAGTTATATAAATTCAAAAAATATAATATCTAATTTTGTTTTCAAAGAAAAATGATGTAAATGAGATCTCTAGAAGAAGGGCATAAAATAAATTTTTTTTACGCGAAATCTTACCTTGCAATCAGGATTAGAGGTGTAGGGGTTTATTTTCAAATAACGTAGTTAAATATTAAAATATTAAGCTCGGGGACGAGCTTCGCAACAAGAGGGCGTGTCACAGGAGTATCATCTGTGACTGGGGAAATTCGAATAAATAAAATATTAAGTTAAAGATATAAGATCGTTAATTGGAGTAAGGGCTAAGTCAGCAATAATTAGAGATGGCCAGACGTAAGCGCGTGAGAACTAAAAGCGTGAGAAAGATTAGTTTTAGAATGACAGTAAAGTGGGATGAGCCTAATGAATCTTGATTGGCGAGTACTCGTTGACCATACCTAAAAATTTGCATCTTAGCCAATTAGTAAAGACACCTCCACCCCTGATCGCGGGGAAGAAAAGCTTTAAATACAGAGGTAAATCGCCCATGCACTAGAGATCTCACGGAACCTTTGTACTATTATAACAATTAATAAACAACCAGTACAGTTAATTAAAAGGTTTATATTTATTTCATCACCGGTAAAAAGTTCTTAAGATTAAACTAATTAATCTTAGGACCGGGTAAGAACACTCAAATAATAACAACGTTCACGTCCAAACCCCAGCAGACGGAAGAATATAATATAATATAATATATATATATATACGTATATATATGGGTGATTTTCACAGGAACGTTATACATAGTGTCCCCTCCATTTATATCCGAAACTAAAGCTCTTTTACACTTTTTTTTCTTTTAAAAAGTTCGTAAATAATATTTTTTTAAAGTTACAACCTACTATGCATATATTGGTAAGTTAACAAAAAAATTTTCTGGGGCATATGTGTTCAAAATGTCGCCACCGTCCGCTGTCCTTTTGCTTAACTGTAAACTTTGAGTATTAACAAACGGCTTAAAATTTGAACTTAAATTTTCCTGTAGGATTCATATGACGTATTTAGGTCCCAAAAACTCATGTTTTTCAACGAAACAAATTTTATTGCAACCCTCTTAGCTTATCGTCAAATATAAGTCTGTCCCTCGATTTTAGCTCTTTTTAAGCTTTCCACCTTTTATGGATGCGCACTCTATATTTGTGCACTTGAAAGCACTGTTGTATTTTTTTTCTTACTTAACTACTCATATATGAACCGTGGAAAACTTAAAATTTTAAATATGAAAGCTTTAACTATGAAAATTAAACCTATTTTTATTTTTAAAACGCTTTTACAAGAAAAAAAAATGTCGCCACCGTCCATGTCGTTTTCTCCAAGTGTGTGTCATATATTACTTAATATATCTTGTTCATTTATGTGTTTTGATGGAAAAATAATATACCCAGAGTTTGAGAAAATTTGATGGCTTTAATACAAAGTTATTTCAATAATACATTCAAAATGTCGCAACCGTACACGTCGCCACCATCTGCATAAATATAAAAACCCCATAAGAATAACATATAGAATTTATTTTTACATTTTTAGCAGTACCACTGAAAATTTTAGAATTTGGACATTGATAAACATAAAAATAAAAAAAATAAAAAAAAAAATATAATTAGTGTTGTGCCGTAAACAATAAAAAAATATACAGTTACAGTGAAAACCACCCAAATATATTCAGATATTAAAAAAATTTTTACAATGATAAATTTTTTTGTAATTTAACGTAAAGTGGTTTTCTTGAGATTTCTCTTTAATGAAAGGGATAAATTAATAAACAAAAAAACTTGTTTTAGATAACGCTTTAACAAATACACAGCACTTTAGTTTGATCGTTTTGGTCATATGGATTTTGAGCTACGAAGTGATTAGAGTGACAACTTTTTTAGTTTTTAAATTTTGATTTTTTTGGCTTCAAACAATTGTAACTCTGAATCAAGAGCTCGGATTAATAAAAAAAAAACTTTTTCAAAGTAAAAATTTGCACTAAAGCACGTCTCAAAAGACCTCTTAGATCCTGAGAAAAATCAGTTTTTGTAAAAAAATAAAAATTTTTTTTACGTTTTTAACCATTTACTTCTGAGATTAATACTTCGGAATGTATTAAATATTTTTTAAAAATAAAAAAAAAAGCCTGGAGATATTACTTTAGATTACTTTAAAACCACATTCATGTGTTTTCGTCCGTTCAAAACTTTTCAAATTGACTTGTAATAAAATCAAAAATATTGAATTTTTTCAACTATTTCATTTTAATATATATAGGAAGGATATAGGAGGATTATTATAGATATCATTCAAAATGATAATAATTATTTTTTGTAACGCTATCTTCATATGTATAGCATATCGACGAGCTTATGTAAATGAAATAGAGGTCTTTTATTGAAGTGAGAAAAAATCTTCGTAATTTAAGATGATACTAAAATGTAATATAGTCGTATTGATTTAGACGCATGTATTTTATATTCTTTCAGCGCATGAGTTAAAGAGAGAAAGAATTATGGATGCGATAAGAGTATCAAATAATTTTTTTTTAAAAATAAAAGTATCAAATAAATTTTTAAATGAAATTAATTTTAAAATCGAATTAAAACTAAATTTCTTTTAAACATAAGAGTATCATATAAATTTTTTTAATTTTTTAAGTATTTTACTTATTAGTCATGGTCGTAAATGCAATACACATGAAGATATTGTTACAAAAAATATCGATTGTAACTCTTTACTATAGAACGCTGAAAGATATACAATTATATATGTATAGGCTGAAGCGCTCTATCTTTCGTTTTTTTATCTTTTCTCTCAAAAATGCCTATATCAGCTTAGTATATTAACTAGTTACAATATATACTATAAGAATTTTATTTATCGGTCTATACGAGTAAATATTATCATTCATAAATGGGTTATTATATCTCAACTGTATATAAAGTGTACGGGTGGGTTAGAAAATCAACCCCAAAACAATTGCGTTCAAAAATATACCTAAAAATGGTAAATTTCCCAAATTTTTAGCCCTCTATATCCGATCCTCTCTTTTTGACAGCTGTATAAACTTTTTTCATTTTTGGTCAGATTAAATTTTTAAGTAAGCATGTTTTACTTATTTTTTTATCGTTAACGCTTATTTTTTGATAAAAAAACATTTCATTCTAAGGCCCCATAGAAAATTTCCCGTAGAATCCAATTCTGGGTTCAAAAATTTCTTTTAAACTGCGCATGCGCGAGAAAGTTTAAATTTGCGACTTAGGTGACCTTGACTTTGGGCTTCAATATCTCCGTAGCAGAATAATCGATTTCTACCTAACTGATCTCGCAAAATTTTATTTCTTGTGTACTTTTGAGGCATCAAAAAATATTTTTGGGATTTTGACTTTTCAACGCGCTTTATTAAAAAAAGTGATTTTTCAAAAATTCATAAAAATAATTGCTATATTTTATATTATATTAAAATTTTAAAAATGGCCCCAGACTAAATAATGTTTAAAAGCTTGGACTATTTTTATTGATAAGTATATTTTAGATAATATTTTACATAATTGTATATTTTTTAACCCATTTATTAAACCTAAGACAATATACAAACAATTGCCCAAGCGGTCGTAAACGGAAAGTCATAAAAAAATTGGTTCACTTATAGATAGAGGCTTTTTGAACACATGCTATTAGAAAAATTTTATGCTATTACTGAATCTGAAGTCAGATTTTATTTACAACCCTTTAAATGCTCCAAAAATAGGGGTAAGGAGGATGAAAAAGGGGCTAAAATAAAAAAGACGGAAAAATTAATATAAAAATAAAAAAATAATACCAAAAAACATTTAAATTTACTTTTTTATGCAAAATTTTTAGGTATATGGAAAATTTAATTGGATTTCAGCCCTTATATTGCAAGTAGTGGTAGTTTTTCCCAAAAATTACAAATAATGTTTGTTTTAGCTGCAAATCGGTTCTAATAGGTAAATTTTACTCCTAATTCTATATTTTGAATTTGTTTTAAGCTAAAATGCTTCTGTAAGCATTAAAATAGGGGTAATTGGGGTTAAATAGAATGAATTGCTTTGAGTATTTATCGTGGGTAAGTTTTATGCCCTTAAGAATTATCCTTAAAAGGTAAATAGGTGTCGTTTTTAAAATGTACAAGTTTTTTTCTTTCATTTTTTCCTTTCAAATTGGTCCATATAGGAACATTTTATTGCTGAATTCAAAGCTTATGATAGTATCAAGCAAAAACTCTCGTGATAGCATATCAATAAAGGTAAAGGGGGCAAAATGGGACACATAAAGTGTATATTATAGGCACAAAATGATACAAAGCTTAAAAATTCATAAGAACCTTATCAAATACTATTATAAATAATTTTATATGCATAATTAATACTACATATACGCCAGGATAGGACAATGTGCTTATTATACACTTTATGTGCCCCATTTCGATCCTTTTACCTATATTGCTATGCTAACACAAGGGTTTTCGCTTGATACTATCATCAGCTTTGAATTCATCGAAAAAATTTATCTATATGGATAAATTTGAAAGAAAAAAATCGTTATACTTGTACTTTTTAAAAACCATTCCTATTTACCTTTTAACGGTAATTTTTAAGGGCATAAAAGTTTTTTACCTTTTTTACCTATTTACCTTTTAAGGGTAATTTTTAAGCGTTTTAGCTTATAATAAATTCAAAATATAGAAATAGGAGTAAAATTTACCTATTCGAACAGATTTGGAGCATTACTTTAAATTAAACGTTATTTTAAATTTTTGGGAAAAACTACCCCTAATTTCAATATTAGGGTTGAAATCTAATTAAATTTTCCAGATACCAAAAAAATGTAAGTTTTTTGCATAAAAAAGTAATTTTAAATGTTTTTTAGTATAATTTTTTTATTTTTATATTGATTTTTCCGTCAATTTTATTTTAGTCCCTTTCTCACCCTCATTAAAGCAATTATTATTATGAATTTTTGAAAAATCACTTTATTTAATATAGCGCGTCGAAAAGTCAAAATCCCAAAAAAATGTTTTGATGCCTCAAAGTACACAAGAAATGAAGTTTTTTGAGACCAGTTAGATAGAAATCAATTTTTCTTCTACGGAGATATTAAAGCCCAATGTCACTTAAAGCGTAAATTTAGATTTTCTCGCGCATGCGCAGTTTAAAAAAAAATTTTGTCCCCAGAATCGGATTCTACGGGAAATTTCCTATCGGTCCTTAGAATAAAATGTTTTTTTATCCAAAAATAAGCGTTTACGATAAAAAATAAGTAAAACATGCTTACTTAAAAATTTAATCTGACCAAAAAGGAAAAAAGTTTATGCAGCTGTCAAAAAGAGAGGATCGGATCTAGAGGGCTAAAAATTTGGGAAATTTACCATTTTTAGCTATATTTTTGAACGAAATTGGTATGGGGTTGATTTGACGACCCACCCGTACACTTTTTATACAGTTGAGAATTAATAACCTAAATACAAATTTATGTAATTTATGAATGAAAGATAATTACTATATTTTATAATTACTATCACTGTTAAAATATTTTTTAGTAAAAATTTTGTTATCATTTTAAATTTTCAATTTTATTAATTATATTAAATTAAATACTTAATTTTGATGATAAAATTTGTGAAAATTTAATATAAAATACAGTTCTATAAGGGTTGATATTCCTCGAGTGTATGAGAACCTAATTCTTGGGTCTTCAAATCGGTCCCAAAATATTTTTCCCTCAAACTATTATCGGAAACAAGTAACCTCAATTTTTAGCCTCCCAGATTTTCCTTGATTTTTTACAGCCGTATTAGATTTTTTTGTGCTTTTTTTTTTATTTTAAGAGCGCAAAATTTACTAAAAATTCTCTCAGACTCTTATTTTATTGCAAAAAAACTTTTTCTTTTAACCCCGGATAGGAAATTTCCCTGGATATCCAATTCCGTGGTTGAAATTTTTTTTCGAGTTGCACATGCGCGAGAAATCGAGTAAATACGTTCCAAATTCTAGCATTAATTTCTCCCCAGCAGACAAAACAATTTTACTTTTGAAATAACCAAAATTTTTGTCTTTATGTATACTTCTTATGGTTAAATTTTTGTTTTGTTTTTTGGCTTCCTTAAAAAACTAGAGCAAAAAATCTGATTTTCAAATTTTCATTTCTTAAAAATTTCAATTTTCCCACGAAGTCACGTGACCAATCAAAAAACTGACCAAAAATTTGGATTTCGCGGGAAATTTTACTTTAGGATACATATTTTTATATTTTTGCAAGCTTATATGTTGAGACAGCGAAATTTGAAAGGATTTCCCGATTAATATCGATTAATTTAGCACAATTAAAAAAGAAAATACCTTGCAAATTAGCTGGCACTAAAGTTCCTCAAATAATGAGCTTAATATTTCAATATGCCATAGATATCACCGATTACAATCATGCAATCATACATACATTTCTATTAACTTTTAAAAGTTTCTTCATTTGATCAAAAATTTTGAAACAAATTTTCAAAAAATTAATTATCAAATTCGAGATATCGAGTAAAAATCATACTTTCAAATATAAGTACTTTCATGGAAATAAATTAGGTATTACACAAAAAAAAAAAAAATATTGCAATTTTAAAAATTTTTTTGTTTTTTTAATTTTGAGAAAAAAATTTTGAAAAAATTCAGTATCAGATTCAAAAAATTACTATAAACGAACTTAACGAACTTTCTAAAACTGGTACTCTCATAGAAATAAATTAGGAACTACGTCCAAAAAGAAAAAAAATTTGGTGTTTTTTATATTTTGCGAGGAAAATGTTAGAAAAAAAATTTTCAAAAAATTAATTATCAGATTCGAGATTAAAAAAAAATTAAAAAAAAATAAATTGCCTCGAGATTTTTTGGTAAAAAAATGTTTGAAAAAAAATTAGCTCTTAATTCCATAATTTTCGTGAAATATCACCGACAAGAAAAAATATTTTTAATAGATACCGCTATGGCAAATTTCCCGCTGAATTCGATTTTTTGGTTGGTATCAGCCTAAAATCCCGCGTAAAAAAATTAAGCTTACTGGATTAAGCTTACTGAAGTAAGCTTACGGACTAACTTAAAAAGGTTTAATTTTTAAAATTAAGCTTACGGACTAACCTAAAAAATAGCTTAATTTTTAAAATTAAGCCTTTATTAAATTTTATTGATAAAAGCTTAAAAGCTTTTTTAAAATTAAATTTTTTATCGACCTTTTTTCGAGTAAATGATATCAAATAAATTTGCAAATTCATCACCCTTACTTTTCATATGCGGATGCTAATTGTCATCTCTTTTTTTATTAAAGCGATTTTTAATAAAAAAATTTTTTTATTATAACGATTATAATTGTTTCCTCTATTCGGTTGCCACCAAGGTGGTGGATAATTTTGGGGGTAATTTTCAAAAACAGGAGTTAAAGTTGTAATTGCAATATCGGGTTCTTGGGTTTCGGTAGGATGTTTAATTTTTCCTTGCTCAACAGATTTAAATAAATCTTTACATTGGGATATATCGTGACTATTACTTTTACAGAAAATACATTGCTTTTTTGAAGTTTCAGCAGCAGTAGCGCGTATACCTGCTGCATTACCCATTTCATTATGTAATCTTTGTATTTCTAAAATTTGATTCATTAAATTGAATATTTCAGAAGTTGTGGCTGTGGTGACACTAGATTTGTCGTCCGTCGCAAAGTTGTTTGGTTCGGCTGGAGTAACTGGTGCGTGTTTTAATGTACAGAATTCATGTCTTTGTACCGAGCGACGTCTACCTTCAAGGTTTACTGCAATATTAGCAGCTTCTCGCAAAGTTTTTGGTTGTTTTGAGGCTACTCTATATTCCGGAGGATTTCTCAATCCAAAAAGAAAGCATTCAAGGGCTTAAATACTAGTTCGCTTTTTCCATTGTTCTTTTTCGTTTGCGGTTAAGCTAACCGATGAATCATAAATTGCATGTAAAGCTTGTTCTAAATTTTGTACGCGTAGCGCGTAATCGGCGACTGGTTCGCCAGGGTTTTGTTCGGCTTGTCTCATATCTAATTTAATAGTATCTGCGTCAGTGATACCTCCAAAACTTAATTTTAAATCTTGTAAAAAATTTTCTAAACTGGTGTAATTAGGAGCAATTCCTGCGTAAGCGTCGTATGCTCGGCCTTTAAGGCGACGAGGGATTGAATTTAACAAAAATTGTTCACATCCTGTTCCATATGTTTTAACAATGTCTTTCAAGACTTTGGAAAAAGCTTGTAGGGTTTGTGGTTGACCAGAAAAATCGGGTATATTTGCAATAGCAGTTATAAGTGGGACGGTATTATTTAATCTAGGTATATTATTATTGTTGTTTGGTGGGTTTAGTACTGCATTATTACGATTTTGATCATTATTTTCAATATCGTTCAGAATTTCGTTTGTTATTCCTAAATGTAGTGCTCTTTCTGCGTCAATTATATTTGTCATTTGTTTGCGTTGTCGTAGCATTTCTAAATTGAGGCGTTCAAGTTCTTGGGCTAAATTGGCTACATCTATATTATTGGGCGGGTTAGTTTGAGGGCCGTCCATGGTTCGGTTTACTTCACTATTAATTGATTCAGTATCAGAAAATGTATCTCGCGGTTGTCGCCAAGAATTATTTGGCATAATAGTTTTACGAAAAAATTTACGAGATTGTTTATTTGTTTATAAGAAGGATTTAAAAAAAATTTTTTTTTGTAAAAATTTTGAAATGTCTCGGAGATTTAAAAATAAAAAAAATATTTTTAAGGTACTTACATTAAGATTGTAGTTATAACAACGGTCCTGAATTCCATTATATTTTCCCATGATTTGTTGGATAGGTCCTAAAACTGCTTGGCAATGATAATAAAAAAATGGCTACGGCTTGGCAATATACAGCTTGGCTACAGCTTGGCAAAATACAGCTTGGCTACAGCTTGGCAATATACAGCTTGGCTACAACTTGGCAAAAAAAATTTCCAGAAACTGCTTGGCGAAGATGTAGATAAATTTCTTTAGATGGTATTGTGTGGTATAACGGCTTTAAATAATTTCAATGATCTTGAGATTTTGATTGATTAGAGTTGATTTCTTCGTTGAGTTCGATAGTATAATTTACAGTCACTATTACTTTACTATTTGAATTGTTTGTTGATAGTATTTCGTGTTTTGAAATTTTAAAATTTTCTTTTACTTTTCCTTTACAATTTTGGCAGTTTGGATATTTGCAGGTATAATAGCGTTGGCCTTTCTTTGCCATATACTGTAAATGTTATCTTGATAGGAAATATGCTCTTGTTCCTTCTTACCAGCTTTCCTTTTAGGGAGCCAATTTATGTTACGTATCCTGAGGTTTTATCCAAGGGATACGTAAATATAAATAATTATGAATATATGAAATATAGGTTTATCCTGGGTATATTGACTGCCCCAGGTATTTTAATAAAGTTGGATGGTTATTATTTGGTTGGTTTATAGTTGATGTATTTGTAGATGAGTTCGGGTTCGATCTAAGCTGGATGAACCTAACCTGAGGCTAAGTTCTTAATTACAGAAGGAATTGTCACTTACACAATAATAACTGATAACTGATTTGATATAAAACTTTCACTTTATTGATTATAAGTAAATATAATAAAACTGTCTAAGTCTTAAAGTCAAGTAATTAAAGGTAAACTGTAATAGAGTGGTAACACTCTAAACGAAAGATAGTATTCTAATGAATGGTGGTACTCTAATAAGTGGTGATTCAATTGTTTTAAAAAATACTGTCGAGTATCAAAAATTATTATTAACTTTCATATAGAGCTTGGACCTAATAACGCTCTGAGTTATAACATTCAACTCATTTAATAAATATATATATATACTAGGGGGCTCCGCCCCCTGCGCGCTACGCGCGCCAACCCCCGCAGAGTGATTGAAGTATTGCGATAGTATATTTTTATAATCACTTGTAAGGCGTACCACAGTGTAGTAAAAAAAAAAAGTGGCCAAAAATCGGTATTAAAATATGCACATAAATGATAAATAAACCTAAAAAAAGTATATTAGTATAATTTTAGATGGTTGTATGTAGTATAAAGAGGTGTTAGTCAACATTTGCAATTTAGTCAAAAAATGAAAAATTTGATTTTTCTATTTTTACTTATATTTTAAACTTAAACAAAGTATAAAAAATATAGATTATATAAAAACATAAAAAAAAAAACTTTATAATAATTGGTTAAATATAGAAAAAACCGTATTGGCCCAAAAGGACCACATTGGCCCAAAAGGACCACTTTGGCCCAATAGGTTCATTTTGGCCCTAAAGGACCATTTTGGCCCAAAAGGACCACTGTGGCCCAAAAGGACCAGATTGGCACAAAAGGGCCACATTGGCCGAAAAGGTCCATTTTGGCCCAAAAGGACCACATTGGCCCAAAAGGACCACATTGGCCCAAAAGGACTACATTGTCCCAAAAGGTCCATTTTGGCACAAAAGGTCCAATTTGGCCCAAAAGGTCCATTTTGTCACAAAAGGTCCATTTTGGCACAAAAGGTCTATTTTGGCACAAAAGGTCCATTGGCACAAAAGGTCCATTTTGGCACAAAAGGTCCATTGGCACAAAAGGTCCATTGGCACAAAAGGTCCATTTTGGCACAAAAGGTCCATTGGCACAAAAGGTCCGTTTTGGCACAAAAGGTCCATTGGCACAAAAGGTCCATTTTGGCACAAAAGGTCCATTTTGGCACAAAAGGTCCATTGGCACAAAAGGTCCATTTTGGCATAAAAGATCCATTGGCACAAAAGGTCCATTTTGGCACAAAAGGTCCGTTTTGGCACAAAAGGTCCATTGGCACAAAAGGTCCATTGGCACAAAAGGTCCATTTTGGCACAAAAGGTCCATTTTGGCTCAAAAGGTCCATTGGCACAAAAGGTCCATTTTGGCACAAAAGGTCCATTGGCACAAAAGGTCCATTGGCACAAAAGGTCCATTGGCACAAAAGGTCCATTTTGGCACAAAAGGTCCATTGGCACAAAAGGTCCGTTTTGGCACAAAAGGTCCATTGGCACAAAAGGTCCATTTTGGCACAAAAGGTCCATTTTGGCACAAAAGGTCCATTGGCACAAAAGGTCCATTTTGGCACAAAAGGTCCATTGGCACAAAAGGTCCATTGGCACAAAAGGTCCATTGGCACAAAAGGTCCATTTTGGCACAAAAGGTCCATTGGCACAAAAGGTCCGTTTTGGCACAAAAGGTCCATTGGCACAAAAGGTCCATTTTGGCACAAAAGGTCCATTTTGGCACAAAAGGTCCATTGGCACAAAAGGTCCATTTTGGCATAAAAGATCCATTGGCACAAAAGGTCCATTTTGGCACAAAAGGTCCGTTTTGGCACAAAAGGTCCATTGGCACAAAAGGTCCATTGGCACAAAAGGTCCATTTTGGCACAAAAGGTCCATTTTGGCTCAAAAGGTCCATTGGCACAAAAGGTCCATTGGCACAAAGGGCTCATGCGACAGCGGCGGCAGCGGCGGCGGCGGTTATAACTTTATAATATATAGAGATATAACATCATTTCCTATTTACAGAACAGATGGCTGAAGCAATGTGAGTCGTCCCCACAAGTGCTAAAATCGCCATTTGGAATGTATATAAGAAAAATAAGGACGTGTTTACATCAGCGTCTATGGCACATACATTAACACACATAGCCATACTGATGAGATCTATGTGTTAGTGTTGATCGAAACGCTAGGTACCTTCTGTACCGACATTAAAATCCGCGAAAATTTAAATTTTTAAATAAGTTTAAAAATTTATCTAATATCACCGCTTTATATGCTTTAATAAAAAAAGAGATGCCAATTAGCATCCGCATATGAAAAGTGGGGGTGATGAATTTGTAAATTTATTTGATATCGTTTACTCGAAAAAAGATCGATAAAAAATTCAATTGTTTTAAAAAATACAGTCGAGTATCAAAAATTATTATTCACTTTTTTAAAATTTTTTATATTAAGTCTTTTTAGATTAGTCCGTAAGCTTAATTTTGAAAATTAAGCCCTTTTAGGTTAGTCCTTAAGCATACCCAAAATTAAGCTTAATCTTTTTACGTGAGATGCTTCAAGAAGCCAGAAAATGAAGATTTCGACCACTTATACGGTAATTTGAATTTCTAAAAAATAATTTTAAATCTTATTTAAACTATTATTGTCTTAATGAATTTTAATAGGTTTTTTAAATGAAAGTATCAGACTAAATTATAAAATAAAAAGATGATTTATGTGAATTCGACTTGAAAGTTTAATATTTATTTGATTTAAACTAATAAAACGATTTACATAATTACAATGCAAAAGGAGCACGTTTTCTAAAAATGATAAAGTCTTAACAAAGAACACGATCTCTTTTGTACGAGAGTTAGAGAGCAAGAAGAACGAGCGCGCATCATGTAGAAAGAAGAGACCGGCAACTTCGCTGCTTTCGGCGTCGCGCGTGTAGAAAACGTGGTCCTTTAGCGCATATGTGATACACGCATACTAACATAAGCGTATCTTTATCTCTCTTTGCAGTATAACGGTAATTATTTAAATACAATTATTGATATTAAAATACTGCAAAGAGAAATCAAGATATAAAAAGAAATATTCCTGTTTTCGCACAAACATATTGAAATAAAAAAGAGTTATAATAATTTGTAAATTATATAAATAACACAGCCCCACAAAAAAAAAAAAAAGTTCTGAACTTTTATTCTGATTAGGTTTTTCTGACGTATTTTGGTGTGCTAAAAACGAATCTGAAGTCAGAATTTCCGTTTACCCCTCAAAATTTTGCGCTATGGCCAAAAAACCCATCTAAAATGTCGATTTTTCAATATAAACTCAAAAAAGCTAAAAAATGAAATAAAATTACTCAAAGATGGTCATATCATGCTTGCAGCATGGATTTTGAGGTGTTTCAATCAAAACTGACAAAAAGAAAGTTTTAATTAGTCCTGCTTAGACTTTAAACACCCCCAAAAACCTCCTAAAGCCTTAAAGTGGGAGTATATTCTGCCTTCGATAAAAATTTTAATTTGATGTCTATTCTTAGGTTCTTTGGGTCAGTAAAGCTTGAAAAAGCTAAGAAATAAATAATATATTAGTCCTATTTCCCCCAAGTACCCCAATAACTCCTTATAAACCCCCCACGGGGGCAAATATACTGATTAAATAAGACTTTTAATTTTATGTAAATTCGTAGGTTCATTGGGTCACTGAAACTGAAAATGCTATCAGAAAGAATAATATCGTACTCCTACTTCCCCAAAATTCTTGGACAGCTTCATATAAATTCCCTCCATAAGGACAAATGTACTGATTACATAAAATTTTTAATTTTATATGTATTCTTGTGTTCTTTCTATCACTGAAATTGAAAATGCTTTTAGAAATGAAAATATTTTACTCATACTTTTCTTAAGTGCCCCTTACAAACCCCCAAACAAAAAAATCTTTTCCTTTTCTCTCACTCTCTCTTTCTTCTCTCTTTTGCTTATGTTATTCAGGTTTTTGTATCTGAAAATGTAAGTACATTGTAAATTGTAAGGGTTCATGCAGGGCACTCTCGTGCCTCCTCATTACGATGCGTTTTGTATTTAAATTTCCTAAAGGAAAAAAATTCCTATGGAATGAAATCCAACATTATAACAAGAAAAGTACTGTTGAAAAAATTTGGGAAAAATTTAATATTGTTTGTCCAATTTAGTTATAGGGTAAAATATTTTATTTTATTCATTTTTTTTATAGTATCTCTTGACCTTACTCTCTAATGATCTGCGCACAGGCTGTCTTTTATAAGAAGTTTTACAATCCCTTTTCATTGACCAGCAGTAATCTGACATCATATGTTCATTCCAAACACCTTGATAACGCTCCTCCATTTCAGACATATCCTGATGAAATCTTTCTCCTTGTTCTTCACTATAATCTGATAAGTTTTCTGGAAATTTATCAAGGTGTGAATCAAGAAAATGTAATTTTAAGCTCATATTACAACCTTTTATAATTTTCTATTAATTCGGCTACTATTTCTTTATAGTTATCTGATTTGTTTTTTCCAAGAAAATTCTTTACAACCTTTCCAAAACTTAACCAAGCCGCTTTCTCTATGTCAGTCATTGTTAAAACAAAATGTTCATCCTTAAGTAGAGTTCGTGTTTGGGGACCATTAAAGACGCCTTCTTTAATTTTTGCTTCGGAAATATTAGGGAATTTCTCAAATAAATAGTTAAAACAATTTCCATCTTTATTTAGCGCTTTCACAAATTGCTTTATGAGTCCTAATTTTAAGTGAAGCGGTGGGATTAATATCTTTTTTGGGTCAACTAAATTTTTATGTATAATATTATTTTTTCCTGGTGTAAGTTTTTTTCTAACAGGCCATACTTTTTTTTTATAATGGTTAGGTTTGTCTCTACTATTCCACAAGCACAAAAAACAAGAAAATTTTGTATATCCAGATTGTTGCCCTAAAAGAATAGAAATCATTTTTATATCATTACAAATTAACCATTGATGATATTGATAATTTAATTTCTGAAGCATATATTCTATATTAAAATAGTCTTCTTTCATTTTTACTGAATGGGCAACAGGGATTGGAGAATAAACGTTGCCATTATGTAATAGTACTGCTTTCAAACTTCTTTTATTTGAGTCTAAAAATAGACGCCATTCTTCTTTCTTGTAAACATTTGGCTTCATATGATTCATTAGACCTTCTATATCACAGCAATAAACTAGGGAATCTTCTTTTTTAAAAAATTTTAAAAATGAATCTTCTCTTTTTCGATAAAAAGTTACGTGTGTTGTATTTTCTAAAAGATTCCATCCTTGTAATCGAGATGCCAACAGCTCTGACCTATCTTTATCGAGTCCTAAGTCTCTAACTAAATCACTTAATGATTCTTGATTTATTAAAATAGGCTTTTTCTCATCTTGATAAAATCCTTCGCAGTTGTTTTCGCTCTCTGCATCACTTACTTCTTCTTCTACTTCCATATCTGATTGCGATTTCTCCGCATCGAATGATTTTTGAGGTTCAGCAGTATCCATTTGTTCAGTATTATTTGATTCAGATATGTCTTCTGAAAGAATTGGTAAAGTAACACAGCTTTGTTCTGGATAACTGACTCGATCTTTTGTTTTGCTATTTGCACCATTTAACTCTGTTAAGCAGAAATAACAATCAGAATGGTTTTGATTTGGTTGAAACCAAATTGTAGGCGTTTTGAATTTCACAGATTTTTGATTTCCAGCTTGCCACCGAACTAATGATGTACGACAGCAAGAACAAATAAATACTGGTATCCAAGGCTGTTGATTTCGTTGAAAGAAAATTCCAAAACATTCTTCATATACTTTTATTAGATGTTCTGTTATATTATTTTGATTTTTTTTTGTAACAAATTTCCCACAAATATAACAAAATTGGTTTGGACTATTTTTGCAATTCACCCTTTTTTTAATGGATTTATTTGCGGAAGTACTTGAAATGACGTTTGAGCTATTATAGTTAATTGAGTGGTTTGTTTTTTGTTTTTTGTTCGACATACATAGTTTTACCAACGCATCGTGTGGCAAGGGATGGGCCGTTAGATAGATAACGGGTATACCCTCGGAAATTTTCCTACCCCAGTTCCCTGGGGACCTATCTTCGTTTAACCAGTTCCGGAATACACGGACGAACTGGCACCCATCCGGAGCAATGAGGACTCCGACATCCTCATTCATGGCACACTTCCTGATCAGGGCCCGAAGTGGTTGGTTTCTGAAAGTCTGCAGCAATAAGTGCTTCGGCAGAGCAAGCTCACAGCAGTGAAAGATATAAATATCTCCACACGACCAGCATTATTATTGCAGACCCGATCATAACAAAAACTTAACAATTTAAAATAACAAAAACATAACAAATAAACAATAACAAAAAACAAAAACTCAACTATAAAAAAGCTTCGGTGTAGAACCAGTATACATAAAAGAAATTTAATTAAAGATAAAATTCCAAAAAATAACTGCTTAGCTAAGTTTTCTTGAAATTGTGGTTTTTTTTAGGAAGACATAAAGCTCTACCAAAAAAAAATTAATATTGTAAGCGGACATTAAAACTACATGTTCATCAAACCTTGATAAATTTTCAGAAAACTTATCAGATTACAGTAAAAAACAAGAAAAAATATTTTGGGAGGATATCTTATAAATGGAGCAAACTTATCAAGGTGTTTGTAATGAACATATTTTGTGAGATTACTGTAGATCAATTAAAAGGGATTGCAAAACTTCTTATAAAAGACAGACTGTGTGCAGTTCATTTGAGAGTAAGGTCAAGAGATACTATAAAAAAATGAGTAAAATAAAATATTTCACCCGATAACTTGTTACAAACAATATTAAATTTTTCCCAAATTTTGTCGACAGTAATTTTCTCATGATATTATTGGAATTTATTCCATAGGAATTTTTCTCCTTTAGGAAATTTAAATACAAAACGCATCGTAATGAGGAGGCACAAGAGTGCCCTGCATGAACCCTTACAACATACAATGTACTAACATTTTCAGATACAGAAACCTAAATAACATAAGCAAAAGAGAGAAGAAAGAGAGAGTGAGAGAAAAGGAAAAGATTTTTTTTTTAGGGGGGGTGTATAAGGGGCTTTATTGTGGCACTTAAGGAATCTTGGAGTAAAATATTTTTATTTCGACTAGAATTTTGAGTTTCAGTGATCTAAAGAACCTACGAATATACATAAAATTAAAATTTTTATTTAATCAGTATATTTGTATAGTATATAAGGAGCAATTGAAGTAATTGGGCGAAGTAGGAGAAATTTATTATTTTTTCTGCTAGAATTTTCAGTTTCAGTGACCCAAAAAACCTACGAATATACATAAAATTAAAATTTTTATTTAATCAGTATATTTGCCCCCATGGGAGGTTTATAAGGAGTTATTGGGGTACTTGGGGGAAATAGGACTAAGATATTATTTATTTCTTAGCATTTTCAAGTTTTACTGACCCAAAGAACCTAAGAATAGACATCAAATTAAAATTTTTATCGAAGGCAGAATATATTCCCACTTTAAGGCTTTAGGGGGTTTTTGGGGGTGTTTAAAGTCTAAGCAGGACTAATTAAAACTTTCTTTTTGTCAGTTTTGATTGGAACAACTCAAAATCCATGCTGCGAGCGTGATATGACCATCTTTGAGTAATTTTATTTCATTTTTTAGCTTTTTTGAGTTTATATTGAAAAATCGACATTTTAGATGGATTTTTTGGCCATAGCGCAAAATTTTGAGGGGTAAACGGAAATTCTGACTTCAGATTCGTTTTTAGCACACCAAAATACGTCAGAAAAACCTAATCAGAATAAAAGTTCAGAACTTTTTTTTTTTTTTGTGGGGCTGTGTAATTAATATTTTATTAAATAATTTTTATAAATAATAAGTTTAATAATAACATTAATAATATACTAAATTGTATAACGATATAATAAACACATACATGATATGAATATTTTCACAGTATGGAAAAAATTAAAATTGTAATAACTTTGGTAAAAAATATCGTATCTAAAAAATAAAATAATAGTGAAAACCCTCATGAAATTTCGAATACTATGGAGTAAGTTTAATAAAATCAATAAAGCGCAAACTAACTCACATAATATCATTTTCCTGCGGGGATATAACTTGCAGACTAATTATACTAGTAAGTCATTATAAATAATGAGAAGTCTGAGTGAAGATAAGAATATATTAATGAGTAAAATAATTTATAAAATAAAAATAATTATTTTATAATTTATAATTACAGTAAATATTAATATGTTTTTTATTAAAAGATTCCTTAAAAAATAAAAAATTTGTATATAGAAAATTCAAGCATGCCAAAAAGAAAAAGACAATAATTTACAACTAGCAAAATATGAGGAGAATATGACGAGGGATTCATATTAAAAGCAACCAAAGTAAATTACAAAAGGAAGTGAAAAAAATTGGAATTTTCGGTTCTTAGTTCTTTATAATAAAGTGAAAAAAATAATTTCATGATAGATGTATTTTTAAAAAAAACAAAATTATTCAATGTCCCTAAAACCGAATTATTCCAAGTCCCTAAGCCCAGATTTTTCAAAGTCCCTAAATTGAAATTATATTAAGTCTCATTCGACCCCCCCCCTTAAACCGGACAAATTTGATCCCCTCCCCCTTAATTTTCAAGTTCTGAGGTCAAGTTCTCAAGTTTTCAAGTTCTCCCTATAAACATGTTCCATGTTAATAGTCGTAACACTCAATTACAGTGGGGCGAGGGGGGGAATAGTTACTAGCTCTCACCAGATTTGTTCTAATATATAGGTTTTTTGGGTCGCTGATTACGAATTTTGGAGCCCTATATTAAATAAACTCGAGATTCACCCTTAAATCATCTAGAGTAGTGAATATAGCGAACATACCTTTATTAGGGGTTAGTTATTGCTGATTTAGGAGTACCCTCATAAATGAAAGTGGAAGCCTGGGCACTGTAAAGTGGTGATAACTCGGGGCTACATTTACAAAGTAAGAGTAACGGCAGATAACAATTTAAAGAGGGGCGCGCTGCCATGTTTTTTTTTTCAAAGTGGAGCAAGCAAATAGTTACAATTTAAAAAGTTAAGAGCTATGCTTTTATCACTTTAAAAGTATCAAACAGCCTTAAAGTAAGCTTTTGAATATTGGAGTTATTTTATGATTACACTTTATTAACTTTGTTTTTTTTGGTGGTTTGAGTCGAAAAAAAGAGTGCTAAAAAATTTCCATTTTCTTCACCCCAGTATATTTTCGATATGACATTAATGTTTTATTGCGGCTGAGAAAAATGCTTTTTAACTCCAGTATATTTTGGAAAAATTCGGTATCAGATCCAAAAAATTACTATAAGCGAACTGTGTAAACTAGTACTCTCATAGAAATAAATTAGGTATTACGTCCAAAAAGAAAAAAAAATCTGGTGTTATTTGTATTTTTTTATGACGAAATTTTTGGAAAAATAATTTTCAAAAAATTAAGTATCAGATTCGAGATATCGAGTAAATACCATAATTTCAAATATAAGTACTTTCATGGAAATAAATGAGATATTACATCCAAAAAAAAAAAAGTATTTTGAGATTTTTTGATGAAAAAATTTTTGGAAAAAAAAATTAGGTCTCAATTTGATAATGTTTGTGCAATTTAACCCGTTACAATATTTTCAGATATTAGTACTTTCATGGAATTAAATGAGGTATTAAACCCAAAAAAAGAAAAAATATTTTTTTCAGCAGTTTTTTTAATTTATTTGTTTTTTTAATTTTGAGAAAAAAATTTTGAAAAAAATCGGTATTAGATTAAAAAAATTACTATAAAAAAAGTTCTTAAAACTAGTACTTCCATGGAAATAAACTACGTCCAAAGAGAAAAAAAAAAAATTGGTATTTTTTGTATTTTTTTGTGACAAAAATTTTAGGAAAAAAATTGTAATAAAATTAAGTATCCGATTCAAGATATCATGTAAAAACCATACTTTCAAATACAAGTACTTTCATGGAAACAAATGAGGTATTATATCCAATTTAAAAAAAAAAAAAAGGAGTTTGAAATTTTTTGATAAAAAAATGTTTGGAAAAAAAAATTAGGTCTTAATCCGATTATGTTTTTGAAATATCACTAGTTAAAATATTTTCAGAAATTAGTACTTTCATAGAATTAAAAGAGGCATTACTCTATGCCGCAAAATATTGCAATTTTTTTTATTTTTCTTTTTTTTTTAATTTTGACAAAAAAAATTTTCAAAAAATTAAGTACCAGATCCAAAAAATTACTATAAACAAACTATAAATAAACTTTTAACTAAAATTAAAACAAAAAAAAAGAACTTATATAATTAATAAAGCTTCAAAATGAAAAAATTTGATTTTTATTTGACTTTTTCTTTACGTATTAAAAAATATTAAGGTTGAATCAGGTGGATAATAATTTCATTTTTTTATTTAAATTTCTGGAAATCTAAACTTCTGGAATCTTTAATTCTTATAAGAATTTATCAAGTTATAAGTCCCTTATAATTTTTTAAAAAAATTTTGTAAAATTATTAACAGCAGACGGAGACATTAAAATTACCTAAAAATGAACCTGAAGTTGCCTATTGTGGGCAACTGAATCATTTTCGGTAAAACCCGATATCATATTTGTCATCAGTGACCCAGAAAACCTACTAGGGGTCGTTAAAATTACAAAAAAAAAGGTCTATTTAAAAATACCCAAAGAATAACCTGAATTTGCCTATTGTGGGCAACTAAATCATTTTCGTTAAAACCCGATATCATATTCGTGTTCAGTGACCCAAAAAACCTACTAGGGGTCGTTAAATTTACAAAAAAAGATTAATTTAAATTTTAGGGCTTAAGGGGGGGGATTAGGGGTAATTTGACCCAATTTTTGCCAGCGCTAGTTTATTCATTGTGATACAGCAGATTTGAAGCCGATTAATAACTCCAGATCTCGTCAGATTATTTCGTTTTAGAGGGCATGTCCCTATTTAAGCCCTCTGGGACTTCTGGTCTACTTGAGTCTACCTCTGCATTTATTCTTTTATTAAATTTTTTTCTTACCTAAGTGTTATGCTGTCCCTTATTTGTAGGCTGAGCTCCGAAAAAAAAAATAAATAACCACAAGATTTGAACTTTAAAAATTTAGATTTATTTTAAAACAAAAATAGACAAAACTGAAGCTAATTATACTTATAAATAAACGAGAGGCGTGATGATGCGTCTTGAGTCCCAAAATCTAGTGTGTAGGCCAGCCAAGAGACTGGCCTACTCACCGTGAATCCAAAATTGGACTGTGTTGTGGGCCTCTTTTGAGGTCCTATATATACTGATTCTATTCGTGGGGGAGGTTGAACAGCTGTCGAAAATTTGTCATTGCCTGTGTGGACCGTGAGATCGGAATGTAATTAATAATATTTATTCATTACGCAATGACATGAATTCGACGACTGATCAAATCCCTTCAATAGATTTCGCAACTTGGACACTAAAATGTCGAGTCCCGTTAGCTTTAACGACTCTTTTTGATTTCACTTCTTTGGAAGTCGTAAAATCAAAAAGAAATAAAATAATAAAATAATAATTTTGAATTTTAATTATGGGAATGAAAGAAATGCGAAAAAAAATGTATACCTTGTGGGGTCAAGGTGACAAAAAAAAATAAATTTTAAAACGGGCGCATTTCACCATCACAATTGTATACAATGTTCTTTAGGCATATCTGAAGAGATTCCCGCATAGGTTAAATCGTAAGTCAGCCAGGGTCGTGGTTTTCATTTTTGAATAACGAAATAGACACGACTAGTATAAGATAACTTCTTTTCTAAATAAACAATAAAACTAGTTGTGCGCATGCGTGTTCATGGTAAAACTATAAGCTTGTTCTTTACACGCATGCGCATAAATTCTTTTTTTTAATACTCTTTTTTTAAATTTAATATTTTAAATCTTATTAAAAATACTATTGAAATAAAAAAAATTAAAATAATTTATTCGTTAAATAATTTATTAAATAAATAATATTTTTTATTGTTAAATAATTAACATAAATAAAAATTTTAATTAATGATATAATAAATATAACGAAAAAATGCATAACATTAACACATATTAATGCATAACATTAATATTATGCATGACACATGCATAATATTAACATTTTTATAATATAGAAATAATATAAAAATTGACGCGAGTCCGTAAAATTGGGATAACTTTGTTAAAAAAAAACGTAGTTAAAAAATAAAATAATAGTAAAGATCTTGATGAAATTTTGAATATTATGGTCTAAGTTTTATATATATTCATAAAATCAATAAAGCGCAAACTAACTCACCTTAGATCATTTTCCTGTGGGGATATAACTTGAGTAAAGCATGCAAACGCATGCTTCACTCAGCCTAATTAATCTTCTTTTTATTTGTTAGATGTGGTAGCAACAATGTCGTACATCACATCAACAACAGTTTAATTACATTTTAAAATTAAAATTATAAATTTTTGATTTTATTTTTTGATTGTAAGCAAAAAAAAATCTAGAGAAAAAATAAATGCTTCATCGGGTGCCAACGAGGATCGAACTCGTGATCCTCTACTTGCTGGATAGAAGCTTTAACAATTCAATTATCAGAATTCAATTATTCAATTATGAAAATAGAAAATAATTTATTTCGCACTTGATCAAAGTAGCTGCCTTCTTAGAGAGAGTGTAAATGTCTTGTGGGTAACATTGAGTTTCGTTTAGAGCCATAGCTTAGATGGTTAAGGCGTCTACCCTGCAAGTAGAAGATCACAAGTTCCTTCTTCGTTGGTACCCCATGAAACATTTATTTTTTCTCCAATTCTTTTTCCATAAAATCAAAAAATAAAATCAAAAATTTAAAGTTAAAATTCATAATTTTTATTTTAAAATATTATTAAACTGTTGTTAATGTGATGTACGATATTGTTGTGACCATTATTAGGGACCTTAGAATTTGACCTTTTCAGCATTTTTGATGCTTGGTTTTCAAAGTTTAGTTTAGATTTTTTTCTGTTGTCACTATCGAATTAATTGAATACAAAAATATAATATCGGTAAAATAATAAAATTAAAAAAAAAAAGCTGTTAAATGTTTATTGGTTTTTTACTATATTGTATTAAATTTTATACGAATCGGGCTTTATCCGATATGGGTTAATGTTGAACAAAAAAATAAAAATTTTCGAGAATCGGACTTTATCCAACACGGCTTGTATAAATCTAGCTTTAACCGGATAGTTTTAGCTTTATCCAGAGATCGGACTCTAACCGTAACATGTATATTGGTAATATATGTGAGTCTCCACAATATTTTCCTGCAGATTTAAATTTAGAAAAGGATTATTAAAGGATAATAAAAATTTTGAATTTGTTTACAAATAATGTAAGATTTATGAGGTTTAACATAATTTTTAAACTTACAGAATTTCGCATGAATTATTTTTAAAATATAACATTGAATTCAATATAAGATTTTAATTTTCACATTATAGGGTAATTTTAAGGATAAATAGAACATAATGTCGGTGGAGGTCCTTAAGAACTTTAAAATAAGTAATAAGTCAAAATTGAAAAACATAAATTTACAAAAATTAGTTTTTCTCTTAAAAAATAACCATCAGGAAATTTTTTCCAGTAAAATATATGCAATTTTGGAAAGTTTTAAGTTAAGAATTTTGCCGTAAATCGTTACAAAATGAGAAAAATTGGACTGAAAATTTGATTTCCTTTAAAACAGCGTAATACCCTTAAAAATTTATAAAAAAAACTCAGGTGATCATCTAATTTGTGAATTGGTAAGTATCAATTAAGATAAAAATGTTTAAATTAGGATGAAGTTGTTATTTAATTATAATTGTTAAATTTTTAAAATTTTAAAATTGAATTTATAATATTTAAGAATTTATATGCACATTGATAGAATTATTTTATGGAACTTGCTTTGAACTTTCTTTCTTCTTATTATTATTAGTCTTCAATTGTTTATAATCCTTAGGTAAGATTGTTGTTAGTTGGACATCAAAAGTTGCCTTGATAATACCTTTAGTTTAGAATAACTGATCATTATTATTAGAATTTAAAACAAAAAGAAAATAAGTTAAATTAGTTGCACATTTAACATTAGTTGAACCCTTAGGCCTACCTCTAGATCTGGGTTGAAATTTGACATTAGATGCCTAAGTAGGAGTTGAGGATCCTGTTCGATTTGCTATGTTAGTTGATTCAGTAGAATTTCGTGGGCTAGTATTGTCTGAGTTGAACTTTAAGGTTCAGGTACAGTTTGCGATGTTATATTGGTTTCCTGGCTAGAAGTTGTTGCTAGTACTGGTTCTTCAAAATCTTTCTCCAGATATACTACTTTGAGACGTTCAACTGTAACCCTGAATTCCTTCTCATGCTTTTTGATTTTCGAAAATCAAATGGACGAGAAAGGACTTTGTAAAGGCCTTCATATGTTTTTCCGAATGATATTGTATTTTCGCAGCGTAAATATACATGCAAACGATAACTAAGAGACTTCTGAATGGTCTAGCCTTATTTTTGTGAGCTATTAGAACTGACTTGAGATCACGCATATGCTCCTTGTAGTATTCAAAAAGGGTTGACTGTCCTAATTAAAATTATCTTAAAATTATCACGCATATGCTCCTTGTTGTATTTAAAAAAGGGTTGACGGTCCTGATTTAAATTATCTTCGTAGAGAAAATCTACCTTATATGTAAAACTATATTCTTAGAGGAACTCCAAATAAATATTCAAGACCTCTAAGAAAGGTGCAAACAAATCAATTGGGCTGATTTCGTAGGGACTGCATCCCTAATAAACTTTCCAATATTTTTATGAAATTCGCACAATATTGTTAATATATTCTTTATATTATACAAAAAATTTAAAGCATCCAGTTGAGGAAATACCCAGAGATGAATTACCACTATTCAGCAAGGCAGAAATAGTCAAGGCTATTAAAGCCATGAAAAATGGCAAGGGGCCGGGACCGGGTGGGATACGGAGGTCCTTAAACGGGCCATTAAAGTAATCCCTCGTATCCTGATGGGCATGTTTAATGCTTGCTAGGCGACGGGAGCGTTTTTGAGTGCGTAAAAGGTGGCTCAGCTCGTGCTCCTGAAAGGAGAATAGGAAAGGGAAGAGCATCCGATTCTCCGTCATCTTATAGACCACTATGTATGTTAAATATCATTGGCAAGGTGATTTAAATACAAAAAAATATTAATAATGATAACTAACAAAGATTAGAAAATAATAGTAAAAATGAAATATTCTAAATAAAATATTCTCTACAATTGTAAATGAAATATTCTACTTTCGTTAAATTTTTGATAACCAAATCATTTAATATCTCTGAATTAAGTTAAACTTACGTTATAAGAAAACTAAATTGAAAAAAGCTGTTGATCTTCTTTCTTGATTTGAAGCTTGACAAAAACTAAAGTTTTAATATTTCTTTTTATGTGCTGAAGCAAACAGTAAATTTTGACGATAAAAATTGATAAAGATAAATTAAAAAAAAAGTTTATTTAGTTCATTTTAAAGTTAAAAAAAAGAAAAATTAATTTAGTACACTTTCAAACGATGAAAACCATACGACTTAGATACTAAATTTTATATATTTTTCAAGCAAATTGTCAGAAGAGCTCCAAGGCTATTTTGAGAAGCTACGCTACCCTGTGAAACTATTTCAACATCGTATCAAGAGATAGGCAGCTGGTTAATAAAATTACAAATTTATTGTTCAGAAGCTACCTAACGTATTATTTTTAGCTAATTATTTAGTGATTTTACGTATGAATGAATATGCGTGTATGTTCTTATTTTAAAGTACACAAAAATACATACTATAAGGTTTATTCGATTTTATTTTAGTACATTTTCATATTATTTTTAATTCCCGAAGATATAATTATACCGAAACGTAAATAAGTATTTTATGTTATATATATATATATTATACATAGTTGTATTTCTACAACTCTATGTTTAAAAGGCGCGCGAAAAACCTTAGAAAAACGCCCTCTATGCATGGCATACAGAGACAGTAAATAGCACTTTCTAATTCATCTGTCTCCTGCAGACCGGCAGCCAGCTCTACTCTCCCTTCATATAATAAATATTTAATTTTTATTAAATATTTATTTAGAAAAAAAAGTATCATTGCTCTGCATCAGCGGCGAACCCACTTCATAATATAATACTATATTACAAAGAAAGAATGTTACCTCTGCCGGTTTATTTTATGTTGTATTTTAAATCATTTATGTTACATGCAGCCCCTGTCTCAGAAAGATAATATATGAGTCAAAAGTAATTTTTATATAGTGTGAGACTTTAGTCGGTGATTGTACGATTAAGTTACACAAACCAAATTTATGCGTTGCAAGTGTCGAGAATACTGTGGAGCCTGTGAAAATTTTTTTGACATTAGTGCTCACAAAATCATATTAATGACTGTTGAAAAAAAAGTTAAATTCATAGACAGCCTAAATTATTTTCACATGTCTCTGAGCGCGTTACTTAAAGCTTATAAAGGTTTACCAGATATGATTAAGAAGGATTTTCCACACCTCTTTAACACACCTGAAAACCAGAATTATATCGGCCCGTTTCCGGATATCGAGCTTTATTGCGTCGATAAAAGAGATAAGTTTTTGACCTGGTACAGAGAGAGAAAAAATTCCAGACGTTTATTTAATTTTCAAGTCGAGATTGAGTCGTATTGCAGAAATGACGTAGATGTGTTGAGAAAAGCTTGTCTGAAATTTAGAGAATCTTTTTTGGAGATCGGAAGAATTTGTCCCTTTACGGAAGCTACAACGATTGCCAGTACATGTATGAAGGTTTTTAGGAAATATTTTTAAAAACAAATCTTACGGGCCCGGGGGTATTGATTAAGCGACAATCATTCTCTAATAGCCGTCCAGTGGTTAGTTTGCATGGAGAGGGAAATGAATCAGGAAATTCAGCACGCTGGTCGTTTTCGTGAAATTAGACATCCTATAAACGTAAAAGTAGACGGATTTATTCCTCAAAACCAAACCGATGCGCATAACGGTATATGTCTTCAGATGATGGGTTGTTATTGGCACGGTTGTATTCGTTGCTTCAAAAGAAACCGAGACAGACCGCTAAGCGAGCACGATTTTGAAACGCTCGAAGATGGTTATTGCAAAACTATGGGCATTAGTAGACGAATCAGACCAATAATTATGAACTTATCGTCAAATGGGAATGAGAATTCAGAATGGAACTTGAACAAAATCCCGAAATAAAAATCTTGAACAGTACGATTTGACCAAAAATCCGCCATTAAATTCGAGAGAAGCTTTTTACGGCGATAGAACTGAAAATTTCGTAAAGTTCTATCAAGTCAGGGCTGGTGAAGAAATAAATTACGTAGATGTGACGTCACTTTACCCATAAATTTGCAAGCCTGGTAAATTTCCACTTGCTCACCCAAAATTTATGTGGGCGAACTAGAATGTCGGAAATTCGCTGGTCGAAATTACGAAAATTTTGTGGACAGGGTTGAGAGACTAATTTATTGTAAAATACTACCACCAAGGAATCTCACGCACCCGGTTTTACCCGTATAAATGCACGGTAAGCTCTTTTTCCGATTGTGTCGTACTTGTAGCGTGAGACAAAAGGCGTGCCGTCACGAGAACGAAAATTTAAGATCCTTTGTGAGTAAGTGAGTTTCGCTGGAATTAAAAAATGCATTCGAAAAGAGTTACAGAATTAAAGAGATATATGAAATTTGGCAGTACGAGATAACGGAATACGATTCAGTGACGAAAAGGGTGGATTATTTGCAGAATACATAGACACTTTTTTCAAATTAAATACGCAAGCTAGCAGTTTACCTGAACAATATTCGATCGTTGATGAATATATTTCAGAAATTTCTCGTAACGAGGGTAACGAGTTAGACCGTGAAAAGATTGAAAGTAATTCATCTTTCAGAGGTTTAGCAAAATTATGTTTAAATTCGCTGTGGGGTTTCTTTGGCCAGCAGGAAAATAAAATAAAGACTTACGTTGCAGACGACCCTGCCGAGCTGCACGAGACTCTAACCTGTCCCATGTCCAAGGTGACCGGTTTATTGCCCATTGACGAAAATATTTTATATCTGAGTACGCGCTAGAAAGAATGTAATCCGGAACCTTTGATTACCGCGAATCTCTTGGCTTTCGTGATAGCTCAAGCTTGGCTTGAATTGTACAATTATCTTGAGCATTAAGGTAGCGCAGCACACTATGTAGACACAGATTCGGTAATATACTTATCTAACCCGAATCCGGGGATCCCAGATCTTCCAACAGGACCATTACTTAGCGAATTGATTGCATATGGTGCAAACGCGTATAGAACGTTATTTGTATACGCTGGACCGAAATTTTACACTTACGAGGTTCTAAAAGACGATGGTACGGTTATGGAAATATGCAAAGTCAAGGGTATTAGGTCAAATTACAAAAATAGTAAGAAAATCAATTTTGACACAGTGAAATCACTGGTACTGTGCGTACATGACAATACTGCTATTAGACGCACGCAATTTCACAATGTCGTTACCCGGAGAGAAACAAAAATTTGTAGACCAGTTTTTAACAAACGTAGATTCACAGGTTTAAATAAAACTTTTCCAATGTGGCAGGAAGCCTACAAGAGAATTAGGTGAAAACATCGAATTTCACGAAGCTTTACCCGATTCCACGGTCTATACGAGCGATATGCAGGAGACAAAATTTGATTCTCGATGATCTCCTAACAGAATCTTCTAACGAAATCTAACGAAAGGCAGTCATCACGGTAATTCAAGTGTGTTTTTTACAACGCAGAATATATTTCACAAGGGAATAAATCACCGCGACATGTCTTTAAATTTAAATTATCTAGTACTGCTCAAAAATCCCAGGGACAAATCCCAAATAAGACATTGAGCTCATCAGCTCTCACCCAAACAACCAATTTTTTTCAGCAAGATTATCACGACGCCACAACCAAACCACATGGTTATCTTCTGGTAGAACTTAAGCAGTCTACACCGGAGAATTCACGTTATCATACAGACATTTTCCCACACGAGGCATTGCATTAAACAGATTACGTACCCATAAATAATAATAATAATAATAAAGAAAAAGACAAAATGAAAAAATGAAAATGAAAAGCTCAACCGCTCTGCCGTCAGTAATTTATTTGTAATCGCGACAAAAGGACAACGCTGCGGAGGTAGGAGAAAAAAGTGCCTAATTTCGAAAAAACATACAAACATACTGAGAACTTTAAGTCAATTAGATGGTAAACCGAGAGCAGTTTTACTCGTGCCGAAAAATATTACTTTAAATATTACTTAAAAATCTTACTTTACTTCTACAGCATGTCGATGGTATTAGCGAGTTTCTACCGGCTCTATTAGGACTTATAATAGCCGCTGTTGTAGATAAGTTTTTTTTAAATAAAGAAATTATTAAAAAAAAAAAAAAAAAAATGGGTTACGCCAGAAGGATGATTCTCGTACCTTCCGAAAAGCGACTGTTAAACAGCAGCAGCAACATTTATTGTCCACGGATATGGAAAAAACTGTTCAAACTCCGGGCACACCTATTAGCAGACTCGTTGCTCTAATGCGGGATATTTTACAATCCAATAAATTTCCAGACCTAAACGCAAAGGGCAACGCTTATCAACAAGCTCTGTAATGCTTTATAACTGCAAAAGCTAGTTCATGCCCTAATCAAAATTTGTAACAGAAAAATTGCTGCATGAAGTCGACGAGCAAGAGGCATCGCGTAATTTCGACGACGAAGTTATATATTATAAACACCGTAACGGCAAAATATCGTGAAAAAGCCAGAAGCTTTTTGATGTTTGCGGGAAAAGTAAGCAGCGTAACTTAGGACGATGCCGCAATGGCACGTGGGCTTCACCTACCTGACTCGAGCATTGTTGACTTAGTGAACGACGCTACGCGATCTAGAAAGAATCATAGCAAAGAAAAGAAGTCAGTTTTGTTCTGCTCTTGGAGCCGCTCGTTTGCTTGCGAATTTTATTGGAAAAAAGGACTTTTGGAAAGACGGCGTAGTTGTTACGCCTCACAATTCTCTGCATTCAATTCTCGCTTTATCAACACCACCAGAAAGAAACATTAATAGAAGCAAATCGTTTGCGTCGGTAAACGAATCCACGTATAAAGACGCACTAGCTGAAGAAGAAGAAGGAGCAAATTACTCTGACGTCACACCGAAATCAAACAGAAAAAAAAAATAAGAGGCTGCGAAAAAACTATAAAAAAAAATATGAAAAAAAACAAGTTTGTCTAAAAAAAATTAATTTTAAGTTAACGAAAAATTGTTTCATGATAAAATAATAAATATTTGTATCTTATTGTTTAAACATTGTTAATAAAAAAATGATACATATAAAAAAAAATGACAACGTTTATCTGATGGTTTCACATTGTATACTTTTTTTAAAGTAGTCGTAGGCCCTTAGTTAAAAGATACAAAATATTATCTAATATAACATAGAAACCCATGCGCCTAAGAGATTTTGATCCAATATTTTTGTAAAAGTTATTATTAACGTTTTCTGTATTACCGTTAAGCGGTACACATTAAAATATAAGTTTAAATATATTTTAATATATTTAAATATATTTAATATATTTAAACATTTAAATATATTTAAATATGATAAGACTGAGGTTTCCACTTAACAACAGGGAGCATCATTTGAATTGACTTTACCAATTAACTATATCAGCCAAATTATATTTATTGATTTATTTACGCATATTTCTTGAATTATTGCTTACTACACATCTGTTAAACTTTAATATATTTACTATATTTTAAAATTATGTCATTAAAAAATTTTTATCTTGTATTCTAAGCTAAATGTATAGTAAATTTACAATTTTTGTGATGAAAAATAAAGATACAATAATAATAATAATAATAATAATAATATTAAGATTACTTTTTACCCCTTAACCAGAGCTGGGCTCAGTATACGGAATATACGGATCAGTTGGTAGTATGTTAATGTTTGAATGTCTCATACGCATACGGTCCCGTATGCATATAGGACCTGGGTATTTTCATAATGCCCACGGATCCGTATGCATATAGGACTTGGGTATTTTCATACTGTATACGGATCCGTGGGCATTATGAAAACACCCATATCTCATACGCATACGGACCCAAGGGCATTATGAAAATACCCTCTTCTGTACGCATACGGACCCGTAGACATTATGAAAATACCCTCTTCTATACGCATACGGGTCCGTGGGAATTATGAAATTACCCAGGTCCTATATGCATACGGGCCCGTATGAGAAAAATATGGGGCCGTATATTCTTATGCGGTACAAATAGATAATTTTCGGGTGATTTTGCACTGATTTTTGTCGTACGGTTTTTCATACGGCATAAATAAATACGGGAGCCGTACAGAATATGCCGTATTAATGGACTATTTTATACGGGTTTCGTATTGTATTTTGCCGTATGGATTTTCATACGGCAAAAATCAATACGGGGGCCTTATAAAATTTTGTATTATAATTTTGATTATAATTTTGTATTGTCTTTATTATATATTTGTTAAATTTTGATCAATTATATTTTCTATATGTTTGTGGTAAGTTAAATTTACTAAAATTTTAATTAATAATCAGTCGCCTCCTGATATTCCGGGATAGTACATTTATTTCTAGTGATTTTCTATCTTTGTCTTTATTATATCACTATATCCTGGAAATAAATATACGGACCTCCTCTGTTTATCGAGTCTCCGCTCAAGCAAGAATAATATTAAATAATTATATTTTTAATTATTTACTTATAAGGTGTAGACGCAAATTTCCACCTTATAAATTGGCGCCCTAACGTGATTTTCGGCACGGAAAAAAATAAATAATCGTTTTTTTTTTAACAAAATCACATTTTCGTTTTTTTTATTTAGAAAAGAGAGAGAGAGAGCTGGTCGATGATATGCTCTTGCTTGCTGTATATTAGCTTTAAGGCTTGAATTTTTTTTTTGATAGCTTGATTATTATCAAAATTTATGTATATTATTATTATTAATTTTTTTATTACATATTATGCTTTAAAGCTTTTGATTTTTTTTTTGCATTAATTATTTTTTTTGCTTTTGGTATTTGCCATAAACTTAAGTATTCTTATACAAATTATTTTTTTTACCTGACATTAGTAATTAGTTATTGTAGGTTTGGTATTAATTGGTTATTACACAATTATTATTTTTTTTTATATGTATTAAAATTGTAACTAACTTACTAATCATTTTTGTTACAATAAATTATGCTTTATTTTACGCTAATTTTTTCTGCTGCGTTTGATTACTTTTTTTAAGTACATTAGTTTAGAAAATTTAAATTGATTGATTTTTTTTTTAAATATTTACTAAAATAATTATTTTTTATTATTATTATTGATATTATACAGTAATAACTGTACATTTTTCTTTTTTGGGGCTGAATTTTGTGATTAACATTCTAACCCTTTTCTGGCTTATTTAATTTGAATAAATTAAATATATAATTACTTTTTTTTTTAATTTTCCCCATTTTTTTAATGAATAATTATTTTTTCATTTGAGTTATTTTTTCTAAATGTTAATATACAGGGTGATAATATTTGCTGGGTCCTTGACTTAGTTCCCCAGTTTATTACTGTGCTTGAACTTTTTACAATATATTATAGTTTTTTTTTTCTTAATTAATTTTTGTCATATACTTCTAGTTTAAAACATAATTTTTATTATTATATTGCTTGCGCTTGCATTACAGGTTTCTTTTTGCTTTTCTCTATATATTATAAAGTTATAACCGCTGTCACTGTTGCCGTCGCTGCCGCCGCTGTCGAATGACACCTTTGGATCATTCTGACACTTTTGGGCCACACAATATGGTACTTTTGGGCCAGTCTGACACTTTTAGGCCACGCAATATGGTACTTTTGGGCCAGTCTGACACTTTTGGGCCACTCTGACACTTTTGGGCTATTCTGAGAACAATATGGTACCATTGGGCAAAACCGGACCGGATCAATCAGAGGTAATTTTCCAGCATCAATTGGGAATGCAGGTGCAAATTCTCAAAATGGAGCAGCGTACCAGTCACTCAAGTTCCTACTGCAAATGGCAATGCAGGTTCAATTTCACAAAATAACGTACCAGTTACACAAACGGTAACCACACATGAAAATTCGCGCAGTTGGTCCATTGATAATTGGCGAGACTCATCGCTGCTAACTTGAAAGTTCGAGCGTAACGGTAGCTACGTCAGTTGCTACTACTACTGTAACGAACACAGAACACATCGGAATCTCGTACGACTACAAGCACCGCAATGCCCCGTATTGCAAAATCACAAGGGATAAACCCTTTACCCCCACCTTATACATTAAATAATACATACTCATTGCCTTATACTAGCGCTGCAAATGCAAACAAAAGTTCTTCGGCACATTTTCCGAATCTTTCAGCTCCCGCTCAATATGCTGACCTCTCTGATTACTTTAAATATACCAAACATCGCGCAGCAAGATTGTCAATGGCAATTGGAACCAAACAACCAACATTTATGGACCTCACAGAATCTTCAAGGATTCCCGCAAGTAGCGAATTCTACACAAATAGAAGACAATGGTTTGGCCATGGATAACCAACATGAGGAAGCAATGATGCTAGAAAGAAGAATTTAGGATTTATGCCTAGAAACCCAGCGTTTAGAAGACCAAAATAGGCGCATGCGATTAGATGGTTCATATGCGAAGGATGGAAGAGCGCATGGAAATCTTGCGGCAAAACTACGCAGCTGCGATGTTACCTAAACAAGGCTCAACACCAGTCCCACCGTTCTCCCAAAATTTTCCAATGCCTATGGCGTCTGCCCCAACTATCCCCTTTTGCGGGGGGGGGGGCAACCACCCTTAAACCTTAATCATCAATATCCTCAACAAATAGCTCATAGCGTTCACTTTAACGATATGCCAAATTATAAACGGCCTCAAGTTTAACAAACGCAACCAACTCTAGTAGATGACGATTTTCAGCAAGAGCATCTTCCTAGCCCGAGCGAAAGTGTAACTTCTTTTAGCGGGTCAGAGATTAGAGTAAGGAATAATGCAGTGCTACAAGTTAGCAAAACTTTGAAGCAGTTTAACTTAAAATTCTCTGGTAACGATAAAGAATTCCCCGAATAGTTCTTAAAGAACTTAAAAGAGTTCGTGGATGACGCAGAGTATTCTATAACTGTAATTTTGTCTGTTCTGAAAAGTATATTTACCGGGCAAGCCCTGTTCTGGTATCAGGCCGAAAGGCAGTGTAATACCGTCAAAATCTGGAATGATTTTAAGCGGGCTTTTACGGAACGCTTTATCGGCAAGAGAGACACGACGACCTCTTAGAGGAACTAAGAGCCCGAACTCAGGGTAAGAGTGAAAGTATCTCTGAATTTACGTCGAAATTCCGATACATTGCCAGTAATTTGCAAGAAAAGTTGCCCGAAGAGAGGCCAGTAAAAATAGCAAAGAGAAACCTCCACCCAGACAACCAGAGATATATGTATAAAGAATACGTTAGCTCATTTCGTCAACTTGTGAAATTAGGACAAGAGTTCGAGCAAGAACGGGAATATGTAGCGAAATATACGCCCCCCCCCACAAAAGGGCAAGTGTAAACTGCCTGGTGCAGCATTTGAAGCTAGGAGTGGGGGTCAGAGCACTAAAAACTCTGAGGTGTCAGCAATTGAGACTGAAAATGAAGTAAAACCAGCACTACCGGTTACAGAAACGCCAAAGACTGAAAATTGAGGTACTAAGAAGAAAAGAAACGGGAAAGGCAAAAAGGGAAAAGCAGAGATACTGGGACTTGCGAAGAGAAAATCGACGCAATGATACCACCGTTTAACAAAAAGGAGCTGAAAACGCTAAGCAAGCGTACGTGCCTAAACCAAAAAGAAATGACCCAGCAAAATCCGAATTTCCAACAGCCACAGCTACATCAACTATATGGCGTACCAAACTTCATCCAGCAACCAATGGTTGCATCTCAGTTTCCGTTTATGGCACAAAATCAATTTGTACCTCAACAACCAATTATGACGTCGACATACCAATATCCTAATCAGGCTCAAAACAATGACCAACAATGGAATCAAACAAATAAAAAAGTGACTAAATCACTCCCAGCTCAAAACTCAACGGTATGTACGCTATGTCGTCAATCCGGGCACAGACTCAAAGACTGTCCGCTCAGAAATGGCCAAGTAGTATGTTATCGTTGTGGTAAATTGGGAAAAATGTCTCCCGATTGTAACTCTCCGTCTTGCATTGCACAACGAGAATCCTCGGGAAACGAGGGGGCGGGGGTGCAACAAAAATAATTGCATCCCCGGTCGAAAAAATAACGACAAGAATACATAATGTAATCGAAACAGTAGAAGTCGGGACTGAAACGGAAATAGCGTTTTTAGAAGACTTTGAAATTGATTCATACCCAATTACGCCTTTAGTAACAGATCCCTTTCCAGAAAATCCCTTCGAAGAAATATCGGCCATCTATTCCCACAGTGAGCTCATGGAGGATAACCGTTACTACTTTTCGGTTGATTTTAATGGTTTTCGGGCTCGTTGTGACCCAGGAGCTATGAGTTCTTATATTAATTTTCGAGTAGTTAGTAATTTAACTTCCAAACTCATAACGGGAACTAATATTTTAGCGAAGGGGGCGCTAGGGGGAATCAGTAGGATTCTAGGTATTTTACCGACTTCAATGTCTTTAGATGGCGTTAAGATCCTTGTCGATTTTAAAGTTAGTAACGCAATTGAATATGATATGATCTTAGGAATGGACAGCTTAAAGAGCTTTGATTTAGTTAAATTCGATAATGGAACCTGGGGAATCGGTGATGGACCGTATAGGAAATTCGACAATAACTCGATGAAAGCATTAATGATTGCAGAATGCGCAGGAATTGTTGAACTCACAGTAGGGGAGGACACTCAATTGAAAGCTTTGTTAGATGAATTACTGCCTCCAGGAGAGACAAAATTGGTCTGTGCCAAAGGAGTCTTTCACGAGATTAAGTAAATTCCAGGAGCAGAACCAGTTAAACAGCATTCTAGAAGGTGTACCCCGGCAATCATCGAAGAACTTCACCGCCAAATTCAGGAAATGTTGGATAATGATATAGTTAAACCATGCTCCAGTCCATGGGCGAGTCAACCCGTAATGGTTAGACGAACCAATGGTAAATGGCGTGTTTGTATTGACTATCGTCCGGTCACTGCTTTGACCATAAAGACATACCCAATTCCGAATTTGGAGGGGATGTTAGATCAAATGCGGAAAGCACGCTATATCAGCGTTTTAGATTTGAAATTATCGTACAACCAGATTCCATTGCACCCAACTTCTCTGGACATCACAGCAGTGGCGATTCCAGGACTTGGCCTGTTTCGATTCAAGATACTTATCTTCAAGTTACCCTGAAAGGTGCCCTGAATCACGTTCCTGAAGCTCTTTCGAGATATTAAGAAGACCAAATAGCGTCCCTAACACAGACTCGCAATGATTGGTACTCAAGGCGCCTTTCAGCTGTACAAGAGAGTCCGTGGAAATATCCGGACTGGAAAGTTGAGTTTGGCGTGCTATATCACAAGAGGCATGACGAGCTATTAGACCCAGTCATAAATAACGAATATTGTTGGTAATTAGTAGTCCCTCAAGAGATGCAAGAAGAATACCATTTAGAACCCTCAAGTGGACATTTTGGCGAAGACAGAACTTATGATCGTGTAGTACGAGACTACTATTGGCCTGGTGTCTACCAAGATGTGCGCAAGTTTGTTACCGCCTGTCACGAATGCCAGCATCACAAAGCCAGCCAAACACTATCACAAGGACTCATGGGTAGGAGGGTAGTAGAAACCCCGTGGGCTGTAGTTTCGGCTGATTGTATGGAGTTTCCTCCCAGCAGACAAAGATATACTCACGTCGTCGTTTTTCAGGATCTTTTCACGCGATGGGTGGAAATTTACCCGCTACGAAGCACAAATGGTAAAGCTATCGCAAGGGCATTTGAAGACCTTGTCTTATTCAGGTTCGGGTGTCCAAATTATTTTTTGACGGATAACGGTAAGAAGTTTGATAATGGCGATATTAAAAAAGTATGTGTGATAGGTACGGTATTAGGTGGGTAACCACACCCCCTTATCATCCGCAAAGTAACCCAACCGAGAGATCAAATCGGACCATAAAAGGGATGATCCGAATTTTTATAGGAATTGACCATACACGCCTAGCTAGAGAGATCGGATTATGCAAACGTCGGGCACTTGGGATTTTATAGCGGAAAATGAATGTTCAACCTATAAGGAGATAATATTTTCTTGGATTTAAATGTTTCACCTAGCTTCTTGAGAGTTATTTCATAAAACGTGTCTCTCGGGGCAGCTGAAAATGAGCAAAAATTTTTTTTCTCGGATCGGGCTGAAATTTTCAGGAAAGGTTGCTTTTTTGGTCCCCAGAAACATGTTGAAACCCGTTTTTCAAAATCAGTCATCCTCTTCGAGATATTTATCAATATGTCTCCCATTTAAAATACATGGAAAAACCCATTTTGTAGCGGTTTTTCTGATTTTGCTTCACAATTTTACTTTGACTAAGCACCAAACCAATGAGAAAAGTTTTTTTTAACATTCATTTACATGCCTGCTTCATTATATAAAGGATTGGTGTTTGGCCAACATGGCCAGACGCCTCTATGTCTGAAAAAATCGCGTTTAAAATTGAAAAAATAACGTTTTTTAAAAATTGCGTATATTAAATTATTTATATGTATATAATATATATTAATTATGTATACTATATGTATAATATGTATATATGTATATATATGTGTATATATGTATATATATGTGTATATATGTATATATTTCTAGGCATGTTTCTATATATACGGGCGTCTCAGAGCGTTTTTATATGCATTTTAATAAAAAAATTATCATATTAAATTATTTATTTACATTAAATTACATATATATATTACATACATACACACACACATATATATATATATATATATAAATTCGTACGTGATTTTGGTATAATAAATAATTTTTTAAATAATTTAAACTTGTACAGTTGATTAAATACATCATATTTATTTTACAGTATTGCATTGAATTTCATTGTACATTAACGTAGTAACGTTTAGTAAAAAAAAAACTAAAAATAAAACTAAAAATTTTTTGTACTTCCACTAATTATTATAATGTTATTGCATTATTATTGTGTAATGCAAAATTTATCACAATTATCCAAATTAAAGAAAAACATATATTTTTTTTTATAAAATAATTATTTCTAAATTTATAACTTATAAATAAATCACAAGTAAATAAATACAAATTTCTTATAAAAAGAAAATTAATTTGATACATAAAATTTTATTTAAACATGATTGCTATTATATGAAATTATGGAGTTCAATAACCTTTGTTTATATTCACTGTGATCTTCAGATACTTTATAAGTTTCCCATTTTACATCGAAATCATGATGCACGCTTTCCATTGCTTGCTCGCTGTAGAAACCTAAGCCTTTTCCATGTTTTTTGCAGAAATCTTCAACATGGTTTATTACTGTATGAACTTTAGGTGTAATCGAAATTCCCAACATTAAGTAACTTGTTTTAAATTCTTTAATGCTAGTTTTAAAAGATGGCTTCAAAACATTGGAAAAGCAATCATCAACGACGTTATTAAATTTTTGAATAGTGTCGACGTACTTCATAAGCTCTATAGGAGCCATAGATCGGAGATGATCAACTTTCTTGAGCAATTTCCTGCAAGAATTTCCCTAAAAATTGAATACAATATAATATTATAAATTATATAAATCATAAAAAAATATTCTCATTTAAAATATAAATACATTAAAGCCAGTTCCTCCATTAGTTACTTGTCGAGCAACATTTATTTCTTTTAAAAATTTTAGAGTAAATTTTGAATTTTCTATTTCCATGTGATCAACTATTTTATTAACTACTCCGAGCATTATATGAAGTTCTGGTGGAGGTAGCAAATCGATAATTAAATCTTTATCATCATTGGATATTAATGGTAAATTATGGTTTGATTTAAAATCAAAAGCATCTTTTTTTTTTTTATATTTATTCTGACAGAATATTTTATAATTGCTTTTGCAGTCTCCTATTGTCCTATATTCTCCACATTTATCTAAGTTATACTTATCAGAATCACACCAGCAACATGGATACTTACAAGCATGTGCCATTATTCCTACTAAAATATTTAATAGCTTAAGATCAGCAGCTATTGAACATCCAAAGTTATTTATCTCAAGTAAATTCCATAATTCAGCAATATTATGGTAATTCTCTTCAGTATTTTTGGATATAGCCAAAACAAATAATTTTTTCACACTAGTGTCTTTAAAGTCATTTGGAGAAACACCTTCACTATATTTTGATCGTTTTTGGTCAATTTCTATGTTTTGGTCAACGTTTGCTTGCAATGACAAACAAACCTTTAAAAATCCATGACCTGAATCAACACCAAATTTTAAATGTGCTTCTGATAAATTGCGTTTTTCCAGTATATACTCTATAAATTGACCTACGTTCTTGCAGTATGCTATGGCCTTAGTAACATCGTTAGATTTTTTAAGCAATTTAAAATCTTTAATTTCAAAAAAATCTTTTAATTGAATATTTCTTTTTCTTAAAGAGACTGTTAAATTAGGATCGAAAAGTTTTCTGTTTTTGGTAGCTACTCTCATACATTTTGCAAGGTTGATAGCTTTCTGTGTGGTTAGATCTAACTTCGTTTGAATCTTAGTAAAATCTTCTAATGATACCTGAGGTTTTTCAAATAATGTAGTATTTACATTAATATTTATTTTTGTTGGCTTTCCATGTAAGGCAGGTAAGCTTAAAGTATTAAAACGATCTTTATTAGAATCAATTCTTTGAGAATTCAAATCGCTATCTTTTATATCACGAATTAAAATTCCTGCTAGTTGTTTCTTTTGACGTGGATTAAGATTCTCATTTATGTGCGAAGCTAAATTTACTATTTGTGACGATTTTGTACATGGGTGAGGAAAACCTTTTTTTATTATTGCTAAACAAACATCACACTTTTTTTCCTTTCCATTGGTCAACTTCACTAAATTATTTTTCAATGAATTATTCTTGGTACGACTTTTAAATTTTTTTCTAGCTAAATCACAAATAAAACATTCACACTTTTCACATGAAGTATTTAAATTTATGATAATTGATTCAAACTTAGAGAAATCTGGCAATTTTAAATTTACTGAATTTTCAGGAATTTTTAAGCACTTGTATATTTTTCTCTTGCAAGCAGAACAAACTGCTGATGGGTATCGAAAATCTTTCAAGTAGATATCAGAATTAATATTGAATAATTTATTTACATGAGTTTTTAATGCACCCTCAAGTTTTATCATAACGTTTCTATCTTTTTTCAAACATAATAAACATATTTTACTGCGATTTTCTTCATGAGTCAACACACGTTTGAAATTAGCAGGCATAGTTAAATTATGTATTTATTTTTATTAAAATAATAATTTTCATTTAATAATATTATTTCAAATAAAAAAATTAATATAAATTAAAAAATACAAAACATTAAATAAAATATTCACAAAGTAAATTATTCTTTTAGTCTCTAAATTGAGATATAATATACTAATAAGAACTGAAAACTGACAGGTTTTGTTTGTATACAGGGTATTATAAATTCTTGGAACAAGTGGAACATAAAATAAAAGGAAAAACGAAATTCGAATTTTTCAACATGATGCAAAGTATGTAGGCATATAATATGTAATAAACGTAGACCCTATAATAGTATTAATTATTATTTAATACATAATAGAAACTCACGTAGATAATACTAGGGGGCGCTAATATTGTTTATCATACCATTGTGATTCATTTATAAGTTAAAAATTTTGAAATAATTATTTATTTTTTATTTATTTTTTTTTTTATTTTTTACGCTCGTTTATGTATAAACATGCATACACATATACATATATACACACATAATACATATATACATATTATACATATAGTATACATAATTAATATATATTATATACATATAAATAATTTAATATACGCAATTTTTAAAAAACGTTATTTTTTCAATTTTAAACGCGATTTTTTCAGACATAGAGGCGTCTGGCCATGTTGGCCAAACACCAATCCTTTATATAATGAAGCAGGCATGTGAATGAATGTTAAAAAAAACTTTTTTCATTGGTTTGGTGCTTAGTCAAAGTAAAATTGTGAAGCAAAATCAGAAAAACCGCTACAAAATGGGTTTTTCCATGTATTTTAAATGGGAGACATATTGATAAATATCTCGAAGAGGATGACTGATTTTGAAAAACGGGTTTCAACATGTTTCTGGGGACCAAAAAAGCAACCTTTCCTGAAAATTTCAGCCCGATCCGAGAAAAAAAATTTTTGCTCATTTTCAGCTGCCCCGAGAGACACGTTTTATGAAATAACTCTCAAGAAGCTAGGTGAAACATTTAAATCCAAGAAAATATTATCTCCTTATAGGTTGAACATTCATTTTCCGCTATAAAATCCCAAGTGCCCGACGTTTGCATAATCCGATCTCTCTAGCTAGGCGTGCATAGGGACTGGGACAAATATCTACCCAAATTTCGAAGCGCGATTAATACCACGACGCAAACTACAACTAAAGTTTCACCAGCGTTCTTGAATTTCGGTAGGCATCCCCAACCGATCAAAAGTCTTCGGCGGTCCATCGAAATGGCGGACAAACCTCCCGTAATCAGTTTGGATCCTGAAATTTGGGCAGATAGAATTAAAATGCTAGACCATCTTCGCGAATTTGTATTTAAATTTATCAACCAAGAGCACGCGAAGCAATAAGAAACCTATGATGCCGGGTAGAAAGATGTTTAATTTAAAGTCGGTGATACGATATTGCGAAATACACATCCAATTTCTGATTCCAAGAAGCTGTCAATAAATTGGAATACTGGCGAGTTACGCTATAAATAATTTTTTATTGTCTTTATTATATATTTGTTAAATATTGATCAATTATATTTTCTATAGGTTTGCGGTAAGTTGAATTTACTAAAATTTTAATTAATAATCAGTCGCCACCTGAAATTGCGGGATAGTACATTTATTTCTAGTAATTTTCTATCTTTGTCTTTATTATATCACTATATCCTGGAAATAAATGTACGGAACTCTTCTGTTTATCGAGTCTCCGCTCAAGCAAAAATAATATTAAATAATTATATTTTTAATTATTTATTTATAAGGTGTAGAGTCCCACCTTATAATATTAGAAAAATATATTATACAAGCAATAATTAAAGAAAATATATCAATATAATTTAAAAATTAAAACTTCTAATTAATAAATAATTTTTCAAAAATTTTACATTGCTTGCTAAACTTTTTAAATATTTTAATACTTTCTTTCTTTCATAATCGACTTAAAGCTTTAATTTAGCATCAAGTTTAGAATTCTGTTTTTGTTTTTCTTTTTTCTGGCCAAAATACCAGATGGGACTTTGCACACTAATATAATATTGTCCAGAATTATTGTTATATTTTGCGTGTCATAGCGCGGCCTTTAAGCTAATAATTTTTAAAAAGATTTTACAAATTTTTGACTTAGTACTTAGAAAAATAAGCACTCCAAAAATTTTAAATGCAAATTATTTAATTTTTTGTATTAAAATAATATTATTTTTTAAATATATTATTTTGTATCAAAATAAATTTTGTGTTAGATCACCCAAAGTCATATATTAAACTATTGAAAATTTTTCTTTTTCTTTTTGTTAATTACCGACTTGACGTACATTCCAATGTGTTATGCATTTGACTATTAATCCAAAGATTTGACCAAAATCACTTTTACTTGTCATGTATTTTGATTATATATTATTAGCCTCGTATTTTAATAGAATAATTGTGTATAGATTCAATATCCTAACAGATACATTTTATAATTATTTTATTGTATTAAATTTTATTTATTTTTTATGTATATATTGTATATTTCTGTATTATATCATTTTTGCTTGGCTAAATAAAGACTATAAATAATAATATTAATTTTTAATTCTATTTTTATAAAAATATTAATTGGGGTATATTACTAATACTTAAGAAAATCACAAATTTAAAACAGTGTAGTTAGTATACTAAGTACAAATGCTCAAAAGAGTGCAAATTTATTTATTTCCTTCTCTAATTTGCATGAAAAAGTAAATAATTAATTATATGTGAAAAATTATTTATTTTTTTTAGTACGTTTTTTTGTAACTGTTTTTCCTTTTTTTAAAGCATGAACGGAAAAGTCTCGGAAAAATATTCATGGAATCGTAATCCCAGGGAAATTTCAGAGAAAAAAACTGTACTTTGGACCTCGAAAACTTATCGGGTATACCCGAAGACCGACCCGACCCGAAAAAATCGAGGACCGACCCAACGCTTCGGGTCGGATAACCGCACACCCCTAGTGCATCTTCTATGTATTTTTTCCGATACTTTAAACTTGATCAATAGCTAAACCATAGTAGTTATATAATTCTATTAATGGCTATAAAACTTCCAGATAATAAAAATAACAGTATTTAAGATTTTCAAAGATTTTAAATAAAATATTGCTATTTATCCATATAATTCTTAAACCTTAAATATTACAGATAAAAATCATTTTAAATAACAGTTTTTTTTTTAATTCTTACAATTTTTCAAAGATAATTAATATTTATTTATGAATAAATTAATTTATAAATAAATAATAAATTATGGTTATTATTATTAATAATTCATATCAATTTTTTCTAATTTTTTTATAATATTAAATTTTGAAATTAATAAAAAGAATAAGAGAAATTTAAATTATAAAGATATTGTATATATACAAAAAAAATCTTTTAAAAATATAATATTTTTAATGGATTACAATAACATCAGGAGCACATTTAGAACTTCCAGAACTAAATTGCGCGTTCAAATTCATCTGCGAGACAGCTTCAGTAATAAGATTTGTATTTTCTGTTTGAATTATGTTTTTAGTGTCTAAGAAAAAATCACTATAATCAATATTTTTTGATTGCACACATCTATCTTTATGACCATATAAAGAAGCATAGTTTTCACCAGATCCAAGTGTTTGCTTACGATAAACTTTACGATTAAAGTATAATGAAGAATTTTTTAATTCTTGATTGTTAATAGTATTTTGATTTCTTAAAAAGAAGTTTCTCTGAGAAAAATTTGGATTCCAAGTTTTATTTGCTGTGAAAGTGTCTTTTAAGTTATGAGTTTTAGTTGTGTTTGGGTATTCATAAATATTTGAATTTCGTTGATGCATATCACATGAAAATTTTTCTTCATTATCTAGCCTTTTTTTTTGAATATCATTCTCCTGAAAAAAAAAGGTTTATTAATATTTAAACTGTATACGCAAGCATAGGCAGGATAAAGGTGAATTATAAATAAATTATTATTAATAAACAGAAGTAGAAGTATTATTAGTACCAGTCTGGCAAGACACACAAAATCTTTAACATTCTGTCTGGCTAATGCAAAAAATAATGTTTCTTACAAGGACGGTCATTTCCAAGTGAAAAAAATTTGTCAGACACAATATACACAGTAGATTCTTATGAGTCATTGATATATAATAATTAATAATATAATTAGTAATTTGAGATACGAAGTAAATGTAGGTCAACCTTGGTGGACACAAACTAATTTATATAGCAAAATTGGTAGGCTGCAATCGTATGCTTCATATGATGCACGATAGAATGAGAACTAGCAGTGCATGTGCGATTTTTTTTGCTTGTATTTATTTTTGTTTTTGTTTTGGGATAAATAGGTGGTTGGGGTAGAATATAAATAAAAGATGATTTTAAACAAATTATAATTTTTTTTTCTTTATTAAACTTATAAGTACATTTTTTCATACATTATAAAATTATTTTATTAAAATACTTAGGGTAGATGAACCAGTGAATGACCGGCCTCCAGTGAATGACCGAATCATGAATTATTATTTTTAAATGTTATTATTTAATAAAAATGTTAATATTAATCCACGATCTGATAAATAAATGTATAAATTTTCATTTCATATAATTACTTTAGGCCCTACCGCAATCGAGTGAAAAATAATAATGATCAGTCTATTTAAAGATTATGAAAAAACGCCTTTTTTTTAGTAAAAGTATGAAAAATCGGCCAAACTAGGAAATTCTATTTAGAAAAATAAAATACCGCTAAATGATTTTTTTTTATTGAATACTATTTATAAATGTTTAAAAAACAATTAATTAAGATATTTTAATCGAAAATTACCTCCGTTTGACTTGTAATTTAAATTATTTAGCAGTCATTCATTGGTGATCAGTAACGTAGGTAGTTCTAGTGAATGACCACTAGTCAAATTAATGGATGTGATGGTAAATTACATCACCAGTGAATGACTGATATAGAGCACGTGTACGTATTTATTTAATTTTTTGTTAAATTAAATTATTTTTACGCATCGCATGATTTAAAATATGATTTATTTACTTATTAATTAATTTTAAATAAAAATTAATTTTTTTTTTTAACCTTTATCACAAATATTATTACTTACTATAAAGTCATCTGTAAGGTTAGTTTTCCAATATGGCCAACCCGAAAACTCTAAAATGAATATCCTTCATAAGATATGGGTTTTCGAGCACAATAAAAACGAATTTGAGATGCATATTTTGCCATTTACCATATTTTTCGGTTCTCGAATATAGCAGACCCGAATAATCTAAAAACACCCAAAAATACCTTCGTACAATTTAGGGTTTCAAACTTAATAAAAACGAATTTTAGATGTAAATTTTTATTGTTTGAGCTTTACCATATTTTTCGGTTTTTCAATATGGCAGACCCGAAAATTTCAAAAAACAAACGAAAATAAATTTTCTGCAAAATTTGCAACTCAATTTCATTTTTATTGAGCTTAAAAACCCAAATCTTATGATGAAAATTGATTTTCTAGTGTTATTAGTTTTCAGGTCCTCCTTATTGGATAACCGAAATATATTTCCAAAACCGAAAAATATGGTAAAGATCAAATATGAAAATTTGCATCTAAAATTCGTTTCTATTGATCCCGAAAACCCAAATCTTATGAAGGAATTTAATTTTTGGTATTTTAAGAGTTTTTGGGTCGACCATATTAGAAAAAACCGAAAAATATAGTAAAGGTCAAATACTTAAAATATATAAAAGATATTTAAAAGCATGTATTAAAAAATAGTTATTTATTGGTTCCTTAGCGGTCATTTGCTGGGAGTAACCGGTTAATTACTGGTAATTCTTATGGCTTTGAAGAAATATGTTTATTATTTAAATATTAGTTGAGTAATTTACAAAATTACAATTGCTAATCATATTTTAGACCTTAAACAGTAGTACTAATAGTATGTATCTTTTTTAAATCTTATTTATAATAAAAAATAAAGCGCTAGAGCTTGAAAAAACACGAAACTGGTCATTCACTGGTCATTCACTGGTTCATCTATCCTAACTTTATTTTTATATTAATTATATAAAATATTAGTTAATAATATATTAAATTATAAAAAATTAATTTTTACGAAAATAAATAATATTTCTTAAATCCTTAAATATAAAAGAATTGATTAAAATCAGTTACATTTAATTATGAAAATAAATTGCTATATTTATGTCAAGTTTATTTTATTTTTTTAATTTAAAAACTAAGTTTTTATTGCATATTAAACCGTTACTTATACTACACTATGAAAAATATAGAGTATTGCCAAGCTATGCGAAGTTGACGCAACCTAAGCGCGAAGGTAAATACGGCGAAGCGAATATTTACTTGAATCAACTTAAACAGTGACTTGACGGGAGATCCCGTGATTCAATTGAAAGCAAGCTTCTTTCAGCAAAATATTAGCTTGATACAAAAAATATAATTGGGCTAATTTAAGCTAATTCGAATTTGTTATATCCAAATATAACATTGAAATAAATTCAACCTTATCTTAGACATAAAAAAAAATATAGTACAAACCCGTAAATATAATATACTCTCTGATTTAGGGAGTTATAACTCCCTGAAATTTCTGTCATCTCTTCGAATACCTTCGGGATGAAAATAGACCGTATGAGGGAAAACTAATATCCTGGAAGTGAAATTTTTAATTTTTCATCCTAAACAATTTTCCAATATGGCGGACCAAAAAACATGAAAATAGAAACTTTCTACATTACCTGGGGATTTTCGGGGTCGAGAAAAACGTTTTTATAAATGAAAATTTTAATTTTTTTGTCCCAGCATATTTTCCAAATTCTTCAAGATGGCGGACCAAAAAACATGTAAATAAAAACTTCATAAAAACGATTTTATCGACCTCTAAATCCCTTGGCAATGTAAAAAGCTTATTCTAAAATGTTTTTTGGTCCGCCATATTGGAAAATTGGAAAATATACTGGGGCAAAAAAATTCCAATTTTCATTCGTAAAAACGTTTTTCTCGACCTCAAAAACCCCCTGACAATGTAAAAAGCTTATTCTGAAATTTTTTTTGGTCCGCCATATTGGAAAATTGGAAAATATGCTGGGGCAAAAAAATTAAAATTTTCATTCATAAAAACGTTTTTCTCGACCCCGAAAACCTGCAGGTAATGTAGAAAGTTTTTATTTTCATGTTTTTTGGTCCGCCATATTGGAAAATTGGAAAATATGCTGGGGCAAAAAAATTCCAATTTTCATTCATAAAAACGTTTTTTTCGACCTCGAAAACCCCCTGGCAATGTAAAAAGCTTATTCTTAAATGTTTTTTGGTCCGCCATATTGGAAAATTGGAAAATTTGCTGGGGCCAAAAAATTAAAATTTTCATTAATAGAAACGTTTTTGTCGACCTCGAAAACCCTCAGATAATGTAGAAAGTTTCTATTTTCATGTTTTTTGGTCCGCCATCTTGGAAAATTGGAAAATTGTTTTGGATGAAAAATTAAAAATTTTTCCTGCAGGATATCAGTTTTCCCTCATACGGTCCATTTTCATCCCGAAGGTATTCGAGGAGATGATAGAAATTTCAGGGATTTATAACTAATACGTAAGTCAAATATATAGTTACTGGATTCAACCTAATATTAAGTTGACCTGAGTCTAAAAGACAGCTATTTTAACAAATAGGCGTCAGCTGACTCAAGGTTGGGATGCATTGATTTAACCCCGTTAACTTGAATCAAGGGATTATTCACTTTCGAGGACTTAATGGGTACGAAGTTAATATTAACTTCTTAAAATTTTATTATTTTTTATAGTGTAACTTTAATTTTCTAAAAGAAGAAAAAAGTGAAAGATATGTAGTTGATTACATATCATATTTTTTTTCTATAGAGCTTACAGTATGTTCAAAATTATAAACAGCAAATTGTTTTAAAAAAATATGTTGTTCTATTGTACATAAATCTGTTTTTTTTCGAGCATCTGGTTCGACAATTCTTGTTCGATATCTTTTGTAATTCTTCAGTCAAAACGATCGCTAATTATCCAGATCTTCGTCTATGCGGTAATAAATTTTAATTTAAATTTAATCACCGCATAGATGAAAAATGTTTTTGAGACGTAAAAAGAAATAGTGGAGTCATATAAGACTAAAAAGTCGATGAAAAGTGACGTAATGAGATCTTACATTTTTGTTGTTTTTGTTACTATGCAGAGAAGTGAGTAAGAACATGCTATTTTTTTCAATTTCTTTCTTGAGCTTCACCAAAAAATTGGCTAAAAACTGTTTTTTGATGAATTTTGAACGAATCGCTTAACTATTTTTAGAATATATCTGGCTACAGTGATCGTATGCAAAAGAAAATAAAAAATGTTCGTTATTGAGAGTGCAATAGAGCTGTGGCGGTAGAGCTCTGTTAAATATACATCCTAACCTCCAAAAATTAAATTGCGCAATTTTTTTTTTTTTTTTACTAAAATTGGAGTAGATCATGAAAAAAGAATGGGATTTTCATGAAAATTAATGGAAATGGGTATTTTATAAATGGTATCAAGTGATAAAATTTTTTGAAAAAAAATTTTTATTTTTGCAGACACAGTTTGAAAAAATGGCTGAATTTCAAAATTAACGCCATTTTATGCCACAACGAAGTAGATTGATTTTTTTTTATAACTATAGTTTACTCTATGTACTTTATCTTGACACGGTTCGCTTATAGAGGAAATAAGTCTGGAAAAAATACCGAAAGATTCTAAGCATGGGGGGTGAATTTCGGTACCGTATATAAACAGAATTCACCTTCAAATAAACGAAACTCGTTCTTATTTTGCCAATTTTTAGATATTACTTATTTTTTAAAATCCATTTTTTTACATTTTTTTAACATTCAAAAATTTTTTTTTTTGATTATTTGAATAATTATTATTATTTAGTAGAAAAAATTATTTAAACTCGGTAAAAAATTATATTGTAACGGTTAAATATTTTACTACCGGTTACAAACTGATTTTAATGTATGTTGTAGTAGATTCTACTGATTTGCTATTTAATTAAGTCGGATTCAACAACTAGCGACAAATCCCCGTAAGAAATAAGGCAAAACTGTAATAAGAGGACAAATGTTTTGGACTATATTTACTAAATAAATCTTATACCTTTGATTAAAACTTAGAGTTTATTATAAAATAAATGTTTAAATGGTTTACAAGTTAAAGTACAATAAATTGTTACAAGTCAAAGAGATAATTAGAGTAGTAGCCAAAATAGAGATTTAAGATAGATAATTTGCGACTGTTAGGAAGCTCGACCGGAGATCGAATGCCCGTACTACTAAACGTATGGTCGAGTGTCGATGGTCTGACCCAGGTTCTGATTTTTCGGCTATATTTATATGATTCTTGATGAGCTGGTTACTAGTGGTGCGTAAAGGACCTCCAAACAGGATCCGTCTTATTCTTTTTTGTAGTTGACCACGTTATTACGTGGCCTGATGCTTCACATGTAATCCAGCTTACTTTTGGTTTTAACTATTGTAAAACGAATTAATATTTATGTGTTTCTTCTTGATCGACGCAGGATAACCCTAGGTCGATGACTTATGGTAAAGCTGGCTTTATGCTTTGCCAGCTATTACAATATAACTAAGATACTAGAATGAATTTTTGCCCCCCCCACCCCTCCCTCCTCCTACAACGCCTTTCAAATGCTATTTACAATAGCAAAATATTTATAATGGTCTATTTTATCGAATAAAAATTATAATTTGAGATATCAGTATTTCATAAAAAAAAGTTAAATACCGTATTTTAAAAGAAAAAAAATGTTGCTGTGATTTAATGTTTTTTATTTAACAAATTTTTAGAAAAAAATTTTCAATTAACTAAGTATCAGTTATAAAAAATATATTACCAATATAAAAATTATACATAAGTATCTTAATAATTAATTATATTTTAATAAGTCATTTTATAAAGTGAATAAATTTTATTATAATAAATAATTATTTTAATTATAAAATTAAATAAAAAATTATATCTTATTAAAAAAAATATAGTAATGAAAACAATAATCAAATATTTATTTAAAGCATTGTTGTAAAAGTTATTATTCAATTATTAATTTTTTTTGAATCCAAACTTGAAATTTTATTGTTTAGTATTTGTGCATATAAAATATTCTTTTTGCCCTCCCGGGCGTAAAACTCGTGCGTAAAGAATTTTCTGAACTCGTTCTACGCCTAGGGGGGCAAAAAATAGTGTAAGCACCATGGGCGAAATACTTTAGACACGAGCGTGAACACAAATCACTCGTGCCCGGCTTCGCCGAGCACTCGTGCTAGTGCTCACGCTAGTGCCGAAACTTTTACGCCCTTGATACTTAATATACTATTTTACCCCTACTCAAAATTGTCTCTGTTAAAATATTAAATATTTTTTTTGTTATTTTATTACAATCTATAATTTTTATATATTTTAGTAAACAACATTTTTTTAATAATTTCTCAATGCCTTCATTAGTTATTTTATTGCAATTTATGCATTCAAATGTTTCCAAAAAATCTAAAAAATATTTTGAAAATAAATTTTCAAAAATCTTATCTGTAATAAGAATTAATCAAATAAGAGCGATTTTAACAAAAAAATTTTTTAAACTAATATTCGGGAGTCGTTGGGAGTCGTTGGGAGTCGTGATGATTAGAACATTTCTAAACCCTTTTTAAGCCAATTCGAGTCGATTCTGGCCGAAAAAAAAATTTTGACTCCCAAAATGAGAGTCAGGACTCCCGACTCCCGTTACGTACCCCGAAGAAAAAAGAAAAAGAAAGCCAAAAATTTCGACCATGGTTTTCTGATACCTATTATCATAATTTCTTAAAAAATATGAACATTTTTAACATAGAAAAACAGGATAAAGTTTATGTAATAAAATAAAGTCATGTTTAAAATACAAGAAATAGAGAATAATAAAAGTTTTGCTTTAAACCTCTTTCTTAAAGTCTTGGAAATCCTCCCTCTTTTCGACTTGCCTTGATCAACTTATCCGATGTTAAAATATAACCAAAATTGTTTGTAGTTTATTTATCAAAAATATCAATATATGTTATGCAAATAAATTTTTTTTATTTAATTATTTGATACACATTCTGTTTCTTTGATTTCGTTTGATTGTAAAAATTTTATTTTATAAACATTAAAAATTTATTATCGTGCAAGCATAACCATTTAACATTTTTAAGTTTTTTGTTATTGTTTATAATTTCATTAGGCTGTATACATAAAAAAACATAGCAACGGGCAAGTTGCTCCGGGAAAGTCGAAAAGAGGATTATTATAAACTAACATTATAAAACTAGTAAATTATCAAATTCGAAATATTGAGTAAGAACAATACTTTCAAATATAAATACTTTCATAAAAATAAATGAGATATTACATCTAAAATGAAAAAAAAAAGTAGTTTTAGAATTATTGATATGAAAATTTTTGGAAAAAAAAAATTAGATCTTTATTCAATAATGTTTGTGAAATATTACCGGTTACAATATTTGCAAATATTAATACTATCATGAAATTGAATGAAGTATTACACTAAAAAAAAAAAATATTGTAGTTCTTTTAATTTTTTTGATTTTTTAATTTTGAGAAAGAAATTTTGAAAAAGTTCGGTATAAGATACAAAAAATTACTATACATGAACTTTTCAAAAATAGGACTCTCATAGAAATAAATTAGATACTAGGTCCGAAAAGAACAAAAAAAAAATTTATGTTTTTTGTATTTTTTTGTAAAAAAAATTTTGGGAAAAAAATTTTCAAAAAATTAATTATCAGATTTGAGATATCGAGTAAAAACCATACTTTCAAATATAAGTACTTTTATGGAAATAAATGAGGCATTACACCTAAATTAAAAAAAAAAAAAAGTATTTTGAAATATCTTGATGAAAAAATTTTTGAAAAAAAAATTAGACCTTAATTTCATAATGGTTGTTAAATACCTCTGATTACAAAATTTTCAAATATTAGTACTTTCATGGAATTAAAGGAAGCATTACACTAAAAAAAAATAAAAATATTACAGATTTTTTAATTTTTTTGTTTTTTTAATTTTTAGAAAAAAATTTTGAAATAATTAAGTTTCAGGTCCAAAAAATTACTATAAACGATATTTCTAAAACTAGTACTCTCATAGAAATCAATTAGGTACTACATCCAAAAATAAAAAAAAATTAAGTTTTTTTGTATTTTTTGGTAAAAAAAATTTTTAGAAAAAAATTTTCAAAAAATTAGTTGTCAGATTCGAGATATCGAGTAAAAATCGTACTTTCAAATATAAGTACTTTCATGGAAATAAATGAGGTATTAGATCCAAATTAAAAAAAAAAAAAGTAGTTTGAGATTTTTTGATGAAAAAATTTTTGAAAAAAAAATTAGGTCTTAATTCCATAATGGTTATAAAATTTTGCTGGTTACATACATACAAACACACACACACCGGTTAAAAACCGGTTTTTTAGCTTCCTGAGGTCCCAAAACGTGCTTATATGCCAAAAAATCAAAAATCAAAATTTCATCTATCACAAAGGTTCCTCTATGAGGAACCAACATTTAAAAAACATAAAAACATAAATATATCTAAGTAATGTATATGCTTGTATGTGTGTGTATGTGTGTGTGTGTGTTTATGTATGATAAGGTGTATATGCGCTTTCGTGTATGCATGTGTGTTACTGGAAATGTATATAAAAATACATAAAGTAAAATACACAAACGTTTTAATGTTTTTTCTCTTAATATTACAATTATTATACATTTTAGAGTGGACCTGAAATTGGAGTTATAAGAAGAACTTTGCTCTACGTGTTTTTTCGTGAACTTTTAATCATAAAAAGCCCCCAGCTCCAAGGATTTTCTTTCACTTTTCAAAAACGCGTACCTGTAAGCACCTCAATTTTCCCATTTAAATAACATGGAAATTTTGACTTTTTAGTTTTCTAATTTTTTATAAAGCTTAAAAAATGTTTTGAAAAGCTGCTAATCGATGGAAAATACTATTTAAATATATAAAAAACGTTACCCAACCTAAAGTAGTAAAAAAAATATTTTAAAAGCAATTTTACCGGTAATAAATTTAAAAAAATCCCAATTGATATCATATTAGAAAGATCTTAAGCTCTTTTTACGATGATTGAAATAATATGGCTGCATGCTTATTTAAATGGAGAATTTTTTATGTTTATTACCAGTAAGCATTTTTGAAAAGCAAAACCAAAATCCTTGGAGCTGGGGACTTTTTATAACCAAATGTTCAGCAAAAATCCAAGGGAGCAATGTTCATCTTAAAACTCCATTTTTAGATCCACTCTAAAGTATTTGCATTCATGAATGTACACGCATATACACCTTCTCATACATAAACACACACATAACAACATGTATATAAGTAAATATATTTCTTATTTACATTTATATGTTTTCTACCTGATTTTTCCCATTTTCAAGCCATTTTAGAGCATTTGGCAGGTGTAGAAGAGGGGTTGGGGAGGGGGCAAACATTTATGCTAGTGTTCCGTCTGCTGGGGTTTGGACGTGAACGTTGTTATTATTTGAGTGTTCTTACCCGGTCCTAAGATTAATATTTAATCTTAAGAGCTTTTTACCGGTGATAAAATAAAATGTAAACCTTCTTATTAATTGTACTGGTTGATTATTAATTTTTATCATCGTACTACAAAGGTTCCGTGAGGTCTCTAGTGCATGGGCGATTTACCTCTATATTTAAAGCTTTTCTCCCCCGCGATCAGGAGTGGAGGTGTCTTTACTAATTGGCTAAGATGCAAATTTTTAGGTATGGTCAACGAGTACTCGCCAATCAAGATTCATTAGGCTCATCCCACTTTACTGTCAATCTAAAACTAATCTTTCTCACGCTTTTAGTTCTCACCGCTTACGTCTGGCCATCTCTAATTATTGCTGACTTAGCTTCTACTCCAATTAACGATCTTATATCTTTAACTTTATATTTTAATTATTCGAATTTCCCCGGTCACGGATGATACTCCTGTGACACGCCCTCATGTTGCGAAGCTCGTCCCCGAGCTTAATATTTTATTACTTGACTACGTTACTTGAAAATAAACCCCTACACCTCTAATCCTGATTGCAAGGTAAGATTTCGCGCAAAAAAAAATTTATTTTATGTCCTTCTTCTAGAGATCTCATTTACATCATTTTTCTTTGAAAACAAAATTACATATTATATTTTTGAATTTATATGACTTCTTAATTTAACATTTTTCTCTTTTTTTTTAATAATTATATTATTTTAACATTTTAGTTCAACTTATATAATACATATGAATTTTTAATATTATACTTATTCAACTGTAAAATTTTACAATACTTAATTTATATTTTTAAAAAATTCTTCAAAAATCTAGATTTAATTATAATATTATATTTATATTGATTACAAAATTACTTGCTTCAAGTAAAAATTGTTTATTTATTATATCAAAAATTTTATTATTATTTTTTTTTTATTAAATTTATTTTTTATTTTTTTTTTATTAAAGTATAAAGTCTTTTTATTAAGGTATATGCCAATCCATCTCTTGTACATCTCTGCTGGTACTAGGTAGGGCTAATTTTCCAGCGGGATAATATTGTATCATTCGCTCTCTCGGAACCATTACAATTTCACGAATTATTGGCGTCTCCTCACGATAATTATGGATTTCTTCTGTATCTATTTGAAGTTCTGGTAATGACATAGTTTTTACTGGTAGTTGCTGCATTCTTTCAGGTCGCCTATTTGAACCTTGTTGTACCCTATCTGAAACTTTTCTAAAACGATTAGTAGAAATAAAATACCATTTGAGAGCACTTAACCCGAATATCATAAAAATAACCGTTATTACAATTGTTACAAAAATTATTAACCATTTGTTATCTGAATAGTCTACTAATTGGTTTTCTAAATTTTCGTATTTTGCTAACTTTCGCGCTGTTCTAATTATATCCTTAAAATTTACACCCGATCTAAGCGATCTTTCTGAATTATCTTCGTCTATATCTATAGTACTTTCTTTTATAACATTATGAATTGTCCCTTTAATATCCGTATTTGCCCTATCAATTATTTTATTTAGATCCATTTCTATATTTTTAAATACCTGTAAGTCTGTACTACTTTCTATTTCTTGTACTGATTTTAATATTCCTTTATTTGCTTTAGCCGTACACCCTGCTTCTAATTTTAACCACCCCATTTTTGGTATTTGCACCGATTTTGGTGGGTTTTTATCACACGTTACATATACTGTATCGTTATTTATTGCAGAAAATAACTATACGTTATCCTGTTTCACGCTAGTAAAATAAGATTCTTGTAATTTTTTAATTTTAATATCGCAACTTTTAACGCCTAATTTTGCTTTTGTTAAAATTCTAATCTACGATTTCATGGCTATATTATGAAGCCATATTCCAGACTCTTCATCTAACGTTCCTATGAGTAATTTTTGAATTTTTCCTAAAATTGGTAGGAGGAATTCTCTTTCTTCTCTTGTATTATCTATAGATTTAGTTATTTGGTATAGTTCATTGGCCGATTTTTGTGCTCTTCTTAAAGTATCTTCCAGATCTTGCTTATAAAAACATGGTTCTCTGCAATGAGTTTCTATATTATCTGTTGCATTTTTTAACAAAGGTCCAGTTGCTAACAGTGGTTTTAAATCAATTCTATTAACAATTTTGTATGAGATAGCAACATTTTTTATAGCAACATATAATTTAGCAACATTTTCGTACTCTAGGCCTGGATTATCTAAAATTGGCTCAATTTGAATGCCTTCAAATGTTAATGCAATTTGTACCCTGAAATATTATAAATTTATGTATATTTTCTATTTATATATGTATATTTTGTATAATTTTACCTATTTTTTTTTTATTTTTTCTTTTTATTTCAATAAATTTAACTCAATCTATTTATTTGTAAATTATTATATTTTACCCGCCTGTATTATACTATCCTATATACTTGCACCGCGCTTCCGCTCAACTTTTGTCTTTGTGCCCTTACAATAACATTAACTACTTTCTTTTATCTCGCTACCGCGTACGCGTGTTCTATTGCTTTTTGGAGTAAACCTTTTTATTTTTTACGGTTTTTGGTAAGTACATATTTTTATTTACTTTTTTTTTTATTAAGGTTTATTTAATTTTATTGTTATTATTTTTTTTATTTTAGTTGCTGTTTATGGATTTTGTCCTCCAGACCAGGTTTATTTTTCTGGGCGGTGTGTTAAAGGTAGGTTTACTTATTCTAAATTTCCAATTTTTTTATAATACCCCAAAAAAAAACTCATTATCATTATCATATATTTTTTTTTTATTATAGGGTTTAGATTTAATGAAACATGTGGACCAGATTTATTGTATTTACCACGTTTTTCTATCTGCGTTGAGTCTATTTGCACCTGTCCAGTTGGGTATACTGCTTTACATATTACTTGTTTACCCAAGGCTAGTCCAACTTCCCCATGTTCAGATTGTCTTACTGCTGATCCTATACTTGGTAGGTTGACCTCCCTTTTTTTTTACATAATTTACATTGTTATTATTATTTAACCTTTTTCTTTTTATTTTAGGGCCAACTCTTATTTGGTATCATTATGCTGTTCCAGTAGTTATTATTTTGTTCATTTGTGGCATTTTTTTGCTTCGTCGTATGCAACGTCGTGCTGCAATTCGTCGCAATAACGCCTTGGGAGTTTTATTTATAAAATCTTTGATTATACTTTTTTTAAAAATTTGCTTGAAATTTCAGGCAAACATTTAATTTTTTGTTTAAAAACCTTTTAAATCTATATTAAAGTTAATTAATTTATAAAATCTTTGATTATACTTTTTTTAAAAATTTGCTTGAAATTTCAGGCAAACACTTAATTTTTGTTCAAAAAAAACTTTAAATCTATATTAAAGTTAATTAATTTATAAAATCTTTGATTATACTTCTTCAAAAATTTGCTTGAAATTTCAGGCAAACACTTAATTTTTGTTTTAAAAAAACTTTTAAATCTATATTAAAGTTAATTAATTTATAAAATCTTTGATTATACTTTTTTAAAATTTGCTTGAAATTTCAGGCAAACAGTTAATTTTATGTTTAAAAACCTTTTAAATCTATATTAAAGTTAATTAATTTATAAAATATTTGATTATACTTTTTTTTTTTAAATTTGCTTGAAATTTCAGGCAAACACTTAATTTTTGTTTTAAAAAAACTTTTAAATCTATATTAAAGTTAATTAATTTATAAAATCTTTGATTATACTTTTTTAAAATTTGCTTGAAATTTCAGGCAAACACTTAATTTTATGTTTAAAAACCTTTTAAATCTATATTAAAGTTAATTAATTTATAAAATCTTTGATTATACTTTTTTTTTTGTTTAAATTTGCTTGAAATTTCAGGCAAACACTTAATTTTTGTTCAAAAAACCCTTTAAATCTATATTAAAGTTAATTAATTTATAAAATCTTTGATTATACTTCTTCAAAAATTTGCTTGAAATTTCAGGCAAACACTTAATTTTTGTTCAAAAAACCCTTTAAATCTATATTAAAGTTAATTAATTTATAAAATCTTTAATTATACTTCTTCAAAAATTTGCTTGAAATTTCAGGCAAACACTTAATTTTTGTTCAAAAAAACCCTTTAAATCTATATTAAAGTTAATTAATTTATAAAATATTTGATTATACTTTTTTTTTTTAAATTTGCTTGAAATTTCAGGCAACACTTAATTTTTGTTCAAAAAAACCTTTAAATCTATATTAAAGTTAATTAATTTATAAAATCATTGATTATACTTTTTTTAAAAATTTGCTTGAAATTTCAGGCAAACACTTAATTTTCTGTTTAAAATTTTCTTTAGATTACTTTTTTAAAGCTATTTTACGATATTTCCTTCTAATCTATAAACATTACTTTTTTTTTTTTAATATTTGATAGTTTATAGTAATTTTTCTATAATATTAATATTTAGTAGTAGACTTATTTTATTTGAACTAATAATCAATAAAATGAAAGTTATATATCCGAACCAAATTTGTTATCAGTTATTTTAAAGTAATCTATTATTATTTTCTTTACTTATTTGCACACTCTAATATATTTCTTGAAAAAATTATTCACAACAGTACTCTAAATATGTTAAGCACTTTCATCTAATTTACTAAAAAAAAACTTGAATTTTCAAGCAACCACTAATATTTTTCTTGGAAAATACTTAATATACCCTTCATTTATGTTTAAAAATATTTTAAGACTATTTAAAATCCTTATTCCTATTTTTAAAATTTTGCTTGAACTATCAAGCAACCACTAACATTTTTCCTTTAATTTATGTTTAAATTCATATTGTTAAAATTTTGCTTGAACTTTCAAGCAACCACTAACATTTACTTTATTTTTTCTAAAATTTTAATTACCCGCGTTTTTTATTTTATCCGTATGGTTATTTTATAGTTATTTTTTTTTTATAGTTACTTATAGTTATATAGTTACATAGTTACTTATTACCGCAGATATACTCGTCGTCTGCCATGCTTGTTTAGTGTACACAAATTTTATGAGTGCTTTTATTTCTTATTATTTTATTATTTATTTAATTATTTATTTATTTTAACTTATTGCAGTTTACCGTGACACGCATTATTTATCTGGATTCATATTGGTAAGTCTTTATTTTATTTCTTTACTTTTTTTTTTTATACTCCAAGTGTGTATGTTTATTTTTTCTTTACTTATTCAGTATTTTATATTTCTTTTTTTTTACAGATTTCTTTGGAGTTTTATTATTGACTATGTTTTCTTTCATTTCATCACTTTTATTGGGAAGTTATTACACTATTTTTTTTACTTTACTTGTTAATTTACTCCTTTTTCTTCATTTTAGTATGCCGTCACAGTACTATTTTCCTGGATATCTGGTTTTAGGACTTCAGAATCTATTATGACAATTTTTTACTTGGATTTTTATTACCTACAACTCTACAATAATAATTATGGTAACTTATTTTATCTATTTTCCTATTTTATTTTTATATAACATATTATTTTCAATTTTTTTAGGTTGCGGAACAAGTATGTATTCTTCTACCCAGTGTACGCATCTTTCAAACTTCTTCCTGGTACAGCTGAGAAACATTATCCTTCGCTTCTGGACCTGGTTCTTAATTTTTATGGTAATTTAGTAGTTATTTCTATCTTTTTTGACTCTATTTTCAAAAAAATATTTGTTTTAGGTTGACGTAACCAGTGATTCCATCCGACTATGTTCATCGAATATTTTTTTTTGTATCCAGAAGTATATTATGGATTAGTTATACCTAAAATTTTTCTATATTTTACCTCTCTATGACTTCCAGATGGCTTTATATATCCTGGAGTGCTGTGTTTTTTTTTTTATTTTCACATCATTTACCTTTATATATTTTTTATATGCTGTTTTCTGTTTTAACTTTATTAGTTGCATTTTTTATACACAAATATTGCTTTAATCATATAATTTTAATTTATTTTTTATTATTCTGTAAAAAAAATTGTCACATTACTCACATCTGTGAGATTTTTATTGTATATTTATTTTTTTTATTTTTCAGGGCTTTTTTTTTTTTTCAATTATTTTTCTTATTTCAATCAATTATTGTATTTTTATTGTAACAAAAAAAATAAACTACTCCCCATTTTCCTATTTTTATATATTCCCAAAATCCTATTTTTATTAAATCAATAAATTATTCAATTTAATCCTAATTTATCTGTTGTACCATTATATTTAAAAAAAAAATGTACAGACTTTCAATTTGTCACTTACACTATCATAAAGTCACATACATTAAATTCCTGTTATATTCAATTTGTTACTCCTACTATTACACAGTAGCTTGTTTTTTATATACGTGTCGTTACTCATATTATTACATTGTAGCTTGTTTTTTTTTTATATACGTGTCTTTACTACTACTATTACACAGTAGCCTGTTTTTTATATACGTGTCGTTACTCATATTATTACATTGTAGCTTGTTTTTTTTATATACGTGTCTTTACTACTACTATTACACAGTAGCCTGTTTTTTTTATATATGTGATTTGTTCACACTATTATATAGTAGCTTGTTTTTTTTTTATTCTACTGTGTAATCGTCTTGAGTTCTCTCTCTTTTTTTTTTACTCTGTGTTTTAATAACCCATGTGCTTTTATTAATATTATATCCTTGCTTATATCATCATCATTTTTTTTTTATTATATTGATTAGGACATTATTAAACTTAGGTAAGTACCTTAAAATTTATTATATTTATTTTTTACTTGATAATTAATACTATTATTCCTATAAACTGCATGTATATTTTTTTTTATCATTGTTATTTTTATTTTAATAAACCCCATGCATAACTTAAAAAAATGTTACATTAAGCTTTTTTTTACAAATCCAAGCACAACTTTATTACTGGTTAAAATCCTTAAAAGTTTTTATTATTCCCTTAAATTTTTAAAGTATGCTAAATTTTTTACTTGGGTTAAAACTCCAAAATTTTCTTGTTAATCCTACACTCCAAAATTTGTTTAAGTCTCCAAAAATTTACTTAAATTCTTATTTAATCTGGGTAACCGTTTAATTTTATATATTTTTTTTGTTTGAATCTACTGCAAATGACTTAATCCTGCTAAAAAATTTCCAATTGATCAAATAGTAAAGAAATAAGCTATTCTTGTAGTTTAACTTTTTTCTTTTTCTTATACTTTAATTAAAAAAGGAGGATTTTATGTATTAAATAAAGTTTATGGCTAAGAGACAATGCAAAAATTTATAATCTTCTAACAATTTAAGCAAGAAATAACTATGCCTCTTATTAAAATTATTCAAAATTTTTTTTATTCTTTCAACACTTCAAATCCCTGCTTGAAATTTCAAGCAACTTATAAATTGCTGACATTTTTTTTTTAAATGGTCTGGAACTCTCTAAATTTCTTAGAGAAATCTTAGTATTTTCACTTAAAGCCAAAATTTACTGAATTCATTTATTTATGATAAAAAAAATGTCTCACAATGACATTTTTAGTTTCCTTAAAAAAATTGCTTGAATTTTCAGGCAAACAAAAAATTGCTGTCATTATTTTAAATCTTTAACTTTTTGCTTGAACTTTTAAGTGAACATAACTTTCACTGAACTTATTCTACAAAATTTTACTCTATTTGGAAAAAATATGACCTGAAATTAAATCTTTAAAATTTTTGCTTGACTTTTTAAGTGAACATAACTTTCACTGAACTTATTTTACAAAAATTTACTCTATTTAGAAAAATATGACTTGAAATTATTTTTAAATCTTTAAAATTTTGCTTGAAATTTTATGCGAACATGACTTTCACTGAACTTATTTTTACAAAAATTTACTCTATTTAGAAAAATATGACTTGAAATTATTTTTAAATCTTTACAATTTTTGCTTGAAATTTCAAGCAAACATAACTTTCACTGAACTTATTTTACAAAAATTTACTCTATTTACAAAAATATGACTTGAAATTATTTTTAAATCTTTAAAATTTTTGCTTGAAATTTTTAAGTGGACATAACTTTCACTGAACTTATTTTACAAAATTTTACTCTATTTAGAAAAATATGACTTGAAATTATTTTTAAATCTTTAAACTTTTGCTTGAAATTTTAAGCAAACATTTTAACTTTATTAATATTTTGTTTGATATTTAATACTCCAAAAAAATTTATACTTTGAACTCTTTATTTTTTACAAAACTTTCTTATATTCTATAATTCTTAACTCTTTTACAGAAATTATATCCTGCTTAAATTAAAGAACAAACATTTGTTTTTTTTTTATGCCATTTTGATTTTTCTCTATTCTTATCATGACCTATACGGCTCACTATCCTTTTCTCTGCATATTCTTAAGCTTCAGTCTTTCCTATTTCGGCCAAGTTTATTATTTTTATTATTTTTCTTCGCAAGGAAAAAGAGAATGAACGGTATATATCATACTTAGAGTTTTTTTTTTTTTTTTTTTTTTTTTTTTCTATACTTTTCAAAATACTTCTTATTATATTTTTATTTATAGATTTTCAACATGAGTTCTAACGAAGATCTTGATAATGCCAATATTCTTATCGAAAATATGTTAGTCAAATACCTTTCTAATGTTAAATTAGAGAATTTGCCTAGCTTTATTGATAAACAGCTCAAAGGCCATCTTTATAATCATATCGCTGTGGTTGTATGTATTTTACTTTGTTATTTTTAATCTTTAGCCAATTTTCTTTTTAAAAATTTTTTTTTTTATTTTTAACCAATTGCTCTCCTTTTTCTTTTAGCTTCGAGGTTGTTATACTCCTGACCCCAATATTAGTTTAACTGATTGGGTTTCAAAATTGCCTGCAAAATATTTTAGACAGGAGCAGTTTGCTACTGATATTTTCCCTAATCCTGCGACCGCTCCTTTTAAGGTACTGGATGTTCCTATAATTGATGACTATTCTATAAAGGACGCTTTTATTGCAAGCTTAAGGGATAACCCTACCACTACGCCTACGTTATCTGAGATTCCTGGGATATTAGATAGATTTGTTCAGAGTGGTAAGATTTGGAGGAATATCCGAGATCACCATGACTCTTTTACTGAATATCACTGTTTAAAACTGGCTTCTGCTTCTCTTAACCCCGATATAATCGAAACTTACTTAAACGATTCTCCAGGTAAAAATTTTATTACCACTTTTTTTTATTATTATTGTTTCTTTCTAAAAAAAAAACTTTATTTTAGGTTTAACCAACCCCATGGTTTATGTAAGCCCTCATGGCTCTATTACTTCATGTCATTTAGAATTTGCACAGCTTCACTCAGCCAATTTAGTAATTTTTGGTGACAAATTCTGGATGGTATTTCCAGCTACTGCCAATAGACCTTTTACACATGCCATAAATGCTTATAAGCTATCTTATCCAGGCTTTAAATTTCGTAAGGTTACCTGTAGTTCCTCTTGTCCCAATCCTTATTGTAATATTACTAAAAAATCTCCCGATCCTATCTCAACCAAGGTTCCTAAAAAGAAACCCTCCAAAAAAATTGCTTCCAAAAAGGTTTCCTTTGTGTCTAAAAAATCCCCTCCTAAAAAACTTCCTTCAACCTCTAATGGACAGGCGTGTAAGAAGGCTTCCAGGGTTTCTACCAGAATCCGCAAAATTCCAGCGGCTTCCACTGGAAAGGCTGTTTCTAAAAAACTGCCAGCTACGAAAATTCCTGACCTTGCTTCCTGCGAAAACAAACCTGTTTTTTGTAAACGTGGTACCCCATGTGATGGTTGCCGTTGTAAATTTGCTCCTTTCCATGAATCCTATATCTTTCCAACGCAAGGATATCTGGATGAGCATTAGATACCTCGAGCTTTCATTCACCAACAAGCTGGTGACCTAGTTATTATTAATAGTTCCTGTGCCCATCTTGTTTTTAACTGGACAGCGTGCGCAGCAGGCAAGAATTTTATCTATTTTTTATAGAATATTTAAGTAAAAACTTCCAAAAAAAATTTTTCTTTATTATATATATATGGGTGGTTCCAGTACTTTTCGTACAGATTAGGGCGCACTCATGTCACCGATTGAGCTCAAATTTTAGGAAATAGTTTGTGGTTACAAAAAAGTCACTCAGCCAAAATTTTAGCCCTCTAGCACCTCATGGGGCCGAAATATGGCCGTTTAAAGGTCCAAAAATAGGCTAATTTAGCCCTTTTTTAAAATTACGCCATTCCCTTAAATTTACTTCAAATTTCATCTTGCTGATCTCATTTTAACCGCTAAAAAGTCTACATTTTGTAAAAAAATTTTTAGCCAATTCCATGGAGTCAACTTTTTTTGGCATTGATAAACGTAAAATGAATTTTATTAAAAAAGCTGATTTTCAAAATAATACCGTGGCTTAAGATCAACTCAAAAATACTTCTGGTTGGTTGCAATTTTTTTGTCTACTCAAGACCTTTCAAATGCGACCCTAAAATTTAAAATCGGTGGATTTAAACCGGAGATATTTTGATTTTAGTAGCGGCTGTTTTTGAAAAATGCGTTTTTTTGACATTTTTTGCCACCTGGCATTTTTTTCTAAGTGCTTTAAAATGTCTGAAACTTTCAGGAAAATAAGTTCAATATATGTACTACAAATTTCATAAAAATTTTCTTTGCTTATTTGCCTTTAAAGCCCTTTTTTGACTCATCCAAATTCAACCTTTCCATTTTCCGGAATTTTCCATTTTCCGGCTTTTCCTGTAATCTAATGAAAATTCTGACTCAATTTTTGGATTCCTCGGGAAATTTTACTATAAACCCTCTTTTTTTAGTAATTTTGAACATCTCTGTGATGTTGCATAAAAAAAAGAAAAAAGAATTTGCATAAAAATAAAAATAAAATTGAAATTGATAAAATTAAAATTTTTTTTGTTTGTCAATTTCATAAATTTAAATTTATTTTTAATGCAAATCCTTTTTTCTTTTTTTTATGCAGCATCACAGAGATGTTCAAAATTACTAAAAAAAGAGGGTCTACAGTAAAATTTCCCGAGGAATCCAAAAATCGAGTCAGAATTTTCATTAGATTACAGGAAAAGCCGGAAAATGGAAAATTCCGGAAAATGGAAAGGTTGAATTTGGATGAGTCAAAAAAGGGCTTTAAAGGCAAATAAGCAAAGAAAATTTTTATGAAATTTGTAGTACATATATTGAACTTATTTTCCTGAAAGTTTCAGACATTTTAAGGCACTTAGAAAAAAATGCCAGGTGGCGAAAAATGTCAAAAAAACGCATTTTTTAAAAACAGCCGCCGCTAAAATTAAAATATCTCCGGTTTAAATCCACCGATTTTAAATTTTAGGGTCGCATTTGAAAGGTCTTGAGTAGACAAAAAAATTGCAACCAACCAGAAGTATTTTTGAGTTGATCTTAAGCCACGGTATTATTTTGAAAATCAGCTTTTTTAATAAAATTCATTTTACGTTTATCAATGCCAAAAAAAGTTGTCTCCATGGAATTGGCTAAAAATTTGTTTAAAAAATGTAGACTCTTTATCGGTTAAATTGCGACCAGTAAGATGAAATTTGAAGTAAATTCAAAGAAATGGCGTAATTTTGAAAATTGGCCAAATCAGGCTATTTTTGGACCTTTAAACGGCCATATTTCGGCCCCATGAGGTGCTAGAGGGCTAAAATTTTGGCTAAGTGACTTTTTTGTAACCCCAAACTATTCCCTAAAATTTGAGCTCAATCGGTGACATGAGTGCGCCCTAATCTGTACGAAAAGTACTGGAACCACCCATATATATATTTTTTTTTTAGAGGCTGTTAATTTCTTTCCTCGCTGCTATAAAGGTCAATTAAAGCAAGAATATACTTGTGCCTGTCCTATCACCGATCGTCACCAGCTTGACACTACCGCATACGATAGATCTCAGCCTGAACTTGTTTGTCCTGATGATAATTCTGCTAATCTCCCATCTTTCGCTACTCCAGAAGAATTTAAATTTCATCTTGATCGTCATAAAAATTATGCTACTGATTCTCTCTCTGCTTCCTCCATGCCTTCTTCTCCTATTCCAACCAATGACATAAATACTGAGATACCTATTGCTTCTTTTTCTCTACCTCATTCGCCCTCTCCTAGACCTACAATTGTTTCCGCCTCCGATGATGATTTTTCTGATTCACCTCTTACTTTAGCTTCCTTGCCTATTTCTTTATATACTTCCCTTAGTTCTGATGTATTTACTATTCCCTCACCTACAGGTTCACCTAATATTTCACCTTTAAATTTTGCTCAATTTCCATTAAATATTGATACTTCCTTTCAACCAATTACTCCTTCGCACGACCTCCTTTCTACATCTGCCTATCCTTCAATTCAAACACCAATATCTACTTTACCCCTTCCACTTTTTAGTCCTATCCCCGAGTTTTCTTCTTATTCAAATTTAATTCCTGATACTCCTTCTATCTCACGTACTCCTTCACCCTTTGTTCCTCCACCTGCTTTACCCAAAAAACCACGCAAACGTCACTCTTATAATCCTCCCAAGACTTGTCCTCTCTGTGGAAAAGTATTTACCTGCAACGTAGCTGTTACTCTACACATAGAAAACACACATGGTATTTATGATGGCCCTGCACCTTGTCTAAAATGTCACATATGTAACAAAACTTTGAAAAATACGACCACTTTGATTCGTCATATTGACACACATAATAGACCACTTGTTCCCTATTATTTATTTTATTATGTATATATATTTTTAGATTATTACTGCTAATTTTATTTTACCAAATTTGTTTTAAAAAATAAAAAAAAATTTTTATATATCATCTATCTTTATTATTATTATTATTATTTTTTTTACCTCCCTATATTTTATTTTACTTCTTATTTCAATGAACCGTTTATGCGCTGTTGTCATATCGCATATATTTACTTCTTGATATTCATGCTTTTTTTATAAAAGTTACTTTATTTCATTAAATCTAGTGAATTGTTATCATTATTCTAGGGTATTATTATTGTTATTTTTAAATTTTACTGCTCTATGATTAATATAGCTATATGAGTAAGGAACTCATTTTTTTTTTACTAAATTGATTCTATATTATTGTTATGTAGATACTGTATAAGAATATATTTATTTTCATCTTTTATTGCTGTATTAAGATAACTTTTTTTTTGCCTGATATTAAAGCTATGGTATAATTTTAAATTTGATTTATGTTTGTCTTGCTATTAGATATCACATCTATTACTTTTTTTTTTTATTAATCAACAAAAAAAATTATTATTATTTAGTAATTTATTACCTGAGATTCTAAAAATAATACCTGTATTTTGTAACTATTTATTTATTAGGATTTTTATTGGATGGGTTTTAAATGAACTTCTAAAAATTTTATAAACTAATTATTTGTTTATTTATTACTTTTACATTTATTATTTATTCTTACATTTATTTATTATTATTACAATTATTTCTTATTTTATACTTATTTTATGCTATAATATCTATAGTATATGTGTGAATGTATATGTATGTATTGTCTTAGGATATAAGAGTCCCAAAGCTACACAGCCGCCCCTATGTATTATATAGTTATTACGTATACTTTCTCTTTAGTCGCTTCACTGATTTCTAATGAATATAATATCTCTCGCGTGCTATAATTAATAAAGTTAATTAGTTAAATAAATTATTATTGTTATTTATTAACCCATAATTTCTATAGGTTATGGGCCCAGTGCAATAAATAAATAATTAAATTTTTTTGTGATTGTGTAATTAATAAATAATTAATCAATTAATTAATAAAATCGACCGCGTGGTGAAAAAATTTTTTTTTTTGAAAAGTGAAGTGAAATTTTTTTTTAATAAATAAAAGTTTATGAATTGTGTAAAAATAAAAATTTAATTAATAGTGTTTAATTAATTAAATAAACAATAAAAGTTATAAACTAAAATTAATTAATATTGAAAGTGGCGTCATATTGAATCATCTTTATATACACAAGTTAAAAACTCTAAACGGCTTTTTCAACATTATTATCATTATTATACAGACCCAAAAAGTAAAAGTAGCGGGAGTATAATACATAGAAGAAAGAAGAATAAGAAATTAGAAAGAGAAAGGTAGAAGAGACGTAAAGTGGTTTCTAAAAGGCGCGCACGAGTTTCAAATTCATACACCTCAGGGCCGTATATAGTAAAAGGCGGGCCCCGCAGTACTCAACGAAAATCAGTAGCGTATCAAGAAATTTTGGGGCCCCGAGGCAAAAATAAATTTTTTTTTTCTAATTTTCTGTAATTTAAAAAAAAAAAAAAAATTTTTTTTTTCAACAAAGATGGGAAATAAAAGAAATATAACCCAATTTGCTGGAGAAAACTATCTAGTATGGAAGAATAGAGTAAGATCAGTGTTGATAGATGAAGGGGTAATATCAATCATTGATGAAGAGATGCCAGCAAATCCAAATGCGAATTGGGTCACAAAAAACAATAAAGCAAGAGGAATCATTATGAATTATTTAGCTGATTCCCATATCAGCTATGCTTTAAATGAGGGCGCTGCTTCAAAAGACATTTTCAAAAATCTTGATGCAACATATGATAGAAGGAGTTTGCCCAATCAGTGGGCAATAGAAAGAAAAATCAATAACTTAAAACTGGATTTGAGCACAACATCCCTCCTTGTGCATTTCGAAAAATTCAACGAATTAATTACCACCTTATCTACTGCAAAAGGAGAAGAAATTAAAGAAGGTGATAAGATTGGAAAGCTCTTGCAGAGTCTTCCCAACGAGTACAATCAAGTGGTGACGTCTATTGAAACAATGAACGAAAGCCAAGAAATCACCTTCGCCTTTGTCAAAAACAGGCTCCTGGACCATGAGACGAAGCTGAAGGAGATGAATAACGATACCAGTACCAAGGCACTTATATCTAGTGTGGCTGAAAATGTGCCTCAAAGCAGAAATCGGAACTTTCCTAATAGGCAAAGAGGAAGGCATTTTGGGAACAGAAGAAATTTTAGAAGTGCTAACTTCAGGAGAGGAAATAGATCGCTTGAATGCCACCAATGTGGTCGTAAAGGCCATATTAAAAAAGATTGTTTTTATTACAAAAAATTCTTAGAATTTAAAAGAAATGGATCACAGAGTACAAGAGCAAATATGGCTCAACAGGCAGAAGCAAACGATGTAGTGCAGATACAGACTCAACCATTTGCTTTTATGGCTGGTCAAAGTGGATTTAGTGTAAATTTAAATAGTGATCTAAATAATTTTGTTGTAGACTCAGGTGCATCGCACCATATGATAAAAACTGATAAATATTTTGAAAATGCCAAGATTTTGAATCCACCAATATTGATTGAAGTGGCTAAACGAAATGAATTTATAAAGGCTACCAAAATAGGAGATATTTGAGTAGTCAGTAACTTGGGAATAACCTTGTTGCTTGAGAATGTACTTTACAGTCCAGAGCTACCAGAAAATTTGCTATCGGTAAAGAAAATGGATCAAAATGGCATAGAAGTCACTTTTAAGGATGGTATGGTTCTCATCAAAAGAGGAGAGCAGGTATTCATGTCAGGTAAAATTATTTACGCATTACCAAAAGTAAAAATTGAATATGTCAAAAACGTAGTTGCAAATTTTGCAAAATATAATAAAGTAGATTATGATTTAATGCATAAACGTTTAGGGCATATGAGCGATAATAAATTTAAGGAATTGAAAAATAAAGAAAGTCGATTATATAAAAATAATTAAAAATATCAATCCAAATAATAAATTATGTGAATCGTGCATAAAAGGATAGCAATGCCGATCAAAGTTTAATAAAAGTAAAAAGCAGGCAAGGCCTGGGTGCTTCTCTGGAAGCACGCTGGAAGGTTCCCTTCTATATCTTAGAGTACGTGTATTTCATGTACTTTGAAAAAAAGTCGCATTTATAATATTATTTGTTGATAAAAACTGAAAATAACTTTACTTGTAGTTATTGAAGAAAAGGAGGCTTAAAATGTATAAAAAAAGAATAATAAATACCAAAATAATTAGTTATAGTAAAAATAAAATTTATTTGTTATATGTACATTTTTAATGAACAGTATTAGTTTTGAATTTCTCGTATAGTAGACACAATTGGTTTATGATAGCTAAAAAATGAAACGTAAACATTAGACGTTAAATTATCAATATTTCTAGTGAAAACTGCATCAATCGTTGTATTTTGCTTAGTTGTAGCTGTAGATATTCAATTAGACATTGTTAGTTGTAATGTATTAAAGAGAAAATCTACTAATTCCTTTGATTCAGGCTTAGCAAAATTAATATTAAAATCTCCGCTTAAAAATATTGGATATTGATGGTATGGCTCGTCATCATACGTGCTTAGCATTTCAGAACCTCCAAGCGTATATGGTAATAAAATTTTATGAATGAACTTTATGATTTCCTTAATTGTTTGATTCGGGGAAATGTAGAGGGAGATAAGTAAAATTTTTTTACCATTTGGCATAAGACATTCAGCAGCACATAAATCACCGACAGGACCTTGGCTTGCATTAACGTATTGCATATTGGTAGTTGCAATTTGAATGTGCGGAGTAATAATTAAATTCCTATACTTATTATTTTGATAAATTGCAACTCCTCCTGATGTTTTAGAAGGTCTTTGATATTGTACGATACAAGTAAAATTTTGGATATCAATCTTAATGTCATTTTGAAGCCTTGTCTCGGAAAGGTGAAGAATCATACAATTATTCGTAATAGCATCATTTAAATCGATTGCGTGACAGTTTAAACTCTGAATATTAAAAGTTAAAATTGATAAACTAGCAAGTTGAATATTAGAACAAAAGATTGACTGATGTGTTTCTAAACGATTTCCCTGTAGCCTTTCGTATTCATCGGTAACAGAAGTTTTGGTAATTGTCCTTCCATGATACATTATTTTTGGGTTTGTATTCTCACTGACTATAAGTAGACCTTGGTCAGATGTAACTCTAGATAAAGCTACATAAACTAATGCTAATTCGTGTGTCTTATTGTAAGAATATACAATTTCATAATATGAACCTCCCTGTGATTTATGCACAGTCAGAGCACTAGCCGGTTGTAATGGAAAATGATTTCTTTTAGCGTGAATAGTTTTATCTCGATTTAATTGTATAGTCGCATTTCTACGTATGGTAGGAGTGGCATCTCTATAGATTGCATTCTCCGGATTACGCTGCATAAACTTATTTCGAATTTTAGTACCAACTTTATTTGTAAACTGAAACCAAAGTCTGATTGCTCTACCAGTAGCGTCTATTTCAATATAATGGGTGACCAAGAACTAAGGGGAGATGATAAGGTAAACCACCGGTCTCGGTCACTTTTAGCTTATGTAGTTTTTGTCTAGATGCTGTTTCCTGTTCATAATGCGTGCAACCAATAAGCGTATCTTCAGCAATGGAATTTGTGCAACCTTGAGCTCGATTAGCAAGTTTGTTATTGTATGCAGTAACTTTCGTATTTTCTCTGAATAATCTAAGTGCATTAGGAAAAAGTGCATCTGCTTGCTCTACAGTAACAAATCGTGATTCTAGAAGTGACAACTCTCGCGACGACAAAACTTTCCCATCACCTAGCTTGGTAAGCAACGTTGAAAATTCAAGATTTTCTTGTCTCATAACTTCTGTGAGCTCGTAATATTTGACCCCTCTCCACAACTGTCGTCCTGCCATTGTATCCTTTTGCTGTTGATAAATTGGAGTTTGCTTTACTGCTGGTAATTGTCTTAAGTCACCACAAAATATAACATCAAGACCACCAAAAGGTAAGCTTTTCCTATTAGTTATCTGTTTCAAACGCTTGTCAATCATGCCTAAAATTTCGGCACCAATCATACTAACTTCATCTATGATTACTACTTTAATGTTCTGGAAAAGAGTTCTATAAGCATAAAGCTTTTCCCCCTTAAGAAGGTCCCTTGATGAAATGTGTATAGCTAATGCGTTATATATAGTAGTGCCGCCTAAAGATACAGCTGCTTTTCCAGTAGATGCAGTGGGAAGAAAAGCATTACAGACACCATCGGTGTATGAAAATCGATTGTAAATTTCCATTATTAATCTGAGAAGAAACGTTTTACCACAGCCAGCTGGACCCGCAAGGAAAATTTGTAGTGGAGAAGGATTATCAGATAGTAAATTAAAGATAATGTGCTCGCACAACTCTTTTTGCCTTGGATTTGCCTTTCTCATTAAATCATAGTATTCATCATTTGGCAAGAGATTTTCTCGGCGCTTGACAATGGCTCCAAGACAACGTAAATTTTGTATATCAAAATTAATGTGTGAATTTGGATCATTCATCATTACAGCGTAAGGGTCTGGCTCGTCATGAGGATGATCGACTTGTCTATCATCAGCATTTAAAAGTTCATCTTCTCTACACAAGTTTGCACAAATTTCAAGAGTCTTTTGTATATCTAAGTCTGATTCGAATTCTTTCCTTCTCTCAATAATTAAATTTTCATTCTCAGTGTAAATTTGAAGAAACTTCATATCAGCTAAAATATCATTTTGTTCATTTTTAAATGGAATGTGAAGAATAACCATTTCACGTTTATATTCACTTAACTCTTTACTTGCTTCATAATTTCTGTAACGTATAACTCGAGGAACTTTTCGCAAATAGTATCCTGGTTTTTTTTCATATTTGGTGTATTTAGAGACAAATTGGGCTAAAGTAACATTGTTTAGTTCCTCGGGTCTTTTTTCATATTTGTCAAACCAGTTCTCTTTCCATATTTCTAATGAATCATCGTCAAGAGCTTCAAGTTCTTTGTTTGATTTTCTAATTCTTTCTCTCTCTTGAGGCCATGAAGTCGGAATATAAACAATCACAACTGATGACTTAGACATGGGCTCTCTTAAAAGAGACCAAGCAGCTTCTTGACTTGTCATTTCGATAGTGTTTAAAAGATCCACACTCATTTTTCTAGCAATTTCTGCAACGTCAAATGTAGGGTTTTCGTCCATTATGTCAATGATTTTTCTTTGTAAGTTACTGATACCTCTGTTGGCCTTGTTGACATATTCAACAACGTATTGAGCACACGAGTAAGGATCCGTAATAAATTGTATATCCATGTTGGACTGCAAGACATTAAAAATGAAAGGATTGAATGGATTATGCCATTTCTCAGATGGTAACCTTTGAACAAAGACTCTAGGCCTGGTGATTCCAGCTCTTAGTATATTTTCGTAATCAGCGTCTGAAGTAATACCGTTTTTTTCATAGAAATCTTCGAAATCAATATAGTCTTCAGCTTCTAAATTATCTCTAAGGTTTTTGTACCGCTGAGAACATTCTTTAAAAAGAGGATCTTCTTTCTGCATCGGTGTTAAGATGACTGTACTTCGGCTAGGCATAAATGGAGCTTCGAACCTGCATTTTTGTATTTGTTTATTTTTATAGCAAGTGAAAGTGTGCTTATGTGTTTGAAGATTAATTTTACCGGATGCTTGAGATTCAGAGACAGAAATTAAATGGTTAATTAATGATATGGCAGCTGCCTTATCTGTACCAAATACATCTAGGGGGGCTTTGTCCAACCATAACAAAATATGAGCGTGGGGACTTCCTCTATGTTGAAATTCAATACGTTTAAAATAATGCAAAACTTTATATTGTCCAAATGGGCTTAATCGTGGAGATTGTAATATTGATAAAACTACATTGACTAATTTATTGAAATAAATAGCACAAGTAACAGGATCTTCATTAATAAGAGAACTTTTTTCTATATAATTTAAGGCCCAAGCTTGTTCATCCGTAAGTTTGACACCCTTATTTTTTAATTCATACAATAATTTTAGCAGTTCAAGCCAACCAACTTCATTAGCACTCATTGTAAGAAACATAGTTGGTCTGCCAAGTTGACGTAGCATAGCAAAGAGAGATTTTTTTCTGCCTTGCCAATAGTAAGCAGAGTTTGGTAGACATTTTAAAAAAGCAAGATGACTCTCGATGCACTTATTAACGTATTCCTTAGACTTGATATTTTCTTTTGTAATTCGAGTATCTTTACCAATATGCTTAAAAGCAATGGAGAGGTTATCATGTACACGGAAACGCATAATTTTCATAGCAACATATAATAAATGACGTGGAGTAAAGCCTCTCCTGTCTGCCCGTCTAAGTTCACTGGATGCAATTTGAAAGACAGAAGGATGAATCCCATCGCGAAAAGTTCTAAATTGACCAAAATAAATGTCTGGATGTGAGAGTTCTTCTGCGTGATTATCAAATAGCAAACTGATAGGAGCATTGTGTTCGCCTGGTGCAACGCACAAAATTTTGTCTTCATTCCAAAGCACCGTTTGTTGTTGAGCTATAAGACTGTCTTCGATAGGTATGTCCTCGGAAATGTCGTCAATATTAATTGGATTATTACAATTATTTACAAGTACGTTATCAGTATTGTTATTAGCCTTCATAACGTGTGTATTATTTTCTTGAAAATCGTTGTTTAAAAATTCATTCATAAGAGTATCATCGATTTGATAATCATCTATATTATTATCATTATGAACATGAAGATTTTCAGGTGTTATAGTACTATTACAAATTTCGTCATTGGTTTTATTATTTTTAGCAATAGTGATGTGATTTGTTTCAGTATTTTCTGCTAAAGAATGTTGAGTAAGAGTTGGATTAACTGTAGATTCATAGGTACAAATAATACCCGGTGGATCAACAATGTTTGGCTGTTTAGTAGAAAAAAGTTGAGAAAGAGTAGAATTAATCGTTAGATTTTCGTGAGTAGGTGAAATTACAGGTGATGTCAAAGAATTAGGTAATTGAAGGGCATCATCGGAATTATTTTGAGTTTGACTAGAATTTATAACATAAACTTTAACATAATCGATTGTATATTGTTCATTCCCTGATTTCGTCGATCTTTTACAAACTTGAACAAGTTTGTGTAGAGTATCGCACTCGATAATGCATGCTTTCCCTGCACCTGATTTTGCAGGTGCTCCTTTTGGCCCACAAGAATGTGAATCTGTGAAATAATATTTATTATTTACAGAAAGGAGACCGAAAGATTTGTTCAAACATATTAAAATACCAGCAGAATGTTCAGCAAACAAAAATTCAATGGCAGTTCCGAGGTCGACGCCTTGAGTAACGTTTTCCTCGAGAAGCCCATAAAGATTTGGCTCATTACTATATTCAATTTTGAACTGCTGATTATACATGATAAAATAATTTTGTATAACATTAAAATTACGAACAACTAAATACCCGTCAGTGTCAATTGGATACGCTTCAGGGTAATCAGTAGTTAGTTCTAGGATCTCTTGGTATATACTGTCTGCTTCAAGCATGTTTGCATCCAAAGTTTGCGTTGTCCATAACGATGGAGATATTAAAGAGGCTCGTACAATATTTGCCAGTACCATTGCACAACACTGCTGTCCAGGATACATGAATGTTGCATTTGCTTGATTAACTGTTGCATGCAATATTCTAGAATCTTGATTTAATGGAATAAATGAATTTTGTAACGGTTGACTATGGCCAATCATGCCTGGAGATGTGTAGACGTTATTGGAGGGTATGCGGTAAATATGTTGTTGGTCAATATTGGGTTCAAGTCGAATAATGTTTTGGGCAGGAATTTGAGCGTCATTGTAATTGATGTTTGTATTAGTAAAAAAAGAATCATGGACATTTATATTATAAAAAACATATAAGGGAGTGTTAATCAAGTATTGCAACCACGGTATTAAAATGGATTTTTTAACAAGTCCATGCAAGTAGCTTGTTTTATGTATTAATTTTCTTTTGATGTGTACATTTATAGAGTAGTCATCGTCAACACTTCTGGGTAACTTGTTGACAAAAGTATCAACTTCAATTGGAACATTTATTACTTGTCCATAAATACCATATTGTCCGTGAATATGACGCAAACGTCTTATAACCATGAATGGAATTCTTGGTGAAATGAGTCTTTCGTGTACAAGATCAAGCTCCGGCAAATGCGGTGGTCTTTCTGGATATTTGAAGCCATTGTATGCAGCCATTGTTGGAATTTTTTGTTTATTAATTGACTGTAGGCATGTCGAACAAATTCTCAAATCTTGTATGCATTTGAAGTTTGGCTAAAAGAAAATAAATGTAAATATTTGGATAAATTAATATAAAGTTAAATAAGTTACCACTATTTGTCTCAAAATTTCAGCATTTTCAGGTTTAGGAATTTTCAAATCGTTTTGAAACCATAGCCTCTCGCAAACTGCACAGGTGTGACCAAATACATTATTTATGAACTTTTTAATGAATTCTGTATGCGCCCGTACATTCTGTCTAAAGGCAGAGTATGGTAAGTCTTCATCAGCATCTTGTGGAACGTTTTCTTGGGTACAATTTGACTCTTGGTATGAATTAGGAAAAGCATGGGGTAAGTCATTAACACCGTCCAGCTGTTGTGTCCACCTGGATTGTTGAGAGGCTTGAGTTTCATTGGCAAATTGTTCTTCATTAAGATTTGCAAAAGGAAGTGGCGAATGTACCGATGATGCGTTAATGTCAATCATTGAATTATGTGATATAAAATCATCAGTAAAATCTAGATGCGATAGTTGAATTTCAGAAAAGGATTCACTAGAAATTGAGAGTGTTGTTGATTGTGAATTTGTTGGTTGTAGCTTAGGGGTTAGTGACTTTGATTGTGAACTTATAACTTGAGTTGCTGCCAATGCATTATGTTTCAATAATTTTTTTCTATCTCTGTAGGCTTTACATCTCTCCGCTGAAGATTTTGGCGGCTGCTTACGCGTTTGGGTACTTAAAAGTCCCGAAGTCAGTGATATTGTTTGTGAATTCGAATCTTGTGAAGCTGCAGAAGCGTTGCCAGTCAACATTTTTTGTCTATATTTGAAGGCTCTCCATCTTTCTGTAGATGATTTTTGTTTTGGCGGTAGCTCAGTAGTTTGTGTACTAAACAGTTTTTTGCGAGCTCTATAAGATTTACAAATTTCTGCGTTTGATTTTCGTGTACAAGCAGATCTTAAAAGTTGTTTACGTTCCTGTTGAGGCTGAACTCGTTCTGCAGCAGTTGTTTGACTATTTGCTGGCATTATTGTATTATTATTTAGTATGTTAGGTGAGTGTAGGTTATTCAGATAAATTTGAGTTTTTAATGCCTTGCTGTAAGAAAAGAGTTTATAAAAATTAAAATTAATTTAAAAATTAGTGCTTATGTTTCAAAAAAGTCAAAAATAAGAATAAAAAATTTGAAAAAAAGGAAAAAAAGGTCTCTAAGGAAAAAAAGGTCTCTAAATACTTACTGAAATAAACAATTATTATAATAATGCATATATTTGTTGTTGTGAAATTAGGAAAGGGTGAAAATAAAGACGCTACGCCCCTGTAAATTAGTTTCCGACGTTAGATTCAAATTTAGCACCCCAACTGGATCTCATAAAAATGTAAAAAAAAATTTTTTTAAGCGAAATTAAATTTTCAGGGTTGAAAGGGTGAAAATAAGGATGCTACGCCCCTGCAAAATAGTTTCCGACGTTAGATTCAAATTTAGGATCCCAAAATACCTACTAGATCTCATAAAAATGTAAAAAAATATGTTTTTAAGCGAAATTAAATTTTCAGGGTTGAAAGGGTGAAAATAAGGATATTACGCCCCTGTAAATGAGTTTCTGACGTAAGATTCAAATTTAGCGCACCCAAAAATTCATATTAAATCGTATGAAAATGAAAGAATATCTTGTATTAAAAAAAAAGTTATATCCAATAGCATTCAATTTTTTGCTTATTCAAATTTAGCGTCCAAAATACCGACTAGATATAATGAAAATGAAATCGGGTTTTAAGCGGTTTCTAAATGCGACTAAAAATTATATTTCAGTTAGAAAATTCAAAATTATTTTTTACTTTTTAGTTTATAAATTTTAAAATGAACAAAAAAATTAAAAAAAAAAAAAAAAAGAAATTGAATTGTATTTAATTTTTTAATTTTAACCCAAGACGACAAGAATTCTGTTATTTTTGTTTATAAAATGTTATATATTTACTACTTTGTAAAACATATATATATTACGCCCGAAACGAGGTAACGGCCGGTTCCGCGGAATGGGGCAGTCATCAGCCGGCTGAATAAAATTATGAATAAAAATTGATAAGTCAAACAAATTTTTTATCTTATAATCAATCAATATCATTCAAAAATGTATTTTAAATGTAAAAGAAATTAAACAAAATTTTTTTTTCTGAGAAAATTTTCTTATTTTCAATGTATTAATTTATTTAATTTGAAGCCCCGTTCCGCGGAAATGCTCCGTTACCTCGTTTCGGGAGTAACATATATGCGTAAGGAAGTTTCAACTTACTATAGAGTATTTTCATCTTCACCGGGATACTTTCTTTTTAATGTCTCTGAAGAATTTTCTTCACTGGAGATTTCTTCAGATAGTGAGAAATTTTGCGATTGTAAATTTCTATCCATTTTTATATTAATTATAAAATGAAAAGCACTATTTTATATAATTTTATTATTTTATATTCACAATTTTACATACAACACCACGTGTAACTTTCTCGTTGTACAGTTATTTAAATTTGTAAAAAAATTCTTTAATAATTTTTACACAAATAGGCATCCACTATTTACGTAATTGTAAATATTTGTAAAAAAAGAGTTACCGGTTATTTATTTAAAAAAAGCATTAAATAAAATATATTACAAAAAAGAAAAAAACACGATGAAAAAAACGATTGTATTCTATCAAAGAAGATGCGTAGTATATTATCTTCTTTGATACTATAAAGTCATTGTCATGTGTCATTAAAACAAAAAAACATTCAAAAAAAAGAGAGAAGAGTATACTATATCTTGTGAATATCTCTTGCGCGCGGCAGCGGCTACTTCTTTTCCTCTCTTTACGCCCAATCCATTCGTATAGTATACTACGATAAAACCCTCTCATAGAATACATTTATATCATATTAATATATTAATATATATATATATATATATATATATATATATATATATATATATATATAATATGTCGCTGGATCGTTTGCTTTTCGTGTCGTTTTTTGAAATTTTTACTCTCCTGCATGACAAAAACATTGAATGTATGGGACCGTGTAAACGTCCAAAAGCATGGAAGTATATGGCGTGGGTGTAGTGTGTGCGTATATAAGGGAACCTTCAAAATAAAGATCATATAAAACGACCATTGTTTATTGTTCATTCAGATGTAGGTGGACCAATCACTCCTTCTGGAATTGGAAATAAAAATTATTATGTTGTTTTTATGGATGAATTTACACATTATCACGTAACTTATTTAATGTCTAAAAAGTCCGAAGTATTTACAGCCTTTAAAGACTTTGTTGAAAAAAGTCACGCAAAATTTAATTTAAACATAGCTTATTTATATATTTATAACGGACGTGAATATTTATCAAATGAGATGAAAGCTTATTGTGTACAAAAAGGCATAACCTTGCATTTAACTGTTCCTTATACCCCTCAATTAAATGGGGTTGCTGAAAGATTAAATAGGTCTATTACAGAAAAGGCTCGTACAATTTTAATTGATGCACTATTAAGTACTGTTTTTTGGGGTGAAGCAGTCCTAACTGCTACATATTTAATAAATTTAACACCTTGTAGAAGCCTAAAAGATCATAAAACTCCTTTTGAGTTATGGCATGGTAAGAAACCAACTCTAGAATACCTTAAAGTTTTTGGGTCGACAGTTTACGCACTTGACAATAATAAAGGGGGTAAATTTGAAAGTAATTCATGGACAGGGATTCTAGTTGGTTATGTGCCAAATGGCTACAAGGTGTGGCATCCAGATAGGGAAGAATTTATAAATGTAAAACATGCAATTTTTGATGAAATAACATTTTTAAATACGAGACCTAAATTAAATTTTGAAAGTATTGATAATGAAAATACTAGAAAAGTTGATCAATATGAAAATCTTTTAAGGTAAGCAGAAGAAATACCTGATAATGATAAATCAGATGATGTAACAAATAAAATACCTGATAATGATAAATCAGATGATGTAATAAATAAAGTACCTGATAATGATAAATCAGATGATGAAATAAATAAAGTACCTGATAATAATAAATCAGATGATGTGATAAATAATGTACCTGATAATAATAAATCAGATGAAATAAGAAATAAAAATAGAAATAAAAAGAGAAATAAAAATGATTGTAATGAAATTAGAAATAAGCAAATTCCCTATAAAAGGGCTAGAATAAATAATAAATCTGTATCAGAAACAGATAAAGAAGTACACAATAAGAAATCTCATAATGCTAAAAATAAAGTAATAGAAAATAAAAGTTTAAGAAGGAGTGATAGAATAAAAAATGTAGGGTCCACAGATTATAATGAAAATAATACAATACTAGACCATGTTTTGTATAAGGCACAAATAGTTGCCAGTGATATTCCAAATTCTTTTCAGGAAATTCAATCTAGAAGTGATAAGCCGGAATTGGACGTTGCTGTCAATGATGAATTAGAAGCCAATCGCAAAAATAAAACTTGGACACTTGTACCAAGAGCAATAAATAAAAATATATTAGATTCTAAGTGGGTATTAACTATAAAAACAGATGAGTTTGGAAATCTCGTAAGGCGTAAAGCCAGATTAGTAATTCGTGGTTTTAATCAGGAATATTTAATAGACTATAACGAAACTTTTTCTCCCGTGGCAAGAATTGCAAGTCTTAGACTATTATTAGCTTTCGCGAATCAATTTAATTTGTTGATACATCATATGGATGTAAAAACTGCATTTTTGAACGGAATCCTGAAGGAAGATGTCTATATTAATATTCCGGAAGGACTTAAAAATGACAAAAATAAAAATTTAGTATGTAAATTAAATAAAGCGATATATGGCTTAAAACAAGCAGCACGATGCTGGTTTGAAGTTTTTGATAAAACGTTAAAAGAAAAGGGATTTCAAAACTCATCTACTGAAACTTGTGTTTATATACTTGATAAAGGAAATATATTTAAAAATATATATGTATTGTTATATGTAGATGATATACTTATAATTACGAAAGATAATTTAGCAATGAATAGATTTAAAAATTATTTGACTCAAAAATTTAGTATGAAAGACTTAGGTGATATAAAGTTATTTTTAGGAATTAGAATAATTAGAGATGAAAATAAAATTAGTTTAGATCAAAGTTTATATATAAAGAATATTTTAAATAAATTTAATATGATTGATTATAGTAAAACCATGACGACACCTATGGATTGTAAAGTAGATTATGTGGGCTTAAATTCAGATGAAAAACACAATGACCTATGCCAGAGTTTACTAGGCTGTTTAATGTATCTAATGGTTTGTACTAGACCCGATATTAGTAATTCGGTAAATATTGTAAGTAGATATGCAAGCAAAAGTAATAAATTATTATGGGAGTATTTAAAAAGAATTTTAAAGTATATTAAATGCACAATAAATATAAAATTAACTTACGAAAGAAATGAAAATTTTTCGGAATTTATAACAGGTTATGTAGACTCTGACTGGGGTGGTGATGTGATCGATAGAAAAAGTACAACCGGGTATGTATTTTTAATGTTTGATAAATGCGTCATTGATTGGCGTACTAGAAAACAAGAACTGACCGGAGGGTCATCTTGTGAAGCAGAATATATGGCTTTATACGAGGCAGTTATAAATGCCACTTGGTTTATATATGTGTCAAATGGTATAAAAATAGAATTAAAAAATGGTATTTTAATTTATGAAGATAACCAAGGTTGTATTGATGTTGCAAATGACGAATGCCCTCACAGAAAAAGGAAGGCAATAGATATAAAGTATCATAGAGTCCAAGATGAGGTAAAACGAAACTATGTAAGATTACTACATATTCCAACTGCAAATCAAATTGCAGATATTTTTACAAAACCTCTTTCAAATGTTAAATTCTTATATTTTAGAGAAAAACTTGGACTTATATAAAATAATGATATAAAAATTATTGATTTTAAGAAACAAGAAAAATAATAAAACTTATTGATGTATATTTTAGAAATGGTCTGGTCGGGTTTTACCTGGGTTTCCCCGTACCTATACAACAAATGTTGGACCATGCAAGTTCCCAGAAAATAAGCGCAAGAGAGAGATTTTTTAAATTAAATGTTAAATGATTTATTGATAATATGATATATGATGTATTAGTAAATAAATAATTTAGTTTATTTTTTATAGATATAATTTTGTGGGGGGAGTGTTGGAAATACAAAATAATATCTATAGTATATGTGTGAATGTATATGTATGTATTGTCTTAGGATATAAGAGTCCCAAAGCTACACAGCCGCCCCTATGTATTATATAGTTATTACGTATACTTTCTCTTTAGTCGCTTCACTGATTTCTAATGAATATAATCTCTCTCGCGTGCTATAATTAATAAAGTTAATTAGTTAAATAAATTATTATTGTTATTTATTAACCCATAATTTCTATATTTTATTACAACTGTTCTTACACTATTTATTTTCTTATTATCTCTTTATAACATCAAAAAAAATTTTACAACAAGTTTTACATATTTATTCTTAATATAATGATTGTCATTTGTTTTTGCTCATTATTATAGCTTTCCAAGCTTAATCTCTTACTCTAACAAAGAGAATTTAAATAGTATGCATAAATTAAAAAATTTTTACTTTTTATATTATATTTAATCATATTAGTCATCTGCACTTATATAAATAAAACTCTTATTTATTCTGCACATACATTTTATTATAATAATATGAAACACTGATACAATTTATATATATTGATTAATGAATCTAAACTTGATTCTTATCAAAAAAATTCAATGACCCTTAGCTTATAACTCAATAACCAAAATAATAATATCGAACCTAAACTTGATTCTTGTTAGAAAATCTTATTTAACTAAAAAAAATTATTTAATGTTTATTTTGTAGTATTTTTTTTTTACGTTACAAGGATAGGTAGTTTTTTATCATCTTGTTTCCTGATCCACAAAAATTTTAGAAAATTGTACTGAAACCTATACCTAATTAGACAATGTTATTCTGTTTACATAATTAATTTTGTCAAAAATGTGTGTAAAAATTTTTTTTTTACTATTTATTTTCATCATCTTTTTTTTTTTAACCTTTTTAGGAACTGTACTGAAACCTGTACTTAATCAGACAATGTTATTAATTAATTTTGTTAAAATAAAAAATATGCATAAAATTTTTACTATTTATTATACAATTATATTTATTTATTATTTATTCACTATTATTATACGAATATTATTAGTGTGATACGTCGTACAAACCAATGAACCAAAATGGTATGCTAACACACCCAACTTTTAACTTATTCTTCAACGCAAAAATTGTTGCATTATGCACAATTGCAATTATAATATAAATCACTTATACTAAGAAAAAAAGTTTTATTAAGATAATTGGATTATTTAGGAATATTATGATAGTATATAAAAATTTTTATAGCTGATGTTTCGAGAATTCTTTTGCAACCCAAATATATGCTATCTATAACTTGGCTTTATGATTCAAAATTTTTAAAAGATTGTACCAAAAATTTTCCCAATTTGGCAACTTTTTTTTTTACTAAGACTTCACTTATGATGAACTTGACAACCAGAAAAACACCCTCTTTACCTAGAGACATAATTTATAAAGACAATATCACAGAAGTGAAAACTAAAATTTTACCTTTTTTTTTACTTATTACGATAAAACACCTATTACATTGTGTAATTTTATTAATTTTCGATTATTAGACAAAAAAAAAACTCTTACATAGAGAAACAATCCTATTTCAACCAGAAGACTTTATTTAACCCCAATTAAGGAACTTTTTATATCTACTATAAGTAGCTTAATTATCAAAGATACAGTAATTCTGCCAATCGAAATTTACCATAAGACCACAGAAAAAATTAGCGAAAAAACTGAAATTTTGCATTTTCAATACAATGTCTATTATAATCTGTAATTGTTATTTAATTATTGGAATGCGGTAATATCTAAATACTATAATGATTAGAGCATTTTCCAAAAATAAACTTACAGGAAAAATTTTTCTACTGTTACATTTTTATTTTTATTACTTAAAGAATTTTTTCTTACTCTTCTTTTTTTTATTTAAATGATCATAAGGAAACTCATGAATTTCTTATACTATACTATTACTTATATTATATTTATTTACTTATACTATTTCACTAGAACTACAGGATTCGTCAATGAACAGAAATAACAATATGCCTACAATTAACTATAGACATTGTACAGTTTTTTTTTATTTGCTGCTAGCATTGGACTCACTGTTATGTTATCCTTAATTCAAAGAGCTATTGATTAGACAGCTTTTTTAGCATTTTGTTTCCAACAAAAGATTTTCATCATAGAAGAATTCCTATTTTGACCTAAAAGAATAGACTTTGTAGTAGACACCAGCAATACAGTTTAATTTTGTTATGTCAATATTGAGAATAAAATAATATAGTAAGAATTCAGAATACGTTATTTTATAATTATTAAGTAGCCAAGCCCTCCATGGAGCCCTAACTACTGGAAGCAGTTAATGGAGCCTCGTATTGTTGGACTGTTTTGGATTCCTATACTTAAATATTAAAACTACAGTGTTAAAATCAAATATACTATAACTTTGCTAAATTCTCATACATTTTCTTATCATTGGGAATTTCCTACAGATATTAAATCTACTTATTCTACCCAACATGCCTACAGTCTTAGTAGATATAGAAGCTATAGAGTTTAACCTATTTGAGAAATTAGTGATCGTAGAAACGACGCTACCTAACTAGAGTACAATACTGTGGTACACCTTATTCTTTGCCTATTTTAATCAAATAAAGGAGCCTGATTTTTGTATATTTACTTTGGGTCACAAAATTATATTTTTATAAACTTACTTCATTATTATGTTCAGTGTTCAATATTATTTATTCTATGTCTTTATTTTTTAAGTTTCTTAATGCTACTTATTCTAACTATCTTTTTTTTTGATTTATTATTTTTTTTTATTAAACACTAATTTTAAAGCTATACTTTGTTATATCTTTTCTCGCCCTCTCGTTGCGAGAAAAGATTTTCTTACTTATACTATTATTATGTTTTGATTTTACCTTAGTAACTCTATATATATTTTATTACTATTCTTATTAACTATATGACTTATTATTTACTTACTAAAATTTTTTATTATTTATTACTTTAATAATTATACTTGTACGCTTACGTTAAAGTGTAAATAAAATTTTATTTTAACTTATGACAATTTACAATTACTTTAATTTATTCTCCTTATCTAATTTTTTTTATTTTTAATTGCTATAAAAGATAATTTTACGTACTTTATTACAGATTGTAAGATTAAAAAGGAATTTATTTCATCCTATTTAAAAAATTTATATTCAAGGATGTGATTTAATTTCATAATGAATTTCAAACAAATTAATAATAAATAAAAATCCTTAACCGTTTATATACTGATTTTATATTTCGCATCTTTTCTCGCCCTCTCGTTGCGAGAAGAGATTTTATACTACATTATTTTTTGTTTTATTATTATTAACTATAACTAAAAAAAATTTATTGTTATTTATTTTTTAATTATCTTACTTGTTTCTTTTAAGGCTTTTTATAACTTCCTTTTTTTCTTCGGTACATTCTTCTGCATTGACTTCTTCCAACTCTTCGAGGATTTCTTCCATATCCCTTACAACCCTGTTTATTTTCTTCTTTGTTTTTATTCCATTTCTCTTATTACTTTCTTCTATTGCAGCTCCTATTATTTCTAAGGACTTTATAAATTTCTTTTCTGTCACTTCGTTTCTTAACTCCATTATTTTTTCTATTTTTTCTAATCTTGTTAGTATGCCTGCCATTGCTTTTGCTACTAGTTCTAGTTCTTTGGCTATTTTTTCAGTCATCTCAAAAAATTTCTTCTAACTTTGTCAACTTGCAATTATCGTTCTATTAGAATATAATATTTTATTATATATTATTTGTCACTTGGCTTTATTAATTCGTTCTATTAAAATATATAATATTTTATTATATATTATTTGTCACTTGGCTTTATTAATTCGTTCTATTAAAATATATAATATTTTATTATATATTATTTGTCACTTGGCTTTACTAATTCGTTCTACCCTTGCGCTTCTAATTGTCCTGCTTTATATAACTTCACATATTCTCCCTACCCTAGAGGCCTACTATACTTCTCCCACACTTTACTGGGACTTATCGCTATTTTTTTTTGCAAGCTCCGTGCTTACATTTTATAATTCTTCTCTCCTTCTGCCTCCATGAATTTCGTAGAATCTGATTATAATACTTCTTATGCTTACTTATGATTAAAATTCTAGCTAATATATACTTTTTTTTTTAATCTTTATTTTATTAATTATTATTACAATAAAAAATTTTTTTTTTATCTTTTCTTATTTTCTCTTATTCCTAGCTTATACTCTAATCGTATTATTACTTATTTCGTCTTTTAATCTATTGTTATCAATTCTTTTTCTTCTAAACTCTCATCTGCTTGTTTTTCATCTTTATTTTTTCTTTCGTATGTTACTTCTATATTTTCTCTTATCTCTCGTGATTCTTCTTCCCTGCTTTCATAAATTTCCGTGATTTTTGTTTCTCTCATTATCTTAAATAACGGTGGATTTTGTTTCTTTTGTAAACACCATTTGCATTTCATATTACTTCTCCATTCTCTTTGCTTGTGGCATACCCTATTTAGTATCTTTCTTTTATTCCAAACCTTAAATAATATTTTTGTCTGTTCCAAAATTTCAAATTCCTTTTTCATGATAATTCTCATTTTGACAAAAAAAATTTTTTTTAAATCTTTTATATATACTTTATTTAGTCTACACTGTTTCCTTTTTTTTTATCGGCTCCGCTCTTGTTACTGCTGATGTGTTGATCTTGACTTTTTTTTGTTCTCAAGTTTCTCCTACGGCTTATTTTTTTTCTTGATTATTTTGAATCTGAAAGCGATTAAAAAAATTTATCTATCCCGAACGTGACATGACGCATACTTTACTTATTCACTTACATTCTAAAAGTTTTATTTAGTGGGCTAAAATACAAGAGAAGGAACTAATAAAATTTTATTATAATGTATATTAATATATTATTTTTTTCTTATTTCTAATAAAAATAACGATGTTTATATTTTATAATGAAACGAACGATCTGAAAGTCACTAAGATATTCTCCGTTGTTTAATATATTTTTTTTTGTTTCTTTAAAAAAAAATTCTTTCCTTCCTAGGTTCATGGAACCAAAAGAAAACTTTCTGTAAATAAACAAATACTTCTATAACACAATTGAATACTCTTTACAAGCTTTAATTATTCATCTCTCCCGTACATTGCAATATTTAGGCTTTTTATATGACTGTGTAATTGTAAATTATGTATGAGTATTGCAGAAGATATATTACACTTGTTTTGAACATATATATTTTTGCTCAAAGATCTATGATCTGAGACATTTTGAAGCTTAAAATTTAGCTTATTATTTTATTGTCTCAATAATTTCGTTTCATTTCTTCTTCAAATTGGATTTATTCTTTGATATGTGTTTATACATTTTTTTTGCTTGCCTTTTACTTAAAGTATGGCTTACATATCTCTTTTTTTTGTTTATTTGATTTGCAATACATTGCTTCAGACTTAATCCTCTCGCATCATTTTATGTGTTTTAATTACACACGTTGTTTCAGATTTTGTGTATGGTTTATATAAATCTACCTTATTTTTGCATGGTACAACGAAATCTGAACAACCTATTGCTTATTCTGACTATCCAATCGTGAGTAGGGCCAGTGGTGAGCCGTACGGTATTATCAAATTATCCACTAATCCTCTTGCTATCGATGATGCAGTTGCATCTTTTAATGGTACCGCTATAAAATATTTTGTTAAGGTGCATATTATTGTTAAAACCCAATTAAAATCCCCGCTCCGAGGCATTTTACCATGTAAATCCAGGCTAACCACGTCGAATGCCCTCAATGGAGTATCAGTTATAACCATATTCATTTTTGTTCTAGGCTTTGAGAACTTTACTTCTTGACATTCCGTACAAGATCTTACTATTAATAATACTTCATTTCTCATTCCTCTCCAGTAATTTTTTCTTGCTAATTTTTCTAGTGTTTTTGTATACCCACGATGACCTGACAATGCACCTGTATGTGCTTCCATAATTAACTTCAATCTTCGTTCTACTGGTGGCACTTCAATGCTATCAAGATAAAATGTGGCTTCTATAAATTTTGCACCTAAAAAACTCTCCCTTGTCTGCTCTTTCATATAATTTAACACAAGGTTGGTCAAAATCTTCCTTATTTTTATCAATTACAGGGTTTCTAGATAATGCATCTGCTGCTGTATTTTCACGACCTGGTCGATGAATTATTTCAAAATCATAATTCATTAATTTCGACCTTAAATGACAAGATCTAAAATCTGTGTTTTTTGATTGGTGTAGAAATTTTAATGAATGCGAATCTGTAATTACATAAAATTGAGACCCATATACATATTGTCTATACGTTTGGGTGCCAAAAACTAGAGCCAATAGCTCCTTAGAAAAACTATCCCATTTCACCACTGAGTTTTTTAAGAGCCTAGATGCATAGGCAATTACATGTTCTTCACCTTTTTCATCTTTTTGCCCTAATATGGCCGAAATTGCGTATGAACTAGCGTCTGTACTTATGTAAAATGGAGCGTTAAACCCGGGTGCTACTAATACTGGTTCTTCAGTAAGTCTTTGCTTCAGTGTCTCGAATGCTTCCTGTTGTTTTTCAGTCCATTCGAAAGGTACATTTTTCTTTAATAAATCTGTTAAAGATTTTGCTATTTTAGAGAAGTTTTTAATAAATTTTCTATAAAATCCTGCTAACCGCAAAAATGATTTGATCTTTTTCTGATTTATTGGCACTAGAAATTCTTTTACAGCTTTAATTTTTTCTGCATTTGGCTTAATTTGTCCATTGCCAATTGTGTGACCTAAAAATACAGCTTCTTTGCGAAATAATTTACACTTTTTTGGATCCATTAATAACTTTGCTTCTCTTAATCTTTGAAATAACACTCTTAATTTTTGATAATGTTCTTCGAATGTTTGTGAATGTACTACAATATCATCTAAATATGCAAAAGTGTCTTTTAACCGACCTATAACTCTATCTATTAGCCTGCTAAACGCTGCTGGTGAATTACAGTAACCCATAGGGCTAGAGGAATAGGCAAATAGTCCAAAAGGGCAAGAAAATGCAGTATATTTCTTGCTCTCCTCCGTTAATGGGAGCTGGTGATAAGCATAAACCAAATCTATGTGTGAAATTATATGTGCGCCGGCAACCTGATCCAAAATTCCTCCCATATCTTGTAAGGGATAGCTGTCCTTCACCGCTATCTGGTTCAAGGTACGATAATCTATCACTGCACGATATTTCTTTGGCTCATTTCCTGTGACATGTTTTGGAACCAACCATAATGGCGATGAATATGGCGAATTTGTTGGCTCTATTATTCCCAACTTTAAATGCTCTTGAATAATCCCTTTCAAAGCTTTTTTTGCTTCTGGTGGATGTCTGTATACTCTACATTTTATGGGCACTATTAATACTTAATAGTATATTACGTATCAAGGGCGTAAAAGTTTCGGCACTAGCGTGAGCACTAGCACGAGTGCTCGGCGAAGCCGGGCACGAGTTATTTGTGTTCACGCTCGTGTCTAAAGTATTTCGCCCATGGTGCTTACACTATTTTTTGCCCACCTAGGCGTAGAACGAGTTCAGAAAATTCTTTACGCACGAGTTTTACGCCCGGGAGGGCAAAAAATACTATTTTAAACAATTTTTAAATGAAAAACAAAAATTATTTTAATTTCGCACAGCAATATTTTTTATTTTAAGACATCAACGGATAGTGTGATAGGTAAATGTTCAAAATTAGTGTCACATTCTGCCGAGCGTAGCGAGGCCAATCAGCTAGTTTTTTAATGATTATTTATTAAATTGTTTATTCATTAATAAATATTTGAAAAATGTGAACGATAAATAGAAATAATAAAAATTTTAAAATTTTGTTTGCATTTTTTTTTCAATCGATTTTTTTACTAAATTCAATTTTTTAAAAAATTTCTTAAACACCGGCTTTCTTTTTTAAGCTGTAGAAAAAACAAAAAAAATATTACACAAATGTTATTAGAAATGGATTGGCGACGTTTTTAAAAATGAACTCTGCCTTACCGACTTAATGTTAATAGCATAGAGGTTTAGGATGGCGTACAACAAAATTTCCTTTTCCTAAATTTCAAAAATTGTACAGATAATAATTCTTTCATATTATTAAAAAAGATTGCCAAATTTTTCAATATTAATACAATCACTGTAAAAAAAAACTCCTGTGATTTTACGACAAAATTAGTAAATGTAGTAAATTTAGTAAATTTTCGAATAATTCGCAATTTTTCAACAAAAATCGGAAATTTACTAATATTTTTAAATTTACGATAAAAAATAAATATTTTACATTTTATAGATTTAAGCAATATTTCGGGTTTTAGATCAGCTTCTCAATCTTTTCCTACTAACCCAATACGAAACTCTGGGTATTAGAGAAAAATGCCTTAATGAAAATGTTGTCGTACGGATGGAGGAGAATGCCATTCGCTTCGTTACGGAAAGTGGAGCCGTCTTTTATATAGGTGTGTAAATATAGTTATATATTAATTATTAGAAGAGATAAACTTTGACTTCAAAATTTTTCTTTACGTATTTTTATATGACATATTTATTAAAACAATTAATAAATATTATATTATTTTTAAATAAATAATTATTTTAAATTTAAGACAATACAACAATGCACGTGATGATTCAGGTTCTAGACGCGACTATAAATTAACAAGTAAATTCATATTTGTACATTTTATGGATTATTTTACCTCTGAAATAAGAGCTAAAGATTTACTTTAGGTTATTGATCCCTGGATTAAAGTAAATGAAAATTTTGATGAGAAAATATAAATTCAAAGTACGCGATATTTTTATTAAGGGTACCTTGTCTGAGTTTTCAAATAAATATGTATTTTTTTTTTATTGACTTGTGTTCAAAAAGTATTCAAGAATATGGAAGAAAAATTGCAAATGAATCCCGCAAATAATAAAGAAATGACAGCGCCTAAAAGTGAAATTATTATTATGCAAGAATACAAGATCCGAAATTTTAAACGCGTTTTTCTCAAAACGAACTCTTTGAAAACGGCCCACACGATAACAAAAAAAAACTATTGGTCCGATTTCAAATTTTTTTTTTTTAATCGATTTATTAGGAAATTCTGCATTTTTTGATCTACAATCAACCTGATCGGTAGATTTTTTTGGTCTCTAGGCTCCATTTTGTGGCTAAAAATATGGTCAAATTTCGACTTTTTTCTATTTACCTTGACCATGACTTTTTTAATTTTTAATATTTTTTATTGATTGTAGATTATTCCAAGCAAAAATTCATGTAATTTAAGGTGTTTTTTTTTATTTTAGACGATTCTAAACCGAGTTATGATGTGGGCAAATTCGGAACTTTTTTTTTAGACACCAACTTTAGCACCATCTCATTATATGTAAACAGAAGAGAATATGAAAAAAAATTGTTGTGTGTTTATTATGAGTGCATAAATTAACAGTGTAAAAATCTTTTTATTATCCAATAAACTTTTTGAGAAAATTTATAAGAAAAATTACGTTATTTTTACTCAAAACTCAGACAAGGTACCCTTAACAGAATGCATAAAAATTATCATAATAAAGTCATAGACTTAAAAGACCCAGTTGTGAGGTGAGGTAGTTTTAGAGGTAGAGGCAGAGGCGACAAAAGTCAAACGATCAAGAAAAGAAGCAGAAACCAGATAATACAATAGCATAAGTTTAAAACCTGCAAAAAATATACTTTCTTACCTAATAATAATTTAGAATCCTAAAAAAGCTGCTAAAAATAACCAAAAGTTTCGTATTGTGGGTAACTGGATCATTTTTCTAAATTATAAAATGGAATTTACTCGTTTTTCGGTTTTAAATCAAAATCCTGGAATTAGTTATTCAAAAAATAGCGCGTTCGACATTATGAATTTGAAACCTGAAAAAAGAACATTCGTGGTTTGTAAGCAAGATATATAGTGTTTTCTAGTTAATCAATAAAACATCCTGATTTCTTGTTTGATCCCCGAGAACTCCTGGATTGAGGTTGTGAGGGTACTTACATGAAAAAGTACTTTGGATCCGAGTTGAAAACCCAAACATATGTATCTTAGTCCAGTTTGGTTTAAATTGAGCCCTTCAAAACCCATAAAGGCCCCCTTGTAAAGTTATAAATTCATTTTTTCAAATTCTTCGGGCCGCCATCTTGGAAAATCTGAAAATATGTTGATTTGAAAAATTCAATATTTTCCAACTAAAATTAATTTTTATGGCCTCAAAAACCTCCTTGTAAAGTTAAAAATTCATTTTATCAAGTTTTATGGTCCGCCATCTTGGAAAATCGGAAAAGATGTTGAATTAAAAAATTTATATTTTCTACCTAGTATTAATTTTTCTTGCCCTCAAGAACGTCCTTGTAAAGTTAAAAGTTCATTTTTTCAAGTTTTTTGGACCACCATCTTGGAAATCGGAAAATGTATTGATTTGAAAAATTCAATATTTTCTACCGAAAATTCAATTCTCCCTTGTAATGTTCAAAGTTAGAAAAATTTCACCGTAAATTGATTTTATTAATCTTTGTTTCTTGAAAAAAAAAAAAAAATCATTGCATATGCAATCACGATCACTATTTATACCCAGGAAGCTTTTTGGCTCACCTAAATCTGTCATTTCAAATTCTTCCTTCAAGCTTGATTTAACTAATTATAATCAAGTTTTATGATTGCTTGCAATTAACATGTCATCCACGTAAAGTAATAATTCAAGAATTTTTCTCCGATCTGGCCGCATTTTTCCCAATCATTTTTTCCCAACGGGATTTTTTCCCAAACTATTATTTTTCCCAAAGCCTTTTTTTCAAACATTTTATTTTTCCCCAAAAAAATAAATTCCAAAGTAAAAATTTCCCAAAATAAAAAAAAAATAAAAATTTAATAATTTAAATTTATTTTAAGTTTTATTTAGTAGGAACAAGCATGGGGATAAATTTTTTCTTACCTGTGCGCTAATAGTGAGTATCACATTATTTGTTATTTCTAACTATTATTGCTAATTATATTATTAATTATTGAGTTATTATTAGATGAAATTCCAGAGGATTTTTTATCAGTGAAATGTACCGTTATTAAATAAAAAAAAAGAAAGTAATATATATAATATTGTTTTGAATTAACATTAAATTTATTAAAATTTATTTGAAAAAAAAATTATTTTTGGAAATTAATGGTTCATTGGGAATTTTTTGTTTGGGAAAAAAAGTTTTTGTGAAAAAATATTTTGGGAAAAAATACTTGGGAAAAAGTCATTGGGAAAAATTTCGCCTGACGATTTTTCTCAGCAAAACGTTCATTCCATCTTTTAGGACTTATTTTTAAACCATATAATGCTTTCTCAATTTTACATACATTATCTCTTCTAAACTGTTCAGAAACTTGAACGCCTTATGGTATTTCTATATAAATCTTGTCATCTATTGTTCCATTCAAGAATGCTGTTTTTGAATCAATATGGCACAAATCTAAATCATATTTGTTTATAATCGGGAGAACTGCTCTTATTATTGCAAGTCTTGAAACAGGTGCATATTTCTTTCGAATCATAATTATTTTTTTCCTTGAATCCTCTTATTACTAATCTTGCTTTATGTTTAATTTTGCCATCTAGCTCTATCTTCTTCAGGACCCATCTTGAATCTTTGGTTTATAAATAATCATGTAGAATGTTTGGCTTATAACCGTTTTGAACACAAGTTAGCCTTTTGACAAACTTTTATTTTTATTTATTGAATATAACTCATCTTTTGTTGCTTTGTCCCATTCATTGTACTCGCTTGATCGCATGGCTTCACGATAAGGAACTGGATCTTTATTCACTCTAGTTAAAAATTAATGATGTGATTCATCTTCGATAATGAATTCATCATTCTTTTCGACTCTGCCCCTTTTTCTCTTCACTACTCCCACCGTTTCTTGAATTTCATTAGGATTTTCTTTTTAGTTCTCATGAAATTCAATAAACCACTTTTCTTTATTTATCTCATCAAAAACGGTGTCCCAATATTTAATATTTTTTTTTTGTATTTGTCTCCAAATACTAATTTTTCGTTGAACCTTATATAACGACTTTCATAAAATTTCCCTTATTTAGTTTTAAGAAAAATATATCAATCGGATTTATACCCTACTAGTACAGCTCTCATGGCTATTTGGGACACACTTTTCTTTGTATTTTTATGTACGAAATACAACCAAAACGTTTTAATTGACTTAAATTCGGTTTGATTCTAGGGTTTAATTTACATAATGGTATTTGGAAATCAATGGAAATCCATTTCTATTGATTTATGTGGAGTTTGATTATAAGCATAGACAGACGCACTTAATGCTAAATCCCACATATTTGGGCCAGTCTGACACTTTTGGGCCACGCAATATGGTACTTTTGGGCCAATCTGACACTTTTGGGCCACGCAATATGGTACTTTTGGGCCATTCTGTCATTATTGGGCCAATCGCACACTTTTGTGCCAATCTGACACTTTTGGGCCACGCAATATGGTACTTTTGGGCCAGTCTGACACTTTTGGGCCACGCAATATGGTACTTTTGGGCCAGTCTGACACTTTTGGGCCACGCAATATCGTACTTTTGGGCCAGTCTGACACTTTTGGGTCATTCTGTCACTTTTGGGCCAGTCTGACACTTTTGGGCCATTCTGTCACTTTTGGGCCAGTCTGACACTTTTGGGCCATTCTGTCACTTTTAGGCGAATCTGACACTTTTGGACCACGCAATATGACAATATGACACTTTTGGGCCACTCTGACAGTTTTGGGCCATTCTGTCACTTTCAGGCCAATCTGACACTTTTGGGCCACGCAATATGGTACTTTTGGGCCAGTCTGACACTTTTGGGCCAATCTTACACTTTTGTGCCAATCTGACACTTTTGGGCCACGCAATATGGTACTTTTGGGCCAGTCTGACACTTTTGGGCCAATATGACACTTTTGGGCCACTCTGTCACTTTTGGGCCAATCGCACACTTTTGTGCCAATATGACACGTTTGGGCCACGCAATATGGTACTTTTGGGCCAGTCTGACACTTTCGGGCCACGCAATATGGTACTTTTGGGCCAGTCTGACACTTTTGGGCCACGCAATATCGTACTTTTGGGCCAGTCTGACACTTTTGGGTCATTCTGTCACTTTTGGGCCAGTCTGACACTTTTGGGCCATTCTGTCACTTTTGGGCCAGTCTGACACTTTTGGGCCATTCTGTCACTTTTGGGCCATTCTTTCACTTTTGGGCCAGTCTGACACTTTTGGGCCAGTCTGACACTTTTGGGCAAATATGACACTTTTGGGCCAATCGTACACTTTTGTGCCAATCTGACACTTTTGGGCCACGCAATATGGTACTTTTGGGCCAGTCTGACACATTTGGGCCACGCAATATGGTACTTTTGGGCCAATCTGACACTTTTGGGCCACGCAATATGGTACTTTTGAGCCAGTTTGACACTTTTGGGCCAATATGAGACTTTTGGGCCACTCTGACACTTTTGGGCCATTCTGTCACTATTAGGCCAATCTGACACTTTCGGGCCACGCAATATAGTACTTTTGGGCGGGTCTGACACATTTGGGCCACGCAATATGGTACTTTTGGGCCAATCTGACACTTTTGGGCCAGTCTGACACTTTTGGGACATTCTGTCACTTTTGTGCCAATCTGACACTTTTGGACCACGCAATATGACAATATGACACTTTTGGGCCACTCTGACACTTTTGGGCCATTCTGTCACTTTTTTGCCAATCTGACACTATTGGGCCACGCAATATGGTACTTTTGGGCCAGTCTGACACATTTGGGCTACGCAATATGGTACTTTTGGGCCAATCTGACACTATTGGGCCACGCAATATGGTACTTTTGGGCCAGTCTGACACATTTGGGCTACGCAATATGGTACTTTTGGGCCAATCTGACACTTTTGGGCCACGCAATATGGTACTTTTGGGCCAGTCTGACACTTTTGGGCCATTCTGTCACTTTTGGGCCAATCTGACACTTTTGGGCCACGCAATATGGTACTTTTGGGCCAGTCTGACACTTTTGGGCCAATATGACACTTTTGGGCCATTTTGTCACTTTTGGGCCAAACGTACACTTTTGTGCCAATCTGACACTTTTGGGCCACGCAATATGGTACTTTTGGGCCAGTCTGACACATTTGGGCCACGCAATATGGTACTTTTGGGCCAATCTGACACTTTTGGGCCATTCTGTCACTTTTAGGCCAATCTGACACTTTTGGGCCACGCAATATGGTACTTTTGGGCCAGTCTGACACTTTTGGGCCAATCGTACACTCTTGTGCCAATCTGACACTTTTGGGCCACGCAATATGGTACTTTTGGGCCAATCTGACACTTTTGGGCCACGCAATATGGTACTTTTGGGCCAGTCTGACACTTTTGGGCCAATATGACACTTTTGGGCCATTTTGTCACTTTTGGGCCAATCGTACACTTTTGTGCCAATCTGACACTTTTGGGCCACGCAATATGGTACTTTAGGGCCAGTCTGATACATTTGGGCCACGCAATATGGTACTTTTGGGCCAATCTGACACTTTTGGGCCACGCAATATGGTACTTTTGGGCCAGTCTGACACTTTTGGGCCATTCTGTCACTTTTGTGCCAATCTGACACTTTTGGACCACGCAATATGACAATATGACACTTTTGGGCCACTCTGACACTTTTGGGCCATTCTGTCGCTTTCAGGCCAATCTGACACTTTTGGGCCACGCAATATGGTACTTTTGGGCCAGTCTGACACTTTTGGGCCAATATGACACTTTTGGGCCAATATGACACTTTTGGGCCATTTTGTCACTTTTAGGCCAATCGTACACTTTTGTGCCAATCTGACAATTTTGGGCCACGCAATATGGTACTTTTGGGCCAGTCTGACACATTTGGGCCACGCAATATGGTACTTTTGGGCCACTCTGACACTTTTGGGCCATTCTGTCACTTTCAGGCCAATCTGACACTTTTGTGCCACGCAATATGGTACTTTTGGGACAGTCTGACACTTTTGGGCCAATTTTACACTTTTGTGCCAATCTGACACTTTTGGGCCACGCAATATGGTACTTTTGGGCCAATCTGACACTTTTGGGCCACGCAATATGGTACTTTTGGGCCAGTCTGACACTTTTGGGCCAATATGACACTTTTGGGCCATTTTGTCACTTTTGGGCCAAACGTACACTTTTGTGCCAATCTGACACTTTTGGGCCACGCAATATGGTACTTTTGGGCCAGTCTGACACATTTGGGCCACGCAATATGGTACTTTTGGGCCAATCTGACACTTTTGGGCCATTTTGTCACTTTTGGGCCAATCGTACACTTTTGTGCCAATCTGACACTTTTGGGCCACGCAATATGGTACTTTAGGGCCAGTCTGATACATTTGGGCCACGCAATATGGTACTTTTGGGCCAATCTGACACTTTTGGGCCACGCAATATGGTACTTTTGGGCCAGTCTGACACTTTTGGGCCATTCTGTCACTTTTGTGCCAATCTGACACTTTTGGACCACGCAATATGACAATATGACACTTTTGGGCCACTCTGACACTTTTGGGCCATTCTGTCGCTTTCAGGCCAATCTGACACTTTTGGGCCACGCAATATGGTACTTTTGGGCCAGTCTGACACTTTTGGGCCAATATGACACTTTTGGGCCAATATGACACTTTTGGGCCATTTTGTCACTTTTAGGCCAATCGTACACTTTTGTGCCAATCTGACAATTTTGGGCCACGCAATATGGTACTTTTGGGCCAGTCTGACACATTTGGGCCACGCAATATGGTACTTTTGGGCCAATCTGACACTTTTGGGCCAGTCTGACACTTTTGGGCCATTCTGTCACTTTTGTGCCAATCTGACACTTTTGGACCACGCAATATGACAATATGACACTTCTGGGCCACTCTGACACTTTTGGGCCATTCTGTCACTTTTAGGCCAATCTGACACTTTCGGGCCACGCAATATAGTACTTTTGGGCGGGTCTGACACATTTGGGCCACGCAATATGGTACTTTTGGGCCAATCTGACACTTTTGGGCCACGCAATATGGTACTTTTGGGCCAGTCTGACACTTTTGGGCCATTCTGTCACTTTTGTGCCAATCTGACACTTTTGGACCACGCAATATGACAATATGACACTTTTGGGCCACTCTGACACTTTTGGGCCATTCTGTCACTTTTTTGCCAATCTGACACTTTTGGGCCACGCAATATGGTACTTTTGGGCCAGTCTGACACATTTGGGCCACGCAATATGGTACTTTTGGGCCAATCTGACACTTTTGGGCCACGCAATATGGTACTTTTGGGCCAGTCTGACACTTTTGGGCCATTCTGTCACTTTTGTGCCAATCTGACACTTTTGGACCACGCAATATGACAATATGACACTTCTGGGCCACTCTGACACTTTTGGGCCATTCTGTCACTTTCAGGCCAATCTGACACTTTTGGGCCACGCAATATGGTACTTTTGGGACAGTCTGACACTTTTGGGCCAATCGTACACTTTTGGGCCACGCAATATGGTACTTTTGGGCCAGTCTGACACTTTTGGGCCACTCTGACACTTTTGGGCCATTCTGTCACTTTTAGGCCAATCTGACACTTTCGGGCCACGCAATATAGTACTTTTGGGCGGGTCTGACACATTTGGGCCACGCAATATGGTACTTTTGGGCCAGTCTGACACTTTTGGGCCAATCGTACACTTTTGGGCCAATCTGACACTTTTGGGCCACGCAATATGGTACTTTTGGGCCAGTCTGACACTTTTGGGCCACTCTGACACTTTTGGGCCATTCTGTCACTTTTAGGCCAATCTGACACTTTCGGGCCACGAAATATAGTACTTTTGGGCGGGTCTGACACATTTGGGCCACGCAATATGGTACTTTTGGTGCAATCTGACACTTTTGGGCCACGCAATATGACAATATGACACTTCTGGGCCACTCTGACACTTTTGGGCCATTCTGTCACTTTTAGGCCAATCTGACACTTTCGGGCCACGCAATATAGTACTTTTGGGCGGGTCTGACACATTTGGGCCACGCAATATGGTACTTTTGGGCCAATCTGACACTTTTGGGCCACGCAATATGGTACTTTTGGGCCAGTCTGACACTTTTGGGCCATTCTGTCACTTTTGTGCCAATCTGACACTTTTGGACCACGCAATATGACAATATGACACTTTTGGGCCACTCTGACACTTTTGGGCCATTCTGTCACTTTTTTGCCAATCTGACACTTTTGGGCCACGCAATATGGTACTTTTGGGCCAGTCTGACACTTTTGGGCCAATATGACACTTTTGGGCCATTTTGTCACTTTTGGGCCAATCGTACACTTTTGTGCCAATCTGACACTTTTGGGCCACGCAATATGGTACTTTAGGGCCAGTCTGATACATTTGGGCCACGCAATATGGTACTTTTGGGCCAATCTGACACTTTTGGGCCACGCAATATGGTACTTTTGGGCCAGTCTGACACTTTTGGGCCATTCTGTCACTTTTGTGCCAATCTGACACTTTTGGACCACGCAATATGACAATATGACACTTTTGGGCCACTCTGACACTTTTGGGCCATTCTGTCGCTTTCAGGCCAATCTGACACTTTTGGGCCACGCAATATGGTACTTTTGGGCCAGTCTGACACTTTTGGGCCAATATGACACTTTTGGGCCAATATGACACTTTTGGGCCATTTTGTCACTTTTAGGCCAATCGTACACTTTTGTGCCAATCTGACAATTTTGGGCCACGCAATATGGTACTTTTGGGCCAGTCTGACACATTTGGGCCACGCAATATGGTACTTTTGGGCCACTCTGACACTTTTGGGCCATTCTGTCACTTTCAGGCCAATCTGACACTTTTGTGCCACGCAATATGGTACTTTTGGGACAGTCTGACACTTTTGGGCCAATTTTACACTTTTGTGCCAATCTGACACTTTTGGGCCACGCAATATGGTACTTTTGGGCCAATCTGACACTTTTGGGCCACGCAATATGGTACTTTTGGGCCAGTCTGACACTTTTGGGCCAATATGACACTTTTGGGCCATTTTGTCACTTTTGGGCCAAACGTACACTTTTGTGCCAATCTGACACTTTTGGGCCACGCAATATGGTACTTTTGGGCCAGTCTGACACATTTGGGCCACGCAATATGGTACTTTTGGGCCAATCTGACACTTTTGGGCCATTTTGTCACTTTTGGGCCAATCGTACACTTTTGTGCCAATCTGACACTTTTGGGCCACGCAATATGGTACTTTAGGGCCAGTCTGATACATTTGGGCCACGCAATATGGTACTTTTGGGCCAGTCTGACACATTTGGGCCACGCAATATGGTACTTTTGGGCCAATCTGACACTTTTGGGCCACGCAATATGGTACTTTTGGGCCAATCTGACACTTTTGGGCCACGCAATATGGTACTTTTGGGCCACTCTGACACTTTTGGGCCATTCTGTCACTTTTAGGCCAATCTGACACTTTCGGGCCACGAAATATAGTACTTTTGGGCGGGTCTGACACATTTGGGCCACGCAATATGGTACTTTTGGTGCAATCTGACACTTTTGGGCCACGCAATATGACAATATGACACTTCTGGGCCACTCTGACACTTTTGGGCCATTCTGTCACTTTTAGGCCAATCTGACACTTTCGGGCCACGCAATATAGTACTTTTGGGCGGGTCTGACACATTTGGGCCACGCAATATGGTACTTTTGGGCCAATCTGACACTTTTGGGCCACGCAATATGGTACTTTTGGGCCAGTCTGACACTTTTGGGCCATTCTGTCACTTTTGTGCCAATCTGACACTTTTGGACCACGCAATATGACAATATGACACTTTTGGGCCACTCTGACACTTTTGGGCCATTCTGTCACTTTTTTGCCAATCTGACACTTTTGGGCCACGCAATATGGTACTTTTGGGCCAGTCTGACACTTTTGGGCCAATCTGACACTTTTGGGCCATTTTGTCACTTTTGGGCCAATCGTACACTTTTGTGCCAATCTGACACTTTTGGGCCACGCAATATGGTACTTTAGGGCCAGTCTGATACATTTGGGCCACGCAATATGGTACTTTTGGGCCAATCTGACACTTTTGGGCCACGCAATATGGTACTTTTGGGCCAGTCTGACACTTTTGGGCCATTCTGTCACTTTTGTGCCAATCTGACACTTTTGGACCACGCAATATGGCAATATGACACTTTTGGGCCACTCTGACACTTTTGGGCCATTCTGTCGCTTTCAGGCCAATCTGACACTTTTGGGCCACGCAATATGGTACTTTTGGGCCAGTCTGACACTTTTGGGCCAATATGACACTTTTGGGCCAATATGACACTTTTGGGCCATTTTGTCACTTTTAGGCCAATCGTACACTTTTGTGCCAATCTGACAATTTTGGGCCACGCAATATGGTACTTTTGGGCCAGTCTGACACATTTGGGCCACGCAATATGGTACTTTTGGGCCACTCTGACACTTTTGGGCCATTCTGTCACTTTCAGGCCAATCTGACACTTTTGTGCCACGCAATATGGTACTTTTGGGACAGTCTGACACTTTTGGGCCAATTTTACACTTTTGTGCCAATCTGACACTTTTGGGCCACGCAATATGGTACTTTTGGGCCAATCTGACACTTTTGGGCCACGCAATATGGTACTTTTGGGCCAGTCTGACACTTTTGGGCCAATATGACACTTTTGGGCCATTTTGTCACTTTTGGGCCAAACGTACACTTTTGTGCCAATCTGACACTTTTGGGCCACGCAATATGGTACTTTTGGGCCAGTCTGACACATTTGGGCCACGCAATATGGTACTTTTGGGCCAATCTGACACTTTTGGGCCATTTTGTCACTTTTGGGCCAATCGTACACTTTTGTGCCAATCTGACACTTTTGGGCCACGCAATATGGTACTTTAGGGCCAGTCTGATACATTTGGGCCACGCAATATGGTACTTTTGGGCCAATCTGACACTTTTGGGCCACGCAATATGGTACTTTTGGGCCAGTCTGACACTTTTGGGCCATTCTGTCACTTTTGTGCCAATCTGACACTTTTGGACCACGCAATATGACAATATGACACTTTTGGGCCACTCTGACACTTTTGGGCCATTCTGTCGCTTTCAGGCCAATCTGACACTTTTGGGCCACGCAATATGGTACTTTTGGGCCAGTCTGACACTTTTGGGCCAATATGACACTTTTGGGCCAATATGACACTTTTGGGCCATTTTGTCACTTTTAGGCCAATCGTACACTTTTGTGCCAATCTGACAATTTTGGGCCACGCAATATGGTACTTTTGGGCCAGTCTGACACATTTGGGCCACGCAATATGGTACTTTTGGGCCAATCTGACACTTTTGGGCCAGTCTGACACTTTTGGGCCATTCTGTCACTTTTGTGCCAATCTGACACTTTTGGACCACGCAATATGACAATATGACACTTCTGGGCCACTCTGACACTTTTGGGCCATTCTGTCACTTTTTTGCCAATCTGACACTTTTGGGCCACGCAATATGGTACTTTTGGGCCAGTCTGACACTTTTGGGCCAATATGACACTTTTGGGCCATTTTGTCACTTTTGGGCCAATCGTACACTTTTGTGCCAATCTGACACTTTTGGGCCACGCAATATGGTACTTTAGGGCCAGTCTGATACATTTGGGCCACGCAATATGGTACTTTTGGGCCAATCTGACACTTTTGGGCCACGCAATATGGTACTTTTGGGCCAGTCTGACACTTTTGGGCCATTCTGTCACTTTTGTGCCAATCTGACACTTTTGGACCACGCAATATGACAATATGACACTTTTGGGCCACTCTGACACTTTTGGGCCATTCTGTCGCTTTCAGGCCAATCTGACACTTTTGGGCCACGCAATATGGTACTTTTGGGCCAGTCTGACACTTTTGGGCCAATATGACCACTTTTGGGCCAATATGACACTTTTGGGCCATTTTGTCACTTTTAGGCCAATCGTACACTTTTGTGCCAATCTGACAATTTTGGGCCACGCAATATGGTACTTTTGGGCCAGTCTGACACATTTGGGCCACGCAATATGGTACTTTTGGGCCACTCTGACACTTTTGGGCCATTCTGTCACTTTCAGGCCAATCTGACACTTTTGTGCCACGCAATATGGTACTTTTGGGACAGTCTGACACTTTTGGGCCAATTTTACACTTTTGTGCCAATCTGACACTTTTGGGCCACGCAATATGGTACTTTTGGGCCAATCTGACACTTTTGGGCCACGCAATATGGTACTTTTGGGCCAGTCTGACACTTTTGGGCCAATATGACACTTTTGGGCCATTTTGTCACTTTTGGGCCAAACGTACACTTTTGTGCCAATCTGACACTTTTGGGCCACGCAATATGGTACTTTTGGGCCAGTCTGACACATTTGGGCCACGCAATATGGTACTTTTGGGCCAATCTGACACTTTTGGGCCATTTTGTCACTTTTGGGCCAATCGTACACTTTTGTGCCAATCTGACACTTTTGGGCCACGCAATATGGTACTTTAGGGCCAGTCTGATACATTTGGGCCACGCAATATGGTACTTTTGGGCCAGTCTGACACATTTGGGCCACGCAATATGGTACTTTTGGGCCAATCTGACACTTTTGGGCCACGCAATATGGTACTTTTGGGCCAATCTGACACTTTTGGGCCACGCAATATGGTACTTTTGGGCCACTCTGACACTTTTGGGCCATTTGTCACTTTTAGGCCAATCTGACACTTTCGGGCCACGAAATATAGTACTTTTGGGCGGGTCTGACACATTTGGGCCACGCAATATGGTACTTTTGGTGCAATCTGACACTTTTGGGCCACGCAATATGACAATATGACACTTCTGGGCCACTCTGACACTTTTGGGCCATTCTGTCACTTTTAGGCCAATCTGACACTTTCGGGCCACGCAATATAGTACTTTTGGGCGGGTCTGACACATTTGGGCCACGCAATATGGTACTTTTTTGGGCCAATCTGACACTTTTGGGCACGCAATATGGTACTTTTGGGCCAGTCTGACACTTTTGGGCCATTCTGTCCACTTTTGTGCCAATCTGACACTTTTGGACCACGCAATATGACAATATGACACTTTTGGGCCACTCTGACACTTTGGGCCATTCTGTCACTTTTTTGCCAATCTGACACTTTTGGGCCACGCAATATGGTACTTTTGGGCCAGTCTGACACTTTTGGGCCAATATGACACTTTTTGGGCCATTTTGTCACTTTTGGGCCAATCGTACACTTTTGTTGCCAATCTGACACTTTTGGGCCACGCAATATGGTACTTTAGGGCCAGTCTGATACATTTGGGCCACGCAATATGGTACTTTTGGGCCAATCTGACACTTTTGGGCCACGCAAATATGGTACTTTTGGGCCAGTCAGACACTTTTGGGCCATTCTGTCACTTTTGTGCCAATCTGACACTTTTGGACCACGCAATATGGCAATATGACACTTTTGGGCCACTCTGACACTTTTGGGCCATTCTGTCGCTTTCAGGCCAATCTGACACTTTTGGGCCACGCAATATGGTACTTTTGGGCCAGTCTGACACTTTTGGGCCAATATGACACTTTTGGGCCAATATGACACTTTTGGGCCATTTTGTCACTTTTAGGCCAATCGTACACTTTTGTGCCAATCTGACAATTTTGGGCCACGCAATATGGTACTTTTGGGCCAGTCTGACACATTTGGGCCACGCAATATGGTACTTTTGGGCCACTCTGACACTTTTGGGCCATTCTGTCACTTTCAGGCCAATCTGACACTTTTGTGCCACGCAATATGGTACTTTTGGGACAGTCTGACACTTTTGGGCCAATTTTTACACTTTTTGTGCCAATCTGACACTTTTGGGCCACGCAATATGTACTTTTGGGCCAATCTGACACTTTTGGGCCACGCAATATGGTACTTTTGGGGCCAGTCTGACACTTTTGGGCCAATATGACACTTTTGGGCCATTTTTGTCACTTTTGGGCCAAAACGTACACTTTTGTGCCAATCTGACACTTTGGGCCACGCAATATGGTACTTTTGGGCCAGTCTGACAACATTTGGGCCACGCAATATGGTACTTTTGGGCCAATCTGACACTTTTGGGCCATTTTTGTCCACTTTTGGGCCAATCGTACACTTTTG